>CM060975.1:312134517-317134517 GCA_030765065.1 Deroplatys truncata | reverse complement strand
CGCAATCTCTCGATACACAGTGGCACGGCGACTACACAGACGTGGTTTCTTTGCCCGACGGCCTGTACGTTGTGTTCCATTGACATCTGCACATCGGCGGCACATTTACGATGGTCCAAAGAGCATAAAATTGGACCAACGAGGAATGCGCTCGCGTGCTCTTCTCGGATGAGAGCAGATTCAGTCTAAGTAGTGATTCTCGACGTACCCTCATCTGGCGAGAGATGGGAACACGTAATGAACCCAGGAACATCCTAGAACGATTGTTTTGGTGCTCTGGATGTTATGGTTTGGGGAGGCATAGTGTTGCATGGGCGCACCGACCTCCAAATCTTTGAACACGGTACGCTCACTGGTCAACGTTATTGTGATACTGTACTCCTTCCTCATGTGCGTCTTTTCAGGGGTGCAGTCGGCCCTGGCTTCATTTTTATGCATGACAATGCGCGACCGCATCGAACAGCGCAGGTGGAGGATCTCTTGGAACGAGAGGATATTCGGGAATGGACTGACCTGCCCGTTCCCCCGATTTAAATCCCATCGAACACGTGTGGGATGCTTTGGGGAGACGCATTGCAGCACATCCACATGCACTAACGACCATCCAACAGTTGTCAACAGCGCTGGTGGAGGAATGGAACGCCATACCACAAGAACTGCTTACCAACCTTGTAGCCAGCATGCATTGTTGTCTGTGATGACCATACACTCTTTTAAGCAGCATGTATCTGTTTCTGTAAATCTAGAGAGCCATCATATGTCGTATTGACTTTAGTGTAGCTTATGGTCTATGAATAAAAGTGGCATTTCTGTTCGTCTCATTGCATATTTCGTTTAGTTGCCTACTGTAGCAGTTCCCTCTATGTATGATTCAAGTTTCATCGATCTAGTGTCACAGCATGCGAAGATTACTTTCGATCTTAGGTTTTGCACACCAGTGTAAATATAAGAAGGTAATGCACACATCTCTGAGCAGTTTACTGTAATATAAACAGAAAGTATGGAAGTTAACAATGAGTGATGTTTCAGACTTCATCCGCATGGCATGACAGTGCTATTGTACATAGGAGACAAAGTGGTGGTCATGGCACAACAACGCACTCAGTGTGGTGTATAGTATGTGAAATGTGTCGTATGAGACGCGTGGGTTCTCGGTTTCCCAAATAATACAGTTATGCTTGTCGACTCGGCCACTCACATGAAATGTGCCTTTGTCCATGAAAGTCCATTGATTTAACATTGATCGTCCGGTTCCTGCCTCTCACACATCATGGCAGCAGACTAGAGATGAGCTTCGTAATTACGCCGTGTCAGAGCATGATTTCGCTGAGTTTGGATGGAAACATCTTAGGATGCTGTCTAACAATGCTCTTAACACGTTGCATATTCTGCTCTGCTGGAGTGACTTCAATGGACTTCCACCATTTTTTGTCCCAGCACGATAGTGCTGCCATCCCACCGAATGAGCTCTGAAACATCACTCATTGTTAACTTCCATCCTTTCTGCATATATTACAACAAACTGTTCAGATGTGTGCTTTAACCTCTTGTATTATATAACGTTTTACTTTTCTGATATATCAAACGGATCACTATATATTCAGTGAATGATAAAATCAAGGAATATCAATAAAATGGAAGCAACATCTGGAAAGAATGGAGCCAAAAGGAGTTTGGGAAGACTTATGAGAAGTTGAAAGCAGTAACTGTGAAGTGTGATATTTTGTTAGCCAATTTGAAGTAGTATATTTGTTAGTAGTTGGAAGATGCTTCATGTTTATATGCACCACGTATGGGAGCCAATTTGTAGCGGTCACTTCGTGTTATCTTTTGCTGGGCGCCTGTTATTGTATTACTACTTTGAATGTTAGGTTCATTGTCCTCCGGCTAGCTATTATTATTATTATTAAGTCGAGCATATCTCTTGATCAAGGTGTGTAAACGGAAAGGATTTGTTACTCAAAGATAACACTGATAAAAGAATTTGTTTTTACACTTTTATTACCGTCACAATTAATTAAGTTTACATGTTGATTCGTGATACACGCCAGACTGAAACTGTTATATTTTCTAATATCACTATTATCACTTATTTACTGCACATTATTAATTCGCGTGTTTCACATTTATAACAAACTTTAAGACGCGAGAGATTCTGTAGAATGGCGACGTGTAACTCGCGAACGATTCTGATGAACTACGCGACGTTTAACTTCTGAATGATTCTGTTGGACTCAGCGACGTGTAACGCGTGGATGATTTTGTTGAACTGGGCAATACTTGCCTCTGGCTTTAGCTTTTTATACTCCCACACCCCGATATGCCTAAATATTATAACCGAGCTGCTATTGGTTAATAAAACGCGCCAACATTAGCGTCTATTTTTATATCCAATCAAAAATTACGAAAACATATGCTCTAGGGAAAATATTCCCGCTGTTTCTAAAAAAAGCGCGCCAATCTGACGTCATTTGTTTGTCTCTGCTAATTAATATTCAACTCACCCCCTCGCACATTGTTATCTGCTCCTATTGGCAGTTTCAGTGAGGCCGTGTAAACTTATTTCCTAACAATGCTTATAATTAACAAATATCTTAAATCAATGTCATACAATAATGCTTATTTACACTACAATCACTCTGGCATTTACATTATTGTGATACAAATTACTGCCACAACTGTGAGGACGGAACAGCCAATTGGTTTAGTCCATGAACTGGAGGAGAACAATTTTCTCGATCATTACCGAATATGTATACTTTCCAAAGCGAATAACTTGGTGGCCTGGGAATAGGGAATGCTTATATTCATTAGCTTCACTGCTCCTTCCTAGTATATTGATGTAAGTGTGTACGTTATTAAATAACTACAACAGTTTAAATGTCATTATTAGAGGCAGGAAAAATATGAAGAAGAAAACTGCATGTCAAGATTTCACCAATTAACGTTTTGAGGCCCGCTGAACCCCCATCCCCCAAAAGGCATTTTTAGAAGAAGGTCCATGTGTGTGAACAGCATAACTCAAAAACGAAAGTCCAATAAATACCAAGCGTTAACATCTTCCAAATATGCTACAGGAAGATTTTCAGGAAAATTCTCCCACACTCAACTGTGTGGAAGATTTTTCGTTAATTTTCTGAAAAAATGGCACTAATGATTTTGATTAAGATATAGTATATTAAACATATTTCCAGGACGAATAAAATGTATATCTTGAATTCTCTAGGAATACCCTGTGAAGTCCTCTTCATACATAAGGAATTTTGTATAGTCTTATATCACTGGTAAACGTTAAGCAATAGATGAAAACGTATGTACTACACAAAAAATGTAGAACTGTTTAAAATAAACATTTTATTTAGAATACCATTTTTTGTGGCATAAGCCATTTCTGAGATGTCCGTTATTAATGTCTAGAATTGTTCTAAAGCCGCTTGTACACGATCAAATTTTTGTCAAATTCAATACTTTACAAGATTTTTCAAGAGTTGTCATAACTTCACAATTTTCTTGTCAAATTGCTTTCAAGACTTATAAAGTCTTTGAAAGTCTTGAAAGCAAATATTTGACAATGATTTGATAGCTTTGGCCAATGAAATGCGAGTATTTACAGTGCGTCACGAAATCTGCAACATGGCTGAAAGCGAAAAGTAAACAAAAATGGATACCAGGCCAAGGTATGTTGTATGCGAACTGATTAGGTTATACATAAGCTGGTCATGTCTGTACATCGAGGCTCCGTGATGATGAAGCAGGTGAAGGCGATTATGAAGAAATGCTTGCCAGGCAGTTTTCCGAACTAAGTATACATTAATGCGATGATATATAGTGTGGTTAACGTAACAGTTGGTGTTATTTCCATTGAATTCCACACTCGTAATGTGATTTTATTGGATATAATACGTGCTACATAATATTAGTAAAGAACAATATTTCATTACGAATTGTTATACTGTGACGCAAATACCAAATTGATTGCGCGGGATATGTTATCAATGTATTCTGAAGGGTTTCAGTTTGGCGAAGAGATAACCTGTAAATACACATTTTTGACATTGTCAAGCCTTGCCAAGTCTTACCAAATCTTTTCCATTCTTATCACATATTGAAAAATATTTCACAATTTTTCTTGTAAACACTTGAATTGAAAAAAAGTTTGATCGTGTATAAGGGGCTTAAGTCCTGTCAACATTCAGTTGTTTCTCGCGATGTCACAGAAACAGTATGGAATTTTAAGGCCAGCATATAGCGTCCAGTTGTTAAACATTTGACTATCGCTGTTCTCCTTGTATCTATAACGAAATGTACAATGTAGCTATTTCTGGAAAGGTGTAGCTATCTCCATTAAAATTAATTAGATAGAAAAATAAGCTTTCGTAAGAATGATTTGTATACGCACTAATAAACGATAAAGTGTAGAGAAAGTCATGTGAGTGTAACAGATCATAATTCTGATAAACTGTACGAACCCGGCATATAGTTTTAATTCATCAGTAAATACTCCAACATTGAGACTAATTAGCTATATATGTGAAAGAAATTACAATTAAATGTATAATCGTTTAAAAAAATCTGATGTGTTACACTCACATGACTTTCTCTACTCTTGTACAACTATTTTTATAAACGCTTATTCTCCATATACTTCATGTTAATCGAGATATTAATGTTATTGCTAATTTTCTTGTAGATGCAAGGGGAATTGCTAGGCTTTAAGCGATAGTCAAATGTTTTAAGAGCTGGTTGCTATGTGGAGTATTCCATTCTCTTTGCATTACCAGGACAAAAAAAATGAATAACGAATTTGAGAAAACGTATAAGTATTGAAAATTTAAGGGAATAACAAACAATATCTCGAAAATGGTTCACTCAAAAAAATGCATATGACATAAATTGTCTATTTTAATGCGATCTACATTTTTTGTGTAGTAAAATTTTGTCTATTTCTTATGGTTTACCAGTTATGCAAAAGGCGCTCACAATGAACAATAGTTTTGGAGACATTCGCAGAAAATTCGAGATATACATTTCATTTATCATGAAAATATCTTAAACATATGATATTTTAATCAAAATCGTTAAAGGCATTTTTGAGAAAATTAAAATTTTCGAAAAATGTTCCATGTAAAGCGTAGTCTGGGGTGGGGGATTTTCTTGAAAACCTTCGTGTCGCATCTCTGGAAGATACTGAACCTAAATACCAAGTTTGGTGTTTATCCGATTGTTCGTTTCTGAGTTATGCTGTTCACAGACACACACACGGACATGTTTCCAAAAATGCTTTTTTTGGGTTCAGGGGGTGTCAAAACATATATTTCCTGTGAAATCTCGGTATCGAATGTTTGAGTGGAATACAATACTTCCCCTACTTACTATACGTAGTAGAGAAAGTAATAATTCGGAAATAGTTAACTCCACAAAAAAATAATTTGCATATTTCTATGTATTTTATGTGTTTTTTGTGCAGTAAGCTCTTATGTAATACGACGTGGGCACCACAGAGGCATTCAGTAGCTTCATCTGCCCAAATGAACCAGCACACGCATTCGAAAGGGGAATATTCTGGGATCGACTCCCACTCAGCTACAGGTCACAATGACGTAAAAAAGACGAAAAGCGTTTTCTTTCAGACGTACTCATGCCATTGAAATGTGACGTCATAATCCTGTCGGTTTAATCCCCATACCAAACGGGGATTCTGCCGCTCCGATACCCCACGAGTGACGTCACAGACGGGCCCATCTACGGCGGACAAAAGGCCAGGCATTCAGTCATACATTTGTTGGAAATTAAAAGCTGCTGAATAGAACCTGCATTACTTTCTTCTTCTCAGCGCTGTTCAACATTTGGGAAGGATTTAAGGAGCAGTGCAGTAAAATTCGAAATTATATCATTTCCGCTAATTGTTGAAAACAGAAATTATATATCAAGAAAGTTCATGTACTTGATTAACACAGTATTGTTAGTAAATATCTACTCTGCAATGTTATATAACACAACGAAGAGAACAAAATAGTATATGTAACAACACGTTTATGCTTGTGGCAACCTCTTGTTTTTAGCGGGTAAACATTTGGTGACATTATTACCAACACGTATCTGTGATAAATACGAGTTTCTATTCATTTCATTCTGTTTGATTGTAACAAAAGAGCAGCTTAAAACAGCCAGTTGTTGTAAAATTGACGCATGTTTTGCAATAACACAACGAACAGAACGAAATAATATGGTTTTAAGCTTGTGGCACCATCTTCTTCTGTTTGATCGCAACAAGTACACACTGCCGCTTGTGAAAACTGCAACACCAAGAAGTAAACGCATGAATTTATTATCACAGGTTAGATACATGACAAGTAACAAATGATAAGCTTTTCAAACCTATACATGACCTTCGAGCTCTAATATTCAGTATTTTGTGTGGCCTCCATGCGCTGCAATTAGATCTGCTATACGCCGTAGTATTGAATCAAAAAGATTCTGAATAAGTTCTTGAGGGATTTCGCTCCACGCAGTTTGTATTCGAGCCCACAAATCCGTGACACTGGTTACTGGAGGACCGTGACGCACCAGGTGCCGACCAACTATATCCCAGACATGAGCGATGGGCGACAGGGAACAATGGTACCCGTCGCTTGTACATTCCTCCAATATGTGGCCGGGCATTGTCCTGTTGAAATGTGGACTGTGGAGATGCATGAAGCAGGGAGAGTTCCTCAGGCTCTGCAACCACCGTTAGGTACCGGTTGCTGTTCAAAGTGCCCTCAATTCGTAGTAGGAGAGATCGGCTGTTGTAACCAGTGGCGCCCCAAACCATCACATCTGGTGTTTGTCCGCTATGCCGCTCAACAATGCAGCCCTACAGGTTGCACTCACCACGGTACCACCGGACACGTGTGCGGCCATCACTGTAGGACACGTTGAAGCGGGACTCGTCCGAAAAGACTACATTTTGCCACCGAGCACCCCAGTGACGGTGCTCACCTGCCCATTGCAGTCGGAGGAGCTTGTGGTTTATGGACAACGGAAGCCGACGTATTGGTATGCACGCAACCAGTCCAACCTGCAGCAGACGGCGACGAACCGTTGATGCAGACAAGTTCACACCTGTTGCAGCGCTCCAGCGTCGAGCCAACACTGTGGATGAAGCTGTACGGTCCGTTATGGTCATGTGGACAAGATGACGGTTATCCCGTGCTGTGGTCCAGTACCCGCTCTTCGCTGCGTACGACCTTCATCCACACACGCATCACTATCGTAGCAGAATTCCCTGCACGAGTCCAAATGTCACGGTATGACAAACCCGCTTCCCGGAGACCGTTCATTCTGCCCCGTTCGAACTCACTCACATACCGATATGGCTCCCTTTGACGTCGACGAGGCATACTGGCACTCACATTATTGTTTCCACTTTGTTCGACACCTCTGCACTGACTACACCAGGCGCAACACTGACCTTGTCGGACGGACACGAGAGGGCTCTAGGTGTACCCAATCTCTCTGCAAACCTAATCACTTATTGCTTGCACACTCTTCTACACTTCCACCAAGTTTGGAGTTATTCGGGAAATTCTTTCTTGGTGTTGCAATTTTCACAAACGGCAGCATAGATGGTAATGAACATAAATCAGCTAACTTTGTGAAATCGACTCATATTTTGCAAATATTTTGTCAATTAATGAAGTAATTTTAAAATTTAATATTTTTGAGACATTGTAGAGTCTTTTGATTATCCGCAATTTCAGGATTAATACGTAAATTCGTGTACAGCTTCAAATTATATATATATATATATATCACCACGTTTCCTATCATTCATCTCCATCTACATCTACCACCCACTTCCTCGTTCTCATCCCGGGTGTGTGGCTGATCACCCACCCTGGTCTCTCACTCCCTGATCCGTAGGTCCTCTGTCTTCCGTCAGGCGTCTGCCCCTGGCTTTGTCCTATGTCCTGGAAAGTAAGAGTCCTTGATTCGGGTGGGCGTTAAGGAGTGTAGGCTCTGGCCCAGTTGGGCTCTTTCCGCCTTGTAGTTAGATAGGGTCTTTAGTTACATAAATCACTGCTTGTGACGTCACTCTCACTTTCCTCTGCACCTTGCATTTTCTTTGGACTGAGGGATATTGCGGAACAAATAAATATTTTGTTACCAGAGCCCAGTTTTATCTCTTTTAATAATATAAAAACAGAAAAAAAATATACGTGTCGGTTTTTTTGGGGGAGGGGGTAATCTCGAAAACCACAAGAATTGATGATTGTTTCATCACTGAAAACCCCTGTTCCGCATACGACTAACAGACCAAAAAATCGAACGTGCTACATTCACATAACTTTCTCTGCCCTCTATCGTTTATAAGCGGATATACAAATTATTGTTATGAAAGTTTATTTTCCTATTTGCCTCATTTTAGTCCAAATAAACCTTTACAGAAACAGCTACATTACACATTTCGTTAAAGATACAAAGAGAACAGCGATAGTCAAATGTTTAACAACTGAACGCTATATGCTGACCTTAAAATTCCATGCTGTTTCCATGACATCGCGTGAAACAACTGAAAATCGACAGTACTTTAAAAGAATGGCTAAGTATTGAACAATTCGAATTTTAATAACAGATACCACGGAAATCGTTGATGCCACCAAAAAGAAAAAAAATTGAAATAAAGATATCTACAATTTATCTGAAGTGCGTTTTCATCTATCGCTTAATGTTTATCAGCTTGTATAAGATCTCTTTCATGAAGAGGACTTCACGGGCTATTCCCAGAAAGTTCAAGATATATATTTTATTTGTTATGTAACTATCTTTAATGTACGACACTTTAATAAAAATCGTTAGGGCTATTTTAGAAATAAAAAGTGTTCCATGTAAAGGGTAGTTTAGGGTTGGGGTTGTATGTTTGGAAAGTACTGAACTTAAATACCAAGTTTAGTGCTTTTCTGGTTTTTTGTTCTTGATTTATGCTGTTCACAGACGCACACGGCCCTTTTTCTAAAAACGCTTTTTTCTATTCAGGGCCACAAAACGTGTATTTATGGTGAAATCTCGGTATTAAATTTTTGGGTGGAAAGCAACACCATCTCTACCTACTGAGTACGTGGTAGAGAAAGTGAAACCTTTTTGCTAAACGTGGATACTAGTATATGAACATGTTGTAATGTTGTACCTGCGAGGTTGGAATTTAGTTTGCGTTCAGAATGCTATGTAACAGACATACACACACAAAAGATTAATTTTTTTAATGATATAGGAAACAAACTTTCATAAATGTATGATACTTCCCATTAATTAGTTTCTGGCGGTTTATTAGGAGTAAACGCATTTTTTATAAGTACGTTGATATTAAGGCATCTGATATGTCACATTCATATGGCATTCTCCACTCTCTATAATTTATTGTTTGCAAGGCATTCTTACAAAATCTTTTTCCTCTACCTATATACCTACTTTACGTTAAGATAACTATTTATAAACATAACATCATTACACGTTTCGCTGTAGATACAAGGAGTCAGGAGACTGAGGCTATGGTCAAATGTTTAAAAACGAGGGGATACCGAAATTTTAATTATCATCATTGAAAGACTTTCTGTTCACCCAAAAATGAATTTGACTAGATAACATTTCCGGGCTATGAGTTTTTAGTTTTAAATCCTCATTAACGCCTAAACAATCTGAAGATCGGCTTAGAAATGAATTTGGCGAAGAAGTCCCATCTAAGACAGCAATTTATAATTGGTACAGCGAATTCAAAAGAGATAGGTCTTTTCTTAGTGATAAATTTCGTGAAGGGCACCCAAGAACTGGTGTTACCGATGAAAATACTGCCGCTGTTCGAGCAATGCTTGAAGATCGACGGACATCTAATGAATTCATTTGGGCGACATTAGGTATTGGTATGAGACAAATCCGAAACATTTTATTTCAATAGTTAGACGTGAGAAACCTTTCCTGTCTATGGATTCCACACTAACTGACTCCAGATCAAAAACTGCTGGTTTGGTGCTTGTTTGGAAGAATTCCAAGGCGGTACTTCAAATTTGGTTTGGAATATCGTTACTGCTGATGAATCTTAGAGTATTTTTATTATCCTGAAAAAAAATACTTCGATCGGCTCATGGATCTTCCTAACAGAACCGAAGCTTACAGAAGTACGACGAATTCGCAGTGCTGGAAAGATGGTTGCTACTTTTTTCTTTTCTAAAACGAGCCATATTGCTATTATAGCATTAGAAAATAGACGTACCGTTAGTGCCGATTGGTATACAAATGTCTGTTTACCACAAAGTTTTGAAAAACTTCGCGAAAAACGCTCAAAAGGGAAAATAATGTTGTATCATGACAACGCATCGTCGCATACAGCAAAACTAACAACTGAGTATCTAGGTGCCTTAAAAGTCAGCACCACTGACCCTCCACCATACAGCCCTGACCTAGCACCTTAGTATTTATTTTCTGTTTCCAAAAATTAAAAATAAAACGCGTGGAATAGCTTTTTCGTTATCAGATGAAGCAGTGGAACATTATAAAAACGTGGTTTCTGAAGTGCCTCAGGAAGAGCGGCATCATTGCTTTAACGACTGGTTTCATCAAATGCAAAAATGTATTGACGTTCAAGGGGGATATTTTGAAAAACAATGGAATTATTTCAATTTTTTAAAACTAATATCCTCGTTTGATTTTCTAAAAATTCTCAATGTTGCCCTCGTAGAAGGTAAATAAATTAACGTTTGCAATTGATTTGAAAATATGTTTCGTTACGACCAGAGGGATACTCGAGGGAAGATTTTAGTAAATTACAAAGAAGATCGTTGTATTGTACGGTCTATTAGAAAGAATACATTCGAGAACACTTCAAGCAAAGTATCTGGGCTTGGATAATGCAGACAAATACACAGGTCACTGCACACGACGAACTTCAGCAACTCTACTACCGGACATACCTCTATTACTGAAGGATATTTAGAAGATAACTAGTATGTTAGCTGAAATTCCGTTTACATCTACTTGAATGTATTGGATCATATTTTGTCTATTTAAATGAAGATCATGCATAAGGATTAACTACAATACCATCAAGGATTTATTTAATCAATGTAATTTCTATCTCGGTTCTAATTAACTATAGAATTTAACTATGGTTAATTAAATGTTTATTTTTCCCATGATAATGTGTAATACTGCAAATCGAATACATTAAAATAGTTTGTTTTTGTTGTGTTGCCATGGTAACTGCTTTAAAGGCCCGTGTGCGTCCTAAAGACCCGGAATATATAATGTCTCATCAGTATATATTCAATAACAAACAAGAGTGCCATAAATGAAATGATTATTTTGTGTAATATTAAGTATTTATGCGAGTTTTTGTTGACGACAACTGAGATGTTTCCGCAGCTCAGTTAACGCGTCTATATTGCCCCATTTGACGGCACCCAGTAGCAAAATGGCGCCACAGAGATTTCTAAAGTTTGGCGGATGTTCCCAACAGGTGGTTGTCGTGAAATTGATCGCGAGGCTCCAACATAAATTTCAAGAGAACGAGCAGGGTGCCAAGAGGGGCAGACTCCGGGGCGCCAAGCTGCGAGTCTGCAGTTCGAGACGATCCGACGACAAGTATCTCGCTTTGTCCTATTTTCTCTCGCCATTACACCTTCATTGAAGTGACAGTGGTATTATCAGGTCACCGTGACAAACTTCCTGATGCTGTAATGTAGTACACAACTGTTCAAACTCTTACGTGCCATTTTCTTTTAACGTTTATTACTTTCTTTATCACGTACCTAGTAGGTAAGGAGCGAAATCTCGATATCGCGATTTTATTAGAAGTACATGTTTTGAGGCCCGCGAATCCAGAAAAAGCCCTTTTTGGAGATGGCTGGTGTATGTGTCTAAACAGCATAACTCAAAAACGAAAATTGGTATAAACACAAAATTTGATGTTTAAAGTTCGAGATTTTAGAAAGATGCGACTCTAAACTACATTTTACATGCAAAATTCTCCACAGCTATTTATTTTCACAAAAATGGCTCTAATTATTTTGATTAAATTCCGTATATTTGGGATAATTACATAAACAAAATGTATAGCTTGAATTTTCTGGGAATAGCTTGCAAAGTCCTCTTCATTCAGAAGGAATTTTGTAGAATCTTGTATAACTGATAAACGTTAAACTATAGAAGAAAATCTACTACACAGAAAAAGCTGATGTGATAAATTCACATGACTTTCCCTACCCTCTAACATTTATTAGTGGGTATACAAACTATTATTACTACAGCTTATTTTTCTATATAGCACATTTTAATCCAAACAAACCCTTACAGAAATAGCTACATTACATATTTCGCGAGAAACAACTGAATGTTACCGAGCGGGATGGCTCAGGCGGTAAAGTCTGTTTCCCGCATTCGGAAGCTCCCGCGTTCAAATCCCGTGGGCCGACCAATCTGTCTGACGTTTTTTCGTGGTTTTCCTCAGTGGCCAAGGTAAATCCCGGATTGGATATTTAATACCACGACCCAAAGTTCCATCTTAAGTATAAAACAATAGTAAAATGAAAAATAAGTGGTAATAGCGAATGCTATGCCATTTATCTACGGCACTCTAAAGCCATCTGCACGGCATGAAGCAGGTGGTTACAGGGATGAGACCTAGAAGGCTAAATGTCCGCCTTTGTGCGAGGGCGGCGGTTAGACTGGACGGCACACTAATGCCATCTGCACGGCATGAAGCAGAATGAGACCTAGAAGGCTAAATGTCCGCCTTTCTGTGCGAGGGCGGCGGTTAGACTGGACGGCACACTAATGCCATCTGCACGGCATGAAGCAGGTGGTTACAGGGATGAGACCTAGAAGGCTAACTGTTCGCCTTTCTGTGTGAGGGCGGCGGTTAGACTGGACGGCACCCTAATGCCATCTGCACGGCATGAAGCAGGTGGTTACAGGGATGAGACCTAGAAGGCTAACTGACCGCCTTTCTGTGTGAGTGCGGCGGTTAGACTGGACGGCACCCTAATGTCATCTGCACGGCATGAAGCAGGTGGTTACAGGGATGAGACCTAGAAGGCTAACTGACCGCCTTTCTGTGTGAGTGCGGCTGTTAGACTGGACGGCACCCTAATGTCATCTGCACGGCATGAAACAGTGGTTACAGGGATGATACCTAGAAGGCTAACTGTCCGCCTTTCTGTGTGAGGGCGGCGGTTAGACTGGACGGCACACTAATGCCATCTGCACGTCATGAAGCAGGTGGTTACAGGGAAGAGACCTAGAAGGCTAACTGTCCGCCTTTCTGTGTGAGGGCGGCGGTTAGACTGGACGGCACACTAATGCCATCTGCACGTCATGAAGCAGGTGGTTACAGGGAAGAGACCTAGAAGGCTAACTGTTCACCACATATCGTTCTAGGAGATATCCACCAACAGATCCGTCCAAGGAGTTAAAGCGACGTAAAATAAAATAGAATTAATAAAAACTGAACGTTGACAAGTCTTTAAGTGAATGACCAAGAAATGAACAATTCGAACTTGTAACAACGGATATCTCAGAAATGGCGCTTATCCCAGAATATATATATATGAAATGAGATCTACACTTTTTGTGTAATATGTTTTCGTATAGATATACAAGATTATACAAAAATCTTTCCAATGTGAAATGTTGCTTCAGCTGTTTATCGGCATGTCATGGAAACAGTATGTAATTTTAAGGTCAGCATATAGCGTCCAGTTGTTAAACATTTGACTATCGCTGTTTTCTTTGTATCTATAACAAAATGTGTAATGTAGCTATTTCTGTAAAGGATTATTTCGATTAAAATGAAGTGCACAGACAAATAATCTTTCGTAGAAACATTTTGTGTACACAATAATACGGGTAGAGGGTAGAGGAAATCATGGGAATGTAACACAACATATCTTTTCGTATTTTTGGTTTTCGAGTTAGCTATTCACAGACACACGGATCTTATTCTATAAATGCTTATTTTGGAAGCCTCAAAAATGCATTTTCGGTGAAATCTGTGTATAAAAGTTTTGGATAGAATACGATACTTCCTTTACACTTAAGTGGGAGAGAAAACAGTGTTTGAATAGTGTTAGGGAATGTCGCTAAGGTGCGTTAGGTCTAGACTCGGTTAACCTGTGCATAAGTTTCTTAGCGATAATTGACATGTCTGTAGTCCCCGATGAACTGCCACAGCCAGAGCTCCACACTCTCTCTCTCTTGGGACGTTCACATTAATAATTTGTGGGCACTAAAGAGCGCATGGCTTTGGTTTAATTCTGGCTGCTGTCGGTGTATCTGATCCAAGTAATTTGTCTCGCATGCTATAACGGATTATTCACTTTCCACATATAAACGTTTTCAAAGCCACCAATTACTCTAACCTCAGCGCTAGCACTTTACGTTTTAATGAAAATGCTTTTAACATCATAAATATTTAGCTGCGAACTTCTAAATGGATGACATTATAATACTAATATGTGTTTAAGGAGCTTACTAGGTACTGAATGACGAAATTCTATAAGCGTTAACAAGTTTTCTTTAATTTCATTACACTCACATGACTTTCTCTACTCTTGTACAAACTATTTTTACAAACGCCTATTCTCCATCTACTTTATGTTAATCGAGATGTTAATCTTATTGCTAATTTTCTTGTAGATGCAAGGGGAATTGGTAGGCTTTAAGCGATAGTCAAGTATTTTAAGATCTGGTTGCTATGTGCAGTATTACCAGGACAAAAAAAATGAATAACGAATTCTCATTTGAGAAAAAGTATAACTATTGGAAAATTTAAAGGAATAACAAGCAATATTTCGAAAATGGTTCACTCAACAACAAAAAGTTTATATGACATAAACTTTAATACGATCTACATTTTTTGTGTAGTAAAATTTTGTCTATCTCTTATGGTTTACCAGTTATGCAAAAAATACTTTTGGAGATATTCCCAGAAAATTTGAGATATACAATTCATTTGCCATAAAAATGTCTTAAACTTATGCTATTTTATTCAAAATCCTTAGAGCTATTTTTAGAAAATTAAAAATTTCGGAAAATGTTCCATGTAAAGGGTAATCTGGGGTGGGGGGATTTTCTTGAAAACCTTCGTGTCGCATCTCTGGAAGATACTGAACCTAAATACCAAGTTTGGTGTTTATCCGACTGTCCGTTTCTGAGTTATGTTGTTCACAGACACATACACGGACATGTTTCCAAAAATGTTTTATATGCATTCAGTGCACCTCAAAACATTTATTTCCGGTGGAATCTCAATATCGAATTTTTTAGTGGAATACAATACTTCCCCTATTTACTATACGTAGTAGAGAAAGTAATTAATTGTTCTGTTTCCAAGAAAAGTTTTCCAAAAATGAATATTGACTCTCTTGTAAACCGCCTCTCGTGATGAAAATATGAAACGTTTTAAGTTGTGCATACTCTGACAAATAAACACTCTGGTTAACTCTAACAAGCTTTATTTATTTATTTATTTATTTATTTGTCACCTCTCGGTTTAGAGGCTTACGAATCTCGTAACTGACAATTACTCGCTGCCCTCGTTTTATAGTCCGCTGTTGCTAGGAAGACACGTTAATGCAACGTTCTGGAATTTACCAGATTGCAGACCAAGCGGGATGGCTCTGGCGGCAAGGTCAGCGACCCGCATTCGGGAGGTCCCAGGTGCTATCCCCGGCGATCGCCCACTTGGGTTTTTCGTGGTTTCCCCGGGTCGACAGGCAAAACCTGGGTGGTTCATCTTCTACCACGACTCTCCTGTACCCATCATCTTCCTTGTCATCTGTTTTAGGGTTGTAGGACCAGGCGACAGTGTTCGGCGGGTTGCGGCTGGGCGGTGGTTTCTTCCCTAGCATCGCTACGGAGACTGCTCACTTAGGTCTCCCCTCCGAGTGGGCTCCGCCCCAGGGACACTGGTTGTTTGTGGGTGAGACCGGGTGTCCTCTGATGCATCCAATCTGGAAACATTAGGGACCCCGTCTGTGCTTGTGCCGGCGGCATCCGGATCTGGTCGCCCTACGGATCTCATCCCTCCCTTCCAGAGGTCACTTGGAAGCAAAAAGGGCAGTTATGGCCTACCTGCGGTGCTCTACCCCGGTTGCGGCTGCACCTTCGTGAGCTCAGCCTTTACCTTCACCAGACTGCAGAAGGCGAACTTTCTGTAAGAGTAGCTAGTTGAAGCCTCTCCAAATGCTTGGCCTACTATACCATACTAGGTTACTTTTTCCAATCTCCCGCGCTCAAAGCCTTCATCGATGGCTTGGCCTACTTTATCACGCGGTTTGGCCACAATTTAATCATTTCTTTACAATAAAATTTTATGTTTCGAAATATTAAATCGTATCTTGGAACGAGGCAACAACATATGTAGTTTTAATAAGCTTTAATTTTCTAAAAATCCATGATGATGTAAAATAATACAACCCAAATCCATAACTAAGCTCCATATCTAGAAAATGCTTCTCAGATTTCTTCAACCATCTTCAGAGAATGTATAGAACAGTTCCAAAGAAACTGAACAAAAACTGCATCATGAGAAACGGTTTGAAGTGGTAAAGCTGTAACAAAATAAGATTCGCCATTTGAACGCACTTGTGTGCGTTTATTTTGAACAAATGCACAATATTATTCTCACTCTACATTGTTTGGTGATTTTTCTCTGAACTAATTACTTTCTCTACTACTCGTACCTATAGTAAATAGGGGAAGTATTGCATTCCACCCAAAAATTCGATACTGAGATTTCACCGGAAATACATGTTTTGAGGCCCCCAGAATCCAAAAACAACATTTTGGGAAACATGTCCGTGTGTGTCTGTATGTGAACAGCATAACTCAGAAACGAACAGCCGCATAAACACCAAACTTGGTATTTAGGTTCAGTATCTTCCAGAAAGCGACACAAAGGTTTTCAAGAAAATCCCCCCACCCCAGATTACCCTACACATGGAACTTTTTTTGAAAATTTTTATTTTCTCAAAAATGACACTAACGATTTTGATTAAAATATCATATGTTTAAGATATTTTCATGACAAATGAAATGTATATCTCGAATTTTCTGGGAATGTATCCAAAAGTATTCTTCATTGTGAACGACTTTTGCATAAATGGTACACCATAAGAGATAGACTATATTTTCCTACACAAAAAATGTAGGTCGCGTTAAAAGCACAATTTATGTCATATACATTTTTTGTTTGTTGAGTGAACCATTTTCGAGATATTGCTTGCTATTTCCTTAAATTTTCCAATACTTTTTCTCCAATAGGAAATCTTTATTCATTTTTTTATGTCCTGGACATACAAAGAGAATGCAATACTCCACATAGCAACCAGCTCTTAAAATATTTGACTATCGCTTAAAGCCTAGCAATTCCCCTTGCATCTACAAGAGAATTAGCAATAAGATTAACATCTCGATTAACATGAAGTAGATGGAGAATAAGCGTTTGTAAAAATAGTTTGAACAAGAGTAGAGAAAGTCATGTGAGTGTAACACATCAGATATTTCGTTTTTTATACTTCCCCATATCTCCTGCCTTTCAATATCTACCACCCATTGTCGACTTACGCAGCAGCACTGACATATGCAGCCTTTCAGTACAACATTGCCAACTGCCCTACGCATACCATAATTTCGTTCTCGGGTAGCACGTAACATAACCTTTCCATTATGCTACGTAAATATAGCATGCTTTATGATAATTTATTTACAATTCCTCCCCGCCAAAAAAGTATTTTTACTTTCTCTACCACGTCTAGTAGGTATTGCATTCCACCAAAAAACTCGATAAGAGATTTCACTAGAAATGTATGTTTTGAGATCCCTGTATGCGTGCACGCTGTCTATGAACAGCATAATTCAAAAACGAAATGTCGGATAAATACTAAATGCGTTATTTGAGTTCAGTAGTTTCCAAAGGTGCGACACGAAAATCTTCAAGAAAATCCCCCTACCCCAAACTACGCTTTACATGGAACATTTTTCGAAACTTTTGATTTTATTAAAAATGCCTCTAACGCTTTTGATTAAAATATCACATATTATGAAGATTGGAGTATTTTATTAGCTCCACGTATGGATGCCAATTTGAGAAGATGTTTTGTTATGTTATTTATTAGCACCACGCTTTGGGCGTCAATTTGAGGTAGTTTGCATTGAAGGAGTTGTATTATAATTCAACTGTTGGGGAGCCGAACTTGTAGTAGTTGCAACCGCACGTATGGTACCCGGTTTCCGGTAGCCTTCGCCCCAAGTTTAAAAATATTAGCGTTGTAATTTTACTGTTTCTTTAAATAGTATATATTTATGTTTGCCTCGGCTGCGTCAGTATTTGTTAGAGACACGTTTCTCTTGGCAGGGTTTTTGTACGACTAAGAATGTAGGGTTACACAGATTTTAAGTTTTAATTCACTCCTTTTTATTAATCCTTGATAAAAATTAAATAGCACTTCACTGATATAAAGAGCTGTGGGATTCTTTTATTTAATACTTGCACTTTTTAACACGTATATTATTTTATACGTAATTAATTTCTCGAGGACACATCTCGCGTCTGGTTATGAGCACTGTTTGGAGGCAACTGAATTGATTTCAACCGTCTAAACTTATAAATTTCTGTATTTCAAGTCTCTGATTGTCCAATAGAATACCTGCATTTAACTAAAGCTTTTTATGGTTGTTGATTTTTAAACTGTCACTAAAATTACATTATTGTTGCTCCAAGAATCACAAGTAGTACTGTTAAACTTTCTTACTCGTTATTGACTCAAGGTTACCTCATTGCTACCTCTTTGTTAGCAACTTTTGACCTATTTCTCACAGCTCCTACTAATTAAATTACGTAATATATTCAATAACATTATTACACAAGGATACAATAATATAAGCATATGCAATGACTGTTACATACATTTTACAAATTATGACATACACACACTACTTTAAGGCAGTTATTGAATTTACATATTATATAATTTGATAAAATTATTTAAGTGTTAAAAATACTGCCTCAATTAAATATACTTTCATAACAAATAAAGTGTGTATCTTAAATTTTCTGGGAATAGCCTGTGAAGTCCTCTTCATTCGCAAGGAATTTTATATAATCTTCTATAACTGTAAACGTTAAGTGCTATACAAAAACCATACTACACAGAATATCTAGATGTCTTTAAAACACATTTTATTACGAATAACTCTTTTGTCGCGTCAGCTATTTCCGAGATATCTGTTATTAACGGTTCTAGTTGTTTAATGCTTAAATAACTCAAGTCCTACCGATGTTCAGTTGTTTCTCGCGATGTCAAGGAAACAGTATGGAATTTTAAGGTCAGCATATAGCGTCCAGTTGTTAAACATTTGACTATCGCTGTTCTCTTTGTATCTATAACGAAATGTGCAATGTAGCTGTTTCTGTAACTGTTTATTTGGATTAAAATTAAGTAGATAGGACAATAAACTTCTGTAATAGTAATTTATAGACCCACTAATAAACGAAGACGGCAGAGAAAGTCATGTGAACGTAACACATAATATTTTTCAGTTCTAAAAGCATCACGTTATTACACTATTTAAAATCTGAACATAAAAGTCTTTCTCTTCCGCCCACCCCCCCCCCCCCAATAAACGAATGACGTTCTGGTAACTGGGCATTGTGCCGTATGTATTCAATTCAGCTAAATAAATTTGAAAGCGCGTATTGTATTTAAAAATGCGGTATGCCAAATTGATGGCGTTGGTGTGTTTGTGTTGGCAGCACCCACTCTCAGCAGTCGACAATACTACATCCGTTGTTCCTTTGTCTGGAAGCCGTGTAAATGCGAAGTAGACCATGACGTTGATTTTCTGAGAATCCAGGGCCGCCTATATTCCAACACGTTCTGCCATTGCGTTCAAATAGTCGCATTTCTTGCAAAATAACCTTCGTTATACAGCCTAGACTGTGCGTCGCACGCATAACTGTGCCTTACTCACCGATTTTATAAGAAATTTGATGTTACATTCACAGGGATTTCTCTACCACCTATGGAAGATATTGCATTTCAGCAAAAAATTCGCTACCGAGATTTGAGACCTCCAGTATACAAAATAAGCATCTTTAGGAAAACGATCGTGTGTAATTCTGTATCTGTGAACAACATAACTCAAAAACAAAAACTGAGATAACCTTCAAACTTGGTATTTTAGGTTCCAGTCCCAAATCCCTTGGTCATATCGCGACGGATCTGTTGGTGGATAACTCTTAGAACGATATGTGATGGACAGTTAGTCTTCTAGGTCTCATCCCTGTAACCACCCGCTCCGTCACTTGTCACAGAGACCCCAGCGCGTAGCTAAAGAATCTTCTGCTTCGTGCCGTGCAGACGGCATTAGGGTGCCGTCCAGTCCAACCGCCGCTCGCCATATAAAGGCGGACAGTTAGCCTTCTAGGTTTCATCCCTGGAACCACCTGGAGACAGTGGGCGGCCGGACCAGGAGGCACGACATGCAGAGGGCAGGGTCCCTGCCATTTACAGATTTGAACTCCCGTTGGTGGCTGGAGCAGCTGGCTCCCCTCCTTCCCTGGGGCCCCGGAGACCGGTCGCAGTCCGCGGGACGATGGTTTACTCAGAACATCTTTTTCCCCTGCCATCCACACGCCGATACCTCCCGCCGACACTTGCAATCCCCAAAGTAACCAAACAGATGTGAGGTGAAGTGAAATGAGAATGGAGATGAAATGGAGGGACAGGAAATTCGGGGGATGTAATGATCCTTCCCAGCATTTGCCTGGCGACCCCCGGAAAAACCCTGGGTCAGGAAGGTCCGCCAGATATGTGTGCTAATTCTAGTCATATCCAACGATGAATGAAATGGGTAAGGAAAAAACCCGTGAAAAAAACCTTATCCAGGTAACTCATCCTAACCGAGATTCGAATTGTGACCTCTTGAATGTAAGGTCCGGCTGGGTTTTAGAATTCTTTGTTACACATTTAATAAAGTACTAAATCTCACTGTTTACCGAGCGAGGTGGCGCCGCGGCAACATGTGCGACTCGCATTCGCGAGGTCCCAGGTTCGATCCCCAGCGATCGACCACTCTGACCCATGGGTTTTTCGTGGTTCCCCGGGTCGCCAGGCGAATGCTGCGGTGGTTCAACTTCTACCACCACTCTCCTCCCCCTCATTTCCTGTATCTTCCTTGTTATCTGTTTCAGGGTTGTAGGGCCACGCGACGGTATTCGGCGGGTTGCGGCTGGGCGGTGCTTATGCGCTCTGCGCACGTTTCTTCTTGACGTCTTCCAGGGACTACTCCGTTGGATTACAGCCTCTAGGTGCTTTCGGGCAGGCCCTCCTTCAGGGCTCAATGGAGTTCAATCTGGAAACATTAGGGACCCCGGCCGTGCTTGCGCCCGTCGTCATCTGTATCTGGTCTCTCTTCGGGTCTCTCCCCTCATCCCTTCCTCCCAGGGTTCACGGTAGACGCACAAGGTGCCAGATGGCCTTCGTGCGGTGCTCTGTCCCGTTTTGAGGGCCCCCTTTGGTTCGTCCTTACTTTTATCTTTACCTTTAAATCTCACTGTTTTGTTTGCAATGATCTTGTGTAAAGAACATGCTGGAATTTCGAAGTTAGCATAAACATTTGACTATCTCTTCAATCTCCTGTAACCCTCTTGTAGCGACAACGATGTAAACGTGTTTTCTTGGAAAATTGGATACATGTGGCCACGAACGCTAGCGCTGGTACCTGTGGAAATACATAAATACACTCACCCTTATATAAAAGGTAGCGCAGAAAGTTTGTCTTTGTGACAACTGTAAGAGGGGCTTTGTTTCACAGGGAAATCTGGGTGTGAGTGTTGTGCATTTATCTTCCGACCCGAAATGGAGACAATTTGCATTAAATGTAGTTTTGTAGGAAACCGCACACAAAGAGAATGTGCAGCGTTAACGTACCTTGGCAGAGTACAATTGTGTTTAATGGGTTTTTGAGTTGAAATAAATAATGGCCTATTGTGCCTATTACATATTCATCCCTCATAACAAAACATAAAAAGAAAGAAAAACGAAAATCACTTACTGCTACATGGTCGGTGATACATAATATATATTCATTGTGTTTTCAAATTATGCCATATTTCGTATCAAATAACATATAGAAAGCCTGATGTGTTACATTCACTTGACTTTCACTAACTTCTATCGCTTAATATTATTCCTACGGAAGCTTATTTTCCTATCTGCTTCATTGTAATTTAGATAAAAGTTTTGCAGAAACAACTAGATTACACATTTCATCATACAGGGGGATTTATGAAGAACTGACACATTTATTTCTTTAATTGTTTCAAAAGGAATTATTCTAACGACAACTTATTATACCTGAAATGCAGAGGAATTTTGGGAGATTATTTACCTCTATAGCAAATGTTGAAAATGCCCTCCATCCTGCATAAGGCACAACTCAACACGTCGTTCCATGTTACTGGCCACTCGTTAAAGGACTCTGTTGTCAATAGCTTGAATCTCCTGTGTAATGTTGTGCTTCAGATCGTCCAATGTCTGGGGACGTGTGGCATAAACCCTGTCTTTTAAGTAACCCCATAGAAAGACGTCTGGCGATGTCAAATTCGGAGATCTCGGTGGCCACAGGTTCTTGGAAATTATCCGGTCGTCAAAGAAACTTGCAATTAGTGCCATGGATTCATTTGATGTATGGCATGTAGCGCCGTCCTGCTGAAAATATCCTTGACTCAGCTCTACGTTGTCTAGTTGCTCAGCAAAATCCATGAAGACGCGTCGGTACTCTGCAGTGTTCACATTGTTTTAAAACAAATCTGATGTGTTACACTCACATGACTTTCTCTACTCTTGTACAATCTATTTTTACAAACGCCTATTCTCCATATGCTTCATGTTAATCGAGATGTCAATCTTATTGCTAATTTTCTTGTAGATGCAAGGGGAATATGGTAGCTTTTAAGCGATGGTCAAATATTTTAACGCTGGTTGCTATGCGGCGCATTCCATTCTCTTTGCAAGTCCAGGACATAAAAAAATGAATAACGAATTTGAGAAAAAGTATAAGTATTGGAAAATTTAAGGGAACAACAAGCAATATCTCGAAAACGGTTCACTCAACAAAAGAAATGTATATGACATAAGTTGTGTATTTTAACGAGATCTACATTTTTTGTGTAGTAACATTTTGTCTATCTCTTATGGTTTACCAGTTATGCAAAAGTCGTTCACAATGAAGAATACTTTTGGAGACATTCCCAGAAAATTCGAGATATACATTTCATTTCTCATGACATTATCTTAAACATATGATATTTTAATCAAAATCGTTAGAGCCATTTTTGAGAAAATTAAAATTTTCGAAAAATGTTCCATGTAAAGGGTAGTCTGGGGTGGGGGGATTTTCTTGAAAACCTTCGTGTCGCATCTCTGGAAGATACTGAACCTAAATACCAAGTTTGGTGTTTATCCGACTGTTGGTTTTTGAGTTATGCTGTTCACAGACACACACACACAGACACACAGACACACACACACACAGACACACACACACACAGACACACACATGGACATGTTTCCAAAAATGCTTTTTTTGGATTCAGGAGGTCTCAAAACATGTATTTCCGGTGAAATCTCGGTATCGAATTTTTGGGTGGAATGCAATACTTCCCCTACTTACTATACGTAGTAGAGAAAGTAAAAATGGGTCCCACTATTCTTTGAGTGGATACTGCGCACCAAACACTGAATTTAACGGGTGCATAGGCGCTTCATGAATAACATGTGGATTTTCGCTGGCCCAATAGCGTGAGTTATTTGAGTTCACATAGCCGGATAAATGGAACCATGCTTCATTTGTGAACCATGTGATGGACAATATGACAGGATTTTGCACAATTAACGCCTGAAACCAACGACAATAATTCAGTCGTCTATCCTTATACGGATCCTGTAACTGATGGACAACCGTAATCTTATACGGCTTTAGGCCTGCACTTTTCACAGCTGTCTGACACATTGAGTAGCTGTGCCCTGTCTCCTGTAACAAACGTCTTAATGATTTTTTGGGTGACTGATCCAGTCGTGCTCTTGCGTCAACAACCGTGGGAAGCCTAGATGAACGAGTTTTGCCTATTTCACTCACTAGAGATCCAGTTGTTTCCAATTTGTTTACCAATCCCAGTATTGTGTTTCTTTGGGGAGGATTCCGAACACCAAATTCTTTCTGGTATGCCCTTTGAGTAGCTCTAATTGAATTCGTAATCCAGTATTGCTTTACAAGGAAGAGTCGTTCTTTAATGTGTACTCCATTTTCACGTTGACTAGAACAAAATCTCAAAAAACAGTTGCCGACAATAAAACTAACAATTACGAATAAAACATGAACATCTGCGCATCTAGTGTCAGACAATCGAAACTCCAGAACGTTCTGCTTAATTTGGTGCTAAAATTTGGGCATTGAGTGAGTTTCGAACAGAATTATTAAAGAAAGAAATGTGTCAATTTTTCATAAATCACCCTGTAGATACAAAGAGAACAGCGATAGTCAAATGTTTAAGAACTGGACGCTATATGCTGGCCTTAAAATTCCACACTGTTTCCGTGACATCACGTGGAACGACTGAACGTCAACAGGGCTTAGAAAGAATGCCTAAGCATTGAACAATTCAAATAGTTAATAGCGAAATACCTCGGAAATGGCTGAGGCCACAAAAAAAAGTTACTTGAAATAATTGATATGTTTCATAAAGATTTACGTTTTTGTCTATCACTTAACGTTTACCATTATACCAGGTGTCAGCTGCCCCTAGGTATTCGTATCTATGCAACCCGCAGTTTAAACCCTAATGTGAAAACATTGTCCCTTTTAGCAAACAAACTATTATCTACCTAATATTTAGCATTTTTTGGCAAGGCTGTACAACGTTGCCTAAATCCAATTGGTCGCACTGCGTAGATATGCCATTTGGTTTTCTAATGGTTTTGTCAACCGATGCATGTGGTAGGTTGTTCTTTCAGAGGCGTTTTCAAAAGCGTGCATTAATGTATGCTAAATAATAAAAGTTTGTAAAACTGGCTAAAACTGCTACTGCAGCTCCCAATGTCAGGATGGGATGTTTTTTTGCATCGACATACATAGCGATTGCATTCTGTCCCGTAAGACAGTTATACACTGAGTTATCTATCTCACCTTTATAAAGTGTTATGCAAATCAGCCTTTAGAAGGCATTCAAGAAAGGCGTAAGTCAAATATGTCGCTTAGCACGTTGCATAAATTCAAAAATAAATAGGGGCAGCTGACTCACCTGGTACAGGATTATACAAACTTCCTTCCAAATGAAGAGGACTTCATAGGCTATTCCCAGAAAATTCAAGGTAGACATTTTATTTGTCATGTAAATATCTTTATTATATGGTATTTTAATAAAAATCAATACAGCCATTTTTTATAAAATCAAAAGCTTTGAATAATTTTCCATACAAAGGGTTGTTTGGGGTGAGGGATTTTTTTGAAAATCCTCGTATCGCATCTATGGAAGGTACTGAACCTAAATACCAGGTTCGGTGTTTATCCGACTGTTCGTTTCTGATTTATGCTATTCACAGACAGACACACAGACGTACACACGGATATGTTTCCAAAAATGCTTTTTTTGGATTCAGGGTGCCTCAAAAACATATATTTCAGGTGAAATCTCGGTATTGATTTTTTGGGTGGAATACAATACTTCCCCTACTTAGTATACGTAGTAGAGAAAGTAAAAACTCTGGATTCAGGGGGTCCGGTGAAATCTCGGTATAGAAAAAAAATATTTCCTCTACTTACTGTTGCTAAATGGTAGAGAAAGTAGTAATACTATTTTCAGACTTTCTATGGCGTCTATTATAATCGTTTAACCTATAAGTTTCTAGAATTTCTTATGTAAAGTGTGCGATATTGAACACAACAACATACACACTAAGGAAATTTCAGTATATTAACATTGCAATATTGTGGCAGTATTAATGTTTGTAATTGAAAATGCTACTGTTTATTTGCCGCACGTATAAAAGACAATTTATCGCGGTCACTTCGTGTTATCTTTTACTGAGCGCCTGTTATTGTATTTAATTTTGGGTTCACTGTCCTCCGGCTAGCTATGATTTCTCGGTCAAGCACTTATCTTGTACAGGTGTGTAAACGGAAAGGAGTTTTTATCCAAAGATAACACTGATAAAAGAATTTTTTTTACACTTTTATTGTCGTAACACATTATTCACTTTCACCTATTAATCTTGACACTCGCCAAACTGAAACTGTTATAATAACTTATTTACTGCACATTATTAATTCGCGTACTTCAACTTTTGTGTAATTAACTTTACGACACGAGAGATTTTCATAACTTTGCGACGCGTAACCTTGATGAACTGCATGTGACGCATACTCCATGAATGCCTCCGTTGAACTCATCGACGGCTTATACGCGAATGCTTCTGTTGGACTACGTGAAACTTGACCCTGACACTGGATTTATACTTCCTCGCCCCAATATGCCTAAAGATTATAACCGAGCTGCTATTGGTTAATAAAACGCGCCAACATTAGCGTCTATATTTATATCCAATGAAAATGACGAAGAGGAAAAATGTTCCAGCAAATTCTAAGAAAAACACGCCACTCTGACGTCATTTGCTCGTCTCTAATAATGATAAACAGCTCACCCCCTCACTACATTATTGCACGCTATTATTGTCAGTTTCAGTAAGGCCGTATAAACCCACTTCTCGACAATGCTTACAATCAACAAACATCTCAAATCAATGTCCCACAACAATGCATATTCACACTACAATCACTCTGACATTTACATTTTTGTGATACAAATTACTGCGTCAATATCAAATTGTTTGGTGAGGTTAAAAACACACAGTGCATTAACTGCTTTAGTAAGAATAGTTTGTGTATGCAGCAATAAAGTATAGAGGGTAAAGAAAGCCATGTGAACGTATCACTACATCATCAAGTTTTTCAGCTGCTCCTCGCTATGTCATGGCAAGAGTATGGAATTTCAAGGTCAGTATATACTGACACAACTTATAAACGTTTGACTCTCACTTCAGCCTCCTGTTGTAACTACAAAGACATGTATAGATAAACTATTTCTGTAAACGTTTGTCTCGATTGAAATGAAGGAGATTGAAAAATAATTATGTTTAAGAAAGGATTTAGAAGCTATGAAATATACGGTAGTGGTCAGAGGAAGTCATGTGAATGTTACACATCAGACCTTTTTTGTATCCCTGACACTTTAACAGTTATACAAAGTTATTCAAAAGTCATTCAGGATAAACAGGACTTCACAGACTACTTCCAGAAAATTCAAGATATACCCTTTATTTATCATATAAATATTTTAAATATACGGTATTTTAATTAAAATCTGGACTTTTTGAGAATATAAAAAATAACTATTAATTGCCCGTGCATAGGGGCAAGGGGATTTTCTTGAAAATCTTCGTGTCACATCCTCAGCAGATGCCCAGCTTAAGCTTACACATGGACCTTTTACTGTTACTGCTATTTTCGTATTCAAGGGGACCTCAAACGTGTATTTGTTTAGTATTTAATTTTTGGGTGGAATAGAATACTTCTCCTATCTACTATAGGTACCAACCCGGGATCGACCACCGGGGACCATCCACTCTGGCCGATTTTTCTGGTTTCCCCGGGTCAACAGCCGAATGCTGGGGTGGTTCATCTTCTACTACGACTCTTCTCCGTCGATGTTCGGCGGGTTGCGGCTGGGCGATGGCTTGCGCCCTGCAAAGGTCTCTTCACCGGCGTTGCTGCGGTGTCGCTCAGTTAGGTCTCTCCGCCCTGGTGACCCGGGGTTGATGGGTTGGATGCATTATATCTGGAAACGTTAGGGATCCCGTCCATGCTTGCGCCCGTCGGCATCCGGATCTGGCCGGCCTCGGGTCTCTCCCCTCATCCGTCCCTCCCAGGGTTCACATTGGAAGCAAAAAGGGCCGTTGCAGCCTACTTGCGGTGCTCTGCCCCGGTTCCAGGGGCCCCTCGTGATAGTACCTTTACCTTTACTTTTTATCTACGTAAATAGTGGAGGATGTAAGAAGCTATTTGTTTTATTTCAAAACTTCTCGGTATTATGAATGTTTTAGGATCACATCAATGTGCCCTCTCATGGAAAAGAAATTATTTTACAAAAGTTCTATTGCGTGAGAGAGGAGACAGTATGTGCATACCAGCTTTAATTGCTCTAGGTAGAATATAATGGAACAATTAAATATGACACCTGAGTTGTACGTCGCTGGTATGTGTAAGGTGCGACCATCAGCAGCACCAACCTGAGGAATGTCAGGTTGTGGCAAGTATTTCAATATTATAGCTTGAAACTTTGAGCTGGAATGCAAGCTTCTCCAATAATTCGTCGTCCTCAAACACCGATACGAGAGAAGAAGGTATTTCTACAACAGGAAATGAACATTTCCTGACGAACGAGAAGGGAATAATTTGATGGTGTAGTTGGTAAAGATACTGCGAACCCTTGTCTCTCAACATCCATTAAACATCGCCGTCGTTAAAATGATCAGGGACGTTATACCTCTGTTTCCTTAATAATAAACCAAAATTAAATAACCATCAACTAAAACAAAATTATGGTAAAACTTCCATTATATACTGTGGTTATCCATAAAACTTATCAAACGGGCTGGGATAAAAATAGTCGTGTATGTGGTAACCTCCCAGTTCTAAAAGAGTTGCAGGAGAAAAGAAAGCCGATGTGTTGCATTCACATTGCCTTCTCTACCCTCTATCGGTTATTAGCAGGCGTACAAACTATTATTACGAAACTTTATTTTTTTATATCCTACATTTTAATCCGGATAAACCTTTACAGAAATAGCTACAGTATGGAATTTTTGTGTGGAATGCAATACCTTCTCTACTTACTATGTACGTACGTGGTAGAGAAAGTAATAAGCTGTTGTAAGATGTAATCACCGGCGGGGGACATCTTGCCAGTGCACCAACTAGATCTACTGTGGCTACACCCCCGGGAGGCAGGGATGAAGTGAAGGAGCCACAGGTAGACGGGCTCACAGAAACGCACGAATGTCCCTATAATTTCCAGTACAAAACACCCCCCGTAGGGGAGGGGTTCCGACCCCTACAGCTGCCGTGGTGCGGGCGTTGCGGACCCTTAGCACTCGTGGTACTTCTGACGTTACTAGAAGTACGCCGGGCCGAATATTCGAGCCCCTCCCGTAAGGGAGTTGTTCGGATTGGGTTGGACTCGGCGGGGCAGTGGTTCCCGATACCCATGGGAGATTGGGTACGTCTGGCTGGTTTATCCGCCCAGATGAGGTTGTGAGACGGGCACCAGCCTTGAGGAAGAGCTGGTAGACGGTAGCTAGGTACTGTCGTCACCACCGAGGTTGTTTGGTAGTCTCCCCCAGTAGAGTATTCCCCTATTGGCCTGACGCGCGTAATAGCGTATCCGCTTCCGTCCCTGTCTGGAAGGGATGAGGGCAGGACGGTGCCCTAAATCATCCCCGACCACGCACGGAGGGGGGTGGGTTATAAAATAAGTACTGCCCTAATGGAAAAAATCCGCGAGACTTGTATCCCGGGTTGCGAGGGCACTGGACTCTGAGATCCGGTCCCGTGTTTACATATTTAGTACAAAACACCCGCTCTCGCCAGCAGAGGGGAATATTTCCACGAGAGAGTGACGAAGCGACCCTTGTAGGAAGTCCAACGCGCCGTGGCGTTGACGAGTGCGCAGCAACCATGCCATTTGTCCAACACGAGACGCACTATGGAATCTGGAGACACTGCTTGAAAGATGAAAGGGAGAAGGAGAGAATGAGAGGAAATGAGGAAAAGGAGATATCTTGGTAGAATCATCACCCCAGCATTCGTCTAGGTGATCAGAGAAAACCGCAAGAACCCGCGTGATCAGAGTGAGAGGTCACCGGGAATCAAAGCCGGGACCTCCTGAATGCAGACATTACCGATGTTGTAAGAAGAGTTTGAAGGAGATACAACAGATCATGTTTTATTTTGTTTTTCCTCCCCCTCCGCGTAGAACCCCTTCTTTGAAGAACTAATTAAAATGTATTATTATTGGTATGTTTTCTTAGTAGAAGTTGTACTAAGGTTCGATAATAACCCCTTTGTTTGTAAAGGTGACATCACGGAGTTAAATAAAAAACGGGATGATCCTGGACAAGCTACACACATGACCTTCCACGTCCCACTTCAGACTCTTGTTTCGACATAAACCTGTGTTAAATTGACTCTATTGTTATATTGAATGGTAATATTATGTTATAATACTCAAATACAAAAGAAAGGCAAATGTTTGAACTGTGGAGTAAATCTCGATACGGGAACAATAACATAATAGTTACAATGTGCGCTTTGTTTCCATATTAACATAGTAAACTCAAATACAAACAGCACCAGGGAAGTGGGGAACATTTTTACTTTTTCTGAAACTTACCTACAGTGCGCAGAGGAAGTATTGTATACCACGAAAAAATTCAATAGGGGAAATGCATAATTTGAGACTCCCTAACCCCCCTCAAAGAAGGTCCCTGTGTGTATGTGTGTTTGACTATGAACAACATAGCTCAAAAATGAAAAGTCGGTTAAGAACATCTTCTAAGAATTCAACACAAAGAAAACTGCCCTTTACTTCAATAAATTATCGTTATTGTTATTTTCCGAAATGGCTCCAACGATTTGATTTAAGGACACTTGGTAGCGATCGTAGAATATTTTTGTGTTTTCTTCGCTATTGAAAGAAAGCTATTTTTCTTTAGAATTACACCTCTAGGACAATGAACCTTTTACTGCTTATTAAATAACTCGTTCTGGGTACTGGTATCGAAATTTTTAGCCAGCTTCAAATGTGGTAAAATAATTTTTAAAAAAAATCTGATGTGTTACACTCACATGACTTTCTCTACTCTTGTACAAACTATTTATACAAACGCTTATTCTCCATCTACTTCATGTTAATCGAGATAAACATTTGCAGACTCTATCTTATTGCTAATTTTCTTGTAGATGTAAGGGGAATATATATTTACAAGGGCAATATAGAAAAACAGTAGCCTTTAAGCACATACATATCTCTTAATAACTGGTTGCTAGGTGCAGCACCATTCCCTTTGCCACAGATTAATACTCTTTGCATATCCAAGACAAAAAAATGAATAACGAATTCCCATTTGAGAAAATAAGTATTGAAAAATTTAAGGGAATAACAAGCAATATCTCGAAAATGGTTCACTCAACAACAAACAAAAATACGACATAAATTGTGTATTTTAATGCGATCTACATTTTTGTGTAGTAAAATTTTGTCTAACTCTTATGGTTTACCAGTTATGCAAAAGTCGTTCAGAATAAAGAATACTTTTGGAGACATTCCCAGGAAATTCAAGATATACATTTTATTTGTCATAAAAATATCTTAAACTAATATTTTAATCAAAATCGTTAGAGCCATTTTTGAGAAAATTAAAATTTTAGAAAAATGTTCCATGTAAAGGGTACTCTGGGGTGGGGAGATTTTCTAGAAAACCTTGGTGTCGCATCTCTGGAAGATACTGAACCCAAATACCAAGTTTGGTGTTTATCCGACTGTTCGTTTCTGAGTTATGTTGTTCACAGACACACACACAGACACACAGACACACACACGGACATGTTTCCAAAAATGCTTTTTTTGGATTCAGGGGGTCTCAAAACATGTATTTCCGGTGAAATCTCGGTATCGAATTTTTGGGTGGAATACAATACTTCCCCTACTTACTATACGTAGTAGAGAAAGTAAAAATTACTTTCATTTATAGGTACACTTTTCTCTAAAAATAAAGAATCCCAATATTTTATAAGCAGCTTAAGCAAGCCGGCTAGCTATTTGTCCATCTGGGGGACTAATTTAACTTTAATAAAATAGTCTCAAAAAAGTAATTTTTTGTATAACTTTTTGCTCATTTATAAATTTTTCCATGAAAACCATATGATTTAGGATCAAAACCTTTAACCTACCAAATACAGCTAAACATTCTGCACAAACATAAAAAATGTGAAAATTCTAAGTTAAATACATTTTGAGGAAAGTGTGCCTGAGTGTTTAAAAAATAAAACACGGAAATTGCAAAAAAAAAAAAAAAAAAAAAAAACCCAAGGCGAGCAAATTGATACATACCAATATACTATAACATCTTTGCACCACAAGAGCCCTTTAAAGGACCAAATAACAAACACATGTATAGGTACGTGTCTTATACCATTCATGATCGATAACAAAAAACAAAACATCAATATTTTGAACCCAAATCCCTACAAGTGTCGCTAAATAGCAGACATTTAAAATATTTGTTTGAAAAATGAAATGTGTTTGTCTTGAATTTTCTGGTAATTGCTTGTGAAGTCCTTTTTATTCTGAATGACGTTTGTATAACTGGTAAACCGTAAGAGATAAACAACATTTTACTACACAAAAAATGCAGTCTTCCCCCATAGCTCAGTCGGTAGAGCACGTGCCTGCTGTGCAATGGGTCCAGGATTCGATTCCAGGCTGGGGGTGGTAATTTTCCTCTAGCCAAGATTATTCCCTATGTACCCAGAGTTCTTTTTTTATTATTATTCCATTTTATTTTACGTCGCTTTAACTCCTTGTTCATATCGCGACGGATCTGTTGGTGGATATCTCTTAGAACGACATGTGATGGACAATTAGCCTTCTAGGTCTCATCCCTGTAAGCACCCGCTCCGTCACGTGTCACAGAGACCCTAGAGCATAGCTACAGAATCTTCTGCTTCGTGCCGCGCAGAAGGCATTAGGGTGCCGCCCAGTCCAACCGCCACCGTCACACAGAAAGGCGGACAGTTAGCCTTCTAGGTCTCATCCCTGAAAATGCCATCTTGCTTCGTCACGTGCCCACAGAGACCCCCAGCGCATGGCAGCCGGATCTTCTGCTTCGTGCCGTGCAGATGGCGTTAGGGTGCCGTCCAGTCTAACAGCTTACATTGTCTGTAGATAGATGGCATAGCATTCGCTATTACCACTTATTATACATTTTACAATTGTTTTAGACTTAAGATGGAACTTTGGTCCGTAGTATTAAATATCCAATCCGGTATTTACCTTGGCAACTGAGGAAAACCACGAAAAAACTTCAGACAGATTGGTCGGCCCACGGGATTTGAACCCGGGACCTCCCGAATACGGGCCATCCCGCTCGGTAAAGTTCTTTTTATTCTATTTACAATGAATTATTTATAACCCGTGTTTGACCATTAGGTATATTACGGGATATTTGCAGTGTTTATAGTACAATTCTACAATATTTTAGTGTCCTTATAAAACTTGAGACATGTATAGTGTTTATAAGAGGTTTCATCACTTGAGGGGCAGTGGAAGAGCTTGTATTGCAGCTGGTCATTCTTGAAGAGATGGTGCATTCCATCAGGAGTTGATGGGCCATTTCTCAGGACAGTCGCAAAGTGGTGATGGGGTTTTATTTATTCTTTGAGGGTAGGATCGGAAGCCATCGGGTGAGGATGTAGTTGTGTCCAAGAGATAAGGAGAGTCTGTGGAAAATATTGGAAGTGAATAATTTGGTGTGTAGTGCAGATCTGTAGGTTACGTTCCATACTTTTATATAGTGCTGTTCTAGAGCCTAATTATCTATTTCTATTGGGACTGTGTTGTAGCTAATGGTGGTTATATAACTGGCGGCGATCTTGCCTAGGCAATGCGCCCGCTCATTGTCTCGCAGTCCGTTGTGCCCTTTGATCCAGAGTTTGGAGCTGTGAATGTGTGGGTGGTGTATAAAAATGAAAAAGAAACAAAAGACCGATGACAACTGTATACGAGTTAAAGGCGGTATTTAAATGGAACGGTAAAAACAATGCACATCTCGTTAAACATACAATTTACGCCAAGATAAATTGTTTGTGGCATCAACCATTTACGAGATATTCTTCATTATTGGTTTGAACTCTCAGATACTTGTCAGAGCCTCGGCCGACTGCCGGCCTCACGCCCATATATGCCCGGCAGAGGTTGAAGCAGTATTATTAACACTTAAATTGATTTCAGTCTAATTATATAATATGTAAATTCAATAACAGCCCGCCTTAAAGCAATATGTGTATGTAATAATTTGTAAAATATATGTAACAGTTATTGCATATGCATATATTATTGAAAACATGTTCAATAATGTTATGTGAATGTATTATGTAATTTAATAATGTAGGAGCTGTGAGAAATAGGTCAAAAGTTGCTGACAATGAGGTAACAATGAGGTAACCTTGAGTGAATAATGAGTAAGAAAGTTTAACAGTACTACTTGTGATTCTTGGAGTAACAATAATGTAATTTTAGTGACAGTTTATAAAATAGCCAATCAACAACCAGAAAAAGCTTTAACTAAATTAAGGTATTCTATTGGAGTAGGAATAGCCAATCAGAGACTTGAAATACAGAAATTTACAAGTTTAGACGGTTGAAATGAATTCAGTTGCCTGCAGACAGAGTTGCTAACCAGACGCAAAAAAAGTATCCTCAAGAAATATAATATGTATTCGTGTGAGACGAAAAAATTAAGTTTACGTGTTAAAAATAGTGCAATTAATTCATTAAAGAATCTCACAGCTCTTTATATCAGTGAAGTGTTATTTAAATCGTATCAAGTATTAATAAAAGGAGTGAAGTAAAATTATAATTTGCGTCAGCCTACATTCTTAGTCGTATCACAACCCTGCCAAGATAAACGTGTCTCGAACAAATACTGACGCAGCCGAGGCAAACATAAATATAATATTTAAAGAAACAGTAAAAATACATTTGGGGCGAAGGCTACCGGAAACTGTTTACTATACGTGCTGTTGCAACTACTACAATCTCGGCTCCCCAACAGTTGAAATATAATACAACTCCTTCAATACAAACTACCTCAAATTGACGCCCAAAGCGTGGTGCTAATAAATAACGTAACAAACAAAACTTTCTCAAGGTGGGCGAACATCCAACCGATACGGGGAGGAGAGTGGCCAGCATCCTCCAGCCGAAATGTTGGCTCTCGAGGCCGAGGTCGCTGTTCCTCACTTTCCTTACCACCGGTCCTATAACCGGGACTCAAAATCCGCACCCCCATGAGTGGGTTCGAACCCGGCCGGGAATCAGAGCAACACGTTCCAGCCCAGTGCTAATATACGCTCTGAGTTAATTATTCGATTATTAATCCATTATGGATTTTATGAATATGAATTTTTTCTTTCTCTACTACGTATAGTAAGCGGGGGAAGTATTGTATTCCACCCAAAAAATTAATCATACCGAAATTTCACCGAAAATACGTTTTTGAGGCCATCTGAGTCCAAATAAAGCATTTTTTGAAACATGACCGTGTGTGTGTGAGCAGCATAACTCAAAAACGAAAAGTCGGATAAATACAAAACTTGATATATAGGTTCAATATCTTCCAAAGATGTGACACGAATATTTTCAACGAAATCCCCACCCCAGATTACCCTTTACATGAAACATTTTTCTAAGTGTTTTATTTTCTAAAAATAGCTCTAACGATTTTTTTAAATACCATATATGAAACATATTTATTGACAGAGTGCACACCTGAGAATGGTCTGTGAAGTCCTCTTCTTCGGTTATATAATCTTGTATAACTGGTAAACATTAAGCGATAGACGAAAACATAGCACATAAAAAATGTAAATATCTTTAAAACACGTTTTATTTAAAATAAATTTTTGTAGCATGAGCCGTTGCTGAGATATCCACTATTATTAAAGGTTCGAATTGTTCAATACTTGGTCATTGTTTTAAAGCGCTGTCGACATTCAGTTGTTTCTCGCGATTGCGAGACTGAAACAGTATGGAATTTTAAGAGCAGCATTTAGCGTGCAGTTGTTAAACATTTGACTATCGCTGTTCTCTGTGTATCTACAAAGAAATGTGTAATGTAGCTATAATACCCACTATTAGTTGATAAAGGGTAGAGAAAGTCGCGTGAATGTAATACACGAGGAAGTTTTTTTTCTGTGAAGTGTTGGGAATACACAGTACAAAATGGCAGATGGTGTAGAATTTGTAAACATATATTTAAAATATAAATTGCCTAGGGAGTAAAGAGGGAATTCCAGTTAATAATAATATATAAACCTGCTATATTTTTGGGAAATTTTCACCATTTAGTCTCCCCTCAAAATGTTTTGAAATGCTGAATCACCATTGTTTAGTTTGTTGTATGTTGTGCAAAAAATGTGGAACTATGACACCAAGATATGTCGACACACGTTTAAATATTGGACTATCCTTGAGTATTCTGTATTCCTTTTGTACACTCGTTTCCATTACGCCGTCACCGCAGCTTTGGGAAGCATTTTACCAACCTTCTCAGCGGGCGCGTACATAGCAGGGAGGGGCGTTCTGCCTTGATAACTGTTCGATTAAACAGTGGCGTTGTTAACTGCAGCTCACGCGATGTATGCAAATACTTCGGAGGTGCAACGTGGAAGAAGCCAATTTGAAGACATTGCTAGAGCAATTCCATGCAGCATTCGCAAGGACACATTACTTCCATAATGTCTAGTCTCTTTGAGAGTAAAAAGTGTAATATATTTGAATTTTACATAATGTTGCCATTAAAAATATTTTTTCCTGGACATGTTGCACACAACATGGTTTTATTTAATTATATATTTAAACATGATTATTGAGTGATGACAAGTAAACCTGCTTCTCAAAGTTATATATTCATTTTTGTAGCAATATTTCCGCCTAAGTGCACATACACAAAAAGGAACTCTGTAATAATTACAGTTTAGGAATTATTAATAATTAATTAACGTTCAATTTGATAAATTTCCATAATTTTAAAGCAATAGCATTAGATACTATATCAATCAAAAGCCCTTTAAAAGCTGTAAATATGTTTTAAGTTTCAATAACATTGTTAAATAAATAAAAGCGTAATTGCCTAAGAAAAACTGCAAGATCTAGGCAAAAATAAATGTGATGTATTACACTCACATGACTTTCTCTACTCTTGTAAAACTATTTTTACTTACTTATTCTCCATCTACTTCATGTTAATCGACATAAACATTTGCAGACCCTATCTTATTGCTAATTTTCTTGTAGATGTAAGGGAAATATGTATTTGCAAGGGCGATATAGAAATACAGTAGCCTTTAAGCATATGCATATATCTTAATAGCTGGTTGCTAGGTGCAGCACCATTCCCTTTCCCACAGATTAATACGCTTTGCATATCCAAGGCAAAGAATGAACAACGAATTCCCATTTGAGAAAATAAGTATTGAAAAATTTAAGGGAATAACAAGCAATATCTGGAAAATGGTTCACTTAACAAAAAAAATGTATATGACATAAATTGTGTATTTTAACACGATCTACATTTCTATGTAGTAAAATTTTGCCTATCTCTTATGGTTTACCAGTTATGCAAAAGTCGTTCACAATGAAGAATACTTTTGGAGACATTCCCAGAAAATTCAAGATATACATTTCATTTGTCATGAAAATATCTTAAACATATGATATTTTAATCAAAATCGTTAGAGTCATTTTTGAGAAAATTAAAATTTTCGAAAAATCTTCCATGTAAAGGGTAATCTGGGGTGGGGGGATTTTCTTGAAAACCCTCGTGTCGCATCTCTGGAAGATACTGAACCTAAATACCAAGTTTGGTGTTTATCCGACTGTTCGTTTCTGAGTTATGCTATTCACAGACAGACACACAAACGGACGTTTCCAAAAATGCTTTTTTTGGATTCAGGGGGTCTCAAAACATGTATTTCTGGTGAAATCCCGGTATCGAATTTTTGGGTAGAATACAATACTTCCCCTACTTACTATACGTAGTAGAAAAAGAAATAAGAATAGCTTCGTTTCAGACTGTCCATTATCCTTTCCGAGCGTGGGGTAAAAATCGAAACCTTCTTTTGTACTTCGTGGGGATGAGGCAAGTTTTAAGGGTAAACAGACGCTATGAGATAACGGACATTTCTTACAGTTAGGCTTTGAATTTTCAACCAGGGAACCAATAAACATAGAGTATAAGTGTGAAGACCAATGGAAAGATAGGAAGATGCAATGACATGTACAAAATTAAATTTTGAGGCGAGCAGTCGTTGTTATATGTGAACGCGAGCGTGGTTTTAGGGCAGTTTGTCATGATTCTTCATTAAGGTAACACGTAGCACTCCGGGTCAGAAAAGGACGCTAAGTTCCGAAATTTGCTAAGTTCCGCACAATTATGCAATTATAAAGTGATGTAGCTGAAATATTTATATAATGTGCTAAATGTATTCTTCGATATAATTATATCCAACATCATAAACGAGTTAAGGTTACTCAAGTGAATACTTCAAGTTCGCGCGAATCTAAGGAACGGTGATAGAGCACCGAGATATTAAATAACTAGCCGGAGCAAACTTTAGTGTTCTAAGAGACAATAGTGGAAAGACAGTGCTAAAAGAACCGCAGGTGAAAAAAGATGAGAAAAGTGAAAACAGTGTTTCTTTCAGGACAATATCCTGGTGTCACCACTCACTCAATCCTACCCTAACAACAACTGTCGCCGACAGTTGACCCTGAGATACGACAAGTGCTTCCTGATAGATACCGGCGATTTCGAGTCCTGTAGACTTCACCTACAACGACGCAGAGACGAGAACGACTGCGAGGTAAAGTACACACAACGAAGTGGCCCGCAATCAAAACGCTACATATGTGCATAATCTAGAACTGCGCACGTAAAACAGATACACACACCTCCTCCTTGGTATGCAGACTCCACCTGTGAAGGCCAGTAGAATGCCTCCCAAAGCTGCGGGGACGGCATAAATATAAGCGAGTGTACCTCAACGAAACACAATCCTAAACAGCATTTTCTCACGATTTGAAGCAAATTTTAGTGGTGCATTCTCTTAAAAAGAGCAGGTTCAACCAGGAAAACCCGTGCGTTTTATCTCCAACAAGACCCAAAGAAAGATGTAAAGAAATACTTCAGGTGCTGTGCACCACTTCCTTCTCGTTCATTAAATAAGATACCTCATTAGGCTAAATGATCTACTACACGACAGTGTTTTGTTTTTTTAATGAATCGCTCACAAAAGATGTCGTCTTGCTCGCCATGAAAAGCTCTGACGCGATGAAACACGCCTTGAATCATCTTAAACTCGAGTTTATGAAACGCTCTGTTGCCTCTTTGTTGCAATAACCCATTTTAATTCGGTCGTGCTCTGCTCCATAGCCGTAACTTCTACTTTTGGGGTTTTATTGCGAAAGCTAGGTTTATAAAGTGGAACAAGGCGATTGTATTGCGTCGCCAACAAGAATTGTTTCCATCAACATGTTGTTTTGATCGAAATTACAAGGGTTTCCTGTTGTATTGCAAACGCTTGGCGATTGTCACAGCTTGCCCGGTCGTTTCTCGCCCTCCGGTGACAAACGGCGTGACGGAAAACAAGGCGGCGATTTCCAATTAAACCCCTCTTAATAAGTCGTATAAACTCTGCTTGATTTATAGCTTTGCCTTTATAGCCTACATTCATCAAACATAGCGCCCTTGTCTTACAGATGGCAGCACAGTAACTGCCACTTTTCTCCTTCTCTGTGTGTGCGTGTGTATTTTTACTACACTACTCGGTTGTAAGAAACACACTTTTGTATTACTCCGCACCCACGTGCACAAGCGATTGTGACAGACGACAATGTTCACCTTCGCGCGTGTGTTGCGCCATATTGTTTTTAAAACAACTTAAATGCAAAAGAGTAGCTTACCATAGGATTTGTTTCAATAAGTCAATTTTTTCTATTAAAACGAATACTCAGAAACATATCAAGAATTTAAATCTGGGGAATGGGCAGGCCAGTCCATTCGCCGAATATCCTCTCGTTCCAAGAGATCCTCCACCTGCGCTGTTCGATGCGGTCGCGCATTGTCATCCATAAAAATGAAGTCAGGGCGACTGCACCCCTGAAAAGACGCACATGGGGAAGGAGTACAGTATCACAAAAATCTGATGTGTTACACTCACATGACTTTCTCTACTCTTGTACAATCTAATTTTACAAACGCTTATTCTCCATATGGTTCATGTTAATCGAGATATCGAGATGTCAATCTTATTGGTAATTTTCTTGTAGATGCAAGGGAAATATGGTAGCTTTTAAGCGATAGTCAAATATTTTAACGCTGGTTGCTATGCGGTGCATTCCATTCTCTTTGCAAGTCCAGGACATAAAAAAATGAATAACGAATTTGAGAAAAAGTATAAGTATTGGAAAATTTAAGGGAATAACAAGCAATATCTCGAAAACGGTTCACTCAGCAAAAGAAATGTATATGACATAAGTTGTGTATTTTAACGAGATCTACATTTTTTGTGCAGTAAAATTTTGTCTATCTCTTATGGTTTACCAGTTATGCAAAAGTCGTTCACAATGAAGAATACTTTTGGAGACATTCCCAGAAAATTCGAGATATACATTTTATTTCTCATGACATTATCTTAAACATATGATATTTTAATCAAAATCGTTAGAGCCATTTTTGAGAAAATTAAAATTTTCGAAAAATGTTCCATGTAAAGGGTAGTCTGGGGTGGGGGGATTTTCTTGAAAACCTTCGTGTCGCATCTCTGGAAGATACTGAACCTAAATACCAAGTTTGGTGTTTATCCGACTGTTCGTTTTTGAGTTATGCTGTTCACAGACACACACACACACACACAGACACACACACACACACAGACACACACACACACACACACACACACAGACACACACGGACATGTTTCCAAAAATGCTTTTTTTGGATTCAGGAGGTCTCAAAACATGTATTTCCGGTGAAATCTCGGTATCGAATTTTTGGGTGGAATGCAATACTTCCCCTACTTACTATACGTAGTAGAGAAAGTAATAACGTTGACCAGTGAGCGTACCGTGTTCAAAGATTTGGAGGTTGGTGCGCCCATGCAACATTATGCCTCCCCAAACCATAACACCCGGACCACCAAAACGATCATGTTCAAGGATGTTCCTGGGTTCATTACATGTTCCCACCTCTCGCCAATCGAGAATCACTACTTAGACTGAATCTGCTCTCATCCGAGAAGAGCACGCGACCGCATTCCTCGTTTGTCCAATTTTTATGCTCTTGGTACCATTGCAAACAGTGCCGCCGATGTGTGGATGTCAATGGAACGCAACGTACTGGCCGTCGGGCAAAGAGATCACTTCTGTGTAGTCGCCGTGCCACTGTGTATCAGGAGATTGCGTGCCTAGCTGTCCTGTTAAATGTGGTTGCAATTGTTTGGAGTGGATCCTTCTTGTCTGTTGCACAATGTAGCCATCATCTGCTGCTGTAGTTGAGCGTGGTTGACCACCACCGCTCCTTTGGACAGCGCTTCGTGTCCCCATGCACGTGAAACAATGCTGTGAGCAATTCCAAACTCCTGAGCAACATTCGCCCTTCTTCCAGTTTCCCGATAGTTCTTCCCCGTGTGAAGTCGTCCAAATGGTGTCTACGGGCCATGTTGCAATGAAGAACACCACTACAGTGCACCGTAACGTTACTGTATTATATTTATATTATACTTGCCTCCAAAGCGCAACATCACCTCTCTCTACAATGATAGTAATACTATTTCGTTTCACAGACGAAAACCCCATTTCCAACACCAACGTACGAAGCTCTTTCGCTTAAAATTTGGTAAATCAGAGTCAATGTTGACAGCACTCAAAACTTTGTTTATTGATGGTGGTTCATTGTCAAAAAATCATATGTTACATTCACATGACATTCTCTACCCTCTATTGTTAATTAGTGGGTATACAAACTATTCTACTTCATTTTAATGCAAATAAACCTTTGCAGAAATAGCTACATAACACATTTCTTTACCACTTATACAAGATTACACAGAATTACTTCCGAATGAAGATGAGTTCAAAGGTTAATCCCAGAAAATTCAAGGTATACATTTTATTTGTCATGTACATATCATCCATATACAGTATTTTAATCAAAATCATTAGAGCCATTTTTTATAAAATAAAAAATTTCGAAAAATCTTCCATGCAAAGAATAGTTTGGGGTGGGGAATTTTCTTGAAAATCTTTTTTGTCGCATCTTCAGAAAGTACTGAAACTAAATGCCAATTTTTGCTGTTTATCCGACGTTTTGTTTTTGAGTTATGTTGTTCACATACGCGGAACTTTTTTAAGAAATGCTTTTTATGGATTACGGAGGCCTGAGATCATGCATCTCCGATGAGCTCTCGGTATCTCTGCCTACTACGCACTGGTAGAGAGAAAAAAGCTTATGCACCTTAGAATGTATTGCACGCCTAACGAAGTTGCCTATTTGTCTCAAAACTGCTTTAATTTTCCTCCTATTTTTGCACAGTGTTTTAACATCACCATTTCCTCAAGTTCTTTGCGAACATGAACAACACTGGCTTCTGACCCTCATGCCGTTATTTTAACCAGTAGTTCACTAGAATATCCGGATTATGTTTTTTTAGCTTATGAGACGCATTTAAAGCAATCTACTTCTCGCCACCACTTTTTAATAGTTTACCTTTAGGGTGCTTTTTATAACCATCGATACTCATTTTTATCACTACCGAATTAAATAATTAAATAAAGGAATTATAGTAAAATAGAGAAATAATTGCAAAAATCTGATGTGTTACACTCACATGCCTTTTTCTGCTCTTGTACAAACTATTTTTACAAACGCTTATTCTCCGTATGTTTCATGTTAATCGAGATGTTAATCTTATTGCTTATATTCTATTAGATGCAAGGGGAATTGCTAGGCTTTAAGCGATAGTCAAATATTTTTAGAGCTGGTTGCTATGTGGCACATTCCACTCTCTTTGCATGTTCAGGACATAAAAAATGAATTACGAATTGAGAAAAAGTATAAGTATTGGAAAGTTTAAGGGGATAACAAGTAATATCTCGAAAATGGTTCACTCAACAACAAAAATGCATATGACATAAATTGTGTATTTTAACGCGATCTACATTTTTGTGTAGTAAACTTTTGTCTATATCTTATGGTTTACCAGTTATGCAAAAGTCGTTCACAATGAATAATACTTTTGGAGACATTCCCAGAAAATTCAATACATAAATTTTATTTTTCATGAAAATATATTAAACATATGATATTTTAATCAAAATTGTTAGAGCCATTTTTAGAAAATTAAAATTTTCGAAAAATGTTCCATGTAAAGGGTAATCTGGGGTGGGAGGATTTTCTTGAAAACCTTCGTGTCGCATCTCTGGAAGATACTGAACCTAAATACCAAGTTTGGTGTTTATCCGACTGTTCGTTTCTGAGTTATGCTGTTCACAGACACACACAGACAGAGACACACACAGATGCTATTTTTGGATTCAGGGGCTCTCAAAACATATATTTCCGGTGAAATCTTGGTATCGAATTTTTGGGTGGAATACAATACTTCTCCTACTTTACGTAGTAGAGAAAGTAAAAACTGAATAACGAATTCCCATTTGAGAAAAAGTATAAGTTTTGGAAAATTTAAGGGAATAACAAGCAATATCTCAAAAATTATTCACTCAACAACAAAAATGTATATGACATAAGTTGTGTATTTTAACGCGATCTACATTTGTTGTGTAGTAAATTTTTGTCTATCTCTTATGGTTTACCAGTAATGTAAAAGTCGTTCACCATGAAGAATACTTTTGGAGACATTCCCAGAAAATTCGAGATATAGAATTCATTTGTCATAAAAATGTCTTAAACTTATGGTATTTTATTCAAATCATTAGAACCGTTTTAGAGAAAAATAAAACTTTCGAAAAATGTCCATATAAAGGGTAATCTGGGATGAGGGGATTTTCTTGAAAACCTTCCTGTCGCATCTCTGGAAGATACTGAACCTAAATCCAAGTTTGTGGTTTATCCGACTGTTCGTTTCTGACTTATGCTGTTCACAGACACACACACAGACACACATGTTTCCAAAAATGATTTATATGCATTCAGTGTACCTCAAAACATGTATTTCTTGTGAAATCTCGGTATCGAATTTTTGGGTGGAATGCAATACTTCCCCTACTTACTATACGTCGTAGAGAAAGTAATAAATAATTTCTTTATATTAAATCAAATAAGCTTGAGTTGAAAATATTGTCCGGAGAAAAAGGTAATTAACGGGAAAAGTCAGTAGTAACAGCCGAAGTAGCAAACACGTTAGTATAAAAGTTCTTGGAATGCAGCTAAGGGGCGAATTCAGTACGTTTGAACACTCACGCAGACCAGAATCTATAAAAGAGAAAGGGGAATGAAAGTTTAGATTTGGGGAATTACGGCTTAGTAATAAGGTAACAGACGCACACGTACGAATTTTAAGATTGGCCCCGCGCGAGGAGGTTCCTTAGTGGGGTAGTTGTAAAGTAGGCGGAGCTTAAATAATAAAAGAGCGTGTATTGCTAAGCTTAGCGACCTACAGTCTTAGGGGCTTACGGTCTTTGATACTGCAGAAGTTAGCAGGTTAATAAGCCAATTGTTATAGTTTCGAGCGCTATGATCCGTAATCAGTTTCTTATTTGTCTTACGTTCGGACACTGGCCTCAATATCTCAATCAGTTTAAACTGGTGTTATCCTTATCGTTATAGATACAAAGAGAACACCGATAGTCAAATGTTTAACAACTGGACGCTGTATGCTGGCCTTAAAATTCCTTACTGTTTCCATGACATCGCGAGAAACAATTGAATATTAAAGGACTTGAAGAGATTGACACGAACAGTACGAACCATTAATAACAGATATCTCGTAAATGGCTTATGCCGCAAAATAGCTATTTGGTATCAATTGTTTGTTTTAAAGAGATCTAATTTTTTGTGTAGTACATTTTCGTCTATCACTTAACGTTTACCAGTTATACAGGATTACATAAAATTCCTTCCAAATTTCCACAAAATTCAAGTTATACATTTCACTTGTAATTTAATCAGTTTAAACATATGACATTCTAATGAAAATCCTTAGTCCCATTCTTCAGAAAATATCTAAAGGTAGTTTGGAGTCCAGGATTTTCTTGAAAATTTTGGTGTCGCATTTTTGGAAGACACTGCGCCTAAATGCAAAGTTTCGGATTTATCAGACATTTCGTTTTTTTAGTTCTGCTGCTCACATTCACACACAGAGACACACAAACTTTTTCAAAAAAGATTTTTTTAGTATTAACGGTGCCTCAAAACATGTATTTCCAGTAAAATAATTATTTTATTTTATTTTTATGCAAACACATTAAACATATGGTATTTTAATCAAAACCCTTAGAAACACTTTTCATAAAATAAAAAATAACCAACATTCTTCCACGTAAAGGGTAGTTTGGGGTGAGAATGTTTTGCTGAAAATCTTTGTGTTGCATTCTTGGAAAACGCTGAATTTATAAACCGACTTTTCGTTTTTGAGTTGTGCTGTCCACACACCCATGCGCTCGCCCAGTGAATCTTCTTTTTGGATTTAGGGGACTCCAAAACGTGTATTTTCATCGAAAACTCTATATCGAACTTTTGGGTGGAATGCAATACTTTTATACTAAAAATGTGTAATTAATAACCTTTTGCAAGTATAGCTTATAAAAGAGATACCTATAAAAGTAAACAAAGGTGGGTAGAAAAAATCATGCAAATGTAAAACATATTTTATATGAATACAGTAAAATATAACGGATGTATCTCTGAATTTGTCGTGTGTAGAGAGAGGCGTACAATGTTCGCAGTCATAATTTTTTATCTCTATACTAAAAAAAATTAAAAAAATAAATGCCCAGTGGAGTAACCTGATATATTATATCGCTAAGTGCTGAATAAAATGTTTCGAAACGATAAGCCCTGTTCCTTTTATTGATGCGTTGTCACCATCACTATATGATTTAATTACCATCGGCAGCACTGAGCTTCGTTTCATATATACATGTATGTTTAGCCTTAAATTCAAACAAACATGTATGGCATTTGGTTTTGAATATGGAGTTAATGTGATAACCTGCAAGTCCATATGTTTAATTATTCATCGCGCAGCTTCCAGAGGACCACTGACGCTCAAGTGTTGGGCAAACAAATGTAAAATAACAAACAATTCCCAGATATTTAAACACTCCTGCCTACTTCAAATGTTTGCTAACTGAGCACTTTGCAAATTGTTGGCTGTTTCCCTTGTGGATCAAAGTTGCACTTACCGGATCATTTTCAGTCAAAAATATCTCAAAATAAAGAACTGCCTAACGTTTCTCGTACAGCAAAACTGCGTAGGTACCTACTTGGTGTATAGATAATTCTCTAAGTGTCAAAAAAGTGTATACATGTGCAGAAAATGTGGCTCTTAATGGAACGGAACTGTTTATGTTGGCACTGAGAAAATCTAGCCCCACCCCCTACCAGCGTGACCACAGCTGTTTTTCACGCATAATTACGCCACTGGATTAATGAGGTACTTTACCTCCCCAAGATATGGCCCAACTGCAGAAGAGTAACATTACAACTTAAACAATAAATTTTCATGCTACACTACCGTTTTCGTATTGCCATATACTTAACTTAAGAAGAAAGATATGATCAGGAATGGCATGGTTTAGATTGGGGGGCTGGAGGGCACAGAAAATGACTGACGATTCTGGCAGGAGAATCTGCCCATTCTGTGATTTGGATGAGGACTAGGTACATATTTTGCCGAACTGTGCACAGTGGGAGAACCAGCGAACAATTAAACTCAAAGAAAAATTCTTAAGTCCCTCAAGAAAGAGATTGGCATGTTGGGAGGTACTGGCTGACCAGAGGAACTGGCAAAACGTGGGCAATTTCTTGGCTAAAGTGCGCGAAGCTAGGTCAAATTTGTTCAATTAGACAAAGGTAATTTATATCTATTTTCCTTTTTCTTGTGCTTTTTTTGTATAGTTTTGTTTTTCTGTTGTTTATTTTGTCACCATACCTTGTATCTTAAATATGCATGTACGGTCAATGACCCATGCACTAAATACTTGTGTAATAACTTCAATAATTTGAAACCAATAAAGATACCTTATCTATCTATCTAGCTGTTGTGGGAACTATGATGCATCAATATAAATATATTCATTAACGTAAACGTTATTATAAAAATGCAAATATGTTATATGGTAAATGTAATAGAAGCTAGCTAGCCATGCAGTGTGGAAGTTAGGTGCATGAAGCCAAGCAGTACCAGGCACATATATCTCTAGGGTGGCACGAAGCACAGGGTATGGACTGAACATGATCAGCAGAGACGCTTGATTAAGAGAGACAAGTAGAAGTTGAAGAGGGATAGCGAAAGCTTGAGTCAAAAATGGAAAAGGCCAAACTCGTAACGAGAAAAGATACGAGAGCAAATATTCTCATACTACGCTAGGTGATAAGCCAATCACAGGATTCCTTTAAAGCAGTTATGGGAAAAATAGCTCGGAGAAGGCTGAGAGTGTGAAGAAGCTGTTACCAATTTAGGAGAACTATATAGAGTGGGAGGCACAGCTTGATAGATAGGGCCCCATAACCCAGTAAAATAATTGTGCGATAGAGTTCACAGCCAGCTACGAACAAGTGTAAATAAATTACAGTTAAAGATTTTCATTTCGTCTATTGTTACCACTCCCTGGATCAAAGCTAAGAGCATAGGTCAATACAGAAGCGTTGATGCAGCCGTGGTTTAGGAACCGATAGTGGTGGCTGCCCTTTATTGCGCCATGATTTACTCTTTCGGGCGCTTTGTACAAATCCACTTCTCATCTCCATTACCAGCCGTTTCAGAAATGGATCATTCTGATTGTGTCTCAGTAAGGAGTCAAAGATGGAAACCCGCGCTGAATCAAATTCGCTTCATTCAGTTCGTGAGGAACCCATACATCGCGAATATTTACGTAACCCAGGTTTTTCAAGTTCCTGGCTACAGTAGCGCGAGATAAATTGAGCTCCAACACCAACAACCGAGTTGTCATTCGTGAATTCTTGACTACCATTTAATGAATTCTTTGCATGACTGTAACCATTGGCCGTGCAGATCGAGGTTTGTCTTTTAGGGAGAAATCCCCAGCTCGAAATTGACTAAACCACTTTTGACATGCACGCTTTGTTACTGCATCTTCCCCGTAGACAGCACAAATTTTCTGCCGGCATTGTGAGGCGGTTTTACCCTTACGATAGTAAAACAGCATAAGATGTCGGAAAAACGTTCCTTTTTGCTTTCCATATTTTTAAACACAAATTCACGCTGTTGCATCAGCGTCAGACACAAACCCACACTGGCATATCCAATAGTGAGTCTGGTGGTTGTTCTCTAAGTCGTAGGGGTGATTAGGCAACTAGGATAACTTGACTGTACAGGGGGTTTAGGGTTTTCAGGCGCTATACATGGAACTTGCAGCAAAACGAACGAACTTATGAGAAAACACAATAACATGCAGCCTATTCAAAGAAAATACATAGTAACTACAATCATTTTTGACCAAGTTAAAAATAATGGAACTTTTTCGCAAACTTCCACATAGTTTGGTGGAGGGTTCTTGTAAATCTCTGGTGGCTTCTTTGGAACATACCCAACATAAATACCAATTTTTTTTACTTTCTCTACTACGTATAGTAAGTAGGGGAAGTATTGTATTCCATCCAATAATTCGATACCGAGATTTCACCGGAAATATATGTTTTGAGACCCCCTGAATCCAAAAAAGCATGTGTGTCTGTCTGTGAACAGCATAACTCAGAAACGAACAGTCGGATAAACAACAAACTTGGTATTTAGGTTCAGTATCTTCCAGAGATGCGACAAAAAGGTTTTCAAGAAAATCCCCCCACCCCAGACTACACTTTACATGGAACATTTTTCGAAAATTTTAATTTTCTCAAAAATGGCTAACGATTTTGAATAAAATACATAACTTAAAGACATTTTTATGGCAAATGAATTGTATATCTCTAATTTTCTGGGAATGTTCTTCAAAAGTATTCTTCATTGTGAATGACTTTTGCATAACTGGTAAACCGTAAGAGATAGACAAAAGTTTACTACACAAAAAATGTAGATCGCGTTAAAATACACAATTTATGTCATATACATTTTTGTTGTTGAGTGAACCATTATTATTATTATTCCCTTAAAATTTCCAATACTTGTACTTTTTCTCAAATGCGAATTCGTTATTATTTTTTTTTGTCCTCGTAATACAAAGAGAATGGAATGCGACACATAGCAACCAGCTGTTAAAATATTTGACTATCGCTTAAAACCTAGCATATTCCCCTTGCATCTACAAGAAAATTAGCAATAAGATTAACATGAAGCATATGGAGAATAAGCGTTTGTAAAAATAGTTCGTTGAAGAGTAGAGAAAGTCATGTGAGTGTAACACATCAGATTTTTTAATTATGCTGTTCATAGACACACACGCGGTCCTTTTGGGCGGTAGAGAAATTAATGAAGATGAATTCTATTGTATTTGACGATAAAATAAGTAATCTCAGATTTAAGGAAAATACGAAAGTTTAAAATCTAGTTCGCAATACTTCATTAATTTTGTCCATACATATTACTATAAGCTTTATAAGGATGGGAAAATGTTCATGGTCGTTATTTGTTAATAAATTTAAGAAAAGTAACTTGGCATGGTGGACTGTTCAAGCCCACGTTTTTCAAACTAACAATGAGAGACGCAGAGTCTTGGTTACACGCTTCCTAATGAAATTTGCTTCGAGCCGCCCTCCCAAGAGGTCCTACAGCATTGATCTTTTGCCTTCCTTTGGCTTGAGAGTGTGGATCTAGGAAAGCTCCAGATCTCCGTTATTTGGCACGTCAAATCTACAGGTGGTTCATCTGTAGAACGCGAGGGTGTAGGCACGACAACCAAATGTTTCTCTTACATTGATTCTCAACTGAACTACTTGTTCATGCAGAAAAGATATTCAAACGTGTCTTCACTACAGCACTATCCAAGTTTTTTTTTTCATTTATTTTCAGAACAATTCTACAACCTATTTATTCTGTAGCCCTGTGTATAGTAGCTGTGGGAGGTATTGTATTACAGCAAAAAATTAGATGCCGATATTTCACCGCGAATACGAACAAAAAACATTTTTAGAAAAATTCTGTATCTGTGTGGTGTGTCTGTGAATAGTATAACTCAAAACCGAATAGTCCATTAAATACGAAACTTGCAGGGATGAGACACGAAGTTCTTCAAGAAAATCCCTGCACCCAAAACTACCCTTTAGATGGAACATTTTTCAACAATTTTTATTAAAACACCATGTATTAAGGATATTTACATGACAAATAAAACATATATCTTGAACTTTCTGGGAACAACCTGTGAACTCCTCTTCATTCGGAAGGAATTTTCAATAATCTTGTATGACTGGTAAACCTAAGCGATAGATGAAAACCTACTGCTCAAAAAATCTAGATCTGTTTAAAGCATACAATTTATTTCAAATATTTTTTTTGTGGCATCACCCATTTCCGATATATCGGTAATTAATGGTTCGAATTGTTCAAAACTTCTGACTCGTTTAACGTCCTGACACTTGTTTCTCGCGTTGTCATGGAAACAGTATGTAATTTCAAGGCCAGCATATAGCGTCGAGTTGTTAAACATTTGACTATCGCTGTTCCCTTTGTGTCCATAACGAAATGTGTAATGTAGCTGTTTCCTAAAAGGTTTATTTGTATTGTGACGAAGTAGATAGAAAAATAAGCTTTCGTTTATATATATATATATATATATATATATATACTGCCATTTGTGAAAATTGCAACACAAACAAAGAATTTCCCGAATAACTCCAAACTTGGTGGAAGTGTAGAAGAGGGTGCAAGCAATAAGTGATTAGGTTTGCAGAGAGATGGGGTATGCGTAGGCCGAGCAGAGCCCACTCGTGTCGGTCCGACAAGGTCAGTGTTGCGCCTGGTGTAGTCAGTGCAGAGCTGTCAAACAAGGTGGAAACAATACATTAAGTGCCAGTATGCCTCGTCGACATCAAAAGGAGCCATATCGGCATGTGAGTGAGTTTGAACGGGGCAGAATGATCGGTCTCCGGGAAGCGGGTTTGTCATACCGTGACATTTCGGCTCGTACAGGGCATGCTGCTACGACAGTGATGCGTGTGTGGAAGCAGTGGATAGATGAAGGTCGTACACAGCGAAGAGCGGGTACTGGACTACAGCACGGGAAGACCGTCATCTTGTCCAGATGGCCATAACGGACCGTACCGCTTCATCCGCAGTGTTGGCTCGACGCTGGAGCACTGCAATAGGTGTGAACTTGTCTGCATCAAAGGTTCGTCACCGTCTGCTGCAGGCTGGACTGGTTGCATGCATGCCATTACTTCGACTTCCATTGTCCAGAAACCACAAGCTCCTCCAACTGCAATGGACACGTGAACACTGTCACTGGGGTGCTGAGTGGCAAAATGTAATCTTTTCGGACGAGTCCCGCTTCAACGTGTCCTACAGTGATGGCCGAATACGTGTCCGGCGGTACCGTGGTGAGCGCAACCTGGAGGGCTGCATTGTTGAGCGTCATAGCGGATAAACACCAGGTGTAATGGTTTGGGGCGCCATTGGTTACAACAACCGATCTCGCCTCCTACGAATTGTAGGCACTTTGAACAGCAACCGGTACTTAACGGTGGTTGTAGAGCCTAAGCACTCCGCCTGCTTCAGGTATCTCCACAGGCGACATTTCAACAGGACAATGCGCGGCCACATATTGCGAGGAATGTACAAGCCTTCTTCGAAGAGCGATGCGTACCATTGCTTCCCTGGCCTGCACGTTCACTTGATATGTCGCCCATCGAACATGTCTGGGATATGGTTGGTCGGCACCTGGTGCGTCACGGTCCTCCAGTAACCAGTATCACGGAGTTGTGGGCTAGAACACAAACTACGTGGAGGGAAATCCCTCAGGAACTTATTCAGAACCTTTTTGATTCAATGCCACGGCGTATAGCAGCTCTAATTGCAGCGCATGGAGGCCACTCCAAATACTGAATATTAGGGCTCAAAGGTCATGTATAGATTTGAAAAGTTTATCATTTGTTACTTGTCATGTACCTAACCTGTGATATTAAATTCATTGAATTCATGCGTTTCCTTCTTGGTGTTGCAATTTTCACAAACAGCAGTGTAGTTTGTATATCTACTAATAAACGATTGAAGGTAGAGAAAGTCATGTGAATGTAACATATCAGATTTTTTATTTATAGTTTTTAATTTTGAAGGCGGACCAAAGAAAAGCCATAGTTTGACAAATCCTGGCCTATTGTATCCCCTTCCCTTGCAGGAGAAATACGAGTAGGATAAATGATCATTTTCCGAGGACGTAAGCAAACATCGCGAGGTGCAGTCATATCGTTATTGTTTGCTGAGTGAAGTTCTCGTAAGACCATAATATTGCAAATCGATACCGGCTTGTTCGACTCGATTTTTGTTCTGCATGGGATAGCGTGTACCATGTAATGAAACTTTTTTCGTGATGTTTATCTTGGTTAAACAGATCCAAAAAAAATCACTCTTGTGCAAACCATCCTTACAAAAGCTTATCATTCTATCTACTTCCTACTAATGATCTTAAGGAATATTATCAAATGAGCTTATAATCTAGTGTATATTATGACAACTCTATCTATACTCAATATAGCAAAGAGGTTAATAAATATATAATATAATTGGGATACACTTTCATTGCACAGTTGTAGGTATAAGAAGAAAGATTAGGTTAACGGACACTGGGAGTGATTTTTTAGGTGAAAATGACAAAATTTTCAAATTTGGAATTATATCATATAAATAATACATAGACACTTGTGAATCGTTTTGGCCAAACATTTTGCGCTATTTGCCATTTTTAAAAGCCCAGCACATGTTTCAATCACCCGTGCGCTCCCTTAAAACTCCACTGGACCATATGCAGTATTGAAAGCAAATGTGAGTGTTCAAATGTGACTACAAATTAGAGAAAGGCATGGTTTTGCTCAAACGTGCAAAAATACCCAGAAGTATTCCAGTCCTCGTGTCATTAACCCCTTCAAGGATACCCAATGAGGTGAGGTGAGGTCTATTCCTCTTGGAGGAAGAATAAAAGTAAAAAATAAATAAAAACTTTTTACTTTGGGGTGCGAACCTCTGACTATGTTAACATAACCACATCATGCCACAATGCCTTAAACTGCTCGCCATCTGAACACATGATAGTTGCAGCATTGTTTGGTCTCATTAACTGCGTAATACGACCTCTTGCTTTAGTTGGGCCCTCCCCATCCTTTTGCACAGTTTCAATTGAATGCCGAACATGCATTTTACCGGGTTTTGATCCTACGATGCTTGGTTTTGATAAGTTAGCTATTCCTATCGTGCCTTAGACCGCTTGCTTTAGTTGGGCCCTCCCCGTCCTTTTCCACGGTTTCAATTGAATGCCGAAGATGCATTTTACTGGGTTTTGATCCTACGATGCTTGGTTTTGATAAGTTAGCTATTCCTATCGTGCTTTAGACAGCTAGCTTTAGTTGGGTCCTCCCCGTCCTTTTCCACAGTTTCAATTGAATGCCGAACATGCATTTTACCGGGTTTTGATCCTACGATGCTTGGTTTTGATAAGTTAGCTATTCCTATCGTGCCTTAGACCGCTTGCTTTAGTTGGGCCCTCCCCATCCTTTTCCACAGTTTTAATTGAATACCGAAGATGCATTTTACTGGGTTTTGATCCTACGATGCTTGGTTTTGATAAGTTAGCTATTCCTATCGTGCCTTAGACCGCTTGCTTTAGTTGGGCCCTCCCCATCCTTTTCCACAGTTTTAATTGAATGCCGAACATGCATTTTACTGGGTTTTGATCCTACGATGCTTGGTTTTGATAAGTTAGCTATTCCTATCGTGTCTCAGACCACATGGCCATAAATCCCGATGTCGAAGTATAGAAGTTATTTATGTCATCATCAGGCACTGCATGTTACAACTTGACTCTACGAGAGGAGGAGGTTTGCTGCTACAGACAGGAAAGGATCTGCGGGTGGCAAAAAGGGCACAAAAGTACAGAAAAAGGACACAAATGGAACTGCAAACTCACAGGTTTATAAATCAGGAGAGTTTTCATATGCAAAGCATACAATTCACTGTTTCCCAGCATAATATTTTATAAATCAGTGTTTTTCTCAAAACTTCATTTTCACGCATTCAAAATGAACCTTGCACATGAGTTTTTGTTTAAATACAGCTAAAATTTCTCAGAATCTCCAGAAGTATGCATTGTAACATTCTATGTGACAAAAATATGGCTAACACTAATAATAATTTTTTAAAAATATATTTTTATGAAAAAATTGTGAATTTTAGAGATTAAAATTTCTAAAGTATTGAAAGAATTATCTTAATTCACTCACAAAGTTATTGAGCCTTCTTCACATACCTTTTTAGTAACTGATTCAAAGCTTCAATTCCAGAAATGTCAATCAATTTTCTGAACTTTTGATGCGCGTGGATAATGTTGAATATGCAATACATTTACATAATAAAATTTATGTAATAATTAAAACCTCACAAAGTATTTATCCAGCTTGAATGAAATTTGGTATTCACATTAATCTAACAGCGATAGAATCACAGTCAAATTTTCAGAAATATCCATAAAATAATATGGAAATTTGAAAATTCACTCGCAGTGTCCCTTAAAGCGGCAGTCAAGTTTTTAAAAAGTGGATGGCTATGTGATGGCTTTCAAATTTCACGCCCTTTGCATGACCACAAGAAAAAAACGAATAGCGATTTGCCACTTGAAAAAGGTTATAAGAATTTGAAAATTGAACGGAATAACAAACAGTATATCGGAAATGGTTAACGATTTACAAATTGTGTGTTTTAACGAGTTCTACATTTCTTTGTTTTTGTGTAGTAAGATTTTGTGTTCATCTCTTACAGTTTTTCAGTTATGCAAAAGTCATTTCGAATGAAGAGGACTTCACAGGCTATTCAAAAAAAATCAATATATACATTTTATTTGTCATGTAAATATCTTTAGTATATGGTATTTTAATCAAAATCGTTAGAGCTATTGTTTTTAGAAAATCAAAAGCTTAAAAAAAATATCCATGCAAAAGGTAGCTGGAGGTGGGGAATTTTTTTTAAAATCTTCGTTTCGAATTTTGGCAAGATACTGAACTTAAATACTATGTTTGGTATTTATCCGACATTTTATTTTTGAGTTATACTGTTCACAGATACACCCATGCAGACCATTTTCTAGAAATCTTATGTGTTAAATTCATATGACTTTCTCTACCCTTTATCGTTTATTAGTGGGTATACAGACTATTCTTCTAACGCTTATTGTTTTATTTGATTTAATCGCGATAAACCTTTGCAGAAATAGCTACATTACACATTTCGTTATAGATACAAAGAGAACAGCGATAGTCAAATGTTTAAGAACTGGACGCTATATGCTGGCCTTAAAATTCCATACTGTTTCCATGGTATCGCGAGCAACAACTGAAAATCGACGGAACTTTAAAATAATGACAAAGTATTGAGCAATAACCGATATTTCGGAAACCACCCATGCCACAAAAAAGTTATTTCAAATAAATTGTGTCTTTTAAAGATATCTACATGTTTTTAAGTGCGTTTTCGTCTATCGCTTAACGTTTACCTTTATAAACTTCCATCGGAATAAAGAGGAATTTACAGGCAATTTCCAAGAATTCAAGATATACATTTTAGGGTCATTTGTATGTGTAATATATGGTATTTTAATAAAAATCCTTACAACCACCTTAATAAAATCAAAACATTGGAAAAATGTTCCATATGAAAGGTGGTCTTTAGTGTGTGTGGAATTTTCTTGAAAATCTTCGTGTCGCATCTTTGGAGAGTAGTGTGAATTGAGGCAGTATGTTTAACACTTAAATGATATCAGTCTAATTATATAATATAAAATATAATAACAGCCCGCCTTAAAGCAATATGTGCATAATATAATATATAAAATGTATGTAACAGTCATAGTATTATGTTTATATTATTATGTACATGTGTAATAATGTTATGTGAATGTATTACGTAGTTTAACAACGTAGGAGCTGTGAGAATAGAAGCAAGCTGTCTTCCGTAGCAAACAGAATTATAAAGTAAAAGCTGAAAGTTGCTAACTGTGAGGTTACTTAGAGACAACAATAAATTAGGTAGTTTAGTAATGTTACTAATAATTCTTGGTTCAATAATGTAATATTTAACACAGTTTATAAATAGTAAATCAACAGCTAGGAAAAGCTTAAGTTAAATGTATTCTATTGGAGTAGGCTTAGTCAATCAGAGACTTGAAATAAAGGAAATGTGCAAATTCAGGCGGCAGATGCTACAACATTACATACCCGATCGGTACGATACAGGTTCAATGTGAGGCATGATAAGTTATTGCGGTGAGAATAATATAAAGTTAACGTGTTAAAAAGTGCAATTAACAATAATCTCACAGCTCTACAGTAGGATATATCAGTGAAGTGTTATTTATTCGTGTGAAGGATTGATAAACAAAGTACAATACCATTATAATTTGTGTAAGCCTTCATTCTTTAGCCGTACTACCCCTGCTAAGAGATACGTGTTTCTGCGAATTACTATGACGTAGACGAGGTATACATATATAATATTTAAATAAACATTAAAATTACAAAGTTGATTTTTAAACGTGGGGCGAAGGTCACCGTAAACTTTGTACCATACGTGGGGCTGCAACGACTTCAAATTGGCGCCCAAAGTGTGGTGCTAATAACTAAAAATAATCTAATTCAGAATTTAAATACCAAGTTAGGTATTTACCCGCCATTTAGTTTTTTAGTTTTTCTGTTCAGACACACACATACGGCTCTTATTCTAAAAATGCTTCTTTTGAATTCAGGGAACCTCAAAACATGTATTTCCGGAGAACTCTTGGTAACCAATTTTTGGGTAGAATGCAGTACTTACCTTGTCTAGCTACTATGTACATTATTCTAGCAGCATCAGCTCCCGGCTCGTTGCAACAGCGTCGAGCAGGCCAGGTTGTAAGGTAGGCTATATGCCATTAATGACAGGAAATAGACTTGCAGAGAGACGCGAACTTAAACCATCGTTTAGAGAAATCCTGCAGGTGTTAATAATCTGGCTTTATTAAACACACCGGCACTGAACAAGGATTTATCGTCATGATTAATGTCACTTGAGAGAGTTGGATTATATACGTCAGCAAGCTACAATATAAGTGACAGATTGCCTGCTAATTTTTACAGCCGCAGGTAAAACAACTGTCACTTTAAATGTACAACACCAAGTCGTTGTAATTAAGTGACGGTATTGCTTGTGTGCAAATCATTCTCGTTATATTAACAGTTGACATAAGCAAGACTGCGCACCATCCAATATAATTATGACGATGGACTCTTGTCATAACAGAGCTGAGTGTGATTCAGATTTTTGCAGCTGTGCAGTACACATGCCAGAGGTCACGGCCTGCGTTTTTCTGAACCTTATGGTTCGCATCTGTACGGACACGTGACATTTCAAAAACAGGAGACAGTCAAAGTCTTATTTACATCCAGACACTCTACAAAACTTACTCCTATTTCAATTTTATATAACATTAGTGGCTAATCTAAGCTTTAGCTGTGATTGTTGAAACAGAAACGTATTTATTAAGGATGGGACCTCGATACTCGCTGTTATTAAAGTATGTCTAATACTTACAGATAACCTTCGACGAGTTTTCGTTGCGTTGCGTTGCGTTTAACTTTATGCCAGATAAGGAATGAAAGGAGTCGAGACTTTACGTTATTGCCTCGCAAGTGTTCCCAAAGAATTACTGGACTATAGTTCTTGATAGACCTTGACTTGTTTCCTGCGAGTGAATCAATGCACATTCCATAGACTCATGTGTCTAAATGAAAGCAATGTGGGAAGCAGTAGAGGTACTTATGTAACATGCAGCGTTAACTGAGTTGTGAATGAAGCTGATTTACTGATGCACTAAATCACATTTCTGCAATAGCCTGACTTGGTGACCTACTCTCAGCCATTATATTGAGGCAGTAATTTTAACACTTAAATAATTTCAGTCTAATTATATAATATATATAATTCAATAACAGCGCGCCTTAAAGCAATATGTGTATGTAACAATATATAAAAATCTGATGTGTTACACTCACATAACTTTCTCTACTCTTGTACAAACTATGTTTACAAACGCTTATTCTCCATCTACTTCATGTTAATCGAGATAAACATTTGCAGCCTCTATCTTATTGCTACTTTTCTTGTAGATGTAAGGGGAATATATTTACAAGGCCAATATAGAAATACAGTAGCCTTTAAGCACATACATATCTCTTAATAGTTGGTTGCTAGGTGCAGCACCATTTCCTTTGCCACAGATTATAAATCTTTGCATATACAAGACAAAAAAATGAATAACGAATTCCCATTTAGGAAGTATTGAAAACCTTAAGGGAATAACAAGCAATATCTCGAAAATGGTTCACTCAACAAAAAAAATGTATATGACATAAATTGTGTATTTTAACGCGATCTATATTTTTTGTGTAGTAAAATTTTGTCTATCTCTTATGGTTTACCAGTTATGCAAAAGTCGTTCACAATGAAGAATACTTTTGGAGACATTCCCAGAAAATTCAAGATATACATTTTATTTGTCATGAAAATATCTTAAACATATGATATTTTAATCAAAATCGTTTGAGCCATTTATGAGAAAATTAAAATTTTCGAAAAATGTTCCATGTAAAGGGTAATCTGGGGTAGGGGGATTTTCTTGAAAGCCTTCATGTCGCATGTCCTGAAGATACTGAACCTAAATACCAAGTTTGGTGTTTATCCAACTGTTCGTTTCTGAGTTATGCTGTTCACAGACACACACAGACACACAGACACACACACGGACATGTTTCCAAAAATGCTTTTTTTGGATTCAGGGTGTCTCAAAACATATATTTCCGGTGAAATCTCGGAATCGAATTTTTGGGTGGAATACAATACTTCCCCTACTTACTGTACGTACTAGAGAAAGTAAAAAGTGTATATTAGTCATTGTATATGTTTATATTATTGCATACACGTATTAATGTTACCTGAATGTATTACCTAATTTAATAATGTAGGAGCTGTGAGAATAATAGGTTAAAAGTTGCTAACAATGAGGTAACCTTGAGGCAATTCAATGCCATAGCCGGGATTTGAACCATGAATATCCCGGTCTCCGTCCGGTTGCCATGGTAACATACCGGTACCACATTAAATTCCCCAACTGATTCGCATTTTTCCCGGTAAACCAGAAGGAGATCTCAAATTGTATTGAGATGACGTACCCCAATGGCGACTTACAATGCTGTAAGTACTTTAAGTCGCGGGCTTCAATACAATATGAGATCTGCTTGTGGTTTACCGGGAAAATGCGAATCAGTTGGGGAATTTAATTTCGTACCGGCATGTTGCCATGGTAATTCTGTGATTACAGCAACCGGACGTAGACCGAGAGTTCCGTGGTTCAAATCCCGGCTATGGCATTGAATTTTTCAGTCGTCTGATTCTACCTTTCCTACCATTTACATGGTACATATTTCCAAACTTTATATTGTTGCTTTAAAGATTTTGACTTCAATACCGTTCTCTTAGGATATTTTCATGACAAATAAAATTTATATCTTGAATTTTCTGGAGACAGCCTGTGAAGTCCTCTTCATTTGGAAAGAATTTTATAAAACTGGAAAACCATAAGAGAGAGACAAACTCTTACTACACAAAAAAATGTAGATCTCGTCGGAGTAGATCATATTTAAGCCAAATGAAATTTTTTGTACGTTAAATCAATTTCTAAATATTTCTTTTATTGATTGGAATTTTCAAACACTCGTACTTTTTTCAAATGGTAAGTCGTTATTATCTTTCCCTCGTATACAAGGAGCATACAATTTCAAAGCCATCACATAAGGACAACCTTTTTAAAAATCTGACTATCGCCTTAACCTACTGTATTCATCTTACACCCACAACGAAATGTATAAATACATGCTTAATGAAAGCTTATAATGATTACTTAATAAAGATAAATAAGCTTTTGTAAAAATAATCTACAGAAGAGTGAGCAGAGAATGTCATGTAATTACAACACACCAGAATTTCAGAAAACGTTGTGCGTGTAGTGTATATGTGTGTGTCTATGAACTGCATAGCTCAAAAACTAAAATTCGGCTAAATACCAAGAACTGGGTGTTTACGTTCCGTGTTTTCCGAAGATAAAAAGCAATTATTTTCGTGAAAATCCTCCCACACCAAACTACCCTTTACATGGAAAAATCTTAAGATATTTATTTTCATGACAAATAAAATTTATATCTTGAATGTTCTGGGAATTGCCTGTGAAGTGCTCTTTATTCGGAAGGAGTTTTGTATAATTGATCAACTGTAAGAGAGATAAATTCTTTACTACACAAAAAATCTGATGTGTTACACTCACATGACTTTCTCTACTCTTGTACAAACTATTTTTACAAACGCTTATTTTCCATCTACTTCATGTTAATCGAGATAAACATTTGCAGACTCTATCTTATTGCTAATTTTCTTGTAGATGTAAGGGGAATATATATTTACAAGGGCAATATAGAAATACAGTAGCCTTTAAGCACATACATATCTCTTAATAGCTGGTTGCTAGGTGCAGCACCATTCCCTTTCCCACAGATTAATACTCTTTGCATATCCAAGACAAAAAAATGAATAACGAATTCCCATTTGAGAAAATAAGTATTGAAAAATTTAAGGGAATAACAAGCAATATCTCGTAAATGGTTCACTGAACAAAAAAAAGTATATGACATAAATTGTGTATTTTAACGCGATCTACATTGTTTGTGTAGTAAACTTTTGTCTATCTCTTATGGTTTACCAGTTATGCAAAATTTGTTCACAATGAAGAATACTTTTGGAGACATTCCCAGAAAATTCAAGATATACATTTTATTTGTCATGAAAATATCTTAAACATATGATATTTTAATCAAAATCATTAGAGCCATTTTTAGGCAAATTAAAATTTTCCAAACATTTTCCATGTAAAGGGTAATCTGGGGTGGGGGGATTTTATTGAAAACCTTCGTGTCGCATCTCTGGAAGATACTGAACCTAAATACCAAGTTTGGTGTTTATCCGACTGTTCGTTTCTGAGTTATGCTGTTCACAGACAGACAGACAGACAAACACACGGACACGTTTCCAAAAATGCTTTCTTTGGATTCAGGGTGTCTCAAAACATGTATTTCCGGTGAAATCTCGGTATCGAATTTTTGGGTGGAATACAATACTATACGTAGTAGAGAAAATAAAAATCTGATGTGTTACGCTCACATGACTTTCTCTACTCTTGTACAACCTATTTTTACAAACGCTTATTCTCCATATGCTTCATGTTAATCGAGATGTTAATCTTATTGCTAATTTTCTTGCAGATGCAAGGGGAATATGGTAGCTTTTAAGCGATAGTCAAATATTTTAAGAGCTGGTTGCTATGTGGAGCATTCCATTCTCTTTGCATTACCAGAACAAAAACAGAATGAATAACGAATTCCCATTTGAGAAAAAGTATAAGTATTGGAATATTCAATCAAATACAAGGAATATCTCGGAAATGGTTCGCTTCACCAAAAAACGTATATGGCATAAATTGTGTGTTTTAACGAGATCTACATTTTTTTAGTCAAATTTTGTCTATCTCTTACGGCTTTATGTGAAGATCATTTAGAATGAAGAGGACTATTGGGGACATTCCCAGGAAATTTAAGATATACATTTCATTTTACATGAAAATATCTTAAAATATGATATTTTAATTAAGGTTGTTGAGAATTTTTGAGAAAATTACAATGTTCGAAAAATTTTCCATGTAAAGGGTAGTCTAGGGTGGCGGGATTTTTTTGAAAAATCTTGTGTCGCATCTTTGAAAGCTATTGAACCTAAATACTAAGTTTGGATTTATTCGACTTTTCGTTTTTGAGTTATGCAGTTCACAGATACACAGCTAAACACACGGACCTTTATCTAAAAGTGCTTTTTTATTCAAGGGGCCTCAAAACATGTATTTCCGGTGCAATTTGGGTATCAAATTATTGGGTGGTATGCAATACTTCCAGTACTTACTATACGTAGTAGATAAAGTAAAAATATGTAAACGTTATAATGCAGAATCCATTTAAAAGAATGCTTTTACATTAACATTTCCGAAATATTTGTTGCTATTGGTTTAAATTTTTCAGTCATACTTTCTCTAACAGCTACTCTATAATAGGTAGAGGAAATGTTTTTTCTACGCAAACATTAGATAACGAGATTTCAACATGTTTTCAGGACCTATGATTTCATAAAAAGCATTTTAGATTATAGTAATAGGTGCGTGTGAACAGCACAACTCAAAAACAAAATATAAATAAATACCAAACATTGTATCTAACTTGAGTTTCAGGCTAAGATGCAAATCTAAGATTTTGAAGAAAATCCTCCTCCCCTATCTCCGAATCAGCCCTTTACATGGGAAATGTTTCAAAATCCAGTATAACAATTTTGCTTTTTAGTGAGTTTTGTGTAACTGTGAACCGTAAGAGATAGACCAAATTAATACAGAAGATTATGGATCTCTTTAAAACACAAATTATTTTAAATAAGTATTATTAGCAGTTTCCAAAATATTAGCTGCTATTTGTTTCAATTTTTACTTTCTCTACTACGTATAGTAAGTAGGGGAAGTATTGTATTCCACCCAAAAATTCGATACCGGGATTTCACTGGAAATACATGTTTTGAGACCCCCTGAATCCAAAAAAAGCATTTCTGGAAACATGCCCGTGTGTGTGTGTGTCTGTCTGTGAACAGCATAACTCAGAAACGAACAGTCGGATAAACACCAAACTAGGTATTTAGGTTCAGTACCTTCCAGAGATGCGACACGAAGGTTTTCAAGAAAATCTCCCCACACCAGATTACCCTTTACATGCAACACTTTTCGAAAATTTTAATTTTCCCAGAAATGGCTCTAACGATTTTGATTAAAGTATCATATATTTAAGACACGTTCATGACAAATAAAATGTATATCTTGAATTTTCTGGGAATGTCTCCAAAAGTATTCTTCATTGTGAACGATTTTTTCATAACTGGTAAACCATAAGAGATAGCCAAAATTTTACTACACAAAAAATGTAGATCGCGTTAAAATACACAATTTATGTCATAAACATTTTTTGTTGAGTGAACCATTTTCGACATATTGCTTGTTATTCCCTTAAATTTTCCAATACTTATACTTTTTCTTGAATTTGTTATTCATTTTTTTTGTCCTGGACATGCAAAGAGAATGGAATGCTCCACATAGCAACCAGCTCTTAAAATATTTGACTATCACTTAAAACCTACCTTATTCCCCTTGTATCTACAAGAAAATTAGCAATAAGATTAACATCTCGATTAACATGAAGCATATAGAGAATAAGCGTTTGTAAAAATAGTTTGTACAAGAGTAGAGAAAGCCATGTGAGTGTAACACTTCAGATTTTTCAATTTGAAGTGCTGAATCACAATTCTTTTGTTTCTCGCGCAAATAGTAGCCAATGTATCGTGTAATATTTGCGTTTTTATAGCTGGAAGAAATGACAATGGGTTATAGAGGTAGGTATATACACATTTTCATTGCAGAGGCAAGAGTAACTTTGGCGCCGTCAGATGTGGTGAAGCCTGTTGTATCAGAAATTCAGGCCACGAAACTCGTCGAGAGCCAGTTATTGTTTGTGGACAACTGTGTTGCTACAGGCTCTTGCGTCGAGTTTAATGTGCCACTTTATTTTCTTTATTGGCCTCAGCACCAAGTCCAGAATCCCGATGGAGAAGTCTGCTTTCAACTGGACGATTTGGACACTACAACTTCAAGGCTGTTTTATTTTCTCTGCCACCTATTTACAGTAGCTAAGGGAAATTTTAGATTTCGGTATTGAAATTTTACATCGTTTTTAGACGTCCTGAAGTATATATATATATATATATATATATATATATATATAAACAAAAATTTTAAGAAGAATGTTCACTTGCATGCGTGTGTGTGGACAGCATAACTCAAAAACGCAATGACGGATAGATACAAGTTAAGAAGAGCGAGGTGATGGCGCGGTAGCGTGTGCGACTCGTATTCGGAGGTCCTGGGTTCCATCCCCGGTGACATCCATTCTGATCCATGAGTTTTTCCTGGCTTCACCAGGTCGACAATGCTGGGGTGGTTCATCTTCCTTGTCATCTGTTTCAGGGTTGTAGGACCAGGCGACGGCGTTCGGTGGGTTGCGGCTGGGCGGTGGTTGTGCGCCTGTACAGATTCCTTCCTAATGTCGTTGCGGAACTGTTCAGTTAGGACCGTCTCCGAGTGCTCTTTTTTTCAGTGTAACTAATTTATGAAATTCTTAAATTACATGCTTTTTTTATTTATTTTTTTTTTTGTTATTATGGGTAGGGTGGTGCAGTATTTTATTTCATTATTCCCATGGGAAGGGGTATACTCAGAAGGTAATTCTCGGCCTGACTAAGAATCGAGAATTTGTAGATAGTCACCAAAGATTCGTTGAAAGGTGGGACCAGAGCAAATCTTCCATCTTGCTCTGCGCAAGAAATCTAAATACTGCTGGGCATCAGTAGCTTCGGGGGAATTCCAAAGTAGATAGTAGCCACAGCGTCCAATTATCCAAATAAGGCTATTGTGTTGCATACGTGGAAACCGGAAGTCCGGACGAAGAAAGCTTATCGGAATGCAACTTGCGTAAGAAAGCCACCGTATATACCAGATGCCATGGAGCAGCTGGAAATGCGATGTAGTAAAGTATTCGGCTGTTGACAACGGAGTCACATGAATACTCGCGAGCCGCTGACGGTTTGGTATCACGTCGTGGACTGCTTGGTACCAAATGGAGCGAACCGTGTAATGTGCTCTCGGGCGGGCGTCCATTCCGGAGACATGTATTCGATCTGGAAACGTTAGTTACCCCGTTCGCGCTTGCGCCTATCATCATCCGAATCTGGTCGTCTTCGAATATCTTCCCTCATCTCTACCTCTCAGGAGTCACGGGGCCCACCTGCGGTGCTCTGCCCCAGTACCGGGTGCCCCTCCGTTCATCCGTACCTTTACCGAGCATCTTTCTATGATTCCGACACTAGCATTTTCAAGAAAATCACCCTCTCTAAAGATTTTTATTAAATACCACATTTACATCACCAATAAAATGTACGTATTAAATTTTCTGTGTAGTCCTCGACGTTCTGAATGAATTTTGTGCAATTTTATTTAACCGTTAACTGTCAGAGATAGACGAAAGTTTAACACAAAAAATATAGCTCTCGTTAAAGCAGACAGGCTATGTCAATTTTTTGTGACATTAACCTTTTGCGAGGTATTCGTTGTTATTGATTTGCATTTTCCAATACTTTACAATCCATCACAGTCTCCTGCATTCCTCTTGTGCCGACAACCAAATGTGTAATGAAACTATTTCCACAAACGTTTATCTCGATTAACATGAAACAGAAAATATATAACAATATACGATACGAGGTAGAGAAGATCATGTGAATTGAATGAATTAGATTTTTATCCTTTTCCCCGCTTATAAGTATGTATATGATGTGAGACCTTGGAACTGTCCCTGCTTCCAAGTTACAATAGAGATTACGTTATGTTACAATACAACAGTTATAAGTATGTATATGATGTGAGACCTTGGAACTGTCCCTACTTCTAAGTTACAATAGAGAGTACGTTGTGTTACAATACAACAGTTACAAGTATGTATATGATGTGAGACCTTGGAACTGTTCCTACTTCTAAGTTACAATAGAGAGTACGTTTTGTTACAATACAACAGTTACAAGTATGTATATGATGTGAGACTTTGGAACTGTCCCTACTTCCAAGTTACAATAGAGAGTACACTGTGTTACAATACAAGATGTATATGATGTGAGACCTTGGAACTGTTCCTACTTCTAAGTTACAATAGAGAGTACGTTTTGTTACAATACAACAGTTACAAGTATGTATATGATGTGAGACTTTGGAACTGTCCCTACTTCCAAGTTGCAATAGAGAGTACACTGTGTTACAATTCAAGATGTATATGATGTGAGACCTTGTAACTGTCCCTACTTCTAAGTTACAATAGAGAGTACGTTGTGTTACAATACAAGATGTGTATGATGTGAGACCTTGGAACTGTCCCTACTTCTAAGTTACAATAGAGAGTACGTTGTGTTACTATACAAGATGTGTATGATGTGAGACCTTGGAACTGTCTCTACTTCTAAGTTACAATAGAGAGTACGTTGTGTTACAATACAAGATGTGTATGATGTGAGACCTTGGAACTGTCCCTGCTTCTAAGTTACAATAGAGAGTACGTTGTGTTACAATACAAGATGTATATGATGTGAGACCTTGTAACTGTCCCTACTTCTAAGTTACAATAGAGAGTACGTTGTGTTACAATACAAGATGTGTATGATGTGAGACCTTGTAACTGTCCCTGCTTCTAAGTTACAATAGAGAGTACGTTGTGTTACTATACAAGATGTGTATGATGTGAGACCTTGGAACTGTCCCTGCTTCTAAGTTACAATAGAGAGTACGTTGTGTTACAATACAAGATGTATATGATGTGAGACCTTGGAACTGTCCCTGCTTCTAAGTTACAATAGAGAGTACGTTGTGTTACAATACAACAGTTACAAGTATGTGTATGATGTGAGACCTTGGAACTGTCCCTACTTCTAAGTTACAATAGAGAGTACGTTGTGTTACAATACAAGATGTGTATGATGTGAGACCTTGGAACTGTCCCTGCTTCTAAGTTACAATAGAGAGTACGTTGTGTTACAATACAAGATGTGTATGATGTGAGACCTTGGAACTGTCCCTGCTTCTAAGTTACAATAGAGAGTACGTTGTGTTACAATACAAGATGTGTATGATGTGAGACCTTGGAACTGTCCCTGCTTCTAAGTTACAATAGAGAGTACGTTGTGTTACAATACAACAGTTACAAGTATGTGTATGATGTGAGACCTTGGAACTGTCCCTACTTCTAAGTTACAATAGAGAGTACGTTGTGTTACAATACAAGATGTGTATGATGTGAGACCTTGGAACTGTCCCTGCTTCTAAGTTACAATAGAGAGTACGTTGTGTTACAATACAAGATGTATATGATGTGAGACCTTGGAACTGTCCCTGCTTCTAAGTTACAATAGAGAGTACGTTGTGTTACAATACAACAGTTACAAGTATGTGTATGATGTGAGACCTTGGAACTGTCCCTGCTTCTAAGTTACAATAGAGAGTACGTTGTGTTAAAATACAAGATGTATATGATGTGAGACCTTGGAACTGTCCCTACTTCTAAGTTACAATAGAGAGTACGTTGTGTTACAATACAAGATGTATATGATGTGAGACCTTGGAACTGTCCCTGCTTCCAAGTTGCAATTGAGATTACGTTGTTAAAATACAACAGTTATAAGTACATAATTAAGTATGTATATGATGTGAGACCTTGGAAATGTCCCTACTTCTAAGTTACAATAGAGAGTACGTTTTGTTACAATACAAGATGTATATGATGTGAGACCTTGTAACTGTCCCTACTTCTAAGTTACAATAGAGAGTACGTTGTGTTACAATACAACAGTTACAAGTATGTATATGATGTGAGACCTTGGAACTGTCCCTGCTTCCAAGTTGCAATTGGGATTACGTTGTTACAATACAACAATTATAAGTACATAATTAAGTATGTATATGATGTGAGACCTTGGAACTGTCCCTACTTCTAAGTTACAATAGAGAGTACGTTTTGTTACAATACAAGATGTATATGATGTGAGACCTTGTAACTGTCCCTACTTCTAAGTTACAATAGAGAGTACGTTGTGTTACAATACAACAGTTACAAGTATGTATATGATGTGAGACCTTGAAACTGTCCCTACTTCTAAGTTACAATAGAGAGTACGTTTTGTTACAATACAAGATGTATATGATGTGAGACCTTGTAACTGTCCCTACTTCTACGTTACAATAGAGAGTACGTTGTGTTACAATACAACAGTTACCAGTATGTGTATGATGTGAGACCTTGGAACTGTCCCCGCTTTCAAGTTACAATAGAGAGTACGTTGTGTTACAATACAAAAGTTACAAGTATGTATATGATGTGAGACCTTGGAACTGTCCCCGCTTTCAAGTTACAATAGAGAGTACGTTGTGTTACAATACAACGGTTACAAGTATGTATATGATGTGAGACCTTGGAACTGCCCTTGCTTCCAAGTTACAATAGAGAGTACACTATGTTACAATACAACAGTTACAAGTATGTATATGATGTGAGACCTTGGAACTGCCCTTGCTTCCAAGTTACAATAGAGAGTACGTTGTGTTACAATACAACAGTTACAAGTATGTATATGATGTGAGACCTTGGAACTGCCCTTGCTTCCAAGTTACAATAGAGAGTACGTTGTGTTACAATACAACAGTTACAAGTATGTATATGATGTGAGACCTTGGAACTGCCCTTGCTTCCAAGTTACAATAGAGAGTACGTTGTGTTACAATACAACAGTTACAAGTATGTATATGATGTGAGACCTTGGAACTGCCCTTGCTTCCAAGTTACAATAGAGAGTACGTTGTGTTACAATACAACAGTTACAAGTATGTGTATGATGTGAGACCTTGGAACTGTCCCTACTTCCATGTTACAATAGAGAGTACGTTGTGTTACAATACAACAGTTACAAGTATGTATATGATGTGAGACTTTGGAACTGTCCCTACTTCCAAGTTACAATAGAGAGTACGTTGTGTTACAATACAACAGTTACAAGTATGTATATGATGTGAGACTTTGGAACTGTCCCTACTTCCATGTTACAATAGAGAGTACGTTGTGTTACAATACAACAGTTACAAGTATGTGTATGATGTGAGACCTTGGAACTGTCCCTACTTCCAAGTTACAATAGAGAGTACGTTGTGTTACAATACAACAGTTACAAGTATGTGTATGATGTGAGACCTTGGAACTGTCCTTGCTTCCAAGTTACAATAGAGAGTACGTTGTGTTACAATACAACAGTTACAAGTATGTATATGATGGGAGACCTTGGAACTGTCCCTGCTTCCAGGTTACAATAGAGAGTATATTGTGTTACAATACAACAGTTACAAGTATGTATATGATGTGAGACCTTGGAACTGTCCCTGCTGCCAAGTTACAATAGAGAGTACGTTGTGTTACAATATAACAGCTACAAGTATGTATATGATGTGAGGCTTTGGAACTATGGCTGTTTCCAGGTTACAATAGAGGAAAAGGTCTACTATAAATCTTGCAGCCAACTCTTGCTATATTCATACAACTAACCTAGATGCCGTTTTGGAACATGTAAGTATTAGCATCATGGAAACTTATACAAGATGGTTACTACAATGATGGACCTGAATCAATTAACGTGAGTTAATCGAGCAGTATTTATAGTAAATATATACATTTGTTGTTATTTACAGTGTTTATGAATTTGGGTTTGCATGGTGGATTGTGGGGAAGAAAGGAGGGAAACATCGTCCTGCGTTTTCAAACGAATAATCATGGCTAGAAGTAAAAGAAACCGAGTTTCGCATGTTTCAATGTCTTACTATTACGTTAAACTTAAAATTGTTTCACCGTTATTTTGAAACTGGTTTACCAATTATACAAAGTCATTCAGAATGAATAGGAATTCACAGTCTATCCCCAGAAATTTTCAAGATATACCTTGAAGATGTGGTAATTTTATTAAAATCGTTAGAACATTTCCTTTAAAATAAAAACAAGAAAAATGTTCCTTTCTAGGGTAGTTTGTGATGGGGTGATTTTGTTGAAAATAATAATGTCATCCTTGAAGGATGCTGAATTTGTGTACTAAGTTTGATATTTATCTGCCATTTTGTTTTGTATTTATGCTGTTCACATACACACGCACGAACGTTACTTCCAGAAATGCTTTTATGGGGGGTTTCTGGGGAAACATGTATTTCCACTGGAATCTCTATATAGACTGATGGGTAGATTGCGATACTTCCTCTACCGGGTATATGCAGATGGTAGAGAAAAAAATCTAAAATCAATATGAAGTGGTCGCTATGTGGTGTCTTCCCCTTGTAGTGAGTCTGGGTTAAGTGTTAACCACTCTGTTGGTAGGAATGGTTGTGGGTTTTTGTGTGTGGGCTAGTATAAAGGGCACGCAATGACTAGAGCTCAGCACCGCCCATTGTGTCTTACGTGACCGCTGGGAGGAAATGATGATGGCGTGACACCAATCCTGACGCCTTTGCCATCATCAACCCGGGGGTCTCGAATCGAGTCCCGAAGGAAGGGGCAGTAGGCCTCCATCCAAGTGTCAGGGAGAGCTCCTTTGCACATCGCAAACTCCACTGTCCCGCCGTTACCTGGTCCTTTAATCCTGAAATGGCTGCTATGGGCCAAAGTTATCGGGAGGTCGGAGTAAACAACGATAAGTGCCGCTCGCCACCTTTATCGGCAGATAACTAGAACTTTCTTTCCTCCCTCCTCCAGAATGTGTTTCAAAATACTTCTAGAATGTTCTGTGGAAAGTTGACTGAATATATAAGCGAGCGTTCTTGCGAGTTAGCTGAGTTGAGCTTAGCTGAACCAGACCGCGAGCGAGTGAGTTTTGTTATGACATCAAGAGCGTTTCTCCGAGCGAGTTGATGACGACTGCTGCCACGTGCAGCGAGGGAGTGTTGTTGCAGGAGAGATTGAGGAAGTCTTGTGTTCGACGCCCCAGCGAATGAACCGTCCGGAAGAAGAGGCTACATCACGAAGAAATGAACAGATGGAGAATTGAACCAGTTCACCTTAGTGAAGTGATAGTGTGAACGAAGTGAAGCGATACTGAAGTTGAACTGGATAAAAACAGTGACAGTGAGAACTTAGAGAGGAGTGACAGTTTAAAGACTGGACAAAGTTACAATATGGAGGTGAAATACTTGAAACCACCCTGGAAGTCGCCTATTGACCAGGAAAAACCACGAAAAACACAAGGTCAGGGTGGCTGACCCAATGGAATACGTACTTGGGACCTCCTTTTATGTGTGGGAAGGTGGAGGGGACGTTAAAGGGCAGTCCTAAGCGGTGTCTACGTTTTGAGATTTATTTTAGGATCATTCATGTCTCGGATCGACTTCCTAAACCAGAGAACATTACAAAGAAATTCAAACACATTAAGCGTCAGGTTTTAAATCATCATATAACTGACTCCTGAAAACATAATTTGAACACGTTTCACATAAGGAGGAATACGTAAAACTAATTGCCTCAGAGACACCTAGTGATCAAGGCAGACAACTTGAACAAAGTGCATGACCGCTAACATTTGCAAGTAAATAACACTGCACAGTGTGTTCATGTCCATCGCACTGGGAGATCAAGGAACCTCAATACGACTGTTTTTAGATGCGGTTCTCACGACATGCTGAATATTTCATTTCCGTATCGTAGCAACATACCTTAAAACACTTCAAAGTGTTCATTTCCTGTGAAAAAGGCGGCAACTGTCACGCCTCTAGTTCATTAAAAGTTAACTTCTTCACCAAGCAAATTTCCTTACCACCCGCGTTACGTACAGTGCTTTTTACCGTTGAACACTCCAGTATATGTATACGCTGCCTTCACTGATACTCCATTGAAATAAATAACACAGTGCAGGCATTTAAGGAAGGTAGCGTTACACTTGATTTGTAACGGAGTAATATGGGGATGAGTTGCGGCCAATCTAACCACTCCATCATTCAATTCGGCAAAAAAAAATCTTGTTACATTCACATGACTTTTTCCACCGTCTATCTACTTCATTTTAATCGAGATAAATCTTTGCAGAAATACCTACATTACAAATTTCGTTATAGATACAAAGAGAACAGCGATAGTCAAATGTTTAACAACTGGACGCTATATGCTGGCCTTAAAATTCCATACTGTTTCCATGACATCTCGAGAAGCAACTGAATATCGACAGGACTTTAAAACAATGGCAAACTATTGAAAAATTCGATCCATTAATAACAGATATCTCGGAAATGGCTGATGCCACGAAAAAAGTTGTTTCAAATAAATTGTGTGTTTTAAAGAGTTCTGTAATTTTTTGTTCAGTACGTTTTCTGTATCACTTAAGGTTTTGCAGTTATACAAGATTATATAAAATTCCTTACGTATGAATAGGACTTCACGGGCTACTTCCAGAAATTTAAAAATATGCAGTTCATTTGTCATGTAAATATCTCTAATATATGGTATTTTAATTAAAATTGTTAAAGCCATTTTTGAAAAAATAAAAAATATCGAAAATTGTTCCATGTGTAGGGTATTGAGGTGAAGGATATTCTTGTAAACCTTCGTGTCGCATCCTTGAAAGATACTAAACTCAAACATCAATTTTGGTATTTATCGGAATTTTGGTTTTTGAGTTGTGTTATCTTGTATAACAGGTAAACGTTAAGCGATAAGTGAAAACGTACTACAGAAACAATTGATATTGGGTTGTCTCATAAGTTCGTTCGTATTGCCCGCAAGTTCCATCTATAGCGCCTGAAAACCCTGAACCCTCTGTACACTCAAGTTATCGTAGTTGCCTAACCACCCCTACGACTTACAGAACAACAACCAGACTCGCTATTGGATATGCCAGTGTATATTTGTGACTGACGTCGGATAGAACGACGTGAACTTGTGTTTACAAACTATAGAAAGCAAAAAGGAACATTTCCGACGTCTTACGCTGTTTTCCTATCGTAAGGGTAAAACCACCTCACAATGTCGGCAGAAAATTTGTGGTCTACGGGGAAGATGCAGTAACGAATCGAGCATGTCAAAAGTGGTTTAGTAGATTTCGAGCTGGGAATTTCTCCCTGAAAGACAAACCTCGGTCTATGAAACGAAGTCAGTAGTCCAAGAATGACAACTCGGGTGTTGGCATTGGAGCTCAATTTTTCCCATGCTATTATAGCCAAGAAGTTGGCAATATATTGTCGACAATAATGGTGTATACTGCATGAAATAAATAGTTTGTTCACAAAACCTAACTGTCATAGTTATTTATCTTTTGAAAAACCTTGTGTTTAAAATTTGTAAACGGAAAGTTCGGTAACTACACTGCCGTAGCTGTGCTGCGGGTGAGGTGTGTTCCCAGGCGTTCTTAGTGACTGAAACGTAATTTACGAGACAACCCTGTATCAAATAGCATTTTTTGTACAATAAGTCATTTCCGCGATATGGGTTATTAATGGATCGAAATGTACAATAGTTTATCGTTCATTCTTTTAATGTCCCTTAGGTTTTCAGTTGTTTCTCGTGATGTCATGGAAACAGTATGGAATTTTAAGGCCAGCATATAGCGTCCAGTTGTTAAACATTTGACTATCGTTGTTCTCTTTGTATCTGTAACCAAATATGTTATGTAGCTATTTCTGCAAAGGTTTATTTGAATTAAATGTAGTAGATAGAAATATAACCTTGCTTAACAATAGTTTGCATACCCAGTAATAAAACATTGGGATAGAGGAAGTCATATGAATGTAACAGAAGATTTTTTAGAGACGAATACTTTCTGAATACTTACTTGCTTATCTCATCTCCTGAGTATAATAAAGATCATATAAAGCAAGTAACTCTGTTTATCATCAACATGATATTGCAATCTCCCGTATTAGATAATACTGGGCAAGTACCCGATAAAGCGGTTAGGAGTTTGAGCAAATGCTTGCTTAATACGTTCTTGTTCTCAAACATAACAGTTTGTTTGCTTTGTCTGCTAGAATTTCTCTAATACAAACTAATATTATAATGAAACAATATATCTTGTGTGTACGTATGTGAAGAGTAACCCAATCAACAGGCTTGAATGATTTTTTCATCATTAAAAATCACTTTCCTTCCCAGGGCCGGCCTTAGGTAATTGCAACCGGTACCGCCGCTCCCGGCCCCGCGCCTCTAAGGACCCCACGCAAAGAATTAGAAAAAATCTGATGTGTTACCCTCACATGACTTTCTCTACTCTTGTACAAACTATTTTTGCAAACGCTTATTCTCCATATACTTCATGTTAATCGAGATATTGAGATGTCAATCTTATTGGTAATTTTCTTGTAGATGCAAGGGGAATATGGTAGGTTTCAAGCGATAGTCAAATATTTTAACTCTGGTTGCTATGTGGCGCATTCCATTCTCGTTTCATGTCCAGGACATAAAAACAATGAATAACGCATTTTAGAAAAAGTATTAAGTATTGAAAAATTTAAGGGAATAACAAGCAATATCTCGAAAATGGTTAACTCAACAACAAAAATGTATATGACATAAATTGTGTATTTTAACGCGATCTACATTTTTTGTGTAGTAAAATTTTGTCTATTTCTTATGGTTTACCAGTTATGCAAAAGTCGTTCACAATGAAGAATACTTTTGGAGACATGCCCAGAAAATTCGAGATATACATTTCATTTGTCATGACAATATCTGAAACATATGATATTTTAAACAAAATCGTTAGAGCCATTTTTGAGAAAATTAAAATTTTCGAAAAATGTTCCATGTAAAGGGTAGTCTGGGGTGGGGGATTTTCTTGAAAACCTTCGTGTCGCATCTCTGGAAGATACTGAACCTAAATACCAAGTTTGGTGTTTATCCGACTGTTCGTTTCTGAGTTATGTTGTTCACAGACACACAGACAGACACACACACGGACATGTTTCCAAAAATGCTTTTTTTGGTTTCAGGGGGTCTCAAAACATGTATTTCCGGTGAAATCTCGGTATAGAATTTTTGGGTGGAATACAATACTTCCCCTACTTACTGTACGTAGCAGAGAAAGTAAAAATAAAAAGCTGAATTTTTACTTTCTCTATAGGGGAAGTATTGCATTCCACCCAAAAATTCGACACCGAGATTTCCCCAGAAATACAAGTTTTGAGATGCCCTGAATCCAAATAAAGCATTTTTGGATACGTGTCCGTGTGTCTGTGAACAGCATAACTCACAAATGAAAAGTCAGATAAATACCAAACTTGGTATTTGAGCTTAGTATCTACCAAGGATGTGACACGAAGATTTTCAAGAAAATTCTCTACCCCAACTACCCTTTACAAGGAACATTTTTCGGAATGTTTGTTTTTCTAAAAAATGGCTTGAACGATTTTTATTAAAATACCATATATTAAAGATATTTACATGACAAATAAAGTACATATCTTGAATTTTCTGGGAATAGCCTGTAAAAAATTAAATTGAGTTTTATTTATGGACGCTTAGCGTCCCATTCTTTATCGGACTAGTAAATTTGCTCAAAGGCCTCTTTTATCAGGCTTGAGGTTTATTTACGTGCCGTAAATCTACGACAAGCGACCAGCGGCTTTACTTCCGAGGAAGCCATGCTATGGATTATTACGTCCGAAAAATCCATCGACCTCCGCCGGGTTTGGACCCGCCACCTCGGGAACTAGAGGCTAGCATGGTAACCACTACACCACGGAGGACGACAGGAGTAACCTGTGAAGTCCTCTTCATTCGGAAGTAATTTTCTAATCTTGTATAACTGGTAAACGTTAAGCAATAGAGGAAAAGGTACAACATAAAAATGTAGATCTCTTTAAGACACACATTTACTCATAATAAGTACTTTTATGGTATAAGCAGTTTCTGAGATATCCGTTATTAAAGGTTCGAATTGTTCATTTCTTCTCTTTAAGTCCTGTTGACATTCAGTTGTTTCTCGTGATGTCATGGAAACAGAATGGAATGTTAAGGCCAGCATATAGCGTCCAGTTGTTAAACATTTGACTATCGCTGTTCTCTTTGTATCTATAACGAAATGTGTAATGTAGCTATTTCTGCAAAGGTTTATTTGGATTAAAATGTAATAGATAGAAAAACGAGCTTTTGTAAGAATAATTTGTATAGGCATTGATAGAAAAAGTCATGTGAATGTATCAGATCAGAATTTTATACAAGCTATTCTTACAAAAGCTTCTTTGTTCTGTCTACTGAATGTTTATTCGAGATAAACGTTTGTAGAAAGTTTCTTTATAGATACAAGAAGGATACTAAAGCGATAGTCAAATGTTTAAATAGTGGGTCACTATATGACGGCCTTAAAATTGCATTGTCTTCTATGACACCACAAGATTACTGAATGATGACTAGGGCCCGGAAGTTCTTGTATTTGCAAATGTTTTACTTTCTCTACTACGTATAGTAAGTAGGGGAAGTATTGCATTCCACCCAAAAATTCGATACCGAGGTTTTACCGGAAATACATGTTTTGAGACCCCCGGAATCCAAAAAAGCATTTTTGGAAACATGTCCGTGTGTGTCTGTGAAGGGCATAACTCAGAAACGAACAGTCGGATAAACACCAAACTTGGTATTTAGGTTTAGTATCTTCCAGAGATGCGACACGAAGGATTTTATGAAAATCCCCCCACCCCAGATTACCCTTTACATGGAACATTATTCGAAAATTTTAATTTTCTCAAAACTGGCTCTAACGATTTTGATTAAAATATCATATGTTTAAGATATTTTCATGACAAACAAAATTTATATCTTGAATTTTCTGGGAATGTCTCCAAAAGTATTCTTCATTGTGAACGACTTTTGCATAACTGGTAAACCATAAGAGATAGACAAAATGTTACTACACAAAAAATGTAGATCGCGATAAAATACACAATTTATGTCATATACATCGTTTTTGTTAAGTGCTCCATTTTCGAGATATTGTTTGTTATTCCCTTAACTTTTCTCATAATTATACTTTTTGTCAAATGGGAATTCGTTATTTTTTTGTCCTGGTAATGCAAAGAGAATGGAATACGCCACATAGCAACCAGCTCTTAAAATAGTTGACTATCACTTAAAGCCTAGCAATTCCCCTTGCATCTACAAGAAAATTAGCAATAAGATTAACATGAAGCATATGGAGAATAAGTTTTTGTAAAAATAGTTTGTACAAGAGTAGAGAATGTCATGTGAGTGTAACACATCAGATTTTTTTTTTTCATGCAAGGTTAGAAATGTTGCAAGTCCGAACTGAGCCGCTTGTAAAAAACGTCAGGGAAGTCCCGAGCTGTTTTCTTGAGATAGAGTGCAGCTGTGTAATTTATTGCGTAGCGCGTGTCAGCGCCTCTTCAGTATAATTGTCATTCCTCGTGTTTGTCAATATTAAAATAGCCCTCTGCCAAAAGTAAAAGTTCGTGAGTCACCTGGACTTAATAATCTTCAAAACGAATTTTCGAGTGTTTTGATTTGTACGGACGGCACAATATTGTTTTGTAGATCATGGCAAGTGAAAAACGCTCTCAACGCGTAAACTCAGCAAAACATAAATGATAATTGGCCAACAAACGGCAAAAAACGAGGCTAAGGAAAAGTAATTGGGGGAATGTTTAATGAGCAAACTAGATAAATTTTCTTCCGATTTATGTTAAGCATTTGTAGTATATGATACACCGCTTTGGAAACGTACTAATCCTAATTTAAGAAACCTTCTTCGCAAATATACCTTACATCATGTACCTGACGGAAGCACATTACGAAAAACTTATTTTTATCACTTAAGTAATATTAGTCTAATTATGTAATATAAAATTTAATATCAGCCCAGCTTAAAGCAATATCTGTATGCAATAACATGTAAAATGTACGTAACAGTCATTTTATTATGTTTATATTATTATGTACATGTATAATAATGTTATGTGAATGTATTACGTTGTTTAACAATGTAGGAGCTGTGAGAATACAAGCAAACTGCTTTCCGTAGCACACAGAATTACAAAGTAGAAGCCGAAAGTTGCTAACAATGAGGTACCCTTGAGACAACAATAAATTAGAAAGTTTAATAATGCTACTAATAATTCTTGGAACAATAATGTAATATTTAAAACAGTTTATAAATACCCAATCAGAAACTAGAAAGAGCTTAAGTTGAATAAATGTATTCTATTGGACTAGGCTTAGCCAATCAGAGATTTGAAATAGGGGAAATGTACAAATTCAGGCAGTAGACGCTACAAGATTGCGTACCCAATCGGTACGATACAGGTTCAGTGTGAGACATAAAACTTCATTGCGGTGAGAATAATATAAAGTTTACGTGTTTAAAAAGTGCAAATAACAATAATCTCACAGCTCTACAGTATGATACATCAGTGAAGTGTTATTTAATCATGTGAAGAATTAATAAACAAAGTACAATACAATTATAATTTGTGTAAGCCTTGTTATTTAGCTGTACCAGCCCTGCTAAGAGATACGTGCTCTAAAAATTATTACTGACGCAGCCGAGGCGTACATATATAGTATTTAAATAGACATTAAAATACAAAGTTGATTTTTTTTAAACATGGGGCAAAGGCCACCAGAAAAGTGAACGTGGGGCGAAGGCCACCGGAAAGTTTGTATCGTACGTGGGGTGAACACTCCAAGAAACATATCTCCCGCAATACGTGGTGCAAACAGTAGTAATAAACAACTTCAAGTTTGGCTCTCCAACAGTGGGGCAATAACCCTCTCATACGACAATGCTGTTAAAAAGCAGTAACCAATGGTGTCATATCTTCTTAATGTGATAAATTTGGAGGTCATAAACAGTGTAAGAGTAACTTAATCTGTAATTGATTGTTTAAAATTACTATGGCCAAATGGAATTAAATACCATAGGTTGTTTTATTCATCACAGACGGAGCCAGTTATATAATTAAATTAGGACGTACTTGAATGGTATTTTCCCTAATTTGATACATTTAACGTGCCTCGAACATGCACTTGTGGACAGGTATGTGGAGAATTTACTTTAGTGGCTGAAGTAAAAAAAGCTTTTTGAAAGCCCCATCCAGATTTCAGTTTTTTAGGTCCTTAACACCATCAGTTCCACTTCCTCCTGAACCAATATTAACACGATGGGGAACGTGGGTTGATGCTGCTCTCTGCTGTGCAGAGTATCTAGTCAGTAAAAGAGGTTTGTTAACTCCTTAGACACTAGTGATGCTGCATTCATTCTTACAGCCCAAAATTTATTGTCATATAGTGAATTGGAAGCTAATCTTGTTTTTCTGTCTGCGCACTTTTCCGGGTTACCTAAAACTATTACCTCCTTAGAAACAGAATCGTTCTCTGTGGGTAGTGGTGAAGGGGTTTAATTGTTGTAGCGGTTGCAACACTATGGGTGTCAATTTGAAGCTGTTTTAGACCACGCAAGTAATGGATGCCGATTTGCGGGAGATTATTTCTAGGTGTGTTCGCCCCACGTACGGTACGGACTTTTCGGTGGCCTACGCCCCACGTTTAAGAATCAACTTTTTATTTTATTGTTTATTTAAACATTATATATGTATGTATACCTCGGCTGCGTGAGTAGTAATTTGCAGAACACGTATCTCTTAGCAGGGCTGGTATGGCTAAAGAAATTATAATTTTACTCCACTCCCTTTATTAATCCTTCACACGATTAAATAACACTTCGCTGATATATCCTACTATAGAGCTGTGAGATTATTGTTAATTGTACTTTTAACAGGTAAACTTTATATTATTCTCACCCCAATGAATTTTTTGTCTCACACTGAACCCGTACCGAACTGCTTGGTTACGCTTTCTTATAGCGTCTACCGCTTGAATTTGTATATTTTTTCTATTTGTAGCATCTGATTGGCTAAGCCTACTTCAATAGAATATCTTTATTTTACTTTTTAGCTTTACTAGTTTTTGATTGGCTATTTATAAACTGTTTATATATATTTTACATTATTATTGTTCCAAGAACTATAAGTAACATTTTTAAGCTTTCTAATTTATTGTTGCCTCAAGGTTACCTCATTGTTAGCAACTTTCGACTTTTACTTTGTAATTCTATTTGCTACGAAAAGCAGCTTGCTTCTATTCTCACAGCTCCTACATTGTTAAAATACTTAATACATTCACATAACATTATTATACATATACATAATAAACATAAACATAATACAATGACTGTAATACACGCTTTAAATATTATATTATACACATTAGTTTAAGGCGGGCTGTTATTATATTTTATATTATATAATTAGACTGATATCATTTAAGTGATAAAAATACTGCCTCAGTGGTTAGTGGACGCTAAGAACCATACTAGTTAAAGACGGTCCATAAATAAAAAAAACTTAGAAACAGTAGGCATAGCCTTAAATGAAACAATCAAAGTATTTCAAGAAACAGCACTTAAATTCTGTGTAGGGGAAATCCTAAAGAACAAGGTTAAGAGTGTAATGTAAATAAATCTGATGTGTTAAACTCACATGACTTTCTCTACTCTTGTACAAACTATTTTTACAAACGCTTATTCTCCATATGCTTCATGTTAATCGAGATATCGAGATGTTAATCTTATTGCTAATTTTCTTGTAGATGCAAGGAGAATTGGTAGGCTTTAAGCGATAGTCAAATATTTTAAGAGCTGGTTGCTATGTGGAGTATTCCATTCTCTTTGCATTACCAGGACAAAAGAAATGAATAACGAATTCCCAATTGAGAAAAAGTATAAATATTAGAAAATTTAAGGGAATAACAAGCAATATCTCGAAAATGGTTCACTTAACAAAAAATGTATATGACATAAATTGTGTATTTTAACGCGATCTACATGTTTTGTGTAGTAAACTTTTGTCTATCTCTAATGGTTTACCAGTTATGTAAAACTCGTTCTCAATGAAGAACACTTTTGAAGACATTCCCAGAAAATTCAAGATATACATTTTATTTGTCATGAAAGTATCTTAAATGGTATTTTAATCAAAATCGTTAAGAGTTATTTTTGATAAAATTAAAATTTTCGAAAAATGTTTTATGTAAAGGGTAATCTGGGGTGGGGGTATTTTGTTGAAAACCTTCGTGTCGCATCTCTGGAAGATACTGAACCTAAATACCAAGTTTGGTTTTTATCCGACTGTTCGTTTCTGAGTTATGCTGTTCACAGACACACACACGGACATGTTTCCAAAAATGCTTTATATGCATTCAGTGCACTTCAAAACATGAATTTCGAGTGAAATCCCGGTATCGAATTTTTGACTGGAATGCAATACTTCCCCTACTTACTATACGTAGTAGAGAAAGTAAAAAATCTTGGATATGAACAGATTGTAAAATTGGAGATACTGTAAATAGAAACACTGCAATTAAATTACATCAATTGCCTTTTATTGCGAACCAGTTAGCATCGTTTAAGTATGCGCCAGTATCATCCTGTGATGTAGAGAGAAGTTTCTGAAGATATAAATCCATCCTCAGAGATAATAGGATTTCTTTCAAGTTTGAAAACCTCCGTCACTTGGCTGTTGTGAAGTGCAATTCGTCGCTTCTTTTGGGCAGTGAATCAGAAGGTTCTGCTTCTCAGCAATAAATGTAAGTTCAGTTTCATCTCCCTTTGTTTATGCTGAAGAATATTACAGATAGAAAGTGTATTTTAAGTGCATAATTATTTATATATTTTCAAGTTTTTAGAGCATATTTCATAGCCTTTTTAGTACATAAACTTTCTATCCCTAATGATGACAGAAGGTAAAAAGGATATACGTATTTTCAGCGAATATCTCGAAAATGCTAAAACTCTAAAAAAATGATTCGACATATGTTATTTATTTTAAATAGATCTACATTTTTTCATGTATTAAATGTGTATCTATATTTTTTGTTTATCCTTTATTCAATATTATACAAAACTCATTCAGAATGAGGGAAACTTCATAAGCTTGGCAGAATATACGAGATTTTAAGCATTATTATATTCAATAAAAGAATTAGGTTGAGTTTTGTTTACGGACGCTCTTTAACTGCTATGGTCCTTGGCGTCCCATTCTACATTGGGCGTGAGAGAAGCTCAGAGTCCTCTCCATAAATCTACGACACGGGCCCACCGGCTTTACTTCCCTTTCGAAGGAAGCCATGCTAAGGATTTTGCGCCCGAAAAAACCCAACGACCTCCGCCGGGTTTGCACCCACGATCTCAAAAACTAGAGGCTAACATGGTACCCCTAGATCTTAGAGAACAACTTATTTTTCATTTCTACCTCTTAGGCGTAATAGGGTATATTAATAAAAATCGTTAGAATCAGTTTTGAGAAACTCCAAAATAACCACTTTTCCATATAAAGTTAGAGTTACGACAGTTTTCTTTTATTCGTTTTGACGAAATGGATACACATAGAGAAGCTTTTATAAAATGCTTTTATTGGATTTAGAGGACCTCAAAAAAATTATTTTCGATGAAATCTCGAAATAGAATTTTTTGGGTGAATTACAATACTTCCTCTATCAAATACAAATAGATGCCAGAGAAAGAAATAAGACAAAAGTAAAGGATATTTCATTCCAAGAAAAACACACACATGGTCAGTATTTATAAAGTAAAAAAGCTTTTAATATATTACTTTCACATGAATTTCTCTACTCTCCACCGTTTATTAGTGGCTATACAGGCTTAAAAACTTAGGCTCACTCTTGCTATTCCAGCTATGAGTCGACTACCTCTGAGGATGCCTGACGGAGAGACGCGCGAAACGTTAAGTACTAAAACATCTACTGGTCCACGACCTACAATCCCGGGAACTTCATTTATTGGTTATACAAATTATTCTTACAGAAGTTTATTTTGCTATCTACTTTACTTTAACTGAGATAAACGTTTACAGAAATAGCTACCTTACACATTTCGTTATAGATACAAAGTGTCGCGGTAACGTTCGTGTTATCTTATTTGCTGAGTGCCTGTTATTGTTTTACTATTTTGAATTTTGGGTTCTTTGTCCTCCGGCTAGCTATTATTACTCAGACGAGCAAATCTCTTGAACAGGGTGTGTAAACGGAAAGGAGTTGTTACTAAAAGATAACACTGATAAAAGAATTTGTTTTTACACTTTTATTGCCGTCACACTTAATTAATTTCACATAGTTACTCTTGACACACACCTGACTGAAACTGTCGAATGTAACTATAATCACTTATTTGCCGCGCATTATCAATTCGCGTATTTCACATTTTATAACTAACTTTACGACGCGAGAGATTCTGTAGAATTGCGTAACGTGTACTTAGTGAATGATCCTGTTGAACTGTGCGAAGTGTAACGTGAATGATTCTCTTAAACTGTGCGTTACCCGTCTCTGGCTTCAGCATTTATACTCCCTCACCCCGATATGCCTAAACATTATAACTGAGCTGCTATTGGTTAATAAAGCGCGCCAACATTAGCGTCTATTTTTATATCCAATAAAAATTACGAACACATATACTCTAGGGAAGAAATTTCCTCCATTTCTAAAGAAAAGCGCGCTACTGTGACGTCATTTGTTTGTCTCTTCTTATTGATAAACAACTCACCCCCTCGCTCATTGTTATCCGCTCCTATTGTCAGTTTCACTGAGGCCGTGTAAACTTATTTCCTAACAATGCTTATAATTAACAAACATCTCAAATCATTGTCATACAATAATGTTAATTTACACTACAATCACTCTGGCATTCACAGTGTTGTGATATAAAATACTGCCTCAAAAGAGAACAGCCATAGTCAAATGTTTAACAACTGGACGCTATATGCTGGCCTTAAAATTCCATACTGTTTCCATGACATCGCGAGAAACAAGTGAATGTTTACAGGACTTTCAAAGAATATAAGTATTCAATAATTTGAACCATTAATAACGGATATCTCGGAAATGGCTGATGCCACAAAAAAGTTATTTAAAATAAATTGTGTGTTTTAAAGAGATCCACATTTTTTGTGTAGTACGTTTTCATCTGTCGGTTAACGTTTATCAATTATACAAAATTCCTTCCGAATGAAGAGGACTTCATAAGCTATTCCCAGAAAATGCAAAATATATGTTTCATTTGTCATATAACTATCTTTAATATATCATATTTTAATCAAAAAGGTTGGAAGTAAAGTTTAGTTTGGGATGGGGGGATTTTCTTGAAAACCTTCGCGTCACATCTTTGGAAGGTATTGAGCTTAAATACCAATTTTGGTATTTATCCGAGATTTCGGTTTTGAGATGCTGTTCACAGACCACATTTGGACCTGTTTCTAAAAAAAAATTTTCTATGTTGATTCAAGAAGCCTGTTGCAGGTGTTATGTTCGCGAAACCGTCTCGCAGAATACTTGTGGGAATTGTTCCTAAAACTCTCGCTAGATTGCGATATCTGCACCCAGAGGCGTCATTTAGAGGTACGGGAGGGTCAGTTGCCCCCCCCCAGAGTTATGAGAAATAATTAGGCTACAGCTATTATTGCTCTACCAAAAGATAAATTACGAGAACATATTTCACATTTAAGAATTAAAAGATGATTCTCTCTTAGGATAAATATGGCTTAAAGCTCACAAGAAAATTGTGACAACTACTTCGGGCAGTCTTGACCGCTCCCCCCCAAGTAGAAACTGAAATGACGCTCCTGTCTACGTCCATCTTCAATTCATGCAACAGCTTTTGCGTAATCAACAGGGCTTAAAGGAGACAACAAAATCTGGACACTACAGAGAATAATGAATCATCGTTCACCAAGTGTGATATGATTTGTTTCTAATCACAACAAGGCTCAGTGTGGAATCGCAACAATATCAGAATGGAGGAAAAGCGCGGATTTGTAAAGCTTAATAGGCGTGTCTCAACAATGTTGAAATGCACCACAGAATATCTCTTTAAGTGTCGGCCACAGGGCAGCGACATACAGAGAGAGCCAAAACACTCCGAACCGCCTGCGCGGTGTTTCTTCTGTCCGCGTCCTCGGCGCTCGTTGCTGTCTCCGCTATCATAGAAAGGCGTGGATGAAACCATATAACATTTTAAAAAGTAATTTTAAAGGCTTTACTTACCAACTTTACGAAAGGAGTAACTGAAACTATCCATCACTCGCCGTAGTTCACGTTGAGAAATTTCCTGGCGGATATTTTGTTTTAATTCTTCCAGGGTGTGTGGGTTTGTCTTGTACACTTTATGTTTTAAGTTACCCCGGAGGGGCATTTTATGAACAATGTTACCGGCTGCGCGGTTTTTTTCCACTGGGCGTGTGGAAATATGATAAAAACGTGATAACGCGCTGCTGCTATAAACAAAGTCACACTGTTGTGTTTTTGCTGTGAAGTGTGAAGTGCAGTTTTGAGTTGACGGTGATGTGATGTAGTTCAGTTATTACGAGTTATTTATTATTTTGTCACAAAATATATTATGGCTCAGTATATGTTTTCTACTGCACAGCGTCTATTTATTTATGATTCGTATGTGTTAACTCGGTTAGCTCGCCAAGAGAAAGTACGATTTGCAGAAAGATTTCCAGGTGTAAAAGTTCCAGGCCGTACAACAATCCATGAACTTGTAAATTTCAGACCACAGGAAGTGTTCAGGCTAAGAAATCTAAAAGACCGCGTTCGGTTCTTACCGAAGAAACATTAGACGATATCGGATATCGTTTGGAAAATTCCCCCCAAAAATTCCATGATGGTTAGTTTCCTAAAGAGGTGCCAAAAATTTATGGACAACGACGGTGGCCAGTTTCAGCATTTCCTTTCATAAAGTTGGTAAGTAAAGTCTTTAAAAGTAGTTTTAAAAATGTTGTATGGTTTCATCCGCGCCTTTCTATGATAACAGCAGACGGCAACGAGAGCCGAGGACGCGGACAGGAAAAACACCGCGCAGGCGATTCGGAGTCTTTTGGCCCACCCTGTACTTGTACGGTATACTTTGCACAAACAGGACGCAACACCGTGCTGCGTCCATACGTTGCAAATAAGTTTGCGCAAACCTGAGTCTTCGAAAGACGACGTTGTCGAGATCGAAACAATGTGGTCCGAAAAATTATTTTTGTTATCAGCATCTCTGTACCGTTTATTGATGAAAAGAAGATGTACCAAACGCTCCCCATCGAAATGGTGTAAAAGGAAAGGCTTCTGAGAAGAAAGGTACTCTCACAAATACATTTAATGAAAGGCTTAGCCGTCATACGTGGTCTAGGTTACCATGCTATTCCAGTTCCGAGGTCGCGGGTTCCAATCTGGCGAAGGCGTAAAAATCCTTAGCGTGGCTTCCTTCGTAAGGGAAGTAAAGCCGGTGGTCGTAGATTTACGGCACATAAAAGAACCTCAAGCCTGATGAAGAGGCCTCTGACCAAAATTACCGGTCTTTCAGGCCCAATATAGAATGGGACACTAAGAACCACAACAGTTAAAGAGCGTCCATAAATGAAACTTAATTTAATGAAATACTTAAGCGAAGATCCATGTGACTGACGTAATAATTTGAGGATGGACGAAAGTGAGAATAACAAATTACTACGTTTTGTGACTCCTGTAACTCTACGACTGGACACCTGGTGCGCGAATATCTTACCTTATGAAAGACTGAGTACTTTAAGGTTTTTAGCTACTGTAAAATCACACAGAGATTTAATTTCTCTATCATCATTTGGTAGGACTCGTTCTTGTTATTCCTATCGTAATATTCCTTAGACTTCATCTTCCAAAGGCGTGGCAACGATTTGTCAATCTATAAACTCGCTAATAAATTGATTAGAATGTAGCGTACATCAAACACTAAACTTCCCTTCCGGCTGAAGGCTCGGCTAGTACATGCACACGCAAACAAAATCGCCAGCACTGCAAAGCTTACGCAGGCCGAGCGCATGTTGTTCCCGATACAAACTGGTTTGCGAAGGTAACCGCACAGTGTGGTCGCCGCATTAAGAGGCAGAACTTTTCATATTCCTGTTTGCAAATTGCACATGAAAATAAATGCTAGTAATGAGAACATATTTCAACTGTATCTAAACTTTTCGCGAATATTAAGCCCCTTGTACACGATCAAGATTTTTTTTCAATTCAAGAGTTTACAAGAAAAATTGTTAAAATTTTTCAATATGTGACAAGATTGGAAAAGGCCTGGCAAGACCTGACAAGACTTGACAATGTCAAAAGTGTATATTTACAAGTTGTCTCTTCGCCAAACTGAAAACCCTTCAGAACACATTGACAACACTAGTCTGCATGATATCGGATGACTGAAAATTAATAAATGGTTCTGACTCACTTTTTATGCTGATTTCAGAACTGCTTTTGGTTTTCTTTTCTATCACGTACAGTTTTTTCACAATTTCACTTCAAAAATATAGAGATATTGCTTCTGCCACTATACATAAAATTGTGCTTGATGAAGCAATTTGTAAGGACTCTACCACAGGATGGACGCTGCTTCAAGAACCTTTCCAAGAAATTTCACTTCATTACACAAGACAAATTAAAGGCTGGAATTTTTGTTGGTCCTCAAATAAAGAAATTGATGAAGGATAAAGATTTTGAGGAGACAATGAATGAGAGAGAAATAGAAGCATGGACCGCCTTCCGATCAGTTACTGAAACTTCTTAGGCAATAACAAAGATCCTAATTACAAGACCATTGTCGAAACAATTTCAAAATGATGGGTTGTAACATGAGTGTAAAGGTGCATTTTCTGCATTCACATATCGACTACTTTCCAGAAAATCTGGGACATTATAGTGAAGAGCAGGGTGAACGTTTTCACCAAGATATTAAGGAAATGGAGAGGAGGTACCAGGGAAGACGGAATGAAACTATGATGGCCAACTACTGTTGGATGTTGAGGAGGGACAATCATTTTCAAGGATCTGCAAGGAAGTCAAAGAAGAGAAAGTTTGAAAAACATTAAATGAAACACTTTGGCTTCTTGTTTTGTTAAAATGTAGTCATTAAGTAAATTAGGGGAGTTCTTGAGAGTATTCTTAAAATGTTTCTTGAATAAAAACTTACATTGTGTGAAAGGGTATTTGAATACGTTTCTACGTTCATTAGTAAAATTGTCAAACCATTACTTCTAATTTTGTGTAAAAAACTGACGTGATAGAAAAAACGGAAGTTATTTCTGGAATCAGCATAAAAACTTGATTAAGAACACCTACTTTTAAGAAATCATCTGACAAAAATTTTGAAAATGCAGACTAGTGTAATTTATCACGCGCAAAGCAATTTGTTATTTACGTTACAGTATAACAATTCGCAATGAAATATTGTTCATTACTAATATTATGTAGCACTTACACGTATTATATTCAATGAAATCACATTACAGTGTGGAATACATAGAAATGACACCAACTGTTACGTTAACCACATTATATAACATTGCATTAATGTATACTTAGTTCGGAAATCTGCCTGGCAATTATTTCTTCATAATCACCTTCATCTGCTCCATCTTGTAGTAGTCCATGGAGCCCTCGATGTACAGACATGGCCAGCTTGTGTATAACCTAATCACTTCGCATACGACACGCCTGGTAGCCATTTTTGTTTACTTTTCGCTTTCAGCCATGTTGCAGATTTCGTGACGCACTGTGAATACTCGCATTTCATTAGCCAAAGCCATCAAATCATTGTGAAATCTTTGACCGTTTAGAGCATGTCCTTATTTGTTTTCAAGACTTTCAAAGTATTGCAAGTAATTTTACAAGAAAAGTTGTGAAGTTCTGACAACTCTTGAAAGGTTTTGTAAAGTATTGAATTTGACAAAAATTTAATCACGTACAAGCGACTTAAGAGTTGGCGCAAACCAAAGCTTACGCAGGCCGAGCTTACTGCTTTGTGCGAGCAGTGTTGCCAACACTTCCTCACAAATAATGGCAAGATGGTATCTTTAAAAAGACATTATTTAACAAACAAAGGCTAGATATAATTGGTGTCTAAAACTACCCATGTTTTGTTTGCAGAAGTTAAACCTTATTCTAAATACCATAACTGATTAGGTAATTCCATAATATTTAACTATTGTAAAGAATGATTTATTTAATACAAAATTGTAACGGAATAAGGTATATTTTTGCTAAGCACCAACAGCGTATGTTAAATGTATCTGATATTGAAATATGACATTTACTGAAATTGTTTAGGTAAAATATGTACAAACTGACCAATTCTGTGTGTCAAAAATCATACTTTTTGAGCGCATACTCCAGAAAAGTCGACCTTATGAATAGTACACATTTTGATGACATGCCATGACTCATGACAAGAACATAATATAACTACACAGGTAGTGTGTATTCACCATAACCATTTATTCCTTTTGCATAGGTAAAACACAGATGAAATTATGCTATTTATGCTATATTTTGGCTAAAGTGTTTATTAATAGACTAGATTTCAGGCTATAAGCATTTTACAATTTTATATGGCTAAACGCCATGTAAAAATGCTATATCCAGCCATAAAATAGCTAAGTTGGCAACACTGTGTGCGAGACTTCCACATGCACGTTGTTCCCGATACAAACTGGTTTGTGCAAGTAAGCGCACGGTGTGGTCGCCGCATTAAGAGGCAGAACCTTTCATATCCCTATTTGCAAATTGCACATGAAAACAAATTCTAGCAATGTGCCGAATGAGAGCATACGTTGGCGGATCGAAAAGTAATGCACAATATTTTTTTTTCTGCCCTGGTATTGCAGCTGGAATGTTGCAATTTCACACAGATATAGTTTGAAGTTTTCACTACAGACGGTTGTTTTTGTTTTATGTGCAGCTGTAGCGAGAGAAGCGTGAACTACGCAACAAGGATGGCGCGCATGTTACTGTTGTCCACGTGTGAAGAGCCGAGAGGTGCGGTTCGATATTTGTGGGCCAAAGGGCATTAACCGAGTGATATTCATAGTGACATGTGTGGCGTGTATGGGGAAGATTGTATGGAACCGTAGCAGTGTCTACAGGTGGTGTGCATTCTTCCTAGAGGGCCGTATGAACCTTAGTGATTCGCCACGCTCCGGGAGGCCGGTAACAGCTGCAACCCCGCAGTATGTCAGAGGCATTGAGGCGGCAATTTTGGATGATCGGCGTGTGCAACTGCGAACCTTATCGCAACAGTTCAACATTTCCTATGGTGCAGTGTACGATATTGTACATGACACGTTGAAATTTCGTAAAGATAGTGCTCGCTGGATGGCTAAGAACCTGACAGACAATCACAAGGGCCAGCGAATGATGACGAGCTTGGATCACCCAACGCGGTACACCGCAGAAGGGCATGGCTTTCTGAAAGGAATCGTCACTGGTGATGAGTCGATACCACTACACGCCCACCCGAAACCAAGCAGCCAAGTATGGAGTGCAAACATGCTGGTTCTCCAGTGAAGAAAAAATTCAAAGTGACTCAATCTGCTAGGAAAGTGCTTGTGACGGTGTTCTGGAATATGCATGCTGTTGTATTGAAGGACTTTGCTGAACACTGTGAATGCTGCAGCCTACATGAAAACTTTGGTGAAGTTACGTCATGCCCTTCGTGACAAACGCCACAACATGAATGCTGACGATGTCAAAATTCTTCATGATAATGCTCGCCCCATGTTGCTGCTGCTGTTCGTCAGAAAATCATCAAATTTGGTTGGGAGGTGATCCAGCATCCACCACACAGTCTGGACCTTGCACCGTCGGACTTTTATTCTGTTTGGTCCTATGAAGAAATTTCTGGCCGTCCAACGCTTTGCGAAGATGCGGAATTGAAATCAGCAGTTCGCAGGTGGCTATACTCCAAGGAAACGGACTTCTACGAACAGAGCATATTGAAACTGGTATCACGATGGGAGAAATGTGTTGAGAAACTTGGTGACTATGTCGAAAAGTAGGTAAAAGGTGTAAGTTCATGTCTGATTTTTGTTGTTGTTTTAACTATTAAACTTTTTTGCAAAAAAATTATTTGCGTTACTTTTCGATCCGCCCTAGTATTTCAACTGTATCTAAATTTTTCGCGAGTGTTACACTTTCCCCCCCGGTAGTGTATCTCATGCAGATTTCCGTGAATATTGGGGGATTTACATATTTTATTGGGGATATCACAGGCACTTTTACGAAAATAGTTCTCAGAGTTAAACCGGAGGATTCACCATAACAAACATCATATAATCATTTCATTAAAACACTGGAGAATGAAACAATTAATTAAATCGCCGGGTAAGCAAGTTAGGGCATAAAATAAAGACTATTAATTATTAAGTTAGTGATGCGGTAAAAGAACCCTTCAGAATGACCAACTTGAGTTACATTAAGAAGCGAAAGCAATGCTATTACAAAGTTGGGTCACCTGCTGCCAGGAGATAAGGAAAAGTGCTGGCTGGAGAAATTAAAACAAGAACAAACTGAACACCAAAGTTTTTCGTCGCGCAGTTTTCTCTTGGAACAAAGATATCTGAAAACACTTGAAACCTCTTCGCTGCTCAGAACGCTTTTAATTTTGTCTTATCTGTGCTGTAAACTTCATGTTTACTGTTTCGACAGGTGCTCCTGAAATTGGCAATTAAATTAGTTTCTTCTCGCTGTAACAACAGATCACGTACAATTTGGAAAGTTTAACAGTCACACGACTTTCTCTACCTATGTATAGCTGCACAAATATTGTATATGGGAAAGTCTGTGAACAGCATAATTAAAAAACAAAATGTCCGACAAATATCAAACTCGGTATTTAATTTCAGCATATTCCAAGGATGCGACACCAAGATTTTCAACAAAATGCCCCCACCCCAAACTACAGTTTTGCGGACATTTTTTGGGAAGTGTCTTAGTTTTTCAAAAATGACTTATGTTTTTGATTAAAATACCACACATTACAAAAGTTTGCGTGAAAATACAGTGTACAGTGCTTTTCTCTCACACCGTGGCCACCGATCAGCGGCTCGCGCGCCGGCCGTCTCCCCTCGGTGTACCGCCGAAACAGTCATGATATCCCCGCACGTTCTCATAGTTACAATTACAATGATAATAAGCACATATCTTAACATAAGAGATGCTGGAAATGTCCTTCTCTGTCCATATATTTCTGGTATCTTCTCAGGAAATTTTCATTCACACTCGAGAGTTCAGTATTCGAAGTTGAGAATGTCTCTCGCCTGATGCTTTCTGTTCTTCCAGTGTATGGGGTTTGTCGTATACACTTTATTTTTCAAGTTCAACCTTAGAAACAAACCACGTACAGCTCAATCAGGGGATCGTGAAGGCGGAATCCTTTTCTAATTACCCTATCTTCAAAAACTTGTTGAATTAAATTTAACGACTCATCAGCGTTATGCGTGGTAGCATAGTCTTGTTGGAAATAGCCAGACTGACATTGAACATCGGTCAGCTGCTCAAAAAACGGCGTGAATTGACATTCCTGTATGTTTCTCTGCATTTATTGTTTGTTCCAAAAATATAGGTCCTATTAATATATACATTTACTGTACATCACATTTCGCCATTGTAAGGGAATCTCATGTATAAAATCAGGTTTCTCTGTACTCCAATATCTGTTATTTTGCGACGAAACATAGCCATGTAAATGGAACCATGCTTCGTCACAGAAGACTATTAAGCGAGATTAGTTACTCTATCATTTCGCAAAATCCAATTAGAGAAATTTACCCGACTTTGATGATCACATAAAATATAAAGAGTATATAACAAACCTCCATAATTTGTAAATGCAATCAATACCCTCTCTACCTTCTGGGTGCGTGTAGAGGAAGAGAAAATTCGATATCGATATTTCACTGCAGACACACATTTTGAGGTTCGCTAAAACACAATAGTTATTTGCATAATCGTGTAGGTGAGGTTTTTTTAGGACGAGTAAGACGTTTACGGCGAAACTAAGTTACGTACACTATTTTGTTTCATACTATGTCGAAATACTTTGTATATGAGGGCCAATATTTATATTTTGAGCCTTGGTAACCCTGAATGTTGTAGGTCCCATATTACGTTTCCAATGGAAAGTTTAACATTTTTGACCATAATCTACTTCAAACATTTTGTCAATAGAGCGTCATTTGTTTTGTTTACACTAACTTGAAAATTGTGTGTCAACAGAAACATGGAATTATCTCATGAAAATGTTTGTGCAATGATTTATTACGACCTTCGACGTGGATTATCAAGACAAGAGTGCATCGATCAACTAACTTCCACATTTGGCGACGAAGCTCCATCCTTTGCCACTGTTAAACGCTGGTATATCGAATTTAATCGTGGCCGCCGTTTGCTCAATGTTGAAGTTCGTGAAGGTCGTCCAAAATCATTTGTTGTGCCAGAAAACATTGATGATGTGCAAAACCAAATAGTGAAAGATCGTCATGCGACATATTGTGAGATTGAGGCTACCCTAGGCATCAGTTCCACCAGCATATATAAAGTATTGCATAATTATTTACCGTGAAAAAGGTTTGCTCTCGTTGGATCCCACATAATTTGACGCAATCTCAAAAAGATGCTCGTGTCGATTGGTGTAGAAAAATGCCCATGAAATACAACGGTGCCTCAAAAGACGTATATAAGATTGTAAGAGGTGACGAATCATGGATCTATGCGTATGAGCCGGAACGTAAACAGCAGTCGACTGTATGGGTGTTTCAAGATGAAGCAAATGCAACAAAAGTTGTTCGCACTCGAAGCACTTCGAAGCAAATGGTCGCTTGCTTTTTCAGCAAAACTGGCCATGTGGCAACAGTGCCTTTAGAGGAACGTAAAACGGTCATTGCTGAATGGTACACAACTATTTGTTTGCCGGAAGTCTTCGGTGAAGTAAGGAAAACCAACAAGAACCGTAGGATCGTTCTTCATCAAGACAATGCGAGCGCACACACATCTCGTCTAACAACAGAGTATTTGAAGGCTCAAAAAATCGAATTGATGGGTTATCCGTCATACTGTCCTGATTTGGCACCCAGTGACTTATTCTTGTTCCCGAACATCAAGAATAAATTGCGTGGACAACGATTTTCGTTGGCAGAAGCAGCCGTTGATGCCTTCAAAAACCATGTTTTGGAGGTGTCTCAAGAAGATTGGAATAAATGCTTTTGACAAATGGTTCAAACGGATGCAAAAGTGTATTGATCATAAAGGAGAATATTTTGAAAAACAATAAAGTAGTTTTCAATCAGAAATTACTTTGATTTAATTATTAGGCTCAAAATATAAATAGTGCCCCTCGTATTAGCTAAATGTTGTACTACGTACATATTATGTTGGACATGGGCGCAGTCATATGATTTGATGTAATATTGTTGGTAAGCTTGGAGCTTGTGCAGTGGCGCCGTTGTCGGAATAAGGATCAACTATTTCAAGTGTTGTTGAATATGAGACTGCAGAAGCTTATTAGAATCAGGAAAAGAAATATATATCTGTAAGTAAATCTGTTAAGTAATATTCAAATTATATAGAAACGTGAAGTAACGCTTATGAAAAGTTACTCTCGTAGTACATTTATCATTACGTATTCATATGTTGGTGTTGCAGTACGGAAAAGTTCAATTTCACATAGTGGTTTGGAGACGGAAAAACGTGATATTCCGCATAGCATGAAACAAGATAAGTTTTAACAAAAGCTCCGTTTGTAGGTACGTGTCGTTCTGTTTCTGTCTGAGACTGCAACATTCGAATAAATATAAAAGTTGATATTTTAATCTGACCGAGCAAGATGGCTCAGGGGGTAATGTACGCGCCCGCATTCAGGAGGACAGGGTTCAAACCCTCGGGGCCGACCATTGGTACCCGGCTTTCCTCTGTCGCTCGGTTGAATTATTTCATCCGCGAAATTTCCTATAATGTTTTTCATCACTGCATTTCTTTTCCTTCTTGTTCACCGTCATACCAAACATTGGGCCGATCACTCCTTTTAAATACATTTAAAGGACATCTCCAACTACGAATATAAAATAATTTAACAAGTACAGCTTATAATTTTACATTACTTCTTTTACATTGCATGTACATTAAGTTTACCTTAAATATCATTTTCACTTTACGTTGCTTTACCATGTCTAAATTCATCTATACTATAAAATTCATTTTGTATTAAGTATTTCTTTAGTTTTCATCATTACATTTGGCTGGTTTATGTTATTTATTTCTCTAGGTAATTTATTGAATAATTCTCTTCCTCTAACTTCTATGGCATGATATGTTTCCCCAACTATACTTAGTTTAATACTACTCGGGTTAAGTTTTGTCAATTCAAAGTTAATACATGCTGTCTTTTGTGTATTTATTATCATATCTAAATTAGCATAATGTTGTTTTTTAATTTTTAAAATTGCATTTGCTTTAATTTCAACCTCATTTGCTGTTTGACCTTTAATTATGACAGTCATGTCGTCTGCATATCCAATTGCGATGCCTCCATTTTCTTGAATACAAATGGCCCCAATTTTGAGCCTTGCGGGACCCCTTGTTTTACTGTTTTGAAATCTGACTTTTTCTTTTTTATGACACCATTTGCATTTAGATGATTTATTTCGACATATTGTGTTCAATTTTCCAGATATGTTGATATCCAATCCAGCGCTAAACTTCCAACACCACATGTTTTTAGTTTATATAGTAATATTTTTATATTCATACAATCAAAGGCCTTTGATAAATCTATGAAGATAGCCACCACAGATTCATGGTCATTTATTGAATTTACAATTATATTATTTGCCTTTTCAATCGCATTTATGGTTGACACATCCTGGATATGCTATGATCCAGAGTTTGCTTGTTCCTCGACAGGCTACTGGCACAAGGCATTGACTTGTAAGTCCTACAAACACAAGGGTAATAATTTAAAAAAGAAGAAGGTATTTGAGTCTGATACTGTTTAAGTATACTAGACGAAGAGTTTCAGTGAAAACCCTAAACCCAAAACTAACCCTTTAATTGCAAAACATTCATCGTTTTTCATTTCTTCAAGAATGACTCTCACCAATTCTGATTGAAATAATTTTAGATATTAATGTGATTTACGAGGGCGATACTGAACATTTTTGGAATACCATGTTTATAAAAACAAGCGAAATTTATTTATATTTGACAGCTACTTTCTAATGTTTTTCGAGTTGCTTGCCTTGTAGTTTGTTCGATTTGCTCTAATAGCTTGTTAATTATCATCATTTAAACTCCTCATCAACGCCTCAACAATGTCAGCATCGGCATAGAATTGCGTTTGGCGAAGAAGCCCCACCTAAAACAACAATTTATAATAGGTACAGCGAATTCAAAACGGATTCTATTTTTACTTTCTCTACCTCGTAAGTAGGGGAAGTATTGTATTCCAACCAAAAATTCGATATCGAGATTTCATCGGAAATTCATGTTTTGAGACCCCCTGAATCCAAAAAAAGTATTTTAGGAAACATGTCTGTGTGTCTGTGAACAGCATAACTCAGAAACCAACAGTCGGATAAACACCAAACTTGGTATTTAGGTTCAGTAACTTCCAGAGATGCGGCACGAAGGTTTTCAAGAAAATCCCCCACCCCAGATTACCCTTTACATGCAACATTGTTTGAACATTTTAATTTTCTCAAAAATGGCTCTAACGATTTTGATTAAAATATCATATGTTTAAGATATTTTCATGTCAAATGAAATGTATATCTCGAATTTTCTGGGAATGTCTCCAAAAGTATTCTTCATTATGAACGACTTTTGCATAACTAGTAAACCATAAGAGATAGACAAAATTTTACTACACAAAAAATGTAGATCGCGTTAAAATACACAATTTATGTCATATACATTTTTTTGTTGAGTGAACCATTTTCGAGATATTGCTTGTTATTTCCTTAAATTCTCCAGTGCTTTTTCTCAAATTAGCAATAAGATTAACATGAAGCATATGGAGAATAAAAGTTTGTAAAATTAGTTTGTACAAGAGTAGAGAAAGTCATGTGAGTGTAACACATCAGACTTTTTTCTTTCTGCTTCTTTTCTTTCTCTTTAGTGATGAATTTCATGATGGATGCACAAGAACTGCTGTTACTGATGAAAATATTGCCAGCGTTCGGGCAATGCTTGAAGAAGATCGACGGAGATCTTGTGAGTTTATTCGGGCGACATGGGCATTGGTATGAGTCAAATCCAAAACATTTTACATAAACAGTTAGAGTTAGAAAACTTTGTTGTCGATGGATTCCACGTAAACTGAATCCCGATCAACAAAACGCATTGACATGTGCAGAAAAACTCTGAAAAAATTCCAAAGCTACTTCGTATTTGATTTGAAATGTCGTTATTATTGGTGATGAATCTTGGATTTATTGTTATGAACCTGAAAAGGAAACTCAATCGTCTCAATGGGTCTTTCGAACAGAACCTAAGCGCACAGAAGTACGTCGAATTTGCAGTACTGGTAAGAAGATGGTTGTTATATTGCTACTATAGCATTAGGAGATAGAGGTACCGTTACTACCGATTGGTACACAAATGTCTTTACCACAAAGTTTTGAAAAAGTTCGTGAAAACTGTCCAAAAGGAAAAATGTTAAATCATGACAACGCATCATAGTATACAGCAAAACTAACAACTGAGTATCTAGGTGCCCTAAAAGTCAGCACCATTGACTCCCTACCATACAGCCCTGACCTAGCACCTTGTGATTTCTTTTTTGTTTCCAAAAATTAAAGTTAAAATTCTTGGAATCACTCTTTCGTCATCAGATGAAGCAGTGGAACATTATAAAACCTGGTCTCTGTAATGTCTCAGGAAGAGTGGCATCATTGCTTTAACGACTAAATGAATTGATGTTAAACGGGAATATTCTGAAAAACAATAAAATAATTTAAACTTTTTAAAATTAATCCTTGTTTGATTTTCCAAACATTTTCATTCTTGCCGCCGTATAAATTGTGTTGCTCGAATTTTTATGCGAATACCTTTCTATTAAGTAAGAATGAACTTTGTACGATATTGTATAACTAGTGAACCATAACAGGTACATTATTACTAGAGTAAAATGTAAAGCTCATTAAAATAAGTAAAATTAATGTTTACTTTCCCTGTTGCTTACCTCTAAAAGGTATAGGATTAATTCCAAATGTTTGATACCAATATTTCAGCGGAAATATCTGTTTTGAAGCTACCTGAATACTCCCCAGAAATATTTTTAGAAGACGGTGTGTGTGTGAACATCATAACTAAAAAACGAAAAGTCTATTAAATACCAAATTTGTTATTTAAGTTCAGCGTCTGGATGGGACACGAAGATCTTCAAAGAAATCCCACCACCCCAAACTAACGTTTACTTGATTTTTTTGTTTTTTTTTTTAAATTTTTATTTTTAAAAATTACAGTAATAATGTTGATTAAAATTACATGTATGTGTGATCTTTAGCTTAAATGCGTTTTTTTAAACTGGTAAACCGTAAGCTACAGGCAAAATTTTATGTACAAAAAATGTAGATGTCGTTTAGACATTTAATTTTGTCAAATGTTTTTGTCATGTTAACGATTTCCGAGATATTCGTTGTTATTGGATTCAATTTTCAAATACCTACTTATACTTTTCTCAAGTGATAAGTCGCTATTCGTTTTTTTTTTGCTTTCTCTATCGCGTACATAGATGTAGAGAAGGTACTGGATTCCACCCAAAAATATGATATGGGGATTTCACTGTAAATACATGTTTTGCGGTCCCCTGAATCCAAATAAAGAATTTTAGAAAACGTTCTATGTGTGACTAGGTGTGTGTGTGTCCTGGAACACCATAACTCAAAAACGAAAAATCATATAAATGCGAAACATGGTGTTTAGGCGCATTATCTTCCAAAGATACGACAGGAAGATTTTCAATAAAATTTCCCCACCCCAAACTACCCTTTACATGGATCATTTTTAAAAATGCTTTATTTTTTAAAAATGGCTGTAAAGATTTTAATTAAAATGTCATATATGAAAGATATTTATATAACAAATGAAATGTATATCTTTAATTTTCTGGGAATAACCCATGAAATCTTCATTAGGAAGGAATTTTGTATAATCTTGTATAAGTGGTAAACGTTAAGCGATAGACAAAACGTACTACACAAAAAGTAGATCTCTTTAAAACACACAATTTATTACAGATAAGCTTTTTGTGGTATAAGCCATTTTCAAGGCATCCGGTCATTATTTTTTTAAGCCTTGTCGATTTTCAGCTGTTTTTCGCGATATCATGGAAACAGTATGGAATTTTAACGCCAGCATAAAGGGCGATCCGCTCTCCTTTGTCTACCGATTTCTTCTTATACGTAAAACGAAATGTGTAAATGCGCAATGAAAGTTTATCTCCTTTAAAAGGGAAAAAGTATAAGTTTTCGTAAGAAAATAATTAGTAGAAGAGCGAGCAGAAAAAGGTATATGATGGAGCACATAGATTTTCTTTTCTTTCCATTGCAAGAGCTTGTTACCAGCAATAAACATTTGAATATTGTTTGAGTATGTTGTAAGTAAGCACTACTTGCTTAATTTGAAGCCATTTCTAAGCAAGAATATATAGTGAGTAAAGTAAGTTGGACAGAAGTATCACATTTTATATAAATGCTATAACGTTTGATGGATATATTTGTTTTTCAGGGAAAGTCATATGAATATTCGCATCAGGTTATCCTACTTCCATCATTTATTCCAAATGCGATAGTGAAACGGTCTTATCAGAAACACTAAAGGAAGACGATACGCAAATTCTATGAGTATGTCTGAGAATCATCGTTCATGTGCTCAGGCTTATTGTCGTATTTCTCAGGGCCAAGCGTCATGATGGTTGCATCGTGAAGGGGTTGCAGATGTATATCTGTACGTATTGAAGATTCATCGTATTCTCTTCCTTCGGCGAGTGCGGAGCTAGGTATTTACTACAGCGTGTATAATTCTCTTTAAAAATCCCCCTAGAATCAAAGTTTTATGCATGTACTTTGAATAAATTTTGAAATACATTGCAAAGCTTCATGTAAGGAACAAAAATACACAGTTGTCCAGATAACATGGTAAAGTGAAATATTTTTTATTACCAAGTATCATCATTAATATGTTTTTAAATAAACCCCTAGTGTGTAAATGTTTATTAAGGGTGATCAATACATTAGAATAAAATTGTACAATTTACAATCAATATTCTTCCAATTTTGCAGACTGTCAAGATTACGAAAAATAAGGTTAAGAAAAGGTTTATATGTCTGTGAACAGCATAACTGCAAAACGAAAATTCCGATAAATACCAAAATTCAGTATCTTCAAAGGTCGCAACACGTAGATTTTCAAGAAAATCTCCCACCTTAAACTACCCTTTACAAGGAATGTTTCTTCCCTATTTTTTATTTTCTAAAATATGGCTCTATTTAAGATATTTACATGACAAGTGAGATGTATATCTTAAACTTACTGGAAATAGCCTATGAAGTCCTCTTCATTCGGAAAGAATTTTTTTATAACCCTGTATAACTGGTTAAAAATAAGAACACACAACTTATTTAAAATAACTTTTTCTGTGAAAGCGTCGTTTCCGACATAACCATGGTTACTGGTTTTAATTGTTCTATATTTTGTTATTTTAAAGTGCTGTCGATACACAGTTGTTTCTCGGAATGTCATGGGGAAGACTTAGAATTCCAAGTCCAGCATATACTGACATGCATAACTCTATCGATTCGGCTTCCTCTATCCCCATTGTACTTACAGCAATAATAGTCTATAGGGGCTATAAAAATAAACGATAGTGGGTAGAGAAAGTTGTGTGAATGTATATAGCTTATATATGTTAATATGGAATATTCTCTAAGTAAATGTGAAAGCTCCCTTTAGAAAGAAAACTTGTAATTACTTGAATTGCCGTGACAATCTCGTCTTATGTTGGAGTGCAATTCACATAAATGTAAGATGTTTATGAATTAAAGGATGTTACTCATTTCTGTAGGTTCGAAATTGTGCAGTTTAAATCTGTACGCGATCAATATAATTCATATGCTAAATTTCAATTTGATATGACAATTGCTTTCCATATGTTACAAAATTTGAATACAAAATGTTTATTAAACTTTGAAGACTGCTTACAACATAAAATATTAATTAGAGCAATAAATCATCTTTTTCATCTTATTTAAACTCAAAAGATTAGGAGTGTCTATTCATTTTTAAACCTTATAATTATTACTTAACTGTATATAAATTTGTAAGTAATGAAATGCTTATAAACTGAGGCTATTAACACTTAAAACTGGCAATACAAATAATATTATAGCACATTATGTACCTTTTTGTTAATTGTATTTATATGTGAAATATAGAATTTGATAATGTTGGTATGTACACGATTTTTGCAGTAGAAGCGAAGAAAAAGCATTCTACAATATGTTTATGCCAATTTGTTCGTAAGTAGCAAAAAACAAAATAGATCCCTAAAGAACATTGGCATGCAAAAATGTGGTTTCCAGAATTAATGTGTAATTCCAAAAATATTCCATGTACATATACCTTGTTTTTCAATTATTAATTATACAATTTGCATACGTAGTCAAGCATTTGCATATAGGTACTTTAGTTCAATTATGATGCAAGTTCATTACTAAATGCTACTAATCTTTCTAAAATTCTGGAGTCATTTGCAAATGTGAATGTAGTATTACAACATTTCTAAGGTAACAAATCTGAAGCTGAACATTTCTAAAAAGTGATTATATGAAATATGTTTTATTTCGTGCACAAATTAGTTGGGACTCACCTTTCTCAAGATACGAACTGACTGCTGACGACGACGACGTAGACGTAATCCTCTGGTGCAGCAGGACGTGGGGCTTGATCTGCTGAGGATAACCCTCTGACAACGTGCTTTATAACATTCCTACTACACACGACGAGGGGGCGTGACGTCACCGCACTGAGCCAATGGCTGTCCACAGCGGGGGCGGCGGGAACGAGGGTATACTTCTCAGGATGGAGCGCATGCCCTGGGTGCCCACTTCCAAGAACGGTTCAACAATTACATCTGTTTCCCACGCTTCTTGCTCAATCTGTCAAAAAAATTACAAACCCTCATCTCACGTTCTCCGGAAAACGAATTTCAAATATACCTACTGCATTTCACACCTTTTGGGGACGATTTTTGCTTTTCTCCCACTTACCTATAGTAAACAGCGGAAGTATACGCAAAAATTCTAATCGAGAAATACATGTACTGAGCTGCCCTAAATCCAAAAATGTTTGTGAGAGACAGACAACAGCATAACTAAACAAAAGTTTATTTGTTATATTCGCATGGCTTTCTCTACCCATTCCTCTAAAACAATTCTTACAAAAGCCGTGGTGAAGTTTCCAAATCCGTAATCCTTAAACAATTGTTTTAAGATTTTAACCACATGCTTGGAGGGTTATCTTATAACAAAATAGAAAGTTTAATTCAGCTAGTGCAGATACCTATGTAATATAACAGTTATTAATTATTGTTTATATAAGTATTGCTAGCCAATAAAATGTTCTACACGTAAAATTATTTAGTTGCACAATAAAATTTCTCCTGGCGTTAGCTGAAGTTCTTGATAACACACTCAAAACACACTTTTACCATACTTGTTTAACTATAAAAAATGCTTCTGTTTTACAGAAACATCCCCCAAAACTTCACTTATTTCACAAGTTATACAATATTATGTGTGAACGGTTCAAATATTTTAAAAAAGGGCTTTTTGAAGGTCTTTGCTTAGCTGCAAATTTCAGAAAAATTGGTGATTAATTGCATCATCAGAGACATTTTATGTACTTAAAAATGTGGAAGATGTTGCTTCTTAGAAAATCAATTTTAAAGATTCACATGCTCTTATTTTGTGTTTCTAGTCTTGATGTAGGGTTACGAGATGCTCCATTATGTAAAATACTACCCAATAATATGTTCCTATAGGCTCTAAATTATTAGAAAATACAAAAAAATGTGAAATTTTGAATTTTCAAACAAACTCTCGCCATAGGGCTGCCTTAATACACATAAACACTTGCAGATACGGTTTTATTAAACTTTTCTTGTAGGCACGAAAGCAATTTAGGAGGTATAAGCGAAAGTCACATCCAAAATAAAAAATTGGTAAATTCAAACCAGTAATAAACAATATCTCGGAAGTGGTTAATGCCAAAAGAAAATGCATTTGATACAAACTGTGTGTTTTAATGAGATCCATTTTTACTTTCTCTACTACGTATAGTAAGTAGGGGAATTATTGTATTCCAACCAAAAGTTCGATACCGAGATTTTACAGAGAATACATGTTTTGAGGTGCACTGAATGCATATAAAGCATTGGAAACATATCCGTGTGTGTCTGTGAACAGCATAACTCAGAAACGAACAGTGGGATAAACACCAAACTTGGTATTTAGGTTCAGTATCTTCCAGAGATGCGACACGAAGGTTTTCAAGAAAATCCCCCCACCCCAGATTACCCTTTACATGGAACATTTTTCGAAAATTTTAATTTTATCAAAAATGGCTCCAACGATTTTGATTAAAATATCATATCTTTAAGACATTTTCATGACAAATGAAATGTATATCTCGAATTTTCTGGGAATGTCTCCAAAAGTATTCTTCATTGTGAACGACTTTTGCATAACTGGTAAACCATAAGAGATAGACAAAATTTTACTACACAAAAACTGTAGATCGCGTTAAAATACACAATTTATGTTCTATACATTTTTTTTGAGTGAACCATTTTCGAGATATTGCTTGTTATTCCCTTAAATGTTCCAATACTTTTTCTCAAATGGGAATTCGTTATTAATTTTTTTATGTCCTGGACATGGAAAGAGAATGGAATGCGCCACATAGCAACCAGAGCTTAAAAGATTTGACTATCGCTTAAAGCCTACCAATTCCCCTTGCACCTACAAGAAAATTAACAATAAGATTAACATTTCGATATCTCGATTAACATGAAGCATATGGAGAATAGGCGCTTGTAAAAATAGTTTGTACAAGAGTAGAGAAAGTCATGTGAGTGTAACACATCAGATTTTTTTTGTAGTAAGACTTTGTCTATCTCTTATGGTTTACCAGTTATATAAGACTCATTCAGAGTAAAAAGGAGTTCATAACCTTATGTATTTTATGTCATCTAAATGCCATTTTTAAAAATAAACAAATTTCGAAAATGTTCCATATAAAGGTTAATTTGAGGTGGAGGGATTTTCTTGAATATCTTCGTGTCGCATCTGTGGAAACTTAAATGCCAAGTTTGTTATTTACTCGAGATTTAGTTTTTGAGTTATGTCGTTCACACATACAGACATGCACGGACCTTTTTCGAAATGCGGTTTTGCATTTAAGGGGTCTCAAAACATGTATTAAATCTCGGTAACGAGTTATTCGATGGAATGCAGTACTTTCTCAACCTACATGGAGAGAAAGTAAAATACCAATAGTGAATTCAGAGATAGATTAAAAGAATATGAAGTATTTGAACATTTAAACCAATAATAAACAATATCCAGAAGTGGTTAATGCCGCAAGAAAATTTGACACAAATTATGTTTTAACGTGGTCTTCAATTTTTTTGTGCAGTAGGTTTTTGTCTGTGTCGTAAAGTTAACCAGTTACACAAAATTGCTTCCGAATAAGGAGGACTTCACGGGCTATTCCCATATAATTTTGTCTGTTATGTAAACATCTTAAACATATGGTATTTTAATCAGTATTGTAGACATTTTTGAGAAAATCGAGAGTAACGAAAAATTTTCCATGTAAAGAGTAGCTTGGAGTGGGAGGTATTTGTTTCAAAATCTTATATCTTACATACTGAGTTTGATATTTAACCAACTTTTCGTTTTGGAATTATTGTGTCCAGGGAGCGCGCGCGCACACACGTACACACAGGGAACTTTATCTGAAAATGCTTTTTTGGATTCAGGGAGCCTAAAAGCATGTATTTCCTGTAAAATTCCGGTAATTTCTTACTGGATTTAAGTTGTAGAGAGAACAGAAAGGAAGTGACAGATAAATACGAAACTTAATATTTTATTGCAGCATGAGGCAGTATTTTAACACTTAAATGATTTTAGTCTAATTATATAACATATAAATTCAATAATAGCCCGCCTTAAAGCAATATGTGTATGTAACAATATATAAAAAGTGTATATTACGGTCATTGTATATGTTTATATTATTATATACATGTGTAATAATGTAGGAGCTGTGAGAAATAGGCCAAAAGTTGGTAACAATGAGGTAACCTTGAGGCAATAATTAATTTGAAAGTTTAACAATGCTACTTGTGATTCTTGGAAGTAATAATGTAATTTTTGTGACAGTTTATAAAATAGCCAATCAAGAACCAAAAAAAGCTTTAGTTAAATGAAGGTATTCTATTGGAGTAGGATTAGCCAATCAGAAACTGAAATATAGCAAAATTTAAAAATTCAGAAGTCAGGTACTTGTAGACAGCGCTCATAACTGGACGCGTTGATTGTAGACAGTGTTCCTAACCGGACGCGACATACGTCCTCGAGAAATTTAATACGTATTTATGTGAGACGAAAATAGTTTTACGTGTTAAAAAGTGCAAACAATTAATAATAAAAAATCACACAGCTCTCTTATATCAGTGAAGTGTTATTTAAATCGTGTCAAGCATTAATAAAAGGAGTGAAGTAAAATTATAATCTGTGTAAGCCTACATTCTTCAGTCGCACCACTCCCTGCTAAGACATTCATGTCTCTAAAAATTAATAGTGACACAGCCGAGGCAAACATAAATATATAATATTTAAAGAAACAGTCAAATTACAAAGTCAATATTTTTAAACTTGGGCAAAGACCACCGGAAAGTACATTTGGGGCGAAGGCTACCGAAAACTTTTTTACCATATGTGCGATTGCAACTACTTCAAGTTCGGCTCCCCAACAGTCGAAATACAATACAACAGCACCATAAAACTACACCTTCTCAAGCATCTTCGACAGATGCGACCCCATCCCAAACTATATTTACGTTATCTTTCATTTTCTTAAAAAAGGCTGTAACAATATAAATTATAACAACCGTATGCTTAAGATGACAAATGAAAGGTGCTTGCGTCTTGAATGAAGTCCTCTGCATTCTGATCCAAGTTTGTGTAAGTGGTAAACCACAAGAGATAGATGAAAGCAAGTACCGATAATTTCTTAAAAATAACAGTACAATATTTTCCAAATAATTTATTGTTATTCATTACGCCCTACGTCGATATTTCAAGGTACGAGACGCGTTTAAAATAAGTAGCGTGAGCAAAAACATTCTTCGCCAACTGTGTGAGGTTTATGGAGAAACAATAATGAGTGACGGAATGGTGAGATAGGCACTTAACGAAGGTCGTGAAAATGTGCATGATGAACCGACCGTCAGTGATCACCAGGGTTCCGAGACGCATGAAGCACACGAACCACTGTGTTGTTTAGTTCGAGTGGTATGGCAGGTAACGCGTGCAGGTAGCCTTGCCTAAACGTGTAAACATCTAGTCGCAGTAGGGCACATATTACACGTCACATTTTCCGGTGTGTATCGAATACGGAAACTAAATGCCTAACATAACAATTTTGCATGATTGTACCTGTTTTAACATTCTGAAATAGCCATTTTCCACGACAGAAAAAGGTCCAAACAATATACATATCACAAAATAGATTTCTTCACAACTTCATTGCAACATATACATTAAATGTTTAAAATAAATAAATACATAAAGTAATAACCCAAATAATGCAAATGGATACAATACACTTCTTTACATGTCATTGCAGCGAATTACAAGGTGCATTCCCAATGTATCAAATAAAAACATCATCTATTTTCACTTAAAATGAGTTTATAGGTATAAAAACATGACGTGAAAGGTACATAACAAAAGAATGGGTTATCACACGAATAAACCTTTGTGGATTTGTATTCATTGTTTGAATCCAATAAAACGTCCTTAATGGCACACATATCTGCAAAGCCAAAGGGACATTTGTAATTTGCAATAACACAGTCTGATTTTGACTCATTCAGTTTTTGAAGCAGTGCAATTACGAACCCATATACTTTTTCTAGAAACGCTTTAATATATTTATTTTTGATCTCGTTGAAATGGATGTTGGCATGTACCAACATGCTACACAAATCTTGATAATATTCTTTCTAATTTTCTATTTTGATTGTGATGTTGAAGATCTCTGCAGATTGTTGAATTTAACATTTTTCGTGTGTATTTTGCTATTGCAGTGTTTTTGAAAGAATGGAGATGTATTTTTTGCAGCGTTTGCAATATGAAGTGTTGTTTCCTTTGATGAAATGCTCCTTTCCAAACTTCTCTATAAGTACATCCTAAATGGAACGCTTGGACTCGTATTCTTCGACATGTTTCAAAGTACTGCGGAGTATAAATAAGAGCAATTAACACTAACAAAATATCAGTGAATATGTAAATACCATGAAACTATAGTTCTTTACTCACTGGATCTCGAGTACGTAAGGGGGCTGCATTAACCAGGGCGAAGCAGCAATATGAATGTCCACATGAGCTTCCCCACGCAACTACCTGTAGGTTGGTGCTACCCCACCTACCGGGCTAGGACATCAACTCAACCCCGTTCGCTCCCAACTTCAGTCTGCTAATTCCGTGACCCAAAACCGAGGCCTGCTGATCACGGATGATTTGGTGCAAGCTATGGAAGAAACCTTTCGCGGGGACAGACGTTTCACCATATCGGTGTTGTATTCGCGTTTTCTACAAATTTCAAGTTCAGTCCTGCACAACATTGTGACAGAACGCTTAGATTTCCGAAATTGTGCTCAAGATGTGTGCCCAAATATCTAACTAGAACTAACGGTATGCCACTGCATTGACTTCTCTCACGGGATATGCTGAGGAAGGCGATGATTTGCTAACTCACGTCGTTACACGTGATGCGACATGGGTGCCTTGCATCACTCCCGAATCAAAGCAGCCATTCTGGAGTGGGGGCACACAATATCCCCCGTGAGGAAAGTTCAAACAGACGATAACCGCTCGCAAAATCATGTTCACGGTTTTCTGGGACAGACAAGGTGTATTGCTGGTTGAATTCTTGACCAGGAATGCGACAATCAACAAAGGTGTCTATTATCAAACACTACGAAAGCTCCGTCGTGCAATACAGAACAAAAGCCGTGGACTGCTTTTGGTTCATTACAATGCCTGGCCGCACACACCCAAACAAACTCAAGTTCTAATCGCATCGTTTGTTTGAAAACAATCTGATCATAATCCCTACAGTTCGTATTTTGTACCAAGCTTTTTACTTTCTCTACTACGTATAGTAAGTAGGGGAAGTATTGTATTCCACCCAAAAATTCGATACCGAGATTCCACCGGAAATACATGTTTTGAGACCCCCTGAATCCAAAAAAAAAAGTTTTGGAAACATGTCCGTGTGTGTATCTGTGTGTGTGTCTGTCTGTGTGTGTGTGTGTGTCTGTCTGTCTGTGTGTGTGTCTGTCTGTGAACAGCATAACTCGAAAACGAACAGTCGGATAAACACTAAACCTGGTATTTAGGTTCAGTATCTTCCAAGGATGCGACACAAAGGTTTTCAAGAAAATCCTCCCACCCCAGATTACCCTTTACATGGAAGATTTTTCGAAAATTTTAATTTTCTCAAAAATGGCTCTAACGATTTTGATTAAAATATCATATGTTTAAGATATTTTTATGACAAACAAAACGTATATCTTGAATTTCCTGGGAATGTCTCCAAAAGTATTCTTCATTGTGAACGACTTTTGCATAACTGATAAACCATAAGAGATAGACAAAATTTTACTACACAAAAACTGTAGATCGCGTTAAAATACACAATTTATGTATATACATTTTTTTTGTTGAGTGAAACATTTTCGAGATAATACTTCTTATTCCCTTAAATTTTTCAATACTTATTTTCTCAAATGGGAATTCTTTATTCATATTTTTGTCTTGGATATGCAAAGAGTATTAATCTGTGGCAAAGGGAATGGTGCTGCATCTAGCAACCAGCTATTAAGAGATATGTATGTGCTTAAAGGCTACTGTATTTCCAAATTGCCCTTGTTTTTTGTCCTGGTAATACAAATAGAATGGAATACTCTACATAGCAAACACCTCTTAAAATATTTGACTATCGCTTAAAGTCTACCATATTCCCCTTGCATCTACAAGTCAATTAGCAATAAGATTAACATCTCGATATCTCGATTAACATGAAGCATATGCAGAATAAGCGTTTGTAAAAATATTTTGTACAAGAGTAGAGAAAGTCATGTGAGTGTTACACATCAGATTTTTTTCATCTGTTTCTGACTTGGCTTTCATCCTTTCATCACAGGCGGCATCATTCTTTGACGAAGGCACACACAAAAACTGGTTTCCTGTTACAAGTGCCTGAATAACGGCGGTGACCATGTGGAGAAGTAGTGTAAGGTAATTATTTATAGTAAAGTATTTGTAAAATAACATTCTGTGATTTTTGTAAAAGGTTATCGGTACTTAATTTAAAAAGCGCCTCGTAGCACAAAATAAATTTAAGAAACTAACTTACACAGAGTCCTCGTAGGCAAGTGATAGACCGAGCGTGAGACGTTTAAAAACTCTAAGTTTAAATACCGGACAGAATGCTGATTATTGTCCGGCTAGTAACTGATGTAAGCGTATGTCAGTAACGCTCCCACGTGTAGGACATGAGGTGAGCTTTCCCCTAAAAGTCATGCCACCAAACCGCTGCTTACAACAGCATCCGGGAGTTCAAAAGCCAACTACTTGGATTTACTTAAACAAATTTTGTACTGAATATCTCGAACTTTATAAAACTGTATTTATTCATTCTTGTAAAAATAATACTATAACCGTCACAATATTCGTTATTATTGCTTTGTATTTTTAAACATTTATCTAGTGTAGAATTTTTAGTAGTATTTAATACCCGTGCGTACTACACGGCACCACAGGCGGTGAACACTGAGGGTACCCGACATGAAATGATAATTGGGAAAGTAAATTTGAGAAGGAATCGTCCCCGGCATTTACCAGCTATGAGGGCTGGGGAACATCTGGAAAAAAACCTCAATCATTGACGACGGACCTTGCGGCATTTGAATTGCAGACCTCCCGTTTAGGAATCCGTGCATTAACGATCTCGGCGCCTTCTTCTTCTGGTAGTCAAAAAAGAGTAATGTTTCAAAGACAGCATATAGCCACCCACTTTCTCTACCACGTGCGTAGTAGTTGGAGAAGATATTGCATTTCAAACAAAAATGCGATAGCGATATTTTGCCGGAAATACATATTTTGAGGTCCCCTGAATCAAGAAAAATATTTTAGAAAACAGTCCGTATGTGTCTGAACAGCATAACCCAAAAATTAAAGTCGGATAAATACTAAACTTGGTATTTAAGTTCATAGTACCTTCCAAAGATGCGATACGAAGGTTTTCAAGAAAATCCCACACACACCAAAGACTACCTTTTACATGGAACATTTTTCGATCTTTTTATTTTCTGAAAATGGTTATAACGATTTTGATTAAAATAGCATATCTTAAAGATAGGTATTTAAATGGCTATAAAATGTATACCTTGGAATTTTTGGGAATTTTCTGTAAAGTCCTCTTCATTCGGATGGAATTTTATATAATTTTGTATAATTTTTAAACGTTAAGTGATAGACGAAAACGTACTACACAAAAAATTAGGTCGGTTTAAAACCACAATTTATTTCAAATAACTCTTTTGTGGCATCATCCATTACCGAATATTCGTTATTAGTGGTTCGAATTGTTCAATAATTAGCCATTCTTTTAAGTCCTGTCGATTTTCAGTGTTTCTCGCAATGTCATGGAAGTAGTATAGAATTTTAAGGTCAGCATATAGCGTCCAGTTTGACTATCGCTATTCCCTTTGTGTCTATAACGAAATGTACAATTCATCTATTTTCGGAAAGATTTATCTCGATTAAAATGAAGTAGATAGGAAAATAGACTTTCGTAAGAATAATTTATATAACCACTAATAAGCGATAGAGGGTAAACAAAGTCATTGAATGTAACTCATCGGGCTTTTTAGTTATTGCGTTCAAAGACATCTCCCCAAATGTACACACAGGGAATGCTTTCTAAACATTCCCCCTTTTGGGTTAATGGGACCTAAGTATATTTTTAGCGAAATCTCAACATGGAAGCATTGGGTGTAATACCAAAGGAAGATGATAGGTGAACTAGATGTATTGCTGCTGTTGGAGAGCCAAACTTGAAGTTGTTTCGACCACAAACAACTATACAAAGTTTCCGGTGGCCTTCGCCCCACGTTCACTTTCCGGTGGCCTTCGCCCCATTTTTAAAAAAATCAACTTTGTATTTTTAATGTTTATTTAAATATTATATATGTATGCCTCGGCTGCATCAGTAGTAATTTGCAGAAACACGTATCTCTTAGCAGGGTTTGGTGCGGCTAAAGAATGAAGACTTACACAAATTAGAATATTTTACTCCACTCCTTTTATTATTCCTTCAGACGATAAAATAACATTTCACTGGTGTATCGTACTGTAGAGCTATGAAATTATTGTTACTTGTACTTTTTAAAACGTAAACTTTATATTATTCACGCTGTAATGAATTGTTTATGTCTCACACTGAATATGTATCGAGCGAGAACTGCTGGGGAACGCTGTCTTCTAGCATCTGGCACTAGAATTTGCACATTTTGCTCTATTTCAAGTCCCTGGTTGGCTAATCCTACTCCAATAGAATACTGTTATTTAACTTAAGCTTTTTCTAGTTGTTGATTGGCTTTTTATTAAAATGTTTTGAATATTACATTATTGTTCCAAGAATTATTACTAGCATTATTAAACTTTCTGATGTATTGTTGTCTCAAGGTTACCTCATTGTTAGCAACTTTCGGTTTCTATTCTCACAGTTCCTACATTGTTAAAACTTAATATATTCACATAACATTATTATACATGTACATAATGATACAAACATCAAACAATGACTGTTACATACACTTTATATATTATTACATACAAATATTGCTTTAAGGCGGGCTGATATTGAATTTATATATTATATAATTAGACTGATATCATTTAAGTGTTAAAAATACTACCTCATCGGAAAATAATAAAATGCATAGAAATGAAGTAACCCTTCTTTTCCTACCCTCGTGTTTAAACTTCGTTTTTCCTGTTTGCACACGGAGGAAATAATTTTCTATGTGCACATTTTTCCTGTACACGTACGTTGAATTATGTTTTAGACTTCCTTGTAGCACCGCAATTTTTCCTTTACGATCTACTCGATCCGCACTCTGGCATGTGTAACACGCAAGTTGAGATAACGCAGTTTAATGCATCCGTTAGAAGGGTGCTATAAGTCTCGTCGAGGAGGCTTGTGAAAATGACGCAGGAACAAACCTTACCTGGAACTTCCAAACAATAGAACATTTAATCAATAATTAGCACTTGGCTCCGGCTGCCTTATCAGGAATCATCTTTGGCAAAGTCCAAGAGCATACCCCAAATATTCCTCTTAGCATACTCGGATACTACAGTGGCGAATTCGGAGTTAAAGCACAGATCAGTCATGTTGAATATTGTATAAGTACAGAATCTAATGATCATAGTAAGTCTATGTGAACAGTCACATGAAAAATAAATGTGTTACTTTCACACGATTCCCTCTGCCCATTGTGGTTTGAAGCAGATGTTACAAAAGGATCGAATATAATTTGTAAAACTTGCTAAGGAAATCCAAATGAATGGGTGGTGAAGTAGTTAGTGTGTTGTATTATTATTTTTCACACGCTTTGGGAGCCAATTTGAAGTAGTTCTTATTGAAGGAGATGTATTATATTTGGACTGTTGGGGAGCCGAACTTGAACTAATTGTAACCGCACGTATGGTACCCGCTTTCCGGTAGGCTTCGCCCCAAATGTACTTTCCGGTGGCCTTTGACCCAAATGTACTTTCCGGTGGATTTTGCCCCCCAAAAAGTTTAATAATATTAATTTTATAATTTGACTGTTTCTTTTAAATATTATACATTTATGTTTGCCTCGGCTGCGTCAGTATTATTGCATTTTTAGAGTCAAGAATGTCTTAGCAGGGAGGTGGTGCGACTGAAGAATGTAGGTTACACAGATTACAATTTTTTTTTACTTCACTACATTTATTAATCCTTGACACAATTTATATAAAACTTCACTGATATAGAGAGAGAGCTGTGAGATTCTTTTATTAATTACTTTCACTTTTTAACACGTGAACTATTTTTTGTCTCACACTAAATACGTATTAAAATTCTCGAGGACGTGTCTCGCGTCCGGTTAGAAACGCTGTCTACAACCAACACGTCCAGTTATCAGTACTGTCTACAAGCAACTGACTTGATTTTTATCGCTTAAATTTGTAAATTTCTGTATTTAAAGTCTCTGATTGGCTATTCCTAATCCAATAGAATATTTTTATTTAACTTACGCCTTTTTTGGTTGTTGATTGGCTATTTTATAAACAGTCTCAAAATTTACATTATTGTTGCTCCAATAATGACTAGTAGCATTATTAAACATTCTTACTCATTATTGCCTCAAGGTTACGTCATTGTTACCTCATTGTTAGCAACTTTTAACCTATTATTCTCGCAGCTCCTACATTATTAAATTACGTAATACATTCACATAACATTGTTACACATGTATAAAATAATATAAACATATACAATGACTGTAATATACACTTTTTATATATTGTTACATACATATATTGCTTTAAGGCGGCTGGAACAAGAACATGGAGTTTATAAAACACTAAGGGATTGGACAAGTTTCTGAAGTATTAAGGATACTGACACGGGTACCAGATATGCCAGTAAAAACATTACAGACCATGTATGAAGCAATGGTTAGGTCCTCATTACTATACGGCAGTGAAGTGTGGGGATGGGAGAGGGTGGATAATGTAAATAAAATACAATGCAATTTCTGGAAGCGCATTCTAGGGTTGGGTAGGGGTACTTCAAACCACGGAGTTCTTCGGGAGGTAGGATGCTGGGAAGATGTTGTATTTGCTAAACTAAACGTAGTTAGGTACTGGCTGCGAATAATTAAAGGCGATCAAACAACTTTGAGAGCAATATGTTATCGTCATCAAATGAACAACATAGAGCATCCAAAATGGTGGGCGGCGGGGTTGCAACGCGAATTATCAAAAATTGGCTTAAATGATATCTGGCAAAGGGGTAATGAAAATACACACAGTGCCGTGAGAAAAGTCAAAAGACGACCATGCGATATAAACAGGCAGAAAATAGAATCTGAATGTAGACAAAGATCAACATTGGAACTGCAAAATGAAATAAAAACTAGATGGGGTAAGGAAACATATATTTTGGAATTGAGTATAAAACAGAAGACTGGAATAGCATGGCTTAGGTTGGGAGAGTGGAAAGCTCGCAAGATTGTTGATGACGATGGCAGGAGGATTTGCCCATTATGCGGGGAACAAGAAGACTGGGCACATATTTTGGCAGCATGCGTGCAGACGGAGGGTATTAGGAAAAAACTATTACCGGAAGTATTTTTGGCTTCCAACAGACGGAGGGCAGCATGCTGGGACTTGATTCTAAACAGCCAAAACTGGCCAAGCTTGGGCACATACTTAATGGAAGTACGTGTATTAAGAGATAAGGTGTTTATGTAAATTTTCTTTAAACATATGTGGTGCTTGATTACTTGTGCGCGACTGTGTGTGTGTGTGTGTGTGTGTGTGTGTCTGTGTGTGTGTGAGTGTGTGATTCAGAGTGTTTTTTTCAATTTTATATGTATGTATATAGTGCGGTGATTATAAAAAAAAATAATTGTTTTCTGGTTGATACTGCAAGTCACGTATACACACCAGGTATTTTTTTAGAGAGCATGTACGGTCTTATGACCAATGCGACTGTGTTATGCAATTAATGTAGTACTAAGTACTTAATAAATACCACCACTACCTACCGCTTTAAGGCGGGCTGTTATTGAATTTATGTAATATATAATTAGACTGAAATCATTTAAGTGTTAAAAATACTGCCTCAGTGGGGAAATCTTATACATTGTATATTTATGTATGCGTTGTGTATCACAATTATTAATGTATTATTGTTTTAAAACACCACTTGTGTCATCAATGTTTTTAGACTCGAAGCTAAATTGTAAGATGCATTTGAAACTAAAAGAAAGGAGTTAAACATTAAATATAAGATACTTTATTGGCTCTTTCGGAGTATTTCAGAACCTGATGTATATAACAAGATACTGATATATAAACAGATGCTGAAACCAGATTGGACCTGAAGGTATACAGATCTGGAGTTGCGATTATCAAGCACATATATACGCTTCAAAATAAAGTTCTAAGAACAAACACTTTTTTACTTTCTCTACTACGTACAGTAAGTAGGGGAAGTATTGTATTCCACCCAAAAATTCGATACCGAGATTTCACCGGAAATATATGTTTTGAGACCCCCTGAATCCAAAAAAGCATTTTTGGAAACATGTCCGTGTGTGTGTGTGTGTGTGTGTGTGTGTGTGTGTGTGTTAACAGCATAACTCAGAAACGAACAGTCGGATAAACGCCAAACTTGGTATTTAGGTTCAGTATCTTCCAGAGATACGGCACGAAGGTTTTTAATAAAATCCCCCACCCCAGTTTACCGTTTACATGGAACATTTTTCGAAAATTTTAATTTTCTCAAAAATGGCTCTAACGATTTTGATTAAAATAGCATATGTTTAAGATATTTTCATGACAAATAAAATGTATATCTCGAATTTTCTGGGAATGTCTCCAAAAGTATTCTTCATTGTGAACGACTTTTGCCTAACTGGTAAACTATAAGACATAGACAAAATTTTACTACACAAAAAATGTAGATCGCGTTAAAATACAGAATTTATGTCCTATACATTTTTTTTTGTTGAGTGAACTATTTTCGAGATATTGCTTGTTATTCCCGTAAATTTTCCAATACTTATACTTTTTCTCAAATTCGTCATTCATTTTTTTGTCCTGGTAATGCAAAGATAATGGAATACTCCACATAGCAACCAGCTCTTAAAAGATTTGACTATTGCTTAAAGCCTAGCAATTCCCCTTGCATCTACAAGAAAATTAGCAATAAGATTAACATCTCGATTAACAGGAAGCATATGGAGAATAAGCGTTTGTAAAAATAGTTTGTACAAGAGTAGAGAAAGTCATGCGAGTGTAACACAGCATATTTTTTCATGTGATCATCAGAGTCGGGTAAACTTGTGAAATGTTAGAGTAATTGATCGTTGCTTAATATTCTTCTCTGACGCAGTAAGGTTCCATTTACATGGCTATGTTTCTTCGCAAAATAACATATATTAGAGTACGGAGAAACCCGATTTTACACACGAGATTCCCTCTCATGACGCGAAATTTGTATGCAATAAATGCATACAAAATAGTATGAGCTGTATCGTTTGAAGAAACAATAAATGCAGAGAGGTACAAGAATATCTTGCACCATTTTTTGAACAGCTGGCCGACGTTAAATATCAGTGTGGATTTTTCCATCAACACTTTACTACCGCACATACAGCTGAAGTCATTAAATTTAATTCAGGAATTTTTTTTAAATGGCATGCTTATTAAAGAATTATGGCCCTTACGATCCCCTGATTTGACTGTATGTAAACTTGAAAAATTGAACTTGGGGGGACTTGAAAAATCAGTTGTATGCAATAAAGCCTATGCATTCGCTGTTGTGCCATTAAAAGAAAACTCCTGGACAGTTGTCTCGCAAAGTTCTCTTCCTTCATAACAATGCTCGGCTTCACACAGGAAGATTCAACTGGCAAGTTTCCTGCATCCTCCATATTCACCAAACCTTGCCCAAATGATTTTCACATGTTCCCCCAACTCAAAGGTCATCTTGGAGGTAAGCACTTTAACACCGATGATAAAGTCAAATCAGAAGTGAACAGTTGGTTATAAGCACAGGATCCGACCTGGTACAACATTTGGAAGAAACTTGTATCACGTTACCAAAAAAAGTCTGGGAAAAACATGTTGACTATGTAGAAAAGTGACAGAAGATTGTAAAATGTAAATAAAATTATTTAAACATGATAAATGATGTGTATTTTGTTATAACTTACTTATTGGGTGCCCCTTGAAGTAGTTATTTTGTTGTATTGTTATTTGCCCCACGCTTTGGGACGCAATTTGAAGTAGGTTGTTACTTCACGTATGAAAAGCCGATTTGAAGTAGGAGTTGTATTGTATTTCAGCTGTTGGGAAGTAGTTGCAACCGCACGTATGGTACCCGGTAGCATTCGCCCCAAAAAATGTTTAAAAAAATCCGATGTGTTACACTCACATGACTTTCTCTACTCTTGTACAAACTATTTATACAAACGCTTATTCTCCATATGCTTCATGTTACTCGAGATAAACATTTGCAGAGTCTATCTTATTGCTAAGTTTCTTGTAGATGTAAGGGGAATATATATTTACAAGGGCAATATAGAAATACAGTAGCCTTTAAGGACATACATATCTCTTAATAGCTGGTTGCTAGGTGCAGCACCATTCCCTTTCCCACAGATTAATACTCTTTGCATATCCAAGACAAAAAAATGAATAACGAATTCCCATTTGAGAAAATTATTGAAAAATTTAAGGGAATAACAAGTAATATCTCGAAAATGGTTCACTCAACAAAAAAAATGTATATGACATAAATTGTGTATTTTAACACGATCTACATTTTTTGTGCAGTAAAATTTTGTCTATCTCTTATGGTTTACCAGTTATGCAAAAGTCGTTCACAATGAAGAATACTTTTGGAGACATTCCCAGGAAATTCAAGATATACATTTTATTTGTCATAAAAATATCTTAAACATATGATGTTTAAATCAAAATCGTTAGAGCCATTTTTGAGAAAATTAAAATTTTTGAAAAATCTTCCATGTAAAGGGTAATGTGGGGTGAGGGGATTTTCTTGAAAACCTTCGTGTCGCATCGTTGGAAGATACTGAACCTAAATACCAAGTTTGGTGTTTATCCGGCTGTTCGTTTCTGATTTATGCTGTTCACAGACAGACACACACAGGGACATGTTTCCAAAAATGCTTTTTTGGATTCAGGGGGTCTCAAAACATGTATTTCCGGTGAAATCTCGGTATCGAATTTTTGGGTGGAATACAATACTTCCTCTACTTACTATACGTAGTAGAGAAAGTAAAAATATTAACTTTGTAATTTTGACTGTTTCTTTAAATATTATATATTTATGTTTGTCTCGGCTGCGTCAGTATTATTGTTAGAGGCATGGATTTCTTTGCAAGACGTGGTGCGGCTGAAGAACGTAGGCTTACACAGATTATAATTTTTATTTCACTACATTTATTAATCCTTGACGCAATTTAAATAACACTTCACTGATATAGAGAGCTGTGAGATTCTTTTATTAATTACTTGCACTTTTTAACGTAAACTATTTTTGTCTCAACTGAATACGTATTAAACTTCTCGAGGACGCATTTCGCGTCCGGTTAGAAACACTGTCTACAAGCAACGCGTCCAGTTATGAGCGCTGTCTACAAGCAATTGAACTCTACATTTGTAAATTTTGCTATATTTCAGTTTCTGCTAGGCTAATCCTAGTCCAATAGAATACCTTCATTTAACTAAAGCTTTCTCTGGTTGTTGATTGGCTGTTTTTAAACTGTCTCAAAATTTACATTATTGCTTCCAAGAATCACAAGTAGCATTAAGCTTTCAAATTCATTATTTCCTCAAGCTTATCTCATTGTTACCTCATTGTTAGCAACTTTAGCCTATTATTCTCACAGCTCCTACATTATTAAATTACATAATACATTCACATAACATTATTGAACAAGTATACAATAATATAAACATTTACAATGACTGTAATATCCTACACTTTTTATGTCTTGTTACATACACATATTGCTTTAAGGCGGGCTATTATCTAATTATATGTTATATAACTAGACTGAAATTAAATACTGCCTCACTCTCGTATAAATGTTTCGGCGGGAGTTAGAGCTGCGGCGGCCAGCGCGCCAGTCGCCGTGCAATGGCCACAATGTGAAGGAATAGCACTGTATTTCATTGCAATATTGCTTTTAGTAAGGGAAGTTTCAAAGCCTTCAGTCTGGTTTCGGAAATATTCAACTATAACATGATTCGAATGCTCTTATCTCAACTATCCTTAAGTTTGCAGCAATAAATGTTGTTCATACTCCTGTATATAGGATCTGAACTTCATATAATATAGCGGTGGACGAGGTGTTTCATGCCTAGAATACTTATCCTCATAATAACAATAATTTGTTTCACAGAAAGTTCAACATTCGTCGACCCGAGCAGAAACTACAGACGCGTTGCATAGCATCAAAATGAAAATGCAGTTTCCAGACGAACACTTTGATTGCTCTTTAATAAGAATTTGTAGGGCACCTCCAATCAAGTGGGGCTGGGTCCTTAATTAAAGAGCAGAGTGGCAATTACAGACTGAGGAAAACACTCAAGGACAAGAGAAAATTATAAAACCCTTAGTGAAAAGCATTCCTTTCTGAAGGTACGAGTGCTAAATCACTTTGTGTTTTCCTGTACACGTAACAAGTTGGGAAATGTATCTATGAGACGTACGACTGTTAAACGTGTCTACAGCAAAGTCTACTGCAGTAATAACAGAGGGACTTGGCGCCTCAGTAACGTATGTGACCTGCAGTCGGGAGTTCCCGGGTTCCACCTCCGGCGACCGCCTAATCTTACCCGTGGGTTTTTCGAGGTTTCCCCAGGTCGGCGTGATTCATCTTCCGCCACGACTCTCCTGCCTGTACCCATCATCTCCCCTATCATCTGTTTGAGGATTGCAGGACCAGGCGACGGTGTTCGGCGAGTTGCGGCTGGGCGGTGGATGTGTGCGTTGTAGAGGTTTCTTCCCCGCCTCCGAATGGGCCCACGAGGGGCGGGCGGCATAGTCAGGGATCCCGGTAAAAGCAAAAAGAGTCTTTGCGGCCTACTTGCGGGGCCCCTCCGTTCGTCCCTAACTTTACGTTAAAATTTGAAGTTTAATTTTCACTTTCGTAAATGGTGCGAGTAAAAAAATATGTTGTCAGTATTGTTTAATAAGGAGAAAGCTGGTGGAGCCCGTTGTAGACATTTCCTTGTGCCTAAGGCGGGAGTTTAGCTTGGGAAACTGCCTCTTCTTCATTGTCCTATACCTTCACTCTGCACCTTTTGTTACATTCTTGATGCTATCATTTTCTTTCCCTCTCCTGCTTTGTTTCGTTTTTTTTTTGTTTTGTTTTTACCCTGAGGCAGTATTTGTAACACTTAAATAATTTCAGTCTAATTATATACTGTAAATTCAATAACAGCCCGCCTTAAAGCAATATGTGTATGTAACAATACATAAAAATTCTGATGTGTTACACTCACATAACTTTCTCTACTCTTCTACAAACTATTTTTACAAACGCTTATTCTCCATATGCTTCATGTTAATCGAGATGTTAATCTTATTGCTAATTTTCTTGTAGATTCAAGGGGAATTGCTAGGCTTTAAGCGATAGTCAAATATTTTAAGAGCTGGTTGCTATGTGGCGCATTGCATTCTCTTTGTATGTCCAGGACATAAAAAAATGAATAACGAATTTGAGAAAAAGTATAAGTATTGGAAAATTTAATGGAATAACAAGCAATATCTCAAAAATGGTTTACTCAACAAAAACATGTATTGGATATAAATTGTGTATTTTAACGCGATCTACATTTTTTGTGTAGTAACATTTTGTCCATCTCTTATCGTTTACCAGTTATGCAAAAGTCGTTCACAATGAAGAATACTTTTGGAGACATTCCCAGAAAATTCGAGGTATAAATTTCATTTGTCATGAAAATATCTTAAACATATGATATTTTAATCAAAATAGTTGGAGCCATTTCTGAGAAAATTAAAATTTTCGAAAAATGTTCCGTGTAAAGAGTAATCTGGGATGGGGGGATTTTCTTGAAAACCTTCGTGTCGCATCTCTGGAGGATACTGAACCTAAATACCAAGCTTGGTGTTTATCCGACTGTTCGTTTCTGAGTTATGCTGTTCACAGACACAGACACAAACACACACACACACACACACAGACACACACACGGACATGTTTCCAAAAATGCTTTTATTGGATTCAGGGGGTCTCAAAACATGTATTTCCGGTGAAATCTCGGTATCGAATTTTTGGGTGGAATACAATACTTCCCCTACTTACTATGCGTAGTAGAAAAAATAAAAATGTATGTAACAGTCATTGTATATGTTTGTATTATTGTATCCAGGTGTAATAATATTATGTGAATGTATTACGTAATTTAATAATGTAGGAGGTGTTAGAATAGTAGGTTAAAGGTTGCTAACAATGAGGTAACCTTGAGACTATGATGAGTTTGAGAGTTTAATAATGTTACTTGTGATTCTTGGGAGCAATAATGTAATTTTAGTGACAGTTTATAAAAATAGCCAATCAACAGAAAGGTTTAATTAAATGAAGATATTCCATTGGATTAGGAATAGCCAATAAGAGACTTGAAATACAGAAATTTACAAGTTTAGGCGCTTGAAATGAATTCAGTTGCCTATAAACAGTGTTCCTAACCAGACGCGAGATGTGTCCTCGAGAAGTATAATACGTATTCGTGTCAGACGAAAATAGTTTACGTGTTAAAAAGTGAAAGTATTTAATAAACCCTTCTCACATCGCTCTCTCTATGTATCAGTGAAGTGTTATTTAGATCGTGTCAAGCATTAATAAAAGGAGTGAAGTAAAATTATAATCTGTGTAAGCCTACATTCTTAGTCGCACCACAACCCTGCTAAGAGAAACGTGTCTCTAACAATAATATTGACGCAGCCGAGGCAAACATAAATATTTAATACTTAAAGAAACAGTCAAATTACAAAGTTAATACTTTTAAAAATTGGGGCAAAGGCTACCGGGTACCATACGTGCGGTTGCAACTACTTCAAGTGTTCGGCTCCCCAACAGTTGAAATATAATACAACCCCTTCAATACAAACCATTTCTCAAATTGACGCCCAAAGCGTGTTGCAAATAACAATACACACAAGTTAAAAGAAAACACCTTCTCAACCCATAGTACATAAGAGAAGTATTGTATTTCATCCAAAAGTTCTACATCGAGATTTAACCGAGAACCCATGAATAAAAAAAAATTATATATATATAATGTGTTACATTCACATGACTTTCTTGCCCATTGCTCTATACACTATTCTCCTATCTACTTCTTGTACATGGATCTACTTCTTCTCTTCATTCCACATTTGCACTCTTCATTATTGGTATAAGGAGAATAGAGCTGTCTAAAGCGATAGTCACATTTTTAAAAGGCTGATCGCTAAGTGATGGCTTTGAAATTGCATGCTCTTTATATCACCAGCAGAAAACCAATAGTGATTTGCCACATGAAAAAATATGTAAATATTTGAAAACTCAAACCAAAAGGTTATACAACACAGGGGTACGTCTCACCTCGTGCATAGATCTATTGTATGAGGGCAGTCCCAGAAGTGCCCGACCTGATGTAGATAGTGGTTGTTGTTGCAAAAAAGTGACTGCGGTAGAAAGTACCAACCTTATAAAGCTTAAGTTTGGCGATGCTACGTCATTTAGTAATTGTTTAGCAGCCATCAATACTGAACACTCTCAGCAAATTTGTAAACGTGGATAAAACTGGCTATCGTTATGTGATACAGTACTTTCATTTGAAAGGTCTTAGTCCAACTAATATTAAAGCTGAGCTAGATTCTACTCTGGGGGAGTCTGCTGCTTCGTTTACAACAGTAAAATGTTGGGCGGCAGAGTTTAAGCGAGGCTGTACGAGCTGCCAAGACGAACATCGCAGTGGTCGACCAAATGAGGTGACCACGCCAGAAGTTGTGAGGAAAATCCACAAAATGGTATTCGATGACCGTCGACTGAATGTGTACGAGTTAGCAGACATTGTAGCCATTTCAAAAAGTGCTGTACATCGCACACTAACTGAAAATTTAGACATGAGAAAGCTATGCGCAAGTTGGGTGCCGCGTTCACTCACAATGGAACAAAGGCAGCTTCGTGAAGATGTTTCAATGGAGTGTTTGATGGTGTTTTGCTGCAATAAAGGCAAGTTTTTGCGTGGATCCATAACTATGCATTAAATATGGGTCCATAACTTTACACCTGAGACGAAGGAACAGTCAAAATAGTGGATTGAAATGGGCGAATCGGCTTCAAAGAAGGGGAGACAGTTCCATTTGCAGGCAAGGTCATGGCATCAGTTTTTTGGGATACGCGTAGGATAATTTTCATTGATTATCTTCAGAAAGGAAAAGCTATACATGGCGAGTATTATGCAAACTTATTGCAGCATATGGATGATGAAATCAAGCAAAAACGGTCGCATTTAGTAGAAAAGAAACTTTTGTTTCATCAAGACAATGCACTAGTTCACACATCCATTATCGCCATGGCCAAAATCAATGAGTTAAAATTCGAATTCCTTCCTCATGGACCTATTCGCCAGATGTAGCCCCTTCTGATTACTTTCTATTTCCAAAGTTGCTGGTAAAAGATTTGCCAACAGTGAAGACCTGGAGTCTGCAGTTGATGTCTATTTTGCAAAACTCGACGGTTCTCACTATAAACTATCGAAGCTATTGAACATCGCTGGGAAAAGTGTATCGAGCTGAAAGGAGACCATGTAGAGAAATAAAGATGTTTGTTCCCAAAATTTGTGTGTTTTATTTGTTAGGTCGGGTACTTCTGGGACAGCCCTCGTGGCTAACACACCACAGGAGGTTACAAGCCGCAGGCAGACGGCCATATCGACGCGCATTAGTCCCTAACAGTCCCAGGCTCGAAGACTCGACACACTGCTGGAGTTGCCTAGAGAGAGCGATGAACGACCCGTCGACTAAGTAGCCTTCTACTGTCCTTGGGGAATACCCTTTTCTTTGAGCAAGCATTCGCGTTTTTGCCCGGCACCACCGTGCACCACGAAACATAAAAGCACACCTGAAAGATGAGAAGGAAACGGAATAAAAGGGAAATGATGCAAAGGCAAACGTGATTGAATGAAAAACCAGCCCAGCATTCGCACACCGATCAGGATAACCCACGAAAAACGCAAGGTCAGATTCGGCGGGACCTCCTGAATATGAGCCTCACATGTTACCGCGGAGTCATCTTGCTCAATAATTCTAGTCAATGACAAAGAATATCTCGGAAATGGTTAACGACAAACATTTTATTTTACATAAATCGTGTGCATTAACGACATTATTTTGTAGCAACATTTTGTGTATTTGGACATTTACCAATTGTAGAAAAACTTTTAGAATGAAGTGGACTCCAGAGACTGTTAAAAGGTTTTGATGTGTTACATTCACATGACTTTCTCTACCCTCTATCGCTTATTGGTGGGTATATAAATTATTCTTACGAAAGTTTATTTTTCTATCTAATTCATTTTAATCCAGATAATCTTTCCGAAAATAGCTACATTACACATTTTGTTATAGACACAAAGAGAACAGCGATAGTCAAATGTTTAAGAACTGGACGCTATATGCTGGCCTTAAAATTCCATACTGTTTCCATGACATCGCGAGAAACAACTAAATGACAATGACTAAGTATTGAACAATTCTAATCTTTAATAACGGACATCTCAGAAATGGATTATGCAAAAAAAAAGCTTATTTGAAATAAATTGTGTATTTTAAAGAGATCTACATTTTTATATAGTATGCTTTCGTCTATCGCTTAACGTTTACCAATTATGCAAGATTATACAAAATTCCGAATGAAAAAGACTTCATAGACTTTCCCAGAACATTCAAGATGATTTTATTTGTCTTGTAGGCAGGTATTTTTCATTGTGGTATTTTAATCAAAATCGTTAGCCGTTTTTTTTAGAAAATCAAACGTTCTGAAAAATGTTCCATGTAAAGGATAGTTTGGGGCGGGAGACTTTCTTGAAAATCTTCGTGTCGCACCTTTGGAAGATACTGATCTTAGGTACCAAGTTTGGTATACGTCCACTTTTCGTTTTAGAGTTAGATGGGCATTTTTCTTAAAAATGCTTTATTTGGATTCAGGGAGCCTCAAAACTTGTATTTCCGGGGAAATCTCAATACCGAATTTTTGGGCGGAATGCAAAACTTCCTCTACCCGTCTTGTCTCATACGATACAGGTTTCAGTCATTGACCCGGGAGCTCTTCAGCCTTGGTTTATTGTCATACTTTCCCTACTTATTATATGTGAAGGGTCTTTCAACAAGAGTGTCCTATCTTTAACATGTGATAGCTGCCGTTGTTATTGAGTTACAGCAGTCATGTGGTTACAGTTGTTATTGACAAATAGCCATGGAACGTTACAGCATTCAGCAACGCGTAGAAATTGTGAAAATTTATTAACAAAATGGATCATTTGTTCGCCAAACCTTCCGTGTATTGCGTGAAGTTAACGGTGTCCATAATCGTCCCTGCGAGAGAACGATTCGGAATTTGATTGATAAATTTGAAAGAAGTGGTTCTGTCAGCGATCACAGAACGCCTGAACGTAATCGACGTAACCACTCCAACGAAAACATAGGCGCCGTTCGTGAGAATGTACGTGAGAACGGAAACAAATCAATTGCTTGTCGAGCGCAAAAATTGGGGGTTTCGCCGACCACAACTTGGCGAATTCTGCATCTGAACTTCAGGTTTCACGCTTACAAAATGGTGTTAACTCAAGAACTAAAACCCAACGACCATAGGTTGCGCCGTGCATTCGCTGACTGGGCTATGGAGCAATTGGAAGCCTAACCAGATTTTTGTCAAAAAATCATCTTCACCGACGAAGCCCACTTTTGGATGGATGGTTGTGTTAACAAACAAAATTGCAATCACAATCAAATGCAGATTCAAGAACGACCACTTCATCCCCAAAAGGTTACTGTGTGGTGTGGATTTTGATATGGTGGAATCATTGGTCCATATTTTTTCCAAGATGAAGATGGAGAACCTCTGTCAATGGAGAAAGATACCGGTCTCTTATAAGGGACTATTTTTGGCCTCAATTGGATGGTATGGATCTCAGAAACATCTGGTTCCAGCAAGATGGTGCCACATATCATACTGCTCTCAAAATAATCGATCTTTTGAAGGAGTTCAGAGGTTTCATCATTTCCTGTGGTGGTGATGTTAACTGGCCCCCGAGGTCATGTGATTTAACGCCGTTGGATTACTTCTTGTGGGGTTATGTTAAATCTCGAGTTTATGTCAACAAGCCGGAAACAGTAAATGATCTTATGAATAACATCACGCGTGTTATTCGTGAAGTTGGACCTAATTTACGTTCTTCTGTCATTGAAAATTGGGTCAACCGCATACGCGCAACCCAACGAAGTCGCGGCGGTCACTTAACTGATGTTCTCTTCCACACGTAATGACATTAATAATGTTCCAAAATAAAAAAAGAAATAAACCTCCATCATTTATAGAACGCGTTTTATTTAAGTTCAGATATAGGACACTCTTGTTGAAAGGCCCTATATGTAGAAAAGAAAAGAAAAATGCAAGTTTCATGCAAATGTCTTAAACGTATGGTACTTTAAATAAAATCTTTAGAGTTGTTTTTGGGGAACTAAGAAATAACGAGCATTTTTCCATGTAAAGTGTAATTTGCCATGGGAAGATTTGCTTGAAAATCTGCGTATCGCATCCTTGGAAGAAGCTGAACCAAGTTTTGTATTTAACCGACGTTCAACTGTAGGTAAGGCTGTTAATCTGGGGATTTTACTAAATTCCACAGATGTGAAGACTTCTTTACTTCAATTTGAGAGCGTTGCGTAAGGTGTAAAAATAGAAAAAGTTTCGGTTCATCGACGATACTTAAAGAGTGGTCTATGCGTCTGTGTACGTATATGGCATGTAATTAAATTGTGAAGTTGGCGCAGTTTAATGCGGCGCTGTGCTGCCGTGTCATTAAATTTTAATTTGGGAGCCCGACACTTACGTGTAGCTTTAAGTTCACCAAGTTTGTTACAAGGGTTCTTCACGCGTGTGCGGCGGCGAAACAAATCATTGTTTTACTTTGCTGGCAAACTTTATATTGTGGGCGTTCTTCAGGCTGCCAGGATATTACCTTATCATCAACACATTGTTATTGTTACTATTCAATTATTTGTTTAGTTTGCTATAGCACAGCCCACTATAGCCTCGGCAAGTTTCAGATCCTTACTGGACTAAGCTAACGTAAGAAGTTTATGATAGCTGACGGCAGAGACGCTGATAGGCGACCATTCAATTCATTGCTCGCTTGGGCTTGCTTGCGTTTTCGGCTTTGAAGTAAGTGGTAATTATGGTTGAGATATTCAAGCTTTACTTTGGATTACTAAGAAGTACATGGAGACGTTTTTAACATATATTAGGTAAAGGAGCAAAGGCGCTAAATATAAATTTACTGGACCACGATCAAGCACAATATTCCTAGTGGCTCAGAATTAATAAGATAAAATTTCGGGCTCTTTCAGTTCATGTGTGCCCTTTTTACTTTCTCTACTACGTATAGTAAGTAGGGGAAGTATTGTATTCCACCCAAAAATTCGATACCGAGATTTCACCGGAAATGCATGTTTTGAGACCCCTGAATCCAAAAAAAGCATTTTTGGAAACATGTCCGTGTGTGTCTGTGTGTGTGTCTGTGTGTGTGTCTGTGTGTGTCTGTGTGTGTGTGTGTGTGTGTGTGTGTGTGTATGTCTGTGAACAGCATAACTCAGAAACGAACAGTCGGGTAAACACCAAACTTGGTATTTAGGTTCAGTTATCTTTCATGGATGCGACACGAAGGTTTTCAAGAAAATCCCCCACCCCAGAGTACCCTTTACATGGAACATTTTTCGAAAATTTTAATTTTCTCAAAAATGGCTCTAACGATTTTGATTAAAATATCATTGTTTAAGATATTTTTATGTCAAATAAAATGTATATCTTGAATTTCCTGGGAATGTCTCCAAAAGTATTCTTTATTGTGACCGACGTTTGCATAACTGGTAAACCATAAGAGATAGACAAAATTTTACTACACAAAAGATGTTCATCGCGTTAAAATACACAATTTATGTCATATTTTTTTTTTGTTGAGTGAACCATTTTCAAGATATTGCTTGTTATTCCGTTAAATGTTTCAATACTTATACTTTTTCTCAAATGGGAATTCGTTATTCATTTTGTTTTGTCTTGGATATGCAAAGAGTTATAATCTGTGGCAAAGGGAATGGTGCTGCAGCTAGCAACCAGCTATTAAGAGATATGTATGTGCTTAAAGGCTACTGTATTTCTATATTGCCCTTGTAAATATATATTCCCCTTACATCTACAAGAAAATTAGCAATAAGATAGAGTCTGCAAATGTTTATCTCGATTAACATGAAATAGATGGAGAATAAGCGTTTGTAAAAATAGTTTGTACAAGAGTAGGGAAAGTCATGTGAGTGTAACACAACAGATTTTTTCTTTCTTTCCTTTCTCTTTGTATTTTACGTCGCTTTAACTGCTTGGTCATATCACGGTAGATCTGTTAGGAGATATCTCGTGGCTCTGTGTGTGGTGAACAGTTAGCCTTCTAGGTCTCATCCCTTTCCATACCATCTTGTTTTGTCATGTGTCCACAGAGGTCTTAGTGCCAGGCACCTGCTCACCTGCTTCTATACGTGACGGGAAAGAAGAAAGCCTCGACACGTGTTCACAGAGGCCTTAGTGCCAGACACTTGCACATCTGCTTCTTTATGTGACGGGCATAAGACAACTTCGACACGTGTCCACCGAGGCCTTTGTGCCAGGCAACCTAGAGTCTGTCTCTACATGTGCCGAGCAGATGGTATTAGGGTGCCGTCCAGTCTGCCTGTTTTCATTGTACAAATGACAGATCATTGGCCATTGCATCTGTTTTCATTTTTACTATTGTTTTAGACTTAATGTCGTACTTTGGGTCGTGGTGTTAAATATTCAATCCGGTACGTGCTTTGGTGACTGAGTGAACCTACGAAAAATTCCAGTCAGATTAATCGGCCCACGGAATTTGAACTCGGGTCATACATGATACCGCCTGCGCCATCTTGCTGGCTGTGACGTTTTGTAATACGGAGGGCAAAACAAAAGGAATTGCTGATCATGAATTTCCTGTAAATCAAGATTTAAAGTGGCGGTGGTTGAAAGTAGCGAACTAACCACTGGAAGCAATTCTTTTGTAGTTTCTAGCGCACGTTTTAATGAAGTAGATTACAAACCTACTGTTAAATAAAAATACTTAAAAAGAGCAGTACCAAATAATTTCCTTAATTATGTAGTTCTTAAAGTACTCAAAGCGGTAACTCCTAGGAACGAGATTAAAAAAGAGCGTTCACTGTGTCTTCGTTAATGTGATCCAGTCCAACTTGTCACTATCACTTCACTCTCTTCGTGACGACATAGCGCCATAACGAAATACGCACGATGTAGTCTTTTCTTCCTTACGGTTCACCCACTGAGGAGTCCAACACAACACTTCTCCAGTATCTCGCAGAAGCAACACTTACTGCGCGTCACAGCAGTCGCCACAAACTCGCTCGGAGAACGGCACTTTTCGTCGCACTAGAAACGGACTCACTGGCGAGAGCACTGGCTTATAGAGCCGTTGTAAATTTCCAGAGTTCCAAAACGTTCTGAAAGGAAAACATCCAGAAGATTCTGGTTACCTGACAATTGTGCTTCCGGTGTTTACGCTGGCAAGCGCTACTTATCTTTGCTTATCTCCAATGACGACCTCCGATACCTTGGGCCATAACAGCTGTGTCGCAATAATAATCAGCAATTCAATTATTATTGTTTTATTGGTATTATTATTTTTTTATGTACATTAATTGTGTCACTTTTTTAGCCCTAAATGAGACATAAACACATCTCGTACTTGTACATGTAGGATTTATAATGAGGAAACTGCTGACTGTGTAGCAATACAGAGTGCATCTCAAAATTCAATTCTTCTCTGTCACAATGGAACGAAAATTCAACATTTGACCATTCTTCTCCAAGATTTGTAACGCTGCTGGCAGAATAGTTTATTGTGAGTGCTACGGCAAAGCTACCAAAGTTGTGTGTCTCAACAACACTGAAAATGTGTGCAAACCCAGTATTATCTGTTACATGTTTTCTTGTGTGCAAGGAAAGCCCAGCTGTTTCACTAGACTAATATGGACACACTTCATCCCAGTCATTCTGAGCAACATTGCTGCGGCTACAACCATTTTTAAAGGAATATCGGGTATAGGATAGGTTGGACGTGGTGTAGAAGGAAAGTGAGGAAAAGGTATTGGGGTTCCGCATAGCACCCCGGAAGTGAGGAAGGTATCGCCAGCTTATTGAGCTAAAAGCGGGTGTGGGGATGTCAGGGAGACAGCCATGAACTGACCCTGACTATCCCCCTGAGGAATGGAACGGGATTGGATAGGGATTGAAATGTATGTATTTATGTAATTAGTATGTTAAAGTAGTCTCGAAATGTGTGCTCAATTTTGTCATTGGTATCTGTTGCAATGTTTCCAATATCTTGATTGTGTAAGAAGGTTGTTCCGAGGCCTCTCCTGACACTCTTCAGGTCTTCAAGTACTGTAGTCCAATCGGCCGTCTTAGTGATCAGCAAGTGTACCAGGTCGGTGAGATGGTACCCATAAGCTCTTCCAGATGAACTATTGGGGCAGGCGGTGGTGAAATCTGTGGCGAGCAAACGATGACATGCAGGCCACTGGTTGTTGAGTCAGCGGAGTCAGATCGCTGTGGACAGCTGGTGGTGAGGTTGTTGAGGGTGGTGGAGAGGGCGGCGATGGTGGCGTGCAGATCCTGGAGTCCTTCGATGGCGGCGAGTCGGCGGAGGTAGTGTTCAGATATGACGGAGTTGGCAGCGCTGGTGGGTGTTCGTCCTGTGGAGAGATGCGGGATCCTATGTTGAGGACCTCCTTGTGAAGATCTTGGACCGCATCTCGCCAGGTGGTGTCTGTGTTGGCTGGAACAGGTGGTGTGATTGGAGTCGTTGGAGCTGGAGGTGTGTGCAGAGTAGCAGGCGGTGTCGATTGGCGGATGGAGAAGCCAAAATGCTTGAATTTCAAGCCTCAGAGTCGCAAACGTTTCGGCAGTGAGTCACTGGCCGAGGCTTTTAAGCATAGTAACGGGAGAAACAATACTTAAAGTACAATACAACAATAGCTAATAACTTGCAACGCCTCTGAATGAGAAAATCTCCCAACAACATCGGTGGCTGAAGTCGGACTCATGAACGGAAGATCTACAGTGAAAATCCTGCCTGACTAAGGTTTTCTCCAGCTTTTCTTCAATCTTCATAACTGACGAATGTCAGGGAGGTAACCTAAAGTTCGGGCGGAAACGGGAAATAAAACACGCGCCGGATAATTATATACAAAATACTTATACACACAGTATGAGGAAATTCAACAACTATTTCACAAAGGCTAAAACTGCAGAAGGATGAACTCTCAAAGCAAGTGGCTGCAAGGTGAAGGTAAGCCTCAAGCGATAACATGAAACAGACCAAAAAGTTTTTGGACCTTTAGAATTTCGGCAAACACCGCCAGAATTTCACAGCGACAGGCTGGCACCGCGGTGTATGTGTCTAATGGGGCTGTAAAAAGCGACGCTAGAAATGAATGACGGGCCATAAAACTTTCCAATCTCGATAATCCTGAAATGAAATTCTTCAATGAAAATTAAGTTGGAAAAGGAGGCAGCGAATAACTGAGGCGATAAACCACATGGTCAGGGACCAAATCCAAGCCGCCTAGCAAATGGGCATAAAGAAGACAACACCTCTAGTCAGAAGGAGGAAGGGAAAGCTTCACTCCGGTCATTTTCATCAGGGCACCTTCGCCATGCCACTGTCCGTGACATTTAGTTGTGTGCAGTCTCGCGTCTGCCGGTGATGAGAAACTACAATCCGTGTTCTGAGCGTGTAACAACCAGCTTTACTGCAAATAGATGACAGTGGCTCCAGGAGTCTGTGTCTTGTGTGTGCGAGGAGCGGGTCGCGTGTTGAGTGAAATATAATTTGTCGCCTGTTGTGCGAGAATAAACGGAAAACAGAGGCCGCATTCTCTTACGCTTCCCCACTCAGGAACTTTCACCACCGGGAGAGGAACAAACTCGTGCTGGGTCAAGGATCGACAGCCGGATCATCAAGCAAAATCCACATCCACGCACCCCAGGTAAAAACTCATACGAAGCGACACCCCCAATCCTAACCAAACGTTTCTCATTCCTGAAGTTTCTTTCCCAATTATCATTGCCTTCACGGATAAACTACGATATCTATACACACGCCAGTAATGCGCAGTTTCCCTGCAGGTGCCGCTTCTCCCTCTCGCTTTCACAACTGCACAGCTGACAACATACGACGAACAAACACCGCCATCCTTTCGCGAGTAACACAAGGGACCCTGAAATATCGGCTTGGTACCCTAAGCCGCAAAGCGTAGTAAAGGGATGTTTTTATGAGTAGGGGAGTGAAGCATTTGCAGCCACGACAACATGGTGTAGCCGTAGGATTGGTGAGGCTAACCGCCAAGCATTCCACTCCTAAGATAACTGTGTGTGTCTGAATATACACTGGTGTACAAAACCTAAGAACGAAAGCAATCTTCGCATGCTATGACACATAGCTCGATGAAACTTGAATCATACATAGAGGGAACTGCTACAGTAGGCAACTAAACGAAATATGCAATGAGGCGAACAGAAATGGCAATACGACATATGATGGCTCTCTAGATTTATAGAAACATATACATGGTGCTTACAAGGGTGTATGATCCCCACGGACTGCAATGCATGCTCTGCATCGCTCCCATGCTGGCCACAAGGTTGGTAAGCAGTTCTTGTGGTAGGGCGTTCCATTCTTCCACCAGCGCTGTTGACAACTGTTGGATGGTCGTTGGTGCATGTGGATATGCTGCAATGCGTCTCCCCAAAGCATCCCACACGTATTCGACGGGATTTAAATCGGGGGAATGGGCAGGCCAGTCCATTCGCCGAATATCCTATCGACCAAGAGATCCTTCACCTGCGCTGTTCGATGCGGTCACGCATTGTCATCCATAAAAATGATGTCGGAGCCGACTGCACCTCTGAAAAGACACACATGGGGAAGGAGTACAGTATCACAATAACGTTGACCAGTGAGCGTACCGTGTTCAAAGATTTGGAGGTCGGTGCGCCCATGCAACATTATGCCTCCCGAAACCATAACAACCGGACCACAAAAACGATCATGTTCAAGGATGTTCCTGAGCTCATTACGTGTTCCCACCTCTCGCCAGATGAGGGTACGTCGAGAAGCACTACTTAGACTGAATCTGCTCTCATCCGAGAAGAGCACGCGACCCCATTCCTCGTTGGTCCAATTTTTATGCTCTTGGGACCATCGCAAACGGTGCCGTCGATGTGCGGATGTCAGTGGATCACAACGAACTGGCCGTCGGGCAAAGAGACCACCTCATTGTAGTCGCCGTGCCACTGTGTATCAGGAGATCGTGCCTAGCTGTCCTGTTAAATGTGGTTGCAATTGTTTGGAGTGGATCCTTCGTTGTCTGTTGCACAATGTAGCGGTCATCTACTGCTGTAGTTGAGCGTGGTCGACCACCGCCTCTCCTTGGAACAGCAGTGCTTGTGGTTTGGGAGGTTCCCCATGCACGCGAAACAATGCTGTGAGCAATTCAAAACTCCTGAGCAACACTCGTCACACTTCGCCCTTCTTCCAGTTTCCCGATGATTCTTCCCTACGTGAAGTTATCCAAATGGTGTCTACGGGCCATGTTGCAATGAAGAACACCACTACAGTGCACCGTAACAGCTCGCTAATTGCTACACACCGGCTTGTCCTGTTTTGTCAACTGCCCCGTGTTGCGGGACCGGACACATTTGGCAATATAGGCTCGCTACACTCACACCATGTGACGTCCAGCTTTCTGTGTACATGTTTGAGACCTCTGGCAACATGCAACCGCACATTTATCTACTTCCACCAAGTAGTTCATTTGTTATGTTACTTTACCCATCTCGTCCTTAGGTTTTGCACAACAGTGTACATATATTGGTTTCAAACAAAGGGTAAAGCGTGAGAAATTTCGGTGTAAATGAAGTCAACGAGCATTACTACTGTTGCACCTTTTTGAAGAGGGAGAAGAACAACTTTGCGCTAAAACTTCGCCAATCTAGCGGATTTGCTTAACTCCGATAGGTTAGGAATCTCCTATACGTATGCGCACTATCGACAAAGTGACGAACTTTGTCATTACACCAGGATTTCCTTATAAGGGAAAGGTGGGTGGGTTACAGGCTCTGGAAGTGTTAACATGTCTACCCCAAAACACAATATTAAGATGTTATCAGTAATCCTTTTCACCCTATACATCTTTTAGCACTGTTTGCCGTGTGTATAGATATGGTAGTTTTCCACTTTTTTAGGCGTTTAACACTATTCAAGAGGGAGAGGAACGAGGTAATTTAAGTTGGAACTTTTCTTTTGAATAGCGTTTAACGCCGCGTTACATGTGGCACCACAGACGGTGGGAGGCCTAAGTTTGGAGTACGTCCCCGGTACTTGCCAGACATGACGACTGAGGAAAACCATGAAATAAACCTCAGCCAGGGGGTACCGTCCTGGAGGGATTTGAACCGCAGACCTCCCGTTCACGAGTCCGTGTCTTAACTCTACCTCGGTTATCCGTGCCGATGAGTTGGTACTGAACTGTGTAGCTCCATCTCACCTATTTCATAATTCCAGTCACATGACTGACAAGTTGCTTACGTCATCCCAAATGATGGGGAGTGTGACGCTATCAATGGACTGTCTGTGTTGTTGATAGTTGAGTTTGACAGTATTCATAATGATGTGAAACAAAACTAATGGTATTTAAAAAGGGTAATAAGTGGAGAAAGGATGAAAAATGGAGTTGGAAAGGTAAGGAAATTGAGGTTGACAGAAAGTTTGATTATTTGGGAGTAAGACTAAGTAACAACGGTAGATGGGGAGAACAAAAGAAACAGGTTTTAGCAAAAGGAAAAGTGGCAATGTAAGCTATTAGAGCATGTTTAGATAAAATACTTGGGATGCACGTAAAATGGATAGAAACAGTATATGGAGCAGTAGTTGAGGTATGGTGCAGAGATTTGGGGTATTGAGGAGGGGTGGGAACAGGTAAATAAAGTGCATAGCAGCTTTTGTAAAATAATTCTGGGTCTACCAAGAGCACAAATGGAGTTAGGGAGATTTGGTAGTAAGGCTGAAATTATTGAAATAATAGTGAAATATTGGTTGAGAATTGAGGAATCACACAATAATAGTATTTTAAAACAATGTTTGGAGGTTCAGCGAAAGCTAAATAAAGACGATACTTGGTACAAGCGCCTAGAAGCAATTCTCAATGAAATAGGGTGTGGCGATATTTGGAAATATAGACAATCACGTGAGAAGGGGTGTTGGAAAAGAGTGAGATTGAGGATTGAAGATATGGAAAGACAGGAAATAATTGGTAGTTTTAATTCAAAAAGATCATCATATGTATATACAGAGATTAAAAGGACATAGGAAAGAGAAAACTATGTTGATGTTTGTAATAAAATAGCAAGAGAGGGCTTTGCATGGGCTAGGTCAGAGGTAGTGAGGTTAAAAGGCAGAGGAGAAGGGGAAAATGAAGGCAAATACCCATTATGTAATAGCAAATTTAACAATTATTGGAATTTAATGTTAGAATGTGAAGGAACAATGAATATGAGGAAACAGTTGCAAAGAAACAATTGGTCTAGATTAGCAAATGAAATTATAGGTAAACGGATGTTAAAAGTTAAATCCAAGGAAATTTTAATTCAAATAGGGAAATATTTCGGTGTAGTGAGAAATAAATGGTTGAAAAAATTAGAAATATGGAATAGAAAGAAAACGTAGATTGTTGAATCATAAATTAAATAGGACCCAATGACTCGACATGGTGTTGGATGTTTGCGGGCCCTTAGTAATGCAGCAACTTAGTGAAAGAGAAAATGATATGTAAAGGGTAATGTGTAGAGACAAAATTATGTATTATAGAAATTATATGATAATTAATTTATGTAACTAACGAAGTGAAATAATGATGTGTGAATAAGGTTGACGATAACAGACCATTTATTTAACGGTGTTTTTTTATTACTAAGGCCACATTGCTGTTATTATTATTATTATGATTATTATTATTATTATTATTATTATTATTATTATTATTATTATTTCCAGATAACCAGAGGTTCTGCTTTCCTATCAGCCAACACGGTATAGAGACAGAAGAAGATGCTTATCCAAACGGTAAGACCAGTTTTAACATCTTAATTTCGGCACAGGCCAGATGGCATAATGGTTTTAATACTAGTAATTGTTATTATTATAATTGTTATGGGAAAAGTGTGCAAGTGGTTTATGATTAGCGAAATTCACAAACACATCGAAATAGTCTCTTACCGGCAATAATTTTAGACCTTTTTTCCATATCTACTTCAAAAGAAACGTTGAAGTAGATAGTATCTTTACGTTATTTTGTTATTTGCCCCACGTTTTCGGAGCCAATTTGAAGAAAGGTTGTTTTCTTTACGTTTTTAGCATCACGCTTTGGGCGTCTATTTGAGATAGTTATTGTTTCAAATTATGGAAAAGCCATTTTAAGTAGGAGTTGTATTATATTTCAAATTGTAGTTGTTGCAACCGCACGTATAGTAAACAGTTTCCGGTAGGCTTCGCCCCAAATGTACTTTCAGGTGGCCTATGCCCCAAATTTTAAAAAAATATTAACTTTGTAATTTGACTGTGTCTTTAAATATTATATTTATGTTTGCCTCGGCTGCGTCAGTATTTGTTAGAGACACGTTTCTCTTGGCAGGGTTGTGATACGACTAAGAATGTAGGCTTACACAGATTATAATTTTTACTTCACTCCTTTTATTAATGCTTGACACGATTTAATTAACACTTCACTGTGAGATTCTTTAATTGATTAATTGCACTTTTTAACACGTAAACTTATTTTTTGTCTCACACGAATACATATATTTCTTGAGGACACTTTTTTGCGTCTGGTTAGTAACTCTGTCTGCAGGCAACTGAATAGATTTCAACCGTCTAAACTTGTAAATTTCTGTATTTCAAGTCTCTGATTGGCTAATCCTACTCCAATAAAATACATTATTGCTGCTCCAATACTGACTAGTAGCATTTAAACTTTTAAACTCATTATTACCTCAAGGTTACCTCATTGTTACCTCAAGGTTACCTCATTATTAGCAACTTTTAACCTATTTTTCTCACAATTCCTACATTGTTAAATTACGTAATACATTCACATAACATTATTACACATGTATACAATAATATAAACATATGCAATGACTGTAATATACATTTTTTATATATTGTTACATACACTTATTGCTTTAAGGCGGGCTGTTATTGAATTTACATATTATATAATTTGACTGAAATCATTTAAAACACTGCCTCAAAAGTCACAATATGAATGCCAGAGTGATTATGAATGAGTTTAATGTAAAAGTTGATAACGAAAGCAGATTTTAAAAAATCTGATGTTGTAGATTCACACGGCTTTCTCTACGCCCTATCGCTTATTGGGGATATACAAATCATTCTTTTGGAAGTTTATTTTCGTTTTAATCGAGATAAACGTATACAGAAATAGCTACATTACACTTTTGTTATAGATACAAGTGATAGTCAAATGTTTAACAACTGGACACTATGCACTGGCCTTAAAATTCCATACCCTGCATGCAATCGCGATAAACAACAGAATATTGAAAGAACTTGAAAGGAATGACAAAAGTATTGAACAATTCGAACCATTAATAACGGATATCTATAAAATAGCTGATGCCACAAAAAAGGGTTATTTAAAATAAATTGTGTGTTTTAAAGAGATCTACATTCTTGTGTAGACGTTTTCGTCTATCGCCTAACGTTTACCATTTATATAAGATTATAACAAATTCCTTCCGAATGAGGTGGACTTCAGGATCTACCACAAAATTCAAGATATACGTTTTATTTGCAATGTAAATATCTTTAATATATGGTATTTTAATCAAAATCGTTAGAGCCATTTTTGAGAAAATAAAAAAAATTAAAAAATGTTCCATGTAAATCATAGTTTGGGGTGGGGATTTGTCTCTAAAATTCCTCTTGTCGCATCTTTGGTAGATACTAAACTTAAATACCAAGTTTGGTATTTATCCTAATTTTCGTTTCTGAGTTATGTTTTGTTCACAGAGACACAGACAGACAGACGCACACACGGACCTTTTTCTAAAAATGCTTTTTTTTGGGGGGACGGATTGAGGGTGCCTCTTAAAAATGTATTTCCGGTGAAATCTCGGTATTGAATTTTTGGGTGGAATACAATACTTCCCCTACTTACTGTACGTAGTAGAGGACATGTATAATTTGTCAATAAATTCTTTATTTTCATCATGTGATTCTCTTCACAGAATGTTATTCGTGAGAGAAAATCACAAGGTTTAGTTTGTACACCGCCTGAAGCTTGTAGGGATGACTATCTAAGTGCTATCGTATCCGATAAGTTCATTGCAGCAGAATGCTTCACCGCCGATCGCATTGGATTTCTGTTCACAGTAACTCCTAGCGCATCAATATTTTCTGTGTGCGCTTGGTCCTGCCGAACCAGGTTCCTCGAAGTTCTTACGTACATATATTTATGGAATAAGCAGATGAGACGGCATCCTAAATTAACATGACAACGAAAATGTGGTCCAGAGGCCTTATAACTATCGTTGTTTTTACAAAATCTTTTCACTGCAAAAGCAGGTTGTGGACCTGCCCACTGATCCATTTTATTGAATAGCGTTGTCATGGTAATGGAACGCGCACGCAGTTTTCATATTATTCATTAGCTATAAGAGAAATAACATTGTAAAATCGGCTGTTCCTCTGCCGGACCCTGAGTGATCTTGGACCAAGATCATTACTGTCACTGAAGTCTGCACACGAAGTCAGATAGTTTAATTTTGTAATTATGGCAATACAACGCGCATTTATTCTGATTTTTCTGCATATAATTAGTGGAATAGTGTTTTATTCAAACATATTTTAATTAGTATTCTTTGGAATAACATTAAACGCATACTGGTAGTGATAAACAAACTGCTCCGTCGTATAATGCAGTACTGAAGAACGGGCTGAACTAAAGATAAATATACCAGGCGGAAAATATCAGTAGACAATTATTTCGCAATATCACAAAAGTATGAGTGATACATTCAGACGACATTCTCTACTAACGACACATTCATATATATGCTCTCTACAATGAAAACACCAGTTACTGTCAAACACACTGTGTTTATCACAAGGCACTCAACCTAACACAAACCTTACCTTGAGTCACTTCACCACACACTCGAAACACAATATCTGAACTGCACTGCCACTTTTTTAACGAAACTGCTTGTCCTTTGTGCAAGAATAGCTCCATATATAGGCTTCGCATACAAAGCGGAACTTTCTAGAAGGGGAATCTACTATAACATGCCGAAACAAATGTTCCGGAACAGTTAAGCAGCACACAAGGAGTTTGTGTTCTATTGTGCCGACGGCCCTTCGAAGACCCCACCCATGTGCCGGGACAACAGGTGTTTATCGGCGGCCCACAGATAGCCTCGCGCACGCGGTCACAATATAAAAAGTGTGTTTCTGTCCAAGTTAGTTACTCACCATATGTATTTTTGCTTAGGGGTGATTTCATATTAAGGAAGACGTGCTTACTTACAACATACGGAAACACTATTCAAATGTTTATTTGTGTAAAGGTTTGTTGACACAACTCTGCATTTTTTAAATGTAGTTTAATGTCTTTTACCAGGTTGGCTATATCAGAAGATGAATGCATAAAATGGGAGTACTGATGCTCAAATTTAGCCCGTTGTCCATAGAACTTAAAGTTACCCAATATTCGTCTTTTCAGGATAAGGGAAAACCACGAAAAGCATATCCGGGTAAACATTTTTCTTGTAGAAAGATTTTGTAAGGTTTCCATGACATTCGGACTTACAAAATACAATGAAATAAAGTAGAGTTTACAAGCTACCTACAGAAAATCTAAGATATACATTTTATTACCCATGTCAAAATTGTGACGCAGCGGTTATGGCCCAAGGTTACCGAGAGGTCGGCGCCGGGAAGTCGGAATAAACACAGATAACTGCCGCTCGGCAGCGTAAACACCGGGCGCGCTATCTGCAGATAATTAGAACATTCTGGAAGTTATTTCTCTCCCCTTCCTCCTGCATAAAGTGTGTCAAAATAGTTCTAGAACATTCGAGAACCTTATGAAAGATTCCATTTACTATAATATAAGCAACACTCTCGCAAGGGTCAGTCAATGTGAGCCGAGTGAGTTTGAGTGGGATAGGCCAGTCAGTGAGCGAGCGAATGGGTGAGTTTCCCGTGCGACATCAAGTGCGGTTCTGCGAGCGAGTACTGCTGCTGCAGGAGGGACTGGAGAAGTCCTGTGTTCGACGAGTGATCCATCCGCAGGAAGAGGCTACGTCCCGAGGAAGTGAAGGACGGGGAAATTTGACTAGTGCACATTAGTGAAGTGAATTCCTAGTTAAAGTTGAATAACTGGACGAAGTCACAATGTCACATGATGTTTTAATCAAAATTGTTAGAAGCGATTTCGAGAAAAAGAATCCATATAAAGGGTGTTTGGGGTGAGGAAGTTTTCTTAAAAATCTTTGTGTCACATCCTTAGAAGGAACAGAATTTAAATACCAAATTTGGTATTCAACCGACTTTTTGTTTTTGAGTCATGCTGTTCACAGACACACACACACACACACACAAATGCGCGCGCATGCAACCAGATGCACAAGGATATTTTTCCAAAAATTATTTTCTTGGGTTTAGAGGATCTCAAAACATGTATTCCGGGTGAAATCTCTATAGGAAATTTTTGTGTCAAATACAATACTCTTTCTACTTACTCTATTTAGGTAGATAGTAAAAAGTGGTTTATTTGACGTCTATTATATGTGTACGTTATTTGTAAGTGATGTTCAATTATGATTTATAGCGGGAACAATAGTACATCAATGCAGATAATATTATAAAAGTGCAAATATTATATGCTAAATGCAACGGAAGATAGCTAGCGTTAGGTGCATGAAGCCAGGTGGTACCAGTCGGAGATATCTCCAAGGTGGCACAAAGCACAGGGTATAGGTTTAGATACGACCAGCAGAGACGCTGGAGTGAGAGAAACAAGTAGGGGATAAAGAGGGATAGCGAGAGGTTGGGACAAAAATGGAAAGACCAAACGCGTCATAAAGAGAGATATGAGAGCAAATGTTCTCATACGACACTAAGCTGATCAGCCAATCACAGTGGGGCTTTAAAATAGCTATGGGAAAAATAGCGTCTTATACGGGGCGTATAAATAAACCAGAGACCCGGCATTCGCACGACTTTATACGATTTCGTCAGGGGGTGAACTTCAGTCCTCAGATGCCTGAGCGTTAACAATTTAGAAAATCAAACGAGTGGTAGGTACAGCTTGATAAATAGGACCCCATAACCTACTAATATAATTGTGCGATACAATTCACTGCTAGCTGCGAACAAGTGTAAATAAATTACGGTTAAAGTGAACTTAAACATTTAGTTTGGTCTCCTGTTACCACTCCCTAGATTAAAGTTAAGTACATAGGCTAACATAAAAGTGTTGTAGGGCATTCTCTCACAGGTCAACACCCACATTAGAAAGGAAGACGTCAGAAGCCGGAGAGAGGTCCGTCGCAGATTCCTCAGGTTTTTTTTTTTTAGGTGATTCGTTTATAGCAGCACATATTAGAGTTACTAAGAAGACAACTATAATGTAAAACGGCAGATTGAATCCAAACGATGATAAACAGAACTGAGTGGTTATTGTTTAGTGTCTGTTAAACGAGAGAGTCAGATCATCGTTTTACTTACTCCAGCACGTACTAGGCAGAGATTACATCCTACCCAGAAATTTGAAGTACCACGCTTTGGGCGTCAATTTGAAGTAGGTTGTATTGAAGGAGTTGTATTATATTTCAACTGTTGGGGAGCCGAACTTGAAATAGTTGCAACCGCACGTATGGTAAAAAGTTTCCGGTAGCCTTCGCCCCAAATGTACTTTCCGGTGGCCTTTGTCTCAAATGTTTAAAAAATATTAACTTTGTAATTTTGACTGTTTCTTTAAATATTATATATTTATGTTTGCCTCGGCTGCGTCAGTATTATTGTTAGAGACATGTTTCTCTTTGCAGGGTTGTGGTGCGACTGAAGAATGTAGGCTTACACAGATTATAATTTTACTTCACTCCTTTTATTAATGCTTGACACGATTTGAATAACACTTCAGTGATAAAGAGAGAGAGAGAGCTGTGAGAGTTTTTTATTAATTACTTGCACCTTTTAACACGTAAACTATTTTTTTGTCTCACACAAAATACGTATTAAATTTCTCGAGGACGCATCTCACGTCCGGTTAGGAACACTGTCTGCAAGCAACTGAACTGATTTCTACCGTCTAAATTTGTAAATTTCTGTATTTCAAGTCTCTGATTGGCTATTCCTACTCCAATAGAATACTTTAATTTACTTAAGCTTTTTCTGGTTGTTGATTGGCTATTTTATAAACTGTCAAAAATTTACATTATTGTTGCTCCAAGAATGACTAGTAGCATTATTAAACTATCTTACTCATTATTGCCTCAAGGTTGCCTCATTGTTAGCAACTTCTAACCTATTATTCTGACAGCTGCTACATTATTAAATTACGTAATACATTCACATAACATTGTTACACATGTATACAATAATATAAACATATATAACACCTTTTTTATATATTGTTACAAACACATATTGCTTTAAGGCGGGCTGTTATTGAATTTATATATTATATAATTAGACTGAAATCATTTAAGTGTTAGAAACACTGCCTCATATTCGATACCAAGATTTAACTGGAAATACATGTTTTGAAGTCCCTTGTGTCCGAAACACGAATTTAGTTAAAACGCACTTTTAGAAAATGGTCCGTATATGTCTGTGAACAGCACAACTCAAAAACGAAAAATCGGGTAAATACCAAACTTAGTATTTAGGTTCAGTACCTTCCAAAGGTGTGACACACAGATTTTGAAGGAAATCCACCAACCCAAACTATGCTTTACATAGAAGATTTTTGGAAGTTTATTATTTCCTGAAAAATAGTTGTAGCGATTTTGATTAAAATACCACATATTACAGAAATTTACATTACGAATGAAACGTATATCTTGAATTTTCTGGGAATAACCTGCAATATTTTACTCACTCGGAAGGAATTTTATAACTGCTAAGCGTTAAGCGACAGGCGAAAGCGTACTACACGAAAAAAATGTATATCTCTTTAAAACACACTGTTTATTTCAAATAACATTTTTCCGATATATGCGTTATTAATGATTCGATTTTTCAGTACGTTTGCCATTAAGTCCTGTCGACATTCACTTGTTTCTCACGATTGCATGGAAACAGTATGGAATTTTATGGCCAGGATATAACAGCCAGTTCTAAAACATTTGACTGGCTATTCCCTTTGTATGTATAATGAAGTGTGCAATGTACCAAATACTGCAAAGATTTATCTTCATAAAAATGAAGTGGATAGAAAAATAAGCTTTCGAAAGAATAAGTTTACCCTTTAATAAACGATAGAGGGTAGAGAAAGTCATGTGAATGTAACGCATAATATGTTTGTTCGTTTCATTCCGCTGCTTGTATTAGTATAGATGTCATCCTAGATTTTCTTCCAAATAATAACATAGTACTCTGCATATAACAATAAAGAGCTACTATACATTTCTGTTTTCTTGAGTCTGTTGAGAAATTTAATGTGGTAGCTCAGTGGTTAAAGTAATTGCACGGAAATCCGAAGATGCGTGTTTCAAATTCCGGATGTGGCATTGCATTTTTCGGTCTGATTATACCTTGTCAATTAACTAATTGTCCAGGTTTGCAACCGCAGCAGATAAAATGTTTTCTTTTGCTAGTTTTAAATATAATTACGATTTAATAGTGTATTATACAACGAGATTATAATCGTAGTAATTAAAACGCGAGTAATAATTATTATACGAGCGTTTTAATCACCATTATAGTCTCGTTGCATACGACTGTTTATGCTCGACCATGTATCTAAATTAAAGGTTTCATAAGTATTCGTTTCTGGTTTGAGTGATGTGTTATTCCTTTATCTACCGTTACAATACAATGACCTTTGTCGCGGTAACTTTCGTGTTATCTTATTTGCTGAGCGCCTATTATTGTTTTACTATTTTTGAATTTTGGGTTCTTTGTCCTCCGGCTAACTATTATTACTCAGTCGAGCAAATCTCTTAAACAGGGTGTGTAAACGGAAAGGAGTTGTTACTAAGGATAACACTGATAAAAGAATTTGTTTTTACACTTTTATTACCGTCACACTTACTTAATTTCACAGATTTACTTTTGATACACGCCCGACTAAAACTGTTATATTTTAGAATGTAACTACAATCACTTATTTGCCGCACATTATTAATTTGCGTATTTCACTTTTTTGTAACTAACTTTACGACGCGAGAGATTCTGTAGAATTGCGTAACGTGTAACCCGTGAATGATTCTGTTGAACCGTGCGACGTGTAACGCGTGAATGATTCTGTTGAACCGTGCGACGTGTAACCCGTGAATGATTCTGTTGAACCGTGCGACGTGTAACGCGTGAATGATTCTGTTGAACTGCGCGAAGTGTAACTCGTGAATGATTCTGTTGAACTGGGCAACGTGTAACCCGTGGATGATTCTGTTGAACTGTGCGACGTGTAACGCGTGAATGATTCTGTTGAACTGCGCGTTACTTCTCTTTGGCACGGAATTTATACTCCCTCACCCCGATATGCCTAAACATTATAACAGAACTGCTATTGGTTAATAAAGCGCGCCAACATTAGCGTCTATTTTTGTATCCAATCAAAATTACGAACACATATGCTCTAAGGAAGAAATTCCCTCCATTTCTAAAGAAAAGCGCGCTAATCTGACGTCATTTGCTTGTCTCTTCTAGTTAATAAACAACTCACCCCCTCGCTCATTGTTAGCCGCTCCTATTGTCAGTTTCAGTGAGGCCGTGTAAACTTATTTCCTAACAAGTCTTATAATTAACAAACATCTCAAATCATTGTCATACAATAATGCTAATTTACACTACAATCACTCTGGCATTTACATTGTTGTGATATAAAATACGGCCTCACCTTGTAGCACCTGTGTCAAACAAAGTTGCTCGCATTGTGAGACGTGCTACGCAGAATAATCGATACTTGCGCTTTCACAATGTTACGTGGTGGCCACTTCTGATTGGTCGAATACCAATACTTTAATGAACAGGTGTACATTAATGAGGCCCATTAAAGTACTGCTACCAGTCGTATAAATACGACATTTTGGCATGGTCGAGCATAAAATCGATTAAATAACGACGGAAAACGAGGGAGAGCTTTTATTTCGTGGAGAGGAGGAGAGTGTTGAAATGTTTCCATGGTAACTAACATACTTCGCGTGAGTGCGGTGAAGTAAAATATTGCAAAACCTCACGCGGCAGTGTTTGAGAAGAATGTACGGATAACGTTGTAAATGTTTCAGAGATCCCACAAAACTCACATGCCCGTCGTTTCAAGTAATTTAATTAAGGTACACCGCACGTCGTTTTTCATTTTTACTTTCTCTACTACGTATAGGAGAAGTATTCATTCCAGCCAAAAACTCCATACCGAGATTTCACCGGAAATATACGTTTTGAGAGCCCCTTGGTGTGTGTGTTTGTGTTTGTGAACAGCATAACTCAAAAACGAAAAATCAAATAAATACCAACAGTATCTTTCAAAAAAATCCCCCCATCCCAGACTACCCTTTACATGGAACATTTACCGAAAATTTTGATTTTATCAAAAATGAGTAGCGATTTTGTATAAAATATCATATACTTAAGATATTTTCATGATAAATTAAACGTATATCATGAATTTTTTGGGAATATCCCTAAAAGTTCTCTTCATTCTGAATAGCTTGTATAACTGGTAAACCGTAAGAGATAGACAAAATTTTACTGTACAAAAATTGTAGATCTCGTTGAAACACACAATTTATGTCATATGCATTTTTTTTGGAGTGAACCATTTCCGAGATATACTTGTTATTTGTTTGAACTTTCCAATACTTATACTTTTTCTCAAACGGGAATTCGTTATTCCTTTTTATGTCCTGGACTCACAAAGAGAATGGAATACTCCACATAGCAACCAGCTCTTAAAATATTTGACTATCGCTTAAAGCTTACTAGTTCCCCTTGAACCTATAAGAAAATTAGCAATAAGATTAACATGAAGTAGATGAAGAATAGGTGTTTGTAAAAATAGTGTGTACAAGAGTAGAGAAAATCATGTGAGTGCAACACATCAGATTTTTTTTATGTAGTAGGTTTTCCTCTGTCGCTCTACTCTTACCAGTTATACAAGATTCCTTCCGAACGAAGTGAAGTTTACAGTCTATTCCCAGAAAATACAAGATATTCATTTTTATTTCTAATGTATTTATCTTTACTATATGGTATGTTAAATGAAAACGTTAGAGCATTTTTTAGAGAATAAGAAATTTCCAAAAATGTTTCATGTAAAGTGTAGTTAGGGGTTTGCAATTTTCTTGAACCTCTTCTAGTCGCATCTTGAAGATGCTGAAGTTAAATGTCAAATTTGGTACTTCTTCGACTTTTCGTTTTTGGATTTATACTATTCACAGACTCTGAAGAAGTAATTATTATTATTACGTTATTTGAACCACGCTTTGGGCGTCAACTTGAAGTAGGTTGTATTGAAGAATGAGTTGTATTATATTTCGACTGTTGGGGGGTCGAACTTGAAGTAGTTGCAACCGTACGTATGGTAACAAGTTTCCTTCGCACCAAATGTACTTTCCGGTAGCCTTTGCCCCAAATGTTTAAAAAATATTAACTTTGTAATTTTGATTCTTTCTTTAAATATTATATATTTATGTTTGCCTCGACTGCGTCAGTATTTATACTTTTTTTAGATACATGAATGTCTTAGCAGGGAGTGGTACGACTGAAGAATGTAGGCTTACACATATTATAATTGTACTTCACTCCTTTTATTAATGCTTGACACGATTTAAATAACACTTCACTGATAGAGAGAGAGAGAGAGAGAGAGCTGTGAGATTTTTGTTATTAATTACTTGCACTTTTTAACACGTAAACTATTTTTGTCTCACACAAAATACGTATTAAATTTCTCGAGGACACATCTTGCGTCCGGTTAGGACTGTCTACAAGCAACTGACAACTGAATTTGTAAATTTTGCTTCATATTAGTTTCTGATTGGCTAATCCTAGACCAATAGAATACCTTCATTTAACTGAAGCCATTTCTGGTCGTTGATTGGCTATTTTATAAACTGTCACAAAAATTACCTTATTGCTTCTAAGAATTACAAGTAGTATTGTTAAACTTTCAATTTATTATTGCCTCAAGGTTACCTCATTGTTAGCAACTTTTGACCTATTTCTCACAGCTCCTACATTATTAAATTACGTAATACATTCACATAACATTATTACATGTATACAATAATATAAACATATACAATGACTGTAGTATACACTTTTTATATATTGTTACATACACATATTGCTTTAAGGCGGGCTGTTATTGAATTTATATATTATATAATTAGACTGAAATCATTTAAATGTTAAAAATACTGCCTCAACTCACGGACGAATACATGGACCTTTCTATAAAGATGCCTTTTTTGTATTCAGGGGACCTCAAAACATGTATCCCCAGTGAAATCTCGATATACAATTTTTGGGTGGAATGCAATATCTTCTCTACCTACTATGTACGCGGTAGAGGAAGTAAAAATGAAGAACACCTGTGATATACAGGTTATACTAAATTAGTTACCTGATAATAAAGCTAAATCATACATAGTTATCTTACATAGTTTATTTCCATTTCCATTACATACATTGACATTAAGTTTTATTTGCAATGTTTACAAACGTTCAATGTGACTCCCTTATGTCACTCGGCAGATATCCCACCTGTACGACAGTTCATCCCAGATACACGTGATCATGTCCGCATCTACCCGAACTACTGTTACATTAATTCGTTGATGAAGCTCATCGAAATTGGTCGGCAGTGGAGGGTTGTACACATTATCTTTAATGTAACCCCACAGACAAAAATCCAGTGGTGTTAAATTGCGGGATCATGGAGACCAAGCTATGTTCCCGCCACGTCCAATCCAAGCGGTAGTGGTATGGGGTAGGTACATAGTGACCTCTTGGTGGTAATGAGGAGGTGCTCCATCTTGTTGAAAAATGAAATTATCTCTCATATCTTCTTGCAGCTGTGGCATCAGGTAGTTTTCTAACATATGTAGATATGTGATGCCACTTTCACGGAGCTTAGCGCACAAAACACATTCAGTTTTGGTGAGTCACGTGTATGTTCCGTCGGTTTCTATGTACCCCATATTCTTACATTGTGGCGATTAACTGTACCACTAAGGTGAAAAGTTGCCTCGTCACTGAACACAATCTTATTAAGAAAACTATCGTCTTCTTCCATCCTGTTCAGCATGTCCATACAGAACTCATAACGTTTAAGTTTGTCATTAGCACTCAATGCCTGAACCAGATGCAACTTGTACTCCTTACACTACAGTCGTCGTCGTAAAATTCTCCATACCGTAGGTTGTGGAATGGTCAGCTCCAAACTTGCTCTAGTTGTAGACTTCTTTGGATTTCGTGCATAACTTCTTCTCACGGCTTCCACAACGTGGCCTGCTACAGGAGGGCGTCCCTGTCCTTTCTCTCGGTGTTTCTACGAATCGATCATACCATGTTTTGATATTTTTCACCTGCGGGGGAGTTTTTTGATACTTTGTACGAAAACGTCTTTGTGTGGTAATTTGCGATTTAGTTTCATGAAACCACAGACAACACTGCGTGTGCTCCGCACCGCTGTAAGACTCCATGGCGACTGCTTACTAGGCTCCAGGTGTTGCGAGTGCTTCACATTTTCCCCACCAGGCGAGCGAGTGAGTGCATGTAGCGACGTCTGCCGACCATGTTTAAAACTTGATGATATGACATAAGGTTTGATGAACATCGTAATAAATTTCTGTCAACAGTTTCGAAATAATTCATTCATACTTTCAGGTAACTAATTTAGAATAGCCCTGTATTTGCTCATGTACTATTTAAAATGAAAGGGGGGGAAATTTGAGTAGCTCCACGAAGATGCAGTAAGCGTGGCATTATAACCAGCTTTAGTCACACTTCACTTGAGAACCATAAATCTTATAGTGTGTTTTGGTTACAAATATTCAGTGTTGAAACACTTTAAAACATCTGTCTGTTTCAAATCTCGTATATGAACTATTTTGTCTAAGAGTTTTGTGATTATAGTTGTGTTCCCCAATATAACTACTACAAGAATATATGCCGTCTTCTGAACAAAGCTTGGCTGTGCCAAGTGTACATGTCTAAGATATTAATTTTTGGCCGTTGAATTCATTGAAGTATGTGAGAGAAATGTTTTAGGAAAAGAAAAGATGTATGAAGATGTTAAAAATTATTGGAATGTTACAATTTTGAGATAAGTAGGCAATATTTGAGAGAGTTGCTGTTACGTGTTAGGTCCGCCTGACATCCAAAGCAGTTGCTGAGGACTAGTGATGAATCTCCGCTCAAGTTTCATTAAGTCAGGTCAAGAGAGTGTGTGGCACGTACTGAAGTTTAATTTAAGGCAGTTTTGGTAGAGGTCGATAAGACGTCGGTGAAATTATGGGCGGTCCCTGGGGAGGGAATATTGTCTGGCCAAGCCTTAAATTGAAACACCTGTACCGGCTTTCAACCGCTGTAGGTGGTCTGCTGCATTGAAAAGGAATTCATCCGCCCGCAAGTCCCCATTTCTAGAGCTTGTTCAACCAGAATAAAGTGAAGCGGTATGTGTGTTGCATTCGTATTACTTTCTTTACCCACTCCTCTACATCCTGTTAATAGAGTAAACTTTTATTACAGATTTATACATTTCTTATACGTATGAAAATGATACAACATTCTCAGAGTTTTAAAAAGCGAGTCGCCGAGTAATGGTTTTAAATTCCATGCTCTGTACATGACCACCAGAAAGATCTGATGTTCCACACTTGCATAACTTTCTATGCAATATACACTTTCAGATAGTTTAAGCCCCACTGTTGGAAAGCCTAACTTGGGAGGGTTTTGCCCCTCGTATTGCGGGAGATATGTTTCTTGGAGTGTTCGCCCCACGTACAGTACAAAGTTTCTGGTGGCCTTCGCCCCACGTTCGCTTTTCCGGTGGCCTTCGCCCCACGTTTAAAAATCAACTTTGTATTTTAATGTTTATTTAAATGTTATATACGTATGCCTCGGCTGCGTCAGTAGTAATTTGTAAAAACACGTATCTCTTAGCAGGGCTGGTGTGGCTAAACAATGAAGGCTTACATAAATTATAATTCTATTGTACTTTGTTTATTAATCCTTCACACGAATAAATAGCACTTCACTGATGAATCCTACTATAGAGCTGTGAGATTATTGTTTAATTCCACTGTTTAGCGTGTAAACTTTATATTATTCTCACCGCAATGAATTTTTATATCTCACACTGAACACGTACCGTAGCAATCGGGTACGCAATCTAATCTGGACTGGTTGGGAAAGCTGTCTTTAGCGTCTCCCACCTGAATTTGTACTTTTTCTCTATTTCAAGTCTGTGATTGGCTAAGCCTACTCCAATAGAATGCTTTTATTTAACTTAAGCTTTTTCTAGTTTTTGATTGGCTATTTTTAAACTGTTTTAAATATTACATTATTGTTCCAAGAATTGTTTGTAGCCTTTATCAAGCTTTATATTTTATTGTTGTCTCAAGATTACCTCATTGCTAGCAACTTTTCGGCTTCTACTTTATAATTCTGTTTGCTACGGAAGGCAGCTTGCTTCTATTCTCACAGCTCCTACATTGTTAAACTGCGTAATACATTCACACAACATTATTATATATGTACATAATAATATAAACATAATACAATGAATGTAATATACACTTTATATATTATACACATATTACTTTAAGGCGGGCTGTTATTATATTTTACATTATATAATTAGACTGATATTATTTATGTGTTAAAAGCACTGCCTCAACTTTCTATTCACACTTCTTGCCCGACATACCTAACTTCACGCTTTAAAACTTTGTCCTTGTCTCACAAGCTTCATACACGCTCGGAAAATCGTCACATACCTTCAATACCACTTCGTCGAACACTTCTATACTCATCACCTTTTACTGTGGAGGTTGCTAGGCCCTGCAAGATGTCAGGTGCTGTCATACTTTATATGGTTCTCGTCATAGTTTGCAGATTTTAGTTAAAAATAATTGTTAACTTAGAAAAAATATAAATTTCATTGTATATATAGTGTATGTGTGCCATATTTTTAAGATTCTATTAGTATTAACTTAGTTTTTTTATATTTTCTATTAACTGTACTGTTTCTCTATATTTGTATTATTTCTGCTTTGTGTTCCTTAGAGTTTATCCGTGTACCGTTAACGTGATCGGAATATTGTAGTATGTGGTTGAGGGAAGAGAAGGTCGTATGGTCTTAGCTCTTCCACAGTAAATAAATAAATAAATATACCACTATCGTTTATTTTGACATAACTTCTACAACTATTAAATAAGTGCGCAGGCTTTCACGGTCGGACTTCATTTATAAAATGGTAAAATATTCCAGGCTGGAAGGCCGTGGTCTATGGGTAAAACTGCTTATACCCGACGTTTCGATCGACTCTTTGTTTGCCATCTTCAAAAAACTGAGTTTTATTTATGGACGCTCTTTAATTACTGTGGTCCTTACCGTCCCATTCTATATTGGGTTTGAAAGACCGGTAATTTTGCTCAGAGGCCTCTTTATCAGACTTTACGTGCCGTAAATCTACTACACGGGACCACCGCCTTTACTTCCCTTCCGAAGGAAGCCATGCTAAGGATTTTTACGCCCGAAAAAAAATTCATTGCCCTCCGCCGGGTTTGAACCCGCGACCTTGGGAACGAGAGGCTAGCATGGTACTTCTAGACCACGGAGGACGACACCATCGTCAAAGGGTCACACCCTCGGCAGCTTAACGACTCCAACTAGGTGCAAATTATTCACAATTTATAACTCCGGCCAAGGCCAGAAATGGCTAGACTTTATGAGAAGCGATTGAGTTATATAAGCATTCTAACAGCATCAATAAAAAATAGGGAAAATTGTTGCTCAACCGCACACGATACCAGCGATGTCACGCCACTGCAGACCCAACAACCATGAGCCACTTCTGACCTTGGTCGGAGCTATAAATTGTGAATAATTTGCACCTAGTTGGCAGACGTTTTAAGCTGCCCAGGGTGTTACACTTTGAAGAACCTCTCATTTCATCTCTCCCTTTCACATTTCAGGTGTTTCTTTGGGTCCTGCGCTGCTGGCGGTGTCGGGCGGATGGCTTAGTTGCTTGCACATTGTAAAGATTTCTCCCCAAGAACGTCAGGGGACGTTTAATCGCCGGTTAGGGTCGCATCGTCGCCCTCTCTCGGAGCTCTTCGCCTCTGCTGGTGCGCGGGTGTTCGAACTGGAGATATTAGGCACCTCTGCGCGTCTCTGTGGGCCTATCTGCTTAAGGACCTGCAAACTCCTGCGGCTCCTTCACCTCATCCCTGCCTTCCGGAGGGTGTAGCCTCAATAGATCCAGCTGGTCGCAGTGACGAGGTGTTCCCCTTCGGTAAACACATCCTATATCCTATCCTTTGAGGTGGTAACCAAACGTCGGGTGTAAACAATCTTATCCACAGACTACGGTCTTCGAGCCCGGAAGATTTTACTATTTTATCAATTCTTCAACTGTTCCTACCTAAGCATATTTTTGTATCCACTTGATTATAATGGAGACAAACCTTCCCAGAAACAGCTGCATTATACATTTCGTGGTGGGTACAAGGGGAATAAAAGAAAACGAATCGATAGTCAAATGTTTAAAACCGGGTCACTATATGCTGGCCTAGAAATCCCAAACTCTTTCCATGTCATCGCGAGAATTAACTGAATAGCGGTAGCACTTTAAAAAATCTGATATGTTACACTCACGTGACTTTCTCTACTCTTGTACAATCTATTTTTACAAACGCCTATTCTCCATATGCTTTATGTTAATCGAGATATCGAGATGTCAATCTTATTGATAATTTTCTTGTAGATGCAAGGGGAATATGGTAGGTTATAAGCGATAGTCAAATATTTTAACGCTGGTTGCTATGTGGCGCATTCCATTCTCTTTGCATGTCCAGGACATAAAAAAAATGAATAACGAATTTGAGAAAAAGTAAAGTATTGGAAAATTTAAGGGAATAACCAGCAATATCTCGAAAACGGTTCACTCAACAAAAGAAATGTATATGGCATTAATTGTGTATTTTAACGCGATCTACATTTTTTGTGTAGTAAAATTTTGTCTATCTCTTATGGTTTACCAGTTATACAAAAGTCGTTCACAATGAAGAATACTTTTGGAGACATTCCCGGAAAATTCGAGATATACATTTCATTTCTCATGACAATATCTTAAACATACGATATTTTAATCAAAATCGTTACAGCCAATTTTGAGAAAATTAAAATTTTCGAAAAATGTTCCATGTAAAGGGTAGTTTGGGGTGGGGGGATTATCTTAAAAACCTTCGTGTCTCATCTCTGGAAGATACTGAACCTAGATAGTAAGTTTGGTGTTTATCCAACTGTTCGTTTCTGAGTTATGCTGTTTACAGACAAACAGACACACAGACAGACACACAGGACATGTTTCCAAAAATGCTTTTTTTGGATTCAGGGGGTCTCAAAACATGTATTTCTGGTGAAATCTCGGTATCGAATTTTTGGGTGGAATACAATACTTCCCCTACTTACTATACGTAGTAGAGAAAGTAAAAATGACAAAACTGTTGTAAAATTCAAACCAATAAAAACGGCCATCTCGGAGATGTTTGATGATACAATGAATTTTATGTTTTGAAGAGATGTATGTTTTTGTCTTTTACTTTCTCTACTACGTATAGTAAGTAGGGGAAGTATTGTATTCCACCCAAAAATTCGATACCGAGATTTCACCGGAAATATATGTTTTGAGGCTCCCTGAATCCAAAAAAAGCATTTTTGGAAACATGTCCGTGTGTGTGTGTGTCTGTAAACAGCATAAACTCAGAAACGAACAGTCGGATAACCACCAAACTTGGTATTTAGGTTCAATATCTTTCAGAGATGGGACACGAAGGTTTTCAAGAAAATCCCCCACCACAGATTACCCTTTACATGGAACATTTTTCGAAGATTTTAATTTTCTCAAAAATGACTAACGATTTTGATTAAAATATCATATGTTTAAGATATTTTCATGACAAATAAAATGTACATCTCGAATTTTCTGGGAATGTCTCTAAAAGTATTCTTCATTGTGAACGACTTTTGCATAACCGGTAAACCATTAGACAGACAAAATTGTACTACACAAAAAATGTAGATCGCGTTAAAATACACAATTTATGTCATATACATTTTTTTGTTGAGTGAACCATTTTCGAGATATTGCTTGTTATTCCCTCAAATTTTCCAATACTTATACTTTTTCTCAAATTCGTTATTAATTTTTTTTGTCCTGGAAATGCAAAGAGAATTGAATATTCCACATAGCAACCAGCTCTTAAGATATTTGAATATCGCTTAAAGCCTACCAATTCCCCTTGCATCTACAAGAAAATTAGCAATAAGATTAACATCTCGATTAACATGAAGCATATGGAGAATAAGCGTTTGTAAAAATAGTTTGTACAGGATTAGAGAAAGTCATGTGAGTGTAACACATCAGATTTTTTGGTTTATGAGTTGTGCAAAATTATATAAAATGTATTCCAAATATACAGGATTTCACAGAAAATTCAATATGCGCAGCGCAAATGGGGAGAGATGGAGGGATGGAGAGAGAGGTGAAGAATATTAGCAGTTGACGCGAAGAGTAACAGCTATCCTATATCTGGACTGTATGTTTGTCTATCAGAAAGATCGAAGATGGGTCCTGTAGCAGAGATTCCGCAACACAAAGCTTTGGAAAGTAACTGATGAGCAGCTATCCGGGCGTTAGACGTCAAACCCACCCGCACGTCTCCAAACAAACAGAACATTTTGTGTGCTGATGGTGACACGTGACATTGCTTTCTGCGCGACCACAATACCACCAGCCCGACTTAACTGAGTAGAGCGATTCCTTAACCTCCCACAAAACACCGAATTTAGTTCATCGCACTAAAACTGCCAATGTCTACAAATTGCAGTCAGTTATTTAAATTTTTACTGCAGATTTGCTCAAACTAACTACAACAGATAATTAATTTTTATGAGCCTATATATACCTATGAATGATTGACCGGGGAGCGGAAGGAACACCTTGCACCTCGACCCAAAGCAGATCTTTTATGCTTACACCCACAAGAGGAACGGATGAGGTGAAAGAACCGCAGGCTGTAGAGATGCGCACAAGCCTCTAAGGAGTCCAAGCCGATGACCAGTCATACTAGCGGGCTCCTCAGAGAAAGCTTCCCTCTGGTGGAACCAACGAGTACTCGACCCACCTGAGGCGGATCAGTGAAGGCTGCCACCTGGCAGGGCCGAGAACTTTGCAATGAGCAAACATCTATGCCAAAGACCAACTCTGCGCAGTCCCTAAGCCCACCTGGTACATTAAACCGTAAGCGAAATGAGGGAGAGAAAATTCGTGGTAGAAGAGAAACGACCCCAGCATTCGCCTTAATCAAACAGGAAAAACCACGAAAAACACATAGTCAGAGTGGTCCACCCCAGGATTCGAACCCAAGAGCTGCCGAATGCGAGCCTCGCATACTACGACAGAGCTATCTCGCTCGGTACCTATAACGAACCAACATGAAACAGAATCGGATTGTAAAATTATACCTTCTCTAAGTCTAGCAAATGAAATAAAAATTGAATTCGGGTAAAGAGGCATGTATACTTAATTTAGGAAGAAAGAAAAGATCAGGAATGGCATGGTTTAGACTGGGGGGGGCTGGAGGGCACAGAGAATGACTGACGATTCTGGCAGGAGAGTCTGCCCATTCTGTGATTTGGATGGGGACTGGGTATATATTTTGGCGGAATGAGCACAGTGGGAGAACCAGCGAACAATTAAACTCAAAGAAAAATTCTTAAGTCCGTCAAGAAAGAGATTGGCATGTTGGGAGCTACTGGCTGACCAGAGGAACTGGCAAAACATGCGCAATTTCTTGGCTAAAGTGCGCGAAGCTAGGTCAAATTTGTTCAATTAGACAAAGGTAATTTATCTCTATTTTCCTTTTTCTTGTTCCTTTTTGTTTTGTTTTCTTTTTCTATTGTTTATTTTGTCACCATGCCTTGTATGTTAAATATGCATGTACGGTCAATGACCCATACACTAAATACTTGTGTAATAACTTCAATACTCTGAAACCAATAAAAATACCTTATCTATCTACTTAATTTTTCAAAAAAATTATATTCATAAAATGAAAATTGGGTCGTATGAGTGGCGTTTAGTAAGTAATGCGACACATGTTTACTTTCGCTACTACGTATAGTTGGTAGGGGAAGTATTGTATTCTACCCAAAAAATTTGATGTCAACATTTCACAGGAAATATATGTTTTGATATATATGTATTTTTAGAAAACCGCCCATGTGTGTGCCAGTGAATAGTATAATTCAAACTTGGTGTTTAGATTCAATACCTACCAAAGATACGACATGAAGATTTTCAACAAAATCCCCTAGCCCAAACTAATCTTTACATGGAACATTTTTCAAATGTTTTATTTTCTAAAAAATGGCTCCAACGATTTTGATTAAAATTTCTTACATTAGAGATATTTGCATAACAAATAAAATGTATATTTTAAGTGTTATGGGAATAGCCTGTAAAGTTCTCTTTATTCGGAAGGAGTTTTATATAATCTTGTATAGTTGGTAAACGTTAAGCGATAGACGAAAACGTACCGCGTAAAACATGGAGATCTGTTTAAGACACACAATTTACTTCAAATAACTTTTTTGTGGCATAAACCATTTCTGAGATTTCCGTTTTTAAAGGTTCGATTGTTTTTCTTTTTTTTAGTTCCATTTACACCCCGCCTTTAACCACATTGGTTTATCGGCGACCTTTTCTTTGGAACTTATTTGTCTATTGTTTTTAATCATTAGATCATACACACATTTATTCATAGTTCGAAACTCTGGGGAGGATAGAGATTAATCTTGGCTAGAGAAAAATTCCCACTTCCCAACCGGGAATCAAACCCGGGACCCCTAGCACAGCAGGTACTTGCTCTACCGACTAAGCTACGTGGCCAGCCGGGTTCAAATTGTTCATTTGTTGGTCTTTTTTTTAACTCCTTTGAACGTTCAGTTGTTTCTTGTGTTGTCATGGAAACAGTATACCGTCCAGTTGTTAAACATTTGACTATCGCTGTTCTCTTTGTATCTATAACGATATGTGTGATGTAGCTGTTTCTGTAAAGGTTTATCTGAATTAAAATGAAGTAGATAAGAAAATAAGATGTCATGTGAATGTATCATCAGAATTTTTGTCAAACATTGTCACAGACGATGAAACATCCCCTCGGTTGGTAAAGTCTTCTGGGACTCGGAGGGGATTCTTTTGATGGACGTATTCCTCATGCTCAACTAACTCCTGAGCCTATTGTGCGACTCTTGGGGAATTAAAGCGATTCCTGCGTGTTCATCGTCACAAAAATGTAAACAAATGTTCGTTCTCCATGACAACGCAACTGCTCTATCTTATCCTCCCTACAGTCCGGATCGCGCACCTTCTGTCTTACATATCTTTGGGAGACTTGCGACGGAACTGCTCCTCTCTCCGGTTGCCTCGTCGACTTTGTTCTCGTCCGCTGGTGAGTTGCTGTAAAATTGCGTCCTACAACACTTCTGTACTAGCCTATGCTTTTAACTCTTATCTCAGGATTGGTTACAGGAGACGAAATGAAACAGCTGAAGTTCCCTTAACTGTAATTTATTTGCACACTTGTTTGCAGCTAGCTGTGAATTCTGTCATACAAGTATTTGACTGGGTCATGGGGGCCTATCTATCAACTTGCATCTCTCACTCTAAGTTGCTACTAAATTGCTAACAGCTTCGTTACACCATCCAAGTGGCATGAAGTTCACCTCCCGAGGAGAATGTATACAATCGTGTGATTGCCGGGGATCTACCTTATTTATACTCCCAGCTAAAGACACTAGTTTTCTCGCCGTAGCTTATAGCAATATTGTGATTGGCTGATCACACTGACGTCGTATGAGAACATGTGCTTTCGTATCTTCACGCTGAAGAAGGTGTATTGTTGTAAGTAGTAATTTTCTGCCCCAGGTATGGACGCCAATTTGAAGTAACGTTAATTTCAAATTACGTTGTTTGCAACACGTTTTGGGCGTCAATTTGAAGTAGGTCGTATTGAAGGAGTTGTATTATAGTTCAACTGTTGGGGAGCCGAACTTGAAGTAGCTGCAACCGCATGTATGGTAAAAAGTTTCCGATAGCCTTCGCCCCAAGTTTAAAAAGTATTAACTTTGTAATTTGACTGTTTCTTTAAATATTATATATTTATGTTTGCGTCGGCTGCGTCAGTATTACTGTTAGAGACATGGAAGTCTTGGCAGGGTTGTGGTGCGACAAGAATGAAGGCTTACACAGATTATAATTTTACTTCACTCCTTTTATTAATGCTTGACACAATTTAAATAACACTTCACTGATATAGAGAGAGAGAGTTGTGAGATGTTTTTATTAAATACTTGCACTTTTTAATACGTAAACTATTTTTTTTCCGACACAAAATACGTATTAAATTTCTCGAGGACGCATCTCGCGTCCGGTTAGGAACATTGTCTGCAAGCAACAGAATTGATTTCTACCGCCTAATTGTAAATTTCTGTATTTCAAGTCTCTGATTGGCTAATCCTAGTCCAATAGAATACCTTCATTTAACTAAAGCTTTTTCTGGTTGTTGATTGGCTATTTATTAAACTGTCTCAAAATTTACATTAATGTTGCTCCAATAATGACTAGTAGCACTTAAACTTTCAAATTCATTATTGCCTCAAGGTTACCTCATTGTTACCTCATTGTTAGCAACTTTTAACCTATTATTCCACAGCTCCTACATTATTAAATTACGTAAAACATTCACATAACATTATTGAACCTGTACATAATAATGTAAACATATACAATGCCTGTAATATACACTTTTCATACATTGTTACGTACACATATTGCTTTAAGGTGGCTGTTATTGAATTTACATATCATATAATTAGACTGAAATTATTTAAGTGTTAAAATACTGCCTCAAGGAGACGAAATGAAAAGGTTGATGTGCGCTTAACTGTAATTTATTTGCACACTTGTTTGCAGCTAGCTGTGAATTCTGTCATACAAGCATTTGATTGGGTCATGGGGGCTATCTATCAACTTGCATCTCTCACTCTAAGTTGCTACTAAATTGCTAACAGCTTCGTCACACCATCCGAGTGGCATGAAGTTCACCTCCCGAGGAGAATGTATGCAATCGTGTGATTGTCGGGGATCCGCTTTACTTGTAATATCAGATAAAGACACTGTTTTCTCGCTTAGCTTATAGCAATATTGTGATTGGCTGATCACATTGGCGTCGTATGAGAACATGTGCTTTCGTATGTTCCATGCTTCTGTTCCATGACGGACTCGGACTTCCGTTTCTGTCCAGTCTCTCTCTATCTCTTTTCAATCTCTGTCCCTCTCTCTCATTCAAACGTCTTTGTTGATCATATTTAGACGATTCCCTGTGCTTGGGGCAAGCTGGAGATATCTTCATGTGATACCGCGTGGCTTCAGGTACCTAAATTACAACGCTACACGGCTATCTATATTATCAAATATTATTTGCATTAATGTTGTTATTTACATTGATGCAGCAGTATTCCCACTACACACCAAAGAGTTATCTCCGCACTACAGCAATAGTTGTTCATGCAGCAGCAACTTGGTTGAGATACACACCAATACCGATATTATGTTGATAAATATGATGTGATAGAGTCACATTATTTTCTCTACCCTCTAGGTTTATTAGTGGGTATACTAATTATCATTACTAAAGCTTGTTTTTCTATCCACTACATTTTAATCGAGATAAACCTTTACAGAAACAGCTACATTACACATTTCGTTATAGAGAACAGCGATAGTCAAATGTTTAACAACTGGACGTTATATGCTGGTCTTAAAATTCCATACCGTTTCCATGACATCGCGAGAAACAACTGAATGTTGACAGAACTTAGGAGAAGGACCAAGAAATGACAATTTGAATCTTTTATAACGGATATCTCAGAAATGGCTTATGCCACAAAGAAAGTTATTTGAAATAAGTTGTGTGTTTTAAAGAGATCTACATTTTTTGTGTTGTACGTTTTAACGTTTACCAGTTACACTAGATTATACAAAATTCCTTCCGAATGATTAGGACTTTATAGGCTGTTCCCAGAAAATTCAAGATATACATTTTATTTGTCAGGTAAATATCTTTAATATATGGTACCTTAATCGAAATTGCTAGAGCCATTTTTTACAAAATCAAAAATATAGAAAGATTTTCTATATAAGGAATAGTTTAGGGTGGGAGGATTTTCTTTAAAATCTTCGTGTCGCATCTTTGGAAGATACTGAACCTAAATGCTAAGTTTGACATTTATTCGAATTTTCGCTTTTGAGTTATGCTGTTCACAAACACACATATGGATCTTTTTCTAAAAGTGACTTTTTTGGATTTGAGGTACCTCAAAACACGTATTTCCGATGAAAATAAGGTATCGGATCTAACTAGTAAGTACGTGGTAGAGAAAATAAAAATAGGGTTTGTAAACAAAGAAATTGAAAGCAATATGTCGTATGCAAAACCAGAATAAAACCAAACTGCATTGAGAAAATAAATGCCTTTTGTTACTTATTGAGCGCCTCTCGTATGTTAAACGACCCACTTGATGAAACTTCGACAATTTTAACTTATAAAGTTTGTATATTATTACTCAAATACAGTTCTTTATTATCAAACATTAAATTTTGTGTATTTGCGTAACAGTAAAGCTTTTCTTGAAAAAATAAGAAGGTATGAAACACTTGTACTTATATAAACCCAATTATGTATTAACATTCTATGGGTTAACAATTAACTTCACAATTGGTATAGGGTCTTATGAAATTAATTAACGGAAGGTTAAAAGCCCTGTCGTACAAGTTTAAATCTGTTTCAATGTTAAATTAATGGACCATTACCTCAGAAACTATTGAACACATCAGACTGAAACTTTACAAGATGTATGCCTTCTAATTTCACTGATACCTTTTATCTAATGAGTTTTCTTATTACGGAAGATAAGATTTTATCAATTAACCCGTCTTTTGATTAGCATTTATCAGCAATTATTTTTAATTTCTCTACTACGTAGATATAGAAGTAGGGGAAGTATTGCATTCCACCCACAAATTCGATACCGCGATTTCACCGGAAATACATGTTTTGAGGCTCCCAGAATCCAAACAAAATCATTTTTGGAAACATGTCCGCGTGTGTGTCTGTGTGTGTGTGTGTGTGTGTATGTTTGTGTCTGTGAACAGCATAACTCAGAAACGAACACTCGGATAAACACCAAACTTGGTATTTAGGTTCAATATCTTCCAGAGATGCGGCACGAAGGTTTTCAAGAAATTTCCTCACCCCAGATTACCCTTTACATGGAACATTTTTCGAAAATTTTAATTTTCTCAAAAATAGCTCTAACGATTTTGATTAAAATATCATATGTTTAAGATATTTTCATGACAAATGAAATGTATATCTCAAATTTTCTGGGAATGTCTCCAAAAGTATTCTTCATTGTGAACGTCTTTTGCATAACTGCTAAACTATAAGAGATAGACAAACTTTTACTACACTAAAATGTAGATCGCGTTAAAATACATAATTTATGTCATATACATTTTTTGTTGGGTGAACCATTTTCAAGATATTGCTTGTTATTCCCTTAAATTTTCCAATACTTATACTTTTTCTCAAATTCGTTATTCATTTTTTTTTGTCCTGGAAATGCAAAGAGAATGGAATACTCCACATAGCAACCAGCTCTTAAAATATTTGACTATCGCTTAAAGCCTAGCAATTCCCCTTGCATCTACAAGGAAATTAGCAATAAGATTAACATCTCGATTAACATGAAGCATATGGAGAATAAGCGTTTCTAAAAATAGTTTGTACAAGAGTAGAGAAGGTCATCAGATTTTTTTAAGAAATAAGCAACTAAGTTATGAATACCAGAGTATAATCACAACAACATCTGCTAGTCTTTTGCATCCTAATATTTAATGTAGCTATACACAATAGTGTTCGGAACACCGGTCACCTATAGCAGAAAATGTTATTCACAGAAAAAGCTACTCAAAATAAAAACAGAGAAAACCAACTCGCACCTATTTGCAAATGAAGAAACCACATAGTTTTAGCACACAGAATCTGTTACACTTAACATTAGCTACTACCAATTTGTAAAGCAAAACTTTCCCTAAAACATTAGCTAAGTTTATCACCTTACTACAAAGTGTGTAAGAGTTATGATTTTTTTTCTATGAAGTGGTACACAATTTACAGTAAAAAATCTGATTTGTTGCACTCACATGACTTTCTCTACTCTTGTACAAACTATTTTTACAAACGCTTATTCTCCATCTACTTCATGTTAATCGAGATGTTAATCTTATTGCTAATTTTCTTGTAGATGCAAGGGGAATTGCTAGGCTTTAAGCGATAGTCAAATATTTTAAGAGCTGGTTGCTATGTGGAGCATTCCATTCTCTTTGCATTACCACGACATAAAAAAATGAATAACGAATTTTAGAAAAAGTATAAGAATTGGAAAATTTAAGGAAATAACAAGCAATATCTCGAAAATGGTTCACTCAACAACAAAAATGTATATGACATAAATTGTGTATTTTAACGCGATCTGCATTTTTTGTGTAGTAAAATTTTGTCTATCTCTTATGGTTCCAGTTATGCAAAAGACGTTCACAATGAAGAATACTTTTGGAGAAATTCCCAGTAAATTCGAGATGCACATTTTATTTTTCATGAAAATACGTTAAACATATTATATTTTAATCAAAATCGTTATAGCCGTTTTTGAGAAAATAAACATTTTCAAAAAATGTTCCATGTAAAGGATAATCTGCGGTGAACCTAAATACCAAGTTTGATGTTTATCCGACTGTTCGTTTCTGAGTTATGCTGTTCACAGACACTCACACGGACATGTTTCCAAAAATGCTTTATATGCATTCAGTGCACCTCAAAACATGTATTTCCGGTGGAATCTCGGTATCGAATTTTTCAGTGGAATGCAATACTTCTACTTACTATACGTAGTAGAGAAAGTAATAATGACATGCGGTACCATTTTTAAAAATCTGAACGATACATTCACATGACTTTCTGTATCCTCCATGGTTTACTGGTAGGATTACAAATTATTCTTATTAAAACTTATTTTTCTATCTACTTCATTTTAATCCAAATAAACCTTTACAGAAACACCTACATTACACATTTCTTATAGATACAAAGAGAACAGCGATAGTCAAATGTTTAACAACTGGACGCTATATGCTGCCCTTAAAATTCCATACTGTTTCCATGACATCGCGAGAAACAACTGAATGTTGACACGACCAAGAAGTGAACAATTAGAACCATTAATAACAGATATCTCAGATACGTCTAGTACCACAAAATAACTTATTTGAAATAAATTGTGTGTTTTAAAGAGATCTACATTTTTTCTGTAGTACGTTTTCGTCTATCGCTTAACGTTTACCGGTTATTACAAGATTATACAAAATTGCCTCCGAATGAAGAAGACTTCACAGGCTACTACCAGAAAATTCAGGATATACATTTTATTTGTCATGTAAATATCTTTAACATATGGTATTGTAATTAAGTTCGTTAGAGGCATAACGGTGATATACTCGCTTCAAAGTATTGACGTCATGCGCAGACATCTGACCCGCGGCAACGGCCGATAAATCTGAACACCCCGTATAAGAGGTTTTCTTCGTCTTTACTTTCTCCACCGCGTATATAGTAGGTAGAGAAGATATTGCATTCCACCATAAAATTCAATACCAGATTTTATCGGAAATACATGCTTTGGGGCTCCCTGAATTAAAAAAAACATTTTTATAAAAATGTACTCTATGTATCTCTGAACAGCATAACTCAAACACCAAATTTGCTATTTGGGTTCAGTATCTTCCAAAGATGTGATACGAAATTTTCAAGAAAGTTCTTTCACCGCAAACCACCCTTTACATGAAACATACTTCGAAAAATTTTATTTTCTGAAAATGTGTCTAACGAGTTTGATTAAATCGCGATACATTAAAGAAGTTTACATTACAAATAAAATGTATATCTTGAATTTTCTGGGAATAGCCTCCGAAATTCACTTCGTTCGGAATCAATTTTGTATTATCTTGTATAACTGGTAAAGTTAAGTGATAGACAAAAACGTACTACACAAATTCTGTAGAGCTCTTTAAAACACACAACTTACCTCAAATAACTTTTTAGTGGCGTCTGCCATTTCCGAGATATCCCTTATTAATGATTCGAATTGTTCAATACTTAGCTATTCTTTTAAAGTCCTGTCAACATTCAGTTGTTTCTCGCGATGTCATGGAAACAGTATGGAATTTTAAGGCCAGCATATAGCGTCCAGTTGTTAAACATTTGACTATCGCTCTTCTCTTTGTATCTATAACGAAATGTGTAATGAAGATATTTCTGTAAACGTTTATTTGGATTAAAATGAAGTAGATAGAAAAATAATAATTTGTATAGCCACTAATACACGATAGAGGGTAGAGAAAGTCATGCGAATCTAACACATCGCATGTTTTCAGACAATGTACCACTACATTGATAAACATAATGGGGAAGCCTGGAGTAAACCTGCACCAGCTATTGCCCCGTTGTTTGTCTCTAGAGACCCGAACTTTGATTCCGGTTCACTTGTTTGTAAGTTCGCTGATGTGTGACGAACGTCTTATTTTCCAACTGCCTGAACATCGTGGGTGGTTAAAGAAAATCCACAAATGTATTTTATTATATCAATTATTTTCTCTTCTTGCAACAGTGAAATGTGCTGATAAATCCATAAGCAATGAAAATGTAACCTGTTCTTAATATTTTATCATTTACTACTTGGCGATGTTTGCGGGACTTTTTAAATCTCAAAGGACGTATTAATTAATGTAATTTATCCCTCCTGATTCTTTATGAAACCGTTATTCTATGATCTAGAAGATAGCATATCCTCACCTTTTCCCCTTATACCCCTTAGAACCTAACTTTACAAGTACCCGGATATTTCCGGATTACCCTATTATTCACTATAAATGACTATCCGCGGATGTTGTATTTCATTTTCTTTAACCTGCTCCCCTCCAACAATCTTCTAAATGCTGGAAGTTATATAATATTTTAGGGGTGAGAGAATTATCAAATGTTCCAATTACGTTTATATAATCACATTTGGTGAATTCAAAGTTTTGTACACTTGGTCAAACTAAAAGTGGCCGGGCAATCCCTTCGAGTGAGCGTGCTGTTCACAACCGGCAACTTGTGTGCGCCGCTTTGAATAACACAAGCAACAAAACACTGATTTGGAATATCTCTACTCCGTGCTTGTGGTGGAGCAGTGGTGAAGCTTAGGACAGGACAGGACTAGAAGAGGAGAGAGAATTAGCACCTCGACCTATCTAAGCCCTGTCGGGGCGCCCCGGGGAGGGAAGGATGATGTGTTAGGAGACAGAGAGTGGCCGGACCAGGAGGCACGACAGGCAGAGGGCAGGGTTCCTACCGTTTACAGATTTGAACTCCCCGGGTGCTGTCAGGGAGAGCCGGGCACCTCTCCCCGGAGATCGCTCGCAGTCCCGGGGACAACGGTTCACTCAGAGCATCCTTATCCTCTGCCATGCACACGCCGAGACCTCCCGCCGACACTTACAACCTTCAAAGAATACAAGAAGGTGAAAGGTGAAGTGAAATGAGAATGGAGATGAAATTGAGGGACAGGAAATTTAGGGAAGGTAATGATCCTTCCCAGTATTCACCTGGCAACCCAAAGAAACCACCAAAAAAACCACGGGTCAGTAAGATCGGCCACGGGAATCGAACCCACGACCTCCCGATTGCTGGTCACAAGACGTCACCGCCTGAGCCACTTCGCTCGGTGTGGTTAAGTTTACTTAACTTCTACTTAAACAGCTTGAGTTCGATTCTCCTTAATGAATGGTTATCTTTTATTTTTCAGAACACGTCTTGCTGTAATGTGGTTAAATAAAATGGCTTGTGTTACTTCATTTTTTTACTTACAAATACCTATAGCTACACAATAATGTGAAATTTGAGATTATGAAATTCAACTCACCGAGTAAAAAATCTCTTCCCGACGATAAATTAATGTCATGGTTGCCATCTACGGTATGATGGACTACTATAAACGCCACATAAATAAAAAATCTGATGTGTTACATTCACATAACTTTCTCTACCCTCTGTTGTTTATTAGTGGGTACACAAATTATTCTTAGGAAAGCTTATTTTCTTTTCTCCTTCATTTTAATCAGAGAAACACCTTTCCGGAAATACCCGCATTACACATTTCGATATAGATACAAAGGGAATAGGCATAATCAAATGTTTATGCTGGCCTTAAAATGCCATGCTCTTTGCGTGCAATCGCGAGAAACAACTGAATATCGAAAGGACTTGTAAAATAATGACAAAGTATTGAACAATTTGAACCATTAATAACGGATATCTCGGAAATGGTTGATGCTACAAAAAGTTATTTGAAATAAATTGTGTGCTCTAAACTGAGGCAATATTTTATATCATAACATGCTGTGAATGCCAGAGTGATTGTAGTGTAAATTAATATTATTGTATGTACAGGATTTTAGATGTTTGTTAGACATAAGTATTGTTAGGAAATAAGTTTACACGGCCTCACTGAAACTGACAATAGAAGTGGGTAACAATAAACCGTGGGGGTGAGTTGTTTATCACTAAGAAGAGACAAACAAATGACGTCAGGGTAGCATGCCTTTCTTTGGAAATGGAGGGAATATCTTCCCCAGAGCATATATGTTAGTAGCAGTGATTGGCTGACCAAAACAGACGCTAAAGTGAGCGCGATTTGGTAACCAATAGCAGCTCTATTATAATGTTTAGGCAATTCGAGGTGAAGGATTATATATTCTCGAGCCATAAGCAAGTTTCGCACAGTTCTGAAGAATCTCTCACGAGGTGCACGTCGCAGAGTTAGTTACAAAAATGTAAAGTACGCGAAGTAATTGGTACGCGGCAACTACGACTGTAGTTACATTCATAAATATCACAGTTTCAGTCAGGCGTGTATAAAGATTAAATATGTGAATTATTAATTAAGTGTGACGGCAATAAAAGTGTAGAAACAATTTTTTTTATCAGTGTTACCTTTTAGCAACAACTCCTTTCCGTTTACACGCCCTGCTTAGAGACACTTGCTTGACTGAGTTATAATAGCTAGCCGGAGGACAAAGAGCCCAAATTTAAAATAATAAAACAAGAGGCACCCAGCGAATAAGGTAACACAAGCCATGTTAACTGCGACAAAACGGATTTTCAGATTTTGTGCAGAACGTTTTCGTCTATCTCTTAACGTTTATCAGTTATACAAGATTATACAAAATTCCTTCCGAATGAAGAGGTATTCACAGGCTATTCCCAGAAAATTCAAATATATATTTTATTCGTAATGTAACTATCTTTAATATATGGTGTTTTAATCAAAATCGTTAGAGCCTTTTTTCAGAAAAGAAATCGGAAACCATTACATGTAGAGAGTGGTTTAGGGTGAGGGAGTTTCTTGAAAATCTTCAAGTCACATCTTTGAAACACACTGAACTTAAATACCAACTTTGGTATTTATCGAAAATTCGTTTTAAACTTATGGAGTTTACAGACACAATGGTATTTTTCTAAAATTGAGTTTTTTGGGTTCAGGAAGTTTCAAAACATGTATTTCCGGTGAAGTCTCGATGTCGAATTTTCAGATTGAATAAATAGTTGTTACCTAGCCAAATTTTGGCAGTAGTTATAACACTTAAATAATTACAGTCTAATTATATAATATATAATTCAATAACAGCCCACCTTAAAGCAATATGTGTATGTAACAATATATAAAAGTGTATATTACAGTCATTGTATATGTTTATATTATTGTATCCATGTGCAATAATGTTATATGAATGTATTACGTAATTTAATAATGTAGGAGCTGTGAGAAATAGGTCAAAAGTTGCTAACAATGAGGTAACTTTGAGGCAATAATGAGTTTGAGAGTTTAACAATACTACTTCTGATTCTTGGAAGCAATAATGTAATTTTAGTGACAGTTTATAAAATAGGCAATCAACAACCAGAAAAACCTTTAGTTAAATGAAGGTATTCTATTGGATTAGGATTAGCCAATCAGAAACTGAAAAGGAGACGTTACTAACCAGACGCAAAAAGTGTCCTCAAGAAATATAATATGTATTCTGTGAGACGAAAAATAAGTTTACGTGTTAAAAAGTGTAATTAATTAATTAAAGAATCTCACATCTCTCTATATCAGGGAAGTGTTATTTAAATCGTGTCAAGCATTAATAAATGGAGTGAAGTAAAATTATAATCTGGTAAGCCTACATTCTTGTCGCATCATAACCCTGCTAAGAGAAACGTGTCTCTAATAATAATACTGACGCAGCCGAGGCAAACATAAATATATAATATCTAAGGAAACAGTCAAATTACAAAGTTAATATTTTTCTAAACTTGGGGCGAAGGCTACCGGAAACTGTTTACTATACGTGCGGTTGCAACTACTACATGTTCGGCTCTCCAACAGTTGAAATATAATACAAACAACTTCAAATTGACGCCTAAAGCGTGGTGCTAATAACGTAACAAACCATCTACTTCAAATTGGCTTCCATACGTAGTGCAAACTCCTAAAAAAAAGATACTTCTTCAAATTGGCTCCCAAAATGTGGGACAAATAACTTAATAAAAATACAACAAACAATTATTCTGAAATTGGCATCCATACGTTAAACTAATAAATCTATTTCAAATTGAATTGAAAAATGATGCTTCAGACGCTGAAAGGTGTAGCGTCCCCCTTTTAAGTGCAGTATGTTTTGGGGTTAAAACTAGTAAAGGCCGTCTCTGCTGCCATGTCCCACCCCAGCTGAAAGTTCGCGCCGCGTCGCCACTAACCATGTCCAGCATTACAACACTAAACACGTCAACAGGTGACAGCGGGCTTGTTACACATTTGGGACTCTTGAGCAACTTTCATCTATCCTGGTTCTTGTGACCTCAGTAATTAGGGTGCCCTAAGTCCCGACAGTCGTTTGTCTCAACTGTTTTTGTTTACTGCCACCAGAGGGCAACGTGCCTCATAATGAGCATTTAATTTATTCGCGCTGTATAAGAATACATGACCCACACAGTTTTTGTATTCTTCTCAAGCCTGAGCTCGCAGCTTCCAAGTTACAGTTCCAGCATGGCCTTGACGTGGCGGGAATGATCGCCTTATCAAAAGAACAGGCTACTGATTACTAGGGCCCGGATTTTTAGGTGAAATAAACCTTCATTTTAGGTTTCCTATATGCTTAAAATAGGTTTCTTTTAGATTCTTCTTCATTAAAATAGTTTTTTTTATGTTTTGCTTCGTGGATCAATACAGGTATAAATAATTTTGGTTTTATGGTACTTAGTTATAAGATTTATACTTTGGCATTGCATTAGATACAAATTTTCTGGAGTAAACGATTTCCTATTATCACGTAACACATTCTTGTATGAAGAAAAGGTTCTTTCAACGGAACATGACGTCATTGGAGCGTAGAACATAGATGCCACTGCAGCAGCTTCTAGAGGTAGTTCTCCTGTATACTTTTCTCCCTGCAATACTGAATTTTCATATCTTCAAAACCAGAATTCCGTTGAAGAATCTTCTGCAACTTCGAAGAACATGCAACTCCCACTGGTCCAGGTATTTCTTTACTGGAAACATTACCAATGACATCTAGAGCATCTTTCAGTGGTAAAGTTGTAGCTTCTGGTATAAAACAAAAATGTGTCTTAATGTATGCAAGAGAAGCGGCAAGAGTGGGACACTCGAGTGATTTCTTAGCCTTGGCAATGCAGGAAGCTTTTGTTTCATCCAATTCATTGACGACGTTTTTAACGTCTTTTAAGTGCTCGGAAGTTTAAGTGTAGTAACTTGAACTATCTGCTGGCTATAAGTGGTGGAAATAATTTTACAGTGAGTTTCAATCCGAAAATAACATTCTTCATTTCGAAAAAGGAAAAACAGCTATTTAGATTATTTTAGGTATCAACCCCTCATTTAGTTTTTTTTAGGTGTAATGAAATTCTCATATTCTGCTCCAAGAAGTGTAAAACGAGTATATATCTTGAAATGTGTTAATTAAATAGCGAGGAAAAATATAGGTTAAAACCTAAAAATCCGGGCCCTACAGATTACTGACGTTTACCCGCGGCTTAGTTACATGCAGCCTGTTTAATATTCGACCATCCTCTATATCAATCTGTAGCCAGATACCAGACGGTATTCGATTGTTCTTACTGCCAAACTGCGGTATTGCTTTTCTTTTAGGTATTCTACAACAGATAGAAAACACTTGTGTATGGTGTGTAGCCCTACAAAGCCAAGGATCTTAGACAACTATTATACAGGATTATTTGCGTCGGTCCAGTTTCTGAAAAGTATTATTTTCATGGTAGACCTATTATCTATCATTGGGTTAGTTTAGGTTCAATAGCAAAGTGTTGATTTTGTTTCTAGGCAAACGAACAGCGCGTGTTTTAACTATCTCCAGCAACTATTTGTAATACGAAGAGGAAGTACTTTATTTCATCGCAAATTTCGCTATACTACTATGTTTTCTAATTTTTACTTTCTCTATAACTTACTATACTAGGTAGAAAAATAATTATATTCTACTAAAGCCTCGATACCGAGATTTCACTGGAAATACATGTTTTGAGGCTCCCTGAATACACGAAAATCGTTTTTAGAAAAAGGTCTATGTGTGTGTCTGTAAACAGCATAACCCCAAAAACGAAAAGTCCGATACATATCAAACCTGGTGTTTAAGTTCAATACGAGGGTGATACTGAAAAGTTTTAGAATTCCATGTTTCTAAAAACAAATGAAGTTTGTTTATATTTGACAGATACAGTTGAATGCCGCATACTTTGTTCAATTTTCTCTAACAGTTTTTTAATTATCATCATTTAAAGATTTTGTATTCAACCAAAAATAAATTTGTGTAGAGAAAATATCCGTGCTATAGTTTTTTATGATCTTAAATTGTCATTAACACCTGAATAATGTGAAAATAGGCTTAGAAATGCATTTAGCGAAGAGGCCACATCTAAAGCAACAATTTATAATTGGTACAGCGAATTCAAAACAGTCCGGTTTTCTTAGTGATGAATTTCGTGAAGGACGCCCAAGAACTGTTTTTTTTTTCGAGTGGAGGAGAAAATGATTTATTCACTAACCTCAGCCCTGATGGGAGTCGGGACTGAGAGTGTGGGACTCACCGAGTCTTCGGCATACCCACTAAAAGCTCATCCACCGGATTGGAAGGAAAAGGTTTGCTGCGGCACCGCCTAAAGCACCCGCTCAGCCCTAGGTGATGTTTGAAACTGGGCCGCAGTGCGGTCGCCAGGAGAGTAAGGAGTAATTGCCAGGAGACAGACTTGACCGAGGCCCAGACTGCCCCCGCAGCGAAGTTAAGGTGAGGATGGTAGGAATTTTAGGTGATGATGTAAGGTTGATGTGCATTGCGCATGTAGCGTTCTTGTAGTGGATGTATCTCTGGAGGTCTAAGGAGTTCCTTCAGGTGTAGTCGTTGGTGTCTGTTGGCTGACAAATCTTGCGAATGTCTCGTTGGCTATGTTGTGGTGTGTGAGTTCGTCCTTATGAAGCCGCGTGTAGTCCTCGAAGAAACGTAGGTTGCGGCGGGCCCGCTCGCTCCGGGGAGAGAGCGGCGCTGCATCCCTTGGTGAGGTGTCTGCAGAGTTGCTAGTTGATGGCGAAGACTGCTTTGGTGTTGTGGTGGTGGAAGTCTGGTTGCTGTGGATGTCATGAAGTTCTGTTACACGCTTCTCCAGAGATTGGAGGAGTGGAGTTGGTTTAGGTTAGTAGCGTTGCGTGTTGCCAATGTGTGTAAGTCCTGTAGCGTGGCTTCCATTTTGTTGTTCCAGCGGAGGCGGGCTTCGACTTCTTCCTCAATGTTGGTTTTGGTGAGTCGGATGTCCTCGGCCATGTTGCCAAGGCGACCATCTAGGTTCAGGATCTCCGTGCGTAGTTCATGGTGTCTTGGTGACGGCGCTGTGGAGTTAGCTCTGGGTGGAGGTGTCTGCTCTGTGGTGAGCAGTGCCCGAGAGTGCGCTGTTGTGCCTGGTGGCAGTTGTGGCTCGGTCCTGGTTCGGCGTGGGTATAGCGGGCATTGCGCCTGCCCTGTGAAGTGGTCGTGGCCACCACAGGTGGCGCAGTACCTGCGGCGTCGGCGGAGGTCATGGCTGGTGCAGTGTGCAGTTATAGTTGTAGCACCGCAGTAATGGCACCTGGGAGGTGCGGCGCAGGAAGAGGCGTCGTGTCCATAGCAGCAACATCGTCGACAAGGCTGATGGCCTTCCCTTCGGCTAGCCTTTGCTCTGAGGACCCGCCCTAGTAAGGGCAGGCCGGACCTCAAGGCGGCCTCACGGTCGGCCGGGTCTGCAAAAACCAGGCGAACCGGAGGTGAAGATCCCCGGGATGTGACGATCCTTGTGGCCTTCAGGGTTGAAGACCACCGGTGTTGAGCGGCGATGAGAACGTGTCTTGGTGGAAGGTCCCGGGGTACTCCTGATATCATCGTGGATACAGCGTCGCTGGTGATGAGTGTGTTGCTGCGTGGGTTGTTGATTTGTGATGGCTGGTGTTGTCAGCTGCTGTGCTGGAAGGTGAGACTGGAGATGAGATTGGTTGCTGTTGCTGTGCTACTGATGAAAATATTGCCGCTGTTCAAGCAATGCTTGAAGAAGATCGACGGACATCTTATGAATTTATTCGGGCGACATTCGGCATTGGTATGAGTCAAACTCAAAACATTTCACATAAGCAGTTAGACGTGAGAAAACTTTGTTGTCGATGGATTCCACATAAACTGACTCCCTATCAACAAGGCATTGATTGGTGCAGACTAACTCTGGAAAAATTCCAAGGCGGCACTTCAAATTTGGTTTGGAATTTCTTTATTGGTGATGAATCTTAGATTTATTGTTATGATCCTCAAAAGAAAAGTCAATCGACTCAAAGAGTCTTTAAAACAGAACCTAAATCTACAAAAGTCGACGAATTCGCAGTGCTGGTAAGAAGATGCTTGCCAGTTTTTTTCTAAAATGGGTTATATTGCTACTATAGCATAAGAAGATAAACTTTCCTTTACTGCCGATTGTTTACAGCTGTCTGTTTACTGCAAATTTTTTAAAAAGTTCGTGAAATACGCTCAAAAGGAAAAAAATAATACATCATGACAACGCATCATGTATAGAGCAAAACTAATAATTGAGTATATGGATGCCCTAAAGGTCAGCACCATGGACCCTCCACCATACAGCCCTGATCTAGCACCTTCTGCTTTTGTTTTGTTTCCAAAAATTAAAGATAAAATGCGTGGAATCACTTTTCATCATCAGATGAAGCAGTGAAACATAACAACCTGATTTCTAAACTGCCTCAGGAAGAGTGGCATCATTGCTTTAAGGACTGGTTTCATTGAATACAAAAATGTATTGATGTTAAAGGGGAATGTTTTAAAAACCAATAAAATTATTTAAATATTTTAAAACTAATCCTTGCTTGATATCATAAAAATTGACGCTGACCTCTGACGCATCTGTGTTGTTCCTGGCAGTTGCTTCAGTGGACTCAGAGTCCTGAGTTCGATGGTTGGATGGCAGGGATTTGGAATTTGTTTTGGTAGAGCTGAGGTTCTTGTTTTTCAGGGGTGGTGACACTGCCTTGATGATATTAATAATACTGCCGGAGAAGTTTGAGTTATTTCTTTATTTTGTTACGTAGATTCCTATCTGGTCGACCCGCCACCTTCGTCGTCGAAACCACTGTTATTCTTATCCCTTTCGAAGTCGCTACTTATGTGTTTCTCCGACTAGCCTTCGAATTGCCTATATTTCATAACTTCATTTTTACACTATAAATTTTCTGATTATTTTCTTCTAATTTCGTTTCGTCGACCGTCCTCGTGGTTATTTTGTACCGAAATGTGCCTCGGCGTTTCTTTTTCTCTCTCACGCCTTTCGCTAAACGTAGAATATTCCCCCTCTCCCTTTCTTAAGTTTCGTTCTGTTTTAAGTTCAAACGTAGCATGTGATGCCTACGCGATCTTTCGATTGGCTATCATTTTGTTTCATGATTTTTATTATTGGCTACCCCTACTTGACAACTTTCACATCTGCTTCTTACAGCTTATTTTGAGTTTTAAAATCTTCCCACGAACATTCTTAGATCGTAGATAAGGCACATATACTTCCTCACCCTTTTAAGCTTTGAAACCGTTGTAAAACCCTGTCCGAGCCAAAGTACAAAGGCGAGACTTCCGGTATGCAGGTTCGTTGACCATCGCAGGTAAAATACCTCTGCTTCGAGGAAACAAACTTTGTTTCTCTGTCTTCCCTACAAAACCCATTCCTAATATGAATTCAGCACATTTTCGTCGCTATGTTCGATCGTATATTATTATTATTATTATCATTATTATTATTATTATTATTATTATTATTATTTCTCCTGGGTCTCGATAACCAGCTTCATATGCCCTGACGATAAATTTATCATCGGACCTTTAGGTTGGATGATGGGTTTATCGTTAATGTCCCATCTAAGCTAATCTAATGTCCCTCTCTCCCTCGGCTCCTTTCATTTATCATTCTATTTATTTATTCATTCGTTTATTTAGTGGCTTACGACGATTTGATGGCGAGCCCACCGTTACACATTTATTCTGTTCACAATACATTTCAATCACTGAACACAATGCAATTTCAAATTTGACACAATAATTTTCACAAAATAAAAGAAAAGCAATCTACATAATCTCTGGCCGTCAACAACCAGGCTACAAAACATTTATATTTAAGGAATCTGTTTATACACACACAATACATTCTTCAAACAACAATTTTTTTTAATTTAATTACACATCTTAGTTCCATCTTTCTCTCTCTCTCTCTCTCTCTCTTTCGCACCTTATATACAGTACTGGTTTTCTTGAGGCTATTAGCAGCCTCCACACTCAGACACCTTTTGGTACCTTTTTTTTTGTCAGGTATACATTCTGTCCGGTTTTCTTACTGTATGTCATTAACATCGTGAATGTCAAGCACACGGTTTTAACAGGACATTGCTATCCCAAAGCTACCAATTTGTTTGTAAACAATGTTCGCATATATGACTTTCCTTACTCGTGTTCCGAGTGCGTTTGTACATTTTCCCTATCCGACTCTACTAAATTTCATTGATCCTGCTTAAATGGACGATTGGAGTTGATATACCCTGTCCCCGAAGGTTTGTGATATCCGATAAGGACCTTTCCAATACATATGCATACGTCTGTATTCCTTCTTTCTCTTGATGGTTTAAGCAGTCTGTTGATGCTACACGTTCGTGTATACCTGATAGGGACATGTTTTGATCACTGACTACCTGCGAGTTGTCCGCTATCTCACCAAAATAAACATTTTCATTTTCTGTGTTTAACTCACAATACTGGGGTGCTTGACCTACTTCTGACTCATCAGCTGACTGCAGTGGCGTGTCGTTAAGATCTCTCCCTTCGCATAGTTGTTGCGTAAAAATTCTTACCACGTTAATGCCTTTTCCCAATGTGCAAATATTCAATCAAAAATTGTTCTTCTTGTATTTTTGTTTTCGTTCCCTGTGTAATGCTAGAACCTGCGTGCATTCACTGACGTTGAGCCTGGGAACGCTACGACTCTTCCTGTCTCCAGTTTTTCCACCGTCGTGACCACGATCCTTGACTGGGGCCTATCCATTGGCCTATGATTTGTCCTGCCATTGTCCCGCTTAGGTGACCTATCGCGTCATCCATTTCGCGGTGGACATTTTGCGGCTGTCGTGTCTGTGATGGGTACCCGCTCGGCGTCAAAACGTGACTGTACGTAGGCATGCTTAAGAGCTCGTGGTTCTCATCTCTACGGGGTGGGGTCGCTGGCCGGCTTGGAGGTGTTCTTGGCCTGTTCGGAGGTGTCCTTGGCCTGCCCGGGGTGTTTCCAGGTCGGTTCGGGGGAGTTTCTGGGCGGTTCGGAGGCTTTCTTGGCCTATCCGCTGTTCCACCGTGGAGGTTATTTCCCCGGTGTTGCCTACTATTCGCCGGGTACCTGGAGAATCTCATGTAGTGAACGGGATACTCCTCATGTTGCCTCGGTGGCCTACCCGTGCCCGTTTGGTTCCAGGGCCTATAGTTTATCTCCCGATTTCTCGTAAATGGCTCTTGATAACGCTGTCGGACTGTGGAATAGTTGTTCAACGCACCTTGTGCCCTCGTCCCATCATTACGATGCGAATGTATCCGATCAATGTGTCGGCCTTCAGTCCTGATCCTGGGCCTATCTTCTTCCCGCGTTCCGTACCCCTGCAGAGCGGTAAGTAGTTCTATGGATTCGCTCAGCGTCCTCGGACGTGCTACCACGAGGTGATGACGTATAACGTCTGGGAAGCGTCGTGTCAGGAGGGATACAAATTCACCTTCGGGCATCGGTGGGTCAAGGAGTTGACTTAATTGGCCGAGTCGCAAGAAGTAGTCAACCATCGACTCACGCTTCTCTTCGCTGTATCGGCCATTATTTATTTCTGCGCGCACCCTGTACTGTGCAACGCCACTCCAATATTTTTCCAAAAATGCAGACCTAAAATGTTCATATTGTGCATGCTCGCCTACCGTCAACCGAAACCATCTCAGGGACGGGCCTATCAAGCTCCTTTTTATAATTACCATTTTGAAACGGTCGGGAATTCCCCTAAGCGCGAAATAAGATTCGAGGTCATTAATGAACTGCTTCGCATTACCGACTTCACTGTTGAACTTGGGGATTGGCAGTTCATTCAAAAATTGTATCGGTATATTGCATTGTTGCAGGGGCCCTACGGTGCTTGACATTTCACTTGCCGGGTGCGGTGAGGCCGAAGGAGTGCAGGCAGGTTCGTTCGACCTCGGTTCGCTACTCGGGCTGTTACACTGGAACGACGAAAGCGCGGAAACCTGAGAGGTAATTCGCGCGTCCGTGGCTGCTTGAGATCGCGGTTCGATTTCCTCTAGCGCGTCCCTGCGAGCATTGACGGTCTGTGTCAGTTCCTCCCTTAATTTGTTAACCCCTGCTTCAAGTGCCTGTTGCTTGTTCTGTAATGCTACACAGACTGTCATTGCTTCTTCCCTTGCCTTATCACTAATTGTACATATTAAGTTTTCATTGTTTACAACTTGTTGGGCCCTGATGGAGTCTATTTCCACGCCAGGTTCCTTCCTTACTACCTCTACACTGTTCTGTGTTGCTTTTAGTTCTCTTCTTATATATTCCACATCCTCTTGGATTACATTTTGACTTGTTCTAATTTCTAACATGACACCCTGTATTTTATTTTCTAAGCCCTGACTGATTTCCTTCTATTGGATGCTTAATTGCTGCAATGTTTGTTCCTGGGTGGACAAATGTTGTTTTAGTGTTTGCTTCTGTACTGTTAATCGTTGAGTCAGAGTTTGCTCTTGTTCTGATAATCGTTGAGTCAGTATTTTGCAATGGTTCCGCTGTTTGACTGAGTTAGGGAACCCCGGCCAAACGAAAAGGGAAGCCCTAACGAGTGCCGTAGGGGAAAACAAAAGGAAACCAGAACTCTCAAAAATATACTACTATAGATAAGTTTGTTTTTGGGTACTTTAATGATAATAATAAACAAACATTAATAACCAGAACCGTAAAGCAACCATAAAAGAATAACTGTAAAACAAAAATGGCTTAAAGAGTAAAGCAACCAAAACCAATTGAGCAGAGCAGTAAAGGCAAGTTTTAAATACAGCAAAATTAAGTAAATCCAAAAATTCAACAAACCAAATCAATTTAGAAAGTTTATAAAACAAGGCCACTATAAACATCAGACCAAAAAATTTAATTATGTTTAGCTAGTCAAAGACTAGCTAAGAATGTTGAACAAGACCGAAACAGACTTTAATGAAATTCAGGAAACCGAGAGCTTCAAAGTCCAGCTAAGCTAGATGTAGATAGCTTTACAACCCAACCGTTTTCAGTTACAAAGTTCAGCATAAATGGGTTCAGCATAACTGGGTTTTAACTGCAATTACTGCTCTCATAATTTACACAACAGAATATCTGTAATTTTGAATTAACTATGCATTTTCAAAGTGCCCAAAATATGTAAAGCTCTACTCACAAATTTCTACTTATATTGCTTTTTGCCCTCCTTTTATCAAACTATGCAATTTCAGACAACAAATGCCAAAAGCTTTTCTCACAAATTTCACACTACTGATGCTTTTTACCTTCATGAATCAAAATATGCATTTTCAAATTGCACAACTGTGTAAAGCTCTTATCACAAATTTTAAACTAACTATACACTGAAAATCACGTACTGAAAATATAACTCAACTGGAAAAGAAACAAAACACACTAAACCTATGAACAACTCCAAGAGCCAGTCACTTTACGAACTCTTATTTTCAAACACACATAACGTTTTCCGCCCCAAAATTCACTCACCATTACCAGGACATAAAACTGATAATAAAGCCTACCTTTACATAAGGTCGATCCACCGAAAATCACAAAGACGTTCCTTAAAAATTCATTACAAAAACTTCCACAATCCGCATCAGTAGTTACCGGGCAGAGAGCTATCCCTGCAATGCGGACAGAAATCCACCACTCAGCGCGTACGGCCAAAGCACATGCCACGTCAGCAACCCACAGAGGAAAAAAAAGAGAGCACCAAAGAGAGCGTTAAGCAAAGGGGACAAGCAACGTAAAGTGACTGGCTGGATGTATAATACAGATACAAAACATAAAAAGAACACATAACAGCACAATAGCCCCCCCCAATCTGCGAGCTTGCGAGAAGAAAAAAAATAACCATTTATAGGAACTCGAGGAAAGGGAACAATAAGTAGCCAAAAGGGGAAACAACTAGGAAAACAGAAGAAACATGCTACACTGTAAGTAGACGAAGAAGGTAACTCCACACATACAGTCCGCAAACTTCAGTAGCTGACACTGAACACACAAGGAGAAGACCATAATTGAGGCAAGCAAACCCCAACAGTATATATCCCACGACGTAGCAACCGGGCAGCCATCCAAGGTGATGAAAAACTTAAGTATATAACTCCCAGGAACAGTCACAGGCGAAAATTTGCATCATAATTTTGGCAGCAATATTAAGCGGACAAGCCGCTAACCAGGAGTATAGATTTTTCTTTACTAATAACGTCGACACTGCAGACGGATGACGCTAAGGCAGAAACTGAAGCGGGCCAAAACATGTATAAAGTTGTCAGGATCCGGAAGAGGAGGCACAGGCTTCAGAATTTTAAACCCACAAATAGCGTCCGACGGTGAAATTCCCACGTAGGACCACCCGGTTGCACACACCACCAGAGCAGAAGAAACTTGCACAGCGGTCAGCACATCGCAACTCAGAAGGTCCAGAACGTGTCCCCACAGAGTAGCACGAGGAAGGAAAAAGGGATGGTAGCCGAGAAGGATAAGAATTTGAAACATAATAAAACAAAGCAGCAGAGGGGGCTCACAAAGCAAAATATAAACTTACTTATACAAACTAAATCATCGTCAATCAATTATAATTTTATAGACATATAAATACTGAATTTCACAATAAACCATGTGCATTTTTAAATTAGACAAGTATAGCATTACAATTATAGAACAAGAATTAAACATGGTATGCAATGAAACAGCTATGAGACATAATGCACTATATAACAACTATGTACAACAAAATAATAATTCACTTGCCCCGACCCCACACAAACTATAACTGGGGAGAGGCAGGTGAACAGGGCATACCTGCAGGGCATCACCGGTGTGGAAGCATGAAAATTTTCCCAATAAGAACAATTTAATTAAGCTGACACCCACTGAAATTAAGTGACCTTATAAATATATATAATTATAATTTAAAATATTACCCCCAAAAATTAAATAAAAAACAAAGGATATTAAATTCGAGCCAAATTTATAGAAACACAAAAGGTCACTCAAAATAACAGGATCAACAGCAAAGGTAGGCTCTGCGCAACAGCTAAATATCCCAGCAAGGGCGAATGGAAATGAGGCAAAACTTTCAGAATTAGGTAACCATACATGTTACCATATTTATCTTGCACACTGACTTGAAAAGGAAATCATAAATTCCTCCAAAATATTCAGGAACTCGCAAGTGACTGACTCTTGAATAGCCCTAGCACACGGGCATAACCATACATTTTACGGGCAAACTGTAAAAGTTGGCAAGTATGCAATAGTGATATTCTCATGTGTCAAAGATCTGAAGACAAATCACTGGAGTTCTATATGCTAACATCCGAAAAGATACCATTACTGTAGGAGGAAAGGAAAGTATAATTGGGAGCTTTCATGAATATGGAAGGGATAAGAAAGGATGATTGGGAGAGGAATGGGACAGGATTTATCCCGGTTAAGGGAATGGGACAAATCAAGAGCTCGCATGGGGCAGGATCGCTAATTCCTGAAAGTGAGTCACCCATCATCAGGACAATGCCAAGTGACTCACTTGCTACCCCGAGTTATACAATTTAAGCTGAGACAGGTGAGCGCGGCGCCTGCAGGAAGAAGACAATTCTTGCAAAAGAACAGACACCCCCTTATAAATTCTGAGAATCTTAAACGGGCCAAGATAGCGAGGAGCTAACTTCGCGGCAAACGCATCTGCTTTCGAGGACTGAGGATAGTTACGGCACATAACAACATCTCCCACTTTGAATGGGGAGGGACGACGGGACGCATCGTATCGCTGCTTTCTCATAGAGTGGCCTCTACGCAGATTATTCAAGGCAGCCTTCCAATTAGTATGAATGGTATGCGGAGAATTGTCAGCCGGTAATAAATCATTTAACGCCCACAAATTAGCCAAAGGAGACGAAGGTTGGTAGGCAAATAACAATGAAAATGGCGTCGTCTTATGAACCTCATGTCTCGCAGAATTGAAAGCAAACTGAAGTTGCTTCAAGTATTTATCCCAGCAATTGTGCTGCTGGTGATGATAAGCAATTAAAGCGGACTTAAGGTTACGGTTGACCCGTTCCGCTAATGAGGGGTTAGGGTAATAAGGGGTAGTAGTAAAATGCTTAATACCCCAATCAAAACAAAAGGAACGAAAGAGACGCGACTTAAATTGCGAACCGTTGTCAGAGACCAGATATTGAGGAGCACCAAAAGATCCAAATATTGTTCCAAGTTCCCGAATAGCAAGGCGAGCAGTAGCAGCACTCAGAGATGAAATCCATACGAACTTTGAGAAAGCATCAGTGAGCACCAATGCAAAAATATTTCCCTGAATAGAACGAGGGAGCGGTCCGATAAAATCTACAAATAGTTTTTCCATGGGCGCGGAGGGAACCTCCGAAGCCAAATATCCCCAATTTGTAGCCTGCGCGGGTTTGGACAATGCGCAAATGCGGCAAGACTTAACATGCTTTCTTACATCGAAATCCATGCCCCGCCACATAAACTGTTCACGAATTCGATTTCTGGTTTTGGCAATGCCTAAATGACCCCCGAAAGGAGAATCGTGAAAATAACTGAGAATCATGGGAATAGCTGCCTTCGGAACTATGACTTTATAACACCGATCAAAACTAGCTCTTCCCATCAAAACACCCTCATGAATCTTATAATCCTGCAGTGAAACTCCCGATTTAATTTGCTCAATAATTGAAGCCAACCCAGAATCGGTAAGTTGAAGTTCAGGTATACTGACAAACATTTCAGGAAATGCCGAAAATGAGAAACTCTCAATCTGAGTATCCGCAGGAGCATCCAAAGTCTCGAAATAAACACACTCCTCAGTAGGTTCGGAAAATACCCGGGTAAGAGCATCCGCAATACAATTTTCTGAACCTCTGATAAAGGAAGGTGTAAACTTAAAGGCACCTATCCGGACACCCCAACGCGCAAGACGACCTGTCTTCCTTGGGACAGCTAACGCCCACGTTAAAGCCTGGTTATCGCACTCTAAAAAGAAATGCACATGTTCTAAGTACACCCTATACTTCTCCAATCCAAAAAGCACCGCTAAGGTTTCTAATTCATATGTAGAAAATTTACGTTCTTCAGGAGATAAAGTACGCGAACTATAATAAATGGGACGACGACCCTCAGGAAATTCCTGCAACAAAACAGCCGCTAGCGCGCTAGCACTAGCATCCGTCTGTAAAATAAAGGGCATAGCAAAATCTGGAAAAGCCAAGACAGGAGGGTTTGAAATAGCCTCTTTTAGATCAACAAATGCCGCTTCCTGCTCCTCGGCCCACGCAAAAGTAACCCCTTTCCTACGTAAGCAATTAAGAGGTTCCGCCCGAGTAGAAAAATTTGAAATAAATTTAGAGAAGAAGTTAACCATTCCCAAAAATCGAGCCACCTCACGCTTATTCTTGGGTGCCGGAAAATTTCTAATAGCCTTAGTGCGATCTGGGTCTATGGTAATACCAGAAGGGGAAACCATATGGCCCAAAAATGATATTTGAGAGGTAGCAAAATGAACTTTAGACTGCTTAACTGATAACCCGGCGCTCTGTAGGCGACGAAAGACCTCACGTAAATGAACAAGATGTGAGTCAAAATCCTCGGAATATACTACAAGATCATCTAAGTAATGGTACAAATATTGAAATTTTATGTCCGAAAACAAATTATCCAGGAAACGAGTGAGGACTTGCGCGCCCGTAGCCAAACCAAATGGGACCCTATTGAATTCATAAAGGCGCCAGGGGGTAGCGAAAGCTGTTAGATGCTTGGAATGTTCAGCCAAAGGAATCTGATGATAAGCATTGTTCAAATCCAGGGTCGTAAAAACGCGAGCCTTCGAAAAATGATGAGCAGCTGTATGCAAATCGGGCAAAGGGGTACTTTCAATAAGTATTCTTTTGTTCAAGAGACGATAATCTATGACCGGTCTAAAATCCTGATCTCCCTTCGGTACTAGAAATATGGGGCTGCTGTAATTTGAAGTAGATGGTCTAATAACCCCTTGGTCAAGCATCTTCTGTATTTTCTCTTTTAATATAGCCATCTTCGGTGGTGTGAGCTTATATGGAGATAACTTGACCGGAGTAGAATCAGTTAACTGAATTTCATATTGAGTCAAATGAGTGACCCCTAAAACATCTGTAAACAACGAATCAAATTCCCCAACTAAATGCCCTATTTGCTTTGCCTGTGCAGGGGACAAATGAGACAGAGAAGAAGTAGCGCAATTTTGGGTTACCAAATTAATATCTCCCAAGGTTAGAGGGGGCCCAGGTGGTTTAAAATCCCTCACAAAGTCCAACTTTATCCGGGGAGCAAAATGAAAAGCGATCTGCCTAGTGGAAAAATCAATAGCCATCCCAGTCCTTGACATAAAATCGGCACCTAGGACACATGCATAAGGAAGCTTGGGAACGACAAAAAAACTATGTTTCCACGTAAAACGTGGGAAACGTATAGTACATGATACTTTTTGAGTAACTTGAAAGGCCTGACCATTGACCATCAAACAAACCAACTGACACGTGGTTGCACGCGACATAATACATGGTAAATTTAACCTAAGCCAATCAAGCTGAATCAAAGAGACAGAACTTCCGGAATCTAATAACGCCAATAAAGGCAACTTCTCAAGAGAAACTTGAACTAAGGGTTTACCCGAAAACGGATAACCACAAATACGCCGAGACAAACAAATGGTCGACTTAACCTTCTGGCGTCATAAAGGTCGAAACTGTCGCCCCTGATTAGAAACACGAAGACAACCCCGATTCACGGTCCTCCTATTGGGACAATTTCGTCGAACATGGCCTTCCTGACCACACTGAAAGCATTTAATAGTGGCCAGACGACGCGAATCCGGAACAATGGCCGAAGAAGGAGCTGATACAGTGGAATTAGGAGTTGCTAATGAGCCCGGAGGCTCTGACAGACGCAGCCTATCAACAAGCATAACTTCATTGAGTTTAGGTACCAATGCTTCCAACTGCTGCAAATTTGATGGCCGAGGTCCTAAAACCAAAGCCGACCTGACAACTGGATTGAGTCCTGATAAAATGACATCACAAATTTCCGCTTCCGTATCAGGGAGCACCAACACTAAAGCAATTTCCTTAACCCGAACCATATATTCTGTAAACGGTTCCGTTAGACCCTGAGGACGAAAATATACGTCTTGCATTATCCTCGTGCATTCCCTACGTGGAATGAACATGTCTAATAGGGCCAAATGAAAGCGAGTCACAGGGTCGGCCAAACCAGCACACCGCATTAACAGGTCCGAAACTATCCCAGACACCTTGACAGAAAATAATTCTATCACTTGAGCCGTGGGTACCAAATAACGCTTAGCCATTAGCGTCAATCGAACAAGAAAATAGAGAAACTGTAAAGCTGATGGTACATCAACAATGTCGTTTAAGTGAACGCCCTCCACGAATTGCTGGAGGGGATGAGCGAGTCTAAGTGGCCGAAACGCAGACACCGCAATCGAAGGCTGAACCACATCTGACAATCCTTTATTATACAAGGGGGACGACCCAGTATCCTCCTGTGAAGTCCCAAAATCTTCCTCCACTTTACGGGCTAATTCCTTAAACTGATCCTTTAACTTTTGCAACGCTATACATGACTGAAAAGTAGGGTATCTCTGTAAGACATAATCTAAATAGAACAAGTAATGTCGAATTCTAACTTGCCACCGGAGCAACTGTGCCTTAGAGGGAGAATCCTCGCGCCCAAAATCCATTAAATTATCCTGAATCTCTGCTAAGGCCAACGAGCAAGTGGACTCACACTTAGTCACTACCACGTGATCAATAGAAACAGTAATTAATGGAGCATCCTTAATTTGTCGAAAAACATCCAACATAATAGCCACTTCAGTTGTCATAGAACATTGACCTCCACGTACAACCAACTCTACCCACAATTCACCTTTCCGTAATCTTTCCACATTAGTAACCGATACCGCCATCTTGTAACTACGGATATGGTACAAGTAAGAAAATGAGATCCGGAGAATACAGAGCAAACAACAAACCCAAAAATATTCCCTAACCAACACAGACAAATCAATTAACCACGCTCTGCTACCAGTAAATTGCAATGGTTCCGCTGTTTGACTGAGTTAGGGAACCCCGGCCAAACGAAAAGGGAAGCCCTAACGAGTGCCGTAGGGGAAAACAAAAGGAAACCAGAACTCTCAAAAATATACTACTATAGATAAGTTTGTTTTTGGGTACTTTAATGATAATAATAAACAAACATTAATAACCAGAACCGTAAAGCAACCATAAAAGAATAACTGTAAAACAAAAATGGCTTAAAGAGTAAAGCAACCAAAACCAATTGAGCAGAGCAGTAAAGGCAAGTTTTAAATACAGCAAAATTAAGTAAATCCAAAAATTCAACAAACCAAATCAATTTAGAAAGTTTATAAAACAAGGCCACTATAAACATCAGACCAAAAAATTTAATTATGTTTAGCTAGTCAAAGACTAGCTAAGAATGTTGAACAAGACCGAAACAGACTTTAATGAAATTCAGGAAACCGAGAGCTTCAAAGTCCAGCTAAGCTAGATGTAGATAGCTTTACAACCCAACCGTTTTCAGTTACATAGTTCAGCATAAATGGGTTCAGCATAACTGGGTTTTAACTGCAATTACTGCTCTCATAATTTACACAACAGAATATCTGTAATTTTGAATTAACTATGCATTTTCAAAGTGCCCAAAATATGTAAAGCTCTACTCACAAATTTCTACTTATATTGCTTTTTGCCCTCCTTTTATCAAACTATGCAATTTCAGACGACAAATGCCAAAAGCTTTTCTCACAAATTTCACACTACTGATGCTTTTTACCTTCATGAATCAAAATATGCATTTTCAAATTGCACAACTGTGTAAAGCTCTTATCACAAATTTTAAACTAACTATACACTGAAAATCACGTACTGAAAATATAACTCAACTGGAAAAGAAACAAAACACACTAAACCTATGAACAACTCCAAGAGCCAGTCACTTTACGAACTCTTATTTTCAAACACACATAACGTTTTCCGCCCCAAAATTCACTCACCATTACCAGGACATAAAACTGATAATAAAGCCTACCTTTACATAAGGTCGATCCACCGAAAATCACAAAGACGTTCCTTAAAAATTCATTACAAAAACTTCCACAATCCGCATCAGTAGTTACCGGGCAGAGAGCTATCCCTGCAATGCGGACAGAAATCCACCACTCAGCGCGTACGGCCAAAGCACATGCCACGTCAGCAACCCACAGAGGAAAAAAAAAGAGAGCACCAAAGAGAGCGTTAGGCAAAGGGGACAAGCAACGTAAAGTGACTGGCTGGATGTATAATACAGATACAAAACATAAAAAGAACACATAACAGCACAATTTGCCCAAGTGTTTGCTCTTGTTCTGCTAATCGTTGAGTCAGTGTTTGCCCAAGTGTTTGCTCTTGTTCTGCTAATCGTTGAGTCAGTGTTTGCCCAAGTGTTTGCTCTTGTTCTGCTAATCGTTGAGTCAGTGTTTGCCCAAGTGTTTGCTCTTGTTCTGTTATTTTAGTGTATGGAGGCTCAATTGAGCCAACATTTGTTGCAACATTTCACTCGTATTAATTGATTCGGTGACTCGGTTTTCTAATGTTTCTCTATCTCCCCTTTCTACACCTACCCGCGGGCTATTGTTAGTGAAATTTTCCCCTTGTTCATTGCTATTACCTTCCATATCGTTGCCGGTTAATTTCTTGTTTCTTAACAGCATTTACAAACATACATAACCCAGTTTACTTATATCTATTGCATATACACTCCCTTCCAAAATTTTATTAACGTATGTATCATGCAGTTAACACTTACTCGGTGCTGAGTTGAGCTTCTGCGAAGTGTTGTATTAGTTCACAAAACACTTCACTACACTTACACACTTTTTGAACACTGATGATGTCTGCGCTGAATGCCTGCTTTCTTGTTGTAATGGAGCGGCGTCGATGTCGCTTGTTGCCACTCGTCTATCGGTACACTCTGCTGCTGGTGGTTGCTGATGTCGTCATCGGCGTCGTCTTTCTGTCCTTCCTTCCGTTGTCGGTTCTCCGGGTGTGTTATCCCCTGGCAGTATTTCGAGCCCCAACGTAGTGGGCGCCATATGACGCTGACCTCTGACGCATCTGTGTTGTTCCTGGCAGTTGCTTCAGTGGACTCAGAGTCCTGGGTTCGATGGTTGGATGGCAGGGATTTGGAATTTGTTTTGGTAGAGCTGAGGTTCTTGTTTTTCAGGGGTGGTGACACTGCCTTGATGATATTAATAATACTGCCGGAGAAGTTTGAGTTATTTCTTTATTTTGTTACGTAGATTCCTATCTGGTCGACCCGCCACCTTCGTCGTCGAAACCACTGTTATTCTTATCCCTTTCGAAGTCGCTACTTATGTGTTTCTCCGACTAGCCTTCGAATTGCCTATATTTCATAACTTCATTTTTACACTATAAATTTTCTGATTATTTTCTTCTAATTTCGTTTCGTCGACCGTCCTCGTGGTTATTTTGTACCGAAATGTGCCTCGGCGTTTCTTTTTCTCTCTCACGCCTTTCGCTAAACGTAGAATATTCCCCCTCTCCCTTTCTTAAGTTTCGTTCTGTTTTAAGTTCAAACGTAGCATGTGATGCCTACGCGATCTTTCGATTGGCTATCATTTTGTTTCATGATTTTTATTATTGGCTACCCCCACTTGACAACTTTCACATCTGCTTCTTACAGCTTATTTTGAGTTTTAAAATCTTCCCACGAACATTCTTAGATCGTAGATAAGGCACATATACTTCCTCACCCTTTTAAGCTTTGAAACCGTTGTAAAACCCTGTCCGAGCCAAAGTACAAAGGCGAGACTTCCGGTATGCAGGTTCGTTGACCATCGCAGGTAAAATACCTCTGCTTCGAGGAAACAAACTTTGTTTCTCTGTCTTCCCTACAAAACCCATTCCTAATATGAATTCAGCACATTTTCGTCGCTATGTTCGATCGTATATTATTATTATTATTATTATTATTATTATTATTATTATTATTATTATTATTATTATTATTATTATTATTATTATAATTATTATTATTATTTCTCCTGGGTCTTGATAACCAGCTTCAAAATCTGATGTGTTACACTCCCATGACTTTCTCTACTCTTGTACAAGCTATTTTTACAAACGCTTATTCTCCAACTACTTCATGTTAATCAAGATAAACATTTGCAGACTCTATCTTATTGCTAATTTTCTTGTAGATGTAAGGGGAATATATATTTACAAGGGCAATATAAAAATACAGCAGCCTTTAAGCATATACATATCTCTTAATAGCTGGTTGCTAGTGCAGCACCATTCCCTTTCCCACAGATTAATACTCTTTGTATATCCAAGACAAAAAAATGAATAACGAATTCCCATTAGACAAAATAAGTATTGAAAAATTTAAGGGAATAACAAGCAATGGTTCACTCAACAAAAAAAAATATATATGACATAAATTGTGTATTTTAACGCGATCTACATTTTTTGTGTAGTAAAATTTTGTCTATCTCTTATGGTTTACCAGTTATGCAAAAGTCGTTCACAATAAAGAAAACTTTTGGAGACATTCCCAGAAAATTCAAGATATACATTTTATTTGTCATAAAATATCTTAAACGTATGATATTTTAATCAAAATCGTTAGAGCCGTATTTGAGAAAATTAAAATTTTCGAAAAATCTTCCATGTAAAGTGTAATTTGCGGTGGGGGGATTTTCTTGAAAACCTTCTTGTCGCATCCTTGGAAGATTCTGAACCTAAATACACAGTTTGGTGTTTATCCGACTGTTTATTTCTGAGTTATGCTATTCACAGACAGACACACAGACAGACACACAGACACACACGGACATGTTTCCAAAAATGCTTTTTTTCTGATTCAGGGGATCTCAAAACATGTATTTCTGGTGAAATCTTTTTGTATGGAATTTTTGGGTGGAATACAATACTTCCCCTACTTGCTATACGTAGTAGAGAAAGTAAAAATTTAAGGGAATAACAGGCAATATCACGAAAATGGTTCACTCAACAAAAAAAATGTATATGACATAAATTGTGTATTTTAACGCCATCTACATTTTTTGTGTAGTAAAATTTTGTCTATCTCTTATGGTTTACCAGTTATGCAAAAGTCGCTCACAATGAATACTTTTGGAGACATTCCCAGAAAATTCGAAATATACATTTTATTTGTCATGAAAATATCTTAAACATCTGATATTTTAATGAAAATCGTTAGAGCCATTTTTGAGAAAATTAAAATTTTCGAAAAATGTTCCATGTAGAGGGTAATCTGGGGTAGGGGGATTTTCTTAAAAACCTTCGTGTCGCATCCCTGGAAGATACTGAACCTAAATACCAAGTTTGGTGTTTATCCGACTGTTTGTTCCTGAGTTATGCTGTTCAGACACACACACGGACATGTTTTCAAAAATGTTTGCTGGATTCAGGGGGTTTCAAAACATGTATTTCCGGTGAAATCTCGGTATCGAATTTTTGGGTGGAAATCAATACTTAACCTACTTACTATACGTAGTAGAGAAAGTAAAAATGATCATGTCGCCTTCGTATCTTGCAAAGATGCTGCACGTACATTTTCAAAAACAAAAAAAATCCACCGTAAACTATTCTTTACACGTGATATTTTCTGAAATGTTTGATTTACTCAAAAATATCTCTGCTCATTTTGATTAAATACTCTATATTTAAAATATTCACATAACAAATAAAACGTATATTTTGAATTTTCTGAGAATATTCTTTGAAGTTCCGGTTGATTTGGAAGGAATTTTGTATAACTGGTAAATCATAAGTTAAAATGTTGTCGCTATTCACTTGATTCTCGCGATGTAATGCAGAGAGAATGGAATTTCTAGGCTAGTATATAGGGTCCCAGTTCTTAAACATTTGACTATCGATTGGGTTTCATCTATCCACCGTGAACCTTCAACCAAATCTATAAAGAAGCTGTTTTTGAAATTTTTTATAAGAAAAAGATAGAAAAAGAAGCATTAGTAAGAATACATTGTAGAAGGTAGATAAAAGTAAACCTTAGTTGGCAGAGAAAGTCATGTGAATTTTACAGATAATACTTTTATGTACATCTTTGGTGTACTCTATATTTTAAAGAGTATAGAACAAAGATGATACTATCCATGTGTTCTTTCAGGAGATCATAGAAAGTATTGAATTCATTGGAGTACTTCTGTTGGACAGACGCTAAATTGCAAACTAAAGTTTTCAAATATTTCTGTTGATAAATTGCCTAATTTACACTTAAAAATGTACTTGCTACTTTGTGGTGATTTTGTTCATCAAAGAAAGACATTTAAGCATCATTACGACGAGTTTTTGTGGCGGTTTGTAGAATAAATCGTAAACATTCGAAGTTGAAAAGTTTGCAGGCAATTTGTAACATTGGCAAGTTTTAATGTAGTAAAGAAACGGCTTCTTGTTTCTAGAGTAAATAAGAAAGGGAGGAGTTGCAAGGTGATTTTAATAAGTAAGGGCTGGTGCGTGGAAATACCGCCAGATGCCACTACGCTCCATTAGGTTAAGAGAGTGCAGCAATAACAGCAAGAGAGTCTGCCAGCCTCTTAATGCAATATTCTACACAATAAGCCAATTGTTTCTCAGACCAGGCTGCCCATTCTGAAGTTATTACCAAAAGCTCTTGCCAACTTTAGATAAAAGAAGATACAATACTTTATGTATGTTGTAAATATTTACGTGCGGAATGCCTCGGGCGGAAACGTCTGTGATTAGCATTCGATTCCCGTGGCCGACCTTACTGACCCTCGGGTTTTTTCGGGTTTTTTCTGTCGCCAGGCGAATGCTGGCAAGGATCATTACATCCCCTGAATTTCCTGTCCCTGCGTTTCATCTCCATTCTCATTTCACTTTACCTTTCATCTGCTTGTTTCTTTCAGGCTACAAGTGTCGGCGGGAGGGCTCGGCGTATGCATGGCAGGGGATAAACATAAACACGGGACCGGATCTGACTATTCAGAGCCCAGTATCCTCGCAACCCGGGAGACAAGCTCGCGGATTTTTTCATTAGGGCAGTACCTATTTTATAACCCCCCCCTGCGTGGTCGCGGTTGAGTTAGGACACCGTCCTCCCCTAATCTCTTCCAGACAGGGACGGAAGTGGATACGCCACTTACGCGCGTCAGGCCAATAGGGGAATACCCTACTGGGGGAGACTACCGAACAACCTCGGTGGGGACGACAGTACCTAGCTACCGTGTACCAGCTCTCCCTCATGGCTGGTGCTGGAGAACATCGGGGCGTCTCACAACACCGCCTGGGCGGATAAACCAGCCAGGCGTACCCAATCTCCCATGGGTATCGGGAACCACTGCCCCGCCGAGTCCAACCCAATCCGAGCAACTCCCTTTCGGGAAGGTCTCGAATGTTCGGCCCGGCGTACTTCTAGTAACGTCAGAAGTACCACGAGTGCTGAGGGTCCGCAGTGCCCGCACCACTGCAGCTGAAGGGTTCGGAACCCCCTACGGGGGCCCTGGCAGAGGATAAGGACGCTCTTGAGTAAACCTTCGTTTCCCGATCTCTGGGTCTCGGGCCCCCAGGGAATGTGGACGTCACAGTGAGAGGGGGGGGGTCCAGCTGCACCAGCCAGAACCCGGGGTAGCCTGCTGTTGTGCTTTCTGTTCCGGCCACCAACTGTCTCCTCTCACCTCTCTCCCGGGGCCGCCCCGTCACGGACCTAGGAACAAAAGAACTGCATAGGTCAGGGCTAAGTCCCTCTCCACATGTAGTCCTATCCTATCCTGTAAATATTTACTTGAAATACACCGCACTCGGTGCTTTGAAACTGTCGTAAAATGTATCAATTTGTGACCTAACTTATCATGGTTTTCATACTAAGCTAGTAAAACTTATTCTACTGCAATATTTGCTTTGTTTCGGCGGAGTGTTATGTTGCCGCGCGCTAAGCGGGCTGCTAGATCTTGTGATTAAAGTCCTTATATATGTATGTGTACTTATCAGCCCTTCTTGCCCTTTACTTAAATTGTACATGTAAGAGAGATCCTAGACAACTAAAAACTTCAAATTTCTAATGATGATGATAATGGCGACTCTCTGCACATGTTTCACTGCCGAGGAAGAACCGTCGCCACTGCAGTCGAACAGCTGTCACAGCTCACTACAACCACTTCCTGGCCCCTCCTCTCATTCGATCACGGGCTAGTCAGCAGTGGTCGCTCACCTGCCGGACTGCGGTGCACCAACGCTGACATCGCAGTGCACCAACCATGACCTCCGACAACGTCGCAGGTGCTGTGCCACTTGCAACAGCCACGGCCATTTCACCGGGCAGGCACAGTGCCCCCGGTATCCGAGAAGCCGTCGATCCACTCCGGCTTCAACTGTACCTGCACCAACAGCTCCTCCACGTCATCACCGCCACAGCAACAGACACCACCCTGCGAGATGCGATCCAAGATCTACATTCAGAGGTCCTGAACATCGGATCCAGCATCTCGCAACAGGACGAAACACTCGCTTCACTTGTCACCGCCGCTCACTCCACCAACACAGAAGAACAACTCCGCCGTCTTGCCGCAATGGAATCCGCCATCCAGGACCTACACACCACCACCACCGCCTTCTCAACTGCCTTCCAAAGCTTCACCGCCCGCTGCCTGCGGCGGTTCGACAGAGCCGACACAACCATCAGTGGCCTGAGAGAATCCATGCCAGTCTACCACTAACATCAGCACCGCTAGCTCCGACAGATTGCCTGGAGGAGGTTAGGCACACGACACCAGGTATCGCTGACCTACTAAAGTCCCTGCACACGACGATGGCCGAGTGGACTTCCGTGCTCTCGGGCCTGAAGAGTGAACAGGAACGAACGAACAGCTACTTTATGGCACAAGAAGCCGCTCGCTTTTTTCCCACAAGACCAAGCTACCATCACCAACCAGAGGGCTCCTTTCGAGGACCACTAACAAATCATTGAAATGATGCAATAAAAGCAACAACGCCAGAATCCCTTCCAACTCCTTTCCACGAAACTCCCCGTGTGTGGCAACCAGGGCCTTGGTCATGGTCGTCACCCAGACATTCCCTTACTCCTCTTCCAGCGCAATAAGCTGGCAGCTACCCACCGCGTACTAACGGGAGTGCAACAGCGGAACCCCAAAACCCCTCCTTTCTACTCCACGTTTAATCCTACCTATTCCCGAACCCCCCCCCCCAAAATCTCCTTCGATCACGGGCTAGCCATCAGTGGTCGCTCACCTGCCGGAATGCTTCGTGTTTGGTGCTGCGCAGCAACAGTTGTCTGCTGCAATGGAAGTCACCAGGATCATCTCTGCCCGGGGACCGACGTCGCTGGTGTGCTTGGAGATTTGAGGCTGCCTTGGAGTCCAGCCTTCTTTTATTATGGGAGTTGTCACCCGTCGAGGTCAGCCGACAAGACCAACTAGCCCCCTGCCGCTGATGGCACTGACATTCTCTGATAACTTGCAATGTACGTTTTCTGTGTTGCAAATACTGAGATTTAAGCAACGTAGAAGCACAATGGTCTGGTATTCATTCCAGGAACAAGCCGAGATGGCGTGCTTATGTGGCCACGCAGGTAGAAACGGTCGAGAGATAGCACGGATATACCGAACCAGGCAGCACCACTCACGTCACACAACATTTGGAGCCGTTTTTCGGCGTTTGTGTGAGCATGGATCCTTTGAGACAGACGAACCCCCTGGATTATTACTTGTTGGGGCATTCTGAAAAGCACTGTGCAGGGTGAACCTGTACCTGATGTTCAGATCCTTCAGCAGCGTGTCTACATAGCCTGTAACGATATTCGGATGTGTGAACGCGTGTATGGAGGCCACTGTGAACATATGTTGTGACATGGATGGGATTCAGGCCATGTACTGTGTGCCAAGGGTCTTCTACGTGGAAACTGTGTATTTCCCGACACAAGTGATATGAACCTTGGGCTCCATTTCCAGTCAGGAATCACCCCCTGAAGTTTGTCGGTGGATTTCAAACTCATCCTCTACTGGGTGTTTCAGAAATACCTTTACAAACTTCGGGTATGGGTTTCTTACACCAAAAGAAGGGAAAATGTTCATATGAACATATGCCCCACAATCCTTGTTTTTCTCGTTAGAAGGTGTTCAACACAGTGGTACACTTATAACACACAGAACTCATAATAAATGCTCGAAATGTCCTCCTCTTGCTTCTATGCATGCCTGTACTCGTCGAATCATGGAATGTCGCACCCTGTCAAAAACTCCGGGATGGTGTCGAATTGTTTCGCAGGCTTCCATGACACGTTGATGAAGTGTTTCTGCATCCGGGATGGCTGCTCCATAAACCAATGGTTTAAGATGCTCCCAGAGCTAAACGTCCACAGGATTGATGTCGGGAGAACGTGCAGGCCATGGAACTGGTCCTCCTCTGCCTATCCATCGATCATGCTAGATTCATGTTCACGAAGTGAATATCCAGCCATGGTGGAACGAAACACGTGCAGTTAACTCACTACATGTACACAATTGAAACGTTGAAGACAGACTAATCACAAATGACAAATGTAAACAAGACCCCATGGCAACACTTCGCCAACTACGGTATGTAGTACAATGGGTCAACGCCTTCTATGAATACATAGAGAATGAAGTTTTGAGGTTAGACCCCGAAGGCCGTTGAACTCACACTTTCATTGTGACAGGAATAATGTGAAAACCAAGGATTATGGGACATATGTTCATATGAATTTTTCTCCTTTTGGTGTGAGGAACCCATACCCGAAGTTTGTAAAAGTATTTCTGAAACACTCGGTATAAACATACAGAGTCAGAGTTGCCAAAGTAAGAGCTGCAGTAGCTCCACAATGCAAGTAACACTTCTCTAAAATAATTATCAAGCAATATAAAAATCTTGTGTTGCATTCAATGACTTTCTCTGCTCTTTTTCTTAAGAAAGCTTGTTTTTATATATACTTCATGCTAACAGAGATAAACTTCTATCACACCTTTATGCATTATTTTGCAGGTAAAAGAAGAGTATAGTAAACTAAAGCTCTTTGCATGATCATGAGAAAAAACTGATAGCGATAAAAGTGGGTATAAGTGTCTGAAATTTCGAACCAATAATAAAGAATCTCTTGGAAATGGTTAAAGCCACAAAAACTTGACATGCGTTGTGTGCTTTAATGTGATCTACATACATTTTTTCGTGTAGTAAGAGGACTAACTACGGAGGGGAGGGTACGTAACACCTCGACCTACAAGATCTTTTGTGCCTGAAGCCCCTGACAGGGTGTCCCGAGAGGGAGGGGTGAGGTGAGAGGAGGCAGAGGGCGGCCGGACCAGGAGGCATGACAGCTGGTACAACTGGCTTCCTTCCCTCTGTAGGCTTTCACATCCTTGTGGGGCCCGGGACTCAGAAACCGCCCTCATTCAGGGGTACAGAGGGCATCCTTTTCCCCTGCAATGCACCGCCGAGACTCCCGCCGACACTTTCAGCCAGAAAGAGACCAAGCAGATGAAAGGTGAACGGAAATAAGAATGGAGGGACAGGAAATTCGGGGGATGCAATGAACCTTCGCAGCATTCACCTAGCGAGCCGGGGAAACCCCCAAAAATACCCATGGGTCAGGAAGGTCAGCTGCGGGAATCGAACCCACCATCTCCCAAATGCGGACCATAGACGTTAGCGCCTGAGCCATCCCGCTAGGGTTTTTTGTCTATCCCTTACAGGCATACAAGATTATACAAAATTCCTTCCCAATGAAGACGACTTCACAGGCTGTTCCTAAAAAAATTCAAGGTATTGTAAGTTTGACCAATGTTTCAACTGTCACTCATCTAAGTTCTTATTGTTACTGTTTTATTTTTAAGATGAACTGGGTCAATTCTCACTCTTTGCGGAGTCGAACACAAGACCTCCATATTCTCTCTCTCCGCAGCAGCCGCAGCAAACTCGCTCGGAGAGTGGCACCCCTCGTCGCACCGTAAACTCATCCATCAAGGCTCGCTCACTGACTTTCACGAGAACGCTTGCTTATGCAGGCAATAAAATCTTCTACAAAACATTCTGGAACTATCTCGATGCACATTCTGGAGGGGAAAAAGAAACTCCCAGAAGGTTCTGGTTATCGGCCAATAGTGCTGCCGGTGTTCTCGCTGGCGAGGGTACATATCGTTGTTTATTTCTGACTGCCTGGCGCCGATAACCTTGGGCCATAACCGCTGTGTCGCAATACACATTTTATTCGTCATGTAAGTATCTTTAATATATGGCATTTTAAACAAATTTGTTAAGCCATTTTAAGCAGTTCCTGTGTCGCTTCAAATTGTTGATGCCGTTATTTCAATATTGCATCAGGTTCAATGTTGCTTCTTCGTAGCGAATTCCCCGATGTCATCATCTCCTAGTCCGTTCTGCGTTGTCTAGTCCGCCAGCTGCTTCAGTGGTATAGGTATGAGTTCTTTGTCTCAGGGTATGCGTGAGTATAGTGTGAAAGGATAGCACCAGTTTAGTTAGCTGATACATTTTAATGCTAACTAAAATATTATGTTCGAAGAGTGTCGCCGACTGTTGAATTAAATAATTAAATTATTTCTCTCATAATAATTAAGCGAAGCATCATTTGCCATAAGTTGCAGAAATTTTACTCGGAACGAATAAAATTGCCTAAATCGTTCTAACTCAATTGCGTCACTGGGCGCTATACTACTTCAAAATGAAACTAAAGATCACACAGTAATAACAAGATTAAGTAAGTAAGTTTAAGTAAAAATCAGTCTGATTTAGAATGCTCGCTCTTTTGTTCAATGTTAGGTAAGCTCCACCTACCTAACACTACCGCTATAAACATTCCTACTTACGCAGTTCAATCTCAAAACTCTATATATGCGTTTCTGAAACCCTTTCTATGATGTACCTTGCTCGAATCTAAGAACTTCATTTGTCTTTCTAGTTTACAGACTTCCTGGCTACGTGACTTTGCAAATGTACTGAAGTACATTCTAATTGCTTTCCAGAAATATTTACGCTAATGTGTTCTCTATTCGGCTGTTACTAATGACTTTACCTGACATGACTCGCTAATGACCTTTCTCTCCGGACAACTCTTTTAACTCATATTTATTACATTTACATTGATTTAATATACAAAAATTATTTAATTTTTTTTTCTTTATCTCATAAACATTTGTTTATTTATTTATTTCTTCCTGTCGATAATTACGGTATCTCACTTTTGGAAAAATAAAAAAACGAAATATTTTACATGTAAAGGGTACTTTGATTATGGGAGATCTTCTTGAAAATCTTCGATTTGTACCTTTCTAAGATTCTGAACATAAATACCAAATTTGCTATTTAACAGCCTTTTCGATTTTGTCATTTGTTTAAAGACAGACCCACAAAGACAAACACGGAGTAATCTTGGTATAGAATTTTTGGGGGAATGATTTGGTTGTCATACTTGCTATAGTTAACTAGCAGAGAAGTTAAAAAATGTAGATCTTTGAACGGACATAGAATTTGCTAATACTACTGTTTAATAGCACGTGAAAACGATTACATGTTTAGAAGGTGGTTGCCTAAGATGTTTGAAGAATATCGCCAGTTGCAGGGATCTCATTTTCTAATGGAGCACACACCTGTAGCTGCAATCTTGTTATTGGGGGCAGACCATTAACACCAAAACGCGAGAGCATTTACTGCCAACTGTGGAGCGAAACATGTAACATGACCCAGTAACAGACGAGGTGAAAATAAAATGTGCCACCCTCGATTTGAGGATGATGTGATGTAACAATTAGCTCTGAATTACTCTGGTGTAACACAGGCAAAACTTTTCACTAACGTCAGTATTTGTATAACCAGTTCCAAAAGTAACACACTCATATTACAGATACGTTGTGTTACAATACAACAGTTTCAAGTATAGGTTCTTTCAACAAGAGTGTCCTATCTTTAACATGTGATAGCCGCCGTTGTTATTGAGTTACAGCAGTCATTTTTTCATGTGGTTACAGTTGTTATTGACAAATAGTCATGGAACGTTACAGCATTCAGCAACGCGTAGAAATTGTGAAAATGTATTATCAAAATGGATCATCTGATCGCCAAACCTTCCGTGTATTTCGTGAAGTTTACGGTGTGCATAATCGTCCCTGCGAGAGAACGATTCGGCGTTTGATCGATAAATTTGAAAGAAGTGGTTCTGTCAGCGATCAAAGAACGCCTGTACGTAATCGACGTAAGCGCTCCAACGAAAACATAGGCGCCGTTCGTGAGAGTGTACGCGAGAACGGAAACAAATCAATTGCTCGTCGAGCGCAAGAATTGGGGCTTTCGTCGACCACAACTTGGCGAATTCTGCATCTGGACTTGAAGTTTCACGCTTACAAAATGGTGTTAACTCAAGAACTAAAGCCCAACGGCCATAGGTTGCGCCGTGTATTCGCTGACTGGGCTATGGAGCAATTGGAAGCTGACCCGGATTTTTGTCGAAAAATCATCTTCAGCGACGAAGCCCAGTTTTGGATGGATAGTTGTGTTAACAAACAAAATTGCCGCTATTGGAGTAATCACAATCCAATGCAGATTCAAGAACGACCACTTCATCTCCAAAAGGTTACTGTGTGGTGTGGATTTCTCAAAGATGAAGATGGAGAAGCTCTAACTGTCAATGGAGAAAGATACCGGGCTCTTATAAGGGACTATTTTTGCCCCAGTTGGATGGTATGAATCTCAGAAACATCTGGTTCCAGCAAGATGGTGCCACATGTCATACTGCTCTCGAAACAATCGATCTTTTGAAGGAGAAGTTCAGAGGTTTCATCATTTCCCGTGGTGGTGATGTTAACTAGCCCCCAAGGTCATGTGATTTAACGCCGTTGGATTACTTCTTGTGAGGTTATGTTAAATCTCGAGTTTATGTCAACAAGTCAGACACAGTAAATGATCTTATGAATAACATCACGCGTGTTATTCGTGAAGTTGGACCTAATTTACGTTCTTCTGTCATTGAAAATTGGGTCAACCGTATACGCGCAACCCAACGAAGTCGCAGCGGTCACTTAACCGATGTTCTCTTCCACACGTAATGACATTAATTATGTTCCAAAATAAAAATAAAATAAACCTCTATCATTTATAGAACGTGTTTTATTTAAGTTCAAAGATAGGACACTCTAGTTGAAACAACCTATATGACGTGAAATTAGAAAAATCTGTCTTTCTCATAAAAACACCTTTGTAACAAATATGGTACACTATGCTATAAAGAGTTAAACGTTTATCTCGCATAAGAGTATATCTGGATTATCTCGATGCATTAGGTAGAAAAGGGTTTTGTATATATAACAGTAAGCGATAGTGGGTAGGAAAGTCATATTAATGTAACAGAGCAGATATTTCCTTCCTTTATCATTCGCGGGGTTTAGTTTAAGAAAACGAATAAGGTCCTAAGAAAGGCGACACATGACAAGAAAGAAATGTGTGTGTTTTCGAAACTTGTGTAGAAATAGGACAGTAAAGTTTGTCTTGTTTTGGGCTAGACAAGGATAACATGCTGCTCTTGCAAGAAAGGCTGCAATCAGCACCAAACTTCCAGCTTTAATCTCATTTAGACCTTGTGGCGTGTAATAATCACGTATATCAATACACTACGATGTCTTTCAGCAATACCAAACCAACACCCCACAACAACTTATTAGCTGCAAACCAGAGGTTTCTATTGATATTGAAGTGTAGCTTAAAACTATGCTCACTGTTGGCCTGTAAATGTCCTAAACTACAGTTTCTAAACGAGAAGTTGAAAAGGGATATACCATACCTATATAAGAATTGTACATAGTAATAATATAATTCACCAAATATTCAACAACCAAGAATTGTACAAGGCAGATTGTAAGAAACGGGCGAGCTAGCAAATTCCAGGTAAAAGATAATTCTAAGTAGAGCCCACCTTTCACCAAGCTAATGAACAGGGAGCCGGTAGCGGTAAGGAGAAATAGAAAGAGAAAGATAGAGATAAGAAAGACGGAGATATTGAACCCGCTTCCCAACGCGTCATGGTGACGCGTAAGCGCAAAACTTAGGAGTAGAATATTCACATACATGTTAAGGTAACGCGGTCTGAGGACCAATTAGAAACGTCGTTACATTTTGTAGCGCAGAGGTAAGCGTCACTAGGTTCAGGTATATAAAGGCGAACAAAGCCCCAGATTTTCACTCTCTTCTAGAATTTCGTCGACACAAAGTGCTACGCTCTTGACGACAGATGCACGTGTGTGTATATGGGTGGGAAGACGTGTGCAGTTAGTTTAGGCTCCTGATTTATTCAAATGTTGGGATTGGTTTAATGGAAAAGGCTCGCCGCCCATAAATATTTAAATTGATAATAAACCATATTTATTAAGGGAAATGCAGTATATTTTTAATTTGCCTCACCCACGATAACCCTGAGAATCAAGAATTAGCTATATAGGGAAAGATTAGGAACGGAAAACACAGCCGCCGACGAGCATCCATAGCCGAGGACAGGAACACTGTAGCAGATAACATCAACCAGAGGAACGACACTTTCCAGATGCTACTGATCAACGATTTCCCGCTACAAATGTCGCCCAACAGCTGTTTCCCGCTACAATGTTCTTCTGATTGTTTACATAGGACGGAAGTTCATACATTAACTAATAAAATTGTACCCCAAAAAATTACAATAATTATAAAACATGTGAGGTGTTACGTTTATACCTACGTCTTTCTCTATCCACTATTGTTTATTTTTATATATCTTCTACAAACTATACTAATAAAAGCGTTTTACCTTTCCTACCACGTAGGTACTGCATTCCACACAAAAATTCGATATCGAGCTTTCAACGGAAATACATGTTTTAAGGCCCCTTGTGTACAAAAAAGTATTTTTAGAAAAAAGTCCGTTGTCCAAAGATCCAAAGATGCGACACCAAAATTTTCAAGAAAATTCCTCACCCCAAACTACCCTATATATCGAAGATTTTCCGAAATATTTTATTTTATAAAAATGATTCTAACAATTTTGATTAAAATTGCATATATTAAAGATATTTAGGGACAGATAAAATAACAGTGTTGAACTTTCTGGATTAGTCTTATTCATTAGGGAGGAACTTTGTACAATCTTGTATAACTGGTAAACCTTAAGGGATAGAGGCAAACGTACTCTACAAAAGGTATAGTTCCCTTTAAAGCACATAATTTATTTCAAATAAATTTTTGTGGCATAAGCCATTTCCGATATATCCGTTATTATTAGTTCGATTTGTTCAATACTCCTCAACATTCAGTTGTTTCTCGCGATATCTGGAAATAATTTTAAGGCCAGCATATAGCGTTCAGTTGTTAAACATTTGACTATCGCTGTTCTCTTTGTATCTATAACGAAATATGTAAGGTAGCTATTTCTGCAAGGTTTATATGGATTAAAATGTAGTAGATATAAAATAATCTGGTGTGTTGCACTCACATGACTTTTTCTACTCTTTTGCAAACTATTTTTACAAACGCTTATTCTCCGTCTACTTATGCAATCGAGATAAACATTTACAGAAACTTATTTCTAATTTTCTTGTAGGTGCAAGGAGAATATGGTAGGCTCTAAGCGATATTCAAATGTTTTAAGAGCTGGTTGTTATTTGGAGCATTCCATTCTGTTTCTATGTCCAGGACATAAAAAAAAACCAATAATGAATTCCATTTGAGAAAAAGTATAAGTATTGGATAATTCAAAGAAATAACAAGGAATATCTCGGAAATGGTTCACTCGACAAAAAAATGTATGTGACATAAATTGTGTTTTTTGTGTAGTAAGATTTTGTCTATCTGTTGCGGTTTACCAGTTATGCGAAAGACATTCAGAATGAAGGAGGCTTTTGGGGACATTCCCAAAAAATTCAAGATATACATTTCATTTTGTATGAAAATATTTTAAATATATGGTATTTTAATCAAAATCGTTACAGGCATTTTTGAGAAAACCAAAATTTTCCCAAAATGTTCCATGTAAAAGGGTAGTCTGGGGTGGGGGATATTCCTTAAAAATCTTCGTATCGCATGCTTGTAGTACATAGTAAACAAACTTTTGCAAGAATAATTTGTATACCCACTAGTAAGCTATAGAGGGTAGCAAAAGTCAGGTGAATGTAACAAATCAGATTTTTTTTCCATCTACTTCATATTAATCGAGATGAACATTTACGTTATTCAAGTGTTTAAAAAGTGTCCACAATATTCTGGATTTGAAATTCTAAACTCCTTTAATGACATCATAAGAAACAATTGAATGGGCACGCAGCACTTCAGGATTTTGGAAAATTGAAATCAATAACAACAAATTTATAGGAAATGTGTAATGGTACAAAACGCTGAAAATAAATTATTGTGTGATTTAAGGAGATCTACGTTTTTCGTGCAGTAAGATTTTGTCTTTCTTGTATGACTTAGCAGTAATTAAAAAATTACACGAAATGGTAAAGTATAACAAACAGGCAGAAAATTCTACCTCTTGGTTTGAATTTCACAATCCTTTTTTTTTTTTTTTTTTTAATAGCTTAGCCACCATTTTTGTCTCTCGTAAAGTTTTGCAAAGAGTGGGCATTTCAAGTCAGCGTATAAACACCCGGTTTTATTACTTTCCCTGCTACGTATAAGTAAGTAGGGGAAGTACTGCGTTCCACCCAAAAGTTCGATACCGAGATTTCACCGGAAATACGTGTTTTGAAGCCCCGTGAATAAAAAAAAAGCATTTTTAGAAAAAGGTCCCGTGTATGTGTGTCTGTCAGTCTCTGTCCGTGTGTCCGCGCGCGCTGTGAACAGTATAACTCAAAAAACGAAAGGTCAAATAAATACCAAACTCGGTATTTAGGTTCAATACCTTCTAAGAATGCGTCGCGAAGATTTTCGTGTCGCATCCCCCACCCCAAACTACCCTTTACACGGAAACTTTTTCAAAATTTATTTTCTAAAAAATGGCTCTAACGATTTTGGTTAAAGTATAGTATATTAAAGATATTTATATCAAAAATAAAACGTATATTTTGAGTTTTCTGAGAATAGCCTCTGAAGTCCACTTCAGTTGGAATAAATGTTGTATAATCCTGTACAACTATTAAACGTCAAGCGATAGACAAAAACATACTACACAAAAAATGTAGATCTCTTTAAAACACACAATTTACTTCAAATAATGCTTTGTTGTGGCATAAGCCGTTTCTGAGATATCCGCTGTTGAAGGTTCGAATTGTTCTTTAAAGTCCCTTCAATATTTAGTTGTTTCTCGCGACGTCATGGAAACAGTATGGAATTTTAAGGTCAGCATATAGCGTTCAGTTGTTAAACATTTGACTATCGCTATTCTGTTTGTATCTAATGTAATGTAGCTATTTCTGTAAAGTTTTATTTGGATTAAACTGTAGTTGTTTGAAGATTAAGTTTTAGTAAGAATAGTCTGTATATCCCCTAATAAAGATAGAAGGTAGAGAAAGTCATGTGAATTTATCACATTTTTTTAAACACGTGACTATTGATTAAGTCTGATGCACGTACAACGAAACTGTAATGAAACTATTTTTGAAAACTTTTTATCTCGACCAACATGAAGTAGATTTTGTAGGTATAGTTTATAGTAGAGGTATAAAATAAACGATAGTGAGTAGAGAAAATCATCTGAATGTAAGACTTTCTCTGCTACTTACTTACCTATGGTAGGAAAGAGGAAGTATTGTATTTCACCCAAAATGTCTATGCCGAGATTTTACATAAAATACATGTTTTGAGGTCCAGAATCCTGTAAACGCATTTTTAGAAACAGATCCGTGTGTTTGTGATAAATTCCACATTTGGTATTTAACTTCAGTATCTTCCAAATTTACAATACGAGCACTTTCATAGAAAATCCCCTCCAGGCCAAACTAACCTTTAAATTGAACCTTTTTCGATATTTTTTATTTTCTCATACTGGCTCTAAAGATTTTGATTAAATTACCATATTTTAAGGTACATAGAGACAAATAAAATGTGTATGTTGAATTTTCTGGTAATAACATATACATAAACCTTATTACGTAAAAAATATATGTTACACTCACATGACTTTCTCTACTCTTGTACAAACTATTTTTACAAACGCTTATTCTCCATATGCTTCATGTTAATCGAGATAAACATTTGCAGCCTCTATCTTATTGCTAATTTTCTTGTAGATGTAAGGGGAATATATATTTACAAGGGGAATATAGAAATACAGTAGCCTTTAAGCACATATATATCTCTTAATAGCTGGTTGCTAGGTGCAGCACCATTGCCTTTGCCACAGATTAATACTCTTTGCATATCCAAGACAAAAAAAATGAATAACGAATTACCATTTGAAAAAAGTATTGAAAAATTGAAGGGAATAACAAGCAATATCTCGAAAATGGTTCACTCAACAAGAAAACTGTATATGACACAAATTGTGTATTTTAACGCGATCACATCTTCGTGTAGTAAAATTTCTATCTCTTATGGTTTAACAGTTATGCAAAAGTCGTTCACAATGAAGAACACTTTTGGAGACATTCCCAGAAAATTCAAGATATACGTTTTATTTGTCATGAAAATATCTTAAACATATGATATTTTAATCAAAATCGTTAGAGCCGTTCTTGAGAAAATTAAAATTTTCGAAAAATCTTCCATTTAAGGGTAATCTGGGATGGGGGGATTTTCTTGAAAACCTTTTTGTCTAGTTTGTATTGAAGGAGTTGTATTATATTTCAACTGTTGGGGAGCCGAACTTGTAGTAGTTGCACCACACGTATAGTACCCGCTTTCCGGTAGCCTTCGTCCTAAATGTACTTTCAGGTGGCCTTTGTCCCAAGTTTAAAAACAAATATTAACTTTGTAATTTGACTGTTTCTTTAAATATTATATATTTATGTTTGCCTCGTCTGAGTCAGTATTATTGTTAGAAACACGTTTCTCTTAGCTGGGTTGTGATGCAACTAAGAATGTAGGCTTACACGGATTATAATTTTACTTCACTACATTTATTAATACTTGACACAATTTAAATAACACTTCACTGATATAGAGAGAGCTGTGAGATTCTTTTTATTAATTAATTACACTTTTTAACACGTAAACTTATTTTTCGTCTCACACGAATACATATTATATTTCTTGAGGACACTTTTTTGCATCTGGTTAGTAGGCAACTGAAGACTAAATTTGTAAAATTTTCTCCTTTTCAGTTTCTGATTGGCTAATATTACTCCAATAGAATACCTTCATTTAACTAAAGCTTTTTCTGGTTGTTGACTGGCTATTTTTATAAACTGTCACTAAAATTACATGATTGTTTCTCCAAGAATCACAAGTAGTACTGTTAAACTTTCTTACTCATTATTGACTCAAGGTTACCTCATTCTTACCTCATTGTTAGCAACTTTTAACCTATTATTCTCACAGCTCCTACATTATTAAATTACGTAATACATTCACATAACATTATTACACATGTATACAATAATATAAGCATATGCAATGACTGTTACATACTTTTTACAAATTATTACATACACATATTGCTTCAAGGCGGGCTGTTATTGACATATTATATAATTAGACTGAAATTATTTAAGTTTTAAAAATACTGCCTCAAATCCCTCCCGATGACTGCTAAGTCTTACTCACACAAGCGCATCACTGAGCGCTTGAGATAACACACGAACAGTCACTAGATTAAGTAACTAATTCTCAAGAAAGAGTGCCAAGAATAAGGGCATGAACGAAAGTGTCTCGGATTAGAATTGCACGTCCTTATGTTAACTCTAGCTGCACCTACATATTACCCCCCCCCGAACCAACATCCCTTAATATTCACTCCGATCTCAAAACTCTATGTATATGTGACACTGTTACTAGGCGGTACCTCCCTGAGTCTCAGTTTTTCATTATTTTGCCTATGTGACAGTTCAAATCCACTGAACTTATAACCTAACTGCATTCAAAGAGTCCTTATGCTAATGGATGCTCTCCTCACGCTGTTACTAATGACATTGCTTAACTTGACTCGCTAATTATCTTTTTCTTCGGCCAAATTTTTCAACTCAAGTTTATATTATAATACAAATTATTAATTGTAATTATTTCTTTATCTTATTATCACTTCTTTATTTAATTATTTATATCATCCAGTCAATACGGTGTCGCTTTTCAGATCGATTCACTTGAAATCTTAAAACCGCAATGGGGGCTTAATATATGATATGTAGATACTACGTGCATGTTTGTAAATTATTTCCAGAAACGTTAAATATTATTATTAATAACTCTCAGTGTTTTGAAAAATTGCTCCACACGATGCAATAATATTTTGAAACCAAGCGGGATGGCTCAAGCGGTGAAGTATGTGGCCCGCATTTGGGAGGTCCCGGGGTCAAATCCCGTGGACCGACCAATCTCTCTGATGTTTTTTCGAGGTTTTAATCAGTCGCCAAGGTAAATACCGGATTAGATATTTAACACCATGACCCAAAGTTTCGTCTTAAGTCTAAAAAAAATAGTAACATTAAAAATAAGTGGTAACAGAATATGCTATGCCATCTATCCGCAGACAATGTAAGCGGTTAGACTGGACGGCACCCTGACGCCATCTGCGCAGGCACGAAGCAGAAGATCCGGCTGCTATACGCTGGTGGTCTCTGTGGGCACGTGGCGAAGCAAGACGGCATTTCTCAGGGATGAGACCTAGAAGGCTAACTGCCCGCCTTTCTGTGTGAGGGCGGCGGTTAGACTGAACGGCACCCTAATGCTATTCTGCAGGGCATGAAGCAGGTGGTAACAGGGATGAGACCTAGAAGGCTAATTATCCACCTTTATATGGGGGCGGTGGTTAGACTGAACGGCACCCTAATGCTATTCTGCAGGGCATGAAGCAGGTGGTAACAGGGATGAGACCTAGAAGGCTAATTATCCACCTTTATATGGGGGCGGTGGTTAGACTGAACGGCACCCTAATGCTATTCTGCAGGGCATGAAGCAGGTGGTAACAGGGATGAGACCTAGAAGGCTAATTATCCACCTTTATATGGGGGCGGTGGTTAGAATGAACGGCACCCTAATGCCATTCTGCACGCATGAAGCAGGTGATTACAGGGATGAGACATAGAAGACTGATTGTACGCCTTTCTATGTGAGGGCGGCGGTTAGACTGAACGGCACCCTAATGCTATTCTGCACGGCATGACGCAGGTGGTTACCGCAGTGAGACCTAGAAGGCTAATTGTCCGCCTCTCTGTATGAGGGCGGCGGTTAGACTGGATGGCACCCTAATGCCATTCTGCACGGCATGAAGCAGGTGGTTACAGGGGTGAGACCTAAGGCTAATTGTCCGCCTTTATAGGGGCGGCGGTTAGACTGGACGGCACCCTAATATTGTCTGCACGGCACGGAGTGGAAGATTGGGTAGCTATGCGCTGGGATGACGGAGCGGGTGGTTACAGGGATGAGACCTAGAAGGCTAACTGTCTATCACATATCGTTCTAAGAGTTAACCCGTCGCGATATGACCAGGGAGTTAAAGCGACGTAAAATAAAATAGAGTAAAGAAATATATATATTGAAAAAATTAATATTGTATGGTTAAAATTTTATTAGTATATAAATAAATTGTAGTGATGCATTTTTAATTAGGAATCCTATTGCTTGGGAGAAAGTAAATGTTGAATATGAGAATTCAGTTTTTTGCTTAAAAGTGTAACCAATATGAGTATTATAGTTTAATAACATCACAACTAAGCATTTTAATAATATTTCATATAATTATTTTTATCCTCTTATTTACAAGGAGATATACAAAGTTTCATTGATTATACGGAAACCTACGTCTTGTCGAATGATTTTAAAATGACAATGTGCCCAGAAATGAAAACCCTAAAAAGATAGCTTAAAAATTATATCGCTAAAATAACATTCTTTGTGACTTTATGCTGCATAATAGTATATTATGATACAAGGTGAAAAAGTAAGGTTTTATTTTTCGAGTAGGAATGTTTGCGAAACGAAGGCCTACGGGCAGCAAAATAAAGCCACTTTTAACACGTGTGGCGTATGCTGTGTTTTGGACAGCGCCAGAATTTGTAAAACATCAATAATATTGTATTCATTCCTGAAACTAACAGACATCACGTTTAAAATGCGGCTCTTGTAACAAGAGAAATGACGTTGAGATGTCAGATGTCAGATGTTTTGTTGGTTCGCTAGCAGTCATTTTCAGTGAAATTATTTTCAACATGTTTTGCCTTACATTAGATAATGAAACGATTAAATGCTATATCATGTTGTTTTCTGGATGTTTAGTTAAGTAGTCCTAGTGTTATTCTTTCTGGTGCTTCTGTAATTTCACTTCCATTTCTTCTGCCAAAATTTAATTTCAATATAGGTTATACTAGATAAATGGTAAAGTTTTAGATCAAAGAAAGCTGCCAATATAACGTATACGTTAACTCCCCAACGAATCGCGATAAATTGAAGTATGACATTTGTATTGTAAACAGATAATGCGAGCGCCTTGAGAAATTAATCGTGTAAAAAGACACAATGAAAAGAAAAACCCAATTAAACCAAGTCGAGTTATTAAACAAGTGCAAATACAAACGGTAACTGTCATGTGATTGGACTTGAAACTAAATTTGGTCACAATGAAAATTATCGTATTAGTGCAGTCTCTCCTTATGTTTTTACCTTCTCTACTACGTATAGTAAGCAGGGGAAGTACTGTATTCCACCCAAAAATTAAATACCGAGATTTCACCGGAAATATATGTTTTGTGACCCCCTGAATCCAAAAAAAGCATTTTTGGAAACGTCCTTGTGTGTGCCTGTCTGTGTGTCTGTGAACAGCATAACTCAGAAACGAACAGTCGGATAAACACCAAACTTGGTATTTAGGTTCAGTATCTTCCAGAGATGCGACACGAAGGTTTTCAAGAAAATCCCCCCCACCCCAGACTACCCTTTACATGGAACATTTTTCGAAAATGCTTATTTTCTCAAAAATGGCTCTAACCATTTTGATTAAAGTATCATATATTTAAGATACTTTCATGACAAATAAAACATATATCTTAAATTTTCTGGGAATGTCTCCAAAAGTATTCATCATTGTGAACGACTTTTGCATAACTGGTAAACCATAAGAGATAGACAAAAGTTTACTACACAAAAATTGTTGATCGCGTTAAAATACACAATTTATGTCATATAAATTTTTTTGTTGAGTGAACCATTTTCGAGATATTACTTGTTATTCTCTTAAATTTTTCAATACTTGTTTTCTCAAATGGGAATTCGTTATTCATTTGCTTTTTGTCCTGGACATACAAAGAGAATGGAATGCGCCACATAGCAACCAGCTCTTAAAATATTTGACTTTTTTTTTTTTTTTTTCCGTGGGGGGAAAAATGCATTATTGCATTCGACCCCCAGCCGGTGTGCAATGGCTGGGGGGATATGTGGGGCTCGCCGCACGGGAGCGGAATACCCACTAAAAAACCCTACCACGAGTTAATTGTATATTGCTGTGTAAACGTGCATTTGTTTGCATGCTTTTAGTCGGGTCCCGCATAGCACCCCGGTTAGTATGTGAATAGTTACTTAGCTGGCATGCATTGCATGCGAGCGCGTCAAATGTTACTTGCTGGTATTGCCCATGGAACCTGAGCAATACCAGTGGGTTATTTGCGTATGTTTCTTTTATTGCTAGTATGTGTTAAATAATGCCTAAGATCTAAAATGTGTGTTGTTTGCAGGGAGTGCCTGCGTGTCACATGACTTAGCATTAACTTACTGCTAGGTTGTACTATTATTGTTATATTAGATTTAGATAAATTGAACAATTTTGTATTGCGTCCTGTGCAGTCAATCGGGCACAGGCGTCTGTCTTGAGATCCGGCCTTCTCGGTCCTTCGTTGAGCTCGTTGTCCTGATGGTAGCCATTGTCGTCTGTGTGAACGACTCCATAATGCAGCGGCCCGTCTTACGCTGCGCACGTCGTTCACGTTGGGAGGCCCCTTCTCCCGGGCCGCCTCAGCTGTTGCTGAGGACTTGAGGGCTCTGCGACGGGCGTGGGCTGAAACAAGGGTAGAAAGCAAGAGAAAGATTAGTGCTGGGATATAGAAATAGGAAGTCTTGGGTCAGTGTCCTTGTCATGTTTGGAGTAGATTGTTTAAGAACTGTTGGATTTGTTCTTGCGTGTCGTCTCGGGAAAGCGTTCTATCGAATAGCGAGAGTGGTCTGTTATGCTTGTAATTTACGGAATCGTAGTTGCCTAATGCTTTGACTAGATCATTGTGGTGTACGCGTAAGCTTTTGTAGATGTCGTAAGCTAGCTTTTTAACGAATTCTTCTACTGTATGCATTTTAAGTTCCTCGTGGAGTAAATCAGATGGCGCTACGTACGGTACCTTAGCTACCATGCGCAATGTTTTGTTTTGAAATTGTTGTAGTTTTTTTATGTATGTTTTGGCGGCATACCCCCAGACAGGTGCAGCATATGTAAATATTGGTCGTATTAGTGTCTTATATAACGTGAGACCCATGTTGAGATTCAGCTGGGTGTCCATGTTTATGAGCGGGTAGAGCTTGCCTAATTGGGCGTTTGCTTTTCCCCGTAATTGCGTGATGTGTTTCTTCCACGTTAGGCCTTGATCCATTTTGAGGCCAAGCCAGGTTACCGTGTCCTTCCACTTTATGTTTTCACCGAATATGGTAAGCGGTGGAAGCTGGTGTTTCGGGAATCTGTGGTTGATTCGTTTTGTGAATATTATCGCTTGCGTTTTGGGGGCGTTTACTTTAATGCGCCAGTTTGTGAACCAGTCCTCCAAACCATTGAGGCTGTTTTGGAGTCTTCTGTGAATAAGTTCGGTTTTGCCCGATTGTGTCATAATTGCTGTGTCGTCCGCGTAAATGTATAAGTTTGTGTTAGCTGTTTTTGGAATGTCGTTGATATATATATTGAACAGTGTCGGCCCGAGCAAACTCCCTTGTGGGACTCCTGCTCTGATTTGTGGAAAGATGGTTGTTAACTTTCGATTGAAATTTTCTGTTGTTTAGATAATTCGCTATAAGTTTGATCAGCGAGTCATGAATGTTAAGCGTTTTAAGTTTCTTTAATATCCCGGCGTGCCATACTCTGTCGAACGCACGTTCAACGTCAAGAAACAGTGCGCCTGTGGATTTTCTTGTATTGAATCCATACGTGATATTTTCCGTTGCCCTGAGTAATTGTAGGGTAGTTGAATGTTTGGCGCGGAATCCAAACTGTTCGGGGATTAATGTATTTTGTTTAATTAAGTGTATGTTGAGGCGTTTGAGTATCACTTTTTCTAGTAGTTTGCCTATTGTGCTGAGTAGACTAATTGGTCTGTAGTTGTGCGGGTTGGACAGATCTTTCCCTTTCTTGGGGAAGTGGGCCACTGTGGCCAGTTTCCATCTGTCTGGAAAGTGCCCGCTTGTTAGCACGAAGTTAAAGATTTTCGAGAGTAGTTTTATTGCATCCTCAGGCAAATTCATGAGCACTGAGGTGGGAATGCTGTCTGGGCCAGGGGCTTTTCTCTTCTTGAGATGCCTGATTAGCCATTTAATTTCGCTTGGGCATGTTTTACGTATCATGTTATGTGTTTCTTGTTCTTTGTAGTTTTCTGTTTCTGCCTCCGTGACTGCCGTGAAAAGTGGGCAAGATGGAGTGGGATTGGGAGTTAGTGTTTCTTGTAGCGCATCCGCTAGCGTGTTCGCTTTTTGTTGGTCAGTTGATGCGATCTTTTGGTTGTGATGTAATGGGGGAATGTGGACCTTATCTTGAGTTAGATAACGGGCTATTCGCCACACCGAGTCTCTCTCATAGTTGAGGTTGTCGAGTGTGTTTTGCCATTGCTGGGATATGAACTGTGTAGTTCGTTCCCTGACGAGTGCGTTGAGGTGTCTGAAGTATTCTTGGTCCACCAGATGCCTCGATTTCTGCCATTTGCGCCTGGCACGGTTTCTTTCTTGCGCTAACATGTGTATGTCTTGCGGAAGTTGCGAGTTATTTGATTTCGGTTTGGTTACCGGTACCGCTTCTGTTGTTGCGGTTTGGATAGCTTTTTCTAGTTGTTCAACAGCTGTGTTCAAATTTTCAATGGTGTTAGGTTCTGCTGTAGGGAGGTTTTCGCTCACAATCATTGCGAACTTGTCCCAGTCCGCTTTGTTGTAGTTGCGGCGCTGGGCAGGGGGTTCTTGAGTTATAGAACCCTCCAGAGTTATCATGACCGGTAAGTGGTCAGAGGATAGCTCATTTTTGACCTGGAGGTTTATTCTGCGCGTTAAGTTGCGTGTGATTGCTATGTCCAGGATTTCTGGGCGCTGGTTTCTGCTGAAAGGAATGTACGTTTGTTCGGTTGGTGTGTGAATTATATAGTCCGAGTTGTTTTCTAGGTTTAGGAGGGCGGACCCTTCGCGGTTGGTCTCGTTGCAATCCCAAATTTGGTGTTTTGCGTTGAGGTCGCCTGCAATTATTGCCCTGTTGTTTAGCTGCATGAGCGCATCTATGTCTGCTGTGTCCAGTGTGCCTGGTGGAGCATATGCCGCCGTTACTAATACGCGATTTTTATCTATGGTGGTGTATATACTTGTGGCTTCAAGTGTTCTTAGCTGAGGTATTGGTGCTAAATCGTGAGCAATGTTTTGTTTTATTATTATTGCGGTTCCTCCTCCGCGCCTGTTCCTGTCATTTCGGTGTATTGTATATCCTTTTAGGTTGAATCTGTCGCGATCACAGAGATGGGTTTCGGTAATTAGCGCTATGTGTGTATTGTGTTGCGAGAGAAAGTCTTTTAGTTCGGTCTTTCGTCTGCGCACTCCTCGGGCATTCCAGTTAGTGATATTTAGGATGGGTGTGTGATTCATAGGAAGCCTGGAGAGGTAAGGAGCTGGAAGAAGTCACGATACGAGGCAAGGATGGAGCGGGTCTCCGACGGTCCCGACGTTGCCAGAAGTTCTAGGATCTGCATGCTGGACTCTCGAAGGTCATCAGAATCCCAGCCTGTGCGGAGGATGTGGTGGTAGGTGTTTCGCTGGTGCTGGAGTCTCGGATCTGCGAGGGTCTCTTCTCTCGTCGGCGCCTCCCTCGCAGATTGACGTGGCTTACCTGGAGGTTGGTTCGGTTTCTGAGCCCTAGGCCTTTCCACCCGAGCGGTCGCTTCTGCCGGCCGCACCGACACACTGGAGGAGGGAGGCACCCGCGCCGGAGCCGCCCCTCGCGCACGGCCCACCACTTTCCGCTCGCCCGAGCGACCACCATTCCCCGAAAGGTTGCGCGCCGCTGCCACCTGTCTCTGATACTCGGGACAAGCCCGGTACCTGGCCCCGTGGCCCGAAGTGAGACACAGTGCGCACTTCCTCTCGGGGATGGAGACGTCGCAGGTCCGCGAATCGTGGGGAGCCGTGCACTTAGAGCAGACCACCGCGCTCGCCGTGCACTTCTCCTCCGTGTGTCGAAGCTGCTGGCATCTGCTACACTGCACCGGGATAACCGGGATATTTGACTATCGCTTAAAGGCTAGCAATTCCCCTTGTAGCGACAAGAAAATTAGCAATAAGATTAACATCTCTATTAACATGAAGCATATGGAGAATAAGTGTTTGTAAAAATAGTTTGTACAAGAGTAGAGCAAGTCATGTGAGTGTAACACATCAGATTTTTATTACAATTTTAAGTAATTTGGGCTTACAGGCAGACATTTTTAAAATATTTTACGGCTATTAAATCTACATGAAACTAAGGTAAAAAGTTTGCAGTTTTTGATAACACTAAAATTGATATTTATAAATTTTGGCAATTTTTGCCCTTTTTTCACAGATAGGTATCCTTAACAAGAACTAGATAGATGATAAAGTTTTGTAAGAATAGTTCATAGAAGAGATATAAAAATGGTAATAGTGATGTCAATCTAACACACCAGATATTTTATCGCTTCTCCACTAGGTGGATTTATTGTGTTGTATATAGAAGAATTAGTGTAAAATGCTACAGGAACAACATGCTAAGTTTGGCAACACTGAGCGTCAGATGTAGCGTATCTCAATAAAGCCATCCCGCGAGTGGCAGAGTCGCGGCGCCTGAAAATGACCGCGGTTGTCGACCGAGCTACCGACGGGATGCCTGTCACGTCGATAATTGTTGCGCAGCGCCATTATTTCATTTCCCAGCCGCCGCCGTGCGCCGCATGATATGCTAATGCTGCAAGCCCTCAAACCACAATCTTTCCAGCTATAAGCGACGCGCGTTCTCTGCATACAACAGGTAGCGGGAGCGTATCTGTGTTTCTTTAAAAACACCGGGTAAAACCTGATTCATCATCACGTAACAAATCTGTTCTCTCCATCTATTTCTGTATTCATTTAGGGTTTTATTAATTGAAGTAAACTGATTTATTGTATTGGCATTATTTTCTCTGCTCACTCTTCTACGAACTATTCTTTAAAATGTGATCTTATGCGTCCATATAACTTTCTCTACCCTCTATTGCTTATTACGGAAGTTTATTTTCCTATCTACTACATTTTAATTGAGTTATACGTTTCCGGAAATAGCTGTATAATACATATCGTTGTTGATACAAGCAAAATAGCGATAGTAAAATGTTTAACATTTGGAAGCTATATGCTGCATTACATTCCATACTGTTTCCATGACATCGCGAGAGACAACTGAAAATCAATGGGACTTTAAAAGAATGACAAGTATTCAACAAATCGAGCTTTTAAAAGGATGTCTTGGAAATGACTGACGCCACAAAAAAGTTATTTGAAATAATTTGTGTTAAAGGCATTTACACTCCTTGCCTATCGCTTAACGTTTACCAGTTATACAACATTATACAAAATTCCTTCCGAATGAAGAGGACTTCACAGGCTATTTCTAGAAAATTTTAAATTGTCGCGGTAACTTTCGTGTTATCTTATTTGCTGAGCGCCTGTTATTGTTTTACTATTTTGAATTTTGAGTTCTTTGTCCTCCGGCTAGCTATTATCACTAAGTCGAGCAAATCTCTTGAACAGGGTGTGTAAACGGAAAGGAGCTGTTACTAAAGATAACACTGATAAAAGAATTTGTTTTTGCACTTTTATTGCCGTCACACTTCATTAATTTCACAAATTTACTCTTGATACACGCGCGACTGAAACTGTTATATTTTCGAATGTAACTATAATCACTTATTTGCCGCGCATTTCACATTTTATAACTAACTTTACGAAGCGAGAGGTTATGTAGAACTGTGCGACATGTAACCCGTGAATGATTCTGTTGAACTGTGCGACGTGTAACCCGTGAATGATTCTGTCAAACTGTGCGTTACCCGTCTCTGGCTTCAGAATTTATACTACCTCACCCCTATATGCCTAAAGATTATAATCGAGCTGCTATTGGTTAATAAAGCGCGCCAACATTAGCGTATATTTTTATATCCAATCAAAATTACAAAGACATATGCTCTAGGGAAGATATTCCCTCCATTTCTAAAGAAACGCACGCTACTCTGACGTCATTTGTTTGTCTCTTCTAATTGATAAAGAACTCATCCCCTCGCTTCATTGTTATCCACTCCTATTGTCAGTTTCAGTGAGGCAGTGTAAACTTATTTCCTAACAATGCTTATAATTAACAAACATCTCAAATCATTGTCATACAATAATGCTAATTTACACTACACTCACTCTGGCATTCACAGTGTTGTGATATAAAATGCTGCCTCAAAATATATATTTTATTTCTCATGTAAATATCTTTAATATGTGACATTTGAATGAAAATTGAATATGTTTTCTGCCCCAAATGTACTTTCAGGTTGCCTTTGCCCCAAGTTTAAAAATGTTAACTTTGCAATTTAAACTGTTTCATTAAATATTATATATTTATGTTTGCCTCGGCAGTGTCAGTATTATTGTTAGAGACACGTTTCTCTTAGCAGGGTTGTGGTGCGACTAAGAATGTAGGCTTACACAGATTATAATTTTACTTCACTCCTGTTATTAATGATTGACACGATTTAAATAACACTTCACTGATATAGAGAGCTCTGAGACTTTTTTTATTAATTAATTACACTTTTTAACACGTAAACTTACTTTTCGTCTCACACGAATACATATTGTATTTCTTGAGGACACATTTTTGCGTCTGGTTAGTAACGCTGTCTGCAGGCAACTGAACTCTAAATTTGTAAAATTTTCTCCTTTTCAGTTTCTGATTGGCCAATGCTACTCCAATAGAATACCTTCATTTAACTAACCTTCATTTTTCTGGTTGTTGATTGGCTATTTTATAAACTGTCACTAAAATTATATTATTGTTGCTCCAATAATGACTAGTAGCATTATTAAACATTCTTACTCATTATTGCCTCAAGTTTAGCTCATTGTTAGCAACTTTTAACTTATTATTCTTACAGCTCCTACATTATTCAATTACGTAACGCATTCACATAACAATATTGAACAAGTTTACAATAATATAAGCATATGCAATGACTGTTACATACACATATTGCTTCAAGGCGGGCTGTTATTAAATTTATACAGTATATAATTTGACTGAAATCATTTAAGTGTTAAAAATACTGTCTCAAAATAGAGCCATTTTGTGGGAAATAAAACATTTATAAAAATGTTCCATGTAAAGGGTAGTTTGGGGTGGGATTATTTTCTTAAAAATATTCGTGTCTCTTCTTTGGGAGGTACTGAATCTAAAATATCAAGTTTGGTATTTATCCAACTTTTCGTTACACTGTACACAGACAGACACATACACTAGGTTTTTTTTGTAGAATTTCTATGTTTGTATTGAGGAGTGTGAAAGCATGTATTTCCGTTGAAATTTCAACATTGGTTATTTTGGGGGAATACAGCGCCTTCTGTTACCTACTGCAGCAGGTTGCAGAAAAAGTAAAATAGTTAATTCTGTTCGCATAGCTTAGTTTTTACTTTCTATGCTATATACCTGTATAGTGTAAATGATTCGACGGATGGGGACACCTGCACGGACACCACTTTCCAGGAGGAAGGGTTGAGGTTAAGTAGGCAGACAGGTCACAGAGATGAGCGGATGATCCGTCTTATGATGCAGTAATTTGTATCACAAATTACTTAAATGTAAATAATGATTGTAATATGAATATTTTTTTTATGTGACATTGATTTCAGATGTTTATTAATTGTAATTATTATTGGGAAATAAGTTTATACGGCCTTACTGAAACTGTCAATAATAGCGCGCAATAATGCAGCGAGGGGGGTGAGCTGTTTATCATTATTGGAAACGAGGAAGTTACGTAATGTTGGCGCGTTTTTCCGTTGAGAACCTTCTGGAATGTTTCCCTAGAGCATATGTATTCATAATTTTCATTGGATATTAAAATAGACGCTAATGTTGGCGCGTTTTATTAGCCAATAGTAACTCAGTTATAATCTTGAGGCGTATCTGGATGAAGGTGTATAAAAAGCCAAGTCAGAGGTAGATCGCGGGCAGTTCATCGAAAATCTCAATACATTACACGTCGCCTTCAGTTGTCAGTTCATCAAACATCTGTGTACACCACACGTCGTCTTCAGTCAGTCAGTTCGTCATACATCGGATATAGATTCACAAGTTACGCGCAGCAGAATTATGAATAATCTAAAGTGTTGTAAGGTTAATTATACAAAAAGTTGAAGTACTTGGATTAAAAGTGATCAGTAAGAAGTTATTATAACAGTTTCAGTTTGGCGAGTGTTAAGATCAATGTATAAATGTGATAGTTAACGTGTTTGACAATAAATGTGTAAAACAAATTTCTTCATCAGTGTTATATTTGGATAAAAGATTCCTTTCCGTTTACACAACCCTGATCAAGAGACATGTTCGACTGAAATAATAGCTAGCCGGAGGACAGTAAACAAAACTTAAAATTCTTTCAAACACTAATACTACCACAAATTGCTAACACTAGATGGAGCTACAAACCGAACAAATGAATGACGTCACAAGATGGCTTCAACACTGATGTAAACAAACATTATAAGTAATACCGTTACAAATTGGCTACCACAACGTGGGGCTACAATAATGTTCAATAATATAACATAAATAATACCGTCGCACTTACTGGTGGAGTCACCGAGAGAGGGCGTCCAATCAAGCAGCCCCCTGGTGTCCAAGGGGAGGACTCGTGAGCATGCTTCCGCCATACACCACGGAACCTAGAAGCACACCTAAAACATGAGGAAACAGAGCGAAAGGAAAGGAAATGGTGGTAGAGAATAAATCACCCCAGCATTTACCTGTCGGTCCCGGAGGCACCACAAAAACTCCATAGGTCAGAGTGGGCGGTCGTCGGGCATCGAACCGGTACCTTTCCAATACGAGTCGCACACGCTACCACGGTGCCACTTAGCTCGGTACTGCCTACGTGTAATCGTAAAGAAAGTATTCCATACAAACACTGGATATCGTGATTTCACCGGACATACACATTTTGAGGTTCACTCAAACGTAAAGTTGGATAATTACAAGACTTAGCATCATCTAAGAATACGACATGATTGGAGTGCCTCGGCACCGATCCAGAGTGGATATTGTACCTACGCCCCGCATGTGGGTGCCCCCTGGAGGAAGGATGAAGCGAGAGGAGACACCGGGCGGCCGGTACCAGCAACAACCGCACACACTGACAGGGTCCCTAAGTTTCCAGATAGAGACACCCGGCAGACCGGGGACCGCACCCCTCACAGAGGGGGGTCCAATGCCCGTCAACCAGCCGAGAGACGGAAACTTACAAAGAACATCCTTTTCCCTGCCACGCTACACCGAAACACCGTCGCCGACCCTGAAAGGGAACAACGGGATGAAATATGAATGAAATTAACAATGGAAAATATTAACGGACAGGAAATTCGGAACAGGAAATACTCCAGCATTCGCCTGACGACCCAGGAAACCCCCCCCCAAAAAACCCATGGATCAGAGTGGGCCATTACCAGGGATCAATCCCAGGACCTCCCGAACATGGGCCCCAGGCCTAATCACCTGAGCTATGCCACTCGGTAGTACGACACGACGACCTTCAGAATAAAAATTCCACCATAAACTACCTTTTATATTGAACAAAAATTAATTCTTTATTAACTCGAAAATTACTGACGATGCTGTTAAAAATGCTATATATTTAAGGAATTTAAGTTACAAATAAAATTGATATATTATTGATTCTTATGTGAATAGCCTGTGAACTCCCCATCGTTTAGATTGAATTTTGTATAACTGGTAAACTGTAGAAAATAAAAATTTCACTCCTGGAACATATGGGACCCATTTAGTATACAATTCGTCAGTTAAGTTGTTCTTATTTACTTTACTTTTGCATTTCACCCAAAAACTCGATACCGAGATTTGACAGGAAATATGTTTTGAGGTGCACTGAAAGCATATAAAGCATTTTTGGAAACATGTCCGTGTCTGTCTGTCTGTGAACAGCATAACTCAGAAACGAACAGTCCGATAAAAACCAAACTTGGTATTTCGGTTCAGTATCTTCCACAGATGCGACACGAAGGTTTTCAAGAAAATCCCCCACCCCAGAGTACCCTTTAAATGGAAGATTTTTCGAAACTTTTAATTTTCTCAAAAATGGCTCTAACGATTTTGATTAAAAAATCATATGTTTAAGATATTTTTATGACAAATAAAATGTATATCTTGAATTTCCTGGGAATGTGTCCAAAAGCATTCTTCATTAAGAACGACTTTTGCATAACTGTTAAACCATAAGAGATAGACAAAATTTTACTACACAAAAAATGTAGATCGCGTTAAAATACATAATTTATGTCATATACATTTTTTTGTTGAGTGAACCATTTTCGAGATATTCCTTGTTATTCCCTTAAACTTTTCAATACTTATTTTCTAAAATGGGAATTCGTTATTCACTTTTTGTCTTGAATATGCAAAGAGATAAAATCTGTGGCAAAGAGAATGGTGCTGCACCTAGCAACCAACTATTAAGAGATATGCATATGCTTAAAGGTTACTGTATTTCTATATTGCCCTTGTAAATATATATTCCCCTTACATCTACAAGAAAATTAGCAATAAGATAGAGTCTGGAAATTTTTATCTCGATTAACATGAAGTAGATGGAGAATAAGCGTTTGTAAAAATAGTTTGTACAAGAGTAGAGAAAGTCATGTGGGTGTAACACATCAGATTTTTTACTTTACTTTTGCATTCCACCAAAAAATTCGATACCGAGATTTTACGGGAAATAGATGTTTTGAGATGCACTGAATGCATATAAAGCATTTTTGGAAACGTGTCCGTCTGTGTGTCTGTGAACAGCATAACTCAGAAACGAACAGTCGGATAAACACCAAACTTGGTATTTAGGTTCAGTATCTTCCAGAGATGCGACACAAACGTTTTCAAGAAATCCCCCCACCCCAGATCACCTTTACATGGAACATTTTTCGAAAATTTTAATTTTCTCAAAAATGGCTCAAACGATTTTGAATAAAATACCATAAGTTTAAGACATTTTTATGGCAAATGAATTGTATATCTCGAATTTTCTGGAAATGTCTCCAAAAGTATTCTTCATTGTGAACGACTTTTGCATAACTGGTAAACCATAAGAGATAGACAAAATTTTACTACACAATAAATGTAGGTCGCGTAAAAATACACAATTTATGTCATATGCATCTTTGTTGTTGAGTGAACCATTTTCGAGTTATTGCTTGTTATTCCCTCCAATTTTCCAATACTTATGCTTTTCCTCAAATGGGAATTCGTTATTCATTTTTTTTGTCCTGGTAATTGCGGCAGTATCTCCTCCTGTCCGTTGTTGTGGTTTTTAATGACCGTAGCTCGCGGCTTACCTTTCTGCAGCCTCCGCGTCGACTCCAGATGTTCGAAGTATGCTGGTTCTCTGCATTTTTTTATCCTCGGCTAGCTGAAGTAATTTCTAGAATATGTGAGAGCATGGACTTTTCCTTGGTAAAGGAAACGTAGATCTCGGGTGTGGTAAAGGAGAGAAAATAGACGTGCTTTAGTTACACAAAGACGACACCATTTTTCTTTTATTTAGTTACTTCGAGTAGTTCACAACAGTGATATTGTCGCCGTTAAAACACTGTCCAGTGCTGTTGAAACACGGCGCTGATATGACGCGAAGTTTATATACTTATTAGATCTCTTTACGAGTAGCGATTCTTATGTGTGTACGGGAAACCTGACTTAGTTCACTAACTTTAGGCGCGACATCTCTCAAATATCCGGCAGCATACTTCCCTGCCTGTAGTTTTGAAGTGACCCCCTGATTTTGGTCTTAGCAGATCTATTTATAGTCGCAGGCTTCTTATGCTGCTTAATTTCCCATTGGTGCATTTTTAGCGCCACTCAACGCGTCTCACTATTTCATATCTATTTACTTGGATCTCATTGGTCCTATTCCACCCCTTCTTGCTCAATTTTAACATAAATCGCGGCTTTTCCTAATTTTACTGTTAAGCTTGTCTCTCTCACTCCGGTCACGGCGAATTACTGTACAAAAGGACAAAAGCTCTACACCCTCGCTGTATGAACAATACTCTTGCTACCAGAGAGACATCGTAAAACTCACTTCTTGCCTTTGAAGACACTTTTCCTGCAGCTAAAATATCTCGTCGTGGACAGTATTTTAACACAGCGCTTAAATTATTTACATTAAACACTTTATTACTCATCTAATATTAGTAACTTAAATACAAATATATCATTAAATCACTCTTCTTAAGCTACACAGGCAGTAAATAAAAAAATAGCTGTACACAGCATAATTTAATTTTACTAAAAAATTAATTACTCAAATTATTAATAATTACATATCTCGGGCTCAGCCTATTCATAATACAAAGAGAATGTAATACTTCACATAGCAACCAGCTCTTAAAATATTTGACTATAGCTTAAACCCTACCATATTCCCCTTGCATCTACAAGAAAATTAACAATAAGATTGACATCTCGATTAACATGAAGCATATGGAGAATAAACGTTTGTAAAATTAGTTTGTACCAGAGTAGAGAAAGTCATGTGAGTGTAACACATCAGATTTTTTAAACTAGACGTGCTTTGACCTGAAAGGACATATCGACGATGAATGAAAGAAATAGGACATTTGTCTTCTTGGAATAAGGAAAAATCACGATCCGTGTAACTCACCATAATCGAGATCATGTTACCTCCACACCACGGAGGTGGGCAAATAACTTTTTATAGATCATTAGCCGAAATTAAAGTTACATATTTAGATTTTCTCAGGTTGAAATATCGTGCAGTATCTGTAAGGTATGTTATGCGATTCTTATTTCTTTTTCTCGTGTAGGTTCATTAATAACAAAACACCTGTGCTTTGTTTTCATATTCTTCATGTAATTAAGTCCATATTGCTTAATTTCAGATTATTTCTAAGGTGAAGTTGTAAAGGGTAGAGATTATGACGGATCAGACTTTATAAACTAATAAATTTACCAACCCGGTTGCCGACCTAACGCCCACATTGTTTTCGTGGCAGAGGTGCGGCAACATTCAGCCGATATGTGGAGATAATATCGCTAGCTCTATGCTTCCCCCAGACGGCACCCACAAGAGTGGGCTCAATCCCACGACAACATTACACAGGTCGTTTAAATGAATTGACATCTACACTGTGAGGTTTTACTTGCAATCCCATTTTATCCCATAAGCTTTCATGTGGTTCTACTGTTAACATTTAGTTTGGTTTACGTCATCGATTTGTTTCCTCTTGAAATGGATACTGATGAAGCAGCCTGGTGTGTAGGCAACCTCTCCGACATTCCTGTACTGCACACTATCTACCCACGCGAGCCTAAGGATCCAATCGATCGGCATTAACTCTGACATCGGTTGGTAGTACTTTCATAGCCGCAAACATTATGAATTTACTCTTGCAATACAAGTTCGAAAATCAAACTTACAATTCTGTAGGCTGTCAAACTTTCCAATGGGAGGAAATTGTGAAAATATTAAATGTTTAATTTTTTTAATATTGTTATAAATTAGAATTTCCTGTTTATTTCAATATATCTTTTATCATTGCACACACTAATACTATACTTTAGAAAAATGATACTATATCTGCCACTTTTGTATTTTGAATTCTGGACCACTCCACAGATAAAAATCTGATGTGTTACACTCACATGACTTTCTCTACTCTTGTACAAACTATTTTTACAAACGCTTATTCTCCATATGCTTCATGTTAATCGAGATATCGAGATGCTAATCTTATTGCTAACTTTCTTGTAGGTGCAAGGGGAATTGCTAGGCTTTAAGCGATAGTCAAATATTTTAAGAGCTGGTTGCTATGTGGAGTATTCCATTCTCTTTGCATTATCAGGACAAAAAACATGAATAGCGACTTTGAGAAAAGTAAAAGTATTGAAAATTTATCGGAATAACAAGCAATATCTCGAAAATGGTTCACTCACCAAAAAATGTGTATGCCATAAATTGTGTGTTTTAACGCGATCTACATTTTGTGTGTAGTAACATTTTGTCTATCTCTTATGGTTTACCAGTTATGCAAAAGTCGTTCACAATGAAGAATACTTTCGGAGGGATTTCCCAGAAAATTCGAGATATACATTTGATTTGTCATGAAAATATCTTAAACATATGATATTTTAATCAAAATCGTTACAGCCATTTTTGAGAAAATCAAACATTTCGAAAATTTTCCGATGTAAAGGATAGTTGGGAGTAGAGGTATTTTAAAATCTTCGTGTCGCATCTTTCAAAGTTACTGAACTTAAATACCAAGTTTAGTACTTATCCAATTTTGCGTTTTTGATTTATGCTGTTCAAAGACACAGAGACAGACACACACGGACCTTTTATTAAGAATTGTTTTGTATTTTTGTTATTCTATTTTATTTTACGTCGCTTTAACTCCTTGCTCATATCACGACCCACCTGTTGGTGGATATCTCTTTGAACGATATGTGATGGACAGTTAGCCTTCTAGGTCTCATCCCTGTAGCCCCTGCTTTGTGCCGTGCAGATGACATTAGGGTGCCGTCCAGTTCAACCGCTTATATTGTCTGTAGATAGATGGCATAGCATTCGCTATTACCACTTATTTTTCATGTTACTATTGCTTTAGACTTAAAATGGAACTTTGGGTCGTGGTATTAAATATCCAATCCGGTATTTACCTTGGCGACTGAGGAAAACCACGAAAAAACCTCAGACAGATTGGTCGGCCCACAGGATTTGAAGCTGAGACCTCCCGAATGCGGGCCACAGACTTTACCGCCTGAGCCATCCCGCTCGGTCTTTTTGTGTGTGTGTGTGTTGTATTTCCTGTGAAATTTCTGCACGTGGCAGAGAAAGTAACAACGCCAACGCACTTCGGATTAGAGTGGTAAACTTTAGCCCATGTTTTTAGGGAAGTTTTATTCTACTAAGACATATTACTGTTAGATTTGGCAGCTGCTGAGGTTAAATAATTTCTTTCTTTGCAAATATTATGCAGGTTTATTTTCTACGTTTTTGCTTTGAACAGCCTTTTTTGTGAATGATATTTTGTGGTATAAATGACCCGTTTTCTCTTAAACTATTGCAGATGGCTTAAATGTTGGAATTATAAAAACAACATCTAAAGGCGATTGTGGATCTACTCTGGTGTTGATACAGTTATTAAAAAATTATTGATAGATTTTAATCAAAAGATGGGATATTTTGTTTATCCTATCTTGCTCAATAAACAGGTTTACTGTATAAAAACAGATCTATGAACTTAAAAGGCATGCATCTACAGTTTGTAAAATTTTCAGTCAGATATTTTATTCTGAATTAATGAGTCGTGAATTTAGTAGTTGGCGAGTGGGCGCCGGGGAATCACAATGGTTTCGTTTGCGCCTGTCATACTGAACGTCTGGGGTTCGATTCCCGGCTTTGGGATTGATAATTTAAATCGGTCCTATCCACGCCTTCACCTCTGACTTTTTCATATGAAGCATCCTCAAGGAAGAACGTGGTTCGGAGTCTGTCCACGGTGAAAGCTGTTGGTCCTCTCATTCCAGCACCATTCTCATCGGATTCCGCCCGCTCAATGCCTCCTCCGTAGTCATTGATTGGTGGAATGAGGTAACCCTAAAGGTCAAATGGATTGTTAGAAACGACGACATTGACGAATTAGGTCTTTTAATTTCCCCTTAAAGGATATAGGAGCTAACAAATTGTATTAACCTCTTGTAATATCTAACACGGTTGCTGAACCCAAAAAATACCTACATATAACTAATGTTTAACTTTCCGTATGCGAAGATAGTTACCTATTAATAGAGTCCAGTACTTGCCTATTTGTTCCTTTGTTTGGAAATTGAAATTAGTTTGAGTTTTATTTATAGACGCCCTTTAACCGCTGTGGTCCTTAGCGCCTCATTCCATATTGGGTGTGACAGACCGGTAATTTTGCTCAGAGGCCCCTTTATCAGGCTTGAGGTTCTTTTACGTGCCGTATATCTACGACACGGGACCACCGGCTTTACTTCTCTTCCGAAGGAAGCCATACTAAGGATTTTTACGCCCGAAAAACTTCATCGCCCTCCGCCGGAGTTGAACCCGCGACCTCGGGAACTAGACGCTAGCATGGTAACCACAACACCACAGAGGACGACCCTTTGTTTGGAATCGTGGGCTTACAGAACGTTTCCAAAGTCCCACATATTTTCTGCTACAGCTAAATGGAAATGTTCTTGAAAACAACACTCCAACACGTCAAACATCATATTTTAAAAGACAGTTTTTCACAGAAACAAACCATTCTCAAAATCACTGATTTGCAAATTGTGGCGTCATCGGAAACGTTTTTAAAATTACACCCCATATTTTTTTGTATACCATCTCAAAGATTAAAAATATATATACAGGGCGGACCATTTAAGTTGAGACTGTGTAACATTTTCAAAACTAAGTTGTAGAAATAAATGCCTTGAATAAAAGTTGCTTGATATTATGGGGGTAAGTAAATGTCATTAGTCGTGTTTTATTTTGGGGACGTTGTGATGGTCATTTTAGGGTCAATTTAATTTTTTTAATTGAAAACTACCTGTTTTATGTTGTTTTCTCACTCCTCATAAAAAACAAAACAACATTTGTATGAAGCACTTTGAAATTTTTCTTACGCCAACGTAAGTAACAAAGAACATTCTGAATGGCTGTGTACGAAGAGCGCAATAAACGGTTGGACCATTCATGGATGGTATTTGAGGATAAGTTGCGTTTCGTAATTTCGAACCGACATTCTCTATTTTGTTTCCTTATTCCTCATAACAAATGAAATAGCTATTAATAAACCATTTTCTAATGAGAAAAGAACATACAAAATGTAGGTACCCATTTAAAAAAAATTAAATTGACTCTAAAATGATCATCACAATATGAGGGCAGTCCAGAAAGTCCCAGACGTTTTGGCCTATCGTGGCGATGAGTAGGACTAGAGCCGCCATCAGAACGTTCCTACATTCAGTACGCATCCAGCTGTGGTAGCGTGCCTTCCTTACTGTGCTCTCTGTGAGTTGTTAAAATGTGCGCTGCAATAGAAAATCCCGCCACTTGTGAAGTGCGGTTGGCTAAAAAGAACAAACCAATTGAAATTTATCGTCAACTTTGCGATGTTTACGGGCAGGGAATGATGAGTGAAAGCAGAGTCAGACAATGGTCATTGATTTTAAAAATGGCCGTACCAATGTTCACGATGAGGATCGCAGTGGTAGGCCTAGCCTTATGACTGAACTGTCAATGCAAATCAATGACAAATTTCGCGAAAATCGTCCTTTCACGATTACAGATTTGGTGCATCAAATTGTGGTGGAGAAGCTTGGTTACCATAAATTTTGTGCTGGGTGGGCTCCGAAAATCCTAACGGAAGACCATAAAAAACAGATACTGGCTGCAGTTGGAGTTGGAGATGCTGGTTATGAATGCAACGTAACAACGCGAATATCACCAGATTCTAGTGATTTATCCCGTAATGGTGGAAAAATGTGAAATTTGCACTATTGTAACCTCTATAATGAAAGTTTATCTCGATTAACAAGACGCAGAGAGACGAATAACTTTTATAAGAATAGTTTGTAGAAGAGCGAGTAGAGAAAGCCATATGTATGCATCACAGCAAATTTTTACTTCTTCCAGGGAAAAATATTTTCTTTATTTCGTGAAAATTAGAATTTTGATCTTCTAAGCTTAAGTTTTAACCAAAATTAGAGGGAAGTTAATTGTTGTTTGTTTCTCCTCTCAAGTGAAGATGTATAATATGTTGGGAACAGTTTTATCGGTAAAGAGCTGTTTTCAAGATAAGAGGTTAAAGGAGAGAACGCGTGAGAGAAACTGGTCTGTCTACGCCATCAAGTATCACATGACACTTGGCTAACAAGCTTCAAGGAGCTTGTTATTCGTACCATTCTTATAGTTCTCCCTGGGGATGTGGCTGTTCCCATTTCCTGTTCCCGTTCATTAGGACTAACATCTCCTGGTGTTTGTCAAAGTTGTCAATTTCCCATTTTCATACCTACAAAGCGTTCACAACATTTTAGTGTCATTACCTTTACACTGTAGCAAAATACAAACAAGAGCTTTAAATATACCAACTTAAATTAAATGTGGCAATAAATTTAAATTGTTAAAAACGATTATGAAATTACATGTACCTTACACGGAGAGCTTCCAAAAGATTTAAAAACAAACCACTGCATTTGTGGGGATGAATAATTTTGTTTTGAATTTGGTTGAAATTGTTACAAATTTAAGGTAAGTCATGCAAAAACAAAACCCAAGCACACTGGATACGTTTGAATGAAGCAGTAGAACAAAATAAATGTAAAGGTACGGGCGAACCGGGGCAGGGCACCACAAGTAGCCACAACGGCCCTTTTTGCTTCTATCGTGACCTTGAGAGAGATGGGGGCCGCAAGCATGGACGGGGTTTTTAGATCGAAGGCATCCGATGCCGCCAGAACCCACTCACAATCCACTAACCTCCGAGGGTCCCCCGAAAGGACACCCGCTCGAGAGCACCTGGAGGTCGGTCCTAACTGAGCAGATACGTAACGACGTCTACAGAACGCACAGCCATAGGAAATGAGGGGCAAGAAAATCGTGGTAGAAGACTAACCGCCCAGCATTCCCCTGCCGATCCGGGGAAACCACGAAAAACCCACGGGTCAGAGTGCGGTCGCAGTTAGCGCTGCGCCAGATCGCTCCATTTATCTCCAGTTAATATAATACCAGGTAGATACAATTTTTAATTAACAGATACAAAAAGAGCTTATCGAAGCATTCGATGGCAACAAATGTTATAAAATAAGTATTTATATTGTGTAATTCCTTGCATTGTTACCTAATTTTCAACAGAACGCTGTGGTTCTCTCTCCTTCAAGGTGAAAATATTTATCTCATTCTATCAGCCAAATTAACGAAGAGAAAATTCTCATTTTTACTTTCTCTACCACGAACGTGGTAGGCAGAGAAAATATTGCGTTCCACCCGAAAATTCGATATCGAAATTTCACCAGAAATGCATGTTTTGAGGACTCTAAATAAACAAACGTTTTTTAGAAAAAGGTCCGTGTATATGTCTGTGTACAGCGTAACCCAAAAACTAAAAGTGGGACAAACATCAAGCTTGAAATTTAAGTTTAGTACCTTCAAAAAATGCATCACAAAAATTTGAAGAAAATACCCCCACCCCAAACTAACCTTCACATGGAATATGTTTAATTTTCTAAAAAAATGGCCATAACGATTTCGATTGAAATACGTAGCATATATTAAAAATATTTGCACGACAAATAAAGTGTATAATTCAAATTTTCTGGTAATAGCCTTTGAAGTCCTCTTCGGAAGGAATTTTGTATAATCTTGTGTAAGTACTAAACGTTAAGCGATAGACGAGAACGTACTACACAAAAAATGTAGATCTTTTAAGTCACAAAATTTATTAAATAACTTTTTTGTTCCATCAGACATTTACGAGATATCCATTATTAATAGCTCGAATTCTTCAATACTTACTCATTCTTCTAAAGTCCTGTCAACATTCAGTTGTTTCTCGCGATGTCATGGAAACAGTATGGAATTTTAAGGCCAACATATAGCGTCCAGTTGACTATCGCTGTTCCCTTTGTAATGTAGCTATTTCTGTAAAGGTTTATCTCGATCAAAATGTAGTCGAAGGAAAAAAAGCTTTAGTAACAATACTTTGTATACACACCAATATAGGTAGAGAAAGTCATATAAATGTATCACATGAGAGTTTTTAATATGTGAATGATTAAAAAATAATATACAAATAATAGAAAATAAGAAAAAGATTTCTTTTGTTTAAACTTAGATATGCAAAAGGGCCAACTTAAGTTACTTTGCAATATTTGTTGTTAATTTCAGGAGTAATTTTATTGTAAAAATGTAATTTAGCGCGTGGGACATTATGTATAACTACCAATATTTGCTTAAATAATAGTTAATAATTATTACCACTAGCCACACGAAGCGTTGTAGTCACTTATAAAATAACCTTCATACCATGTGATTAAAGTTTCAAAAGAGTTGAATAAGAATAATTAAGGAATTTGAAAACCTCATCATATAATACTAAATGGTTGCCCAACATTGAACGTGTAGCCTCTTAAAATCGAACGACGAATTAATTTCATTTACCTCTCCGCGTCCTTTATGAAATTATTGCACAATGATGTATAAGATTTTTGCGGTGAATCCACCGCTTTAACCCTTATAATTGTGTTTTTGGTACAGCCCCGGCGATTCCTAATATCGGATAAAAAGTCCCCGATATTAACGCAAAAGTATGCGAAACATCGACAGAACGTCTGATTTCCTTAACCTGCCCCCGACAGTCTTCCAGGTTCTGGAAATACTATATAGTCTATACATACCCTTTGGTGATGGAAGAATAATTGCTCGGAATGGTGGAGTAACGTGTTAGATAATTACAGTAGGTTAAATTTTAAACCTTTGTATCTTATTTTTGTTCCCATAGTTATTTAATAACTCAAAAGCTACACAATTTCACACAATGCAGAAACAATGAGCATACACAACAAAATAACATTCCGAACTCCCAGGCCGCCAAGTTAACGTCTTTGGAAAAGTTACATAGTCTTGCGACCATCAACAAAAATTATCTTCTCAAATATGAAGTAGTATATCTTTAAATTATTAGCCCCACGTTGGGCGCCAAACTTGAGAGGGTTGATGCCCCATGTATGGGAGCGAAACTTGCAGTGGCCTTCCCCACGTTCACTTTTCCGGTGCCTTCGCCCCACATTCAATTTTCCAGTGGCCTTCGCCCCACGTTTAAAAACCAACTTTGTATTTTTAATGTTTATTTAAGTATTATACATGCATGCCTCGACTGCGTCAGTAGTAATTTGCAGAAACACGTATCTCTTAGCAGGGGTAGTACGGCTAAAGGACAAGGCTTATACAAATTATAATTGTATTTAACTTTGTTTATTAATCCTTCACACAATTAAATAACACTTCACTGATATATCCTACTGTAGAGCTGTGAGATTATTGTTAATTGTACTTCTAACACGTAAACTTTATATTATTCTCACCGCAATAAATTTTCATGTCTCATATTGAACCTGTATCTTACGATCGGGTACGCAATCTTGTGGCGTCATCTTGCACATTTCATCTATTTCAAGTCACTGTTTGGCTAATCCTACTCCAATAGAATACTTTTATTTAACTTAAGCTTTTTCTAGTTTTATTGGTTATTTATAAACTGTCTTAAATATTATATTATTGTTCCAAGAATTATTAGTAGCAGTTATTAAACTTTCTAATTTATTATTGCCTCAAGGTTACCTCATTGTTAGCAACTTTCGGCTTATATTCTCACAGCTCCTATTGTTAAAAATACGTAATACATTTGCATAACACTATTATACATGTACATAGATATATAAACATAATACAATGACTATAATATGCACTATATATATTATACATATTGCTTTAAAGCGGACTGTTATATTTTTAATATTATATAATTACACTGATATTATTTAAGTGTAAGAAAATACTGCCTCAAATAATTATAAAATATCGGTTGACTGATTTCTAATGTTAGTTCTAATCTACAATCATTCAGTATGCCCTGATAACGAATTTGATTACAACATAAATAAAAAGGAAACAAAGCAAAACTTCCTTACATGAGGTTTATTAGAAGGTTGTGACATCAGAAAGTTAAGTACATACATCTATAGAATTAAAATAAAGGTTATTCAGAGGTTTTGACACTGTTCCATTACACACACATCTGCAGTATTTGATAAATCGCTATAAAAGAAACAAATATTACACAGGATCGACTGTCGCTTGTCTTCTGTTTGTTTTAGTGTTACTTCATGGCCATCTATGTTAATTCCTTGCAATAAAATGTAACCAATTTTGTTTTTATACTCTGTGGAGTGCAGCCACTATTTTTTTCTACTCCATGGCATTCTCAACTAAAACTTAAGGCCTTCTTCACAAATATACTCTTTTATAACTTCAATGTGTTCGTTTTCAAGTACAGGGGCTTTGTAAATACTTTTTAATATTTTAGTAATTTATAGAATTAAATTAGAGATTGCTTTATAGCCCCATGTCTGTCAGAATAAATTGGACTTTTCAATAATAAAAAAATTATCAAAATGTGTTTAATACAGCGTCTTTCAACAAGAGTGTCCTATCTTTGAACTTAAATAAAACACGTTCTATAAATGATAGAGGTTTATTTCTTGTTTTATTTTGGAACATAATTAATGTCACTACGTGTGGAAGAGAACATCAGTTAAGTGACCACCGCGACTTCGTTGGGTTGCGCGTATACGGTTGACCCAATTTTCAATGACAGAAGAACGTAAATTAGGTCCAACTTCACGAATAACGCGTCATGTTATTCATAAGATCATTTACTGTTTCTGGCTTGTTGACATAAACTCCAGATTTAACATAATCCCACAAGAAGTAATCCAACGGCGTTAAATCACCACCACGGGAAATGATGAAACTTCTCCTTCAAAGGATCGATTGTTTCGACAGCAGTATGACATGTGGTACCATCTTGCTGTAACAAGATGTTTCTGAGATCCATACATAGTCCCTCATAAGAGCCCGGTATCTTTCTCCATTGCAGTTAGAGCTTCTCCATCTTCATTTTGGAAAAAATATGGACCAATAATTCCACCATACCAAAATCCACACCACACAGTAGCCTTTTGGGGATGAAGTGGTCGTTCTTGAATCTGCATTGGATTGTGATTGCTGCAATATGGCAAGTTTGTTTGTTAACACAACTATCCATCCCAAATTGGGCTTCGTCGCTGAAGATGATTTTTCGACAAAAATCCGGGTCAGCTTCCAATTGCTCCATAGCCCAGTCAGCGAATACACGGCGCAACCTATGGTCGTTGGGCTTTAGTTCTTGAGTTAACACCATTTTGTAAGTGTGAAACTTCAAGTCCAGATGCAGAATTCGCCAAGTTGTGGTCGGCGAAAGCCCCAATTCTTGTGCTCAACGAGCAATTGATTTGTTTCCGTTCTCGCGTACACTCTCACGAACGGCGCCTATGTTTTCGTTGGAGCGCTTACGATGATTACGTACAGGCGTTCTTTGGTCGCTGACAGAACCAATTCTTTCAAATTTATCGATCAAATGTCGAATCGTTCTCTCGCAGGGACGATTATGCACACCGTAAACTTCACGCAATACACGGAAGGTTTGGCGAACGGATGATCCATTTTGATAATTAATTTTCAGAATTTCTACGCGTTGCTGAATGCTGTAACGTTTCCGTGGCTATTTGCCAATAACAACTGTAACCACATGAAAAAAAATGACTGCTGTAACTTAATAACAACGGCAGCTTTCATATGTTAAAGATAGGACACTCTTGTTAAAAGACAGTATACTAATGTAGAGTTCCTTATAACCGCAGTCAGATTTGCTGTATCCCTGCACACAGTTTGCACTGTTGCAATCGGCTATGCATACTATAGTTACCCAACAATAACTATGTTATTTCACAAATGTTTCCATGAAAGATGGCTGGTTATGAAATCGAAGTTGCTGCTACTGCTGCAATCTGTGAATCATTCCGAGAACTTTGGAAATGATTCTCGTAAATTTATCCCCTGAGTTGAGTGATATTCATGACAGATTGTCTTGTTATTTTCAACGGCTATAAAAGCTCACACATAACACAGTTTGGTAACAGTGGAATTTACAGCCTGAATGAAAGATTTAAAGGCCAAACTTTATGACGTAGAATTTAGAGAATGTGGATATATCTGTCTTCCAGTGTTTGCTAACTACACTTTATAACCCGATATATTTATTATATTCGTTAAACTGAGTTATACATAGAAAACTCTGATGTGTTTATTCACACGACTCTCTCTCTCTCTCTCTCTCTCTCTCTCTATCCAATATCGTTTATTACTTTCTCTCCTACGTATAGTAAGTAGGGGAAGTATTGTATTCCAGCCATATTTTGAAACCCTCTGGAAACAAAAATTGCATTTTTGTCTCTGTATATGTGTCTGTGAACAGCATAACTCAAAAAATCTGATGTGTTACACTCACATTACTTTCTCTACTCTTGTACAAACTATTTTTACAAACGCTTATTCTCCATATGCTTCATGTTAATCGAGATGTTAATCTTATTGCTAATTTTCTTGTAGGTGTAAGGGGAATTGGTAGGCTTTAAGCGATAGTCAAATATTTTAAGAGCTGGTTGTTATGTGGAGTATTCCACTCTCTTTGCATTACCAGGACAAAAAAATATCAATAACGAATTCCAATGTGAGAAAAATTATAAGTATTGGATAATTCAGACAAATAAATAGGAATATCTCAGAAATGGTTCACTCGACAAAAAAACTGTATGTGACATAAATTGTGTTCTAACAAGATGTAGATTTTTTGTTTAGTAAAACTTTGTCTATCTCTTGCAGTTTACTAGTTATGCGAAAGTCATTCAGAATGAACAAGACGTTTTGGGGATATTCCCAGAAAATTCAAGATATACCTTTCATTTTGCATGAAAATATCTTAAATATATGATATTTTAATCAAAATCGTTATAGCCATTTTTGAGAAAATCAAAATTTTCGAAAAATTTTCCATGTAAAGGGTACTCTGGGGTGGGGGGATTTTCTTGAAAACTCTGTATTGCATCCTTAGAAAATAGTAAAATTAAATACCAAGTTTGTATTTATCCGAGTTACTGTTTACAGACAGACACACACATGGACATATATCCAAAAATGTTTTATTTGGATTTAGGGCACCTCAAAGCATGTATTACGATGAAATTTCAGTATCAAATTTTTGGGTGGAATAGAATGCTTCCCTCGCTTACTATATGTAGTAGGGAAAGTAATAAGCTTAGTAAGAATAGTTTGTATACTCACTAATGAAGAGAGGGTAGAGAAAGTCATGTGACTGTATCGCAGATTTGTTCTCGTGGTCATACTAAGCGCATAAAATTTCAAAACCATCACAAGCGACGTGCTCTTAGAAAATTTGACTATCGCTTTATCTACTGTATCGTACTACGCAATGTGTAAATGTGAACTGAAATTTTATCTGATTAACAAGAAGTAGATAGAATAATAAGTGTTTCTAAGAATAGTTTGTAGAAGAGCGAGTAGAGAAAGTCATGTGATTGTAACACATAAGATATATTTTAAGGATTTCTTCCTAAAAGGGGTCAGAAACTGTTGCAGGTGTAATGAAATATAACTTTATGACGTCGTTAGGAAGTGCATTGTCCGCCTCCACGTCTGACCGCCCCCGTTTCCACCCATGTAGGCGGTATGAGGTGAAGAAACTTGGACACGGGTAGCCGAATGGGATGCACGTGTGACGTGACCCAAATTGATCTTATGACGAAACGCTCTTAAACGCAAGAACGAGCCTGTTCACAATTGCCTGTTGCATAGACATTTTAAATTTCCAAAAACGTCTACACATTCATAAAGTTACCTGAGGGTTCATAAATCAACATGATTTATCTTCCAATTCTAAAGGTTAAAAACAATAAAAAGAAGTAGAATTTACCGAGCGGGATGGCTCAGGTGGTAAAGACTGTGTCCCGTATTCTGGAGGTCCTGGGTTTAAACCCCGTGGGCCGACCAATCTGTCTGAGGTTTTTTTTTGTGGTTACCCTCAGTTCCTCAAAGTAATTACCGGATTGGATATTTAACACCATGACCCAAAGTTCCACCTTAAGTCTAAAACAATAATAAAATGAAAAATAGGTGGCAATCGCTAATGCAATGCCATCTATCTACAGACAATGTAAGCAGTTAGACTGAACGGCACCCTAATACCATCTGCACGGCATGAAGCAGGTGGTTACAGGGATGAGACCTAGAAGGCTAACTTTCCGCCTTTATATGGGAGCGGCGGTTGGACTGGACGGCACCCTAATACCATCTGCCCTGCATGAAGCAGGTTGTTATGAGACCTAGAAGGCTAACTTTCCACCTTTATATGGGAGCGGCGGTTGGACTGGACGGCACCCTAATGCCATCTGCCCTGCATGAAGCAGGTTGCTATGAGACCTAGAAGGCTAACTTTCCGCCTTTATATGGGAGCGGTGGTTAGACTGGGCGGCACCCTAATACCATCTGCACGGCTTGAAGCAGGTTGTTACAGGGATGAGACCTAGAAGGCTAAATTTCCACCTTTATATGGGAGCGGCGGTTGGACTGGACGGCACCCTAATGCCATCTGCCCTGCATGAAGCAGGTTGTTATGAGACCTAGAAGGCTAACTTTCCACCTTTATATGGGAGCGGCGGTTGGACTGGACGGCACCCTAATGCCATCTGCCCTGCATGAAGCAGGTTGTTATGAGACCTAGAAGGCTAACTTTCCACCTTTATATGGGAGCGGCGGTTGGACTGGACGGCACCCTAATGCCATCTGCCCTGCATGAAGCAGGTTGTTATGAGACCTAGAAGGCTAACTTTCCGCCTTTATATGGGAGCGGTGGTTAGACTGGGCGGCACCCTAATACCATCTGCACGGCTTGAAGCAGGTTGTTACAGGGATGAGACCTAGAAGGCTAAATTTCCACCTTTATATGGGAGCGGCGGTTGGACTGGACGGCACCCTAATGCCATCTGCACGGCATGAAGCAGGTTGTTACAGGGATGAGACCTAGAAGACTAACTGTCCGTCTTTATATGGGAGCGGCGGTTGGACTGGACGGCACCCTAATGTCATCTACACAGCATGAAGCAGGTTGTTACAGGGATGAGACCTAGAAGGCTAACTGTCCGTCACATATCGTTCTAAGAGATATTCACCAACATATCCGTTGTGATATGTCCAGGGAGTTAAAGGGACGTAAAATAAAATAGAGAGAGAGAGAAAAAAAAGTATACGTTGTGTGCGTTGAAGATATTCCTCGACATTTGTGGCGGGTCAGGAATGATGCCGCTCTTTTGTTTCTCACCTGGCCTTCTGATAGTCTCTGGTTCGAAGTCCGCGGGTGCTCTCTCAAGCCTACCCTATCGACTTTATGTCAGTAGTGGTGAAGGCAGTGATGTAACCACGCTGGTCTTTATTCCAGATGTAAAACGTAAAAGCGAGTAGCAAGTTATTTTCCTTATTTACATGATTACACTTTGTCTATAATCTTAAGGCTTTATTTCCAATACTCGCTATTTTAGTAACTTATTGGAAGCTAAACCATTGTCGTCACACGCTCAATGTTGCATCAGAATCACAACGTGGGCTGCTTGGGCAAAACTCCCCTTTTAATATGAAAATGTCCTAACGCGCACATTCGCACCAATAATTAATGCAACATGTGTTTCGGTTCCACACAGCGTTGCAGGAGATTATCATCTTCATTCGCCGGTGTTCTCTCTCCACAAGTTGTCACTTCCAACACATTGTGCTGCTACTGGCGACAAAGTTTTATTTGTCTATGGACGCTCTTTAACTGCTGTGGTTCTTTGCGTCCTATTCTATATTGGGCGTGAAAGACCTGCTCAGAGGTCTCTTCATCAGGCTTGAGGTTCTTTGGCGTGCCGTAACATTTTCTCTTCTAAAGAAAGCCATGCTATGGATATTTACACCCGAAAAAAATACATCGCCCTCCACCGGGTTTGAATCCGCAACCTCGAAAACTAGAGGCAAGTATGTTACTCTTAGACCACTGCTTCCGGAGCAATGACGGAAATCTAAATCGAACAGACAAGACCCCTAGACCACGGAATAAGACTCTGGCGTCTTGGGGAATTCCAGTTGATCTATCTCTCTCGTCGTTTCTCTCTCTCTTTCTTCACTAAATGACACCTTTTCCAGCTCCCTGTGCTACTACTGTCGTCTTGGGGAACTCCACTCTTTTTCTTTCTCTCGCCAGGTTTTTCTGTCTTTCCCTCTCCACAAACTGTATTTCTTCAACTCCCTGTGCTGGTGCTGGCGTCTTGGGGAATTTCACTCTGTCTGTTTCTCTCTCTCGGTCCTTTCTCTCCACGAACTGTCACTTTCTCCAAATTCTTATGCTCTTACTGGCGTCTTCGACTCTCTCAACAAACAGTCACTACTGGCGAATTCCGCTCCATCTCATTTCTTTCTCTCGTCGGTCCCCTTTTTCCCTCTCCCCTCAAACTGTCACTTTCCAACACCCTGCGCTGCTACTGGCGTCATGGGAATTCCACTGTTTTTTATTCTCTCCCCGCTCCTCTCTCCCTCTCTCCCCCACAAACTGTCACTTTCTCCAACTTCCTGTGCTGCTTTTGGCGTATTGGTGAACGCCACTTTTTCTATCTCTCGCCGGTCCTCTCTCTCCCTCCCTGTTACTTTATCCAACTCTCTGTGCTACTACTGTCATCTTGGGGAACTCCATTATTTTTCTTACTCTCACCGGTCCTCTCTGTCTCTCTCTCTTTCTCTCTCTCCACAAACTGTCACATTGTCCAACTCCTTGTGCTGCTACTGTCTCTTTCTCTAGTTAGCCCTTGCTCTCCACAAACTGTCGCCTTCTCCAACTCCCTGTGCTGCTGCTGCTGTTGTCTAAGAAAATTCCACTCTATATCTGTCGCTTTCACTCCTCGGTCCTCTCTCTCATACAAGCTGTTACTTTACCAACGCTCTAGGCTGCTAAACCCCAGTTGCTAATTGGTTTAACCTCCTTGTGTTTTTCCTGTGCAACGTCTCTTTTACAATGTTCCATACATGAGATTATAATATTTTATATTACATGCTATATACAATATTATTTACAATATAGCTGCTGTTTACATCTGTTCTCCTGTCTTACTTCTTTCCGTTTGTACTATACATTCTTTGCTATTAGTTTCCCTCTTGTTTACTACCATATCTGTGATAAATTCTACACATTACATAAACAAATTTGACTTTTCTTCATAGTCAACGTAAACACGGTAAACTTTACACATTTAAACACGTCTGCAGTGTGCGATTTACGAGATGCCTCTGATTCTGCAAAAACCAGCACATACTATCATGTTACATTCACATGACTTTCTCTAGCCCTGGAGTTTCATTACATATTTTTGTATTAGGTACAAGAGGAATAGAGGAGACTGATGTGACGGTGAAATCTTTAAAAAGTGGGTCGCTTTGAAATTCCATACTGTTTGCATAACCACGAGAAACAAACGAACGGGGACTTGGTAGATTCCAAAATTATAAATTATTTGAAAATTCAGAGCAATAACAACTAATATCTGGAAATGTTTAATGCCGAAAAATATTTATTTCACAAATATAGTATGTTTTATGGAGATTGCATTTCTTGTTTTACAGAAAAGTATAATAAAATAATTTAGAGTTAAAAGCACTTCAAGAAAATCTTACACATTGATTTTTCTTATAAATGTCTTAAACCTGTGGTATTTTAATAATAAAATAACGAAACATTTTCGTGCAGAGGGTAGTTTGGGTTGGAGATATTCTTAAAATTCTTTTGAAGAATTCTTCCTTAGAAGATGCTGAACTGAAGCACCAAGTTAGATTTAATACGGTATTTCATTTTGACTAATGATGTTCATAGACACGCTCTCGTGGACGTTTATCTAAAACTGTTATTCTTAATTCAGGGAACTTCAAAACATGTTTCACTTATCTCTATATCGAATTTTTAGGTGAAGTGCAATATTTCCTCCCCCTATTGTAACAGGCTAGTACAGAAACTAAAAATTAATGTCTTAATTCTAATACTTTCATGGTCCAGATATATTAACCTTGGATTCCATGGTCGAGCGGCTGTTCATAAGCCACACATCACGCAGGAAAATGCAAAAACGACGCCTCCCTTGGTGTAAGGAGCGCCAACATTACACGATTGAACAGCGGCAAAACGTTGTGTAGAGTGACGAATCACGGTACACAATGTGGCGATCCGATGGCAGGGTGTGGGTATGGCGAATGCCCGGTGAACGTCATCTGCCAGCGTGTGTAGTGCCAACAGTGAAATTCGGAGGTGGTGGTGTGGTCGTGTTTTTCCTGGAGGGGGCTTGCACCCCTTGTTTTGCGTAGCACGATCACAGCGCAGACCTACATTGATATTTTAAGCACCTTCTTGCTTCCCACTGTTGAAGAGCAATTCGGGGATGGCGATTGCATCTTTCAACACGATCGAGCACCTGTTCAGACTGCACGGGCTGTGGTGGAGTGGTTACACGACAATAACATCCCTGTAATGGACTGGCCTGCACATAGTCCTGGCTTGAATCCTATAGAACACCTTTGGGATGTTTTGGAACGCCGACTTCGTGCCAGGCCTCACCGACCCACATCGATACCTCTCCTCAGTTCCGCACTCCGTGAAGAATGGGCTGCCATTCCCCAAGAAACCTTCCAGCACTTGATTGAAAGTATGCCTGCGAGAGTGAACGCTGTGATCAAGGCTAAGCGTGGGCCAACACCATATTGACTTCCAGCATTACCGATGGAGGGCGCCACGAACTTGTAGGTCATTTTCTGTCACGTGTCCGGATACTTTTGATCACGTGGTGTATGAATATAGATTACCCTGTAAAGTCGATATTAGACCTAGCGGTGTTTTAGCAAGTGTACGTAAAGAAATAATAAAAATCAAAATAGATTAACAGTCCTCTTTACTTCAACAGTATGTCACTATCGTTATTCTGGAATATGTTAACTAACACACTTGGGTATGGACGGGCCCCTTTGCAATATCCGTGAAGCAAGAGTCGGCGGATTTAATACGCCATCTACCAATAACTGTCACACTGAGGGAAATATTCAATTATAAAGCAAAGGACCAGTTTCTTACTCAAATTGGATTTACATCTTGAGCTGTGCTACATTGCCACTGCTCGTATTTTAACTTTCATTAACGTCCCGTTTTTTTGTCCTGTGGGAGTGTGTGTGCCTGCCTTATCTTCCCCTAGCCCGAGAATAAACCTCTCCTCTTCCAGAGAAATACTAACTCTTCCTGCAATTCTCTCACTCTTTTAATTTAAAATGTAAACACGGGCATGTTGTTTCTGCTGACCTTTACGTTGCAGACGCTGCAAGTGTGAGTAACTTGCACGCTAACACGTAATGATTTCGGTTTTCATGTTTCAAGTGAGTTATTTATTGCTTTCTCTACCCCTATCGTTTATTAGTGGATGTACAAATTATTCTTACGAAAGCTTATTTTTCTATTGCATTTTAATCCAAATAAACCTTTTCAGAAATAGCTACATTACACATTTCGTTATAGATACAAAGAGAACAGCGATAGTCAAATGTTTAACAACTGGACGCTATATGCTGCCTTAAAATTCCATACTGTTTCCATGACATCGTGGGAAACAAGTGAAAATCGATCGGTTTTAAAGCATGGTTAAATATTGAACATTTCGAACGATTAATAACGGATATCTCAAAAGGCTTATGCCACAAAGAAGTTATTTGAAATAAATTACGTGTTTTAAAGAGATCTTCATCTCTTGTATAGCACGTCTTCATCTGACGCTAAACTTTACCAGTTATACAAGATTATACAAAATTCCTTCCGAATGAAGTGGACTTCGCAGGCTATTCCTAGAAAATTCAAGATATAGATTTCGTTTTTTCATGCAAATATCCTTAATATATGGTATTTTAACCAAATCTTAAGTATATTTTACAGAAAATAGAAAATTTTGAAAAATCTTTCATTTAAAAGGTAGTTGGGGTATGGGATTTTTTTTTTTTTTTGAAAACCTTCGTGTCGCATCTTTGCAAGGGACGAACTTAAATACAAGTTTGGTAACTATCCGACTTTTCGTTTTTGAGTTATACTGTTTTCAGACACACACACTTTCTAAAACTGCTTCTTTTGATTAGGCGTCTCAAAACATTATTTCCGAGGAAATATCGATATCGAATTTTTTAGTGGAATGCAAATACCTTAGGTACGTGGTAGACAAAGTAAAAATATTATGTGTAAATTTTACGTAACTTTTTCTTGACCTTGACGTAAGCCAGAGCATTCACTACTATCATCTATTCTCATGTTTACTATTGTTTTAGACTCAAGATGTAACTTTGGGTCATGGTATTAAATATCCAATCTGATATTTAGCTTGGTGACTGGGGGAAGCCACGAAAAACTCCAGTCAGATAGATAGGCTTACGGGATTTGAACCCAGGACCTTCCGAATATAGCCACAGACGTTACCTCTTGAGCCATCCCACTCGGTATCAACAGACTTGCTCTGTTAAATGTTTGTGAAATACTTTTACAAAAGCAAACTCCAAAAATTTTGGAATTTAAAAAAATATTTAACTGTAATATCACGTAAACTTATTATTACTATTATTATTTTTGTATATTAGGAATGAGAATTTTGTCTCCATTAAATTTACTGTTAGAATGTTTATAAATGAAGAGTAACTAATTCTGGAATCACTGTACGTAGATTGAATTTGAAATACAGGGTCATTTATGAAGAACTGACACATTTCTTTCTTTATTCTGTTCGAAATTCACTCATTGCCTCCATTTTAGCACCAAATTAAGCAGAATGTTCTGGAGTTTCGATTGCCTGTCACTAGATGCGCAGATGTTCACGTTTTATTCGTAATTGTTAGTTTTATTGTCGGTAACTGTTTTTGAGATTTTGTTCTAGTCAACGTGAAAATGGAGTGCACATTAAATGAACGACTCTTCCTCGTAAAGCAATACTGGATTACGAATTCAATTACAGCTACTTAAAAGGCCATACCAGAGAGAATTTGGTGTTGGGAATCCCCCCCCAAAGAAACACAATACTGGGACTGGTAAACAAATTGGAAACAAAACTCGTTCATCTAGACTTCCCACGGTTGTTGTTGACGTAAGAGCACGACTGGATCAGTCACCCAAAAAATTATTAAGACGTTTGTCGCAGGAGACAGGGTACAGCTACTCAATGTGTCAGAGAGCTGTGAAAAGTGCAGGCCTAAAGCCGTATAGAATTACGGTTATCCATCAGTTACAGGATCCAGATAAGGATAGACGACTGAATTACTGTGGTTGGTTTCAGGCGTTCATTGTGCAAAATCCTGCCATATTGTCCATCACATGGTTTACAGATGAAGCATGGTTACATTTATCCGGCTATGTGAACTCACATATGCGCCCGGATAAAATCGGAGTTTGATGCGCAATATCCGCACAGAAAATACTGGGACCAGTTTTTTATAAAACAATGTGAACACTGCGGAGTACGGACGGATTTTCATGGGGTTTGCTGAGTAACTAGACTATGTAGAGCTGAGTCAAGGATATTTTCAGCATGACGGCGCTACATGCTATACATCAAATGAATCCATGGCACTAATTGCAAGTTTCTTTGACGACTGGATAATTTCCAAGAACCTGTGGCCACCGAGATCTCCAGATTTGACATCGCCAGGGCTTCTTTCTATGGGGTTACTTAAAAGACAGGGTTTATGTCACACGTCCCCAGACATTGGACGATCTGAAGCACACAGCATTACACAGGAGATTCAAGCTATTGACAACAGAGTCCTCCAACGAGTGGCCAGTAACATGGAACGACGTGTTGAGTTGTGCCTTATGCAGGATGGAGGACATTTTCAACATTTGCTATAGAGATAAATAATCTCCCAAAATTCCTCTGCATTTCAGGTATAATAAGTTGTCGCTAGCATAACTCGTTTTGAAACAATTAAAGAAATAAATGTTTCAGTTCTTCATAAATCACCCTGTATATTAACATTTTTTAAACTGTACCTACATATGTTCACAATTACTTTCAAGCCCTCAGACGGACTCCGATGACGTTGCAGTGCATATTTTTCCTGGGATACAAGCGTATCTGCAGTGTTTTAACATTCTATTGAAAGCTGTGCAGTAAGTACACGATAACTAGCAGCTGGCAGTCTTGTGACTTCACACCAGCGAGCGGATTTTAGATAAGCGACAGTTAATTTCCGCATTTACGCACACTGTTAACGTCTGTTTTTGTACGGCAAAAGAAAATCCATTTCACTCGAAGCTGACGAAATAAACGTTAAAGAGGCGTTAAATGACTTTGTGACGTCGTTCCTTTTGTAACTGAAGGCAGAAGCTTCTGGAAGATGAAGTATGCAACGTGTAGGTGTGTTCGTCTGATGTGGTCAGGTTCAAACAAAACGTTCATTTCCCCTGCAATCACCCGGTTTAACGGCCTGCGGTTTTTTGGAGCGATTTCTTGCGTCTTTGATTATTATCAGCTAATACAAAAATATGGTGTGTTACGTTCACATGGCTTTCTCTATCACCTATTACTTTCTCTACTACGTATAGTAAGTAGGGTAAGTATTGTATTCCACACAAAAATTCCATACCGAGATTTCACAGGAAATACGTGTTTTGAGGTGCACTGAATGCATATAAAGCATTTTTGGAAACATGTCCGTGTGTGTGTGTGCCTGTGAACAGCATAACTCAGAAACAAACAGTCGGATAAACACCAAACTTGGTATTTAGATTCAGTATTTTCCAGAGATGGGACACGAAGGTTTTCAAGAAACTCCCCCACCCCAGATTACCCATTACATGCAACACTTTTCGAAAATTTTAATTTTCTCAAAAATGGCTCTAACGATTTTGATTAAAATATGATATGTTTAAAATATTTTCATGACAAAATTTATATCTTGAATTTTCTGGGAATGTCTCCCAAAGTACTCTTCATTTTGAATGACTTTTGCATAACTGGTAAACCATAAGAGATAGACAAAGTTTTACTGTACAAAAATATAGATCGCGTTAAAATATACAATTTGTCATATACATTTTTTTAGTTGAGTGAACCATTTTCGAGATATTGCTTGTTATTCCCTTAAATGTTCCAATACTTATACTTTTTCTCAAATGGGAATTCTTTATTCATTTTTTCGTGTCCTGGACATACAAAGAGAATGGAATACTCCACATAGCAACCAGCTCTCAAAACATTTGACTATCGCTTAAAGCCTACCAATTCCCCTTGCATCTACAAGAAAATTAGCAATAAGATTAACATCTCGATTAACATGAAGCATATGGAGAATAAGCGTTTGTAAAAATAGTTTGTACAAGAGGAGAGAAGGTCGTGTGAGTGTAACACATCAGATATTTATGCCTGCAAAGCTATATTTTGAGATACTAAAACAAGGAGGAGAGATAAAGTGCAGTGAAATTTGTGTTACAATAGCCCTATATAGTTTTGCAGATATTTCACTGTTTGGATGACATTAGATTGGTAGACCGGTCGCAGCTGGGCGCCAAGGTTGCGAGCGCATGTAGAGAACATGTGGCAACAGTGCACACCACATAACCTGTCCGGTCTTTTAAGCGTGAGAACCCGCTATAGTATGGCTTAACCGGCCATTCCCAGAAACTTTAGATTCATATTTTAATCCTCATATAAATATTTTAAACATACGGAATTTTAATCAAACTGGTTAGAACAATTTTTGAGGAAATAAAAAATAAGGGGTATTTTGGAGTGGGGGGTTTGATGTTTAACCAGTTTTTCTTTTTTGAGTTATGCTGTTCACGGACACACAGGGAGCTTTTCTAAAAAGGCATTTTCCTACCTCAAAACGTGTAGCTATTTCCACTGAAATCTTGGTATGCAATTTTTGGATGGAATGCAATACTTAGGGTCGATGTGTTGTAGAAGACAAAGAGCGACTTCCCTGTGCGACACTGGGTCCGATGCTCATCCTCGATGATGATGACCACCACGTTGAGCAACGTTGTGACGCAAGTATTACGTGCACCATGACGCAATGGAGGAGTGCAAGAGAAAGCGTCAAACAGACCATTGCGGGTTCCGGTCGATTTGATGACGTCTAAACAGACATGGTCCATTGGCGATCCTCTCAGAACATATGTTCCAGCAAGCATGACTGTCCTGTTTCGGTTGCTCTCTCTTAATTTTCAGTTATTACAACAATTAAACTCTCACACAAAGTAAAACTCTTGTTCAACACTAACGTGACCAAGAGTTACTCAAACTGAACCCTTCTACTCACCAATCTTAACCCACAAAAACTCCATTTTAATTGAGATAAACCTTTTTACTTTCTCTGTCACGTACACAGTAGGTAGAGAAGGTATTGTATTCCACCTAATAATTCAATACAAGACTTCACATGAAATCCAAACAAAAGCGCTTGATAAAAGGGTCCATGTGTGTATGAACAGCATAACTCAAAAATATAATCTATGATAAACACCAAACTTGGTATTTAAACTCATTACCTTCAAAATATGCAATACGAAAACTTTCAACAAAATTCCCCTGCCCCAACTACCCTTCACATAGAACATTTTTCGAAATTCTGATTTTCTCAAAAATGGCTCTAACTATTTTGATTAAACTATCTTATATTAAAGATACTTACATGAGAAATAAAATGTATATTTTGAATTTTCTGGGAATAGCCAAGCGATACACGAAAATGTACTACACAAAAAATGTAGGTCTATTTAAAACACACAATTAATTTTCGAATAACCTTTTTGTGGAATAAGCCATTTCCGAGATATCCCTCAATGTTTCGAATTGTTCAGTACTTAATCATTCTTTTAAAATCCTGTCGAATTTCAGTTGTTTCTCGCGATGTCATAGAAACAGTATGGAATTCTAAGGCAGCATATAGCGTCCAGTTGTTAAACATTTGACTATCGCTGTTCTCTTTGTATCTATAACGAAATGTTAATGTAACTGATTCTGCAAAGCTTTATCTCAATTAAAATGAAATAAATAGGAAAATAAACTTTCATAAGAATAATTTGGACACCCACTAATAAGTGATAGAAGGTAGAGAAATCTGATGTGTTACACTCACATGACTTTCTCTACTCTTGTACAAACTATTTTTACAAACTTTTATTCTTCATCGATTTCATATTAATCGAGATAAACATTTGCAGAAACGATCTTTTGACATGCAAAGAGAATTACATTTTACACATAGCGGCCAGTTCTAAAAATATTTGACTATCGCTTAAGGCGTACTATGTTCCCCTTGTTTTGTATTTGCAAGGGTAATATAGAAACACAGTAGCCTTTAAGCATAGACATATCTCTTAATAGCTGGTTGCTAGGTGCAGCACCATTCTCTTTGCCACAGATTAATACTCCTTGCATATCCAAGACAAAAAAAATGAATAACGAATTCCCATTTGAGAAAATAAGTATTGACAAATTTAAGGGAATAACAAACAATATCTTGAAACTGGTTTACTCAACAACAAAAATTATATGACATAAATTGTGTATTTTAACGTGATCTACATTTTTTGTAGTAAAATTTTGTCTATCTCTTATGATTTACCAATTATGCAAAAGTCGTTCACAATGAATACTTTTGGAGACATTCCCAGAAAACTCAAGATATACATTTTATTTGTCATGAAAATATCTTAAACATATGATATTTTAATCAAAATCGTTAGAGACATTTTTGAGAAAATTAAAATTTTCGAAAAATGTTCCATGTAAAGGGTAGTCTGGGGTGGGGGGATTTTCTTGAAAACCTTCGTGTCGCATCTCTGGAAGATACTGAACCTAAATACCAAGTTTGGTGTTTATCCGACTGTTAGTTTCCGAGTTATGCTGTTCACACATACACACGGACATGTTTCCAAAAAAAATTGGATTCAGGGGGTCTCAAAACATGTATTTCCTGTGAAATCTCGGTATTGAGTTTTTGAGCGGAATACAATACTTCCCCTACTTACTATACGTAGTAGAGAAAGTAAAAATAACAAAAGTATTGAAAAATTCAAACCAATATCCCAAAAAGGCTTGTGCCACAAAAATTAGTTAAAATAAATTGTGCATCTTAAAGAGAACTACACTTCTGTATTGTAAAGTTTTGTCTATCTGTTACGGTTATGGAAAATTATACAAAATTCGTCAGAAAATAAAAGGATTTGACATAAAATTCAAGTTATACAGCAGTTTATTGCTCCTGCAGATATTTAAAGTATATGGTATATTGATCAAAAAGTTGGAGCCATTTTTGAGAATATCAGAAACATACGACTTTTAAGTGAAATTGTTAGTAAAGGGTAGTTTGGGGTGGCGAATTTTGTTGAATACCTTTGTGCTGCATCTTTAGATGACAGTCAACTTAAATTTAAAGCTTGGTATTCATCCGACGTTTCGTTTCTGAATTATGTTTAGGGACCCGGGATTTTGGTATTAACGATAACAGCGACATTTTCAAGTGACGCTTTTAATGTTACCAAAATCACATATTTGTATGGGACAAACTTCATTTTTTAAACTGAAGCCACGAAATATCGCGAAATATTTTTACTTTAGGACACCTACTTTAAAACGTGAAATATAGCAATATGCTACAGATGATGTAAATTTTTTAATGATTGTTTATTTTCGCATTTTATACTTAAGGCAGGAGTGTTTGGAAGAGGAAGCAAAGATGTCCCCGATTCCTGTGTTAACTCGGTGGGATTCACGGATAAAACTTGTTCTGTATGTTGGGGAATACTTCAACGATCTTCTCGAGTATTTCAAGCAACTGACTGACTCTAATCTGGCAGTCAACTACTTTAAAGAGCTTTCAAATGATGACAGAAACTGCATTTGTTTTGAGGCTGCTTTTGTGAGAGAACGTTGCTGCACTATTTCTGAGATTACTCAGTTTTTGGAAGAGTGTTAATCTCCTACAGCGCACAAGCTTGTGCCAAAGATGACTGGTTGGTGAAGTGCAGCTGATAAAAAACAAGGCGCCTGGGAGGAACATCCATAACCCGCGTAAGCTGAAGGATGAAACCAAGCAGACAGAAGACGCCAAATGCAGCATCGAAAAGATGGATTAGCTGTTGGCAGAATATCCTGCAGAAAAAAATGTTTCGCTCAACTCCAGCGTTTTCATTTGCACCAGTATCCAATGAGCTCATGTGACACGTGAGTCAGATTCCACTTCTGAAGTGCATTTCTGAAAGGATACCTAGCTTTGCAGCATTAGGCCATGACAGTTGACTGAAACAGGTGAGGCAGTACTTTTAACACTAAATGATTTCAGTCAAATTATATAATATAAAATATAATAACAGCCCGCCTTAAAGCATTGTGTGTATAGTATAATATATAAAATGCATGTAACAGTCATTGTATTAATGTTTATATTATTATGTACATGTTCAATAATGTTATGTGAATGTATTACGTAATTTAATAATGTAGGAGCTGTGAGAATAATAGGTTAAAAGTTGCTGACAATGAGCTAACACTGAGTTAGAAAGTTTAATAATGCTACTAGTCATTATTGGGGCAACAATAACGTAAAAATTGAGACAGTTTAGAAATAGCCAATCAACAACCAGAAAAAAGCTTAAGTTAAATGAAAGTATTCTAATGGAGTAGGATTAGCCAATCATAAACTGAAATAGAGCAAATTGTACAAATTCAGACGTCAGTTGTTAGTAGACAGCGTTAACAACCGGACGCGAGACACGTCCTCGAGAAGTTTAATACGTACAGTGTGAGAAAAAATAGTTTACGTGTTAAAAAAATGCTAGTAATTAACAAATAATCTCACAGCTCTCTCTATATCAGTGAAGTGTTATTTTAATCGTTTAAAGAATTAATAAATGGAGTGAAATACAAATTATAATCTGTGTAAGCCTACATTCTTAGCCGCACTACTCCCTGCAAAGAAATCCATGTCTTTAACAATAATACTGACAAACATAAATATATAATATTTAAAGAAACAGTCAAATTACAAAGTTAATAATTTTAAACTTGGGGCGAAGGCTACCGGAAACTTTTTACCATACGTGTTGTTGCAACTACTTCAAGTGTCCGGCTCCCCAACAGTCGAAATACAATACAACTCCTAAAATTAAACCTACCTCACAGGACGTGGAACAATAATTACTGAAGGGGCCGATGCAAGAATATCCTGATTTTTCAAGCCGTTGCTTGAATATAGTATGGTTGCCAATTACAAATGTGGATAGCGAGAGAGGCTTTTCAGGATAGGTGTGCAAATTTATTGTCAGACAGGCGAACAAATTTACGTCCAGAAAGTGTAGAAACAATGTTGTGTTTGTACTTAGTGACACTTTCAGATAAATGTTATTGTACTTGATATTCATTTCTATGTGATCTTTTTTTAGATTATGATTTCTGATTATGATTATTTAAATAGAAAATCAATACTTAATCCACTCGAGTTGTCATTCCTTGATTTTTTTATTTCACCGCTCTGAGTATTTTATTACACTACTTTGGGCATTTTATTCCAACACTTTTGTTCATTTTATTTCACCACATATAGTGGTCTCTAGGTGTGTTGTTCAGGAATACCTACGGTTAGCCGAGGTCGTTAAGGCAGGGGCTCGTGAACATAAGCTCCTCCCTCCAGTACCGTCTTCCTTGACTGAGATTTTCCTCAGCCCTCATAACTAGGGCCCGGATTTTTAGGTTTTAACCTATATTTTTCCCCGTTATTTAATTAACACATTTCAATATATATATATATATATATATACTTGTTTCACACTTCCTGGAGCAGAATATGTGAATTTCATTACACCTAAAAAAAACCTAAATAGCTGTTTTTACTTTTTGGAAATGAAGAATGTTATTTTCGGATTGAAACTCATTGTAAAATTATTTCCACCACTTATACCAGTAGATAGTTCAAGTTACTACAGTTAAACGCAGCACATGTGACACCTGGAGGAGCTGATATAAGGTCAGGAAGAGCGTAACCTGGGTAACGAGATCGCCTACAATCGTTCACTGAGAGTACAACAGAGTGTTTTTCTAATGTAATTTTTGTATAATGAAACAATGCCTCAATCACATTTATTGAAAAAGTGGATTGCTACAGATCCACATTTCACTTTTGTTAGTGACAGACAGTGCTGCCTACATGTTGAAGGTCGGGGGGTTCTACAGTCTTCCAACCGACAATGCTGCATGTTACGTGCTTGGCCCACGGCCTGCACCGACTTGAGAGATTAGAAGCCACTTCGATGACGTGAACAGCCTGATATCTTCGGTCAGGAGGTTTTCTTAAAAGCCCCAACACGTATACAATTGTTCAAAGAAAAAGTTCCAGCAACCCCTCTTCCACCTGAGCCGATACTTGGCTGTCTGCTGCCATTTACTATGCCGAGCACTTAAAAGACGTTAAAAATGTCTTCAATGAATTGGATGAAACAGAAGCTTCCTGCATTGCCAAGGCTAAGAAATCACTCGAGTGTCCCACTCTTGTCGCTTCCCTTACATACATTAAGACACATTTTTGTTTTATACCAGAAGCTACAACTTTGCCACTGAAAGATGCTCTAGATATCATTGGCAATGTTTCCAGTAAAGAAATACCTGGACCAGCGAGAGTTGCGTGTTCTTCGAAGTTGTAGAAGATTCTTCAACGAAATCCTGCTTTTGTAGATATGAAAATCATCAATTCAGTATTGCAGGGAGAAAAGTATACAGGAGAACTACCCCTAGAACCTGTTGCACTGGCATCTATGTTCTACGCTCCAGTGACGTCATGTTCCGTTGAAAGAACCTTTTCTTCATACAAGAATGTATTACGTGATAATAGGAAATCGTTTACGAGAGAAAATTTGAGAATGTATGTAACTATTGCAAGCCAAAAAAAGAAATCTTACAACTAAGTACCAGACAACCAAAATTATTGATACCTGTATTGAACCACGAAGAAAAGCATAAAAAATACTGTTTTAATCAAGAAAAAACCCAAAAAACTATTTTAATCACATAAGAAACCTAAACTGAAGGTTTATTCCACCTAAAAATCCAGGCCCTACTCATGAGTAATAAATGCCTGGAACGTTTCCTTTCACAATAATCATTTCATTTCATGCATCGTCAGGTCCACCTCCTGTAGTACAACTGCAAAATCAAACCACACACTTACACGCACCTTTTTCTAAATATGCCTTTTCTGGATTCAGACGAACTCAAAACATCTATTTCCGATGAAATCTCGACATAAAATATTAGGTGGAATGCAAAACTTCCTCTGCCTACTTATAGGTAGAGATGATTCAACGGAGGGGCACACTTCACGAGCTGCGACCTGCACGGATCTAGGGCGGTTACCACCTCCCAGGAGGAAGGGATGAGGTGGAGGAACCACAGGAGGCTACCCACCAATCAAGCAGTCCTCTGGTGTCCAAGGGGAGTACTCTTTTCATTGAGCACGCATCCGTATCGTCTATCCGACACCGCCATACGCCACTAAACCTAGAAGTAGATGAGCAGAAAACGGAATGAAAGGGAAATGATGGAAAGGAGGTCGTGGTGGAGAAGAAACTACCTGCGGACGCCGGGGAAACCACGAAAAACCCAGGGTCTGAGTGAACGGTCGCCGGGGCCACTGCACTCGCTTACTTATAGATACACTCTGTGATCAAAAGTATCCGCACACCCCCACAAACATACGTTTTTCATATTATGTGCATTGTGCTGACACCTACTGCCTGGTACTGATTATCCGCGACTTCAGTAGTCATTAGACATCGTGAAACAGCAGAATGGGACGGTCCGTGGAACTCACAGACTTCAAACGTGGTCAGGTGATTGGGTGTCACTTGTGTCAGAAGTCTGTACGCGAGATTTCCACACTCCTAAACATCCCTAGGTCCACTGTTTCTGATGTGACAGTGAAGTGGAAACGTGAAGGGACATGTACAACACTAAAGCGTACAGGCAAACCTCGTCTGTTGACTGACAGACACCGCCGACATTTGAAGAGGGTCGTAAAGAGTAATAGGCGGACATCTATCCAGACCATCACACAGGAATTCCAAAGTGCATCAGGATCCACTCCAAGTACTATGACAGTTAGCCATGAGGTGAGAAAGCTTGGATTCCATGGTCGAGCGGCTGCTCATAAGCCACACATCACTCAGGAAAATGCTAAACGACGCCTCGCTTGGTGTAAGGAGCGTCAACATTACACGATTGAACAGTGGCAAAACGTTGTGTGGAGTGACGAATAACGGTACACAATGTGGCGATCCGATGGCAGGGTGTGGGTATGGCGAATGACCGGTGAACGTCATCTGCTAGCGTGTGTAGTGCCAACAGTGAAATTCGTAGGTGGTGGTGTGGTCGTGTTTTTCCTGGAGGGGGCTTGCACCCCTTGTTGTTTTGCGTGGCACGATCACAGCGCAGACCTACATTGATATTTTAAGCACCTTCTTGCTTCCCACTGTTGAAGACCAATTCGGGGATGGCGATTGCATCTTTCAACACGATCAAGCACCTGTTCATACTGCACAGGCTGTGGCGGAGTGGTTACACGACAATAACATCCCTGTAATGGACTGACCTGCACAGAGTCCTGACTTGAATCCTATAGAACACCTCTGGGATGTTTTGGAACGCCGACTTCGTGCCAGGCCTCACCGACCTACATCGATAACTCTCCTCAGTTCCGTACTCCATGAAGAATGGGCTGCCATTCCCCAAAAAACCTTCCAGCACCTGATTGAAAGTATGCCTGCGAGAGTGAACGCTGTCATCAAGGCTAAGGGTGGGCCAACACCATATTGACTTCCAGCATTACCGATGGAGGGCGCCACGAACTTGTACGTCGTTTTCAGCCAGGTGTCCGGATACTTTTGATCACATAGTGTAGTAACAGAAATCAATAAAAGAAGATTGTATCTGAAACTAGGCGTGTTTTATAACTAACAAGTGAGAAGAGTGTTTTTCTCGAGGCTTACGGATTACGTAACAAGTCAAAATACTTCAGTTGCTAGCTTGGCGGGGTGCGACTATTTCGATGAATACCAGGGGGTTATGTGTTTTCCTAATGTCAACACTGTGTACTTTATGTTATGAAATAAATACGGAGCCGAAGAGAAAGCACAAAGTTTCACTCACCGTGCTTATTTAAGATTTTCTTTTTCAAGTTTGACGTTCTTTAACTAGGTAAGTCATATCGGACGATGAATATGTGAAATGTGTGAAATAGTGGTAAAATGAGCCCGGGGTCCATAGGGCTTAAAGTTAACCGATATTCGTCTTCTTAGGATAAGGAAAACCCCTTGAAAAAGAATCTTAACCGGATAACTCACCATAGAGTTGTGTGGCGCCGCGGTAGCACGTGCGACTCGCATTCCGGGGACCCGGGTTCGGATCCCGGTGACCACACACTCTGACCCATGGGTTTTCTCGGGTCGTCAGGCGAAAACTGGAGTGGTTTTCTTCAGCCCCTGAATTTCCGTCCCTTGATTTCGTTGCATCCATTTCATTCATCCTTCAATCAGTTAAGTGTGCTGCAGTGTTGGAAGTGTCGGCGATGGTGTTTCGGTGCGGCGTTACAGGGAAAAAAGTTTCGCCCTGTTTAACTTTCACCATTTCTCGGCTTTCGGCTGGTTGCCAGGGTAAATGGACGCAACTTCGGAGCGGAAAGTTGGGCCCTCTCGTGGGGCGGGACTCCCCGGTCTGCATGTCCGAGTGTCGGTACATCTTAGTCTGGATACTGAGCAGCCTTAACATTGCTTTGCTGTCACTCCTGGTTCCGGTCGCCCGGTGTCTCCTCTCATCTCCTCCTCCCTACCAAGGGTGACACGTTGTGGGGCATACGTGCAATGTCCTCACTGGAGCACTGCCGAGTCCCCTCCGATGATAAAAAAATAAAATTCACCATAACCAAGATTTCAACTTGGAACCACTAGAACGGAGGCAGACACGTTACTCCCACACCACAGAGGCGAGGCTCTATCAAATATTCAGCCAAATAAAATGAGAGTTTTGCGGCCGCTGATATCAAACACGTAAAACGCGTCTTGCGAGCACATCTTCTCGGCTGTACAGCTTTGTGAAGACATTCACTAAAGTCGCGGAGGAAACGTCAAGTTCATGTCTTTATTAATCATGCTTTCCTTGGGGATTAAGGAAATATAACATCCGCGATTATTAATCCCATTTCAACTAATATTAGAGGATTTTTTGTTTATTATTACGAATATCATAGTAAATTACGAAATTACAGTTTTAAGGAATAAAAAACGCAAGTAAATTCTAAGTAATATTGTACAGTAATTTAGTAGAGTATTGCGGGGTGGATGCGTAAGTTAAAAATATCTTATTATTACATTCACATGACTTTCTCTACCCTCTATCGTTTATTAGTGGGTATACAAAGTTTATTTTTTCATCTATTTCATTTTCATCCACAAAAACCTTTACAGAAACAGCCACATTTCTTATTGATTTGTTATTATATCGCGAATAGCGACATGTTTAACAACTGGACGCTATATGCTGGCCTTAAAATTCTATACTGTTTCCATGACATCGCGAGAAACAAGTTTGAGCGAAGGCTACCAGGGCAAGAGCCGAAGCCCAAGTCCCGCTCCTAAACTCAGGGCTAGCGCCAGCCGAGTGGCTCTCCAACCTTGGGAGATGGAAGTGGATACGCTACTTACACGCGTCATCCCGAAAGGGCGACTACCGTTAACCTCGGTATGGCCGACAGCAATCTAGCATGCCGTCTACCTGCTATACAGGGCGGTACCGGGAGACATAGAAGCGTCATACAACCCCGCCAGCATGGAAACCCATACAGACGTACCCAATCTCCCACAGGTCTCGGGAACCACTGCCCCGCCGAGACCAACCCAATCCGAACAACTCCCTTCCGGAAGGGGCTCGAATGTTCGGCCCAGCAACTGCAAAAAGAAGGACCTTAAAACAATGGCTAAGTGTTGAACAATTCGAACCTCAGTAGTAATAGTCCCGGATGAGCCAATTGTTTTTAACGATAATCCTGCCGCTAGGGGCGCTAGTGTCGCTAGTGTCGCTGCGTGCGACGGCGGCGGCGGTAAGTTTGAAAAGCGCCCTGAGCGGTAGGATTATCGTTATTGCAATTGGCTCATCCGGGACGAGTTGAAAGAATTGAGGAAGTGACGTGGAGTGTTTTGATTGGTTCGTTAATTTGGGGTGGAAGATGGAGGAAGGGAGATGGAGGAGTATGGAGGTCGCGTGATGGAGAGGAGCTGGGTGGCGAGGTGTTGTCTGTGCGGAGGTCGGTACTGAAATGGGGGAAAAGATGGGGAGCGAGGGATAAAAAGTGTAACAGAAAGTGACGTGTGAAGTTGTGATTGGTGGGAGTAAGAAGTGATTTTATTGGTGGAAAGGAACAAATGAGAGTTGTTGATTGGTAGGAATAAGAGGGATTATGATTGGTGGAAAAGAAAAAGTTGTGGGAGTGGGGTATGTTGGAGGTGGTGGGAAAGGTGAGTTTTGCTAGCAGCAAGATTTGCAAAAGCCTGTCTTGAACTGATCAGCAATTTTTGAACGTCGGATGGTAGTTTTCTTGAGTGGTTAGAGAGATGGGGGCGATATGAGATGCGGTGGCGAAAATGGGGACTAGACAAGGTTGTTGAGACAAGAGGTTTAAGGACGAGGAAATTTGGAGGTTAGTGGTGAACACGGCGGTCGCAAGAGGTGGGGGTAAGGAGATGCAGTGGTGAGAATGGGAACTAAAAGAAGATGGGGGTAGCAAGAGTTTTAGAAGAGTAGATTTTGAGGTTAAAATAGTGGGAACTAAAAATGGCGGAGGGTCTACGACAAGGAGATGCGGTGAGAACTAAACAAGATGGCGGTCGCAAGAGGAGGGTAAGGAGATTTGAGGTTACAGTACGAAAACACGAAAGGATATATTCCTACGCCAAGCAGGTCCGAAAAATAATTATGCGTGTGGTACTTACCTGTTACCGGTGTGGATGCGTCACCAAAAGCGCGGCACGCGAGGCGGAAAAATAAAAGCAAACTGTTTTTGAAAATGCTTAACCAGCTTTAAGATCAACCAACATCACTACGCACTGATATACCTAGGTTTTTAAAGCGGTACAGACACCCTTTGCAGAGGCGTAATTTAACTATACCAAAAACCTGGTACTGGACCATCGTGATGGTCGCTAGCGTACGTAGGAGCAGGGTTCTCAAGCCGGTCGAAAGCGGTCAAAAACGTGTACGACGTAGGTGTTCGCAGTAGCTGCTGTCGAGTCAACCGTCGAGGTGTGAATAAACGAGATCTGTTCTCGCCGGCAATTTGGTTCGGAGATGTGAGCAGCGGCGAGGTGTTGTGTGTGCGGAGGTCGGGACTGAAAGAGGGAAAAGATGGGGAGCGAGGGATAAAAAGTGTAACAGAAAGTGACGTGTGAAGTTGTGATTGGTGGGAATAAGAAGTGATTTTATTGGTGGAAAGGAGCAAATGAAAGTTGCTGATTGGTAAGAATAAGAGAGGTTATGATTGGTGGAAAGAAAAAGGAATGGGGTATGTTGGAGGTGATGGGAAAGGTAAGTTTTGCTAGCAACAAGATTTGCAAAAGCCTGTCGTGAACTGATCAGCAATTTTTGAACGTTGGATGGTAGTTTTCTTGAGTGGATAGAGAGATGGGGCGATATGAGATGCGGTGGCGAAAATGGGAACTAAACAAGGTGGTTGAGACAAGAGGTTTAAGGACGAGGAAATTTGGAGGTTAGTGGTGAACATGGCGGTCGCAAGAGGTGGGGGTAAGGAGACGCGGTGGTGAGAATGGGAACTAAAAGAAGATGGCGGTAGCAAGAGGTTAGAAGAGTAGATTTTGAGGTTAAAATAGCGGGAACTAAAAATGGCGGAGGGTCTGCGACAAGGAGATGCGGTGAGAACTAAACAAGATGGCGGACGCAAGAGGAGGGTAAGGAGGTTTGAGGTTACAGTACCAAAACACGAAAGGATATATTCCTACGCCAAGCAGGTGCGAAAAATAATTATGCGTGTGTTACTTACCTGTTACCGGTGTGGATGCGTCACCAAAAGCGCGGCACGCGAGGCGGAAAAATAAAAGCAAACTGTTTTTGAAAATGCTTAACCAGCTTTAAGATCAACCAACATCACTACGCACTGATATACCTAGGTTTTTAAAGCGGTACAGACACCCTTTGCAGAGGCGTAATTTAACTATACCAAAACCTGGTACTGGACCATCGTGATGGTCGCTAGCGTACGTAGGAGCAGGGTTCTCAAGCCGGTCGAAAGCGGTCAAAAACGTGTACGACGTAGGTGTTGGCAGTAGCTGCTGCCGAGGCAACCGTCGAGGTGCGAATGAACGAGATCTGTTCTTGCAGGCAATCTGGTTGAGAGATGAGAGGCGCGGTGGTAAAAATGTGAACTAAATAAGATGGCGGAGGCACGAAGTTGAGGTTAAGGAGCGGCGAGGTGTTGACTGTGCGGTGGTTGGGGTCTGAAAGAGGGGGAAAGATGGCGAACGAGGGATAAAAAGTATAACAGAAAGTGACGTGTGAAGTTGTCATTGGTGGGAATAAGAAGTGATGTTATTGGTGGAAAGGAACAAATGAAAGTTGCTGATTGGCGAGAATAAGAGAGATTATGATTGGTGGAAAGAAAAAAAGGTGTGGGAGTGGGGTATGTTGGAGGTGATGGAAAAGGCAAGTTTTGCTACCAACAACATTTGCAAAAGCCTATCCAGAACTCATCAGCAATTTTAAATAACTAGTGTTTCGGGGGTTTTCTCTGGTTGGTAGACGAATGCAAGCTGTTTCTACCATACTTATATTATTGGTCTTTTTCCTTTTTTTTTTTTTAAATGACTAGTTTTTTTTTTTTTTTTGTTTTTTTTTGGGAGTTTTCTGCGGATGGTAAACAAATGCAAGCTCTTTCTGCTTTTTCATAGGTTTTCCCTGGTTGGTAGGCGTTTTCTGTACTGGTTGACGAAGGCGTTTCTAATTTTGGAGGTTTTCTCAGGTTTTTAGCGGTTGTCCCTGCCCGGTAGGCAAATGATGAAGTTTTACCTTGTCGGCGCACGGATACTAGGCACGTACTGGCGCGCACACACACACACACACACACACACAGAGAGACAGACAGACACACAGACAGGCACACACACACGGACATGTTTCCAAAAATGCTTTTTTTTTTTTTTTTTTTTTTTTGATTCAGGAGGTCTCAAAACGTGTATTTCCGGTGAAATCTCGGTATCGAATTTTTGGGCGGAATGCAATACTTCCCCTACTTACTATACGTAGTAGAGAAAGTAAAAAAGTATTGAAAAATTTAAGGAAATAACAAGCAATATCTCAAAAGTGTACTATCTTGTTTTCAAGGGTTTTCCAGATCGGTAAGCGTTAGAATACTCTTAGAGCTTTTTTCAGGTTTTTTAGCGGTTGTCCCTGGCCGGTAGGCAATTGATAAAGTTTTTCTATAACGTCGTCGTTTTGGCTTGTGGCGCACGGTTCCTAGGCACGTACTCGCGCGCGCGCACACACACACACACACACACACACACACACACTAAAATAGTAGCGTATAAAAAAAACTGATTTGTTACACTCACATAACTTTCTCTACTCTTGTACAATCTAATTGGTAGCTTTTAAGCGATAGTCAAATATTTTAACGCTGGTTGCTATGTGGCGAATTCCATTCTGTTTGCATGTTCAGGACATAAAAAAAATGAATAACGAATTTGAGAAAAAGTATAAGTATTGGAAAATTTAAGGAAATAACAAGCAATATCTCGAAAACGGTTCACTCAACAAAAGAAACGTATATGACATAAGTTGTGTATTTTAACGCGATCTACATTTTTTGTGTAGTAAAATTTTGTCTATCTCTTATGGTTTACAAGTTATGCAAAAAAGTCGTTCACAATGAAGAATATTTTTGGAGACATTCCCAGAAAATTCGAGATATACATTTTATTTGACATGACAATATCTTAAACATATGATGTTTTAATCAAAATCGTTAGAGCCGTTTTTGAGAAAATTAAAATTTTCGAAAAATGTTCCATGTAAAGGGTAGTCTGGGGTGGGGGGATTTTCTTGAAAACCTTCGTGTCGCATCTCTGGAAGATACTGAACCTAAATACCAAGTTTGGTGTTTATCCGACTGTTCGTTTTCGAGTTATGCTGTTCACAGACAGACAGACACACAGACACACAGACAGACACACACACGGACATGTTTCCAAAAATGCTTTTTTTTTTCTGGATTCAGTGATTCTCAAAACATGTATTTCCAGTGAAATCTCGGTATCGAATTTTTGGGTGGAATGCAATACTTCCCCTACTTACTATACGTAGTAGAGAAAGTAAAAATGAATAACGCATTTGAGAAAAAGTATAAGTATTGGAAAATTTAAAGGAAATAACAAGCAATATCTCGAAAAACGGTTCACTCAACAAAATAAATGTATATGGCATAAGTTGTGTATTTTAACGCGATCTACATTTTTTGTGTAGCAAACTTTTGTCTATCTCTTACGGTTTATCAGTTATGAAAAAGTCGTTCACAATGAAGAATTCTTTTGGAGACATTCCCAGAAAATTCGAGATATACATTTCATTTCTCTCGACATTATCTTAAATATATGATATTTTCATCAAAATCGTTAGAGCCATTTTTTAATACAAAGAGAACGGGATTTCACAAGTGAAACAGTACTGTGATAACGATACCACTGAAACAAAAAAAAAAATCTGATGTGTAACACTCACATGACTTTCTCAACTCTTGTACAAAGTATTTTTACAAACGCTTATTCCCCATCTAGTTCATGTTAATCGAGATAAACATTTGCAAAATCTATTTTATTGCTAATTTTCTTGTATAAAAAAAAAAATCTGATGTGTAACACTCACATGACGTTCTCTACTCTTGTACAAAGTATTTTTACAAACGCTTATGCTCCATCTAGTTCATGTTAATCGAGATAAACATTTGCAAACTCTATTTTATTGCTAATTTTCTTGTAGATGTAGGGGAAAATATATTTACAAGGGGAATATAGAAAAACAGTAGCCTTTAAGCACATACATATCTCTTAATAGCTGGTTGCTATGTGCAACACCATTCTTTTTGCCACAGATTAATACTGTTTGCATATCAAAGACAAAAAAAAAATGAATAACGAAGTCCCATTTGAGAAAATAAATATTGGAAAATTAACAAACAATATCTCGAAAACGGTTCACTCAACAACAAAAATGTATATTACATAAGATGTGTATTTTAACGCGATCTACATTTTTTGTGTAGTAAAATTTTGTCTATCTCTTACGGTTTTTCAGTTATGAAAAAGACGTTCACAATGAAGAATACTTTTGGAGACATTCCCAGAAAATTCGAGATATACATTTCATTTCTCACGACATTATATTAAACATACGATATTTTTCATCAAAATCGTTAGAGCCATTTTTTTTAATACAAAGAGAACGGGATTTCACAAGTGAAACAGTACTGTGATAACGATACCAACAAAACTAATTATTATTCACCCACTGAAACACATAAAAAAAATCTGATGTGTAACACTCACATGACATTTCTCATCTCTTGTACAAAGTATTTTTACAAACGCTTATTCCCCATCTAGTTCATGTTAATCGAGATAAACATTTGCAAACTCTGTTTTATTGCTAATTTTGTTGTAGATGTAGGGAAAATATATTTACAAGGGGAATATAGAAAAACAGTAGCCTTTAAGCACATACATATCTCTTAATAGCTGGTTGCTATGTGCAGTACCATTCTTTTTGCCACAGATTAATACTCTTTGCATATCAAAGACAAAAAAAAAAATGAATAACGAATTCCCATTTGAGAAAATAACTATTGGAAAATTTAAGTAAATAACAAGCAATATCTCGAAAACGGTTCACTCAACAATAAAGATGTATATGACATAAGTTGTGTATTTTAACGCGATCTACATACTTTCGTACTCACCTATAAGATATAGAGGGTAGAGGTCGTACGAACGTAGCACTTTGAGAATCTATATTCAACAGTTGGTGTTACTCCTTAGAAAGGAAGTATCTGCTGATTTTTATTTAATTCTTTACATTTTACATAACACGTATGCACTGGCACAACACAAAAGCACTACACAATACTCAGTTTTAATATTTGCACTAATAACATCAGGAATAACTGAAGTCTGCAAACAGTCATTTCCCATGTGCAGCCTTACGTACAGAAAACGTGTGTGGCTGATCTATGTGTAAAAAGAGCCTGAGAGCGGATGTACGTCAGCGGTAAAATCTTTTAAATGCATTTTTATTGGCGATGGTAGAAATCGTGCAGTGGTGGATCGTGAAAATTCATATAAATGGATGTATCACCTCATAATAAGCCTCTATATACCAAGAATATTGAGTTTTTAAAAAGTCAGCAACTGTACCTGTGTTTCTATACGTGAACGTCAGATGGCAGCTTCGATACGTGTCCACGGAGACCTTAGTGCTAGGCAACTGTACCTCTGTTTCTATACGTGAACGGCAGATTGCAGCTTCGATACGTGTCCACGGAGACCTTAGTGCTAGGCAACTGTACCTCTGTTTCTATACGTGAACGGCAGATTGCAGCTTCGATACGTGTCCACGGAGACCTTAGGGCTAGGCAACTGCACCTCTGTTTCTATACGTGAACGGCAGATTGCAGCTTCGATACGTGTCCACGGAGACCTTAGCGCTAGGCAACTGCACCTCTGTTTCTATACGTGAACGGCAGATTGCAGCTTCGATACGTGTCCACGGAGACCTTAGTGCTAGGCAACTGTACCTCTGTTTCTATACGTGAACGGCAGATTGCAGCTTCGATACGTGTCCACGGAGACCTTAGTGCTAGGCAACTGTACCTCTGTTTCTATACGTGAACGGCAGATTGCAGCTTCGATACGTGTCCACGGAGACCTTAGTGCTAGGCAACTGCACCTCTGTTTCTATACGTGAACGGCAGATTGCAGCTTCGATACGTATCCACGGAGACCTTAGTGCTAGGCAACTGCACCTCTGTTTCTATACGTGAACGGCAGATTGCAGCTTCAATACGTGTCCACGGAGACCTTAGTGCTAGGCAACTGTACCTCTGTTTCTATACGTGAACGGGAGATTGCAGCTTCGATACGTGTCCACGGAGACCTTAGTGCTAGGCAACTGCACCTCTGTTTCTATACGTGAACGTCAGATTGCAGCTTCGATACGTGTCCACGGAGACCTTAGTGCTAGGCAACTGCACCTCTGTTTCTATACGTGAACGGCAGATTGCAGCTTCGATACGTATCCACGGGGACCTTAGTGCTAGGGAACTGCACCTCTGTTTGTATACGTGAACGGCAGATTGCAGCTTCAATACGTGTACACGGAGACCTTAGTGCTAGGCAGCTGTACCTCTGTTTCTATACGTGAACGGCAGATTGCAGCTTCGATACGTGTCCACGGAGATCTTAGTGCTAGGCAGCTATACCTGTTTCTATACGTCAACGGCAGATTGCAGCTTCGATACGTGTTCACGGAGACCTTAGTGCTAGGCAACTGTACCTGTGTTTCTATACGTGTCCACGGAGACCTTAGTGCTAGACAACTGTACCTCTGTTTCTATACGTGAACGGCAGATTGCAGCTTCAATACGTGTCCACGGAGACCTTAGTGCTAGTGCTAGGCAACTATACCTCTGTTTCTATACGTGAACGGCAGATTGCAGGTTCGATACGTGTCCACGGAGATCTTAGTGCTAGGCAACTATACCTGTTTCTATACGTGAACGGCAGATTGCAGCTTCGATACGTGTCCACGGAGACCTTAGTGCTAGGCAACTGTACCTGTGTTTCTATACGTGAACGTCAGATGGCAGCTTCGATACGTGTCCACGGAGACCTTAGTGTTAGGCAACTGTACCTCTGTTTCTATACGTGAACGGCAGATTGCAGCTTCGATACGTGTCCACGGAGACCTTTCGCTTCAGGTGACAAAATAACACTAGGCACTTGTGTGCCGTGGTGTAAGCCGCAATCACGGTATTGGTAGCGTGGATCTCCTTGGGGCTCTCCTCGGAGTTACCTCAACACCACGTACATGACCTGGTTCGTCACGGGTACGCAGGTCTGCACTACCACTTCCTCGGCGTTGAGCAGGCCCAGGAGGCGATCGTACCGGTACACCAGCTAGCACGTGGACATGTTATCGCGCTGTGGTGTTGCGTGTGCGAGGTATGGAAACTCAAGGACGCAAAACATGCACGACCGAGGGTTAAAAAGCAGAACAAGTAGTGACGTGGAGCGTTGTGATTGGTGTAAATAAGACGATCTCTGATAGGTGGACAAATTGAAATAACGTGATGTGATAGGCGAAAATAAAATCAAAGGTGATTGGATGAAAAATGACGAGAAGGAATTAGCGGTGAATTTGTGAACTAAGATGGCGAAGATTTTTTTTTTTTTTAAAAAAAAGGATAATATAAGTACGGCAACTGTAACGGTTTACGGCAAACGCGCGCCGCGCAATGCGTCACGCCGGGCATCTTGCTCAATATGATTTTTGTTTTATTGCCCGGGCGTGACGCATTGCGCGGCGCGCGTTTGCCGTAAACCGTTACAGTTGCCGTACTTATATTATCCTTTTTTTTAAAAAAAAAAAAAATCTTCGCCATCTTAGTTCACAAATTCACCGCTAATTCCTTCTCGTCATTTTTCATCCAATCACCTTTGATTTTATTTTCGCCTATCACATCACGTTATTTCAATTTGTCCACCTATCAGAGATCGTCTTATTTACACCAATCACAACGCTCCACGTCACTACTTGTTCTGCTTTTTAACCCTCGGTCGTGCATGTTTTGCGTCCTTGAGTTTCCATACCTCGCACACGCAACACCACAGCGCGATAACATGTCCACGTGCTAGCTGGTGTACCGGTACGATCGCCTCCTGGGCCTGCTCAACGCCGAGGAAGTGGTAGTGCAGACCTGCGTACCCGTGACGAACCAGGTCATGTACGTGGTGTTGAGGTAACTCCGAGGAGAGCCCCAAGGAGATCCACGCTACCAATACCGTGATTGCGGCTTACACCACGGCACACAAGTGCCTAGTGTTATTTTGTCACCTGAAGCGAAAGGTCTCCGTGGACACGTATCGAAGCTGCAATCTGCCGTTCACGTATAGAAACAGAGGTACAGTTGCCTAACACTAAGGTCTCCGTGGACACGTATCGAAGCTGCCATCTGACGTTCACGTATAGAAACACAGGTACAGTTGCCTAGCACTAAGGTCTCCGTGGACACGTATCGAAGCTGCAATCTGCCGTTCACGTATAGAAACAGGTATAGTTGCCTAGCACTAAGATCTCCGTGGACACGTATCGAACCTGCAATCTGCCGTTCACGTATAGAAACAGAGGTATAGTTGCCTAGCACTAGCACTAAGGTCTCCGTGGACACGTATTGAAGCTGCAATCTGCCGTTCACGTATAGAAACAGAGGTACAGTTGTCTAGCACTAAGGTCTCCGTGGACACGTATAGAAACACAGGTACAGTTGCCTAGCACTAAGGTCTCCGTGAACACGTATCGAAGCTGCAATCTGCCGTTGACGTATAGAAACAGGTATAGCTGCCTAGCACTAAGATCTCCGTGGACACGTATCGAAGCTGCAATCTGCCGTTCACGTATAGAAACAGAGGTACAGCTGCCTAGCACTAAGGTCTCCGTGTACACGTATTGAAGCTGCAATCTGCCGTTCACGTATACAAACAGAGGTGCAGTTCCCTAGCACTAAGGTCCCCGTGGATACGTATCGAAGCTGCAATCTGCCGTTCACGTATAGAAACAGAGGTGCAGTTGCCTAGCACTAAGGTCTCCGTGGACACGTATCGAAGCTGCAATCTGACGTTCACGTATAGAAACAGAGGTGCAGTTGCCTAGCACTAAGGTCTCCGTGGACACGTATCGAAGCTGCAATCTCCCGTTCACGTATAGAAACAGAGGTACAGTTGCCTAGCACTAAGGTCTCCGTGGACACGTATTGAAGCTGCAATCTGCCGTTCACGTATAGAAACAGAGGTGCAGTTGCCTAGCACTAAGGTCTCCGTGGATACGTATCGAAGCTGCAATCTGCCGTTCACGTATAGAAACAGAGGTGCAGTTGCCTAGCACTAAGGTCTCCGTGGACACGTATCGAAGCTGCAATCTGCCGTTCACGTATAGAAACAGAGGTACAGTTGCCTAGCACTAAGGTCTCCGTGGACACGTATCGAAGCTGCAATCTGCCGTTCACGTATAGAAACAGAGGTACAGTTGCCTAGCACTAAGGTCTCCGTGGACACGTATCGAAGCTGCAATCTGCCGTTCACGTATAGAAACAGAGGTGCAGTTGCCTAGCGCTAAGGTCTCCGTGGACACGTATCGAAGCTGCAATCTGCCGTTCACGTATAGAAACAGAGGTGCAGTTGCCTAGCACTAAGGTCTCCGTGGACACGTATCGAAGCTGCAATCTGCCGTTCACGTATAGAAACAGAGGTACAGTTGCCTAGCACTAAGGTCTCCGTGGACACGTATCGAAGCTGCAATCTGCCGTTCACGTATAGAAACAGAGGTACAGTTGCCTAGCACTAAGGTCTCCGTGGACACGTATCGAAGCTGCCATCTGACGTTCACGTATAGAAACACAGGTACAGTTGCTGACTTTTTAAAAACTCAATATTCTTGGTATATAGAGGCTTATTATGAGGTGATACATCCATTTATATGAATTTTCACGATCCACCACTGCACGATTTCTACCATCGCCAATAAAAATGCATTTAAAAGATTTTACCGCTGACGTACATCCGCTCTCAGGCTCTTTTTACACATAGATCAGCCACACACGTTTTCTGTACGTAAGGCTGCACATGGGAAATGACTGTTTGCAGACTTCAGTTATTCCTGATGTTATTAGTGCAAATATTAAAACTGAGTATTGTGTAGTGCTTTTGTGTTGTGCCAGTGCATACGTGTTATGTAAAATGTAAAGAATTAAATAAAAATCAGCAGATACTTCCTTTCTAAGGAGTAACACCAACTGTTGAATATAGATTCTCAAAGTGCTACGTTCGTACGACCTCTACCCTCTATATCTTATAGGTGAGTACGAAAGTATGTAGATCGCGTTAAAATACACAACTTATGTCATATACATCTTTATTGTTGAGTGAACCGTTTTCGAGATATTGCTTGTTATTTACTTAAATTTTCCAATAGTTATTTTCTCAAATGGGAATTCGTTATTCATTTTTTTTTTTTTGTCTTTGATATGCAAAGAGTATTAATCTGTGGCAAAAAGAATGGTACTGCACATAGCAACCAGCTATTAAGAGATATGTATGTGCTTAAAGGCTACTGTTTTTCTATATTCCCCTTGTAAATATATTTTCCCTACATCTACAACAAAATTAGCAATAAAACAGAGTTTGCAAATGTTTATCTCGATTAACATGAACTAGATGGGGAATAAGCGTTTGTAAAAATACTTTGTACAAGAGATGAGAAATGTCATGTGAGTGTTACACATCAGATTTTTTTTATGTGTTTCAGTGGGTGAATAATAATTAGTTTTGTTGGTATCGTTATCACAGTACTGTTTCACTTGTGAAATCCCGTTCTCTTTGTATTAAAAAAAATGGCTGTAACGATTTTGATGAAAAATATCGTATGTTTAATATAATGTCGTGAGAAATGAAATGTATATCTCGAATTTTCTGGGAATGTCTCCAAAAGTATTCTTCATTGTGAACGTCTTTTTCATAACTGAAAAACCGTAAGAGATAGACAAAATTTTACTACACAAAAAATGTAGATCGCGTTAAAATACACATCTTATGTAATATACATTTTTGTTGTTGAGTGAACCGTTTTCGAGATATTGTTTGTTAATTTTCCAATATTTATTTTCTCAAATGGGACTTCGTTATTCATTTTTTTTTTGTCTTTGATATGCAAACAGTATTAATCTGTGGCAAAAAGAATGGTGTTGCACATAGCAACCAGCTATTAAGAGATATGTATGTGCTTAAAGGCTACTGTTTTTCTATATTCCCCTTGTAAATATATTTTCCCCTACATCTACAAGAAAATTAGCAATAAAATAGAGTTTGCAAATGTTTATCTCGATTAACATGAACTAGATGGAGCATAAGCGTTTGTAAAAATACTTTGTACAAGAGTAGAGAACGTCATGTGAGTGTTACACATCAGATTTTTTTTTTATACAAGAAAATTAGCAATAAAATAGATTTTGCAAATGTTTATCTCGATTAACATGAACTAGATGGGGAATAAGCGTTTGTAAAAATACTTTGTACAAGAGTTGAGAAAGTCATGTGAGTGTTACACATCAGATTTTTTTTTTGTTTCAGTGGTATCGTTATCACAGTACTGTTTCACTTGTGAAATCCCGTTCTCTTTGTATTAAAAAATGGCTCTAACGATTTTGATGAAAATATCATATATTTAAGATAATGTCGAGAGAAATGAAATGTATATCTCGAATTTTCTGGGAATGTCTCCAAAAGAATTCTTCATTGTGAACGACTTTTTCATAACTGATAAACCGTAAGAGATAGACAAAAGTTTGCTACACAAAAAATGTAGATCGCGTTAAAATACACAACTTATGCCATATACATTTATTTTGTTGAGTGAACCGTTTTTCGAGATATTGCTTGTTATTTCCTTTAAATTTTCCAATACTTATACTTTTTCTCAAATGCGTTATTCATTTTTACTTTCTCTACTACGTATAGTAAGTAGGGGAAGTATTGCATTCCACCCAAAAATTCGATACCGAGATTTCACTGGAAATACATGTTTTGAGAATCACTGAATCCAGAAAAAAAAAAGCATTTTTGGAAACATGTCCGTGTGTGTGTCTGTCTGTGTGTCTGTGTGTCTGTCTGTCTGTGAACAGCATAACTCGAAAACGAACAGTCGGATAAACACCAAACTTGGTATTTAGGTTCAGTATCTTCCAGAGATGCGACACGAAGGTTTTCAAGAAAATCCCCCCACCCCAGACTACCCTTTACATGGAACATTTTTCGAAAATTTTAATTTTCTCAAAAACGGCTCTAACGATTTTGATTAAAACATCATATGTTTAAGATATTGTCATGTCAAATAAAATGTATATCTCGAATTTTCTGGGAATGTCTCCAAAAATATTCTTCATTGTGAACGACTTTTTTGCATAACTTGTAAACCATAAGAGATAGACAAAATTTTACTACACAAAAAATGTAGATCGCGTTAAAATACACAACTTATGTCATATACGTTTCTTTTGTTGAGTGAACCGTTTTCGAGATATTGCTTGTTATTTCCTTAAATTTTCCAATACTTATACTTTTTCTCAAATTCGTTATTCATTTTTTTTATGTCCTGAACATGCAAACAGAATGGAATTCGCCACATAGCAACCAGCGTTAAAATATTTGACTATCGCTTAAAAGCTACCAATTAGATTGTACAAGAGTAGAGAAAGTTATGTGAGTGTAACAAATCAGTTTTTTTTATACGCTACTATTTTAGTGTGTGTGTGTGTGTGTGTGTGTGTGTGTGTGTGTGTGTGTGTGTGCGCGCGCGCGAGTACGTGCCTAGGAACCGTGCGCCACAAGCCAAAACGACGACGTTATAGAAAAACTTTATCAATTGCCTACCGGCCAGGGACAACCGCTAAAAAACCTGAAAAAAGCTCTAAGAGTATTCTAACGCTTACCGATCTGGAAAACCCTTGAAAACAAGATAGTACACTTTTGAGATATTGCTTGTTATTTCCTTAAATTTTTCAATACTTTTTTACTTTCTCTACTACGTATAGTAAGTAGGGGAAGTATTGCATTCCGCCCAAAAATTCGATACCGAGATTTCACCGGAAATACACGTTTTGAGACCTCCTGAATCAAAAAAAAAAAAAAAAAAAAAAAAAAAGCATTTTTGGAAACATGTCCGTGTGTGTGTGCCTGTCTGTGTGTCTGTCTGTCTCTCTGTGTGTGTGTGTGTGTGTGTGTGTGCGCGCCAGTACGTGCCTAGTATCCGTGCGCCGACAAGGTAAAACTTCATCATTTGCCTACCGGGCAGGGACAACCGCTAAAAACCTGAGAAAACCTCCAAAATTAGAAACGCCTTCGTCAACCAGTACAGAAAACGCCTACCAACCAGGGAAAACCTATGAAAAAGCAGAAAGAGCTTGCATTTGTTTACCATCCGCAGAAAACTCCCAAAAAAAAACAAAAAAAAAAAACTAGTCATTTTAAAAAAAAAAAAGGAAAAAGACCAATAATATAAGTATGGTAGAAACAGCTTGCATTCGTCTACCAACCAGAGAAAACCCCCGAAACACTAGTTATTTAAAATTGCTGATGAGTTCTGGATAGGCTTTTGCAAATGTTGTTGGTAGCAAAACTTGCCTTTTCCATCACCTCCAACATACCCCACTCCCACACCTTTTTTTCTTTCCACCAATCATAATCTCTCTTATTCTCGCCAATCAGCAACTTTCATTTGTTCCTTTCCACCAATAACATCACTTCTTATTCCCACCAATGACAACTTCACACGTCACTTTCTGTTATACTTTTTATCCCTCGTTCGCCATCTTTCCCCCTCTTTCAGACCCCAACCACCGCACAGTCAACACCTCGCCGCTCCTTAACCTCAACTTCGTGCCTCCGCCATCTTATTTAGTTCACATTTTTACCACCGCGCCTCTCATCTCTCAACCAGATTGCCTGCAAGAACAGATCTCGTTCATTCGCACCTCGACGGTTGCCTCGGCAGCAGCTACTGCCAACACCTACGTCGTACACGTTTTTGACCGCTTTCGACCGGCTTGAGAACCCTGCTCCTACGTACGCTAGCGACCATCACGATGGTCCAGTACCAGGTTTTGGTATAGTTAAATTACGCCTCTGCAAAGGGTGTCTGTACCGCTTTAAAAACCTAGGTATATCAGTGCGTAGTGATGTTGGTTGATCTTAAAGCTGGTTAAGCATTTTCAAAAACAGTTTGCTTTTATTTTTCCGCCTCGCGTGCCGCGCTTTTGGTGACGCATCCACACCGGTAACAGGTAAGTAACACACGCATAATTATTTTTCGCACCTGCTTGGCGTAGGAATATATCCTTTCGTGTTTTGGTACTGTAACCTCAAACCTCCTTACCCTCCTCTTGCGTCCGCCATCTTGTTTAGTTCTCACCGCATCTCCTTGTCGCAGACCCTCCGCCATTTTTAGTTCCCGCTATTTTAACCTCAAAATCTACTCTTCTAACCTCTTGCTACCGCCATCTTCTTTTAGTTCCCATTCTCACCACCGCGTCTCCTTACCCCCACCTCTTGCGACCGCCATGTTCACCACTAACCTCCAAATTTCCTCGTCCTTAAACCTCTTGTCTCAACCACCTTGTTTAGTTCCCATTTTCGCCACCGCATCTCATATCGCCCCATCTCTCTATCCACTCAAGAAAACTACCATCCAACGTTCAAAAATTGCTGATCAGTTCACGACAGGCTTTTGCAAATCTTGTTGCTAGCAAAACTTACCTTTCCCATCACCTCCAACATACCCCATTCCTTTTTCTTTCCACCAATCATAACCTCTCTTATTCTTACCAATCAGCAACTTTCATTTGCTCCTTTCCACCAATAAAATCACTTCTTATTCCCACCAATCACAACTTCACACGTCACTTTCTGTTACACTTTTTATCCCTCGCTCCCCATCTTTTCCCTCTTTCAGTCCCGACCTCCGCACACACAACACCTCGCCGCTGCTCACATCTCCGAACCAAATTGCCGGCGAGAACAGATCTCGTTTATTCACACCTCGACGGTTGACTCGACAGCAGCTACTGCGAACACCTACGTCGTACACGTTTTTGACCGCTTTCGACCGGCTTGAGAACCCTGCTCCTACGTACGCTAGCGACCATCACGATGGTCCAGTACCAGGTTTTTGGTATAGTTAAATTACGCCTCTGCAAAGGGTGTCTGTACCGCTTTAAAAACCTAGGTATATCAGTGCGTAGTGATGTTGGTTGATCTTAAAGCTGGTTAAGCATTTTCAAAAACAGTTTGCTTTTATTTTTCCGCCTCGCGTGCCGCGCTTTTGGTGACGCATCCACACCGGTAACAGGTAAGTACCACACGCATAATTATTTTTCGGACCTGCTTGGCGTAGGAATATATCCTTTCGTGTTTTCGTACTGTAACCTCAAATCTCCTTACCCTCCTCTTGCGACCGCCATCTTGTTTAGTTCTCACCGCATCTCCTTGTCGTAGACCCTCCGCCATTTTTAGTTCCCACTATTTTAACCTCAAAATCTACTCTTCTAAAACTCTTGCTACCCCCATCTTCTTTTAGTTCCCATTCTCACCACTGCATCTCCTTACCCCCACCTCTTGCGACCGCCGTGTTCACCACTAACCTCCAAATTTCCTCGTCCTTAAACCTCTTGTCTCAACAACCTTGTCTAGTCCCCATTTTCGCCACCGCATCTCATATCGCCCCCATCTCTCTAACCACTCAAGAAAACTACCATCCGACGTTCAAAAATTGCTGATCAGTTCAAGACAGGCTTTTGCAAATCTTGCTGCTAGCAAAACTCACCTTTCCCACCACCTCCAACATACCCCACTCCCACAACTTTTTCTTTTCCACCAATCATAATCCCTCTTATTCCTACCAATCAACAACTCTCATTTGTTCCTTTCCACCAATAAAATCACTTCTTACTCCCACCAATCACAACTTCACACGTCACTTTCTGTTACACTTTTTATCCCTCGCTCCCCATCTTTTCCCCCATTTCAGTACCGACCTCCGCACAGACAACACCTCGCCACCCAGCTCCTCTCCATCACGCGACCTCCATACTCCTCCATCTCCCTTCCTCCATCTTCCACCCCAAATTAACGAACCAATCAAAACACTCCACGTCACTTCCTCAATTCTTTCAACTCGTCCCGGATGAGCCAATTGCAATAACGATAATCCTACCGCTCAGGGCGCTTTTCAAACTTACCGCCGCCGCCGTCGCACGCAGCGACACTAGCGACACTAGCGCCCCTAGCGGCAGGATTATCGTTAAAAACAATTGGCTCATCCGGGACTATTACTACTAACCTCTAATAAAGCATATGTCAAATGGCTAATGCCACTAAAACTTATTTGAAGAGATCTACATTTTTTCTAGTACGTTTTTGTCTATCGCTTAACGTTTACCAGTTATGAGGTGCTTTTCGAATAAAGAGGACTTCACAGGTTATTCCCTGAATATTCAAGATATGCAATTTACTTGTCATGTAAATATATTTAATACGTGACATTTTAATAAAATATATATGTATATATATATATACCCAAAATCTTCCAGATAAACGGTAATTTGGGGTCAGGGAATTTTCTTGAAAATTTTCGTGTCGCATCTTTAGAAGGCGATAAAATAAATGAGTCGAATGATATTAAAAGCCTTCACTTACATCATGATGGTAAAATAGGGACGATCGTTTCGAGGCTTCAAGGTCTCATCTTCTGCAGGTTTGGAGAAGGTATTGAACTTAAATACGAAGTTTGCTCTTTATGCGATATATTCGTTTTTGAGTTATGCTGTTCACACACATTTTTCTAATATTTTCTCAGGGCCCTCAAAAATTGTATTTCCGTGAAATCTCATTATCGAATTTTCAGAAGTAATACAATTGGATCCTACTTTTAAAACATCCCTAGTATACAGTTTAAATCTTGGATCTCCCAAATTTTTCTTTAAAATTTGATATAAAACAATGCACCTCTATATGTTGGAACCTAAAATATTAGAAAAATTAAAAATCTGATGTGTTACACTCTCATGACTTTCTCTACTCTTGTACAAACTATTTTTACAAACGCTTATTCTCCATATGCTTCATGTTACTCGAGATGTTAATCTTATTGCTAATTTTCTTGTAGATGCAAGGGGAATTGGTAGGCTTTAAGCGATAGTCAAATATTTTAAGAGCTGGTTGCTATGTGGAGTATTCCATTCTCTTTGCATTACCAGGATAAAAAAATGAATAACGAATTTGAGAAAAAGTATAAGTATTGGAAAATTTAAGGGAATAACAAGCAAAATCTCAACAAAACAAATGCATATGACATAAATTATGTATTTTAACGCGATCTACAATTTTTGTGCAATAACATTTTGTCTGTCTCTTATGCTTTACCAGTTATGCAAAAGTCGTTCACAATGAAGAATACTTCTGGAGACATTCCCAGAAAATTCGAGATATACAATTCATTTGCCATAAAAATGTCTTAAACTTATGGTATTTTATTCAAGATTGTTAGAGCCGTTTTTGAGAAAATTAAAATTTTCGAAAAATCTTCCATGTAAAGAGTAATCTGAGGTGGGGGATTTTCTTGAAAACCTTCGTGTCGCATCTCTGGAAGATACTGAACCTAAATACCAAGTTTGGTGTTTATCCAACTGTTCGTTTCTGAGTTATGCTGTTCGCAGACACACACACGGACAGGTTTCCAAAAATGCCTTTTTGGATTCAGGCAGTCTCAAAACATGTATTTCCGGTGAAATCTCGGTATCGAATTTTTGGGTGGAATGCAATACTTTCACTACTTACTATCGTAGCAGAGAAAGTAAAAATTGTATAATAATTACAAATTACACTGGAAAGCCATAACGCACCTTCTATCTTAATGCTGAGACGTTATTCTTTTCCCCATTGCCTACCTGTTGTTGTAACTACCTGCAATGATTGGCTAATTCTCAGAAACCCAATATATGTGTTTTTACCTAGAACTTATCTACTCAATTACTAAGAACCCTTACCTTGGACTTTGTTAACAACTGACCGTGGTCTGAGCTGCTAATTGCTACCCGTCTACCTAAATTTTAATGTTTCCGTTGTTTCCACTTCTAATTCTTACACAAAATATTACATAAGAACTGTTAACACAAATGTGTAAATTATAGCAATCATATTGCAGCGTATGTGTGTGTGTATCGTCGCGTCGGACACATTATTGCTGTTTATAATATTGTTGAGCTAATTGTTTCGTTTATGTGTTGAGTTCTTGTCCGGCGCGGCAATTCCGTCTTCTAGTTGGGGCTGAAGGCAAGTCAAGGGAATAGCCTCTGTTTGTGTGGTGACTTGGCTTGGCGTCAGTTGTAGGCAGAGTCGTGTGTGTTGCCATGTGTGTGCGTGGAGCATCTCCCCCAGTGTTTTCTCTGCAACCTTTTCGTGTACAATGTAGGCCACCTTAATTTATAATAAACCTGAGCAAAATGTGAATTCGAATGTAACTATTTATAACTAACCCACGCCCGCTTTAGTTTTGTGCAGCAAGTTCTTGGTATCTTTCGCTTGCCTCTGTAGCTACGTCCCTCAATGTTTATGCCGGGGTAACTAAATTTTATTTTAGCTGCAAACCTTTTGGCGTCACCCCGGTGTATAACAATATCATTATTAACATTAAACATATTCTATTATTATTATTATTATTATTATTATTATTGGTATTTGCTGTTTCTTGTAGGTCATTTGGGAACATATTCACTTTATTTATTTATTGTTCAGTATTAATTATTATCGGAGTCTGCTTGTACTGCCTCACAAAGGAAATATATGATAGCCTGTGACACGGTAAACACGTGAACGTTAGTGTAACTGTCCGCAAGTTTCTCTTCAGTGCAGCAGAAGAAAGTTGCTAAATTTGAAGTGTAGCACACCGCCACAAGCACTGGGAGAGTTTACCAAGCCTCATTTATGATCATTCAATTTGGGATACATGTTTATGAGTTGCTGCAAAGAGGTAATTTTAACCTAAAAACCGTATTCATATAATGTCATTCCAAACAGGTTTACATCCCACCTTTGATCAAACATCACGTGTTAGACTCTCTACGTATTTACGTTGATCTAATTCATCTCAAACAGAGGTAAGGGTTCTGACTGTTTCACTCAGAAAAAATATTCTGTGTTACATTAACACAAATATTCTTACGAAAATGTTTTTCTTTTCACATCATTTCAATCGAGATAAACCTTTGCAGAAATAGCTGCACTACACATTTCGTTATAGATACAAAGAGAACAGCGATAGTCAAATGTTTAAGAACTGGACGCTATATGCTGGCCTTAAAATTCCATACTGTTTCCATGACATCTCGAGAAACAAGTGAATGTTGCAGGACTTAAATTCCTTACTATCTGCGTGACATCGAAAGAAAAAACTGAATGTTGCAGTACATAAAATTCCTTACTATTTCCATGACATCACAAGAAAAAACCGAATGTTGCAGCACTTAAAATTCGTTACTATTTCCATGACATCACAAGAAAAACTGAATGTTGACAGGACATAAAATTCCACAGTTTCCATGATATCGCAAGAAAAACTGAATGTTGCAGCACTTAAAATTCCTTACTATTTCCATGACAACACAAGAAAAAATTAATGTTGCAGCACTTAAAATTTCTTATTATTTCCATGACAACACAAGAAAAACTCAATATTGCAGCACTTAAAATTCCTCACTATTTCCATGACAACACAAGAAAAACTGAATGTTGACAGGACTTAAAATTCCACACTGCTTCCATGACAACACAAGAAAAACTGAATGTTGACAGGACTTAAAATTCCTCACTATTTCCATGGCAACACAAGAAAAACTCAATGTTGACAGTACTTAAAATTCCACACTGTTTTCATGACAACACAAGAAAAACTCAATGTTGACAGGACTTAAAATTCCACACTTTTTCCATGACAACACAAGAAAAACTGAATGTTGCAGCACTTGAAATTCCTTAGTATTTCCATGACAACACAAGAAAAACTCAATGTTGACAGGACTTAAAATTCCACACTGTTTCCATGACAACACAAGAAAAACTGAATGTTGCAGCACTTAAAATTCCTTACTATTTCCATGACAACACAAGAAAAACTCAATGTGACAGAACTTAAAATTCCACACCGTTTCCACGTTAACACAAGAAAAACTGAATGTTGCAGGACTTAAAATTCCTTACTATTTCCATGACATCGCAAGAAAAACTGAATGTTGACAGGACTTAAAATTCCTCACTATTTCATGACAACACAAAAAAACTGAATGTTGCAGCACTTAAAATTCCTCACTATTTCCATGACAACACAAAAAAACTGAATGTTGCAGCACTTAAAATTCCTTACTATTTCCATGGCATTGCAGGAAAAACTGAATGTTGACAGGACTTTAAATAATTTGTGTGTTTTAAACAGCTCTAAATTTGTTGTATAGTACGTTTCATCTGTCGCTTAACGTTTACCAGTTATACAGAATTATAGAAAATTCCTTCCGAATGCAAAGAAGTTCAGGTACAATTCCCCGAAATTTCAAAGTATGCATTTTATTACCTATCTTTAATATATGTATTTTAATCAAAATCGTTAGAGCCATTTAAGAGAAAACCAAAATTTTCGAAAACTTATCCATGTAAAACGTAGTTTGGGGTTGGAAAGAAAGAAAATCTATCAAAGATGCTGAAATTAAGTACACACACGTGCGGATCTTTTTCTAAAAAGATGGATTCAGGGAGTCTCAAAACGTGTATTTCCTTTGAAATCTCGGTATCGGAATTTTGGATGCATGGGTACTTTATATCAAGTCGTGATTATTCGTTTCTTAGGAATATTTCCAAGCGGAAATATAATGCTCTCCTCCTTTCCTCTCCCCTCTCCTGTCGTACATTCAGCCGTGCATTAGGAATACATATGCCGCTTTACATCTACATATATGTATACTTATTGATTACTGCTCACATAACTCGTTAAAGGCATTCACGCCTATCATCATCCTAGTAACTGTCTTGTATCATAATGGGAATTATTATATGCTCCAAAACGGCATTTCCCATGTGTGTCGCAACAGCTTAATAGCATACTTAAATCTGAATGGGTGCAAGATTTCTAATGGACGTTGCCATCTATTGTAATTTGAAAACAGGGACGGTTCTAAGGTCTCGCATCATGTGCATTCTTGTAACTATTGTATTGTAACACAACGTACTCTCTATTGTAACTTGGAAGCGGAGACAGTTCCAAGTTCTCACATCATATACATACTTGTAACTGTTGTATTGTAACACAACGTACTCTCTATTGTAACTTGGAAGCGGAGACAGTTCCAAGTTCTCACATCATATACATACTTGTAACTGTTGTATTATAACACAACGTACTCTCTATTGTAACTTGGAAGCAGGGACAGTTCCAAGTTCTCACATCATATTCATACTTGTAACTGTTGTATTGTAACAAACGTACTCTCTATTGTAACTTGGAAGCGGAGACAGTTCCAAGTTCTCACATCATATACATACTTGTAACTGTTGTATTGTAACACAACATACTCTGTATTGTAACTTGGAAGCGGAGACAGTTCCAAGTTCTCACATCATATACATACTTGTAACTGTTGTATTGTAACACAACGTACTCTCTATTGTAACTTGGAAGCCGGGACAGTTCCAAGGTCTCACATCATATACATACTTGTAACTGTTGTATTGTAACACAACGTACTCTCTATTGTAACTTGGAAGCGGAGACAGTTCCAAGTTCTCACATCATATACATACTTGTAACTGTTGTATTGTAACACAACGTACTCTCTATTGTAACTTGGAAGCCGGGACAGTTCCAAGGTCTCACATCATATACATACTTGTAACTGTTGTATTGTAACACAACATACTCTCTATTGTAACTTGGAAGCAGGGACAGTTCCAAGGTCTCACATCATATACATCTTGTAACTGTTGTATTGTAACACAACGTACTCTCTATTGTAACTTGGAAGCAGGGACAGTTCCAAGGTCTCACATCATATACATACTTGTAACTGTTGTATTGTAACACAACATACTCTCTATTGTAACTTGGAAGCAGGGACAGTTCCAAGGTCTCACATCATATACATACTTGTAACTGTTGTATTGTAACACAACGTACTCTCTATTGTAACTTGGAAGCGGAGACAGTTCCAAGTTCTCACATCATATACATACTTGTAACTGTTGTATTGTAACACAACGTACTCTCTATTGTAACTTGGAAGCGGAGACAGTTCCAAGGTCTCACATCATATACATACTTGTAACTGTTGTATTGTAACACAACGTACTCTCTATTGTAACTTGGAAGCGGAGACAGTTCCAAGGTCTCACATCATATACATACTTGTAACTGTTGTATTGTAACACAACGTACTCTCTATTGAAACTTGGAGGCGGAGACAGTTCCAAGGTCTCACATCATATACATACTTGTAACTGTTGTATTGTAACACAACGTACTCTCTATTGTAACTTGGAAGCGGAGACAGTTCCAAGTTCTCACATCATATACATACTTGTAACTGTTGTATTGTAACACAACGTACTCTCTATTGTAACTTGGAAGCGGAGACAGTTCCAAGGTCTCACATCATATACATTCTTGTAACTGTTGTATTGTAACACAACGTACTCTCTATTGTAACTTGGAAGCGGAGACAGTTCCAAGGTCTCACATCATATACATAATTGTAACTGTTGTATTGTAACACAACATACTCTCTATTGTAACTTGGAAGCGGGGACAGTTCCAAGGTCTCACATCATATACATACTTGTAACTGTTGTATTGTTACACAACATACTCTCTATTGTAAATTGGAAGCAGGGACAGTTCCAAGGTCTCACATCATATACATACTTGTAAGTGTTGTATTGTAACACAACGTACACTCTTTTGTAACCTGGAAGCAGGGACAGTTCCAAGGTCTCACATCATATACATACTTGTAACTGTTGTATTGTAACACAACATACTCTCTATTGTAATTTGGAAGCAGGGACAGTTCTAAGGTCTCACATCATATACATACTTGTAACTGTTGTATTGTAACACAACGTACTCTCTATTGTAACTTGGGCAGGGACAGTTCCAAGGTCTCACATCATATACATACTTGTAACTGTTGTATTGTAACACAACGTACTCTCTATTGTAACTTGGAAGCAGGGACAGTTCCAAGGTCTCACATCATATACATACTTGTAACTGTTGTATTGTAACACAACGTACTCTCTATTGTAATTTGGAAGCAGGGACAGTTCTAAGGTCTCACATCATATACATACTTGTAACTGTTGTATTGTAACACAACATACTCTCTATTGTAACTTGGAAGCAGGGACAGTTCCAAGGTCTCACATCATATACATACTTGTAACTGCTGTATTGTAACACAACGTACTCTCTATTGTAACTTGGAAGCAGGGACAGTTCCAAGGTCTCACATCATATACATACTTGTAGCTGCTGTATTGTAACACAACATACTCTCTATTGTAACTTGGAAGCAGGGACAGTTCCAAGGTCTCACATCATATACATACTTGTAACTGTTGTATTGTAACACAACGTACTCTCTATTGTAACTTGGAAGCAGGGACAGTTCCAAGGTCTCACATCATATACATACTTGTAACTGTTGTATTGTAACACAACGTACTCTCTATTGTAACTTGGAAGCAGGGACAGTTTCAAGGTCTCACATCATATACATACTTGTAGCTGTTGTATTTTAACACAGTGTACTCTCTATTGTAACTTGGAAGCGGGGACAGTTTCAAGGTCTCACATCATATACATACTTGTAACTGTTGTATTGTAACACAACGTACTCTCTATTGTAACTTGGAAGCAGGGACAGTTCCAAGGTCTCACATCATATACATACTTGTAACTGTTGTATTGTAACACAACGTACTCTCTATTGTAACTTGGAAGCAGGGACAGTTCCAAGGTCTCACATCATATACATACTTGTAACTGTTGTATTGTAACACAACGTACTCTCTATTGTAACTTGGAAGCAGGGACAGTTCCAAGGTCTCACATCATATACATACTTGTAACTGTTGTATTGTAACACAACGTACTCTCTATTGTAACTTGGAAGCAGGGACAGTTCCAAGGTCTCACATCATATACATACTTGTAACTGTTGTATTGTAACACAGTGTACTCTCTATTGTAACTTGGAAGCAGGGACAGTTTCAAGGTCTCACATCATATACATACTTGTAACTGTTGTATTGTAACACAACGTACTCTCTATTGTAACTTGGAAGCAGGGACAGTTCCAAGGTCTCACATCATATACATACTTGTAACTGTTGTATTGTAACACAGTGTACTCTCTATTGTAACTTGGAAGCAGGGACAGTTTCAAGGTCTCACATCATATACATACTTGTAACTGTTGTATTGTAACACAACGTACTCTCTATTGTAACTTGGAAGCAGGGACAGTTCCAAGGTCTCACATCATATACATACTTGTAACTGTTGTATTGTAACACAGTGTACTCTCTATTGTAACTTGGAAGCAGGGACAGTTTCAAGGTCTCACATCATATACATACTTGTAACTGTTGTATTGTAACACAACGTACTCTCTATTGTAACTTGGAAGCAGGGACAGTTCCAAGGTCTCACATCATATACATACTTGTAACTGTTGTATTGTAACACAATATACTCTATTGTAACTTGGAAGCAGGGACAGTTCCAAGGTCTCACATCATATACATACTTGTAACTGTTGTATTGTAACACAGCATACTCTCTATTGTAACTTGGAAGCAGGGACAGTTTCAAGGTCTCACATCATATACATACTTGTAACTGTTGTATTGTAACACAACATACTCTCTATTGTAACTTGGAAGCAGGGACAGTTTCAAGGTCTCACATCATATACATACTTGTAACTGTTGTATTGTAACACAACATACTCTCTATTGTAACTTGGAAGCAGGACATTTCCAAGGTCTCACATCATATACATACTTGTAACTGTTGTATTGTAACACAACGTACTCTCTATTGTAACTTGGAAGCAGGGACAGTTCCAAGGTCTCACATTATATACATACTTGTAACTGTTGTATTGTAACACAATGTACTCTCTATTGTAACTTGGAAGCAGGGACAGTTCCAAGGTCTCACATTATATACATACTTGTAACTGTTGTATTGTAACACAATGTACTCTCTATTGTAACTTGGAAGCAGGGACAGTTCCAAGGTCTCACATCATATACATACTTGTAACTGTTGTATTGTAACACAATGTACTCTCTATTGTAACTTGGAAGCAGGGACAGTTCCAAGGTCTCACATTATATACATACTGTTAACTGTTGTATTGTAACACAACGTACTCTCTATTGTAACTTGGAAGCAGGGACAGTTCCAAGGTCTCACATCATATACATACTTGTAACTGTTGTATTGTAACACAACGTACTCCCTATTGTAACTTGGAAGCAGGGACAGTTTCAAGGTCTCACATCATATACATACTTGTAACTGTTGTATTGTAACACAACGTACTCTCTATTGTAACTTGGAAGCAGGGACAGTTTCAAGGTCTCACATCATATACATACTTGTAACTGTTGTATTGTAACACAACGTACTCTCTATTGTAACTTGGAAGCAGGGACAGTTTCAAGGTCTCACATCATATACATACTTGTAACTGTTGTATTGTAATACAGTGTACTCTCTATTGTAACTTGGAAGCAGGGACAGTTTCAAGGTCTCACATCATATACATACTTGTAACTGTTGTATTGTAACACAACTTACTCTCTATTGTAACTTGGAAGCAGGGACAGTTTCAAGGTCTCACATCATATACATACTTGTAACTGTTGTATTGTAACACAACGTACTCTCTATTGTAACTTGGAAGCAGGGACAGTTCCAAGGTCTCACATCATATACATACTTGTAACTGTTGTATTGTAACACAGTGTACTCTCTATTGTAACTTGGAAGCAGGGACAGTTCCAAGGTTTCACATCATATACATACTTGTAACTGTTGTATTGTAACACAGTGTACTCTCTATTGTAACTTGGAAGCAGGGACAGTTCCAAGGTCTCACATCATATACATACTTGTAACTGTTGTATTGTAACACAACGTACTCTCTAGGACAGGAGTGTTCTTTTTGGAAATACTTATAAAAGTAGTGTAAAATTGCCCAGGGACTGTTATATTTTAACTGTAGAGCTGGACTTGTGTTTGCTTTAGGAACAGTTCTAACCGCAGATCCGTTCTAAAATGACGGTTACGTTATGCTTTTCCAGCCTCCAGTAACATACAAACGTAATGACCTATTCCGTGTTTCACTCGGAGTTTTGAGAAAAAGCAAACGCTGTTACAATCGTCGGAGCTGCGGGTCAAAGCCCGCCCGGCTGAAGCAGTGAAGGACTGGCGAAGGCGACTCGAGTACCATCAGCACATCAATACTTTGTTTGCTTTCACTCTCTGGCGATTATTTGCTGATCTGGAAAACCACCTTGCTGCTCGAAGCTCCAAACAAGCCTCTCGAGGACTCCTTTGTACGCTGGTCAGGAGTACCGTTCCTTACACCCCCTACTGCTTTGAATAGGAACTTGATGTTCTTGTACTCTTAATTGTGGCCGCGCTAGTTTGTTATTGCCTAGTTACGGAGCTATTAATATCCTCCTAAACACTTAGTATTTCTTACACCCTCGTGAGTGTAAACGTTTTACCATGAAAACACAAAAAGGCAACTGTTTTTAATGTATTCAGTTTATGCAATATTATCAAAACAGTATATCAAGGTTTTTAACATTTAATTACTCTCCAATATTAATTAACAACATCACCCTCGGTATAAACGGGTGCTGGTAAATTGGGGCTTAAATTATTATTTCTGACGAACTCGGTATTGTTATTAGAAGGAGTAAATTGCGACTGAACTACTGTAAATGTTAGAAGTATAGGATCTTTCAAAATTAAGTTCAAATATTAAACCGCTATAAATATTATAATATTTGAGATAGAAAAAAAGCGAAAGCATGACAATGTTAGGCAAACAATGGGGTGTGGTTTTTATTTTTTTTCCATTTGTTTCTTTTTGTATTTCATAGTCGCTATCATTTTGCTTATTTGAAAACTAGTGATTTTACACGAACTTGTAAGTTTGAAACCATGGCTCTATCAGTAAATGTTAGAATACAGTTGAATCAGTGCCATTATGAAAGCAACACGAGTCTTACTCAAGGTCTGAGATAATTTAGAACTCTTAACAGCAGGCCAATGTTCTATGCGTAATTATGGGGATTTAATCAGGACGTTTGAAGAAACTGATTTTGTTGCTGATAAGTAGAACGCTGGAAGACCAAAGGTGATGTCAATGTTGCTGAGGTGTTTCATGCAAACAATTAAATAACTATAAATATCTATTATCAAATTAGTAGTGTTACTCAGGAGTCGATTCAGATGAGTAACAGCACAGCTTGGAAAATTCTAGGAAAACATATTTGTCTGTATCCATATATCTAAACTAAAAGCAACGTTTGCACTCAAAGAAAGTGACAAACGGTAAAGATATGGTTTTGCTTTATTTGTACTAGTAGAGATTGAAATTAATAATTATTGATTGATTGGACAGTGTTTTCTGGACAGACGAAGCACAGTTTTATCTTAATGGTGGAGTTGACACGCGTAATTGCAGACTTTAGTCAGAACATTACCCTCAGACTAATGCAACAAGGTCTTCATGATTTAAAGGTTACTGTATGGTGTTACCTCACTTCACAGTTCATCATTGGCCCATATTTCTCCGAAGAACACAATAATGGGACTGTTACTGTAATTCAACAAGATCTTCCTGATGTAAAAGTTACTGTATAGTGTGACCTCACTTCACAGTTCATCATTGGCTCATGTTTCTTCGAAGAAGATAATAATGGGACTGTTACTGTAATTCAACAAGGTATTCATGACTTAAAAGTTACTGTATGGTTTTACCTCACTTCACAGTTCACCATTGGCCCACATTTCCTCGAAGAAGATAATAATGGGACTGTTACTGTAATTCAACAAGGTATTCATGACTTAAAAGTTACTCTATGGTTTTACCTCACTTCACAGTTCACCATTGGCCCACATTTCCTCGAAGAAGATAATAATGGGACTGTTACTGTAATTCAACAAGGTCTTCATGATTTTAAAGTTACTGTATAGTGTTACATCACTTTACAGTTCATCATTGGCCCATATTTCTCCGAAGAACACAATAATGGGACTGTTACTGTAATTCAACAAGGTATTCATGATTTAAAAGTTACTGTATGGTTTTACCTCACTTCACAGTTCACCATTGGCACACATTTCTCCGAAGAAGACAATAATGGGACTGTTACTGTAATTCAACAAGGTCTTCCTGATTTTAAAGTTACTGTATAGTGTTACCTCACTTTACAGTTCATCATTGGCCCATATTTCTTCGAAGAAGACAATAATGGGACTGTTACTGTAATTCAACAAGATCTTCTTGATGTAAAAGTTACTGTATGGTGTGACCTCACTTCACAGTTAATCATTGGCCCATATTTCTTCGATGAAGATAATAATGGGACTGTTACTGTAATTCAACAAGGTCTTCATGATTTAAAAGTTACTGTATAGTGTGACCTCACTTCACAGTTCATCATTGGCTCATATTTCTTCGAAGAAGATAATAATGGGACTGTTACTGTTATTCAACAAGATCTTCATGATTTAAAAGTAACTGTATAGTGTGTCCTCACTTCACAGTTCATCATTGGCTCATATTTCTCCGAAGAAGACAATAATGGGACTGTTACTGTAATTCCACAAGGTCTTCTTGATGTAAAAGTTACTGTATGGTGTGACCTCACTTCACAGTTCATCATTGGCCCATATTTCTTCGATGAAGATAATAATGGGACTGTTACTGTAATTCAACAAGGTCTTCTTGATGTAAAAGTTACTGTATAGTGTGACCTCACTTCACAGTTCATCATTGGCCCATATTTCTTCGAAGAAGACAATAATGGGACTGTTACTGTAATTCAACAAGGTCTTCATGATTTAAAAGTTACTGTATAGTGTAACCTCACTTCACAGTTCATCATTGGCTCATATTTCTTCGAAGAAGACAATAATGGGACTGTTACTGTAATTCAACAAGGTCTTCTTGATGTAAAAGTTACTGTATGGTGTGACCTCACTTCACAGTTCATCATCGGCTCATATTTCTTCGACGAAGACAATAATGGGACTTTTACTGTAATTCAACAAGGTCTTCTTGATGTAAAAGTTACTGTATGGTGTGACCTCACTTCACAGTTCATCATTGGCTCATATTTCTTCGAAGCAGATAATAATGGGACTGTTACTGTAATTCAACAAGATCTTCTTGATGTAAAAGTTACTGTATAGTGTGACCTCACTTCACAGTTCATCATTGGCTCATATTTCTCCGAAGAAGACAATAATGGGACTGTTACTGTAATTCCACAAGGTCTTCTTGATGTAAAAGTTACTGTATAGTGTGACCTCACTTCACAGTTCATCATTGGCTCATATTTCTTCGACGAAGATAATAATGGGACTGTTACTGTAATTCAACAAGATCTTCTTGATGTAAAATTACTGTATTTGTGACCTCACTTCACAGTTCATCATTGGCTCATATTTCTTCGACGAAGATAATAATGGGACTGTTACTGTAATTCAACAAGATCTTCTTGATGTAAAAGTTATTGTATAGTGTGACCTCACTTCACAGTTCATCATTGGCTTATATTTCTTCGAAGAAGACAATAATGGGACTGTTACTGTAATTCAACAAGGTTTTCATGATTTAAAGGTTACTGTATGGTGTGACCTCACTTCACAGTTCATCATTGGCCCATATCTCTCCGAAGAACACAATAATGGGACTGTTACTGTAATTCCACAAGGTCTTCTTGATGTAAAAGTTACTGTATGGTGTGACCTCACTTCACAGTTCATCATTGGCTCATATTTCTTCGAAGAAGACAATAATGGGACTGTTACTGTAATTCAACAAGATCTTCATGATTTAAAAGTAACTGTATAGTGTGACCTCACTTCACAGTTCATCATTGGCTCATATTTCTTCGAAGAAGACAATAATGGGACTGTTACTGTAATTCAACAAGATCTTCATGATTTAAAAGTAACTGTATCGTGTGACCTCACTTCACAGTTCATCATTGGCTCATATTTCTTCGAAGAAGACAATAATGGGACTGTTACTGTAATTCAACAAGATCTTCTTGATGTAAAAGTTACTGTATAGTGTGACCTCACTTCACGGTCCATATTTCTTCGAAGAAGACAATAATGGGACTGTTACTGTAATTCAATAAGGTCTTCATGATTTAAAAGTTACTGTATGGTGTGACCTCACTTCACAGTTCGTCATTGGCCCATATTTCTTCGAAGAAGACAATAATGGAACTGTTACTGTAAACGGGGGCGCTGCTACAGAACTCTGTCATTCCTGGACTGAGGAATCACGATATAGAAAACATAATCTTCATGCAAGATTACGCTCCACTCAACATTTACACCCCTGCAAAACAATTTATTACGGAGATGTTTGGTGATCGTGTCATCAGTAGGCACTTCCCAAAAATGTGGCCTCCGCATCTACAGATCTCCATTCGGCCGACTTTGGTTGCGGGGTTACCTTAAAGAACGAGTTTTCCTGACACATCCAACAACCCCGCTGCAACTGATAGATGCCATCTCGCAAGAAATTGCCAATATTCCAAGACATTATCTGCAAAAATCTGTGCATGGTGTCGCAAACAGAATGCTATACGTTGAACAAGAGAACGGCGGACATCTTCTCGTTGTTTTGTAAACACCATTGTTTGCCCAAACTGTGATATTTTTGTTTTTTCCTATCTCAAATATTAATTATACAGGGTGGACCATTTAAGTTGGGACTGTACAATATCTCCAACAGTAAGCGTTGTAGAAAGAAATGTCTTTAATAAAAGTTGTTTGATATTATGGGGAAAAGTAAATGTCATTAGTCGTGCTTTATTTGGCGGACGTTGTGATTGTCATTTTACGGTCAATTTAATTTTTTACTTTCTCTACTACGTATAGTAAGTAGGGGAAGTATTGCATTCCACCCAAAAATTCGATACCGAGATTTCACCGGAAATACATGTTTTGAGACCTCCTGAATCCAAAAAAAGCATTTTTGGAAACATGTCCGTGTGTGTGTCTGTGTGTGTGTCTGTGTGTCTGTGTGTGTGTGTGTGTCTGTGTGTGTGTCTGTGAACAGCATAACGCAAAAACGAACAGTCGGATAAGCACCAAACTTGGTATTTAGGTTCAGTATCTTCCAGAGATGCGACACGAAGGTTTTCAAGAAAATTCCCCCACCCCAGACTACCCTTTACATGGAAGATTTTTCGAAAATTTTAATTTTCTCAAAAATGGCTCTAACGATTTTGATGAAAATATCATATGTTTAAGATAATGTTATAAGAAATGAAATGTATATCTCGAAGTTTCTGGGAATGTCTCCAAAAGTATTCTTCATTGTGAACGACTTTTGCATAACTGGTAAACCATAAGAGATAGACAAAATTTCACTACACAAAAAATGTAGATCGCGTTAAAATACACAACTTATGTCATATACATTTCTTTTGTTGAGTGAACCGTTTTCGAGATATTGCTTGTTATTTCCTTAAATTTTACAATACTTACACTTTTTCTCACATTCGTTATTCATTTTTTTTATGTCCTGGACATGCAAAGAGAATGGAATGCGCCACATAGCAACCAGCGTTAAAATATTTGACTATCGCTTAAAAGCTACCATATTTCCCTTGCATCTACAAGAAAATTACCAATAAGATTGACATCTCGATATCTCGATTACCATGAACCATATGGAGAATAAGCGTTTGTAAAATTAGATTGTACAAGAGTAGAGAAAGTCATGTGAGTGTAACACATCAGATTTTTTAAGTGGTAATCTACTATTTTTATGTTGTTTCCTCACTCCTCATAAAAAACTAAACAACATTTATATAAAACACTTTGCAATTGTTCTTATACCAACGTAAATAACGACATCTCTGAATGGAAGTGAATGGTCATTTGAGGGTCAACTTACGTTTCGTAATTGGAAACCAAGCTTTTTTATTTTATTTCCTTATTCCTCATCAAAAAATACAAACAGCTTTTACACCCACTTTCTAATGAGAAAACAACCTATAAAATGTAGGTTTCCATTTTAAAAAATTTAAATCTACCCTAAAATGACCATCATAACGTGTTCCAAATAAAGCACCACTAATGGCATTTACCTTCCCCCATAATATCAAACAAGTTTTTTTGAAGACATTTCTTTCTACAACGCTTAGTTTGGGAGATATTGTACAGTCTCAAGTTAAATGTTCCACCCTGTATATATATATATATATATATATATATATATATATATATACGGTTTAATGTGTGAATTGACTTTTGAAAGACCCTATATATTGTGACGCAAATATGTTTACAACAGCAAATAGTAACACAAGTTCATACATACACTAACTCTAACCTAACCTCGCATTAAAGCTATACCTTTTTCAGTATAAAGTGAAAGGAGAAGTAAACAAAACCACGTGACAAGACGCACCTCATTGGCTGGTAGACAAACTACAACCTTTCCCGCTTAGCATGTGTAGCGGGGTTTGGAAAATAAAGGGAACGTTTTCTGGTTGGTAAGGTCTTGGTGTAGGGTTTCAGGTGATTGCCGGCTGCTCAGGTAGAGGATGATGGGTTACGAGAATCTTACCTCAGGGATTGTGTGGATGGGAGGTGAATGATACTCACAACTCCTCTCAATGGCCCATTTATTATGAAGATCCACACTGGTTTTCGTACTTCAGTCCCTTCACACAAGACGCGTTCCTCTCAATTTTTCCCCCGTTACAGTCTCCGTGCTTTTACCCTTGAATTTATTCTATTTCTCATTTACTCATAATATGACTGTTGTCATCCCTAGCTACCCTATCTCTTTTCCCGATACAGAATTCTAACATCCTCTTTCTATCTCCTCCCAACACAAACTATCACGTCTTCATCCTAGCTCTTCTCAACAAAGAGTTTTTACGTCCTTCTCCTAGCGTTTCCCGACACAAAATTTTACATCCTACTCATAGCTATTCCCGACACGAAGTTTCTACATCCTCCTCCTAACGTTTCCCGACACAAAGTGTTCCATCTTTCGCGTGTCTAAAACGCGCTCCTGCTCCTAGACCAAAATCTATTTCACGCCTCTTTTCTAGTTTTGTTCCCTGGTTTTACTATTCACGTGACATTTAATCTTCCTTATTGGTTATCTGGCTCCTTTGCGCTTTCTTTCCCATTGGTTCAATTTCAATACCCTTAGGCTTAGCTAGCGTTTCTACTGTTTCTCGTTATTCACGGCTGATTTAATTTTCTGTTCGCATGAGTGACTAGCACATCCGTTTCTTTGTTTCGCGCGCCGGAGAGCTCTCAGCGATTTCAATAGAACCTAACTGTTCCTCCAGCTAGCCTTTCCTGTATTTGTTAAGTGTTTTGCCCTCTGGCATATTTTCTTGTGTCTGTTTCCTTTCACGTTCTTTTACTTTCTGATCTATTTATACGTGTCTCTATTTTATTTTATTTCATCCGTAATAATATTTTATTTCATCTCTACTTTATTTTATTTCATCCATAATAATGTTTATTCCCCCCTTTACTTAATCTTTAATATTCTCTTTTATCTCCTTCTTATTTTGTTTGATTCGCGCATTAATCTTAACTTTTCTTCTGGCTATGGTTATTATTGTGCTCGCGGAGTACTCGCGGATCTTATCACTTCAAATGCCCTTCAGATAAGGCATTCATTTTATGCGCATGAGTAAAATTAATGGCTTGTCTGAAAACCCACTGAAACTAGTGCTTCGCTGTTCGCGCTAAAGTTCCCCCCTCGCGTCTTGTGTGAGGCTTTTCCGTACTTAGTTCTGACGAACTGTTTTATATACATTTTAACTTACAAATTATGCTTGTGGCTCCACCTGAAAAATTTACATACGAAAGTTTGTTTCCAGGGACTGACTTCTGCGTCTCTTGGTGCCTTGTGGCGCACTTTACTTTACCTAATTTATCTATTACTTATAACCTAGTCTATAACTATTTACATTTTCATTGATTTTGCGCCCTTTTCATTCAGGCCTCGTTTTCTTGTTTTAGTCTTTTGTCTGGTGTATATTTTCGTGTTTCCCTTTCGTGAAACATGCTTTCACTTACTTAAGCACTCATTTTTTTTTTATTTTTTTTTCATTTCTTGTACTAGTGCTTTGTATTTTCTTGTAACGTATTTCGCGCACTTTTCACTGTTCACACGAGTTGTTGTGACTGTTTAGGGATGTCATTCACCTTTTTGAGTCTACCTGGGAATAATCACGTGTCTGTCTGACCTTACATTTTTGTGCAAGTCCCTATACCTGAATGTAAGTAAACATAATTTTCCACGGATTTACGTTTTTATTTTGTTCCTAGTTTTGCTCATGAGTGCCGTCTTAATGTTATTTACAATGAACTTAATCTATGACCTTATCCTAACATTCAATACATAATAATATTCTTTACACTCATTTGTATCATAGTTCAGTGTATACTATGATGAGACTTTTAACATTTTCTATATCCAGATGATCGTCCTTCTGTTCTGTTTTGGTTAAGCCTTAACTCTATATTTCCCCTTTCTCTGTGACTCTACACCTTTTGCATAGATTACTAAGTTTTCTTGCATATTGTTTAAGTTTAATATGAATTTACATTCTTTGCCTTAGGTTTAACAAATTTACATGTTTCACACTTTTACAATTCTTAGTCTTCTACTCTTATTTTCTTTATGTGTCATGCCTTTACCCTGTTCTGGTCGTTGTGTTATTGACCTTACGTTTTTCCTACACGCTAATTCAAATGCTGTGTTTATTTTTCTGTTTTAATTGCTTACTGAGACATTTTAACGTTACATTGTGGTTCATTTTCCGTAATTTTCTAGGTACTTTGTACGGTTTTATTGAGGCCAAATTGTACCTACCAATTATTTTTAAAGTACGTGGGTTTTGTAATTCGAAAGCCCGATCACTCAATTGTTTCCGGATTACGGCCGGACCGTGCCACATCAAATGTAATTTATTGTTCTCTTTTTTCAACATGGATGACTTGTGGTGTGCCTTGTATAAAACCTTATCTCCTTCTTTCGGGTTCCATGTCTTGTTGTGTCGTTTCATGTGTTTGTTTCTTAATTCTGTTTTCCTAGTTATGTTTTCATATGCCAGTTTCAACTTTTCCACCTGAGTGGCTTCTTTTGTCGGGATAGCTGATGGCATTCCTTCCATGAGGTAGTGTTCTTGTCGTTTGCTGAGTGCTGAGATGTCATTCACCTTTCGTGCAATGCACTCTCTAATTTGTCGGGTGTCCGTCTCTCCGTACAGGTATTGTTCTTCATTTTCACCTGGTAAGTCATACAGTCCGCTTATCTTTGCGCCTCCCACGGGCTTTATATAATTATTCTTTATTTCATCTTCTCTATATTCTTCGTCGTCGTGTTCATTAATATCTTCTAATTCCTCTTCCTCATAAAATCTCTCATCTATCTCTACCTGCGTTTTACATATTTCGCCCCCAAGGCTGATGACTTGTACAAAAAACCTGTTCTGATGGATGTCTCTTTCACCCTCCGTTAAGTCTGGTGTTATACCTGGCGTCTTGAGGAAATGTGTAGTTACTGTTTCATTGTTTGTTGTCACTAATGTGAGCTCCCTTGTTCTATAATTTACATTAGCCCTGAATTCAGATAGCAGGTCGCTCCCAATTATTAATTGTGTCACTAAATGTGGAACCACTAGAAAAATATACTCAAAGTCTATCTCTTGGATGTTAAAGGGTATCATTACTTGTTGTTGGATTCGGGTTTTCTTTCTCCCTATTGCTAAGATAGCGTAAACATTCTTAACAGGCAATGTTTGTTTGCAGTTTTATTCCCCGCGATATGATCGTTTTGTAGAACTCCATGCTGCATAAAGAAGCCATTGCTCCGGAGTCCACGATAGCCTGGTATGCTTCGCCTGCTATTTGTATTGACACTTGTGGTGAGTCTATGATATCGCCTTGTCTTTCTTCACTAATGGAGTTGTTATTCCCTGTGTTGCAAAGAGCTGGGGGTTCTAGAGACGGGAATTGATCCTGACCCCGTTTTAGTTTTCCGTCGTCCCGTTGGTACCGAATGCGCCACCGCACCTCTCATCCTGCTGTGTCGGTCCCTGGTTGTCGCGGTTGAACCATGTTTGCTTTTTTATGGTCCCTGTGTGTTTTGTTTGTGTGTTGTCATTTCGTTGGTGGTTTGACCGTGGGTTGTATTCTATATGTTCCCGTCGGTTTTCCTGAGGCCATGATGGTGCGTCTACGTTTTGTCCTGGGCGGCTGCGTTCATTGAAGGTTTTATTCGGGCTGTGGCGTCCATCTTGTCTTGTTTCGTATTCACGGGGTTCCGGTGTGTTTGTGCCCCATGAGTTATGTCTCCGGCTCCCGTTCACTCTTACATAGTTTATGTGCCTTCTCCCGTTGTCTCGCGGTGGGTTCCTGTGGAAATGGTTGTCGCCCCTGTGTCTCGTAAACTGGTTGCCCCTGTCATCGTATCTGTTTTGTTGAGGGTATGGACCTCGTCTTTGCTGATAGTTGGGGTGTGCCCTTAACCCACTGAAATTTTGTGTCGGTGCTCTATTTTTCGAGCTACCGCCTGGTGTCCTTGTAGCGCCGTCAGCAGTTCTAGTGTGTCGGCAATGGTTGTCGCCCTAGCCACAATTAAATTATTTCGGATATTATCCGGGAAATGCCTCACGATCAATTTTACAAATTCATCTTCCTGCATGGGTGGGTCTAGTAATTGGCTCTGTTGTGCCAGATCTAGGAAGTAATCGATTAGTTGTTGCCCCTGTCCTGGTGTATATTTCCCATTATTTATTCGTATTCTCACCGCGTATTGGGTGGTAGTATTCCAATATTTGGTTAGGAATAAGTGTTTGAAGTCAGAGTATGTGGTGTGGTCGCCGATCGCTAACCGAAACCAAGAGAGTGCCCTGCCTTGTAGCCCTTTCTTTATAATCAATAATTTCAAGTTTTCCGGAATTTGTTTCAACTCGAAATAAGCGTCCAAATCCATAATGTATCGTTTCGCATTGTCTCGCAAGTCATTGAACTGTGGTACGGCTATCTCATTTAATAAATTAAAATGTAGAGGGTACGCATGCACATTCATATAACTATGTTCCTCATGAGCTAAACTAGAAGTTGGTGACTGCGACGACGCAAGCTGCACGTGAATTGCAGGTTGCGTTTCCGCGGTAATATTTTCGCGAGAGGTGGCATGGTTATTGGCGTTTTGATTTGACACATTTAGTTGTCTTGCTATTGTTGCTCTAACCTGTGCCAACTCACGCGAATTTTTGTCAATTAGTTCTAATGCCGCGTTGTGTTCTGCAGCTGCTTGGTTTGTTGAAGTGGTAATAAGTTCTTTCATTGCTGTTAATTCTGTATTTATATTTTCCTTAATATTTACACATGCTGCTTGCAGATCACAATTCAGCTGTTCCTGGTTTACATGGTCAGCAGACATTTGTGTGACCCTTCCCTTTAAAGATTTTAATTCCGAGCATGCCTCCAGAACATCTGTTCTAATGCTAATGACCTCCGATCGTAAAGACACTTGCCCTGCATTCATCTCCGACACTTGGGTTGCTTGTCGGTTTACCTGCTCCTCTATTTGTGTTTGGTGTTCTGAGAATTTCGTGTTCATTTTCTCTAGAATTTTTGCCTCGAGCTTCTCTCCTTGGGCAACTAATTGTGTGTGTGTACCTGGGTCATCAGTCTCTGTTCTAATTGTTTGAGGGTTTCCTCCTGTGCTGTTAGTTTTGCGTTTAGTGTCTCTCCTTGTGTCTGAATTTGTGAGTGTAATGTTTCACCTTGTGCGGTGATTTTCTCACCTTGTGCAGTGATCTGAGAATGCAGTGTTTCACCTTGTGCGGTGATTTGAGAGTTAAGTGTTTCACCTTGTGCGGTGATTTGAGAGTGAAGTGTTTCACCTTGTGCGGTGATTTGAGAGTTAAGTGTCTGACCTTGTGCGGTGATTTGAGAGTTAAGTGTTTCACCTTGTGCGGTGATTTGACAGTTAAGTGTTTCACCTTGTGCGGTGATTTGAGAGGTAAGTTGCTGGAATTGTATAAACATTTGTTGAATGACTGCCTCTAGTGTGTATGGATTTTCCGCACGTTCCTGTTGATTTGTTGTTTCTGTTGTTTGTTCCTCCGTAAGGGCGTTCTCCATGGTGATTTTTGTTGTTTTGCCGTTACGGAGTAACATTCACTTTTCCTTTGGTGTATGAAATGTTGGTTGTACTTACTCGGTGCTGTTGTGCTGTGCTGCTGTTGGTCTGGTGATGGTGGCTGGTTCCTTGGCGGCGTCCTCCGTTGTGTTGGTGTGAGTGTTGGTTTGGTAGGGTGCTAGGCGTGGGTGTAAGACACGTTGGGTGCCATTTTGTAGCGGGGTTTGGAAAATAAAGGGAACGTTTTCTGGTTGGTAAGGTCTTGGTGTAGGGTTTCAGGTGATTGCCGGCTGCTCAGGTAGAGGATGATGGGTTACGAGAATCTTACCTCAGGGATTGTGTGGATGGGAGGTGAATGATACTCACAACTCCTCTCAATGGCCCATTTATTATGAAGATCCACACTGGTTTTCGTACTTCAGTCCCTTCACACAAGACGCGTTCCTCTCAATTTTTCCCCCGTTACAGTCTCCGTGCTTTTACCCTTGAATTTATTCTATTTCTCATTTACTCATAATATGACTGTTGTCATCCCTAGCTACCCTATCTCTTTTCCCGATACAGAATTCTAACATCCTCTTTCTATCTCCTCCCAACACAAACTATCACGTCTTCATCCTAGCTCTTCTCAACAAAGAGTTTTTACGTCCTTCTCCTAGCGTTTCCCGACACAAAATTTTACATCCTACTCATAGCTATTCCCGACACGAAGTTTCTACATCCTCCTCCTAACGTTTCCCGACACAAAGTGTTCCATCTTTCGCGTGTCTAAAACGCGCTCCTGCTCCTAGACCAAAATCTATTTCACGCCTCTTTTCTAGTTTTGTTCCCTGGTTTTACTATTCACGTGACATTTAATCTTCCTTATTGGTTATCTGGCTCCTTTGCGCTTTCTTTCCCATTGGTTCAATTTCAATACCCTTAGGCTTAGCTAGCGTTTCTACTGTTTCTCGTTATTCACGGCTGATTTAATTTTCTGTTCGCATGAGTGACTAGCACATCCGTTTCTTTGTTTCGCGCGCCGGAGAGCTCTCAGCGATTTCAATAGAACCTAACTGTTCCTCCAGCTAGCCTTTCCTGTATTTGTTAAGTGTTTTGCCCTCTGGCATATTTTCTTGTGTCTGTTTCCTTTCACGTTCTTTTACTTTCTGATCTATTTATACGTGTCTCTATTTTATTTTATTTCATCCGTAATAATATTTTATTTCATCTCTACTTTATTTTATTTCATCCATAATAATGTTTATTCCCCCCTTTACTTAATCTTTAATATTCTCTTTTATCTCCTTCTTATTTTGTTTGATTCGCGCATTAATCTTAACTTTTCTTCTGGCTATGGTTATTATTGTGCTCGCGGAGTACTCGCGGATCTTATCACTTCACATGTCGTCTCTTCCTCTACAAAAAACAGTTCGGTTCAGATCGTAACATTTTGTGGTTATTCTCGTGCAGAGAAATTTAAAAAACTCATTATTGTAACATTTCAATTAATGAAACTAAATGTGCTTGTTCAGATTCACCAAGAACTAAATGAAGCGTTATAGCAGAGGGTTTAAGAGGCTATGCGCAGGCGCTGCAGTTCGTTTCCGGCTGAGAATCTTCTGGCACTGTGGAAAACATAAACGCAGGAAACGAAACGACAGTTGTGTTAAATGCTTTTAACAAATTCTGTGAAAAGTAGCCACCTTTAATAGACGATGAATATGGTCGGCCATTGTTTCGCAATAATTGAACTTCTTTATTAGTGATGCAGAATTGTTGCTCAGATAGTTTGGATCGCGTTTGTTTTCTGTTGTGTTTTAACCTATAGTGCTAATCGTTATTTAACTTGTTGACTCATAAAAGGTTAAAGCAAAAGCTGGTATACTGATATTAGTCATTAAATGAATGATTTCTAAAGCCTGAAGTTAAGAACAGTTTAATCCAGTACCTATAATCACAGATGCAGAACTGTTCAGGTACAACTTTTATTTGTCTACTCTTAGTATTATGTGTTAGAAGTTTAGTATGTAAGGCAAAATATAGGAATAAGACATACAATGTTTAAAAGCTAAAGATCCCCAAGCTGCGCAATATACTGTATTCGCATTCTCTCTGAAGCAATTTCCTCTCACGTGTCCCACGTGGTGCTGCCATGTGCTTGGCGGAGTGATACATTTAAGTTTTGTTTACTTCTGCTTTCAGCTTATAGTGAAAAAGTTCTAAAATGACAGTATCCTGTGTTTCCTTGCGGCTCGCTATGGCCTGACGGTCTTCGCTCGCTTCCTACTCGTTATTTAAGGCACGCGGAAGGCACAAGTGGTATTCAAGGGATGTCAGCTAATCTGGATATATAATTACAGTTCATATACACCACTGTACCATTGAATATAGCTTTTAACCACACCAGACCTTTTAAATGTGTGAGTCCTAAATCTGACAAAAACAGGAATGAACTTACTCATTTTATCGCAATTAACCTGCTTCCTGTGAAAGGGGGTGAGTGTTTACGTCGCAATTTACATGTATGATTTTATTTAATATAAGATTAGGTTGCAGTTTACAAATCCTGGTATAAACATTTTCATTGAGTCCTTGACAGATAATAAACTTCAATTAATTAGAGCTGAAACCACCTGATGTTGCCTCTAATGTACCCTGATTCATTTACACATACAGATTATTCCATGAGTACTAGTAGATGTAGAAGAAGTTATAGCTAACTTCTCGGGCTGTCACAGATGTACTCTTTCATCCTCCATGACACTTTAAAACTGTCTTACCTGCTCCTGCGCCCGCTAGTAGAGTTGCTGAAGTTCGTCGTCAACAAGTGACCTGTGTATTAGACAACCCAAAATGCTTTACTTGTAAAGTTTACGAATGTATTGTTTCCAACAGGCTGGAATTCGGGAAGGATTTTCGTTGAGCTTCTCTATAGTCGTAACGAAACATATTTTCTAATTAACTGCAAGCTGTTCATTTCTTTCTTTTCTATTACAGTGAAAACTTGCTTCTTATCAGTCTTGGTGGTAGGACATTTACAGCATTCTGTCTTCTATATAACTGAATACCATATTAACAAGTCGGCATTCACCAAACAGTAGAGAAACCTTGATCTAATAAACAGAAACTCAACAGCAGAAAATATAATAAACAATCCTGACAAAAAACAGCATAAATAAATGGAATATATTTATTTTGAGAAAAAAAAATAAAGACAGTGAGACATTATAAACGACGCCAGAACTTCAAAGTAAGTACGCAAAATATATTTTCATTAAATGTGTACACAATATTTTTGGCACAGCTATATTGAAATTTAATATCATTGAATTTACCCATTAAATATCAGACTATGGCGAACTTGCAAATGACATTATGTTTACTATTTCTACGTAGTAAATAGAGAAAGTATTGTATTGCTCTAAAAAATTCAATTTCAGTGGATTTACGTACCTCAAATCAGTGTAACTCAAAAAAATGTTCCGATAAATACCCAACTTGCTATTTAATTTCAGGTCTTTCAAGCGTTTAACTATTCTGATTGTAATTACATAAGTTTAAAATACCTGATGAATGACAGTAAAACTGTATGTAATGATCTTTTGGGGAATTGCCCGTGAAGTTCGCTTTGTTCTAAATGAATTCCGCTAAATTGGTAAAGCATAAGCGATAGGTTAGTAAGTATTACTTACAAAAACCTGATGTGTTACACTCACATGAATTTCTCTACTCTTGCACAAACTATTTTTACAAACGCTTATTCTCCATATGCTTCATGTTAATCGAGATATCGAGATGTTAATCTTATTTCTAATTTTCTTGTAGATGCAAGGGGAATTGGTAGGCTTTAAGCGATAGTCAAATATTTTAAGAGCTGGTTGCTATGTGGAGTATTCCATTCTCTTTGCATTACCAGGACCAAAAAAATGAATAACGAATCTGAGAAAAAGTATAAGTAATGAAAAATTTAAGGGAATAACAAGCAATATCTCGAAAATGGTTCACTCAACAACAAAAATGTATATGACATAAATTGTGTATTTTAACGCGATCTACATTTTTTGTGGAGTAAAATTTTGTCTATCTCTTATGGTTTACCAGTTATGCAATAGTCGTTCACAATGAGAATACTTTTGAAGACATTCCCAGAAAATTCAAGATATACATTTCATTTGTCATAAAAATATCTTAAACATATGATATTTTAATCAAAATCGTTAGAACCATTTTTGAAAAAATTAAAATTTTCGAAAAATGTTCCATGTAAAGGGTAATCTGGGGTGGGGGGATTTTCTTGAAAACCTTCGTGTCGCATCTCTGGAAGATACTGAAACTAAATACCAAGTTTGGTGTTTATCCGACTGTTCGTTTCTGAGTTATACTGTTCACAGACACACACACACGGACATGTTTCCAAAAATGCTTTTTTGCATTCAGGGGATCTCAAAACATGTATTTCCGGTGAAATCTCGGTGTCGAATTTTTGGGTGGAATGCAATACTTCCCCTACTTACTCTACGTAAATGAATAACTTATTCCTATTTGAGAAAAAGTATTGGAAAATTTAAGGGAATAACAAGCAATATCTCGAAAATGGTTCACTCAACCAAAAATTGTATATGACATAAATTGTGTATTTTAACGCGATCTACATTTTTTTGTAGTAAAATGTTGTCTATCTCTTATGGTTTACCAGTTATGCAAAAGTCGTTCACAATGAAGAATACTTTTGGAGACAATTCCCAGAAAATTCGAGATATACAATTGATTTGCCATAAAAATGTCTTAAACATATGATACTTTAATCAAGATCGTTAGAGCCGTTTTTGAGAAAATAAAAAAATGTTGAAAAATGTTCCACGTAAGGGTGGTTTGGGGTGGGGGTGTTTTCTTGAAAACTTTTGTGTCGCATCCCTGGGACATTTTGAACCTAAGTACCAAGTTTGGTGTTTATCCGACTTTTCGTTTTGGAGTTATGCTGTCCACAGATACACAAGACATACACACGGACATGGTTCCAAAAATGCTTTATTTTTTTTTATGTCATGGACATACAAAGAGAATGGAATGCTCCACGTAGCAACCAGCTCTTGAAACATTTGACTGTCACTTAAAGCCTACCATCTTCTCCTTGCATCTACAAGAAAATTAGCAATAAGATAGACTCTGCAAATGTTTATCTCGATTAACATGAAGTAGATGGAGAATAAGCGTTTGTAAAAATATTTGTTACAAGAGTAGAGAAAGGCATGTGAGTGTAACACATCAGATTTTTTATTATTATCATGTGAGACTTGGATTACTGTTTGCCTTTATTATTTATAACCTGGACTTAAAACTGTTCGCCAACAGAATCTGCCTCGTCCTACATGTGGGAGTGAGTTAGCGTTCAAGGAGTAAAGTTATAGGCAGAGCACTTGAACTTCGAGATGAGCTTCTCACTTTCTTTATGGAGCATAATAAAACGGCTTTCTGCAATTTTTTTAAAGACAAATCTTGGACCATGAAACTCCCATGCCTTGCAGACATTTCGAACATTTAAATATGCTAAACACTAACATTCAAGATTGCAAAGAAAATATCCTGTCATCCATGGACAAACTCCTGACGCTCAAAAACTAAGCTTGGCGTTTGGAAAAAAAGTTTTTGAAGTGTTAAATTCACATGACTTTCTCTACCCTCTATAATTTATTAATGGGCATAAAAATTTCTCAAAAAGCTTATTTTTCTATATACTTCATTTTAATCAAGATAAACCTTTCCAGAAATAGCTACATTACACATTTCGTTACAGATACAAAGAGAACAGCGATAGTCAAATGTTTAACAACTGGACGCTATATGCTGGCCTTAAAATTCCATACTGTTTCCATGACATCGCGACAAACAACTGAAAATCGACAGGATTAGATTAAGTGTTGAACAATTCGAAGCATTAGTAACGGATATCTTAGAAATGGCTTACGCCACAAAAAGTTATTTGCAATAAATTGTGTGTTTTAAACGGATCTACATTTCTTGCCTAATACGTTTTCGTCTATCGCTCAACGTTCATCTGCCATACAAGAATATACAAGTTCCTTCTGAATGAAAAAGATTTCACGGGCTATTCCCAAAAAAGTTCAAGATGTACACTTTGTTTGTCATGAATATATCTTTAATATGTGGTATTTTAATCAAAATCGTTAGTCAGTTTTTAGAAAATAAAAAATTTAGAAGAATGCTTCATGTTTGGGGTGGGGGATTTTCTTGAAACTTTTGGTGTCGCATCTTGAAAAGGTACTGAACTTAAATACCAAATGTGGTATTTATCCGACTTTTCATTTCTCACTTATGCTGTTCACAGACACATACCACGCAAACATTTTTCTAAAACTGCTTTTTGGGGGTGTTCAGGGGCCTCAAAACATATATTTGCATTGAATTTAGACATTGAATTATTGAGTGGAATGCAATATATTTCCCTTGCTTACTATACGTAGTAAGAAAGTAATAAGCTTTCGTAAGAATGAGTAGAGAATGTCATGTGAGCGATATGTAAGGACGATACTTTTATGCTCTAATAATCCCATTAATATGTATGCATTTGTGTTTTGAAAACTTCCATAAAATACACATAAACATGTCTATACAGTATGTTTAAAAATAGAGGGCGTAAATTCAGGTATGCATTCCCTATATGTACACAACAAAAAAGTTCATTACAGCATGCGTCCAGGAATGCTTGTTTTCTGAGTTATGGCCCTCAAAACAGTGATATTCACCGGAACCTTTTCTTACCGGGATTGTTTTCTTTACGGAAGATGTTCAAAGTGTCCACTTCCTGCATGGATACAGGCCTCAAACCGACGTCTCATGGCCGTGTGAACACGATCCCAAATTCCAGGAGTATTGAATGTTTCCTCACTCTTGCCACAATTCAATTCTGAAGGGATTCCATGTCAGGCACCGAAGACAAATACACCGGCCCTTTTAAATGGCTTCACAAGTAGAAATCGACAGGGTTGAAATCAGGTGAACGTAGTGGCCAAGCAATTGGGCCTCCTCTACCTATCCATAGATCAGGAAATCTTCGATCCAAGTACCGGCGAGCGGTACGACTGTAGTGTGCAGGAGCGCTATCATGCAAGAAGTGAGCTGGTTGACGAATGTTCATTTGAGTGTCTTCATACATGTGAGGTATGGTGTTTTCGAGGAAGTTTGTGTATGCCTGCCCCGTAAGTCTGTTTAGAAGTACATGGGGTCCAACTAACCGATCACCCATGATACCGGCCCAATGAACCGTACTTGGTGAAGAGATGGAACAATTGCTTGTGGGCTTTCATATGCCCATGCATCTGCTTGTAGAAGTTTGTAATGCCATCTGTGTGAACCGTGCTTCGTCTGTAAACAATACTAAGGCATGAAAGTTCGGATTTGTAGCACACTGCTGCACGAACCACTGGCAGAACATCAATCGAGGAGGGTAATCTGCTGATGACAGAGCCTGTAAACTTCCCATGAGCGCACAGACGGCGATTGGAGACGCACAAATGTCTTCCTATCTGGACATCTTCGCTGTGGGTACCTCGCTTGATACAGGCGATGAGCCAGCGCAGCAATGTCGTCCACTTGAACTGAACAGGTCAGGTTGTGCGAGGTCTACCAGGACAAGAGCTTAGCCCAAACCCCCCTTCACTACCCAGGGTTTACACCATGGGGGTTTCTCATGAGGCCAATACCTAGCGTCTAAAAGCGCCCTCTCGCTTACGCGAGGATGGAAATGATATTACGCCACTTACGTGCGTCATCCCCACAGGGGCGACTACCAATAGTAGCCTTGGTAGGGCCAACAGCAATCTATCATGCCGTATACCAGCTCTCTCTCTCTCTCTCATGGTTGGTGCCGGAGAACGTCAGGAGTCTCACAACCCGCCTGTGCGGATAAACCAGCCAGGCGTACCCAATCTCCCATGGGTACCTGGAACCACTGCCCCGCCGAGTCCAACCCAATCCGAACAGCTCGCTTCCAGAAGGGGCTCGAATTTTCGGCCCGGCGTACTTTTAATAACGTCAGAAGTACCACGAGTGCTCAGGGTACGCAGCGCCTGTACCCGGCAGCTGAAAGGTCGGAACCCCTTACGGGAACTTGAACTGACCTACATTTCTTCACTGGCATCGCTGCAATACCGCTCAATTAGGTCTCTCTTCAGTGGGGCTCTCCTCCTTGGGACCTTAGAGGTTGGTGACTTATGGGCAGGGACCGTGCGGCGTCGGGTGCGTTCTATCTGGAAACGTTAGCGACCCCGTCCATGCTTGCGCCCGTTGGCATCCGGATCTGGTCGTCCTTCAGGACTCTCTCCCCTCTCCTTCCCTCCCGGGGTCACATTGGAAGCACAACGGGTCGACTGGCTTGCGTGCGGTACTCTGCCCCGGTTCAGAGGCTCCCTCTATAATTTATACCTTTACGTTTTACTCCTTAATAGTCACCTTCATACCGTGAGGGAACGGTTTCAACCAGACAAAGCGGGGTTTCACCGATGTGACGTGAGCTAGCATCAGTGTTGCCAAGTTTCAAGACTGACTCGATGGCACGTATTATTCGAAAATAACACATAATCGAATATGAATATAAAACAATAAATTTATAAAAAGTAGGTATAAAACAAGCAAATATACAGCAAACTACTGAAATATTATATTTATCAAAGTAATGCGTCAGTGAAATTCTGAAAAATTAAAGAATTCAATTTTTTCATAATAAAACAACATGAATTCCAATTTCTAAGAATAGTTTTTTTCCAATTGGCGCATTTTAACTATCGCTTAGCAGAAGCTATAAATGGACAAGGTCATGCTTATTAACAGGCACGCCCAGCTTTAAACCTTGTTTTCTCTAAATTCTTTACTTCCTCTGCCACGTAGTACTTAGTAGGTAAAGAACGTATTGTATTCCACCCAAAAATTCAAACTCATATTTCACCGAAAATACAGGTTTTGAGGCCCCTGCTATACAAAGAAAAGCATTTTTAAAAAAGGTTACGTGTGTCTGTGAACAGCATAACTCAAAAACCAAAAGCTTGTTATTTAAGTTCAGTACCTTCCAAAGATGCGACACGAGGATTTTCAAGAAAATCTCTTCACCCCAAACTATCCTTTACATGAAACATGTTTCTAAAACAGGTTCTAATTATTTTGATTAAAGTGCCATGTATTTTACACAAAAAATAAAATATATATCTTCAATTTTCTGAGAATAGCCGGTGAAATCCTTTTCATTAGGAAGGAGTTTTGTATAATCTTGTATAACTGATAAACGTTAAGCGATAGACGAAAACGTACTACACAAAAAATGTAGAGCCCTTTAAAACACATATTTTATTCCAAATAACCTTTTTGTGGCATCAACCATTTCCGAAATATCCGTTATTAATGGTTCGAATTGTTCAATACTTGGTGCTTGTTTAAATGACCGATTTTCAGCTGTTTCTCGCCATGTCATGGAAACAGTATGGAATTTTAAGCTCACCACATAGCGTTCAGTTGTTAAACATTTGACTATCGCTGTTCTCTTTGTATCTATAACGAAATGTGTAATGTAGCTATTTCTGTAAAGGTTTATTTGGATTAAAACGATGTAGTTAGAAAAATAAATTTTCGTAAGAATAACCAGATTTTTCCACAGTCAAAATGCTCTATGTGATGTAATGTTTCATTTATTTCTTATAACATTTTTATTGCCTCTCTAAAGTAGATTAATGAAAATGACCATAAATGTGTTTAAGTAATGCTCCAGTTTTTAGAAATACATTGTCAACTTTTGAAAAATCAAGAAATTTGGAGAGCACAAAAGCTAATAGCTTTTCTACAATAATTACGGGTTAATAAATACCTGAACTTTGGCCGTCAAGATTTTTAAAAAATGAATTTATACGAGGCGTATTTTTACTTTCTCTACTACGTATAGTAACTAAGGGAAGTATTGTATTCCACCCAAAAATTCGATACCGAGATTTCAGTGGAAATACATGTTTTGAGGCCCCCTGAATCTAAAAAAAGCATTTTTGGAAACATGTCCGTGTGTGTGTCGGTGTGTGTGTCTGTCTGTCTGTGAACAGCATACCTCAGAAATGAACAGTCGGATAAACACCAAACTTGGTATTTAGGTTCAGTATCTTCCAGAGATGCCACACGAAGGTTTTCTAGAAAATTCCCCCACCCCATATTACCCTTTCCATGGAACATTATTTGAAAATTTTAATTTTCTCAAAAACGGCTCTAACGATTTTGATTAAAATATCATACGTTTAAGATATTTTCATGACAAATGAAATGTATATCTTGAATTTTCTGGGAATGTCTCCAAAAGTATTCTTCATTGTGAACGACTTTTGCATAACTGGTAAACCATAAGAGATAGACAAAATTTTTCTACACAAAAAATATAGATCGCGTTAAATTACACAATTTATGTCATATACATTTTTGTTGTTGAGTGAACTATTTTAGAGATATTGCTTGTTATCCCCTTATATTTTCCAATACTTATACTTTTTCTCAAATGGGAATTCGTTATTCATTTTTTTTGTCTTGGATATGCAAATAGTATTAATCTGTGGCAAAGAGAATGGTGCTGCACCTAGCAACCAGCTATTAAGAGATATGTCTATGCTTAAAGGCTACTGTATTTCGATATTGCCCTTGCAAATACAAAACAAGGGGAACATAGTAAACCTTAAGCGATAGTCAAATATTTTTAGAACTGGTCGCTATGTGTAAAATGTAATTCTCTTTGCATGTCAAAAGATCGTTTCTGCAAATATTTATCTCGATTAATATGAAATAGATGGAGAATAAGAGTCTGTAAATATAGTTTGTACAAGAGTAGAGAAAGTCATGTGAGTGTAACACATCAGAAATTTTTTCAATATCAGAACATTGTTTTCCAGCACTACTTTTCCACATAGTGACCGGCGTTATTCAGGCACTTGTAACGCGAAACCTTCGTCAAAGAATGATGCCGCCTGTGATAACAGCCCTGTTGCACTTCTTGTTTCACATCATCGTCGTTGAAATATTTTCCACCAAGGAATTTCTTTAGATGAAGAAACAATTGAAAATCGCATGGACCAAATCCGGACTGTAAGGAGAGTGGTCGAAATGTTCCCAACCAAATAAGGCGATCACATCTCGAGTTTGTATGGCTGTGTGTAGCTGAGCATTATTGTTTCCCTATAAACCTCACATAATTGGCGATGAATGTTTGCTGGCGTAACATTTCTCGTATTCGAAACACGAATCGCTGATCTGACTTTACATTCGACGAGGCGTTCCGTTTGTTAGAACACTTCGAAACACTTCAACTAGAGGAGAACACAAAGTGACGATCGCTCTCAGCTGCGTCTGGCTTCCTGATGAATGGAGGAAGTGAATGGGCTTGCTCAAAATCACGACCTCAGCGCTGCAGTGGCAAAATATTAAGACGGTACTTACTTTAAAAACACGCCTCCTACAATAAAAGAAATCAATATTTAAATAAGCATTCGAGCCAGAATTTTGTAACATGACAGAAATATTGCGTGTAATAAATGGCATAAATTTCAACAAACATGTAACATAATGTCGATTTTCTAAGTTTCACAGATGTATTATCTAAATCAAAACAAGCAACATATACATTATATGCAGCGTAAAATATTGTTTAGACTGTTGGAAATTTAGCAATGAACTCACATGCCAAGTGAGCAAACCTTCTGAGAACACAGAAAAAAATATGCATTTAAATTAGAATTCTGTCTCTAGTGATAAAGGTACAGACGAAAGGAGAGGTCCCCAGAGAACAACATTGCCCTTTTTGCTTCTACCGTGACCCTTGGGGGAGGTATGAGGGGAGAGACCCGAAAGGCGACCAGATCTGGATCACGACGGCGCAAATATGCACGGGGTCCCTAGCGTTTCCAGTTCGAACGTATCTCGGCCCACCCCCAAACCTGCTTACCCCCACTCGAAGGGGGTCCTAACTGAGCAAGGAACAAATATCTATAAAGTCCCGCCGCAACACGCCTAATACCGTCACCTGGTCCTGCAACAAACGGTGGCAACCCTACTGACTTTCAGTAGAACTGCGGATTTTTTCGCTTATCTACTGATCTGCTGACCAAATCTCCCGAGATTTTAATTCGGGAAATTGCTAAAGTTAAGCTACCCTGTGGCAGCATCGATAATTATTAGTTGTAGGTTAACTGGTGAGTACGCACACTCACACCCGCACGCCAGACTACGGACCTGCTGAAATAAATAAAACTAAATCTCGAGCCCAGCCCTTGGAACATCAGTAAAGCGTTCTAACAACTGAGCCACGACGCCAGTCTTTGTTATTAAATGACTACTACTGAAATCTCCGGAGATTTTCGAACACTTTCTACTGAAATCTTGACTACTAGGGTTGGCATCACTGCCTACAACCCTGAAAGAGATGACAAGGAGATGATGTGTATAGGAAATGATGGGATAGGGAAGTTGTGGTAGAAGAGGAACCACCCCTGCCGACCGGGGAAAATCATGGAAAACTAAGTCAGAATAGGAGGTCGCCGGGATCGAACCAGAGACCTCCCGAATGCGAGTCCACACGTTACTGCAGTACCATCTCGCTCGGTTCCTTAGTCACAGGATTAGGTTTAGTTGACGGATACCTACCACCTCGACTCTTTTGTGCATACGCCCCAGTGAGGAACGGATGAGATGAAGGATCCACAGGAGACGTATGGGCCGCAGGACCGGCCGGCGCATACGACAGAGATGCACAGGGTTCCTTAATGCTTACTTGCTTCAACACCCTGCCGGAGAGCGCTTAACGGCGGTGACCCTCCCAAGCCACCGGAGCTTGCATCACAGACTCCTCGAGCGGAGACCGGGGAAAGCTCGACCCAGCAGTGGAGGCTCGAAAGGCTGCCATCTGACGGGGCCGAGAAGAAGTTCCACCCCGGAGTCAACCTGTAACTTGAAATAGGGAGATGAAATGAGAGGAAATGGGGAAGAGAGGAGAGCCGTAGTAGAAGATACCACTCCAGCATTCACCATGTCAACCAGTGTGGGCGTCATCAGGAATCGAACCCGGGACATCCCGAATGCGGGCCACAGACATCGCCGCTCCGTTTGGCGTCTCCTCCGTGGTCTAGACTACCATGCTAGTCTCTAGCTCACGAGGTCAAGTGCACACCCTGCGGATGGACGATGGATTTTTTCGGGTGTAAAAATCCTTAACGTGGGCTCCTTCGGAAGGGAAGTAAAGCCGGTGGTCCCGTGTCGTAGATTTACAGCACGTAAAAGAACCTCAAGTCTGATAAAGAGGCCTCTGAGCAAAATTACCGATCTTTCACGCCCAATACAAAATGGGACGCTAAGGACCACAGTAGTCAAAGAGCGTCCATAAATAAGAAAAAGGCCTCCTCCACTCGGTTTCCTTAGCGATAAGTAACGTACGAGAACGAGTCTCTAAAGAGTAACATAAGAGAGAATGTGTTTAATTAGCGATGGGTAGGAAGGCAGGCTAGATGGTATCCAATATGGCTATTATTCGCTTATGACCACAGAGTTCACAAGGAATTCAGTAATACATAAGGCCCTCGAGCGGTGAAAAATCCTTGGCAACCGCAGAAAGTTGTTTTCTGTACCAAGGAATTTACAGTCCTGTGTGTCTACTCCAGAAAGTGTTCTATCAGACATGTTAACGAGGATGTGCAGAAACAGCAAACTATGTTACAATTTATGTGTTTCGGCGTTTTCTCAACATGTTTCATTTTGGAATTAATTATTCCTCCACAAGCCGTGTGTTGCACAAGGTTGGAAAGGTGGAATCAGACGACTGAAAAAATCTGATGTGTTATACTCACATGACTTTCTTTACTCTTATACAAACTATTTTTACAAACGATTATTCTCCATCTACTTCGTGTTAATCGAGATGTTAATATTATTGCTAATTTTCTTGTAGATGCAAGAGGAATTGCTAGGCTTTAAGCGATAGTCAAATATTTTAAGCGCTGGTTGCTATGTGGAGTATTCCATTCTCTTTGCATGTCCAGGATATAAAAAATGAATAACGAATTCCCATTCGAAGAAAAAGTATAATTATTGGAACATTTAAGGGAATAACAAGCAATATCTCGAAAATGGTTCACTCAACAAACAGAAATGTATATGACACAAATTGTGTATTTTAACGCGTTCTACATTTTTTGTTTAGTAAAATTTTGTCTATCTCTTATGGTTTACCAGTTATGCAAAAGTCGTTCATAATGAAGAATACTTTTGGAGACGCTTTCAGAAAATTCGAGATATACATTTCATTTTCATAAAAATATCTTAAACATATAATATTTTAATCAAAATTGTTAGAGTCATTTTTGAGAAAATTAAAATTTTGGAAAAATGTTCCATGTAAAGGGTAATCTGGGGTGGGGGGATTTTCTTGAAAACCTTCGTGTCGCATCTCTGGAAGATACTGAACCTAAATACCAAGTTTGGTGTTTATCCGACTGTTCGTTTCTGAGTTATGCTGTTCACAGACACACACACACGTACATGTTTCCAAAAATGCTTTATATGCATTCAGTGCACCTCAAAACATGTATTTCCGGTGAAATCTCGGTATCTAATTTTTGGTTGGAATGCAATACTTCGCCTACTTACTATACGTAGTAGAGAGAGTAAAAATTATTTGAAATAAATCTGTGTCTTAAATAGATCTACATTTTTTGTGCAGTATGTTTTCCAGTTATACAAAATTGAATAAAATCTCTTCGAAAGAAGAGGACTTCACAGCAGTGTTGCCAACTTAGCTATTTTATGGCTAAATCTAGCATTTTTACAGTAGCGTTTAGCCATATAAAATCGTAAAATGCTTATAGCCTGAAATCTAGCCTATTTAACAAACTCCTTAGGTAAAATCCTGCTTAAATAGCATAATTTCATCAGGGCTTTAGCCATGCAAAAGGAATAAATAGATAGGGTGTATCCCCAATACACGTATTATGGTCCTGACAAGTCACTAAAATGTGTACTAATCATGTGGCGGACTTTCTGGAGTCTGCGCTCAAAATCTATGATTTTTGACACACAGAATTGGTTAGTTTTTACATATTTCAGTAAATTTCATATCTCAGTGTCATATATTTAACGTATAGTTGGTTATTCTTTTACAATATTTAAATATTATGGAATTATATAAGATGATATCAAGAATGCCTTAAGGGGTTTAACTTCTACAAACAAAATATGGATAGGTTTAGACTTCAATTATAATCTAGCCTTTTTTTGTTGTTAAATAATACCTTTTTAAAGATACCATCTAGCCATTATTTGCGAGGAAGTGTTGGCAACACTGCTTCACATGTATTCCCAGAAAATTCAAGATATACATTTTGTCATGTAAATATATTTAATGTAGGTATTTTAATCATAATCGTTAGGGCCATTTTTAGAATATCAAAATTTTTGAAAAATGTGACATATAAAGGATATTTGGGGTGGGGATTTTCTTGAAAATCTTAGTGTCGCATCTATGGAAAGTATTGAATAAGTTTGGTATTTATCCGGCTTCTCGTTTTTGGTAATGCTGTTCTCTCTCTCTCTCACACTGACACACACACACACACACACACACACACACACACACACATGGACCTTTCTCTAAAAATGTTTTCGTTTTGGATTCAGGGGGCCTTAAAGCACGTATTTCCGCTGAAATCTCAGTATCGAATTTTTGTGTGGAATGCAATATCTTCTCTACCTATTATGTACGTGTAGAAAAAGTAAAAAGGACTTTTAGAAAGAGGTCCGCCCATGTGTGTACGAGTATTTGCAACGCATAACCAGATATCGGATAAATAGCAAAATTCGTTTTTAAATTCAGTATATTTTGAGGATAAAATAAGAATATGATCAAGGAAGCCCTCCCACTATAAACTACCCTTCACGTGAAAAATTGTCCATATTTTTTAATTTCTCAAAAGTGGTTTATGTTTAACATGTGTTTCAGATGTTTCATTAATATACCATAAATCAGACCCATACTACACATGAAAGTGTATTAATTTAAAAAAACAAAACTTATTTCAAATAGCTTTCAGTGTCATTTTGCAATTATTCGTTATTACTTTTTCTACTACTTATAGTAAGTAGGGGAAGTATTGCATTCCACCCATAAATTCGATACCGAGATTTCACAGGAAATACATGTTTTGAGGTGCACTGAATGCATATAAAGCATTTTTGGAAACATGTCCGTGTGTGTGTCTGTGAACAGCATAACTCAGAAAGGAACAGTCAGATAAACACCAAACTTGGTATTTAGGTCCAGTATCTTCCTGAGATGCGACACGAAGGTTTTCAAGAAAATCCCCCCACCCCAGATTACCCTTTACATGGAACATTTTACGAAAATGTTAATTTTCTCAAAAATGGCTCTAACGATTTTGATTAAAATATCATATGTTTAAGATATTTACATGACAAATGAAATGTATATCTCGAATTTTCTGGGAATGTCTCCAAAAGTATTTTTCATTGTGAACGTCTTTTGCATAAGAGAGAGACAAAATTTTACTACACAAAAATGTAGATCGCGTTAAAATAGACAATTTATGTTATATACATGTTTGATGTTGAGTGAACCATTTTCGAGATATTGCTTGTTATTCCCTTAAATTTTCCAATACTTATACTTTTTCTCAAATTCGTTATTCCCTTTTTTTTCTCCTGGTAATGTAAAGAGAATGAAATGCGCCACATAGCAACGAGCTCTTAAAATATTTGACTATCGCTTAAAGCCTACCAATTCCCCTTGCATCTACAAAAAAATTACCAATAAGATTAACATGAGGCATATGGAGAATAAGCGTTTGTAAAAATAGGTTTTACAAGAGTAGAGAAAGTCATGTGAGAGAGACACATCAGATTTTTTTTCAATACGTTGTAATTTTTTAAAGTGCTTTATCACCATTCTTCTGTTTCTGGTGATGTCATCCAATGAGTATGGAATTTCAAACCCAGTGGCCACCTTTCAAGTGTTTGAATATCACCCCAAACTCCTCTATCCCTCTTGTGGGAAGAGCAGGGAGAGAAAAAGTCATGTTAACGTAATATTTGAGATATTTTTTTGGCGAGCCGGTATATTTCCTGAAACTTGTTCCTGAATTCAGAAATGCTGAACAAGGTTTAAGTGAGGGGTTTTGTAAAGTAGGCTCCAGCACGGCTTGCTGTTCGATGTAAAAGTGAATGTATTGCGGGAAGTTACACAATGTGTGAATAAAGGGTGCCAGGAACATGTACTGTGAGATCGGTTCAGTAAATCGCAGGTATTCCGCACAGCGATTTGTCGCGAATTTAACCGTATCACCGTGTCGTAATCCGATGAAAGGATCAGTTGCACATACCTACAAAGAAAAAGAAAATGACTGGAAACCATCAACAATCCTGAGTGATGGTGACTCGCTTTCGATAAACAGAGAAAACAAAACAGTTTACTTTGTGACAGGCAAGAGAGAGAGGGAGGGAGGGAGAGCAAAATAAAAAATACAAGGATGATGTGACGTGAGATTGCGAAACTGAGGTGGTCCATCTCTATGAGAATTATGTTCATCAATCCGTTACGCACAAAAAAAGGAAAAGGAAAATGATAGAGCAGTTGGATGGATGGGCGTAACAGATTTGTTATTTTCACCTGGATATGTCACCGTGTGTATATAAGTGTGGGTGAGTGTCAGGGAGTCAACAGGCAGTCCACAGCATGGCTGCAGAAAGGTTCCTACTGCTCCTCCAGGTCGTGGTACTGGCTCTGGGCAAAGACGAGCAGGAGCAAGTCGTCGTCAAACCAGTCACATATGGCATTCTGACCACAACCAAGCTAGGCGACAACGGCGATGTGCTGGTGTCGGCCACTAACCTCAAGGATGACAACAAGGCTCAGAGTACGCTGCCGTTGTTGGGTCTTGCGAAGACAGACCTCACGGCGTTAGCGTCTTGGCACCATGGACACCATGGAGGAGGCAGTGGGCACCATGGGCATCATGGAGGAGGCGCCGGACACCATGGACACCATGGACACCATGGTCATCATGGAGGAGGCGCCGGGCACCATGGACATGGGGGCGGACACCACGAACATCATGGAGGAGGCGGTGAGCACCATGGACATGGGGGCGGACATCACGGTCATCATGGAGGCGGTGGGCACCATGGACACGGGGGCGGCCATCACGGACATGGGGAAGGTCATCATGGGCATCATGAGGGCGGACATCACGAACATCATGGACATGGCGGTGGACACCACGGGCACCATGGACATCATGAACATCACGGAGGTGGGCATCATGAACATCACGGAGGTGGACATCATGGACATCATGGAGGCGGTCATCATGAACATAGCGGTGGGCACCATGGACATGGAGGCGGTCATCATGAACATCATGGGGGTGGACATCATGGACATGGGGGTGGACACCACGGACATCATGAACATCATGGGGGTGGACATGGGGGCGGACATCATGGGCACAGCGGAGGTCACCACGAACATCACGGACATGGGGGGGACCACCATGGTCATGGAGGAGGAGGTGGTGGTGGTCATCACGAAAGCGGAGGCGGCGGTTCCCATCACTCCGATCATCACCATATTGAGGGTCATGAAGGTCACAAGGGCTACTCCGGACACCACGGACACGAAAAAGGAGAGAAAGGATATCATCATAAGGAGGGGCATAAGGGACATTACGACTCCGACGGCGGTAAGAAGTCGGCGCACCATGACCACGATGGCCATGAGCACGAGCATCACCATGGCGAGGAAGCTGAGAAGGGTTCCAAGTTCGACGAAGGCGGTCACCACAAGAAGGGTCACTCTACTAAGGGTGAACATAACGTCCACAAGAAGGACGAGTTCGAGAAGAAACACGAGTTCTATGACGAGCATCACGAGGGCGGTGACCACGAAAAGTTTGGAGAATTCTTTGGAGAACACGGGTCCAAGAAGGGCGGTCATGAGGAGGGAGGACATCACAATTCTGAACATCATCATGGTCACCATGGCAAGAAGGGTCATCATGAGCATGGAGGACATCATGAAGATCACAAGGGTCATAAGTCCGGAGGAGGCCATGAGGAGCATCACGGACATGAACATGAATACGGGGGTGGAGGCGGACATGAAGAGGGTAAGAAATGGAGCTACGGCCATGGTGAAGGACATGGACATGGTCACGGAGATGGTCACGGTCATCACGGAGGAGGTGGACATGGTCACGGAAGCGAACACGGGCATCATCATGGAGGCAGTGGGCATGGACATGGCCATGGAGGTGGACACGGGCATCACGGAGGAGGTGGACACGGCCACGGCCATGAAGGCGGACATGAACATGGGCATGGAGACGGACATGGGCATCATGGAGGAGGTGGACATGGGCACGGTCATCATGGTGGACACGAGCATCATGGAGGTGGTGGACACGGGCACGGTCATCATGGAGGCGGTGGACACGGGCACGGTCATCATGGAGGCGGTGGACACGAACATCATGGAGGCGGTGGACATGGGCACGGTCATCATGGAGGCGGTGGACACGGGCACGGTCATCATGGAGGCGGTGGACACGAGCATCATGGAGGCGGTGGACATGGGCACGGTCATCATGGAGGCGGTGGACACGGGCACGGTCATCATGGAGGCGGTGGACACGGGCATGGCCATCATCATGGAGGCGGTGGACACGGACATGGTCACGGAGGCGGAGGACATGGACATCATCATGGAGGTGAAGGACATGGACACGGGCATCATCATGAAGGCGGTGGTCATGGACATGGTCATGAAGGTGGACATGGACATCATCATGGGGGCGGAGGACATGAACATGGTCATCATCACGGAGGTGGGCATGACTGTGGTCACCATGGAGGCGGAGAGCACGGTCATCATCATGGGGGCGGCGGACATGGACATGGGCATCATCATGGAGGCGGTGGGCATGGACATCACCATGGTGGTAGCGGACATGGACATGGGCATCATCATGGAGGCGGTGGTCATGGACATGGTCATCATGGGGGCGGCGGACATGGACATGGACATCATCACGGAGGCGGTGGACATGGGCATCATCATGGAGGCGGTGGACATGGGCATCACCACGGAGGCAGCGGACATGGGCATGGTGGTGGACACGGTCATGATCATCATATTGGCAGTGCGTTTGACGCTCATGGATACAAGGTACACGAAGATGATGTTCATCGAATATACGGTGAAAAGGATAAAGGACCTTTCGGGCTTGATTTTCATGGCCTGCATTTTTTGAGTCACGCCTGGTGATCTAGTCTCATTTCTGTCTCAGATTGAGACACTTGTGATGTTATTGTCTTATTTATTTACTTTGTTATAAGTGCATATTACACTGGAGTACTGTTTTATTGTTGAATTTATTGTTGTTAATATGCTGACGATCAATAAAAACGAATGCATGGCAATAGTTTGGTTAGCTATGGTACCCATATAATCCTAATCTTGTTTCATGTTAAGATCGCGCGGTTAATACGTCACATCTGTATTCCAATGTATATTTAACAAAGGGTAGAGGTGCACTACACGTGTCCTTAAAACTTTTAATGTAATGTTCTTTCATATAAGTATTTCAGAATCACTTCAAGTTTGTATTAATATTGTGACGATGGCGGGGACTAGCTCAGGGATATCATAGGAACGGTTGTAAGTTCCGGGTAGCTGGAACGGTGGTGAAGGGGTGACACTATTAGACGTGTAATTCTGATTCCAAGAGAGGCTTTTAATCTTTCAAATAAATTAGCTGAAGTGCATTGAAAGACGGAGCGAGAAAGTCAGCGTTTGGGTTTATCTGGTTGACGGAAGAAGTCCGGCATTCCACTTTTGTCGTGCCTAGGGCCGACGTCGAAATTTTAAGCTAACACAAAATAAAGAGCTGACCGTCAAAGAGTCATGCTAGGCAGAGCCCAAGCCGAAAAAACCCTAAATTTAAATACCCGAGGAGTATGCTGACTAGTGCTTTAGCCAGCACTGACCTAAGCGGATCTCAGCATGATTTGCAAATTCCACCCACGTGTCGCACATGAGTCCTAAATATCTTACCACCAAACCCCTTCTTACATAAGCATCTGGAAAATGGGTCTCAAGAATCCTAAAGCTAATGTCATAGATTAACTTAAATAGATTTTATCCTGAGTATCATAGACTTTATAAATCATGTTTATCACATTCTTGTAAAATAAAACTATAAACATTACAATATTATAAAGAAAGAAAAATTGTATACCTTACAAAAGTGACTTTCTCTGCCTACTATCGTTTATTTCTGTATAGCTACTACAAATAGAATAATTTGTTGCTTTTCTGTTTACTTCATGCCAATAGAGATAAACAGTTTCAGAAATAATTTCCCTACACATGTCGTTTTAGCTACAAGAGGAATATAGAAAACCGTATTGATAGTCAGAAAGTTAAAAGAGGTCCACTATATGTGACATCGCGAAACGCTAGTTCATAGGTTAGTACTTTAAAGAAAGTCGTCTCCCGTGGTCTAGGGATGCCAGTTCCTGAATTCGCGGCTTCAAATACATGGATTTTTTTCGGGTGTATCACTCCTTAGCATGGTTTCCTTCGGAAGGGAAATTGGGTTACCTCTGCTAAATATCCTGGGGTCCTACTAGAAGGCGGGCTCACTTTCGCTCCATTTGTCAGGGCAAAAGTCAGCCTCGGCCACGCCGCACTAAGACAGCTGTACCCTGTTTTTCGTTCCACTATGCCTAACTACCTAAAGCTACGCCTATATCAAGCGATCATCCCGCTCCTGATTCTGTATGGATGCGAGGTATGGGGATCGATGGCAACGACCACCATGAACAATCTGCAGACCGTTCAGAACAGGGCATTAAGGATGATCTATTATACTGGGCGTAGATTCCCTTCTCATATCCTACATAACCACTCCGGACTCAAATACATCGTGGACATGGTGGGCGGGAGATCTCGCACCATACACATGAAAGTTGCAAACCAACCAAATCAGCTGGGACATTATGATCACAGAGCCCCAGAACACGGCAGAGCTACCGTCTACACAAGCACGAATGAGACTGCTGACATAAGGGCTCCCAATCTATCTCTTACACTCCCTAGCTAAGCTGTATTGGGCCTGGTCACTAGCTGGACGAGTGACCGTTCAGCAGTGGCCCACTCTCTTTTTAACCTGGTCATTCCCAAATCCTATAACCACATCCTATCTTGCTTCGCTGCCAACCGTCCTGCTTAATTTCATAACCACGCAAACGGTTGTACAAGTTAAGCAGCACTGGGCTTGGTCGCCACTTGAACGCTTGTCCGCTCGAGCAGTTCGCCAAGACCCAATCAATGGCAGCATAGGAAGCGAAGCTGCGCCCACAGACCACGACACAAAGCTTGCGTAAAACTCAAAACCTACTTTATCGCACACGTAAAGCTGCAATAGCGGCTAGGTACTGTGGTGATTTTACATTCCACCCAGGTAAACTTGGTTGACCTGCTCTCGATTGCTGGAAGGGAAGTAAAGCCGGTGGTCCCGTGTCGTAGTTTTACGGCACGTAAAAGCAGCTCAAGTCTGATAAAGAGGCCTCTGAGCAAAATTACCGGTCTTTCACGCCCAATATAAAATGGGACGCTAAGGACCACAGCAGCTAAAGAGCGTCCATAAATAAAACATTTCCAATAATAAGATATTTCAGGAATGGATGATGCCACACAAATGTTCTATAAGGGACCTACATTTTTTGTGCAGCAACAGGTAAAGGTAAAGGTACGAACAAACAGAGGGGCAGAAAACCGCACGCAGGCCAGTTGGCCCCGTGTGGGAGGGATGAGGGAATATACCCGCAAGGCGACAGATACGGTTGACGACGGGCGCAAGCACAGACGGGGTCCCTAATGTTGCCCGATCCTACCCACCAGCCACCGAGCCTCCGGCATCCCACTCGGAGGAGAGACCTAACTGAGTAGCTTCTCAACGACGTCAGAAAAGAAACCTCTCCAGAACGCACAACCACCGCCCAGTCGTAACCCGTCTGGTCCTACAACCCTGAAACAGATGACAAGAAAGATGTCTGAGTACAGGAAATGAGAGGGAGGAAGTTTGTGGTAGAAGATGAACCACCTCAATATTCCCTGGCGACCCGGGAAACCACGAGAAAACATGGGTCAGAGTCAACGTCGCCCCAGACCTGCCGAATGCGGGTCATAAACGTAGCCGCCTGAGATAACCCGATCGCATTTTGTCTCTCTCTCTTATAATTACCCGTTATGCAAGAGTAAAGTTTCTTCCGAATGAAGAGGGTTTCACAGGAACTTCAAAATATAAACATAATTTGTCATGCAAATGTCTTACATATATGTGGTATCTTAATCAAACTCGTTAGAGTCGTTTGTGAGAGTATATAACATTTCCAACGTGTTTCCATGCAAAGGGTAGCTTGGAGTGTGGAGGTTTTTACTTTCTCTACTACGTATCGTAGGTAGGGGAAGTATTGTATTCCACCCAAAAATTCGATACCGAGATTTCACCGGAAATATATGTTTTGAGACCCCCTGAATCCAAAAAAAAAGCATTTTTGGAAACATGTGCGTGTATGTGTGTCTGTGAACAGCATAACTCAGAAATGAACAGTCGGATAAACACCAAACTTGGTATTTAGGTTCAGTATCTTCCAGAGATGCAACACGAAGGTTTTCAAGAAAATCCTCCCACCCCAGATTACCCTTTACAGGGAACATTTTTCGAAAATATTAATTTTCTCAAAAACGGCTCTAACGATTTTGATTAAAATATCATATATTTAAGATATTTTCATGATAAATAAAATGTATATCTCGAATTTTCTGGGAATGTCTCCAAAAGTATTCTTCACTGTGAACGACTTTTGCATAACTGGTAAACCATAAGAGATAGACAAAATTTTACTACACAAAAAATGTAGATCGCGTTAAAATACACAATTTATGTCATATACATTTTTTTGTTGAGTGAACCATTTTCGAGATATTGCTTGTTATTCCCTTAAATTTTCCAATACTTATACTTTTTCTCAAATTCGTTATTCATTTTTTTTATCTCCTGGACATGCAAAGAGAATGGTATGCGCCACATAGCAACCAGCTCTTAAAATATTTGACTATCGCTTAAAGCCTACCAATTCCCCTTTCATCTACAAGAAAATTAACAATAAGACTAACATCTGATTAACATGAAGCATATGGAGAATAAGCGTTTGTAAAAATAATTTGTACAAGAGTAGAGAAAGTCATGTGAGTGTAACAGATAAGATTCTTTTTTCTTTTTCTTTCCATTGCAAGAGCTTGTTACCACGGGTAAACATTTGAATACTGTTTCTGCATGTAGCTATGTTCCTATTACTTGATCTGAAATCATTCCTAAGCAAGAATATATCGCAAGGACGTAACATGAACAGAAAAATGATTTTATATGAATACTGTAATATAACATAATGGATATCTGTGAATTGTTTATTAGTACAGAAAGTCGTGTAATTTTATCACATCAGATTTTTCAGTTAGCTCTACACAGACAGACTATTACACACATAAATGCACGGTATATTAACTTCATTGTTTGTGCTTGACTGCCAAGAAAGATGTTGATAAACTTACATTATATTGAGAGGTTCATAACGTCACACGAGAAGTAGTTGTAATATGACATTCAAAATTATTATGAGATAACTTCACTTTATTTATTTATTACACTTATTAAGAGTACTAGACTTCTTTCTTTTGAATCTTATAAGAAGTCAGTGAAACGTATTTTGCTCTGAAATAATTTTTGTCTCAATGAATTATAAATACTAATGTCATGTTTTATGTACATTTCTGTATCTGACGTTACTACAGAAGGTACTTGTTTTGACAAATTATCCATCCATAGATCCGTCTCTGTCTGTCCGTCCGTCCATCCGTTCACCCCCTATCTGTGTGTGCATTTGTCCATCCCTCCATCCGTCTAATTATCATTGTGTTCTGTCTTTCTGTCTTTCTGTCCATTCATCCATCCATTCGTCTGTCTGTTTCCGTCCGTCCATCCCTTCATCCATCCATCTATCTGTCTTCCCGTCCCTCCATCCCCCCATCCTTCCGTCTGTCTAATTATCATTCCGTGTGTCTGTCTGTCCGTCCGTCCATTCCTCCATCCATCCATCCATCTCTCTGTCTCTTTCGGTCCCTCCATCCATTTGTCTATCTGTCTCTCTCCGTCCATCCATCTGTCTAATTATCACTCTGTGTGTCTGTCTGTCCGTCCCTTCATCCATCCGTCTATCTGTCTCTTTCTGTCCCTCCATCTGTCTAATTATCACTCTGTGTGTCTGTCTGTCCGTCCATCCCTTCATCCATCCGTCTATCTGTCTCTTTCCGTCCCTCCATCTGTCTAATTATCACTCTGTGTGTCTGTCTGTCCATCCCTTCATCCATCCGTCTATCTGTCTCTTTCCGTCCCTCCATCCATTTGTCTAATTATCACTCTGTGTGTCTGTCTGTCCGTCCATCCCTTCATCCATCCGTCTATCTGTCTCTTTCCAGTCCCTCCATCCATTTGTCTATCTGTCTCTCTCCGTCCATCCATCTGTCTAATTATCACTCTGTGTGTCTGTCTGTCCGTCCATCCCTTCATCCATCCATCTATCTGTCTCTCTCCGTCCATCCATCTGTCTAATTATCACTCTGTGTGTCTGTCTGTCCGTCCATCCCTTCATCCATCCGTCTATCTGTCTCTTTCCGTCCCTCCATCCATTTGTCTATCTGTCTCTCTCCGTCCATCCATCTGTCTAATTATCACTCTGTGTGTCTGTCTGTCCGTCCATCCCTTCATCCATCCGTCTATCTGTTTCTCTCCGTCCATCCATCTGTCTAATTATCACTCTGTGTGTCTGTCTGTCTATCCGTCCATCCATTCATCCACCTATCTGTCTCTTTCCGTCTCTCCATTCATTTGTCTATCTGTCTCTCTCCCTCCATCCATTTGTCTAATTATCACTCTGTGTGTCTGTCTGGTCATCCCTTCATCCATCCGTCTATCTGTCTCTTTTCGTCCCTCCATCCATTTGTCTATCTGTCTTTTTTCGTCCCTCCATGCATCTATGTATCTGTCCATCGGTCTATCTATCTGTCACTCTGTCCGTCCGTCCATATCTCCCTTCACCCATCTCTATATCTATCTGTCCGTCCGTCCATCCCTCCATCCATCTATCTGTCCATCTGTCTAACTATCTGTCACTGTCCGTCTGTCACTACATTGCACTAGCCATCTCTGGTTGTTTACACGAATCAGAGAGGAACTCGCTAAATGCAGTTATTTCCGCTCCCTCCTTGTTTCACACGGAATATAAGATGATGCTTGTATTTTGGGATTTGTTTCAAGCCAGAGAGACGCAACAAGGACTAGGTAGAATCTAGTGTTTGCTAGGTAAATGTGGAAACACTGCTGTGATCTAGGGAAATGGGTCAGTTTTTGTGCCCCCAGTGTATGTAGCCGCTTTTAGTTTCGTTCTGTGTAGCCAAAAGCTGTTTTCATTTGGAACAATTTCACAGGTAGCATTGAAGTCACGTTGGTATGCAAGTATCATTAGACATCTGCCGAAGAATATTGTTATCTTCACGCCCGGGTTGTTCCCCGCTGTAATTACGTGGCTTGTAGCAGAAAAAGATGAAAGCAGGATGTGATTAAACGACGTTATGTGGCACAAAAAGCGTTATTTCACGCTTGTAACCAAACTAATAGAGAACAAAACAGCTCTTTGGCGTATGTAAGGGCTTACTTACTTTCTTTGTTAGCTGTGGTTACAACTAATATTACTTCTTGCATTTCAGAGGAACACCCTTCTCCTTCTCGGCAGTGGCTTGCGACTTTTCCTGCAGCATAACACCCTGGGTATGTTGATGTCTGTGTTTCAATAATATTAGTGTCATTACTACCATTAGTGTTGTGGAGTGATGGAGCTCCCACTTAGCTGTACAAGGAACTCGTTCACTAAAAATAGCATGGTTCACACAGATCAGTTGCTCTAAAAATTATGTAACTTTGAATAATGTGAATTAATCTTTAAATAGTTGTCCAGACTCATTAGTATATGATGTATTGTGTTTAGTGGCTAGCAAAAACATTCTAGTTGTTTTATTTCCCTAATTTGAATGCGTCTATTTTTACTTTCTCTACTACGTATGGTAAGTAGGGGAAGTATTGCATTCCACCCAAAAATTCGATACCGAGATTTCACCGGAAATACATGTTTTGAGACCCCTGAATCCAAAAAAAAGCATTTTTGGAAACATGTCCGTCTGTGTGTCTGTGTCTGTGAACAGCACAACACAGAAACGAACAGTCGGATAAACACCAAACTTGATAGTTAGGTTCAGTATCTTCCAGAGATGCGACACGAAGGTTTTCAAGAAAATCCCCCCACCACAGATTACCCTTTACAAGGAATATTTCTCGAAAATTTTAATTTTCTCAAAAATGGCTCTAACGATTTTGATTAAAATATTATATGTTTAAGATATTTTCATGACAACTGAAATGTATATCTCGAATTTTCTGGGAATGTCTCCAAAAGTATTCTCCATTGTGAACGACTTTTGTATAACTGGTAAACCATAAGAGATAGACAAAATTTTACTACACAAAAAATGTAGATCGCGTTAAAATACACAATTTATGTCATATACATTTTTTTTTGTTGAGTGATCCATTTTCGAGATATTGCTTGTTATTCCCTTAAGTTTTCCAATACTTATACATTTTCTCAAATTCGTTATTCATTTTTTTTTTGTCCTGGACATACAAAGAGAATGGAAGCTCCACATAGCAACCAGCTCTTAAAATATTTGACTATCGCTTAAAGCCTACCAATTCCCCTTGCATCTACAAGAAAATTAGCAATAAGATTAACATATCGATTAACATGAAGCATGTGGAGAATAAGCGTTTATAAAAATAGTTTGTACAAGAGTAGAGAAAGTCATGTGAGTGTAACACATCAGATTTTCTATCTTTTAATTCACATTTATTGTTAAAGTCTTAATTACTACATAATAAAATTATTGTTTTAAAGAAAACTAGGTTTAATGTCCAATGGTTGGAAACTTCGCTGAACCCTCAATTTTATGCTGGGTTGTGCAAGGAACCTAACAATTTCCAAGCTTATTGTAACATTTTTAAGAACAGTTTTGATCTATCTGAGCAACAATATCTCATACAATAGGTAAAATTCATATGAGCTTAATGAAAAATCAAAGAACCCAACTATCCTTTTTGTAGCGGAGATTAACTGAGTCACGGAAATTGAGATAAAAGTTCAGGAAAATGGATATAAAGAGTAGGGAAAATCAGGGTAATGAATATAAGAATTCAGAAAAACTCTGGTAAGTGGGTATAAAAATATAGGAAAAGTTAGGGAAATTGATATAAACATTTAGGGAAAGTCAGGGAAATTGATATAAAAGTTTGGAGAAAGTCAGGCGAATGAACAAACAATTGGGAATAAGTCAGGGAAATGGAAATAAAACTTAGGGAAAGTCTGGGAAATTAATATAAAAGCTCAGAAAAACTCAGGTAAGCGGATATAAATATATAGGGAAAGTTAGGAAAATTAATATAAAAATTCTGGAGAAGTCAGGGAAATTTATATAAAATTTAGGAAAAGCCAGGAAAATGGATATAAAATTAGGGAAATTCAGGGAAATTAATATAAAATTTAGCGAATGTCAGGGAAATTGATATAAAAATTCAGGGAATGCATATAGAATTAGGGAATGTCAGAGGAATAAATAAAAAATTCAGGAAAAGTCGGGGAAATGGATATAAAGTTAGAGAAAGTCGCGAAATTAATATAAAAATTCGAGAAATTCAGGGGAATGCACATAGAAATTGGTGAAAGTCCTGGAAATTAATATAAAAGTTCAGGATAAGTCAGGGAAATGGATATAAATTTTTTTGTATGAACCCTCACTTAAGAAATAGTTATAACGACCTGTACTGGTCGGAAGGATATAGTCAGGTCAACACAATTCTTAAGTTCTTTATTGTTTTCTTGGTCAATAATTTTTTTAATTCGTGCTTCATATTTATATATTCCCATTCTCATGTTAACAGTACAACAACATTTTGCGATTATTTCGCAAACAAAGACTTAAAAATCAAGTATATGCTTGGCTCGTATAACAACTGAAATTCGCTTGGAGCAAAGTATTAATTTATCTAATATTACCCAATACAATGAGTTATTAAATAATGTTATTATGCGAAAAATTGAATTATTAATACAGTGCTTTTGTTTCACACTTTGGCCACCGCACGGCGGCTGGCACACTGTCCGCCCCAGCTCGGACTCCAGCGGAAGCAGTTATAATACCTCCGCAAACGCCTCACGTTCTCATAGTTACAGTTACAATGTTTAATAAGCAGATACCTTATCATAAGAGATGTTGCAAATGTTGTCATTCTCTATCCACGCATTTCTGGAATCTCCTTAGGAAATGTTCATTCACACTCGAGAGTTCAATATCCTAAACTCCAATAGTCTTTTTAAAACATGAAGAAGATTCTATTGAAGATGGTTTGTTACGTTGTCTTGTTGTAGGAGTTAGTTTCCGGTAGCCTTCGCCCCAAATGTACTTTCAGGTTGCCTTTGCCCCAAGTTGAAAAAGAAAATATTAACTTTGTAATTTGACTGTTTCTTTAAATATTATATATTTGTGTTTGCCTCGGCTGCGTCAGTATTATTGTTAGAGATGCGTTTCTCTTGGCAGGGTTGTGGTGCGACAAGAATGTAGGCTTACACAGATTATATTTTTACTTCACTCCTTTTATTAATACTTGATAGGATTTAAATAACACTTCACTGATATAGAGAGCTGTGAGATTCTTTTATTAATTAATTACACTTTTTAACACGTTAACTTATTTTTCGTCTCACACGAAAACGTATTAAATCTCTCGAGGAGGTATCTCACATCCGGTTACAAACACTGTCTGCAGGCAACTGAATTGAGTTCAACCGCCTAAACTTGTAAATTTCTGTATTTCAAGTCTCTGATTGGCTATTCCTAATCCAATAGAATACCTTGATTTAACTAAAGCTTTTTCTGGTTGTGATTGGCTATTTTTATAAACTGTCACTAAAATTACATTATTGCTTCCAAGAATCAGAAGTAGTATTGTTAAACTCTCAAACTCATTATTGCCTAAAGGTTACCTCATTGTTAGCAACGTTTAACCTATTATTCTCACAGCTCCTATATTATTAAATTACGTAATGCATTCACATAACATTATTGAACATGTATACAATAATATAAACATTTACAATGACTGTAATATACACCTTTTATATATATATAGTTACATACACATATTGCTTTAAGGTGGGCTCTTATTGAATTATATATTATATAATTAGACTGAAATCATTTAAGTGTTAAAAATACTGCCTCAAACTATGACAAACAATTCAAGAATTCAAACTGTTACTAGATATCTTGGAAATGGCTAAAGTTACAAAAGAAGGTTATTTGTAATAAATTGTGTGTTTTAAATAAATCTATATTTTTGTGTAGTGCGTTTGCGTCTATCACTTTATGTTTACCGTTATACAAGATTATACAAAATCCCTTTCGAACTAAAAGGACTTCACAAGATATTTCCAGAGAATTTAAAATATACATCTTATTTGTCATGTAAATATCTTTTATGTATAATATTTTAATCACAATAGTTAGAGCCGTTTCTTAGGAAATCAACATTTTCGAAAAATGTTCCATGTAAAGGATGGCTTGGGGTGAGGGAATTTTCTTGAAAATCTTATTGTAGCATCTTTAAAATGTACTGAACCTAAATACCAAATTTGCTGTTTATCCGATATTTCGTTTTTAAGTTATGCTGTTTCACACACATACACAATTTCAAGAAAAGCAGCAATATAAATCAGCCACAGTATTTGCACATTGTTGTTGAATGATCTTCAGGAAGCGTGAAACATTGGTCCAAAACTACTTATTACCCAATGTAATTTCTGGAAGTGCATTCTAGGGTTGGGGAGGAGTACTGCAAACTACGGAGTTCTTCGTGAGGTAGGATGCTGGGAAGATGCTGTATTTGCTAAACTAAACGTAGTTAAGTACTGGCTGCGAATAATTAAAGGTGATCAAACAACTCTGAGAGCAATATGTTATTGTCATCAAATGAACAACATAGAGCATCCAAAATGGTGGGCGGCGGGTCACAATGGGAATTATCAAAAATAGGCTTAAACGATATCTGGCAAAGGGGTAATGAAAATACACACAGTGCCGTGAAAAAGTCAAAATACGACTATGTGATATAAACAGGCAGAAAACAGAATCTGGATGTAGACAAAGATCAACATTGAAGCTACAAAATGAAATAAAAACTAGGTGGGGTAAGGAAACATATATTTTGGAATTAGGTATAAAACAGAGGACGGGAATAGCATGGCTTAGGTTGGGAGGGTGGAAAGCTCGCAAGATTGTTGATGACGATGGCAGGAGGATTTGCCCATTATGCGGGGAACAAGAAGACTGGACGCATATTTTGGCAGCATGCGTGCAGACGGAGGGTATTAGGAAAAACTTATTACCGGAAGTATTTTTGGCTTCCAACAGACGGAGGACAGCATGCTGGGACTTGATTCTAAACAACCAAAACTGGCCAAGCTTGGGTACATACTTAATGGAAGTACGTGTACTGAGAGATAAGGTGTTTATGCACATTTTCTTTAAATATACGAGGGCAGAACAGAAAAAGCCAGACGTTTTGGCCTAACGTGGCGATGAGCAGGGCTAGAGCCACCATCATGGTGTCAGAACGTTCCTACATTCAGTATGCATCCAGCTGTGGTAGCGTGTCTTCCTTACTGTGCTCTCTGTGAGTTGTTATAATGTGCGCTGCAATAGCAGCGGTTGGCTAAAAAGAACAAAGCAATTGAAATTTATCGTCAACTTTGTGATGTTTACGGGCAGGGAATAATGAGTGAAAGCCGAGTCAGGCAATGATGCATTGATTTTATAAATGGCCGTACCAATGTTCACGACGAGGATCGCAGTGGAAGGCCTAGCCTTATGACTGATGAACTGTCAATGCAAATCAATGACAAAATTCGTGAAAATCGTCGTTTCACGATTACAGAACTTTCGGAACATTTTTCCCAAATTTCACGGAGTTTGGTGCTTCAAATTGATGCTTTGATACTGATGCTGAACTGCATGCCGGTGTAAACCAGTGGTTGAAGTCGCAGGCGGCAGATTTCTACAGAGAGGGTATTGAAAAAGTTGTGCCACGGTATGATAAATGCCTCCTCAATTTGAATGAGATTATGTAGAAAAATAGCTTAAGATTGTACTTTTCAAACGTAGATAATAAACGTTGATATTTGCATTTTGTTAATTGTTTATTTCAAAACGTCTGGGACTTTCTGGATTACCCTCGTATGTGGTGTTTGAGCACTTGTGTGTGTGAGTGTGTGTGTGTGTGTATTTGCGTGTGTGATTCAGGGTGTTTTGAATTTTGTATGTATATAGTGTGCAAATTATAAAAAATAGTTGTTTTTCTGGTCGATTCTACAAGTCACGTATACAGACCAGGTATTTTTCTAGAGATCATGTACGGTCTTATGACCCATGTGACTGTGTTATGCAATTAATGTAATACTAAATACTTAATAAATACTACTACTACTTATTACCCAAGGCCAAGTGAAAGTCGCCTGGAACTGCATATTGTGACCGCTGCACAGTGTATCTCGGGCAAGTGGCAGAACAGTGTCACATGTAGGAGGAGCTTTCTTTTTGAGTTGCTTTTCTGCTTATGATATGTTACAGTCACACAGCATTCCTTACCCACTATACTTTATTACTTTATTTACCACTTATATGTAGTAATTAGATTGGTGTGGCAATGCCAGATGACGTTTGATAGACTCTGTACCAGCTTACACTTCTTTGGCTTCCTGGGCACGCTGGCATTTGAGGAAATGAGGGGCAGACACTCGCACAAAGAAGGGATGTTCTTGAGCCTGAATTATCGACCCAGCTTAGGCGAGGGCTCATCGGGGCCTGATATAAGCTCAGAGGAGTTGTGGTGTATCTTACAGGCCACAATACTCAGCGCAGCTCCTTACACGAGACTCTTCATATCGGAAATGTGGGAGGGATTTTGAGACCTCACAGCATATACTATGTGAATGCAAGATTTCCCTATCTATAGATATGTATCCCTAAGGTCCTTCTTTTGGGACCTGGGGAGATAAGAAGGACAGATATCAAGGACGTGGTCCGTTTATTGGGACCATTAGACTTGAGTAATGCCCATAATAAGAGGCTCCTTGGAGGCCTATTTAAGATACCACTCATCATCGCCATAGTAGACATTGCTCTTCGTGGCCTAGGGGTAGCATGCTAGCCTCTAGTTCCCGAGATCGTGAGCTCAAACCCGGCGGAGGGTGATGGATTTTTTGGGGCGTAAAAATCATTAGCATGGCTTCCTTCGGAAGGGAAGTAAAGCCGGTGATCCCGTGTCGTAGATTTACGGCACGTAAAAGAACCTCAAGCCTGGTAAACAGACCTCTGAGCAAAATTCCCGGTCTTTCACGCCCAATACAGAATGGGACGCTGAGGAACACAGCAGTTAAAGAGCGTCCATAAATAAAACTGAATTTAATTTCATTTATAGTAAGTAGATGAAGTAGGTACCCTAGTGTACCAAAAAATTCGACATTGAACATAACTCAGAAACAGAAATATCGGATGAATACCGAACTTGAGATCTTCCAAGAAAGCGACAAAAAGTATTTGAAAATAAAAATCCAAACTACACTCACATGCAGCATTTTTTGTTATTTTTTTATTTTCTCCAAAATACCTCTTTACAATTTTGATTAAAGAGCATAAGTTTAAGATATTCCAACAATGTAGAGCGAAGGTCTACCAGGACAAGAGCCGGTGCCCAAGTCCCCCTTCTATACCCAGGGTCCAGCGCCAACCGAGTGGCTCTCCAAACCGTGGGCGGTTTCCCATGAGGTCAATGTCTAGAGGCTATAAAGGCACCCCGCTTACGCGGAGATGGAAGTGGATACGCCACTTACGCGCGTCATCCCAGAAGGGCGACTACCGATAACCTCGGTGGGGGCGACAGCAATCTAGCATGCCGTCTACCGGCTCTCAAGAGCGGCACCGGAGGACATTGAAGCGTCTCACAACCCCGGCTGCATGGAAAACCATACAGTCGTACCCAATCTCCCACGGGTATCGGGAACCACTGCCCCGTCGAGACCAGCCCAATCCGAACAGTTCCCCAACGGGAGGGGTTCGAATGTTCGGCCCGGCGTACTTCTAGTAACTTCAGAAGTACCACGAGTGCTAAGGGCCCTCAGCGCCCGCACCACGGCAGCTGAAGGAGTCGGAACCTCTCCCCTACGGGAAAAAATAACATGTCCTCCGTGGTCTAGTCTAGGTTACCATGCTAACCTCCAGTTCCCGAGGTCGTGGCTTCAAACCCGGCGGAAGGCGATGCATTTTTTCGGGCGTCAAAATCCTTAGCATGGCTTCCTTCGGAAGGGAAGTAAAGCCGGTGGTTGTATATTTACAGCACGTAAAAGAACCCCAAGCCTGATAAAGAGGCCTCTGAGCAAAATTACCGGTCTTTCACACCCAATATAGAATGGGACGCTAAGAACCACAGCAGTTAAAAAGCGTCCATAAATAAAACTCAGTTTAATTTAACAAAACAGCAGCATGCACGTATTTATTTTTCTGGGAATAGCCCGTGGATTCAAATTCATCCTGAAACACCATGTATAACCTTGCATTACTGGTAAATCATAAGAAATACAGGCAAAGAGTACGGACCGAGTGGCTCCTGCGACCGGGGCACAGCACCACAAGTATACCACAACGGTCGTTTTTGTTTCTACCGTGACACCTGGAAGAGGGATGAGGGGAGACACCCGAAGGGCGACGTAACCCCGGCGCCCGGGTTCACCCATAAGTCTCTGATCGCCGGTAGTCCCCCGAAGGGTGAAGATGGTGTTTTGTTGTATTGTTATTTGCCCCACGTATGGAAGCCAATTTGAAGTAGATAATATCTTTACGTTATTTGCGCCACGCTTTGGGCGTCAATTTGAAGTCGGTTGTATTATATTTCAACTGTTGGGGAGCCGAACTTGTAGTAGTATGGTAAACAGTTTCCGGTAGCCTTCGCCCCAAATTTTAAAAAAAATATTAACTTTGAAATTTTGACTGTTTCTTTAAATATTATATTTATGTTTGCCTCGGCTGCGTCAGTATTATTGTTAGAGACGTGGATGTCTTAGCAGGGTTGTGGTGCGACTAAGAATGTAGGCTTACAAAGATTACAATTTTTACTTCACTCCCTTTATTAATAACTTCACTGATAGAGAGAGAGCTGTGAGATGTTTTTATTAAATACTTGCACTTTAACACGTAAACTATTTTTTTCTCACATAAAATACGTATAATACTTCTCGACGTATCGCGCGTCCGATTAGGAACACGGTCTACTAGTAACTGACTTCTGAATTTGTAAATGTTTCTACATTTCAGTTTCTGATTGGCTAATCCTACTCCAATAGAATACCTTTATTTAACTAAAGATTTTCTGGTTGTTAATCGGCTATTTTTAAACTGTCGCAAAATTTACATTATTGTTGCTCCAACAATAACTAGTAGCATTTAAACTTTCAAACTCATTATTGCCTCAAGGTTACCTCATTGTTAGCAACTTTTAACCTATTATTCTCACAGCTCCTACACTATTAAATTACGTAATACATTCACATAACATTACTACATGTATACAATAATATAAACATTTACAATGACTGTAATATATACTCTTTATATATTGTTACATACACATATTGCTTCAAGGCGGGCTGTTATTGAATTTACATATTACATAATTATACTGAAATCGTTTAAGTGTTAAAATACTGCCTCAAGGGGCAGTCAAAAGAGAGACCTAATTAGCAGTCCCCGCAGGGACGTCAGGAAAGAAACGCTCAGCTTCCGTCCAGCCACAACCCGCCGGACACCGTCGCCTGGTCCTACAACCGTGAAACAGATGATGGGTACAGGAAATGGGGGGGGGGCAGGAGAGTTGTGGTAGAAGATGGACCATCCCAACATTCGCCCGCCGACCCGGGGAAAGCCCATGGGTCAGAGTGGGCGTTCGTCGGGGATCAAACACGGGACCTCCGAAATTAGAGTCACACACGTCACCGCGTCGCCACCTCCCTCGGTTATAACACACAAACTAAATTGACCATATAAAAAATCTGATGTGATATCTTCTCTACGCTCTATCTTTATTAGTGGGTATACAAACTATTCTTACTAATGTTTATTTTTCCGTCTACTTCATTTTATCGAGATAAACCTTTACAGAAATAGCTACATTGCACATTTCGTTATACATACAAAGAGAACAGCGATAGTCAAATGTTTAACAACTGAACGCTATATGCTGGCCTTAAAATTCCATACTGTTTCCATGACATCGCGAGAAACAACTGAATGTTAACAGGAATTTAGTAATTAGTAATTTTATTGTTAAACCAATTAATTATACAAATTTACAACAACAATTTTACAAATTTATTCTTAATTCAGTTACTAAACATAACAATAAAATATAAAGGAAACTAACCTCTTAACTACTGGTATCCAGCAGTATGGAATACTGTTGTTGGGTCCTACTTGCAACATATCAAATAAAAACTATTGTAATTTAATACTCATTTACCTCTTCCTTGTTAATTTTCCTCATCCATTTTGCTTTTACTCTGCCCAAGAAGTTTCCTACTTCTATCATATTTTTCCTAGATTTTACATTTACTAACTTTTTAGCTTGATTTTCTATTGGTAAATTTAACCAATCTCTCTTCTCTATCCTCTTTCTAAGCAACTTCGTTTCTTTACACTCTAAAACTATATGTCACTCTTTAACTTTCCGGTGGCATAGTGGGCATTTCTCCAAATCAATCTCTTGTCTCAAACCTTTCAAATTCACCACCCCTGTCCTAGCCCATGCAAATCCTGCTCTTGCTGTTTTATCACATATATCAACATGCTGTTCCCTGCTACATACTACTTTCATTTCTCTGTATAATCTCAGTGAGCTCTTAAAAGTAAAACTCGTTAATAAATCTTATTTTTCCATACCCTCTATTCTTGTACTAATTTCATTTCAGAAACCTATTTGTAGAATTCTTTAGCTCTCCAAATCTCCCCAAAACCTATCTTCATCAAGGAAACAGGACTTAAAGAATGACCAAGTAATGAAAATTCGAACCATTAATACTCGTAACTGATATGTCAGAAATAGCTTATGCCACAAAAAAGCCTTATTTGAAATAAACTGTGTATTTTAAAGGGATCTACATTTTTTGTGTAGTACGTTTTCGTCTATCCTTGAGCGTTTACCAGTTATGCAAGATTATTAAACATTCCTTCGGAATGAAGAGGACTTCATAGGCTATTCCCAAAAAATCAATATATACATTTTATTTGCAGTGTAAATATCTTTAATATGTGGTACTTTAATCAAAATCGTTAGAGCAATTTTTTAGAAAATCAAAATTTTCGAAAAATATTCCACGTAGAGGTTAGTTTGTTGTGGGTTGTATTTTCTTGAAAATCTTCGTATCACATCTATGGAAGATACTGAACTTAAACACCAAGTTTGGTATTTATCCGAATTTCGTTTTTGATACTGTTCATAGACACACAGACACAAACACAAATTTTTCTACAAATGCTTTAATTTTGGATTCAGGGGACGTCAAAACGTGTATTTGCGGTGAAATATCGACATCGATTTTTTTTGCTGGAATGCAATACATTCTCTACCTACTATGTACGTGGTCGAGAAAGTAGAAATGTACACTTCCTAAAAACAGAAATTTTTGTGAAATAAATTTTTATAGCATTAACTATTTCCGAGATATTCGGAAGTGCTATATCGAAGCGTGGAGTTTCAATGGCAGCATATAAGGACCCGCTTTTTAAACATTTAACTGTTGTCCTATATTCCTCTTGTACTACAACAAAATATGTAATGAAACTATTTCTGTATACGTTTATCTCGATCAACATGAAGTAGACAAACCAAAAATATTCTCTGTAAGAATAGTTAGTATAAGGGATTTAAAAATAAATGATAGTGGGTAGAAAATGTTATGTGTGTTTAAGATTAAAATTTAAAAGTGTAAAACAGCATTTCTTCTACTTCTTGTATGTGAAAATACAAACAGAATTAGGAGTTTCTTCCCTAGTCGTAAGAAAATGAACAGGGAATTGTATTTTGCTAAGGTTCCTCGTGCAGTAAGCACCACCTTCGTTACATTCCCATTTTCATCGATGAAGCTTATCTTTGAGAAACTAAAAGCAGGTGTTTGAACTGGCGGATAAGACTCCAACTACAATTTGCTAATGAAACGGGAATTACTCGCATCCGCAGCGGACTTTGTGTTTACGAATGTTTAATCAATGTAGCGATACTGTTTGTCCGAGATAAGAAGTGCCCCAGGGGATTTCAAAGATCAAGGCTCCTACTCGATATGGACCACATAAGAGTTTAAATCCGCCGCGACAGCAGTTTCTGTACTTGCATATAAGCATTCCCCTGCTGAATAACTCCATTCGTCCAGCTAGTTTATGTCAAACTCCCAGTTACCTTATAGGGTGGAAGGGTATGAATGTCATTCACCTCGAAGGTATTTATATCTAAAAATACAAAAAAAAAAATCTGATGAGTTACATTCACATACCTTTCTCTACCCTCCAGCTCTTATTGGTGGATATACAAATCATTCTTACGAAAGTTTATTTACTACCTACTTAATTTCAATCGAGATAAACCTTTACAGAAATAGCTACATTACACATTTCATTATAGATACAAAGAGAACAGCGATAGTCAAATGTTTAACAACTGGACGCTATATGCTGGCCTTAAAATTCCATACTGTTTCCATGACATCGCGAGAAACAACTGAACGTAGATAGGTCTTTAAAAGAATGACTAAGTATTAAACAATTCGAACCATTAATAACGGATATCTTGGGAATGATTAATGCCACAGAAAAGGTTATTTGAAAAAAATTGTGTGTTTTAAGAGATCTGAATTTTTTGTGTAGTACGTTTTCCTATAACGCTTAACGTTTACCAGTTATACAAGATTATACAAAACTTCCACCGAAAGAAGAGGACTTCACAGGCTGTTCCCAGAAAATTAAAGATATACATTCAATTTGTTCATGTAAATGTCTTTAATATATGATATTTTAATCAAAATCGTTAAAGCCATTTTTGCAAAAATCCGTGTAAATAGTAGTTTGGGGTGGGGGATTTTCATGAAAATCTAAGTGTCGCATCTTTGGAAGTTGAATACAAAGCTTTTGGTAACTATCATAAATTTCTGTTTGAGTTATACTGTTTACACAAACGCGCGCGCGCGCACACACACACACACACACATTTTTTCTAAAAGTGATTCTATGTTGTATTAAGGGAGCCGCAAAACGTGTATTTCCGGTGAAATATCGAATTCGAATTTTCGTATGGACCTGCTATATATGTGTTAGAGAAAGCAATGAACTGAAAATCTGATGTGTTGCATTCACATTGCCTTTTCTACTCAATGTTATACTTTTCAAATTAAATTAAATTGAGTTTTATTTATGGACGCTCTTTAACTCCTATGGTTCTTAGCGTCCCATTCTATATTGGGCGTGAAAGACCGATAATTTTGCTCAGAAGTCTCTTTATCACGCTTGAGGTTTTTTTACGTGCCGTAAATCTACGACACCGGACCACCGGCTTTACTTCTCTTCCGAAGGAAGCCATGATAAGGATTTTAAGCCCGAAAAAAATCCATCGCCCTCCGCCGGATTTGAACCCGCGACTATGGGAACCATAGGCTAGCACGGTACCACTAGTCCACGGAGGATAACATTATACTTTTCCGTACAAAGCTGTACTTCGATTCTACATATTTCCTGTTAATACAGATAAACGTTCATTACACTTTTCTTGTAGCTATAAAAAGAATACGGTAGGAAGATAGTGAGATTTTTAAAACGAGTATCGCTATGTGATAGATTTAAAAGTCCACACTCCCTTTTATAGACCACAGAAAAAAAATTCTTATCTGTTACATTCACATGACTTTCTCTACTCTTGTAGAAATTATTTTTACAAACGCTTATTCTCCATATGCTTCATGTTAATCGAGATATCGAAATGTTAATCTTATTGCTAATTGTCTTGTAGATGCAAGGGGAATATGGTAGCCTTTAAGCGATAGTCAAATATTTTAAGAAATGGTTGCTATGTGGAGTATTCCATTCTCTTAGCATGTCCAGGACAAAAAAAAATGAATAACGAATTTGAGAAAAAGTATAAGTATTGGAAAATTTAAGGGAATAACAAGCAATATCTTGAAAATGGTTCACTCAACAAAACAAATGTATATGACATAAATTGTGTATTTTAACGCGATATACATTTTTTGTGCAGTAAAATTTTGTCTATCTCTTATGGTTTACCAGTTATATAAAAGTCGTTCACAATGAAGAATACTTTTGGAGACATTCCCAGAAAATTCGAGATATGCAATTCATTTGCCATAAAAATGTCTTAAACTGATAGTATTTATTCAAAAAAGCCGTTTTTGAGAATATTAAAATTTTCGAAAAATGTTGCATATAAAGGGTAATCTGGGTTGGAGGGATTTTCTTGAAAACCTTCGTGTCGCATCTCTGGAAGATACTAAACCTAAATACCAAGTTTGGTGTTTATCCAACTTTTCGTGTTTACTTTCTCTACCATATATAGTAAATACATGAAGTATTACATTCCATTTAAAAGTTCCGTACCGAGATTTTACCGGAAATACATGTTTTGAGGCCCCTTGAATAAAAGTAAACATCTTTAGAAAAAGGTTGTGTGTGCGTGTGACTGTGAGCAATATAACCCAAAAACGAAAAGTTGAGAAACACCAAACCTGGTATTTAGGTTCAGTACCTTCCAAACATGCAACACGAAGTGGAATTAATTGTTCTTTCACACAAGCCGTGTGTGTGTTGGACAGGGTTGGAAAGGTAGAATCAGATGACTGAAAAATTCAATGCCATAGCCGGGATTTGAACCACGGATCTCCCGGTCTCCGTCAGTGGTTAGAGCAACCGTACGGAGACCGGGAGATCCGTGGTTCAAATCCCGGCTATGGCATTGAATGTTTCAGTCATCATACAACACGAAGATTTTCAAGAAAATCAGCTCACTTATTTGAAATAAATTGTGTGTTTTATGGAGAGCTGCATTTTTTGTGTGGTACGTTTTCGTTATGCAAGTTATGCAAGATTATATAAAATTCATTACGAATGAAGAGGTCTTCATAGGTATTCCTAGAAAATTCAAGATATACCTTTTAATTATCATGTATACGTTTTTAATATATGCTACTTCAATCAAAATCGTTAGAGCTGTTTTTGTAAAAATCTTAAATTTCGAAAACTGTTCCATGTAAAGGACAGACTGGTGTGAGCTGATTTTCTTGAAAATCTTCGTGTTGCATGATGACTGAAAAATTCAATGTCATAGCCGGGATTTGAACCACGGATCTCCCGGTCTCCGTCCGGTTGCTCTAACCACTGACGAAGACCGGGAGATCCGTGGTTCAAATCCCGGCTGTGGCATTGAATTTTTCAGTCATCTGATTCTACCTTTCCAACCCTGTCCAACACACACACGGCTTGTGTGAAAGAACAATTAATTCCACTTCGTGTTGCATGTTTGGAAGGTACTGAACCTAAATAGCAGGTTTGGTGTTTCTCAACTTTTCGTTTTTGGGTTATATTGTTCACAGTCACACGCACACACAACCTTTTTCTAAAAATGTTTACTTTTATTCAAGGGGCCTCAAAACATGTATTTCCGGTAAAATATCGGTATAGAACTTTTGGATGGAATTTAATTTACTATATATGGTAGAGAAAGTAAACACGAAAAGTCGGATAAACACCAAACTTGGTATTTAGGTTCAGTATCTTCCAGAGATGCGACACGAAGGTTTTCAAGAAAATCCCCCCACCCCAGATTACCCCTTACATGGAACATTTTTCAAAAATTGTAATTTTCTCAAAAATGGCTCTAACGATTTTGATTAAAATATCATGAATTTAAGATACTTTTATGACAAATAAAATGTATATCTTGAATTTTGTGGGAATGTCTCCATAAGTATTCTTCATTGTGAACGACTTTTGCATAACTGGTAAACCATAAGAGATAGACAAAATTTTACTACACAAAAAATGTAGATCGCGTTAAAATACACAACTTATGTCATATACTTTTTTTTGAGTGAACCATTGTCGAGATATTGCTTGTTATTCCCTTAAATTTTACAATACTTATATTTGACTATCGCTTAAAGCCTACCAATTCCCCTTACATCTACAAGAAAATTAGCAATAGGATTAACATATCGATTAACATGAAGCATATGGAGAATAAGCGTTTGTAAAAATAGTTTGTACAAGAGTAGAGAAAGCCATGTGAGTGTAACACATCAGATTTTTATCGATTCAAGCAGTCTCAAAACGTGTATTTCCGGTGAAATCTCGATAGCGAGGTTTTGTTTGGAATGCAAATAGGTAAATAGTGGAGAAAGAAATAATACGGTTAAATCATCATTAAAGGGGGCCAGTATATAGTACATTTATAATTATATAAGGGTGTATGTGAATTGTGAAAAGCGTTATATTTTAATGAAATAGTAAGAATTGCCGGAAGCGGCGATCAATAACAAGAGTTTATTGCTCCCTTGAAACCGTCTCTGCCAATCACCTGCTGAGTTGGGAAAGCGACACAGTCCATTGTATCCGTCGCTTTGCTTTGCTTTCGTTTTTCTTCCGGCAGAAACCACAAAGCGTGTACGATGCTACACTTGAATTCACAGGATACTGGACGTGTATAAATAGTGGTGATGCTGCGCCAGTCGTCAGTCAGTTGTTGTAGTAATGAGGATGGGTCCGGATCCTGGCGCGATGCTGCTCTATCTCGTGATGTGCCTCGCGGCCTCCTCCGCCATCACAGCGAAGAACCACCGTCCTGCGGCCGTCGAGGAGAATCCCCCGGTCGCGCACCCAGTGGCCTTCTCGTACACGACGACGGCGCAGGCGCCTGCCACTCCAGAAGCCATAGTTCACGTCAGGGGTAAGGTACATCACAGGAATCAACCCCAGTACCAGCAACAAGCGACTACTGCGACTCCTTTAGGCGTCGTGCACACCACCATCGTGCACCATCCGCCTCAGGTCGCATATCGCAAAGAGGACACGGTTGTGAAACACCATCGTCCTCAGCAGGTGTATAAAGAAGAAGTGACCACGGTGAGGCACCATCGCCCCAAGAAGGTCTACAAGGAAGACGTCGCCGTCGAGAAGCGCCCCAAGCAGGTTTACAAGGAAGAGGCAACCACAGTAAAACAACGTCGGCCGAAGAAGGTTTATAAAGCAGAGGTCACCTTCGAAAAACACACTCGACCCAAACAGACCTACAAGGAGGAGGCTACGACGGTGCAGTACGATCGGCCCAAGCAGATTTATAAAGAAGAGTCAAGTACGCTTAAGCACCATCGGCCACAACCGGTGCAGAGGGCGGAGGATTCTGAGGAAGAGGAAGAGGATCCATATCACTACTGGAGGTCAAAACCTTTATACTTTGAGACACAGAAGCCGTCAAAGGTTCGCTCTAAGGAGCGAAAACAGCAGAAAAAGAAACAAAACGACTACCGTGACGAGGAAGAGGAGGAGGAAGAAAGCAGAGGCCGCGAACACCATGTAGAGGCACCTCTGTCCGCCAGACAACACCGCGGTCAGGAGGAAGTGGCTATAGTAGAACCCAGAGGCTATAGGAAGCCGTACTACAAGTCTTACCGCGAGGAAGAGGCAGAGGAAGACGATGACGAGGAAGAAGAACAAGGGCGTGAGAGTAAGGTCGTGCCTTCTGTCCAGCAGGAGGCTGAGGAAGAAGAAGAAGATGAAGAAGAGGAAGTCGAGGAGGATGGCGGTGCCTCTGAGGTCGTAGAACACCACGCCATTCCTGTGAAGCACCCTGAGGGTAAAGTCCTGAGGAAACCCGTGGCCTTCAAGTACGCGGATCAGAAACCCTCTGCTAGCGGACACAAGCACCACGAGCATGGCGGCGACGAGCACCACGAGGAGGGAGGAGGTAAGAAAGATCACTCAGAACATCACCATGATGAGGGTCACAAGGGACATAAGGGCTACAAGGGGCATCATAGCTACGAGAAGGGAGAAAAGGGGCATCATCACAAAGAGGGACACAAGGGACACTACGTGGACGAGGGTGGCAAGAAGAAGAAGCACCACGATGAGGGAGGTCACGAGGGGAAGCACCACCACGGCGAGGAAGGCGAGAAGGGTGCCGAGTACGGGGAAGGTGGTCACCACAAGAAGGGCCACTCCACCAAGGGCGAACACAACGTCCACAAGAAGGACGAGTACGAGAAAAAACACGAGTTCTACGACGAGCATCACGAGGGCGGCGACCACGACAAGTTCGGCGAATTCTTCGAGGAACACGGCTCCAAGAAGGGCGGTCATAAGGAAGGAGGCCACCATGATGCCGGTCACCACGAGGAACACCACGGCAAGGAGGAACACCACGAGGAGGGCGGCTTCCACGACGAGCACAAGGGTCACAAAGGAGAGGGGGGTCACGAAGAACACCACGGGCACGAAGAGGAGCACGGCGACAAGGGGGAGCATGAGGGAGGCAAAAAGTGGGCGTATAAGAAGGGAGATTAGCGTGTGGCGTGTAGAACTTGACACTAGCAGCTGTGATATGTACACGTGTTCACTTGCTCCTTCACAATCTGACTATTTTAAATAAATAAATACAAAAATAACAATCGTGTTTTCGTTTATACAACACCTAAAACCCAAAAACAGGGCAAATGTAAAAGTGTTCACTCGATAACAGCTTCTGTTACTGAAGCATTTCTGGTACTTCTGTTTTGTATATAAGTGACGTTTGTATGTATAATGTAATGTCTTAAAGAGTCTGATTTGTTACAATCACACAAACTTTCTCTAACAGTTATAATTTACTTTCACATCGATTCTACAAATTATCGAATAAAAACCTTACGTTTTTACTTCTTGTTAATTTAAGTATTTTCTAAAATGTCTGAATATATATGTTGTTGTAGCACACAGAACGCTAGTACGACAGTCAAATGTTTGTTTTAAAAACTCGTTATATGTATGATATACTTCATATTCTGAATATTATTTGCATGACCTGACGAGAAACACAAGAACGGGCATAGCATTCTAGAAGTGTGTAGCCGATGAAATACCGAAAAATTCAGACCAGCAGCAGGAAATATCTCGAAAATGGATAAAATTAAAAGAAAAGTGATTTAACAAAAATTGTGTATTTTAAAAAACTCTACCGTTTTTCTGCAAAATTTTTGTCTATCTCTTATGTTTTCAAGCTTATAAAAGTTCAGTCAGATTAAAGAGGAATTTAAAAGCTATTTAGAGAAAACTAAACATGTAGATTTTGTTGGTCATACCAATATGTCAAACATAATATGATGTTTTAATTTAAGCCGTTAGAGCCATTTTTGAGAAAATAAAAAATAATGAATAAAATTTTCTGTTTGTATTAGGGAGAATTTTTTTTAAAATATTCGTGTTGTGTCCTTGAAAAGTGCTGAATTAAACACAAAACACACATTGACACACTTTTTTCTCAAAATGTTTTCTTTTGGGGTCATTGGACCTCAAAACATGTGTTTGTGGTGTAATCTTGATACCGACTTTTTGGTTCAACCTGTTGCAGAAAACTGCTACAGAAAGTAAAAATGGTTAACTTTGAATTTTCTACAGGGCTTTATTTTTAAAACTTGCATTTAATTTAGTTAAAGAAAAGACGAAGTTAAAATACAATTGATATCCCTTTTAGCTCTCTTCCTCCCCCTCCCTCCCTCTCTCTCTCTCTCTCTCTCTCTGATGTGTCTTTTATTTAAATTAAATAAAAACAAATGATTGAAATGAAAGCCATACACCTTCAAAGACTGCAGGACATATTCCTGTCCACTTTAAAAAATTCTAGCACCCAAATAAACACAAAGTAAATTTTCATTTTAACTTACAGAAGGAAAAATGAAATTTCACTTCACTTGTCCTGGCGTTTTTCAACATTTTTCAATTTATTAGTTTTATTTATTTTTCTGTAATTTACACCGCAGCTATTTCAATTTTTTTCAAGCTTGGTGTTTAGAAAATTAGCTTGTGTGCATTTAATATACAAACTTTTTTAAATAGGCTATTCTTAACGTGTGATTTAAACTGATGCAGAAATTAATTTGCGAAAGTTAATCAGAAAGTTCAGTAAAAACGTTGATAATTCTAGACTTCGACATTTTTTTTTTCCTGCGACGGGTCAAAACTCATTTTCACAGAAATTTCAAGTATAAGACCAAAGTTTGCTGAGCTAAATAAATGTAAAGTGGTTTTTTAAACATCAACAAGAAAATATTTAAAAAAAGATCAGAGAAGTTTTCAAAAGAGTGATAAAACTAAAATAACAAAAACTCTAGAAAAGCACTACAATATGCAAACTGTAATTATGTTGTTCTTTTACATCATTAAAAATGAGAAACTTTTCTCCACTAATTTGCCTGCTAGAATTGTTTAAACGCTTTATGGGTAGGGATGTTGATTTTTCAGAAGTGCGATATAGCGTAAAATACTAATAAATTCTTGTACTCTTGTATTTTCATTTTTCATCAATTGTAAACCCCTGTTTAATGTGGTTTTAAAATACGAAATCTCATATGTGTATCAAATAAAACCTTTTTTTTCTTTCTTTCTTTATTCTGGAAACTTCAACTGCGGAGTTTGTACACTCTTGGAGTGTTTATGACGCACTTGACCACAGTTCCGGAAAGATGAACATTAATGTGAAAAAGTGAACAATTTCTTTTATTTGTTGAAACTAGCATAATTAATAAATTTTACTTATTTTATTATGACATTTAAAATCTGCACTTTGGGGGGGGGGCCGTAGGGAAAATAAACACATCTGTGATCCTAACGATAACGCAATTGTTTTTAAGAATAGTGTCAGCCTAAACTTTGACTCAGATCTGATTACCCAGTTGGGGGAGGGGCTCTTCCTACCCTTTTGCAAACAAGTTGTGGGATGTTGCTAACTTTAGGCACGATGCTAAAATGCATGCTAGAGGATGGTCACACACATATATGCTGCAAATCAGAACTCTTTCAAATGAAAATATAAACAGAAACATGGAAATAAATTTAAAAAATCTGATGTGTTACACTCACATGACTTTCTCTACTCTTGTACAAACTATTTTTACAAACGCTTATTCCCCATATGCTTCATGTTAATCGAGATATTAATCTTATTGCTAATTTTCTTGTAGATGCAAGGGGAATTGCTAGGCTTTAAGCGACAGTCAAATACTTTAAGAGCCGGTTGCTATGTGGAGTATTCCATTCTCTTTGCATTACCAAGACAAAAAATGAATAAGGAATTTGAGAAAAAGTATTATTGGAAATTTTAAGGGAATAACAAGCAATATCTCGAAAATGTATACTTGTTTGTATCCAAAAGTATTCTTCATTGTGAACGACTTTTATATAAGTGGTAAACCATAAAAGATAGACAAAATTTTACTACACAAAAAATGTAGATCGCGTTAAAATGCACAATTTATGTCATATACATTTCTTTTGTTGAGTGAACCATTTTCGAGATATTCCTTGTTATTCCCTTAAATTTTCCAATACCTATACTTTTTCTCAAATGGGAATTCGTTACTCACTTTTGTTTGTGCTGGACATGCAAAGAGAACGGAATACTCCACATAGCAACCATCTCTTAAAATATTTGAATCAGATTAACATCTCGATTAACATAAGCATATGGAGAATAAGCGTTTATAAGAATAGTTTGTACAAGAGTATAGAAAGTCATGTGAATTTAACACATCAGATTTTTTACTATTTTTTTTTTATTCTGGAGGCCTCAAAGCATGTATTTCGGATGAAATCTCCGCATCGAATTTTTGGGTTTAATCCAATACTCTCTACCTTGTTAGAGAAGGTAAAAGACTGTTCGCTGGAGTGGCTAAGTTGCAGCAGTCACGTGGAGGAAAACTAGAGAAAAGATAGTTGAACGTTTTAATCCTGATACTGCTGGCCGAGTGTGGTCCATAGATTTGAAAGATTAAGTGTGAGTAGTTTTGATTAGGGATGTGAATATTTTCATTCCCAGACTGAATGCGCGCCACAGACGTTACCGCTGAGCCATCCCATGGCTGAAGCTACCTGATTTAGCAGCGAGCGAGATGGCGCCGATGTACAACTCACATTCGATTCCTAGCGACCGCCCACTCTAACCCGTGGATTTTTCGTGTTCCCCGATTCGACAAGCGAAAGCTGAGGTGGTTCATCTTCTGTCTCCGATTTCCTGTACCCATCATCCTCCTTGTCAACTGTTTCAGGGTTGTGGGACCAGGCGACGGTGTTCATCGGCTCGACTGGAAACCGCCTCTGGTGCTTTCGGTTGGGAGATCCTTGTAGACTCCGGAAGCTCTAGAGTAGGCTTGAGCGGCGTTGGAGGCGTTCAATCTGGAAATATTAGGGACCCCGTCTATGCTAGCGCCAGTCGTCATTCGGATCTGGTGGCACTTGGGATCTCTCCCCTCATCCCTCCCTCCTGGTAGAAACACAAACCCTACTGACCTGCGAGCTGCGCTCTGCCCCGGTTTCGGCCCCCCCTTCTGTTCGTCCGTACCTTTACCATTATCAGATTTGGCGCAACCGAGGATCGAACCCGGACGCACAGTATGATGAGAAAACCGTATATCACAGTGATATTGATATTTAAGGAAAGAATACTCCGAGAGAAGGTAGCACCATAGAGAAAGAACCAAACGCAGTGCTTGACATCCTCCATACAGTCCCAGATGCATGTTTCCGGAACATATTGCTTCTTTGGCTACGAGAGTCTGTGTTGTGTAAGCACAAGATTTATACTTGGCAAGATGCTGGTTGTACTTTATGAGGCTGTTTGTTACATAGCTCATGTTTAACAATAGCCACCTGCCCGCTCTGTCCGTTATTAAACTTTTTATAGCCCCAAAATGGACTAGCCGCAACATCGGGATTACAGCAAGGCTGTGTTACACGAAGTCTCCTGTTACACGATGCGCAACAATCAGAATCGTGGTTGCCACCAAAAAATCGGTTATTCTACCCCCAAAACAACATAAATACACACATTTTGAGTCTTGTGTTTGATATTTAATTGAAAATAAAATTAATAAAACTGATGCGGTACATTCAACTACCCTCTCTCGTTTGTTAGTCGGTATGCAAACTATTGTTACCCAAGCTTATTTTTCTATCTACTACATTTTAATCCAAACAAACCTTTCCAGAAACAGCTACATTACACATTTCGTTATAGATACAAAGAGAACAGCGATAGTCAAATGTTTAACAACTGGACGCTATATGCTGACCTTAAAATTCAATACTGTTTCCATGACATCGCAAGAAACAACTGAATGTTGACAAAACTTTCAGAGAAAGGCCAAGAAATGAACAAATGTTCCATGTAAAGGACAGTTTGGGGTGGGAGGGTTTTCTTGAAATTTTTCGTGTCGAACCCTTGGAAGATACTGAACTCAAATACCAAGTTTGGTATTGAAGAAGGTTTGTTGCTCCTACGTATGGAAAGTCAGTTTGAAGATGTATTATATTTCGACTGTTGGGGAGCCGAACTTGAAGTAGTAGCAACCGCACTATGGTAAAACGTTTCCGGTAGCCTTCGTCCTAAGTCTTAAAAAAAAATATTAACTTTGTAATTTGACTGTTTCTTTAAATATTATACATTTATGTTTGCCTCGGCTGCGTCAGTATTTATATTTTTTTAGAGACATGAATGTCTTAGCAGGGAGTGGTGCGACTGAAGAATGTAGGCTTACACAGATTATAATTTTACTTCACTCCTTTTATTAATGCTTGACACGATTTAAATAACACTTCACTGATATAGAGAAAGAGAGCAGTGAGATTTTTTTATTAATTACTTGCACTTTTTAACACGTAAACTATTTTTGTCTCACACTACATACGTATTAAATTTCTTGGGGACGCATCTCGCGCCTGGTTAGGAACACTGTCTACAAGCAACTGGCAACTGAATTTGTAAATTTTGCTCCATTTTAATTTCTGATTGGCTAATCCTACTCCAATAGAATACTTTCATTTAACTAAAGCTTTTTCTTGTTGTTGATTGGCTATTTATAAACTGTCTCAAAATTTACATTATTGTTGCTCCATTAATGACTAGTAGCATTATTAAACTTTCTTACTCGTTATTTCCTCAAGGTCACCTCGTTGTTAGCAACTTTTAACCTATTCTCACAGCTCCTACATTATTAGGTTACGTAATACATTCACATAACATTATTACACATGTATACAATAATATAAACATATATAATGACTGTAATATACACTTTTAATATATTGTTACATACACATATTGGTTTAAGATGGCCTGTTATTGAATTTTATATTATATAATTTGACTGAAATCATTTAAGTGTTAAAAATACTGCCTCAGTATTTAACCGACTTTTCGTTTTTCAGGTATACCGTTCAGAGACAGACATGCGCGCGCCTTTTTCTGGAAGTGTTTTTAGGAAGCTTCAATACGTGTATTTCCGGTGAAATTCTAGGTATAGAATTTTTGGGTGGAATATGATACTTCTCCTACTTACTATACATAAGTAGTAGAGAAAGTAAAATTATAGTTTTTTGTTTTTCAATACCAATATTTCATCAGAAATATGCGGCCTCTCTGAATCCAAAAGCACTTTTAGAAAAAGGTCCGACTGTGTGTGTGTGTGTGTGTGTGTGTGTGTGTGTGTGTGTGTGTGTGAGAATAGCGTAACAAAGAAAGAAAAGTTGGATAAACATCAGGCTTGGTATTTACACTGTGATCATGGGTATTTCGTGGTTTTCCCTGGTTGATATAGGCGAATGCTGTTGTACTGTATTCTACCATGTATTTCCTATCCCACCATTTCATTTCCCCTTCATGTTTCAGGTTGACTCCGGGACTGTGGTTAGGTAGGTGTCGGACAGATGGCACAGAAGCTTCCGATTTGGAACTTCTTCTCGGCCCCGCTAGAGGGAAGCCTGTCGAGTCTCCACTGCTGCGTCGTGTTTCCCTACTAAGAAACGCCTCCGAACGAACCTCCCGCGGCCGGGTGGTCAAGCTAGGAAGTGTTAGGGAACTCTGCGCGTCTCTGTCGGCGTGCGCCGGCCTACCTCTGCAAGTGGCCCCCTCACCTCATCCGTTCCTCCCGGGGGTGTACGCACAAAAGATACATGGGGTCGAGGCGCTAACTAGTCCTATACTTTTCCCCGTAGAGGGGGTTCCGACCCCTTCAGCTGCCGTGGTGCGGGCGTACCTTGAGCACTCGTGAAACTTCGGATTGGGTTGGTCTCGACGGGGCAATGGGTACGTCTATATGGGCGTCCATGCAGCCGGGGTTGTGAGACGCCTCAATGTCCTCCGGTACCGACCTGCAGAGCCGGTAGACGGCTTACTAGATTGCTGTTGCCCCACTGAGGTTGTTCGGTAGTCGCCCTTTGGAGTTGACGCGCGTAAGTGGCGTATCCACTTTTGTCTCTGTCTGCAGGGGATGGGCAGGATGAGTCCTAGTCAACCACGACCAGGCCGGGGGGGGGGGCTGTATATAAAATAGACACTGTCGCTAATGGAAAGAACCCACGCGAGATCCTGGGTCGCGAGGGCGTGGACTCTGAGTAGTCAGACCCGGTCCCGTGTTTATACAGTCCTATCTTATCCTAAGCAATGAAGAAGTGACAGAAGCAACTCATTTAGTAGAGATTATAGAATATTCAGTACTTGCCATAAAACATTTGTCCAGACAGCTTTTCGTGGAGCCAGACATGAAGCCTAAACCTAGCAGACAAGTTGCACTTGGTAAGGAGAAATGACATCCCCCATACACTCTCAAGACTACCAATTGGAGACATATTGGATTAACGACTCATTTGTGAAGCCTGCAACTCACGCCTTACTATCAAACATCTTTTCACAGAATGCAGACGGTATACTACGGCACCACTGAACATCTGCCCACAACACTGAATACTCCATCAAAATTCAAACAAGTTCTGTTGTTTCTAGAAGTACGAGGAAGCACAAAACTTGATTTGAAACTCTAATGCACTTGATGATAATCCTTTCTTTAATTCTCTGCAAGTTAAGACTGTGCTTGTAACACAGTGAACTGTATTGTTTTAAATGTTGTACAGTCACGACATGACCAAGCTGTCAAAGCGAATTAAAATAAATAAATTAGTCGACAAAAGCGTTGTGCTTTCATAGAAGCCCAACGAGCGGAATGGATCTTTTGCTCGCATTCAGAATGCCCCTGGTTCGATCCCTGGCGACCACTCACTCTGACCCATGGTTGTTTTTTTTTGGGGGGGTGGGGGGTTCCCAGAATGTTGCAGTAGTTTCTTTCATCCCGCGAATTTCCTATCCATTTCATTCCACAGGCCATTTCATTCATCCTTCACCCGGTTTGATGTCTTTCAGGGTTAGAAGTGTCGGTGATGGTGTTTCGGTGCAGCATGGCAGGAGAAAAGCATGATTTCTGTGAACACTCTCCGTCCCTCGGCCTTCGGCTGGTTGCCGGGGTATAAGGACCGCCCCTTGGGAGGGGTCTACGGTCTGTTTCAATCAGACGTTTCAATCTGGAAACTGTAGGGACCCTGTCATTGCTGTACTGTGTCTCCATCCCTCCCTCTAGGGGGCATCAGTACAATATCCTCATTCCTGGATCAGTGCTTCACAATCCAATCATAGAACATCTGTGACATACCTTCTTCCTATCCTATTGATTAATTTGTCCACAATCTCTAAATGGAGTAAACAAGTGAAGTAATTACGAATGGATTAGCTTCACAAGATGTTAATGCAAAGTGATTGCGATTGTTAACAAAGTAACGGTTTGTTCCTGTTGACTAAATCTCATCCATGATTTGTGTTTCCTGATAGTTGCCAGGATCAACATTCCGCACACCACTAACTGGATTTTGTGTTTGCCCTCATAACGATGTTTTCCCCAAACCAATTCGCTCCCGCTTCAATGCCACCTCAATCAGCTTTCATGTGTTCTGCTGCACTTAAAACAAACTAATTGAATACATTCACATGACTTTCTCCACTATTTACCTAAACTAAGAGAGGAAGTATTGCATTCCACACAGAAATTCATTTCTGAAATGTCACTGGAAATTCACGTTTTGAGGTTGCCCCTTTAAAAAAATCTAAACAAAAAAAATCTTATGTGTTACACTCACAAGAGTTTCTCTACTCTTGTACAAACTATTTTTACAAACGCTTATTCTCCATATGCTTCATGTTAATCGAGATGTTAATCTTATTGTTAATTTTCTTGTAGATGCAAGGGAAATTGCTAGGCTTTAAGCGATAGTCAAATGTTTTAAGAGCTGGTTGCTATGTGGAGCATTCCATTCTCTTTGCATTACCAGGACAAAAAAAATGAATAACAAATTTGAGAAAAAGTTTCAGTAGTGGAAACTTTAAGGGAATAACAAGCAATATCTCGAAAATGGTTCACCCAACAAAAAAAAATGTATATGACATAAATTGTGTATTTTAACGCGATCTACATTTTTGGTGTAGTAAAATTTTGTCTATCTCTTATGGTTTACCAGTTATGCAAAAGTTGTTCACAATGAAGAATACTTTTGGAGACATTCCCAGAAAATTCGAGATATACATTTCATTTGTCATGAAAATATCTTAAACATATGATATTTTAATCAAAACCGTTAGATCCATTTTTGAGAAAATTAAAATTTTCGATAAATGTTCCATGTAAAGGGTAATCTGGGGTGGGGGGATTTTCTTGAAAACCTTCGTGTCGCATCTCTGTAAGATACTGAACCTAAATATCAAGTTTGGTGTTTATCCGAGTGTTCGTTTCTGAGTTATGCTGTTCACAGACACACACACACACACACGCACGGACATGTTTCCAAAAATGCCTTATTTGGATTCAGCCCACCTCAAAACATGCATTTCCGGTGAATTCTCAGTATCGAATTTTTGGGTGGAATGCAATACTTCCCCTACTTACGATACGTACTAGAGAAAGTAAAAAACATAAAGTATTGGGAAATTTAAATGAAAGCCAATCCCTGAAATGGTTAAAGCCACAAGAAAATTATTTTGTATAAAATGTGTGCTTTAGCGAGTTCGACATACCCGGCGTTGGAGAAGATGGTTTTTTGTATTGTTATCTGCCCCACAGTTTTGGAGCCAATTTGAAGAAGGTGTATTATAGTTCAACTGTTGGGGAGCCGAACTTGAAGTAGTTGCAACCGCACGTATGGTAAAATGTTTCCGGTAGCCCTCGTCCAAAATTTAAAAATATTAACTTTGTAATTTGACTGTTTCTTTAAATATTATATATTTATGCTTGCCTCGGCTGCGTCAGTATTATTGTTAGAGACATGGATTTCTTTGCAAGGCGTAGTGCGGCTGAAGAATGTAGGCTTACACAAATTATAATTTTTAATTCACTCCTTTTTATTAATTCTTGACACAATTTAAATAACACTTCACTGATATAGAGAGCTGTAAGATTCTTTTATTAAATACTTTCACTTTTTAAACACGTAAACAATTTTTCGTCTCACACTGAGTACATATTAAATTTCTCGAGGATGCATCTCGCGTCCAGTTAGAAACACTGTCTACAAGCAACTGACTTGATTTTTACCGCCTAAATTTGTAAATTTTGCTGTATTTCAATTTCTGATTGGCTACTCCTAGTCCAATAGAATACTTACATTTAACTAAAGCTTTTTCTGATTGTTGATTGCCTATTTTTAAACTGTCTCAAAATTTACATTATTGTTGCTCCAAGAATGACTAGTAGCATTATTATACTTTCTTACTTATTACTGCCTCAAGGTTACCTCATTCTTAGCAACTTTTAACCTATTATTCTCACAGCTCCTACATTATTAAATTACCTAATACATTCACATAACATTATTATACATGTACATATTAATATAAACATTAATAAACTGACTGTTACGTACGTTTTTATATATTTTTACATGCATATATTGCTTTAAGGCGGGCTGTTATTGAATTTATATATTATATAATTAGACTGAAATCATTTAAGTGTTAAAAATACTGCCTCACGTTGTAAGATATTGTCTGTCTCCTATGGTTTACAAACTTTTCAAAAGTATTGAAAATTCACTCAGAATGAAGCGGACTTCGCGGGCTATTCGCAGAAAATTCAATATGTATATTTTTTGGTCATATCGTAAACATGTGGTGTAATTAAAATGTTGGGGTTTTTCATGTAAAAGATAGTTTGCAGTGTGACATTTTCCTAAAACCTGTCAAGTCGAATATTTGGAAACTGTTGGACTTAACTGCCAGGCTTGATATTTACACATAAGTACATACCCTTGTGTTGTCTGAAAATGCTCTTTTTGAGTCTCGATATAAAATTTTTGGGTAGAATGCAATATTGTAACAAATGGGTACACCAGTTACTGCTAAACACGCTTTATTAGCACAACTGAACACAACTAATAGTTGAACTGAACTGCACTCTAAACTCTGGACTTAACTATGTAACTTCTTGACTAACTGAACTGCCCGGATATGAAGCGCTCCTTACATAAGCCCCGGATACAAAGCGGAACATTCTCGAAGGGGAAGCTACTAGAACCTGCCCAAATTAGATAATTGCCCAAATTGCGGGGAATTGAAACTTAATGAGCTTTTATTCTGCACGGGGTTGTTCTAAGCGGACCGGCCATTAGCCCCACCCAACGGCCGGGCCGGGATGCGCTCACTAGCAACCTGTCGGTAGCTTCGCGCGCGCTGTCAGAATACCTTTCTACCTGGGGATAAAGTAAAATGAAAAAAAAATTATCCACGAACCTGGGACTCTTGAGTGCAAGGCCGGAAGTAGGCCACACATCTTTGAAACCGACAACGACGAAGTTTTATAAACTGGAAGGAACAGAAATAGTATTATTAGCCTTTCTTGATAAATATTGCTGACAGATGCATACTAATATTTGAAGATAATCCTATCTCTGAGAGTGTGTAAACCCCAGCATAGGCACCCAGGTCCGCCTGCCTCTCCTGAAAGTATTAAATGAAATTATGAGGGGCGCCGTGAACTGTGTAATTCATGATGGGCAACCGAGCTGACCTCGCGCTCATATATCTTCACTAACCACGCAGCTCCCCGAAATAATCATTGCTTTACTGCAAATATAAACTGAATCAGTACATTATAAATCATAACAGATTCATAAAATATTTAAGAAAAATCCCATAGTTGCATTCACATTACTTTTTCTACCCACTGTTGTCTAGTTTTAGCTTTCTTTTCCACGTACACAGTACGCAGAGAAGAAATTGCATTCCACCCAAGAATTAAACATCAAGTCTTCATCGGAAATGCATGTTTTAAGGCCCCCTGAATAAAAAAATTGGAGAAACTTCCGTATGTGTGTGCCTATGAACAGTATAACTCAAAAACGAAAAGTTTTGGTATTTAAGTTAAGTACCTTCCAAAGATCCTACACTAAGATTTTCAAGAAAATCCGCCACACCAAACTACCATTTCCAAGAAAACATTTTAGAACCTTTGGAATCCTTGGAGCTATTCTAAAAAAAAAAAAGTCCAACAATTTTTATTGAACTATCATATATTAAAGATACTTACATGACAAATAAAATGTATATCTTGAATTTCCTGGAAATAGCCTGTGAAGTCCTCTTCATTCGGAAGGAATTTTGTATAATCTTGTATAACTGGTAAACGTTAAGCGACAGACGAAAACGTACTACACAAAAAATGTAGATCTCTTTCTGTGGCATAAGGCTTTCTGAAGTATCCGTTATTAAAGGTTCGAATAGTTAAATATTTGTCATTCTTTTAAAGTTTCAGCGATTTTCAGCTGTTTCTCGTGATGTCATGGAAACAGTATGGAATTTTAAGGCCAGCATATAGCGTCCAGTTGTTAAACATTTGACTATCGCTGTTCTCTTTGTATCTATAACGAAATGTGTAATATAGCTATTTCTGTAGAGGTTTATTTGGATTAAAATGTAGTAGATAGAAAAAATAAGCTTCAGTAAGAATAGTTTGTATACCCACTAATAAAGACAGAAGGCAGAGAAAGTTATGTGAATGTATCACATCAGATTTTCTATCGTTTTTACAATCTGGAAACACTTGAATTTGAAAACAAGGATAGTACATAGGATGAAAATTGAATTCGCATAACTGTTCACGTGACTTTTTAAATTTTTAAACTAAACGTTCAAACTTTTGAAGCCATTCATGGTGCAACCGTACCCTTTGCTTCAAATGGTTTATTCTGCTTTCTTGAAGTTGTATGCATTTAGATATAAGTGTAATGTGACCTGCTTTGTTGTTGAGCTCTACGATGTCATCTCCTAGCTCGTTCTGCATTGTCTGGTAGGCCAGCTGCTACAGTGGTATAGCTTTGAGTTAGTTATTTGCCTCAGGGTATGCGTGAGGAGTGCAATGTGAAAGGATAAAATCAGTTTAGTTAGCTGATACAGTTTAATCTTGACGGATATCTCCGAAATGCTGATGCCACAAATAAAGTCATTTGAAAGGAATTGTGTGTTTTAAAGACATCTACATTTTTTGTGCAGTGCGTTTTCGTCTGTCGCTTAACGTTTACCAATTATACAAGATTACATAAATTTTCCTCTGAATAAAGGGGACTTCACGAGTATTCCAAAAGAATTCAAAACATATATTTTATTTTTCATACCAATATGTTTAGTATATGGTATTTTAATAAAAATTATTAGAGTCATTTATTAGAAAATGAAATATTTCGGAAAATACTCCATGTAAACGATAATTTGTAGCCAGTAGATTTTCTTGAAAATCTTCGTGCTGAATCTAAATACCAAACTTGGTATTTATCCGACTTTTCGTTTATGAATACGCTGTTCACGGACACACACACGGACATTTTTCTAAAAATGTTTTATTTAGATTTAAGGTGCCCCAAAGCATGTGTTTCCGCTAAAATCTCGGTGTCGAATTTTTGGGTGGAGTGCAATACATTCTATACGTCCTCTTTCTACTACGTACGTGGTAGAGAAAGTAAAAACAATCTTATGCGCTACATTCACATGGCTTTCTCTGCCCTCTATCGTTTATTAGTGGGTATACAAACTACTCTTACTAAAGCTTACGTTTCTACTACATTTTAATCCAAATAAACCTTTACAGAAACAGCTACATTACACATTTCGTTATAGATACAAAGAGAACAGCGATAGTCAAATGTTTAAGAACTGGACGCTATATGCTGGCCTTAAAATTCCATACTGTTTCCATGACATCGTAAGAAACAACTGAATGTCATAGGACTTGAAGAGAATGAACAAGAAAAGAACACTTCGAAGCTTTAATACGAATATCTCAGAAATGGCTTATGCCAAAAAAAACTTAGTTGAAATAAATTGTGTGCTTTAAAGAGATCTACATTTGTTGTGTAGTAGGTTTTTGTCTATCGCTTAACGTTTACGAGTTATCTATACAAGGCTATATAAAACCGATTTCGAATGAAGAGACTTCACGGGCTATTTCCAGAAAATTAAAGATCTACATTTTATTTGTCATATAAATATCTTTAATATATGCTATATTAATTAAAATCATTAAGAGCCATTTTTTAAAAAATCAAAATCTTTTAAAAATGTTCCAAGTAAAGGGTAGTTGGGGTGGGGGTATTTTCTTGAAATTCCTCGTGTCGCATCTTTGGAAGATATTGAACCTAAATATCAGGTTTGGTATTTGTCCGATTTTTTATGCTGTTCATAAATATACTCACACTGACATCCTTTAAAAATGCTTTATTTGGATTCAGGGGCCCCAAAACATGCACTTCCGGTGAAATCTCGGTATAGAATTTTTGGGTGGAATGGAACACCTTCTCTATCTACTATGTACGTGCTAGAGACAGTAAAACTAGAATCTAGATTATTTACAAACATTCCGTATCGTAAATACTTGTTATTCGTAGATTTTGCGATTTCTTTAACATTCGCCTCTCGTTTCTAGTCTTCAGTGCTTTCTTTTGTCAGCTGACGCTTTTATTGTGAAAGGGCTTGCTCTGATGGCGATAAGATTGTGTTGTACACATGCAGGTGATGGCTTTCTCAGCCACGTGACCTTGCTAGTACCAACCTCTGAAAACTGTAAAGAAATACATATTTTAATGCTTGTAATATTGTAGCACCATTCAATGCAGGCAAAATCATCTCTCTGCCCTTAAGTGTAATTAATTTTTACTTTCTCTACTACGTATAGTAAGTAGGGGAAGAATTGTATTCCACCCAAAAATTCGATACCGAAATTTCACCGGAAATACATGTTTTGAGACCCCCTGAATGCAAAAAAAGCATTTTTTGAAACATGTCCGTGTGTGTCTTTATGTCTGTTTGTGTGTGTGTGTGTGTGTGTGTGTGTGTGTGTGTCTGAGTGTGTGTCTGTGAACAGCATAACTCAGACACGAACAGTCGGATAAACATCAAACTTGGTATTTAGGTTCAGTATCTTCCAAGGATGCGACACGAAGGTTTTCAAGAAAATCCCCCCACCCCAGAGTACCCTTTACATGGAACATTTTTCGAAAATTTTAATTTTCTCAAAAATGGCTCTAACGATTTTGATTACAATATCATATGTTTAAGATATTTTCATGACAAATGAAATGTATATCTCGAATTTTCTGGGAATGTCTCCAAAAGTGTTCTTCATTGTGAACGACTTTTGCATAACTGGTAAACCATAAGAGATAGACAAAATTTTACTACACAAAAAATGTAGATCGCGTTAAAATACACAATTTATTTTTGTTGTTGAGTGAACCATTTTCGAGATATTGCTTGTTATTCCCTTAAATTTTTCAATACTTATTTTCTCAAATGGGAATTCGTTATTCATTTTTTTGTCTTGAATATGCAAAGAGTTATGATCTGTGACAAAGGAAATGGTGCTGCACCTAGCAACCAGCTATTAAGAGAATTGTATGTACTTAAAGGCTACTGTTTTTCCAAATTGCCCTTGTAAAATATTTTCCCCTTACATCTACAAGAAAATTAGCAATAAGATAGAGTCTGCAAATGTTTATCTCGATTAACATGAAGTAGATGGAGAATAAGCGTTTGTAAAAATACTTTGTACAAGAGTAGAGAAAGTCATGTGAGTGTAACACATCAGATTTTTTTGTTGGGTGAACCATTTTCGAGATATTGCTTGTTATTCCCTTAAATTTTCCAATACGTATACTTTTTCTCAAATGGGAATTCCTTATTCATTTTTTTGTCTTGGATATGCAAAGAGTATTAATCTGTGGCAAAGAGAATGGTGCTGCACATAGCAACCAGCTATTAAGATATATGTCGATGCTTAAAGGCTACTGTATTTCCATATTTGCCTTGCAAATACAAAAGAAGGGGAACATAGTACGCCTTAAGCGATAGTCAAATATTTTTAGAACTGGTCGCTATGTGTAAAGTGTAATTCTCTTTGCATGTCAAAAGATAGTTTCTGCAAATGTTTATCTCGATTAACATGAAGTAGATGGAGAATAAGAGTTTGTAAAACTAGTTTGTACAAGAGTAGAGAAAGTCATGTGAGTGTAACACATCAGATTTTTGTCATACATTTTCAGGACTCGTTTTTACACAAATTGCTCCTTGCTGTGCAAACGTTTGCAAATCTTTTTGAAAATGACACCAAGAAGTCGTGGATGATTATACATAAAGCTTATGGCTGAAAAGTTTCTGGAAAAAGTAAAAATGACGCAGTGCGTGGCTTTAGAAATAATTTTATTGACTAAAAGTGTAAAGGAGTATATAAACTCGAGTTTGTTTTCCAAAATAATTAATGTTTTATTTTAAAATCACGACATAGATTTTTTAGATATTTAGTTGCAAACATTCCAAAACTGCACTGTGAGGATATTTTCCTCCAGATCATTTACAAAGAAGACTTCGTTCCTGAGGAAGTATTCAATGAATTGTTGAAACCATTTGGAAGTTTATAATAAAATATATCACAAATATCTGTGAAAATACATGAAGTTGAGTTTGACATGGCCTTCTCTACCCTCTGTTCTTACAAAACCTTGTTCTTCTGTCTACTTCATGTCAGTCGAGGTAAATGTTTACACAAATAGTTTCATTGTACATTCGTTGAGGTACAAGACATTGGAGCGACAGTCAAGCCTTTAAAAAGCTTACATTGAAATTCCACCTGTTATACGACGGGATGTCAGAAAGTACCGCAAATTATTGTTTATGTGTAAATACGCGCGCGCCGAAATTCACCAATTATAGAAACTGATAGGTCTGATCTTGACTGACGCTGAAATATGGTCGACATTGTCCGTTAGTTGTTCAGTGTGTCAGAGGGCGTCAGTTTGTGTCCCAGCATGGATTTCAAGTTAGGTTTTGTGTTCTTCTGAAAAAATTCCGGAACTGAACGCTACAGGAAGCTATGGAGACCAAGCTTTACCAAAAACGAGTGTTTATGAATGACATAAGAAATTAAAAGATGGTGAAAAAAGCCTTGAAAATACTCCAGTCCAGGCCGGACTTTCACATCAAAAACTGAGCTGAACCACAACACCATTCACGCCATGTTGCGGGACGATCGATGATTAACAATAGCAAAGCTTGCAGACATTATACACATTTCGTGTGGGTCAGGTGAAGGCTAATTCGTAATGATTTGGGCTACAGAAAGGTCGCAGCAAATTAGATTCCAGAGTGCTTCAAGAGAACAGGTGTCTCATCACTCGACTAGGCATTGAAGTCATGCCCCACCCACCATATTCGCCGGATCTTGCACCCTGTGATTTCCACCTTCCCACGAGTGGGAAAACAAACACTTTGTGGTCGCCATTTTAAAACAGATGCTAAACTTTAATATTTCGAGTGTACTGGGCACGATGCCAAACAAGGTTTGAAAAGTGGATAGAACGTTGGAACAAGCGTGTAGCCGCGGGAGTAGAGTATTTTGAAAGTTTGTAATTGGATTTGAAAAGAATGGATACTATCCAAACAATAAAAGTGTTATTCCCGTTATTTTTGACACATCCTCACATATCACAAGACACAAAAGTGTAGTGAGATATCACTTCACAAATGTAAAGTATGGGAAGTTCAAACCAATAACAAGGCCTGTAATTTTTTGTTATTTTACTTTACGTCGCTTTAACTCCCTGGTCATATCGCGACGAATCTGTTGGTGGATATCTCTTATAACGATATGTGATGGACAGTTAGCCTTCTAGATCTCATCCCTCTAAAAACCTCTTCAAGCCTTGCAGACGGCATTAGGGTGCCGTCCAGTCTAACCGCCGCCCTCACACAGAAAGGCGGACAGTTAGCCTTCTAGGTCTCATCCCTGTAACCACCTGCTTCATGCCGTGCAGATGGCATTAGGGTGCCGTTCAGCCTAACCGCCGCTCCTATGTAAAGGCGCACAGTTAGCCTTCTAGGTCTCATCCCTGTAACCACCTGCTTCATGCCGTGCAAATGGCGTTAGGGTGCCATCCAGTCTAACCGCCGCCCTCATACAGAAAGGACAGTTAGCCTTCTAGGTCTCATCCCTGGAAATGCCATCTTGCTTCGTCACGTGCCCACAGAGACCGCCAGCGTATGGCAGCACGATCTGCTTCGTGCCGTGCAGATGGCGTTAGGGTGCCATCCAGTCTAACTGCTTACATTGTCTGTAGATAATTGGCATAGCATTCGCTATTACCACTTATTTTTCATTTTACTATTGTTTTAGACTTAACATGGAACTTTGGGTCGTGGTATTAAATACCCAATCCGGTATTTACCTTGGCGACTGAGGAAAACCACGATTGGATTTGAATGCAGGCCACAGACTTTACCCGCCTGAGCCATTCCGCTCGGTACAAGGCATCTTCTATCATGGTTAATACCACAAAAAAAGTTTTTGACATAAATTTTGTGTTTCAACAAACCCTTTGATACAAAATGCAGTTAAAATGAAGAGCACTTCAGAGTATATTTACAATAAATTTAAGATATTCATTTTATTGGTATATACATATCCTAAACATATGGTATTTTAGTCGAAACAACTTTGGAGCCATTACTGAGTAAATGAAAAGTAACGAAACATGTTTCATTTGAAGATGGTGTGAGGTGGACAGTGTTCTTGAAAATTTTCGTGTCGCATCTTTGGAAGATACTTAACTTAGATATATAGTTGCTTTTTATTTGACATCTTTTTTAATTATGCTGTTCATAGGCACACACATACAGCGCACCTTTTTCCATAAGTGTACATTTTTACATCCTCTGCTACATACATAGTAGGTAGAGAAGGTTGTAAGAGAACAATTGTATAAGTAATGTTTCTTTGTTATTTGTTAGCCCCACGTTGTGGAGCCAATTTGTAAGAGAACAACTTGTATATGTTTTAAGCCCCACGTTGATGCGGCAATTTGATGCGGTATTATTGTTGTTATGTTGTAACATTATCGTAGCCCCACGTTTGTGAGCCAATTTGTAACGGTATGTTGCTTGTTTACGTACTATGTTTTTGTATTTGTAGCCCCACGTTGGGTGCCAATTTGTAAGAGAACAATTGTATAAGTAATGTTTCTTTGTTATTTGTTAGCCCCACGTTGGGCGCCAATTTGTAACGGATTTAATGTTGTATTTATTTAACATTAATTGTAGCCCCACGTTTGGGAGCCAATTTGCAAGATAACAAATACTTTTAACTCACGTACTTCAACTTTGTATATATTTAACTGTATAATACTTTAGATTCTCATAATTCTGCTGCGCGTAACTTATGACGAACTGAAGACAGCGTGTTAGAAATTTTGATGAACTGGGCGACCGACGTGTAAGGTATTGAGAATTTTGTTGAACTGTGGGGCGATTTACCTCGGACCTGGCTTATATACTCCCACTCCTCGGCATGCCTAAAGATTATAAATGAACTGCTATTGGCTAATAAAACGCGCCAACATTAGCGTCTATTTTAATATCCAATGAAAACCACGAATACATATTGCTTTAGGAAACATTCTAGAAGCTTCTACCGAAAAGGCGCGAACATTACGTAACTTCCTTGTTCCCGGTAATGATAAACAACTCACCCCATCGCTGCATTATTGCGTTATTATTGACAGTTTCAGTAAAGCCGTATATTATTATTTACCAATAATAATTACAATTAATAAACCTCTGAAATCAATGTCACATAAAAATACATATTTATATTACAATCATTATTTACCTTTAAGTAATTTGTGATACAAATTACCGTATCAAGGTATTGCATTCCACCCAAAAATTCGATATCGAGATTTCACATTTAAGGTCCCTTGAAGCCAAAACAACCAGCATTTTTAGAAACATTCCGTGTGGGGGGACATCCGTAAACAGCAAACTCAAAAAGGAAAAGTTGCATCAACACCAACTTGGTATAAATTCAGTAACTTTCAAAGATACAACACGAAGATTTTAAGAAAATCCCCCTACCTGAAATCGCTCTTTACATGGAACATTTTTCGAAATTGTTTATTTTCTAGAAAATGTCTCTAACGATTTTGATTTAAATACCATATATTATATTTCTTTACATGACAAATAAAAAATATATATTTTGAATTTTCTGGGAATAGCCTATGAAGCCCTCTTCGTCCGGACGGAATTTTGTATGATCTTGTATAACTGGTAAACGTTAAGCGATAGACGAAAACGTACTACACAACAAATGTAGACCGCTTTAAAATAGCAATTTATTTCAAATAACTTCGAATTGTTCAATGCTTAGCTATTGTTGTAAATTTCTGTCAATTTTGAGTTGTTTCTCGCGATGTCATGGAAACAGTATGGAATTTTAAGGCCAGTATATAACGTCCAGTTGTTAAACATTTGACTATCGCTGTTCTCTTTGTGTCTATAACGAAATGTGTAATGTGGCTATTTCTGTAAAGGTTTATTTGGATTAAATGTAGTAGATAGGAAAATAAGCTTTCGTAAGAATAGTTTATATACCCAATAATAAACGATAGGTACAAGGTATAAGGAACGGAGGTGCCCACGAAACCGGGTCAGAGCACGCACGCAGGCCATCCAGCCCATTGTGCTTCTACCGTGACCCCTGGTGGGGAGGGATGAGGGGAGAGATCTGAAGGACGATCAGATGACGACGGGTGCAAGCGTAAACGGGGTCCCTAATGTTTCCAGATTGAACACATCCGACGCCGCCCACCCACAAGCACCTAACCTGCAGGGTTCTCCATAAGGAGCGCCTGCCCGAGAGCTCCGGAAAGTGGGCCCTAACTGAGCTGACCTTGGAACGACGTTAGAAAGAATCCTCTACAGAGGGTAGAGCCACTGTCCAGTTGCAACCCGCCGAACACCGTCGCCTAGTCCTTCAACCCTGAAACAGATGACAATGAGAGTGGTGGTAGAAGATGAACCATCCCAGCATTCGCCCACCGACCCGGGGAAACCACGAAAAATTCATGGGTCAGAATGGGCGGTCGTCGGGGATCGAACCCAGGATCTCCCGAAAGGAGTCGCACACGTTACCAGGCACCATCTCACTCCATAATAAGCGATCGAGAAAGTCATGTGAATGTAGCACTTCAGATATATTTTTTAACTGAGGAGATCCAAAAGCGTGTATTTCTGCTGAAATCTCGGTAGAGAAAGTAAAAATGAAGTAATTGCTTAAGAAATATAGTTGAAATGAGCAGCTCAGTTATTTTATCCAGGCTAGCATACGGAAGCCACGGCAGTTATACCAACCTTATATTCATTTCAATAGCCTTAATGTTCTGTTTTAATGGTTTCTGGCTCATTACACAAACTGAAGTAAATACTTGTTTTTTCAAGAGCACTGTCTGTGCTGGTGAGAGACGCCGCCGCGAAGTATCAAACAAAAAGCAAGCGGAAGGGTCTGGCCACGGTCTGCTGGTATATTTATTTAATTAACAAACGGAGGCTCACTGTGACCTAGGTTACGCCACACAATGTGTGCCTGACGTCAGGAATCTGGCGCTAGTAATGGTGTACCGATGATTAATGGTAATTCTCACTCAACACGAATTCCGATCCTGGGAAACGCACAGCATTTCTCTAGACAAAAGGGTGCAAACAAACACTCGGTGAAAAAGTATGCGCTACCTACTCCGTGCTGAGAGCATTTCACTTTCTCTACCCTCTGTCGTTTATTACGAAACTTCATTTTTGTATCTACTATGTTTTAATTCAAACAGCTAAATTACACATTTCGTTACAGATACAAAGAGAACAGCGATAGTCAAATGTTTAACAACTGAACGCTATATGCTGACCTTAAAATTCCATACTGTTTCCATGACATCGCGAGAAACAACTGAAAATCTATGGGACTTTTTAAGATATGACAAGATACTCAGTAATTCGAACCTTTTAACAACGGATAGCTCGGAAATGGCTTATGCCACAAAAAGAATTCTTTGATATAAATTGTGTATTTTAACCCAAAAATTCGATACCGAGATTTCACTTGAAATACGTGTTTGAGGCTCCCTGAATGCAAATAGAGCATTTTTACAAAAATGCCCGTGTGTGTGTGTGTGTGTGTGTGTGTGTGTGTGTGTGTCTCTCTGAGCAGCATAACTTAAAAAACGAAAAGTCGGATAAATACCTTCCAAAGATGCGACGCGATGATTTCGAGAGAATCCCTTCACCTCAGACTACCCTTTATATGGAAGATTTTTCGAAAATTTTTATTTTCTAAAAAATGTTTAACGCGTTTGATTAAACTATTATGTTTAAGATATTTAGATGACAAATGAAATGTATATCTTGAATTTTCTGGGAATACCCTGTAAAGAGCTCTTCATTCGGAAGGAATTTTGATTAATCTTATATAACTGGCAAACGTTAAGGATAGACATAAACGTACTACATAAGAAATTTAGATATCTTTAAACACACTTTTTTGTGGCATAAGCCATTTTCGAAACATCCGTTATTAATGATTCGAATTGTTCATTACTTGGTCATTCTTTAAAGTCCTGTCGAAATTCAGTTGCTTCTCGCGGAAAAATCATGGAATTTTAAGGCCAGCATATAGCGTTCAGTTGTTAAACATTTGACTATCGCTGTTCTCTTTGTATCTATAACGAAATGTGTAATGTAGGTTTTTCTGTAAAGGTTTATTTGGATTAAAATGAAGTTAGTAACAATAGTAGTAACTACTAATGAGCAATAGAGGATAGAGAAAGTCACGTGAATGTAACACACCAGAAATTTTTTTTTCGGTTTATTTTCAATATTACTTTCTCTACTACGTATAGTAAGTAGGGGAAGTATTGTATTCCACCCAAAAATTCGATACCGAGATTTCACCGGAAATACCCCCTGTATCCAAAAAAGCATTTTTGGAAACATGTCCGTGCGTCTGTGTGTCTGTGAACAGCATAACTCAGAAACGAACAGTCGGATAAACACCAAACTTGGTATTTAGGTTCAGTATCTTCCAGAGATGCGACAAAAAGCTTTTCAAGAAAATTCCTCCACCCCAGATTACCCTTTACATGAAACATTTTTCGAAAATTTTTTAATTTTCTCTAAAATGGCTCTATCGATTTTGATTAAAATATCAAATGTTTAAGTTATCTTCATTGTAAATTAAATGTATATCTTGAATTTTCTGCGAATGTCCCCAAAGTCCCCTTCTTGTTGAATGACTTTAGCATAACTGGTAAACCGTAACACAAAATTTTACTACACAAAAAATATGGATCTCGTTCAAACACACAATTTATGTCATGTACATTTTTTGTGAAGTGAACCATTTCCGAGGTATTCCTTGTTATGTGTTTAAATGTTACAATACTTATTCTTTTCTCAAATGGGAATTCGTTATTCGTTTTTTTTTTATGTCCTGGACATACAAAGAGAATGGAATACTCCACATAGCAACCAGCTCTTAAAATATTTGACTATCGCTTAAAGCCTAGCAATTCCCCTTGCATCTACAAGAAAATTAGCAATAATATTAACATCTCGATTAACATGAAGCATATGGAGAATAAGCGTTTGTAAAAATAGTTTGTACAAGAGTAGAGAAAGTCATGTGAGTGCAACATATACACATTTTTTCATATTCACGTGGAATGATTTAAATCATTTCAGTATTTTTAAGGGACAAATAAAAGGTATTTAACTGCTTTATATAGAGTTTTCTTTGCGTTTAAAAATCGTGAAAGCTTGTCGCCTTCTCATAGACGTTTTTCATGTAAAAGTGAAAAACAAACCACGGAAGTATAAAGGGAAGTTACGGTGAAATGTAAAGTTAGGCACAGAAATGCAGGAATTGTCAATTGACAGGACTTCCGGATCGGTGTAATTGACCGTGAAAGGCAGCGCTTCCTTCATCCAATGGATTAGAAAAAATTGTCGAGAATTAGAGCATCACGGTGATGGGCTTGCGTCATCCAAGGTGATTCTGACTTAGTCCACCAGTCGTGCGCAGTGGCGGCTCGTGAACTTATGAATAGCGGGGTGCTGCCTTGGATTAGGTTGTATCAAAATGTTACTTTAAAGTGACAATTATTAAGTGTAGCACAAAAATACCTCGCTTAGGAATGTATACATCTGTGAGAAAAGGCCAAAAACTGTAATATTTCATAAAAATTAATGTTAGTGTTATTAAACCTTATGCTTTTCGTTTTTGAGTTACGTTGTTCAGACACACACACACGGACGTTTTCCAAAAATATGATATGATACATTCACATGACCTTTTGAGGCAGTATTTTTAATACTTAAATGATATCAGTCTAATTATATAATATAAAATATAATCACAGCCCGCCTTAAAGCAATATGTGTATAATATAATATACAAAGTGTATATTACAGTCATTGTATTATGTTTATATAGTTATGTACATATATAATAATGTTATGTGAATGTATTACGTCATTTAACAATGTAGGAGCTGTGAGAATAGAAGCAAGCTGCTTGCCGTAGCAAACAGAATTACAAAGTAGAAGCCGAAAGTTGATAACAATGAGGTAACCTTGAGACAACAATAAATTAGAAAGTTTAATAAAGGCTACTAATAATTCCTGGAGCAATAATAATGTAATATTTAAAACAGTTTATAAATAGCCAATCAACAACTAGAAAAGCTAAAAGTTGAATAAAGGCATTCTGTTGGAGTAGGCTTAGCCAATCAGAGACTTGAAATAGAGGAAATGTAAGGCGGAAGACGCTACACAGAAGCGTAACCAAGCAGTCCAGTTTAGATTCGGTATGGTGCAGGTTCAGTGTGAGACATAAAAATTCATTGCGGTGAGAATAATATAATGTTTACGTGTTAAAAAGTACAATTAACAATAATCTCACAGCTCTACAGTAGGATACATCAGTGAAGTGTTATTTAATGGTGTGAAAGATTAATAAAACGAAGTACAATACAATTATAATTCGTAAAAGCCTTCAATCTTTAGCCGTACCAGCCCTGCTAAGAGATACGTGCTCTACAAATTACTACTGACGAAGCCTAGACATATATATATTAATTAAATAAACATTAAAATACAAGTTGATTTCTAAACGTGGGGTGAAGGCCACCGGAAAAGTAAACGTAGGGCGAAGGCCACCGGAAACTTTGTATCGTACGTGGGGCGAACACTCCTAGAAACAATCTCCGTATCCATTACGTGCGTGCTCTACAACAGCTTCAAGTTTGGCTACCATACGTGGGGCTGTAACTACTTCACTTTCTAGCCTCTATCGTTTATAGTAAGTATACAAATTATCCTTATTAAAGCTTATTCTCCTATCTACTACACTTTAAACCAAATAAACCTTTACAGAAACAGCTACATTACACATTTCGTTATAGATACAAAGAGAACAGCGACAGTCAAATGTTAAACAACTGAACGCTATATGCTGCCATAAAATTCCATACTGTTTCCATGACATCGCGAGAAACAACTGAAAGTAGAGAGGACTTTAAGAGAATGACCAAGTAATGAACAATTCAAACCATTAACAACGGATATCTCAGAAATGGCTTTTGCCACGAATCGTTATTTGAAATAAATTGTGTATTTTAAAGAGATCTACATTTTTTACCAAGTACATTTTCGTCTAACGTTTATACCTACAAGATTATACAAAATTGCTTCCGAAGGAAGACTTCAGGGGCTATTTCCAGAACACTTCAGTTATAAATTTTATTTGCCATGTAAACATCTTTAATATATGGTAATTTAATCAAAAACATTAGAGCCACTTTTTAGAAAATAAAAATATTTTGGAATATGTTCCATGTATCGGGAAGTTTGCAGTGGGGAATTTTCTTAAAAACTTCTCCGTCGCAACTTTGAAAGGTAGTGAACCTAAATACCAATTTTGGTATTTATCCGACTTTTCGGTTTTGAGTTATGCTGTTTACTGACACACGCGCGCCTTTTTCTAAAAATTCTTTTCTTTTCAATAGGGTTTCAAAACATATATTTCCGCTGAAATCTAGACATCGAAGTTTTGGGCCGAATACAATACTTTCCCTGCTTACTATACATCATAAAACAAAATGTTTTTTATTCAGGGGGCCTCAAAACATGTATTTCTGGTGAAATTTAGGTATCGAAATTTTTTATGTATTGCAATATCTTCTTTACCTACTATACATGTGGTAGATAAAGTAAAATAGTAGATCTTTTTAAAACACAGTTTATTCTAGCTTTTTTGCACCATAGGCAATTTCCGAGATATCAGCTATTAATGGTTTGAATTTTTCAATATTTGTTATTCTCTTAAAGTCCTGTCAACATTCAGATATTTCTAACGATGTCGTGGAAACAGTATGCAATGAAGCAGGTGGTTACAGGGATGAGACCTAGAAGGCAAACTGTCCGCCTTTCTGTGCGAGGGCGGCGGATAGACTGGACGGCACCCTAATGTCATCTGCACGGCATGAAGCAGGGGTTACAGGGATGAGACCTAGAAGGCTAACTGTCCGCCTTTCTGTGCGAGGGCGGCGGATAGACTGGACGGCACCCTAATGCTATCTACACGGCTTGAAGCAGGTGGTTACAGGGATGAGACCTAGAAGGCTAACTGTCCGTCTTTCTGTGCCAGGGCGGCGGTTAGACTGGACGGCACCCTAATGTCATCTGCACGGCATGAAGCAGGGGTTACAGGGATGAGACCTAGAAGGCTAACTGTCCGCCTTTCTGTGCGAGGGCGGCGGATAGACTGGACGGCACCCTAATGCTATCTACACGGCTTGAAGCAGGTGGTTACAGGGATGAGACCTAGAAGGCTAACTGTCCGTCTTTCTGTGCCAGGGCGGCGGTTAGACTGGACGGCACCCTAATGCCATCTGCACGGCATGAAGCAGGGGTTACAGGGATGAGACCTAGAAGGCTAACTGTCCGTCTTTCTGTGTGAGGGCGGTGGTTAGACTGGACGGAACCCTAATGACATCTGCACGGCATGAAGCAGGTGGTTACAGGAATGTGACCTAGAAGGCTAACTGTCCGCCTTTCTGTGTGAGGGCGGTGGTTAGACTGGACGGCACCCTAATGCCATCTGCACGGCATGAAGCAGGTGGTTACAGGGATGAGACCTAGAAGGTTAACTGTCCGTCAAATATCGTTCTAAGAGATATCCACCAACAGATCCAGGGAGTTAAAGCGACGTAAAATAAAATAGAGAGAGACAGTGTATGGAATTTTAAGGCCAGCATATAGCGTTCAGTTGTTAAACATTTGACTATCGCTGTTCTCTTTGAATCTATAGTGAAATGTGTAATGCAGCTATTTCTGCAAACGTTTATCTAGATCATAAAGAAGTAGACGGAAAAATAAACTTTTGTAACACTAGTTTGTATAACCACTAATATACGGTAGAGGTAGATAAATTCATGTGAATGTAAGACGTTAGATTTTTTTATTGTCTCAGAGCTGACTAAAACTTATGCCACTTTAATCAAACTCCTTAAAGATATTTATATGACTAATAAAATTTATAACTTGAATTTTATCTGAATAACCTGTAAATCCCTTTTCATTCTGAATCAGTATTGTGTAACATAAAAGTCAGGCAATAAACTTACCTCCTAAAAATATTATCTATTGGATTCACTTTACTTTTTTACCCACTGTTCTAAAAACTATTTTTACAAATATGTATTATTTACCTTTTTCATGTTAATCGACGTAAACATCTAAGCCATGGTTTCATAACACCTTTCGTTGTAAATACGCGGAGAATATAATATATGTTTAAGCAATAGTCAAATATATAGCTATGTGCTTTTCTATGCATGACCATAGACAAACGAATAGGGAGAGTTGAAAAAGGTATAAAGTATTTCGCAATTCAAACCAATTATACAGAATATCTCGGAAATGGGTAATGCCACAGATAGGTTTGACCTAGACGGTACATTTTAACAGCTCTACATGTTTTTGTATTGCAAGTTTTTGTCTACTTATTATGGTTTACAAATTATACAAAAGTCTTTCGGAATGAAGAGTACTTGACGGGCTATTCCCAGAAAATTCAAGATATGCATTTTATTTGTTATGTAAATATCTTTAGTATGTGGTATTTTAATAAAAATCTTAAAGCCATTTTGGGAAAATAACGAAAAAAAAAGATCTGATGTTTTATACTTACCTGAGTTTCTCCACTCTCTGTAGTTTATTAGTAAGTAGGCAAATTATTCTTACGAAAGATAATTTTTCTATCCACTTCATTTTAATCGAGATAAATCTTTATAGAAATAGCTACATTACAAATTTCGTTCTTCAATATTTGACTTTCGTTGTTCCCTTTGTGTCTATAACGAAATGTACAATGTAGCTGTTTCTGCAAAGCTTTATTTGGATTAAAATGTAGTAGATAGAAAAAAAATCTGTGTTGCACTCACATGACTTTCTCCACTCTTATATAAACTATTTTTACAAACGCTTCATGTTAATCGAGATATCGATATGTTAATCTTATTGCTAATTTTCTTGTACATGCAAGGGGAATTGCTAGGCTTTAAGCGTTAGTCAAATGTTTTAAGAGCTGGTTGCTATGTGGAGTATTCCATTTTCTTTGCATTACCAGGACAAAAAAAATGAATAACGAATTCCCATTTAAGAGAAAGTATTGGAAAATTTAAGGGAATAACAAGCAATATCTCGAAAATGGTTCACTCAACAAAAAATGTATAGGACATAAATTGTATATTTTAACGTGATCTACATTTTTTGTGCAGTAAAAGTTTGTCTATCTGTTATGGTTTACCAGTTATTCAAAAGTCGTTCACAATGAAGAATAATTTTGGAGACATTTCCAGAAAATTCGAAATATACATTTCACTTCTCATGAAAATATCTTAAATATATGATATTTTAATCCAAATCGTTAGAGCCATTTTTGAGAAAATTAAAATTTTCGAAAAATGTTCCATGTACCTAAAGGGTAATCTGGAGTGAGGGATTTTTTTGAAAACCTTCGTGTCGCATCTCTGGAAGATACTGAACCTAAATACCAAGTTTGGTGTTTATCCGACTGTTAGTTTTTGAGTTATGCTGTTCACAGACAGATACACAGACACATGCACGGACATGTTTCCAAAAATACTTTTTTTGGAATCAGGAGGCCTCAAAACATGTATTTCCTGTCAAAGCTCGGTATCGAATTTTTGGGGGAATGCAATACTTCTCCAACTTACTATACGTAGTAGGGAAGGTAATAAGCTTTAATAAGAATGGTTTGCATACCCACTAATAAACATTAGAGGGCAGAGAAAGTCATCTGAATACATGAGGTTTTTCTAATTACTTTTTTTATTCAGGGGTTATGTCAATTTTTGTAGCATTAACCATCTCCAAGGTAATCATAATACTGATTTAAATTTTCGAATGCTTTATATATCTACAAAAATGGGAAAATCGAATGTCCTTCAAGATCCTCAGATTTCTTTTGTCTGTAGCTGCGTTTTTCTGGGAATATTTGAAGAGAAAGTTTTAATCATATAACCCACCAATATAATAACCTTTAGGACTATATTCAGAGGAATTAATTCTATTCCAGTTGAAATGTTGCAAAAATTGTTTGACGCATGTGTGTAGCAGACTGGTATTTTGTCGTCCTGTATTGCAAAAAAGGACACATTTTGGCTTTAATATCATAGAAGTATTTAATAGTTTACAAATATAATTAATGTCTTTAGACAGCAGGTCCTAAAATTATAACTCTTAACATACTGCACACGAACTAAATGTTTTACATTATCACACCAGTGCGATAACGTTTTTATACCACTCCATTGTGACCAACTATGGTTTCAAGTCCAATCACTTGGCAATTACCCTTTGTATGTTCATTCAACTTGGTTTGATTAGGTTTACTTTTCATTATGTCTTTTTACAGATTAATTTCTCATGGCGCTCGCATTATCTGTTTACAATACAAATCGTCATACTTCAGTTCGTTGTAGAGTTAACCAATACCTTATATTGCCAGCCTTGTGCTTTCTTTCATCTAAAACGTTACTCTTTTATCTAGTATAACCTACATAAATATTACATGGCGGAAATTATGAATTCAGAAGAAACTGAAATGAAAGAGCCAGGTGAACTTACAGAAGCAGCAGAAAGAATAACACTAGAATACCTCGCCCCAGCCCAAAAAAAATCCAGAAAGCAATTGAGGCAGTATTTTTAACACTTAAATGATGTCAGTCTGATTATATAATATAAAATATAATAACAGCCCGCCTTAAAGGAATATGTGTATAATATAATATATAAAGTGTATATTACAGTCATTGCATTACGTTTATATTATTATGTACATGTATAATAATGTTATGTGAATGTATTGCGAAGTTTTAACAATGTAGGAGCTGTGAGAATAGAAACAGGATACCTTTTGTAGCAAACAGATTTATAAAGTAGAAGCCGAAAGTTGCTAACAATGAGGTAACCTTGAGATAACAATAAATTAGAAAGTTTAATAATGCTACTAATAATTCTTGAAACAGTAATGTAATATTTAAAACTATTTATAAATAGCGAATCAAAAACTGGAAAAAGCTTAAGTGAAATAAAAGTATTCTATTGGTGTAGGATTAGCCAATCAGAGACTTGATATAGAGTAAATGTACAAATTCAAGCGGTAGACGCTACAAGATTGCGTGCCCGATCGGTACGGTACAGGTTTAGTGTGAGACATAAAAAGTTATTGCGGTGAGAATAATATAAAGTTTACGTGTTAAAAAGTACAAGTAACAATAATCCCACAGTTCTACAGTAGGATACGTCAGTGAAGTGTTATTTAATCGTGTGAAGGATTAATAAAACAAAGTACAATACAATTATAATTTGTGTAAGCCTTGTTCTTTAGCCGTACCAGCCCTGCTAAGAGATACGTGCTTTACAAATTACTAAAGACGGAGCCGAGGTATACGTACATATATACATAAATAAACATTAAAATAAAAAGTTGATTTTTAAACGTGGGGCGAAGGCCACCGGAAAAGTAAACGTGGGGCGAAGGCCCCCGGAAAGTTTGTATCGTACGTGGTGCGAACACTCCTAGAAACAATCTCCCTCAAAATTGGCATCCATTACGTGTGTAGTCTAAAACAGCTTCAAGTTGGTGCCTATACGTGGTGCAACCACAACTAAACCCGTGCAAGTTTGACTCCCATACGTGGGGCTACACAGTGTGATGTAACATTTAATCGCTTCGTTGCTTGGTGTAAGGCAAAACATGATGAACATGAGTTCACTAAAAATGATTGGTAGCGAATCAACAAAACGTCTGTCATCTCTCTGCACACGAGAGTTGATTTCGTCTTTAACGTCATTTCTCTTGTTTCAAGAATCTCGCTATAAGCGTGAGTTGGTCTTGTTCTAAACGGAATTTCTCTTAGTTTCCAGATCAATATAATATTATGTTATTGTTATTTTACAAATTCGAGCGCTGTCTAAAAAATAGGATTTCGCAGGATTGATAATTCGCAAACATTCCTACTCGCAAAATAAAACCCTACTTTTAACACTTGTATCATAATCTATTTATTAATACACACTTGTATGAATTTTGTTTCATTGAATCGCCCTGTATAATTAAGGAAATGTAAACGACAGCAGAGGTTTTGAAGTGTGATAAACTGCTTGTATGAGAACACACGGATGTATTTTACTTGCAAGGCTTCTCCATTCCAACCTCGGAGCTGGAATATAGTACGAAAAACAAACGTGACAAAGAAATGAACACTTTAAATGCGGTTTAGCCGAGAGGGAGCGCACTAGAATTCAAATTACTTTCCACCACCTTGACGTATTCATTCCCGTTTCCACAGCAACCCACCCGAGCGCTATTGTTGTGGATTCTGCCTCAAACATGTGCCGAAACTGTGTCGCACCGCAAAGGGAAAAACAGTAGCCATTGATGCCTGCCTGTGTGTCCTAAATAGCTTCGTTATAAATGTTCCTATTTCCATACAAACTTTCCCGTTGGACGTAAGGGTTTCTCTTGACACTCAGTTGAGTCGTTTGCATAGATTTCTAGTGAACATATCACATAACAAGAAGAGATCAAACAGAGCATTCAACTGTACGTTCACTTCATTGCTAAACCTGCATACTAAACAATTTTCATTTCTCGCCCAGAAAACCCTGCTCAAGAACAGGGGCCGTAAATCGGCGACGTCATTCAGGTCTGGTTAGTGAATTCCTACAATTTGATATGTGAATTCCTACAATTTTATATGTGAATGAATTCGTGCAATTTTATATGTGCATACGTACAGTTTTATATGTGAATTTGTACAATGTTATATGTGCATACGTACAGTTTTATATGTGAATTTGTACAATTTTATATGTGCATACGTACAGTTTTATATGTGAATATGTGTAATTTTATATGTGAATTTGTACAATTTTATATGTGCATACGTACAGTTTTATATGTGAATTTGTACAATTTTATATGTGAATTCGTGCAATTTTATATGTGCATACGTACAGTTTTATATGAGAATTTGTACAATTTTATATGTGCATACGTACAGTTTTATATGTGAATTCGTGCAATTTTATATGTGAATTCGTGCAATTTTATATTGCGGGTGATTTAATGTTATTTATTTAACATTATTGTAGCCCCACGTTTGGGAGCCAATTTGTGAGTGGTTTATTTGTTATTTATTTAACATTATTGTGTCCCACATTTGGGAGCCAATTTGTGATGGTAAATTTATAATGTTATTTGAGTATGTGTGTTTACTCAACGTGTTGAAGCCATCTTGTGACGTGATTCATTTGTTAGGTTTGTTAGCTCCATCTGGTGTTAGCAATTTGCGGCAGTGTTAGTTTTTGTTTGAAAGAATGCTACTGTTATTTTATTTAATTTTGGTTCTCTGTCCTCCGGCTAGTTATTATCCTTTTTGGTCAAGCACTTCTCTTTATACAGGTTGTGTAAACGGAAGGGAGTCTCTTATCCAAAAATAACACTGATGAAAGAATTTGTTTTACACTTTTATTGTCGAACACATTTACTATCACATTTACACATTGATCTTGACACTCGCCAAACTGAAACTGTTATAATAACTTCATTACTGATAATTCTTAATTCGCGTACTTCAACTTTTTGTATAATTAACTTTATAACACTTGAGATGTTTCATAACTCTGTTACGCGTAACCTGCAAATTGATATCCGACGTGTGCCGTACAAATACTTTCGACGAACTGGAGGCGACGTGTACTTTACAAATATTTTCGATGAACTGAGGGCGATCTACCTCTGACTTGGCTTTTTATACTCATACACTCCGACATGCCTAAAGATTATAACTGAGCTGCTATTGGCTAATAAAACGCGCCAACATTAGCGTCTATTTTTATATCCAATGAAAATTATGAATACATATGCTCTAGGGAAATGTTCCAGCAGATTCTAAAAGAAAAACGCGCCAATATTACGTAACTTCCTCGTTTCCAATAATAATAAACAGCTCACCCCCTCGCTGCATTATTGCACGCTATTATTGTCAGTTTCAGTAAGGCAGTATAAACTTACTTCCCAACAATAATTACAATCAATATACATCTCAAATCAATGTCACATAAAAATGCATATTCATATTACAATCATTATTTACATTTAAGTAATTTGTGATACAAATTACTGCATCATATGCCCCACTAGAAACATAATTATAAATATTTACAAGTTGTTTGGAAATTTTATAATTGGGTTTTTAGTCTCCTAAATCTTGGAACACACGCTATCACTTTCACTTAACACTTCACACGCATTTAACACACGACATATGTTTTGTCTTTATCTTGTCACTATTTACTGGCTCTGGTTTAATGTGTTTAGACATTAATCTGACATTACAATTTTTATAGCAAATATTGTACCCCGAATTATTTCATTACTGTTACAAAATTGTTTACTTTCTTAAGTTGTTGACAAAAATTTGTGCATTTAAGAATTTTTGTAATTACTATACATATTTACTAAAATATTCACCCTCTACACAAATATATTTACATCTCTTAAATCTAAGTACTGTTTCACATGTTCTATTTGCTACATAAATATTTGTTTTAATGACTTTTACCCAATTTTTGTTGTTTTGTACTGTATATTCACAATACTTTTGGAATTATATCTACGTACTTTACTTTAATATAACATCATGCTTTATTTCAAATGCTGTTACAGTTACTAAGAATTTAATTGTTTTTCTTTTTCTTTTTTTAAACATTTCTCTGTTTTTTATAATTTATTTCTCTTTTCACATGACATATATAAATAGTTAACCCTCTTACTTTCCAATACATTGCTCTGCATTTCATCTTTAACTATCCAGCATCTACTTTACATCTCATTGCTATTTACCCTCCTGGAACAAATTGTCTATGGCTAAACATTACTCGTAGCCGTATCCTAACCTTCAAAATTTTTTTCATGAATAACCTCTTAAAGGATTCATATGATATTTCGTCCCCTTATAACATTTGAAAACAATCTAAAGTTTTCTGAACTACACATCTTTTAACAATTGTCATTTTCAATTCTTCTGGTATCTTTGTAATTTGAGAGTACTCTGACAAGTCTGTAATAAGCTGTACTGGACTGGAGTTTTCAATTTGAACATCTTGGTACTTGTTAATTTCAGAAGTTAGCTTTTGATTATTTACAGGCAAAACTTTAACTTCTTCGGGCAATTTATTTCTTTGCATTACTGACTCCTTCTGTATTTCTGATATCTCCCCTCTGAAATTAACTTGCACCTGATTCACATCTACATTCATAACCTCTTTCATCTCTCTTATCTCACTTGAAATGTTACTCATTCGGCTACCTAACTCTGTACATTCTACATCAACATGTTCACTTTTAGTATTAACCTCACTTTCTTTGTTACCTATTTCCCTGCTCATGTCTAGCATTTTCTTTGAAACTTCACCTATTTCATTTGCTATCATTTCCTGATTTTCATTTCTCATTCTCATCATACTACTATCTAGCTCCATGAATTTCTTTTCAATTTCTTCCCTGTTTTGTTCTAAGCTTTAACCAATATCTTCCCTTAATTCCCTATGACTCTTTTGCATATCTTCCCTGTTTTGATCTATTTTCTTTTCTAATTTCTCATTATTCTTACAAATTTCTTCCCTTAATTGATCTATAATACTCTTACCAATATCTTCCCTCAATTCTTTCTTATTCTGATCTAAACTCCTATCAATATCTTCCCTTAATTTCTCTATATTCTTTTCCATATCTTCCCTCAATTCCCTATTATTCTTTTCCATATTCTCATTATTCTTTTGCATATCTTCCCTCATATTTCTCAGCATTTCAATCATCATACTAGCATCAAAATTAACATTTCCTGCTGTTCTATTCTCACTTTCTGCACTAACATTTCCTCCCTCAAATACTACATTGTTTGAGGTATTTTCTGTAACCTGTATTGAATTACAGCTAACCGTTACACTATCCCCTTCCATCATTGTTTCTTCTGTATTATTAGTGGACATAGTTTTCTTTATCCTACCACTCCTCAAGTACATTTGAATGTTACAATTTTGTTTTCTAAAAAACAATTACTATACTCTGACCTTTGTGATGCTGTCTGTTGCTGTTACTTTGATGTCCAGCTTCCTGCCCCTCTCTCCTAGGTTTGTATGTCGCTTCTGTGTCGTATCATGATGAATCTACGTCGTTTTGGTGTTCTGTATTTGAATTCCCCTGTTGCCTTTTAATCTCGGAATTACGATGTCCAATCATCCGCGTAGTCTATCGTTCCTATAGTTGTTTCTGGAATCTGCGTCTTGTAGTTCAGTTCACTGCTCCATTCGCTCCACGTCCTGATTCCTTTGCTCCTTCCTGGTCACTCTACCCCACGTTCTGGGTGCCAATTTGCGGGTGATTTAATGTTATTTATTTAACATTATTGTAGCCCCACGTTTGGGAGCCAATTTGTGAGTGGTTTATTTGTTATTCATTTAACATTATTGTGTCCCACATTTGGGAGCCAATTTGTGATGGTAAATTTATAATGTTATTTGTGTATGTGTGTTTACTCAACGTGTTGAAGCCATCTTGTGACGTGATTCATTTGTTAGGTTTGTTAGCTCCATCTGGTGTTAGCAATTTGCGGCAGTATTAGTTTTTGTTTGAAAGAATGCTACTGTTATCTTATTTAATTTTGGTTCTCTGTCCTCCGGCTAGCTATTATCCTTTTTGGTCAAGCACTTCTCTTTATACAGGTTGTGTAAACGGAAGGGAGTCTCTTATCCAAAAATAACACTGATGAAAGAATTTGTTTTACACTTTTATTGTCGAACACATTTACTATCACATTTACACATTGATCTTGACACTCGCCAAACTGAAACTGTTATAATAACTTCATTACTGATAATTCTTAATTTGCGTACTTCAACTTTTTGTATAATTAACTTTATAACACTTGAGATGTTTCATAACTCTGTTACGCGTAACCTGCAAATTGATATCCGACGTGTGCCGTACAAATACTTTCGACGAACTGGAGGCGACGTGTACTTTACAAATATTTTCGATGAACTGAGGGCGATCTACCTCTGACTTGGCTTTTTATACTCATACACTCCGACATGCCTAAAGATTATAACTGAGCTGCTATTGGCTAATAAAACGCGCCAACATTAGCGTCTATTTTTATATCCAATGAAAATTATGAATACATATGCTCTAGGGAAATGTTCCAGCAGATTCTAAAAGAAAAACGCGCCAATATTACGTAACTTCCTCGTTTCCAATAATGATAAACAGCTCACCCCCTCGCTGCATTATTGCACGCTATTATTGTCAGTTTCAGTAAGGCAGTATAAACTTACTTCCCAACAATAATTACAATCAATATACATCTCAAATCAATGTCACATAAAAATGCATATTCATATTACAATCATTGTTTACATTTAAGTAATTTGTGATACAAATTACTGCATCAATATGTGCATACGTACAGTTCTATATGTGAATTCGTGAAATTTTATATGTGCATACGTATAGTTCTATATGTGAATTCGTGCAATTTTATATGTGCATACGTACAATTTTATATGTGAATTCGTGCAATTTTATATGTGCATACGTACAGTTCTATATGTGAATTCGTGCAATTTTTGTATGTGCATACGTACAGTTCTATATGTGAATTCGTGCAATTTTATATGTGCATACTAAGTTTTATATGTGAATTTGTACAATTTTATATGTGAATTCGTGCAATTTTATATGTGCATACGTACAGTTTTATATGTGAATTTGTACAATTTTATATGTGAATTCGTGCAATTTTATATGTGCATACGTACAGTTTTATATGTGAATTTGTACAATTTTATATGTGAATTTGTACAATTTTATATGTGAATACGTGCAATATATATACAGCGTGAACCATTTAAGTTGCGACTGTACAGTATCTCCAAAACTCAGTGTTGCAGAAAGAAATGTCTTTAATAAAATTTGCTTGATATTATGGGGAAAAGTAAATACCATTAGCTTCGTTTTGTTTGGATTACATTATGATGGTCATTTTAGGGTCAATTTAATTTTCTTAAATGGGAACCTACATTTTGTATGTTGTTTTCTCATAAGGAAATGGTTTATGAAGAGCTGTTTATTTTGTGATGAGGAATAAGGAAACAAAATTAAAAATCTAATGTGTTGCACTCCCATGACCTTTTCTCTCTTGTAACTATTTTTACAAAAGCTTATTCTTCATATATTCGTGTTAATCGAGATAAGCATTTTCAGAAACTATCTTATTGCTAATTTTCTTGTACATGCAAGGGGAATTGGTGGACTTTAAGTGACGGTCAAATATTTTAAGAGCTGGTTGCTGTGTGGCGCATTCCATTCTCTTTGTATATCCAGGACATGAAAAAAATGAATAACGAATTCCCAATTGAGAAAAAGTATTGCAAAAATTTAAGGAAATAATAAGCAATATGGTTCACTCAACAACAACAAAATGTATATGACATAAATTGTGTATTTTAAGCGATCTACATTTTTTGTGTAGTAAAATTTTGTCTATCTCTTATGGTTTACCAGTTATGTAAAAGTCGTTCACAATGAAGAATACTTTTGGAGACATTCCCAGGAAATTCAAGATATACATTTCATTTGTCATGAAAATATCTTAAACATATGATATTTTAATCAAAATCGTTAGAGCCGTTTTTGAGAACATTAAAATTTTCGAAAAATGCTCCATGTAAAGGGTGATCTGGGGTGGGGGGGATTTTCTTGAAAACTTTCGTGTCGCATCTCTGGAAGATACTGAACCTAAATACCAAGTTTGGTGTTTATCCGATTGTTCGTTTCTGAGTTATGCTGTTCACACACAGACATACACACACACACGGACATGTTTCCAAAAATTCTTTTTTTTGGATTCAGGGGGTCTCAAAACATGTATTTCCGGTGAAATCTCGGTATCGAATTTTTGGGTGGAATACAATACTTCCCCTACTTACTATACGTAGTAGAGAAAGTAAAAATTATGTAATCTTGATAACTGATAAACGTTAACTGGTAGACAAAAGCGTGCTTAACAAATGATGTAGGTCTCTTTAAAAGACAACTTATTTCAAATAACCTTTTTGTGTTGTAAGCAGCTTCCGAGATGTTCATTATTAATGGTTCGAATTGTTCAATAGTTAGTTCTTTTAAAGTCCTGTCGGTGTTCAGTTGTTTCTCGCGATGTCATGGAAACAGTATGGAATTTTAAGGCCAACATATAGCGTCCAGTTGTTAAACATTTGACTATCGCTGTTCCCTTTGTATCTATAACGAAATGTGTAATGTAGCTATTTCTGTAAAAGTTTTAAACTTTCGTAAGAATAATTTCTACACCAACTAATAGGCGATAGAAGATCACATAGAGACCGGCTTTGAAAAGATTTGACTAGGGTTTAGCCTACTGTATACGTAAATCTAAAACAAATGTTGAAATGTTTATCCTATTAATAAGAATTAGATAGCAGAATAAGCTTACGTAATAATAGTTTGTAGAGGAGTGAGTAGAGAAAACCATGTGAATGCAATATATAAGCATTGTTTTAACTTGGTGTTGTGTGAAAATGAATAATTATGTAAGTGTAAGTTTGATTTGCTATAAAAGGGGAAAGTATTATTGTTGAAGCGAATGTGTCTACAACACAGTGGCTGATAAAGTAATATCTACGAGTAACAAACACGAAGGTCCGGTCACGCCCATTGCTGTCACGCTTCGTCTCACAGCGACTGTGAAATTGGCTGTGGTAACTGTCGGTCCTTCTTGGTAATCCATTTACTTCTTTTTTATATCGGTTCTGCAGATTGCCATTTGCGGAGTGGAGGCAACATCGGCAGTGCTGTCGGGGCCTTTCAAATGTAAGCGGCAGCAAACGTTACCAGCTACACTCTCCCAAATTTCACATTTCCTGTACAATTTAGTCACTCTGCACCATCATTTAAATTTAATATATTGTTATAGTAGTAGTGGTGAAATTTATTAATTACTTAGTATTACAATGATTGCATAACACAGTCGGATGTGTCATAAGACCGTACATACTCTCTAGGAAAATACCTGGTCTGTATACGTGACTTGCAGAATGACCAGAAAACAACTATTTTATAATCACCACACTATATACATACATATAAAATTGAAAAATACTCTGAGTCACACACACATAAATGTTCAAGCACCACTTATATTCAAAGAAAATTTACATAAACACCTTATCTCTTAGTACACGTACTTCCATTAAGTATGTGCCCAAGCTTGGCCAGTTTTGGCTGTTTAGAATCATGTCCCAGCATGCTGTCCTCCGTCTGTTGGAAGCCAAAAATACTTCCGGTAATAATTTTTTCCTAATACCCTCCGTCTGCACGCATGCTGCCAAAATATGCGTCCAGTCTTCTTGTTCCCCGCATAATGGGCAAATCCTCCTGCCATCATCATCAGCAATCTTGCGAGCTTTCCACCCTCCCAGCCTAAGCCATGCTATTCCCGTCCTCTGTTTTATACCCAATTCCAAAATATATGTTTCCTTACCCCACCTAGTTTTTATTTCATTTTGTAGCTCCAATGTTGATCTTTGTCTACTTCCAGATTCTACTTCCTGCCTGTTTATATCACATAGTCGTCTTTCGACTTTTCTCACGGCACTGTGTGTATTTTCATTACCCCTTTGCCAGATATCATTTAAGCCAATTTTTTATAATTCTCGTTGTAAACCCGCCGCTCACCATGTTGTATGTTCTTCATTTGATGACGATAACATATTGTTCTCAGAGTTGTTTGATCACCTTTAATTATTCGCAGCCAGTACCTAAGTACATTTAGTTTAACAAATACAGCATCTTCCCAGCATCATACCTCACGGAGAACTCCATAGTTTGAAGTACCACCTCCCCGGCCCTATATTGTTATGTATTCATTTCTAAAGAAATACCATGCACCTGCTTACGCAAATTAGTTTTAAACCATCTGATGTGTAACATTCACATGACTTTCTCCACCCACCTTCCTTTATTACTTTCTCTACTACGTATAGTAAGTAGGGGAAGTATTGCATTCCACCCAAAAACTCGATGCAGAGATTTCGCTAGAAATACATGTTTTGAGGCACACTAAATCCAAATATAACATTTTAGAAAATAAAGCAAAACTATCTGTGTATGTGAGTCTGTGAACAGCATAACTCAAGAACGAAAACTCCGATAAGTACTTAACTTGGTATTTAGGTTCGGTACATTCCAAAGATACGACACGGGCATTTTCATGAAAATTCTACACCCCAACTACTCTTTACATGGAAAAACCTTTGAAATTTTTATTTTCTAATAAATGTTTCGAAAGAGTTTTATTAAAATGGCATATATTAGCGATATTTACACAACAAATAAAATGTAGATCTCACAATTTATTTCAAATAAATCATTTGAATCAAGCATTTCCGAGGTATCCGTTATTAATGGTTCGATTTGTCCAATACTTTGTCATTCCTTTAAAGTTTTGTCAATATTCAGTTATTTCTCGAGATTGCATGCTAAGAGTATGGAATTTTAATGCCACCTTATCTCGATTAAAATGAAGTGCATAAAAAATAAACGTTCGTAAGAATAATTTGTAACCAATCGGGATGGCTCAAGCAGTAATGTGTGTGGCCCATATTCGGGAGGTCCCGGTTCAAACCCCCTGGGGCCAACCAATCTGTCCAAAGGTTTTTTCGTGGTATTCCTTGGTCACTAGCCGAATGCGGGATTGTAAAATTTAATCCACGATTTTCCTTCATCACTACATTCCATTTCCCTCGTCTTCATCCCCAAACCAGGAATTGAGCTGATCACTCATCCTGGATATGGTATGATCCAGAGTTTCTTTGATCCTCGACGGGCTAGTGGCACCAGACATTGGACTGATCACTCATCCTGGATATGGTATGATCCAGAGTTTCCTTGATCCTCGACGGGCTACTGGCACCAGACATTGGACTGATCACTCGTCCTGGATATGGTATGATCCGGAGTTTCCTTTATCCTCGACGGGCTAGTGGCTCCAGATATTGGACAGATCACTCATCCTGGATATGGTATGATCCAGAGTTTCCTTGATCCTCGACGGACTGCTGGCACCACACATTGGACTGATCACTCATCCTGGATATGGTATGATCCAGAGTTTCCTTGATCCTCGACGGACTGCTGGCACCAGACATTGGACTGATCACCCATCCTGGATATGGTATGATCCAGAGTTTGCTTGCTGCTCGACAGGCTACTGACACAAGTCGTTGGGCTGATCACACATCCTGGATATGGTATGATCCAGAGTTTGCTTGCTCCTCGACAAACTACTGACACAAGACATTGGTCTTATCACTCATCCTGGATATGGTATGATCCAGAGTTTCCTTGATCCTCGACGGACTGCTGGCACCAGACATTGGACTCATCACTCATCCTGGATATGGTATGATCCAGAGTTTCCTTGATCCTCGACGGACTGCTGGCACCAGACATTGGACTGATCACCCATCCTGGATATGGTATGATCCAGAGTTTGCTTGCTGCTCGACAGGCTACTGACACAAGTCGTTGGGCTGATCACACATCCTGGATATGGTATGATCCAGAGTTTGCTTGCTCCTCGACAAACTACTGACACAAGACATTGATCTTATCACTTATCCTGGATATGGTATGATCCAGAGTTTGCTTGCTCCTCGACCTAAAACATTGGGCTGATCACAGATTCTTATAGTATGATCCAGAGTTTGCTTGCTCCTCGACAAACTACTGACACAAGACATTGGTCTTATCACTTATCCTGGATATGGTATGATCCAGAGTTTGCTTGCTCCTCGACACAAGACATTGGACTGATCACACATCCTTATACTATGATCCAGAGATTGCTTGCTCTTCGACAGACTACTGACACAACACATTGAGGATTTAAGTGCTGCAAAGAGGGGGATAATCTGTTAAATATGAAGATGCATTTGTATATCCACAAATGAACAAAAGAGCATAGAAAAGCTTATGTGAATGTTAACACAGATTTTTTGAAAGAGGTTCGCGCTTGTGTCTGTAAACAGCATAACTCAAAAACGAGAAGTCGGATACGTATCAAACTTAACATTGAGGTTCAGTACCGTCCAAAAATCCCCCACCCCAAACTATCCTTTACATGGAACATTTTGGAAATGTTTGATTTTCTAAGAAATGGCCCTGACTATTTTTATTAAAATACTATAAAGAGTGACCCACATAAAGTGTTATAATTGAATATATCTTAAACGAATAGAAAAACCAAATATCAAGAATTCCAAATCTTTAGGATCAAGGGGCCTCCAAAATGTGATGTAGAAAATATTTCCATGTGTTCCATGTTACTCCGCATGCAACACACGGCGCCCAACCTCAGAAATCTAAATGGAAACCATGTTTTTTTATTCTGGTTCGTCTCAATAAACAAAGCACCTTTTTGAAAGCTGTTTGTTGTTCTAAAATGAACTGTTGAGTTGTTAATATTTTCATTGAAGTTATTCCACCTCCTAAACCCGGGGAGGAAATAAAGCATCAGAGGAAAGAACATGGGTATTGTGGCTTCAAAGCCACCTGAACTCCCAAAATACAACACTGTATGTAGTTAGTCAATTAGTTACTGTGGCTCTTCAAAATTCAGAAATATGACAGAGTTTGATGTAGATATGATTTTAGCACTAGGTGAATGCAGGAGAAATTATGGAACTGCATCAATGAGAGATACTGGATGTAAATGTCACATATGAAATTCAAACAACTGGAAACATGACTACGTAGGTATGGAAGTGTAAACAACAAGAGACGTTTGAAAGTGAAATCAAAAGTGTGTGCTGCCGTAGAAGTAAATCCAGAGATAAGTCAATGTGAATTGTCCAAAGACAGTGGGATTAGCCGCACTTCAGTTCAGCAGATACTGAAGCAGCAGAAATATCATCCCTGTCATATGTGTTTGTATCAAGAGCTCACACAGAGATTTTTAATTTCGAGTTGCTTTTTGCGAGTGGTTACGCAGAGAATGGTCCATTCTTGGCAAACATATTATTTTCGGATGAAGCAACATTCTCAAATACTGGACAAGTTAACAGGCATAATATGCATTATTGGGCATTTTGGGGCAGTATTTTAAACACTTAAATGATTTCAGTCTAATTGTATAATATATAAATTCAATAACAGCCCGCCTTAAAGCAATATGTGTATGCAACAGTACATAAAAGTGTATATTAAAGTCATTGTTTGTGACAGTTTATAAAATAACCAATCAACAACAAGAAAAAGCTTTAGTTAAATGAAGGTATTCTATTGGACTAGGATTAGCCAATCAGAAACTAAAATGGAGCAAAATTTACAAATTCAGAAGTCAGTTGCTTGTAGACAGTGTTCCTAACCGGACGCGAGACGCGTCCTCGAGAAATGCAATACATATTTTGTGTGAGACAAAAAATAGTTTACGTGTTAAAAAGTGCAAGTAATTAATAAATAAATCTCACAGCTCTCTCTCTATCAGTGAAGTGTTATTTAAATCATGTCAAGCATTAATAAATGGAGTGAAGAAAACCTTAAAATCTGTGTAAGCCTACATTCATCAGTCGCACCACTCCCTGCTAAGACATTCATGTCTCTAAAAAAATATAAATACTGACGCAGCCGAGGCAAACATAAATATAATATTTAAAGAAACAGTTAAATTACAAAGTTAATATTTTTAAACTTGGGGCAAAGACCACCGGTAAGTGCGTTTGGGGCGAAGGCTACCGGAAGCTTTTTACCATATGTGCGGTTGCAACTACTTCAAGTTCGGCTCCACAACAGAAGAAATACAATACAACACCACCATAACATAACCTTACTTCAATTTGAAACCCCAAATGAATAAGAACTGTGCCAGCTTCGTTGGTCGCTAAATCTTTGGTGTAGGATTCTTGATAAGCTTATCATAGGCCCTTACTTCTTTGAAGGCACAATCACTGGTGAATCATATTGCCATTTTCACAACCATTAATTATCTCCCTTGTTGGAAAACGTGTCCTTCAATGTGACAATAGAAATTTGGTATCAGCAGGATGGCACGCCACCACACTTTGCATTATGTACACGTCAACTACTAAACCAGAAATTTGGTGATGCTGGATTGGACGTGCTGGACCTATCACCTGGCCTCCTCGTTCACCCGACATAACATCCTTGGACTACTTGTTATTGGAATACATAGAACAGAAAGTCATGTTTAAAGCAGCTACAACCAAAGATAATATGAAATTTCGAATACGTTAAGCTTGTCGCACTTTTATTCCCTGTGTGTTGTTAACAGTTAGAGATAACCTTTCCAAAAGAATTGCAAAGTGTTAAGATGTTAAAGAAAGCTACTTTGAGTATTTAATAAATTAATTTAATTTAATCTCCTGGGTATTTATTGACTTACTTATTCATTTAATACAACTTTCTAGTATTGTATAGTTCAGTTAAAACAATTGGATTTAGAGAAAAAAAACCTTATTTTATTGAGGTGAACCGGAATATAAAAGAGTTATCATGATTTCATTTAAAATTATCAGTTTGGGCCCCATGGAAATATTTTCCATGTCACAATTTGGAAAGCCTTCTGCTCCTATAAAATTTTGAATTCTTGGCATTTGCTTTTTCTATTTTAACACATATTCACCACTTTATATAGGCTATCCTGCATATTTAAGATTTTTACATGAAAAATACAATGTATATTTTGAATTCTCTAGAGAATGGCCTGTGAAGTCCTCTTCATTCTGAAGGAATTTTGTATAATCTTGTATAACTGGTAAACGTTAAGCGATAGACGAAAACGTACTTCACAAAAAAAATGTAGATCTCTTTAAAACACACAATTTGTTTCAAATAACTTTTTGTGGCATAAGCCATTTCTGAGATATCCGTTTTTAATGGTTAGGTTTTGAAGTGGATTATTTGTTAGCCGTTGGAAGATGCTTCATGTTTATCTGCACCACGTATGGGAGCCAATTTGTCGCGGTCACTTCGTGTTATCTTATTTCTGAGCGCCTGTTATTGTTTTACTACTTTGAATGTTGGGTCCATTGTCCTCCGGCTAGCTATTGTTTCTCGGTCGAGCAAATCTCTTAAACAGGGTGTGTAAACGGAAAGGATTTGTTACTCAAAGATAGCACTAATAAAAGAATTTGTTTCTAAACTTTTATTGTCGTCACACAGTATTCAATTTCACATATTGATTCTTGATACACGCCCGACTGAAACTGTTATGTTTTCTAATGTTACTATAATCACTTATTTGCTGCACATTATTAATTCGCGTATTTCACATTTATAACTAACTTTACGACGCGAGAGATTTTGTAAAACTGCGCGACGTGTAACCCGCGAACGATTCTGATGAAGTCAGCGACGTTTAACTTCTGAATGATTCTGTTGAACTGGACCATACTTGCCTCTGGCTTTAGCTTTTTATACTCCCACACCCGGATATGCCTAAAGATTATAACCGAGCTGCTATTGGTTAATAAAACGCGCCAACATTAGAGTCTATTTTATATCCAATCAAAAATTACGAAAACATATGCTCTAGGGAAGAAATTCCCGCCATTTCTATGAAAAGCGCGCCAATATGACGTCATTTGTTTGTATCTTCTAATTAATATTCAACTCACCCCCTCGCTCATTGTTACCCGCTCTTATTTTCAGTTTCAGTGAGGCCGTGTAAACTTATTTCCTAACAATGCTTATAATTAACAAACATCTCAAATCAATGTCATACAATAATGCTTATTTACACTACAATCACTCTGGCATTTACATTATTGTGATACAAATTACTGCCACAGTTTGTTCAATACTTTGTCATTCTTTTAAAGCCCTGTTGGTTAACAGTGTCCTTCGTGGTGTAGTGGTTACTATGCTAGCTTCTAATTCCCGAGGTCACGTGTTCAAACCCGGCCGAGGGCGATGGAACGGGCGTAAAAATCCTTAGCCTGGCTTCCTTCGGAAGGGAAGTAAAGCCGATGATCCCGTGTCGTTGATTTATGTCACGTAAAAGAACCTCAAGCCTGATAAAGAGGCCTCTGAGCAAAATTTCCGCTCTTTCACACCCAGTATAGAATGGGACGCTAAGAATCACAGCACTTAAAGTGCGTCCATAAATAAAACTGAATTTAATCTCTTTGTATTAACAGTTGTATCTCGCGATGTCATGGAAACAGTATGGAATTTTAAGGCCAGCATATAGCGTCCAGTTGTTAAAGATTTGACTATCGCTGTTCTCTTTGTATCTATAACGAAATGTGTAATGTAGCTATTTCTGTAAAGGTTTATCTCGATTAAAATGAAGTAGATACAAAAATGAACTTTCGTAAGAATGCTCTGTGTAATAAGCGATAGAGGGTAGAGATACTCATATGAATGTACCACATTTTTGGTTAAAGTGTTACTGCCCTTTTCTTTATAACAGCCGACCCCGTTTATCCACCCCTGCCAAGGTCAGACCAATAAGTCAATAAGTTTATATCAATGTGACCCCGTCATTGGAAAATAAAGTCTCGGTGACGCAGTTAAAGATTATGTGAAACGAAACATCTGAATGTGCGAACGGCATATTGTGGTCAGATAATGCAAGCTGTCAGAAAATGATAACTTCGCAACAATAGAGTCAACCCCCGCACGCAATCGGTTCTAGAGAGCGGTAAATGTTTTTGTCTGCTCAGAGCCCCCATTGTCATGTTTTCATGCCTAACCCCCTCCCACAGGGGCTTGACATTTCCTGCCTGCTAAATCCTTGTTTAGAAAATGCATTTTTACGACGAAAAAAAAACTTTAAATAAAACCTGTAATGAACGTAATAATACAGTGCCTTCCTTATATTGCCGGGCCATGGATTGCGCGCGTGCGCTCTACGCATTCTTACACTGGGGGGGGGCAACGGTTACCTATTCTTGAGTAATTGTAACATACATTCTAATTAGTACTAATACTGTTGCAAGTGGTGACATCTCCATTGAGATATTCCTAGATTCCTCGCCGTCCTATTCCACTAGGTTGTAAATCATAAACTATACGAGGGCGACACTGAAAATTCTTAGAAGATCAAACAAGGATTAGTTTTTAAAAATTTACATGATTTTATTATTTTTCCAAATATTCCCCTTTAACATAAATTGTGGCAGTATTTTATATCACAACAATGTAAATGCCAGAGTGATTATAGTGTAAATAAGCATTATTGTATGACATTGATTTGAGATGTTTGTTGATTATAAGCATTGTTAGGAAATAAGTTTACACGGCCTCACTGAAACTGACAATAAGAGCGGGCAACAATGTAGCGAGGGGGTGAGTTGTTTATTAATTAGAAGAGACAAACAAATGACGTCGGAGTAGCGCGCGTTTCTTAGAAATGGAGGGAATTTCTTCCCTAGAGTATATGTGTTCGTAATTTTGAGTGGATATAAATATAGACGCTAATGTTGGCGCGTTTTATTAACCAATAGTAGCTCGATTATAATCTTTAGGCATATCGGGTGAGGGAGTATAAATTATGAAGCCGAGAGACGGGTAACGTGTTCGTAGAATGGGCAAGAAATTGGCGAATTTCAATTAACACGGATAAAACCCAAATACTTACCATCAAGAGAAAGACTGAACTTCGCGTCAACATCGATGGGAAACTCATTAAATCAAAAGAAACGGCCAAATACCTGGGCGTCACAATCACAAATAAACTAAAGAGTAGCCAGCATTTCAATCAGAAAATAAAGCAGACCAAAGCCATGCTATCAACAATGAGATACCTGGCAAACAAAACTAATGCAGGCCTCACCACAAAACCCTACTCCACCTATATGTAGCACTCGTCAGGCCGGTACTAACCTATGGAACAACAGCGCTGGCGCCCATAACGTCAGCAACCACAATACATCTCCTACAGACAGTAGAACGTAAATGCCTTCGAATAGCAGCAAAAGTGCCCTACTGTTATTCCAACAAGAAACTGTACCAACTAGTAAAGACGGAAACACTGCCAGACTTCATTGAGAGAGGGCTCCTAAATTACGCAGCAAAAGCAAGCAAACTCCCACACAGGCAGCAACTACTGCAAAAATCTGATAATTACAAGAAAGACGCACCAAACCAGTGCAAAAGAATCACGACACCACCCCTAGCATACATAAGGGCACTAGTCCAAGAGAGAGAGACACAAGACCAAATGGAAGCAGCGCTCTACCTCCAGAATCTCCTTCAATAAAACAAGAAGAATACCAACCTACAATATTAAAATGACTGGCCATGGTTACCACACCACCAAATAAAAACGAACAACCACAGACAAAATAACCCTCATCCTAGTCCCAAGACAAATACAAAACACCGGACCGAGAAGTGTGTTCTATTTACAAAAAAAAAAAAATATATAAAAAAATTAAAATAAAAAAAATTAATTAAAAAAAGGCATTAAACCACAATACCGACAAAAGCTATGATAGCCTTAATATAAAAAAAATTAATTAAAAAACAAACACAAAAAAACTAATAAATAGACACACAAAAATAAGAAGCAATGGTCACCACTACAAAACCCAAGACTAGACACTCAGCACCTGCATGCTCCTCACCTTCTCCTTTGCCCCCTCCCCCACACATAAACCATCATTTACCATCAAACTGCTGTTGCCGAGTAATTGCGGAAGGTCGAAGCCACCCGAATGATAACAACCATTTGGCTGAAGAGGGACATAAACCCTAACCGGCCTTGGTTAGCCTAGGCTAACCTAAATTACGCATTTCTTCTTCTTCTTCTTCTTCTTCTTCTTCTTCTACGGGTAACGTTCAGTCCAACAGAAGCATTCGCGGGTAATACGTCGTTCAGTCCAACAGAAGCATTCGCGGGTTACACGTCGCACAGTTTAACAGAATCTCTCGCGTCGTAAAGTTAGTTATAAATGTGAAATATGCGAATTAATAATGTGCGGCAAATAAGTGATTATAGTAACATAAAAAAATATAACAGTTTCAGTCGGGCGTGTATCAAGAATAATTATGTGAAATGAATAAAGTGTGACGGCAATAAAAGTGTAAAAACAAATTCTTTTATCGGTGTTATCTTTCAGTAATAAATCCTTTCCGTTTACACACCCTGTTTAAGAGATATGCTCGACTGAGAAATAATAGCTTGCCGGAGGACAAAGAACCCAAAACTCAAAGTAGTAAAACAATAACAGCGCTCAGCAAAAAGATAACACGAATTTACCGCGACAAAATATATTTTGCATTCGATGAAGCCAGTCCTTAAAGCAATAAAGTCACTCTTCCTGAGGCACCAGGTTTTTATGATGTTCGACTCATTTCTCTGATAACGAAAAAGTGATTCCACGCATTTTATTTTTAATTTTTGGAAATAAAAAGAAATCACAAGCTGCTAGGTCAGGACTGTATGGTGGAGGCTGTATGCGACGATGCCTTATAATGATGTAGCATTGTTTTTCATTTGGATAGTTTTCACGAACTTTTTCAAAACTTTGTGGTAAATACATTTGTGTACCAATCGGTAGTAACGGTACCTCTATCTCCTAATGCTACAATAGCAATATGGTCTGTTTTAGAAAGTCAAACTAGCAACCATCTTCATACCAGCACTACCAATTTGTCCGGACTTTTGAGACGATTGACTTTTCTTTTGAAGATCATAGCAATAAATCCAAGATCCATCACCAGTAACGATATTCCAAATCAAATTTGAAGTGCCGCCTTGGAATTTTTCCAGAGGTTTTCTGCACCAATCAATGCATTATCGTTTTTCATCGGGAGTCAGTTTATGTGGAATCCATCGACAACAAAGTTTCCTCACTCTAACCGTTGATCTAAAATGTTTTGGTTTTGACTCATACCCATGCTCAATGTTGCCCGAATAAATTCATAACATGTCCGTCGATCTTCTTCAAGCATTGTTCGAACAGCGGCAATATTTTCATCAGTAACAGCAGTTCTTGGGCGTCCTTCACGAAATTCATCACTAAGAGAAACCCGATCTCTTCTGTATTCGCTGTACCAATTATAATTTGAGGCAGTATTTTTAACACTTAAACGAGGTAACCTTGAGTTAATCATGAGTAAGAAAAAGTTTAACAGTACTACTTATGATTCTTGGAGTAACAATAATGTAATTTTAGTGACAGTTTATAAAAATAGCCAATCAACAACCAGAAAAAGCTTTAGTTAAATGCAGGTATTCTATTGGAGTAGGATTAGCCAATCAGAGACTTGAAATACAGAAATTTACAAGTTTAGATTGTTGAAATCTATTCAGTTGCGGACAGTGTTTGTAACTGGGTGCGTGATGCGTCCTCGAGAAATATAATACTTATTCGTGTGAGAGGAAAATAGTATACGTATTAAAAAGTGCAAGAATTAAATAAAAGAATCTCACAGCTATCATTATCAGAGGAGTGCTATTTAATTTGTGTCGAGGATTAATAAAAAGGAATGAATTAAAACTTAAAATCTGTGTAAGCCTACATTCTTGTCGCATCACGCCCTGCCAAGACTTCCATGTATCTAAAATAATACTGGCCCAGCCGAGGCAAACATAAATATATAATATTTAAAGAAACAGTTAAATTACAAAGCTATTATTTTTAAATTAGGGACAAAGACCACCTGAAAGTACATTTGGGGCGAAGGCTACCGGAAACTGTTTACTATACGTGCGGTTGCAACTACTTCAAGTGCTCGGCTCCCCAACAGTAGAACTACAATACAACTCCTATTTCAAATCGGCTTTTCAATACATAACAAACATTTCTCAAATTTGTTGGCTCCAATGGGGCTTCTTCGGCAAATGCATTCTAAGCCGATCTTCACTTTGTTTAGACGTTAATGAGGATTTAAAATCCTAAAAAAATCATAGCTCCGGAATGTTATCTAGTCAAATTATCATTTTTGGGTGAACTCAAAATCTTTAAATGATCATAACAAACCATTAGAGCAAATCTAACAAACCACACGGCAACCAACTCGCAAAACATTAGAAAGTAGTTGTCAAATATAAATAAATGTCACTTGTCTTTGGAAACATAGGATTCTAAAAAATTTTAATATCGACCTCGTAGTCACTTGTAAGGTTTCAATTTTTAAAGCTTAGTGGCTGTATGGACAGATGTTTTTGAATCACCTTCCTGCTGTGGAATACATCTTAGACAGTTGTTTGGAGAGTTTTCGAATGATGCACCAACTTCGTCAATTTCATCCTCCCTTAGAACATTACTTTTTCGCTTCTTAGATTTAGCGTTTATCGGTCCCGTTGTACTAAATTTATTAATCAGACATTTAACAGTTTCTCTAGGTGGAACTGGAACACCAGGAAATTTCTCTTGAAATGTTATTGTCTACATGATTTGTTTTATGTGCCAATGAATCGCACATAAAGATTCTTGGTTCAAGTGTGAATTTTTCGGTAAGCATTTCAGTGGACTAATAAGAATAATCTAATATAATTCACACACGACGCAGATGTCTTAAATAAACTATCAGTTTTGAGATGCACAATGAAAAAACTCTAGTCTTTACAGCTCGAACAGAAGGCAGCAACTGACGCAGTATAACACAGCTGAAAATAAAGTAGCCTTGAGTGGGTCAATCACTGTTGGTGCGCTAGCTGAACAGTGCAAGCAAACTACGCAAATATGCGACCTATGCCTCGACTATAACCGAAACGCATGGTACTATTATATCTACTTAATTTTCGAGGTTATTGAAAGCTTTCATTAAGACAAAATCAATTCTAATGGAAGATAGAAAGGCAGTAACATGGTACCTATTTTCCATTTAAGCAAATTAGGATCATAAATAATAATCTGCTAAACCGCGCGAGGTGGCGTCACGGTGTGGTATAGGACTCACATTCGGGAGTTCCCCGGCCCGTGTGTTTTTCGTGGTCGGTAGGCGAATGCTGGAATGGTTCATCTTCCTTGACATCTGTTTCAGGATTGTAGGAGCGACGGCGTTCGGCGGGTTGCGGCTGGGCGGTGGATGTGCGTGGCGCGGGCGTGTCGATGCGTTCCATCTGAAAGCGTTAGGGACCCCGTCCATGCTTGCACCCGTCGTCATCTGAATCTGGTCGCCCTTCGGGCCTCTCCCCCTTATCACTCACTTCCAGGGATCACGGTAGAAGGAAAAAATGCCATTGCGGCCTACTTGCGGTACTCTATCCTAGTTGCCGGGGTCCCTCCGTTCATTCGCACCTTTATCTTTGACTTTAATCTGCTGCCTTCTCAATCTAGAGATCCCAGATTCGATTCCCGGCTGGTGTGTGGAATTTTTCGTTATTCAGAATCATTCCCTAACCCCCTTCGTAAATGTATGCGTATAGGAGCTAACGTGAGGGCGTTTCTAGTTCTAGTTCTAGTTTGAGAAGGGGTGGGTTTTATGCCCATGCACTGCGACCTTAAGATCTATTGCGCATCCCCCCTTTCATCAGTTAAGTAGTCTGTTGCTCGTTATGAACTTAACCAGACTGCTAACTGAGGCTTTCGATAGTTCATCTATCTTTGGAAAGTGACTGCCAAAAGTACTTGCTCTTTGATTCGCAAGAGCAGGGCAATCACATAGTAACAGTCTCATCTCCTTCTGGGCATCTACTACAGATAGGGTTGTTAAACAATCCCATTCTGTATAGATTAAACTTTAGGGCACAGTGTCCTGTAATGAATCCTGTTGCCCATGCAAACCTTCTCCTACTAAGACCGCGCAAGTATTTTGCCCGGCTGTTATCCAGGTCTGTAATGAACAACTTGGAATGTCTGCAACCCTCAATGGAGTTCCAGTAGTTCTTGTGTTCTGCTTGAGCCCAGCACTTAATAGCCTGTTTCACTGAACTGTAGGACACCCCCAGTACAGGCTCCGGACCCAAAAATGGGATTTAGCTGCCAATCTTGGCTGCTTCATATGCTTTCTCATTGCCTGGTATACCTATGTGTCCTGGCACCCACATAAGTTGAACCTTATTGGTGAGGGCGTTTAATGATAAAACGTATTAAAAATCAAAGTTAACAAACCTATAATTCGAGTTGTAACACCACCAGTTGAACATAGAGGTTAAAGAGGAATATACAAATGAATCAATTAAAAAAAAAATTCTGATGTGATACATTCACATGACTATCGTTTATTAGTGGATTTACAAACTATTCTTGCTAAAGCTTATTTTTCTATCTACTACATTTTAATTCTAGATAAACCTTTGCAGAAATAGCTACATTACACATTTCATTATAGATACCAAGGGAACAGCGACAGTCAAATGTTTAACAACTGGACGCTATATGCTGGCCTTAAAATTCCATACTGTTTCCATGACATCGTGAGAAACAACTGAATGTTGACAGGACTTGAACAGCATGAGCAAAAAATGAACTATTCTAACCTGTAATAGCGAATATCTCGGAAATGGATTATGCCACAAAAAGTATTTAAAATAAATTCTATGTTTTAATGAGATATACATTTATTGTGTAGTACGTTTTCGTCTATCGCTTAACGTTTACCAGTTATTACAAGATTATATAAAATTGCTTCCGAATGAAGAGGACTTCACAGGCTATTCCCAGAAAATTCAGGATATACGTTTTTTATGTAACTGAGTCCGCGGTGTCAAAAATAGTAAAGAAGCACAACACGGGAAGTGTGAAGAATAAGGCTAAATCCAGAAGACCAAAATCTGCTACGAGTGAAGAAGATGTCTTTAATTTGTTGTTATCTGTCCAAGAAGATTCACACACATCCACAAAGCAACTGGCAAGGGATTACAATGTAAGTAAAGCATCTGTTTGTAATGTAATGAAATGGCTTCTATATATGATACAACTATTGTAGGAGTTAAGTGAAGATGATTTCGATCGAAGAAGTGAATTATGTGAAACTGTTAAGGAGTTATCTAACCAAAATTTAGAATGTGTAACACATCATATTTTCAGATGAGCCACTTTCTGTCTTAATGGTACAGTAAACCGTCATAATTGCCGTTACTGACCTCCGGAAAACCCACATTGGATGGTCCAACAGCACACTCAACATTCACAAAAAGTCAAAGTATGGCAGCTTTAGTTGGTAATAACATAACTGGACCATTTTTATAGAGTGAAACTTGAATACCGATATTTATCTTCACCTGTTCCAAAACAGCATCATTCCAGCTTGCCAAGATATTTTTCCAGACGAGAACAACATCCTCGATGAAGAAAAGTGGTATCAACAAGATGGTGCCCAGCACATTTTGGAAGATATGTGACTGACTTACTGAATACAACATTTTCTGGCAGATGGATTGGGAGAAGAGTACCTATTGAGTGGCCACCTAGATCTCCAGATCTCAATCCATTGGATTTTTATTTGTGGACTACTTGAAATTCAGAGTGTACCACAATAAACAAAACAATTTATTAGATCTAAAACAAAAGACCATAGACGAGATGCGTCTGATTAGTTCAAGTACTGTGCGAAAAACATTATACCATTTCCGTGACAGACTGGGCCATTTTTCGGCAGCAAATGGTATTCACTTTGAACATTTTTTGTTAAACTAAAGATACTAACAGATTAGTAATTTCTAAATGTCGGTGTTTATTTAACAAAAGCATTAATACAACAATCAGATGAGTAAAATATTAAATAAAGCAAAACAAATATCGTTGTGTGATAATTATAAATATAAAATTAATATTCATACACAAAACTCTGAGCAGAGTCCAGAAATGTAATAATAAATATGTATTGACACTTTAAAAAAATGTTTGCCACATACTGTACATGTTAAGAAATTGGTTTTCCAAATTATGTGCATAATATCAAGAAAAATATCCTTGATAACTTCAATATTTAACATTTTTCAACAAAACTAAAATTTTCAAAGTTATAAGCAACATTCCATACTAGTTTTACCTAAATACAAGCTTAGAGAATAAAGGTGATTAAGTATGTTAAATAAAATGTCAATACCCTATAACTTCTCAAGTTTTTATCTTAGAAGAAACATGCTTTTAACAAATGTTTTTTAATTTATTAAAGACTACCAGAATATCTAAAATTTTAACCATGGTTCCATTTAAAATTCTGAAGTTCACCCCACTGGGGCGCTGTCTGGATGACCCCTACCTCCCATGAGAATCAAAAAGTCACCACTTAACTTTATTGATCCATTTAAAGGTTATGGCCAAATTTCCATACTTTTTGTTCACCCGGTATTTGTTTGTTTGCTGTAATCATCTTGTGTATATAGAACCGAACCTCTCTGCTTTGTAATCATGATATCCTACCAGAGATTTGTTATATGAACCATTATCTATGACTACGGAAGGGGGGGCATTAGGAGCTAGTGTTCTCTTGAATCGACTTTTCAAAGTCCACATGTACCGGCCTCGTAAACGAAAAGAGAATTTTCCTGAAACGAGTATACACCGCCCCTGCATTAGTGTTGATATAAATGTCTTACTTTGCCAACATTTACAGAGATATATGCTATAACGCTTGGGGCACTAGAACTACAGTGAATGATAATATCTGAACGACAATACAACCTTATTCATAGCTTCTAATGGAAACTGAAAATTGTAGCTATTCAAATCCCATGGGCGGACCTATCTAACTGGGTTTTTTCGTTGTTTTCCTCATTTGTCAAGGTAAATACCGAACTGGATATATTTATTACCACAATTGGTTTATTTGGATTAAAATGTAGTAGATAGAAAAAAATCTTATGTGCTACACTCACATGACTTTCTCTACTCTTGTACAAACTATTTTTACAAACGTTTATTCTCCATATGCTTCATGTTAATCGAGATATCGAGATGTCAATCTTATTTCTAATTTTCTTGTAGATGCGAGGGGAATATGGTAGGTTATAAACGAAAGTCAAATCTTTTAAGCGCTGGTTGCTATGTGGCGCATTCTATTCTGTTTGCATATCCAGGACATAAAAAATTGAATAACGAATTTGAGAAAAGGTATAAGTACTGTAAAATTTAAGGAAATAACAAGCAATATCTCGAAAATGGTTCAGTCAACTAAACAAATGTATATGACATAAATTGTGTATTTTAACGCGATCTACATTTTTGTGTAGAAAAATTTTGTCTATCTCTTATGGTTTACCAGTTATGCAAAAGTCGTTCACAATAAAGAATACTTTTGGAGACATTCCCAGAAAATTCAAGATATAGATTTTATTTGTCATAATAATATCTTAAACATATGATATTTTAATCAAAATCGTTAGAGCCATTTTTGAGAAAATTAAAATTTTCGAAAAATCCTCCATGTAAAGGGTACTTTGGGGTGGGGGGATTTTCTTGAAAACCTTCGTGTCGCATCCTTGGAAGATACTGAACCTAAATACCAAGTTTGGTGTTTATCCGACAGTTCGTTTCTGAGTTAAGCTGTTCACAGACAGACACACACACAGACACACACACGGACATGTTTCCAAAAATGCTTTTTTTGGATTCAGGGGGTCTCAAAACATGTATATTCGGTGATATCTTGGTATCGAAATTTTGGGTGGAATACAATACTTCCCCTACTTACTATACGTAGTAGAGAAAGTAATAAGCTATGGTAAGAATAATTTGTATACTCATTAATAAACGATAGAGGGTAGAGAAAGCCATTTGAATGTATTACATTAGAAATTTTTTTAGCTATACTGTCCACAGACACACACATACGGACATTTTTCTAAACAATTTTTTGTTTTTCGAGTGGAGAAGAAAATGATTTAATCACTAACCCCAGCCCCGATGGGAGTCGGGACTGAGAGTGTGGGACTCACCCATACCCACTAAAAACTCCTCCACCGGAAGGAAAATGGAAGAAGGAAAAGTGGATTAAAGCGTGGTTTTGTGCGGTCCCGCATAGCACCCGCGTTAGTACTTGAAAGCTGTTGGCTGCCGGTATACGGGCGGGAGCGGATAAACGTAGTTCCTAGGTTCCAGCCATGAAACCTGGCTGCAACACTAGTGGGAATAGCGAGAATTTAGGAAAGAATGGAAATGGTAATTGTGTGGAAGAGATAGGTTGATGTAGAACTTCTAGTGAAACTGAAGTGCCCGGCTGTGTTAATCTTTGGCTTAAGTTGTGCTGGTCGGAGGCCTTCGGCGATTGCTTAGGACCTCCGGTTTGACTGGCTGCTGGAAGTGGGCTCGAAGTTGATGTTGCTGTGCTTCCAGAGATCTAAGCGTCATGTCTATGGTGTCGAGGTGTTGAGCTATCGTGTCTGAGGCTATAGATGGAGTTATCGATGGTTCTGATTCTGGATGTGAAGGTCTAGAACTGCCCAGCAAGAAAAACTTCCTGAGCAGCTGAAGTGTCTTGAAGGTCCCTGATGAGTACCTCCAGGGCTGTCAGCTTCGTCGTCATGTTCAGAAACTCCGCGTGGAGATCCTGAACGGTGTCGCGTAGACCCTCGACCTCCTCGATGATCTGCGTTGTTGATGGTGCTGGTGTCGGCAAATGTGGAGTGGTCGTCTGCGGCGAGGTTGATGCTAGTGGCTTCTGCGGTGCCTTCCTGCGAGGATGCAGGGGGCAGAGCGCTTGGCCAATGAAGTGATTCGACCCTCCACATGTAGCGCAGGAACGGCGACGGCGGCGGAAGTCGTGCTGCTTGCAAGCAGCAGTGGTGCTGGGAGCGCCACAGTAGTGTCACCTTGGTTTCGGCGTGCAGGATGTCTCGTCGTGCCCGTAAGCACAGCAGCGTCGGCAGGACACCTGGCGTTTCACTCGACTGAACTCGACGCGTAAGCACCGCCCTCAAGGCCGCTTCGTGATCGCCAAGGTCTGCAAACTCGATCCTGACGAGCGATGAATTTTTATTCGGGGGTCTCAAAACTAGTATTTCTGGTGTCAACCATAGAGAAAGTAAGAATTAATAGCAATGGCTAGAGAAATCCATGTAAATGTTACACATGAGATGTTTTACTTTCTCTAGACGAAGTGTTGTATTCCAACTAAAGTTCCGATGTGGAGATTTCATCTAAAATAAATGTTTGAAGACCTCTGAACCCCCTCAATAAAGTTTTAGTAAAATGTCCAAGAGCGAAAGAGAGAGAGGTAGACAGACAGAGACAGAGAAAACAGTTTAATTCAACAATGAAATGCCGCATAGATAACAAACTCGGTATCTAAATTCAGCATCTTCCAGAGATACGACATGAAGATTTTCAAGAATATTCCGCATAACTTTACCGAAAAATAATCGTGTTACAGCTGTAACTATTATTATTATTTAAAACATAATGAATTTCAGATATTCATATGAAAGCTGTATGATGTAGGGTATGTGTGTGCATTGTCGCGTCGGACACATTATTGCCGTGTAGAATGACATTGTTGAACTAATTGTTTCGTTTGTGTTTTGAATTCTTGTCCGGCGCGGCATTTACTCCAACTTCCTAGTCAGGGGGGGTGAAGGCAAGTTGAGGGACGAGCGACTTTGTCTGATAGCGTCAGTCTAGTGTATATCTTTAGAGTGTGTGGTTGTGTGTAGGAATGCGTGGTTCGTGTGAGTGTGGAGCATCTCCCTCCAATATTTGTCTGTAACCTTTTGGAAATAATGTAACGGCACCAAAGTAGCTTTATGATAAACCAGAGTTAAATGTGAATTTATGTGCTACACTATAAATATCCCACGCCGGCTTTAGCTTTGTGCAGCAAGTTCCTGGTATATCTCGTTTGCCTCTGGTGTTACGTCCCCAAATGTTTATGCCGGGATAACTAAATTTAATATTTTAGCTGAAAAGGCTTTTGGCCTCACACCGGTGTATAACAATACCCTGAATTTTTTGAGAATGCTTTTTTAATTTCTCTTCAGTCTGATTGCTTGTGTATAATTCTGTATAACTGGTAAACCTTAAGGGCTAAGCAAACACTTACAAAAATGAATTTTTTACAAAACTCACAATTTATATCAAATGAATTGTTTTGCAGCATTAACCGTGTTTAGATATTTTTACTGATGCCTTCAAGTAACTAATATTTTATGAAGCATGTTTTAAAGTGCTACGACTGTGACTATGACCATTTGACAGCTAGCACCTCGACACCCAATGAGCGTACATCCCCGGGAGGAACTGATGAGGTGAGGGAACCGCAGGAGACGTATGGGCTGCAGAGAAGGAAGGCGCAAGTTGGACAGAGACGTTCCAGGTTGGACCAACCGTCCACAAGAGGGTCATTTGGAGACATTCGTCTAGTGGGACTGGCCTCTAGCAGGGCCGAGGAGAAGTTCCAATTCGCAAGCTGCTGCGGCATCTGCCCGACACGGACCGAACCACAGCCCCGATTCGTCCTGAAACATGAAAGAAAAAATGAAATGAGAGAGAAAATCCGTGGTAGAATACACCACTCCAGTATTCGTCTTTGCCAATCAGGGAAAACTACGAAAAATCCATGGTCAGTGTGGGCGGCCACCAAGAATTGAACCCGTGACTTCCAGAATTCGAGCCTCTCACGTTACTGCGGAGGCATCTCTCTCGGTTGAAGTGCTTACTTACCATTGTTTTGTTCTTCGTGAGGTCATGCAAACTGCACAAACCTTATCCGATAAAATATGTGGTAAGTGATTAAGAAAATAAAATACCGGATATTATTTTCCCTAAGAGGACGTAGAGTAAGCATCAAGCAGCCTTAGAGCTGGCTCGTGAGGGTCTGTAATGCTAATCCTGCACTACCTTGATAAAGAGGGAATTAAAACCTTTCCGAAAGACTCGGGGAAGCCCTTGTAGTCAGGGCTCCCTTCCCGTTGCTATCGACATAAACCGATATCCATATCGATATTTCAACAGAGCTCGCAATGTCTGTAGTCTTTTTTTTTTTTCCTACTACTTACCTACTGCTCGAGTATTCCACCCAAAAATTCCATCATCACGTTTTGAGATTTTCTGAATAAAAAGTATTTAAAGTTGGTATTTAAGTTCAGCATTTTCCAAGAATGCGACACAAAGATTTTCAACAGAAATTCCCACCCAAAACTACCCTTTGCAAAGAACATTTTTCGTAATTTTTATTTTCTCAAAAATGACTTACGATTTTGATTAAAATGGCAAGTGTTTAAAATATTTCCCCAAGAAATAAAATGTATAGCATTAATTCTCTGGGAATAACCTGTGAGCTTCTCCACATTCTGAATGACTTGTAGCGTTTTGCCCGCTGCTTCGTTGTGTGTATCTAACCAGCGTCGTTCTCGTCTCTGCGTCTTCAGGACTCGTGATCGCCGATATCAATAAGGAAGCACTTCTCTTCGCATCTCAGAGTCAACTGTCGGCGAATCGGTCTGAAATTCCCTATAGCTGTTGTCAGGGTAGGATTGAGTGAGTGGTGACACCAGGATATTGTCCTGAAAGAAACACTATTTATACTTTTCTCACTCTTTATGCTAGAAATACTGCAAGATTCATTGGTATTCCTTAACAAGCGTGATTCTTTTAGCACTGTCTTCCCACTATTGTCTCTTGGAATACTAAAGTTTGCTCCGGCTAGTTATTTAATATCTCGGTGCTCTATCACCGTTCTTTAGATTCGCGCGAATTTCAAGTATTCACTTCAGTAACTTAACTCGTCTATGATCTTGGATATAATTATATCTAAGAATACAATTAGCACATTATATAAATATTTCACTTACATCACTTTATAATTGCATAATTGCGCGGAACTTAGCAAATTTCGGAACTTAGCGTCCTTTTCTGATCCGGAGTGCTACGTGTTACCTTAACGAAGAATCATAACAAACTGCCCTAAAACCACGCTCGCATTCACATATAACAACGACTGCTCGCCTTCAAATTTTATACATGTCACTGCGTCTTCCTATGTTTCCATTGGTCCTCACACTTATTCTCTAAGTCTATTGGTTCCCTGGTTGAAAATTCAAAGCCTAACTGTAAGAAATTGAAGCTGGTTATCGAGACCCAGGAGAAATAATAATAATAATAATAATAATAATAATAATAATAATAATAATAATAATAATATTAATAATAATAATATACGATCGAATATAGCGACGAAAATGTGCTGAATTCATATTAGGAATGGGTTTTGTCGGGAAGACAGAGAAACAAAGTTTGTTCCCTCGAAGCAGAGGTATTTTACCTGCGATGGTCAACGAACCTGCATACCGGAAGTCTCGCCTTTATACTTTTGGCTCGGACAGGGTTTACAACGGTTTTCAAGGCTTAAAAGGGTGAGGAAGTAGACGTGCCTTATCTACGATCTAAGAATGTTCGGGAGAAGATTTTAAAACTCAAAATAAGCTGTGAGAAGCAGATGTGAAAGTTGTCACGTGGGGGTAGCCCATAACAAAAAAAAATCATGAAACAAAAATTATAGCCAATCGAAAGATCGCGTAGGCATCACATGATACGTTTGAACTTAAAACAGAACGAAACTTAAGAAAGGGAGAGGGGAAAATTCTACAGGTTGGCGAAAGGCGTGAGGGAGGAAAGACACGCCGAGACTTTTGGGGACAAACTAACCATGACAACGGCCGAGGCACATTCCGGTACAAATTAACCACGAGGACGCGACGAAACAGAATTAGAACAAAATAATCAGAAGATTTATAGCGTAAAAGTGAAGTTGTGAAATCTAGGCAATTCGAGGGCTAGTCGGAGAAACACATAAGTAGCGACTTCGAGAGTAATAAGAATAACAGTGGTTTCGACGACGAAGGTGGCGGGTTGACCAGATAGGAATCTACGTAACAAAATAAAGATATCACCCAAACTTCTCCGGCAGTATTATTAATCTCATCAAGGCAGTGTCACCACCCCTGAAAAACAAGAACCTCAGCTCTACCGAATCAAATCCCAAATCCCTGCCATCCAAACCACGAACCCAGGACTCTGAGTACACTGAAACAACTGCCAGGAACAATACAGATGCGTCAGAGGTCAGCGTCATTTGGCGCCCACTACGTTGGGGCTCGAAATACTGCCAGCGGATAACGCACCCGGAGAACCGACAACGGAAGGAAGACGACGCCGATGACGACATCAGCAACCACCAGCAGCAGAGTGTACCGATAGACGTGGGGCAACAAGCGACATCGACGCCGCTCCATTACAACAAGGAAGCAGACATTCAGCGCAGACATCATCAGTGTTCAAAAGTGTGTAAGTGTAGTGAAGTGTTTTGTGAACTATTACAACACTTCGCAGCAGCTCAACCCAGCACCGAGTAAGTGTTAACTGCATGATACATAGGTTAATAAAATTTTGGAAGGGAGTGTGTATGCAATAGATATAAGTAAACTGGGTTATGTATGTACGTAAATGCTGTTAAGAAGCAAGAAATTAACCGGCAACGATATGGAAGGTAATAGCAATGAACAAGGGGAAAATTTCACTAACAATAGCACGCGGGTAGGTGTAGAAAACGGAGTTAGCGAAACATTAGGAAACCAAGTTACCGGATCACTTAACACGAGCGAAATGATGCAACAAATGTTGGCTCAATTGAGCCTCCTCAACACTAAAATATCAGAACAAGAGCAAACAATAGGGCAAACTCTGACTCAACGATTATCAGAACAAGAGCAAACACTTGGGCAAACACTGACTCAACGATTATCAGAACAAGAGCAAACACTTGGGCAAACACTGACTCAACGATTATCAGAACAAGAGCAAACACTAGAGCAAACACTAACTCAGCGATTAACAGTACAGGAGCAAACACTAAAACAACAATTGTCCACCCAAGAACAAACATTGCAGCAGCAGATAGCCTCACAATTAAGCATCCAACATAAGGAAATCAGTCAGGGCTTAGAAAATAAAATACAGGGTGTCTTGTTAGAAATTAGAGCAAGTCAAAATGTAATCTACGAGGATGTAGAATATATAAGAAACGAATTAAAAGCAACACAGAATAGTGTAGAAGTAGTGAGGAAGGAACTTGTCGTGGAAATGGACGCCATCAGGGCCCAACAAATTGTAAACAATGAAAACTTAATATGTACAATTAGTGATAAGGCAAGGGAAGAAGCAATGACAGTCTGTGTATCATTACAGAATAAGCAGCAGGCACTTGAAGCAGGGGTTAATGATGAAATTAACAAATTAAGGGAGGAACTGACACAGACCGTCAATGCTCGCAGGGACGCAGTAGAACAAATCGAACCGCGATCTCAAGGAGCCACGGACGCGCGAATTACCTCTCAGGTTTCCGCGCTTTCGTCGTTCCAGTGTAACAACCCGAGTAGCGAACCGAGGTCGAACGAACCTGCCTGCACTCCTTCGGCCTCACCGCACCCGGCAAGTGAAATGTCAAGCACCGTAGGGCCCCTGCAACAATGCAATATACCTATACAATTTTTGAATGAACTACCAATCCCCAAGTTCAACAGTGAAGTCGATAATGCGAAGCAGTTCATTAATGACCTCGAATCTTATTTCGCGCTTAGGGGAATTCCCGACCGTTTCAAAATGGTAATTATAAAAAGGAGCTTGATAGGCCCGTCCCTGAGTTGGTTTCGATTGACGGTAGGCGAGCATGCACAATATGAACATTTTAGGACTGCATTTTTGGAAAAATATTGGAGTGGCGTTGCACAGTACAGGGTGCGCGCAGAAATAAATAATGGCCGATACAGGGAAGAGAAGCGTGAGTCGATGGTTGACTACTTCTTGCGACTCGGCCAATTAAGCCAACTCCTGGACCCACCGATGCCCGAAGGTGAATTTGTATCCCTCCTGACACGACACTTCCCAGACGTTATACGTCATCACCTCGTGGTAGCACGCCCGAGGACGCTGAGCGAAGCCATTGAACTACTTACCGCTCTGCAGGGGTACGGAACGCGGGAAGAAGATAGGCCCAGAATCAGGACTGAAGGCAGACACAGTGATCGGATAAATTCGCATCGTAATGATGGGACGAGGGCACAAGGTGCGTTGAACAACTACTCCACAGTCCGACAGCGTTATCAAGAGCCATTTGCAAGAAATCGGGAGAGAAGCTATAGGCCCTGGAACCAAACGGGCACGGGTAGGCCACCGAGGCAACATGAGGAGTATCCCGTTCACTACATGAGATTCTCCAGGTACCCGGCGAATAGTAGACAACACAGGGGAAATAACCTCCACGGTGGAACAGCGGATAGGCCAAGAACGCCTCCGAACCGCCCAGAAACTCCCCCGAACCGACCTGGAAACACCCCGGGCAGGCCTAGGACACCTCCGAACAGGCCAAGAACGCCTCCGAATTGCCCAGAAACTCCCCCGAACAGGCCAAGGACACCTCCGAACAGGCCAAGAACACCTCCAAGCCGGCCAGCGACCCCACGACGTAGAGATGAGGACCATGGGCTCTCAAGCATGCCTACGTACAACTACGCATGGACGCCGAGCGCGTATCTATCACAGACACGACAGCCGCAAAATGTCCACCGCGAAATGGATGACGCGATAGGTCACCGAAGCGGGGCAATGGCAGGACAAAGCATAGGCCAAGGGATAGGCCCCAGTCAAGGATCGTGGCCACGACGGTCGAAAAACTGGAGACAGGAAGAATTGTAGCGTTCCCAGGCTCAACCTCAGAGAATGCGCGCAGGTTCTCGCATTACACAGGGAACGAGAACAAAAATACCAGAAGAACCATTTTTATTGAATATTTGCACATTGGGAAAAGGCATTAACGTGGTAAGAATTTTCACGCAACAACTGTGCGAAGGGAGAGATCTTAACGACACGCCACTGCCGTCAGCTGATGAGCCAGAAGTAGGTCAAGCACCCCAGTATTGTGAGTTAAACACAGAAAATGGAAATGTTTATTTCGGTGAGAGACCGGACGACTCGCAGGTAGTGGGTAAACAAAACATGTCCCTATCAGGTATACGCGAATATGTAGCATCAACAGACTGCTTAAACCACCAAGAGAAAGAAGGAATACAGACGTATGCATATGTGTTGGAAAGGTCCTTATCGGATATCACAAACCTTCGGGGACAGGGTATTTCAACTCCAACAGTTAAGGACCGGGAAAATAATCGGTAGGTACCATCTATCATTGATTCGTCCATTCAAGCAGGATCAAGGAAATTTAGTAGAGTCGGATAGGGAAAATGTACAAACGCACTCGGAACACGAGTAAGGAAAGTCATATATGCGAACATTGTTTACAAACAAATTGGTAGCTTCGGGATAGCAATGTCCTGTTAAAACAGTGTGCTTGACATTCACGATGTTAATGATATAGAGTAAGAAAACCGGACAGAATGTATACCTGGCAAAAAAAAAAAAGGGTACCAAAAGGTGTCTTGAGTGTGGAGGCTGCTAATAGCTTGAAAAAAACCAGTATTGTATGTAATGTGCAAGAGAGAGAGAGAGAGAGAGAGAGAGAGAGAGAAAGATGGAACTAAGATGTGTAATTAAAAAAAAAAAAAATTATTGTTTGAAGAATGTATTGTGTGTATAAACAGATTTCTTAAATGTAAATGTTTTGTAGCCTGGTTGTTGACGGCCAGATACTATGTCGATTGTTTTTCTTTTACTTGGTGAAAATACTTGTGTAAACTTGAAATTGTATTGTGTACAGTGATTGAAATGTATTGTGAACAGAATAAATGTGTAACGGTGGGCTCGCCATCAAATCGTCGTAAGCCACTGACTAAATAAATGAATGAATAAATAAATAAAATGATAAATGAAAGGAATAGAGGGAGAGAGGGACTTTAGATTAGCTTAGATGGGACATTAACGATAAACCCATCATCCAACCTAAAGGTCCGATGATAAGTTTACCGTCAGGGCATATGAAGCTGGTTATCGAGACCCAGGAGAAATAATAATAATAATAATAATAATAATAATAATAATAATAATAATAATAATAATAATATTAATAATAATAATATACGATCGAATATAGCGACGAAAATGTGCTGAATTCATATTAGGAATGGGTTTTGTCGGGAAGACAGAGAAACAAAGTTTGTTCCCTCGAAGCAGAGGTATTTTACCTGCGATGGTCAACGAACCTGCATACCGGAAGTCTCGCCTTTATACTTTTGGCTCGGACAGGGTTTACAACGGTTTTCAAGGCTTAAAAGGGTGAGGAAGTAGACGTGCCTTATCTACGATCTAAGAATGTTCGGGAGAAGATTTTAAAACTCAAAATAAGCTGTGAGAAGCAGATGTGAAAGTTGTCACGTGGGGGTAGCCCATAACAAAAAAAAATCATGAAACAAAAATTATAGCCAATCGAAAGATCGCGTAGGCATCACATGATACGTTTGAACTTAAAACAGAACGAAACTTAAGAAAGGGAGAGGGGAAAATTCTACAGGTTGGCGAAAGGCGTGAGGGAGGAAAGACACGCCGAGACTTTTGGGGACAAACTAACCATGACAACGGCCGAGGCACATTCCGGTACAAATTAACCACGAGGACGCGACGAAACAGAATTAGAACAAAATAATCAGAAGATTTATAGCGTAAAAGTGAAGTTGTGAAATCTAGGCAATTCGAGGGCTAGTCGGAGAAACACATAAGTAGCGACTTCGAGAGTAATAAGAATAACAGTGGTTTCGACGACGAAGGTGGCGGGTTGACCAGATAGGAATCTACGTAACAAAATAAAGATATCACCCAAACTTCTCCGGCAGTATTATTAATCTCATCAAGGCAGTGTCACCACCCCTGAAAAACAAGAACCTCAGCTCTACCGAATCAAATCCCAAATCCCTGCCATCCAAACCACGAACCCAGGACTCTGAGTACACTGAAACAACTGCCAGGAACAATACAGATGCGTCAGAGGTCAGCGTCAAAATGTCCGTTGCTTCATAGCGTCTGTTTACCCTTAAAACTTGCCTCAAATCCACGAAGTACAAAAGAAGGTTTCGATTTTTATGGCCCCACGCTCGGAAAACATAAAACGAAGTTACTCTTATTTTTGCCAAAATCTTGCAGTTTTTGTTATGCAATTACGTCTTTATTTATTTAACAATACTATTGAAACTTTAAACATATTTACAGCTTCTGAAGAGCTTTCGATTGATATAGTTTTTAATGCTATTGCTTTAAAATTATTGAAATTTATTAAATTAAATGTTAATTAATTATTGGTAATTCCTAAACTGTAATTATTACAGAGTTCCTTTTTCTGATTAAGTCGGAAATATCGCTACAGATTGTGTAACTACTAAAACAAAAAGTTGGACAAAAGGTTACTACACCAAAAATGCAGATCTCTTTAAACCACGCAGTTTATTTGAAATAATTTATTTTTATGCATTTAACAACTTTCTAGATATTCGCTGTCATTGGTGTGAATTTTCAAATACTTCAATTTTTGAAGTGCTAACCAGTCATTCAGTTGTTGTTCATGATCATGGAAAGAGACGGACTTCAAGGCCAGCATATAGTGACTCAATTTTTAATGATCCATCACTTCAGCTTCCTCTGTTTCATTTGTATCTACAAGAAAATGTGTAATGAAATATTTCTGCCAAGGTTTGTCTCGATCAACGTTTAGTTTGTATAAGAATAAGCTTTTATGACAACAGCTTAAAGAAAACTGGGTACAGAAACTCTTGTGAATGTTATAGATCAGTTTTTGCTTTCTCTACTACGTATAGTAAGTAGGGGAGATATTGCATTCCACCTAAAAATTCGAAATACATGTTTTGAAGTGCCCTGAATCCAAATAAAGCATTTTTGGAAACATATCCGTGTGTGTGTCTGTCTGTGAACAGCATAACTCAAAAAAGTCGGATAAATACCAAACTTGGTATTTGAGTTTAGTGTCTTCCAGGGATGCGACAAGATTTTCAACAAAATCCCCCATCCCATACTACCCTTTACATGGAGCATTTGTCTTCCGTGATGTAGTGGTTATCATGCTAGCCTCTAATTCCCAAGGTCGCAGGTTCAAACCCGGCGGAGGGCGATGCATTTTTTCGGGCGTAAAAATCCTTAGCATGGCTTCCTTCGGAAAGGAAGTAAAGTCGGTGGTCCCGTGAGTAGTCTAAACATGAGAGTCCTGGCTCAAAACCACGTGTAATCCGCTAATGAACGTCGCTAATAACACGTCTGATGGATATGCGTGGTAATACATATGTAACCACTAATGGCCGCTGCTAAGGACACGTCTAATGGATATGCGTGGTAATACATATGTAACCGCTAATGACAAGTCTAATGAATATATGTGGTAATACATATATAATCCGCTAATGACCGCCGCTAATGGTACGTCTATTGGACACACGCGCGATCCTATTACAGAGTGTTTATCATAAACAGGGGTGTGGGGTAACTGTGTACGAGCATCAATGTGATAAAGCCGATAAGGGCGATAAAAAAGAATGATTGAACCGAGTATCGAACTCTGACTAACATCATCATTACGGGTAGGCGTGATATGAGCGATATTCCCAGTAAAAGAGCCCCTTGGTATAAAGCATATGAGTAACGAACACTGGTATCGAACCTACGAGTGATATGTGCGTTATTCGCAGTAACGAACCCCTTGGTATAAAGCATATGAGAAACGAACCCTGGTATCGAGCCCAGCATCAGCGATATTTGCAGTAAGGAGCCCCTTGGTATAAAGCATATGAGTAATACGAAGATATTCCAGTTGTAGTAAAGAAACCCCTCAACGCTTGTATGAATGATTCCAAACGAAAATGAAACAGCATTCGAGGTGGCTACATATCACTCGAACCGAGGACTGGTGTAAATCATGCAAGTCTGACTAAGGAAGTGTATGCAATAGCAATTAGCGCTCTATTCATGGGAAAAACCGTCAGACGTTCACTCTGGTAATGTAGTGAGCAAACAATCTCACTTGGCGAAGTAACAATAGCTGTGGACAGAGCCGATATGTGGGTCATCACTTAGCATGGAAATAGCGCTTTAGATACGGAGAGTGCAAACTAATGTATGAACACAAGACTGAAATTGCTTAGACGTAATAACTATAACAATAATTAAACGCTACTCATCGATCGCTGAATATGATTAAGTATTTTTTTGATTAATGTAAATAAGTGTATATGAATTGACTCGCGTGCCTAGTTGCCATCGTATATGTGTGTGAGGGTGTTAAGACGATTATTACGCGTGTATAATTATTACGACGAATAACACATGTGGGAATGCCGAGAGACTCTTAAGATCGCCCTCCCACCTCCCTCCTAAATCATTGGTCGCGTGGTATTGTGAATACCGAAGATCTCTCCTCCCTAAATCATTGGTCACGTGCCTAAAACCGATAAGGGGGTAAAAAGAATGATTGAACCAGTAACGAGCTGTCTTGGTATAACGCATATGAGTAACGAACCAGGGTATCGAACCTAGGAGTGATATGAGCGATATTCGCAGTAACGAGCCCCCTTGGTATAATGCATATGAGTGACGAACCCTGATATCGAACATACATGCATCATATATAGATACACACATACATACATCATACATACACACATACATACATAAATCATGCATATATACATCATGCATACATACACACATACATAAATCATACATAGATACATAAATCATGCATACATACACATATACACACATACATACATTCACACATACATACATCATACATACATACACACATACATACATAAATACATATATACATACATACATATACATGCAGACAGACATACATACATCATGCATACATACATACATACATGCGGAAGCATTTGGACAATGCTATATTTGTACTAATATCCCTTGTTAAAAGACAAGCTATTCAATAGGCTTATTGTGCTTATGAAAGGTAAAATAACCAGCAAAATAAAAAATATTCAATGTAGGTAAAAATCTAGCTTACAAATAGACAAGGAACTCATTATTAAGGGATACAGAGTATGGAAAGAAATTTCATCCTTTTTGAAAGTGACCGAGATGTATCGGTACAAGATAATGAGATTGATGTATATGCTGATTAATATGCAATGAATGTAACACATGCATTCACAGATACTCCTGCATGTGTGTTGATTCCATCATTAAATGGAACATGTATAAGCACATACACTGTTTAGGTATGTTAAATTCAACTCAACCATGAACTTCCTTTGAAACATCCTAAGGATTCCAATGAACTTACCATAGATTGTGAGGATGTTTGCACTATATATGAAACCTAGCAAATATTAGAGCAAATCAGTATTGCAGAAGATTATCAGACTTTTTCACCTTTACCTCAACAAAAGGACAATTATTGTGGAACTGTTGTATTTAATTAAGGGAATTTTCTATGAAAAGAGAACGCTAAGTGCTTAAGAAACTTATAGCATCATTAAAGACAACTTTAGCAACAGTTTGCAATAAAAAATGAACAAGTACTCTGCCAGCAGATACAGCAGAAGCTCACAACATTGCTGTTTCTGATTCAGTGTTTTATTAGCTGCTTGTATTCTCAATGAAAACTCAGTATACATTAGTTTTAATTGTTCAGGTGCACATAAATTTAGCTCTTTACTTGTACAAAGTTAATCCTTTCCTTCCCCGGATTTGCAAGCGCTACTTCAGTATTTTGTTGCTAGTAGGTATAACTACTCCCGATAATATAAAGGGTCCAGCACGTAAGATCTCTCTGCAAACACAAGTATTTTTATACTCCAGCTATGATCCGCAACACAAATACAGTACAAACATTAGAAAGTAGTACTCAAATATAAACAATTCTAATTTGTTTTTTTTAGAAACATAAGATTCTAAACATTTTCAGAGTCCCCTAATATCAAAAGCCTCGCTTTGTAAGAAGGAGAAAAGAATGTATAGGTGTCTCTCTAGAAGTTGTAGGACTTCTATTTTAACTTACCCTGACTTTAGCGACTGAAGTGATGTCTTAGATGTCTAACAGATGTCCCTGGGTGTCCTACGGAAGGCACTGTATCTCATTCTCTGACTTTAACGCAATGCTGCCAACATATGAGAAATGCCACTGAAGCCGGTAAGATACTCAGCCTCAAGGCGTAGCCGAGGGATGTTTTTTTGGAAAGAGAGGAGTGTAGCGAAGCGACGACAGGGCGTAGCCGAGGGATCTACACGTCTAAAACTCGAATGATTCACGTTCGCAGAAACAACAGCAAATCGCATATTTAGTGCATTTCACTTTTTATTTAGGTTAGCATACCCACTTTGCAAGTGATTTATCGGAAAAACGGCTACGTTTGTTGTGTTCCTGACGCGATTTGCCTATATAAATAAAACACCTAAAACGGGCGGGCAAGTAGGCACAAGACATAGAAGACACCACATCATGTTCTAAACCCACTCCTAAGGCCACACATACCTAATAAAGCTCCGGGTAAGTACGGCATTTTGCCGAGATAGACAACATTTTTCTACACAAAATGTAGATGTAGATGAAATGTAGATCGCGTTAAAACATAGAGTTTATGTCGTTCATATGGTTTTTTGTGGATAGAACCACTTCCGAGATATTGCTTGTTATTTATAGCAATAACATAGCTTCTGGAAATGCTTATCTCAGTTAACATGAAGTAGGTGGAGAATAAGCGTTTGTAAACATAGTTTGCACAAGAGTAGGGAAAGTCCTGTGAGTGCAACACATTAATCTTTTTAAGCTAATATTGTAGGCATCTAAATTTTTGTAGGTTATTTCTTTTCTTCCTCATTATTGCTATTATTATTATTATTATTATTATTATTATTATTATTATTATTATTATTATTATTATTATTATTATTATTATTATTATTATTATTATTATTATTATTATTATTAATAGTAATAATAATGTGTAGTAGTGTGTCGTCAGTAGTAGTAGTATATATGAACCGCGTTAATTGCATTACAGCATGTACATATCGGTTTCAAATATCGAAATCAGCGCTTAAAGAGGCCAATCTCACGGGTTCTTACTTAAATTTAACTGCATTGTCTACATATGCGTGCATGTGCAGCAGCATAACTCAAAAACTAAAAGTCGAACCAATACCAAATTATGAACTTTGCGACGCAAAGATTTTGAAGACAATCCCCCTCAAAAATAATACTTACCATAGAAAATTTCTGTAATTTCCATTTTCTCATTTGATTAAAATGTATAGTAATATTATAAAGAGAGGAAGCGTGTATTGAAACGGCAACTCTAGGCCGAGCCCAAGAACTGTAATTACAGATAATTTATTAATTAACTTTTATTGATGTTAAATCGTATTATGTAAATATCTTTTTCTCATACTGCTTGTATATTTTAAGAAGGGTGATTTAACATTATGTATCTATCTAGGTTACTAATATTAGTAGAGTTATAAATGGTTTAATGTAAATAATTTAAGCGCTATGTTAAAATACTGTCCACGATGGAATGTTTTAGCTACAGGAATAGTGCTTTCGAAGGCAGAAAACCTAGTTTTATTACCTCTCTTCGGTCGCAGTGCTATTATTCCTACAGCGAGGGTGTAGAGCCTTTGTCCCATTATTTGATAATTCGCCGTGACCAAGTGAGTGAGACAGACAACCTAACGGTAAATGTAGGAAAAGCCGCGATTTATATTAAACTTGGACCAATGAGATCCCTGAAAGTTTATTCGAAATAGTTAGACGCGTCGAGTCGCGCTAAAAATGGACCAATAGGAAAGGAAGCAGCCTCAGAAGCCTGAGACTATAAATGGATCTGTTTGGGGAAAATTCGGGACAGTTTTGGTAATGTGTAGTCAGGGAGAGATGCTGCAGGATGTGTGAGACATCGCGCCAAAAAGGGAATAAAGACAGTTTTATCATGGATTTTTAGCGGGACAGTTTATGTCATGTGTGGTCAGGGAGAGATGCTACAGGATGTGTGAGATATCGCGCCAAAAAGGGAATCAAGGTTTTGTCATGTCAGCTTAGTATTGCATTTTATTCGACAGTTTTTGTCATGTGTGGTCAGGGAGAGATGCTGCAGGATGTGTGAGATATCGCGCCAAAACAGGGAATCAAGATAGTTCTAGCAACACACCTAAGATCCGCTACTCTGAAAGCGACAATAAGAATAGTTATATTTCGTGCCATATCCACGCCATAGTTTAACAGCGGTGGACAGTAGTTTACAGCGGCAATACCAGTTTTGTATACTACGAGTGTTAATTAAATAAAAAGAAACGGCAGTGTCATCTTTTCATAAACAAAGCAAGTCTATGTCTTCCTATATCACCACCCGAGATCTACGTTTTCCTTTACCGAGGATAAGTCCATGCTCCCATATAGTTTAAGAAAAATTACTGCAGCTAGCCGAGGATAAATTGAAGAGAACCAACCCACTGAGAACTTCTGGAAGCAACGGGAGAAGCATCAAGGTAAGCCTAACAGCAACGGATGAGGAGGTGATCGCCGCAGTATCTGTGTATGTGTGTGAGTGTGTGATAATCTCAAAAACCACTCAACTGATTTTTATAATAATTCACAACTGAAAAGCCCAATTCGTTTCGACGGACATGCGGTTATAAAGCACCTTGTAATTTCATTTCATAAGCTACTAAAGATTAAATAGGATTTACAAAGCCCTTGTACTTGAATACGAGCACTTTGGAGTTATAAAAGAAAATGCTTACGAAGAAGGCCTTGAGTTTTAGTTGAGAATGCCATGGAGTAGCAAAAATAGTTTTTATTCCATAGAATATAAATTGTTGCCGCACTCTACGGAGTATAAAAACAAAAGCGGTAACATTTTATTGCAAGGAATATACATAGATGGCCGTGATGCTACACTTCAACAAACAGAAGACAAGGGTTTAAAAAGTGACAATCGAGTCTGTGTTATATTTGTTTCTTTTATTGCGATTTATCAAATACTGCAGATGTGTGTGTGTGTGTGTGTGTGTGTGTAATGAAACAGTGTCAAAACATCTGAATAACATTTACTCTAATTCTATAGATGTATGTACTGAAGTTTCTGGTTACCAAAACCTTCTAATAAGTTTTGCTTAATTTCCTTTGTATTTATATAGTAATCAGTTCGTTAGCAGGGCACGCTAAATAATTGTATAAAGAGAGAAAGCTGCCAACATTATAAACAAGTGAACCGATGTTTTATAATTAACAACTTAGAAGATTATTTTTCTAGGTGGCTGCAGAGGTTAACTTGGAGGCCTGGTAGCACGGAATCTTATTTCTTGTGTATATTAAGGGCTTCTGCATTGTGTGCAGCGTTTGTTATTAAATAACCACGAGAGAAAAAAGAAGGCACAAAGGTTTAAAATTGAACCTACTATAATTCTATGACAAGTTACTGGACCATTCCGACCGATGATTCTTCCACCAGCTATGTACAGGCTATTGAGCACTTCCAGAACTTGGAAGACTGTCGGGGAGGTTAAGGGTGTTTCACATCCTTCTGCGTGAATATCATAGGATGTATCCGGGGCTATACGAAATTACAATTATAAGGTATAGATAGGAGGATTCGCCTTAAATATCTTATAGATCATTGTACAATGATGTCTTAAAGGACTGGGGAGGGTATAAATTAAATTAATCAATTTGTCATTCAAATTTAAAAAAACTAGCATTGCAACCTCGGGCACCCAGCAAGTATTTGGGCTATAGGCACGAACAATAGTATGTGTACGTTGAATCTCCCTTTATTCTAATTGAATTTATACGGCTGGTAAAGTGAAAGATATAAACAGTAAACATTGCCAATATATGTAATTAATTAAGACGTGTATATATTAAATTAAACCAAACTTTTAGATTTATGTAGTATACAAATTAAAGGGCATTTGCCAAAAATTACACTTTTAGCTTTTTGTTTCGTCTTACTGCATCTGCCATTTTGACTCTGTACTCTGCATCACTTCGCAGAAAGAAAATTAAACACTATACTTTATGAAGTATAAGACCGAGCGGGATGGCCCAGGCGGTTACGTCTTTTTGGCCGCATTCGGGAGGTCCCGTGATGGATCCCGGTGACCGCCCACCTAAACCTGCGTTTCTTCGTGGTTTCCCCGTGTCGTCAGTGAATGTTTGGGTGGTTTTACTTCTACAACGGCTCTCTTCCCTCTCATTTCCTGTATCCATCATCTTCCTTGTCATTGTTGCAAGGTTGTAGGACCAGGCGACGGTGTTACGTGAGTTGCAGCTGGGCGGTGACTTGCGTTCTGTAAAGGTTTCTTCCTGGTGTCGCTGTGGTACTCGTCAGCGTGGAGCTCCGCTCCGGGCAACCCCGGAGTAGGTGACGTGGGCAGGAGACGGATGCGTTCTATCTGGAAACGTTATGGACCCCGTCCATGCTTGCGCAAGGCTGCAACTAGATCTGGTCCCTTTCGGGTCTCTCTCCAGACCCCTCCCTCCCAGGGGACAACTGGCCTGCGTGCGGTGCTCTGCCCGGGTTCCGGGGGCCCCCTCCGTGATTCGTTCCTTTACCTTTACCTTTGAGGCACAAATATGTATTTTAACTTATCTTTTAGGGAAAGTTTTGGTACCACTTTTAAACATGGCAGCTTCCATATGATCTCTCTCTCTCTCTCTTTAGATACCTACATGTAACACTTTTTTCTTTCTTTCTTTCTTTCTTCTCCCTTTTACTTTGAACAGGTCCCCCTGTGAATGACAGTTTCTGATTTGAATTGCGCACTTTCTCAGCAACCATTGAAAATTGTTATATAAAAAGAAAACAACACCACCTCAGTCCTGTTATTAATAACGTTGGTTATATTAAAAAATAATTGCTGATAAGTTTTCATGAAAAAATATGTAATTGAGAAATTACCAATGTGGAGTTGAGAAAAAATCCCATCTTGCTTAATAAACCATATCATTGTAGAAAAATATATCAAGCTTAGAAGGCGCACTCATGAACATCCTGTAAACATTTCAGTCATACACAACTTCTGAGATAATGGATCACAGAGGCATGGAATTTCTAACAGTGAGAACTGTAGCACCATTTTGCTGGAACAATTCTGGCTGCTCACAGACGCGCGGGCTTATTTCTAAAATGTGCTTATGAATTCAGGAGACCTCATAACATATAAATGGTTCCCACATATGACCTTTCGGGTTTTGAACACTTGTAACTTGCGATTAATGAAACTTATAAACAAGAAACTAGTAGCTATGGAAAGAGCAACTCAAAAAGTTTTTATCACAGTTAGCAACAATTACACAACATATTGAGGCATATTATTAATTTTATTGTCATTACCAGACGCACTGTTGTACTGTATTGTTGATACCAGACGTAGCACTATTGGGTCTCCTTAGTCATATTTCGGCTTAACGGTCTCTCCTTTCGGTGCGGATCACGCCAAAGGGAAAGATCTGTTTGAAATTGTCTGGTATAACGTTAGCCCTATCTGGCTTCGGCTAGACACGGTTGGTAGGGGTAAGATAGCGTCACTCCAGTGGAAGTCGTCGTTGGAGCCAGACGTGTGTGTGGCCGGTCTACGGTTCTGTGGCATCTCCCTCCATCCTGTTTCCTTTGTTCATTGTGTAGAGTCGCAAAACGTTTGTGAATAAATCCCAGTTATGTGAAGGTAATGTGTGTTATGTGATCCTTCAGTGTTGTATAAAAGCCACGCCTTCCCCTTATATCTACACACCAAGATCCCGGACTTTTTGCTGCCAGCGAGTTGCGCCCCCCCCCCATGTGCGTGTTTTTTTTTTATTTCTTCTTATAAATGTGTAGAAAACTTTTGAATAAGCATCATAAGATGTAGCAATAATGTGTAATATAATGTAATGCAGTAATACAATAAGACTTAGATATACTAAAGGAGAAAAAGGCTTACGCTAGACAAATAGGGGCGCAAGACTAGTATTACTACTACCCGAACCTTAAATTGTGTTTATAATTAAAACTAATTGAACATTTTGGTTAACTTTTCGCACGCACAAATACATTTTCAAAAATTAATGTAGTTTCATCCAGTTATACCTGGTAATAATCTCCTACCGAAATTTTGCCAACAAACACACTTAACCAGACGGTTATGTTCATAAACTTTTATTACGTAACTTTTCATGAAGACATATTTGAATTCTTTGACTTTCTGCCCACATTTAAACCCCCTTACCTCAGAGGAAAATAATAAAAATGGTATACAGATGAATTTTATGTGGAATCTAACCTATGTGATATATGAATTCATTTATATGCATACACAAATATAATAAATGTCATCTTTTTGTAGCTTGTTACACATCTTATATACATTTAACTTCTCCTCCTGTTTTAGGGGTTCTCAGTAGACCCTTAGCTCTGTCCTTTTCTTGCGACAGATGGGACCGTCATTTTTTTTTTTTTGAAAAATAATCTTTATTTTTTACTTTATCAGGTTTATAAAATTTTTTTCAAGAAGGGAAGAACAGGATCCTAACAAAAAGGGAAAAGGATATTACTTTGCTAGTGGAGCTTAAACCTGAATATCCAAGGCTGGAATGGCTCTGTTCTGTGTTGCCGAATCATCGGCCATCTCTCAGCACGTAAAAAATGTCGTAGATGAGGCAGTACACAATCAGCTGGATCGTCCAACGTTTGTAGCCAAGTAAAGGTGCCCATAATCAGCCAGAGTAGGGAATTATACAATAGTGGGCTCACTTTAGGAAGGTTCAAATGCAAAATATCCGAGTGTTGAGGAATCCATCCGGTAGGTATCCAAGTACGACAATATCCTAAAACCCAAGTCCAGACCACAGTTTATCGGAACATTCCATCAGTCGATGAGGAAGGGAATCTTCGGCATTACAAAGTGGGCAGTTGTGGGAAATAGCCATCCGGTGGCGATAGAGTTTGTCCGCCGTTGGAAGGATTTCGTTTACCACCGCATACGTTACTGCCATCCAGTCGTGTTGGGATAACCTAAATTAATCACTTTCTGGTAACCTTTTTGGCCTTTACCCAGACATGTAACAATATCTCTATAACAGCTATATTGTAACTTTCAACAATGCATAAGTTACATGCGATTGTGAGTCATTGTTGCCAACTGTGATATTATAACCAAACCTTTTTTACTTTCTCTTTCCATTAATACCAGTTTCATGCTTCTGCATTTTATTAAACGAGAGTTACACTTGTTTGAAACCCGAAAGGTCATTTGTGGGAACCCTGTATTCCCGGAAGAAAATTGCTCTCTAAGACATGTATTGGAAAGAATCATGAATAGTTAAAAAGGAAGAAGATATCATATAATGTACAATGTTGGCACCTGCCGTACAGTGGAATGTCCACAGATTTTGTTGAAATACAGTGTTTCCAATAATCACTGAGTTCCTTCTGCGAAACTTCAAAGCAAATTACAACCTATATTTTTCCACAGTGGTTCCATCCCGTCCGACCACGGCTTGTAAAACCTGTCTGCAAAAAAATCTGATGTGTTACACTCGCATGACTTTCTCTACTCTTGTACAAACCGTTTTTACAACGCTTATTCTCCATATGTTTCATGTTAATCGAGATGTTAATCGTATTGCTAATTTTCTTGTAGATGAAAAGGGAATTGGTAGACTTTAAGCGATAGTCAAATGTTTTAAGAGCTGGTTGCTATGTGGCGTATTCCATTTGCTTTGCATTACCAGGACAAAAAAATGAATAACGAATTCCCATTTGATGAAAAGTATAAGTATTGGAAAACTTAAGGGAATAACTAGCAATATCTCGAAAATGGCTCACTCAACAGCAAAAATGTATATGGCATAAATTGTGTATTTTAACGCGATTTACATTTGTCGTGGAGTAACATTTTGTCTATTTTTTATGGTTTACCAGTTATGCAAAAGTCGTTCACAATGAAGAATACTTTTGGAGACATTCCCAGAAAATTCAAGATATACATTTTATTTGTCATGAAAGTATCTTAAACATATGACATTTTAATCAAAATCGTTAGAGTCATTTTTGAGAAAATTAAAATTTTCTAAAAATGTTCCATGTAAAGGGTAATCTGGGGTGGGGGGATTTTCTTGAAAACCTTCGTGTCACATCTCTGGAAGATACTGAACCTAAATACCAAGTTTGGTGTTTATCCGACTGTTCGTTTCTGAGTTATGCTGTTCACAGACACACAGACACACGGACATGTTTCCAAAAATGCTTTTTTTGGATTCAGGGAGTCTCAAAACATGTATTTCCCGTGAAATCTCGGTATCAAATTTTTGGGTGGAATACAATAGTTCCCCTACTTACTATACGTAGTAGAGAAAGTAATAAGTATATCTTTAACGAATACACATTCGATATGTCAGAGTAGGTCGCAGCGTGACGCTGATTGTAACAGCGCCTCTGGTGTTAATTGCTTACACTTAACACAAATGTTGACAGTAAAAACAAGATTATGTTGGCAGTAAAACCTAACGACGACACAGTAGTAAACCCTGTTGAGCGCAGCCATCAATAACATTACCGAGCGGCGTCTCAAAGCCTCCTGTGAATTATTACAAGGCCCTCTTTATTAGAGAAAGGCGGCGCTGTTACGCGTTATCGCGTCCTTGCCGGCGTCAAGTTTATCAGTTTGCTATTTATCATTTTTATTTAATGATAAAGATCCGTTCTCCAATAAGGTACAGTATTTTCTGATACGATATAATCCTGCGTCACGTCATACATGATGTAAATACAATAACTGCTTTTATTACGATAAAGTTTTCATCCCCGTCAACATCCGCATTAATGTTACTATATGTGAGTAATAATCTGTGGCTATTAATATTATAAAACGGGCAAATTTGTGTGCATATGTGCAATAATCTCAAAAACCACTCATCCGATTCTGATAATGATTCTTTCACCACTGAACGGTCCAATTCGTTCTGCGGACATGGGTCTATAAAGCACCTTCTAATTTCATTTCCTAGTCTACCAAATTACTAAAAAGGATTTACAAAGCCTGTTTTTGAACTTAAATAAAACACGTTCTATAAATGATAGAGGTTTATTTCGTTTTTATTTTGGAACATAATTAATGTCATTACGTGTGGAAGAGAACATCAGTAAGTGACCGCCGCAACTTCGTTGAGTTGCGCGTATACGGTTGACCCAATTTTCAATGACAGAAGAACGTAAATTAGGCCCAACTTCACGAATAACACGCGTGATGTTATTCATAAGATCATTTACTGTTTCTGGCTTGTTGACATAAACTCGAGATTTAACATAACCCCACAAAAAGTAATCCAACGGCGTTAAATCACATGACCTCGGGGGCCAGTTAACATCACCACCACGGGAAATGATGAAACCTCTGAACTTCTCCTTCAAAAGATCGGTTGTTTCGAGAGCAGTATGACATGTGGCACCATCTTGTTGGAACCAGGTGTTTCTGAGATCCATACCATCCAATTGAGGCCAAAATAGTCCCTTATAAGAGCCCGGTATCTTTCTCCATTGACAGTTAGAGCTTCTCCATCTTCAACTTGGAAAAAATATGGACCAATGATTACACCATACCAAAATCCACACCACACAGTAACCTTTTGCGGATGAAATGGTCGTTCTTGAATCTGCATTGGATTGTGATTGCTCTAATAGCTGCAATTTTGTTTGTTAACACAACCATCCTTCCAAAAGTGGGCTTCGTCGCTGAAGATGATTTTTCGACAAAAATCCGGGTCAGCTTCCAATTGCTCCATAGCCCAGTCAGCGAATACACGGCGCAACCTATGGTCGTTGAGCTTTATTTCTTGAGTTAACACCATTTTGTAAGCGTGAAACGTCAAGTCCAGATACAGAATTCGCCAATTTGTGGTCGGCGAAAGCCCCAATTCTTGCGCTCGACGAGCAATTGATTTGTTTCCGTTCTCGCGTACACTCTCACGAACGTCGCCTATGTTTTCGTTGGAGCGCTTACGTCAATTACGTACAGGCGTTCTTTGATCGCTGACAGAACCACTTCTTTCAAATTTATCGATCAAACGCCGAATCGCTCTCTCGCAGGGACGATTATGCACACCGTATACTTCACGCAATACACGGAAGGTTTGGCGAACAGATGATCCATTTTGATAATACATTTTCACAATTTCTACGCGTTTCTGAATGCTGTAACGTTCCATGGCTATTTGTCAATAACAACTGTAACCACATGAAAAAAAATGACTGCTGTAACTCATTAACAACGGCAGCTCTCACATGTTAAAGATAGGACACTCTTGTTGAAAGACGCGTTACTTGAATGCGAACACACTGGAGTTATAAAAGAATGTATGCTTACGAAAAAGTCCTTGACTTTTAGTTGCCATGGAGTAGAAAAATAGTTGTTATTCCATAGAATATAAATAGTTACTGCACTCCGCAGAGTATAAAAACAAAAGCCGGTTAGATTTTATTGCAAGGAATACAGATGGCCCTGATGTAATACTTCAACAAACAGAAGACAACAGTTTAACAAATGACAATCGATCCCGTGTTATATTTGTTTCTTTAATTGCCATTTATCAAATACTGAGATGTGTATGTAATGAGTCAGTGTCAAAACCTCTGAATAACCTTTATTCTACGAGGGCTGATCAATAAAGACTGAGACTGGTTTTTTCACAGATATTTATTATTCCATTTCAATGTTGACATGATCTTATTTAAAGTAGTCCCCTCCTACTTGAATGCACCTTTTACACCTATATACCAAGTTTGGTGTTTATCCGACTGTTCGTTTCTGAGTTATGCTGTTCACAGACACACACACACACACACACACACACACACACACACACGGTCATGTTTCCAAAAATGCTTTTTACTTTCTCTACTACATATAGTAAATAGGGGAAGTATTGTATTCCACCCAAAAATTCGATACCGAGATTTCACCGGAAATATATGTTTTGAGACCCCTGAATCCAAAAAAAGCATTATTGGAAACATGTCCGTGTGTGTGTCTGTTTATGTGTGTCTGTGTCTGTCTGTCTATCTGTGAACAGCATAACTCAGAAACGAACAGTCGGATAAACACCAAACTTGGTATTTAGGTTCAGTATCTTCCAGAGATGCGACAGGAAGGTTTTCAAGAAAATCCCCCCACACCAGATTTTGGATGCACAAATTATTCTTACGAAAGTTTATTTTCCAATGTACTACATTTTAAACTTTCCGGGAATAGCTACTTTGCATTCCACCCAAAAGTTAGATACTGAGATCTCCCGCAAATACAAGCAAAAGATCTGTGTGTGTTGAGACAGTGTTTTTAACACTTAAATGCTTTCATTCAAATTGTATAATATAAAATATAATAACAGCCCGCCTTAGAGTCATATGTGTATAAAACAATATATAAAAAGTGTATATTACAGTCAATGTATATGTTTATATTATTGTATACATGTTCAATAATGTTATATGAATGTATTACGTAATTTAATAATGTAGGAGCTGTGAGAATAATAAGTTAAAAGTTGCTAACAATGAGGTAGCAATGAGGTAACCTTGAGGCAATAATGAATTTGAAAGTTTAATGCTACTTGTAATTTTTGGAAACAATAATGTAATTTTTGTGACAGTTTATAAAATAGCCAATCAACAACCAGAAAAAGCTTTAGTTAAATGAAGGTATTCTATTGGACTAGGATTAGCCAATCAGAAACTAAAATGGAGCAAAATTTACAAAGTCAGAAGTCAGTTGCTTGTAGACAGTGTTCCTAACCGGACACGAGATGTGTCCTCGAGAAATTTAATACGTATTTTGTGTGAGACAAAAAATAATTTACGTGTTAAAATGTTCAAGCAATTAATTAAAGAATCTCACAGCTCTCTATATCAGTGAAGTGTTATTTAAATCGTGTCAAGGATTAATAAATGGAGTGAAGAAAAACTTAAAATCTGTGTAAACCTACATTCTTCAGTCGCACCACTCCCTGCTAAGACACTCATGTCTCTAAAAAATATATAAATACTGACGCAGCTGAGGCAAACATAATATATAATATTTAAAAAAACAGTCAAATTACAAAGTTAATATTTTTTAAACATTTGGGGCAAATAACGAAACAATAAATCCAACTTCAGTGTGTATGAACAGCAAAACTCAAAAACGAAAACTGGATAAATAGCAAAGTTGGTATTTAGATCAGTATATTTCAAAGATGCGACACAAAGATCTTCAAGAAAATCCCTTCACCCCAAACTACCCTTTACATGCAACCTTTTTTAAAAAAATTTATGTCATAAACTGTTTTTACGATTTTTATTAAAATACCTAAAAATATTAACATGTCAAATAAAATATATATCTTCAACTTTCAAGGAACAGCCTGTGAAGTCCTCTTCGTTCGGGAGGAATTTTGTATAATCTTGTATAACTGACAAACGTTTAGCGATAGACGAAAACGTACTACGCAAAAAAAAATGTAGATCTCTTTAAAATACAATTTTGTTTCAAATAAATTTTATGTGGCGTCAGTCATTTCTGAGATATCCATTATTAATCTTCGAATTGTTCATTCTTTAAAGTCCTGTCGATTTTCAGTTATTTCTCTGGATGTCATGGAAACAGTATGGTATTTTAAGGCCAGCATATAGCGTCCATTCTTAAATATTTTATTATCGCTGCTCACTTTGTATCTGTAACGAATTATGTAGTGCAGCTATTTCTGCAAAGGTTTGTCTCGATTAAAATAAAGTAGATATAAAAATAAGCTTTCCTAACAATTTTATATCCATTAATAAATAATACAGGGTAAAGAAATTCATAGGAATGTAACACATCAGATATTCTTTTTTGTTCGGGATATCTCAAAACATGCCACTTGTTCTCTCCACGTCTTTGTTTGATTGCTATATAATACACAATGAAAATCCGTGTCCACTTGACCGCACAGTGGACATGTTCCTACATCCTCGTCATGCCTATGTCTTTCCAAGTTTCTCGCCCTAGAGGGGAGGTCATAAAGTTTTAATTACCACCTCGATAAAAATCAAGCTGCGACCATGAATCTTGGTGATGGTGTTAGTTCTTCTCTATACATATTCATCCTTCAATGCGACACATTTTTCCCAACGATGGGTGACTTGGCGGAGGCCTTGGTTGTAGAAGTCTGCATTTTGGCTGTTCAGGAAATGCTCCACCTCGAAAATCACCTCGTCGTCATTCTGGAAATGTCTGCCACGCAATGGTTTCATCAAAAAAAAAAGAGGAGGAAGTCACTGGGTGCAATGTCAGGAGAATACGGAGGATGAGGAAAAACTTGATAGCCCAAAGAAGCAACATTTGAGGCAGTATTTTTAACACTTAAATGATTTCGGTCTGATTATATAAAATATAAATACAATAACAGCCCGCCTTAAAGCAATATGTGTATTTAACAATATAAAATCTGATGTGTTACACTCACATGACTTTCTCTACTCTTGTACAACCTATTTTTACAAACGCTTATTCTCCATATGCTTCATGTTAATCGAGATATCGAGATGTTAATCTTATTGCGTTTAAGAGCTGGTTGCTATGTGGAGTATTTCATTCTCTTTGTATTACCAGGACAAAAAAAGTGAATAACGAATTTGAGAAAAAGTATAAGTATTGGAAAATTTAAGGCAATAACAAGCAATATCTCGAAAATGGTTCACTCAACAACAAAAATGTATATGACATAAATTGTGTATTTTAACGCGATCTACATTTTTTGTGTAGTAAAATTTTGTCTATCTCTTATGGTTTAGCAGTTATGCAAAAGTCGTTCACAATGAAGAACACTTTTGGAGACATTCCCAGAAAATTCGAAATATACATTTTATTTGTCATAAAAATATCTTAAACATATGATATTTTAATCAAAATCGTTAGAGCCATTTTTGAGAAAATTAAACTTTTCGAAAAATGTTCCATGTAAAGGGTAGTCTGGGGTAGGGGGATTTTCTTGAAAACCCTCGTGTCGCATCCTTGGAAGATACTGAACCTAAATACCAAGTTAGGTGATTATCCGACTGTTCGTTTCTGAGTTATGCTGTTCACAGACACACACAGGGGCATGTTTCCAAAAATGCTTTTTTTGGATTCAGGGGGTCTCAAAAAATGTATTTCCGCTGAAATCTCGGTATCGAATTTTTGGGTGGAATGCAATACTTCCCCTACTTACTACACGTAGTAGAGAAAGTAATAAAGAGTGTATATTACAGTCATTGTATATATTTATATTATTGTATCCATGTGTAATAATGTTATGTGAATATATTACGTAATTTAATAATGTAGGAGCTGTGAGAATAATAAGTTAAAAGTTGCTAACAATGAGGTAACCTTGAGTTAATAATGAGTTTGAGAGTTTAATAATGTTACTTGTGATTCTGGAAGCAATAATGTAATTTTAGTGACAGTTTATAAAATAGCCAATCAACAACCAGAAAAAGCTTTAGTTAAAAGAAGCTGTTCTATTCAATTAGGAATAGCTAATCAGAGACTTAAAATACAGAAATTAACAAATTTTAGGCGGTAGAAATCAATTCAGTTGGTTGCAGACAGCGTTACTAACCAGACGCAAAAAGTGTCCTCTAGAAATTTAATACGTATTCGTGTGAGACGAAAATAGTTTACGTGTTAAAAAGTGCAAATAATTAATAAAGAATCTCGCAGCCCTCTATATCAGTGAAGTGATATTTAAATCGTTATCAAGCATTAATAAAAGGAGAGAAATAAAATTATAATCTGTGTAAATCTACATTCTTTAGTCGCACCACAACCCTGCCAAGACATCCATGTCTCTAACAATAATACTGACGCAGCCGAGGCAAACATAAATATATAATATTTAAAGAAACAGTCAAATTACAGAGTTAATATTTTTTTAAACTTGGGGCGAAGGCTACCGGAAACCGGGTACCATACGTGCAGTTGCAACGAATTTGAAGTTCGGCTTCCAACAGTTGAACTACAACACAACACCTACTTCAAATTAGCTTTCCATACGTGAAGCAAATTTACTTCTTCCCATGTGTGACTGTGTCCTATGCAGAATGAGCTGGGGCGTTGTCGTGGAGCAAAAATACGCCCTTGGACGGTTTCCTGCGACACTTCATCTTGACAACCTCCCGTACGTCGTCAGGAGATTTCAGTAATATGCCCCTTACGAGCGTAGTCTGTTAGCACCACAATCCCACAAAAACACTCAGCATCACCTTGTCGGATGATGAATGTGTCTTCGCCTTCTTCGGCGGTGGTGGATCCATCGCTTGCTTTACTCCTTTGTCTCAGGGTCGTAGTGATACACCCAGTACTCGTCCATGATGATTAGGCGGTTAAAAACGTCTTCTGGGTTGGGCTGACAAAGTTGTAACACTTCCGCTGCTGCCTCGGTTCGACGGGTGTGAGCAGTCGTGGGTCCCAGCGGGCGGCGACATTTGTCATGTCCAAAATGTCGTGCAACATGTTTAAAACTGATCCATGACTGATTTTCACTTTTTGCAGTATCGCCTCGATTGTAACACGCCGGTCCTCGAGCACCAGGGCCTCCACAATTCTCAGTTCTCACATAGAGATGGTCTGCCACTTCGTTCTTCGTCATTCAGGCTTGTTTGACCACACTGTGTCATATGATGGTGCATTGTTGCCATACACTCCCACCAACTCAGCATGGATTGTTGCAGCGTCGTTCTGCTTCAAATTGAAAGGGGATATACCATACATATAAGAATTGTGCTGTAACAATATAATTCACCAACATGTTAAAATATTCAACATCTAACATTTGTACAGAACTGATTGTAAAAAACGGGCGAGCTAGAAAAATTCCAGGAAAGCATAAAGAGCGTACCTTTCACCAAGCCAACAGGCAGGGAACCGGTAATAACGGCTCGGAGAAATAGAAAGAGACGGAGATATGGAACTGGCTTCACAACGCTCCAAGGTGACGCGTATGCGCACGGATCTCAAGCCACACATTCTCATACATGTTAAGGTGGCGCGGTCTGAGGACCAATAGGAAACGTCGTTACATTTTTAAACGCAGAGGTGAGCGTCACTAGGCTCCCTTATATAAGGGCAGATAAGGCCTCAGAGCCCACTCTCTCTCGCTCTCTATCACTGATCTTCAAGAATTCACATTGACACGAGGTGCTACATATGCACAAGTGTGGGAATGCGTGTGCAGATAGCTAGGCTCCTGACTAATTTAAAGTGATGGGATTATAATAATGGGAAAAGCTAGCCGCCCATAATTATTTCAACTGTGAATAAACTTCATTGATTAAGGGAAACTTGCAGTGTATTTTTTAACTTGACTCGCCCACTATAACCTGGGAATTAATAATTAGATATAGTTAGGAATGGAGTACGCAACAACCGACGAGCTGCAATAGCCGAGGAAGAACACTGTTTAATACCACAACAACCCAGGATCGACGAATTCCCGCTACAAAATGCAGAAAACAATACCGCACGATAACACTCCACTTTATCAATGGGGTGCGTCATTTTGTATTGGCTCCTCTAGCGGCGTGCTGCGGTAATGTGGCGCGGGGATTTCAAATTGTACCACGACTGCAGACATGTACATGAAAAAAAAGGAACTACTTAACTGAATTTTTTCAAGATGACAATTAAAACTTTATGATCACCCTCCGTACCTTTCCCTCTCCCATGCTGTTGTTACGCATTTCCCTATATACCCTCAAGGAGGTTTTGTCTCTTGCACTGCCATCTTGTCTGTCAATATCTCCTAGACTTAATTCTACTTCTTTCCAAAAGCCACTAGTGTGGTATTCTGCGTTTATCCACGTATCTCCCATACCTGTCCCAGAAGTACCGACCTAACAAAGGAGACACAAAAATTTTGGGAAAAAACATCTTTATTCTTCTATATAGTCTCCTTTCAGCTCGATACACTTTTCCCAGTGATGTTTATAGTGACAACCATTGAGTTCTGCAAAATAGCCATCAACTACAGACTCCTCCTCTTCATTGTTGGCAAATCTTTTACCACCAAGCCATTTCTTCAACTTTGGAAACAGAAAATTATCGAAGGGGGCTAAGTCTGGCGAATAGAGTGCATAAGGAAGCAATTTGAACTTTAACTCATTAATTTTGGCCATGGCGATAATGAATGTGTGAACTGGTACATTGTCTTGAAACAGAACTTTCTTTTTCGATAAATGCTGCCATTTTTGCTTGATTTCATCGTTCAAACCCTGCAATAATTTTGCATAATACTCACTATTTATTTCTTTTCCTTTTTGAAGATAATCAATGAAAATTATTCCACGCACATCCCAAAAAACTGACGCCATGACCTTGCTTGCAGATGGAACTGTCTTCGCCTTCTCTGGAACCGATTCTGCCCTTTAAATCCACTGTTTTCACTGTTCTTTCGTCTCAGGTGTGAAGTGATGGACCCAAGGTTATGAATCGACGCAAAAACTCTTTTTTATTTTAGCGAAATATCGCCAAATACTCGATTGAAACATCCTCACGATGCTGCCTTTGTTCCATTGTGAGTAAACGCGGCACCTATCTTGTGCACAGCTTTCTGATGTCCAAATTTTCAGTCAGTATGCAATGTACAGCACTTTTTGAAATGCCTACGATGTCTGCTAGCTCGTGCACTTTCAGTCGACGGTCATCCAATATCATTTTGTGGATTTTCTTCGCAGTTTCTGGCGTGGTCACCTCATTTGGTCGACCACTGCGATGTTCGCCTTGGCAACTGGTACGGCCTCGCTTAAACTCTGCCACACAATACTTTACTGTTGTAAACGAAGGAACAGACTCACCCAGAGTAGAATCTAGCTCAGGTTTAATATTAGTTGGACTAAGACCTTTCAAATGAAAGTATTGTATCACATAAAGATGGTCAGTTTTATCCATGTTTACAAATTCGCTGAGAGCGTTCACTACTGATGGCTGCCAAACAATTACTAAACAACATAGCATCGTCAAACTTCAAACTTAAGCTTTATAAGGTTGGTACTTTCTACCATAGTCATTTGTTTGAAACAACAACCGCTATATATACGTCAGGTCGTGTACTTCTGGGACTGCCCTCGTATCTGCTCCATAACTTGCTGAAGTTTCAATAACCATGACCCTTCACACTTACTTTTCTCTTGCATATGAAAACGTTCCGTCTTCCAGATTGGAAATTCTATACAAATGTTTCATAGCTCTTGTGAAAATTTTGATTTTGGTGGGGTAGCTGCCGCATTTTGTGACGCTATCGGTAGACCTAAAACATATTTGCAAAAAGAGGCAAGGTATAAAAGCTGTTGGTTATATAATTCCACGGGTTTTGAATATTAAAAGTTGCACAACACATCGCTCCAGTTTCAGGCCAGTATAGCTTTACTAGCCCGAGGTTCTGAGGTACGCGGCTCACCAAAATATATGTGCATCGTTACTGTAAATATTTAATAGGGTGGGTGTAGACCCACGTTAGGGAATATACAGTGCTCGCAGTAATACTATACAGCACAAGCTATCTTTACACCAACACAAATACCATACGACTTTCTCTGTACATTACGGTTTCAAATCTATCATTATCTACTCTTACATAATGTTTCATATAGAAACAAATACCCTCTTCATGGCCGGTAATTGAACCACGGATTTTCGACACCACAAGGGATCTGAAATTCATTTTCAGATGACATATCCCAATTACAACTTTGAATGTCATAAGTAAGGTACTTTAAGTCCCGGGCTTCATAGTTTAACCAATTATTAGGTCCAACAGTTCTAATTAATTGATCTTACACACATTTAATTTTTCAGTTTGATTCTACTCTCAACTTAAGCTTGTGTGCAAGAGCAATTATCAAGAAATACTTCTGTCTACTTTATATTAATCGCGAAGAAAATGCTTACATACAAATTATTCAAACTATGGATCATGGACCTAAACATGCGGAAACAGCATCCAACTTCTATATCACAAGTTAGGTTTTGTTAATATTTTTCGAAGGCTAACAGAACAGGAGAAATAGCAATTTAATAAAATTTAAGGTTTCCAAATAAAAAAAATCTGATGTGTTACACTCACATGACTTTCTCTACTCTTGTACAAACTATTTTTACAAACGCTTATTCTCCATCTATTTCATATTAATCGAGATAAACATTTGCAGAAACGATCTTTTGACATGCAAAGAGATATACATTTTACACATAGCGACCGGTTCTAAAAATATTTAACCATCGCTTAAGGCCTAATATGTTCCCCTTGTTTTGTATTTGCAAGGACAATATAAGCACATACATATCTCTTCATAGCTGGTTGCCATGTGCAGCACCATTCTGTTTGCCACAAATTAATACTCTTTGCATATCTAAGACAAAAAAATGAATAACGAATTGCCATTTAGAAAATAAGTATTGAAAAATTTAAGGGAATAACAAGTAATATCTCTAAAATGGTTCACTCAACAAAAAAAATGTATATGACATAAATTGTGTATTTTAATGCGATCTACATTTGTTGTGTAGTAAAATTTTGTCTATCTCTTACGGTTTACGAGTTATGCAAAAGTCCTTCACAATAAAGAATACATTTGGAGACATTCCCAGGAAATTCAAGATATACATTTTATTTTTCATAAAAATATCTTAAACATATGATATTATAATCAAAATTGTTAGAGCCATTTTTGAGATAATTAAAATTTTCGAAAAATCTTCCATGTAAAGGGTACTCTGAGGTGGGGGGATTTTCTTGAAAACCTTAGTGTCGCATCCTTGGAAGATACTGAACCTAAATAGCAAGTTTGGTGTTTATCCGACAGTTCGTTTCTGAGTTATGCTGTTCACAGACACACACACGGACATGTTTCCAAAAATGCTTCTTTTGGATTCAGGGGTTCTCAAAACATGTATTTCCGGTGAAATCTCGGTATCTAAATTTTGGGTGGAATATAATACTTCCCCTACTTACTATACATAGTAGAGAAAGTAAAAATAGAATCATATGTGTTACATTTATATGACATTTTCTATCCTCTATCGCTTATTAGTGTGTATACAAATTATTATGATTATTATTATTACTGAACTTTATTTTCCTATATACTTCATTTTAATCCAATCAAATCTTTGCATTACACATTTCTTATATATACAAAGGGAACTGCGATAGTCAAATGTTTAACAACTGAACGCTATATGCTGGTCTTAAAATTCCATACTGTTTCCATGACATCGCGAGGAACAACTGAATGTTGACAGGAGAGTGAAGGAATAACCAAGTAATTAACAATTCAAACCATTAATAACGGATATCTGAGAAATGGCTTATGCTACAAAAAAGTTAATTGAAATAATTGTGGTTTAAAGAGCTCTACATTTCTTGTGGAGTACGTTTTCGTTTATCGCTGAACTACACGATTACAGAAAATTCCTTCTGAACGAAGAGGACTTCAAAGGCTATTTCCAGAAAATTCAAGATATACATTTTAATTGTCATGTAAATATCATTAATATATGTTACTTTAATCAAAATCATTAGAGCCATTTTTTATAAAATGAAAAAATTCGAGAAATGTGGCATGTAAAGGGTAGTTTGGTGTGGGGGGATTTTGTTGAAAACTTTCGTGTCGCATCTTTGGAAGGCATTGAATGTAAATACCAAGTTTGGTGTTTATCGGACTTATCGTTTTTGTGACACACGGAGATTTTTCTAAAAAATGTTTTTCTGGATTCAAGGGGCCTCAAAACATGTATTGCCGTTGAATGTCGTTATCTAATTTTTGGGTGGAATGCAATGCCTTCTCTACTTTCTAAGTACTGATAGAGAAAGTAAAAAGAGTATTTCGGAAACGGCTAATACTACAAAGTTATTTGATGAAAGTTGTTTATTTTAGTAAACATTTGCCTATCTGCTATATATCCTCGTTTATAAATAATTGAAGGAAAATAAGGAGCCTTTTTCGGAGAAGAAAAGGAAAATAACCTTGTTTTTGTCATGAAAAACTCTGTTCAAGATGGGAAGAAATCCGAGTAAATCTTCGCCGTGCATTTCTGATTTATGCTGGACTTAAATACGACATTTCCTATGAAGTAGTAATATATTATCTTTACGTTATTTGCACCACGCTTGGGGCGTCAATTTAAAGTAGTTTGTATTGAAGGGGTTGTATCGTATTTCAACTGTTGGGGAGCCGAACTTGTAGTAGTTGCAACCGCACGTATAGTACCCGCTTTCCGGTAGCCTTCGCCCTAAGTTTAAAAATATTAACTTTGTAATTTTGACTGTTTCTTTAAATATTATATATTTATGTTTGCCTCGGCTGCGTCAGTATTTATTTTAGAGACATGGATGTCTTGGCAGGGATGCGGTGCGACTTGAGAATGTAGGCTTACATAGATTATAATTTTACTTCACTCCGTTTATTAATACTTGATACGATTTAAATAACAGTTCACTGATATAGAACTGTGAGAGTCTTTTATTAATTACTTGTACCTTTTAACACGGAAACTATTTTCTCACACGAATACGTATTAAATTTCTTGAGGACACTTTTTGCGTCTGGTTAGTAACGCTGTCTGCAACAAACTGAATAGATTTCTAGCGTCTAAAATTTGTAAATTTCTGTATTTTAAGTCTGTGATTCGCTATTCCTAATCGAATAGGATACCTTCTTTTAACTAAAGCTTTTTCTGGTTGTTGATTGACTATTTTATAAACTGTCACTAAAATTACATTATTGCTTCCAAAATCACAAGTAGTATTGTTAAACTCTCAAACTCATTATTGCCTAAAGGTTACCTCATTGTTACCTCATTGTTAGCAAGTTTTAACTTATTATTCTCACAGCTCCTACATTATTAAATTACGTAATACATTCACATAACATTATTACACATGGATACAATAATATAAACATATACAATGACTGTAATATACACTTTTATATATTCTTAAATACACATATTGCTTTAAGGCGGGCTGTTATTGAATTTATATATATAATATATATAATTAGACTAAATTATTTAAGTATTAAAAATACTGCCTCACCTATACACCCGACTGTTCATTTTTGCTTTCTCTGCCATTCCATGACATCGCGAGAAACAGGTGAATGTAGAAAGGACTTAAAATACTGACTTAAGTATTGAACGATCCTAGTCATTAATAACGGATATCTCAGAAATGGCTTATGCCATAAATGAAGTAAATTGTGTGTTTTAAAGAGATCTACATTTCTTGTGCAGTACGTTTTCGTCTATCGCTTAACGTTTACCAATTATACAAAATTCCTTCCGAATAAAAAGGACTTCATAGGCTGTTCCCAGTAAATTCAAGATATGCGTTTGTTTGTCATGAATATTTATTTAATATGTGGTATTTTAATCAAAATCGTTGGAGCCATTTTCGAGAAAATACAAAATGTCGAAAATTGATTCATGTAAAGGGAGTTGGGGTGGGTGACTTACTTGAAAGCCTTCGTGTCACACCTTTGGAAGATACTGCGGTTAAATATGGTATTCATCTGAGTGTTGGTTTTTACTTTCTCTACTACGTATAGTAAGTAGGGGAAGTATTGCATTCCACCCAAAAATTCGATACCGAGATTTCACCGGAAATACATGTTTTGAGACCTCCTGAATCCAAAAAAAGCATTTTTGGAAACATGTCCGTGTGTGTGTCTGTGTGTGTGTCTGTGTGTGTGTGTGTGTGTGTCTGTGTGTCTGTGAACAGCATAACTCAAAAACGAACAGTTGGATAAGCACCAAACTTGGTATTTAGGTTCAGTATCTTCCAGCGATGCGACACGAAGGTTTTCAAGAAAATCCCCCCACCCCAGACTACCCTTTACATGGAAGATTTTTCGAAAAGTTTAATTTTCTCAAAAATGGCTCTAACGATTTTGATGAAAATATCATATGTTTAAGATAATGTCATAAGAAATGAAATGTATATCTCGAATTTTCTGGGAATGTCTCCAAAAGTATTCTTCATTGTGAACGACTTTTGCATAACTGGTAAACCATAAGAGATAGACAACATTTTACTACACAAAAAATGTAGATCGCGTTAAAATACACAACTTATGTCATATACATTTCTTTTGTTGAGTGAACCGTTTGCGAGATATTGCTTGTTATTTCCTTAAATTTTCCAATACTTATACTTTTTCTCAAATTCGTTATTCATTTTTTTATGTCCTGGACATGCAAAGAGAATGGAATGCGCCACATAGCAACCAGCGTTAAAATATTTGACTATCGCTTAAAAGCTACCATATTTCCCTTGCATCTACAACAAAATTACCAATAAGATTGACATCTCGATATCTCGATTAACATGAAGCATATGGAGAATAGGCGTTTGTAAAAATAAATTGTACAAGAGTAGAGAAAGTCATGTGAGTGTAGCACATCAGATTTTTTTAGTTATGTTGTTCACACACACACACTAATATTTTTTCTAATAATGCTGTTTTTTTATTTATGGGACCTCATAGCATGCATTTCCAGTGAAATCTCGATATCGAATTGTTGGGTGAATGTAATAGCTATCTTCTCTAACTACAACTACTACATAATACATGCTAGAGAAGTAAAAAATGTACTTGTAAATGGTAGTTTGGAATGGGGGATCTTCTTGGAAATTTTCGGGTTTGAGTTACACTGTATACACACACACGAGTTTGTCCTAAAATGCTTTTAGATGACCTCAAAACGTGTATTTTTGGTGAAATATCTGTATCAAATTTTCGGGTGAAACACAATAGGTGTAGGAGTATGACTAGATACGTAGGGGTCTTAGCATCCAGACCTACAGAGCTTTTGTGTCTAAGCCCCTGGAAGGCAGGGGTGCGGTGAGGGGAGACATAGGGCGACCGGAGCAGGAGGCACGGCAGGACAGAGGGCAGGGTCCCTACCTTTAACAGATTGAAACTCCCAAGATGTCAGCTAGTGCAACCAGCTCCTCTCCCCCCTACAAGCTGACACATCCCACTAGGGTGCCCTAGACTCGAAGACCGCCCCCAATTCGGGTGACGAAGGGTTACACAGAAACGTTCCTTTTTTCCCCTGCCCTGCACTGCCGAGACTCCCGCCGACACTTTCAACCCTGAAGCAGATGAAAGGTGAAGTTAATTGAGAATTGACTTATAATGGAGGGACAGGTAATTCAGGGGATGTAATGTACCTTCCCAGTACTCCCCTAGCGACCGGATGAAACCCCGAAAAAATCCATAGGTCGGGAATTGAACCCACGACCTCCCGAATGCGTTACCGCCTGGGCCATCCCACTTGGTTGGAATGCAATAATCCTCTGGTTAAGCAATAGTGAAAGTGAAGCTGGTCAGTGGTTACGAAAGACGAAATTGAGATTAATTTTTAGTCACATTGGCCGAAAACTTCAGAAAGTAGCATTTTAAAGTCGTGCACATTTGCTAAGTAGCAGAAGAAAGCGAAGTAAAACCAAACGCGTCTGTGACAAACAGATCGAAATGCCATCTATCCCGGCCACAACAAGTTACGGGCTGTAATTTATGACAGTTGGCCACGCTGTTAACATATGTGACAGCTGACCACGGACTAATTGCTGATATTGTGATGACGTCACGTGCCTATAGACAGTGTTTTGTCTGGAAACAAAACCTCCACGGTGATGTTGGCAACCGTCTGAAACGCTTTTTTTTAACGACAAATGAAACTCGTTAAATTTGCTGTAAAACAAGTGAAAGTTTAATTAAATGTCACTATCTGGCGGTAAGGTAGTTTAAATGATCTCTGTCCGTTCAGAATAACTAAAACACAAGCGCCTATGAAAGTTCCTGCAGATAGATTGTATATGCGCATGTACTGCCGTAATAACCAACGACAAGATCTTAAATGTACACAGGTATTACACTTCAGGTGCGTTCGCAACCTTTTATCTGGTATTGTGTGTTACATTCACGTGACTCTCTCCACTCTCTATCGTTATTAATGTGTATACAAAATATATTATTACGAAAGTTTATTATTCTATCTACTAGATTTTATCTCAAATAAACCTTTGCAGAAAGAGTTACATTACACATTTCGTTATAAATACAAAGAGAACAGCGATAGTCAAATGTTTAACAACTGGACGCTATATGTTGGCCTTAAACTTCCATACTGTTTCCATGACATCGCGAGAAACAACTGAATGTTGATAGCACTTAAAAAATGACAAGTAATGAACAATTCCAACCTTTAATAATGGATATCTCGGAAATGGCTTATACCACAAAAAAACGTATTTAAAATAAATTGCGTGTTTTAAAGAGATCTACATTTTTTGTGTTGTACGTTTCCGTCTATCGCTTATCGTTTACCAGTTATACAAGATTATACAAAATCTCTTCCAAAAACAGAGGACTTCACAGGCTATTCCCAGAAAATTCAAAACATACATTTTATTTGTCATGTAAATGCCTTTAATATATGGTACTTTAATCAAAATCGTTAGAGTCATGTTTCAGAAAATAAACAATTTCGAAACATGCTCCATGTTAAGGGTAGTTTGGGGCGGGGGGATTTTCTTTACAATCTTCGTCTCGCATCTATGGAAGGTACTGAATCTAAACAGCAACTTTGGTGTCCGACTTTGTCCGACTTTTCGTTTTTGAGTTGTGCTGTTCACAGACACACACAGGAACCTTTTTGTAAATCTTTTTTTATTCAGAGGTCTCAAAAAACGCGTCTCCGGTGAAATCTCGATATCGAATCTTTGAGTGGAATATAATACCTTCTCTACCTATTATGTACGTGGTAGAGAAGGCAAAAAGTATGGGATAGTAGCTCTGGCTCTAATTAGGAAGAAAATGTCAATTGAAGCAAGATGATATTTGTTTATTGTAAAAATTGTAAGTTTAATTTTTTCTGCAACTTTATAAGCGATATTATATGTATTTCTTTTTCTTTTTCTTTTTTTACTCTTATTTTATTTTACGTCACTTTTACTCCTTGGTCATATCGCGACGGATCTGTTGGTGGATAACTCTTAGAACGATATGTGAAGCACAATTAGCCTTCTAGGTCTCATTCCTGTATCCACCCGCTCCGTCACGTGTCACAGAGACCCTAGCGCATAGCTACCGAATTTTCTGCTTCGTGTCGTGCTGCCGTCCAGTCCAACCGTCGCCCTCACACGGAAAGGCGGACAGTTAGCCTTCTAGGGACAGCGACCAGCAGACGCCTCCCATCCCCTGCTCTCCGAGAGACGGTAACTTGGCTCAGTCAGACCCGCCTAATTTTGGTCTTCCTTAACCAAAATTACAGCACCAGGTGGCCCAACTTTCACGTGTGTAGGTATCCCTTCGTGCGTTAATAGAGTTGCGGAACTCAACGGGGCAATTCCAAGTAGACACAGGTCAGTGGGAAACTGGTGCATCAGCATGAGCGACCTTTGTCCTACCCTTCTTGCTTTAGTTCGTGAGAGTAAACGAAGATGGCGATGTTGGATGTGCTTTTTTTGTGTGTACTCAGGAGGGAAAAAATCACAGCAACATACAAACTACCTCTTATCTAGCAGTGCCTTCCAAGCAGAACTCTGCGCTGTTAAGCAAGCAGTCTATTGGTGTATAGACCGAAAAACAAATTCTTATGCATATTCAGATTCTAAAGCTGCCTCATTCTCAATCGAAGATAAGTATAATTTACATGCAATAGCCACAGGAATTTGGTTAAAAGGCGTAGCATATAATAAACACACCTGTATTGCTTGGATAAGAGGAAATGTCGGCAATGAAAGAGCGGCTACTCTAGAAAAAGAAGCAGCTTTCATCAATAACAGTTATATCTTCAACAGGTGTTCAGTATCAAGACTTAAGTCAGAGCACAAAATATATATCTGAGATTCATAGTAGCTGAACAGCAGCAATGGCTTAATGACAAGAAATATATTTTTATTTGTCTTCCACGTACATAAAATTAAATTAAAATTGAGCTTTATTCATGGACGCTCTTTAACTGCTGTGGTCGTTAGCGTCCCATTCTATATTGGGCGTGAAAGACCGGCAATTTTGCTCAGAGGCCTCTTTATCAGGCTTGAGGTTATTTTACGTGCCGTAAATCTACGACACGGAACCACCGGCTGTACTTCCCTTCCGAAGAAAGTCATGCTAAGGATTTTTACGCCCGAAAAAATCCATCGCCCTCCGCAGGTGTTGAACCTGCGACCTTGGGAACTAGGGGCTAGCATGGTAATCACCACACCACGGAGGACGACGCCACTTACATAGGTAGAGAAGGTATTGTATTCCACTCAAAAATTCGATACCAATATTACACCGGAAATGCATGTTTTGAAGTCCCCTGAATCCGTAAAAAAAGGCATTTTTAGAAAAAGTTCGCATATGTGCATGTAAACAGCTAACTCAAACGAAAAGTCGGATAAATACAAATTTGGTATTTAGGTTCCGCACCTTCCATAGATGCGACACGAAGATTTTCAAGATATTCCCCCTCACCAGACTACTATACACACCTGTAAGTGAACCGTAAGTGACACAATGTATAAACTCCATAAACCCATCACATTCTGCCGTTTGGGACGGTTTAAGTAGAAGAGTTTTAAAATATATAAAATTTATTCATCCTTTACATATTTATTTAATCTATGTATAATAAATGGCGTTTTTCCGAAGAGTATGAAGTTGCCTGTTGTTAGGCCAGCTTTTAAAGAGGGGGATCATTTTAATATAGCTAATTATAGCGCTATTTCTTTGCTGTCCACTGTTTCCAAGGGTTTTGAGAAACACTTCTGTCTTAGACTTAATATATGGGTTATTCAAAAAGAAAGATCAGATTTTAAATATTTATTTCTAATGAACGACAATAGACAGACACAAATACGACACATCGTTGAAGAGAGAAAAGTTCAAAGTTTTAAGCCCCACCTATTAGTTCCAATCAGTGCCTACAGCGGCGCTGTATTTGTTTACGAGAAAAAGGCGACGCTACAGGTAAAGTCGTTTTTTGTGCTGCATTATGAAAAGCGTAAATCCACCGTTTCATTGCAGCGTGCATTTTGTTGTAAGTTCAACAACGATATAAACTGATATAAACTTTACAATTGATACAATAAATTCGTAGAAGATGGTTGCGTATGCAAACGGAAAAGCACTGGTCGTCCTCGCATAACAAATGGTGCTCATTTTGAACACAGAAAATAAAATTTTGAACTTTTCCTATTCAGTGATGTATCACATATGTCGCCATCTATTGTCGTTCATTAAAAATAAATATTTAAAGTTCATTCCTTCTTTTTGAATAACCCTAAGGAGACATAATTTACTCTTGTGTCAATTGGGCTTCACGGAAGGCAAATCACTGAGACCACATGTATTATATATATTCAAATGTTGATAATAATGTATGTGTAGTTGGACTATTTTTCGATCTACCTGTTGTATTTGACTGCAATGGCTATACATGTCTAGAACATAAATTAAATAACCTTAGAATTAAAAGCAAGATAAGTAGTCTAATAGTATCCGGTATCGAATATAGGCAGTCAATGGTTCACATAAACAACGCATTCTCAGAAAAATATTCAAATGAGTTTGGAGTTCCGCAAGGGTCTGTATTGGTACCTCGGCTTTTTAATCTGTATGTTAATGATTTAAAATCCAATATTGATACGTAATATATTACAATGTATGTTGATGATATTTGTTTTACTCCGTCAGAAATATCGTGTAAATAACCTAACTGAGAATGTAGTAAAAACTGTTACTAACTTTTTATTTTGGGGTCGTACTAGTAACTTTCAAAGAGTTTTATATGTCAATAAAGATAGCTTAGATTAATTTTAATTTGATCTTACGGAGTCTCTTCAGCAAGTCTTTAATCAAAATGTTATTTTAACGGTCACCGACATTAATGTATATAAAGCATCTATGTTCTATAAAAATAATATGCATTTACTTCAAATAAACAAATGTTTCATAATTATGAAACTAGGAACAGCAAGTCTATTCTCATTAGTAATTATAGAATTGGTTGTTTTACCAAGTCACCAATTTGTTCATAAACTATATTATAAACAATTTACCTCGTCATTTACTTAATATCACCAGTCGTGAGAGTATTAAAACAAAGGTGAAATGTCATCTGATCGAGCAGTGTCATAATTTTAATAAATTCTTTTTATAATCTATAATTCAATACTCACGAGTCAATCTGTACTGGAGTACTGTAATATTGTCAATGGCAATAAGAGCTATCTACCATATACATGGCACATTTTTCGACTTTTTTTTATTTTTTAAAAAATTGCTCTAGCAATTTTGATTAAAATACCATATGTTAAAGATATTCACATGACAAATAAAATTTATATCCTGTGTAGTAAAATTTTGTCTATCTCTTATGGTTTACCAGTTATGCAAAAGTCGTTCACAATGAAGAATACTTTTGGAGACATTCCCAGAAAATTCGAGATATACATTTCATTTGTCATGAAAATATCTTAAACATATGATATTTTAATCAAAATCGTCAGAGCCGTTTTTGAGAAAATTAAAATTTTCGAAAAATGTTCCATGTAAAGGGTAATCTGCGGTGGGGGAATTTTCTTGAAAACCTTCGTGTCGAATTTGTGGAAGATACTGATCCTAAATACCAAGTTTGGTTTTTATCCGACTGTTCGGTTCTGAGTTATGCTGTTCACAGACAGACACACAGACACACACACGGACATGTTTCCAAAAATGTTTTTTTTTGGATTCAGGGGTTTCAAAACATGTATTTCCGGTGAAATCTCGGTATCGAATTTTTGGGTGGAATACAATACTTCCTCTACTTACTGTACATAGTAGAGAAAGTAAAAATGAATAAATGTATTAGTGTTATGGGTAGTCAGGAAACACCTTGTTAGAGGTATTGAATTGGACCCAGAATCTCGATATCGCGATGGTGAATGTGCCAAATTTGGCTAAGCTGTTAAACTTGAGGCTGGAATCCCCTCTCTCAGGTGTACACAGAATATTGTTGTGGAAGAAGGCTGGTTGTCGCCAAGTCAGGAGTGTGTGTGTTCACATGTCGGCCGGTGATTTATGAGGCGGGAGGCTCGTTAAATGTGAAGCTCACAGCTGTTGTGTCACAGCTTTATCTCCTCGTGTTGTAAACACTTTACTCGCTCTGATAACGATTAAACTTTCTCCTGACAGACGCCGATCACTGGCCAAATCTCCAAACCTCTGCCTTCCGTTACCATGGTACTGTCAATTTAAAGATGCTAATAACTCCGTGGTAACGTGCGGAGTTCGCATTCGAGACGTCCTGGGTTCGATTTCCGTCGACCGCCCACTCTAACCTTGGGATTTACGTGGTTTTCCCTGGTCGGTAGGTGTGGGTCTATAGTTCGTAGCGTATGGCAGTGTCGGACAAATGACACTGATGCTTGCTTAAGGAAACAGTATTCCCCGTGGACACGAGAGGGCTGCTTGGTCGACGGGTCGTTCATCGCCCTCTCTATCAACTACAGCAGTGGGGCAGGTCTTCGAGCCTGGAGCTGTCAGGGACTTGAGCGTCTCTCTGTGCCCTGTTCTATCTACCATGTGTTTCCTTCACTTCCTCCCTTCCCCCTGGGGTTGTAGGTCGCAGTGCACGAGGTGTCCCGGTGTTTCATTATATGCTGTGACTTTGTCCAGTTTTTTCAACTTTTTCTCAGTTTCCACTGTCACTGTTTTGTTTTTCAATGTCACTTCACTACGTAAGGTGAACTAGTTCAATTCTCTGTCACTTCACTTCCTTCATTATGCAGCCTCTTCACTCGGGAGTCGAACACAAGTCCTTCACAACCGTCGCTCCGCGGTAGTACTCTCTGCACGTCGACGGAGCCGTCACCCACTCGTTCGGAGAATCGCTCTTGATGTCGCCGGGAAACTCACCAGCCAACTGCCTCACTCACCGACTGACCACGCGACTTACTCTATTGTTGCCACTGCCTGACTCAGCTCCGTACACACTGCCTCACAGTCTGCGAGAGCGCTCGCTTATATAGGCAGTACAATCTTCCACAGAAGGTTCTCGAATATTCTAGCCGTATTTCGACACGCTTTCTGAAGGAGGGAGGAAATAAAGCTTCCAGAAAGTTCTAGTTTTCTCCCGATAGTGCGCCAGGTGTTTACGCTGGCAAGCTGCCATTATCGTTGTTTAATCGGCGCCGATCTTCCAATAACCTTGGGTCCTAGCCGCTGCGTCACGATATATACAGTATATAAAACTTCTACAACTATATATATCTACAAGTGAGGGTATTTATACGATTATTTGTTTGTTTATTTGTTAGTTTTCAATATAACTGCTCACCGTCGTTCCTATTCCATCATATCTACAATTAACCTTTAATAAGAAATTATGTGTTACATTCACACAACTTTCTGTATCCACCATCGTTTATTTTATATAGCCTCTGCAAACAATGCATACGAAAGCTTATTTTTCCATCTATTTCGTGTATCGAGATAAGCCTTTGCTGAAATAGTTTCATTCCACATTTCGTTTTACCTACAAGAGTTATAGAGGAGACCGAATCGATAGGCATATGTTTAAAATCGAGTGGCTATGTATTAGACTTGTAAATTCCCAATTTGCATTATCGGGAGAAACAAGTGATTAGCGACAGCACTTAAATGGCTAAACAAAACGTTATTTGAGACAAATTCTGCATTTTAAACAGATATGCGTTTTTGTGTAATACGTTTGTATCTGTCTAAGGTTTACAAGTTATAGAAAATCAAACACAGTATTCCCAGAAAATCCAAGATATATATTTCATTTCTGTTGCAAATATCTTTAATATATGTACTTTAATCAATATGTTAGAACCAATTGTGAGGTAATCAAAAATTTACAACAGCAAACTCCATTTAATGGTTAAATTGGGGGAGAATGTTCTTGGAAACCTTCGTGTCGCATATTCGAAATTAATATGAAGTTTGGTGTTTATTGAAGCTTTCGTTTTTGAGTTATACTGTTCACACATACACACGACCATTTTTCTAACAATGCATTTATTTGCTATTCAGGGGCCCTCCAAACATGTATTTCCGGTAAAATCTCGATATCGAATTTTTGAATGGAAGTCAATAGCTTCTCGCATACTATATACGCGGAACAGAAAATAAAACTGTGTAGCTATGAATTTAATATTCCGCCTGCAACATTCTTCTTATTCCTTCCTCTCTCTCTCTCTCTGTCCTTGTCTAATTGTCCAAAGGGTGAACATTTGTAGATAAGGCGTTTAAAATACGAGTAGGCTTAGTTTCTGAAGTTAATATACCTGTGATTGAACAGCCTGTGTAGTTTTGTTCATAAGGAATAAGGGGCAAGGGTAATTTGTAAAAATATTGAGGTAAAGGTAAAGCTATATATCACGGAGGGGCTCCCGACACTGGGCCAGAGCACCGCAAGTAGACCGTAAGGCCCCTTTTGCTTCCAAGTGACCCCTGGGAGGTAGTAGTAGTAGTAGTAGTGGTAGTAGTAGTAGTAGTAGTAGTAGTAGTAGTAGTAGTAGTAGTAGTGGTATTTATTTAGTATTACATTAATTGCATAACACAGTCACATGGGTCATAAGACCGTACATGCTCTCTAGAAAAATACCTGGTCTGTATACGTGACTTGCAGTATCAACCAGAAAACAACTATTTTTTTACAATCACCGCACTATATACATACATATAAAATTGAAAAAACACTCTGAATCACACACTCAAACACACACACACACACACACACACACACACACACACAGTCGCGCACAAGTACTCAAGCACCACAAATGTTTAAAGAAAAATTACATAAACACCTTATCTCTTAGTACACGTACTTCCATTAAGTATGTGCCCAAGCTTGGCCAGTTTTGGCTGTTTAGAATCAAGTCCCAGCATGCTGTCCTCCGTCTGTTGGATGCCAAAAATACTTCCGGTAATAGTTTTTTCCTAATACCCTCCGTCTGCACGCATGCTGCCAAAATATGCGTCCGGTCTTCTTGTTCCCCGCATAATGGGCAAATCCTCCTGCCATCGTTATCAACAATCTTGCGAGCTTTCCACCCTCCGAACCTAAGCCATGCTATTCCAGTCCTCTGTTTTATACCCAATTCCAAAATATATGTTTCCTTACCCCACCTAGTTTTTATTTCATTTTGTAGCTCCAATGTTGATCTTTGTCTACATTCAGATTCGATTTTCTGCCTGCTTATATCACACAGTCGTCTTTTGACTTTTCTCACGGCACTGTGTGTATTTTCATTACCCCTTTGCCAGATATCATTTAAGCCAATTTTTGATAATTCGCGTTGCAACCCCGCTGCCCACCATTTTGGATGCCCTATGTTGTTTATTTGATGACCATAAAATATTGCTCTCAGAGTTGTTTGATCACCTTTAATTATTCGCAGCCAGTACCTAACTACATTTAGTTTAGCAAATACAGCATCTTCCCAGCATCCTACCTCACGAAGAACTCCGTGGTTTGAAGTACCCCTACCCAACCCTAGAATGCGCTTCCAGAAATTGCATTGTATTTTATTTACATTATCCACCCTCTCCCATCCCCAAACTTCACTGCCCTATAGTAATGAGGACCTAACCATTGCTTCATACATGGTCTGTAACGTTTTTACTGGCATATCTGGTACCCGTGTCAGTATCTTTAATACTTCAGAAAGTTGTCCAATCCCTTTGTGTTTTGTAAACTCCATGTTCTGTTCCATTTTCCGCCCATATCAAACCTTACTCCTAAGTAATCGAAGTGTTTAACATTTTGAATTTCTTCCTCCCCGTAGGTCCACTTTTCATGTTGGCCGTACACATATCCATTTTTAAAGGTGGCTGTTTTAGTTTTAAGAATATTTACCTCCATACCCCATTGCCTACAGTATTGTCGAAGAGCGTTTAAACCAGACTGCAAACCTTTTATCGTTTTCCTGGGAGGTAGGGATGAGGGTAGAGACCCGAAGGCGACCAGATCCGAATGACCACGAACGCAAGCATGGACGGGCTCCTTAACCGAGCGGTCCCCGCAGCCACGCCAGGGAAGAAACCTCCAGAGAACGCAAGCAGATGACAGGAAAATGATGGGTTCAGGAAAGAAGGGTCAGGAAAATCGTGGTAGAAGATGAAACATCCCAGTATTCGCCTGCTGACACCGGGAAATCACGAAAACCCATAGGCCAAAGTGAGCGGGCGCCGGGATCGAACTTGGACCACATACGTTGTCGCCTGAGCCATCGTGCTCGGTAAATATTGAGGTACGATATGACTGAAAATAACAGCTGGGATGTTTCTGGAAGTTAATAAGGTAGCCAATTATTCTTTTGATGTCCTATATTATAATTCTACAATCAATTTAGCAGTGGGTGGGGGGTTTGAAAATGTGATAGGAGTATTTTTTTAGACTTGTAAGGTGACCTATAATTTTCGTTGAGTGTAGGGTGTGAATATAATATTTTGTCTAAGGCAAAGAGTGTTGACTTGTATGCTAAGTTTTGAAAGTTGTAGGGTATCTTAAGATGCTTACGAGAATCTAAAACCCAAGTTTATCAAAGTCATGCCAAACGTACTGCTGGATAACGAAGTCCAGTGAAACGAGAGGGGAAATCTGGTGATATGAACTGCCCCTTCCAATAACACAGTATTAAAACATTTCAAGACCCTCTAGTTACTCCTTTGGGGTGCCATTTTTGGAAACATGTGCCTGTGTGTGTGTCTGTCTGTCTGTGTGTGTGTCTGTCTGTCTGTGTGTGTGTCTGTCTGTCTGTCTGTGTGTGTGTCTGTGTGTGTGTCTGTGTGTGTGTCTGTCTGTCTGTCTGTGTGTGTCTGTGTGTGTATGTGTGTGTGTCTGTCTGTCTGTCTGTGTGTGTGTCTGTCTGTCTGTCTGTGTGTGTGTCTGTGTGTGTGTCTGTGTGTGTGTCTGTGTGTGTCTGTCTGTCTGTCTGTGTGTGTGTCTGTCTGTCTGTCTGTCTGTGTGTGTGTCTGTCTGTCTGTGTCTGTGTCTGTCTGTCTGTCTGTCTGTGTGTGTGTCTGTCTGTCTGTCTGTGTGTGTCTGTGTGTGTGTCTGTCTGTCTGTCTGTGTGTGTGTCTGTGTGTGTGTCTGTGTGTGTGTCTGTGTGTGTCTGTCTGTCTGTCTGTCTGTCTGTGTGTGTGTCTGTCTGTGTGTCTGTGTGTCTGTGAACAGCATAACTCAGAAACGAACAGTCGGATAAACACCAAACTTGGTATTTAGGTTCAGTATCTTCCAGAGATACGACACGAAGGTTTTCAAGAAAATCCCCCCACCCCAGATTACCCTTTACATGGAACATTTTTCGAAAATTTTAATTTTCTCAAAAAGGCTCTAACGATTTTCATTAAAATATCATATATTTAAGATATTTTCATGACAAATAAGATGTATATCTCGAATTTTCTGGGAATGTCTCCAAAAGCATTCTTCATTGTGAACGACTTTTGCATAACTGGTAAACCATAAGAGATAGACAAAATTTTACAACAAAAAATGTAGATCGCGTTAAAATACACAATTTATGTCATATACATTTTCGTTGTTGAGTGAACCATTTTCGAGATATTGCTTGTTATTTCCTTAATTTTTCCAATACTTATACTTTTTCTCAAATGGGAATTCGTTATTCATTTTTTTTTTGTCGTGGTAATACAAAGAGAATGGAATACTCGTCATAGCAACCAGCTCTTAAAATATTTGACTATCGCTTAAAGCCTACCAATTCCCCTTGCATCTACAAGAAAATTACCAATAAGACTAACATCTCGATTAACATGAAGCATATGGAGAATAAACGTTTGTAAAAATAGTTTATACAAGAGTAGAGAAAGTCATGTGAGTGTAACACATCGGATTTTGTTAATATATTATTCAACATAATCGTATACTAATTTAATAAGTTTCGGTGGTACTTAAACATTGCCAACTTAAGCATAATAAATAAATCGGATTTAATATCGATACATTCCGCGATTATACTCTGATGTTTGGACATTAGTTTCTCTCTCTCTCTCTCTGTCTCTCTCTCTCTCTCTCTCTCTCTCTCTCTCTCTCTCTCTCTCTGCTACTTACTGACTTTAGCTGCTTGTAAAATACTCTGCTGTGAGATATCAATGAAAACTGCAAACCTCAACATTAAATCTTTGAACTCCTGATATCTAGCAGTTCAGTTGTTTTACAGTGCAAGTGAGCGCGTGTACAAGTCTCAAGATATGGAATTAGGTGAGTATATGGGCTTCAAGTCGCTCTTTAAATTACTTTATATAAAGTGTTTCTGTAGATTGAGGATTCACATCAGCTGCAAACATAACAGTTATCCTCCCAATTTCAACTACTTAGTTCCTTTTTTTATGCCGCTGGAACACTTCGCAAAGGAGCTGCCTTATAGGTTCTATAATAGTTATAGTAGCTGATACCAGTTCACAATAAAAGATTAAATAAACCATTGGGCGGTGAAAATCAATAAAAAGCTTTAATACTTACACCAAAAATTAGAAAAAAATCTTATGTGTTACACCCACATGACTCTCTACTCTTGTACAAACTATTTTTACAAACGCTTATTCTCCATATGCCTTATGTTAATCGAGATGTTAATCTTATTGCTAATTTTCTTGTAGATGCAAGGGGAATTGCTAGGCTTTAAGTGATAGTCAAATATTTTAAGAGCTGGTTGCTATGTGGAGTATTCCATTCTCTTTGCATTACCAGGACAAAAAGAATGAATAACGAATTCCCATTTGAGAAAAAGTATTGGAAAATTTAAGGGAATAACAAGCAATATCTCGAAAATGGTTCACTCGACAAAAAAATGTATATGACATAAATTGTGTATTTTAACGATCTGCATTTTTTGTATAGTAAACTTTTGTCTATCTCTTATGGTTTACCAGTTATGCGAAAGTGTTCGCAATGAAGAATACTTTTGGAGATATTCCCAAAAAATTCAAGATATACATTTTATTTGTCATGAAAGTATCTTAAATATGTTATATTTTAATCAAAATCATTAGAGCCATTTTTTAAAAAACTAAAATTTTCGAAAAATGTTGCATGTAAAGGGTAATCTGAGGTGGCTGGATTTTCTTGAAAACCTTCGTGTCGCATCTCTGGAAGATACTGAACCCAAATACCAAGTTTTGTGTTTATCCGACTGTTCGTTTCTGAGTTATGCTGTTCACAGACAGACACACACAAGGACACACACGGACATGTTTCCATAAATGCTTTATATGCATTCAGTGCACCTCAAAACATGTATTTCCTGTGAAATCTCGGTATCGAATTTTTGGGTGGAATGTAAAATTTCCCCTACTTACTATACGTAGTAGAGTTGTGTATTTTATTACTTGGTGCTTCTATGTAACCTCTTGTATCTATCTAAATAGACCAATATAGAAGTATAGTAATGCTATACGTTCTGAACATCTACATACTTGTCTATAATGTTACAGTTGCTTTCATACGTTCCAAAAATTACCATCATTTGATACGCTACACTATACCATACAGTATGAATTGTATTCAGTATTACTGTTTTAGGGGGATACAGCACATTTAGAGTAACAAACTTAAAGATACAAAGTTAATTAAGAATTACAGCACTCCATTAAAAATTCTAATAAATGTCTTTATATTACCTGATTAATTTACTTCTATATTTTTTTATTCTCCAACATTTTAAATCCCCCCCCCCCAAAATGTTCCTGATGGCACAACTTGCGCCATGATTCCCCCCGTGGGCCACCCTCTATTTGGTCCTTTTCTTCTTCTGCACTTCACACATTGTCGCTTCCGGCTCCCTGAGTTATCCTGGATCCCTTCTTCATCTCGCCGTGTTCTGGGAATCTCTTGTTTTCCATTTGTAGCTAACGTTAGTTCTTATTACCGCGTTAAACTCTCTCCTCTTGCACATCCTTCCCCACTGCTGAGGAGTTACATTTCTGTCGCTTGGATTTTATTAACTTGTTACGGAATTGCCTTGAAGTCATCTTCATTCTGAATGACTTTTGTATAACTGATAAACCGTAAGAGACAGACAAAGTCTCTTACCATACAAAAAATCTGATGTTTTGGACTGAAATGACTTTCTCCACTCTTGTATAAACTATTTATGCATAAAAATCTGATGTGTTACATTCACATGACTTTCTCTACTCTTGTACAAACTATTTTTACAAACGCTTATTCTCTATATGCTTCATGTTAATCGAGATGTCAAACTTATTGCTAATTTTCTTGTAGATGCAAGGGGAATTGGTAGGCTTTAAGCGATAGTTTTAAGAGATGGTTGCTATGTGGAGTATTCCATTCTCTTTGCATTACCAGGACAAAAAAAATGAATAACGAACTCCCATTTGAGAAAAATATAAGTATTGGAAAATTTAAGGGAATAACAAGCAATATCTCGAAAGTGGTTCACTCAACAAAAAAAGTATACAACATAAATTGTGTATTTTAACGCGATCTACATTTTTTGTGTAGTAAAATTTTATCTATCTCTTATAGTTTACCAGTTATGCGAAAGTGTTCACAATAAAGAATAGTTTTGTAGACATTCCCAGAAAATTCAAGATATACATTTTATTTGTCATGAAAATGTCTTAAACTTATGGTATTTTATTCAAAATCGTTAGAGCCATTTTTGAGAAAATTAAAATTTTCGAAAAATGTTCCATGTAAAGGGTAATCTGGGGTGGGGGGATTTTCTTGAAAACCTTCGTGTCGCATCTCTGGAAGATACTGAACCTAAATACCAAGTTTGGTGCTTATCCGACTGTTCGTTTCTGAGTTATGCTGTTCACAGTCAGACACGCGGACATGTTTCCAAAAATGCTTTATATGCATTCAGTGCACCTCAAAAACATGTATTTCCGGTGAAATCTCGGTATCGAATTTTTGGGTGGGATGCAATACTTCCTCTACTTACTATACGTAGTAGAGAAAGTAAAAAGCTTCAGTAAGGATAGATTGTGTACAAAATAATAAGCCATAGAGGGTAGGGACGGTCATGTGAATGAAACGCATTAATTTTTTTGTTTCAGATTAGTTTGTAGAAAGATAAAAAAAATAACTGATAATGTGTAGAGACTTTCACATTAATTTAATGTGAATGTAAGAGCTTAACGTTTGAGATAGTAACTTTGATAACCTTCCCCCTAAAGCCACTAGGATTACAGTGGCGGATAACTGTTAAGTTGTCAAGCCTGCGTCAAATTTTAGTTTAATCTGGCATGGAGCACTGTTGGTCAAGGTCAAGAGCGGGTTATCTGCATCACGGTCATAACATGCAGCGGCTGCAGAAATTGGATAAACCGCGTAACATGTTTTGGGAAATTCCGTTGTAGTCATGTGAAACATTAGTAGCGCGGCGTAGCGGTAGCGTGGCTAGCTGTCTGTCTAGCGGACACGGGTTAACCGCTTGCCCTCACAACGATATGGCGTATTCTTCGGGGCATGAATGCTATGCTCTTGGGTTTGCATTTCTTTGTTACGTAACAGAAAATGTCATAGCATAATCATAGATTCTAATGACGTTTTATGCCCCGAATCGTTTTCCCATTCACCTCTTGTTCGATATTCCTCTGCCTATTAATTCTGTAAGAGCTTCATTTATTGTTTATTCTGTCCGTTTCAAACTCTTTCTCCCTGTCGAAATTTCAGTAGCTATTTTTTCACGCTTCGTCGCAACGTCAAAGTTTCTCCACTATACAATGTCTACTTCACATAAAGCGTTTCACTAATAGCTTACTTAATTCAATTTACTTTGGTTTTACAAAGAATGTGAGTAATATCTCACATTTGTTTTCACTAGGTACTCATAAAGGATTTAAGGGGAAATTAAATAGTGACAATTTCCCTCCAAAAATTACATTTTTAGTTGTCTTTCTTTTATAAACTGAAATCTCACTGTGGGCGTAATATTAATTGCATTCTAAACATATTTTTAAAAGTTGTAAATTTTGAATCTGTCAGTTTGTGCTCTGAATTCTCCATCACTTCACAAATAAATACATAAATCATAACTCGTTGACTCTTTGGAGTAGAAGAAGAAAAATTCAGCTCATATTTTGGAGGAAAGTTAACTCTATTAAGTGGCAGCTTCTGCAGGAATGTGATTTCTTTCTTTTTCAAATAATATGAGTTTTCTTTTCCACGTTTACTTTGAATTTTTATGAATGTATTTTCATATAAATGGCCCGTTTTTTTCATATACTATTGAAGATGCCTAAATAAAATTTTAAAATAATAAAAATAAGAGCTTAATGCTAACATTGGTGTTAATAAAATGGTTGGTTATTTTTTAAAAAAAGTAATTGCTAATATATTTTAATCAAGTTTTTGTATGATTAAAAAAAATCTGATGTGATAAATTCGCAATTCATCACCATACAAAACGTACTACACAAACAGTGTGGAACTCTTTAAAACACACAATTTATTCCAAATAATTTTTGTGGCATCAGCCATTTCCGAAATATATGTTATCAGTGGTTCGAATTTTTCAATACTTCGCAATTATTTTAAAGTCCTGTTGAATTTCACGTGTTTCTCGAAATGTCATGGAAACATTATGGAGTTTTAAGTCCAGCATATAGCGTCCAGTTGTTAAACATTTGACTATCGCTGTTCTCTTTGTATCTATAACGAAATGTGTAATGTAGCTATTTCCGGAAATGTTTATCTCGATTAAAATGAAGTAGATAGGAAAATAAACTTTCGTAAGAATAATTTATACACCCACTAATAAGCGCGAGAGGGTAGAGAAAGTCATGTGAATGTAGCGCATCGGAACCTTTTTATGGCGTTAATCATTTATGAGATTTTCTTTCAACTTTCACTAGGATTTCACTTAGTTCACACTGTTACTTCACTAATGTGAACTAGATCAATTTCCCCCTCTCACTTCACCTTCTTGGTGACTAGCGGCGCGACGTAATAAAATGCGCACGACTTAATCTCTTCTTGAGTCCACTTCATTCGCTAGGAGTCGAACACAAGACCTCTATTAATCCCTCGCAGTATCAACACTCAACATACGTTGCGACTGACGCCACAAACTCGCTTGGAGAATAGCACTTTTCGTCGCACCAGATATGTACTCGTTAACTCGCTTTTGACTGACTCGCGAGAGCGCTTGCCTATACAGCAGCTAGTTAAAGTTCTAGAGGGGGAAACTCCCAGAAGGTTCTAGTTATCCAATTGTAGCACTTCTGGTGTCACGCTGTATGGGTGCTCTACTTATCTCCGTTTACTTCTCCACTGCCTAGCGCCTACATCCCGATAACCTTGGGTCATTGCCGTTGCGTCAAAATACTTTTCTCAACTGCAAATTGCTATTTTGTTGTTGTCTTTTTTTTCGTGTTCATGCAAAGAGGAGAGAATTTCAATGTCACCATATAGCGACCGGCTTTGAAAATATTTTACTATCAATTTAGCCTACTGCATTCTTATACCTATAACGAAGTTACTAAATGAGTTTATCTCTATATAGAAGAATAAGCTGCTGTAAGAATAATAATTTTTATATGAGCGCTATAATATAGGGTCTTTCAACAAGAGTGTCCTATCTTTGAACTTAAATAAAACATGTTCTATAAATTTACTGTTTCTGGCTTGTTGACATAAATTCGAGATTTAACATAACCCCACAAGAAGTAATCCAACGGCGTTAAATCACATGACCTCTGGGGCCAGTTAACATTACCACCACGGGAAATGATGAAACCTCTGAACTTCTCCTTCAAAAGATCGATTGTTTCGAGAGTAGTATGACATGGGGCACCATATAGCTGGAACCAGATGTTTCTGAGATCCAGACCATCCAATTGAGGCCAAAAATAGTCCCTTATAAGAGCCCGTTATCTTTCTCCATTGACAGTTAGAGCTTCTCCATCTTCAACTTGGAAAAAATATGGACCAATAATTCCACCATACCAAACTCCACACTACACAGTAACCTTTTGGGGATGAAGTAGTCGTTCTTGATTCTGCATTGGATTGTGATTGCTCCAATAGCGGCAATTTTGTTTGTTAACACAACCATCCATCCAAAAGTGGGCTTCGTCGCTGAAGATGGTTTTTCGACAAAAATCCGGGTCAGCTTCCAATTGCTCCATAGCCCAGTCAGCAAATACACGACGCAACCTATGGTCGTTGGACTTTAGTTCTTGAGTTAACACCATTTTTAAGCGTGAAACTTCAAGTCTAGATGCAGAATTTGCCAAGTTGTGGTCGGCGAAAGCCCCAATTCTTGCGCTCGACAAGCAATTGATTTGTTTCCGTTCTTGCGTACACTCTCACGAACAGTGCCTATGCTTTCGTTGGAGCGCTTACGTCGATTACGTACAGGCGTTCTTTGATCGCTGACAGAACCACTTCTTTCAAATTTATCGTTCAAACGCCGAATCGTTCTCTTGCAGGGACGATTATGCACACCGTAAACTTCACGCAATACACGGAAGGTTTGGCGAAGAGATAATCCATTTTGATATTAAATTTTCACAATTTTTACGCGTTACTGAATGCTGTAACGTTCCTTGGTTATTTGTCAATAACAACTGTAACCACATGAAAAAATAACTGCTGTAACTCAATAACAACGGCAGCTATCACATGTTAAAGATAGGACAATCTTGTTGAAATACTCTTTATATATATATATATATATATATATATATATATATATATATATATACAGGATGGACCATTTAAGTTGAGACTGTACAGTATCTCCAAAACTAAGCGTTGTAGAAAGAAATGTCTGTAATAAAAGTTGCTTGATATTATAGGGAAAGTAAATGCCATTAGTCGTTTTTTGTTTGGAGGTCGTTGTGACGGTCATCGGATACCTATGGACGAGGGCTGATCAACAAAGACTGAGACTGATTTTTTTCACAGATGTTTATTACTCCAATTCAATGTTTACATGATCTTTTACAAAGTAGTCCCCTCCTACATCAGTGCACTTTTTATAGCGTACCTGCCAGCCCTTGAACACGTGCTGCAGACCATTCTTTGTCAGGTCCTTGAGAATCGCCTGAGCACTGCTTCAGAGTTCTCCAATCGAATACCCCTAAGCTTTGCCTTTAGTGATGGGAATAAAAAAAGTCACGGGGTGCAAGATCAGGGCTATAAGGTGGATGTGGTACACCGGTAATGTTGAATCGAGCCAGAAACTGCATGACTTGATTTGCGACGTGAGGTCGTGCATTGTCATGATGAAGTCGCCACCCAGTCCGAGAAAGCTCTGGTCGTTTCTTTGCAATGTGCTTCCTCAGTGTAGCCAATACTGACGTGTAGTATGCTGCTGTAACAGTAGTGTGAGGGAGAACTGCATGCTGGTAAATCATTCCATTACAGTCAAAAAATGTGATCACCATCACTTTCCCTGCAGATGGAACAACTTTTGCCTTTTTTGGTGTTGCATCATCTCCATTTTCTGGTATGCGAAATGCACGTAGGGTCTACAAAATAGAGCATTACTACCAACCTACCAATACGAGAGTGCTGCTGCCTACCAACATTATACATAAAAACCCGCTCTTTTCAAATATTTATGTTACAGATACGAAACTATCACGGAAGCTAAGGAAAAAATCAGTCTGTCTTTGTTGATCAGCCCTCGTATTTAGCATTGGTAGAGAAAGTTGTGTGAATGTATCACAACGGATTTCTTTAATCCGAGAACCTCAAACCAAAAAGTTATCTGTTTGGGGTTTAATGCAATACCCTAGGTAAATATTAGTGAAAGCAAAGCTTTTTCAAAAGATATAATAAAATGATGAAATAAGAAATTAAGAAATATACATTATGCATCTGTTTAAAAGCCTCTTAAAACTGGGAAAAGAAGTACATTTTAAATATAATAATTGTTTATTATTATACAAATGAACCATTTTCAGAGCTCTCTCGACTTCAGAAATGTGTCTGATGTGTGTTGTAGGTTTGATACTGCCGAATGTAACTCTAGGTGAAGGAATGATGTTGTCCGCTCCGCCACTGCAGGTGGTCCTGTTACAAATTTTCACTCACCTACAGACGTTGAGGAGTGAAAGTGATGCAATACGAGTCCACTACAACAGCATCAAGGAAGATTTTCATCGGGAGGAAGACCGATGCCGAAAAGAACAGGCGAGAAGAACTCTTCTGGAAAACCAGCTGATACAGGAGACATCAGCACTGCGCCTCAGAGCTCAGCAAGCTCAAGAAGCAGCCTTAGAATTCCAGAAACTGTTACAGCTAGCCAGGGAGGATATTTTAGATTTGAAGTCTGAAGCAAATACATACAAGGAGATCAGTGAAGAAACAAATGACTTACTGATGAGAGCAGATGAAGAGATGCATAAAATGGAAACTGCGTCAAAAGAAAAGGACCAGTTATTGAAGGAGGTCATGCAGCAACATAACCTCACTATCAAGGAGTTTGAGGATGTTGTGGAAGAGAGAGACCGGTTACAGAATTTATTGGAGCTGAAGGAAGAACTTCTTCAGAAAGTAAGGGATAACGCCAGTATAACAGAAGCGCATTTACAAGTGGCTTCCCTTCAGTTGAACTACTACAGAAACGTCTCGGAAGACCGTAGCATGAAACTTGATGAGGCCAGACACAAGGCAAGTATCGCAGAGGGGCAGTTAGATGTAGCTATGATGCAGATTAACCACTACAAGGAGCGTTCCGAAGAAAATCACGCACTTCTTGAACGCACGAAACAGCAGAATTTTGACTTTAACAACAAGCTTGAAACAGCTACAGAGGAGTTGCATCAGTTTAGAAATCTGGCGGAAGAAACCAAGAAGCTGCTGGAGCAGTCAGATAGAAAATATAACAGTTGCGAGATAGTTCTTGACAGGATTCGTGAGGAAATTAAGGAACTAAAGAAAGTGGTAGCGGAAAGGAGCACTTTGCTGGAAATATCTGACGAAAGAGTAGATAAGTCTAGAAAGGAACTCGAAAATATGAAGCAGCGGTTGAATTACTTCATAAATTTGGCAAATTCAAGAGAGACTGTCATTGAACAAGTACAAGAGAAGGCCAATGTGACAGAAGGTTTGCTTAACGTGGCTAAACAACAAACAGAAAGGTTCAAGAACTTTACAGTGAATGCCACACGAGACTTGATGTCGTGCAGGTTACAGCTGAATGACATACGAACACAGGTGAGGGGGTACCTCCTGCCACTTCTACCAACCATTGAGGAGGGTCTGACTACTGAAGAAGCGCTGGTAGTAGCAGCCCGATTAGGAAACGTCACAGAGATGTTCATCCTGCTAACATCTGGCACTCATATAGAGAGTTGCGACCTCTACTTCCGCCAGACACCGCTGACATGGGCTGCTGAGAAAGGTCACTTGGAATCCTGCAAGTTCCTCATCGAGAGACACGCGGACGTGAACGCGAGAGCCATTGGATGGAAGAACCGCACTCCTCTACATGCCGCGGCTATTAACAACCACCTAGCAGTGGTACAACTCCTGGTGGACAACGGGGCTGAGATTGGACCGGTTAACAGTGACGGGAATACACCAGCTGACGAGGCGAGTGAGATAGTGAGGGAATGGCTTCTTGCAAGGGGAGGTTGATGGTGGTACTGGTAGTTCCATAAACCTTGCTGTGAGTGATTTACAGATTTTTATGCATTGCATATTTTTTATAATACACATTTTTTTAAAATATATATAAAGTTTCATATTTTGTGTGTTGGCCTCTCAAATTTTAAGGAGGTGATGTAAATTTTCTCCACTAACCCACGCTATAGAGTTGCCCAGCAGCAGGAGCGAGGGAAAGCAACAATAGCCGTTAACTCCATCTTCGTAGCATCACGGTTCAGACCAATATCCAATAAAATGCAGCAGATATGAGCCAGGTGTAGCTACCTCGTAATGCAGGTAGTTTTCCAGGAACCTGTAGCAAGCTTAGCTCCAATGGGCAACAGATGTGTCCTGTTCCCCCATGACTGTCGTTCGGTGTGCCACATATCTGGACTACATTCTTGCAATACAACAAACGGTGTTGTAGAGTGTCTGCAAACCCCACAGTCACCATGTGTGTGCATCCCATGTCTCAACTGTTTCCCTCCTGTAGGAATAGTGTTATTAACTGTAGCATATACAGTGCGGTCGTTTTAAGGTGAGGCCACAGACCGGCTATATGCGTAGCATGCTGTACTGTAGTGGCCTCGGTACTTTTCCGATGCGCAAACTTGCGGCGCATGCTACGTTGTCAGCTATATTTCAGTTGCTGCTGTGTTCGTGCTGTAAAGAGAGTTGTGCATGTCAAAGGTGAAAGTTTATTCAAGACATCTATGTTGTGTGTGATTTTCTTAAGTGTTAATGTCTTGTTATTAGTCTACTGCAATGTCTGTCCACAAATTCATGCTTGAACAACACATTTTTATTTATGATACACACGTAAAAACCGAACCATGTAGACAGATGTGTAGACAATTTCAGGAGAAATGTCCTGGTATTCCAGATCCAGGTAGAGAAACTGTTAAACACCTGGTTAATACGTTTAGTACAACGGGATATCTAAACGCTAAAGCTAAGAGGCGAAAACGAGATGTTCTAACGGAGGGGAAATTTGACGAAATTAGTGCATCTATATATGGAGAAGTCCTTAAAACATGTTTATAGGAACAATCTCCACACCATAGAGGAACTTAAGGACAATATTGTCATACCCTGTACAACCGTACAACTACCACCCCATTGTTTAGCGAATCCAGGATACCCTCCATGTTTGAAACGCTTCTGGCGTTAATGTAGAGTGTGCTTGGATACCTGGTCACGCTGGCTTGCCGGGGAATGAACTTGCGGGTTTGGCAGCCAAAGCGGCAACAACAGAACCCAGTGTTACAATACCCCGGGTAATGTCGGAAGACTTTAGGCTCGTTGTGCGGAGAGCGGTGCTGTCGTGCTGGCGCGAGGAGTGGTTAGCTCTCCGCGGAAACAAGCATACGGTAGTTAAGGACATTCCGATAACCTGGGTAACTTTCTCTCGCGTATCTCCTCGTGAGGAGGTGAAGTTGGCTCGGTTGCGTATTGACCATTGCAATTTTACGCACAGTTATCTTTTTAAGGGTGACCTTGCTCCTATTTTTCCGCTTTGTGGCGAAGGTCTTTCGGTCCTCCACGTGTTGCTAGAGTGTATTGCTCTAGCGCATCTTCGGGACTCTCTACAACTGCCGGACAGTCTTGCAGAGGTCTTAGCGGATGATAAGCCAGCGGTTGATAGGATTTTTAATTTTGTTTCAAAAGTAAATTTCCAAATGCGGAATTAGTCATCTTAATAGAAGGTGTTTTATACTGATCGGTTTAGTTTTATATATCTATATTTATCTATGACTTGTGCTATATTTCTATATTGATGTTTATCTCTGGCTTTTGCTTTGATTTTATTTATTTAATTTTATTATTCAGCCTTATCTCTGGCTTTTGCCAGGAAATTTTCTACTGATCGTTATCTCTGGCCTTTTGCCATGATCTGTTTTAGAAGGGCGCTAATGACCTAGAAGTTGAGCGCCCTTAAACAAAACAAAACCAAACCCCAAAGAATAATTTGGATGATACAGCTACTCGGGACCTTTATATTTACTTTATAAGCGGGACTGACATGGGTACGCAGCGAAAGACATTTCAAAATTATCCAGCTCTGATCTAACATATTTCAGTAATTTGAAGTGGAATATTTATAGGTAGTTGGAAGATGCTTCATGTTTATATGCACAACGTATGGAAGCCAATTTATCGCTGTCACTTCGTGTTATCTATTGCTGAGCGCCTGTTATTGTTTTATTATTTTGCATTTTGGGTTCATTGTGCTCCGGCTAGCTATTATTATTATTCAGTCGAGCAAATCTCTCAAACAGGGTGTGTAAACGGAAAGGATTTGTTACTCAAAGATAACACTGATAAAAGAATTTGTTTTTACACTTTTATTACCATCACGATTAAGTTCACATATTGACTCTTGATACACGCCAAACTGAAACTGTTATATTTTCTAATATCACTATAATCACTTATTTACTGCACATTATTAATTCGCGTGTTTCACATTTATAACAAACTTTAAGACGTGAGAGATTCTGTAGAATTGCGACGTGTACTTGCTTCCGTTGAACTACGCGACGTGTAACCCGCGAACGATTCTGATGAACTAACTGTGCGACGTATAACGCATGAATGCTTCTGTTGGACTGACGAAATCTGCCTCTGACTTTAGCTTTTTATACTCCCACACCCCGATATGCCTAAAGATAATAACCGAGCTGCTATTGGTTAATAAAACGCACCAACATTAGCGTCTATTTTTATACCCAATCAAAAATTACGAAAACATATGCTCTAGGGAAAATATTCCCGCTATTCCTAAGAAAAGCGCGCCAATTTGACGTCATTTGTTTGTCTCTTCTAATTAATATTCAACTCACCCCCTCCCTCATTGTTACCCGCTCTTATTGTCAGTTTCAGTGAGGCCGTGTAAACTTATTTCATAACAATGCTTATAATTAACAAACATCTCAAATCAATGTCATACAATAATGCTTATTTACACTACAATCACTCTGGCATTTACATTATTGTGATACAAATTACTGCCACAAATTTAGGCAGTTTCTTTTACGTACACAGAAAGGAAAAATCTTATACTTTCAATGATCAACACATTTCAAACTACTATTGGCAGTTTTATTATAAAAGAAAAATTTCTAATCGTAGCATGATTACCTTTGTCTCGACGAGGGAGGTGTGCCGTTTAACCTCCCATGTTAACCGACTTGTGTCGATCACAGTGAGCTGTCCCTTATTCGCGATGCATTGGTTGTTATTACTATCCTTTGCGTAATTAATACAAGTTTTCAGTTATTTAAATGTTATAAATACATTTACAAATTTGTGGAAGAAAAGGTAAGACGAGAGTGCAGAGAATTAAATCAGGAAGTAGCAACGTCAGTAAACATTAACCCTTAGGCTATCGGCCGTGGTTTCGCTGACGTATTGTAAGGTTATTACCCCTAGGTAGCGAGGCTCTGCTTAACTGGTCAGGGTTTGCTTTAAATACTCTGGGTTCCACACCTCGTGATCGGAATCTTGATCAGTTGCTGTCGGAATCTACGTCGACCGGTCTTCTGAAATCCACATGGTATAAACGTATTTTTATAAACGAGTGATAACACCATATACCGTTCCACATCATCCAGGTAAGTTCTACAATACTGTAATTATTTGTACCTGAAGTTGGAAATGGGAGTGTAAGATGACCCATTTAACCTACGAGGGCTGATCAACAAAGACTGAGACTGATTTTTTCCTGTAGCTTCCGTGATAGTTTCGTATCCGTAACATAAATATTTGAAAAGAGCGGGTTTTTATGTATAATGTTGGTAGGCGGCAGCACTGTCGTATTGGTAGGTTGGTAGTAATGCTCTATTTTGTAGACCCTACGTGCATTTCGCATACCAGACAATGGAGGTGATGCATTTTTTAAATCGATTATCACCGGTGATGAGTCATGGCTGCATCATTATGATCCTGAAGGAAAACAAGCCAGCACAGTGTGGAAATCACCAGGTTCTCCAACACCAAAAAAGGCAAAAGTTGTTCCATCTGCAGGGAAAGTGATGGTGATCACATTTTTTTACTGTAATGGAATGATTTACCAGGATGCAGTTCCCCCTCACACTACTGTTACAGCAGCATACTACACGTCAGTATTGGCTACACTGAGGAAGCACATTGCAAAGAAACGACCAGAGCTTTCTCGGACTGGGTGGCGACTTCATCATGACAATGCACGACCTCACGTCGCAAATCAAGTCATGCAGTTTCTGGCTCGATTCAACATTACCTGTGTACCACATCCACCTTATAGCCCCGATCTTGCACCCTGTGACTTTTTTTTATTCCCATCACTAAAGGCAAAGCTTAGGGGTATTCGATTTGAGAACTCTGAAGTAGTGCTCAAGAAAAGTGAGGCGATTCTCGAGGACCTGACAAAGAAAGATCTGCAGCACGTGTTCAAGGACTGGCAGAGACGCTATAAAAAGTGCATTGATGTAGGAGGGGACTACTTTGAAAAAGGTCATGTAAACATTGAATTGGAGTAATAAACATCTGTGAAAAAATCAGTCTCAGTCTTTGTTGATCAGCCCTCGTAATTAATTAATTGGATTTTACTATGTAAGTCTTTCTATTCACACTGGTCATATTCGCATCCTTCTTGTGCATGTTTTACCAAGTGTAGATCCCCCAAAGACCTTCCCCTAATCCTGACTTCCGTCTTGTCCCTTAGAACCTCCCCCTGGGCTTGGAGTGAGGAGGTAGCTAGCATACAGCCGTTGCTGTATGAGAACGACCCCGGACTTCACGAATCACCCCCTTCAGGAGCTCGCATCTACTGGTGAAGACGCACGGATCTCTCGCCAGGTTGGGGTACTCACCCCCAAGTAAAGAAACAGGCCCTAAAGCACCTGTGGCAATATGCTAACTCCATCCCTCCATCCCCAAGTCACAACCGTCCAATACTGCCAACCTCTGAATATCTAACTCCCCCAAACTAAACCCCTAAGACCCCGCTAAATGCTACACTATAAAAAAGAAATTATGAAAATTACGCAAGAAGAACTTACGCGTGTGAATGGAAATTTCATCCGAAGATGCCAGGAATATCTTCACGCAGATGGACACCACTTATAACAAGGTTAGTACTCGTTACAGGGTGTATCTTTATTGGTGTATATTTGGGGGACGTGTTACTGACATCAAAACAGTAAAAAAAGGTTCATATGAACATGGGTCTGAAAATCATTTATTTCAGAGTTACAACATGAAATCGAAAGTTACAAAAATTGCTCGAAATGGCTGCCTCTGCTGCGTTCCATGCTCTGTCGTACTCTGTTGAAAGTTCCTGGTGTGATTCGTATTTGGTCAAATCCAGTTTGGATACGTCTCAAAATGCCAACATCAGGTACAGGAGTCGCATAAACCAAGGTCTTCAAATGTCCCCAGACGAAGAAATCCATTGGATTCAAATCAGGCGTTCGAGCAGGCCATACAATGGGTCCCTTTCGACCTTTCCATCCTTGCGGAAATCGATCATTCAAAAACTTACGAACTATCATACTGAAATGAGCTGGAGCACCATCGTGTAAAAACCACATTCGTTGGATGATGTCCAGAGGCACATTATGAGTTAAGCGATGCAACTCATTTCTGAGAATCTGGCGGTAGGTTTATCCATTCAGACGGGGATGGAAGAAATAGGGACCAATAAGGTGATCATGAATGATTCCACCCCAAACGTTGAGAGAGAACCTCTGTTGATGGTTGTCCTGTCGTACTTCATTGGGATTTTCAAATGCCCAGTTATGAGTGTTATGAAAATTGAAGATGCCGTAGCGAGTAACATCAGCCTCATCCGTGAATAAAATACAGGCTAGGAAATTGATGAACACAGCGCACTGCTGTAACATGTGTTGACAGAAACGTCTTCTTGGCTCAAATTCCGCCTCATTTAATCCTTGCACACGTTGAAGGTGATACGGGTACAGAAGATTTTCATGCAGAATTCTCCAGGTAGTCATATGACTCTTTCCCTTACAGTCATACGTCTTGTGCTTTGTGATAGGTCTGCATCCACAGAACAAAGAACTCGTTCTTCAAGCTCAATGCCTCGTACCGCTCTTGGTCTCCCAACATCCCTAGTACTCCTTTAAAATGCGCCATTCTCTCTCAAGCGTTGGTGAATTCGTGCGAATGTTCTTGCACACGGTAACTGCCTGTCAGGGTACCTTTCTGCATAAAGTTCAGTGCTCTTGCTGCATTGCCGTCTGCAGGGCCATACGTGTAGTGTATATCCGTCTGTTCACTCTTTGATCTATAACAGGAAAGGGTTGATTTTCAGACCCATGTACATATGAACTTTTTTTACTGTTTTGATGTCAGGTGGACGTCCCACAAATATATGACACCAGTAAAAATACACTCTGTATAGTGCATGTTACTATCACTCGTAAGTAACACGGGAGTTACGGAAAATCCGCCAGTGTAATCGACAGTGTGCGGAGCACGCATACACGCGATGTGTGTCCTACCATAAACGACCGTACTGTAATACCGCTTTCCAGTCAGTAGGTATACATTGCGTCCGAAATAAGGATCATATATCCTTCCACCCATGTTCCCGGTATTTAAGCTGTACGGAAGGGGTAGCTATGTGTTGGTTCAAGAAGAGCCTGTACTGATGCCGGCTAGCACATGCTTGGTTGACTGGAAGGGTTTCTGGTTCCAAACAGTGTAATGCTGCACGAAATTCACTGAGAGCTTTTAGGTTAGTAGCGATGATAGCCGGTCAGTGAAATCTATTGAAGGCAGTTGAAATCAGCAAGGCTGTACACTTCGGTTCATCGGCTTTCCGGTCCTTTCCTGCTATTGTACTTAATGATGAGTGTCATTGCTATAAACGAACTCGGCAGTAAATCATGCTACGTGACATTCCTATGTTAGTGTTAGTAAAAAGGATACTCTGGAGGAGCCAGTTTATTTGTCTATACTAGGGTGACCAGTAATTCAACAAGAAACCTATTTGCAAGCTTGTCCAAACAGGTTAGGTAAGTGTGACGATGCTGGAATCACACAAAATGTATATAAAATAAGACAAATGTCACCGAGCGAGGTGGCGCCGTTTTAACGCGCGCGACTCGCATTCCGGAGGTCCCAGCTTTGATTCCCGCCGACCGCTCACTCATAGCATAAGTTTTGGGGGATTTTCCTGGGTCATCGGGTAAATGCTGAAGTGGTTTCTTTCAGCCCTGAATTTCCTGTCCCTCCATTCATCCTTCACCCCATTAGGTCTGTTTCAGAGTTGGAAGTGTCGGTGACGGTGTTTCAGTGCAGTGTAGCAGGAAAAAGGTACTCTATGTGGGCGTTGAACACTCTGTGTTGGACGGGGGTTCCCGAACTGCCTGCCCGACTGTCTGGGCGCCTCAAACTGGAAACTATAGGGACCATGCCATTGCTGTGCCATCACTCCTAGTTCCGGGCGGCCGGTGTGTTCTCTCACATCCTCCTCCCTCCCGGGGCGCCCCCTTGTGGGACATAGGCATACAATATCCTCACAGGATCAGTGTGGAGTCATCTACGTTCATAAGAGTAATAGGAGAGTAATAAGACAAATGTCACGGATATTTTATTCCAAGGAATACATTGTCACTTTGTCCAGTTTTCCAATGTCACTCTTTACTCTTTTTATTGTCACTGTTTAGTTCTTCTCTACTTCAGTTTCACTGGGCATTCACTTGCTTCACACTATCACTTCACTAAGATGGACTGGTTCAATTCTCCGTCACTTCGTGGTGTAGCCTCTTCACGCCGGACGGTTCACTTCACTTGGAGTCGAACACAGGACCGTCACCAACTCGCTCGGATAAATCGCTCTTGATTTCACACGGGAAACTCACCCACCAACTCCTCTTGCGCTGACTGGCTCCCGCGAGAGCGCTCGCTTATATAATCAGTGAAATCTTTTCACAAGTTCTCGAACGCTCTAGAACTATTTCGACATACTATCGGAGGTAGGGGCAGAAGAAGCTTCCAGAAGGTTCTAGTTATCTGCTGATAGCGCGTCCGGTGTTTACGCTGGAGAGTGACCGTTGTCGTTGTTTACTCCGACCTGCCGCATAGCCGCTGTGTCAAAATATGTATAGACGGTTACGATTTAGCAACTAAAACACAAAAAACAAAAGAAAATCGCATCGGCTTATAATGGTACTATTCCCATGCGATACCAATACTACTAACACAAATTAATAACTCCACGTAAAAACGTTTTGCTTTATTTCCTTTATATATAGGAGTAGGAGCAAGGGCACACAGACGGAAATACATTCGGTCTTAATGATAACACTTCCATTTATAGTGCAGAGCAGTATGCCATATACCGAGCCATTTTGTATATGCGCCGTTGAAAATTGGGTGACTGTCTCATTTTGAGTGATTCCTTAGTGCACTTAAGAGCCTTCGTGAGCAGTACAGCTGCCATCCCATTGTACAGCGCATCTAGAATGCCTTCCATGTTTTACGCGCTTGTGACGTTAATATGGAGTGTGCGTGGATTCCTGGTCACATTGGTCTGCCGGGGAATGAACTGGCGCATTTGGCAGCTAAGACGGGAATAAAAGAACCCAGTGTTGCAATATCCGGTGTAACGTCGGAGGACTTTAAGCTTGTGTGAGTGGTCAGTTCTCCGCGGAAATAAAACTTAGAGTAATGAAGGACGTTCCGATAAACTGGGTAGCTTCCTCTCATATATCTCGTCGTGAGGAGATGATTTTGGCTCGGTTGCGTATTGGCCGCTGCAATGTTACACACGGTTACATTTTTAAGGGGGCCCCTGCTCCTCTTTGCCCGCTGTGTAGCGAAACTCCTTCGGTTCGTCATCTGTTGCTGGAGTATATTTCTCTAGCACATATTTAGACGTTTCTGCAACTGCCGGTCAGTGCTGCAGAGGTCTTAACGGACTATAACCAAGCGGTCGAAAGGGTTTTTAAGTTTTTGTTAAAGATAATCCTTCAAATTAAAGTTTAGCCTCATTTATATCAAGTTTTTCGCACCTCTCGACGTAGTTTTGTACATTCATGTTTATCTCTGACCGTGCCATGAACAGTTTTTCTAAGGGCGCTAATGAACTTGAACTTAAATCACCATCACTCAAGAAATTGGAGCACAGCACCTCAAGTGAGTCACAGTGGCCCTTTTTGCTTCTAACTTGACCCTGGGGAGAGAGGGAGGGATCGATGAGGACATATGTAGGACAACCAGCTCCGGACAACGATGTGCACTAGCAAGGATGGGCTACCTTACGAATCCAGATGGAGCACATCCTGGGGGTCCCTATGGTCCGAGACACGCGTCCAGGTAGAGGATCCCAGCAGACTAATCAAATGCAGGGAGAAACCTCTCCAAGGCGCAATCTGCCGTCCTGCCGCAAGACGTGAGAGCCGTCGCCTGGTCCTCAACCCTGAAACAGAAGAAAGGTAATATTATACTAAATGCAAAAACTCTAATATGTACTACAATACACAAACCTTTTATGTATTTTGGCACTAACAAGAAACACTTTTTAGGACTTAAACTCTGTAGTGTACTCATGTTTATTTACTGAAATATGTAGTGTGAAGACTTCTTTTGTTTCAAACGTGTGTAGCGCTTGAGAGTCGCACGATCGCGTAGACGTTTCACTAGCATCAGACGGCTGGAGTTGTTTCCAGCTGACGTTCTAGGTAAACCATCAGTTCTTCCAGCTGAGCCGTTGTCTCAGCATGAGGCAATATTTCACTCGCGCACACTCAAAACACGGGAACAAAAGCGCAGTACCGGTACAGCTCCTTAACTCCGTAACGTACAGATCCACACTGACCGTAATAGCGGTAACTGGAAGCGTGGGACCGGTCATTTCTATGCTACCTGAGATGCCAACATAACAACTGCACATATACGGTACCGTACCAACTGTATGCCGCACATTTTCGTGTTAAAAAAAAGAAAAGCAATCCGGTTAAACCGGAAATCCGAATTAATGAGGACCGGATAAACGAGGTTCTTGGGTATACCGAGGTCGTAAGATGCGTGCACTACTCAGCCGTGACTTGCTGACTAGCCAACTCATAGCTGAAAATGTGTTACATCCACATGACTTTCTCTACACACTATAGCTTATTAGTGGATATGCAAATTATTCTTTTAAAAGCTTATCTTCTTATATACTTCATTTTAATCGAGATAAACCTTTGCAGAAACAGCTACATTACACATTTCGTTATAAATACAAAGAGAACAGCATAGTCAAATGTTTAACAACTGGACGCTATATGCTGGCCTTAAAATTACATAATGTTTCCATGACATCGCGAGAAACAACTGAAAATCGTCTAGACTTGAACATAATGGGTAAGTATTAAACCACTTGAACCATAAATAACACATACATAGAAAATGGTTATTGCCACAAAAATAAATATTTGAAATAAATTGTATGTTTTCGTCTATCGCTTAACTTTACCAGTTACACAAGATTATACAAAATAGCTTCCGAATAAAGAGGACTGGATTGGATTGTGAAGCGGAGGCACCGATCCAGGAATTAGTTATTCCGCCGACGCTCCACAAGGGGTTGCCTGCGGGAGGGAGAGATGGGGTGAAGGGAGACACCGGGCAGCCGGAACCAGGAGTGATTGCACAACAATGACAGAGCCCTTACAGTTTCCAGATTTAGACGCCCCGGTATCCGGACAGGCAGAGCGGGATCTCGCTCGACACAGGTTCCAACGTCTCCCGCGAGAGGCGTCGTTATACTCCGGCATCAAGCCGAATAACACTTGACAAGTTGAGTTGTATTTTTGGACGCTCTTTAAGTGCTGTGGTCCTTAGCGTCCCCCGGTCTTGGGCGTGAAAGACCGGTAATTTTTCTCAGAGGCCTCTTTATCAGGCTTAAGGTTCTTTTACGTGCTGTAGATATACAATGGGATCACTGGCCTTACTTCCCTTTCAAAGGGAGCCATGCTAAAGATCTTTACGCCCGAAAAAATCCATCGCCCTCCGCCGGGTTTGAACTTGCGACCCCGGGTACTAGCGGCCAGCATGGTATCCTCTAGACCACGGAGGAGGACAGCCGAAGCACGGAGAAAGTTCAAAGATAGCATCCTTTTCTCCTACCACGCTACACCGAAACACCATCGCGACACTTCCAACACTGAAATTGACCAAACGGGGTGAAGGATGAATGAAATGATTAATAGAACGAAGTGGAGGGACACGCAATTCGGGACTACGACTCGGGAAAACCCTCGAAGAAACCCAGAGTGAGTGGTCGTAGGAGATCGAACCTGGGACCTCCCGGGTGCGGGCCATAGAATTTACCGCCTGAGCCATATATTTGTGTTCCGAATGAAGAGAACTTCACAAGCTATTCCCAGAAGGTTCAAGATATACATATTATTTGTCACGTAAATATCTTTAACATATGGTATTTTAATCAAAATCGTTAAGAGTCAATATTTAGGAAATTAAAAATTTCAGAAAATGTTGGGTGTAAAGCAAAGTTCCTGAAAATCTTTGTGTCGTATCTTTAGAAACTACTGAACTTAAATACCAAGCTTGGTGTGTATCTTTATTAAAAACGTATATAGCAGCAAGGAAATTTGAGCATACGCAGGTCACACATTGGAGAATTTGGGAAAATGTATAAGTATTGGAAAATTTAAGGGAATAACAAACAATATCTCGAAAATGGTTCACTCAACAACAAAAATGTATATGACATAAATTGAGTATTTTAACGCGATCTACATCTTTTGTGTAGTAAAATTTTGTCTATCTCTTATGGTTTACCAGTTATGTAAAAGTCGTTCACAATGAAGAACACTTTTGGCATTCCCAGAACATTCGAGATATACAATTTATTTGCCATAAAAGTCTCTTAAACATATGGCATTTTATTCAAAATCGTTAGAGGCATTTTTGAGAAAATTAAAATGTTCGAAAAATGTTCCATATAAAGGGTAATCTGGGGTGGGGGGATTTTCTTGAAAACCTTCGTGTCGCATCTCTGGAAGATACTGAGCCTAAATACAAAGTTTGGTGTTTATCCGAATGTTCGTTTCTGAGTTATGCTGTTCACAGACACACACACACACACGGACATGTTTCCAAAAATGCTTTATATGCATTCAGTGCACCTCAAAACATGTATTTCCCGTGAAATCTCTGTATCAAATTTTTAGGTGGAATGTAATACCTTCTCTATGTGATAGAGAAAGTAAGAAGCTAGTGTAAGAATGGTTTGTAGAAGAGTGGATAGAGAATATCATATGAAGTATTTGTTGTCGTGCCTCTACTCCTTAGGCATGACCAGTTTTGCATTCCCGTGGAAAGCGCACGCTCACATTTGTACAAGAGCAAACGGCTGTGTCAGTGATCGACGAGGAGGCAGTTTATCTTCGAGACGGGCTGAGGAGCAGATGTTGTTATCCAGTGTAATTATTTGTGAAGCAGGTTCTCATCAAACATAATTCAATTACTCTAATGACTGAACTCTGCAGCACCAAGAAAATTTCAAAGCACCTTCTAATCTAAGTCGCTTGCTTTTGTTATTTATTCGAAAGGTAGTGTCTTGTCAACAAAAGACATTCAGGCTGTAGAGTTCAGAGCGAGAAAGTCCTTCTTGCCGTAGAGGGCAGCCTTTCATAGCAAAAACTTTTAATTTGATGCACCACTCATCCAAACTGAATCGTTAGGACAAAATAGATTTCAACCAATTTAGCTTACATTTTTACTTTCTCTGCTACGTATAGTAAGTAGGGGAAGTATTGTATTCCACCCAAAAATTCGATACCGAGATTTCACCGGAAATACATGTTTTGAGACTCCCAGAATCCAAAAAAAGCATTTTTGGAAACATGTCCGAGTGTGTCTGTGTCTCTGTGTGTGCGCGCGCGCGCGCGCGTGTGTGTGTGTGTGTCTGTGTGTGTGTCTGTCTGTGAACAGCATAACTCAGAAACGAACAGTCGGATAAACACCAAACTTGGTATTTAGGTTCAGTATCTTCCAGCGATGCGACACGAAGGTTTTCAAGAAAATCCCCCCACCCCAGAGTACCCTTTACATGGAAGATTTTTCGAAAATTTTAATTTTCTCAAAAATGGCTCTAACGATTTTGATTAAAATATCATATATTTAAGATATTTTATGACAAATAAAATGTATATCTTGAATTTCCTGGGAATGTCTCCAAAAGTATTCTTTATTGTGAACGATTTTTGCATAACTGGTAAACCATAAGAGATAGATAAACTTTTACTACACAAAAAATGTAGATCGCGTTAAAATACACAATGTATGTCATATACATATTTTTTGTTGAGTGAACCATTTTCGAGATATTACTTGTTATTCCCTTAAATTTTTCAATACTTATTTTCTCAAATGGGAATTCGTTATTCATTTTTTTGTCTTGGATATGCAAAGAGTATTAATCTGTGGCAAAGGGAATGATGCTGCACCTAGCAACCAGCTATTAAGAGATATGTATGTGCTTAAAGGCTACTGTATTTCCAAATTGCCCTTGTAAATATACATTCCCCTTACATCTACAAGAAAATTAGCAATAAGATAGACTCTGCAAATGTTTATCTCGATTAACATGAAGTAGATGGAGAATAAGCGTTTGTATAAATAGTTTGTACAAGAGTAGAGAAAGTCATGTGAGTGTAACACATCAGATTTTTATCATATTTTATAATATAAAATTAACTCCCACCTCCAAAAAAGAAGACAAACAAAATTCAAAGAATAAAAATCTGATGTTATACCCATGTCGCTTGTTAGCGGGTATACAAATTATTCTTACAAAACCTTATTTTTCTATCTACTTCATTTTAATCGAGATAAACCTTTACAGAAATAGCTACATTACACATTTCGTTATAGATACAAAGAGAACAGCGATAGTCAAATGTTTAACAACTGGACGCTATATGCTGACCTTAAAATTCCACACTGTTTCCATGACATCGCGAGGAACAGCTGAATGTCGGCAGGACTTGAATAACAAAGAACTGAACAACTCGAACCATTAATAATGAATATCTCAGACATGGCTTATGCCACAAAAAATTATTTGAAATAAGTTGTGAGTTTTAAAAATATCTGCATTTTTGGTGCAGTACTTTTTCGTCTATCACTTAACGTTTACCAGTTATACAAGATTATACAAAATTCCTTCCGAATGAATAGGACTTCACAGGCTATTTCCATAAAGTTCAAATTATATACGTTTTATTTGTCATCTAAATATCTTTAACATGTGATGTTTTAACCAAAATCGTGAGAGCCATTTTAGAACAACGAACATTTTTTAAAATGTTTCAGTAAAGGGTAGTTTGGTGTGGGAAAATTTTCTCGAAAATATTTGTGTTGCATTTTTGGAAGATACTGAACCTAAATACCGAGTTTGGTATTTATCCAACTTTTAGTTTTCTGAGTTATGCTGTTCACAGACACATAGCCACACGCAAAAACACACACGTGGACGTATTTCTAAAAATACTTTTTATTTTTAATTCAGGGGGCCTCATAACATATATTTCCAATGAAATCTTGATATTGGATTTTTGGGTAGAATGCAATACGTTCTCTAGCAGTTAAAAAAAATCTGAACTGAGACATTCACATGACTTTCTCTACCCCTATCGTTTATTGGTGGGTATACAAACTATTGTTATAAAAGCTTATTTTTCTGTCTACTACATTTTAATTGAGATAAACTTTTCCAGAAATAGCTACCTTACACATTTCGTTATAGATACACAGAGAACAGTGATAGTCAAATGTTTAACAACTGGACGCTATATGCTGGCCTTAAAATTCCACACTGTTTCCATGACATCGCGAGAAACAACTTGAAATCGACAGGACTTTAAAAGGATGACTAAGTAATGAACAATTCTAACCATTAATAACGGATATCTCAGAAATGGCTTATGCCACAAAAGATTTATTTCATATAAATTGTATGTTTTAAAGGGATCTACGTCTTTTTATGTAGTATGTTTTCGTTTATTGCTTAACGTTTACCAGTTATACAAAATTATACAAGATTCCTCCGGAATCAAGGGTTCACAAGATATTCCAAGGATGTAAATACGTTTAATATAGGTTTTTAGTCAAAATCGTTAGAGGTATCTTTAAAAAAATTATAAAATTCCAAAATTGTAAAGGCTAGCCTGGAATGGGGGTTTTCTTGAAAATCTTCGTGTCGCATCCTTGGAAGATAATAAACTCAAATATCAAGTTTGGTATTTAACCGACTTTTCGTTTTTTTTTGGGTCATGCTGCTAGTAAGGGACGTTTTTCTAAAAATGATATTTTTTATCCATTTGACTATCGCTGTTCCGTTTGTGTCCATAACGAAATGTATAATGCAGCTGTTTCTGCAAAGGTTTATTTGGATTAAAATGAAGTAGATAGGAATACAAGCTTTCGTAAAAATAATGTGTATACCAAATAATAAGCGATAACGGGTAGAGAAAGCCATGTGAGTGTAATACATCAGATTCTTGTGTAGTAGTTTTCTCTGTCTTGTGATTTTACAAAAGTCATACAGAATAATAAATACTTTGCAGTCTATCCGCAGAGAATTCAACGTATACGTTTTATTTGTCATGCAGATATGATTAGAGGCATTTTTGAGGAAATCAGAACAAGAAAACACTCTTCATATAAATCGTAGTTTGGAATGCGGGAGGGGGGGGGTTATTGAAAATGTTCTTGTCTCGCTCAAATACTAAGTGTGGTAGGCATTTATCCGACATTGCGAGGTTGTTTTTCTAAAAATGTTTCTATTTTTATTTTTACTTTCTCTACTACGTATAGTAAGTAGGGAAAGTATTGCATTCCACCCAAAAATTTGATACCGAGATTTCTCAGGAAATACATGTTTTAAGGTGCACTGAATGCATATAAAGCATTTTTGGAAACATGTCCGTGTGTGTGAACAGTATAACTCAGAAACGAACAGTCGGATAAACACCAAACTTGGTATTTAAGTTCAGTACCTTCCAGAGATGCGACACGAAGGTTTTCAAGAAAATCCCCCCACCCCAGACTACCCTTTACATGGAACATTTTTCGAAAATTTTGATTTTCTCAAAAATGACTAACGATTTTGCATAAAATACCATAAGTTTAAGACATTTTTATGGCAAATGAATTGTATATCTCGAATTTTCTGGGAATGTCTCCAAAAGTATTCTTCATTGTGAACGAATTTTGCATAGCTAGTAAACCATAAGAGATAGACAAAATTTTACTGCACAAAAAATGTAGATGGCGTTAAAATACATAATTTATGTCATATACATTTTTTTTATTGAGTGAACCATTTTTGAGATATTGCTTGTTATTCCCTTAAATGTTCCAATACTTATACTTTTTCTCAAATGGGAATTCGTTATTCATTCTTTTATGTCCTGGTAATGCAAAGAGAATGGAATACTCCACATAGCAACCAACTCTTAAAATATTTGACTTCGCTTAAAGTCTACCATATTCCCCTTGCATCTACAAGAAAATTAGCAATAAGATTAACATCTCGATTAACATGAAGCATATGGAGAATAAGCGTTTGTAAAAATATTTTGTACAAGAGTAGAGAAAGTCATGTGTGTAACACATCAGATTTTTTTGCATTGCGTGTGTTTTCAGTGAAATGTCGATATCTAATTTTTGGGTAGAATACAGTACTTCCCCTACCTGCTATGCGTAACCGGTAGAGAACGTAATTAAAATATTAAAGGTTAAGTAAGAATGCAAATTCCAAACTAATGTTCGTTTGAGCTCTGCACGAGATGCGCATCCCCTGGACAGAGTTGAGAGAAATTGTGGCACCGCAGGGGGTCCAGTTTAATCAACCGTGGGCCATCATGACCTGACCTAGATGAGGCATTTTATGGATCATCAACACTTTGTTGGGAAGAGTATATTCTGTTGGTCCAGATCGACCTGACGACGGCCTCTTTTGTTGTCAAAAACTGAACTGACCGAAATACTGACTAATTGCTTACTACAGTACAAGAAAACTTTTGATATCTGTACAATAGTAATAGAATCTTCTCTACCCATCATCACCGACACTTTCTTTCGTATTCGTGTTAAAATAATACCCCAAAATGTGAACAGTAGTTCATACCATTGCCTACAAAACGAAATTATGCATCTGTCTACTTCTTGTTAATACAGATACACTTTCGTTATAGTTTTACACATCGTGGTACGTATAAGAAAGATACTGCACCCAAAGATTCGATGTCGAAATTTCACATGTTTTGAGGCCCTCTGAACCTAAAAGAAAAACATTTTTAGGAAAAAAAGTTCGTGTTGCGGCAGTCGCCTCCTCCTGTCCGTTGCTCGTAGGCTTACCTTGATGGAACTCCCATGTTGGTTCCAGAAGTTCGCAGTGTGCTGGTTCTCTGCAATTTTATCCTCGGCTAGCTGCAGTAATTTTCTTTAAACTATATGGGAGCATGGACTTACCCTTGGTAAAGGAAGCGTAGATATCACCTTGGTGGTGATATAGGAAGACATAGACGTGCTTTGGTTGTGAAAAGATGACACTGCCGTTTCTTTTTATTTAACTAACCCACGTATTATACAACACTGGTATTGCCGCCGTTAAAATACTGTCCACCGCTGTTAGAACGCGGCGCGGATATGACACGAAGTTTAAATATGCTTATTATCTCTTTACGAGTAGCGGTTCTTAGGTGTGTTTCTAAAACTGTCTTTATTCCCTTTTTGGCGCGATATCTCACACATCCTGCAGCATCTCTCCCTAGCCACACATGACAAATTGCCAAACTGAAATGAAATGCCTCGAATTTGCTCCAAACAGATCCATTTATAGTCGCAGGCTTCTGGGGCTGCTTCCTTTCCTATTGGTCCATTTTTAGCGCCACTCGACGCGTCCACTATTTCGTATAAACTTCCAGGGATCTCATTGGTCCAAGTTTAATATAAATCGCGGCTTTTCCTAAATTTACCGTTAAGCTATCTGTCTCTCTCACTTGGTCACGGCGAATTATCAAATAAAGGGACAAAAGCGCTACACCCTCGCTGTAGGAATAATGGCCCTGCGACCAGAGAGACGTCATAAAACTAAATTTTCTGCCTTAGAAGGCACTATTCCTGTAGCTAAAACATTTAGTCGTGGACAGTATTTTAACATAGCGCTTAAATTATTTACATTAAACCATTTATAACTCTTCTAATATTAGTAACCTAGATACATACATAACGTTAAATCACCCTTCTTAAATATACAAGCAGTATAAGAAAAAGATATGTGCATAGTATGATTTAACATCAATAAAAATTAATTAATAAATTATCTATAATTACAGTTCTCGGGCTCGGCCTAGAGTTGCCGTTTCAGTGTGTATGCCTATGAACAGCATAACTGAAAAACGAAAAGCAGGATAAATACCAAATTGGTACTTAAGTTCAATATCTTATAAAGATGCAACATTAAATACCCTTTCATGGAACATTTTTCAATTTTTTTGTTCTATTAAAAATGGCTCTAACGATTTTTATTAAAATACCATAAATTCAATATAGTCACATGCCAAATAAAACGTATATCTTGCATTTTCTGGGAAAACCGTGTGAAGTTATCTTCATTCAGATTTTGTAGAATCTTTTATAACTGGTAAACGTTAAGCGATAGACGAAAACATACTACACAAAAAAACGTAGATCTCTTTAAAATATACAGTTGATTTCAAATAACGTTTTTTTGTGGAATTAATTGTTCTTAAACACAAGACGTGTGTTCGACAATTGGAAAGGTAGAATCACACCACTGGAAAATTCAATGTCATAGCCGAGATTTGAACCACGGATCTCCCGGTTTACCGAGAAAAATTCGAATCAGGCGGAGAATTTAACGTCCTACCGGCATGTTGCCATGGTAGCTCAGTTGTTAGAGCAACTGGACGGAGACTGGGAGATCCGTGGTTCAAAACCTGGCTATGACATTCAATTTTCCAGTCTCTGATTCTACCTTTCCAACGCCAGTTCTAAGACATCTGCTATTAATGGTTAGAATTTTTCAATTCTTTTGTAATTCAATTGCAGTCCTGTCAACATTCAGTTGTTTCTCGCGATGTCATGGAAAAAGTATGGAATTTTAAGGCCAGCATATAGCGTACAGTTGTTTTAGCCAGTAATAAATCGTAAATGGTAAAGAGAGTCGTGTAAATGTGACACACCGAGCGGGATGGCCCGCATTTGGGAGGTCCCGGGTTCAAATCACGTGGGCCGACCAATCTGTCTGAGGTTTTTTCGTGGTTTTCCTCAGTCACGGATTGGATATTTAATACCACGGCCCAAAGCTCCTACTTAAATCTAAAAATAATAGTAAAATGAAAAATAAGTCATAATACCGAATGCTATGCCATCTATCTACAGACAATGTAAGCAGTTAGACGGGACTGCACCCTAACGCCATCTGCATGGCACGAAGCAGAAGATCCGGCTGCCATGCACTGGGGGTCTCTGTGGGCACGTGACGAAGCAAGATTGCGTTTCCAGGGATCAGACCTAGAAGGCTAGCCGCCTTTCTGTGTGGGGGCGGCGGTTGGACTGGACGTCATCCTAATGCCATCTGCACGGCATGAAGCAGGGGTTACAGGGATGAGACCTAGAAGGCTAACTATCCACCTTTCTGTGTGAGGGTGGCAGTTGGACTAAACGGCATCCTAATGCCATCTGCACGGCATGAAGCAGGGGTTACAGGAATGAGACCTAGAAGGCTAACTATCCACCTTTCTGTGTGAGGGTGGCAGTTGGACTAAACGGCACCCTAATGCCATCTGAACGGCATCAAGCAGGGGTTACAGGAATGAGACCTAGAAGGTTAACTGTCCACCTTTCTGTGTGAGGGTGGCAGTTGGACTGGACGGCACCCTAATGCCATCTGCACGGCATGAAGCAGGGGTTACAGGGATGAGACCTAGAAGGCTAACTGTCTGTGTGAGGGCGGCGGTTGGACTGGACGGCACTCTAATGCCATCTGCACGGCATTAAGCAGGGGTTACAGGGATGAGACCTAGAAGGCTAACTGTCTGTGTGAGGGTGGCGGTTGGACTGGACGGCACCCTAATGCCATCTGCACGGCATGAAGCAGGGGTTACAGTGATGAGACCTAGAAGGCTAACTGTCCACATATGGCTGTAAGAGTTATCCACCAACAGATCCGTCGCGATATGACCAGGGAGTTAAAGCGACGTAAAATAAAATAGAATAAAAAAAGTAACACAACAGATTTTTTGTTTCTAAAAACGCTCTCTTTGTCTTAAGGGGGCCCCAAAACATGTGTTTGCGGTGAAATGTGGACAAGGGATTTTTGTATGGAGTACAATACTTCCTGTACATACTGTGACTACTAGGTAAAGAAATTAAAAAGTATAAAGCTTAAAAAATGATTTGTGAATAATGCTTTGAAAGAACATAGTGGGCAGTAATTTTATCGGTCGGTGTGTCAATCGGAGCGCTTGACGGCACTGAGTAAATACTTGGGCATTAGCAGAACAATGTAGCATCAGAACAATTAAATTTCCCGACTAAACCGCACCTCTGACACGATGTCGAATGAACCGATGCATTATTCATCAGGGCACGTAATGCCGATCAAATTGGTTTTTGATCTTGATAATGTTGTTTGTAACAGACGAAGAGTGACTTTCCGCACTCTGAAAATCGCATTATCTTAACTGGGCTGGTAAATAGTGATAGCGCTTCAAGATCCGCGGCATGGCTTTTCATTATTTTGATGCTCTGAAGCCAAACCGTTTCATTTGTTTAAAAACAGACCGCCCTTTGTTTTATATGCAAATTCTGATGATTGGCTGCTAAATTGCATTTTATAGCTCAGTTCTAAAACAAATTCTATTTAATATTACACCGAGCGGCCTGGCTCAGGCGGTTCGTCTGTGGCCAGCATTCAGAAGGTCGAGTGTGGCCGGCCTTCCTGACCCATGGGTTTTATCGTGGTTTTCCCGGGTCGCCAGGCGAATGCTGGGAGGGATTCTTACATATCCCTCCATTTCATTTCCATTCTCATTTCACTTTATCTTTCATCCGTCTATCTCCTTCAGGGTTGGAAGTGTCGGCGATGGTGCTTCAGTGTGACAGGGGAAAAGGATGCTTTTTGTGACTCTCCGTCTCTCGGATTTCGGCTGGCTGCCGGGGTATCTGAACCCCTTTGAAGGCGTAGGACTCACTCTATGTGGGGTGGGCTCCCCGGTCTGCCTATCCATCCGCCGGGGAATCTCTGTCTGGAAACTTAGGGACCCTGCCATCCCTGTGCCGTCACTCCTGGTTCCGACCGCCCGCTGTCTCCTCTCGCCCCCTTGTGGGGCGTAGGTACATATCCCCTGTGTGGATCAATGCCCTCCGCAGTCCATCCAACCTAATCCAATTGCCTTATTACAATTGATTACAAAATAAATAAATAAAAGAAAAAATTTGATGTTACATTCTCCGGCTTTCTCTAACCTCTATCGCTTATACAAATTATTGTTACGAAAGTTTCTTTTTCTATCTACTTTATTTTAATCGAGACAAACCTTTGCGGTTACACATTTCGTAACACAGGATGGACCATTTAAGTTGAGACTATACGATATCTCCAAAACTAAGTGTTGTAGAAAGAAATGTCTTGAATGAAAGTTGCTTGATATTATGGGGGAAAGTAAATGTCATTAGTCGTGTTTTGTCTGGAGGACGTTATGATGGTCAGTTTAGGGTCAATTTAATTTTTCTAAATGGGAACTTACATTTTGTATGTTTTTTCTCATTATAAAATGTTTTATAAAAAGCTGTTTATTTTGTGATGAATAAGGTAACAAATAAATGTTGGTTCCCAATTGCGAAAGGTAACTTGACCCTCCAACCAGTCATTGCGCTCTTCGTACACAGTCATTCGCAATTTTCGTTGTTATTTACGTTGGTGTGAGAAAAATTGCACAGCGCTTTATACAAATGTTGTTTAGTTTTTTATGAGGAGTGAGAAAACAACATAAAAAGGTAGGTTCCCATTTTAAAAAATTAAATTGACCCTAAAATGACCATCACAAGGTCCTCCAAATAAAACACGAGTAACATATTTACTTTTCCCCATAATATCACGCAACGTTTATCAAAGACATTTCTTTCTACAAGGTTTAGTTTTGGAGATATTGTACAGTCTCAACTTAAACGGTCCACCCTGTAGATACTAAGGGAATACCAACAGTCAAAAGTTAATGCATCTGTGAAATTTGACCGAAAATATTCAAAAAATAGTAAAATTATCTTTTTGCGTGAAAAATTACTATTGAGTTTTAACCTTTATGAAAATGTATTACATTTTATATTTGGAGCATACAAAACCTGAACCACGTGTTCTTTTAAATGCCCGCGCGCATGGTTATAGTACATGCCACATCCACAGGATCTTGTGATTCCGAAATTGCTGTGTTCATACAGTTTTCTAGGTTTGAATTTAGCGCTCTTTAGTGAGAGTGAAATTTTATTTTGTTCGGTGTGTTGGCTAACCTCCTCAATAAGGCTTTTAAAACAAATGAATGTGGTTCTTAATGTTTTCTGCAAACAAAATAAATACACATGGCTTTGTTGATACTGTGAAATATAGTTTGTTTCAGCTATTTCGAGTTTTATTAGTTGTTTGTGCTTCTTTTAGTGTTAAAGTTACCTATAACTATTATGGTACATTATAAATAAGAGCCTTTAACATTTTTATGGTGCTAAAAATTAGAACTTTATTGTGTTGTGTATCCCGCCTGTAGAGTGTAGCATTGAAATCTAGACCTTTTAGCTCATATAGCTGAGCTACCATGGACGAGTGGCAGACAAGTGAATTAAGGGAAAGAAACATACATAGAAAGCTCAAAGAGCTAAATTTCTAGCTGCAAAAAGATGAAAATGTGACACAGGAAATATTTAGGAACCTGAAAATTCCTCTTCACAAGAACCTCGGGCGTCTGAAATACCAGAACCTCAAGCAAGTACATCATTTTCATCATCTACTCAACCATACATTCCAACTGCTAGCCAGAGAAATCTATCTATATTTTCAGGTAATAATGATATAAACGTAGATTGTGAAAATGAAGTTCCAGATTATACTAGATTCGTTCAAGTTTTGGCAACACAAAGTGTGCTAACTGTGACTCAGAAGGAGTGAAAGCTTATTTTTCAGAGTATAATGAGTCTGCCACTAAATTAGTTATAAAATGTCCATAATATGCGTTACATACAAGTCCCAGGCTTGAAAACACAAATGGACTTCGCCGACCGTATTTGGTAAATCGAACTATAGTGAATACTTTTATGTGTCATTAGCACTTCCTCTTAGAATGCCCATTAAACATTGTGGAAACAAATCAAGGAATTTGCATAAGTGCACTAAAAGACGCTGAGACTGCAGTGCGCCATGCCTATATCGATGCAGACACTAGCCTGAATATGGATGACATCAAAGACACTATCATGTCATATGATGGCACGTGGCAAAAGCGAGGGTTTTCCTCTTTTTATGCCATAGGAGTCGTTATGTAGATGTGCTGTTATTGATTTTTAAATAAAGTCCAAATACTGCTTTTGTGTACAGAAACAAAAATCATTGGACTTCAAAATTGATGCTTACCAAAAATTGGTCACAGAGCATAAACAAGTGGGAACTGTGAAGCTAATTATAGTGGTTCTTCAAGTGTTATAACTAGGTTCCGGATTTTTAGGTTTTAACCTATATTTTTCCACATTTCAAGATATATATTCGTTTCATACTTCCTGGAGCAGAATATCCGAATTTCATGACACCTAAAATAACCTAAATAGCTGTTTTTCCTTTTTCGAAATGAAGAATGTTATTTTCGGATTGAAACTCATTGTAAAATTATGTCCACCACTTATAGCCAGTAGATAGTTCAAGTTACTACAGTTAAACGCAGCACATGTGACGTGGTGACACCTGGATGAGCTGATAGAAGGTCAGGAGGAGCGTAACCTGCGTAACGGGATCACCTCCAATCGTTCACCGAGAGTACAACAGAGTACGCCGAAATTATTTTTCTAATGTGATTGTTGTATAGTGAAACAATGCTTAAATCACGTTTATTGAAAAAATGGATTGCTGCAGACCCACACTTCAGTTTTGTTAGTGGCAGGCAGGGCCGGAGGGGGGTTCTACAGTCCTTCCACCGACCTGTTACATGTTACGTGCTTGGCCCACGGCCTGCACCGCCTTGCAGAGGAAATTAGAAGCCACTTCGATGACGTTAAGAGCCTGATATCTTCGGTCAGGGAGGTTTTTTTGAAAGCCCAACAGGTATACAATTGTTCAAGGAGAAAATACCGGCAACCTCTTCTACCTGAGCCGATACTTACCCCTGGGGAACTTGGCTGTTTGCTGCCACTTACTATGCCGAGCTATATAGGTACTAGAAGCTATTCTCCGGCTGGAAAGTACAACTTTGCCACTGAAAGATGCTCTAGATATCATTGCCAATGTTTCCAGTAAAGAAATACCTGGACCAGTGGGAGTTACATGTTCTTCGAAGTTGCAGAAGATTCTTTAACGAAATCCTGGTTTTGAAGATGTGAAAATCATCAATTCAGTATTGTAGGGAGAAAGGTATACAGGAAAACTACCCCTAGAACCTGCTGCACTGGCATCTATGTTCTACGCTCCAATGAAGTCAGGTACCGTTGAAACAACCTTTTCTTCATTCAAGAATGTGTTACCTGATAATAGGCAATTGTTTATGCCAAAAAATTTGAGAATGTATATAATTATCTACTGCAAGCCAAAATATAAATCTTACAACTAAGTACTAGAAAAGCAAAATTATTGATACCTGTATTGATCCACGAAGCAAAACAAAACGAAAAACTATTTTAATCAGGAAAAACCTAAAAAAACTATTTTAAGCATATAGAAAACCTAAAATGAAGGTTTATTCCACCTAAAAATCCGGTCCCTAGTTATGACAGTTGCAGCTATATAGTGGAAGAGATCTATTAGTACATGCAAAATATGATACACAACTATTTTGTCGGGTGGAGATTCTAAAACATATAAGCACCTACAGGACTTGATAGTATATGGTGATACTGAAATAAAAAATCTAATGTGTTACACTCACATGACTTTCTCTACTCTTGTACAAACTATTTTTACAATCGCTTATTCTCCATATGCTTCATGTTAATCGAGATATCGAGATGTTAATCGTATTGGTAATTTTCTTGTAGATGCAAGGGAAAATGGTAGGTTTTAAGCGATAGTGAAATATTTTAACGCTGCTTGCTATGTGGCGCATTCCATTCTCTTTGCATGTTCAGGACATAAAAAAATGAATAACGAATTTGAGAAAGAGTATAAGTATTGGAAAATTTAAGGGAATAACAAGCAATATCTCGAAAACGGTTCACTCAACAAAAGAAATGTGTATGACATAAATTGTGTATTTTAACGCGATCTACATTTTTGTGTAGTAAAATTTTGTCTATCTCTTATGGTTTACCAGTTATGCAAATGTCGTTCACAATGAAGAAAACTTTTGGAGACATTCCCAGAAAATTCGAGATATACATTTCATTTGTCATGTCAATATCTTAAACATATGATATTTTAATCAAAATCGTTAGATCCATTTTTTAGAAAATTAAAATTTTCGAAAAATGTTCCATGTAAAGGGTAGTCTGGGGTGGGGGATTTTCTTGAAAACCTTCGTGTCGCATCTCTGAAAGATACTGAACCTAAATACCAAGTTTGGTGTTTATCCGACTGTTCGTTTCTGAGTTATGCTGTTCACAGACATACACACACACACACACACACACACACACACACACACACCACACACACGGACATGTTTCCAAAAATGCTTTATTTGGATTCAGGGGGTCTCAAAACATATATTTGCGGTGAAATCTCGGTATCGAATTTTTCTGTGGAATACAATACTTCCCCTACTTACTATACGTAGTAAAGAAAGTAAAAAGAATGCTTTAACGATGTAGTTAAGAGTTTAACGACAGGCATAAGAAATTTAGTAAAGGAATGTAAGACACGGGGAGTCACTTGGGGTGGACAGAACTTTGGAGGCTTGAAAGGACACACAATAGTAAAATTAATAAATTATCACAGAAATACGATTAAAAACTGTCCTAATATGGAGCATATGAGACCAGCAATGTATGCAACTTTATATCACTGCGGCTCAACAGACGCTATTCCACACCATGGGATGCCAAGGACCTAGTAGTTAAAGAGCGTCCATATTTTATTTAATTTTATGTTATAACGTTATATATTTGTTCTCTACCATATGTAGATTTTGAATATATGTGTTTTAAGATCCTCTTAATTATTATACGTACAATATTATCAAAGAAAATACATAACACGTAAAACTTATAACAAAAATATTAAAGAAATAAATAATTAATGTGTTGATGCTGAGAACCTATAAATTAGATATCTTATTACATTAATGATCGTATTAGTTTGTCCGTGGCTAGTACTGTATGTTGCTTTAATTTTAGTAAATGTCGTTATAGCCATATTGTCGTGACCTCTAAACAAACTAGCTCAATGGGGGGGTAGAGCGACTGGTTACCGAGGATCTTAAAGTTAATAATTCATATTATACGAGGTCAGACGGGGGACGCAGCTGAGAGAGATTATAAAAATATATCAGAATATACTTATTAATAGCGTTATTATATGGTGTGGATGAGGGAAGGGACTATCTACTATAGTAATTTAAACCTAATGAACATGGATGGCTAGTAGTTTTATTGATGTAAAGGGATTACATTACCTCCTTGTTTCCTTGCCTGTCGGCGAGGACGCCATACTGTGGTATGGACAGCGCGCACACACAACTTGCCTCTAGCAGTAACTTGCCTCGACTGACTAAACCCACGCTCAACTCGGCGTGGTAACGCTATGCTAACTCGTTTATCCCCTCCACTCTTGCGCAATATCCGATCTGGGCGCCAGGTCACATTCGCAATAATACTCGTACGTCACAATATTGGTAAAATAAAAGTGATAAAATAGTTTCAGTGAAAACGGTATTTGGGTTAGAGAATTTTCTTGAACATTCTGGTATCATATCCTTGGAATATGCTGACCTAAATACTTTGATTTCAACGTATGCTATACAGACACCAACACACACATATGGGCGCGCGCGTGCGTCTATATCTACCTCTTATATTCAAATAGGAAAGTGGTAGAGGGCGTAAAAATGCTACTGCATCAGTCATTTTTACTTTCTCTACCACGTACATAGTAGGTAGAGAAGGTAGTGCACCCCACCAAAAACATTCAATGCCGAGATTTCACCGAATATGCATGTTTTCAAGCACCCAGAATTCAAAAGAAAGCACTTGTAGAAAATGGAACGCGTGCTGGTGTGTCTCGTATCTGAATAATACAACTCAAAAGCGAAGAGTTGGATAAACACCAAACTTGGCATTTACATTCAGCACCTTCCAAAGATGCGACACGAAGATTTTCAAGAAAATCCTACCATCTCAACCCTTTACATAGAACATTTTTCAATTTTTGTTTTTTATTTTATAAAAAAATGGATCTAAGGATTTTAATTAAAATGCCACTTCCCTATTAAAGATATACATATGACAAATTAAATGTTTATCTTGAATTTTCCTCTTCATTCTACGTGCTGCACAAGAAATGTAGATCTCTTTAAAACACACAATGTATTTTAAATAACTTTTTTATTGTTGCATAAGCCATTTCTGAAATATCCGTTATTAATGGTTCGCAATGTTCGATACTTGGTCATTCTTTCAAGTCCTTTCAACATTCAGCTGTTTCTCGCGATGTCATGGAAACAGTATGGAATTTTAAGGCAGCGTATAGCGTCCAGTTGTTAAACATTTGACTATCGCTGTTCTCTTTGTATCTATAACGAAATGTGTAATGTAGCTATTTCTGTAAAGGTTTATCTCGATTAAAATGTATATAGAAAAAAAAATCTGATGTGTTGCACTCACATGAGTTTCTCCACTCTTGTGCAAACTATTTTTTACAAACGCTTATTTATACATCTACTTTACCTTTGCATAATTATTAGTAATTTTCTTGTGGATGCAAGGGGAATATGGTAGGCCTTAAGCGATAGTCAAATATTTTAAGAGCTGGTTGCTATGTGAAGTATTCCTTCTCTTTGTATGTCCAGGATATAAAAAAACGAATAACGAATTCCCATTTGAGAAAAAGTATAAGTATTGGAAAATTCAAACAAATAACAAGGAACACCTCGACAAAAAAATGTTTATGACATAATTTGTGTGTTTTAAACAGATCTACATTTTTTGTGCAGTAAAATTTTGTCTATCTCTTACAGTTTACCAGTTATGCGAAAGTCATTCAGAATGAAGAACACTTTTGGAGACATTCCCAGAAAAATAAAGATACACATTTTATTTGCTATAAAAATATCTTAAACATATGATATTTTTATGAAAATCGTTATATCTATTTTTCAGAAAATCAAAATTTTCGAAAATTGTTCCACGTAAAGGGTTGTCTGAGGTGGGGATTTCCTTGAAAATCTTCGTGTCGCATCTTTGAAGATATTGAACCTAAATACCAATTTTGGTATTTATCCGACTTTTCATTTTTTAGTTATGCTGTTCGCAGAACACACACACACACACACACACACACACACACACGGACATGTTTCCAAAATGCTATATTTGAATTCAGGGGCCCACAAAACATGAATTTCGGTTGAAATCTCGGTATCGATTTTTTGGGTGGAATATAATATTTCCCCTACCTACTATACGTAGTAAGAAAGTAACAAGCACTTGTAACAATAATTTCTATAAGATTGGTTTAGATTACGTGTAAATGGATCACCTCTTTTGGTCCAAACCTACTATTCATTGGTTTTAAATATTAAGAGCCTGATCGAAATTTTCTGTTGATGACCCCCTGGAAATAGTAGTTGATTCTCCAATTAGATAACGATCGCGTAACTAAAATGCTTACCTCCACGTCGATCAGTATTGTTTTTCACGCTAATAATTGCTGTAATTGGTCTGCGCTCGCTCAGCTAGTCACATGTGATGCGACCAGGACGAATGTTACTGCGCAGGCTTCTGTGGAAATGTTAGCCCGTTACTGTGGATGTTATCATTTCGTTGTAATTAACTTCAGGCAAACGTGATATTGTTAAATCTGAAAGTTTGCACACGTCATGTATTGGCTGATATCTCTTTGTGTGAAATGAATGATGAAATTCTCGCTTGCACAGTTTGGAATGGGCCCGCCGATAACGCACGCTCCAATAAATCACATCCTGAAAGACAGTGCATGAAAAACGTTGATGTGTTAATGATAAAAGTGCAAGTTGGTGTGTTAACCCAGTTCTATATAAACGGGCATATTTTTGCTTTATTCGCACTGATTTTTACTTTCTCTACTACGTATAGTAAGTAGGGGAAGTATTGTATTCTACCGAAAAATTTGATACCAAGATTTCAACGGAAATATATGTTTTGAGACCCCCTGAATTTAGGTTCAGTATCTTCCAGAGATGCGACACGAATGTTTTCAAGAAAATCCCCCACCTCATATTACCCTTTACATGGTACATTTTTCGAAAATTTTAATTTTCTCAAAAATGCCTCTAACGATTTTGATTAAAAATCATATGTTTAAGATATTTTCATGACAAATGAAATGTATATCTTGAATTTTCTGGGAATGTCTCCAAAAGTATCCTTCATTGTGAATGAGTTTTGCATAACTGGTAAACCATAAGAGATAGACAAAATTTTACTGCACAAAAAATGTAGATCGCATTAAAATACACAATTTATGTCATATACATTTTTTTGTTGAGTGAACCATTTTCGTGATATTGCTTGTTATTCCCTTAAATTTTTCAATACTTATATTCTCAAATGGGAATTCGTTATTCATTTTTTTGTCTTGGATATGCAAAGAGAATGGTGCTGCACCTAGCAACCAGCTATTAAGAAATATGTCTATGCTTAAAGGCTACTGTATTTCTATATTGCCCTTGCAAATACAAAACAAGGTGAACATAGTAGGCCTTAAGCGATAGTCAAATAATTTTAGAACTGGTCGCTATGTGTGAAGTGTAATTCTCTTTGCATGTCAAAAGATCGTTTCTGCAAATGTTTATCTCGATTAATATGAAATAGATGGAGAATAGGAGTTTGTAAAAATAGTTTGTACAAGAGTAGAGAAAGTCATGTGAGTATAACACATTAGATTTTTATTTCTCTGCTCCGCGTAGGTAGTTGTATTCCACCCAAAACCTCGATGTCGAGATTTCACAGGAGAGGCCCTGCACTCATTTTTAGATAAAGATGGGTGTATGTGTGTATCTGTCTGTGAACAGCATAGTTCACAAACGAAATGTGGGATAACTATCTGTACCCCTCAAGGAGCAACACCAAGATTTTTAAGAAAACTTCACCACCCTAACTACCCTTTGTATAGAACTTTTTTCGAAGTATTTTATTTTCTGAAAAGTGGCTCTAACGATTATTTTTATTAAAATATCATATATAAAAGATATTTACACCACAATTAAAACGTATATCTTGAATTGTCTGGGAATAGCCTGTAAATTCCTCTCCATTCGGAAGGAATTTTGTACAATGTTGTATAACTGGTAAACGATAAGCGATAGACAAAAACGTACTACACAAAAACTGTGGCTCTCTTTATAACATACAATTAATTTTCAATAACTTTTTTATGCCATCAGCCATTTCCGAGATATCCGTTGTTAATGGTTCAATGCTTAATCATTCTTTCCAACTCATGAGCATTTTCAGTTGTTTCTCGCGATGTCATGGAAACTATGGAATTTTAAGGCCAGCATATAGCGTCCAGTTGTTAAACATTTGACTATCGCTGTTCTCTTTGTATCTATATTGAAATGTGTAATGTAGCTATTTCTGTAAAGGTTTATCTTGATTAAAATGTAGTAGATAGAAAAATAAACTTGAGTAAGAATAATTTGTATAGCCACTAATAAACCATAGAGGATAGAGAAAGTCATGTGAGTGTAACACATCATGTGTTTTTTTAACCAGTCTGCTAACTAAAGTAGAGGAAGTGTTGCATTCCACCCAAAAATTTCGATATCAATATTTCAGACGAGATACGTGTTTTAAGGTTCCTGAACCAAAAGAAAGCCTTGTAGTAAAATCTCCGTGTATGTGTGAACAGTATACCTCAAAAGTCTTATACCTTATATTTACATAACGCCCTCTACTCGCTCTTCTACAAACTGTTCTTACAAAAGGTATTCCTCTATCTGCTTCTTGTTAATACAGATAAACTTTCATTGCACGTTACGTTGTAGCTATAAGAAGAATACAGTAGGCTAAAGCGATAGTCGGATTTTTAAAGAGTGGATCACTATGTGATGGCTTACCGAGCCAGGTGGCGCCGCGAGTCGTGTGCAACTCGCATTCCGGAGGTCCCGGGTTCGATCCTCGGTGACCGCACATCTTACGCATGGGATTTTCGTGGTTTCCCGGAGTCAGCAGGCGAATGCTGGGGTGGTTTCTTATCTACCGCGATTTCCTTTCGATTTCCTTTTCATCTTTCAGCTGTGATTCTAGGTTACCTGGTGTATGGCAGTGCCAGGTAGATGGTCCAGATGCTTGCTTAGTGGAAAGATCACTCTCCGTGGACATCAGAGGGCTGCTTGATTGGTGGGTCGTTCATCTCCCTCTCTAGTAGTAGTGGGACGGGTCTGCGATCTTGGAAACTTTAGGGACTTCCGCGCATCTCTATTGCCTATCTGCCTATGACCTATAGCCTCCTGTAGTTCCTTTCACCTCATTCCGTCCTCCTGAGGAGTGGTAGCCTGAATAGATCTGTGCAGATCACAACGCACGAGATAAATCCCTCCGTTTATCACCTCTACATATGTGATAGCTTTGAAATGATATGTTGTTTCCATGACCACAAGAAAAAAAACGAGTAGCTGCTTACCACTTGAAAAAAGTGTATAGTGCTTTTCGTTTACACTGCGGCCACCGCACGGAGCTCCCCCACCGGCAGTCGCAACTCGACTCCCGTTGAAAACAGTTATTATATCCCCGGAACCGCCTCACGTTCTGATAGTTACAATTTCAATAACAATAAGCACATGCCTTATGATAAGTGATATTGGAAATGTTGTCCTCCATCAAGGCATTTCTAGCATCTTCTCATGAAATGTTCATTCACACTCGAGAGTTCAATATGCCAAATTTCTCGCCTGATGTTTTATTTTAGCTCTTATAATGTATGGGGTTTGTTGCACACACCTTATTTTATCATACGATCGTCAGAGTCGGGTAAATTTTTATAATTGGATTTTACGAAATGATTACTCACGCTTAATATTTTGCTTTGACGAAGCATGGTTTTATTTATACGGCTATGCTTCTCGCAAAATAGCAGATATTGGAGTACAGAGAAGCCCGATTTTATACACGAGGTTCCCTTACATGACGCAAAAATTGGTGTGCAGTAAATGCATGCAGAGTAATAGGACCTATATGTTTTTAACCGAAAATAAATGCAGAGAGATACAGGAATTACTTACACCATTTTTAAACACCTTACTGAAGTTGAATGTCAGTCTAGATTTTTCCAGTAAGATGTTGTTACCGCGCATACAGTCGTTAAATTTAATTACGGAAAACTTTGTAGAGTGTAATTAGTAATGGAATATGGCCCTCGCGATCCTCTGATTTAATTGTATGCGGCTTTCATCTATTCGATCAATTTTGGATGTTGAGCTCTCGAGTGTGAGTGAAAATTTCCTGAGTAGACACCAGAAATGTGTGGATAGAGAAGGACAACATCTCTTATGATAAGGTATGTGTTTGTTATCATTGTAATTGTAACTATGAGAACGTGCGGGGATATTATAACTGTTTCGGCGGGAGTACGGGCCACAGTGTGAAGGAAAGGAACTGTTGTGTAACTGTATCGTAATAAAACATTCGTTGCAAATATGGGTTGAACGCCAAAGACAGTAGATTACATAAAGCCTGGAACAACGTTTTAAGATCGAGTTCTCCTGTTACGGCACGTGTTGAACTTGTTTTATCCCATCTCTCGACGCTCTGTGTGTCTGCGGAGATGATCGTCTTGTGAGATAGCGTCCGTCTCAAGAGGAAATGGACTGCGTGTCTACTTCAATCTTAAACTGCATCAGCAATCATCACTATAGGTCGGCATCTTGAAGATCAATAGACCCATGCCCCTGTCACTTGTACTTGCTGCAACTCTCAATATTACCACCACTAATGTCCATTATCCATTTTTGAAGCAGTTTATGACACGTGTATCAGTTATCAAGTTGATGTGTTACATTCACATGACTTTCTCTAAATATAGCTGCTACCTACACTCACAAAAGCGTATTACTTTCTCTACCACTATAGTAAGTAGGGGAAGCACTGCATTCCACCTAAGAAATTGATGCCGAGATTTCAGCGGAAATACATGTTTTGCGGTGCCCTAAATCCAAATAAAGTATTTACGAAAGCATGCCCGTGTGTGTCTGTCTGAATGTGAACAGCAATACTCAAAACAAAAAAGGCTGATAAACACCAAAATTGGTATTTGAGATTAGTGTCTTCCAAGGATGCGACAGAATATATTCAAGAAAATACCCACCCCAGGCTACCCTTTACGTTACGTCGAACGTATTTCGAAAATTTTGATTTTCTGAAAAATGGCTCTAACGATTTTGATTAAAATAACATATGTTTAAGATATTTTCATGACAAATAAAATGTATATCTTGAATTTTCTGGGAATGTCCCCAAAAGTATTCTTCATTGTGAACGACTTTTGCATAACTAGTAAACCATAAGAGATAGACAAAATTTTACTACACAAAAGATGTAGATCGTGTTAAAATACACAATTTATGTCATATACCTTTTTTTTTGTTGAGTGAACCATTTTCGAGATATTGCTTGTTATTCCCTTAAATTTTCCAATACTTATACTTTTTTCAAATTCGTTATTCATTTTTTTTTTGTCCTGGACATGCAAAGAGAATGGAATACTCCACATAGCAACCAGCTCTTAAAACATTTGACTATCGCTTAAAGCCTAGCAATTCCCCTTGCATCTACAAGAAAATTAGCAATAAGATTAACATCTCGATTAACATGAAGTAGATGGAGAATAAGCGTTTGTAAAAAGAGTTTGTACAAGAGTAGAGAAAGCCATGTGAGTGTAACATATGAGGTTTTGTTTTCTATCTACTTCATTTTAATGCAAATAAACCTTTACACAAACAGCTACATTTCACATTTCGTTATAGATATAAAGTGAACAGCGACAGTCAAATGTTTAACAACTGGACGCTATATGCTGGCCTTAAAATTCCATACTGTTTCCATGACATCGCGAGAAACAACTGAACGTTGACAGGACTTAACAGTGACCAATTAATGAAGAAATCAAACTATTAATAACCGATATCTTGGGAATAGTTGATGTTACAAAAAAGGTTATTTGAAATAAATTGTGTGTTTTAAAGAGATCTACATTTTTTGTGAAGTACGTTTTCGTCTATCGCTTAACGTTTACTAGTTATACAAGACTATACAAAATTCCTTCCGAATGAAGAGGAGTTTATAAGGTATTCCCAGAAAATTCCCAGATATGATTTTATTTGCTATGTAAATATCTTTATTATATGCTATTTAAATCAATTTGCCATGATTTTTTAGAAAATCAAAAATGTTCCAAGCAAATGTAAGTTTGAGGCAGGATTTTCTTGAAAAATCTTCGTTTTGAATCTTTGGATGGTACTTAACTTAAATACGAAGTTTGGTGTTGATCCGAATTTATGCTTTTGAGTATGCTGTTCACACACACCTTTTTCTAAGAAGGGCATCAAAGCATGTATTTCAAGTGAAATTTTGGTATTGAAGTTTTGGGCGAGGGCAACATCCTCTCTACTTCTATGCACGTGGTAAGAATAGTTTGTAGAAGAGAGAGAAGAGAAAGTCGTGTGAATGTAACGCGTGTTCCTGAGGTGTACATTTGACGTGTATTGGTTTCTATGAGAGAGTTTTGAAAGAATGATAAAGTGTTTGACAGAGTTGAATTTATTGAGCTGCTAGGTGGGTTTAAACATTCTCAGCAATTTATTTGCAGTCATTAATTTCAGAGAAGGAGAACTGTTGTAGGTCAAGTGTTTTCTTCATATACATTATCGACACAACCTTTGGGGCAAACACTTTTTATTACCTTTGCTTTGAGAGCGTTTATTTCTCAGATCGTCCTGCAGAGATCGTTACTGTGTGTGTGTGTGTGTGTTTTCTTTTTTTTCACAGTTCGCTTTTTTGATCCAATGGCGCTATTCCCACAGTTGTCGTATAAACTGCTGCTACGAGAGAAATGTCCGCCCTCGTTTTGGAGTTTGCTGGAAAGTTTTAAATTGCTTGCTAAGAAAGAGAGCAAACAAACACGCGCATTTCCGTAGATTCTGGTTCATTTTGGGTATACCCAAGCATTTCAGAAATCAGTCGAGCTCAAAGATTAAGTTAGTTTTTAATGACGAGACGATATCAGTATTCCTAGATACCGGTAATGATTTTTGAGCATCGATACTCCATACTTACTTCATAAAAAACTGTAAGTGCGATATCTTGTTGACTGGATTATGTCCTTACTAGTAGATTTCTGTGTATAAACGGATGTAACCGATTTTATATTGTATGCTAATTCCACCAAAATTGTTCATGTTTGACATTCTCCAATTGACAGCATTCCTTTATCTTAATAATATCTAATAGCAATAATACGTTATTTGCTATGTAACAATATTTTGTTCTGAAAACCTTCTTTTAAAGGATTTTCTATCCATATTATGGAAATTAGTCATACAGTATACCCATAATCTACGCTCGTGACCCGAGTTTCACTTACGTAAACATAAACTAACAGAAGGAAAGAAAGAACAAATATTTCCACGTGCTCTATTATCTGACGTCTTTGTTCTGATTTGTTTCTGCTAGATTCACAGATTTTGGTCACCGGAGTAGGTAAATGTAATGGCTGAGTGTGTATCACCAAGCCAGGCTGTAAACGTGACTAGGTTGAAGAAGAATGTTTGTTGCTGCTACGTATCGAAAGCCAGTTTAAAAAAGATGGTATCTTTACGTTATTTGCACCACACTTTGGGCGTCAATTTGAAGGTGTATTGAAGCAGTTGTATTATAGTTCAACTGTTGGGGAGCCGAACTTGAAGTAGTTGCAACCGCACGTATGGTAAACAGTTTCCAGTAGCCTTCGCCCCAAGTTTTAAAAAATATTAACTTTGTAATTTGACTGTTCCTTTAAATATTATATATTTATGTTTGCCTCGGCTGCGTCAGAATTACTGTTAGAGACATGGAAGTCTTGGCAGGGTTGTGGTACGACAAGAATGCAGGCTTACACAGATTATAATTTTACTTCACTCCTTTTATTAATGCTTGATACGATTTAAATAACACTTCACTGATATAGAGAGCTGTGAGATGTTTTTAATTAATTACTTGAACTTTTTAACACGTAAACTATTTTCGTCTCACACGAATACGTATTAAATCTCTCGAGGACGCATCCGGTTACAAACACTGTCTACAAGTAACTGAATTGATTTCAACCACCTAAACTTGTAAATTTCTGTATTTCAAGTCTCTGATTGACTATTCCTAATCCAAAAGAATAAGAATTTTACTTAATTATATCGTTATATTTAATTAATTCATAAAAAATTAATATCTATCCAATGAATTAAAACTTTCTTTAAACGATAATAGTTATGAACGTTTAGGAAGATGAAGATTATTAATTAATAAAGGTTTATAGAATACCTTCATTTAACTAAAGCTTTTTCTGGTTGTTGATTGGCTATTTTATAAACTGTCACTAAAATTTACATTATTGTTGCTCCAATAATAACAAGTAACATTATTAAACTCTCAAATTCATTATTGCCTCAAGGTTACCTCATTGTTAGCAACTTTTGACCTATTTCTCACAGCTCCTACATTATTAAATTACGTAATGCATTCACATAACATTATTACGTACGCACGGATACAATAATATAAGCATATGCAATGACTGTAATATACACTTTTTATATAATGTTACATACACATATTGCTTTAAGGCGGGCTGTTATTGAATTTACATATTATATAATTAGACTTAAATTATTTAAGTGTTAAAAATACTGCATCAAAGTGAGTCAGTTAAACCAGCTTCATCCACAACTCAGTTAACGCTGCATGTTACATGAGTACCTATACTCCTTCCTCCATTATTTTGCATGGTTTCATTTAGATACAGGAGCCTATGGAATGTTGCATTGATTCACCAACAGGAAACGCAGTCAAGGTCCATCAAGAGCTATAACCCAGCCGCTCTTTGGGGACACGCGCGAGGCAAATACGACTCCTTACAGCCCTTATCCAGCACAAAGTTAAGCGTAACGACTTTTAATAACGCAAATCTTAAAAATTTAAAAGTATCGAAAGTTTATCTAGAAGTAAAATACATATTTCGATACCAGGGAGTATCTAGGGTATCGAAGTATCGCCGGTATCGATGTCCCATCCCTATTAGTTTTAGTATAAGGACTTTAGATGTGCATGAAAATTTTGAAAAGGGCCGCTGTATGTAAAAATCTTTCTCTATCTCATACCTATTAGGTAGATGAACTATTGTATTCAGCACAAAAATTCGACATCGAGATTTCACCGGAAGTGCATGTTTTGAGGCACCTTTAGGAAAAGGTCTATGTGTGCATGCATCGGTGAACAGCATAACACAAAACGAAAACCCGGATAAATACCAAACTTAGTATTTACATTCAGGATAGTGGTTTCGTTTCCAGGTCTCGTACTAAGGGTCCGGAGTTCGATTCCCGGCTCTCGGGGTGGCGATTTTAAGTCGGTCCTACCCACGTCTTCCCTTGTTCATATAAAGTATCCTGAAGGTCCTCTCATTCCACCGGCACCTTCATCATCATCCTACCATCGGAGGAAACGGACCCCACCTCCGCCTCAGAAATGGGTCCAGTCTACGCTTGGTGGAAGTAACCTCCTCCGAAGGATCTCCTAGCGTGTATGGGGAGCCTTACAATGACATATTTGAGTTCAGTATCCTGCAAAGATACGACCCAAGATTTCACATAAAAAATGTTCGATACTTTTTATTTTCTCAAAAAAGGTTTTAACGATTTTTATTAAAATACCATATATTAAAGGTATTTAAATAAAAAAAATCTGATGTGTTACACTCACATGACTTTCTCTACTCTTGTACAATGTACTTTTACAAACGCCTATTCTCCATATGGTTCATGAGATATCGAGATGTGAATCTTATTTGTAATTTTCTTGTAGATGCAAGGGGAATATGGTAGCTTTTAAGCGATAGTCAAATATTTTATCGCTGGTTGCTATGTGGCGCATTCCATTCTCTTTGCATGTCCAGGACATAAAAAAATGAATAACGAATTTGAGAAAAAGTATAAGTATTGGAAAATTTAAGGAAATAACAAGCAATATCTCGAAAACGGTTCACTCAACAAAAAAAATGTATATGATATAAGTTGTGTATTTTAACGCGATCTACATTTTTTGTGTAGTAAAATTTTGTCTATCTCTTATGGTTTACCAGTTATGCAAAAGTCGTTCACAATGAAGAATACTTTTGGAGACATTCCCAGACATTTCGAGATAAACATTTCATTTCTCATGACATTATCTTAAACATATGATATTTTCATCAAAATCGTTAGAGCCATTTTTGAGAAAATTAAAATTTTCGAAAAATGTTCCATGTAAAGGGTAGTCTGGGGTGGGGGGATTTTCTTGAAAACCTTCGTGTCGCATCTCTGGAAGATACTGAACGTAAATACCAAGTTTGGTGCTTATCCGACTGTTCGTTTTTGAGTTATGCTGTTCACAGACACACACACACACACACACACATACAGACACACACACAGACACACACACGGACATGTTTCCAAAAATGCTTTTTTTTGATTCAGTGAGTCTCAAAACATGTATTTCCGGTAAAATCTCGGTATCGAATTTTTGGGTGGAATGCAATACTTCCCCTACTTACTATACGTAGTAGAGAAAGTAATAAAATGTATATATTGAATATTCTGGGAATAGTCTGTGAAGTCCTCTTCATTCGAAAGCAATTTTTTATAATCTTTTATAACTGGTAAACGTTAAGCGATAGACGAAAATGTACTACAAAAAAATGTAGATCTCTTTAAAACACACAATTTATTTCAAATACCGTTCTTGTGGCATCAGCTATTTCCTTGTATCCATTATAAATGGTTACAATTGTTCAATACTTAATCATTATTTTAAGTCCTGGTGGCATTCGGTTGTTTCTCACGATGCCAGAAATGTGTGAATAGAGGAGGACAATATTCTCAACATCTCTTATGATAAGGTATGTGTAACAGTATCTATGAGAACGTGAGACAGTTGCGGGGATACTATAACTTTCGGCGGGAGTGCGAGCTGTGGCGGCTGCTCGCGAGTAGCCTTGCGGTGGCCACAGTGTGAAGATAAAATAGAAACGATGAAACAAACACATCCTATCGAATATTTTGTAAAAAAGCAAATTTTGTCCACAATATAATTCTCATAAACGTTTTCCAACACTTTTAGTGTTACATTCACATAACTTTCGTTTACTTTTATATCTCAGGTACAAGTATCTTAGGCGATTCCCATTGGACTGTCTGACCTTGGTTTTGTCGTGATTTTTCCAGGTTTATAGGCGAGATTAGGGTGGGAAATATATTAACACGAATCTTACTGTTCCTCATTTCCTTTCATTTTAGGGTTAGGCGCGGTGGGCGATGATTCGCGATGTGTGCAGTAGATGTACCTTGAAGAGAGAACCGTTCCTTCACCGGCATAGAACCTTCTAGAACCTGTACATGAGGATAGGAAAGGCACCTAAGGATGACTGCGGTTGTTCGTTCTGGAAATGTTAGGGCCGCCGCTGCGCTGTACCTGCCACCATCAGATCTGGGCGCCCTCGCCCCTTCCTCCCAGAGGTTTAGTTGGTACAATAGGGCGTGCTGGAATTCTGCGCCATATTTCTTTTACAAGCTCTTCCTACAGAAGTTTATGTTTCTGCCTACTTCGTGTTAATGAGATAAACGTTTACAGAAATGGTTTCATTGCACATGTCATTGTGCGTACAAGAGGTATACATGAGGCTGAAGTGATGATAAAAGCTTTAAAAAGTGGGACGCTATATCCTGTCTTTGAAATCCCGTACTCTTTGCATGGCGTCACGAGAAACATAAAATTGTGACTTCGCACTTCATAAACTATAAAACATTGGAGAATTTAAACCAAGACGATATATATCTCGAAAATAATTAACGCCGCAAAAACCGCGTGTTTGACAAAAATTGTTTCAACTGAACAACCCAACGGGATGGCTCTGTTGCCCGCATTCGGGAGGTCCCGTGATCAAATCCCGTGGGCTACCAATTTGACGGGTTTTTCGTGGTTTTACCTCGGTCGTCAAGCTAAATACCGGATTGGATATTTAATACCACGACCCATAGTCTAAAACAATAATAAAAAATCTGATGTGTTACACTCACATGACTTTCTCTACTCTTGTACAAGCTACTTTTACAAACGCTTATTCTCCATATGCTTCATGTTAATCGAGATGTTAACCTTATTGCTAATTTTCTTGTAGATGCAAGGGGAATTGGTAGGCTTTAAGCGATAGTCAAATATTTTAAGAGCTGGTTGCTATGTGGAGTATTCCATTCTCTTTGCATTACCAGGGCCAAAAAAAATGAATAACGAATTTCCATGTGAGAAAAAGTATAAGTATTGTAAAATTTAGGGGAATAACAAGCAATATCTCGAAAATGGTTCACTCAACAACAAAAATGTATATGACATAAATTGTGTATTTTAACACGATCTACATTTTTGTGTAGTAAAATTTTGTCTATCTCTTATGGTTTATCAGTTATGCAAAAGTCGTTCACAATGAAGAATACTTTTGGAGACATTCCCGGAAAATTCGAGATAGTACATTTCATTTGTCATGGAAATATCTTAAACATATGATATTTTAATATCAAAATCGTTAGAGCCATTTTTGAGAAAATTAAAATTTTCGAAAAATGTTCCATGTAAAGCGTAATCTGGAATGGGGGGATTTTTTGAAAACCTTCGTGTCGCATCTCTGGAAGATACTGAACCTAAATACCAAGTTTGGTGTTTATCCGACTGTTCGTTTCTGAGTTATGCTGTTCACAGACACACAGACACACTGACATGTTTCCAAAAATGCTTTTTTTGGATTCAGGGGGGTCTAAAAACATGTATTTCCGGTGAAATCTCGATATCGAATGTTTGGGTGGAATATAATACTTCCCCTACTTACTATACGTAGTAGAGAAAGTAAAAATACAAGGTAGGAGCGAATACTCTACCATTTATCTACAAATAATGGAAGCAGGTAGACTGGGCGGCACCCTAATGCCATCTTACCGGAACGTGTGGAAGCAGGGATACAATTGCTATGCACTAACGTCTCTGTGCAGACGTGTCGAAGCTGCTATCTGCTCCTTGCAGAAGCAGAGGTACAGTTGCAATGCACATGCCCCTGTGGACACGTAACGATGCTATAGTACAGGGATGAGACCTAGAAGGCTAACAGCAAGCCACGAGGTATCTCCTAACAGATCCGTCGTGATATGAACACGTAATTAAAGCGACAAAATATATAAATAGAGAGGAGAATTAAAAAAAAGAAGCATCAGCCAGACATTTCCCGCGTACTATGTTTTTGTCTATTTGTTATAGGTTACCAGTTATAAAAAAGTATACAAAATTCACTCAGAAAGAAGAGGAATTCACAGGCTATTCGTAGTCGTGCACATATCTTGAACATATGGTTATTACGAAGTGGGGGATTTCTGCACTTAGGCGCACAGTCGCCTATTGTGGTTCTGGAAACCTCCAGGAGGAAGGAGTGAAGTGAAGGACACAGATCCACAGGCTCGGACACAGCGAGGTGCTTAACGTCTCCAGATGCTAATCTAAAGCCGGCGGGACCCCCCCCCCCGCACAGGCCCACCTCTCCCTAAGTAGGCCTGTGGACCCGCCCACATCCAACACCAATATCAGACAGTTCCTCAAAGCCTCATCCGCCGTCCACTCGCCTGATACTTCGACTCTGAAACATGATACGGAAATCAAATGACAGGGTGATCCACCTACCAGTCAGGGAAAACCGCGAAAAAGCCCAAAGTCAGAGTGGCCAGTCTAACGGGACCCGAATCCAGAATGTTCCGAATGCGAGCCTCACACAGCTCGCTCGTATACTATGTTGTTTAGGTGCGTTCAGGTAAATCATAAATAACGAAAAAGCTTTCTGTGCAAAGGGTAGTTTGGGGTGGGGAATTTCGTTGAAAACGGAGAGAGGGGGCGGAGGTGCCTCCGCAAGGGCCCTTTTAGCTACTACCATGGCCTGGGAGGGAGGGATGAGAGGAGAGACCCGAAGCACGACCAGATCTGGATGACAACGGTGCAAGTATGGAGGGTCCCTAACGTTTTCAGATCGAATGCATCCGACGCCACCTGGGGCCAACCTCGTGACCCCCGGTAGGCCCACTCGGAGGGAGACCGAATTGAGCAGTCCTGCAACGATGCCAGGGAAGAAACATGTACCTCCCAGCTGCAGCACCATCGCCTGGTCCTACAACACTGAAGGAGATGATGGGTACAGGAAATGGACAGGAAAGTCGAGGTAGAAGAGGAACCACCCCAGAATTCGCCTACCGATCCGAGGGAACTACGAAAATCCCATGGTTCATAGTGGGCAGTAGCGGGAATCGAACCCAGGACCTCCTGAACTCAGTCGAAACGTTACCGCGGCGTCAGCTCGCTCGGTAGGGAGAGATAAAGTTAGAGACTTTTAAAATGTGATTTTTCCCTTAAAGTAGCTGTTAGTACCAATCATTCGTTAAAATACCGGCAAGAAACATTTACTGTTCTATTACATGCATGGACTTAAAGTGATTTGTTCTTTAACACTGTCAGAAAACTGCGTCATGCGATTCTTTAGATGAAGTAAACATGTCTGTCATCGAACACGGGCTGTTAGACGGGAGAACAGCATATCCGTTTTATACAACAGGTGTGTTGTTATAGAGTACATACTCATATTTTGTCTTTTTTTTTTTTTTTTTTTTTTGAATTTCATTACTTTACCAAGACGGATGAAGCATTGTAATCCACCCCTCCCCCTCTCCAACCGTACAGATAGAATCAGATAAACGCAGCTGCAAGAGAACAAAAGAAGCCTATACTTTTCATAATGTTCGCCAGAGAGCTCTACTGTCTTCAAAGTGAACACCGCCTGGTAGCTAAATGTGATTGCGACCTCTTTGTATTCCTCCCTGGAGACGTGAAAACTAGCACAGATGTTACACAAGACTTGTGTACCTCTACCCAGAGCCCCGGCCCAACAAAACATTGTTATATTCACACATATTTATGTAATAAAAAGTATATATATATATTACATTAATGTGCAAATTCCCTATGATGGTAAATATAATAGTCTCGTTTTACTGCGTCACTTAGCAGTAGTACAAGTTTACAATTTACGCAAACATTTGGTATAGAGATTCCACCGTCACGTTTTGAGGTCACTGAATACAGAAAAGAACAGTATTTTAGAGAAAGCTACGTGTGTGTGTGGAACTGCAGAAATCTAAACCGAAATTTGGATAAGTACAAAATTGATACTTAAGTTCAACATTTTCCGAAGATGCAACACAAAGACTTTTAAGAAAATACTGTAATATATGTGTATGTCGCGTCGGACATATTATTGCTGTATAATATTGTTGAGCTAATTGTTGTGTTTATATGTTAATTATTGTCTGGCGCGGCAATTCCATTTCCTAATTGGGGGTGAAGACAATTGAGGGAAGAGCTGTGTGTGTTATAGCGTGGATCTAGTTGTAGCCAGAGTAGTGGGACTCTAATGTTCGGAGAGAACGGGTGTATGTGTGATGGGTGTGTGTGTATGTTATAGCGTGGGTCTAGTTGTAGCCAGAGTAGTGGGAATCTAATGTTCGGAGGGAACGGGTGTATGTGTGATGGGTGTGTGTGCGGGGGACATCTTCCCCAATGTTTTGTGTGTAACCTTTTTGTATACCATGCAGAACACCGTGATTTATAATAAACCTGAGCAAAATGTGAATTCATATGTAATTATTTAAAAATATTCCACGCCCGCTTTAGTTTTGTGCCGCAAGTTCTTGGTACCTTTCTGGTTGCCTCTGTCTACGTCCCCCAATGTTTATGCCCAGGTAACTACATTTAATATTTTAGCTGCAAACATTTAGGCCTCACCCCAGTGTATAACAATACTTCCACCTAAAACTACCCTCTAAAAAGAACTTTTTCGATATTTTTTTAAATGGTTTCAACCATTTTATGTTAAAATATCATATATTTATGATATTTGCATGACTTAATAAAATGTATGTCTTGAATTTTTACTTATAGTATAGTAAGTAGGAGAAGTATTGTATTCCAACCAAAATTTCGATATCGAGATTTCACCGGAAATATATCTTTTGGACCCCCTGAACCAAAAAAAAACATTTTAAGAGAAAGTTCCGTGAGTGAGTGAGTGTGAACAGCATTAACTCTAAAACGAAACTTCGGATAATTAACAAACTTGGGATTTAAGTTCAGCATTTTCCAAAGACGCGACACGAAGATTTTCAACACAATCCCGCCGCCCCAAACTATCCTTTACATTGAAGATTATTAGAAACATTTTGGTTTCTAAAAATGGCTATAAAGATTTTGATTAAAATACTATATATTAAAAATACGAGGCGTATTCCAAAACTAAGATCGTTTGGTCATAAGAACATCGCTCATCAGACAAGGTTTTTATTGACAGTAATATGTGCCTACATATATACTTTACTTTTCCACATAATCGCCGTTCATATCTTTACACTTGCTATAACGCTGCACCAGCTTCTTTAACCTCTCGGCATAGAAGTCTGCCGCCTGGGAGTTGAACCATTTGGCAACGCTGGTCTTGAGTTCATCGTCGCTTTGAAATGGTTGTCCACCCAGCCACCGTTTCAAATGCAAGAACAGGAAATAGTCGCTTGGTGCCAGGACGAGACTGTACGGAGGGTGGTCAAAGAGTTCCCAACTAAACTCTTGAATCTTCCCTTTGGTTTTGGCAGCAGTGTGCGGGCGGGCGTTGTCGTGCAGGAAGATGATGCCAGAAGACAGTTTCCCGCGGCGACGATTTTGGATCGCAGTCTCAGTTTGGTAAGCGTTGCACAGTACACGTAATTGTTGACCCACAGTCCATAAAATCAATCAAAATGACGCCCATTTCGTCCTAAAACATGGTAGCCATCATTGTGCGATTCGTGTACGGCGATTGCTTACTTTTTTGGTTTGGGTAAACCAGAACGGCGCCACTGCATTGACTGTTGTTTCGATTCTGCGTTGGTGTGCGCTATCCATGTCTCGTCGCCCGTAACAATGTGGGAAAACAAACCATCTCCATCTTGTCTATAGCGCTTCAAAAACTGTGTGCACTGCGCATTCGTTGCTCTTTGTGTTGACCGGTGAGCAGTTTTGGCACCCACCTCGCACTAAGTTTCCGATATCCAAGCTGTTTAGTGACAATCCCATAAAAGTGTGGTTCGTACAACATTTGGGAAATCATCAACCAGGCCACTAATCGTCAAACGCCGATCACGTCGAAGTTTTTGGTTCACTTGCTCAACGATGGCGTTGGTCCAATTACTGGACCTACCACTCCGGTATTCATCGTGCACATTACCGCGGCCATTTCGAAATTCTCGACTCCGGTGTCAAACCTGTTTGTCACTCATTAGGTCCGGTCCATACACGAGGCATAACTCACGATGGATGTCCGTAGCTGACAATCCTTTCGCCCGTAAACGTCTAATCACTCCGCGCACTTCACAACTGGCGGGATCTGCTCTCATCGACTAGCAAATGCCTACTACGTCCCACGAACACCCGGCAGGTTCCTCGGGAGTCGGTAGACAGCGCTGCAGGCGTGAAACGTCATTCAGGCCTACCATCCGTTAAATATTGTTCATCGGACCTTAGTTTTGCATGACAAATAAAATGTGTATCTTCATTTTTCTGGGAATAGCCTGTGAAGTCCTCTTCATTGGGAATGAACCTTGTATAATTTTGTATAACTGGTAGACGTTAAGCGATAGACGATAACGTAAATGTAGACCTCTTTAAACGACGATTTATTTCAAATAACATTTTTGTGGCATAATCCATTTCTAAGATATCCGTTATTAATGGTTCGAATTGTTCATTATTTGGTCATTCTTTAAAATCCTTTCAACATTCAGTTGTTTCTCACGATTGCATGGAAACAGTTTGGAATTTTAAGGCCAACATATAGCGTCCAGCACTTGAACATTTGACTATCCCGTTCTCTTTTTATATATAAAAATTCTGATGTGTTACACTCACATGACTTTCTCTAATGTTGTACAAATTATTTTTACAAACTTTTATTCTCCATCTATTTCATATTAATCGAGATAAACATTTGTAGAAACGATCTTTTGACATGCAAAGAGAATTACATTTTACACATAGCGTCCAGTTCTAAAAATATTTGACTATCGCTTAAGGCGTACTATGTTCCCCTTGTTTTGTATTTGCAAGGGCAATATAGAAATACAGCAGCCTTTAAGCATAGACATATCTCTTAATAGCTGGTTGCTATGTGCAGCACCATTCTCTTTCCACAGATTAATACGCTTTGCATATCCAAGACAAAAAAATGAATAACGAATTCCCATTTGAGAAAATAAATATTGAAAAATTTAAGGGAATAACAAGCAATATCTCGAAAATGGTTCACTCAACAACAAAAATGTATATGATATAAATTGTGTATTTTAACGCGATCTACATTCTTTGTGTAGTAAAATTTTGTTTATCTCTTATGGTTTACCAGTTATGCAAAAGTCGTTCACAATGAAGAATACTTTTGGAAACATTCCCAGAAAATTCAAGATATACATTTTATTTGTCATGAAAATATCTTAAACATATGATATTTTAATCAAAATCGTTAGAACCATTTTGATAAAATTAAAATTTTCGAAAAATGTTCCATGTAAAGGGTAATCTGGGGTGTGGGATTTTCTTGAAAACCTTCTTGTTGCTGTTCACAGACAGACACACACACGGACATGTTTCCAAAAATGCTTTTTTGTATTCAGGGGGTCTCAAAACATGTATTTCCGGTGAAATCTCGGTATCGAATTTTTGGGTGGAATACAATACTTCCCCTACTTACTGAACGTAGTAGAGAAATTAAAAAACTATAAAGGCTTGTTCACTGAATTATGTTCTTATTTGTAGATTTCTGTGTATAAACGCATTAAGCCAATTTTGAACTGTATACTGATTCCGAATTTGTTCCTGTTTGACATTCTCCAATTGTCAGAATTTTTTTATCTTGATAATGCTACAGGTTATATATCCCATAGTGTTAATCAAAACTAATAATAATAATTTCTTTGCTTCCCTTTTTATGCAACTATATTTTGTGCTGGAAACTTTCTTTTATAGGGTTTTCTATCCATATTATGGAAGTTAGTCGTACAGTTTACCTGTAAGCTACGCTCGTGACCCGAGTTTGACTCACGTAAACACAAACTAACAGATGGAAGGAAAGAACAAATATTTCCATGCACTGTATTATGCCATGTCTTAAGTTCTGCTGGACTCACAGATTTTGGTCACCGGAGTAGGTAAATATAATGGCTGAGAGTGACTGAGTCAACCAGACTGTTGCAGAAACGTGATTTAGTGTGTCAGTCACAACTCAGTTAACGCTGCATATTACGTGAGTACCTCTACTCCTTTTCTCATTATTTTGTATGTTTTCATTTAGACACAAGAGTTCATGGAATGTTGCATTGATTCACCCACAGGAAACGCAGTCAAGGTCTATCATGATCTATAGTCCAGCAACTGTTTTGGGGACACGTGTGAGGTAATAACGCGAAGTCTCGACTCCTTTCATTCTTTATCTAGCATACAGTTAAACGCATCAACTTTCAATAATGCAAAACCTAAACATGTTAAAGTTTCGAATAAGTATCGAAGGTTTATCTCAAAATATTAGACATATGTACTTCAATACCACCGAGTATCGAGGTCCCATCCCTAGTTTATTTTGATTAACATAACTAGATAGAAAAATAGGCTTTCGTAGCAAAAATTGGTAGAAGCTGCGTAAAACAGAACGGCAGTAGGTAGGAAAGTCATGTGAATGTAACACATCAGATATATGTGTATATACATTTTCTTTTTTACCTTCTCTACTACGTATAGTAAGTAGGGGAAATATTGTATTCCACCCAAAAATTCGATACCCAGATTTCACCGGAAATACATGTTTTGAGATCCCCTGAATCCAAAAAAAAGCATTTTTGGAAACATGTTCGTCTGTCTATCTATGTGTCTGTGAACAGCATAACTCAGAAACGAACATTCGGATAAATACCAAACTTGGTATTTAGGTTCAGTATCTTCCAGAGATGCGACACGAAGGTTTTCAAGAAAATCCCCCCACCCCAGATTACCCTTTACATGGAATATTTTTCGAAAATTTTAATTTTCTCAAAAATGGCTCTAACGATTTTGATTAAAATATCATAGGTTTAAGATATTTTCATGACAAATGAAATGTATATCTTGAATTTTCTGGAAATGTCTCCAAAAGTATTCTTCATTGTGAACGAGTTTTGCATAACTGGTAAACCATAAGAGATAGACAAAATTTTACCACACAAAAATGTAGATCACATTAAAATACACAATTTATGTCATATACATTTTTGTTGTTGAGTGAACTATTTTCGAGATATTACTTGTTATTGCTTAAATTTTTCAATACTTATTTTCTCAAATGGTAATTCGTTATTCATTTTTTGTCTTGGATATCAAAGAGTATTAATCTGTGGCAAAGGGAATGGTGCTGCACCTAGCAACCAGCTATTAAGAGATATGTATGTGCTTAAAGGCTACTGTATTTCTATATTGCCCTTGTAAATATATATTCCCCTTACATCTACAAGAAAATAGGCAATAAGATAGAGTCTGCAAATGTTTATCTCGATTAACATGAAGTAGATGGAGAATAAGCGTTTGTAAAAATAGTTTGTACAAGAGTAGCGAAAGTCATGTGAGTGTAACACATCAGATTTTTATTAGAACTTTCTCAAATTTTCACAACTTGGTCCCTTTAATTTTCGATAATGTGAAAACCAGAAGCATACAGGTGACAGACACAAATATAAAATCACAGCTTGGTGCTATACCTCTAGTTGTAGCACAGGCGCGAGTAACTGGCAACCTGGGGCTCACGGTTTCTTGTTTACACCATAAATATTTAATGTAATTTTCCTTTGTATTCTTTGAAATTGTTTGCGTTTACATATATCATATTCTTCCTAAATGCTTGAAATATGGAGAAGGTTCTGCATTTCCATTGCCTGTTTCACATAAAAAACATTATTACTTCCTTTCCCAGAATTAAAAAAAATGTTTTCTACAGTACTGAGTATTATATTAACGATTATTATTATTATTATTATTATTATTATTATTATTATTATTATTATTATTATTACTAGATCTGTTTATTTAAATACTTTAATACAGTAGATCCCATTTCGATTATATCAGGAGACTGAAGCTATACTCAAATGTTTTTTGTTCAATAAATATTGATGACTACTTTCCTTTGTAATTTCTCTATCACGTACGTAGTAGATAGAGAAGGTATTACATTTCAGTGGAAATACAGTTTTCCGGACCCCTGAATCCATAAAAAGCATGTGAGCGCGTTTGTGTAAGCAGAATAACGAAATATGGGATAAATATCAAACTTGGTATTGAAGTAAGTTTATTTTAAGGAGGAGTAGTTGTATTGTATTTCGACTGTTGGGGAGCCGAACTTGAAGTACTTGCAACCGCACGTATGGTACCCAAGTTTAAAAATATTAACTTTGTATTTTTACTCTTTCTTTAAATATTATATTTATTTATGTTTGCCTCGGCTGCGTCAGTGTTAATTTGTACAGACATGAATTTCTTAACAAGGCGTGGTGCGGCTGAAGAATGTAGGCTTACACAGATTATAATTTTTACTTCACTCCATTTATTAATCCTTGACACGATTTAAATAACACTTTACTGATATAGAGGGCTGTGAGATTATTTATTAATTACTTGCACTTTTTAACACGTAAACTATTTTTGTCTCACACGGAATACGTATTAAACTTCTCGAGCACGCGTCTCGCGTCCGGTTAGGAACGCTGTCTGCTAGCAACTGACTTCTGAATTTGTAAATTTTGCTCCATTTCAGTTTCTGATTGGCTAATCCTACTCCAATAGAATACTTTTATTTAACTTAAGCTTTTTTCTGGTTGTTGATTGGCTATTTTATAAACTGTCTCAAAAATTACATTATTGCTGCTCCAAGAATTACCAGTAGCATTATTAAGCTTTCTAATTCATTATTGCCTCAAGATTACCTCATTATTAGCAATTTTAACCTATTATTCTCACAGCTCTTACATTATTAAATTACGTAATATATTCACATAACATTATTGAATGTGTACATAATAATATAAACATTACTAAAATGACTGTTACATACATTTTTATATGATATTATACACATATTGCTTTAAGGCGGGCTGCTACATAAAATTATATATTATATAATTAGATTGAAATCATTTTAAGTCTTAAAAATACAGCCTCAGTATTTAGGTTCAGTATCTTCCAAAGATGGGACACCAAGATTTTCAAGAAAATCCCTTCAAACTATCCCTTATATTGAACATTTTTCGACATTTTTGATTTCCTAAACAGTGGCTGTAACGATTTTGATTAAAATACCATATGTTAAAAATATTTACATGGCAAATAAAATGTATATCTCGAATTTTCTGGGAATAGTCTGTGAAGTCCTCTTCATTCGGAAGGAGTTTTGTATAATCTTGTATAACTGGTATAATCGGCGCAACAGTTCTAGACACGTGAAAATCTTAATGAGAGCTATGATGCGAGTTGCTTACCACATCAGGTGGTGACCGATCGACTGAATGCTGCAGGAGTGCGAGGGACAGTTATCGTCAAATATCCACACCGGTTATGCACTGCGTTGCGCTGATAAACTTACTTATATACAGTATATTAAAATCCACGCTGTAAAAAGCGCTTAATATAAAAAACGCTGTCAATCATTGCCTCCAATTCTTCCACATCTAACAACCCTTCCTCTTCTGCGGAATCACTCACATTATTGCCGTCATCACTGCTATCACTACTTTCTGCACCATTATCCTGCATGAGAATTATTTCTGTTTGATTTTCTGCAATTCCGTATTTTTCGGAATGATTCTTAATTTATTCATTATGTCGCCATACATTTTCCCATTCTGGCCTTCCAATTTCAGCAAATTGCTGGCGTTATAACTGCTCCACATATTTTAATTTAAAAGTGATATTTCTGCATTGCCACCCATTTTTTTATATCAGCCCAGATTAATTCGATTGGGTTTAGATCTGGGCGATACGATGACAGTCTAAGTACATTATGGCGATGTTGTATTACTATCTGGTCAAGTATGTATGACTTCTGAAGCTGTTTGTTGGCTTTAATTAAGTTATATAGCTTTGTTTTACTCATGCTTTCATCTAAAGCTTTATTATGTCTAAGTAACCAAGCTCTCATTTCTTCTTTCAAGGAAGTTGAGGTAGGTGGTTTGTCAATTTGAGTGTTGACGCATTGTGAAGCATTGTCGATGACCAGAACAGACCCAGCAGGCATATTAGGTATCAACATGGCGTTGATTCACTTCATGTAATTTTCTGTATTCATTTCTTGATGAAAATCTCCTGTTGTTTGTTGCGACTTGTAAAAGAAGGGCATTTGGAACGAAGCCGATCTTTCCAACAGCACGAACGATAATAAGTATTTGCCCTTTGGCAACAGGTGCCTGCAAACCTAATTCGCTATCGTCACTCCAACTTTTAGATGTTGTATGACTGCTGTGTATGTATGACTCATCTTCATACATTATAGTATTTTTCTGAAATTTGTAGCACCACCTTGAAAATTGATGCTGATATAAGTACACCTGATATAAGTACATATAAAATTATAGTCATTTGGAAAGGTAGAATCAGACTGAAAAATTCAATGCCATAGCCGGGATTTGAACCACGGATCTTAGGCTTTCCGTGCCGTTGCTCTAACCGACTAAGCTATCATGGCAACATTTACTTTTTATTTTTATTTTTTTATTTTATTATTATTTTTTATTTTATTTATTTATTTTGCTTTTCTGTTACAACTCTTCTATTTGATTTCAGTTTCTTCCATTTGAACCCTAAATCTTTAATATTTTTTCTGAGATTTGTAGCACCACCTTGAAAGTTTCTGCTGTGTTTCAGCTGGATGAGCAATCTGCTTATTATTAGCACAGTTTTTTCTTCCACATAGGAATTGTGAATCGTGCGCCGAATGACGCATTCGAAATCGTCTATTTCTGTAATACGTTTAGGAACCTTATGTTTCTTCCCAGGTGTGTCAAATGGTACTCTTTCATCCATATGTTTTTTTCTGTTATCTTTGAGAACTCTGGAAACGGAACTCGGTGAAACACCAGTTGCTTTGACTACTCTTTCTTTCACTCTCATAAGGCTTTTGTGGAACTTGGATATAATTTCTTCCTTCATCTCTGCTTCTTGCTTCATGAAGTCGATGACATTTGCAATTATTTCCCTACTTTGACTATGTAACACCTTACCACTTAACTTTGAAAACATAGGAGCCATGGTTATAAATATAACAAATATAAAATAAGTACTATTTAGATACTGCAGCTCTCTTTAAAATTACAACCAGATGCAGACACTTTCTATGCAGACTGTATGTGTTACGCACTGTGAGTAAGCAAAGGTATTATATCGCTTTCGTTGATAAAGCTAAACATAAACCATTCCTAGACTCGGCAGCTGGGATGGCAATCAAGGTCACGATTCCAGAAGTTTTGCGCGAGTAATAAACGTTAAGCGTTAGACAAAAACGTACCACACAAGAAATGTAGATCTCTTTAAAACACACAATTTATTTCAAATAACTTTTGTTGTGGCATCAGCCATTTGGTTCGAGTTGTTCAATACTTAACCATTCTTTTAAAGTCCTGTCGATTTTCATTTGTTTCTCGCGATGTCATGGAAACAGTGTGGAATTTTAAGGCCAGCATATAACATCCAGTTGTTAAACATTTGACTATCGCTGTTCTCTTTATATCTATAACGAAATGTGTAATGTAGCTATTTATGGAAAGCTTTTCTCGATTAAAACGAAGTAGATAGGAAAATAAAGTTTCGTAATAAGCGAAGTGTGTGAATGTAACACATCAGATTTTTTATCCTTCAATTGGACCTCTAACGTGTGAAATGAAATCGGGAGGCTTGATAGTGCTGATATAACGGTAAAGCTACGGACAGCACCGTGTCTAGGCTGGGAGGTAGGGATGAGGGGAGTGACCAGATCTGGATGTCGACATGCATATGTAAGGACGGGGTCTGTAAGGGTTTCAGTTCGAAGACATCCGACGTCGCCCAACCCCGGGTGATCCCCCGAGGAGGCGGGTCCTGACCGAGGTATCCCGATAGACGCCAAGAAGCAAAAAGCTCCACAAAGCGCACATCAGCCGCAACCTTGGATGACGCTGTGTTCATTCGCCGGGAGTCGAATCCGGGACCTACCGAATACGACCCTTCTTGCTCGGTACATTGTTGATGTGCAATTGTTTCTTTATGATATGTATTCAAAAATACTATGAAAATGAGTCTTCTTGAAGCTAAGGCCTATCTAGATCGATTTCGAGAAGCGAGTATATTAACTCATGTAAGAGTAGGGAAAACGCACCAAAGAGTGGAAGATTGAGCCACACCGCAGCGGATTTGTCTGGGAGGAAGACCAGGAGCGAACCGTGATCATTTCACAGACTGGCGACTTTACTGCTGCGAAAAGCAAACACTATAATCAGGATAGGAAGAAAGATGGCTGGCCGACTGACTGACACCTAAACAACAAAGGTAAACAACCTGAGACAAAAACACATAATATACAGATTTCAATGGAAATACGCTTTTCAAGTCTCCTACATTAAAAATTCTGATGCCTCACATTCACATAGCTTTTTCTACCGTCTATCACTTATTAATGGGTATTCAAATTATTCTTGCGAAAGTTTATTTTTATATCTACTTCATTTCAATCCAGATAAACCTTCCCAGAAACAGCTACATTACACACTTTGTTATATATGCAAAGGAACAGCGATAGTCAAATGTTTAACAACTGGACGCTACATGCTGGCCTTAAAATTCCATACTGTTTCCATGACATCGCGAGAAACAACTGAAAATCGATGGGACTTTAAAAGAATGACAAGTACTGAACAATTTGAACCATTAAAAACGGATATCTCGACTTATGCCACAAAAACGTTATTTGAAATAAATTGTGTATTTTAAAGAGATCTACATTTTTTGTGTGGTACATTTTTGTCTATCGCTTAACGTTTAGGTTAGGTTAGGACTAGGTACGGGGGAGGGACTTAGCTGCTCGATCTACGGATATTTTTTGTACCTATGCCCCTGAAGGGGTCCCCCGGGAGGAAGGGGTGAGAGGAAACAGAGGGCGTCCGGACCAGGAAGCACTACAGGCAGAGGGCAGGGTCCCTGCCATTTCAGATTTGAACTCCCCTGGCATGCACACGCCGAGACCTCCCGCCGAAACTTGCAATCCTGAAAAAGACCAAGCCAAGGGTGAAGTGAAATGAGAATGGAGAGACAGGAAATTCTGAGGATGTAACGATCCTGCGCAGCATTCTCCTGGCGACCTTGCGAAACCCCCGAATTAACCCATGGGTCAGGAAGATCGCCCGGGAATCAAACCCACGATCTCCCGTATGCTGTCCGGCTCGGTTCGCTTAACGTTTGCCAGTTACACGTTATTATGTAAATTTCCTTATGAGCGAAGAGGGTTTCAGAGGTATTCCCAGAAAATTTCAGACCTACTTCTATTTGTCACGTAAATGACTTTAATATATGATGTTTTAATCAAAGTCGTTTGAGCCATTTTTCGGAAAATAAAAAATTTCGAAAAATGTTTTATGTAAAGTGTAGTTTAAGATCGCGGGATTTTCTTGAGAATCTTTGTATTGTATCTTTGGAAGGTACTGATCCTAAATACCAAATTTGATATTTATCTGACTTTTCGTTTTTGAGCTCTGATGTTCTCAGACACACAGGGACATTTTTTCTAATTAATCTTTTGAGGAGGGGGTTTCAGGGTGCCTTAAAACGTGTATTTCCGGTGAAACCTTGCTATGCAATTGTTGGGTACTTATATACTTGGTAGAGAAAATGAAACGTTAGCCTCTGTATTATATTTTGTAATGTTCGTCTGGTGTAGTATACTTTGGTTTATAGCAATTTAATCTAATTTTTGTTTGTTTCTTTATTTAGCATGTAGCTTAGCCACCACATTCCCTCCTTAGAGCTGTCAGCTCATTGAGACATTCTATATGCACAAATAAGTAAAATAAACTCGACGGAGAGCAAATGTGCACAGCCTCCTGTAACCTTGTTGCATTATTGACACCTGCCTCTCCAATAGAAATTCTATTTTTTTTGTTGGCTCTTACTTCCTTGTAGCACATGAAATGGAATCCCTGCGCGGTCTGTAGCTAGGCGACTGGCGAGCGAGAATCGATACATCCTCGACTTCATATCGCTGGCGACAAATCCGTTTATTTCCAAAAGAAACACAGCAATCAAAACTGATAACGTCCATCCGTCTGCGCTTGAAATCTGGTTTTGCAGGGACGCGCGTGTGTTGCATTAGCATACGCCGACACGATTCCCTCATAATCTCCCCTCCTGGCTAATATTTTTGGAAGAACTCTGTACGAAATTGAATCAGAAACCCTCGGTGCTAAAAATAAAAAATGCTGGAGAAATCGGTTTAGCCGACGTTGAATAAAATCTCCACAGCCACTGCTTTTACATCTTCAGCGTTAATCGTACTATGTATGCGATATTTTTATCTATTTATGAACGAAATATTCGCGTGTTCGAAGCTTTCACCGCCTTTCAAACCTTGTATTTAAAACCCCAAATCCATCCACGTGGCAAGTTATTTTGAAAGCGTTTGTGTTCTAGATGGCACAGAATAGTACATTATGCAACAAGACTATAATGTTGGTAAGACGTGAGTGTATCATACGAGCGCCTTAATTACCCTTATAACCAAGTTACATATGACTGTTTTGATCGACCATACTTTTTTACAAAAAGATCTTAACTTGTTAATTGCATGCAATTAAATGCTGATCGAAAGGCAGTATTGATGGCAGGACCTTGAGCGTGTTTTCGAGTACTGCAACAGATGGCAGCATGTTGAGTTCAGGCCATATTTATTGATTAAGATAACCTATATTGAACAATCTGAAACGAAGGAAATGAAGTCAGTTTATTGGAATTACAATGAACAGAATTTAGGAATTTTATTTTAAATACACATATTTCTTTGTTCATAAACCTGCTCCAGACCATTTCAAAAGTTTTTGAACGGTTACTCCTGGCCCGCCTTATTCCTCTATTTAAGGAAAGGCACCTCCTCGCGGAGTTGCACCTCTTCAGAGTACTTATAGTCCCCGTCCTGCTTTACGCCTGCGAGATCTGGGGCATAGCCGCAGACTCCAGTCTGCTCCGACTGCAGCGGGTACAGAATAGGGCCTTCGAGCCATCTATTCTGTATGCCGCGCTTTCCCCGTGAGACTACTCCACGAAGCCTCATCTCTTCCATACCTGGAAGATGAAATTAGGCGCCGGGCTAGAAAACTATACGACCAGTTGCCATTCCATCGGAGTGCGCTCATTCGGTCTCTAGGGAACTATAACCCCAGAGAACGCCGCTTGTCCCTGCATGGCTGAACTTCTTTATAGTCCTACTACGAGTTGCTTGCTAAATTCTAAATTATAACCAAAACAATTTCGGTAAAATCATCCACCAGCGGTGCACTAGGGCCGTTGCACCCTGACCTGCAGTCTTCGAGAAGCTCTTTGCTTCCTCTTATCACCCCCACTACCTCAATCTCAACCGGCATCCTGCAAACCCCTATTCTACCTACCAGTGGTTAAACCCTAACAAGGGTAGGTACACTTTGATAAGACTTCTTCGGGCTGCCCTCAGCCTGCCAACATGTTTCGGGCTTCGGGCGGATCATCAGTTTGGTTTTCGCCATGGGCATTCTACAACCTTGTAGGAGAACTTCAAGACCATAGCGGTACTTCTTGACATAGAGGATGCCTTTGCCACCACGTAGTATCAAGGCCTTTTGTACAAACTCAGGGAAGCAGACCTCCCTCCTCCCTATCTTGCACTGATAACCAGTTTCCTGCGAGACCGCGTTTTCAGGGTAAGAGTGGAAGGAAAAGTTTCATTAGTCAGACCCATAGCTGCAGGAGTCCCTGAGGGCAGGTCAGTCGCTGGCGGCCGACACGGTCACTAAGATGAATCCTTTTTTTCGAGTGGAGAAGAAAATGATTTAATCACTACCCCAGCCCCGATGGGAGTCGGGACTGAGAGTGTGGGACTCACCAATAGTCGGCATACCCGCTAAAAACTCCTCCACCGGAAGGAAAATGGAAGAAGGAAAAATGGATTAAAACGTGGCTTTGTACGGTCCCGCATAGCACCCGCGTTAGTACTTGAAATCTGTTGGCTGCCGCCCTATGGGCAGGAGCAGGTAAAGGTAGTAACTAGGATGCAGCCATGAAACCTGACTGCAACACTAGTGAAATAGCGAGGATTTGAAAGGAGCTGGAAGCATTGATGATGCTGCTGTTGATGGTTGAACTACTTGTCAGTCGCAAGAAGCGTGCGACTCTCTCTGGGTTTAAGATGAATCCCATGGGTTACCTCTGCTAAATATCTTGGAGTCCTACTCGACCGCGCTCACCTTCACTCCACATGTCAGGGCAAAGGTCAGCCTCGGCCACGCCGCACTAAGGCAGCTGTACCCTGTTTTTCGTTCCACTATATCTAATTACCTAAAACTACGCCTATATCAAGCGATCATCCCGCCCTGATTCTGTATGTGGTAGCGACCACCATCCGCAAACTGCAGACCGTTCAGAACAGGGCATTAAGGATGATCTATTATACTGGGCGTACATTCCCTACACACCCATTTCGTACTCAAATACATCGTGGACATGGTGGGCGGGAGATCGCGCACCATACAGATCAAACTTGCAACCCATCCAAATCAGCTGGGACATTATGATCACAGAGCCCCCAGAACACGGCAGAGCTACCGTCTACACAAGGACGCCATGGGACATGGGCTACCAATCTATCTCTTACACTCCCGAAGTTAAGCTGTATTGGGCCTGGTCACTAGCCTGGTGAGTGGCCGTTCAGCAGTGGCCCACCTTCTTTTTAACTTTTTACTGCCAAATCCTATATCCATATCCCATCTTGCATCTCTACCAACCGGCGTACTTAATTTCACAACCACGAAGCGATTGTACAAGTTAAGCAGCACTGGGCTTGGTCGCCAGCCGAACGCTTGTCCGCTCGTCCCAGCCAATGACAGCCTAGGAAGCGAAGCTCCGCCTACAGACACTCGACACAAAACTTGCCGTATGGGTTTTTATATTTTTCTTTTCATTAATCTCATAAAAACAAGACAAATGTAAATCAATGTAAATTTTTGCCTGTAAGCCGGGCCCCTTGTACCGGCACCAGGCCACATTTCTTTAATAAATAAATCTGAATCTGAATCTGAACCTATTTTATCGCCCAGGTAAAGCCATAGCGGATAGGTACTGTGGCGATTTTACATTCCGACCAGGTAAACTTGGGCGACCTACTCCCGATTGCTGATTGCCGAGTAAGATCATGAGTCGTATAATGGATGCCATGATTCAGTTACGTCACATATAATCGGCGTAGTATAGTGTGATCGACCTAAAAACTTAAAACCTATAAATTATCGAATCCTAAATAGCCAATAGAATAAAAGGCTTTACATGTTGTTTCTGTAATAAAAGATGGCTTGGACTTTTGAAATTGTTGCTACTTCACAGAGAATACGCATAAAAACAAAAGTCGGCTATATTTTATTACAAGCAACTTATAGGTATAGGTATAGGCAGGGGGACTTCTCGCGCACTGCTACCTAAATAGATCTATTGTGGCTACCAGGAGGAAAGGATGAAGTGAAGCAACCACAGAAGGCTGCAGGCAAACAGGCCACAGAGACGCGCGGAAGTCCGTAATGGTTCCAAGCCCGAAGACCCGTTCCCACTGCTAGAGCTGCCTAGAGGTGGCGATGAACGACCCGTCGACCAAGCAGCCCTCTAGTGTCCACGGGGAGTACTCTTTCATTTGAGCAGGCACCCGCGCCATCTGTCCGGCACTGTCATACGTCACGAAACCTAGAAGTATACCTGAAAGATGAGAACGAAACGGAATGAAAGGGAAATGTTGGACAGGAAGTCGTGGTAGATGAGAAACTACTCAGCATTCACCTACCAACCAGGGAAAACCACGAAACACCCAAAGTTAGAATGGTTGGTCGACGGGAATCGAACCCGGGACCTCCCGAATACGAGCCTCATGCGCTGCCGTGGAGCCAACTCGCTCGTTGCAAGCAACTTAAATAGATGACGCTGATGTAACAGCGTAGCCTTGAAGGAATTCTAAGTAAAAGAATACAGAGCGAAACAAACGACAATCGGATCCTGCTTACAACGGTTCCAACAATCCTGTCAAGAGACTAATAAACTGAAATACATAAAGTGATATGCCTGACTGGCAGAAAATGATACAAATGTTTTAGGTCCCTTCTAACACTCAAGAGCTTAATTGTACAAAATATTTTAATTTTTTGTTTTTTTTTTCCTATTTGCTAAGCATACACGAGGGAATTGGAAAAAGCTGCGTTTTGATGAGAAGTCGTCCAGTGGTAATAAAAGGGAAAACATTAGAAATGACTTTTTTCTTCTATTTTCCACAGCTTATATAGGGGTGTAAGTACCCAAGCATAAAACCTCGGATTCTAGAATAAAAAAAATCCCTCATGGCGAACTCTCGAACCGTAGAATTTCCCAAAAAAGTTGCATAAAATAAAATCAGGGAGGGATTTTTTTACTTTCTCTGCAGCCTCTCCCTTTCTCTACAGATCTATAATAAGCAGGGAAACCACCGTATTCCATCCAAAATTTCGATACCGAGATTTCACCGCCTGAATCAAAAAAAGGCACTTTTATAAAAAGGTCCGTGTGTGTTTTGTGTGTGTCTGTGAACCGCATAACCGAAAAACGAAAAGTCGGATACATACCAAACTTGGTATTTAAGTTTCAGTATTTTCCAAAGATGCGATACGAAGATTTTTCTACAAAATACCCCACACCAAACTACCCTTTACATGGAACATTTTTCGAAACCTTTGATTTTCTCAAAAATGGCTCTAGTGAGTTTGATTAAAATACCATATATTAAAGATATTTGTACGACAAATAAAATGAACATTCTGAATGACTTGTGGTAAACCGTAACACGCAGACAAAATCTTACTACACACCTCGTTGAAACATAAAACTTATTTGAAATAAAAATTATTCTGATGTTAATAATTTCCGGGATATTCTTTATTATTGAACTGAACTTTCAAATACTTGGACTTTTTTCAAGAGGAAGTCACTCTTCGTTTTTTTTTTTTTTCGTTGTCTTGCAAAAAGCATGGAATTTCAAAGACATCACACGGTTTTTAAAAATATGACGTCGCTTCAGCCTACTTATACTTCTTACACCTACAAGAAGTATGTAAATTGTAACGAAAGTTTGTCTCTATTAACCAGTGTAGATAGAAAATTAAATTGAGTTTTATTTATGGACGCTCTGTAACTGCTGCGGTTCTTAGCGTCCCATTCTATATTAGGCGTAAAAGACCAGTAATTTTGCTCAAAGGCCTCTTTATCAGGCTTGAGGTTCTTTTACGTGCCGTAAATCTACGACACACCGGCTATACTTCCCTTCCGAAGGAAGCCGCCGGGTTTGAACTCGCGACCTCGGGAACTAGAAGCTAGCATGGTAACCACTACTCCACGTACAACGACAATATAGATAGAAGAATAAACCTTTCAAAAAAAATATAGTTTGTACAACAGTGAATAGAGAAAGTCATGTGAAAGCTCTACTACGTATAGTAAGTAGGGGAAGTATTGTACTCCACCCAAAAATTCGATACCGAGATTTCACCGGAAATACATGTTTTGAGATCCCCTGAATCCAAAAAAAAATTTTTTGGAAACATGTCCGTGTGTGTCTGTGTGTCTGTCTATCTGTGAACAGCATAACCCAGAAACGAACAGTCGGATAAACACCAAACTTGGTATTTAGGTTCAGTATCTTCCAGAGATGCGACACGAAGGTTTTCAAGAAAATCCCCCCCACCCCAGACTCCCCTTTACATGGAACATTTTTCGAAAATTTTAATTTTCTCAAAAATGGCTCTAACGATTTTGATTAAAATATCATATGTTTAAGATATTTTTATGATAAGTAAAATGTATATGTTGAATTTTTTGGGAATGTCTCCAAAAGTATTCTTTATTGTGAACGACTTTTGCATAACTGGTAAACCATAAGGGATAGACAAAATTTTACTACACACAAAATGTAGATCGCGTTAAAATACACAATTTATGTCATAAACATTTTTTTTTGTTGAGTGAACCATTTTCGAGATATTGCTTGTTATTCTCTTAAATTTTTCAATATTTATTTTCTCAAATGGGAATTCGTTATTCATTTTTTTGTCTTGGATATGCAAAGAGTATTAATCTGTGGCAAAGAGAATGGTGCTGCACCTAGCAACCAGCTATTAAAAGATATGCATGTGCTTAAACGCTACTGTTTTTCCATATTGCTCTTGTAAATATATATTCCCCTTACATCTACAAGAAAATTAGCAATAAGATAGACTCTGCGAATGTTTATCTCGATAAATATGAAGTAAATGGTGAATAGGCGTTTGTAAAATTAGTTCGTACAAGGGTAGAGAAGGTCATGTGAGTGTAACACATCAGATTTTTTTTAATTGGAAAGGAACATAGATAAAATGTGTCGACATTATTATTCAGCTCTACTGCAGTTGAAGGAATCGCTGTGATGTAGAGTGTTCTTGCTTCACCATTACTTGTTGTGGCGATGTGTATAATCTAACCAGGTTGGGTTTATCGCGTACGTTACTTACTTGTAACATAACAATAATATAATATGGGGCAGGACTCCGGAGGATACAACGAGGACCCCACCCAACCTCGTTTTGCACCGCCCCTGAGTCGATAAGGAATATGAGAGTCACATACCGAGCAGGTGGTAGCATCGAGGACGAAGGTCACGAACGTCCTGACAAAAGGTTGTTTCACTGTTTTCTGTAGTCCCTAGGCAAATGCTGCGATGGCTTCTGGACGTACTAAAAAATGTACCTTCCCTCGTTCCCTGTCACTTAACTGTCCTTCAGAGTCGTAGGGTTAGGCTCAGTAGACAGCGGTGTGCGGCGTAGACGGAGTACGTGCTTGCCGCGATGCACCGTCTGTAAACATTAGGGACCCCGATACTTTCGGAGACTGCCAATTCCGTCCCTGAAACTTGAGTTTCATTCCTCCCACTTTTATATCACAAGTGGGATTATTGATAAAATGAAATAAATGTAATATTTTAATGAGGAATTTTAATATAGAAGTACCTAACTTTTAATGATATTTCTGATCTATACTAAAATATAAGCTAAGCTATGCAAAATGCTACATATCGAGCTGTCAGCTACTTCTTTAATGTGTACACGTACCTACGATACACAGAGGAACTTTTGCATTTCATCAAACTAAGGTTTCACTGAAAATTCATGTTTATTCATATGCACTGATTAAAAAAAATATGTTTCACATCAGTTTCTCTACCCAGTATCGTTGATAAAGAGGCCTCTGAGCAAAATTACCGCCCAATATATAACGGGACGCTAAGGACCACAGCAGTTAAAGAGCGTCCATAAATAAAACTCAATTTAATTTAATTTCTAACCAGTATCGCTTATTTCTCTATCGGCTGATCGAGATAAATAGTTTCATTATATATTTCGTTAGGTACAAGAGGGATACAGGAAACTGAAACCATAGCCATATGTTTAAAAGTGGGTCGTAGTAAGCTGTCCTTGAAATTCCATACTATTTCCATGACATCGCCTACAACTAAATGATGACCGCTTCAAAAACTGACAAGGTATTCGAAAATTCAAATAAAAAACAACGGATATCTGGGAAATGGTGATACCACAAAAAGTTATTTTAAATAAAATGTGTCTTTTCAAAGAGATCTATGTTTTTTTCTGTGAAAAGTTTGTCTATCTCTTACGATTTCTCAGCTATACAAAATTGTATACAATTTTTTTTAATGAGGAGGTTTTCGCAGGATATTACCAGAAAATTCGAGATATACATTCTATTTGTCATGTAAATATCTTTAATATATGGTCGTTTAATCAAATTTGTTAGAGCAATTTTTGAGAAAATAAAAAATTTCGAAAAACTTTCCATGTAAGGATACTGTGAGTGGGGGGATTTTTGTTGAAAGTCTTCGTATCCCATCTTTGAAAGATATTGAACTTAAATATCAAGTTTGCTATTTATAAGATTTTTCGTTTTTGAATTATGCTGTTTCACACGCAGACGCTCACCTTTTTCTAAAAATTCTATTTTGTTCATTCAGGGGGCCTCAAAGCATGTATTTCCAGTGAAATTTCGGTATCAATGTTTTGGGTTGAATACAATACTTCTCCTACCTACTATACGTAGTAGAGAAAGTAAAAAGGTTTATTTTTGGATGCAGGGGATCTAAAACATGTATTTCGGGGAAATTTCGACATCAAGGTTTTGGCTAGCATACAATACTTCTTCTATCTTGAGGCAGTATTTTTAACACTTAAATGATATGATTCTAATTACATAAAATATAGTAACAGCCCGCCTTAAGGCAATATGTGTATGTAATAGTCATTGTATTGTGTTTATATTAATATGTATATGTATAATAACGTTATACGAATGTACTAGTAGTCTAACAATGTAGGAGCTGTGAGAATGGAAGCAAGCTGCCTTCCGTAGCAAACAGAATTATAAAGTAGAAGCCGAAAGTTGCTAACAATGAGGTAACCTTGAGACAACAATAAATTAGAAAGCTTAAAAAGGCTACTAATAGTTCTTGGAACAATAATAATGTAACATTTAAAACAGTTTATAAATAGCCAATCAAAAACTAGAAAAAGCTTAAGTTGAATAAAAGTATTCTATTGGAGTAGGATTAGTCAATCAGAGACTTGAAATAGAGGAAATGTAGGTACAAATTCAGACGGTAGGCGCTACAAGGAAGTGTAACCAAGCAGTTCGGTACGGTACAGGTTCAATGTGAGATATAAAACTTCATTACGGTGAGAATAATATAAAGTTTACGTGTTTAAAAGTGCAAATAACAATAATCTCACAGCTCTACAGTAGGATATATCAGTAAAGTGTTATTTAATCGTGTGAAGGATTAATAAAAAAAAGTTAAATACAATTATAATTTGTGTAAGCCTTGTTCTTTAGCCGTACCACCCCTGCTAAGAGATACGTGCTCTAAAAATACTAATAACGTAGCTGAGGTATACGTATAATATTTAAATGAACATTAAAATACAAAGTTGATTTTTAAACTTGGGGCGAAGGCCACCGGAAAGTTTATACCGTACGTGGGGCGAACACTCCTAGAAACAATCTCCTGCAAATTTGGCATCCATTACGTGTGTGGTCTAAAACACCTTCAAATTGACGCCTATACGTGATGCAACCGCTACAACAATGGGGCTACAAATGCAAGTGACAGCCATATGTGGGGCTGCAACCTCTCAACCTACTACGTACAAAAAGCAATACACACATTTTTAGCAAAAGGTGCATACGAGCGTGTGTTTGTAAACAGCACAACTTAAAGTCGGATAAATACCAAACTAAGGTCCAAGGATGCGACACAAAGATTTTCAAGAAATCCCCCAACCCAAAATTTTTCGAAATTTTTAATTTTCTCAAAAAATGGCTGTAAGGATATTGATTAAAATACCATATATTAAATATATTTACATGACAAGTAAAACGTATCTTGTATTTTCTGGGAATAATCTGTGAAGTCTTCATCCAGAAGGAATTTTACATAATCTTGTATAACCGGTAAACTTTAAGCGATAGACGAAAACGTACTGCATAAAAAGTGTAGATCTTTTTAAAACGCACGATTTATTTCAAATAAGTTTTTGTGGTATTAGCCATTTCTGAAATATCGTTTAATAATAGTTCAACTAGTAGAATAGTATTTCATTCTTTTGAAGTCCTGTTGACATTCAGTTGTTTCTCGCGATGTCATGGAAACAGTATGGAATTTTAAGGCCAGCGTATAGTGTCCAGTTGTTAAACATTTGAATATCGCTGTTCTCTTTGTATCTATAACGAAATGTGTAATGTGGCTATTTCCGGAAAGGTTTGTCTCGATTATAATGAAGTAGATAAACTTTGGTAAGACTAATTTGCAGAAGAGTGTATAGAGAAAGACATGTGAATGTAACTGTTGTAAATTTCAATAAACGCATTTACCAAGGGTAAGCGTCCTGTGGACAAAGACATGTAAGAAAGATGATATCCCGGCTAATCCTTACATATCCTGCGGTTTGTTATCTCATACGACACAGGACACGTCCCTCTTGGTCCTGGCCACTGAGCCTGGATTTGTTTCTTTGTTTAATGTGACAAGCTTTATCTTCATTCTCGTGCGGCCCTCAGCTGGAAAACATTTCCCTACATGTATACTTGAGGGTTTCTGCTTCATTCTAGTCGACATTTTTGGGAATTCTGCTAAAATATTTGACACCCATGTGTGCGTTTTTACGCTCTCAAAAGTCTACTTGCGATATGCGATGAGCTGCAGTCGATCCAGAAACTCGACATCGAAATTTGATTGGAGGTAGCGTTACATCTTAGTCTGTTCGCAAAAAGTTATGCCTCTCCAATTAAAATACTTCTTTTTCGTGTCATCGGAGGCGACTCGGCACTGCTCCAGTGGGGATATTGTATCTATGCCCTACAAGAGAGCGCTCCCGGTAGGGAGGAGGAGGTGAGAGGAGACCAAAACCAAGAGTGACGGCACAGCAATGACAGGGTCCCACAGTTTCCAGATTGAGGCGCCCCGACAATCGGACAAGCAGACCGGGGACCCCCGCTCCGAAGGGATGGTCCTATACCCCAACAACCAGCCGAAAGCCGAGGGAGGGAGAAAGTTCCACAGAGAACATCCTTTTTCCCTGCCACGTCGTACCGAAACACCAACGTCGACACTTCCAACCCTGAAACAGACCTAACGGGGTGAAGGATGAATGAACTAAATTCGGGGGCTAAAAGAAACCAGTCCAGCATTCGCCTGCCAACCAGGGAAAGCCCCAAAAAAACATGGGTTAGACTGGGCGGTCGCCGGGAACCTCCCCCATGCGAGTCGCACGCATTACCGCGGCGCCACCTCGCTCGGGTAAAGTGGTTTTAATTTTGAAACGATTTCAAACAAATTTCAAATGTATCGTTAAAGTATGTTCCAACTCTTGTAATTATATAAAATGATAACCCAGTATCGAACGCACCCAACAAAGACTATAGCATGAAAAAGTTTGCTTTTTCCAACCTAACAATAAGTAATCACTTGAGTTTTAAAAAGAAAATTCTGATGTGTTACACTCACATTACTTTCTCTAACCTCAGGCGCTTATTAGTGGGTACACAAATTATTTTTACGAAAGTTTATTTTTTTAATTTCTTCATTTTAATCGAGATAAACCTTTCCAGAAATAGCTACATTACACATCTCATTATAGATACAGATGGAACAACATAGTCAAATGTTTAAGAACTGGATGCTATACTCTGGCCTTAAAATTCCATAGTTTCTATTACATCGCGATAAACAACTCAAAATAGAACTTGAAAAGGATGACAAGATATTGAATAATTCGAACCATTAAAAACGGATATTTCGGAAATGACTGATGCCACAAAAAGTTATTTGAAGTAAATCGTGTGTTTTAAAGAGAGATACATTTTTTGTGTAGTACGTTTTCGTCTATCACTTAACGTTTACCAGTTGTACAAGATTATACAAAATTCCTTCCAAATGAAGAGGACTTCACAGGCTATTCCCAGAAAATTTAAGATATATATTTTATTTGTCATATAAATGTTTTTAATATATGGTATTTTAATCGAAACGTTAGAGCCATTTTTGAAAATTTAAAATTTCGAAAAATGTTCCACGTAAGGGGTAGTTTGGGGTGTGAGAATTTTCTTGAAAATCTTCGTGTCGCATGTTTGGAAAGTACTAAACTTAAATACCAAATTTGGTATTTATCCGACTTTTTATTTTTGAGTTATATTGTTCACAGTAGCATATACACACACACGTACGCGGATCTTTTTCTAAAAATGTTTTTTTGGACTCGGGGCCTCAAAACATGTATTTCTTGTGAAATTTCAATATAGAAGTTTTGGGTGGAACACAATACCTTTTCTACCTACTATATACGTGGTAGAGAAGGTTACATTGAATAAATAAGCGTGAAGCATGTAACAAGTCTCATTTTCCTAAAATACCTCCTTTCAGCGATAGCCTAGCTCACGCGTCTATGAAGGGTAACGCCATTTGCAGTTGAGTTTACCGTTTGGCATGGTGGAATAACTTTATATGTATGATGGTGTACACTACAGAACAGTAGTGTGTATTGTATTAAGTTTTGCTCGAACAAATTCACTGTGGACTTTCAGCTTGAATTTATATCGAAATTCCACGGTTTCTAACAAATACACAGTTTATAGTTTGTTAGAAATACTGAAACATACTGGGTCCATGTTAGACAAAAAGAAACATAGACAGCCAACATTGGAAAGGTAGAATCAGAAGACCAAAAAATTCAATGCCATAGCCAGGATTTGAACCGGGAAAAATGTGATTCAGCTGGAGGATGGTTCAAATCCTGGCTATGGCATTGAATTTTTCGGTCTTCTGATTCTACGTTTCCAACCTTGTCGTACACACAGTCAGTATGGAAGAACAATAAATTCATAGAGCGCCACATTGCTGCCTCGCATTAAGTGTTTTTGAAAACAGAATAATTGGCTCGCTTTCCAGGTCTACGTCCATGTGATTGTTATCTGTGGGGAGTACTTAGAGATAAAAGTTCATGTAACAAATCCCCATACACTCGACGAATTAAAAGGCAGTACGTTTTATAGTATTTCAGCTGCACGAGTGTTCAGTGATGTGTTCAACAGCTGACAGGCATAATTTCGAACAACTTTTATAACTGGGTTACCATATGCCACGGATTTCATGGACTGTCTGCAATTTTATAGCAAATGAAAACGTCCACCGAAAAAAAATCCGCGATGTTTAATATATTTGAATTCAACTTCAACAAATTTAATATTTTTTTTGGGGGGGGGGGCAAGGATGATAGTTTTGAGAATTTGTTGTCACGTAAGAGACGGGTTGCCTTCATTCATAATTCCATTTCTAGTGAGCGTGTTTCAAAGTTGCTAAAAATTGTGGGATATTATTTCTCCACCCCTGGTCATAACAACAATGTAGTTGTGCGCTCAGTGAACAGAAGAAAGGAATAGGTCAAATGAGTTAATGCAATGCTGCAAATACAATATGAAAAATGAGGCAGTATTTTTAACACTTAAATAATTTGAGTCTAATTATATAATTCAATAACAGCCCGCCTTAAAGCAATATGTGTATGTAACAATATATAAAAAGTTTATATTTCAGTCATTGTATATGTTTATTTTATTGTATACTACTGTATACATGTTCAATAATGTTATATGAATGTATTACGTAATTTAATAATGTAGGAGCTGTGAGAATAATAGGTTAAAAGTTGCTAACAATGAGGTAACCTTGAGGCAATAATGAGTTTGAAAGTTTAACAATGTAATTTTTGTGACAGTTTATGAAATAGCCAATCAACAACCAGAAAAAGCTTTAGTTAAATGAAGGTATTCTATTGGAGTATGATTATCCGTTCAGAAACTGAAAAGGAGAAACATTTACAAATTCAGAAGTCAGTTGCCTGCGGACAGTGTTTGTAACCGGATGCGTGATGCGTCCTCGAGAAATATAATACGTATTCGTGTGAGACGAAAATAGTTTACGTGTTAAAAAGTGCAAGTATTTAATAATAAAAAGAATCTCACAGCTCTCTATATCAGTGAAGTGTTATTTAAATCGTGTCAAGCATTAATAAAAGGAGTGAAGTAAAATTATAATCTGTGTAAGCCTACATTTTTGTCGCACCATAACCCTACAAAGAGAAACGTGTCTCTAACAATACTACTGACGTACCCGAAGCAAACGTAAATATATTTAAAGAACCAGTCAAATTACAAAGTTAATATTTTTTTTAAACTTGGAGGCAAAGGCCACTTGAAGGTACATTTGGGGCGAAGGCTACCGGAAACTGTTTACTATACGTGCGGTTGCAACTACTACAAGTTCGGCTCCCCAACAGTTGAAATATAATACAACTCCTTCAATACGAACTACTTCAAATTGACGCCCAAAGCATGGTAAAAATAGCGTAACAAACCATTTTCTCAAATTGGCTTCCATACGTGAGGCTAATAAAATAACTTTCTCAAAAATATAAGTTGTAGTGCGTTTCATAAACTTATTGTGAACAATATAAGTTCTTTTCTTCTGTTCCACATTCTAAGAAACACCACTGGTATACAAAACTTAAATGTTGATAATGAATACAATGAACTGTACTGAATACATTTAAATACATTCTTGATAATATGTGCTTACTTAAGGTAAAATACAATAAAGCAGTCTTTCCAAAACTCTGGATTATTAATTAAATACACATTTCTTCTAAATTAAGGCTTCGTATTCCTCAAAACTTAATTCCCTTATATCGATTAACTAGCGGTAAAAAATGTCCTGGTTTTACATTATGAGATTATGTCAAACCTATTTACAACGAAAGGTAAACACAACATATTCACATTGTTTCGCATCGTTAGCATTACGTAGGAGAGAAACCCGTCCACTGCTACTACACGAACGGATTCGTATAGTAGTGCCGTAGGAGTGACGGGCTGCCAGTCGCGTCATTCAAGAGAAACCTGGTACATACTCTGTCCTACGAATAAGCTGCATATAGGTTTATATCCATTAACATTGGTGTAGTATTTGTTAGTATTCTTAGCAGCTTCACAGACACACGAGTAGTAAGCAACCCTCGGCAAGCAGAACCGGAAATTCCCTACAAGCAGATTGACCTCTAGTAATCTATCATGTCGCTAGAGGTAACCCGCTTCTGGTCCAGCCAACCCAAGGGCTGCCAACTGTGGCCTTTATTAAAAAATTACAAAGATAATACATGTTTACTGTCGGTGGGGTTACAGAAGATGCAATTATAGACAAGAGAAGCACGTCCATCGATGTGATCTCTTTGTGAAGGTTCATTCTGTTGTTTGTTGCACCTAAAGAAGGAGGCGAAATGCTGTCTGAAAAAGACAATCTGAACATGCCCACACCTGGTTCACGTCACGGGGCGCGCACGTTTTCCTACTCATTTGGTTCAGCGAATCTCAAAGCGTCTATTTCCAGTGATTTCTCTGATATTGAATTTTTGGATGCAATACAGAATTCCTCCCCCTGCCTTAAGAAAGTGGCAGAGGAAATATCAAACTCTTGTATTGAGGTGTTTGCTTACGTAATATTTTTTTTACGTAAATTATTTAGCTTTTTGTTTGGGAAGCCAATTTGAAGAAGTATTGTTCTTGAAGTTACTTTGTTTAAGAAGTTTGCAACACGCTTTGGGCGTCGGTTTGTAGTTGTTGATTACGTAATAGTTACTGTTGTTACGCAATATGCTGCTACGTATGAGAAGCTGATTTTAAGATGTAATTTTGCTGTTACACTCAAAGTTTTACACTATAATATTTAACTTTGTTATTAAAACTTCTTCTATATATTATTTATGTTTGAATTTGCCTCGGCTGCGTCAGTAATGTTTGTAGAGTCATGTATTTCTTAGGCAGGTTGCGGTACAATAATTGTAGACATACACGAATTTTAAGTTTTTAAATTCACTTCTTTTTATTTTATCCTTTGCACCTTTTAATAAAGCATTACACTTTTTTTAAGAATTGTGAGATTCTTTAATACTTTCGCTTAGCTAACGCGTAGACATATTTTACGATTCACACGTAATATTTCTATAAAGAACACATCTTCCATCTGGTCACTACCAAGGTTTGCCAGCAACTGAACATGTTTCAACCGTTAAACCCGTAAGCTTCGCTATTTCAAATCTCTGATTGGCTAATTCTAGTCCAATAGAATATCTGCATTTTACTTAAAGCTTTTCTTTGCTGTTGATTGGTTAATTTTAAACTGGTACTGAATTTACATTATCATTGCTCTAATCATGACTAATAACATTCAAATTCTCAAACTCATTATTGCTACAAGGTTACCTCATTATTACCTCATTGTTAGCAACTTAAAACTTATTATTCTCACAGCTCTTGCATTATTAAAGTATGTAATGTATTCACATAACATTATAAAACATGTTTATAATAAAAATAAGCATATGCAATGACTGTTACATACATTTTAAATCATTATTACATACATATTGTTTCAAGGCGGGCTGTTATTGAATTTATTTATTATAAAAAATACAATTGAAATTATTCAGGTATTAAAATACTGCCTCAGTATTTAACTCCGTACTTTCATCGGTTCGCCCAAAAATTGAATAGTTTTAGGAAGCTGACCATTTTACTCATTTCAAAAAGATTTGAAAATTGTCGACAAATTTTCGTGAAATTATCGTTTAAAAATCTTTCAGTTCCATGGGTGAGTAGTTCGTCTGTAAATTTAAAGCGGGGGAGGGGGTTAATTAATTTAGTTAAAACGTTATTCGAGTTTTAAAAATCCACATCAAGTACCAACTTGTTCGGAAAGCCCGTCTTGGCTGAAGGGGCACACAAGTAGGAGTGAAAGTACAGATCACAGAGGGCACCCGAAGCCGAGGTAGAGCACCGCAAGTAGGCCAGAATGCCTCTTTTTGCTTCCAACGTGAGGAATGTATAACGGGGCGACGATGTGCGCAAGCATGGACGGGGACCCTAACGGTTACAGATGGAACGATTCGGAGTCCTCCAGCCCTGCCCACAGAAAGCTGTCGTAGTCCAACCAAAAGGGAGAAACTTTTGCACAGCGCACTACCCTGAAACAAAAGATAGGAAAGATGGGGACAGGAAATTCGTGCTAGAAGATGAACCAGCGCACTATTTGCCTACCGACCCAGAGAAACCACGAAAAAAACTATAGTTTGAGTGGCTGGCACGGGAGTCGAACCCGGGAGCCATCTCGCTCGGTGGACACACAAATAATTCTTTAAAGTGTAGGTATATTGTTGTCTCGCAGCTGGTAGACACGCGACCGCAAGAGATTAGGCAGTGCTGGAACTCCGACTATCTGTTATCAGCACTTGTCCAGCCGAGCAAGGCACCAAAAACTTTTGAGGAAAGGAAAGGAATTGGATATGTTTTAATCTCGTGGTCGGACAAGGAGTCGATAGCACGCCCTCTTGAACGATTCCATTAACAGAGTGAGTTATTATCGGCTATCAGACCGCGAAATGGAGGTGCAACTCTCAACCCGGTGACCCGTGTTCGACATTCGGAGGGGTACATCTACGTTTTATTGTGACTACAAAGTGTAGAAGAAGTATTGTAATCCATCCTAAAATTTCACCGGAAATACACGTTTTGAGGCTTCCTGAGCCAAAAAAAAACATTTTTCTACGAACAGCATAACTTGAAAACGAGAAGTCGGACAAATACCAAATTTGGCGTCAAAGTTCAGCATCTTCCAAAGTCGTCCTCCATGATGCAGTGGTTACCATGCTAGCCTCTAGTTCCAGAGGTCGCGGGTTTAAACCCGGCGCAGGGCGATAGATTTTTTCGGGAGTAAAAATTCTTAGCAAAGGGAAGTAAAACTGGTGGTCCCGTGTGGTGGATTTACGGCACGTAAAAGAACCTCAAGCCTGATAGAGACCTCTGAGCAATTCGATTTTTAGTTTTAGTTACTAATGAATCCATGTGGCCGGGGGAATCTGTGTTACATTCACATGACTTTCTCTACCCTCTGTCGTTTATTAATGGATATACAACTATTCTTATGAAACTTTTTTTTATCTGCTTCATTTTAATTGAGATAAACATTTGCAGAAGTAATTACATTACACATTTCGTTATATATACAAAGAAAACAGCGATAGTCAAATGTTTAACAACTGGACGCTATATGCTGGCCTTAAAATACCACACTGTTTCCATGACATCGCGAGAAACAACTGAAAATCGATGAGAAATATATAATGGCAAGTATTGAACATTCGAACCATTAATAACAAATATCTTGGAAATGGCTTATACCGCAAAAAGATGTTTTGAAATAAATGGTGAATTTTAAGGGGATCTACATTTTTTTGTGTACTACGTTTTCGTCTATCGCTTAACGTTTATCAGTTGTACAAGATTATATAAAATTTCTTCCGAATGAAGAGGACTTCACAGGCTATTCCCAGAAAATTCAACATACACATTTTTGTCATGTAAATATCTTTCATATATGGCATTTTAATCAAACTCGTTAGAGCCATTTTTGAGAAAATAAAAAATTTCGAAAAATGTCCCATGCAAAGGGTGGTTGAGGGGATTTTCTTCAAAATCTTCGTGTGGTTTCTCTGTAAGATGTTTGTTTTGAGCTATGCTGTTCAATGCTCACACACAAGTGAATCTTTTTATTAAAAAATCTTTTTTATTCGGGGAGCCTCAAAACATGTATTTCCGGAGAAATCTCGGTATCGAATGCGATATGTATGCAGTACCTTCTCTACCTAGAGAAATTAAAAATGGCATAGGATAAGATAGGACTACTTAACGGAGCGGATGCCTAGATCCCTAATGGATCTTGTGCGTACACCCCAGAGAGGAACGGATGAGGTGAGTGAACTGTAGGAGACTGGAGGGCTGCAGAGCTACTGGTGAAAGTCGACAAAGACGCTCAGAGTTCCCTAACAGTTCCAGGCTTGACCGCGCAGCCACAGGAGACGCTCCTCTAGTGGGAGCTCTACAGTCTTCCCTCTAGCAGGGCCAGAACAAACTCCAATTCGCAAGCCTCTGCGCCATTTGCCCGATACCGACTGAACCACAGCCCCTGAGTCAACCTGAAACATGAACGAGGGAAAGAAGAAATACGTGGTAGAATAGTCACCGGGAATCGAACCCGGCACCTCTCGAATGCGAGCCTCACACGTTACCGCGGGGCCATCTCGCTCGGTTGGCTTAAGACATAAGAGCAGTTATGTTTTGTTTTCCAAGTACATTTTGCTTAATTTGAAATTATTCATACCCAAACAACAAATTTTTTTCACGATAACCATTGTTTGTATGAATTATATAACATGCAAACAATTACATGACACGTGAGAATATGGCACTAGTTACTGTGGTTTTGAAGTTTAAAATAATTAATATTTCTCACGTTAGACATTTTAATTGTCGAGATATTTGACATTGAAAAACTTTAATAAACTAATAATTTCCGATGAACTACCAAAAATTGGCCTAAGCCGTTTGTTTAAAGCCTCATACACTTTATTACGCTTTGCGTGTGGTTTTCTTTTTGATCAACTTTCTCCCTCTACACGCGGGTTGCTTCTGTTCGCACAGCGCTCCTACAGTGATTTTCCTAAAGTACTACAAGCCAGTGTCTCTGTCTCACCTAGTGTTTGAATCTGACGGTGGCTTACTGAAAGTGTGATAAATTAACGTTTTATTAGTATTTGTTGTTGAATAAGATATCCTAAAGATAATCGCTGTATAAAAGTGCTACACAACATGAAAATATATTGATTTTTTTAAGATATATTTCCTTGTTTATGGTTCCACTTGTAATTTTTAAGATGTTACGGACGTATACCAAGACTTATTTAAAATATATACCTACCTTCAGTACTTGAAGGTTTCCTTGAATATCTAAACTGCTGTACTATTCCACCCATTCAACAAAATTTTGAGGTTACAATCACATGACTTTTCCTACCCTCTATCGCTTATTAGTGGGTGTACAAATTATTCTTATGAAAGTTTATTTTCCTATCTACTTAATTTTCGGTATGAAACCTGACCGCTCGCACGGTGTTGTGCGTCAGTCAATGTTGGCTGGCTTCCCTACAGCACGCACTCACGACAAGCTTTCTGTCCTTCAATTACCACGTAGTCAAATTAGCGTCAGTAGTCCACTTTCGTTTGCGAAGATGGGAAGCCAGTTATCTCTAGAACCTATATTTCTATGTAAATTTTTCGTTAAATACGAATCGGCTCGTCGCGTTCGTAAAGAACCCATCCTGAAGTTTCCTGCACAATTTCCCCCTTCCAGAATTTCAATTTACGCTCTTGAGAATAAATTTGAGAGTACTGGTTCAGTGCAAAACAGTGCGAAGGCGTACAGTATTAATCCATATTCTTTCCACGACATCGCGAGAAATAACTTAATGTCGACAGCACTTTAAAAGAATGGCTAAGCACTGAACAATTCGATTCATTAATAACAGATATCTAGGAAATGGCTGATGCCATTTGAAATAAATTCTGTTTTAAACAGATCTACATTTTTTGTGTGGTAGGTTTTCGTCCACCGCTTGACGTTTACGGTTATACAAGATTTTACAAATTTCCTTCTAATGAAGAGGGCTTTCGGGGGCTATTCCCAGAAAATTCAAGATATACGTTTTATTTGTCATGTTAATCTTTAATATGTATTCTAATCAAAATCGTTAGATTTTTTTAGAAAATCAAAAATTTCGAAAAATATTTCATGTAACGGGTAGTTTAGGGTGGAGTGATTTTCTTGAAAATCTTCGTGTCGCATCCTTGGAAGGTACAGAACCTAAATACCAAGTTTGGTATTTATCCGACTTTTCGTTTTTAAGTTATGCTGTTCACACACCGCGCGCGGACATTTCTCTAAAAATGATTTTTTTAGTCAAGGTGCCTCAAAACATGCATTTCTTGTGAAATGTCGGTATCGAATTGGAATGACAATGCTACGCCGGCTTCGGAGATGTTGACGTTATTGAGGGTGGAAATAATACTGAACCCATCCTCGCTGAAGAGATTACCCTTCTTAGATGCAGATACCGGCACTAAATCGAACGGTAGACATTTCCGTTGTTGCGCAATGTGTCCATCTTGGTACTGGGTGCTCCTCAAACAGTAACTAACTCTTGAGTTCAGAAGAAGCAAATTTGTGGTGGCCCAACCGCGCCGTATATGACGTGTGCAGATAACCCTTTGTGCGTTAAAAGAGTTGCAGAACTCAGCGGGGCAATTCCAAGTAAAGACGGGTCAGTGGGAAACTGGCGCATCAGCTGTTCTCAGAAACGTCCATATGTGTACACGGAGACAGTTTCAGCATCCTATCAATCAACAATGGCAAAATTCCGAACACCTATTCAATGAGCGAAGTCAGCATAACACTGATGGTGATGATTATGATAACAATAACATTGATATCATATGCTTAAGATATTTTCATGGCAAATAAAATGTTTATCTTGAATTTTCTGGGGGAATGTCTCAAAAAGTCCTCTTCATTCTGAATGACTGTCGCATAACAATAAACTGTAAGAGATATACAAAATTATACTACATAAAAGATGTAGATCTTGTTAAAACACACAATTTATGTCATATACATTTTTTTTGAGTGAACCATTTCAGAGATATCCCTTGTTATTTTTTTGAATTTTGCAATACTTACACTTTTTCTCAAAGGGGAATTCGTTATTCATTTTTTTTGTCCTGGTAATGCAAAGAGAATGGAATACTCGACATAGCAACCAGCTCTTAAAATATTTGACTATCACTTAAAGCCTATCAATTCCCCTTGCATCTACAAGAAAATTACCAATAAGATTAACATCTCTATTAACATGAAGCATATGGAGAATAAGCGTTTGTAAAAATAGTTTGTACAAGAGTAGAGAAAGTCATGCGAGTGCAACACGTCAGACTTTTTCCTATGTGGTACATCTGTAACAACCTAGGGCACCAACTAAAATAGGAAAACAAGTATTGAAAATGTTAATCCAAAATATGCAAAAAGTCTTTTGAGCCTAGAAGCTTTGCCTGCAGAGCTACCTAGGTTAACCCGTCATTTGTCGCTACCGTTGTTGTGACACGGTTTGTCGCACCGTGAGCATTTCGCTCACGGTAATAAATACACGTAACAAGAGATAAAATTATGTCAATAACACAATTTAATAACACGTAAATTATAATTTTCTAAATCTACTACAAATGACATTTTTACTTTCTCTACTACGTATAGTAAGTAGGGGAAATATTGTATTCCACCCAAAAATTCGATACCGAGATTTCACCGGAAATACATATTTTGAGATCCCCTGAATCCAAAAAAATAGCATTTTTGGAAACATGTCCGTGTGTGTCTGTGAACAGCATAACTCAGAAACGAACAGTCGTATAAACACCAAACTTGGTATTTAGGTTCAGTATCTTCCAGAGATGCGACACGAAGGTTTTCAAGAAAATCCCCCACCCCAGATTACCCTTTACATGGAACACTTTTCGAAAATTTTAATTTTCTCAAAAATGGCTCTAACGATTTTGATTAAAATATCATATGTTTAAGATATTTTCATGACAAATGAAATGTATATCTCGAATTTTCTGGGAATGTCTCCAAAAGTATTCTTCATTGTGAACGACTTTTGCATAACTGGTAAACCATAAGAGATGGACAAAATTTTACTACACAAAAAATGTAGATCGCGTTAAAATACACAATTTATGTCATATACTTCTTTTTGTTGCGTGAACCATTTTCGAGATATTGCTTGTTATTCCCTTAAATTTTTCAATACTTTTTCTCAAATTTATTATTCATTTTTTTTGTGTCCTGGTAATGCAAAGAGAATGGAATACTCCACATAGCAACCAGCTCTTAAAACATTTGACTATCGCTTAAAGCCTACCAATTCCCCTTGCATCTACAAGAAAATTAGCAATAAGATTTAACATGAAGCATATGGAGAATAAGCGTTTGTAAAAATAGTTTGTACAAGAGTAGAGAAAATCATGTGAGTGTAACACATCCGATTTTGTTTGAAGTGTTCACAAAATATTTGTCTTTAAAAAAAAGTAAAGAATATTAACTTGCGGTTGACTAAATGTAGTATATGTAGGTATTTGAAAGAAATTCAAATCCAATGTCTTCATTGACAAAATTATGAGTTTAGTGTTTGTTAAATGTGGTACTATATGCAATACCTAAATATAGCACAAATTCAATATACTCCTAAAAACAAATTATGGTGATGGTGGTGGCAACACTGGCAGCTCAAGGCACTTGTCACAGGTAATTCTTGCGTGTTCGTTGCACAAATATTTGTTACATTTACAACAGCTTTTCTTGGTTTTTCTGTTCTTTCGCCGAGGGCACAGTGAACATACACAGTAGTTGCAGTTTCTACATAATCCTCTTCATTACCAACAATTTTCTTCATTGAGACTCGCAAGTTATCTGACAAATTTGAAATAGACAGATGTACTTTCACATGGGGTTTTATAAGTTCTAGAGCCAAATGTTTCAAAAATATTCGACGCGCTAATTTCTTCTCTGTGTTAGTGAAATAAATTATCTGAGAATTTATTGCACCAATGTTCAAGAGCAAAAAAAAAATACCGGCAGTGGCCACCTGCAGGTAATTCTAGATATTGAATATTGAGATATCAATTCGTCGACAATATCGACTCCACCTTTTGTTTTGTTGTAGAAGGTAATTATGTGCGGTTTGTTTTGGTCGCCGGTTTCCTCATCAATTTCGTCACCAGAATGTAGAGTTGAAAGAAGCAGCACGTTTTTGTTTCTTTTAGGCACATATGACACTAGAACCCCCGTTTAGAGGAAACCAGACATACAACTACAAGCTAGCGTCTCTTTAGTATTTACAAAAATGGGTGGAATTTCTTTTTTGTTCTTCTTTAGTGTTCCGACCACAGTAGCAACTTCTTCTGTAGCAACTCCAAGGCTAGCAGAACAGATGTAAAATAATTATCCATGGTAATGTTTCTTCTTCCGCTGCTGCTACTCTGTTCATAACATTAGATGCTTTATTATCAGTCTGGTATGGACCTTCAGGTTGCTTCCCTGGGTAGATTTCTAGATTTGAAACATAATATGTTTCAGAATCTACCAATGCATACATTTTAATTCCATATTTTGATGGTATGTACTGTGTGGCAGTAATTTGTATCACAACAATATAAATGCCAGAGTGATTGTAATGTAAATAAGGATTATTGTATGACATTGATTTGAGATGTTTGTTAATTATAAGCATTGTTAGGAAATAAGTTTACACGGCCTCACTGAAACTGACAATAAGAGCGGGTAACAATGAGCGAGGGGGTGAGTTGTTTATTAATTAGAAGAGACAAGCAAATGACGTCAGATTGGCGCGCTTTTCTTAGAAATGGCGGGAATTTCTTCCCTAGAGCATATGTTTTCGTAATTTTTGATTGGATATAAAAATAGACGCTAATGTTGGCGCGTTTTATTAACCAATAGCAGCTCGGTTATAATGTTTAGGCATATTAGGGTGTAGGAGTATAAAAAGCTAAAGCCAGAGGCAAGTATTGTCCAGTCCAACAGAAACATTTGTGCATTACACGTCGCACAGTCCAACAGAAGCATTCGCGTGTAATACGTCGTTCAGTTCAACATAAGTATTCGTGGGTTATACGTCACAACGTTTAAGAGAATCGTCACGCAATTCTACAAAATCTCTCGCGTCGTAAAGTTAGTTATAAATGTGAAATACGCGAATTAATAATGTGCGGCAAATAAGTGATTATAATAACATTAGAAAACATAACAGTTTCAGTCTGGCGTGTATCAAGAATCAATATGTGAAATTGAATAATGTGTGACGACAATAAAAGTGTAAAAACAAATTATTTTATCAGTGTTATCTTTGAGTAACAAATCCTTTCCGTTTACACACCCTGTTCAAGAGATGTGCTCGACCGAGAAATAATAGCTAGCCGGAAGACAATGAACCCAACATTCAAAGTAGTAAAACAATAACAGGCGCTCAGAAATAAGATAACACGAAGTGACCGCGACAAATTGGCTTCCATACGTTGTGCAGATAAACATGAAGCATCTTCCAACTACCTACAAATATTCCACTTCAACTGGCGGAATTTACATCTTCCCCGGAAAGGAGGTATCATTTCATCAAGTGTTGTGTTTTCTCCTAATTCATAATTATTCATGTATCTGACGACAAATTCCTCAAATATTCTTCTAATGGGCGCCAGATTATCGATTTTCTTTCTATCAGCTCTATCGTTGATGTCATCAAATCGTAGAGCCTCGAGAAGAATATAGAAGCTGCGACTTGACATCACGGCACGAAAACATTCAACCCAGAACTCTTGGATGTTGATATGAGCAACCTTTTTCAAGCCTGCCATTTATAGAATACCAATTAGATCAGTTAATTCGTGTGGAGTTGTATCAGGACAATCCCTGGGTCGTGCATATTTAGTACGCATTTTTTGAAGATGTATGTTAGTACAGTTTGTAATATGTAAAATGTCTCTTCAACAAAGAACAAATTCCATGCATCTCCGACTGAAGTTGCATTTTTTGCCTCTCCTTTACAGCCTCGATGTGTTCTAACTGTCTAGGGCTTCGAACATTGGGGCGTGGTGGATGCATTGACCATACTGTTATTTTATCTTTTCCGATATGTGAGAAAATCACTTTCGGTTTCTGAGGCATCTCCTGCAGGTTGTTCTGAATCAGTTATTTGATCACTATGTTCAGAGGGCGCATCAGATTCACGTTCATCTAATCTTTCTTCCTGGTTCAAATCATCGCTGTCTAGGCCAACAGAAGTACTAGTTTCACTCAACCATGCAGGAATGCCTAAAATAAAATTTAAAAAAAATAATAATAATACATAATAAGTAGTTAGAAATCATGTTAGAAAATGTTTCACTATTGATTATGACATCTAATGTTGGCCTAAATTCAATTCTCAACAGAAGTGTTCAACCCGTGTCGAAAGAAATGTTAAAAATATGGTTACATACACATTTATTATAACAAAAAGTAAAAATAAACATACCTTGAGAATCCCTTCCATTCTGTTGTAAGGCTAGCAGAAGGATTTTTTTTCTCTCGACTCATTGTAAAAACCTAACTGAATATCAATGAAAACAATTCAAACGAAGGAATATTTTTAACGAACACAAAATAGGGCTTCTACATTTCAGCTTCAAGCCAGGATGATTGCGGACTGAACAATTGAATAGCACGGTTTGTCGCTTGATGAGCAAACCGCTCACAGCTGTGCCGCAACTGAACAAAGATTGCATAAACCATTGTCAATGAGATTGTTGTTAAATATAACTTAAGCAACTACTTCAGGAAAGTTTAAAAGTCATCTAGATTGAGCGAGAAGATTTTATCAATAGTCGTTACCGTAAAAAAAAAATCAAAATCAAAAGTGTGAGCAAAATGCTCATTTAGCGACAAATGACGGGTTAAAGCACCCACTAATGAATGTAAATTCTCTAACCTAGAATGTCAGGAAGTCTGCACAACAGTGGTAAGGCTTTCCATTGCAATCTGTACACCTGTAATGTATCTGTTAAAGAAATCTCGATACAACAAAAAGCTGCAATGCAGAGTCAATGGACCTCTGTGAGCAGAGGGTCCAATTTCTTGCAGAAGTGCTGCGGCAGTTGCTTTATTGAACCTGAAAAATGTGATATGAATGTGGTACTTTTTGTTTTCACAGAATTAGGAATACAACAGTAACAATTCCAGAATATTTGTGGCGTGTACTGTTAAAGAAAAGCAAATTACCAGTCATACATACAGTCAACTGTCGTTATAATGAATTTCTGGGGACTTAGAATTTCATTTCATTGTACTGAAATTTCATTAAATTGATTTTTTAACATTTTTATCTTAAAAATGTCAAAAGTGCAACTTTAAAATCTAATATAATGCTGCATCTATTTTTTAAAATGTAATACATATGTATTAGAATGCATATGGAAGGAAACAATGCAATTTAAAATTCACTACTAAAGTAAATTTATATTTAAAACATCAAAGTTGGCAGCATTACATAATTAATATGCAGTAAGCTTATATACTACATAAGATATCTTAAAATGGTTTCATTTTGAGAAGTACCTTTCCCCCCCCTTTCCTTCTTTGATAGTGAGGCAGTATTATTAACACTTAAATGATATCAGTCTAATTATATAATATAATAACAGCCCGTCTTAAAGCAATATGTGTATAATATATAAAGTGTATGTAACAGTCATTGTATTATGTTTATATTATTATGTAAATGTATAATAATGTTATGTGAATGTATTACGTAATTTAACAATGTAGGAGCTGTGAGAATAGAAGCAAGCTGCTTGCCGTAGCAAACAGAATTACAAAGCTGAAGCCGAAAAGTTGCTAACAATGAGGTAACCTTGAGGCAACAATAAATTAGAAAGTTTAAAAAGGCTACTAATAGTTATTGGAACAATAATAATGTAATATTTAAAACAGTTTATAAATAGGCAATCAATAACTAGAGAAGCTTAAAGTTAAATTAAGATATTCTATTGGAGTATGCTTAGCCAATCAGATACTAGAAATAGAGAAAATATACAAATTCAAGCGTTAGACACTACAAGAAAGCGTACCCTAGCAGTTCGGTTTGGTATGGTTCAGTGTGAGACATAAAAATTCATTGCGGAGAGAATAATATAAAGTTTACGTGTTTAAAAGTACAATTAACAATAATCTCACGACTCTACAGTAGGATACATCAGTGAAGTGTTATTTAATCGTGTGAAGGATTAATAAAAGGAGTGGAATACAAATTATAATTTGTGTAAGCCTTCATTCTTTAGCCGTACCAGCCCTGATAAGATATACGTGTTCTGCAAATTGCTACTGATGCAGGCGAGACATACATATATAATATTTACATAAATAACATTAAAATAGTTATTACACATAAAGTAAACATAGGGCGAAGGCCACTGGAAACTTTGTACCATACGTGGGGCGAACACTCCTAGAAAGAATCTCCAGCAAATTGGCATCCATTAAGTGTGTGGTCTAAAACAGCTTCAATTAATGCCTATACGTGGTGCAACCGCAACAACAATTAAACCCCTTCAATAGAACACTTCAGAATTGATTCTTCCAAGTAGTTTACAGTGCAATTTGTACTTTTTCTTACATTGCAAAATTCTTCTAGCTTTTTAACTTTTCTTTTACAGAAAACTGCTTTCTTTTACTTTTTGCTACTTTGTTGGCTGACATTGTTTAAACCAGACTTTCTCTAAGCACATTGAAATTCCTATCTTACGTAGGTAAAACCACATGAGACAGAAATAAGCAGACAAAAGAAAAGTTTGCCATTTAAACAAAATGCCGGACTATGGAGTTCGATTAAACAAAAGATACCTTATATGACAAAAGCAAAAATGTTATGATCAAAGATGAACTAACCACTCTCTGAATCAGGAAACGTAACTGTAATTGTTCATAAATCAAGAAAACCTTTTCAAAATTTGTTCAATCAGTCATATATACATTAAAGGGAATTTATTTTCCCTATACTGAGATTTCCGTTGCACCAATGTTCGTACAATTGAAATAATTTAACATAGACCCTAATGGAGATGTCCCAAAATTAGACCCACAATCTTTGGGAGGCTGATAAAATATATTATTTAAGGGATGAGGTTTTTTTTTTATTTTATTTATTTATTTATGGACGCTCTTTAACTGCTGTGGTCCTTAGCGTCCCATTCTATATTGGGCGTGAAATACCGGTAATTTTGCTCAGAGGCCTCTTTATCAGGCCTGAGGTTCTTTTATGTGCCGTAAATTTACGACATAGGACCACCAGCTTTACTTCCCTTCCAAATGAAGCCATGCTAAGGATTTTTACGCCCGAAAAAATCCATCACCCTCCACCGGGTTTGATCCAGCGACCTCGGGAACTAGAGGCTAGCATGGTAACCACTACACCACGGAGGATGACTATTATTTCAGGGATGCCCAACTGCAGTCAGAAGAGGGGAGGATGGGTGAACCTCCTTCCACCCGCTCTGACATGTTATTGTGAGCATGTAAGCCTGCTTTACGTTGCAAAAGATGGGCTATGTTTGCCGAGTTTCATGGCGGCTTAAAACCACTGTGATATTCTTTAAATATATTTAATACAATACACTGTGGAAGTCGTCACATTTCTCTTAGTGACTTTCCTGGAACATCTTATTTTTAACAAGGCTATCGATATTTGCCACCAATAATGATTAAAAAGTTTCAGAAGAACTTAGCAAGAGTCGTCGCTTATCCTATTACGATATTGGCTTTTAATGTAATTAATTTTGGAAAAAAAAATTGCTCGCAAATGTATATAAATGTAAAGATTGCCATTGCATTTATTGTAAAAAAAACATGTAGCCATGGAAATTTATCACAGGGCAGCAATTTAAAGAGTTCCCACCCTTCTTTATTAGAATATTTAATTGCAGTAGAATTCTGTGATTCAAGTAGTCCGAGATTATGTGGAGCTTCACTGCAAGGGAAGTTCAGAAGGGTGTGAAATTGGCGAATTTTCCAGTTCAGCATTTTCAGGTTGGCAAATTGTGATTCAAAATTGGCATGCAATTGCTATATAATATCAACATATTTGTTTAGAAGGGGAACTTGTATAGTGAAGATCGAATACAAGCAAGGAAAATGATACAGATCTCCAACTTTCGGCTGATCCCGCCAAAGAGAGAGTTTCACCATAAACGTGCTAATGGCATCAACTAAATCCACCCTTGTTTTATATTACCCTGCAAAGTTGTTTTCAAAATACTAAACTGTTGAGATAAATGTTACAAACGCAAGGTCACATAGCCATTCTTATGAGTCAGTTCCAATAGTTTTTTCCGCTGCATGAAATAAACACAATAATTACTTCATTAAAATAATAACCAGGAATATACATATGTATATGAGGTGTGATCAAAAAGTTTCCGGAATGCCTTCACAACAATGCTGACGCTGAGATTTCTTTAATTCTTAACCAGACTGTACATGCAGTGTTCCTTCCCGATAAAAATGAGAGGTCACGTGACTACCTGTAAGTCATAAGACCTTCAGAAGTCCAAGGCGCACTCCGGCGTCTCAACCCCAAAAGGGCACCGGGGCCTGACGGGCTTACACCCGCCATGCTACGACGCCTTCCCTTCCGGGCCGTTCTCTTTCTCACCAGGGTCTTCAATATGTGCTTTGCCCTCAGTCACTTCCCACGCGAGTGGAGAGAGGCTCGGGTTATCTGCATATTGAAGCCGGGGAAAGATCCGGTACATCCTGCCAATTACCGATCCATTAGCCTCCTCTCCGTCCTTTCAAAAGTGTTTGAAAGGACCATTCTTACCCGCTTGTCTCCCACCTTAGGGGACATTCGAGCCATCCCACCACATCAGTTCGGCTTCCGTCCTGGGCATTCGACCTCCCAGCAATTGCTGCGCGTGGTGGAAGCGGCTGCCCTGGGCTTCCAGGACAGGGCTTACACCGCCGCGGTTTCACTGGATGTCGAGAAGGCCTTCTCGACGACCTGGCATGCGGGTCTCCTCAAGAAGCTCATCCAACTGGAGCTTCCCACACACTTGATACACCTGTTACACACATATCTAAAACACCGCACATTTGTAGTTTCGGTTGCGGGACACAAATCTACACTAAGGCCAATACGAGGCGGAGTCCCCGAAGGTTCTGTTCTATCCCCTACACTTTTTAGTGTATATGTGGCCGATCTACCCACAGAGCAGCACGTCAACATGGCACAGTACGCTGATGACGTGCTCCTGTATTGTACAAGTAAACACCCAAACAGAGCCTTCAACCCCATTCAGAGACACCTCCGCCTCCTCCAAGAGTGGTGCAGGCGTTGGCGATTATCCATTAATCCGGCAAAAAGCCACGCCATTCTCTTCACCAAGCGCCGCTTTCCCGCAATCTTCCCCACATTCAGCTATCTCGGAAGAAGGATAGAATGGACAAATGCAATCTCCTACCTGGGGGTTAAGTTAGATAAGGGTCTAACTTTTCGGGGACACGTCGGGGACGTCGCGCGTCGGGGACATGGGGCTGCGGCTTCATTGTACCCGATGCTGGGGTCTGAGATGCCTGTCCCTTTAAAGTTACACCTTTTTCGGGCGCTGATAATCCCCTTCCTGCTTTATGCCTGCGAGATCTGGGGCATGGCCGCAGATTCCAACCTGCTGCTCCTGCAACGGGTACAGAATAGGTGCCTTCGGGCCATCTATTGTGTAAACCGCTCCTTTCCCGTGAGACTGCTTCACGAAGCCTCATCTCTTCCTTACGTGGAGGATGAAATTAGGCGCCGGGCCGCAAAATTTTACGACCAGTTGCCATACCATCAGAGCGCCCTAGTTAGGTCTCTTGGGGATTATGACCCCAGAATACACCGCTTGAGGCATCACCGGCTTCCCCGCATGGCTTGCGGGCATATCCGGTAACAGCGGAGTAATTCCAACAGCAGCTAAAGCTGAACTCCAATACAATCCATTCAAGAGTAGCTTGGACTTCAAAATTAAAATCCCAACATGTTTATAATTACAAAATTCATACCACCAGCGGTGCACAAGGGTAGTTGCACCATGACCGGCTACCGTTGAGGAACAAACTTTGTTACCTCCTTTCTCTCCCCCTACCTAAAGAACAACCGCCATCCTGTAACCCCCATATCCCGTCACTACGTGGTAAAGCCCTAATTAGGGAAGGTACACGCCTAAGCACACCATCGGGTTGCCCTCAACCTGCCATCTGACGCACAGCACTACCTGTAACCATGCCGTGATGCTCTCAAGTGAACACGTGTTTTGCATGTGCTGCGATTTTTCTGTGTAGCAAAAATGTCAAATTACGAAGAACAAAGAACGAACATCAAATTTTGCTTTAAACTGCAACAGCAGCCTATGAAATGTTAAGAACACCTTATGGGGAGGAAGTTATAGGCAAACCTCAAGCATTTGAGTGGTTTTCAAAATTTAAAAGTTGTGTGACATCAGTTAAAGATGCAGATCGTTCGGGGCGATCCTGTTCCAGCAAAACTGATGAAAATATCAATCAGGTGACGGAAATGGTCTTAAATGATAGGCGCATTACAATAAGAGAACTTTCTGACTCATTAGGACTCTCCTTTGGAAGTGTTCAAAGCATTTTGAAAAACAATTTAGGCATGAGAAGAATTGCCGCCAAGTTCGTGCCCCGCCTTCTTTCAAAAGGAAAACCGTGTGATTGCCTGCACAGATCTTAAAGAACAGCTACAAAATGAGCTACAGTTTATGGAGAAAATTATTACTGGTGATGAAACATGGATTTATGAGTACGATCCAGAAACGAAGCAACAATCTTCATAAAGGAAGAGTCCTTCATCTCCACGCCCGAGAAATGCCAGACAAGTTCAATCCAAAGTGAAGTCAATGATGATAGTTTTTTGACATTAAAGGTATTGTACATAAGGAATTTGTGCCACAGGGTCAAACAGTGAATCAAGTGTTCTACAAACAAGTGCTGCAAAGATTAAGGGAGAATGTACAACACAAACGGCCGGAGAAATGGAGGAGTGGTGACTGGTTCCTGCATCATGACAATGCGCCCGCGCACAAAGCCCTTTCTGTTCACCAATTTTTGGATAAAAATAGGATGAATACTGTTCCCCATCCCGCCTATTCTCCAGATTTGGACTTTTTTCTTTTCCCGCGACTTAAAATGCAGCTCCGAGGACACCTTTTTGAGGACATTGATGTTATCCATCGCGAATCGCAGAAGGCTCTGAACATGTTGAAAGAAGAGGACTTCCAGAGGTGCTTCCAGCAGTGGCAGAAGCGCTGGGACAAGTGTATCAACTCCCAAGGAGACTACTTCGAGGGTGACAGTGCAGATTAGACAAAACAAACTGTTGTGTAGTATTTATGGCGTCATTATGGAAACTTTTTGATCACACCTTGTATATGCATATGAATGATTTGCATGAACATTAAGAATCATTAATGCTTACCTGTTCTTTCATGAAGCTATCAATCTCGCCACATAATTACAAAAAAAAAACATTTTTACATGGCACCTCTACTCAACCATCTTATATGACTTGTGAATACTCAGATCCCAATTCTTCTAATAACTCTTTGAATTGTCCAAGGCAGAGGGGGCTAAAGTTAATGGACATAACATTATTCAGAGTACTTGACTTAGCACATAAAGCTTCCCTGTGAATTATACAATAAATACATAACAGTTCCAAAGTTACACCAATACCCTGTAAAAATTGACTCTGTCTACCAATAAAGCCATTTCCTTACCCTTACATAGATGGTGCTACATCGGTTGCGACACTGAAAAGTTTAGTCCAGGGAAGCTCATATTTGCACCCAACATTATGAAGAGCAGTGAACATATCTTCGCCGTATGTTTTATTCTGAAGAGAAACTAAATCTGAAAGCTCTTCTAAAACAATAACAATCCCTCTTAAAAAATATTGCTAGTTGAGCTTCATTGCATCTGTCTTTGGTGTCATCTAACGCTAATTAAAAACAAATGATTTTATTTTCTCCTGCAGTTGTTTTTCTATATCACATCCCAGTTCTTTGATCCTCCTTGTAACTGTATTTCGAGAAAGGCTTAAGACTGAAAAGCATTTATGAAATTAGTGCAAATTTCTTCAGCCGCTGAAATTACATTCTTTTATGAACTCCCCTTCATTTAATGGTTTCATATTTTTTACTATTTGTTCTGCAATTCAGCCCTAGGATATTTCCAGCGTTTGCGACTTGACCAGTAGATTCTTTCACCATCTTTAATTTTTTTTGTAATCTAGCTTCAGCTACAAGTGAAATAAATATAGAATTATACAAATGCAAAAATAAATAAACAAAATCAATGTTTCCAGTGCTATTTCAATACTGTTAAATGCCATACCTGAAAGAACATGTTGTTGTCAGAATTATGATAATGTTGTTTGATATTGTATTCATACTTCAACTTCAAATATTTTAACATTAAAATAAATGGGAAACACAGTGAAATAGTTAAAGTATTGTAACACCCCAACTGGGGGTGGTTACCCCGCAGTAGTTGGTTACACTAAGGGGTTGATAGCTCAGAGGTAGGGGGATGCGCCGGTACTGGGGTGGTATTCCAGGATAGGGGTATTTAATTAATGCACAGGGGATGCAATTGATCCAATAAATTGTATTATTGCTTTAGGGTGAGTACATTAGAGCCCTAGGTGGGCCACTCAGACTGGGTGAGGCCCGAGCTAGCACAGCAGATCTTAAGAGTAGATACATCCTTACCTGTTCGATTGGTGTTGCATTGGCGACTCGTGTAAGGTAAGTGGATCTCAGGTCATCGATGATACAACTCTCCCTTCAACTGATTACTACATTGATCCCCTTCGAGCCAAACCCCCGTAGTATAAATACATACAGAAGAGCTGACTCCGCATTCCTTAGCATGGTCGTGTTGAGGTAACCGCATTTCGACACTTTCGCTTGATTACCTCATCTGACGTAATCCTCGGTGCTCAACCTGGTCCACTACAATATTAATAAAATCCTAGTGGCAACACACTGTAACTTCACTCTTTCAAGATAATTACCTTGAATGCGTTTCGAAGACACTTTGTCTTCATCATCAGCTAAGAGCCACTAACGAGTGTGTCAGTTACGATGTAGAGGTTGTCGTTGGGCTTCCTGACATTGACATCATTTTCGGCTTGATGTATTTAAAGATGAGATCCTTTTCCGGAGGGAAATTGAAATTCATTAGATGGCTTATTTTTTTTTTTTTTTTTTTTTTTTTTTTTTTTTTTTTTGTATGAGGAGTTATTCCCATATTGTCAATTCTATTGGATTTTGGATCAACTTTATTAGATTTATTTCATTATGGATGTTGTGGTTTGAATTCCAGAAATGATATGCGATGGCAGATTTTTCAGTTTCTTTGTGTCTTATATTTCTAAAATGTACTTTCAGTCTCACCCCTGATAGATGAGGAATATAAGAGACCTCCAAAACATCACAGAAGTAGCCTACAATAATGGCTTTGCAAAAGAATTAGTATACGAGAAAATCCAAAACTTTAAAAAAGATAAAGAAAGAAAGGAAATTACCACACTACAAAAAGTAACAGAAGACAATAGTTTTAAAAAGTTCACATTTCATCCTTGGGCACATAAAAAAATGCCAAAAGATATTCAAGCAGTGAAATATCAAACTAGCACCCATCAATAAACATTGTTTAAATAACATATAAAGAACAAACACAAAAGATAAAATTCCTAGAACTAAAATGCCAGGTATTTACCAGATAAATCGTAGTGATTGCAAACTTAAATATATAGGCAAAACAAAAAGGAACATAGGGGTGAGACTGAAAAAACATTTTAGAAATATAAGATACAAAGAAACTGAAAAATCTGCCATCGCATATCATTTCTGGAATTCAAACCACAACATCCATAATGAAATAAATCTAATAAAGTTGATCCAAAATCCAATAGAACTAACGATATGGGAAAAACTCCTCATACAAAAGCCATCTAATGAATTTCAATTTCCCTCCGGAAAAGGATCTCATCTTTAAATACTTCAAGCCGAAAGTGACATCTATGTCAGGCAGCCCAACTGCAACCTCTACACCGGAACCGACAGACTCGTTAGTGGCTCTTATCTGATGATGAAGACAATGTGTCTTCGAAATGCATTCAAGGTAAATTATCTTGAAAGAGTGAAGTTACAGTGTGTTGCCACTAGAATTTTATTAATAATTCAAATATTTTGCACAAATTAAGCATTTTACTTGGTCGTTTTCTTGGACACAAATATATTCCACTTCCCATAATTGATGAAATAAATATCTGAACATCTTTGAATATGTCAATGCAAAACGTGAACTCACAAAGCCTGCAATTGATCTTTGTGAATGGTATCATAAATACGATGACACCGAACAGCTAGCAGGCTAGCCTGTTGGACATTTCCCCTCACGTCAAGGGGGTGGAGGTGTTCAGAGTTCACTAACTCGCACGAGTTACGGTTGGGCCTGCCTGCATTATTTGGAACACTTTTTGTTAAAGCACATTTTTTGCTGCAGTACTTCATTTAAGTGCTAGACAAATTAATGTTATTACTATCCCCACTCAGTTTGTTTAAATATGCAAATTACAGTACTTTGTGTATCTTAGTAAAGTACATAGTCTTAGTCCAAGGAACAGAAACAGAACACAAACATTTCAGTTGGTGTATCCTATGTTTACTTCCTGAGCTCAATGTTGGCTTCCTTGAAGTTGTGTATTATTGTTTTCCAGTACGCAAGCTGCATACTCCATATTCTCAGCCAGACCTTAGTTTATTTACAACATGGAACGTACATGTTCCCTGACCACTCGACTTCTTTTTGTGGGGACACATGAAGTCTGTAGTTTCTGACTTGCTTGTTGAATCTGAAGAGGAGCTTGTGGCATGCATAGCCTGCACAGTTGACGAAATAAGAGAAACGGCTGGTGTCTTAGTGAGAATATGGCACGCCAATGCAGTTTGTGTTCGTTGCAGTGGACGTACATTTGCTTTGAATGGGAGAGCTGTGGTGTACTGTAAACACCGAGGTGTTTGTGTTTTTGTTTCTTGGACTATGAGGCAGTATTTTAATACTTGAATAGTTTCAGTTGAATTATATGCCTTGAAGCAATAAGTATGTAATAATTTGTAAAAATGTATGTAACAGTCGTTGCATATGCTTATTTTTATTGTAAACATGTTTAATAATGTTATGTGAATACATTACGTAATTTAATAATGTAACAGCTGTGAGAATAATAAGTTTAACATTGCTAACAATGAGGTAACCTTGAGGCAATAATGAGTTTGAGAGTTTAAATGTTACTAGTCATGATTAGAGCAACGTTAGCCAATCAGAGACTTGAAATACAAAATGTTAAAAGTTTATACGGTTGAAATATGTTCAGTTGCCTGTAGACCTTGGTAGTGACCGGATGGAAGATGTGTTCTCTAAAGAAATATTACGTATTCGTGTGTAACGAAAATTAAGTATATGCATTAACAAAGCGCAAGTATTAAATAAAAGAATCTCACAGCTCTTAATATCAGTGTAGTGCTATTTAATTTGTGTCAAGGATTAATAAAAGAAGTGAATTTATACTTAAAATCTGTGTAAGCCTACATTCTTGTCGTACCACGCCCTGTCTAAGAAATACATGACTCTAAAACAATACTGACGCAGCTGAGGCAAACATAAACATAAATACTACGTATAGAAGCAGTTTAATAACAAAGTTAATAAATATTTTTAAACTTGGAGCCTAACAACAAAAATACATCTTCAAAAATCGGCTTCTCATACGTAGCAGCATATTACGTAACAAACAATCCACTTCAAAATTGACGTTCATACATGGAGCTAATTAAATAAATAAACTCCAAGACAATAACTACTTCAAGTTGGCTTCCAAAGCGTGTGGCTAGCAACAACAGTAAAACTTCAACAACAATAAACTCCAACAGTTGAACAAATAATCTTCAACTAAGATTATGTACCTTAGTAATTGTTGAGTCGTTTGTAACACTACATCACTTACTTGTTTTTATCACGAATACATGTTTCAGGGGCTAATTGCTCCCTTCCTCAGTTCCCTGTTGACTGCCCGCATCCTTCGTCTTGGTTGTAAGCTTGAACTCTGGTGGCGGCTGGAAGAACTTCTTCAAAAGTGTCTCCTGGCAGGGTTTCAAAATTATAAGTGCGGTTTCTGTTCTTCCAAATATAGATGTTTTCCAAGTTGTAAATTCTGCTTTTCCTGAGATGTTTTTAAGTATTTTTGGTTTTCGGTCTATGGTGTGTTTGTCTCTCCAAAAGTGCCAAGCTACTGCTGATTTATCTTCCTGTTTTTGTTTTATGTAACTGAAGTGTTCTTTTGTTTTGTTTTTATATTTCTCTTGGTTTGCCCAATGTATATTTTTTCGCAGTCATTGCAGTTGATCTGGTATATTCCTGATTTGTTCTCCACAATGACATATTCAGGCTTATTTAGGAGAGAAAAAACAGACAGGGCCAAGCAACTCTATGTTACAGCAAGAAATGAATATAAAGCTGCCATAGATGAAGTGAAAATACTTCATAACTTGAAAAGTATAGAATTATCAAATAACAAATGTAGGAAAGCATGGAATCTGATCAATTCTGTTGCTAAATATCTCGAACACGACGAAATAGAAATCACCCCTGATGACTTTAATAACTTCTTCATAAAATCAGTCGAAGAAATTAGGACCAATATTGTGCTTCCTGATAAAACAGCAATTGATTTAATAAAAGAAAATAAGAATAGTCAACACCCTGAATTTACCTTCTTGCAAGTAACTAAGGACAGTGATTAAACTCAAACCATCTGATAGCACCGACATCTATGGTTTCTCTAATAATTTATTAAAAAAGGTTATAGACTGCATAAATGAACCCCTCACATTCTGTTTAAACAAATGCTTGGATCAGGGAGTTTTCCCTGAAGTATTGAAACTGTCCAGAGTCATTCCAATTTATAAAAACGGAGATAAACATCTAACAGCTAGCTACCGTCCAATATCTCTTGTTCCCATTTTCTCAAAAGTACTAGAATCGATTATGTATACTCAATTATATAATTATTTTGAATTGAACAACATTATTACCAAATCGCAATATGGATTCAGGAAAGGGAAATCTACCTGTGATGCAATAGTTTCATTAACAAGAGAAGTACTCACAACATTTGAAAACAAAAATTGTGCGGAGGCCTCTTTCTGTGACTTAAGCAAGGCTTTTGATTGCGTGGACCACAATTATCTACTTAACAAATTAATATTCTATGGATTAAAAAACCCAGCAATTGAACTACTTAGATCATACCTAGTAAAGCGAAAACAGAAAGTTTGCATAGGCAGTAAGAAGTCAAAAATAGCAGAAACTAAATATGGTGCCGCACAAGGTTCAATTCTGGGACCTTTATTATTTTTAGTAATGATTAATGATCTACCATCTTTTGTAGACTCTCACTCTACTTTGTATGCAGATGACACTACATTTTTTAATATGAGTAAAGATTTACAGACACTCAAATCCACAACAGAAATCACACTGACCCAAGCAGACAAATGGTTCAGAGCTAATGGCTTTCTACTTAATAAACAAAAGATATAACACATGATTTTTAACTGTAGAGATACACATAGTACAAATTACACGGATAAAGTAAAATTCTTAGGCGTTATAATAGATAATAAATTAACCTGGGCACCGCATATAGAGTTTATAACAACTAAACTCTCTAGAGTAATACATTTGATTAGGAAATTGAAAATGCATGTTCCTGAAGTATACATTAGATCTGCATATTTGGCCTTCTTCCACAGCATTATTTCTTATGGCATTTTACTTTGGGGCAACAGTACTCACATTCATGACATTCTTGTATTACAGAAAAAAGCTATTCGCATAATGTCTTATGAATCAAAATTGTAAACCATTATTTAAGAAATTAAAAATGTTGACAGTAATTAATTTGTACATCTACACAGTGATATTGTTTATAAAACAACACATATCAGACAAGACATTCATTCTTATAATACTAGATCATGTCAACTGATTGATATACCGTATTGTAGATTGACTACAACACAGAAGAGTTTCGAAATACTTGGCTCTAAATTGTATAATAAGCTACCAGTAAAGTTAAAACAAAGTCCCATACCTAGTTTTAAGAATAAATTGTATGACTGGCTTGTTACTAAACCTTTTTATTCACTACAAGAATTTTTTGATGAATAGGTACATCTTAGTACCAATAATAATGTAAATATAATTTTGTAAATAGCCTATACTAGCATTATACTATCTGACGTCTATTACTGTAATAGTTCAATGACAATAAAATTATTCCTATTCTTATTCTTATTCTTGTGGTATGTCATCTTTTAGTTTGGAGTTTAGTAGGTTTTTTTATGGTGTAATTGTTTTTTGGGGCCAAAGAGATGTTGTGTTGCTTGAAGATTCTCTGGAATTTGTAGAAGGCTGTTGGGTGGTATGTGAATTTTTTGAAAATCATCTTTTCTTTTTCAGTAGGGATGAGTGTGGTAACTTCTTGTATTTTCTTTTTGCTCACGACTCTGTTTATTTTTTTGTATATTGTTTCTGGCCTGAATCCATTTTCTGTAGCTATTTGTTTAACTCAAGTGTGTATTCCTCTTTGTTCATAGGGATGTTGATCAGACTGTTGAGTGCTGCATGCTGGTGGGGAACGGGATTTAAACTGTTTTGTTTTATGTAGCTATTTGTGTGTGTGGGTTTCCTGTAGATGCCAAATGTTAAGTTGTTTCCTTTCTTGATGATTTTAAGGTCAAGAAAGGGGAATTGTCCATAGTTACATAAAACAAAAACAGGAAGATAAATCAGCAGTAGCTTGGCACTTTTGGAGAGACAAACACACCATAGACAGAAAACCAAAAATACTTAAAAACATCTCAGGAAAAGCAGAACTTACAACTTGGAAAACATCTATATTTGGAAGAACAGAAACCGCACTTATAATTTTGAAACCCTGCCAGGAGACTCACTTTTGAAGAAGTTCTTCCAGCCGCCACCAGAGTTCAAGCTTACAACCAAGACGAAGAATGCGGGCAGTCAACAGGGAACTGAGGATGGGAGCAATTAGCTCCTGAAACATGTATTCATTATAAAAACAAGTAAGTGATGTAGTGTTACAATCGACTCAACAATTACTAATTATAAACACATCACTGTCACAAAGTCCACTAAAGCAATTTTATTGTGAATTATATTATGTACCTTATTAAGATAAATACAATAGTGTAATTTGCATTGGGTGGGAGGCAGTAATGACATTAACTCGTCTAGCAGTTAAACAAAGTACTGCAGCAAAAAATGTGCCTTAACAAGAATTGTTCCAAATTATGTTATCTATCAGCTCCCAAAGTTTGTTGGTCTAATTTTGGGACATCCTGTAGAAGAGGATTTCACTTTTATTCATTAAACTGAAATATTTGTTAAAAGAGTATTCTACTGCACTGCCTGACTTTATTTTAAAAATTAGCAAGAGTTTTTATTTAATGCTATGCAGGAAATACAGATAATGTGGATTGATAGGGTGTCAGGCCACCAAAATGTCTAGTTTTATGGAATAAGGGGTTTGTTATTCACAACTCATAACATAATATGTACTGCAAATTACAAAAATGCATGTTCTAGCACAATGTGGAAACAGAAAAGTATAACATCCTAAAATTATTATTGTAAAAGTAAATTTAAAAGTATGTACTTACATGGAATAGAGGAGAAATTGCTAGTTCTTTGTATAAAAGTGCAGCTTCATCACGTAGGCCATTTTCACTGGCACAAACACAACACTAACAGTAAGCCTGAAATCTGAGAAACTGTACTGTAACCAGAAATAACTGAAACTTTAGCTTACCATGTACGTACTGGGTAAAGCTATAAACCTTCTAAACAAGCGTTTGTGCAACACACATTATTAGGAGTATTGCCAACATAGGCAGGATTGATTCATGCAGGCCAGTTTTTAAAGAATTAAAAATATTACCTTTGCCTTGCCTGTACTTATACGTTACACTATGTTACATCAAACAAAATATTAATAATTTCATAACAAATGAAGATGTTCATTCTCATAATACTAGGAATAAGCAAATTTAAAAGTGATTGAACATAAAACCACCTTATTTGCCAAAGGAGTTAAATATTATGGTTCTGTATTATATAATAAACTACCCATACAGTTAAAAGAATGATCCATGTGCAGCTTCAAAAGGGATTTGAAGAGCTTACTATTGAAAGGGGTTTTTTACTATGTAGACGAGTTTATTTACTCAATTAGTAATTAATTAAAATTTTATTTTGTATTATGATATTTGATTAAGTATGTATTATGTTATTAAGACATTTGACAAATTGTAATATTAACGGTGAATAAATCTATCTATCTAGTGGCAAGCTTTTGATTTCGTGACAATGGTCTGCCAGCTGCTTATGTTCTGACTCAGATATTGAAAGTCAATACACCATCAGCCCTTTTGTTAGAGAGGGAGAATGCAGTAGGTTGTACTTCCACAAAAATAACGAAACCTGTCACCAAATTAGTGTCATAAATAAATTGCAAATTTGAAAACACCATACCATATACCTGAAAAGATCAGGAAAACACATGGACATTTATATGCATGAACATGAACACTAATACGTACACTAATTCAAATTTACCTGCACTATTTATACCGCATAGTGGATTATAGAAATTATTACAGACAAGTTTAATGATTAAAAAAAAAACTGATGTGTTACACTCACATGACTTTCTCTACTCTTGTACAAACTATTTTTACAAACACTTATTCTCCATATGCTTCATGTTAATCGAGATGTTAATCTTATTGCTAATTTTCTTGTAGATGCAATGGGAATTGTTAGGCTTTAAGCGAGTCAAATATTTTAAGAGCTGGTTGCTATGTGGAGTATTCCATTCTCTTTGCATTACCAGGATAAAAAAAATTAATAACGAATTCACATTTGAGAAAAGTATAAGTATTGGAAAATTTAAGGGTATAACAAGCAATATCTCAAAAATGGTTCACTCAACAAAATAATGTATATGACATAAATTGTGTATTTTAATGCAATTCACATTTTTTTGTGTAGTAAAATTTTGTCTATCTCTTATGGTTTACCAGTTATGCAAAAGTCGTTCACAATGAAGAATACTTTTGGAGACATTCCCAGAAAATTTGAGATATACAACTCATTTGTCATAAAAATGTCTTAAACTTATGGTATTTTATTCAAAATCGTTAGAGCCATTTTTGAGAAAATTAAAAATTTGGAAAAATGTTCCATGTAAAGGGTAATCTGGGGTGGGGGGATTTTCTTGAAAACCTTTGTGTCGCATCTCTGGAAGATACTGAATCTAAATACCAAGTTTGGTGTTTATCCGACTGTTCGTTTCGGAGTTATGCTGTTCACAGGCAGACACACAGACACACAGACATACACACGGTCATGTTTCCAAAAATACCTTTTTTGGATTCAGGAGGCCTCAAAACATGTATTTCTGGTGAAATCTCGGTATCGAATTCTTGAGATGAATGCAATACTTCCTCTACTTACTATACGTAGTAGAGAAAGTAAAAATAGTCGAGTTATAAGGAACGTCGAGTTATTGGGATTCTCTGTAGTAACAGGAATGTTTGTTTTTAGTAGAAACCCAAGTATTTATCTTGTGCTCCATTTTGCATCATTAAAGTTGTCCGTTTTGAATTACTCTGTCTCTAGACTAATGCTGCCAGCTATAATCTAAGCAAACAGAATGTTACTGATATGACACTTTGTTGTAGGTCTTCACAGATTGGAGGAGCTTGGTGAAGAGGAAGCGGCATTTGTACCTGACAGACATGAACAATGATGGCAGACCCATGACTGCCAGTCTCCAATGGGGTCAGAGCTTCTCCAGTCACTTGGGCTAGTGCTGGTTGATGGCTTAGAGAAAGTCACAAATTAGTACTTCTGAATGTTTTAGAAACTATATATAACTAAAATACATGTTTTGTTTACAATACTCCAGAATTAACACAGGTTCAAGTGGATTTATTATAATCTGTCTCACACAAGAACGATCCTCTTGTAAACATTTGGGAGGGAAGAAACAGAGAGATAGAGGTAGTGAGATGGAACGTTCTTAGGTCACTGATTGGTGGAAGCAAGTTCATGGGTGTTTTATACGTCTTCACACAATAACCGCCTATAAGAAGTACAGCATTGTAAGTAGTTTTCTAATCACTGCCCAGCGCAAACTAGTTTTGGGGAGAAAAAAGTCTACAATTAGATTTATCTGTATACTGCACATACACCACAGAAGTGTTCTAGGCTCATGAATTCTGAATAGTATATTATGCAATGGGACTATAATGGTAGTAATTAAAATGCGAGTATTATTATTAACCGAGCGAGTGAAGCGAGGTTAATAAATATCATACGAGCGTTTTAATCACCATTATAGTCAAGTTTCATACGACTGTTTATGCTCGACCATGTATCTAAATTAAAGGTTTCATAAGTATTCGTTTCTGGTTTGAGTGATGTGTTACAATCGTTATTCCTTTATCTATGGTTATAATACAATGACCTTGTAGCACCTAACATTTTCTGAGAACGAATTTATATCTTTTGATATTCTCCAATCCATGAATTATGAATAGAATTTCTCGTACATCTTTCTTGACTTTTGTGGCAAGTTGTTGGTGAGATTGAGTGCTTTTGTCGTAATTTCTGGGGGTGTAAGTTGAATGTCACTGTTACTAGTGTCAGACATTTTGACTTTTTTCTAAACTTGCGCTAGTATCATTGTCGATCGAAACAAGAATAATCGATACTTGCACTTTCACAATATTACGTGGCCACTTCTGATTGGTCGAATACCAATACTTTAATGAGGCCCATTAAAGTACTGCTACCAGTCGTATAAATACTACATTTTGGCATGTTCGAGCATAAAGGAATGTTAAGGCATATACATAACATAGAGACATCATCAAACAGAAGACAGGTACAATTATAATTATTAACTTATTATTGTTAAATAATGTGTAGTCTACCTTTGTATTACTAATGAAACTCTTGTATAATATATAAGTTGTATTCCTATATCATATGTCTCTCTCGGAACAAAGTAGGTCTTGAAGTGAATTTTTAATATAGAGTCAACTGAAAAATTCAACGCCACAGCCGGGATTTGAACACGGTTCTCCCGCTCTCCATGCAGTTGCTCTAACCATTGAGCTACTGTGACAACATGCCGGTGTGGCATTGAATTCCCCAATTGACTCAAGTTGTTTTCCCAGACATACCTACCAAGGCATCTCACTCGAGATGACAAACTTAGCGGCAACCTGCTTATTGCAAGTACTTCAGTGCTGGGTGCTTATATATTATTATTAAGGCTTTTAATTGTTTTTTGATGGTTAGAGCAACCGCACGGAGAGCGGGAGAACCGTGTTCAAATCCCGACTGTGGCGTTGAATTTTTCAGTTGACTCTATATTAAAAACTTGCCTAAGACCGGGCTAAGGTCTATTAAAAGTATAATTAGTTTATATAATAACAAAAAAACAATTAAAACCCTTGAAGTGAATGCTGATTCAGATGTCAGTGTTTAACGTGCAGAGTCACTTCTGATATTTAAGACTGTATTTCCTACACCCCTTGCATACTTCACAAGTCCAGAACACTTGTATGCAATTTAAAAGCTGTCAGCTTGTCCATCATGGAACAAGCCTGGCAATGTGCCGAAACAAACTTTAAGAAATGGTGAGAAGCACAATGTTTCGTGACACTTGAGAAAGAAACCCCTAAGCCAATCTTTCGCTATTATACATAATATTGATTCTGTAACACATAGATATAAAAGTTACTTGCAATGTCTTACTCAATTTATTGCCAAGAAGCTAGCAATACTGCATCTATAATCACCATATTATAACTTGTCTTTTGACACAGCTCAGTGACAGTTCATGTCACTGCAGCTATGTGTGTGACAGGCAATCACCATCGATACTGCCCAACACCCCTTCGGTCCCTCCTCCTATAACCTCCAACACAACACTTCCACTGTTGATAGATTTATTTATACTACTGCATGTGGTAATACGATAAACAGTACTCAGGTGTTATTAGAAATAATAAAGTGAAATACGCACAAGTGTGCAAGGATAGAACAAATCTTTGGTTTTCAGTACTGAGTTTGGTTACTGATTTTGAACATTTAGTGCACATGGTATTTGTCACACTTCAGTTTACAGAGTTTACAAACATATTTGTTCATTACATGACAAATCATTATGGAGAGCATTTCATGCACACTCATTAAATTTCCTATGCGTTGATTTGGTTCTGTTAGTAGTCTTTCCTCTTCCCACTATCCCACCTTGCAATGCTATAATTAAATATATAATTATAATAGTGGTAGTTAATATGGCTTTCGATAATAGCATTAGTAGTTTTGCAGTATAAACATTAACTTATAATTAACTAACACTACAGTGTGGGAAAGATGATTTATTTAGTCATTGAAAGGGGATATACCACACATATATATACATATACACATAGACATATAAATTATATTAATAATTGTACATAATATATTCAGCAAAAGATGTTAAAATATTTAACAGCCAAGAAATGTAAAAAGCAGATACGTAAGGAACGGGCAAGCTAGCTAATTCCAGGTAGAGCCCACCTTTCATCAAGCTAATGAGCAAGGAACTTGAAGCAATAAGGAGAAAGAGACAGATATAGAAAGGAAAGAGACAGAGATATTGAATCTACTTCCTGACGTGTCACTAGGACGCATAGGCACAAAAATTTGGAGCAGAATATTTTCATACATAAGCTAACACGGTCTGAGGACCAATTAGAAATGTCGCTACGTTTTGAGGCGCAAAGGTGAGCATTACTAGGCTTAGGTATAAAAGGGAAAAGAAAGCCCCATATTTTCTCTCTCTTATAGAATCTCATCGACACACAGTGATACTCTTTGGATGACAGATGCACGTGTGTGCATTGGGATGGGAAGCGTGTGCAGTTAGATTAGGCTCCTAATTTATTATAATGGTGGGAATTGTTACTAATGGGAAAAGCTAGCCGCCCATAAGTATTTATTTGATAAACCATATCTTTAAGGGAAATGAGTGTATTTTAATTTGCCTCACCTACAAAAACCCTGAGACCCGTGAAATTAGTTAGATAGGTAATGATTATGAATGAAGAGATCAGCAGCCGCAGAGCAGTACTGCAGCAGAGGGCATCAATGAGAGAAACAACAATTTCCTGCTACATCATGTACAATAATGAATCAAGTGTTAGTACTGTCAACTGATGCATGAAGTAGCATTTCGCCCCCTCTCGTTCCCCTGCATGCAAAAGGTCACAACACAATGCTCCCTCCACTTCATGTGGTGCCAAGAGTTGTCTCAAGAGGATTATAGTATTGCAAAACTTATCTGCACACATGCACATCAAACATGTGGCGGGTTAAGTCCACTCCTACTTGTTTACAACAGGATTGTTCTTGCCAGACTATATCAGAGACGCCTCACACCAAAAGTAGCAGGAACAGCACTGCCAACACCAGCAGCAACATAAGATATAGATATAGCGTCTTTCAACAAGAGCGTCCTATCTTTGAACTTAAATAAAACACGTTCTATAAATGATAGGTTTATTTATTTTTTTATTTTGGAACATAATTAATGTCATTACGTGTGGAAGAGAATCAGTTAAGTGACCGCCGCGACTTCGTTGGGTTGCGCGTATACGGTTGACCCAATTTTCAATGACAGAAGAACGTAAATTAGGTCCAACTTCATGAATAACATGCGTGATGTTATTCATAAGATCATTTACTGTTTCTGGCTTGTTGACATAAACTTGAGATTTAACATAACCCCACAAGAAGTAATCCAACGGCGTTAAATCACATGACCTCGGGTGCCAGTTAATGTCGCCACCACGAAATGATGAAACCTCTGAACTTCTCCTTCAAAAGATCGATTGTTTCGACACAGTATGACATGTGGCACCACCTTGCTGGAACCAGATGTTTCTGAGATCCATACACTCCAATCGAGGCCAAAAATAGTCCCTTATAACAGCCCGGTATCTTTCTCCATTGACAGATAGAGCTTCTCCATCTTCATCTTGGAAAAAATATGGACCAATGGTTCCACCATACCAAAATCCACACCACACAGTAACCTTTAGGGGATGAAGTGGTCGTTCTTGAATCTGCATTGGATTGTGATTGCTCCAATAGCAGCAATTTTGTTTGTTAACACAACCATCCATCCCAAAGTGGGCTTCGTCGCTGAAGATGATTTGTCGACAAAAATCCTGGTCAGCTTCCAATTGCTCCATAGCCCAGTCAGCGAATACACGGCGCAACCTATGGTCATTGGGCTTTAGTTCTTGAGTGAACACCATTTTGTAAGCGTGAAACTTCAAGTCCAGATGCAGAATTCTCCAAGTTGTGGTCGGCGAAAACCCCAATTCTTGCGCTCGACGAGCAATTGATTTGTTTCCGTTCTCGCGTACACTCTCACGAACAGCACCTATGTTTTCGTTGGAGCGCTTACGTCAATTACGTACAGGCGTTCTTTGATCGCTGACAAAACCACTTCTTTCAAATTTATCGATCAAACGCCGAATTGTTCTCTCACAGGGACGATTATGCACACCGTAAACTTCACGCAATACACAGAAGGTTTGGCGAATAGATGATCCATTTTGATAATAAATTTTCACAATTTCTATGCGCTGCTGAATGGTGTAACATTCCATGGCTATTTGTCAATAACAACTGTAACCACATGAAAAAAATTATTGGTGTAACTCAATAACAACAGCAACTATCACATGTTAAAGATAGGACACACTTGTTAAAACACCCTATACTTTCTGTTATCCTGCCAACTCCATTCTGCATTGTTTACTCATCAAAATTAACATATTGTCACACATTGGTTATTATTATTTTTTTACTTATTCATCCAATTATAGCTTTTTTAAATCATGGAACTAAAGGCTTCCACGTGTTAAGTGGAGAGTTGAAAAACCACTACAAGGAAATTGCAATGTCAGAAATCATTCACCCTAGGACCAATGATCGGAATTCTGCTGATTTGTGTCAGGTCATTTCTCGTGGCGGTGACGTTTTGCTTAGCTATGCCAGGGTTTGACTTTAAATACTGCAGGTTTTAGAACGCATGGTCTATTCTGACAGGTGCTGCCAGAATCTTTGTCGGTCATCATTTTAAAAGTCCATGTGGGACAAAGTATTATTTTAAAGTACAAACACCATGCATCGAACATCCTTTTCTGTGACTCGGGTAAGCCTTTCATGCATTTAAATACTTGTACACCTTAACCAGCAACAAGCATCTTAAATGGCTTAATAAGAACTATGCAAACCTGATTGGGCCGTACCATGTAAGTGTTTAGAACTATCTAGGTCATACCCACCATTTCCTCTCGCATGCCTTGACAAGTTTATAACCCCTAGGACCTATGCCTATCCAGATCCTAGTCGGGCAAATCACCCTTTATTAGGAGTGTACATACGAGGGCGGTCCCAGAAGTACCCGACCTGACGTATATATAGCACTTGTTGTTTCAAACAAATGACTACGGTAGAAAGTACCAAACTTATAAAGCTTAAGTCTGAAGTTTGATGATGTTACGTTGTTTAGTAATTGTTTGGCAGCCATCAATAGTGAACGCTCTCAGCAAATTTGTAAACATGGATAGAACTGGCCATCGTTATGTGATACAATACTTTCATTTGAAAGGTCTTAGTACAACTAATATTAAAGCCGAGCTAGATTCTACTCTGAGGGGAGTCTTCTCCTTCATTTATAACAGTAAACTATTGGGTGGCAGAGTTTAAGTGAGGCTGTAGGAGTTGCCAAGACAGACATCGCAAAGGTCGACCAAATGAGGTGACCACGCCAGAAATTGTGAAGAAAATCCACAAAATGGTATCGGATGACCATCAACTGAGTGCACGAGCTAGCAGACATTGTAGCCATTTCAAAAAGTGCTGTACATCACATACTGACTAAAAATTTAGAATGAGAAAGCTATGCTCAAGATGGGTGCCACGTTTACTACAATGGTACAAAAGCAGCATCGTCAAGATGTTTTAGTCGAATGTTTGGCAATGTTTTGTTGCAATAAAGCCAAGCTTTTATGTCAATTCATAACCATAAATGACACATGGAACCATCACTTCACACCTGAGACAAAGGAACGTCAAAACAGTGGATTGAAAAGGGAGAATCAGCTCCAAAGAAGGTGAGACAGTTCCATTTGTAGGCAAGGTCATGGCATCAGTGTTTTGGAATGTGTGTGGAATAATTTTCATTATCTTCAAAAAGGTAAAGAAATCAATGGCGAGTATTATGCAAACTTATTGCATCATTTGAATGAGAAATCAAGCAAAAACGGCCTCGTTTGAATTGCTTCCTCATGCACCCTATTCGCCAGATTTAGCCCCACCCCCCTCTGATTATTTTCTATTTCCAAAGTTCAAGAAATAACTTGGTGCTAAAAGATTTGCCAACAGTGAAGAGCTGGAGTCTGCAGTTGATGGCTATTTTGCAGAACTCGACGATTCTCATTATAAACAGGGTATCGAAGCTATTGAACACTGCTGGGAAAAGGGTATCGAGCTGAAAGGAGGCCATGTAGAGAAATAAAGATGTTTTTTCCCAACATTTTTGTGTTTTCTTTGTTAGGTCGGGTACTTCTGGGACAGCCCTCGTATAGCTAGTAGCTCAGGTCTATGATCCAGATCCCAGGCCCACAAGCCACACCCTCTGGATGCTCGTGGTACATGCATGATAGTACTGGCATTTACAGCTGCCCCCATGAATAGAAGCAGTAGCTGAAGAAGTGACACTGGGGCCCACTGGGACAATTGGTAGAGATGCATGGGTGTTGCTCACGGTGGGCTAGTTACCCCTATGATCCGTTATGGTAGGGAGTGCCCCATCTAACCAAGACAACATACTGTCCACAAACCACCTATCCTTGCTACATAATCCTATTATACCCTTGTAAAATCAGCTTTGTTATACAATACTTGGAGCAATGTAAATGTGGCACAGTACCCAAGTGAAAGAATTTCCAGAGAAATATTAGGAAATACAGGGGTTTAATGTATTTTGAAATCAGCTAGAAGTAGTGTTTTAAATTAATTTTAAAGATGAGTGATTTGGTGGGAAACAGGTGACTCTCAAAACGTAAAGTTAATAAATGTACGTTAGTGTTTCCACTGCCAACTTATCTTTAAAGTTAATAATACAAAGAGTTTCTTGATGTAATAATACGAGGGTAAGTCAATAAGTATCTGCACATATTTAAAATTTATTATATCAGTAATATAAATTTACAATTACCTAATTTTTCAACGTGATACCCTTGCTTCTCATTGCATATGGTCCATCGTTACACAAGCTTTCTAATGCCCTCAGAAAAAGGTTTTTCGGCTGAGCAGCAAGCCATGTGTGCACCACTTCCTTCACTTCTTGGTTTGTTGTGAAGCAACAGCCCCTTAAGGCATTTTTAAGTGGAACCAAAAACGATATGGTTTGCCACTTCATCGACAGTCAATCTTCGGTTTTCTGAATCAGGATACAGACTTGCTCAATGTTGGCATCACTAGTGGATATGGATGGGCATCCTGCTCTTTCCTCGTCCTTCACAGTTGTCCGACCATTTTTTAACTTTTCAATCCAACCATACACATTTTGCCAGGTTAAAAATTGCTTCCATATTGTGCAAAGTCTTTTATGGATTCTGGCTCCTGGTATACCTTCTTCAGATGACAAAAAATGGACAAGTGCACGCTTTCTTCTTTGGTGCAAACGGTGAGGAGTGCAGCCATGCTTATTATGCAACAATGCAACACCCAGTGGAGTGATAACGGTCAAACATTCCACAAGCGGAGACAAAGGAACATGTTATGTGCGCGCGCACAAACCGATACGGTCAACCTACAAAAAAATTAAAAATAATGTGCAGATAACTATTGACTCACCCTCGTAGTTATATTGTGTAAAAGCCTAGAACTGTATCCTTTAAATAAATAAGTGCGGCCACAAGATTTTCTTACCCTGCACAAACTGCTGTTGTGGCATTCCTTGGATGACCCAGGCTGACCTTGCAGCACAGGAGTTGGCAGATAACCAGATTCACCTTAAACTAAATTCTGAAATTATATGCCAAAACCTTTCATACACACTGAAATATGTCTCCTAAAGATCTTTTATCCTGCAGATACGAGGGCAAATCGCAAAGTCTTTGCCCCTATTTTTTCTGGTGACATAAGATACATACAGCCAACTAAACATGTAGATATTATTCCTTGTACCTTTCACTATTACCATATTCGTAATCCTGTGATTCAAAAGAGCCAATATTTGGAATTTCAACAAAATCAGATATGGTCACTTACCCAAGATCCTGGCTGAGATCTGATTTTGACTTTAAAATAATATTTAAAATACAAACACCATGCATCAAACGTCATCTTTGACTCGGTAAGCCTTTTATGCATTAAATACTTGTATCCCTTAGCCTTGTATACGAGCATCTTACTTTAGAGAAGTAATTTCCATACCACTGACGTTAAGACAACATTTTATCACTTTCATCACTTGTGGAGTATAAACCAGTTTTCTGAAGCCAAAATTTGGAACAGGATTAGATGTTAATGTATCACAGAGCCACGAACACACGGTATCATACTACTTCCTGGTCTTATTTTACTCATAAAAAGAATTCTAATTTGTAATATCTCAATTTCAAGGCTGCATCAGTTACTCAGTGATATCCATAACTCATTTTTTCCAGATCACAAAAAATGCAATAATTTCAATTATCTGACACTTGTCGGTTCTGCAAAACTGAGTAACATCTGAATGGCCAATGCTATTCCCACCAGTGTTATTGAAACACAGAAGATTTTTTGGCCATTTTTTTTTTTGGTAGCCTCTGCATTTCAGAATGTGCTTCCAGAGGCAAGTCTTTCACAACTGAAATTGTGCAAAAACAGGCCCCAGCCAAGATCTTTGGTAAGCAACCTTTACCGATTTCATTGGATTTCCATATATTCATAGCTTGATTACAAGAGAGTGTATGTGAATATATGGTGAGCACTTCAGTGGGGAATGTATCACCTCGGAAAGGAAAGGATTTCTTTTTTCATTAAACAGATACAATGGGTGGTTCAGTGCCAGAGTTGCCTAACTTGCAAATTTCAAAATTACTGAATGCTGTACAGCAGATCTGATCATGTCGTCCTTCGTTTTTTGTTGTTCAATTGTTTTTCCTGAGTTTGATTGTTGCAAACAGGAGCTTGTATGTTGTTAACAGCTCATTTTGGCCATTTTCAAGACTAATCAGTAACGCATGTCAAGTAGGGAAAAATCTGATGTGTTACACTCACATGACTTTCTCTACTCTTGTACAAACTATTTTTACAAACGCTTATTCTCCATATGCTTCATGTTAATCGAGATGTTAATCTTATTGCTAATTTTCTTGTAGATGCAAGGGGAATTGCTAGACTTTAAGCGATAGTCAAATATTTTAAGAGCTGGTTGCTATGTGCAGTATTCCATTCTCTTTGCATTACCAGGACAAAAAAATCTGATGTGTTACACTCACATGACTTTCTCTACTCTTGTACAAACTATGTTTACAAACGCTTATTCTCCATATGCTTCATGTTAATCGAGATTTAATTTTATTGCTAATTTTTTTGTAGATGCAAGGGGAATTGGTAGGCTTTAAGCAATAGTCAAATATTTTAAGAGCTGGTTGCTATGTGGAGTATTCCATTCTCTTTGCATTACCAGGACAAAAAAAATCTGATGTGTTACACTCACATGACTTTCTCTACTCTTATACAATCTAATTTTACAAACGCCTATTCTCCATATGCTTCATGTTAATCGAGATATCGAAATGTCAATCTTATTGGTAATTTTCTTGTAGATGCAAGGGGAATATGGTAGCTTTTAAGCGATAGTCAAATATTTTAACGCTGGTTGCTATGTGGCGCATTCCATTCTCTTTGCATGTCCAGGACAAAAAAATGAATAACGAATTTGAGAAAAAGTATAAGTATTGCAAAATTTAAGGAAATAACAAGCAATATCTCGAAAACGGTTCACTCAACAAAAGAAATGTATATGACATAAGTTGTGTATTTTAACGCGATCTATATTTTTTGTGTAGTAAAATTTTGTCTATCTCTTATAGTTTACCAGTTATGCAAAAGTCGTTCAGAATGAAGAATACTTTTGGAGACATTCCCAGAAAATTCGAGATATACATTTCATTTCTCATGATATTATCTTAAACATATGATATTTTCATCAAAATCGTTAGAGCCATTTTTGAGAAAATTAAAATTTTCGAAAAATGTTCCATGTAAAGGGTAGTCTGGGGTGGGGGGATTTTCTTGAAAACCTTCGTGTCGCATCTCTGGAAGATACTGAACCTAAATACCAAGTTTGGTGTTTATCCGACTGTTCGTTTTTGAGTTATGCTGTTCACACACACACAGACACACAGACACACAGACACACACACACACAGACACACACACGGACATGTTTCCAAAAATGCTTTTTTTGGATTCAGGAGGTCTCAAAACATGTATTTCCGGTGAAATCTCGGTATCGAATTTTTGGGTGGAATGCAATACTTCCCCTACTTACTGTACGTAGTAGAGAAAGTAAAAATTGAATAACAAATTCCCATTTGAGAAAAAGTATAAGTATTGGAAAATTTAAGGGAATAACAAGCAATATCTCAAAAATGGTTCACTCAACAAACAAAATTGCATATGATATGAATTGTGTATTTTAACGCGGTCTACATTTTTGTGTAGTAAAATTTTGTCTATCTCTTATAGTTTACCAGTTATGCAAAAGTCGTTCACAATGAAGAATACTTTTGGAGACATTCCCAGAAAATTCAAGATATACATTTTATTTGCCATAAAAATATCTTAAACATATGATACTTTAATCAAAATTGTTAAGCTGTTTTTAAGAAAATAAACATTTTCGAAAAATGATCCATGTAAAGGGTAATCTGGGTTGGGGGGATTTTCTTGAAAACCTTCGTGTCGCATCTCTGGAAGATACTGAACATAAATACCAAGTTTGGTGTTTATCCGACTGTTCGTTTCTGAGTTATGCTGTTCACAGACACACACACGGACATGTTTCCAAAAATGCTTTATATGCATTCAGGGTGTCTCAAAACATGTATTTCCGGTGAAATCTCGGTATCGAATTTTTGGGTGGAATGCAATACTTCCCCTACTTACTATACGTAGTAGAGAAAGTAAAAATCAAACGAATGCTGCTGTGTATACTGAACAGTTAAAACGACATGCTGTTGCTATTGAAAACAAAACATCTTGTAAACCTGTGTTGTTACTGCACGATAATGCGCACATGGCACGAACTTATGCACCGACCCAATAACATTATAACTATTTCTATTGGATTTGCCATTTTTAAATGGATACAGTATGGACTTCAGCATCTCATTGGCACTAAACTTTGTTAAAGCAATTCTGGCACTGAACTACTCAAACACAAGAAGAAAAAAAATTATTTTAATTTCAACAAACAACAGTATAATCTGCTCAAGAAAAACAACAGATAACAGTATGTTATTGCCCTTTGAGTATGTAGTTGTACTAGCTTAAAATCTATTATGGCAAATTTATTCGTCTTTTTTTCATTTCTTCTGCAAAATTATATATATACATCAATCTCCAAACAAATAAATTTACAGAAGAGGTGACTATTCAAAGCTATCTAATTATAATTCTAGTTTCTATTATATGTAATACTCAAGTATAAAGATAAAGCATGGAAAATTTTCTGAAGGAAAGGACTTTTCGTTTCGGTTCCCTGACTTTAAAAATGTAATATTTACCATTTTGCCACAAAAGATGTTAAAATATGACAAAACTGTGTACAAGGTAAAATCTCCACTTTCTCATCACAAACTTCTCGAGCTAATAACTACAATATATCTAAAATAGGCTACAGTCAATGGCATATGCAGGAATGTGATGCAAAACAAAATCAATTCTGAAACTTCAATATTATACAGAAAATGGCTCTGCTCTGCGGGCTTAATTCATTTTTCATTCATCATAAATAAATGAAAGTCTGATTTCACAAATTTAAACATTTAACATTAAAAAATCAATAAGGCCCATATATGTACCAGTCTGCTATTGATGTAACAAATTCTAATGTTTTTGAGTAATTTTCTTTCCTGTGCAATTATTACGCAGTTAAACAGCAATGATTGAGTTGTTTCTGCTTTAGAAATTTAATAGTATTTGTGATTCTTCTTGATTAAAACTTTTATGAATTCAACACGTTCAACAATTCACTTCTGAGATCTTATTAATTGGCATATCATATTTACACAACAATAAATAACAACTCCAACATGAACTTAGATAAAATATTTGGTACACGATATGAATTGTGTTTGATTTCTGTAACTTTTATATATATATGGAGTAATACTTAGGATTTGAAGATCACAGGTAGACAAAGTTTGGTAATATCACAGATGGTGCAAATTGCTTTGAACAGCAATATGAATGATGGATCATCAGGGCTACACATTTCAAGCAGAGGAACAACACCCTCAAGTTCAGTAAAAACTTGCAGCTGAAGATCAAATCTCTGAACATCCTGCATATTCTTGAACAGTTTTCTCCACTGAACTGGACTGCTATATCTTATGTACTGGAACACTGTAAAAGAAATTTACATTTCATAAGCTGCAGGATTGTGGAACTTCATTTGATTTATTAATACATTGAAGCAAGGGGTGGTATGAATAAAAGTGAGTATTTGCTCTTGCTCAACAAATTTGAAGTTTATACTACGAGGGTGATTCAAATATAAATAGTAATTTTTTTATACATTTATTGATTAATCATCAGGGTTAGGATTTTTAGGTGCGCACCTTTTTTCTTAGGGTAAGTTAAAGCTGTGCGGAAAGATATCACAGTGTGAAATTTTGTTTCTAGTTGCTAAGAGGCATTTTTCTCGCACCTTTTTCCCTTTTTTGGGACCTTTACCACTTTTGGCACTTTTATCTCATTTTCCCCCAATCATACCCATAATCCCCTTTTTCCTTTTAAGTTGAGGCAGTATTTTAATACCTGAATAATTTCAATTGTATTTTATAATAAGTAAATTCAATAACAGCCCGCCTTGAAACAATAAGTATGTAATAATTATTTAAAATGTATTTAACAGTCATTGCATATGCTTATTTTTTATTATAAACATGTTTTATAATGTTATGTGAATACATTACATACTTTAATAATGCAAGAGCCGTGAGAATAATAAGTTTTAAGTTGCTAACAATGAGGTAATAATGAGGTAACCTTGTAGCAATAATGAGTGAGAATTTGAATGTTACTAGTCATGATTATAGCAATGATAATGTAAATTCAGTAACAGTTTAAAATTAGCCAATCAACAGCAAACAAAAGCTTTAAGTAAAATGCAGATATTCTATTGGACTAGAATTAGCCAATCAGAGACTTGAAATACCGAAGCTTACGGGTTTAATGGTTGGAACATGTTCAGTTGCTGGCAAACCTTGGTAGTGACTAGATGGAAGATGTGTTCTCTACAGAAATATTACGTGTGAATCGTAAAATATGTCTACGCGTTAGCTAAGTGAAAGTATTAAAGAATCTCACAGCTCTTAAAAAGTGTAGTGCTTTATTAAAATGTGCAAAGGATAAAATAAAAAGGAGTGAATTTAAAAACTTAAAATTCGTGTATGTCTACAATTATTGTCGTACCGCACCCTGCCTAAGAAATACATGACTCTACAAACATTACTGACGCAGCCGAGGCAAATTCAAACATAAATAATATATAGAAGCAGTTTTAATAATGAAGTTAAATATTATAGTGTAAAACTTGGAGTGTAACAAGAAAATTACATCTTAAAATCAGCTTCTCGTACATAGCAGCATACTGCGTAATAACAGTAACTATTACGTAATCAACAAATTCAAACCAACACCCAAAGCATGTTGCAAACTCCTTAAAGCAACTAATCATTTACGTAAATAAAAATTATGTAACAAACAACCTACTTCAAAGTTTCATTCCAATTTATTCTTTAACTTTCAATTAACGTCTCCTCAGCTTGCTGTGTACGTGCGAATAGTAAGCCTACCTCTTTCAGTAAACGCCGCGCAGGAATTGAAAGCACACCCGCAACAATGGAAAATAATTGTGTATTCGACGAAAACCTCTTTCTCTCGCTTTACCGCTATAATGTATCCCACAATAATGCAATTGAGAATGAGTGATTCTATCCCACCAGAATCAGTAGCCTGCTGTTCGTGAATGTGAGTTTGTTACTGAGAGACGTCATCTGTTTGCATGGAGGCGAAGGCTGGGCACGCAGAGACGGCAGTAACCTCACCGCAGTTCCGAGAATTATTAAGACTGGGTTCTGCTTGAAACTACTAGAAATCGCTGAGACTGAAGTTCCAGCATGAATGAGAACATTCTGGTAATTGTCACGGTGTTATAAGAGAATGTGGACAGCGAACGGGCGGAAGAGTGAGTTGTGTGACAGTTACATTGTGTTAGCAAGTGAACTAGTGTTAGCTCTCCAAACGAGTGTACTAGTACTAGATTTTACCATGCCAAAGGTGTCCAGTGCTCGATTTATTGTTTTGGCTGAGGAATTCAAACAAGATTTCATAGACACTGATGGAACTGTTATGCATGTACTATTTGTGATTCAGGAATTTTGTTAGATGAAAAACACCAGCGAGATCGCATCAAACAACACATTTCCAGCTCTAAGCATCAAATGAACACGACTCTTCAAGCAAAAGAATCACGGCAACCTCTATTATGAAATGCATTTCAACAGAGTTCCTCAAAAAGCCAAAATTTGAAGGAATTAAACATTGATTTGTGTGCAGCTCTTACACAAGCAGGAATTCCACTCAATAAGGTGAATCATCCAGCCTACAAGCGATTTCTTGAAAAATACACAAAAATGTCAATGCCCGATGAGAGTACTTTAAGAAAAAACTACATGGCGCCTGTTTACCAAGAAACCATAGAAAGAATCAAGGAGAAAGTGTCTGATTGCAATGTGAGAATCATTGTGGATAAAACCATAGACTCAATGGAACAATATGTTTTGAACATTTTAGATTTTCCCTTAGCAGGAGAGAAAGTTAAGCCCACGTTGTTAAAAATCTACAAGCTGCAGAAAACCAATGCCAGTACAGTAATGTAATCCATTATGGACTTCTGCCAAAACTCTGGCCTACTGGTATCTAGTTCGAAAAACTTCTTCTTGTGGTTACGGACCAGGCTCCATACATAGTTTCAGCTGTTAACCAATTGAAACCTTTATTTCCTAACTTGAAGCATGTGACATGCTTGGCTCATGCCCTTCACAGCTTTTGTGAATCCATAAGGAAGGAATACGACATCGCAAATCAATTCATCTCTGCCCTGAAGAAGATTCTACTGAAAGCTCCGAGCCGTGTTGTTTACTACAGGGAAATCACTGGCCTGCTCCTTCCAAATTTCCCGGTCATTACTCGCTGGGGATCTTGGATTGAGTGTGCTGCTATGTTGTGTGATAATTTTGACAAAATTAGCGAGTTTGTGCTTTCTTTGGATCCATCCAATGCAGGTGCAATTTCCAAGGCACAGCAACTTCTGTTACCAGAGAAAATACATAATTTGCGGACAGAACTATATTGTGTCCATAGTTACAAGTACCTGCCTGCAGCTATTAAACGATTGGAAGAACAAGGTCTGGAAAAGGAAAACCAATGGGATATTTTTACTTCCATGAGGGAGCAGTTAGATGGCTTTGCCAAAGACAAACTTGAATCTAGTCTTCAGAAGATTCCAGACATTGAGGAATTCGCCACATCTGTAGAGTTGCCTTTCTGAGTGAATACAAGATTTGCCCCACTGGTTTCTGTGGATGTTGAAAGTAGCTTTATCATCTACAAAGACATTCTATCTCCTAATAGAAACAGACTTACTTTTAAAAATGTGGAGATGCTTAATGTCTTGAAGTACAACAGCTTCATGTTTTTTCCTTCTTTTGATGAGTGATAATTTGATGTACTTGTTTGTAGTTCAATAAATTAGAATAGAGGAAAGAGAAATCGTTGAATTAGTTAAGGGAATGCACAACTGAAATTAACCCAAAATCTCAAAAAATCTAAATAATAATAAAAAAAAAAGTCCCAAAAAATTCTCCATTGCTTGTAGTTTTAGAATCCACTTTTATTTTTGACCTAGTGAATGCTTCAGGATCGTTATGAAACTTTTTAAATACCCATGCGCATTTGATTGCTAGCTGTTTATACTTTTAAAACTTATTTTAAGGCATTTCTTATATTCAGCATTTCTGCATATTCACTACATACGATGTAGTTTTCATCCATTCATATTGACATTTTTTATGCTTATTACAAAAACCCAAATAATTAAAACTGTGATATAATATTTCTGTGTAATGAATAGTTTTTGTGCTGCTAATTTTTTAAGATGACAATGTATACAAAAAAAAAGTAAAAAAAATGCAAATACAAAACTGCAAAAAAAAAAAATTCTCTTAAACTAAGAATGGTAGAAAAAAAATTATATGACAGATGTGTAGTTCCTTGACATAGAAACAACATAATTGAAAAATGCATCATGTGTTGCATTTTGCATATACCCATAATTGTATATTTTGAAACTTAATAACTTGAAAACTAATTAAGATTTTGGATTGAAATTCACAAAATAATTATATCTAAAGAAGGCTGACATGTGGTTAAAATTTCAGCCCAATTGAATGGATAGTTTAGAAAATAGCAATTTCAGTTGTGCATCCCCTTAAATAAACCAGCACCTTATTGTCCCTTTTTTCACCTTATTTGAGCACTTTTCCCTTTCTTTTTTTACTTTCTCTACTACGTATAGTAAGTAGGGGAAGTATTGTATTCCACCCAAAAATTCTATACCAAGATTTCACCGGAAATATATGTTTTGAGATCCCCTGAATCCAAAAGAAGCATTTTTGGAAACATGTCCGTGTGTGTGTCTGTGAACAGCATAATTTTACAACACAAAAAATGTAGATCGCATTAAAATACACAATTTACGTCATATACATTTTTTTTGTTGAGTGAACTGCTTTCGAGATATTGCTTGTTATTCCCTTAAATTTTCCAATGCTTATACTTTTGCTCAAATTCGTTATTCATTTTTTTTGTCCTGGTAATGCAAAGAGAATGGAATACTCGACATAACAACCAGCTCTTAAAACATTTGACTATCGCTTAAAGCCCACCAATTCACCGTGCATCTACAAGAAAATTAGCAATAAGATTAACATCTCGATATCTCGATTAACATGAAGCATATGGAGAATAAGCGTTTGTAAAAATAATTTGTACAAGAGTAGAGAAAGTCATGTGAGTGTAACACATCAGATTTTTTATCTATCATTATAATATTCCCCTCTACCCTAGCCTGCACAGTTTAAAGCTTTATTTTTGTTTCTGTATGCTATTTTGAAACGTATATATTGCAATGCAGACAATTTTGTCTTGTGTTTTGAGAAATATGGTATATAAGCTTTTTTTAACGTTTTGCCACCTCTAACACTCTAAAGCACTTGAGATTTAAATCTTCCCTGTTGGCCTTGACACTCCAGAAAACTCTTGCTTCATGTGTTTGGGAATAGTGTTATGAGAATGCAGCAACAGCTGGCTGAAGCCTGACATAATGTAGCTGCTGTAAACATTCTTCAGTGTGAACATAAATAAGCACTAAACACTGGCAAATGTTAGAAGTTTCCTGACAACTCAGATTGATTTGAGACAATGGTTTCTACAGCTTGTGTATGCCATAAAGGTGTAACAGATGTGGTATTTTACAAATTTTATGAAAGCACTGACAGCGATCTACACCAATTTCATCCAAAGAAGAAGAAGATAAAAAAGACAATGTTAGAGGACAATGGATATAATATGACTTCGAAACAACATCAGCAATAACCACTCTAAGATTTTGCATATACAGTAAACTCCTGATTATCTGCGGAATTGGGTGGTATGTGTAGCGAGGATAAATAAGAAAAAGGTTTCTTGGTATCAGGTTTCTGACTCGGAAAGGATTGTTCTTGCCGGCTGCTCTGGTAGAGGGTTAATGGTTGGGTCTAGACTCTTATCTCATGGAGTGTGGATAAGAGGTTAAAGATACTCACATTCCTCCTTAAATGGCCCGTTTATTCTGATGATCCACACTACGCTCCTTTACCGAATTCCCGTCACACAAGACTTGATTCCGTCTATCATCCCCAGCTAGTATTTACGTGTTTTCCCCTTTTCTAATTATCTTTAGATGTTGAAAAATATAACGATGTGAATTTTAATGACTGGACTTTAGTCATTTCTAGCTACCTTTCCGCACTTTTACTGAACACTAACTTTCAAACACACAAGTGCTTTAAGTTTCTACATCTATACTGCTCTCTTGTACGATACGAAATGATCCATCTTACACACGTCTCAAACTGCTCTCCATCCTAGATAATTTTTCTATTCTCCCCCTATTTTCTAGTTTCATTCTTCCTTTTTACTATTCACGTGACTTTTATAATTTTTCATTGGTCATTTTTCTAAGTTTTACACCGTTTCCCATTGGTTTGTTACATTTTCAAGTTGACCTTGGCCGCGTCTACCATTATCGTCTTATTTCCACCTGATTACGCTTTCTGTGCGGTTGACTGCATCTGACTTCCTTTCTGTTCTTCTCATATCCTGTAAGTTTTACAAGATTTCTATAGAACTTAAGCGCTTGCTAATGTCTCTTTCCTGTCTGTTCTTAAGATATTTCATCTTTTACAGTTTTCGCTATGCATCTCTTAGCTCTAAAATACACGTTTTCCTACATTTCATTCCCATCTGTTTTCCTTTTATTCATGTTCTGATTATTTATTTGTATCTGTTCTTTACTTTAATTTCTTTCGTTATGATTTTATTCCCCCCTTTTCTAATCCTTTGTATTATCTTTATTCTTCTTTCTTATTATTATTCCCATCCTTATTATTATTATTATGATTATTAACATTATTATTGCTATTCTGGTGGATCTTATCACTTCACACGGGTAATGCAGATAGTGAAAATCATGGAAAACCCGCAAAAAGACTAAAAATTGAGGTCAAATGTGATAAAAATTGTTCTAGCTTAAAAACTTTATTTATTGCGCATAAAACATAACACAAACCATGAAAATATGTACAGTACAGTAAATATATTTGTATTTTATGTACTTAAGAACATAAAACAAAAAAAAATGTACTTATGATGAAGCCAAGGTACAATGCTGTAAGCTAATTTATACACTAAATTAAACAGCACCATACTGTACTGTACAAAAAATAAAACAAAAATAACTCTTCTTTAGATATACAGTTTTTTGAAACAATCAGTTTTTGTTTCTTGCCAAGGCCACTGTATGATCAGAGAATGTGAAAGGCATGACCAGAACAAAAAAGCAAGGGACTGCCACCCTATCCGAGAAGGCCTGTAGGCTTTTGATGCACAATAAGCCTGCCAGTAGAGTTCAACTTTCTTCTTGTAATTTGCAAAACTAATTGGAATTAACACTGTGAAATAATGCAATACTTAAAAAAAAAATAAAATCTGATGTGTTGCACTCACATGACTTTCTCTACTCTTGTTCAAACTATTTTTACAACGCTTATTCTCCATATGCTTCATGTTAATCAAGATGTTAATCTTATTGCTAATTTTCTTGTAGATGCAAGGGGAATTGGTAGGCTTTAAGCGATAGTCAAAATTTTTAAGAGCTGTTCGTTATGTGGAGCATTTCATTCCCTTTGCATGTCCAGGACATAAAAAAAACAAATAATGAATTCCCATTTGAGAGAAAGTATGTATAAGCATTAGAAAATTGAAACAAATAAAAGGAATATCTCGGAGATGGTTCACTCGACAAAACAAATGTATATGACAAACCGTGTGTTTTAACAAGATCTACAATTTTACTGTATAAAAACACACAGTTTATGTCATATATACTTTTTTACATAGATTCATACATAAACATTTTATATCCTTTCCCAGAAAATTCAAGATATACATTTCATTTGCCATGAAAATATCTTAAACATATGATTTTTATTCAAAACCATTCGAGCCATTTTTGAGAAAATCAAAATTTTTAAAAAATGTTGCATGTAAAGGGTAGTCTGGGATGGGGGGGATTTTCCTGAAAATATTCGTGTGTTGCATCCTTGGAAGATACTAAACTCAAATACCAAGTTTGGTATTTAATTGACTTTTCACTTTTGAATTATGCTGTTCACAGACAGATTCCAAAAATGCTTTATTTAGATTCAGGAAACCTCAAAACATGTATTTCCGGTGAAATCTCGGTATGAAAGTTTTGGATGGAATGCAATACTTCCCCTACTTACTATACGTAGCAGAGAAAGTAATAAATTATACACATTGAGTCAACTAAGGCACTCTATACTTCACGTACCTTGAATTTATTCTCAATGCATTTCGCCTTCACTTGAAGGCATTATCAAGAAGTTGTCAACTGTCTGGAACTCTGGTGGTCATTTGGATGTTGTTTCTCTATCCTGGTTTACGGTTTATAGTACAGTAATAAATAAACTTTATTGGGTTAATTTTTTTAGGGACACTCACAGATAATCAGGAGTTTACTGTATTACATTTCGTACTCAATGGATGTATTGTGAATGTATTCATTCTGCATGACATCATTAACCGAGCACCATGTGCAGCTCATAGAAGCAGACAACTGACATACAGGAAAACTTGGTGCATCAGCTTATAGGAACATTTACGTCTCACAAACATACATACAGGAAAAGAAGTTTACCTACCAGAAATGCATACCCTAATCTTTTTCATATTTAAAGAAAATCTCAGATAGTGCAAAAGTAAGAAAATCTGATGTGTTACATATGACTTTCTCTACTCTTGTACAAACTAGTTTTATAAACTCTTATTCTCCATCTACTTCATGTTAATCGAGATAAACATTTGCAGAAACGATCTTTTGACATGCAAAGAGAATTACATTTTACACATAGCGACCAGTTCTAAAAATATTTGACTATCGCTTAAGGCGTACTATGTTCCCCTTGTTTTGTATTTGCAAGGGCAATATAGAAATACAGTAGCCTTTAAGCATAGACATATCTCTTAACAGCTGGTTGCTAGGTGCAGCACCATTCCCTTCGCCACAGATTAATACTCTTTGCATATCCAAGACAAAAAAATGAACAACGAATTCCCATTTGAGAAAATAAGTATTGAAAAATTTAAGTGAATAACAAGCAATATCTTGAAAATGGTTCACTCAACAACAAAAATGTATATGACATAAATTGTGTATTTTTACGCGATGTACATTTTTTGTGTAGTAACATTTTGTCTATCTCTTATGGTTTACCAGTTATGCAAAAGTCATTCACAATGAAGAATACTTTTGGAGACATTCCCAGAAAATTCAAGATATACATTTTATTTGTCATGAAAATATCTTAAATATGTGATATTTTAATCAAATCATTAGTCTTTTTTTAGAAAACAAAAAATCTCGAAAAATGTTCCATGTAAAGGGTAGTCTGGGGTGGGGGGATTTTCTTGAAAATTTTCATGTTGCATCTTTGGAAGGTACTGAACTTAAATACTATGTGTGGTATTTATCCGACTTTTTTGACTTGAGACACACACATACAAGGATCGGCTGATAAGTTCCAGGTCTCACACAGAGATGGTGCCACTAGGCCAGTTAGACAGTAGCATCGTATAGTTTTACTAGACTAGCTTGTATCCATAGTTACAGATTAATAGCTTGTTTAGTTTTTGAATGACAGCATTTTAAACAAGACAACTTTAGAGTTTTCACGAAAATGGAGGATTTGGAAAAACGAGCAGTGATTAAATACTTCCATTTGAAAGCCTTAACACCTAAAGAAATCAAGGAGGAAATAGACAGTACATTGAAAGATCTGCCCCTTCATATTCAATGATTAAAAGGTGGGTTGCAGAGTTTAAAGTGGGACGTACGAACACTAGTGATGAGCCTCACTCTGGATGCCTTGTGGAAGTCACAACTCCAGAGATGATTGAAAAAATTCATCATTTAGTACTGCAAGACTGCAGATTCAAGTTGTTTGAAATAGCAGAGGCTGTAAACATATCAAAAGAATGTGCAGGTAATATTTTAAGTAATGTTTTGGGTTTTCACAAGGTCTGTGCGAGGTGGGTACAGCGTTTGTTGACACCTGATCAAAAGTGCATAGAAAAACTGTTTGTGTTAAGAATGTGGAGCTCTACTGTAAAAATCCCAATGCATTTTTGAGACGGCTTATTACCATGGACGAAACTTGGATACATCACTACACTCCAGAAAATAAATCACAGTCAAAACAGTGAACCAACTCCAAAAAATGCAAAGTCAATTTTGTCAGCTAACAAGGTTATGGTGAATGTTTTCTGAGATTCACAGGGAATTATTTTTATTGATTACTTGGAAAAGGGTAAAAGTATCACTGGTGACTACTACGCAAGCTTACTGCAACGTTTGAGCTCATTTGGCAAAAAAAAATCTTGTTTCATCACGACAATGCTCCGGCCCATCGTTCAGTCATTGCAATGGGGAAAATTTGCAAATTAAAGTTTGAATTGGTTGAGCATCCACCCTATTCGCCAGATCTAGCACCCAGTGACTTCCGCCTGTTCCCTAATCTCAAAACATTTCTTGCAGGATGAAGATTTCACAGCAACACGGAAGCATTGATGCAGTAAACAGCTATTTTGAGGACCTTGACAAATTGCACTACAAAGATAATTTAATTAAATTAGAACACCAGTATGACAAATGTATTAACCTTTCTGGAGATTATGTTGAGAAATAAAAAAAAAAATGTTTTTTCAATGTTCTTTTTATTGAGAGGCCCGGGACTTATCAGCCAACCTTCGTATAGACACACAGAAGATTTTCAACAAAATTCCCCCACCCCAAATTACTCTTTACATGGAACATTTTTCAAAATTTCGATTTTCTTAAAAATGGCTCAAGATTTTTATTAAAATAGCACACATTTAATACATTTACATGACATATAAAATGTATATCTTGAATTTTATGGGAATGGCTTGTGAAATCCCCTTTATTTGTCAGAATTTTGTATAAATTTATATAACTAGAAAACCATTACAGGTAGACAAATATATACTTCAGAATTGTAGAGTTCATTAAAATACATATTTTGTGTTCAGCAATTTTTCCCTAGAATTAGCTGTTTTAAAAATCTTCCATGTTTTAATTTTACACTATTTAGATTATGTCATCTAACAGGGATGCATGAAGTTGTGCAATCCTCCCTTGTTTTTTTCCTTTTCATCACAAGCACTTGTTACTACGAATGAAATATTTGAATGTTTACATTGAGAAATCAATTTACTGCTATGATTTTGTGAACAAATATAAATATGTATTGTAACTTTATAAAAGATTCATTTTTTAAATCTTCTTTCAGTGAGTTTTGCTTAGGAGCAGTGCTCATTGAACCAATTTCATAAGACTGTTTCATTTTATTAGTTGATATCTTATTACTTGTTATAGTACCATTTTGAAAGGGGATATATCATACATATTATACATTGTACATATGAAAGGGGAACCATACACATAAGAATTTATAACAATAATTTAATTCACTGAATGTTAAAACATTCAACATGTAACTTTGTACAGAGCTATTTGTAAGCAACAGGCACGCTAGCTAATTGAATGGGAATTCCTGGAACTCATAACGACCGTGCCTGGCGCAGAGTGGTACAACGCTACATGAAACCTCATATTTTCATACATGCTTGGGTAACGCGGCCTGAGGGCCAATGGGAAGCATCGTTACATTTTCAAACATAGAGGACAGCATGGGTAAGCCGCCCTATATAAGACCAGATTTTGCTGAGGGGGCACTCTTACTTATTACCAGTTCAGTGCAACAAGAAGTCACGCCGACGCAAGGTGCTACAGATGCAAGTGGGTGCATATAAGGGTGGGGATGCGTGTGAAGATAGATAGGCTCCTGATAAATATTCAAGTGGTGGGATAAAGTAAATGGGAAAAGCTAGCCGCCCATATTTATTCGAATAATGAAATAAACATCAGTTATAAAGGGAAAACTTGCAGTGTATTTTAACTTGCCTCACCCACTAGAACCTGAGATTAAAGAAACTTAGCAATTAGGTAGGAATGGAATACTCAACTACCGACGAGCATCACTAGCCGAGGAAGAAGAACACTACAACAGCCCACTGCAAGAGTCGACCAACCATTTCCCGCTACAATTTTCAAGAGTTCCTGATTTTAGTTTCTGTTCTTTGTTTCATTGCTTACACTTTAAGACTTTTCATTATGCCTAGTAAGAGATGAATCAGCTTTAATTTTTAAGTTAAGAAATGTTTTTTCTCTGAAAGCAGCCAAAGTGATTGCTGCTTCTATGATCAATCCCAGTTAACATAATAATATGTTTGGTGAGGTTAAAAACACACAGTGCAGTAACTGCTTTAGTATAGTTTGCGTATGCACTAATAAACTACAGCGGGTTAAGAAAGTGAGAAAAGTTTATTTGCCCCACGTATGGGAGCAAACTTGAAGTTATTTAGCTCCACTGTTGTTGTTAGCCACACGCTTGGGAAGCCAAACTTGAAGAAGTTTTTTTTTTTTTTTTAACTGTTGTAGTTTATTGTTGTTGTAGGTTTGCACCACGCTTTGGGCGTTAATTTGAAGTAATTGTTTCTGTTACGTAATATTTTGCTACGTATGATAAGCCGATTTTTGAAGATGTATTTTTGTTATTACACTCAAGTTTAAAAATATTATATTAACTTTGTTATTAAACTGCTTCTATAGATAGTATTTATGTTTATGTTTGCCTCAGCTGCTTCAGTATTACTTTAAAGACACGTTTCTCTTAATCAGGACGTGATGCAACAAGAATGTAGGCTTACACAGATTTTAAGTTTAAATTCACTTCTTTTTATTAATCCTTGGCACAAATTAAATAGCACTACACTGATATTAAGAGCTGTGAGATTCTTTAATTTAAAACTTGCACTTTGTTATCACATATACTTAATTTTTGTTACACACAAATACATAATATTTCTTTAGAGAACACATCTTCCATCCAGTCAAGGTCTGCCAGCAACTGAACATATTTCAGCCGTCCAAACCCTTAAACTTTTGTATTTCAAGTCTCTGATTGGCTAATCCTAGTCCAATAGAATACCTGCATTTTACTAAAGCTTTTTCTAGCTGTTGATTGGCTATTTTTAAACTGTCACAGAATTTACATTATCGTTGCTCTAATCATGACTAGTAGTATTTAAACTCTCAAACTCATTATTGCCTCAAGGTTACCTCATTGTTAGCAACTTTAAACTTATTATTCTCACGGCTCTTACATTATTAAATTACCTAATGCATTCACATATAATTACTGAACATGTTTACAATAATATAAGCATTTGCAATGACTGTTACATACATTTTTATAAATTATTACACACATATTGTTTCAAGGCGGGCTGTTATTGAATTTACATATTATATAATTCAATTGAAACTATTCAAGTATTTAAACACTGCCTCAAAAGTCATGTGAATGTATCACATAATATTTCTTTATTTGGGGGGCCTCAAAACATGTATTTCTGGTGAAATATTGGTATCAAATTTTTGGGTAGAATGCAATACCTTCTCTACCTACATGTATGCAGAAGAGAAAGTAAAAAAGGCCCAATAAGCAAAAAAAGGTGAAAAATACAAATAAAACCTACCATTTTCTGGCCTACAGTGACCCAAAATGAATATATACTATATTGGCCTCATTTTCCGACACTCAAAAAGTAAAGGACTTTTCCTCAATGTCTGAGCGTTAGTAATAACATGTTTATTTCAAGTTACAATGAATAACCTATGAAGATCTGTTTATTCTTAACGAACTTCGTACATCATTTTGTATAATTTAGCTAAGAATGTGTATCTAGTAGGAAACTGAAAAAGCACTTACCTTTAGATCGCCGTTTATTTTTAAAATTCCATATTCCGTTTAAGAGCAAATTATCTTGACGAGGAGAGAAGATTTTAAGTTGGTCAACAGAATACACATTTGGGTCAACTGATTCATTCAGGTTAAACCACTTTAGGCATTTTTTATCCAAGGTTATCATTCTGTCCTCAATGTTAGAACTAAGTTCTTCCGTTCCAAATACTTCCGAGAAGAGGGGAACACTCTCTTGAAAGAGAGCACCCAAAGGCTCCTGTTCCACGTCTTTCCATTGCCAACCATTCTGGAATAGCAAGAAATGGTATCTTGAAAATTTCGTGCTAATGATTCATTTATACATATTACATAATTTAACCTTAGAACAGCCTTGATAGATCAAAATTCTTGAGTTTAACTGACTGTCACTGTATTTTACATGTGTTTGTTGCATACAATTACAGTATCTCATGTTTATTGATTTACTAGCTTCTGAAGTAGTGAAGGGTTACGATTTCTTGCGCCCCATTCTGCAGCTTTGGGTTCAAATCCTGGCTGGGTTAAGCTGCCTCTTTGAGATTTATTTATGGGTTTTCCAAAACATTTTAGGAATGAATATCATGTATTATTGAAGTATGTACATTGCATAAAAATCTGTAAATGTTTTGTTTCTGTGTGTGGGCCATTTGTTTTCCTTATGTCTATACCACTGTGTTGTTGTACTGCTCTCTTGTGATTACATGTAAAACAAGTAGAAACGCAGTCAAAGCTGTGCTTTAAACATGAGTAAGTTATAATTCATTTACTATGTTAATAGTACAACAAAACAGAACACCAGTTGCTGCTAAACATCCTTTATTTGTCAGTTAGGTGCTCAGCATAGCACAACCTACACTCAAGACACTTTTGACTCACACTCAGAACAGAACACAACTGATCCATCAAATCAAATCACAACTGCTGAGTCACAAATAACAACTGAACTGCACTCGGCACTGTCTAAGCTCTTAAGAGTTTTAACTAACTGAACTGTACTGTACTGCACAACCGAGCACTACTCACGCCCTTATATAGGTCTCACATACAAAGCAGGACATTCTCGAAAGGGAAGCTACTAGAACATGCCAAAAGGAATTTTATGGAGCAGCGAAAACTGCACGGAAGCAGCACTTAATGGATTTGTTGCATGACTATTGTTCTAAAGACTGGTCAAGGGCTCCACCCATGTGCCAAGCCAGGATGCGCTTACAGCAGCCTACAGGTAGCTTCACATGTGTAGTACAGTAATGGGCACAGCATGTTTCCAAACTGTGGCATGAAAGTACTGAGTGCAGTTGTTTTGGTAGCGATGCCATCCTAGTGCTTTGGAGGTTGCAGACAGAAACTTACTTGAACCCATCAATTTAGCTGTCTGCACCTCAGCTGATCAAAGTAAAGAACAGAAGTAGTGGATAATCTCACAATCACTATGATAGAACATTATGAGATTTCAAAATGCACAAGATGCTTGGCTGGAGTTACCTAACTATTACAACCGTCATCAGGTCAGCTGTATGATATTTGCATGCAGTTCCTTCGAATCAAATAAAAAGAAAATGAAAATGTAACCATACTAAGTGAAAAATTAATGAGTTGAATATGGAACAGAAGAAAAATATGTAAGATACCTGATATGCTTCTCAACTACAAGAAACTAGATGGACTGCCACACAACTAACCTTTATTTAAGTTAAGCTGGTTACTTCTAAGTGATGATAAGCAAACAGTTGACTAATGACGACATTATATACTCATCAGAGGGACATGAAGAGTCATGAGAAGGACGAGGAATTAGAACAGGAAACACTCGTGGTAAAACCGAGTAAACTTCAGAGTTTTAAGAAGATAAAAAGTGCAATTACTGTGGTTCCAGATATCATTGGGTTACAAAATGTCAAAAATGGATAGCAGTTGGCAGACCACCAGTCTGTTTCTGACCTGGGAAAGTTGGTGTCAAATAGAAACACTTGTTATTCAGTCACTAATGAAAGACTCATTTGTGTCGGCAGTGTAATATTTTCAACAGAAGACAGCTCAGATAACTAGTGCACTGTAATAGAGCTTTGAGGTACATTAACAAAGACAATAAAACCTTTTATTGGGTTTGAAAGTTTCAAGACTCCACATGTATTACAGTGACAAATGGAAAGGTAGCATTAGAGAAAGCAACTTAACACTCACGTTTGTGAGTAGACAAGAACAAATTAAATGCTTACTGATGTATGGTATGTTCCACAGATTGCAGCAACCTGTTTTCGGTTCTTTCTGACCAAGTTAGACTTTACAAGAACCATTTCGAGTAAACTGCAACTGAATGTTCTTGAATAAAAATAAATAAAGTCATGCTCTTCATTGCACACAAATAAGAGTAAAGGGCTTAACAGCTATGCAAGTTCTAACTCCAGAGAAATCAGTAGAAGTGAACATGGTTACATCAGATTTCTCTTTTCTTCAGCTATCATGAGCTCTTCATAGCCATGACAGACATGTAAAATCTCTACTAAGCCATCAAATGAAGATGAATGTAAACAACTATGAACAGCCATGTGAACCATGTATATTGGAAAAAAATCACACAAATTGAGTTTTTGTTCTACAACTGAGTGTACCAAACCTGGAGAGCTCATTTAAACACATGTGCAAAGACCATTTGACGTGTCCTACAGGAAATTTCCCTATTTCATAGTCTTCAAAGATCATTTCACAAAGTTATGCTGTGTTTTTTTCCTTTGACAGAAATCTGAAGTTGAAGTTCTAGAGTTTCTTGGCTTATGCAAAGTAGGGATGGGCAGAAAATAACATAACGGTTATATTGTAATGATTACCAAAGTAACGAATACAAAGTAACTAGTTACCCAAAAACATTACCAGAGTAGCGATTACAAAGTAACTAGTTACCCAATAATGGTAACCAGAGTAGCAAATACAAAATAACTAGTGACCCAATAACAGTTACCAAAGTAATGATTACAAAGTAACTAGTTACCCAATAATGGTAACCAGAGTAGCAAATACAAAATAACTAGTGACCCAATAACAGTTACCAAAGTAATGATTACAAAGTAACTAGTTACCCAATAACAGTTACCAAAGTAATGATTACAAAGTAACTAGTTACCCAATAACAGTTACCAAAGTAATGATTACAAAATAACTAGTGACCCAATAACAGTTACCAAAGTAATGATTACAAAGTAACTAGTTACCCAATAACAGTTACCAAAGTAATGATTACAAAGTAACTAGTTACCCAATAACAGTTACCAAAGTAACAATTACAAAGTAGCTAGTTACCCAATAACAGTTACCAAAGTAATGATTACAAAGTAACTAGTGACCCAATAACAGTTACCAAAGTAATGATTACAAAGTAACTAGTTACCCAATAATGGTAACCAGAGTAGCAAATACAAAATAACTAGTGACCCAATAACAGTTACCAAAGTAATGATTAAAAAGTAACTAGTTACCCAATAACAGTAACCAGAGTAGCAATTACAAAGTAACTAGTTACCCAATAACAGTAACCAGAGTAACAAATACAAAATAACTAATGACCCAATAACAGTTACCAAAGTAACGATTACAAAGTAACTAGTTAACCAATAACAGTAACCAGAGTAACAAATACAAAATAACTAATGACCCAATAACAGTTACCAAAGTAATGATTACAAAGTAACTAGTTACCCAATAACAGTAACCAGAGTAACAAATACAAAATAACTAATGACCCAATAACAGTTACCAAAGTAACAATTACAAAGTAGCTAGTTACCTAATAACGGTTACCAGAGTAGCGATTACAAAGTAGCTAGTTACCCAATAATGGTTATCAAAGTAACTAGTTAGCGAATAACAGTTACCAAAGTAACTAATACAAAGTAGCTAGTTAGCCAATAATGGTTATCAATGCAACAAATTCAAAATAACTAGTTATCCAATAATGGTTATCAAAGTAACTACTTAGCCAATAACAGTTACCAAAGTAGCTAATACAAGTAACTAGCTACCCAATAATGGTTACCAAAGTAACAAAGACAATTAGTTATCACATTAATGGTTACTGAAAGAACAAGACAGTTACCGAGCCTGGATGATAGCATTCTCTGCATGGGTGTGGCATGGTATCACTTGTCATCTCAATATTCGTTTACACCCGAGTCATCCTCACACAGAGTTGCCAGTACACATTTGTTTATTACAGCGTGTTGCTTATCACTTCGGATATGGGGCCACAGATGACAGGTCAGTCAGCACAAGATGGTTATGCACATATAATTATAGATGCATGAGTTTTTATACGTCACGGGAGATGGGTATGAATAAACAATTACTGCTGTTTAATAGCAAAATATGCATGGTGCACTAAGCTCAAAGAAGAACATTGTTTATATTAAAACATAGCTACATCTAATCATTACTGGTAGCTGTTAATGCAATGTAACTGTGAATGTGATAACCATTAACCCACTGTAACTGTGAATGTAATAACTTTACTCAAACATAACTGTTTGTCCATCCCTAATGCAAGGACTTAGTGTCAGGGAAAATGGTGAGAATCGAGGAGAATTTGATAATAGAAATATCAGAGAACTGTTTCAAAAGAATGGAATAATTCACAGACTGACACCACCATTCACTCTGGAGCAATCTGGCAGAAGCAAAAGGGAAAATAGGTCAACAGTAGAAATGGCAAGTACCTTGAAGAATTCTAACCCCGAAGTGAGTTACCATCTGCAATGTGGGCTGAACTTGTCCACAATTTGGCTTACATACACCACAGGACAGAGAAGTCTACTGTGAAGAATGTGAGTACATAAGACTGGGAAGAAAGCCAAGAATCAAGCACATAGGGATCATTGGATGTCCCCTATCCCACTATTCTGAAACAAATGAGGAGGAAAATGGACAAGGCTTCAAAAAGTTATCTGGTTGGATATGACATTTGGATCCAAGCAACTAATAGTGTCATCTGCTCATTCAAGTTAAATTCAACAAAAGGGTTATAAATTGTGAAGGAAAGTTTCAGCTTATTGTTCAGAATTCTTCAGAAGAGAGAAAACAAGAAGAAAAAGCACCTCAACTCCCTGAAAAACAGCAAGAAGGTAAGTGCAAGAACTTTAGGAACAGGGAAAGCCAGGAAATACATCTAAGAACTGTTAAGAAATGAATGCCTCAAAGAGGGCCCAAATGCACAAAAAAAGACATGAACTTGAGTCTTACGATGAAGTTGTCCAGTCCCACGGAAGGATGCAACTGAAACAGAGATGAACTCATTGAGAATGAGACATAAACCATAGAATTATTGAGAACAGCTAGAGCCATTCCTTACAGGTGAGTATACAAAATAGAAACAAATCCTAATGGCTTCCATGATATTTTCTATCATTTTCAGAGCACTGTCAAGCCGTTCCTTTACCCTGTCCGCCATATTTGTTGTATATGAATGAGTGATAAAAGACTTCAGGTAAACTTTTTTTCCAGGAACAAAGAAGAAAGAAAAAAGCACTGGATACAGCAATGATTCACAAGCAGTGTACAAGTTGAAACATAGCCTTTGTGTTGCTGGAACGAAATACTTGGAGAATTCATGTTTTGAAGCCCCCTGAACCCCCCCAAAAGGGTTTTTAGAAAAAGATCCAAGTGTGTGGCTGTGAACAGCATAATTCAAAAATGAAAAGTCAGATAAATACCAAATGTGGTATTTAGATTCAGTATCTCCCAAAGATGTGACACAAAGATTTTCAAGAAAATATACCCACTCCAAACTACCACACAGAAAATATTTTTTTTAATTTTTTTATTTTCTAAAAACTGGCTCTAATGTTTTTGATTAAAATACCATACATGAAAGATATTTACACGACAAAATAAAATGTATATCTTGACGTTGATATTGTAATGAAAAGAAGCTAGAAACAGTGATGTGTATTGAATTTATTTAAAGGTGAGTCGGAATTGTTACACTAACATCACTTAAGTTTACTCACTTAACATGTTTCGGGAAACGGTTGTTCCCATCCTCAGAAGTTAATTCGACTGGCCCGTGTTGTTGGTGTTTTTTGGACTGGATCCTGTGGTGGCATCTTGTGGTGGAGAAATGTACTTCCAGAGAGGATTTGGTGGCGGCAAATCAAAATTCATTAGATGTGTGTTGTGTTTTAGAATGGTGATCTTCTCCCATGCATCTAATTTGGCTGGTTGACTAATGTAATATTGGGTTTGATGTTGTGATTAGTGATCCAAAAATGGTGTGAAACTGCAGATTTGTCCATTTGTTTGTATTTAATACATCTCATGTGCTCCTTTAGCCTAGTTTCTAAGTTTCTTTTTGTCTTACCTATGTATACTTTAATGCAATCTGAACAATTGATTTTATAGATTCCAGCTTTTTTGTCTTGTGGAATGGGGTATTTTAACTTGTTACAAAGTAATTTCTCTATGTTAAATTTGTTCTGTGGAGCTAGGCTGATGTTATGTTTCATGAAAATCTTCTTAAATTTGTGAAATGTTCCTGGGTGGTATGTGAATTTCTTGAACTTTAGCTCTTTATCTTGCTGGCTGAGATTTGTTGTGTTTCTGATGTGCATCTGTCGTTTGAATTTTGCAAAAAACGGAAACACTAACAACACGGGCCAGTCGAATTAACTTCTGAGGATGGGAACAACCGTTTCCCGAAACATGTTAAGTGAGTAAACTTAAGTGATGTTAGTGTAACAATTCCGACTCACCTTTAAATAAATTCAATACACATCACTGTTTCTAGCTTCTTTTCATTACAATATCAACGTAATTTAAGACCAACAAGTCACAAGAAGCAAAATTTATAATTGGCCACCACGTGGAAAAGATACAAGTCATGGCAGAAAACAAGGTAAGATTAGAAACCCTAAATTTCAATACAGATTTCAGTGGAATAAAAAGTGACATCAAAAGATACCAAAAAATTGAAGAAAAGAGAAAAACAACATTTGCGGACATCCGTTTTTTAAACCTATGCATAAAAAGCAAAGTCACACCAAAGTTTGTAAGGAGAATTGTAAAATATGATAAAAAAAACAAACACCAAACATCAGCCGATAAAAAAGTAATAATAATTGAGAGAAACAACCACTACACAAAATTACAAAAATTGGAGCTGGAATTATATGCTCTTCACCTTAAATTAACGGACACACTCGGCTACCCACTTTGGCAAAACATGCAATCAAAATTCCTCACTATTCTTAGCTACAGGATGAAAACAAAAACGCTGAAATTAAAGAAAAAACTAGACATACTACGCCGGAAGCAACATTCATATAAACCTAACCTAAAAAATGGAAAAACGACGTCATACCCAGACGTAATTAATCTTTCAAATGTAACTTTCACCAAAGCGGAATTATCGGTATTAAACCTTGGCCTAAAAACATGTGTTGGCTACACAAAAACAACCGATGAAATAGTCGCAGACATTGAGATTGCTACTTACAACCTAAATGAAAATAGTAAAACCACTATAAAAAAAGAATGTGAAATGGTTCTCCAAGAAATACAAGCAGATAAACATAACAATTTCCCAACCAAACATGTGATCAAAACATTAAAATCAAAACCAGTAGTATACACAAAAGCTGACAAGGGAAATAAACTAGTTGTACTGCAAAAAGATGATTATATTGCCAGAGTAGAAAATATGCTGCAACAAGAAAATTACATACAAATTCAAGAAGACCCATTAAAATTACATTTAAAAGCCTTCAATCAAACCATCCAGGAAAGCAAAACTATAACAGACACTGATAAATCTAGATTAAAACCAGACCACCCCACTTTACCAAGAATGAATGCTCTACCTAAAATACACAAACCGGGTAATAAGATGAGACCAATCGTCAGCAATATTGATTCTCCTACCTACAAACTGGCAAAATGGTTAGTACAGAGATTCTCTTCACTACCAAAATTCAATAGCAAAAACATAATGAATTCAGAAGATTTAATACAGAAGATAAAATCCCTGGAACTCGAACCAGAAGACAGATTAGTTTCCTTTGATGTCACTGCACTATTTCCAAGTGTCCCTACAGATCAACTCCTGCGTCAATTAAAGAAATGGCTACAGCAGACTAACCTACTTGAAGAAGAAATAGAAGACCTCATACAACTTACCAATTTATGCATTGCACAAAATTGTTTTAGTTTCAATAAGAAGTTCTATCAACAACCAACTGGTCTAACCATGGGCAACCCACTTTCACCCTTCTTGGCAGATTTATTTATGAGAGCTACTTAGAAACACACATAACAACTTCCTTTCCATACATGTTTAAAGTTTGGCACAGATATGTTGACGACATCTTCGCTGTTGTCCCTAATAGGTTCATACAAGACTCCTTAGCCTTACTAAACCTACAGAACCAATCAATAAAATTCACCATAGAAATAGAAAAAGAAGGCATGCTACCATTTTTAGACCTAAAAATCATCAGAGAACAAAAGAACCTAACCTTTGGCATATACAGGAAGCCAATACACTCTACTAATTACATAAAAAATAAGAGTTTCAATCCAACCACACACAAACATGCAGTACTAATCAGCCTAACACATAGACTGGTATATACCCCCTTAAATAAAAAAGAATACCAGTTAGAATACCAGCATATAGTAGACACAGAAATACATAATGGGTACAACAAAGCAACTATTGGCAAAAAAATTGCAAAATTCAAACGACAGATGCACATCAGAAACACAACAAATCTCAGCCAGCAAGATAAAGAGCTAAAGTTCAAGAAATTCACATACCACCCAGGAACATTTCACAAATTTAAGAAGATTTTCATGAAACATAACATCAGCCTAGCTCCACAGAACAAATGTAACATAGAGAAATTACTTTGTAACAAGTTAAAAGACCCCATTCCACAAGACAAAAAAGCTGGAATCTATAAAATCAATTGTTCAGATTGCAATAAAGTATACATAGGTAAGACAAAAAGAAACTTAGAAACTAGGCTAAAGGAGCACATGAGATGTATTAAATACAAACAAATGGACAAATCTGCAGTTTCACACCATTTTTGGATCACTAATCACAACATCAAACCCAATATTACATTAGTCAAACCAGCCAAATTTGCAGCCGAATTAGATGCATGGGAGAAGATCACCATTCTAAAACACAACACACATCTAATGAATTTTGATTTGCCGCCACCAAATCCTCTCTGGAAGTACATTTCTCCACCACAAGATGCCACCACAGGATCCAGTCCAAAAAACGGAAACACCAACAACACGGGCCAGTCGAATTAACTTCTGAGGATGGGAACAACCGTTTCCCGAAACATGTTAAGTGAGTAAACTTAAGTGATGTTAGTGTAACAATTCCGACTCACCTTTAAATAAATGTATATCTTGAATTTTAATAGCCTATGAAGTCCCCTTCATTTGGAAAGACTTAAAGCACTTGTATAACTGGTAAACATTAAGCAATACACAAAAAGTGTTGATCTCTTTAAAACACATAATTTATTTCAAATAACTTTTTAGTAGCATATGCCATTTCTGAGAACCTGTTAATAATGATTCGAATTGTTCATTACTTGGTTATTCTTTTAAAGTCCTATCAACATTCAACTGTTTCTCGCAATTGCATGGAAACAATATGGAATTTTAAAACCAACATATTGCATCTAGTTCAGTGGTTCTCAAACTAGGGGGCATGAGAGATTTATGGGAGGGGGGGCGGCGCAGACAGCTCAGAAGAAAGCAGAAAAATGCAATCAGAAAGTCAAAAATGTTATATTCTTAATAGTTAGCGAGTACATTTTTGTAGAGTTGGTAGCCTCAGCTTTTCCTTGCGTGTCACCAAGTTACTGCTGACACAACACATTCGGTCTGCGCTGTGCATTGTTAACTCAGTATTATGCCTATTGTGCTTTGTAGAAGTAAATAGTATTTACTGTACGTTGAGTAAAAATGTCAGCTAATAGAAGATTGTATAATGAAGAATATATTAAGTATTGATTTATGTTTATTGAAAAAGACAGTGTCCGACTACCAGAGTGTATTATGTATCATTATGTCTTCAGTAACAACTCATTGCGGCCTGTGCATCTGGAACGCTATCTAACAACAGTTCACCCAGCATTGAAAAATAAACCAAAAGCGTGTTTTTGTTGGAAAAAGAAATTCTTTAATCACATGATACTGGACTCTACTGGGATCTTTCAGCTGGAAAATGAGAAAGTTATTCAAGCATCGTATGAAATTTCTCTTAATAGCAAAAAACAAAACAAAAAAAAAGTCAGATGTTAATCAAGCCTTCCATTCTTAAAGCATCCAGAACTGTTTTTGGAGAAGATAGTCAGTGAAAAATGGACAAGATACCTCTTTCAACTAACAGTGTGCAACATAGGATTGAAGAAATGGTCCTGAATGTGAAAGAACGGTAGTTAAAAGCCTGAAAATGTCTCCATTTTTTGCCTTGCAGTGTGATGATCCAATGTCACTTATTACTATACTGCCAATTTATGGACAAGAAGAAAATAATGGATGAACTATTGTTTTATAAAACTCTTGGAAACAACATCAAAAGGTTCTGATGTATTTTCTGTCATTAATGAATTTTTGGTTGAAAATGGTTTGTCTTGGGACAGAGAATTTGTACTGACGGAAAACCAACCATGTTAGATTCATGTTCTGGCTTCCTAAGTATTGCCAAAGAAAAAATTCCTAATCTTATTGCTTCTCACTGTCTGACTCACAGACAAGCCCTAGCTTCTAAAATTTTGCCCAACAAACTGAACACTGCACTGAAAGTGGCAATACGCTTAGCGGGCTGTGTAAATTGAAATCAGAGGTAGAACTATTTCTTTCGACTCAAAAGAAAGCTGAGCTTCATCATTTATTCACGGATAACAGCTTTATATTTTCCCTAGCATACCTTGCAGACTTCTTTGAAACCTTGAATAATCTGAATTTGAAAGATAGAAACACCACAATAATGGATGCTAGTGATGACGTAAGGACCTTGTTGGAAAAGACAAAACTATTGAAGCATCACCTGGATGCTCTCATTAATAACTTTTCGTCGTTCCCTCAATTCAGTGAACTTCTAGATAGGCAACAGTGTGATGTCAACAAGTGGAGTTATCATCAGTGAACACGTGGAACGGCTTCAAGAAGAGTTCAAACTTTTATTTTCCCTGGCAGTGCAAATTAGCAAGATCACCCTTCACAACTGATGTGCATGCACTTCCTGACGAAATACAAGAGGATACAATTGAATTGAAATGTGACTCGAGTGCTAAAGAACAGTTTCAACAAATAGGGTTGGAAGATTTTTGGTGCCAGTTTCCTTCCTATTTATCCAAGAGTGGCAAAGGAAGCCTTAAAAGTCCTCATACAGTTCTCATCTACATACCTATGTGAGACTGGATTCTCGACACTAGCCATTATGAAAACAAAACACTGCAGTCGCCTGAACATGAGTGTGACCTTAGATGTGCTTTAATTAGTTTGAAACCAAACATTCTGGAGTTGCTTAAAGAAAAACAATTTCAACCGTCTCATTGATGCTCTGAATTCTTGTGACTTTCATCACAAAAAATCTGATGTGTTACACTCACATGACTTTCCCTACTCTTGTACAAAATATTTTTACAAACTCTTACTCTCCATCTATTTCATATTAATCGAGATAAACATCTGCAGAAACGATCTTTTGACATGCAAAGAGAATTACATTTTACATATAGCGACCAGTTCTAAAAATATTTGACTATCGCTTAAGGCGTACTATGTTCACCTTGTTTTGTATTTGCAAGGGCAATATAGAAATACAGTAGCCTTTAAGCATATACATATCTCTTAATAGCTGGTTGCTATGCGCAGCAGCATTCTCTTTGCCACAGATTAATACTCTTTGCAGATCCAAGACAAAAAAATGAATAACGAATTCCCATTTGAGAAAATAAGTATTGAAAAATTTAAGGGAATAACAAGCAATATCTCGAAAATGGTTCACTCAACAAAAAAAATGTATAGACACAAATTGTGTATTTTAACGTGATCTACACATTTTGTGTAGTAAAATTTTGTCTATCTCTTGTGGTTTACCAGTTATGCAAATGTCGTTCACAATGAAGAATACTTTTGGACACATTCCCAGAAAATTCAAGATATATATTTTATTTGTCATGAAAATATCTTAAACATATGATATTTTAATCAAAATCGTTAGAGCTATTTTTGAGAAAATTAAAATTTTCGAAAAATGTTCCATGTAAAGGGTAATCTGGGGTGGGGGGGATTTTGTTGAAAACCTTCGTGTCGCATCTCTGGAAGATACTGAACCTAAATACCAAGTTTGGTGTTTATCCGACTGTTCGTTTCTGAGTTATGCTGTTCACAGACAAACACACACACAGACATGTTTCCAAAAATGCTTTTTTTGGATTCAGGGGGTCTCAAAACATCTATTTCCGGTGAAATCTCGGTATCAAATTTTTGGGTGGAATACAATACTTCCCCTACTTACTATACGTAGTAGAGAAAGTAAAAATATGTTAAATGTGAAAAGTGTTCAAGTGATGATAGTATCATTGGGTATTTAAGTAGGACATAAAAACTGAAATCCTTTGAAACACTATAGTTTTATATTACTCTATATTTGATAACTACTAAAGTGTGGATTGCAGATTATGGTCAAATAAAGCTCTTCGAAAGAAGCAAACAAAAAATAAATAAATAAAAAAATTAATAAACATAGCAGCATGAGATATTCTGGGGTTGAAAAGAGGGGCACCAGTAGAAAAAGTTGGGAACCACTGATCTAGTTCTTAAACATTTGACTATCGCTAATCCCTTAGTATCTATAACGAAACGTGTAATGTAGTTATTTCTGCAAAGGTTTATTTGGATTAAAACATTGTAGATAGAAAAAAATCAAATGTGATACATTCACAAGACTTTCTCTACACCTCTATCTTTATTAGTGGGTAAACAAACTATTCTTACTAAAGCTTATTTTTCTATTTACTACATTTTAATTGCCATAAACTTTTACAGAAATAGCTACACTACACATTTTGTTATAGATACAAAGGGAACAACGATAGTCACATGTTTAAAAACTGGACAATACACGTGGGCCTTAAAATTCTATAATGTTTTCATGCTCGTGAGAAACAAGTGAAAATCGAAGGGACTTACAATGACAAGTTTGAACAATTCAAACCTTTAATAACGGATATCTCAGAAATGGCTTGTCACAAAAAAGCTTATTTTAAGTAAGTTGTTTTAAAGAGATCTAGATTTTTTGTGTGGTACATTTTCATCTATCGCTCAAAGTTTACAAATTATACAAAATTCCTTCTGAATGAAGAGGACTTCCTAGGCTATTCCCAGAAAATCCAAGATATACATTTTATTTGTCATGTAAATATCCTTCATATATGGTATTTTAATGAAATCATTTTTAGCCATTTTTTAGAAATTCAAAATTTTTGAAAAATATTCCATGTAAAGGGTAGTCTGGAATGGGAAGATTTTCTTAAAAATCTTCGTGTTGCATCTTTGGAAGGTACTGAACCTAAATACCAAGCTTGGCATTTATCTGATGTTTCATTTTTGAGTTATGCTGTTCACAGACACACATATACACACAGACTTTTTCTAAAATTGCTTTTATTGTTTCAGGGGGCCTAAAAAATGTATTTACAGTGAAATCTTGGTATAGAATTTTTGGGTGGGATGCAATACCTTCTCTATCTACTATGTAAGTGGTACAGAAAGTAAAAAGCTTTAGTAAAAATATTCTGTATACGCACTAATAAACGATAGAGGATAGAGAAAGTCATGTAAAAGAGCTCACAGTACTCCTTGCTTTTTAAATTACACAAGTACCAAATTTCAGAAAGGGACACTCATAAATGGTAATTCAAACAAATTAAATACCCAGCTGAATGCTGTAGTTTGTGCCAAACTGTAGGCTGGAGGGACCTCCTTGCACTGTATGGATGCGCAGATGCACACATCATCTTACTAAATTATGTATGCACTTATATACACAAAATTCACTTGATCAGTTTGCAACAAGGTTAGCTACTGATGCAGAGTGATACATCTACTTTTGTAACTATATAACTATTATTGACCTGGATGGCATGGATTCAACATCTGGTAATATGAAATTTTCTTATGACACTTGTCGCAAACTCTAAGATTGTAATACACTTGGGCGTGTTTCATATTCTGTTTGTTTAACATTGTTGAAGTATCACACCTTTATAACTGTTTTTTCTTGAAACTACAGCAGTGGTTAAAAAGAATTAAACCACTAAGAATGTCAGGATCATGTTGAAGAAGGTTTATTGCTGCTACGTATGGAAAGCCAGTTTGAAGGTGAATATTTCGACTGTGGGGGAGCCGAACTTGAAGTAGTTGCAACCGCACATATGGTAAAAAGTTTCCGGTAGCCTTCTCCCCAAATGTACTTTCCGGTGGCCTTTGCCCCAAAAATGTTTAAAAAAATATTAACTTTGTAATTTTTGACTGTTTCTTTAAATATTATATATTTATGTTTGCCTCGGCTGCGTCAGTATTTATTTTTAGAGACATGAATGTCTTAGCAGGGAGTGGTGCAACTGAAGAATGTAGGCTTACACAGATTATAATTTTACTTCACTCCTTTTATTAATGCTTGACACGATTTAAATAACACTTCACCGATATAGAGAGAGAGCTGTGAGATTTGTTTTTTTATTAAATACTTGCACTTTTTAACACAAACTATTTTTGTTTCACACGAAATATGTATTAAATTTCTCGAGGACGCATCTAGCGTCCAGTTAGGAACACTGTCTGCAAGCAACTGGTCTGGTTAGGAGCGCTGTCTATAAGCAACTGAACTCTGAATTTGTAAATTTTGCTATATTTCAGTTTCGATTGGCTAATCCTAGTCCAATAGAATACCTTCATTTAACTAAAGCTTTTGCTGGTTGTTGATTGGCTATTTTATAAGCTGTCACAAAAATTACATTATTGCTTCCAAGAATTATCAGTAGCACTTAAACTTTCTAATTCATTATTGCCTCAAGGTTACCTCATTGTTAGCAACTTTTAACCTATTATTCTCACAGCTCCTACATTATTAAATTACGTAATACATTCACATAACATTATTAAACATGTACATATTAATATAAACATTAATACAATGACTGTTACATACATTTTTATATATTGTTACATACACATATTGCTTTAAGGCGGGTTGTTATTGAATTTATATATTATATAATTAGACTGAAATCATTAAGTGTTAAAAATGCTGCCTCAATGTTGTATCACTTATTTTAATTTGCTAAACACTAACTGCACTAAACAAAATACTTCTCATGCACAGCTACGGCAATGTTGTCATTTGCTACTAAATAGCATGGGGCCTATTGCTACCATCTGAACAATTTACAAAATGATTATCAAACTGAAAACGATATACAGGGTAATCTAGAAAGTCCCAGACGTTTTGAAATAAACAATTAATAAAATGCAAATATCAACGTTTATTATCTACATTTGAAAGGTACACTCTTAAGCTATTTTTCTATTGCCATTCAAACTGAGGCATTTATCGTACCATGGCACAAGTTTTTCAATACCCTCTCTGTAGAAATCTGACGCCTGCGACTTCAACCAATGGTTTACACCGGCATGCAGTTCAGTGTCAGTATCAAAGCATCAATTTGATGCACCAAACTCTGAGAAATTTGGGGAAAATGTTCCGAAAGTCCAGTAATTGTGAAACGACGATTTTCATGAACTTTGTCATTGATTTGCATTAACAGTTCATCAGTCATAAGCCTAGGCCTATCACTGCGATCCTCGTGTGAACATTGGTACGGTCATTTTTAAAATCAATGCACCATTGCCTGACTCGGCTTTCACTCATTATTCCCTGCCCGTAAACATCACAAAGTTGACAAATTTCAATTGGTTTGTTCTTTTTAGCCAACCACACTTCACAAGTGGCGAGATTTTCTATTGCAGTGCACATTTTAACAACTCACAGAGAGCACAGTAAGGAAGGCACGCTACCACAGCTGGATGCATACTGAATGTAGGAATGTTCTGACACCAAGATGGCGGCTCTAGCCCTACTCATCGCCACGATAGGCAAAACGTCTGGGACTTTCTGATTGCCCTCATATATTATGCATTCTTCCTAGGAGGCACTGAATAAAGAAGCATGATAAGCCTTTTATAAATAATAATGAGAGGGATAGCATATGATGCGTCTTCCGGGGGGATATCAGTGTCACAGGAAAGTGATGTCAGCTGGCCTTAATACTTGTAAACTGAAGCATACTATGTCCAGCACCAAGCTAAGAAGCATGTGCATTTATTTACATAGTTTTTGCTCCATAATTTATCAGTGCTCAAACCTGAAGTTCTGTACCCTTAAAGACGATTAAATAGAGATCATGCTGGTACAGTGAAACCTGCTTAAACAGCACCCCCTATATACGAGAAACCTGGACAAATGGAAAATAAATCTCAGAATGCAGCTATTTTTATGTTAAATATACTCTAAACCAAAAAAACTGTCTATGTGGAAATGAAATAATTTTCCGGAACTGTTTACATAAATAAGACGTATTATTATATGCGTAATACTTAGGTACGTGTTAAATTTTGAGTGTGACTGTACTTGTACCAAAGTTTTAGGATGTGTGTATGTGATATTTAACTTGGCACAAGTTATGTGGGAAAAGAGACACTGCAATTATTATATGTGAGTTGAAAATACAGCAAAATATACATTTGAACCTGTTTTTATTTCAACTTTTATTTTAAATTAGTCCTTCACTGTAAACCCATCGATCAAATTTTTTTGTAATTTGTTTTATTAAAATAGTACAATTCTTTGTAAGATGGAAACCTGTGAAAACGGGAAAAAAAGGACCGGAATAATGACATTCCCTTTTAGGCAGATTTTACTGTACTTGGAAATTATAATTAAATTAGTACAAACTACACAAAAACAATTGTTTACTTAGTAATTGTAATTTAATGTGATCTGTAGTGAATAGATCTTCTAACAAAATGAGAATACTGCCTACTGCCTTGAAGGTTTAAAATTCCAGTATATTTCCAGCACAAGTTTTGACAAAATTCCAGTACTGTATCAAATCTTATTGCAGTGAAAATGCACGTTGTGGCTAGCTTAACATCTTTACTGATTTTATTCGCTTCCACAGCCACAATATGAAGCTGCATTTATTACTACCTGCCATACCTGGCATTGCATGGGTGAATTTTTAAATCTCGAATGACAATTTAATTAAATTTACTCTTTATTTAAAGGTGAGTCGGAATTGTAACACTAACATCACTTAAGGATAAACTTAAGAACTTATTACACAAACATCACTTAAGTTTAGTTCTTAATTCCGACTCACCTTTAAATAAATTCAATACACATCACTGTTTCTAGCTTCTTTTCATTACAATATAAATTTACTCTTTCTGAAATTATTGTACCTTTTTTATGCTGAATTCTCCCCTTTACCCTTTAGAACTGTAATTTCATAAAATTCCCATCCCATGCTATTCATGATAATGGACCAAAAATTCACTCATATTAACAGAAATGGAAATGAAATATCAACAGATTTTGTATTTCTAATCTTAGCCCATCCCTTTCCCCACAACATTCTTAAAAATTCTGTAAATGTTATATAGTCTATAAAACAATTTTGGGTGTGGAAGATAATCCAAATGATTGATTCACTTTTACACAAGATAAAAAATTATATAAAAAAAAATTGTGCAGAACAATAACATTCAAAAAACACTTAATTTATTAATATTCTCCAAGAACCAGTCGCCTGAAAATTCAATCTGAAATAATGCAATGTTATAGGATATTTCATCCAATTTTTCCAGTATGTATCACTAATTCCAGTATAAACAGTATGTAAAAAAAAATATCTGATGTGCTACATTCACATGACTTTCTTTACCTTCTATCTTTATTATGAGCATAAAAATGTTCTTACGAAAGTTTATTTTTCTATCTACTACATTTTAATCCAAATAAACCTTTGCAGAAATAGCTACATTACACATTTCGTTATGGATACAAAGAGAACAGCGATAGTCAAATGTTTAACAACTGGACGTTATATGCTGGCGTTAAAATTCCATACTGTTTCTATGCAATCGCAAGAAACAACTGAATGTTGGCAGGACTTTAAAGAATGACCTAGTAATGAAGAATTCGAACCATTAATAACAGATATCTCAGAAACAGTTTATACCACAAAAAAAAAACTTATTTTAAATAAATTGTATGTTTTTAAGAAATCTACATTTGTCACGTAGTACATTTTCATCTATCAGTTATAAAACATTACACAATACTCCTCCCAAATGAAGAGAACTTCATAGGCTATTCCCGAAAAATTCAAGATATACATTTTATTTTTCATTTAAATATCTTTCTTATGTGGTATTTTAAATAAAATCGTTATAGCCATTTTTTAGAAAATCAAAAATTCTGAAAAATGTTCCATGTAAATAAATTGAGTTTAGTCACCCAGTCGCTGACGATGAGGACGAATGCCCTCGAAAACGTTTCCCTGTTTTATGTAACTTTAATTAGTGAAGGTGAGTGTAAAAAACTGTGACTCAATCTAAATCACAAATTGAGTTTTATTTATGGATGCTCTTTAACTGTTGTGGTTCTTAGAGTCCCATTCTATATTGGAGTGAAAGACCGGTAAGTTTCCTCAGAGGCCTCTTTATCAGGTTTGAGGTTCTTTTACATGCCGTAAATCTACAAGGGACCACCAGCTTTACTTCCTTTCCAAAGGATGTTATCGCCCTCCGCTGGGTTTAAACCCGCAACCTTGGGAACATTGTAACTACACCACAGAGGACGACAGGGGCGGGGGGTGGGGGGGGGGGAATTTCTTGAAAATCTTTGTGTCGCATCTTTGGAAGATATGGAACCTAAATACCTAGTTTGGTATTTAGCTGGCTTTTCATTTTTGAGTTCACAGACCACACAGATGGATATTTTTCCAAAAGGGCTTATATGGATTCATGGGGCCTCAAAACATGTATTTTTGGTGAAATCTCGGTATCAAATTTTTGGGTGGAATGCAATACTTCCCTTAGTATACGTAGCAGAGAAAGTAAAAATATACAGCAAAGAAGAATAGGCATTGGGCAACTTCATCTTACAAAACAGCATAATTACATATGTAGTAACACGTGGTTTTAATTTCTTACAATAAAAATCTGATGTGTTACACTCACATGACTTTCTCTACTCTTGTACAAACTATTTTTACAAACCCTTATTCTCCATTTATTTCATATTAATCAAGATAAACATTTGCAAAAATGGTCTTTTGACATGCAAAGAAAATTACATTTTACACATAGCGACCAGTTCTAGAAATATTTGACTATCGCTTAAGGCGTACTATGCTCCCCTTGTTTTGTAATTGCAAGGGCAATATAGAAATACAGTAGCCTTTAAGCATGGATATATCTCTTAATAGCTGGTTGCTAGGTGCAGCACCATTCTCTTTGCCACAGATTAATACTCTTTGCATATCCAAGACAAAAAAAAATGAATAACGAATTCCCATTTGAGAAAATAAGTATTGAAAAATTTAAGGGAATAACAAGCAATATCTCGACAATGGTTCACTCAACAACAAAAATGTATATGACATAAATTGTGTATTTTAATGCGATCTACATTTTTGGTGTAGTAAAATTTTGTCTATCTCTTATGGTTTACCAGTTATGCAAAAGTCGTTCACAATGAAGAATACTTTTGGAGATATTCCCAGAAAATTCGAGATATACATTTTATTTGTCATGAAAATATCTTAAACATATGATATTTTAATCAAAATCGTTAGAGCCATTTTTGAGAAAAATAAAATTTTCGAAAAATGTTCCATGTAAAGGGTAATCTGGGGTGGGGGGATTTTCTTGAAAACCTTTGTGTCGCATCTCTGGAAGATACTGAACCTAAATACCAAGTTTGGTGTTTATCCGACTGTTCGTTTCTGAGTTATGCTGTTCACAGACACACACACGGACATGTTTCCAAAAATGTTTTTTTGGATTCAGGGGGTCTCAAAACACATATTTCCGGTGAAATCTCGGTATCGAATTTTTTGGTGGAATACAATACTTCCCCTACTTACTATACGTAGTAGAGAAAGTAAAAATCTGTACCAGAATGTCGAGTTAATGAATTATTTAGAGTAGTTGTAAACTTTCCCTTATCACACTTAAAAAATGAATGTTTCAATTTCATGTAGCAGTTTTTGTTTTAAGTACTGCATGTGTTGCAGTAGTTTTGTTTATACGTAAATATATTACTAAGTAACAGTTTTGATTCATTTTGCTTTCCAGTATATATCAACACTGTTTAGAGAAAGCTCTGAAATAAGATGCCTTTTAAACCAAACTGGGAGAATATGTTAATAATAAACAATGGGAGGAATTAGTGTACTAATAACTATACTGCAGGTGCATGTATTCCGCACGCTTGACTTCAGTCTCACATCAGAGGCAGGCAGTCAATGGCAGCTTCAGAATGGCCTACCTTCCTTCTATTGTACTTACCTTGAGGAATATGTTTAATTTACCTATAAAAGGCATACAAAAACTTAAAATTTTGAAAAAGTGACATCATAAGTTTGTCCAGTTTGACATGGAATAACTCATAGCAGATATCAGGTTGAATGACCTGGTTTCATAATTTCTAATAAATCCACAATTTCTAGGCTCTTAGAAAAACATTGGATCTGAGTTAGACAAAAACAAACAGCCAACAGTTTTGAGATGAGATAAGTGCTGTCATGGAAAGAAGTTCAAGAGAATTGTATTTCTTGGACTTCTTGCATTTCATTTGAACTCACCTACTCATTTTACAGATCAAAATCTAAGTGAATATTATCTATGGGGAATGATTAAAGGTAAAGTTTATGTAACAGATCCCCGTAGACTTGATAAACTAGAAGATTGTACACAGCTTGCATTTTCCAATATTTTGTTGGCAGAATTTGTCATGTGTTCAGTAATGTGTTCCAACAGGTGTTAGGCTTGGGGCATTATTCTGTATGCGGGTAGGAAGTTGTGGCAGTAATTTGTATCACAATAATGTAAATGCCAGTGTGATTGTAGTGTAAATAAGCACTATTGTATGACATTGATTTGAGATGTTTGTTAATTATAAGCATTGTTAGGAAATAAGTTTACACGGCCTCACTGAAACTGACAATAATAGTGGATAACAATGTGCGAGGGGGTGAGTTGAATATTAATTAGAAGAGACAAACAAATGACGTCAGATTGGCGCATTTTTCTTAGAAATAGCGGGAATATTTTCCCTAGAGCATATGTTTTTGTAATTTTTGATTGGATATAAAAATAGACGCTAATGTTGGCGCGTTTTATTAACCAATAGCAGCTCGGTTATAATCTTTAGGCATATCGGGGTGTGGGAGTATAAAAAGCTAAAGTCAGAGGCAGATTTCGTCAGTCCAACAGAAGCATTCACGTGTTATACATCGCACAGTTAGTTCATCAGAATCGTTCGCGGGTTACACGTTGCGTAGTTCAACGGAAGCATACATAAAGTACACGTTGCAATTCTACAGAATCTCTCGCGTTTGAAAGTTTGTTATAAATGTGAAACGCGAATTAATAATGTGCAGTAAATAAGTGATTATAGTGATATTAGAAAATACAACAGTTTCAGTTTGGCGTGTATCACGAATCAATATGTGAACTTAATTGTGACGGTAATAAAAGTGTAAAAACAAATTCTTTTATCAGTGTTATCTTTGAGTAACAAAATCCTTTCCGCTTACACACCCTGTTTAAGAGATTTGCTCGACTGAATAATAATAATAATAGCTAGCCGGAGGACAAATAACCCAAAATTCAAACTATTAATATAACAGGCGCCCAACAATAGATAACACGAAGTGACCGCGACAAATTGGCTTCCATACATGGTGCAGATAAACAAGAAGCATTTTCCAACTACTAATAACAAATATACCACTTCAAAGTATGAAATTCTAAGAAACTTACAGAATCGGGGATTTTTAATACGCAGAGTTGATTGTGTAGTATCCTGGTTTCTTAAATTGTGTAGGAGTTGTTGCTTTATTAAAAATATTTGGCCCTTCTTGGTGACCGCTTAGCTTTTGCGGAAATCTTGTCAGAAGATATTGCGAATGTGACAAAAAAAATATGGCTAAAGGAATGTCGCGAAGCAAGAAAAATGTAGCTAAAGTGGATCATTTGAGTTTAGACGTGCATATCCTATGGCTACGCCCTCTCGTCGCTCTGCAGCTCAACTCCCCTCCTTGTAAAAAGCATCCCTTGGCTACGCATTGAGGCTGAGGGTCCTCAATCCCTCGGCTATGCCTTGCGGCTTAGGGTCCTCAATGTTACAATGTTGGCACTAGAATGCCAACGGCAGCAATGCTAACATGATGTAAAAGCGTGTGTTATATGTTGATAGCAAAAGTGCTCACTACCCACATACAGAATAATGGCCCAGGCTGGTGCACACACTAAAGAGCATCACTTCAAAAATCCTTTACAGGGAAAGGTAAGCATAAGATTAATATTGTTTTGCATCATTAGCACTGTCTAAGGGAGAAATAACAGGCTGGTCCATCACTACTGTTGAACAAATTTACAGCAACAGACTGCCCCCCCCCAAATATTTTCTTTGTTATCAACACCGTCAATTGCCAGAATCAGATTAGTGCTGCCGATGTGTCAGAATTTCATCTCACAGGAGTACTATTACATGCTAGTGAATCTATTGACATGGGGCTGTCACTTTAAGCTGAGGCAGTATTTTTAACACTTAAATGATTTCAGTCAAATTATATAATAACAGCCCGCCTTAAAGCAATGTGTGCATGTAACAATATATAAAAAGTGTATATTACAGTCATTGTAAATGTTTATATTATTGTATACATGTGTAACAATGTTATGTGAATGTATTACGTAATTTAATAATGTAGGAGCTGTGAGAATAATAGGTTAAAAGTTGCTAACAATGAGATAATCTTGAGGCAATAATGAGTAAGAAAGTGTAATAATGCTACTAGTCATTATTGGAGGCAACAATAATGTAATTTTTGTGACAGTTTATAAAATAGCCAATCAACAACCAGAAAAAAAGCTTAAGTTAAATAAAAGTATTCTATTGGATTAGGAATAGCCAATCAAAGACTTGAAATACAGAAATTTACAAATTTAGGTGGTAGAAATCAAGTCAGTTGCTTGTAGACAGCGCTCATAACTGGACGCGTTGGTTGCAGACAGTGTTCCTAACCAGACGCGAGATGTCCTTGAGAAATTTAATACATATTTTGTGTGAGAAAATAGTTTACGTGTTTAAAAAGTGCAAGTAATTAACAAAAGAATCTCATAGTTCTCTATATCAGTGAAGTGTTATTTAAATCGTGTCAAGCATTAATAAAAGGAGAGAAGAAAAATTATAATCTGTGTAAGCCTACATTCTTCAGTCGCACCACTCCCTGTTAAGACATTCATGTCTCTAAAAAAAAAATATAAATATTGACGCAACCGAGGCAAACATAAATATATAATATTTAAAGAAACAGTCAAATTACAAAGTTAATATTTTTAAACTTGGGGCGAAGGCTATGGAACTTTGTACCATACGTGCAGTTGCAACAACTTCAAGTGTTCGGCTTCCCAAAAGTTGAACTATAATACAACTCCTACTTCAAATTAGCTTACCATACGTGAAGCAATAACAACTTCAAATTGGCTCCCAATGCGTGGGGTAAATAACAATACAACAAACCTTCTACTACAAAGCACACTTAAAAACCATCGATCTGAGCCAGGTTTGAACCAGGTTGGGATCAGAAGGTCAGCACCTAATCAACTGACCACCCAGACAACCGGCTGCCAGTCGTATCATTTAAGGGAAACCCAGTATCTCATAACATGTGCACAAACAAAATGCTGTGTTTAGAACTGTAAGATATACAGAAACGTCAATTTCACCTAACTATGCGTGGAAAAGGCAGAGAAAATATTTTATGAAACACAACAGTAAGCAACAGACCCGTAAGACTGAGTAAGTGACCATAAAATGTTGTTTCTCGCAATGCTATGGAGAGCATGGAATTTTAAGGTCAGCATATAGCGTCCAGTTCTTAAACAATTGACTATTGCTGTTCTCTTTGTATCTATAACAAAAGCCAAAAGACTACAAACCAGCTGCGCAGTGTTTTTTCTGTCTGCGTCCTCGGTGCTCATTGCCATCTGCCGCTATCATAGAAAGGCGCAGATGAAACCATACATTTTTAAAACTGCTTTTAAAGGCTTTACTTAACAACTTTATGAAAGTTAGTTTAAGACAAAATTATTAGTAGAGATTTGTGGCCCCCTTGGTCCCCTGTGATTTCTATCTCTGGGGTAACTTAAAATAAAGTGTACAAGACAAACCCACACACCCTGAAGGAATTAAAACAAAATATCAGACAGGAAATTGCCAGCATTTCTCAACGTGAACTACGGCGAGTGATGGATAGTTTCCTAAAGAGGCGCCAAAAATGTATGGACAACAACGGTGGCCAGTTTCAGCATCTCCTTTCATAAAGTTGGTAAGTAAAGCCTTTAAAAGTAGTTTTAAAAATGTTGTATGGTTTCATCCGCGCCTTTCTATGATAGCGGCAGATGCAGACAGGAAAAACACCACACAGCTGGTTCGTAGTTTTTTAGCTCTCTCTGTATAATGAAATGTGTAATGCAACTATTTCCGGAAAGGTTTATTTGGATTAAAATGAAGTAGATAGGAAAATAAACTTCCGTAAGAATATTTAGTATACCACCAATAAGCTACAGATGGTAGAGAAAGTCATGTGAATGTAACACAGAATTTTTTTTTCCCCAAAGCCCAACTACTGATAATTACCAAAGCATCAAAGGCTCCTTTCCCCTGCAAGCAAAATAGTTACATTGCCTCAAACAGTATTAGAAAATATGTTTTAAATCTAGTTTAAATGTCAGTCTAAATACTAATGAGAAACGAGCAACAACCCTCACCAAATACGACCTGAAATCACATCTCAAACCTCGAGGCTCTGGGTACTAGATCAACATACAAAAGCTGTTTTACTCACCACTTCAGCTAACTGCCCTACAAATTTTTCAGCTGCCCTTTTGCCTTTGCTCATTTTGATTGGTTTGTCCTCACACTGAAAATGGGTGACAAAGCTGTGATAGCTTCGAAGGTATTTCACCATTTCTGGAGGTACCCCTAAAACATCAACTGCTTCTGCTAAATTAACAGAACTGGACTGCTTTTGTGGCACTTTTCCATTTCCATGGACTGGGCATGTGTTCACTGTAAGCTGTTCACATGCTTGATCTGTTGATATGCTGTTAGATTTCTTTGATTCGTTGTGATTCAAAACAACTGGCCTCTGTGCAGATGACAATCTTTGTGCATTCTGCAACGGAACTTGCTTTGATGATTCACCTTCGTTTAATTTACATGAATCTTGAGCAGATATTTCTTTTCTTGAGCACAATCTTGTGGAAGAACTTTGCTGCCTAAAGCGTGGCAGCTTTGAAGGCACTGAGAAGTCTTTCTGGTATGTTGTCTGAACTTTTGAAAATTTACTGGGCAGCCGGCGTATTGTATTCTCACTTATCTTTTGGGTCACAAGTTTGCTTGCACTTCTGCTTTTCGGCAGGGTGTTACCTTGGGTTGTGTTCCCAAGTTTGCCTGCAAGTGAAGTTTTATGCACATTCTTTAATTCTGCACTGAGATGTGTGCAAGATACAGTTGGCGAAATGTCTTCCTGTTTTACCTTTAATCTCTGCTGTGGTTCTGATTTTTCTCTTATTTTCTGTGCATTTACTACTGCTTGTTCGACATTTCTTACTATTTTGCTCAACTCTTCTTCTTCCTTTGAAGAGGCTATATTGCAGGTGCATACTGGCTCTTCATAAGGGAAATCTGGAATTTCCCAATTTGATAGTAAACCTAATGTTTCCTGACTGCTTATAGTGAGAATGTTTCTTGCTTTTGTTGTTACTCTAAGTGTATCCTCAAATAAGGCTATTAAACTGCAAAGTAAAAGAATAAAGGTCTTAATAATATGTACAATCTTCATTTTCATTAGGATAGTTTGATCTATATACTAATACTACTACACTCAAGAGTAAAAAAACACTGACAAGCATGTGGATGAGGTTATGTTATAAACCAAAGTACACAGAACTACTGTGTCTGAAATATAACCTACATATGTAAACACAAACAGTACTCTCTCTATTATTTTACCTATCAAGCTCTCTCCAGTTATCTTCATTCCTTTTAGTTGTCATGTTACGAAATCAGCATTTATCATATTTAACAACTTTCATTTTTGTTTTTAAAAGGTCACATCGACCATTGTACTTCGTTTTCATAGCATTATTGCTAGATGACCACGTTTTTTTCTTTTTCCTTGTTTCTAAACTGGTTCATTACCGATTCACGTTCAACAGTTCGGCGGGAAACTATAATAAGTACTAGTGAGAACTGGTATATAGTGATGAGTTAGCCGTGAGATATGTAGTATCACCGTGATGGAAATTTTCGCCAGTCAGTGACGGGAAATCATTGAAAGCACTTCCAATGTTTTGTAAGACGGTACGAACGAGCTCGTCTCATTTTATTGTATCCTATTTTTAGTTTCGTTGTTCCGTTTTATTTTTCTGAAGGCAGTGATTTGAATTTGCAGTTTGAAAAGCTTGAAAGTGCAATCACGTTTAGGTCACCTCAAAATAATACTATCGCTATCTTGAGTGCAATGATTTTTTTATTATCGTATCCGTGTTAACTGGAAGTTTTCCTAAGATGCTCATTCCTAAAATATAAGATAGGTGTTACTTAGCTTCCAAATAAGGGAAAGCCTGCTCAATAGCGTGCCTCTACAATAGCAGAATTATGTCATTATTATAAATAGCTTCTACGGCTTGTCGCTGCCTTTGCTGATGCAGCGGCCGTCAGTGGCGCTTAAAGCACCCCTCATCCTGCGGACGGTATGTTTGCTATATTAAAGGTAGGACTATACGCATCTGATTAACGGGACCGAACGGGAAAATTGGGAAAAGTTATAAAAAAATCAATATTTGGCTTTTTAAGTTAATAAGTCCGATTCTTATGAATTTTTTCGTACACAAATGTTTGTTATCCGAGTGAAATTGAGTGTGTTATATGATCATTTAAAAACGCTTACCCGAAGTTGTGGCAGGCACTTTTTCGAGTCTTCTCGCATTAAAACAAAAAAAAAATGTTATTCAACAGTATTGGAGGTATTGCTGAAGGTTCGGTAGATACGTTTTAATCGCTTTAAGTAAAAATTATATTATTTTATACAAAAATACACAAGCAAAAGTTCAGGTCAGTTACTATGTGCGGAATATCAAACATTTTTCTCCGTTGTAATATCTTAGCATTTTTCAGCATTTAAAATGCTCCTTATGATGCAATTTTGGAAATAATTTCAATACATACTGACTAAAGCTTGTTATGCAGTAAGCCACATTTATTGTATCAAGTTCATCAGGTTTTTTCAAAGCTTAAAACTGATAATTTAATAAAAATTATTTATAGAATATGCTTAATTTTAAAAGTTTATTTCTTAGCACACTTATTTTCTAGTCCAGGGGCGATCTACGGTAGCCAAAACATATATTTATTATTATGCTCCAAACAAAACTAGAACGTATAGTTAATTGGGCAATGGAGCCAATGATAAATCGATCCAAAATAGTGCATAAAATATCAGAGATGTTTTACTTAAGCAAAAATTCTATTTTGCTACGTAGAGCAGAAGGACATTCATAGACGATAAGTAAATTCATTTTGCAAAACATTCTGTGGCCATATTTAAGTAGGTACATCAATAACCTAACACCGAAATATCACAGTGAATATTTTATAAAAAGAAAAGATAATTTAGAGAGGAAGCTCTAGCATTAAAGGAGTACGGAACTAAAATTGCATGTCACTTGCATTTGTTAGCCTTGCATTGCATTTAATTCCTGTTGTTTTGTGTGACTGTAGGGCAGTTTCTCTTTCCTAGTGTTCTGTGAGATTTTAGGTCAATAATGCCTGCGTGCAGTGCTTGGTTGTGCAAATAATTACGGGGTAAACAGAAATGTTGGTTATTGCTCATTCCTTGGTATAAATAAGAATCGACATGTGTACAACAAATGGATTACTGCCCTGAAACGCGAAAACTTTGTGCCGACCAAAAATGCTAGAATATGTGGAATTCATTTCAAATAAAGTGATTTTAATGAGTCGGGTGTTATAAAAATAAGAATAATGAAGAAAGATAAATTCAAAAGCCCTAGACTGAAAGATAATGGGGTGTCTTCACAATTTTTAGCCGGACTAGAAGAAAACCCCGCTCAAAAAAAGAAACTCAAATCTTAAAATAATGCAAATGTTACAGCTAGTCAATAATTCAGCAAACCATTCTCAGCAAGAAAGTGAAGGAACACTAGTTTCTGAGTCTTTAATGTAGAGTTGAAGATGATGCTGAAATACAATGCGAGTTGGGAACTGAAACTTTTAGTGCTATAAACGACGCTAATGTGAACCAAAAATTGATTGATGAGCAAATGATGTACACTCGCTTCCATTTATGCCGTCACCACAGCTTCGCGAGGCATTTTGCCAACTTTATCAGCGGGCGCGTACATAGTAGGGAGGTGTGTGTCTGGAGCGTTCTGCCTTTGTTGTTCGACCAAGCAGTGGCGTGTGTTAACTGTAGCTCACGCGATATATGCAAATATTTCGGAGGTGCATCGGGGAAAAATTGTGGGTATGTAGGAAGCCAATTTGCCATTTGAAGACATTGCTAGTGCAATTCCGTGCAGCATTCGCAAGAACAGATTATTAAAATAATATCTAGTAAATGTGTCCTCTTTGAGAGTAAAAAGTATAATATATTTCAGTTTTACATTATGCTGCCATTAAAAATATTTTTTCGTGGAGATATTGTGCAAAAGAGGGTTTTATTTAGTTATATATTACTTTAACGTAGTTATTATAAGTGATGAGTAAAACTATTGCTCAAAGTTATGCATTCATAGGTGAATAATCTAGAACTGTGCATGTAAAACAGAACGCCACTGCATGCGCGAAAAGGTAAACGGATCAGATACACACACATCCTCATTGCTACATGTAGCATATTCCATCTGTGAAGGTCAGTGGAATGCAGCCTGAAGCTGGATGGCGGCATAAATAGAAACGAGTGTACAGTGTGAAGGCAGTACACTCTACTTCGATAGCAGGTAGACCAGAATGAAGGGGTATTAGAAGGGAAAAAATTATGTGCAGACGGCATTAGGGTGCCGTCCAGTCCAACCGCGCCCCCATATAAAGGCAGACAATTAGCCTTCTAGGTCTCATCCCTGTAACCATCTGCTTCATGCCGTGCAGATGGCATTAGGGTTCCGTCCAGTCTAACCGCCGCCCTCACACAGAAAGGCGGACTAGCCTTCTAGGTCTCATCTCTGTAACCACCTGCTTCATGCCGTGCAGAATGGCGTTAGCGTGCCGTCCAGTCTAACCGCCGCCCTCACACAGAAAGGCGGACAGTTAGCCTTCTAGATCTCATCCCTGAGAAATGCCGTCTTGCTTCGTCACGTGCCCACAGAGACCACCAGCGCATGGCAGCCGGATCGTCTGCTTCGTACCGTGCAGATGGCGTTAGGGTGCCGTCCAGTCTACCTGCTTACATTGTCTGTAGATAGATGGCATAGCATTCGCTATTACTACTTATTTTTCATTTTACTATTTATGCACTCTTGTTCAGAAGCTAAATGCAATATTTAATGTAAGCAATAAATATAACTGCCTAGAATGAGCACGTTTAAATATTATTTACTGCCTGCGACGTCGCTGTTTTCGGAGGCTTTAAAGTGCATTACAACAAATAAAGTATACAATAAACACTAACCCCTCTATTTATAGATGAAATCCATTCTGCGATCCTGCTCCCAATAACCATTCAAATTTACACTTATGATAATGCTGCTTCTTTAAAAACGTAATGTTATTTAAGGATACGTTACTTGAGTTGTCTTTATAGTGGAAGGGTTTCTTGTAGTTTAGATTTCTCTTAAGCCATTTGGTGCGAAAGAGCAAACAGCTGATGGGAATTATTAACGTTGACCTCACGATCTTAGGGAAGCTCCTCTTGCATGTAGGGAGGACAGGCTCAGTGCGAGGAAAATCCAGAGTTTCTGCGTGCCCTTCGTGAAGCCTTCCTGTGACATTCCTGTCATCCCCTTGGTCATTATAACTCCTTTCCCAACTCCTTTCCAACCAAAGCATTCTGCCTTGCTAAGCCTGAATACAAGGAGAATGTAAAGATAGTTGACACTGTGCACCTCAAAGGTGAAAGTTCGTTCAAGACATCTGTGCGTGCGTCATGATGGCAGGTTGAGGGCAACCCGATGGTGCGTTAGGCGTGTACCTGCCCTAATTAGGGCTTAACCACGTAGTGACGGGATATGGGGGTTATAGGATGGCGGTTGTTCTTTAGGTAGGGGAGAGAAAGGAGGTAACAAAGTTTATTCCTCAACGGTAGCCGGTCATGGTGCAACTGCCCTTGTGCACCGCTGATGGTAATAATTTAGTAATTTTAAACATTTGGGGTTGTAATTTTGAAGTCCAAGCTACTCTTGAAGGGATTGTATTGGAGTTCAGCTTTAGCTGCTGTTGGAATTACTCTGCTCCATTCATGTCCTGCTGCTGCATAATCAAGACATCTGTTGTGTGTGATTTGCTTAAGAGTGTATTAGTCCACTGCAATGCCTGCCGACAAATCCACGCTTGAACACGAATTTTTAAGTACGAAACATCGTAAACAGAGAATCATGTAGACAGTTCCAAGTAGAGAAACTGTTAGACGTCTGGTTAATAGTGGGATTGCTAAACCTAAGAAGCGAAAACGAAATGCTCTAACGGAGGAAACAACTGACGAAATTGGTGCATGTATTTGTGGGGAACGCTATAAAATAAAAACAGAAATTATGAACATTACGCAAGAAGAAGTTGTGCGTGTGAATGGACATTTCATCCGAAGATGCCAGGAATGTGTTCACGCAGATGGACACCACTCATAACAAGGTTAGTACTTATTATAGTGCATGTTACTATCACTTAGTTATGAGTAAGTAACGCGGGAGTTACGGAAGGAAAACACCCCAGTGTATGAACGCATACGCGCGATCCGTACTCTCACCACGAAACAACAGCACTGTATAAGAGGAATGTGGTGACGTTTGATCGAACAGTATTGTGGGACAGCTATGGGCCTCAATTAGAAAGTGCCGATCAATTGTCTGGGCGGGTGAAGAGATGCCACTCTCAACCAGCATATACACCAGAATTAGTCGTCCTCCGTGGTTACCGTGCTAGTCTCTAGTTCCCGATGTCGCGGGTTCAAACCCGGCGGAGGGCGATGCATTCTTTCGGGCTAAAAATACTTAGCATGGCTTCCTTCGGAAGGGAAGTAAAGCCGGTGGTGGCGTGTCGTAGATTTACGGCACGTAAAAGAACCTCAAGCCTGATAAAGAGGCCTCAGCAAAATTACCGATCTTTCACGCCCAATATAGAATGGGACGCTAAGGGCCACAGCAGTTAAAGAGCGTCCATAAATAAAACTCAATCACAATTTTTAATTTTAGAATCGTTATCCAGAGATAACGGAATTGTTCTGGAACGTACTTTCTCCCCGTCTCCCGAACATTCCTGCGGCTATAATTGAACGTTCTCCGAGTGAGGTTGCGACGTGAGTTTGACGTACAATGAAGCTGCTACTGCGAGACATTAGAGAGATCCTGTATTCGACTCCCTGGCGAGTGGAGCGGAAGGAAGAAGAGGCTGCGTCGCGAAGAAAAGTGAAGTGACAGGGGAAATTAAACTAGATCACATAGCCTTTTATTATTAATTATAAACGGGAAAAACGTTTTCCAGCGTTGACTAGAAGTATCTATGTTTCACAATAAATGTAAACGATTTAAATCTGTAACTTTTTAGCGAATTTTCACGAGTTTTCTCGCGAAGTACTTCATTTGCGCGATAAACAGAACATTTTAGAAATTAATTACAAAACTTACATGTGGATGATATAAAGGTAATCAAAGCACTCAAATTCCTTTTTGAGCTATCAAAAGTAATTGCAAAATGTGATATCAATCTCAATTTGTAAATTTTAAGTTTAAGCAACTACCTTAATTTCAAAATGAAAATAATATCTATATTGATGTTATATTGAATTTTGTAACCATGTCCAAAATTTGTATCAAATAATGATGAAATTGATGTATTACATACTCTGTTGACATTTAAAGCTAAAGGTAACCAGTTTCATAGATTTTGTGAGATATTTGTTCAAGTTTTATGACTGCCATCAAATGCAGACAGTGAAAGATTCTTTTCACACTTTAATTTAGTAGTTACTGATGAGATCTTCAATGGGCTGAAAACATTGTAACTTGTATGTTGTAATTATTTGTGCTACATAATACTTAGTTTAATACCTCCTAACAAACATCAATGTCCTTTCAAAATAACTTACATCTCTGTTAAACCTCTCACAAACTACTGATGCTACTAATAATTAATTTTTACAGATAAAATAATAATTTTCTCTTGTGTGAAACAAGTTAATCTTTTTTGTCCAAATTAATTTCAAAAGTGATTATTATACGAACCACGTAAATATTTTGTTTTTATTTGTGTTGCAAAATTATCGCAAAATTGTGTGTTTTATTATTAACACAAAAATCCAACAATTTAAAAATTAAATGCAAATTCTTTAAAAAAATTATCACCAATAAAACCTGCCCCTGTAGATCACATTAATGAAGTAACAGTGAAAGCTGGACAAATTCAACATATAAAAGACTTGCACTAATTGGAGGCATGCAAAACCAAAAGATATCCCAGCCAAGGCCGTTGTGCATCAAATAATGCTACAGGTGATCCAGATAACACTTTGTATATTTCTGTATTTGACTTGGACAGTGTGTGTGTGTGTGTCTAATGCTCAGAATTTAATAATAAAATCATTCTTCTCAATATTTTGTATTTAGATCTTCTTGACTCTTGAGTTTTTCACATGTAGTCAGATGATAAATGTTCATTACGTTGTCTTTGCTGCATAATAAGCACCGTGGAGAGGTCACTAACCCAGTTTTGAACAGATGTTCCACTCAGGCAGTCACAGCCTATATTGAGTCTAAACATAGCAACAGATGAGTTTCTAGGTAGATATGAAATTGATTTTAGTTTTGTCTGGAAATCCTTCCAATTAAATTTTTCAGAAGTAAGATGTTGTCATATTTGACTATGGAAATGTTTTCAATTAACCTTTTAATTGTTTCATTGGGGACATTTTCTTTTGCTGTATGAGCAATACTGGAACCCTTCTTGGTTAACATATCTGCTTGCTCATTCTCAACTATTCTGCAGTAAGCCGAGATACAATTGAAAATTATGCGTTTGTTTAAATTTTGTGGCTGTTAAATCATGTTATGAGCTTCATTTATTTTCCTCATTGTAGGGTAGTCAGTTAACAGCCTGAATAGCAGCTTTAGAAACTGATACGAAAACTATGCTGTAACACTTGTTTGACCAGGCAAATAGATTTTGTAAAAATGTACCAATTATATCAATTTCTCCATTAAAACTTGAGTCATTATTCCCAACATGCTTATAGTGGGAAGAATTAGCAAATACCACCTATTTTCATGGTTTTGGAGAGAGCCATCTGTGTAGATGTGAGTCCATTCAACAGCCTTCTTTCTTTCGCACATGTTACCACCTCGCTTGATGTTTTTAAATTACCTGGAACATATTACAGAAGCTAGTTTAGAAGTGAATGTCCAGTTGATAATGGAGCAAACTAGCTTCTGAAAAAATGTTCTAGGAAATTTAAAAAGTTAATGTTGTTTCTTGTTTAAGGAAAAAGAGCTGAAGGTTACTTTTCACAGTGTTTACTTGCACAAGGTTTTTAAAACACCATTGTTTGAATTCACATACCCAACCAGGGACAGATGGTTTAACTCCAAGAAATATCATACACTATGTGATCAAAAGTATCCGGACACCCCCACAAACATACGTTTTTCATCTTAGGTGCATTGTGCTGCCACCTACTGCCTGGTACTTATTATCTGCAACCTCAGTAGTCATTAGACATCGTGAAACAGCAGAGTGGGATGCTCCGTGGAACTCATGGACTTCGAGCGTGGTCAGGTGATTGGGTGTCACTTGTGTCAGAAGTCTGTACGCGAGATTTCCACACTCATAAACATCCCTAGGTCCACTGTTTCTGATGTGATAGTGAAGTGGAAATGTGAAGGGACATGTACAGTACAAAAGCGAACAGGCCAACCTCGCCTTTTGACTGACAGAGACCGCCGACATTTGAAGAGGGTCGTAAAGAGTAATAGGCAGACATCTATCCAGACCATCACACAGGAATTCCAAACTGCATCAGGATCCATTCCAAGTACTGTGACATTAGGCGTGAGGTAAGAAAACTTGGATTCCATGGTGGAGCAGCTGCTCATGAGCCACACATCACGCAGGAAAAGGCCAAACGACGCCTTGCTTGGTGTATGGAGCATCAACATTACACGATTGAACAGTAGCAAAATGTTGTGTGGAGTGACGAATTGCGGTACACAATGTGACGATCCGATGGCAGGGTGTGGGTATGGAGAATGCCCGGTGAACGTCATCTGCCAGCGTGTGTAGTGCCAACAGTGAAATTCTGAGGTGGTGGTGTTATGGTATGGTTGTGTTTTTCTGGAGGGGGCTTGCACTCCTTGTTGTTTTGCGTGGCACGATCACAGCGCAGACCTACATTGATATTTTAAGCACCTTCTTGCTTCCCATTGTTGAAGAGCAACTCAGGGATGGCAATTGCATCTTTCAACACGATCGAGCACCTGTTCAGACTGCACGGGCTGTGGCGGAGTGGTTACATGACAGTAACATCCCTGTAATGGACTGGCCTGCGCAGAATCCTGACTTGAATCCTATACAACACTTTTGGGATGTTTTGGAACGCTGACTTCGTGCCAGGCCTCACCGACCTATATCGATACCTCTCCTCAGTTCCGCACTCCGTGAAGAATGGGCTGCCATTCCCCAAGAAACCTTCCAGCACCTGATTGAAAGTATGCCTGCAAGAGTGAATGCTGTCATCAAGGCGAAGGGTGGGCCAACACCATATTGACTTCCAGCATTACCGATGGAGGGCGCCACGAACTTGTATGTCATTTTCAGCCAGGTGTCCGGATACTTTTGATCACGTAGTGTATATGTTTCATTATGAAAATCTTAACTGACAAAATATTTTGTTGAGGTGAAAGGGGAAATAAACACCCGTACATTTGATTATTTTATGTTAATATTTTTATTTTTGTCTTCATATTGATTATAAATTCAAAAATCACTTTATTAGGCATTCATTTCCAAAGGGAAAAAAACACACTATTTTTAAAGTATTTGTGATTTTGGCATGAAATAAGCATTTTATCCAGTGTAGTTACCATTTAACCTTTTAATATGTATCTAAAGGATAGATACATGGGTCAAAAATTTGGCAACTACATAATCATTTTAATAATGCCTATTTCCATTAACAAATACTTCAGTTACAGGATCAACTTACGCAACCATGGCAGGATCTAAACAGGATCAATCACAAAAAACACACTAATATTTCTGCTACTGCAGTCTGTCCAGTGCACAGCAGAAAAATAACTTCCAAATATACATTTATGCGTAAACCAACATCTTTAGCTTTAAAAATGTGTGTATGGATGAGAACATTTTTAACAAATATATAAGAGAAGCTTTGAAGCTACAACATCCATGATTAACTCTCTTTAATGCATCTATCTTAAATACTGATAACTTCTACTGATTTGTAGGTTTTCATCTATTTGGAGCATGCAAACAGTTTTAAAAAGGGCAGTATAATTCAAGCACATACATCTTTTTATTCTTAGCTTTACTTCTCTGCAGGTAGTATAATAAAACTGCTAAGGCAGGTCCTTGTGATTTTGAATTAGTGCGTGCCATATTCATTTAGATTTTATTTTTTCACCACATATTTATGTAATTTACAACATGGAAGGAAGATCTATCAAACCATCCTTGTGGCTTCTCAATCCAGAGGTTACAAGTTTGACTCTTGGCTGTGGCAGGGAAATTTTGCTATAACTAGAATAATTTCCTACCCTACCCAGTCTGGAAGTATGAATGTGTGTTATGTTTCTCATGCCAAAGTCCCCTTGACTTGTATGCAGTACCGATGTGGCAGACCCCTGTAACAGGAATGACCAACCTATGATATGCATTTAGTATGATTTCGGAGTCACACTACATGAATGCTTAAATTATTATTGTATACATTATGTCCTGTAGTCTTCTGCAAATGCTCATGTCTTACTTTATATAAATATTTACTCAACTTTAAATTTTAACATTCCATGTTTTAGTAAACATGTCCTCTTTGCTGGAAAGTTCCACATTTTTTCAGAAGAGCAGAAAACAGAATTTTAAATAATGCAAAGAAAGAAAGCATAAAGCTTTCTGTTGCCTGTGTTTGAAGACAGTAGCATTACACACATTCGTTTTGGCAAGTAAAGAAAGAAGCACAAAAATAAAGTTCTTTTATAAATGCCATTGTTAGTATGACCCAGAAACAAGTCTCACAATAGATGTAACCACAAGTCCACTGACAATATTACTTATATTTTAATTTGATATGCACTGCAATTAAATTTATTATGTTTTACAAATTGTATAAGCTTAAAGAGCACTTTTTAATTTAATTTTTGCTGTATCTTCAAACTAAAATTATGAAGCAACAGTAAACACGATGCAATTTATTTTGTTTCTTTGAAGGTATCATATTGTGGTAATTTAAAGAATATTTCACTATCCGTCTGCATTGCTTAGGAAAATCTGTGGCCTGTTTTTATTTGAAGGAGTATTATTATTTTAACCTTGAAATACATAGATGTAAATAATTTAATTTCTTATTGATAAGTTTGGACTTTTATTTGTTACTTGAATGAGTTCATGCATGTGAACTTTCTATATATTTTGCTTAGCCAGACCCATGTGGTAAGCAAACATTAGGTGATATGTTGTTACCGCTGATGATAACCTTGAAGTACAAATGAGCAGTGCGCCGCTGGCATGAAAATTGCAGTTTATATTACCGAAAAATTAATTTTTACTTTCTCTACCACATACCTGGTAGGTAGAGAAGGTATTGCACTACACCCAAAAATTCAATACCAAGATTTCACTGGAAATATATGTTTTGAGACCCCTAAATCCAAAAGAAGTATTTTTAGAAAAAGGTAAGTGTATGTGCATGCCTGTGGACACAACTCCAATCCAGCAATCCAGCAATCGAGAACAGGTCGCCCAGGTTCACCTGGGCGGAATGTAATCGCCACAGTACCTAGCCGCGTATGCGGCTTTACCTGTGCGATATAGAAGGATGAAAGAATGTACACAAGCTTTTGATTTATGTGTCTTGGGCGGAGTTTAGCTTGCTGCGCTACCTTTGGCTGGGTCTCGGTGTCCCCTCGTGGGCGGACTAGCGACCACGTGGTGACCAAGCCCAATGCTGCTTAACTTGGGCGACCGCTTGTGTGGTCGTCAAGTTAAGCAGGCCGGCATGGCAGCAAAGCATGATGGGAATGTAGGTAATGGGATGGGGGTACTCAAGTTAGCGGCAGGGCGGGTCGTTGCTAAATGGTCACTCATCCAGCTAGCGACCGGGCCCAATGCTGCTTAACTTGGGGAAGTTTGTGAAGTGAGGGATTGGCAGACCTCAGCCTCGGGGGCCCAAGCCGTCTTTCGGCAACCGGTAGCTCTTCCTCCGCCGCGGCGCCTTATGGTCATAGCGGCCCAAAGAGTTAACCAGCTGGTTGGTATGGTAGGCGAGTTTCGTGTACATGGTGCGGGTTCTCTCCCGCACCACGTCCACGATGTATGGGAGACCGGATTGGGTATGTAGGATATGTGATGGGAACCTACGCCCAGTATCATAGATCATCCGAAGCGCCCTGTTCTGGACGGTTTGCAGTCTGCGGATGGTGGTCGCTGCCGCCGATCCCCAGACCTCGCAGCCGTAAAGAATCAGGGGCGGGATAATCGCCTGATATAGGCGTAGTTTGAGGCGTATGGGCATTGTGGAGCGGAATACAGGGTACAGCTGCCTCCCCAACTACCCTTTAATGGAAAATTTTTTGAAATTTTTTTATTTTCTAAAAAATGGCTCTAACAAGTTTGATTAAAGTACCACATATTAAAGATATTTACATGACAAATAAAATTTATATCTTGAATTTTCTCGGAATGGCCTGTAATGCCCTCTTCATTTGGAAGGAATTTTCTATAATCTTGTATAAGCAAACGTTAAGTGATAGACAAATGTACCTACTATAAAACAATCTCTTTAAAACACACAATTTATTCCAAATAACTTTTTTGGTGGCATTAGCCATTTCTGAGATATCCGTTATTAATGGTTCAAATTGCTCAGTACTTAGCCATTCTTTTAAAGTCCTGTCGATTTTCAATTGTTTCTCACAATGTTATGGAAAGAGTGTGGAATTTTAAGGCCAGTTCTCAAACATTTGATATTCACTATTCCCTTTGTATCTATAACGAAATGTATAAAGCAGCTATTTCCGGAAAGGTATATCTCAATTAAAATTAAGTCAAATTGAAAATGAACTTTCGAAAGAATAAATTATGTACTGACAAATAAGCAATAAGAGGATAGAAAAAGTCATTTGGATGCAACACATCAAATTTTTTTTCTGAAAAAGTCTGCATATCTCTGTGAAAAGCACTGTTCAAAAATGAAAATTCAGAAGGTATAAAACTTTAATATATTAAAATTATTCTCTACTGGGCTGTTGTGGCATAGACAGAGTTAAGTTTATAACTACATCGGGGGAAATGGGCGAGTAGTCTCAAAACATGAATTTTTTCAAAACAAATTGTGCAATTCTTGCTGAATAAAATAATGTATGGGTTTACATGGTTACGATGTTATTTACGTCCTGGAATGATTATTTAAGAGAGTAGTCTACCTTGAAATGTCTGCCATGCCTCCACTTTTTTCTCTGAAAGTAGAGGACCAATCATGGTGAAACTTTGAAGGAACATGTAAACATAATGCCTGCTTATTTTGACCAACAATCATATGTGTATCTTGAACATTAGTGAATATTATTAGTAAAAACTTAAATATTTTTTCTTTAAGCATATTTTTATAATTTCTGTGAACACTGTAATTAAGCTATTGAATTCATTCTACTTCTAATTAAAGAACATATCGCCGAGAGTCTCCATAGTAAGTTTCAAAGTTGTATTATTGACAGTTTCTGGTACTAACGACAGTGCAACCTAAGACATTAATAGAAGATCAATGAGATGACTTAACACACTTTTGAGTAAGTGAAGCAGTAAGAGTGTGTTAAGTCATCTCATCTATCTTCTATTAAGGGGAGATAGGTCACTGAAATAAGTGAAAGTGTATACTTTCAGTAAAACACTAGTTTCTCTAAGCTGTTGCAGAGAGCTCACCAAATTTCATATGCATGTATACTAGCGTCTGCTACAGTATACATGTTGTGTATACCTGATAAGTATCTTTTATTATTCAACTGTTTTTATCCTGAGGTTATATTTTTTTTCACCAGAACTTTGTTCCTGTTTTGCAGAAACTGTCAATGATGCAACTTTGTGAATTTATAACCATCTTTCTCTGATTTCTGTGGTCAGCATTTTTAGTGGCAGATCCATGGAAAGTAACGACATGATCCAACACTCTGGAACAGAATCATCAACTGGTTACTCTTTGAATAAAGCAGAGAGTAACCTTGCTGGTTGCTCCTGCTGAATCATCTACTGTGTATTGTGCGGCCTTCAACTACACGGAAAGCACAAAGAGGTACAGTTTGTGTAAAATGTCATGACACTCCATATGTGTAAGAGGGGGAAATGAGAAGTAGTGGTGAAAGTGGTGGGGAACAAGTGATATCAGAACTCGGAGGCAGCCACATACACAACGCATTGTAAACAAATGTGTAACGTTACCTTGCATTTGAGCTCTTTTTATGCAAGTGGACTGGTCAGTGCTATTGTGCATATATGCTTCAGGACAGTTTACACAAACTGTAATTCGTTCAGTGTAGTGGCAGTATGTAACATTTTGCATGTGAAATGCATAATCTACCATTCGTAGGTTAATATACCTAATAGGTTCATGATTGGTAGACAATTGTCTCTTACATTAGTATTTATATTGTCACGAAAATTGAGTTTTATTTATGGACGCTCTTAACTGCTTTGGTCCCTAGTGTCCCAGTCTATATTGGGCGTGAAAGACCAGTAATTTTACTCAGAGGCCTCTTTATCAGACTTGAGGTTCTTTTACGTGCCGTAAATCTACGACACGGGACCACCAGCTTTACTTCCCTTCCGAAGGAAGCCATGCTAAGGATTTTTACACCCGAAAAAATCCATCACCCTCCACCAGGTTTGAACCCGCGACCTTGGGAATTAGAGGCTAACATGATAACCACTACACCACAGAGGACAACATATTGTCACGGTGCATTTGGCAGTAGTATTATTATAATAATTAATGTATAACTTTTGACCATATAATTCTAAATTGTTAAACCGGGTGGTTCGAGGGATTTTGGGGGATAAGGGTGGGTGTCAAAGAGGCACATCCATCAAGTATGTCACAGATAGGACTAACGGTCACTAAATATCACAGGTAACTGGAGAGGTAGCTCAGAAGAGGCAAGCCCCAACATGAAGACCCATCTGCCTCCTGACACATGCTACTTCTAACTTAGTTATGCTTGAACCTAAAAACTCAGAGCATTTGCTGACCAAGGGGGTTCTAAATTATCACATAGTACCGAACACTTCTAGAAAAAAAACATAATTTATTATAAGCATGGCGTAGGACCGCAAGAGGGGGTTACAAATACATAAATAAAAGATTATCTTACCCGCAGTGAAGGGTGATGGTGCCTAGTGCTTAGCTGTTTGTTATCATTAAATCATAAAATAACACTTTTGGACGACATGATCGTTCAGGAATCTGACCGACGTGGATTTGGGTAGCGGCACGGTCCAAAATCAACCAACTCTGGGTTTATATACAAAACCTGGCTAGATGCACCAATACATCACTATTTAGTTGAACGTCCTTTTTGCAACTCAGCTTTTTGCCAGGAATGGCTCAAGGTTGGGTGCCTTCGGATGCAGCATCTTCCGGGTCTCGCCACTTGGCTACCATATGGTAACTAAGTTTCAGGTTTAACAATTTAGAATTATGTGGCCAAAAGTTATACATGAATTACTTTAATAATAATACTGCACCGTGAAAATATTTATGATATAAACATATTTTCATACGTTTAGTAGTCATAACATAAACAATTGCAAAAAATAATACAATTACTACAGTATTAACATACTGAAACAACAAACTCCTTAACATGGTCAACACTGTTGTAATCGCACTGTACCACTAACAGTATGAGAATTAATTTGTATCTAACACAATTCAAGCAAACTACTCAATAACTGAAGCATTAGAAAGAAATGAGAGACCCACTGCTGCTGTGAGAGGCCCGTCTCTGATATCACATGTTTACCCACTGCAGTGCACGGAGCAAGCCTGCTTGCTTTAGCACAAAATCAAGTGAAGTTGGTGATGCCTGTTCCAGAACATTCTTCCCCTCTGTTCCCTTAACTGTGCAAAAATAATGCACATGAAAATGTATAAATGGCCATAGATCCCTCTCCCTGTGTGCATTTCCCACAGACCTCCCAATGAAGATGCTGACTGCAGGAGTCAGCAAAACATGTGGTTATAAATTTAATCTCTGATGATGACACAGCCCATGATGCAACTCATTCTGGCATATTTGTTTTCAGGGTTAAGCTTTTCCTGGAGTACCTTTTACCCAAAAGAAAATTCTACAGAAAAATTGTTATTTTTCTCAAAATGTCTCTTAAGATTTTGATTGAAATATCATAAGTTTGAGATTTTGGCATGTATACTGAGTTTTCTGTGAACAGCTTCTGAAGTCCTTCTTTATTCTTGAGTTTTACATAACTATGAAACAATGAGACAAAAGTTTATTACACAAATATTCGTGTTGTGAAAATACACAGTTTACACAAATACAAATTTTTGTGGTATTACTTCATTTTCAACACACTTCCATTTACCTACAGTAAAATGTGCGCTAAAAGTGCTCCTGGCAATTATTTATCATGAGCCACAAAAAGTAGATAGAATTACTCTGTATGAATAATTTATAGAAGAGCCATGTAAAACAATGATGGGTAGAGAAAGTCATGGGAATGTTATACATTTAATATTTTTTTCTTGTTAAGATATTTGAGTGATTTTTAATGAAAAATTATTCATCATAATAAATACAAATATTATGAATGCCTGTATCTTCATTAATAACACCTGCCTTACTAGAAGTTTTGTAAAATGGTATTTGGTTTGCTTTTCTCAAAAAATTATGTTTTTGTTTGTTCCCATTTATATGATGCATTTAACATCTAAAGGTCATATCAGTGCTTTGTCTTTGGAACATTTGCTCATCGGCAATGATGAGTTATTTATTATTTATATCTTTGGGTTTGTTTATGTTTGGTTTTCTCTATAAACATTAAATTCACACACATTTACTCTCTTACTTCCAGACTCTAGGGGGATAGCAAATAATCTTAGCTAAAGAAAAATTACCATCCTCCAACCAGGAATCAAACCCATGATCTCTGGATTTGGAAGCTATTTTTTTTTTATAGCATGCTAACCACCACACCATAGAGGCAGTCAAAAGCATAATTTTGATCTCCACTAAATATGGGAATAGGTACCTATAGAAACAATTTAATCTCGAGATTTAAAAGGCTGTTAGGTATGTGACCTTACAAGTTAGGTATATTTTGGAAATTAGTACTTTATTTATGTGTGTATAAAGGCATCCTAACGGACAATCAATGGCAAAGTTAAAAACAGATATAAATAGGATTTAAAATTTAACTTGCAAATAGATAAGCATTGCTCAAATTTCAATTTTCTGAAAACACACATTTAACACTACATTTTTGTTAATATAAAGTACAATCTCTTAAACAGAAAACCTAAGTACTCTTTTTCCTAAAACTGCAATATTTTAATAAGTTAAAGCAAGATTGCCTTGAAATTAGGAACCAGGGACTCTGCAGGGTAGATAAAAGAGTACTTGGGTGTAAGCCCTGAAGTGTGTAACAGAAGTGCGTCCCTAAATGATTTACAAACAAACAGTTGCAATGCTTGTAATAAATTTCAACCAACCTCCTGAGTAAAACAGAAATCTTTATTTAGCACCATTTTTATGATAAAATAAAATCTCAGTGAAAGTATATACTACAATATACTGGAGTATCTATCCAAATATACATCTAACCAACAAAAGACATTTCTGTTCAGGCAAACATTTACATTAAAGGAACAAACTTCTTTGAAGTGGAAGACAGATACTTATCAAAGACCAACACTGCAACATAAAAGGATCATACTTTCCTAAAAAGGTATGTCCTGCTTTGGATTTATTCCATGTGGAAAATAACCTTGCTTTCTTACTTGGTTAGATCTCTATTTGGTTTAACCACTCAACTGAGCAAATCATATCTGAAGATATTTACAAATGTTATATGAAAAGGCAGTTGCATAGCATAAATATGCAACTGTATTATGTAATAACTGAGTTTTATTCTAGTATACACGTGTTTCATAAGAATTTTAAAATGTCACAAATAGACTACTACAGTTTGCCACCACTCACCAGACAGCTTGCCTATATAACTGAAACATTTTAAAAGTGCTCACATCAAACAGTGGAGTTCCCTCCCTCTCACATCAATCAGCTTGTTTAGCAAGATTGACCCATTCTGTATTAATGGATTACTGAATGGGTCTATCAAGGCTAGTTTCCAGATAGGGTAACATGTTCAGTCATAATTATATTCACATAACTGACCGTGCAACAGCTGTGTTCCTACTTGATACACTTTACCTCTCAGATACAGTAAGAACAGTGAAGAGGACATTTCCAAACTGGAGCATGAGCAATTTACATGGGGATGCACAAAACTTAGAAGAAAAACAAAATATGAAATCTGATACTCAGAGAAATTAATAACTTTGTTACATGTTTCCTGACATAGTGTAAAAATCATATATTATTATGCATATACAGTGAAACCTGCCTAAAGTGGTCACCACCATCCTTACGAAATATGGCTGTTAGTACAGGTGATTGCTAAATTGAGGTTATGAAATATTCGAAATCCAGAAAGAGGTCTGGTTCATTGCATCATTAACTACAGCAGAACCTACGATATATTATTAAAAGAGATAAAACATGTTCACTGAGTAATTAGTCCTTATTTAACTGATATACAATACAATAAATTATTGTAAACCCATTAAGTAGTAATGTATACATACATAGACATAAACAGTAGGCCATTTTTTATTTTTTTCTTCTTCTAATATTAGAAGTTGACTTGTGACAAAGAATAATGGAACAAACACAATACACACAACAAAAAATATATCCTTAACACGTTCATTGACTGAATACAACTGAACTCAATCTGTCAATAAGTTTAACAGCATTCATAGTAACAATACACAAAAACATAAGTGTCGGCATGTTTGTTGTTTGATGCCATAGTGAAAGCTGACTTAATGTGTCCCCACCTCTTGCATGCAGCATCTGTAATATAAACCGTGCTTTATATCATGTCTTCCGACAGACCTACTATGCGACGGTCTCAGGGGTGAACCAAGTACTGTACTGTATTTGTAGTGGTTGTGAGTGTGACTGGCTGGCCGTCACACAATTCAGGTCTTTTTATGAAATTTGTGTGGCCACTGCCCACATTGTGAGGTGGCTATTAAAGGGAGGAAATATTAACAGACTTTAGGTGCAAATTAATTGGTCCTAAAGGAAAAATGACCATTTATTGGGATGACCGCTAAGTAAAGGTGGCCATTCAAGCAGGTTTGACTGTATATTAATCATAATTATCATCAGTTCATTCGCAATGAATGCATAGAATTGTTCAGCACATATTCTTTTAATGTTCTTTTTAAATGTTTCCTGATATCAGTTATAATTTATTGGAAAGATGAACCCAAGAAATCTAAGAAGCAATAATTTATATTGTGTGGGTGTTAAAGGCTTCTTATTGATATTCAACGCTATTCCATAACTTTCTGATTGAGAAGATTATTACTATTATTATTTAAGATCAAGAAGCACTAAAAGTGCATCAACCAGTAGTAGCAGTAGTATTGCTACGCACTAACAACATAGTCTTGATATTGTTAACCATTATTTTCTTCCTCTTGACAAGACATTATGATGTTACAGAATACCCAATAGCACATAGCAGCTAGTTAGTGGCTTTAAAATGTTGTTAAGCCTTTACCACATGTTACAGAATAGGTGTAATTACATATCTTCTGGTGCTGCATATTACCTTTTAATAAGACAATGTGATCACAAACATAGGGCTGAGAAGAATTATTCCTCTGCACTTGCATAAAATTAAAACTTTTTTTTCATAAGATTTACCAGAAATAATGAATTAGCTACAAGCATATTTCAACTTCTCTTCATTTATAGTATTTGATGCAGCAGCTTGATATTGATAAATTTATTGGTGTTTCACACCTTTAATTTTACATTCTTGTCTCAGCCGCACATTCTATCAACTTTATTAAAATTATCTACTCTATTATTGAAACCCTGGCAATTATTCTGAAATATAAGCATTTCTGAGAAAAACATCTATAACAACTTCTTTTTCTTCTTCCTTCCAAGGCTTGGGTTGAGTCCCATTCCGAGCCAAAGGTTAAAATTGGTCACACCATCTCTTTCTTGGCCATCCCAAATCTCGTCGTCCAACCAGTCTATACTAAAATGCTTGCTTAGGCAATCAATCAGAACGCATCCTTTTGACATACTTGTGCCGCTGTTCCTGATGCTTCTTTATATCTTCTATCATTGTAGTTTTTATTTTTAATTGTTTTCGGACATCTTCACTTTTTACCTGTCTCTCAGGTGACATCCATCAGAGATCCCATAAACCTCATCTCTGATGTCTCAATTCTATTTCTGTCTGTCTCATTGTCCATGTTTCTCTCCCATACATTAATCTTGTTTTTACTATTCTGTCACGTAATCTCAACTTCACTTCCTTCCTCATAGTTTTACCTAGGTATTTGGTTACACATCTATTCACTTGGCTATATCTGGCTTCTATCTCTTGATTTATTCTACACATTTAATACTTTGCATCCCAGGTATTTAAATGAATCCACTTGTGGCATAATAACTAGACATTGAATATGTTTAATTTACTGACCAGATCCATTTCTTCTTAACTCTAAAAAAGAACTCTCCTAAATTAGTAATCTGGGATTGTTTACAAACAGTTTTTTGAATTACTACTATTTTTGCCATCCTCAAGCATTTATTTTGAATAAACTCTTTCGTCCAGATATCTGTGCCTTTGCAATTTAATAGAATATAGATTGCATCTTCTTTATCCCTGCATATAGGGCAAATCCCATCTTCTGTCTTTCCCCTGTAACCTTTTAACCTCCAAATGCCCAGTTTAAGCCATACAATACCTTCTCTTTGATTCCTATTACACCTTTGAATGTAGATGTCTTTTGCAGAATTACTTCCAAAGTCCTTATTAACATTTTAAAGAAGTTTTTTTCTCCACAGTTACCCATAGATTCTGTCTGTCCACATCTTCCAACTGGCATCTAACTTAATTCTCAGAATTCTGTCAACATATCCTCTCTTCCTAACCTTATATCACCCATACCATTTATGTAAGTTGTTCCTAGTCAATTCTTTGAGTGAATACATTTTTCTTTCCCCTCTTCTCTCCTGTAAAGAGAAGTTTAAATCTGCGTCTCTTTTCACTCTTGATTTCAATTCTTCCATCTCTCTCCTTCATTTCTTCTTTTAGTTCTTTTGCTATTCTAGTCATTTTATTGCTTAATTGTTGCGCCATGCTGTCCATTTTAGTAGACTTTTTCCAGGACACCCTGCTATTCCTGAAGTTCTGGATTCATTTCCAATCCTTCAATTACAGGCAGTACCTATTAACATTATACATCCCAGTGCAACCATATTCATTTTTTCTTCCACTTCTTCCTTACTCCTATCTCTTAGTCATCTTATTCCAAACAGGTCCAATTCTTGCCCAAAATATGCCCAACTTCACACCCGTCACTCTTACTTTCCAATTTCTAGCTTTCATACTGCTCATCCTAACCCCTCACTGCTGGCTTAGCATTCTTAACAATATTAGTGTAAGAAAAGTGCATATTTTCAAAACTATAGAGCACATTTAATGATCTTGACAGCAGAAATACATGCATATTTTAGACATTTTTAGTGCATACATATCTGTTGTTTAATAATAACCATAGTAGGGAAGACATTGAATTATACAGCTCATAAAGGGTGGGGGGGTATTAGTTGTGAAAGTTTGAAACCATTGCGCTGTGAAACCTGAGAGACTACCAAAGGGCAATGATGCTCCTACTGTGCACTGTTCACACAATATGCCATTTGGAAATGTAAAACAAGATCCCTTTGTAAATTAAATGGGCTGTGTTTTATGACGACACAGAAAGTGCATAGTCATAGTCCAGTATCCTATTTGGAAGCCTACCTTTAGTCTCCAAATGCTGTAATATAATTTTAGGGTAATCAACTGCCCTCAGAAAAATTTTTTTAGCAAGAGCACTTGCTATTAATTTATTTTATTTCTTGTTTCAGTCTGAAAGCCTATTAAAATTATACACAATTTGTCAAAAAGGATGCCATACATTTAAACAAAGAACGGAACATTTCTTTTGATATTGTTTTTCTCTTTTCATCTACGACACTTAACCAACAAATAGCTGATATTATCATTATTTAAGATAGAGCGATGTACATACATTAATATTTTACATGTAACATTTGCAGCAAAATACCACATTTTTCCCACCTTATAGTAAAACAATACTTGAACATAAATGTTTAATGAAATGCATTTCTTTGGCATCACAATCATCAGTTTTTACTTACTGCAGAACAAACTGATATTAAAAGTTTAAGGTAGCTTTGTGTGTTCCATACGAATACAGGTACTAGATGGTCACTTCAAAGATTATTATTAGTATTATTATTTGCACTAATCTGCAATCAAAATTTCTTTTCTATTACACCTTTTGCTACTAATGTAGCCAACCAAAAATAAATCTATAAAATGCAGCACTATGAGGAGTTATTCAAACATTTTTATTTAAATTTGGATGTCCATAAGCGTAAAGCCTACTGCTATTTGTTTTATGCACACTCATTCCTTATCCTGCATGTTAACAATCTTATTTTAAATTCACATTCCCTTGACAAAAGATCAGTTCTTTCCTTTAACACTAAAAGTGTTGGACTATTTTAATCCCTAAAAGAGCTGCTTAAAAACGTTAAGACTTCTTAATTAATAATTCAGTTTATTTACTGTGTAACTAAGGTATAACCTCAGTTATAAGTTTTCAAAGAGAGATATGAAAAAAAAATATAATAAACATAACACACTATTCAGAGTACTTACAAGCTTGCCAGAACTATTATTCATAATTTAAACAAACAAAAGAGTACTGGTGCTTTACATTGGTTTAAAAAGATCATCAATTGTTCTTTGCTTCATTTTTCTACAGTCATATGCTAGTCATTATATGCATTAATCACAGAAATGCTATCATCATTTAGGCTTTGTGATGATAGAAATCCTTGTACAATTTTTAGAGCTTAAATTGCCTCATGCACATTGGGGAGCCTACTTCACCACAAGATGGTGGATTAGAGGGATCCATGATTTCAAGTTACCGATGCAGAGAGCATAATGCCTTGATACGTGCCCCATGGGTACATAAATAAAATGTAGTAGACATGATCTGTTTTGCAAACAGAGTTCATATGGGGCATTCCATTTCAAAATGTCCGAAATAGAAGAAAAATCAACCTTGCATTTTTTAAACAAAAGAAAACTTTGTATTTGGAGATAAGCCCGATACAATGCTTTAAGCAAATTCTTAAAATTCTGAACATCAAAGGTTTGCAATTAGAAATTGTCAAATTTATTGTATTTTGCTAAAATCCCCAACTTCAAGCTGTTACAACTGTGAAACCTTTAAATCTACTAATCTTTGGTTCCCTAAATTTTTAATTTTATACTGATAAGTAAACAAATTCTTATTTTTATTTAAGTGAAGATAATTCTATTTTTTCAAGTATAGATGGTAACAGATTAAGAAAAATAATTGTATTATATACAGTATGATTCCATAATTTAAACACAATCAAACATATGCTTTACTGTAATGGTGACTGATAAGGGTTCATTTAAAATAATTAAAGTAGTAAATTACTTTATACAGGAGCAGTAGACACATGCTCACTCATGGTCACTCTTACACATTTGTTTTGAACTGAAGGTCAAGCAAGCTGCTGTGAGTAAGATTAAACAATGAGAACGCTTACTAAGCAGTAAACGGTTCCGAGTATTTTCTTGCAGATTCACAGAACACTTGGTGATCATCGTTCAGCAACCATGTAAAGCGCTGCATTCATTCGCTTTTTGTGTTATAACTATGAATACCCTAACATTACCACTTTATCAACATTGCCTGCTTCTCTTAATGACACTATGGATTATTTTCCATCTAATATTTTAGTTTTAAAATATTCCAAAAATGCTTAAAATAAGTAAAAACATATCTATTTTTTGTGAATATTATAAAAATAATTAGTATATGCTGTAATGAAATGCAGACTTTTATCTACAAAATGATTTGGTAAATATTCTGAAATAAAGGGCTCTGGAGCTATGTAGACTTAAAATGCAACAAAATGAATTAATACGATACATTTATCATTCATTAACATGACCGCTGTTGGGCTCTAGATGCTAATATTCGATAAATATACTTTCCTTAGCACCCCTTATTAATAGGAAAAATTAAAATAGAAACAAAAGAATGCGAGGTTTTTTGCATTAAATTTCACATGGAATGTCCCATATGCAATATAAGGTAAATAAACGTCATTAAAACGTTCACTCTGATCTGCCCCTTACTCATCACCACCCTTATCAGTATCATCAGATATAACCTGTGGAAGAATAACCTTGCCCAACTGTATTGTTACCAAGCGCGCAGCAGTAATGCACTCCAATCAATATCAGAGTGCCTCGCCGAACATGCCTAATGTTTTGTGCTGCGACAGTAAGAATACAATATACAGAAACCATACATAATATATCTTAACACAGCATTACATAATGTACAACTGAATTAGTAAATTAGTATATTTCATACATGAGGACCAGAAGAATGTGATGTATTAATGAGAAACTGTATTACCAAAAAATGTATAGCTGAGCTAAATATAATACAACAAAGTTCGGTGCCTAAAACATTTAACATATATCTGCAAAAAAAATGTAGAAGTGAATAATGTGCACATGAGGTTCAACTGCATTTCCAATTTTCTGAAGTCAGGTGTTTATAAAAAAAACAAAAATACCCTCAAAGCAGCAAAAAGAATGAAAGTAATGTTCATATCCATTTTTTCAATAATGTGAACAATAAAGTATTATTATAACAACTGGTGACTACATAAAGGTACAAACATTTAACATTTCCCCTATTGTGATTATCTGAATATTACTCAGGCATTTCAATATTTCTTTCACCATTAAAAGGTTACAGGCTACACAACATTTTCAGAATTTAGAAGATTGTCAGGGGGAGAGCGGTTAAGGAAATCAGAAATATAAATTCCTAATATTTCATACTTGTTGTATGAATTATCAAGGGCTTTTTCATATATCATTAGGTATCTCACAGGGACTTTATGAAATAATGGATTCTAAGGGTTAAAGGGGAGGATTCACCATGCAAATCTTCTAGCTAAGCAGTTCCCAAACTTTTTTTACATGACTCCTTCTCAAGAATGAAATTATTAGTGCCATCAATTTCGCTGCTTAATAATAATTAATTTGCATGCTCAGTTCAACAATGTGACATCTACCTGTTACTGCCCTGCTGGTAATGCCCATAATGTAATGGTTATTTAAACTTTTTTAATGAGAACAGACATGACATGCATAAGTTATTAGATAAAAGTACTATTTCTGCCTGCAACAGCTACTGTCAAGGTACAAAGAAAGTGAAATCTTGTAAATACTGGGAAAGTTATTTACAATTTGGTTTTCCGGTGATGGGCTACAATGTGTTGTGAAGTACACCTGCTCAATTTAAAACTGGCCGGCATCCGAGAAATGGAACTCAAATCACGTACTTCCATGAGCGCTTGGGACAGCCAGCCTTTGTTCACAAGACTGTGTATCTTATAGTAGTTATAATGGGGAACACAGCTATAATCACAAAAGTCTTCCAAAAAGTAATTCATATATGAGATTTTGTGTGTTTCAACATTAAATATTTGTAACCAAAACACAATTTATTAATTTATGGTTCTTAAGTAGAGCATAACTAAAACTTGTTACAATACCACGCTTACTGTAGCACTCTTAGATCAGTGGTAGAGAGTTAGCTTACTGTTCCTGACGTTGCCACTTAAAATCTCCTTGGAGCTATTCAACTTTTCTTTCCTCTTTCATTTCAAACACATGAGTAAAAATATAACAGGTTCTCTTCATGTTTTATGTATGTGGTGTTTATTTAGTAGTCTGTCATACCGGTAAATGGCAACCATGACATTAATTTATCGATCAGGAGGAGGTATCATGCTGTCAGTTTGATTTTATAACCTCACATTTCACTGTTATTGTGTAATTATATTTGTAAGTAAAAATGAAGTAACACAAGCACTATTATTTAACTATATTTAAATAAAACGAGTTATAAAAAATAAATGATAACAATCTACTACAGAGAATCAAACTAGAGCTGCTTGCATGGAAATGAAGTAGCTTATGCCGAGAGTTTGAAAGCTAAACTCATCAGGCATCTTGTTACAAAACATCCATCTCTCAAGTGTAAACCTGTCAACTTCTATTGGAGGAAGTTGGATGTTCTCAACCATCAGTAGATCAAATTTCACAGGCAAGTAATGTTAACCAGAAGTCCCTCCATGCTTATGTTGCTTCATTAAGAGTAGTTAAAACGTGTAAACCACACAGCTTTGCTAAAACATTACTGCTTTCTGCAACAATTGATATGACATCAACAATATTCAGCCCTGAGGATGCAAATAAATTAAAATCAATACTTTATCAATAATATAGCCTAAAGAAGGACCAATAAAATGGCAAGAAATGCACATGAACAGTTAATAAAAATATAAAGAGTGAATTTGTATCTACTGAATTTGACAAGTCTGATGATGTGGGGCATTGTGCACGTTTTTATGTTTTTTTACATACAAATCATAAGGATCAATAAAAGAGGACATTCTGTTTTGCAAACCTTTAACTGCCAAGTGTTTATATATCATTTTTATTGAAGCTACAAATTTTGAAATTGACTGGAAGAAATGTGTCACTATATGTATTGATGAGGCAAAATCCTTAACTGGTAAAAACTGTAGTCTTGTTAAACAACCCCAGTCTAAAATTATGCCAAATGCTATATGGATACACTGTTTCCTTCATCGATAAGCTTTGGCAATAAAACATCAGTTATAGGAACTTCTTAATATTGCTGTCAATATGGTTAACTTCATTAAATTTCTGCCACTATAAACTTGACTGTGAAGAAATGGAGCATTACGCAAAGCAGTCCTCTTACATATGGAAGTCTGTTAGCTTTTGCGTGTTAACCAGACTAAGATCTGAAGCCCTCTTGTTTTTTAATCTGCCAATCCTGAGTTCAAGAACTTTTAAAGAATCCTTCTTTGTTGTTGCAACTAGGCTACTTGGCCGACATATTGTGACACAGTGGGTGTGGCCCAGGTCGGTAGCAGGCAGTCGGAGATGACAAGTAGCACTTGCTAGCATAAACACCGGAAGCACTATCACCAGATAACCAGAATTTTCTGGATGTTTCTCCTTCACGAATGTTCAAGAACCCTTTGGAAATTTCCATTGACTATATAAGCAAGTGTTCTTGCAAGAGCAGTTAATTAGTGAGAGTTGGCGGATGAGTTTCCGGTGCAACGAGTGGTGCCATTCTCCAAGTGAGGTTTTGGCAATTACTGTGGTATGCAGTGGGTACTGCAGTAGAGTGAGAGATTGTGGGGGTCTTGTGTTCGACTCCCCAGCAAGTGAACTGTCCAGAAGAGGAGGCTATGTCACAAAGGAAGTGAGGTGACAGGGAATTGAACTAGTTCATCTTAGTGAAGTGATAGTGTGAACTAAGTGAAGTCTCAGTGAAAGTTGAACTAGATAAAAACAGTGAAATGACTTTGAGAACTTAGAAGAGTCACAGCTGAAAAGCTAGACCAAGTCACAATACTTACTCATCTTAATGGGTTAAATGCTGGTTTACAAAAGAAAAACCAAAACATTCTGCATAATTTACTGATTCAATCCCAGAAATCAGCAATGAATCAGTCAATTTAAAAATTATCATCAGATTTAATTACAGTGTACTTGCAAGGACTTATGAGACAACTGGAAGACTATGTTCAGTTCAACCATTTAATAAAACAGCTCTTGAAAATTTGGATTTCAGAGAAAAGCTACAGGAAACATTCATCCCAGCTGTTTTAGATCAAAGTTTAAAGCTGACTTTCCAGGATGTGGATCAATTCTGGCTGGCTAGCTAGCTAGAAGAACCGAGTACCTTGATCTAGCATCTGTTGTGCTGAAAATGCTTATTCTTTTCTGCATCTCATATCTCTGCGACATTAGATTTTCATCAATGGTGAACATCAAGACTAAATCTAGGAATAGAAAGTGACTTAATAATGTGTGTAACTAACATACGATCAGACAGTGAACAATTAATTTAAATAACAGCAAGCAGGCTCATAGTTCTCACTCATCATTCTGATATATAGTGTAATGGTAATTAATAAATTACATAAATCTATACATCTACCGTGGAACAGTACATTTTTATGTTTCTTAAAATAATACATGAAACTGTTGAGCATAATATACAAAGGCTGACTTTCCCATATCCACACCGCAACCTCTCTAGGGGTCTTAACCGACAGTTTGGGAACCACTGTTCTAGATTATTGTACAGTAATTTTATAAAAAATACAGAGGGAGGTAAGCTAAATTAATGAAATCATTTGAGATTTAAGAAGCCTTGAGACACCGGGTAAGCTTAGTCACCAGAAGTAGAACACAGAAGCCCTCCACAAGACCAACTGCCAAACGGGCAAGGCTTAGATGCATGCAATCATAAATCTGTCAAGGAAAACTGAATCATCACACTGTCACACCAGACCATTAATGCAAATTTCATAACATATGCAAAGTTGAATCAGACATGAAAAACTAAATACCATGACCAGGACTCGAACCATGGGTCTTCAGCTATCTAAAAATCACAGCCAATGCACTGATATTAATTTGGACAGAACTTTCCATAGGTGCCTGAGCTCAAACACAGTCCCAGGGAAATGGAGAAGGGTGACACTAAAGATACTATATAAAGGGAAAGGTAATACAGAGGATATGAACTCATACATGGGGTAGCACTTGAAAACACAACCTACAGAATTTTCATAAAGATAATCACAAATATTGACAGACCTCACATGACAGCTACCCAAAAACTAGTTTGGGTTGAGAAAAGGGAAATCAACTTTGCATGTAGGAAACGTACTACTTCAAGAAACTGAATAAGCTCTTAGTAAACCAAAAGGAAAATATACATAATATTTATAGATTATGAAACATCTTTTGACTATATAAACAGAGGAAAGCTAATCCAAAAGCTGAAAGACACGATTGGTGAAGAACACAATATAATAGGTATAATACATCATGAGGCACAATACATTGCAGATAGTCGAAGTGTCGAAAGCAGAAGACATAACCTGGACAAATGGAGTCGTGCAAGGCAACCCAATAAGCCCATTGCTCTTCAACATAATAACTGCAGATTTCAGGGAGAAAATGAAAGGAGCCACACTCATAATGTATGCGGATGACATGGTCCTAGGATCAACAAACAAAGAGGAACTGCAGGAAGACATAAATATTTTGCAACAATGAGCCACAGAAAACGATTTTACCATAAATGAAGATAAGACAGCGCAAATGGTATGTAGGAGAGGAAGAAAAATATTGAGGACCAACATTCTAAAGATTCAAGATGAACCACCAAAAATAGTTAACAAATTCAGTACCTAGGCATCGCATCGCATCACAGACAACCGTATCATCATTCAGCACCCACATACAGGAGAGAACATCAGCAACTATCAGTGCAACATCAAGAACATCACATCACTGAAACTAGAAACAGCAATGAGACTGTTCAAAATGACAATCACACCAATCACTACTTATGGAATTGAATTGATCTGGGACAAACTAAAAACCAGCGACATGGAAAAATTTGAAAATGTTAAGCAAGATATTTAATGAGGGCAATAGGGGCAAGCAAATATGCACAGACTGGTGTATGTACTCAAGAGAAACCTTCTTCCCGGAAGATATAAGAATCAAGACACCACTATCAAACACAGAAGTGTATAAGGAAGCAGTAACAAGAAAGAAACCAAAAGAGATAGACATCGACTTCTTTGGATGCCATGATAAACAAGACAATGGACAAGCAGCAACCAAGTGCACACAAATGCAATCATAGGACTCATGTGTACAAATAAAAAATACTATCAAGCTTACGAACAATGTGTTTGCAAATTATACCACTTCAACAAGTGCAAATGAAGACATGCATAAAAGCAAGCAAATAGATACTATATGCTCATTCAAATGCAACTTTGGTTTATTATTATTATTCAGCTCTCTGTTTCAATGCTCTGTTTGAGCTACCATGGAGAGGGAGATACCCACATGTGAATTAAATCTTTTCATCGGATTCAAGTATCCTGGTAAACCAAGGCAATCTCAAATATTAGACATACCATACCTCAAAGGTGACTTGGAATGTTGCAAATGCTTCACATTTCTAGGCTTTCTTAGATGAGAAGATCAAATGAAAATACAGGTAGCTCAATTGGTAAGAGCATTAGCATGGAAAGCCTGTGGTTTGGTTCCAACTGCAGCATTGAAGTTTCACTTTCTCTACTCTGTACTTAAAGCAGAGGAAGTACTGATTCCACTCAAAAATTTTACGTCAAGGTTTTACCAGAAATGCATGTTTTGAAGCCACGTGAACACATTAGAGAAATGTCTGTATCAGTCAACAGCATAATGCAAACACTAAATATCCAATAAATACTGAACTTGGCATTTAGGTTCAGCATCTTCCAAAGATGCGACAAGAAGATTTTCAAGAAAATTCCCCACACACCAAACTACCCTTTACATAGAAGATTTTTCGAAAATTTCAATTTCCTCAAAATGACTAACCATTTTGATTGTAATACTGCATATTTAAGATTATTATATGACAAATAAAATGTATATCTTGAATTTCTTGGGATTAGCCTGTCAAGTCTTCATTCGGAAGGAATTTTGTAGAATTTTGTATAACTGGTAAACTATAAGATAGAGACAAAACCTTACTATACAAAAAAATGCAGATCTCTTTAAAACACAATTTATTTAAAATAACTTTATCGTGGCCCATTCCCAAGATATAGTGTTATTGGTTTGAATTTTTCAATACTTTCGTCATCCTTTAAAGTGCTGTTGCTATTCAGCTGTTTCTTGCAATGTTATGAAAAGGGTATGAAATTTCTAGGCCAGTGTAGAGCTACTAATTTTTAAAGATCTGACTAAATGCTTATCTCAATTAATATGAAGCAGATAGAAAAATAATCTTTTGTGAGAATAAATGAAATTGCAGGCTTCCTGGCTGTTGTCCATAATAACTTGATTGTCTTCCGGTGAAGGCGACATCATGCTTTATAAAACTATCGATGTTTCGTCTTTCGTGTTGAGGGGATCTTCTGGGTACTGTCAACAGGTCACCACATTGATAACAATATTGAGATTTTAGCTGTATGCTATGCAAAAAAGAGTAGACAATTTTTAAACATAAAAGTTTATTGAATAGTGATGGTGGAAAACCTCTTAATGGAGCATGGAAAATAAAATTAGAGGGTAAGTTACCAGCCAATTAGGAGCATAAGTACGAGGGATTGCACTTTGCAGTATAAATATGAGTGCAAGCAATTTGACAGTGCCCAAGGAAGCCCTCAACTAGTTTTATTAAACATGACATGGCCTTCACCGGAAGACAATCAAGTTATTATTTTGTAACAATAGTTGTGAAAGCCGTATGACAATAAACAACAATAGGTCGAAAAAGCCCATCTGAATGTACACTAACACATCAAATTTTTCAGGTCTGATTCAAGTTTCCAACTTAGTGGCTACAAATGGCTTAGTGTGAAAGAACAATTATCAATTCACAACATATATCCAACAAGTTTCAATTAGAACCCAATATACAATAAATATAGGTTAAATATGAACTCAAAAATGAATAACTTCATAAAGAAAGAGCATCAGTTACATTGTTTTTTTTCCCCTTTCTTCTATATGAGGTAACATTACTTAGACCCTTCTACATTCATGAAAATTGTACAAAGGTATCAACCAGATGTGTTTGTTTTATCACAACCATCTTTACATGAACCCTTTCACCTAACAAGGGGCCATTGTCACAACGATGTTACACAACAAGCTGCAATCTTTTTTAGTGAAAGTAGATTGAAAATAAAAATGTGTGTCTCGGCTTTCTCCCCCATAGGCAGAAGTTTGACAAGAAAAAAAATATTATTTACAAATTACAATGATTCACCAATAATACCTAATTCCTTGCACAAGAAAACTTATAAAACTGTGCAATTTATTTTGGGAGGGGGGGGGGGGAAGGCACCCATTACTGGGAAAAAAAATGAAACGTAACTGTGGATAATTTTCTCTTTTCTACATGAAATCTTGTCTATAAGTTACCTTTAATTCAGCCTTGCATGCAGATGCTTGTAGCCTCGGTGTGGGGCAAACTTTATTATCCTGTCTCACAGTTGTGGTGATGCACTGACAAAGGAATACAGTATTTTCTTTCCATTAGTTCTATGCCTCCATTCACAGTGGTGTGTGCAATTCTCCCCAAATATAAATTGGGGAATAAATGTATTAATTATGCATGATTCAACTGCTGGAACGTTTGAACGTGCAAGACATCTGTATGCAAGTTTAATCAATTCAATAACAGTAAAATATAACATCTTTTCCAGATTTGTAGGCCGTGGTTGAACAATAAAGTTATTAAAACTTGATGTTTCATCCTTAACTGTGGAGGACATCCTCAGAAGAGATATCAGCCAAAGATCCATTGGACCCGTTCTCTATTGCCAGTGTTTACAAGATAACATGTATATGCAGCCAATCTTAAATGCAGCATAAAAACCCGCATTGCTAACCATAAAAGATGTTGCCTCCATTACACAGACAAATCTGTTGTTGCAGAACATGCCTTTATGTTAGACAAACACAATATTAAGTTCAAAAACCAAAAGTACTTGCAAACACCAAACATTACTACCCTAGAATGTTCAGAGAAGCCATAGAAGTAAACAAACATCCCAATAATTTCAATAGAGAAGAAGGATTTAAGATAAATCAGGTTTGGCTTCCTGCCTTACAGTGCCTTTGCATTGGTCAATACAACAGAGTAGACCATAAACAACCCTCCCCCAAGCCAACAATTGAGGCAGTGTTTTTAACACTTAAATGATTTCAGTCAAATTATATAACATAATTCAATAACAGCCCGTCTTGAAGCAATATGTGTATGTAATAATTTGTAAAATGTATGTAACAGTCATTGCATATGCTTATATTATTGTAAACATGTTCAATAATGTTATATGAATGTATTATGTAATTTAACAATGTAGGAGCTGTGAGAATAATAAGTTAAAAGTTGCTAACAATGAGGTAACCTTGAGGCAATAATGAGTTTGAGAGTTTAATAATGTTACTTGTGATTCTTGGAAGCAATAATGTAATTTTAGTGACAGTTTATAAAATAGCCAATCAAAAACCAGAAAAAGCTTTAGTTAAAAGAAGGTATTCTATTGGATTAGGAATAGCCAATCAGAGACTTGAAATACAGAAATTTACAAATTTTAGGCGGTAGAAATCTATTCAGTTGGTTGGAGACAGCGTTACTAACCGACGCAAAAAGTGTCCTCGAGAAATTTAATACATATTCGTGTGAGACGAAAATAATTTACGTGTTAAAAAGTGCAAGTAATTAATAAAAGAATTTCACAGCTCTCTATCAGTGAAGTGTTATATAAATTGTATCAAGCATTAATAAAAGGAGTGAATTAAAAATTATAATCTGTGTAAGCCTACATTCTTGTCACACCACAACCCTGCCAAGAGAAATATGTCTCTAACAATAATACTGACGCAGCCAAGGCAAACATAAATATATAATATTTAAAGAAATAGTCAAATTACAAACTTAATATTTTTAAATTTGGGACTAAGGCTACCGGAAACTGTTTACCATACGTGCAGTTGCAACCAACTTCAAGTTCGGCTCCCCAACAGTTGAACTATAATACAACTCCTTCAATACGACCTACTTCAAATTGATGGCCAAAGCATGATGCAAATAACGTAAAGATACCATCTACTTCACAATATAAATTACCTTCCACTGCCACAAGTACATGTTAGCAGTTCTTGCCACTCTTCTCTTCTGAGGAAGTCCCCCATAGTTGACAAAACGTCAAGTTTTAGTAACTTTATTGTTCGACCATGACCTACACACCCAGAAAAGTTTAATATTTTACTAATAACACTGGTCGTGAAAGTCTATGATCATAGTACCAAGCCGCTGATAATTGAGCAGAAGACAGATCTAGAGTTAGCCATTACAACTGAAAACTTTATGTCTTTCCTGGTGAATAGGGACCCTATGATGAGAAAGCCACGACAGGGCACTTTTGTGTTTGATGTACTTTCACTATAAAAAGTTGCAGCTCAATCTCCAACATAAGTGTGATAATGGCTCCTTTTAAGTATTAAAAACAAATACGGTAAGAAAAAACCAGAGTGCCTAGTTTTAACAATGCTACAGTTTGTGAGGGGTCACAAAACCCTCAAGTTCACTGAGAAAAAATCAAACTCTTTCTTTACAAATAAAAACTCCAAATAGGTTTTTTATTTCCTAAAACTTTGACAAAACTGGACTACTGTCCTTTCTTTATGAATCTGTTCAAGTATTAAGCTAAGTTTAATTAATTTTTAACCTGCAAACTATTCTTTTGTTTTTTTACAATGTTCAATAGGATACACATTCTGCAGCAGAACTGGCCCCTGCTTTTCTTTAAAGCTCAAGGTTTTTATACCACTAGTTTCTGGAATGGCTATAACAGAAGCTGCTATTCTTAGTGAAAATGGGACACAAATATTTCTGCAGTCTATGCATACTCCAGGCCCTTCAACAGCCATGAAAAGACTGAGAAACAATACCTCGTAAGTAAACTCAAGAGGCATCAGTTATATGAGCCAGTCAATTGTCAAAAGTTGTTCTTTGTTGATAAGTAATTAATTTTAGGCCTTTCTCCTACACATTAACCAGTCTTATGTGAAGATTTCAAATCTCTAAGTGGAACACTGCTAAAAATTGTAAACATTTAGGCAATTATTCAATTAAACCTCCTTAATCATGCACTGATCACAGTGTAACCTATACTAATGTTATAAAGACAGAACACTTGTGTGTTTGTGTGTGTATATAGGACATTCCTGAAAACCACTCAACCAATTTTGATAGTTCTTTCACCATTTTAACAAAGTTGAGACTTTGCAGTCCGGAAAACATATGCTGGCCTGGTATTACTATGGTCATGAATGCCATAGCTCATCTGATTTAAACTGAAATTTGTTTCCAATTCAAAAAAGGACAACATTCACTGAAACTTCTAAAAATCCATAGAGATATTTCTTTCTGAGAAGAAGAACAAAAAAGAGAGAGAAGAAAGAAAAGGGGGTAACCTAATTGAAATGGTTTCCATGGAATAATTAACATATAACTTTTATAGGAACAGTTCCTGGAATTTACATGGGTACAAATCAGTCTTCATTCATAAATCCATCAAATTTATCATGTTCTACAGTGCTTCCTTCATACCTTGGCCAAAGCATGATGGCTCACTCACAAGCTGCTACAGCTCGGACTCCCACCAAAACAGTTATAAGCAGCCTGCAACTGCCTCACATTCTCATATTTACAATTACAATGATATTAAACACATACATATCATAGGAGATGTGGGAAATGTTGTCTTTTCTATCCACAAATTTCTGGCATCTTTTCATTCACACTCAAGAGTTTCAATATCCAAAATTGAGTGAATTTCTCACCTGATGTTTTCTATTAGTTCTTATAATGTATCAGGCTTGTCGCATGCACCTTATTTTGCATGTGATCATCAGAATTGAGTAAATTTCTGTAATTTGATTTTGCAAAATGATAAGAGTAACTTACCCCGCCACTTAATGGATCCATTCATAGAGTTATGTTTCGTCACAAAATAACAGATATTGGAGCACAGAGAAACCCAATTTTACACACAGCATTCCCTTGCAAGGGGCAAAAATTGGTGTGCATTAAATGCATACAGTATAATAAGACCTATATGAGGGTCAGCTGATAAGACCCAGGCCTCACACAGAGAAGGCGCCACTAGGCCAGTTAGACCGTAGCATCATTAGCATCATATAGTTTTACTCTAGACTAGCTTGTATCCATAGTTACAGGACAATAGCTTGTTTAGTTTTTGAATGACAGCATTTTAAACAAGACAACTTTAGAGTTTTCACGAAAATGCACGATTTGGAAAAATGAGCAGTGATTAAATACTTCCATTTGAAAGGGTTAATGCCTAATGAAATCAAGGAGGAAGTGGACTACATTGAAAGACTCTGCCCCTTCATATTCAATGATTAAAAGGTGGGTTGCAGAGTTTAAAATGGGACGTACGAGCACTAGTGAAGAGCCTCGCTCTGGACGCCTTGTGGAAGTCACAACTCCAGAGATGATTGAAAAAAAAATTCATTGTTTAGTACTGGAAGACCACAGATTAAAGTTGTTTGAGATAGCAGAAGCTGTAAACGTATCAAAAGAACATGCAGGAAATACTTTAAGTAAGGTTTTGGGCTTTCACAAGGTCTGTGCACGGTGGGTGCCACGTTTGTTGACACCTGATCAAAAGTTGCATAGAAAAACTGTTTCTGTTAAGAAAGTGGAGCTCTACCGTAAAAATCCCAATGAATTTTTGAGACGGCTTATTACCATGAATGAAACTTGGACACATCACTACACTCCAGAAAGTAAATCACAGTCAAAACAGTGGATTGTGCCAGGTGAACCAACTCCAAAAAAAGGCAAAGTCAATTTTGTCAGCTAACAAGGTTATTGCGCGTGTTTTCTGGGATGCACAGGGAATTATTTTTATTGATTACTTGGAAAAGGGTAAAAGTATCACTGGTGACTACTACGCAAGCTTACTGCAACGTTTGAGTGATGAGGTGAAAAGACAAAGACCTCATTTGGCAAAAACAAAAAAATCTTGTTTCATCACGATAATGCTCCGGCCCATCATTCAGTCATTGCAAAGGGGAAAATTTGGAAATTAAAGTTCGAATTGCTTGAACATCGACCCTGTTCACCAGATCTAGTACCCAGTGACTACCACCTGTTCCCTAATCTCAAAAAACGTCTTGCAGGACGAAGATTTCACAGCAACGAGGAGGCCGTTGATGCGGTAAACAGCTATTTTGAGGACATTGACAAATTGCACTACAGAGATGGTTTAATTAAATTAGAACACTGGTAGGACAAATGTAGATTATGTTGAGAAATTAAAAAAAAAATTGTTTTTTAAATGTTGTTTTCATTGAGAGACCCAAGACTTATCAGCCAACCCTTGTATTTTATGAACAAACAATAAATGCAGAGGGATATAAGAATGACTCACACTACTTTTTGAACAGTTAACCGGCATTAAATATCAGTCGGCGTTTTTCAACAAGACTATCACACATACACTGACAAGTCATTAAACTTAACTCAAAATTTTTGATAGGGTAATTAGTAAAGAATTATGGCCCTGACAATCCTCCAGTTTAACTGTATATGATTTTTATCTATGAGGAACTAAAAAAAATATGTGTGCAACAAACCCCATACACTGTAAGAACTTAAAAAAAAAAAAAAAAAAAACCACATCAGGCGAGAAATTCACTCAATTTTTGGATATTGAACTTTCGAGTGTCAATGAAAAGTTCCTGAGAAGACGTTAGAAACATGTGGACAGAGAAGGACATCATTTCCCACATCTCTTATGATAAATGTACTTGTGCTTATTACCATTGTAACTATGAGAATATGAGGTGGTTGCGAGGATAGTATAAGTGTTTTGGTGGGAGTCTGAGCTATGGCAGCTAGGCGTGAACCATCGTACAGTGGCCACAAGATGAAAGAAAAGCACTGTACTAAATTATACATACAAAAATTGTAATAAATTGCATTATGTCATAAATATAAAACTAAATAATCTCATTTTGTGTGCTTGTTTGCACCCCAAAATGTTTAATAGCTGCAGCCTTCAACCTCTGTAGCAGTCTTTGTCTTTAAGGTTATACAATGTAATGTCAATAAAATATTCAGATTTGCAGCACTACAGCATTTTTAAATTTGAAAGAGACAATTAAAAGAGCTTTAGCATTTATAATTTAAAGTAATGGTATATCTTATTGCTTTTATTGTCACCAATACTAATTTAGCTCATTATTATTTAATAATAATGTTTTGAATATTATTGTACGTTATGTACGTCTATTTGATGATGACGTGAACAAAACCGGTCATTTCCAAAATAGTCTTTTTTTTTCCCAGGAAATAGAAAAATCTATAATGAGGCTTCGCTTTACTCCACAGTGACAGATATGCATGACTTAATGATATCCCTTGATGTCATAGTGTCAATAATTGTTTCATACTTTTTGTTTACAGTTTACAAGCAAAAAGTTTTGAAAATGTCTGGTTTTGTTTGACAGAGTTGAAAATGTCCAACAATTGATTCCAGTTGCATAGATTTTGCTCATAACTCATTATTATTATTATTATTAAAAACATATTTTTTATAATATAAAACAGCTACAAATACCTGTATTATATTGTTGAAGATTACTATAATATGAAATTAGAAACAAAAGACTATTAGAAAACCTAATACCTTAAAAACATATTTGGTATGGGATGGGGAGGGCCCAAGTTAATAACTGGTGTGATGGCATGCTTGGATGCTGATGAGGTTACACTTGAAATACAATTAACAACAAAGTCCTGTTTATTTTTATTATTCAGTCTATTGAGGCATTGCATATGGAAAAGCAGTGAGGTCTGCTGATAAGATTTTACCAAGAAGAAAACATTTAGATGCCTTCAGAGTAACAATTACAGTAAGAAAAGAAAACATTTTACAAGCACATGGTAATGACCGTTTTTGAACGGAAATGTGTGTGTAATGGTGTGGAATTGTCCATTTTTCATGCAAAACAAATAAATAGAAAATTATCACTTATGTGCTATGGAATTGTCTGGTTTTGATTGAAAATACTACTTTTATGCCACTTTTCTCATGTAAGTGACCTTTTGAATAAAACCAGTTACAAATTCAGATTGCTGCCTATCTAACATACCAAAACCATAAAAAGCTCAATTTTTCATTTTTGTGGAAATGACTGGTTTTGTCTGCAACTTCACATCTGTGAGAAATCCTCTTATGAACACAAGATTTTCTCATTCAGGAGTGTTGCTTGAAATTGGCTATTATTGTTTATATTTTATGTAGTATTTTTCTATGAAAATAAAATCAATTACTGCCTCTAGTGCCCTCTGCTACAGCCAGTATTAATGTTTCTCATTCTCTTCATAGCTCTGAAGATCACCTGCTACAGCTATGCTACAAAATGCACTGGAAAGCTTATTGTGTTCCCAAAAAAAGGCTTGGAAGTATAAGAAATGTTTCATAGAAACAGTGATAGAAAAGTTTGATAAAGTTTTAAAAGATTCACTTCCTCCAATGCCTACAGGGATCTTGATTAATAATTTAAATAAATAAGATATTAATCACAATTCACCTTACGCAATATCAGTATGTACATATACATATACACTCAAAAAAATCTATCAAATACACAACTTCTAAAAATAAAGATTTCCTTATTCTTAAGATGACTCAAAAGACTTCAGTTAAGACCTTGATAAAATCTACCACATTGTTACACCCTTTTTATTAAATTAAATCAAACATATCTTTACAACATGGCATAATGAACTATATTAATAATATAAATTATTTCATGGTTTTAAAGTCTTTTTAAAATTACTTATAAAAGTAAGCAATAGGAATATTTTAACTATACTGTTGAGTAGAAAACACAGTGATGGTAATCACCTTCATTATCACATTGTACTACAGAAAGTTACAAAGTTACAATTATTGTGGACTAGAAAAAGCTTTGGGTAAGTGAAAATGGTGCATCACAGTAAGCATGTAATTTACTGGCTGGTGAAGTTCACTTCATGTGGAGGTTGGCTGTTTTCTACAAGCCAAACTGTACCGCTTGGAGCTTTCTGCAGGATCTGGATCAGTGATCTAGCAACATGTTCAGGTCTGCCAAAGTAAACATATATCATTATCAACAAGAAGAAGTAACAATAATCAAGTTTACAGTCACACATCATTCTTATAGTTGACGTTCACTGCCAGTCAAAAGTTTCTGGACACCCAGCATTTAGCTCGAATTGTTATTTATTGCACGTAAGTACAAGCAACCCAAAAATCACTGTTTAGAATGCAATCTTAGTTAAAATGTGAATATAGTAATACGTTCTGAAAATTTGCAAAACAGGTCTCACAGTGGGTGCTTCTACCTGACCCATCGTCATCCAGGCATACCGTACCACCGATTATTTAACCCCATCCTAATCCACAGGTGAGATAAAGCATCCAGCAGGTCTAGCTGCACTCTACCAACAGCTTATTTCTGGCCGTGAAATAGAGCCTGCCTTAATGGCAGAGAGCAGTTTGACTCATACCAAATGACTTGCAGTTTGAGGCAGTATTTTAATACTTAAATAATTTTAATTGTTATTTATAATAGGTAAATTCAATAATGTTGCCTTGAAACAATATGTATGTAATAATTATTTTAACTGTATATAACAGTCATTGCAAATGCTTATTTTTATTGTAACTATGTTTTATTAATGTTATGTGAATACTTTATATATGCTAATAATGCAAGAACTGTGAGAATAGTAAATTTTAGATTGCTAATAATGAGTAATAATGAGGTAATTGTGGCAATAATGTGTTTGGAATTTGAAAATGTACTGGTCATGATTAGAGTGACGACGACATAGTTTCAGTGACAGTTTTAAAATTAGCCAATCAACAGCAAAGAAAGTTTTAAGTTAAATTCAGAAATTCTATTGGACTAGAATTAGCCAATCAGAGACTTGCATTACCAAAGCTTAAGGTTTTAACCGTTGAGGTTATTCAGTTCCTGGCAAGACGTGGTAGTGTGTAGATGGAAAAATGTGTTCTCTACGGACGTTTAGTAAAAACAGATATACACGCTAAGTGAATATGTATAAGTTTCTCACAGTTCTTTTAAAAGTGTAGTGGTTTATAAATATGTGCAAGAAGTTAAAATTTAAAAGTTTAATTCTGTAACGTTTACAATATTTGTCATTAACACACCCCGCATAAGAATCCCGACTCTAAATTAAGACTGACGCAGCCGAGGCAAATTCAAATAATAATATTACGTAAGCATTAAATTCAATCCGGCGCTCAACACAACTATTAATATATAACAACTCTTCAAGTTTGCGTAAACATTTATTACGCAACATATTGTAACAGCAGCTAATTATCTTCAAGTTAGCGCACATACGTGGGGCTAACTCAACAAGTAGCTAAAAAATAATACTCCTGCAAACTTCGGAACCAACAAACAAATTCTTCAAAATACTGGCGTCCCAAACGAGAAGCCAACTACCTTCTTCAAATTGACTCCCAAACGTGGGGCAAACTTCTCCAAACAACTCCTAAAAGACATACTACTTCAAATTGGCTTCCATACGTGGAGCATTAAACATAAAGCATCTACCAATTACTACTACTTCAAGTTTTCAGTCAGTGTGAGTGTGTATGTATATATGGCTGAGGAGCAAAATCAATCCACAAGAGTTGTCAGTTGTAATCATAATTAAAAATCTGCTGCTACTTTTAGAGAGAAACAAACCTCTATGTTAGCATAAAACAATGGAATTAAAATAGGATTATGACAGAGATGTAAACTGAGTTCAGTATTATTAACCTATTCATAGATGATATATTAGGAGTAAAAATAAGAAATTAGCATTGTCCAGTAATAAGAGATAAGGGATTCCATGTCCAAGTTCATTATGCGCAGATGATTTTATGGTAGGCGCCATATCGATAATAGGGTTACAAAAAGCAATAAATGAAATTCAAGAATGTGTGACAAATGGAGAATTAATGTAAATATAAATAAATAGTAAGTGATAATGTTTATATAAAAAAAAAGGAAATAAATTGAGGAAGGAAGAAAAATGGCCTCTAGGTGATCAAGAACTATAGGTAGTCAAAGAATATGACTATTTAGGAGTAAGGTTGAGTAATAGGGTGGAAATTAGAGATGAAGTAGGAAAATTGACCAAATGTATAGAATGTTTTATAAAGAATTAATTGGACTACTAAGAGCAGCACCAGGAGAGGTTGCATTAGTAGAACTAGCAAGAACGAGGAGAAAGGGCAATAGTAGAAAGAATTTTAAAATGTTGGTTAGATGTATGAAAATGAAGGAAGGTGAAATCTTAAAGATGTGACTGACTCAACAAAGGTTTTAAGAAGCAAAATCAAGGGCATGGGAGAATTTTTGAGGAAGGTACAGGAAAAATGGTCTAGAAAAGAAACAGAAGCAAGGGCCGCTCAGTGAGCGAAAAGGCCAGGGAGCCAAGAATCTGAGTGGCCCAATAAGAAAACAAGCATCAGACAAATTGTACAATAGATGTAGGGGTGTAGTGATATACGAATATACATTGTATGTATTGTAAACCAAATTGTAGAACAAATTGTACAATGAATTCATTCAAATTCATAATGGCATTAAAAATTTTATGTGAAAAAAGTCGTCAGGTGCTAAAGTCACAGAAAAAAGAAAGAAAGAAAAAAAAAATCTGATGTGTTACACTCACATGACTTTCACTACTCTTGTACAAACTATTTTTACAAATGCTTATTCTCCATCTACTTCATGTTAATCGAGATAAACATTTGCAGACTAACTTATTGCTAATTTTCTTGTAGATGTAAGGGGAATATATATTTACAAGGGCAATATAGAAAAACAGTAGCCTTTAAGCACATACATATCTCTTAATAGCTGGTTGCTAGGTGCAGCACCATTCTCTTTGCCCCAGATTAATACTCTTTGTATATCCAAGACAAAAAAATGAATAACGAATTCCCATTTGAGAAAATTATTGAAAAATTTAAGGGAATAACAAGTAATATCTCGAAAATGGTTCACTCAACAAAAAAAAATGTATATGACATAAATTGTGTATTTTAACGCGATCTACATTTTTTGTGTAGTAAAACTTTGCCTATCTCTTATGGTTTACCAGTTATGCAAAAGTCGTTCACAATGAAGAATACTTTTGGAGATATTCTCAGAAAATTCAAGATATACATTTTATTTGTCATGAAAATACCTTAAACATATGATATTTTAATCAAAATCGTTAGAGCCATTTTTGAGGAAATTAAAATTTTCGAAAAATCTTCCATGTAAAGGGTAATTTGGGGTGAGGGAATTTTCTTGAAAACCTTCGTGTCGCATCCCTGGAAGATACTGAAACTAAATACCAAGTTATGCTGTTCACAGACAGACACACAGATGGACATGTTTCCAAAAATGCTTTTTTTGGATTCAGGGGGTCTCAAAACATGTATTTCCGGTGAAATCTCGTTATCAAATTTTTGGGTGGAATACAATACTTCCCATACTTACTATACGTAGTAGAGAAAGTAAAAAAAAAAAAAAATCAATGAAACACATAACTCATTTAGGTGTTAAAATTACAGAACAAAACTACAACAAAATAGTGACAGTGCCTTTAACAAATTACAAAGTATTACAAAATTCAAACCAATAATAACACTTATCTTGGAAATGGCCCATATCATAAAGCATAAGTTGGTATTTATTTCTTAGAATAAATCCATTGGAACAAAATGAAAGTAATGATTATTATCACATTAAACTTTAATGAGACAATAAAACATGTCAAGATTTTTGCTTCTTTATGTTTCTATCCTATTAGTTTCTTTAAATACCTCTGTCTTACACTTACTACCCTGAGTGTCCGGAAACTTTTGGCCAGAAGCGTATGTTTTTAATCTTTTGCATGAAAGATGGGAGTGGTTATATTAAAATGAATACAGAATGGATTAGTTATGTCCCAATACTAGCTTTCAATGAAATGCATTCTTCCTTCAGAGCTCTTAATGTTTGTTTCTTCTCTGACAGTAAATGCTGTATGTAGACTGGGAGGAGCCTAGGTTGATCACGGAACTTTGCTTCTGATCTGCATGTTAAGTTATATTTAATATCATAACACAAGGGGAAATTCTGACTCGGGTATTCCTCATATATTCAAAGGGAACTTCATATATGTGTGAAAGTAAATATATTAATTTGATTACCATATACAGATTTAACTGCTTTTAGAAAAGTAAGCATGTATTGAAGATTATCTGATGCAAGATCACAAGAAGAATTGCTATTAGCTAGCGTCAAATTAGTTAAATTGTAATTTATATGTTCTCTAGTATTATAGTAAGTAGGGGAAGTATTGTATTTCACCCAAAAATGTAACGTCAAAATATCATTGGAAATATATCTTTTGAGGGTCCCTGAACCCACAAAATTGAAAAAGGTATGGGGGGGGGTGCATGTGTCTCTCTCTCTCTCTTCCAAAGATTTTCAAGAAAATCCCCCACCCCAAACTATCCTTTAGTTTTTTGAAATATTTTGCCTTTTCAAAAATGGCTCTAACCATTTTGATTAAAATACTGTATATTAAAGATACTTAAATCACAAATAAAATGTATATCTTATATAACTGGTAAATGTTGAGTGATAGACGGAAACATACCACACAAAAATTGTAGATCTCTTTAAAACACACAACTTATTTCAAATAACCTTTTTTTGTGGTATAAGCCATTTCTGAGATATCCATTATTAATGATTCAAATTGTTGAATACTTTGTTATTCTATGTCAATTTTCAGTTGTTTCCTGGGACTGCATTGAAAGAGTATGGAATTTTAAGGCCAGCATATAGTGTCCAGTTCTTAAACATTTGACTATCGCTGTTCCCTTTGTGTCTATAACGAAATATGTAATGTAGCTATTTCTGTAAAAGTTAATATGGATTAAAAGGACTAGATAGAAAAATTAGCTTTAGTAAGAATAGTTTGCACACCCATTAATAATGCTCAGAAGAATTCTGCAATTATTAATATTAATAGTGTCAACTGAAAAATTCAATGTCACGGCCGGGATTTGAACACAGTTCTCCCACTCTCCGTGCGGTTGCTCTAACCATTGAGCTACTGTGACAACATGCCGGTGGGACATTGCATTCCTCAATTTAAGGATCTAGAAGCCTGTGCAAACTTCTTACACTACGCCTGCCACTGCATTATGAATTGTCTTCCTTCATGCCTGCACTTATGCTGCATTATGTTCGCACTTACACTGATGGTGAATGGGCATTATAATTACACGTACATTATAGCAGAAGTACTTAACTGTAATTTTAGAATTCTTATGTGTAACACAGTATTATTTTGGAAGTGGAAACAATAGCCATTTTTCCTACATCTACATTAATGTTTGAAGAATGTTTTAGAATGGCAATGAGAAAAGATATTTACTTCTGTGAGACACTGTTGGCAGTATCGCGCTGCCATGCCTTCTCATATTCAGAGGACAGTAACTGCTTCTTCACATCTTGGACCAGCCCTGTGTCTGTAGCTGCAGGACAAAGAGCTATCACACGAACACCAGTTATATTCATGTGATACGAATCCTGCAAACACATCATTTACAACATTAGCACAAGATAAAGCAAAGTTCTGCAAATGCTTTGACACTAGTACGAGTGAACAATAAATCTATTTACCCCATAAGCTCTTGTGAAGCCAACAATGGCATGTTTGGTGGCACTGTAAATTGGGATGCTGACATAAGGTCGTATGCTGGCATTGGATCCAATGTTGATGACAGCTCCACCACGTCCACCTCTGTCTTTACCCATGAACCGAAGAGCCAGCAGTGTGCCACGTATAACGCCATTCTGTGAATAATAATATTTTCATCCTTTGTTCTCTTACATTCTGTATACATGAAATTTGTCCTGTTTTTCACCTAAAGCTAGACCTCAGGATGAAGAGGTTTGGGATACTGCTTTCTGAATCAATGTAACTGATGTTTCTAGCTGATGGAATAAAATTATCCAAAATGATGAGGCAGTATTTTTATCACTTACATGATATCAGTGTAATTATTGAGGCAGTATTTTAATGCCTGAATACATTTAATTTTTATTTTTATTATAACTAAATTCAATTACAGCCCACCTTGAAAAACAATATGTATATAATCATTATTTGAATTGTATGTAAGTCATTGCAAATACTTATTTTATTGTAAATGTATTTATTAATGTTATGTAAATGTTTATATACTGTAATAGTACAAAAACTGAGATTAATATGTTTTTAGGTTGTTAACAATAAGGTAATAATGTAATCTTGTGACAATAATGTGTCTGGAATTTTGAAAAATACTGATTATGAAAAGATCGGTAATGACGTAGTTTCGCTTACATTTTTGAATTAGCCAATCAACAGTAAAGGAAAATTTTAGTTTGAATACTTAAATTCTATTGGACTAGATTTGGCCAATAAGAGACTGGCATTACCGAAGCTTTAAGGTTTTTACCGTTGAGATTAGTCATTCGCGGGCATGATGTTATAGAGTGCAGATGAAAAAGTCACGAGCAATATGTTAATAGTAAATACATTAAGAATATGTAAAGTTTCTCACAGTTTATTTTATAAAGTGCAGTGTTTTATATATGTGCAAGTATAAGGAAATAAAAAGAAGTGAAATTTAAAAGTAATTCTGTGACGTATTTAGTTTTTGTCATACCACGACCTGAACAAGACCTTATGTCTCTATAGTTCGACTGAAGCAGTTGAAGATTTAAATAATATTACATAAGCATAATTAATTGAAACCTACGCACAAAGCAACAAATTACATATAAAATCTTCAAATTTCAGCGTAAAAATTACATTGCGCAACATTGTGTAACATTACGTAACACAAGCGTCATCTCTACTAATACAAAGCGTGGCATCCCAAGCATTTAAAACCAAACTCCAAAGTAACTTTCATACATGGGGCAAACGCACTAAAATAACCTTCTTCAAGGTGCATCTCCAAGTGTGGGACAACTTCATAAGTTTGAAGAACATAACTTCTTCAAAGTGAGCACATACGTGGGGCTTCTCACATCACCATAACAACTACATTATATAATATAAAAAAATAACTGCCCACCTTAAAGCAATGTGTGTATAATATATAAAGTGTATATGACAATCATTGTATTATGTACATGTATAAAAATGTTATGTGAATGTATTACGTAGTTTAAGAACGTAGGAGCTGAGAATAGAAGGAAGCTGCTTTCTGTAGCAAACAGAATTACAAAGTAGAAGTCAAAAGTTGCTAACAATAAGGTAACCTTGAGACAACAATAAATTAGAAAGTTAAAAAGGGCTACTAATAATTCTTGGAACAATAATAATGTAATATTTAAAACAGTTTATAAATAGCCAATCAAAAACTAGAAAAGCTAAAAGTTAAATAAAGGTACTCTATTGGAGTAGGATTAGCCAATCAGAGACTAGAAACAAAGAAAATGTACAAATTCAAGCGGGAGACACTACAAGAAAGCATACCCAAGCAGTTCGGTTCGGTACAGGTTCAGTGTGAGACATAAAAAATTAATTGCGGTGAGCATAATATAAAGTTTACCTGTTAAAAGTGCAATTAACAATAATCCCACAGCTGTATTGTAGGATAAATCAATGAAGTGTTATTTAATCGTGTGAAGGATTAATAAAGGGAGTGGAATACAATTATAATTTGTGTAAAGTAAGCCTTATTCTTTAGCCGTACCAGCCCTGTTAAGAGATATGTGCTCTACAAAATACTGCTAACGAAGCCGAGGCATACATACATAAATAAAATAAACATTAAAAATATAAAGTTGATTCTTAAACGTGGGACGAACATTCCTATAAACAATCTCCTGCAAATTGGCATCCATTACGTGTGTGGTCTAAAACAGCTTCAAATTGGTGCCTAAACGTGGTGCAACCGCAACAAATAAACCCCTTCAAGTTATGTTGTGGCATGCAAACGTACCAGGGTGATTCAAATATAAACCGTAATAGAGCCAATGTACTGAGTAAGCAGTTCCAAGTGTAATGGTGGAGTGGGGGGTTGAAGGCTGGTATGTTAGGGAGGGGGAACCAGCTTGGTTAGGTGCTTCGCTTTGTTCCGGCCTCAGTACAGCCAAGAGTGAACAAGAGGTTCCTTTGTCTGTTGTGCAACGTATTATTAAGTTTTTAACCAACCCTCAGAGATTTTAACTCATTTGAAGACAAAGTTTAGGGATGCTACACTGTCCTCCACTGTTTACTTGGCCAGACAAGTTAAGGGCAGATGAGAAATTGTAGAAAATGAAGGCCATGCTTGATGTCCAAGGTCAAGTCTCACAGATGACAACATCTGTGCCGTTTGAGGGCTTATCAAAGGTGATTGCCAGTGCACTGTTGAAGAAATTGCATCAGAAGTGGTTATCAGCATTGGGAGTGCTGATATCATTATCAGTGAACATCTTGACTTTAGAAAAATTAGTGCTTGATAGTTTCCAAAGTTGTTAACTGAACAGCTAAAATAGGTCAGGTTGGAGACTTCTGAATCAATACTGGCAAGGAGGAGAGCATTTTTTGAGGTGTATCATCACATGTGATGAGACATGGATCCATCATTACACTCTGGATTCCAAAATGACAAAATAAGGATGAAGCCTGCCCAATGAAGGCTAAAACCTGCTTCTCAGCCGGAAAAGTTCTCATGACAAGGTTTTCTGAACTCATTGAGTTTCTTCACAATCGACGTACAGTAAATGTGGCTTACTATTGCCAATTGTTAATGTCAGTAAAAGCCGCCTACTGAAATGAAAGACATTGTATGTCCATCAGAGATATTGTCCTTCTCCATTACAACGCTAAGCCTCACACTGCGAATTTGACAAGGGACTCATTGGAGGACAGGCACTGGGAAACCCTCAGTTCAGACTTATTTCCCCCTAACTAATTACTTTCTCTACTACGTATAGTAAGTAGGGGAAGTATTGTATTCCACCCAAAATTCGATAGCGAGATTTCACTGGAAATACATGTTTTGAGGCCCCCTGAATAAAAAAAAAAGCATTTTTGGAAACATGTCCGTGTGTGTGTCTGTCTGTGAACAGCATAACTCAGAAACGAACAGTCGGATAAACACCAAACTTGGTATTTAGGTTCAGTATCTTCCAGAGATGCGACACGAAGGTTTTCAAGAAAATCCCCCACCCCAGATTACCCTTTACATGGAACATTTTTCGAAAATTTTAATTCTCTCACAAATAGCTCTAATGATTTTGATTAAGATATTTTCATGACAAATGAAATGTATATCTCGAATTTTCTGGGAATGTCTCCAAAAGTATTCTTCATTGTGAGCGACTTTTGCATAACTGGTAAACCATAAGAGATAGACAAAATTTTACTATACAAAAACTGTAGATCGCGTTAAAATACACAATTTATGTCATATACATTTTTTTTGTTGAGTGAACCATTTTCAAGATATTGCTTGTTATTCCCTTAAATTTTTCAATACTTATTTTCTCAAATGGGAATTCGTTATTCATTTTTTTGTCTTGGATATGCAAAGAGTATTAATCTGTGGCAAAGAGAATGGTGCTGCACCTAGCAACCAGCTATTAACAGATATGTATGTGCTTAAAGGCTACTGTATTTCTATATTGTCCGTGCAAATACAAAACAAGGGGAACATAGTACGCCTTAAGCGATAGTCAAATATTTTTAGAACTGGTCGCTATGTGTAAAATGCAATTCTCTTTGCATGTCAAAAAATCGTTTCTGCAAATGTTTATCTCGATTAATATGAAATAGATGGAGAATAAGAGTTTGTAAAAATAGTTTGTACAAGAGTAGAGAAAGTCATGTGAGTGTAACACATCATATTTTTTATTTTGTTTTTGGGTACCTATACAAAATGGTTATATGAGTCCAAATCTGGACTGTAAGGAGGAGGGGGCAAATATTTAACTCTTGCTCCCACACAAATTGGATGTGGCCAAAGACAGTTGTGGTGCAATGGGATTCCACAGAGATGAGTCTTAGGATGCATTCTCAGCAAGTTGATGACTTGCAGATATTTTTGGTGTCTTTTGTCCCTCAAATAGAACTCTTACCATATGGCCATGAGCTGAGAAGAGAGAACAGTGCTTGCCTCACTTTTGTAGGGGGATCCTCTCTTGGGATTGGTGACTGCTGTTTCTTGATCTTTCTCCATCAAATTTTTCCAACATTTTGTGGCGCCAATCCTCCACATGTGTTTCTTTCAGCTCAACTACGAAATGGTGGAGGATTCAACAATTGCAGAGGTATCAGGGTAAAGTTTATCTTTGAGTTTGTTTTCACTGTTGCCAATTCAATATTCAGGGCTTTTTGAATATGATACGTTTAGCAATGATTTTTCCAAGCACATGCTTTGCTTTCGTCACGTTTTCATCCATTGTTGTAATAGCAGGCTGCCCTGTACAGTCTCCAACTTTGAGGGAATCCTTTCCTCTTCTAAAATCTGCAAGCCATTGGTCAATAGTGAATTACAAAGCGCAAAGATACTCAAATGCAGGATGAAATCTCTCAAGATATTCTCTCCCCCTTAAACTGACTTTAAAGTAGAAAATCACAGCGCACAAATGGTCTCACATGAGATCCATTTCAGCACCTAGCATAGCAACACCCACATACAGTTTAGAGCAATGCCAACTGACACATTTCAAATGACAATAGGTTATGGAATGGATACAGGCAAGATAAAGTGAAACAATCTATAAGTAAACTGAAACATGCTATTATCTAAAGCTTACAACCTTATTTATTGAAAACTGTAGCAGAAAGATGGTCTCCATTTAAATAAATGCACTGTTGTAAGGGATTCTGAAGTTGTATGCACAACTCTGAGTTGCCATCAACTGTCACTTTGTCAGCAATGGCTTGTTTGAGGTTTTGAATGTTCATAATATGCCTCTGGAACACACAGTTTTTGAGATATTCCTAAAGGGAAAAATCTGGGACAATAAGATTGGTGACCGAGCAGGCCAAGCAATGTATCCAAATTGAGACACAACACCTCTAAACAGTTCACAAACAGTTTCGCACTATGTGGACTGTTGCGTCATCCTGGTGAAAATAAAGGACCTTCAGGTCAATGCCAGGCCATTATAAGCAAGGTTGAACATAGCTTTTCAACATAATGATTCAATGTTCCCAAGCAACAGTCACTGTTTCTTTGTCACTTTGAGAAAAATGTGGGCCTACAATCCCAAAAACACTCACTCCACACCAAACTGTCACTGTGGGAGAGTGCAACAGCTTTACATGCAACACTCTGTTCCCTGGAGACCAGTACTGCATGTTCTGTTTGCTGAAGAAGCCCGATGAAAATGGGCTTTGTCGGACATGAACAAATTATTCAAGACGTCAAGATTTTCGTTTAGCAACTCAATCAAAGCAGTGTAGAAAGTAAACCTTTGCTTCCTTGTCTATGGGGTTAAGTTTCTGAACAATTTGCAATTTGATTTCCTTAAACATTCGGAATAAACTTCTTCTACTCATACCCAAAATATGAGACTGCTGTTGTACGAGTGTTGAGGCCTTTGTTTGAAAGCTTTCAGGCATCCTAAATAAATGATGTTATGCCTGCTTTCTTGAGACATGAGGCAGTATTTTTAACACTTATATAATTTCAGTCCAATTATATAATATGTAAATTCAATAACAGTCCGCCTTAAAGCAATATGTGTATGTAACAATATATAAAAAGTGTATATTACAGTCATTGTATATATTTATATTATTGTATACATGTTCAATAATGTTATGTGCATGTATTAAGTAATTTAATGATGTAGGAGCTGCGAGAAAAATAGGTTAAAAGTTGCTAACAATGAGGTAACCTTGAGGCAATAATGAGTAAGAAAGTTTAATAATGCTACTAGTCATTATTGGAGCAACAATAATGTAAATTTTGAGACAGTTTATAAATAGCCAATCAACAACCAGAAAAAGCTTTAGTTAAATGAAGGTATTCTATTGGAGCAGGATTAGCCAATCAGAAACTGAAATATAGCAAAATTTACAAATTCAGAAGTCAGTTGTTTGTAGACAGTGTTCCTAACTGGACGTGAGATGCGTCCTCGAGAAATTTAATACGTATTCGTGTGAGACAAAAAAATAGTTTTTACATGTTAAAAAGTGCAAGTAATTAATAAAAGAATCTCACAGCTCGCTATATCAGTGAAGTGTTACTTAAATTGTGTCAAGGATTAATAAATGTAGTGAAGTAAAAATTATAATCTGTGTAAGCCTACATTCTTAGCCGCACTACTCCCTGCAAAGAAATCCATGTCTCTAACAATAATACTGATGCAGCCAAGGCAAACATAAATATATAATATTTAAAGAAACAGTCAAATTACAAAGTTAATATTTTTAAATTTGGGACGAAGGCTACCGGGTACCATACGTGCGGTTGCAACTACTTCAAGTTCGGCTTCCCAACAGTTGAACCACAATACAACTCCTACTTCAAATTGGTTTCCCATACGTGAAGCAACAACCTACATCAGACAGCACTTATTTGTCCAATTCCTGGTACTGGGGAACCGACTTTCAAAGAAAAATGTTGAACCCTTAGCAGATAGCCAACATTACAAAATGGTCACATTGCAACGTAAAGAATGTTCAAGCGATACCTATCATCTAGAGTTCCCTGAATGTAGCAGAAAATTTTAAAATAATTTGCAAAAGTTTAAGTTGATTTAAACAAGACAAAATTTGGCATTTATAATTCAAATAGGAAGCTAGACCTTAAAAAGGCAAAACAAGAACTGGTTCTGTAACTTCCAAATACCTCAAAAGATGAGTATATCTACATTACCTTTGATTTATTACAGCCCAGTAAAAAGCATCTTGCCTAACATCCAGGCACTAGTCATTAAGTGTTAGACCTTCCAGTTTCATTTACCGGCAGGTGACTGTGGCCGCAACATGTTACAAGATAATCTACTGTCTAACAATAAATAACAAGAATGTCCAAGATTTACTTTTTGCAGGTGATTACTGTAATAAATGGAGCCTAAAATTAATAAAAGTAAATCCAAAATTCTGTGTTTAAAAGAGGAAACTGATACCAGAATTATTGATTGTACGATTAATAATGCTATAAAGTGAAGTAGTAATATAATAGTTGCTTTAGTTTAACTGCCCCACGTATGGGAGCCAACTTGAAGAAGTATTGTTCTTCAACAGTTGTAGTTTATTGTTGTTGAGGGTTTGCAATAGTATTTGCATCACGTATGGACGTTAATTTGAAGTATATTGTTTGTTACGTAATATGCTGCTATGTATGTAGAGCTGATTTGAAGATGTATTTTTGTTGTTATGCTTCAAGTTTAAAAATATTATATTAACTTTGTTATTAAACTGCTTCTATAGGTAGTATTTATGTTTATGTTTGCCTCGGCTGCATCAGTATTGTTTTAGAGTCACGTATTTCTTAGGCAGGGCGTGGTATGACAAGAATGTAGGCTTATAATCGGCGCAACAGTTCTAGACACGTGAAAATCTTAATGAGAGCTATGATGCGAGTTGCTTACCAGATCAGTGGTGACCGGTCGTCTGCATGCTGCAGGAGTGTGTGGGACAGTCATCGTCAAATATCCACACCGGTTATGCACTGCGTTGCGCTGATAAACTTACTTATATACAGTATATTAAAATCCACGCTGTAAAAAGCGCTTAATATAAAAAACGCTGTCAATCATTGCCTCTAATTCTTCCACATCTAACAACCCTTCCTCTTCTGCGGAATCACTCACATTATTGCCGTCATCACTGCTGTCACTACTTTCTGCACCATTATCCTGGATGAGAATTATTTCTATTTGATTTTCTGCAATTCCGTATTTTTCGGAATAATGATTCTTAATTTATTCATTATGTCGCCATACATTTTCCCATTCTGGTCTTCCAATTTCAGCAAATTGCTGGCGTTATAACTGCTCCACATATTTTAATTTAAAAGTGATATTTCTGCATGCCACCCATTTTTTGATATCAGCCCAGATTAATTCGATTGGGTTTAGATCTGGGCGATACGATGACAGTCTAAGTACATTATGGCGATGTTGCATTACTATCTGGTCAAGTATGTATGACTTCTGAAGCTGTTTGTTGGCTTTAATTAAGTTATATAGCTTTGTTTTACTCATGCTTTCATCTAAAGCTTTATTATGTCTAAGTAACCAAGCTCTCATTTCTTCTTTCAAGGAAGTTGAGGTAGGTGGTTTGTGAATTTGAGTGTTGGTGCATTGTGAAGCATTGTCGATGACCAGAACAGACCCAGCAGGCATATTAGGTATCAACATGGCGTTGATTCACTTCATGTAATTTTCTGTATTCATTTCTTGATGAAAATCTCCTGTTGTTTGTTGCGACTTGTAAAAGAAGGGCATTTGGAACGAAGCCGATCTTTCCAACAGCATGAACGATAATAAGTATTTGCCCTTTGGCAACAGGTGCCTGCAAACCTAATTCGCTATTGTCACTCCAACTTTTAGATGCTGTATGACTGCTGTGTATGTATGACTCATCTTCATACATTATAGTATTTTTCTGAAATTTGTAGCACCACCTTGAAAATTGATGCTGATATAAGTACACATTGATATAAGTACATATAAAATTAGCCATTTGGAAAGGTAGAATCAGACTGAAAAATTAAATGCCATAGGCGGGATTTGAACCACAGATCTTAGGCTTTCTGTGCCGTTGCTCTAACCGACTAAGCTATCATGGCAACATATACTTTTTATTTTTATTTTTTATTTTATTGTTATTATTATTTCATTTTATTTATTTATTTACTAAATCTTTAATAATTTTTCTGAGATTTGTAGCACCACCTTGAAAGTTTCTGCTGAGTTTCAGCTGGATGAGCAATCTGCTTATTATTATCACAGTTTTTTCTTCCACATAGGAATTGTGAATCGTGTGCCGAATGACGCATTCGAAATCGTCTATTTCTGTAATACGTTTAGGGACCTTATGTTTCTTCCCAGGCATGTCAAATGGCATTCTTTCTTCATCCATATGTTTTTTTTTCTTATCTTTGAGAACTCGGTGAAACACCAGTTGCTTGACTACTCTTTCTTTCACTCTCTTAAGGCTTTTGTGGAACTCGGACGAACATATATTTTCTTCCTTCATCTCTGCTTCTTGCTTCATGAAGTTGAGGACATTTGCAATTATTTCCCTACTTTGACTGTGTAACAACTTAGCACTCAACTTTGAAAACGTGGGAGCCATGGTTATAAATATAACAAATATAAAGTAAGTACTATTTAGATACTGCTCTCTTTAAAATTACAACCAGATGCAGACACTTTCTATGCAGACTGTATGTGTTACGCACTGTGAGTAAGCAAAGGTGTTATATCGCTTTCATTGATTAAGCTGAACATAAACCATTCCTAGGCTCGGCGGCTGGGGTGGCAATCAAGGTCACGATTCCAGAAGTTTTGCGCGAGTTATACACAGATTTTAAGTTTAAATTCACTTCTTTTTATTAATCCTTGGCACAAATTAAATAGTTCGCTGATATTAAGAGCTGTGAGATTCATTAATTTAAAACTTGTACTTTGTTAACGTGTATATTTAATTTTACGATTCACACGAATACGTACTATTTCTTTAGAGAACACATCTTCCATCTGGTCACTACCAAGGTCTGCCAGCAACTCAAAGATTTCAACCGTTCAAACCCGTAAACTTTTGTATTTCAAGTCTCTGATTGGCTAATCCTAGTCCAATAGAATACCTGCATTTAATTACAGCTTTTTCTGGCTGTTGATTGGCTATTTTTAAATTGTCACAAAATTTATATTATCGTTGCTCTAATCATGACTAGTAACATTCAAACTCTCTAACTCATTATTGCCTCAAGGTTACCTCATTGTTAGCAACGTTAAACTTATTATTCTCACAACTCTTGCATTATTAAATTACGTAATGTATTCACATAACATTATTAAACATGTTTACAATAATATAAGCATTTGCAATGACTGTTACATACATTTTTACAAATTATTACATACATATTGCTTCAAGGCGGGCTGTTATTGAAAAATACATATTATATAATTTAATTAAAATTATTCAAGTGTTAAAAATACAGCCTCAAATGACAGATAGGGTGATAGATAAATAATTTCCATATGTTGAAATCAATGTATAATGTAAGAAGAATGAGTTACAATGCTACCAGTGGATAAGAAGTCATTACCAGGCAAATTACATATTGGAGCAATGCAATTAGAAGTCAGAGTAGGTATTCTAGTGAACTCAGTCAGCAAGAAACTGATCAGCTCAAGATTCAGGTAATTAGAAGAACTCAGTACGTTAAGAAATCAGAGAATTGCATGAAAATGCATGTATACCAACTCTGAAAATTAGAAAGGGAAAGACTTAAAATTTAGCAAGTAAAAGTTGTGTTTCAGATGCGAATAAGCTTTAAGACTTGGCAATGTAGGAACTTTGGTGGGGTAGCCATGAAGTAGGCTGGACCTAGGTTGATAAAAGAGCTGTATTTCTAAAATTACATTTTACAGAAGTGTTTTACTGTGATCAATTATTGGCAGTCGTAGTGTCTAAAGACCATGCTCAGGTTCCACATACTTGGTGGTAGCCACAAGGGAATTCACTGTCTAGCATTTCAGCAATTCATGGCAACTTATGCTTCTCAATGTTTTTACGGAAAGTTATTTTAAACTGTAAATTTCTTGATGCTTCCTAAGTTAGCATACAAGATGAAGACATATGGCATATCAGGCCACATGCTAAACTGGTTTCAAACCTTCCTATCCCAAAGATGGTTTGCAGTACAATACAAAACAGCCACATCTAAATGGAAGCAAACGAGAATTGGACTACCTCAAGGGTCTGTTACAAGTGCTATTCTGTTCAATATATATATATATATATATATATATATATATATATATATATATATATATATAAATGACCTAGTAGATGTACTTAAGAAAATAGGTAACATAAAAGTAGGAATGTTTGCTGACGACGTGGTAATATGGACTTCAGAAAAGAACATAAGATCTGGGAAACATTACAAAAAACTACAAACAACAATGGAGAATACAATCATAACCCTAGAACAGTGGACTAATAATAACAATATGGAAATAAATACAAGTAAAGCTCAATATCAACTATTCACAATGCAGCATAAAACAGATAATATATGCCTGCAAATCAACAACAAAAAAAGCAACTACAACAACGTATCTAGGGATAGAATTAGATAAAAAATTATCAATGAAAGAACATGTAAACAATGTAACGAATAGAATCAACAAAAAGAACAACATTTTAAAACGTTTAGCAGGAATAAAATGGGGTGGAAACATGGACCTCCTTAATAATACATATAAAACCTAACCTATTGTATGGAGAACTACTAGCAACAGTAAACAAGAGACTTAAAAGTAAACTAGAAATTTCACAAAATAATTCACTAAGAATAATAACAGGAGCTGTAAAAACAACATCAATCACAGTACTACAAAGCTTCACAAAAAACATGTCTATAGAATTGGAACATGAGTTGAAAGCAATTACTCTAGCACAAAAACTGCAAGTCAATAGAAACAGATACAAGTGGTACCACACAGCAGATACTATAAATAATTTAAAAACTCAAATAAGCTTCAGAACATATATTAATAACTTAAAATACAAGAATATAATTACAAAGAGGGAACTAGTCCAATAGAATATATTGATATACAATATCAGAATGACCTGATATATACAATACACAAACAAAACAATATACCAGATGAAATGAGAGCCATAGCAATAGCTACAGAAAATGAAAGATACCCAGAAAAAGAATGGCTCCGAATATATACAGATGGATCCCTCATAAAAAAATGCCGGTGCAGGAGTATACTGTAAACATTTTGCACAGTATCTAACATTAGATGAAACGTCAAACCACTATGATGGAGAATTAATAGCTATAAAAGCAGCATTACAGAACATTTTATATAGACCATACATAAAACAAAAAATAGTCATCTTATCAGACTCAAAATCAGCCATAGATGGAATAGTAAATTACAATAATACAACAACAAGAAATATTAAAGAAATAAGAAACCTAATTAAAGCAGTTGAAACTAAAAATCGTGTCACTCTACAATGGATCCCAGCTCATGTCGGACTTTTGGGCAATGAACATGCAGATCAGTTAGCAAAGAAAGGTGCAATACATCAAATAAAACCTGTAGGACAAATAGAAATAAATAAACAATTAAATAACAAACAACATTTCAAAAGACAGCAGAGACTTGGTGAAGAAGATAAATTAAAAGATAAAGATTAAAAGAATATTAAAGATAGGGTTGATATACAAAAAATGCTAAGGAAGACTGCAGTGGCCTTATTTAGGATGGCAACTGGCCACGATTGCCTCGCAGAACATCTCTACAAGACACGATGCCTACCTACACCCAAGTGCACTCTCTGTGAAGAAGATGTCATCCTGAACAAACAACATCTCACCAAATGCAAAGGCCTTAAAAGTGATAACTTACAGACTTTATATTGAGAAGCCAGAGGGAAAATGATGCACATCAAGTAATCCCCAATGCCATTGGTGAACAACAACAACAACAACAACAGATTATGAGCTTACTGCAAGGTTAATCCAAATTCTATGCATTCTATATTGTGCATTAATGGAGCACACACTGTGAACTGCTTGATTTAATCATTACTTAGTAAATGTTTAAAATTGCTTAATACTTACCAAGTTAATATCGACTTCAAGCTCCCAAAAACGGTCATTCATAATTCCAGCATTGTTGATGACAATATCCAAGCTTCCAAACACTGACACTGTTGTTTGGAATGATTCTGTAACAATTACGTAACTTGTTAAAATCTAATTTGTACTTTCATTTGATCATAGTGAGCAGCACATAATACTGCAAGGTTTCAAACATTTGTAACCTTATTTAAGCAATGTAGACTTCCGAGGGCAAATTATAAGTCCATTAGTTTGCTATGATCATCTCATTTTACTACAGCATGTATGTGCACTATTAGTGCCTGCAGCCACGGTTGGTTCACAACAGCCCGAAAACGATAATCAAAACAGAAAAAAGAACAAGAAATAATACAGCATACAAGATTTTGGTTGACAATAGCCTGGTAACGAGAACAGGAATGCATATTGATGATCATACCCATCACAAAGCGGAAAGTCAATTTTGCGTATTCAAATTTCATTTGTTTTTAACTGACCAATGATATTTTTTCACCTGCTTCCAATTCAACCAACATAATGCAGGTTAGCCAATGTCAAAATTCGATAGAGTAAACATTATCTAAATGCAGATCCATTACATTTCCGATTCCTCTAGTTGTACCAAGTTTTCATTCCTTTATTTAATGGTATACATTAAATTTGCTAATTGTTCTTTGTTAATATCGACCAGTTTTTGCTATTATTTTTGAAGCAATAGCCGTTTTCAGATGCATATAAGAAAATTCCAGATGAACCTTTCATAGAAGAACCAACACTCAATGGATCTACAGGTGTCAGGATCTGAGGTTAGGATGCACAAATGCCAGAACTTCCAGTTTCCAGCTTGTGACTAGAGAGAGCACTAGTGAGTGTTTTATGTCATGGCCACCTAGAATAATCTCTGCAGTGAAGAGTGTAATATACACAATATGGATCTAATATGCTGAACGAGAACAAGAAAGTTAAAATTTGGCCAAGTCTTCTTTTCTGTTCCCGAGGCCTAGGAAACCTTTACCGTCAACTGTGAATGATTCCATTAAAATACATGTATTTCAACTTTGTCATTCTCATTCTAGTTACCGTTCTTGGCAAACTTTACTCCCAGTTATGGAGGATCTGGCTTAGTGCGTTAAGACTGAAGTGCTATAAAGCAAAGAAGTACTTCTCAGTATGGAGTATACAGTAAATTATGTTGATAGATTTACAATGCAATACAGCTGATGTTAAGCGACTGTGCTTCAATGACAGTTGAATGGATCTGTTATTGCAGTTTGGAGAGGAATCCAACCCAAGTAATTCATTTGCCAGCTTTCGCCAGAGAACTTCTCGGCTGTGGGGGGTTTTTGGTGCTTTTTTGTCCATAGTATAGGTTTACAACCCAGCTTATTCCTGGATGGACAGGAAAGACACTTTTCCTGCTTATCTTTGGGTGTATATGGGAGTTGGTTCCAGCTACATGTATGGTAACCCAAGGAAATGCACAGCAAAAGGAAGTGGTGGTTGGTGTAAAGTTCCACGATATAGTAACCACAGCAGCAGCAAAAAGGTAGGAAATTTGATGCTGATCAATAAAAGAGTGCGACGTAAGTCTACAGTAATTAAACTCACCAGTGTGTTAAAGTACAAGAAAACGTGAAATTAAAAAGAATGATGTGTAAAGTAGGTGAATGTATACTTTCACAATAATCACAGACCAGAAAGCTAGACCTGAGTGTGATATTCATTTGTATATTTGATTTTTTAGCCATAAATTTTAGATTTATGGCAAGTGCATCAATTGTTTAATTTTCATTTTCGGTTTTTATTAATACTTTTAACTATGGCTGTAAATAGCCTGGTCAGGTCTATCTTATAAATTTTAGTCTACGTTTTGTTCTTACTACAGTAGAGGGTAATAGAAAGGGATACAGGTAGTTAAATGAAGCATGATATATATGAGTTTATGTGGGAAAGTTAATAAACTTATCACATTTATAGTTACTGAATGTTGCAGTCTATGATGTTCCCCCATTAGGCTGGGACAGGTTAATATACAGCTAATAGGTCTACCTGAAGTGTATTACACTATTAAAGGGGTAATGTATCTCTGGTTAGAGATACAAGTTACAGCTTTTATTCTTTTATAAGCATTTTTATTTTGTTATTTCGCATCCTGTGAACAAAGTGAGTTCAATATAGTATAACTGAAATTAATTTATAAGTGTGTACTTAATGGTCCCAGAATATCACACTGAAATTCTATTGTGTACGAATCTTGATACACAGCGGCGTATCTAAGCAAATAATTGTACAAGGGTGGTTTGATAAGTTCTCGGGATCACCATGATGGGTAAGCACTAGCGCAACGAGTTGTTCACGTGATATTCATTGGACTGTTGCCTGTAAACACATGCCATGTCAGTGCTCTTGGAAGAAAGCTGTGATGGTGACGTGGCTCTGTTGTTGTTCCCGCATAGTGATTTGCAATGGAAAAAATTCGAGCAGTGATTAAGTACTTCATAAAGAAAGGTATGAAAGCAAAGGACATTCATGCTGACTTCCAAAATACACTGGGGGACTCTGCTCCTTCATATTCAACTGTTGCCAAGTGGACAAATGAATTTAAATTTGGTCAGGAGAGCTTAGATGATGATCCGCGCAGTGGTCAGCCAATATGTGTCACTACTCCAGAAATCATTGCAAAAGTGCACAAAATGGTCATGAAGGATCACTGATTGAAAGTGCATGAAATTGCTCATGCTTGCCAGATGTCATCTGAAAGGGTATATAACATTTTAACTGAAGAATTAAAGATGAAAAAATTATCTGCGAGATGGGTGCCGCGACTCTTGACGCTGGTTCAAAAACACATGAGAATGGAAATATTGGAACAATGTTTGGCCCATTTTAGGAGAAACGAACAAGATTTTTGCGCCGGTTTGTGACCACAGATGAAACTTGGGTGCACTACTATACTCCAGAGAAAAAACAACAGTCAAAGCAGTGGAAACATGCTGATTCTCCGCCACCAAAGAAAGCAAAGACAACTCATTCAGCTGGAAAGGTCATGGCATCAGTATTCTGGGATGTGAATGGGATTCTGTTTGTAGATTATCTCCCCACTGGGCAAACAATTACTGGAGAATACTATGCTACCCTCCTGGACAAATTGCAACAAAAGATATGCAAAAAAAAAGGCCAGGTTTAGCAAGGAAGAAAGTCATCTTCCATCAAGACAATGCGTGCACACATACATGTGCCGTCGCCATGGTAAAATTACACAAACTAAGGTATGAATTGTTGCCACATCCACCTTATTTGGCTCCGTCAGACTTCCATCTCTTCCCACAACTGAAAATTTTTCTTGGTGGACGAAGATTCACTTCAAATGAATTGATAGCCGGAGTTGACAACTATTTTGCAGGTCTGTAGGAATCTCGTTTGCGAGAGGGGATCAAGGCACTGGAAGATCGTTGGACCAAGTGCATTAATCTACAAGGAGACTACATTGAAAAATAAAAAAAGTTTCAGTGATGTAAGTACTTTTTTTCTATTCTGTTCTGAGAACTTATCAAATCACCCTCGTAATGCTGTCCCAGAAGTCTAGTCTCCCCATTAAAATGGGTGAAGGGGCAGACATGCCCACATGGTGGGGTGAAGGAGCTTCACAAAAATGGCATTCAGGCAGGGACTACGTCACACTGCAATCACTGTGATGCTTTCGTTCAAATTGAAGAAGATAGTTTGTTACGTAATATTTATTTGCTTTAAGGAGTTTGCAACATGCTTTGGGCGTCGATTTAAATTTGTTGATTACGTAATAGTTACTGTTATTATGCAATATGCTGCTACATATGAGAAGCTGATTTTACGATGTAATTTTGTTGTTACAATCCAAGTTTTACACTATAAATATTTAACCTTGTTATTAACACTGCTTCTATATATATTATTTATGTTTGAATTTGCCTCGGCTGCGTCAGTAATGTTTGTAGAGTCATGTATCTTAATCAAGGTGTGGTATGACAATAATTGTAGACATCACAGAATTTAATTTTTTAAATTCACTTCTTTTATTAATCCTTGCACATTTTTATAAAGCACTACACTTTTAAAGAACTGTGAGAATCTTTAATACTTTTGCTTAGCGCATATACATATTTTACAATTCACACGTAATATTTCTGTAGAGAACACATCTTATATCTGGTCACTACAAAGGTTTGCCAGCAACTGAGCAACTTTCAATGGTCAAAACCCGTAAGCTTCGGTATTTGAAGTCTCTGATTGGCTAATTCTAGTCCAATAGAATATCTGCATTTTACTTAAAGCTTTTCTTTGCTGTTGATTGGCTAATTTTAAACTGTTAGAGAAATTACATTATTGTTGACTAATTTTGAAGATTTAGAAGCTAGTAACAGTGATGTGTCATAATTTAAAATAAAGAGAGTTGAGGGTTGTTACACTACATCACTATAATATTCTTACTTGAACGCGTTTCGGGAGACAGTTTGTTCCCATCGTCAGCATGTCCTCTACATGCTGACGATGCGAACAAACCGTCTCCCGAAACGCGTTCAAGTAAGAATATTATAGTGATGTAGTGTAACAACCCTCAACTCTCTTTATTTTAAAATACATTATTGTTGCTTTAATCATGACTAGTAATTTTCAAACTCTAAAACTCATTATTGCCACAAGGTTACCTCATTATTACCTCATTGGTAACAACTTAAAACTTATTATTCTCACAGCTCTTGCATTATTAAAGTATATAATGTATTCACACAACATTCTTAAACATGTTTACAATAAAAATAAGCATATGCAATGACTGTTACATACATTTTAAATAATTATTACATACCTATTGTTTCAAGGCGGGCTGCTATTGAATTTACCAATTATAAAATGCAATTGAAATTATTCAGGTATTAAAATACTGCCTCAAAATGCTGAAAGGGGCATTATCTGATAAGCGACAACAGACATTAGACTGTCAGAAATGTCATCATGAAAAAGCCCCAAGTGCCAGAATGAGAAAGGAGAAAGCAAAATCAGATGTAAGAAAGAAGGTTCTCATCTTTTATGTGGAGGAAACTTCCTAACTCTTCTTTTGTCTACAAATTGGTTGCTATAAACTGCAAATGTGAACATTCAAACTTGGCATACATGATGCAACAACAAAAACTGGCTTCGTGCATGTTTAGTTCAAAAGGAACACAGCAAGTAGGATCACATTCAAATTACATTCCTCCAGAGATGAATCATTTGATTTTGTACAGTCACAATTTTGGGGCTAAAAATTGCAACAAAAATTTCACTTCTTCTCATATATTTATTACAAAATTATCAAACATTAGAGATTGACCTGAAATTTTTCTTTCCACAGCTTCAATGAATGTGACCAAGACTTTGCAGTCATTCAAAAAGCTAAAAAGTATAACTCTGAAGTATACATTCTAAGGCACTGGTTGAATGTAATTAAAAATGCTAAAAAGATATCTCCAAGGTTTCACATAACTGAGATGACATGATTTTTTAGTACCATACAGCTTGAAAAAGATATGCTAAATTAAAAGATCCTTGTCGATGGTAGCAAAGCAGAATAAGTTAAAAAAAATCTTGGTTCAGAATTGAAAAAGGGCATCCAGATTTCTGAAACGAAGCAGAGTTGTGATGATGACAAAGAAGAGGAAGAGCCCTTTTTAAAATATTCCACTACATTTGTTGAAGGGCATTAACACAGGAAAAGCTCAAATATTTGAGGAATTTGTGCCACTTCATTCCACCTGTTCATCATGAATTTTAGAGGAAACTTAGAAGTGGCTCACCTTGGTATTTCCTGAATTTTCATTAAATAAGTAAATAATTTTGTTCAACAATGATTATTGTATGCTAAATTATTTTGAAAGCAATATCATTTGTATGCCAGAAATGACTAACATGTTTACTGCTTTAAGAACAAGATTTCTTAATTAAGACGTTAGTATTTTTACTTTCTCTACTACGTATAGTAAGTAGGGGAAGTATTGTATTCCACCCAAAAATTCGATACCAAGATTTCACCGGAAATATATGTTTTGAGACCCCCTGAATCCAAGAAAGCATTTTTGGAAACATGTCCGTGTGTGTGTCTGTCTGTGAACAGCATAACTCAGAAACGAACAGTCGGATAAACACCAAACTTGGTATTTAGATTCAGTATCTTCCAGAGATGCGACACGAAGGTTTTCAAGAAAATCCCCCCACCCCAGATTACCCTTTACATGCAACATTTTTCAAAAATTTTAATTTTCTCAAAAATGGCTAACGATTTTGAATAAAATATCATAAGTTTAAGGCATTTTTATGGCAAATGAATTGTATATCTCGAATTTTCTGGGAATGTCTCCAAAAGTATTCTTCATTGTGAACAACTTTTGCATAACTGGTAAACCATAAGATATAGACAAAATTTTACTACACAACAAATGTAGATCACATTAAAACACACAATTTATGTCATATACACTTTTTTTGTTGAGTGAACCATTTTCAAGATATTGCTTGTTATTCCCTTAAATTTTCCAATGCTTATACTTTTTCTCAAATGGGAATTCATTATTCATTTTTTTTGTTTTGTCCTGGTAATGCAAAGAGAATGGAATACTCCACATAGCAACCAGCTCTTAAAACATTTGACTATCGCTTAAAGCCTAGCAATTCCCTTTGCACCTACAAGAAAATTAGCAATAAGATTAACATCTCAATATCTCGATTAATATGAAGCATATGGAGAATAAGGGTTTGTAAAAATAGTTTGTACAAGAGTAGAGAAAGTCATGCGAGTGTAACACATCAGATTTTTCTTACTATGTATTACCTTTTAAACTTGTAGCTTGCAAATAAATGTTGTGTGGATACAAACACTTTATTACTTCTTTCATTTACCCTACTATATCGACAAACATCTTGCTTCTAGCTTAGTCACCTTTGGCTTGCAACCCTTCATATATAGGGTACAGCAGTGGGATATGACGGTTGTTATAGATCTGTTGTGGGACACTCAGTTCAAATTAAAAGAAAACACATTTACTGGAAGTAGGCAGGTACAATGCAGTTAATTAATGTCTCATTACTTTTTAAAAACTACATGTTTTTTAAGTAGCCTCTGTAGCAGGAAACGGTTGCTGGTCGACATTTGTAGCGGGAAAACGTTGGTCAGTAGCACCTGGAAAGCATCGTCCCTCTGGTGGATGCTATCTACTGCAGTGTTCTTCCTCGGCTATGGATCCTCGTTGGCTACTGCGTTTTCCATTCCTAACTTTTCCCTATATAGCTAATTCTTGTTTCTCAGGGTTATCGTAGGTGAGGCAAATTAAAAGTATACTGTACTTCCCTTAATAAATGTGGTTTATTATCAATTTAAATATTTATGGGTGGCTATCTTTTCCCCTTATACCAATTCCACCATTTGAATAAATCAGGAGTCTATGTGCACACGCATTCCCAGCCATATGCACACACATGCATCTGTCGTCAAGAGTGTAACACTTTGTGTCGACAAAATTCTAGAAGAGAATGTGGAAATCTGAGGCATTGTTTGCCCTTATATACTTGAGCCTAGTGATGCTCATCTCTGCATTTCAAAATGTAACGACATTTCTAATTGGTCCTCAGACCCACGTTACCTTAACATGTATGAGAATATGTTACTCCAAATTCGTGCACTTACGCGTCACCATGGCGTGTTGTGAAGTGGATTCAACATCTCCGTCCCTTTCTTTTCTCTATGTCTCCTTCTATTTCTCCTTACCGTTACCGGCTCCCTGCTCATTAGCTTGGTGAATGGTGGGCTCTACTTGGAACTATGTTTTACCTGGAATTTGCTAGCTCGCCCGTTTCTTATAATCTGCTTTGTACAAATCTTGGTTGTTGAATATTTTAACATGTTTCTTGGTGAATTATGTTATTACCATGTACAATTCTCATATATGTATGGTATATTCCCTTTCACCTCCACGGCAATGAATATATTCCTGTAATTTGTTGTGAAAGCTCTGCATAACTCGCTCCAAGAAAACAGGATCGATGGCACTAATTTTCTTGTTTTCTTTCAGCTGGATAATGAAGTGAGGCTTGTTGTGATACGCCCTACTTTTCAAATAACCCCATAGGAAGTAATCAGCTGCAGTCAGATCAGGAAACATGTTTCATAGACAATTAGCACTGTGGCGCCATCTTGTTGAAACCATAATGCATCATCAAAATTAATTTTCTTACGAATGTCCAACATTTGTTGGTACTGTTCCAAGTTGACAGTCACAGTACGACCTTCTGCTTCGAAATATGCAGGCTGATAATTCCAAAGGCAGAGCGCCACACAGACCCTTACTTTTGGACTGTGCAGTGATTTTTCCCCACACTCGAAAAGGTTGTTTATCACTCCAATAGTAAAAGTTCTGCTTATTTACACTACCAGAAAGGTGGAAATGTGCCTCATCTGACGTACTCAGCCTGTTCAGAATATCTGGATTAGAATTCAAAATGTCAGTATACTGTCACTTCTCTAACTCCCACAATGTTCTCAGGCATGCAGGCTGTTTTTACACTACCAACAAATTTATCACAAACACTGCCAGAATTGTTAAATTTACTCGCCCACTTTAGGATAGTGTTTTGGGACAAAATTCTTTCATGCAGTGCGATATCAAATTCATTTCTAAACGTTCTCTACACACAAGTGATCGATTTCAATAACAAAAAAAACTTCTTACTGCGAACACACTTTCTGCCACAGACCACTCATTCATATTATCTTTCACAACACAGAAAAACAATTCCATGGTTGAGAGATCTCATTAGTAACACTCCTAGTTACGTCACCAAAATCTGCTAGAAAAAAGTGTGTTTTAAAAACCATCATATCCCACTGCCGCACCCTGTATAGCAATATATGGACAAAATTCCATATATGTAAATAAGGCTTTAACATGCATAATACGTAAGGAAATTGATGAAATTCAATGTATAGAGGAATCTATAAGTAATGCGGAATTGATTTAGAAGCATAGATGATATGTGAGCATGGATCATTTGAAGTTTAGATGGGTAGATCCTACAACTACACCTTGCCATTGCTTTGGCTGTAACTGCTCCACTCCTCTACTTCTAAAAAAACATCCCTCGACTACGCCTTGCAACTGAGGGCCCTCAATAGCGTCTCCAGCCTGCACTCAATATATCGAATGTTATCCAACATGATGGGCCTATTGACAGATATGGAACAATATCGCAATATATTAATTAGGATTTAACAATATATTTATTAAGGTTCTGTGTTCATAGGCTAATGGTATTCTTTACAACCCACCCTTTTAATCTTAATGTTTATAAAACAGAATTTTGCAGAGAACAGCAACCTCACTTTTATCAATTCTAAAATGCCTAATTATCAGTAAGACAAACATTTGCACGTAAACAAAACCAACAAGGTTTTCAACAGTGTGGCACATATGAGCAAACCACTTTATATTAAATTACCAAACATTATCAAATCAATAACATTGTATAAATCTAAGGTAAAAACTATATATGTATATATATGCTTGATCACTGTTTTTATACTATAGAAGAATGTTAAATGCAATAAACAGCATAAAATATTTTAAATAAAAATTTCTACGTTGATAAATTATTTTACCACAATCTGCTTTTAAATGTTAAAAACTATATTTTATAGGCTTGTATTTTGAACTATTATTTTTATTGAATCATTGTTTTATTACAGTGGTTTTTAAAATGTTGTGATCTTCATTTCTCTGTTATGTTTCATTTTATTAACTTTTTTTTTTTCATAGTACAATATAGGTACTCTCAATGATTTTAAAGGATGAATAAATTGTATATGTATAAGGGAGTTCATTTCAAGAATGGGGACTGAAAATGAATGGCCTTCAAGGCATTTATTCACTTAAATGAGGGAAAAGAACTTATTTTTCCCTAATATCATTCACAAGACTAAGTATTTTTAGTTTGTCTTATACAAGTGGAGGTTATGTTTATTCTTCGTCCACTGAACATAATAAATGCAAAAAACAAATGGGTGTTAATGCTGTGTGCAAAATGACATTTGCAACATTTCTGAACACCAGTACTCACTGTAGGATTTTAGTAACAAACTCTGCCAACTACTTATTTGAGTAGGTAACAAAGAAATTACCTTCATACTGTGGATAGTCAGTGACATCACACTGACAGAAGATTACTTTATCTTTACCATATTTAGCTGCCAACTGCTCAACCAGCTGCTCTCCCCCTTCAGTGTTGATATCACATACAGACACCTGCAATATGGAATTAACGTGCGAATAATTAATTATTAATTTTAAAATTACATTTAATGCATGCTTATAACCTTCATTTTATTATGGCTATGCTGTGCAGTACACGAGTTTTTCAATACATTTTCAAATATTTGTTCGCCGAAAAACAAATACGTATTAAAAATTTACTAAAGACTAACATACTGGGAAATGGTCCCGCCCCGGCTAAAATAAACTGTTACCCGTATAGCTTATGAATGTAGATAAAACTATGCAAGAGCTCACCTTAACTCCATGTTTTAGGAGTTCTTCACAAACCGAACGTCCAATTCCAGCCCCTCCACCAGTTACCAATGCAACTTTTCCTTTCAGATCCATTTTTTTAGCACCTGTACGAATATTAAGCAAATACCTATAAATTAACTTTCGTTTTCCATGTTATATCATTTAAGTTTTAACACACCCCTTCTCTCTACCCTCACTTTCATCGACTCCACCCCTTCGTAGGTTTCGACCCCTTTGATCAGCGCCGTACCGTTATTATCGCTGGTACAGTCCCTGCATGCTATGCTGCATACTGACCTGTACATGAAACAAAAACATTTTTTTGTAACATTTACTTCACATTACTTTCTCTACTCACATTTCTACAAATTATTCTTACGAAAGCTTGTTTTTATACCTACTTCATGTCAAACGTTAGCAGAAATGCTTTTATTACACATTTCGTTGTAGGTAGCTACATACAAGAGGTGTTGCAGCGATAGTCAAATCTTTTACAAACGGGTCGCTATGTGACGAAGTTGAAAGTCCATGTCACTTCCATGACCCTGAGAATAAATGAATAGCGACTTAGCATTTAAAAAAAGTATAAAATATTTAAAAATTCAAAGCAACAAAAATTTATCTCGAAAATTGTCAATGCCACAAAAGTTTGTCATTTTCATTGTGTAGTAGTTTTTATCTCTTATGGTTTATAAGTTATACAGGATTATGTACAGTTCACTCAGGTTGAAGAGATCCTCACAATCTATTCGCAGAAAATATGCACTTTCTTAGTCATGCAAACATCTTAAACATACGGCATTTTAATCAAAATCGTTAGAACCGTTTTTGAGAAAATAAAATAAAACAAAATGGAATATTTTTCCATACAAAGGGTGGTTTCGGGTGCGGGATTTTTCTTAAAAATCTTCGTGTTGCATCCGTGGAAGATGCTGAACTTACCTAGCACTAAGTTTAGTGTATAATCGACTTTTCGTTTTTGAGTTATGCTATTCAAAGACGCAGGATCCTTTTCTAAGAATGCTTTTGGAGGAGGGATTCAGGGACCTGAAAATGTGTATTTCCAGAGAATTCTCTATATCGAATGTCTTCTACTAGCTATAGGTTAGTAGTAGAAAAAGTAACCTCCGAGGTTATTAAACCACTACCAGTTTGCTTTCTAGTTCGTATTAATCACGGCTAAAGTTAACAGAAATTATTTCAATATACTGTTTAATGTAGTACAAAGGAACATTTAGGAGCAACAGGAAAATACTTAAATGCAAATGACTATATGCTCGCTTTATATATTGCATACTCTTCGTATGTGCTCACAGCAGCAAAGTGTTGCTGTAGACATTGTTGACATCATCATACATAGTATGTACACGTACAGATATATTTTAAAATAGATGTAAATTTAACACAATTTATCAATGCAAACTATTAACTAAAATACACGAATTACATAAAAAGATATATTAATCACTTATTAATAAACTAAATAATTAAAGATTAATAAGCAAATAATTAAATGCCAGTAGATAGGTGGTATACCTACATGTAATACTAACAGCTCACCAAGTACGATCGGCTAGCGAGAATATATTTTGCCATTTATACTCTTCGTACTCCTTAATGCTATAAAAAGTAATATCTGCATGGTTTAGGCCTTGGTCTGTTCCGTCTCCAAGTTAAATGCTAACAGTTATGAATTATAACTCCTAAGAGTAGGGGTACGGAGGACAAATCGCTCTAATATAGGTATTTCAGCTTGGGTGAGAGTTTGACCTGCCAAAAGATGCTGAACTATTCTGATTGATAGTCTTAATAACTTCGTAATAGTTTAATAATGGATACGAGGGAAGAATTTTTTTTTCTAAGTTCCATTTATACCCGCCTTTAACTACATTCCTATTTCTTAAATAGCGTATTATTGAATTATAAATAAATGATACCCATAAATATTTTATAATTAACTTTTTATTAATTCATTTGTATATAAATGTTAACTATATAAATGAGTTACTAACTTACTTTTGGCACAGATACTTAATTTTATTTACTTATTAAACTCGTTTATGTGTCTAATAAATTTGTCTAATTTGTTAATAATGTCAACTGTTCACAAACTGAATTTTCCTTATCTTATTACAGCAATTAATATTATTTATTCATTCTTATATTTATTAATAGATGCCTAGAAAAAGAGAAAGGACTACAAACAAGGCAACATGGTCATTGGAGACAATGGAAGCAGTACATTCAGGAACTTCTATAAGACAAGCAGCACGGCAGTTCAATGTCCCCTTCAGCACAATAAAAGAGAATCAAAGCAGGAAAGGCTTATGGTCCATCATTAGGGCAAAGTGCGATTTTAAAAAGGCACAGGAATAAGAAAAGCAACATGCCTTGACGCTTTCACAATTATATTTTGGTATGACAACCTCTGATCTCAGAAATATCGTTTTTGAATATGCAGAACAAAACGAGGCCAAAAACAACTTCTGTAGAGAGAGAAAAGAGAGGCTGAAAAGATTGGTTCTACTGTTTCTTTAGGAGACACCCTAAGTTAAGTTTAAGGAAGCCAGAACCAACAAGTATCAGCCGCGTCTTAGCCTTCTGTAAGGAGGAAGTTCAGAGATTCTACTCCAACCTTGAGTTACTGACGTCCATATTTAAATTCCCAGCTACAAGAATCTACAATGTAGACGAGACGAGTATCTTGACTATCCATACTCCTCCTCCTCCTCCTCCTCCTCCTCCTCCTCCTCCTCCTCGGATTATCGCATCCAAGGGAATGAAAAAGTGGAAGCCCTCACCAGCTGGGAAAGAGGAAAGAATACGAGTATAACAGTTTGCTGTGCATTTAGTGCTGCTGGACATTATATTCCCCCAATGCTTATCTTCCCGTGACTAAGGATGTCATCTCAACTGCAGCTTGATGATCTGCGGGGGCTATATACCATTGTTCAAAAAATGGGTGGATCACATCTAAACTTTTCACCATATGGCTACATCATTTTAGTAAGGAAACAAATGCATCCATAAAAAAAATTGTTCTGCTTAATGAGCGATCATAGTAATCACACATCACTTGCATCATACCTGCATTGCAAAGAGAAAGCTATTCAAAATTTCAATTCCACTCCATACATCGCATCGATTGCAACCCCTTGATCTCACATTTTATGAACCATCAAAAATCTCCCTTAACAAGGAATGTGATACTTGAGGACACATGCAGCTCAAAAATCATTCCATATGACATTGCTGAGATTTTCAAAACAGCCTATGGTAGGATCTCCTCGGTAGATAAAGCTGCAACGAAATTTGAAAGAAGTGTCATTTGGCCCTTTAATTCAAATGTTTACACTGACGAAGATTTTATGGCTGGAAGAAATTTGAGTCATTCAGTAGAGAAACCAGATCTACAACTGATTGAGGAGGATGATGGTGAAAATCAGAAGTCAAGATCAGCACAGAATGAATCAGTCGTATCGCAAAATAATTTTACCAGGTCCTTCTCACATATAACCAGTGACTCCCCAACAAACCCTACCTTACCCTGCACCATCTGAATCAAATCATAACACACACAGAATTCCAATTCCAATCAGCCAAATATCACTTATACCCGGTCCCTAAAAAATAACATAAATAAATAAATAAATAAATAACAATAAATGTGGCAGTGAGAAACAGCATTCAGAGATTTTAACATTAACACCGATGAAAGAATAACTGGAAGCACCTAGAGTTGCGCAGAGCTGCAAAGAATAAGGCCGAGACTAAAATAAGATTTTTTAGTTTTGTTGCTCACACACAGCACACGCCATGAAATTTTGCTATCGAATATCAATATAAACGATAAATTTTATAATAAAACAGCAAGCAAATAGCAAGTTACTTAAACCACTGTAAAGGAAACCAAAATATGCATTATTATTGATGAAACAAAATTTTATAACATTATTTATGCACACATATACGACCTTTTCAGGGTAACTAAGGGATATCAGTAATTAGTACAAGACCTATTTCTGTCCAACAGTTTATCAGAAATCTAGGAACTGAATCCAGCTTGTGCGCCACTGAACAAGAAATCGAATACACTGCTTCAAGTTAAACCTAGTCCGTGCAACAGATCCAAAAATTTTGCGTTTGTTTACATCGAGGCACTATTGTTGCCGGTACCTGCACAGAATCGGGCGATGTGAAATGGAAGAATATTTTGATCTCACGAACAAATTTAACGGAACAGTAGTGAAATTACTAACTCATCTGTTTTTAAACGTACAGTAACGACTTTCTTCTTCTTTTTCAGCAGAGATGCATCTGTTTGGCAACTTAAGTTAACAAGTAACACATGATACCTTCTCTTAAGTAACTATTGAGTTGAGAGGTCCGCCATTTCTAAATGCCCTAGTGACCATTTTAAGGGAGCCTGCGATCCTTTTAATATCGTCGCCCCCAGTTGCGATGGTATATTTCAAATGTTATATTTAATTTGTTGAGCCCCACGTTTGGGAGCCAATTTGCGACGGTATTACTTATAATGTTTATTTATAATGTTTGTGTATGTGTGTTTACTCCACGTGGTGAAGCCATTTTTGTGACGTGATTCTTTGTTAGGTTTGTTAGCTCCATCTAGTGTTAGCAATTTGCGGCAGTATTTAGTGTTTGTTTGAAAAAAAAATGCTACTGTGATTTTATTTAATTTTGGTTCACTGTCCTCCGGCTAGCTATGATCTTTTGATCGAGCACTTCTCTTTATACAGGTTGTGTAAACGGAAAGGAGTCATTTATCCAAAGATAACACTGATGAAAGAGTTTGTTTTACACTTTTTATTGTCGAACACATTCACTATCACATTTACACTTTGATCTTGACACTCGCCAAACTGAAACTGTTATAATAACTTCATTATTGATCACTCTTAATTCGCGTACTTCAACTTTTTGTATAATTAACTTTACAACACTTGAGATTTTTCATAACTGATACGCGTAACCTGCGAATCGATAGCCGACGTGTACTGTACAAATATTTCTGCTGGACTGAAGGCGACGTGTAACGTACAAATGTTTTCGACGAACTGACGGACTGAAGAACTTTACTTTTTTTTTTCTTATGGTGTGGCCCCTCCTCCGCCACACCAGGTGACGATCATCCGAAAGGGATCTACATCGTCTCCCCTACCATGCACTAACTACACTACAGTGATGGAAGGGAATCGAAGGTAAGGTGGTTTCCGGTACCGCCGAAGCAAACCGGAGGTTAGTGGGTGGTTACTACAAAGACGCCTGCATACAAGAGAGTATGTAGACAGAGTGGGGAGTAGGTACTGGCCTTGGCAGATGCCCAGATCAGGGACCTATTGTTAGTGTGGTATTCATGCTCATGCAGAAGGAATGTGATTGAGGTGTCATGCTTAAGTGATGATGGTGGTACGTTACCTGTGTATTGTGGCTTCAACCGGAGAGGGAGTTGAGTTGTTCTTCTTCAGCTGGCTGCTGATGGACCTGAAACATGCTAGATACAATTTTGGAAGGAAGGGATATGTGCAATGGGGGCATAGTTTATATACGCTTTTATAATTGTTTATTTCGCGTATGTTTACGTAAGCTTGTCTGTATTAATGTTATTTTTATTGTTTTTTTTTTGTTTTTTTTCTTCTTTTCTGTTTTTCTCTATCCTAATTCTGTGCCTGTCTAGTCCTTGTGCGCGCTTGTTCGTCTTATGGTGGGGCTGCCCTCTTTCCCCGATCCGCCCCGAGTGGGGAGCCTTCCACTCGGGGACTTCTTGGGCGTGCTGCTCAGCTGTGTTATGGTGGTATTAGGTTGTGAAGATACTCGCGGATTGCTGCGTCATCATCTGTGGTGTGCCTGTTCAGAGGTATTGTGCGGTCGAACAGCGATAATGGTCTTTTGTGCTTGTCGTTTGCTGTGTTGTATTGCCCGAGCTCGCGTATGGTTGGGTTGTGGTTTTTGTGGGCCTGTTTGTACATGTTTTCCGCAAGTGATTTAATGAATTCTTCCACCGTGTGCATCTTTGTGTCTTCATGCAATAAGTCCAATGGGACTGCCTTGGGGACCTTTGTTATGATTCTTAGGACTTTGTTTTGTAATGTTTGCAGCTTCTTAATATGTGTTTTGGCGCAGTGTCCCCAGGCCGGGGCTGCATACGTCATCACGGGCCTAATTAGGCTTTTGTATAGCATCAGTCCCATTTGCTGACTTAAGGCGCTTTTGCGATTTAAGATGGGATAGATGGCACCAAGTTGCTGGTTCGCCTTTTGGCTTACTTCCGATGTGTGTGACGCAAATGTGAGTTTGGAGTCTAGTGTCACACCCAGATATTTGACTTTATTTGTCCAGTTTATCGTTTCCCCAAGTAACGTTAGGGGCCTAGTTTTGTTTTGATGTTTCGTTCTCTTGGTGAACAGTATTGCCCGTGATTTGTGCGCATTGACCTTGATTCGCCATCTATTCAGCACGGTTCTAGCTCTCTGAGTGCGTTTTGTAGGTTTCGCCCTATAATTTCTGGTTTCCACGATTGTGCTGCGATTGCGGTGTCGTCTGCATAGATGGACAGCCGGGTGCCATTTGTCTTGGGAATGTCGTTAATGTAAAGAGTGAAAAGTACGGGTCCCAGTAAGCTTCCTTGTGGGACACCGGCTTCAAGCTTGTGCGGTTTGGTACATTTTTCATGAATTGTGACCGTGAAGGTCCTGTTTGTGAGATAGTGCGCTATCAGTTTTATCATTGTGTCGCAGAATTTCATAGTTTTTAATTTGTGAGTGAGACCCGCGTGGTAGACGGTGTCGAAAGCGCGCTGTACATCCAGAAATATTACGCCTGTGGATTTGTTCTCATTAAATCCTCGGGTTATATGTTCCACGTTTCTGGTTAATTGCAGTGTTGTGGAGTGTTGCGCCCTAAAGCCATATTGTTCATTGGTTATTATGTTATGCTTTTTAATGTGAGCAATCAGACGTTTCTGTATTACCTTTTCTGCCACTTTGCTGATTGTTTTTAGGAGGCTAATTGGCCTGTAGTTATTTGGATCAGCTCTGTCTTTTCTCGGCTTCGGGAACATGAGTACGTTTGCCTGTTTCCAACAGTTTGGATAGTAGCCATTTTGTAGGCAGATTTCGCTTAAGTGTTGGAGCGTTTTTTGTGTGAGATGTTTTAGAACCAAATTTGGTATTTGATCCGGACCTGGAGCTTTGTGCTCCTGCAGGTGCTTTATGATCCATTGCAGCTCGTCCGGGCAGGTTTTTCTACATTTATTATGTGCTGTATTCGTCAGGGTTGCTTGCCAGTCGCGCTCCAGGATCTCGCTAAACTCGCGATCCACTGGGCCGTGGTTTGGCGTGCACGTTTGCTCAAGCGCCCGTGCCAGTACGTTGGCTTTGTCTTCGTTGCTTTCCGCGTAGGAGTTTTGGCTGTTTGGAATTAGAAGCGGTGGAATGTTAATAGGTTGCTTTTTTAACGCCCTGACCAGTTGCCATACTTTGTGGTTTCCGGGTTGAAGGTGTGCCAGTGTTTGGTCCCATTGTTGTTGGGTTTGTGCGTTTATTCGCGTTTTGATTGCGCTATTCAAGGTTGCCATGTTCACTCTGTGTACAAGGTTCCGTGTTCGCTGCCATTTTCGCCTTTCGTGGTCTCTTTCTTGGATTAATGCCCTGACGTCCGGTGGATATGTGATTTCGTACTTGACCGGTGGTTTGTAAGGGACTGCAGTGTTTATCGCCTTTTGGATCGCGTCCTCTAAGTGCAGTGCGGCCTCATCCACTGCTTGGTGACCTGTTAGTGTAAGTGCGCGTGGTAACTGGCTGTCAAGGTGTGTGGCAAAGAGGAACTTTACCTCTAACCTAGCCCTTTTTATACTCCTACACCCCGATATGCCTAAAGATTATAACTGAACTGCTATTGGCTAATAAAACGCGCCAACATTAGCGTCTATTTTTATATTCAATGAAAATTATAAATACATATGCTCTAGGGAAAATGTTCCAGCAAATTCTAAAGAAAAACGCGCCAATATTACGTAACTTCCTCGTCTCTAATAATGATAAACAGCTCACCCCCTCACTGCATTATTGCACGCTATTATTGTCAGTTTCAGTAAGGCCGTATAAACTTACTTCTCAACAATAATTACAATCAATAAACATCTCAAATCAATGTCACATAAAAATGCATATTCATACTATAATCACTCTTTACATTTAAATAATTTATGACACAAAATTACTGCATCACAGTGTTTGCTATAATTTCGAATTTTAAGTCCACCAGGCATCCTCGTTTGGCCACCAGTGTGTCTATTTCAAGTTGAGAATGCAATAATACGCAGTAATAACTCAACTCAATATATGACACCTTTCGAAATATCAGGAGCTAGTTAATTAATGTCTGTGCAGTATTTTAATAAACCCTTAGTTCTATCTAAGGAATGAACTGTCAACACTTTAATAGTAAGACAATCTGTATTCACATCATGCAGGAAGGGTAGACTATCTCGTCCTGTACTCACATTTACTGTCTTGCAATCGTGTCAAGGATGCCGTGTATCTCAACCTGTTCTCAGAATTACTGCCTTCGGCCGTGTAGGGAAAGCTGCATATCTCAGCCTGTACTTACAATTACTGTCTTGCGATCGTGTCGGGAAGGCTACCTATCTCATTCTGTACTCATGTTTACTGTCTTGTGCTCATGCCGGGAAGGCTACCTATCTCATTCTGTACTCACGTTTACTGTCTTGTGCTCATGTCGGGATGGCTGCCTATTTCATCCTGTACTCATATTGGGACCGCGAGCGCGGTGCTACCTGCGGCCAGCCGGTAGTGCTTCCCGGTCCGATAACTCGACAGGGGTCCTGTGACTGGCCGTCGGACCAATAGTGAGCGTGGAAACAATAGGCAGCGTGGAATAAAAGACTGTATGTACCGTTTACTTGTTCCGGAACCTTCGTTTCGGCGTGTTCTAGTAGGGCCTTGTTCTCGAAAATTCCACTTTGTATGCGAGACTTATATGAGGGATTGCTGTCGGCAACGCCTATTTCAGGCGATTATCCCGCCCCTGATTCTGTATGGCTGCGAGGTCTGGGGATCGGCGGCAACATCCACCACCCGCAGGCTGCAGACCGTCCAGAACAGGGCGCTTCGGATAATCTATGATACCGGGCGTAGATTCCCGTCACACATCCTACACACCCATTCCGGTCTCCCATACATCGTGGACGTGGTGCGGGAGAGAACCCGTACCATGTACACAAAAATCACTTACCACACCAACCAGCTTGTGCACTCTTTGGGTCGCTATGACCATAGGGCGCCAAGGCGAAGAAAGAGTTAGCGAAGGACGGCTTGGGCCCCCGAGGCTAAGGGCTGCCAATCCTACAAATCACAAGTTCCCCCAAGTTAAGCAGCATCGGGCTTGGTCACTAACTGGATGAGTGACCATCTAGCAGCGACCCGTTCTGCTGCCAACTTGGATATTCCCTACACCATTACCTAATTTCCCATCCTGCTCTGCTGCCATGCCGGCCTGCTTGGCTTGACGACCACACAAGCGGTCGCCAAGTTAAGCAATATTGGGCTTGACAAACCACATGGTCGCTTGTCCGCACAGGTGGGATCGCCGAGACCCAGCCAATGGCAGCGCAGAAAGCTAAACTCCACCCACAGACAGAAATAAAAAAGCTTGTGCAAATTCGTTTTACCTTCTATATCGCACAGGTAAAGCCGCACTTGCGGCTAGGCACTGTGGCGATCACATTCCGCACAGGTGAACCTGGGCAACCTGTGCCCGATTGCTGGAGAACGAGTCAATGTTGAATTCAATCGAGTATTGAGTTCTGTTGGGAGTAATAATGCAAGTGGATAGTGCCGTTTAATTGTGGCTTGTAACTCAGCAGTCAGTTGAGTCATGCAGTTCAACTGTTCAGTTGTGATTTGATTCGAACGATCAGTTGTGTTGTATGCGAAAGTGCTTCAAGTGTAACCTTTGTGTTACGTTGAGTGCATTGTGATAAATGAAGTGTTTTCGCAGTAACTGCTGTTTTGTTACATTCGTGTCAGGAGTGGGATCCACAAAGACTGCGATGGAGCATCTACTTAAAACATTATCAAGTTAACCAGACCATGCGATTTGGAATGGAGCAGATGGAGGCTGAAATGGAATCCGGGATGGAGAAAATGGGAAGTTAAATAACAACAGTGAATTCCGCCATGGAGAAGATGCCGATAGAAATGAAGGGTGCAAGGGAAAAAATGAGGACAGATATGTCTAAGATGAAGACGGAGTTATCGACTAAAATTGACAAACTCACCGGCGTGAAGCAGGACACAGAGGAGCTCGGCGGAAAGGTGACAGACCTTGGCCAACTTATTAATGCCCTGGAGGACATCGGGGAACGCCTTGGCGCCCTGGAAGGAAGATTCGACGGCAGCACCAAGGAACTGAATGCCACGATGGAAGAAATGCTTAGCGGAGAACTTAAGCACTTGAAGGTCGAGACGCCTGGACGCGACACAACATTTGGGCACGTCAAGCCACCCAAAAAACGACGGAACATCAGCTTTCGAAGTCTTCTACCGACAATTCACCTCTGTCGCTGCCCACAACTGATGGTAGCATAGAAGGAGGGCACATAGCTAATGGCAGCCTCCAGGGACGGGCAGCAGAAATTCTAAATGCGATTCCACGGTCGGCGGTGTCTGGAGACATCTGAGAGACCCTCGAAAACCGGTTGGGGAAACATCAATTGGCCTCAGCCTATCGTAGTCAACTCAAGTCAATGATGCAACAGCCAGGATAGGTGCTGCTGGAGTTCGCACTGGCGGTTGAACAGCTGGTGAATTAAGCTTTGGTGGACCTCCTGTCCACTTACATATCCCAGGAAGCTGCCTACTGCTTTGTCAACGGGGTGCGTAACACCGAGATATGAGAGCGTCCGATGCTCGGCGATTACAAGACCATCCACGACGCGATAACGGCCGGTTAAGGATGGAGGCGCCAAGGTAACAGCGTCACCTACCTCGAATAATAGGAACATTCGACACGGCGCGAACAGAGTATCAACCCATTGACGTCGACGAAGAGTTTAAAGTGGTGTTTGCTGGGGTGTGGCCAGCCAGGACACCTAGTAAAGGACTGTCAACATCACGTCAACGAGCAGGTGGGGCACAAATAAGCATCGGCGTGGCGAGATACATGTCGGGGCCATCTTCACCACTCTCTCGAGTGACCTTGCGTGACTTGAGCAGAAGAATGGATGAAAACCTAATCGCGGACGGCTGGATTCAAGGGAAGCTGTGCCGGGTACTAGTCGACACAGGCGCAGCCGTGACCGTAATCAGACTGACGTAGCGAAGGACTTGCTTGAGGAAATCGAGTCGGCCCTATCAACTGGTGACGGCATTGGGCCTTTGGAGGAGGTCCTCCTAGAGTTGACTCTAGGGCGGAGCATCGTAAGGCTGTGATTTTCGTCGCGTGGGTGGCAGAAGATGTGATACTGGGACTGGATGCCCTCAGGAGCCACAAGGCGACGGTCGACATCGGCCGAAGGGTCTTGAGACTCGGCGGAGACGAGGTGATGCTCCAAAGCCTCAACGAACATCTGGGAATTTGCAGGGTTATTCTGACGAAGGGTGTAGTTATGCCGCAAGAAGCGAGGTGGTGAAGGCGCGTGTGGAAGGCCAGCACTCAAGGAACTTGATTTTGGACCGGAAGGTACCATTGGATGGATTATGCACCAGCATGGCATTGTTGCCTTGCCGAGAGGAAGTGCCAGTGAGAATGCAGAATTCATCGGACACCGATGAGGACATACGGGCTGGAACGGAGTTAGGAGAATGCGAGCCAGCTTCAGTGTAACGCCGTGCGACAGACCCGAGGAACCAGCACCGTCTCAAAATTTCGGGCCCCGGCAGTAGACCATCTGACCGCGGCACAACTGAAGGAAATTCGACACCTTCTTAGGCAATACCAGTTCACTTTCAGCCAAGTGGGCCACGATTCCGCACCGACCGAGTACTCCACCACGTTGACACCGGAGACGCTCGGCCCATCCGACAACCACCAAGACGCGTTCCTCTGGCGAAGTAAGCGGAGTTACGAGACGTGCTAGAGGACATGAGATCTAGGGACATCATTGAAGAGTCTGAATGTCCGTGGCGTTCCCCTGTAGCCTTGGTGAAGAACGGCGGGCTACGCTTCTGCGTGGATTATAGGAAGTTGAACGCTCTCACCCGAAAGGACTTTTTTCCTTACCCCGAATTGACGATAATCTAGACACTCTTGCTGGTGCCGAGTGGTTCTTGATCTTGAACCTGAAATCGGGATATTAGCAAGTAGATTTGGACCCCAGAATCAACGAAAAGACCACATTCTCGACAGGTCGGGGACTTTGCCAGTTTACGGTTATGGCCTTTGGCCTCTGCAAAGCGCCAGCCACTTTCCAGAGCCTGATGGAATTCGTGATGGGGGGATACTTACGACGCCTACTGTTGTATTTGGACATCGTCTTTGGCAACACTTTCGATGATCATCTAGAGAACCTGGCCAAGGTATTAGACACTGTAAGTAGCTAACCTGAAATGAACGTGAAATTGAGTTTTATTTAAGGACGCTCTTTAACTGCTATGGTCCTTAGCATCCCATTCTGTATTGGGCGAGAAAGACCGGACATTTTGCTCAGAGGTCTCTTTATCACGCTTGAGGTTCTTTCACGTGCTGTAAATATACGACACGGGACCACCCGCTTTACTTCCCTTCCGAAGGAAGCCATGCTATGGATTTTTACGCCCGAAAAAAATCCATCGCCCTCCGCCAGGTTTGAATCCGCGATCTCAGGAACTAGAGGCTAGCATGGTACCCCTAGACCACGGAGGACGACTTGAACGCGAAGAAGTGCCAACTCTTCTGTAAGAAGCTTAAATACTTGGGTCACATAGTCTCACCAATTGGGGTGGCCACGGATCCGGAAGAGGTTCGGGCTGTGAGAGATTGCCTCGCCCGAAAGATAAACGAGAGCTGTGCAATTTTCTGGGCCTATGCAACTACTACTGTCGGTTCGTCAGAGGCGCCTCCAACATCGCGAAGTCCCTCACTAGTCTTACAGAGAACACAGGCCTTACATGTGGACAGAAGGGACCGAGGGCGCGTTCCAGACGCTTAATTCAGTACTCTGCAGTGCGCCTGTTTTGGCGGCGGCGACTTTATCGTGGACACCGACGCCAGTGGTATCCTAGGTCCAGGATGGGCAGGAGCGGGTAATAGGGTACCACAGCAAGTTGATCTCCAAGGCGGAAAAGAACTATTACGTTACCCGACGGGAGCTCCTGGCGGGTGTGAAGGTGCTGGAACACTTCCATAAGTACCTGTACGGTCAGTCATTCCACCTGAGGACTGACCACTCCGCCCCAACTGGCTATTGAGCTTTAAGAACTTGGAGGGCCAGACAGCCCGTTGGGTCTAGAGGCTTCAGAAATACAACTTCACATCGGAGCATCGGAGAGGAAGGGGCCACTCTAATGTGGATGCCATGTCAAGAAGATCCTGCCTGGAAGAATGCGACCAGTGTACTAGGGTGGAGAAGCAGCGTGCCGCAACTATCCGTATAATCTCGGCGGTGCCTGCAGGTGAAAGGGCTAGCACAGGCCTGAGGAGTAGCTGGTGGACGCCGACTTGGGACCGCTCCTGAGAGAAGTGGAGGCAGGAACTAGGCCGAGGTGGGAGGACATCGCATCCAGGAGTAGTGTGTATAAGTCCTACCGGACCCAATGGGACTCCCTGGAGACCAAGGAAGATGTGTTGTTCAGAGTATGGGAGTCACCTGACGGGAATCCTTCCTCGAAGTAAGGTGCCGGGAGTCCTGGAGGAAGTACATGCGGCGACTTCGGGAGGACATTTTGGACCCAATCGAATAATTGACAAGCTCCGACAAAGGTACTATCGGTTGAGACTACAAACTGACACTGAGAGGTGGTGCCGCTAATGTCATATGTGTGCGGCAAGTCGCGGTCCACAGAGGAGGAGTCGAGGTCGAATGCAGCAGCACAACTGGGAGCACCATTCGAACGCGTCGCCATCGATATAGCTAAGCCGTTCCCTTTGTCCGACAGAGGTAATAAGTATCTGTTGGTGATGATGGATTACTTCACCAAGTGGCCGGAGGTGTACGCCATTCCTAACCAGGAGGCCAAGACGATGGCGGACTGCCCAGTGAAAGTGGGGTGCCGTTAGAGCTACATAGCAATCAGGGCATAAACTTCGATTGAACCCGATGAGGGAGGCACTGGAGAGACGCACACAATGCCTCACCACCTAGTCAGACAGCATGTACGAGCGGTGCATCAAGACCTTAGAGCACATGAGGAAGGTCGTGGACAATCATCAGAGGGACTGGGATATCAGGGTGCCGCTTTTCCTGCTGGCTTACCTCTCGTCGACTCACGACACCACCGGGTTGTCACCAGCCAGCTTAGTCTTCGGTAGGGAGCTGCGTCTTCCATGTGACCTGTTGTTTGGGAGTCCCCTGGGGCGAAACAACCAGCAATCGACTACATTGAGAACCACTTGGACCGTCTTCACCACGTTCATGAGATGGCCCGTCAACACATCCACGTAGCGAGCGACCGGATGAAGACCCCTTACCACCGCCAGGACAGCAGCCAAGGTTTCCAGCAAGGTGATTTGGTGTGGCTGTATTGCCCTATCCAGATTAAGGGGCGTTATCCCAAGCTCCAACAAATGGCAAGGACCGCACCGCGTGGTGAAGAGGATCAGTGATGTAGTCTACCGCATCCAGAGGCGCCTTTGAGAGACAGACTATCTAGTCCAGTAAGACAATGCTGGTCGTGACGACTAGCCTTAAGGAGGGAATAAAACATTAAATTGAGTTTTATTTATGGACACTCTTTAACTGCTGTGGTCCTTAGCGTCCCATTATATATTGGGCGTGAAATACCGGTAATTTTGCTCAGAGGCCTCTTTATCAGGTTTGAGGTTCTTTTACGTGCCGTAAACCTACGATACGGGACACCTGCTTTACTTCCCTTCCGAAAGAAGCCATGCTAAGGATTTTTACGCCCGAAAAAAATCCATCGCTCTCCGCCGGGTTTAAACCCGCGACCTCGGGAACTAGAGGCTAGCATGGTAGCCGCTACACCACGGAGGACGATTGGAGGAGGGAGAGTACTGTGACCACACGCGCAGCGTTAACTGCGGCCGGCGGTAGTGCCTCCTGGCCCGATAGCTGGGCGACACTTGCGACGAGCCGTCGGAACAATAGCGAGCTAGTGAGCACGGATACAATAGAATAGGCAGCATGGAATAAAAGCCTCGGTATGTACCGCTTACTTGTTCCGGAACCTTCTTTTTGGCGTGTTCTAGTAGGATCTTGTTCTCGAAAATTCCGCTTTGTATGCCAGGCGTATATAACGGACTGCTGTCGGCAGTGCAGTTTAATTGTGAGTCGTAACTCAGCAGTTAGTTGCGAGTCGTGCAGTTCGGTTGTGAGCTGATTTGATGGATCAGTTGTGTTCTACTCTACTGCGTATCAAAGTGACTCAACTGTAACGTTTGTGTTGCATAATGACAAATAAGGTGTGTTTTGCAGTAACTGGTGTTCTCATTTGTTATAATTAGGGCCCGGATTTTTAGGTGGAATAAATCTTCATTTTAGGTTTCTTATATGCTTAAAATAGGTTTTCTTCATTAAAATAGCTTTTCTTTTTTTATGTTTTGCTTCGTGGATCAATACAGGCATCAATAATTTTGCTTTTCTGGTACTTATTTAGGAGATTAATTTTTTTGCCATGGCAGGAGATACACACATTCCCAAATTTTCTGGCATACACCATTTTCTATTATCATGCAACACATTCTTGTATGAAGAAAAGGTTCTTTCAACGGAACATGACGTCATTGGAGCGTAGAATATAGGTGCTAGTGCAGCAAGTTCTAGGGGTAGTTTTCTTCCTGCAATACTGAATTTATAATTTTCGTGTCTTCAAAAACCAGGATTTCATTGAATCTTCTGCAACTTTGAAGAACATGGAACTCCCACTGGTCCAGGTATTTCTTTACTAAAACATTGCCAATGATATCTAGAGCATCTTTCAGTGGAAAGTTGTACTTTCCAACCGGAGAATAGCTTCTGGTAGAAAACAAAAATGTGCCTTAATATATGCAAGGGAAGTGGCAAGAGTGGGATACTCGAGTGGTTTCTTAGCCTTGGCAATACAGGAAGTTTCTGTTGCATCCAATTCATTGACAACATTTTTAATGTTTTTTAGGTGCTCGACATAGTAAATGATAGCAGATAGCCAAGTTCCCCAGTGAGTAAATATCGGCTCAGGTGGAAGAGGAGTTGCTGGTACTTTCTCTTTGAACAATTGTATACATGTTGAGGTTTTTAAGAAAACCTTCTTGACCGAAGATATCAGGCTGTTCACAGCATCAAAGTGGTTTTTTCTGATCTCCTTCGCAAGGTGGTGCGTGCCGTGAACCAAGCACGTAACATCTAGCATGCTTGGGTGGAAGGACTGTAGAAGCCCCCGGCCTTCAACATGTAGGCAGAACTATCTGTCACTAGCAAAAGTGAAATGTGGATCTGCAGCATTCCATTTTTCAATAAATGTGATTTAGGTATTGTTTCACTATACAATAATTACATTAGAAAAGTACTCTTGGAGAACGATTGGAGGTGATACCGTTACACAGGTTAGGCTCCTCCTGACCTTCTATCAGCCGCATCCACGTCAAATGTGCTGCATTTAACTGTAGTATCTTAAACTATCTAGTGGCTATAAGTGGTGGAAATAATTTTACAATGAGTTTCAATCCGAAAATAACATTCTTTATTTCAAAAAAGGAAAAAACGGCTATTTAGGTTATTTTAGGTGTTAACCCCTCACTTAGCTTTTTTTAGGTGTAATGAAATTCGCATATTCTGTTCCAGGAAGTGTGAAACAAATATATATGTTGAAATGTGTTAATTAAATAGCGAGGAAAATGATTGTATGCATATACATCTATTATGTGGCAATGTGATATTTACTGTCGTGTTGGGAAGGGCTGCCTATCTCATCCTATAATCATATTTACTGTCTTGCAATCATGTCGGAAGGCCACCTATCTCATCCTATACTCAGATTTAGTCTTGCAATCGCATGAGGAAGGGCTGCCTATCTCATCTTGTACTCACATTTTCTGTCTTGCGATTTGTTGGAAGGGATGCCTATTTAGTCTGTAATGAGATGTACCTCCTTGGAATTTTGTTGGAAAGGTTGGCTCTCTCGACCTGTACTTGAATGTACCATCTTGCAATCTTAACACATCTTGGCATACCTTTATTAATGCGTTGTATGTAGGGACAATATAATTCAAGAGAGACTCAATCCTTAGTTTTAAGCACTAAAAGCAATTGCTTTAACCACTCAACCAATAAGTTCATTATTGCTATACTGTAACTTACTCCTTTCATATTGTGTTCCTTCCTCCAATGTGAAATGGTACAGAAATGTCTTAATACCGGTGGTGCAGTGCAATGGGACTTAAGTTGTTGGAAACAAGTTTAAGAGTCTGAAACTCAGAGTTTTATACCCTTGAGCCTCTGTTCCCTGTATCAAATTACCAGCTAGTATGTATTGCAATAAAGCTTTGTTACTTACCATCCATAATAAGCCACAAGAATAAACGGCTGCATTGGTGACTAGGGATAAAAAAGAACAGAAACACTAAATTAAGAACATTGTAATTCTGAGCTATCATTTATTTTATTTATTGAAGATTATGTACAAAGAATGTGCTTATTTTATTTTCAACACTTTTCCTTCTTTGAAGAAGGTAACATAAATTAAATATATCTTTCTCGTTCTCTCTGATAACAACTCATGTAATTTCAAGCGTGTCATTTGTATTTCTTAAAATTATGTTTCTTCACTGCGTTGTATCTCTAATGGTAGACAAATCATGTCATACGTTTCTTTTTCGATGTTTGTAATTATAAATCGTTATTTTCAAATCTCTTAAATACTATCTAAATACATGCTTGATCTAAATGCGTAGCTCTCAGTTTTATGCTATAATTAGTGTGATCAATGATTTATTATACTTTTTTCCAATTCTCATACTCTGCATTCTGTTTTTGCTGCAAATATGCACTGTTGCACACATTGTATGTTTTAGACATTAATTATTGTAGGGGCATATAAGTATTCTTACATTAAAAATAAATATCCCCTGACTATAGGCAATTAGTCTATAGGAAAATTTAATGTATTTTATTTTTAGTTCCTGTGCTGGGATAAATGACCATCTAAAGCCTTTCCTTGGATTTGCTAACTGTTTAGAACATACGGAAGGAACGAAGAATTGTAAATCAAGCATAGATGGGTTGAATTTTGCCACATCAGTTACAACATTTGAACTCTGACATGCCAAAATACAGAAGAAAATATTCTTTTGAAGCTTTAAATGGTGTCATGTTTCATTTATTCAATTCTGAAGGTAGTTCTTAACAGAGAAGAGAGAAGGAGAGCATACACTAAAGTACTAAGTATTTCTTCTGTGGCAAAGAATGGGTTATGTATTTTCAAAATGTCTCAGCATTGCTTAAATTTGGAATTGTTTATATGTCTTCACACTCTCTTACTGAATTATAGTTCCTTACATGTTAATTTTGTTGTTAATGTAATCAAGGTGTTTGGTATATGATTACAACTTCTACAGTGTATGTTTGTTTCTGAAGTATTATGCAAACCATTTTCAACATTCATTACGTAACTTTAACATGTGCAATTTATAGAACAGTATATTTTATGCTACAATTTAATATCTGAACAAACTTTACAGTTTAAATATGAGAATGTTTTATATTGTTTTGATGAAACGAAACTGTATTATAGTTTAAGCCAAAATGCAATGCAGTATAATTTAATTTAAAGATACCTACAATAAAATAAATATTTATGACTTTTAAAGGCAAGAAACCTGTTAGATCAAAAATATTAATAAATGGGAAAAGTTTAGAACTGGTATCTCACTTCCAACATATAGAATTGGTCCTTTTATTAGCTATAATAATAATAATAATAATAATAATAATAATAATAATAATAATAATAATAATAATAATAATAATAATAATAATAATAATAATAATAATAATAATAATAATAATAATAATAATAATAATTTTAAAAAAAACATATTGAGTCTGTGGAGATGAAATTTATGAGATATATAAGAGAATTTACCAGAATACTAGAATTGATAAAATAAGAAATGAAAGTATAGGATCAGATTTGACTATATTTCATTTAACCAAATGGTAAAATAAGAAGGAAAGAACATGATAATAAATTACCCAAGATAATTAACTGTGAACCAAGTGGAGGGAGAGATTTGGGTAGACCGTGCAAGAAATGTTGATATTAGAGACTGGAAAAAGTGGATTCACCTAATCTCTATAAGAGTAAGAAACAGAAGGAGAAACTGTATTATCTTTAATTTTTCAAATAAATTCAAGATTAAAGATTGGTATGTTTCTTTATTCTATTTTATTTTACGGTGCTTTAACTCCTTGGTCATATTGCAATGGATCTGTTGGTGGATATCTCTTAGAGCAATATGTGATGGACAGTTAGCCTTCTAGGTCTCATCTCTGTAACCCCTGCTTCATGCTGTGCAGATGGCATTAGGGTGCCGTCCAGTCTAACGACTTACATTGTCTGTAGATAGATGGCATAGCATTCACTATTACCACTTAGACTTGTTTTAGACTTAAGATGGAACTTTGGGTCGTGGTATTAAATATCCAATCTGGTATTTACCTTGGCGACTGAGGAAAACCACAGAAAAACCTTAGACAGATTGGTTGGCCCACAGGATTTGAACCCGGGGCCTCCCGGATGTGGGCCACAGACTTTACTGCCTGAGCCATCACACTCGGTATTGGTATCTTATTCACATACTTAGAAGATTTGTTTAAAAATTTCCCATTGTTAACTCTGTATTTGACTAAGCTTTGAGAAGCCTGTACAATCCATGCTACTTGAAGTTTGGGAAATTTGGATCGCAAAAATTAAAGAAGCATGGATAAGTTCACCCAAACACCTCTGTCACTACATGCAAATTGCACTTATTTAAATATTATTTTAGTGCTTTTTTTAATCAGAATATTTAAATGAACACTATACCGTTTTAAAACTATGAAGTATTATACAAAAAAATTAAATTAATGCTTTTAAATGTTTCTTCTCGACATCAATATGTAAATGGAAATATTTATAAACCAGATTCATTTGAAATAGAGAATACATGGCATTAAATGTTGATTTGGGAATAAAAACCATGCATTATTAATTTGCAGAGCCACCCATACATACTTTGAGCCCTTTTGAAATCAAAATGATAGCCCAGTCCTGCATAATTTGTACAGTAAGCCTCAATATATACTCAAGAGACAGCATAGGGTATAGTGATGCAGCCCAGGAAATATGACAGTTTATGTGAGGTGGTTACTGAGTATAGATTCTTTTTCTGAGACTGAATCAGAAGAGGGAATGGAAAAATTAGTTTTAATTTACGGTATTTTGAGATGGAATAACAGAATCATATACAGTAAAACCTGTATTAAGTAACCAGTAGTGGTTCCATTGAAAATTAGTCTTTTAGAACGATGATTGCTTAATAGGGGTGAAGATTTTTTTTACACATGTACTATGTTAAACTAATTAGGTATGTAATATAAAGGATCTGAAATGTGAAATGTAACTGTTTGTAGATTCAGGAACTTTGAACCCTTGGTATGGAATGCAAGTGGTAGACCCCTTAAACAATAGCATTCTTCCTCTTCAAACTTTCATGAGGATTACCCATGTTACAATAAGTACAGTTGACAATGCTGCCAAGACATTTTGAAGTCTAGTTTTAGGAAAATAACTCTTATTTTTAAGAAAAATACCCCAACGGAGTAGCTCAAGCCGAATTAGGGAGAATGGGAATTAAAGGAAAAATTGTGGAAAGAGTGCTAAAATATTGGATTAGAATTAAAAAATTTCGATGTTCAGAACATTTTACATCAATGTTTGATAGTGCAAGAAAGACTTAATCATAAAGAGTCTTGGCTAAGTAAGATAAAGGAAACCTTGATGAAGATAGGTTTTGGGGAGATTTGAAGAGCTAAAGAATTATTACAAATAGGTTTCTGAAATGAAATTAGGACAAGAATAGAGGACATGGAAAAATAAGATTTATTAGCGAATTTTACTTTTAAGAGCTCACTGAGATTATACAAGAAATGAAAGTAGTGTGGAGCAGGGAACAGTATGTTGATATATGTGATAAAACAGCAAGAGCAGGACAGGGGTGGTGAATTTGAAAGGTTTGAGAAAAGAGATTGATTTGGAGAAATGCCCACTATGCCACGGAAAGTTAAAGAGTGGCATATAGTTTTAGAGTGTGAAGAAACAAAGTTGCTTAGAAAGAGATAGGGAAGAGACAATGGTTAAATTTACCAATAGAAATTCAAGCTAAAAAGTTAGCAAATGTAAAATCTAGGAAAAATATAATAGAAGTAGGAAACGTTTTGGGCAGTGTAAAAGCAAAATGGATGAGGAAAATTAGCAAGGAAGAGGTAAATGAGTATTAAATTACAATAGTTTTTATTTGATATGTTGCAAGTAGGATTCAACAACTCGACAACCTCAAGGTTTGAGTTTGTTGGGGTCCAAAGAAAGCAACTCAAGGTAGAGTTAGAGTTAGTATTACAGATTAAATAAATTGATAATTGTACTTTTAGATTAGGAGGATTGCTGGCTACCAGTATTCCATACTGCTGGATACCAATAATTAAGAGGTTAGTTATGTTTATATTTTATTTTATTGTTAGTTTTAGAAACTGGGTTAAGAATAAATTTGTAAAATTGTTGTTGTAAATTTGTACAATTAATTGGGTTAATAATAAAATTACTTACTTATTAAGAAAAATACATTCTTAGAGAAGGAAGGTGTATAAATAAACAGATTCAACTTCTTTCTCACACACAAGACACTTCCTGACCAGAGTCTTTTGTCAAAAGTCAATCCCTACCCCAGTAAACCTATGTTTAGCTATGTATGTGATGGGTTCTACTAGGTATCTGTCCTGCCTTAATTCTGTTGGACATGGGAAAGAAAACAACAGCTTGAGATGTGTGATAAGGATAGATGAGTCACATGGACAAACTGTACTCCTGCTCAGCTGAAGACAATTTGTAAAAGTGAAGAGGGTGAGAGAAAGCAAGAGTCTCGTACATGTATATATATTTGGGGTAGCCATGCTGAAGACGTATATTATTGCCTTGAAAAATATCTTAAAAATGCTGAAATTTACAATTAAATAAAAAGGTGGTCTTTGAAAAGGAGTATAAATGAAGAAAACAGTTTGCCAAAGGCTGTAACTGGTAGGAGAGAGGGGTCTCTAAATAGGAGTAAAAAATACATTGATTACATGTGTTTTTATATTGGTTCCTGCAAAAGTTGGTCCTTAAGGGGGAGTGGTCTCTTAATAGGGGGATCGTTAAGAATATTTTTACTATAGTAAACAAAGAGAAGATAAAGTAACCGCAATTAGGAATAAAATCAGAAAGTTTCAGTAATAAAAATAGACAACAACATAAGCATTGACATTGTCATCAACATAAAATCAGTGAATATTTTGTATCACTCTTACTTACACTACCACTTACCAGTGATGATAGAAATAGTATGGTATTCCATACCAAAATTTCTGTATAAGATTTTACTCTCAATGTTTTAAAGTCCCCCTAAATAAAGCATTATGACAAAAAGGTCAACATGTGTCTGTGAACATCTAACTGAAATACAAAAATGCAAATAAATGCATAATTTTTTTTTTCTTTTTTTTTCATTTCTCAGAAACAGCTCTAACAGTTTTGATTGAAATGTCACAATTTGAGATATTTATGTGAGAAATAAAATGTATATCTTGAATTTTCTTGGAATAGCCCCTGAAGTCCTCTTTTATTCTGAACCACTTTTGTATAATTGGTAAACCATAAGAGATAGAACAAAATCTTACTACACAAAAAATGTTGATCTTGTCAAAGCACACAATTTATATGAAAGAAATTTTTTGTGCCATTAACCATTTCCAAGACATTTTTATTATTGGTTTGAATTTTCTATACTTTTTCTAAATTACAAATTGCTATTCTTTTTTTTTTTCCTGTCTATTTTTTATGATCATTCAAAGAGAAGAGAATTTCAAATATAGCTACCAGTTTTGAAAAAATAATTGGCTCTCGCTTTAGCTTATGGTGTTCTTCTTATACCTACAACGAAATGAGTAAATGAGCAATAAAGTTTTCTTTGTATTAACAAGAAGTAGGTAGAAGAATAATACCAAATGGGTAAAATACAAGAAGAAATAAGAAAGCGTGTAGAGAAAGCTACTAAAGCGTATTATACACTAAGTAAATGTGTTTTTGGGAAAGAAGAAGTAGATAAGAGGACAGAAACTAAAGTATATAAAACAGTTATAGAACCAATACTTATCTATGGAAGTGAAAGCTGGATAATAACAAAAAGTTAATTAAGCATGGTGAATGCAACACAAATGAAATGCTTAAGAAGAATGGTCAGAAAGACACAACAAGCTAGAATAAGGAATGAAAGTGCCATCGGTAAATACGAGGATAGAAGAAAGACATTTTACATGGTATGAACCTGTGAAAAGAATGGACACAGACCAGAAAGTACGCCAATTTTTAGAAGTAAGACCATTAGGAAGGAATCTGAAAGGAAGACCAAGGATAACCTGGGAAGAAGTGATTAAAAGAGCAGTGGCTAAAAGAGGAAAGACTTGGGATCAGTTTAATAGACTGGTAAAGGATAGGATGGAGTTAAAAAAATGGATCCAAGGCAAACCCCTGACACTTCGATAGTGATAGAACAGGGAAGTTGAAGAATAAGCTTTTATAAGAATAGTTTGTAGAAGAGTGAGTAGAGAAAGTCACGTGAATTCAACATATCAGATATTTTTTTTTTTATCTATATGAATTTAATTTTTTTCACCATTGAAAAGCCCTGCTCTTCCTATACTGGTTATATTTTATTCCAAGCAACATACATAGATGACCATAATGTAACTGCTAAGCCTTGAAGGAATACTAAGCAAACAGAAGACAGAGCAAATGGATTACAATTGGATCGTTATATATCGGTATGAAATCAATAATTATTTCTTTGATTGACATTTTATCAAATAGGTACTGCATAAATGTACAGTGAAATAATATTAAAACCGCTGAGTAACCTTCAGTCTAACTCTACAAAAGTTTGTATTCTGAATGCCAAAATCTTTTAATAACCCTTGTATAAGCAAGTTTTACTGTATTTACTTTGAATGTCATAAATAAATTAATTACCAATGTATAGCAACTATAAGAGAGGGAATTGTGTCCAATATAACATCAACCAGTTAATCACTTGGAGCAAGAAACAAGGTAAGAACTAAGGGAATGTAGAAACAGAATAAATCAACTGGAGGAATCGGTGGATGCAAATAGAAAACTGAATGTGATGATCTTTGGAATAGTAGAGCAAAGAGGCAAAAGGACATGGGAAGAAGTAGAAGGAATTATAGAAGGGAAGCTCGGCATCAAACTTGCAGGTTGGAAGATTATAGACTCCTTTAGAATTGGACAAAGGGGCTGGAAAACAAGACCAATTTTGGTTAAACTAGCAACAATGAATTTCAAGTGGAAAACTTTAAGCAATACAAAAAAATTGAAAGGCATCAGAATATTTATTAAAAATGACTATGGGGAAAAAAGAACGAGAAATAAGGCATGAATTACTAAAAGAGCTGAAAAAAGCCAGAAACGAAGGAAGGAGAGCTTACATGCAAGGCTTGCAATTATACATCAATGGAATTCCCTTCACTCAGCACCAAGTCCAAGGAACTTCAGTCAGAAGAGAGGAAAGGAGGGGAGAAGAAGTAAGCGTGCCACAGGGGAAGAACCAGGAGAGCAGTGAACCAACCACGGAGGTGACATCACCATTGAAGAAGGTCAGCCCACAGAAACAGCTGGCAGATGAAGCAAGGAGTGACGTATCAACGGTGTCAGTGGGACTTGATGTATGGAAAGATGGAGAAGGTATTTGTCAACACCTGAAGGCAGTTTCTTAATAGTAAAGGACCACAAAAGGATTCAGACACAACAGGAGGATAGGCTAACAAGAACGAAAGCAAAACTATAACAATTTAGATAAAATAGAACCGATTCAGCATAGGATGAGTCTCCCCTGGTGGTGATTGCTGGAATGCGGAAGGTTTATTAGTCAAAATTAAAAAAGGGGAATTGGCTCAAGTGTGGATGTGAGGTGATTTATAGCAATGGTGGAAACTTGGTTAACCAAAAACACACAAAAAAATGGATTATGAGTATTTTGAAAAACACAGAGTGAAAAAGAAAATGAAAGGCATGGTACCAGGGGGAATACGAGTGTTTATTAGAAGGGACAGGAACTTAGAACAAAGGAAATAAAAGGTACAGGATTAGAGAGAGTAAGAAAGGACATGAGAAATGATATAGAACTGTCAGTTAATGAAAGAAGGAAGAAATTAAAATAAGGAGGGAATAGGATTAGTTAATTTGCAGTAGTTAAACAGCATTCTTATACACCAATAACCAGGGTGTTAGTGTGTATAAGGTCTAAAGGAACAAACAAACAGCTCTTAAGGATAGAAATAGTTGAAGGTGTTTAATGAAAAACAAAAAAGAAGGAAAGTTTATATTGTATTAATGTAACCAGATATTGTATGCGATTAATGACAAATAAATTTCATTCATTCAAGTAATCACTTAGGAAGATTATTTTTCTCCATGGCTATGGGTTATATATGAAGTAAAAAATGTTTAAATTTCTGGCTTTGGGGGTGGTAGATCCTTCATATATGCCAATTTTGCTCCTCTTTCTTGAATATTGATATGTGAAAATTGTGCAGTCTATATGTTATAAAATAATTACAAGTGAAAGAGACGGTACAGAAGTATAAAATTTCATTTACAGTGTTATCCAAAAATTTCTCAACCATTTGTATAACTGTTTTATTCCTAAAGGTTACTTACAAGCTATACAACATTTACATTGTTGTAGAAAGGTTAAGGAGGGGGTAAATACAATATCCACCAACATTTTACTTCCATTTCCATGTGTACCAGAGGTTTTTTGGTCCATTACAATGAATATCTTGGTATTTATAAAATAATAATTCTCAGTAAATAAGAACAGAAAGGAGGGGGTTAATAGAAGTGAATTAGGTAAATCATTTGAGATCTAAAAAACCACTACTGTAATGCACATAAGCCAGATAGAATTTTGTGCAATATTATGTGAATCTAGAATTTGAAATGATGTTTAAAATCAATAAAATTGTCTTTGTAATTTCAGGATCACCAGTTCTTGGAAGTTCTTTTCCAGAAGTCATTCTTTACTGTCTTCCTTCATAAATAATCTATATAACAGGTGCCATATAATGATGGTTAAGATCTTAATAGTTTGAGATTCAGCAGCAGCCAGCTAGAAGAAATAGATCAAGAAAACAAAACTAATTTATGAACCAAAACCATTGCCGATTTCAAAGAGAAAACAGGATATCAGCAATGCAAGAGGTAGGACTATTGGTAGGTGTAAGGGGAACCATCTCTAAATGCCTGGCTGACTTCTTCAAAACAGTGAAAATTCCAAAAATGAATTACTAGAATTCATATTTTTGCTATTAAAGGCTCCATTTCTAAAATTAGAAACCACTTATATAGTTCATGAGTACTTACTTTACCTATATTTTATTTATGTAAATTTCCAAAATAGTTGCATTAACTAATTTTATATGTTACAATTTTGTTATGTAATTTTCAACTTCTGAAGCTCTTAGCAATTTATATTAAGTATAATTTGTTATCCAGGGCAGTTTGCAATCATAGCAAATCTGTATGTATACAGGGTATCTATAAAAGAACTAGAGTTTTAAAAATTCATAGCAAGCAAGCAAGCAGCATTAGTTAGCTCAGATTAGATCATAACAATTAAATCCATAACTCAAAAGTTTCTGCACGTCGGTCTGATGCATGACTGTGTTATTGATCGTTTTATTTTTGCTGAAAATAACTCCAATGGTTATGTATACCATGACATGTTACAGCTGTATGTTTTCCCTCAATTGATTGATACTGAGAAGGGGCTTGTCTACTTTCAGCAAGATGGAGCTCCACCCCACTACAGCTTGCTTGTATGTGAAGCACTCATTAAACTGATGTATTGGAAGGGCAAGGTCTATTCCTTGACTTCCTAGAAATCTGGATCTCATTCCCCTTGAATTATTCTTTTGAGAACACGTAAAGAACCTTATTTATACAGAGAAGATTCAATGCATAAATCACGTAAAAGGATCATTGCTTCTGCGGCAACTATCTTCCCAGATAGGCTGATCTGGACGTGGCAAAAGATTGATTACCATTTGGATGTATGCCATGCCATAAAATGAGGCACTAAATTGTATAAACAACTTGACAGTCTTACCTTTCAAACCATGTATGAAACATTATTTCATTAAAATAATTTAACCTCAAAACTCTGTAGTTCTTTTATGGATACACATGATATACTATTGCCATACTTTTTCAATTCTAACAATCTACATTAGTAGAAAATTCTTAATTTTGGCTTTTATTTGGATGAAGTGAGATAAATACACAAATTTCTTTGGCAGTATATGCTTTTACATTACATTTCCTGTAACATTTGTTCCTATGGGGAACAACATAGTCCGCCTCCACGTGGTGTTCCCTGGGTAATGCTAAATGGACTACAAGACAGGCATGCTTCCCATCTCACCAAATGCAAAGGCCTTAAAAGTGATAACTTACAGACTTTATATTGGTAAGCCAGAGGGAAAATGATGCAGATCAATTAATCCTCAGTGCCATTGGTGAACAACAACAACATTTGTTCCTGTGTTGCCACATCCTTTGCTCTTCTGTCTCTAATGTTTGGTATATGGATTTGGGAGAAGAGCATAAAATGATATATCATGGTAAAGAAGCTTCCGCTGTTTTGATATTTTATTTTCTAGGCTTATTATGCTGCTTTATTGGATCATATTCCAGACACTCTGTCATGTCTCCCACACCCAACCCTTATGGACAGCTCTGGTTATTTGCAAATACATAACAAATAATAGTGCACATTTTCCATGAATACTTATGTTAACAGACATGACAAATGGGGAAATAAGGGTGTTGGTAACTGTTCAAATAATTTAGCTGAGAAAATCAAAAGATTCAAATGGCACAACAGGGGAGATGAATTTTGTAACATTGTTAGCTCCACAATGGGAAGATTGAGTGTTTATGCCCTTAATGAGATGTTGAAGAGCACAATGTAGTACTAGCATTGAATATTTTTGAATTCATCTTAAAATGGGCATGTGATAATATGAAGCTACCAAATGAAGAGGTCATTAGGGAGTGTAATGAACTGGTTTGATAAAACATGTATACATTTAAAAAGCTTACTAAGGGAAGCTGTAATAAAACGGAGAGAGAGAGAAGAATGGGCAGACATTGAGAGGTGTAATAGGAATCAAAGATAACATATTGCATGGTTTAAACTGGGAGTTTGGAGGTTAAAGACTTACAGGGGAGGGACAGAAGAAGGAATTTGCACTATATGCAGGAATAAAGAAGATGAAAAACATATTTTATTGAAATGCAAAGGCGTGGATATCTGGAAGAAAAAGTTTATCCAAAATAAATGGTTGAAGATGGCAAAAATAGTAATAATAAACAAATTGTTTTGTAAACCATCTTAACATTATTAATTTAGGAGACTTCTTATATACAGATAAGAAGATATGGATCTGGTTGGCAAATTAAACTGAAGTACGTAGCACAAAATAGTTTGTTAATTATAAAGTATAATCATAGTCTGGTAAAAGCAATGTACGAGGTAATAGTTGTGGAAAATTAATTAACTTGTATGGCCTGGAATAGAACCTAGGTTAGCTCCAGGCCATATGAACCCTGTAAACAGCTTAGCATAAACAAACAAATACAATATATAACAAGAGAAGCAAAAATTAAGGTTTTAAGATATTTACTTCAAATAGTTTGGGCTGCTTTCTTAAAACATTTACCTTCTTTTATAAATTAATATTTTGGATCTGCTTGGCTAAAACCTGTCATGTAAAATACTGTACAATTCTGCTCAGTAAGTGTAGTTGGAATAGCCAATGAGAGTAATTTATCCCAGTCAAGGAATTACGGTGCACAGAAACATAAACAATTTTACACAACAGCTAACATAACACAAACACATGTACAATTATATATGACATCATACACAATTTATAAGTGCTCAGAAATCACAGTACATTAAGACTGAATATTTTTACCACAGAAGAAGTAGGCCGTCAGTCATAGCTAGTTGTGCACCCAAGAAACAGTTTCTTAGTACATGCTATATTTACATTAGAATATGAAGTTGGCAAAACTGCATTATCAGTCTTTGCACAAGAGTGTATTTATGGATCTCACTGTTAGGAGAGAATTAGGGCCTTAGTATTTGTGTTCAATAATCAGGGGTGTAAATTAGTTATGACTTCAAGAATTGTCACTAACTCAGTGTAGTTAGCGAACTGCTAAGTGAAGTCACTGCAGCTAACATCAGCTTTATGCAATCTTGGGCAGTTATGAAACATAACTAAGCCAAATTCTACAAAGTTCTAATTTGACTTACTCTTACAGAAACGTAAATCTGTATGTATTTCAGGTAAATGTGTTAGAGACTGAAAAACAGAAGTAGGTGCTTTCATTTTTCTGAAGGCCTTATTAATTATCTAGTATTAGCAATAAGATAATCAATATTTGGGAGCAAGAAAAGAAAACAGTTTCTAAAGTTTTGATGAGGCTCTTACTGTAGTTAAGACAGAGCTGAAAAGAGGAAAAAGCCTGTTATCAGTCAACATAATTTAAGTATCACAGATGGTTCTAGATTGCCACTACATTCCATCACAATGCTTTTCCGTTTTAGTTTTTGTGCTTATATGATATTGCTGCAAGTGCAAAAGGAAAAAAAATCTAAACAATACCTGCCATTTGCCTACAAGATTGCATTCATGCAAATCAGTAGTATGTAACAACTGTCATCTTTCTGGTTGGTAAGGAAGAGCCAAAATAGTTAATTAAGATAATAGTGGAAACATTCCAGAAAATGAATGGCTCTCTTACAGTGAGAACTGGCAAACATTCTGATCATCACATTTTATGGAAAAAAGAAAGCCTGCAATATTTATTTGTACAATTAAAACCAGAACATTTCAGAGACTACATTATCTTATGATTTTAAAAACTATCTGTAATTCATTGGCCCTCCAGGATTCTTAAGGTGGGTGAAAATCAGTATCATTTCAAACATACAGCTTGTATAACTCTAAATGCAACATCTGTGTGCACATGTATGTTTCATATTACAGAAAAGCAACAAGCAGCTAGGATAAAAGGTGATGTTCCTCTGAATAAACACAAAACAAAATCATACTTTTATGCCCAGTAGTTCAAATTAATGTATAGTTATCTTTTGTAATGTTTAAACAGAGACTTTTAGTAATAGTTATGCTTATAATAGTAATAAATGAGTCATTCAGTTATAAAATATACTATGTTCACAAAATTTAAAAATCAAGACTTTGAGGCCAACATGTTGTGGACGTTAAACCATACCTTTTAACACTTTGGCATTATTATAAAAGCCAATATTTACCATCAACAAAGAGGTTTGAAGTTTCAAGCACCAGGTTCATCAACTATCATGAAACACTATGTTTTGTTCACACTATAACAAAATACGTTATGTCCAATACATATCCTGTACCTTTAAATACATACTATTCCAAACTTTGTCAAAGTCCAGAAATCTCTGAAGAGCATGTTAACGTTATACTAGAAGACCTGACATTCTCATATATCTAATCTCCCAGCAGCAGGAGATATTGATAAATAATAAAGGGATTTAATCATATGAATGAAATGAATGTAAATAATATTAACAATAGATATCATGCACTAAGATGTTTTCGTATATTGAGTTTTGGTAGTGGTTTAAAAGACCTACTGAAGTTTAGTGTGTGTGTGTGTGTATGAGGGAGAGAGAATTAAATTAAATTGAGTTTTATTTATGGATGTTGTTTGCCTGCTGTGGTCCTTAAGTGTTCCATTCTATATTGGGCATGAAAGATCGGTAACTTTGCTCAGAGGCCTCTTTATCAGGCTTGAGGTTCTTTTATGTGCCATAAAACTATGACACAGGACCACTGGCTTTACTTCTCTTCTGAAGGAAGCCATGCTAAGGATTTTAACGCTCAAGAAATCCATCGACATTCACTGGGTTTGAACCCGCGACCTCGGGAACTAGAGGCTAGCACGGCAACAGAGAGAGAGAAGGTGGTTTTATTATTTTTGTATTATTAAATTTGTGTAATGTTTAATTTTCTGTGTTATTATATTGTTTTTAACCTTGACAATTCCATATGAATATGATCTTTCGGATGCAATAAAGGAATATGAATAACAACAAGGAACATTGAGGCAGCATTTTTAACACTTGAATAATTTCAATTAAATTATATAATATATAAATTCAATAACAGCCCGCCTTGAAGCAATATTATGTAATAATTTGTTAAAATGTATGTAACAGTCATTGCAAATGCTTATATTATTGTAAACATGTTCAATAATGTTATATGAATGCATTACATAATTTAATAATGTAAGAGCTGTGAGAATAATAAGTTTAACGTTGCTAAAAATGAGGTAACAATGAGGTAACCTTGAGGCAATAATGAGTTTGAGAGTTTGAATGTTACTAGTCATGATTAGGGCAGCAATAACGTAAATTTTGTGACAGTTTAAAAATAACCAATCAACAGCCAGAAAAAGCTTTAGTAACATGCAGGTATTCTATTGGACTAGGATTAGCCAATCAGAGACTTGAAATACAAAGGTTTACGGGTTTGGACGGTTGAAATATGTTCAGTTGCCTGCAGACCTTGATAGCAACCAGATGGAAGATGTGTTTTCTAGAGAAATATTACGTATTCGTGTGAAATGAAAATTATGTATACGCGTTAACAAAGTGCAAGTATTCAATAAAAGAATCTCACAGCTCTTGATATCAGTGTAGTGCTATTTAATTTGTGTCAAGGATTAATAAAAAGAAGTGAATTTAAACTTAAAATCTGTGTAAGCCTACATTCTTGTCACACCACGCCCTGATTAAGAGAAATGTGTCTCTAAAACAATACTGATGTAGCCGAGGCAAACATAAATATAAATAATATCTATAGAAGCAGTTTAATAACAAAGTTAATATTTTTTAAAACTTGGAGGGTAACAACAAAAAAAATACATCGTCTTCAAATCGGCTTCTCATACGTAACAAACAATATCTTCTTCAAATTGATGCCCAAAGCCTGGTGTAAACTTCAACAACATAAAACACTTCTCAAATTGACGTCCATACGTGGAGCTAAAAAAATAAACTCCAATGTAAAGACAATATCTTCTTCAAGTTGGCTTCCCAAGCATGAGGCTAACTCCAACAACAGTAAAACTATCACAACAAAAATCCTACTTCAACATCTAGAAGTCAGGTGGAAGACTATTCTGACTTTGGGAATGTTCCTGGTGATGAAGAAGATTTAATTGTTTAAGATTAAAATGCATACATTCTAAGGCTTTGTCAAAATGAGTGTTTAGTGTTCTAGCTATTGTATTTTGGTTTTATAATACATCAGGGTGTATTCTAAAAAGGTTATACATTTTCCTACCGTGCTTGATTTTCTACTGTTCAGAACTCAGTTGAGTTTGTGTAATATTGTGTTGTTAAATATTCTCCATTGGCAACAGTATTACTGAATGCTGTAAAACCTTCTTTAATGATATATAATGGAAATTCCTAGTTTATCTTTATAAAAACATTCACAACTGCCATTACTATTTCAAAACTCTTTATGTCCATGATAATGAAACAAAACAAGTTATGTGCAGCACATTTTAGGTTTTTTAGAATACATCTTGTCCTAGGATTTCACACAACCCCTTCAAAATGCATTGATTTAATAGGAAATTCATTTAACATTTAAAATAAACTAATATCTCTTAAAGGAAAGGAGTGACAGTTTTTCCTCATTTCGGATAAAAAAAGGTCCCTTGGACTTAGCATGGTTTGTAACTGGATGGCTCAAATACATTGTTGGAATAAATTAAGTGACTTGTTATTTTTTTTAATGTTGTCAATTAGCCATTACGTTTTCACAATTTGATGAATGTGAACATGATTTTCACAGATAACACCTGCTCAAAGATATGTTAAAAATTGCTAAAAGAAGTTTTCAAAGCTTACAGTTCAAGAAAAATTCCTTTCTATGAAAGCCATGCATAGTTTGAAGTAATTCCTTAACAGGTAAAAGAGGATATATAGAACATGAGGTAGATAGAGGTCTGTGAGTAACTTTCTCCAGGTTGAAGCAATTAAGGTTTGGCAGACAATAAGAAAAACCAAAATGAATGGTAAAGGATTGTAGCCACCTCAGTTGTAAATTAAACTTTGGTGTAATACTGCTGTTCAGTTGTTTCAATTATTCTAGCACTGACAAAATTGCAATGGCATTTACTACAAACGCGGAACATTTTGCTGAAGTCGAGGTGAAGTTTGCACCGTACTGATTCTTGCTAAACATCAGGAGGTTTGGACTGCATTATAGTATGCGAATCAACTTGGACAGACTTTGAATTGCTGATGTACAAGCAGAAGTCAGAATTCAATGATATTTATACCTTTATAATGGAAATCTTACGAATATTTTAAGGCATGACTCACAACTCTTGGCTCAAAAGGGTTTTCTATGATAGACCATGAATCATTCAAGAAAAAATATTGTTTAACTGGTGCATTTTGGGTTTTGGTGCACGCAACTAAATCATGAATTGTCTTAGGAACTTCAATTTTTACTTTCTCTACCATCCATCTATAGTAGGTAGAGGAAGTGTGGTATTCCACCCAAAAAGTGTATATAAAAATTTCACCAGAAATACCTAAGTGCACGCGCGCGCACGCGTGTGTGTGTGTGAAAAGGAGAACAGAATATTCCAACTACCCTTTACATAAAACATTTTTTTATTACTTTTTATGTTTTAAAAATGGCTCTAATGAATATCATATATTTGATATACTGACATAAGAAATAAAATGTATACCTTGAATTTTCTATCAACAACCTTAAGTCCCCTTTATTTAATTGAACTTCTTTTTAATTTTGTGTGGTTAGGAAACCATAAGAGAAATAAAGAAGCTTACTGCAAGAAAACTGTAAAGTTCATTAAAATACACAATTTGTATTGAATTTTATTGCAGCATTAGCAGTTTTCAAAGTATTTCATGCTGCATGTTAACACTTTCCAGAATATGTCACTTGATGGACATACTTGAAAGTGTATGAGTTCCTTCTTTCTTTCCATCACCAGAGCCTGTCCCATTACTATGGCTAAATATCTGAATGCTGTTTCCACATGTTTTATACAACTTAAGCATTTACTGCTTAATTTCAAATCATTCCAAGGCAAAAACGCATTGTCAATAAAGTAATATAGATAGAAAAATCTCTTTTTAAATAAATTCTATAATACATAAGGTATATATGTGAATTTGTGATGGGTAGAGAATATGGTGTGAGTGTTCAAATAGATTCTTTTGTGATTTTTCTAAAATACAATAATCTTTAAAGTAGACTATTTGCCCCTATACCTAGTTACCTCTATTGATAAAAATTTCCATCTATCTATTAACAGTTTTTTTCAAAATAAATGTAATAACTTCTGTAAAAATACCCAAATTCTTAATTAATAGTACCTAAGAATTGTAAATGATTCATGGAATTATGTCTTAAATTAAATTTAAATCAGTTAGGAAAGTTACAATTTCAGTGTAATTAATTTTAATTGGAATTGTATAAAGCAAAGTGTATTTTTTACAAACCCTTGAAAATAATTTTTAAACAACTGCATTTGTTTCATTCTTCCCAGATTCCTCCTCCAAAGTTGGCTGAAACTAAAAACACTTATTTTTTACCCATCAGTAAATTTGTTATTATGTATATTAGCCCTTCAATTGATAAATGTATTTCTTTGGTTTATTGAAATGTGTTGTATATTGATTTTAACACTGAATAGAAGTTTCCCAGACAAGTGCACCAAACTAGCTATCTAGAAGCATAAAGCACAAACAAACAATTTAGATGTTATGTATTCCATTATTTTAGCTCTCCAGATCCTATCAGATGATGGAAATAACAAAAGGTGTCGGTGGACCTGCCTCATCTGTATTTCTCATATTACTCCAAATAACCGTCAAATATTCTTTGCAGTTAAAACTGATGGGCAACATTCCAGAAATTCACCTTCTATTCAATTCTATCCAATAATCCTGATAAATCTTCTTGGAGATCACAGTATAAGGCTTGTTAAAAATCAATCAGTTATATTCTGAGAATAAACTGAGATGTATGGGATAGCTCGTGGGAATACTGTGCATTTGGAAAGAAATAAAATTAAAATCCATATTCCAATCAAGCTGAACAAAGTTTCACCACACAGCTCAATGTTAGTTTGGTATACATACTCTGGCGGCAAAAAACCAACAAAACCGAGATGAACAATGCAGTAGGGAACTCGAAGGCTGGCCACTATTAACAAGAACAAATACCTTTAAGTCTTTCTGTGTAGCATAAGTGAACTATTTCCCATAAGAACTAGGCAATCTAATTTATTTGGAACTAACTTACTGTCACTAAAATGTGTAATGTAAGTGCTGGACGCAAACTTTGTCTTGTAGCACTCTTGTGGGCAATAGAAAGAATGTGTTTGAGGGTACAGCACAACTGCACAATCTAGTAAATGCCTCCAGGGAGACAGAGTGAAGTCTTAATTTAAAGATCCAGCAGTTGTCTTAGGAAGTATACTACAATTAATTTTGGAGATTTTATGCCAAAATCTCATTATTGCAATCTGTTCAGTCGAGCCATCAGCTGTACAGATGCCATCACTGAGCCCTTCATGATAGAAAATTATTTTCAATTGCCTCTTTGGTCGAGCGGTCAGTGTTCTCGCATTCTCGGTTTTATTATTTATTTATTTATCATGGCAGAGCTAAGGCAATTTGACCCTCTCTTCCATTCAGCCACATAGAAAAATCCTGAATACAATGATGGTACAGGTAAACATCCAAAGGAACACAAAACATAAATTTATAATAATAAAATTAAATTAATTGGAAATATAAAGAAACTAAATTAAAAGTAATGAGTATCTTAAAATATATGTATACAACTACAGGGTTATTAATATAACTAGTGGCTGGCAGAGTGGCTGACAATGTTTACCGAGCACATTACTGAAAACAACAACAAATGAACCCTAACCTATGTTATAAGCGATGTTGAAAATGTTGTCCCTCAGCATCATATTTTTTTTAAAGCACTATTGACGTTGGATATGGAAGAGATATTCTATTCATTTATTTATTTCTTATGCTAAGAGATTTACAATTTGATTGTCTACTGAACTTTGACCCTGGTCACTCATTCTGTAGACAGTGACTATAGGTTAGCTACATTTTACAATTTCCTGTCAATAAATTATCTTGCTTCAGTTTTTTATGTCCCATTTCTGCTTGTTTTTCACTTGTCACTTATTGATTACTTTACCATCACAGATTCAAAGTAAGAACTCTTACTTTTCTCCAACCACTGTCCAAAGCCATTTAAGATATTCTATGGTCTTTCTTCAAACAATTAACACTGAATGCCAGCAGTCATTATTTCAGCAGGGCTCAGCTATTGCACACACCATTTATGAAACACTTGATTTGATTACTGAAATTTTTAGAACAGTACTGGGTTGTGGCCTACTTGTAGCCCTGATTTGACACCTTGTGATACTTATTTGTGGGGAAATTCAAAGAACAAAGCGTATCAAAACTCCCATACAGTTGAGGATTTAAAAGCAAATACCATACAACAAATTGCTGCAATTACGCCTCAGGAGCTAATGGAAGTGAATGAGAATTTCATACGCAGATGTCATCGATGTATTGCTGCTGAGGGACAACATTTTCAACATTGCTTATAACATAGGGTATTGTTGTTGTTTTCATAATGTGTTCAGCAAACATTTTATGCCCGGTGATTCATTGTATCTTTCTCATGTAACCTAATGTGTCCTGCTGACCTCTGGTTGTATTAACAACGTTGTATATATACAATGGAAATGAGGATATTGCAACAAAATTAATAATTATTTTTAACTAAAATCTGCAACCTATGGTGAAAATCATACAAAGTTTGACAGCCCCTGACATCCTGTGGCAGTGAATTCCAGAACCTACCAATCTTCACAGTAAAAATGATAAGTATAGAGATGTAGACAATCTTTTAAATTGAGAAGCTAGGTATGTAGGGGAAGAAGTGTGAATAAGTTTAAAGATAAGTAAAAGACAATGAATGTTTCTATGGTCAATTGTATGGAAGCATGACAACTCATGAGGGATGGTGTTGTAACGCTATACATTAAATATGTAGCATACAATGTATGAGCCAGCTGTAATTTATGTGACAGATCAGATTTTAAAACTGTGAAGAGGGAATCACAATAATTGAAGTGAGGCATCACCATTGCAGTTTTGTTAGGTTCCTAGGCAGGGGCGTATTTAAATGCTTGAAAGTGTGGATTAAAGAATTTACATTCCTACAAATCTCAGTAACATGATTGTTCCAACTAAGTTTACTATCAACAATAATGCCTAAATTTTTCATTGATTCTGTCAGAGAGATAATAGAATTATTAATTTCAACTAATGGAATGCAACGCAAGTCTATAGTGCCTAACAACCATTGATGCATCACCAGCAATGCCTGTGATCTCTGGCAGGGGAATTTTCCTCAACTAGAATTATTCCCTACCCTCTGCAGAGTCTGGAAGTATGTGGGAGTGAATGCGGATGTTTTTGATGATGAAAATGAATAACACTACTGTGTGGTCCAAATCTCTTGACGTTTCATGACAACCATTATGGAGTGATTGCAGGGTTACCAAATTTTACTTCACTTTATTATAATGTTACGCATTTGTTATAAGTGACATTGCATGTTCACTTAAAAACTATAAGAAAAAAAGAAGAGACACAATAATGGAAATGTAATACACAAATGCAGAAATAAAAACCATACCTTTCTATGTGTCCTTTGTTATTCAAGTGGCACAGCTAATGGTAATGAACACGTCTCAGCTGTAAGCTCTTGACATTTCATTAAGTTAAGATTTTTGCAGTTTTCTTTGTTGGCATACCTTTTAAAGAAATTATACACACTGAAGACAACAGCTCTAACCTTAGTCCTATATACCTTGATACTACTGGGCTTACTAAGCGGCATTTTCATGAAAGAGTTAACTTTATAAACACTAGAACAAAGCCTATCACTGTAAGAACCGAGTAAACCACAGATGAATTCACAACTGAGTCATTTAACTTCCAGCAAGCAAAGTACACCAGTAGTATTTTTGCTTTGTGAATGTTTTAACCTTGAGCTATCGTGTCAATGATGCAATGAATTCCATTGTTGATACTTCCTCAAGAATGTGATGACAGTTGCTGATTCTTTGCTTAAAGTTTTCATTTGGCTTATTGTTTATATGGTCTTTTTTTTGTAGTTCATTCCAAGTAAGAAAGTGTTGAATGTTGTAAAAAGCACAATGCGCTCTTCTCATGTAACGGATTCGTGCTTGCTTCTGGGACTTGGCATTATGCAGAAATAAGCTTAATAACCATTAAAATGCACTTAATCATTGGTTTTCCAATGGTATTATTCTGTGAAACAAAACCATACATGATGCTGTTTATCAAAAAACAACTTCATGTATGGTTTTGTAGAGCTGCGTCAGAGGGCTTTGAAAGAATTTTTTTTCATGACGAGTTTGTAGCTGTATTAGAAAACCTCTTGGGATATATTTCTAAATTTATTTAGGATGTGGATAATTGCACATTATTAAGTGATAATTATGTACGACATAACAATACATATATAAAATAACTACAGCAGCAATGGATTTATTACTATTACAAGCATAACTATAACTAAAAGTCTCCGTTTAAACACTATGAGAACCATTGGGTGTAAAAAATATTATTATTTTTTTGTACTTGTTCAGGAAAATGTCCCCTTTTATCCTAACTATTTGTTGCTTTTCTGAAATATGAAATGTGCATGCGCGCACATGATATTGCAATTAGTTTTACCAGCGGCGAGGTGTACTGTCCATTGAGGCAATGCCGCACTGCTGCTATTCACTAGTGCCATGTTAGTGGACATGCCTCAAACATCAAGATATTTGGACCGCACATAATAACATTAAAACCTACAATTTGAGTAATAATACCATCAGTTATTTTTCAAGTTGAAGCCCCCTGATATAACCACAGAAGTTTAAGGAGGCTATGGAAATGAAAAGTTAATATAATAATAGTAATAGTAACAATAATAATAATAATAATAATAATAATAATAAAAACTTTATTTTATAAATGGAAGGAAAATTCAAGATGATTGGTATTAAAATGTAGGTGATGCCTGGAAGATTTTTCTCTAAGTTTCCACAATTAGGCAATTTATAGAAAAAAAATGTACAAAAAGGAAGTTTAATGAGCCCGCTGGAATGCCAGTAATTATGGTAACAAATTTATGATTTTTTATTTATAGTCTTTTTTGTAATAGATATTTCACTCCATTTATGCAACTGGTTGAGTTACATGGAAGGAAATCCATGGCTACAAACTTCAAAATGTTAACACAAATTACAGGAAATTACACAAAAGGCCATGAACACCTTTCTGAAACATTAGTAGGGAATCTGGGTTGTTATATGGTTCATATCATGTGGCAGTGAAGAAACTATAGGCAAATAATTTAATGGCAGTTTCCAAAAACCAAAAGTACTGCCAACCTTACAATAAGGATTACTAGTTTCAAACCAGTAAATCAAATCTTGTTTTGAAACAATATGAGTTGATTAAATCACTTCCCAGAGCTAAATATCACATTGCATTGTGTTTTAATGGGAAATTGTGTTGTAAAAACAAAAAAAATGTGGAACACTTATGTGAGCACTAAAACTATTCCAAATAAATGCACACATGGAATACAACAACCTCTACCCAAACAAGGATTATTTGTTTTAAACTCAATAGTTGATGTCTTGCAAGATAATATCCATGTTACAATGTAACAGCTGGAATTAACACCAACTACGGCCATATCTTGTATATTTTAGGAGCAATTGCTGGTAATAATGTTAACTGAGCAAATAGAATAGCAGTAAAAGTAACCAGAGGGCACTATAATGGGGGGATATGTCACAGTTGGCATTTGGTAAATTCCAATAACTTGCATTCTCTATATTAAATTATATTATCCGTATAAAACAGCATGGCTTCAGCATTTGGAAAAACTGAATTGCCAGTGCATAAAATTTTTATATGCCAAGAGATTTGAAATGGGGTTCTGCCCCCCTCCGTCTATATCACCCTCCATGTCAGTTCTTTGAAACTAAGAGGGCCAATTACATCAAGTTACACTCTGTCTTAAACAATGACATCATTGATTCAAAATGACTAGTGTATTTTAAATAAATTTGATCACCTAGGATATTTAAAAGCACCAAAAGATGTTTTTATATGAGCTTAGAAGTTAAAGAGGTTTTCTGTTTTCATTGGAGCATATCTCATATATGATACAGATACTTCTGACAGTTATTAATGAAAAGGAAATAAAAAATTAATATATAGTTTATGACTATTCTTCAAGAATTGCAATGTACCAGAATGTAAGCTTCCAACTCATGCTCCTAGGCCTTTGTTGAACATTATAAAGTAAAATTTCCACTATTATCTAGGTAAAATGAGGAGAAAGAGACACGGAGGAGGAGGGGGAGAGGAAGGAAGAGTAGAGGGAGGGACAGAGAGGGTACACAATGATGCAGTTTACACATATTGTATGCATCACACTAAATAATTTTAAAGCTACTACAACACACACATTTATAGTTCAAGTAAATGACATCACATCATGTAAGTGGTTGACACCTGTTGGAGATAAAAGCTCACTTGATATATATACTGTAAAGGTTTACGAGCTGCCTAAAGCCCCCTTTCTTGTCAAACAGTGAGATTTTACATATATGTATGTATACTCTAACTTCCAAAGTTGTGGTTTACCATCACGTTTAAGAGACCATGGAACATATTGACACAGAGTTCTAAGCGCTTATTGCTTTCCCACAAATGCTCTTACATATTTTATTGGTATTTTAAGTACCCTATATAAAGTATAATTTTTTTTTCAATGTGATAAAATGTCAGAAGTAATTATTATTTTACTAACAAAGACATAACACAAGGAGAAACTGCTAACCTAGGATCCATTAATTTTCTCTACCTTTAAACACTGAGGTCAACATTAACATCAGGATCATTTGACTTCCAGATTTTGACATTTGAGAAAATAAAGTGTATACAAACATACTATTAGCTACAATTTACAGCACATGAGTTTGGTCATCTTATTCACTCATACAATTCCTCACCACACATACAAAGAACAGAGGTGTGACATTCTCTTGTATTTCAGTATGTGTTCATTTCAACTCATCCTAAGTGAGAGTTGAATAATATTGTCAGAGATCATTATCTTTATATTCACAACTGAACAGAATGTTTTTGAACTTGTATACTAATTCAAGCCTGAATATTCTTTTATTAATTATTTTATGTTTAAATGCTGAACATTAATGTTGCTTGTGCTGTCAAAAACCACCTTTGATGGTTTAAAGTTACCTGACTAAATAGGAATGTCCACACAAATGCAGAAATTCTTACTGAACATTTATTTTGTGAAAAAAAAATTCTGGTTAATATAAGTATGGAATGTATCTCATGTTTATGTATCAAATGCATAAGAATGTAACTGAAATGAATAACAGGCTACATTGTTAATATTACTAATATGAATTATAACAGTAGTAATATCATCACCACCAGTGCAACTTGTTCTTAACTGGTCCTCTAAATGGAAAGTACCACAAGTAAGTGGTAATGATGTTATATAAAACTCTTCATGAAGACTAAGTCAGAATACACAGAAAAATCTGTAAAAACAAGAAAGTACGAGTACCTACTTTATATACAGAAGTTTGCATTGGCAAAAGGTAAAGGGGGGATGGCAGCAATTAGAAGCTGCAAATAGAGTACCTAATATAAATGTTAAATGGCTGGAAAAAGTTTATGAGATGGTTGTGGAGGCAAAAATGATGTATGATATAGAAATATGGGGATTAGATAGAGGATGGGAAAGTATAGATGAGGTGCACAGGATGTTTTGTAGAGAAATACTAGGGTTACCGAAGGCAATTGTAAGACAGGTGGTGCAATTAAAGATGGGCAGGGTGGCGACTAAGGGGAAGATAATGGAAAGAGCTTTAAAATTTTGGTTCAGAACTATAAATCTAGGAAAAAGTAATGTGTTAAGACAATGTATAGAATACCAAGAGAATAGTTTAATGAATGATGGATGGGTAAGTAACTTATGGAACATTTTGGAGAAAAATGGGTTAGGAGACATGTGGAGAGGAGAGAAAATAATGTGGAAAAAGGCGAGGAAAAGACTGGAAGATATAGAAATACAAATCATGTTTAGTGAGATTGCCGAAAAGAGCTCATTAGTTTATTATAGGCCAATGAAAAATACATGGGGTAGGGAAAAATATATAGACATAGTAAATAAAGAAGAGAGAGAATCTATTGCATGGGTAAGAACCGGAGCATGGAGGCTAAGAGGGTTAAGACAGGGTATTCCTCAAATCCAATTTCCAATATGCGGTGGTAATGAAGACATTGAACATATAGTATTTAAGTGCCAGGGAACAGAAAATTGGAGAAAAGAATTTTTTAATAAGAAGTGGTTGAAGGGGGATAGAAATACACTTATAATCAAAATGATGTGCAAGGACGTTAGGAGCATTGGACAGTTTTTGTGTAAAGTAAAAAATAAATGACTTTGGACAGTGGATAGCGAAAAGTAAGAGATAGCGTATCTTACTTTGAATGGAAAACTATAGTGAATGTGTGATGGTTAAGTAATCAATAAGTGAAAAGTGAAAAACAAGTGGAAATGGAACATGAAAAACTGAAAAAAAATAAGATAAGCAAGTTTAACCCTGCAGTTATTGCACAATGTTTATACTGTTTGTAGTTGTTGGGACAGTAAGTCTGCTTGGGGAAAAATATGGATTTATAACTAAATATCAACACAGAATATACATTCAAATTTTAACATAAAAAAATATGTATAATAATGGTGTAAATACGTGCATTGGTTACTGCAATGTTTCAGATGATACACTTCAGTTACAGTCTTCAACTTTTATGGCCACTACATGCCTCCCCCCCCAAAAAAAAACATAAATTAAAAAAATTCACTGACCTGAACATAACAAAACGATGTGACTAATAGAATGAATAGTTTATTGTGCTAAGAGTTTTACAATTTGATTGTCTACTGCATTTTGACCCTGGTCACTTATTCAGTAGACAATCACTACAGTTTATTTACATTTTACAATTTCTTGTCACTAAATTATCTTGCTCTTTTTTTTCAGTTTTTTTTTTCATGTTCCATTTCCACTTTTTTTTTCACTTTTCACTTATTGATTACTTATCCATCACACATTCACTATAGTTTTCCATTCAAAGTAATATGCACTACCTCTTACTTTTCTCTTTCCACTGTCCAAAGCCATTTATTTTTTACTTTACACAAAAACTGTCCAATGCTTCTAGCGTCCTTGCATATCATTTCAATTATAAGTGTATTTCTATCCCCCTTCAACCACTTCTTATTAAAAAATTCTTTTCTCCAATTTTCTGTTCCTTGGCACTTAAATACTGTGTGTTCAATGTCTTCATTACCACCACATATCGGACATTGGTTCTGAGGAATACCCTGTCTTAGCCCTTTTAGCCTCCATGCTTCGGTTCTTAACCATGCAATAGATTCTCTCTCTTCTTTATTTACTATGTCTATATATTTTTCCCTACCCCATGTATTTTTCATTGGCCTATAATAAACTAATGAGCTCTTTTCGGCAATCTCACTGAACATGATTTGTATTTCTATATCTTCCAGTCTTTTCCTTGCCTTTTTCCAAAAGTGTTTTACGTTATTTTCTCTCCTTCTCCATATATCTCCTAACCCATTTTTCTCCAAAATATTCCGTAATTTACTTACCCATCCATCATTCATTAAGCTATTCTCTTGGTATTCAATACATTGTCTTAACACATTACTTTTTCCTAGATTTAAAGTTCTGAACCAAAATTTCAAAGCTCTTTCCATTATCTTCCCCTTGTGAAACTTGAACTATAAGAAAATCCTAAAAACCTTGTAAATTAACTATTATACGACTACAATAATTCATTTTACTATTTCTGCTAATGGCAGCAATGCAGATAATTTCCAATATCGTTGCTCACAGGACTGTCAATCCACATTGCTGACCATTCCATAACCACCGCACAAGTCCAATAAAGGAACGATGTAATAATGCTGATTATAGAAAGATACTCGGGTTACGTGATTCTTAAGTTCAAAGAGCTTAAAGGGAACGAAAAAAATACTTTCATGCAGACTCACAGTCTGCATATGACTACTGCAGGTTAATGGATTTTTAAAATAACTTTTTAGTTTTAGATGTTTCATGCAAACCTTGCAGATTATTGGAATCACTAACAAAATAATTAATGAATGCAAACTATGTATTAAGACCATCTATCATTCACATATTTTCTGTGGAAAAATATTCAAGAGTAAAGATTATATAGGCTTGTTAGGTCCACAAGAAATGTAAGTCAACAATTGTCAGAAAGCATTACACTCTATACTGGACTTTGAAATCGAAAATAAAAAAACTTAAACTACACTTATGTAATTTTTTTATAAAGACAAAATTTGGGGAAATTTCTTATTCATCATCAGCTTGGGTGTCAATCAGCCCTCTATTTTCTACTTGGTGAGCCAAATGATATCATCCACTGTCAGAAGTTTGAAATTTATAACTTGGTTCCTCACAGACATGCGGAAAAATACATTAAAATTACCAGTTCATCTCAAACAACATACTTTGCTATACTTCATATTTTGGTTCTTAGACTAATCCATGTAGCATTAACAGAAATGGAATACAGCAACGAGTGCAAATATAAAAATACTTCATATAAAAAAAAATCTGATGTGTTACATTCATATGACTTTCTCTATCCTCTATCATTTATTAGTGGGTATACCAACTAGTCTTACTAAAGCTTATTTTTATATCTACTTCATTTAATCCAAATACACTTTTGCAGAAATAGCTACAATGCAAATTTCATTATAGGTCCAAAGGGAACAGTGAGATTCAAATGCTTAAGAACTGGGCACTATATGCTGGTCTTAAAATTCCATACTTTTTCAATGAAATCATGAGAAACACTGAATGTTGACAGGACTTTAAAAGAATGGCTAAGCACTGAATAATTCAAATCATTAATCTTGAAAAAGGCTGATGCCAAAAAAAAAAATAATTGAGCTCTACATTTTTTATATAGTACATTTTCGTCTATCGCTTAACGTTTACCAGTTATACAAGATACCTTCCAAAAGAAGAGAATGTCCTAGGCTATTCCACGAAAATTCAAGATATACATTTTATTTGTCATGCAAATATCTTTAATATATGGTATTTTAATCAAAATCATTACAGCCATTTTTAAGCAAAATAAAACATATTTCATGTAAGGGGTAGTTTGGGGTAGGGAGATTTTCTTTAAAACCTTCATGTTGCATCTTTGAAAGGTACTGAACTTATATACCAAGTTTCGTGTTGATTCAACTTTTCGTGTTTGAGTTATGCTGTTCACAGACACACACATGGACCTTTTTCTAAAAATGCTTTTTTTTTTGTATTCAGGGGACCTCAAAACATGTATTTCCGGTGAAATCTCGGTATTAGATTTTTGGGTGGAAGGTAATACCTTCCCTACCTACTAGGTACAGGTAGAGAAAGTAAAAAGAGTAATAAGAATAATGCCTGGGATGATCAACTCATTGTAAACCACTATTCGAAACATTTGGAATTTTACTATTAGCTTTGAGTATATTTTAAGTGCACTTTTATTTGTGTGTACTTTTTTAAAGATTGTCCTACACCATAGCAGTCACACTTTTGAATACTTATATAATGTGGCTTATGTAATTCATTACATAATTTGGACGTTGTCTTAGTGTCTTTTCCTACTTTTCTTGAGACTAAACTGTCAGTCTGGGGAACTAAATTAATGGAAACAACAGCTTTATCTTGCCACATTAATGCCATCACCTCTTCATGCTGTTGTTTCCTAGATTTGTCCCTTTTCAAGTTTCTATAGGCCAGTTTTTTCTGTTTTCCGTTGTAGTATTAAAGCCGTATGTTTCATGTGCCAGTAAAATTGTTCATAAGATTTGTTGTGCTAAAATTTGTGAAGTAAATGTGATGCCGATTTTTTTCAGAAGTCTTGCAAAAGCTGTAGAACAACTTCTTCTACAAGCAGATTTTGCTGTCAAATTTATTTCTTCCTTTTGTAAATTCTACACTTTAGAAAATGCACTGTTAGCTAGTCCCCAAGCCTTGATTCCCCATTTTGTACATTTTCCAGTAGATATTGTTTAAGAAAAAAATCTTCCCTTGAAACCAATCATTGCTTCATCCACAGCAAGTTTGTGACCTGGTATATATGCCTGTTTGAATTTACCCATTAGGTCCAAAGCTGGTCTTACTTTGTACAGAATGTCAAAATCTCTACTCTTTCTGTCTGGTCTCTAGCATTTAGTGTCAGGGATTGCTTCACCACTGGGCAGATACAGAAACCACCCTGAAAATAATTGTCAATTTCTGGAACGTCATGAATACTCATATACACTAGAACTAAATAGCCTCATATTTCTTATGCATTTGTGTTTCCATTAGTTATCCACATTTCCAGGCTTTTCTTTCTCTACCACGCATTCCATTCCACTTAAAAATTTGATATCGAGATTTCAATTTCATCAGAAATGCATGTTTTGAGGCCCCTCAATACAAAAAAATCTGATGTGTTACACTCACATGACTTTCTCTACTCTTGTACAATCTAATTTTACAAACGCCTATTCTCCATATCCTTCATGTTAATCGAGATATCGAGATGTCAATCTTATTGGTAATTTTCTTGTAGATGCAAGGGGAATATGGTAGCTTTTAAGCGATAGTCAAATATTTTAACGCTGGTTGCTATGTGGCGCATTCCATTCTCTTTGCATGTCAGGACATAAAAAAATGAATAACGTATTTGAGAAAAAGTATAAGTATTGGAAAATTTAAGGAAATAACAAGCAATATCTCGAATACGGTTCACTCAACAAAAGAAATGTATATGACATAAGTTGTGTATTTTAATGCGATCTACATTTTTTGTGTAGTAAAATTTTGTCTATCTCTTATGGTTTACCAGTTATGCAAAAGGCATTCACAATGAAGAATACTTTTGGAGACATTCCCAGAAAATTCGAGATATACATTTCATTTCTCATGACATTATCTTAAACATATGATATTTTCATCAAAATTGTTAGAGCCATTTTTGAGAAAATTAAAATTTTCGAAAAATTTTCCATGTAAAGGGTAGTCTGGAGTGGGGGGATTTTCTTGAAAACCTCCGTGTCGCATCTCTGAAAGATACTGAACCTAAATACCAAGTTTGGTGCTTATCCGACTGTTCGTTTTTGAGTTATGCTGTTCACAGACACACAGACACATACACACACAGACACACACACACACACACACACACACACACACACACACACACACGGACATGTTTCCAAAAATGCTTTTTTTGGATTCAGGAGATCTCAAAACATATATTTCCGGTGAAATCTCGGTATCGAATTTTTGGGTGGAATGCAATACTTCCCCTACTTACTATACGTAGTAGAGAAAGTAAAAAGTGTTTTTAGAAAAAGGTCCATCTGTGTGTGTATGCTGTGTGAACAGCTCAACTTAAAAATGAAAAGTTGCATAAATACTAAATTTGGTATTTACGTTCAGTATTTTCCAAAGATGCAACACAAAGATTTTCAAGAAAATCTCCAACCTCAAACTACACTTTACATGGAATACTCTTTGAAATTTTTTAATTTCTCAAAAATGGCTCTAACAAATATGTTTAAGAGATTTACAAATATAATGTACATATATCTTGAATTTTCTGTGATTAGCCTGTAAAGTCCACATCATTAGGAAGGAATTTTGTATGATCTTATATGAATGAATGAATTTTATTTCTACATCTTTTTATACACAATCCTTTTTTACAATATTTCACTTGTAAACTAAATTAATCTATGTACAATTTTCTGGCCAGCTATGCTCTGCCTGTACTCATCATTTTTCCTGGCACCCTGGCCTTATGCCCTTTGCTACCCTCAATCAGCTATGATCCTTCTTCTCCCTCCTGTGTTTGCCCTTCTATCTTTTTTATTTCTGTCTCCTTTAGCTTCTTTAAAACGTCCCCCATATTCTTATTTTTCTTTTCTTCTTTTCCTGTCAACATTTTAATTGCTACAATTTTCCAATCTATTTTTTTTTCTCCCATACTTTTTATCTCCATTCTGCTAAGTATAATCTTGTGTTAAGTGATAGAGCAAAACATACTCACAAAAAATGTGGATATCTTTAAAACATATAGTTTATTTCAAATAACTTTTTAATGGCATAAACCACTTCCAAGATATCCACTATTAATGTTTCAATTTGTTCAATACTTTGTCATGCTTAGTCTTTTCAATATTCAGTTCTCTCTCATGATTGCATGAAAAGAGAATAAAATTTTAAGCCAGCGCATAGCATCCAGTTCTTAAACATTTGACTATCACTATTTTCTTTGTATCTATAACAAAAGGTGTAATACAGCTACTTCTACAAAGGTTTATCTTGATTAAAATGAAGTGTGTAGATATAAAAATAAGCTTTCATAAGAATAGTTTGTATGCCCACTAATAAAAGATAGAGGGAGTGAAGTTTGAAGTAATAGAAATTTGCAACCAATCCATAAAGCAACCATACAGTTTCTGAGATGTATTTTTCTGTGTCTAAGATTTCATGGCAGAAGAAATTGCATTACTGGTATCGCTGGTTTCAGGAGGGGAACTCAAACTAGTGGTCCAGAAGTCAGATCTTTATCATAGAGTAGCTGAAAGAAAACAATTAAATCTGCAAGTTAATATGATGTTAGCCAAAAACAAATGACTCATTATTTATGTCCTCCAAGAAGATTTTGTACATGCGCTGCAAATGTTCACTAAGAGATTCACAGCTCATTTTTAATACAGAAAAATTTAACTCCAGAAACGTCACACTTTTCCTAGATGTACTGGCGGTGGAAGTCTGTGGCAAGGTTCTAAAAAACTTTTCTATGATAAGAAAAATGTTCAAAAAACATTGATTACTGGTAAAAAAGTAGTGTAAGGTTTGGATGAAAAATAAATTATCAAAAATTATTTAGCAGTTCATACTTTATTGCCAAATGGACTTTACTTTTAAAATACCTCTCGCACAATGGAAAAATGAAGAGTAACTTGGAAAAGGTGGTGAAAGGACACATTTTAAATTTAAAACTTAAAGCAGTGACATATGATTTCTGGCCCTATAATCATAATATAGAGCATGTTATCAAGCTGTTAAAACAGGTTAAGAAACCTAAAGAACTTACCACTTGGAAAAACATTTTTATCATTCAAAATGAGGGCCAAGTTATGAATTTTGAAATTCTAATGGTGGATGATGTCATTAAACTCACAAGATAGAGGACAGCACAGCAGAAACAATTAGCCAGTTAACGACCAAACTAATGGGGGAAAACATTTCCCTGAAATATGTCTTTATAAAAAAAATAATATAAGTGGAGATTAAGTGTTTTTACCTCAACTCAATTTCAAGTTGAATAATGTGGCTCCACTGTATACATTACTTAAAGCCGATAAACACTGTCGGTCAAAAGTTTGCGGACACGCAGGATAAGGTAATTTAAAGAAAATAATAGGATAGTAAACACAAAGAAGCAAAACTCTTCACATAATTTATTATCTCATCAAAGTTTAATGTAATAATAATCACCATTGGTTTTGTTTTTTTCCAACAGATTCATTTTAAGAAGTAAATGGTAAAGTTACACCTTTCTTTGTGGTCCTTTCTGAGATATCTGTTATTATTGGTTTGAATTATTTAATACTTTGTCAATTTTTTAAGGTGCTGTTGCTATTTTGTTATATTTTTGTTCTGTAATTTTAGCACCCGATTTTTTTCATATCAAAAATTTTAATTAGATTATTGTATGCTAACATTTGCTCTGAAAACAGCAGCAGATTTTTAGTTTTATTATAATTGGCAATGCTTGGGGATTTTGCTCTGTCTCCCAGATATATCAGGTGGAAGGTAAGTCTTTACATTAAATCAGTTATAGATCTCATTATATGGAACATATTTGTATCTTTCATTTTTTCTATGATCATTTTCTGTGGAGATATTTTAGGTTTTTCAAGAACATAAAATGCACAGGCTGGCAACGTTGCAGTGTGTGGTAGCCAAATGGTAGCTAGAAGCAAGTGGGGGTAGCAATCTCTCTTTCAAAACCAGAAGTAAGTCAGCGTGTAAACAGGTTTCACTTTTGCTGGCGCGTGGTTCATGAGTGTAGATAAATGTTTCATGTATTGCTGCCCATATTTTTGCAGCAAATCACTGTTGAAAATGATGTTCCCTTATGCTTTGAGGGTTTTTCGTCTGCCCCTGTATGGGTGTTGTGAAAATTGAAATTGCCATTTTTTATAAAGGTAGCTTTGTTTGTTGCCATAATTAATTGTGGCATATCTGCATCTTGTTCTAGGAACCAATTGATGAAAGCCAGCCTAGGCACATAACCTGCTATGAGACTATACCGGCTGGATATGATATAGTTGCAATAACTGTTCTTTTAGCATCCTGAGAACAAACCAATGGGACATGCTGATCATGTGAGCTAGTCCTTGACTGCTACTGCTGGGTTGTTCATCTACAAGATTTAAAATTGCTTCCTCTGCAGTGACAATATTTGATGCTTGCCCTCCTTAGTGTGCTGGCTGCACGATCCCTGAGGTTTGAGATGCCAGATGAAAAGACTGGTATCTCATAAACCTTATGCTGTGCATATGATTATCCACCAAACACACCTCAGGCTTTTTTTATCACTAAACCTGTGAGTTTCTATAATATGTTACTCTAATAATGACTCAACTTCTAGTGGAGCTGATATAAACATGGTATGCTTTTCAGCAAGTGACTGCAAAACACTTATTTTGCCAAAACATTACACCACCCTTTTATCGTGTTTGTTTAGATTAAGTATCATTTGAAAAACATAATCACTAGTCCCCCACCTCCCAGTTCAGGTATGCTGTTTTGGCTATGTCCATGAGCCAGTTCTCACACTGACCCTCTTGAACAACAACGTTGCCTATGTCTGCAGAACGAAAAATGATTAATTATTTCAAAACCCTGGATGATGTCACACACTTACTGCTGAAACTAGGTCAGAAATAGGTTACTCTGTCTATCTTACAAGGAATGAACTATTATCTTCATACATTCTTGTAGAATAAACCATCTAATTTGGAAAAACAACTTTTTTTTTGAAAATGGCTGATCACCAAACAAAATGCTATTATAATTTTTTGTTTGTAATACCTCTATGAAGTATATATTAGAAGGAATGCAATAAGTTCCCTTTCTCACTGTGTACATAACTGCAGAAAACTGCAAGTCATTTGGTACGAGTTGAACTGCTCTCTGCCATAAAGACAGCCTCTGTTTCACAGCCAGAATTAATGGAGTGTAGCTAGACACTGAATTGCATTACTTTCACTGGGTGTCTGGAAACTTTTGACAATAATTAGACCCAACTCATCCATTTCATTCTTTTAACAAATGTTGCACTTTTATATTTTCATGTCTACAACCAAAATAAACACACAATGTTTCCATACAAAGGCCCTCAAGGGGTCTAGATATGCTTATCCCTCATGCAGGCATACGTGTGTGTGTGATTGAATCCTAAAATGGCTTTACCGCTGAGAGGATTCTGAAATGTTAAATTTTAAAGTCTACAACTATAATTTACTCTAGAAGGTGAACCTATAGAGAAAATGTTCACTATGTACACCAGTTTACCTTGCATACATCAGAAATCTTGCAAACCTGTGGGTGAGCAAAGGACAGAGGCTTATTTCAGTTATAATGGTTTCAGCAGAGGTTAAACCATAAACCTGGGGCTATGTAATGATTCTGAAAGAGGGAAATGTTTTGGTGGAAATGCAATGTTCTTACACATGCAAAGGAGGTCTTACAACAAGATTTTCATGCAATGGTTTCAAAAGGGGATTAGCAGTAGAGCAATGTCACAAGCTTTTGGTTTGAGTTTTTCATGGCTCTGCACCATTGTGAACCACCAATGGATAGAAATTAGTATAGAGAACTCTAAAGAGATTGGGAATCACTTGAAGATAGGCCACCCTTGACCATCAACATTTAAAAACTTGGGGCATACTAATGACTGCAGTGAAAGAAAACCTGTAACTAGATTTTATATAGGTATATAATTTTTGTTAAATATTGGTTTGTTCATAGTAAAATGCTCTCATGTCAGTCTGTTAATGTTAGTATATAACAAATGAAATAAAATAGAAGATATTCAGTTAGATTTTAAAAATCTGTTGAAATGGACACTTGGGAGCAAAAAAAGTGGCCCATTTTCCTAGAATGCAATAGTGTTTTTTTGTGTGTAAGGTTTTTACATTTATCTAACCAACACTAGTTTCCACCCAGCCCTTATCACGTCTCTCTATGGCTGGCGGAAACAAATACTGAGAAACAAACATGAATCAATGAGCAATCTTATACTCCATGAAATGAAGGGAGTTTAGAAATAACCTTTCTTAATGAATTATATTCTAACTGATTCAGACAGACAGGCTAATCCAATGTAATAAGTTTAGCAACTTACAACTCCCTTGTAGAGGGAAGGGAATATGAGAAATGGGTTACCTGTAGCACTCAAATGAACACTAGCCACAATATTTATATCAAACATTTCTTCTGAACTAGACATGGAAATAAAATCTAAAATTGTTGCTGTGTCATTAAATTATTGCCTCCAAGAGATGTTTCTTTGATGCATTTGTAAATTTGAATAATATGACTATAACACTAGAACAAAGAAAAACTAGTTTAGAAATAGATTAAGAGGCTTATTAGAAAATAAATGTATTGAAAGTAATGCAAGAGATTTATATAATATTTACCTCACTGGATTAAAGAAATAGATGAGGAACAAATACAAATAAAACAAATTAAGTCTTATCTTATAAAGATATATAGTAGAACAATATAAAATTCCAAAAATAAATAATGGTCAACTTATTAAAATTGTATATATATAGATAGTTGTACCTCTCCAATATTAATGGTTAAAGTACAGCTTTATGTATAGTTTGTTTAATCCACATGATAAAATCTTGTAAAAGCATTACAATTGATGAATAAATCTGAATATAAAAAAGATGGCTTACTTAGAATGAAAGATAGCATTGCAACATTTGACTCAATAGTTCTTAACAAGTTTACATCTTCAAACTCTGCTGCAAACATTAATGTTCAGTTCTAAGTGAATAATTATATTTTAAGTTTTAGTTTATACATATAACATGCTAATTTATTTTCAATGTTTAGTTTTAGTTGTAAATATCAAAGTAATAATAGATGTATTTATATTCATTAACATTTAAAATTCAGTTTTTATTTCTCATTTTATTTGACACAATGGCAAGTTTTTAAATTTCAAAAGCAATAGTTTACAGACATAGAGCAATGATATTATTTATTGTGCATCACAAGATTTCCTTTTGAATTTGCTTAGCGATTATTTACTTCAGAAACTGCATATTTGCAGTATTCTGAGATCAAAGTATTGAAATCACAGAATAATGAGTTAGAATGTATGTATGATTTAAGAAAATGTTATATCCATTATAAATGACAGATTGTCAAGATATGGTTGATGGTAAGGGCAAGATTTAATGCCTAACTGTAGTTATCTGATCTACTTCAAAAGTAGGAAAGGAGTGCCTTTACAATAAATAACACTTTACTGATCTAGAAAACAGTGATATGATTTTAGAACAGACGTCTTCCTTGTGTTCAAATATGAAACAATTTATTCTTAGAGTCAGCATATAATTAAGTATAATTTATCCGTAAGCTTTTTGACTATACTATACTTTGATTTCTTGTGACATTAAGTAACTATACAAGTAGAACATTTATTTAGAAGGTAGCTAAACACAACTCTTCTAGTGTATGAGGTGCTAAAGTTACTTGATAAAAAATTATTGGTTATAAATATATAAGGAAAAATAGCAACTAAAACTTAAAGGTTTAAGCAAACATGCTGTGACTTTAACTGTACTGTCTAATAAAACTAATACAGATACTATTTATATCCAAACAGTTATGGGTTAACTGTATAGTAAAAGAAATGTTTTAAGTTTTATTTTGCATATTCCCTGAATGAACTTGTTTCTTTGATATGGAGGAAAATGGAGGGAAAAAATACTAGATACACTAAAGACATACAAATTTTATGAGCTGAATTGAAGTTTTCTTATTTTAAAATTCTTTTTTGTTTATAAAATTGCAAAGTTTATAAATATATGATGAAAAAACTTTGATTGACTTTACATCCAGGGCTGAACCCAAAGGGAAGTGAACATAGATAAATACTTGAGCACATTTAAAATGCCAAGTGCACACTAGAACACAGAACTAGAACATATTTTCATCAGCAGCACTTTTAAGTTGGTTTTATCTTATGCAAAACTTCATACAAATTAAATGTAAAAACTATTTTTGTGGCAAGAGTAGAAAGTTCATATCACATTATCTATTAGGCCAGTATTATGCTAACACTGTCATGAGACAAAAGAGAAGGTCTTCTAATGTTTTATAAGTATCCTTGTGCATATTATAATAAAATAAATTGATATGTAAAAGCATAAATAAATATCTTAATTTGTGAAATAATTCTGTATTCAGAGATAAAGCAGTATGTTTGCTTTTATTTCTAAACATTCATCTGTTATTCTACTCAGTAAATATTTTGACAACTTTTTTCCAAAATTGTTCATCAACAGTCACAAATACACCCAAGACAGGGTACATATGTTTAAATGTATGTTTTATGATTTTGAGCATTCTGTAATCATAATGGCTTTCTTATACAAGAGGCTTCATAAAAATGAGTTGAGTGCTTGCATAAAATATCTACTGCAACTTACTGTATCAGTGATGGTAATATAGTTAATTCTGTGATGGCAACAGCGAGAAAAATCATGAGAATTTTTAAATATCTTCAGATACTTAAAATAAATTCATATTTCATTTAATTAATTAACAACTTAGCCATTTAAATCACAAATTAACTGCTCAAATTCATTGGGTTGGACAAGGGTTAGAGTGGACCTTCTCTTATTTCACTTTTTAATTATCTATTACTTTGATTGTCAAGCTCTAAATATAATATACTCTAAGTGACCCAGTGGGCTTAAGCTCCAGTTAATCAAGAAATGAGCAAATAATAGGCCTATGATATATACTATAGCACTGCAAAATGTTAAAATCAAGTGCATGCTTCATTTTTAGCACTCTATGACAATTAAAAGCAACAGTCTCTCTTATGTTTTATTATTTTCTCTGAAAATAAATAAACTACTAAGAGATGAGGGAAGAATTATTTAAGACTAATATTATCACTAAAATAATAAATATAACACACACTTTATTTAAATTTAAGAAAACAGGTACTGACAGAAAACAAACAATTTGCAGAAATGAGTACCTACTTGATTTTAGCAGTGCTCTTGATGAAGCTTTTGTGTGAAGGTACAAATGCTTGGGCAAGCCCTGAACATAGGCCAGATATACATCACAATGTTACGTGGCACAAGAACAGGATTTATTCCAACAGCTTACCATACCAAGAGTTTCTCTGATTGTCCAGGTAACAAGGAAGGAGGTCTTAGTTGGAACAGAGGCTTAAGTGACATATCTCGTGTTTCTGGGAACCAGCCCCAGAAAAACTGTTAACACTCTTTGTCGAATACAACAAAACTTCACTGACAAAAACATACAAGGTTTAGTTACACTTAAGAAAATATTTATTCAGAAATTACATGCAGCAAATGGCCTAGCACAGACATAGACATTTTATTTTTACTTTTTCTACTGTTTACCTGTGGTATGTAAAGTATTGTATTCCATTCAAAAATTTCAACATCAACATTTCTCTAGGAATATGCATTTGGAGATCCCCTGAATTCCAAAAGAGCATTTGTAGAAAAATACCTGTGTGTGTGTGTGTGTTTGTGAGAGAGAGAGAGAGAAAGAGAGGGAGGGAGACAGACAGATTGAGAGCATAGCTCAAAAATAAATCACAAAAATACCAAACTTTATATTTATGTCTAGTATCTTCCAAGGACATCTTCTTGAAATTCCCTGCACCTCAAAACAATCCTTTACATGAAAAAAGTGGGATATGTATGGTATCTGTTAATAGGCCCACAATTGCTATACTATGGCAGACCCAAAATTTGATGGTAGGCGGCTGAAGGAGCTGGATATCATGAAACCCAATGAGAGTCTTGCCCTGCTTTGCAGCATTGTATAGTTTGGATGCTGCAAAATCCACTGTAAAGCTGGTGATACAAATATCATTTACGCTCCAGGAAAGAGAATAACCATTCGTGAAGAGAACGTTATTTTGAAGCTGGTAGTCTAAAAACCAACTTCCTAAGTTAACTGGTTGCAGAGATGTGGATGCGCATTGAACCTTGTCTTTTAACAAGGGATTCTGCTAAGAAACCTTTTCTCTGTCCAATTCCCTTTGTGCCTCTTTTGTTTATCGTGTTGGCTTTTGATTCAAAAGAGATGCCAGAACCAGCATGTGGTGAGCAATAAGGAAGGAAAAGGCCTCTAAGTTGCTTATGTTGTAGCTTCAGTAGAGTTTTGCTTTCGCAATAGCAGAGGTAAGTTCAGTCCCCATAATTCAATTATAGTGGTTGTGTTGTGCTATTTTATTGGTGTTTAGTTAAAATGTCACTTAACGAACAAGGTACAAGCAGTGAAAGTCAACTAATAATACATAAAAAGGAAGTGTTGCATCACCGAAACAGGAATATAATTTACAATGTGTATTATTTCTTCTTTTTGCTTGGTCTGCACAAGATTTGTGTTACTGTTATTAAGGTATGAATTTCGGATTACCTACTTTACTTCTTAACTTAGTAATGCATACCAAGTTTGTTTGTTTGAGTACTACAATAATGCCCATAAACCATTTTCATTTTGTCTTAAGCACGCAAGCTTTGCTCACGTGAATTCCTTAACAATATTTTTGATATATGTTTAAGTTTCTATTCAGGACAGGCTAGGTTAGGTTTAGTTCTTTTTTTTTTTTACATAAACTTAGGCTAATTAGCAACCAGTGGTTACATCAAAGTAGGCAAGTGTGCATTTCTTAATGATGCTTATAATTCACTTTATATAAATGGGCCACACCATTTCATTCAAGCAACATCCATAATTTACTCCTTCCTTAAACATCCTGGATTATTTTGCCAACTTTTGCTTTGTTAAGTTAGAAGAAACTACCTTAAAATGTCGCAAGATTTTGCTATATGACCAAGGCAACTAGTTTGGGGATGGCAGCATCTCCTACTAAATCAAATCCTCATTACTTCTATATTACTCTACATATTTAATTTCATTGATTCTTTATTTTGTATGATATATTATTATTGCCATATAAAAGAGTTGTTAATTTTTTATTTTGTTAAAAACAGCTCTAATAATTTTAATTAAAACCTTATATGTTTAAGAAATTGGCATGATAAACAAACTGTATGGTATATTCTTTCTTCTTCCTCTTTTTTTATAGACACCATTGGAATACTTTATTCAATTTAGCTTCTGATTATCAACGAGGTTTTCTTTCTTTCACAAACTGAGGTAGACAGGATTGCTTTATTGTCTAACTCAGCAATATTTTATTTATTCAGTGCATTCATTTTATTCTTGTTTTATTCAATTATTTATTATCCGCCAACTTTATTACTCTTCAGTCACATAAATTAGCTTTCTTTCTTCATTTATTTTACCACATTCTTCATATTCTTATACATCTAGTTTTATTCTTATAAACACATTCTATCTCTTCATTCTTAACAATGACTTTTGTTTCATTTGTCTTAAATGGGCAAATTATTTCATTAAGTATATTTTCAATTTTTAAAAACTTCACTCCAAGTATCAATAATCATATCACCTCCAGGTTTTGACACTTTATTTTTCCTTTTGTTAATAATGCTCACTGAAATTAAAATACATATTTTTTAATCACAAAATTTCTTGCTTTTCCTCCTTGTTTCAAACAATCCCATAATTTCATAAAAGACAATTTCTGTTTTTTTTTAGCTTTAACACAAAATTTTTAGTTTCCATTTTAAAATTTTGAACCATTTTTATTACTATTTGAATATTACATTTTATTAATTTCATTACTTCGTTGAAATCCATTTCACGTTTTTTTGATTTAAAAATTAATAATTATGCCAAACTAGCTATTTTTTCAACTGGAACTGCAGTATATTCTTTAAAAATCAAAATAAATTCCTATTGTATTGCCAAAACTGCAAAGTTAACTTTTAACTACAGCCTTCAACTACAGTAATAATCTTGGTCCAAGATTATATAATGTAATGAAAGAAAAATATCCAGGAATGCAGCACTACAATGTTCTTAAATTAAATAAGGTGCAATTGCAAATGCAACAGATACAAAGTTTTCAAATTCAGTGTTTTAAATAGAACTTCTTCTTTAAGACACGTTGTGTATGGTATTCAATTGTTTATGATCAGTACAGGCCCTAAACTTAAATCTCACAATATATTTTAATTTTTATTTCACAAAACTGTTTATTCTGAATTTTTGTTGTGGTTTCTAAACATGTGAAATGTAGGGCTGTTTTTATAGGTACTTGTTAGATTTTTATCATGCACTACAGTTATAATGGAAATCTTTCTGGTCATAAAGAAATACCACTTCAGCCACAAATTGCATAATTAACTATAAAGGCACTATCAGGAAAGAATTTCCACACAGAAAATTATTTTAGTATACTTTAAATTAATTCTATTAGTGTTATTTGTTTATTATTTGTTGTTGCAAGCAATGTTTAGCTTAATATTCTTTCTTCTCTATTACACTTTAAATGTTATAACTTATAATTATTATTGCCTTTAATTACAAATATTAATTTTGCTCATTATTGCTTAATATATTACCTTTTCTATGCTATGATGTCTATTTGCGAGGAATCTCACCTCCACCTTCCCTGTTGAGTCAAGATTTTTCTCATTCAGGAGTGACGCCAAAAATTAGCTATTGTTGATATTTATTTTTATTTATTGCTAGAGAAATATTACATAAAGTATAATCATGAATTTTCTGTGAATAGTCTGTAAAGTCCTCATTATTCTTATTGAACTGGGAAACCATAAGAGATACACAGACACTTACAACAGAAACAATGTAAAGTTCATTTAGACATATTTATGTAATATAACTTCTTTTGTGGCATTAGGCATTTCCAAAATATTCATTATGGTATGTGCACCCACATTGAAGTCTGCTATAGTTGCTATTCATAGCACATGAAAATGAGTGTGTGTATGTGTGTGATTCTCTGTCTCTCGTTTTGTATTTGCTTTTTTTTATCCTTATATGAAATCGCAGTAAACAAAAACTGACTTGTGATATAAATCGTTGAATGTTGTCTCTAAGTCTTGCATGTAGCCAAATCCATACAGCTAAACCTGAAATGATTTCTCTGCAAACTTTCTTTTTTTCTTCTCAATTTATCTTATGTTACTTTAAGTACGTGACCATATCCCGACATATCTGTTAGGAGTTATCTTGTGGCTCAATGTGTGGCAGATAGTTAGCCTTCTAGGTCTCTTCCCTGTACCACACCATCTTGCTTTGTCACGTGTTCACAGAGGCCTTAGTGCTAGGCAACTGTACCTCTGTCTTTGTGATGGGCAAATGGCAGCATTGACATGTGTTCACAGGACCTTAGTGCTAGGAAACTGTATCTCTGCTTCTACGCATGTCAGGCAGTGGCATTAGGTTGCCGTCCAGTCTACCTGTTTTCATTATCTGTGGATAGATGGTAGAGCGTTTGCTATTAGTGTCCATTTTCTGTTTCACTATTGTTTTAGAGTTGAGATGGAAATTTTGGTTAGGGTATTAAATATCCAATCCAGTATTTACCTTGCCAATTGAGAGAAACCATGAATAATCCCCAGTCAGATTGGTCAGCCCATGGGATTTGAACCCAGGACCTCCCAAATAAGGGTCACAGATATGTTGCCTGAGCCATCCTGTTCAGTAATGTTTTATTGTAATTAATGTAACTGGGAAAACTGGATAGAACAATCACATTTTTTTTAAATGTGTTTAGCTAATTATAAAGCATGCACATGAATGAATTTGTCATGGCTATAGAAAATTATTAGAGTACTATATATCAAAAATTTTTTTATTTCAATCCTTTCCATCATTGCAATTTAAACTTAATAATTGTGAATGAAACAAAAAATATAAAATAAATATTTATACTTGTTTACACACATGTGGTACTGCAGTAGAAATGAGGATAGGTGTATAGTATGAAGTACTTAAAACTAACACCGTAAGCCATCTGGAATATTATGTAACAAAGTCACCTAAACCCTAATTCAAATAGCCAAACACCTTTACTACATTAAAAGTTGTTCTACTGTTTTCTGAGATAGGCAACCTTCTTCTCAAAGTGCTAAGTGTAAAAGAATGACTATTGTTGCTCAAATGCCAATTTTAATTACTGAGTTCCTATCTTTCCGATATTGTCTTATATATCGATGCCCCTGGTGACCTCCTCCCAACACATTAATCGATCAATTATGAAACACAGTCATGGAGTACTCTAACTATGACTGCGACTACCACAAATGTCAACCTGAGAGACTTTCGTAATTGTAGTAATATTGCTGATATTGCAAAAGAGGACTGTCTGTTTGGAAGCTGTAAGGTGAAGATGCCTTTCATTGTTTGGAAAAATGTGGTCCATTAACACGTGAAGATGGCAAAGCATTTAGGTAAAGTGCATTAGGAAGAGATGCAAAATAAAAAACAATGAAGACACACTATTTAATTCACAACAGCACACCCACACTGAGATATCATTGGAGTTTATGCCATGAGGAGAGGAACAAATCCTGTATCTCACATCAAACACCTTCCTAAAATCCTGACCTCCTGTCTAAGAATTATAAACAGTCACAAAGATCAGAGTTCTGCTTTCCATTGATACTTATGTATTTACTGTGCTAAATTAAACATAAATTTGAGCAACTATGACTTCATAATTAATATGAGCAAAGATTTTCTAATGTTTTACTACATTAAATTAATGAGATTTTTGAAAGATACCTATTCAGTTACTATAAATTCCTTTAAATTTTCTGTTCCAACAACTGAAAACTTTAATTTTATGATTATATAATCTTAAGTTTGCTGATGTCTTGAAGTGTGTTTTAGGATCAGTTGCTGCATGTAAGCAAAGAATCACATTCCTGGAAAGGAAATGTAAATTTATAAAACTCTACTCCCAACGAACAGCTACAATAGTATTTGCAAGTATAACACTAGTTAATGATTAGAAATAAACTTGGCAATATGTACAAAGGTTTTAACACTTCGATTTCTTGATTTGGTGTTATTCTACATTGTTTACATTACAGAGAAATGCTGGATTTAAGCCATCCAGCATTATCTCTTTTCATGAAATATGGTCTTCTAAAACAGCAGGAAGCAAAATACATTATTACTTTGATGACTGCTATTAATTATTTATCTTATAGCAAGTTCCATAAATGAACATGACAAATTGTTCCACAATGGTTTATTATTATAACAGCAATGTAAACAGGAGAAAAGCTATTACAGCCGTCTGTTGAGGGAGAGTTGGGAATATAATTAGGGAATAATTAAAATAAGATAACAATATGGGTACCAGCCCAGATAAAGAATAAAAATGCTACTATGTCAGGGAGAATCATTGGAGTCTGATCCTAGACTATGTATGGGAAACAGAGGGTACCAGCCCGTTGTCAGATGTGTCAGCGTTATCTTGTCCAATGCAATTTCAGCACCACCTATACCTATGTTGTGCTCGAAACCTTTCTGTCGCTCCCAGAGCATGACAAGTAGGGTCCGGCCCAACACATCACATGCAGAGTAACGCAATGTTTGATGATACTGAGGATCATTGCTGTGACGAACAACCCTGGTTTTGCGTTTTTGCAGCCATCTTTCACCATCACGCAGATATGTCTTCACATATGTATCTAACACAAAAATACTATTATTAGTTTTATTTTTCATGCTGTTAACATTTCATTTTATTTTATTTCAATCATGGGAATTAATTAATTCATGATATCATCAATACAAATAGATAATAATACATACATAATAGAAAAATAATAAATAGTACTATATAAGAATACATTACAATGTTTTAAAATGACAAGAATTCTTCTGTGGAATAAAAGTTATGCTATAGGGTCTTTCAACAAGAGTGTCCTATCTTTGAACTTAAATAAAACACGTTCTATAAATGATAGAGGTTTATTTCTTTTTTTATTTTGGAACATAATTAATGTCATTACGTGTGGAAGAGAACATCAGTTAAGTGAGCACCGCGACTTCGTTGGGTTGCGCGTATACGGTTGACCCAATTTTCAATGACAGAAGAACGTAAATTAGGTCCAACTTCACGAATAACACGTGTGATGTTATTCATAAGATCATTTACTGTTTCTGGCTTGTTGACATAAACTCAAGATTTAACATAACCCCACAATAAGTAATCCAACGGCGTTAAATCACATGACCTCGGGGGCCAGTTAACACCACCACGTGGATGATGAAACCTCTGAACTTCTCCTTCAAAAAATCGATTGTTTCGAGAGCAGTATGACATTTGGCACCATCTTGCAGGAACCAGATGTTTCTGAGATCCATACCATCCAATTGAGGCCAAAAAATAGTCCCTTATAAGAGCCTGGTATCTTTCTCCATTGACAGTTAGAGCTATGTATAAATTGTATACCAAAAGGAGTTAATGTAAATAAATGAATTCAATTATACTGTAATATCTAGTAGAGAAAGTAATATGAATATTCATAAACATAACTCTTGAATAAAGAAAACTACTTTAGAAACAGATTAGGAGGCTCATTAGAAACTAAATGTATTAAAAGCAATGCAAAAGATTTATACAAACATTTACCTTAATGAATTAAAGAAATAGAAGAGACAACAAAAATAAAGCAAATTAAGTCCTGTCTTATTAAGAATGCCTTCTATGCAGTAGAAGAATATTTAACACCAAAAGCAAATGGTGATTAACTTATTAAAAGTTTATATTAAGCTTGTGCATATAAATAGTAGTACCTACCTCTCCTAATATTTATGACTAAATTGTAACTTGTATACCTTATTTCATATGACAAAATCTTGTAAAATTATTACAATGGGTGAATAAATCTGAATCTGATAAAAGAAAGCAAGTTGGAAAGTTGAATCTTTCTCAAAAGCTCTACATTATGGACAGGATTCGAACCATCAATCTGTAGCTCTCCATGTCTATGCTTGAGTTATGAGGCAGTATTTTAATGCCTGAATAATATTAATTGTATTTTTATTATAATTAAATTCAATAACAGCCCACCTTGAAAAACAATATGTATATAATTATTATTTAAATTGTATGTAAGTCATTGCAAATACTTATTTTATTGTAAAACATATTTTATTAATGTTATTTAAATGTTTATATACTGTAATAGTGCAAAAAATGTGAGAATAATATGTTTTAGGTTGTTAACAATAAGGTAATAATGTAATTTTGTGGCAATAATGTGTTTAGAGTTTTGAAAAGTACTGGTCATGAAAAGATCAGTAATGACGTAGTTTTGCTTACAGTTTTGAATTAGCCAATCAACAGTAAAGAAAAGTTTTAGTTTGTATGCTTAAATACTATTGGAATAGAATTTGCCAATGGGAGGCTGGCAATACTGAAGCTTTGAGGTTTTTACCGTTGAGATCAGTCAATTGCGGATCAGGTTTCATAGAGTGCAGGTGGAAAAGTCAAGAGCAAGATTTTATAATAAATACATTAAAAATGTGTAAACTTTCTCACAGTTTCTTTTATAAAGTGCAGTGTTTTATATGTAACAAAACATAAGTAAACCATTCATTCACTTCAAATTAAAATAGTTTGTAACAAAACATTTTCAATATGCCTTGGTAATGCCTACCTGGAGGACTCTCACGCGCTTCACAGGCAATGTTCCGTGCACAAATCACTTCTACTTCCAACTGGCCCTTGGTCATTAGGAGGCCTAACCTGATCTCACCAAAGCGTCCTGTGGTGAGACGATAACCACGAGGATGGATCTGTCCTGGTCCCAAGTTTACTTCTGGTAGCTTTATCTCATCTTCCTCACCCTGTAGCTTCCCTGTTCCAGTTCTGTTACACATTAAGCATTCCTTCATTACTGCTCCTCATGCATCAAACATTCTTGCCACTGCAACAGAACTCTCAAAGCAATTTATTTATATCAATTTCATTTATTTATTGTAATCTGGAAATACACTGAATTTTGGTGTTAATCTGACCAACAATAATGGAGATGATTAATTTCTTTATGAAAAAACATAAAAACTGCCTTTATACGCTTTTCAAGGGATTGATGTAGAAGAGAGTAAATAAAAATAGGTAAAGTGTTCAAAATACACTTTGATATTTCTTTGATATTTGAAAAGAAGCTAGAAACAGTGATGTGTATTGAATTTATTTAAAGGTGAGTCGGAATTGTTACACTAACATCACTTAAGTTTACAATCAGTCGGATTAGCTTCTGAGGATGGGAACAACCATTTCCTAAAACATGTTTAAGTAAACTTAAGTGATGTTAGTGTAACAATTCCGACTCACCTTTAAATAAATTTGATATTTCTGTTCAGCTGTATTGCTACATATTGCATTATTTACAAAACTTAACAATTAATTCTGCTGAAACTCATACTTGGAAATAGTTCTGTTAGTCCCACAGATAACGTTGCTGATTGGATATGTTTCACCACTGTCACTACCATCACTACTACTACTAACAATAATAGGGGTAATTACAATAACCTCCACTAGAAAGAAAAGCTTAACATCTATCATAGGTAACAAGTTATGTGCATATAACTAATACACTATGTACAACATCTTGACTGGAAAAAGTTTATGAGATAGTTGTGGAGGCAAAAATGATGTATGGTATAGAAATATGGGGATTAGATAAAGGATGGGAAAGTATAGATGTGGTGCACAGGATGTTTTGTAGAGAAATACTAGGGCTACCTAAGGCAATTGTAAGACAGGTAGCACAATTAGAGATGGGCAGGGTGGTGACTAAGGGGAAGATAATGGAAAGAGCTTTGAAATTTTGGTTCAGAACTTTAAATTTAGGAAAACGTAAGGTGTTAAGACAATGTATAGAATACCAAGAGAATAGTTTAATGAATGATGGATGGGCAAGTAATTTATGGAGCATTTTGGAGAAAAATGGGCTAGGGGACATGTGGAGAAGCAGAGAAAATAACGTGAAAAATTTTTGGAAAAAGGCAAGGAAAAGACTGAAGATATAGAAATACAAAACATGTTCAGTGAGATTGCACAAGAGAGCTCATTAGTTTGTTATAGGCCAATGAAAAATACATGGGTAAGAACTGGAGCACGGAGGCTAAGAGAGTTAAGACAGGGCATTCCTCAAAACCCATGTCCGATATGTGGTGGTAATGAAGACATTGAACATATAATATTTATGTGCCAAGGAACAGAATATTGGAGAAGAGAATTTTTTAAAAAGAAGTGGTTGAAGGGGGATAGAAATACACCTATAATCGAAATGATGTGCAAGGATGCTAGGAGCATTGGACAGTTTTTGTGTAAAATAAAAAATAAATGGCTTTGGACAGTGGATAGAGAAAAGTAAGAGGTAGTGTATCTTACTTTGAATGTGTGATGGTAAAGTAATCAATAAGTGACAAGTGAAAAACAAGGGAAAATGGGACATGAAAAACTGAAACAAGATAATTTATTGGCGGGAAATTGCAAATTTAGATAAACTGTAGCGATTGTCTACAGAATGAGTGGCCAGGGTCAAAGTTCAGTAGACAATAAAATTGTAAATCTCTTAGCACAATAAATAAATACTAAAAAAAGAATACTAGTAAGAGAGGCTATTAAGAACTGTTCCAAAGTAGAACATTATAAAACCTGGCTTAAAACTCCAGGAAACAAACATGGTAAACTATTTATTAGCAAACCATGTAACAAAAAAGCTGAAAGCTTACTTAAATCTAACAGACTTCAGCCGAGAACAATTATTGCATTTCTCATAGGACATGTCCTGTGAAAAAGCAATAAGATGGGAGTGCTTCAGGGCAACTTAAATTGCAGATTGTGCAAGAAAGAAACTGAAACAGCCCAGCACATTATATGCTGCTGTGAGGCTTTGGCTTACAGCAGGTATATTGCTTTTGGGAAAATGTTTTTAGAACAAGAAGAATTTGAAACCATAACTGTTATGAGACTATATTCCTTGGTAAAGGGTGCAGGCATAATGAATTGGCTTTAAAACGATACAGGCAGCACAATAAGCCCAAGGTTAAAGTTAATCCGGAGCAATTATGGAAATTTGTATTAAACAAGACAAGACATTATGTACATATCTTATTTACTTTTTCAAATCCTTGAAAAGGGATGTTCAATTAACCACTTATAAACTCCTTCTTTGAATAGATGAATATTTAAAACACTTATTCCCAGTAGCGGCTCATGAGTATACATTTTGGATGTTCATAAAATGTTAAGTCAGACAGCCCTGAAAATGTAAAACAGCATCTACTGCATAATAGTTATGATTAGGAACAAATTGATACAACTGCAGCTGCTTCTAACAACAACAACAATAATAATGATAATGTATACTTGTCTGACAAGAGAAAGGAATATTTTTTTTTGTGGATGTTTGCTGTTGTGTCATAGTTAAGTACACCGTGTCAGGACAAGAACAGAGTAATGTGTGAATTAAACTGTAGTTGAGAATATGGATGGTATGGAGAAACTGGGAGAAGTTTCCGCGCTTGTGCATGTTACCTACTTCTGCTACAGTGACTCTAACTTCTGCCGTAGTGTGCTGCCACCTAGTGCAGAGGTGGGCAAAGCTTGTGTCACAACTCAGAATGTAGTCACCATGTAACAGACTGAAAGCACACACAGCCTGGGTCAGTGTAGCTAGCTAGAGGCGAGAGGGTGGTTAGAAGTAAACAGTTCAGTGGTGGAGTTCATGATGGCATTGTATACTAAACCATCATTTTCCAGAAAATGGAAATTTTGTACAGAATGGGAGAATGAGCTTTTTTGCTGTGCAGAAGGAGAGAACGTGAAATGTTTAAATTGCTCAGAAAACATTACATAGCGCATTTTGAGGCAACATCCACATACACTATGTTAGATGTCATACTTCATATGGCAAAATTAAAGATATGTGTTGCATGGGGAAGTTATCACAGTTTATTATTATTATTATTATTATTATTATTATTATTATTATTATTATTATTATTATTATTATTATTATTATTATTATTATATTTGTTTTAGGAATTGACATGCAAAACTATTGGAAGTGTTAACCACAAATAACATTGTACAGAAAGTCCTGAAAATTGATAGCTGTAAACACAAAACTAAATATGTTAGTTACGTTACAGGAAGATCGCTCAGCCTGAGGCATTATTTTAATACCTGAATAATTTCAATTGTATTTTATAATAAGTAAATTCAATAACAGCTCGCCTTGAAACAATATGTATGTAATAATTATTTAAATTGTATGTAACAGTCATTGCAAATGCTTATTTTTATTGTAAACATGTTATGTGAATACATTACATACTCTAATAATGCAAGAGCTGTGAGAATAATATATTTTAAGTTGCTAACAATGAGATAATGAGGTAACCTTGTAGCAACAATGAGTTTGAGAGTTTGAAAGTTACTAGACATGATTAGAGCAACGATAATGTAATTTCAGTAACAGTTTAAAATTAGCCAATCAACAGCAAAGAAAAGCTTTAAGTAAAATACAGATATTCTATTGGACTAGAATTAGCCAATCAGAGATTTGAAATACCGAAGCTTACAGGTTTAATGCTTAAAACATGTTCAGTTGCTGGCAAACCTAGTGACCAGATGGAAGATGTGTTCTCTACAGAAATATTATGTGTGAATCATAAAATATGTATATGCGCTAAGTGAAAGTATTAAAGAATCTCACAGCTCTTAAAAAGTGTAGTGCTTTATTAAATTGTGCAAAGGATAAATAAAAGAAGTGAGTTTTAAAAACTTAAAAACCTGTGTAAGTCTACATTCTTGTTGCACCATGCCCTGACTAAGAAATACAAGGCTCTACAAACTTTACTGATGCAGCCGAGGCAAATTCAAACATAAATAATATATAGAAGCAGTTTTAATAACAAAGTTAAATATTATAGTGTAAAACTTGGAGTGTAACAACAAAAACACATCTTTAAATCAGCTTCTCATACGTAGCAGCATATTACGTAACAACAGTAACTATTACATAATCAACAAATTTAAAACGACGCCCAATGTGTTGCAAACTTCTTAAACAAAGTAAACTCCAAGAACAATACTTCTTCAAGTTAGGCTTCCAATGCATGAAGCTTAATAAATTTAGTAAACAACACATCTACTTCAAGTTCCTAAAATCTTTTCAAGAGGATGAATTTTTAAAACTATGTCTGACAAAAGCTGTGGAAATTAAGTGACTTCAAGAACTTCCCAATTTTAATTATATTAATTTATCTTGAACCATTATAGGGAGAGTGGAAAACCTTTCAAAACATGTAGAAAGTCAGTCAACTTAAACACAGTATAACAGTGAACTAAGTTATCAACTGTCACTGCAGCAACTCTACAACCATCACTGCCCCCTTCCCTTGCAGCAATACCTTACTTCCGTGTTTCTTGTGAGGATTGTGTTGTGGTATGTTATCGGTGCAAAACTGACTTGTGCCCACTTCTGACCTAGTGGCATTGACATAAAATTGTAGTGATAGTATGGAAACAGTATGAGAAAACCATATGTGCATTAATGCGCTTCTTTAAATGTACATGTCCCATGTGTATTTGGCTCCATAAGGTAAATATGTAATACCAGCTGTGCATTGTAGAAGCTCTTTCAAACGTACACAAGTCAAGACCACGTATATGTTATGTTTAATAGGAATAAAAGAAAAAATAGCCAATAAATCTGCAAGGTGTCAAAAGTTGGGTGATCACAGCTTTTGTGCTCTTATGCAGCAGCGTATTCCTAAAGGAAGCACATTGGATTTTAATATTAAAAGATTGAGAAATTTAGATACCAGAAAGTCATTGCAGATATTTCTAACCTCAAGAAAGATTTATCAACATTTTTAAAGAATATAATAATAAACCCATTCCTTCTTACTCGCCAAAGAAAATGCTCCTCACTGCGAGACCTGCAATTGCCGTATCAACATCGAACACCTCATCATTAAATGCAGAAGTTATACCATGGAGAGAAGAAGACATAACATCCCTGAAGATATATTTTTAGCTTTAAACAACCCTACTCATTTCAAAAACATTATTTTTTTCTTGAAAGACATCAAACTGTATAACAAGATTTAAATATAACACATAAAATAAAAATGTATAATAGGTAGTAGTTATACTGTTCTAGATGTGTTAAAGACTAATAATGTAAAATAAGGTAAATGTTTGTAATCAAATTAATTTTAGAAACAATGTTAAAAAAATTTTTAATTAAGGAAAATTTTTATAGTATGCAAGAGTTTTTTCAAGACTTCAAAAAACTAATCTAAGTTAACTTATGTTACTATTATTATTATTATTATTATTATTATTATTATTATTATTATTATTATTATTATTATTATTATTATTCATACTTAATATGTATTCTCTGTATATAACATTGTAAAATGTATATTTCCTGTACATATCTATCATATTCCCACTATATTACTGAATCTTGACGAAGCCATGAATTTGTAAGAAAATTCTCTCAGTGAATAAAGGCAGGCACGTGCGCGCGTGCACACACACGCACACGCGCACACACACACACACACACACACATACATACAATGTATTATTGTTGCACTCGTATGTATGGATATAAGTCACATTATGACCTAGTAGTTAAAGAGACTATAAATAAAGAAAAACAACAACAAAATAATAATAATAATAATAATAATAATAATAATAATAATAATAATAATAATAATAATAATAATAATAATAATAATAATAATAATAATAATAATAATAATAATAATAATAATTTCAGAAAATAAATATGGCACAAAATTTTTATTAGGCATTTCTGAATGTATTATAATAAAATTTACATTGCAAACACTAAATTTAATTTGAAAACCAGAGTTAAAGGGCAGTTTAAAAATATAAATTTTCACAAATTGATAAATTAACCATGGTTCATAATTTTTGGTCATTTAATCATAAAATGAACCCTGAAACTAAACTTATTAAATCAATTAAATGCAGTTATGGAATTAATGATTTGGGAGAAAATATTTATTGTAAAAAATAATGACTATGTAATGGGTTTTGAAGCACATACGATTGAAACTTAGATATATTTTACTTCCAGTAGATGGTACTAATATTGGTTTGTTTGTTTATTATTTTATTGTGCTAAGAGATTTACAATTTGATTGTCTACTGAACTTTGACCCTGGCCACTCATTCTGCAGATAATCACAACATTTTTTTTTTGTATATTTTACAATTTCCCGTCAATAAATTATCTTGCTTCAAATTTTCATGTCCCATTTCCACCTGTTACTTATTGATTACTTTACCATCACACACTCACCATAGTTTTCCATTCAAGGTAAGATACACTACCTCTTACGTATCTCTATCTACTGTCCAAAGCCATTTATGTTTTACTTTACACAAAAACTGTCCAATGCTCCTAGCGTCCTTGTGTATCATTAAGATTATAAGTGTATTTCTATATCCTTCAACCACTTCTTTTTAATAAATAATATAGCAAGTCACCGGTCATGTAGTGGCAGTAGCCTTCACGATGCTAGTCAAATCAGCATACAGTATGATTCATCATGAAAATGTCATAAATTTAAATATAACTAAAAAGATAAAATATTTGCTTCACTATTATTAGCTTCATTTGCTGTTAGATAAATAATTATCTGTTGACTTTAAATTGTAAGGTATACTCTTTGCATGTACTCTTGATTAAAAACCACATTTGTATTGTATCTTCATGTTTATACAACACTTGATATAAGTAGCATTGCTTAGTTGTTTATTGTAAGCATTGTAGTACAGAGCATTCGTTTTGATGCATGGCTGTATTATGGGGAATTGTTTTCCCTGCACTGCACTGTTTCTAACCAGTTTTGTTCCCTCTTTGTGTGCCGGCTAATCAGTTGATGTGAACTCTGTGCTGTACAGAGGTTGATAGTTGTAAGATCACATGTTTCAGTGTGTTAGTGCTGTTATAATGCCAAAAGTTCATATACTTTAGCACACAAAATCTTCATGTACAACAAACTCTTGTAGAGAAGTGAGACAATGAATTCTAGACAGATTCCTTGCTGTCTGTGCGCCTCACAGAGACACAGTTTATAATCTTGTAAACAGATTTAGGGAAACAGGATCTATTCTTGTTAAGAACCAACATTAAATTACCACTCTTGCAGAAGAAAAACTTGCTGACATCGCAAAAAAGTTAGAATGAAGTCCAAAGAAATCTCTGAGAAAGCTTACACAGAACCAGAAGTTTTGCAAACCTCAGCTTGGATTGTCACTAAACTTTTAAAATTGAAACCCTATAAGATAACTGTAGTTCCAAAATTGCAAACCATGCAATAATGTGAGGAGAGTTAATTGGGTGTTGGATAATATTAATGATCGCTCTATTGGCCCGTGTTTAATTTTTTTTTATGGATGAAACATGGTTTTATTCACATGGCCATGAAAAATTAATGAGTGTTAATGCAAATTTTTTTAAAAGGTGTGAGAGATGTATGGCGGCACAATAACATAGTTTCCAACACTTTTTATGGTGAAGGTATGTGGTTATTGCAGTTACAACTTATATAAGAAATCTATGTGCTTGAATTTAAGGGGCTATGAATATCTGACTCCAGCAGAAGACAGTGTGCTTCCCTGTACCAAGAAAATTCCTGTTAGGGTGGCCATGCTTCCAAATCAAAGCTCTGTATGTAGTACTTACACATTCTGTTTCATATAAATTATCAACAAGATGAATAAATTAGATTTGGATATTCTGCTTCCTCAATAACAAACCATATCATGTTTAAACCTTACCCAGTCCTTTCTTCCTCATCTGTTGGACTGCTAGTAGCAACCCCTTTCTCTGGAAGCTCCATTACTGATTCCCTCCTGTCCTTGTGCCCTGATAAAGATATTACTATGTTAAAAGTTTTCTTCATATTTGTTTGTGGAAAACCTTGTTCATCTTTTCTGCTTCTTCAAATGCATAAATGCACAGTTATTTGTTTTAACTTTGTTTCCATTTATCTATTCAGGCTTTAAAAGTAAAGATAATGTTGCTGTTATGTGTCTTTTTATTACATATAAATGCACTGAAGCAATTTTACAAAAACCTTTTAAAAATGAAAATTCAGTGTTGAATTTATATGACAAAAATACAATTAACAATTAGTATATTTCTTATCCTGATTTATGCATTACCAGTATTTAAAACATCTAAATAATTGTTTTAAAACAATAGAGAGTAAAATACAAAATTTTGAATGTCGAATTCTAAAATGTTTGCTGTATCTCTTATTTCATTGCTTATTAAGCTGTAAATAAGGAAGAAACTATGTCATATCTGGTGTTTGCTTAATATAAATAAACAAAATGTTATGGGAATACTGGTATTTCTGCTCAGGCTTTTACTATACCTGCTACTAAGGAAAATAATTTCACAAAATTTTAATTTTTGGTATGTACTAAATCATGTATATAGCCTCTTTTCAGAGAATAAGAATATGTATAATAATACGTGTTATCATGCAGCTGTATTTAGGCTATGGTTACAAAATTGAATCAGCCTTGAAAAATTCCATGCCACAGCTGGGACTTGAATGCTAATGCTCTCCAACTGGGTATCCATGATAAGGCTTCCAAAGGGCAGTGAACTTCCCTCATCTGATTTATACATCCTTGGGGAACCTTTTAAGTAATCTTGGTAACTCTGAGATGTTGATACCTTACAGAAGATTTTCAGTGCTGCAGTACCTTTATTTCCTGGCTTCTATGGTTAATTTAGGTTTTATAATATCTGTAGTTTGGTTAATAGTGTGGTTATCTCTAAGCCTAGCTCTGCAAATCACCTTAAAAATATGGCATATCAGATTCACTGAGATTACCTTGAATGTACACTGTGACATATGAATTATACTACAAAAGTTCAGTGCAGACTTAGATATTTTTATGACAGCTCAGTACTAGAGCATTGGCAAAGAAAGCTGAATTGAGATTTTCAAATGTAGTTCAACAACATTTTTGTATTTTCTGGATATGCAAATGTGCTGAACTGTATAAATGTTAGTGCAAGTGTATAAAATCTGAAACATTTGGGAAACCTTTATATTAAAAGCTGGAGTAAAGTGAACATTTTTTGATTCTATGAAGAAAATTGACTTACTTCATTTATAGAAGCCAGGAAAAAAAACATTTCATGCAGTGGCACAGCCAAGATTTGGTTCTAGCAGAGCTTTAAGTAATTTAGGTGAATATGCTACTGCAGAGTGTCTATGTGTTGTCAAATTTAAATTTTGGTTAAAATTAATACAAAATTAACAGTATTTATATAATGAACCTCCTTAAAATTCAGGATTTTTATGCGCTGTTGCCTGTACAGAGTTAGAAATTTTATATGATAGAATTTGAAGAATATTTCTTGATGGACTTTAAAGTATACAGTTAGCTTATATGAAGATCGTGCTTAAAAATGTTCAGTGTTTAGGCTACATCACTGCACCTACAGATTTAAAATCATGTACTTAAGCAGAGAATCAGAGATCCTAGATAAGTGCATCATGCCAACATTGTTATACAGATGTCAAACATGGTTCCTGTCAGATCATCAACAGAAGAAAGCACTACAAGTATGCATACAGTACACAATATAAATGTTAAATGGCTGGAAAAAGTTTATGAGATGGTTGTGGAGGCAAAAATGATGTATGATATAGAAATATGGGGATTAGATAGAGGAAAGTATAGACGAGGTGCACAGGATGTTTTGTAGAGAAATACTAGGGTTACTGAAGGCAATTGTAAGACAGGTAGCGCAATTAAAGATGGGCAGGGTGGTGATTAAGGGGAAGATAATGGAAAGAGCTTTGAAATTTTGGTTCAGAATTTTAAATTTAGGAAAAAGTAATGTGTTAAGACAATGTATAGAATACCAAGAGAATAGTTTAATGAATGATGGATGGGTAAGTAATTTATGGAACATTTTGAAAAAAAAAAATGGGTTGGGAGACATGTGGAGAAGGAGAGAAAATAATGTGAAAAATTTTTGAAAAAAGGCAAGGAAAAGACTGGAAGATATAGAAACACAAAATATGTTCAGTGAGATTGCCGAAAAGAGCTCATTGGTTTGTTATAGGCCAATGAAAAATACATGGGGGTAGGGAAAAATATATAGACATAGTAAATAAAGAAGAGAGAGAATCTATTGCATGGGTAAGAACTGGAGCATGGAGGCTAAGAGGGTTAAGACAGGGTATTCCTCAAAACCAATGTCCAATATGTGGTGGTAATGAAGACATTGAACACATAGTAGTTAGTGCCAAGGAACGGAAAATTGGAGAAAAGAATTTTTTAAAAAGAAGTGGTTTAAGGGGGATAGAAATGCACTTATAATTGAAATGATGTGCAAGGACACTAGAAGCATTGGACAGTTTTTATGTAAAGTCAAAAATAAATGGCTTTGGACAGTGGATAGAGATAAGTAAGAGGTAGTGTATCTTACTTTGAATAGAAAACTGTGGTGAATGTGTGATGGTAAAGTAATCAATAAGTGACAAGTGAAAAACAAGTGGAAATGGGACATGAGAAACTGAAGCAAGATAATTTATTGATGGGAAATTGTAAAATGTAAATAAACTGTAGTGATTGTCTGCAGAATGAGTGGCCAGGGTCAAAGTTCAGTAGACAATCAAATTGTAAATCCCTTAGAACAATAAATAAATAAATAAATAAATAAATAAATAAATAAATAAATAAATAAATAAATAAATAAATAAATAAATACAAGTATGCCAATGGCGAATGGAAAGCAAAATCTTTCAAATCTCAATAAGGGACAGAGTCAGAAATAAGAAGAAGAATGAAAGTGCAAGATGAGGTCAGTTGAGCGGAAAGTCTAAAATGGAGATGAGATAGGCATGTTTCATGAGTGGAGCACCACAGATGAATACAACAAGTCCCATGTGGGACCCAAGGGCAGGATGGTGACATGTGGGATGACCACTTCAAAAATGTAGTGGGTAGGCAATGGTCAAGAATGACAAGGTACAGGGAAAAATGCAGGCAACTAAGACCAGTTACAAACTAATATGGTGATCAATAAAGTATCAACAAGTGGGCCTGACGTGGAAATGGAAATAGCAAAAGTGAAAGTGTCAAAAGCTGAACAATAAGTGCTCCCTAGGAATAGTTCACCTTATGAGCTCAACCGAGCTAGTCCCTGTGAAAATTGGAGGCCTTGGCCCTTTGCGGGATGCTGTAAGGCTGTCTGTTATCATTATTATTAGTAGTAGTTGTTTATTATTACTACCCAAAAGTTACAGAAACATTTTTTGATACATTCTGCATTTGTCTGAAACCAGAATAAAATTATGTATGACTGACTTACAAAAACCTTACTTAAATTTTGTCACTTTTAGGTGAGCCACTGTAGATGTGGAAATTCAATTTTATGTAGGTATAAGAAGCTGAAGAGCATTGTTTGACTTATTTAAACATACAGATGAAATTAAAGAGCAGCAGTTCTGGTAGTATTTCAGCTGTTTCACAATTGGTGTGATGAGAGATGGCCACAGAAATAATAGGAGGGGGAATCAGTAACTGAAACTGACATTTAGGCAAAGGCAGTCATTCTCTTAGACTATAAAACAGTAGAAATCAGCTGCTGCCAAATTTTAAGGCAGTGGAGGTCCTCCTTTGTTGCCATGTAAAGCAGAGTTTGGTGAGGTGTCCTGTCAAGTTTGCATTAATTTTACCAATATATTTTAAAAATTTTTCTAGGGCTTCTGAGGAATGGGGGATTAAAAACTCCCATAACCTGCCTTGCTGTGCCACTGTTCTATGTTAAAAGCAGACATTTCACATCCTATAAAGATCAAATTATGATAATTTCATTAGCTTTAGAATGAGCATCCTCAGCATATTTCACTTATTTCTGATAAGTCCTACATTTGACTCAAACAGGATTGAAAGAACGGCAATGAAGTAAAGAAATTGGTAGAAACAAAACGAAATTTACTTGTTTGGATAAAACTTAATATCATCACCCTGTTTTGGGTACATTAAATGACTATATTACAGAAAATATGTTTAGTGTACTACTTTAATTGACAGGCGAAGAACAAGATTTTCCACTGTTACATAATGTAACAATTAAAAGTATATATAGCTCTTATAAACTGCACTGCTGAATCTAAAACTACAGGGGCAGTTTCACCATTCAGAAATTATATTATCAACAAATCACTATTTTTCTTACAGCACAAGTACTAAATATACCGCAAAAGATAATTTTAATGTTGAAACTGCCTCTTGATGGGTTACAGGGGTTACAAAATGTATTTAAAAAATAATACATAGGTCATGAGACATTTCTAATACTACAATGGGAAACAAAGGTTTCTTACTGACAATGGTTAATGAAGCTGCAATAGTATACATTAGCTTTCACTAGAAGCCAACTATGATCACTGTGCTATTGTATAATGCAAGTAGAACTAACACTATGGGTGGTCATTACACGCTGAAAGGAAATTACATATGGAGTCAGTCTATAACACGAATTACCACATCTCTGGTTTATACTTTGAAACAAAATGATGCCAGTGATCCCATACCAACATAACAATACAATACATTTACAAATACACAGAAAAGTTAGAGCAGGGTGAAGTATTGACTCATGGCATCAGTTTGCCTCAACTCTCACCAAACAGTCTTCTTGGAGAATGCCTTTGAAGTTACATATACAAAAGTTATTGCAAATTATCATACTATTGCACTATTGTTATATTTTTGTTACTTTTAAAACGGTTAAAGCTTAAAACATCCTAGTATTAGCATTCAAAACACCTACATTCTTATTTGGGAATTATATTTACGGGAGAAACATTGCAGTTCAGTTGGTTTGTGCAACTGAGATTTCCAGGCCAGGAATGTTTTTGAGTTTTCTAAACAGACTCCTTTATTTAAGGCTTCTAGCAGCATTATTTCAAGATAACTGCTGCCAAAAGCATGTGGCTATCAGTAACATTATTATAAAGTCCATTCATCATTGTATACAGAATTATGTTATTTCTTCAAAAACAACTGACTGTGCTTTAAGTGTCATATATTGTAAAATTGAACATGTGGTTATGTATAAGGAAATTTTAATTCTACACATAGATTTTTGGGACTGAGGATATGTTTAGATACAAGGGCAAGATGAGAAGTAGCAAAATTGAGATGTTATTACAACAGCAGAGAACTTACAGCTAGATTGCTTTTCAACACAGTGTCTCAGAGTTTGAAGTGATAATGTGAAGAACGAGTATCTGGGATGAAAAATGTTATAAACTACAAGACATAGTGGCAATTAAAGTTTGGCAGACATAAGATGGGGATCTTTTTGAAAAAGTAAGCGGGAAGTAGATGAGAAACTTAAAGGAGTATGAGAGCATACATAGATGAGAGAGGCTTTTTACTAGCACTGGAGGGAAATGTTTTGGGGGAGCCTTAGTTTTAATGCTGATTCTTAATTATACATTTTTTTTATTTATTTACATTCTTTAACTGAGTAGGTCATTTGGATGATGAATGAATGAAATGGGTGAAATAATGTTCAAAAGGCCCAGGATCACAGAGCTTAAAGTTACCCGACATTCATCTTTTCAGGATAAGGGCAAACTCCAGCAAAAATATTATACAAGTAACTCACCCTAACCGAGATTTGAACTCAGGACCTCTTGAATGTGGGACAGACATGCTACCTCCACACTGCAAAGGTGGGCTCTTAATTATATTGTTTATTATGTTTTATATATTGTATAACTGTTAAGAGTTACAAATGCATTAAATTTGATACTGAAGTATAAAGCCTTATTTTCTGTAATTACGAGGACTGATCAACAAAGACTGAGCCTGATTTTTTCCTGTAGCTTCCGTGATAGTTTCGAATATGTAACATAAATATTTGAAAAGAGTGGGTTTTTATGTATAATGTTGGTAGGCGGCAGCACTCTTGTATTGGTAGCTTGGTAGTAATGCTCTATTTTGTAGATCCTACGTGCATTTCGCATACCAGACAATGGAGGTGATGCATTTTTTAAATCGATTATCACCGGTGATGAGTCATGGCTGCATCATTATGATGCTGAAGGAAAACAAGCCAGCACAGTGTGGAAATCGCCAGGTTCTCCAACACCAAAAAAGGCAAAAGTTTTTCCATCTGCAGGGAAAGTGATGGTGATCACATTTTTTGACTGTAATGGAATGATTTACCAGCATGCAGTTCCCCCTCACACTACTGTTACAGCAGCATATTATACGTCAGTATTGGCTACACTGAGGAAGCACATTGCAAAGAAACGACCAGAGCTTTCTCGGACTGGGTGGCGACTTCATCATGACAATGCATGGCCTCACGTCGCAAATCAAGTCATGCAGTTTCTAGCTCGATTCAACATTACCTGTGTAGCACATCCACCTTATAGCCCCCATCTTGCACCCTGTGACTTTTTTTTATTCCCATCACTAAAGGCAAAGCTTAGGGGTATTCGATTTGAGAACTCTGAAGCAGTGCTCAAGAAAAGAGAGGCAATTCTCAAGGACCTGACAAAGAATGGTCTGCAGCACGTGTTCAAGGACTGGCAGAGACGCTATAAAAAGTGCATTGAAGTAGGAGGGGACTACTGTGAAAAAGATCATGTAAACATTTTATTGGAGTAATAAACATCTGTGAAAAAAAATCAGTCTCAGTCTTTGTTGATCAGCCCTCGTATTTTCATTTTGGAAACATGTACATTTCAACATATCACTGTGGAACAAAATAGTATGAGTTCTCTGCTGTGATGTAATAAAGTATTAAAAAGTTTGTGGCACTTATTGTACTTAATTATCATATCAGTCTGGAGACAGTTTAATTAAATTAGAAAAGAAATATGAAGTTGTTTTATGATCTGCATTAAATAATTAAAATCAGTTTAAACTTCATTTTTATACTGTATGTTCAATAGAGCATACACTTTTTCTCCCTTTGCTAACTTAAGGGAACTAATTCAGTAAGCCATTTCTGTATTAAGCTGAAGTTATGCATCAAACATAACATGTTAAAATGTCTTTGTATGCTGTGAAACAATGTAAGAAAAATGTGTATTAACAGAAATGAACAACTGTTTAAACCTGCATCTCTGTTTAAATATTTCATGAGGGCACATTGTCTGTTGAACCTGGATTTAAGTTTTATACACTGATGACTGTAAACTAAATAACTCGATTTCCACCCAACATGCTCTCTTTATAGGTGTATGTAGCTATATGTATTTTGTTGCTATATCTGCCCTTATTTTGATATTAATAATCATATCCTTATAATATTCTCCTTAGATGTCAACTTTAATCAGTGTTATGTATCTACACATTTAGATGTAACTTCAGCAACATTCTCCAAAAATTGAACATCATGTTTGTTTCTTCAAAGTAATTTGTGTATGTGTGTCGATGTGTTTGTGTTTGGAAATGAACGTGTTACAAACTCTGCAACAGAAAACAGTAATTTACAAGGGTAGACAGTAGAGATAAGACAGCACAAAAGGTTGGTAACACTGAGAAAGAAACTGCTGAGAGCTTACCGTTAGTTTGATTTTTTGTTTTGTTTTGATCGGAACGGATTACACTTTGTCCGCTATGTAAGAGAAAAGTTGGAGAAAAGAAGAAACTGGATTATATTCAAAGTCAAGTAAAGTGAAAAAAGAAAAGAGAAAAGCAGGAAAACTAGGTAAAACTGTTATTCTAATGAGAAATACAAAGAGCTGAGAAAAGTAGGGAAATTATTAATAAATACAGAACAGCAACTAGAAATGTATTTAATGAAAATAGATTTAAAAATAACTACATTATATTTAAAATACTCAAATGTTTTTATTAAGTTGGAAGAGATAAAAATTGAAAATATAATTTGAACAACTTTTTTAAACCAATGTGGCTATATTATTGTTTTGTGTAGAAAGTTATTGCTATAGAATGCTGAAAATACAAACTTAAGGCATTTTATATGGAAGTTTTAAACCATTGCATTGTGTTTCATTCATTTGATAACTTAAATCAGGGGTGCAGAAGTGCGTGGAGATCTCAAGCGTGACCTTCACTGTCACTCCCTGCTTGTTCAGGTGATGTGTTCCAAACGTAAACATTCCATGGTGGACACATCAATTCAATTTAATATTAGAAAGTAAACCTATATTAATAAATTATTTACTAGTATTGATATAGAAATAACTATAGTATGATATCCAAATTATAATCATACAACAAAGCAAATTAATCCATCTCAAAAGATATTGCTCCTGATACCAAAGTAATCATTTTTATAGATAAACAGTTTTTATTTTTACTTTCTGTGTACTTATTATTTTTAAGTTGTAAGTACTTGACATTTCTTGCATTCTACAGTGTCATCAATTTAAGGCTTTATGTTGGGGTAAGGTAAACGTAATGAACACTGTAAATGTTTGTCTGTAATGTGACATTCTTTTGGTGATTTACTCTGTTGAACTGTTTGCAAGCATATGTTGTAGCAAAAAGTGCCAAAATGCAATTTTGTTGTACTCATCTTGATAAGCTATGCCAACGACTGTTTACTTTATATGTTCACCATGTCAAACAATATCATCTGCCTCTAATCAAGATAAGCCACTGAACGAGAAGCAGGAGTGCTTCAACACTCCCCATGCTGCAGTTCTGCAGGTCTGACACATGGGACTTTGACGTTTATTTTTGTCTCTCATATAGCTGGGGAGTTGTACATACTTCAACTTATAAGATAAATAAGATAATTTATTTCACCATATCTATCAAAATACATATACATAGTATAATTACATTCAGTTAGCTCTACTACTAACCTCTAACCTACTTGTTAACAGTACAGATTCTTTTATCCTGAATGCAATAACTCCCAACCTGTGAGTTACTGCCTACCTACCCTTGGTTCCAGCAAGCTTCAACACAGCAGTTATCTCGCTGCTGAAACCATTATATCTACAATTCTTTGGCTACTATCTACCTCTGTTGTGCCTATATCTCTTCCATATATAATTTTCTCATCCATTTTTGTTTTACCCTACCTAAATAATTACCAATTTCCTTAACACCCTCATCTGATTTTATTTTCAATCTCTTTTTTCCTATTATTTCTATTGGTAAGTTAGCCCATTTCCTCGGTATTGATTTATCTCTCATTTCTTAGTTTCTTCACATTCCAAAGTTGCATGCCAATAATTTTCCATCTTTCCACACATTGGACATTTGTCTACCTCCCTTCTCTGTCCTATACCTTTCAATTTTACTACTCCTGTTCTCGCCCATGCAATTCCTTCCCTGGCGACTTTATCTTCTTTTTCCACATATGTCCCCTTTCCCCATTCTAGTTTTACTTTCCTGTAAATATTCAATGATTTTTTGTTATTAAAACTACCAAAAAGTTCTTGAATTTCAATATTATCCATTCTTAGTTTGATTTGATTCCAGAATCCTCTTTCTTTTAGTTCTCTATCTCTCCATGTACCCCCCTCCCCACTTTCTTCCAGAGCCTGCTTAATTCTGCTACTCCAAGTACTTCAACTTATAAGGAAACAGGCAGATTTCTAGAGGGCTAACTGTATGATACATAATAAGTTAACTTAAAGGAGGAATTCATGGTCACTGTGGCTCTTATTCCTCATTTCACTTGCAATTACATCTTCAGTTTATGTTTTGGCTGTAACTAGGTAACTACCTATTGTTGCATACATTTCATAGTCACACTGATTGAGAATATCACAGTTGGTTTCTTACAGCAAGCAGATCATCACTATCAATAAACATATTTTCAAATTTGGCAGCCTTTATTGCTTCAGTTGATGTGATTCCCGCATGGTACTTGATGCTTTGGTAATGCATCTGGTCTCATCCATCAGTATAATAGAATAATCCTGATGCAATATTTTCAATAATATAATCTTATGATAGTGGCATTTCACATCCCTAATTACTCCTTGATCCATAGGCTGCAATAAGCTTGTCGTATCTGCAGGAAGAAAAACAAGCTTAATGTTCCCTAGACTTGGATCCAGGCTGATGGAGACAATGGTCTCCGAAACATGTCCCAATAAGTTCTGGTAAAAAAGTGAAGCTAAAATAATAAAAATCTTAATCTGTGCATTTATAAAAAGCTGAAGACACTTCCTGACTTGTGACTCCCCAGCCTCTTCCCTGCACTGTTGTCCCCACCATTGTCTTAAATATTTCTAAGGCTACTCTAGGTTTTTATTTTCAGCTATTTTAAGATCCCAGGATGGGCAATGTTTCATGATTAGACAACCAATTTGTTTGTTTTTCCCAGAACTAAAATTACAACCAAACACTCAACACATCAACATCCGGCAACAATAATTTAAAAACTATAGTAACTCTGCAGTGTGCTAAGCAGTCAGTTATGCAAATGGGAAGTGACGTCACAATGTTTGTCACCAAGCTATGTCTCTTGGAAATGTGTGCTGTATATAATTCTATAAATAAAACGTTGTTGTACTACTTTATTCATGGCTCTTTTCTCTTCAACTTCATTTAATTTCAGATCAGACTGCTCCTTTAAGAAATAACCACATGTATCAGACACTTACATCCATTTATCTGCATTTATTAAGAGGAAAAAATAGAGGAAACCATTTATTTATCGCAATCTTTCTCTGAAACTTAGTGTCCTTATAATAACTAAGCATTGGTTTTATTGAGCAAGAGGAGGTGTTGAAACACTTTGGACAAGATTAAATGCCACAAAAGAAAACATTTTACAACAGCATAAATTTTATGTTTCACAGAATTGCATACAATCAGTAATGTGTATTTTCAGTTACACATTCTCTGTTGTATTTGTTACTATACTTAATATGGGCATTTTTCCTTAGGTAAAAGATTCTAAAGATATATTAAATTTTGATTTATAATCCAGAGTAAAACCTTGATAATACGCTTGTGTTAATAACATATTTCATTCACTATGCTTTTTATATGAAATGGAAGAGGTACAGATGCCATTGTTTTAGAAAGTTACAAAGACAAATGAAAAGCTGTAACATTATATTATCCTGTAATGCTTACTTCAGGAGACAAAACAAACATCCACAATTTTTTTCATCATATTATAATTCACATGCAGAATATATTGAAGTACCCATGTGATAGAACAGCAACTCATCTACACTGTTTATTAACTTTCCTTCTTTTCTTAAGTGGCTCATTTTGCCACAACTTAGCATTTTTATGTTGCAACAGCAGCCAAATAACTGACCATATACATACTTCAAACCCTTGTGGTTACCTCTTGCTTGCTTGTTATCAGGTATCTTTGCTATGAAGATTGTTACCAACATTTTATTTCTTTTTGTTGGATGATTAAATAAAATCATTTAATTTTTTTTTAAATTTCCTTACACTGTTAAATAAAATACCTATTTTACTTTATTTGTTCTTTCTGAATACTTTGATAAGCACCCAAACTTTTTTGTATCTAATAGTTATAAATTACTGTACCAATTTGGGCATCAAGTACATAAGTAAACATTTATTTTCCTCTAATGTTTTAATCGAACTTAAGCAAATCACTTTTTGTTTTAGTTGCTTTCATCAAACCTTAACAATTTCATTTAAAATATACAAAATAACTTCCTTAGGAATTAAACACTAGCAGCAAAGTTAATATCATTCTAGAAACAATGCAATAACTTTGCAGCAACATCAGCAAAGCAGCAAGCATTCTATTTTGTGGAAAATTGACCTTACCTATCAAGTACAACTTTTCCTCCACTTTCTATATTTCAAGGCATTTTGCCTCAATGAAAGATAAAAGTATTACTAAACATTTTCACTGCACTCTCTGAGATCTATCTTTGGTTTATAGAATGACATCCATATCCCTTCCATCTGGTATATAGTCTCTGAACATTTTATATACATTCCTGTATAATGTTACTGTCTTTTCAATTAGCACTTTTTCTTCCAAACTGAAAATGAATAAAACTTCCATATAAATTGTAATTTTTAAGTATATGATGAACAGGAGGAGACAAATTTTAATTCCTATCTTTCCAAGAATTTGAAAATCTGCCTTCCGATCCTATCCCTGAAACTAATGACTACTGCTTCAACTACTAGTAATGGGAATTCGTATTTAAATACCTTAGTGAGTTTTCTTTATACAAAAGGAATTTAACATTTAAAAGTTTTCTTGTCAAGTTTTTTACCTCAGTCTGCAATAAGTATTGATAGCACAAAATCACAAAACAGAAATCTCTTTAGAAAGTGAAAAATTACAAATTTTACATTAGGTATAATGAAATAATTTGTGTATTCCATATTGTCAGCTATGAAGTGAGGCCAAAATTCTTTTCCCTATCTCACAAATAATTTATCATGTGCAGTGTCATCCTTGCATTTACACTACAGCCCCCTGTGGGATATACTAACAGGTTAAACTGGATTTTAAAGAAACTCTTTTTAGCACAAAATCTGTTAAAAGTACTGCTGGGAAGTAGATATTTCTGCTTACTTTGTCACATAGGGTTTAATTCTTGGTTGAAATTAAAAGGTTATTTTTAAAACATTAATAATACAAGTAATGTTCCTGGATTGTAAAAGTAAAGATAACTTTGAAAGGCCACCTATATGGCAAGGGGGAGAGTAAACATGTATTAGGACTCCCGGTCTTGGACTTTACTAGAAGCATTTATACAATAAAATATCAAAAGAGTGGATATGTTGCTTTGCCATGATACATCATTTTATGGATGAATATTCTGAAATGGGCACTCATGAATGATGAAACTGGAAAAAATATATCCTAAATTCTCAATTGTTATATTCTCTACCACCTGACTACAGTAGTTAGTGTTTGTATTTCATCCAAAAATTTGTTATCAAGATTTCATCAGAAATATATGTTTTGAGAATAAGAAAGGTATTATTAGAAAAAAATGTGTCTGGGTGTGTAGCATAACTAAAAAATGAAAATTCGGATAAATACCCAATTTGGTATTAAAGTTCAGTATCATTTGTCGGAAGAAGATTTTAAAGGAAATCTCTTTCGCCCTAAACTACCCTGTATATAGGAAATGTTTCATCATTTTTAAGCTTCTCAAAAATGGCTCTAACAATTTTGATTAATATAAGATTAAAGCTACTTGCATGACTAATATAATGTATATTCTGAATTTCCTATGAAGTCCTCATTTGAATTAATTTTGTGTAACTGGTAAATCATAAGAGAGAGATAAACTTACTACAGAAAACATTTATATCTCATTAAAACATGGCATGTATGTCATGTCGTCTTCTTTTTTGGGGGAGGAGGGTGCCATTAACTATTTCCAAAAGAAAATTTCACAGTGGAGTGGAATTTCAAAGCCAGCATATAATAATCCTCATTTTAATGATTTGACTATTGCTTCAGCCTCCTGTATATCCCCCTTGCACCTACAACAAACTGTGATGCAACAGTTTTTGCAAGCATTTAACTTGAAGTAGACAGAAAAATAAGCCTTTATAAGAGTAGCTCATAAAAATGATATAAAAACAAATGACTGCAAGTAGAGAAAGTCATGTGAATGAAACACAGTGTTTTTCTTAATTTGGATACATCTTCCCCCGTTACCAAATGCTTTTGTAACAGTCGTTCGTATAGTAAGCAGGAGAAGTATTGTACAAGGGCAATATTGAAAATTTTAGAATGCCATGTTTCTAAAAACAAATGAAATGTGTTTATATTTGACAGATACTTTCTAATGTTTTGTGAGTTGATTGCCATGTTGTTTGTTTGATGCTCTAATATTTTGTTAATTATCATCATTTAAAGATTTTGTGTTCATCCAAAAATGAATCTGACTAGAAAACATTTCCAGGCTATGATTTTTTATGATCTTAAATCATCATTAATGCCTAAATGATGTGAAGATGGCTTAGAAATGCATTTGGCAAAGAAGCCTCATCTAAGGCAACAATTTATAATTGGTACAGCAAACTCTAAAGAGATTGTTTTTTTTCTTAGTGATGAATTTCATGAAGGACGCCCAAGAACTGCTGTTATTGATGAAAATATTGCCGCTGTTCAAGCAACGCTTGAAGAATATCGATAGACTTATTATGAATTTATTCAGGCAACCTTGGGCATTGGTGCGAGTCAATTCAAAACATTTTACATCAACAGTTAGATGTGAGAAAACTTTGTTGTCGATGGATTCCGCATAAATTGACTCCCGATAAAAAACAACTCATTCATTGGTACAAAAAACTCTGGAAATATTTCAAGCTGGCATTTAAAATTTGGTTTGGAATAGCATTACTGGTGATGAATCTTGGATTTATTGTTATGATCCTGTAAATAAAGGTGTTGGCTCAATGGGTTTTTCGAACAAAACCTAGGCCTACAAAAGCCCAACAAATTCGCAGTGCTGGTAAGACGATGGTTGCTAGTTTTCTTTCTAAAATGGGTCACATTGCTACCATAGCATTAGAAGATAGATGTACCATTGATGGAATTAATTGTTCTTTCACACAAACCGTGTGTTGGACAGGGTTGGAAAGGTAGAATCAGATGACTGAAAAATTCAATGCCATAGCCGGGATTTGAACCATGTTTCTCCTGTTCTCCGTCGGTTGCTCCTACCAGACGGAGAACGGGAGATTCATGTTTCAAATCCCGGCTATGGCATTGAATTTCTCAGTCATCTGATTCTACCTTTCCAAATGTACCATCATTACTGATTGGTACACAAATATTTGTTTACCGCGAATTGTTTAAAAAGCTTGAGAAGAACACCAAAAGGAAAAATAATGTTACATCATGACAATGCATCTCGCACACAGCAAAATTAATAACTGAGTATCTGGATGCCCTAAAGGTTAGCACCATGGACTCTGACCTAGCACCTTGTGGTTTCTTTCTGTTTCCAAAAATTAAAGATATAACGCATGGAATCAGTTTCTTGTCATCAGATGAAGCAGTGGAACATTATAAAACCTGGTTTTTGAAGTGCCTCAGGAAGAGTGGCAGCATTGCTTTAAGCACTGGTTTCATCAAATGCAAAAATAAACTGTTGTTAAAGGGGAATATTTTGAAAAACAATAAAATCCTTTAACATTTTTAAAACTAATTCTAGTTTGATTTTCTAAAAATTTTCAGTGTAACCATCATACTCCACCCAAAAATTCAATGTTGCAGTATCATAGGAAATAAAAGTCAGTTAAATATTAAACTGGTTTTTAAGTTAAGCATCTTTCAAGGATGTGGCACAAAGATTTTCAAGAAACCCCCTGCCTAGACTACCCTTTACATGGAAAACTTTTCGAAAATTTTGATTTTCTCAAAAATGGCTATATTGATTTTAATTAAAATACCTATGTTTAAGATATTTTAATGAAAAATGAAATGTGTATCTTGAATTTTCTGGGAATAGCCTCTGAAGTCCTCGTCATTTTGAATTACTTTTGTATGACTGGTAAAACATAAGAGATAGACAAAATCTTACTACATAAAAAATGTAGATCTTGTTAAAGCACACAATTTATGTCAATGAAATGTCTTTTCTGAGAGATTCTTAGTTTGGTTTGAATTTTCAAATACTAATACTTTTCTCAAAAGGGAAGTCATTATTCATTTTTCTTCTGCTCATGCAAAGAGAATGGAATTTCAAGCCATCACATAGCGACCAGCTCTTAAAAGATTTGACCATCGCTTAAGCCTACTGTATTCCTCTAATCCCATTGCACCCACAGGGAAATATGTAATAAAACCATTTCTACAAATGTTTATCTTGATTAACTTGAAATAGATAGAAAAATAAGCCTTTGTAAAAATAATTTGTTAAAGAATGGGAAGAGAAAGTCATGTGAATGTAACACATCATACACACATATATATATATATATATATATATATATATATATATATATATATATATATATATATATTCTTTTTAATTTTATGTACTTAAAAATACACTGGTGTGCAAAACCTAAGGAAGAAAGTAATCTTCGCATTCTGTGACACTGCCAAGTAACATAGATCGATGAAACTTGAATCATACATAGAGGGAACTGCTACAGTAGGCAACTAAACAAAATATGCAATGAGACGAACAGAAATGCCACTTTTATTCATGGACCATATGCTACACTAAAGTCAATACGACATATGATGACTCTCTAGATTTACAGAAACAGATACATGATGCTTATAAGGGTGTATGATCACCACAGACAGCAATATATGCTCTGCATCGTGCTCCCATGCTGGCCACAAGGTTGGTAAGCAGTTCTTGTGATAGGGCGTTCCATTCCTCCACCAGCGCTGTTAACAACTGTTGGATGGTCGTTGGTGCATGTGGATGTGCTGCAATGTGTCTCCCCAAAGTATCCCACATGTGTTCGATGGAATTTAAATCGGGGGAACGGACAGGCCAGTCCATTTGCCGAATACCCTCTCATTCCAAGAGATCCTCCACCTGCGCTGTTCGATGCGGTCGCGCATTGTCATCCATAAAAATGAAGTCAGGGCCAACTGCAACCCTGAAAAGACACACATGCGGAAGGAGTACAGTATCACAATAACGTTGACCAGTGAGCGTACCATGTTCAAAGATTTGGAGGTCGGTGCACCCATGCAACATTATGCCTTCCCAAACCATAACACCTGGACCACTAAAACGATCATGTTCAAGGATGTTCCTGGATTCATTACGTGTTCCCACCTCTCGCTAGATGAGGGTACGTCGAGAATCACTACTTAGACTGAATCTGCTCTCATCCTAGAACAGCACGCGACCCCATTCTTCATTGGTCCAATTTTGATGCTCTTGAGACCATCGCAAACATGCTGCCGATGTGCGTATGTCAATGGAACACAATGTACTGGCCATCGGGCAAAGAGACCACCTCTGTGTAGTCGCCGTGCCACTGTGTATTGAGAGATTGCGTGCCTAACTGTCCTGTTAAATGTGGTTGCAATTGCACTCCTATTTGGCGTGGATCCCTTCTTGCCTGTTGCACAATGTAGTGGTCATCTGCTGCTGTAGTTGAGCATGGTTGACCACCACCTCTCCTTGGGACAGCAGTGCCTGTGGTTTGGAAGGTTCCCCATGCACGTGAAACAATGCTGTGAGCAATTCCAAACTCCTGAGCAACATTTGCCCTTCTTCCAGGTTCCTGAGATTCTTCCCTTGTGAAGTCATCCAAATGGTGTCTACGTGCCATGTCGCAATGAAGAACACCACTACAGTGCACTGTAACAGCTCGCTAATTGGCACACACCGTCTTGTCCTGTTTCGTCAACTGCCCCGTGTTGCGGGACCAGACCCATTTGGCACTATAGGCTCACTACACTCACGCCATGTGACGTCCAGCTTTCTGTGTACGTGTGAGAGACCTCTGGGAACATGCTCCCGCACCATCATCTACTTCCACCAAGTAGTACACTTGTTATGTTACTTTACCCATCTAGTTCTAAGGTTTTGCACACCAGTGTATATCCATTTTTATTAACAAATGCTATTGAAAAAATAATTCTATGTAAGAACAACAACTTTTACAGTGGAAAGGGAATGTTGAATCTTTTTTCATTCTTTATCAGTCAAATTAGCTACATTATTTTTTCTTTTATTGTATCTTAATCTCCTTTTCTATAATTACTTAAGTTGCATTTGCCTTTGTCTGTGCTTCTTTTCCTCATTCACACTTCCTCCTTACATATTCAGACAAGCGTCTGTTTATTCTGGATTTACAATCAAAGGAAATATATACAGTTTGCTATGTTTAATATTGGGACAGCATTCAAAATGACCAGAGTTACAAATGATTTCATTTTTCCTATTCTTTCCAAATAATCTAAAATATGTGGGAGGTTAAACTTTCAGCACACAAAAATTGTTACACTGTTCAAATTGTAGGCTTTTGTTGTGTTTTTATTCATTCACAATGTAACAATTCATGTTCATCTTTCAGATTCTATGGCGGAGAGGGAATAATTCCAATCAAATAGAAATTCTGTGCTCTAGCTGGGAATAGAATCTGGAACCTCTGGGTTGAGAAGCCAGAATGTTGACTACTGGACCACGGAGGAAGTCTACAAAAGTTTGGTTAATATAAATTACAGCTGATGCTCCCTAGGGACAAAGTTTGTAATAGAATATATAGCATTACCTTATCAGGATTATTTTTGTACGTTTTTAATTAAATTAATTATGTACCATGTTCAGGTTTTGTTACAACCAGCTTTCTAAATATACCAAAAAACTATTTTCTTTAGAATCTCTTTTTCTATTACAGGACCAGTGAAATGGAATTTTAAGGGATAAAATAAGTTAAATTTTCTTATTTTAAAATTATAAGAAATCTTTGTGTCATGCTTAAGAATTCACAGCTATTTATATTTAAGGTTTTGGACGGGAATATAAAATCTATTTGATACATTCTGAGAAACACTTAGTTGATGGTTGTACTGGGCAGAATGTAGTTTGGGATAATAAGCCTGTAGTTACAGGTTCATCATTTGGATTAATGTTTTCAAGTATCAATTATAAAATTGTATTGTTTATTATATATTTTTAAACAAAACCCATGAATGCGAGTTCACTACAGGTAAAAGCAATGATTTAACTTTGAAAGGAATTCTTAAATCAGCTGGGACACACATCTGTCCATTTCAAAATATTCACCCATACTCATATGTTACTACTTTCCCCATTATGGCTAATTGGGGGGGGGGACCTTGAACTTTATACTGAAGAAGAAAGCCAAAATTTTATATGGGCAGCCCTGACTGTGGATAAATGTTTATTTATGAGCAACAGAATATTGTTGTAAAGGCTTTCACATAAATATTACTGGTTAGATATTACAAATCCTGTCAGAAAATACTCTTGAGTTTCACTTACCTTTTAGTAAGTGAAAGAACTGTAACATGAACAAAAGAATATGTTACTTGTTCTTTTGTGTAATATATTTTGCATAGCGCTGTTGGAAGTTCATACAAAAGAAACTCTTAATCTGTATTCTCATTAGAATGGACAGTTTTTAGGAAAACAGCAGAAAGACAGTGTGTCAAAACAGAGAAGGAGATGCATTTCACATCTGAAGCAATGTTACATTAACACTTCACACTTATCCCAAGAGAGAGGGGCAACAATATTACATAGCATAAGCATTAGCAGCCACTAAAACTGTAAATGTGTAAAATGTCTTTCAACAATTATATAATATGCTCCATTTCAAATCACAAATTTCAATCATAAAAATTATGTCAAGTCATTATATTTTCATGAAAAGATGGCTGGTAATGATTAACCTTATCTTTTGGATGCAAAAACAGAGCCTAGTACTTAAAAGAAAGGGGAAAAAAAAACAATGTGAAGCACGTATAAAATTTTAAGTTGCTTAAACAAATATACCAAGATTTCTAGTACATACTTTCTTCCAACAGTCACTTCAAACTTTAGAGTATTATAAATATTATTATATCTAAGATTACAAAATAATGATGTTTGTTTTTTTACAAAACATTAGGAATATGTCCACTGTTCTCAAGATCAACATACACTATTCTTTCTGCAACACTGCACAACATTTTGCAGATATTGCCTTTCAACATAAAATGTTGGAGGTTCCAAAAAAACTCGATCTTTAAGATAACCCCACAACCAAAATTTGGCCAGATTGAGATCTGGAGATTGTGGAGACTTGTTGAAAAGTGCCTATTGAGGAAACGATTGCCAAAATGACTAATCAAGTCCTCATAAACACGTATGAACATGCACCTGCTTTAAAATTTGAAATTCTAAATTTTCTCACAGCTCGAGAGAGACTCCTTTTGCTTTCATAATAACATTACAACAACTGGGTTTAGTGATAGAGGCAGGGCTTGCAACTTTTGTTGAGCAAAATGGTAACTATAGTAATTAGGGAAAAAGAAACAAATGAAGACCAAATCCCACAGTGATGTTTTACTTTTTTCCTAACACAAATATTATAATAGTTATAACGCTTTAAAATTGAAAGTGACTTTTGAAAGACACTGTACTTTAAATTACTAACTTGGAAATCTGTGAACATAAGGACGTGTTTAAATGCACAATATATTTATATTAGTTGTGGTTTGTAATACCTTAAACTGCCCAAATAAAACACATTATTACAAATATTTTCATGTACTTATGTCATAGCTCAATTGTGTGTTTGCATGTGCAAGCATCATGGCTCCTATCAGGCTGTATGCACCCTATATCAGATCTCCCATTTCAATATCGAGGCCCAAATACTGGTGCCATCATTCTATAAGCCTATAGAGATGGTTAATACATAGAAAGGCATGGGGAAAAGCTTCATCCAGAGAAAACTAAAGCAATTTTATAGTATATCATTAATATAATAGTTCTTATAAAGAAAAAAAAACATTCAGGACACTTATCCATAAATATGACATTGTCACTGTTATTATATAATAATTATATTTTTTACATTTAAAGTGTGCATTGTTTTCTAAACACACATTTCTCTCTGGTTGAAGATGTTACATCACTTTCTTTATTTTCTTTCACAGAAATATTGACAAAAACCTCAGTTTTGTAATCAGGATAGCATTTCCAAAAGATGAAATGGTTATATTCTGATGCTCTGTACCAAATACTCTCAGTGGGATGCAGTATTGCATCTTTTTATTTTGTTTCCGGTGTAAGAAATTTCCAGTTGCTTTATAGCTCTGTAAGAAAATGTTGCAAGTCACTTTTCCATGAAAATAAAATGACTGAATTTTGCCACATTTCACAGATATCACAAGTCAGAGGTTCCTTATAGGTTCTGCAACTCTAATCTTCATAAGTTCTGTTACTGTATTAATATCAATGATTCTGGAGCATATTAACACTTGAAAGGTTGAAGAAGCATACAGTTTAATTGCAATTAGTTGTTAATGAAGCAAAGATATATTTTAGTTTTTAATCATGAGCATTATGGAGTCACAGTACTACTAAAGAAGAACTAAAAGGTTTATTATTTACTTTAAAGTGTGTAATATACACAGATGTAGACAGGAATCATTTCTGTTTTCAAAAATTAATAAACAAATATGTGAACAAATTACAATTTTTATGTAACAAGTTCATTAATAACTATCATTAGCTGATATTTTTCATGTTGGTTCCAAATAAAAAAGTAGCATACAGTTCACAGATGAGAAGAAGGGGTGGGAGAGTTTATTTGTTCATGTTGACAGTTTACCACCGTATGCCATGTTTCCAACTGTAGTGGGATTCAACTGTGTCAAACGGAATCAAAGTTTATCTACTTGCAACAACAGCATGTTTAATACTACATAATTGCAATTCCCTCTGAGAGCTCTGACAATTATAGATTACCATTAAACACTGCTTACTCCAGTTCTTAAAACAAAAGTTTTATAAATAGCTTTACTTTGTTAATGATTATGTGAAAGATACTTTGACCCAGAATCATTTAATTTTACAAAAGCGTAAAAATATTACATATGATGCAAATTTTAAAGGTGTCTGGTTTAAAATTAAGTATATAAATCTCTCATACTAAATTTATAGTGCTTGTTACTGGTGTAAAATACAATAATACAGAAAAGGAAGAAAATGCTGTAAAGGTTTTCCTTACATCATAAAGAGAAAAAGAGTCTGAAAACGTGTGACTCCATCTTGCCCATTGATTTGCTTAGTAAAACAATAGCTTTAAGAATAGATCAGAAAATGAGCTGTTATCTGTTTAGGTTATTCCATTAGGTTAATTTTTACGAAATGTTTATTTACCAAAATAAAAAAAATCCACTTCTAAAGAACGAGTAAATTTTATAAATGAACAGTTTTTTTGTGGTAAAAGCATCCTCTTGAGTTAAAATTTCAGCGCTCATAGATCCAACAAGGCTTAATGTCTACCAGAAGCATTCTTTATCCAGAAATCTAAGTCCAATGCAGCAGTACAATACATAAATATAATAGCATCATGCACCTTGGTAATTGCCTTGTTTAATTTCTCAAAATTAACATAGTTATACCCCATTTTCTGATCTGTTCTTGTAAATAAAGTATGTAATATAAGAGATAAAGAGACTGCAATTTTCAGAATTAATTCTACATGCATATTCTGTTCATATCTGTGCATGGATGAAGTTTAGTATGTTGTGATTGATTCTGTGCACCTCATTAAAATGCAATGTGAAAAGCATTCAGAATAAGTTGTGCCTCATGCTTCTAAATATAAAAATGAAGTGTGCTGCAGCAACTGACCGATATAAACTTACATATAGTAGCTAAGTGACAATGATGCTGCTTAATATCCGGAACTGTTACATTGTTATTAAATGTTAGATGTTTGCTGTAACTTCCAAATGCAACGTATATTCTCTGTTCCATTTGTATGATTCATCTTACCATACAGTTTATCAAACAAACCCATCTCCAGCATTAAAAGTCACAAGAGAGACATGACTGCCTCTATTTTGAAACTTGAAGTTTCTTATTTAACATACACATATATTAAGTTGTAGGGTACCAAATAGTTTGTTAGTATAGCAGCAAATAGTGGAGAAAATAGTCATTGTGCTAAATTATGTGTTTTCATGCAGAACTGACTTCCTTTTGTAATGCTATCTAAACAAAATACTCATAATAACTTGACAATAAATGCTTGTATTTTGATTTGAGAAACAGACTGTGATTGGAGGAAGCAGCATTAGATGAATCTATCATTTAATTGGCTATATTTCTCAATTCCTGAGTAATATCTTAATATTCCACCTATCCTAGCTTTCCTAACAAATCAAATTTTGTTTACTGTAGCATACAATCTTTCTTTTTAACCCTTTGTTGGTCACAATGCACCCAGGAAGCAACAGTGTGCTGCTTTTTGGCATTGTTATTTGAAAGGCTGTTGATTCCAGTAAGCTAATTCTGTCTAATATATTGTTCTATATAAGAAGTTCATTATGGTTTCACTTATAGGGAAAATATAAAATTGGTCCCACTATATACCAAGTGACCTTCCATTTTTGAAACTGTTTGGAGTTTGTAATAGTTTTGATGCATCCAGTCCTACAATACTAAAATTAACTCTGATGACATTGACAAAGAGCAACCAATTAGTTATACTGTGGTGATTCTGATGCAGGCTTTCATTGTTAGTGGTCACACAGCATTCAGCAAATTTGTTTGCATCATCTCTGTAGTAAGTAAGTATGTTTCTGGCTGACAATGTTTAAATTTGTCAGTTGAGAATTTATACTACAGGTAATCATTATTGCTAAGAAATGTTGTGTAAATTACAGAAAATTCTGTGCCACCATCCAAATGACATGCAACCATCCATGTCAAAGTTAGAATGTGACCAACACAGGATTGTTAGTGCTGTCCTTTATTGAAGATATCAAAGACTTAAGAATGAAAAATAGTTGCTATTGAGACGGTAATTTGTATCACAAATTACTTTAATGTAAATAATTATTTACATATGAATATGTATTTTTATGTAGCATTGATTTCGGAGGTTTGATAATTGTAATTATTGGTGGTAAATAATAATTTACGGCTCTACTGAAACTGTCAACAATAACGCAATACTGCAATGAAGGGATTGAGTTGTTTATCGTTACCGGGAACCAGGAAGTTACGTCATGTTTCGCGCCTTTTCAGTAAAAAAGCTTCCAGAACATTCTATAAAAGTAATATGTATTAGTGGTTTTCATTGGATAGTAAAATAGACGCTAATGTTGGCGCGTTTTATTAGCCAATGGTAATTCATTTATAATCTTTAGGTGTATCTTGAGGTAAGCCTATAAATAGTGTAGATTCAAAGCGAGCGTCACCCGGTGTGGCGGAGGCGGGGCCACACCGATTTAATAAAAAAAAAAAAAAAAAAAAAAAAAAAAAAACGAGCGTCCTCCAGTTCGGCAAGATTCACGACACACTAAACATCGTCACCCAGTTCGTCAAGATTCACGAAGCATTACACATCGTCTCCCGCTCAGTTCACCAAGTTACGCGCAGTGAAAATCATTAAAGATCTAAAATATTACAAAGTCACTTATATACAAAAATTGAAGTACGTGAGTTAAAAGTGAGAAGTTATTATAAACAGTTTCAGTATGGCGATTATCTAGACAAATCTGTGAAAGTGTTAGTGCACGTGTTCGACAATAAAACAGTATAAAACACATTTCTTCACTAGTAATTTTTGGATAAAAGATTCCTTTTCCGCTTCACACCCTGCAAGAATTAAATGCCTACCTAAATAGCTGGCCGGAAGACAATATACATAACCTTAAAACTAATTCATATAGATTGCTACGCCAGATGGAGTTAGCAGGCGACCGACGAATGACGTCACACAATATGGCTGCACGCGTGAGGTAAACAACATTACATGAGAAATATTATCCACCACGTGGGGACACAAATACACACAAATACTACTTCAAATTGGCTCCCATACGTGGGGCAGTTAAAGTGAAGCAAATATACAATTCGCACTAATTCTACTTCAAATTGGCTCCCATACGTGGTGCTTTAAAACATATATACAATTTGTTGCTATTTCAAAATTGGCGCATCAACGTGGAGCGACAACTAGGAAAGGAAGGCTAGACGACTAGGAAAGGAACAAGAATAACCAGAAACAGGCGAAAGCAGCAGTAAAATGATCTACAAGACACAGATTCCAGGAACAAGAGGAGCGACAAACGGCGCGGACAAGTGGATACAAGAAAACATCGAAACGACGTAGATTCATCACGATACAACGCAGAAGCGACATACAAACATAGGAGAATGGGGCAGAACGCTGGACATCAAAACTGCAGCATCAGACAGCATCAAAAAGGTAATTAAATGAGACTTAGGAGCGGTAGGATAATAAAAACAATGGCTACCAATAATACAGAAGAAATAATTATGGAGGGAGATAGTGTAACAGTTAGCTGTGATCCAATACAAAGTACAGGGAATAGCCCAGATTTTTTGGGATTTGAAGATGAAAATGTTAGTGTAGAAAGTGAGAATAGGATAGCAGGAAATGTTAATCTTGATAATAGTATGATAATGATGGAAATGATGAGAAATATGCATAGGGAATTGAGGGAAGATATGCAAAAGAATAATGAGAAATTAAAAAAAATGAGGGAAGAACTTTGTAAGAATAATGAAAAATTAGAACAAAAACTAACTCAGAACATGGAAATGAATAATGAGAAATTAGAAAAGAAAATAGATCAAAACAGGGAAGATATGCAAAAGAGTCATAGGGAATTAAGAGAAGATATTGGTAAAAGCTTAGAACAAAACAGGAAATCAATTGAAAATATTGGTAGGAGTAATGAGGTATTAGAGCAAAAAGTAGATCAAAGCAGTGAAGAAACGGAAAAGAAAGTTATTAAGCTAGATAGTAGTATGCCAAAAATGAGTGATGAAAAGGAAGTAGTAGCAAGTGAGACAGGAGAAATCTCAAAGAAAATGCTAGACATGAGCAGGGAAATATGTAACAAAGAAAGTGAGGTTAATACTAAAAGTGAAGTTAATGTAGAATGTACAGAGTTAGGAAGTCAAATGAGTAGTATTTCAAGTGAGCTAAGAGAGATAAATGAGGTTATGAATGTAGATGTAAATGAGGCGCAAGTTAATTTCAGTTGGGAAATATCAGAAATACAGAATGAATCGGTAATGCAAAGAAATAAATTGTACCAAGATGTTCAAAATGAAAACTCCAGTCCAGTACAGTTTAGTACAGATTTGTCAGAGTACTTTCAAAGTAAAGAGATAGTAGAAGAATTGAAAATGACAGTTGTTAAAGGATTTATTGTTCAGGAAACTGTAGATTGTTTTCAGATGTTATCATGTGAGGAAATTTCAAATGAATACAAGAGGTTATTCATGAACAACAATTTGAAGGTTAGGTTACGGTTACGAGTAATGTTTAGCCACACACAATTTGATCCAGGAGGATAAATAGCGATGAGATGTAAAGTAAATGCTGGATAGTTAAAGACGACTTGCAGAGAAATGTATTGGAACGTAAGAGGGTTAACTAAATATATATGTCATTTGAAAAGAGAAATAAGTTATAAAAAAAAAAAAATAGAGAAATGTTTAAAAAAAAAATATAAATAAATAAATTAAATTTTTTTTAGTAACTGTAACAACATTTGAAAAATAAGAATGCAAAGATTGAAACTTAAGATGATATTAAATTAAAAGTATGTAAACACAATTCCAAGAATTAAAATTTAAAAATGCAAAGATTAAAATTTAATATGATATTAAATTAAAAGTACGTAAATACAATTCAAAGAGTATTGTTAAAATAAAATTCAGAATAACAAAAATTGGTAAAAATAAATAAAAAAAAAAAAATACTTATGTAGCAAACAGAAAAGGTGAAACATTGTCTAGATTTAAGTGATGTGAATATTTGTGTTGAGGGTGAATATTTTGGTAAATATGTATAATGATTACAAAAATCTTAAATTTATAAATTTTTGTCAACAACTTAATGTAAACAATTTGGTAGCAGTAAATAAGTAATTTAGGGTAAAGTATTTGCTATAAAAAAAAAAAAAAAAAAATTTTGTGATGTCAGATGAATATCTAAATTAATGAAACCAGAGCCAGTAAGTAGTGGCGAGATAAAACATATGTCGTGTGTTAAATACGTGTGAAGTGTTAAGTGAAAGTGATAGCGTGTGTTCCAAGAGTTAGGAGACTAAAAACAAAATTATAAAATTTCCAAAACAGGTTATAAATATTTATAATTATGTTTCTAGTGGGGCATATGAGACGGTAATTTGTATCACAAATTACTTTAATGTAAATAATTATTTACATATGAATATGTATTTTTATGTAGCATTGATTTCGGAGGTTTGATAATTGTAATTATTGGTGGTAAATAATAATTTACGGCTCTACTGAAACTGTCAACAATAACGCAATACTGCAATGAAGGGATTGAGTTGTTTATCGTTACCGGGAACCAGGAAGTTACGTCATGTTTCGCGCCTTTTCAGTAAAAAAGCTTCCAGAACATTCTATAAAAGTAATATGTATTAGTGGTTTTCATTGGATAGTAAAATAGACGCTAATGTTGGCGCGTTTTATTAGCCAATGGTAATTCATTTATAATCTTTAGGTGTATCTTGAGGTAAGCCTATAAATAGTGTAGATTCAAAGCGAGCGTCCTCCAGTTCGGCAAGATTCACGACACACTAAACATCGTCACCCAGTTCGTCAAGATTCACGAAGCATTACACATCGTCTCCCGCTCAGTTCACCAAGTTACGCGCAGTGAAAATCATTAAAGATCTAAAATATTACAAAGTCACTTATATACAAAAATTGAAGTACGTGAGTTAAAAGTGAGAAGTTATTATAAACAGTTTCAGTATGGCGATTATCTAGACAAATCTGTGAAAGTGTTAGTGCACGTGTTCGACAATAAAACAGTATAAAACACATTTCTTCACTAGTAATTTTTGGATAAAAGATTCCTTTTCCGCTTCACACCCTGCAAGAATTAAATGCCTACCTAAATAGCTGGCCGGAAGACAATATACATAACCTTAAAACTAATTCATATAGATTGCTACGCCAGATGGAGTTAGCAGGCGACCGACGAATGACGTCACACAATATGGCTGCACGCGTGAGGTAAACAACATTACATGAGAAATATTATCCACCACGTGGGGACACAAATACACACAAATACTACTTCAAATTGGCTCCCATACGTGGGGCAGTTAAAGTGAAGCAAATATACAATTCGCACTAATTCTACTTCAAATTGGCTCCCATACGTGGTGCTTTAAAACATATATACAATTTGTTGCTATTTCACTATTAATGTAAAACGTCTGTAAGAAATGAAAAACTTTACTCACCTTGGTTGTAGCACACAAAGGCCAAGTTACTATAGATATTAAAAACGTACCTACTTTGGTAAATAAGACAATTCTCTATTACTGCTACATATTTTGGAAATTTATTAATATTAGCATTGTTTAAGATAAATAAAAGAGAAACAAATATATATGACAATACTTTTTCTGATTTAAATGCAATCTGTGTGCCCTATCACACCACTAGCTATGTGCTGTCAACATCCATTCAAGCCAACCACCATTAATTTAACATGGGCCCACCCCATTCTTTACCACAGATTTGGTAGCAGGATAGCAAGGACTAAAATCTAGATAATCAACATTGAAACACTTGCCAATGATGTTCATTGTTTTGTCCAGCTGAGCTATGAACTTGAGATAAGGTGACAATGATTTCGAAAGACCCAAATATCAATGTTATGCTGTCTAGTTTCAGTAAAAAATAAATCAGGATGAAAGGGTTCAACTGCTTACAAGTACCAGGTGGTTATATTAAAGTGACAGTGTTTTGAGTGGCATAGTACAGAACAGAATGATTGTAGGAGTCTGAAACCTCATAGATATGCTAATTAAACAATACACTTGCAAATTAGGTACAAAAAATAAGTAGTTCCAAATTTTTCCCAGTGAAAACATGGCATGAGTGCAGGAAAAAGGCAGAAAAGAACCGACAGATGGTAACGATGATTGTGGCTTGCTTATTAGGAACTATTGTTACATTGTTCAATATGCCCCCCAACTCAGCAACATTTTGAATCTGTAACACAGCATTGTGGACAGTTGCTTGCAGCATATCTGATGAACTCAGAGCAACATGTCATTATACTGGGCTTTATGACCTTGATAAACACAATATTTGGAATATCCCCACAACCAAAGTCACATGGATTCAGGTTGGAGGGATCTTGAAGGTTACATGTCATTCCTGAAGGTTTCTTGCACCGAATCTTTCACCTATGAAGTGACATGTGGTGCAGCCCCATCTTGTACGAAAATAATGGTGTGGTCACAGTTGCATTCTTGCTTACAATGCCATATTTTCACCTAATGGCAAGATTTGAAATTAATTATTTTTTTGGCATAATTTGCGAGCACATCGCTTAATTAGCATATCTTTGAGGTTTCAGATTTCTGTGATCATTACACTCTGCACCATGCCATACTAAACACCATCACTTTAAGCATAACCACCCAGCTATTAGGTGTTATGGACATCACTTTCTATTTAAATGGTGACTCACAAGGCTAAGTCCAGCAGGAAATTGTCAGTGGTACTGAAACACTGAATAACAGATGTGCTTCTGTGCCAGAGGAACAAGAATGACTACTATTAAACCTCAGATATCGTGGTATTAATATAATGGGTCTTCAGATTTATTCAGCCTTTAACACCAGTTAGTTTAAATGAATGACCACATTATTAGTTTAACGGGTCCCTTGTCTCAAAGGGGAGGTGTGGAATTGAACCTCGGACTGCTTGCAGTTCTGACTTTGTAAATGGATGATGTACTGTGGTAGTGCAGAACTGTTTCTTTGTGTGTTCTTTTCTTAATTTATTCTGTGTAGGCCAGTTTTCATTTACTGCTGTAGAGAGTATTATATAGATATTTTTTCAATGGAAAATCTGTGCCATTAAAGTTGAGACAGTCTGTGCTATAAAAACTGTTCAATTATTTGAGTTACCTATCAGCATATATGCAGAGATTGCGAGCTTATGAGATGCAAGCAAAAGAAGTTCCAAATGTAAATACTGGAAAGGTACAATACATGTTCCATTCCACTAGGGTGACCTCAAAACTGTTGACATCTACCCCTTCCACTCAACTTTTGCCAGTCCTCTGCCAGAAGCACTGGTGATAAACTCACTTCAAAGTATTGACATCATGCGCAGACAACCGACTAACGGCAATGGCAGAATAAATCTGAAGACCATGTATAATGCACCTCTACTATGAGTTCCAGGCTGGGGATGATGGAAACTGAGTTAATTTCATTCACTATTGCTAGAAGCTTGAGTTCTTAAAAGGGATATTAACACTTCCAAAGAAAAGAAAATTAGGTATTGTTACCTTTATTTATGTCTGGTGGATCAGACATAAGATAGCTGCCAAGCATATCATTTCCTGTTCCAGTTAGGATGCTAGATTATGCAATTGGAAGACTGAGCACCAGGGCATTAGAGATTCAGCCTTGAAGTTTAATAAAACTACACTTAATGTCTGAAGAATTCTATTTAACAGATTCTTCTGTTGTATTAGCATGATGCACAGTATCTGAATAAGCTCCTGTTGAAGGTATGTTACCTTTTTAAGTAAATTTCAGAATAATAAAAAAGTATATACATTTCCTTATTTAATGTTAAATTCCTTAAATGTTATAAAATAAAAGGTGCTCAAATTCCTATGCCAATAAAATATCTTGTACTCACCAGAAAATGCAGTTAACTGCAATTGCTGACATTCATGCTTACTAAAACAAAACTATACAGATACATCAATAATATCTTAATTTGCTACCTTAGTTGCAAAATGTTACTGCTGCATTTAATTTACAAAGATTTTATCAAAAGGTTTTATATGAAAGCTTATTAATATAATAATTATGTTAAATAGTTCAGGTCGCTATTATGCTAATATTCATTATTCAAACCAGGCATAATTTTCAGGTTAATGTTATTAATTTCCTTACCTTCAAGCATATCTTTCAAATTAAAAGGCAGTTACAACTAAGCACCTTTTGGACTATTTCTTTTATCCTAAATGAAAATTCATACAACATAACCAATTGTGTTCCATACCATACTTGTTGATTTTTACTTTCTCTCCAGTACCTAGTTAAAAGGAAGTATTGTACTCCATCTAAAAAATGTGATATCAGGATTTAACCGGAAATAAATGTTTTAAGGACCCCTGAATTTCCCCCCCCAAAAAAAAACAGTTTTACAAAAAGATTGATGTGGGTGTGTGTCTGCATGTAAGTGTATATATGTGCATTGTGTATGAACAGCATAACTTAAAAAGAAAATTTGGTTAAATACCAAACTGTTATTTAAGTTCAGCATCTTCCAAGAATACAACACAAAGAGTTTTAGGAAAATCCCTCATTCTCATACCAACCTTTACATGTAAAAATGTTCATTATTTTTTATTTTCTCAAAAACAGCTCTTAACAGTTTTTTTACTGTGGTATAATACGTAGGGGAAGTATAGTATTCCACTCAAAAGTTAGATGTCAAGATTTCATTGGAAATACATTTTTTGAGGCCCCCTGAATCCAAAAAAAATTATTTTTAGAAAAAGGTCCATATGTGTGTCTGTGAACAGCATACCTAAAAAAAGTCAGATAAACACCAACTTGATATTTAAGTTCAATATTTTTCAAAGATGCGACAAACTTTACATGAATATTTTTCGAAATATTTGATTTTCTAAAAAAATGGCTAACATTTTTTATTAAAATACCATACCTTAAAGATATTTACATGACAAAAAAAATGTATATCTTGAATTTTCTGGGAATAGCCTGGGAAGTCCTCTTCAATCAGAAGGAATTTTGTATAATCTTATATATCTGGTAAATGTTAAGCAATAGATGAAAACGTACTACATAAGAAATGTACCCACAATTTATTTTAAATGAATTTTTTGTGGCATCAGTCATTTCCAAGATTTCCATTAGTAATGGTTTGAATTCTTCAATACTTAGCCATTTTTTTAAAGCCCTGTTAATTTTCAGTCGTTTCTCATGATGTCATGGAGAGAGTATGGAATTTTAAGGCCAGTGTATAGTGTCCAGTTCTTAAACATTTGACTATCTCTGTTCCCTTATATCTATAATGAAACGTATAATGCGACTATTTCCGGAAAGGTTTTTCTGTTTTAAAATGAAGTAGATAGGTAAATAAACTTTCGTAATATAAATTTATATACCCATTAATAAACAACGGAGGGTAGAGAAAGTCATGTGAACGTAGCACATCATATTTCTTTATTAAAGTGTCACATGTTTAATATATTGACATGATAAATAAAATGCATATAATGAGCTTTCTATGAGTATTGCCTTTATTTGATTGAATGCAGTATGATTTTATGCAGCCAGGGAATCTTAACAGATAAACAAAACCTTTTTATAGGAAAAAATTAAAGTGTAGAATTTGTGTCAGACCTTTTCTTAGTATTACCCACATTCAAAATATTTGATGCTGCCAATTTAGATCTTATCTAAGCATCACCTAATAGCATGTGATGCTTGCCTTCTCCCCCCTTCCTTTCTTATCTTTCCATTGTAAAACTTGTTACATGAATAAACATAGGAATGCTGTTTCCTCAGGTTGAAATCTTCTTGCTTAATGTGAAACAATTGCTAGGTAAAAATATATTGTGTGTTATGTAGCAAGGATAGAAGAATTACTTTTTATTCAAATAGTATAATATATAATGAATATATGTGAATTAGTCATTGCTCGTGGAGGAAATCATATACATGCATCACATAAGACTTTTACTTTCTCTACTATGTACAGTAAGTAGGGGAAGTATTGTATTCCACCCAAAAATTCGATACCGAGATTTCACCGGAAATACATGTTTTGAGACATGTGTGTGTCTGGGACAGCATAACTCAGAAACGAACAGTCAGATAAACACCAAACTTGGTATTTAGGTTCAGTATCTTCCAGAGATGCGACACGAAGGTTTTCAAGAAAATCCCCGCACCCAAGATTACCCTTTACATGGAAGATTTTTCGAAAATTTTAATTTTCTCAAAAATGGCTCTAACGATTTTGATTAAAATATCATATGTTTAAGATATTTTCATGACAAATAAAATGTATATCTTGAATTTTCTGGGAATGTCTCCAAAAGTATTCTTCATTGTGAACGACTTTTGCATAACTGGTAAACCATAAGAGATAGACAAAATTTTACTACACAAAAAATGTAGACCGCATTAAAATACACAACTTATGTTATATACATTTTTGTTGTTGAGTGAACCGTTTTTAAGATATTGCTTGTTATTCCCTTAAATTTTTCAATACTTATTTTCTCAAATGGGAATTCGTTATTCATTTTTTTTGTCTTGGATATGCAAAGAGTATTAATCTGTGGGAAAGGGAATGGTGCTGCACCTAGCAACCAGCTATTAAGAGTTATGTATGTGTTTAAAGGCTACTGTATTTCTATATATATTCCCCTTACATCTACAAGAAAATTAGCAATAAGATAGAGTCTGCAAACGTTTATCTCGATTAACATGAAGTAGATGAAGAATAAGCGTTTGTAAAAATAGTTTGTACAAGAGTAGAGAAAGTCATGTGAGTGTAACACATCAGATTTTTTTTTGTTCTTTTGGAAGGAACATTTTGACTAAGAAATGGGGTGTGTAGCTCAAAGGAACTTCACCAGATTCATCTTTCATCTTTTGGTAAAAATGTACATAATTTTAAAGTTATTGTTGTGAGAGTCAAAATCTTCATCCATGTATCACAGTTCAAGAAGATTACCCAAGAATCATTTAAATTTGGGATGGGACCTGAATACCGTCATATCTCAACACCCTCGATACTCGGTGGTATTGAAGTACCTATGTTTAATACTTTGAAATAAACCTTTTATATTTTTAAGTTCTGCATTATTGAAAGTTGTTGCATTTATATTTATGCTAGATAAGTGATGAAAGGAGTTGAGACTTCATGTTATTGCCTCGCACATGTCCCCAAAGGGTTGCTGGACTATAGTTCTTGATAGACCATGACTGTGTTTCCTGTGGATGAACCAATGCAACATTCCATAGACTTTTGTGTCTAAATGAAAACATGCAAAACAATGGAGGAAGGAGTAGAGGTACTCATATAACATGCAACATTAACTGAGTTGTGAATGAAGCTGGTTTATTGATGCACTAAATGGCATTTCTGCAACAGTCTGCCTTGGTGATTCACTCTCAGCCATTAGATTTACCTACTCCGGTGACCAAAATCTGTGAATCCAGTAGAAAAAATCAGAACTTAAAGAGGTGAGGTAATACAGTGCATATAAATATTTGTTTAGTTATTTGAGTTTCATGTAAAATATATACTTGTTTATATTTTCAAGATTGCAGAATAAGAAAGAGTTTCTAATATTTGTTTTTCTATGGATAAAAAATCCTTAAAAAGAACATTTTCAGCACAAGATATGGTTGCATAAAAGGGAAGCAAAGAAATGATAATAATAAATAATAATAATTGTTCTAATACTAAAATATATTGATGACGGCAGTGGTAGTGGTGGTGGTAACTAGCATTAGGCGATACATAACCTATGACATTATCAAGATAAAAGAAATTGCTGCCAATTGGAGAATATTAAACGGAACAATTTCAGAATTAGCAAACAATTCAAAATTGATTGCAAAGGTTTATAAATAGAAAACTACTAAGAAGGATATAATTCAGTGAACAAGCTCTCACCTTTACAGTTTTTTTTTGTAAAGTGAGTATTGAGTGTCAGTGCTAAAACATCAGTTTTGGTATCAAGTACTGAGAGATAGTGGTATCATCCCATCACTAACTTAAATGTTTGAAATTAAAGTTGCATATTATATATAAAACTGATACTAATCATTTATATATAAATAAAAGGAAAAACACTACTGAAATGTAATTAAAATTCAAGGGCTTAATCTCATGTACAGCAAAGTAAACAATTTGTGTTTAGCACAAGTTGTATATATATATGCTTTTATTTCAAGTGAGTTTGAAAATATACTCCTTCCAAGCTTGCAGTCATACATAGAGGGTTATTATAAATGATTGAAGCAATTTAATAAATTCACTGTAGCTATATTATTTGACATATTGTCACAAAACTTGAGTCAGTATTTTCAACACTTAAACAATATCAGTCTAATTATATAATATAAAATATAATAACAGCCTGCCTAAAAGCAATATGTGTATAATATATTATATATAGTGTATGTAACAGTCATTGTATTATGTTTATATTATTATGTACATGTATAATAATGTTATGTGAAGAATGTAATAAGTAATTTAACAATGTAGGAGCTGTGAGAATAGAAGCCGAAAGTTGCTAACAATGAGGTAACCTTGAGACAACTATAAATTAGAAATTTTAATAATGCTGCTAATAATTCTTGGAACAATACTGTAATATTTAAAACATTTTTAATAAATAGCCAATCAACAACTAGAAAAATCTTAAGTTAAATAAAAGTATTCTATTGGAGTAAAATTAGCCAATCAGAGATTTTAAATAGAGTAATTTATGAATTTAAGCGGTAGAGGCTAGACGGCAGCGTACCTGAGCAGTTCGTTCGCTCGGTACGTATTCAGTGTGGGACATATAAAATTCATTATGGCGTGAATAATATAAAGTTTACGTGTTAAAAAGTACAATTAACAAACATCTCACAGCTCTACAGTAGGATACATCAGTGAAGTGTTATTTAATTGTATGAAGCAAGGATTAATAAAAGGGTGAAGTAAACAATTATAATTTACGTAAGCCTTATTCTTTAGCTGCACTACCCCCTGCTAAGAGATACGTGTTTCTGCAAACTAATACTGACATGGCCAAGGCAAACATAAATATATAATACTTAAAGAAACATTAAAATACAATGTTGATTTTTAAATATGGGGCAAAGGCCACCGGAAAAGTAAACTAGGGAGCGAAGGCCACCAGAAAAGTGAACATTGGGGCAAAGGCCACCGTAAAGTTTGTATCGTATGTGGTTGCACCTACTTCAAGTTTTGGCTCCCCAAAAATGGAACTACAATACACTTTCTTCAAACTCAACAGTCATATAGAAAAACAAAAAGGTTTATTTTGTTGCAGCTTCAAATTTCTGACATGAGAGCGAGCAGTGAGTAGTTAGTCAAAATGAAGACAGGCACACAGAAAACTTATGTTGTCTTTGAATTTCATTCACATCAGTCTGCTGTAACAGTGCAACAACACTTCAGAATGAAGTTCAACAAAGATTCACCAACTGCCAACTCTATTTGACGATGGTATGTGAAGTTTGAAGCTTCAGAATAGCTCTGTAAGGGGATATCAATGGGTCGGCCTATAGTGACTGAAGAAATGGTTGAGTGCATGTGGGCAAATTTAACATGTAGTCCACGGAAGTCAACAAGCAGAGCAAGCAGAGAGCGGAACATTCTACAACCGAACCTTTGGAAGATCTTATGGAAACAATTGAAGCAGATGCATTACCCTTACAATTGCTGCAAGCCCTGATGCCTAATGACAAAGTCAAATGCTTTGAATTTTTGGTACAGCTTACAGAAGAAGATGGGTTTTGTGAGAAACTCATCTTCAGTGATGAAGCAACATTTTTTGTGAGAGGCACAATGTGTGAATCTGGGGTACAGAGAATCCCCATGCTATCATACAGCACATTTGAGACTCGCCAAAAGTTAATGTGTTTTGTGTAGTCTCACGGTTTAAAGTTTACGGCACCTTTTTCTTCTGTGAAAGCACCGTTACAGGACATGTGTATTTAAACATGCTGGAAAACTGGCTCATGCCACAGCTGGAGACCAACAGTGTGGACTTCATCTATGAACAGGATGGTGCTCCACTTCATTTCCATCACAATGCTCATTAAATCTTAAACAGGAGATTGAGAAACTGATGGATTGGTGATGGTGGGGATGATGATCGATAGTTCCTATCATGGTCTCCACACTCTCCCATCTACCCCATGCTATTTTTACTTTCTCTACTACGTATAGTAAGTAGGGGAAGTATTGCATTCCACCCAAAAATTCGATACCGAGATTTCACAGGAAATACTGTTTTGAGGTCCACTGAATGCATATAAAGCATTTTTGGAAACATGTCCGTGTGTGTCTCTGTCTGTGAACAGCATAACTCAAAAACAAACAGTCGGATAAAGACCAAACTTGGTATTTAGGTTCAGCATCTTCCAGAGATTCAACACAAAGGTTTTCAAGAAAATTCCCCCACCCCAGATTACTCTTTAGATGGAACATTTTTCGAAAATTTTAATTTTCTCAAAAATGGCTCTAACGATTTTGAAGAAAATACCATAAGTTTAAGACATTTTTATGGCAACTGAATTTATATCTTAAATTTTCTGGGAATGTCTCCAAAAGTATTCTTCATTGTGAATGACTTTTGCATAACTGGTAAACCATAAGAGATAGACAAAGTTTTACTGCACAAAAAATTTAGACTGCATTAAAATACGCAATTTATGTCATAAACATTTTTGTTGTTAAGTGAACCATTTTCGAGATATTGCTTGTTATTCCCTTAAATTTTTCAATAGTACTTTTTCTCAAACGGGAAATGGTTATTAATTTTTTTTTGTCGTGGTAATGCAAAGAGAATGGAATACTCCACATAGAACCAGCTCTTAAAACATTTGACTACCACTTAAAGCCTACCAATTCCCCTTGCATCTACAAGAAAATTAGCAATAAGATTAACATCTCGATTAACATGAAGCATATGGAGTACATGTACAAGAGTAGAGAAAGTAATGTGAGTGTAACACATCAGATTTTTTGTGTGTGGGGTTATGTGAAAGATTCAGAGTTTAAGCCTCCTCTACCAACAAACCTACCAGAACTGCAAGCTTGCATCAACAGTGCTTTTGAACATATTGATAGGAGCATGCTGCATGAGTGTGGGAAGAGCTTGATTATCAACTTGATTTCTGCAGAACCAGTAGGGCAGCACATATAGAGCACAAATGTCAAATAATATAGCTACAGCAAATCTGTAAAATTACTTCAATCATTTATAATAACCCTGTACTATGGGAATAAAGTGATGGACCGACTCTAGGAGGTGTCCTAACATGGGCATCCTGACAAGTTTACATTCCTGTCTTCCCCTGCATCTCCACTCAGAATAGCATAATGAAATAGGTATGCATGTAAATGCTAATCTTATGAATCCTGTAATAACTGAATGGTTAAAGCATTTGTACCAATTCAAGTCCGCTTCTCTGGGATTGCTTTTCTTTTTTCTTGAATTACATTACAGTTGATTGTTTCAGAGCAATAGCACTAATGTTTATTCCATTAAAAAGAAAGTGCTACTATCACCACCAAACTCTTGCAGGCTTTTATTAGCCTTCACCTTGCCTTAAAACATACATATTTTAAGTGAAATAAATACTTAGTCTTCCTCAAACAAAATAAACTAAACAAAACCAAGTGAAAACAAAAGAAGTGCAAGCATTTTATGTGCATAAAAAACCAGGACAAAATACCATTTACTGTTAAATGAAAACATTTTAAATATATGCTTGTGTGAATCAGTGCAAGCTAGTTCACAACTATTTGTTTCTCGAGCACTTGCAGATAGTATGCATTCCACCAAGAAATTTTTTTATTTAAGTTCAGCATCTTCCAAGGATGTGACACAGAGATTTTCAAGAAAATCCCCCCACCCTAAACTACTCTTTACTCTTTTAATTTGTAAAAATGGCTAATGATTTTGACTAAAATACCACAGTTTTTAAGATAGCTGCATTAAGTAATAAAATGTATATCTTGAATTTTCTGCACAAGTCCTCTTCCCACAGGATGAAACCATTAGAGATAGACAAAACCTTATTTCTTTAAAATATACAATTTATTTCAAGCATGTGGCATCTACCATTTCTGAGACATTCATTGTTGGTTTGAATTTTTCAATACTTTGTGATTTTTGGAAATGCTGTCACCATTCATTTGTTTCTCATAATGTCATGGAAAGATTTGCAATTTAAAGCCAGCCTATGGCAATCCACCTTTTAAAGATTTGATTATCACTTCAGTTTCCTGTATATCACTTGTACCTACATGCGAAATATATAATGAAACTATTTCTGTAAACGTTTATCTTAATTATTTATTTATTTATTCATATGGAAGGTCCCAATGAGCATGTTGCTGCACTTTCCTAGTGAGGCGGTAAGGAAAATAAAAAAGAATAAATACATATAAAAAGAAGTATACAAGTATGAAAATAAATACATATATATGAGGTGTGATCAAACAGTTGATACGGTAATTTGTATCACAAATTACTTAAATGTAATTAATGATTGTAATATGAATATGTATTTTTATGTGACATTGATTTCAGATGTTTATTAATTGTGATTATTATTGGTAAATAATAATATACGGCTTTACTGAAACTGTCAACAATAAAGCAATAATGCAGCGATGGGGTGAGTTGTTTATCATTACCGGGAACCAGGAAGTTACGTAATGTTTCACGCCATTTCGTTAGAAGCTTCTAGAACATTTCCTAAAGCAATATGTATTAGTGGTTTTCATTGGATATTAAAATAGACGCTAATGTTGGCGCATTTTATTAGCCAATAGCAGTTCATTTATAATCTTTAGGCGTATCTTGAGGCAAGCGTATAAATAAGCCAGGTCCGAGGTAGCTTGTCCCCCAGTTCAACGGAATTCTCAATACACTAAACGTCGGTCTCTCAGTTCATCGTCAGTAAGTCCTTCATTACGTCAAGTTAGGCGCAGCAGAATTACGAGAATCTAAATTATTATAAAGTTAATTCTACACAAAGTTGAAGTATGCGAGTTAAAAGTGATAAGTAAGAAGTTATTACAAACAGTTTCAGTTTGGCGAGTATCTAAATCAATTTGTAAAAGTGTTTGTGAACGTGTTCGGCAATAAAAGTTATAAAACCAATTTCTTCGTCAGTATAATTTCTGGATAAAAGATTCCTTTCCGATTCACACCCTGCAAGAGATACATTCTCGACCTAAATAGCTAGCCGGAGAACATTTAAAGTGAATTATTTCAAAACTGATGTAAATTGCTACGCCAGAGGGAGCTACGAACCAAAACAAAGAATGACGTCACAAGATGGCAACGCGTGAAGTAAACACATAACATTTGTAACATTAATACTACTTCACAGTTTCCAGAATGAGGCCAAAAACACAACACTACACAACACTTTGATTTGTCTATTCTGCACTGTAACCCTTGAAGTAGTCTCCTTGGGAGTTGATACACTTGTGTCAGCACTTTTGCCACTGCTGGAAGCACCTCTGGAAGTCAAATTCTTTAAACACTTTCAGAACCTTCTGCAATTCATGATGGATAACATCAACATCCTCTAAATGGTGTCCTCGGAGCTGCATTTTAAGTCACAGGAAAAGAGAAAAGTCTGCTGGAGTCAAATATGGAGAATAGGCAGCAACCTATTTTTATCCAAATAGGCAGGATCATCCTATTTTTATCCATAAATTGGTGAACAGAAAGAGCTCTGAGTGTAGGCACATTGTCGTGATGCAGGAACCAGTCATCAGTCCTCCATTTCTCCAGCCGTTTGTGTCGCACACTCTCCCTTAATCTTGTTTGTAGAACACTTAATTCACTGTTTGACCCTATGGTACAAATTCCTTATGTACAATTCCTTTAATGTAAAAAACAATCATCACTGACTTCACTTTGGATCGAATGCCTTTTTGTGGCATGGAAATGAAGGGTTCTTCCATTGTGAAGATTGTTGTTTTGTTTCTGAATTGTACCCATAAATCCATGTTTCATCACCAGTAATTGAAGCTGTTCTTTAAGATCTGTACAGGCAGTCACATGGCTTTCCTTTTGGTTATTTGAAAGGAGGCGGGGCACGAAATTTGTGGCAATTCTTCTCATGTCCAAATCGTCTTTTAAAATGCTTTGAACACTTTCAAAGGATAGTCCTAAAGAGTCATAAACTTCTGTTACTGTAATATGCCTATCATTTAATACCCTTTCCCTCACCTGATTTATAATCTATTTTCGTCAATTGTGCTGGAAGAGGGTTGCCCCAAACAATTTGCATCTTTAACTGATGTCACACCACTTTTAAATTTTGAAAACCACTGAAATGCTTTAGTTTTGCCCATTACTTCCTCCCCATAAGCTGTTCTTAACATTTCATAGGCTTCTGTTGCAGTTTTACCAATTTTGAAGAAAAATGTGATGTTTGTACTTTATCCTTCATAATCTAGCATTTTTGCTAGACAGAAAAAACGCAGCAGGTGCACAACATGCATTCATTTCAAAGCTTCTACCTCTGCACTGCAAGGTTGCAGAAAGTCATGTTACCTCTCACTGTTATCAGGAGGGAGCAGTGTATGTACAGTGTGGGTAAGAATTAAAGACAGCTCAATGGCAAAATTATCGTGAAGGCACTCTGAAAACATTTTGATCACATCTCATATATATTCTTTATCCCTATTTATTGTGTGTGGTTAATATTTATTAAATATTTCAACAAACATCACAAAGATTTTCTGTTGTTGAGTTATTAGAAATTACAGTATGGGTCGAGTAGGTATTTGAAGAGTTTATTTTTGAATTGAGATAAGTTAAGTGATACTTTGTTGGCAACTTGTTATATGTTTTGGCTGCACTATGTAAACTACCTTTCATTCCATATTTGGTAGGAGAGCTAACTGATTCTATGTAGATGTGATTGGCTGATCTTGTTTTGTAGTAGTGAATATCTTTTTTGTGTTTGATAGCCGAGTTTGTATTTAGGAGATTATTTTCAGTTGTATGCATTCACTATATTTGCAGAAAAAGGAAAATGGCAGGATATTTGTTTCCTTAAATACTTCTGCAGAGGCTTAAAAATACTAAGCCAAAAAGATGGAATAAATAAAAGAAAAACTTTGCTTCTTTTACAGGAAGAGTATGTAGAATCTATACAAAAATAAATTACAATGGGTAGAGAGATTCAAGTGAATGTATCACATCAGAAACTTTGTGCTGTTAATAGAACTGTGAAAACATTCTCTGGAAAACATTTTAATAAATGTGGTGTGACAAATGAAAGTTTGTGAATAGTGTCTGCGTTTATGGTGCTAAGTTTAAGAAATGGATTTGTGCTACAGGTGTATGACTTCTACATATTATGTAATCAAACATTTGGATTTCTCAACAAAATGTTTCAGGTTGCTAGTACATTTTTAGTGAAGCTGAAATCTGTATAGACCAGAATGTATTTAGAGGAATAGCATATGTAAATAAACCTGGAATATGAAACTCTTTAAGGAAAGAGAAAAAACTCTGGAAGAAGCATTAGCCAGTCAACTGACCCAATCTAATTTTAGTCCAGACAACTGAATCTACAAACATACTGATCACAGAATTATGATATAGTTTGTAGCAAATGATGGACAACAGTATTTATAATACATGAAGAAACTAAAGGGAAAACCTATACTAAAGGAAAAACTGAATTGAATAATATACACACTGACACAGTAGCCAAGGTTGTTAAACATAGACTTGTTTTTGGGAGGTCTATGCTTCAAATCTCACCAGGGCTGTTCTTCCTGACTGTTGTTTTTCCAAGTTTTCCTCAGTCCTCATAAATGTCAAATGCCAGGGAGGTACTTTAAAAAAAAACTATGGGAGATTTTCCTACCCAACTTTCTTTCCCTACTTATCATTTCATGTTTCATCAGTGTCTGCCACCTGTGGTGCAGCTTCTAAGAATGGGCATTAAACACTACAAAAAAAAAAAAAGTAAAACACAGTAATAAAACACCTTGCCCTTCACTTGATGGATCTTGAATCATCATATGCCTTACAATGACTTCTGAACTCTCTCTAATGAAGAGACACACATCCACTATGATGTAAGTATCTTTACCTAAGAGCTGCAATTATTGACGCAGTAATTTGTATCACAAATTATGTAAATGTCAAGAGTGATTATAGTGTGAATATGCATTATTATGTGACATTGATTTGAGATGTTTGATGATTGTAAGCATTGTTAAGAAGTGGGTTTATACGGCCTTACTGAAACTGACAATAATAGCGTGCAATAATGTAGCGAGGGGGTGAGCTGTTTATCATTATTAGAGACGAGCAAATGACATAATATTGGCTCGTTTTTTTTTTAGGAATTTGCGGGAATATTTTCCCTAGAACATATGTTTTCGTAATTTTCATTGGATATAAATATAGATGCTAATGTTGGCGCGTTTATTAACCAATAGCAGCTTGGTTATAATCTTTAGGCATATCAGGGTGTGGGAGTATAAAAAGGGCTAAGTCATAGGTAGATTCCTCCCAGTTCATTGGAAACATTTGTACATTACACGTCGTCGAGTTTAACAAAAACAGTCATGGTGAATACCTAGCATAGTTTATCGATTCGCAGGTTACACGTAGCAATGTTATGAAAAATCTCGAGTGTCGTAAAGTTAATTACACAAAAAGTTGAAGTTCGCGAATTAATAAGGGGCAGTAAAGAAGTTATTATAACAGTTTCAGTTTGGCGAGTGTCAAGATTAATATGTGAAAGTAAATTATGTGTTCGACAATAAAAGTGTAAAACAAAATTCTTTCATCAGTGTTATCTTTGGATAAAAACTCCTTTCCGTTTACACACCTGATTAAGAGATTTGCTTGACCGAGAGATCATAGCTAGCCGGAGGACAGTAAAAAAAAAAAAATATTAAATACAATAATAGGCGCTCAGTAAAAGATAACACGAAGTGACCGCGACAAATTGTCTTTTATACGTGCGGCAGATAAACAGTAGCATTCTTTCAAACAAACACTAATACCATCGCAAATTGGCTACCACAACGTGGAACATAACAAAGAATACTGTCGCAAATTACCACCAACGTGGGGCTAACAAATAAAAATAAACATAAAACCGTTGCATTATCCAGGAAATAAGACATAACATTTATACTTTTAATGCACCTATTCTTAATACATTATTATTATTATTATTATTATTATTATTATTATTATTATTATTATTATTATTATTATTATTCACTTCACTTTCAACATGAAGGGAAAATATGTATGATTTAGTCAAGCCCATTCATGCTCCAAAGCCTCAAAACTATCTCTTGCTGAACACTTGCTCAACAACTGTTTAAAACATTTGCATTATTAATTTACAGAAGAATGAAGAGAATACTGCTTTGTCTTTCCTTTAGTAAAAGAATGGAGAAAACAGGCACGTTCATTATGGAAAACCTCAAAATTGCTTTTTTCAAAAGATTCCTACACCTCCTCTCCCTTTAGGGGTACAATTTATATTATGATCCTTAAAAATGCAGAGAACATTTTGTGTTTATATCTAGCACAAATTTTGAGAAAATAGGCCAATTTGTGCAGAAAAGGCTCCAAATTGCCTTCTTCCAAATACTTTTCAAACCTCCACCCATTAGAGGTGATTTTTTTGCATTATGGTTCCTGAAAGAACTGAAAGGAGAACATTTTGTCAATTTTATTTTTACTACCATGTACATAGTAAGTGGAGAAGGTATTGCATTTCACCCAAAAATTTGATACTGAGATTTCACCAGAAATGTATGTTTTGAGACCCCTGAATCAAAAAAAAATTTTATTTTAGAAAAATGTCAATGTATGTGCGCGCATGTGTGTGTATAAACAGCATAACTCAAAAGACGAAAAGTCAGATAAATCCCATTGGTATTTAAGTTCTGTTTCTTTCAAGGATGCGACAATGATTTTCAAGAAAATCTCCTACTTCAAACTACCTTTACATGGAACATTTTTTTAAATTTTTGATTTTATAAAAATGGCTCTAATGATTTTGATTAAAATACCGCGTATTAAAGATATTTACTTCACAAATAAAATGTATATCTTAAATTTTTTAGGAACAGCCTGTGAGATCTTCTTCATTCAGAAGGAATTTTATTAATCTTGTATAACTGGTAAATATTAAGCAATAGTTGAAAACTTACTATACAAAAAATGTAGATCTCTTTAAAACACACACTTATTTCAAATAATTTTTTTGTGGTTCAATCATTTCTGAGAAATCCATATTTCATGGTTTAAATTGCTCAATATTTGGCCATTCTTTTAAAATCCTGTCGATTTTCACTTGTTTCTCATGATGTCATGGAAATCGTATGAAATTTTAAGGCCAATGTATAGCATGCAGGTCTAAAACATTTGACTTTTTCTATTCCCTTTGTATCTATAACGTAATGTGTACTACAGCTATTTCTGGAATGGTTTATTTCAATTAAAATGAAGTAGTTAGGAAAATAAACTTTTGTAAGAATAATTTGTATAGAGGATAAAGAAAGTCATGTGAATGTGACACATCAGATTTTATTTAGTGAAAATATTGAAAAAAAAACAGACCCATTCATAGTTAAAATACCTCAGAATTGCCTCTTAGAACTGTTTGGGCCTGCTGTCTCATAGAGGTGCAATTTGTATTATCATCCCTAAAAAAGAACAAAGAAGACAATATTATGTCTTTTAATTAGCAGAAATATTGAGAGATTAGACCTATTCATGACGAAGGTTTCCAAATTGCCTCCCTTCAAACATTTTTCAACCCCTTTCCAAATGGGGATTGTGTTACCACCCCTAAAAGAATGAAGAGAACAATATTAGTTGTTTAATTTAGCAAAAATGGGACTATTCATGATGATAAACTTCAAAATTGCCAACCACTTGAACATGTTCAACTGTCTCTCCTGTTACAGGAGCTGTTCTATGACATCACCACTACAATAGTTTTACTCATCCTAGTCATATGCCAAATGCGGTCAAAACTAGTGCAATGGTATAGATTTATATTCAATACAAACAAATTAATCCTCATATGAGTTTTATATGCAAATATATACGTAACTACTACTTCTGTTCATAACTTCTCTTAATACGCAATTAACGCAGGGCCAGCTCTGGGAGTTTTTCCACCCCATGTGATAATTGCTAGTGCTGCCCCCTCACACTTTTATCCACAATGTCAGTCCTTGACTACTTATTCTCACATAACATATATATTTGATGGGTGATCAATAAATAAAACTCAAGAAGAGATACATCATGTGGTGAAAGAACAAGATTGTTCTGATAAAAGATATAAACAGGCCAAGTCACACTAAAAATGTTCAATATTTCAGGTTTATCACTTCATCAGGGATTAAAAACATATATAAAATGAATATATACTTGATGGTCAACTGCACTGTTTAATAATCAGCTTTATTATGGGCCATAGTAGGTCCATAGGGTATACAATGAAGGAGAACACCTCGTGTACTGCAATCTACCAGAGATTTATTGTGGGTACCAGTCCCCAGAAAGAAGGGATAAAGCTACAGTGATGTTGTTTATAAACATGATGCTTATTTTTAATGTAGAGTCAACTAGAAAATTCAACGCCAGGGCTGGGATTCGAACACGATTCTCCTGCTCTCCATTTAATATAGAGTCAACTGGAAAATTCAATGCCACAGCCGGGATTTGAACATGGTTCTCCTGCTCTCCGTTTAATATAGAGTCAACTGGAAAATTCAACAGCTGGGATTCTCTACGGAGAGTGGGAGAACCGTGTTCGAATTACGGCTGTGACATTGAATTTTCCAGTTGACTCTATATTAAAAACTTGCCAAGACCAGGCTAAGGTCTGTAAAAAGTGACCAACTCTGGCACTTCATTCCTCACCAGTTTCATACAAAAATCTGCAGAAAGTTGCAAGAATTTAAGCATGATTTGTAATTCTGTCCTATTTTCAGATATCTTGTTCATGTTCTAAGATTTTGTTGCCCCTAAAACCTGCTACCTTGGGTGGTGGCATGGCTTGACCCTTCCCCTTGAGCTGGCCCTGATAATATGCTTATATACAGTACTTCTAATTCTGAATGAAAGAGTGTGAAACAAACTTTCATATTTATAAAAACATTAATGTAATTCCCAAGTATAAACTCATTTGATATATATGCGAAAAGATCAGAAATTGATGCAAGTGATATGATCTACTAAAGATGTGCTCCTATGCTAGATAAAAATTCATTTCATCAAGATACTTCTAAAGCATAGCTCCATGCAGGATATGCAGAGTGGTGGAAGCTAGAATACTTTCACTACAGTATATTGTATTGCTATATCTTTGAATAACAAAGCAGATTTGCATTCCTGATATTAGTTTATATATCATGGTTTTCTTGTGCCATTTAAGTCTGTTTAAATACTTCCCACCTTACAAGTTTGGTTTGGCTATAAGCAAATATACAACAAAAACTGTGTTTAGTATCAGCAATACTTCTCTGATATCATATTCTATATAATATGCTTTAAAATATACTGCAATACATACAATATTACAAATTAAGAGGGGAAAAAATGTTTATTTTCTATAAAAGTTCTGTCTAGTTCTAAAAAAAATTTTCAAATAACTATTCCAAAATAACAATAAAGAATTATTTCATAACCAAAGCTATTTTACAATTAAAGAAAGCGAAAGGTATAATGTAATATTTCCACATATGAATTTTTACTTTCTCTACAGCTTACCTATAGTAAGTAGAGGAAGTATTGTATTCCACCCAAAAATTTGCTACTAGGATTTCACTGAAAATACATATTTTGAGACACTCTGTATCCAAGAAAAAGCATTTTTAGAAAAAGGTCTGTGTGCGCGCGTGTGTGTATTAACTCAAAAATGAGAAGTACCAAACTTGGTATTTAAGTTCAATATCTTCCAAAGTTGCAAAAAAAAGAAGATTTTTAAGAAAATCCCCCACAGCAAATTATCATTTACATGGTAGATTTTTTGAAATTTTCTAATTTCACAAAAATGGTACTAACAATTGTGGTTAAAATACCATATATTAAAGATATTTACATGACAAATAAACTGCATATGTTAAATTTCCTAGGAATAGCCTGTGAAGTCCCCTTCATTCAGAAGGAATTTTGTATAATGTTAAGCAATATACAAAAACATTCTACACAAAAAATGTAGATCTCTTTAAAATACTAATTTATTTTAAATAACCTTTTTTGTTACTTTTAAATTGGAAGACATAGTGAAAAGATTAAATATAATATATAGAAGTGGTTGCAAATATACAATTTCACTAAAATAGGTTCAATACCTCAGAACTAGTTTCGAGGAATCACTTCCTCATTGTCATTGCAACTGGTTGGCTTTCCTCTGATGGTTACGGATGTCTCTTTGTCCCTCTAGTGGTGGTTCTACAAGTTTTAGTGATCAAATTTTTGTCCATAGGGATGTCAATTTGCATGGATACAGTATGAAATTTTAAGGCCGACATGCACCCTCCAGTTCTTAAACATTTGAGTGTCACTGTTCTCTTTGTATCTATAACAAAATGTGTAATGTAGCTATTTAGGCAAAGGTTGTTTGGATTAAAATGAAGCAGACAGAAAAATAAACTTTCGTAACAATAGTTTGTATACTCACTAATAAACAATGGAGGGTAGAGAAAGTCATGTGAATGTAACACATACAATTGTTTTTATTTACTTGTTTATTTATTTCTCCATCTTCATTCTATAAAATGCAATGCTTCTCAACTTTATGAACTCCAATAATATTGTTAGAGGGATCACTCCTGTACAAAGCTAACTTATTGTTGGCTTATCCCCTTCTTGCAGTTATGGAGCAAATCATAACACACATTGCTGATAGGAATAAATATTAATGCAGTATGTATGGTATAAAGTACGAGATAGCTACAAAGACATGATGCATGTTGCTTAGAGAAAATTCTGAGCCCAGTATACTTAACTGAAAAAAAGTTAATCTGAATGAATATACTTATCTTTTATAAAGCATTTTGTTTTGTAGTGTATCACGCAATAAGCATACAATAATGTATTTTGTGAGAAGAATTGATATGTTAAAATAATTATAACAAACACATTTAGGTTTTGAAAATAAAGGGTAATGAAAATAAAAGAAGATATTATTAAGAACCTGAATTAAAGGGGGTATACAATTGAGAAAACAACAATTAAAACGAATGACATTTAGCATCATGGAGTCAGTGCATTAATCAAATGTTTTGTTTTTGTTCAGAAACATTTGTTTTGTTCCATTTAAGTGCCACCTTTAATACCTTGTGTCACTTTGAGTTTGGAAACATTTGGACAATATGTTCAATAGTTTACATTTAGTTATCATTGTGATGTATTACCATAGGTTTTTGAACAAAGTTTTAAATCCTGTTTCTCTCTCTCAGATGCACCGCACCTTCAATTAGAGACTTTGTGGAGGATACAGATTCATTCTAGTTATTAATAAGAAACACAAAAGAAGAAAACACACACGCACACATCTAGCACAGAATAGAATATGGAAGCTCTGTTTTAAGAAGCTAGAATGCTAGCCATTCGACTTTGGAGACAGTCTTTCTACTTTTTTTTTTTCATTATGGCTTTCTCTTCCTTTTTGACTTAATCACTCACTGGAGTTTTTAATTTCCACAGAGAAGTAATAAAACCTTAATTAGGCAGTTTGTGTACATTGACATGTTAATCTTGGCGCATGTATTCATTACAGGACATATTCTCATCACTGCAGCAGATACTCTCAAAATATACTTTGATGGTGCAAATGAGTGCATAAAATATGAATGTTTTGGAGGATAGGATATGACTTGATGTCCCCTCCATACATTAGTCCTATTCTATCCTAATATTTCAAAATATTATGTCTTTCTGACATATCAGTTGTATGTTTCTCTTTTCCTAAATACTGAAATGTTTGCTGTGAAAACAGGACTTGTTCTTTCTTATTGATCCATGTTTGCATTAATGCTGCACAAGCTGAAAACACAACATGCATGAATCTGGTCACACCAGTCATGCTCTTCAGGAGTGTACAAAGATAGACAAGAGGTTAAACTGGTTCCAGAAGTAGTAAATTTGGCTACTGTACATTTACTGAAGAGCAATTTAGAATATACAAGGTGTAATCAAAAAGTTTCTGGAATGGCTTCACAGCAATGCTGATGCTGAGATTTCTTTAATTCTTACCCAGACTGTACATGCAGTGTTCCTTCCCGATAAAAATGAGAGGTCACGTGACTTCCTGTGACCATGCAGTGATGAGGTAAACGCTCTGAAGTGAACACGTGTTTTGCATGTGCTGCAATTTTTCTGTGTAGCAAAAATGTCAGATTACGAAGAACAAAGAACGAACATCAAATTTTGCTTTAAACTTGGTAAAACTGCAACAGAAGCCTATGAAATGTTAAGAACAGCTTATGTGGAGGAAGTTATGAGCAAAACTCGAGCATTTGAGTGGTTTTCGAAATTTAAAAGTTGTGTGACATCAGTTAAGGATGCAGATCGTTCGGGGCGACCCTGTTCCAGCAAAACTGATGAAAATATCAATCAGGTGAGGGAAATGGTCTTAAATGATAGGCGCATTACAATAAGAGAACTTTCTGACTCATTAGGACTCTCCTTTAGAAGTGTTCAAAGCATTTTGAAAGACAATTTGGACATGAGAAGAATTGCCGCCAAGTTCGTGCCCTGCCTGCTTTCAAATGACCAAAAGGAAAACTGTGTGATTGCCTGCACAGATCTTAAAGAACAGCTATAAAATGACCCACAGTTTATGGAGAATATTATTACTGGTGATGAAACATGGATTTATGGGTACGATCCAGAAACGAAGCAACAATCTTCACAATGGAAGAGTCCTTCATCTCCACGCCTGAAAATGGCCAGACAAGTTCAATCCAAAGTGAAGTCAATCATGATTGTGTTTTTTGACATTAAAGGCATTGTACATAAGGAATTTGTGCCACAGGGTGAAACAGTGAATCAAGTGTTCTACAAACAAATGCTGCAAAGATTAAAGGAGAGACGCAAACGGCTGGAGAAATGGAGGAGTGGTGACTGGTTCCTGCATCATGACAATGCGCCCGCGCACAAAGCCCTTTCTGTTTATTTTTGGATAAAAATAAGATGAATACTGTTTCCCATCCTGCCTATTCTCCAGATTTGGCGGACTTTTTTCTTTTCCCATGACTTAAAATGCGGCTCCGAGGACACCGTTTTGAGGACATTGATGTCATCCATCGCGAATCGCAGAAGGCTCTGAGCAAGTTGAAAGAAGAGGACTTCCAGAGCTGCTCTCAGCAGTGGCAGAAGCACTGGGACAAGTGTATCAACTCCCAAGGAGACTACTTTGAGGATGACAGTGCAGATTAGACAAAACAAACTGTTGTGACGTCATTCTGGAAACTTTTTCATCACACCTCATATATGGAGAGTGAGGGAAAATAACGTGAAAGGTTTCTGTAAAGAAACGAGGTTTCTGTAAAAAGATACTTTTAGAGTATCTGAGTTTAGATCTAGTTAAATTCAAAAGAATCTTACTGTGCTTGTCATCTGGACTCAAAATTAATTCATGGGCATTTATTTATTCCAATATTCAAGATGAGCCCTACTTTTTGGTTGGGTTATCTCATAACTTTATAGGAGACACGCCACAGAAGGGTTTGGGTCCTACAAAATTAAAACCTGCGCCATTCCCCCCTCTTTGTGGGCATGTCTGCCATTTCATTACCTATAATACCTGCATGCCTGGGATCCAAACAAAGGTGAACTTGTCCGCTGGCACAGAGTCTATCCAAGATCCGTCGGCACTCCCAGAATAATTCAGACATGATTTTAACCACCTTAAGAGCTTATAAGGCTGTCTGAGCAGATATTCTCTTCTACATGTGTGCCTGGCATATTTATTAAATGCAATGCATAAGCTAAGACTGCACATATCTCGGCCTGGGAAACAGTAGTATACCTTCTCAGAGGAATAGCAAGCCTGGTTCTAGGGCCCCATGCCCCAGCCCTTGTTCTGTTGCATATCTTGTATGATGTGTGCAAGACCATCTGGTAAGAAAATCAAAATTTAATGCCTTTTCAACTCCCTCTGCTTGTAAGAGAGAAATCAGTACTGATTTGATGTTGGTAAAGGGTGACATGCATGGAAAATACTTACAAGATCAAGACTTTTTTATATTCAGTGTTCCTTGGAATGTGTGGAGTTGTACGTAGCAATTGTTGCTTGAACAAAGTCATTGGGCCTAGTGTCCATCCTTGTATATTGAAAACTGGCAATATTTTGTGCTGAGCATTTCCAACCTAACAACAGTTGGAGTGAAATGCCACTGATCCACTCCTCTTATTCTAAAAAATATCCCTTGTCTATGCTTTGCAGCTTAAGACCCTCAATGTTGGACTTTGCCTTGCGGCTTAGGCCTGAGCCCTCTATGTTGGTAACATTCCCATGATGCCTCGGGTGGAATGCATGGTTAATTTTGTACAAAACAGACAATATTCTGCAAAAATATAAATAAATGTGTAAACCAAAATGTATATTAGTGTTCATAATGTGCTATAATGCTATAAAAGTAATAAAGATCAACATCTAGATGTGTGTGTATCAAGTGTATAATGAAAGCCACCCATTTCCTCATACAAACAACATCCAGGAAATCCTAACACTTGATCTAATTATAAAATAAAATGTCATTTCCTAAATTCTGTCTTAACTCATTACAATATATTGCAATTGGGGTTACAAAATCTGAAAGTTTTTGATTAACAGAAGTACTGTACTGACATTTAAACAAACTATTATTGCAGCTACTGATTTATCAATGCAGGATCATCATGCAAATCTGCCTTATCATTCTTAGACAAGCCTGTAAATATATTTACCGCTCTGTCCATGATGTAATGGGATCTGTAAGAAGGTTTGGCTAGAATAAGTAACTGGAAAGTTTCCCCAGCTTCCCTAGAACAGCCTTCCTCTACTCTGTAGTCATCAAATCCAAAATACTCAATGGATTATTGTTTGTCTTTATGAGGTTTCAGACTTATTTAAAATCATATTTTATTAGTGTTTTGCATGCCAAGTTAATTTCCTTGCTTAAATCTAGACAAATTACATAGTTTCTCAAACAGCGCTGGGATAAACAATAATTATTTTCATCCCTGATAACAATTTTCAGTGACATCTCAACAAGCTTAAGTTTACTGTATTGCTGATAGTCATGCAAGTGAAGTAATAAATGTCAAACCTCTCTTAATGGCCTGAAACTAAGCTTCTCACTCTGAATCATTATTAGTTTTATCACATGAAATGCACATGTTTCTGTAGCGAATGGGATAGGATGGCCGGACTTACAAAGCAGTCTGGCAGGTGGCATCATTGCATCGCGACTCCTTGTGCGCTGTGGTCGAGGTTTCTGCTTATTGCTGTCGGTGTAATACACGTTGTCAGCACTGCATCCTGGTGGAAGAATAGATAAATACCCTAGGCTAAATGCACTGCTAACTAAAATGATCGCAAAAAAATTATTTCGAATTACACATCAGTTATGTAATTTGTGCATTAAGATACAATGCAACTTTTGTTGACCCCTAAAAACATAAATGTGAGGTCAATAGTCTCTGAAGGAATATGCAATTGCATTTAAAAAAAAATACTCAGGAGCATAGGGTACAGATTGCCAACTATCAAATGCATACCACTTTGAAATTTATGCATTTTTATATTAACACATTCAGCACTATAAGAAAGTTAATTTGTATAAGCTTTACATATGCTGGTAGCCATATGTTTCAGTTGTTTAAATGAAACAGCTGCTCATCAACTTTGTTGCAAGCAGAAAGCATTTAATTTGTAAATGTTGCTTACTGAGTTGAGCTCTTTTTCTAATTCTGGTTCAAAAAATATAGCTGCTTAAAGCTTCTATCTGATCATCATCTAGGCATGTTGTTTATTTAAAGTGGGCCTGCTCCATTCAAACCCAGAGCTAAGATAAAACATTTGGCAGCACCAAGTATATACCCATAAACAGTAATTTCCATCCATGAAATAGAGGCTGTTTGACTTACCAAGGGAGTTTCTGTCTTGTTGCACACCTCATTATACAGAGTGAGCCAAAAGACTCCGAGCCGACTGTGCAGTGTTTTTCCTGTCCGTGTCCTCGGCGCTCATTGCCGTCTGCCGCTATCATAGAAAGGTGCAGATGAAACCATACAACATTTTTAAAACTATTTTTAAAGGCTTTACTTACCGACTTTATGAAAGGAGATGCTGAAACTGGCCACAGTCGTTGTCCATACATTTTTGACACCTCTTTAGGAAACTATCCATCATGACCAATATCGTCTAATGTTTCTTCGATAAGAACCAAATGCCATCTTTTACATTTCTTAGCCTGTACACTTCCTGTGGCCTGAAATTTACTGTAAAGTTCATGGATTGTTGTACGGCCTGGAACTTTTACACCTGGAAATCTTTCTGCAAATCGTACTTTCACTTTGCGAGCTGACCGAGTTAACACATATGAATCATAAATAAATACACGCTGTGTGTAATGTAAACTTTGTTTATAGCAGCAGTGCGTTATCATGTTTTTATCATATTTCCACACACCCAGTGGAAAAATACGTGCAGCCAGTAATATTGTTCATAAAATACTCCTCTAGGGTAACATAAAACAAAGTGTACAAGACAAACCCACACACCCTGGAAGAATTAAAACAAATATCCGCCAGGAAATTTCTCAACGTCAACCATGGCGAGTGATGGATAGTTTCCTAAAGAGGTGCCAAAAATGTATGGACAACGACAGTGGTCAGTTTCAGCATCCATCATCTTTCATAAAATTGGAGTGCCGAGGACGTGGATAGGAAAAACACAGCGCAGCCGGTTTGGAGTCTTTTGGTTCACTCTGTATGTATATATATATACTTATATACAAGATGGTCCACATAAATGTTACAGGTGAATATCTCTTAAACAAATAGAAAAAACCAAATGTCAAGAATTCCAAATCTTATAGGAGCAAGAGGAATTCCAATTTGTGATATGAAATATTTCCATGGGGGTCCCTTATGGGGCACATGGAAGCCAATCTCAGAATTTTAAATGGAACCATGATAATTTATTTTTTTATATTCTGGTTCCCCTCAATAAGTTCCCCCCCCTAAAAGAAATTGTTGAGCTGTAAGAGTGTTTTCACTGGTTATTACACCTCATGAACTCGGGGAGGAAATAAAGTATCAGATGAAAGAACATGGGTATTGTGGTTTCAAAGCCACCTGAACTCCCAAAATACAACACTGTATGTAGTTAGTCATGTCAAGTATTTACTGTGGCTCTTCGAAATTCAGAAATATGGCAGATTTTAATGTAGAGGTAGATATATTTTAGTACTAGTTGAATGCAGGAGATACCATCAAACTGCATTGCAGTGTTCAATAAGAGAAACGGGCTGCAAATGTCACATATAAAATTCAAACAACTGCAAACACAATTATGTAAAGAACAAGAATTGCTTGAAGGGAAATGAATGAAAATACTATCAGTATTCTTGCTGCTGTAGAAGTAAATCCACAGACAAGTCAATGTGAATTGTCCAAAGACAATGGGATTAGCCGCATTTCAGTACAGCGGATACTAAAGCAGCAGAAATACCATCCTTGTCATATGTATTCACATCAAGAGCTCACACAGAATTTCAGCTTTGAGTTGTTTTTTGTAAGTGGTTATGCAATACTATTGCAAAGAACGGTTCATTCTTGGCAAGCATTATTTTTGGATGAAGCAACATTCTCAAATACTGGACTATTAATAGGCATAATATGCATTATGGGGCATCTGAAAATCCCAAATGGATGAGAAATGTGCTTTTTCAACATCGTTGGTCACTAAATGTTTACTGTGGAATTCTTGATAACCCTGTCATTTGGCCTTTGCTTCTTTGAAGGCACCATTACTGGTGAATCATATTGCCATTTTCTCAATCATGAATTACCTCCCATATTGGAAAACGTGCCCTTCAATGTGCGAAGAGAAATTGTGGTATCAGCAGGATGGTGCACCACCACATTTTTCAATATGTGCATGTCAACTGCTAAATGAGAAATTTGGTTGATAGGTGGATTGGACATGCTGGACCTATCACATGGACTCCTTGTTCACCTGAACATAACACCTTGGACTACTTTTTGTGGGGATACATAAAACAGAAAGCCATGTTTGAAGCACCTACAACCAAAGAGCCCCTGTATGCTAACAGTTAGAGAAAACCTTTCCAAAAGAATTGCCAAGTGTTTAGATGTTAATGGAAGCTTGAGCATTTAATAAAGTAATTTAAAGTAATCACCTGGGTATTTATTGACCTACTTATTTGTTTAGTACTATTTGCTTCTACTGCATACTTAAGTGAAAACTTGCTATAAGAGCTGAACAATCTATTTTAGAAAAAAATGTTTCTATAAAAGTTGCTAAATTTATTGAGGGAAACCAGAAAATATTAGACCCCCGCTAATTCGAAATTGGATAAACCGAAAACTCCGTTAACCTGTAGTAGCTACTCGGTCCCTGACGAATTACATGGAAAAATCTACTGCTTAAATCAAATTTCAGATAATTCAAACTACAAACTAAAATTTGGTCCCCTCATTACATATTCTATACGTTATTCTTCATTTAAACCAAATATGTACTTTGTACTGTGCGCTATGGTATTTTCCGTTACGTATTTCACATAATTTTTCTTAATACTGTACTGTAATTTCTCAACAATGGTCTGATTGCTTACTTGCTGGTTATGTATCACTTGCATATGATGCAAGGGCAGGAAAAGAGGAGGTTTGTCAGCAGACCGCACACTGCGCATGACTCCCAAAAATCCAGAGAGCTGTTTGTCTCTGCATGTGAACAGTGAATGTTTTTTTTTTCTTTCTTTCTTTCTTCCCCCCCCCCCCTTTCGCTCCATCACTCGCTATGCCACCAAAAGAGAAATGTGCTCATAATGCTCTCACATTGAAACAAAAACAGCAAACTTTACATATAGTCGATAGTGGAGAGAAGACCAAAACACAGGTTGCAGAACACTTTCAGATTCTGAAGTGTACTCTCTCATCGATTATAAGTTGAAAACAGAAAATAGAGGCAAGTCTGACATTCATTTAGTGGCAATAGCAAGTGCATGAGACCAGCGAAACATGAAGAGTTGCAGGGTTCACTGTTAGAATCGTTCCAACAAATGCGTTCACAGCAAATTCTACTGTCCGGACCCATGCTTCAAAAAAAATAAAAAAAGAAATAGACTCAGGAAATCCCCAAGAAAGAAGGAATTTCTGGGTCTTGTCTTCTGAGTGATAGCTATGGCATTTTCAGAAGAGGCATAAAATCATTACTGTCAGTGTCTGTGGGGAGGCACATAGAGTAAACAAGGAAGATGCCAATGAGTGGGCGCAGGAGTTTCAATCTAAGCTCTCTCATCATCACCCAAGAAATGTGTTTAATATGGGTGTAACAGGCATTTTGTATAACTTGATGCCTAAAAAAACACTACGTGCCAAGGGTGGAAAATGCTGTGGAGGAAAACGAAGCAAGGAGAGACTGACAGTGATCTTGTGTTGTAATTCAGATGGTTCTGAGGAGCTCAAACCACAAGTGATTGGAAAATACAAAAATCCACGCTGTTTTAATAAATGTCAACCTGTTAAATCTGCCAAGTCAGTACGCCGACTGTTAAGGCTGCCATCAGTGCAATAGAACTACAAGAAACAGCTCCACATTGGAATGTACTGCAAGCTATCCGCAACATATCTGCTGCTTGAGATGAAGTTGCAACAGACACCATAACTAACTGTTTAAAGACGGCAGCTGATAATGTCGCTGAAACTGAACAGGAAATTGATGATCCACATCTGAACTTATAATGTGGATACAATTGGGATTCTGATAATGCTCTTCTACATGCTTACACCCAGTTGGTGCCCTCTTGTACCGTCATTATGGAAGAATGGTCGTAGGTAGACAACAATATCTGTGCTGCTGAAGAACCAGTCATCTGCTGATGATGCAGACGAGAATGATAATTCTTTACTGTCATCTTCTGAGGTAGAACATGAAGATACAACACTGTGACCCCATGCTGAAGTTGCCGCTGCAATTCTCTTCTTGAGAGATTTGCTGCCACTTCTGATGTCCCCATGGCATTTCAGGCTTCCCTGAATGTGGTATCTTCAGAGACTGCCATAATATTATGACCAACAGTCCGCCAAACAACAATTAATCTTTTTTTTTCAAGTTATAGAACTAAAATGTGTAAAGGATAAGAGTTGTAACTAAAACATGTGTTCTGATTAAAGCTTAGTGTTAAAAGAATGGTATATTTAAAGTGTTTCTTAAGGCTATTGTTTGTTGTATTATACGACTCACTAATTCAATGAGTACAATGTTTTTTTCAAATAGTACTGTTTTAAATGAATTACGACAAGCATTTGACAGTATACTTTCTCAATTAAATAAATGCCAGATATACTATATACAGCAGTTATTTTTACTTTTTCTTAGAGGACATGAAAGTGGAACACCCTCATTTGTTGGTCGCATAACAAGAGAGAAAGTGAACTCAATAGTCGTATTTTACCATTTCAGATAACACGGGACTCTGTTTACAAAACCTCGTTAATTCAAACTTTGTTAAACCAAATTGGCTATTTTTCGGTCCCTTGGAATTCGGTTAAACGAAGGTCTACTGTATATATGTATATAAAATTATCATGGTTTCAGTTAAAATTTTGAGGTTGGGCCACCTGTAACCCATAAGGGGCCCTGTGGAAATATTTTCCATGTCACAGTTTGGAAGGTCTTGCTGCAATAAGATTTGGAATTCTAGACATTTGGTTTTTTCTATTCCTTTAAGAGATATTCACCTATAACACTTTATGTGGGATATCCTGTATATATTTGTATTAAGTCATATTTTGTCCTGTTGTAACTGACAAGTGAAAAGTGTCAGTTATTGCAAATCATATTTACCTTATAACCTTAGTGTGTCCACAAAATTTTTGTTTTAATGCTAAGCCTGAAAATGATAATAACTTACTTTGTCATGGTTAAAACTAAGCAGATTTCTGATGTTATGTCAGTGTAGCATTGAAGGAGTAATTGTAGGAGACAAGTCCAGAGAAAGCTGAAGAAAACAGCAGGAAAAAGCAGGAAGACAGCTGAAATCTGAACACTATACCAACTAACAAATAACTGTTATGCTTTGATGTTAGCATAATTAGATCACAGCAGCATTCCGTTTGAGTTATATATATGTGGGGTCTTCAAATTTATTCAGTTGTTGCTGCCAGTCAGTTTCTGCGCATGACATCAATACTTTGAAGTGAGTTTATCGCCAGTAGCCCTAGCAGAACTGTTTTTCACTAGGACATTTTGTGTGTTCTTTACACACAAGATGGAAGTGACCACCAGTCACAGAATTTGCATGGCTGAGTGCTAAGTCGAGACACACTATGCTACAAAAACCATACATTTATTTGAGTTACCTATCAGCATGCTGCTGAGATTGTGGGCTTACAAGACACAAGTGAAAGAAGTTCCAAATGTAAATATTGGAAAGGTACGATACTTATATAGTATCCCATTTCCCCATGATGACCTCGAAACTGTTGACATCCAGCCCTTCCACTCTGCCAGAGGCACTGGTGACAAACTCACTTCAAAGTACTGACATCATGTGCAGACAACTGGTTGGCGGCAACAGCCGAATAAATCTGAAGACCTTGTATTTTAGTGCACTGGTTTACTTTTTCTACCACTTACTTATGATAAGTAGAGGAAGTATTGTATTCCATCCAAAACTTTATTTAAATATTTCACCTGAAATATATGTTTTGTTCTCTGAAGAATTTCCTGCAGAAAAAATGTCCATATTGTGTGAGCACAGTTCATGTTCATCTATGAATAGCATTTCTCAAAAACAAAATGTCAAATAAATACCATGTAAAATATTTGTATTTAAGTTCAGTATCTTCCAAGGATGTGACGTGAAAATTTTAAGCATTTCCCATACTCCAAACTAGCCCATACATAAACATTTTTGCCATTTTTTACTTTCTCAAAAACCACTCCAATGATTTTGATTAAAATTATATACACTTAAGGAATTTACAAGATTAATAAAAATATATCTTGCAATTTTTTAACTAGCCTTTGATGCAAATAATGTAGAGCTTGTTAGAAAAATATAATTTATGCAAATAACTTTTTCATAGCATTAACCATTTCAAAAAAGTTTGTTGTTTCATCTTTAAGTTTTATTCAAGCTCAATTGTCATGCAGCATCTATAAAAAGCACCTTACATGATTCTTATCTTTCTTACATAGATTCATAAGTAACAAAACAAGATTTACGATATGCAAATGGTTATGTTTGGCTGAAGTGGTTCTGGAACAACGATGGAAATCTGTATCAAACAAGATGATAGGATAAAAAGCAGTTATGTTTTGTTTTCCATATTGTGAATCCATCCAAATCCATGTTGCTTAATTTCAAATTATTTCTAAACAAATACAGAGTTTTTGTTTGGATGTGTGGCCATATTACAGGGAATCGCTTGTGTCATACTGCGCTGTATTTAACCAGTTCTGTTCCCTCTCTGTGTGTCAGTTTAACAGTTGACATGAAATCTGTTCTGTACAGAGGTTGATACCTTGTGAGATCACATGTTTTAGTGTATTAGTGCTGTTATAATGCCAAACAGTCGTCTGTATACTTAAGCACACAGAATCTTCATGTATGATTCCTATATGATAACAAACTTTTGTAGAGTAGTGAGATGGCAATTTATAGACAGATTCCCTGCTGTTGGTATGTCTCACAGAGAGATGGTTTGTAATCTTGTGAATTGATTTATGGAAATGGGATCTATTCTTGATAGGAAAACAAGATTAAATCACTGTGTTCTTACAGAGGAAAAACTCAATGACATTAGAGAAAAGTTAGAGTGAAGTCCAAAGAAATCTCTGAGAGATTGTGAACATTGGCTTGGAATGTCACCAAGGTTTTAAAATTAAAACCTCATAAGACAACTGCAGTTCAGGAATTGCAACCACTTGATAATGTGAGAAGAGTTAATCTCTGCAAACTGCTGGATAATGTTTATGATCGCTCTATTGACCCAAGTTTAAGGTACATTTTCACGTTGGGAATGGCAATTTTTTTCAAAATTTCCAAATTTTTGTTTTTCACGTCATATAATAGCCCTGACTTTCTAGTTTTCAAAAATGTATAGTTTGTATGCCTATTCTTACCAGAAGTGAGTTTAATTTAACAATTAGTACCACCCTGCACTGTTACTCTGAGCAAAAGTGGGCATGACACTATGTTGTAAGTGATATTTGCAAGGTTTTTAACAATTTGGCCTTCAATATGTAAGGTTTCTTGGTAATGGGGATTGCAAGAGCTATAAAGCTGTAATGGAATGCAATTCATACAATGGCAAATCCATAACAAAACTTGAATGTATAGGCCATTATAAAAAACGATTAGGAACAGCACTTCGAAAACTTGCATTAGGAACGAATCTGGGTGGAAAAGGAAAGTTGACAGGTAAAATGATAAATAAGATGCAAAATTATCTTGGAATAGCCCTGAGAGAGAGCACTTCCAGCAGTGAAACAATGCATAAGGCAATCTGGACTACATTGTATCATTTATCTGGAAATAAGAATCTACCTTTTCATGCAAGATGTCCTGAAGGTAAGAAAAGTTGGTGCTCATTTCAATGAGCTAAGGCCAATGATAAACTTCAATCTTACAAACATAAACCTGGCCTTCCATTAGAAATAGTCAAGGCTGTGAAACCTGTATATGAGAGACTGACTAGCAAAGAAATGCTTTCAAAATGCCTACATGGGAGGACTCAGAATAACAATGAGTGTTTCAATGGCACAATATGGAAAAGATGCCCAAAAGACACACATGTGGGGCTTGCTACCCTGAAACTAGGTGTTATGGATGCAGTGTGTCATTTCAACTGTGGTAATAAAGTGGAGCTGGAAATCCTCAAGCATTTGGGAATAAATCCTGGAAAATACATCAGGCATTGTCAACGCTGATAGGCAACGACTGTGCAACAGTCTTCTACACTCCACTCCTGAACAAAAACAGAAGAGGAGATATCTTCAAGGAGGAAAAAAACTCGGTGAGGATCAGAAATTGCAGCTTGAGGGTCCTATATACATACCAGGAGGATTTTAGCTTAAAAAAACAGGTTAGCTGGGCATATTACATTGCAGAAGTTTCTTTTCAGTATTTCTCCAAATTAAATTTTTCAACATTTTTACCTTTTTCAATCACTAAGTAGTACTCTTAAAATTAAGCTTCAGACCTCATTCATACATAATTTCGAAGCTTATTAGACAGGAAATGATGTGAACCAACTACTATGGTCTTAACCTGAATTACAAAGACTCTGTAGTCATTCAAAGCAAAATTCAATTGGTACAAAGAGGAATTTTGAATTTAAAAATTCATAACTTTTTAAACAGCCACTTTACTTGAGATATTTGAGGTTCACATCATTGTACATGTTTATAGAAACAAATTGCTGTATTAAAGTCTAAAATATCTATATTTTTATAGAAGCTACAGTGTTTTAAAAAATATATGAAATTTTTAATTTTGAAATTTTTTATGGTTACAAAAAATTATTTTTAAGTTTTGAGGGTGTAAGTAGTTTTAGTTTATCACACCAATCATTAGAAAAAAATTTGAAAAAATTCTGTCCAAAAATATAGATTTTTTTTTTTCCAACGTGAAAATGTACCTTAAAGCATGGTTTTATTTACATGGCCATGAAGAATTAGTGAGTGTTAATGCAAGATGTTTCCAACATCTTTTATGATGAAAGTATGTTGTTACTGTAGTTATAATTTACATGAGAAATCTATGTGCTTGAATATAAGAGGACATGAATATCCAACTCTGCTGGTAAAAACGTGTGCTTCCTGGTGGCAAGAAAATTCCCTTGTATGAATAATATGTAAGATATTATGTGAAGTTGTAATTGGTAGATAAAGTTGTGTGAGTAAAGCCTATTTACATGATGATACTAGGTTTTGCAACTAGTTCTGTGAAATAATCTTTTGTTAACTATTTGAACAAGATGTTGTGTACATGGTGACACTTGTGTATACTGTAATTTCATAGATGTCTAACATCTTTGTGCAGATGTAGTTTGTTAAAATGGATGGTCAAGATATTGCAGCAGCTAAAGTAGTGGCAGAGATGTTACTGCTGGCCTTAAAAATGATAGTGATCACAAATATTTGAGAATGACTTGGAGCAGTTTAGCTTCTTGTTTGGGAAAGTAACAGATGAAATAAAGAAACTGTAATGCATGAAGCATTATCATCAGAGCTGAAATTACAAATTAAATTGAGCTATCCTGCAAGTGGCGGCTCAGATTCATTGCTGCAGTTTTTGTCTTGTGTCCCAAAAAGCATTCAAAAGCATTTCAAAATTTGTTCCTAAGATCAGTGCTACTTCTTACTCTTTTCAATCTTCCATGTTTCATTTGTTTATTTGCTTCTTGTAGAATAAATTTGCGTTTTAAGTTCCTCTATTGTCATTTCACCCATATTAAGTTCATTTAAAATTAACTCAAGTGCAGCAGCCAGTTTTGCTAAAAAGTTTATATCATTAAAGTACCACATGCAACTTTGCACTGCATATAAATCCAAGTATTTGTTTCTTCACTTTCCTGCTTCATTCTACAAACTGCAATCACAACATAACCTCAAAATCAACAAGCGCTAGTGCTAGTTTCATTTCACCAAAAGTTGGAAGTAGCTGAAACCGGCTAGTGTCGCAACAAACTTTTGCCCATATGCACTGGAATAAAAGATAATTGCAAAACTTACTTGCGCAACCTAGTGCCTTCATGTAAACTAGCCCTTAGATACTCAAATGTTGAGCACTGATTATTTTAATTTGAAAAGTTCAATATTTAATTTAAATTCTATGTTTAATATAGCATAATGTAGCTGCATGAATTTTCCCATAAGCCCCTTCCCTACAGTTTTAACAATAAGATGACCATACATTTAAATGTGTGGAAGATTTCACTTGTCAGATAAATGTGAACCTTCTTTAAATTCAATGAAAAATAATATAGGTGCTTCTGTATGGTATTTAAGGTATGCATTGTTGGTATTCATCTACTTAACTTTTTATTGCTTTATCTGATTGCCTATGGCAGGTAGAGGAAGTACTATAATTCACCCAAAATTTTTATTTAATGATTTCATTGAAAAAAAAAAAGCACAAAGACATAGGTGTGTAAAGAGAAATCAAATAAATGTAAATTTCATACTTGAGGCAAGAAGAAAAAGAATTTTTAAGAAAATTCTCAACCCCACCCTCAACTACCTTTAACCCAGAAAATTTTTCATTATTTTTCACCTTTTCAAAAATGGCTCTAAGATTTTGAAGTGTTAATGTGACTTAATTAAATCTATACCTTGAATGTTCTATAAATAGCCCCTTCAAACAAATTTAATTTACATAATTTTGTATAACTGGGAAATGATACAAGAGAGACAAAAACTTAATACATCAAAAATGTAGATTTTATTAAAATACGCAATTTTTATTAATGGCTTCGCAGTAATCTGTTAGGCTTACATGGGTTCCATTCCCGATGGACCAGCCACTCTGACCTTGGGATTTTTGTGGTTTTCTCAGGTTGGTAGGTGAGCACTGTGGTGGTTTCTGTTATGCCATGTATTTTGCTGTTCCCATTTTCTGTCATGTTTCAGAGTTGGAGGATCAGGCAATTGGATGGCATGGCAGGAATTTGCTTTGAGTAACTGTTTGTGCTGATGTCTGGTATGTGACGAACCCCTAGTGAGACCTCTCCTTGAAAAGGGGAGGAGGCTTGTTTGGGTGATACTGACGATGTTGAAAACCCTTCTATATCCTTCGCTTCACCCCTTCCTCCCAGAGGTTCAGTAGTATACTGGTGTGCATAAAACGTGGCCCATAATGAAATGGCACTGTTTATGTCAGTACTGACAAAATCTAGTACCATCTACTACCCCTGTAACCACCTCTGTTTTTTGAGCATAATTCTAGCTGCTAGATTGCCAGGGTACTTTTACAGGGTGGTGCGTGATTGTATTTATTTAGGAGTAAAAATAGATGGAGGTAATAAATGGGAGAAACAAAAGAAGTTTGCATTGGCAAAAGGTAAAGGGGCGATGGCAGCAATTAGAAGCTGCAAATATAGAGTACCTAATATAAATGTTAAAAGGCTGGAAAAAGTTTATGAGATGGTTGTGGAGGCAAAAATGATGTATGGTATAGAAATATGGGGATTAGATAGAGGATAGGAAACTATAGATGAGGTGCACAGGATGTTTTGTAGAGAAATACTAGGGTTACCGAAGTCAATTGTAAGACAGGTAGCACAATTAGAGATGGGCAGGGTGGCAACTAAGGGGAAGATAATGGAAAGAGCTTTGAAATTTTGGTTCAGAACTTTAAATCTAGGAAAAAGTAATGTGTTAAGACAATGTATAGAATACCAAGAGAAGAGCTTAATGAAAGATGGATGAGTAAATAATTTACGGAACATTTTGGAGAAAAATGGGTTAGGAGACATGTGGAGAAGGAGAGAAAATAACGTGAAAAAGTTTTGGAAAAAGGCGAGGAAAAGACTGGAAGATATAGAAATACAAATCATGTTCCATGAGATTGCCGAAAAGAGCTCATTAGTTTATTATAGGCCAATGAAAAATACATGGGGTAGGGAAAAATATATAGACATAGTAAATAAAGAAGAGAGAGAATCTATTGCATGGGTAAGAACCAGAGCATGGAGGCTAAGAGGGTTAAGACAGGGTATTCCTCAGAATCAATGTCCGATATGTGGTGGTAATGAAGACATTGAACACATAGTATTTAAGTGCTAAGGAACGGACAGTTTTTGTGTAAAGTCAAAAATAAATGGCTTTGGACAGTGGATAGAGAAGAGTAAGAGGTAGCGTATCTTACTTTGAATGGAAAACTATGGTGAATATGTGATGGTTAAGTAATCAATAAGTGAAAAGTGAAAAACAAGTGGAAATGGGATGTGAGAAACTGAAGCAAGATAATTTATTGATGAGAAATTGTAAAATATAAATAATCTGTAGTGATTGTCTACAGAATGCGTTGACAGTAAATTGTAAAATGTAAATAAACTGTAGTGATTGTCTACTAAATCAGTAGCCAGGGTCAAAGTGCAGTAGACAATCAAATTGTAAAACTCTTAGCACAATAAATACATACAAACTTAAAGCTTATATTTTCATGTTACACTACCATTTTCTTATTGCCTTTTAGTAGCGGCAACAACTTAACTGTCATCTCTATGTCGCTGATGAAAGCTCTCATATATGCAAATGGCATAGCTGCCGTTTAGTTTAACCAGACATTCAAATGATTCTTTACTCCTTCCTCTAGAAGGCCAAATTATACTGTAATTGATTTAAGCCTTACTTGTATACCAATTGTAGTGAAACTCTTTCATAGAGTGATATCAAATAGGTTAGACACATTGTTCATTGGTTAATTTTTATTGTTCATTGGTTAATTTTTATTTCCCTGAATTGTTTTTCAGGCCAGTCACATAGAGAATGATACTGACTGGGTGGAGTCAAAAGTTGTCACCTTAAGGTGGAAACATTACGGAGGGAGAAACACTATTGGGATCTAGTGGAATGGGCCACTTTTTATGCATGCCAATATACACACAAGAGACCTCCTATGTGCTTCCTCCTCCCCACCTATATACTCTTCCCAGGAATATTATCTGATGAACATGCTTGAACATTTGCGATTCAAGGAAGAGCTTGTTATCATGGCTAAACATCTGAATTCTGTTTGCAAATGATGTGTGTAACCAAGCACTTATTGCTTAATTTGAAATCATTCTTAGGCAAAAATATATCATGTATAACATTATGTGGAGAGAAGAATGACCTTTTATATAATGTAAGCTGGTGCACAAAACACCAGCCCAGGTACAGAGTGATGCTGATTCACTGTCATTTCACTGTCGCTCATCTGTTGTTGCAAAGCTGTTATGACTATGTATACTTTATCATTGTCAGTATGAAGGCTGTGAAGACTTGGTTCAGACATGTGAAATTTGTTGTTTGTATCTGTTCATGGCAGTTTTGTGTGCAACCCTGAAAATACCTAATGGATATCTAAATCTGTCATGGGTAGAGAAATTTATACAAAATTTTGTTTTCCTAAGCTTAGAATATGTAAAAAAGAATTGAAAGCTTTAGCATTTGAGTAATATTTAAATGAAATAAGTTTTGTGAGCTTGTAATATATTTCTACAGCTCATATTCAAAGTGAACTTAGAAAACATTTTATTAAGTTGGTATCTTAGTTTCTGTATATTTATGATAATAATTATGTTTGGATTTTAATGTTTTAAATATTTGTGTCCAAGTTAGCTCCAGTACTTGCTGCATAGTTAAGTTGAAACTATAAAATGAATTGCCACTAAACACCAAAACAAAGAATACTAATGTGAGAGTACAACAACAAAACTTGGCATGCAACAACAAACACATAACAAAATATTATCAGCCTACCTCATTTTACACTTACCCATCCTGATATAAAAATTAACAATCAAGAATAAGAAGAACGAAAATACAATACCTATCACCTTGATAATTATTGATACTTGCTGCCACATACAGGATGTTTGGAAATTCCTAGACCTTATACATGGAATGAGCTGATTGTGTTTTGAATAGGAACCAATGTCTTGAGATGTATCCTTCCTTGCAAGAGGTACAGCCATTTCAAATCTCCAACTTGTGCTGGAGATGTGCCATTTAACATTCATTCACAAATGTACTTTTGACATGAGGGTGCTAGCCATGCTAGCCTCTAGTTCCGCGGTTGTGGGTTCAAACCCGGTGGAGGGCGATGGATTATTTTGGGTGTAAAAATCCTTAACATGGCTTCCTTCAGAAGGGAAGTAAAGACGGTGGTCCTGTGTCATAGATTTATGGACATAAAAGAACCTCACGCCTGATAAAGAGGCCTCTGAGCAAAATTACCGGTCTTTCACGCCCAATATAGAATGGGGCGGTAAGAATCACAGCAGTTAAAGTGTGTCCATAAATAAAACTCAATTTATACTCCACTTTGTATTTCTTATTCCAGATGATATCAGCTGAGGATTCTGGCAAAAATGGATACACTGGAATAACCAAATTGTGAGGTCTCTACATTTGCTAGATTTAACTCCACTCAAGTTTTTCCTGTGCGGCTATATGCATAAGTATTGAATGGGCACAAAATTATTAAGTGAGCATACCAGAACATCATTTATGGGTAGAATATCATGTGAAATGAAATTGGTCACCGCACTGAACTGCTACTTTATTGAATCAAAATAGTAAACATACTTTTAAAAGAGGGTGTAAGGAAAAATTGTTTAACTTTAATTAGTAAATTAATTTTTTATATAACAAAGTGAATATGTGTTTTTCTTAACTCATATATTAGCAACTGCCAAATTAATGAATTTTTGTTTGTTAGAAATGCAACTGAGTCACAACTAATTAAATTATTTGAAACTTTTCTACATATTGTTTAAATTCCATAATACCACTAAGTTAATATATTTTGACATCTCACTATCAACTTAATAGGGATAACAAAGAAAATCAAAGTCAATATTCTTTATTTAAGGAGAACTAAAAAGAAGTTAAATAAAAAGAAAGAAGACCTCTTACATTTATGACGGAATGCTACTTTTTGGAATCAAAATGCTAATTGATGGGAATATTGCTGCCATATACTGTTACACAATGATTTTCTAGTGATGATGCTGGGCACTATTTTTTATTTGTTTGTTTTTTGAACCAAGGGGGAACTGAAGTACAAAATTAATTTTCTATAGTATTAAAGCCACAGCATTATTAGCAATTGAAGAATTAGTGGTACAAAGTTTCAGTTCAATATGTAATTGCACTTTTGAGATAGAAACTAATTTATATCAATTTTATTGATGGCGCAATATCTCCTCTCACAGATATTGAGCTATAGGTTTAATATTTATTTTCCTAATACCTCTGTAGCGAGGTTGTCTGATGCAAATTTTCATATGGTGGATAGTATTTTTTAAAATATGTATTTATCTTGCAAAGTGAAAAATAAGCAAAAGCTATGATTGTACAAATTATTTTTTGAAAAATAAACCAGAACTCATTTCAAAATTTCAATCTGAAATTTCATTACATAGGTACATTTTGAAATGCATTGTGGAAATTTTTCAGAACTCTACTTCTATTTTTGTGGGAGATGATAGATTTTGAAAATGGAAAAACAGCAAGAAAATTAAAATTCATACACATCACTGTTTCTAGCTTCTTTTCATTACAATACATACGTAAAAGAAAAATGTTCAAAGCTTGTCACAGAGAGTTATCTACTTTGCACATTCTTGATAAAATGTGCTTACTTAAGGTAAAGTACAATAAGGCATCCTTCCAAAACTCTTGATTATTAATTAAATACACATTTCTCCTACATTAGGGCTCCTTATTCCTCAAAATTTCATTTCCTTAAATCCATTAAACAAATGTTTAAAAAAGACCTGGTTTTGGATTATTAGATTCTGGCAACCCTATAATAGAGCATCTTATTACTTTATGTTATACTGGAATGGAAATACCAACTTTACATAGCAACATAGATTTACAGTACAAGTAATATTTATAGTAATTTAAAGTCACATTTTGTATAAAACAGTCTTTGTAAAGCATGGGGGAAATGCATTTCGATTGTACCTATGTGAGGTGGAAAAGTTCTTTTTGTTTGAATGATATTGCTTTATTTTGCTTAAATAACATAATTTGTTAAACACTGTTATTCCCCCCAAAAAATAACCCAAGCTAATTTAAGCACAACCTTAAAACAAAGGAAGCATGACATAAACAAAACAACTGATCAATCATAAATCATTCTTTTGATGCGTCTGGAGAAAATCACCTTTAGATTGCAACTAGAGATTTAACTCTGCAATTAAATTGAAGAAAACAACCCTATGAATTTGGAGACCAAGTGAAGTTATGTGCAATTTGTGTTTTTTCTTAAAAAATGTAAAACCTGCAAAAATATCTTTTGATTGTTACCCCTTCAGATAAATACAGCTGATCAACTGTATCTTGTACTATATATTTATCTCCTGATTGTATCATTTATCTCTCTCTTAAGTAACAACATTTTTCAGTTCAGAAACTTTTGTTTTTTCTTTTGGTCCAGTATTGGCACATGATCTAGTTAAATCACAAAAATGGGCCCCATTTATTTAGTTAGGGCAAAAGTAAAAACAATGATGCTAACTTCAATGTCACTTCTATAAAATTAAGAAAATCCTACTGCAATGGATAGTTGAACCCCTAAGTGAGATTGCTCCCTACTAGAGTTTTATTACCAAGATAACTTTAATTTAAAACATTTTAGAAACTTTCTTTCTCATTTTAGGCATCAGTAATGAAAAAACAGTTTTACAGTAGTTTTATATTTGCTCAACGGGCAGTTACTGCTGGTTTAAAGAACACATATAATATAGAGGGTGTCCGGGACAAAAACTACCAATATAAAGTTTAATAATTCACCCACTAATGAACCTAGGAATATGCTGTTTGTGGCACGTGACAAAGGAACATCTACATTTTTTATATTGGTAACATTTTGTTGATGTTTGTGGTTTCTTTAATGCTTTTTTTCCAGAACATAACCTCAAAATGGTGTATACAGTGCAGCAGAAAGTTGAGTGCTGTTATTGGCTTGCTGAATTGAACTTCTGGGTGTGTGTGCAGCATCAATTTTGATGAAAATTCTCCCAACAAAGACTACTTGAGAGACTCATAAAAACAGCTTGGCATACTTGGCTGCTTGAAGCTGAGTCTCTCATAGAGAAATGATCATGTGGGAAGAGTGTCAGGCAGCATTGCAGTGCAGTCCATCCAAATCGATTTGTCATTGCAGCAGGGCACTAAGGATGCTGAAGTCAACTGTTCATGATGTTCTGTATAAAAGGTTATGACTTTGAGTGTCAAAACTCAAATTGGTGCATAAGTTAAAACCAAACGATTTGCTGCAATGATTCAATTATGCCGTCAACATGTTATCAAAATTGATGACAACAAATTTCTGAGGAAGGTAGTTTTCAACAAAGAATACACCTCTCATGTGTGTGGGGTTATCAACAGGCATTATTCCCACGTATGGAGTTCAGGAAAATCCTTATGTGGTAAGGGAGTTTGAAAGGGACAGCCCTAAAGCTAATGTTTGGTGCAGCCTTATATGGGAAAAGATGATTGGTTCATTCTTCTTCAGAGAGTACAGTATCAATGATAATGTGTATTATTTGCTGGAGAATTATATCATCCAACAGATACCTAATGGATCATTCTTCCAACAAGATAAAGCTCCTCCACATTATGCAGGACAAGTGTGTGATCATTTGGATATCTGCTTCCCTCAGCATTCGATTGGCCTGGGTGGTCTCGTAGCATGGCCTCCAAGATACCCAGATCTAACCCCTCTGGAATACTTTTACTGGGGATACATAAAGGACATCATTTATAGCACCCTGTCATGGATTTGGATGATTTACATAGGAGAATTGCAGCTGCATCTGCAATCATAACTCCACAGATGCTAACAAATACTAGGGTAGAAATTGAGTAGTACTTGGTTCTAGGTCATGCTACAAGGGGTGCTTACATAGAGATTTATATGTAATTAAAAACCTTAGATGTTCATGTGTCATGTGCCATAAACTGTATGTTCCCAGGTTCATCATTGAGCGAGTTATTAAACTTTCTTATTGGTAGTTTTTGTTCCAGACACCCGTATTTTAATATTGGTTTATTTGCCATTGTCCTTGCAAAGTCCATTGTGCTAAAAGATCAACTATTGCAGGAGCAAAATGTAAACAGAATGTTACTAAACTGTAATTCTTGAACACAAGAATTCTTGTTCTAAAATTATTATACCAATACAATACAAAATTCTGAACCTGTAACAGAAAAACAATTTTCTAAACAAAACAGAAGTTCCAAAGATTTTGGAACAGCAACATTGCATCCTTATTTATTGCAAAAACTCTCATTTTCTATACACTTATGAATGCAGCAGTGCAATAAAGCCAACATAGCTCACAGACAACAAAAGTGCACTAGACATAAACACACACGTGTATGACAAATAGGATTATTGCTGTACTGCAAGGTGTTTCTTGTGATAGATATGTATCAATTTTGGTACAAAACTTTTTCTATCCCCATAATAATAAATACTTTTTCATTACTCCCAAATCAGGAGAGAGTAAACTTTAAGATACCATATACTTCCACACTGATAAACCGACAGACCTTTCTCCTAACGTTTTCATATTCTTAGTAAATAAGCAATACCACTTTAGTTAGTTAACTTGAAATATTTGCCTTCTTTTCAGCACATTGAAGTATAATAAGACATTTAACACGTTAAGTGCCATAGATATTTGATGAAATTTTCCCATGGACCATTGTGACTTTTTCCCAAAAGTCAATAAAGGGCACACTAAATATTAACTTACTGCAAAGATTAGTTTTGTAGAGGACTTTACAGGCAATTATTATAAAAAATAATTCTTGCCATCCCTGGGGACTGCTGTGGTCCCGTACAAGAAATTTTATCATGGTACCAGTGGTCCTGCATAGCAGTCCGCTGTAATTTTTAGCAAATGTATGGATTCATTGAAGTAGATTTGATTTTTTTTCACTCAGAGCGCCTCTGTTGCCTTGAATGATATAATGTCCATATTGTTAGATTAGAGGCCCTTATCTGTAATGTAGAAAGCACACTTTTGCAATGTTTACCACTATTGAACAGGATTTTTGTCCTCACACTTGCATCAGAGATTTCAAAGAAAAGAAAAATCACAGAAGCATTGCGGTTCTCAAACTCTGAGTGATCCCTTTCAGCAGCAGCAGATATATCAATTTATACGAAAAGGAAATCTGTAAATACACATACCCTCAAGAAACATGACCGACCAGCTCATAAGGTACAAAAGTATTGTAAAGCATTGCTACAAAAAGAAACTCGCAAGAAATTTATCAAAAAATAAAGCCAAGAAAGTAACCACCTACTACGAAGTATGCAGCAGAAAACTTCATTTTTGCTTGCTGTGCTTTGCTAATTTTCATAATTAAGAGTTAAAAACAAAAGTTTCTGATACTTCATATTTTGTATACTTTGAACGTTAGAATTAAATGCATTCTTTGTCAGCAATTCTAATTAAGCTTTTGCTTGCTGGCATTATTGTGTTCTATTGTCTGACTGTATATAAACACAGTTATTAAAAATTCTTTTGTTCATGCTGACATCTTAGAAATTTAGACCTCCATAATATACCAACTCCAAACCCAGTGGTAGTAATGCCGAGATATGGAACATAGAGATCCATTTTATAGGTAAACCTCAATGTTTCAGTGAACCACTGGTTTGTAGAAATCTTAAATTGGTCCAGAAATGTAGTGGTCACATGGACCGCCACAGCCAGAGCCCAGGGACTGCTCTGGCACTTAACGTGTTAAAATTAGAAATGAAGTGTTTGCAAAATAAAATAACCAAAGAAAAATACTAGAAATCTTTAAATAACCTCAAAGAGTAATACATTGTATGACCCTAGATCTCTACTCCATGTAGTCTGGCTCTTTAATTAAACACTTGAAAGTGAAATTCAATGTAATGGGAAGAAAAAGATTGAAAATGACAAAGTTTAAGCTACATTAACGTAAATAATACCATGTTATGTTGCATCACATCATGTCACTGTCATTGCAATTCCAGATTAAAAAGAATTTATACTTAACAGCTTTTTCTACACAATAGGAATTGAATACACAAAAAAGCCTTCTTGTCAGTTTTCTTTCTATCTTTTCCTGCAACTGACAATGAGTCTTTCTTTAAATTGTTCATTGCATTCAGTTAAAAGAACGAAAAAATCTTTCTGTTACAAAATCAAATGTTTATCTAGTACTTGAAAATTTTGAACTCTCCATTATGTATAATGAAATGAGCTTGTATTTGCATTTTCACTGTAACCACTGAATTACAAAACAAACTTTCTATGAGATAATGTCAAAATTGTCTTCCCTATCTTATATTATCACTTCCCATTAACATGCCCCACTTATTACACATGTAGGCTATATATAGTTGCTTGAGCAGTGTTTTAACAAGGCTACTCCATACATTTATTTTTTATCATTTAACCTGAAGCATACATTGGACCATTGGTAATAACTATATTATAAAGGTAAATGAGAGGTAAGAAATTAAATTGTTGAGGCCAATATCCAAACAATGTTAAACAACTCTGTTCATGCATGGGAAAATCTTCAGCATTTATGTTTTAACATGTGGTGCAAGGAATCAACATGTATTTTAAAAACCGTTGCAATAGCTCAACAATGAAACATGCAAATGCAAAAATATGACACTCTGTGAAGAAATGGACACACAGAAAATAGATGCATGACACACATCATGAAAATTCCATAAAATATGAAGTTCAATATCCAAACACACAATACTTCCTTCTCCTTCATACCTTTCCAAGCAGTGATGACATTTTCCTCTTGGTAGGTGCGCCATTAATTCTAACTTACAAGTTAAATATTTGATGATTTTATTAAGGAAATACAGTGCCAGCTTGTATTAAAGGAAACAGGGATGCATGGCCTTCCTTAAATTCTAAACCATAAAAATACTTAAAATAGTTCTTTAAGTACAAGTGTATTATTTTAGTTATTAAGTCCCAAGGACAATGGAATTAGTAGGTGGTCTGAAGACATAATTGTTAATAATTCCCATGATGTACACAATAATTATGGTGCATTCGTTTATTGTTGAATACATAAATAAATGAACAAAAACTTAAAGAAATGCTGTAAATTAAAACTTTGATTTGTGAGTTTCAACTTTCCTAGAAAACAGTATCTAGTCATTCTGTATTTAATACACAAAGCATTTTGAACAGTGAAGGAAGAATCTAGCAAAATTCCTAATGAAATTGTAACTAAAGGTAAAGAAGCTGCAGAGATATTTGTATAATAAGGAATATACTAGTTTTGAAAGCTGGTTGAAGTGGATAATATTAATGAAACAGTACTTCTGACTTACTTCAGACCAGGGATCTGGATAAAACATTTGTATAATAAGGAATATACTAGTTTTGAAAGCTGGTTGAAGTGGATAATATTAATGAAACAGTACTTCTGACTTACTTCAGACCAGGGATCTGGATAAAACATTTGTGTAATAAGGAATATACTAGTTTTGAAAGCTGGTTGAAGTGGATAGTGTTAATGAAACAGTATTTCTGACTTACATCAGACCAGGGATCTGGATAAAACATTTGTATAATAAGGAATATACTAGTTTTGAAAGCTGGTTGAGGTGGATAATATAAATGAAACAGTACTTCTGATTTATTTCAGGTCAGGGACTGGATAAAACATTTGTATAATAAGGAATATACTTGTTTTGAAAGCTGGATGAGGTGGATAATATTAATGAAACAGTACTTCTGTCTTACTTCAGACCAGGGATATGGATAAAACATTTGTATAATAAGGAATATACTAGTTTTGAAAGCTGGTTGAGGTGGATAATATTAATGAAACAGTACTTCTGATTTATTTCAGGCCAGGGACTGGATAAAACATTTGTATAATAAGGAATATACTAGTTTTGAGAGTTGGTTGAGGTGGATAGTATTAATGAAACAGTACTTCTGATTTATTTCAGGTCAGGGACTGGATAAAACATTTGTATAATAAGGAATATACTTGTTTTGAGAGTTGGTTGAGGTGGATAGTATTAATGAAACAATACTTCTGTCTTATTTTGGGATATGAGTAAAACATTTTCCCCAAACTTACTGTGGACCAAATATTTGAGGCTGATGGTTAACAGAAATGTGAACATTGAAAAACCACAGTTAATACTGAGTGTAATGGTGTTAATTAACCTATAAAGGTAGCTAAATGTTTCGTTTTTGTATCATAATGTTTTTGTAAAATTGCAAAAATTGAATAAATTAAAAATGACTTGTTTTTCTCTATTTACACCTGTGCTGGCATAAAAAAATCCTGAAGGTAAGGTGAATGTTAGCAATCTCATATATAAGGAATAAATACTCAATAACAAACTAGTGCACCATAAAAATAATTTCTACTTAAATTATCAGCTCACCATTTTATAATGAATTTTCAAGACATAAAGTGAAGGAACACATAATGTGCTATAACTGATAATAAATGTAATTGCTCTCACAAGCAGCATTGTGTCAATATTTCAGTCCTCTTCTGATGTCATGTGATTCCTTATAGATTTGAAATTAAAAGCCTAAATGAAAATTAGCTAATTACTCTGATAATAATTTTAAAATATTCAGCTCTTAATCTTTAAAATCATAACTGAATATCTGCTTGAAATAAGGAAAACATTGCAAATTTTATAAAAATAACCTGAGGATTAAATATAGTTGGGTTCCTGTTGTCATTCTTATTCAGGGAGTCTTTTTCTGGCCTCATGTGGGATCCTGGGTTCAACAGAAGACCTTTTGTTGTTATTGAAACTTGTTAAACTTGGTTTTATGCTATTTCATGTCACTTTTGTTACTGATACAAACCAATTTAGTTCAGATTCAAAACTTCTTGACTTAAGGCATATTTGTTCAGAGCAACTTAAATGTATATGAATACCAATAATTTTTTTTCTCTTTAGGGTTTCTGAAAGATCAAGTATTGGGAGACACCACAAGAATTTGAGAAAGTTAATCGTGCAAAAGATGCCCCCGAATGTGGACGTTTGAACAGTTACAAATTTCAAGCAGCCCCCTCATCCTGGGGGTAGTAACTATCAGTATACCAAATTTCATCCAGGTAAATTCCAACCGGACTTTCAGAAAGCCTGTTTTGACTAAGTCCAAAAAACTAGAGTTTTGAATATGCCTTCTTTTGGAAGACATTCAACAAATCCTCCACATTTTGGTAACAAACATGTTGGCTACAGCTATAGCTGTTCAGGAGTGATAAACTTTTAATTTTGTAGAAAGCATGGAAATTCAAAGGATTGGAAAATCCAAGGCTTGAAATTTTAAGGATTCAAAATGTCAGCTTCCAAATTTAAAATTGTATGAGGCAGTGTTGTGTAGCTGAGTAGAGAAATTCAGGTCTGGACTTAGTACCTCCTTACTTCTATTGATTAAGAAGCTATGAGGTAAAAGATTTTCATAAGCTCCAAAATGCCATAAGTTTCAAACAGCCAAGAATTTCGAGAAGCAAAGGTCAGATAAGTCATCCTGAGACTTGATCAGGAAGGGTAAATCTCAACAGAGTTTTCCCGCAGCCGCGTTTGATTCAGTCCAAAAAAATAAATTTTCAGCTTTTCAGCTTTTGGAATGCATTTAACAAATCTAAAGATATAAAAATTTTTCCAGAATATCTCCTACATCTTGGTAACAAAAAGTTGGCTGCAGCTATAGCTCTTCAGGAGTGAGAAAGTTTTCAATTTCGGAGGAGGCCTGAAAATTCATGGACCAAATATTTAAATCCAACTTTAATAAACAACCTAGACCAAAAATAAAGTTATAAAGTTAAAACCATTAATATAATCATAACAGTTAAAGGCAGAAACACAAGTGAAGAACAATGTGCATCTTCATCTACTAAAGAATAAACATGTTATCCTGAAATTTATAACCTTTGTTATTTCAATGCTACAGTTATAGCAAGTAAGCTAAGTACTGGCACACTAATGAATCCAAGTGACTATATGGTGTCTTTCAAAAGTCACTTCAAACTTTAAGTACTCTAAATATTATTATATTTAAGACTGGAGAAAACAAATATATCATTGTGTTGAGCAAACATTGGAGTTTGGGTTTTACAAAACACTGGGAATAATATGTCTATCATTCTCTTCTTTAAAATGCACTATTGTTTCTTTCTGTGACATCATATGGAGAGCTTTGCAGAGAATGTCTTCCAATATTGGTAATTACTTGTGAGGTAATATCTTTCAGTTGCAGTGGGTTGTTGAATGTACCAGTATAACTGATCTTTAGTCAACCTTGCAACCAAAAGTTGGCCTGATTGAGATCTGGAGATCATATTGTTTGAAAGTGCCCACTGATGACATAACAACCAAATACTGATTAAATCATTATATTATGAAATGATAATTATGCTCTTAAGTTGTTAAAGTCTAAATTTTCTCAGACTTTGAGAGAAGGACTCCTATTGCTTTCGTAATAACACCTCACCAACTGTATTCAACATTTTTAGTGAGAGAGACTTTACAAATCATTAATATTTTATTCAACAAAATCATACTATAAAATATATAATGTAAAAAATCCTTATAACAACAAGTGAATATTAAAGCCCCATTGCTTGCCCAAAATAGTAATTTTTGTATTTCTTTTTGAACTCAAATGTTAAAATATTTATAATACCTACTTTAAAGTTTGAAGAGTCTTTTGAAAGTCATTAAACATGAATTATTTGACATGAGTTTACTTATAAATAATTTCAATTATGAAATTTCTTATAAAAATATTTTTCTTCCACTTCTGTTGATATATGCATAATTGCTAAGAAGTATAAATTTCTGAACAATTGTATTCTTATAGCATCCAAAAAATGAAAAAACATTTTTTTGACCAAGTAGTAGTTGTCACCAATAACAAAATGGAAACAAAGGAAGAAAGAATGGTAAAGCGATCTTGAAGACTGTAAGAAATCCTTAGGTTTGCCTAAGGCACTTTTGCTGAAATTCATTTTGTAGTAATATATGTCTCCTGCACTCCAGCTGAGCATAATGCACCTTTAAAACAGTGAAATTTGTAAGGTGCTTTGACAAATGTATCGTGCCCATTCTAAACCTTCTATCTAGCTATAATGCTTTATTCCCTCTTATTCATTACTGAAAATAATACTTAATGTAGTGATGAAATGGAAAGAACAAATGAAGAAGAAAAGAAAAAACAAAGTAAATGAGAAGAATAAGATGAGGCCACACACAATCGACCATTGTTTTCCTTAACCTAGCATTTTTATACAGCATAAATTTATATCTTAAGTTTATAACTTTTTGTGTCTTCTGAGTTGCATAATAAATTGAATGAATAAGCATTTCTCAGTTTTCAAAATAATGTGGCAGAGAATTAAAAATATTCCTCTTGGGATGTTATTAATACTGAACATAATGACATTCTGTGCATAATCTAAATTATAGCTTGAAAAATGTTTTATATATAATATAATTATCAGAGTTTTAAATGTAATTTTCAGCTACAGTTTTTACGTGTAACTTAGAATACTTAGTAGTGAAAACACTCACGTCTCTGCTGCGGTCTCTTGTCTCCAGCTATGCTCATTGAACGTCCCAACATCATCTCACCCTTCACTGCTTTCAGTTGACGGAGAATCTCTTCAGGATCTCGTGGTACACGAGACACAGAACTTCGTCTCCTCTCTTTGGTATAAGTTGGAGCTGGCATATCTGCATCTGCTGTAAAAAATTTTTACATTTATTTCATATTTAATGCTCACATGCATTTAGGATCATTAATAAAACAATTGAGAGCAGCTGGATGGTAACTTCTACTGCCAAAAGTGTTTGTTGTGATTGTTCTTAATGACACAACATCTTACAGGAACAATCAAGTTATATGCATAATAAAAAACATGATTTCATAACCTCTAATTTATCAAATTATCTAAAGTGATACCTGTCTATAAAAATGATAAGTTCTCTTCTGTTCCTAGCAGTTATCAGCCAATACACTCAATGAAACAGTTTTGCAAAATATCTTCTCAAACAGCCAATGATGAGGTAACGAGTCCAATAGAATATATTGATATACAATATCAGAATGACCTGATATATACAATACACAAACAAAACAATATACCAGATGAAATGAGAGCCATAGCAATAGTTATGGAAAATGAAAGATACCCAGAAAAAGAATGACTCCAAATATATACAGATGGATCCCTCATCAATAAAAAAACAAATGCCGGTGCAGGAGTATACTGTAAACATTTTGCACAGTATCTAACATTAGATGAAACATCAAACCACTATGATGGAGAATTAACAGCTATAAAAGCAGCATTACAGAACATTTTATATAGACCATACATAAAACAAAAAATAGTCATCTTATCAGACTCAAAATCAGCCATAGATGGAATAGTAAATTACAATAATAAAACAACAAGAAATATTAAATAAATAAGAAGCCTAATTAAAGCAGTTGAAACTAGAAATCATGTCACTCTACAATGGATCCCAGCTCATGTCCGACTTTTGGACAATGAACATGTGGATCAATTAGCAAAGAAAGGTGCAATACAACAAATAAAACTTGTAGGACAAATAGAAATAAAAAAACAATTAAATAACATTAAACAACATTTCAAAAGGCAGCAGAGACTTGATGAAGAAAATAAATTAAAAGATAAAGATTATAAGAATATTAAAGATAGAGTTGATATACAAAAAATGCTAAGGAAGACTACAGTGGCCTTATTTAGGATGGCAACTGGCCATGATTGCCTCGCAGAACATCTCTACAAGATATGATGTCTGCCTACACCCAAGTACACTCTCTGTGAACAAGATGTCATCCTGAACAAACATCATCTTGCCAAATACAAAGGCCTTAAAAGTGATAACTTAGAGACTTTATATTGGGAAGCCAGAGGGAAAATGATGCAGATGAATTAATCCCCAGTGCCATTGGTGATGAACAACAACAACAGCCAATGCTGATGAAACTGATAAGAGCAACGACAGTATGCTCTTGATTATGGGAGTATAATTTACAGTCTACATATTACCCTTGCATCATTTACGCTTGAAAAAAGCAGAGCATTTGCTATATTGTGGGACCATGGATTGCGTGTATGCATCAATGGTGGCTCGTGATTTGCAAGTTTGGGAGGGCGGTGATGATGTTTCGTAATAAGCACCTTTACACAACAGGTTTTATTCTACAATTTACCAAAGAAAATATATGTAAACAAAACAACCATATAAACCAAAATGTTCTGCATATAATCAATTTCTTGTTCACTTTACTGCATGTATTTTTCATCACGTATCAAATCCTATATATTTGTGCAATTCAGAAATAAAACATGCAATAAAATGCATCTGCCAGAGTGAGCATAAATTAAACTATATTAATAATTATAGTGTTACTCCCTGTAGTAACAGGAACCCTTTTGTCATTTATATTGATGTTGTTTTAACCCCACTGTTGGAGAGCCAAACTTGCAGTAGTTTATTGTTGCTGTTGCACCACACACGTATGATACAAACTTTCCGGTGGCCTTCGCCCCCACGTTTAAAAAAATCAACTTTGTATTTTAATGTTTATTTAAATATTATATATGTATGCCTCAGCTACATCAGTAGTAATTTTTAGAACACGTATCTCTTAGCAGGGCTGGTGTGGCTAAAGAACAAGGCTTACACAAATTATAATTGTATTGTACTTTGTTTATTAATCCTTCACACGATTAAATAACACTTCAGTGATTATCCTACTATAGAGCTGTGAGATTATTGTTTAATTGCACTTTTTAACACATAAACTTTATATTATTCTCACCGCAATGAATTTTTATGTCTCACATTGAACACATACCGTACTGATTGGGTACGCATTCTAAACTGGACTGGTTGGGAACACTGTCTTGTAGCGTCTCCCGCCTGAAGTTGCACTTCTTCTCTATTTCAACTCTCTGATTGGCTGAGCCTACTCCAATAGGATACTTTTATTTAACCTAAGCTTTTTCTAGTTTTTGATTGGCTATTTTTAAACTGTTTTAAATATTACATTATTATTCCAAGAATTATTAGTAGCCTTTATTAAACTTTCTAATTTATTGTTGTCTCAAGGTTACCTCATTGTTAGCAACTTTCGACTTCTACTTTGTAATTCTGTTTGCTACGGAAGGCAGCTTGCTTCTATTCTCACAGCTCCTACATTTTTAAACTATGTAATACATTCACATAACATTATTATACATGTACATAATAATATAAACAGAATACAATGACTGTTACATACATTTTATATATTATTACATACACATATTGCTTTAAGGTGGGCTGTTATTATATTATATTTTATTTATATAATTAGACCAATATTATTTAAGTGTTAAAAATACTGCCTCAATATTATATGGTGCACCCATGACTTAATGAGTATCGGTTAACATTTCTGTGGAGAACACAGTTTTATAACAAATGGCTACTCAGTGCTTTGTTTTCATAGAAATATATATTTACAAATATTAATCACACATATTACACATCGATAAGCCTGTGTTTTGTGAAAGATTTCTTCTAAGTTCCTACCTTCTATAATAATATTTATTCAGACATCAGAGTAAGAACATAAATTCTTAAGGGGGAATTCATGGAGTTTATGTTTGCTGGTTTCCCAACTGTATCTAAACCTATATATGATGCAAGCAATCAACAACATGCATTGGAAAAATGATCAGGAGTATAAAATGAACTGCAAGAAATTTATTATGCATCTTGTATCTACTTGCCTTCATATAAAATAAAATAAACCTTGACTAAAAACATATAAACCTGATTAATATTCTTGTAGGTGAAATCCATTCACCTCTCCTTTTGTTTGGCAAAATGGTTGAAATCAGGGCCTTCTGAATATAACATTAGGCTAAAGCATTAAATCTGTCTTTTTGGTATTTACACTGCTCATTATGATTTTTTAACTAATTAATTTAACTTCACTTACACTGAATTAACTGGTTAAATTAGGTATTTTACACAACACATGCTTCTGAACCCCATAGTGTGTGAATCACAGCACTGTGTAAGGGTGCGTGCACTGTGATTATGTGATGTGCAAACAAGAGCCACCAACATAAATTATTACAGACAAGGGGAATTATTTATTTTCTGCTCTGAATCATTTTAACTCTACAATGCTATATTTTAAATCGCAATATAACTTAGGAATTTAATTAAATTAAATACATTCTATAATGAAAACATTCGCACTATTCAATGTATTAGCATTGCAAAAACATTTCAAACAAAACAAAAGCTATAAAACTAAATTGGGGAGTGTAGAAATTAATACTGCAATATCTGATATTATCCTTCCTTTCCTGTTTTCATTTTTACTTTCTCTACTATGTATAGTAAGTAGGGGAAGTATTGCATTCCACCCAAAAATTCGATGTCGAGATTTCACAGGAAATACAGGTTTTGAGGTGCACTGAATGCATATAAAGCATTTTTGGATACATGCCCGTGTGTGTGTGTGTGTGTGTGTGTGTGTGCGTGTGCGTGCGTGCGTGTAAATAGTTCAGAACTCAGAAACGAACAGTCGGATAAACACCAAACTTGATATTTAGGTTTAGTATCCTCCAGAGATGCGACGCGAAGGTTTTCAAGGAAATCCTCCCACCCCAGATTACCCTTTACATGGAACATTTTTAGAAATTTTTTTTAAAACTATTTCATTTGTATAGCCCCCTTTAACTTCTGTGGTCATATCAGGGGGTTAACCTGGGGAACAATATGTTGACTGTAGGTTCTTTAACCCTGGGTTTTAATCAATTCTAACTGAAACACACTCACATTCAGTCCCACATATATACTTCCAGACTCTGCGGAGGGTAAAGGAAGATTCTAATTAAAGAAAAATTTCGCCATTCCAGCTGGGAATTGAATCCGGACCTCTGATTTAAGAAGCCAAAATGTTGACCACTTGACCACAAAGGCACTCTGTGATTGATAAATTTATAATAAATAAACTTTTAAAGAATAAAATAATTTAGCATGCGTATCTTAAATGAAGCATTTCTCTTTGGGTTGTTCATTTTCTTGAAAAAGTAAAATTACTTATGAATTGCGATTGTAGCCTTTAAACATCTTATATTTCATATTATCAAATTATCTTATGGATATGTCTGTGAGGAAATGTCCATAATTATAACTTTTAACAAGATTATACAAAATTCCTGCCAAATAAAGAGGACTTCACAGGCTATTCCCAGAAAATTCAAAATATACATTTTATTTGTTATGTAAATATCTTTAATATATGGTATTTTAATTAAAATCCTTAGAGCAATTTTTTAGAAAATAAAAAATTTTGAAAAATGTTCCATGTAAAGGGTAGTTTAGGGTGGGGGCATTTCCAAATAAAGAGGACTTTACAGGCTATTCCCAGAAAATTCAAGATATAAATTTTATTTGTCATGTAAATATCTTTAATATATGGTATTTTAATCAAAATCATTAGAGCAATTTTTTAGAAAATAAAATGTTCCATGTAAAGGGCAGTACAGTAGGGTAGTATAATTCTGAACATACTATTTTTTTGGATTCAAGAGGCCTCAAAACATGTACTTCCCATGAAATCTTGGCTTTGAATTTTTGGGTGGAATGCAATACTTTTTCTACCTATTTTGTATATGGTAGAAAAAGTAAAATTCCAGTTACAGGAATGTATTTAATCCAAATGACAGCTCACATTTTATCTTTAAAACCCAAACTTAATTTTGTTTTACTTTTTTAATCAGTTGATCATACGCAGTGCAGTCGAAGATGAGGGCACAGACCAGCTAGAAGCTAATTAACCTTTGTACTTTTCTGATTCGCAACTGGCGGCACATGGTGCGTTCAAGGTTATCTTTATCACAACTATTCACAAATTAGTTTGTGCATTGTGCATGTCAAAGGTGAAAGTTTATTCAAGACATCTGTTGTTGTGTGTGATTTTCTTAAGACTGTTAATGTTTTGTTATTAGTCCACTGCAATGCCTGCCGACAAATTCACACTTGAACAACTAATTTTTGTGTATGTTACGTAAGTAAAAACCAGATATTGTAAACAGGTGTGTAGACAATTACAGGAGAAACTTCCTGGTATTCCAGTTTCAGATAGAGAAACTGTTAAATGTCTGGTTAATAATTTTAGGACTTGCTAAACACTAAACCTAAGAAGCAAAAACAAGATGTTCTAATGAAGGAAAAGATTGACATTGCTGCATCTACTTGTGAAGTACCTTAAAAAGTAAACTTTATGGGAACAATCCTCACAGCACAGATGAACTTAAGGATAAATTAAAAACAGAAATTATGAGAATTATGCAAGAAGAACTTATGTGTGTGAATGGAAATATCATCCAAAGATGCCAGAAGTGTCTTCACACAAATGGACACCACTTATAACAAGGTTAGTACTCATTATAGTGCACATTACTATCACTTGTAAGTAATGGGAGAGTTACGGAAGGAAAAACCCCCAGCAACAGTGTATGGAGCACGTATATGCACAATTTGTGGTCTTACCATAAAATGATCACACTGTAGTTGCTGATAATGTTAAATGGTGAATGCATTTTGAATCCACTGAAATGCCTTATTTATTGTAAAGCTTTATACTAAGCAAGCCATCATATGTCAATATTTTGGATAGGTATACCAAAACTGTTAAACAATTCCCTTTCTTTAAAAATATAACATTTTTCACCTTTATCTATAAGATAGATGCAATAGTTTTCACATAAAAATAAAAATCTCTCCCTGTGCTTTGAAATAATTGTCACTAGAAACAATATGTTTAAGATCTCCTGCTAATGAATGGCTACATGTGTACACTGACAGATCCAGCTTACCAAATAATGGTGGTGCTGGTGTAGTTTGCCCACTCTAAAGTGTTTTCATAGAGTTTAAGCTTAAATTTTACAAATTTTGATGGTGAAATTTTAGCAATCCTTCTCATCTTCTATTCAAATAAACAAATTTAAGTTAACTGTAATATTATCTGACTCTGCTGATAATATCTATAGCACCTGATGCAATAGCCAAAAGCTTAAATGTTCTAGAATGCCAAAAAATTAATTAATTTAAATAAAAGAGTAGTACTTCAAGTAGTACTAGTAGTAGTAGTTGGTAGTAGTACTTGTATACCAACACACTGTGAAATACAAGGCAATGAAGACGCTGATTTTCAAGAAAGTTAGTAAAATTACTTCAAATTACTTCTGGTCCACTGTCTTGTCACTCTATCAAAAGAATTAAATCAACATACAATATGAAGAATATGTACCACAAACAAAAGGAAAACAATTGGAAAATCTATAGAACCACACAATTAGAATTAATACACTGACAAGAAAGTCCTCCATAGCAGTTTTTAGATTATTAACAGGCTATGACTACTTCAACAAACAACTAAATAAATTAAACTTGAAAAACCTGTTGAGAGCGCCTCCCAAAGATCAGGTACCAAAAACTTCCATACCTGGGATTTAAAGATTAATTGCTAAGAATGCAATAAAGTATACATCAGAAAACTCAAGCATAACATAAACATCTGCACCAAAGAACATATCTGGAATATATAATATAAACAGACAGACAAATCAGCCATTGAAGCACACTTTTGGGAAACAAACCATGAAATAAACACAAACTCTGAACTACTAAAAGAAGTAAACCATCCGCTACAACTCGCCATATGGGAGAAGATTTTTATCCAAAAACACAAACACAGAGTTATGAACTATGAAATTCTGCCTATGGACATCTATACCAAATTAATTGCGCCATCCTTCAAAGACCAGGATGAAGATGACACCACTGCCACCAGTCGATCTATAGCTGATGATGGAAGCATAAGCTTCTAAAACATGTTCTATATAAATTACAGAGTAAATGAAGCAAACGTGTCCCAAATTTGACTCCTAGTGCTTAAATACTGAATTTTGCTTTTAATGTTACAAAGCTTCTAAGAATTCAACTACACAGTCTCCTTGAGGGTCTAGGAGTACCATACCAGCCTCTAGTTCCACGGTTGTGGGTTCCAATGTGGCAGAGGGCAATGGATTTTTTCAGGCATAAAAAATCCTTAACATGGCTTCCTTCAAAACGGAAGTAAAGCCAGTGATCCTATGTCATAGATTTATGGCACATAAAAGAACCTTAAGCCTGATAAAGATTTGCCTCTGAGCAAAATTTCAGTCTTTCATGCCCAATATAAAATGGATACTAAGAACCATAGTAGTTAAAGAGCTTCCATACAAAAAAAAAAAAAAAAAACATTCTACACTGGAGATTGGCATACCAGAATCTCCTATGTGCCATTTTTGTGAACCTGAAGAAGATATTACAGAAACCACCTAATTAATCAACATACCAACCTCTCATCAAAATATTAAGAGTGCAAAAGAGTGAATGCCTTCATTGTCAACTGCCCAACATTAGATACCAACCAGTCATAATTTTCATATAATGTGGATGTAATTATTTTGTCTTACCACTGACAATATTTTAAGAAAGTTGTAATACTTAAAACTAACTGAACCTGAAGGAAATTTCCAAAGCTGCTAACTCATAAGAATTGCCATCAGATGGCTCAATCAACTTCTCTCCAGAGGCAGTAGTATTTTTTTATGATTGGTCACAGAGCACATTGGCTATCACTGCTGAGAGAAGAATGAAGCAAAATATTGCTTGGTCATTTCATGCTGAGAAATAGTTATAAATCTATATCCATGTACTTGTGAATGGGTTGTTAATCTATGTAGATGCTAGTTCTAGTATAGGAAATACTAAGCTGGTATTTTTAAGAGCCTCACTTTGTATATAACATTTTGATCCTATAGAAGAAAAGATTAGCAAATTATCTCACCAGAAAAGCAGACAAAGTGATACCAAGTGCTCTGTAGTGACAAATACACCTAAAAATGTTAACAAACTTAGAAACAAATCCTGGCTGTGACAATGAATAAATTTGTATGCATCTCACATCTATCATCATTTATATCACCCGGAGCATGGAGGCTAAGAGGGTTCCTCAAAATCAATGTCCGATAAGTGGTGGTAATGAAGACATTAAACACATAGTATTTAAGTGCCAAGGAACAGAAAATAGGAGAAGAGAATTTATTAAAAAGAAGTGATTGAAGGGGGATAGAAATACACTTATAATCGAAATGATGTGCAAGGACGCTAGGAGCATTGGACAGCTTTTGTGTAAAGTCAAAAATAAATGGCTTTGGACAGTGGATAGAGAAAAGTAACAGGTAGTGTATCTTATCTTGAATGAAAAACTATGGTGTGATGGTAAAGCAATCAACAAGTGACAAGTGAAAAACAAGTAGAAATGGGACATGAAAAACTGAAGCAAGATAATTTATTGACGGGAAATTATAAAATGTAGATAAAATGTAGTGATTGTCTACAGAATGAGTGGCCAGGGTCAAAGTTCAGTATGCAATCAAATTGTAAATCTCTTAGCACAATAAAACAATTATAACATACCATACCATACCATACCACATGATTGAGGAAGAGGCACTTGGCTTTGAAAAAACATAAAAATATATTAGCATAAAACATGACAGAAAACAAGCTCATGTTTTACAGACATTTACCTTTATCTTTATCCTGGGCAGACTGGAAAGAACTACGACGAGATCCTGGAAGAGAACGGGAAAAGTCTCGACCAAGCTGATATGTTTCCACCTCCAGCTGCTCAGACTGACTTGACCCTCTCCTTGAACCAGATGCAGAGAGCGCCAACCATGCATGATCTGGGTGAAGAAAGTTCAGCTCTGGACTGCTACCTTTATCATCGCTTTCTCTGTCATCTGAAATGCACACAACAATTTTGTTACAAAGAAAACAACATAATTGTACAGCTCACCTTATTTCATGCCACAAGATATTCTATGTCATTTTTACTTTTAGTTAGCAACATGATAGGCGAATATTAAAAGAAAATGAATTTATGAAGTACCCACTCTATCTGAATTTTGTAAAGAAGGTAACTGTTTTATTTTCTATTGAACTTACGTTGCTTTAACTACAAGATCATATTATGATGGGTCTGTTAGGATATACCTTGTGGATTGGTGTATGGCAGACAGTTAGCCTTCTAAGTCTGTACCATCTTACTTTGTCACTTTCCACAGAGGCATGTGCACAGCAACTGTACCTCTACTTCTACACTTGCCAGGCAGTGGCATTAGGGTGCTGTCCAGTCTACCTGCTTTCATTATCTGTGGATAGATGGCAGAGCATTCACTATTACCATCTATTTTTCATGTTTGCTATTGTTTTAGATTTAAGGTGGAACTTTATGTCCTGGTATTAAACATCCAATCCAGTATTTACCTTGGCGACTGAGTATATCACATACCCCCCCCCCCAAACAAAAAGCAAGCCAGATTGGTTGGCCCATGGTATTTGAATGCCAGACCACCTGAATGCTGACCACAGATGTTACCACCTGAGCCATCCCAATTGTTTAAAATAACTTATCAGAAAATATGTGTATAAAGTTGGTTATGTAACATTTTGCAAACGCATGAATAATAAGTGAGATAATTCAATATTTTTACTTTGTGAACCATTAGAAATTCCAATTTGGACAAAATAGTTAAGATACTATATAATTCTATTTTCTGGGTGGGGCCTAATTTCATAAAAATTAGTTTTGTATGAAGAGGTAATCCATGTGCTTCTCACATATATATATTTTCTTCTGTCTCTCTCTGCTCACTTTCTCATGTATATGCCTCTCTTACTCTTCCTGTATCTTATATTCCTCATTCTCTTAGTTTTCATGTCCATCTTTCTCTCCTTCTCCCCTTTTCCTTTTTTCATCTCCTCTCATCTCTTACTTGTCACATAAGTAATAAAATTGCTTTTTCTGGGTTATTAATACAAATTAAAACTTAAGTAAACGGTCTAACGGACCCAAAATTGTGCCCCTTTCTTATACTTACAACTATGCAACCAGAACTATGCAGCTTTTCATGGAAATTGGTTTATGTACACAACTACACAAATAGAAATAAACAAAAAATTATTAAACTTGTCAATATTCTTCTTGTCAAGATTTTGTAAATAACAAATTACAGGCATTATGCTTATAAAGTTTTCTAATATAGCAGATTTTTTAAAAACATGTAATAAGTGAAGTATTTTGATTAATTGATTTTTCGCTAAGATGCCACATTTTCAAGTGGAACCTAAGTTATGCTATGTACTAAGTTTCATAACAATCAGTTTGGCCACTCTTCCCTAAAACGTAACACAGATATAAGCAAAAATGTTAAAACTCTGATTTTTGGCCTAAGTAGCCCATTATATCCTCCACCTTTCTTTAACTGATTACTCTTCTCTTTGTAGGAATTAAAAGCCAATGCCTAGGGTCAGTAGTCTGTCGAACAAGCAAACTCTAGATCATAGCATATCCAGGATGAGTGATCAGTCCAATGTCTTGTGTCACAAGTCTGTCGAGGAGCAAGCAAATTCTGAATTATAACATATTCAGGATGTGTGATCAGTCCAATGTCTTGTGTCAGTAGTCTGTCGAGGAGCAAGCAAACTCCGTATCATCACATATCCAGGATGTGGGATCAGTCCAATGTCTTGTGTCAGTAGTCTGTCGAGGAGCAAGCAAACTCTGTATCATAACATATCCAGGATGTGTGATCAGTCCAATGTCTTGTGTCAGTAGTCTGTCGAGGAGTAAGCAAACTCTAGATCATAGCATATCCAGGATGAGTGATCAGTCCAATGTCTTGTGTCAGTAGTCTGTCGAGAAGCAAGCAAACTCTGTATCACAGCATATCCAGCATGAGTGATCAGTCCAATGTCTTGTGTCAGTAGTCTGTCGAGAAGCAAGCAAACTCTGTATCACAGCATATCCAGGATGAGTGATCAGTCCAATGTCTTGTGTCAGTAGTCTGTCGAGAAGCAAGCAAACTCTGTATCACAGCATATCCAGCATGAGTGATCAGTCCAATGTCTTGTGTCAGTAGTCTGTCGAGAAGCAAGCAAACTCTGTATCATAACATATCCAGGATGTGTGATCAGTCCAATGTCTTGTGTCAGTAGTCTGTCGAGAAGCAAGCAAACTCTGTATCATAGCATATCCAGGATGAGTGATCAGTCCAATGTCTTGTGTCAGTAGTCTGTCGAGGAGCAAGCAAACTCTGTATCATAACATATCCAGGATGTGTGATCAGTCCAATGTCTTGTGTCAGTAGTCTGTCGAGGAGCAAGCAAACTCTGTATCATAACATATCCAGGATGTGTGATCAGTCCAATGTCTTGTGTCAGTAGTCTGTCGAGGAGCAAGCAAACTCTGTATCATAGCATATCCAGGATGTGGGATCAGTCCAATGTCTTGTGTTAGTAGTCTGTCGAGGAGCAAGCAAACTCTGTATCATAACATATCCAGGATGTGTGATCAGTCCAATGTCTTGTGTCAGTAGTCTGTCGAGGAGTAAGCAAACTCTAGATCATAGCATATCCAGGATGAGTGATCAGTCCAATGTCTTGTGTCAGTAGTCTGTCGAGAAGCAAGCAAACTCTGTATCACAGCATATCCAGCATGAGTGATCAGTCCAATGTCTTGTGTCAGTAGTCTGTCGAGAAGCAAGCAAACTCTGTATCACAGCATATCCAGGATGAGTGATCAGTCCAATGTCTTGTGTCAGTAGTCTGTCGAGAAGCAAGCAAACTCTGTATCACAGCATATCCAGCATGAGTGATCAGTCCAATGTCTTGTGTCAGTAGTCTGTCGAGAAGCAAGCAAACTCTGTATCATAACATATCCAGGATGTGTGATCAGTCCAATGTCTTGTGTCAGTAGTCTGTCGAGAAGCAAGCAAACTCTGTATCATAGCATATCCAGGATGTGTGATCAGTCCAATGTCTTGTGTCAGTAGTCTGTCGAGAAGCAAGCAAACTCTGTATCATAACATATCCAGGATGTGTGATCAGCCTAATGCCTTGTGTCAGTAGTCTGTCGAGGAGCAAGCAAACTCTGGATCATAGCATATCCAGGATGTGTGATCAGTCCAATGTCTTGTGTCAGTAGTCTGTCGAGAAGCAAGCAAACTCTGTATCATAGCATATCCAGCATGAGCGATCAGTCCAATGTCTTGTGTCAATTGTCTGTCGAGGAGCAAGCAAACTCTGGATCATAGCATATCCAGGATGGGTGATCAGCCCAATGTCTTGTGTCAATAGTCTGTCGAGGTGCAAGCAAGCTCTAGATCATAGCATATCCAGGATGAGTGATCAGTCCAATGTCTTGTGTCAGTAGTCTGTCGAGGAGCAAGCAAACTCTGTATCATAACACATCCAGGATGAGTGATCAGACCAACGTTTTGTGTCAGTAGTCTGTCGAGGAGCAAGCAAACTCTGTATCATAACATATCCAGGATGAGTGATCAGTCCAATGTCTTGTGTCAGTAGTCTGTCGAGAAGCAAGCAAACTCTGTATCACAGCATATCCAGCATGAGTGATCAGTCCAATGTCTTGTGTCAGTAGTCTGTCGAGAAGCAAGCAAACTCTGTATCATAACATATCCAGGATGTGTGATCAGTCCAATGTCTTGTGTCAATAGTCTGTCGAGGAGCAAGCAAACTCTGTATCATAACATATCCAGGATGAGTGATCAGACCAACGTTTTGTGTCAGTAGTCTGTCGAACAAGCAAACTCTAGATCATAGCATATCCAGGATGAGTGATCAGTCCAATGTCTTGTGTCAGTAGTCTGTCGAGAAGCAAGCAAACTCTGTATCATAGCATATCCAGAATGTGTGATCAGTCCAATGTCTTGTGTCAATAGTCTGTCGAGGAGCAAGCAAACTCTGTATCATAACATATCCAGGATGAGTGATCAGACCAACGTTTTGTGTCAGTAGTCTGTCAGGGGCAAGCAAACTCTGGATCATAGCATATCCAGGATGAGTGATCAGTCCAATGTCTTGTGTCAGTAGTCTGTCGAGGAGCAAGCAAACTCTAGATCATAGCATATCCAGGATGTGTGATCAGTCCAATGTCTTGTGTCAGTAGTCTGTTGAGGAGCAAGCAAACTCTGTATCATAGCATATCCAGAATGAGTGATCAGTCCAATGCCTGATATGGTGGTGAAGAAGAAAATGAAATGTAGTGATGCAAGGGATGATAGGAAAATTCGCAAATCATATTAACTAACCCAACATTCCCCTAGTGAGCAAGGAAAACTGCAAAAAAACCCCATTATATAAAAAAATACAAATTGCAAGAAACATTTCAGTTACAGCTGTATTATATGTACATATTATGATCAAATTTCTATAATTTTATTTTCCTGCTAAGTGCAGAGAAAATACAAGCACGTATATTTGTCTGAATAGCATTTGTCCTTCCAAACCAATATTTCTGTACAATTCAAGAGGTCCTAAAAAGTAAAAAGTATTTTCAATTTTTGAAGATTTAGAAGCTTGTAACAGTGATGTGTCATAATTTAAAATAGAGAGTTGAAGGTTGTTACACTACATCACTATGATAAACTTACTTGAACGCGTTTCGGGAGACGGCTTGTCCCCTTCGTCAGCATTCTCTCTCAACTGATATTTGCCGGTCATCGTCTGGGGGATGTGTGTGGTTTGTGGTGTTCTCTGGTGCTGGGCTGATGAACCTCCAAAGGCTGTTGGGTGGCGGCAGTTCAAAATTCATTAGGTGATTCCTGTGTTTGACAATATGTATTTTTTCCCAGAATTTTTTCCCAACACAGGAATCACCTAATGAATTTTGAACTGCCGCCACCCAACAGCCTTTGGAGGTTCATCAGCCCAGCACCAGAGAACACCACAAACCACACACATCCCCCAGACGATGACCGGCAAATATCAGTTGAGAGAGAATGCTGACGATGGGGACAAGCCGTCTCCCGAAACGCGTTCAAGTAAGTTTATCATAGTGATGTAGTGTAACAACCTTCAACTCTCTATTTTAAAAAAAAAAAAGTATTTTGTTTGGTAATGATGTTGCTAACGCCTGGATCATATCAGCATTGCCAGTGTACCGGAATTTCATTGCGCAGGAGTTCTTTTACTTCCTTAGTAAATTAACTGACATGGGGCTGTCACTTTTAAAAACACTTAAGAACCATTGGTCTGGGCCGAGTTTGAACCTGTGACCTTGTATTCTGAATCTGAATCTTGGTTATGGTGAGCTGCCCAGATAAGGTTTTTTCCTGGTGTTTTCCCTTTTTGTGAAAAGATGAATTTTGGGAAACTGTAAACTCTTTGGAGTCTGGGCTCATTTGAGCATCATTTCACACATTTCATTCATCATCTGATATGACCTAACTGCCTAAAGGACACTAAAATAAACAAATGAACAAACAAAAATTGTACAATTTAATGGTAATGAATATGACAATGTTATTTACTTTACAATTCATGTCGTCCATTACTGAATGTTTGCACCCATTTACTGCTGGTTATAGTGGTGGAATCAAATTTTAAATCTTTTTGCTATGCATTTTGTTGCTGCCCAATGAAAGAGGACCATGATTGTGATGAAGGATAGGCACACAGATAGGTTTTGGTCTATCATAGCACGGTATACTGTTTACTAGAGGTTACTAGTGGTGCTATACATTTTGTTGCAGCTCAATGAAGGGGGATCATGATCGTGATGAAGGATAGGCACACAGATAGGTTTTGGTCTATCATAGGACGGTATACTGTTTACTAGAGGTTACTAGTGGTGCCATACATTTTGTTGCAGCTCAATGAAGGGGGACCATGATCGTGATGAAGGATAGACACACAGATAGGTTTTGGCCTATCATAGCATGGTATACTGTTTACTAGAGGTTACTAGTGGTGCCATACATTTTGTTGCAGCTCAATGAAGGGGGACCATGATCGTGATGAAGGATAGGCACACAGATAGGTTTTGGTCTATCATAGGACGGTATACTGTTTACTAGAGGTTACTAGTGGTGCCATACATTTTGTTGCAGCCCAATGAAGGGGGACCATGATCGTGATGAAGGATAGGCACACAGATAGGTTTTGGCCTATCATAGCATGGTATACTGTTTACTAGAGGTTACTAGTGGTGCTATACATTTTGTTGCAGCTCAATGAAGGGGGACCATGATTGTGATGAAGGATAGGCACACAGATAGGTTTTGGCCTATCATAGCATGGTATACTGTTTACTAGAGGTTACTAGTGGTGCCATACATTTTGTTGCAGCCCAATGAAGGGGGACCATGATTGTGATGAAGGATAGGCACACAGATAGGTTTTGGCCTATCATAGCATGGTATACTGTTTACTAGAGGTTACTAGTGGTGCTATACATTTTGTTGCAGCTCAATGAAGGGGGACCATGATTGTGATGAAGGATAGGCACACAGATAGGTTTTGGCCTATCATAGCATGGTATACTGTTTACTAGAGGTTACTAGTGGTGCTATACATTTTGTTGCAGCTCAATGAAGGGGGACCATGATTGTGATGAAGGATAGGCACACAGATAGGTTTTGGCCTATCATAGCATGGTATACTGTTTACTAGAGGTTACTAGTGGTGCCATACATTTTGTTGCAGCCCAATGAAGGGGGACCATGATTGTGATGAAGGATAGGCACACAGATAGGTTTTGGCCTATCATAGCATGGTATACTGTTTACTAGAGGTTACTAGTGGTGCTATACATTTTGTTGCAGCTCAATGAAGGGGGACCATGATTGTGATGAAGGATAGGCACACAGATAGGTTTTGGCCTATCATAGCATGGTATACTGTTTACTAGAGGTTACTAGTGGTGCCATACATTTTGTTGCTGCCCAATGAAAGAGGACCATGATTGTGATGAAGGATAGACACACAGATAGGTTTTGGTCTATCATAGCACGGTATACTGTTTACTAGAGGTTACTAGTGGTGCTATACATTTTGTTGCAGCTCAATGAAGGGGGATCATGATCGTGATGAAGGATAGGCACACAGATAGGTTTTGGTCTATCATAGGACGGTATACTGTTTACTAGAGGTTACTAGTGGTGCCATACATTTTGTTGCAGCTCAATGAAGGGGGACCATGATCGTGATGAAGGATAGACACACAGATAGGTTTTGGCCTATCATAGCATGGTATACTGTTTACTAGAGGTTACTAGTGGTGCCATACATTTTGTTGCAGCTCAATGAAGGGGGACCATGATCGTGATGAAGGATAGGCACACAGATAGGTTTTGGTCTATCATAGGACGGTATACTGTTTACTAGAGGTTACTAGTGGTGCCATACATTTTGTTGCAGCTCAATGAAGGGGGACCATGATCGTTATGAAGGATAGGCACACAGATAGGTTTTGGCCTATCATAGCATGGTATACTGTTTACTAGAGGTTACTAGTGGTGCTATACATTTTGTTGCAGCTCAATGAAGGGGGACCATGATTGTGATGAAGGATAGGCACACAGATAGGTTTTGGCCTATCATAGCATGGTATACTGTTTACTAGAGGTTACTAGTGGTGCCATACATTTTGTTGCAGCCCAATGAAGGGGGACCATGATTGTGATGAAGGATAGGCACACAGATAGGTTTTGGCCTATCATAGCATGGTATACTGTTTACTAGAGGTTACTAGTGGTGCTATACATTTTGTTGCAGCTCAATGAAGGGGGACCATGATTGTGATGAAGGATAGGCACACAGATAGGTTTTGGCCTATCATAGCATGGTATACTGTTTACTAGAGGTTACTAGTGGTGCCATACATTTTGTTGCAGCCCAATGAAGGGGGACCATGATTGTGATGAAGGATAGGCACACAGATAGGTTTTGGCCTATCATAGCATGGTATACTGTTTACTAGAGGTTACTAGTGGTGCTATACATTTTGTTGCAGCTCAATGAAGGGGGACCATGATTGTGATGAAGGATAGGCACACAGATAGGTTTTGGCCTATCATAGCATGGTATACTGTTTACTAGAGGTTACTAGTGGTGCTATACATTTTGTTGCAGCTCAATGAAGGGGGACCATGATTGTGATGAAGGATAGGCACACAGATAGGTTTTGGCCTATCATAGCATGGTATACTGTTTACTAGAGGTTACTAGTGGTGCCATACATTTTGTTGCAGCCCAATGAAGGGGGACCATGATTGTGATGAAGGATAGGCACACAGATAGGTTTTGGCCTATCATAGCATGGTATACTGTTTACTAGAGGTTACTAGTGGTGCTATACATTTTGTTGCAGCTCAATGAAGGGGGACCATGATTGTGATGAAGGATAGGCACACAGATAGGTTTTGGCCTATCATAGCATGGTATACTGTTTACTAGAGGTTACTAGTGGTGCCATACATTTTGTTGCAGCCCAATGAAGGGGGACCATGATCGTGATGAAGGATAGACACACAGATAGGTTCTGGCCTATCATAGCACGGTATACTGTTTACTAGAGGTTACTAGTGGTGCCATACATTTTGTTGCAGCCCAATGAAGGGGGACCATGATCGTGATGAAGGATAGACACACAGATAGGTTCTGGCCTATCATAGCACGGTATACTGTTTACTAGAGGTTACTAGTGGTGCTATACATTTTGTTGCAGCTCAATGAAGGGGGACCATGATCGTGATGAAGGATAGACACACAGATAGGTTCTGGCCTATCATAGAACGGTATACTGTTTACTAGAGGTTACTAGTGGTGCTATACATTTTGTTGCAGCTCAATGAAGGGGGACCATGATCGTGATGAAGGATAGACACACAGATAGGTTCTGGCCTATCATAGCACGGTATACTGTTTACTAGAGGTTACTAGTGGTGCCATACATTTTGTTGCAGCCCAATGAAGGGGGACCATGATCGTTATGAAGGATAGGCACACAGATAGGTTTTGGCCTATCATAGCATGGTATACTGTTTACTAGAGGTTACTAGTGGTGCCATACATTTTGTTGCAGCCCAATGAAGGGGGACCATGATCGTGATGAAGGATAGACACACAGATAGGTTCTGGCCTATCATAGCACGGTATACTGTTTACTAGAGGTTACTAGTGGTGCTATACATTTTGTTGCAGCTCAATGAAGGGGGACCATGATCGTGATGAAGGATAGACACACAGATAGGTTCTGGCCTATCATAGCACGGTATACTGTTTACTAGAGGTTACTAGTGGTGCCATACATTTTGTTGCAGCCCAATGAAGGGGGACCATGATCGTTATGAAGGATAGGCACACAGATAGGTTTTGGCCTATCATAGCATGGTATACTGTTTACTAGAGGTTACTAGTGGTGCTATACATTTTGTTGCAGCTCAATGAAGGGGAACCATGATTGTGATGAAGGATAGGCACACAGATAGGTTTTGGCCTATCATAGCACTGTATACCATTTACTAGAGGTCGCTAGTGGTGCTATACATTTTGTTGCAGCCCAGTGAAGGGGGACCATGATCGTGATGAAGGATAGACACACAGATAGGTTCTGGCCTATCATAGCACGGTATACTGTTTACTAGAGGTTACTAGTGGTGCTATACATTTTGTTGCAGCTCAATGAAGGGGGACCATGATCGTGATGAAGGATAGACACACAGATAGGTTCTGGCCTATCATAGCACGGTATACTGTTTACTAGAGGTTACTAGTGGTGCTATACATTTTGTTGCAGCCCAGTGAAGGGGGACCATGATCGTGATGAAGGATTGACACTCAGATAGGTTCTGGCCTATCATAGCATGGTATACTGTTTACTAGAGGTTACTAGTGGTGCTTCACATTTTGTTGCAGCCCAATGAAGTGGAACCATGATTGTGATGGGTAGACTCAAGATAGGTTCTGTCCTATTATAGCACTGCATACCAATTAGCGAGGTACATTTAGTCTGTAATCTTATATTACAATATAATGCATTAGAGTTTAATTTTATCATGTCTGTGGTGAAAATACGTGACACTTTGAATCTGCCCACAAAGCCGCTAAATGCCTCCCGTGCCTTAAAGTTGTAAAAAGGTCTCCGCTCCTTTACATTTTATGGGCAAATGAATAGTTGGCAAGTACGTGTACTCAACAGAAAGAACTGTTTGAACAGTTTACTTAGGAAAATGCTGGGATCCCTGTATTTAGATCAGTACCTGAGAAAGATCTTTGTTGGCCAAACTCTGCCCTTCTCAGAAGACGCTGTGCAACTTCATTTGCTAGGGAAGTTCTGGGTGAAGTGTGTGGGGATTTGCCTGGTGTTGATCCTCGGAGTTGCCTGGGGTCCTCTAGCCTGTACCATACTGGTCTATCTTCCAGAAATGCTTTCTTCAAGTCCACGGTGCTTTCTCCTGTAAACATATGAGTTTATATTTTTTGTGACTACACAATTCAAGTTTGGTGAATATTGTTCTTAAAGGCCCATGTTGCAATTTACATATAAACTTTCATTTAATATAGAGTCAAGTGAAAGGTTCAACGACACAGCCGGGACTTGAACACGGTTCTCCCGCTTTCCGTGCGGTTGCTCTAACCACTGAACTACCATGACAACATCCTGGTGGGACATTCAATTCCCCAATTGACTCCAAGTGTTTCCCAGACAGACCACCACTAGAGATAGCAATCGCAATGGGACTTGCATTCGCAAGTACTTTATTACTGGATATATGGGTTTCTTTGTTAGAATATTTTTATTATGTATAATTCATTACTGCTAGTGAAGTTAATTATACTTTTTACAGACTTAACCACTGCGTTTGTTTTTAATATAGTCAACTGAAACTCTACTCAACTTGTCATAACGTTTCTTAAAAATCTTCGTGTCGCATCTTTGGAAGTCACTGAACTTAAATACCAAATTAGATAGTTATCCAACTTTTTGTTTTTGAGTTATGCTGTTCACACAAACACACACGGACCTTTTTCTTAAAATGCTTTTTTTTTGGTTCAGGGGACTTCAAAACCCGCATTTCCGGTGAAATATCGATATAGATTTTTGGATAGAACACAATTGTGGTAGAAACCTTGCGTGAATTCAGAAACGTAAGCTTATATAAAAAAAACCTAACCTAAGGCTAACTTTGTGTGAATTCAGAAACCTAAGCTTATATAAAAAAAACCTAACCTAAGGCTAACCTTGCGTGAATTCAGAAACGTAAGCTTATATAAAAAAAACCTAACCTAAGGCTAACCTTGCATGAATTCAGAAACCTAAGCTTATATAAAAAAAACCTAACCTAAGGCTAACTTTGTGTGAATTCAGAAACCTAAGCTTATATAAAAAAAACCTAACCTAAGGCTAACCTTGCGTGAATTCAGAAACGTAAGCTTATATAAAAAAAACCTAACCTAAGGCTAACCTTGCGTGAATTCAGAAACGTAAGCTTATATAAAAAAAAAAACCTAACCTAATGCTAACCTTGCGTGAATTCAGAAACGTAAGCTTATATAAAAAAAAAACCTAACCTAAGGCTAACCTTGCGTGAATTCAGAAACCTAAGCCGAGAGAGCTGGGGATATATCTCCGGCTTTGGCGGCATTACTTATTCATATGTTGCCAGCATTGCGTTACAGCCAGAGAATGACATACAGTGCCATCTGTATGACATACAGTGACATCTTTTGGACATATAAGACATCACTTCCGTCGCTAATGTGGGCCCAAGAAAGGCAACTTATCCGAGGAAGTAAAAATGGGGAATCACGTAGGTGCCCGTGCACGAACCTGATCGGACTTACCTAGGAAGATGCTGTCTCTGTCGGGGCAGTAGTCCCACAAGGTCGCTTCTATGGTACGATCCATGAGTTCCTCTCCGGGCACGTTGGGGAAGTCGAACGTCGCGTTCCAAATCGGATTCTGCGTAGGTTCTGCCACATCCGACTTCGCGCAGCAGTGTTCACCCCTGCCACATTCAACTTTATTGTCTTCACTGGCTAAAGTGGGCACACCCACTCACCAGCACACAAAATTATTTTAAATAAAACACAAATAAGCGGCAAATTGCACTTCTGTTTTAATGTTTTGGCGAAAATTGGTGCTACTCTTTAGAGAATAATGTTACTTCTTGACAATTACACTAGAAGATTTTAAGGAAAGCTATACTTTGGCGTGCGTTTTCATTAATGAAGGAAAATTTTGAAGAAACATTGTCAGGCTAAAATATACACAACTATCACCAAAAACATCACTGCTTGGTGTTAGCTCATTTTGGAAGCAGAACATTATGGCGATACTCCCTTATCTATCACTGGCTCGGAACCACACGGATATCTCTTATTTTACATTCCAGAACACAAATATCATGCATTCTAATACGCTTTCTAACACAAAGTATGAATGCAGATAACATGAACAACGTAATTAGTGAACAAATCATAATTTTTTAAAACTGTTCATTATAAACAAACATTAATATACGGATCACACCCGAGGCATTATGGGTCCGTTTCCGCTGCCTACATTCCACGGTCCTAAGCCGCAAAGCGTAGCCGCAAGACATGTGATGTGAAACCGCAATGATCCACGTTAGTGTTTACAAATGTTGGCGGCATTGATTTAGCCACACTTTACCGATTGTTGTGGAGCGTAAATTCTGTGCCCACTCTTGTATATGTTTCCGAATCAAGGGCGGTGGCAAAATAGGGTATACAGGCAGCAGAGATACGTAAGGGGATGTACTAAAATGGATAAAATAAGGAACGAAACAGTAAGACCAGATTTAAAAATCTTTTCTGTTAAGGATAAGTTAGAAGAAAATAGAATGAAACGGAAGGATTATATTGATAGAATGATAGAAAATGGATTACAATAAAAAAAATGAATTATCGGCTGATTGGAAACAAGAGATCTGGATAGACCTCGTAAAAGATGGATGGATGATAGAGACCGGAACAGGTGATTATAACACCTAAACCTTGAAAGGGGAATAAGAAAAAGTTGTAGAGCGTCGCTCAAAGGGGTCAGTGGGTGGGTCATCATTTCATTCGAGCAACATCTATAGATTCACTCCTTTTAACATTCTGGATTATTCTACATGAACTTTTTACTGGATTTAGTAAGTATTTTTGCTGTAAACCTTAATGAATAAATACTGGAGTAGTACCGAACATTATTATCGTGTTCATGTTATATTAACTTCCACTCCCATATATGGTATTTAACGTTTTACATTATTAATCTAACGGAATCGAGGACAAAGTGCATCCTCAATAATCCGGAATGTAAAAGGAGAGAGTTAGGCACTATATGCTACCCAAACCAAATCATCTAACTCACCCACCCATGTCTGTTTAGCGACAGCAGTTATTATATAGGAGAAACTCGCTGTGTGTGTGCGTTCGCGCGCGTCTGTGAACAGCATAACTCAAAAACGAAAATTCTTATAAATACTAAATTTGGTATTTAAGTTTAGTTCCTTCCAAAAATGCGACGCGAAAATGTTGGAGAAAATCCCTATCTCCAGAGTACCTTTACATGGAACATTTTTTTAAAAAAATTTGTTTTTCTAAAAAATGGCTCTAACGATTTTTATTAAAATGCCATACAAATATACAATACCATGTATATCAAAGATATTTACATTACAAATAAAAAGTGAATTTGGTGGGAATAGCCTGTGAAATCCTCTTCATTCGGAAGGAATTTTGTATAATCTTGTATAACTGGTAAACGTTAAGGGACAGACGAAAACGTACTATGGTATACGAAAAAAGAAGAAGATATTTTTAAAACACACAAGTTATTTCAAATAGCCATTTTATGGCATTAGCCGTTTCCGAGATATCCGTTATTAATGGTTTGAATTGTTCAATACTTGGCCATTCTTTTAAAGTCCTGCCGATTTGCAATTGTTTCTCGCGATATCGTGGAAAGAGTATATGGAAATTAAGCCAGCATATAGCGTTCAGTTTTAAAACATGTGACTATCGCTATTGCCTTTGTATCTATAAACGAAATGTGTAATGCCGCTATTTCCGGAAACGTTTTACCGCATTCAAATGAAGCAGACAGGAACATAATTTTTCGTAAGAATAATTTGTATACTCACTAATGAGCGCAAGAGGGATGAGAAAGTCATGTGAATGTAACACATCAGATTTTTATGTAGCAAGATGTTGTCCAACTCTTACGGTTACCATTGCACAAACGTCTTTCGGAATGAAGAGGACTTTATAGATTATTCCCAGAAAATTCAAGATATACATTTTATTTGTCATGTAAATATCTTTAATATTCTAATCAGATATAGTATTCTAATCAAAATTGTAGAGCCATTTTTGAGAGAATTAAAAATAACGAAAACTTTTCCATGTAAATGGTATTTAAGGGTGGGGGAATTTTCTTCAAAATCTTCGTGTCGTATCTTGGAAGACGCTTAACTTAAATACCAAGTTTGGTAAATAACTGACTTTTCGCTTTTGAGTAATGCTGTTCACACACACACACACACACACACACACACACACACACACACGCACACAGAATATTTTTATCTAAAAATGTCTGTTTTTATTCAGGAAGCCGCAAAACTTATTTGCGTAAATCTCGGTATCGAATTTTTGGGTGAAATCCAATACTTCCTCTGCTTACATAGGTAAGCAATAGAGAAAGTAAATATATAAATAAAAAATAAATTGAGATTTATTTATGGAAGCTCTTTAACTGCGTCCCATTCTATATTGGGCATGAAAGACGGTAATTTTCCTCAGAGGCCTCTTTATCAGGCTTGAGGTTCGTTTACGTGCCGTAAATCTACGACACGGGACCACCGGCTTTACTTCTCTTCCTAGTAAATAATCTGTAGCATACCTATCACTTTAAAATAATTAAGCGAAAAGATCACATTCTAAACAATAACATCAACGAAACTGAAATTAAACTAAAATAAAATGCAGTGAAAGAAGGTTAGGTGAGGGAGAGAGACAGAAAACATCAGGAGTGCCGCTGTTTTTTTACAGTATTACTAAAGCTAGGTTTATCATTATCAACTTATTGAAACACATATCCCAAACAGGTTTCATTAAAATGAAACAATTTAAATAACTGTAATGCTATCTATTATTTAAGAGGGCTACAGGCCACAGAGACGCGCTCAAGTCCCTAACAGTTCCTGGCTCGAAGACCCGTCCACTATTGCAACTGCCTAGAGAGGGCTATGAACGACCCGTCGACCAAGCAGCCCTCTAGTGTCCATAGGGAGTACTCTTTTCTTTAAGCAAGCATCCGCGCCATCTGTCCGGCACCGCCATACGCCACAAAACCTAGAAGCACATCTGAAACATGAAAAGGAAATGGAATGAAAGAAAAATGATGGAAAGGAAATCGTGGTAGATGAGAAATAATCACAGTATTCGCCTACTAACCAGGAAAAACCATGAAAAACCCAAGGTCAGAGTGGGCGGTTGACGGGAATCGAACCCAGAACCTTTCGAATGTGACCCCACACGTTACCATGGCCATCTCGTTCGGTCCACCTGCAGATATTCTAAGAATACGTGTATTATTTTAAAAAGGTACCATTATATTTAGCAGTAATTATAAACTTTGTTTATTGATTGAAACTGATATAGTTATTTTTGGTCGACCACACTGCAATACGTTGATTACATATGACATAACTCAACTGTTGTGGCATCCATTATACTTCAGCGACTCATTATGACCTTACTCGGCGGCGCGCGCAGCGCGCCCATTCCTTGTAACACCCTCAAAGTAGCAGTCCACTGGGATCCGTTTCCCAGATAAACAATGGAATTTGTGTATTTAAAATAACATAAATTATGTTCATTGTAATTTTAATATTGTAATAAATTGAGTTCACTTCCTTCGTTTCAATACTCAATATACGTTACTGCAAAAAAAACAAAAAAAAACAACTATAAATACAATCTGGACTCAACATTACTGCCATCTATTGCAGTACACGCAAACACGCTTAAGGCCCTGCTATAAGTGCTGCCATCCGATGAGCATTTAATAGCACACAATGAACAAGTAAGATATTTTTGTAAAACCCCGAAGTTTTGAAATTATAGTGTGGTCGACCAAAACCAGTGGTATGCAACTTGACTATAATGTAATGTATCGTATGAAAATTATGAAACTTGCGTCTTAATTACTTCTATTATAGTCTTGTTGCATAATATACTATTTGATTACTTAATTTGGGGAGGCAGGAAGTGGTTTTGTTTTCGGGATGGAACTTCTGAGGGACTCTAGTGAAGGAAGTAATACTTACGTGACCGGCATGAGTCGAAGCTTGACATAAGCTTCAGGAAGCGTGCCATAGCCCGTGTCCTCTCTGGATGCCAGATCGTCAGCTGCCAACACAGACACTACAAGTTCCTGTTTCTCATCGTGGTAGAACACCTGTAGCTGTATTCGCCCACTCACTTGCTTTTCTCTTGCCATCTGCTCCTGTTACAGTCCAATACTTTTAGAAAGTGGATCATGTCCCAACCACCACGGCGTGTGATTCTGCAACAAAGACTTCTATTGCCGTGCTTAGCAGGGGAACAAAGTGCATTCTATCGGTCCTTCTTCATTACGTCTTAGGACGCTACAACAAGAGGACTCTTCGCTTCTTGTGTCGGTGAAACAAAAAACGGCACATTTTAACAAAGTAATTATAGTGTACGTACATTAGCAGCGATTATCTACATTATTTACATAATAATTGCAATATATCTTTAGTTGCAGTGCACAACAACAGTAACAATAGTAAGCACCGCTAAGTTCTGCGATAAGATGATGAGTTCATCGCTCACTCCCTGCGTCAGCAAGGATGGGAAATTCTAAGGAGGTTTCAGTCATCTTCAGCAAGACTCCAACAGACGTGTTGATGGCTATCGACAGAAGACGTCTAAGGGAATGGTTTTAGATACGACATTTCATTTTAAAAGGGATTCTAAACCAGGTTACACAGATAAATGAAGAACATAAAAATATTTATAAACCCTGTGTTTCTTTCCTGGCGAGCTGTTACAACATTCCCATTGCCAACAGGTCTGTTCATGGGATGCTTTTTGGAGCTCGTGGTTCTCTGCCAAAATTTACACTTGGTACCCTGAAATCTTTTAATGTACACATTTTAAGGTTACCGTGTATTAAACCAGATACTGAAAGACAATATACAAAGATTACAGTACCATTTGTATATCAATAATTCTTAAAGATTTTGTTTATTCTAGTTTTATTAAAATTAATGGAAATGTTAATTGATATTTAAATATTTGTCTGTTTAAAATTAAATGCTATGTCCTGTCTTCTGGATCACTCTGGTCAACCTCGCTTGAGGTCAGTTGATTGTAATATATACATATATACAAAGACGTGAAACTCCCTCTGCTGTTATTTGAAATTTGCACGATTGTGCTTATCTTAGTCCTATAGAGTAAAGGTTGGTTCACAATAAATCGGGAACAGGAACCAGAACGAGAACGGAAAGAAAAGACACACAATTTTGGTTCGCAATGGACTGAGAACGAAAACGGGAGTGTTTATCGATAGCAACGCGGAAAGGCAATTATACACATAGAGATATCATTTGTTTGTGACTGGCCAATGAGATTTTTTCACCAGTTTGCAATTCAGTCCACATAACACAGGTTAACCAACTTCGAAATTGGATGCAATAAACAGTTTCTTCAAATTGCATCAATAGCATTTCTGATTTCTCTTGTGAAAGTGTCATCCTAATACTTTGTAATAAATTATGTACATTCAAATCTGTTGTTCTACATTGTCTTCGGTAGTTTGTTCCGGGTTTGTCTTCCGAGCTTGCGATTAGAGAGAGCTCTAGCGGGAATTTCTGCTTACGACCGCCTTGAACAATTTCTATCATGAAGACAGCTGCTTCCAATATGAATACAATATGGCGTTCTCAGGAATGGGAACGGAAAAGTTAAAACTTGACCAAGTCTCCCGTTTCTGTTCCCGGGTCCCGGTAAGCTTACCATTAATTGTAAGCGCTCACATTGTAATACATGAATTTTAAGTTGTTCCCGTTCCCAGTTATTGTGAACCATTCTTATGGACGCAAACACTAAAGGTTATTAATCCACAGAGAACCCGTTAAGCATCAGCGGTTTGCCAAAATATCAGCATCAGCCATGAGCACTTTTTAAAAGTATATTTTTGTGAATACGCTCTGCTGAGTCAGTTAACACTGTGTTGTTCAAACCCGATTCTCCTCACAACCTTTAGCCACAACAATCGGTTGATTTATTAACTCTTTTTCAGCGATGTCTCTCAGAAATGAACTACTGTTCTACAGCTAGTACTCCTGCCAATGGCTGCCAAGTCTGGGGTGTTGCTGACAAAAGTCTCCTTGAAACCCTTCGGTTCCCGTTACCTCCAGATATCAACTTGTGTCAGGACCTCCAACTCCCATCCATTACTGGATACATCCTATTTTCATAAGTACGTCTACGCGAAACTACCAAAAAACTTCAATGCCATCATTCGAGGGCTTGGGGAATATGACCTCGATCCCAGGGAGACATAAAAACGCCCCAGACTTGTACTACGACCCCCACCCCCCAAAAAAGACCTGAGAGTCGTCCACAAACTGACACCTTCCCGCCGACTCAAACCCATATGTGAGTTAGTCAGCAGAGCATATCCCACAATTTCCCGACCTACAACCAGCTTACCCCAACACTTCCTGTAACCTAAAAGAAACCCAAAGCCAGTAGAGGGCCTAGCCCTGGAGGGAGGGAGGCCTGCCTTTCTAGGCATCTCTACCCTCTCAGTGTTATCGCTGCTGTTTGTAGAAAAAGATATAACGAGCCCGAGCCGATTCTTGACTCCAGCTGCCCAACAAACAATATGTTACTATATGACGTTTTCAGGGGAGAACTTGATGCAGTAATTTGTATCACAAATTATTTAAATGTAAAGAGTGATTATAGTATGAATATGCATTATTATGTGAAATTGATTTGAGATGTTTGTTGATTGTAATTATTGTTGGGAAGTAAGTTTATACTGCCTTACTGAAACTGACAATAATAGCGTGCAATAATGCAGCGAGGGGGTGAGCTGTTTATCATTATTGGAAACGAGGAAGTTACGTAATGTTGGCGCGTTTTCCTTTAGAATCTTCTGGAACATTTCCCTAGAGCATATGTATTCATAATTTTCATTGGATATAAAAATAGACGCTAGTGTTGGCGCGTTTTGTTGGCCAATTGCAGCTCAGTTGTGATCTTTGGGCATGTCGGGGTGTGGGAGTGTGGAAGGGCTAGGTTAGAGATAGACCCCGTCAGTTCGTCGAAAATATTTGTATGCTACACGTCGCCTCCAGTCCGTCAGTTCTCAAAATTCTTTGTACATTACACGTCGCCTTCAGTCCGTCAGTTCGTCGAAAATATTTTGTATGATACACGTCGCCTTCAGTCCAGCAGAAATATTACACGTCGGCTATCGATTCGCAAGTTACGCGTATAAGAGTTATGAAAAATCTCAAGTATGGTAAAGTTAATTATACAAAAGGTTGAAGTACGTGGATTAAAAGTTATCAGTAAGAAGTTGTTATAACAGTTTCAGTTTGGCGAGTGTCAAGATCAATGTGTAAATGTGATAGTAAATGTGTTCGACAATAAAAGTGTAAAACAAATTCCTTCATCAGTGTTATTTTTGGATAAAAGATTCCTTTCCGTTTACACAACCTGTATAAAGAGAAGTGCTTGACCAAAAGATCATAGCTAGCCGGAGGACAGTGAAACAAAATTAAATAAAATAAAAGTAGCATTCTTTCAAACAAAAACTAATATGTCGCAAATTGCTAACACCAGATGGAGCTACAAACCTAACAAAGAATCACGTCACAAAATGGCTTCACCACGTTGAGTAAACACATACACAAATAACATTATAAATTTACCATCGCAAATTGGCTCCCAAATGTGGGGCTAACAAATACAAACATATACAAATAATGTTACTTCAAACTGTATTGGTGAACAAAATATTCCATTACACCAAAACAATATTCTATTTCATATCCTGAAATACAATAAAATAAAATGTTTCAGTCATATTAATGGAACACCTAACCTAATATCACTTAAACAAATGCAGTTATATCAACATTTGGAGGGTAAACTGAATCAGTGTCTAGCAGTATTTTCTGTTAAACAATATCTAACGCCAACATGTCACGAATTGACAATACTGGGATATTTTTATGTGAATTGCAATCTAAGAAACTCCATGCAACATTTCTTTTAGACTTATTCAAGAAATCCTGAAAAAGGCAATTTTTGGCATTTTCCTTGGCAATCTTGTGTTGTTCCGGTTCCATGCGTTATCACGAAATGTCTTTTCCATTTTTACTGCAGTTTTAGCAGCAAAACCAACGAGAACTCCAAATTTTATCAGTAAGTTAAACAGCAAAGTTGCAAGTGAATTTATCACGAGAGAGTCTTAAACTCGACTAGTACTTGCTTCGACTATTTTATGAAGAAAAGTATAAAAATCAAATAATGATTCCGCAATATGTTTTATAGAGTATTTAATAACTATAAGAAATAGATTTACAGTTGTGAATGTCAAGTCCGAAAGTAATTTCCACTAACAGTCGAACAGATGATCGAAATTTCTCCACCATTCATTCATTATTGCACATAAAAGCGAAACTTAATAACACATTATGTTTTGGAATTTAATTTATTTTTAACCTCTGTTATTGAAAACATATTGAAGACAATTAGGATTTAGTTAACGTAATATCTGTATAATGAATACACGGTAATTACAAAACAGTTATTTAAAATGGAGTCATAAAACCTGAATAAATTGTTTCCTCTGTTTTTACTTACTCCGCTATTTACAGGTTAGTAGAGTTGTGGACAAAGTGAAATAAGAAGAAAAAATTGAACTTTTGGATGATAAAATAAAAATAATGAAATTGGCAGGATAGACAGCTATAATTGTTCCAAATTTAAAGCATTTCTATATGAATGGGTCATTTAGTATATCAGTGAAGTACTCGTTTTAAAAGCAGATCTTTGATGTGTACCTAATTAATACATTGAATAATACAGGGTGTATGGTCTATACATTTAACATTACAAACTTCTATAACTTTACTTGCATCAGATCCAGATAAAAACATTTGACAGGATTAGAGGTCTCTTGCCGTAATGATTACAACAGTAACAGTGACAACAATGTTCACATTATTAGGTTAGATTAGAATGTGAAAATATGGCGACATGGACACCACAATAGGTTTTCTGTGGCTGAAATAAAATCTGTGAAGCATGTACAACGAAAATTTCACCGTGAATTTAACCTTGGCCGTCACGACGATGTCCCTCCTATGTAAGCATTATGAAATAGGACAGACAGTTACGAGAAACTGGTAGTCTTTTGTCTACACGTGGAAAGCAAAAGAGAATGTAGCGAATGTGTCTGCAGAAAATGTGGAAAGGATTCGTGTGGTCTTCGTAAGAAGTCAATTCGATGCGCCAGTATAGAACTTGCCATTCCTGGTCTACGGTTCATGATGTAGTCCACCAAAGATTGTGTCTGAGGGCCTACAAGATTCAGTCTCGCCAGCAAATCTATCACCAGGACAAAAACAAACGGAAGACGTTCGCCGCAGACGTTTTGGCTAAAACTGAAGAGGACGCACCTATATTTCCTGGATAAAGTGTGCTTCCCTGATAAAAAATTAAATTAAGTTTTATTTATGCACACTCTTTAACTGCTGTGGTCCTTAGCGTCCCATTCTATATTGGGCGTAAAAGACTGGTAATTTTGCTCACAGGCCTCTTTATCAGGCTTGAGGTTCTTTTACGTGCCGTAAATCTACGACACGGGCCCGCCGGCTTTACTTCCCTTCCGAAGTAAACCATGTTAAGGATTTTGAATCAACCTTCCATGTGAATGGGAAAGTTAACATACATAATTGTCATATCTGGGGTAGTGAAAATCCTCGTGAGGTTCCTGAGGTCGACACAGACTCGCCAAAATTAAATGTGTGGTATGCACTAATGAAAACTGTCTGTCGTTTCATAATGCTTACATAGGTGGGGACATCGTTGAACGTCCAAGATCAAATTCACACCGAAAATTTCGTTGTACATGCTTCATAGATTTTATTTCAGCCAATCCAAGAACACAGAAAACCTGTTGTGGTGTCCAGTCCATCTTTGCACATTTTAACCTTAACCTAATACTGTGATCATTGTTGTCATTGTCAATTGTTGCTATCAGGGCTGTATTTATAGGGGGTTTAGGGTTCAACCCTCCCGAAACTTCTTTATTTATTTGAAGTCATATCAAACCAATGTGGGAATATTTCCTTAGATAACATGAGGACTACTACTAGTAGCACATTTATAAGGAAAAGGAAACTTAATATTGTTGCCTTACATAGGTAAGGTGGCCATACGTCCTGGTTTTCGAAGGCAGTCTCGACATTTTGTGTTGTAAGGTGGAATATCTTTATTCTGGTGATATTTTCCTGTCTATAATGTCGCCAAACAATTTTCTTGTCCACATAACGTCTATATATACACAGTTGGTACATAGTAACCGTGTAGGGTACTGTCAAGTTTAAATCTAGTAATGGAACTCCCTTACCCGAATTTTTTTTTCTGGCAGGGGAATGGTTGCTATCATAAATGATAAGAGACCTACTAATCGTATATTAAATATTACAACTAAAGTTATAAAAGTTTGTAGTGTTAAACTATAGGCCGGACACCCTGTATATTCTCGTTCCTTTTGCTAGCTTTAAAATGGTCAGTAGATAGTTCTATCTAAGAATCATTAGTTTTATTCACTTATAGCATTAGGAAAACTACTAAGTACTTAAATAATCTGGTAATGTATGTAACAAATTAAAAAGGAAAACTGGGTTAATTATTCATTAATAATAGGCTTATGATATTAAATAATCACCTTGGGGAACTGGGGCATTACAGAAACCCGGGGCAGAACTGAATTTGCTATATTTAATTACTAGTAGGGTGGCGCAAACTATCGGAGACTCCCAGAGCTTCGTAACAGACGTTCCCGCGCAATTAACAATGTTCATATTATTGTCAAATGTGTGTGTTTGCGTGCTGTTACATTTTCACATTCTTCTTACCACGGTAAGCTAAATAAGTTACCATTTTATTATGCTAGCTACACACTTTCTTGAGTAGTGGCCTTTAAGCTGCATCCTGATATAAGTGCATGGTTAGTTCTTCTTTCTATCCCACATCATTAACGATAAACATAACCTTAGTTATTTGGGACAGAAGCTAACCAGATTCCGGTCTGCTGGTGACGCCATGTTTCTCTGCGAGTATTGTATTTAGATTATTGCTTTATCCAAACAAGCCAGTTTTAATAAAGCTTTTAACTTAACTTCTTTTTGTATACAAGACTAAATTTTACTGGCAATGTTTAAATGACGAATTAAATGCATAATTGCTCAGCTCCAAAACAAATATGCATTTCGGATCTGGAGCAAAACGGAGACCACAGTGCATGTTTTAATTAACTTAAAACTGAATGCGCCAAAGTTAGGTTTCCATGAAGAAAATTGCGTACTTGTTTTAAGGTCTTTACTTGTGCCCTTTGGTATTTTACAGCGCTCAAACTTTAAGTGTAGGCACTGTTCTGCCCACTTTATTTTCTCCTTAAGTTGTATAACTGCATTTATTAAAGGTCAAATCCTGGATTGCAAACAATAATTAACAGAATTTACAGTGGTCATACGAATAATACAGCAACAATTATTGTACACGTTAAGGGTGAGCAGATATCTTGAATATTGTGCGAAAATTACACATTTTAAAAATTCTGTGGAGGAATTTTACCTGCTGTAGCAACATTCGTACTATCTTATTAGTTGTACTGTTGACATACCGTGTCATTGTAAAAAAACATGTTATATGGATGCGAAGCAGATCATTTTGGAGATAACTCTGGTAATGGACCAGGCTATTCTCATTTGGGATGTTTTCACTCGTTCTCGTGGTATGCTGTGTTACATAAAGCATTAGTCCTACACCTTGCAGCAGACTAATTACAAACTTCATTTACATGGCTTTTAGAAATATAAAAAATCATCAAAGTGTTTCGAAGCTTAATAAAAAGATTCATAGTAACATGAAATTATTAATAGCAACATTTTAGCACATATTTGAACAACCTGGATATCAATAGTACCTACAAACAATGGATATTTGATTCACATTGTCATCACCTTTAACCGCTGTCCTCCCCAAACACACATGGTACCAGTTGGGTGTCGGACTTGGAGGTACTGACAACTGTATGAATATCTCCATTATTATAAAAATTATCACCAAGGCCTGCAATTTCAGTATATGATTCAAATATCCATTCTGAGCGTTGTCAATATGCACACTCAAAGCGTTAAAACGTCAGCAACTGAGTTGTACAACATTTAGTTTGGAAGAGTTATTTTGTGTGTGGCGTGCAGTTGTTTCACCCGGAGATCTTTACCACATAAAGCTGTTGATGACTGTAGTAAAATGTGTCAGGAAGACAATGATAAAAAGCTACCCGGAAGTTCCGTGGCTCAAAGCCCGGCTATGGCATCGAATTTTTCAGTCTGAGTCTATCTTTCCGACGAAGACAGATGTTCATCTTTGGTCTCTTGAGTGAGTGTGAAGAAAGTGCATAAATTGAGGGAGTGAAATGGGTTATACAGTGCTTTTCTTTCACACTGTGGCCACCGCATCGCGGCTCCGTGCCGGCCGCTTCAGCTCGGACTCCCGCCGAAGCAGTTGTAATTGTAAGTGTGAGAACGTGGGGCGGTTGCGGGGATATTATAAAATGATTTTTTTTAGACCTGACCCTGCAGAAACGCAACGAGGAGAAGATTGGAGAGTGGAGGGGAGAAAAGACCAGCAGTATTCCCCTAGCGCGGTGCAACAGGAATGCCTAAGGTACCCATGGGCCGTTCTCCTACAACTAACCCAAAACCCCTCTGGGGAGATAATGGGCTCGTCCAACTACTACGCATCCAGCTGAGTAGGGCCAAGAGGAAAACATCGTACTGTACCTCAACAAAAGGAATGTTGGAAATGTCCTCTACCCACACATTTCTGGCAATTTCGCAGGAAATTTTCATTCACAATCAAGAGTTCAATATCCGAAATTAAGTGAATTTCTCGCCTGATGTTTTCTTTAAGTTCTTACAATGTGTGGGAATTTGTTGCATACACCTTATTTATCATGTGATCATCAGAGTCGGGTAAATGTAATTGCATTTTGCGAAATGGTGGAGTAATTGTTCCACGCTTTATTCTTCTCTGACGAGACATGGTTCCATTTATATGGCTATGTCTCCTCGCAAAATAACATATATTGGAGTACAGGAAACTCGATTTTATACACGAGATTCTCGCGAAAATTGGTGTGTACTAAATGCATACAGAATTAAAGGACCCATATTTTTACTTTCTGTACTACGTATAGTAAGTAGGGGAAGTATTGTATTCCACCCAAAAATTCGATACCGAGATTTCACCGGAAATACATGTTTTGAGACCCCCTGAATACAAAAAAAAAGCATTTTTGGAAACATGTCCGTGTGTATGTGCGTGTGTGTGTGTGTCTGTCTGTGAACAGCTTAACTCAGAAACGAACAGTCGGATAAACACCAAACTTGGTATTTAGGTTCAGTATCTTCCAGAGATGCGACACAAAGGTTTTCATATTACCCTTTACATGGAACATTTTTCGAAAATTTTAATTTTCTCATAAATGGCTAAAGAGTTTGATTAAAATATCATGTTTAAGATATTTTCATGAAAAATGAAATGTATATCTCGAATTTTCTGGGAATGTCTCCAAAAGTATTCTTCATTGTGAACGACTTTTGCATAACTGGTAAACCATAAGAGATAGACAAAAGTTTACTGCACAAAAAATGTAGATCGCGTTAAAATACACAATTTATGTCATATACATTTTTTTTGTTGAGTGAACCATTTTCGAGATATTGCTTGTTATTCCCTTAAATTTTTCAATACTTATTTTCTCAAATGGGAATTCGTTATTCATTTTTTTGTCTTGGATATACAAAGAGTATTAATCTGTGGCAAAGGGAATGGTGCTGCACCTAGCAACCAGCTATTAAGAGATATGTCGATACTTAAAGGCTACTGTATTTTTATATTGCCCTTGCAAATACAAAACAAGGGGAACATAGTACGCCTTAAGCGATAGTCAAATATTTTTAGAACTGGTCGCTATGTGTAAAATGTAATTCTCTTTGCATGTCAAAAGATCGTTTCTGCAAATGTTTATCTCGATGAATATGAAATACATGGGGAATAAGAGTTTGTAAAAATAGTTTGTACAAGAGTAGAGAAAGTCATATGAGTGTAACACATCAGATTTTTTTAACAAACAACAAATGCAGAGAGTACATGGAATGTCATAGTCACACCATTTTTTGAGCAGTTGACCGTCGTTCAATGTCAGTCTGGATTTTTCCAACAAGACTACTACCGCGCATATCGCTGATGAGTTGTTAAATTTAATTCGGGAAATTTTTGAAGATAGGATAATTAGAAGGATTATGACCCTCATGATCCCCCCCCCCGCAATTTAATGTATGTGATTGGGTGCAGCAAACCCAATACATTGGAAGAACTTAAAGAAAACATGAGGCCAGAAATACACTCAATTTCGTATATTGAACTATGGAGTGTGAATGAGATGTCACAAATGTGTGGATAGAGAGCGACATTTCTAACATCTCTTATGATAAGCCATGTGCTTATTATCATATTTGTAACTATGAGAACGTGAAGCGGTTGCGGGGATAATAAAACGTTTTCGGCGGTAGACGGAGCCGAGGCGGCCAGCACGCGAGCCGCCGATCGGTGGCCGCAGTGCAAGGGGAAGGCACTGTAGTAGAAGTTAAAAATGTGGAAATGTGGTGAATATAGCAAAGAATTAGAAATGTTTAATTGTGAAGTGAAGCATCTCATGATATATAAATGAATTTTAAAGTATTGAAGATAACAATAATTACGAACAGATACATTTCATATGGATTAAAGGAAATTAATAGTACACAGATTTCATAAAAGAGTATAATACATAGAATTGGAATATTTTTGTTTTGTTTGTTGGGTACCAACAATTTTGCTGCTGGATACCAGTAGGATTATTTAGTAAATAAATAAGTAATAAATGGATTCCGTATAGTCGTTTACTAATATTTTGTTGAATTATAATTAATTGTAATTTCTTTTCTTTTATTTTGATTTATTTTAATCTAATTTTTTGTTAGTAGTTAAATCTGTACAACAATATTGTATAAACCAATAAGAATAAGGGAACTAAATAGAAAATTTGGAATGTATGTCCTGTATTGGCAACCTCCTAGATACCAGGACAGAATAATACAGATTTTATTTTTATTTGTTCATCTTTGGCTTAGTTTCCTTAGTTGATTTCTTAGAATGTAAGTTTCACTGTAAATATAATAGCAGGAGAACTGTACTTCAGGTTTTGTTATCACCACTTTTCTGCAAACAATCATTTATTAACTCTGTTAGATTTTATTTGTAAAAGTCTGTTAGATTCCAAACTGAAAACAGCACAGAAAGCAGAAATGTACCCTTCAGAAGTTATTTGTCATACTGCATATTTACCAAACACACACCAGGAGAAATGCTGAAATATTTCAGTTGATAACAGGAAAACACTTGGTAATAAAACTTATACATTAAAGAATATTTGTTTGACACTTGAATATCCCATTTCCCAAATCACTGTACAAAGAAAAGAAAGAAAAATATAGTATAGACATTTTTGTTGAGCAAAATCCCATGCCCAAAGCTTTATAAATTCAATGTTCAGGCCATGTGTCTATTTAAAAAGAATACAATTTTCTTTTGATTAACTTGAAATTTCAGCCATTGTGCTGAACAAATGGAACACAAACTTGTAATAATCTACATATGTGAAACCAATTTTTAAATATTCGACTTTTTATTTGTAATTAATCGCCTTTGATTTCTTAATGCCCCTTGTACCAAACAATTTACTATATCTGTCCTACAATTTTATTTTCAAAAACTATTATAATTATTCCAGAAATCAATCATAAAGAAGGTTTTGTATGCTGTTATTGCATTTTGAATTTTAAATGTGAGTTATGGAAAATATTTAATTACAAACGAATTGCTTAATATTTTGTAATAATTAGTCAACAATTTTAACGTTTGAAGTTTAAAAATATCTGATATTAAAAAAAACAATAGTGTAGCACAAAGGCACCAGGTATAAGCATAGTTTAAAAAAATCGAAATTTTCATCTATTTAGGGGGGCGGCAGCAAAAATCACCACATATTGCCCTATGAAAAGAAAAGAGCACAATACTTAAACGAATAGCGGTGACCCTGGGATTTTTAAAGGGAGCAAAATCAACAGAGGCGAACATTTTGTGTTGTCTATGTTGCTAGGGGCTCCGATTTAAATTAATGAAACACTGATACATTGTCAGTGCGTTGCTTTATTTCTCCACCTAACCGTGCTAAAATGATATAATTCAAGAAAATTACAAGTTTTAAGTAGACACCTCAGTGAAATAACATTTTTCAATTGTTATTTACTTGACACTCATTTTCATGTGACGGGCCATAATTGTGCCATTTCCTTATTCATAGTGATTTTCAACATTACTATAGCTCTTTTGTATATACTGAGGCAGTATTTTAATCACTTAAATGATTTCAGTCTAATTATATAATATAAAATATAATAACAGCCCGCCTTAAAGCAATATGTGTATGTAACAATATATAATAAGTGTATATTACAGTCATTGTATACATATAATAATGTTATGTGAATGTATTGCGTAATTTAATAATGTAGGAGCTGTGAGAATAATAGGTTAAAAGTTGCTAACAATGAGATAACCTTGAGGCAATAATGAATTTGAATGCTTAATAATGATACTAGTCATTATTGGAGCAACAATAATGTACATTTTGAGACAGTTTATATATAGCCAATCAACAATCAGAAAAAGCTTTAGTTAAATGAGGGTATTCTATTGGAGTAGGATTAGCCAATCAGAAAATGAAATACAGCAAACTTTACAAAACTAGAAGTCAGTTGCTTATAGACAGTGCTCATAACTGGACGCGTTGCTTGAAGACAATGTTACTAATCAGACGCGAGATGCGTCCTCGAGAAATTTAATACGTGTTGTGTGTGAGAAAATAGTATACGTGTTTAAAAACTGCAAGTAATTAACAAAAGAATCTCACAGCTCTCTATATCAGTGAAGTGTTATTTAAATCGTGTCAAGCATTAATAAAAGGAGTGAAGAAAAACTTAAAATCTGTGTAAGCCTACATTCTTCAGTTGCACCACAACCCTGCAAAGAGAAACGTGTCTCTAACAATAATACTAACGCAACCGAGGCAAACATAAATATATAATATTTAAAGAAACAGTCAAATTACAAAGAAAATATTTTTTTTGAACATTTTGGGGGGACAAAGACCACCGGAAAGTACATTTGGGGCGAAAGCTACCGGAAAGCGGGTACTATACGTGCGGTTGCAACGAACTTCAAGTTCGGCTCCCCAACAGTTGAACAATAATACATTCTACTTCAAATCGGCCTTCCATACGTGAAGCAACAAACAACTTCAATACCCGGCGGAGGGCGGTGGCTTTTTCAGGCGTAAAAATCCTTAGCGTGGCTTCCTTGTGTGGCAGTAATTTGTATCACAATAATGTAAATACCAGAGTGATTGTAGTGTAAATAAGCATTATTGTATGACATTGATTTGAGATGTTTGTTAATTATAAGCATTGTTAGGAAATAAGTTTACACGGCCTCACTGAAACTGACAATAAGAGCGGGTAACAATGAGCGAGGGGGTGAGTTGTTTATCAATTATTAGAGACAAGTAAATGGCGTCAGATTGGCGCGCTTATCTTAGAAATGGCGGGAATTTCTTCCCTAGAGCATATGTTTTCGTAATTTTTGATTGGATATAAAAATAGACGCTAATGTTGGCGCGTTTTATTAACCAATAGCAGCTTGATTATAATCTTTAGGCATTTTGGGGTGTGGGAGTATAAAAAGCTAAAGCCAGAGGCAAGTATTGTCCAGTTCAACAAAATCATCCACGCGTTACACGTCGCTGAGTCCAATAGAATCATTCAGAAGTTAAACGTCGCTTAGTTCATCAGAATCGTTCGCGAGTTACACGTCGCAATTCTACAGAATCTCTCGCGTCTTAAATTTTGTTATAAATGTGAAACACGCGAATTAATAATGTGCAGTAAATAAGTCATTATAGTGATATTAGAAAATATAACAGTTTCAGTCTGGCGTGTATCAAGAGTCAATATGTGAACTTAATTAATTGTGACGGTAATAAAAGTGTAAAAACAAATTCTTTTATCAGTGTTATCTTTAAGTAAAAACTCCTTTCCGTTTACACACCCTGTTCAAGAGATTTGCTTGACCGAGAAATAATAGCTAGCCGGAGGACAATGAACCCAAAATACAAAATAATAAAACAATAACAGGCGCTCAGAAATAGATAACACGAAGTGACCGCGACAAATTGCCTCCCATACGTTGTGCAGATAAACATGAAGCATTTTCCAACTACCTATAAATATTCTACTTCACTTGGAAGGGAAGTAAAGCCGGTGGTCTCGTGTCGTAGATTTATGGCATGTAAAATAATCTCAAGCCTGATAAAGAGACCTCTGAGTAAAATTTCCGATCTTTCACGCCCAATATAGAATGGGACACCAAGAGTCACAGCAGTTAAAGAACGTCCATAAATATAACTCAATTTAATTTTCTTTCTTTCGTATATCGCAATTGCATCGATTCCTTTACCAACTCCCAATATTACTGTACAAATCCAGAACGTCTCTCCATCTATAAGGGGCCAATCTTTGAACCGGACTTGATGTAAACAAAACATTGTGTATCCCTCCGCGTTACCTTCGTGTACTACTAGTTGCGAGAAACAAACATAAGCAAATGCTACGTGTGTTAGTGCTTATAATGAATAGAACGACGCAATATTCGAATAATAATAATAATAATTAGTGATGGGATGATACACTATTTCCCGATACGATACTCACTTTACAAAAAGCTGTAAAGTGATAGCTTGTTCACTGAATTATGCTCAGTAGTTTTCTGTATATAAGTGCATGTAACTAATTTTGTATTGTATGCTAATTCCGAAATTGTTCCTGTGTGACATTCTGCTATTGGCAGCAATTTGTTTTGTTGATAATACCACAGGTTATATAACCCCTACTGTTAGCCAAGGCTAATGATGGTGATAATTTCTTTACTTCCCTTTTTATGAACCATATTTTGCGCTGAAAACTTTCTTTTGAGGTATTTTCTATCCATATTATAGAGGTTAGTCGTACGGTACGCTCGTGACCCGAGTTTGACTCACGTAAACACGAACTAACAGATGGAAGGAAATAATATATATTTTCATGCGCCGTTTATCTCACGTCTTAAGTTCTGGTTTGTTTCTGTTGGATTCACAGGTATATGTAATGGCTGAGAGTGAGTCACCAAGCCAGACTATTGCAGAAACGTCAGTTAAAGCAGCTTCATTCACAACTCAGTTAACGCTGCATGTTACATGAGCACCTCTACTCCTTCCCCCATTGTTTTGTATGTTTTCATTTAGACACAAGAGTCTATGGAATGTTGCATTGATTCACCCACAGGAAACGGAGTCAAGGTCTATCAAGGACTATTGTATAGCAATTACTTGCGGACACGCGCGAGGCAATACCGTGAAGTCTCGACTCTTTCATTCCTTATCTAGCATAAAATTAAACGCAACAACTTGCAATAATGCAAAACTTAAAAATTTAAAAGTATCGAAGGTTTATCTCAAAGTATTAGATATACTTCGATAACACCGAGTATCGAGAGTGTCGAAGTATCGACGGTATCGAGGTCCCATTCCTAGCAATAATAAACACAAAAATAGTTGAAATTAAATACAGAATAATTAAAATAAAACTCACGTTAATCTGTAGCCGCATTACTCTAGGGAAAAGGTGTAAAATCTGGGTTTCTATCCCATGATATCGTCTCTTTCAAGAATTATATTCACTTTATTTCTCTCCGTGAAACCTAAGTCCAATTTCTAGCAATAATTTATGATTAAAAAATCTGATGTGTTACACTCACATGACTTTCTCTACTCTTGTACAATCTATTTTTACAAACGCCTATTCTCCATATGCTTCATGTTAATCGAGATATCGAGATGTCAATCTTATTGGTAATTTTCTTGTAGATGCAAGGGGAATATGGTAGGTTGTAAGCGATAGTCAAATATTTTAACGCTGGTTGCTATGTGGCGCATTTCATTCTCTTTGCATGTCCAGGACATAAAAAAAATGAATAACGAATTTGAGAAAAAGTATAAGTATTGAAATATTTAAGGAAATAACAAGCAATATCTCGAAAACGGTTCACTCAACAAAAGAAATGCATATGACATAAGTTGTGTATTTTAACGCGATCTACATTTTTTGTGTAGTAAAATTCTGTCTATCTCTTACAGTTTACCAGTTATGCAAAAGTCGTTCACAATGAAGAATACTTTTGGAGACATTCCCAGAAAATTCGAGATATACATTTCATTTCTCATGACATTATCTTAAACATATGATATTTTCATCAAAATCGTTAGAGCTATTTTTGAGAAAATTAAAATTTTCGAAAAATGTTCCATGTAAAGGGTAGTCTGGGGTGGGGGGATTTTCTTGAAAACCTTCGTGTCGCATCTCTGGAAGATACTGAACCTAAATACCAAGTTTGGTGTTTATCCGACTGTTCGTTTCTGAGTTATGCTGTGCACAGACACACACGGACATGTTTTCAAAAATGCTTTTTTTGGATTCAGGGGGTCTCAAAACATGTATTTACGGTGATATCTCGGTATCGAATTTTTGGGTGGAAAACAATACTTCCCCTACTTACTATACGTAGTAGAGAAAGTAATAATTCTTGATGGTTTCAATAATCTCAGTGATAAGAACACTCAGGATGGGGTCAATTACCTGTTACAATGTTCAGAGGTTAGTATTTAATAAAGTAAGGTTACTTTACGTTCAAATATCCATGAAAGAGAACTGGTACTAACCCATAAATAGCGCAATATGTACATAAATGCCTGTAATGTTGAATTTTTTTATAGGAGGCATCCTGATCTCAGTTTGAAATTGAGGAAGAATAAGAAATTAGCTACCGGAAGGAATGATACAGAAAGCGAGGATGAGGACATTCAGCAAAATGTAAAATACAGGGTTTCATGATTTAAATACAAGGTAATTCTCATATAGAAATAATGTGTAGGATCTAATATAGGTATCTTATGCCACAAACTGTGTACTGTATTATATTTCTCAAACATACATTATTATTATTATTATTATTATTATTACTTAACCTAATAATCCCTATCTGTCTAACAAAATTTATTCTTGATTTGCTTTATTAGATATGCATTGCTGGTTCTGAATTCTTCCTATGCAAGTCAGGATTTTGCAATCTACATGGCGTAAAAAAGGGAAGAGTAGAAGGACTAGCTCAACATAGCGGAGCTCCATTATCGCACCAACAGATGAGCGAGGGAAACACACTTCGAGACCAAGTAGAATAGGAAGTAACACTGTACAACCGAGGCAGTATTTTTAACACTCAAATCATTTCAGTCTAATTATATAATATGTAAATTCAATAACAGCCCGCCTTAAAGCAATATGTGTATGTAACAATATATAAAAAGTGTATATAACAGTCATTGTATATGCTTGTATTATTATATCCATGTGTAATAATGTTATGTGAATATAATGTAGGAGCTGTGAGAATAATAGGTTAAAAGTTGCTAACAATGAGGTAACCTGGAGGCAATAATGAGTTTGAGAGTTTAAATGTTACTTGTGATTCTTGGAAGCAATAATGTAATTTTAGTGACAGTTTATAAAAATAGTCAATCAACAACCAGAAAAACGTTAGTTAAATGAAGGTATTCTATTGGATTAGGAATAGCCAATCAGAGACTTGAAATACAGAAATTTACAAGTTTAGGCGGTTGAAATCAATTCAGTTGCCTGCAGACAGTGTTTGTAACCTGATGCGAGATGCGCCCTCGAGAGATTTAATACGTATTCGAGTGAGACGAAAAATAAGTTTACGTGTTAAACAGTGTAATTAATTAATAAAAAGAATCTCACAGCTCTCTATCAGTGAAGTGTTATTTAAATCGTGTCAAGCATTAATAAAAGGAGTGAAGTAAAATCATAATCTTTGTAAGCCTACATTCTTGTCGCACCACAACCCTGCCAAGACATCCATGTGTCTAACAATAATACTGACGCAGCCGAGGCAAACATAAATATATAATATTTAAAGAAACAGTCAAATTACTAAGTTAATATTCTTTTTAAAACTTGGGGCGAGGGCTACCGGAAACTGCTTACCATGCGTGCGGTTGCAACTACTTCAAGTTCGGCTCCCCAACAGTTGAACTACAATACAACCTACTTCAAATTGACGCCCAAAGCGTGGTGCAAATAACGTAAAAGAAAACTCGTTCTTCAAATTGGCTTCCATACGTGGACAACAGAATACGTTCTTCACAACAGATCTGTGAACACATAAGGAGTTTTCCTGCACGCTCTACTCACTGCTCTAGAAACTCAAATAAGAAGAAGTATCTCAATGCAGACTTAAATGTGATGAAAATGCATAAGATATACATGGAGAAATTTGAACCAGAGACATTTCTAGCTGTGAGAAGCAAATCTAAGCTCAAACCAAAGGTTACTTATGAATTTTACCTTAGTGTGTTTGTTACAAGGTTTAATCTTTCTTTTGGATTTCCCGGGTCAGACACTTGTGAAAAGTGTGATACTCTTAAATTGAATTTAGAAAAGGAAAATGATGGAGATACAGTAAGAGCTTTAGAGGCAGAAAAACACTTGCACCTACTCAAGGCTCAGAAATTGTATGACGTCTTCAAGGCAGTAACGGAGCTCCTGCAGCGTGATACAGCCGTCAAAGGTTTGTGCTTAGATTATCAACAAAACCTTCCAGTTCCCGTACTAACTACAGGTGAGCTGTTCTATAAGGGGCAACTTTGGGTGTTCAACATGGGGATATTCTCCTGTACTACTGGAGAGTTGAAAGTGTACATGTACGATGAAACTTGCGGAAGAAAGGGAACCAATGAAACTGTTTTTAAATTTTGAAACATTACATAGAGAACTACGTTGATGAGAAAACTAAAACCCTGCTTCTCTTTAGTGACAACTGCGCGGGGCAAAACAAGAACATGTTGACGGTGCTGTATTTAACACACTTACTGTTTTGGGAAGATTTAATAAAATATATCACCATCTCCCAGAACGGGGACATTCATTCGTGCCCTGTGATCGAGCATTTGCACAAATTGAGTACATCAAGCAAAAGAAAGAGTATGTCTTTGTGCCCGAAGAGTGGTATGATATTGCATCATCAGCATCAAAGAGATTTACGGTAGCGAAAGTAGATCAGAAAATTATATTGGATCTTAAAGGAAACTTTCAGTCATTATTTAAGAAAATAATAAGGAATAAGAATGAATCATTTAAAATCAGTAAACATCGTCAGTTTATGTATGAAGGGAAGGAAGTGTCCGTTTCTGTTGGTCAAGACACTGGTTCACTCTAAATTTTGCATATTTAAGAAAATGCAAATCTCTACCTTACATGCCCATGAGCTGTATCAGGCTCCATTGCCACTGAAAACAAAGAAGTACTGTGATGTGATGGATTTGGCTCACAAATATATTCCTCCTGTACATATGAACTGATACAGACACCTTAGATAAGAAGATGGGAATGGAGACTCCGAAGCTGAAAGTGATGTGTCTTACCACGAGGTATAAACCTCTACTGAAGTAGTATTTGTTGAATTTCTATTAAGGAAGTCTTTATAAATGGATCTTCAAACATTATTGTATGTTGACATTAAAATTGCTGTGTGAAAAATGTTTTTATCTTGCATTATACTAGTCCATACATTCCATGAAATATTTGAGTTCAAGAAATGGATAATTCTAGCACATATTTTTCTTGATTTTATACATTTCCTCAGTTAATTAGCACCTAGAAAATTGTCAGAGTGGTGCACCTTAACGTATGCTTTTATACTAAATCAATATAATCTATAAAATGTAAATATAATACAGTGTTAAACGTTTTTCTCACTTTTCTCAAAATATCCTTTTGGTTATTATCTAGTTCTTGCACTCATATCTTCAATTTATGTCATATAATTTTTTTGAACAGTTAAACATTCCGAGATATTCCTTGTTATTGGTCTGAATTTTCAAATGTTTAAACTTTCTCAACTGGGAAGTCGTTATTCGTTTTTTACTTGTGGCCATACAAAGAACATAGAATTTCAAAACCATCACATAGCGACATACTCTTTAGACATTTACTATCACTGTTCTCTTTGTATCGATAACGAAATGTGTAATGTAGCTATTTCTGCAAAGGTTTGTTTGGATTAAAATGAATAGATGCAAAAATAAGCTTGAGTAAGAATAATTTGTATATCCACCAATAAACGACAGAGGGTAGAGAAACTCACGTGAATATGTATTACATCAGATTTTTTAATTTACTTTCGGATGCCAATATCTGCCTTTTGTGAACTTCTGCATAAGTTACACAACCAAATCTTTCGAGGAAAACACTAAAATGAAGAATTCCATACAACCTGTGAGGCAGTATTTTATATCACAATACTGTGAATACCAGAGTCATTGTAGTGTAAATTAATATTATTGTATGTATAGGACTTTAGATGTTTGTTAGCCATAAGTATTGTTAGGAAATAAGTTTACACGGCCTCACTGAAACTGACAATAGAAGTGGGTAACAATAAACCGAGGGGGTGAGTTGTTTATCACTAAGAAGAGACAAACAAATGACGTCAGGGTAGGGTGCCTTTTGTTTTAGAAATGGAGGGAATATCTTCCCTAAAGTATATATGTTAGTAGTAGTGATTGGCTGACCAAAACAGACGCTAAAGTGGGCGCGATTTGGTAACCAATCTATTATAATGTTTAGGCAATTTGAGGCGAAGGAGTATATATTCTCGAGCCATAAGCAAGCTTCTCAGTTTCGAAAGAATCTCTCACGAGGTGCACGTCGCAGAGTTAGTTACAAAAATGTGAAGTACGCGAAGTAATTGGCGTGCGGCAACTAAAACGGTTGTAGTTACATTCGTAAATATCACAGTTTCAGTCAGGCGTGTATAAAGATTAAATATGTGAATTATTAATTAAGTGTTACGGCAATAAAAATGTAGAAACAAATTATTCTATCAGTGTTATCTTTTAGCAACAACTCCTTTCCGTTTACATGTCCTGCTTAGAGACACTTGTTCGACTGAGTTATAATAGCTAGCCGGAGGACAAAGAACCCCAAATTTAAAATAATAAAACAAGAGGCGCTCAACAAATAAGATAACACGAGCCATGAGAACTGCAACACCTGCTGAACGCGTTGCTGCCACTGTGCAATTATTTCTTATATTCAGTTGTACGGTATCGTGCTATCAACTGCTTTCCTAAAACCTAACAGTGGACCAAAGATCGGTGAGAATGTAGCTTAAGTGGGAGGGATCTTCTGATGCGGGTGCGTGGCCAGGGCCGGGTTCACAATATTTACAATTTACAAATGACATGGAAAAGATTACAAATGTTTGTAAACTCTGTTTCACAATAAAGAATTGTCAACTTTAAAGTTTGAGGAACAAGTCCAGATAAACAAGTGACAGATGTAAACATCATGAGCATTCTGCCATATTCCCGTTTGAATGTGTTACCAACCACGCATTACAAAAACCAGTAAAAGATCTATGTTCAAGTCTCCATACTTCTAGTATATTTGATATACAATATGTGTTTCTTTACTCTGAAAGATATGAAGGTAATGGATTGTATTTGAAGATTCAAAGATGTCAAATATTGAGAACCGCAAATACAAATTCTCGCATTGTAGTATACTGGCTATATGGATGACCTGTGATTTGATACATCGTTTGCTGGATGTGCTTTATTGCGTTGTAGATTGCGTCGATTGGTTTAAGCACGAATGCGGGATTCCTACTTTCAACATGACGCCATTTAAGGTCACAAATAGAAATAAAAATTGCGATTTTAGAGAAAATTAGAGACGAATGAACTAACAGCTACGTTGTCATATGTCTGCTATTGCCATCTGCCAACCAGTGCAAAGCAACACAACGTTCTTTCTTTCTTTGAGGTTAAGGCTCCACCTTTGCCTGTTGCATGGTGAATGTGATATCCAATATAGCAATTGTTATAGCAAATATAGCAGTTCCATTTGCTAAAGTACTCATTCAAAACTTCTCATTGCATTCACAAATAGATATGAAGCCATTATAATATTGATTCTATTGAATCGTTGAAACTACTGCAAAATAGGACTTTATGTAGTCTTCAGTGATATTTTACTGTGTACTTACTAAAACACCTGATGTGATACATTCACATGACTGTCTCTACCCTCTATCTTCATTAGTGCGCACACAAACGTTTCTTACTAAAGCTTATTTTTATATCTATTACATTTCACTTCAAATAAACCGTTACAGAAATAGGTACATTATTTAATTATAGATACAAAGGGAACAGCGATAGTCAAATGTTTTACAACTGGACGCTATATACTGGCCTTAAAATTCCATACTGTTTCCATGACATCGCGAGAAACAACTGAATGTTGACAGGACTTAAAAAGAATGACCAAGTAATGAACAATTCAAACCGTTAATAACGGATATCTCAAAAATGGCTTATGCCACAAAAACACTTATTTGAAATAAAAGGCGTATTTTAAAGAGATCTAATTTTTTTTTGTGTAGTACGTTTTCGTCTATCACTTAACGTTTACAAGTTTTCCTTCCGAATGAAGAGCACTTCACAAACTATTCCTAGAGAATTCAAGATATGAATTTGTTTTGTCATGTATCTTTAATATATGGTATTTTAATCAAAATTGTTAAGAGTCATGTTTTAGAAAATCAAAATTTTCGAAAAATGTTCCATGTAAAGAGTAGTTGGGGTAAGGGATTTTCTTGAAAATCTTCGTGTCGCTTCCTAAGAAAATACTGAAAATGCCAAGTTTAGTATTTATCCGACTTTTTGCTTTTGAGTTATGCTGCTTAAAAGAAAAGAAAAGAAAGAAAAACACACTCTCGCTCTCTTTTTCAAAAATCCTTTATTTGGATTAAGGGGTCTCAAAACGTGTTTCCGGTGAAATCTCGTTATAGAACTTTTGAGCGGAATGCTATACCTTCTCTACTTACTATGTATGTGGTAGAGAAGGTAAAACGTGTGTACTTTTTTATGCTTTGTCCTTGGTTAAAATATTATCAAACAGAGCTTCCTTTACAAACCTTAGGCCATATGTAAAGAAATTGCTTACTTTACAAATGTGTAAAATTACTAGTTTATTGTGCAACAAAGCACTTCTAAACTCAACAAAATTTGATTTTAAATATTTAAGTTTGTATGTGAAGTTCAACTTTACAAACTTCCATTGTGAAACAGATTTTTAAAGAATACAAACGAAGTTTACAATTAACAAAGCTTGTAAAGATTGTGAAACAGGCCCCTAGATTCACAACGGATCCCCCCTCCCGTGAACGTTTATTCTTCTCCTTCGTGTCATCTGACAGATTCTGTTTGAACAATCAGTTCTTAGTTTAGGTGGACCCGAGGCTAAGCGCGGAAGGGGGTTGAACCCGCGGCGTCTGACGGATTCTGTTTGAACACTCAGTTCTTAGTTTAGTCGAATCGGCGGCGTCAGACGGATTCTGTTTGAACACTCAGTTCTTAGTTTAGTCGAATCCGCGGCGTCTGAAAGATTCTGTTTGAACACTCAGTTATTAGTTTAGTCGAATCCGCGGCGTCTGAAAGATTCTGTTTGAACACTCAGTTCTTAGTTTAGTCGAATCCGCGGCGTCTGAAAGATTCTGTTTGAACACTAGGTTCTTAGTTTAGGTGGACCCGAGGCTAAGCGCGGAAGGGGGTCGAACCCGCGGCGTCTGTTCGGATTCTGTTTGAACACTCAGTTCTTAGTTTAGTCGAATCGGCGGCGTCAGACAGATTCTGTTTGAACACTCAGTTCTTAGTTTAGTCGAATCCGCGGCGTCTGAAAGATTCTGTTTGAACACTCAGTTATTAGTTCAGTCGAATCCGCGGCGTCTGAAAGATTCTGTTTGAACACTAGGTTCTTAGTTTAGGTGGACCCGAGGCTAAGCGCGGAAGGGGGTCGAACCCGCGGCGTCTGACGGATTCTGTTTGAACACTCAGTTCTTAGTTTAGTTGAATCGGCGGCGTCAGACGGATTCTGTTTGAACACTCAGTTCTTAGTTTAGTCGAATCCGCGGCGTCTGAAAGATTCTGTTTGAACACTCAGTTCTTAGTTTAGTCGAATCGGCGGCGTCAGACGGATTCTGTTTGAACACTCAGTTCTTAGTTTAGTCGAATCCGCGGCGTCTGAAAGATTCTGTTTGAACACTCAGTTCTTAGTTTAGTCGAATCGGCGGCGTCAGACGGATTCTGTTTGAACACTCAGTTCTTAGTTTAGTCGAATCCGCGGCGTCTGAAAGATTCTGTTTGAACAGTCAGTTCTTAGTTTAGTCGAATCGGCGGCGTCAGACGGATTCTGTTTGAACACTCAGTTCTTAGTTTAGTCGAATCCGCGGCGTCTGAAAGATTCTGTTTGAACACTCAGTTCTTAGTTTAGTCGAATCCGCGGCGTCTGAAAGATTCTGTTTGAACACTCAGTTCTTAGTTTAGTCGAATCCGCGGCGTCTGAAAGATTCTGTTTGAACACTCAGTTCTTAGTTTAGTCGAACCCACGGCGGCTGAAAGATTCTATTTAAACATTCAGTTATTAGTTTAGGGGGACCCGAGGCGTCTGAAAGATTCTGTTTGAACACTAGGTTCTTAGTTTAGTCGAATCCGCGGCGTCTGAAAGATTCTGTTTGAACACTAGGTTCTTAGTTTAGTCGAATCCGCGGCGTCTGAAAGATTCTGTTTGAACACTCAGTTCTTAGTTTAGTCGAATCGGCGGCGTCAGACGGATTCTGTTTGAACACTCAGTTCTTAGTTTAGTCGAATCCGCGGCGTCTGAAAGATTCTGTTTGAACACTAGGTTCTTAGTTTAGTCGAATCCGCGGCGTCTGACAGATTCTGTTTGAACATTCAGTTCTTAGTTTAGTCGAACCCACGGCGTCTGAAAGATTCTGTTTGAACACTCAGTTCTTAGTTTAGTCGAACCCACGGCGTCTGACAGATTCTGTTTGAACACTCAGTTCTTAGTTTAGTCGAACCCACGGCGTCTGAAAGATTCTGTTTAAACACTCAGTTCTTAGTTTAGTCGAACCCGCGGCGTCTGACAGATTCTGTTTGAACACTCAGCTCTTAGTTTAGTCGAACCCACGGCGTCTGAAAGATTCTGTTTAAACACTCAGTTCTTAGTTAAGTCGAACCCGCGGCGTCTGACAGATTCTGTTTGAACAACCAGTTCTTAGTTTAGTCGAACCCGCGGCGTCTGACAGATTCTGTTTGAACAACCAGTTCTTAGTTTAGTCGAACCCACGGCGTCTGAAAGATTCTGTTTAAACACTCAGTTCTTAGTTTAGTCGAACCCACGGCGGCTGAAAGATTCTGTTTAAACACTCAGTTCTTAGTTTAGGGGGACCCGAGGCGTCTGAAAGATTCTGTTTGAACAACCAGTTGTTAGTTTAGTCGAACCCACGGTTAAGCGTGGAAGCGGGTCAAACCCACGGCGTCTCAAAGATTCAATTTGAAGTACTTAGTTTAGGAGGACCCGTCGCTAAGTGCGGAAGCGGCTCGCAGCTGAGGCGTCTGAAGGATTCTATTTGAACAATCAGTTCTTAGTTTAGTCGAACCCACGGCTAAGCGTGGAAGCGGGTCAAACCCACGGCGTCTGAAAGCTTCAATTTGAAGTACTTAGTTTAGGAGGACCCGTCGCTAAGTGCGGAAGCGGCTCGCAGCTGAGGCGTCTGAAGGATTCTATTTGAACAATCAGTTCTTAGTTTAGTCGAACCCACGGCTAAGCGTGGAAGCGGGTCAAACCCACGGCGTCTGAAAGCTTCAATTTGAAGTACTTAGTTTAGGAGGACCCGTCGCTAAGTGCGGAAGCGGCTCGCAGCTGAGGCGTCTGAAGGATTCTATTTGAACAATCAGTTCTTAGTTTAAGCGGATCCGCGGCTAAGCGTGGAAGCGGGTCAAATCCGCGGCGTCTGAAAGAGGTCTGAGAGTATTATGCCATGAGTCAGGAAGATTCTTGAATAGCTTTAAGCAGACATTTTTCTATTTTTTTATTTCTAGAAAAACATATTGAGATTACTGTATATTTGGCGAGAGTATAATATGACTATAGCTTTTACACATACTAGCCTTATGGAGTATGCACAGATATATTCTGTTCTTTTCTTTTTCTTCCTCTTCTTATTTAATGACGCCCTGAGATAACATCTTTAACGTCTATATATTAACACAATTGTATTATTCATTGCATTGTTCTTCTTATGTTTAATTGTTCAGTGTCGATCAATTTAATACACACTAAAGCACTTTATTTTTGTAATTAAAGCTATTTTCTTCTTTTCTTCTCATTTTTTCTCGTTTGTTTTACTTCTTCATATACTTTTTACTTTTATTTGTAGCTCATACCAATAGAAAATACATATCTAGCTTTGGATTCTACAATTTCTAATATTTTTTTGAAGCCAATAATCTTGTAGCTTTTATGTCCAATAATTTCTTTTTCCAAGTTTTACCACACCATCCATAATATTCATTTTCCAAACTTTGAACCATACGTCTTTTTTATGTAATATTCCAACCTGTAAATTTCGGAAACCAAATAAATCTATTCAAAACTATTTTTCCTTTCCAAATTGTCAATCACTTCACCTTCCACGTAGATTCTCTATAAAACAAATTCTTTAGAAAGCCCCATGGCTGCCAACTTATGTCAATTTTGTATCACTTTCCTATTTATCTCGGATTGCAAGTGAAATCGCTACTAATTATTGTCATGGTCTTGGTAATAGGTCTGCTTGTTTGAATCTGGTGTAGTCTTTATGGGTTGACACCGGTGTCTTTACTAAGCTGTTCCCATTGGGTAAAATGTAGTTTTAGTAATTAAAGGGTCGATACTCAATTTTCGGTACAGTGCTCATAAATATAAACTTTTCTGTGCAAGAAATACTCATTTTGAAGTTAGGATCCATCAAACTGATGCGCGCAAGCGTGTACAAATAACGCATGAAATTTTTGAAGCTTTATTTCTTTGTAATCCATTTTGTCATTTGAAAATACTTCCCATGGTGCAGTTCTTCTTAAATTTCTTTCAAATTTTCTGTGCACGTTCTTTGAAGGTGGATGAAGAGATCTAAGGAGCCCTTTTTATACCAAGCATGGGTTTGGGTTTAGAATTTTAATAATACACGACTGATTTTAATAACATTAAACATCATTACATACTTTTGTAAATTTTACTAGGAAAGGATTTAATGTTATACAAAATCTAATCTTTGATTTTAAATAACTATATTTGAGGAATAATATACCAACTGTAAAAGTTTTAAAAATATCATGTGCGACATTTTACAAGAGACTCATATTTTCATTTTTATAAAATATAGGTACATATGACCATGACAATTAATTTTATGCTCTAGTTCTGTTGGGAAAATCTGTGATAAAAATTCAGCTAAATTAGCTGAATTCTGTACAAGCTAGCAATGGCTTACTTGAAATATTTTACATTTCTAATATATGACCATGCAGAAAATGTTGCACAAAAGATATTTGTGAAGCATTTTAAAGAATATTTTCCTTGATTCTGTAAAACTTACCTCCACACATCATAAATGTATCCAATAGCTCGTTGCAAGGGAATTTACACGATAACTTTGATGCTATTGCAGAAATCTTCATTGCTTCAAGAAACTCTTATCTACAACATTTCGTATTTTGGGTTATATGATTTTGCTATAGGTCTTTAGACCTCAGGAATAGATTAATGTATTCCGATTTAAGCTAAACTTACTAAATACTGCAGCGATTTAAACCTGTAGATAACAGATTTTCTCAAAAATATCTACAAATAAATTATTAAAATCAACAAGATCTTAAGTGACATTTATAATCATTCTCAGGAAATTAAAGAAAAAATATTTTCTATGTATGTTAAGACAAAACTACATTGCTATTACGTATAATGGAGCCGTTTTGTTGAAACTGATAACTAAGCAATAGGACATATCCTTAAGTTATTTTATTGGGAATTATTTTGTCTTTGCATGTCCTCTTATGGTTTGTATAAGATGTCGAGAATTTGAGACAATTCCTACACTGGAACTTAAGATGTTTTGCCGACCATTCTCTTAATACAGCAACTACATGACAATCCTTTTGTCGTGGTTAAGAAAGACTGGTACTTAAAAATAGTATTGCATTTTTTTACTGAAATAAAAATACTTGCACAATTAAATATGGCTGGTGGAGCGGGTATAGGTGCCATCCTCGATGAGTACACCGAAAAAGTTTGAGTGGTTTATTTCTGTATTTCATGAAATCTGCTTAGAGGGAGATAATTATTGGCAATCTTACAGGCGAGTGAGAAGGGGAGGTCACTTTTGTCCCGCAGAATCTCTGTGAGATTCCAAAAGCGATTAGGTGTGCATTGCAGGAATGATATTAACTTTTTAGTGGTATTTACTTTTAAAGGCAATCTATCGTGCACTTGCAGCGAATTAACAAAAGGAACTTGGTTTTAAATTTTTGGAGAAGGCAAATAAACTTTAACTTAAAGATTTACTTATAAACACTTAAAAATACAAATAAAATAGATACAATATTTTTTTGCAAACAAATGCGAAATTTATCGCGTTTGTCTAAGCATTCAATGAAAATGTTTTATTTCGCAACTAATAGCGTTACAAACAATCAAAATTAATTAAATTATTGCTTAGGCCCTCGTCAGGGAATGTCTGGATCGACTGCTATAGTCTCCGCCACAAACGAAGACGCTGGGTGACAGTTGCAAGGAGGCAAGGGGTGGATGATGTCGAACGTTGTTGTACTGCATCTTGCCTTATTCTTCGTCGCTAAATTCTCCTTCAGGACTATATTCCGAAGGGTCCACAAAATGGAACCGATTTATAGCTCTGTAGTGGGAATACTGGTGTTCAGTATAAATATCAGCATTAATGTAAATAGTATTATATAAGTGTATGTCAATGAGACCGTAACAGGTCGGAGAGCCTAATACTTGCAAGGAAGAAGAAGAATAGTGTAAAATACGTGGTAAACGAAAAGGAAGTAGCTAGGCGTGTAACGTTGCAATTGAGGTGACTGAAGCCACCGGTACCAGAAGGAGATATCTCCAGGCCTGCCCAAAGCACAGGGAATCAGCTGAATATGACCAACAGAGAAGCCTGAGTGAGAGAGACGAGCAGAGATTGAAAAGGGACAGAAACAGAAGTCCGAAACCGTCATAGAACGGAAGTGTTGAAGGTACGAGAGCACATGTTCTCATGCGACGCTAATGTGATCACAATATTGCTTTAAGATACGGTGGCAAAAATAACGTCTTTAGCGGGGTGTATAAATAGAGCGGGGCCTCAGCAATCGGACGACTGCATACAATTTCCTTACGGGGTGAACTTCATGCCACTCAGATATCCGAGCACGTGAAGATGTTAGCAATTTAGAAAAACAACATAGGGTGGGAAGTACAACTTGATAGAGAGACCCCTAACCCAGTCAAATAGTTGAGGAATAATATTCACGGCTAGCTGCAAACGAGTGTGAAAATAAATACAGTTAAATTTAACTTCAAACTTTTTAATTTCGTCTCCTGCAACAACTCCCGAGATAAGAGTTAAAGGCATAGCCAACACAGAAGTGTTGTAGGATGCTCTTTTACAGCAATTCACCACCCACACCAAATGAAGACGACGAGCTGCCGGAAAGAGGAGCAGGGCGTCATAGCTCGGAATTATTAAATAGCTGCTGAACAGCAAACATATTCACAGTAACAGACTACCGCTGATTGACTAGGGAGCATGTGACTATTACGTCGCAGAGTTTTTGCTTCTGCGCAACCCCTTCGTTTATGACGGAGGCTCAAGAGCTCAGCGCGCGCAAGGTTGTATGTGGTGAAACTAGACACTTAAGGAAGAAAGTGAAAATAACAGAAAAAATTAGAATAGCTAGATTTATGTCATATACTCCAATGAAACTTTCCTTAATCACTCCTTGTATGTTAGAGTGCCACCAAAAATGTGCACAACTTATTATTCTGAAATAAAAGCTCAAGAACTAAAATGGTATAATTTGTCATTCATGCCTATACTTAGAATCATTGATAACGTCTATACCCCTTCCACCTGTTATACTGTGTAACATTACTGCAGTAGCAAACAGCACACAAAATTATTAATTGGATTGTTTAAGAATATACTATAAACGCGATTACTGATAGCATACTGAATCGATAATTGAACTTTCTTTTATCAAGTTAATTGGCACTTGAAGTTGTAGTAATTCTCTTAAGCTCTTCTATTGTGGACACTGTATCACTCTTAAAATTAGAATACTGCAATAAAGGGATAGAAGGTATTTTTAGGACTGGCACATTCTAAAATAAAACGTATTATCAAGCAGAACAGAAACTTATGCTAAACAAAAGCTACACAGATGGAAAGACAGTACAATCAAACGTAGATCATGTGAAAAAAAAAGTTAATGCTACTATAGAAAGAAAAAATAACAGATATTAAGTTTTTAGTCTACTAATGGATAGTGGATGTTTTCAAAAAGTTAAAAATTTGAACTCGGGTACCTTAATTTTAACAGTGCATTAAATATACTTACTTGCGGCTTTGCCATTGTCAATAATGACTGAAAAATAAGGCTTTGCATATGGACAATGTGCTGAAGAACATTAAATATTTAGATGTAAATAAAAACAGTCTGAGCTTAAGATGCTAGATTTTGTAAGCATATATATTTTTTTAACAGAAAAGTAAAAGCAAACAAAGAACAATTTGAAACAGAAAAAACTAAAAGAGATCAAGAGATGATAAAAAGCATAGCATAGATGAAATAAGTGCCAGATGGGACAGTGGAAATTTCTACTGGGAGGATTTTCGTCTTGAAAAAAGACAGCTGTAGTTCACGAGAGAAAGCATGTTTATTTAACACGTTTTGTTTTACATCACAAAAATAGATAGCTTTACTTTCCATAAGAAGAAATTTTTATTGAGTAGAAGAAATACATTGAATTATATTACACCCATTCATTTATATCAACACCATGATAGTTGTATAGAAATGAATATTAGAACACAGGCTTTGAGACCATCGTGTATTTCATGTGTGAGTATATGTATATAGAATATATTAATAGCAATTTCACTGTAGTAAAGAACATAAGCAATATCAGGCATTATTGAAATTCATTAGAAATATGCATTTGAAAACGAGTGCAGGATTATTTTCAAGATTCTTGTGTTTGGACTTAAAAATATATATACTTTTAAGGCAATAAAGTGAGATTAAAGCTGCCTAAAGACCATATTCAAAGTTTCACAAATTTGAGGACAATACTGACCAGTGTGTAGGTATGTACGTGGGTTGGAACTTTAATGGTGGCAACACTGTTGTGAAGCGAAACGAAAAGTAAGTAGTTATTCTCACGTTTACCATGTGTTTGCCTATGTTTTACCCACCGCCCAATAAATAGATTCTCTGTTCCGACTCAAAGTACATTCACTGTGACGAGTGGAAGATAGACCTGTGTAAACTACCGATCTAAACTGTTAGGTGTCGTGTTTTCGCCATGTTCACAAAACACAAACAGCGAAGTTGGTCGAAAATTGAAAGTGCTCGTAGCCGTACGGTAGAATTTAAATAACATGAGACTTCTGACACTTCTCTGAGGGATGGTTTCCATGGCAAAGTCCCCTTTGCTGTTGCTCTAGCCAGTAAGGCGCCACTACCCTCCCAAGCTGAACTTTGAGGGTTAGCACGTTGTCATGTTGGCGTGGTTTACTATTGCTCACTAGCGTTATGGCTGTTTGCTATTCGGCTGCCTGTTAAACATCTGACGCATGCTCTAACACAACGTGGCGATGCAGCTCTCCCACTTCTCTACTTAGAGTAATTGTCAGGTGTCTCAGCTTGTTTAAATGACACTGTACAGCAAGACAATGTCATACAGGTCTTGTTGAGGCATTTGAGGAAACTGCGTTACAATACAGAACAGTGGCGAGGTAGGGACGTGAAAGCGTAACAGACATGCTCGGCCGGGTCGCCCAGTGCAACTGAGGAGCAAGTGCAGACTGTTGCCACGCTGGTAGACACCGATCGACGTCAGGTCAACGTGAGTTAGGATTATTGCACACGACTGTGCTGCATATTCTAAAGAATCGCCTGCGAATGAGGAAAGTGCATCGCGTTGGGTTCCCTGCGATTTGACGGAAACGCAGCGATGGTTAAGATACGACGCTGCCCAAACTCATTTGGAGCGTTACGTCGTGATGCAGGCGTTTTCTTTCGCCACATAACTGCGCATGATGGGCCAGACGGTACGAAGCGTCAATTCAACGATTGGCATCATTAAGGGTCACCGCACTAAACAAAAACTCCGCCAAACCCCTACAAATATGAAAGTTATGATGCTTCTTGTGTACGACTGTGATGGCGTTATCCTAACACATGTCGTACCGCAAGAACAGAATGCTATTGCACAATATTTATGTCATTTTTGGAGCATCATCTCAGACCAGCGGTGCAAAGAAAGCGGCAATACGTTTTGTTACACAACCTGTAAGTGATCTGTACCGTCGCTGGGGGTGGAAAATGTTTTTTTCATTTACTATATTCACCCGATCTAAGCCCCTGTGATTATCACCTAGTCCCGAAGAATTTATGGAATTGAATGCAGGAAACTCTGCAGGCATCAGTAACATAAACAGAACAAGCGCTGCAACAGGGATCCTACGACTTCCACATAGCTGGCAACGGGTTATTGACAATGCTGGTGATCACATTGAAGGACTGCAGTAGTTTCAAACATGTATCATAGTAATAAATACAATAATTGCCAGTATTAAAGTTCCAACCTATGTATTTGTGCGTATGTACTGTGCGCACATGTTTGTATGTGTGTATGTGTATGTGTGCGCGCATAAATGTAACATGTGCTCTCTCATTTGTTATAGTTTATTGTACTATCTCACTTTAGAGCCCTACAGGGAACTTTGAAGAGAGTAACAGAACAGTAGAAACATAGGAATAAGCTGTCGCATGCAAGACTGTATCTTGAAACTGCAATATTGCACCCTGCACCACATTTTCAACTGGATCTAAATCTACGTCACAACACAAAACCTATTAACACCATGTATCTTTACAAGATATTTTACAACTGTCTCTCAAGGTCCTACCTCTAATGTGTACCATGTTGTTTATAAAAATAATAAGGGTAAAATGCCAATAATGATGTGCACATAAACTCAAATGAAGATGGCAAGAGGGATATCACAATACCAGTTATCACTGAAGAATGGCACATGTTTTTGGAGTGTGTAGTGTGAAGTGTAAGTGCTCTCATGCCTGCCATCGTGATGATATGTTATACAGAATATTGAAAAAGTGTCCACTATAAAAATAGAATTCTTAGATCAAAGCTGAAGGAATCTAAAACTTACTGACTCAGACTATGGTATACATGAAAATAATTTGGAATATTAGCATGTCTGAGTAGGATATCCCTGTTAAATAACCTTGAAACATGATTATACAAAAATACTTTCTCCACAATTAAACATTTCAAATTTAAATTTCCAACTTTCAATAAAACTGTAGCAATGAAAATATAAAATACCACCCTCGTACTGGAGGTGAGCTGTCCCATCTGACATTAATTCATACAGTGCCTGAAGCCCATACATAGCTAAGGAGCTTTCTCCGTCTTCACAAATAATGTTAACACCATGAACCTCTGTGGATTTCAATCTATATACATATAAATATTACATTGTCAACACCACCTACCTTCTAAAACACACAATTAATCGTACACCACAGCGATAATTAATTAAAAGAGAACTCACCATAAACTTTGTATGCTGAGTAAAGCATTAGCATACGTTTTTGTGTACAATATGAAAACAAAATAGGGATGGGACCTCGATTTTCTCGATACTTGGTGGTACCTATGTATGTCTAAGGGTTCGAAATAAATTTTCGTAATTTTTAATGTTTGTATTTCTGTCCCAGACGTCATTATTGGCAGTTGTTAAGTTACATTTATGCTAAACAAGAATGAAAGGGTTTGAGGGCGGATGAGGCTTCATATTGTTGCCTACAGTCTCCGTCACGAAGAAGGCGGTGGGTGAAAGTTGTCGCGCAGACAATTACAAGTGGCCGTAAGCAAGTGGCGACACGCCATTTTGTTGCTAAATGTTAATGCACTACATAACATTATTGTTCGTGGCTGGGTTTTCCTTCAGAGTCCGATTACCAACTTAAAGCTTGGAATTACCAAACAGTAAGCAAGTTCACACAAACATATTTTGATACAGACTACCACTGACTGGCTAGAAAGCACTTGACTATGCCATCGCAGAGTTTTTGCTACTGCGCAATCGCCTTCATTCGTGACGAAGACCATAACACATGTTACCAAAGTATTGCTGGATTGATCATTCTTGGCCTCTGCTCATGACTGCGTTTCCTGCAGGTGAATCGGTGCATCATTCCATCAGTTCATATCTAAATGAAAGCATGCAAAACAATGAGCGAAAAGAGGAGTATACTCATGTGACGTGTAACATTAACTGAGTTGTGAAATAAGCGTGATTTAGCTCACTCATTTCTGCAGTCGCCTGGTTTGGTAAGTGACACGCTCTTCACCTTTGTACCCATTTTATCTGATGATGAAAATCGCCGAATGCAGCAGAAATGAATCGGAACTTCAGACGTTAATTAAATCGAGTGTCTGAAAACACATGCTGATCCATATAAAACTGAACACTTTTGAAGACTTATCATTTCCCTCTGGAAAGTAATAAACTATTAAAATTCAGTTTTATATTCCAATGACTATGGGAGAATCGATATTGTTTTGTTGTTGTTAGGTCCTTTAACTGAGTAGGTCATAGGACGATGAATGAATGAGCGGGGGTCCATAGACCTTAAAGTTACCCGACTTTCACCTCAAGATATGAAAAACACGCTGCAGAAATAAAATGCACGTTTGTTCATGACTGTAAAACTAATTACTAATAGACAATATAATCATAAGGCAACAACGGTTGGGAAGGGTACCAACATTAATAGCAATATTTCCCGCCTCTAGTGTGTCTGTCTCATATTCAAGAGGTCCTGAGTTCAAATCTTGATCAGGGTGAATTACTCGGATGAGGTTTTTTGCCGGAGTTTCTCCTTATCTTGAGAAGACGAATGTTGGAGAACTTAAGTTCTATGGACCCCGGGCTCATTTCAGCATCATTTCATTCATTCATCGTCCGAGATCACCTACCCAGTTAAAGGACGTTAAACTTAAAAAAATACCCAGAACTACTGAGGCAATAAAACTTAATTTTAACTTTTTATTACTTTCCAGGCGGAAATTATAGTCTTCAAAAGTGTTCCGTTTTATATGGACCGCCCTGTATTTGTTTTTCCTTAAATAGTTAGTTTGAGACTGCACAATCACTTCTAGTCCCCTCTGTGTATTGCGAGATCAGCTACGTTAAACAGTTTTGTTTTATACTGTGTTTAAATACTTTTTATATTGTTTAAATATTGTACTCCATGTTATGTTCGACATGCGCGCAGTCATATGTTTCATATGGTCAGTGCAGTTGTAATATGTTAGTAACCTTGGAGCTTATGCAGTGGCGCCGTTATCGGAGTAATGTTCAACTATTTCAACGTATTGTTGAGTGTGGGACTGCAGAAGTTTAGTAGCATTATGAAAAGAAACATCTCTGTAAATAAATCAATTAAGGTGAGTTATTAAGTAGCATTTAAATTTTAAAATTAATATAGAAACGTGAGATAATGCAACTCGGAAAAAAATACTTATGAGAAGTTACTCTCGCAGTACATTTATCATTATGTATTCGTACGTTGGTGTCGGAAAATAACTGAATGAAAAAGTTCAACTTGACGTACTGGTTTGGGGACGGAAAAACACGAAATCCCAAATATTGTGAAACAAAATATTCTGTCAATTACAGACTGCAAAACAGCAAGAATTCGCATATGATACAAAATTGGTTCTAAATATTTATACATCGAATGCTAAAATGCCATAACAATTAAGTGAATGTGCAACTGCTTTAGAGCTTCTAAAGTCGGTATCAATATCGAGTATCGAGAAATATTAGTATCGTCCCATCCCTAAGAAAAATAAATGCATATATATTGGTATTTACTCTTGTATGAACAAAACGTACTTTCAAGATAAATAGTGCTTATTTGTAGGAAGCTATGCCAAGTAACAGTTCGGCGAAGAACAGTCTGTAAAGTGGGGCTAATGTAAGATGTTAAAGAGTATTAAAATAGTATTGGCCTTGTGTTTGACCGTGTATAAATAAAACTCATGATAAACAATATCACGAAACACAATAAACCTTAAACTACGGTATGTGGACACACGGTAGTATACCTGTAGTTTCCCTACAGGTGTCACTTGCTCCGTTTCGCTGAGCTCGCTTCCTCTGACCTTCACAACTGCAGTGCTGCCAACGTATGATTAACAAACAGCGCCATCCTTTCGCGAATAACAAAAGGGCAGCGGCCTTAATATTACTACTCCTTGCACTTCTGTATTTGCAGTAATATACATAACCTAACTTTATTTCTTTGTAAGCAGAGGAGTGAAGCAGTTGTGGCGTTAATTTTACTATTCCTTGCACCTCTTTATTTGCAGTAATATACATAACCTAGTTTTATTTCTTTGTAAGCAGAGGAGTGAAGCAGTTGTGGCGTTAATATTACTACTCCTTGCACTTCTGTATTTGCAGTAATATACATAACCTAACTTTATTTCTTTGTAAGCAGAGGAGTGAAGCAGTTGTGGCGTTAATATTACTACTCCTTGCACCAATAACAACAATGCCTTAAAACATCGCCATCGAATTTGCCTAATTATGGCAATTTCCTACGCGCATGCGCTCTATCTACAATATGGCGAAGTTTGTCGTTACGCTAGGATTTTACTATAAAAGAAAGAATCCTTAAAAGGGCGAGTGAGCAGGTCACAGGATCTGGAAGTGTCAACATCTACTCCAAAACATAAATCTAAGGTAACCTTTCTAATCCTTTTCAGCTCTATAGCGCTTTTTGACGTGCGTCCACATACCGTAGTTTTACCTGGTAACATTTTTCTTGAGAACCCTACACATGACAGATCAAAAGTAAACATACTGAATTATCTCTAAATAGCTTTTCCTTTTTCCAGAACAGCTTACATTCAAATCATGCAAAAGAAATCTGCTGGCTACACTAACAGAATCAGAAGAAAGGACATGTCCTTGAATGAAAGAAGTATAAACATCCAGATCTTACAAACACCTAACTAAAAGATAATCATCTAACACCCAACATAAGGGGACCTATAAAATAGGTTAAATTACATCAACAATATTATCTTGGTGTGAGTTACAACTGCTTCATGATCTACGTTTGATTGTACAGGAGCATTTCATCAACTTCTCTTTAGTTGCCTATACGAGTTAATGTTAACACAATGGGGGGTATATGACTGACGTTAAAGAAAAAGTTTGATATCACAGCAAAATAGTTGCAGTCACACAATCACACTCTTACGTGTATAAATACAGATCTTATGTATACAAATATACGATCAAAGAAAGGTGAGTTGAATACAATTGGTTTCTCCCCCCTCCCCTACTACGTTTTTATTCGGGTTACATTCAAATTTTAAGGGCAACATTAAACAGTAGCTATGGGAAACAAGTGATCTTAGGCCTTTTATTGGCTGCTGCTGATTGGTTAGAAAGCTTTACAGAAGAAGAATAGCAAAAATAAATGTTGTGCAAAAATTTAAGTACTATGGACTGCATCTAACAACCTTCTCTCATTAGGTGTTCTGCAGCAAGCGCATTTCTGTGCATAGTGTTTGGTAATGAATGAAGTAAGGGAAATATAAAAAAAACTTAAACTTTCATAATTGAGGACTGGAATTTTTGAAGGTGTTAAGCGCCAAAATGTACAAAACTGAGGTATTTATTCCGAAAAAGGCTTTAGCCAAGGCCATTTTCCTCTCAAACGCGCTTGTTCCTGTTCGTCACCTTTCAGTTAACTCTTAGCAGTCATAGCCTTTGAAAAAAGTTAAACCGCCACATTGACAATGCCACTGATGAGATGGAAATTAACATTGTTAATGTTGGCCGTTCTGGGTTTATTAGTACCAGATTATATAAATTTGATGAAGGTATTTTAGTTAAATTATTATTTGAAACATATGTTTATGTAATTTCAGCGACATAACAGCTTTCAGAGGAAATCCAAATGTGAGATACCACTTTTCCTAATTTCAGATTTAAATATTAATTTATATGTGTTTAAATGGGGTAAGTAGTCTGTTAAGGATACTGTAGTTTAACACAGTTCCTTGTATAAGAACCAATGAATATACCTATTAAAACAGGTATTATTTATAACTAAAAAGTAACGTTTTGTCACTTAATACCTTTGACAATTTCCAGTTCTCAATTAATGGATGAAGCTAGCTACTTTTCTATTAATATTATTTTTACCAAACACAAACTTCAACTTAACATAAAACAGTACAAGTAATTTTAATTATAAATTTAATAATGCATGTGTTCTGAATTTGATTTTGCCCTCTTCAAAAGTTCATTATTTGACTTGATCTTAAATGATTTCACGTTCACTAAAATTGTCAGTTTCCTTCGTTGTGAATTAAAATCCCTGAGCGCTCTAGTCTTTAGCTTATTCTTCTCGTTCTTGTCCCATTTCCGATTTATTTTGGAACCTTAGTGAGCTATAAATTCCAATTAACAGCTCCCTGTTCTCGTTCCCGGGAAATTGTACAAAATGCTTTACATGTATCAATCCCTTTGTGTTACAAAAGTTAAAAGAAGGATTCCCAATTAATGATTGTAATGAAGTACTTTTGATATTCATTTGTGTAAAATGAAGGGGCTAACAGACATGGTTACTTTATGGGACGTCACTTATCACGTCATTTTGACTTGAAACACAGGGTACCCCGTACTTTGAGAAACAAGAGGACAGCAAGTGTTATTAAATTTTATTAATGATGTATGGTTTAAACCACAGAAAGAAACGGTCAGGTTATGCTTCGGCCGGGAGAGCGGGTAGCGTGGTTGAGCCTCGCTCAGGAACCCCTGCCCACTTTTACCTACACGTAAACAACTTAAACAGTTTAGTAATTGCCCTGGCTGATCTGAAACAGTCTCAATTTCAATATTTTTTATTCGTATAATCCATTCTTTTTCGCCTAAGAATATGAGCTTTTAAGAAAGTAGTTTCACTAAATCTAAGAACAAGTCCCTTAACTGTATCTCGGCACGACTCAGTCCTATGTTCTTATCTGAACGTTTTGGCCGACATTGCGATAGGATAACAATACTCAAATTACACCGAACAAAACAGAAACTATGCAGAAATAAAGATCACCTTAATCATTCCGGCCCGAGAATGGCTCTTAAAATAAACAGTACACACAGTATCACTCCGCGCTTGACGTTTCGTGAACGTACGGTGGAACTTTCTCTCTTGCACCTCAACAGCTGCTCAGCTGTTTACTTTCGTGATTTCAAGGCAATATCATTATCTCCCAATGGTATCTTAACCACGTTCTATCTTTCACTGCACTAGCACTGAGCGTTAAACAAATACATACTCTTATACTTGTTAAACTAAACGTACTAATTCAAGAATACGTGAAAAAATGTTATGAAACATCTTTTATTAGTAAAAGCGTACATATTGATGAGAGTGCCCGGGTAATAGCGCGACACGCAGATCAGAATCACAAGTGGGGATATCGCTTTAGTCGTCTTTTAGGTTTGTAATCAGCCTATCTGTAACTTGGGGACACAGCAATTGCTTCCGATGTTAATTTAACGGCGTCCTTAACAGCAGGGCAACAACACCTAGTTGAATACATTCAAAATTATAATTTTTTCACCACCTTTAAGAACTTTGCCGCTTTTATGTTACGCCATGATTGCCACACCAACAACACTGCATTAACGCGACCGCTGCTTTGCTCCAGTAAACAATGCGGGAATACCGATGACTGCATGGTTATGATAATGAATGAAATCGTACTTTGTGAGTACACAATGGTTTTGATCATTTACTTTTTTATACTTCACGAAAGTAAAGTAAATAGTTCTGAATGAGATCTTTTCATAAGAGCTACATTTTTATATTCATAAATGATACACACATTCTTTCTTGCAACTGATATGGCCTAAATATATGAGGAACTTAACATACAAACCAGTTTGTTCGGAAACCAAAATCACAAATTGCGCTTGAGGTTGCCTATTTAATTCTTGATGTCCATAGTGCTTAAAGGTCAGACTTGAATGGATAGATAACTTAAAATAAACAAAGAAAGTAAAAACGTAAACATGCATATGGTAAACTAAAATGTCTTGTCATTAAAACATGAAATGTTAGCAGCACATCAGCAAACACATTCAGTGTTTCTACATCAGAAAAAATACTTTAGCAAACATTTAAATATGGTCTATATGAACTGAACCTTGGCTTATGGTGGAAATTTATTTCTCAGTAATCAGGAATTATAAAAAGGTATCTATTTTCTATAAGGCACTGTTCCTCTGGTTGCACATTAGTAAGTACTCACTGCCATGTTGATGAGATATGGATAATATACACACTGTGTTAATTATTACAAGTCAAGTGATATGTTTTAAGTACAAAAATTAAAAGAAAGGAATTTAATGTGATGTTTAACATCCAAAAGCCTAAATCAAAACAAAATCACTTTGGTGGTGGTAATATTTTATAGAGCACTTGAAAATTCAATCTTAATACAAGTGCTTGAATATTTGAACACCCAGCTATTATGAGACATTTGGGATTGAGATGCAATACTGATAAGCCAAAAGAGAAATAAACCAGTTATGTATTTGCCAAGAAGAAATATTCTTAAAATATTTATGTAGGGTAAATAAATTATATTCGAACCCACTCTCGGCCTCTCTCTACTGCGCGAGTGAGCTGGCATTCGCCGGGAAATTACGCCGGTAGAGGCGGACTAAAATCCTTACCTTATAATAGATGCTGGAAATGTTGACCTCCTGCTCTCAGACAGACAGCATATCTCGTGTAAATATTCTCGCTCACTCTCCGAAGTTCAGCAGCAGGAATTCTTATGATTTCTTGCACAATGTTTTCTCTAAGGTCCTGTAGTGTGCGAGGATTGGAACGATACACTTTGTCTTTTAAAACACCCCATAAATAAAAATCAACTTGTTAGGTAAGGAGAACGAGGGGGCCACAAATCAACACTAATTATTCTGTCATCAAACACCTCTCTTATTGCATATGATGATTCGGCAGCCGTATGTGCTGTAGCAGAATTTTGCTGGAACCAACCGTACGATTTCTCTTCTTCTGTCAAGCGGTTGTAAAATGACCTCAGAATTAACCTCTGATATCGCTCTGCATTTATTGTTTCATCAAAGAATATGGGCCCCATTATTCTTCTACCACTTATCGCACACCACGCTCCAATTTTCTGATCATAATGAGGCGTTTCATCAAAAGAATTCCTTCTGCTGAGCTTCGGAGAGTGAGCGAGGATATTTACACGAGATAATCTGCCTGTTTGAGAGCAGAAGGTCAACATTTCCAGCATCAATTATAAGGTAAGGATTTTAGTCCGCCACTGCCGGCGTAATTTCCCCGGCGACTGCCGGCTGTCTCGCGCAATAAAGAGAGAGGTCGCGAGTGGGTTTGAATATAATTTAACTACCCTATATGCTATACAGTTTTCCTCGCAATCTTAATCTCAGATATATTTAATTCACATGTAAATAGGCATTAGTTTAATGAAAATCAGAAACATCTATTAATCTGTTCCGTTGTATACAAAAGTCTTTGGTCATTTTATTGGACCTAGCCTAGCATTCCCTAAAACATAACAATTTAAATTGTTTATTGTATGAGTGTTGATTTTTGTGCTATTACGTAACTATTATTACTATAAATTATCGAACAGTATAAGGGAATTGTCTTTTCAAAAATATAAGAATTTTATATGAGGTTTTATCCTTGAACGAATCTCTTATTAGTAATAACAACTGAAGATTTGTTTGCAGTTTGTTATGGAAATATAGTTAATAATATAACAGATTGGTATCACACCTACTTGACAGATGAAGAAAGAGGAAAGTACCTAGGTCTACCATAAATTCTGCCCTTTATGTTGGTGGCACTAAAACTTACACAGAAATAATTATTCGTTTTATTTATACGTTACCATGGCAACTGAATTATTTCTCTAAACACATGTGCTGCAGATAATTTCCTGCATCAACCAACAGATATGGAATGGAGTGTAAATAAAAACAGAATTGCAGTGGTTGCTCTTTATAAGTGCGGTAAGAAACCGTATGACATCTTCAAGTTGTTAAAATAATTAAGTATTTCATTAATATTTCTTTACCGAACTATCAAGAGATTCAGTGAATCTTCCTTTGCCAAACACTTAGCAAGATCTGGCCCATGTACCATCAGGAATTCAAGAGTGGTCAATGCAATAAGAGAACGAATGCGCAAAAATGCACTCCAGAAGAAAAACATCATGGTCCGGGAGCTAAATGTATCCCCAGATATATTTCTCGGATTATCAGAGAAGACCTTCATATGAGATCTTATTGACCTCCAGTGGCGCATCTGTTAGCCTCGAAGCTAAAGAGGATTAGTGCTATCTTTCACAAAAGTAATTGGTCAACTCAAATGCAACCTGCGCGAGGGGTCACCTATTCTCAGGCGTACACCACGGGTCGTCCTCCGTGGACTAGTGGTACCGTGCTAGTCGGTTCAAACCCAACGGAGGGCGATGGATTTTTCCGGACGTAAAAATCCTTAGCATGGCTTCCTTCGGAAGGGAAGTAAAGCCGGTGGTCCCGTGTCGTAGATTTACGGCACGTAAAAGACTCAAGCCTGATAAAGAGGCCTCTGAGCAAAATTACCGATCTTTCACGCCCAATATAGAATGGCACGCTAAGAACCATAGCAGTTAAAGAGCGTCCATAAATAAAACTCAATTTAATTTAATTTAACTACACCACGGAGTAGACTTGCAGCAGAAGACTGGCTCTCTGGTAGCCCAGACGTGAATCCAGACTAAGAATTTAGGATATCTTGGAGAGATCCAGTTTGGATCATCTAAAGGCAGCACAGGAAATATCTCCAGATATCATCTGATGATCTAACAGATTAAGGTCCTATGTAAAGACCACAGGCGATCATTTTATGAAGTAAACAATGTACCTTACTCTATGAATTAAATAATATATATTTTATAGGTTTTTGTGCCTTTTTAAAGAGATATTACATCTTAATCATAGGACAGAACTTATGGCGAGACCTAGTACAATTTGTAGCGAGGATAATTAAACTCTAAGAATGCACTCAGGGGGTGGGCTGAAATAAAGAAATAACTGAAACACACGGTGTCAGTCATACCTTCATTCTATGCTCACTTTTAGAGATTTATGCAAGTGAATGGGATATCAACTGGATCCTAAACAGGTTATATTGGCTAAGTAAAGGCTTTAACAGGTCCACATGACCAACAAACAATGTCTTAAGTGTTGATAGGACTAAATTCCCCAGTCAGAAGTGTTAACTGCTGGACTACAGGGACACACAACAACTACAGGTATTGCCCTGTAACCATCTTATACTAACCATCTGTGAGTAAATTTGCCGGATAGTAAAATCAGCAGAGCGAGCCGTTTAATCAACGTTGCCAACCAACGTATGGAATGACGATTTTCCAAAATAACAGACTACATTCCCTGCCATCCCTCAGTATTTAGCTGTTTAAATGTATATAGTGTTTTTATTTAACTGTTTATTAACAGGGACAATGTGGTATGCTAAAGCTGTACGGCTGTAGTGCTTTGATATTATGGTTTTGTATATCTGGAGAAGCACAAAAATGAAATCAGCTGATACTTCTAGTTCAGTCATGACACAAAGTAAACATACACTATCCCAATTTCTTGTTAAATTAATGGAAAATTTGCTGTCATCATGAAGGTATTCAATGTTGACCATATTTAAGACTATGCAAATTGACTTGCACCAGAGCCTGTACATCACATTAGCCACTATGCCACGAATCAGGGTTGCATAGTAATGCTAGCCTTAGACATCACTAGCAATGAATAGGACATAATGTAATACACTGCACATTATCCATGAATTTAAAGAACAGTTATTTGTTGCTTTCCCTAGGACCTACCTATAGGAGGTAGAGGAAACATTGCTTTCCACCCAAAAATTTGATACCAATGTTTCGTTGGAAATATACATATTTTGAGGTCTGTTTAACCCCAAAACAATATTTTTAGAAAAACCCATTCATGTGTATGTGTGTTAGAGAGAGCAGCATAACCCAAAAATGAAAACTCAAATATAAAATTCTGTACACTATCTTCCAAGTGTGCAACACAAAGATTTTCAAGAAAATTGCCTCATCTCAAACAACACCTTATATGGAAAAAAATTTATTATTTTTTCCAAAATGGCTTGAAATTTCTGTGAAATACCACTCTTCATTGTTAATGAATTTTGTATAACTAGTAAACCATAAAGGATCAAAAAGTAATTTCACAAAAAATTGCAGACACTGTTAGAACCGAGAATTTATGTGAAGTAAATTTTTGTGACGTCAACCATTTGAAAAATATTTGTTATTATTGGTTTGAAGTTGTGATATCCGTTTACTCCTTAAAGTGGTGTCATTGTCTATTTGTTTCTTGTGATAACAAGGAAAAGTAGAGTGTTTCAGAGCAACCTACTTTTGACTATCACCTCAGCCTCCTGTATCCCTCTTGCACACAATTATTTCTACATACATTTAACTTGATTAGCATGAAGTAGATAGAAAAATAAGCTTTTGTAAGAATAACTTGTAGAACATTTATAAACAAATGACAGTGGGTAGTGAAAGCTATGTAAATGTAACATAAGTATTAGATTTTTTTTATAAGAATGTGGATATACAGGTAACTGTCATTTTACATAATCGGGCCATGTCTGGACTAGAAGTATAATAATTAGCCATGTACACTGCTAAAGTGCTGCCCCTTTGGCCCCCATGACCCCTCCTGCTTTCAGTTATAACGAGATTGGAGCTACACGTTCAGTAAGAATAAAATGTCTTTAATTTTCTGTTAAACTAATTAATAACAGTCGTAATGGAATTATAAGAGAAGTAATTAATCTTTCATCCTCTGAGTAACAGACCCCCAACATGCCATAGATTATGCCCTAAGTTAAGTCTGATCTGTGACAATATTTCTGTAATTTGAAAATTTTGCTATTCACGAGTCAATTAGGTGTGTTAATAGTCAAACCTGGCTAAAGAATTACTATTAAAAGCGTCTTAGTAGTGGAGAACTCATCATTATTCGTATTTAGCTTCAATAATAATCTTTTAAAGAAGATATTTAAAAAAAATAGGACAAAGTTCCGTATTTGTCAATAAGCCGATAACATGCATAATACTTGCGAAATCGATGAAATTCAATGTGTAAAGGAATTTACAAGTAATGAGGAGTTGATTCAAATGTCTTGACGAAGGAATTTGGCCCATCCACCCGCCCAAACTAGTTGCTCGCTTCGCTCGCGTGCTTTGGTATAAGTAACGGTTGCTAATTAACCCAAGTATAATAAAAAAACTAAACCTAACCTAAGCTCCCGTGAATCAGAAATCTAAGCTTATACCACAAACATCTTTAAGGAACGCTCGCATGCTTTGGTCGCGGACATTTTTTACGTTAAGTGAACATATTTGTGTTTATGTTGTTGTGTTCCAATGTGTTAAACGTGCAAACAAGGAATACAAGTGTTTATTTATTCACTCATCCTAAGCAATTCAGATGTGCGAGTGTTATTAGTATAGTGATCGCGGACCTATTGACAGACATGGGGCAATACCGAAAAAAAAACACTTAAAGGAAGGTGTAGTCAACTTAAACTCTCTTAATAGCTTCACTCACCTATTTATTTTGCAGAACATGTATCGTGCTCTTAAGTACACATAGTGAGCTGCCTGTTGATTGTGGATAAACTCTTGAATGTTTTGTTGATAGCCTGGGGTGTCCTCTAGTGGCCAGTTGATGAACCTGGGGAAGGAGTTTGTCTGCTTCTGGCAAATTGAAGGTTCATGATCCAGTTTTCAAATTTCTTTATATAAATCTTATCCTATATTTCTGGTTCTTTGGGCTTCTGCGTTGGTTTCAGGAATTTATGTTGGTCCTATTTCGTGGTTTTGAGTTCAGAAATGTGAAGCAATTGCTGATTTTTTCGATATGTGTAAATTTGATGCACCGCCAGTGTTCCTTGAAGCGGGTGTCTGTGTTCTTTTTAGTTTTCCCGATGTGGGAGTACTTTCACGGAGTTTCTACACTGAATCCGGTAGATTACCGACTTTATCTCCTGAGTTACGGGATCAGATTTTCTATATTTAATGAGACTTGTAATGCTGTATTTGCTGTACGGTGCCAGGGTGATGTTGCGGTTCTTTAAAGTGTTCTGAAATTTATGAATGTGGCATATACATTTTCTGAAGTTAGTCTCTTCTGCTGCACAGTCAACAGCCAGCTGACGATGTGAGCTTATGCTCATGATACATGTTTTGAAAAACAAATAGGTGAGTGAAGCTATTAAGTGTGTTTAAGTTGACCACACACTCCCTTAAGTCTTCTTTATGAATTTCTTCACTGCGTTTAATTCCAAAAATAATTTGAAAAGCTACTTTTTAGTTGACCTACCATTCTATTTCTCTAAATCATCTGTCTACAATTTTCTTGGATTAATTTCTTTCTCTGCGTTAATTTGAGTGAAAAACATTAGCTGGTCACAAATGGGCAAAATAAAGGGTATACTATCTCAAACCCCAAAACCACAGGACAAAGTCATTGTTTAAATTATTTTCATGAATTGATAAAATACTTTTTAGGGAAATATATAGAAGATATAATTTTAAAAATACGCTCAATTTAAAAGTCAAATTGTCAGTAACTTTAATTTAAAAATGGCAAAACTATATCTATTGACAATTTAATTTATTTACTTTGTATTCACATGTTTTGATTTTCATTATTCTATACGAGTACTGGAAGACGAAAAGTAGTTAGAATAAAATTAAATAGGTAAATATCTTTTTTTTCAGCCTCCAAACATTTTCTCAGAAATATATGGATAACGACCACTATAAAAGTTTGTTTACACAGGTTCACATGTTTTATTTAGGGTTTTGGTATTAGTTTAGCACAGTAGAAAGCTACACTGATGGTTCAAGAAATTCCCTCTACTGAAAGGTTTTCCACAATGAAATTACAGCAACGTGGTTCTAGCAGTTGGCTGCTTCTCCAAAAATTATTTAGTCAGAGCTGATTGTGATTATATAGCTACTGCTGTTTGTGCTGCTGGAAACTTCAGAAGGAAGGAAAACAATTGAAAATGTTACTAACGAAAAAAACTGAAAAAAATTACATGTAACAGAGAAAGTAGTGAGAAAGCAAGCAGTCTAAGTTGCCGTTGGTTTCACCTGGTTCTGGTAATTTCATTCTTTTCTAAACGTTTTAAACATTATGGCTATTAACTTTGCATTTATTGATAAAAATATGTTAAAGAATAATTAACATTTACTACGACCGTGTTTGTTACTATAGCCTCTTTTTTCTGTACTCATTTAAAAGAAAATATTCTACTTAGGAATACTCAGCATTTTAAAATGCGTCCAAAACGTTTTTCATCAGACACTTTTTGGCACCTTAAAAGTGATAATTCAAGGTAATAATATCATTAGCAGTTGAGTATTGTCAATGATACACATAGTAAGTGATACCAGCTTTCCCTAGTAGAAGTTCCTTTCACACACATATGAAGAAAAAGTAAGGTTAGGGGCCAAATATGATAATACGTACACCAACTGGCACAGGCACAGAATAATGATATATAATAATAGTAATAATTTATAATTATTGTTATTCTTATAATGCTAAGAATAATGAATAATATTATGTCTAGCTTTTTATATTATACCGGTGTTTTTGGCAGTTTCCGTCGCGTTGGCGATGTGGGTGTTTTGTCTTGCTCCGATTCTGAAACAAACGAAACGCAATATTCAGAAAAGACATTTATAATTCTGAATAACAACTCTTATTATATTCTCACTAGCTAGTGGGCTAAACTTAAACTCATATCTTGTTAAACCAGGGTGTCTACTGATACTGAAAATACTGGATATACTGAACATATACGGGAATTAGTGGTTAAACACTGGAAAAATTGGATGGAATATTATATAATATTCATTTATTTCAATTATAGTTTCAGGTGTATGGTTCCTGGAAGTCCCTGTTAATCAAATCAGAATTTTATGAATGTTATTGTTTTGCATGATATCTATTATTTCATAACTTTTCATCTTATGTAAAATGACTCAAACTTTGGATAATCATTCACCCTAACATTTCTTACAGTCTGTAAAACGTTTTCAGGGTTTTGAAGATTGTTGTAGGGTAGGGTTAAGACAAAAAACACATCTGCTGATATTTAATTCCCATTTGTGAGAATATCAGTCAACTTTTGTCCATTATTAAGACTAGCATGGTGGTTTTATGAAACTACAGTTCTAAGACGTAATGGGGAGAAATCAGGATAAAAATCTTTTAGCTCATCGTGCAATAATTTCATAAAGAGTACACAGAGTGAATATAATTAAATCATCATTAGAGATTTAAAAAGCCATCTGCTCAACAACAGGTATGGCAGCTAGTAATAAACACAGCTTCATATTGTGACTGCGGAAACAATTAAAACAGTAAAGATGTTAAACTAGCCACAACATCACGTATGGCAGCTAGTAATAAACACAGCTTCATGTTGTGACTTTGGAAACAAATAAAACAGTAAAGATGTTAAACTAGCCACAACATCACGTATGGCAGCTAGTAATAAACACAGCTTCATATTGTGACTGTGGAAATAAAACAGTAAAGATGCTAAACTAGCCACAACATCAGGTATGTCAGCTAGTAATAAACACAGCTTCATATTGTGACTGTGGAAACAAATAAAACAGTAAAGATGTTAAACTAGCCACAACATCACGTATGGCAGCTAGTAATAAACACAGCTTCATATTGTGACTGTGGAAACAAATAAAACAGTAAAGATGTTAAACTAGCCACAACATCAGGTATGTCAGCTAGTAATAAACACAGCTTCATATTGTGACTGTGGAAACAAATAAAACAGTAAAGATGTTAAACTAGCCACAACATCACGTATGGCAGCTAGTAATAAACACAGCTTCATATTGTGACTGTGGAAACAAATAAAATAGTAATGATGTTAAACTAGGCACAACATCAGGTATGTCAGCTAGTAATAAACACAGCTTCATATTGTGACTGTGGAAACAAATAAAACAGTAAAGATGTTAAACCAGCCACAACATCAGGTATGTCAGCTAGTAATAAACACAGCTTCATATTGTGACTGTGGAAACAAATAGAACAGTAAAGATGTTAAACTAGCCACAACATCAGGTATGACAGCTAGCAATAAACACAGCTTCATGTTGTGACTGTGGAAACAAATAAAACAGTAAAGATGTTAAACTAGCCACAACATCAGGTATGACAGCTAGTAATAAACACAGCTTCATATTGTGACTGTGGAAACAAATAAAACAATAAAGATGTTAAACTAGCCACAACATCAAGTATGACTCACTTCAGATTTGGTTTAAGGGGACGCTCTACTGAAATTGCTAAATTCCACAATTTTCAATGAGTTAAATTAAACTGTATATTATAGCTCTATGTGATATATACCAGGAATAAGGGGATCTATGTTGGTATTGAAATCTGTAGCTCTACTCTCTCCAAGCCTCACGATTCTGCCTCCCCTGTTGGATAATTCTAGCCACTTGATTGACAAGTTGCTTACACCCCATAGTTGGGTGGAATGTAGTTATGAAATGTTCTTGCTGGTTGAGTAGCGTTAAGTTATCAGTAATGATAACAAGGCTGACAATAATAGCTCGTCTATTTAACTTTTGACTACTAGAGCCATACAATGTCATTATAAGACAACAATAATATAACCATATTATTATAAATTATATGCATATTATGAAGGTCACTGAAAATTTCGAGAATGGACACAAGAAAATTTAAAAGGTTTAAGATCTGATCATTGAGTGTTTTTTCAAAACGTTCTTCATTGCATTCTATGTTTCATCCTGTCAAGCCCTTTTCAAATGCTGAATGCAATTCTTCTTTGGAGAGAGTGCAAATACATTCTTCAGGGGAAACAGAAGGAGTTGCATGGGGCGATATCTGACTGTAGGGAGGATGGGTATATTTGACTCTTAACTCCTGCAGAAATTGGGTTGTTTCTAGTGGACTGTGGGTAGAACATTTTTGTGGTGCAACAAAATTCCACACAGACCTGTGTTAGGACGCTTTGTTCTCAGTTCATTGAAGACTTTTGGCAGACATTTTGTGATGTACCATCTGGCAGTGACAGTCTTTTGTCTCTCAAGTGGAATTGTCGCAATATGGCCACCGCTGAAAAGAACAAACAGATCATTTTCTTGCCAACACTTCTTGCTTGCCTCACTTTTGTTGGAGGATCTTCTCCTGGAAAGATCTTAGATCTTAGTTTGTGGATTATACTGGTATATCCAACTTTCGTCACCTGTTACCATGTTAAATGTGTTTTTGGATCTTCCTTCATCGAGTTGTTCTACAATTTCCTGGCACTATTGCACACGTGCCTGTTACTGTTCATTTGTGAGGTGGTGGGGGATCCAACGACTGCAGTGCTTCCTGACGTGAAGTTTGTCTTTAAGGACGGTGTTCATTGCTGCCGATCTAATATTCAGGGTTTATTAAATCTGATAATATGTGCAACGATGATCTTCCTGCAACATGTCCTAGGCTTTCATCACATTTTCATATGTTGTTACTGTAGCAGGCTGTCCTGCACGGTCTTCATCTTCGAGGGGGTCGCTTCCTGTTCTAAACTCTCCAACCCATCAATAAATCGTGGATTGCGACGGCTAAAGATCCCCAATTGCCCGCTGCAGTCTTTCAGGGCATTTTCTCCCCTAAATTGGTTCTAAAGTCAAAGAAAGCCATCGCACGGAAATACTCTTACTTGAGACCCATCCTAGGTATAGCGTAGCAACACCTGTATGCACATACACAGAAGTGCTGACCCTATACATTGTTGGAGTGCACCCGGACTTGCACACGTTACTATCTGAATTTACTCTAAAGATAAGAAGACCTGCTTTAGCTTACCACATTAATTGTTGCCCATTCTCAAAACTTTCAGTGACCTTATGTATTATTGGTAGCAATGTCGGTGACGGTGGTGGTGGCATTATGGAAATTTGGAAACCAAATTAAATTATAAATATAAGAATCAAATTTTAAGTTCCTCTTAAAAACTAAGCATCCATATTTATACATGCCTTATAATTATACAGAAAAATATTTATAAAACATGTCATTCCACTTTTAAATAAAAATAATACAGGTACATTGTTAAAAACTAAAGCCAGAACCATGAACTATTTTAAATGCCATAAAACGCTCCCCTAGATTTCTTTGTTGGCATTTTAAGAATTTGTGGAAAATATCAAACATATTAAATGGAAACTCATCTGGAATGTCTGCATTGATGAAAATGCTGACAGAAAGGCAGAATTAAGCCGTAAGATCCCTACCAACTTACCAACAAACTAAGTAATGCTGAAGGACATTTAAAAGTGTAGGAGGCACAAAATACAAACAGATCCTGGGTAGTTTGTATACATTACCTCGTAAAATGTATGATTTTATGGTAATTTTTTCAAAACACTGAAAATAATAAATTTTACATTTATTAGTCATACGACTCTCTTAAAAGTATGGCATTTTAATCAACATCATTGGATTCGATTTTGAGAAAATTAAAAATAACGAAATATATTCAAATTGAAGATTGTTTTGGGATGGACGGATTTTCTTGAAAATCTTCGTATCATATCTTTGGAAGATAAATGTCGAATTTTCCCTTTTGAGTTATGCTGTTACAAACATACGGACGAATGGACAGACCTTTTCCCAAACATGTTTTTTTGGGCCGGGGGGGGGACTCGGGAAACCGCAAACCTCAATCTTGTTATGGAAGTTTGCAGTTGAATACAATACTTCGTATGTTTATTATAGATAGGTGATAGAGAAAGTAAAAAAGCTTTGTAACTTACCGAGCTGAACGCCGAGCGCTTCACCTTGCGCCGAAACCCTCCTGGACCCTCCTGAAACCAAGGCACTCGGGTCGTCCAGGAGCTCGCTCATTCGCCTGCAACACAAAACAATGCTTAGAATATTTCTAGCATATGCAGGTACTTAATATTTACTTGCTGCACCTTCATCCTTCACTTTTAAGGGTGGTTCACAATAAACTAGGAACAAGAACGAGAACGGAGAGCAATCAAATATGAATGACTTTGGTTCTCGATGACAATACTGAGACACAGAGGCTATGGATCAAGGTTATTGGGAGATGGCACCAGACAGTCGGAATAAATAAGGATAAGTCGCGCTCTCGCCCGGCGTAAACACCAGAAGCGCTATCTGCAGATAAACAAAATCTTCAGGAATTTTCTACCCCTCCGCCTCCAGAATGTGTGTCCAGATAGCTCTAGAATGTTCTGTGGAAAATTCCATTGGCATATAAGCGAGCGTTCTCATGAACCTTTCATCAGTCAGTCAGTAAGCGAGTGTGCTTGTGGTGAGACATCAAGTGTGGTTCTGCATGTGCGGAAGAGATTGAACAAGTCTTGTGTTCCAGCCCCCAGCGGATGAAACGTCCGGAAGAATTGGCTACGTCGTGAAGAAAAGTGAAGTGACGGGGAATTGAACTAGTTCACATTAGTGAAGTGACTGCGAACTAAGTGAAGTCCCACTGAAAGTTGAACTAAACAAAAACAATGAAGTGACATTGAGATCTTAGTGAAGAGAGAGTTGGAAAACTGGACATTCACAATATAAAGAACAATATGGAAATTTGATTTTGCGTATTCGCATAAACATTTTGTTTACATTCGACCACTCAAATTTTTTCACTTTCTTTCAGTACAGCCAGGATTAACTTAGAGATTGTAGGCAGCAAACGTTTTTAAAGGTCAAGGCATCATCCCGTGAGAGGGTCATTCTGATACGTTTATAATGCATGGCGCGTATCAAAGATTCTTGCTGCTTTTTTCTGTTGTGTGTTGTTCCGGTTTTGTTTTTCCAAACTTACGACTAGAGAGAACTCTAGCGGTGGCTGTAGCCCACGGCCTTCTTGAATGACTTCTGCTATGTAGACCACTATGCACAATATGAACATAAATTTTTCCATTCCCGATCCCGGACTGCGCTATTTCTCGTTAATGGTGAATGTTAACATTGTAGTACAAGTATTTTAACTATATCGTTCCTTTTCAGATTCCCGTTCCCGTTATTGTGAACTTGGCTTTAAAGTCACATTTATTGCTTTCTGGAATAGGCCTAGTACTGTATTTTTTTTTTACTTTCTCTACTACGTATAGTAAGTAGGGGAAGCATTGTATTCCACCCAAAAATGCGATACCGAGATTTCACCGGAAATATATGTTTTGAGACCCCCTGAATCCAAAAAAAGCATTTTTGGAAACATGTCCGTGTGTGTCTGTGTCTATCTGTGTGTGTCTGTGAACAGCATAACTCAGAAACGAACAGTCGGATAAACACCAAACTTGGTATTTATGTTCAGTATCTTTCAGAGATGCGACACGAAGGTTCCTAAGAAAATCCCCCCACCCCAGATTACCCTTTACATGGAACATTTTTCTATAATTGTAATTTTCTCAAAAATGGCTCTAACGATGTTGATTAAAATATCATATGTTTAAGATATTTTCATGATGAATGAAATATATATCTCGAATTTTCTGGGAATGTCTCCAAAAGTATTCGTCATTGTGAAGGACTTTTACATAACTGGTAAACCATAAGAGATAGACAAAATTTTACTGCCCAAAAATGTAGATCACGTTAAAATACATAATTTATGTCATATACATTTTTGTTGTTGAGTGAACCATTTTCGAGATATTGCTTGTTATTCCCTTAAAGTTTCCAATACTTATACTTTTTCTCAAATGGAAATTAGTTATTAATTTTTTTTGTCCTCCTGGTAATGTAAAGGAGAATGGAATACTCCACATAGGAAACAGCTCTTAACATATTTGACTAAATTCCCCTTGCATCTACAAGAAAATTAGCAATAGGGTTAACATCTCGATATCTCGATTAACATGAAGCATATAGAGAATAAGCGTTTGTAAAAATAGTTTATACAAGAGTAGAGAAAGTCATGTGAGTGTAACAAATCAGATTTTTTGTACAGCTGTTACTTATTTCTCTCTCTCTCTCTTTGGTTTGTTAACGGAATAAATAAATGAAGAAAGGAAGAAAGATTTTTGCAACGCATGTATTAATGACTGGAACAAACTTGAGTTTTAAACCAGAATAAGTTACAATTTAACAACTGTAAATTTATATTCGTGGTTGCAAACGATTTCGAAACCAATCTGGTAATACTATAGATTTGAATTAAAACATGGCAAGCAATTGTGATGGGGTATCAGCGTTTATTCACCACTCTTAAACGCAACATTATACCGAATGTAAAAATTAAGGAAAAAGGATAGAAACATCCATAAATGTGAGTATTGGTGTTATTAAACATTACAAACCGTCTGCTTTAATTCTTCCTCTCTCAAGGATTAGGTGTTATAACCACCTGTTCAGGTCTCTATCATCCATCCACTTCTTACGAGGTCTATCCAGATCTTTCTTTCCGGTCGACCGATAATGCATTAATTCTTTTGGTAATCTATTTTCTGTCAACACGATCCTTCCATTTCATTGTGTATTATTCTTATGATTAACTGAAAAGATTTTTAAATCTGATCTCATTGTTTCGTTCCTTATTTTATCCACTTTAGTACATACCGTTACATATCTTAACTTTACTTCTGCTGCCTGAATGCGTGGTCTTTCTTTTTTTGTCGTTGTCCATGATTTGGAACCATATACGAGAGTGGGCACAGCCATAATTCAGAGAATTTCACTTGTGTTTCCTTTTCTTGTTTTTCTTGCTAAAGTTCCTTTAATTCCATGTAGCTTTTATGGCTGTACGACCTTTTTAAAAGCATATAGCGATTTAAGTGTCTGCCTGTACGTTTAGTTTATTGTACAAGTTCTAGCCACACATATCTGCCTGGTGCCTTCCTTTGTGTTGCATAACCAGTATGACTCCCTGACCCTCAGCACTGCTGTGCAACATTTACTTCTCCAGATTCATTTTATTTTATCTCCCTTTCCTCTCCCTCCTTGACTTTCCTCATGTATTTTTGTTTACTTTTATTAAGGAATCCCATACTTCCTATTACTTACTTTCTGCTTACTTGCTAACATTATCAATGCAACTAAACCACCCACCCCGATTTCGTTTCACTTCTTGTCCTAGATTTTCGCTCTCCATTTTTTTAAAATCTTCACATTCAGCTAAAGTTCTACACTTTCCTCCCATCACAAAATTCAGACATTCCATTATCATTACATCTTAGCCACTTAAGAATATCGTTCCCGTTCTCATCCAAGCTAACCTTTGTGTTTATTTTTTAGTACACTGTTGTATATACCTTCCTCTACAGCCTGTAAGTCTAGGTTTCTATAAAATGGTGGTTAAACGCTAAGTTTTTCCAACATTAAAGTGAGCAAACCATTTAAGAGATGGCCTCAGGAATCTTTGGATAATAAATTATTTTCAGAGGAGCAGAAAAAGTCGAACGAGAGCCTGTATGTGCATTAAACGCTTTTCAAACAGCTTGAGGTAGGAAACAGTGTTATGTGAGCATTGTCTTTTTAATAATGTCACGTATACAGTTGCAGGCAGCAAGATAATTTGTCAGAGATTTGATACTTTATTATATTGGGCAAACTCTTACATTTTTACACATTTATTCATTTTTATATTTCATGATCTTTCTTAACTTGGGATTGTGGTTGAAGCTAACTTATAACAGCAAACCGTGGTCTGCCACTTCCCTTGGCATGTCAAAGGCATTTCACCATGCCATCATTTCCTTAGGGATACGTGCCTTTCTGCACATCACCCGATGGATCACATGATCCTTAGGAAAGCCTGAGCCCACGCACTTTCAGGGGGGTGGCACACCATACTTGGTAATGCTCATGGCATGATTGTCGAGACCCCCCCTAGGCAGTGACTTTCTTTATAAGGAGCTGCAGACCCTTGCTGGGGGTCGTTCTCATTCTGAACTCCTCGTCAGCAGTCCATACTGCTGGACCTGCAACAGACACCTGACAACTCTCCAAGGTAAGATCCCATTAGGGGAAGTCACAATATTTTATGTAATACTTAAAGATCACATCATTGTATGTTATGTGTGTTGAGTCTTCAGTCATTTCAAGACTGAATGTTAAGTCCCTTCAGGACTGGATTGTTAAATACATAACTGGTCTCTTGCTGGGAACTGAAGCCCAGCATCATCATGTTCTAGTTAATATAATAAAATGGGCCACATTGCGAGTTATTTGTTCTACTATCTACCTTCACCTCTAAGCTACGATCCCCAGTCACAACCCCTAAGGTTGCGACAATAATCCAGATAGCACAAGCTGAGCATAGTGTTGTTAGTTATGGGTACTGTCACTTCGCACATTCACGAAAGTTCACCATGGATGTTTCCCGGTTTTTACATGTGTTTACGTGGTATCGGCAGGTTTCGTCTGGGTCACGGAAGCACTCGTTTTTGCACAGTTTATGGTGGTACCTTCGTACCGCCATCGAGTTTACAAAGTGCCGAAGATCCTGAGGTTCTTCCTTTACAGAAACCGAACTGCTCATCTGGGATTCTGTGTTCTACTGCTTCTGAGATCCTTTTGGCGAGAAGCTTTGTCATGTTCTTATCGAGGGAGGTGGCGCCGCGGTGACATGCGCGAGGGGTCTCAGGTTCGGTCCCCGGAAACCGCCCACCCTGATCCATGGATTTTTCGTGATTTCCCCTGGTCGACAGGCGAATGCTGGGGTGATTTCTCTACCATGATTCCTTTCCATAATTCCCTTTCATTCGTTTGCTTCTCAGGTGTGTTTCTAGGCTTCGTGGTGTATGGCAGTGTCGCACAGATGGCGCGAATGCATTCTCAAAGCAAAGAATACTCTCCGTGGACAACAGAGGTTTGCTTGGTGGTCGGGTTGTTCATATTCCTCTCTAGGCAGCTCCAGCAGTAGGACGGGTCTTCGAGCTTGGAAATATTAGGGCTTTTCACGCATCTCTGTAGCCTGTAGTTTCTCATCCCTTCCTTCTGGGTGGTGATAGCCGCAATAGATCCATGAAATAGCAATGTGCGAGGTGTTCCCCTACGTTGAAAAACCTATAATTGTGTTATTTTCTAGAGTTATCCGTCTGTACGAGTTCGGGTCTGACGGGTTACCTTGTATAGCACTTCGACTGTCGAGGTTCATCAGGTCTGTGGTTGCCGGTAGTAGTGTCTCTGTTGAGTCTTTTGTGTGTTCATTACATATGCCGCCAGGTCATGGGGCCTTTTTGTTTTTCAATGACGTGATCGCTTCGTGAACGGATCGATTTCTACTTGGAATGTTCTCGCTCGGAATTAGCGACGGTTTTTTCTACGTTTAGAACGTTGTTCAAGTGCTCTTCTTATCATTTTTCAACTCTCTTTTTCTCGGCTTTTCACTTGTCGGCATATTCTCATTTTCAAACTGTTCCACACGGTGTACTTTTCGGTATAAATGAATGAAATTTTGTATACCTCCTTGTAAATAGCAGGATAAAAATATGATGAGATACATTTCTGCTAACTGCTTAGTTGTGACCTTATTAAAGAACAATGTTCATAATGTAAATATTTAAGCCAAAAATTGAAACCACATATTTGATATTTATTTCCTCCAAAACTAGTAATAAAATTAAAAGGCTCATCTTTACAATTTATTATTATCCTATTAAGGAGCTTAATTATTAAGTATTACATTTTTCAAAAAAACAATTGCATCGTCTGAAGCAATTTTTCAAAATAATAAACAAATATTAAGAAGTTTATCTCGGGAACTAATACAAAATATGCCTGAAATTTTGTTCACATATTATACATTACAGCCTGATTAACATTTTTAATGAATCGCACTGAAATTGTAGATTTTAGAAATTTCAGTATTCCGAAACGTATTTGCAGCTAAGTTGAAATACCCAAGTAACTCATACGTGTAAGAGCATTCCATTAAACAGTGTGTACCTCTTACTACCGAGTGTGGTAACGTGTGAGACTCGCATTCGGGAGGTCCTGGGTTGGATTGCTGGGCCGGCCACTCCAACCATAATCTTTTTGTGGTTCTTCCTGGTTAGCAAGAGGAATGCTGTAGTGGTTTCTCTTCCACCACACCTTTCCCTCATTTCCTATCCTATTGTTTCCGCTTTCATGTTTCAGATAGGCTTAGGGTCTGCGGTGTCGGTTGGTGTCGAACAGATGGCTATTTGATGGAAGGTTTTCTGCACCGACTCCGGTGGGTCGAGTTCCCCCCGGTTCCGCCAGAGGGAAGCCTTATTAGAGCAGTACGCCGGTGTGACTGGGTCATCAAACTTAGAATCGCTAGGGACTTCTGCGCATCTCTGTCGGCGGCTGTCTGCGGCCTATAGCCTCCTGTGGTTCCTCGCCTCATCCGTTATTTCTGGAGATGGCACAAAAGTCCATGTTGTCTCGAGGTGCGAGATGTACCCTCCGTTCCCTTGTCATTCGTTGATTCCTTCACTGTCAAACTGACATTGAAACACTTGTAATGCCTCATTTCGATTATTGCGGCTGCAGTATGTGTATCAGATTCATCTGCAATGCTACGTAATGCCAATGAGTACTTTCACTCCTGATCACTTCGCTTCACATGTTCAGTTTGAAGCTGTAACACTTGCCGAATCAGAAATAAACATCATACTATTCAAAGAAAAATCTGATGTGTTACACTCACATGACTTTCTGTACTCTTGTACAAACTATTTTTACAAACGCTTATTCTCCATAAGCTTCATGTTAGTCGAGATATCGAGATGTTAATCTTATTGCTAATTTTCTTGTAGATGCAAGGGGAATTGCTAGGCTTTAAGCGATAGTCAAATATTTTAAGAGCTGGTTGCTTTGTGCAGCATTCCATTCTCTTTGCATTATCAGGACAAAAAAAAAAAAAAGAAAATCGAATTCTCATTTGAGAAACAATATAAGTATTGAAAAATTTAAGGGAATAACAAGCAATATCTCGAAAATGGTTCACTCAACAAAAAATGTATATGACATAAATAGTGTATTTTAACGCGGTCTATCTCTTATGGTTTACCAGTTATGCAAAAGTCGTTCACAATGAAGAATACTTTTGGAAACATTCCCAGAAAATTCGTGGTATACATTTCATTTGTCATGAAAATATCTTAAACATATGATATTTTAATCAAAGTCGTTAGAGCCATTTTGAGAAAATTAAAATTTTAAAAAAATGTTCCATGTAAAGGGTAATCTGGGGTGGGGGGATTTTCTTGAAAACCTTCGTGTCGCATCTCTGGAAGATACTGAACTTGAATACCAAGTTTGGTGTTTATCCGACTGTTCGTTTCTGAGTTATGCTGTTCACAGACACACACACACAGACATACACACGGACATGTTTCCAAAAATTCTTTTTTTGGATTCAGGGGGTCTCAAAACATGTATTTCCGGTGAAATCTCGGTAGTGAGTTTTTGGGTGGAATGCAATACTTCCCCTACTTACTATACGTAGTAGAGAAAGTAATAACGAGTAGAGTAAAGTAATGAAGGCAAGATAAATAATTGAAAAGAGAAAGGTTAAACAAATAAAATAATGTAATAAATTAAACAACAAGCAAGGGGACATAAAGGGGGTATAAATAAAATACTACGAGATAAAGGAAGAGAACAGAACGCAAGAAATAAGCGATTTAATATAAAGAACATTAAATAAATTGTAATGCATATATGGCAATGTAATTCTGTGAGGATATAAGGGAGCAGAAAGCGTGCAAGTTAGCCAGTTTCAAAAGCAACCGCAGGTAAGGTCATTAAGAACCCTTTAAAACACAAAAGCAACTTGTATGTGCTGGGAGAATCCTGCTGCAGAATGGAACAATGCCAGACAATACCTGGTAAAATCCGAATCACTCAAGCGAACAGTAAATGGAGTGAGCATAATAATTAAATAATGTTAGGCGCTAGAAAAGGCTGACATTCAAGATTACTGTAAACAATAGTTTGAAAGAGCCAGCAAATAGAACTTTAAGAAAATCAAATGCATAAAAAAAGGGCTGGGCTAACATAGAAAAGCAGTGTGAAATAGAAAATTATCTAAGAGCGGAGCACAGTTTCAGAGTTGTGAAACATCGTCACTTCGTGTTGGTTTGTTGCTAAGGGAAACTGCGTCACTCGATGTCAAAAATGTGGGACCACAAATCCCCGCTACGTTTTTCAAAAATCTTAAAGTAACCATGATAAAAAGCATAATATGGGTCCCAGAATCAAGGAAAGGAGAATAGTTTGTAGGCGCACGTAAACTGCAGGCGGATTCGCATGTAAGATCTTGTGTGAAGGGAAATCGAATGGCAACAAAGTGTTAAACGATTTTCGCTTGTGGATCATCACATAAAGGGCAACGTGAAGGAGAAACCACATCTTCTCTCCTCTCCACATCACCCTGAGATACCCATCCTCTACCTGAGCCGAGCAAATACGGCCTTTCCATGAACTATTTCCCTCACCAGACCACCTAGCACCTGAGAACTGCTACACGTTTCAATACCAGACATTCCTTTACAGTTGCAGCGTCTATCTATTGAGGAAATTGTTCATTTAAAATTAAGCTGGAGAATTATATTTTATCAAATGGAATTAAATGTTATTTTGTCAGAGTGTAATACGCTCCTTTCTCTCTCTGATATTGTTTGAAATGTACATTAATTTTTTTTCTAATATTGAGTAGGGATGAGTAGCTAACGTGTTTAATATTATATTTATTATTTGTTTGTTTTTATTTTAGTTTTGCACTATCACTTGCTCTTATTGTGCCAACTTTTTTCCCAGGAATGTTAGACTTTAAACTTTCTAACTCCTGAATTCTGCTAAGTTCCATTCATCAACAAATTTGTTCTCAACCAACAAACTTAAAATTACAAAGCAAGGGATAGCTTCCCCAGTGCCAAACTTGAGCCTAGAAAGTGGAAGCTATATTTTTATACATAGATGATGTCTTACTAGAAATTGGAAGGAATAATAACTGTGCACCAGTAATGAACAACATCCAAATGCCAGAACTTCTCTTTGCAGATGATCCAGTGGTAGGATCTATTGCAGTAAGTGGTTTAAAATAATCATTACAAGCAACTGATGTATATTGTAAAGAATGGAGGTTAAACGTGAACCAAGAGAAGACACAGATTGTGGTATTTAAAAAGGGGGAAATTAAGCATATATGAAAAGTAGAAGGGAGAGAATAAACAGTATAGAGTGGTGCGTGACTGTATCTATTTAGGAGTAAAAATAGATAGAGGTAATAAATGGGAGAAACAAAAAAAGTTTATATTGGAAAATGGTAAAGGGACGATGGCAGCAATTAGAAGCTGCAAATATAGAGTACCCAATATAAATGTTAAATGGCTGGAAAAAGTTTATGAGATGGTTGTGGAGGCAAAAATGATGTATGGTATAGAAATATGGGGATTAGATAGAGGATAGGAAACTATAGATGAGGTGCACAGGATGTTTTGTAGAGAAATACTAGGGTTACCGAAGGCAATTATAAGGCAGGTAGCACAATTAGAGATGGGCAGGGTGCCAACTAAGGGGAAGATAATGGAAAGAGCTTTGAAATTTTGGTTCAGAACTTTAAATCTAGGAAAAAGTAATGTGTTAAGACAATGTATAGAATACCAAGAGAATAGTTTAATGAATGACGGATGGGCAAGTAATTTACAGAACATTTTGAAGAAAAATGGGTTAGGAGACATGTGGAGAAGGAGAGAAAATAATGTAAAAACGTTTTGGAAAAAGGCAAGGAAAAATACTGGAAGATATGGAAATAAAAAACATGTTCTGTGAGATTGCCAAAAAGAGCTCATTGGTTTGTTATAGGCCAATGAAAAATACATGGGGTAGGGGAAAATATATAGACATAGTAAATAAAGAAGAGAGAGAATCTATTGCATGGGTAAGAACTGGAGCATGGAGGCTAAGAGGGTTAAGACAGGGTATTCCTCAAAACCAATGTCAGATATGTGGTGGTAATGAAGACATTGAACACGTAGTATTTAATTGCCAAGGAACAGAAAACTGGAGAAGAGAATTTATTAAAAAGAAGTGGTTGAAGGGGGATAGAAATGCATTTATAATCGAAATGATGTGCAAGGACGCTAGGAACATTGGACAGTTTTTCTGTAAAGTGAAAAATAAATGGCTTTGGACAGTGGATAGAGATAAGTAAGAGGCAGTGTAGCTTAAAAAATCTGATGTGTTACACTCACATGACTTTCTCTACTCTTGTACAAACTATTTTTACAAACGCTTATTCTCCATATGCTTCATGTTAATCGAGATAATTTTATTGCTAATTTTCTTGTAGATGCAAGGGAAATTGCTAGGTTTTAACCGATAGTCAAATATTTTAAGAGCTGGTTGCTATGTGGAGTATTCCATTCTCTTTGCATTACCAGGACAAAAAAATGAATAACGAATTTGAGAAAAAGTGTAAGTATTGGAAAATTTAAGGGAATAACAAGCAATATCTCGAAAATGGTTCACCCAACAAAAAAAATGTATATGCCATAAATTGTGTATTTTAACACGATCTACATTTTTTGTGTAGTAAAAGTTTGTCTATCTCTTATGGTTTACCGGTTATGCAAAAGTCGTTCACAATGAAGAATACTTTTGGCGACATTCCCAGAAAATTCGAGATATACATTTCATTTTTCATGAAAGTATCTTAAAAATATGATATTTTAATCAAAATCGTTAGAGCCATTTTTGAGAAAATTAAAATTTTCGAAAAATGTTCCATGTAAAGGGTAATCTGGGGTAGGGGAATTTTCTTGAAAACCTTCATGTCGCATCTCTGGAAGATACTGAACCTAAATACCAAGTTTGGTGTTTATCCGACTGTTCGTTTCTGAGTTATGCTGTCCACAGACACGGACATGTTTCCAGAAAGGTTTTTTTTTGGATTCAGGGGGTCTCAAAACATGTATTTCCGGTGAAATCTCGGTATCGAATTTTTGGGTGGAATACAATACTTCCCCTACTTAGTATACGTAGTAGAGAAAGTAATAAGACGATTGATAGAGGTAGTGAGAAATCATTAATTCAATGAAACTTTGATTGGAAAACTGTGGTGAATGTTTAATCGTAAAGTAATTAAAAAGTGACAAGTGAAAAACAAGTGGAAATAGGACATGAAAAATAGGAGTAGGATAATTTATTGATGTGAAATTGTAAAATGTAGATAAACTTAGTGAATGTCTACAGAATGAGCGGCCAGGACCAAATTTCAGTAGACAATTAAATTGTAAATCTCCTATCACAATAAATAAATAATAAAAGTTGTATTTACTTACAGGTCGGCGCTATGCTCGACGAGTAGCTCGGCAACATCGCCCGTTCTGTCCATCACCGCACACACTTCTTCAAAACTGCGGTCCACCAGCGGCACACCATCCCATTCCAAAACCTACACAAACAGAAAAGAAGCGCCTCCTTCTAGCATGTTGTATCATGTAATTGACTTGCGTACCAGGTGGAAGGCATACACAGGGTTTTTCCTTCACACTGTGGCCAGCGTACGGCGGCTTGCGCGCTTGCCGCCAAAACAGTTATGATATCCCCGTCTCACACTCTCATATTTACAATTACCATGATGATAAGCACACACCTTATCATAAGAGATATTGGAAACATTGCTCTGTATTTCCATATTTCTGGCATCTTCTCAGGAAATTTTATTCATACTGGACAGTTCAATATCCAGTTCAGAGAATTTCTCGCATGATGTTTTCTTTTAGTTCTTACTAGTTTGTTGCACATGCCATATTTTTAAAGTTCCTCCATAGATAAAAATCACATAGATACACTTAAATCAGGAGATCGTGAGGGCCATAATTATTTTTCTACTGCTGTATGCGCGGTAGTAAAGTCTTGTTGGAAATGTCTTTACTGGCATTCAACGGCGGTCAGCTGTTAAGAAAAGGTTTGATATTCCTGTACCTCTCTACACTTATTGTTTGTTCAAAAAATATAGGTCCTTTTATTCTGTATGCGTTTACTACACATCAATAGTTCGAGCAATGCAAGGGGATCTGGTGTGTAAAATCGGATTTCTCTGTACTCCAATATCTGTTATATTGCGATGAAACATAGCCATGTAAATGGAGCCATGCTTCGTCAATTGCTATATTGCACGGGTCAGTTGCTCTATTACAGAAATTTACCTGACTCTAATGATTACATGAAAAATAAGGTATATGAAATAAACTCCATATATTGTAAGAACTAAAAGAAAATTTCAGGAGGGAGATTCACTCAATTTAGGATACTGAACTCTCGAGTGTGAATGCAAATTTCCTGAGAAGATATCAGAAATGTGTGGACAGAAAGGACAACATTTCCAACATCTCTTATGACAAGGTATGTGTTTATTATCATTGTAATTGTAATTATGAGAACGCGAGACAGGGTCGGGAGTATTATATCTATTTCGGCGGGAGTCCGAGCTGTGGAGGCTGGCGCGCGAGAAACTGTGTGGTGGCCACAGTGTAAAGCAAAATCACTATAGTTTAGTGCTATGTCAGTCTTTAAACCAACATTAAAATGGCTCCAACAAGTATGAATAACGAAAAGCAATGCCTGTACTATGATCGACAAATAAATACATCAACCATGAGTTTGCATATTTACCCGAAAGTTATAATTAAAACAAGTATACATATCGGGTAGAATATCCTCTGGATTAGTTAATCGAAAGATCGAGAACTGTGGCAGATAGTGATGGATGTACGTCCTATTGAAATTCTGCCTAAAAGCTGTTTATACTTTCTCTACTACGTGTAGTAAGCAGAGGAAGTATTGTATTCTACTCAAGCATTCCATGTCATATTTCACCGGAAATATATGTTTTGAGGCCCCCTGAATAAAAAACATTTTTAGTAAAAGGTCCTTGTGTGTGTCTATAAACTGCAGAACTCAAAAACGTGAAGTCGGTTAAATACCAAACTTGGTATTAACGTAAGTTCAGCACCTACCAGGATACGACACGAAGACTTTTAAGAACCCCCACCCCAAACTACCCTTTACATGGAAAATTTTTCGAAAATTTTGATTTTCTCAAAAATGGCTCTAACAATGTCAATTAAAATACAATATGTTTAAGATATTTCTATGACAAATGAAATGTATACGTTGAATTTTCTGGGAATAACTTGTGAAGTCCTCTTCATTCTGAATGAATTGGTAAAGCGTAAGAGATAGACAAAATCTGTCGTCCTCCGTGGTGTAGTGGTTACCATGTTAACCTCTAGTTCCCGAGATCGCGAATTCAAACCCGGCGGAGGGCGATGGATTTTTTTGGGCGTAAAAATCCTTAGCATGGTTTCCTTTGGAAGGGAAGTAAAGCCGGTGGTGTAGATTTACGGCACGTAAAAGAACCTCAAGCCTGATAAAGAGGCCTCTGAGCAAAATTACCGGTCTTTTTCACCCAATATAGAATGGGACGCTAAGGACCACAGCAGTTAAAGAGCGTCTATAAATAAAACTCCATTTAATTTAATTTTAGACAAAATCTTACTACGCAAAAAATGTAGATCTCGTTAAAGCACACAATTCACGGCAAATAGTGCTTTTGTGGTGTTAACCATTTCCGAAGTATTTCTTGTTATTGGTTTGAATTTTCACATACTTATACCCTTCTGAAGAGGAAAATCGCTGTTCGTTCTTTCTTTTCGTCATGCAAGAGAACGGAATTTCAAAGCCATCGTGAAGCGACCCGTTCTTAAACGATTTGACTTTTGCTTAAAGCCCACTGTATTTCCCTAATACCGTTCTATCTACAAGGAAATGTATAATAAGGCAATTTCTGCAAATGTTTATCTCGATTAACATAAACTAGACAGAAGAATTGAGCTTCTGTAAGAATAGTTTGTTGAAGAATGGGTAGAAAAGTCATGTGAATGTAACACCGTACTTCTATAGAGAGTATAAAAATTAAATCTGTCGTGGTAGTAGCCAATGTATCAGGTTGTTCACTTTTTTGAGGATTTTCGTACCTTTATTTCTCCTTGTATGTCGAAGTATGCATTAAATATCGCAAAACTAGTAAACTGAAGTTGTAGCTGCATTAGGGAATACTGAATAAAACAGCGAGCAAGCATGCGTGGTGCAATTTTAACTTCAGTAGAACTGAGTTGTTGTTGCGACATGCCTTCAATTAGCACGTTAAGCTGCTTGTTTCAAACCACTACTAATGGCACGCTCGTGATTAGAGAAATTCAATATTTTGGGTTCGATTCACAAGTACACTCGGAAACTAGTCGGCGTCTGAGAGACAGGTACTTCTGTGAGCGCTCGGGACATCCAGCTTTTGTTCACAAGACTGCGTATATTCTTGTAGTAGTTTTAATGGGGAACACAACTATTATAATTATAAAAGTCTTCCCAGAAAGTAATTCATATATGAGATTTCAAACAGACAGATGTTTCAGAGTGTTCTTATGGTTCTCAAGTGGAGTATAACTAAAGCTCGTCACTGCAGCACTCTTAGCTCAGTGGTACAGAGTTAGCTCACTGTTCTTGAGGTTGAACGTTCGAATCTCCGTGAAGCTATTCAATTTTCCCCCCTTTTTCTTTAAATATACGAATAAAAGTATAACAGGTTTTTTTCATGTTTTATGCACGTGGCTTATTTAGTACCCCGTCATACCGTTAGAGGTCAACCATGACATTAATTTATCTGTCAGGAGGGGCTTTTATACTGTCAATTTAATTTTATAACCACAAAATTTTGTAATTGTATTTTTAATTAAAACGAAATAACACAAACAATATTATACATCTACATTACAGTAAAACGAGTTGTAAAAAATAAAAGCTAACACTCCACTACGGAGAATCGAACTCGAGCTACTTGCGTAGAAGTTAATTAGCTTAACCACTGCTACGCGCCAAGTGTGGAGGTAGCCTAAATCAGTGCCTTGAGGCTTGTATTATAAAGTAAGCCAAAGCGGCGCACAGAAATTGACGGTTGTGAACCGCGCGCTCACTCGAAGGGATTTAAAAAAAAATCTGATGTGTTACACTCACATGACTTTCTCTACTCTTGTACAAACTATTTTTACAAACGCTTATTCTCCAAATGCTTCATGTTAATCGAGATGTTAATCTTATTGCTAATTTTCTTGTAGATGCAAGGGGAATTGGTAGGCTTTAAGCGATAGTCAAATATTTTAACAGCTGGTTGTTATGTGCAGTATTCCATTCTACTTGCATGTCCAGGATATAAAAAAATCATTATATCATCATTAAAAACTATTGCTAAATGTTTATGTGTTAACAAATTAACCAAATGTTACAAGGCGTTGCGCTTTCTACTTCAGTAGATTTCGCTTTGTGCATAGAGTAGACAGGTCTTTTTGAAAATCACTGACTTTCACTTCGTACTGTTTCATCCGGCAAAACTGCATATATAGGTTTATGGTCAGAGAAAAGGGTTTCATACACACCATCAGAAATGTCGATGCTGGAAAATATATCTATCTGAGTATTAAAATTTGTTGTTGAAATGTTCTTATGCAGCTTGCTTATTAAATTAAGTTTATTCAAACAGTTTGAAATATATTTGTTCTTATGTTCCCCTTGTTTTGTATTTGCAAGGGCAATATAGAAATTCAGTAGCCTTTAAGCATAGACATATCTCTTAATAGCTGGTTGCTAGGTGCAGCACTATTCTCTTTGCCACAGATTAATACTCTTTGCATATCCAAGACAAAAAAATGAATAACGAATTCCCATTTGAGAAAAAGCATAAGTATTGGAAAATTTAAGGGAATAACAAGCAATATCTCGAAAATGGTTCACTCAACAAAAAATGTATATGACATAAATTATGTATTTTAACGCGATCTACAATTTTTGTGTAGTAAAATTTTGTCTATCTCTTATGATTTACCAGTTATGCAAAAGTCGTTCACAATGAAGAATACTTTTGGAGACATTCCCAGAAAATTCAAGATATACAATTCATTTGCCATAAAATGTCTTAAACTAATGGTATTTTAATCAAAATCGTCAGAGACATTTTTGAAAAAATTAAAACTTTCGAAAAATGTTCCATGTAAAGGGTAATCTGGGGTGGTGGGATTCTCTTGAAAACCTTCGTGTCGCATCTCTGGAAGATACTGAACCTAAATACCAAGTTTGGTGTTTATCCGACTGTTTGTTTCTGTGTTATGCTGTTCACAGACAGACACACACAGACACACACACACACACACACACATGGACATGTTTCCAAAAATGCTTTATATGCATTCAGTGCACCTCAAAACATGTATTTCCTGTGAAATCTCGTATCGAATTTTTGGGTGGAATGCAATACTTCCCCTACTTACTGTACGTAGTAGAGAAAGTATAAATTTAACTGCTCAAAGGATTGGTCACTTTGAGTTTGACCAAGTGTACATCTTTTTTTTTTGGTTTTGTTTTTCTGTTTGTCAGCTATAACCTACATTTCGTGCACATGATCATTATTCTTGTTATGTGATTTATTTCCGCCATGCTTTGACTTTCGTTCAAAAATGTCAACCTCGTGATTGTGGGGAAACTGATATGACTCAACGACATGAGACAATAAGTGACATATATTGTTATTTACATTACACAGATTGTCTTTCATTTCTGTATCTTACGGTTCATTGCATTGTACAACAATATTACCTATAGTTCTGTTTCTCATGAAGTGAATTTATAAGTTCGTTTGTTATTTCAGTAGCTGGCATTTGCAAATTGAAGAGAACTGTTGTATTCATTTGTTGCTTTAGTAATTACAGTTCTGAATTTAAAATTTTAACGTATTAACAAACTTCTTTTAATAAATACGTATTGGTTATTTTCCTATAAATCATTTGAATGATATTTCTCAGTCCCTGACAACCGACTCATAAAACTGTTACTAAAGTATTTATTTAACGCCAAAGGTCGTAAGGAAACAAATGAGTGGTATCGTAACTAAGTTGCTAGATCTAGTGTAAATTACCACAAACGTAACAAAAGCTTTAAATTTCCCCCAGATACTAAAATATTAGCTAAAATTCGTTGGTAGTACAGGAGAAAACATATTTCAAGTGTATTTGGCGAACTTAGTACAGGCCGTTAATTTTTTATGAATGAAGGCGAGTTTAAATCGAATTGGTTAGACGTCAGGAATGAGTTACATTTGTAAAGATGAACGTCGGAATGATGCCAATACTTTACAGCGAAATTAAATTATTAATAAATATTCATAATCATATGTAGTTATTGACAGTATCAGATTAACTATTATAAAAGTCACTACCATGACTAGCTGGATGTGACAGCACAGAACACTGAATACAGCTATGTCGTGAACAACTATTGTGTTAGATACGGGCACAATATGAAGAAAACTTTTAACAAAATATTAAAGTACACATTTTATTGATCATTACTGATTAAAGTGTACCAATAGTACATTAGTAATGTATAATAACATGTCTTCCGGTTTGGAGCCTGCAGTCGAAGAATAAAATTGGTGAAACTTGACGTTTCGTCATCAACTGTGGATGGTATCCTCAGAAGAATTTGGGAGCTGCGGTGCGTTCATTGGCACTGATGGAGTGACGAAAAGGGTAGTGCATGGACTGCTCTACTGTGTTGACCGATGCGAGGGCGTTGTAAAGCAGGAATCCAGGCCTGGTTTAGCTTAAACCTTTCTTTTCTATTGAGGTTATTGGGATGTTTATATATTTCTATTACTTCTCTGAACATTCTAGGGTACACTGTTTGGTGGTTGCAAGGACTTGAGTTTTCTGGAGTATAATGTGTTTATCTAACACGAGGACATGCTCAACAACGGCTGATTTATCTGTGTGTCCAAGGCGACAACGTCGTTATGTTCGGCAATGTGGATTTGCATACCATGTTTTGTTGTACCTACATATGTTGGCCGCATGTAAACACTGGCGTTAGAGAGTGGGTCCAGTGAATCTTTGGCTAAAGAATATAGTTTTAAACAGCAAATGAAAACAAAGCAGAAATGATAATAAACACTAGCAACTGCCAGTCACATTAGCGTCGCCAATGTGCCACAATGTTGCCTCGCAGTTCTTATACACGCCAGCGTATCGACTGCCACATTAAATACCAGCACCATTGGCCGTTATTGAACCCGCAACATTGGATAACTAAAGCCAACCTGTAGAGCACAATTAGTAATTTTTCAGCTCAGACCAGGTAAAACCAAAAATAGTATGGGAATGCCTAAATGTCCTGATTGCTTGTCATTTCATAACAGGCTCGAAATGCGGTGGGCGCCGGAGCATCAGGGCATCTATTGAAATGAAAAAGCTGATCAGGTGGCTAAAAGGGGTACCTAGATACCCTATGCTAGCCCTGAACCCGTGGTTGGGATGAGTACACTTACTGCTGAAACCTCGGTAAAGGTATGAATTAGGGAAAAACACCAACTCAGGTAGTAAACCTATCCTGGACAAAGACAAACCATGATTCTGTACTTTGGTTCATGCAAGACTCTTTCCTCATCTCTCTTGAGATTGGGCAGAACAGGAATAAGTAATGTAGTTGCAGTAATTTCTGAACATGGTGACTTCAGGAAACATCTACATAAAGTAGGACTTTCCAAGGATTAACCCATCTGCAGAATGTGCAAAGAGGATGAGGAAATTGCATTGCACATTCTCTTTGACTGTCTATTCCTGGCAAAAAAAGAGACGTACTCTTTCCATAACCAGACAAGATCTAGCAAAGAGTAGTAACTTGGAACCAAGATACTGCAACTTGTTCAGGGAACAGACTTTAGGAAGCAATGAGGGCATCCTTTCTAAAGGTTGCAGAGTAAGCATTTTAGGCTGACGTGCGGGAGGTCAACAAACTCCACCAAAATCTAATCTACTTTCCAGCAGTAGAAGGGAGCTTTTCTGGATATTCAGCCAATTCTTGCCTCAGACGTGCTACATGTGCTCTATGCAGCTTTTCTGGAAAGCCTGGTTTATTGTGAAAACAGTAACGGGGGAGAAAAAATCATGTGAAATATGAAAATAAAATGTATTTTTAAATGCAAAATATAGTACAGTTTAAAAATATCAAAATATTTTAATGAAATATGAATATGTTACCAACATACTTCATTTAACATGTGATCTGAATTGCATGCACTGTAAATTGTAAAAACCTTGTTATTATAGCTTTGGGTGAGAATATTAGATTTCATATTTTGCCTGTTCCCATTTATCCTGACTGTTAAAAGAATTGAAAATGCTCCCGCATGAAATATTCTTCCAAATATTACAAAATTACATGGAAAGCAAAATATCACTTAAAACATACGGGTTATCCAAGAAGTAACGACCGTTTGCGCATTTCCGCTGTGCAGATCACCATCGGGCTTCTATACAAGATCGAATGGTTTCCTCGACATCTTCTCTCAGTGTTGTGTGAATACCAGTCGAAACAAATTATTGTGCATTCTGTGATTGTTTAAAATCAACTGTATGATACAAAGTCCCGCCGACTGAGATGTATTCGATATTTAAATGCTTGGAAGTTGAAGCCTGTAGAAATTTACCGGTATGGTGACATAATAATGCACGAAAGAAATGCGATAAAGTGGTGTAAAACATTAAACAAAGGATGAACAAATGCGCATGACGAAATCCGACCCGGACACCTGTCACCCATCAGGGATTATTTGAAGAGTCAAGTCAACCAGAAAATCGTGTAAGACAGACACGTAACCCTAAAGAACTTAAAACATTTGTTTCTCAAACGTTTCTCGTTCTTTGCTTGGTGAAATGGTGTCCGAAATTCTTGACTTAACGGACTGGAGGCAGCTGACTGCAATAGAATTCTAAACCTATGGAAAAGATATGTCAAATGATTAAATAACGGAGGTGATTATGTATAACTGTTGGTAATAAAACATGTATAAGTAATCTTTTATTTATAGACGATCCGGTTATATTTCAGAAAAATGAAGATGATTTACAAACATCCTTGCATGAGTTAAATAAATAACGTAAATTGTATTATTTTAGTGTATCAGTAACTAAAACAAAGATTATGGCTTTTAAAGGGGAAAAACTCCCATGAGATTTAAAATTGTTCTAGCAGGTCAAAGTCTAGAAAAACTATCGAATTTCAAATATCTAGTGATTGGTAGCTGCTTTCATATAGAGAGGGATATTTAAAATAAATAAATTCCAGACATTATGTGGAACTATGTAGAGAACCTTTAAAACGAAGGAAAGAAAGCAAAAAACCCTACAGAGTTATGGAAACCCCTACAACACTGTACGGCTGTGTGCTTGGGTTCCAACGAAAACACAGAAAGACGGCGGAGATGAGGTTCCTTAAGCAAGTAAAGGGTTGCACCAAATTCGATAGGATTATAAATGAAGAGATACCACAGGAACTAAAAGTACAACATTTATATAATAAAGCAATGAACCACAGACAAAAATGGATTGATCGCATGAACAGAATGACTTAGGAGAGATGTTCTACTAGCGAGGAGCTATCAAACAAGAGGACGACAAGATGGACGTCCTAGGAAGCGTTGGGTTGATATTTTGGGAACCGGGACGGGCAATTGCTAATCCTTGCAGTGATGATGGTGATGATGATGATGCAGAGAAATAAAGCAATTTTGTGAGTGACAGACTTTTATTTAATAAAATGTTTTTGTTTTGAGTGTACTAAACTCATGTTAATTTTTAGTCCACTTGCTTCAAAGGCTCCAAGAAATTTCCTTATCACAAACTTCACATCTTCACGACACTGTACAATTATCCCCTGGTCATCTGCAAATAGTAGCGAATATACCGTCCCTTGTCCAACTGGAATTCCCATTCCTCGACATGAGCTATTCCACTGTTTCAGTATCTGCTGGATATTTTAAACAAGGTGGGATACATGCTACAACCTTGTCACAAGCTTTGGTTGTTTGAAAAACGCGCAATAAGGTCTTTTTCCATCTTAACAGCAGCTTGGCAATTTTGACACATCCTCTGAATTAATGATATTAGAGGCAAACTAACACCAATGCATTTCATTTCTTCCTACAGTTGTTTTACGGGAACTCAGTCGTATGCTTTCTATAGATCAATGAATACCAAATATGTTTCTTTACCTTTAGTATACATGTTAATATGAGTAAACATGAATACCTGGTAATAGGTGGAAACGGAGAAACATTAAATTACCACAAGGAATAATTACATCGGTGAAAGAGTGTAAATATTTGGGATAAGTTCTCTACGAGTCTGGAAATTGTAAATTGGATGTAGATTATAGAATTATGCAGGGTAGAGGAGCAATAAATATGCGGAATGAGTTTTATGGAGTAGAGCAATAACAATGTAAAAAATGAAAGAAAAGAGAATTCCTTAGGTCGTAGTATTAAGCATATTGACATATGGGGCAGAAGATTGGAGTTTATTGGAAGACCAAAAAGTAAGATACAGGCAGTTGAAATTATGGAATAAGGGGCGCAGGGTGTCCAAGTTAGAGAAGAGAAGGAAATAAGGTATTAGAAAGATAATTGACATAGAAGAACCAGTGACTGAAACAAGTGAGAGTAGAAAATGTCAGTGGTATGGTCACGTAAGGAGGATGGATGAGGAGAGACGGCCAAACATCCTGCTACAGTGGTCTCCGGCGGGCAGAAGGAAACGGGGTCGGCCTAGAACACCCTGGAGATCTGGAATATCAGGGGTAATGGATGAGCTGGAATTGGCTGAAGGTGGCTGGAATGATAGGCATAAATGGAGATTGGGAATATAGGGTAACGGCTCTCAAAAATAACAATTTATTAAAGCCAAACGGTCGTTGCTTCCTGGGTTACACTCGTAGTTATGCTTGCTAGTATTTTGTGAATTTCTTCTTCTTTATCGTCTGGCGTTTACCTCCAGGGTTTACGTAATTTACATTTACACTCAGACGCCTGTAGAGAAAGCTACAGGTTAAGGCCACATTTCAAGAGCTTATTGCTAGGAGTGGATGAAGCACATTCATTGCTCACAAAATGTAACACATAACCAAAGCATATTCCATCCCTCAGATGGGAATCACTCTTGGATTCTGTTGATGGTACTCTGTATTGTGGTGCAGCAAGTAGGATAACTCAGGTCGGGTATTTTCCTTAAGGAGAGACTGAATAGCAAAAATTGCCAAAAAGTTATACTTTTACTTTCTTGATCAGTTTTGATATGTATATCTTTAATTTGATATGTACTTATCATCAGGCATAGGAATTCTTAAGTATTGTCTATCTATTCTTACTTCTCCGGCGATGTTGACAAGCAGAATGTATTCTTCCACAAATGCACGCACATGGACCACCACGTGGTGCTAGCTGGCGCAGCTAGTTTCACTAATTTGACAGGAAAATAAATACCTATCTACTCTCACCGTTCGCAAATAATGATTAAAGCTAAGAAATGTCTAATAAACAAAATATAATAAATCAAGCAGGCGAGTTGTTATTCACGAAAGTGATTTACGGGTTTTACGAAAAGTTTACCCGTAAAATTACAAAATGCAGATATGCTGTTTTGGAAGTTTGCTGATGTTTTACATACGTTCATCACTCCAATCGCCAATAGTGTAATTTTTAGAACTTTTTACGAGGGGCGTCCAATAGGTAAGTTTCCCTATTTTATAAAAACATTACACACAATTGATCATGTTGAATTAAATTTATATATTTTACAACCCTTCTGTTACTTTTTTACATAGTCAACATGTTTTTCCAAGCATTTTTAGGGATGTGGCACAAGTTTTTCCAAGCCAGTGTTACATCAGGTCGGGTCCTGTGCTCTCAGCCAGCTATTCATTGACTTGACTTCATCATCGATGTTAAAAGTGTTTACCTTTGAGTTGGAGGAACATTGAAAAATCACTTGGGGCAAGCTCTGGTATCCTCCATATTCACCAGATCTTTTCCCAAGTGATTTTCACATGTTCTCCTGACCAAAGGTCATCTTGAAGGTAAGCACTTTAACACCGTGACGAAGATCAATCAGAAGTGAACAGCTGGTTACGAACACAGGACCCGACTTCTGGTTCACAGATGTGGCAGCTTGGTAGTTTAAAAGTTTTATTATTGGCTATATACCCTTTATTATCTAATACAAGACATGTAGTAGATTTCACAAAACATTATATACGTCATTGAGAACAGCGTTAGGAAGCAGCGTTACTATGAACTGCACAACGCATGCAATTGTTACTTAAAGGAATGATAATTAAAATTCAGTAAATTTCCGTTCCTTAATCATTCATACTTGTCACTTAGACAACGATGCATAGTTTAACGTGATACATTTTAAGTACTTCTATCAAATATTTCAGAGCAACTATTTTTGTTGCAGAAAAGCGGTAAAACGTTCAGCAACCAATCAGAGCCGTTGCAACCTGTTGCTTTTGTTTACATTACCGGTGAGGTACACTCAAACAATAGGTCAACAAAAAAGTATACAGCGATCAAGGGTCACTGACGGACAGGTAAACATAGTCTGAAGTGCTGTCTGCAACAGACTATCGAGGTATGGAGGTGGTTTGTTATCTACGACGTTACTGCCTAAAGGCTAACAACAGTTCAAGTTTATCTCCTTTCGTTCTGGCTTCTATGCTTAGAAATTCCTATGTCTGTTTACCATTGTAGGTGCAATAATTATATTTTAAATATTGTTTTAAATGTTGCTGCATCTGCCATTTTGTGCTGTGAATTCTGTACTTCACAGAAAAACATCATGACTCCTGGACACTTCGGAGTGGAGAAGTAAACTTTAGTCCGTGTTTCAGGGAAAGTTGTGCTTATGTTATTATGGCATGTGATTTCTTTCTTTGCAAGTATATGCAGTTTGTTTTCTCCATTTTTGTTTTCAACAGATTGTTCTCTGAATGACATTTTCTAGTATAAAGACCCATTTTCTGTTACACTATTAAAGATAAGTAAATTAAAGTTTAGTATAAAAAAACCTTTAAGTTCCATTGTGGATCTACTTTGAAGTTAATAACATGTTCATTATATTTTGCAAATAATTGTTGATAAATGTTAAACAAACAGATGGTATAATTAATAAAACAACTTTATCTTACGTAGAAAAACAAACATATCAGATAAAAATAAATCGGTGAACTTAGAAGGCACGCATTTACATCCTATAAAAATGTGTAATGTCTTGAACACTTTCTGAGATGATAAAACATGCATTTAAAAGATTTAACGTTGGTGGGATAGGGGTTTTAATGTCCCCACAAGTCTACCACTAGTTCCTGTGGAGTTATCTAAAGGAGAGGGTGTAAAAGGTAAAAGTGCGGACGAAAGAAGGGGCCCCTGCAACCGGCTCAGAGCACCTCAAGTAGGCTACAAAGCTCTTTTTGCTTTTATCATGATCCCTGGTAGGGAGCGATGAGGGCGACAGAATGTCCAGTTCGAACGCAACCGACGACGCCCGTGCGCACCCACAGGCCTCGAACCTCCGGTGATCCCTATAGTGGGGCCCACTTGGAGGCGGGACCTAAATGAGCAGTCCCACAACGACGCCAGGGAAAAAACCTCTACAAAATGTACATCCACCGTCCAGACGTAACACGCTGAACACCGTCGCCTGGCCATACAACCCCGAGACAGATGAAAATGAAGATGATGGGTACAGGAACGTCGTGGCCAAAGACGAACCACCCCAGTATTCGCCTGCCAACCCAGGGAAACCATGAAAAACTCATGGGTCAGTGTGGGCGGTCGGCGGGGATCGAACCCGAATGCGAGTCGCACACGTTACCGTGGCGCCATCCCGCTCGGCAAGGAAAGGGTATACACTATAATACTCATAGGAACAGCTGAACTCAAGAAAACAGCCGAAGGGGGTTACAGCCTATTACAACACACCTGTTGCACCTTGCCTATGGAGAGTATGATAGCGTCCAAACATTCTCTGATTAAGGCGATGGGAAGCAATTTAATGGCAGTTCCCAAGAGTTCAAAATGGCCGACTTTACACTAAACTGCAGTACTTCCAACCTTACAATAGGAGTTTCTAGTTTTAAGCCAGTCAGGAAATCAAATCTTGTTTTGAAACGATACAAGTTGATTAAATCACTTCGTAGCGATAAAAGGGGGGAAATTGTGCTGTAAAGCAATTAAAAAGTGTGGAACAATTATGTAGATTAACCGAGAGTGATGGCTCAGGAAGCAACGTCTTGGCCTGCATTCGGGAGGAGGTTCCGGGTTCAAATCCTATGTGCCGACCAATCTGACTGTTTTTTTTCTTGGTTTCCCTCAGTCGCCAAAGCAAATACCGGATTTGATATTTAATACCGTGACCCAAAGTGCCACCTCAAGTTTAAAACAATGTAATAGCGAATGTGCTGCCCTCTGCCTGGCACATGTAGAAACAGATATACAGTTGCTCTGCACTAAGGTCTGTGTGGACACGTGTCGAAGCTGTATCTGCCCGTCTCAGAAAGAGGTAAAAAAAGTTTTATTTATGGACGCTCCTTAACTGCTGTGGTTCTTAGCGTCCCATTCTATATTGGGCGAGAAAGACTGGTAATTTTGCTCAGAGGCCTCTTTATCAGACTTGAGGTTCTTTTATGTGCCGTAAATCTACTACACGGGACCACCGGCTTTACTTCCCTTCCAAAGGAAGACATGCTAAGCATTTTTACGCCTGAAAATATCCATCGCCCTCCGACGGGTTTGAACCCGCGACTTTGTGAAGTAGAGGCTAACAGGGTAACCCTAGATCAGGAGGACGACTGCAGCAGAGGTACAGCTGCTATGCACTAAGTCCTCTGTGGTTACGTGATGAAGCTACGGTACAGCGATGAGACCTAGAAGGTTAACTGTGTACCACACACAGAGCCACGAGGTATCTACTAACAGATCCGTCGCAGTATTACCATGTAGTTAAAGCGACGTAAAATAAATAGAGAAAAAAAAGCACTAAAGCTATTCCAGATAAACGCACAGGCGGAGACATACCAAGTTTTATTTGCTTTAAACTCAAAAGTTTGCATCCTGCTAGATAATGCCTGTATACTGCCAACGTAACAGCTGCAATTAACACCAACTACGGTCATATCCTTGTCATGCGTATATTTTAGGAACAGTTGTTGTCAACTGAAGAAACATAATGTCACCAAGCGCAACTAGAGAGCACTATAACGGTGGAAATATGTCACAGTTGGTTTTTAGTGAATTTCAATAGCTTGTGTTCCCTTATCTAAGGAATCTGATATTCAGTCGATGAACATACTTCTAAACTCATGTATTTTGGGTATATGCTAGTTTTAGGTTATATAAGAGGGAGAAAACTCGCGCACTGCGACCTACATAGATCTATTGTGGCTACCAGCCCAGGAGGAAGTGAAGGAACTCCAGGAGTCTACAGAGACACGCGGGAGTCCCTGACAGTTCCAGGCTCGAAGACTCGTACCACTGCTGGAGCTGCCTAGAGAGGGCGGTGAACGACCGGTTGACCAAGCAACCCTCTAGTGTCCACGGGGAGTACGATATAGAATGTGTTTTATCGGAGGGGGCACCTCGTGCATTGCGACCATCTTGATTTATTGTGGCTACATCCCCGGGAGGCAGGGATGAGGTGAAGTAGCCGGAGGAGGTTCCAGGTTCGCAGGCAGACAGGCCTACAGAGACGAACAGATGTCCCGAATATTCTCATTTTGAACACCCGCGCACAGTGAACGAGGAATCCTCAAAAGGGCGACGCAATGACCCTAGCTGGCGGGACAGCTCACTCTGGCGTATACAGGAGAAATCTTTCCAATACACATGTACCTACCCATCTGCCTAGCACCGACAGCACCGCAGGACCTGAAATGAAAGAAGAGATCGTGGTAGAGTACACCACCCCGGTATTCGACTTGGTAACCAGGGGAAAACCCATAGTCAGAGTCGGCGGTCACTGGGAATCGAACTTGGGACCTTCCGAATACCGGTCACAGACTTTGCCAATGCAGCCATCCCCCTCGCTGTCCACGGGGAGTACTCTTGCATTTGCGCAAGCATTCGCGCCATCTGTCCGGCATCGCCATACGCCACGAAATCTAGAAGCACACCTGAAAGATGAAAACAAATCGGAATGAAAGGGAAATGATGGAAAGGAAATCGTCATAGATGAGAACCATCCCAGCATTCACCTACCGACCAGGGAAAACCACGAAAAAACCAAGGTCAGAGTAGGGGTCGACAAAAAACGAACCCGCGGCCTCCCGAATGCGAGCCTCAAGCTTATCGCGGAGCTATAACGCTCGGTTTGGGCATATGTTGTTAAATGTGCGTCATCCATTCTTAGCAATAGCATTTCAACGTGTTTCATCAATATTGCTCACTCTGAGTTTCCTGCAATGTCTGTGTGAATTTTTCCTCTTTTATGTTGTGGTGGCATTTTAAACAAAGTTTCAGTATTTCAAGGAAAATAATGCAACTCATGCCCAAACCTTTTTTGTTAGGTTTCAGAATGTCAGCAGGGCCCATCCTTATAATTTTAGTAAAAGAACCGCCGAAGCGAGTAGAGAATGCTACTTACCTTGTCGCCTTGCTGGAGGCCACCCTTTTCGGCCGGACCTCCAGGCACCGTCCACACGATGTAGGCAAAGAGGCGTCCGTCGCTTCCAGTTTTGCCACCCACGACGCGCATTCCAAACCCCCTGGCTGCCACACACACAAACATGTCTACACCTCAAACAGAAACTGGTTTTAATACACATTACACATCTCTGTCATTGCATTAAATACAATCATAATAGACATTGTCGCATGTTAACATAACTCAACGACGATCAACGATCATGTTCGAGATCATGTAGGCAATTGTTTTTGAAAACGTTAACATAGAAAATAAACAGAAGCAATACAAACAACCATTATCACAATATCTAACATGGCAAATAAAACTCACAATGAAAATTAAATTTTGGTTTAATTTATTGCTAGAGAAAGACTACATAAATTAATACACGAAATAATGACTAATTTCTATCACCACTCCTAAATGAGAAAATCTCATGCTCGGGGAGAGGGAGTCTTCACAAATAGGCGCTCACAGGATACAAATATAAGCTTTCTCTAGCCGGCGCATGAATGGTATGAGAGAGAGAGGTGCCAAAGTAATGCTTATAAGAATAAACTGATAACGTTAATAGAACTAATTTATACAAAAATAATTTTAGTTATGCAAAATTTTTTCTAATAATGCTTTTAAATGCGTTTTTTTAAATTTATGATTGCTGTTGTACTGCATATCTGGATATGTTATCATTACATTGTATAATCTTGAACCAAGATTGCCGCTGTGGTTTAAGCCACAGTTACACATTTGCGTTCAGAGAAACGTACAGAATTGGATCGTTTAGTTTTGTAATTATTGCAATACAACGGGAACTTATTATGATTTTTATGTGTATAATGTGACAAAGCCGGGCACCCGCTTCGTGGATAGTGGGCGTGTGCTTCAGCTCCAGCTGGTGCATGATTGGTTGAGGGAGGGAGGGAGAGAGAGAGATTCGGCTAAGGAATCACCTTAAGGGTCATCCACAATGAACGCAATTTTTAAATTCAGCCTCTCATTAAGTTGCTGGACCTGAAATTTAACAGACTGTATTGTTACCAGCTAAAATTTAGCGATACATGAAGGATCAACGCGTTCATATTCTGAAATTATATTTTAAATATGATGAATGTTACGCAAAGACGGTTCAAAGACATCCTTTAATTTCTGGTAGACGAAATGCCCCTAACGTGTCTACAGTGCAGAGAATGGTAAGGGAATTTGAAGCCACACGATCAACAGAGAGCATCATGTCACCTGAACGTCCTCGTACTCGTTGATCGGTAGAGAATGTTGCCCATGTCAGACAGCGTTGCTACGATTCGCCTCCGGTTTAAACAATTAACCTTTCCGAGAAGGAGTTTGCAGCGAATTTTAACAATAGATCAGCATATGCATCCCCTTGAGATCAAACTAACACAAGAACTGAGCCGACGGACTATTTGCAGCGCGAACATTTATGACTGGATACTGGGAAAACAAGAACAGTGATTTTCATAAGAAAATTATCTTCAATGATGAGGTACACTTCCAACTTTATGGTCAGGTGAATAAATAACATTGCTGGATTTGGGACACGAAGAATCCTTGCTTGGTCGGTGACATCGCCGTATCCAGATCTAGACTTTGTTTGGTGCGGGTTATGGGTTGGTGGACTGATTAAGCCATGCTTTTTTGAAGATGAGACTGGAAAAGTAGTGAGGGTGAATGGTGACCACCATCGCGATATAATAACACAGTTTTTATGGCTGCGATTGTAAGAACTGAATGTGGCAGAACCGTGGTTTCAACAGGATGGAGCGACCAGCCACATTGTTGTCGAAACAATAAGATTGCTGAGAGAAAGATTCACTACCCGTCTCATCTCTAGTAACGACGATCAGAATTTACCAACGAGATAGTGCGGTTTGGTACCATGTGACCATTTTGGGGGGAGGGTATGTAAAATCTTGACAAGCCACGAACCTCAACTGAAAGTAGAAATTAGATGTGTCATGTGTGAAATTTAGCAGGAACTTTGCTCTAAAGTCGTTGACAATTTTGCCAAGAGCGGGTTGGTGCGCCAACGAAGCCATGGGTAATATTTGCCTAATGTCTTGTTTCATGTTTAATGGAGGTGTTTATGCTTCATATTGACTTAATAATATTTGTACTTTTCAAATATATGGCGTGTTTTATTATTAAAACGAAAATTACGTTCATTATGGGGCACGCTATAGAAGGATAATGGAAAAGGATGGCGAAGGCTTCGAGACCTGACTTTCCCTCCCCTCTAGAAAGCTCTTGAAGGTATAAAGAGTAGCATATTCACCTCCACATACACACCATAGAAGAGTTCATTAAAACCTAACAGCCGATATGTATGTCAAACTGTCCCCCAGCACTAATCCGCTGCTACAAGGTTTAGGAACTATAGCTCCCACTCATAAACATAACCGACTACTATCAGTATTAGACCGAACGCTACTCCAAACTCGGATGCGATCGACGCGCGCACACATCTCGCACGCTTAACAGCTTACATACCCTACAGTGCCGTTAAAACAATCCTAGACTCCTGACATTTCACTCTAAGCAGAGAAGTGGGAGAGCTGCGTTGCCACGTATTAGAGCATGTGTTAGCTGTTTAGTAGCGCAATGAATAGCAAACAGCTTGCTGGGACGTAACGCTAGTGAGCATTAGTAAACTACGCCAACATGGTAACGTGTTACCCTTCAAAGTTCAGCTCGTGGATGAAGGGAAAGGAGGGTGGTGTCACCTTACTGGCTAGAGCAACAGTGGAAGGGACGTTGCCATGGAAACGTGCCCCTCCAAGAAGTCTCAGATGTCTCATGTTACTTAAATTCTACCGTAACATGTCTACGCTGTTTATTTGTTTTCAGTTACAGGTACACACACTGCTACCATCAACACCAGTTCAACAAACTCCCACAGAGTTGCTGCAATTGGACCGTGCTGCCAACCGACCGCCACATGAACGGTAACTTAGAACACACCCGCCTCACCTTGTACATAGGTTTTATGTGTGACAATACTGTAATCCTTAGATAACCGTGAACCCTCTTAAAGTAACCCTAACCATTAACACCAGATCCTTTTCATTTCTAGATTCATCCACTGCGTGCTGTGACACTAACCCCAGCGATCCACGTAGGACTTCGTTTATGTGTGGACCCGTGGCTATATCTTGCACTCCAGCAATTTAATCACCGTTATTAAAAGGGGTGCTTGTGCGGAACCCGACTAACTTTTTCACTATTACTAACAAGGCATCCTCTTTTATCCTACATGATTAGACTAGTAATTGCATTGGCACGGGGAGACGATGTAGCCTCAGGATGATCGTTACCGAGGGCGGCGGATGTGGGTCCGCCCAAAAGGAAATAAAAGAAAGGCAGGAGATTGTTGATGTCACATACAGTGCTGTGTGCTATAAAGGTAAAGGTAGAGGTACGGACGAACGGAGAGGGTCCTCCAAAACCGGGGCAGAGCACCGCAAGCAGGTAGTGGGCCCCTTGTGCTTCTACCATGGTCCGGGGAGGGGGGAGGGGGGGAGAGACCCGAAGGGCGACCAGATTCGGATGACGACGGGACGCAAGCACAGATAGGGTGCTTAATGCCTTCAACGGTGTCCGAGCTCACTCTATTGGTTCCCCAGCCTCCGGGGGTTCTCCCAGGGAGCTTCCGCCCGAAAGCATGCAAAGGCGAGTTCCAGCCGAATAGACCCTGGACGACGCCAGGATGAGACTTCTACAGAGCGCACAGTCACCGTCCAGCCGCAACCCGCCCAACACCATCACCTGGCCCTACAACCCTGAAAGAGACAAGTTGATGGGTATAGGGAACGGAGGGCAGGGGAGTCTTGCTAGAGGAAGAACCATTACAGCATTCACCTGTCGACCCGGGGAAACCACGAAAAACCCATGGGTCAAAGTGAGCGGTCGGGGTTTCGAACCCGGGACATCCAGAATGCGAATCGCACACGTTACCAAGGCGCCACCTCGCTCGGTTGCATGCTGTTTACTTAGCGAGTTCTGAGTGACAGAGAAGGGGCTGGCTTGCGCGTGATTTATTGCTACATTACCAGCAAGGAAAAGGTGAGTGACAGAGAAAAATCACACAATGACTTAGTAGAGCGTTATAATAAATCTGATGGGCTTTGAGTAGCTACGCTGCATTCTGAGAATGAGCGAACCAATTCCTTTTTCAAACATCATATTCTTTCTGACAACTTTAAAGATGGTAGTGATAAATGAACTGCCCCATCCTATAATATCGTAATGAAAAGCGGGCTGAACCACTGATAAATATACCACACACAAAAATCATTAGTAAATATGTCTTCAAATGTGACAAAATTTCTTATTTGACGATCGTTTCATATGTACTTATATATTTGTTAGTGCGGGTCTTTTATTGTTCATGTTCTGTGTGAGGGATTCGTAAATAACAGGACATGTACACTGTGCTAAGGTTTAGATCGATAAACATCAAATAGAAAAAAATCTGATGTGCTACATTCACATCAGTTTCTCTACCCTATTAGTGGGTATACACACAATTCTTACTCAAGCTTATTTTTACTTTCTCTACTACGTATAGTAAGTAGGAGAAGTATTGTATTCCACCCAAAAATACGGAGATTTCACCGGAAATATATGTTTTGAGGCCTCCTGAATCCAAAAAAAGAATTTTTGGAAACATGACCGTGTGTGTTGCTGCGTGTGTGTGTGTTTGTGAACAGCATAACTCAGAAACGAACAGTCGGATAAACACCAAACTTGGTATTTAGGTTCAGTATCTTCCAGAGATGCGACACGAAGCTTTTCAAGAAAATTCCCTCACCCCAGATTACCCTTTACATGGAATATTTTTCGAAAACTTTAATTTTCTCAAAAATGGCTCCAACGATTTTGATTAAAATATCACATGTTTAAGATATTTTCATGACAAATGAAATGTATATTTCGAATTTTCTGGGAATGTCTACAAAAGTATTCTTCATTGTGAACGACTTTTGCGTAACTGGTAAACCATAAGAGATAGACAAAATTTTACTACACAAAAATGTGTAGATCACGTTAAAGTACACAATTTATGTCATATACGTTTTTGTTGTTGAGTGAACCATTTTCGAGATATTGCTTGTTATTTCCTTAAATTTTCAAATACGTATACTTTTTCTCAAATTCGTTATTCATTTCTTTTTTTGTCCTGGTAATGCAAAGAGAATGGAATACTCCACATAGCAACCAGCTCTTAAAATATTTGACTATCGCTTAAAGCCTACCAATTCCCCTTGCATCTACAAGAAAATTAGCAATAGGATTAACATCTCGATTAACATGAAGCATATGGAGAATAAGCGTTTGTAAAAATAGTTTGTACAAGAGTAGAGAAAGTCATGTGAGTGTAACACATCAGAATTTTTTTCTATCTACTACAGTTTAATCCAAATGAACCCTTGCAGAAACATCCACATTACACATTTCGCTACAGATACAAAAGGAACAGAGATAGTCAAATGTTTAACAACTGAACGCTATATGCTGGCCTTAAAATTCCATACTGTTTCCATGACATCGCGAGAAACAACTGAATGTTGAAAGAGAATGATCAAGAAATGAACAATTCAAACCTTTTATAACGGATATCTCACAAATAGCTTATGCAATGAAAAGTGTGTTTTAAAGAGATCTACATTTATTGTGTAGTACGTTTTCGTCTATCGCTTAACGTTTGCCAGTTACACAAGTTGTCGTCCTCCGTGGTGTAGTGGTTACCATGCTAGCCTCTAGTTCCCGAGGTCGCGGGTTCAAACCCGGCGGAGGGTGATGGATTTTTTCGGTCGTAAAAATCCTTAGCATGGCTTCCTTCGGAAGGGAAGGGTGGTCCCGTGTCGTAGATTTACGGCACGTAAAACAACCTCTAGCCTGAGAAAAATTACCGGTCTTTCACGCCCAATATAGAATGGGACGCTAAGAACCATAATAGTTAAAGAGCGTCCATAATTTAATTTAATTATACAAGATTATACAGAATTCCTTGCGAATGAAGAGGACTTCAGATAGTTCAAGGTATGCATTTTATTTGTCAGGTTAATCATTAATATATAGTATTTTAATAAAATTGTTAGAGCCATTTTTTTAGAAAATAAACAAATTTCATAAAATCTTTCATGTCAAGATAGTTTGGGGTGAGGGATTTTCTTGAGAATATTCGTGTTGCATCTTTAGAGGGTACTGAACCTAAATACCAAGCTTGGTGTTTATCCGACTTTTCGTTTTAAAGTTATGCTGTTCACACACAGAGAGAGAGAGAGAGAGAGAGAGAGAGACGCATATACACAGACATTTTTCTAAAAATGTTTTTTTTATTCAGGGGCTTCAAAACATGTATTTTCGGTGAAATTTCGGTATGGAATTTTTGGGTGGAATGCAATACTTTCTTTACCTACTATGTACGTGGTACAGAAAGTAGTAAGCTTTTGTAGGAATAATGTATGGAAGTAAACGATAGTGGGTAGAGAAATTTATGCAAGTGTAACACACCAGATTTTTACTTTCTCTATTACGTATAGTAAGCAGGGGAGATATTGTATTCCACTCAAAAATTCGATACAGAGATTACGGAAGTAGTGTTCCGATAATGCCTCGGGTGGGATAGTGTGTGTGACTTTGGTTATAATGTGAATAATGCACTAAATAAAGGGTCGTTCAACAAGAGTGTCCTATCTTTAACATGTGATAGCTGCCGTTGTTATTGAGTTACAGCAGTCATATGGTTACAGTTGTTATTGACAAGTAGCCATGGAGCGTCGCAGCATTCAGCAACGCGTATAAATTGTGAAAATTTATTAAAAAATGGATCATCTGTTCGCCAAATCTTCCGTGTATTGCGTGAAGTTTACGGTGTGCATAATCGTCCCTGCGAGAGAACGATTCGGCGTTTGATCGATAAATTTGAAAGAAGTGGTTCTGTCAGCGATCAAAGAACGCGTGTACGTAATCGACGTAAGCGCTCCAACGAAAACATAGACGCCGTTCGTGAGAGTGTACGCGAGAACGGAAACAAATCAATTGCTCGTCGAGAGCAAGAATTGGGGCTTTCGCCGACCACAACTTGGCGAATTTACAAAATGGTGTTAACTCAGGAACTAAAGCCCAACGACCATAGGTTTCGCCGTGTACTCGCTGACTGTGCTATGCAGCAATTGGAAGCTGACCCGGATTTTTGTCGAAAAATTATCTTCGGCGACGAAGCCCACTTTTGGATGGATGGTTGTGTTAACAAACAAAATTGCTGCTATTAGAGCAATCACAAGCCCAAAAGGTGTGGAGTTTGGTATGGTGGAATCATTGGTCCATATTTTTTCCAAGACGAAGATGGGGAAGCTCTGACTGACAATGGAGAAAGATACCGGGCTCTTATAAGGGACTATTTTTGGCCTCAATTGGTATGGATCTCAGAAACATCTGGTTCCAGCAAGATGGTGTCACAAATCATACTATTCTCGAAACAATCAATTTTTTGAAGGAGAAGTTCAGAGGTTTTATCATTTCCCGTAGTGGTGATGTTAACTGGCCCCCGAGGTCATGTGATTTAACGCCGTTGGATTACTTCTTGTAGGGTTATGTTAAATCTCGAGTTCATGTCAACAAGCCAGAAACAGTAAATGATCTTATGAATAACATCACGCGTGTTATTCGTGAAGTTGGACCTAATTTACGTTCTTCTGTCTTTGAAAATTGGGTCAACCGTATACGCGCAACCCAACGAAGTCGCGGCGGTCACTTAACTGATGTACGTAATGACATTAATTATGTTCCAAAATAAAAAATAAATAAACCTCTATCATTTATAGAACGTGTTTTATTTAAATTCAAAGATAGGACACACTTGTTGAAAGACCCTATATTTTAGGTACAGTGTTAATTTTGTCATATCTCGTATGTGTTATACAATAAAATAATTATAGATATGCGTGTGTTAGCGAGTCGAGGGAGTAAGACTGCACTTCTTTAGCAGGCTGTGAAGGAAGAACCTGTTGATACTGCCAGCAGGGAACCCTCCTCACTTGCATAATAAAAAACTCTACTATATTCTCTTTCTGCTCTCTACCCGCCTCTACACTCTGATATGCATAGTTCCCAACGGTATTGAGACAGCAAAACACACCCGTTTTAAAGCGAACGTCCATTACGTGAGGCGTTCCTTTTAACCGTGGAACGTATCGATTTCAAACCGTGAGCTTCATTTAAAATGAAGTGCTTCAAACTTTTTCAAATTACGAATGTATGACGCTTGAAATACACGCGAGTTTTCAGTATCGCCCGCACACAAGGGAGCGCTGGCTCATTAGAAGCTGCCATTCGGATGAGCTTTAAGATGGACGCCCACTAGAGGCAAGCGTGGCATAGAGAATATTTCCAAATGTAAATGGAACAATAGTGTACAGCGTGTAGGATGGATTCAAACTTCCTGCTTGCCATGCTCTACCGCCTCTTACCTCTAGTGACGCACTTTTCCGCAACTACGTCACTTTTAATTTCTCTACTACCTACAGTAAAGTAGATGGATGGATAGATAGATGGATAAGGTATCTTTATTGGTTTCAAATCACTGAAGTTATTACACAAGTATTTAGTGCATGGGTCATTTACCGTACATGCATATTTAAGATACAAGTATGGTGACAAAATGAACAACAGAAAAAGAAAACAAAACAAAAAATCTGATGTGTTACACTCACATGACTTTCTCTACTCTTGTACAAACTATTTATACAAACGCTTATTCTCCATATGCTTCGTGTTAATCGAGATAAACATTTGCAGACTCTATCTTATTGCTAATTTTCTTGTAGATGTGAGAGGAATATATATTTACAAGGGCAGTATAGAAATACAGTAGCCTTTAAGCACATACATATCTCTTATTAGCTGGTTGCTAGGTGCAGCACCATTCCCTTTCCCACAGATTAAGATTCTTTGCATGTCGACGACAAAAAAATGAATAACGAATTCCCATTTGAGAAAAGTATTGAAAAATTTAAGGGAATAACAAGTAATATCTCGAAAATGGTTCACTCAACAAAAAAATGTATATGATATAAATTGTGTATTTTAACGTGATCTACATTTTTTGTGTAGTAAAATTTTCTCTATCTCTTATGGTTTACCAGTTATGCAAAAGTCGTTCACAATGAAGAATACTTTTGGAGACATTCCCAGGAAATTCAAGATATACATTTTATTTGTCATAAAATTATCTTAAACATATGATATTTTAATCAAAATCGTTAGAGCCATTTTTGAGAAAATTAAAATTTTCGAAAAATCTTCCATGTAAAGGGTACTCTGGGATGGGGGGATTTTCTTGAAAACCTTCGTGTCGCATCCTTGGAAGATACTGAACCCAAATACCAAGTTTGGTGTTTATCCGACTGTTCGTTTCTGAGTTATGCTGTTCACAGACACACACAGACACACACGGACATGTTTCCAAAAATGCTTTTTTTGGATTCAGGGGGTCTCAAAACATATATTTCCGGTGAAATCTCGGTATCGAAATTTTGGGTGGAATACAATACTTCCCCTACCTATTATACGTAGTGGAGAAAGTAAAAAGGAACAAGAAAAAGCAAAATAGAGATAAATTACTTGTCTAAGTGAACACACTTTAACCAAAAAATTGCCCATGTTTTGCCATGGTCAGCCAGTAGCTCCCAACATGCCAAACTCTTTCTTGAGGGACTTGACAATTTTTCTTTGAGTTTAATCGTTCGCAGGTTCTCCCACTGTGCACATTCCGCCAAAATATGTACCCGGTCCTCATCCAAATCACAGAATGAGCAGATTCTCCTGCCAGAATCGTCAGTCATTTTCTGTGCCCTCCAGCCCCCAGTCTAAACCATGCCATTCCTGATATTTCCTTTCTTCCTAAGTTAAGTATATATGTCTCTTTACCCCAGTTCAATTTTATTTCATTTGCTAAACTTAGAGAAGGTTTAATTTTACAATCCGATTCTATTTCCTGTTGCTTGATGTCTCTTAGTCTTCTGTAGAGGAAAGATAGTATTCCACCCAAAAAATATTATTTTGAGAGACATGCTTTGAGGCTCCTGAATCCAAGGAAAGCATTTTCAGAAAAAGATCTATATGTGCGTCTGATAGTCTGTGTACAGTGTAACTCAAAAATAAACATTCGAGAAATACCAAACTTAATATTTAGATTCAGTATCTTCCAAGGACCAACACAAAGATTTTCGAGAAGGTCGCTCCACCCCAACTACCGTTTATATGGAACCCTTTTAGAAATTAACTAACGATTTTGATTAAAATGCCATATATTAAAGATATTTACATGAAAAACTAAATGTATATCTTGAATATTCTGGGAATAGCCTGTAAAGACCTCTTCAATTTCAATTAGTTTTGTATAATTCTGTATAACTGGTAAACGTTAAGTGATAAGACGAAAGAGTAGATCTCTTTAAAACACGCATGTTACTCCAAATCACATTTTTGTGTGTGGCATAATCCATTCCCGAGATATCCGTTATAAATGGTTGATTTTGTTCAATACTTAAGGCCAGCATATACCGTCCAGTTGTTAAACATTTGACTATTTTCTTTGTATCTATAACGAAGTGTAATTTAGCTATTTCTGTAAAGCTTTATTTGGATTAAAATGAAGTAGATGGGAAAATAAACTTATGTAAGAATAACAGAGGGTAGAAAAAGCCATGTGAATGCAACACACGAGATATGGATAATTGCTTTTTTCTCGGGTTGAAAATACCTATCTGAAAAATGTATTTCCGGTTAAATATCGATATGTAATTTTTATGTGGAATATAGTACTTCCTGTAACTGCAATAGATAGATGTTAAGGAATATAATAAAATTATAACACGAACTTGAGATTTTCTCGAGATAAATCCGTTTATCGTGGATTTATGAATAAAATAGTACAGATCAAGTAATATATGCTTACAATGTGCTTGTGAAGTATTGAGAATTATGAAACATATTTATGATTATGAATGTCCACTGCAGCATTTTAGTTTCCATAGCAATCCAACAGATATTATAATGTAGGAAACACTTAATAAAATCGCATATCGCGGTGATAGCTATAGGTTACACAACGGAGGGAGGCAGCTCGCGCACTGTAACCTATACAGATCTATTGTGGCTACCACTTTCAGGAGGAAGGGATGAAGTGAAGGAACCACAGGAGGCTACAGGCCACAGAGATGCGCGGAAGTCCCTAACAGTTACAGGCTCGAAGCCCTGTCCCACTGCTGGAGCTCTTTAGAGAGGGAGATGAACGACCCGTCGACCAAGCAGCCCTCTAGTGTACTTTTGCCCTTGAGCAAGGATTCGCACCTTCTGTCCGGCACCGCCATACGCCACAAAACCTAGAAGCACACCTGAAACACGAGGAGACAGAACGAACGGAAATTACGGAAAGGAAATTGTGGTAGATGAGAAACAACCCCAGCATTCGGCTACCACGAAAAACCCAAGGTCAGAATAGGCGCTCGACGAGAATCGAACCCGGCACCTTAAGAATACCAGCCTCACGCCATCTCGCTCGATTATCGCATTGATAAAATGAGTTCGATAAAATTAAAAGATAAAACTGGCTGTAGAGACAACATTTCCATTTCTGTCCAGTAAATGGTTCTCTTTGTATCTACAACGAAGCGTGTAATGAAACTGTGTGATTGGCTTACATTTGCTTTAATCAGTTACTATGCCAGGAAGCAGGCTAAGACACACATGAATGTAAAGCAAGCCATAATTCCCTAGGCAGTAAAAACTCAGAAATGGTGCATAAGGTACACAAGACGTTATACTGAGACTTCACTTGACAAGCACAGCTCACGAGAGAAGCGTTGCCATGAAAAATATTGGGTACTCGATTGCTGACGTCACATAGGAGACGAGACGAACCTCTCAAATCTCCAATATATAAAGTGCTGTTGATTTCGTGGGGCGATTGCGAAATTTATGGTTCAAGCTCTGTGTCTACCCATAAAATCGCAGAGTTAAGTCATAACCACACAGAACAGTCCTTGGAGTGTCATAATAAACTCAAGATACATCAACAAAACTGGGAAAACGAAAAATTCAAGCTCCAAAAAATACATAAGGTTTCTCTTCAACCTACAGAATTCCAAAAGAAGGGAATTGTTGAAATTACAAGACTTAATAAGCAAACTTAAAACATTTAGGGGGAGTTTTGATACACATGCATAGCCCGCAATTTTCTCTGGGACTATCCAAAGTTGATTCCCACATAAGTGTAACAGTCAGTGCAATGTACTTATATTTAGACCCTTGTTGAATATGGTGGCGTCCTGCACAATGATAATATCTAGACCAAATCTCGCCTCGGAACTTGTCTTCGTAAGGGGAAAATCGTGAGAAAACGGAACCAGCGTTTAAAATATCTTAAAATGCGAATTTAATCTTGCATTGCGGCAGTAAAATCTCCAGCCCAGGTTCAGTGGAAGCAGAAGGAATCACTTAATCCGGCTGTTGCGAGGAAAATCACTTCGTCTCCTTGGTTGCTATAGGAACGGGAGCATTTACAAATCTTTTGTCTGTTCGGAAGTTATTCTTGTATTTTTACTTTCTCTACAACGTACACAGTAGATAGAGAAGGCATTGCATTCCGCCCAAAAATTCGATACCGAGTTTTCACTGGAAATACATGTTTTGGGACCCCCTGAATCCAAGTAAAGCATTTCTAGAAATATGTCACAACTCAAAAACGAAAAGTCGGATAAAAACGAAACTTGATACTTATGTTCAATATCTTCCAAGGATGCGACACGAAAATTTTCAAGAAAATCCTCTCGCCTCAAACTACCCTTTACAGGAATATTTTTCGAAATATTTTATTTTCAAAAAATGCCCCTAACGATTTTGATTAAAATACCCTATATTAAAGATGTTTACATTACAATGTCTCGAATTTTCTTGGAATAGCCTGTCAAGTCCTCTTCATTCGGAAGGATTTTTATAATCTTGTATAACTAGTAAACGTTAAGCGATAGACGCAAACGTACCACACAAAACATGTAGACCTCTTTAAAACACACAATTTATTTAACACAAGTTTATTGTGGTATAAGTATTTCAGATATATCGGTTATTAAAGGTGCTAATTGTTAATTTCTTGGTCATTCTCTTAAAGTCCCTTCAACATTCAGTTGTTTCTCGCGTTGTCATGGAAACAGTATGGAATTTTAAGGCAGCATATAGCGTCCAGTTGTTAAACATTTGACTATCGCTGTTCCCTTTGTAACTATAACGAAATGTGTAATGTAGCTATTTCTGGAAAAGTTTATTTGGATTAAAATATAGTAGAAGGAAAAATAAGCTTCAGTAGGAATAGTTTGTATAACCACTAAGAGAAAGTCATGTTAATGTATCACATCAAAATCTTCCTTTTCGTCTTCTTGTCTTTTTACAGGGTAAGGAACCTTATATCCAAGGTTAACGAAGCTGCCGGTCTTGTGACCACGCTGTTATTGTTGCTTCATATTTGTAGCACATGTTGTAATATATTGCATGCACGTACTGTTTATCTGATATTTAATATCACCAAATATACCTTTAGGATATAGGGTATACAACAGGCTTTATGTAGAATTACAAAATAAGAGCAATACGCGAGCTATTTAATTTTTTATATTACACACCATTAAAGGCACCTCCTCCCTTTTGGTAAACCAATTTACACTCTATTCAGCCTATTTTTTTTAAAATAGAACCAAAATTACGTTTGTCCATTTTTTCCTGAAACTTGCGCACGCGCACACACTTTAAAATTGTGATATGATGTATTATCAAGGTTTTCTCCACACACACCCACACATCATATAATAAGTCATACTTCTATCCACACGTTATTCACGGTATGCACACCTTTGTTTAGGAATGATTTTAATTAAGCAAGACAATATGCGGAAATAACATTAAAAAGTTTATTCGTGGTAACAAGCTATCGCAATGGAAACAAAGAAAGAAAAGAGTCGCAAACTTTCAAGCATGTCCTTTGGATGAGGCACTGTAAAGTTGCAACATGGAATAATTCGAAAACCCCTAACGCTAGGCGTGTACCTTAATTAGCTCTACATTTTTCCTGTAATAGGATTTTTTGTTCCCTAGACAATAAAAAAATACAATAAAATACTTGGGAACTTCGCAGGCTATTCGAAGTAAATTTAGAATACACATTATGATTGTTATGCAGATATTATAAACATAGGGTATTTTGATCAAAATCCTAGGAGCCATTTTTAGAAAATAAAGACAAATACATTTTTCTACGAAAAGCGAAGTTTGCGTTGAGGGGATTTTCTTGAAAAACTTACGTCCTTTAACCGGTTAGGTCATATTGGAGGATCAATGAAATAGTGAAATAATCCTCAGATGAGTTCGGCGTCCATAGAGCTAAAAGTTACCGGACATTCGTATTCTCAAGATAAGGGTAAACCCCAGAAAAAACTTATCGAGAGAACTCACACTCAACGAAATTTGAACTCGAAACCTCTTGAATTTGAGGCAGACACGCTACCCGCACACCATAGAGGCGTGGCTTGTAAATCTTTGTATCACATCTATGGAAAATACTGAACTTCGAACTTATGCGCGCGCTTTTTCTAAAAATGCTTCTTTCTTATTCAGTGGACCTCAAAACATATATTTTAAGACATAACTCGGTACTGAACTTTAGGGTAAAATGAAATATTTCCTCTACCTCCTACAAGTAAGATGCCACAGATAACAAAATGCTTCAGTTGCCCATTATACAGTTGAGTATTAATTGATTAAATTAAATAGGAAGGTATGCAGTAAACGGGTTACGATTTCATTATACGTGTCTATAGATTTATACAACACAATGTATATAAATGATAGACGATAGAGAAAGTTGGGCGATTGGCAAAACTAAGAGTTTTTGTTAGACATAGATTAAAACATTGCTGAAACTAGAACTAAGTACAGAAATAAAACGTTGTAATACCTTTCAGCTGTTTCTAAGAATAATTCTTGCTTCTAAGCAATTTAAAGTATACACGTTTCAAAAGCACTGTTAAGTATCTACGCTCATGGATTGAAAACTGTGGTGTATTAAATCACACACATCTGCAAAGTCGCTTCAAACAGGGGTGTACTAAATCATATACAGCTCCTGGAAAGTCGCATCAAACAGGAGTGTGCTAAATCATATACAGCTCCTGGAAAGTCGCTTCAAACAGGGGTGTACTAAATCATATACACCTCCTGGAAAGTCGCTTCAAACAGGGGTGTACTAAATCATATACAGCTCCTGCAAAGTCGCTTCAAAGAGCGATGTACTACATCACACACATCTCCTTCAAAGTCCCTTCAAACAGCGATGTACTACATCACACACATTTCCTTCAAAGTCTCTTCAAATAGCGATGTACTACGCCACACACAACTCCTTCAAAGTCTCTTCAAACAGCGGTGTACTACGCCACACACAACTCCTTCAAAGTCGCTTCAAACAGCGGTGTACTAAATCGCACACATCTCCCATAAAGTCGCTTCAAACAGCGGTGTAATAAATCGCACACATCTCCCATAAAGTCGCTTCAAACAGCGGTGTACTAAATCGCACACATCTCCCATAAAGTCGCTTCAAACAGCGGTGTACTAAATCGCACACATCTCCCATAAAGTCGCTTCAAACAGCGGTGTACTAAATCGCACACATCTCCCATAAAGTCACTTCAAACAGCGGTGTACTAAATCGCACACATCTCCCATAAAGTCGCTTCAAACAGCGGTGTACTAAATCGCACACATCTCCCATAAAGTCGCTTCAAACTGCGGTGTACTAAATCGCACACATCTCCCATAAAGTCGCTTCAAACTGCGGTGTACTAAATCGCACACATCTCCCATAAAGTCGCTTCAAACTGCGGTGTACTAAATCGCACACATCTCCCATAAAGTCGCTTCAAACTGCGGTGTACTAAATCACACACATCTCCTTCAAAGTCGCTTCAAACAGCGGTGTACTAAATCACACACATCTCCTTCAAAGTCACTTCAAACAGCGGTGTACTAAATCACACACATATCCTTCAAAGTCACTTCAAACAGCGGTGTACTAAATCACACACATCTCCTTCAAAGCCACTTCAAACAGCGGTGTACTAAATCACACACATATCCTTCAAAGTCACTTCAAACAGCGGTGTACTAAATCACACACATCTCCTTCAAAGCCACTTCAAACAGCGGTGTACTAAATCACACACATCTCCTTCAAAGCCACTTCAAACAGTGGTGTACTAAATCAAACACATCTCCTTCAAAGCCACTTCAAACAGCGGTGTACTAAATCACACACATATCCTTCAAAGTCACTTCAAACAGCGGTTGTCTAAATCACACACATCTCCTTCAAAGCCACTTCAAACAGCAGTGTACTAAATCAAACACGTATCCTTCAAAGTCACTTCAAACTGCGGTGTAATAAATCACACACACATCTCCTTCAAAGTCACTTCAAACTGCGGTGTAATAAATCACACACACATCTCCTTCAAAGTCACTTCAAACAGCGGTGTACTAAATCGCACACATCTGCTTCAAAGTCGCTTCAAACTGCGGTGTACTAAATCACACACATCTCCTCCAAAGCCACTTCAAACAGCGGTGTACTAAATCACACACATATCCTTCAAAGTCACTTCAAACAGCGGTGTACTAAATCACACACATCTCCTTCAAAGCCACTTCAAACAGCGGTGTACTAAATCACACACATCTCCTTCAAAGCCACTTCAAACAGCGGTGTACTAAATCACACACATCTCCTTCAAAGCCACTTCAAACAGCGGTGTACTAAATCACACACATATACTTCAAAGTCACTTCAAACAGCGGTTGTCTAAATCACACACATATCCTTCAAAGCCACTTCAAACAGCAGTGTACTAAATCAAACACATATTCTTCAAAGTCACTTCAAACTGCGGTGTAATAAATCACACACACATCTCCTTCAAAGTCACTTCAAAAATCACACACACATCTCCTTCAAAGTCACTTCAAACTGCGGTGTAATAAATCACACACACACACATCTCCTTCAAAGTCACTTCAAACAGCGGTGTACTAAATCGCACCATCTGCTTCAAAGTCGCTTCAAACTGCGGTGTAATAAATCACACACATCTCCTTCAAAGTCACTTCAAACAGCGGTGTACTACATAACACACATCTCCTTCAAACTAGCTTCAAACTGAGGTGTAATAAATCACACACACACATCTCCTTCAAAGTCACTTCAAACAGCGGTGTACTAAATCGCACACATCTGCTTCAAAGTCACTTCAAACTGCGGTGTAATAAATCACACACATCTCCTTCAAAGTCACTTCAAACAGCGGTGTACTAAATCGCACACATCTGCTTCAAAGTCGCTTCAAACTGCGGTGTAATAAATCACACACATCTCCTTCAAAGTCGCTTCAAACTGCGGTGTAATAAATCACACACATCTCCTTCAAAGTCGCTTCAAACTACGGTGTAATAAATCACACACACATCTCCTTCAAAGTCATTTCAAACAGCGGTGTACTAAATCACACACATCTCCTTCAAAGTCACTTCAAACTGCGGTGTACTACATCACACACATCTCCTTCAAAGTCACTTCAAACAGCGGTGTACTACATAACACACATCTCCTTCAAAGTCACTTCAAGTAGCGGTGTATTACATAACACACATCTCCTTCAAAGTCACTTCAAACTGCGGTGTACTACATCACACACATCTCCTTCAAAGTCACTTCAAGTAGCGGTGTACTACATAACACACATCTCCTTCAAAGTCACTTCAAACTGCGGTGTACTACATCACACACATCTCCTTCAAAGTCACTTCAAACAGCGGTGTACTACATAACACACATCTCCTTCAAAGTCACTTCAAACAGCGGTGTACTACATAACACACATCTCCTTCAAAGTCACTTCAAACAGCGGTGTACTACATCACACACATCTCCTTCAAAGTCTCTTCAAACAGCGGTGTACTACATCACACACATCTCCTTCAAAGTCACTTCAAACAGCGGTGTACTACATAACACACATCTCCTTCAAAGTCACTTCAAACTGCGGTGTACTACATCACACACATCTCCTTGAAAGTCACTTCAAACAGCGGTGTACTACATCACACACATCTCCTTCAAAGTCTTTTCAAACAGCAATGTACTACATAACACACATCTCCTTCAAAGTCGCTTCAAACAGCAATGTACTAAATCGCACACATCTCCTTCAAAGTCGCTTCAAACAGCAATGTACTAAATCGCACACATCTCCTACAAAGTCGCTTCAAACAGCACTGTACTAAATCGCACACATCTCCTTCAAAGTCTCTTCAAACAGCAATGTACTAAATCGCACACATCTTCAAAGTCGCTTCAAACAGCACTGTACTGAATCACAAACATCTCTTTCAAAGTCACTTCAAACAGCAGTGTACTAAATCGCAAGCATCTCCTTCTAAACTAGCTTCAAACTGCGGTGTACTAAATCTCATACATCTCCTTCAAAGTCGCTTCAAACAGCAGTGTACTAAATCCCAAACATCTCCTTCAAAGTCGCTTCAAACAGCGGTGTACTAAATCCCAAACATCTCCTTCAAAGTCGCTTTTAACAGCAGTGTACTAAATCGCAAACATCTCCTGCAAAGTCGCTTCAAACAGCAATGTACTAAATCCCAAACTTCTCCTTCAAAGTCGCTTCAAACAGCAATGTACTAAATCCCAAACTTCTCCTTCAAAGTCGCTTCAAACAGAAATGTACTAAATCCCAAACTTCTCCTTCAAAGTCGCTTCAAACAGCAATGTACTAAATCCCAAACTTCTCCTTCAAAGTCGCTTCAAACAGCAATGTACTGAATCCCAAACATCTCCCGCGAATCCGCTTCGAGCATAATTTCATTAGCGCTAATCTAAAAAGGGTGAAGGAGGATTATTTAATGGAATGTGGTGGCGATGTTTTTATTGCTGCTGTGTTCATATTAATTGCTACCCGCGTGTTTAAATGAAAGCAATAAATTGCATGTGAAGTTTTATTGTTTTGGTTCCGCCACGTCCGGACCGCGGTTTGCATATTATCTGCTTCTGTAATTTAACAATGGACTCATTTTCCTCACACAAAAACTAAAATGACCACGCACTTAATTATAAAAAGTTCCAGACGAAGAACAAAGCCCTAGCAGTGGTGCTTCATTAAAATCTACCATTTATGCTGTGTTGCAATGTTTTTGAGTGTCGCGAAATTTTCGCTTTAGACGCAATTTGCAGTTTCTTTGACCAAAACAAACGAATCTGAATACTGAGAAGATCGAGAAGCACACAGGGTGGTGTAGCTTGAGGGTGACTCTATAGTGCTTTTCTATCACACGTTGGCCATCGCATGCTTCCTCGAGCGTGGCCGTCGCAGCTTGGACTCCCGCCGAAACAGTTATAACATCCCCGCACGTTCTCATAGTTACAATTACAATGATAATAAACACATACCTTATCATACGAGATGTTGGAAATGTCGTCCTGCTGTATCCACGCGTTTGTGCTGTCTTAGCATGAGATAATCATTCACATTTGAGAGTTCAGTTTCCGAAATTGAGTGATTGTTAGAGATCGTTGGAAAAATTGTTCACAAAATACAAGTTTTATTACTCTGTATGCATTTATTGCACACCAATGTTTGCGTCTTGCAAAGGAGTCTCGTGTGTAAAATGAGGTTTCTCTGTGCTCCAATATCTGTTACTTTGCGACGAAACATAGCCATACAAATGGAACCATGCTTCATCACAGGAGAATATTAAGTGTGAGTCAATTTCTCTAACATTTCGCAAAATCGAATTAACAGATATTTAGCCCACTCTGACGATCAGATGAAAAATAATATGTATGCAACGAATCTCATACATTGTAAGAAGGAAAAGAAAATATTAGACGAGAAAGTTACTCAATTTCTGGTACTGAACTCTCCAGTGTGAATGAACATTTCTTGAGAAGATGCCAGAAATATGTGGATACAGGGCAACTTTTCAACATTTCTTATGATAAGGTGTGTGCTTATTATCATTGTAATTATAAATATGAGAACTGTTTCGGCGGAAGCTGAGTTGCAGCGGCCGGCGCGCGAGCAGCCGTGCGGTGGCCACATTGTGAGGGAAAAGCACTGTACATGGTACGCTAAATGAAGTATAATAGTAAATTTATTACTTTCTGTATCACCTAACTAGAGTAGGGGAGGAAATACTCTATTTATAATACCTATATGAGCGTGTTTGTTTCTCTGTGAACAGTACAGCTAAAAACGGACAGTCAGATAAATAAAGGTAAAGGTTCATATTTATGGAAGGCCCCCCGCACTTAGGCCATGTGGCCTTTTGTGTTTCTAACTTGCCTCTTGGGAGGGAGCGATGAGGGAAGAGACCCGAAGGGCGACCATATCCGGATGACGAGGGGAACAAACGTGGACGGGGTCCCTAACTCTTCCAGTTTGAACGCATCCGACGCCGCCCGACCACACTCACGAGATCCTAACCCCCAGCAGTCGGCGAACATATCCGCCCAGCCCGATTGGTTAGGCGCTGGCCTTCTGAGCTCAACGTCACGGGTTCAAACCCGGCCCAGAACGATGGTTTTCAAGTGTGCTTAAAAGCGACAACTGCATATCAGGAGATTTACTAGAATGTAAAAGAGCTCCTGCGGGACGAAATTCCGGGACACCTACCTGGCAACTGACGTTAACAAACAATTTTTTTTCAGCCGCAACCCGCCGAACAACGTTGCCTAGCCCTACAGCCCTGAAATGAAGGAGATCATGGGTACAGGAAATGAGGGACAGAAAAGTCGTGGTAGAAAAGGAACCACCCCACGAGCGGGTATGTAAACCAGAAGCTAAGGCAGTGTACTGTCGCCGTTACTCTTCGCTGCCTACATGTCTGACTTCCCCATGGAACCTAGTACTGTTACGTGCCAATATGCCGACGACGTCCTCATATTGGCACAGAACAGGAATGTCCGTTACTGCTTCCCTCCACTACAGAGACAGCTCCAGGCCATTGGCAGATGGAGTGAAAAGTGGAGAATGTCCATTAGCCCGCAGATCTGCTCGCTAAAGTTCGTGGCTGGCGGCCGGAAAGATCCCTGAGGTTAAGGCGGAGAAGGATCCCTTGGGTCCGATCCGCCAAATACCTGGGGGTTCTGCTCGACCGCGGCCTCACATACACTCCTCATGTCAAGGCTAAGGCCAGCCTAGGTCACGCCCGTCTTCCACTCTACAATGCCTACCTACCTTAAACTGCGCCTGTATCGGGCGATCATCCCGCCACTAATTCTGTACGGCTGCGAGGTCTGGGGCTCGGTGGCTCCGTCCACTATCCGCAGACTCCAGACCGTGCAGAACAGGGCACAGATCGCAGATTCCCTTCACACATCCTTCACTCCCAATCAGGACTCCCTTACATAGCGGATGTTGTACGAGAGAGAGAGCTCGTACAATTTACACAAAGCTTGCACCTCATCCCAACCGACTGCTTAATGTATTTGGCCAATACGACCAACGCCAACCGAGACGACCAGCTGCATGTCAGAATACCCTTGGGTGATAACTGCCACTTCATCCTGTCTGCCACACACACCCCAAGTTAAGCAGCATTGAGACGGGTCACGGCTGGTTGGGTGACCACTCAACTGCTTTCCTTGGTACCCTCACACCAAAATACCTATTCCTACCGGCCCCCGCTAGATGGCACTGCTTACTTGACGGTCCAGCGAGCGGCCGGCCAAGTTAAGCAGCATCGAGCTCGGTCACCACCTGTGCGGTATCACCGACCCGAGCCAACAGCAACACAAGGGGCCAGCAACCGCCATCATCATGTAAACATTGACAAAACGCTTGCTATTAGACTAAATCTATATTATCGCACGGGTAAATCCGTAATTAAACGGATAGGTACCGTGGCGATCTGCCTTCCGCCTGTTCTTGCTCCTGGCTCCTGACAGTTCGGTGTATTCGTTGTTACTCTTCGAACGAGCTGGGCTGGGGCGAGTCTCATCACGTACCACATGAAATGAACAGGTAGACGCATGTCCTTGGCAGCTCTAATGTAGGGCAATCTCAAAACCAGTGGAACACCTATTCTTTCTGACGGGCATGAGCTATAAAACATTCTTTAATTTCAATTCATAAATTACTAAAGCACTGAAAAGAATTTACAAAGCCTATGCAATAGACTACAGACACATTGAAGTTATAAAAGAACTTACTTGATGAAGGCTTTGACTTTTCGATTGGAATATCATGGAGAAGAAAATAGTTGCTATTACTCCAGAAAGGGCATGTAAAATAACACAAATGCCGCGGATATTTCATTAAAAATGGTCGCGATTTAGCAACTAAGAAAACAATTACGTAGCAAAACAGAAGAGAACTAAATCTGCTTATAACGCTACGATACCAATGCCAAAATATTGTAATAATCCTCATGTAAGAAAGTTTTACATTCTTTATACTTACATTGCAATCACGTTCATTAGAAGTCTGTATTTACAATTGTGTATATCGAGACAAAGCTGCTAAAATTACAAATCCTGAACCGAAATTTTATATCAATAACTGAGAAAATTATTCTTCTCGATGGCCGCACACTGTGTTCTTCCATAATCTTGTGAAGATCAGCAAGAACTACATCTTATTCATCACTTAAAGTTCCATCATCCAAATAGAAACAAAATTCTGAAGTGTTACATTCACATGACTTTCTGTACCCTCTAATTATTCTTACGAAAGCTTATTTTTCTACTTACTTCATTTTATCGAGATAAATCCTTGCAGAAATATTTGCATTACACCTTTCGTTATAGATACAAAGGGAATAGGGAAAGTCAAATGGCGAGAAACAACTGAATGTTGACAGGACTTTATAGAATGAAAAAGTATAGCACAATGCGTACCATTAATAACTCATATCTCGGAAATTGCTTATGCCATTAAAAGTTGTTTGAAATAAATTGTGTTGTTTTATAGAGATATACATTTTTTGTGTAATACACTTTCGTCTATCGCTCAAAGTTTAATACTTGTACGAAATTATATAAAATCCCTTCCGAATGAAGAGGAACTTCACAGGCTATTCTCAGAAGATTCAAGAAGTAAATTTTATTTGTAATGTAAGTGTCTAATATTTATGGCATTTTAATCAAATTTTTTCAGAAGATGAATAATTTTGAAAAATGTAGCATATAAAGGTTAGTTTGGGGTGAGAGAATTTCTTGAAAACCTTCATGTCACATTTTTGAAAGATACTGAACTTAAATACCAAATTTGGTATTTTTCCGACTTTTCATTTTGAGTGATACTGTTCAGACACACACACGGACCTTTTTCTAACAATTCTTTTTTCAGGAGGATATAAAACATGTATTTCCGGTGAAATCTCGGTATCAAATTTTTGGATGGAATGCAATATCTTCTCTGCCTACTATGTACGTGGTAGAGAAAGTAATTAGATGCACTTTTAATATTCAAATGACTCGATGTACTGTGAGGCTGAAAAGCATGGTCCATATAGAATCACCCTTATATAGCCCAGTCTCGGTGATATCATTTCCTGTTTATAATATACATTGCATGGTTTTCTAACACGTTCTGCGTTGAAATTAGTTTAACCCGCATAACGCGGGTGCCGAAAGGTTTGCCTAGGCAGGACTGTAAAGGGGACTATTTCAACAGTGGAGACCTTCTTAAACGTAGACCAGACCTTGAAAACAAACACTACGTGGTATATTATGGCTGGTCCCGTAGCTCAGTCGCTAGAACACCTGCCAGGTGCGAGGAGTGCCAGGTTCGATTTCTGGGTGGGCTCGAGAAAGCGTTCTGTACAAGCATCACGGTGTGTCCCGGTTCTGGTGTAGTAGTAGTAACGGTTTGAGTGGCGCAAAACTGCAGCGGTTATCGCGCCACCCTCTGGCTATAAATTTATTCAAGTCAGTACATCAATACAATAAAAACAAAACAAGTACGAGTCAACTCAGATTACAGAAGCAGCTCTGGTTATATAGATAATCACATTCTGGTACAAAATCAATAGTCAGAGCATTCACAGAGAGATACACCAGAATTACAAAAATAGAAATAGTAAATCAACAAATGAAAAAATACGGCAATAGAAATCTCACAGAATATGGTAAATAAGAACTAACCCTGAGCAAATGTAAACGTAAATGCAATTCTACACATTTATAAAAAACAATAACACACGAGAAACTTCCTTCCTTAATAATCCAATTAATTCCAATCACAAACTGCCCATGCAAGGCACCAACCTCGACACCTAGTTCATGTAACACTTGCCTCCCCGCCACTCCAGCACCAAAATCACCCAAGAACATCAACGTATCCTTAAACTCCTTCACCACACTCTCCTTCCAAACTCTCACGAAAACTCTTCCCTGTCAACTCGCCCTTTCCTCCACAGATGCTTACACCGAAAGTATAGTCACATTTCGAAATTGGAACTTAAGTCTATATTACATAATCCTTCATTAACTGGGTCCAACTCTATTAGGCTCTTCTTTATTCCCTTTGCGATAATAAATCCTATCTTGTGTAGTCCAGGCTCACACAATACAATAATGTGTAATCCTGTTTATCTATTCTTCCTTTTCCACTACAACGTTTTTCTTGCAACACTACTGTCCAGCCAATACCTTAAGAGTTATTTGCCACTTCTTTCATTTTTCCAGGTCATAACATAGTTTGAACATTCCAAGTCGCCAACAACAAACAATCCGTCTTAACAAGGTTTTTACAAGTGGGGTTGAGAGCCCCATACTTAACCCCCAACCTGGAGGACCAGGTCTACTTATTTATGACCCCAGGAAACAGGTGGACTGGTTATACCCCCAGACACTGGGTGGCTCAGGTACCTCGGGGTCGCAACTCCCGTACTCACCCCCTGAGGGCGGATCTGGTGTGTATGCTTTTATCGGCTATTTAAATACCAATTCACCCATTTAACAAGAATTCGGATTACTCACGAGCAACATGTGCCAAGGCATACACATTATCTGACAGAAACTTTATTAATGCATTATTCATAAAAAACATGTTCAAATACATGTAGAGGATGGAGACATGATAACTTTTCTGCTGATATGATGCACACACCTGGCTTATTCTTTCTTTTAAAATATGTGGATTTTATAGTCCCTTTTCGTAAACGCTCACTTAGGCATATCTCCATAAGAAAAAATTTAGGGCGATCTCCACTACGACCTATCCACCGTTTGGAGTACACATTGTTGAGATGTTCTCTAAGACTTCTAAAATAATGGGGAGGTGCACCATCGTACTGAAATACGTGATTTAGAATCAACTGAAGGGAGGGCTCTCAAGATTCAGCCTACTCTGCATGAATTCCAAATAAAACTGACCAGATAGCCTAGGAGCCAAATAAACTGGCTGCTTGATCAAGTCTCCTAGAATGCCACACCAAACGTTAACATCCCGGTGAGTCTACACGTGATCTGTTCGTAAGTAGTGAGGATTCTGAGGAGCCCAGTAATGAAGATTGCTGTGCTTACACTGGAGTCATTGGCGAAATAACATCATCTCCCTATTGTAGGGAAAGTAAAAATTAGTCAATAATTCCGAACGAAGAGTACGTATGCACAGCCTATACGTACACCACTAAAGGGAACTTATAGGCTGTGCAGCATCTCCAGAACTTGGAAGACTGTCGGACGGGGAAGCGGGGTTAAGGAAGCCAGATGTATCGCGGAATTTCACAACCCTTTGAATGAATATCAGAGGATGTTTCATTTGTTATTAGGAATACCCGGAGATGTGCGAAATTACAATACCAAATGGTAAAGGAGAGGATTAACCATAAAAATCCTCTAGTTCATTGTATAATGATTGAATAAAACGGTGAACTAAATGAAATTATAGCATAACAATTCCTCGGTCTAGGGACTGCGCGAGTATTCAGGAGGGATACCCCACTCTACTTGTCTTTTGTCTTAAGCTACTGAGATATCCAATGAGGTGTCTTAAAGAGGAAGTGGGCTGATACGCGGGAAACAAGTGTCACGTCACTGTTGTGAACACATCAATTTTATAGTGTATAAACATTTAATAGGATCTTGTTTACATCGTGATAACTTAAAAATTAAAGTTCTTATTCCAGTTCTGTAAGAGGTATGTTAAGGAGAACAGTTTTGAGATGATGGTGTGTGATTGGTCTCCCTGTAAAAAAAATTAAAACCACTAGTTTTCTTTGTAAAACTTCAATTGAAATAATTTGTATTATGAAAATCAATCAGCGAGGAACTTTTTTCCTTGAAGAGATAAATTGGAGAGTGAAAGGTATGAAATATCCTAAAAGGTGTGAATTAACTTTTGGAAGATATCCCATGATAATACTGCATGTATGTGAAATGTCATCGCTAGTTATATGCAAACATTTGTTTTCACACCCGATGCGATGCTCTTGTGTCTTTAGTGCTCCCTCTACAGTTGGATAGTTACAACAGTGGTGTGATAAACGAATTTGCGAGAGTAAAATAAAACAAAACACGGGCTAGGCGAAATTATGGCGTGTGGTGCTTAAACAGCAACTCGGAAGCACAGTAGGAGAGGCATGCCGGCGTAAGATACTTGAGAGGGGGGATACATGACCAGGTGAGTTATAAAGAACCCTTGGGAGGATAAGTTGGTGAATTATAAGTAATTCTTCATTTGTGTTTAAAGAGCTGATCGTGCAACATCGGATAAAAGATGTAAAGGTACTGACAAACTGAGGGACCCCAGAAACCTGAGTAGAACGCCGTACGCTAGTCATCCGCCCCTTGTGCTTCTACTGTGACCCCTGGAAGGGAAGGATAAAAGGGTCCCTAATGTTTCCAGGCTGAACTCCTCCAATACCGCTCGGGCCCACCCATAGACCCCGAGCCTACGGAGAGGTCCCCGAAGGAGCACCTGTCCGAAAGCACCTGGGGCGGGTTCTAACTGAGCTGTCTCTGGAACGATCTCAGTAAAAAACCTCCACAGAGCTCACATCCACCGCCCAACGAAAGTCAAAGCCTTCATTAAGTAAGTTCTTTTATAACTTCAATGTGTCTATTCTAGTGCATAGGCGTTGTAAATCCTTTTCAGTGATTTAGTATTTTATGAATTGAAATTAAAGAATGTTTTATAGCCCATGTGCGTCAGAAAGAATAGGTTTTTCCACTGGTGAAAGTATTATCGAAATCGCTTGAGTGGTTTTTGAGATTGCCCTACATTAGAGCTGTCAAGGACATGCGTTTTACCCGTTCGTTTCATATGGTACATGACGAGACTCGCCCCAGCCCTACTCGTTCGAAATGCAGCAACGGTCGAGCTTCTGTTTCACATGCCTGCTCGTGGGAAATGGGTCCAATTGGGTGTTTAGTTAATAGCAGTGTTGTCAGGCGTATTGGTTCAGTGCGTTAAGGCAAAGGAATGACAGCCTATGCCACGTTACTGCGTTTTCTATTTTGTTTCTACCTACTGTTATGGTCAAGGTTTGTTTTACTACATTATAATACGTAAATTCTATTTTCATGTTTTGTTTTATCATTACCCTAAGCAAAATCTGTATGAAAATATGGTCCAAAATAAATTTCTAAAAAGCTTCATATACAATTTCATTCTGAATTTCTGTTAAAGGAGAAAACAACTCAATCATCTAGATAAATAAGCGTTACAGATTATATTACAATGCAACAAATGAAATGATTACTGTTTAAAGTCCAGAAATTGCACAACTGCCATAAAAGTAAACTGTTACTACCAACCTTTAACGCAGATTCAGGTTCATTATTCAAAAGTTGTTGCTTTGCATTATTGATATATACAGCTAGGTTCCACTACTGAAAAAGAAGTTTACTGTATTTAAGATTTAGTTTTCTTTTAATGAGATACAAATTAACAAAGGTGAAAAAAAAATCAGTAATGACAAATGACGATATTTGAGTGCAACGTAATGTTGTACAATATGAAATCTGATGAAACCAAAACCTAAGATAGTTTTCTAAAGAGAAGATTTAAAACAACCCTTCACAGAATGTTTGTTCCGGCTGAAAATGTATGACCTGGTCCTGGCTAATTCCATGTGTAGATTATGAAGTTCATTTTCAAAGTCTAAATGAGAAACTCAGGTGAAAATACCAAACATTATGTACTCTATCTCGTATGCTTCGAGCTAAGGAATCAATAACTTAAACGTTAACTTACTTTTATTTTAGCAATTTACGCTTCCGATAAATGAATGCTGCCGTGAATGAACATAAATCATCAACATTTTCGGGTGAAATAAAATATATCAATAATTTAGTTTTGTTTTAGCAATTTACAACTTCCAGCAAATGAATTTTACTGTAAATCAACACAATGATCAACTTCTGCAGCTGAAGGAGAATATAGCATAATATTAACTTATAAAAAACAATAGTTTATTTTAGCATTTTACGCCTCCACCTATGAATGTTGCAGTAAATGAATTCCATTATGTATAGGATCATAATATCTAATAATCTGCCAAGCCAGATAGGCCAAATATGGTTTCACAGAAGGGGCAGATTTAATCTTTCAGTCAAAAAGTGGTGGTGGTGATTAACATAAAGAGATGAGTAATATAGTGTTTAGGGAATGATTTACGGATCTCCTTCAAAGACTGGAAGGAGGGTGTGTGGTGGTAGTAGTGGACAATGCTTAAACAAAAAATCTACAATACAAATTCGGAAAGCTGAAATTTTGTCATGGCTTCAAAGTATGAATATTCCTCATAATCTACATACAATAACCGACTAATAACCTAATTGTAAAGCAGCCGACTAAGCATATTATTGTTAGTAATTCATTGTTAGTGCATACGTTCACGTATTAGCTGTGACCGTTGACAGCACCTGTATTTTACTTGTATCATAACTCTCCAATATCAAGAGAACTTGAGCTACGCATAAGGAAGGCAGCAACACTAGTGAAGTAAACGGATTGAGCCTTCCCCTTGGAACTGGTCATTCTGGGCGTTGGAACAGGAAATTAGACATACACTCGCTTGGCCTGAGAGAGGGACACCGCACGGAGTCCAGTACACCCAACCCGCCCGTATGCAGGAGCTCAGTTGTGTTCGAAGACATGAATAGTGTAAAATAGCCCATAACTCTTTGGATGGAACAGTTACACATACGTGCGCACCCTCACCCACACATTTTTATTTATGATATATATATATATATATATACATATATATATAATACATGGGAAATGTCAGTAGTTTAATGAGTAGAAGCAATGACATTGTTTTAAATGAAGAGAAATATGAGGTAGTCAAAGCGTTCAAATACCTAGGATTCAAAGTCAGCTATAATACTGACACAATGAAAGAAATTAAAGAAAGAATAGTAATGGGTAACCGTTGTCTGTATACACGAAGGAATGTAAAAATAAGAATATATAAAACAGTTTGTCAAATCAATAATTTTATATGGCAGTGAGATATGGATATTAACAGTGTACGGTGAATCCCTGTAGCAGTATGGGAAAGAAAAAAGAATTGAGAAAGATATATGTTCCTTTTAAAGATATTGTTTGGCACATAAGTACAAACAATAAATAACGGAATTATATCAAGATAGAGATATAGTAACGGATATAAAGATCAGAAGGTTGAATTGGATAGGACATGTACAGAGCTTTAGTTTTATGTCAAGGCCGTCACGCGGGAATTTTTCACTCGGTTGTTACGTGTGCATCGTCCGGCCGCGCCGCTGCTATAACTCCCCTTGCTAAACTAACTATGCATGCCTTATCTCTCTCACATATTGTTAATGCCTAATGTACAACTTACCTTATATGCGGCGCTGAAAATGGTGGCTTCCCGAGGCTAAATAGTGAGAAAACGCGTTTCGATTCACACGATTTAATCCGGCCACTGAAATGCTTCTGACTCCATTTGTTATGCTTTTCATCAGTTCTTTCAGTGTTCGAGGATTTGTTCTATAGATTTTCTTCTTCAGGTTACCCCACAAGTAAAACTGGCACACTGTTAAGTCAGGGCAACGAGAGTGCCATACACCAGCACTGATCTCCGTGTCTTCAAAAACTTCACTAATTTTGTTCATTAAGGTCGCTGCTGTAGGAGCGGTTGCTGAATCTTTTTGAAAACATCCATGTTTTTGTTTCTTCTGTCAACTGGTGTAAACGGTTATCTCGGTACCTCTCGACATTGACAATTGCTCAAAGAAGTTCGGACCTATTATTATTTTTGCGCTAACAGCACACCTAACTCCAATTTTCCTATCGCAATGAGGGATTTCATTAATGCGATTTGGATTTTCAGAACACCAATAGCGAGTATTGTGAGTGTTTACACGGTCATTTAGATGGAACCACGCCTCGTCGGAAAAGAACACTAGCTGAGGATCGATTAATCCTTCCGTCACCGACGAACGAAACCAACAAAAATGTACACTTCCTGCGGGGTCATATTGTTTCAAACAATGAACTCGTGTACACTTGTAGGGTTTCAACTTTTTTTGCTTAATGGGTAGAAAAAACTAAAATTCCCCTTTGTGCTAACTTTGAAAGTGATTTTGTTCGTGTACGCTCAAGATTTGCGCCTATTTCGTGTAACTTTTCCTCTGTTAGAGCTGTACGTTTCCGTTCGTGTTTCTCGTTTGCCACAGAACCTGTGGTTTCGAATTGTTTCAAATGCTGTGAACTGCATTTTTGGATGGAGGAAGTTGACCAGGAAACTGAAGAATACATTCTGCGAGAACATGGCGGGAAGATTCCTACTTAAAATATTTTTTACACACAAAAATGCGCAGCTCTAAACTTAAGTGCTTAACTACCTTAGCGTAAGAATACACACTAAAATTAAATTGAGTTTTATTTATGGACGCTCTTTAACTGCTGTGGTTCTTAGCGTTGCATTCTATATTGGGTGTGAAAGACCTGTAATTTTGCTCAGAGGCCTCTTTATCAGGCTTGAGGTTCTTTTACGTGCCGTAAATCTACGACACGGGACCACCGGCTTTACTTCCCTTCCGAAGGAAGCCATGTTAAGGATTTTTAGTTCCGAAAAAATTCATCGCCCTCCTCCAGGTTTGAACCCACGACCTCAGGAAGTAGAGGCCAGCATGGTAATCAATACACCACGGAGGACTAGAAGAACGCACGCTGAGCGTGATGACCATGATCAGGGAAGGGGTAACAATGCAGCTAACAGCCGGGTGGAAAATTCTCGCGTGACGGTCCGGACATAAAACTAAAGCCCTGTAGTTAGAATAGGGGAAAATAGCATCCTTAACTAACGTTCAGATGAAAGGAAGAGGTGTTAGAAGACTTAAGGATATTAGGAGTGAAAACATGGTGAAGGAAAGCAGAGGGTCGATTGGAATGGTGGTGTATCGTTCAGGAGGCCAAGGTCAAACTACTGCAGCCCCACAGAAGAAGAAGAGGAATAGATACTATGGATATAGATCAACACACATGCTTATGCTGAAGAAACAGAAATTATTCACACAAATGAACCCATCCTGTGGGATATGCATATGCATGGGTCGAGTGCAAATTGCTGGAGGCTGCTGGGACCTTTGAAGCTGTAGCAGGGAGACGTAGTGTGTGAGAGAGAACCAGCCCACTGCTGTATAAACAGGCCTGTCATCCTGTCTACATGAAACACGCTCGAGAGAGACGGCATCCATGGTTCATTTTAATAATAACTACACGTCTAATTCGCCATTTTCAGAACCGTCCTAAATAATGAGGCAATATTTTATATCACAACACTGTGAATGTCAGAGTGATTGTAGTGTGAATTAATATTATTGTATGTACAGGATTTTAGATGTTTGTTAGCCATAAGTATTGTTACTATATTTTAGTAATAGTGACTGGCTGACAAAACAGACGCTAATGTTGGCGCGATTTGGTAAACAATAGCAGCTCTATTATAATGTTTAGGCATTTCGAGGTGAAGGAGTATATATTCTCGAGCCATAAGCAAGTTTCACGTAGTTCTAAGGAATCTCCCATGAGATGCACGTCATACAGTTTGGAAGAATCTCTAGCGAGGTACACGTCGTAAAGTTAGTTACAAAAATCTGATGGGTTACACTCACATGACTTTCTCTACTCTTGCACAACCTATTTTTACAAACGCTTATTCTCCATATGCTTCATGTTAATCGAGATGTCAATCTTATTGCTAATTTTCTTGTAGATGCAAGGGGAGTATGGTAGACTTTAAGCGATAGTCAAGTATTTTAAGAGCTGGTTGCTATGTGGAGTATTCCATTCTCTTTGCATTACCAGGACAAAAAAATGAATAACGAATTTGAGAAAAAGTATAAGTATTGGAAAATTTAAGGCAATAACAAGCAATATCTCGCAAACGGTTCACTCAACAAAAGAAATGTATATGACATAAGTTGTGTATTTTAACGCGATCTACATTTTTTGTGTAGTAAAATTTTGTCTATCTCTTATGGTTTACCAGTTATGCAAAAGTCGTTCACAATGAAGAACACTTTTGGAATCTTCCCAGAAAATTCGAGATATACATTTCATTTGTCATGAAAATATCTTAAACATATGATATTTTAATCAAAATCGTTACAACCATTTTTGAGAAAATTAAAATTTTCGAAAAATCTTCCATGTAAGATGGGGTCGGGGGATTTTCTTCAAAACCTTCGTGTCGCATCCTTGGAAGATACTGAACCTAAATACCAAGTTTGGTGTTTATCCGACTGTTCGTTTCTGAGTTATACTGTTCACAGACACACACACGGACATGTTTCCAAAAATGCTTTTTTTGGATTAAGGGGGTCTCAAAACATGTATTTCCGGTGAAATCTCGGTATCGAATTTTTGGGTGGAATACAATACTTACCCTACTTACTATACGTAGTAGAGAAAGTAAAAATGTGAAGTACGCGGCAACTAATACGACAGTAATTACATTCGGAAATACTACAGTTTCAGTCAGGCGTGTATAAAGATTAAAGATGTGAATTATTAATTAAGTGTAACGGCAATAAAAAATCTAGACACAAATTCTTTTATCAGTGTTATATTTTAGTAACAACTCCTTTCCGTTTACACGCCCTGCTCAGAGATACTTGCTTAACTAAGTAATAATAGCTAGCCGGAGGAAAAAGCACCCAAATTTTAAAATAATAAAACAATAACAGGCGCCCAGCAAATAAGATAACACGAGCCAAGAACTGCGACAATAATTACTTTTTAAACAGCTCTGGGAATAAAGAAGGAAAGAACACACATTGAGTTCTAAGGACCTTTGTATCCTTTATACGCAAATTGTTAAAAAAAAATCCGAAAACAGATAGCTTTCCACTTCTTCTTTTAAAATTTTTATAACCCCTTTAACTCCGAGGGCTTTGACTTTAGAAACAACTGACTCGATCACTTGGTTTTTACTGATTTTCGTTAGGAAATATACATACATACTTGCAGACTCTGCCGAGGGTAGGGAATGATTATATTCAAAGAAACATCTCTCCACCTCTACCGGGAGTTGAATTCGGGACCTCTGTGTTGAGAAGCCACATTGCTGATTGCTCGACTACACAAAACAAACTTTCAAGGATGCAGAAGCAGAAAATATCAATTTCAAATAGAAAACCCAGTGCGAAATGCTTTCTTCAAAGCTATACGGAAATGTTGGCACCGTTATTTAAGTTCTTAATAACCTAGATTTTATAAGTGTTTAACATCTGATCCATTTTTCATCTTAGAAACATAATAAGAACAAATCTGAATTCGATTTAAAAATTGGGGCATGCGATAAATGTAACCACAGAGAAGAACTAAGCCCTTTGAAGATAAAAACGATAACAATTTCTGATGTGTTACATTCATATGACTTTCTTTACTGTCTGCCGTTTATTAGTGGGCATAGAAACTATGTTAATCAAGCTTATTACTTTCTCTACTACGTATAGTAAGTAGGGGAAGTATTGTATTCCACCCAAAAATTCGATACCGAGATTTCACCGGAAATATACGTTTTAAGACCCCCTGAATCCAAAAAAAAGCATTTTTGGAAACATGCCCGTGTGTGTGTCTGTGAACAGCATAACTCAGAAACGAACAGTCGGATACACACCAAACTTGGTATTTAGGTTTTCAAGAAAATCCCCCCACCCCAGAATACCCTTTACATGGAACATTTTTCGAAATTTTTAATTTTATCAAAAATGGCTCTAACGATTTTTATTAAAATATCATATGTTTAAGATATTTTCATGACAAATAAAATATATATCTCGAATTTTCTGGGAATGTCTCCAAAAGTGTTCTTCATTGTGAACGGCTTTTGCATAACTGGTAAACCATAAGATATAGACAAAATTTTACTACACAAAAAATTTAGATCGCGTTAAAATACACAATTTGTGTCATATACATTTTTTTTTGACTGAACCATTTTCGAGATATTGCTTGTTATTCCCTTAAATTTTTCAATACTTATTTTCTCAAATGGGAATTCGTTATTCATTTTTTTTTGTCTTGGAAATGCAAAGAGTATTAATCTGTGGCAAAGAGAATGGTGCTGCATATAGCAACCAGCTATTAAGAGATATGTCTATGCTTAGTGGCTATTGCCCTTGCAAATACAAAACAATGGGGAACATGGTAGGCGTTAAGCGACAGTCAAATATTTTTTATACTGAGAAATAAACTAACTGCTATGATTTTGTGATTATTCTATCGGCTTTTGCTTCAAAGGAATGCTGATTTGGACCAATTTCGTAGGATTTCATTTTATGAATTCATATCTTATTGTCCATTATAGTGGCATTTTAAATGTTCCTATTTTAGTTTATATTTTTTGTTTCCTCGGTTTAAGGGCTGTTTAATTTTATTCATTCATATATTATTTGTTATAGCACCATTTTCAGGTGTTTCTGTTCTTTGTTTACTGGTTTATGTTTTAAGACTTTTCATAATGCTAGTAAGAAACGAACCAGTTTTAATTTTAATGTTAGGAAGTTGTTTTCCGTGAAAGCAGCCAAAGTGATTGCTGGCACCTTGAGCCAAAATAACGACATATTTTGCGAGGTTAAAAACATACAGTGCACAAGAAATTCGGTGATGTCGTTATGTTTTTCAACTGTAATAAATATTGATGCTTGCGTTCTGAAGTATTTGATAAAATTCTTCATTTAGGCAATGCTTTGCACTTAAAATCAATTTAAAATTATGATGGTGTTATGCCATATCCGCCTTACTTGTGCACTGATGAGGTTTGGCTGCAGGATATTGTAATTGATGATGTGAAAGTAATCTGCAATGCAGTGACAAATAATTTTGCATTACAAGGGATGATACCGAGGGATTTAGGCAGTGTGTTAAAAACATTGTTCCAGTGCTATCACTACGGAGTGTTTACTGCATAGTTAAAATCTATAGCTCTTATTATTTTTGTCCTGATAATGCAAAGAGAATGGAATACTCCACATAGCAACCAGCTCTTAAAATATTTGACTATCGCTTAAAGCCTAGCAATTCCCCTTGCATCTACAAGAAAATTAGCAATAAGATTAACATCTCGATTAACATGAAGCATATGGAGAATAAGCGTTTGTAAGAGTAGTTTGTACAAGAGTAGAGAAAGTCGTGTGAGTGTAACACATCAGATTGTTTTTCTATGTACTTGATTATGATCGAGATAAACGTTTACGGAAACAACTACATTACACATTTCACTTTAGATACTAAGGGAACAACGACAGTCAAATGTTTAAGAACTGGACGCTATACGCTGGCCTTAAAATTCCATACTGTTTGCATGACATTCGAGAAACTACTGAAAATCGGCAAGACTTGAAAAGAATGACAAAGTATGGTTACTAATGGATACCTGGGAAATGGTTATGCCAGAAAGGTTATTTGAAATAAATTGTGTATTTTAAAGAGATCTACATTTCTGTGGAATACGTTTTCGTCTATCGCTTAACGTTTAGCAATGATACAAAATTCCTTCCGCATAAAGAGGACTTCACAGGCTATTCCCAGAAAATTCAAGATATACGTTTTATTTGTCATGTAAATATCTTTAATGTATGATATTTAAATAAAAATCGTTACGGTCATTATTTAGAAAATAAAAAAATAAGAAAAAATGTTCGATATAAAAGATTTGGAGTAGAGGAATTTTCTTGAAAATCTTCCTGTCGTTTCTTTGTAAAAGTTAAAGAACTGAACTTAAATATCAAGTGTGGTATTTATCCAACTTTTCGTTTTTTATTTAAACAAATTATTTACAACCCGTGTTTCACCTAGAGGTATATCAGGAATATTTAGATTTATTGAAGAACACATATTTCTATATTTTTATTCAAGTGTGCGGAAAATGCTCTTGAAAATTTAGTAATTTCAACTGTGTTTAAATGTTGAGTGATGCTATTCACAAGCTCACACAGAGATACGGTCCTTTTTCTAAGAATGCTTTTTTTTTTGGAATCGGGGGACATTAAAACATGTTTCCGGTGAAATCTCGGTATCGAAGTTTTGGAATGGAATGTAAACCTTCACTACCTGCTATGTAGATACGTTGTAGAGAAAGTAAAATCCAGCCGATTTGTTTCTGGAGTCTCTAGAAGGCTTAGGATTTAGATTTTATGTAAGTTGATGAAAGTACAGATTGAAAAATTGGGATCATTTTTGAAAATTGTAAGGTAGTTATAATTTTCGTCGGGTCCAACAGCATAAGAGCGATGGTGGCTCGATGAGGCAAAACAAGACGTCGGCTTATACTTCTTAATGCCTGAGCTCGAAGGATAAGCTTATGTATTACGTGAATGCTCAAAGGACGGTGGTGGACAGATAATTTAGAAGCGTAGGTTTTGGTTACGAGTTTAAAACAATAAATTACATGTCTACGTCCTTTAATACGTTTTGTAATATTAGCCGTCTTGTACAATTTATATGCTGTATAAAAGCGTAACGTTTTAGTGACCTCAACCATTTGAAACTGCGGAACACTGTAATAAAGCACATAGCTATGAGTCACTTACTGAGATAAGTAGTTACGTAAAGGTACAGACGAACGGAGAGACCACCGAAACCGCAAATAGGTCTTGCTTCTAACGTGACCTCTGGGGGAGAGAGATGAGGGGAGAGACACCGAAGGGTGACCAGATCCGGACGCAAGCATGAATGGGGTCCATAACGTTTCCAGATCAAACGCCCCAGGTCAACCCAAAAGCCCCTAACTTCCGGGGGTCCCCCTTGAGGGTGGTTCTAACTGGGTGTCCCACACATCAATCACCCAGCCGCAACCCGCCAAACACCCTCGTCTGGTCCTACAACTCTGAAACAGATGACAAGGAAGATGACGGGCACAGGAAAGCCGTGGTAGTAGATGAACCACCCCAACATTCGCCTGCCAACCCGGGGAAACCAGGAAAATCCCTTGGGTCAGAGTGGGTGGTTGCCGGGGATCGAACCTGGGACCTCCCGAATGCGAGTCGCATGCGTTACCTCGCTCGGTAAATTCGTATTTTAATCAAAGTTGTTAAAGCCATTTTTGAGAAAAAAAATAACGAGACATTTTTCATCGTAATGGGTACTTTGGGTACAAACAGTTTTCACGATCTGCCATTTTTGAAAGCCCAACGACATTTTGCGGTCGCTTTTAAACCTGCCGGAGCCTTTCTGTACGAGCTTCTTCTCAGTTTTACCTTTTGCTCAAGCAATGTATTCCTTAAATTTCAGTTTTGATGTGATTTGTGTGCAAATTTGCATACATAATCTCAAATGCGCTACCTAAGATTCAAGCTACATTGATTTGTGATTGCTTAAAGCATTGCCTCACAAAAAAATAATTTATACCGAAAATCAAGGAAATGCTAAACACCAACAATTTCATAAAAGCAGAAATTTATTTCTGTACAACTCCAAATCCTTACATTTATTTTCATTGTACCAAAGTGTCGGAAAATGCCATTATCATACTTCTAAGGCGCAAGGCAGTTTTTTGGTGGGTTATTTAAAATATGTAAGTGGATTATCTGAGAAACTATTAGAGCTAGAGATTTGAGCTTTTGCAAGTCATTTCTTTATTTACTCATATTAAGAGTGCCAATTTTCAAGTAAGTAGCTCTAAAATTAAAAAAAAAAGGTTGCAAAATTCAATTCCAGTATACCTTAAATACCAAGTTCAGTATTTCACCGACTAGGGTGTCGGAGTATCTTTCTGGCTCTCGCACTGAGGGTTTAGGGTTCGATTCCCGCCCTGGAGTTACGATTTTAAGTCGGTCCTATCCACGCCTTCACCTCTGACTTGCTCATGTGAACGAGGTTTGGAATTCACGGTAAAAGCTGTAGGTCCTCTGATTCCACCGCCATCTTCATCATCACCCATCGGAGGTAACGGACTCCGCCCGCTGGGTCCAGTCATCACTTGGTGGAGTGAGGTAACCCCGAAGGTAATATGCCACATATGGGGAGCGTTACAGAGACGTCCAACGTATTTTAACTTTTCGTTTTTCAGTTATGTTGGTCATAGACATAGAGTCATAAGCGCGTGCACGGACCCTTTTACTTTCTCCAGCAGGTATACAGCAGGTGGAGAAGGTTTCCATTCCACCCAGAAGTTCGATACAGACATTCAACCGGAAATACTTGTTTTGAGGCCCACTGAATTCAAAAAGGATTTTTTAGAAAAAGGTTCGTGTGTGTGTGTCTGCGAATAGCATAACTCAACGAAAGTCGGATACTTGGTATCAAAGATGCAACACGAGATTATCAAGAAAATCTTCGCGCCCTAAACTACCTTTTACATGTAACATGTTTCGAAATTTTTTATTTTATAAGAAAAGGCTCTAACGAATTTTACTAAAATACCATATCTTAAAGATATTTACATGACAAATTAAATGTAAATCTTGAATTTTCTGGAAAAAGCCTTTGAGGTTCTCTTTATTCGGAAGGAATTTTGTACAATGCCGTATAACTGGTAAACGTTACGCGATAGACGAAAACGCACTCTATAAAAATGTAGATCTCTCTAAAACAGACAATTTATTCGAAATAATGTTTGTGCCATAAGCCCTTTCTGAGATGTCCGTTTTTAATGGTTCGATTTATTCAATACTTTGTCATTCTTAGTCCCATCGATTTTCTTGTTTCTCGCGATGTCATGGAAACAGTGTGGAATTTTAAGGCCAGCATATAGCGCCCACTTCTTAAACATTTGACTATCGCTGTTCTGTTTGTATCTATAACGAAATGTGTAATGTAGCTGGTTCTGCAAAGGTTTATTTGGATTAAAATGTAGTAGGTAGAAAAATAAGTTTCAGTAAGAATAGTTTGTATACCCACTAATAAAGGGTAGAGAAATTAACGTGAATGTATCATATCAACATTTTATATTTCCGGTGAAATTTCGATATTGAATGTTTGTGTGGAATGCAATACTTGCTCTATTTACTAAAGGTAATAGAGTCACTGCATCTCACATCCTTGGGCAGCTGATGTTGAGCGCTCTCTAAGTGGGTGCCTGGGATAGTTTAAGCACACAGGTGCAATATAACACCGGCCGCAAATGGAATTTTCATTCAAATCTCGACAAAGGTAAGAGAGACATTTACCGCACCATGTCAAATAGATGTAAACGTTCTATTACGTCACCAATAACCACAGATCACTCCACGTGACCGGTCTAATTATCTGGGCAGCTTAAACAAACCACGTTTCAATATAACCGTAATTATTGGAACGTGTTCAGAATCCACACTCGCTGCAAACATTATTTGTTTCAAATGTGCAATGTTTTTCGCTTCATTACAAGTTGTGCACGAAATTGTTACATTTAAAACAATAAACCATTTTTAAAACGATTCTTTCGTGACATGTGTAGCATTTCCTTTAAATTATGTTTATGTCAACATAACACCTCTCTATCAACATTATTAAATATTACTTAAAGTTCTTATTGTGGTTTTCTAAAGCAAGCATTGTTACAGAATGTCACATCTGTTCCAAAAGTGGAACACCGGGGATGAAGTGGGTACAGATACGTAACATATATAATATTGTAAGAAATGAATGTGTATTTTTAAGGTCCATTGCTTGGTACTACGAGGGCTGTCTCAGAAGCACGCAACCTAACAAAGAAAACACAAACATTTTGGGAACAAACATCTTTATTTCTCTACATAGTCTTTCAGCTCGATACACTTTTCCCAGCGATGTTCAATAGCTTCGATACCCTGTTTGTAGTGAGAACCGTTGAGTTCTGCAAAACAGCCATCAACTGCAAACTCCACCTCTTCATTGTTGGCAAATCTTTTACCACCAAGCCATTTCTTCAACTTTGGAAACAGAAAATAATCAGAGGGGGCTAAATCTGGCGAATAGGTTTCATGAGAAAGCAATTTGAAATTTAACTCATTGATTTTGGCCATGGTAATAATGGCTGTGTGAAATAGTTCATTGTCTTGATGAAACAGAACTTTCTTTTTCGATAAATGTGGCCGTTTTTGCCTGATTTCATCATTCAAACACTGTAATAAGTCTGCATAATACTCGCCATTGATTGCTTTTCCTTTTTGAAGATAATCAATGAAAATTATCCCACGCGCTCCCAAAAAACTGACGTCATGATCTTGCCTGCAGATGGAACTGTCTTAGCCTTCTTTGGAGCCGACTCTTCCTTTCTTTTCATGTGTGAAATGTTGGACCCATGTTTCATCCATGGTTACGAATCGACGCAAAAACTCGGCTTTATTGCAGCGAAATATCGCGAAACACTCGACTGAAACATCCTCATGACGCTGCTTTTGTTCCATTGTGAGTAAACGCGCCACCCATCTTGTGCACAGCTTTCTCATGTCTAAATTTTCGGTCAGTATGCGATGTACAGCACTTTTTGAAATGCCTGCAATGTCTGCTAGCTCGCGCACTTTCAATCGGCGGTCATCCAATACCATTTTGTGGATTTTCTTCACAATTTCTGGCGTGGTCACCTCATTTGGTCGACGTCTTGACAGCTCGTACAGCCTCGCTTAAACTCTGCCAGCCAATATTTTAGTGTTGTAAACGAAGGAGCAGACTCCCCCAGAGTAGAATCTAGATCAGCTTTAATATTAGTTGGACTAAGACCTTTCAAATGAAAGTATTGTATCGCATAACGATGGCCAGTTTTATCCATGTTTACAAATTCGTTGAGAGTTCTCTATTGATGGCTGCCAAACAATTACTAAACGACATATCATCCTCAAACTTCAGATTTAAGCGTTATAAGGGTGGTACTTTCTACCATAGTCATTTGTTTGAAATAACAACCGCTATATACACGTCAGGTCGGGTACTTCTGGGACTGCCCTCGTAAATATATTGTTAGAATCATGAAAGTGGTATTTAAGGTTTACACTCGAAACATAAAACTAAAAACGAGAATTCCTAAAAAATTTGAATGGCAAACTTTTTGGGATCAAATAAAGTAAATAAACCCAACGTTGTCTAGTTGCTAGGCCTTTTTGATTATCAATTACAAGCTTAGAGAATAAACGTGATTCAGTACGTTAAATAACATTTCAACGCCATATAAATTCTGAAGTTTTCGTTTTAGAAAACATTTTTTAAACAGAAGTTTCCTAATTTATTAAGGACTAACAGAATATCTCAAATTTATACCATGGTTCCATTTGAAACTCTGAAGTTAACCGCTGCACTTTTTGTTCTATATTTATATGCAGATCAGGAGTAAGTCTTCCCGTGTGTTTCTCTCTCACTTTGTCTTGTGGCGAACAATGTACAAAATGGGCTACTTAGTTTTATTCTGTTACTTAAAGATCAGCACACCGCACGCGTGACCACTATATACCAAACAGTTTCTTATGTTCCTAGCACACTTCTCTTTCAATCGTCGTATGCTAGACTGCTGGCAATGTAGACCACGTTATTAGAAACACTATTAATTTAATTTTAAGTGTGAACAATGGAAAACGAATGACGAATGTCATATAACAAAACATGATTTCCGCTAAGTTTTACGCTGCAAAGTATTAATTAGTTCCTTATTTATCAATGATCTGGACAGCATAATTATATCCTATAGGTGTACGATAATGTTGGTACTTATGATCTGTATGAGCTCCACAGGTACTAACTGTTACGAATGCCCCCTCCACTACCCGCTAGACTCTAGACTGAAAACCCAGAATGCTGTAAATCCGTGCTTGGGTAGAAGTGGCAAGGATCCATAGAATAATATATAAGGGGCATTCAAATGAAACCTGGTCAGTGCGTCTAACTTTGCATTACACGTAAGTGGCACCACGTAACTGCGTGTATGGTGGCACCATCTATTGGTAGAGCGAGTGCAACGTACGCAACGTTTGACGTTGCATAGCGGCGGTGTGGTTTCATGCTAAAGAGAAGGTGGTGACACAAGTTGTCGTCCACTACTGAACATGAAGGCGAGTAAGCAGGAACAACGAGGAGTGATTCGATTTTTAGCGGCGGAGGGAGTTGGAGGCCGTGAAATGTATCGACGGATGAAGGCTGTGTACAGTCTGTGTCGTTCAAGTGTGGTGGAATGGCGCAAAAGATTCTTTGAGGGACGCGAGTTACTGGAAGATGATGCTCGTCCTGGACAAGCTCATCGTGTCATCACACCTGAAATGATTGCGGAAGTGAATGTCCTGGACAACCGCAGAATCACCGTGGACGAGATCCATCGGTTACTGGGTATTAGCGTTGGCACCATTCACACCATAATGCATCAACACTTGAAATTTCGAAAAGTTTGTGCGCAGTGCGTTCCCCACCAACTGACCGCCGAACAGCGCAATACTCGAATGGCGCTGTCTTTGAGTCATCTGCAACGTTATCATGAGGAGGAATACGGCTTCCTGCCGCATATTGTCACTGGTGACGAAACATGGTGTCACCATTTTGGACCGGAACGCAAGCGTCAGAGCAAGCAGTGGAAACATGCGACTTCACCACCTCCAAAGAAATAAAAGGCCGTGCACACCAGTTCTGGTAAGGTCATAATGTCCTTTTTTGACCACAAGCGCCCACTGTTGTCCAGTTCCTGGAACGGAGAACCACCTTCAATGCCCAGCGTTATCAAGCCACTTTACAGAACCTTAGAGTAGTCATCAAGTCGAAACGCTCAGGTATGTTGTCCAATGGTGTTATTCTCCTGCATGATAATGCCCGCCCACACACTGCCAATGCGGTGAAGACGACATTGCAGCAGTTTTGATGGGAAATGCTGGAACATCCACCGTACAGTCCAGATCTTTCACCGTGTGACTTTCATGTTTATGGACCTCTAAAGCAAGCTATTCGCGGACATCGATTCACAACGGACGACGAAGTGTGTGAATGGGTCCAGTCCTGGATCTGACAGCAGCCTACTAGCTTCTTCAGAGATGGAATCGACCGGCTAATGTCACAATGGGATAAATGTGCCAACAGTTTTGGCAACTATTTTTTAGTAAATAAAATCGTCACCGTTAGTTTACACAAGTGACCGGATTTCATTTGAATGACCCTCATATAATAATGCTGCATATTTGCGGTCGTTTTCTTTAGCTTCTTTGGTTTTCTACTGTCAGGCAATCCATTTCATTGGGCCTTGAAGAATAAAAAGCATGACTGCATTCTTGATGTAATCGTGGAATATACAAACAACTTAAAATACGCGTTTATTAATCATATTAAGGAAGGAGTCCATGGCAAGGAGGCACTACCCCCGACGTCGCCCCTGTTGGTTACAAGAAGTCCTCATGCCAGCATGCATGCCTTTCTGCTTCTCGAGTTTATAGTGAAGTAGTGTTAGAAGTACAAAAAGTATGATAAATTCCATAGGTAGAAGAATGGTAGAATTATGCACATTCTTGGAAAATGAAGATCTGAGTGGTAATGTAATGTTGTTGGGGTTGAATTCTCATCAAGCTGAAGCAAAACTTCAGTAAGATTCAAAGAACAAAGACAAGATATTTTGGAAACTAAAACATGTACAGAAGGTATAATGGTCAGTCTGCTGAAGTGTCAAACCCACACCTCTACCAACAAGAGCTCAAGCTTTCTACATCAGCAAACTATGGACATACAACCATACCATTTCTGATACACTGAAGGAAAAACTTCCTGTTGTTTATGGGATGAAAAAAAAGGAGATAGAAGAGGTAGAGGAGCTCGTTTCGTGTCTCTAAATTGGCTTACAAAGAGGAGTTGACAATTTGATCAGACCACTGTCCTGGCGAAAACAGAAATTTCGCTATGGTCGTGTTCTGTCAGGTGGTCCAAACAAGCCACCCTTTGCAGTTTTATTTCCCGCATACATAGGTGCAAAATAAGTTGCCACATTACTGCTGTTCAAAGGGACAGTGCAGGTACAAAGCGAAAGATCACTGAGGTAGTGTTGCTGTCTGCAGTTGTTTACGTGGTAGTTTTGTACTGATAAGCGTCGCGTCATTCAATCAAAAAGGTAAAGTTCACCAATAACAAACACACAGATATGGTTACGATCTGTGCGGAGACGCACCAGAAATAAACTGAGGTTCAAAGGCTGTGTTCTGAACATTTTCAGACGTGGCACCTGTCTTCTGCGCAATTTTTTTCCTTCCTTCTTCTGCTTCTTTTTTTTGACGTACAGAAATAATATAAAGAAATTATGGATTATTCCAGGTAAAACGTGAGCCTGAGAAGCCCTTACCTCAATTCGTCCACCAAGGCAGGCATGTTTTTGCGCATGCTTATTGTGAGTAATGCACTAATAGAAAATACTTTAATTCTAACACACCTTAAAAGGTAGATAAATATAATAAAAATAGAATTTTGTTTAATCTTGTTAACTTTGCGGCACCAACTGGTACCATATAGTGGTACTGAGTGTAAATTAACTATTATGGAACCAAATGACTTAACACGTGTGCTCAGGTTTGCGTCAAGCGGCAATCCTGAATTCTTGTTAAAGAGTGAATTGGTTATTAAGTAACCCATAACATTTCCCCCCAATCTCTCTCTCACACACCCAAGTACTCTCACATTCAGCAGCCAGACCCTGGGCATACCCTGAATTTTTTTTGTTTAAAGACAACTTTCTGGAGCCCAGTAGGGAATCGAATCCGGAACACCTAATATACCAAGGCAGTTTTTCTACCGAAGGAGCTCTAAGACCAGTAATAGCAGTTAAAGCGCTCGCTTTCAAGCATTGGTGTCCTCTCTGTCCCTTTGGAATTTCTCTTGCAGTTCTGCTTAGGCAAGCCTTTTGGCATCCGCGCTATCCGGTATAAACTAATTTCAACTAAAGACGGCTTGTGTGGGCCACCTAGTATAGTGATGAATTTAGCTAATAGTATTAAACACATCAATCATAAGTTTCTCCTAAGAGGATACACATAGGGAGGTGGATGTAGCTTATTGCAATATAGAAAAATCTTGTGTGTTACATTCACATGGCATCTACCCTCTATCATTTATTAATGGATATAAACTATTCTTAATGAAGCTCTATCTACCACGTGCCTAGAAGGTAGAGAAGGTATTGCATATCACCAAAACGTTTCACAACCAGATTTCACCGGAAATACATGTTTTGGGCCCCTGAATCCGAACAAAATAATATTTAGAAAAAACGTCCGAGTGTATGACTCATAAACAAAAAGTTTGATAGACAGCAAACTTGGTATTTAAGTTCAGTACCTTCCAAAAATGCGACACGAAGATTTTCAAGAAAATTCCCACATTCCAAACTACCCTTTACAGAAAGAGTTTTCGAAATTTTTAGTTTTCTAAAAAAATGGTTTTAAAGACTTTGATTAAAATACAATATATTAAATATATTTATATGAAAAACAAAACATATATCTTGAATTTTCTAGGAATAGCCTTGAAGTCCTCTTCATTCGGAAGTAATTTTGTAAAATCTTGTATAACTGGTAAACGTTCAGCGATAGACGGAAACGTACTACATAAGAAATGTAGATCTTCTTAAAACAAACAATTATTTCAAATAAATTTTTTGTGGCATTAGCCACTTACGAGATATCTGTTATTAATGATTAGAATTGTTCAACACTTCATAATTCTTTTAAGGTCCTGTCAACATTCAGCTGTTTCTCGCGATGTCATGGAAACGGTATGGAATTTTAAGACCAGCATATAGCGTTCAGTTGTTAAACATTAGACTATCGCTGTTCTCTTTGTATCTATAATGAAATGTGTAATGCAGGTATTTCTGTAATTTTTTTTTGGATTAAAATGAAGCAGATAGAAAAGCTTTAGTAAGAATAGTTTGAATATCCACTAATAAACGATAGAAGGTAGAGAAAATCATGTGAATGTATCACAGAAATTTTTTAAATTTATTAAAGTAAACTTCCTGGATTACCCTGTACTTAACTCTGAATCGCCAACCCTTTTAGTTTGAACATGTTTTTTTTTTAACTTTATACTAGAACATTTTATCACGCACATTTATTTCCATTCCATTCTCTCATATCATAGTCCTTAATTTGTATGTGCTTAAAAGCAATGCTTTAATTTATTTTCTACAAAAGCAGGGCTTAAGATGTCGATGCCCAGAAACGTTGTCTGTTTAATTTGTAACTCTGCCCAACATGATCTCGAACATACGTGAATGTTTGACGTTTCGTTGTAAAATATAGGTTAATGTCCTGCATTAAGCGTTATGAAATTTCAAACACGCTAGAAAGTTATTTACCAATAATATGCAATTTCTCACAATATTAAACCAAATATATTATCTTTAAATGCGTCACGTATAACAATGTTTTGAGATTTTACGAACATTTTGTCTTCTGGGAGGTTCTGTAACTCTTAGGCATTTATTTAAAATATTTCTTCTTCGTCCCTGTATAACTTATCAGACATTTTAACTTATCCACGGTCTAGAAATTTGGTTAAGGTAGGGGAACATAGGGCAAAGTGGCCAGCTTAAGAATTTTTAAGCTGTTATTTTTCTTTCTTTCTTTCTTTACATGTCCTTTATTGTATGTAAAAATAATAATTTAGTTGTAATGTTAATAATTATCCGGCACCTAATTTGTAAAACATAATTTTACAGCAATTTTAATAATGAACACAGTTTCAAAGACACTTTTTACCAAAACAGCCACGTACAATTCTTGAAAAATTCCCCTGATTCCCCTAATCACAAAAGTGTTGTTTGTTCTCTAAGGTTTCCACATGTATCTAACATTCCACCCAACCATCAGCATGTAACTTGAAACAAACCCCAAGACACAAAGATGAACCACTCCGATTGTACTCAATGTCAAACGTAGGAGAGATCAGAAATAACCTCTCTTATGAATTCTGCTTTGATTCGTGTAAATAAATATAAATGGCTAGCCCAAAATAATATGAATAGGTACTCGATCTTGTAGAGGGAGAGGCGAATAAGACATGAGTTACATCTAGCGTTAAAATTGATGTTGAACTTATGAGACGATAGATTTATGAGAAATAGGTGTTAATTTAGATAGAAAATTATGCTATTCAGAAGCCGTGTATATGATACGAGGGCGACACTGAAATTTTTAGAAAATTAAACAAGGTTTAGTTTGAAAAAATTTAAATGATTTTATTGTTTTTCAAAATATTCCTCTTTAACATCAATATATATTTATATTCGATGAAACCCGTTCTTAAAGGAATAATGCCATTCTTCCTGAAGCACTTCAGAAACCAGGTTTTTATAATGTTCCGCTGCTTCATCTGATGACGAAGAAAGTAATTCCAGGTATTTTATCTTTACTTTTTTGAAACAAAAAGAAATCACAAGGTGCTAGGTCAGGGTTGTATTGCGGGGGGTCCATAGTGCTGACCTTTACGGCATCCAGATATTAGGCTGTTAGTTCACGTGACGATGCGTTGTTATGATGTAACATTATGACTCTCTCTACTACGTATAGTAAGTAGGGGAAGTATTGTATTCGACCCAAAAATTCGATACCGAGATTTCACCGCAAATATATGTTTTGAGAACCCCTGAATCCAAAAAAAGCATTTTTGGAAACATATCCGTGTGTGTGTCTGTGTCTGTGAACAGCATAACCCAGAAACGAACAGTCGGATAAACACCAAACTTGGTATTTAGGTTCAGTATCTTCAAGAGATGCGACATGAAGGTTTTCAAGAAAATCCCCCCACCCCAGATTACCCTTTATATAGAACATTTTTAGAAAATTTTAATTTTCTCAAAAATGGCTCTAACGATTTTGATTAAAATAGCATATGTTTAACATATTTTCATGACAAATGAAATGTATATCTCGAATTTTCTGGCAATGTCTTCAAAAGTATTCTTCATTGTGAACGACTTTTGCATAACTGGTAAACCATAAGAGATAGACAAAATTTTAGTACACAAAAAATGTAGATCGGTTTAAAATACACAATTTATGTCATATACATTTTTACTTTCTCTACTACGTATAGTAAGTAGGGGAAGTATTGCATTCCACCCAAAAATTCGATACCGAGATTTCACCGGAAATATGTTTTGAGACCCACTGAATCCAAAAACACCATTTTTGGAAACATGTCTGTGTGTGTGTGTGTGTCTGTGTGTGTGTGTGTCTGTGTGTGTGTCTGTGAACAGCATAACTCAAAAACGAACAGTCGGATAAACACCAAACTTGGTATTTAGGTTCAGTATCTTCCAGAGATGCGACACGAAGGTTTTCAAGAAAGTCCCCCCACCCCAGACTACCCTTTACATGGAACATTTTTCGAAAATTTTAATTTTCTCAAAAATGGCTCTAACGATTTTGATGAAAATATCATATGTTTAAGATAATGTCATGAGAAATGAAATGTATATCTCGAATTTTCTGGGAAAGTCTCCAAAATTATTCTTCATTGTGAACGACTTTTGCATAACTGGTAAACGGTAAGAGATACACAGAATTTTACTACACAAAAAATGTAGATCGCGTTAAAATACACAACTTATGTCATATACATTTCTTTTGTTGAGTGAACCGTTTTCGAGATATTGCTTATTTCCTTAAATATTTCAATACTTATACTTTTTCTCAAATTCGTTATTCATTTTTTTTATGTCCTGGACATGCAAAGAGAATGAAATGCGCCACATAGCAACCAGCGTTAAAATATTTGACTATCGCTTATAACCTACCATATTCCCCTTGCATCTACAAGAAAATTACCAATAAGTTTGACATCTCGATATCTCGATTAACATGAAGCATATGGAGAATAGGCGTTTGTAAAAATAGATTGTACAAGAGTAGAGAAAGTCATGTGAGTGTAACACATCAGATTTTTTTTGTTGAGTGAACCATTTTCGAGATGTTGCTTGTTATTCCCTTAAATTTTTCAATACTTATTTTCTCAAATGGGAATTCGTTATTCATTTTTTGGCTTGGATATGCAAAGAGTATTAATCTGTGGGAAAGGGAATGGTGCTGCACCTAGCAACCAGCTATTAAGAGATACGTATGTGTTAAAGGCTACTGTATTTCTATATTGCCCTTGCAATTACAAAACAAGGGGAACATAGTACGCCTTAAGCGATAGTCAAATATTTTTAGAACTGGCCGCTATGGGTAAAATGTAATTCTCTTTGCATATCAAAAGATCGTTTCTGCAAATGTTTATCTCGATTAACATGAAGTAGATGGAGAATAAGAGTTTGTAAAAATATTTGTACAAGAGTAGAGAAAGTCATGTGAGTGGAACACATCAGAATTTTTTCCCTTTTGAGTGACCTTTTTCAAACGTTTGTGGTAAACAGACATTTGTGTACCAATCGGCAGTAACGGTACGTCTATCTCCTAATGCTGTAGTAACAATATGACCGATTTTAGAGAGGAAAGAAGAACTAGCCACCATCTTCTTACCAGTACTGCGAATTCGTCGGATTTTGTAGGCTTAGACTCTGTTCCAAAGATCCATTGAGTCGACTGACTTTTCTTTTCAGGATCAAAACAATAAATCTAAGATTCATCACCAGTAACGATATTACAAAACAAATGTGAAGTGCCACCTTCGAATTTTACCAGAGTTCTTCTGCACCAATCAATGCGTTGTTGTTTTTAAGCGGGAGTCAGTTTATGTGGAATCCATCGACAACAAAGTTTTCTCATGTACCTATAACTGTTGATGTCCCGAGGTCGTAGTTTCAAACCCGGCAGAGGGCGATGGATTTTTTTCGGGCCTAAAAATCCTTAGCATGGCTTCCTTCGGAAGGAAAGTACGGCACGTAAAAGAACCTCAAGCCTGATAAAGAGGCCTCTGAGCAAAATGTCCGGTCTTTCACGTCCAATATAGAATGGGACCCTAAGGACCATAGTAGTTAAACAGCGCTTTTAAATAAAACTCTATTTAATTTAACTGTTAATATAAAATGTTTTAGATTTGACTCATACCAATGCCCAATGTCGCCCGAATAAATTCATAAGATGTCCGTCGATCTTCTTCAAGCATTGCTCGAACAGCGATAATATTTTCATAAGTAACAGCAGTTATTAGGCGTCCTTCACGAAATTCATCACTAAGGAAAAACCGATCTATTTTGAATTCGCTGTACCAATTATAAATTGTTGCCTTAGATGGGGCTTCTTCGTCAAAGTCATTTCTAAGCCTATGTTTATATTGTTTAGGCGTTAATGAGGATTTAAAATCATACAAATCATAGTCCTAAAATATTCTGCAGTCGAATTAATTTTTGGGTGAACACAAAATCTTTAAATGATGATGTTGTACAAACTACACATTCAACTCTTAAAACATTGGAAGGTAGCTGTCACATATAAATAAATTTCATATGCTTTTAGAAACATAGAATTCTAACAATTTTCAGTATCGCCCTCGTATCAAAAAGCTCATGTTGTAGAAAAAGCTGAAGAAGACATGACAGTTTCAGCACTGTGTTGCAGACGAAATACTGGACGAGTCCGCTGAAGTCTTTGCGTACGTGGTACATATAATAGTTTTAGTAAAAGCTCTCTAAATTTTATTAAATACAAGAAATGTAATACAGTACTGTATAAATATAAAAGACATAGTCAGTTATTTGTTGACATATTCTCGTAACTGCCTGAATCCTACGCTATGAACCGAACCAACGCCTCCTAAGTACCGTTTACCGTAACGGGTAACCGTATGAGTGAAAATCCCGAGGAAATTTCAATCCGAGAGAAATATTGAATCGGATCTGCTGCCAGCAAAATGACAAGTATGAGAAGGGAGATATTACATTTAAAGACTGGTAAGCAGTGTTTCTCTTGTGAACGAGGATGTAACACTGAAAGTTTCCTCACTATGGCGCAAATACTCAATGCTTTAAATTAGTTTGTATTTAAAATAAAATATTATTTTTAAATGATGAATTGTTTGGTAAAAAATGCCAGTAAAGTTTATGATTAACACAAAAAGCAATATTGGCTTATATTTCTTGTTTTATGGTCAGGTATTTTGTTTAAAACCCTGTTAAAGTTGGTATTACTGGTCACTGCCAACTGGATTCTGTTTATTACTTTAAGGTCATCAAAGTACTATTTTTCCGGCTTGTTAAGAGAGATAAAAAAAAGAATATACAGAATTATAATGCCACATGATGTTTATAGCTCCCAATTGTACTTATAACCTATATTTCGATAATTTGTCGTTTTTTACCTTTAAGTACCTTTTAAGCTGTTGACGTATTTGGTTAATAGCAAATTCCTAAATAATTATGAATTTTGTTTTTACCACACAGCCCTCCATCTTATTCTGCGCTCCTTACAGAACCCTGAGGAAAATAGAAACATCTTATTCATCCCCCGTTTTCAGGAGAGCTGGAAAAACAAAGGTGGTCTACAGTTGGAAAGACAGTTCACGAAGCTTAAAGCATGCACCTCTTATACATGACCGATAAAAACCCTAATACTTGTCATTGCTGTAAGAAAGGCTAAAATCAGTGTGACAGTAAAAAACTTGGCCTCTTATTAGCAAGTTTAAACTGCTTCTCGCTATATGCCACTTTGCCCTAGCTCCCCCTAGATATGGGAATGGAGGAGAATTTAGTACTGCGACATAATGTGTCTATGTGAACTCGGGAAGGCAGGAATGATGTGAGGAAGTACAGGAGCCGGCCGGATATTGCCGGCAAACACAACACATGCGGGATCCCTAACATTTCCAGCTGCAGTATTCCGGTACCGCCCGCTCAATACTTCCTGATTAACAAGGACGGGTTCAACCAGGATAGAGACTTTTTCTCAGAGGACATGCGCTGCACAGCACCATCCACCGCGCCAGGCCCTATAATGAAGAATCGTTTTTGTAGTGGTTAACGCACGGGCGGTGGACGCTGATGATAATGAAATGATAATTGGGATAGGAAATTTGAGAAGGAAACGGGAAGGAAGAAATGAGGGAATATTATTATATTTAATTTCAGAGTTTGCCTAGAGACCAGGGGGAAATACCACGAAAAGTTCCTTAGTCAGCATGACTGGTCATTTAAACCCAGTAGTTCCGGAATGCGAGCCTCTGCCCGGCCTATTTTGATCGATAATACATGAAAAATACATCTCAATATACTGTTGGCAGAGGTTGTACGATGTTTTATGATTTTTTTTAAAAGTAAAGCTATAAGGAATACTAACAGAGCAAGTAAGTACTGTAAGAAACAAGTGCCCACAAAACTCTAACCCGAGTTGATGTTCACATTTTATTGTGGGCAGGTTTCAGATTCTTTCAAACACAAAACTAAATAGTACATAATATACTAGGACTAGCTAGAAGCGGAGCACATGTTCCTCGTTTATTCTTGTAGTATATGCTTTCAATTCTCAAATACAACATATATGTTTAGTGTTTTACATTCGCTAAGCGTTCATCACTTTACAAATAGCAAGCTACGTAGCGTTTAAGCAGCGATAAGCTTATATTCAGCGACTTGAAGCCATATAATTAAGCAGAACACCAGCATCAGAACTTGCTACAACTTTTGGGATTCGCTGCCTGCTCTTCTCAAAATACTAATAAGCTGAACACAGAATTCGGTAGCTCTATGGGGAGAATGCAAACAATGTGTCTACAGTTTTAAACTTCTAATTTGGTTTCACAACTCTCAAAACCTATGCATTGTATTACCATGAAAAGTTTACCCACTTAATGCATAAGCCTTTAAAATAGCAATGAACGTGTTTGTAAAATTAAACTAATTTTTTTATTTTCTACAATTTACAAAACAAAAGACCTCAAGAGAAACAACGTAAAATTGCAAATACTTTCAAAAAACTTTGCTTCATGTAGAATGATTGAAATTATTTACCTGACAGTGGAATTTGACATAACAGTAAAGAAAGCATTAGCATACATAAGTTACGTTCCGTTAAATTAAATAACTTAAATTAATGCCATGAGGTTTTTTTCGCTACGTCGCGTCGTATTACCTAGGTTAAGTTCATCGTAATCCGGCTTTAGACAAGTACAGGTTGCTTTCGTAACAATTAAAACCTCTCCTATTTATAAGACGTTTTTCCTCCACACTGTGGCCACCGTACGGCTGCTCGCGCGCCGGCCGCCACACCTCGGACTTCCGCCGCAACTATCTCATCTTCTCATAGTCACAATTACAAATGATAATAAGCATATACCTTATCATAAGAGATGTTGTAAATATTATCCTTATCTATCCACACATTTCTGGCATCTTCTCAGGAAATTTTCATTGAAACTGGACAGTTCAATATTCGAAATTGAGTGAATTTCTGGCTTGATGTTTTCTTTTAGTTTTTATAGTGTATGGGATTTGTTACATACACCTTGTATTTTGTATGACCTTCAGAGTCAATAAACTTCTGTAACTGAATTTTGTGAAATTATAGAGTAATTGAACCACGCTTAATATTCTTCTCTAACGAAGCATAGTTCCATGCTTCGTCGCAAAATAAGAGATATTGGAGTACAGAGAAACCCGATTTTACACACGAGATTCTCTTGCATGACGCGAAAACTCGTGTGTAGTAAATGCATGCAATAATAAGACCAATATTTTTTGAACAAACAATAAATGCAGATACAGGAATAACTTAGCCACACCATTTTTGAATAACTGACGGACGTTGAATGCCTCTCTGTATTTTTCTAACGCGCATTAATTCAGGAATTTTTTGAAGATAGAGTAATTATTAAAGAATTATGGTCCTCACGATCCCCTGATTTAACTGTATGTGGTGTGCAACAAACCCCATACATTGTAAGAACTAAAAGAAAATAAGAGGCGAGAAACTCACTAAATTTCAGACATTGAACTCTCGAGAGTGAAAGAAAATTTTTCTGAGAAGATGCCAGAAATGTGTGGATGTAATTGTAACTATGAGAACGTGAGGCGTTTGCGGGAATATTATAACTTTCGCAGCGGGAGTCCGAGCTGTGGCGCGAGAAGCACTGCGGTGGCCACAGTGTGGAAGAAAAGCACTGTACAGGATGATAGGTTATTCAACTGAAGAGAACACCTCGGCATCGCGACTTACAGAGATTTATTGTGCCTACCATCCTCAGGAGGAAGGAATGAGGTGATGCAACCACACAGGAGATTACAGGCCGTAGGCAAACAGGGCACATAGACGCGCGGAAGTCCCTAACATTTCCAAGCTCGCACACCCGTGTGTCATCGCCGTGGCCGCGGAGAAAGGGCAATGAACGACCCACCAGTCAAGCAGCCCTCTGGGTCCACGGGGTTTATTCTTTTCAGTGAGCATACATCCGCGCCATCTGTCCGGCACCGTCATACACCAAGGGAACTAGAAGCACACCTGAAAGACGAGACGGAAACCAAATAAAAGGGAAATGACGTAAAGGAAATCTTGGTAGAGAAGAAACCACCCCAGCATTCGCCATGGATTGAACCAGGACCTCCCGAATGTGGGCCACAGACGTTGCCGGCTGACCCATTTCACTCGGTGTGTAAGATTAATACTGACAGAATTACTAATTCATATTTTTGCTCTCATTGTCAAGTATATTCTCTTGAAACCCAGAGCGAGCGCGAGGTAAACATTGATTGGTGACGACATGGAAATAATTTGTTTATCAACCGTAGAAATACACTGCCGTTTGTGAAAATTGCAACACCAAGAAAGAATTTCCCGAATAACTCCAACCTTGGTGGAAGTGTAGAAGAGTGTGCAAGCAATAAGTGATTGGGTTGGCAGAGAGATGGGGCACAGGTAGACCGAGTAGAGCCCTCTCGTGTGGGTCCGATAAGGTCAGTGTTGCGCCCAGTGTGGTCAGTGCAGAGCTGTCAAACAAGGTGGAAGCAATAAAGTGAGTGCCAGTATGCCTCGTCGACGTCAAAGGGAGCCATATCGGCATGTGAGTGAGTTCGAACGGGGCAGAATGATCGGTCTCCGGGAAGTGGGTTTGTCATACCGTAACATTTCGGCTCATACAGGGCATGCTGCTACAACAGTGATGCGTGTGTGGAAGCAGTGGATAGATGAAGGTCGTACGCAGCGAAGAGCGGGTACTGGACCATGGAACATAACCACAGCACGGGATGACCGTCATCTTGTCCGTACAGCTTCATCCACAGTGTTGGCTCGACGCTGGAGCACTGCAACAGGTGTGAACTTGTCTGCATCAACGGTTCGTCGCCGTCTGCTGCAGGTTGGACTGCTTACATAATGGCATTACGTCGGCTTCCATTGTTCAGAAACCAAAAGCTCCTCCGACTGCAATGGGCACGTGAACACCGTCACTGGGGTGCTGAGTGCCAAAATGTAGTTTTTTTCGGACGAGTCCCGCTTTAACGTGTCCTACAGTGATGGCCGCATACGTATCCGGCGGTACCGCGGTGGGCGCAACCTGGAGGGCTGCATTGTTGAGCGGCATAGCGGACAAAGACCAGGTGTGATGGTTCGGGGCGCCATTGGTTACAACAACCGATCTCGCCTCCTACGAATTGAGGGCACTTTGAACAGCAATCGGTACCTAATGGTGGTTGTAGAACCGGATATTCAGGCATCTCCACAGACCACATTTCAACAGGACAATGCCCGGCCACATATTGCGAGGAATGAAGAGCGACGGGTACCATTGCTTCCTTGGCCTGCACGTTCACCTGACATGTCACCCATCGAACGCGTCTGGGATATGGTTGGTCGTCACCTGGTGCGTCACGGTCCTCCAGTAACCAGTGTCACGGATTTGTGGGCTCGAATACAAACTGCGTGGAGGGAAATCCCTCAGGAACTTATTCAGAAGCGTTTTGATTCAATGCCACGGCGTATAGCAGCTCTAATTGCAGCGTATGGAGACCACACAAAATACTGAATATTAGGGCTCAACGGTCATGTATAGATTTGAAAAGTTTATCATTCGTTACTTGTCATGTACCTAACTTGTGCTATTAAATTCATTGCATTCGTGCGTTTCCTTCTTGGTGTTGCAATTTTCACAAACGGCAGCGTATGTTTGTGGAATGGTAAAGTGTGGTAGGCAATAGTCTCAAATCTTCCCCTCAAATTCGCAGGAAATGTTGCAATCAGCATCCCATAATCGCTTATGGAATATCACGTGATATTTGGAGAGGTGCTGTACAATAATTGTGGGGTTGTATCGGAGACTTGCCCTCTTATCTCAATCACCAACAAATTGAGAACAATAGTCTGTGAACAATACGCAGCGAATCCCAACAGCAGAGCAGTGCGTTTTATGGCTAGTAAGTTATGTATACAGTGAATCCCTTTGTCAACTCATCTATCACAATTTTACAAAGCCAGCCAGACAACATTACACTAGCTACAACATAATATTATGAATCTTTTGACCTTTATTTTGATGGTTAAAAAACAAAGCTTTGCTATACACATTTGAAAAATTATTTTGGTACCTTTTGTAAATGATCATCAAGTTTCGGACAAATGCTTCATACTTTAACTTCGCATGAAATAAAGCACCGAAATATACTTGCTCCTACAAACATAATATACGTTTGAAAACTTTTTAACGTCTATGAATATAACTTAGGAAACTTCTATAACAATAAACTAATTATAAAACTCCTGTGAAATTTCAAACTAAATTACGGGAAAATTGAAAAACAAATAAACGTTTAAAATTAGGCTTAAGTTATAAAGAAAAAGGTGGTATTTGTCCGGAACCTGGAGGTAGAGAATTAGGTAAGTAACAAGACAACATACCCAGCAATTGGTGAGGGGGGATGTACTCACTCCTATGCGCCTTATCCGAGGGGTCCCGCCTAAGCACCACTCTTCTCTTGGAGCCAGGTCTCGTACCTAGCAACACAAGTACGTACACACATATTGAATTTTGCTATTTACTACACATTTTAGGAAACAATCATAAAATATTATATTTTAAATTCATATTACTTTCTCCAATCTTCTACAAACTATTCTTACAAAAGCCCATTCCTCTATTTGCTTCTTGTTAACACAGATAAACTTTTATTGCACGTTACGTTGTAGCTATTAAGAAGTATAGAGTAGGCTAAAACGATAGTCAGATTTTTAAAGAGTGTGTGGTGTATGATGGCTTTGAAATCCGTGCTCTTTGCATGGCCATGAGTAACAAACGAATAGCGATTTCTCAGTTAAGGAAAGTATAGGTATTTGAAAATTTAAAACAATAACAAGAAATATCTCGCAAATGGTGAACTCCACAAAAAGATATTTGTCATAAACTGTGTGCTTTAAGGAGATCTGCATTTTATATGTAATAAGATTTTGTGTATCTCTTAAGGCTGGTTTACAACAGCTTGGTAACGAGAACGGGGGTACATATCGATCACAAAGTGGAAAGTTGATTTTGTGCATGGCTATTTCATTTGTTTTTAACTGACCTATGATATTTTTTCACCTGCTTGCAATTCAGCCAACATAATGTGGGATAGCAATGTCAAAGTTGGATAGAGTAAACATGATCCAAATACAGATTCATTAAATTTCTGATTCCTCTATTCTTATCAAGATTTCATTCCTTTATTTAATGACGTACATTAAAATTGGTTGTTAATTTCTACCAGTTGTTGCTGTTCTTTGCAGTTTTTGCTATTGTTTTTTTTAGGAAATAGTCAGCCTTGAGTTGCGTATAAACAAACTACAGATGACCCTTTTACTAGAAGAACCAATGCCCAATGGATTTGAGAGCGTCAGGACGCACGCATGCTAGAATTTCTACCAGTTTCGTGTTTCCAGCTTGCGACTATAGAAAGCACTAGCGGCTGTTTCATGTCACGGCCGCCTAGAATAATCTCTACAGTGAAGAGTGAAATATGCCGAGAGAGTTGAAACTTAACTAAGTCTTCTTTCTCTTTCCCGGAACCCGGGAAAGCTTTCCATCGATTGTGATCGCTCACACTAGAATACAAGTATTTCAACTTTGTCATTCTCGTTTTGTTGTGAACCGGCCTTTACGCTTAATCAACTATACAAGCGTTATTCCGAATGAAGAAGACTTCATTTGGTATTCTCAGAAAATTCAAGATGCACGATTAATTTTTCATGAAAATATCGTAAAACTTCTGGTATTTTAATCAAATCTTAGAGCCATTTTTAAGAAAATCAAAGTTTTCAAAGAATGTCCCAGTTTGGGGCAGGAGATTCTATTCAAAGTCTTCGTGTCGCATCTTTGGGAGGTCTTAAACTTAGATACAAAGTTTGGCATTTATCGGACTTTTCGTTTTTCAGTTATACTGTTCATATACACACTGTGCGTTTTCGCCTCCACATCATGGCTCATGCAACCAGCACGTCACAATGCTTCGGAGCGATGACGTCATTCATAACCAGAGATAGCAACATTCAAAGCTTCGAAAAACATATCGCCATGAGTGACGTAAGACATCACCTCACCACGCAGTGCATCATGGACATCCATCATTGGCTGGTTTGCGACACGCCACTGACGCTAGCGTCCTCACGCTCTCCGACGGTTCCAGCAACTCCTGAGCAGTCGCTTTTTCGCCAGGGACCGAGGCGGAACAACTAGTCATCGTGACAGCGAGGTTTTCGGCATAGTTCACCAAGAGTTGTTTTGGCCTTTTCTAAATTATCTTTTACACTCTATTCGGTAAGCAGCTGGCGCCCAGTGGTGCAACACGCACATTTATGAACTGCTTTTGAAGTCTTCACAGTCCTCAAAACATGTGTTTCGGTTGAAACCTCGATATGGGATTTTTGGGTTGAGTGCAATATATCCTCTAATTACTATATGTACGTAGTAGAGAAATTAAAAATAAATATTGGTAGATATATGTGTTGCGGCAAGAGTTGCATGTATTCCGAATGTGTGCCCCGTTGTTTGGAGCGCTATTCCTAGTACCTACAGTGCGGCCGTTTTAAGGTAAGGCCACAGACCGGCTATATGCGTAGCATGCTGTACTGCAGTGACATCAGTACTGGGCATATGTGCGACCCGTGGCCTTGATTAAAACTTCCGAACTGTATTTAAAGGAGTTCGTTACTAATGGGTCTTCTCTGCTTCTGAGGCGCCTGCGCCACGAGGTCCGTCTCCGTCTACGCGAGCACAGTGTGCGCATGCGTGTAAATGATGGCCCACACCAACCTCGAGAACAGCGCATGTTGCAGGTAGCAAAAAGACTCCAGAACCGGCGGGGTCAATTTGTCTGGCCTATGACACCCAAGCCAAGGAAAATGTGTTTACGGACTACCTTGAATGAGCCTTGGGGCCATGAGATAGCCCCAGGACGACGTCTTCTCCGACCGCGTTCGCCGGGAGGTACAGTCGAGTGAAAAAAAACCTGCCTATGCTTTTGTGGACCTTTAGTGTTTTCCATTCTTGAATGTTGGCAGAATCTCATCATTTGTGTTCCGCAACTGCCTTAGGTGAACTACCCTCCAATTGGTTTTAGGTGAAGTCCGATACGCTAGCATTACCCTATGAAGGAAGGCCAGGCCTAGCTGGGGTGGAGTATCGGTATATGTCATCTGAATGGTTGAAACAATACGCCTCCCAAAGACTGTCCATACTAGTCCCTGAGTGAGTCCGGTTCTTACTGGTTCGGCATCAAGCATTAACCTCTTAACCGTATGAGGGATGGAAAGTGCGGCAGAGGTGTGTTAATTATTATTGATTGCCAAATTAAACCGCGCTTCCTCATATCGACACGTTGTTTTTTGCACCTAGGTGTACGAAGATACTTTCGGCGTCCTCCAGACGAGGTGGATGGTCTTCCCATCATTACATCCAGTGAACTCCAAGGCTCATTCCGGGTCTCAACACCAAAGAGGCCGCGGAGCCTGACGGGTTCACCCCCGCCATGCTGCGCCGTTTTCTCTACAGAACAATGCTCTTTCTAACCAAGATGTTGAACACGTGTTTCGAATGTCATTTTCCACGCGAGTGGAGTGAGGTCCGGATGATCTGGATTTTGAAACCGGGGAAATATCCGTTCCACGAGTCTCCTGTCTGTCCTGTTAGTGCTCGCCCGCTTGTCCCCACCTCTGTGGGTCATTCAAGTCTTCCCTGCCCATCAGTTTGGGTTTCTGCCTGGACACTTGACGCCCCAGAAGCTGCTGCACGTGGTGGAGGCTCCTGCCCTGGGATTCCAAGACAGCGCTTTCACTGCGACGGTATCTCTGGACATCTAGTCGACCTGGCATATGGTCGACCTTAAACTTATTGAACTGGAGCTACCAACTCATAGCATATACCTTTAACTACATACCTCAAACAACGCATTTTTTTATTCCCGTAGCAGGAAAAATATGTCACTCAGGCCAGTATGAGACGGAGTCCACGAAGGCTCTGTTTTATTACCCTCGCTTTTCAGCGTTTTCATTGCCGACCTACCTACAGAGCAACGTGTCAACATAGCCCAGTTTGTGATAACGTGCTGTTATTCTGTATAGACAGGAACTTTATCAGAGCCTTCAACTCCATACACCACCACCTCCGCTTCATCCAAGATTGGTGCAGGCATTGGCGGATATCCGTTAACCGGATAAAAGCCGCGCCATTCTCTTAGGGAAGCACCAACTCCCTGCGAACTCTCCCAAATTTATTTACCTCCACCAAAGGATTCAGTGGACAAATGTCATCATCTACTTGGGCGTCAAGCTAGATAGGAGACTAACTTTTCGGTAGCACATCCGGGACCTGTCGCATAGGGCCATTGGGGCTACTGTCTCATTGTACCCCATACTTAGGTCGGATATGCCTGTTGCTTTAAGATAGCCTCTAGTTCCCGATCTCGCGCGTTCAAACCCGGTGGAGGGCGATGAATTTTTTTTGGGCGTAAAATCCTTAGCATGGCTTCCTTGGAGGGGAAGCAAAGCCGGTGGACCCGTGTCGTAGATTTATGGCATGTAAAAGAACCTCAAGCTTGATCAAGAGGCCTCTGAGCAAAATTACCGGTCTTTCACGCCTAATATAGAATGGGACGCTAAGGACCACAGCAGTTAAAGAGCCTCCATAAATGAAAGTAATTTTTTCCTGTTACTTTAAAGCTACGCCTTTTCACAGACTTGATTATCTCCATATTAGTTACGCCTGCGAGATCTGGGGTCTTTTCAATGTGAGGCAGACACGCACCCCCACACCAAAGAGGCAGACCACATACACGTTGGTGTGGCTCCCACTGTCATCGCTTTTGTTACATCCGCCGTATGAACATTTAACAGCAGGGGACTTATAGGGTGGCCCTCTAATGCCCCATTCAATTAAAATTTTTCTGTAATTGCATTGAAAATACACCATCTATTATTTTAGGAAACACCGAACATATTGAAACGGGGCTATAATTCTGTATACGCAATTTAGAGTCCTTCTCTTTGTATATATGTCTTCTAGATTGCTGTTTTAGTAGCTCTGGGAAGGTTACACTCCTAAAACCCTCATTTACAATGTGAAACAATGGCTTCACAAACTCGTTTTTACAGTACTTCACATTTGATTTGACAAGCCATCCAGAGCAGCTGTAGCTTTTGGCTTTAATTCATTTATTTGTTTAATAACATAATTTTCTGTTAATTCCATAACATTATATACACCTTTGATATTGCTTTTTCTGGTATTAATTTGTATTTATGAATGTTTAGAATCTTAATTACACTTTTGGTCGACCACACTATTATACGCTGATTATATGTGATGTAAGTGAACTAGAATGGCATTCATAATACTTCAGCGACTCATTATGATTTGTGGCGCGTGCAGCTCCCCTATCGCCCATACCTCTAACACATTTCAAGGCAGTAGTCCACTGGGATCCATTCCTCAATAAACAATGAAATACCCGTATTTAAAATAAAATACATTCTGTTCAGTTATTCTAATAAATTCAGTTCATTTATTTTTCTCCAATTGTGTTGCTTTGAACTTACGTGCAAACAATCAATAAATACGACGTGATCTCAACAGTAACAGCATATGTTGTACTACTCGCAAAGAAGCTCAAGTTCCTGCTATCAGCACTGCCATCCGATCAGCATTTAATTACAGACAGTTAACAAGGTATGATCTTTTTACAAAAACTCAAAGTTTTGAAATTATAGTGTGGTCGACCAAAATCAGTCGTATGCAACTTGACTATAATGGTAATTAGGACGCTCGTAGGGAAATTATAAAACTCGCTAACTCGTGTCCTAATTACTACTTGCGTTATATGGGGTAGTTAAATTATATTCGAACCCACTCGCGGTCTCTCCCTACTGCGCGAGACAGCCGGCAGTTGCCGGGGAAATTACGCCGGCAGAGGCAGACTAAAATCCTTACCTTATAATAGATGCTGGAAATGTTGACCTTCTGCTCCCAAACAGGCAGCATATCTCGTGTAAATATTCTCGCTCACTCTCCGAAACTCAGCAGCACTATATCAAGGTAATTATTGAGGTTAGATATATTCTTTGTATACTCTGCTTCCTTGCAATTCCTTTCTATAATGGTATGTTCAAAAGATTCGCTGTTAGTGTCTTTACACACCTAATGTGTTGTCCTCCGTGGTGTAGTGGTTACCATGCTAGCTTCTAGTTCCCGAGGGCGTGAGTTCAAACCCGACGGAGGGCGATGGATTTTTTTTCGGGCGTAAAAATCCTTAGCATGACTTCCAACGGAAGGGAAGTAAAGCCGGTGGTCCAGTGTTGTAGATTTACAGCACGTAAATGAACCTCAAGCCTGATAATGAGGCCTCTGACCAAATTACCGGTCTTACACGCCCAATATAGAATGGGACGCTAAAGACCGCAGCAGTTAAAGAGCGTCTATAAATAAAACTCAGTTTAATTTAATTTCACATCTTCTTATTTAGTTTTAACTTTTTTAATTTGTTCATTTTCTCTCTGTTGTTTAATTTCTTAGTCGTTTCCTTTACTCTCTTAAAATATATTCATAATTGTTTATATAATGCAGTTACTATTGTTAAGCTTTAATGCTTTTAGTTCATTAGGGAATTCTTTCTTTGTTTTGAAATGTTAAATCCCTGGTTGACCCATTTCTCTATAGTACTTTTTGAATTATTTCGTAAACATATTAGTTTCTTACGAATGGTTCATTCTAGGATCTGTTGCAAAGTTGCAGTAAATACTTTATAACGGGCCTTCAGATTTATTCGGCCTGTCGGTTTAAATGAATGACGTCACTATTAGTTTAGGGAGTCCCTTGTTTCAAAGGGGAGGTGCGGAACGTTTTTTGCACGCGAGATGAAAGTGATCACGGATCACAGAATTTGCATGGTTGAGTGCTGCTTCCAACTGTAAGAATACGAGGGGGAGTGTATCGTTACGATATTGGGACTGTGTCAGTGATTTTCTCCGTTCTTGTCTAGAATTTCAAGTGCCGAGACAAAACTTAATAAACAACAAAAAACGTTTGTTTTATTATCAAAAATGGAGAAAAAACTGAGATATTAAAATATTTATAAAGGTTCCTTCAGTCCTTTTTTATTAAACAAATTAAAGTTGTGCCATTAAAGCCGAGACACTCCACGCTACAAAAATTGTCAAATTATTTGAGTTACTATCAGCATACTTGCTGAGATTGCGAGTTAACGAGACGCAAGCGAAAGAACTTCCAAACGTAAATCTTGGAAAGGTAGGATACAAGTCCCATTTCACTAAGGCGACCTCAAAACTGCTGACATCCACTCCTTCCACTCATCTTTCCCTAGTCTTCAGTCAATGTCGCTGGTGATAAACTCGCTTGAAAGTAGTGACGTTATGTGCAGACAACTACTGGTCGAAGACCCCGTATTCATCCGCCTATTTAATTTTCCACTATTCATTTATCTTATTCGTAACTTTAGCTTTAATCTGCTTTCATTATTTTCCGTTATTTTAAATTAAGCTTTCCTTTTTTTTTGACTCGTGCTTTTTAAATTTAGTTTCAGACACTGGCTATAGTGGTCACTTAGTCCAGAGTTTATTACACGAATCTCCAAATGCTTCTCAGTTATACTTACATAAACGTTATCGGTACCTTTTCCGAGTTTTTGTTATCCTAGCTGGGGTATCCATACCTAATTTCAGGTTACACCTTTCAAGTAATTGAGTATGCTCGCATTTAGCATTTCCTCCTTCCAATGGGTTAATGTTAAAGTTCCCTACTATTATCAATCTTTTATTTTCTTAACTACCATCTAGAAGTAATTAAAATTTTTCTACAAATACAGATTTGTCTCCTGATGATGGCCTGTACTCTCCAAGTACGACTAAGATTTTATTCTTATTGATATCACGCAGCAACCAATTCACAATGCTTTTTGTGCAATCGATTTTCACAATTTTTATTTTGTCTAGCACGTACCTAGTAGACAGAGAAGGCATTGCATTGCACCAAAAATTTGATATCGAGATTTCATCATAAATACATGTTTTGATATCCCCTGAAAAGAAAAAGGTGGTGTGTGTGTGTTTGTCTGTGAACAGCATAACTCGAAAAGGAAAAGTGGAATAAACGCCAAACTTGGTATTTAACTTCAGTATTTTCCAAAGATGCATCAAGAAGATTTTCACTCCCAAGTACCCTTTTTATGAATATTTTTAGAACTCTTATTTTCTCAAAAATATATGTAACGCTTTTGATTAAAATATCGTATATTAAAGACATTTACATGACAAATAAAATGTATATTTTGAAATGCCTGGAAATAGCCTGTGAAGCTCTTTTTACTCGGAAGAAATTTTATAATCTTGTATAACTGTTAAACGTTAGGCGATAGACGGAAATTTACTAGAGAAAAAGAGTAGATCTCTTTAAAACACAATTTATTTCAAATAACTTTTTTGTGACATGACCATTTCCAAGATGTCCATTATTAATTGTTCGATTGTTCAATACCTTCTTATTTTATAAAGTCCTGTCGATTTTCAGTTGTTTCTCGCAATTGCATGGAAACAGTACGACATTTTAAGGCCAGCATATAGCGTGCAGTTGTTAAACACTTGAATATCGCTGTTATCTATGTATCTATAATGAAATGTGTAATATAGCTATTTCTGTAAAGGTTTATCTCGATTAAAGTGTAACAGATAGAAAAATAAGCTTTCGCAAAAAAAATAATTTGTATAGCCACTAGTAAACGATTGATGTAGAGAAATTCAGGTGAATGTAACACTCAGGATTTTTTTTTCATTTTGAATTTTATTGCACAGTTTTATAATCTAAGATTAAAGGTTGTTCACAGTAACTGGAAACGGAAACCGGAACGAAAACAACAAAGGTAAAACGTGCACTACAACGTTAACGTTCACAATTAACGGGAAGCGTTATACTTCCCTGGAGGGGGAAAGAGGACATGGTCAAGCTGTAAAGTGCCCGTTCCTGGGACATGTTGGATTCCATAATGTACAGAGCGGTCCCTCAGCACTCTGGCCGGGAATTGCATGGCAGTCTTGTGCGACACGTCTGAACGAACTCAAGGCCACGGGCTCTTCCACTTATCGGAAATGTGGAGCGGGCTTCAGTCAGCTGTTATTGCTTCCTGTGAATAGAGTGAGACGTGTGTGTATTTGTGTGCGATTGAATTATCGGATTATTACAACCCAGAAATGGTACTCAAATTTTCGCTTGAACAAAGACTTTTTATGTATGACATGTATGTGAAAACCGACTCATGTAGACAGATGTGTAGGCAATTTCGCGATAAATTTCCTGGTGTTCCAGTTCCGAGTAGAGAAACAGTTAGATATCTAGTGAATAAAGTGAAGAGAACGGGAACGAAGGGTTCTAACAGAAGAAAAACTAAAGGGTTATACCGGCTCGATCGCCGGATATTACTGTCTGTGACTTTTATCTGTGGGGAACTCTCAAAAATAGAGTCTATAGGAATAATCCTCGCACCATAGACGATCTTAAAAACAATATAAGAACAGAAATTAGGGAAATTACGCAACAAGCGTGTGAATGGTAATTTCATCAGAAGGTGCCAAGAATGTTTATCTGCCGAAGGACACCACTTTCAACACCGACTGCGAAAAAGGTTAGTACTGATAAAATAAATAGTAATTATGTTTGTTCAATACGTAATCAATATATCGTAATAATCATCATAAATTCAGTAATAATATCATATCAGTATCAATAATGAGAATAATAAACAGATACACTGAATATAACGCGCGGAACAGGCATCGCGACTACCGGCCAGATAGCTAAGGGATCGCGCGCGGAACACGCATCACGACTATCGGCCAGATGACTGAGGGATCGCGCGCGGAACACGCATCGCGACTACCAGCCAGATAGCTCAGGGATCGCGCGCGGAACACGCATCGCGACTACCGGCCAGATAGCTGAGGGATCGCTCTGTATATATTAGGCTCTTCTCTGCATAAGTTATTGATGTCTAATCGCAAGTTGGGAAAATTAAAACTGAAGAAAACCCGGCAGTATGTTTAATGCACGCTATTAGTGGAGGCATGATGCTTGGTACGGCATTTTTATTAGGGAAATGGGAAACGATAATGGATCCGGGTTTAAAAAATGTTTACTCCATTCAATATTGACACTGGCTAACCTGCATTAGTTGGCTGCATGTGAAACATAATCATTGGTCAAACAGATGGCGTCCCAATGTGCAATGTCGAGCTTCTATTTTGTTATCGATATAGTCAACTCCAGTTCTCGGTGTGTTGTGAATCAAAAGGTAAAGCTACGGACGAAGGAGAGGCCTCCACCCCCGCAAACGAGGCAGAATACCGAAGTAGGCCCTTTCTGCTTCTATTGTAATCCCTAAGATGGAGGGATGAGGGGCGACCAAATTCGGATGACGACGGGCACAAGCATGGATAGGGTTCCCAACGTTTCCAGATAGAACTCATCCGATCCAACCCACGATACCCTAACCCCTGGCTGCCCCCTATTTCGGAGGCGGGCTCCAGATTGAGCACTCCCACAGCGATGCCAGGGAAGAAACCTCTAAAAATCGCATTTTTCTCTAATAATTTTAGTTACTTTCTCTGCTTGTCTCTTTCCCCTATTCTTACGTTAAAGTCCCCTATTTATAATTTCTATGTTCGTATATTTATCATTTAACATTTGTAACATAACATATCAACCGCGCGGCCGCAACCCGCCGAACACCGTCGCCTGGTCCGACGACCCTGAAACGGATGACAAGAAAGATGGTGGGTACAGGAAATTAGGGGCAGGAAAGTCGTGATAAAAGATGAACCACTCCAACATTCGCCTGCCGACCGAGAGAGACCACGAAAAATCCATGGGTCAGACTGGGAGGTCGACGGGGATCGAACGCGGGACCTCCCGAAAGCGAGTCGGACACGTTATCGCGGCGTCATCTCGTTCAGTTGTTGTAAGCCAAATGCTTCATGTTGTTTTGCTTTCCGTTCTGGTTTTCTTTTCCGCGTTATCGTGAACCAGCCCTAAAGCTAAGCTTTTCGTTGAGAAATCTTATCTAGTATTGAGTGTTTAAAATGCCAGTGAACTGAAGTATTAAAATGCTTGTTACCACATTAAATATCTTCCTATCAGAAAATTATTTTTCTAATATTTTTCTGATTTAAGGAAAAAAATACTTCTATTGCTTTGCCACTGTCCATTCACTGCATCTACTGTACAGAATTGCGTGTAGTGACCAGACTCTTAACAGTTTTCTATGGAGTTAAAGTGCTTTTCAAATGTTATATTTCACTATTTTGGCATTGACTGGCATTCACAGTTTAAGAAACTCACTGAAGTTGGAATCCGAGTCCACATCGTGGATAACGATCTTGATGTCTTCACCAGCAGTGACGGATGCCTGGCGTCTTACGGTGTCAACATTACACAAGTCCTCTATTCCGCGACTAGGTGGCACCACTGCTCGCGCGCTCTGTGCCTGCCGGGCCTGGAGAGCGGCCAGATCCGGGCTGCAACAAACATATCATGTCACATTAAACACATTATATACTACTAATAACATGTTTATATATAATATATAGAGAGAATAGTGCGTGTGTGTGATAACAATTTACCATTAAAAAGCTTTGTTCTTCCCGACGGACATAGGTCATAAGACAGCGTGTAATTTCAATTTATAAATGACTAAAGTACTAACAGTGATTTACAAAGCCGGATACTACAGATACAAATACATTGGAGTAAAAAAGAAGATAATTGCGAAGAAGTGTTTTACTTTTTGTAGAACGTATGGAGAAGAAAACAGTAGTTACTCCACAGAAAATACATGGAAAACAATATTGTAAGAAATGACAGCACCAATTGGTGCTAAACAACGTTATTTGATACACACTCAGAACAAAACACAACTGAACTGCTGAGTCACATCTAACAAGTGAACTGCACTCGGCATTGTCTACTGTCCAAACTCTTAAGGCTTCTTAACTGTACTTAGCTTCGTAACTTCTTGAACTAATTGAATTGGTCCTTAAATAGGCCCCGCATACAAAAGGGAACATTCTCGAAATGGGAGGCTACTAGAACATGCCGAAAGGAATCTTCTGGAACCGGGGAAGTGCACGGAAGCGGCGCATGATGGCTTCGTTGCACAGCTATTATTCTAAAGGCCGGTCGAGGGCCACCCAGGTGCCGGGATGCACTCACCGGCGGCCAGCAGATAGCTTCTTGCGCGTAGTTACGATATTTAGTGAGACCACAGACCGGCTGTATACGTAGCGTGCTGCACTGAGTGACCTCGGTACTTTTCCGATGCGCAACTAGCGGCACATGACGCGTTCAAGGTTATCTTTATCAGATGTGCTTCAGTCGCTACTTTGTGTTCGTGCTGTAAAGAGCGTTGTGCATCTCAAAGGTGAAATTTTTTTCCAGTGTGTTGTGTGTGATTTATTTAAGAGTGTTAATGTCTTGTTATTACTCCACTGCAATGCCTGTCGGCAAATTTACGCTTAAACAACGAATTTTATATACGATATATACGTAAAAGCCGAATCATATAGACAGGTGTGTAGACATTTCAGGAGTAATTTCCTGGTATTGCAGTTCCAGGAAAGAGAAACTGTTAGACGTCTGTTTAATAAGTTTAGGACAACGGGATCGCTAAATGCTAAACCTAAGAATTAAAAACGAGATGTTCTGGTGGAGGAAAAATATTACGAAATTGGTGCATCTATTTGTGGGGAACCCTAAAAAAATAAGGTTTATAGGAAGAATCCCCATGCCATAAAAAATGTTAAGGACAATATAAAATGAGAAATTATGAACATTGCGCAAGAAGTAATGGAAATTTCATCCGAGATGCCAGGAATGTCTTCACGCAGATAGACACCACTTATACCAAGATTAGCACTCACTATAGTGCACGCTACTATCACTCGTGAGTAAGTAACGCGAGAGTTAAGGAACGAAAAACCCCCAGTGTAATAGACAGTGTGCGGAACACGCACACGTGCGATCCGTGGCCTCACTATAAAACGACCGCACTGTGTAAACGACGCGCATATTTAATTTACGGAACGCACATGGAAAGAACAACAAGCAATCGGATCCTATTTATAATGGCACGACGTGTATGTCATTCTTATGCTCCCTCCCCCACTGCCCCCAAAAAACCGCATATAAGCCAATGTTGTACTTCCTGTGTTATGTTAAAATCGAGTTCCCTACTGATAAATGATTGCATAAACAGAGAGTGTAGCGTAACATCAGGAATTAGTCAGCCGTTATTTTACAACTAATAACGGAGAACATTATTTTTCTTGATGATTAAGGAGTATGTCCCATTTCCGAAATGTTTAACTGGGTGACCGTCCAAGATTCGTGATTCAAATCCCGGATATTGAAGAAGGTTGTTTATTTATCTCCACGTATGGACGCCAATTTGACGAAGATGGTTTGTTACGTTATTTTTTTACCACGCTTTGGGCGTCAATTTGAAGTAGTTTGTATTGAAGGAGTTGTATTATATTTCAACTGTTGGGGAGCCGAACTTGTAGTAGTTGCAACCGCACGTATGGTAAGCAGTTTCCGATGGCCTTTGCCCCAATTTTAAAAAAAATATTAACTTTGTAAATTGACTGTTTCTTTAAGTATTAAATATTTATGTTTGCCTCGGCTGTATCAGTATTATTGTTAGAGACACGTTTCACTTGGCAGGGTTGTGATGTGACAAGAATGTAGGCTTACACAGATTATAATTTTACTTCACCCCTTTTATTAAGGCTTGATACGATTTAAATAACACTTCACTGATATAGAGAGCTGTGAGATTCTTTTTATTAATTAATTACACTTTTTAACACACAAATTTATTTTTCATCTCACACGAATACGTATTAAATCTCTCGAAGACACTTTTTGCGTCTGGTTAGGAACAATGTTTGCAGGCAACTGACTTCTGTATGTGTAAATGTTTCTCCTTTTCAGTTTCTCATTGGCTAATCCTACTCCAATAGAATTCCTTCATTTAACTAAAGCTTTTTCTGATTGTTGATTGGCTATTTTATAAACTGTCACTAAGATTACATTATTGTTGCTCCAATAATGACTAATAGCATTATTAAACTCTCAAACTCATTATTGCCTCAAGGTTACCTCATTGTTAGCAACTTTTAACTTATTATTCTCACAGCTCCTACATTATTAAATTACGTAATGCATTCACATAGCATTATTGAACATGTTTACAATAATATAAGCATATGCAATGACTGTTACATTCATTTTACAAATTATTACATACACATATTGCTTCAAGGCGGGCTGTTATTGAATTTATATATTTTATATAATTTGACTGAAATCATTTAAGTGTTAAAAATACTGCCTCAATATGGCATTGAATTTTTGAGTCATCTGATTCTACCATTCCAACCCTGTCCAACACATGGCTTGTGTGGAAGAACAATTAATTCCGAGCATATTCTTTTACAGCAGTACGTGAAAAGCCAAGGTAGCGAATATAAGCCGCAAATCGACTTCTTGCTGTTGAAATTTGGACCAAAGTGCGGCTTATTTTCGGGCCAATACCGTAAAGAAATGAACAGCGTACTCCAGAAATGTTTTCCACTCTGTATTGTGCAGGAGCTATAGTGGATTATGTTGCTTATGGAAATACTAAGAGGGCGATATTGAATAATTTTAGAATGCCATCTTTCTTAAAACAAAAGCAATTTATGTATATTTAACAGCTACTTTCTAAAGTTTTGCTAGTTGATCGGCCTGTAGTTTGTTAATTAAAGACTTTGTATTCACCCAAAAGTGAATCTGACTAGAGCAAATTTCCGAGATATGATGTTTTACGATTTTAAATCGTCATTAACCCTAAAAAATGTGAAGATCGGCTTAGAAGTGCATTTGGTGCAGAAGCCTCATCTGAGGCAACAATTTATAATTGGTACAGGGAATTCAAAAGAGATAGGTTTTTCTTAGTGATGAATTTCGTGAAGGACGCCCAAGAATTGCTGTTACTGATGAAAATATTGACCGCTGTTCGAGCAATGCTTGAAGAAGATCGACGGACATCTTATGAATTTATTCGGGCGACATTGGGCATTGGTATGAGTCAAATCCAAAACATTTTACATCAACAGTTAGAGTGAGAAAACTTTGTTGTCGATGGATTCCACATAAACTGATTCCCGATCATAAACAACAATGCACTGATTGGTGCAGAAAAACTCTGGAAGAATTCCAAGGCGGCACTTCAAATTTGCTTTGGAATATCGTTACTGGCAACGAATCTTGGATTTATTGTTATGAACCTGAAAAGAAAAGTCAATCGACTCAATGGGTCTTTCGAGCAGAACCTAAACCTACAAAAGTCCGATGAATTCGCAGTGATGGTAAGAAGATGGGTGCTAGTTACTTTCCCTACTACGTACAGTAAGTAGGGGAAGCATTGTATTCCAACCAAAAATTCGATACCGAGATTTCACCGGAAATACATGCTTTGAGATCCCCTGAATCCAAAAATAGCATTGTTGGAAACATGTCCGTGTGTGTGTCGGATAAATACCAAACTTTGTATTTGAGTTTAGTATCTTTCAAGGATGTGACACAAATATTTTCAAGAAAATTCCCCTTACCTCAGACTATCGTTTAAATGGACAATTTTTCGAAAAATTTGATTTTCTCAAAAATAACTACGATTTTGATTAAAATATCACATGTTTAAGATATTTTCATGGCAAATGAAATGTATGTCTTGAGTTTTCTGTAAATGTCCTCAAAAGTACTCCTCTTTATTCTGAATGACTTGCATAGCTGGCAAATCGTAAGAGATAGACAAAGGTTTTACTATACAAAAAATGTAGATGTCGTTAAAACACACAATTTAAGTCAGAATATTCCCCTTGCATCTACAAGAAAATAGCAAACGTTTATCTCGATTAACATGAAGTAGACGGAGAATAAGCGTTCGTAAAAATAGTTTGTACAAGAGTAGAGAAAGTCATGCGAGTGCAACACATCAGATGTTTTGTGTTTTGTTTTGATGGTGTATAAATGTTATAAGGAACATAAACATTTAGTTTTTATTATTTGAACCTTTACAGAGCTCTTACGGTCCAGAGATGTTATAGCATATTGGAATGTAACAATGTGCTCATCTTCATTTTTACCATTTCCCGTAAATTTTAATGGTGTACTTTTCTAAAAATGTATTTAACTTAAAAGTTTGAAATTTTGTGTGGTATTACAGAATATTTTGCTGCATTTAATAGGCTAAGATTTTGATCGTAAATTACATTGTTTCCAGAAAAAGATTATAAAATATATGAAAAATTACACCAAAAAGCCATTTTCTTATGACTATTGTTTTAAAATTAAACTAGTTTCTCAAATGGATAAATATTTAGCTAACTTAAGTAATTATTAAAACTCATAATAAAAATGGTGGGATTCTGATGTTTATTTTCACAGAAAAGTGTGTCTATAAATGAAAGATCTTTTTTTTCGAAATTATTTTACGATATTTTAATATTTTTATAATTAAAAGATTTAAAGCTAGCTAAAAATCTTAATACCAGTATACTCAGAAAACGTTTTTTTTAACATTCAGTAAAAAGCTCATTGTCCTAGATGGTTTAATTTTTTTTAGAGAAAACTGGCTTTCTTTCAATTGCGAAAAAAGAGTAATAATACACTGGGATCTCTACCAAGTGTTCTTAAGGACTGGTTTCATCGAGTGCAAAAATGTGTTGATGTTAAAGAACAAAATCTTTAAATTTTTTAAACCCAATCCTTGTTTGATTTTCAAAAACTTTTTAGTGTCTCCCTCGTATTCACATGGTGAAAGCTGGTATAGTGTAAATACAATATCGATATCTCGTCTCAGATTTGTTGATGTTAGCCCATAATCTAAGATTTTTGTCGACACGTTTTGATTTTGTAATAAATTACGTAATTTGTATTTCCGTTTGTCCTCACACAACGGGATCGGTGAGCATATGGCGTCATCATTGCAATGAAGCTGTATCACACTAACGTGCAGGGATTCAGCTAGCAATTAATTACTGCAAGGGGACCACCACCATCCCATCAGGCACTTAGACCTCAATGACAGCTGCATACTGCACTGCCCAGTACCGATTCAAACGTCAGGATTTAGCAGTAACTCTCCCACGTACCGGCAGCAAAAAGTGGTCCATTACACTACACCACAATAGTGTCTGTTTGTTTTTACTTTGTCTACAACCTACCTATAGTAGGTGGAACAATATTGATACTGCTCAAAACTTCTATACAGAGATTTCACCTGAAATACATGTTTTGAGATCACCTGAACCCAAATGGGCAGTTTTAAAAACATCTAATGTGTTATACTCGCATGACTTTCTCCACTCTTGTACAAACTATTTTTACAAACGCTTATTCTCCATATGCTTCATGTTAATCTAGATGTTAATCTTATTGCTAATTTTCTTGTAGATGCAAGGGGAATATGGTAGGCTTTAAGCGATAGTCAAATGTTTTAAGAGCTGGTTGCTATGTGGCGCATTCCATTCTCTTTGTATGTCCAGGACAAAAAAAGATGAATAACGAATTTGAGAAAAAGTATAAGTATTGGAAAATTTAAGGGAATAACAAGCAATATCTCGAAAATGGTTCACTCAACAACAAAAATGTATATGACATAAATTGTGTATTTTAACGCGATCTACATTTTTTGTAGTAAAAATTTGTCTATCTCTTATGGTTTACCAGTTATGCAAAAGTCGTTCACAATGAAGAATACTTTTGGAGACATTCCCAAAAAAATTGAGATATACATTTCATTTGTCATGAAAATATCTTAAACATATGATGTTTTAATCAAAATCGTTAGAGCCATTTTTGAGAAAATTAAAATTTTCGAAAAATGTTCCATGTAAAGGATAGTTTGGATTGGGGGGATTTTCCTGAAAACCTTCGTTTCGCATCTCTTGAAGATACTGAACCTAAATACCAGGTTTGGTGTTTCTGAGTTATGCTGTTCACAGACACAGACACGCACACGACATGTTTCCAAAAATGCTTTTTTTGGATTCAGCGGTCTCAAAACATATATACGTAGTAGAGAAAGTAAAAAAGGTTCTGTATATGTGTTTGTGCACAGCAAAACTAAAAACTCAAATGTCGGATAAATACCAAACTTAGTATTTAAGTTTAGGATTTCCCGAGATACGAACATGAACATTTTCTAGAGAATCCTACAACGCATTTTTTTATTTCCTAAAATAATATTCAAACGATTTGACTAAACTAAATATGTTTACGATATTTACGTGACTAACAAAATGTACTGAATTTTGTGTAATTTTGTATAACTGGTAAATTTAGTAACATAGTTTTTTTTTAAATATTTTATGATCGATTACTTGAAGGTGTTAAGTCACTATTCTTTTGTTTATCGTAATATCGTGCAAATAGTATTGAATTTAAAAGCAATCATATTGTGACAGTTATAGTTTTATTTTTACACGTGTGTGATAAATATAATCTGATACATTTCGATATATTCAGGGCAAATCTGTTTAAGTAAATCCACGAAATTGGCTTTGGAGTTCTTGCGAGTCAGTTCCGGGATCCTTATTTAAGCAAGGGTTTAGTGGTACGACATAAAGGTTAATGTTTTCCTCAAGATTATGCAAATCATACTGACATCCGCTTGCGTCACTGTTGCCTAAAGCACTAGTCAGCATACTCCTCCTATACCAGAGGTGACGAGGACGGGGCTGTAGCTCAGGGATGTCATCGAGAGGGTTATAGGTCGCGGTAACTGCGCCACACATCTGTTTGAGCCGCTAAGCGATCCGCTTTTAAAAATCTAACTACTACTTCAGTCTTCTGCATCCCTCTTGTACCTACAACAAAGCTTGTAATGAATTCATTTCTGTAAACGTCTAGAAAAATAAACTTTCGTTAGACTACTTTAGTGAAGAGAGAAAAACAAACGATAGTGGGTAGAGAAGGAATTGTAACCGCGACACATCACATTTTCTTTTTATTCTACCTGAAATATTGGCAAAATAGGATTATAACGGAGGAAAGCATGTAAAAGTACAGAATGATAACCCTCCAGTTACCGTTTTATTGAAATTCCTCATCAACGCCTAAGTTTTTACGACTTTACATAGTTGATTACCGGCCTAGTACAGAAAATGGTAGAATTTATCACAATTACTTCCACCCCTGTTCGTTATAACCAAGATTGCACACATGTATCCCTCCCGAGGCATTATGGGAGCATTGCTTCCGCTGCCAACATAGCCCAGTGTTGAGGGCCCTAAGCCGCAAAGCGTAGCCGAGGGGTGTTTTTTATAAGTAGAGGGGTGCAGCAACGACAACAGAGTGTAGCCATAGGATATGTGAAGTTAAACCTCTACATGACTTTCGCAGAGTTTTCAAGTGTTGGCGACATTGATTAGCGACCTTTTGCCAGCTTCCATCTCAGAATGGCTCCAGTTTCTCCTGCATAAGTGTCGTCGCTAAAAAGTGTTGGCGGGTAGGTTAGGTGATTTCTTTCGGGCAACATCTAGTGCTCAATTCCTTTCTTTTTAATACTGGATTATTGTGGATCCGCTCTGTCCTCGATTTCGTAAGTATTTTTCATGTAAAGCTTTCATTTCCATATACGAGAGTGACACTATTAACACGCTAACAACCTTAACACTACACACACACACACACACAAAAGGTGAGAAATTATGAATTAAAACAACTTATAAAACAAAAAATCTTGTAAAAATTACATCACTTGTTCTTTGAACATACTAAAAATATAGTTTTCTCTCCGTTAGTTTGATTGATGGATTTTTTAAAGCGCAGAGAAATCGTTTAGAAAGTAAATGATGCAAGGTAAAATACTTACAGCTGAGATCCTCTCCGCCTTGTGCGTCGATCCTCGTCGACCAGAAGTCCGCCCTGGGAGCCTGAACCTGCCTCAGGAGACAACGGCGAAGTTGATGCGTCGAATACTGAAATATGCAAGTTAACGTTTCAACTTAAAGGAGCGGCAAATGTCCCCAAAAAGAGGGGGCTAAAAGGTAAATTAACACTGAAACCTGTTCATCTAAACAAGGTAATCATTGACAGCATTCTTATTTGCTGTTTTACACTTTTACTACATTGCTTTTCATTCACACTGTGGCCACCGCAGGGCTACTCGCGCGCCGGCCGGCCGCCGTAAGTGAGGCGGTTGCGGAGGATGTTATATCTATACTCACAACCGCCGCATGTTCCCATAGTTACAATTACAATGATAATAAGCACATACCTTATCACAAGAGACGTTGGAAATGACCTCTATCCACACATTTCTGACATCTTCTCAGCAAATTTTCATTCACACACAAGAGTTCAATATCTGAAATTGAGTGAACTTCTCGCTTGATGTTTTTTATTAGTTCTTACAATGTATGGGGTTTGTAGCACACACTTCACCTTTCAACATCCCCTATAGATGAAAATCATGTACAGTTTTCTCAGGGGATCATGAGGGCCGTAATTCTTTACTAATTATCCTATTTTCAAAACTGTCGTAAATTAAATTGAATGACTCATTAGTTGTATATATGATAGTAAAGTCTTGTTAGAAGAATCCAGACTGACCTTCAACGTCGGCCAGCAGTTCAAAATGGTGTCAGTAAGATATTCCTCTACCTCTACATTTATCTTTTATTAAAAATAGTGTTGGTCTTATTATTATGTATGCATTTACTGCACACCGATTTTCGTATCAGGCAAGCGAATGTCTTGTATACAATCGGGTTTCTCTGTAATGCAATATGTATTATTTTGCGACGAAACATAGCCATATAAATGGAATCATACTTCACCAGAGAAGAATATTGTACACGGGCCAGTTGCTCTATCATTGATCACGTCGGAAATAAGCTGTATGCAACTAACCCCCATACTTTGTAAGAAGTAAAAGAAAACATGAGGTGGGAAATTCACTCAATTTCCGATATTGAACTCTCGAGTGTGAATGAAAATTTCCTGAGAAGATGTCAGAAATGTGTGGATAGAGAAGGACAACATTTCCAACATCTTTTATGTTAAGGCACGTGCCTATTATCATTGTAATTGTAACTATGAGAACGTGAAGCGTTTATGCGTATATTATAACTGTTTCGAAGGGAATACGAGCTGCGGGGGCGGCGTACGGTGGCCGCAGTGTGAAGGAAAATCACCGTAGAATGATACATTCAATCCAAAAACAAAAGTGGTTTTCTTTTAGGAAGGCCAATGGACTCTCCTCACTTCATCTCAGACGCCCATCAACATTCAGTCATTCCTAACGTACTTATAACAATACATATCAGTTGCTTAGTCTAATTACTACTCAGTCAAATCACATTAAGAAAGTAATGTCCGTCGCCATTGTGTATTTACAGTACAAAATATAATAAAATGTTGATAACTTTAACTACAAGCAAAAATCACTTTAAAGAGGTTAAGATGGAGACAACCATATCTCCCAAGCTCAACAGCATAATTAAATCTGATTGGAGGAAGATTTCTTGTGGGTGTTATAGTTGACAGTACGCATCGAAGGTATCTAAGTGCACTTCTCAAATCAGTGGGGATGACGTCACAAGATTCTGTAGGGAGTCAGCTGGACAACAATCTCTTCACCCGATATATGATAATTAGCGTTCTGTTTAGAATAAAAAAGTGTTACAGTTTTATTACTTACCCGTCTCGTTTACTTTTATATGGCTTCTGTAAACTATTGTCCTCCATGGCCTGTAGCGCCATGGGATTATTATTATTGTTATTATTATCAGATAAACGAATAAACGTTTATAACAATATTACACATGGAGCAGTTACTCTACCATTGAACATGTGGTAAATAAGGTGTATGAAATTAACCCCCATACTTTGTAAGAAGTAAAAGAAAACATGAGGTGAGAAATTCACTCAATTTCCGATATTGAACTCTCGAGTGTGAATGAAAGTTTTCTGAGAAGATTCCAGAAATGTGTGGATAGAGGATAACATTTTCAACATCTCTTATGATAAGGTATCTGCTTATTAAACATTGTAATTGTAATAGTAATCACGTTTATATTGTTTTCTTTTAAATATTATATATATTGCCTCGGCTGCGTCAGTATTAATTTGTAGAGACTTGAATTTCTTAACAGGGTGTGATGCGGCTGGAGAATGTAGGCTTACACAAATTATAATTTTTACTTCACTCCTTTTATTAGTCCTTCACACGATTAAATAACACTTCACTGATATAGAGAACTGTGAGATTATTTATTAATTGCACTTTTAAACACGTACATTTTATAATATTCTCGCCGTGTTGACTTTTCGTATCACACTGAATACGTATTAAACTTCTCGGGACGCGTCTCGCGTCCGGTTAGGAACGCTGTCTACTAGCAACTGACTTCTGAATTTGTACAATTTGCTCTATTTCAGCTTCTGATTGGCTAATCCTACTCCAATAGAATACTTTTATTTAATTTAAGTTTTTTTCTGGTTGTTGATTGGCTATTTATAAACTGTTTTAAACATTGCATTATTGTTGCTCCAAGAATTACTAGTAGCATTATTAAACTTTCTAATTCATTATTGCCTCAAAGTTACATCATTGTTAGCAACTTTTGACCTATATTCTCACAGCTCCTACATTATTAAATAACGTAATACATTCACACAACATTATTATACATGCATACAATTATATAAACATAATACAATGACTGTTAGATACATTTTATACATTATTTTATACAGATATTGCTTTAAGGCGGGCGTTATTGAATTAATATATTATATAATTAGACTGATATCATTTAAGTGTTAAAAATACTGCCTCACAAATAATATTATAAATGCCACATTTCGGCAAACTGTCCGGTCCCTAATCATAGCTATCAGTATAAATGATGTTTTGTAAAATAAATAATATAAATGCCACATTTCAGCAAACTGTCCGGTCCCTAATCATAGCTGTGAGTGTAAATGTTGTGTTTGTAAAATAAATTATATAAGTGCTACATTTCGGCATTGCTATGAGAGTAAATGATGTGTTTGTAAAATAAATTATATAAATGCCACATTTCGGCAAACTGTCCGGTCCCTAATCATAGCTACGAGTGTAAATGTTGTGTTTGTAAAATAAGCTATATAAATATCACATATCGGCGAACTGTTCTGTCTGTAATCATAGCTATGAGTATAAAGCAACAGGTAAGGTTGGAGGCGAATCTTGAACCCGTGCGCGCTGTTTCGAAAGCACATCAATGGGATGGAACTACATCCCACATACCTACCGCTGTCGCAATGACGTCAGTGCCCTGGGCACTTCGCCGCCCACAATGCCAGGGAAAATGTGTATTTCCATTCATTTCCAGATAATGCATTGTGTTTGTTAGGGAATGCTAATGCAAACTGTATAACGAGATCTGAGCACAAAATAATAAACATATCGGTGTTCGACACGGTATCAAAAGCTACCTCGCAAAACATTGATTTTCTCTTTGCTTTTTGTTTTAACCCATTGACGCTTCTTTCTTGCATTTTTAATCTTTCAGCGTTTCACAATGCTCGGCACAGATGTCTGAGAAGGAACAAATGAATGAATCCGGTAGTTTTCGATGCCTACGGCACTTCGGAGTGTCCCTTTCTACGATCTTCACAGCTGCCACCAACCCTATAACTTCTCCGTTTGGAGTACAAAGTAGGATGAATCGTTCAAAGCAGCTAGCACAGTGGTTGGAATTAAATAACTTATATCTAATGTCCAACTAGTTTATATTAAGCTACTCATAGATTATAATATGGCGGATTATTAAAGGAGCTTATAAATTTGCTCAAAAAGAAAATACTAGTATCTCTTGAATGACGCGACTGGCAGCGTGCCACACCCACGGTACTGTTGTACAATCCGTTCGTGCAGTAGCGGCGGATCGGCCCGCTGTTTCTCCCCGTAGAAACATTGTGAATACGTTATGTTTAGCTTTTGTTATAGATGTATAGAAGGTAGAGGATACTGAGATTTCACCAGAAATACAAGTTTTGAGACTACCTGAATCAAAAAAAGAAAGGATTTTTAGAAAAAGATCTATGTGTACGTGTGTCTGTGAACAGCATAACTCACGGTTAAATACCAAACTTGGTATTTAAATTCAGTATCCTCCAAGGATGTAACACGAACATTTTCAAGAAAATCCCCCTATCACAAACTACTCTTCACATGGAACATTTTTGGAAATTTTCGATTTCCTAAAAATAGCAACCGATTTTGATTAAAATAGCACACATTAAAGATATTTACATGACAAATAAAATGTATATCTTGAATTTTCTGGGAATAGCCTGTGAAGTCCTCTTCATTCGGAAGGAATTTTGTATAATCTTGTATAACTGGTAAACGTTAAGCGATAGACGAAAAACGTACTACACAAGAAATGTAGAGCTCTTTAAAACATAATTTATTTTAAATACATTTTTTGTGGCGTCAGCCATTATTAATGCCTCAGATTGTTCAATAGAGCAATTCTTGTGTAGTCCCGGCAACATTCAGTTGTTTCTCGCGATGTCATGGAAACAGTATGGAATTTTAAGGCCAGCATATAGCGTCCAGTTGTTAAAACATTTGACTATCACTGTTTTCTTTGTATCTATAACGAAATGTGTAATGTAGCTGTTTCTGTAAAGGTTTATCTCAAAGTGAAGTAGATAGGAAAATAAACTTTCGTAAGAATAGTTTGTATACCCACTAATAAACGGTAGAGGGTTGAAAAAGTCATGTAAATGTAACACGTCACAATTTTGTTTCATTCTCTGTCCCTCCTAACTTTTCAGATATATTTTTTATTCTGTGAAAAACAGGCTCTAATGATTTTTATTAAAATACCGTATTTAAAGGCTACATACAGAATATCCTGTTAAATCCTCTTCGTTGTAAATGACTTTTGTACAGCAAATGCATCATGGAGATGCACAACATCTTACTACAAGAAAAATGTAGTTTATAGTAAACACATTTTTATTACATTAACCATTGAGGCAATATTTCATATCATAACATGCTGCGAATGCCAGAGTGATTGTAGTGTAAATTAATATTATTGCATGTAGAGGATTTTAGATGTTTGTTAGCCATAAGTGTTGTTAGGAAATAGGCTTACACGGCCTCACTGAAACTGACAATAGAAGTGGGTAACAATAAACCGAAGGGGTGAGTTGTTTATCACTAAGAAGAGACAAACCAATGACGTCAGGGTAGCGTGCCTTTTTTTAGAAATGGAGGGAATATCTTACCTAGAGTATATATGTTAGTAGTAGTGATTGGCTGACCAAAACAGACGCTAAAGTGGGCGCAATTTGGTAACTAATAGGAGCTATGTTATAATGTTTAGGCAATTTGAGATGAAGGAGTATATATTCTCGAGCAATAAGCAAGTGTCTCACGAGGTGCACGTCGCATAGTTACAAAAAATGCAAAGTACGCGAAGTAATTGGCGTGCGCAACTAAAACGTCTGTAGTTACATTCGGAAATATCACAGTTTCAGTCAGGCGTGTATAAAGATTAAACATGTCAATTATTAATTAAGTGTTACGGCAATAAAAGTGTAAAAACAAATTATTTTATCAGTGTTATCCTTTAGTAACAACTCCTTTCCGTTTACACGCTCTGCTTAGACATACTTGCTGGACTGAGTTATAATAGCTAGCCGGAGGAAAAAGAACCCAAATTTAAAAACAATAAGCGCCCAACAAATAAGATAACACAAGCCATTGAGAACTGCGACACCCATTTCCGAAATTTCCGTTAGTAGTATAGAGCGCGTTCAGAACAGAACGTCAAAATATTTGTTATTCGAAATTTATTTGTGTGTAATTCAACTGACTTTTGTTCTTCCTAATTAACTTCGCACATTGATTATTTTACATGTAGTTTATATTGATTAGATCTAGTCATTACTGAACGGGAACCGAATAAACAATTTTTCCTAAATGAAACAATATTCCTTATTTTTATTCCTAAATACAACAATATTTTCCTAAATACACAATTATTTGCAAAGTATTAAACGTATTATTATTATTATTATTATTATTATTATTATTATTATTAATAATATTATTGCTATTATTATTCCAATTTGATATTTTTTTGCAGAAAATGATTTATGCAAAAATGAGGAAAATTGTCGAATAAAGGGAAAACGGTTAATTTGGTTCACGTTCAGTATTAACCGGATCTAACAATATAAACTACACGTAAAATAATCGATGGATGATGCTAACTAGGAACAAAAAAATCAGGTTGAATTACGCATAAACAAATTTCGCATATAGAATGTTTTGACGTTCTGTTCTGAATAGGCTCCTATTCTACTTCCGTTGCACTGGTTTCATTTACATTTATCACATTTTTTTTAAGTGCTAAGTCAACAGTCATGTGTTTGCAGTCTTTTGTTGTTGTTTAACGTCCTTTAACCGGGTAGGTCAAATTGGACGGTGAATGAATGAAATGCTTGAAATGAAGCTCAAATGGGCCCTGGGTCCACAGAATTTACAGATACCCAACATTCGTCTTCTCAGGATAAGAGAAAACTCCGGAAAAAACTTATCCAGGTAATTCGCCCTAACTGAGATTCAAACTCCGGGCCTCTTGAATGTGAGGCAGACATAGTACCCCCAAACCATGAAGGTGGACATATTTCTAGTGATGTTATGTAAAGACTTTCGAATTTCGACTTACTTTTTAAAGATTTACTATCACTTGAGTCTCCTGTAAGGCCTCTACTTCAGTCCCCAGTTAGTCTGATTAACAAGAAGTAGATAGTACAATAAGCTTTTGTAAGAATAGTTTTGGAGATAACATCTCTTTATACGGAAGAGAAAATCTGCTCTCAAGAACTAAATTACAAACAGTTATACCAGGTGGCCCAACCGCGCCGGATTTCAAGTGCGAAGCTATCCTTTCGTGCATTAAAAGAATTGCACAATCCAACGGGCAATTTCAAGTAAACGCAGGTCAGTGGGCACCTGGCGAATTAGGGTGACAGCGAGCGTGTTTTTTAAAGGTCCCTTTTTACCTCGCCTTTAACTACAATGGTCTTAACGGCGACATTTCCTTTAGAACATATACGCAATGCTAACTTGCATTTGCTTGTCTTTGGGTTTCTAATAAACTTTGGGCTTTAATAATTAGATCGCACACACGTTCACACTCTTATTCATACTTCCTGGGGAGAATAAGGAATTATTTTGGCTAGTGAAAAATTCCCGCCCCCGACCGGGAATTGAACCCCGTACAGTAGGCAGGTGCTCTAGCGACTGAGCTATGGGGACAGCCGAGCTTCGTTCTAAACTCTTGATTATCAGCAAAGAGGATGAGCGGATAGCGCTCATTGAGAGGCACTTCCCAGGCTTGCAATGGAGTGTACAGTCCGCGATGATAGACAAAAACAGACACTTGCACAAGAGTGTAGCACTGTCCGTGACGATAGACGAAAATAGACCGAAGAGATCTTAGAATATTTTCCATTTCATCTACATAGGCTTTATTTTGAGGGAATAAACTCACTTTTTTGACCAACAAATGATTAAAATGTTTATTTGACCTACCCGTATCCGCCCATAGCTATTTTTAAACTGCGTTTTCGCTGTTCCTGTCTAACATTACGGACTATAAGCAACGAATATGAGAGAACGCAGTTATTCACTGTCATTTTTCGCTTATTATAAATGATATTATTATTATTATTATTATTATTATTATTATTATTATTATTATTATTATTATCACCATCATCTAACGGTGCTGTTATGTTGACTTCGCTCATTGAATAGGTGTTCGAAATTTTGTCCCTGTTGATTGATAGATGTCCCAACCGTCTCCGGTTTCCATATAGACGTTTCTGAGAACCACTGTAGTAGCAGTGGTGGTGGTGGTGGTGGTGGCGGCGGCGGCGGTGGCGGTGGCTTTTTAGGGAGATAATGCGCCAGTTCTCCACTGACCTGTGTGGCCTTGGAATTGCCCCGTTGAGTTCTGCAACTCTATTAATGCACGAAGGGTTATTTACACAGTTCAAATACGGCGCTGTTGGGGCACCTGATATAGTACTAAAAATATAACGGTACGTACGGACGAACGAACGAAGGGGCCTCTAACCGGAAAGGGAACCGCACGTAGGCCAGTCGGCCCTTTTTGCTTCTGCCGTGACCCCCGCGTGGGAGGGATGAGCGGAAAGACCCGAAGGGCGACCAGATCCGCAATACGACGGGCGCAAGTACAACGGAGTCGCTAATGTTTCCACATTGAACGCATCTGACGTCCCTCCGGGACGGAGCTCGCTCGGAGGAGGGACCTAACTGAGCAGTCCCCGCAGCGACGCCAGGGAAGAAACTTTTACAGAACTCTCAGCCACCGTCCAGTTGCAGCCCGCCGATCACCGTCAAGGATTAGGCGTGGCCAATATTTTACATAATCAAATGCTGTATTTTCAGCACAGTTTTTAGATACATCGCGCCGTTTGAGCCCAATAGTAATTTGTTCCTCTACAGGATTGACGTGCGGTGTGTCGCTTTTCGTTGGGCAAGGCTCTCTTAAATAACATACGAGGGGCACTATTTATATTTTGAGCCTAGTAATTAAAAAAAGTAATTACTGATTGAAAACTGCTTTATTGTTTTTCAAAATATTCTCCTTTATGATCAATACACTTTTGCATCCGTTTTAACCACTTGTCAAAGCATTTATTCCAGTCTTCTTGAGACACCTCCAAAACATGGTTTTTGAAGGCACCAACGGCTTCTTCTGCCAACGAAAATCGTTGTCCACGCAATTTATTCTTGATATTCGGGAACAAAAAGAAATCATTGGGTGCCAAATCAGGACTGTATGGCGGATGACCCATCAATTCGATTTTTTGAACCTTCAAATACTCTGTTGTTAGACGAGATGTGTGTGCGCTCGCATTGTCTTGATGAAGAACGATCCTACGGTTCTTGTTGGTTTTCCTTGCTTCAACGAAGACTTCCGGCAAACAAATGGTTGTGTACCATTCGGCATTGACCGTTTTAGTTCCTCTAAAGGCACTGTTGCCACATGGCCAGTTTTGCTGAAAAAGCAGTCAACCATTTGCCTCCAGTGCGAACAACTTTTATTGGATTTGCTTCATCTTGAAACACCCACACAGTCGACTGCTGTTTACGTTCCGGCTCATACGCATAGATCCATGATTCGTCACCTCTTACAATCTTATATACGTCTTTTGAGGCACCGCCATTGTATTTCTTGAACATTTTTGTACACCAATCGACACGAGCATCTTTTTGAGATTGCGTCAAATTATGTGGGATCCAACGAGAACAAACCTTTTTTCACGGCTAAATAAGCATGCAATATTTTATATATGCTGGTGGAACTAATGTCTAGGGTTGCCTCAATCTTACAATATGTTGCATGACAATGTTTCATTATTAGTTTTTGCACAGCATCAATGTTTTCTGGCACAACAACTGATTTTCGACGACCTTCACGAACTTCATCATTGAGCGAACAGCGGCCACAATTAAATTCGTTATACCAGCGTTTCACAGTGGTAAAGGAAGGAGCTTTGTCGCCAAATGTGGAAGTTAGTTGATCGATGCACTCTTGTCTTGATAATCCACGTCGAAAGTCGTAATAAATCATTGCAGGAACATTTTCACGAGTTAATTCCATGTTTTTGTTGACACAAAATTTTCAAGTTAGTGTAAATAATACAAATGACGCTCTATTGACGAAATGTTTGAAACAGATTATGGTGAAAAATGTCAAACTTTCCATTGGAAACGTCAGATGGCACCTACAACATTCAGGGTTGCCAAGGCTCCGAATATAAATAGTGCCCCTCGTACAGAAACGTTCTTTTCCGCACTTGCTTTAATTTGGAAGTACGAAAACGTTTATTCCAGTGAATTAAAGCGCTTATACTTCAGAAAATCTTATGCCCTAGTGCTCCCTATCTTATAATTCCAAAAGTTTATCTACTTACCTGATTTGTCCCCCGCGTCCGGATCATCGAAATCATAGAGACCTGGAGGTTTGCCTGCCCTGAAAGAAGGCCTCCTGGATGTTGGACTGGGCCCATCTTCTCCAACATCCCCATTGGTGCCATATCTAAAAGAAGCAGCATGCCGGAAATCGTGTAAGGTGTTTACAATCACAAACTTAGCGGTGTAGAGTTTAACTTCAAATTCTGCAGCCTAAAATAATCATTATTAACCTAACCCTATGTGTATACTTGTTTGCTGAATTGTAAATTAATGCAAGTCTGTAACTAGCGTCTGCTAAAATTATGTACTTTGATCAAATGATTCACTAAATACAATACATTACTGTACAATACAATAAGAAAACATGCATTTCATCTCAGTTCACGATTTTTAGCTTCGCAATTACAGATGCTGAGCATTTAACCTTTAATTAACGCTGGTGGGGTCTTTGAGTCCGCGACTTGTAGAGTATTGTGACTTGCATATGACTTCACCGACGAGGGCGATGTTTTCATTGTATCTCTTCTGGAGTGTAAATAAGAGCATTATAACATAAACACTTTATAAAGTGATGACTTTTCCAGCATTGATCTATGGGCGAGACAGTTGGGTACTGAGTGTCTCACAACAGAAAAAGATAGAGGTTGCCGAGATGAGATTTTTGAGATATGTGGAGGGTTACAGATTCTTGTATAAAAAAGGAACGCAGACAGAGGAGCGTTGAGGATTCAGAATAGCTGAAGATCGAACACCACAAATAGTACAAAAGTATAAACCAATAGGTAGAAGGAACGTTGGCAGACCATGAGTGAGGTGGGCAAGTCAGTTTTCTTGAAGACGGAATATGAATGAATGAATGAATGATCTATTGTCTGCTTTGAACTTTACATACAATGTGTACAATGGATTTGCTTGTTATTTCTCTTCCCCTTATATTTAACATTTTGTTATATATATAATGGCGAAGTATAATTTTACACTATTTAATTTTTACCTTGTTATCCTTTTTCCGTATTTCTAAAACTTGTTTCACATTTCTTTTTTATCTTATTTTTCCTAAATATTTTCCTGCTCTCTCCATATATTCATTTGATCTTGAAATAAAAATTGTCGTAACTTTTAGCTCTATTGGTAAATTTCTCCATTTCTCTAGTATTAAATTCTCTGTTCCTTTATCCGTATCATTGCATTCCAGAATATAATGCCAATTGTCATGTAATCCATTACATTTAGTACATCTCTCCCCCTTCTTCTCCCTGTTAGATCACTTAAATTCATTACAGCTGTCCTCGCCCAAGTGCTGGACTCTTCGTGGCATACTTCGATGTATATTTTTTTCCCCATTCTGTTTTAAAATATTTATAATTTATCAATGACTTTTTTCGCTTAAACTACTTATATTTTTTTACTTTTCAATATTCTCCACTCTTGTTCTAATTTTTTCCAGAAACCCTTAGTTTTGTTATTTCTTTCTGCCCATGTTTCCCCCATTCCTATTTCTTTCAATGTTGTCTGTATCTTGTGCATCCAATTTCTTTTTTCCCCATTTTCTCCTGTACAACCAAGCATTGCTTTAGTATCTCATTTTCCTCCAGAAGCTTTATTCTGAGCCAGTATCTGATTGCCCCTTCTACCATTTTGCCTTTAGCTCCCACCCTCCCTAGCTCTGCTTGTGCTACTCCATTTAGTGAACTTCCTGGCAATCCCAGGGTTATTTTGCAAGCCACAAGGCTTATGGCGTGACGACGACAATAATTGACACGCCGCGTTGTTTTTGTAATTTTACTTCTACGCATAACCTTTTAGATATTGTACTTTTTAGCGATTTGGTTTGAAAAAAATGATAAGGAATGGAGGGGCAATTGTAGTTTTAAAAGAGTTAATGCCCAAAACAAAGACAATGGAAGATAAAAAGCGGTGTCAGAACAAAGATTATTTTAAATAATACTCCTACAGAACAAGTTACAATCTTTAAATATTTAGGATCTAGGTGACGGCACAAATAAACTGCCAATGTTCCAGCAGATATGCGGTATAATAAATAAGACACCAAAGGTTTTATAATGTAACGGCATTACCAGTTTTATTGTAAGCATCAGACACATGGACTCTCACAAGTAGTGACAGGGATAAGTTACAAGCAGTTCCTAAGAACGGTTAAAGGTTGTACTAGGTTGGATAGAATTAGGAATGAAGATATAAGAAGGGGAACTAGATGTGCTATCACTGGAAGAAAGAATACATAATTTTAGGAACAAGCGGATAGAATATCTGGAAAGAATGGATTCCCTAAGAAAATATTTATATGTACACCAAAAGTAAGACGAGATCAGGAGAGATTGAAGCCGGAACAGGCTGAAAATCTAATCCTTGTAATGAAGAAGAATAAAGAGGTAATAACACTTTTGACTTGGCTTGAAGCTTAACGTACGTTAACCTGGTGGGTCATATGGGACAATGGGTGAAGGAAAGGGTTGAAATGATGCTTAAATGAACTCGGACCCATAGAGTTTAAAGTTACCCGAAATTCGTCTTCTCAGGATATGGGAAAACTGCGAAGTAAACTATATCCGGTGAGCTCACACTAACCGAGATTCGAGCTTGGGACCTCTTGAACGTGAGGCAGACACACCACAAAGGTGGGTGCCAGAACACAATGGATGACGAAACTGTAAATGAGTGATAAGAAGGTTATAGGGATTGTGACGAAATTAAAGAACTCCTTAATCCCATTTAGAATGGACATTTTAGGGACTAAATGACCTTGAAACATCCAAGTTTTAAGAATCAATGATTCTGGTGATAATTTGCTAATAATGTGGTCTTTTATTTTTCAACTGGTGTTGTTTATATTTAATTTTTACCTCTTCTTGTGTTATTGTTTCCTTCAGAAGATAATCGTGCTATTACATTCATTGTGTATAGAACTGCAGTTGTGACACATTGCAAGTATTGTTTGTTGAGTGTTTTTTTTAAATATAATTTGTAAACTACAGATAAACATAACTTTCGTTCATGGTTGTTATGTTAACACTTAAATATCTCTTCTTTTATAACCAACACTAAAGGCGGTTCATAACAACCCTAAACGGTACCAGTACGAGAACAACAAAGTTGAAACACATTCATTTTAATGGGAGTGTTCACAATTGATGGGAAGCTTTCCCGGTTCCCGGAAACAAGACTCGTTCCCAGGAACGGCATATAAGATCTATATTGTGTATATTAGACTCTTCGCTGTGGAGGTTACTCTAGGCGGCCGTGACATGTAACAACCGCTGGACTCTCTATTCGCAGGCTGAAAACATGAAACTGGAAGAAATTCTAGCACATGTGCATCCTAACGTCAGATCCAGTGAGAGTTGGTTCTTCTAGTGAAAAGAGTCATCTGTAGTTGCAACTCAAAACTGGCTATTGCCTCAAAAACTACAAAGTACAGCAAAGGCAGGTAGAAATTAACGAAGAACAACTTTAATGTACGTCTTTAAATAAAGGAATGAAAGCCTGGTACAACTAGAGTAATCAGAAATGTAATAGATCTGCATTTAGATAATGTTTACTCTATCGAATTTTGACGTTGGCTAAGCCACGTTATGTGGCCTGAATTGAAAGCAGATGAAAAATACCACTGGTAAGTTAAAAACAAATGAAATCCCAATGTGCAAAATCGACTTTCCACTTTATGATTGACATGGTCATCGATATTCGTTCTCGTTCCCGGGCTGTTGTGAAACAAAGTATTGTATGTTGCATTGCTTCCCATTCTCGTTACCGTTTCAGGTTGTTGTGAACCTACCATAAGTCTTCAAATAAGGTAAAAATTGGAAACGTGTACGAAAATGTAAGTATGGTCACATATGAGCTATTTTCATTTAAATTTTCACGTAGAATCCGAAAATAATATCAGTAGGTAAAACGAATAACTCTAAATATCACTAAACTGCAATATAATCTGCAGAGAGGTCACGTGAGGCAATAACGCATCCTTACTGGTCTGACGTCACCGTCCATGTTGGAGCTAATAGCAGAAAGAATAAACCACTTCGTGCTATGTGAAAAGGAGTCGCACTGTATTTATGTCCCTTTTATTTTACTCTATGGTGTAGTTAAGTGCGGTTTTTATGTAGCGCATACAATAGAACTATTTGGTTTCGGGATCAACATAAATTTCGACCAAATGTTGAAGCAGTAAAGCTACAAATCGTGTACACCTCCAGCAAAATGTTTATTCACATGCACCAAAATAACTGAAATCAGAAAGAAAAAGATTTTGCATGGCGAATAAATGTCAACGATGTCTTGGAGAAATCTACAATGTATTCTCCCGAGGATTCGTTTTCTTGTAAATAACAAGCAACATTTTTCTGTTATGTTTAATTACTTTTAATAACAAAACGTTGAAACCATAGATTTATAACTTTTAACTTGTTAAGAACTGCATGTAACTTTTCAAGAAGGCTTTGATAAGCATTTAATAAAAAGTAGAAATAAATACATTAGTCGAACATAACCTTTTCTCGTAACAAATTAAGAAACCATAACTGTAAAAACCAAAACCTCTGATCATCCTATTTGCACGAACATGAGTGAGGAGATTCGTATTACGTTTATTATTTTATATTAATTAACATTATTTTATTAACCTGTCACAAGTTTCTGAATTCATATAGAATCATATTTTATATTTCTTAATTCTGCTCAAGTCTTAGGAAATTGTATATATGACAGGAAACAGTGGTTTGCCACTTCCCTTGATATTTCAAAGGGATGTTACTATGCCATCATTTCCTGAGGAGTACGTGTCTTTCTGCAGGCTCTTAGCTGTACCCTGTGGATCACATGATCCTTGGAAAGTCTTAAACCTACGCATTTTCCAGGGCGCTGGCAGACCATATTCAACTCTATATAAGCAAGCGCTTGAGCTCTGCTCGGGGGACTTTATGTTGTAGCTTGACCGGGACCGCTATGGTACCCTCGACGGCCGCTCCGGATGGTTTCACTTGGCACCACTAGCAGCTTGACAAAGTCGTGTTGAGTATTGGCTCTCCTCAACCACGACGAGACGTTTCTCAAGGTAAGCATTATATAATGTTAGCTAGTACCATCATCATCCCTGATCTTGTAAACCCAACTATCGCACGGTAGAAATGTAACTTTAGAGTATAGTCAGATCGCCATAGCCAAGCGTTTTAATGATTGTCTCTACCTCTGCAATCCCTCATTTAGCTCTTCCCCCCCCAGTGTCACAACTTAGCACGTGACACTATGCCAAGCAATTAACATTTCTCATTATCATCACTATCATCATCACATGTAACAAAATAAAACCTTACTTATTTGTTTGCTCTATTTTTACTTTTGTATTGTATTGTATTCCACCCAAAAATTCGATACCGAGATTTCACCGGAAATACATGTTTTGAGACCCCCTGAATCCAAAATAGCATTTTTGGAAACATGTTCGTCTGTGTGTCTGTGTCTGTGAACAGCATAACTCAGAAACGAACAGTCGGATAAACACCAAACTTGGTATTTAAGTTCAGTATCTTCCAGAGATGCGACACGAAGGTTTTCAAGAAAATCCCCGCACGCCAGATTACCCTTTACATGGAACATTTTTCGAAAATTTTAATTTTCTCAAAAATGGTTCTAACGATTTTGATTAAAATATCATATGTTTAAGATATTTTCATGACAAATGAAATGTATATCTCGAATTTTCTGGGAATGTCTCCAAAAGTATTCTTCATTGTGAACGACTTTTGCATAACTGGTAAACCATAAGAGATACACAAAATTTTACTACACAAAAATGTAGATCGCGTTAAAATACACAATTTTTGTCATATACATTTTGTTTTGTTGAGTGAACCATTTTCAAGATATTGCTTGTTATTCCCTTAAATATTCCAATACTTATCCTTTTTTCTCAAATTCGTTATTCAATTTTTTTGTCCTGGTAATGAAAGAGAATAGAATACTACACATAGCAACCAGCTCTTAAAATATTTGACTATTGCTTAAAGCCTACCAATTCCCCTTGCACCTACAAGAAAATTAGCAATAAGATTAACATGAAGCATATGGAGAATAAGCGTTTGTAAAAACTGTTTGTACAAGAGTAGAGAAAGTCATGTGAGTGTAACACATCAGATTTTTTTCATGCTATCGTTACACCGTAATTAGAGGTTATTTGGAGCTTCTTAAGAATTGCAATTTTGTGTTTCATAGTGTCAAAACGTTTGTCCTCCCCATTATTCCTGCGGCGGTCTATTTAACACAAATCTACTAGTCTAGTGAACAGCAGTTTTAAGCCAGATGTTTGACCGAATACTTCGTTGCGAATGAGAAATACGACCACCAATGGTTTATTATTCGCTTCTGAAAACCAATTAATAACGCATCTTGGTTTTTAAAAATAAGCATTAAATTTGTTACAACTTGCATAATTAGGTGTGTAGCAGATGGGTAAGACATTTAACAATATGCTTTTGATTCAGGAATTTTGGAAGCCACAAAATAGTCTTTATTTCTGTAAAAATGCTACCATTAATGCATCCAGGCATGGCAAATTATCCGATTCTGCCTTTTTAATACCTTCATCCGTCATTTTGAGAGAAAAGTGCAAAAATAAATATTTCAACAATAAACATCCACCATCAACGCAAGCATATGGCAAGACTGCACGTAGTACTAGACGGTGACGTGACAACTCGGTCGCTAAAGTCAGCAGCGTTTCGAGACCGTTGCGTAAAGGGAGTCTAAAATATTTGTTCCTTGCTTTCAAACAACGTAATATCATTTTCTGTTTTAGCACTCTTTGCATATTCCCAACTGTGAACATTACACACTAAAATTAATTTGAGCGGTCTCTAAGACCGCACCATGGCAACGGTGACAAAAATATAAGTACACTACGAGCAGTTTTTCGATATTAGTATCATCTTCAACAGATAATATTGCTGTGAGGGCAAAGAAGAAAAGCATATTTAATCGTACGCTTTGAGACAAGCGAAAATTATATTACTATTTCGTTTGTGCAGTTAGTTAATTCAAGCTCATTAACTAATGCAGTGTTTTTCCTTTACACTGTGGCCGCTGCACCTCGGACTCCCTCCGAAACGCTTATAATATCCCCGCAACCGCCTCAAGTTCCGATATTTACAGTTACAACTACAATAATAACAAGTACACAACTTATCATAAAGAGATGTTGGAATTTTTACCTTAATTGACTGAATTTCTCTCCTAATGCTTTCTTTTATTCTTTCAATGTATGCGGTTTGTTGCATAGATCTTATTTTTCAAGATCACATATAAAATAAAATATATCTACAGTTAAATCAGGTATCGTGAGGGCTACAATTCTTTACTAATTACTCTATTTTCAAAAGTTTCCTGTTTTAAATTTAATGATTCATCAGCTATATGCGCGGTAGCAAAGTCTTGTTGGAAAAGCCCAGACCGATATTCAACCTCAGTCAGCTATTATTGCTGTACCTATCTGATTTTTTTTAAAAAATATAGGTACTATTATTCTATATGCATTTACTGTACACCAATTTTCGTGTCATGCAAAAGAATCTTGTGTAAAATCGGGATTCTCTGTATTTCAATATCTGTTATTTTGCGACGAAACATAGCCATATAGAAGGAACCATGCTTCGTCAGAGAAGAATATTAAGCGTGGGTCAATTTCTTATGTTAAGATATGGAGTTATCATCATTACAATTGTCACTATGAGTACGCGAGGCGTTTGCGGAGGTATTATAACGTTTCGGCGGTAGTCCAAGCTGTGGTGGCCGGCTCACGAGCATCTGCGCGTGGCCACAGTGTGAAAGAAAAGTACTGTAATGCGCTATTAGGTATACAAAACTGATCTAATAACAACCATTCTGTAATAATATTAATGATTTTCTCCAGCCATGCTGTTAACCGTATTTATGACCCAAAAGTTTGATTCGATTGCAGAAACGATATTTACACAAAACCGAGCATTGATCATATGGAGGGACGTTGAACTAACGCTTCGCAAGTGTTTTCTGTCAACGCCAGTCATTCCTACACTGCAAAGTTTCAAATCATTTCTAAGTAATAATTTTCTGTTCATTGTCGTCAAGTGGAAACAAGTATAGCTTTTCATATGAATTGTACAGATCGAGTTAAAATCTTATTCCTTTTATGGCATTCCTGGAAATAATGATCAGTAAACAGTGTTCCTGATCATGTTAACTTGAATTAATGAGCATAGTAGTATTTCTCCATTAATTTGTATGCTATATTTTTAATAACACTAATTTAACAGCATTTACGAGACATTTTGTAAATATGTATTGTTTTGTTACTCTAAGAACGCCTTCGTAAAACAATAACATTTTAAATATATATATATTTTTTTAATTTCAGAAACATATTAATGAGTCCTTGTGTACGACGTATAAGGGTACAAAGACGTAGGAGTACAGTCGGGTGCAAAGAAAGAAAGAAAAAAAAAGACCTGCCGATATGAGGAACCGCGATTTCAGTTGGCAATCAATAATTATCACGCCTCTGCCGCGCCTTCCATCCCTCATTCGGTTACAGAGGTTAATGCTTGAAGGCCGAACCAATAAGAACCGGAGTCATTCAGGGACTAGTCTTTGGGAGGCGTATTGTTTCAACCATTCAGGTGACATATACCGATTCTCACCCCAGCTAGGCCTGACGTTACTTCATAGGGTAATGCTAGCGCATCGGACTTCAGCTAAAACCAATTAGAGGATGGCTCACCTAAGGCAGGCGCGGGGCAAAAATGATGAAATTCTGCCAACATTCAAGAATGGAAAGCACTAAAAGTAACCAAAAGCATCGGCACATTTTTTGCACTCGTCTGTGGAAAGGCGGAGGGGCCTACAGAACCTGGAGCAGGCCACAACGGCCCATTTGCTTCTAACGTGACCCCTGAGAGGGAAGGATGAGATCCAGGATGAGATGTGGGGATGCCTAACTATTCCAGATGAAACACATCCTGATTCCTGCTAGCCATGGCTCCGTCTCCGTACCTCCGGAAGTCCCGTTGGCCCGAGACAAGCTCCCAGAGGGGGACCAGACCTACCAAACGCCAGGGAAACACCTTTCCAAAGCTCTCAATCTATCGCAACACATCGGACGTTGTCGTCGTCTGGTCCTTCTACACTGAAACAGATGTAAGGTAATGATAGGGACAGAAAATTCGTGGTAGAAGAGGAAGCATTATAGCATTCACCTACCGATCCGGGGAAACCACGAAAAAACCCATGATCAGAGTGACTGAGCCAACGGGAATCGAACCCGAGGGGTGAGTCTTGTACGTTACCGCGGAGCCACTTCGCTCATTCTATGAAGGCAAATTTAGCGAGCAAGAGCTGGAGAAGTAACTCCGCCCTAACCTCCGACGCCTTTCTATTAGAAGGGTGCCTATTTTATAACCCGCCCCCGCCCTCTTTCACAGGGACGGAAGAGGATGTTCTACTTATGCGCGTCAACCCTAAAGGGGAAGACTATTGAACAATCTCGGTAGGGGTGAGTCTTTAGCCACCGTTTACCAGCTCTCCAGGTTGGTGCCGGAGGTTTCGGGAAACACATATCTGCCGAGTTCAACCCAATCCGAACAACTTCCATCTGAAAGTGGCTCAGATGCGGTCCGGCGTACGTCTGATAACATCAGAATGCTAGGAGCCCACAGCAACCGCACTACGGCAGCTGAAGGGGTCGAAACCCTGCCCCCTACGGAGGTCTATGAAGACGAAAAGGTCGTTTCAGTACATAACATTAGTTTCTATCGTGTCTTTTTTCCGTAAAGGGAAATATTTCTGCCCTAAATATCCCACCGAAATATAGGAAAAGTGAAGCATTTGATTTCTGCTCTACTTCCATTTAGTTGAAATTTTAGAGTAACAGTATATTTTCACGCAAGTACTTCTGAGAAAGTACGTTATTCTACATATATTGTGACGTATGCAAGCATTGTTAAGTGCGTACGTGACCTTGGCCGCCTGGATCGGGTATTACGCAAGAGAGTGGTGGGGGTAAGCAAGCTTAGATAGCGTCCCACGCTGAAGTAGCGTGGCTTGGCAGTCAGTGAGTAGAGTCGCAGCAGGCAGGTTGTGTTATACGCGCTCCCCATACAGGCATGTATGGCGTCCTTGCCGACGGACATGAAGCTAGGGAGGTAATATAATGTAATCCCCTTTTATTTAATAAACCCCTTGCCATCCATCTCTATTCTGTTTAATTTACCATAGTATAAAGATCCTTTCTTCCATTTGAATCATGTAGGAATCCTTTTATTAGATATTCTATAATATTTTTTCATTTTCATTTAGCTGCGTCCCTTGTCGTGGCCTCGCCTTGTTTAAATTATTAACTTCCTGGTACCTTATTAGCGAGTCGCTCTACCCCCCATTGAGCGAGTTGTTTAGGGGTCACGACAATACTCATAACTTAAAGTACCAAATGGATGTTAACCTAACGTTTCAAAATACAATCAGTAGTAGACACTTATGATTAAGAAAGAAGCTGAATCAGTTACCTGGACGACGGTTGGGAGCTCTGCTGCGGCCCTCTGGGGACAGGTGCCGGAGTGACCGGCGCTCCGCCGTCTCTTGCTGCGTATACGTCGTAAGCTGAGGCACGTCTAGGCAACTGCACTGGCAGTCCTGCGCAAAAGAAACATTCACCGCGTTAACATCTTCTGGCAAGAGAAACAACAGCTATCATAGAACCCCTAATAACTCCTGTCTCTCAAAATAAAAAAGAAAGTGCTCTATTTGAAAAAAAGAGACAGACTTCTAAACATGCACATGTGTTAGCAAACACAATATCCGTTCCTGCAGTTGTTCGCCTTAAACTTGAGCATTCTTAGAAGGGTCTCCATGGTATTTGTTGCATACACTTTATTACTTTCTCTACTACGTATAGTAAGTAGGGGAAGTATTGTTTCCACCCAAAAATTAGATATCGATATTTCACCGGAAATACATGTTTTGAGGTCCCCTGAATCCAAAAATAGCATTTTTGGAAACATGTCCGTGTGTGTGTCTGTGAACAGCATAACTCAGAAACGAACAGACGGATAAACACCAAACCTGGTATTTAGGTTCAGTATCTTCCAGAGATGCGACACGGTTTTCAAGAAAATTCCCCCACCCCAGATTACCCTTTACATGGAACATTTTTCGAAAATTTTAATTTTCTCAAAAAATGGCTCTAACGATTTTGATTAAAATATATGTTTAAGATATTTTCAGGACAAATGAAATGTATATCTCGAATTTTCTGGAAATGTCTCCAAAAGTATTCTTCATTGTGATCGACTTTTGCATAACTGGTAAACCATAAGAGATAGACAAAATTTTACTACACAAAAAATGTAAATCGCGTTAAAATTCACAATTTATGTCATATACATTTTTTTTGTTTGGAGAACCATTTTCCAGATATTGCTTGTTATTTCCTTAAATTTTCCAATACTTATATTTTTTGTTAAATTCGTTATTCATTTTTTTTATGTCCTGGACATGCAAAGAGAATGGAATGCGCCGCATAGCAACCAGCGTTTAAAACTTACCATATTCCCCCTGCATCTACAAGAAAATTAGCAATAAGATTAACATCTCGATATCTCGAGTAATATGAAGCATATGGAGAATAAGTGTTTGTAAAAATAGTTGTACAAGAGTAGAGAAAGTCATGTGAGTGTAACACAACAGATTTTTTTCATGTTATCATCAGAGTCAGGTAAATTCCTGTATCTAATTGGACTTTGCGAAATGACAGAATAATTGACTCACGCTTAATATTTTTCTCTGACGAAGCATAGTTCCATTTATATGGCAAAGTTTCGTCGCAAAATAACAGATATTGGAGTACAGAGAAACACGATTTTATACAGAGATCCCCATACATGACGCAAAAATTTGTGTGAAGTATATACGTAGAGAATAATAGGAAAATATTGTTTTTAAACAAACAATAAATTCACAGAGATACAAGAATGTCATACACAAATTTTTAAACAGCTGACGGACGTTGAATGTTAGTCTGAAATTTTTCCAACAAGACTCTGCTACCGCGCATATCGGTGACGAGTCTTAAATTCAATTCAGGAAACTTTTGAAAATAGGATAATTAGTCGCTCCAGTTTCCCTGATTTAACTGTCTATATGCGACTTATATCTATAAGAAACTTGAAAAAGAAAGTGTATGCAACAAAACCCATATGTAAGCAAACATCTGTGGACAAATTCACTCAATTTCGGATATTGAACACTCAAGTGTGATTGAAAATTTTCTGAGAAGATTTCAGCAATATGCGGATAGAGGACAGCACTTCCAACACATCTTATGATAAGGGATGTGCTTATTATCATTGTACGTGAGGCGGTTGCGGGAATATTATACCTCTTCCGGCGGTAGACGAGCCTGGGGCCGTAACGCTAGCCGCCGAGCGGTGCCACAGTGTGAGGGAACAGTACTATATCTACTTTAAGTCGCATTGGTCCAGTTATTTACATCATATCCGCATATAAAGTGCGTTCCGCAGCTGTAAAGGCATGCAGCAATTGGGGTACATTGTTTCATCAATGCCTTATGACATCTATGTTGCAATTGTACAGTTAGAATGCACTGAATGAAATTCAGCCTAGTTTCGACGCAAATACATAGAAGTTTTGTTGCAGTGCACGATCATTAGAGTAGGTGATTCGTGTCATTTTAAACTGGATGCATGCTTCTCTTACATGGAGAGGTCCAGCCAGTTATTAAACTTTCTATAAACATGAAATGAGATTCATCAGATAGGCAATATTAAAATCTGAACTCTTCTGGTGCCTGAAGCAGTATTTTTAACACTTAAAGGGTTTCAGTCGAATTATATAATATATAAATTCAATAACAGCCTGCCTTAAAGCAATATGTATATGTAACAATATATAAAAAGTGTATATTACAGTCATTTTATGTTTATATTATTGTATACATGTTTAATAATGTTATATGAATGTATTACGTAATTTAATAATGTAGGAGCTGTGAGAATAATAGGTTAAAAGTTGCTAACAATGAGGTAACTTTGAGGCAATAATGAGTAAGGCAGTTTGATAGTGCTACTAGTCATTATTGGAGCAACAATAATGTAAATTTTGAGACAGTTTATAAAATAGCCAATCAACAACCAGAAAAAGTTTTAAGTTAAATGAAGGTATTCTATTGGACCAGGATTAGCCAATCAGAGACTTGAAATACAGAATTTTACAAATGTGGCGGTAGAAATCAAGTCAGCTGCTTGTAGACGGACGCGTTGGTTGTAGACAGTGTTCCTAACCGGACACGAGATGTGTCCTCGAGAAATTTAATACGTATTTTGTGTGAGATAAAAAAATAGTTTACGGGTTAAAAAGTGCAAAGTAATTAATAAAAAATCTCACAGCTCTCTCTCTATATCAGTGAAGTGTTATTTAAATCGTGTCAAGCATTAGTAAAAGGAGTGAAGTAAAATTATAATCTGTGTAAGCCTACATTCTTCAGTCGCACCACTCCCTGCATAGAGAATCATGTCACTAACAATAATACTGACGCAGCCGAGGCAAACATAAATATATAATATTTAAAGAAACAGTCGAAATTACAAACTTAATATTTTTAAAACATGTGGGGCGAAGGCTACCGGATACTTTTTACCATACGTGCCGTTGCAACTACTTCAAGTTCGGCTTCCCAACAGTCGAAATACAACACAACACCTACTTAAAATTGGCTTTCCATACGTGAAGCATAAACCTATTTCATGTCTTTCTGTGTTCTATTCTATTCAGATCTGATATCTTACATTCACATGACTTTCCCTACTCTATATCGCTTATTAGTGGGTGTATAAATTATTCCTACGAACATTTGCTTTCCTATCTACTTCATTTAAACGAGATAAACCTTTGTAGAAATAGCTACATTACACATTTCGTTATAGATACAAAGAGAACAGCGACAGTCAAATGTTTAACAACTGGACGCTATATGCTGGCCTTAAAATTCCATACTGTTTCCATGACATCGCAAGAAACAAATGAATGTCGACAGGAATTTAAGAGAATGGCTACGTATTGAACAATTCGGGCCATTAATAACTGAATATCTCGGAAGTGGCTAGCGCACAGAAAAGTTATTTGAAATAATTTTTGTGTTCTATGTTTATTGCTTAACCTTCTGTACAAGATTATAAAAAAAATCCTTCCGAATAAAGAGGGATTCACAGGCTATTCCCATAAAATTAAAAATAAACATTTTATTTGTAATACGTATATGTTTAATATATGGTATTTTAATAAAACTCATTGGAGCCATCTTTTAGAAAATAAAAAGTATCGAAAAAATGTGCAATGTAAGGGCATTTTGGCGTAGAGGAAGCTTCTTGAAAAGCTTTGTGTCGCATCTGCGGAAGATATGAACTTATATACTAAGTTTGGTACTTATCCCACTTTGCGTTTTTGTGTTATGCTGTTCACAGACACACACATAGGTGCGGGCGCGCGAACGCGGACATGTTCCCAAAAATTCTTTATTTGGACTCAGAGGGGTCTCAAAACATGTATTTTCGGTGAAATCTCGGTATGGAATTTTTGGATGGAATGCAACACCTTCTCTATCAACTATTACGTGGTAGTTTATCTTTTTAACTTCATAACGATCATACATATATTTTTATACTTCAAAATATTTAACATATTTCTTGTAGAGAAAGTAAAAATTGGCTGAAACATAAATATAATTCTGATTTATTTCGGATTAAACATTCAGATGATTGATTCTTTGAAGATATTGTTAATGACGTAAGTAATATTGCTTTCCATGTGTTTTTTTATAAACTTTTTATCTGATGTAAAAATGGCTCAAACATTTGTATAATCTTTCACACCTAAACTTTTTTGCAGGCTATGCAACATTGCTGCGGGAAGGGGTTGGGGAAGGCTAAAATTAGAAATACAAATCTTCCGATATTTCCATCCCATTTCTGGAAATATCAGTGAATTTTTGGTCCACGATTATGAATAGCATGGGAGTTTTATATAATTACATTTATAAGAGGTAAAGGGGAGAATTCAGCATAAAATATTTTCGGAAGTAAACTCAATTTGTTTACTTTGCAACGCTATGATAACCGAACAAATGAAAGCACATACTTGAAATTTCATATTGCGAGATTCAAAGGATCGTACTTAACTATCCTTGCTATTTGATTCTGCCAGCACCATCTTTGTGTACGTTCCAGAATTTTCCAAGCCGCCCTCGTACACTAGCAGTATATAGCAAACACTTACCAAGTCCAGGTTCGCCGCCCCCGCTCGAACCACCGCCTCCTCCACTTCCTCCTCCTGAGTTCTTGACGTCATCGTCGTAACTGTGCTGCCGTTGAACGCGAGACATCCTCCGACTTCTGCCTTGACGACGGCGCCAGGCTTCGGGGTCGTCCCCACCGCCATCTTCGGGTCCGAGATTCACGGTAACAACAGGCTGTTGGGGTGGCCTCTCATCTGTCACAGAAAAACATTGGTATAACAGTATCAAGATAGAAAATAACCCGTGTTCAGTATAATTACATTAATTGCTCAACACAATGCTGTAGTAACTACGCCAATAGTACTGAAACAGTGCCTTGTATGAAAGCTATAGGGTAAGGTATATAAGAACACCAATATGATTTTCTTCTGGTTGCCAAGAGTGTCTCGGCTATAAGCACGCTCAGCCGGTAGCGCCTGTGCTTCAGTTCCAGTTTTTACAGTCTCAGTTTATAATATGCTTGATTAGAGAAACACACTAAGTGCCGGTTTCATAGTCTAAAGCTTAAGCCAAAGCTTTAGTAAGCTACGGACGCCGCTTACGCTTTGGTTTAATCTTTGCGAGTTTCCAGTAGGGCAGTCGGGTTTGGCTTTATTGAGCTGAACAGTTCCACGGAACTGAAAAGTGCGCATTCATATCAGCTAATTCCCATCATTTTATGGCGGCGCTGTTCCTAGAAACTTTTGTCGGTTATCCACCAACAAAGTTAAACTGACCGAGAAAACAGAGTCAAAATGTAAACTTTACTTCTCAAGAAGTCAGCATTGCCCTAGAAATTGTGTAGCAGAATAAACATGTAACAGATGCAAGTAATCCGACAAATTACTAAATCAAAGTGGGGAAAATTGCGATACAAAGGTTGGATTAGAATGCGTGAAACAATTTTGATAGCTCTGATTGCTGTAAGTTTTGAGAAGTTAGAAAAATGTCCAACTGCAGTAAGCGTGCTTTCACTTGCATATGACTTCAATGTTAAGACAAGCATTGTTTCTGACGAGAGGGCTTTGTTAGTGAAATGTAAAGCAATACGTTATATGTAGATTTGACGCCAATGAGAGCGAAAGTGTAGAGGATGAAGGTATGAAGTATCAATTTAAAATTAAGGGCATGCCAAATTAAGTTTGCTTCTTACGAGTCGGTTTTGTTTTTAATTGTATCATCAATAATTTCTAGTACCAACATTGCCGACTGTTTACTTAATCGAAACATCTTGAGGTCGCGGGTTCAAACCCGGCGGAGGGCGATGGCTTTTTTTCGGGCGTAAAAATCCTTAGCATGGCTTCCTTCGGAAGGAAAGTAAAGCCAGTGGTCCCGTGTCGCAGATTTACGGCACGTAAAAGAACCTCAAGCCTGTTAAAGAGGCCTCTGAGCAAAATTACCGGTCTTTCACGTCCAATATAGAATGGGGCGCTAAGGACCACAACAGTTAAAGAACGTCCATAAATAAAACTCAATTTCAATTTCGAAACATCTTGTAGAATTCTCGGTCATTACACATGTGAAAACGGTTTGGAGCCATTCTAAACATTCTACGAGGGCAGTACCAGAAGTACCCGACCTGAAGTATAGATAGTGGTAGTTGTTTCAAACAAATGACTGTGGTAGAAAGTACCAACCTTATAAAGCTTAAGTTTTAAGTTTGACGATGCTACGTTTTTTAGTAATTGTTTGGCAGGCATCAATAGTGAACTCTCTCAGTGAATTTGTAAACATGGATAAAACTGGCCATCGTTATGTGATACAATACTTTCATTTGAAAGGTCTTAGTCCAAATAACATTAAAGCTGAGCTAGATTCTACTCTGGGGGAGTCTGCTCCTTCGTTTAGAACAGTAAAATATTGAGTGGCAGAGTTTAAGCGAGGCCTTACGAGCTGCCAAGACGAACATTGCAGTGGTCAACCAAATGAGGTGACCACGCCAGAAATTGTGAAGAAAATCCACAAAATGGTGTTGGATGACCGTCGACTGAAAGTGCGCGAGCTAGCAGACTTCGTAGGCATTTAAAAAAGTGCTGTACCTCTCATACTGACTGAAAATTTAGACATGAGAAAGCTACGCGCAAGATAGGTGCCGCGTTCACTCACATTGGAACAAAAGCAGCATCGTGAAGAAGTTTCAGTCGAGTGTTTGGCAATGTTTTGCTGCAATAAAGCCGAGTTTTTGTGTCGATTCATAACCGTGGATGAAACACGGGTCCATCACTTCACACTTGAGACGAAGGAACGGTCAAAATAGTGGATTAAAAGGGGGGAATCGGCTCCAAAGAAGGTAAGACAGTTCCATTTGCAGGCAAGGTCATGGCGTCAGTATTTTGGAATGTGTGTGGAATAAGTTTCATTGATTATCTTCAAAAAGGAAAAGCAATCAATGGCGAGCATTATGCAAACATATTGCAGCATTTGAATGATGAAATCAAGCAAAAACGGCCTCATTTAGTGGAAAAGAAACCTTTGTTTCATCAAGACAATGCACCAGTTCACACATCCATTATCGTCATGGCAAAAATCAATGAGTTAAAGTTCGAATTCCTTCCTCATGCACCCTATTTGCCAGATTTAGCCCCCTCTGATTATTTTCTATTTATAAAGTTGAAGAAATAGTTGGTGGTAAAAGATTTGCCAACAGTGAAGAGCTGGAGTCTGCAGTTCATGGCTATTTTGCAGAACTCGACGGTTCTCACTATAAGCAGGGTATCGAAGCTATTGAACACCGCTGGGACAAGAGTATCGAGCTGAAAGGAGACTATGTAGAGAAATAAAGATGTTTTTTCCCAAAACTTTTGTTTTCTTTGTTAGGTCGGGTACTTCTGGAACAGCCCTCGTAGGTCGTCTTCTGTGGTGCATATGGGTTAAAATAATTTCAATTTCCTTATCACTAAAATCGTATTCTTCAAATAACACGGTGACTTCTAAGCTTAAACCACACTTCAGTAGGTTTAAGCAAAGCCACATATAAGCTCGGCTTATCGCTTGAACTACACACTTTGAAAGTCCACTGTAGTTTAAGCCTCCACTTACTTTCATCCTCTACACTGTCGTTCTTACATCTACATATAACGTATTGCTATACACTTCAGTAACAAAGCCATCTCGTCAGAAACAATGCTTCTCTTAACATTGAGGTTATAAGCAAGCAAAAGCACGGACATTTCTCCGCCATCTCTAAGCTTACATCATGCAGAGATATCAGAATTGTTTCACACATTCTAATCTACTCTTTCTATCGCAATTTTCCCCACGCTTTGTTTTTCTTGCTCCATGGTAATTTGTCCGATTGCTTGCACTCTATTATTACATACTTATGCTGTTTCAGAATTTCTGAGAATGCCGACTTCTTGAGAAGTAAAGTTCTACGTTTTGAGTCTCATTTTTCGGTAATTTTAAATTTATGTTGCTGGATGATCTACAAAAACTTATTTTAGGAACAGCGTCGCCAGAAAACAAACGATGGGAATTTACTCGATGCGCATGTACAAGCGTGACCAACTTTACACCTTTGTGGAGTTGTTTGCCTCAGCAAAGCCGAACCTGGTTGCCCTGTTGTAAAAACCCGTAAAACCTAAACTGTGAAACCATCCTCAACTCAGGTGCAAACCTATCCTAGACAAAGACAAGTAGGAAACTGTGTTAGATGCATGCAACACTCTTTCCTCAACTCTTCTGAGATTGGATAGAACAGGAATAAGGATAGTACAGAGCGGTCCCTTAGCGCTCTGGCTGGGAATTGCACAGCAGTCTTGTGCGACACGTCTGAATGAACTCAAGGCCACGGGCTCTTCCACTTATCGGACATGTGGCAGCGGGCTTCAGTCAGCTGTTGTTGCTTCTTGTGTATAGACGCGAGACGCGTGTGTATTTGTGTGCGATTGAATTATCGAATTATTACAACCCAGAAATGGTACTCAAATTTTCGCTTGAACAAAACTTTTTATGTATGACACGTATGTGAAAACCGACTCATGTAGACAGGTGTGTAGGCAATTTCACGATAAATTTCCTGGTGTTCCAGTTCCGAGTAGAGAAACAGTTAGATATCTAGTGAATAAAGTGAAGAGAACGGGATCATTTAATGTTGAAGTTGTAAAAAGAAACGAAAGGTTCTAACGAAAGAAAAACTTAATGAAATTGGCGAAGCATTTGAACGGTCTCCGAATAAATCTTTACGACGTGTAGTACAACAACAAGTCAGTGTTTCAAAAACCTCAGTACATAGGTCTACGAAACTGCTGAAATTAAAACCAAATAGAGTGACTATTGTCCATCAATTACGACCGCGTGAGGCTATCTTGGAAGACATTAAGAATGTTTTTGATGACAGAATAATCTCTAAAGGGTTATGGCCGGTTCGATCGCCGGATCTTACTGTGTGTGACTTTTATCTGTGGAGAACTCTCAAAAATAGAGTCTATAGAAATAATCCTCGCACCATAGACGATCTTAAAAACAATATAAGAACAGAAATTAGGGAATTTACGCAACAAGCGTGTGAATGGTAATTTCATCTGAAGGTGCCAAGAATGTTTATCTGCCGAAGGACACCACTTTCAACACCGACTGTGAAAAAGGTTAGCACTGATAAAATAAAAATTAATTATGTTTGTTCAATAGGTAATCAATATATCGTAATAATCATCATAAAATCAGTAATAATATGGTATTAGTATCAATAATGAGAATAATAAACAGATACACTGAATATAGCGCGTGGAACACGCGTCGCGACTACCGGCCAGATGGCTGAGGGACCGCTCTGTAGTTGCACTAATTTCTGAACATGGTCACTTCAGGAAACATCTACGTAAAATAGGACTCTACAAGGATGAACTCCCTTGTAGAATGTGCAAAGAGGATGAGGAAACTGCCTCGCACATTCTTTCGACTGTCCATTCCTGGCAAGAAAGAGGCTTACTCTTTCTATAACCAGACAAGATCTAGGAAAGGATGTTGACATTGGAACCAGGATACTGAAACTCGTTTAGGGAACAGATTTTGGGAAACAATAAAGGCATTCCTTCGAATGGGGTTGTACAATAAGCCTTTTAGGCTGGCTTGCGGGAGGTCGATAAAACTCCAACAAAACCCCCCCTTGTAATCCGTTCGTCCATCTACGTATAATTTGCTGGAGTTGTCCTGTCTAGGCTCCACAGACGTTACACCTGCATAACACATTCTGGTTCAAATTATTAATTTTGTCCTCAGTTCTTCCAGTGCTTGTTTATGGTAGACAAAGGAAGTAGTGTATTCCACCCAAAAGTTCAGTAACGAGATTTTCCCAGAAGTGCATGCTTGCACCCCGCCAAGAAAACAGCGGTTTTAGAAAACCGTCGCGCGCGGATGTTTCTGAACAGCGTAACTATAGTAATGTGTTACATTCACATGCCTTTCTCTACCCTCTATCGCTTATCAGTGGGTATACAAATTATTCGTATGAAAGTTTATTTTCCTATTTGCTCCATATTCATCTAGATAAACCTTTCCGGAAATTGCTGCATAACACATTTCGTTAGATATAGGTACAAAGAGAATAGAGATAGTCAAATGTTTAAGAACTGGACGGTATATACGGACATTAAGATTCCATACCCTATGACATCGCGAGAGCAATTTGAGGCTGTGTTTTTAACACTTAAATGATTTCAGTCAAATTATATAATATATAAATTCAGTAACAGCCCGCCTTGAAACAATGTGTATGTAATAATTTGTAAAATGTATGTAACAGTCATTGCATATGCTTATATTATTGTAAACATGTTCAATAATGTTAGGTCAATATATTACGTAATTTAATAATGTAGGAGCTGTGAGAATAATAAGTTAAACGTTGCTAACAATGAGGTAACCTTGAGGCAATAATGAGTTTGAGAGTTTAAATGTTATTTGTGATTCTTCGAAGCATTAATGTAATTTTAGTGACAGTTTATAAAAAATCTGATGTGTTACACTCACATGACTTTCTCTACTCTTGTACAATCTATTTTTACAAACGTCTATTCTCCATATGCTTCATATTAATCGAGATATCGAGATGTCAATCTTATTTGTAATTTTCTTGTAGATGCAAGGGGAATATGGTAGCTTTTAAGCGATAGTCAAATATTTTATCACTGGTTGCTATGTGGCGCATTCCATTCTCTTTGCATGTCCAGGACATAAAAAAATGAATAACGAATTTGAGAAAAAGTATAAGTATTGGAAACTTTAAGGAAATAACAAGCAATATCTCGAAAACGGATCACTCAACAAAAAAATGTATATGATATAAGTTGTGTATTTTAACGCGATCTACATTTTTTGTGTAGTAAAATTTTGTCTATCTCTTATGGTTTACCAGTTATGGAAAAGTCGTTCATAATGAAGAATACTTTTGGAGACATTCCCAGAAATTTCGAGATATACATTTCATTTCTCATGACATTATCTTAAACATATGATATTTTGATAAAAATCGTTAGAGCCATTTTTGAGAAAATTAAAATTTTCGAAAAATGTTCCATGTAAAGGGTAGTCTGGGGTGGGGGGATTTTCTTGAAAATCTTCGTGTCGCATCTCTGGAAGATACTGAACGTAAATACCAAGTTTGGTGTTTATCCGACTGTTAGTTTTTGAGTTATGCTGTTCACAGACACACACACACACACAGACACACAGACACACACACACACACACACACACACACACACACAGACACACACACGGACATGTTTCCAAAAATGCTTTTTTTGGATTCAGGAGGTCTCAAAACATGTATTTCCGGTGAAATCTCGGTGTCGAATTTTTGGGTGGAATGCAATACTTCCCCTACTTACTATACGTAGTAGAGAAAGTAAAAATAGCCAATCAACAACCAGAAAAAGCTTTAGTTAAATGCAGGTATTCTATTGGAGTAAAAACACCAATCAGACTTGAAATACAGAAATTTACAAGTTTAGACGGTTGAAATCTAGTCAGTTGCCTGCGGACAGTGTTTGTAACCGGATGCAAGATGTGTCCTCGAGAAATTAATTACGTATTCGTGTGAGACGAAAAATAGTATACGTATTAAAATGTGCAAGTATTAAGTAAAAGAATCTCACAGCTCTCAATATCAGTGAAGTGCTATTTAATTTGTGTCAAGGATTAATAAAAAGGAGTGAATTAAAACTTAAAATCTGTGTAAGTCTACATTCTTGTCGCATCACGCCCTGCGAAGGCTTCCATGTCTCTAACAATAATACCGACGTAGCCGAGGCAAACATAATTATTTAATACTTAAAGCAAAAATCAATTTACAAAGTTAATTTTTTTTAAACTTGGGGCAAAGGCCACCTAAAAATACATTTGGGGCGAAGGCTGCCGGAAACTGTTTAGCATACGTGCTGTTGCAACTACTACAAGTTCGGCCCCCCAAAGTTGAAATATAATACATCATCTTCAAATCGGCTTTTCCATAGTAAAGATATAATAACCTTCTTCAAATTGGCGTCCATACGAGGAGCTAAATAAATAAACAACTCCAACAAAACCATCTTCTTCAAATTCCAAAAATTACTTACGGATATCTCGGAAAGGCTGATGTCACGAAAACGTTAATTGAAATAAATTATTTTTTAACGAGATCTATATTTCTTGTGTGGCATGTTTTCGTCTACTATTTAACCTTTACCAGTTAAATAACAGAATACAAGATTCCTTCCGAATGAAGTGGACTTCACAGGCTATTACCAAAAATTCAAGATTTATTTGATATGTAAAATATCTTTAATATTTGGTGTTTTAATAAACATCGTTACAGCTATTTTTTAGAAAATCATACATTTCGAAAAATGTTGCATGTAACGGTAGTTTCTTGAAAACTTTCGTGTTGGATTTTTTGGAAGATACTAAACTTAAATACCAAATTTGAAATTTATCCAAATTTTCGTTCTCGAGTTATGCTGTTCACAGATCCACACGGATCCTTTTCTAATAATGTGATGTGATACTTTCACATGACTTTCTCCACCTTCTATCTTAATTAGTAGGTATACTTAAGGATTATTTTTTATCTGCTATATTGTAATCCAAATAAATCTTTGTAGAAATAGCTACATTCCACATTTCGTTATAGATAAAAAGGGAACAGCGATAGTCAAATGTTTAAGAACGGAAGTCATTTGTTGACCTTAAAATTCCATACTGTTTCCAACTGAAAATCGACAGGACTTGAACAGAATGGCCAAGTATTCAACAATTCCAACATTAATAACGGATATCTCTGAAATGTGATTTGAAGTAAATTGTGAGTGATGCTTATACTTTTTGTGTAATGCGTCTATACTTAGCTTTTACCAGTTATACAAGATTATACAAAATTCCTTCCGAATGAAGTGGACGTCACAGGTTATTCCGAGAAAATTCAAGATATACATTTTATTTGTCAGTAAAGATCTGTAATATATGGTATTCTGATCAAATTCGTTAGAGGCAGTTTTTAGAAAATAAAAGATTTCGAAAAATGTTGCATGTCAAGGGCAGTTTGGGATGGGGGATTTTTCTTTAAAAACCTTTGCGGTGCATCTTTGGAAGGTACCGAATCTAAATACTAAGTTTGATATTTATCCGATTATATGTTTTTTAATTATGCACACACACGGACCTTTTTCTAAAAACGCTTTTTCTTGTATTTCCGGTGAAATCTTGGTATCGAATTTTTGGGTGCAATGCAATACCTTCCCTACGCACTAGAGAAAGTAATTAAATAACGATCTTGAACTTGCTTTGAGGTCCTGCTCACATGTTTGAATGTTGTACAACTTTGGTAGATAAAAACCTCCTGCAGCAAAAACATACAAATCATCAAAATACACAAGTTGTATCAAATACATTTTTAATTTCTCTACCACAAAAATAGCAGGTAGAAAGGTATTGCATTCCACCCAAAAATCTGTATCAAGATTACTAGAAATACATCTTCTGAGGCCCTCTGAATAAAAAAAAGTGTTTTTAGAAAAAGGGTAGAGAAAGCCGTGTGAATGTTTTAATCATATTTGCAACTCTGCAGCTTAAAAGCTGGAAATATATTCGTGAAAAAAAGAAAAAATCTGATGTGTTACACTCACATGACTTTCTCTACTCTTGTACAATCTATTTTTACAAACGCCTATTCTCCATATGCTTCATGTTATTCGAGATATCGAGATGTCAATCTTATTGCTAATTTTCTTGTAGATGCAAGGGAAATATGGTAGCTTTTAAGCGATAGTCAAATATTTTAACGCTGGTTGCTATGTGACGCATTCCATTCTCTTTGCATGTCCAGGACAAAAAAAATGAATAACGCATTTGAGAAAAAGTATAAGTATTGGAAAATTTAAGGAAATAACAAGCAATATCTCGAAAACGGTTCACTCAACAAAAAAAAATGTATATGACATAAGTTGTGTATTTTAACGCGATCTACATTTTTTGTGTAGTAAAATTTTGTCTATCTCTTATGGTTTACCAGTTATGCAAAAGTCGTTCACAATGAAGAATACTTTTGGAGACATTCCCAGAAAATTCGAGATATACATTTCATTTCTCATGACATTATCTTAAACATATGATATTTTCATCAAAATCGTTAGAGCCATTTTTGAGAAAATTAAACTTTTCGAAAAATCTTCCATGTAAAGGGTAGTCTGGAGTGGGGGGATTTTCTTGAAAACCTTCGTGTCGCATCTCTGGAAGATACTGAACCTAAATACCAAGTTTGGTGCTTATCCGACTGTTCGTTTTTGAGTTATGCTGTTCACAGACACACAGACAGACACACAGACAGACAGACAGACACACACACGGACATGTTTCCAAGAATGCTTTTTTTGGATTCAGGAGGTCTCAAAACATGTATTTCCGGTGAAATCTCGGTATCGAATTTTTGGGTGGAATGCAATACTTCCCCTGCTTGCTATACGTAGTAGAGAAAGTAAAAATGAATAAGAATTTCCATTTGAGAAAAAGTATAAGTATTGGAAAATTCAAACGAATAACAAGCAATATCTCGAAAATGGTTCACTCCACAAAAAAATGTATATGACATAAATTGTGTGTTTTAACGAGATCTACATTTTTATGCAGTAAAATTTTGTGTCTTACGGTTTAGCAGTCATGCAAAATTCGTCCAGAATGAAGAGGACTTTTGGGGACATTCCCAGAAAATTCATGATATATGTTTAATTTACCTTAAAAATATATTAAACATATGATATTTTAATCAAAATCGCTAAAGCCATTTTTGAGAATTTCAGAATTTTCGAAAAGTGTTCCATGTAAAGGTAGTCTGGGATGGAGAATTTTCTTGAAAATCCTCGTGTCGCACCTTTGAAAGATACTGAACCTAAATACCAAGTTTGATATTTATCCGACTATTTGAGTTTTTAATTTATGCTTTTCACAGACACACACGGACCTTTTTCTAAAAATGATTCTTCTGGATTCAGGGGGTCTCAAAGCATGTATTTCCGGTGAAATCTCTGTATCGAATGTTTGGTTGGAATACAACACTTCCTCTGCATACTATATGTGGTAGAGAAAGTAAAAATAATTTAGTTTTAAGCGCATAATACTTTCAAGCTTTCAAGCACCATTTTCTTTTTAGCGGATAAGCATTTGGTGACATGTTTACCAACACTGTTATCGACGTGTTGTTCCGTTTGTTTGCCGCTGTCAACTTGAAACAGCCAATTGTGAAATCGATGCATATTTTACAAATATTTTGGCAATTAAGGAAATAATCTTAGAATTTAGCATTTCAGGCTCATTGCAGATACTTAGGAGCTTGGATTGCTATGGTAGTCTCAGTCCGTATTTTCAGCATTAAGCTCGTGTACAAAGTATTGAAGTAATATGTTTCATTACGGCGGCGCACCGTTGTTTATAACGTGTATCCTCTTATCACACTTTGAGTCTGTTGACGGGGAAGTAAGGCAAAGAGGAAAGGAGCCGCAGTTGGATTCAAATTGCCCGAAGGAGTTTTCCTTGTTTAGACTTTAAAACACAGAGCAAGTTTTCCGTATAGAAGTTGCAGTTTCCTTTTTTGTTTGAAGTTAAATTTCCTGCAGTGAACAAAGGCGCTTTATCAGCAGGTATTGTATGGCTTCATGCCATCCCCTTGCAATATCTAGGAGCGTAAAGTCTGCGAGTTAGGTTCAAGATTTCCTTACTAAGGCTTTCTTTAATCTCCGCTTCTGGGTATTGCTTTCTCCCTCTCTACCCTTTACTTAAGAGACAGGAACAATTGCATTACACCCAAAACTTCAGTATCCAGATATCAAAATAAAATCTACTGTACCGCATTTACGTGACTTTCTCTACCCACTATTATTTATTTTTATGCTTCTACGGGCTGCTCTTACGAAAGTTTTTTGATGTTACTTGATGTAATCGAGTGGGATGGCTCAGTCTGTGGCCCGCATTTAGGAGGTCCCGGGTCGATCACCAGCGACCATGGGTTTTCCGTAGTTTCCCCGGGGTTGGCAGGCGAATGCTGGGATGGTTTCTTCTCTACTACGATTTCCTTTCCGCCATTTCCCTTTCATTCTGTTCGCTTATCTTTCAGTCTGCTTCTAGCTCTCGTGGTGAATTGTGCCGGGCAGATGGCGCGGATGCATGTTGACTAGAAAGAACACTCCCATGGACATCAGAGCGCTACTGGACTGGTGGGTAGCTCATCGCCCTCTCTAGGCGGCTCCGGCGGTGGGTCTGCGTGCTTGGAAAATCCTAGAGATTTCCGCGCTCTTTGTGGCCTGTTTGAATGCGGCCTGTAGTCTCCTGTGGTTCCTTCACTTCATCCCCTCCTCCTGGGGGTATAGGCACAATAGATCTTTGTAGGTCGCGTCGCCGTGGTTTCCCCCTCCGTTCTTTGTAGGGGAGGGGTTCCGACCCCTCAGCTGCTGTGGTGTGAGCGCTGCGGACTCTTAGCACTCGTGGTACTTCTGACGTTACTAGAAGTACGTCGGGCCGAACATCGAGCCCCTCCCGATAGGGAGTTGTTCGGATTGGGTTGGACTCGGCGGAGCTGTGGTTCACGATACTTATGGGAGATTGGGTACGTCTGGCTGGTTTTTCCGCCCAGGCGAGGTTGTGAGACGCCTCGATGCTCTCCGGCACCAACCATGAGTGAGAGTTGGTAGACGGCATGATAGATTGCTGTCGGCCCTACCGAGGTTTTCGGTAATCTCCCTTTTTAAGGGTGACGCGCGTAAGTGGCGTATCCACTTCCAATTCCGCGAAAGTGGGGGGGGGGACTTTTTAGGAAACAAGGTATTGACCTCATGCGAAACCCCCACGGTTGGAGAGACGCTCGGATGGCGCTGACCCTGGGTTGTTAGGAGGGGACTTGGGCTTCGCCTGTTGCCTGGGTAGACCTTCGCAGCAAAAATGTCCCCCTCCGTTTAATAACCTACAACCTATAATCTATCTACTTGATGTAAACCTTTGTAGAAATAGTTTTACCACATATTTCGTTCTCGGTTCAAGGGGAATAGAGCAAATTGAACTTACAGTCAAATGTCCAACTCCTAGTTGCTAAATTATCTTTTCACGACATAGCGAGAAACAGCTGAATAGCGACAGCACTTTTAAACAAGTCAACGTATTGAAAAAGAACATCAAACCAACAATAACGAATATCTGTGGAAATGGCTGATATCAGAAAACATTATTTGAAATAAATTGTATACTTTAAAGAGTTCTACGTGTTTGTGTAGTACGTTTTCGTCTATCGCTTAACGTTTACCAGTTATACAAGATTATACAAAATTCCTTCCGAATGAAGAGGACTTCATAGACTTCAAGATATTCATTTATTATGTAAATATCTTGAAGATATGGCATTTTAGTAAAAATCATTGCAGCCATTTTTGAGAAAACAAGAAAAGTTGTAAAATATTTCCATATAAAGAGTAGTTTGTGGCGGGGAGTTTTCTTTAAAATCGTGTCTCATCTTTGGAAGATGCTGAATTTAAGCATCAACTTTGGTATTTATCTGTATGCTGTTCATAGATGCACGCGCTCACGCGGTACTTTTTCTAAAAATGCTTTTCTTGAATTCATGGGGCCTCAAAACATATACATTCTAGGTACGCGGTAGAGAAAGTAATAAGTTTTCAGATTCATTAAACCCCTAAAATTAAGAGAAGAGCTATAAGTGTGTCTTTGCGTGTGTGTGTTTGTGTGTGTGTGTGTGTGTGTGTGTGTGAGCGAGAGAGCAATGGAATTCCAAAACGAAAAAATTAAGTTAAAATTAGAATTTAAGCTTTAAAATTAAGACTTTGCACATTTTGATCTCATAAGATAAATATTTTAATTTAATAACCCCGCTGGTGTCATAGAGCAAACAGCGTAATGCAGAAAAATTCGACACCGAAATGTGACTAGGAATATAAGTTTGGAGGTAAATAAACCGCCCCCCCCGAACAGATCCGTAGGCTTGTGTTTATATATAATACTTAGGTGTCTTACCCATCATTGCATAGTGCATTTTTAAATAAGGGGTTAGAAACAACGATGAGACGGTTTTTGAAAGTCGTAAGTAGCCTACAGTTTTCATACGTATCTATTTATTTATATTTAATGTTTATTGTCAGAAGGCACATTGCAGTAATTGACAATGTGACGAAGCAGTAAAAACACTTTGTCAATACAAGGAAACAACATTGTTTGAACACAACACTTCACTAGCATGTAAGTTTAAAAATACATCTGAAGTACAAAAATGTAATGTATTACATTCACATGACTTTCTCTACTCCTGTACAAACTATTTTTACAAACGCTTATTCTCCATCTACTTCATGTTAATCGGGATCAACATTTGCAGACTTTATTTTATTGCTAATTTTCTTGTAGATGTAAGGGGAATATATATTTACAAGGGCAATATAGAAAAACAGTAGCCTTTAAGCACATGCATATCTCTTAATAGCTGGTTGCTAGGTGCAGCACCATTCCCTTTGCTACAGATTAATACTCTTTGCATATCCAAGACAAAAAAATGAATAACGAATTCCCATTTTAGAAAATAAGTATTGAAAAATTTAAGGGAATAACAAGCAATATCTCGAAAATGTGTCACTCAACAAAAAAAAATGTATATAACATAAACTGTGTATTTTAACGCGATCTACATTTTTTGTGTAGTAAAATTTTGTCTATCTCTTATGGTTTACCAGTTATGCAAAAGTCGTTCACAATGAAGAATACTTTTGCAGACATTCCCATAAAGTTCAAGATATACATTTTGTCATAAAATATCTTAAACATATGATATTTTAATCAAAATCGTTAGAGCCATTTTTGAGAAAATTAACATTTTCGAAAAATCTTCCATGTAAAGGGTAATCTGGGGTGGGGGGATTTTCTTGAAAACCTTTGTGTGGCATCTCTGGAAGATACTGAACCTAAATACCAAGTTTGGTGTTTATCCGACTGTTCGTTTCTGAGTTATACTGTTCACAGAGAGACACACACACGGACATGTTTCCAAAAATGCTTTTTTTTGATTCAGGGGGTCTCAAAACATGTATTTCCGGTGAAATCTCGGTATCAAATGTTTGCGTGGAATACAGTACTTCCCCTACTTACTATACGTAGTAGAGAAAGTAAAAATGCAATGTTACATTCATACGAGTTCTTTATCATTTAATAATCGGTATAAAAACTATTCTTGCGAAAGCTTATTTTTCCATTTTTAAATTTGTTAAGATCGATCAGCGTACATGCTCTACAGATCTCTGTGAATAATAGAATACAATAAAGGATTGTTAACACTTAAGGATGACCAAAAATGGCTATTTTTATGGGATATGAATAAAATATTACATAGCGATTAAAAGTGATACTCAGAGAGAAAATTAGTGTAGTTAGTGATCGGAGTTACTAAGTAGGAGATCCTGTGGTAGTCGTTTCTTCATGCGTGAGGGCCGGTGAGTGCGTACGCCGATGTTATAGATGGAATGTCTGGTAAGTGTGAGAAGAAGCGAGAGGCGATCTTATGTATAAACTGGTGAACAGGAAGGAGACCGAGTTCTTGATGCAGCTGCTGGTTCCCCACAAATCCAGGAACATTAGTAGCAATCGCGGAATCTGTTTTGGAGCACTTGTAGACGTTGGAGGCGAGTGTTCCTAGTAGTGCCCCAGACCTGGGAGGCATATATAAGGATGGATCGAACAAGAGATTTGTCAAATAGAAGAGAGCATTCAAGGGCAAGAAGTGTGTGTTTGTGTGTGTTTATGAAACAATGGATAGAGTTTATAAAGTGTTCCGGATGCTAATGGAATAAGGCGAACGATACGGGTATAGTGTCCAGCATCACTCCAAGATGCTTGACAGAAGTTATAGAATGAACCAGAAGATTTGTTTATTATGAATATGCAGGGCACTGGGGTTAGTGATACGCCTTAAGGAAAAAGAAATCTTAGCTTCGTTTTTCCGGTGTAAAAAGTATTCTCCAAGCGTGAAACCACTCTGCGAGACGATTAAGAGAAGCTTGAATTGTGCGAATAGCCTTCGGGAGATCTGCGTGTGAATAGAATAAAACAGTATCGTCGACGTATAAAGCTATGGAAGTTTGGACAAATCAGGACGATCGTAGATGTAGATGCTGAAAAGGTCGGGGCGAGTATCGACCCCTGTGGAACGCCTGCTTTAATAGAGCGCAGAGGCGACTGAATACCACAATACGAACTATAAAGCCACGTTCTGATAGAAAACTACCCATGGCAATGTATAGATATTGAGGAAGGCCGATAATACGCTAGAGTTTGAAGATTAAGCCATCGTGCCATACTTTATCGAAGGCCCTGCTACGTCTAGGAACGGGCCGTTGCGTGCTGACGATTTTCAAAACCAAGAACAATTAAGTTAAACGTAACAGCTGATGCAAGTAGACTGCTTTGAATGGAACCCGAACTGGAAGTCTGAAATAATTTTGTTCTGAGAGACATATTTAAGGAAACGTCGAAGACCGTTTTCAAGAAGTTTGGATAACGTTGATAATAAAGTAATTGGACGATAGCTGATAGGAAGATTTTTAGGCTTGCTTGGTTTATGGAATACTAAGAGGTGAGCAAACTTCTGTGTGGAAAGTAACCATGTCGGAGACAGACATTCAAGCATTCAAGTGCTTTACTTGTCAGGTTTTTATGACTACATTAGGTAGCAGATTTTTTTAAGAGGAAGACATGAATCAAATACCATAGTTCACTGGGGTCGTGAAGGAGATTCTGTGTGGAGCAGGGGTTTGATGTTAAAGAACATGGAATTCTTGTTCAACGTCTCGTAAAGTAGCATCAAATAAAGGTGAATTTTGAGTGAATGTCTGTTAGTAGTGGGAAGGAAGAGTGTCACAATTATCTTTAACTTCTGTAACAATACCATCACCAGCAGGAAGAGCTGGTATGAGAGTTGACTCAAGAAGAAGTCATCTTGTAGCGCCTCATAGAGTGTGATCATGGATTAAGGTGGTTAAAAATGCTGGAAGATGTAAATTCCTGTGAATCCCAATATCAAGAATATCGGGAGCGGCCAGCGGATTGCTGGGGTAGTAAGTAGGATCCTTAGGAGCTAAGACGGATAACTAGCATGTACTCACTATATTGTAGAGACGTTAGACATTGGGTTTAGTAGAGTAGCAACCCCATGAAGAGTGCTGCTGTTGGCCGGAAAAAGCAATGACAGTCACTGTTAAGCTTCCGTTAGAGACTTGTAAACGCTAATAATAGACCAATTCCATAAGTTTGATTCTCACCGCTTCAAGGACGCTTGGTAAAAATATGGCATGATTAAGACTATGCTGGATTACATTACACACACCTCCAAATGCTTTGGTAACTGTTCGATCACGGCGGTAAATATTGTAACCAAGAAGGGTAGAGGTCTCATTCGGAAACAGATAGGTTTCACTGATAGAAGCGACGTCGTTGTTATAGATTGTGAGAAAACTAATAAACGAAGCGCGTTTAGCACGCGAGGATAGGGAGTCGTTTAAGAAGAGATCAACAAAAGAGCTCCAAAAAGATGAGGCGATATCGGCAGGCGCTTCATTCTGTGGATGTATCGGAGAAGAGGGAGGAGGAGGAGGAAGAGCAGAAGAAGAAGAGTCTGAAGATCTCACTACCTGGGAATAGACACGCTGAGTGCTGGTACGAGATGTATTGTGCTGTGAGGACTACCGTGACTGCTGTGGACGGTGTTGTTGTTGCGGTGGTTGTTGTGATTGCGGTAGCTGACTTGAGGTTGTGGATGTAAGCCACCTTGCCACTGAGATAGCTGTGAGATGCGTTATTTGAGTTCCACATAGTGAGGAAATCCCGAGATGATCTTGTCCGCAGTCTACACATTAAACTGGAGTGATAGGTCGTTTCCTGCATAAGAGAAGTGGTGATCGCCAAGACATCGCACACAGCAGGGGTCAACTGACATTAATTCTTAGTGTGACTATAATGCTGACAACGAGGGTACTGCGGCAGTTCTGAATTATGGCGTCGATGTTCAACTTTTACAACACTGTACAGGAAGCGTATAAAATTAGGAATAATTGTTGTTAAGTTCAATAGCACAGATAGGAATTAGTTGCTTGTTTCTTTCTAGAAGACGTGAAACCTTTCTTACTGGATACTTTAAAGTGTATAGTTCGCCATAGATTACCTGATCGCTGAGAGAACACGGCAGATTACGAATGATCACTGAGAAAAGTTTATCAACAGGGTTTCTAAAAGTATAATATTCAGCGCAATGAAGTTAAAGTAGGCTGTAAGACAGCGAAAATCAGCTGACAGAAAGTATACGTTTATAAGCGCTCCACGAAGTTCTTCGTGAAAATCAGAGAGAACACCGTTTTTATATCCTGCAGAAACAACTGATACTTTTGTACATTGCGTATGCAAATCAGAAATTTTCTGATCACAATCATTGTTATCAGGTAGTGGATGGAAACTGTTAGAGTGGGAATAGAGTGTGCATATCGTGAACCACTGGTTTGCTGTGTGGGTGGTGCTACACAAAGTCGTGTCGAGGTCGGAGAACGTTGGTCTCGTACACTTTGGCAGTTAGAGCTGACAAAATCTACCATGCTGTCATCATCTTCCTGTACACTTGTTGTCAATTCAATTAGATGGATGTGATAACTGTAATTGAGCAGGCCGGATACTTACAGCAGTATCAGCAGTTGTACCAGAGATAGAGCTGTGTGAAGATGACTGTTGATGTCACTATACAGGGTTATATTAAATTAGTTACCTGATAATAAAGCTAAATTATACATAGTTATTTTACGTAGTTTATTTCCATTTCCATTACATACATTGACATTAAGTTTTATTTGCAATGTTTACAAATGTTCCATGTGACTCCCTTTTGACACTCGGCATATATCCCACCTGTACGACAGTTCATCCCAGATACGCGTGATCATGTCCGCATCTACCCGAGCTACCGCTACGTTAATTCCTTGACCAAGCTCATCGAGATTGGTCGGCAGTGGAGGTTTGTACACATTATCTTTAATGTAACTCTACACGCTAAAATCCAGCGGTGTTAAATCGGGAGATCTTGGAGGCCAAGCTATGTTCTCACCACGTCCAATCTAAGTGGGAGTGGTGTGGGATAGGTACGTAGTGACCTCTTGGTGATAATGAGGAGGTGCTCCATCTTATTGAAAAATGAAATTATCTCCCATATCTTCTTGCAGCTGTGGCATCAGATAGTTTTCCAACATATCTAGATATGTAATGCCAGTCAGAGACTTCTCATAAAAAAGAATGGTCCATACACTTTCACGGAGCTTAGCGCACAAAACACATTCAGTTTTGGTGAGTCACGTGTATGTTCCGTCGGTTTCTGTGTACCCATATTCTTACATTGTGGCTGTTAACTCTACCACTAAGGTGAAAAGTTGCCTTGACACTGAACACAATCTTATTAAGAAAACTATCATCTTCTTCCATCCTGTTCAGCATGCCCATACAGAACTCATAACGTTTAAGTTTGTCATTAGCACTCAATGCCTGAACCAGTTGCAACTTGTACCCCTTACACTGCAGTCGTCGTCGTAAAATTCTCCATACCGTAGGTTGTGGAATGGTCAGCTCTAAACTTGCTCTAGTTGTAGACTTCTTTGGACTTCGTGCATAGGTTCTTCTCACAGCTTCCACAACGTGGCCTGCTACAGGAGGGCGTTCCTGTCCTTTCTCTCGGTGTCCCACACAACCTGATTTTACGAATCGATCATACCATGTTTTGATAGTTTTCACCTGCGGGGGAGTTTTTTGATACTTTGTACGAAAACGTCTTTGTGTGGTAATTTGCGATTTAGTTACATGAAACCACAGACAACACTGCGCGCGCTCCGCACCGCTGTAAGACTCCATGGCGATTGCTTACTAGGCTCCAGGCATTGCGAGTACTTCACATTTTCCCCGCCAGACGAGCGAGCCAGTGCATGTAGCGAAGTCTGCCGACCATGTTTAAAACTTGATGATATGACATAAGGTTTGATGAACATCCGAATAAATTTCCATCAACAGTTTCGAAATAATTCATTCATACCTTCAGGTAACAAATTTAGAATAACCCTGTATTATGCAAGTTAGAATTGGAAGTGGTGTCCAATATACCACATTAAGTGCAGTATTTAGGGTTAGCCGGTATCTTCCAACTGGGGAGCCACCGTAGGTGTGGTACAAAAACGTTGAATATACAAAAGAATAAACAAAGCTGAATTTACACACACAACAATACGGCAACACAAAGACGTAGAATTGCGTAATGCGAGTTTCCGCAAACACTAATAAACGTTGCACACCAATGACACAGAGACTAATTTCACTAATACTAATAAAACTTTTAAAACACGTTGGATAAGCAACAAATATTGCACAAAAATGCACACTTCTACTGACAGCTAAACAGATCGTCAGTTGTCTCGTTTAAGAGCTGGAACGCTACATGCTGACCTCACTCTTTCCATGAAATCCCAACAAACAATTGAATGTCACCAGGAAGAACTTTAAAAGAATGACGAAATACTGAACAATTTGAACCATTAAAACTGAATTGCTCGGAAACGGCCTAAGCCACAAAAAAGTTATTTGAAGTAAATCGTGTGTTAGATTTAAATTTTTACTTTCTCTACTACTATAGTAAGTAGTGGAAGTATTGCATTCCACCCAAAAATCTGATGCCAAGATTTCACCGGAAATATATGTTTTGAGGTGCCCTGAATAAAAAAAGCAGTTTTAGAAAAAAATCCATCTGCGTGTCTGTATGTTTGTGTATCTGTGAACAGCATAACTCAAAAACGTAAAGTCAGATAAATACCAAACTTGGTATTTAGGTTCAGCATCTTTCAAAGATGCGACATGAACATTTTCAAGAAAATCCCTCTAACCCAAACTACCCTTTACATAGATCATTTTTCGAAAATTTTGATTTACTCAAAAAACGGCTCTAACGATTTTGATTAAAATATCATATACTTAAGATATTTTCTTGGCAAATGAAATGCATATCGTGAATTTTCTGGGAATGTCCCCAAAAGTCTTCTTCATTGAGAATGACTTTTGCGTAACTGGTAAACCGTAACATGGACAAAAGTTTACTACATAAAAATGTAGATTTCGTTAAAACACAATTTTTGTCATATACTTTTTTGTGGAGTGAACCATTTCAGATATATTCCTTGTTATTTGTTTGAATTTTCCAATACTTATACTTTTTCTCAATTGGGCATTCGTTATTCATTTTTTTACGCCCTGGACATATAAAGAGAATGGAATACTCGACATAGCAACCAGCTCTTAAAATATTTGACTATCGCTTAAAGCCTACCAATTCCCCTTGCACCTACAAGAAAATCAGCAATAATATTAACATCTCGATTAACATGAAGCATATGGAGAATAAGCGTTTGTAAAAATAGTTTGTACAAGAGTAGAGAAAGTCATGTGAGTGCAACACATCAATTTTTTGTGTAGTAGTTTTCGTCTATCGTTTAACGGTTATACAAGGTTAAACAAAATTTCTTTCGAACAAAGAAGTCTTCACAGGCTATTCTCAGAGAATTCAAGATATACATTTTATATGTCATGTAAACCTAGAATAGTATTTTAATCAGCTCACGCCTAACTGTCATAGTACTTGGAGTGGATCCTGATGCAATTTGGAATTCTTGTGTGATGATCTGGATAGATGTGTAGCTATTACTCTTTACGACCCTCTTCAAATGTCTGCGGTCTCTATCAGTCAACAGTCGAGGTCGATCTGTACGCTTTTGCGCTGTACGTGTCCCTTCACGTTTCCACTTCACTATCACATCAGAAACAGTGGACCTAGGGATGTTTAGCAGTGTGTACAGACTTCTGGCACAAGTGACACCCAATCACCTGACCACGTTCGAAGTCCGTAAGTTCCACGGAGCGTCCCATTCTGCTGTTTCACGATGTCTAATGACTATCTAATGAGTACCAGGCAGTAGGTGGCAGCACAATGCACCCAAGATGAAAAACGTATGTTTGTGGAGGTGTCCGGATACTTTTGATCACTTAGTGTATTTCTGACAATTGAGACTGACAGTTTTTCTTAAGGCCCCAACATACCACGACTCTCTGGTTGTCTGTATGCGTTAGAGCCCTATTCGACTGTTTCTCTCTTGTCACTTTCTTAATCCATTTGCCCCTTATCTTTCCTACGAATTCACCCAAATCCTACTTTTTTACCACCACCTGACTGGCAACATTTTTATTGCCACAGCATTGATTTTCATTTTCATCCATCTTGGACCCCATATGCCTTCTCTCCAATTACGAGTATTTGTATCTCTGCATTGCACCAAACAACGAAACGTACCTCCGTTTCTCCACATATAACGCATACTTCAATACTGCTCTTCCTAAAACCTTTAAGATGCAATGCCCCTGTTCGCATCTATGCACATGCCTCTCACTGTTACTTACCTGTCAACATACTATTTTGTAGGAACAATCTCAAAGAGTTTTCGTTCTCAAAACTTGACGATATTTCATGTCCTTCAGTATCTTCCAACCTTCGTCTTACTTTCTTCCAAAATAGAAATAAATTATTTTTGTCTTCTCTGCTATGATCCTCCATAACAGAATAGAAATAAGCCAAGGTTTGTTTCTGCTTCTTCCGCCAGTTATTAAACAACAATAATACTATAAAGAGAGAACATATATGTGTTGGGTAATCTCAAAAACCACTCTACCGATTTTGATAATTCTTTCACCATTGAAAAGCCCATTCGTTCTGACAGACGTGCGGCTATAAAGTCTCTTCTAATTTCATTTTATAAATTACTAAAAGATTTAAAAGTATCTACAAAGCAGTTTTACTTGAATACAAACACATTGGATTTATAAAAGAACATGCTTACGAAGAAGGCCATTTTGTTTGAGAAGGCCATGGAGTAGGAAAATACGAGTAGTTGTCACCCACAGAATCTAAATAATTGCTGTACTTCACAGGGTATAAAAACAAAAGCCGGTTACATTTTATTGCAAGGAATATACATAGCTGGGCCATGATGTAACACTTCAGCAAACAGAAGACAAGAGTTTAAAAAGCGACAATCGATCCTGTGTTATATTTGCTTCTTTAATTGTCATTTATCAAATACAGTAGATGTGTGTGTGTATGAAACGCAAACGTCCAAATCTCTGAAAAAACCTTTTATTCTAATTGTGTACACACCGAAGTCTCTAGTTGTCAAAATCTTTAATAACCCTCATGTAAGAAATTTTTATTTATTTCCTTTGTATTTATGTTGCAATCAAGTTCATTAGCAGGACATGCTAAAAGTTTTCGACATTCTGCTTTACGTTGGTCTTCAAAAGCGATAAAACTGATGTCCTACATGTCTTACAGATGTCACCTTCTAGATCCAATACAATGCTGACAACATATGAATAACAAATACCGCCAAATTCAGTAAGATGCCGCCAACGCTCTCAGCGTGCGTTCCTAATTACGTTTTATTTCAGGTTTTTTAATTTTTTACGCTTCTGATTCACGGGAGATTTGGCTTTTTTTATATAAGCTCAGGTTTCTCGTCCGCAGGAGGTTAGGCTAGGTTTAGTTTTTTTAAATATAAGCTTAGGTGTCCGATTCACGGGAGGTTAGGTTAGTTTTTACTTTCTCTACTACGTATAGTAAGTAGGGGAAGTATTGCATTCCACCCAAAAATTCGATACCGAGATTTCACCGGAAATATATGTTTTGAGACCTCCTGAATCCAAAAAAAGCATTTTTGGAAATATGTCCGTGTGTGTGTCTGTGTGTGTGTGTGTGTGTCTGTGTGTGTGTGTCTGTGAACAGCATAACTCAAAAACTAACAGTCGGATAAACACCAAACTTGGTATTTATGTTCAGTATCTTCCAGAGATGCGACACGAAGATTTTCAAGAAACTTCCCCCACCTCAGACTACCCTTTACATGGAACATTTTTCGAAAATTTTAATTTTCTCAAAAATGGCTCTAACGATTTTGATGAAAATATCATATGTTTAAGATGATGTCATGAGAAATGAAATGTATATCTCGAAATTTCTGGGAATGTCTCCAAAAGTACTCTTCATTATGAACGACTTTTGCATAACTGGTAAACCATAAGAGATAGACAAAATGTTACTACACAAAAAATGTAGATCGCGTTAAAATACACAACTTATATCATATACATTTTTTTGTTGAGTGAACCGTTTTCGAGATATTGCTTGTTATTTCCTTAAATTTTCCAATACTTATACTTTTTCTCAAATTCGTTATTCATTTTTTTATGTCCTGGACATGCAAAGAGAATGGAATGCGCCACATAGCAACCAGCGATAAAATATTTGACTATCGCTTAAAAGCTACCATATTCCGCTTGCATCTACAAGAAAATTACAAATAAGATTGACATCTCGATATCTTGATTAATATGAAGCATATGGAGAATAGGCGTTTGTAAAAATAGATTGTACAAGAGTAGAGAAAGTCATGTGAGTGTAACACATCAGATTTTTTATGTCCTGGACATGCAAAGAGAATGGAATGCGCCACATAGCAACCAGCGCTTAAAATATTTGACTATCGCTTAAAACCTACCATATTCCCCTTGCATCTACAAGAAAATTATCAATAAGATTGACATCTCGATATCTCCATTAACATGAAGCATATGGAGAATAAGCGTTTGTAAAAATAGTTTGTACAAGAGTAGAGAAAGTCATGTGAGTGTAACACATCAGATTTTTTTATATAAACTTGTTTTAATTAATTGCTAGTGCTTACACAAAAGCACGCGAGCGAAGCGAGCGCGCGTTCCTAAGCTTAGATTTCTGATTCATGGGAGGTTAGGCTAGGGTTAGTTTCTTTATATGCAGCAACTGTAAGTTTTCAGCACCGAATTGTTCTCTTACTATCGTGTATACTGTGTTTTGCATCCTCCGCAAGCCATTTTGTTTCCTATTATGCACTGTTAACAATGCGTTGCGTTTCTTTCAGCGGCAAAACAAAATGAGGAAGAAGAAGTAACAATACATCGCGGATTTCACTTCTCATTTAGGTTGGCTGTTCCCATTGCACATGTGCGATAGCGACAAGATGGCTAGGTTTGTTGCCTTCACATCGTAATTTTACTATAAAAGAAAACACCTAAAACAGGTGGGCACCAGATATAGAAGAGACAACATCTACTTCTAAACTCACTTCTAAGGTAATTTATTTCCTTTCTTTTAGCTTTTATTAATGTTTTCAATGAAGACCAAAATAAATCAGAATTGCTTTAGTTTTATAGTGTGAAAACATTAGAAATTAGTGAACTGAAAATATTATTTTTCTGAATGGCTGCAGACTATGTGTCTGTTCCAAGAGAATACCATTCCCCTATATGCAAATTAACATGGTAGTCTGGGAGTGCAGAACTATATTTCGTTGTATATGTTAAGAGCTTTTGCATTATAAGCTCTTGGGACCAAAAAGAAGGTACAACAGTTTAAAGTTTCAGCTACTATAATTATGTAATTCCGACCGAGGATTGTTCCACGCAAAGGATACTTATAGACTATGCAGCATTTCCAGAACTTGAAAGACTGTCGGGGGGAGGTTAAGGATGTCAGATGTTCCGCTGATGTTCCTTATGCGCGGATATGAGGTGATTTTTCATTTATGATTTGGAACGCTTGGAACTGTGCGAAATTACATTATAAGGGCTAGAGGGGAGGATTCACTATAAAAACCCCAGTAATTTAATAAAGAAGGGGGAGTTGCATGGACTTATTTAGTACTCTAATTTAAAAAGTGCAACTTCGGGTAAGCCAACTAGCTCTAATTAAACAAACTGCTATTCTGAATTACTTTGGTGTTCATTGAAATGTTAATAAAAGCCAAAAGAAAGGAATAAATTACCTTACAAGTGAGTTCAGATGCAGATGTTGTCTCTTTTATAGCTGGTGCCCACCTGTTTTAGGTGTTTTACTTTTACAGCAAAGTTACGATGTGAAGACAATAAACGCAGCCAACTTGTCGCTATTGCACATGCGCAATGGGAACTGCCAACCTAAATGAGAAGTGAAATCTGCGGAAAAAGCCATGTATTGTTAGTTCTTCTTGTTCATTTTGTATTGCCACTGGCAAAAATGCAACGCATTGTTATTAAAGACTTTCCACCAGAAGTTTGATTTTTTGATTGTTATAGCGAAAGTTATGTTATATTAAAATGTTATTTGCATTAAAAGTTTAATAAACACGTTCCTTTACAGTAACACTGCTAGATAATTAGTGGTATATAGTTAACGTAAGGTTATACAAAAAAAAAAAAAAAACCTAACCTACCCTAACCTCCCGTGAATCAGACACGTAAAACATTAAGAAACCTAAAATAAAAATCTGATGTATTACACTCACATGACTTTCTGTACTCTTGACAAACTATTTTTACAAACGGTTATTCTCCATATGCTTCATGTCAATCGAGATATCGAGATGTTAATCGTACTGCTAATTTTGTTGTAGATGCAAGGGGAATTGGTAAGTTTTAAGCGATAGTCAAATATTTTAAGAGCTGGTTGCTATGTCGAGTGTTCCATTCTCTTTGCATTACCAGGACAAAAAAAATGAATAACGAATTTGAGAAAAAGTATAAGTATTGGGAAATTTAAGGGAATAACAAGCAATACCTCCAAAATGGTTCACTCAACAAAAAAAAATGTATATGACAAAAAGTGTGTATTTTAACGCGATCTACATTTTTGTGTAGTAAAAGTTTGTCTATCTCTTATGGCTTACCAGTTATGCAAAAGTCGTTCACAATGAAGAATACTTTTGGAGACTTCCCAGAAAATTCGAGATATACATTTGATTTGTCACAAAAATATCTTAAACATATGATATTTTAATCAAAATCGTTAAACCCATTTTTGAGAAAATTAAAATTTTCGAAAAATGTTCCATGTAAAGGGTAGTCTGGGGTGGGGGGATTTTCTTGAAAACCTTCGTGCCGCATCTCTGGAAGATACTGAACCTAAATACCAAGTTTGGTGTTTATCCGACTGTTCGTTTCTGAGTTATGCTGTTCACAGACACACACTCACAGACATGTTTCCAAAAATGTTTTTTTTGGATTCAGGGGGTTTCAAAACATGTATTTCCGGTGAAATCTCGGTATCGAATTTTTGGGTGGAACACCACTTCCCCTACTTACTGTACGTAGTAGAGAAAGTAAAAAGTAATTAAGAACGCAGGCTGAGATCGTTGGCGGTACCTTACTGGCTTTGGCGGTATTTGTTATTCATATGTTGTCAGCATTGTGTTGGAACTAGATGATGAGATAGGGTGACATCTGTAGGACATGTAAGAAATCACTTTGATCGCTTCTGAATACCAAAGTAAAGCACAAAGTGGAAACAGACTTATTATATTTCAGGTATGGACGTATTTGACTTACCGGGTTTGGAGAAGTTACGACGCTCGCTCTGCGGACTGCCCACCCGACTGCCACCGGGAGAAGGCTTCCCGTGTTGTCTCCACTCCATCTCGCGCTCCCATCGCAGTTCCTCGCGTCTCTCTCCAGCCACCTTCTCCAACTCCTTGAGGGAAGCGGGCGATACGTCCGAGTGACGCCGGAGCTCGGGGGACCGCGGGGGAGCCAAGCCGGCGCCAAGACCTCCGCCTCCGCCACCTCCTGCACCTAAAGGAAGCCAAGTACAAGAGTTTCGACGTGTTCCCCGCAACATGAAAAAGTTCCTACCTTCCCTTCCAGTCTCGTCTGGCGGAGCAAGATTGTGTTTTCACCAACAGCAGACAAGCCACAAGGAATCCACTAGGGTAGTCCAGGCACGGGGAGCCAAACCTGAGAGAGCCCCCACAGCCCCGACGTTGCTGTGCGTACTATGCCACTAGATGGTGCTGTGCTCACGATTACTATGTATGTACACCCGTCCCTTCCCATACTCTGCGATAAAGCTTGAAAATGATCACAATTGTATCCTCTCCACTTTGAGTCGCACTAGGTACAATGGCTGCTGAAGTAGTTTGTATATAATCGAAAAAGTCAAAGCGATCGTTGGTTGGAGAGTCGTCACTCAAATTACTGCCAATAACTTTGAAATTCTCGCCAGGCACTCTTACGATGACAATAAATAACGTTTATGTAAGTAAAATGAACGAAATACAAATAAAACCCCAAAATGAACAAATTTGTTCCTGTGTTTTCTTTTCTGAAGCAATTCATTTTTATTTATAAAGTATGTGCTAAGTTTATAAGAAATGTACCATCTTATTCCAAAATTTTGAAAAAACTACAAAGCAAGGAAATTTTCCATAGACCATCAAAAAGCATCGAAAGTATTTTTTGCTCTGAAAGTACTGAAAAATTGAACTGATAAGTTGGGAATTTGTTATAGAATGTATCACAAACATCTAGTAAGAAATAAGCTAATTCCTTCAGAAATACAGAATTTCTAAAATTCACACGTTGATTCCCTTAATATTTGCACTTTGGTGACCTTCCTGATTGTTTCTAAGTGGATCAGAGATTAAAACGCTACCAATCTGCCCTTTAATGATGCAAGACTGGGCAAAGAAAGATAATTTAGCGGCGTCGTAATTTTTGTTCGTGCATCTTATTCTTTTCGGTTTGTGCTGCATATATCTTCGTACATCAGATGTTACAAGGAAATAAACAACTGACGTGTGTTTAGTGAAAAGTATACAATATGAACACCTTTGTCCCCATACTACATGAAAATACAGAAATAAATTAAATAGCTTATAACGATTATAGGAAAGATTTACAAGAATCTGGTCTAAATTATTGCACCTGGAAATGTTTACATATTCATATATGAGGGGCATTCAAATGAAACCTGGTCAGTGCGTCTAACTTTGCACTACACGTAAGGTGGCACCACGTAACTGCGTGTATGGTGGCACTATCTATTGGTAGAGCGACTGCAGCGTGTGCAACGTTTGACGTTGCATAGCGACAGTGTAGTTTCACGCCGAAGAGAAGGTGGTCACACAAGTTATCGTCCATTACTGAACATGAAGGCGAGTAAGCAGGAACAACGAGGAGTGAGTCAGAGCAAGCATTGGAAACATGCGACTTCACCATCCCCAAAGAAATTAAAGGCTGTGCACACGAGTTCTGGTAAGGTCATGATGTCCTTTTTTGACCACAAGGGCCCACTGCTTGTCGAGTTCCTGGAAGGGGAACCACCATTAATGCCCAGCGTTATCAAGCCACTTTACGGAACCTTAAACGAGCCATCAAGTCGAAACGCCCAGGCATGTTGTCCAATGGCGTTATTCTCCTGGATGATAATGCCCGCCCATACACTGCCAATGCGGTGAAGACGACATTGCAACAGTTTCGATGTGAAACGCTGGAACATCCACCGTACAGTCCAGACCTTTCACCGTGTGACTTTCATGTTTATGGACCTCTAAAACAAGCTATTCGCGGACATCGATTCACAACGGACGATGAAAAGTGTGTGAATGGATCCAGACTTGGATCCCACAGCAGTCTACTAGCTTCTTCAAAGATGGAATTGATAGGTTAGTGTCGCAATGGGATAAATGTGCTAACTATTTTTGAGTTAATAAAATCGTTACCGTTACCTTACACAAGTGACCGTGTTTCATTTGAATGACCCTTATACTTAAATCGGTAACATAATGGATAACAACCAATATCATTCCACCCTGTGATGTCCTTCCTTATTCCCCCATGCAATGCTGCTGTTGTTTCCAACGCTCTCCATATTGTTTACCACGACCTTCGGGAGAACTTCGTCCCACCCAACGGGTGGTATCTTTTCTCGTTGGAAGGAGGGGACCTACAGCTTTTACCATGCACTGCAAACAACGCTTGCTCTTGGGAATACTTCATATACTTGTAAGCTAGTCTTGGGTTGCAACCGACCCCTGGGCGTTTAGTGAACGAAATCATTGAGTTACCTCGCGTTCTATTCTTTAAAGGTATAAAAGCTAAGTTTTATGCTTAAAAACTGTATTTCTATTCTCTACAGAAATTCTAAATAATAATAAACATGTAGTACTGCAATGCATGACATGTGCATGCTTTTGGTCAAGTGCGTTCTTTTAAAAACAACCATTGCACCTAGTGAAATCTCAAAATTGCAGGTTATGAGTAAATAGATTTGGAAAGAACATTAATTTTGATAATTAAACTTTAAAAGGAAGAGAATTTAATCGCAAAACAGTATTTGTTTTATACTACGAGCCTTGAAATTATCACCCAAATTAATCCTCATCTCAAAAGCAATACAGCAATACCTAATGTACGAAAAGAAGTTAGCATGTGATTAAAATTTTAAAAATGTATTGCATTGGTTTCGAATTGTTAATATATCGCAGTGAAACAGTCTATATACAGCTATAGGGAACTAATTCTGTTTTCTAGGAGGTGATGAAAGTTTCTCTCTAATATCGTGATTGTGCAGACTGTACGGAAGAAATGAAGATGTTGGCAACACTTGTGGAAGCTTTTCGCCAACATAGGATTAGGTTTTGTGTAAAAGCTGAAAACTAGAAGCTAGGCTCTGAAGAAAGTCGTGAAGATCCTATTTCTAAGGTGGTCCGCTAAAAGGCAAGTTCGTGGATCACAGGAAAAGGAAATCGGCGGCCGCTACTCTAATGGCTGTACCTGAGTTACACTTCTGTATTTGCTTACATAAATACTTTTGTAATCACCCAGCTAATACTTTTGAGAGGTTTTGATACCTGGTAAAATTTGCTGAAACTTTAATTTTTAATCAAACGTTAAGACTATATGATTAACTAAGTACCAAAAAATTAATTATATTAAAAGGTCTGCTAGAAAACACATTTCTCTGAAAAAAAATCTGTTTTAATTAGTGTACCATCTCTGGTGGTGTTTAAGATAAATTATTGTTTAATTGTTAACATGTTAAACTTAATTAAACTTTGCAAGTGTATTCATTAGTTGGTTTAGTATTGTTGTATAATATTTTGAACATGCTGGGGCTATTATACAATTGAAAAAATTTTGCAAGCCTACAGAACCATAGAAAGTTCTATTTCACTAATAGTCAAATGTTCAACTTCATACTGATTCAAATTCAAGAATCACATAACCACCAATAAAGAAATGCAGGAAAGAAAATAAAACATGTATATTAGCACCAGTATGTTCATATGATGAAAAATCAACAATAAAGTGCTGTTTTTATCTAATGACTTGTGTAATGATAATATTTAATGTGTTGCTTTTCGTTACATAAATGGGTATACTTATTCCATGTGTGCGTTATTTGGGATTTCGTTCAAAAATATACTATCACATTACAATCCGTTTTTTCAAGATGCATTTCATTTGTGCCCCTGCACCTTATATTATATAACGAGGTAATAAATTATCGGAAAAGCAATAATGAAACTGATATTGACCTTACTGTGCCAAATCGTGATGATAAACTATTCCTCTAATTGCAATAATTTAACAATGTATTGGTCTCAACTTTAAAAACAATTGCAGCCAAATTAACGGAGGGAAAATTGTCATTTCTAATATTTCGAAACAGCGAACGATATTATAGTTGTACAGCACTTTTCCTTCACACTGTGATCCCCGCACGAAGGCTCGCGCGCCGGCCGCCACAGCTCGGATTCCCGCCGTAACAGTTATATTGTCCCCGCAAACGCCTCTCGTACATAAGTTACAATTACAGTGATAATAAGCACATATCTTGTGATGAGAGATGTTGGAAAAGTTATACTTCTCCATCCACACATTTCTGGTTATCTTCTCAAAAAATCTTCACTTACACTCGAGAATTCAATATCCAAAATTGAGTGAATTTCCCATCTGGCGTTTTCTTTTAGTTCTTACAACGTTAGGGATTTGTTGTACACACCTTATTTTTATGTGCTCATCAGAATCGCGTAAGGTTTTGTAATTGGATTTTGTGAAATGATAAAGTAATTGACCCACGCTGAATATTCGTTACAAACGAGATTCTCTTGCATAACGCGAAAATTTGTATCTGGTAAATGCATACAGAATAAGGACCTGTATTTTTGAACAAACAACAAACGCAAACTGGTACAGAAATCACTTACGCCATTTTTTGAACAACTGATCAACGTTGAACGCCAGTCTGGATTTTTCCAACAAGACATTGCTACGGCACATACAGCTGATGAGCAATTAAATTTAATTAAAGAAAACGAAGTTATTGTAGCCAGTAAACAATAATATCCTCACGATCCCCCGATTTAACTGTACCTATATCTATGGGGAAACTTGAAAAATAAGGTGTGTGCAACAAACCCCATACACAGGAAGAACTGAAAGAAACAGCAGGCGAGACATTAATACTTTCTGATACTGACTCTCCAGTTTGGATAAAAATTTCCTGAGAAGGTGCCAGAAATGTGTGGATAAAGAAGACAGCGCTACCAACATCTCTTATAAGTTAGATTCTCATTGTTATTGTAATTGTAACTATGAGAACGTGAGGCGGTTTCTGGGATATTGCAACTGTTTTGGTGGGAGCCGGAGCTGCGGCGGCTCTCACGCGAGCAGCCGTACTGTGGTCACAGTGCGAAGGAAAAATGCTGTAGTATAGTTATAAAAGTGCACAGATAATACTCTGAAAGGTATAACTGCTTAGGAATTTTATTTCCAAGTATGCATGCACTGGTCATTCCATGCTTCGGTGGCGATATGAAATTTTGGAGACAGTAGTTGAAAACATACCGCTATCACTACGCGTTCCTCCGTGGTGTACAGGCAAGATAGCTTGTCCTTGAAACAGTATGTACAGGCAGGACTTTCAGAGTACCAATAACATCTTGCAGAGTACGTGTCATTGCCGGGTTCTGTGAATTCCTAAAAAGACAAAGATTTCTCTCCCACTTAGCATGCACCTGGGACTCAGCAATCATAGTACAGGCTGGTGTGGTTAAAAATGTTATATTATGTTCACTGTTTAAAATTATAACATTGTCAAACAGCTAGGTATTAAGTCCTTAGACAAAACATTTTTCTTATTTAACAGATTAGACATCTCGTTGCAGCACTTACACCCCTAAGGACTTAACAAGCAATATCTTAGACCAGTAGCCGTCGAGGAGCAAGCAAACTCTGGATCATAGCGTATCCAGGATGGGTGATCATCCCAATGCCTTGGGACAGTATTCTGTCGAGGAGCAAGCAAACTCTGGATCATAGCATATCCAGGTGTTTGATCATCCCAATATCTTGGGTCAGTAGCCGTCGAGGAACAAGAAAACCCTGGATTATAGCGTATCCAGGATGGGTGATCAGCCCAATGCCTTGTGTTAGTACTCTGTCAAGTAGCAAAAAACTCTGGAACATAGCATATCCAGGATGTGTGATCAGCCCAATGTCTTGTATCAGTACTCTGTCGAGTAGCAAACAAAATCTGGAACATAGCATATCCAGGATGTGTGATCAGCCCAATGCCTTGTGTCAGTACTCTGCCGAGTAGCAAACAAACTCTGGAACATAGCATATCCAGGATGTGTGATCAGCCCAATGCCTTGTGTCAGTACTCTGTCGAGTAGCAAACAAACTCTGGAACATAGCATATCCAGGATGTGTGATCAGCCCAATGTCTTGTGTCAGTACTCTGTCGAGTAGCAAACAAACTCTGGTACATAGCATTACCAGGATGTGTGATATGCCCAATGTCTTGGGACAGTAGTCTGTCGAGTAGCAAGCAAATTCTGGATCATAGCGTATCCAGGGTGGTTGATCATCCCAATGTCTTTGGTCAGTAGCCGTCGAGGAGCAAGAAAACTCTGGATCATAGCGTATCCAGGATGGGTGATTATCCCAATGTCTCGGGCCAATAGTCTGTCAAGGAGGAAGCAAACTCTGGCTCATAGCATATCCAGAATAGGTGATCAGCCCAGTGCCTTGGGTTCAGTAGTCTGTCGAGGAGCAAGCAAACTCTGAATCATGGTATATCCAGGATGTGTGATCAGCCCAATGTCACGTGCCAGTACTCTGTCGAGGAGTAAACAAACTCTGGATCATAGAGTATCCAGGATGGGTGATCAGCCCAATGTCTTGGGACAGTGGCCGTCGAGGAGCAAGAAAACTCTGGATCATAGCATATCCAGGATGGGTGATCATCCCAAGTCTTGTGTCAGTAGCCTGTCGAGGAGCAAGCAAATTCTGGATCATAGCATATCCAGGATGGGTGATCAGCCCAATGACTGGTATGGCGGCGAAGGAGAAAATGAAATGTAGTGATAAAAGGGATGATATTTTCTTTTAGTTTTTACAATGTATGTGTGGGATTTGTTTGCATACACATTTTTCATATGATCATCAGAGTCGAGTAAATGTCTGTAATTGATTTTACGAAATAAGAGTATTTTACCCACGCTTAATATTTTTCTCTGTCGAAACATGGTTCCATTTATATGGATATGTTTCGTCGCAAAATAAGCGATATTGAATCACAGAGAAACCCGATTTTTCTCACGAGATTCCGTTGCACGACACGAAAATTGGTGCGTGGAGTGCAGTAAGTACACACAGAATAATAGGACCTATCTTTTTGTGAATGTGGAGAGGTACAGGAATGATTTACGACATATTTTGGACAGCTGATCGACTTGAATGTCAGCCTAATTTTTCCAACAAGACCTTGCTACGCGCATACAGCTGGTGAATCATGAAATTTAATTAAGAAAATTTTTTAAAAATGGGGTAATTAGTAAATTAGTCTTCAAGATCCTCTGATTTAAATGTATGTTTTTTTTTAAACTACGGTGGACTTGAAAAGTAAGGTGTGTGTAACAAACGCCACACATTGCAAGAACTAAAAGAAAGCACTCGGTGAGAAATTGACTCAATTTTTGGTATTGAACTCTCGAGTGTGAATGAAAATTTCTTGAAGATGCCAGAAATGTGTGGATAGAGAAGGACAATATTTCCAACATCTCTTATAAGGTATGTGCTTATTATCAATGTAATTGTAACTGTAAATATACAGTTCTGTAACTTAGAGCGTGAGGCGGTTGCGGGGGATATTATAACAACGGCGAGAGTCCCAGCTGCGGCAGCTAGCGCGTGTTCCGCCGTGCGGTGGACACAGTGTGGCGGAAAAACACTGTAGATGCACAACAGCATTAAGATGTTATCTTTGTCATCCTAAGATTTCATTTAGCTTTCTTCCTAGTTTGAGGAAAGGGATTATTTATATCAGCAAATGTTATTCACAAAAAGCCGTTTAGAATAAAATTGAGAGGTGAACTGGTATATATTTATAAGGAAGTAAATGTAATGGCTTGGGTACACGGAAGTTGCCATCTTAGCAGTGGTACCAAATGGTAAAGCAAAACTTCCCCTAAAAATATAGGCCAAAATTTACCTCTATACTACAAATATAGCAGTCACAGGCAGTTACTTAATATGGTAGTTTCTGCTAAAACCAAAGTCCTGACTCTCCCTTCGATATAAATTATGTTTACTAACTATACATTTCGGGTCCATTCTGAACCCAACTTGTGGAGCGGAGTATAGCCAACGTTTACATGTATCCCTTAACGTTTACCAGTTATGCAAGATTGTATAAAATTCCTTCCGAATAAAGAGGACTTCAGAGGTCATTCCCAGAAAATTCAAGATATATACTTTATTTGTCATGTAAATATCTGTAATATATGGTCTTTTAATCAAAATCGTTAGAGCCACCTTTTAGAAAATAATTTTTTTTGAAAAATGTTGCATATAAACCGTAGTTTTGGGTTCGGGATTTTCTTGAAAATCTTCCTGTCGTATATTTGGAAGGTACTGAACCTAAATACCAAGTTTGGTATTTATCTGGCTTTTCGTTTTTGAGTTATACTGTTCACAGACAAAAAATCCTTTTCTTTTCGTATTCGGGGATCTTAAAACATATATTTTCCGTGAAGTCTCGATATCGAATCTTTAGGTAGAATGTGATAAAATAGGTATTTAAAATTAAGAAGGAAATGTCGATGTGTAAGGTTTACTGGTAAATTTTGACAATTCTCGCCATTGTATATGAAAGTTGTCGCTGTCACGCCATCCATAAAAGAAGTCACTTATTTTCTGTACCGTTTGATTTCTTGTGAAATTAAAAGTCTTCTTTCCTCATTCGGCAATGAAGGATTTTTGTGTGTCGTATCGAAATAACACGAACCGTACGTGATAATTATCTCGAACCAAATGCAAGACAAGACAAACATTTGTTTTTATTTTTAATTGCTTCCTTTTGTAACTTTAAACCGCAAATTTCAGGTTACTATCACTGTTCAGTATCTCAGCACGAAAACAACAGTGTTAGACCCGTAAACAAGCAAAAAAGGGAACAAGTTTTCAACACAGTCGAAGAATAAACAACTACTCAAATCGTACTGTTTTGCCTTGGCAACTATACTTCGATCCTGTAAATAGGGTGACATCAAAGAGGCGTTTTGCTGGGATGTTCAATCTGAAAACGTTAGTGACGCAGCTGCGCCGTGCTTGCCGACGTGGTCGCTTGATTTTTTGTAGCGTTTAACGCTGGCTCTTACTACCTAGGGCATCACAGGCGGTGAAACGTGTGATTCACGAAAGAAATGGTAATTGGGAACGGACATTTCGGAAGAAAACGTTCCAGGTCTAAGTTTAGGGTACCTCCCCGGCATTTGCCAGTTTTGAGGACTAAGAAAGCTGAAAAACCTCAGTCAAGGCGGACGGTCCTGGCAAGATTTGTATCCCGTTCAGAAGTCCGTGCGTAAGAGATTAAGTAGGTGCAAAAGTCCTCACTTTGGCCTCCGCCATTGCCCTATACCTATTCCACCTTCCTTTAGTTAGTAACTATTTACTTCGCTGATAGAAAGCTGTCATTGAGAATGCATGTGCATGTTCGCGAGACCAGGGAATGTAGCTTTGTAGGACACGACTATTTCTGTCTTTCAGAAGTTAATAGCGCTCAACGGTCAACTCAAATGAAGTTTAAATACTGTGACATTTAGCGGGGTTTTAGTTTAGTATAGTTGGGGGAGTCATATATTCAGGGATTGGTAGTATTGGCCGGTTGTGACGTAGGGGTTAGAGGACGGAGTTATCAGCCAGATATTAAAGGACACTCAGCTCTCTTCCTCTTTGCATGTGCTGTCGCGGAGAGTCAGTACGGTTGAGCAGCACACATATCTTCTTCCGAACACCAGGTACTATTTTGTATTTGTTACTTTGATAATAAACGTGCCAGTATGTTTTTGAAGTTGCGTTAAGGTTCTTGAAGAGATATTCCCCTGCTTTTCCTGATTAGGTGGAATTTAGGAAACTTTAAAAGTTAATGCATGAATAGTTAGGCCGATGTCCGATCATTAATAAAATGTTTCCTGCAACCGTTGTTCTATCACACAAATTTGCCCGAGATCGCGACAATACAGTGTTTGTCGGAAATGATATGAAAGTAATAATAATAATTAACATCAATTATTATTGGAATGCCGTCAATTGGATCGCACTTTTGGCCAAATGACACCGGCAAATTTCGAGTAGCGGCTTATATTCACTACTTTGGCTGTTTACACACCTTTGCTGTTGCATCTGTGGCTCGCATTCGATAGGTCCTGGGTTCGATTCCCGCGGTCGACCTTCCTGATCCATAGGATTTTTTCGGGGATTTCCGCGGTTACTAGATGAATGCTGGGAAGGCGCATTGACTCCCCCAAATTTCTCTCTCCCTGATTCCCTCTCATTTTACCTTCTTTCAAGTTACAGGTTAACTTCGGCGCTGTGTGTCGGACGACTGCGGACAGATGGCTTGTGTTGGAACTTCTCGGCCCCGTTAGATGGAGGCCGCTCGAGTCTCCACTGCTGGGTCGAGCTTTCCCCTGTGAGCCACCCTCCTGTGGCTTGGGGTTCTGCCATGAGCGCTGGGTGGTCAAGCTTGTAACTGATAGGGACCTCTGCCTCGGCCGGTCCTGCAACCCATACATCGCCTGCGGTTCCTTTATCTCTTCCGTTCCTCCCGTGGATGTGAGCACAAAAGATCCCTGTGTGGGTCGAGGCGTTAGGTCTTCCCTCCGTAGCGTAATCTTAATCCTACCTTTGCTGTTAAAATCTATGCTCATTTGCAACAATGCAGCTGGCTTCTGCAACAGAAATTTCCGGCAACAATGCAAACTTTTACCGCCGTTTTGGCGTTAACATTGTGTACATTGTTTCGTTAGCTTTTATCGTATACGCTGGATGGCAGCGCATGGCGTGTTGTGGAAGGAGAATGAACAAAACGTATAGAGTGAATGAAGTGAATACGGTAATGATAGCAGCAAATAATGTCAATTTATTTGATGCCAACGTGATGTACGCTGTTAGGGGAATGTTTATATACATGCAAGTACAAAAAAATAAACTTTTATATTAAGTTTCCTTGCCTCAATCCAGACGCGGATTATTTTTGTATCAAACTTTTGTTTTCCTTTTCCCCCTAGAATTTTAAGGGTGCTGATTATATACGAGAGTGACTTATTTTCGGACCAATACTAGTTCACGTGTCCTAGGTTCGTTATCCATGATCTAAGCCTGCAAGACGTTGATGACTTAACAGTGGTCAAGAACCCAGGGAGAAAAGCCCTTACAGCAACTCATTTCTTGGAGCTCTTTGGTTTACTGATGCCACAGAGTAGAATTAATGTTTTTGAAAAATTAAAAAAAGAATGATAGAAATGCAGTCATTGACGATACGTTGGTCCTGTGACTTAATACTCAGGACAGCGAAGATAGAAACTTCTGTCTTCTTCAACCTTCCTTCGAATGCGAAAACTACTGGGTGATTTAAGTTGTAGGGCCTATCCATTAGTAAGATTTTTCTAATTTGATTATGGAACTTCAAAGCCAGTATATAGCAACCCGCTTTCTAAATATTTGATCATGCTTTGATTATGGAATTTCAAAGCCAGTATGTAGCGACCAGCTTTTTAAAGATTTAACCATGCTTTGGTTATGGCATTTCAAACTCAGTATACAGCGACCCGCTTTTTAAAACATTTCACCATGCTTTGGTTATGGCATTTCAAAGTCAGTATATAGCAACCCACTTTTTAAATATTTGACCATACTTTGGTTATGGCATTTCAAAGTCAGTATATAGCAACCCGGCTTTTAAGGATTTGACCATGCTTTGGTTATGGAATTTCAATCAGTATATAGCGAGCTGCGTTTTAAAAGTTTAACCATGCTTTGGTTAGGAATTTTAAAGTCAGTATATAGCAACTCTGTTTTTAAAGATTTAGCTATGCTTTGGTTATGGAATTTCAAAGTTAGTATTTAGCAACCCGCTTTATAAAGATTTCGCGATTCTTTGGTTATGGAATTTCAAAGTTAGTATATAGCGACCCGCTTTTAAGAGTTGAACATGCTTTGGTTAATACATTTTAATGTTAGTATATAGCGAGCCGCTTTTTAAAGATTTGACCATGCCTTGGTTATGGCATTTCTAAGTCAGTATATAGCGAACCGCTTTTTTAAACATTTGACCATGCTTTGGTTAACAAATTTCTATGTTAGTATATAGGAACCCCTTTTTAAAGATTTGATCATATTTTGGTTATGACATTTTAAAGTTAGTATATAGCAATCCGCTTTTTAAATATTTGACCATGCTTTGGTTATGGCATTTCAAACCCAGTATACAGCGACCCGCTTTTTAAATACTTGACTATCACTTCAGTTTCCTATATCTCTCTTGCACCTACAACAAAAGGTGTAATGGCACCATTTCTGTCAACTGTTCTTCTCGATTAACGTGAAATAGATACAAAATAAGATGTTGTAATGTAAGTTATATAAACGGTAATGTTTAGACAAATTCATATCAGATTTGAATAGAAAGTTTCCTCTACATCTGAATTCCACTCCTTTGGGTCGGCCTTACCTAATGGCGGAGCAGCAAGTATTTGAATGGCCGATTCTCGTTCGTGACTCTTGGGCGCACTATCCCGTTACACCACGGAGGTTTTCACAAGCTCTCCACATTTTACACTTCACTGTTATAATTTAGAGAGGATTACCTTTAAAATGAACTAACAATATATTAACAAGTTGTAAGCACGTTTATGCATTACAGCTCACGTTGTTATATAATCCTCCAAGTAAAACCTGATCAATAATTTACGTATTCCAGATGAAGCGAAACAACAAATCACTCAAAATATGATGTAGGTAACTTTCCTAAAAACCGGAGGAGAATACTTTGACCGCGCGCGCTAAGTAAGTAACATCGGCGGTGCGAGCGCCTTCTGGCACATCTACCTGGCCACGAGTGGGACTAATGGTCAGTCCCTCTCCAGAACAATAGCTGTGCTGAACAATAGCCATTATGTGCCGCCTCCTCGCACCAAAGGATTTCTTTGGGCCGTTTCAAGTAGTTTCCTCTTCTAGAAATTTCCGCTTTGTACGCAGGGACTCTATTATTTGGTTGCTCTGCTCTTTAGTTGAGTTTAGTTAAGAAGTTTCGAAGTGAAAAGTAAACAGTGAAAGTGGAGAGTGGCAGTTCAGTTGTGAGTTGTGATGCGACGGATCGGTTGTGTTGTGTTCCGAGTGTGTGCCAAAAGTATAACGTTCGTGCTGTTCTGAGTGCCTAAGATATAAATAAAGTGTGTTTGCAGTAACTGGTGTTCTCATTTGTTGCAATACTGTAAACTATATTTATAACTATTCGGCGATTATCAACATTGATAACCATAGAATGCTTGGAATGACTTTGTCTTTGGAAATAAAATTCATTTACATATAGCTTTCGTAAGCACATTAGGGACGGGTACTTGTTGGGCTGTGGTAACGAGCGGCTAACTGTCGCCGTGGAAACGTTCAAGAGAGTTGGTAGGCAAACAACACGCTACCGCTATACAACAATTGCTTCCCCTACACTCTTCTGGTCTTATTAGCTACTAGATGCACAACCGCTTATTTCATTGTCAATAAGTGACGTATTTCAAACAGTAATTTGCACTCATATGTTCGAAAAATGTTAAGAAAATTATAGTTTTAGCAAGTACATACAAGAATACACTAAGACCACGGTGTTTGGAGATTACCTCTCATGTTTAAACCTGACTCGAAATAGCGATGGTACGTGGTCGCTTACCGCTTGGAGCTCAGTCACGCGTAAGCATTCAATAAAGTAATTTAAAGATGGTTAAGAGTGAGAGAGTTTTTCGTGTATCATGTATAGTTGCTACATAGTCCTGAGCTCAAACATTGCAGCCGTAATCTTTAGGGGTCGAAAATCGTGTTTTGCAATAGAAAAACTAATCTTGTCAGAAACTAAATGGTGTTAGCAGTGTAAAATAATCCAAAAATATCTATTTTGTGGCAGTATTTTATATCACAACACTCTAAATGCCAGAGTGATTGTAGTGTAACTTAACATTATTGTATGACAATGATTTGAGATGTTTGTTAATTATAAGCATTGTTAGGAAATAAGTTTATTACACGACCACACTGAAACTGACAATAGGAGCGGGTAACAATGAGCGAGGGGGTGAGTTGTTTATCAATTATAAGAGACAAGCAAATGACGTCAGATTAGCACGCTTTTCTGTAGAAATGGAGGGGATATTTTCCCTAGAGCATATGCGTTCGTAATTTTGATTGGATATAAAAATAGACGCTAATGTTGGCGCGTTTTATTAACCAATAGCAGCTCTGTTATAATGTTTAGGCATATCAGGGTGAGGGAGTATAAATTCCGTGCCAGAGACGGGTAACGTTCAGTCCAACAGAAGCACTCGCGGGTTATACGTCGTGCAGTTTTACAGAACCTCTCGCGTCGTAAAGTTAGTTATAAATGTGAAATACGCGAATTAATAATGTGCAGCAAATAAATGATTATAGTGACATTAGAAAACATAACAGTTTCAGTCTGGCGTGTATCAAGAGTAATTATGTGAAATGAATAAAGTGTGACGACAATAAAAGTGTAAAAACAAATTCTTTTATCAGTGTTATCTTTCAGTAAAAACTCCTTTCCGTTTACACACCCTGTTTAAGAGATATGCTCGATTGAGAAATAATAGCTAGGCGGAGGACAAAGAACCGAAAATTCGAACTAGTAATACAATAACAGGCGCTCAGCAAATAAGATAACACGAAGTGACCGCGACAATTTTCAGCAGATTTTGTTTAAGGAAATGCAAGATTTGGAACATTTGAATTCGTAGAGCTCACCCAAAGTTGTGGACATCTATTTTGGTGCTCATGGATATTTACATTTCTTAACCTGGCATGAAAAAGGAAAAGGAGGCTTCAGCAGAAATATGACAGGTCTTAATCACTGAACCCAACTTCACGGATCTCCCCACTACCGAAATGTAATGAATATTCTTTATTAATAATACATAACTGCATACTGTCATCTCTTCGTCCCATTATCCACGTGCTAGTAACACTAGTGGCAACAATTCAAATCAATCACGGAACGTAGTAGAACACGATTCATGTTTACACGTGGAGTAAGATTAGAAGAGGGAAAAACCAGGGTGTAGACCTGATGAACAAGACAGCGCTATCACATTTCCAACTATGTCACTCTACTACACCATGCAAATAATTATATTAATAAAGCACATTTTTTTGCATGCCTCTTCTTTCGTTTATTTGCTGTTTTTGTAAGCCCATGTACATTTTAATTAGATGCCGCGAAAACAAATATAATTACTCGTTACATAAAAGTGTTGTGTACGAGTCATTTGGAGGTTATTATTTTTCAGGGCGTTATATTAGGTTAAATTGTTGCATAACGTATTGTGACTCCGTTATAACGAACGCCACCAGGAGGTGAATATGAGTGTATACATACCAGGCCACTTGGAGTAGCTGTTGCGTGGCAAATAGCCGTCCAGGTAATAAACTATTAACTTAAATTATTATTCTGAAATTGGACGTTCTTCTTTGTTGGTTACTGGAATCATAATAAGGTAAACACTTTGCATGTTTTATACGTGTCTCGTAGAATATGACCAATCGTCTCTTATCCTTTCTCTTAATAACCATCAAGCGCAAAGTAAAAGAATCAGGAGTTTAAATTTGGCACCAATACCAGTATATTAAGTCCAGTATATTTTAGTGGACGCGTTAAGCACGACCGAGGAGATGCAATAATCGCACGCTATAGTCTCCGTCACGAACGAAGGCGGTGGATGACAGTTGCCACGCAGCCCGTTTCAATGAGAGGAAGGTTAGTGTTTGCAGCCACGTGGTGGTTTGGTGCGTATCAGGGAGCACATACTTTGTTTCTAGGTGTTAATGCATTACTTAAGGCAAATCCTATGGCGAAATTTCCAAAATTCGTAATTCTTAACCAATTGTTATGACATTTTAACCACATGCTTGGAAGATTACCTTATAACTTAGTACAACTTTTCATGCAGCTAGTGCACATACTTAGTAGTTATTAAGTTATGCCTGTATAATTATTGCTAGTTATATAAAATGTCCTAAACGTAAAATTATTTAAATTGGTACACTTTTTTTTCCTGATGTTAGTTAAAGATATTGCTAAGACACTCAAATTGGCCCTTTTTGCACTTTAACTCCGGACAAAAGAACATTTCTGCTATTCAGAAAAATCCTCCTACACTTGCACTTATTTCACAATTTATACAATATTATGTGGAAGCGACTCAAATATTTTAAAAAAAAGGGCTTTTGAAAGCTTTTTGTCCAATTTTTATTACTCCATTTCACGCCACTTTAACTATGTCATATCGCGACGGATTTGTTAGTGGATAACTCTTAGATCATGTGTGGCGGACAGTTAGCCTTCTAGGTCTCATCCCTGTAACCATGTTTCGTCACGTGTCCACAGAGACCCTAGCGCATAGCAACCGGATCTTCTGCTTCGTGCCGTGCAGATGGCACTAGGGTGCCGTCCAGTCCAACTGCTGCTTTCACATAGAAAGGCAGTTAGCCTTCTAGGTGCCATCCCTGTAACCATGCCATCTTGCTTCATCACATGTCCACAGAGACCCTAGCGCATAGCAACCGGATCTTCTGCTTCGTGCCGTGCAGATGGCATTAAGGTGCCGTCCAGTCGAACTGCTGCTTTCATATAGAAATGCAGTTAGCCTTCTAGGTCTCATCCCTGTAACCATGCCATCTTGCTTCGACACGTGTCCACAGAGACCCTAGCGCATAGCAACCGGATCTTCTGCTTCGTGCCGTGCAGATGGCATTAAGGTGTCGTCCAGTCCAACTGCTGCTTTCATATACAAATGCAGTTAGCCTTCTAGGTCTCATCCCTGTAACCATGTTTCGACACGTGTCCACAGAGACGCTAGCGCATAGCAACCGGATCTTCTGCTTCGTGCCGTGCAGATGGCATTAAGGTGCCGTCCAGTCCAACTGCTGCTTTCATATAGAAATGCAGTTAGCCTTCTAGGTCTCATCCCTGTAACCATGGCATCTTGCTTCGACACTTGTCCACAGAGACCCTAGCGCATAGCAACTGGATCTTCTACTTCGTGCCGTGCAGTTGGCATTAAGGTGCCGTCCAGCTTAACTGCTTTCATTGTTTGTGGATAGATGGTACACCATTCGCTATTACCACCTGTTTTTCATTTTTACTATTGTTTTAGACTTAAGTTGGAACTTTGGGTCGTGGTATTAAATATCCAATCCGTATTTACCTTAGTGGCTGAGGTAAGCCACGAAAAAACATGTCAGATTGATCGGCCCACGGGATTTGAACCCGGGACGTCCCAAATGCGGGCCACAGACGTTACCGCCTGAGCCATCCCGCTCGGTTTGTCTATGGTTTATAAGCCTAGTTTGAAAACTTCAGAAACATTGGTGGAAAATTTGCATCACGAGAGATCTTTTATGTACTGAAAGGTGGAAGATTTTGTTTCTTTGAAAATCAAGTTTAAAAATTTACATGCCACTATTTTGTGTTTTTGATGCTCCACTAAGGTCGTAAGTGGAAAATACTACGGAATATATGTTTCTATAGGTTTTTAATTATTAGAAAATTGCAAAAACAAAAAGGTGTGACGATTTGAATTTTCAACCAAAATCTCACCATAAGATTGCCTTAATACGTAACTTACCTTAATATAGTCGCTGGATTCTCCTTCATAGTCGGAATCCCGAAGGTGTCCGAACAGTAGAGTTCAGTTTTAGCTCGGAATTATCAATTTCCGTTGCTAAACAGCAAGCAAGTTCACAGAAACACATTCTGAAAGAAACTACCGCTGACTGCCTAGGAAGCATGTGAATACAACACCGCAGAGCTTTTGCTACTGCGCAATCGCCTTCGTTGGTGACAGAGACGATTATATGCATTATAGAGTTAATCTGGAGAGTTGGTTAGCGGAACTACAGAGGGATTTTGCCGATATGTGCAACACTTGTTCAACTAACATGTGTGTATTGGAAGATTTATTATTTTCACAAACAACAAATAACGCAATAATGTGGTTTCAATAATTACAGTTCCCTAATTTTATATATTGTTCAACAAATGTCACTAATTGTGCTAATATCCCCTCACGAGAGAGAATCCTATCTATTCCCATGTACTTTCTTTTCCCGAGGGCTTCCTCAGAGTTTAATTTCCCTTTAAGTTCAGAACAAACCACTCTATGGGATTTAAACAGCAATAGTGTAGTGTTCTAAAGCTAGCTGTTCTACCACGAAAGGTTTACATAAGTCACAGTTTAGACCTACCTCGTGTAAGGTCGACCGGACTCTGATATCCCTCACCACTCACTCTCTTGAACATTTCCGCGGTTGCTTTAAGAGAATTTATTCTCTCCTCTGTCGAAACAGGAAGTAATTTAGAAATACTGGCCTATGAGCAAACAGGCGTATGCTCTCAAAATGCTTCGATTATTAAACCTTTTTCTTTCATAGGATACAAGTATTAAACTTCAAGCACTGGTTTTTGTTCTATTCTCTAAATTGGAGAATTAAATCATTGGCACAGAATAAGATTAAAGCATTACACTGAGTCTTTAGATTTATTCGGCCGTTGCCGCCAGTCGATTGTCTGCGCATGACTTTGAAGCGAGTTTATCACCAGCGATAGAGGACAAGCGAAAGACGAGTGATAGGGGTAGATGTCGACAGTTTCGCAGTCACCTTAGTGAAATAGGTCAGGTATCGTACCTTTCCAGTACTTACATTTGGAACTTCTTTCGCTTGCGTCTCGCAATCTTAGCACGTATGGTGATAGATAACTGGACGCGTAGAGTGTCTCGGCTTTAGTGGCACAACTTTTCCATCACAAAGAAAGCTTTACAGCAGTAAATGAACACTGACCTGCACAGAGTTTAAGAAAACAACATCAAAGAAATAAACCTGTTTGCGAAGTGTCAGAAACGCATGAGTTCTAGCTTCAATTCCGCACCTCCCCTTTGAGACAAGGGGCTCATTGAACTAATAATGACATCATTCATTTAAACTGACTGGCGGTAAAGGCCGAATGAATCTAAAGACCGATTATAGTGCTTTAGCATATGTGAGGTAATTGTTATCGCAATATTAATTCCTCACTTTACACTGTGCTGTCTGCCAAGCTTCTACTTTCACGAAAGTAAGAAACCTTTTGGTATTCATTTTTTGGAGATTTGGCAAGAAAGGTTTCACATATGGGACCCCAGAGTTTACTTAAAATTTAGAATAAGCATCCCAATAAATGTATAATATGTGTATTTTGATTTATAACTGGATGAAATGTAAATCACGTATGTAACACTATTGATAGCGTCAAAGTGTTTAGTCAGACAAATGTGCATTTAAATTACACAGATATGCTTAATATTCAAGGCGTTATTGGGGACAAAGTAAATATTTCTGAACATCTCAAAATTATTTAAAGATAAAATATTGAAATTATTCATTTATACGTCAAAAATAAATCAAAATGTACCATAATTTTACCTCAAATATTATCTTGTATAGAATGTTCCTAAATAACTAGAAGATTTAATTTCTTAGGGTGTCTAAGTATACAGTTTCGCTAGACTAACTGCTGGACTAGGTATTCTAGATCTAAGATATAGAGCTATAAGTACACATTTACACAGTTTGTGTGTGTCTCTTTGTACTGTTACCTTTGGTATATTGCAAGACACTAAGATATATTCGGGAGATATTTTATTACAAAGGATTATCCCATTCTAATCTAAGTGGATGGAATATGTTAAGATATTTAAGAGCTTTATATCAATTTGGACATGCCATAAAATACATTTACGCATGCGCCATGTCTTACAATAATTAACTACTATGTACATTAACATAAAAGCATAATCATAATGCGAACATGACATTGCACATTAACCCAAGAACCCAAAGAATGTAAACAGTTTATTTTTTTATGGTACAACGCAGATGGGCGTCAAATGAAATGCTCCATAAAATGGATGTTTAACGAATGGTTTTATTTACAATGTTATCGTGTTTAGATTGTTTGCTACAAGGGTATTTAATTAAGGTTTCTCAACTAGAAAGGGGCAGTTGAAAGTGGGAAGTTGTGAGTGGGCTGTTTTCAAGCAATATTTTTTTGAAAAAAGTTTATATTATTTTAATAAAATGAAATTCCAATTAAAATAAAATACATAAGGTGTTTTCTTATAACTACCGAACGCTTAATACCAATGAAATCAAAATTAATTCATTTTTAAAAATAAACCTGGAACAGTCAAATTTTTATTTGGAGGTCCTCCAGGCATTTTTATCTCTCATTAACGCATCCATGTTCTTTTTTATGAGACTGATATGCTATTATTTTGCGTTATGAATGTTGATACTTATTAAATTCCCCTTCTTTTGAGCTTGCAATGACAGAAATGGAATGTCAAACGTTTATATGCTCTAAATCGTCAAGTAATGTCAAGAACAGAAAATTAAAATGGTGAACTTTCGACTGAAATTTCAACAAAAGTATATCTACTTTTGTTGCATACATCTCTTGTCATCAGTAGAGTTTCATTTCCTTTAGGTTTTGTTTAAAATTTGTTGATATCACGAATAAAGTACATAAAATCTAAGGAACGGGATGGTTCTGGCAGCAACGTTTGTGGCCTCTATTCGGGAGGTCCCGGGTTCCATCCCCGGTGACGGCCTACTCTGACCCATGGGTTTGCCGGGTCTTCAGGCGAATGCTGGGGTGGTTTCTTTCATCCCCGGAATAGCCTGTCCCTCCATTTCGTTTAACTTGAACATTTCGTTCTTCCTTCACCCGTTAGGTCTGTTTCAGGGTTGGAAGTGTCGGCGAAAAGGATGCTCTCTGCCGGGGTAACCGAACCCACTTGAGGGGCCTTAGACCTCCTCTGTGTGGGACGGGATCCCCGGTTTACCTGTCCGACGCTGGAGGTCTCGATCTAGAAACTGTAGGGACCCCGTCATTGCTGTGCCGTCACTCCTGGTGTGTTCTCTCACTTTATCCCTCCCTCCCGGGGACATCCCCTCGTGGGGTGTAGGACAATATACTCTCTGGATCGGTGCCGAGTCAACTTGCATGAAGTCTGATACACAAGTCAAGAATTACGCTATTTCCACAGTAACCAAAAATCCCGTAAGAAGCAGATTAAAAGTTGCATGCAACAAAAGAATATAACCACCTTCAGAAAAAAAATCCGTCGTTTATAAATGTTGTTGTTTACGTCATTTCCTGTAGAATGACAAAAGCTTTTTTTTTTTATAAAACATTACTAGGATTTATGTTTCCCAGTATTTTATAAAGTCTGAGTTAATCTTAGTTTTATTGGTATCTTATGTTACGAGTGAAACTTTTGTGTATACAATATATAGAAGTCAAAATTTAAGACAGATTTCTGTTCTTTAAAATAAGAGAAACGCTATGTTACGCCTCCCAGTTGTCAAATGCCCTCCAGCAGTTAAGGAACCTTGACGTAATTTTTGTTTACAGATCACAATGCATACATATTTTAGCAACCAAGTCTATAATATGACCGTTATTCAGTTACTATGGCATTGCAGATAAGTATTAAAAAATACGTGCAAAAAGTACTGCATGCTTGTTTAATTTATTCTTAAAACTTTCTACATCCTAATGTATTCCTTCAACAAATAGAATAATAATAATTTTAAAATGTGTCATTTAGCATTTTTTGACATCAAAATCCAGACAATGCAAGCCTATTTACAAGTCATCCAGAAACTAACTTTGGGCTGAACCCACTTACCAGATAAAATCCTAACATGCGGATTATAGGAAAAATTATGTATAAAAAGTGACTATATTATAAAATGTGATATATATATTATAAAAGTGATAAAATGAATTAGAGGGGTGAAAGGGTGAAGTAATTTTAAAGTGCCATGTGTTATATAATTACGGTAATTAAATACATTAACAAATAGGAGGGCTAAATAAGTGGTAAGTGTTGAAGAATATTTTACATTTTTCGAAGGCAATGATAATCACCCTTGGGGAAGATGGAACGAGGCAGGTTATGTTTGATAGGCAAGGAACTATGTACAGTGTCAGTAACAGAGAAGAAAAGAAGAACGAAAGCAAAGAAGAGCGAGTGAAGACCAGATGTTTAGCAAAGAGAAAGGCACGTGTATGAAGCAAGCACGAAAAATAAAGCAAACAGCTCAAGAATGAAACGAGAAAACCTTTAGGAGGTCAGAAACGTCGAAGCAGAGAGAGAATTAGAGAAGCAAAGGAACTAGGACGAGGTAGGAAGCATTCAGTGGAATAAGGTTTTGTTCAACATTCCAAAAAACACAAGAAAAAGACAGAGCGAGCGAGCGAGCGTATCATTCAACTAGTCTACTGTGACTTGACATCATCCACCCTACTACAGAGCAAAAGGGGCATGGGGCATTAAACTGGGGCCCATCACAAAAAAGTATAAACAGATGCAGCAGAGCTGTGTGGCTTTTCTGCGGTTCGTTTTCTGGCGAAACACAAAACTTGCCTCCCGCCTGCAGTCTCTGCAGCTCCTTCAGAGAGGATGTCGAGACATCAGAATGACGTCGTAGCTCTGGAGAGCGAGACGGTGGCGCCAGTCCAAAATCTGCGGCAGACACTTTCCTCTTCACGTTCTCTTGTTTCTGCTTCGACGTCTGCTGCTGCTGCTGTTGTTTTGGTTGCTGTTGTTTTTGTTGCTGCTGCTGTTGCTGTTTTTGTTGTGGCTGTTGCTTTTTTTCACGACTCACTTGAGATTTTTCTGGTGTTTTCCCGGAGGTCAGGTCCATTTTGCTGCCCAAATCGACTTTGGTGCTGAGCTCCTTGAGTGCTGATGGAGAAACATCTGAGTGTCTGCGACGCTCAAGAGTTCTAGGCAGCATGAGTTCCAGGCCTGCCCATTTCCCACCTGCCAACAGTGTTCGCTAATGGGTATCTGAAACATTTAGAACTCTACCCACGTCTACGCCGTCAAACATCTGTACACCCTCTATACCACACAAAATTAGTTATTGAAGGCGTAAACGGAGAACAGCTTAAAATACTTAAACAACTTGGCTTCACTGTTTAATTTCTCTGTTTAGTTTATGTTTGAGGTTGATTTAGTATCGATTTAACCAGACTTTAATGCGCCACTGGTCACGCTGTGAGAATTTGACTCACATCGAATATCAAATTGCGAATATTTTAACGCTTTGTACCTTCTATTTAACGGTCATTTTCTCCTCCTAAATTTAGTTTAAACTACAGTGCTTTTCCTACACACCGTAGCCACCATACGGCTGCTTGCTTGCCGGCCAACGCAGCTCGGATTCCCGCCGAAAGAATTACAATATCCACGCAACCGCCTCATGTTTTCATAGTTACAATTACAATGACAACACTAGTCTGCATTTTCAAAATTTTTGTCAGATGATTTCTTAAAAGTAGGCGTTCTTGAATCAAGTTTTTATGCTGATTCCAGAAATAACTTCCGTTTTTTTCTATCACGTCAGATTTTTACACAAAATAAGAAGTAATGTTTTGACAATTTTACTAATGAGCGTAGAAAAGTATTCAAATGCCATTTGACACAAGGTAAGTTTTCATTCAAGAAACATTTTAAGAATACTCTCAAGAACTCCCCTAATTTTTTTCATGACTACATGTTAACAAAACAAGAAGCCAGAGTGTTTCATTTAATTTTTTTCAAACTTTCTCTTCTTTGACTTCCTTTCAGATCCTTGAAGATGACTGTCCCTCCTCAACATCCAACAGTAGTCGACCATCATAGTTTCATTCCATCTCCCCTGGTACCTCCTCTCCATTTCCTTAATATCTTGGTGAAAACGTTCACCCTGCTCTTCACTATAATGTCCCAGATTTTCTGGAAAGTAGGCGGTCCATGCTTCTATTTCTCCCTCATTCATTGTCTTCTCAAAATCTTCATCCTTCATCAATTTCTTTATTTGAGGACCAACAAAAATTCCAGCCTTTAATTTGTCTTGTGTAATGAAGGGAAATTTCTTGGAAAGGTACTTGAAGCAGGGTCCATCCTGTGGTAGAGCCCTTCCAAATTGCTTCATCAAGCCCAATTTTATGTGTAGTCGTGGAAGCAATATCTTTATATCTCTGTATTTTTGAAGTGAAATTGTGAAAAAACTGTACGTGATAGAAAAAAATTAAAAGCAGATAAAAAAGTGAGTCAGAATCACTTATTAGTTTTCAATCATCCGATACCATGCAGACTAGTATAATGAGCACATACTTAAAGTAAGAATTTTGGAAAGGTTGTCCTCTATTCACATGATTCTGGCATCTTTTCATGAACTTTTCATTCACACTTGAGAGTTCAGTATCCGGAATTGAATGAATTTCTCGCCTGATATTTTCTTTTAGTTCTTACAATTGCATAGGAGGGTTTGTTGCATACAACTATTTTTCATGTGATCATCATAGTCGGGTAATTTCTGTAATTAGACTTTATGGAATTAGAGTTTCTGTAATTAGAGTAATTGACCCACACTTAATATTCTTCTCTGACGAAGCATGGTTCCATTTATATGCATATGTTTCGTCGCAAAATAGCAAATATTTGAGTACAGACAAACCCGATTTTATACACGAGATTCTCTTGCATGACGCGAAAATTTATGTGCAGTCAATGCATACAAAATACTTGGACCTATGTTTTTTGAAGAAAGAAAAAATATATCAGAGAGGTACTTACACCATTTTGTGAACAACTGTGCGACGTTGAATGCCAGTCTGAATTTTTCCAACAAGGCTTTGCTACCATGCATACAGTTTTCTTTCGGAAAGATTTTGAACATAGTGTAATTAGTATAGAAGTATGGCCTCGCGATTTTCTGATTCAACTGTGTTTGATTTTGATTTATAGGGGAACTTGAAAAATAAGGTGTATGCAACAAATCCCATACATTGAAAGAACTAAAATAAAACATCAGGCGAGAAATTCATTCAATTTCGGATATTGACCTCTACAGTGTGAATGAACATTTCCTAAGAAGATTCAAGAAATGTGTCGATAGAGAAGGACAGTATTTCCAACATCTCTTATAAGATATGTAACTATGAGAACGTGAGGCGGTTGCGGGAATATTGTAACTGTTTCGGTGGGGGTCCAAGCTGTGGTGGCCACAGGCACTGTAGTTTAGTTTAAACATAAATTGTTTTCCCCAAGCTAGTTTAACTGTTATAAACTAAGATGTAAATTGAATCTTTCTTCTGTTAGATTTAAACATAGTGTAGAAAAAAACTATAAAAAAGCAATGCAAACAGACAAAAGCAGTGAAATATTTTGCCTTAGGCAGTTCCCTAATTGATGCTAGAGAGTATAATGAAGTCCATGTGTCCATTAGAAGCAAAATAGTCAGGCAGACATGAAACAATATTACATTGTTGAGCTACATATTAAAGCAGATTTTCAGAGGGAACAGACTATAACATTGTTTATAATTGAGACATGACGCAGACATTGGGAAAGCATATACACCGTGATAGCGATGAAATGCTCTCTAGCTGTTATTCAGGGCATGTAAAGAAATGAATTAATATTTTAACACTTTGATGGTAACAGAAGAGACACGCCATCCCAATTGTGTTTACTTTCTTGTCTTATTTTGGCGGTTCTGCTTCTTTTGCCTGCTAAAACATGTAACCTCTCATCATAGTTAGACAAATCAGTGCATCCTTGTGTTTTGTCAAGAAAACGTTGTTCGATCTGAGCAGTTTCTATTGGTTCTTTTGGTGATGTTACTGTCTATGGTAGAAAAATTCTCCGAGTCAATGGTTTGTAAAAATTGAATTTATAATGATGTTGATATAACCCTATTGAGGGCTAAATTTTCTCATCTAGTGAAGAATTAATGTTGAAGCCCAGTTTGAGAGTGAATCTGAAATGAAAGCAACTTCAAAAGGTGAAGTGCCACCAGCTTCAAGTACTGAAAAGGTAAGATTGAACAATTGTGATCCGTGGCCTGGACGTAGCAGAACTCAAAACTGTACTACTGTAAGAATTCTACGAGCAACTAATATTGATCAAAGTATTTTTTCAGAGCTTGACAATCTCTATTTGTTGTTAGGTGAGATCATAGAAGTTAACAGAAAAGACATAAATGGAGAAACTGACAGAAGACCAGGTGCATTCACTCAACAGAGATTTGCACAGAACGTTAAAGAGAAGAAAATTTGTATAGCTGGAAGTAGAAAAGGTCATATTAGCACTGAGGAAATGTGGACAGACTTAAGTGTTCACAAACGTGTAATGTCCGAAACGCGAGTCTGATTTCTCGTTATTCTCCTAGTTTGATAACAAGCTAAATAGAAACCACAAGACAAATTTGTATCTATAAGCACTCGCTGGTCACAACACATATCCAATCGAACGAAACCACGAGGACAAGTTTACACATATACGCAGTCTTTAGACACAATACATATCCAGTCGAACAAAACCATGAGGACAAGTTTACACATATACGCAGTCCTTGGACACAATACATATCCAGTCGAACAAAACCATGAGGACAAGTTTACACATATACGCAGTCCTTGGACACAATACATATCCAGTCGAACGAAACCATGAGGACAAGTTTACACATATACGCAGTCTTTAGACACAATACATATCCAGTCGAACGAAACCACGAGGACAAGTTTACACATATACGCAGTCTTTAGACACAATACATATCCAGTCGAACGAAACCATGAGGACAAGTTTACACATATATGCAGTCTTTAGACACAATACATATCCAGTCGAACGAAACCATGAGGACAAGTTTACACATATACGCAGTCTTTAGACACAATACATATCCAGTCGAACGAAACCATGAGGACAAGTTTACACATATATGCAGTCTTTAGACACAATACATATCCAGTCGAACGAAACCATGAGGACAAGTTTACACATATACGCAGTCCTTGGACACAATACATATCCAGTCGAACGAAACCACGAGGACAAGTTTACACATATACGCAGTCCTTGGACACAATACATATCCAGTCGAACGAAACCACGAGGACAAGTTTACACATATACGCAGTCCTTGGACACAATACATACCCAGTCGAACTGAAGCCATGTGAACAAGTTTACACATATACGTAGTCTTTAGACACAATACATACCCAGTCGAACTGAAGCCATGTGAACAAGTTTACACATATACGTAGTCTTTAGACACAATACATACCCAGTCGAACTGAAGCCATGTGAACAAGTTTACACATATACGTAGTCTTTAGACACAATACATACCCAGTCGAACTGAAGCCATGTGAACAAGTTTACACATATACGTAGTCTTTAGACACAATACATACCCAGTCGAACTGAAGCCATGTGAACAAGTTTACACATATACGTAGTCTTTAGACACAATACATACCCAGTCGAACTGAAGCCATGTGAACAAGTTTACACATATACGTAGTCTTTAGACACAATACATACCCAGTCGAACTGAAGCCATGTGAACAAGTTTACACATATACGTAGTCTTTGGACACAATACATACCCAGTCGAACGAAACCACGAGGACAAGTTTACACATATACGCAGTCCTTAGACACAATACATATCCAGTCGAACGAAACCACGAGGACAAGTTTACACATATACGCAGTCTTTAGACACAATACATATCCAGTCGAACGAAACCACGAGGACAAGTTTACACATATACGCAGTCTTTAGACACAATACATATCCAGTCGAACGAAACCACGAGGACAAGTTTACACATATACGCAGTCTTTAGACACAATACATATCCAGTCGAACGAAACCACGAGGACAAGTTTACACATATACGCAGTCTTTAGACACAATACATATCCAGTCGAACGAAACCACGAGGACAAGTTTACACATATACGCAGTCTTTAGACACAATACATATCCAGTCGAACGAAACCACGAGGACAAGTTTACACATATACGCAGTCTTTAGACACAATACATATCCAGTCGAACTGAAGCCATGTGAACAAGTTTACACATATACGTAGTCCTTGGACACAATACATACCCAGTCGAACTGAAGCCATGTGAACAAGTTTACACATATACGTAGTCTTTGGACACAATACATACCCAGTCGAACTGAAGCCACGAGAACAAACTTATACATATACGTAGTCTTTGGACACAATACATACCCAGTCGAACTGAAGCCACAAGAACAAACTTGTACATATACGTAGTCTTTGGACACAATACATACCCAGTCGAACTGAAGCCACGAGAACAAACTTATACATATACGTAGTCTTTGGACACAATACATACCCAGTCGAACTGAAGCCACAAGAACAAACTTATACATATACGTAGTCTTTGGACACAATACATACCCAGTCGAACTGAAGCCACGAGAACAAACTTATACATATACGTAGTCTTTGGACACAATACATACCCAGTCGAACTGAAGCCATGTGAACAAGTTTACACATATACGTAGTCTTTGGACACAATACATACCCAGTCGAACTGAAGCCATGAGAACAAACTTGTACATATACGTAGTCTTTGGACACAATACATACCCAGTCGAACGAAACCACGAGGACAAGTTTACACATATACGCAGTCCTTGGACACAATACATACCCAGTCGAACTGAAGCCATGTGAACAAGTTTACACATATACGTAGTCTTTGGACACAATACATACCCAGTCGAACTGAAGCCATGTGAACAAGTTTACACATATACGTAGTCTTTGGACACAATACATACCCAGTCGAACTGAAGCCATGAGGACAAATTTGTACATATACGTAGTCTTTGGACACAATACATACCCAGTCGAACTGAAGCCATGAGGACAAACTTGTACATATACGTAGTCTTTGGACACAATACATACCCAGTCGAACTGAAGCCATGTGAACAAGTTTACACATATACGTAGTCTTTGGACACAATACATACCCAGTCGAACTGAAGCCATGAGGACAAACTTGTACATATACGTAATCTTTGGACACAATACATATCCAGTCGAACTGAAGCCATGAGGACAAACTTGTACATATACGTAATCTTTGGACACAATACATACCCAGTCGAACTGAAGCCATGAGGACAAACTTGTACATATACGTAATCTTTGGACACAATACATACCCAGTCGAACTGAAGCCATGAGGACAAACTTGTACATATACGTAATCTTTGGACACAATACATATCCAGTCGAACTGAAGCCATGAGGACAAACTTGTACATATACGTAATCTTTGGACACAATACATATCCAGTCGAACTGAAGCCATGAGGACAAACTTGTACATATACGTAATCTTTGGACACAATACATACCCAGTCGAACTGAAGCCATGAGGACAAACTTGTACATATACGTAATCTTTGGACACAATACATATCCAGTCGAACTGAAGCCATGAGGACAAACTTGTACATATACGTAATCTTTGGACACAATACATACCCAGTCGAACTGAAGCCATGAGGACAAACTTGTACATATACGTAATCTTTGGACACAATACATACCCAGTCGAACTGAAGCCATGAGGACAAACTTGTACATATACGTAATCTTTGGACACAATACATATCCAGTCGAACTGAAGCCATGAGGACAAACTTGTACATATACGTAATCTTTGGACACAATACATACCCAGTCGAACTGAAGCCATGAGGACAAACTTGTACATATACGTAATCTTTGGACACAATACATACCCAGTCGAACTGAAGCCATGAGGACAAACTTGTACATATACGTAATCTTTGGACACAATACATATCCAGTCGAACTGAAGCCATGAGGACAAACTTGTACATATACGTAATCTTTGGACACAATACATATCCAGTCGAACTGAAGCCATGAGGACAAACTTGTACATATACGTAGTCTTTGGACACAATACATACCCAGTCGAACTGAAGCCATGAGGACAAACTTGTACATATACGTAGTCTTTGGACACAATTCCCATCCAGTTTAACAGAAGCCACCAAGAGAAATTAGCACCTTAAGCACTCTTTCGGGACAATTCATGTCCAGTTGTCGAACGAGTTACACGAGCCGTCGCATAACGAATGGAGAATTCCTACACGAAACGGCACCAAGTCACCGCGCAAACCTGCTGGTCAGTTGGTAAACCCTCGTCCAAACAGTGGCAATCGGTCGAGAGAAAGCCCTGAGAGCACACGTTTTACAAACTGCAATACGTCGGAGCGCCACTTTGTTATAGAAGTTACTGAAGACTACAAAAAGGTCCTTGCCAGTTGCCATGCCTGTGGCAGGTTACGTATAGTGACTACCACAACAAAGTGAAAAGAAATGGCACTCTAGAGAAACGATTACCTTGCTAACACCCAAAGGCAAAAGGAAGCAACAATCATTAAGTTCTTCTTCATCCATTGTTTATGTCCGTTATAACGAAACGCATAGAAATGGTCATAACTAGGGACAGGCAAATATGAAGAACATTTTGACGAAATATGAAATGTTTGCCAAAATAGTAAATATGAAGAAAAAATCTGAAACTATTATAAAATGGATACTTTAAAGCCAAAAAAATATAGTTATACTTTAAGAGTTTGGAGCAGGTTCACTTCGTTAGTTTAAAATAAAGGCTTTTGTTCATTTTTAATAATAAAATATCAAATGATATACAAGCTTCATGGAGTTTAATACGTTATACATTATGAAACCCTCAAACTTAGAAGAAAAGAAAGAAAAAAGAAGTTACTGGTGGTTTGTTCTTGGTAGTATGCCACAAAAGCACGGGTTCGCGAAAACAAAAATACTTCAAGAACAGAGGGCGTTTAATTTAGCACATGACATCACAGGGAATGCTACAAACTCTCAACTGTACTAGACTTGTTGGAAACAGTGGTTTGGGTTTTCTAAATGTGAAAACTATCCAAATATAATGTCTTTAAAGCCGCCTTCATTGCTGACGGAAGTTATTTTAAAAGCGAAAAATCGTAAAACTAACAAATTATGAAGAAATTTGAATAAATAATGAAGATTTGATGAAAATATTATCAAATATGAAATTTGTTATCACATGCATTGAATTCTGCACACTGCTAAGCTAAAACTACTTGCTCACGTAATGGTAACAAGCGTGGTGTAGAATGTAACATTTTATATTTGCCTGTTCCTAGTCGTGAATACTTGTTTTTGCCGAAGCGACTGGCAAGTCGTGGCACGTCAGCAGTGACTCCCTAATTTTGGATGTTACCCAAATGAAAACAATCCATTCGGAACGTAGTGAATGGCCCCTTAACTAAAGTTTTACAACAGTACTTTTTTCACTAAATGCCACTCCGATTAGTCAGCTAGTTCTCGAAATGATAATTCAGTGCAGCCAACTTTAGTTTAAACTGAACTAGAGCCAAATCTACTTGGGGAAAACGGATCTTAGTTTAAACCGATTGCTGATGTTAAACCGATTAGTTTCTGAGAGGTTTAAATCACTTTGGAGAGAATGACCTTGTGTGTCTACTTTTATCCGGTAAACAGGTGGCCCACAAATGGGATTTTGCGTTCAGAAAGAAACTTTCTGCTATGTTCGGGTTGTGACGTCTTTGTTGAGTAATTAATTTACAGACAGCTCAATTGTTACGTTTTTATTATTAATTTAATTGTATTGTCGACTACCGTCACGGCGTATTTGCTATCGACTATTATGTAGATGCGAGTATTTTGTGCTACTTAAAGACGTGGGGGTTAAAATAATTATGGCAATACTCCCGTATCTATCAATGGCCTTGAATCACTATACTGGTACAACATACGGATATCTCTTACTATGTTAGTTCCAGAACACACATATCATACTCTCTAACACGTTTTCCAACAAAGTATGGATGCACATAACATGCACTAATGAACAAATCACAATTTTTTAAAATTATGGGTTCAATTCCGCTGCCAACATTCTGCGGCCATAAGTCGCAAAGCGTAGCCGAGGGATTGAGTGCCCCTATGTCGCAAAGCGTAGCCGAAGGATTGAGGGCCCCTAAGTTTCAAAGCGTAGCCGCGGGATTGAGGGCCCCTAAGTTTCAAAGCGTAGCCGCGGGATTGAGGGCCCCTAAGTTTCAAAGCGTAGCCAAGGGATTGAGGGCCCCTAAGTTTCAAAGCGTAGTCGAAGGATTGAGGGCTTCTAAGTTTCAAAGCGTAGCCGAGGGATTGAGGGCCCCTAAGTTTCAAAGCGTAGCCGCGGGATTGAGGGCCTCTAAGTTTCAAAGCGTAGCCGAGGGATTGAGGGCCCCTAAGTTTCAAAGCGTAGCCGTGGGATTGAGGGCCCCTAAGTTTCAAATCGTAGCCGTGGGATTGAGGGCCCCTAAGTTTCAAAGCGTAGCCGAGGGATTGAGGGCCCCTAAGTTTCAAAGCGTAGCCGAGGGATTGAGGGCCCCTAAGTTTCAGAGCGTAGCCGAGAGATGCTTTTTATAATAAATAGTTACGTCAGGGCATAGCCGCAGGATCTGTGAAATAAGGCTCCAATGATCCAGTTAGCGTTTTCAAATGTTGGCGACATTGATTTAGGTCTTCCAGCTCAAAATGGCAGTGGTTTCTGCTGTTTAAGTGTCGTCGCTTAAAGGGTGTGTAACATCATTTAATTCGAGCAACTTCTAGTGATTCAATCCTTCCTTTAACATTCTGGATTATTCTACATGCAATTTTTACTGGATTTAGTAAGTATTTTTGTTGTAAAACCTTATTTGATAAATACGGAAGTGGTACCATAATTAATATATTGTCATAGCTGTTGTGTAAACTAATTTTCTTAGTGAAGTGTTTATCGAAGTAATTTTAATAAATATATCGAATGTCGTATCAATTCTGCAGATGTGTATGCCATTAGCTTCATATAAACGCGATAAAGTTCATCGTATCACGAAGAATCTAGCGATAAAGGCGTCTCTTTACGGCGCTGCGTCAGTTTATGCTGATGCTATAAGAAAAGCCTTTGATTCGGTTATGGTGTATCTCTGGCAACTTTCAGGGCAACGATAATTCTAAGCTGTAGTTTCTGCTGAAAACATGAAGCAAGCATTAGACAGGTTAGTGCAGCAATAGTATTACTTGATAACAACAAAGACATAATACATTTACATCACTTAAAATGGCAATTAGTTAAAGGCATGATTGAAAACATTCACTACTCTATTACTCTATCTTTATCAAGTTCAACAATATTTTGACACTGACATTGAATGAAGTTCCTTGACCGTATGCTGCTAATTTAAAAACACAGACTGGAGGTTTATATCCAGTTCAATTTAAAATGGAACCGGTCTAACATTTCTAGAACACAATTTAAAATTTGCATCGATTATTTGGAATCCAGTTGTATTTTCAATGAAATATCAAACTAGGAATTTGGAAAATACAATGTGGAGTATTTAAACGCAGTCTTCCCCTCCTCAAGCCTGAGCTATATAACATGTGTTGGTCGCTTAAAAGTAAGTTATTTATTCCCTCCTTTTCCACTTCATAAATTAGGCAACATGCCTGTCCCAACTTCACAGATATTCCTAGCGTTTCCTGTGTCGCCCTCAATCTCTCTTAGGCTGCTTTTGCAAACATTCCACTTTTTTCTCCTTTTCTTTCTTCAAGTTTCAGTCCACTTTAGCTTAGCTCTTTCTTTCTACGACGAAACCGCTTCTCTCACCGGTTGCCTCGTCGTCTTCCTGCTGGTGTGGATGATGAATTACTGCAAGAGAGTCCCCTACAACACTTGTGTGTTGGTCTTTGCTTTTAACTCTTGTCTCAGGAGTGGTTACAGGGGACGAAATGAAAAGATTGAAGTTCACTTTAACTGCAACTTATTTGCACACATGTTCCAGCTAGCCGTGAATTATATTGCCATAATTATTTGACTGGGTTATGTGGGGCCTATCTATCAACTTGTGCCTAAGTTGCTTCTAGATTGCTAAGAGCTTAGTCACACGCTCGGCCATCTGAGTGGCATGAAGTTCACCTCCGAGGAAAATGTACGTAGTCGCAGATTGCCCGTGATCGGCCTCACTTATACTCAGTGCTAAAGATTCTACCCTTCCCGCCGTAGACCATTGAAATGTTGTGATTGGCTGATCACATTGACGTATGAGAACATGTGCTCTGGTATCTTCCATGACGTACTCGGATTTCCAGTTTTGGTTCTCTATTCTTTTCAATCTCTGCCTCTCGTTCTCTCATTCAAGCGTCTCTGTTGGTAATATTTAGGTGATTTTCTGTACTTTGGACAAGCCTGGAGATATCTTCGCTGGTACCAAGTGGATTCAGGCACCTAAATTACAACGTTACACGACTAGCCAGCTTCCTTTACTCTTCTCTCTCTTTCAAAATACAGGTGCAAATTGCTAACTTACTGTTAACAAATTACCACCACCACCAGCACCACCGCCGCCGCAACCGCCGCCACCACTACCAAAGAAATCTTCTTGTGTCAGTTACTGTGATGAATTATTTGTTCCAAAATGGTATCTCGAATAATTGTCTTTCTCATTTGTAACCCAAGAGCCCAATGACATAATCAATCTCATTAGGAAGATTTCTAGTGTACGTTGCCCTGTATTGGAAGCAGGGACAGTTCCAAGGTCTCAAATCATATACATACTTGTAACTCTTGTATTATAACACAACGTACTCTCTATTGTAACTTGGAAGCAGGGACAGTTCCAAGGTCTCACATCATATACATACTTGTAACTGTTGTATTATAACACAACGTACTCTCTATTGTAACTTGGAAGCAGGGACAGTTCCAAGGTCTCACATCATATACAGACTTGTAACTGTTGTATTGTAACGCAACATACTCTCTATTGTAACTTGGAAGCAGGGACAGTTCCAAGGTCTCACATCACATACATACTTGTAACTGTTGTACTGTAACACAACGCACTCTCTATTGTAACTTGGAAGCAGGGACAGTTCCAAGATCTCACATCATATACACACTTGTAACTCTTGTATTGTAACACAACGTACTCTCTATTGTAACTTGGAAGCAGGGGCAGTTCCAAGATTTCACATCATATACACACTTGTAACTGTTGTATTGTAACACAACGTACTCTCTATTGTAACTTGGAAGCAGGGGCAGTTCCAAAATCTCACATCATATACACACTTGTAACTGTTGTATTGTAACACAACGTACTCTCTATTGTAACTTGGAAGCAGGGGCAGTTCCAAGCTCTCACATCATATACATACTTGTAACTGTTTTATTGAAACACAACGTACTCTCTATTGTAACTTGGAAGCAGGGACAGTTCCAAGATCTCACTTCATATACATACTAGTAAACGTTGTATTGTAACACAACGCACTCTCTATTGTAACCTGGAAGTAGGGACAGCTCCAAGGTCTCACATCATATACATACTTGTAACTGTTGCATTGTAACACAACGTACTCTCTATTGTAACTTGGAAGTAGGGACAGCTCCAAGGTCACACATCATATACATACTTGTAACTGTTGTATTGTAATACAACGTACTCTCTATTGTAACCCGGAAGTAGGGACAGCTCCAATGTCTCACATCATACTTGTAACTGTTGTATTGTAACACAGCTCCAAGGTCTCTATTGTAACTTGGAAGCAGGGACAGCTCCAAGGTCTCACATCATACTTGTAACTGTTGTATTGTAACACATCTCCAAGGTCTCTATTGTAACCTGGAAGTAGGGACAGCTCCAAGGTCTCACATCATATACATACTTGTAACTGTTGTATTGTAACACAACGTACTCTCTATTGTAACTTGGAAGCAGCGACAGTTCCAAGATCTCACATCATATACATACTTGTAACTGTTGTATTGTAACACAACGTACTCTCTATTGTAACTTGGAAGCAGGGACAGTTCGAAGATCTCACATCATATACATACTTGTAACTGTTGTATTGTAACACAACGTACTCTCTATTGTAACTTGAAAGCAGGGACAGATCCAAGGTCTCACATCATATACATGCTTGTAACTGTTGTATTGTAACACAACGCACTCTCTATTGTAACTTGGAAGCAGGGACAGATCCAAGGTCTCACATCATATACATGCTTGTAACTGTTGTATTGTAACACAACGTACTCTCTATTGTAACTTGGAAGCAGGGACAGTTCCAAGATCTCACATCATATACATACTTGTAACTGTTGTATTGTAACACAACGCACTCACTATTGTAACTTGGAAGCAGGGACAGTTCCAAGATCTCACATCATATACATACTTGTAACTGTTGTATTGTAACACAACGCACTCTCTATTGTAACTTGGAAGCAGGGACAGTTCCAAGGTCTGACATCATATACATACTTGTAACTGTTGTATTCTAACACAACGTACTCTCTATTGTAACTTGGAAGCAAGGACAGTTCCAAGGTCTCACATCATATACATACTAGTAACTGTTGTATTGTATAACAACGTACTCTCTATTGTAATTGGGAAGCAAGGACAGTTCCAAGGTCTCACATCATATACGTACTTGTAACTGTTGTATTGTAACACAACGTACTCTCTATTGTAACTTGGAAGCAAGGGCAGTTCCAAGGTCTCACATCATATACATACTAGTAACTGTTGTATTGTATAACAACATACTCTCTATTGTAACTTGGAAGCAAGGACAGTTCCAAGGTGTCACATCATATACATACTTGTAACTGTTGTATTGTAACACAACGTGCTCTCTATTGTAACTTGGAAGCAAGGACAGTTCCAAGGTCTCACATCATATACATACTTGTAACTGTTGTATTGTAACACAACGTATTCTCTATTGTAACTTGGAAGCAGGGACAGTTCCAAGGTCTCACATCATATACATACTTGTAACTGTGTTATTGTATAACAACATACTCTCTATTGTAACTTAGAAGCAGGGACAGTTCCAAGCTCTCACATCATATACATACTTGTAACTATTGTTTTGTAACACAACGTACTGTCTATTGTTACTTGGAAGCAGGGACAGTTCCAAGGTATCACATCATATACTTGTAACTGTTGTATTGTAACACAATATACTCTCTATTGTAACTTGGAAGCAAGGACAGTTCCAAGGTCTCACATCATATACATACTTGTAACTGTTGTATTGTATAACAACATACTCTCTATTGTAACTTGGAAGCAGGCACAGTTCCAAGGTCTCACATCATATACATACTTGTAACTATTGTTTTGTAACAGAATGTACTGTCTATTGTTACTTGGAAGCAGGGACAGTTCCAAGGTATCACATCATATACTTGTAACTGTTGTATTGTAATACAATATACTCTCTATTGTAACTTGGAAGCAAGGACAGTTCCAAGGTCTCACATCATATACATACTTGTAACTGTTGTATTGTATCACAACGTACTCTCTATTGTAACTTGGAAGCAAGGACAGTTCCAAGGTCTCACATCATATACATACTTGTAACTGTTGTATTGTAACACAACTAACTCTCTATTGTAACTTGGAAGCAGGGACAGTTCCAAGATCTCACATCATATACATACTTGTAACTGTTGTATTGTAACACAACGCACTCTCTATTGTAACTTGGAAGCAGGGACAGTTCCAAGATCTCACATCATATACATACTTGTAACTGTTGTATTGTAACACAACGTACTCTCTATTGTAACTTGGAAGCAGGGACAGTTCCAAGGTCTGACATCATATACATACTTGTAACTGTTGTATTCTAACACAACGTACTCTCTATTGTAACTTGGAAGCAAGGAGAGTTCCAAGGTCTCACATCATATACATACTAGTAACTGTTGTATTGTATAACAACGTACTCTCTATTGTAACTTGGAAGCAAGGACAGTTCCAAGGTCTCACATCATATACATACTTGTAACTGTTGTATTGTAACACAACGTACTCTCTATTGTAACTTGGAAGCAGAGACAGTTCCAAGATCTCACATCATATACATACTTGTAACTGTTGTATTGTAACACAATGTACTCTGTATTGCAACTTGGAAGCAGAGACAGTTCCAAGATCTCACATCATATACATACTTGTAACTGTTGTATTGTATCACAACGTACTCTCTATTGTAACTTGGAAGCAAGTACAGTTCCAAGGTCTCACATCATATACATACTTGTAACTGTTGTATTGTAACACAACGTACTCTCTATTGTAACTTGGAAGCAGGGACAGTTCCAAGGTCTCACATCATATACATACTAGTAACTGTTGTATTGTATAACAACATACTCTCTATTGTAACTTGGAAGCAAGGACAGTTCCAAGGTCTCACATCATATACATACTTGTAACTGTTGTATTGTAACACAACGTACTCTCTATTGTAACTTGGAAGCAAGGACAGTTCCAAGGTCTCACATCATATACATACTTGTAACTGTTGTATTGTATCACAACGTACTCTCTATTGTAACTTGGAAGCAAGGACAGTTCCAAGGTCTCTCATCATATACATACTTGTAACTGTTGTATTGTATAACAACATACTCTCTATTGTAACTTGGAAGCAGGGACAGTTCCAAGCTCTCACATCATATACATACTTGTAACTATTGTTTTGTAACCCAACGTACTCTCTATTGTTACTTGGAAGCGGGGACAGTTCCAAGGTATCACATCATATACTTGTAACTGTTGTATTGTAACACAATATACTCTCTATTGTAACTTGGAAACAAGGACAGTTCCAAGGTCTCACATCATATACATACTAGTAACTGTTGTATTGTATCACAACGTACTCTCTATTGTAACTTGGAAGCAAGGACAGTTCCAAGGTCTCACATCATATGCATACTTGTAACTGTTGTATTGTATCACAACGTACTCTCTATTGTAACTTGGAAGCAAGGACAGTTCCAAGGTCTCACATCATATACATACTTGTAACTGTTGTATTGTAACACAACGTACTCTCTATTGTAACTTGGAAGCAAGGACAGTTCCAAGGTCTCACATCATATGATACTGTAACTGTTGTATTGTAACACAACGTACTCTCTATTGTAACTTGGAAGCAAGGACAGTTCCAAGGTCTCACATCATATACATACTTGTAACTGTTGTATTGTATAACAACATACTCTCTATTGTAACTTGGAAGCAGGGACAGTTCCAAGGTCTCACATCATATGATACTGTAACTGTTGTATTGTAACACAACGTACTCTCTATTGTAACTTGGAAGCAAGGACAGTTCCAAGGTCTCACATCATATACATACTTGTAACTGTTGTATTGTATCACAACGTACTCTCTATTGTAACTTGGAAGCAAGGACAGTTCCAAGGTCTCACATCATATGATACTGTAACTGTTGTATTGTAACACAACGTTCTCTCTATTGTAACTTGGAAGCAAGGACAGTTCCAAGGTCTCACATCATATACATACTTGTAACTGTTGTATTGTATAACAACGCACTCTCTATGATCAGTGTGCTACTTTTGGAACTGTTTAGTGCAGAGTTGTAGGACTGGAGCTGTATGACTGAACCTAAGTGCTTTTCTCCTGCTCCTATTGTTCACCCCTTTACGCTCTTAAGGAATTTCATTTTTGCCACTTGAATTTTATTAATTTGTTTTTGAGTGGTATCCATGTTTCACTACCGCAAAAATAACTGTATTAGACTTTTTTCAATGTCTAATTATTTTACCTCTCAATAGCATGTTCTAATTCATGTATATATTTATTCTATGTTTATTAGCGGATCTTCCTGGCTAATACCTTGGCGACGTTTAACGTTTCTTTATACATCTTAGATGCTATCTCTGTTTTCCTTTGTAAATACTTTTCTTATGCTTGCTGTTTTCCTTTATTTCCTTTGCTTCCGTTTTCAGAGTTCCAAATTCTTACACCTTCCTTCCCGCCCCAATACTTTGTTGCTTATTTTAATTGTCTACATTGCATTTTTCCGTTGTTTGTTCTAAATATAGAAACCCAAAACAGAATTTTAATTATTATTAAACAGTTCAATCACAGTCAGGGGTGTTCATAAATACTCCACTTTCGTACGAATTCCACGAATATCCTTTAGCTTATGGGCATATTTACTCATGAAGGGAAACAACATAATTTGTACTGCGACGTCTGAAAAGTTTCTGACTTCTAAAGGCTTACTGAATTTTTGTTTTACACCAAGTTAACATGTTTACAGAATGAATGAAGTTTTGTTACGATTTAAGGGTTATGCGAAATGATATAGCGATAATATATTCAACATTCCATTTGAAATTTAAAACCTTGGTTTCAGGAAAATATTTCCAAATGGGTTGAACCTTATTAGAGCAGAAATAACACTGATGCTTCATAATAATACTCCAGTGAAATGCCACAAGTATCGCAATATTTGCTAAACTCAGGCTGTAGACCACGCGAATGGCAGCAGCGTGGAGAGGGAACTCCTCTGTGAAATGTAAGCACTCTAAATAAAGAGACTGTTTTAGATCTGTTCCAAGTGTATGAAAACCCATAAATACAGTCCAGGGACTTCAAAATAATGCACTGTATTTTTTAATCAACTATATACTATGTTTTGAAAAACAAAAGTGGTAAATACAAATAAAATTCAAACTAATGTTTTAGATATATACAAGTTGAACTGTACAAACTAAACTACTTTCCCCTATGTTAACTTCTACAAAGCGTTGCTGAAATTCTGAATTACACAATAGCAAGGCGAGCCAACTCTGTGACTAGTGAAGTTAACACAGCTGTGAATTAACCCCTTTGCCCACTGGTCCTTTCCTTCTCACTGTCTTCGTTTCTTCCCCTGCCTGACTGCTCAATGACTCCTAAGAGAAACGTTGTTTGACGTCACAGAGTCACGAGTTGGCTGCACCTGTCTGCAATAAATTAAGCTATAGGACCGTAACACACACATATGTTGTCGATATCCTGAAATTTGAAACACATACAGATACAGATGGAGTGATGCTGGGACGTCGGACGATAGACAGAACAAGACAATAACGCAGACTACGTAGGGAACTGCAGGAAGATCGCGGGCGAGATGTTCCAAGATCATACCTGAGCTAGCGGGGTTGATTTTGGCGTCAGAGTGGCGTCTTTGTAGTGCTTCCAGCACCGGCACGTCTAGGAGACTGTCCGTCGACTCCTGGGACATGACCGGCTGGGCGCGACTTTGCATCTTCCGTCGACAGATGCTACATCTCCAAGTGCTCTGCAACAGACACAACTGTCAGTATCACAATCTCAGTTCATTGCTTTAACTGTTTAATGACTGTTCCTTCAATACTGAGGCGAGATGGGAGAAGGATTTCCTTTCATTCAGGCAAATGTTGGGGCAGCCTCCTTACAACAAAGCAAGAGAAAATATTAAGGAAACATTGACTGAAAATGCATACACTTTGAACTGTTATTATTGAAAGAATATTTTACAATGATACACCTATTTGAAGCTGCCAGCTCTTAGAAAGCGTTCAAAACGTTCTCATTTCCTAGAAACGCATAGAAAGTATTTGCAGTGTCCCCCTCTTGCATCTCTCTATATATGCATGGACTCGTGGGATCACGGACCGTTATATACCCTCAAACACTCCCTGAAGGTGTCGAATAGTTTCGCGTCTCTGTTTTTGGAATTTCCACCATCCTTCGCCTTTCCTTTTCACGTTGTCACCCTCGAAACTCTAGGTTGCGGTACTGAGAGCGGTGGCGTCACGGTAACGTGTGCGACTCGCATTCGGAAGGTCCTGGCGACCACCCACTGTGACCCATGAGTTTTTCATGGTTTCTCTGGGTCGGCAGGCGAATTCTGGAGTGGCTCATCTTCTGCTACGACTCTTCTGCCTCTCATTGCCACTACCCATCATTTTCCTTGTCATCTGTTTCAGGGTTATAGGACCAGACGACGGCTGGTTGCGGTGGAATGGTGGCTATACGCTCTGTGGAGGCTTCTTTCTCGTCCAGGGATCGCTCGGTTGGAAACCCGCTTCTGGGTGCTTTCGGGCAGGTGCTCCTTAGGGGATCCCAGAGTCTCGGGGTCCAATGTGTGGGCTCAGGTGGCGTTGGAGATGTTCAATCTGGAAAAATTGGGGACTCCATCTGTGGCTTCGCCCGTCGTCACCCGAACCTGTCGCCCTTCGGCTCTCCGCTTCATACCTCCCTCCCAGGGATCACGGTAGAAGCACAAGAGGTCGGATGGCCTGCGTGTGGTGCGCTGCCCCGGTTTCGGGGGCACCTTCCATTTTAGGCTGCAGCCAGTGCAATTTGTCATGTCCACAGCCTAGAATCTTACCTTTTACCCACTATCGCCCACTGAAAGGCAGCTCTCTATCTTTCGTCCGCCTAACGCGGGTGCTTATGCGGAACCGCGCTACCTTTACTCTTGAATTCCTATCTTACTTTTTATCCTTCTTGCTTTCCTGTCGAAGTGTTTTAGTGGGTATGGACATGTACTGGCGAGTTCCACACTCTCAGCTTCCGCTGGGGTAAGTAGGTAACTATATTTCCCCTCCACTCGAAAAAAATAAAACAAGTCCCCACATATAAAAATCCACAAGACTGAAGTCGGGCGAACGTGTACACAGTGTGTCCTTTCCTACCTAGAGCAGGTCGAACCATATTTATGTAACTGTAACGGCTATACCCAAAACAAGATACAGATAATCACAAATGTAATACAAGCAAGTCTCTACAGTCATATATGGCCATCTAGGATACAATAAGTGTATAAGGAGATTCACTTATTGATAATATCACTCATTTATCTGACGAAATATGTTATCCATTCTTATACCTGTGGCGGGCGCCTATGGCTGCTTCCCTGCCTTAGGCTGGGCGTAGTTTCGGCGCCGGCTGACGTGTGGTTGTTTGGAGAGCAGAGCGGGAGGCGCTCTCACCTTACTGAGTTGTGCGGAATTATCGAACGCGGGTAGACATCTCCAGAATTTCCACCTTCCTTCTGGCTTTGCATGAAACTTAAAAAAAGAGGCTCGGTTAAGGAAGAAGGATGCCCGGTGGCCTTGCGCTAGATTCAGTCCTGTTCTGCTGGTTCCTTAGTGAGTTCTTGCAGAGTGCGGGCAAGTAGCAGTTGTCTACGCGAATAGAGAAGGAGAGTTCTGAGCTGGGCACGTTAGTAAGGGACCAGAAGAGTTTACAGACTGGTCTACCCGCCTGCGAAATGAAGTGCTACATGCAAGAAAAACCAGAGAGTGACCACAGAAACAACGGGCTGTCACAGTATTATTAAAAAGAGATTTGTGTGTGTGGGTGTGTGTGTAGGCTAATCTCAGAAACCAGCAAACCGATTTTTATGTTTCTTTCACCATTGAGCAGCCTGTTTTTCCAACGAACATAATCTATAAGACAACTTTTTAATTAAATCCTAAATGATTAATGTGCTAAAAAGAATTTACACGAACGGATATTAAAACTTCAAGGATTTTAGAGTCATAAAAGAACATACTCGCAAGAGTGGGTTTGATTTTTCGCTGAGAATCCCAAGAACTTGTTTACTACAAAGAAAATGCATGTCAAATTCGAACAAAAGACAAAATATCCCATCCCAAGGAATATATACACTATGTGATCAAAAGTATCCGGACACCCACACAAACTTACGTTTTTCATCTTAGGTGCATTGTGCTGCCACCTACTACCTGGTACTCATTATCCGCGACCTCAGTAGTCATTAGACATCGTGAAACGTCAGAATGGGATGCTCCGTGGAACTCACGGACTTCGAACGTGGTCAGGTGATTGGGTGTCAGAAGTCTGTACGCGAGATTTCCACACTCCTAAACATCCCTAGGTCCACTGTTTCTGATGTGATAGTGAAGTGGAAACGTGAAGGGACATGTAGAGCACAAAAGCGTACAGGCCGACCTCGTCTGTTGACTGACAGAGACCGCCGACATTTGAAGAGGGTCGTAAAGAGTAATAGGCAGACATCTATCCAGACCATCACACAGAAATTCCAAACTGCATCAGGATCCACTCCAAGTACTATGATAGTTAGGCCTGAGGTGAGAAACCTTGGATTCCATGGTCGAGCGACTGCTCATAAGCCACACATCACGCAGGAAAATGCCAAACAACGCCTCGCTTGGTGTAAGGAGCGTCAACATTACACGATTGAAGTGGCAAAACGTTGCGTGGAGCGACGAATCACGGTACACAATGTGGCGATCCGATGGCAGGGTGTGGGTATGTCGAATGCCCGGTGAACGTCATCTGCCAGCGTGTGTAGTGCCAACAGTGAAATTCGGAGGTGGTGGTGTTATGGTGTGGTCATGTTTTCCCTGGAGGGGGCTTGCACCCCTTTTTTGCGTGGTACGATCACAGTGCAGACCTACATTGATATTTTAAGCACCTTCTTGCTGACCACTGTTGAAGAGCAATTCGGGGATGGCGATTGCATCTTTCAACACGATCGAGCACCTGTTCATACTGCACGGGCTGTGGCGGAGTGGTTACACGACAATAACATCCCTGTAATGGACTGGCCTGCACAGAGTCCTGACTTGAATCCTATAGAACACCTTTGGGATGTTTTGGAACGCCGACTTCGTGCCAGGCCTCACCGACCTACATCGATACCTCTCCTCAGTTCTGCACTCCGTGAAGAATAGGCTGCCATTCCCCAAGTGAGCTTCCAGCACCTGATTGAAAGTATGCCTGCGAGAGTGAACGCTGTCATCAAGGCTAAGGGTGGGCCAGCACCATATTGACTTCCAGCATTACCGATGGAGGGCACCACGAACTTGTACGTGATTTTCAGCCAGGTGTCCGGACACTTTTGATCATGTAATATATATTATACAGGGCGGGCCATTGAAGTAGAGTCTGCACAATATCTCCAAAACTAAGTGTTGTAGAAAGAAATGTCTTTAGTAAAAGTTGTTTGATATTATGGGGGAAACTAAATGCCATTAATCGTGTTTTATTTGGAGGACGTTGTGATGGCCAGTTTAGGGTCAATTTAATTTGACCCTAATTGTAGGTTCCCATTTAGAAAAGTTAAATTGACCCTAAAATCATAACGTCCTACAAACAAAACACGCCTAATGACATTTACTCTCCCCCATAATATCAAGCAACTTTTATCAAAGACATTTCTTTCTACAACACTTAGTTTTGGAGATGTTGTACAGTCTCAACGCAAATGGTCCACTCTGTATATATAAATGGTCAGGATTTAATAATTCCGAAGGAAGCCATGCTAAGGATTTTTACGCCCAAAAAATTCCATCGCCCGCCGATTAGACACGTAGGTTGACTCCGCGGTCGTACGTACCAAATTTTCTCATATATGGCTTTTTACTATCAACGATTTTTACTGGAACATATTATAAAATATGCAGCAGTTTTAATTTTCCAAAAATTGGAACGATGCTTGATATCAATAAAAGGTTTATCGGCATTCAAAGAACGTACACTAAAAATCTGAGAGAAAATTAAACAAACAGTTCATCAAGAGGAACACTTTAAAGTGGCAAAAATGTAGGAAAACAAGGTTGCGAGAGAATGAAGTTTTAACATTTTACGTGCTATTTGCAAGAACTGCGCCGTCCATTTAAACGTCATTTTTGGGAATATAAATGACTAGAAGTGCAAAACTGCAATTTGATCCAAAATTTACAAGTTTTTTACGAAATGTTCAAAAAGTATCAAGTACTCTTATGGACATCCATTTGTGAAAAAGGTCAACAATTACCAAAATTCATAAACTATAGATTTTAGTGTCATTAAACATTACAAACCTCATAATTAAGTGTTAAGTAGTGTTAAATCAAGTCATATAGCGATTTAAATGCCTGCCTGTGAGTCTGGTAGAGTACCTGTACATAAATGGAATCATATAAATAGACTAGAAAATTATATTTAAATTTGTTTCTTAACATTAGTTGTGGCGTCATTAAACAATAATGAAGTTTCTTGAAGCCTAACGTTTGGCATTTATTTTCTTCCAAACTAGTAGAAGGAATAACTAAAAATTAATTTATACAATTTATTAATATAGTATTAAAGTGTGTAATTTTAAAATATTATGGGTTTCAAAAAATAACTGCATCGTGTGGAGCAATTCTTCAGAACAGCAAAAATATAACAACAAAATTAATATCTCTGGAATTAATATGTGAATTTTGATCTACATATCATACACTAGTTGACTGCCCACATCCTGCCCTTTACCCGTTATAATTGTAAGGCTATTATTAATAACGAATGAAACATACCCCGATGTTTTACATCCTTTTGTTAATCGGTTTTAAGAGTTTTATGTTTGGAGTGTTATCATGGTTTGAAGACAGAAATGATGTGCTACTGCTGATTTATCTGGCTGCTTTTGGTAAATGCATCTCATATGCTCTTTGTCTTATTTCAAGATTTCTTCTAGTTCTTCCTATGTATACAAGGTTACAGTCATTACAAACTATTTAATACATACCAGCTGATTTATCCTTGGGGATAGGGTCTTTTGTTCTGTTGCATAGTAGTTTCTGTATATTGTGGTTATTGTGTGGAGACAGGGTGATGTTCTATTTCTTGAAAATCCTTTGAAATTTATGTCTCCAAGGGTGATAAGTGAATTTGCTATATGCTTGTGGTTTTTGTTGTCTGAGTGAAGTAGTCGTTTGTTGGATGTATTTCTGTCTTTCAAACTTTTTTATCATCTTATCTATTGTTTTTTTCTGGTATCCATTCATGGTGGCTATGTGGATAATGTGTTGGTATTCCTCTTTCTCCAATGCTATATGTACTAACCTGTTTGTAATGCTATTTAAAATTGCATGTTTGTGGCTTGTAGGATTGTAGCTATTGTTTTTAATATAATTTTCTGTGTGAGTTGGTTTTCTGTAAATGCCGAATGTTAGTTTGTTGTGTGCATTACTTCTGATGATTCTGATGTCTAGGTAAGGTGATTGGCCATTTTATTCTTTTTCTATTGTGAATTTTATGGATCTTTTTTGTAGATTCAATAATTTCAAAACATTTTCTGTAAGTTTTTTGAAACAATGGCAAAAATATCACCTACGTACCTATACCAGATTTTGAATAGATGTGGGAAAGATTTAGTATGTAACTTACATTAAATTTCCCAGCTGATTGGCATTTTTTCCGGTAAACCACAACAAGATCTCAAATTGTATTGAGATGTCATACCCCAATGGCGACTTAACTCCCATCTGTTCGTATTGAAGTACAAGGGCTTTTTAAATCCTGTTTAATCGTTTAACAATTTATGAAATTAAATTAGAAGGCACATTACAGTTCCATGTCCTTCAGAACGATTTCAGATTTTTAATGATGAAATAATTATGAAAATCGGTTGAGTGGTTTTGATAAAACCCTACATACCCATTTATACACATTTTCCTTCTTTATAAATATTAGTATAGAGTATATATTAAACATAGATTGTTGTATGTAAAATGCATCGAACTGAAATTGTGGAGTTTTGAAATTTCACACGTGGGTCTCGTTAACATGCAGACCTATTCTCGAGGAGGACAGGTATGTTGACGTGTGTGTGTGTGTGTGTGTGTGTGTGTGTATGTGTGTGTGTGTGTGTTATTGCACGAGGACGACATTAATCTGAATGGAGAGGTTCTTTGCTTTTGACAGCCATCTCTGTGTGGATAACTTTTGGTTTTGTCAGGTTGCAGACAAGCTGTCATTGCTCCATATTGATCGCCACCTTTCTGGTTTAATTAGCAGTGATTATCGCAAACCACGGGCTTTATCCGAGATTAAACTGTAGCTGCAGTGATATCTGGGGCAAGGCTTCACGCCCTTCCACAAAACGCTCAAGCTATACCAAACCCTATGATAAGTCAATTCACGTCATTGCGTATTACTGAAATACATTTAGGAGATAATCCCCCAAAAAATCACATGCGTTACATTCACATTATTTCCTCTACCCACTATCGTTATTTTTACATCATATTCTGTGTACAAGCTATCCTTAGACAGGTTTATTTTCTGTCTACTGAGGCAGTATTTTAATACCTGAATAATTTCAGTTGTATTTTATATAAAAGTAAATTCAATAAGAGCCCGCCTTGAAACAATATGCATGTAACAATTATTTAAATTGTATGTAGCAGTCATTTCATATGCTTACTTTTTATTGTAAACATGTTTTATTAATGTTATGCGAATACATTACATACTTTAATAATGCAAGAGCTGTGAGAATTAAGTTTTAAATTGCTAACAATGCGGTAATAATGAGGTAACCTTGTAGCAATAATGAGTTAAAGTGTTTGAAAAGTTACCAGTCATGATTATATCAGAGATAAGGTAAATTCAGTAACAGTTTAAAATTAACCAATCAATAGCAAGGAATAAGTTTAAGTAAAATGCAGATATTCTATTGGACTAGAATTAGCCAATCAGAGACTTGAAATACCGAAGCTTACAGGTTTAACCGTTGAAAGTTGCTCAGTTGCTGGCAAGCCTTGGTAGTGAACAGATGTAAGATGTGTATACGCGCTAAGTGAGAGTATTGAAGATTCTCACAGTTCTTAAAAAGTGTAGTGCTTTATAAAAATGTGCAAGGATTAATAAAAGAAGCGAGTTTACAAAGTAAATTCTGTGATGTCTACATTCTTGTTATACCGCACCCTGAATAAGAGAAACATGTTTCTGAAGTAAGATTGACGCAGCCGAGGCAAAATTCAAACATAAATAATATATAAGAAACAGTGTTAATAACAAAGTTAAATATTATACTGTAAAACTTGGAGTATAATAACAAAAAACACATCTTGAAATCAGCAGCATATTGCGTAATAACAGTAACTATTACGTAATCAACAAATTTAAACAGACGCCCAAAGCGTGCAATTTAATTTAATGCAATTAAATAAAATATTTACGTAAATAAATATTACGTACAATGCAATTACGTAAGCATACCAACTTCTTCAAGTTGGCTCCCATACGTGGGGCAATTAAAATTACGTAACCAAATAAAACAAAAGCACCACAACATAACCTTCTCCAAGTTTACGTAAAAACAATACGTAAACAAATTATGTAAGCACATAAACTTCTTCACTACTAAGCGTTAATCAACATAAATATTTGCAGAAATAGTTTCATTAACAAACGGGAGACTGAAGTGATGGTCAAATTTAATATCGTGTGTTTGAAATTAGACTCTTTGCATGCCATCACCAGAAATAAAAGAATGGTGACTTAGTACTTTGCCGAATATAAAAGGTGGTTGAGAAATTAAAACTATAGATGACGAATATCTCGGTAAAGGTTAATGCTGCAAGAATCATTTAACAAAGTCTGCGCTTTAACGACTTTATCTTATACTTTACTAGTAATATAACATTATAAAAACTTGAATGAGGAGGAACTTGCAGATAATTCAAGATATACTTTTTTATTTTTTATGGAAATATTTTAAGTTTCAACAAAATCGTCTATAGGCATTTCCAGCAAATAAAAAATAACGAAATTTTTCCATGTAAGGCTAGTTTGGGGTGGGTAGATTTTCTGCAAAATTCACATATTAAGCTTAAAGATTGACTTTGATATTTATTTGACTTTTCCTTTTTGAGTTATGCTGTTCCCAAACACACACATGCGCGCAAGTTTGAAAGCTTTTCTGGAAACCCTTTTTTATGTATTATTTGCATTTTTGGTGAAATATTCCTAATGTACTTCCTCTACCTGTTATAGTTGTGCGTTAGAAAAAGTAAAAAATCTGATGTGTTACACTCACATGACTTTCTCTACTCTTGTACAAACTATTTTTACAAACGCTTATTCTCCATCTACTTCATGTTAATCGAGATAAACATTTGCAGATTCTATCTTATTGCTTATTTTTTTGTAGATGTAAGGGGAATATATATTTACAAGGGCAATATAGAAATACAGTAGCCTTTAAGCATGCATATATCTCTTAATAGCTGGTTGCTAGGTGCAGCACAATTCTCTTTGCCACAGATTAATACTCTTTGCATATCCAAGACAAAAAATGAATAACGAATTCCCATTTGAGAAAATAAGTATTGAAAAATTTAAGGGAATAACAAGCAATATCTCGAAAATGGTTCACTCAACAAAAAATGTATATGACATAAATTGTGTATTTTAATGCGATCTACATTTTTGTGTAGCAAAATTTTGTCTATCTCTTATGGTTTACCAGTTATGCAAAAGTCGTTCACAATGAAGAATACTTTTGGAGACATTCCCAGAAAATTCGAGATATACATTTTATTTGTCATGAAAATATCTTAGACATATGATACTTTAATCAAAATCGTTAGAGCCATTTTTGAGAAAATTAAAAATTTCGAAAAATGTTCCATGTAAAGGGTAATCTGGGGTGGGGGATTTTCTTGAAAACCTTCGTGTCGCATCTCTGGAAGATACTGAACCTAAATACCAAGTTTGGTGTGTATCCGACTGTTCGTTTCTGAGTTATGCTGTTCACAGACACACACACACACACACACACACACACACAGACACACACGGACATGTTTCCAAAAATGCTTTTTTTGATTTCAGGGGGTCTCAAAACATGTATTTCCGGTGAAATCTCGGTATCGAATTTTTGGGTGGAATACAAATACTTCCCCTACTTACTATACGTAGTAGAGAAGGTAACAATGAGACTTTTGATTTGGAAACACATATTTTATTTACTGGCAACATAAAACTGTTAAACATAGCTACTCCATATGTTTAATAAACGTTTTAAAATCTTTAATATAATAAAGAGAAAATATTTGTCCTGTGGGTTTGTGTACCTCAAAATCACTCAAACATTTTGATAATTCTTTCACCATCGGAAATCCCAATTCGTTCTGATCGACATGGGGCTATAAAGCATCTTATAATTTTATTTAATAAATTGTTAAAACATTAGAAAGTATTTACGAACCCTTTTTACTTGAATATGAACACATTGGAGTTACAAAATAACATACTTACGAAGAACGCTTTGTCTTTTAGTTGACAATGTCATAGAGTAATAAACATAGTTGTTACTGCAGAGAATATAAGTAATTGTTGCACTCCACAGAGTATAAAAACAACAGCCATTTTTTTAAATTTTATTCATGGACGCTCTTTAACTGCTGTGGTCCTTAGCCTCCCATTCCATATTGGGCGTGAAAGGCTAGTAATTTTGCTCACAGACCTCTTATCGGGCTCAAGGTTCTTTTACGTGCCGTAAATTTACGACACGAGACCACGGGCTTTATTTCCCTCCCGAAGGAAGCCATGCTAATGGTTTTTACGCCCGAAAAAATTCATCGCTCTCCGCCAGGTTTGAAACCGTGACTTCGGGAACTAGAGGCTAGCATGCCCTAGTCCACGGAGGCCGGCGAGACAATCAATCATATGTTCTATTTGTTTTTAGACACCATTGCGTAAAAGTAGAACTGTGCACAGGAACTAAACGATTTACGTTATCGCTATAGTGCGATGACATTTTCATACCACTCCATTGTGACCAACTTTGATTTCAAGCCCAATCACATAGCAGTTACCCTTTGCATTTACACATGTTTTAAACTTTGACTTGCTTTGATTGGTTTTACTTTTCATTTTGCCTTTTTACATGATTAATTTCTCATGGCGCTCGCACTATCTGTTCACAATACAAATGGTCATACTTTAATTTATCGCAGTTCGTTGTAGGGTTAACCTATACGTTATATTGGTAGCCCTGTGCCTTCTTCACTCTAAAACGTTATTCTTTTATCTAGAATAACCTACATAAAGATTAAACGGCGGCAATTATGAATTCAGAAGAAACTCAAATGGAAGAGCCAGTGAAATTACAAAAGCAGCAGAAACAATAACACTAGAACTGCTTACCAAAAATATCCAGAAAGCAATAATCGCTTTCTGGACATAACAAGAATTTAATCGCTTCATTGGCTGGTGTAAGGCAAAACATGTTGAAAAAATTGAGAGGGTTATTGCTGCCCCACGTATGGAAGAGCCAAACTTGAAGTTGTTTATTGTTGTTGTGGATGCACCACGTATTGCGGGAGATACGTTTCTTGGAGTGTTCGGCCCACGTATAATACAAACTTTCCGGTGGCCTTCGCCCCACGTTTAAAAAATCAACTTTTTATTTTAATATCTATTTAAATATTATGTATGTATGCCTCGGCTGCGTCAGTATTTTTTTAGAGCACATATCTCTTAGCAGGGGTGGTGTGGCTAAAGAACGAGGCTTACACAAATTATAATGGCATTTAACTTTTTTTATTAATCCGTCACACGATTAAATAACTCTTCACTGATGTATCCTATTGTAGAGCTGTGGGATTATTGTTATTTGTAATTTTTAACACGTAAACATTATATTATTCTCACCGCAATAAAGCTTTATGTCTCACATTGAACCTGTATCGTACCGATCGGGAACGCAATCTAAACTGGACTGGTTGGGAACGTTGTCTTGTAGCATCTGCCGCCTGAAATTGTACTTTATCTCTATTTCAAGTCTCTGATTGGCTAAGCCTACTCCAATAGAATACTTTTATTTAACTTAAGCTTTTTCTAGTCTCTGACTGGCTATTTATAAACTGTTTTAAACATTACATTATTGTTCCAGGAATTATTAGTAGCACTATTAAACTTTCTAATTTATTGTTGTCTCAAGGTTATCTCATTGTTGGCAACTTTCAGCTTCTACTTTATAATTCTGTTTGCTACGAAAGCACCTTGTTTCTATTCTCACAGCTCCTACATTGTTAAACTACGTAATACATTCACATAACATTATTATACATGTACATAGTAATATAAACATAATACACTGACTGTTACATACACTTTATAGATTATTACATATACATATTGCTTTAAGCCGGGCTGTTATTAAATTCTATATTATATAATTAGACTGATATTATTTAAGTATTAAGAATACTACCTCAAACTTTCACCGAAAATGGCTGCTAGCGAATAAACAAAACATCAAAACACCTCACTGCATTTCTCTTGTTTCAAGAATCTCGCTATACACGTGATTTCTCTTAGTTTCAGGAATCAATGTATTATCATTTTATTGATATTTTACAAATTTGAGCGCTGTCAAAAAATACTAGAAGCCACGCGTGTTAAAAGTGCTTTTATTTTGTCATAGGAATGAGAGAGTCGGCATAGCCCTTCTTTTCGCCAACATTCCTACTCGAAAAATAAAACCCTTTTTTTAACAATTGTACCATAATCTACTATTCTTTAATTGCCATTTATCAAATACTGCAGATATGTATGTAATGAAATATTGTCAAAACCTGTGAATAACCTTTATTCTAATTCTATTGATGTATGCACTGAAGTTTCTGGATGGAAAAACCTTCTAATAACACTGTCAGAAAGTTTTGCTTTATTGTTTTCTACTTATGTTGTAATGAACTTCTTTACCTGGACATGCTAAATCATTGTATAAAGAGAGAAAACTGCTAACGTTAGTTATTAATGAACCGATATTTTATAATAAACAACCGAGAAGATTATGAAATATGCAAAGAGAATGGAATACTCCACATAGCAACCAGCTGTTAAAATATTTGACTATCGCTTAAAGCCTAGCAATTCCCCTTGCATCTACAAGAAAATTAACAATAAGATTAACATCTCGATTAACATGAAGCATATGGAGAATAAGCATTTGTAAAAATAGTTTGTACAAGAGTAGAGAAAGTCATGTGAGCGTAACACATCAGATTTTTCTATCTACATTTTAACTCAAATAAACCTTTGCAGAAATAGCTACATTACACATTTCGTTATAGATACAAAGAGAACAGCGATAGTCAAATGTTTAACAACTGGACGCTATATGCTGGTCTTAAAATTCCACACTGTTTCCATGCAATAGCGGGGAACAACTGAAAATCGATGGGACTTGAAAAGGATAACAAGTATTGAACAATTCGAACCTTTAATAACGGATATCTCAGAAACGGCTTATACCACGAGAAAGTTTATTGAAAAAAAAAAATCGAAAAATGTTCAAGGTAGTTTGGGGTGGGGTGTTTCTTGAAACTCTTCGTGTCGCATTTTTGGAAGGTACTGAACCTTAATACGAAGTTTGGTATTTATCCGCCTTTTGGTTGTTAAGTTATGCTGTTCACAGATACGACACGCACGCGGACCTTTTTCCAAAAATCTGATGTGATGCATACACATGGCTTTCTCCACCCTCTATCATTCATTAGTGGGTATACAAACTATTTTTACTAAAGCATATTTTTCCATCTACTAAATTTTAATTCAAATAAACCTTTACAAAATAGCCACATTACACGTTTCGTTATACATACAAACAGATCAGCGATAGTCAAATGTTTAACAACTGGACGCTATATGATGCCTTAAAATTCCATACTGTTTCCATGACATTGCGAGAAACAACTGAATGTTGATAGACTGTAAAGAATGACTAAGTAATGAACATTTCCCAAATTTAATAATGGATATCTCGGAAATAGCTTATGCCACACAAAATTTGTTTTAAGTAAATTGTGTATTTTAAAGAGATCTACATTTTTTGTGTAGTGCGTTTTCGTCTATCGCTTAACGTTTACCAGTTATAAAAATTCCTTCCGAATGAAGTGGAGTTCATAGGCCATTCCCATAAAATTCAAGATATACATTTTGTTTGTCATGTGAATATCTTTAATATATGGTATTTTAATAAAAATCTTTAAGAGTCATTTTCTGGGAAATAAAAACATTCGAAAAATGTTTCATGTGAAGTGTAGTTTCGGTTGGGGGATGTATTTGAAAATTTTCGCGTTGCATCCTTGGAGGGTATTGAACCTAAATACCAAGTTTGGTATTTATCCGACTTTTTACTTTCTCTGCTACGTATAGTAAGTAGGGGAAGTATTGTATTCCACCCAAAAATTCCGTACCGAGATTTCACCGGAAATACATGTTTCGAGACCCCCTCAATCCAAAAAAAGCATTTTTGGAAACATGTCCGTGTGTGTCTGTATCTGTCTATGAACAGCATAATTCAGAAACGAACAGTCGGATAAACACCAAACTTGGTATTTAGGTTCAGTATCTTCCAGAAATGCGACACAAAAGGTTTTCAAGAAAATCTCCCTACCCAAGATTACCCTTTACATGGAACATTTTTCGAAAATTTTAATTTTCACAAAAATGGCTCTAACGATTTTGATTAAAGTATCATATGTTTAAGTTATTTTCATGACAAATGAAATGTATATCTTGAATTGTCTGGGAATGTCTCCAAAAGTATTCTTCATTGTGAACGACTTTTGCATAACTGGTAAACCCTAAGATATAGACAAAATTTTGCTACACAAAAAAATGTAGATCGCATTAAAATACACAATTTATGTCATATACATTTTTTTTTGTTGAGCGAACCATTTTCGAGATACTGCTTGTTATTCCCTTAAATTTTTCAATATTTTCTTAAATGGGAATTCGTTATTCATTTTTTTTGTCTTGGATATACAAAGAGTATTAATCTGTGGCAAAGGGAATAGTGCTGCACCTAGCAACCAGCTATTAAGAGATATGTCGATACTTAAAGGCTACTGTATTTCTATATTGCCCTTGCAAATACAAAACAAGGGGAACATAGTACGTCTTAAGCGATAGTCAAATATTTTTAGAACTGGTCGCTATGTGTAAAATGTAATTCTCTTTGCATGTCAAAAGATTGTTTCTGCAAATGTTTATCTCGATTAGTATGAAATAGATGGAGAATAAGAGTTTGTAAAAATAGTTTGTACAAGAGTGGAGAAAGTCATGTGAGTATAACACTTCGGGTTTTTAAGTGTTGGGTTTAATTATTTTTGCTATGAGACACACTCGCATTCATACTTCCAGACTCCGCGGATTGTAAACAATGATTGTTGTTACAGAAAAGTTTCGGTAATCGAAGGCGAAACTTGTGGGTGGAGGAGCTAGAACACTGTGCAGTTTGCGATTGTACATTTTCTTAAAAATTTTAACTTGTAGCTTGAGTGGCCAGTTGCAGCAAGAGGGAAACATGGTTCTCAGTTCCATTGGGGAAGTAATTACACTAACTTGCATTTAAAACGCATTAGCGAAGAGAGATGGCAGATCATGTGATGGTTCAGAAGGGAGTCGTTTGCGAAATTATCAGTGGAGCCATTGCCAAAATCGTTTAGTTTTTTCTCTCAAGGTAGTAATTTCAATAGAACCTTCAAGACGAAACGGGAATTAGCAGTAATTTACTAGACATTTGACTCTAAATGTAAAAGGTACTTACTTTACCACGTACATGGTAGGCATTGCATTCCACCCAACATTCGAATTCGAGATTTCGCCTAAATTACGTGTTTTGAGGCATCCTGAGCCCAAGAAAATCATTTTTACTTTCTCTACTACGTATAGTAAGTAGAGCAAGTACTGTAATTCGCCCAAACATTCGATATTTTACCGGAAATACACGTTTTGAGGCCACTAAACCCCAAGTAACTTTTTTTAAACCACATATAGTAAATAGGGCAAGCGTTGTATTCCACCCAAAAATTCAATGTCAAGAGTTTACCGGAAATATATGTTTTGAGGCCCCCTGAACCTTAAATAAAAAGGGATTTTTGGAAAAGGTTCTTGTATGTGTATGTATCTGTGAACAGTACAACTCATAAATGAAATGTCGGTTAAAAACCAAAGTATTTAATTTCAAAATCTTCCAAGGATGCGACACGAAGATTATCAAGAAAATCCGCACCCTAAGCTGCCCTTTACAAGGAAAATGTTGATTTCCTCAAAAATGGTTCTAACGATTTTGTTTAAAATATCATATGAGTGGTTTTGTAGTCGTTGTTACACCACTTACGGTAGTCAAACTTGAAGATGTTTTAATTGTTGTTGCGGTTGCACCACGTTTAGGCACCCAATTGAAGCTGTTTTAGACCACACACGTAATAGATGCCAAATTGCGGGAGATATGTTTCTAGGAGTGATCGCCCCACGTAGGGTACAAACTTTCCGGTGGCATTCGCCCCATGTTTACTTTTCCGGTGGCCTTCTCCCCACGTTTAGAAATCAACTTTGCATTTTAATATTTATTTACATATTATATATGTATACCACGGGTGCGTTATTAGTATTTTTAGAGCACGTATCTCTTAGCTGGGCTGGTGTGGCTAAAGAACAAGGCTTACACAAATTATAATTGTATTGTACTTTGTTTATTAATCCTTCACACAATTAAATAACACTTCACTTATGTATCCTACTATAGAGCTGTGAGATTATTGTTTAATTGCACTTTTAACAGGTAAACTTTATATTATTCTCATCGCAATGAATGTTTATGTCTCACATTGAACCCGTACCGAACTGCTTGGGTACGCAATCTTGTAGCGTCTGCCGCCTGAATTTGTATATTTCATCTATTTCAAGTCTAGATTTGTGTAATCCTACTCCAATAGAATACTTTTGTTTAACTTAAAGCTTTTCTAGTTGTTGATTGGCTATTTATAAACTGTTTAAATATTACATTATTATTGTTCCAAGAACCATTATTAGTAGCCTTTTTAAACTTTCTAATTTATTGTTGTCTCAAGGTTACCTCATTGTTAGCAACTTTCGGCTTCTGCTTTGTAATTCTGTTTGCTACAGAAAGCAGCTTGCTTGTATTCTCACAGCTCCTACATTGTTAAAACTACGTAATACATTCACATAACATTTTTATACATGCACATAATAAAATAAACATAATACAATGACTGTAACACACTTTTTATATTATATTATACACATATTGCTTTAAGGCGGGCGGTTATTATTTTTTATGTTATATAATTAGACTGATATCATTTAAGTGATAAAAATACTACCTCAGTTTTCATATAATGCAGAAACGTTTAACATATACAGCGAAACTAATATGAAACTGATGAATATGACTATTTCGAATTCCCAGGCCACCAAGTTAACCTTTTTGGAGAAGACGCATGGTCTGACCATCGAGAAAAGTAATCTCAGTTTTTAGTGTAAACAAGATTCATCGATTTCTAACGTTGGAAGTTTTCGCTCTTATATAATTATTTATCATATCTTGTTAACGATTTTGATTACAGCAGACATAAGTACAACGGAAATAAAGTAAAACTTCTGACTTGAGGGGTATCAAAAGGATTCTTATCTGAGTTATCCAGAAACTAGAGCAAACATTTATAGAATCAGAGCAAAAGTTATTCAGAGGTTTCGACACTGTTTCATTACACATATATCTGCAGGATATCTTAAATGGCAATTAAAGAAATAAATATAACTTACGATTCGTATGTTATAATCATAAACACGATCGACTGTCACTCTTTTAGCTCTGTCCTGTTTGCTTAAATGTGACATCATGGCTATCTATGTATTGCATGAAGTAAAATATAACCGGCTTTTTGCCTGCGTTACCGAAGATCCCACTTGTATTAATTGCAAGGGTGAGCATGTGGGATGCCTCCAGGAGGCAATAACCCAGGGTCAGCAGGGAAGCAGATCTGCCCCAGCTACCAGGCAGCCACGTCACCAGGAGCAAGCAGCACGCCACCATCAGATACCATCTTACGCAGCAGCGGTACAAAGATTCGCGGGTTGAGGGTGTCAGAGCACCTACACAACCATAAATCAGCCCAAGTTCCCCTGCAGCCGCCGAAACCTCCAGGGCTAAGAGGCGACGTACTGCTCAGGAGCCGGACTCGGTATCCCTATGCCCACGCGGCAGCTGAGAGCTAACAAGACCAATGGCAGGCTGGCGCTCCGATACCCTCCCCCACACCCCTTCCACTAACTCCTCCCCCTGACCTACAGCTCTCAGAGGTGCTTAAATGCCTGTAGCAGCCCGGTAACCAAAATAATTATTACCATGGAGGGGCTCACATACAGACCAACGTCATTCTGGAATGCGCGTGGATTGTTCGATCAAAAGAATGAGTTTCAGCATTTTGCAGGCTTACATGTCCCAGACCAAATTACACTCAAGGGAATTATTTTCGTGCATATATCCCCTTCTGCTTTCAGAGCTACAACAGCCTCAAGATAGACCGTGTGGATCATCGAGGCGGTACAGCGTTCCTCGTGAGGGATAGTGTCCACCGACCCGTCCAGCTCTCGTCGCTTCAAACCTTAAAGGCCACGGCCATTTTCAAGGACCTCAGCGAAACGGAAGACTTAGTGGTATCTGTTTATCACTCTCCCCGAAGGAGCTCTTACTTAACGATTACCTGTCCATGCTCGCCCTACATCCTAATGTTATCCTGGACGGGGACTTCAATCCAAACATCCGCATTCGCATTGCGGTCCCCGGGTGGATATGTGAGGCAATGAAATTATACGCACGATAGATGCAGGCCCTCAGATCAGAGTAGAGGACGCCTGGTAACTCATCAACCATCCACGAGGTTAAAAACGGGCAGCCGTTACGATTTCGTTATCAAGCACTTCCTCTTTTATATATCGATCACATCAGTCAACACATTACAATCAGACCATAATCCCGTGTTGGCAGAGGTTAGCACAGGGATTTCCAGCCACGGCTTCTCGGTTCAGTACCAAAAAGTAAATTAGAACTTTGTCAAACCTTAAGGAATACATCTCTGCTAACCTCAGAATCATCGACATCCCATCTGGAGTTTGCAGTTTCGTCCTTCACTTCCATCGTGGTGTGAACATTACTGTTCAAATTAGTGAATAACAGACAAAAATTCTGTTAACCACATGTCCTTCCTGTTGAACTCCTTCTGCTGCTGGGCAGCCCGCACACTCTACCAGCGTCACCGCACGCGCTTGCACCGAGAAGTCCGCGTTCTCCTCTCAGAGCATAAAGTGTGCGCGTGGGAGCAAAAGATGGTCCGCATGATCCTCGAGTACGGCGATGTATGGAAGATTTCAAAAAGTCTTTGCAACCGCGGATGGCACCCCCAAGGCACCCAATGCTTGACCTATGAATCCTAAGTCAAAGCAAATGTGTTTAAGATTATCTCGAAACGACTACGAGGTCAAGAGATGAGTCCCAGGGCGACAACTTTTCTGAACACGTTTGGCAGAGGTACGTCCATAGCTTCGGCGTCTCTGACGAAGCGGATCGACTTCCTGCCACCAAGCGAACTCCAAGGCGCACTCCGTCATGTCAATCCATAAAGGCAGTGTGGCTTGACGGGCTCACACACAGCATGCTATGCTGCCTCCCTTCAAGGCCGTGTCTCACCTTGTGCCACCTTCTAAGGAGTGGAAGGAGGGTGATCTGCATCTTGAATCTGGGGAAGGATCTGGTTCATCCCGCCAACTACCGCCCCATCAGCATCCTGTCTATCCTCTCGAATGTTTTAGAGAGGCTACTGCTCGTCCACCTGTTCCACTTCTGGGAGACATTCAAGTCATCCCCGACCATCAGTTTGCACTAGACACCTCAGCAGCTGTTACAAGTGGTCCAGGAGGACAGGGCGTTCACCACGCCGGTCTCTCTGGACATCGAGAAGGCCTTCTCTACAACCTGGCATGTGGATCTGTTGTTCAAGCTCATTCCCCTGCAACTCCCAGCATATATAGTACTCTTACTACACACTTATCTAAAAATCGCTCTTTTATTGTCTCATTTGTGGGAAACAAATCTACACAAAGACCAATAAAAGGCGGAGTCCCCGCCTTTGTGGCCGACCTTCCTGCAGAGCACGTTAGCTTTAGCTCAGTATGTTGATGACGTGCTGCTATTGCACTGCACTAACACACTCGTTTAGAGTCGTCAGTCCCATACAGAGACACCTCCGCCTCCTTCAAGAGTGGCGATTGTGCACCAACCCAAAGAAAAGTCATTCCATTCTTCTAACAAAGTGCTGATTCCCCGTGAACCTCCCCTCATTTACATATCTCAGGCTAAGGACTGAATGCACAAATACCTCACCTACTTAGAAGTTAAGCGAGCGCCGGTGTAGCTCAGTGGTGTCGTTTCCGGCTTTCGTACAGAGGGTCCGGATTCGATTCAGAGCTCTGGGTTGGCGGCCCTGTCCACACCTTCAATCCTGACGTGCTCATATTAAGTATCCCCAAAGGCCCAAATTGGCTCGGAGTCCACGGTAAAAGCTGTAGGTATTCTCATTTCACCACCTTCCTCATATTCAATCTACCATCGAAAGTAAGTACTCCGCCCCCTGCGTGCCTCCACATCAGAAATGGGTTCAGTTATCGTTTGGTGGAATGTATCCCCGAAGTTTATAGGCCATATGGGGAGCAATAGAAACGACGACTTAGCAGTTAAGCTAGATAAAGGCCTAGCTTTTTGGAAACTTATCAGAGCACCTGTCGATCTGGACACTGGGGCTATGCCCCTTTGTACCCCATGCTAAGGTCCGGATGCCTATTTCCTTAAAGCTACGTCTTTTCCGAGTTCTCATAATCCCCGTCCTATTGCAGGTCTGCGAGAACTGGGGCATGGCCGTGGACTGCAGGCTGCTGCCAGGGGTACAGGAAGAATTCCACCAGTAGTTCAGACTGAGCTGCTATACAATACATCCAAGAGAAGCTTGGACTTAAAAACTTAAAACGATAACTCCAATAACTGATAGTTAAGTATTTTGGTACTTCTTAACACCAGAGGCTCACAAGGGCCATTACACCCTGGCCAATTATGCCTCCTCCGTTCACCCCTTCTACCTCAGTCACACTCGCCATCCTAAAACCCCACATTCTGTCTATAAAGTGGTTAAGCCCTATCGAGGGCAGGCACACGTCTGGCACACCTTCAGAATACACTCAGCCTGCCAGCAGGTAAGAAATTCATGTAATTTTGGAACTTGAACTCTCGAGTGTGAATGAAAAATTTCCGAAAGTATGCCAGGAATGTGTGGCTAGAGGAAAAAATTTCCAACATCTCTTATGATGAAGTATGCGCTTATTATCGTTGTAATTGTAACTATGAGAACGTGAGGCAGTTGCTACGAATATAGAACTGTTTGGGCGGGAGTCCGGAATGTGGCGGCCGGCGCGTGCTGTTCAGTGATAAGAAAAAGCACCGTATAAGCATCGAATAAAATCATGTTCTCAGTAGTTAATTATTACAGGTATATATTAGCTGAATAATTTCGGATCTCACGCTGGATAAAATTTCTGTCTTTGTATACTTTGCATACATTTGTAATGAAATGAATTTAACATAAATAGGAAATGTAGTAAAACTTGCTTGCATAAGAGTTAATATAATGTGACGCAGCGGCTATGGCCTAAGGTTCGTGATGTCGGTGCCGGGTCGGGCAGTCGGAATAAACAACGATAAATAGCGCTCCCCAGGTAAACACTGGGAGCGCTATCGGCAGATAACTAGAGTTTTCTAGAACCTTCTTCCGCCATTTCCAGAACATAGGTCCAGATAGTTCTAGAAGGTTCTGTGAAAGATTCCGCTGGTTATATAAGCAAGTCAGCCAGTAAACGAGCGATTTGGCGGGAGCGTTTCCTGTGCGATTCTCCGGGCGAGTTTGTAACAACTGCTGCGACCTACAGTGAGATATTGAAGAAGTCTTTTGTTGGACTCTCCAGAGAATGAACCGACCGGAAGAAGAGGTTACGTCACGAAGAAGAGAAATGACGGGGAAACTGAACTAGTTCATATTTATGAAGCTGAACTAGATAAAAACAGTAATAGTGAGAACTGAGAGAAGTGCCAGTTGAAAGTAGTTGCTTTTTTTGATTCAGGGGGTCTCAAAACATGAAATCTCGGTATCGAATTCTTGGGTGGAATACAATACTTCCCCTACTTACTGTACGTAGTAGAGAAAGAAAAAAGCATTTTTGGAAACATGTCCGTGTGTGTGTGTCTGTGAACAGCATAACTCAGAAACGAACAGTCGCATAAACACCAAACTTGGTATTTAAGTTCAGTATCTTCCAGGGACGCGACACGAAGGTTTTCAAGAAAATTCCCCCACCTCAGATTACCCATTACATGGAACATTTTTCGAAAATTTTAATTTTCTCAAAAATGGCTAACGATTTTGATTAAAATATCATATGTTCAAGATATTTTCATGACAAATGAAATGTATACCTCGAATTTTCTGGGAATGTCGGCAAAAGTATTCTTCATTGTGAACGACTTTTGCTTAAGTGGTAAACCATAAGAGATAGACAAAATTTTACTACACAAAAAAAATGTAGATCATGTTAAAATACACAATTTATGTCATATACCTTTTTTTTTGTTGGGTGAACCATTTTCGAGATATTGCTTGTTATTCCCTTAAATTTTCCAATACCTGTACTTTTTCTCAAATTCGTTATTCATTTTGTTTGTCCTGGTATTGCAAAGAGGATGGAATACTCCACATAGCAACCAGCTCTTAAAATATTTGACTATCGCTTAAAGTCTACCATATTTCCCTTGCATCTACAAGAAAATTAGCAATAAGATTAACATCTCGATTAACACGAGGCATATGGAGAATAAGCGTTTGTAAAAATTGTTTGTACAAGAGTAGAGAAAGTCATGTGAGTGTAACACATCAGATTTTTTTTCAGACTTGAACGCCTGAGCCATGACGCTCGTGAAAGCGGGGCTAAGTGTATTGTATTATAGCTCCAGCATGTTCGTATTTCAGCTAGGAAGTCTTTTAAAGGCTTCTTAAGTTGTCATTTAGCAGTTTAAATCAGAAGCTGTTTCCTATATCCGTTGGGATTTTTCAATAACGATGGAATTTTCAAAATCAGAAATTGGTTGATTGGTTTCCGAGAGTAATACACGCGCGCGCGTGCTCATTTCTCTATTTATAATATTATTATAGGTATTGATTAACGAATGAGCGAAATAGCTTTAGCATCAATGCACGAGCGCTCTTTGGAATCCATCAAACGATGCGCTGGTGTACACGGAAAAGCAGTTTAATAATTCAAGTGCCCCATCGTTACTCTTCTCTGGCACTGAGTTGAATGTATTTACTCCGAGCAAGGAAGCAAGCAGAGATATTGCTGTTTAAACACGTTTTACACCAGCAAAGAATTTCTATTAACTCAGCCTTTCTACTAACAACTTTCAACGACATGGATTTACAATGTTTATCATCGTAAACTTAGAAGTTGTCATTTAAGCACGCCGATTTATAATAGTTTCCAGAAGAAAGCTTGGCATACAGATAAGAGTAAAATCATACGACTTTTCCTGAGCACTATGGTCTACTATTATAGCTGTTCTATAAATATTGATAAGAAAATCTTTTTTCTGCCAACTTCTTGCTAATCACGATAAAATATTAACCAAAATCGTTTCAACGCAGACTTTGTTCTAGTAATACTGAGGCATACATCGGGCAGAGGCCCCATTTATGCATGAGACAAGTGCAACGCGATCTGAAAGCACATTGAGTTAAACAGTGAAGAAGTATTGCTCTTCAACTGTTGTAGTTTATTGTTGTTGAAGGTTTTACGCCACGCTTTGGGCGTTAATTTGAAGTTGTTCACGTAATATGCTGTTACATATGAGAAGCCGATTTGAAGACCTATTTTTGTTGTTACACTTCAAGTTTTTTTAAAAAAAAATTTAACTTTGTTATTAAACTGTTTCTACAGATAATGTTTATGTTTGTTTGTCTCGGGTGCTTCAGTATCTCTTTAGAGACGCGTTTCTCTTAATCAAGGCGTGGTGTGACAAGAATGTACACTTACACAGATTTTAAGTTTAAATTCACTTCTTTTTATTAATCCTTGACACAAATTAAATAGCACTACACTGATATTAAGCGCCGTGAGATTCTTTAATTTACTACTTGTACTTTGTTAACGAGTATACTTAATTTTCGTTTCACACGAATACGTAATATTTCTTTAGAGAACACATCTTCCATCCGGTCACTACTAAGGTCTGCAGGCAACTGAACATATTTCAACCGTCAAAACCCATAAGCTTCTTATTTCAAGTCTCTGATTGGCTAATTCTAGTCCAATAAAGCTTTCTCTGGCTGTTAATTGGCTAATTTTTAAACTGTCACAAAACTTACGTAATTGCTGCCCTAATAATGACTAGTAGCATTTAAACTCTCAAACTCAACAATGCCTCAAGGTTACCTCATTGTTAGCAACTTTAAACTTATTATTCTCACAGCTCATACATTATTAAATTACCTAATGCATTCACATACAATTATTGAACATGTATACAATAATATAAGCATTTGCAATGACTGTTATATACATTTTTACAAATTATTGCATACACATATTGCTTCAAGGCGGGCTGTTATTGAATTTACATATTATATAATTTAATTGAAATTATTAAAGTGTTAAAAATACTGCCTCAACAGAAGCATTGATAACACGCGGCGCGACAGTCGCACGAGCTGAAAAAACACGTCGCATGACATCAGTATACAAGGGTGTATGTGGTCCTGTTTATGCACGTCGTATTGCCGCATCGAGAGCGAGATAGTCGGCTCAGTGCTGTCATTTTCCATTTCTGTAGTTCTCATTCCTCATTGTGTTTTGTGTTTTCACATGTTGTGAGACTGATCTGTTTGTCGTCGTTGAGACTTTTATCCAGTAGGATATGAAACATTTTTAGACGAAATTTGTATTAGTAATTCAATTCGGAATGTTGCGCGGAAAATTATAAGGCTAGTGACAAGAAGAAATTTCCCAAAGAGCTTCCTAAACACACTGCTCACAAAGCTTGTACTCTCCAAAAGTCTGTTTTACTTTCTCTACCCCGTGCATAGTAGATAGAGGAGGTAATGCATTCCATCTAAAAATTCGAATAACAGGATATCACCGGAAATACATATTTTCAGACCCACTTAACCCAAATTAAGCATTTTGGAAACATGTCCATGTGTGTGTGTCTGCAACAGCATAACTTAAACGATTTGATTAAAATACTATGTATTAAAGAGACTTAAATGACAAATAAAATGCACATCTTGAATTTTCAGGGAATAGCTTGTGCAATCCTCTTCATTCGGAAGGAATTTTGAATAATTTTGCATAATTGGTAAACGTTAAGGGATAGACGAAAATATACTATAAAAATGTAGATCTCTTTAAAACACATTTTTTTCAAAGAACTTCCGACATATCCGTTATTAATGGTTCGAATTGTTCAATACTTGATCATTCTTTTAAAGTACTATCACCATTCAGTTGTTTTTCACGATGTCATGGAAACAGTATGGAATTTTAAGGCCAGCATATAGCGTCCAGTTGTTAAACATTTGACTATCGCTGTTCTCTTTGTATCTATAACGAAATCTGTAATGTAGCTATTTCTGCAAAGCTAAATATAAAAGAAATCTGATGTGTTACACTCACATGACTTTCTCTACTCTTGTACAAACTATTCTTACAAACGCTTATTCTACATATGCTTCATTTATTCGAGATGTTAATCTTATTGCTAATTTTCTTGTAGATGCAAGGGGAATATGGTAGGCTTTAAGCGATAGTCAAATATTTTAAGAGCTGGTTGCTATGTGGAGCATTCCATTCTCTTTGCATTACCAAAAAAAATGCATAACGAATTCCCATTTGAGAAAAAGTATTGGCAAATTTAAGGGAATAACAAGCAATATCTCGAAAATGGTTCACTCGACAAAAAAAAATGTATATGACATAAATTGTGTATTTTAACGCGATCTACATTTTTTGTGTAGTAAATTATCGTCTATCTCTTATGGTTTTTATCAGTTATACAAAAGTCGTTCACAATGAAGAACACTTTTGGAGACATTCCCAGAAAATTCAAGAAAGTATCTTAAATATATGATATTTTAATCAAAATCGTTAGAGCCGTTTTTGGGAATATTAAAATTTTCGAAAAATGTTCCATGTAAAGGGTAATCTGGGGGGGGATTTTCTTGAAAACCTTGGTGTCGCATCTCTGGAAGATACTGAATCTAAATACTAAGTTTGGTGTTTATCCGACTGTTCGTTTCTGAGTTATGCTGTTCACGGGCAACACACAGAAACACACAGGCATGTTTCCAAAAATGCTTTCTTTGGATTTAGGGGGTCTCAAAACGTATATTTCTGGTGAAATCTCGGTATCGAACTTTTGGGTGGAATGCATTACTTCCCCTACTTACTATACGTAGTAGAGAAAGTAATAAGGTTTGCTAAGACTAGTTTATATACTCAATAATAAACGATAGAGAGTAGAAAAAGTTATGTGAACGTATCACATAAGATTTTTTAAAACATATTCATCGATATACTTGAAAACTTATACTAGTCCTTGTAAGAAATATTTCAGAGGGGAAACGTGTCACTCGGCAGACAGCTGTGAAAATCAACCAAATTAACTTCTTGGGTTTGTCCATCAACAGCTCATTACACTGTGTCCCAGTTAAAAATCTGAGCCCTTAATTTTATTTAATCGCTCGAAATTCGTGAATAAGTCAATGTAACACAAGCACACCGATTCTTTACATTTATAGTTTATGAAGCTCTCCAAAAAGAAGTCGGCGTAGTTTGAGGAACCCTGATTTCAAGTACTGGGAAACTTGAACGAAAAACAGACAACATCTAAATTCACAGTGCGTTTAGGAGAAGTTCAAGACATCCTTGAATTTATAATGCCGGCATGTATACTTTGCTGAAACCATCAGAGCAATTTTCGAGGTAACAAAAACCATGGAAGTATTTCAGGGTTGTTTGGGACGTGTGGAATTCCTTGAAAATAGGTTTTCCTTTTGATACAGGATGTTTTAAAAAGAATAAGGATTGGCGTACTGTATTATTTCTTCACTCTAAGATCCAACAAATAAATTTGAACACGTCGCCTTTGAGAGAAAAAGTTGGACAAGAGGTTAACGCCTGCAGCAAGTAAGACAGTAAATGATGGATACTGCAGCTTCTTCCACCAAACTTAACAGCTCTCAGCTATTTGACAGTGGACAAAATATTCCTGTTTACTGCTGCCGCTCCATTTGCTTTATCAAAGGTCAACACAAAGTGCTGTTTGGAGTTTGACCTAGTTCGCTCATCCTCTGCTCTAATGTGGCGTGCATTTCAAACCAGGGATGGTCCTGAGCGAATTTAATTTCAGCAGTAAGTGTGTACACAACAACTTTATTTAAACCATCATAAATAAACTAAAACATTAATAATTATTATGGATACAGCATAGTTATATAACACCATCTTGCACCAAAAATCCTGGTGTTACACTCATATTCTTACGAAAGTTTATTTCTCTATTCACTTCATTTTAATCGAAATAAACCTTTGTAGAAATAGCTACATTACACAGTTCGTTATGGATACAAAGGGAACATCGATAGTCAAATGTTTAACAACTGAACGCTATATGCTGGTCTTAAAATTCCATACTGTTTCCATGACATCGCGAGGAACAACAGGAAATTGACAGGTCTTTAAAATAATGCCTAAGTATTGAACAATTCCAAATATTAATAACAGTAACCTCGGAATTGCTGATGCCAACAACAAATTTATTGAAATAAATTGTGTTTTAAAGAACACATTTTTTGTGTAGTACATTTTCGTCTATGGCTTAAAATTTACCAGTTATAAGATTATATAAAATTCCTTCTGAATAAAATAGATTTCGTGGTCTATTCCCAGGAAATTCAAAATATACATTTTATTTTTCATGTAAATATCTTTAATATATGTCATTTTAATCAAAATGCTTAGCCATTTTTTAGAAAATAAAAAAAACCATGAAAAATTGTCCATGTAAAGGGTAGCTTGGGGTGGGGGATTTTTTTCAAAATCCTTGTGTCGTATCTTTGGAAGATGAACTTAAATACGAAGTTTTGTATTTATCGGAGTTTTCGTTTTTGAGTTATGCTCTTCACAGACACACCGGCACGCACACGTAGTTTTTACTTTCTCTACTACGTATAGAAGTAGGGGAAGTATTGTGTTCCACCCAAAGGTTCGATACCGAGATTTCACCGGAAATATATGTTTTGAGAGCCCCTGGATCCAAAAAAAGCATTTTTACTTTCTCTACTACGTATAGTAAGTAGGGGAAGTATTGTATTCCACCCAAAAATTCGATACCGAGATTTCACCGGAAATACATGTTTTGAGACTCCCTGAATCCAAAAAAAGCATTTTTGGAAACATGTCCGTGTGTGTGTGTGTCTGTGTGTCTGTGTACAGCATAACTCAGAAACGAACAGTCGGATAAACACCAAAGTTGGTATTTAGGTTCAGTATCTTCCAGAGATGCGACACGAAGGTTTTCAAGAAAATCCCGCCACCCTAGAGTACCCTTTACATGGAAGATTTTTCGAAAATTTTAATTTTCTCAAAAATGGCTCTAACGATTTTGATTAAAATATATGTTTAAGATATTTTTATGACAAATGAAATGTATATCTCGAATTTTCTGGGAATGTCTCGAAAACTGCTCTTCATTGTGAACGGCTTTTGCATAACTGGTAAACCATAAGAGATAGACAAAATGTTACTACAGAAAAAATGTAGATCGCGTTACAATACACAATTTATGTCATATACATTTTTTTGTTGAGTGAACCATTTTTGAGATATTGTTTGTTATTCCCTTACATTTTTCAATAATTTTCTCAAATGGGAATTCGTTATTCATTTTTTTTGTCTTGGATATGCAAAGAGTATTAATCTGTGGGAAAGGGAATGATGCTGCACCTAGCAACCAGCTATTAAGAGATATGTATGTGCTTAAAGGCTACTGTATTTCCAAATTGCCCTTGTAAATATACATTCCCCTCACATCTACAAGAAAATTAGCAATAAGATAGAGTCTGCAAATGTTTATTTCGATTAACATGAAGTAGATGGCGAATAAGCGTTTGTAAAAATAGTTTTTACAAGAGTAGGGAAAGTCATGTGAGTGTAACACATCAGATTTTTTGAAATATGTCTGTGTGTGTGTTTGTGTCTGTGAACAGCATAACTCAGAAACGAATAGCCGGATAAACACCAAACTTGGTATTTACGTTCAGTACCTTCCAGAGATGCGACACGAAGGTTTTCAAGAAAATCCCCCTACCCCAAATTACCCTTTACATGGAACATTTTTCGAAAATTTTAATTTTCTCAAAAATGGCTCTAACGATTTTGATTAAAATATCATATGTTTAAGATATTTTCATGACAAATGAAATGTATATCTCGAATTTTCTGGGAATGTCTCCAAACGTATTCTTCATTGTGAACGACTTTTGCATAACTGGTAAACCGTAAGAGACAGACAAAATTTTACTACACAAAAAATCTAGATCGCGTTAAAATACACAGTTTAAGTCATATACATTTTTTTTGTTGAGTGAATCTTTTTCGAGATATTGCTTCTTATTCCCTTAAATTTTTCAATACTTTTTCTCAAATAGGAATTCCTTATTAATTTTTTTATGTCCTGGACATACAAAGAAAATGGAATACTGCACATAGCAACCAGCTCTTAAAACATTTGACTATCGCTTAAAGCCTACTAATTCCCCTTGCATCTACAAGAAAATTAGCAATAAGATTAACATCTCGATTAATATGAAGCATATGGAGAATAAGCGTTTGTAAAAATAGTTTGTACAAGAATAGAGAAAGTCATGTGAGTGTAACACATCAGATTTTTCTAAAAACTTTTTGTATTAGGAAATCTCAAAACGTGCATTTACGGTGAATCTCGGAATCGAATTCTTGGGTGGAATACAATATCTTATGTACTTATTATGTAAGTGCTACACAAAGTAAAAATATCCCAAAAAACCCCCACAAATCTGTGGAAGGGATTAAAAGCATTAAATTTCTTGTAGTTTGAGGTTTTTTTATTTATGGACGTTCTTTAACTGCTGTGATCCTTAGGGTTCCATTCTACATTGGGCGTGAAAGATCGGTAATTTTGCTCAGAGGCCTCTTTATCAAACTTGAAGTCCTTTTACGTGCCGTAAATCTACGACACAGAACCACCGACTTTACTTCCCTTCCGAAGGAAGCCATGCTAATGATTTTTACGCCTGAAAAAAGCCATCGCCCTCCGCCGGGTTTGAACCCGCGACCTCGGGAAAAAATGTCTATTGCCTGTCGGGGGGAAACGGCACCATTATCGTCATAATCATGTTTTCCCTAGCTTTCTTTTCAATCCTGAAACCGAAGTCATCACAGGGCAGGACCCTTCGGTTGATTTAAACGAGTAGGGTATGAGAGAGCTATTTTCTTCACCGCTAGTAATTTCCCCTAGCTATGGCTGATTAGATAAATAGCTATCATAGCTTTTAACGTCATAAATGAAGCAGATTGGAATTTGAATCCTACCTGTGTAGTTTGTAATAGGTAAAGGGGTGCATTCTGTTCACTTCTGAATAAATAAATATACATACCGGGTGGATGGGAAGTTTTTATGTTAATTTAAACCAGTTAAAGATCTCATTATTTGGAACATATTTTGTATGTTTCAGGGTTTCAAATCACCATTTTCTGCAGAGGTATTTTAGAGTTTTGAGAACAGAAAACCCACACATTGGCAACATTTCAGCGCGCGGTAGCAGAACGGTAGTTGGGAGCGGAAGTAGAACTCTCCCTTTCAAAACCAGAAGTAGGTCAGCGCGTAAACAGCTTTCACGGGTTAATGAGTGCAGATACACGTTTCGTGTATTCCTGCTTATACGGTCATTCACAGCAAGTCCCTATTGAAAATGATGTTCCCTGATGCTGTGAGGGTTTTCTTGCGCCCAAGTATGGATGTTTTGAAAATTGAAAATGCCGTTTTTTTTGCAAAGGTAGCTTCTCTGTTGCCACAACTAATTGTAGCATATCTGCATCTTGTTCTAGGACTCAGTTGACGAAAGCCAGCCTAGGTGCGTAATCCGCTGCTATGAGACACTGAACCCATTGGATATGATACGGGCGCAGTAACTGTTCTCTCAGTGTCCCGAGAACAAACCAATGCTGCGCGACCACCACCAGCTATTCCCCGACTACTGTTACTAGGTTGTTCATCTATACGATTAAAATTGCTTCCTCTGCGGTTACGGTATTTCATGTTCGCCCTCCTTAGTGTGCTGGTTGCACGCTCCCTGAGGTTTACGAGATGTCAGATGAAAAGGCTGGCATCTTATAAATCTTGTGCTGTACGTATGATTACAATAGTCTGCATGATATCGGATTGCTGAAAACTAATAAGTGATTCTGACTCACTTTTTATGCTGATTTTAGAACTTCTTTTAGTTTGTTTCTATCACGTACTGTTTTTTTTACAATTTCACTTCAAAAATATAGAGATATAAAGATATTGCTTCCGCCACTACACATAAAATTGGGCTTGATGAAGCAATTTGTAAGGGCTCTACCACAGGTTGGACCCTGCTTCCAGTACCTTTCCAAGCAATGTCCCTTCATTACACAAGACAAATTAAAGGCTGGAATTTTTGTTGGTCCTAAAATAAAGCAATTCATGAAGGATGAAGATTTTGAGAAGACAATGAATGAGAGAGAGAAATAGAATCATGGGCCGCCTTCCGATCAGATACTGAAAACTTCTTAGGCAATAACAAAGATCCTAATTACAAGGCCATTGTCGAAACAATGTTGGAAAATTTGAAGAAGATGGGTTGTAACATGAGTGTAAAGGTGCATTTTCTGCATTCACATATCGACTACTTTCCAGAAAATCTGGGACCTATAGTAAAGAGCAGGGTGAACGTTTTCACCAAGATATTAAGGAAATGGAGAGGAGGTACCAGGGGAGATGGAATGAAACTATGATGGCCGACTACTGTTGGATGTTGAGGAGGGACAGTCATCTTCAAAGATTTGCAAGGAAGTCAAAGAAGAGAAAGTTTGAAAGAAATTAAATGAAACACTTTGGCTTCTTGTTTTGTTAAAATGTAGTCATGAAATAAATTAGGGGAGTTCTTGAGAGTATTCTTAAAATGTTTCTTGAATTAAAACTCACCTTGTGTGAAACGGTATTTGAATACTTTTCTACGCTCATTAGTAAAATTGTCAAAACATTACTTCTTAATTTGTGTGAAAGCCTGACGTGATAGAAAAACGGAAGTTATTTCTGTTATCAGCATAAAAACTTGATTCAAGAACACCTACTTTTAAGAAATCATCTGACAAAAAGTTTGAAAATGCGATTAGTGTTATCCACTAAACACACCTGGGATTCTTTTATCACTAAACCTGCGAGTTTCAATAACATGTTACTCTAATAATGACTCAATTTCTAGTGGAGCTGATATAAACATGGTGTGCCTTTCAATCAGAAGTCCTATTGGACAATGAAGGTATTACTTCCGTAGTGTTAGTGTAAGTCAATAGCTACCAAAGTGTACTTGTCATTTCACCAAAACGTTACACCACCCTTTCCTCGTGATTGTTTGGATTAAGGGTCGTGTGGAAAACAAAGCCACTAGTGCCCCCACCTCCCAGTTCGGGTATGCTGTTTTGGTTACATCCAGGAGCTGTTTCTCACGCTGACTTACCTTGATCTAGAAATGTTTGTATATGTCTCCGACCATATTACATCTGCAAAACGGTGTTCGGAAAATGATTAATTATTTCAAAGCCCTGAATGACGTCACACAGTCACTACCGACATTAGGTCAGAAATAGGTTACTCTGCCCATCTTACAAGCAACAAACTATTATCTACATTTCGTGGAGTAAACCATCTAATTTGGAAAAACTACTTATTTTTCGAAAACGGCTGATTGCAGAAAAAGGTGCCATTATGCTGTTTTGTTTGTAATACCTCTATGAAGTACATGCTATTAGAAGGAATGTATAAGGGTCATTCAAATGAACCCCGGTCACTTGTGTAAAGTAACGGTAAGGATTTTATAACTCATCGCCAAAACTGTTGGCACATTTGTCCCATTGCGACACTAGCCGGTCGATTCCATCTTTGAAGAAGCTAGTAGGCTGCTGTCGGATACGGACCTGGATCCATTCACACTTCGTCGTCCGTTGTGAATTGATGTCCGCGAATAACTTGTTTTAGAGGTCTATAAACATGAATGTCACGCAGTGAAAGGTCTGGACTGTACGGTGGATGTTAGCGTTTCCCAACGAAACTGCTACAATGTCGTCTTCACCGCATTAGCAGTGTGTGGGCGGGATTATCATGTAGGAGAATAACGTCAGTGGACAACATGTCTAGGCGTTTCGACTTGATGGCTCGTCTAAGGTGTTGTAAAGTGGCTTGATAACGCTGGGCACTGATGATGGTTCCCCGTTCCAGGAACTCGACAAGCAGTGGGCCCTTGTGTCAAAACAGGACATCATGACCTTACCAGAACTGGTGTGCATGGCCTTTGATTTCTTTGGAGGTAGTGAAGTCGCATGTTTCCACTGCTTGCTCTGACGCTTGCTTTTCGGTCCAAAATGGTGACACCATGTTTCATCACCAGTGACAGTATGCGACAGGAGGTCGTATTCCTCCTCATGATAACGTTGCAGATGACTCAAAGACAGCGCCATTCGAGTATGGCGCTGTTTGGCGGTCAGTTAGTGGGGAGCTCACTGCGCACAAACTTTTCGAAATTTCAAGTTTTGATGCATTATGGTGTGAATGGTGCCCACGCCATTAACCGATGGATCTCGTCCACGGTGATTCTGTGGTTGCTCAAGACTAAAGCATTCACTTCCGCAATCATTTCAGGTGTGATGACACGATGAGCCTGTCCAGGACGAGCATCATCTTCCAGTAACTCGCGCCCCTCAAGGAATCTTTTGCGCCATTCCACCACACTTGAACGACATAGACTGTACTCACCGTACACAGCCTTCATCCGTCGATACATTTCACGGCCTCCAACTCCCTCCGCCGCTAAAAATCGAATCACTCCTCGTTGTTCCTGCTTACTCGCCTTCATGTTTAGTACTGGACGATATCTTGTGTGACCACCTTCTCTTCAGCATGAAACCACACTGTCGCTATGCAACGTCAAACGTTGCGCACGCTGCAGTCACTCTACCAATAGATGGTGCCACCATACACGCATTTATGTAGTGCCACTTACGTGTAATGCAAAGTTAGACGCACTGACCAGGTTTCATTTGAATGCCCCTCATAGCTTCCTTCCATCATGTATAAATAATAATTACTTTCTTACTTGTGTCGTTCAAAATCAAATCACCATTGTGTCAGTTGTCGTATGCTAATGAATGTGTAACGGAATACTAATCCATGATACCAGCAGTGGGTCGTCCTCCGAAGTAGTGTAGTGTTTACCATGCTAGCCTCTAGTTACCGAGGTCGTGGGTTCAAACTCGGATTTTTCGAACGTAAACATCCTTAGTATGGATAATGGAAGTAAACGGTGGTCCCGTGTTAGTAGATTTACGGCACGTAAAAGAACCTTAAGCCTGATAAAGAGGCCTCTGAACAAAATTACCGGTCTTTCACGCCCAATATAGAATGGGACGCTAAGGACCACATCAGTTAAAGAGCGTCCATAAGTAAAACTCTATTTAATTTTACTAACAGTGGGAATGAGAAAATAATTAACCTCAAAATAAGCTAACATTAGAATACAATAATGACACGTTTTAAAGAACATAAAGCATTTGGAAACTACACTATTTGAATGTGAATTTATTAAGACAACTGGTTGACGTAGCCTAGTAATCACTGCATAGTCATACTATTACGGTTCAATAATGAGCGGACGTTTTATCCGACCAAATCGTACTCCAGCAAACATATTATTATAAGACAAATAAACGTAATTGGTCGAGGCATTACTATGCGCTATTGGTCAATACCGAATATACTAAGTATGAATAGAATTGTCAAAATAACCCTATATACATGTCTTCAGAATATCAAGATTTTTGGAGCAAAGGTAAGGAAGCACAATCAAGGAAATATTAGAATGTCTAAATATAATTTCAGAACAGCTTACTCCAACGTATTCTCTAAAAAAACTTGACGGTTGTCACTACAGCGCGCATTTGTATGCATAATGAAATACTAAAATATGCATGAAAATACGCACAAAATGTAAACAATATGCAGCATGATATGCAAAAACAAATGAGCAAAGATGAAATAAACAATTTGTTTCGTGGGTAATCTCTTACCAATCCAAGTAAGAGCTGCTGTACCTCGCCACGATTAGCGCATGGCCGTCAGGCCGTAGCGAGCACAGGGTCCTGATATTTCGGGAGTTTAACCTGAAGTAGATATATTGCTGCTGTTGGAGAGCCAAACTTGATGAAGTAACTGCCCCACGTATGGTACAAAGTTTCCGGTGGGCCTCTCCCCAACGTTTATAAAAAAATCAGATGTGTTACACTCACATGACTTTCTCTACTCTTGTACAAACTATTTTTACAAACGCTTATTCTCCATATGCTTCATGTTAATCGAGATATCGAGATGTTAATGTTATTGTTAATTTTTTTGTAGATGCAAGGGGAATTGGTAGGCTTTAAGCGATAGTCAAATATTTTAAGAGCTGGTTGCTATGTGGCGCATTCCATTCACTTTGCATTACCAGGACAAAAAAAATAATAACAATTTACCATTTGAGAAAAAGTATAAGTATTGGAAAATTTAAGGGAATAACAAGCAATATCTTGAAAATGGTTCACTCAAGAACAAAAATGTATATAACATAAATTGTGTATTTTAACGCGATCTACATTTTTGTGTAGTAAAATTTTGTCTATCTCTTATGGTTTACCAGTTATACAAAAGTCGTTCACAATGAAGAACAGTTTTGGAGACATTCCCAGAAAATTCGAGGTATACATTTCAAGTCTCATGAAAATATCTTAAACATATGATATTTTAATCAAAATCGTTAGAGCTATTTTTGAGAAAATTAAAATTTTCGAAAAATGTTCCATGTAAAGGGTAATCTGGGGTGGGGGAGATTTTCTTGAAAACCTTCGTGTCGCATCTCTGGAAGATACTGAACCTAAATACCAAGTTTGGTGTTTATAGGAACTGTTCGTTTCGGAGTTATGCTGTTCACAGACACACAAACACGGACATGTTTCCAAAAATATGTTTTTTGGATTCAGGGGGTCTCAAAACATATATTTCCGGTGAAATCTCGGTATCGAATTTTTGGTTGGAATACAATACTTCCCCTACTTACTATACGTAGCAGAGAAAGTAAAAATCAACTTTGCATTTTAATGTTTATTTAAATATTATATATTCAAGCCTCGGCTGCGTCAGTAGTATTTTTGTGAACACGTATCTCTTAGCAGGGGTAGTACCGCTAAACAATGAAGGCTTACACAAATTGTAATGGTATTTAACTTCGTTTTATTAATCTTTCGCACGATTAAATAACACTTCACTGATGTATCCTCCTGTAGAGCCGTGAGATTATTGTTAATTACACCTTTTAACAAGTAAACTTTATATTATTCACGCCGTAATGAAGTTTTTATGTCTCACACTGAGTACGTACCGAGCGAACTGCTCGGGAACGCTGCCTTCTAGCGTCTGATTGCGAACTCTTTGTGTAGCGTATGCCTCCTGAATTTGTATAATTTTTCTATTTTAAGTTTCTGATTGGCTAAGCCTACTCCAGTAGAATAATTTTATTCAACGTTTAGCTTTACTAGTGTTTGATTGGCTATTTATAAACTGTTTTAAATATTACATTATTGTTTAAAAATTATTAGTAGCATTATTAAACTTTCTAATTCACTGTTGTCTCAAGGTTACCTCATTGTTAGCAACTTTCGGCTTCTATTCTCACAGCTCCTTCATTGTTAAACTACGTAATACATTCACATAACATTATTATACATATACATAATAACAATGACTGTTACATACACTTTATATATTATTACATACATATATTGCTTTAAGGCGGGTTGTTATTTTATTTTATATTATATAATTAGACTGATATTATTTAAGCGTTAAAAATACTGCCTCAAACCCAAGATTAGGGTAGGAAGTGTGTGAACTGGATTAAAACTGGTTACGGGTAAATCTTTTTATTTCGGCGATCTTGAAAATATGGATTCGACACTGATCTTGATTGTTTTCTGCCTTTTTCAACCCTTCGCAACCCCCAGTGGTGATGAGGCTAGACTTGTCAGTATTCATCTCAAATAACCTCAAATAAATGAATTGGACGCTAATATCTGTCGTGTGTTTTTTATTAATTCTATATGTAAACCCTTCCCACTCCCATGGTATTGTTTTCTAATTTGTAAGTCATTTGTGTATCGAGTTTGGTTCAAATTGCTCCAGGCGATCCGGAATGATACTGGAATATATCTACATTGATTGGAGAGACTTTATTCATTTATTGATTACTAATTAGCTAAGGGAAATATATATTTTAATACCATATTCAAGGCCAAAATATGAATTTTTCATTAAACATTTAATATATACATTTTCCCCTGGAATATCATTGATATGCGTTATCAGAGAGTGTCCATGAAGGTGTGACCTACAAAGAATACTACCGAACGTGTGCGAGTCGCATTCGGAAGGTCCCAGGTTCGATCCCCGCCGACCACGCACTCTGACCTATGGGTTGTTCGTGGTTTCTCCGGGTCGGCGTGCTTCATCATCTACCACGGCTCTCCTGCCCCTCATTTCCTGTACCCATCATCTGTTTCAGCGTTGTAGGACAAGGCGACGGTGTTCAGCGGATTGCGGCTGAACGGTGGCTTCTGCTGTGTGGAAATTTCAGCATGACGTCGTCCAGAGACTGCTCGGCTAGAACCCCCCTCTGGCTGCTTTCGAGGGGAAACTTCTTAGGTGTACCCCCGGAGATTCTACAATCAATAGAGTGCACTTGGGCGACGCAGGAGGCGTTAATCTGGAAACATTAGGGACTCCATCTGCGCTTGCGCTCGTCTTCCGGGTCTGGTTGACCTTGGGGTCTGTCCTCTCATGTTTCTTCCGCCCAGGGGTCACGGTAGAAGCACAAGGGGTCAGTTGGCCTCCAATCGGTGCTCTGCCCCAGTTTCGGGCCCCCCTCCGTTTGTGCGTACCTTCATTTATCATTCACAAAGAATATCATTTCTGCACGCCTTTAAATATACACTGCCGATTTTGAAAATTGCAACACCAAGAATTAATTTCCCGAATAAATCCAAACTTGGTGGAAGTGTAAATGGGGTAGACGTAGGCCGAGCAGAGCCCTATCGTGTCGGTCCGACAAGGTCAGTGTTGCGCCCAGTGTAGTCAGTGCAGAGCTGTCAAACAATAAAGTGAGTGCCAGGATGCCTCTTCGACGTCAAAGGGAGCCATATCGGCATGTGAGTGAGTTCGAACGGGACAGAATGATCGGTCTCCGGGAAGCGGGTGTCATACCGTGGCACTTCGGCTCGTACAGGCCATGCTGCTACGACAGTGATGCGTGTGTGGAAGCAGTCTATAGATGAAGGTCATACGCAGCGAAGAGCGGGTACTGGACCACAGCACGGGATGGCCGTCATCTTGTCCGCATGGCCATAACGGACCGTACAGCTCCATCCACAGTGTTGGCTCGACGCTGGAGCACTTCAACAGGCGTGAACTTGTCTGCATCAACGGTTCGTCGCCGTATGCTGCAAGTTGGACTGGTTGCATGCATGCCATTACGTCGGCTTCCATTGTCCAGAAACCACAAGCTCCTTCGACTGCAATGGGCACGTGAACACCGTTACTGAGATGCTGAGTGGCAAAATGTAGTCTTTTCGGACGAGTCCCGCTTCGACGTGTCCTACAGTGATGGCCGCATACGCGTCCTTGGTGAGCGCACCTGGAGGGATGTATTGTTGAGCGGCATAGCGGACAAACACCAAGTGTGATATTTTGGGGCTCCATTGGTTACAACAACGGATCTCGCCTCCTACGAATTGAGGAGACTTTGAACAGCAACCGGTACCTAACGGTGGTTGTAGTGCCGGAGGTACTCTCCTGCTTCAGGCATCTCCACAGGCCACATTTCAACAGGACAATGCCCGGCCACATATTGCGAGGAATGTACAAGCCTTCTTAGAAGAGCGACGGGTACCATTGCTTCCCTGGCTTGCACATGTCGCCCATCAAACATGTCTGGAATATGGTTGATCGGCACCTGGTGCGTCACGGTCCTCCAGTAACCAGTGTCACGGATTTGTGGGCTCGAATACAAACTGCATGGAGGGAAATCCCTCAGGAACTTATACAGAACCTGTTTGATTCAATGCCACGGCGTATTGCAGGTCTAATTGCAGCGCATGGAGGCCACACCAAATAATGAATATTAGGGTTCATATATAGATTTGAAAAGTTTAGCAGTTACTTGTCATGTACCTAACCTGTGTATTACATTCAATGAATTCATGGGTTTCCTTCTTGGTGTTGCAATTTTCACAAACAGCAGTGTATAAAAACAACATGCATTTAGCATATAAATCCAGGGCTTAGTTATCACTGTTGTGTGATTCATGTGCTCAAGGGCACAATTTATATATGAATAGTTTCAAGGCAAGAGTATAGAATGTATCACCAATCTAGCTAAAAAGCTACATAAACCATCCATCCATCCATCCATCCATCCATCCACCCACCCACCCACCCACCCACCCACCCACCCACCCACCCACCCACCCACCCACCCACCCATCCACCCACCCACCCACCCACCCACCCACCCACCCACCCACCCACCCACCCACCCACCCACCCACCCACCCACCCACCCACCCACCCACCCACCCACCCATCCACCCACCCACCCACCCACCCACCCATCCATCCATCCATCCATCCATCCATCCATCCATCCATCCATCCATCCATCCATCCATCCATCCATCCATCCATCCATCCATCCATCCATCCATCCATCCATCCATCCATCCATCCATCCATCCATCCATCCATCCATCCATCCATCCATCCATCCATCCATCCATCCATCCATCCATCCATCCATCCATCCATCCATCCATCCATCCATCCATCCATCCATCCATCCATCCATCCATCCATCCATCCATCCATCCATCCATCCATCCATCCATCCATCCATCCATCCATCCATCCATCCATCCATCCATCCATCCATCCATCCATCCATCCATCCATCCATCCATCCATCCATCCATCCATCCATCCATCCATCCATCCATCCATCCATCCATCCATCCATCCATCCATCCATCCATCCATCCATCCATCCATCCATCCATCCATCCATCCATCCATCCATCCATCCATCCATCCATCCATCCATCCATCCATCCATCCATCCATCCATCCATCCATCCATCCATCCATCCATCCATCCATCCATCCATCCATCCATCCATCCATCCATCCATCCATCCATCCATCCATCCATCCATCCATCCATCCATCCATCCATCCATCCATCCATCCATCCATCCATCCATCCATCCATCCATCCATCCATCCATCCATCCATCCATCCATCCATCCATCCATCCATCCATCCATCCATCCATCCATCCATCCATCCATCCATCCATCCATCCATCCATCCATCCATCCATCCATCCATCCATCCATCCATCCATCCATCCATCCATCCATCCATCCATCCATCCATCCATCCATCCATCCATCCATCCATCCATCCATCCATCCACCCACCCACCCATCCATCCATCCACCCACCCACCCATCCATCCACCCACCCACCCACCCACCCATCCATCCATCCATCCATCCACCCACCCATCCACCCATCCACCCATCCACCCACCCACCCATCCACCCACCCATCCACATTTGATTCCAGTAAGAATTCGTATCCGCTTAGAATAAAACAAAGAAAGAATATATATTAATGAAGAGAAAATTCTCAATTTTAACATGCAGAAAGAGCAAACTATACTACAGTTAACGTGATCTGACGTTTTTAAATATTTTTTATTTTATTAGCTTTATAATGTTTCACAATTACACCACTTGTAAAGTTTGATAATGGTTTCTAGAAGAAGAAATTAATTTCATCCAAAATATAATGATCTGTTACTAAAGAAGTAGTTCTGATCTTGCATCATTATGTGCAAACGTAAGGCAGTATTTTTAACATTTAAACGATTTCAGTCTAATTATATAATATATGAATTCGATAACAGCCCGCCGTAAAGCAATATGTGTATGTAACAATATATAAAAAGTATATATAACGGTTATGTTTGTATTATTGTATCCATGTGTAATAATGTTACGTGAATATATTACGCAATTTAATAATGTAGGAGCTGTAAGAATAATAGGTTAAAATTTGCTGACAATGATGTAACAATGAGGTAACCTTGAGGCAATAATGAATTATGAAAGTTTAAACGCTACTAGTCATTATTGGAGCAACAATAATGTAAATTTTGAGACAGTTTAAAAAATAGCCAATCAAGAACCAGAAAAATTTTAGTTAAATGAAGGTATTCTATTGGATTAGGAATAGCCAATCAGAGACTTGAAATATAGAAATTTACAAGTTTAGGCGGTTGAAATCAGTTCAGTTGGTTGCAGACAGCGTTACAAACTAGACGCCAAAAGTGTCCTCAAGAAATTTAATACGTATTCGTGTGAGACGGAAATAGTTTACGTGTTAAAAGGTGCAAATAATTAATTAAAGAAATTCACAGCTCTCTCTCTCTATATCAGTGAAGTGTTATTTAAATCGTATGAAGTATTAATAAAAGGAGTGAAGTAAAATTATAATCTGTGTAAGCCAACATTCTTGTCGCACCATAATCCTGGTAGGAGAAACATATCTCTAACAATAATACTGACGCAGCCGAGGCAAACATAAATATAATATTTAAAGAAACAGTCAAATTACAAAGTTAATATTTTTTTAAATTTGGGGCACAGGTCACCTGAAAGTACATTTGGGGCGAAGGCTTCCGGAAACTGTTTACTATACGTGCGGTTGCAACTACTACAAGTTCGGCTCCCCAACAGTTGAAATACGCTACAACTCCTAACAAACTACCTTTCTCAAACGCAAACCTTTGTAATCGGAATGCTTAATTGTGGGCAATCATATCGAGCAAATATCGTTGACTCAACAGTTATTAACAGCAGAAAAGGGAACAAAAGCTTCTGTTATGCAGCAGGTACTTACTTTCTTACAGCAGACGGAACCAAAATGAGGTGGATAGAAAGGCTTAACCCGGATAGTCAGACTTCAATCGCTGTTATTTTTAAAGGCTCTTTGCGAATTCACCCTTTTGTGTCCACTGAGAAGCAACCGGTCATAGGAAACGGAAACTTTGTGAAACCAATCATCGACATCCTCGCTTTGTTTGTGCTACAGAAGTTTTCCTCTCCACACCCCGCAGAGGTTTTTTAACTACTTTCTGCTGCTGCTCGTGGGAAATAAGGAGCGAATTAGTGGCACCATTCCATAAGGTACAGATAGACAGACGTCTTCGATTGCATGGCGTTAAAACTTCTGATGATACATAATTTATCGCAGAATCAAATTTCTATAGCCTGTATTACACCTTATTTGTTTCTCTGTTTTTGCTCAACAGCAGCTGTCCTTTTAGGCCGTGCCCTAGCTTTCTTTCATATCATAGAAACAAGAAAGTCTTCAAAGATCTCGGAAGGAAGGGGACATTTTTCAATAGTTATAATTTCCTCTCCCCAAGTAGTCTACTAAGTAGACATGTAAATGTGTTTATAAGCTCTACCTGCCTACCCTGCCTACCATCCATCCACTCACCGAAACACCTACCTACCACAAACCCCCTCATCCAAACACCCACTTGCCTACCCCCCAACCAACCACCTACCTACCTACCACAAACCCACTCATCCAACCACCCAGTTACCCATCCACCCATCCACCCTCCTACCACAAACCCACTCATCCAACCAAACATTTACCTGCTCACCCATTCACCCAACCACCTACCTACCACAAACCCACTCATCCAACCACCCAGTTACCCATCCACCCATCCACCCATCCACCCTCCTACCACAAACCCACTCATCCAACCAAACATTTACCTGCTCACCCATTCACCCAACCACCTACCCACCACAAACCCACACATCCAACCACCCACTTACCTATCCACCCGCCCATTCACCCAGCCACCCTCCTACCACAAACCCAGTCATCCAAACACCCACTTGCCTACCCACCCAACCACCTACCTACCTACTACAAACCCACATATCCAACCACCCACTTACCTATCCACCCGCCCATTCACCCAGCCACCCTCCTACCACAAACCCACTCATCCTATCACTCACTTACCTGGCCTACCCACCCATTCTTCCAACCAAACATTTACCTGCCCACCCATTCACCCAACCACCCTCTTACCACAAACTCAGTCATCCAACCACCCTCCTATCACAAACTCACTCACCCTATCACCCACTTACCTCCCATCCACTCATCCAACTACGTACCAACCCAGTCACCCAACCACCCAGTTAACTATCCATCTACTCAACCACCTACCTACCAACCCACCTACCCACTCATTCAACCACCTACTTACCTACCAACTACCAACCCATCCACCAAACCACCTAACTTCCAACCTCCAACCCACTCATCCAACCACCTACTTACCAACCTACTCACCCAACCACCTACTTACCAACCCACTCACCCAACCACCTACCTACCAACCCACCTACCCACTCATTCAACGACCTACTTACCTACCAACTACCAACCCATCCACCAAACCACCTAACTTCCAACCACCAACCCACTCACCCACCACCTGCCTGCCAACCAGCCCACTCACCAACCACCTACTTACCAACCCACTCACCCAACCACCTACTTACCAACCCACTCACCCAACCACCTGCCTGCCAACCAGCCCACTCACCAACCACCTACTTACCAACCCACTCACCCAACCACCTACTTACCAACCTACTCACCCCATCACATACTTACCTACCAACCACCAACCCGCCCACACTGCATTCCTCTATTCTCATTGCATTTACAAGGAAATATACAATAAAACCATTTATGGAAATGTTTAATTCGATTAACATGAAGTAGATAGAAGAACAAGTTTTTGTAGGAATTGTTGTTTGAAGAATTGGTAGAGAAAGTCATGTGAATGTAACATGGATGGATATATATATATATATATATATATATATATATATATTAAATTGACATTTCACTGAAATAGTACAGATATGTGCAGCATTTAGCATCAAAGCATATGAGTAAGTTTTATTGTAATACCTGAGATTATATCGTGAAGTTTCCGAATGCCAGTAATTTAATAAATCTTGTATTAAGAAACCATTGCTGCGCTTTCTCTGCATGTGGTAATCAGGTTCATTGCCATTGTGTGTTAAATAAATAAATGAAAGAAAAGAGAAAACTGTGTCCAGCGTAAACTTCTTAAATAATATTTATATTTAACAATTGAGAAGATTAGGTTTCTTTTTCTGTAATTACAGACTGTTTGCCATTTCCAAAATATTTCAGTCGCTAGCCCTGGGGATGGAGAATTTTATAATCGCTAATTTTGTCCCAATTGCGTTGAAAATTGTCAACGCTGAACATAAATACCAAGTTAACCAACTTTTTGTTTGTAAGTTATGTTGTTGTCTCTCTCCCCCTCAGATACACACGAACGGATATTTTTATAGAAACGCTTTTTCTTTGGGATAATGGATCCTCAAAACGTGTATTTCCGTGAAATCTCGATATCGAGTTTTTGTGTCCAATGCAATACTTCCCCTACTTACTATAGGTTATAAGTTAGACCACGGAGGGGACACCTCGCGCAATGCTACCTACATAGAAGGAAGGGATAAAGTGAAGGAACCATAGGAGGCTACGACCGCACAGAGACGTGCGGAGGTCCCTAACAATTCCTGGATCGAAGACCCGTCCCACTGCTGGAGCTGCACAGAAAAAGCTATGAACGACCCGTTGACCAAGCTGCACTCTAGTGTCCACGGATAATACTCTTTCCTTTGAGCAAGCATCCACGCCATCTGTCCAGTACCGCCATACGCGGCGAAACCTACAAGCGCACCTGAAAGATGAGGAAGAGAAGGAATGAGAGGGAAATTATAGAAAGAAAATCGTGGGAGATATCAAATCACTCCAGAATTTGCCTACCGACCAGAGAAAACCACGAAAAACCCAAGGTAAGAGTGGGCGATTGACGGGGATCGAACCCGGGACTTACCGATTGAGAACCTCAGATAAGTAGCAGAGAAAGTAAAAAATAAGCGGTATAAATGAAATTGATAAAATCATCCAAACTTTAACTCCCCTCCCCGTTCCCGTGCAAGGTAGATACAGAGTAAACAGAGTCGTTAGAAATAACTTTGATGGAATCTAGCCCAACGTCGAAAGGCAGAACACTATGAGGTTGGAAGTAAATCTCTGCGGAAAGAACTTTAACAATGTCTGCTCGTTGTTTTCTTCACAGAACTTGGTTCAATTTGCCTCTTATCCGTCCACAAGTGGTGCACTAATGGTAAAGCGCTTTGTTTCTCTCTCTTTTGATTCTGAAATGACGTAATAAAGGTTTTATACAATTGAAAAGCGCAAGCAATCTGGGAACTAATATATCCTGCTGACTCTATGCGGGTATTGAATAGAAAAGAGAATGAAATCATATGTTCACCCGCGAACATACGCGATCTAATTGCTCTGTGGAAATCTAGAAGAGGTTTATTCCTTTTTTATTCTGGAACATAATTAATGTCATTACGTGTGGAAGAGAAGATTAGTTAAGTGACCGCCGCGACTTCGTTGGGTTGCGCATATACAGTTGACCCAATTTTCAATGGCAGAAGAACGTAAATTAGGTCCAACTTCACGAATCACACGCGTGATGTTATTCATAAGATCATTTACTGTTTCTGGCTTGTTGAGGGCCTCGAGATTTAACATAACCTCACAAGAAGTAATCCAACGGCGTTAAATCACATGACCTCGGGGGCCAGTTAACATTACCACCACGGGAAATGATGAAACCTCTGAACTTCTCCTTCAAAAGATCGATTGTTTCGAGAGTAGTATGACATGTGACACCATCTTGCTGGAACCAGATGTTTCTGAGATCCATACCATCCGATTGAGGAAAACATAGTCCCTTATAAGAGCCCGGTATATTTCTCCATTGACAGTTACAGCTTCTCCATCATTAGGTTGGAAAAAATATGGACCAATGATTCCACCATACCAAAATCCACACCACAGTAACCTTTTGGGGATGAAGTGGTCGTTCTTGAATCTGCATTGGATTGTGATTGCTCCAATAGCGGCAAGGTTTTCAATAAAATCCCCCACCCCAGATTACCCTTTACATGGAAATTTTTTCAAAAATTTTAATTTTCTCAAAAACGGCTCTAACGATTTTGATTAAAATATCATATGTTCAAGATATTTTCATGACAAATAAAATGTATATCTTGAATTTTCTGGGAATGTTTCCAAAAGCATTCTTCATTGTGAACGACTTTTTGCATAACTGGTAAACCATAAGAGATAGACAAAATTTTACTACACAAAAAATGTAGATCGCGTTAAAATACACAATTTATGTGATACTGTCGTAACCTCTACATTTTTATGACCAACGGGAGGTAGAGCATGGTACCAGGATCTAACATATCACAAACTGCACGAGGTCCGACGGTGCAAGCTCAACAAAGTTCCTGAATACCTGAAAATTCTAAAAAATATTCCTGACTCATTATGATCGTTTAGGTGGTCCGGGTGTTATGGTTTGGGGAGGCATAATGTTGCATGGGCGCACCGACCTTCAAATCTTTGAACACAGTGCGCTCAATGGTGAACGTTATTGTGGTACTGCACTCCTTCCCCATGAGCGTCTTTTTAGGGGCGCAGTCGGCCCTGACTTCATTTTTGTGGATGACAATTCGCGACCGCATCGAACAGCGCAGATGGAGGATATGTTGGAACGAGAGGATATTCGGTGAATGGACTAGCCTGCCCGTTCCCCCGATTTAAATCCCGTCGAACACGTGTAGGATGCTTTGGGGAGACGCATTGCAGCACATCCACATGCACCAAAAGTTGTCAACAGCGCTGGTGGAGGAATGGAACGCCCTAGCACAAGAACTGCTTACCAACCTTGTAGCCAGCATGGGAGCACGATGTAGAGCATGTAGTGCTGTCCGTGGTGATCATACACCCTTTTAAGCACCATGTATCTGTTTCTGTAAATCTAGAGAGCCATCATATGTCGTATTGACTTCAGTGTAGCTTATGGTCTATGAATAAAAGTGGCATTTCTGTTCGTCTCATTGCATATTTCATTTAGTTATCTACCGTAGCAGTTCCCTCTATGTATGATTCAAGCTTCTTCGAGCTATGTGTCACAGCATGCGAAGATTACTTTCGTCCTTAGGTTTTCCACACCAATGTGTATATATGTGAGTGTTTTAATTTACATCAATTATATAATTAATACTTACTACATATTTTTAAAAAATAATTGAACCTAACATCTTTTCAATAATAAAATAGCAGACAATGGTATTTAAAACACCATAAACGAATCTGAAACAAGAATTGTTATTAACACAACATAATTATGTAACATTACTTTACACATTTTCAGAGTGATTATTTAGGACAAGAATTCATTTCAAACACAATAGTTTCAGTAGCCAGTTCAGATACCAGCACTTCATTTAGACGCCTAGGAAGTGAATCCAACTTGTCCGCCACTCAAAGAGGAAGCAATTTCACTGCTGCAGCGTTTGTTTACACCTTGCACCTTCTTTGACGGTACTTGTAGAAACGCCAGATGATATGATAAAACGATAGCACCATATTATCCCGAAGAAAAATTTAAAGGATATTTAGTCAACGACTTTCATAATAGGAGTTGTTTTTAGTAGACCGGTGCATACGTAGTGAATGCAAAGAGTGGACCATAAGTCACGCTCGGATATTTTTTTATGTTAGTTTATTAAATAAAATGCCACAAGCCATTAAAACAACTTTATTATTAATTTCTAAACGTATTAAATCATAAAATAATATCATTTATCTAACCTCTCCGTCTTGAATTTGCCACCTGAGCATTTCAAGAAATTGAAATTGAGTTTTATTTCGTAAATTTCGTAGATTCCGTAAATCTACGACACGGGACCACCGGCTTTACTTCCCTTCCGAAGGTAGCCATAATACGAATTTTCACGCCCGAAAAAATTCATCGCTCTGCGCCTGGTTTCAACACGCTACCTGAGTATTTTAAGAGTGATCGTTGTGAATATACTACGAAATTCTTCTTTTAATTCTTCAATTCACGTCATCGGAATAACCACAAGACTTTCCTTTAGGTAGGCCCACAACCAGAGGTCGGAGGTTCTTGGAGGTCATGTGGGCCACAACTTGACTTCGAGACGCCGGAGCCACAACCACCAAAAATGGGAAAGAAGAAGACAGGAAGCCTTTATTCGCCGCAGCAGCATTCCCTAGCCGGGAAATCGTCAGGTAGCTGCAGCCCGCCAGTGTGTAGATATCTGTGGTGTTCAGCGGGACCTTCCAGTACCCTTCGTGCTGAAAATTGCGCAGCAACAATGGCTCTCAGCAATGAAAGCCATTCACATCACTTCGCCCCGAGGACCCGCGCCTCTTGTCCGGATGTAGCTGGCCAGCAGCGTAAATCTGAAGGCTGCCTTAACTTTGAGTCCAACAATATTAGGTCGGTGTCTTTGGGCCGACAGCGACGGCCAATTTGCTGCCGCCGCTATTAGGATTTCGGACACAGTGCCGTAGCTTACTCCTCGCCGCCGAGGTACCACTACTGCGGTACCAATGCATTCACAGCAGAGTGTACTGGGCACGATCTTCACCGACACCGCCGCTACACACCGGCCAGGCTCGTACCCACTCAACTCAAGGAGCAGGCAATCTCAGCAGCCAAAGCAGACACATCGCAAAACACCACGTCATCACCGGCAGTTGGACCAGAGCGGCGACTTGGGAGGCCGTGCAGGAGCGCCACGCGGAAGCAAGCAACCATTACTGCCGCCAACCTACATCACCAGACCATCGTCGCGGAGTTGTCAGCACTGCTATACCACGTCATCACCCACCTGCAGGCCCTAGAGGACCTAACACTCCACAGACACAATCTCCAGCTCAACATACAGCCCAACAGCTCATTAGGATCTACCACCATACATTATTCCACCGGAGGCTCGGCATTTTTTAAAGAAATGCCGGACCTACAACCAGGAAGCCAAACGACAGCGACGCCCTCGAGACTGGAAGCTTCTAACTTTACCTTTCCTTTTCTTTTACTGTCATCTTCTAACCTGTATACTGCAGCCAGGGTAGTTGTCATGGCTGTGGCCTAGAGCCTTAACTTTCACATTGGGCGGCAGCTCTCTTGTCACGGGTGCTCTGCGGGACAGCGCTACCTTTACATTTGATTTCTTTTCTTTCTTCCTTCCTTTCCGGTTAAGGGATTTTAATGGTTATGACCATGTACTGGCCAATCCCACACTCCCAGCCTCTCTGGGGACTAAATGTATTTCCGCTCCCCTCCAGTCGAAAAAAACACGTGGAACTACTACCTCGTCCAAGGGTAGGTACTGAGACAATATTTTATATCACAACATGTGTGAATGCCAGAGTGATTGTAGTGTAAATTAATATTATTGTATGTACAGGATTTTAGATGTTTGTTACCATAAGTATTGTTAGGAAATAAGTTTACACGGCCTCACTGAAACTGACAATAGAAGTGGGTAACAATAAACCGAGGGGGTGAGTTGTTTATCACTAAGAAGAGACAAACAAATCACATCAGGGTAGCGTGCCTTTTTTTTAGAAATGGAAGGAATATTTTCCCTAGAGTAAATATGTTATTAGTGAGAATTGGCTGACAAAACAGACGCTAAAGTGGGCGCGATTTGGTAACCAATAGCAGCTGTATTATAATGTAAAGGCAATCCGGGGTGAAGGGGTATATATTCTCGAGCCATAAGCAAGTGTCGCGAAGTTCGGAAGAATCTCTCACGAGGTGCACGTCGCAAAGTTAGTTACAAAATGTGAAGTACGCGAAGTAATTAGTGCGCGGCAACTATAACGACTGTAGTCACATTCTAAAATATCACGGTTTCAGTCAGGCGTGTATAAAGATTAAATATGTGAATTATTAATTAAGTGTGATGGCAATAAAAGTGTAAAAACAAATTATTTTATCAGTGTTATCTTTTAGTAAGAAATCCTTTCCGTTTACACACCCTGCTCAGAGATACTTGCTCGACTGCGTTTTAATAGCTAGCCGGAGGACAAGGAACCCAAATTAAAAATAATAAAACAAGAGGCGCTCAACAAATAAGATAACACTAGCCACAGAACTGCGACAGTACCAATGACCGGTTCATACTGTCACTGTGGGAATTATGTTACATTTTTTAGGTCCTTCATTCAATACCGAAATACTTGTGAACATCTTGCTCTCCAATTTCCTGATTAGCTACGTTACTGAAGCAATGAAGGAAGGTTGATTACTTTTTCCCGATGAGCCCATACGGTCAATTGTGTATCCGCTTTCATCTCCCATTGCTTACAGAAGAAAGAGGAAGTTGTGTAGCAAAAACACATGAAACGAGCGCTGGGAAACACCTGGCTTGTAAACACAATGTTAACGCTCACTGAGCTCAGCCAAGAAAGAGACTTTTGCCACCCACAGTATATCCCTCTCGGCTTAGGAATACATGCTTGTCCAGATAAAATATATCCGACCGTGCCGACCGCGATTTATGACCTCCCTGTGGTTAATGTCCCCGTTACTTTTGTAGTTACATTGTAGTTACTTCGCTTTGGTCGTCCGTAATATTTTACTCACCTCGTCTTGGTTCTCGTCCAGCTTGGAGTAGGAGGCACAGTCTTCACAAACTTTCTGTTGGCATTCGAAGCATATTCTGAAGAAGTCTTCCGGTTTGAAACTTTTCAGACAAACTCGACATGTGCCTGTGCGACAAGGTGGCTTCACCGCTTCAGAATTCCTGAAAACATTAAAATAATATATGTTAGCGCGAGGAACACAGGCTGATATTGCTTTATTTACAAGACTCCACTCCACTCGGAAATACACATTTTAAGTAAAGCATATGGGTGTGCATTAACAGCATAACTCAAAACGAAATACTGCATAAATATCACACTACGTAAAGTAAGCAGGGGAAGTATTGTATTCCACCCAAAAATTCGATACCGAGATTTCACCGGAAATACATGTTTTGAGATCCCCTGAATCCAAAAAAGCATTTTTGGAAACATGTCCGTGTGTGTGTCTGTGAACAGCATAACTCAGAAACGAACAGTCGGATAAACACCAAACTTGGTATTTAGGTTCAGTATCTTCCAGAGATGAGACACGAAGGTTTTCAAGAAAATCCCCCCACCCCAGATTACCCTTTACATGGAACATTTTTAGATAATCTTAATTTTCTCAAAAATGGCTCTAACGATTTTGATTAAAATATCATATGTTTAAGATATTTTCATGACAAAATGTATATCCTGAATTTTCTGGGAATGTCTCCAAAAGTATTCTTCATTGTGAACGACTTGTGCATAACTTGTAAACCATAAGAGATATACAAAAGTTTACTTGATCGCGTTAAAATTTATGTCATATACATTTTTGTTGTTGGGTGAAGCATTTTCGAGATATTCGTTGTTATTCCCTTAAATTTTCCAATACTTATACTTTTTCTCAAATGCAAATTCGTTATTCATTTTTTTTGTCCTGGGCATACAAAGAGAATGCAATACTCCACATAGCAACTAGCTCTTAAAACATTTGACTATCGCTTAAAGCTTACCAATTCCCCTTGCATTTACAAGAAAATTAGCAACAAGATTAACATCTCGATTAACATGAAGCATATGGAGAATAAGGGTTTGTAAAAATAGTTTGTACAAGAGTAGAGAAAGTCATGTGAATGTAACACATCAGATTTTTCTTGTGAATGTGCTAATAGCAGTAGACCTACTGTTATCTAACGATATTTTCCCATATTGGTTTGCTATGAATTTAAATAAATAAAACTGTCAGAAGTTTCGGGGGAGGGTTGAACTCTAAACCCCCCTCTGAATACGGCCCTGCTCTATTCCTCTTTCGAGAGCTTTGTTTGTTATCCAGCATTGCGGCCCTTATAACAACTTTGGTACCGCTAATACCTTGTACAACTTTAACAGATGTTCTCTTCTTAATCTGAAAAGTAATGATAGAAATTAGCATTTACGTCGACATGTAAAGCTTCACAGGCAGTGTGCAGAAAAAGAAGACTGGTGGGAAAGTACTTTTTTAGCCTGCACCTTGCGACGGTTGTAGTTTTATTTTACAACAATGTGATAAACATAATTTTATACAGTTCGAGAAATTCAGGACAAAATTTATTTGTGTAAATGGATGAAATTGGCTTTAGAATTCTTGCGAGTTATTTCCCCCGTATTGATACCGTTCAACTAGGCCCTGTATTTGATTCAATTGTATATAGATTAAACAAAGATGTTGTATTTAATATTGTAATCTGATAGGAAAAACCTTCATACACAATATTGCAATTGTTTGAGGAAGTAAGGTTCGAGTCACCAACCCGTCCCTTTTCTTGGGACAGGAAAGGTCTGTCAGCATGTATACAAACGCACTGAGCCATTAAATAAGGGTCTGTGGAAAATAAGTCTCGGAAAGTGCTATTTCTTTTCAAAGCGGAAGAAACATGATGTTTGTGCTGAGAAAAGGATTAAAGCCATAAACATACGTACGTGCTACAGTATAAATTAAACTAATTGTAAATAGTACCGTGGGAACAGAAAGCTGAACAGAACTGAAATTTTAGACAGTAAATGGAGGTCAAGAATACAAACTGACGAACACGACAACACGTCACATGATTGAAAAATCGAACAAAATAATCACGTGACATATGCGGAGTAGGGGTGAAATCAGACATGGCGAAATTAACAATATACTAGTAACTACACTCTTCGCTGAACCCTGCGCCATGTAACTACACTCTTCGCGGAACTCTGTGACATGTAAGCACTCTTAGCTGAACTCTGCACCGTACAAGTTAGGCCGCCGCTACTGACGCAGGGAAAACATTACAATACTTCTTAATGCTGCCGAGGAACAAGTCATCTCTAGGTCAGTCGTGGATAATTGACGAAGTGGTGGCTCGCCATCCCGAATGTGTAACATAACAGTATAATAAAGCCAATATTTACCAGAGCCAATGTTTTTATTATATACGTATAATTTTACCATCCCGTGTAGACTTTACAGAGTCGACACTGCTCAACGCTAGCCGGAGAAAGAAGAGACTTAATTGTTATGCATCGAGGACGCGGCCAGCTTCAGGATGCTGTTGTAAGCAGGATCACCTCATGTTCGACACGTGGGTGAATTATGCAATTTATGCTGACATGCGCATACGACAGTACTTGCTAGGCATTAGTCCGCAGACACCTGAGGTATTTAAGCTTAAGAGATTTTTGACGGCTCGCGCTCATTTGCTTAGCAGGAATGTATGCCAGTCAGCTCCTTAAGTTTATTGTGTGCTAACTTGCAATTAGGCCCTAGGCACAACGAAGATGGAACGTCCGACATCTTCCGTGTACCAGAAGGTCTCCAACTCCCCCTCTCTTTCTCCCTTGCAATTTAGTTTAGATTAGTTATTAGAACAAAATAAAGTCTCTCTTGGAAGCAGAATTACACCCCTACTAATATTGTCACGCCTTCACCACCCTTCCAGCTACCCGCAACGTATAACTCTCTAGAAGTCATCCCTGTGCTACGTCCCTGTTCTCGTCGCATCTGGTGAAGGTGCCGATGGCGTCCAGATATCACTTCTTAGCATTAGGTTACTGTTTATGCATACGAATGTACTACAGAGTGATTTATGAAGAAGTGACACAATTCTTTCTTTAATTATTCTTTTCGAAATTCACTCAGTGCCCAAATTTTAGCACCAAATTAAGCAGAATGTTCTGGAGTTTCGATTTCCTGTCACTAGATGCGCAGATGTTTATGTTTTATTCGTAATTGTTAGTTTTATTTTTGCAACTGTTTTTGAGATTTTGTTCTAGTCAACGTGAAAATGGAGTACACATTAAATGAACGAGTCTTCCGGATTAGGAATTCAATTACAGCTACTCAATGGGCAGACCAGAGAGAATTTGGTGTTCGGAATCCTCTCCAAAGAAACACAATGCTGGGACTGATAAACAAATAGGAAACAACTGGATCCCTGGTGAGTAAAAAAAGCAAAACTCGTTCATCTAGGTTGCCCACGGTGGTTGTTGACGTAAGAGCACGACTGAATCAGTCATCCAAAAAATCATTAAGGCGTTTGTCGCAGGAGACAGGGTACAACTATTCAATGGGTCAGAGAGCTGTGAAAAGTACAGGCCTAAAGCCGTATAGGATTACGGTTTTCCATCAGTTACAGGAACCAGATAAGGATAGACGACTGAATTATTGTCGTTGGTTTCAGGCGTTCACTGTGCAAAATTCTGCCTTATTGCCAATCACATGATTCACAGTGAAGCATGGCTATACACATTTATCCGGCTATGCACCTAGCACCCGGTTAAAATCGGTGTTTGGTGCGCAATATCCGCACAGAGAATAGTGGGACCATTTTTTTTAAAACAATGTCAACACTGCAGAGTACCGACGGATTTTCATGGAGTTTGATGGGCAAATAGATGATGTAGAGCCGATTCAAGGATATTTTCAGCAGGATGGCGCTACTTCCCGTAACATCAAATGAATCCATGGCACTAATTGCAAGTTTCTTTGACGACCGGATAATTTCCAAGAACCTGTGACCACCGAGATCTCCGGATTTGACATCGCCGGACTTCTTTCTATGGGGTTACTTAACAGACAGGGTTTATGTCACACCTCCCCAGACATTAGATGATCTGAAGCAAAATATTACACAGGAAATTCAAGCTACTGACAACAGAGTCCTCCAGCAAGTAACCAGCAACATGGAACGACGTCTTGAGTTGTGCCTTATGCAGGATGGAGGACATTTTCAACACTTGGTATAGAGATAAATAATCTTCCAAAATTCCTCAGCATTCCAGGGTAATAAGTTGTCGCTAGCATAACTCATTGTGAAACAATTAAAGAAATAAGTGTGTCAGTTCTTCATAAATCACCCTGTACGAGGGGCACTATTTGTATTTTGAGCCTAATAATTAAAACAAAGTAATTTCTGATTGACAAATTCTTTATTGTTTTTCAAAATATTCTCCTTTATGATCAATACAATTTTGTATCCGTTTGGACCATTTGTCAAAGCATGTATTCCAGTCTTCTTGAGACACCTCCAAAATATGGTTTTTGAAGGCAACAACGGCTTCTTCTGGCAACGAAAATCGTTGTCCACGCAATTTATTCTCGATGTTCGGGAACAAAAAGAAGTCATTGGGTGCCAAATCAGGACCGTATGGCGGATGCACCATCAATTCGATTTTTGGAGCCTTCAAATACTCTGTTGTTAGACGAGATATGTGTGCACTTGCATTGTCTTGATGAAGAACGATCCTACGGTTTTTGTTGGTTTTCCTTACTTCACCGAAGACTTCCGGCAAATAAATGGTTGTGTACCATTCGGCATTGACCGTTTTATGTTCCTCTAAAGGCACTGTTGCCACATGGCCAGTTTTGCTGAAAAATCAGGCGACCATTTGCTTTGAAGTGCTTCGAGTGCGAACAAATTTTGTTGGATTTGCTTCATCTTGAAGCACCCATACAGTCGACTGCTGTTTACGTTCCGGCTCATACGCATAGATCCATGATTCGTCACCTGTTAGAATCTTATATACGTCTTTTGAGGCACCGCCATTGTATTTCTTGAGCATTTTTGTACACCAATCGACACAACCATCTTTTTGAGATTGCGTCAAATTGTGTAGGATCCAACGAGAGCAAACCTTTTTCGCGGCTAAATAATCATGCAATATTTTATATATGTTGGTGGAACTAATAACTAGCGTTGCCTCAATCTCACAATATGTTGCATGACGATCTTTCATTATTAGTTTTTGCACAGCATCAATGTCTTCTGCCACAACAACTGATTTTGGACGACCATCACGAACTTAATCATTGACCGAACGGTGGCACAATTAAATTCGTTATACCAGCGTTTCACAGTGGCAAAGGATGGAGTTCGTCGCCAATTGTGAAGTTAGTTGATCGATGCACTCTTGTCTTGATAATCCACGTCGAAAGTCGCAATAAATCATTGCACGAACATTTTCACGAGTTAATTCCATGTTTTTGTTGACACACAATTTTCAAGTTAGTGTAAACAAAACAAATGACGCTCTATTGACAAAATATTTGAAGTAGATTATGGACAAAAATGTCAAACCTTCCATTGGAAACGTCAGATGACACCTACAACATTCAAGGTTGCCAAGGCTCAAAATATAAATAGTTCCCCTCGTATATGCTATTCCTTTGAGCTTTTCCTATAGGTAAAGCAAAAGGTAATACTACGTCTTATGCATACGGCTCATTGTGCGTCAACAATACATTCGCAAAATGCTTCTAATTCTTGAGTCTGAGACTTCACAGTCATCAAGTCATGCTGATTATTGTACAGCGACTTTAACCTGTAAGCAGTGAGTTACTGGTGAAAGTGATATAAAGTACTGACGCACATGTTTGGATTGCAATTTCTTGATTAAGACGTTATTGAAAGTTATATCTGACATATCTATTGAGGCAGTATTTTTAACACTTAAATAATATCAGTCTAATTATATAAAGAAATATAATATCAGCCCACCTTAAACAATATGTGTATATAATAATATATAAAATGTATGTAAGAGTGATTGTATTATGTTTATATTATTATGATGTATAATAATGTTATGTGAATATATTACGTAATTTAACAATGTAGGAGCTGTGAGAATAGAAGACGAAAGTTGCTAACAATGAGGTAACCTTGAGGCAACAATAAATTAGGAAGTTTATTAAAGGCTACTAATAATTCTTGGAAAAATAATGTAATATTTAAAATAGTTTATAAATAGCCAATCAACATTTATAAAAAGCTTAAGTTAAATAAAAGTATTCTATTGGAGTAGGATTAGCCAATCAGAGACTTGAAATATAGTAGACGTACGAATTTAAGCGGTATATGCCAGACGCTAGAAGGCAGCGTTCTCGAGCAGCTCGCTCGGTAGGTATTCAGTATGAGACATAAACATTCATTACGGCGTGAATAATGTAAAGTTTACGTGTTAAAAAGTACAATTAACAATAATCTCACAGCTCTACAGTAGGATACATCAGTGAAGTGTTATTTAATCGTGTGAAAGATTAATAAAACGAAGTACAATACCATTATAATTTGTGTAAGCTTTCATTCTTTAGCCGTACTACCCCTGCTAAGAGATAGGTGTTTCTACAAATTACTACTGACGCAGCCGAAGCATACATATATAATATTCAAATAAACATTAAAATACAAAGTTGATTTTTGAATGTGGGGGCGAAGGCCACCGGAAAATTTGTATTGTACGTGGGGCGAACACTCCAAGAAACATATCTTCCGCAATACGTGGTGCAAACAGCAGCAACAACTACTCTCAAGATTGGCAACAACAGTGGGGCAACAACACTCAAGTTAGGCGCCCAAAACGTGGTGCAAATAACGTAAAGATATTCTATCGCATTTTTGAACAAGCCGAACACCTAGCCGTTTGACAATGCTATAATTTTAAATAAAGACAATATTTTTAACAATACCAGCCGTTACTAAAGGCTCAGAATGCTTCACCAACTTACAAAATTGTACGAACTACGAAATGCCATTTTTCTGATATTATAGGAATTCACATATCCCCGTTCCTCACAGATTTCTACCTGCTATGCTTCTGTAGCAATTCACAGCGATCCAGCCAGGTGGCCGGACCAACCCGCAGTTGGCTAACATATGTGTAGCTGTAAATTGTGATGTGATATGGCGCCTTTTCGTTCGCTAACTTTACGGCAATGACTTGAGCTACTAACAAATCATGTGTAATAAACTTTTTGTCTGCAATTTGTCCGTGGAATAGGATCCTGAAAATTTAGTGCGCGAATGCTTTTCGTGAACGCTAATATATATTTATTCTCAATCATTTATTTTGGAAGGCGAAGAAGTGGCCCGGTAATTTTAAATAAATTGCTATAAAAGTCATGTGTTACATTCACATGACTCCCTCTACCGTCTATTGTTTATTAGTATGCATACTGAGGCAGTATTTTGAGCACTTAAATGATTTCAGTCTAATTATATAATATAAAATATAATAGCAGCCCACCTTAAAGCAATATGTGTATGTAATAATATATAAAAAGTGTATATTACAGTCATTGTATATGTTTGTGTTATTGTATACATGTGTAATAATGTTATGTGAATGTATTACATAATTAAATAATGTAGGAGCTGTGAGAATAATAGGCTAAAAGTTGCAAACAATGAGGTAACCTTGAGGCAATAATGAATTTGAAAGTTTAACAATACTACTAGTCATTATTGGAGCAACAAAAATGTAAATTTTGAGACAGTTATTAAATAGCCAATCAACAAGCAGAAAAAAGCTTAAGTTAAATGAAGGTACTCTATTGGACTAGGAATAGCCAATCAGAGACTTGAAATAGAAATTTACAAATTTAGGCGGTAGAAATCAAATCAGTTGCTTGTAGACAGCGCTCATAACTGGACGCGTTGGTTGAAGACAGTGTTCCTAACCGGACGCGAGATGCGTCCTCGAGAAATTTAATACGTATTCGGTGTGGAACGAAAAATAGTTTACGTGTTAAAAAGTGCAAGTAATTAATAAAAAAATCTCACATCTCTCTCCCCCTATATATATCAGTGAAGTATTATTTAAATCGTGTCAAGTATTAATAAATGGAGTAAATTAAAATTATAATCTGTGTAAAAAATATAAATACTGACGCAGCCGAGGCAAACATAAATATATAATATTTAAAGAAACAGTCAAAATTATAAAGTTGATATTTTTAAATTTGGGGAAAAGGCCACCGGAAAGTACATTTGGGGCTAAGGCAACCGAAAATTTTTACCATACGTGCGGTTGCAACTACTTCAAGTTCGGCTCCCCAACATAAGAACTACAATGCAACACCTAAAATAACGTTTGCAGAAATATCTACATTACACATTTCGTTATAGATACAAAGGGAACAGCGATAGTCAAATGTTTAACAACTGGACGCTATATGCTGGCCTTAAAATTCCATATTGTTTCCATGACATCGCGAGAAACAACTGAATGTCGACAGGTATCAAAGAATGAAAGAATATTGAACAACTTGTTCCATTAATAACGGATACCTTTGGATAGTGCTTATGACACAAAAAAGTTATTTGAAAAAAACATTGTGTGTTTTAAAGAGATCTATATTTTACTTTCTCTACTACGTATAGTAAGTAGGGGAAGTATTGCATTCCACCCAAAAATTCGATACCGAGATTTCACCGGAAATATATGTTTTGAGACCCCCTGAATCCAAAAAAAGCATTTTTGGAAACATGTCCGTGTGTGTGTCTGTAAACAGCATAACTCAAAAACGAACAGTCGGATAAGCACCAAACTTGGTATTTAGGTATAGTATCTTCCAGAGATGCGACACGAAGGTTTTCAAGAAAATCCCCGCACCCCAGATTACCCTTTACATGGAAGACTTTACGAAAGTTTTAATTTTCTCAAAAATGGCTATAACGATTTTGATGAAAATATCATGTGTTTAAGATAATGTTATGACAAATGAAATGTATATCTCGAATTTTCTGGGAATGTCTCCAAAAGTATTCTTCATTGTGAACGACTTTTGCATAACTGGTAAACCATAAGAGATAGACAAAATTTTACTACACAAAAAATGTAGATCGCGTTAAAATACACAACTTATGTTATATACATTTTTTTGTTGAGTGAACCATTTTCGAGATATTGCTTGTTATTCCCTTAAATTTTCCAATACTTATACTTTTTCTCAAATTCGTTATTCATTTTTTTTGTCCTGGACATGCACAGAGAATGGAATGCGCCACATAGCAACCAGCGTTAAAACATTTGACTATCGCTTAAAACCTACCATATTATTCCCCTTGCATCTACAAGAAATTACCAATAAGATTGACATCTCGATATCTCGATTAACATGAAGCATATGGAGAATAGGCGTTTGTAAAAATAGATTGTACAAGAGTAGAGAAAGTCATGTGAGTGTAACACATCAGATTTTTATTTTGTGTAGTATGTTTTCGTCTATAGCCTAACATTTACCACTTATACAAGATTATATAAAATTCCTTCCAAATGAAGAGGACTTCACAGGCGATTCCCAGAAAATTCAAGATATACATTTCATTTGTCATGTAAATATCTTTAACATATGGTATTTTAATCAAAATCCTTAGAGCCACTTTTTAGAAAATAAAAAATTTCGAAAAATATTCCATGTAAAGGATAGTTGAGAGCACTGGGATATTTTCAAAAATCCGCGATTCGGCTCTAAAATATCAGGTTTGGTGATTATCCGACATTTCGTTTTTTTATGCTATTGACAGTTACACAAACACACACATACGGAGCTTTTTATATAGGTGTTTTTATTCAGAGGGTCTCAAAACATGTATTTCCGGTGAAATCTCGATATCGAAATTTTTAGTACAATGCAGCACCTACTATGCACGTGGTAAAGTGAAAATGATAAAGAGTGGGTGGGAAATTATGAGAATCTGATAATTAGACACCTACTGCTATGTTGTACAGTAGTATTAGGTACACACACAATTATTTTAATTCCAGTTCAGGTATTTCTCACATCGCAGAGCCTAGAGGGGGACTGTGGAAAAAGGTAGGGAGATATTTGTCTGAAACTTGAAAGGAGAAGTTTTCTCCGCTGCTTCTAGACTTTTCTTTGGGAACCATTCAACCTTGAGAAGTGGTGAAATTCCCAGCACAGGATTCTCTGTTTCTCTTTAAAGCAATAAAGAAAATTGTTTTGAGGAAACTTTCGCTGCCTTAGATTCTCGTAAATTAGAGATCACTCTACTTCTTTGGAGGCTTCTTAAAAACATGCTTTGTCTGGAGTAACTCTAATTCACCAAACATTTTAAGAAAATTACATTTTGCAGTTAACAGCTATCTATACCAATGTTATAAAAAGAAAAAAAAATTGTGTGTGTCTTTGTGTATACAGGGTAATATCAAAATCCCCTCAACCGATTCTGATAATTCATTGAAAATCAATTTTTCTGATGGGCATGGAGCTATAGGCTAACTTCTAATTTAGCTTCATAAATTACTAAAAGAATAAAAAAGATTTACAGAGCCCTTGTACCTGAATACGAACACAATGTAGTTATGAGAGTACCTGTCCAAAGTAAAAAATCTTATGTGTTACACTCACATGACTTTCTCTACTCTAGTACAAACTATTTTTACAAACCCTTATTCTCCATATGCTTCATGTTAATCGAGATATCGAGATGTCAATCTTATTGCTAATTTTCTTGTAGATGCAAGGGGAATTGGTAGGCTTTAAGTGATAGTCAAATATTTTAAGAGCTGGTTGCTATGTGGAGAATTTCATTCTCTTTGTATTTCCAGGAAAGAAAAAAAAATGAATAACGAACTTCCATTTGAGAAAAAGTATAAGTATTGGAAAATTTAAGGGAATAACAAGCAATACCTCCTAAATGTTTCGCTCAACAAAAACATGTATAGGACATAAATTGTGTATTTTAACGCGACCTACATTTTTTGTGTAGCAAAATTTTGTCTATCTCTTATGGTTTACCAGTTATGCAAAAGTCGTTCACAATGAAGAATACTTTTGGAGGCATTCCCAGAATATTCAAGATATACAACTCATTTGTCATGAAAATGTCTTAAACATATGATATTTTAATCAAAATCGTTAGTGCCATTTTTGAGAAAATTAAAATGTTCGAAAAATGTTCCATGTAAAGGGTACTCTGGGGTGGGGGGATTTTCTTGAAAACTTTCGTGTCGCATCTCTGGAAGATACTGAACCTAAATACCAAGTTTGGTGTTTATACGACTGTTCGTTTCTGAGTTATGCTGTTCACAGACAGACACACACGCGGACATGTTTCCAAAAATGCTTTATATGCTTTCAGTGCACCTCTAAACATGTATTTCCTGTGAAATCTCGGTTTTGGGTGGAATGAAATACTTCCCCTACTTAGTATACGTAGTAGAGAAAGTAAAAAGGAAATGGTTATGGACAATAAAAAGGGATGTGAATTAATTTCATCATGGGATGTTAAGATATGTAATTATATTATCATTCTTATAAAATTAGTATTATTAGATTATCATTTTGGTATTACTACTATTATATTATTATTATTTTTATGTATAATTAAAGAATGTAATATGGGTTGAATATGGCAAGATAACAGCTTGGGCTGATGTATACCCATATTCTAAGGAAGATTGCTAGCACAAATAAATAAAATAAAGAAGATGCTTACGAGAGCTTGAGTTTTAGTTGAGAATGCCATGGTGTATAAAGAAGTTGTTTTTGCACAGAATATAAATACTGCACTCCACAGAGTATAAAACAAAAGCCAGTAACATTTTATTGCAATGAATATACACAGATGGCCACGATGTAACACAGAAAACAGATTAAAAAGCGACAATCGATCCTGTGTTATACAGGGTCTTTCAACAACAGTGTCCTATCTTTGAACTTAAATAAAACACGTTCTATAAATGACAGAGGTTTATTTCCTTTTTTATTTTTGAACATAACTAATCTCATTGCGTGTGGAAGAGAACATCAGTTAAGTGACCGCCGCGACTTCGTTGGGTTGAGCGTATACCGTTGACCCAATTTTCATTGACACAAGAACGTAAATTAGGTCCAGCTTCACGAATAACACGCGTGATGTTATTTATAAGATCCTTTACTGTTTCAGGCTTTTTGACATAAACTCGAGATTTAACATAACCCCACAAGAAGAAATCCAACGGCGTTAAATCACATGACCTCGGGGGCCAGTTAACATCACCACCACGGGAAATGATGAAACCTCTGAACTTCACCTTCAAAGGATCGATTGTTTCGAGAGAAGTATGACATTTGGCACCATCTTGCTGGAACCAGATGTTTCTGAGATCCATACCATCCAATTGAGGTAAAAATACTCCCTTATAAGAGACCGGTATCTTTCTCCATTGACAGTTAGAGCTCTTGGAAAAAATATGGACCAATGATTCCACCATACCAAAATCCACATCACACAGTAACCTTTTGGGGATGAAGTGGCCATTCTTGAGTCTGTATTGGATTGTGATTGCTCTAATAGTGGCAATTTTGTTTGTTAACACAACCATCCATCCAAAAGTGGGCTTCGTCGCTGAAGATACGTATAGGCGTTCTTTGATCGCTGACAGAACCACTTCTTTCAAATTTATCGATCAAACGTCGAATCGTTCTCTCGCAGGGACGATTATGCACACCGTAAACTTCACGCAGTACACGGAAGGTTTGGCGAACAGATGATCCATTTTGATAATAGATTTTCACAATTTCTACGCGTTGCTGAATGCTATAACGTTCCATGGCAATTTGTCAATAGCAACTGTAACCACTTGAAAAAAATGACTGCAGTAACTCAATAACAACGGCAGCTATCACATGTTAAAAACAGGACACTCTTGTTGAAAGAACCATTACTTGTTTCTTTAATTATCATTTATCAAATACTGCTGATGTGTGTGTAATGAAACAGTGTCAAAACCTCTGAATAACCTTTATTCTAATTCTATAGATGTATGTACTGAAGTTTCTGGGTGCCAAAACCTTCTAATAGCCTTCATGTAAGAAGGTTTTGCTTTATTTCCTTTGTGTTTATGTTGTAATCAAGTTGGTTAGCGGGGCATGCTAAATAATTGTATAAACATAGAAAACTGCTAACACTAGAAATCAGCGAACACACATTTTATGTTAACTGAGAAGATTATTTTCCTCGATAATCGCAAGCTACCTGTCTTTACCAAAGCGGTTAACTTGGGGGTCTGGGACGGAATCTTATTTCGTTGTACATATACACTACATGATCAAAAGTATCTGGACACCTGGCTGAAAATGACGTGCAAGTTCGTGGCGCCCTCTATCGGTAATGCTGGAAGTCAATATGGTGTTGGCCCACCCTTAGCCTTCATGACAGCGTTCCCTCTCACAGGCATACTTTCAATTAGGTGCTGGAAGGTTTTTTGGGGAATGGCAGCCCATTATTCACGGAGTGCGGAACTGAGAAGAGGTATCGATGTAGGTCGGTGAGGCCTGGCACGACGTCGGCGTTCCAAAACATCCCAAAGGTGTTCTATAGCATTCAAGTCAGGACTCTGTGCAGGCCAGTCCATTACAAGGATGTTATTGTCTTGTAACCACTCCGCCACAGCCCGTGCAGTGTGAACAGGTGCTCGATCGTGTTGAAAGATGTAATCGCCATCCCCGAATTGCTCTTCAACATTGGGAAGCAATAAGTGCTTAAAATATCAATGTAGGTCTGCGCTATCATCGTGCCACGCAAAATAACAAGGGGTGCAAACCCCTCCAGAAAAAACACGACCACACCATAACACCACCACCTGCGAATTTCACTGTTGGCACTACACACGCTGGCAGATGAAGTTCACCGGGCATTCGCCATACCCACACCCTGCCATCGGATCGCCACATTGTAAACCGTGATTAGTCACTCCACACAACGGTTTGCCACTGTTCAATCGTATAATGTTGATGCTCCTTACACCAAGCCAGGCGTCGTTTGGCATTTTCCTGCGTGATGTGTGGCTTATGAGCAGCCGCTCGACCATGGAATCCAAGGTTTCTCACATCACGCCTAACTGTCATAGCATTTGGAGTGGATCCTGATGCAGTTTGGAATTTCTGTGTGATGGTCTGGATAGATGTCTGCCTATTACTCTTTACGACCCTCTTCAAATGTCGGCGGTCTCTGTCAGTCAACAGACGAGGTCGACCTGTACGCTTTAGTGCTGTACATGTCCCTTCACGTTTCCACTTCACTATCACATCAGAAACAGTGGACCTAGGGATGTTTAGGAGTGTGGAAATCTCGCGTACAGACTGACACAAGTGACACTCAATTACCTGACCACGTTCGAAGTCCGTGGGTTCCACGGAGCGTCCCATTCTGCTGTTTCACTATGTCTAATGATTACTGAGGTCGCGGATAATAGTACCGGGCAGTAGGTGGCAGCACAATGCACCTAAGATGAAAAACATATGTTTGTGGGGGTGTCCGGATACTTTTGATCACATAGTGTATGTTAGGGTTTCTACATTGTATGAAAAGTGTGTAGCTTTTGTTTTTAAATAAGTATGTGACCAAAACGAAATTATATTTAACCTACTTTAATTATCTAAAAAGTTACTCGATCATTTCGACCGAGAATTTCTGCAACAAAGGGCCGGTTAGAGGTTAAGGAAGTCAGCGTGCCGCCATTGTTTCACATACTTTTGCGTGAATAGGTATCAGGGATTTCAGTCGTTATTGACAACAGCCGGGACTGTACGAAATTACAATTATACGGGGTAAAGGGGAGGATTAGTAATAAATACTCCAATAATTACTCAGTAATTTTGTAAACGACGGGGGAGATAAATGTAGATAATTCTTCAATGGAGTTTAAAAAGCTGCCCCTGCAAGGTTTAATATAAAGACAATATTGAGGTTGTTAATCTAATTTGTGTTATTTGGACTACGTGTGTTTATATTCTTGGAAAAATAATACCATATACCTCCGGCCATGTTGCATTGCTTTCATTAATCAAAATATGCGCAAATAACAAGCAAATTGTAACTGCTAAATTAGACGTATATGGACAAATATTTTTTCTGCAACGTATTTATTTAACACACGAGCTTGCCTTAAGTCAAAGAAAATACATGAAATTTAAGCAACAAGTTATAAATGAGTTGAGTTTATAACAGTATTGCTCAAGCTGTGTTTGAACATTAAGTGATGAAGCCAGGGCTTGTAACTTACAGATTATTAACGCTTTCTACAACACAATGGTAAGCATAGTGATATTGCAATGCAGAAAGAAACAAACAAGAAACCAATCCTGTTGTTTGTCCACACAGTGAGGTTTGTATTACTTTCTCTAGAAGATACTAGCGATAGATATAGCAAGTTTTGTCTTCGATATCGGACTTTCATTGTTTTGGAGTTTCCTGAGTCCAAAGAAACATCAAGAAAAACTTCGTGCACGCGAGCCTATGAACGGTATAACTCAGAAATCTGTTGTGATACATTTACATTACTTTGTCTACCTTTAATAGTGGGTATACAAACTATTCTTACTAAAACTTATTTTTCTATCTACTACATTTTAGTCCAAATAAATCTTTACATAAATAGTTACATTACACATTTCGTTATAGATACAAAGGGGACAGCGATAGTCAAATGTTTAACAACTGGACGCTATATACTGGCCTTAAAATCCCATACTGTTTCCGTGACATCGCGGTATATAATTAAACGTTGACAGGACTTAAGAGAATGGCCAAATAATGAACAATTCGAACTATTAATAACGGATATCTCAGAAATGGCTTAGTCTACAAAAAACCTTATTTTGAAATAAATTGTGTGTTTTAAAGAGATCTACATTTTCTGTGTAGGGCGTTTTCGTCTATCGCTTAACGGCTTATCATTTATACAGCATTATACAAAATTGCTTCCCAATGAAGAGGGTTCCGCAGGTTGTTCTCAAAAAATGTAAGATATACGCTCAGTTTGTGATTTAAGTATCTTTAATGTATTGTATTTTAAACAAAATCGTTAGAGCCATCTTTTAGAAAATAAAAATTATCGAAAAATGTTCTATGCAAAGGGTACTTTGGGTGGTCCATCTTTTTCAAAATATTCGTGTTATATCCTTGGAAAACACTGAACTTAAATGCCAAGTTAGGTGTTTATCTGGCTTTTCGTTTTAGAGCTTTGCTGCTTATAGCGGGAACTATGATATAGGGGGAACACAAATGTAATAGGAATAAGTTAAGATTGTAACATATGTGTAAAATGTGAAGCTAGCTAGCCGTGAGAAGAGAAACAGGCAGGTACAAAAGAGTTTAGAGCTGGCAACACAGCTAAACAGTCACAGGTACGGAGAGAGATAGCAATAAGATGGAAAGAGAGGGAGAGAGATTTTGACACCTTGGAAATCCCAAACTTGTCAAGACTGCAGATTTAGAGGCAAATGTTCTCATAGCACGCTTAAGGGAGAACCAATAACAGAATAGATTAGAAAAGAGCTAGTCGAACTTAGCGTCCCCCCAAGCGGGTATAAAAGCAAACACATGCAGAGCCCACGCGTCTATTCGTTTTGCATCTGGTCCCGAAGAAGAGATAACGCTTCACGCCATATTTGTGGCGATGCGTGTGAAGTTAGATATAGGAGACATAGCTAGCTTGGGGAGGTAAATTGTTGAAGATAGGCCCCTTTGCAGTACATACAGGTTTTAAAACACGGCTAGCGGCGACACAAAACAGTATCATTACAATGCAATAAACTAAAGTTCGAGTCATATGGAGTTTCATTTCGTCTACCGTCACCACACCCTGAAAAGAGTCTAGAAATAGGGCAACACACAAGTGTGCTAGGCTTGAATTGCAGGAACCAGCCATCCAAAGCTCCAAGAAGGAAGGAAGGCGACGCCACGAGGAGGTCCGTCGCATGCTCTCTCCTCTCTCTCTCTCACACACACTACACACACCATACCACACACACACACTACACACACTATACACAACCCACACACACACTACACACAACCCACACACACTACACACACCTCACACACACACACACACACACTACACACAACCCACACACACACACACACTACACACACCCCACACACCCCACACACACACTACACACACCCCACACACACACACTACACACACCTCACACACACACTACACACACCCCACACACACACACTACACACAACCCACACACACTACACACACCCCACACACACTACACACCCACACACCACACTTACACCCACACACACACACTACACACAACCCACACACACTACACACACTATACACAACCCACACACACTACACACACCCCACACACACACACTACACACAACCCACACACACACACACTACACACACCCCACACACACTACACACCCACACACCACACTTACACCCCACCCCACACACACTACACACACCCCACACACACTGCACACACCCCACTCACACCCCACACCACACTCACACCCCACCCCACACTCACACCCCACATCACACACCACCCCACACACACAACACACAGACACACGTTTCCAAAAATGCTTTATTTGGATTCAAGTGGCTTCAAAACATGTATTTCGGGTGAAATTTCGGTATCAAATTTTGGGGTGGAATGAAATATCTTCTCTACCTACTAGTTACGTGGTAGAGAAAGTAAAAACGAAATGAAGCATAAAAACCAAACTAGTATTTAACTGTAGTATCTTGACACGAAGGTTTTCAGGAGAATTCCCGCACCCCAAACTACACTTAACACGTACACAATTGGTTATGCTTGATTTCCCAAAAATTACTATCCATTTGGATTGAAGCACTATATGTTTAATATAACCCAACGAGGTGGCTTAACGCATTCAGGAGGTCCCGGGTTCAAACCCCCTAGATCGACCAACATTACCGCAGGTTTTTTCGCGGTTTTCCTCGGTTGCTGAATGCTGGGTTGGACTACATTTCATTTGCTTCTTCTTCACCACCATACCAAACATTGGGCTCATCAGCCGTCCTCCGTGGTGTAGTGGTTACCATGCTGGCTTCTAGTTCCTGAGGTCGCGGGTTCAAACCCGGCGTAAAAATCCTCAGCATGGCTTCTTTCGGAAGGGAAGTGAAGCCGGTGGTTGTAAATTTACGGCACGTAAAAGAACCTCAAGCTTGATAAAGAGGCCTCTGAGCAAAATTACCAGTCTTATAAAATGAGAAGCTAGGGACCTAAGAGCGTCCATAAATAAAACTCAGTTTAATTTACTGGATATGCTATGATCCACAGTTTTCTTGCTCCTCGACGGGCTACTGACCCAACACATTGGTTTGTAAGTCCTTCGGGGTGTATGCAAAAAGTAGGTTGAAGATGTTCAGGATATTTGTATAACAAATAAAATATAGGTATATTTTGAATTTGCTGCGAAGTCTTCTTTTATATAACTAGTCACATTTTATATAACTAGTAAACCAAGAAATAGACAAGACTTGGAACATCATTTTTGTATTCAGAATCTCAACATATTATTTCTGCTCAACTCTGAGTATTGAACTTTTGGGCGGAATACAATACCTTCCTTATCTACTAGGTACGCGGTAGAGAAAATAAAACCTGTAATGTTCAAGAGGCACGTAATGCTTTTGAATTCGTTTTCTAGGAATTGATGTTTTATTCGTAAATCATGTGAAGTATTTGTAACAGAGATGTGTTTGGAATATAAACTGAAAACTGATACCAAATCACTTCAAGCTTTTTCTGTAGATCATTAAAGATAGAGTTCGGTTTTATCTGGAACTGCACAACCAATTGGTATGAAGATTTGAAAGTTTCTTATGGAATATACTGCAAATATGCGATAAACCTTAAAGAATTGCGAAAGAAATACAATATTTCCGAATTTCAGGTTTGGGTCTACCTGAGACAATATTTTCGTTAATATGCAAATCTAGAATTTTCTTTGGATAGCCTGTGAAGTGCTGTATTACTTTGTGTAACTGACAAACCATAAGAGAGAGATAGAAAATTATTATCCGAAAAATGTAGAGCTCGTTGAAACTCTTTTTATGCCAAATATATCCTTATTACTTTCTCTACTACGTATAGTAAGTAGGGGAAGTATTGCATTCCACCCAAAAATTCGATACCGAGATTTCACCGGAAATACATGTTTTGAGACCTCCTGAATCCAAAAAAAGCATTTTTGGAAACATGTCCGTGTGTGTGTCTGTGTGTGTGTGTGTGTGTGTCTCTGTGTGTGTGTCTGTGAACAGCATAACTCAAAAACGAACAGTCGGATAAGCACCAAACTTGGTATTTAGGTTCAGTATCTTCCAGAGATGCGACACGAAGGTTTTCAAGAAAATCCCCCCACCCCAGACTACCCTTTACATGGAAGATTTTTCGAAAATTTTAATTTTCTCAAAAATGGCTCTAACGATTTTGATGAAAATATCATATGTTTAAGATAATGTCATGAGAAATGAAATGTATATCTCGAATTTTCTGGGAATGTCTCCAAAAGTATTCTTCATTGTGAACGACTTTTGCATAACTGGTAAACCATAAGAGATAAACAAAATTTTACTACACAAAAAATGTAGATCGCGTTAAAATACACAACTTATGTCATATACATTTCTTTTGTTGAGTGAACCGTTTTCGAGATATTGCTTGTTATTTCCTTAAATTTTACAATACTTATACTTTTTCTCACATTCGTTATTCATTTTTTTTATGTCCTGGACATGCAAAGAGAATGGAATGCGCCACATAGCAACCAGCGTTAAAATATTTGACTATCGCTTAAAAGCTACCATATTTCCCTTGCATCTACAAGAAAATTACCAATAAGATTGACATCTCGATATCTCGATTAACATGAACCATATGGAGAATAAGCGTTTGTAAAATTAGATTGTACAAGAGTAGAGAAAGTCATGTGAGTGTAACACATCAGATTTTTTTTTAAGATATTCGTTGCTAACGATTTGAATTTTACAATACTTTGTTATACCCCGTTCATTACTTTCTCTACTACGTATAGTAAGTAGGGGAAGTATTCTATTCCACCCAAAAAGTCGATACCGAGATTTCACCGGAAATACATGTTTTGAGACCCCATGAATCCAAAAAAAGCACTTTTGGAAACGTGTCCGTCTGTGTGTTTGTCTGTGTGTCTGCCTGTGAACAACATAACTCAGAAACGAACAGTCGGATAAACACCAAACTTAGTATTTAGGTTCAGTATCTTCCAGAGATACGACACGAAGGTTTTCAAAAAAATTCTCCCACCCCAGATTACCCTTTACATGGAAGATTTTTCGAAAATTTTAATTTTCGCAAAAATGGCTAACGATTTTGATTAAAATATCATATGTTTAAGATATTGTCATGAGAAATGAAATGTATATCTCGAATTTTCTGGGAATGTCTCCAAAAGTATTCTTCATTGTGAACGACTTTTGCATAACTGGTAAACCATAAGAGATAGACAAAATTTTACTACACAAAAGATGTAGATCGCGTTAAAATACACAATTTATGTCATATACATTTTGTTGTTGAATAACCATTTTCGAGATATTACTTGTTATTCCCTTAAATTTTTCAATACTTATTTTCTCAAATGGGATCTCGTTATTCATTTTTTTGCCTTGGATATGCAAAGAGTATTAATCTATGGCAAAGGTAATACTGCTGCACCTAGCAACCAGCTATTAAGAGTTATGTATGTGCTTAAAGGCTACTGTATTTCTATATTGCCCTTGTAAATGTATATTCCCCTTACATCTACAAGAAAATTAGCAATAACAAATTGCAAATGTTTATCTTGATTAACATTAAGTAGATGGAGAATAAGCGTTTGTAAAAATAGTTTGTACAAGAGTAGAGAAAGTCATGTGAGTGTAACACATCAGATTTTTTGTTGCTCGCGATGTAATGCAAAGGCTTGGAATTTCAACAACCTTGTACACTTGGTCAAATAAAAGTGGCTGGTCTCTTGAGCAGTTAAATTTGTTTGAAGTTACTTCGAGTGAACGCGTGGTTCACAACCGTCAACTTTTGTGCACCGCTTTGGCTGACTCCATAATACAAGACCACCTCCACACGTGCTTGGCGAGGAACAGTGGTTGAGCTACGTAACTTCTATGCAAGCAGTTCGAGTTCGACTCTCCGCAGAAGATTGTTATATTTTATTCTTTATAACTCGGTTTGCTGTAACATAGTTAAATAATATTACTGGTGTTAATTCATTTCACTTACAAATGATTACAATGATGAAACTTGTGATTAAAATATTAAGTTGATTGGGTATGAAACCTCCTCTCTACTGATAAATTAATATCATGGTTGCAATCTGCAGGTATAACGGGCTACTCGAGGTGTGGTTTTAAGTAAATAGCGACACTTTTTTAAAAAAATTTGATGTGTTACACTCACATGACTTTCTCTACTCTTGTACGAACTATTTTTACAAAATCTTATTCTCCATATGCTTCATATTAATCCAGATGTTAATCTTATTGCTAATTTTCTTGTAGATGCAAGGGAAATTAGCAGGCTTTAAGCGATAGTCAAATATTTTAAGAGCTGGTTGCTATGTGGAGTATTCCATTCTCTTTGCATTACCAGGACAAAAAAATGAATAACGAATTTGAGAAAAAGTATAAGTATTAGAAAATTTAAGCGAATAACAAGCAATATCTCGAAAATGGTTCACTCAACAAAAAAGAGTATATGGCATAAATTGTGTATTTTAACGCGATCTACATTTTTTGTGTAGTAACATTTTGTCTATCTCTTATGGTTTACCAGTTATCCAAAAGTCGTTCACAATGAAGAATACTTTTGGAGACAGTCCCAGAAAATTCGAGATATACATTTCACTTGTCATAAAAATTTCTTAAACATATGATATTTTAATCAAAATCGTTAGAGCCATTTCTGAGAAAATTAAAATTTTCGAAAAAGTTCCATGTTAAGGGTTATCTGGGGTGGGGGGGTTTTGTTGAAAACCTTCGTGTCGTATCTCTGGAAGATACTGAACCTAAATACCAAGTTTGGTGTTTATCCGACTGTTCGTTTCTGAGTTATGCTGTTCACACACACACACACACACACACACACACACACACACACACGGATATGTTTCCAAAAATGCTTGTTTTGGATTCAGGGCTCTTAAAACATGTATTTTGGTGAAATCTCGGTATCGAATATTTGGGTGGAATACAATACTTCCCCTACTTACTCTACGTAGTAGTAACAGAAAATTATTTTGCAAATGGTTTATAATCATTCATCACCTTACCCTACTTCTCCACGTGATCAGGCATTTGTCGTAAGTGGAGACCAGTTTTTGCATGTGTTCGTCAAGTAATGCCGCCTGTTATGAAAGCCAAGTCTGCATTTCTTATTCCCCATCATTATCGTCGAAATGTTTTCCACCAAGCAGTTTCATCAGATAAAGAAACAGATGAAAACAGCTTGGTGCCAAATTCGAACTGTAAGGAGGATGGTTGAATTGTTCTCAACCAAATGATGTGATCAGATCTTGAGTTTGTGTGTAACCGGACAATGTTTCCCCATAACCTCACACACTTGGCGATGAACGTTTGCTGGAGTAACATTTCTCGCATTCAAGAAACGAATCACTGATCGGACTTCCCAGTCAACGGGTGCTTCGATTGTTTTGAGCGTTTCGAAACGTTCTAACAACATGAAAACACAAAGTGACGATCACTCACACTGCGTCTGTCTTCCTGAATGGATGAAGTGATCGCGCATCCTGAAAATCGCGACTGCAGCGGCAAAATATTAAACCTGTACTTGCTTTAAAAATACGCCTCGTAAATAAACCCATATACTTAATGCTACATAAAACCAAGAAAACATGTTATATTTTGCTCATGTATTTATAATGAAGCAAGCTATGTACCGCCGCGACAAGGTGTGCGACTCGCATTCGGGAGGTTAGGGGTTCAAATCCCCGGGACCGACGAACCTGAAGGAAGTTTTTTCGCGGTTTTTATCGGTAGCTAGGCAAACGCTGAATTGAACTCGCGAATTTTCTTGTCACCACTTTCATCACTACATTTCATTACCTTCTTCATTGCCATGCATTAGGGTGATCACCCATCCTGGGTGTGTTATTATCCAGAGTTTGGTTGCTCCTCGACAGGCTACTGACCCAAGACATTGGGCTGATCACCCATCCTGGATATACTATGATCCAGAGTTTCCTTGCTAATCGACAGGCTATTGACCCAACGCATTAGGCTGATCACCCATCCTGGATATGCTATGATCCAGAGTTTCTTTGCTCCTCGACAGGCTACTGACACAAGACATAGGGCTGATCACCCATCCTGGAATACTATGATCCAGAGTTTGCTTTCTAATCGACAGGCTACTGACACAAGACATTGGACTGATCACTCATCCTGGATATACTATGATCCAGAGTTTGCTTGCTAATCGACAGGCTATTGACACAAGACATTGGGCTGATCACCCAACCTGGATATATTATGATCCAGAGTTTGCTTGCTAATCGACAGGCTATTGACACAAGACATTGGACTGATCACCCAACCTGGATATACTATGATCCAGAGTTTGCTTGCTAATCGACAGGCTATTGACCCAAGACATTGGGCTGATCACCCATCCTGGATATACTATGACCGAGTTTGCTTGCTAATTGACAGGATATTGACCCAAGGCATTGCTTTGGAAGTCCTTGAGGGTATAAGTCCTACAGAGGAGGGTAGTCAGTTAAAGAAGACGAAAAATAAGTGTTTAAAAGGGGGTAAATGTTGAATAGTTCCACGGAGGTTTGAACTTGCAACCTCAGGAATAGTAAGCTAACTCCAGTTTTACATTGACCGTGTGTACCTGCTAAGAATTAAACCACTTCTGCAAACGCGTTTCTCAATATGAAGTAGATCGAATAATTTTTTTGTAAGTCTAGTCTGTAGAAAAGATACACAATAAATAATAGTGTATAGAGAATGTGTGTGAATGCAAAGTATTAACCTTAATAGAAAAAGGAGAATATATTGCGAGAGCTAATAACGAGACCGAAGCCAAGCTGCCATAAGATAAGGCTTCCAGGGCATGGATTGCTGCTGTTGCTGTGCAGGGGCTCAACCCCCCTGTAATGACTCTATTAGCGTTGTGGTTTAAAAGCAACTTCCCCCACAAAACAGGCAACCGACCACACAATACGTGGATATATTTTGATTGTTGTGGTTATGCTGCTGCGGCCAAAAACAAACATATGCGTATATGGCGCACTGCAACAAGATAATGTAACATGCCTCTTCTATAAATATTGTTTTCACCTGTTCCAGTTAATTAGATGTGCAAGGATTCATAAAACTGCACAAATACGCGAGCAAATCTCGTCTCAGCAGTGAACAATACACATTTCTATACACTTAGGCACTTGAACAAAAAGTGTACATCGTGAAAACATGTTTTGAGGTCCCTGAATTCAAGGGGAACGTTGTTAGAGAAAAATATCATGTTTGTATGTGTGTCTGTGGGCGAGAGGGAGAGAGAGGGAGAGAGCGGGCTCAAAAACAAAATATTGATAGATGCTGTGACGCAGCGGGTACGCCCAAGGTTATCAGCATGTCGACACCGCCAATTCGGAGGTAAACAGAGATAAGCTACGCTCTCGCTCGGTGTAAACATTGGAAACGCTATCGGTAGATAACCAGAGTTTTCTGAAAGTTTCTTTTCCCCTTCTCCAGAATGTGTGTCAGTTAGTTCTAGAATGTTCTGTGGAAGATTTCATTGCCAAGAGCGTTCTGTGGAGGAGTCAGTCAGTCAGTTAATCAGTCAGTCAGTGGGTTGAGCTGAGTCAGTCAGTGAGTGAGTAAGTAAGTAAGAGGTTGTGACGACTGCTGTAACGTGCTACCGCGGAGCTAGGCATTGTAGAAGTCTTGTGTTCGACTCCCCAGCGAGTGATACATTCGGAAGAATAGGGTGCGTGAGGGTGACGGTGGATTGAACTGGTTCACATTAGTGAAGTGACAATATGAAGTAAAGTGAACTCCAGTGAAGTTGAACTAGGTAAGAACTTAGAACCGCGACAGTGAGAACCTAGAGAAGTGACAGATGAAAAAGAGGACAAAGTCGCAGTATCATTTAAGCATGCAAGGCGAAGACTTTTATGAAATTTCGCCACACAAAACTTCATTTGTTTATTTGTGGACAGCCGTTTCATTGTCTTAATATAACTGCGACCTGCGAAGTCCTCTTTTGAATACATTTTGTATAATTCCGCATAATTGGTAAGCAACAAAAAACAGGCAAATACTTACTCCATGAAAAAGTACACTCAAATCAATTTAAAACTGGCCGGCGTCTGGACGGAGCTCGAATCGGGTACTATCATGAGCGCTCGGGACAGCCGGTCTTTGTTCACAAGACTGCAAATATTTTTATAGTAGTTATAATGGGGAACACAACTATAATCAGAAAAGTATTCCGAGAAAATAATCCATATACCTATGAGACTTCAAGCAGAATAGATGTTTCATAGCATTTCAACACTGAATATTTGTAACCAAAACACACTTCACTAATTTATGGTTCTCAAACGAAGTATGACTAAAGCTCGTTACAATGCCACGCTACTGCAGCACCCTTAGCTCTGTAGTAGACAGCTTATTGCTCCTGAGGTTGCAAGTCCAAATCTCTTTGGAGCTAAGCAACCTTTTTACTTTCTCATAGTGGGTAGAGAAGGTACTGCATTCCGCCAAAAATTCAATACCGAGATTTCACCAGAAATACACGTTTTGAGGTCTCCTGAATGCAAAAAAATTTTTTTAGAAAAAGGTTCGTCTGTATGCACGCGCGCGTGTGTCTGTGAGAAGCATAATTGAAAACCGAAAAGTGGATAAATGCCAAACTTGGTATTTAGGCTCAGAACCTTCCAAATATGTGACATGAGATTTTCAAGAAAGTTCTACCAACCCAAGCTACCCTTTACATGGAAATTTTTTTCAAAAATTTCATTTTCTAACAAATAGGTCTAACCATTTTGATTAAAATATCCCCATTTGAAAGATATTTACATCACAAATAAAAGTTTAGCATTGAATTTTCTGGGAATAGCCTGTTAAGTCCGCTTCAACCTGAAGGAATTTGTTATAATCTTCTGTAACTAGACAATGTTAAGCAATAGCCGATAATGTAGTACACTAAAGAGGTATATGTGTTTATAACGCACTATTTATTTCAAATAACGTTTTTTGTGGCATCAGCCATTTTCGAGATATTCGATATTAATGGTTCGAATTGTTCAACGCTTTTGTCATTCTTTTCAACTCCTTTCAACATTCAGTTGTTTTTCACGATGTCATGGAAACAGTATGGAATTTTAAGGCCAGCATATAGCGTCCAGTTGTTAAACATTTGACTGTCGCTGTTCTCTCTGTATCTATAACGAATGTGTGATGTAGCTATTTGCAGAAAGGTTTATCTCGATTAAAATAAAGTAGATAGGAAAATAAACTTTCCTAGGAATAATTTGTTTTCCCAATAATAAGAGATAGAGTGTGGAGAAAGTCGTGTGAATGTAGCACATTCAATTTTTTCCCCGTTTATTTTAAATATATGAGTAAAACATATAACAGGTTTTCTTCGTTATTTTTACTTGCTCTACTACATAGAGTAAGGAGGGGAAATAATGTATTCCATCCAAAAGTTCGATACTGAGATTTCACCGGAAATACATGTTTTGAGACCCCCTGAATCCCCAAAAAAAGCCTTTCTGGAAACATGTCCGTGTGTGTGTCTGTCTGTGAACAGCATAACTCAGAAACGAACAGTCGGATAAACACCAAACTTGGTATTTAGGTTCAGTATCTTCCAGAGATGCGACACGAAGGTTTTCAAGAAAATCCCCACACCCCAGATTACCCTTTACATGGAACATTTTTCGAAAATTTTAATTTTCTCAAAAACTGCTCTAACGATTTTGATTAAAATTTCATATGTTTAAGATATTTTTATGACAAATGAAATGTATATCTTGAATTTTCTGGGAATGTCTCCAAAAGTATTCTTCATTGTGAAACGACTTTTGCGTAACTGGTAAACCTTAAGAGATAGACAAAATGTTACTACACAAAAATGTAGATCACGTTAAAATACACAATTTATGTTATATACATTTTTGTTGTTGAGTGAACCATTTTCGAGATATTGCTTGTTATTGTCTTAAATTTTCCAATACTTATACTTTTTCTCAAATTCCTTATTCATTTTTTTTGTCCTGGTAATACAAACAGAATGGAATACTCCACATAGCAACCAGCTCCTAAACGCTTAAAGCCTACCAATTCCCCTTGCACCTACAAGAAAATTAGCAATAAGATTAACATCTCGATTAACATAAAGCGTATGGAGAATAAGCGTTTGTAAAAATAGGTTGTACAAGAGTAGAGAAAGTCATGTGAGTGTAACACATCAGATTTTTTTGTATTAGTATGCCTCTTTTTCGATAGAGCGCCAATGACAAATAAAAGTAATATCTTGAATTTTATAGGGATAGCGTTTAAGTCGTCTTCATTCGGAAGGAATTTTGTATAGTTCCGTATAACTGGTACACGTTAAGCGATAGACGAAAACGTACCATCTCTTTAAAACAGAATTTATTTCACATAACTTTTATGTGGCATCAGCCGTTTCCCAGATATCTGTTACTAATGGTGCAAATTGGTGAAGAATTAGTCTTCTTTTTTTCAAGTTGCGTTAAGTTTTCATTTGTTTCTCGCGATGTCGTGGAAACAGTATGGAATTTTAAGGCCAGCATATAGCGTCCAGTTGTTAAACATTTGACTATCGCTGTTCCCTTTGTATCTATAACGAAATGTGTAATGCAGCTGTTTCCAGTAAGGTTTATCTCGATTGTAATGAAGTATATAGGAAAATAAACGTTCGTAAGAATAATTGTATAGCGACTAATAAGCGATAGAGTGTAGAGAAAGTCATACGGAACCTTTTGTCTGAAACTGCCCGTGCGGATTAAGTGGGGGCGGCATTGAAGAGAAAGTCGGAGGTGATCAACCTGGAAATGGACCCGCTGCGCTGTACCTTTCACCATCGGATCTGGCCGCCCTTCGTACTCTCTCATTTCATCCCAATTCCTCCGAATTGGCTGAAATCCTCTTCAGCTTCTAACCTTTACTTCAACGTATGGAATGAATTAATACTTTATTTGGCACCCAAAGTTCTCCATGCAGAAAGCAGCTGAACTGTATCCAGATGGTCTTAGAGGAAGCTTCAAATAAAGAGAGCCAGTGATGAACGCCATACCAGATTTAAAACCCTGTCGCTCCTCGTGCACGCACATCAAAAGCTTCCCCGGTTAATTAAAGTAGTCAGTCCTGCTCTAAATAGTTTTACTGCAGAGACGTGTTCTGTCTGATTCCTGGATGGAGAGCGCACTGTTGGATAGACATGACTGGTTTTGTTTTAATTTTCAGCTTAATAGGTGTCTATACATACCTACTCTCTTGCAACACTTTGAAGGAATGTGAGAATTATACTAAATATAACGCAGGGTAATGACAAGCAGGTAATTAGAGTTTCAAAATGATGTTACATCCATTAACCCAGCATTGTCCTCTGCTTTTAATAAAGCCTAAAATTTTTCTGGTTGGTAGTGAGGCAATCTATCCCGAGCTAGGGAAGGCAGACTCTAAAAGCCTCATCTTTGAGGGAGCAATCCCAAAGTATATGCTTCGCCATTTCCGTTTCTTCATGATAGAAGCGACATCTATTCACATTCGTCTTGCCCGTTATATAGATATGATTCCTGTGAGGACAATGCCCATGAAAAGGCCATTCAGTATCCTCAACTCCTCTTTGCAGAATGAGCATCTCTTTTGATCTTTTAGTTGAGAGTTCTATGAACACCTTAGCATGGTTAACTCTGGAACCCTATCCCAACAGCTTTTACATCTGTTGCGTTCCCAAACTTTTATATTTTCACATGTAAACCTTTCTCTAAAGCTCACAATGCTGCGCCATGCTGAAACAGTGCAGTATAAGTAAACCACGGAGACGTATGATTGGCCCGCGTGCAGGTGATTTTCTTATGTGATATCGGTGCATCATGCCACTACTGCAATAGATCACGATTTGTGACGACACCACGGGATGACAGACATGTTGTCCGAACGGCAGTGATGGATCGCAGGTTCATCACAAGAGTTAACACAACGGTGTTGTTCTGTGTGGTTCCAGTGTTCGAGACACCCTGGATCATAGACGCTTCAGCCTACAATGGGCTCGTGAACACAAAGACTGGCGTACAGGTTGTAAGGTAGAATCAGCTGAAAAATTCAATGCCATAGACGGGATTTGAACACGGACCTCCCGAATTTGACTGTTGTGAACAAATGCTTGGGGGACAAAACTGTTCTCTTGTATTGGTCTTTCTGTCACCCTACATCCTGGGACCGAATACTTCCTAAGTACCTCCATTTTATTAATGAGAGTAAAAGACTGCACAGTTCAAGATGAATGAAATCCCAATACACAAAATCGAATTTCCAATTTGTGATCGATATGCACTACCGTTCTCGGGCTATTGCAAACTAGCCTTAACTCCAAGGTGTATAATATACTACATATACTCGCATGTATGTAAGTGACACCAAAAAGTATCCAGCTACACTTTAAGGGGACAAGGTACTCTGAAATGGTCAAAAATCACATTTTTTGTTTTAGGCATTAACAAAATCTCTATTATTTCCAGTTTCAGAATCTATATACTTTTTAAGAGTTAAGAAGTTTTTAAGACCCTTAAATACCATTTAAATGCTAGTCTGCGCTCCTTTAAAGCTGCCATGCAACACCCCTTTTCTAGAATATTTTTGTGTCTTTCAACAACGAACGACTATATCATGCCCAGCGAGTAGTTCAGCAGTTAACAAAAGAGTCCAGGACCAAGAGAAGGCAATCAGAAAAGCAGCAGTAATCCAGGAATGAAGGTGCAGATGATTATGACCCTGGAATGTACTGAAGTGTGTCAGAATTTTAATGTTCAAACTTTAAATTCAGTTTTCTCTAAACAACATTTTTGGATACTTATGTACCTTTTTCTCAGAAAGTATGAGAGGTAGAGAGCTGGAATTTTCAGTACATGTATACAACACATAGTTAAACGTTCTGAATCACAATCATAATTTTATAATGTATATTAGTGATATTAAGAGAGCAACAAAATTGCAAAATTTCCACATTTGTACTTTTTTGAATTTGCAAAAACCTTTTTTCTATTTATAGTGAACTGATGTACATAACTAAATAATTGAGATTCAGAATATAATCTGATTATACTGAGAACAAGCATACAAAAGTGTGATTCTGTATTGCAAGTAGTATCAGAGAAAAAGGTACATGTATTCACATGTTTGAAGAGTAAATTTTGTTATTTTTCTGCTGAATTAAATAATTTTACGGACTCAACTACATAAGCGATCAATGCAAACAACCACTTGAAATAATTATCATGATTTATAGAATAACTAATAAAAATCTCAAGAAAAACCATTGAGAAGTTTAAGAGCAGTGGTAATTTAACACACTTATGGTGTCATTTCCATGTGTTCACACTACCTTGTTCCCTTAAACAATTCTAGCAGTCAAATGAACCAAGAGGGAACTCTCACTTCAAATATACAGTAAAAATAAACACTATCACAGTTTACGGGTTTTGGCGTTTTCCAGGACTTTTAATTTCTGCAGCACCTATATACGAGGGTGGATTGATAAATCAGTGACTTTTTAAAGAAAATAATGTTTTCCAAAACATCAGTTTTAACTGTGAACATAGTTTCCTTTCAATTCAATACACGTCCACCGTTTCTCTAATTTTTTACCCCTTCCAGAAAATAGGATTTTTTGAAGTCTGCAGAATTTGAGGTTGTTTCTGCCATGATGTGTTCACTGGACGTGGATTTTCAGGTTTGCGAAAGGAAGAAGTCGCTCGGAGCCAAATCCGGAGAATATGGTGGGTGAGGTAGCAGTTCGTAGCCCAGTTCCACAAATATTGCGATGGCAATGGCTGACTTGTGTGCGGGTGCATTGTCCTGGTGAAAGAGAACAGTTTTCTTCACCAAATGGAGTAGTTTATTTAACAATACCTTGTGAAACTGATCCAGCATTACAGCATAATATCAACCTGTGATCGTTTTACCCTTTTCCTGGTAGTGGATATCTATCACCCCTTGTGAATCCCAAAAGACAGCTGCCATGATTTTTCCTTTCTTTGGAGCAGGTTCGTTGAAGGAAATCCACTGTTTTGATTGTTGTTTGATTTCGGGTTGATAGTAACGGATCCGAGTTTCATCAACTGTGATATAACGCCGCAAAAACTCATTTGGGTTGCGCTGGAAGATGTTCAAACATCCCTGTAAAATGGTCACACGATTCCGCTTGTTCTCAACTGTGAGCAGTCGTGGCACCCATCTTACTGACGGATTTCTCATGCCCAAAAATTCGTGGAGAATGTTATAGACCCATTCACTCGAGATGTTTACGGTTTTGGCCATCTCACGGATTTTCACTCGGCAGTCTTCCAACAGAAATCGTGAACTTTGTTCACCATTTCTTCTGTTGTGACCTCAACCGGCCGTCCTGTGCGCACGGCATCTCTTGTGCTCGAACGGCCACACTGAAATTCTGTGAACCACGCCATGTGATGGAACAGAGTCCCCATAATACTTGTTCAGCTTTTCTTCCGTTTCCTTCACCGTCTCACCACGCAAAAAGTGGTGCTTTATCAGAACACAAAATTCACTTTTCTCCATTTTCTACAATAACACATCTGCATATTTTCGATGCTCTCAACAATGTTCTAAGAAGCAAATGCCGAATTTCTGCGACTATACCCAGAGTAGATGTAAGACTTGGGTGCAAACAAGAAACCTGTAATTAGAACGCTATCTCTCGTCCAAGTCATGGACTTATCAATCCGCCCTCGCATATATATAACGGCATGTGTGTCTGTGAAGAGCACAACTAACATATTTGATGTGTTGCATTCACATCACTTTCTCTATTCATTCTTCTACAAGCTGCTATTACAATAACTTACTCTATTTCTTGTTAATCGGGGTAAACGCAAAGGTATGGACGAGCGGAAGGACTCCCCTAAAACAGTACAGAGCAAGTGCCGGCCACTTGTGCTTCTACCATGACACCTGGGAGGGAGGGAGGGAGGTATAAGAGGAGAGACCCTAAGGGCGACCAGATCCGGATGATGACGGGCCCAAGCATGGATTGGGAACCTAATGTTTCCAGACTGAACGCATACAATGCCGTCCAGGTCTACCCATAGGCCCCGAGCCACCGGGGGATCCCCGAAAGCACCCGGAGGTAGATCCTAACTGAGCTGTCCCTGGAACGACGTCAGGGAGAAACCTGCACAGAGCGCATAACCAGCGCCCAGCTGCAACCCGACGAACACCGTTGCTTGGTCCTACAACCGTGCAACAGATGACAAGGAAGATGTGGGTACGGGAAATGGTGGGCAGGAGTGTCGTGATAGAAGATTGAACCAATCCAGCATTCCGGGGGAAACCACGAAAAACCCACTAGTGAGAGTGGGCGATCGCCGGGGATCGAAGCCGTCACCTGGCGAATGCGAGTTCCACTATTAACGCGACGCCACCTCGCTCGATCAACCGAGATAAACCTTCTTTACACATTTGGTTGTGAATATAACGATGCAGTAGGCTAAAGGGGTAGTCAAGATTTTCAAAACGCGGATCGCTAAGAGATGAAACTTCATGACCACAGGTAATAGAGGAGTAGAGACTTAACATCTGAGAAAAGTATAAGTATTTGAAAATTCAAATCAATATCACATAATATTTCGGAAATGGTTAACGCCACAAAACATTTTTACTTGAATTAATTGTGTGTTAGCGAGATCTATATATTTTGTTTAGTAAGATTTTGTCCTTCTCTTACGGTTTGCCAATCATTTCGTACAAAAGTTTTTCAGAATGAGAGGACTTCACAGACTATTCGCACAAAATTCAACGCATACATTTATTTGCCGTGTAAGCACCTTAAACATGTGCTATTTTAATCAAATCGTCAGAGCCTTTTCTGAGAAAATCAAAAGTAACGAAAACATTTCCATGTAAACGGTAGTTTGGGGTTGAAGATTTGTTACGTTATTTTTTACCACGCTTTGGGCATCAATTTGAAGTAGTTTGTATTATATTTCAACTATTGGGGAGCCGAACTTGTAGTAGCTGCAACCGCACGTATGGTAAGCCTTCACCCCAAATGTACTTTCATATTGTAGCGTATGTGAGTGTATTGTCGCGTCGGACACATTATTGCTGTGTATAATAATGTTGAACTAATTGTTGTGTTTGTTTGTTAAGTTCTTGTCTGGCGCGGTAATTCCACCTTCCTAGTTCGGGGGTGAAGGCAAGTCGAGGGAAGAGCCTCTTTGTGTGGTGGCTTGGCGTCACTTGTAGCCACAGTCTGGTGTAGGTCTTCAGAGGGGATGGTTGCGTGTGTGTGTGCGCGTGGGGCATCTGTAACACTGTTCCCCTGTAACACTGGGGGAGATAATTGTGTATAATGTTGAGCACCTTGTTAAGTATAATAAATCAGAGGTAAATGTGAATTTATGTATTTTTAGTGTTCTAAATATCCCACACCCGCTTAGTTTTGTGCAGCAGGTACCAGATATCTTTCGTTTGCCACTGATACTACGTCCCGCAATGTTTATGCCGGGGTAACTAAATTTAATATTTTAGTTGCGAACCTTTGACCTCACCCCGGTGTAAAACAATATTTCTTATAAATACGAAGGGAATAACGATAGTTAAATGTTTAAGAACTAGACACCATATGCTGGTTATGCTGTTTGCATAGCATCGCGAGAAAGAACTGAAAATCAGCACTTAAAAAGAATGGCTAAGTATTGAACAATTCGAACCATTAATGACGGATATCTCGGAAATGCTAATGCCACAAAAATGTTATTTTAAATAAATAGTATGTTTTAAGGAGATCTACGATCTGGTAAATTTGTTGTGTAGTGCGTTTTCGTTTATCGTTTAACGCATACACGATTATACAGAATTCTTTCTGGAGGACCTTAAGGCTATTCCCAGAAAATACAAGATATGCGAAAAAAATTCCTCATAAATGGTATTTGTGGGTGTGAGAATTTTCTTGAAAATCTTCATGTGCATTTTTGGAACGTACTGAACTTAAGTACTAAGATAAGGGGGCTTCAAAACATGTATTTATGTTGAAACCTCGTTATCGAAATTTTGAATGGAATGCAATATCTTCACTACATACTATGTACGTGGTAGAGAAAACAAAAGGCAATGCTTTCAATACTTTTATAGCAGCCATTACAATGTCAGAATTGCATTACTTCACGTTTATGTTGTTTGAGACATTCCTGAATATTAATTTTATCGAAAATATTTTACTGGCCGAAACTCAATAATAAATTGGATAATAATTTCTCGTAACACTATTTGGTGACCACAGTTATTTCACTTTTGCACAACACTCTGAACGCGGCACTTTATCGAAACCAGAACAGAATTACAAGGATATAAAAACATTGCACGCAAAAGGTGCAGTATATCGCAGTAACGGTTCTTTTTTCTTGCTATACAGCGAAAACCTTGCTAAGTAAATGTCTTCAGTCACGACAGGCTATGAAACATAACGTTTCTGTCGCAATGCGGTGATCTTAGTTACGGAGGCTGGGAGCTTCAAATTAAGCAGCTGTACTTGTTCTCAAAATAGGTAGAATACAAGATCTTGGCAATTTCTACAGATTTAAGGAGCAGCTATTGCTGCCAGTAATCAAGCTGAAAAAGCAATTTTTATTATTCCAATTAAAAGAATAATGATTATGCTACCTTTGCACAGTCAAAATACTACGGCCCTTTAAATATCTCTTCAAAATTTAATAATTAAAGTATTTAAAATATATTCAAAGAAGTATAAAATAGTAAGAATTTGTCTTCACCAACAACTTAATCTCGTGGAGAAACCACAGTCTAGCATATATACGCACAAAGCTCCATAAGTAGCTCAAATCCATCGATTTGATACTAGCGCCCCTGGTGGCTAGCAAACGATAAAATACTTCCGTTATTGTAACTTTTTGGGGAAAATAGATACTTTCCCATTTTTAAACATTGTATTTATTTTTCTTTAAATGATGAGCCTCATCGCTGTAAGACCTACATCCTCAAGGGCATACAAGCCAATGCCTTGTGTCAGTAGCCTGTCGAGAAGCAAGCAAATTCTGGATCATAGCATATCCAGGATGGTTGATCAGTCCAATGCCTTGGGTCAGTAGTCTGTCGAGAATCAAGCAAACTCTGGACCATAGCATATCCAGGATGGGTGATCAACCCAATGCCTTGGGTCAGTAGTCTGTCGAGAATCAAGCAAACTCTGGATCATAGCATATCCAGGATGAGTGATCAGTCCAATGTCTTGTGTCAGTAGTCTGTCGAGAATCAAGCAAACTCTGGACCATAGCATATCCAGGATGGGTGATCAGTCCAATGCCTTGGGTCAGTAGTCTGTCGAGAAGCAAGCAAACTCTGGACCATAGCATATCCAGCATGAGTGATCAGTCCAATGCCTGGTATGGCATTGAGATGTGGTGATGAAAATGATAGAAAAACTCGCGGAGTAAATTATTCAAACCAGCATTCGGCTGGCAACAGAGGAAGGCCCCTCCCCCCAAAAAAACCTTCATTCAGATTGGTCGGACCCGAGTTTGCATCCGGGACCTCCCGTATGAACGCTGCAGACATCATCGCCTGAGCCATTCCGCTTGGTACGGAAATTGTTTTAAAAGCGAAAAATCTTAAATCTTACAAAGTATGAAGATTTTAATAAAATACTAAGAATTTTTGTGAAAATGTTATGAAATATTAATATTTTTGTCACGTGTATTGAATTCTACTTGCTGAGACTGGCAATAATTGACCATTGATCATCAAATAAGGCAGTAACATTTCACTATGCACTGTGTCAAACAGTGTGCTTGATAAAACGTGAGGAATATATAATCAATGAAGCCACAATTTACATTTGAAGGGTTGAGAACATTCTTAATGCATACTCTAGTGCCGAAACTCAAAGATTTGTATCCGGGAGGAATAGAACGATGCACTGTTAATATGACGTCATGGGAGCCAAGACCACAATCTCAAGCACAGCTGGTGCACTGGTTGCAAAGAACGCAGTCAAGCCTGGTAGTAAACGTTCCAGTCACGTTCTGATATTGATACGCTGACATTGCAAAGGAAAAATCAACAAGGCGCCATGATGAATGACTCGATGTGTCAACATAGTATACCATAGAGACCACATTTTCGTTACAGAGGCATGAGAATATGAGCCTTAACGGCTTCATGTGACCTGACTGTTCACCGAGGTAGTCGAGCAGACGAAGACTGAGGTTCAAATTTGCTAATTAGGTTATGATTATGCTCGCAGCAACATTTAGCAAGGTAACTATCAGCCTATCACCTAAAAGATTTAATAAAAATTGACAAGTGGCAATTATTTTGATGATAGCTTCCAGAGTGTTTAACGTACATTTTCGCGCAGCTTTTGGACTGTATACCTTCTTAAAATAATAGATCCAGTATTGTCATTCAATACCGACAGAAGTATGAACTCATGAACGGAACGTCTGTGGTATAAATACCTCCAGGACCGTATTCTGGCTATCCTCATAATTGGGAGGTATCTTAAACTTAGGTCTGGAACACCCGTTTCCCATTTATCATTCAGAGTCAATATACCCCAAACTCTATATAACCGTTCTAGAGGATATATTTAGGAAGATGACAGAAGACTACGGTATATGCATAGACGGAACAAAACTATCCCAACTCAGGTTTGCTGACGATATAACACTCATACAGTATATAACATTCTTATTCGTACACTTCAATTTTCTGAGAAAATACTTTAATATTTGTTAGAGGACACAGTTTAATTAATGTTTTTTCCATACATGTTGAACAATATAACAAATGCTGTATTAGGAATTAAGTAAATGCTAACTTATGTACTTACAAACTAAATTAAGTAAAATTGTAACGGAAACATGACCATGTTTGTACAACTTTTCTATTCGTACATTAGAAGTAATAGTTAAATAAGAATGGTACCACTGATAATTTAATACCTTGTTGGTTACCCCTTGGCTTTAATAACTGCCTCACACCGTCTCTTCATAGAAGTAACCAGGTTTTTGCATTCTTCTAGGTTGCTTTTATTTCATTCTTCTTCCGCGACACTTTTAAGCCCTTGTTTATATGTTACTCAGCTTTTACGGACTCGTTTCTTCAGAATTGTCCATAGATGCTCGATTGGATTCAAGTTTGGACTCTGAGGAGATGTTTTTAGTAGTTTGGGTAAATTCCATACCAACCAATTCATGTTCAGTCTTGCCTCGTGTTTACATCATTATCCTGCTGAAATCTATAACCAGTGCCATGCCCATTTTCTGGGCACTCTGCATTACATTGTTCTGTAAAATGTCAAAATACACCTGTGTGTCCATAGTCCATCAATAAATTGTACATTACCAACACCATTGAATGACATGCAGGCCCAGAGCATAATGGAACCATCCCCGTGTTTAACTGTGGGAAGAGTGTTTCTGGGTCATTGTTTGAATTTGCTTTTCTCCAGACTCTGTTTATCCCATTTGACCCAAAGAGGTTTATCTTAGTCTGGTCTGACCATATCACGCTGTTCCAAAAGTTCTGATCCTTATGAATGTGATCTTTAGCAAATGCAACCCGTTTCTTACTGATGCTGCACTTACATAAGACTTCTTCCTTGGCGTTCGCCATGGTATCCATACTTCCATAAGGCACGACGAACAGTTTGGTCAGACGTCTTCTTTCCACACACATTTTCTACTAACTGAGGAACACCTAATTTTGGATTTTCTCGGATTTGGCTTCCAATGAAACGTTCCTTTCGTGCATTCAGCCTACTTTCTTTAGGTTTTCTTTGTAGAACCTTCCAACCTGGTTGTCCTATTATAGTTTATAACTACTTGCTTCAGATCAAAATTAAGCTCCTTTTGCTTACACATTTCGATCACTACTGACAGAACGTATACAACTGCGACCACAATAGCCTAAACGACCTTTGAAGCACGTGCATGTTGAAGCTGTTTACGACGCAGTGGTCATTCTTAGCAACTGTACAAATAGGAAAGTTGTATAAAACTGGGGGCTACTTCTGTATCATTGCTGTTTCGTGCAACAGTGTATGTTTTGAAATGCGTTTTTCATTGCAATTTGTTTGAATTAGATTAATAAAGAGCATATAAATGACTCAGAAAAACACAAGTTTTTAAGCAAGTAGAGAATGACCTTTTATTGCAAATCTGATGTGTACGAATAAGAATGTTACATACTGTAGCTACAACACCAACGAACTGAAGCCGCATATTACTGAGCTAAGAATATTCAGCGGTAGACCTAAAATGAGCCAAATCAAGACTAAGTTGATGACAAACAGCAGGCATTAGTAGGTAAATAACCCCTGGTGATACGTACAAGCAACTGCAATCTTAGTTCAAACCATTTCCTTTAAAATTAAACGTACCAAGTAAAAGCACGACGCAGCAGCATGGTCTAAATTCTGGTCCCTAAAATTTATACTCTTGGACAAATCCTACAATATAAGTTTGAAAGGTCAAATAATTAACCTGTGTATTTTACCAGCACTCCTATATGGATCACAAAGTGGAGTTAAAAAAACAGACAACTGATAGATATCTGTCAAAGGAAAATATTGGGTATAAGAATGAGAGATACAGGATGGTGCAGATGAAAGCATAAAGTTGGCCATTGTTATACTGTAGCTCGATTCAATTTTAACGAAATATCGCATTTGCATTCAAACGGGAGACGGATCTCCTATCTGCTGCATCCTTTGGAATGCATAACCAAGAAATAAGGAAGAGGGCACGATTAAAAGACGCTACGAACACGAAATCTACCTATAATGGAAATGGGCAAGATACTTTAGGATTGAGCACCCTAATAGATGTACATACTGACATTTCGGGATCCCAGGATTGGTCAGAGGAACGTCGGCAGCAGAGAATCCGCTGGGCAATTGAACTGAGAAGGACCTTCGGCAGCAGGTGAACCACAATAGCCAAGGAGAGACACACTTGGAAAAAATTGGTATACATAGCCAGTAAGACAAGGAACTAGGTTGATCTTTCCCGGAATAGCTAACCAGGACTGCAACATCCAGCTCCCTCGCACTTGAAAGAGGCCCTTGCCCAAAACGGATGTATATGGACCAATTGTGAATCATCAATGTCCATCGCCTGCAGTGTCGTAAGATCGGGCATCTTGAATTAAATAATCCAAAAGGAGTCAATGGCTACTCAAAGATTCGACTTCCAAACAATTAGTGATATTCTTCTTTGATGAGTGGTTTGTTAAAAGCGAGCTAGTTTAGCTTACTGTGTTATGGAGAAGGCAACATTGTCCTGTACTGCTATCTTTGTACACTGCCGTTTGTGAAAATTGCAACATCAAGAAAGAATTTCTCGAATAACTCAAAGCTTGGTGAAAGTGTAGAAAAGTGTGAAAGCAATAAGTGTTTAGGTTTGCAGAGAGATGCGGTACATGTAGACCGAGCAGGTCCAACAAGGTGAGTGTTGCGCCCAGTGTAGTCAGTGCAGAGCAGTCAAACAAGGTTGAAAAAATAAAGTGAGTGCCAGTATGACTCATCGACGTCAAAGAGAGCCTAATCGGCATGCGAGTTCGAACGGGGCAGAATGATCGGTCTCCGAGAAGCGGATTGACATACCGTAATATTTCGGCTAGTAGAGGGCAAGCTGCTATGACACCGATGCGTGTGTGGAAGCAGTGGATAGATAAAGGTCGTACGCAGTGAAGAGCGGATACTGGATCACGAAACATGACCACAGAACGTGATGACCATCATCTTGTCCGCATGGCCATAACAGACCTACAGCTTCATCCACAGTGTTGGCTCGACGCTGGAGCACTGCAACAGGTGTGAACTTGTCTGCATCAACGGTTCGTCACCGTCTGCTGCAGGTTGAACTGGTTGCATGCATGCCATTACGTAGGCTTCTATTGTCCAGAAACCACAAGCTGCTCCGACTGCAATGGGCACGTGAACACCATCGTGGGGTGGTGAGTGGCAAATTGTAGTCTTTTCGGACGAGTCCCGCTTCAACGTGTCCTGCAGTGATGGCCGCATACGTGTCCGGCGGTACCATGGTGAGCGCATTGTTGAGCGGCATAGCGGACAAACGCCAGGTGTGATGGTTTGAGGTGCCATTGGTTACAACAACCGATCTCGCCTCCTACGAATTGAGGGCACTTTAAACAGCAACCGGTACCTAACGGAGGTTGTAGAGCTTGAGGTACTCCCACAGCTTCAGGCATCTCCACAGGCCACATTTCAACAGGACAATGCCCGGCCACATATTGCGAGGAATGTGCAAGCCTTCTACGAAGAGCGACGGGTACCATTGCTTCCTTGGCCTGCACGTTCGCCTGACATGTCGCCCATCGAACATGTCTGGGATATGGTTGGTCGGCACCTGGTGCGTTAGGGTCCTCCAGTAACTAGTGTCAAGGATTTGTGGGCTAGAATATAAACTGCGTGGAGGAAAATCCCTCAGGAACTTATTCAGAACCTTTTTGATTCAATGCCATGGCGTATAGCAGCTCTAATTGCAGCGCATGGAGGCCACACCAAATACTGAATATTAGGGCTCAACGGTCATGTATACATTTGAAAAGTTTAAGATTTGTTACTTGTCTTGAACCTAACCTGTGGTATTAAACTAATTGAATTCAAGCGTTTCCTTCTTGGTGTTGCAATTTTCACAAACGGCGGTGTAGTTCTGTTGCACATATCAAATCTTATTACAATCGATACATATGTCTGACATTCATAATGAAATGAATCTGACTCTGGACCGAGATGGTTGAAAGCTCCTCCAATTTTGTAAATTGATTTCCAAATATTAAAGAGCTCTTTGGACAGTAAGTGCTGGGCACTTGCACAATAAATGGGCAGCTAGCTGTCTAATTTGTCTGTTGATACCGTCTACAGGCAGGAATCACTTGTTCCATCCTACGTAGGTGTAGTCTAAGATAACAGTATCCCATAGAAAGGCTTGTTGCACAGAGAGCTTTTCCCTGCTTAATTTTAGCAGCTCTCACCACCTGCAGCTATTCAATCTCTGTATGAGAGCTTTGGAGTGCCTGAAACCTACACAACAGTTCTAGTATTTTTGTGTTCTCGGAGCAACCAGTTCCTGATAATCATCTGAACCTGTCCCCGGTGCTGGTTCAGGTACAATGAAAGGTTGCTCAATTTCCCTTTTAGCAGCTTCATCTGCTCTTTCGTTGCCCAGAATCCCAGACATGCCCTGATACCCACTTCACCTAAACTGAATTGTGGGTATCTAAGTGATAGCTTGGTACATTTACCACAGAGTTCAGTCCCTTTTTAGAACCATCAGTATACCAGATCGAGCCTTAATTTTCTTCATGTTTGCCTTTGAATGTTTTATCAAACAAAAGCCTTGGTTTAAAAATGTTGAACCTCATACTAAGCATCCTAAATAATTTTATCTTCCAGAGTAGCTTGAGGTGAGCTAAGTACACACGAACAGGGAACTTCAGCTTGTTAGCTTAACAATGGATAGCTCCAAAGGCTTTTTGCCTCGACTCCAAATGGGCAAGGGGGCGAGTCCCGAAAGCACTTTCATAGCTGCAGTAAATTAAAATGAGTTTTATTTTTGGACGCTCTTCAACTACTGTGGTCCTTAGCGTCTCATTCTATATTGGGCGTGAAAGACCGGTAATTTTGCTCAGAGACCTCTTTATCAGTCTTGAGGTTCTTTTGCGTGCGTGCCATAAACATATGACACGGGACCACCGGCTTTACTTCCCTTCCGAAGGAAGCCATGCTAAGGATTTTCACGCCCGAAAAAATCCATCGCCCTCCGCCGCGTTGAACTCGCGACCTCGGAAGCTAGCCAAGGCTGTAGCTCTGAAAGCCCCGTAATGTGAATACGAAACACCCTTTGTAACTTGCTAAGCTCAGTTTTGCTCTCCCTTGAATTAACTCTTGGCTCCAATAGAATGCAGCGTAAGTGAAAAGGGATCTAATCGTAGATGTTTATATCAAATACACTACTTCTTGCTTACTTTCGCGTCTGTCACCGAACTATCGCACTTATTACAGCTCTTGAACATGAAGCCGCTATCACTTTCTTTCTAGGCTCCTGATTTAAGCCCTGCATCCACCAATATTGGATGAGAGAAACACAATGTAGAAGGAGGGCTTACTGAGACGGATATGTACGAGGGCAGTTCGAGAAGTAAGGTACAATAATTTTTTTACAAACAGGTTTAATAGTTAAAACAGCAAAAAACATCACAGATGAACTTACACGTTTTGTCTACTTTTCGACATAGTCACCAAGTTTCTCAACACATTTCTCCCATCGTGATACCAGTTTCAATATACCCTGTTCGTAGAAGTCCGTTTCATTGGAGTATAGCATCTGCGGACTGGTGATTTCACTTCCGCATCTGTCGCAAAGCGTTGGTCGGCCAGGAATTTCTTAATGGGACCAAACAGATGAAAGTCTTACGGTGCAAGGTTCGGACTGTATGGTGGATACTGGAGCACCTCACAACCAAATTTGGTGATTTTCTGATGAACAGCAGCAGTAACGTGGGGCGAGCATTGTCATGAAGAATTTTGGCATCGTTAGCATTCATGCTTGGCGTTTGTCACTAAGGGCAAGACGCAACTACTTTTCATGTAGGCTGCAGCATTCACATTGGTTCCGTGTTCAGCAAAGTCCACCATGCATATCCCAGAACACCGTCACAAGCACTTTCCTAGCAGATTGAGTCACTTTGAATTGTTTCTTCACTGGGGAAGCAGCATGTTTCCACTCCATACTTGCCTGCTTGGTTTCGGGCGTGTAGTAGTATGCCCACGACTCACCACCAGTGACGATTCCTTTCAGAAAGTAATGCCCTTCTGCGGTGTACCGCGTTAGCTGATCCAAACTTGTCATCATTCGCTGGCCCTTGTGGTTGTCTGTCAGGTTGTTAGGCACCCAGCGAGCACTAACTTTACAAAATGTCAACGTGTCATGAACAATATCGTACACTGCACCATAGGAAATGTTGAACTGTTGCGATAAGGTTCGCAGTTGCACACACCGGCCGTTCAAAATTGCCGCCTCAATGCCTCTGACATTCTGCGGGATTGCAGCTGTTACCGGCCTCCCGGAGCGTGGCGAATCACTACTAAGGTTCACACGGCCCTCTAGGAAGAATGCACACCACCTGGAGACATTGTTACGGTTCATACAATCATCCCCATACACGCCCCGCAGTCCCTGTGAATATCACTCGGTTTATGCCCTTTGGCCCACAAATATAGAACCACACCTCTCTACTCTTCACACGTGGACAACAGTAACTTGCGCGCCATCCTTGTTGCATAGTTCACACTTCTCTCGCTAGAGCTGCACATGAAACAAAAAATATCCTCTGTAGTGAAAACTTCAAACTATATCTGTGTGAAATTGCAACATTCCTGCTGCTATACCAAGACCGAAAACAATTATTGTGCTTTACTTTTCGATCCGCCCTCGTGTACTTATTGTGCCGGAAACAAAACGTGACTGGCCCTATGGAATTACTTTGACACTAACTAACTACCCGAGTATGCAAAGCTAGCTTTTTGATCTCCAATGACGAATTAATTCATTTCATTTATCTCCCCCGTTCTTTATGAAATTATTGTACAATTACCTGTATGATTAATCGTCCCCTTTACCCCCTATGCTTGTAATTTCGCACAGTGTCACTATTCCAAAAACAAATGAAACATCCCCCAATATTCACATCGACAGAACCTCCGACTTCCTTAACCTCCCCCCCTCCCCGACAGTCTTCCAAGTTCTGGAAACGCTACATAGCCTATACATATCTCCTTTGTCTGTGGAAAAGTCATTGGTCGGATGGTCGAGTAATTTTTAAATAGTTATAGGCATTTTAAACCTTTGAAATTCGACAGTTAATTAATAAAATAAAAGCTACATAAAGTTGACACAGGGCAGAAATCCTTAACTCACACAAAGAAATACGATTCCGCAATTCCAGGCCACCAAGTTAACCTTTTTGGAAAAGACACGGAGTCTGCGACTATTGAGAAAAATAAATTTCCCAGTTAATATAAAGTAGCAGTTTACTGATTACTAAACTTTTACAGCAGTTTTAGCTTTTTATATAGTTATGTAGTATGCCCTGATAACGAACTTGACTGCAACATAATTACGAAGAAAATAAAGCTCAACTTTCTTATATGAGGGTTATTAGAAGGTTTTGGAATAGTGCATAAATTTATAGAATAGGAATAAAGGGTTTTCAGAGGTTTTGACACTTTCATTATACACACACCTACAGCATTTGATAAATGACAATTAAAGAGACAAACATAATACAGGATCGACTGTCGCGTTTGTGTGTTGAAGCTTTACACCATGTCCATATATATTCTTTGCATAAAATATAACTGCTTTTGTTTTTATACTCTACGGAGTGCAGCGACTGTTTATATTCTGTGGAGTAACAACAAATATTTTTTCTACTCCATGACATTTTCAAATAAAAGTCAAGGCCTTCTTCACAAGCCTGTTACTGTATAACTCCGATGTGTTCGTATTCAAGTACAGAGACTTGTAAATCATTTTTAATATTTTTGTAATTTATTAAATTAGAAGTTGATTTATAACCCATATCCGTCAATACGAATAGGGCTTTTTAGTGGCGATAGAATTACCAAAATCGAGGGTTGTTTTTGAGAATTACTCTACATATGCAAACAAACACATCTTCTCTCTTTTATTATTATTATACAGGATGTATCTTTATTGGTGTCATATATTTGGGGGACGTGTTCCTGACATCAAAACAGTAAACAAAGTTCATACGTACATGGGTCTGAAAATCAACCGTTTCGTTGTTATAGGTCAAAGAAGATGTATGCCATGAGTGAACAGACCGATATACACTACACGTATGGTCGTGCAGACGGTGGTGGGAGAATTTTCTTTAAAATCCTCGTGTCGCATCTAAGGGTGTTTATTTGCTCCTCGTATGGGAGCCACACTTGAAGTTGTTTAATTGTTGTGGCTGCACCACGTATTGCGGCAGATTGTTTCTAGGAGTGTTCGCCCCATGTACGGTACAAAGCTTCCGGTGGCCTTTGCCCCACGTTTACAAAATGAACTTTGTAAATTTAATGTTTATTTAAATATATATGTGTGTTTGCCTCGGCTGCGTCAGTAGTAATTTTCAGAACACGTATCTCTTAGCAGGGCTGGTATGGCTAAAGAACAAGGTTTACACAACTTATAATTGTATTGTGCTTCTTTTATTAATCCTTCACACGATTTAATAACACTTCACTGATGTATCCTACTGTAGAGCTGTGAGATTATTGTTATTTCCACTTTTTAAATACGTAAACTTTATATTATTCTCTTCGCAATGAAGTTTTATGTCTCACACTGAACACGTACAAAATCTAAACTGTACTGGTTCGGAACGCTGTCTTGTAGCGTCTACCGCCTGAATTTATACTTTTTCTCTATTTCAAGTCTCTGATTGGCTAGGCCTACTCCAATAGAATACTTTTATTTAACTTAAGCTTTTTCTAATTTTTGATTGTCTATTTATAAAATGTTTTAAATATTACATTATTGTTCCAAGAATTATTAGTAGCATTATTAAACTTTCTAATTTATTATTTCCTCAAGATTACCTCATTGTTAGCAACTTTCGGATTCTACTTTATAATTCTGTTTGCTATGGAAAGCAGTTTGTTTCTATTCTCACAATTCCTACATTGTTAAACTACGTAATACATTCATATAACATTATTATATATGTTCATAATAATGTAAACATAATACAATGACTGTAACATACATTTTATATATTATTACATACACGTTTGCTTTAAGGCGGGCTGTTATTTTTTTATATTATATAATTAGACCGATATCATTTAAGTGTTAAAACACTGTCTCACATCTTTGGAAGATACTGATCCTGAATACTAAGTTTGGTATATATCAGACTTTTCGTTTCTTAACTTATGCTGTTCACACACACACACACACACACACACACACGTGTCGTCCTCCGTGGACTTACCATGCTAGCCTCTAGTTCCCAAGGTCGCGGGTTCAAACCCGGCGAAGGGCGATGGATTTTTTCGGGCGTAAAAATCCTTAGCATGGCTTCCTTTGGAAGGGAAGTAAAGTGTAGATTTATGGCACGTTAAAGAACCTCAAGCCTGATAAAGAGGCCTCTGAGCAAAATTACCAGTCTTTCACGCCCAATGGGACGCTAAGAACCACAGTAGTTAAAGAGCATCCATAAATAAAACTCAATTTAATTTAATTTTAACACACACACACACACACACACACACACAGATATGTGTTTCGATTTAGGGTCCCTCAAAAACATGCATTTTTGGTGAAATTTCGTCATCGAATTTTTGGATGGTATACAAGACTTCCCCTACTTATTATACATAGTAGAGAAAGTAAAAAGTCCTGAAAAAAGCCAGAACACATAACTATAATATTATTTGTTCATTCTGTATATCAAAATGAGATTTTGTGTGCGTTACTTTGACAAAAAGCGTACTTGTACAATACTAAAAGACAAAGTCAGATTTTTATTTTATCGAGCACTGTATATTTCATGTGCCTAGTACATAAAGGCAGAGTAACTGAAACATATACCGCTACAAAAACATATAATGTAATTAACACCAATTATTGTAGCTTTTATCAGGTATGCATTTAGTTTATATTTGTGCCGACAAACTGCGCCAATCAACTTGATGTATAAAACAAATTAGTCCATTATTTGTGAAAGACAAACACAAACAACGCTTGTGATAACAAAGCAAAATGATACATTGTATAACAGGCAAACCAACAGCATTCGTTACAATTTTCCTAATTCGTGTTACGTCATTAACAACACAGGGCAGGTTCTAGGCACTCTAACAAAGTATTGACAATTTTGAAACATTAGTTAAAAATCTGATGTTACTTTCTCTGCCCTTATCGTTTCTTAGTGGGTATAAAAATTATTCTTACGAAAGTTTATTTTCCTAATGAATTCATTTTAATCGAAATAAATCTTTGCAGAAATAGCTACATTACACATTTCGTTATAGATACAAAGAGAACAGCGATAGTCAAATGTTTAACAACTGGACGCTATATGCTGCCTTAAAATTCCATACTGTTTCCATGACATCGCGAGAAACAACTGAATGTTGACAGAACGGTATAAGAATGACAAAGTGTTAAACAATTCGATCCATTAATAATGGATATTTTGGAAATGGCTGATGCAACAAAAAAAATTATTTCATATATAAAGTGTGTTTTAAAGAGATATACATTTTATGTGTAGTACACTTTCGTCTATCGCTTAACGTTTACCAGTTATACAAGATTATATCATTTTTCTTCCGAATGAGGTGCACTTCACAGGTTATTCCCAGAAAATTCTAGATATACATTCTATTTGTCATGCAAATATCTTTCATATACGGTATTCTAATTAAAATAATTTCTCTCCCATCCCACTTTCTACAAGGTGGAGTCGCTGATTATATTACAATGGGCTAGCTCACCTCTAGTTATTTACAGGAATCAGAGCAGAATTCATTGAAAGGCTTTCACACCGAATATAATCGCTCATTGGTTCACGATTGTTTCTTGAGTTTACTTCAAAAATGGCGGAAGACGAGCGATTTGGTAGCGCGGTAACATGTGGACTCGCATTCGGGAGATCCCGGCTTCGATACCCGGCGATCGCCACCCTAACCTTAGTTTTTCGTGGTTTCACTGTGTCGGCACGTGTATGCCGGGGTGGTTCATCTTGTAGCAAGAATTTCTTTCCATAATTTCCCTTTCATTCCGTTTCCTTCTCATGTTTCTGGTGTACTTCAAGGTTTTGTGGCGTATGGTGGTGCCGGGGAGATGGCGCGGATACTTTTTCAATGGAAAGAGTACTCCTAGAGGAAACCAGAGGGCTGCGTGGTTGATGGGTCGTTCATCGCTCTTTCACGGTGGCTTCAGCTGTGGGACGGGTTTGCGGGCTTGTAAACGTTAAACACTTCCCCGCGTCTCTGTGGCCTGTCTACCTGCGGTCTGTAGCCTCCTGTGGTTCTGTCACCTCATTCCTTCCTTCTGGGAGGCGGTAGCCGCAGTATATGTCTGCAGGTCACAGCGCGCGAGGTGTCCCTCTCCGTTAAATCGCCTTTACCTCTACCTGTGGCATAAGACAGAGGTGATAAAGGTGGGTAGGATCGAGTGTTTGATGTTAATGTGAGGTCTTACGGCGATCTAAAGGAATGGACAGTTATTTTGCTCCTAACTGCACATGTTGGTAACAGAAGATTGCATAATGAAATTAAATTCAGACGACTGACTTTTAATAATTTTGTTGATCATACTAAAATTGCAGCACTCTGTTGAGCTAGGCGAACTAGCAGCATTTGGAAAACTGCCAGTGTAACGTTTCAGTCACATCTTTACGACTTGGAACCCCAAAGCGATTTTTCACCGCTCAGGAAGACACGTGTCATATCTACGGTGCGAAGCACGGGGTTAGCGCGTTATTTATTTCTCCATGCCCCGTCTTTTATTGCTTTCTTTCTCGGTTGCGAAAGTAAGATCGGGGTTACAGCGATAGGTAACACAAGTAACGTTCTCATGATCTGTAACGTCGTTTGGTTGTTGCCAGCACTGGCAATGTATCTGTTGCTGGGCTGTAGCCAATGCCAGAGACAGACGTTGTTCTCTATTTTAGGGTATCTTCATATACGAGAGGTTACTAAAGTGCAATTTTGACATTTTTCCACCATTATGGAATAATTTACTAGAATCTGGTGATATTCGGGTTGTTATGTTCCAATATAACCGGCAATCCTCCGCAAATACTCACCCCTTAACTTATTGGGAAGGTTATTTATATGTGTTACGTTGTTGCTCTGTTTTTATATTCGCAGGTGTTCAAACTTTGCATGTCACCAACTGATGCACTGATTACAGTACTAATTGTATTACTATTTACCAACGTCTGCGTCCCGCAATCGGGAGAACGTGGGCTCGATTCTTGCGGCCGACCTCACTGGCCCGTGCTCTTTTTCGGGGGTTTCCCCGGGTCGCTAGGAGAAAGCTGGGAAGGTTAATTACATCCCCCGAATTTTGTGTCTCTCCATTTCAACTGCATAATCATTTGAGGCAGTATGTTTAACACTTACATAATTTCAGTCTAATTATATAATATGTAAATTCAATAACAGCCCGCCATGAAAAAATATGTGTATGTAATAATTTGTAAAATGCATGTAACAGTTATTGCATATGTTTATATTATTGTATACTATTATATCCATGTGTAATAATGTTATGTGGATATATTACGTGATTTAATAATGTAGGAGCTGTTATAATAATAAGTTAAAAGCTTCTAACAATGAGGTAACAATGAGGTAACCTTGTGTCAATAATGAGTAAGAAAGTTTAACAGTACTACTTGTGATTCCTGGAGTAACAATAATGTAATTTTAGTGACAGTTTATAAAAATAGCCAAACAACAAACAGGAAAAGCTTTAGTTAAATGAAGGTATTCTATTGGAGTAGGATTAGCCAATCAGAAACTGAAAAGGAGAAAATTTTACAAATTTAGAGTTCAGTTCCCTGCAAACAGTGTTCCTAACCGGACGCGAGACACGTCCTCGAGAAGTATAATACGTATTCGTGTGAGACGAAAAATAAGTTTACGTGTTAAAAAGTGCAAGTAATTCATAAAAGAATCTCACAGCTCTATATCAGTGAAGTGTTATTTGATTCGTATCAAGTATTAATAAAAGGAGTGAAGTAAAACTATAATCTGTGTAAGCCTTCATTCTTGTCGCACCACAACCCTACAAAGACATCCATGTCTCTAACAATAATACTGACACAGCCGAGGCAAACATAAATACATACTATTTAAAGAAACAGTAATAATATTTTTTTAAGCTTGGGGCAAAGGCCACCTGAAGGTACATTAGGGGCGAAGGCTACCGGAAACTGTGTACTATACGCGTGGTTGCAACGAAATTCAAGTTCGGTTCTCCAACAGTTGAAATATAATACAACTCCTTCAATACAAACTACTTAAAATAGACGCCCAAAGCGTGGTGAAAACAACTTCTTCACCTTTCAGCCGCTTGGTCCTTTTCAGTGTTGTACTTGTCGGCGGGAAGTCCTGGCATGTGCATGGCAGGGGAAAAGGATGCTCTGTGGAAACCTTCGTTCCCCGGAAAGGGGGCGGTCTCTCGGTTCCGGCCCCAAAGGGGATGTGCAAGCCCATAGGGGGGAGGGGAGTCGGCTCCAACAGTGCCCATCTGGGGAGTTTAAATCTGTAATTGGTAGGGACCCTGCCCTCTGCCTGTGTACCCCTGTTCCGTCCGACCTGTGTCTCCTCTCACCTCATCCCTTCCTCCCGGGGACGCCTGCATAGGTACAACATATCTGTGTAGATGGACGGCTAAGCCTCTCCCGCGATGAATCTTAATCCTAAGGAAAATGAGGTCTTTCAATAACACGTTAGAGTTTTTGGAGGTAAAGTTCATGAAATATGTTATGCAACATAACAATTCTGCATGGTTTGTTAATTTTGGATTTCCAACTCGAAAGCATGAAGTATGGGTAAAAGAAAACTTAGCGTCCCACTCCGGCTCCTGCTGTGCTCCCTTCGCTTTCGACCCAAGAATTTGAACCTAGCACATTATATATAAGAAGTTTCTTAGTAAATGCTTCATTCTCCAGTTCAAAATTAATATAGACACAGCAAAATTTGTATATAGATTTAGTAATAACTAGTTACTGTGCGTGCACTTTATACCAGGTGGCCGTACTTCACGTGTGTAGATATCCCTTCAGCGTTAAAAGAGTTGCAGAACTCAGCGGGGCAATTACGAGTCATTGGGGAAACTGGTGCATTAGTGTGTTGAACGACCTTCGTTCTACTCCTCTTGCTTATCAGCAAAGACGATTAGTGTATCGCGTTCATTGAAAGGCAGTTCCCAGGCTTACTCTTGAAATTAAAATTAAATTGAGGTTTATTTATGGACGCTCTTCAACTACTTTGGTTCTTAGCGTCCCCTTCTATACCGGGGGTGAAAGATCGGTAATTTTGCTCAGAGGCCTCTTTATCAGGCTTGAGGTTCTTTTACATGCCGTAAATCTACGACACGGAACCACTGGCTTTACTTCCCTTCCGAAGGAAGCCATGCTAAGGATTTTTATGCTCGAAAAAATCCATTATCCTCCGCCGGGATTTGCTCTCGAGAGTACCATCCATGACGGTAGATAGACAAAATCAGTGTAAATAGACGAAAATGTCTTACAATGTTTTCTACTTCATTATTTTCGAGGGAATAAACTCACTTTTTTAGATTGATGGTGTGTTTATTTGTCATATCCATATCCACCCGTACTATTTTTACTTTGTCTACTATATATAGTAAGCAAGGGAAGTATTGTATTCCACCCAAAACTTCCATACCGAGATCTCACAAGAAATATATGCTTTAGGGTACCCTGAATCCAAGTAAATCATTTTTGGTAACTTCTTCGTGCGTGTGTTTGACTATGACAGCATAACTTAGAAACAAAAAGTTGGGTAAATGCCAAACTTGTATTGAGTTTAGTATCTTCCAAGGATGCGATACAAAGATTATCAAGAAAATTCCCCACCTCCAACTACCGTTTACATGGAATATTTTTCGAAAATTTTGGTTTTCTCAAAAATGTCTCTAAAGATTTTTATTAAAATATCATATGTTTAAGATATTTTCATGGCAAATGAATTGTATATCTCGAATTTTCTGGTAATAGCCTAGGAAGTCGTCTTCATTCGGAAGGAATTTTGTATAATATTGTACAACGTTAAGTGATAGACGAAAACATACCACACAAAAATGTAGATCTCTTCAAAACACACAACTTACTTAAAATAAGTTTTTTGTGGCATAAGTCATTTCTAAGGTAGAAGGTTCGCTATTAAAGATTCGAACTGTTCAATACTTGTCATTCTTTTAAACTCACATTGCTTTTCTAGTTGTTTCTCGCGATGTCAATGAAACAGTAATGAATTTTAAGGCCAGCATATAGCGTCCAGTTGTTAAACATTTGACTATCGTTGTTCTCTTTGTATCTATAACAAAATGTAGTAGGTGGAAAAACAAGCTTTAGTAAGAATAGTTTGTATGAACACTAATGTAAATAGTGGATAGAGAAAGTCATGTGAATGTACCACGTCAGATTTTTTAAACTGTGTTTACCGCTATTTTTGGCTAGTATTACCAACTATGCATTTTAGAATAAAATCAAAACATTAAAGGGCGTAATGAAAACCATACAAATATGACAGCATGCAGTATTTGTGTCATTTATTTAACTTATTATTATCATCATCATCTAACGGTACTCAGTGACTAGGTATTCTTCCGTGTTGATCAGTACGATGTTCCAATCGTGTCCGTGTATCCTATAGGAATTTCTAAGAACCGCTGGTGTAATTCTAGTACTGGATCTTAGGGCGCTAATGCGTCAGTTCCTCACTGACCTATGTTTGCTTGAAATTGCCCCGTTGTGTTCTGCAACTCTTTTAACGCATGAAGGGATATCTACACACGTCAAATACGGCGCGGTTCAGCCACCTGGTATGTTTCTATAAGAAACGCCTTGCTAATTAGCCCATATATCATCTATCGTGAGAAAGAGTATCAAATTCCACACTTGTGATGCCAGAACCGTGAGGATAGGGGATGCGTTCCTCGGACTTGAATAGAGTGGTCATTATCGCAATATTCCACTGCTGAAATTCCTGATTAATACTCAGACATTCTCCGAAAGCTTTAAGACAATGCTTAAGATGTGTTATGTACTTTTGTTACACCAACGGTATGTTTAGACCAAATTAGGTGGCGACTTTGCACAACCATGTCAATAATAACGTGTGGCAGGCCCAAAACTGTAGTTGTATTCAATATGCATTTAACTAGCAGTTCTCTGCTTCCATTTTAAATTCTTCTTTACTTGGGCAAAACAATGCGTTTGACAGATGATGTGTATGGTGTGTAGCGCAGAGCATAGTGACACAAAATGGCAGGTGGGCGCAAGATTGGCTTCAGCAAAGCAGGTAGTATTGCCAACCTGTGCCTGCATTTCCAGTAAACTCTCTGTATCACTCGGGGGCGGGGGTTGTAGAATACAATACTTCCCCCAACTGCCATGTGCAAGGAATAAACGTCATAAATGGGTAATAACTCCAAAGTTTATAAGCCAGAATGGAGGTCACAGCAGAGGTTTCAAGGGCAAGATCGTAAGCCTACCGAAAGAGGCAGCAAGCCATAGGTATGAGAATTATTGAAAGTCACTCTAGGCTGAAATGCTTTTCTGCAAGCAGGGAATTGCTTCTAGAGCCTTTGCAGGAAAGAAGATATTAAAATGAGACTGGGTGGCACATCGAGCTGCAAAGGCATATGGATTCACACTCTACCAAAAGGGAAATGTGTGATGTTATTACACAACCTGCCTCACCTTCACTTTCCACAAACTTCTGAGAAATGTTCATTTATTAGTCCCTTATGACCTATAAACGTAAAAGGGGTTAAACATCTGAAATATTACATTGATACTATTTTCCCTACTCTGTACAACATTTTATACCTCTACCTTAATGTATTCTTATAAAAGCTTATTTATATACCTACATAATGTTAGATAAACTTTTGCAGAACTTGTTCCATTACTCATTTCTTATAGGTGCAGGCAACAGCAGACTGAGGCGATAGAACTCTTCCTCTTTAACTGACTATCCTTCTGTTTTTAGGACTCACACATCTAAGTGCCCCTTGAATTGTTAGCCTCTCAAGGAGCAAATGCACTTTAGATCACATCATATCCGGGAAGGGTGATCAGCTAAAGGTCTTGTGTCGGTAGAGTGTTGAGGAGCAAGCAAACTCAGGATCATAGCATATCCAGGATGAGTGGCCAGCTAATGCCTTGGGTCAGTAGTCTGTCGAGGAGCAAACAAACTCTAGATCATAGCATATCCAAGATGGGTGATCAGCCCAATGTCTTGTGTCAGTAGTCTGTCGAGGAGCAAACAAACTCTAGATCATAGCATATCCAGGATGGGTGATCAGTGCAATGTCTTGTGTCAGTAGTCTGTCAGGAGCAAGCAAACTCTGGACCATAGCATATCCAGGATAGGTGATCACTTCAATGTATTGTGTCAGTAGTCTGTCAAGGAGAAGCAAATTCTGGATCATAGCGTATCCAGGATGGTGATCAAACTATTGTATTGGGTCAGTAGCCTGTCGAGGAGCAAGGAAACTCTACATCATAGCATATTCAGGATGGACGATCAGTTCAATGTATTGTGTCAGTAGTCTGTCAAGGAGCAAGCAAATTCTGGATCATAGCGTATCCAGGATGGTGATCAAACTATTGTATTGGGTCAGTAGCCTGTCGAGGAGCAAGGAAACTCTACATCATAGCATATTCAGGATGGACGATCAGTTCAATGTATTGTGTCAGTAGTCTGTCAAGGAGCAAGTAAATTCTGGATCATAGCGTATCCAGGATGGTGATCAAACTATTGTATTGGGTCAGTAGTCTGTCGAGGAGCAAGGAAACTCTACATCATAGCATATTCAGGATGGATGATCAGTTCAATGTATTGTGTCAGTAGTCTGTCAAGGAGCAAGTAAATTCTGGATCATAGCGTATCCAGGATGGTGATCAAACTATTGTATTGGGTCAGTAGCCTGTCGAGGAGCAAGGAAACTCTACATCATAGCATATTCAGGATGGATGATCAGTTCAATGTATTGTGTCAGTAGTCTGTCAAGGAGCAAGTAAATTCTGGATCATAGCGTATCCAGGATGGGTGATCAGCGAATGTATTGGGTTAGTAGCCTGCCGAGGAGCAAGTAAAGTCTAGATCATAGTATATCCAGGATGGGTGATCAGCCCACTTTCTTGTGTCAGTAGTTTGTCGAGGAGCAAACAAACTCTGGATCATAGCATGCCCAGGGTGAGTGATCAGACCAATGTGTTGTGTCAGTAGCCTGTAGAGGAGCAAACAAACTCTGTATCATAGCATATCCAGGATGGGTGATCAGACCAATGTGTTGTGTCAGTAGTCTGTCGAGCAGCAAACAAATTTTGGATCGTAGCATATACAGGATGGGTGATCAGCCGAATGTATTGTGTCAGTAGCCTGTCGAGGAGCAAAAAATGTCTAGATCATAGCATATACAGGATGGGTGATCAGCCAAATGTATTGGGTTAGTAGTCTGTCGAGGAGCAAGCAAACTTTGGATCATAGCATATCTAGGATGGGTGATCAGCCAAACGTATTGGGTTAGTAGTCTGTCGAGGAGCAAGCAAACTTTGGATCATAGCATATCTAGGATGGGTGATCAGCCAAATGTATTGGGTTAGCAGTCTGTCGAGGAGCAAGCAAACTCTAGATCATAGCATATCCTGAATGGGAAATCAGCCCAAAGCCTGGTATGGTGGTGAAGAAGGAAATGAAGTGTAGTAATGAAAGGGATAGTAGTAAAATTCGCCGATCAAATTATCCAACCCAGCATTCGACCAGCGACTGAGGAAAACCCTTAAAATCGTTCTATTCGATTTTTTGGCAGAGGGGGTTTGAACCTGAGACTGCCGAATGCGGGATACAAACGTTAACCCTGAACCATCCCGCCCGGTGAAGCGATAGTCAATTGTATAAAAAGCGGCTCGCTACATGCTGGCTTTGAAACTCCATATTCTTTGCATAACTCCCCGAGACATGAACAAATAGCGGCCTAGCACTTTAAAAAAGAAAATTGTATTTGAAGAGATACAAAGCAATAACAACGAATATATTATCTGAAGTGGTTAATGTCAGACACATACGCGCGCGCGCAAAATGTATATTTTAACAAATTCTGCATCTTTTGCTCATTACGTTTTGTCTATCATTTGCTTTTTTACCAGTTATACACATACAAGTGTACAAAAATAATTCCGAATGAAGAGGACTGCCATTCCCCAAGAAACCTTCCAGCACCTGATTGAAAGTATGGCTGCGAGAGTGAACGCTGTCATGAAGGCTAAGGGTGGGCCAACACCATATTGACTTCCAGCATTACTGATGGAGGGCGCCACGAACTTGTACGTCATTTTCAGCCAGATGTCCGGATACTTTTGATCACGTGGTGTTTGTACGTCAAACATGTGGCTCATCCTTGTTTACAACAGGATCGTTCTTGTCGGAGATAGAGTAGACAACAAAATACGTAATGAAAGCTCTTCTGATAAAGCTTACCTCAATCAACATTACATTGGAAAGCAAGTTTTGGTAAGAATGGGTAGAGAAAACCATATGAATGTAACATATTGCATGTCACGAGCTGCAAATACTCACTGTGACTTTGTTCCCGACGTGGTTTCCTCAGTTTTGGGCGAAGACTTGTCGTCAGTTGGCGTGGCTACGATTTCTGGAGGAACCGTTTGTCTAGCTGGACCAAGCTTCGTCACTGCAACAAGAAAACATCACAGGTTGTAGGGAACGTCCATAACAAGTAGATATTTCATCGCCAAGCTTGCAATTCCTGCCGAACTGTTTTACGCGTTACTTTAGGAAATTGTAGGAAAATGGGCATTTTGATTGCATGTTCATAATATTCAAAGATTATAATTTCACTTTCATTTCTCAATTTATTATTCTGAATTCTCGCCTAAAGTATAAACCTGTACATACTTCTTACTCTCTCTTTCACGCCCATAGTAGGTAGAGAAGGTACTGTATTCCATCTAAAAATTGATACAGAGATTTCACCGAAAATGCTTGTTTGTGTGTCTGTGAACAGTCAGGAATATACTAACCTTGGTATTTAAATTTACTGCCTTATAAAGAAGCGACACTACGATTTTCAAGAAAATCTCTCCAAACCAAATTACCCCTTACGTAGAACATTTCTCGAAATTTTCCATTTTCTAAAAAATTGTTTTAACGACTTTGATTCAAACACCATATATTAAAAATATATTTAGATGGCAAATAAAATGTACTATATGTCAATTTTCAGGGAATACACTGTGAAATTGTCATCCGGAAGAAATTTTGCATGACTTTATATAACTGGTATATGTTAACCGATAGACGAAAACGCACTACACAAACAATGTAGATCTCTTTAAGTCACACTTTATGTCAAAAAAGTTTTTGTAGCACAAGCCATTTCCGAGATAAACGTCATTAATGCTTCGAATTGTTCAATACTTAGCCATTATTTTAAAGTCCTGTCAACATTTAGTTGTTTCTCACGATGTAGTAGTGGAAACAGTATGGAATTTTAAGGCCAGCATATAGCGTTCAGTTGTTAAACATTTGACTATCGCTGTTCCCTTTGTATCTATAACGAAATGTGTAATGTAGCTGTTTCTGCAAAGGGTTATTTGGATTGAAATGTAGTAGATAGAAAAATAAGCTTTCGTAAGAATAGTTTGTATACTCACTAACAAGCGATGTAGGATAGAGGAAGCCATGTGGATATAATACCTCAGAATTTGTTGTTCTCATTTTAGAATTTTAGCATTTAGAAATCCTTTTTTCAACAGTTTTGCTCAAATTTAAATGCTGCACACACGTGAGATTCTTCTAAAATTGTTTGTGTAGGCATATTCCCAGAAGTCAATCAATTGAAACTCCAGTATAAATGCTCCGTTTAGTGTCCGTTTTAAAGTTATTAACGTTTAAGCAAAATAGGAAATGTGTTTAAAATGGAAAGTAACAATAAAATGTTTTAAAAATACTTTGTGGGCTGTGATCAGGTAAATAACATAGTATTTAAAATAAACTCGTTAACATAAACGAAAAAGGATTCTGAAACGAAATTTGAAAACTCAGTGTAAGCCTAACTTAAGTTACACTGTTGAATGAAATCATTGAACATACTTCTACATTTTGTACTGTCATTTACTTTAAATATTTTTCAGCAATTATGTGTAACTGTATGGGTAAAGTCTGAGTATTTGAGACAACAATCCCTCAATAAAACTATCCATTCGAACAACCGAAAATGAGATCTTATGTTTTACTTTCACTTAAGTATCTCAAATCTATTGACAGTACTCGGCCAGCAATGATAGCAAACTTTCGCCGCATTCTCTTCCATGTGGCTGCTCAACTTTTCGTTGAACTTAAGAAAATTAGGACAGAGTTTTTAGGTGAAAATGACTTTTGAATTACGTCATATAAATATTCTGTAGGCAACTGTGAATCATTTTGGCCAATAATTTTTCAAAGCCCAGCGACATGTTTAACTCGTCCTACTGGAGCCTTTTTGTATGTGATCTTTTCACAGTTCTACTTTTTGTGCATGAAATGTATTGATTACATTTCACTTTTGTTCTGAATTGTATACAAATGTGCTTAAATATTATAAAATGCGCTATCTAAATATTCATGCACGCGTTTTATAATTCCTTCATTCATTGGCTCAGAAAAAGTTAATTTATACTAAAAAAAAAAGCTGATGTGTTACGCTCACATGGCTTTCTCTACTCTTGTACAAACTATTTTTACAAACGCTTATTCTCCATATGCTTCATGTTAATCGAGATGTTAATCTTATTGCTAGTTTTTTGTAGGTGCAAGGGGAATTGGTAGGCTTTAAGCGATAGTCAAATATTTTAAGAGTTGGTTGCTATGTGGCGTATTCCATTCTCTTTGCACGTCCAGGAAAAAAAGTTGATGAACAAATTCCCATTTGAGAAAAAGTATAAGTATTGGAAAATTTAAGGGAATAACAAGCAATATCTCGAAAATGGTTCACTCAACAAGTCGTTCACAATGAAGAATACTTTGGAGACATTGCCAGAAAATTCGAGATATACAATTCATTTGCCACAAAAATGTCTTAAACTTACGGTATTTTATTCAAATTCGTTAGCCATTTTTGAGAAAACTAAAATTTTCAACAAAATGTTCCATGTAAAGGGTAATCTGGGGTGGGGGGATTTTCTTGAAAACCTTCGTGTCGCATCTCTGGAAGATACTGAATCTAAATACCAAGTTTGGTGTTTATCCGACTGTTCGTTTCTGAGTAATGCTGTTCACAGACAGACACACGGACATGTTTCCAAAAATGCTTTATATGCATTCAGTGCACCTCAAAACATGTATTTCCTGTTGAAATCTCAGTATCGAATTTTTGGGTGGAATGCAATACTTCCCCTACTTACTATTCGTAGTAGGGAAAGTAATAAACTTATTTCTCTACAACTAATAACAAAAATTTCAATCAAATCTTGCATTTATTTTCATTATAATAAAATATTAGTAAATGTCACATTCATACCTCTCTGATAAGTTTAAATGCGCAAGGCAGTTCTACATAATTGTAATTTTTTTGGCTAATTCAAAGTGTGTATATTCTAAGTTATAACGCTTTAAGTCTAAAATCAGGAGAAATACTTCCTGCGGTGTTGCCAGATGAAACTATCAAATATTTAAGCGTCAACTATCATGATTCTACTGTTTTTGATACTGCCAATTGTATGCGATTACTTAAAATGAAAATAGATTCCTTGGCATTAGCTCCCTTTTACAAACCCAAGAAAAATTTACTGTACCGTACTCCATCTGCCCTACATTAACATACCAATTTTAAACCAGTACTATAAAAAATTACCACATAAATTTCTTTCTGATTTGGACAAATTAATTAAGTCTACGCTGAATTTTTTTTCTTCAAACTTCTATCAAATACACCAAATAGCGTGATATAGGAACTCCGGAAAAGGATACAAAGGTTTTGGGTTTTTAAAATGCTGCTGGGAGGCGCTCTTGCAGCACAACAATGCCTATAAGAAATTTCAAAGATCATCAAATATTCACATAAATATCTGTGGTATCTTATCCGGAGATATCCAAACGTGTTTGAGTACGCTGAATTTACGTATCGTCCAAGAAAACCAACCTCGAGTTAAAGCAGTAAGAAAACAAATGTAGGAGAGGGAATATCAATCCTGGTGTGCCCTACCTCAGAAGGGGAAAGGAGTATCTTGTAAATCTCCTGCTAATAAATAGGCACGACGACCTAATGAGCTCAGGACTGCAGGAACGCTAATGTATGTCCACTACGTGCAATTCCTGGCAGGTCCCAAGTCGGCGTTGCCACAGTGAAATGGAAAACCTTGGTCAAACCTTTAGCACCTGCCCGATCAGTGAGGCTGAGGATGAGAAGAAGGTTTGTTGCTTCACGTATGGAAAACCAATTTGAAGTAGGAGTTGTATTTAGTTCAACTGTTGGGGAGCCGAACTTGAAATAGTTGCAACCGCACGTGTGGTAAAATGTTTCCGGTAGCCTTTGCCCCAAATGTTTAACAGTATAACTTTGTAATTTTTGACTGTTTCTTTAAATAGTATATATTTGCCTCGGCTGCGTCAGTATTATTGTTAGAGACATGGATTTCTTTGTAGGGAGTAGTGCGGATAAGATTATAAGTTTTACTTCACTACAATTATTAATGCTTGACACAATTTAAATAACACTTCACTGATATAGAGAGCTGTGAGATTCTTTTATTAATTACTTGCACTTTTTAACACGTAAACTATTTTCGTCTCGCACGAATACGTATTAAATTTCTCGAGGACGCATCTCGCGTCCGGTTAGGAACACTGTCTACAACCAACGCGTCCAGTTATGAGCGCTGTCTACAAGCAACTGACTTGATTTCTACCGCCTAAATCTGTAAATTTCTGTATTTCAAGTCTCTCTGATTGGCTAATCCCAGTCCAATAGAATACCTTCATTTAACTAAGGCTTTTTCTGGTTGTTTGGCTATTTTATAAACTGTCACAAAAATTACATTATTTCTTCCAAGAATCACCAGTATCATTTAAACTTTCAAATTCATTATTGCCTCAAGGTTACCTCATCGTTAGCAACTTTTAACCTATTATTCTCATAGCTCCTACATTATTAAATTACGTAATACATTTAGATAACATTATTACATGTATACAATAATATAAACATATACAATGACTGTAATATACACTTTTCATATCTTGTTACATACACGTATTGCCTCAAGGCGGGCTGTTATTGAATTTATATATTATATAATTAGACTGAAATCATTTAAGTGTTAAAAATACTGCCTCAAGGAACATCTATCACCATAAGACTAAGTCCTGATTGCCGAAGCACTGAGAAAATATCATCATACAGTTTACGAAGTAGTTCATGGGCTAGCTACTTATGGCTCTTGTCGCAGAATGGATATCTCGCCATTCCACCAGACTGGACCTCCGACTTCATTATCGATCCATCAGTCACATGAACAACAATCGGCAGAAGTTCATGCAGAAAAATGTAGCATGTATACAAGCCTATAGTTCCATACTGCAAGGAGAAATACCATCTTAACTCCATCCAAGTCTGTCGGAGTTTACCTCACCAGCTGGTAAACTTCTGTAAACAATTCGGCATTCATAAAAGCCTACTTCAAGAAATAGGGTTACTGCATTCAAAGGATAACTTTCGATTCTAAAAAATCACCTTTACAATAAATAGCTCTCTCTCCTTATGCTACTTTCAAAGTATACTTGCATTATACAAATTCCTTTTCTAAATAATTTCATGTAAATACAAACAGTTGTGTGAATATTGAAACAGTTCTTCATGCTTAGTATAATGACAACCGTTGAATTGGGGAGCTGAAAGATAAATACATCTTTCGATTATTATTATTATTATTATTATTATTATTATTATTGTTATACTATTATATTATTATTCCTATTATTATTATTATTATTATTTGAGCCGGAGCTTTGAGCTTTGAACAGTCATTTCTATTTACTGATTTAAGTGTAGTAATTTTCAAGAGAAGAGCTTCAAAATAAAAACAAAGTTAAAACATTTAATCTCAATGGCCCTTAAGCATAAACTCCATGAATATTCAGGCAGTAGTTTTAACACTTCAATGATTTTAGTCAAATTATATAGTACGTAAATTCAATAACAGCCCGCCTTGAAGCAATATGTGTATGTAATAATTTGTAAAATGTATGTAACAGTCATTGCATATGCTTATATTATTGTAAACATGTTCAATAATGTTATGTGAATGTATTACGTAATTTACTAATGTAGGAACTGTAAGAAATAGCTCAAAAGTTGCTAACAATGAGGTAACAATGAGGCAATAATCAGTAAGGAAGTTTAAATGCTACTAGTCATTATTAGAGCAGCAATAATGTAAATTTTTGAGACAGTTAAAAAAAATAGCCAATCAACAACCAGAAAAAGCTTTAGTTAAATGAAGGTATTCTATTGGACTAAGATTAGCCAATCACAGACATGAAATACAGAAATCTACAAATTTAGGCTGTGGAAAACCGTTCAATTGCTTCTAGACAGTGCTCATAACCAGACGCGTAATGTGTCCTCGAGAAATTAATTACGTATTCATGTGAAACAAAAATAGTTTACGCGTTAAAGGTACAAGTATTAAATAAAAGAATCTCACAGCTCTCTATATCAATGAAGTGTTGTTTAAATCGTATCAAGTATTAATAGAAGGAGTTAAGTAAAATTATAATGTGTAAGCTCACATTCTTGTCGTATCATAACCCTGCCAAGACATCCATGTCTCTAACAGTAATACTGATGCAGCCGAGGCAAACATAAATATAATATTTAAAGAAACAGCGAAGGCTACCGGAAACTGTTTACTATACGTGCGGTTGCAACTACTACAAGTTCGGTTCCCAACAGTTGAAATATAATACAACTCCTTCAATACAGCCTACTTCAAATTGGCGTCCATAGGTGAAGCTAAATAAATAAACAACTCCAACAAAACACCTTCTTCAATATATTTACTTTCTCTACTACGTACAGTAAGTAGGGGAGGTATTACATTCCACCCAAATATTCGAACCGAGATTTCACTGGAAATATGTGTTTTTAGGCCCCCGGAATAAAAAAGCCATTTTTAGAAAAACGTCCGCGTGTGTGTCTATGTATCTGTGTGTGTGTGTGTGTCTGTGAAAACTCCATGTTGAATCGGATAAATACCAAAGTTGGTATTTAGATTCAGTATGTTTCAAGGATGCGACACGTAGATTTTCAAGAAAATTCCCCCACCCCAGACTGCCCTTTATATGGAACACTTAAAAAAATTGATTTTCTCAAAAATGGCTCTAACGATTTTGATTAAAAGTATCATGCGTTTATCTGAGAGCATCTTATTGGAGAGTGCTATCTTTTAGCTTCTCAACGTTTTTCCATAAAATGAAGTGGAATAAATATTTATTTTGTTTCAATTATCACTATGGAAATCTATTAAACGAAGAAAGAGGCAGCAAATCTTTGAGTCATTTTATAACTTGAACTTGAGAAAGGAGTATTATAGAAGGAGTTGTATCGTATTTCGACTGTTGGGGAGCCGAACTTGTAGTAGCTGCAACCGCACGTATAGTAAAAGAGTTTCCGGTAGCCTTCGCCACAATTGTACTTTCAGGTGGCTTTTGTCCCAAGTTTAAAAAAATATTAACTTGGTAATTAAACTGTTTCTTTAAATATTTAATTTTTATGTTTGCCTCGGCTGCGTCAGTATTTATTTTAGAGACATGGATATCTTGGCAGGGTTGTGATGCGACAAGAATGTAGGCTTACACAGATTATAATTTTACTTCACTCCTTTTATTAATGCTTGACACGATTTAAATAACACTTCACTGATATAGACAGAGAGCTGTGAGATGTTTTTTATTAAATACTTGCAGTTTTTAATACGTAAACTATTTTTCGTCTCACACGAATACGTATTAAATCTTTCGAGCATGTGTGTCACGTCCGGTTAGGAACACTGTTTGGAGGCAACTGAACTGATTTCAACCGCCTAAACTTGTAAATTTCTGTATTTCAAGTCTGTGATTGGCTATTCCTAATCCAATAGAATAACTTCATTTAACTAAAGCTTTTTCTGGTTGTTGATTGTCTATTTTTAAACTGTCTCAAAATTTAAATTATTGTTGCACCAATAATGACTAGTAGCATATAAACTTTCAAATTCATTATTGCCTCAAGGTTACCTCATTGTTACCTCATTGTTAGCAACTTTTAACTTATTATTCTCACAGCTCCTACATTATCAAATTACGTAATATAGTCACATAACATTGTTACACATGGATACAATAATATAAGCATATGTAATGACAGTTACATACATTTTACAAATTATTACATTCACACATTGCTTGAAGGCGGGCTGTTATTGAATTTACATATTATATAGTTTGACTGAAATAATTTAAGTGTTAAAAAACACTGCCTCAAACTGTCACGGAACGCTATTTAGTGGGAGATACAGAAGCTGCTTGCTACGAATCGAATAACTCTCCGCCGTCAAGAGACCGGAAATATACTCTGGTGAGGTGAAGGACGCCCTTGAGATGCTTTATCTCGTGCCTTGTATTTGCACGAGGAGGGCCCAGGTTAAATAGACGGCGTGTCTGGATGATGGCAGATAGAACCTGAAATGTATGTTTTAGAAACATATTACCTCACTCACTTTTAAGCTATTTTTGGATTTAGCTTTAAAGTGAGATTAAGAGAGAGAGAGGGAGGGGGAATATCCGCAAGTTAACATAAAATAGCAGCAGGGCAGTGGATTCCGTTATTTGATGATAAATCTATTATTCCAATGCCAGTTTTATTTTTATTACGTAAATTCGCTCTCTATTAACTGTGCTCAGTCATTTTTAAGGCGATATTTTTATTTTTGAGCTAGAAGCCGTTCTGCTTCGTCTAGTTTATTATTTTCCATTGAACCGTGCAACGACGACCGCTAGGCAAGTAAATGGCATTATTCCAAACGAATGCACACCACTTGCCAGTTGGATGCCTGTATTATTAGAGCTACTGTACGCCCATCAGGGAGTCATGTTGGTTTGCATTCGTTGCTCTTTTTCTACACAACCTTCCAGTACTATTAGATTTCAGTTCTTTTTTAACAGGTCACGAGTGTACACCATACAAACTGGAGTCGCTATTTTAATTTATGTAGCTCAGGATAAAACCGAGCGAGGTGGTTACGTACTAACATGTGCTAATTGCATACGGAGGGACCGGGTTCAAACCCCCGGGGCCGACCAACCTGATTGAAGTTTTTTTTCTTGGTGGCTAGGCGACTGCTGGGTTGGATAATTTTATCTGCGAATTTTCTTATCATCCCTTTCATCACTACATTTCGTTTCCTTCTTGTTCACCGCCATACCAGGCAATGGACTAATCACCCATCCTGGATATGCTATGATCCAGAGTTTGCTTGCTCCTCGACAGACTACTGACCCAAGGCATTCGCTTGTAAGTCCTTGGGGTGTAAGTCCTACAACGAGGAGGGTAATCCGTTAAAGAACAGAGACAGAAGATGAAGAAAAGAATATATTTTTGACAAAACTAACTGGCTACATGCACAATAGGTATATAAAGCACACCTGTTCGCATATTCTAAGTTAGTGTTTGAAAATTAGGTAATGAACCCATAAGGCAAAAAAGTAGAATCGGTAAGAGGAAGACTTTTTAAACGTGTAACAATGAATACCTCGAAAATGCCTAATGCTACAAACGGAGCGAGCTGACATAAACTGTACTTATACTTTTCGCATGGTGAGTTTTTTGTCTATCACCTGGGGTTTAACGATCTTACAAAGACATACAAAATTCATTGCACCGAGCGGGATGGCTCAGGCGGTAACGTCTGTGGTCGCATTCGGGAGGTCCCAGGTTCAAATCCCACGGGCCGACTAATCAGTAGCCAAGGTAAATACCGGATTGGATGTTTAATACCGCTTCCAAAGTTCCACCTTAAGTCTAAAATAATAGTAAACATGAAAAATAGATGGTAATAGCGAATGCTCTGCCATCTATCCACAGATAATGAGGCAGGCAGACTGTACGGCACCCTAATGCCATCTGACTGACATGTGTAGAAGCAGAGATACAGTTTCCTAGCACTAAGTACTGCGTGGACACGTGTCGAAGGTGCTATCTCCCGTTACAGAAGCAGAGTACAGCTGCTATACGCATGCCGCTGTGGTATGGTATAGGGATGAGACCTAGAAGGCTAACCTTCCGCCACACTCCGATTCACAAGGTATCTCCTAACAGATCCTCGTAATATGTCCACGTAATTAGAAGATGTAAAAATCTAATGTGTTACACTCACATGACTTTCTCTACTCTTGTACAAACTATTTCTACAAACTCTTATTCTCCATCTATTTCATATTAATCGAGATAAACATTTGCAGAAACGATCTTTTGACATGCAAAGAGAATTACATTTTACACATAGCGACCAGTTCTAAAAATATTTGACTATCGCTTAAGGCGTACTATATTCCCCTTGTTTTGTAATTGCAAGGGCAATATAAAAACAGACATACCTCTTAATAGCTGGTTTCTATGTGCAGCACCATTGTCTTTGCCACAGATTAATAATCTTTGCATATCTAAGACAAAAATGAATAACGAATTCCCATTTGAGAAAATAAGTATTGAAAAATTTACGGGAATAACAAGCAATATCTCGGAAATGGTTCTCTCAACAAAAAAATTGTATATGACATAAATTGTGTATTTTAACGCGATCTACATTTTTTGTGTAGTAAAATTTGGTCTATCTGTTATGGTTTACCAGTTATGCAAAAGTGGTTCACAATTAAGAATACTTTTGGAGACATTCCCAGAAAATTCGAGATATACATTTCATTTATCATGAAAATATCTTAAATGTATGATATTTTAATCAAAGTCGTTAGAGCCATTTTTGAGAAAATTAAAATTTTCGAAAAAGCTTCCATGTAAAGGGTAATCTGGAGTGGGGGGATTTTCTTGAAAACCTTCGTGTGGCATCTGTGGAAGATACTGAACCTAAATACCAAGTTTGGTGTTTATCCGACTGTTCGTTTCTGAGTTATGCTGTTCACAGACAGACACAGACACACACACAGACACACACCCACACACACACGGACATGTTTCCAAAAATGCTTTTTGGATTTAGGGGGTCTCAAAACATGTATTTCCGGTGAAATCTCGGTATCGAATTTTTGGGTGGAATACAATACTTCCCCTACTTACTATACGTAGTAGAGAAAGTAAAAAAATTGTAAATGATAGGTTTTATAAAATATCAAAATTTCATATTATAATATTATAAAAACAGTTCACCAGAGTAAGGCGAGCTAGCAACTTGCGGACAATTAGTAAGTGAACTGTTTAACACATGGAGTTGGAAGATAAATGCTGCAACGAGAGAGAACCTAAGGTAGAAAGAGATAGAGTGAAATTTCTGGAAAGGTTAGTCGATAACAGGAAGTTGCATAAAATGACCACGAGAGAGAAAGTCCAGGTTTGAAAGAGATGGAGATAGAAGGAAATTCCCTAAGAGTCAAGTGAACTCTCATACCGCGTTAAGCAGCTGCCAATCAAAAGACACGTTACAAATATTGGCACGAATGTTGCGTCAGGACATTTGAAAAGCAGGCATTCGCCCAGAACTTGACACACTCTTACTTTGTTCCTGATGGTGAGACGAGACGCTGCATCTGCTACGTGTTGTGAAGGGTGGAGAAAGATAGCGTATGACGATTGGAAATACTTTTCCCGAAACTTATTGGGGGAGCGGGTATAGGATATAGCTCAGATACGGAAATAAGGGAGTAGTGTTGCTAACTGCTTTACATATTTATTTGTTGTTGCTGGAATAAAGTTCAGTTTTAAAGGCGAACACTTGGTCATGAATTGCCTTCAACCACAGCCCTGGGTTTGGCTTTCAGCGTCTCCGAGAACAACAGAACGAGCAGCCGGCAGACATCAATCCCAGGACGCCCAGATGGCCAGAGGAGGACTCAGACTTACGGGAGCGTGAGACCAGCGCGTGCCCCTCTTACATATGCGGAATTTCCAAAACTTGGAACACTATCGGGGGAGATTAAGGAAATCAGACGTTCCGGCGATGTTTCATATCTTTTTGCACGAACATCAGGGGAGTTTCATACGTTATTTGGAATAGCCGGGTCTGTACAAAATTACAATTGTAAGGAGTAAATGAGAGGATTTAAAGGAAAGTTTTATAGAGCATTGTATAATAATTTAATAAAGAACAAGGGGGGTAAATGAAATTAAATAGTCATGGGAGCTTAAAAAGCTACCTTGTAGTTTATCTGTAATAAGCCCACTGCAAGTTAATCTTCTTACATTCAGTCACACTCGCTGGAGGGCATGTCTCGCATTATCAGTCCGATAAAACACGTTTCCTGTATTGGAGCCCCACAAATTAACTGCGCTCTCTGTTGGCTTGGCTAGACCTTACAAATATGAGCAGGGGGTTGCACAGGCAAACTCAATTTCCCCTAACGAGATCTCACCAGCTAACAAAAACAGAGCGTGCGTGTGTTCGGATTTGCTCTTCATTATGGCAGTCACGACCGACAGCTAATCCACTTTTACAAACAGAGAGGTCGTTTCTTTCACATTTAAAAACGGAATTTTAGCTGTCGACGTCGCTTCGCTTAATTTCTGGTCAACTAAATATTAATAATAATGCATTGTGTGGACTGCGTCTATAAGTTAGAATTATAATACTTTACTAGTGCTTGGGATTTTCTATGTGCCTTTAATTATTGCCGGCATTACATGTTGCATACTGAGCAGAATGGCTCAAGCAGTAACGTTTGTGGCCCTCATTTGGGAGATTGTGGGTTCAATTCCCGCAGCCGACATTCTGATACATGTTTTTTTTCGGGGGTCACTAGGCGAATGTTAGGAGGGTACATTACATCTCCCGAATTTCCTGTCCCTCCATTTAACCTCCATTCTCATTTCACTTCACCTTTCATCCGTTTGGATCTTTCGGGTTGCAAATGTCGGCGGGAGGTCTCGGCGTGTACATGGCAAGGGAAAGGGATGCTCTGAGTAAATCTTTGTTCCCAGAATGTGGACGGTCTCCGGATCCGGGCCTCCTAGGGGTGTGTAAGCCCACAGGGAGGAGGGGAGCCAGCTGCACCAACTGCCATCCAGGAGTTCAAATCTGTAAATAGTAAGGTTTCTACCCTCAGCCTCCTGGTTCGGCCGTTCTCTGTATCTTTCACCTCATTCCTTCCTCCCCGGGGCGCCCCATCAGTATTTTTAACACTTAAATGATTTCAGTCAAATTATATAATAAAATAATAATAACAGCCCGCTTTAAAGCAATATGTGTGTGTAACAATATTTAAAAAGTGTATATTACAGTGAATGTATTGTGTGAATGTATTACGTAATTTAATAATGTAGAGCTGTGAGAATAATAGGTTAAAAGTTACTAACAATGAGGTAACAATGAGGTATAACCTTGAGGCAATAATGAGTAAGAAAGTTTAATAATGCTACTAGTCATTATTGGAGCAACAATAATGTAAATTTTGAGACAGTTTATATATAGACAATCAACAACCAGAAAAAGGTTTAGTTAAATGAAGGTATTCTATTGGACTAGGATTAACGAATCAAAAACTCAAATATAGCAAAATTTACAAACCTAGAAGTCAGTTGCTTGTAGACAGGGCTCATAACTGGACATGTTGCTTGTAGACAGTGTTCCTAAAACGGACGCAATATACGTCCTTGAGAAATTTAATAGGTATTTTGTGTGAGACAAAAATAGATTACGTGTTAAACAGTGCAAGTAATTAATAAAATAATCTCACAGCTTTCTCTATATGAGTGAAGTGTTATTTAAATCGTAACAAGTATTAATAAAAGGAGTGAAGTAAAGTTATAATCTGTGTAACCCTACATTCTTCAGTCGCACCACAACCCTGCCAAGAGAAACGTGTCTCCAATAATACTGACGCAGCCGAGGCAAACATAAATATATAATATTTAAAGAAACAGTCAAATAACAAAGTTAATATTTTTTTTAAACTTGGGGCGAAGGCTACCGGAAATTTTTTACCATTCATGCGGTTGCAGCTACTTCAAGTTCGGCTCCCCAACAGTTGAACTGCAATACAACTCCTTCAATACAACCTACTTCAAATTGACGCCCAAAACTTGGGACAAATAACAATACAACAAAATAACAACTTCACAGGGACCTAGGTACAAAAGAGCTGGTAGGTCAATGTGCTAAGTCCCTCTCCGCTTCTACTCCTCTCCTCTTCCATCCTACACACTACATTCTGTAATTAAAGGGTTGAAAGGGTGATTTTTTTGAAATTTGTGCGCAGTCTACAATTTTAATTCATGCCTAAAGTCAATAGATTTGTCCAGATTGGTCAAATGGTGCAAGTTTGTACATCATGGGCTGTAAATATGTTGTGACTTTGGCCAGTTTTTCAACTGTCCTTCTCTAAACTTTCAATGTCGTTTCAGTGTTTTACTGTCACCTCATTGAGACTTCGCTGACGTCAAGTAGTTCAATTTCCCCGTCACTTCACTTTTCTTCTTGATGTTGCAGTGCAATGCAATACGCACGGTTCACTCGTTGGGGAGTCGAACACAGGACTTCTACAACCTCTCGCTCCACAGCTGCAACTCGCTTGCAGAACCGCACTTGATGTTGCACCAATCGCTCACTACCTCAAATATCTGAGAACACTCGGTTATATAACCATTGGAATCTTCTATATGACATTCTAGAACTATCTCGACACACGTTCTGGAGGAGGGGAACGAGGAAACTTCCAGAACATTCTGGTTATCTGCCGATAGCACTTTTGTTGTTTACTCTGGGAGACAGCGCGACTTCTTTGTTTATCTCCGAACGCCTGGCCCCGACCTCCCGATAACCTTGGATCATACCCATCGTGTCTCAATGTCTAGGTTTTTTTTTAAACGTATCCTAAAATTCTCGCCAATCCCTACAGCACAAGTATACAAAATTGTCCTGATTTGTCAGGAAGTATAGCTTTGTATACTATATAAGGGGAAGGGTAAGCGTACTTTTACTTTCTCTACCTCTAATAAGCGGAAGTATTCCATACCACCCAAAAGTTCCATACCGAGATTTCAACGGAAATACGTGTTTTGAGACCCCTGAATTAAAAAAAAAGCATTTTTAGAAAGAGGTTCGGGTATGTTTGCGTCTGTGAATAGCATAAATGAAAAAATCTGATGTGTTACACTCACATGACTTTCTCTAATCTTGTACAAACTATTTTTACAAACGCCTATTCTCCATATGCTTCATGCTAATCGAGATGTTAATCTGATTGCTAATTTTCTTGTAGATGCAAGGGGAATTGGTAGGCTTTAAGCGATAGTCAAATGTTTTAAGAGCTGGTTGCTATGTGGAGTATTGCATACTCTTTGTATTACCAGGACATTAAAAAAAATCTGATGCGTTACACTCACATGACTTTCTCTACTCTTGTACAATCTATTTTTACAAACGCCTATTCTCCATATGCTTCATGTTAATCGAGATATCGAGATGTCAATCTTATTGGTAATTTTCTTGTAGATGCAAGGGGGATATGGTAGCTTTTAAGCGATAGTCAAATATTTTAACGCTGGTTGCTATGTGGCGCATTCCATTCTCTTTGCATGTCCAGGACATAAAAAAATGAATAACGAATTTGAGAAAAAGTATAAGTATTGGAAAATTTAAGGAAATAACAAGCAATATCTCGAAAACGGTTCACTCAACAAAAATAATGTATATGACATAAGTTGTGTATTTTAACGCGATCTACATTTTTGTGTAGTAAAATTTTGTCTATCTCTTATGGTGGGCGGCGCCGTGGCCGAGCGGTTAGACCGCTCGCCTCCCATCTAGGCGGCCCGGGTTCAATCCCAGGGACCTGCATGTGGGATTTGTAGTGGACCAAGCGGCGGCGTCTGGGCGGGTTTTCTCCGGGTTCTCCGGTTTCCCCCGCCATTCATTCCACCAACTGCTCCTTTCCTTTTATCCATTTCACCAACATTTCGTTTCATCTACTTCCTTCATCCCATACCAGGCATCGGGCTGATCACCCATCCTGGATGCTCTGTCTGATCCATCAGTGTCTGCTCCTCGACGGGCCTCTGACCCCAGCCACCCGCTTGTAAGTCCTGGGGGGGTGTAAGTCCTACATAAGAGGAGGGTAAACAGATAATGAATGTTCTCAGACACACACACACACACGGACATGTTTCCAAAAATGCTTTTTTTGGATTCAGGAGGTCTCAAAACATGTATTTCCGGTGAAATCTCGGTATCGAATTTTTGTGTGGAATACAATACTTCCCCTACTTACTATACGTAGTAGAGAAAGTAATTAATAACGAATTTGAGAAAAAGTAACAGTACTGGAAAATTTGAGGGAATAACAAGCAATATCTCGAAAATGGTTCACTCAACAAAAAAACCGTATGACATAAGTTGTGTATTTTAACGCGATCAACATTTTTTGTGTAGTAAAATTTTGTCCATCTCTTCACAATAATAAATAAGTTATAAGCCTAAATGTTAAGATTATGTCTTGAAATCATAATAAAGGGTTTAATTCCCTTATTAACTTTACTTATTCAAACCCTTAAAATAAGATTTTTAATCCTAAATAAAAAAACAAAAAATTTAAAGATAAAGGTAAGAAGGATTACCAGTTATGCAAAAGTCGTTCACAATGAAGAATACTTTTGGAGACATTCCCAGAAAATTCAAGATATACATTTTATTTGTCATAAAAATATCTTAAACATATGATATTTTAATCAAAATCGTTAGAGCCATTTTTGAGAAAATTAAAATTTTCGAAAAATGTTCCATGTAAAGGGTAATCTGGGGTGGGCGAGATTTTCTTGAAAACCTTTGTGTCGCATCTCTGGAAGATACTGAACCTAAATACCAAGTTTGGTGTTTATCCGACTGTTCGTTTCTGAGTTATGCTGTTCACAGACACAGACACACACACACACACACACACACACACACACACACACACACACACACACGGACATGTTTCCAAAAATGCTTTTTTTTTTGTTTTAGGGGGTCTCAAAACATGTATTTCCGGTGAAATCTCGGTATCGAATTTTTGGGTGGAATACAATACTTCCCCTACTTACTATACGTAGTAGAGGAAGTAAAAAGAGAAGTCAGATAATACCAATCTCGGTATAGAGCTTCAGTATCTTTCGAAGATGCGACACGAAGATTTTCAAGAAAATCCCCCCACCGCAGACTACCTTTACATGGAGCAGTTTTCGGAAATTAATTTTCTCAAAAATGAATAATTTTGATTAAAATATCATATATTTAAGATACTTTTATGACTAATTGAACGTATATGTTGAATTTTCTGGGTATTTCCCCAAAACTCCTCTTCATTCTGAATAACTTTACCATAACTGTTAACCATAAGAGCTACACAAAATTTTACTAACAAAAAATGTAGACCTCGTTGAAACACACAGTTTATATCTTATACCCTTTTTTGGTTGAGTGAACCATTTTCGAGATATTGCTTGTTATTCCCTTAAATTTTGCAATACTTATACTTTTTCACAAATTCGTTATTAAATTTTTTTGTCCTGGTAATGCAAAGAGATTGGACTACTCCACATAGCAACCAGCTCTTAAAACATTTGACTATCGCTTAAAGCCTACCATATTCCCCTTGCATCTACAAGAAAATTAGCAATAAGATTGACATCTCAATTAACATGAAGCATATGGAGAATAAGCGTTTGTAAAAATAGTTTTACACGAGTAGAGAAAATCATGTGAGTGTAACAGGTTTGTTTTAAATGTTCGATGTACTGTACGATAGAAAATTCAGATTTGTAGTTTTTGCAAATTTTAAAAGGCTATAATTTTTGTAGGCCCTATAGTACAGGTAATTTTATAATAATTTGAACAGATGGTTTAAACATTGCAGATTTCTATATAAGGGGATTTAAGTATAATAGGGGTAGTTTTTTATGGTTGCAAGGTGACAATTTTTGGGGGTGCTATTGTAATACCAGTTTTGTCCTTATGGGCCAAACAGTGTTAATTTGTATGTTAGGGATTGAAAATAGGATCAGCGAAGTTTTTGAAAAAAGTGTTAGGGTAACTTATAATTTTTGCCGTTTTCTAAAACTGTGTACCATCTGTGTAGCTTGAAAGTTCAGTAAAATCAGATGGAAATTTAGTAGTATTGTTACATGGTGGGTAGATGGCCTAAAAGCTCACGTGAAAACTAAATTAATTTTGCGTACTCACCCAGCACGCACATTGAGGGAACGTATACTGCGGAGGACCGAAACTTGGCGAGGAGGTTAAGAGAAAGGCGTGGGTTTTTACTGTACAAAATCCATAACACAAATTTACTCACACATTTCTAGATTTATTTTCCAACCGTTTGGGGTTTCTACATTATTAAAAATCTGATGTGTTTCACTCACATGACTTTCCCTACTCTTGTACAAACTATTTTTACAAAATCTTATTCTCCATCTATTTCATATTAATCGAGATAAACATATGCAGAAACGATCTTTTGACATGGAAAGAGAATTACATTTTACACATAGGGACCAGTTCTAAAAATATTTGACTAACGCTTAAGGCGTACTATGTTCCCCTTGTTTGGTAATTTCAAGGGCAATATAGAAATACAGTAGCCTTTAAGCATCGCCACATATTTTAATAGCTAGTTGCTAGGTGCAGCACCATTCTCTTTGCCACAGATTAATACTCTTTGCATATCCAAGACAAAAAATGAATAACGAATTCCCATTTGAGAAAATAAGTATTGAAAAATTTAAGGGAATAACAAGCAATATCTCGAAAATGGTTCACTCAACAAAAAAAATGTATATGACATAAATTGTGTATTTTAACGCGCTCTACATTTTTGTGTAGTAAAATTTTGTCTATCTCTTATGGTTTACCAGTTATGCAAAAGTCGTTCACAATAAAGAATACTTTTGGAGACATTCCCAGAAAATTCAAGATATACATTTTATTTGTCATGAAAGTATCTTAAACATATGATATTTTAATCAAAATCATTAGAGCCATTTTTGAGAAAATTAAAATTTTCGAAAAATGTTTCATGTAAAAGGTAGTGGGGTGGGGGGGGGGTTTCTTGAAAACCTTCGTGTCGCATCTCTGGAAGACATGATCTGAAATAAAAAGTTTGGTGTTTATCCAAAAGTTTCGTTTTTGAGTTATGCTATTCACAGACACACACACGGTCCTGTTTCTAAATATTTCTTTTTTGATTTAGGGGGGCATGGAATTATATATTTCAGGTGAACTCTCATACAATACTTCCCCTATTTACTACACGTAGTAGAGAAAGTAAAAAGGATAGTTTTCGGAAATACATTTATAAAGATTTAGCATGCGGGACGGCTCAGGCGACAACGCCTGTGGCCCACATTCGGGAGGTTCAGGGTTCAATCACTTGCGACCGCTCACTCTGACCCATGGTTTTTTTCGGGGTTTCCTCGGGTCGTTAGGCGATTGCTGGACTCTTTCAGCTCCTGAATTTCCTATCTCTTGGAGTATCCGAACCCCCATTAGGGGCGTTGGACCCCCTTTGTGCGGGACGGGATATCCGGTCTGCCTGGGTGCCTATATCTAAAAACGTAGGGACCATGTCATTGCTGCACCGTCGCTCCTGGATCCTCCTCGTGGAGCGTAGGTACAATATCCACTCTGGATCGGTGCCGAGTGTCTTCCGTAACCGAAGATAAGATATATCGACTTCGTTTTATGTTTTGGTGTGAGGAACCCGCCCCCAAAGTTTGTAAAAGTATTTTGATACATCCTGTATGTTAATTATAATGAGTAGAGAAAGTCTTATCAGCGAACCTAATAAACCAGTAGGTTTATTTGAAAAGCATTTTGCATATGTCCTAGTTCAATGTATTCAGACGAAGAAAATTAATTAATTCGGGTGGATAGTAATATTTGAGCCCAAAACCCAACTAATAAGGTAATCGAATAAGAAAGCGAATTCAACTGTAGGCTAATTATTTGATCAGAGGTATACAAAAAATGCAATATCATCTTTATACTAACGAAAGTAATCAGAAAAGCACATGAAAGTAATGACTATGCAAATTCTAATTACAGCAAAGCATACGCGTCCGCGCTTGCAAATATTATAAAATCTAATTAGACAAAGCAGGCGGTGCGGATGAGATTTCTAAGACAAGGCACGAAAATGATAAAAATCAGGCTATATTCCCAATCAATAATAATCCCTTAAATATCAACCAATAGGAAACAGGGATTTGGGATGTTCCAGGAGGAGATTGATTTTAGGAAGAAACAGTCCCCAAGGGGCGCTTGTACCTTACGGAGCCTCTAAGCAACAATTTTCTCTGTCTTAAATTTAGTAAACTTCAAGTATTTACAACTCTGTCACTAGAACTACTTCATACTGTGACGCAGCGGCAATTGCCTTAAGGTTATCGGGAGGTCGGTGCCGAGCGGTACGAGTAAACAACAATAACGCTGCTTGCCGACGTAATCACGGGCGCGCAATCGTGGGATAACTAGAATTTTATGGAAGCCTTATCTCTTTCCTCCTCAGGAAAACCTGTCGAAATAGTTCTAGATCGTTCGAGAACCTTCTGTGGAAGCTTCCACTGCCTATATAAGCGAGCGTTCTCGCGCAGTCAAGTTCAGTTGGAGTCAGTCGCGAGTTGAAAGAGAGTCGGGTACGGAAGAGTCGACTCAGTGCGAGGTGAGAAGTGGCGACAGTAGAATGAGTCAGTGCGGTCGAATTCCTAGCTGAGTGGAGTTGAGTCAGTCAGAGTGCGAGCGAGTTAGCGACTGCGTTTCTAGTGCAACATAAAGATCGAGTCTCTGAGCGTGATGGTGAAGGCTTCTATGACGTGCAGTGAGTGGACCGTGGAACGACGGTTGTGGAGGGCTTGTTTTCGACTCCCTTTGAAGTGAACCGTCCGGCGTGAAGACGCTACGTCACTTCACTTCCTTCGTGGCGGAGAATTGAACTAGTTCACCGAAGTGAAGTGACATTGGTGAAATGAACTCCCAGTGAAGGTGAACTGTATAAAAATACAACAGTGACAGATAAAATGAAACAGTGACATTGAGAACTAAGAGAGAAAGGTTACATTTAAAACAATTCTAATGTGTTACACTCACATGACTTTCTCTACTCTTGTACAAACTATTTATACAAACGCTTATTCTCCATATACTTCATGTTAATCGAGATAAACATTTGCAGACTCTATCTTATTGCTAATTTTCTTGTAGATGTAAGGGGAAAATATATTTACAAGGGCAATATAGAAATACAGTAGCCTTTAAGCACATACATATCTCTTAATAGCTGGTTGCTAGGTGCAGCACCATTCCCTTTGCCACAGATTAATACTCTTTGCATACCCAAGACAAAAAAAAAATGAATAACGAATTCACATTTGAGAAAATTATTGAAAAATTTTAGGGAATAACAAGTAATATCTCGAAAATGGTTCACTCAACAACAAAAATGTATATGACATAAATTGTGTATTTTAACGCAATCTACATTTTTTGTGTAGTAAAATTTTGTCTATATCTTATGGTTTACCAGTTATGCAAAACTCGTTCACAATGAAGAATACTTTTGGGGACATTCCCAGAAAATTCAAGATATACATTTTATTTGTCATGAAAATATCTTAAACATATGATATTTTAAGCATTTTTGAGAAAATTAAAATTTTCGAAAAATCTTCCATGTAAAGGGTAATCTGGGGTGGGGGGATTTTCTTGAAAACCTTCGTGTCGCATCTCTGGAAGATACTAAACCTAAATACCAAGTTTGGTGTATGTCCGACTGTTCGTTTCTAAGTTATGCTGTTCACAGACAGACAGACACACACACACAGACACACACACGGACATGTTTCTAAAAATGCTTTTTTTTGGATTCAGGGGTCTCAAAACATGTATTTCCGGTGAAATCTCGGTATCGAATTTTTGGGTGGAGTACAATACTTCCCCTACTTACTATACGTAGTACAGAAAGTAACTAGACGAAGTTACAATATTTATATTTTTATGTGCAACCACATACAGTTTGGAACTCCTCCTATAATGTCATACATATTTTATCACTGTTAGCGAGTAAGAAAGTTTTTATCTAAAGGTTGGTAGCACTGTTACGCTTAACAAAACAAGCGGTTTCTTTCTTTCCAACAGTATGCGAGTTTTTCTCTTAATTTTTACTTCGAAAAGCTTTTCTGTGAATGATGATTTCCGGTATGAAAACCCCGTTTTTCTGAAATTATTGAAGGTAAATATAATAAAGGTATAAATGTAATAATAATAATTGCTGATAAATATCTATGCAAATTTTAGAATTAAGAAATGATTCATCTTCCTTAATAAAGGATATCTTTGTATTAATGTAGGTAAGGCACTTAGAAGGTATAGATCGACACTTTGTAAGGGAATCAATTTGATGTTTTGATGTTTCTGAAGTTAGTACATGTAAAATTGGCAACTTATGGTCTTTAATCCTCCACTTAAAGCGATATTTTTTCTATATTTATTTTACGTCGGTTTAACTGCGGGTCTTATCGCGACGGATCTGTTACTTCGTCACATGTCCACAGAAGCATGTGCATTGCAACTGTCCTCTCCTTCAGTGACCGAAAGTTGGCAGCCTCGACGTATATGTTCCCGAGGTCGCAGGTTCAAACCCGGCGGAGGGCGATGGATTTTTTCGGGCGTAAAAATCCTTAGCATGGCTTCCTTCGGAAGGGAAGTAAAGCCGGTGGTCCCGTGTCGTAGATTTACTGCGCATAAACGAACCTCAAACCTGATAAAGAGGCCTCTGAACATAATTTCCAGCCTTTCACGCCCAATATAGAATGGGACGCTAAGGACCATAGCAGTTAAGGTGCGTCCATAAATAAATTTAATTTTATCGACGTGTGCATAGAAACATGCGCATAGCAACTGTACCTCCGCTTCAACACGTGCTAAACAGACGGTATTAGATGCCGTCCAGTCTACCTGCTTTCATTATCTGTGGATAGATGGCAGAACATTCGCTATTACCACCCAGTTTCAGTTTCGCTATTGTTTTAGACTTAAGATAGAACTTTTGGTCGTGGTATTAAATATGCAACACGGTATTTGTCTTGACGACTGAGGGAAACCACGAGTTGGTCGGCACACGGGATTTGAACTCGGCACACCTACCGAATCGTTACCGCCAGAGCCATCCCGCTCGATAAAATGATATTGTTAAGCACACGAAGAAACAAAACGTTGTTTTTAGGAAAAGTGAAGAATATCGCTTCTGCTTTTTAAATGCTGGAACGGAAGAGATGTGCGCAAGTTTTCAATTACTGTGGACTTTGGGATGTGTTTGTCTAGCTTGGCAGTTACTGCTAGCTTAAACGTCCAATTACCTCCTGGTGGCTGGCCAATTAGAATCAGCGACACCCAGGCAAACAAGAGGATTGGCAGCTGACTTCAGACATTTTAGTTAAGAGCTCAGTAAATACATTTAACCCCGTGAAAACACTTGCAACAGCGTCTGACGAGAAATGGAGGAAACGAGCTTACCTTTGGAAAAACGATCTACAGGACGCCACAGAATCAAAAACAGTTTCACAAAGCATTTCATGTATCTATGGCGAGTTTTTACTTTACCCCGAAACTACGACTGGTAGAGGGCTACACCCGAAAATTCAATATCAGTTTTCAGTGTAGATACATGTTTTGAGCTCTTCTGAGTAATCCAAGAGGAAACATTCGTAGAAAATAGATTTGTGTGTATGTGTGTGGGTGAGCAACATAACTCAAAAACAAAAAATTATGAGAAATATCAAACTTATCATTTAAGTCCAATATCTTCCAATAATAGACACGAAGATCTTCGAGAAAATCTCTCCCCCCATTCTAAACTTTACAGAGAAAAAATAGCAATTGTTTTATTTTCTCAAAACGGGTTGTAACCTTGTTGATTAGAATGTCACACATTTAATATACTGACCTAAGCAATGAAATAACCCTTAAACATTCTGTGTATATTATATGAAGTTCTGTTAACTCGACTGAATTCTGTAAAATATTGTAGAACATCGAAATATAGAGAAATAGAAAAAATGTATTACAGAAAAAATTTAGAGCTCATTATAATACACAGTTTATGCCAAATACACCTTTCTTGTAACATTAGACGTTTTCGAAGCATTCCATGTTGAGGCAGTATTATTAACACTTAAATTATTTCAGTCAAATTACGTATATAATAAGTAAATTCAATAACAGCCCGCCTTAAAGCAATATGTGTATGTGATAATTTGTAAAATGTATGCAACAGCCATTGCATATGCTTATATTATTGTAAACATGTTCAATAACGTTATGTGAATGCATTACGTAATTTAATAATGTAGAATCTGTGAGAAATAGGTCAAAAGTGCTAACAAAGAGGTAACAATGAGGTAACCTTGAAGCAATAATGAGTAAGAATGTTTAATAAGGCTACTAGTCATTATTGGAGTAACAATAATATAATTTTAGTGACATAAAATAGCCAATCAACGACCAGAAAAATCTTTAGTTAAATGAAGGTATTCTATTGGAGTAGGAAGAGCCAATCAGAGACTTAAAATACAGAAATTTATAAGTTTAAGCGGTTAAAATCAGTTCAGTTGCCTGTAGACAGAGTTACTAACCAGACGCAAAAAGTGTCCTCGAGAGTTTTAATACGTATTCGTGTGAGACAAAAAATAAGTTTACGTGTTAAAAAGTGTAATTAATTAATTAATTAAAGAATCTCACAGCTCTCCCTCTCTCTCTCTCTCTCTCTATATATATATATATATATAATTAATAAAAGAAGTGAAGTAAAATTATAATCTGTGTAAGCCTACATTCTTAGTCGTACCACAAACCTGCCAAGACATCCATGTCTCTAACAATAATACTGATGCAGCCGAGGCAAACATAAATATAATATTTAAAGAAACAGTCACATTACAAAGTTAATATTTTTTTTAAACTTGGGGCAAAGGCCACCGGAAAGTACATTTTTGGGGCGAAGGCTACCGGAAACTTTTTACCATTCATGCGGTTGCAACTACTTCAAGTTCGGCTCCCCAACAGTCGAAATAAAATACAACTTCTCTTAAAATTAAACTTCTTCAATGTTGCAAGTTTAGACTTTCCTGAGCGTCACTAAATGGACCTGCTTGAAGTTTGCGAATCTTCTCCTCTCCTACTTTGTTTTCTTTCCGTTGCAAAATTTGTTTCTCTATTTTATTAACGCCACTTTAACTACGTGGTCATACCGCGAGGGACCTGTTAGGAGACACCTTATGGCTCGGTGTGTGGCCTTCTAGGTCTCATTCCTGTACCATGCCATCATCTTCGTCACGTGTCCACAGAGACAGACAATTGTATCTCTGCTTCTAGACGTACCGGGCAGTCTAGCCACTTTCATTTTCTGTGGATAGGTGAAGAACATTTGTTTTGCCGCCTATTTACTATTGTTTTAGACTTAAAGTGGAACTTTAGATCGTCGTATTAAATATTCAAGCCACGTGGAAAACCACGAAAAATCCCAGTCACATTGGTCGGCCCAAGGTATTTGAACCCGGAACGTCCCGCATGCAGACCACAGACTTGCTGCCTGATCCATCCGACTCGGATCATACGATGTTGTTACCACAAATAAAACGTGAATGTTACGTTTAACTAAGCACCAGTTGTTAATTTAAAATCATTCCCAGGCAAAAACATCTGATATGTTACATTTACATGACTTACTCTACCCTCTATCGCTTATTGGTGGGTATATAAATTATTCTTAAGAAAGTTCATTTTGTTATATACTTCATTTTAACCGAGATAAACCTTTCCGGAAATAACCGCATTACAGTTTCCTTATAGATACAAAGGAAATGGTGATAGTCAAATGTTTAAAAACTCAACGCTATATGCTGGCCTTAAAATTTCAAACGCTTTCCCTGACATCGCGATAAACAACTGAAAATCGACAGGACTTTAAAAGAAACACCAGGTATTGAATAATTAGATCATTAATAATGGATATTCCGGAAATGGCTGATGCCACAAAAAAGTTTCTGAAATAAACTGTGTGTTTTAAAGAGATCTGCATTTTTTGTGTAGTACGTTTTCGTCTATCGTGTAACGTTTACCAGTTAAACAAGACTATATAAGTTTACTTCCGAATGAAGAGCACTTCACAAGCTATTTTCAAAAATTCAAGATACACATCGAATTTTGTCATGTAAGTATCTTAATAATGGTATTTTAATCAAAGTCGTTAGTGCCGTTTTTAGAAAATAAAACATTTCTAGCCATTTTCCATATAAAGCGTAGTTTGAGTTGGGGAGATGTTTGTGTCCATTTTTGGAAGGTACTGAACTTAAATACCAAGTTGGTGTTTATTCGACATTTCTTTTTTGACTGATGTTGTAACACGCACGTGCGCGGTTATTTTTCTTAAAATGCTTCTTTTTTGGATTCGGGGCCTCAAAACATGTATTTCCTATGAAAATGGTATCGAAGTTTTGGATGGAATGCAACAGATGAAAATAAAGACTGAGTCAGAACAGAGTTGAAGAACGCTTTGTTAAATACAAAACAAGTGCACAGCAAGTTTAATGGAGCTTAAAAAACTGATTTATGACGACTATAAATTCTTTAGTATTACATGGTTGAGAACAGATCGATGTCTTCACTGGTGTAACACAACCAAATACCAATATATATATATATATATATATATATATATATATATATCAGCGTTGTACAAACTATACTTGAGACACACTCAGAACAAAACACAAATGATCTGTCGAATCACAACTGAACTGCACTGACCGCTTTTAACTGTCCAAACTCTTCTCGACTGCATTTAACTTTTTAACTAACTCCATTGTGCGAGCAAGTGCAGCCCCTTATATCGGACCCGCAAACAAAGCGGAATGTTTTAGAAAGGGAACCTACTGGAACTGTCAAAATGAAACCTCTGGAGCGGGGAAGCAGAACATATTGAGCTATTTATTGTTCTGCAAGGGGATCGTCACACTCAAAGGCTGGGCCAAACTGCCGGTAAGCACCTCTGGGTCCGGCACCTGGGTGGGGCCTTCGAATGGCCATCGTAACAATAGCTACTGCGTAATAATAGAATAATACTCAGTATGGAATAACATCCCTTTATATGCCGCTTACCTACTCTGGAACCTTACTTTCGGCATGTTCTAGCAGCCTCGCTCCCTAGAACATTTCACTATGCGAGGTCTATATAAGAGGCTACTCTTGCCCGGACAGTCAGTTTAGAGTTAAGAATCTACGAAGTGAAAGTGCACGTGGTATTGAAGAGTGCCATGTAATTTACTCGTGAGCTGTGATTCGAAGGATCAGTTGTGTTTTGTTCCAAGTGTGTGCCTAAAGTGACTTAAGTGTAGCATTTATGCTACGCTGAGGGCCCTAAGTGACAAATAAAGTGTGTTTAGGAGTAACTGGTCTTCACATTTGTTACTAAATTAAATTGAGTTTTATTTATGGACGCTCTCTAACAGCTGTTGTCCTTAGCGTCCCATTCTATATTGGGCGTGTAAGACCGGTAATTTGGCTCAGAGGCCTCTTTATCGGGCTTGAGGTTCTTTTAAGTGCCGTAAATATACGACACGGGACATCGACTTTACTTCCCTTCCAAAGGAAGCCATGCTAAGGATGTTTACGCCCTCTTTGTATGTCCTGGACATAAAAAAACGAATAACGAACTCCCATTTGAGAAAAAGTAGTAAGTTGGAAAATTTAAGAGAATAACAAGCAATATCTCGGAAATGGTTCACTCAACAAAACAAATGTATATGACATAAATTGTGTATTTTAACGCGATCTACATTTTTTGTGTAGTAAAATTTTGTCTATCTCTTATGGTTTACCAGTTATGCAAAATCGTCCACAATGAAGAATACTTTTGGAGACATTCCCAGGAAATTCGAGATATACATTTTATTTGTCATGAAAATATCTTAAACGTATGGTATTTTATTCAAACTCATTAGAGCCATTTTTGAGAAAATTAAAATTTTCGAAAAATGTTCCATGTAAAGGGTAATCTAGGGTGGGGGGAGTTTCTTGAAAACCTTCGTGTCACATATCTGGAAGATACTGAATCTAAATACCAAGTTTGGTGTTTATCCGACTGTTCATTTCTGAGTTATGCTGTTCACAGACACACACGGACATGTTTCCAAAAACGCTTTTTTTGGATTCAGGGGGCCTCAAAACATATATTTTCGGTGAAATCTCGGTGTCGAATTTTTGAGTGGAAGACAGTACTTCCTCTACTTACTATACGTAGCAGAGAAAGTAAAATATCTGTTTTTAAAACATGAAACAAATTCTGTAAATACCAAAAATGTTTAAATATTGGTATATTTTTCTAAAACTTCTAAAACTAATAGTATGCAAGATGTTGAAAGCTGCCAAAACAAGTAATACTATTTAATCTTCTGTCTATTAAACATGAGAACTTAATCTCCATTAATATGGCTACTAGAATTATTGAAACTGTATAAGAATACCTCTGTCGTCCCTGTATGTGTTGAAATAAACTCAATTTTTTATTAACTTTATTTGTTGTATTAGACCAAACTGATTCCCGCAAATAATTAAAATTCACTACGTGCTCCACTGTTCTATGGTTTATAATTATCTCAATCCTCATTGTTTCTTTACTATAGAAAATCATGACTTTAGTTTTGCTTTCTGATATTTGTAAATTATATTTTATGGTGTTTTATTTAATCTAATTGCACTTCTATGTAGACTATTTTCATCTAATGCTATTACTATTTTAAAATTGTGATATAAAATCTTCTAGCATTCTTTAATGAAATTGTCCACATGTTCATTAAAAAGGATGCATGAAAGAGGTCATCCCTGGCTTAACCCTGGGGTTGTCGTCTTTTATCCCATTCTTAAACACATATTCTATTTTATGCATTTGTGGAGTTACTATATTGCATATTACAATCAACTATTTCAAAGTCAGTTTATCTTGACGTTTCACATATTTTCCGCTTCGCCTCAAAGCGCAGACAGTTATAATCTTATAGTGCACGAATATGCAGTCACTTGCTCTAGATTTAATGATATGACGTAGTCGTCTCACCAAGTCACGTCTTTGTGGTCTTGTTAAAATCTGACAGAACAGTTGGGGGCCTGCAAGTCTGTTCACAAGGGAATTCAATATATTCATTCCACACAACGAACAAAAACTGTGATGCAGAAACAGAGATGAACAACAAAAAATCTTCAACAAGTGCAGAAAACCCCAGTGCCCAAAACGTTGGAGCTACATCGATGTACACTCGGTTAAACTAAAAGTGGCCGATCTCTTGAGCACTTACATTTTTTCAAACTTGCTTCGAGTATGAGCGCGGTTCACAACCGTCAACTTTTGTGCGTCGCTTTGGCTGACTCTATAATACAAGCCACAGGGTACGGATTTGGTGTAGAGCTATGACTAAGCTACTTAACTTCTATGCCAGTGACTCGAGTTCGGTTCTCCGTAGCGGACTGTTATCTTTTATTGCTTGTGTAACTTCATTTTAGTCGAAAAAATAATTACAATAATGGTGAAATTTATGGTTATAAACTTAAACTGAGTTGAAATCTACCCCGACCAATAAATTAAAGTCATGGTTGTCATCTACCGGTATAATGGACTACTAAATAAACGGCACATGCAAAAACAAATCTGATGTGTTACACTCACATGATTTTATCTACTCTTGTACAAACTAGTTTTACAAACGCTTATTCTCCATATGCTTCATGTTAATCGAGATAAACATTTGCAGACTCTATCTTATTGCTAATTTTCTTGTAGATGTAAGGGGAAAATATATTTACAAGGGCAATATAGAAATACAGTAGCCTTTAAGCACATACATATCTCTTAATAGCTGGTTGCTAGGTGCAGCACCATTCCCTTTGCCACAGATTAATACTCTTTGCATACCCAAGACAAAAAAAAATGAATAACGAATTCACATTTGAGAAAATTATTGAAAAATTTTAGGGAATAACAAGTAATATCTCGAAAATGGTTCACTCAACAACAAAAATGTATATGACATAAATTGTGTATTTTAACGCAATCTACATTTTTTGTGTAGTAAAATTTTGTCTATATCTTATGGTTTACCAGTTATGCAAAACTCGTTCACAATGAAGAATACTTTTGGGGACATTCCCAGAAAATTCAAGATATACATTTTATTTGTCATGAAAATATCTTAAACATATGATATTTTAAGCATTTTTGAGAAAATTAAAATTTTCGAAAAATCTTCCATGTAAAGGGTAATCTGGGGTGGGGGGATTTTCTTGAAAACCTTCGTGTCGCATCTCTGGAAGATACTAAACCTAAATACCAAGTTTGGTGTATGTCCGACTGTTCGTTTCTAAGTTATGCTGTTCACAGACAGACAGACACACACACACAGACACACACACGGACATGTTTCTAAAAATGCTTTTTTTTGGATTCAGGGGTCTCAAAACATGTATTTCCGGTGAAATCTCGGTATCGAATTTTTGGGTGGAGTACAATACTTCCCCTACTTACTATACGTAGTACAGAAAGTAACTAGACGAAGTTACAATATTTATATTTTTATGTGCAACCACATACAGTTTGGAACTCCTCCTATAATGTCATACATATTTTATCACTGTTAGCGAGTAAGAAAGTTTTTATCTAAAGGTTGGTAGCACTGTTACGCTTAACAAAACAAGCGGTTTCTTTCTTTCCAACAGTATGCGAGTTTTTCTCTTAATTTTTACTTCGAAAAGCTTTTCTGTGAATGATGATTTCCGGTATGAAAACCCCGTTTTTCTGAAATTATTGAAGGTAAATATAATAAAGGTATAAATGTAATAATAATAATTGCTGATAAATATCTATGCAAATTTTAGAATTAAGAAATGATTCATCTTCCTTAATAAAGGATATCTTTGTATTAATGTAGGTAAGGCACTTAGAAGGTATAGATCGACACTTTGTAAGGGAATCAATTTGATGTTTTGATGTTTCTGAAGTTAGTACATGTAAAATTGGCAACTTATGGTCTTTAATCCTCCACTTAAAGCGATATTTTTTCTATATTTATTTTACGTCGGTTTAACTGCGGGTCTTATCGCGACGGATCTGTTACTTCGTCACATGTCCACAGAAGCATGTGCATTGCAACTGTCCTCTCCTTCAGTGACCGAAAGTTGGCAGCCTCGACGTATATGTTCCCGAGGTCGCAGGTTCAAACCCGGCGGAGGGCGATGGATTTTTTCGGGCGTAAAAATCCTTAGCATGGCTTCCTTCGGAAGGGAAGTAAAGCCGGTGGTCCCGTGTCGTAGATTTACTGCGCATAAACGAACCTCAAACCTGATAAAGAGGCCTCTGAACATAATTTCCAGCCTTTCACGCCCAATATAGAATGGGACGCTAAGGACCATAGCAGTTAAGGTGCGTCCATAAATAAATTTAATTTTATCGACGTGTGCATAGAAACATGCGCATAGCAACTGTACCTCCGCTTCAACACGTGCTAAACAGACGGTATTAGATGCCGTCCAGTCTACCTGCTTTCATTATCTGTGGATAGATGGCAGAACATTCGCTATTACCACCCAGTTTCAGTTTCGCTATTGTTTTAGACTTAAGATAGAACTTTTGGTCGTGGTATTAAATATGCAACACGGTATTTGTCTTGACGACTGAGGGAAACCACGAGTTGGTCGGCACACGGGATTTGAACTCGGCACACCTACCGAATCGTTACCGCCAGAGCCATCCCGCTCGATAAAATGATATTGTTAAGCACACGAAGAAACAAAACGTTGTTTTTAGGAAAAGTGAAGAATATCGCTTCTGCTTTTTAAATGCTGGAACGGAAGAGATGTGCGCAAGTTTTCAATTACTGTGGACTTTGGGATGTGTTTGTCTAGCTTGGCAGTTACTGCTAGCTTAAACGTCCAATTACCTCCTGGTGGCTGGCCAATTAGAATCAGCGACACCCAGGCAAACAAGAGGATTGGCAGCTGACTTCAGACATTTTAGTTAAGAGCTCAGTAAATACATTTAACCCCGTGAAAGCACTTGCAACAGCGTCTGACAAGAAATGGAGGAAACGAGCTTACCTTTGGAAAAACGATCTACAGGACGCCACAGAATCAAAAACAGTTTCACAAAGCATTTCATGTATCTATGGCGAGTTTTTACTTTACCCCGAAACTACGACTGGTAGAGGGCTACACCCGAAAATTCAATATCAGTTTTCAGTGTAGATACATGTTTTGAGCTCTTCTGAGTAATCCAAGAGGAAACATTCGTAGAAAATAGATTTGTGTGTATGTGTGTGGGTGAGCAACATAACTCAAAAACAAAAAATTATGAGAAATATCAAACTTATCATTTAAGTCCAATATCTTCCAATAATAGACACGAAGATCTTCGAGAAAATCTCTCCCCCCATTCTAAACTTTACAGAGAAAAAATAGCAATTGTTTTATTTTCTCAAAACGGGTTGTAACCTTGTTGATTAGAATGTCACACATTTAATATACTGACCTAAGCAATGAAATAACCCTTAAACATTCTGTGTATATTATATGAAGTTCTGTTAACTCGACTGAATTCTGTAAAATATTGTAGAACATCGAAATATAGAGAAATAGAAAAAATGTATTACAGAAAAAATTTAGAGCTCATTATAATACACAGTTTATGCCAAATACACCTTTCTTGTAACATTAGACGTTTTCGAAGCATTCCATGTTGAGGCAGTATTATTAACACTTAAATTATTTCAGTCAAATTACGTATATAATAAGTAAATTCAATAACAGCCCGCCTTAAAGCAATATGTGTATGTGATAATTTGTAAAATGTATGCAACAGCCATTGCATATGCTTATATTATTGTAAACATGTTCAATAACGTTATGTGAATGCATTACGTAATTTAATAATGTAGAATCTGTGAGAAATAGGTCAAAAGTGCTAACAAAGAGGTAACAATGAGGTAACCTTGAAGCAATAATGAGTAAGAATGTTTAATAAGGCTACTAGTCATTATTGGAGTAACAATAATATAATTTTAGTGACATAAAATAGCCAATCAACGACCAGAAAAATCTTTAGTTAAATGAAGGTATTCTATTGGAGTAGGAAGAGCCAATCAGAGACTTAAAATACAGAAATTTATAAGTTTAAGCGGTTAAAATCAGTTCAGTTGCCTGTAGACAGAGTTACTAACCAGACGCAAAAAGTGTCCTCGAGAGTTTTAATACGTATTCGTGTGAGACAAAAAATAAGTTTACGTGTTAAAAAGTGTAATTAATTAATTAATTAAAGAATCTCACAGCTCTCCCTCTCTCTCTCTCTCTCTCTCTATATATATATATATATATATATATATATAATTAATAAAAGAAGTGAAGTAAAATTATAATCTGTGTAAGCCTACATTCTTAGTCGTACCACAAACCTGCCAAGACATCCATGTCTCTAACAATAATACTGATGCAGCCGAGGCAAACATAAATATAATATTTAAAGAAACAGTCACATTACAAAGTTAATATTTTTTTTAAACTTGGGGCAAAGGCCACCGGAAAGTACATTTTTGGGGCGAAGGCTACCGGAAACTTTTTACCATTCATGCGGTTGCAACTACTTCAAGTTCGGCTCCCCAACAGTCGAAATAAAATACAACTTCTCTTAAAATTAAACTTCTTCAATGTTGCAAGTTTAGACTTTCCTGAGCGTCACTAAATGGACCTGCTTGAAGTTTGCGAATCTTCTCCTCTCCTACTTTGTTTTCTTTCCGTTGCAAAATTTGTTTCTCTATTTTATTAACGCCACTTTAACTACGTAGTCATACCGCGAGGGACCTGTTAGGAGACACCTTATGGCTCGGTGTGTGGCCTTCTAGGTCTCATTCCTGTACCATGCCATCATCTTCGTCACGTGTCCACAGAGACAGACAATTGTATCTCTGCTTCTAGACGTACCGGGCAGTCTAGCCACTTTCATTTTCTGTGGATAGGTGAAGAACATTTGTTTTGCCGCCTATTTACTATTGTTTTAGACTTAAAGTGGAACTTTAGATCGTCGTATTAAATATTCAAGCCACGTGGAAAACCACGAAAAATCCCAGTCACATTGGTCGGCCCAAGGTATTTGAACCCGGAACGTCCCGCATGCAGACCACAGACTTGCTGCCTGATCCATCCGACTCGGATCATACGATGTTGTTACCACAAATAAAACGTGAATGTTACGTTTAACTAAGCACCAGTTGTTAATTTAAAATCATTCCCAGGTAAAAACATCTGATATGTTACATTTACATGACTTACTCTACCCTCTATCGCTTATTGGTGGGTATATAAATTATTCTTAAGAAAGTTCATTTTGTTATATACTTCATTTTAACCGAGATAAACCTTTCCGGAAATAACCGCATTACAGTTTCCTTATAGATACAAAGGAAATGGTGATAGTCAAATGTTTAAAAACTCAACGCTATATGCTGGCCTTAAAATTTCAAACGCTTTCCCTGACATCGCGATAAACAACTGAAAATCGACAGGACTTTAAAAGAAACACCAGGTATTGAATAATTAGATCATTAATAATGGATATTCCGGAAATGGCTGATGCCACAAAAAAGTTTCTGAAATAAACTGTGTGTTTTAAAGAGATCTGCATTTTTTGTGTAGTACGTTTTCGTCTATCGTGTAACGTTTACCAGTTAAACAAGACTATATAAGTTTACTTCCGAATGAAGAGCACTTCACAAGCTATTTTCAAAAATTCAAGATACACATCGAATTTTGTCATGTAAGTATCTTAATAATGGTATTTTAATCAAAGTCGTTAGTGCCGTTTTTAGAAAATAAAACATTTCTAGCCATTTTCCATATAAAGCGTAGTTTGAGTTGGGGAGATGTTTGTGTCCATTTTTGGAAGGTACTGAACTTAAATACCAAGTTGGTGTTTATTCGACATTTCTTTTTTGACTGATGTTGTAACACGCACGTGCGCGGTTATTTTTCTTAAAATGCTTCTTTTTTGGATTCGGGGCCTCAAAACATGTATTTCCTATGAAAATGGTATCGAAGTTTTGGATGGAATGCAACAGATGAAAATAAAGACTGAGTCAGAACAGAGTTGAAGAACGCTTTGTTAAATACAAAACAAGTGCACAGCAAGTTTAATGGAGCTTAAAAAACTGATTTATGACGACTATAAATTCTTTAGTATTACATGGTTGAGAACAGATCGATGTCTTCACTGGTGTAACACAACCAAATACCAATATATATATATATATATATCAGCGTTGTACAAACTATACTTGAGACACACTCAGAACAAAACACAAATGATCTGTCGAATCACAACTGAACTGCACTGACCGCTTTTAACTGTCCAAACTCTTCTCGACTGCATTTAACTTTTTAACTAACTCCATTGTGCGAGCAAGTGCAGCCCCTTATATCGGACCCGCAAACAAAGCGGAATGTTTTAGAAAGGGAACCTACTGGAACTGTCAAAATGAAACCTCTGGAGCGGGGAAGCAGAACATATTGAGCTATTTATTGTTCTGCAAGGGGATCGTCACACTCAAAGGCTGGGCCAAACTGCCGGTAAGCACCTCTGGGTCCGGCACCTGGGTGGGGCCTTCGAATGGCCATCGTAACAATAGCTACTGCGTAATAATAGAATAATACTCAGTATGGAATAACATCCCTTTATATGCCGCTTACCTACTCTGGAACCTTACTTTCGGCATGTTCTAGCAGCCTCGCTCCCTAGAACATTTCACTATGCGAGGTCTATATAAGAGGCTACTCTTGCCCGGACAGTCAGTTTAGAGTTAAGAATCTACGAAGTGAAAGTGCACGTGGTATTGAAGAGTGCCATGTAATTTACTCGTGAGCTGTGATTCGAAGGATCAGTTGTGTTTTGTTCCAAGTGTGTGCCTAAAGTGACTTAAGTGTAGCATTTATGCTACGCTGAGGGCCCTAAGTGACAAATAAAGTGTGTTTAGGAGTAACTGGTCTTCACATTTGTTACTAAATTAAATTGAGTTTTATTTATGGACGCTCTCTAACAGCTGTTGTCCTTAGCGTCCCATTCTATATTGGGCGTGTAAGACCGGTAATTTGGCTCAGAGGCCTCTTTATCGGGCTTGAGGTTCTTTTAAGTGCCGTAAATATACGACACGGGACATCGACTTTACTTCCCTTCCAAAGGAAGCCATGCTAAGGATGTTTACGCCCTCTTTGTATGTCCTGGACATAAAAAAACGAATAACGAACTCCCATTTGAGAAAAAGTAGTAAGTTGGAAAATTTAAGAGAATAACAAGCAATATCTCGGAAATGGTTCACTCAACAAAACAAATGTATATGACATAAATTGTGTATTTTAACGCGATCTACATTTTTTGTGTAGTAAAATTTTGTCTATCTCTTATGGTTTACCAGTTATGCAAAATCGTCCACAATGAAGAATACTTTTGGAGACATTCCCAGGAAATTCGAGATATACATTTTATTTGTCATGAAAATATCTTAAACGTATGGTATTTTATTCAAACTCATTAGAGCCATTTTTGAGAAAATTAAAATTTTCGAAAAATGTTCCATGTAAAGGGTAATCTAGGGTGGGGGGAGTTTCTTGAAAACCTTCGTGTCACATATCTGGAAGATACTGAATCTAAATACCAAGTTTGGTGTTTATCCGACTGTTCATTTCTGAGTTATGCTGTTCACAGACACACACGGACATGTTTCCAAAAACGCTTTTTTTGGATTCAGGGGGCCTCAAAACATATATTTTCGGTGAAATCTCGGTGTCGAATTTTTGAGTGGAAGACAGTACTTCCTCTACTTACTATACGTAGCAGAGAAAGTAAAATATCTGTTTTTAAAACATGAAACAAATTCTGTAAATACCAAAAATGTTTAAATATTGGTATATTTTTCTAAAACTTCTAAAACTAATAGTATGCAAGATGTTGAAAGCTGCCAAAACAAGTAATACTATTTAATCTTCTGTCTATTAAACATGAGAACTTAATCTCCATTAATATGGCTACTAGAATTATTGAAACTGTATAAGAATACCTCTGTCGTCCCTGTATGTGTTGAAATAAACTCAATTTTTTATTAACTTTATTTGTTGTATTAGACCAAACTGATTCCCGCAAATAATTAAAATTCACTACGTGCTCCACTGTTCTATGGTTTATAATTATCTCAATCCTCATTGTTTCTTTACTATAGAAAATCATGACTTTAGTTTTGCTTTCTGATATTTGTAAATTATATTTTATGGTGTTTTATTTAATCTAATTGCACTTCTATGTAGACTATTTTCATCTAATGCTATTACTATTTTAAAATTGTGATATAAAATCTTCTAGCATTCTTTAATGAAATTGTCCACATGTTCATTAAAAAGGATGCATGAAAGAGGTCATCCCTGGCTTAACCCTGGGGTTGTCGTCTTTTATCCCATTCTTAAACACATATTCTATTTTATGCATTTGTGGAGTTACTATATTGCATATTACAATCAACTATTTCAAAGTCAGTTTATCTTGACGTTTCACATATTTTCCGCTTCGCCTCAAAGCGCAGACAGTTATAATCTTATAGTGCACGAATATGCAGTCACTTGCTCTAGATTTAATGATATGACGTAGTCGTCTCACCAAGTCACGTCTTTGTGGTCTTGTTAAAATCTGACAGAACAGTTGGGGGCCTGCAAGTCTGTTCACAAGGGAATTCAATATATTCATTCCACACAACGAACAAAAACTGTGATGCAGAAACAGAGATGAACAACAAAAAATCTTCAACAAGTGCAGAAAACCCCAGTGCCCAAAACGTTGGAGCTACATCGATGTACACTCGGTTAAACTAAAAGTGGCCGATCTCTTGAGCACTTACATTTTTTCAAACTTGCTTCGAGTATGAGCGCGGTTCACAACCGTCAACTTTTGTGCGTCGCTTTGGCTGACTCTATAATACAAGCCACAGGGTACGGATTTGGTGTAGAGCTATGACTAAGCTACTTAACTTCTATGCCAGTGACTCGAGTTCGGTTCTCCGTAGCGGACTGTTATCTTTTATTGCTTGTGTAACTTCATTTTAGTCGAAAAAATAATTACAATAATGGTGAAATTTATGGTTATAAACTTAAACTGAGTTGAAATCTACCCCGACCAATAAATTAAAGTCATGGTTGTCATCTACCGGTATAATGGACTACTAAATAAACGGCACATGCAAAAACAAATCTGATGTGTTACACTCACATGATTTTATCTACTCTTGTACAAACTAGTTTTACAAACGCTTATTCTCCATATGCTTCATGTTAATCGAGATGTTAATCTTATTGCTAATTTTCTTGTAGATGCAAGGGGAATTGGTTGACTTTAAGAGAGTCAAATCTTTTAAGAGCTGGTTGCTATATGCAGTATTTCATTCTCTTTGCATTGCCAGGACAAAAAAATGAATAACGAATTCCCATTTGAGAAAAATTATAAATATTTGAAAATTTAAGGAAATGACAAGCAATATCTGGAAAATGGTTCACTCAACCAAAAAAATGTATATGATATAAATTGTGTATTTTAACGGGATCTACATTTTATGTGTAGTAAATTTTGTCTATCTCTTATGGTTTACGAATTATGCAAAAGTGGTTTACAATGAAGAATACTTTTGGAGAAATTCCCAGAAAATTCAAGATATACATTTTATTTGTAATGAAAGTATCTTAAACATATGATATTTTAATCAAAATCGTTAGACCTGTTTTTGAGAAAATTAAAATTTTCGAAAAATGTTCCATGTAAAGGCTAATCTGGGGTGGGGGGATTTTCTTGAAAACCTTCGTGTCGCATCTCTGGAAGATACTGAACCTAAATACCAAGTTTGGTGTTTATCCGACGTTTATCTACGTAGTAGAGAAGTTGAAAATGAAGAACATATGATATACTTTCACTCATGTATTTGAAATGTATGGAGAAAAAACTGATTAGCTCCAAGGAAATTTGAACTTGCAACCCCAGCAACAGTAAGCTAACTCTGTACCACTGAGCTAAGAGTGCTGCAGTAACGAGCTTTAGTCGCACTCCACTTGAGAACCATACATCAATTCAGTGTTGAAACTTCTGTCTGTTTGAAATGTGATATATCAATTATTTTCGCGGAGGACTTGTGATTACAGTTGTGTTCCCCATTATAACTACTACAAGAATGTGTGCAACATTATGAACCAAGCCTGGCTGTCCCGAGAGCCCCGTTTCTCAGACCGAGTTTACATCACGACGCTGCAAATGTTTCTTCACACTACTGATTTGACGTGACATCGCGGGATGGCCATGCAATTGTACCTTCCCTTCCGACCCAATTCTCCGCTTCAAGCAAAAAGAGCATGTACTACATTCACATGACTTTCTCTACCAAGTATTGTTTATTCATATGTGCCATCTACAAGCTATTCCCACGAAAACTTAAGTTTTTGTGTGCTTCCTGTTAATCGGAATAAACCTTTGCAGAATTAGTTTCATTATACATCCGTTGTATGTACAAGAGACATCGAGGACAGCGAATCGAAAACCAGATGTTTAAAAGCTTTATGCTGATCTTAAAATTTCATACTCCTTCTATGACAGCGCGAGAAATAACTGGATAGCGACAACACTTTAAAAATACAGATGTTAAAAAATTCAAAATAATAATAAGCGATATTTGGCAAATGGCAGAGCCTCAAAACGTTATTTAAAGAAAAATGTATGCTTTAAAGGAATGTATATTTTTTTTATATAGTAGGCTTTTGTGTATATATTAAGGTCTACCAGTTATACAAAATTATATAAAATTCATTCCAAATGAAAACGTTTTAACAGACCATTCCCAGAATTTTCAAGATATACATTTTAAGTGTTATGTATATATGTTTAATGTGGATAAAATAAATGAGTCGAACGATATTAAAAGCCTTCATTTACATAATGATGGTAAATCTGGAGATCGTTTCGAGACTTCAAGATCTCATCTTCTGCAGGAATTGGAAGCGACTGACTCTCGTTCAAGGATACAAAATATATCTAACCCATGTGGACGATTGGAAGGACCTCAGGTGGTAGTTTTTATAGCTACTGAAGGTGAACCAGATGACTGCTGTACCGACATCTCTTGTAGTGTAGTGTAACTAGAAGTAGGATGAACTCCCATCTTGATCTGTTTTCTTCTGAAGGTGAACCGTTGGATGACGTCACCCGCCTTCTGGTTCACCTTCTGAAGAAAACAGATCAAGATGGAGTTCATTCTACTTCTAGTTCCACTACACTACAAGAGATGTCGGTACAACAGTCATCTGGTTCACCCAGGACCCTCTGGATAACGCACCTGACACTGACATTCAAAATGGCGGCCGTATGTGGTGGAAATTTGGGAAATGCGTTAATCACTTCTTGTCTACAGGTTATGACTTCTCCACAGTAAAATACAATTAATGTGGTGCAGTGACATGTCTTTTGTGTAGATATATGCTGTTGTGTACAAAAACGCTGCCTTTTAAGTAAACTAAATGCATTTTAACATTAAATGAAATATGTAACCTCTAACAACATTCATGCAGTCTAGAGCTTTGTATGCTATAACTTAACAGCATTTCTAAACTACAGCTACTTATTTAAATTACAAAGGACATAGTTTTATAAACTGCAAACACTGTAATACTTGCATGAAACACAACTGTTGATATTGAGGTTGACGCTGATTGCGTTCACTCAAAATTACGTGTCACTATTTACACTGTTAGTCACACTGTACGTACACAATACTATATGCACAAAATATACACTGGATGGCACGAAATGGCGTTGTTTACAGTAATTAGCTATTAAATTTAGAAGCTTTAGGGTTACTTTTGCTTTAACTGAACGCTTTTCATTTATAAGTTATTCAAAACCATACAACTTAGCGACCTATAGCATCCTTTACTAGTTTTTGCAGAGAGTCTACACCGATAGACTGAAATATAACAAATAAGTAGTCTTAAACCAGCACTGCAAGTGAAATATATGAAATACATAACCTTAAACAGCATTGCAAAATAACATTCGTGCAGTCCACAGTATTGCATGCAACAACGTAACAGCATAAATACGATGGCTGAATTAAAACAAACTGTCAGAAATGCACTATTGTGCAGTTTAATACTTTCTTGGAACCATTATAAAAGTACCACAGTGACGGAATTAACCTTTCTTATAACTAAGTTCGGAAACAACGATGTATGCATACAGGCGAATCCTTCGAAGGCGTAAAGTGTTTAGATTTATGTATATTAACCGTTTAGTTTTAAATCTTTATATTTTGTAAATATGAATGGCAATACTTCGGTATATGAGAATAACTGGGACTCACTATACACATACACGCTCAAATACTCATAATTGTTTTCAAATATACATAACTTAACATATTTTATAACTCAAATTAACACTGTATATAGTGTATTTTAAAATATTTATCACAATTATTTGCACCTCTATTCATTATAATCAAAGTTCGATTTACATCCGGAAACATAATGGCGTTGCATGTTTTAGGTTAAGTATATTTACAACTATAACGTCCAAACTGTAACAATTTCTTTATTTCACCACAGTAACCGTGACACAAACTATATTCTCAAGTAGATAAATTAAAAAATGTATAATTATACTTTACATTTAATGTTGCCATAATCTACATGTAATATATTATTAAACATAAGTAACACTTGGAAAGCACACGGCACTGAAAACGGATGACTGGGATTATTCCCGTTTCCCAAATTGCTCAAATAAAGGTTTTCAAACACTATTGCTTCACTAATGTGATTACAAACTGCCGCAGTTACTAAAATACTATAAACCACAGGCATTCGAAACACAGCGCAGCAGTTAGCGAGTGTAAACACCTCAGGGATCACCACCAACTACCGCCGCCATTTTTCTCAATCTCGAAACCAGTGTCAGGTCCGTTGTTTCTAGAGGGTCCTGGTTCACATTCAGTGGTTATAAAAACTACCACCTGAGGTCCTTCCAATCGTCCACATGGGTTAGATATATTTTGTATCCTTGAACGAGAGTCAGTCGCTTCCAATTCCTGCAGAAGATGAGATCTTGAAGTCTCGAAACGGTCGTCCAGATTTTACCATCATTATGTAAGTGAAGGCTTTTAATATCATTCGACTCATTTATTTTATCAATTGACTCTTCACTGTAATATTGTCATATTTCAATTTTGATATGTTTAATGTACGTTTTAATCAAAATAGAGCCATTTATGGGGAAATCAACAATTTAGAAATGTTTTCTATGTGAGGGGTAATTTAGTGTGGGGAATTTTCTTGAAAATATTGTGTCACATCTTTTGAAGGTACTGAATCTAGTTACCAAGTTTGGCATTTGTCACCGAGTTTTCGTTTTTGAGTTATACTGTTCACAAACACACTCAGACGCGCACACCGACACGTGCCTTTTTCTAAAAAGTTTTTTCTTATTCTGAGACATCCAAACATGTATTTTTGGTGAAATTTCGATATTGAATTTTTGGGTGGAGTACGTTACCTTCTCCATCTACTAGATACGTTGTAGATAAAGTATAAAGTGTGCAGGTGCTCCATCTAGTCGCATCCACATCTGGCGACTGCATCAACCGAACCCAGTGCCTCATTGCAAGGTAAGCTTATATCCGCAGTGTAGCCCCTCACACTACCAAGCCTGTAGTGACTCAGGATTACTTCCTAGACCATAAGAACCTTTTCTGAAACTGTTGTATTTCTATCCCTTAGGTTTGCGTACAACCGTTTAAATCACCTTGTACAGAGCGGTCGCTGTATGTTGGGGCCACAAATTGTGTGTACAGTAGTGGAAATTAGTATAAAGGCATAGATGTTTGTAATAAAATGAACATGTTCTGTTGGAATATTGTTGCATACAGTATATCTACAATAGTATGAGATTCAGTAAACTCACAAATGCATTCAAATGGTATCTCATTTGATTTCAGTAGTACAGTGTGACAAGGAATCAACGATTCAGGTGATAGAGGATGGAAATATGTATAAAGGCAGTCAGAGCTGTGTGGTGTTAGGGTTTGCATATGTGCATGTACTGCAGTCAGTAAACAGACACCACTAGTGTCAGCTTGACGTGTATTGCATAAACCATTATGGTGACAATGCCATGTGCGAAATGGATACATTGATGAAAAAGGAAAAATCAGTGTGTACAAAAAATGGGAGTGTTTAGTAATCCAATGGCAAGATGTTGAACCCTTATAGTTCAGTGATTGATAGTTTTGTTACATTGGATGCACAATATTGAAGCCGAAATTATAAAGTCAATAATTATCATAATAATCTGGGAAGGATAGCAAAATAAAATAAATAATAAAATATTTAAAATCATTGCATGTATTAAAAGGAGAAGCATTGGGAAAATTGTTGACTGTTAAAAGCGATAGAAAGACCGGACAGGCACGGCTTAGCTAATTAGGGACCAGCCCCAGGTATAAAGAGTAAAACCGCTGAAACCAGTTTCTCCTGGAAATAATGGGTGCAGTTGCACTGACCAGAAAGTGAAAGTCACTAGAAGCTTCATGACGCTCAGTTTGGTGCGAAATGTTTAAGGGGAGAGATGGGAAGTTAGTTCTTCTTTGTATCGCGCGTTGATGAGGAGACTCTCGCTGGGGCACTCTCGGAGTGCGGAACAACATTCTCGTCGAGTTCTTGCGAACTTACAAGAGGGTCGAACGATCAAATGTAATTGATAATCTTCGGTCTTGGAAAAGACACAGTAACATCGTAAGAATTTAAAAGTGATCGGCAAATCTTGTCTTATTTTAATGGTGAATAAAAGTGTTCCAAGAAAGCGTTCGTGTTCCTATATACACACACTCACGCAAACCCAGTGATTAAAGTTTCATGCTCAAGCAGCCGTGGCAAAGTAAAAAAAACAACAACAAAAACAAGGAGGAGGAAAGCAGCAATTGTGAGGCAAATGTATTGCTTCATTGGTGGAGGACGTAGCGTGTCTGCGTTAATATGGAAAGAACATAAGCTATGTGCAGAGTAGAAAATTATCTGAGGTATCTAAACAGTTACTTTTGAACAAAACAAGAGTCAAAAATTGTTAATTCTTCCCAACCTGTTGCTTATTTACAGTTTCCAGCAATTGCCATATGTGTAAAACAAATTTTGTCAAATGAGGAACATCTTCAATTCAAGAAACAACTGCATAATCCAGATCTAACACTCGCTGATAAGAAGGCTTGATTGGATTTTGCTGAAAAAGTATGTCATGGACTTCAGAATGGGATAAAGTGATCTGCAGTGATGAGAAGAAGTGTAATTTAGATGGGCCTAATATATTTCAGTATTATCAGCAGATCAGCCAATAAGAATGAAGAGAAATTTTGGTGGCAGAGGTGTTATGTTTGGGAATCCTTCTACGCTAAAGGTAAATCAGAATGAACTAACATGTACTCTATGATGCTAGAGACAGAATTGATTCAAGTGTACGAGGACCTAGGGGAAGAAAGTATAATTTTCAACATAATGTAACTATGCATTCTTCTGTTACAGCCAAAATGTAGTTTGAACAAACAGATATTGTCTTGCTCTGGCCAGCACGTAGCCCAATTTTGAATCCTATAGAAAATCTTTGGCAAACACTTGCAAGGCATCTTTTACCCAATGGAAGGCAACTTCAGGCCATATCTTAGCTGAAAAGAGCAATACCAGAAGAGTGGGTCAACATTTCATTGCAAGGAATAATAACTCCACCCAAAAAATGCCTAAGATACATTTTAATGTATATAAGAATAAAGGTGCTTCGACAAAGTATTAACAATGCAATTACCAATAGGACAGAGGGTGCCTTTATACCAATTTCCACCAAGAAATGCAAATGTGTTATTTTGTTACTTGTTTTACGATAGAAAGCATGACTTTTATACTGCTTACATCTACTACTTTCATAATAAATTAGATACATTTGGCTATGAAATTGTACTTACTACTTTTCAGTAGGAAACGCAGTGCCTTTATACTGATTTCCACTACTGTATGTATGCTCTGCCTGCACTGCAGGCTACCTTCTATTCATGCTGTAAGCACTAGAGTTTGTGCATCTCAAAGATAAAAGTTTATTCAAGACATCTGTATTGTGTATGAATTATATAAGATTATTTTATGGGTCCATTGAAATGCCTACCATGCTTGAACAACGAATTTTCATGCACGATATATACGTAAAAACCGAATCACGTAGACAGGTGTGTGCACAACATCAAGAGAAATTTCCTGGTGTTACAGTTCCAGGTAGAAATAATGTTATATGCATGGTTAATAAGTTTAGGACAACTCGGCCGCTAAACGCTAAACCTAAGAAGCGAAAACGAAACATTCTAACGGAGGAAAAAAATTGACCAAATTGGTGCATCATTCGAACCCTAAAAAATAAAGTTCATACAAACAATCCCCAAACCATAGACGAAATTAAGGATAATATAAGAACAGAAATTATGAATTTAAATTAAATTGAGTTTTATTGATGGACGCTCTTTAACTGCTGTGATCCTTAGCGCCCCATTCTATATTGGTCGTGAAAGACCGGTAATTTTGCTCAGAGGCCTCTTTATCAGGCTTGAGGTTCTTTTACGTGCGGTAAATCTACAACACGGGGCCGCCGGTTTTATTTCCCTTCCGAAGGAAGTCATGCTAGGGATTTTTACGCCCGAAAAAATCCATCGCCTTCCGCAGGGTTTGAACCCGCGACCTCGGGAACTAGAGGCTAGCATGGTAACAGAAATTATGAGAATTACGCAAGAACTTATGCGTGTAAATGGAAATTCCATCCGAAGATGCCAGCAATGCCTGAATACAGATGGACAATATTTTCAACACCACTTATAATAAGGTTAGTGCTCATTATAGTGCATGTTGTTATCTGTCGTGAGCAAGTAATGCGGGAGATTTAGAATGGAAAACCCCCAATGTATTAAATAGTACGCGATCCGTGGACCCGTAATATAACAAATGCTCTGTATGCGATGTTGAGTTGTAATGGTAGAGAAAGTCTTGTGAAGGTGACAAATTACACTGGTTGTTTTGGTATATGTTCTGGACTTAAGTCTCATTACTATTAAAGCTTCTTAGGCATCTTTTTTGCAATTTCCCGCAGAACGCAACCAGTTATAGAAACACAAAAAGACTCTACCCACCGCGCTGTAAAGAGAGAAAAAGAGGCTGCAGATTCCTCTCCGAGCTCAGTGTCAAGTCTAATATCTGGACCGTTCATCAGCAGATGCCTTTCTTCGTTCTGAATGTGAATAACGCCAACCTCTTTTAATTAAATAGGATCGCTATCAAGCAAGAGGAATTCCAAGAAGAGTGACGGGGTTATGAAGCGGCACTTGTATAATGGATGCCTCTGACAGCGCACTGATACATTTCATATCCTCCTGGTACAACAACAGTCGAGATAAAACTTCGTTACCATTTTAAACAAAGTGTCTCTACTCTATTCAGACAATTCCCATTACAGAAGCTTCATCAATAACACAAGCGTTTACATGACATCACCGCCAGGCTGAATCCCAACGTAAAGAAATCCATTAAATTTGACAACGAGTTACATATTTATGTCATCTAAAAATATCATTTTTCTATTTACTTCAACTTATTTGAGTTGAACGTTTGCACAAGGAGGATACAGGAGGGATACTTAAATATTTATCCTGGATTTGAAATTCAATACTAATTGTGACATCATGACAGAAAAAAAAATCTGATGTGTTACACTCACACGACTTTCTCTACTCTTGTACAAACTATTTTTACAAACGCTTATTCTCCATATGCTGCATGTTAATCGAGATGTTAATCTTATTGCTAATTTTCTTGTAGCTGCAGGGGGAATATGGCAGGCTTTAAGTGATTGTCAAATACTTTAAGACCTGGTTGCTATGTGGAGTATTCCATTTTCTTTGTATTACCAGGACATAAAAAAATTGAATAACAAATTTCAGAAAAAGCATAAGTATTGGAAAATTTAAGGAAATAACAAGCAATGTCTCGAAAATGGTTCACTCAACAACAAAAAAATGCATATGGCATAAATTGTGTATTTTAACGCGATCTACATTTTTTGTGCAGTAACACTTTGTCTATCTCTTATGGTTTACCAGTTATGCAGAAGTCGTTCACAATGAAGAACACTTTTGGAGACATTCCCAGAAAATTCAAGATATACATTTGATTTGTCATAAAAATATCGTAAACATATGATATTTTAATCAAAATCGTTAGAGCCATTTTTGAGAATAATCAACAAATTGCAGAATCTAGAGCCTACAAGAGAATGTGCCTCAACAGCTTCCACTTCTATCTCTTCTTCTTCTTCTTTGTATTTATTTTGATACGTCCTGAAGTCACTAGAATCCTCTTTGACGTCTTATTACCCCATCTGTAAGATTAATTGAATTTTCCCAACATCTATAATAGTAGGCAATCCTAACTTATATGAAAATCCGGTGTATAAGCTACTTATAATCTTATTTTTTAAAATAATCTTAAGGTCTCCTTTCTTGATGCTGGTATTGCAAAACCAAGGTTTATTATTACTTGAATTCTTATTAGGATCCAAATTATAAAAATAATTATCACACTATATATTAAGGCTAAAGATTTTTGCATCCTTTTTTACCACTTCCATCTCTAATAACAGTACATCCGTTGTTTGCAACAAGAAAAATGTTCCATTAACTTTGAGTTTTAATATTTGTATGTTTTGAAGTTCCCCATTAAATATCCACTTGTATGTATTGTTTTGCGGAACAAACAGCTAAACATGTTTTATTTGAATGTGCTACACTATAACAGAAAGGAATAATTTTCAAAACTGAATGTTAGAAACATATGGGAAGTGGACAAATGCAGAATAAAAATTATTTAATGAATACAATAAAAAAAATTCACAGATTATCTCAAGTCAAAACTAGAGAATATAGTGGCGTATAGTGAAACATGTAGAGGTGTATTTCTACATAGTACCGTGTCCCTACTTGCGCCAGCTGTTTTATTTAGTAATTAACTCTCAAGTGTAAAAGAGAAGAAAGAACATCGTGCTTATGTAAATCAAATCATAACAAACAACCTTATATAATTAATTTAAGCACTCGAAATGCTTTCCGATACGGATATGTTTTTCCTAGTGGAGGTTTCAATTGTGTATTCAAAGTTTAAAACGCTGTAGTGCTACAAAACTGCACATTTTGTCTTATTACACTGTGTAATCTTGGACTTCAATTGTTAAACATTTAGATACATACAAATCATTTAGTTTTGTAATTATAAAACAAACGAGGTGGCGCCGCGGTAACGCGTGCGACTCGCATTCAGGTGGTCCAGGGTTTGATCCCCGTCGACCGCTCACTCTGACTCACGGGTTTTTCGTGGTTTCCTGGGTCTGCAGGCGATTTTTGGGGTGGTTCATCTTCTACCACGGCTTTTCTGTCCCTTATTTTCTTTACCCACAATCTCCTTCACTGTCATCTGTTTCAGGGCTGTAGGACCAGACGGCAGTAGAGGTTTCTCCCTGGCGTCGTTAAGTCTCGCCTCCGAGTGGGTCCCGTCAGGGGGAACCGCCGGGGTTTCGGTGGCTTGTGGGTGGGCCCGGGCGTTCGGTTTGGAAATGTTAGGGACCCAGTACATATTTCCGCCTGTCGTCGTCCGGATCTGGTTGCCCTTAGGGTCCCTCACCCTCATTCCTCCCTTTTAGGGATCACGGTAGAAGCAAAAAGAGCCGTTGTAGCTTACTTGCTGTACTCTGCCCCTGTTACGGAGGCCCCTCCGTTTGTCCGCATCTTCACCGTAACCTTTTTGTAATTATGGCAGCACGACAGCAAATTATTGTAATTTTTGTGCATATAATAAAAGATTATAATAAATCTGATTCATTATGGGTACAATGAATATTCAGAACAGTAATTCTACTAAGAAATTGTACAAAGGCTTGCAGGCCGTGGTCTCTGGGCTCCTCCTTCTTCATCTTCCCAGAAGTTTCGTCTACACGGAGACAGTAGCGTGGATCTCTCGGTTATTCTACTGTATAAGCAATAGTTGTATGTGCTACCTTTTTCTGGTATTCAGGAGACCATAAAACGTGTCTTTCTAGCGAAATTTGTGGATAGACTCCAATAAATCCTACACATTTAAGGACAGAGAAAATAATGTAGTAACTGTATACAATTTTCAAAGTGTACCAAGGTCCTCAGAGATGCACAGTACCAAGTTGTACGGTTATTTCTTTGATCTGCCCAAGTCCCGTTACGTTTGCAAGCTGGAATAATCAAATGACAATTTGTGACTTGTGCATTGCAGATAACCAAAGCCTGAAGGTAAGCATCAGGATGTAAACAGCATTACAAAGCTGGTATCTCCACTTTATGCTCCAGCAAGCGATACACTTTACACACTCATGCACCACACAGGGATGCATGCATGCACGTTATTTCATGCAACAGCTGCTCTGTACAGCTGTGGGAAAGCGTAGCACCTGTATCGTGACTGCACTCTGTTACCCTGCGCCCTTATTATCTGCCAACTATCCTGAATATTTGAGTAATACCTACCTTACTGTCACTGCATGTGTTATACCGGGTGGAAGGGAACTTATTCCATTAATTTATGCCAGTTGCGTCTCATTATTTTGTAACTTCTATTTTTTTTATCACCATTTCCTGCGGAGATATTTTACGCTTTTTGAGAACATAAAACGTGCTGGCAACGTTGTAGGGTTTGCTGTCCCATGGTACAGGGAGTGCCACTTTCACTTTCAAAACCAATTGAAGGACTCCGCGTAAACAGGTTTCACTTTTGCTTTCACAGTGGCATGTATCTCATGAGCGTAAACAAACCAACGATTCGTGTCTGGTGTCTACTAATAAATGCACCAGAATCTTGCAATGATGCATTTTGTAACCTTAACTCACAATCTACGATTATTATTATTATTATTATTATTATTATTATTATTAGCTCGTTCAACATTAGACTTAAATAGCTTTGCAATTGATACTGCTGTAATGTAATCAACCAAACCATGTTTCTGACATGTTAACACAAAACATCTACATCGCTAGGCCCTTATTTGATTTTACACTGTTCTAGTGTAGGCCAATATCATGCCGGTTGTACTTGTTACTTTGCCAAAACATTTCATCAACCTTCCGTCCCTTCGGGTAAAGGAGAGGAGGGGTGCGCTATGCTTTGTTTACGTCCAGAAGCCGGTTCAGAGCGCCTGACCTACTTCGGCCTGTTTGCCATGTTGCCGAGTTCTACGGCTACATTACATCTGCAAAAGTAGTTCAGAATACCCTTTTAAGTGATTAATTGTTTAAAAAACCCTGTGATGTCACATAGTTACTACCGAAACTATGTCACAAATAGATTGCTCCATTCATTTACAGGTAAAGTATTATCTTCATACATTCTCGTTGAATTAAACATATTATTTGAACATAATTTTTTTTCTTGGTTTGTAATACTTCTGGTGCCAGAAGCCGCTCAGTGTCTCCTCTGAAGATGCCCGCCGGAATGTCGGGCGAAACGTCAGGCAATGTTTTATCGTTTAGACCACGGCCAAAAAGCCCGGTGTGTTTTAAGAATTTTAATAATAATTTTTATAATGTTGACGCCGGCCGTGAAAGCTTAAGTATGTATATACCAGAAACTGTTGAGGCAATAGAACAGGTTTCAGAAACACTGAGTAAGGTATAAAGCTGGAACTTTAAAGAAAGGGTGATGATATTGCTGTTTCACTTTATAATTAGAAGGGAACCGCTCCGAAGGAAGAAGAAGAAGAAGAAAAAACGAACACAGTTATAAACCTAAAAGTATGGCACAAATATATATATATATATATATATATATATATATATACGATCACAAAAGGTATATTAACGCACAAATAATTGTGGCGGGGGCAAAGATAATTCGGCATATTGCAAGTGCAACTTTTCAAAAAGTTATTGTGGCTTGTGTATAAAACGCAGAAGAGCTTCACTAAATAGTATTTGTTAGTGGATGGAAAATGGAAATGAGCAACTAAAATTATTGATCCTATAAATGCTTCCGCTCAAGCAAATTTAGAATAATATTCTGCCTCTTTCTGGTGCCATGGAGCTCATTTAAAAAAAATAATTAACTTATTTTTATGAAGGGTGAGAAATGGAAAAGCAAAATATTCCCAAGTACTAAATAGTAATGTTTTACGGATAAAAGTAAACATAAAAGTGTTGTCAAGTATTCCAGAATAACCACAACTAGTTCTAAAAAGCACCAGTATCGCTTTTCTCCTTATATGCTATGTTCTTTTCCAAACAATTTTTCCCCTCATAATGGAGTATTAAAGTTTTGTTACTATCGTTGGTTACAAAAGGAATTGAAACTGGTGGTCCAGAGACCCGATATTCATTTCAGGGTTGCCAAAAGAAAGCAATTCTTAACCTGATGTTAGCCAAAACAGACAACTCACTATTTATCTCCTTCAAGTAGCTTTCGTACATATGTCGCGAATGCCCCCCCCCCCCAAGATATTATAAGAACTCATTTTGAAGAGAGACTTTTCGCTCCAGAAACTTCTACACATTTCCGTAACAGCCTAGTGACGGAAGTCTGCGAAGAGGATCTAAAAACGTATGATATGCTAAGAGAAATGTTCGAAAATATATTGATAACTGCTATAAAAATAATGTAAGGTTTAAAGACCTCGTAGGGGAGGCGTACCGACCCCTTCAGCTACCGTGGCGCGAGCACTTCGTACTCCTACTACCCGTTGGTACTTTTGACGTTACCAGAAGTACGTCGGGGCAAATATCCGAGCCCCTACAGAAGGGCAGCTGTTCAAATTGGGTTGGTCTCGACAGGGAAGTAGCTCTCAAAACCCATGGCAAATTGGTTACGTCTGGGTAATGATACCCAGGCGCGGTTTTGAGACACCTCAGTGTCCTCCGGTACCTACCTGGAGAGACAATGTAGTAGTTCACTACCGGCCGTGCCGAGGTTGTTCAGTTGTCTTCCCCTTTGGGATTGACGCGCGTCAGTAGCGTATCCACTTCCATCCCTGCGCGAAAGTGGGGAGGGGCAGTTTTAAGAAACCAGATATTCGCCTAGGAGAACCCCCCGTGAGGAATGCCACTCGATTGGCGCTTTTCTCTGGATGTAGGAGTATCGGAAAATATTTAGTAGCTCATACTACATTGCAGTAGTTTGAACCTTAATATAAACATACCCCTCGTATTTTTTTCTGTACGTGAAACTTCGGATCGTGGTTTTAAGTATCCAATCCTGTATTTAGCTGGCAACGAGGGAAACCACGAACAACCCCATTCAGATTGGCCACTACACGGTCTACGCCCTATGACCTCTCGAGTGCGAGGCTGACCTACTTCGCTGGGTAAATGTTGATATTCTAATTAATGGTTTTAAAGTAATAAAACCTGACAGCACGAAACTATGATGTTTTACAATTTTTGCCGAATTTTCTTAATCTGCCACGTGCAGTTATTTTCCCGCGCTCGGTTCGGTATATTGTCATTAATAATTTTCCGGTTAGCCGCCGGGAGTCGACCGTGCTGTCCCTTCCTATCGCTTGTTCATGGGTTAGGGGTAGCGCCACCGTTCCCTCCTGGTGTTGTATCCGGCTTGTCAAAAACTCACGGAATGAGTTGTGTTTATCAAGAACAAAATAATATACGTTCAGTTTTGTTAATATTAACAGGTACACTATTTATACAAAACCAATCCTCTGCTCTTTTAAAGAGTTGGTATTAATAGCATTAATTACGTTCCTTTCAGTTACTATAAATGTATCGTCTGCATAAATGTTGATTTACATGGTATATTCTCATTTGTCATTGACAAATACTAAAAATAGAGAAGATTCCAAAACCGATCCCTCCGGAACTTCAAATGTTATATGTTTAAAAGAATATTGTACTTCGTTTACTTCAACAATTTGTTGACGATTACATTAGTAACACTGCAATAGTGTTAGTTCCATATCTAATCATCCCATACAAATTAAGTTTCTTAATTAAAATACCATGATCAATGCAGTTGAAAGCTTTTGCCAAGTCAATAAAGATGACACCAGTAACAATTTTTTTGCTTTCAAAACCTTGGGGTACATCATCAACCAGGGATTCAATTGCCATGGCAGCTGATTTGGACTAAATCCATGTTGATTGTTGTATGTATAGTAGATTCTTGGAAGAGAAATAATTATACAATTGAGATAAGATACAAGATTCAATAATTTTGCTAAGCATAGGAACGCTACAATGGGACCGTATATCTCCTGATTTATATATGGTAAAACCTTTGTCTTTTTTAAACAAAATGGATAAATACCATTAACAAAAATAACATTAACGAAACATGTTAATTTAATTAAAGACGGTAAATAAAATTGGTAAAATTAATATTTACGGCGTTAAATGTGTATTAATGGGTTTACAATAGAATTGTCCACCGAACGGGTTTTGGTTATTACTTTGCACCATGCGTACCTTCGAACACAATGAGCTCCTGTATACGGGAGTTGGGATTCCGAGCAGTGTTCCTTTCTCAGACCATGCCGTTTCTTGTTCGAAGCCCAGAGTGACCAGACCCAAGGAGAAGGCTTAGTCTATTTGCTTCACTAGCGTTGTTGCTTTCCTTATGTCTAGCTCAAGTTCTCGGGTAATGGAGTTATGATACAAGTGAAATGCAAGCGCAGTGTATGATTAACAATGGATTACTAACAACAACCACCTTTGTCGGCTGTTTTACAATTGTTTATTATTCGGATATTATGTATATAGGTTATGAGCTATATTCTTGCTTTGAAGCCATGAAAAAATTTCAGCTGTCCTAGAATTTATATTGGTTTTTTTTTCTTTGAGCATAGACTGATAGCTCGCATTGTCCATTATTATCACACACCCTTCCAGTGTCTGAAGGAGATCGGTAAACCCTTCCCTAAACCCTACGTTACTTATCTCTTTATGATAATCACCACCAATTTTTGATCGAAACACTAAATCTGTTGCTTCTATGTGGCATTCTGGCATGACAGATTGTTAGATATGATCCTTTACGTAATGGAATCTTTATTCCAACGTTTCATTTAGAATCCTGCCAGGTAAAGCTTTTAGCGTGGTTTTGGTTTATCCGAGTTTTATCAGTGGAAATAAAAGAATGAGACTGTTCCTCTGGACTTTAAATAATAATTATTGTTTCAATTTGGAAGGAGATATACCACCCACACAATACCCACACACACATATATATACATATATATTATATAGACATATAAATCAGTATTACACAAGAATTGTACATATTAATTAGAATATTTAACAACCAAGAATTGTACAAAAGCAGATTGTAACGTAGATAAGTAAGAAACGGGCGAGCTAGCTAATTCCAGGTAAAAGATAATTCTAGGTAGAGCCCACCTTTCATCAAGCTAATGAGCAGGGAACTGGTAGCGGTAAGGAGAAATAGAAAGAGACAGAGATATTGAATCTGCTTCCTGACACGTCATCACTGGGACGCGAAATCTTTTGGAGCCGAATATTCTCATACATAATAAGGTAACGCGGTCAGTGGACCAATTATAAATGTCGTTACATTTTGAGGCGCAGAGGTGAGCGTCACTAGGCTCAGGTATAAAGGGGAAGAAAGCCCCAGATTTTCACTCTCTTATAGAATCTCGTCGACACACAGTGATGCTCTCTGGACGACAAATGCACGTGTGTGCATATGAGTGGGAGGACGTGTGCAGTTAGACTAGGCTCCTAATTTATTATAATAGTGGGAATTGTTACATTGGGAAAAGCTAGCCGCCCATAAATATTTATTGGACAATAAACCACATTGTTAAGGGAAATTCAGTATATCTTAATTTGCCTCAGCTACGAAAACCCTGAGACCCGTGATATTGGTTAGATAGGTAATGATTAGGAATGGAGAATACAGCAGCCGACGAGCAGCAATAGCCGAGGACAAGAACACTGCAGCAGAGGACATCAACCAGAGGAACAACGTTTTCCAGCTACAATTTGTTGCATTATAATATATAATTTGTAATGTTTATTAAATTAAATGTTTATACTGATCACTGAGTTGTTTTTTCCTCTCACAGAAATTCCGAACTAAATTATATATAAAATACTTATGATATTTATTTCTAACATATCTTCGTACAAAGTTTGCTTAGATGTATTGATCAAACAAAACATGAAAATGGAATTTGTGTAGCATAATGTAGTAAAAGAAATTTCGAGCGCGACAGTAGACAGAAACAAAGTCGAAAACGCAGTAGGTCATTCCTTTGCCTTAACGCACTGAAGCAATACGCCTAACACCGCTTTGATGTGAACTCTGGAACGAGATACCCATTTCCCAAGGGACGGCGTGTTCGGTATATTCGTTGCTGCTTTTCGAACGAGTAGGGCTGGGAGAAACGACTGAGTCTCATTATGTACCACATGAAACGAACGAGTAAAACGCCTGTCCTTGACAGCTATAGTTACCCAGAAGTTTAATGCAATTGCCATTCAAAATGTGCAATGATGGGTTTCTCAGCCGATTTATACTGATAATTTCTCTCCCTTTTGGGACAAGGCAAACACTAGAAACAAGATCTGAAATGTTCAGCAATATGCTTCAACATGAGGCAGTATTTTTTATCACTTAAATAATATCAGTCTAATTATATAATATAAAGTTAATAACAGCCCGCCATAAGGCAATATGTATGTAATATAATATATAAAGTGTATGTAACAGTAATTGTATTATGTTTATATTAATATGTACATGTATAATAATCTTATGTGAATGTATTATATAATTTAACAATGTAGGAGGTGTGAGAATGGAAGCAGGCTGCTTTACGTAGCAAACAGAATTATAAAGTAAAAGCCGAAAGTTGCTAACAATGAGGTAACCTTGAGACAACAATAAATTAGAAAGTTTAATAAAGACTACTAATAGTTCTTGGAACAATAATGTAATATTTAAAACAGTTTATAAATAGTCAATCAAAAACTAGAAAAAGGTTAAGTTAAATAAAAGTAGTGTATTGGAGTAGGCTTAGCGAATCAGAGACTTGAAATAGAGGAAATTTACAAATTCAGGCGGCAGACGCTACAAGACAGCGTTCTCAACCAGTCCACTTTAGATTGCGAACCCGATCGTTACGGTACAGGTTCAATGTCAGACATGAAAAGTCATTGCGGTGAGAATAATATAAAGTTTACGTGTTAAAAGTGTCATTAAACAATAATCTCACAGCTCTACAGTAGGATACATCAGTGAAGTGTTCTTTAATCGTGTGAATGATTAATAAACAAAATACAATACAATTATAATTTGTGTATGCCTTGTTCTTTAGCCGTACCAGCCCTGCTAAGAGATACTATTCTAAAAAAATACTGACGCAGCCGAGGCATACATATATAATATTTAAATAAACATTAAAATACAAAGTTGATTTTCTGAACGTGGGGTGAAGGCCACCGGAAAAGTGAACGTGGGGCGAAGGCCACCGGAAACTTTGTACCGTACGTGGGGCGAACACTCCAAGAAACATATCTCCCATAGGTGGGGCTGTAACTACTTCAATGTTGGCTCCCATACGTGGCGCAACAACAGTAATAAACAGCAACAGTTTGACGCCCAAAGCGAGGTGCTAATAACGTAAAGATATGACACCTCAAACATTACATTTTGTAGTAAGCGTTATTATTGTATTCATTTGTCTCACATGAATTGGCCATGAGGCAGAAGTGTATTTACCAAGTTACATTTTCCGTGTTGTTTGTGACCCCCCTCTGAGTGAATTATTTCCCTTCCTTAATTATGACACAAGGGTAGGGCAGTGTGGAGGCGGTGCAGACCGAGTACATTTTTGACGGTATGTGCTGTCACCTGTCTCTAGAATTGCTAAACTGACAGATAAAAATGGATGAGTGTGGTAAAAATTGCAACAAATATAAAAGTTTTCTTAGAACTTGTTTTAAATTAGTCTTCTACAACTTCTTTGAACCCAGAAGGTGCTACATATTGACGGCGGTGGGAGACAGAGCTAAGAGCCATCATGTTCGCAATGAATATTCAAACCCAGGTGTGTGAGGCTACACATACACTATGTGACAGAAGTAAAGTCTCTACTCATTTTTCTGCTGCAGCTAAGTTGGAGATACACACACAGTCATTAGATAAAGTATTTGTCTCCACTTTGTTTTACATCCACATGGCATTCTCTACCCACTATCGTAATTAGTTTCTCGGCTACGTATATTGAGTAGGACAACAAAAAATTCAGCGTCGAGATTTCATCAGAAATGTATGTTTTGAGGCCACCTGAACCCCAAAAAGATATTTTTAGTGTGTTTTTGTCTGGGAACAGCATAACTCATTCATTCATTAATTCACTGTTTAACCTCATCTTATGTAGGACTTATCCCCCCACCCCCCAGGACTTACAGGCGGGTGCCTGGGGTCAGAGGCTCGTCGAGGAGCAGACAGAATATCCAGGATGGGTGATCAGCCCGATGCCTGGTATGGGATGTAGGAAGTAGATGAAACGAAATGTTGGCGAAATGGATAAAAGGAAAGGTGATGATGGAGCAGTTGGTGGAATGAATGACGGGGGAAACCGGAGAACCCGGAGAAAACCCGCCCAGGCGCCGCTTTGTCCACCACAAATCCCACATGCGGGTCCCTGGGATTGCCCCGGGCCGCCTCGGTGAGAGGCGAGCGGTCTAACCACTCGGCCACGGCGCCGCCCAAACAGCATAACTAAAAAATGAAAAGTCAGATGCATAAAAAACTTAATATTTAAGTCCATGCCTTTCAAGGATGCACACAAAGATTTTGAAGAAAATCATCCAAATCCAAGCTGCTCTTTACACGTGACATTTTTCGTTATGTTTACCCACAAAATTAAGAAGGTTACATGATCAATAAAATGTATATTGAAACATAAAATATACAACGAAAAGAACCCTCACATTCTGAGGTTCAACCGCGTCGTTGAGCTCAAATGTGAACTTCATGTTGCAGTTAACCGCGAGGCGATGACGCATTACAATGTATCAAAAGATGCATTAGTGTTATTTTGGTTATCAGTTGCACTGAAAATAATACAGTTATATCTATAGACAAAACAAAGTATGAGAGAACGTAGGCTTTTACGGCCGGAGTCAGTATAACTGGAAGTTATTTCCGGTCTGTTTTGCTGTGGTCTGCTGGAGGTAGATGTTCCAGACGTTTCGTCTACAGCTAGTTATCTACCGTAGTTGTAGACAAAACGTCTGCAACATCTATCTCCAGCAGACCACGACAAAACAGCCCGGAAATAACTTCCAGTTATATAACAAAAGTAATTGCATTCCATGGCAGTTATCCTGTAAGTTCAAACATTATGACTGAAGACAGTAGAACAGGACAAGTTTCTCACTTCCAGCATATGTGACGCAAAAATTAAATTGAGTTTTATTTATGGGCGCTGTTAAAATGCTACGGTTCTTAGCGTTCCATTCTATATTGGGCGTGAAAGACCGGAAATGTTTCTTAGAGGCATCTTTAACAGGCCTGAGATACTTTTACGTGCCTATATCTATAACCTCTATACCTAACATCTATAGAAGCACACTCGAAAGTTGAGGAAACGGAATGAAAGGGAAATCGTGGTAGATGAGAAATCACTCCAGCATTCGCCTACCGATCAGGGAAAACCACGAAAAGCCCAAGGTTAGAGCGTGCGGTCAACGGGAAGCGAACCCGAATCTCACACTCATTTCGCTCGGTGATTTTGGTGTAACATGCATCCTTACCTTTCTAAAGCCCCTTGTACACGATCAACCATTTTTTTCAATTCAAGAGTTTACAAGAAAAATTGTGAAATATTTTTCAACATGTGACAAAATTGGACCAGACTTGACAATGTCAAAATGTGTATTTACAAGTTGTCTCTTCCCCAAACTGAAACCCTTCAGAACACATTGATAATTTATCACGTGCAAAGCAATTTAGTATTTGCGTTACAGTATAGCAATTCGCAATGAAATGTTGTTCTTTACTAATATTATGTAGCATTTCCACGTATTATATTCAATGAAATCTAATTACGAAGTGGAATACAATGAAAATAACACCAACTGATAGGTTAACCACAATATATAACATAATGTGTACTTAGTTCGAAAATCTGCCTGGCAATTATTTCTTCATAATCGCCTTCATCTGCTCCATCTTGTGGTAACCCATGGAGCCCTCGATGTACAGACATGGCCAGCTTGTGTATAACCTAATCACTTCGCATACGACACGCATGGCAGCCATTTTTGTTTACTTTTCGCTTTCAGCCATGTTGCAGATTTCGTGACGCACTGTGAATACTCGCATTTCGTTGGCCAAAGCCATCAAATTATTGTGAAATCTTTGACCGTTTAGAGCATGTCCTTATATGCTTTCAAGACTTTCAAAGTGATGAAAGCAATTTTACAGGAAAAGTTGTGACAACTCTTGAAAAGTCTTGTAAAGTATTGAATTTGACAAAAGATTGATCGTGTGCAAGCGGCTTTATAGTCTGGAGAAATGTATTCAGGAGGAACTAATGTCGTGTGTTGGTTACAGAGAGGAAAACAAACAGGAAGATACAGGAATAGACCAGGAAATGTTAGAGAGCGAACATAGAACAGACGAAAGAGGCGAAGTGAATACAAAAGAGAATATTTCCAACGGGAAACATCTGTATGAAAATAATGAAAGAGAGCAGGTCAAGAGCTTTTCAGACCTCGAGTGCTCGCTCAGACCGAATTCCTGCAGCAAATCTCGTATTGGAGTGTGCTTGTGTCGAAACGATGTCGTCCGATTCTCTTTGAGCAGGCTCGAACATTGGAAAATGTGATTATCACGTGCTGAAGCACTGAACCGCGAAGGGAACAGCATTGCTTGCAGTTCTTATCTTTTTACATAGCCGAGCGAGCAGGTTAGTTGACGCGAACATCGCAATCTAAATGGCCGGGGTGCCAGCAGCTTGTGCACGACTGCCGCATAGCACTTCCTTAGGTTAAAGAGATGAACATGCTATTTAATAAAGTTTTCAAACCATTTGGCCAATAATCCTATTACTTTCTCTATCACGTACCTAGTAGGTAGACAATTGTCTATTCTATTCTACCCAAAAATTCCATACCGAGAATTCACCTGAAATACATGCTCTGAGCCCCCGAATAAAAAAAAAATCTGATGTGTTACACTCACATGGCTTTCCCTACTCTTGTAAAAACTATTATTACAAACGCTTATTCTCCATATGCTTCATTTTAATCGAGATGTTAATCTTATTGCTAATTTTCTTGTAGATGCAAGGGGAATTGGTAGGCTTTAAGCGATAGTCAAATATTTTAAGAGCTGGTTGCTATGTGGCGCATTTCATTCTCTTTGCATGTCCAGTACATATAAAAGCGAATAACAAATTCCCATTTGAGAAAAAGTATTGGAAAATTTAAGCGAACAACAAGCAATACCTCTAAAATGGTTCACTCAACAAAAAATGTATATGACATAAATATCGTGTTTTAACGCGATCTACATTTTTTATGTAGTAAAATTTTGTCTATCTCTTATGGTTTACCAGTTATGCAAAAGTCGTTCACAATGAAGAATACTCTTGGAGTCATTCCTAGAAAATTCAGGATATAGATTTCATTTGTCATGAAAATATCTTAAACATTTGATATTTTAATCAAAATCTTTAGAGCCATTCTGAGAAAATTAAAGTTTTCGAAAAATGTTCCATGTAATGGGTAATCTGGGGTGGGGGATTTTGTTGAAAACCTTCGTGTCGCATCTCTGGAAGATACTGAACCTAAATACCAAGTTTGGTGTTTATCCGACTGTTCGTTTCTGAGTTATGCTGTTCACAGACACACACACGGACATGTTTCCAAAAATGCTTTTTTTTGGATTCAGGGGGTCTCAAAACATGTATTTCCGGTGAAATCTCGGTATCGAATTTTTGGGTGGAATACAATACTTCCCCTACTTACTATACGTAGTAGAGAAAGTAAAAAAGCATTTTTAGAAAAAGGTCCGTGTGTGTGTGTGTGTGTGTGTGTGTGTGTGTGTGCAGGCGCGACTGTGAACAGCATAACTCAAAAACGAAAAGTCGGATAAACACCAAACTTGGTATTTGAGTTTAGTATCTTCCAAGGCTATGACACGAAGATTTTCAAGAAAATCCTCCAACCCGTAGTACCCTTTGCATTGAACATTTTTCGAAAATTTTGATTTTCTCAAAAATGGCTCTAACGATTTGTATTAAACAATCATATGTTTAAGATATTTTCATGGCAAATGAAATATATTGAAATTTCTGGTAAGGTCCCCAAAAGTCCTCTTCATTCTGAACGACTTTCGCATAACTGGTAAATCCTAAGAGATGGACAAATTTTACTACCCAAAAAATGTTGATCTCGTTAAAACATACAATTTATGTCATATACATTGTTTTTTGTCACGTGAACAATTTCCGAGCTATTCCTTGTTATTTGTTTTAATTTTCCAATACTTATATATTTTTTTTCTCAAATGGGAATTCGTTATGTCCTGGACATACAAAGAGAGTGGAATGCGCCACATAGCAACCAGCTCTTAAAACATTTGACTATCGCTTAAAGCCTACCAATTTCCCTTGCATCTACAAGAAAATTAGCAATAATTGCTAAGTTCTGACAACGTTTATATCGATTAACATAAAGTAGATGGAGAATAAGTGCTTGTAAAAATAGTTTGTACAAGAGTAGAGAAAGTCATGCGAGTGCAACACATCATATTTTTAGGAAAAGGTCTCAAAAGCTTGGTATTTGAATTCAGTACCTTCCAAAGTTGCGACACGAAGATTTTCAAGAAGGCCCTCCACCCCAAACTACCCATGGAAGAATTATTAACATTTTCTTTTTTCTATAATATAGCTATAACGATTTGGATTAAAATACCATATATTAAAGATATTTCCGTTACAAATAGAACCCTCTTCATTAGGAAGTAATATTGCATAATCATGTATAACTGGTAAACGTTAAGCGATAGAGGAAAATTACTTTACAGAAACTGCAGGTTTCTTTAAAATACACAATTTACCTCAAGCAACTTTTTTATGGCATCAGCCATTTTTGAGCTATCCAGTATTAATGGTTCGAATTGTTCAATACTTTTGTCATTCTTTTCAAGTCCTTTAGATATTCAATTGCTTCTTGAAATTGTAAGCATGGAACTTTAAGACCAGTACATAGTATCCAGTTCTAAAACATTTGACTTTCGCTATTCACTTTATATTTATAACGAAATTTGTAATGCAGCTCTTTCCGAAAAGCTTTATCTTGATTAAAAGGAAGTATATAGGAAAATAAACTTTCATAAGGATAATTTGTATATTCATTAATAAGCGATGGAGGATAGAGAAACTCGTGTGAATGTAACACGGTGTATTTAGTATAGAATTTTTAGGTGGAATTCAATATTTCCTCTACTTACTTTGGATAAGCTGTAGATAAAGTAAGAATTTAAATGAAAAAAGATTCCTTGTTACTTTTGAGGCAGTATTTTTATCACTTAAATGATATGAATCTAATTATATAATATAAACATTTAATAACAGCCCACCTTCAAACAATATGTGTATACTACAATAATATATAAAATGTATGTAACAGTCATTCTATTAATGTTTATATTATTATGTACATGTATAATAATGTGTAAATGTATTACATAGTTTTAACAATGCAGGAGCTGTGAGAATAGAAGCCGAAAGTTGCTAACAATGAGGTAACCCTGAGACAACAATAAATTAGAAAGTTTTGATAATGCTACTAATAATTCTTGGGACAATAAAGTAATATTTAAAACTGTTTATAAATAGCCAATCAACAACTAGAAAAAGCTTAAGTTAAATAAAAGTATTCTACTGGAGTAGGATTAGCTAATCAGAGATTTGAAATAGAGTAAAATGTACAAATTCAAGCGGCAGACGCTACAAGATAGCGTTCCCAAGCAGACGCTAGAAGGCAGTGTTCCCGAGTAGTTCGATACGTATTCAGTGTGACACATAAAAAAATTCATTACGGCGTAAATAATATAAAGTTTACGTGTTAAAAAGTACAAGTAACAATAATCTCACAGCTCCTCAGTAGGATACATCAGTGAAGTGTTATTTAATCGTGTGAAATATTAATAAAACTAAGTTAAATACCATTATAATTTGTGTAAGCCTTCATTCTTTAGCCGTACCAGCCCTGCTAAGGGATACGTGCTTCTGCAAATTACTACTGTCGCAGCCGAGGCATATATATTATTTAAATAAACATTAAAAATACAAAGTTGACTTTTAAACGTGGGGGCGAAGGCCACCGGAAACTTTGTATTGTACGTGAGGCAAACACTCCAAGAAACATATCGCCCGCAATACTTGTGTGGTGCAAACAGCAGTAATAAACAACTTCAACTTAGGCTCCCATATGTGGAAGCAGCAATAAACCCTCTCACTTTAAAAATACTGACTACTCGATACATTTTTGGAAAAAAATAGTTTTTAAAACTTGTCATTGAAAACAATCCTGAAAAATTTCAGCATCAAAAAAGAATTGGGCAAATGCATGAAAATGTAATTATATTGAAATTATGAATCATTCTTTGAAGAACATTATTTCTTTTATTACGTTATTTGCCCCACGCTTTGGGAGCCAATTTGAAGAAGGTTTGTTGCTGCTATATATGGAAAGCCGATTTGAAGTAGGTGTATTATATTTCGACTGTTGGGGAGCCGAACTTTAAGTAGTTGAACCGCACGTATGGTAAAACGTTTCCGGTAGACTTCTCCCCAAATGTACTTTCCGGTGGCCTTTGCCCCAAAAATGTTTAAAAAAGATATTAACTTTGTAATCTTTTACTGTTTCTTTAAGTATTATATATTTAAGTTTACCTCGGCTGCGTCAGTATTTATATTTTTTAGAGACATGAATGTCTTAGCAGGGAGTGGTGCGACTGAAGAATGTAGGCTTACACAGATTATAATTTTACTTCCCTCCTTTTATTAATGCTTGACACGATTTAAATAACACTTCACTGATATATATTGTGAGAGAGAGAGAGCTGTGAGGTTTTTTTATTGATTACTTGCACTTTTTAGCACGTAAACTATTTTTGTATCACACAAAATACGTATTAAAACTTCTCGAGGACGCATCTTGCGTCCGGTTAGAAACACTGTCTACAAATAACTAACTTCTGAATTTGTAAATTTTGCTCCATTTTAGTTTCTGATTGACTAATCCTAGTCCAATAGAATACCTTCATTTAACTAAAGCTTTTTCTGGTTTTTGATTGACTATTTTATAAACTGTCACAAAAATTACATTATTGCTTCCAAGAATCACAAGTAGCGTTATTAAACTTTCAAATTCATTATTGCCTCAAGGTTACGTCATTGTTACCTCATTGTTAGCAACTTTTAACTTATTATTCTCACAGCTCCTGCATTATTAAATTACGTAATACATTCACATAACATTATTACACACACACATATATATATATCATAACATAAACATATACAACGACTGTAATATACACTTTTTATATGTTGTTACATATACATATTGCTTTAAGGTGGGCTGTTATTGAACTTATATATTATATAATTAGACTGCAATCATTGAAATATTCAACATGCTGCATCTTATTGAAAGTTTCACTTAGAATCCGAAAATAATGTCAGTGAGTAAAAATAATAACTCTAAATATAATTAAATACAATTTAATAAAACATAGCTGAAGCTAAGCAATAACGCATCCTTACTGGTCGTGTTGGCTCTACTAGCAGAAGGAATTAAAACACATTGTGCTGTGTGAAACGCAGACACGCCGTGTTATTTCCCTTTTATTTTAGTAATGGTGTAGTTAAGTGTAGTAGAACGTTTTCGTTTCGGAAACAACATGAAACAGAAAGTCTACAATCGCATACAGTTCCGTGCACCAATACATCGCATGCCTCCAGCAAATTGTTTATTCGCGTGCACAAAACAAAGGAAAAGAGAAGAAAAGAATTTTGCTATGGCGAAGAAATGAACTACATCTCGTAGAAATCTACAACGTATTGTGGCGAGGATCATTTTGATGCAAGTTAAATGCTTGTAACATTTTTACCTTCCCTACTACGTATAGTAAGTAGAGAAAGTATTGCATTCCACCCAAAATTTCGATACCGAGATTTCACCGGAAATACATGTTTTGAGACCACCTGAAACAAAAAAAAAGCATTTTCGGAAACATGTCCGTGTGTCTGCCCTTGAGCAGCATAACTCAGAAACGAACAGTCGGATAAACACCAAACTTGGTATTTAGGTTCAGTATCTTCCAGAGATGCGACACGTAGGTTTTCAAGAAAATACCCCCACCCCAGACTACCCTTTACATGGAACATTTTTCGAAAATTTTAATTTTCTCCAAAATGGCTCTAACGAGTTTGATTAAAATATCATGTTTAAGATATTTTCATGATAAATAAAATGTATATCTCGAATTTTCTGGGAATGTCTCCAAAAGTATTCTTCATTGTGAACGACTTTTGCATAACTGGTAAACCATAAGAGATAGACAAAAGTTTACTACACAAAAAATGTAGATCGCGTTAAATACACAATTTATGTCATATACATTTTTTTTTATTGAGTGAACCGTTTTCGAGATATTGCTTGTTATTCCCTAAAATTTTCCGATACTTTTTCTCAAATAGGTATTCGTTATTAATTTTTTATGTCCTGGACATACAAAGAGAATGGAATACTCCACATAGCAACCAGCGCTTAAAACATTTGACTATCGCTTAAAGTCTACCAATTCCCCTTGCATCTACAAGAAAATTAGCAATAAGATTAACATCTTGATTAACATGAAGCATATGGATAACAAGCGTTTGTAAAAATAGTTTGTACAAGAGTAGAGAAAGTCATATGAGTGTAACACATCAGATTCTTTTTGCTGTCAAGTCGTCGAAAGCATACATTTGTCATTAATCTGTTTAATAGCTCCATTTAACCTTTAAGATGACTTTGATGTGTATTTAATAAAAGGTAGTAATGAATACAATATGAGCCAAACATAACCATCTCTTCTTGAGACAAATTAAGAAACCGCAGGACAAAATCAAAACATCTTATCGTTCTATGCTAGATAGATAAAGCGAGGTTTTTGTTCGAGTTTTGTCGACCTCCCACACGTCAGTGCAACCCCATTGGAAAGGATGACTTCATTGCTTCCCAAAATGTGTTCCCTGAAGAAGCTGCAGCATCTTGGTTCCAATGCCAGCATCCTTTCCTAGATCTTCTCTGATTATGGAAAGAGTAAGTCTCTTTCTTGCCGGGAAGGGCAGTCAAAATGGAATTGCGAGGCAGTTTCCTCTTCCTCTTTGCACATTCTACAGACGGGTTCCTCCTTGTAGGAGATGTTTCCTGAATTGCCCATGTTCAGAAGTTAGTGCAACTCCTTTCCTTATTCCACTTCTGTGCAATCTCAGGGGAAAGAGTGTTGCATGGTCCTAAGACCAGTTTCCTGGTTTTTCTTTGTACAGGACAGGTTTGCCACCTGAGGTGATGTTTTTCCCTAATCTATGTTTTTACCGAGGTTTTGGCAGTACGTGTACTTATTCCAACCACGGGTTCAGGGCTAATATAGGGTAGCTAAGTATCCCTTTTAGCCAGATGATCAGCTTTTATATTTCCACACATGCCTTGATGCCCTGGCACCCACCGCATTTCGAGCCTGTTGCGAGATGTCAACGCAATCAGAACATTAAGTATTCCCAAATCAATTTTGATTGTACTTGGTCCGAGGAGAGTACTTTTAAACCACCACTTTGACTGTCTATGAGGGCGAGGATCCGTTTGGTAATCTTTTTCAGGATCTCTTAGAACACAGCTCAGGATAGCAAATACTTCTGCCTGAAAGACTGTGCAATATTTACCATGGATTATATTGGTCCTTGGAGAAAACCATTTATATCTGCGCCCAATTGTGTGTGTATGCAGGATCTGCCTGTGAACCAAACAAGTTGGTCACATTCTTTATCAGGCGTAATTTCTTCCATCCAGTCTTCTCGATACCCGACAGTTGCCTTAAACGAAGGGAAAGCACAACATTGAGTATTTAATTTTATGCTAGGTAGTTAACGTTTCGTTACTCGTATGTTTATGTAACACAAATCTACGTCTATTGAAAAATAGTTTGAAGAGCCAATTTTTTACCACCTAATACTTGTTGCGATGAGAAATACGATTACCTTACTCCGAAAACTAATCATTAGCATCTTAGTTTTTCAGTATAAGCATTAAATGTGTTGCAACTTGCATAATCAGGCACGTAATAGGGGGGTATCCAACCTAAAACATTTTTGAGCCACGAATTTTGGCAGCCATAAACCAGTGGTTTTTTCTGAAAAAAAAATGCTACCATTAATGCATCCACGCATGATAGATTGACCGATCCGTCATTTTCAGAAACCAAATTGCGAAAGTAAACCTCTGACTAGAAATACACATTCATCATGAACGCAAGCATGTGGCACGACTGCACATGGTAATGGACGGTGACGTCACAACTCGGTCGCTTGAGAAAAAAAAACAGTCTAAAATTATTTTTCTTAGTTTCAAAAGAACGTGATATTACAATGGAATACAATTTCCTGTTAATTTGAGGAAGAACTTTTAATAAAAGTATTTTAAGCACTCGTGCATGTTTTAAATGCGATTTTAGCTTTCCAGTCATTTAAATGACCAATTGTCTTGTAATCTTTCGTTTTTATAAATTTAAAATATCCTTATGATACAATTTTTGCTCAGTTGCATTCAAAATTTCAGTCTAAGTCTTTTTTAAATTTATTATTGTCACTTTAACAATAAAGTCATAACGCGACTACAATAAATTTTAATAATTACAATATTTTGAGATAGGTGCTGTATTTCGACTGTTGGGGAGCCGAACTTTAAGTAGTTGCAACCGCACGTATGGTAAAAAGTTTCTGGTAGCCTTCGCCCCAAAAAATGTACTTTCCGGTGGCCTCTGCCCCATATGTTTAAAAAATTATTAACTTTGTAATTTTGACTGTTTCTTTAAATATTATATATTTATGTTTGCTTCGGCTGCGTCACTATTTATATTTTTTTAGAGACATGAATGTCTTAGCAGGGAGTGGTGCGAATGAAAGAATGTAGGCTTACACAGATTATAATGTTATATCACTCCTTTTATTAATGCTTGACACGATTTAAATAACACTTCACTGATATAGAGAGCCCTGAGATTTTTTTATTAATTACTTGCACTTTTTAACATGTAAACTGTTTTTTGTCTCGTACAAAATACCCATTAAATTTCTCGAGGACGCATCTCGCGTCCGGTTAGGAACACTGTCTACAAGTAACTGAATTCTGAATTTGTAAATTTTGCTCCATTTTAGTTTCTGATTGGCTAATCCTAGTCCAATAGAATACCTTCATTTAACTAAAGCTTTTTCTGGTTGTTGATTGGCTATTTTATAAACTGTCACTAAAATTACATTATTGTTGCTCCAAGAATTACCAGTAGCATTTAAACTTTCTAATTCATTACTGCCTCAAGATTATCTCATTGTTACCTCATTGTTAGTAACTTTTAACCTATTATTCTCGCAGCTCCTACATTATTAAATTACGTAATACATTCACATAACATTATTAAACATGTATACAGTAATATAAACATAATACAATGACTGTAATATACACTTTTTATATATTGTTACACACACATATTGCTTTAAGGCGGGCTGCAATTGAATTTATGTATTACATAATTAGACTGAAATCATCTAAGTGTTAAAAATACAGTCTCAATTTTGAAACAAATTACAACGTTGACTATATTATACAATTTTATTTCTTTTAAAACTTTACTATGTTGTGACAGATGGTTGGATCACTCAAGGTCACGAGAGATTAGCAGGAATACCACACTGAAACCGATGAACGTCGTAGACAGGGCACTCTGCAACTATATGCTCAACTGTGTGAATGGAGTGACATGTAGGCTGATCATCTCTTCCAAGGAGATATGAATGGGTAATTGCAGTATGTCCGATACGTAGCCTGGTCACGAGAATTAGATGTTTTATTGGCTAACTGAAACTAGGATTGGGGTTTAGCGATTAGTTTGTTACTGGATATGGAACTCCAGTGTAGCTCCCATTCCATAATTTAGGAAATTTTGCAAGTCTGATGCGGAACCAGGCTTGGAGAGTGGCATGTTGCTTCTTTAGTAGCTTCATCAGCTTTTTCATTTCAAGATATGGCCATGTGAGATGGTATCCATGCCAGTGAAGGAGTGTTTTATTTATTTCAAGCACAGTTTTGCATTTAGGGTTTCAATCATTTACACTTGATTGAATTTTAAAAAAATCTGATGTGTTACACTCACATGACTTTCTCTACTCTTGTACAAACTATTTTTACAAACGTTTATTCTCCATATGCTTCATGTTAATCGAGATGTTAATCTTATTGCTAATTTTCTTGTAGATGCAAGGGGAATATGGTAGGCTTTAAGCGATAGTCAAATGTTTTAAGAGCTGGTTGCTATGTGGAGTATTCCATTCTCTTTGCATGTCCAGGACAAAAAAAAATGAATAACGAATTTGAGAAAAAGTATAAGTATTGGAACATTGAAGGGAATAACAAGCAATATCTCGAAAATGGTTCACTCAACAAAAAAATATATATGACATAAATTGTGTATTTTAACGCTATCTACATTTTTTGTGTAGTAAAATTTTGTCTATCTCTTATGGTTTACCAGTTATGCAAAAGTCGTTCACAATGAAGAATAGTTTTGGAGACATCTCCAGAAAATTCGACATATACATTTCATTTGTCATTAAAATACCTTAAACATATGATATTTTAATCAAAATCGTTAGCCATTTTTGAGAAAACTAAACTTTTTGAAAAATGTTTTATGTAAAGCGTAATCTGGGGTGGGGGGATTTTCTTAAAACCCTTCGTGTCGCATCTCTGGAAGATACTGAACTTAAATACCAAGTTTGGTGTTAATCTGAATGTTCGTTTCTGAGTTATGCTGTTCACAGACACACACACGGACATGTTTCCAAAAATGCTTCTTTTGGATTCAAGGAGCCTCAAAACATGTATTTCCGGTGAAATCTCGGTATCGAATTTTTGGGTGGAATACAATACTTCCCCTACTTACTATACGTAGTAGAGAAAGCAAAAATTAAATGTCACATACCTCAGAAGTATGTGTATAAAATTTAATACAGTAATGGAAATATTGCTTGGAAAATTATATGCAAAATTTAAAAGTTTTCAAACTGTGGTCACACATGATATTTCGCATATAACTCGATTTTCATTTGTCGAAACGTTTTTTATCGGAAAGTTGTTTAATAGAATCGCGAAAATTACTATTCTGTTCTTATTATGCTGAACAACTCTGCTGTAAAATTTCAACTACATTGTTTGAAATTTGTAGAAATCAACAATTTTTGCACCGTCTCCTAAAATTTGCAGCTCGTTTGGATTTCCAGAATGGAAGTGTTATAAGGGAAGCAGATGTTCCTTTGAGTAGACATTGCTGAGACATCCGTTTCTAGGTTACCATGGCAACTTTATCGTCCGCCGCACAAAAATGTAATTATTTTTCTTTTATCTTTCCTTGCCAGGCAAAAGTAGCGATGTAGAGAATTTTCTTTGGTTTAACGGATTTTCAGCTCCAAGTATTATGCGAACCTGAATCATAATATTGGATCTCTGTTTTTACGGTTGGCTAATTCTAGCGCAAAGTAAATATTCCACGAAAAGTTTTGCAGATGAAAGATACGAATGATAAAATACGACACGCCGCAGCTAAGGCAAAAAGAAGTTGAAGAACGGTGTGCTCAAAGAGATTGAGAAATAGCTCTTCCTTTTATTGGATAGTGGAAGAGCATGGAAAGTTTCGGAGATGTAACAAGTTTTATTTAGACCCGCTAAATGCACAGCCTTAACGGACACTAGACACGAGCAGATAAATGGGTTACCCGACTTTCACGGTTAGCTTTTTAAATGCCAATGACAAATTAATTAATTTTATTTACCTCCCCGTTTCTTATGAAATTATTGCACAATGATTTGAAGGCTTTTTATAGTGAAACCTCCCTTTTACCCCTATAATTGTAATTTCTTACAGTCCCGACTATTCATAATAATGGATGAAAACCCACTGATATTCACGCAAGATCTGGAAAATGCTGCATAACCTATAACAACCATTTGGTGGTGAAAGAATCCCAGATCGAAATGGTCGAGTAATTTTTACTTTCTCTACTACGTATACATGTTTTGAGACCCCCTGAATTAAAAAAAAAGCATTTTTGGAAGCATGTCCGTGTGTGTCTGTGAACAGCATAACTCAGAAACGAACAGTCGGATAAACACCAAACTTGGTATTTAGGTTCAGTATCTTCCAGAGATGCGACACGAAGGTTTTCAAGAAAATTCCCCCAGCCCATATTACCCTTTACATGGAACATTGTTCGAAAATTTTAATTTTCTCAAAAATGGCTCTAACGATTTTGATTAAAATATCATATGTTTAAGATATTTTCATGACAAATTAAATGTATATCTCGAATTTTCTGGGAATGTCTCCAAAAGTATTCTTCATTGTGAACAACTTTTGCATAACTGGTAAACCATAAGAGATAGACAAACTTTTACTGCACAAAAATGTAGATCGCGTTAAAATACACAATTTATGTCATATACATTTTTTTGTTGAGTGAACCATTTTTGAAATATTGCTTGTAATTCCCTTAAATTTTCCAATACTTTTTCTCAAATTCGTTATTCATTTTTTTGTCCTGGTAATGCAAAGAGAATGGAATACTCCACATTGCAACCAGCTCTTAAAATATTTGACTATCGCTTAAAGCCTATCATATTCCTCTTGCATCTACAAGTACATTAGCAATAAGATTAACATCTCGATATCTCGATTAACATGAACTAGATGGAGAATAAACGTTTGTAAAAATAGTTCGTACAAGAGTAGAGAAAGTCGTGTGAGTGTAACACATCAGATTTTTACTTATACAGTAGGTAGACAAGGTATTGCATTCCACCTAAAAATTCGATATCGAGATTTCACCGGAAATACATGTTTCGAAGCTTTATGAATGAAAAAATCTGATGTGTTACACTCACATGACTTTCTCTACTCTTGTACAATCTAATTTTACAAATGCCTATTCTCCATAGGCATGTTAATCGAGATATCGAGATGTCAATCTTATTGGTAATTTTCTTGTAGATGCAAGGGGAATATGGTAGCTTTTAAGCGATAGTCAGATATTTTAACGCTGGTTGCTATGTGGCGCATTCCATTCTCTTTGCATGCCAGGACATAAAAAATGAATAACGTATTTGAGAAAAAGTATAAGTATTGGAAAATTTAAGGAAATAACAAGCAATATCTCGAAAACGGTTCACTCAACAAAAGAAATGTATATGACATAAGTTGTGTATTTTAAAGCGATCTACATTTTTTGTGTAGTAAAATTTTGTCTATCTCTTATGGTTTACCAGTTATGCAAAAGGCGTTCACAATGAAGAATACTTTTGGAGACATTCCCAGAAAATTCGAGATATACATTTCATTTCTCATGACATTATCTTAAACATATGTTATTTTCATCAAAATCGTTAGAGCCATTTTTGAGAAAATTAAAATTTTCGAAAAAGTTTCCATGTAAAGGGATTTTCTTGAAAACCTTCGTGTCGCATATCTGGAAGATACTGAACCTAAATACCAAGTTTGGTGCTTATCCGACTGTTCGTTTTTGAGTTATGCTGTTCACAGACACACACACACACGGACACACACACACACACACACACACAGACACACACACGGACATGTTTCCAAAAATGCTTTTTTTGGATTCAGGAGATCTCAAAACATATATTTCCGGTGAAATCTCGGTATCGAATTTTTGGGTGGAATGCAATACTTCCCCTACTTACTATACGTAGTAGAGAAAGTAAAAAAGCAACTTTTGAAAAATGTCCGCCTGTGAGAACAGCATAGTTCAACAACGAAATTTCGGATAAATACCAAACTTGGTATTAAAGTTCAGATATTTCAAAGATGCAACACGAAGATTTTCAAGAAAGTTCCTCCACCTCAAACTGTTCTCTACAGGGAACATTTTTCGAACCTATTTTATTTTCTGAAAAAATGGCTAATCATTTTGATTAAAATACCATATATTAAAGATATTTACCTACATGTCAAATAAAACGTAGGTATATCTTGAACATTTGGGGAATAGCCTTTGAAGTTCTCTTCATTCGGAAAGAATTTTGTATATCAATCTTGTATAACTGGTAAAGGTTGAGCGTTAGACGAAGACATAGTACACAAAAAATGCAGATCTCTTGAAAATACGCAATTTATTTCAAATATTTTTTTGTGTCATTGGCCATTTCCGAGATATTCATTATTAATGGTTCCAATTATTTAAGAGTCATTGCTTTGGCCATTACCAGCGTTTCTGTTGTAAGATATACATAGGGAATAAGTGAAGTGAATAGAACGTGTGTCCTATGCAGCTGCCAGAGCTCAACTGATAATCAGGTGGGCCGTTTGCAGTGAGCTTGAGAGGGAACGTGACGAACCCCTCAATCTTTAGAGGAAGTAGAAACAACAAACGTGCACATGTGCGTAGCTGCAAGTGAGAGGCGACAGAGGTAAATCCTCGGGGAATCTCATCACTAATTCAACATATTTGAAGCCGAGTAGCCCCGAACGTAATTACACTTGCTGGAGTGGGGATGGGCTACAGACTCCTTGAGTTTCTCATCACAGCAGCTGCCTTCAACACAAATATTTAAGGAAGAAGAACAGCTCTCAACTTAATGCCTGGGCATACTTTTAGCCAACTTTTAAACAACAAGTAGGTCACGAGAAGCCGCATTAATCTTTAAGAAGGCTTTCGGTCGACGACAGTAACGCTAAGCCATGTTTCAAACAGCTCCTCAGAGGATGCTGCGAATGCAAGGCTTTCATTAGTCGTTTATAAGATAACAAAACAATGGGTGTTATGTTCCTCATCAGTCAAAAAGTTCTGTCTTATGTTCACACGACATTTTATAACCATTCTTCCACAAAATATTCTTTCAAAACTTTATATTTTATCTAGTTCATGTTAATCAAGACAAACGTTTACAGAAATTGTTTCATTACACATTTCGTTGAAACTGAAGTGTGAGGCAGTATTTTTAACACTTAAATAATTTCAGTCTAATTATATAATATGTTAATTCAATAACAGCCCGCCTTAAAGCAATATGTATGCAATAATTTGTAAAATGTATGTAACAGTCATTGCGTATGTTTATATTATTGTAAACATGCTCAATAATGTTATGTGAAATCATTACGTAATTTAATAATGTAGGAGCTGTGAGAATAATAGGTTTAAACGGTGCTAACAATAAGGTAACAATGAGGTCACCTTGAGGCAATAATGAGTAAGGAAGTTTAAATGCTACTAGTCATTATTAGAGCAGCAATTATGTAAATTTTGGGACAGTTTTAAAAATAGGCAATCAACAATCAGAAAGAGCTTTAGTTATATACAGGTATTCTATAGACTAGGATTAGCCAATCAGAGACTTGAAATACAGAAATATACAAGTTTAGACGGTTGAAATCTATTCAGTTGCCTCCAGACCGTGATAGTAACCAGATGCAAGATGCGTCCTCTAGAGAAATATTACGTATTCGTGTGAGACGAAAAATAAGTATACGCGTTAAAAAAAGCTCAAGTATTAAATAAAACAATCTCACAGCTCTCTATATCAGTGAAGTGCTATTTAATTTGTGTCAAGGATTAATAAAAAGGAGTGAATTAAAACTTAAAATCTGTGTAAGCCTACATTCTTAGTCGTACCAATACCCTGCCTAAGAGAAATGTGTCTCTAACAATAATACTGACGCAGCCGAGGCAAACAAATATTTAAAGCAGCAGTTTAATAACAAATATAATATTTTTTTTAAACTTGGGGCAAAGGCCACCTGAAAGTACATTTGGGGCGAAGGATACCGGAAACTGTTTAACATACGTGAGATCGCAACTACTTCAAGTGTTCGGCTCCCGAACAGTTGAAAAATAATACAACTCCTATCTCAAATCGGCTTTCCATACGTGAAACAACATAATTTAAAAAAAACATCTTCAAATTGGCTCCCAAAGCATGGGGCTAATAACAACAATCCATTCATCTTCAAATTGGCGTCCATACGTGGAGCTAAATAAATAAACAACTCCAACAAAACACCTTCTTCAATTGGTAGTCACACGTTTAAAAAGTGGGTCGATATATGCTAGCTATAAAATTTCATATCCTTTGCATGGCACCGCGAGAAAGAAAATAATGGTGAACTTGGCATTTCCAAAAATGTACGCTCTAGTCTTGGAGTATTCAAACTAATAATAACAAATATGTACTTTGGAAATGATTGAAACCAAAATGAACCCTTAATATATACTGGTGTGCAAAACCTAAGGACGAAAGTAATGTTCGCATGTTGTGACACATAGCTCGAAGAAACTTGAATCATACATAGAGGGAACTGCTACAGTAGGCAGCTAAACGAAATATGCAATGAGACGAACAGAAATGCCACTTTTATTGATAAACCATAATCTACACTAAAGTCAATGCGACATATGATACAGATTTGATCTAGATTTACAGAAACAGATACATGGTGATTAAAAGGTTGTATGATCACCACAGACAGCAACGCATGCTCTGCATCGTGCTCCCATGCTGGCCACAAGGTTGGTAAGCAGTTTTTGTGGTAGAAGTTCCATTTCTCAACCAGCGTTGTTGACAAATGCTGGATGGTCGTTGGTGCATGAGGATGTGCTGCAATGCGTCTCCCCAAAGCATCCCACACGTGTTCGATGGATTTAAATCAGGGGAATGGACAAGCCAGTCCATTCGCCGAATATCCTCTCGTTTCAAGAGATCCCCCACCTACGCTGTTCGGTGCGGTGGCGCATTGTCATCCATAAAAATGAAGTCAGGGCCGACTGCACCCCTGAAAAGACGCACATGGGTAAGGAGTACAGTATCACAATAACGTTGACCAGTGAGCGTACCGTGTTCAAAGATTTGAAGGTCGGTGTGCCCATGCAGCATTATGCTTCACCAATACCATAACACCCGAACCACCAAAATTATCATGTTCAAGGATGTTCCTGGGTTTATTACATGTTCCCAGCTCTCACTAGATGAGGGTACATCGAGAATCACTACTTAGACTGAATCTGCTCTCATCCAAGAAGAGCACGCGACCCCATTCCTTGTTGGTCCAATTTTGATGCTCTTGGGACCATCGTAAACGGTGCCGCCGAAGTGCGGATGTCAGTGTAACACAACTCCCTGGCCGTCGACACCTCTGTGTAGTCACCGTGCCACTGTGTATCGTGAGATTGCGTGCCTAGCTGTCCTGTTAAATGTGGTTGCAATTGCACCTACTGTTTGGCGTGGATCCCTTCTTGCCTTTTGCACAATGTAGCGGTCATCTGCTGCTGTAGTCAAGCGTGGTCGACCACCACCTCTCCAGTGCCTGTGGTTTGGAAGGTTGCTCCATGCACGTGAAACAATGCTGTGGGCAATTCCACATTCCTAAGCAACACTCGTCACACTTCGCCCTTCTTTCAGTTTCCCGATGATTCTTCCCCATGTGAAGTCATACAAATGGTGTCTACGGGCCATGTTTGCAATGAAGAACACCACTGCAGTGCAACGTAACAACTCGCTAATTGCCACACACCGTCTTGTCCTAACTGCCCCGTGTTGCGGGACCAGACCCATTTGGCACTATAGACTCGCTACACTCACGCCATGTGACGTCCAGCTTTCTGTGTACGTGTGAGAGACCTCCCGCACCTTCATCTACTTCCACCAAGTAGTTCATTTGTTATGTTACTTTACCCATCTCGTGCTTAGGTTTTGCACACCAGTGTATTAAAGTAAGTGTATGATGTCCCTTGTAGGTTTCCACACAGTTTGTACTGATTTCGACCAAACTTGGCATACATAACCTTTAACACAAGGTAAATATTACTGTCTAGCTTATAATTGGAAATTCTATGCCTAGAAAACCTCGCAAGACCATCTCTATGTTTCTCAATGAGAATCGTAATAGCTCGAATATTGCCAACAAAAAAGATAGTACTTCGCTTTCACGGCCTCATAGAATAACAAACGATAAGCAAGTTCACATATTACTCGTTGATGTCCTCTCTGACATTGATCATGGAGTTATAACACAGTCAAATAAATAATTGCAACAGCTCTGCCACCTGTGGCTATGCTTGCACAAATGAAGAGGCGCTGCAATCGCTGGATTGAAAAATTAAACAAAATTTCGAACTGTATTATATTACACGTGATAACAGCAAATGAATAAAATCGACCAATACTACTAATTATTATTATTATCCTCATATGATTATTTATTGAGTATTAATATAAAATGACATAAAAGGATTTAATATATTGCAAAAGTCTCTACGGTGCTCAAACTTCGCTAAGATAGGAATAATAAATAAGTCGAATCTCTATCTATACATTCTGTGATCATGCTGCGATGTTCGTATATTCACTTATAATTTAAAGTTCTTCAGTTTTACCTTCTCTACTACGTATAGTAAGTAGGAGAAGTATTGTATTCCACCCAAAAATTCGATACCGAGATTTCACCGAAAATACATGTTTTGAGACCCCCTGAATAAAACAAAACATTTTTGGAAACATGTCCGTGTGTGTGTCTGTGTGTGTCTGTCTGTGAACAGCATAACTCAGAAACGAACAGTCGGATAAACACCAAACTTGGTATTTAGGTTCAGTATCTTCCAGAGATGCGACACGAAGGTTTTCAAGAAACGCCCCCTCCCCAGATTACCCTTTACATGCAACATTTCTTCAAAAATTTGAATTTTCTCAAAAATGGCTCTAACGATTTTGATTAAAATATCATACGTTTAAGACAAATAACTGATAAACCATAAGAGATAGACAAAATTTTACTACACAAAAAATGTAGATCGCGTTAAAACACACAATATATGTCATATACATTTTTTTAGTTGAGTGAACCATTTTCGAGATATTGCCTGTTTTTCCCTTAAATGTTCCTATACTTATACTTCTTCTCAAATTCGTTATTAATTTTTTTGTCCTGGTACTACAAAGAGAATGGAATGCTCCCATAGCAACCAGCTCTTAAAACATTTGACTATCGCTTAAAGCCTACCAATTCCCCTTGCATCTACAAGAAAATTAGCAATAAGACTAACATCTCGATTAACACGAAGTATATGGAGAATAAGCGTTTGTAAAAATAGTTGGTACAAGAGTAGAGAAAGTCATGTGAGTGTAACACATCAGATTTTTTGTAAGCAGCGGTTCTTTCTCTATGGGAAATTACGATGCTTTTAAAAGCAGGAAAACAAAAACTGAGTGACATAAAAATGATAACAGGCGTGGATATTACTAGTCTCATCAAACCGACGAAGTACCACCACCACTTCTTGTTCTTCTTCTGTTTCTCCTTTGTATCTTAATTTTGGCTGTGCTGATTTTTCTCAGTAGTTTTATGTATAATGGTTATTGAGAATAAAGGAGATTATATTGACGTTACTTAAACTAGTGGTACGTCTTCCCATTTGAGATTTTCTCAACAAACAGGCAGCCTGAATGTGACAACGTAGGAGTCGCTCAGCTGCATTCAGGAGAAACCATCATTACAAACTGTAGTATTTGTATTGTTCAACGGTGCTTTTGCATACTGTTTTCTCAGTGCTTTTATTTTGTTCTTGATAATGTGCCGAGAGTTTTAATTAACTCTTTGTTTAAGTGTCTTGTAGTTTCATAAAGAACGGGCGAGAGGCAGATGAAATTAATTATATCGTCATTCGGCTTTAATAAGTTACCCTGCAACGTTGGGTAAACCTGCTAGTTTGGCATAAACTGCGTTTTTTTTGTGCTGAATTTTACTTTTCTTATCTCTTGTGATTAACCAGTTATAAAAAAATTATATAAAAGTAATTTAGAATAAAGAGAAATTCACAGATTAAACAAAGAAATTTAAAATATATTTTTTATTTGTTAGATAAATATCTTAGTTATTTTAATTAAAATCTGCCTTAGGAAATTCATAGAAGCTGTAAAACTCTGATGTGTTATAATATAACATTCCTATAACTTTCTCTAGTCTCTATCGCTTATTAGTATGTATGCAGATTATTCTTACGAAACTTTATTTTCCTATCTAATTCATTTTAATCGAGATAAACCTTTCCGGAAACAGCTACCTTGTACACATTTCGTTATAGATACAAACGGAACAGCGATAGTCAAATGTTTAACAACTGGACGCAATATGTTGGCCTTAAAATTCCACACTGTTTCCATAACATGGCGAGAAGCAGTTGAAATTCGACAGGACTGGAAAAGAATAGCCAAGTATTGTACAGTTCGAACCATTAATAAATGATATCTCGGAAATGGCTGGCACCACAGAAAATTATTTGAAATAACTTAGTTTTAAAGAGATCTACATGCTTTTGGGCAGTATATTTTCGTTTATCGGTTAACGTTTACCAATTATACAAAATTATACAAAATTCCTTCCGAAAGAATTTCCCTAAAATTCAAGATATACATTTTATTTGTTATATAAATATATTTAATATATGATTTTTAATCAACATTATTAGAGGCATTTGTTGGAAAGAAAAAAGTAAATTAATTAAAAAGTCTTCCATATAAAGGGTACTTTGGGGTGGGGGGATTTTCTTGAAAATCTTCGTGTAGCATTTTTGGAAGATACTGAATTTAAATACCAATTTTCCGGTGAAATCTCGATATCAACCCCCCATATAAAAGAGGACAGTTAGCCTTCTAGGTCTCATCCCTGTAACCACCTGCTTCATGCCGTGCAGATGGCATTAGGATGCCGTCCAGTCTAACCGCCGCCCTCACACAGAAAAGCGGCTAGTCTTCCAGGTCTCATCCCTGGAAATGCCATCTTGCTTCGTCAGTGCCCACAGAGACCCCAGCGCATGGCAGCCGGATCTTCTGCTTCATGCCGTGAAGATGGCGTTAGGGTGCCGTTCAGTCTAACTGCTTACATTGTCTGTAGATAGATGGCATAGCATTCCTATTACCACTTATTTTACATGTTACTATTGTTTTAGACTTAAGATGGAACTTTGGATCGTGGCGACTGAGGAAAACCCGAAAAAAATCTCAGACAGATTGGTCACCCACGGTATTTGAACCCGGGACCTCCCGGATGCGGGCCACAGACTTTACCGCCTGAGCCATCCCGCTCGGTTTCAAGAGTTTGATAGAAGAAAGTAAGCCCAAAAACCCAAAAGTCAGGTATATGTTTTGCAGAGATGAACTGCCGGTTTAACATCCTAAGTAGCGGAGAAATTTTTAACTAACGCTTCGGCATTTAATACTCGAACCAGCACAACTTGCGGTTTATGAATGCAAAAACCCTTAGTGCAATGTTGATAACAAGAAGCCACCACTTGAACGGTATAAAACACTATAAATACCGCCTCTGGCGGTAAAGTTCTTGTTGCCCGTTTCACTTCATGGAAAAAAATCTGATGTGTTACACTCACATGACTTTCTCTACTCTTGTACAATCTAATTTTACAAACGCCTATTCTCCATATGCTTCATGTTAATCGAGATATCGAGATGTCAATCTTATTGGTAATTTTCTTGTAGATGCAAGGGAAATATGGTAGCTTTTAAGCGATAGTCAAATATTTTAACGCTGGTTGCTATGTGGCGCATTCCATTCTCTTTGCATGTCCAGGACATAAAAAAAATGAATAACGCATTTGAGAAAAAGTATAAGTATTGGAAAATTTAAGGAAATAACAAGCAATATCTCGAAAACGGTTCACTCAACAAAAGAAATGTATATGACATAAGTTGTGTATTTTAACGCGATCTACATTTTTTGTGTAGTAAAATTTTGTCTATCTCTTATGGTTTACCAGTTATGCAAAAGTCGTTCACAATGAAGAATACTTTTGGAGACATTCCCAGAAAATTCGAGATATACATTTCATTTCTCATGACTTTATCTTACACATATGATATTTTCATCAAAATCGTTAGAGCCATTTTTGAGAAAATTAAAATTTTCGAAAAATGTTCCATGTAAAGGGTAGTTTGGGGTGGGGGGATTTTCTTGAAAACCTTCGTGTCGCATCTCTGGAAGATACTGAACCTAAATACCAAGTTTGGTGCTTATCCGACTGTTCGTTTTTGAGTTATGCTGTTCACAGACACACAGACACACACACAGACACACACACAGACACACACACACACAGACACACACACAGACACACACACGGACATGTTTCCAAAAATGCTTTTTTTGGATTCAGGAGGTCTCAAAACATGTATTTCCGGCGAAATCTCGGTATCGAATTTTTGGGTGGAATGCAATACTTCCCCTACTTACTATACGTAGTAGAGAAAGTAAAAAGGTCTGCGATGCTTTGGAAGAGAATCCTATGCTATTAAACGACTTAATTCTATGCGCGTCTACATAGAGATACAACACGAAAGTCACTCTTTTAAGGTCCGCTGAATAAATAAAATATCTGATGCGTTACATTCATATGACTTTCCCTACCCTCTATCGCTTATTATGGGTATACAAATTATTCTTAGGAAAGTTTATTTTCCAATTTAATTTTAATCCAAATAAACCTTTCCAGAAATAGCTACATTAATATTTCGTTATAGATACAGAGGGAACAACGATAGTCAAATGTTTAAGAACTGGACGTTATACGCTACCTTTTATATAAAAGAGCTTTAATTACTATTTTCAGAAAAATACCGCTCTAACAATTGTGAATAAAATCCCTCATTTTTATGACATTAACGTTAAATTAAATTAAATAGAGTTTTATTTATGGACGCTCTTTAACTGCTATGGTTCTTAGCGTCCCATTCTATATTGGACGTGAAAGAGCGGTAATTTTGCTCAGAGGCCTCTTTATCAGGCTTGGGGTTCTTTTACGTGCCGTAAATATACGACATGGTACCACCGGCTTTACTTCCCTTCCGAATGAAGCCATGCTAAGGATTTTTACGCCCTAAAAAATCCATCGCCCTCCGCCAGGTTTGAATCCGCGACCTCGGGAACTATAGGCTAGCATGGTAACAACTACACCACGGAGGACGACGACATTAATGTAACAAACAAAATACAGCTATTGGAAGTTTTGGTGGTTCTTAATATTCGTGTCGTATTCTTAGAATACAGTGAAGCTACACATTAAGTTTGGTATTTATCTTAGTTGTGCTAGTTACAGGAACACTCGGGGAAGTGTTTATAAAATAGCTTTTTTACTTAATCACGTACATAGAGAAGATATTGCATTCAACACAAAAATTCGATACTGAGATTTCACCGGAAATATATGTTTTTAGGTACCTTGAATAACAAATTGTTTAGAAAAAGGTCCGCGCGCGCGTGTGTATGTCTGTGAACAGTATAACCCAAAACAAAAGTCGTATAAATACCAAACTTGGTATTTAGGTTCAGTGCTTTCCAAAGATGAGACACGAACATTTTCAACAAAATCGCTTCACCCCAAGCTACCCTTTATACAGACAAATTTTAGAAATTTTTAATTTTGTAAAAAAATGGTTCTAGCGATTTTGATTGGATATTTAAATGAAAAATAAAATGTATATCTTGAATTTTCTGGTAACAGCCTTTGAGCTTCATTTGGAAGGAATTTTGTATTATCTTGTATAACCGCTAAACGTTAAGCCATAGACAAAAACGTGTTCTACAAAGAATGCAGATCTCTTTAAAACACCGAATTTATTTCAAGTTACTTTTTTGTGGCGTACCATTTCCGATATATTCGTTATTAACGGTTCGAATTGTTCAACACTTAAGCATTCTTTTTAATTACTGTCGATATTCAGTTGTTTCTTGCGATGTTATGGAAGCAGTGTGGAATTTTAAGACCAGCATCCAGTTCTTTGACATCCGACTATCGCTGTTCTCTTAGAGACAGTCTTTTTAACACTTAAATAATTTCAGTCTAATTATATAATATATAATTTCAATAACAGCCCGCCTTGAAGCAATATGTGTATGTAACAATTTGTAAAAATGTATGTAACAGTCATTGTATTATTGTATCCATGTGTAATAATGTTATGTGAATATATTACGTAATTTAATAATGTAGGAGCTGTGAGAATAATAGGTTAAAAGTTGCTAACTACAAACTACTTCAAATTGATGCCCAAAGCGTGTTGCAAATAACGTAACAAACCACCTTTCTCAAATCAGAAAACTTCAGAAAATCATCAACAGCATTCAAGGACAGCAACAATTCTTTCAGGAGTACGGGGCACGCAGTCAACAATTCAACAACACTCTGCGCGGGAACACCGAATAAAAAGGTTTACTAACAGCCAGAACAAAAGGTCAGAAAATTACAGTATTATATGCATAATAATTGTCAAAATAGTTAACAAAATATATTGTTATTAAGATAATTTAATGCTGTTAAGGAGTGGCAAATTAAAATTGAGCAATTCCAAACCAAATATAACAAAAGAAGATATACAAAATAAAATGGAAACAGAAAACAATGAAAACATGGTAGTAGGAGAAGATAGGTCAATCATTACATATTACAATGTAAATTTACAATCAGAGTTAGATGAAACAAATACGTTAGATATAGAAGAACAGTTATCTGTAAATTCACAGTGTGGCAGTATTTTATATCACAACAATGTAAATGCCAGAGTGATTGTAGTGTAAATAAGCATTATTGTATGGCAATGATTTGGGATGTTTGTTAATTATAAGCATTGTTAGGAAATAAGTTTACACGGCCTCACTGAAACTGACAATAAGAGCGGGTAACAATCAGCGAGGGGGTGAGTTGTTTATCAATTAGAAGAGGCAAGCAAATGACGTCAGATTAGCGGGCTTTTCTGAGAAATGGTGGGAATTTCTTCCCTAGAGCATATGTGTTCGTAATTTTGATTGAATATAAAAATAGACGCTAATGTTGGCGCGTTTTATTAACCAATAGCAGCTCGGTTATAATCTTTAGGCATATCGGGGTGTGGGAGTATAAAAAGCTAAAGCCGAGAAGCGGGTGGCACACAGTCCAACAGAAGCATTCGCGGGTAATACGTCGTGCAGTCCAACAGAATCATACAAAGGTTACACGTCGCACAGTTTAACAGAATCTCTCGCGTCGTAAAGTTAGTTATAAATGTGAAATACGCGAATTAATAATGTGCAGCAAATAAGTGATTATTGTTATATTAGAAAATATAACAGTTTCAGTTTGGCGTGTTTCAAGAACAATTATGTGAAATGAATAAAATGTGACGGCAATAAAAGTGTAAAAAAACAAATTCTTTTATCAGTGTTATCTTTTAGTAACAAATCCTTTCCGTTTACACACCCTGTTTAAGAGATATGCTCGACTGAGAAATAATAGCTAGCCGGAGGACAAAGAAACCAAAACTCAAAGTAGTAAAACAATAACAGGCGCTCAGAAATAGATAACACGAAGTTACCGAGACAAATTGGCTCCCATACATGGGGCAGATAAACATAAAGCATCTTCCAACTACCGACAAATATTCTACTTCAACAGGTAGGCATAGAAAGAGCTAGCAGTAATATGCAAGGTCAATCACCTTTACATATATCAATACAGGGAACAACAATAGATAGAAATACTATCCCTCAGGCATCTAGCCAACAAGAGCAAGAAAACTTATCACAACAAAATATTAAGTGCATTCTAAAAACAATAAATGAAATGAGAGGAGAGTTAAAAGAAACTATTAATAATATAACAGAAACTTATACAGAATTAAATAATAAGTTAACTGAACAAAGTAGTATAATAGATGAAATGAGAGTAGGGTTAAATAATACTATAACTGAATGTAATAATAAATTAATCGAAACTAATACAGAGTTGAAAAAGGAGTTAAGTAATAAGTTAACTGACTCTAGTAAAGAGTTAAACAGTAAGCTGAATGAGACAAACAAGTTCGGATCCCCAAAAGTCGAAATACGATACAACCACTCCTAAAATACTCCTTTATCGAATTGGTGTCCATACGTGGGGCTAATAAATACCTTTCTTCATCTTTGTATCTATAACGAAATGTCTATTGCAGCTATTTCCGATAAGATTACAAGGAAGTAGATGGGAAAATGGACTTTCGTAAGAATAATTTTCATACCCACTAATAAGCGATGGGCTCAATTTTGAAATAGTAGAATTATATAAGTTTACATTCATCTTTTTCCATTTTAGATAATTACTAGTGATACTGAATTAAAAATCTGATGTGTTACACTCACGTGACTTTCTCTACTCTTGTAAAAACTATTTTTACTAACGCTTATTCTCCATCTACTTCATGTTAATCGAGATAAACATTTGCAGACTCTATTTTATTGCTAATTTTCTTGTAGATGTAAGGGGAATATATATTTACAAGGGCAATGTAGAAAAACAGTAGCCTTTAAGCACATACATATCTCTTAATAACTAGTTGCTAGGTGCAGCACAATTCCCTTTACCACAGATTATACCTCTTTGTATATCCAAGACAAAAAAAATGAATAAAGAATTCCCATTTGAGAAAATAAGTATTGAAAAATTTAAGGGAATAACAAGTAATATCTCGAAAATGGTTCACTGAACAAAAAAATGTATATGACATAAATTGTGTATTTTAATGCGATCTACATTTTTTGTGCAGTAAAATTTTGTCTATCTCTTATGGTTTACGAGTTATGCAAAAGTCGTTCACAATAAAGAATACTTTTGGAGACATTCCCAGGAAATTCAAGATATACATTTTATTTGTCATAAAAATATCTTAAACATATGATATTTTAATCAAAATCGTTAGCCATTTTTGAGAAAATTAAAATTTTCGAAAAATCTTCCATGTAAAGGGTACTCTGGGGTGGGGGGATTTTCTTGAAAACCTTTGTGTCGCATCTCTGGAAGATACTGAACCTAAATACCAAGTTTGGTGTTTATCCGACTGTTCGTTTCTGAGTTATGCTGTTCACAGACAGACACACAGACACACACACGGACATGTTTCCAAAAATGCTTTTTTTGGATTCAGGGGGTCTCAAAACATGTATTTCCGGTGAAATCTCGTAACGAATTTTTGGGTGGAATACAATACTTCCCCTACTTACTATACGTAGTAGAGAAAGTAATAAAAAGGAGAAAAATCGAAGTTACAAATTGTAAAGCTTGAGCGAAACTATGCAATCACCGAGCAAAAATACGATACTCAGATATTATTTATTATATTGAAGTGTTAAGGGTGCAGAAAACTGGCTCAAGAGAGGTTTTTATGTCTAGCTAGAGGGCGGGCGGGGAAGTACTTGCAATCCACCTACAGCCATGAAATGCGGACAGAACATTCCATGTCTATGCTTATTGCTAGAAGGAATTTCATTACGTTGTTCGACAGAATGGAACTTTGACTTTTAGCGGCGTATGACCCTCCGGATGTCAGCAAATGGTCTCTTTTGTGTGCTGACAGAGATAGCTAGAGGTTTCTCGCATGTTTCCGTCAAGACTAATGAGTGATCGGAGGCATCTTTATGTGTTATCCCTTTTTTGGTTTTAAGGACGAAAGTTTCCAACAAAATTCTTTTACCAACAAAGAAATGGTATTACCAAGGAGACGAATCATACACAATACTGCTTGGGGCTCTCATCTATTCCATAGGAAGGCTTTATTTCCTTAAATAAAATCACTTTTACAAAACTTAAAAGTGTTGATCCTTAGAACTTCTAAATGACAAGCCATGTTGCTGAAAGTGGATGCTTTTATAATTTATCTATAGTCCCACCAGCCTTAGAAGGGAACCTGATGTAAACAAAAGCACGTGGCAAGCTGTGTGTATTGGTCGAGGATTACAACGTAGTTCCATGCTGGACTACGGAAATTAATTTGTTATATTATTTAAGAGGTTTTTTTTTGTATAAAAGCATTGTTAAAATACTAAATTTGAGTTTACACTGCATATAAAAAACATATACCGAGCGTTTCAAAAATACTTTTACAAGCTTCAGGTATGGGTTCCTCACACCAAAAGAAGGGAAAAGTTCACATGAACATATGTCCCATAATTCTTGGTTTTCGCGTTATTCCTGTCACAATTAAAATGTAAGTTCAACGGCCTTCAGGGTCCAACCTCAAAACTTCATTTCTCTATGCATTCATAGAAGGCGTTGACCCAGTGTACTATATACGGTAGATGGCGAAGTGTTGCAATGGAGACTTGTTTACGTTTGTCAGTTGTCATTGGTCTGTCCTCAACGTTTCAATTGTGTACATGTAGTGAGTTAACTGCACGTGTTTCGTTCCATCATGGCTGGATATTCATTTCAGAACAGGAAGACATGATTTTTATGCATTGTCGCGCGAATGGTAATGGACGCGAGGCTGCACGGCTCATCAGAAGGAGTTTCCAGACCGAAGACAATCGAGTCATCTAACCTTTGTCGCTGTTTATTGTCGCCTTGCTGAGACAGGAACCGTTGCACCACGGACTATTGATTGAGGAAGACCAAGAGACCGATGGATAGGCAGAGGAGGACCAGTTCCATGGCCTGCACGTTCTCCCGACCTCAATCCTGTGCAGTTTTACCTCTGGGGACATCTTAAATCATTGGTTTATGGGGCAGCCATCCCGGATGCAGAAACGCTTCATCGACGTGTCATGGAAGCCTGCGAAACCATTCGACACCATCCCGGAGGTTTTGACAGGGTGCGACATTCCATGATTCGACGAGTACAGGCATGCATAGAAGCAAGAGGAGGACATTTCGAGCATTTATTATGAGTTTTGTGTGTTATAAGTGTACCACTGTGTTGAAAACCTCCTATCGAGAAAACAAAGGATTATGGGACATATGTTCATATGAACTTTCTTCCTCCTTGTGGTGTTAGGAACCCATACCTGAAGTTTGTAAAAGTATTTTTTAAACATGCTGTGTATGTAAGTAATAAAAACTTAATGCATGGAGATACGCGTATGCACCATTTTCTATTACTAAAACAGTTGGTCAGTCTTGCTTTTAGCGGCGCTCACGTCTTTTCAAATTGTTTATTACAACTGCGGTTAACATTGGTTAAGTTTAATAATTATTATTAGTAATTAAAATGTATATCTGTAACATCCCAAAGGGAAAATTTTGAAAAATGGTGAAAAACTATTGTATTGAATGTATTTATAAAATTTTGTGATGCGTATTTGGATTCAGCCATTAAAGACATTATTAATTTAACGCGCGAATTGCCTTCCTGCGTGGTGTAGTGGTTACCATGCTAGCCTCTATTTCCCGAGGTCTGGGTTCAAACCCGGTGGAGGGCGATGGATTTTTCGGGCGTAAATATCCTTAGTATGGCTTCCTTCGGTAGGCAAGTAAAGCCGGTGGTGCCGTAGATTTACGGCACGTGAAAGAACCTCAAGCCTGATGAAAGAGGCTTCTGAGCAAAATTACTTCTCTTTCGCGCCCAATATAGAATGGGACGCAGAGGACCACAGCGGTTAAAGAGCGTCCATAAATAAAACTGAATTCAATTCTATTTCAACGCCCGAGTTTACTGATGTTTCCGTAACAAATGTCAACTCCTTTCCTGGGAAAAGCACAAAAACTGGAAAACTGTTACCTTCAGAGAAAAGGAAACGCGCAAAAACTGCGCTTGGCACGAAATTTGATGAGGAAGAGGAAATGAACAGGAATGGACCAATTTCATATTCTAATTAATAAGGTACATTTCAAATTTTACCATCAGTCCGATTCTATCATTCCATACTGTTTACGTTGCTACTTCAATATTTTAAATAGTTTATAAAGGATACTCGGTCTGCAGTAAACGTGTTAATCAAAGTACGCTGTTTTTTACTTTCTCTACTACGTATAGTAAGTAGGGGAAGTATTGTATTCCACCCAATAATTCGATGCTGAGATTTCACCGGGAATATATGTTTTGAGACCCCCTGAATCCAAAAAAAGCATTTTTAGAAATATGTCCGTGTGTGTGTCTGTGAACAGCATAACTCAGACGCGAACAGTCGGATAAACACCAAACTTGGTATTTAGGTTCAGTATCTTCCAGAGATGCGACACGAAGGTTTTCAAGAAAATCCCCCCACCCAGATTATCCTTTATATGGAATATTTTTCGAAACTTTTAATTTTCTCAAAAATGGCTACAACGATTTTGATTAAAATACCAAATGTTTAAGATACTTTAATGACAAATAAAATGTATATCTTGAATTTTCTGGGAATATCTCCAAAAGTATTCATTGTGAACGACTTTTGTATAACTGGTAAACCATAAGAGATAGACAAAACTTTACTACACAAAAAATGTAGATCGCGTTAAATACACAATTTATTTTATGTCATACACTTTTTTTTGTTGAGTGAACCATTTTCGAGATATTGCTTATTTTTCCCTTAAATTTTTCAATACTTATTTTCTCAAATGGGAATATGTTATTCATTTTTTTTGTCTTGGATATGCAAAGAGTATTAATCTGTAGCAAAGAGAATGGTGCTGCACCTAGCAACCAGCTATTAAGAGATATGTCTATGCTTAAAGGCTACTGTATTTCTATATTGCCCTTGCAAATACAAAACAAGGAATATTTTTAGAACTGGTCGCTATGTGTAAAATGCAATTCTCTGTACATGTCAAAAGATCGTTTCTGCAAATGTTTATCTCGATAAATATGAAATAGACGGAGAATAAGAGTTTGTAAAAATAATTTGTACAAGAGTAGAGCAAGTCATCTGAGTGTAACACATCAAATTTTTTAATATTCCAATGCACCAACATCAAATTATTTCAAGTGTGTTTTGGTCATAGGTTACAGCACAGCAAATGTAAAATAATCATCTGTTGTCAAACGAAGCAGCAGTGTTAATGAAAAGAGAATGATGCGATCGTTCAGAAATAAACATCGCTGATGTGAGTTTATACTGTTCAGGTTAGAAGCATGTGTCTTCAGGCAGTGCGTATGCTCCACCCAGGCGTGGTAATACAATTACAGAGTATTTCGCAGTTTGTTTATGTTTACATCAGGTTCCCTTCTAAGGCCGGCGGCATTACAGAGGAGACATAATTCCAAAAATTGCATATACAGATTTCAACATAAAGACATGTTTAGAATGACATGGATCAATATATATATATATATATATATATATATAGATATAGAAAAACATCCCCGGTAATTGTGTTTCTGTGTGTGTGTGTGTGTGTGTGTGTGTGTGTGTGTGTGTGTGGACAGCATAATTCAAAATGGCAATATTGGACGCATACCAAGATGATATTTAAGCAACAGCATAACAGTCAGTTTGTTTTGGAGAATTTCAACCATTTATTTTCCTCTTTGTTATTTTTTATGCTCCATTTATATGCCGCCTTTAACATCTAAGCTCGTAACGTGGCTTTTTACCTTTGGAACGATTACTTATCAGCAATGAAGTTCACTCTCTTATACTGGTGTTAATCTTTGGGTTGGTATTACTTTTGATTATTACATTAAATTCACACACACACACACACACATATTCACATTCTCATTCAAATAGCGATAGTCAAATATTTAATTGTGGACGCTATATGCTAGCCCTAAAGTTCCATATTGTTTCAATAACATCGCGAGAAACAACTGAAAGTCGACAGGACTTGTAAAGAGTGACTAAGTACTGAACAACTCGAACCATTAATAACGGATATCTCGGAAGTGGCAGATGTCGTGAGAAACGTCATTTGGAATAAATTATGTGTTTTAAACAGATCTACATTGCTTTGTATGGTACGTCTTCGTCTATCACTTAACGTTTACCAGCTATTCAAGATTACACAAAATTCCTTCCGAATGAAGAGGACTTCACAGGCTATTCCCAGAAAATTCAAGATGTACTTTTTATTTGTCATGTAAATATATTTAAATATATAGTGTTTTAATAAAATTTTTTGAGAAAATAAAAAATTTCGAAAATTGTTCCATGTAAACGGTAGTTAGGGTAGGGGAGTTTAATGTCATCTTCGTGTCGCATCTTTGGAAGATATTGAACTTAAATGCCAAGTTTGGTATTATCCTACTCTTCGTTTTTGAGTTATGCTGTTCACACACTCCTACTATTTTCTAAAAGTGCTTATTTTGGATTCAGGGAATCTCAAAACATGTATTTCTGGGGAAATCTCGGTATCGAAAATTTGGTAAAGTAAAACGTGTTACATTGATATAACGTTTTCTCTATCTATTCTCATTTTTATTTTTACATATACAAACGCTTATTCTTCTATTTACCTTATGTTACTCGAGATAAACGTTTGCAGAAATAGCTTCATTAAGCGTTTCTTAGAAGGCACAGGAGGAATAGAGAAGTCTGAACTCGAACTCCGGTCTGGTAGGATCGTGGTGAGCCTAAGTAAGTTTTCTATGTACCTACCCTTGAAGAGCTTAACCATAGGGATGATGGATCTAATTTAGGGTGGCGGTTTGATGTTGATGCTGTGGGTGTGATGGGAGGTAGCGCTATGTTTTTATAGGCTCCTCAGTGGTTGCCTTTTCAGGAGCACCGCCAGTGCCCTGCTCCGCTGGTGTTTGATCTTCCTTAAATTGTGGTTGGTTTAATTTTGTCAAATAGAAAAATTTACAAATTTAAACGCTAAACGCCAGTCGCTAGAAGACAGCGTTACCAACCGGACGCTAGACGCATTCCCGAGAAGTTCAATACGAATTCAGTGTGAGACATACAGAATTCATTACGGCGAGAATATTATAAAGTTTACGTGTTAAAAGGTGCAAGTAATTAATAAAAGAATCTCACAGCTCGCTATACCAGTGCAGTGTTATTTAACCGTGTGAAGGATTAATAAAAGGTGTGAAGTAAAAATTATAATTTGTGTAAGCCTACATTCTTTAGCCACATCACCCCCTGCTAAGAGATAGATGCTTCTGCAAAAGAATACTGACGCATTATATTTAATGTTTAAAGAAACATTAAAACAGTTAATTCCTAAACGTTGGGGCGATGGCCACCGGAAAGTGAACGTTGGGGCGAAGGCCACCGGAAGCTTTGTACCATACGTGGGGCAGTTACTTCATCAAGTTCGGCTCCCCAACAGAGGAACTACAATACAATACAACTCCTTCAAATTGGCTTTCAATAACGTAAAGGCTTCAACCTTCTCAAATTGGCTTTCCAACAGTGAGGCATTAATCTATCTCATGATAAATGTTAATGTTTAATAATATTAATTTTATGGAGGAAGTTCTATTGAATGACATTTTTAGAGAATATTGTCGCTGTATAATTATCTACCTATATATTTTCTCTTCCAAGAACTATTTTCTTAAAAATGTTGAATACTTTAGTTTTAAAACACATTGAAAGGGTACAGAAGGGAAGTTAAATATTTGCTTCTCTACCGATTCCACCACAAATTCCAGGTGGTAATAAGGTCAGCGAGTTTCCTGGCGTCTTTAATTAGATACATTTTCTCTACAGGTTGTTGACAGAATTAATTAACCTGCCTCTGAAAAGCGAAACGTTTCAGGAGGGTTGCTTGTCGGAAACAAAACATGCTGCCAGTAGCATTCGTCGAGATCCTATTAAACGTAGATCAATAGCACAATTAATCTAGGCCTACAGATGTATCACATATGTGCGCGTAACATTTCTGAGTTCGAATCTCGGTAAAGGTCAAATATCCAATTAATGTTTTGCCTATTCTCACAAGGTAAAAAATGTCGGGTCGTTTCGAATCACCAGTTCATTCATTCCTTGCCCGATATAACCTAAACAGATAATGGATTTTAAACTCTTAAAAAAAAAGAAAAAGAAAACTCTGTGTTACATTCACATAACTTTCTCTACCGTCAATCCTTATTGGTACGTATACAAATCATTCTTACGAAAGTTTATTTTTCTAGCTACATTACACATTTGGTTATAGATACAAAGAGAACAGCGATAGTCAAATGTTTAACAACTGGACGCTATGTGCTGGCCTTAAAATTCCATACTGTTTCCATGACAGGGTTATTCAAAGAGAAGGAACAGATTTTAAATATTCATTTTTAATGAACGACAATAAATAGCGACACACACGCACGACACATCATTAAATAGAGGAAAGTTCAAAGTTTTAAGCCTCAGCTATTACTTCCATTCAGTGCCTACAGCGGCGCTGTGTTTGTTTACGAGAAAATGGCGACGCCACAGAAAAAGTCGTTTTGTGCGCTGCATTATGCAAAGAGTAAATCCGTTGTTTCATTGCAGCGTGCATTTCGTTGTAAGTTCAACAACCAGCCGCCTCATCATAAAAATTTTACAATTGATACAGTAAATTCGTAAAAGATGGTTGCGTATGCAAACGGAAAAGCACTGGTCGTCCTCGCATAACAAATGGTGATCACTTTTAACACATAAAATAACATTTTGAACTTCTCTCTATTCAGTGATGTATCGCATGTGTAGACATCTATTGTCGTTCATTAGAAATAAGTATTTAAAAGTCTATTCCTTCTTTTTGAATAACCCTGGAGAAAGGACTTTAAAAGAATGACAAAGTGTTGAACAATTCGAACCATTAATAACGGATATCTCGGAAATGGCTGATGCTACAAAAAAGTTATTTTGAATAAATTGTGCAATACGTTTTCGTCTATCGCTTAACGCTAACAACATTATACAAAATTCCTTCCGAATGAAGAGGACTTCAAAGGTTGTTCCAGAAAATTCAATACGTTTTATTTGCCATGTAAATATTTTAATATATGACATTTTAATAAAACTGATAGCCATTTTTTTTAGAAAATCGAACATTTCGAAAAATGTCCCATGTAAACGGTGGTTGGGATGGGTAAGTTTGAAAATTTTCGTGTTGCATCCTTGAAATACATGAAAATTAAACACCACGTTTGGTATTTATTCGAGTTTTGAGTTATGCTGTTCACTAACACACACGCGCAGTCTCATACACACGGAAATCTGTCTAAAATGCCTTTTTTTGGTCTCAGGGGACTCAAAATATGCATTTCCAATGAAATCCCGGTATCGAAGTTTTGGATGGAATACCATATTTCCGCTGCTTACTATACGTAGTAGAAAAAGCTAAAAGGCGCCAAATTCGCCAAAATAAAATAAAATAAAATAAATAATTTCGATTTTAAACTGTACTAAACTTATAAAAAGAGAAGAAATGTATGTGGGGAATGGGGAGGTAATCTCGAAAACCACTCAACCGAAATAGGCACTTGTTTCACTATTGAAACGCCCAGTTGTTCCCTAGTAATAGGTAGTAGTAATAGCGGTTTGAGTGGCGCAAAACTGCGGCGGTCATCAGCGCCACCATCTGGCTATAAATGTATTCATGTCAATACATCAATACAATAAAAACAAAAAAGGTACAAGTTAGGCAACTCAGATTACAGAAGCAGTTCTGGTTATATAGATAATCACATTCTGGTACAAAACCAATACAGTCAGAGAGAAACACCAGGATTACAAAAATAGAAATAGTAAATCAACAAATACACAAATTAAGCAATAGAAATCTCACAGAATATGACAAATAAGAACTAATCCTGAGCAAATGTAAACGTACAATGCAATTCTACACAGTTATAAAAAAACAATAACACACGAGAAACTTCCTTCCTTAATAATCCAATTAATTTCAATCACAAACTGTCCATGCAAGACACCAACCTGGACACCTAGTTCATGTAACACTTGCCTCCCCGCCACTCCACCACCAAAATCACACAAGAACATCAACGTATCCTTAAACTCCTTCACCACACTCTCCTTCCAAACTCTCACGAAAACTCTTCCCTGTCAACTCGCCCTTTCCTCCACAGATGCGGACACAGAAAGTATAGTCACATTTCGAAATTGGACTTTAAGTCTATTTTACATCATCCTTCATTAACTGGGTCCAACTCTATTAGGCTCTTCTTTATTTCCTTTGCGATAATAAATCCTATCTTGTGTAGTCCAGGCTCACACAATACAATAATGTGTAATCCTGTTTATCTACTCTTCCTTTTCCACTCCAACGTTTTTCTTGCAACACTACTGTCCAGCCAATACCTTAAGAGTTATTTGCCACTTCTTTCATTTTTCCAGATCATAACATAGTTTGAACATTCCAAGTTGCGAACAACAAACCATCCGTCTTAACAAGGTTTTTACAAGTGGGGTTAAGAGCCCCACGCTTATCCCCCAACCTGGAGGACCAGGTCTCCTCATTTCTGACCCCAGGAGACAGGGTGGACTGGTAATACCCCCAGACACTGGGTGGCTCAGGTACCTCGGGGTCACCACTCTCGTACTCACCAAGGTGAGCCCCTGAAGGCCCTAGTAATAGGTATAGGTTATAAGAGAGCTTCGAATTTCAATGAAATAAAAGAACTTATAAGCCTTTACGAGGTCTGCGATATTCTAGAGGTTACAATACACAAGAGGTACTAAAGTGCAACGTTGACATTTTTCCACCATTATGGGATAAGTTACTACAATCTGGTGATATTCGTGTTGTTAGGTTCCATTCATTGCCGGCAACTCTTCCCCAAATACGCACCTGTTACATGTATTGGAAAGGATAGCTACTTATGTTACTTTGGTGCCCTGTTTCTATGTTTGTAGTTGTTAAAATTTGCAGGTTAAGCGCTGTTATTTGGTGGGGTTTTATTTTTAGAGGAAGAGATGTAATTTTTTGGTTTTGGAAAGTGCACCAAAATCATATTAAAACGTAACTATAAGTTGTTCTTCATACTATACTCGTAATTTTTAACGTTTAATAACATACACATGTTGTATAAATTAAATCCATATCACGGTTCAGTCTTAATTTAACACTTAAGGTACATTAGGTTATAGGTAATCAGCGAGTATGCTGGAGAAGGAAGGTGATGATCAAACCTTTGAATCGAGCAAAAGAATATTACAAAGCACGGAGCAATATATATGGTAGGTACGACAATAAAAATTAAATTGAGTTTTATTTATGGACATCCTTTAACTGCTGTGGTCCTTAGCATCCCATTCTACAGGGTGATTTATGAAGAACTGACACATTTATTTCTTTAATTGTTTCAAAACGATTTATGCTATCGATAACTTATTATACCTCAAATGCAGAGGAATTTTGGGAGATTATTTACCTCTATAGCAAATGTTGAAAATGTCCTCCATCCTGCATAAGGCACAACTCAACACGTCGTTCCATGTCACTGGCCACTCGTTGGAGGACTCTGTTGTCAATAGTTTGAATCTCCTGTGTAATGTTGTGCTTCAGATCGTCCAGCGTCTGGGAACGTGTGGCAGAAACCTGTCTTTTAAGTAACCGCATAGAAAAAAGTCCGGCGATGTCAAATCCGGAGATCTCGGTGACCATAGGTTCTTGGAAATTATCCGATCGTCAAAGAAACTTGCAATTAGTGCCAAGGATTCATTGTATGTATGGCATGTAGCGCCGTCCTGCTGAAAATATCCTTGACTCAGCTCTACATAATCTAGTTGCTCAGCAAACTCCATGAAAATCCATCGGCACTCTGCAGTGTTCACATTGTTTTAAAAAAAATTGGTTCCACTATTCTCTGCACAAAACTCCGATTTTAACCGGGTGCATAGGTGCTTCATGAATAACATGTGAAATTTCGCTGGCCCAATAGCGTGAGTTATTTGAGTTCACATAGCCGGATAAATGGAACCATGCTTCATCTGTGAACCATGTGATGGACAATTAGGCAGGATTTTGCACAATGAACGCCTGAAACCAACGACATTAATTTAGTCGTCTATCCTTATCTGGTTCCTGTAAATGATGGACAGTCTCAACTTAAATGGTCCACTCTGTATAAACGCTACACACGAAAATTAAAAAAAAAACTGTAAAAATTTAAAAAAAGGTTATCAATACGAATAAAGAGAAACTGTTGAAAACCGCCAGAATATGTAAACTGTAATATGTTTGGTCTTTCTGCATACTAAAATTTATTTCCCGGATAATAGTCCTGCTAAAATTTTACCATTCTATACCAAGTACTTAGTAGGTGAAGAAGCCATTTTAACTCCAACCAAAAATTCGAAAGCGAGATTTAACAGGAAATGCATGTTTTGAGGCTACCTAAATAGAAAAAAAAGCATTTTTGGATAAATGTCCGTGTGTGTGTCTGTAAACGGTACAACTGAACAACGAAATGCTACATGAAGGTTTTCAAGACAATCTCCCACCCAAAACTTCCTTTAAATGGAATACTTTTCGAAATTTTTTATTTTATAAAAACTGGCTCTAACGGTTTTGATTAAAATACCACATAGTAAAGATATTTACATCACAAATAAAATGTATATCTTGAATGTTATGGAAATAGCATTTGAAGTCCTCATTAGGAAAGAAATTTATATAATCCTGTATAACTGGTAAACGTTAAGCGATAGACGTAAACGCACTACCAAAACTGTAGATCTCTTTAGAACAGACAATTTATTTCAAATAAATTTTTTTGTAGCTTCAGCCATTTCCAAGACATTCGTTATTAATGGTTTAAATTTATCCATCGTTTTAAAGTCTTGTCGATTTTCGGTTGTTTCTCGCGATGTCATCGAAACAGTATGGAATTATAGCGTCCAGTTGTTAAACATTTGACTATCGCTGTTCTCTTTGTATCTATAACGAAATGTGTAATGTAGCTATTTCTGTAAATATTTATCTGGGTTAAAATAAGTAGTTAGAAAATAAACTTTCGTAAGAATAATTTGTATATCCACCAATAAACGAAGAGGCCAGGGAAAGTAATGTGAAATTAACACTCATGAGCTTTTTACGAATACTTTCTGCAACCACAGTAGGTTTATAAAGCTGCTATGTCCTCAAGTCGATTAAAGGCAACTTAAGAATAGTGTAATTACGTAAACATTAAAATTGGTACGCCACTGATTGTTTATGGGCCCACTTACAAAACGTCAATAGCGGGGCCGAGTGGTTCAGAGACAGCGAACTCTAATGTGACCGAATCAGGACATATTTTTGGTAGAACCCTGTGAATTATGTATGCCATTCCTTCCGTCTGTCTTGCTCACTTGTAACCCGGGAGAGCCAGGCCTGGGCTTGGCCCGGGCAGCTCCGGTATTAAAACTTTCCGGGGCTCCGGCAGCCAACAACCCGGAGGATTCCTAGGCCGCGCGCATACCTTGCACAAAGCTCCCTTTATAGCGTTAGTAAACATTTGAATCATCAGTGGCGATACAGCTCCGTGGTCATGTGATGACAGACTGCCCTGTACATGCGCGCGCAATCTTACATGCTTTTAAACATTCAAAGGTTGCAAATGAATAGCGGCCTGACACAGTTTGTTGATATTTCGGGAATATATATATAACTAGCACGGTTAATAGTTTAAACTCCAGTTACTAATTAATTATATACCCTCCCCTTTACTCCTTATAATTATAAACGATTTAAAACTGGCGGAACGTTTGATTTCCTTAACCTCCCCCGACAGTCTTCCAAGTTCTGGAAATGCAGCATGGTCTATAAGTATCCTTTGGTGGTGGGAGTATTATCGGACAGAATGGTCAAGTAACTTGTTAAATTTTAAACCTTTGTTCCTTCTTTTTGCTCCCTACTTATTAAATAACATAAAAGCCACATAATTTTCATATAATGCAGAAACCCATAATATATACCACGAAATCATATTTCGCACTCCCAGGCCACCAAGTTAACCACTTTGGAAAAGGCACATAGTCTGTGACCATCAAGAAAAAAAATCTGATGTGTTAAACTCACATGACTTTCTCTACTCTTGTACAAACTATTTTTACAAAGGCTTATTCTCCATATGCTTCATGTTAATCGAGATGTTAATCTTATTGCTAATTTTCTTGTAGGTGCAAGGGGAATTGCTAGGCTTTAAGCGATAGTCAAATATTTTAAGAGCTGGTTGCTATGTGGAGTATTCCATTCTCTTTGCATGTCCAGGACAAAAAAATGAATAACGAATTCCCATTTGAGAAAAAGTATTGGAAGATTTAAGGGAATAACAAGCAATATCTCGAAAATGGTTCACTCAACAGATAAAATGTAAATGATATAAATTGTGTATTTTAACGCGATCTACATTTTTTGTGTAGTAATATTTTGTCTATCTCTAATGGTTTACCAGTTATTCAAAAGCCGTTCACAATGAAGAATACTTTTGGAGACATTCCCAGAAAATTCGAGATATACATTTCATTTGTCATGAAAATATCTTAAACATATGATATTTTAATCAAATTCGTTAGAGCCATTTTTGAGGAAATTAAAATTTTCGAAAAATGTTCCATGTAAAGTGTAATCTGGGTTGGGGATTTTCTTGAAAACCTTCCTGTCGCATCTCTGGAAGATACTGAACCTAAATACCAAGTTTGGTGTTTATCCGACTGTTCGTTTCTGAGTTATGCTGTTCACAGGCTGACAGACACACACATACAGACACACACACACACACACGGACATGTTTCTAAAAATGCTTTTTTTGGATTCAGGGGCTCTCAAAACAGTATTTCCGGTGAAATCTCGGTATCGAATTTTTGGGTGGAATACAATACTTCCCCTACTTACTATACGTAGTAGAGAAAGTAAAAATCATCTCTTGTTTACATAAAATTTCAGTTCACTGATTTCTCATGTTGGCAGTTTTCTCTCTTTATACAATTATTTAACTTGTCCTGCTAACAAACCTTACTACAACATAAATACAAAGCAAATAAAGAAAAGATTTATTACGTGAGGGCTATTAGAAGGTTTTGGACTCCAGAAACTTCAGTACATACATCTATAGAATTAGAATAAAGGTTATTCACAGGTTTTTTTTACACTGTTTCATTACACACACATCTGCAGTATAATGGTAATTAAAGAAATTAATATAACACAGGATCGATTGTCACTTTTTAAAAGCTAGTCTTCTGAGGTGTTACACCATGGCCATTATGTATATTCCTTACAATGAAATGTAACCGGTTTTTGTTTTCATGTTTTGCGGAAAGAAGCACCTATTTATATGCTGTGGATTTACAACTGTTTTCTTTTACTCTATGGCATTCTCAAATATAAGTCAAGGCCTTCTTCATAAGCATGTTCTTTTATAGCGCCAATGTGTTCGTATTTAAGTACTAGGGCTTTGTAAATCCTTTTTAATCTTTTAGTAATTTATTACATGAAATTAGAAGGTGCTTTATAGCGCCATGTCCGTCAGAACGAATTGGGCTTTTCAATGGTTGTAGCGGGAAAAGGTTGTTGGGCACCATTTGTAGCGGGAAATCGTTGGTCAGTAGCATCTGGAAAGCGTTGTTCCTCTGGTTGATGCTATCTGCTGCAGTGTTCTCGTCCTCGGCTATGGATGCTCGTCGGCTGCTGTGTTTTCCATTCCTAATCTTTACCTATATAGCTAATTCTTTAGTCTCAGGATTATCGTGGGTGAGACAAATTAAAATATACTGCATTTCGTTAATAAATGTCGTTTATCATCAATTTAAATATTTATGTGCGGCTAGCTTTTCCCATTATACCAATTCCCACCATTTGAATAAATCAGGAGCCTAAACTAACTACGCACGTCTTCCCACCCATATGTACACACGTGCCTTTGTCGTCCTGAGCGTAGCACTTTGTGTCGACGAAATTCTAGAAGAGTGAAAATCTGGGGCTTTGTTCCCCCTTTATATACCTAAGTCTAGTGACGCTTACTTCCGCGCCTCAAAATGTAACGACATTTTTAATTGGTCCTCAGACCCGTTACCTTCACATGTATGAGAATGTTCTACTCCAAAGTTTTGCGCTTACGCGTCCCCATGACGCGTCATGAAGCGGATTCAATATCTCCGTCTCTTTCTATTTCTCCTTACCGCTACCGGCTCCCTGTTCATTAGCTTGGTGAAAGGTGGGCTCTACCTAGAATTATCTTTAACCTGGAATTTGCTAGCTCACCCGTCTCTTACAACCTGCTTTGTACAATTCTTGGTTGTTGAATATTTTAACATGTTTCTTGCTGAATTATATTATTACTATGTACAATTATTATATATGTATGGTATATCCCCTTTCATGCTGAAAGAATAATCAGAATCAGTTGAGTGGTTTTTAAGGTTACCATATACACACAAACACACACATTTCCTCTATTTACAATATTACCTAATATAGATAAAGGAATGTTACATGTTCCTTTATTTCTATAGGTCTTCGTTTATTAAAAACTGCTATATATAAGCGTAAAAAATCTGGTGTCTTACATCACACAGTTTCTCTAACCGTATAGTTTACTTTCATCCTATTCCTCAGTGTTAATGGTAAGAGTTTGGTTTTCTACCAGTTGCTATTCAGGATAAATGAAATGGTTTCAACTAGATTTCATTGTAGCTACATACCAACCTACAGGACGAAGTATGAGAGGTGAAGATTCAAAACGAGCTTGTTAGATGCATGGAGGACCTGATGATACTTTGAATGCTCTTTTCATGACTGATGAAAAACAAAAGAACCGACTTAACACTTCGGGGTGCAGGCGGTAGTACTGCAAAATTCCAGCCAACAACAGAAAATATCTCATAAATGCTTAAGGTTACAAAAAGTGACAACACAAATTGCATGTTTTAAAATCCTCCAAATCTTGCCTGAACTATCTTTATTCTGTTTTCCTCTAGCTTCTTAGCTATATAAATCTGACTCAGAATGTGGAGTCTTCACAGGCATTCTCAACATTTTCAAGATCCAAATTTTATTCCTATGTCAAAATGTCAAATATATATTTTTAATAAAAATCATTACACCAACGCGGTAACGTGTGAGGCTAGCATACGAGGTCCCGGTTCGACCGTGGACTCTGACCTTTATTTTGTCGTGGTTTTCCCTGGTCGGTAGACGAATGCTGAGGGGTTTCTCATCTACCACGATTTCCATTCAACCATTTCCGTTTCATTCCGTTTCTGTATCGTTTTTCAGGTGTGCTTCTAGGTTTCTGGCGTATGACGGCGCCGAAAGAGTACTCCCCGTAGGCACTAGAGGGCTGCTTGTTCGACGGGTCGTTCATCACCCTCTCTAGACAGCAGTGGGACGGGTCTTGAGTCTGGAACTCAAAGGGATTTCGCGCGTCTCTGTGTCCTGTACATATGAGCCTCCTGTAGTTCTTTCACTTCATCCCTTCCTGCTGGGAGGGGGTAGTCACAATAGATCTAAGTAGGTGGCAGTGCGCGAGGTGTCCCCCTCCGTTGTATACCCTGTGCTTAACAAACTCCTTAAAGGTACTTTGATAAAGTAAAAGATAATGGGCATTTTTCAATGTAAATGATAGCTTGAGACGTGGGGTGTTCATGAAGATTTTCGTGCTGCATCCTTGAGAGATGCTGAACTTGAAAACCAAGTATAGTAATGTACCGAGGTTTCGTTCTTCAATTGTCGTTTTCTCCCTTTCTCTCTTCCTTCCTCTCTCGGTCATTTTGATAATAATTTAGTGTTAGAGAAAGGGAAAATTAACTGAAAAATGCTATATTTTGAACCCTGAAGGCGTACCTCTCCATTCAAAACTGTTGTTACATACACTATGTGATCAAAAGTATCCGGACACCCCCACAAACACACGTTTTTCATCTTAGGTGCATTGTGCTGCCACCTACTGCCTGGTACGTATTATCCGCGACCTCAGTAGTCATTAGACATCGTGAAACAACAGAATGGGACGCTTCGTGGAACTCACGGACTTCGAACGTGGTCAGGTGATTGGGTGTCACTTGTGTCAGAAGCCTGTATGAGAGATTTCCACACTCCTAAACATCCCTAGGTCCACTGTTTCTGATGTGATAGTGTGGTGGAAACGTGAAGGGACATGTACAGCCACAATGTGGCGATCCGATGGCAGGATGTGGGTATGGCGAATGCCCGTTGAACGTCATCTGCCAGCGTGTGTAATGCCAACAGTGAAATTCGGAGGTGGTCGTGTTTTTCCTGGAGGGGGCTTGCACCCCTTTTTGTTTTGCCTGACACGATCACAGCACCTTCTTGCTTCCCACTGTTGAAGAGCAATTCAGGGATGGCGATTGCATCTTTCAGCACATCGAGCACCTGTTCATACTACACGGGCTGTACGACAATAACATCCCTGTAATGGACTGGCCTGCACAGAGTCCTGACTTGAATCCTATATAATACCTTTGGGATGTTTTGGAACGCCGATTTCGTGCCAGACCTCACCGACCTACATCGATAACTCTCCTCAGTTCTGCACGCCGTGAAGAATGGGCTGCCATTCCCCAAGAAACCGTCCAGCACCTGATTGAAAGTATGCCTGCGAGAGTGAACGCTGTCATCAAGGCTAAGAGTGGACCAACACCATATTGACTTCCAGCATTACCGATGGAGGGCGCCACGAACTTGTACGTCATTTTCAGCCAGGTGTCCGGATACTTTTGATCACGTAGTCTATGATTATATTGAGATATGATTCAAAAAATGTTGAATGAAGGGGGTGAAACTCGCTGTATAATAGTATATTATGCAACAAGATTGTAATGGTAGTAATAAAGGCGCGAGCAAGTTTATGAAACGAGCGGTAGCGAGGTGCGAATTTCATAGTTTTCATACGAGCGTCTTAATTATCATTATAATGTTGCATACGACTGTTTTTGCTCGACCACACCATTATTCGATAACTATGAGTTTTTACAAAAAGATCTTACGTTATTGTGTGTAATTAACTACTGATCGGATGGCGGTACTGTTGATTTCAGGCCATGTTTATTGATTTTTGTTGCAGGTAAAGTATATTGAACAACATTGAAACAAAGGAAATGAACTTAATTTATAAGAACATTAAAATTACAATGAACAGAATTTATTTTATTTTAAATACACATATTCCATTGCTTATCTGGGGAATGGATCCCAGTGGACCGCCGCATGGAAGTTATGTGCGAGCTGCGTGCGCCGCAGAGTAAGTTCATAATGAGTCGCTGAAGTTTTATGCGTGCCATTATAGTTCAGTTACGTCACATGAAGTCACGTATTATAGTGTGGCCGACCAAAAGTAATGCTTACAATGCACGAATATTCTTTTAACACTGGCCGAGAGAGCGGCGATAACTGCGTGTTCAAGGCTCAGAGAGACAATGTTACACTAATTACGCGGGGTTTCATTTAAACTTTCCTTTGCGGGTACATTTTAATTTCTTTCTAACTTAAATTATTTCCACTGTGAAACAAAAACCATGTAATACAGCAGCCTCGTTCAAAATTTAATGCTTTCATTCGCGTTTCTGTTAAGAGTTTTGGCACATAATGTTAAACCCGGAAGGTAAAACAGCATAGTGGAGATTTTTCTTCAACTGACGCTTATTAGTGAATATACAAATAATTCTTACTAACGTTTATTTTCCCATCTACTTCATTTTGAGATAAACCTTTCCGAAAATAGCTGTATTACACATTTCGTTATAGATGCAAAGGGAACGAGGGTAAAACGTTTAAGTTTGGTTCAATTCGAACACCATTAATACCGGATATCTCGGAAACGGCTAATGCCACAAAAAGCTTAAGTGAAATAAATTGTGTGTGTGTTTTAAAGAGCTCTTCATTTTTGTGTAGTGCGTTTTCGCCCATGGCTTAACGGTTACTAGTTATACAAGATTATACAAAGTTCCTCCCGAATAAAGAGAACTTCACAGGCTGTTCCTAGAACATTCAATATATAAATTTTATTTGTCATGTAAATATCTTTAATATATGGTATTAAATCAAAACCGTTAGCCATTTTTAGAAAGTCAAACATTTCGAAAAGTGTACCATGTAAAAGGTAGTTTGGATTGGGGGGATTTTCTTGAAAATCTTTGTGTGGCAACTTTGGAAGATACGGAACTTAAATACCAAGTTTGGTGTTTATCTGACTTTTCGTTTTTGAGTTATGCTGTTCACAGACACACACCGACCTTTTTCTAAAAATGCTTTTCTGGATTCAGGAGGCCTGAAAATATGTATATCCGGTGAGATCTGGGTATCAAATTTTTGGTTGGAATGTAACACCTTCTTACCTGCTATGTACATGGTAGAGAAAGTAAAAATCTGATGTTTCACACTCACACGACCTTCTCTACAGTTTACAACTTTCATAAACCTAAGTACGACATATGCTATAATATTCATATAACATATTTCATCCTATTCCGACTACGTTATTTACCATAATTTTTACTTTCTGTATCACGTACACTCGGTCAAAATAAAAGCGGTCGGACTCTAGAGACTCCCTTCGAGTGATCGCGCGGTTCACAACCGTCAACTTGTGTGCGCCGCTTTGGCTAACTCTATAATACAAGCCACAAGGCGATGTTTGGCGTGGAGTGGTTAAGCTACTTAACTTCTACATAAGTAGCTGGAGTTCCATTCTTCATAAGGGACTGTTATCTTTTATTCTTTGCATCTCGTTTTACTGTAATATGGTTAAATACGATTGCTTGTGTTACTTCATTTCACTTACAAATATGATTAAGATAATGCTGAAATAAGTGGTTATAAAATTAAAGTGAGTATAAAATCTCCTCTCGACAGACAAATCGTCTTGGTTGCCATCTACCGGTATGATGGACTACTAAATAAACGCCACGTACATAAAAATGAACAAATGCTGTTATAGGTTTACACATGTACCTATTTAAAACGAAAGGGGAGACGGTGAGTACCTCCATGGAGATTTGAATTGCAACCTCAGGAACAGTAAGCTAACTCTCTACCACTGAGCTAAGAATGCTGCAGTAAGTGTGGCATTGTAACAAGCTTTAGTCACACTCCACTTAAGAACCATTAATCAATAAAGTGTGTTTTGGTTACCAATATTCAGTGTTGAAACACTCTGAAGTATCTGTTTGTTTGAAATCTCGTGTTTGAATTATTTTCTGGGAAAACGTTCGTGATTATAGTTGTATTCCCCATTATAACTACTACAAGAATATACGCAGTCTTGTTAACAAAACCTGGCTGTCCCGAGCACTCACGGAGGTACCACTATACGTAGTAGTATTATTTATTCTGTCTTAAAGCACTATACAGGCATTTGACAACGTTTGATAAAAAGAAGCTGTATAAATACACACTTTGTCAATTAAAAGTTACATATTAATATCACAAGATTTTAAACTTAAAATTCTTATACGGTATACTAAGAGTTTACAACCAACCATGCGTATACTCTGGACTTAAAAAGTTTCTTATCTAGGTGTTTAATATAATGAGGCAGCCTGTTATATGATTTAGAACCTAAATACATTTAGCTATTTTGAGTTTTGGATAACTAAAATAAGGAACATTACGTTTGATTTTAAATTAGCGCTGTAGTTATGCTTATCACTTCTTAGTTTTAGACTTTCAGAAGAGTTGTGCACAAAAACTAAAATATCTCAAATATAAAGATTATATTTAGTTCAAATACCCAACTCAATAAAGACTGGTCTACAAGGCGTTGTATAACAACATTTTTTAATGCCCTTATAATTTTCTTTTACAGAAGAAAGATTTCATGTATCTTGTTACCACCTCTCCAAAGAATTAGACCATTTGTTGCGATAGATTCAAAGAATGCAAAATACATGCTTCTCACATACTCAGAAGGGCAACATTCTGTCAGGTTTTTTATTAGGAATATTATCTTTTAATCAGGTGTTCAATGTGGGAAGTCCAAGTTAGTTGACTATCAATATAAACTCTCAACAATTTAACAACTAGTCTGATAGAAACGGGCTGAATCAGTAGATAATTGTTTCAAAATAAAAAGAAGAGAAGCGGTTTAATTTTCATTTAAGAGCGTACTATTGGCTACGAACCATTCTCATGCTTTGGTCACGATACCTTCGCATTGCTTCATCAAAATATTTAGGTCATTTCTACTAGTAACATCTTGTATATTACATTCCACCCAACAATTCGATACCAAGATATCAAAATACATTTTTTGAAGTCCCCTGTGTAAAAAGTAATCTTCCAAGAAAATGTTTTCCAAATTGTTACCATATGTTTAAGACACTTTCATCACAATTAAAATGTGCATCTTCAATGTTCTAGGAATAGCCTCTGAAGTCCTCGTTATTCTGTGTCGCGGTATCGTTCGTGTTATCTTATTTGCTGAGCGCCTGTTATTGTTTTACTATTTTTAATTTTGAGTTCTTTGTCCTCCGGCTAGCTATTATTACCCAGTCGAGCAAATCTCTTGAACAGGGTGTGTAAACGGAAAGGAGTTGTTACTAAAGATAACACTGATAAAAGAATTTGTTTTTACACTTTTATTGCCGTCACAAATAATTAATTTCTCATATTTACTCTTGATACACGCCCGACTGAAACTGTTATATTTTCGAATGTAACTATAATCACTTATTTGCCGCAGATTATTAATTCGCGTATTTCACATCTTTTAACTAACTTTACGAGCGAGAGATTCTGTAGAACTGCGCGACGTGTAACCCGTGAATGATTCTGTTGAACTGCGCGACGTTTGCCTTGTGAATGATTCTGTAGAACTGCGCGTTACCCGTCTCTGGCTCGGAATTTATACTTCCTCATCCCGATATGCCTAAAGATTATAACAGAGCTGCTATTGGTTAATAAAGCGCGCCAACATTAGCGTCTATTTTAATATCTAATCAAAATTACGAACACATATGCTCTAGGGAAGATATTCCCGCCATTTCTAAAGAAAAGCGCGCTACTCTGACGTCATTTGTTTGTCTCTTCTAATTGATAATCAACTCACCCACTCGCTACATTGTTATCCGCTCCTATTGTCAGTTTCAGTGAGGCCGTGTAAACTTATTTCCTAACAATGCTTATAATTAACAAACATCTCAAATCATTGTCATACAATAATGCTTATTTACACTACAATCACTCTGACATTCACATTGTTGTGATATAAAATACTGCCTCATCTGGACGACTTTTGGAAACTGGTAAAACTAAGAAATAAAGAAAATCCTGTTTCAAAAAAAAAAAAAGGTAGATCTTGTTAAAGGGTATAATTTATATGAAATGCATTTTTACTTTCTCTACCACGTACATGGTAGGTAGAGAAGGTATTGCATTCCACCCGAAAGTTCAATACTGAGAGTTGAGACCCATTAAATAAAGAAGCATTTTTGAAAGAGGTCAGTGTGTGTGTGTGTGTGTGTGTGTGTGTGTGTGTGAAGCATAATTCAAAAACAAATTTCGAATAAATACCAAACTTGATATTTAGTTTCAGCACTTTCCAAAGATACGACACGAAGATTTCCAAGAAAATCCCGCCCTTCAAAATTCCCTTTACATGTAACATTTTTCTAAACTTTTTTTTAACTATTTTTATTAAAATACCATACATTAAAGATGGTTGTACACCAAATAACACGTATATCTTGAATTTTCTGGGAACAGCCTGTGAAGTCCCCTTCATTCGGAAGGAATTTTGTATAATCCTGTATAGCTGGTAAACGTTAAGCGATAGACGAAAACGTATTACACAAAAATCGTAGATCTGTTTACAACACACTAGTTATTTAAAATAAATTATTTTGTGGTATCAGCTATTTCCGAGATATACGTTATTAAAGCTCCTGTCGACATTCAGTTCCTTCTTGCGATGTCATGGAATTTTAGCCCTAGTGTAGAGCGTCCAATTCTTAAACATTTGACTATTCAGTGTTCGCCTTGTATTTATAACTAAACGTATTATGCAGTTACTTCTGGAAAGTACTTTCGTAAGTATAAGATATATGCCCACTAAAAACGATAGAGGGTAGAGAAGGTTATGTGAGTGTAACACATAGATTTTTTGTACATGTTCTTTCACCCTTACCCTTAAATGTTTCACCCTTAAATACAGAGTGGTCCCTCAGCCATTTGGTCTGTAGTCGCGATGCGTGTTCCGCGCGCTATATTCAGGTATCTATTTATTATTCTCATTATTGACACTGATACCATATTATTACTGATTTTATGATGATTATTACGATATATTGATTACCTATTGAACAAACATAATTACTTTTTATTTTATAAGTACTAACCTTTTTCACAGTCGGTGTTGAAAGTGGTGTCCTTCGGGAGATAGGCATTCTTGGCACCTTCTGATGAAATTACCATTCACACGCATAAGTTCTTGTTGCGTAATTTCCCTAATTTCTGTTCTTATATTGTTTTTAAGATCGTCTATGGTGCGAGGATTATTCCTATAGACTCTATTTTTGAGAGTTCCCCACAGATAAAAGTCACACACAGTAAGATCCGGCGATCGAGCCGGCCATAACCCTTTAGTTTTTCTTCCGTTAGAACCCTTCGTTTCTTTTTACAACTTACAACATTAAATGATCCCGTTCTCTTCACTTTATTCACTAGATATCTAACTATTTCTCTACTCGGAACTGGAACACCAGGAAATTTATCGTGAAATTGCCTACACACCTGTCTACATGAGTCGGTTTTCACATACGTGTCATACATAAAAAGTCTTTGTTCAAGCGAAAATTTGAGTACCATTTCTGGGTTGTAATAATCCGATAATTCAATCGCACACAAATACACACGCGTCTCGCGTCTATACACAAGAAGCCATAACAGCTGACTGAAGCCTGCTACCACATGTCCGATAAGTGGAAGAGCCCGTGGCCTTGAGTTCATTCCGACGTGTCGCACAAGACTGCCGTGCAATTCCCGGCCAGAGCGCTGAGGGACCGCTCTGTATTTACTATTAACAGAGCTATACATTTTCCACACAAGTTCGTTCAAATAAACTACTGTTTCCGGCAACCAGGGACAGCTAACTCTGCAGATTCAGTGGCGCGTGCTTGCAGCTGAAGGCGAGAACACAACACAAGTTACACTCGCTTAAACCCGAGTTTAAGGAACCTGTGCATTGTTTCGCAACGCTGAAGACCCCAGAGTATTTTGCCGTACACCAAGAGACAAAAGAGCAATCAAAACAATGGCTTTCTTTACAAGAAAATACACCACAAACGTTCCACAGCGAATGTTTCCTGGGGTCAAACACACAGTGTTGAAGGCAACAACATCTCAAGCGCCATTAAGGACTCTTGAGAGATTCGATTTCAAAAAATCTGATGTGTTACACTCACATAACTTTCTCTACTCTTGTACAAACTATTTTTACAAACGGTTATTATCCATCTACTTCATGTTAATCGAGATAAACATTTGCAGAGTCTATCTTATTGCTAATTTTCTTGTAGATGTAAGGGGAATATATATTTACAAGGGCAATATAGAAATACAGTAGCCTTTAAGCACATACATATCTCTTAATAGCTGGTTGCTAGGGTAGCACCATTCTCTTTGCCTCAGATTAATATTCTTTGCATATCCAAGACAAAAAAATGAATAACGAATTCCCATTTGAGAAAATAAGTATTGAAAAATTTAAGGAATAACAAGCAATATCTCGAAAATGGTCCACTCAACAAAAAATGTATAGGACATAAATTGTGTATTTTAACGCGTTCTACATTTTTTGTGTAGCAAAATTTTATCTATCTGTTATGGTTTACCAGTTATGCAAAAGTCGTTCACAATGAAGAATACTTTTGGAGACATTCCCAGAAAATTCGAGATATGGATTTCATTTGTCATGACAATATCTTAAACATATGATATTTTAATCAAAATTGTTAGAGCAAATTTTTGAGAAAATTAAAATTTTCGAAAAATGTTCCATGTAAAGGGTAATCTGGGGTGGGTGATTTTCTTGAAAACCTTCGTGTCGCATCTCTGGAAGATACTGAATCTAAATACCAAGTTTGGTGTTTATCCGACTGTTCGTTTCTGAGTTATGCTGTTCACACACACACACACACACACACACACACACACACACACACACACACACACAGAGAGAGAGAGAGAGAGAGAGAGAGACACGGACATGTTTCCAAAAATGCTTGTTTTTGATTCAGGGGGTCTCAAAACATGTATTTCCGGTGAAATATCGGTATCGAAGTTTTGGGTGGAATACAGTACTTCCCCTACTTACTATACGTAGTAGAGAAAGTAAAAATTGATTTTTGTTGTAATCGATTATAAATGGCATAAGTATATATCTATGTAATCTTTTTGTTATTTGGACCTTTAAAGAGCGCTTATGGTGAGCGCCATGAGATGTTACAGTATAATGCTTTGTAACGATGTGCTCGCCTTGTTTTTTTGGCATTTCCCGTGTTTTATTTTTTAAACTTCAGGCACACTTTTCTCAAAATTTATTTAACTCAGAATTTTGGTGGTTTTACAGAATGTTTAGCTGTATTTATTAGGTTAAAGTTTTTGATTTTGATTCTGTATACATGGTTTCCACGAAAACAGTTATAAATGTAAAATAATTATAACAAAGATAAGTGTGATTATTTTTTAAAGATTAAATTAATCCCTCAAAAGGACAAATACTTAACCGAATATCTTAAGCCACTTATAAAAACCAATAATACAAAAATTGCGGAGTTATGATCTTTATTTTCAGAGAACAGTACCTATAAATTAAAGTAAATTTTTTTTTAGAAATTATTTTACGATATTTAAATATTTTAAAATTACAGGATTTAAAGCTAGATAAAAAATCTTGATACCGGCATACTCATAAAATCTTCTTTAGCAAGCAGTAAAAGGTTAATTGTCCTGTACGTTGCAATTCTAGAGAAAACTGGCTTTCCTTCAATTGAGAAAACTCGTAAAAATACCCTGCGATCTTACCAAGAGTCCTTAAGGGATACTGGGACTGAATTTTCTAATTTTTCCATTTTAAAGCTATTTAGGCACCTTAAATTTGACACATTTAATATAAGTACATAAAGAAATGACTGTGCAAAAGCTGTACGTTCTAGGACAAATAGTACCTCAGATAATAAAATTAAAACCTTTTAATTAGCAAAAAAAGTTCAAATTTTCTACAACTTCCTTGGTATTCACATTTGTAAGATAAATAGTGGTATTTACTGATACTTTAGTACAATTAAAATAAGTATAAGTATTTGATTGAAGTTTATGTTACATGTTGAAAATAAATTGTTTTTGTGTCATTTTCCCTTTTTTCAGTATAAATTAATTTTTTGAGACCCAACGAATAAAACAATTATAAAATGCATGCTTTAATCTTCAGATACCACATTTAACATTATGTATTCAAATGTATTTACAAATTAGTGCAAAATACAAATGTAAGGAATAACTTGCATGCGCAAAAAAGTAAAACTGAGGAAAAACACGTGCAGAAAGCAGTCCATTGAGGTTAAAAGGGAGCGCACGGGTAATTTACACACGTTCCTCAGCTTTTAAAAATGACACATCGTAAAAATGTTTAGCCAAAATGATTCGTATATATCTATAGAATACCTATACGATATAATTTTAAAAATCTGATGTGATACATTCACATGACTTACCTACCCTCTATCTCTTAATAGTGGGTATACAAACCATTCTTACTAAAGCTTATGTTTCTATCTGCTTCATTTTAATCAAAACAAACCTTTGTAGAAAGAGCTACATTACACATTTAGTTATAGATACAAAGAGAACAGCGATAGTCAAATGTTTAACAACCGGACGCTATATGCTGGCCTTAAAATTCCACACTGTTTCCATGACATCGCGATAAACAACTGAATGTTGACAGGACTTGAAAAGAAGGGATATTTCGGAAATGGCTGATGCCATAAAAAATGTTATTTGAAATGAACTGTGTTTTAAGCAGATCTACATTCCTTGTACAGTATGTTTTCGTCTATCGCTTAACGTTTAGCAGTTATACAAGATTATACAAAATTCCTTCCGAAAGAAGAGGGTTTCTTAAGATATTCCCAGAAAATTTAAGATATAAATTTAATATATGGTATTTTAATCAAAATTGTTAGTCATTTTTTATAAAACAAAAAATTTCGAAAACGTTCCATGTAAAGGTAATTTGGGGTGGTGAGATTTTCTTTAAAAAGTTCGTGTTACATCTTTGGAAGTTACTGAACTTAAATACCAAGTTTCAGGTTGATCTGACTTTTTGTTTTTGTGAGTTATGCTGTTTACGGGCACACGTACGGACCTTTTTCTAAAAATGCTTTTCTTTTGTATTCGTGGGGCCTCAAAACATGTATTCTCTGTAAAATCTCGGTATCGAATTTTTGGGTGGAATGCAATACCTTCTCTGCCTACTAGGTACGTGGCAGAGAAAATAAGCATTTTTGTCGTTTTCACCTAAAAATCCAGTCCCAGGTATGGCTGATGCTATAAAAACAGTTATTGGAAATAGATTGTTTCCTTTTAAGAGATCTACATTTTTTGTGTAGTACGTTTGCGTCTGTCCCTTAACGTTTACCAGTTATACAAGATTATATAAAATTCCTTCCGAATGAACTTAACAGGCTATTCCCAGAAAATTCAAGATATACAGAGTGAATCACCTAAAACTTGCACCGCAAATATTTCGGAAATGGAAAGTGCTATTGACGTGCAGTTTTCACAACATTGATTGGTAGTCAGGGGCAATAAACAGATTTTAATAATACTGAGAAAGTGTATTTTTTGAGCAAACATACAATTTTTAAATGGAACAATGCCTAGTTACGTCAACAGAATAAAAGTAGGGTAAATTAGAATGTCAGTGGTCTTTGTTGCAGGATTCTAGTGCAAGTGGTTTACGAGAAATCGTATTTTGAAAAGTTTCCACCCCGACAATTGTTTGTCCCATTCAACCTGCTTAGCTGCTAGGTACGATGTTGTTATGTTTGTTTGCATTGTGTTTTCTGTTCATTGATTGCATTACGACTTTCTGGTCAGTTAGTTTGTGACAGTTCAAGCAGTAAGTCGTGAGTGGAAGATGGGGTTTACTAATGCAGAAAAAGCCGACATGCTCATGGTGTATGGAGAGTGTAGGAAGAATGCAGTTCGTTCCTGTACGGTGTATGTGGAAACGTATCCCAATAGACTTCAACCATCTCGGCAATTATTTATCAACCTCTTCAACCAATTACATGAAAGTGGTACTGTAATACCTAGAAAACGTAACAGAAACAAACAAGCCAGAGGCAGAAATAAATGTTTTGGTTGCGTTGCAGTAGATCCGCAAATTAGTTCCCGCACAATCGCACGTGGAAGTGGCATACGTCAGGAAAGTGTATTGCGCATTCTCCATCGACATAGGTTCTATCCCTGTCACATCTCTCTCCATCAAGAGTTGCATGGAAACGAATTTGAGAATCGTGTTAACTTTTGTACATGGGCATGAAGACATGATACTCCAGATTCATCATGTATCTTGTTTAGTGATGAGGCAACATTTGCTAATCATGACCACGTAAACCGCAGAAACATGCACTATTGGTCTGTTGACAATCCCCGTTGGCTTCGTCAGGTGGAACGTCAGCGTCCATGGAATATAAACGTGTGGTGTGGGATAGTGAACCATCAGCTCATAGGCCCTTTGTTCATAGAAGGAACAATGAGATCGCACAAGTATCGCAGCCTCCTGACAGACCATCTGCTACAGATGCTAGAAGACGTTCCTTTGCAGACTAGGAGGAACCTGTGGTACCAACATGTATTAATGGATTGTTTCCAAATCGTTGGATTGGACGAAGAGGACCTGTACCTTGGCCGGCCCGTTCACCGGATCTGACCCCTTTAGACGTTTTTCTGTGAGGAAGGCTGAAAGACACTGTCTACAGGGATGTACCAACTACACCAGACGATATGAAGACGTATTACTGCTCCCTGCTCTGAAATTTCCGCCGAAATGCTAGAACGTGTGCAGCAGTCTTTCCATAGCAGACTGGAAGCGTGTATTCAAGCTGTCGGTGGTTATTTTGAACTCAACCTTTGAAGGGCTATGTTCTCTTTACTTGTAAGAATCGACAGAAGTTTTGTAATACCCTTTTGTTTTTCTTTAGTTTGTGCTACCACAGGTTGTACAAGTGTCGGTGCATAAAAGTTCCAAAATAAAAACTGCACATCAATAGCAGTTTCCATTTCCGAAATATATGCGGTGAAAGTTTTAGGTGATTCACCCTGTATAGGTATATTTTACTTTTTATGTAAATATCTTTAATATATGTTATTTTTATCGAAATCGACATAACCATTTTTGAGAAAATGAAAAATTTCGAGAAATTTCCATGTAAATAGTTTGGTGTGGGGGGATTTTGTTGAAAATCCTCGTGTCGCATCTTTGAAAGGTACTGAACCTAAATACCACTATTTGCTATTTATATTATAACACTCCTGCCATTTACCTGATATTTCGTTTTCGAGTTATGCTGTTCACAGAAACACACACACACACACACGGGGACATTTTTGTAGATGTTTCTATTCAGGAGGTCTCAAAACGTGTATTTCCGGTGAAATCCTGATATCAAATGTTTGAGTGGAACGCAATAGCTTCTCAACTGCTATGGAGAAAGTAAAAAAGATACAACGGAGAGAGGACAAACGCATTACATGTTAATGGAGTAAACACATTTTGTTGTATAAAAATAAGTGAGACTACATAGACAGTGCTGCGATGTGTAGCAGCGACGTTTTACGAAACCTCGAGGTAGTTTTGTTATGTAAGGCCTTTGTGGGAGTTGAAAATAACCCTTTGGTAATGAATGGAACTTTGGCTTTGAAGCAAACACTAGACTGTCTCCTTCCTTTTGTCCGATATGACGTCAGAACTCCCTCCTAGCAACGCCATGATAATCACTGACTGGATATTAGCAGCGGTAAACAACATCCACCTTTCTAACAAAGTCTTTCACAACATGGAATTAGAACACGTTCACACTTTAACAAACACATGTTACGTTTTATGGTGTTTTTACTTTCTCTCCTACCAGAGAGTAGCAGTTTATTCCACCCAAAATGCATATTTTGGGACCCTGAACCATAACAGTTTACAGAAATCTGTTGTCTTACATTCACATGACTTTCTCTACCCTCTATCGCTTATTAGCCGGTATACCAATTCTCTTTACCGAACGGGATAGCTCAGCTAATAACGTCTTTAGCCCGCATTCGGGAGGTCGTGGGTTCGATTCCCGCGACTAACCTTCCTTACCCATGGTTTTTTTCGGGGTTTTCCCGGGTCGCCTGGCGGATGTTGGGAAGGTTCATTACAACCCGCGAATTTCCTGTCCCTCCATTTTACCTCCATTCTCATTTCACTTCACCTTTCATCCACTTGGTCTCTTTCAGGGTTGAAAGTGTCAGTAGGAAATATTCGTCCCCGGAATGGGGGCGGTCTCCGGGTCCCTGGCCCCCAGGGGATGTGTAAGCCCACAGGGGGAGGAGAGCTGGCTGCACCAGTGCCCATTCGGGGACTTTAAGTCTGTAAATGGTAGGGACCCTGCCCTCTGCCTGTCGTGACATCTGGTCCAACCTCCCTCTTTCTCCTCTCACCGCATCCCTCCATCCCGGGGTGCCCCGTCAGGAGCATAGCACGCACACACACACGGACCTTTTCCTAAAAGCGCTTGTTTGGATTCAGGGGCCTCAAAACAAGTATTTCCGGTAAAATCTCTATTTAAATTTTTGGGTTAAATGTAATACTTTCCCTGCTTACTATATGTAGTAGAGAAAGTAATAAGGTTTTATAACAATAGTTTGTGTAAGATATGAAAATAAACTATAGTTGGTGGAGAAAGTCATGTAAATGTAACATCAAATATCTGTAAACTCTTCTGTGATTATGAAACTGGAGGATTAAGTCGTACAAAGGGGGCGATTTCCCAGGATAGGACAGGACAGTTAACGGAGGGGAAGCCTAGCATCTCACCCCCAATAGATCTTTTGTGCGTACACCCCTGAGAGGAACGGATATGAAGTCGACAAAGACGCACAGAGTTTCCTAACAATTCCATACCTGACCACCCGGCCACGGGAGAATCGCTCGGATACGTCCCTTTAGCGGGACCAGGGAAACTCGATCCAGCAGTGGAGGCTCGAGTGTGGCTTCCCTCTGGCAGGGCCGATCGAGAGGAAGTTCCAAATCGCAACCGTTTGCACCATCTCCCCGAAACGAATCGAACCACAATCCCGGAGTCAACCACTCCGGCATTAACCTTTGTCAAACAGGGAAAACCACGAAAAACCCATGGTCAGAGCGGGCGGCCACCGGGAATCGAACCCGGACCTCCCGAATGCTGGCCTCACAAGTTACCGCGGTGCCATCTGGCTCGATAGCGGAGTTCTCAACACTGAACTTCGCGTAGGCACCACACTTTCTGTTTAGTGTGCTGCGGTTAGCAATTTGTTCCTGTCACTAGAAACAGGAAAATCCTCCACAGGATCAACGGGAAGTGAGGTAAAGTCAGTCAAAGTTTCTTTTAGCAGTTTTATACTCTCATCTCTAAGTTGCTCCTGTTCGAGGAAGCTCAACAGATGCTTGTATAAGCAAAGTTTCACTTCAACCTAAATGTTACCCGTTGACACACACTGCATGCAGAAACAACCACCGCTACAGTCAAGGCGTTTGCTTGTAAATAGCATTCATCAATGTGGGTACTAGCTTTCTAGGTATACATATAAAAATCTTATGTGTTACATTCACATGACTTTCTCTATCCAATCGTCTAGTTTTATATCTCTTCTACAAACTATTCTTACAAGCGTATATTTTTCTACCGAGCACTGTATGACATCATCAAAGCAAAAGAATGGTGATTAAACAATTAAAATATGTGACAAAGTATTTGAATATTCAAACCAATGATCACAAATACTTTGGAAATGGTTAGTGCCGTAAAAATATTGTATTACATAAGTTGTATGCTTTAACGAGAATTTACAGCTTTCGTTTTTAACTTTCCGGCTGTCTGTTATGCTTTATCAGTTATATAAAATTCTACAAACTTCACTAAAAATGAAGAGGATTTCACAGCGTATTCCCACAGAATTTAAGACAGATATACATTTTATTTCTCATTTAAATATGTATAATACATGATACTTTAATCAAAATTGTTTGAGCCATTTTTCGGAATATTAAAATTTTCAAAAAATGTTCCCTGTGAAGGGTAGTTTGGAGTGGGTGGATTTTCTTGAAAACCCTTGTGTCGTATCCCTGGAAGGTACTGAACCTAAATACTAAGTTTGTATGTATCCGACTTCTTGTTTTTGGGTTGTGTTTGCAACAGTTTATATAAAACCTGAAAGAGATTTTTACTATATATTTTAATTATAAAATTGAAATATTGTTTTAATAAGTTGATTGTAAATTGTTTTATTTAAATGCATATGTAATTAGGGATGATCATTAGTTACCAGTAAAAATATTTGTATGTTATAACGTATGTGTCTGAGAAAAATAAAATAACCAGGAGAAATATTTAGGAAACAATAGTTGCTGTCAGTGTGAAGAACTCCATTCCTTTGTTAACATATGAAGGAGAAGATAAAAGCCAGAAGAAAATATCTATTAACATCTCTATAGCAACAGTTGTTATCTACAAGAAGAAAAATTCTAACTATATATAACCTGTTTTTCGTTTTCTGACAGGGATTAAAAAATCTGATGTGTTACCCTCACATGACTTTCTCTACTCTTGTACAAACTATTTTACAAACGCTTATAGTCCATATGCTTCATGTTAATCGAGATGTTAATCTTATTGCTAATTTTCTTGTAAATGCAAGGGGAATTGCTAGGCTTTAAGCGATAGTCAAATATTTTAAGAGGTGGTTGCTATGTGGAGCATTCCATTCTCTTTGCATGTCCAGGATATAAAAAAAATGAATAACGAATTCCCATTTGAGAAAAAGTATAAGTATTGAAAAATTTAAGGGAATAACAAGCAATATCTCGAAAATGGTTCACTCAGCAAACAAAAATGTATATGACATAAATTGTGTATTTTAACGCGATCTACATTTTTTGTGTAGTCAAATTTTGTCTATCTCCTATGGTTTACCAGTTATGCAAAAGTCGTTCACAATGAAGAATACTTTTGGAGACATTTCCAGAAAATTCGAGATATACATTTCATTTGTCATGAAAGTATCTTAAATATATGATATTTTAATCCAAATCGTTAGAGCCATTTCTGAGAAAATTAAAATTTTCGAAAAATGTTCCATGTAAAGAGTAATCTGGGATGGGGGGATTTTCTTGAAAACCTTAGTGTCGTATCTCTGGAAGATACTGAACCTAAATGCCAAATTTGGCGTTTATCTGACTGTTCGTTTCTGAGTTATGCTGTTCACAGACACAAACACGGACATGTTTCCAAAAATACTTTTTTTGGATTCAGGGGGCCACAAAGCATATATTTCCGGTGAAATCTCGGTATCGAATTTTTGGGTGGAATGCAATACTTCCACTACTTACTATACGTAGTAGAGAAAGTAAATGTGACTTTTTGTTTCGAATATCACCAACTTCACCCTAATACGACTATCCAAAGTGAAGCAATACCAGTTCAAGGTATGACAGTGGTTTTATGGACACACTGTACAAGAAATTAAAAGTGGTGCAATAATTAAACTTTAGCAGTACGACGCATCCCCTGCAGATAAAGACCCAGTGCGCTACTAACAAAAAAAAACTGTCGCATGCTGTTCAGTCACATTTACACACACATACACATGGATGTTTGTTTGTAAAAATGTATCTTTTGGACTAAAGGGGCCTCAAGACATATTCCCATACATCGGTATCTAATTTTTACTTTCTCTACTACGTATAGTAAGTAGGGGAAGTATTGTGTTCCACCCAAAAATTCGATACCGAGATTTCACCGGAAATACATGTTTTGAGAACCCCTGAATCCAAAAAAAGCATTTTTGGAAACATGTTCGTGTGTGTGTGTGTCTGTGTGTCTGCCTGTGAACAGCATAACTCAGAAACGAACAGCCGGATAAGCACCAAACTTGGTATTTAGGTTAAGTATCTTCCAGAGATGCGACACGGAGGTTTTCAAGAAAATCCCCCACCCCAAATTACTCTTTTATGGAACATTTTTCGAAAATTTTAATTTTTTCAAAAACAGCTCTAACGATTTTGACTAAAATACCATAGGTTTAAGACATTTTTATGGCAAATGAATTGTATATCTCGAATTTTCTGGGAATGTCTCCAAAAGTATTCTTCATTGTGAACGACTTTTGCATAACTGGTAAACCATAAGAGATAAACAAAATTTTACTGCACAAAAAGTGTAGATCGCGTTAAAATACACAATTTATATCATACACATTTTTTTATTGAGTGAATCATTTTCGAGATATTGCTTGTTATTCCCTTAAATTTTCCGATACTTTTTCTCAAGTCGGTATTCGTTATTCATTTTTTATGTCCTGGACATACAAAGAGAATGGAATACTCGACGTAGAACCACCTCTTAAAAGATTTGACTATTGCTTAAAGCCTAACAATTCCCTTTACATCTACAAGGAAATTAGCAACAAGATTAACATCTCGATTAGCATGAAGCATATGGAGAATAAGCGTTTGTAAAAATAGTCTGTACAAGAGTAGAGAAAGTCATGTGAGTGTAACACATCAGAAATTTTTTTCGTGGAATGCAATAACTTCACTACCGAGTATTTTTGTGGTATCAAAGTAATAATGATGTCATATTGCTGCTTTCGATATGTTCAGTTATCTACACCGTTTCAGTTTTATCATATCTTGTTATATTTTATGATGTTGGTTGACTGACAATCCTTTTTATTTAAATTGAGGCATATTTTACTATCTTACTACTAAGATACTACTGGTATCTTAAATACCAGTTTTGAAACAATTTTGGTATGGGTAATTTTATCTAATTTTAATGTTATCCTGTATTTATATGTGATTATTATATATTATTGATATTTATGAATGTATAAATGCACTGAAGTAGTAGGAAAGAATATTCACCGTCCTATAAACCTATAAAAGTAATTATTAACACAAGGCTCTGAAAAAAATCGTTTGTGTAATTGGTGTTCTGCCCAAAACGGCTGTTGTGGCTGTTAATAATTACTCATACACAGCGCAATTGCTTGTAGTAATTATTGACAAAATGAGTGATATAAAAGCCATTTAGGGATTTGTATTATTAATCAACGTTAGTCAGTTCCGGGATACGAGCTGACAGCGCTGCGATTTCGTCGCCCATTAGCAAATAAACACCTTTATATACCAACATTATAGACATCGTTAACTGATAGACAAAATCGTTAACAATTTGCTTAATAGAAGTAACATAGGACATCAAAGCAAAGTACACACATTCAGCCCAATATACCAGTTTTTATTTTTATTTAAATTTGTAAGTTCGTTTTACTATAAATTGCGAATGAAATTGATTTATAATGTCATACAATTTTTATATTATAAACATATTTTATAGAATAATATTACATCAGTAAATTTTTAAACTATAGGAGTTTCTATTTACATTAAGTTTCCTAAATCTGCAGTTTATTTATCCACTTGTTACAATAAGTTCCTCCCTTTCGTTGCTAAGCGATAATGATATAAGATAAGAAGTAGAATTTTAAAATATGTACAAATTAACTTAATTCATCCGCTTACATAATTAATTTATAAACAATAAATGGCGTTTTTCAGGATTGTATGAAGCTGTCTATTGTTAAGACAATTTTTAAGAATGGCGATCATTTTAATATAGCTAATTTTATTATAGAGCTATAGACCTAATGCATTTGAGGAAATATATTTCCTCTTCAACTGTCAATTTGGTTCCAGGGAAGGGGAATCAACTAAGACCGCATGCATTAATGTGTTAGATTATGTACACCGAAGTATATTACTAATTTATATTTAGTTGGACTATGTTTCGACCTATCTGTTGCATTTGACTGCATTAGCTATACATTCTTAGAACAGAAACGAAATTACCTTGGCATTAGAGGACGATAAATAGCCCAGGTTTATCTTTTATCAAATATAGGCAACCAATGGTTCACACTAACAACGCTCTCTCTGAAAAATATTCAAATAACTTCGGAGTTTCGCAGGGGTCTGTATTGGGACCTTTAAATTTTAATATGTATATTAATTATTTAAAATCCAATACTGACGTGGAATATATTACAATGTATGTTGATATTTGTTTTACTGTGTCATCACAATGTGTAAATATCCCAAGTGAGAAAGCAGTAAATGCTGCTACTAATGTTAAACAGTGGTGTGCAGCAAACTACTTAATTGTTAATGTCGAAAAAAAGGATTGTGTATCTTTTAACTTTTTAAAATTATTTATAAGTTGTCTCTTAATTGTGAAAAAGTTCTGTTAGAGTCTGTTTACACGCGTTTCCTTGGACGCAAATCTCGATTGTAATGTTCATCTAATTCATGTATCTTCCAAACTTAGTCAACTCTACTAGAATTTACGCAAGTTGAGGAATTCTTTAAACACAGACGTACTTTTGCCGGTTTAGTTTACCCTGGTCCGGTCTGTACTGACATCGTAAGAAATAATTAAATGTCGGCAGGACTTTAAAGGAACGTTGAACAATTCGAACCACTAATAACTGATAACTGCCACAAAAATGTTATTTGAAATAAATCGTATTTTTTTAAAGATATCTACATTTTTTCTACAATACGTTTTCGTCTATCGCTTAAGGTTTACCAATTATATAAGATTATACAAAATACTTTCCGAATGAAGAAAGCTTCATAGGCTATTCCCAGAAAATTCAAGATATGTAGTTAGCCATGTAAATATTTAAATCCAAATCGTTAAAGGCATTTTTGAGAAAATCGAAAACTTCGAAACGTGTTGCATGTAAAGGATACTTGAGGGTGGTAGTTGGGGGCGTTGAAAATCTTTGTGTGGCATCTTTGGAAGATACTGGACTTATATAGATTGCAACTTTTGTATATATCCAACGTTTCATTTTTGAGTTATGCTGTTCATAGACACAAGCGCGGGTGTGTCTTTTTATAACATTTTTTGGTTTAGTGGGACCTCAGAAGATGCATTTCCGGTGAAATTTCTGAATCGAATTTTGGGTGGAATACAATACTTCATCTACTTAGTATATACGTAGTAGAGAAAGAAATAACAGAATTTCTGAATGTAAAGCGCGGTTTAGAGTAGGGAATTTCCTTGAAAATCCTCCCCTGGCATGTTTCAGCGGTGTCTAATTCAAGTATGAAATTTAGTGTTTATAACATTTTTCGTTTTTGAACAATACTGTTAGAAACAGGCAAACAAAACGCAGTGTAAGTATTTTTAGCCTTAGTAGACACCTCAAAACTAGTATTTGTTGTGAGAATTTTTTAATGGAAGACATTACTACCTCTACCAACTTTAGGTCGCAGATAGATATATTAAACACTAGCCGAAATATTCGCGTTACCCGCGGTTTAACGTTTACCCCTACAACATTTAGCCTTAGGTTGCACTTGCCCAATAGCCTTGCGTTTCTAGGAGGCATTTAAAATCATTACATAAGATACTTAAAGAGTTAATTAAAACTCTCACGGCTCTATAAAGAGCAAATAAATGTTTTAATGATGATTTCTCTCGAATGTAGCTGATGAGTTCCAGATTGTGACATTTAGGCTTCCTCGTCTATATTTATAGAGAAGATCTCGGTTGAGAAGAAATAATAGTAATTTAAGTAACACCAACATAACCTTGTTCATTCTCAAAAACCAACATATACAAAAATGCTAAGAAAACATACGAAAGACAAAATAAAATGAAGGTCAAAATTAATACACAAAGAAAAGAAGAATATCAATAAGAAGTGGTACTTCGACTGGTTTGATGCTGTTGTTATCCATGCCCACTGTCATTTTGATATGTCGCTCAGTATTTTTACGTTCTCTACCACGTATAGTAAGTAGGGAAAGTATTGTATTCAACACAAAAATTCGATACCGAGATTTCACCGGTAATACATGTTTTGAGACCCACTGAATCCCAAAAATTCTGATGTGTTACACTTGCATGACTTTCTCTACTCTTGTACAAACTATTTTTACAAACGCTTATTCTCCGTCTACTTCAAGTTAATCGAGATAAACATTTGCAGAGTCTATCTTATTGCTAATTTTCTTGTAGATGTAAGGGGAATATATATTTACAAACGCAATATAGAAATACAGTAGCCTTGAAGCACATACATATCTCTTAATAGCCGGTTGCTAGGTGCAGCACTATTCCCTTTGCCACAGATTAATACTCTTTGCATATCCAAGACACAAAAATGAACAACGAATTCCCATTTGAGAAAAGTACTGAAAAATTTTAGGGAATAACAAGCAATATCTCGAAAATGGTTCACTGAACAAAAAAAATGTATATGACATAAATTGTGTATTTTAACGCGATCCACATTTTTTGTGTAGTAAAATTTTGTCTATCTCTTATGGTTTACCAGTTTACCAAAAGTCGTTCACAATGAAGAATACTTTTGGGGACAATCCCAGAAAATGCGAGATATACATTTTATTTGTCATGAAAATATCTTAAACCTATGATATTTTAATCAAAATCGTTAGAGCCATTTTTGAGAAATTAAAATTTTCGAAAAATGTTCCGTGTAAAGGGTAGTCTGGGATGGGAGGATTTTCTTGTGATTTCTTCCAAAAATGCTTTTTTGGATTCTGGGGATCTCAAAACATGTATTTCCGGTGAAATCTCGGTATCGAATTTTTGGGTGGAATACAATACTTCCCCTACTTATTATACGTAGTAGAGAAAGTAAAAAGCGTTTTTGGAAACACGTCCGTGTGTGTGTGTCTGTGTGTGTGTGTGTGTGTCTGTGAACAGCATAACTCAGAAACGAACAGTCGGATAAACACCAAACTTGGTATTTAGGTTCAGTATCTTCCAGAGATGCGACACGAAGGTTTTCAAGAAAATACCCCTACCCCAGACTACCGTTTAAATGGAACCCTTTTCGAAAATTTTAATTTTCTCAAAAATGTCTCTAACGATCTTGATTAAAATGTCATATGTTTAAATTATTTTCATGACAAATAAAATGTATATCTCGAATTTTCTGGAAATTTCTCCAAAAGTATTCTTCATTGTGAACGACTTTTGCATAACTGGTAAACCATAACATATAGACAAAACTTTACTACACAAAAAATGTAGATCGCGTTAAAATACACAATTTATGTCATATACTATTTTTTTTTGTGGGTGAACCATTTTCGAGATATTGCTTGTTATTCCCTTAAATTTTCCAATACTTATACTTCTTCTCAAATTCGTTATTCATATTCTTTGTCATGGTAATGCAAAGAGAATGGAATACTCCACATAGCAACCAGCTCCTAAAATATTTGACTATCGCTTAAAGCCTACCAATTCCCCTTGCATCTACAAGAGAATCAGCAATAATATTAACATCTCGATATCTCGATTAACATTAAGCATATGGACAGTAATATAAGAGTATCCGAACATCTGATTACAGAAAATATGGATATTAACTTCGACCTATATATTACTATGTTAATAATGTTTGAGCAACAAAGATTTTTGTAGCCAATGGGATAATGTTGAATACTTTTGTATTACTTTATATCTATACACAAGAAATAGCCATATGGAGATAAAGAAGAATTGGTATTTTGTCTGGTTTGATGCTGTTGCTGTTATGAGGTGAGATAGCTGTTACAACCATTTATTTGACTGCATTATTGCTCCATGATCACTGCCAGAGAGGTGATCCACAATATTTGAACTCGGTGTTCATTTGTTATTTTGTGAGGCCGTGAAGGTGTAAGTAATTACAATTCTTATGTTGGCAATGTTCGAGCTATCACATTTATCGTTGAGGAAGATATAGATGATTTTGGGAGGTCTTGTAAGCATAACTAACCGTGCGAAATGGGGCGGAACTTCGAATTCTAAGCTAGACATTAATTTTTGCCTTGTGTCAAATATTATCAGTGCGAAGTTTGGTCGAAATCGGTGCACCGGCGTAAAAGCCTTTAAGGAACACACACTGACCTTTATATATGAGGGGCATTCAAATGAAACCTGGTCAGCGCGTCTAACTTTGCACTACACGTAAGGTGGCACCATGTAACTGCGTGTATGGTGGCACCATCTATTGCTAGCCGTTTGACGTTGCATAGCGACAGTGTGGTTTCACGCCGAAGAGAAGGTGGTCACACAAGTTATCGTCCACTACTGAACATGAAGGCGAGTAAGCAGGAACAACGAGGTGTGAGTCAGAGCAAGCAGTGGAAACATGCGACTTCACCACCTCCAAAGAAATCAAAGGCCGTGCTCACCAGTTCTGGTTAGGTCATGATGTACCTTTTTGATCACAAGGGCCCACTGCTTGTCGAGTTCCTGGAACGCGGAACCACCACCCTCAATGCCCAGCATTATCAAGCCACTTTACAGAACCTTAGACGAGCCATCATGTCGAAACGCCCAGGCATGTTGTCCAATGGCGTTATTCCGCTGCATGATAATGCCCGCCCACAACTGCCAATGCGGTGAAGACGAACATCCACCGTACAGTCCAGACCTTTTACCGTGTGACTTTCATTTTAATGGACCTCTAAAGCAAGCTATTCGCGGACATCGATTCACAACGGACAACGAAGTGTGTGAATGGATCCACGCCTGGATCCGACAGCAGCCTACTAGCTTCTTCAAAGATGGAATCGACCCGCTAGTGTCGTAATGGGATAAATGTGCCAACAGTTTTGGCGACTATTTTTGAGTTATTAAATCGTTACCGTTGTTTTACACAAGTGACCGGGTTTCATTTGAATGATCCTTACATAAAGATTATTTTGAAAATTTATATGTAAGTTGACTAAAGTAACAGGTGTTCCCCTAATTATATTCAAGATCTTTTAAGGAATAATTTTTTACAGAGAGGACAAGAATTAAGCGAGAGGTAGCTTTAGAAATCAAAGGGCGTCTCCTGACAAGTACCTAGCAAGGAGTAAAGCGAGTTTAATCCTGAGGGGAAATGACGGAAACCCGTGCTTTTTATCTTTATCTTCTCACTTCTACTCTGAAACGGGAGGATTATTCAAATTCTGACCTTTAAACTGAAGAAGGAATCTGCGGTATGAGATAGAATGCAGTTTCTCTTCCGTTATCCACCGGTTGGAAGTTTTTTCAGAACATAACAAATGTAGGAATTCACGTATCTCGAGCTTTTCCACATCTTTGCACCATGCCAGTTTGGAAATGCGGTATCTTCTGTACATGCTACCTCTTGGATTGCTGATACAATTCTGGTTTAATGTTTCGGTTTTACTATCTGTACCACTGACCCATACTACGCAGAGAAAGTCATTTATTGCATTGCACACAAAAATTCTATAATATTTTTCGATAACACTAGTCTGCATTATATTGGATGACTGAAAACCAGTAAGTAATCCTGACTCCCTTTTTTATGCTGATTTCAGAACTGCTTTTATTTTTTTCTGTCACGTACAGTTTTTTCACAATTTCACTTCAAAAAATATAGAGATATAAAGATATTGCTTCCGCCACTACACATAAAATTGGGCTTGATGAAGCAATTTGTAAGGGCTCTACCTCAGGATGGACCCTGCTTCAAGTACCTTTCCAAGAAATTTCCCTTCATTACACAAGACAAATTAAAGGCTGGAATTTTTGTTGGTCCTCAAATAAAGAAATTGATGATCGATGAAGATTTTGAGAAGACAATGAATGAGAGAGAAATAGAAGCATGGGCCGCCTTCCGATCAGTTACTGAAAACTTCTTAGGCAATAACAAAGATCCTAATTACAAGGCCATTGTCGAAACACTGTTGGAAAATTTCAAGAAGATGGGTTGTAACATGAGTGTAAAGGTGCATTTTCTGCATTCACATATCGACTACCTTCCAGAAAATCTGGAACATTATAGTGAAGAGCAGGGTGAAGGTTTTCACCAAGATATTAAAGAAATGGAGAGGAGGTACCAGGGGAGATGGAATGAAGCTATGATGGCCGACTACTGTTGGATGTTGAGGAGGGACAGTCATCTTCAAGGATCTGCAAGGAAGTCAAAGAAGAGAAAGTTTGAAAAAAATTAAATGAAACACTTTGTCTTCTTGTTTTGTTAAAATGTAGTCATTAAGTAAATTAGGGGAGTTCTTGAGAGTATTCTTAAAATGTTTCTTGAATAAAAATTTACCTTGTATGAAATGGTATTTCTACGCTCATTAGTAAAATTGTCAAAACATTACATCTTATTTTGTGTAACAACCTGACGCGATAGAAAAAACGGAAGTTATTTCTGGAATCGGCATAAAAACTTGATTCAAGGACACCTACTTTTAAGAAATCATCTACAAAGAGTTTGAAAATGCAGACTAGTGTAATCAAAAGTTTTTGCATTGGAATGTAATTATTTTGCGGAACCATAGACATAGTTTACCTAAATTGTTAGTGTGTTCAGAGTTTATTTAATTATCTATATTTTGTGAGTGGTTTCCTTTGCGGTATCACGGTAATTATTTCTTAATGATGTTGATCTGTTTAATAGCCAGGAAAGCGTGAGGTGAAGAGCTGAAGTGCTCGAGTTAAATGGGACAAATCAGTTATATATTTACCTTATCTCTCCCTCTGAAATAATCACGTAATAACATAATGGTTTCAGAAAACCTATGAGTATGGAAATTTTTGTGTTCATGCTGGATATAATAATGTACATTATGTAATCAAAAGTATCCGGACACCCCCACAAACATACGTTTTTCATCTTAGGTGCATTGTGATGCCACCTATTGCCTGGTACTCATTATCCCCGACCTCAGTATTCATTAGACATCGCGAAACAGCAGAATGGGACGCTCCGTGGAACTCGAGGACTTCGAACGTGGTCAGGTGATTGCGTGTGACTTGTGTCAGAAGTCTGTACGCGAGATTTCCACATTCCGAAACATCCCTATCGTTTGGTGTAAGGAGCGTCAGCATTACACGATTGAACAGTGGCAGAACGTTGTGTGGAGTGACGAATCACGGTACAGAATGCGGCGATCCGATGGCAGGGTGTGGGTATGGCGAATGCCAGTGAACGTCATCTGCCAGCGTGTGTATTGCCAACAGTGAAATTCGGAGGTGGTGGTGTTATGGTGCGGTCGTGTTTTTCCTGGAGGGGGCTTGCACCCCTTATTGTTTTGCGTGGCACGATCACAGCGCAGACCTACATTCATATTTTAAGCACCTTCTTGCTTCTCACTGTTGAAGAGCAATTCGGGGATGGCGATTGCAACCTTCACCACGATCGAGTACCTGTTCATACTGCACGGGCTGTGGTGGAGTGGTTACACGACAATAACATCCCTGTAATGGACTGGCCTGCACAGAGTCCTGACTTGAATCCTATAAAACACCTTTGGGTGTTTTGAAACGCCGACTTCGTGCCAGGCCTCACCGACCTATATCAATACGTCTCCTCAGTTCCGCACTCCGTGAAGAATGGGCTGCCATTCCCCAAGAAACCTTCCAGCACCCATTGAAGGTATTCTTGCGAGGGTGAACGCTGTCATCAAGGCTAAGGGTGGGCCAACACCATATTGACTTCCAGCATTACCGATGGAGGACGCCACGAATTTGTACGTCATTTTCAGCCAGGTGTCCGGATACTTTTGATCACGTAGTGTATATTGTCCTGCGGCAAGTATTTGCTAATTAAACCCAGAATTCAATTGTTGCGAGCAAATGCTTACGGTGCAGTCCTGTTACTTTGAATCGGTTTTGCCATCACCCCATAGTCTAGATCCGAACGCTTCCTAGTTGAGGCACCTCCATCTTAATAATGTGAGAGAACGATTACTGCGCTGTGAAGTCCTGTATATTATTTCCTCTTCAGTCGGAGTGAAGTTTGCTTAAACTTATGTAACTGGTAAGGATAACAAAGACAATAAGTTATCACATACCAAAATATTAGTTACTAGTGTTTTGAAATTTCCAATAATGTTTTAATTACTCGGTCGTAATTCCTTCGCTTTTCGCGATGTCAAACCCAGCATATAGCGTCACATTTTTTAAACACTTTACTGTCGTTTCACCCTCTTATACCTCTAACGAAATGTGCAATGAGAGCATTCCTGCAAACGTGTATCTAGATTAACATGAAGTAGAAAGAAATTCTGATGTGATACATTCATATGACCTTCTCTACCCTCCAGCTTTATCAGTGGGTATATAAAATAATTCTTACTAAGATAATTTTCCTGTCTAATACATTTTAATTCAGACAAACCTTTGCAGAAATAGCTACACATTTCGTTATAGATACAAGGAGAACAGCGATAGTCAAATGTTTAACAACTGGACGCTATGTGCTGGCCTTAAAATTCCATACTGTTTCCATGACACCGCGAGAAACAACTGAATGTTGATAGGATAAGAAATAAACCATTCGAACCTTTAATAACGGATATATTACAAATGGCTTATGCCACGAAAAAACTAATTTGAAATAAATTCCGAGTTTTAAAGAGATTACGTTTTTTGTGCAGTACGTTTTCGTCTATCGCTTAACGTTTACCAGTTATACAAGATTACACAACATTTCTTTCAAATGAAGTGGAGTTCACAGGCTATTCCCAGAAAATTCCAGATATACCACTTATTTGTCATGTAAATATCTTTGATATATGGTATATTAATCAAAATCGTTACAGCCATTTTTTAGAAAATCAAAATTTTCGAAAAATGTTCTATGTAAAGTGTACTTGGGGATGGGAAGATTTTCTTGGTGGATAGTAAACTTAAGCACCAAGTTTAGTACTTACACGACTTTTCGTTTTTGAGTTATGCTGTTCACAAACACACACACTGAAAGGGGATATGTTATACATATATAGAGGAATTGTACATATGAAAGGGGAACCATACATATAAGAATTGTACAGTAATAATTTAATTCCTTAACATGTTAAAATATTCAACGTCTAACATTTGTACAGAGCTGATTGTAAGAAACGGGCGAGCTAGCAAAATTCCAAGAAAGCATAATCCTAAGTAGAGCGTACCTTTCACCAAGCCACAGGCAGGTAACCGCTAACGGTACGGAGAAATAGAAAGAGACAGATAGAGAAAATAAAGAGACGAAGATATGGTACTGGCGCCACAACGCTACAAAATGGCGCTTAAGCGCACGGATCTGAAGCCACACATTCTCATACATGTTAAGGTAACGCGGTCTGAGGGCCAATAGGAAACGTCGTTACATTTTTAAACGCAGAGGTGAGCGTCACTAGGCTCCCGTATATAAGGGCAGGCAAGACCTCAGAGCCCGCTCTCTCTCGCTAACTGATCTTCAAGAAGTCACGTCGACACGAGGTACCACAGATGCACGTGGGTGCACAAGGGTGGGAGTGCGTGTGCAGATAGCCAGGCTCCTGACTAATTTAAAGTGGTGGGATTATAATAATGGGAAAATCTAGCCGCCCATAATTATTCAATCTGTGAAATAAACTTCATTGATTAAGGGAAACTTGCAGTGTATTTTGTAACTTGCCTTACCCACTATAACCGGAGAATTAATAATTAAATATTATTAGGAATGGAATACGCAACTACCGACAAGCACCAGTAGCCGAGGAAGAAGAATACTGCAACAGGCAACAACGACTTAAGGATCGACGATTTCGCGCTACAAACGTCGCCCAACGACCATTTCCCTCTACAACACAGAGACCTTTTTCTGAAAATGCTTGTTTGGATTCAGGGGGTCTCAAAGCATGTATTTGTGGTGAAATCTCTGTACCTACTGTGTACGTTGTGGAGAAAGTAATAAATTTTGTAAGAATAGCCTGAAGAGGAGATATAAATAAGAGTGAGAAGAGAACGTAATAAATGCAGCGGCACATAGCGAGTAGAATATTCTTGTTTTTTCTCGAGTTTTGTGCGTCACCAATGGTTTATAAAACCTCCCAGAAACAAATTAAAATTGATACGTTGCATTTTTATTACCTTGTTTAAAAACAAGTTGCTAAGTGCCAGCATATTCGTTTCAGTAACTGAAATTTTCAATTAAAAGCTTATTTACACGAGGAAATGGGTTCGCAACGCTTTTATATTTACACAAACATCAGTTGTTTTTATTTTTCTTTCTTGATGACTTGCAGATCAGGCATTTTAGCACCGCAGTGCCTTTTGTTTCCCACACATCGGGCATTTTCATTTCCACGAGCACTTTCCTCATTTACACATTTAACATATCTGTAAGTATTTTCATGCAGCTTCTGTATCTTGCAACTGGAAGTGTTGTTGACTTCTATAACCGTCTGTTTTATCGCAACTTTATTTTGATCCTCTGATGTAAACATTAGAATCTATGCTACTATGAATAGAAATATTTGTTATATATGTGTATGGGGTGAACCCGGAGGGCGATGGATTCTTTCTGGCGTAAACATCCTTAGCATAGCTTCCTTCGGAAGGGAAGTAAAGCCGGTGGTCCATAGATTTACGACACGTAAAAGAACCTTAATCCTGATACAGAAACCTCTGAGCAAAATTACCAATCTTTCACGCCCGATGTAGAATGGGACGCTAAGAACCACAGCAGTTAAAGAGCGTCCATAAATAAAACTCAATTTAATTTTTAATTTCACCGAGCGATTTTGTCGGTCCGGATACCTCAGTTGTTTAAGGGCTAACCTTCCGATCCCAAGGTCGGGGGTTCAAACCCGACCCAGACCGATGGTTTTTAAATGTGCTTAAAGCGACAGCCCCGCGTCAGTATATTTACTAGCCTATAAAAGAACTCCTGTGGGCCAAAATTCCGGCACACTGACGACGCTGATATGATCCTGACAATTGACAGCGTCGTTAAGTACCAACAATTATTTTTTTCACCGAGCGAGATGGTAACGAGTGAGGCTCGCATTCGGGAGGTCGCGGATCCGATTCCCGTGGGTTTCCCTGGTCGGTAGGCGAATGCTGCGGTGGTTTCTCAACTACCACTATTTCCCTTTCATCCCGTTTCCTTCTCATCTTTCAGGTTTGCTTCAAGGTTTCGTGGCGTATGGCATTACCGCTGATGCTTACTGAAAGGAAAGGTTATTCGTGGGCACTAGAGGGCTGCATTGACTTCCGTGCGTCTCTTTGTTCTGTCTGCCTGTGGCATATAGACTTCTGTCGTTCCTTCACTTCACCCCTTCCTCCTGTGGATGGTAGCTACAATAGATCTATGTAGATCGCAGTGTGCAAGGTGTATCACTCCGTTGGATAACCTATATGTACATACTTATACAGGGTAAACCATTCAACTCAGCTAGATAGTCCTTTGAACTTTGAAAAGCACTGTTCTTTCTGACGATCGCCCGAAAAAGAAAACCCAAAATTTCTATATCGAAATTTCATTCGAAAATACTGGGTTTTTCGTGGTTTTCCCTGGTTGACAAAGGCGAATGCTGGAGTGGTGTACCCTATCATGGCTTCTCCTCTCGCTCCCCCCATTTTCTCTCATTTCATTTCCCTTTTTTATTTCATGTTGTCTCCGGGGTGTGCTTCAGTCGGTGTCGGGCAGATAACACAGAGGCTTGCGCTTTGCAAATGTTTCTCCGGTCCCACTGGAGGGACGTCTCCGAGCGGCCGGGTGATCAAGCCTGTGCGTCTCTGTCTACTTGCACCGGCTTCGCTCTGCAAGCCGTGCATCTCCTGCGGTTTCCTCACCTCATCCGTTCCTCCCGGGATTACACGCACAATAGACCTCTTGAGGCGTCTCCTCCGTTACCTGGTCCAGTGCCGTCCAGTCTCCGAAAACATACCTTTTAAGATGAAGCCATTTTTAGAAAAAGTTCTGCGCGCGCGCACGCTCGTATGTGAACAGCATAAGTCAGATAAATACTAAATGGTATTTAAGTTGAGTACCTTCCAAGATGGGATAAGAAGTTTTTCAGGAAAATCCCCTGAGTTCAAACTACCCTTCACAAGGATAAATTTTCGTTACCTTGTTTTCTCAAAAATGGCACAAGCGATTTTAATTAAAATACTATATGTTAAATATATTTACATGGAAATAAGATGCATACGTTGAATATTCTGGAATAGCCTGTGAAACCTGCTTCACTGAGTCAGTTTTGTATAACTGTTAAAGCACGAGATAGACGAAATCTATTCATGTACAAAAACGTGGATCTTGATAAGACACACAATTTATGTCAAATAATTTTTTGTAGTGTTAACAATTTCCGAAGTATTTTTTGTTATTAGTTTGAATTTTTAAATACTTAAAAGTTTTCTCAAGTGAAAAATCGCTATTTATTTTTTTCTTGTGGTGATTGGATTAGAAGACGGGGAGGGGGAGAGATTGTTGGAGTTTTATCGACCTGCAGCACGTCAGCCTAAAACGTTATTGTGTCCTCCATGGGAAAGGATGACTTCATTGTTTCTCAAAATTTGTTCCGTGAACAAGTTGCAGTATTTTGGTTCCAGTGTCAGCATCCTTTCCTACATCTCTCCTGGTTATAGAAAGAGTCTCTTTCTTGCCAGGAATGGACAGTCAAAGAGGATATGTGAGGCAGTTTCCTCTTCCTCTTTAAACATTCTACAAATGGGTTCATATCCTTGCAGAGTCTTACTTTACGTAGATGTTTCCTGAAGTGACCATGTTCAGAATTAATGCAACTGCTTTCCTTATTCCTGTTCTATCCAATCTCAGGAGAGATGGGAAAGGTGTTGTTGCACGGACCTAAGATCAGTTTCCTGGTTTATCTTTCTCTAGGATAGCTTTGTCACCTGAGTTCGCTTTTTTCCCTAATCCTAGGTTTTGGCAGTAAGTGTACTGATTCCAACCACGGGTTCAGAGACCATATAGGATATCTCAGTACTCCTTTTAGCTAGCTGATCAATTTTTATATTTCCACTGATGCCCTGGTGCCTCGGCACCCACCGTATTTGAAGCCTGTTGCGAGATGATAGGACAAGCGGGGTATTTAGGCATTCCCATACCACTTTTGATGTTATCTGGCCTGAGGTGAGTGCTTTTAAAGCACTTTGACTGTCTGTGAGGCTGAGAATTTGTTTGTCACGGTAACCTTTCCAAAAATCTCTTAGAGCACAACTCAGAATAACAAATACATCTGCCTGAAGCGTTTTTATATATTCTCGAGGCTGTTCTTGGAGAGATAGGCCAAGTATGCCCTCTCATGATCATAGGAAAAGCATGGAGCTTCAAAGCCATCACATAGCGATCCGCTTTTTAAAAATCTGACTATCACTTTAGCCTACTGAATCCTTCTTACACCTACAACGAAATGTGTAATCATGTGCGTTTATAGAAGAGGAAGCCATCTGAATGTAACACACTACATTTTTACTTAGGCACCTGATACAACATATTATCCCTGGTTTTTGAAACAGCATGACACATAATTTGCACAGAGGACAATGAAAGGTAATGGCGACGCACGGAGAGTCGGGAGGAGGGGTAAAAGGTACGAATGAACGGAGAAGACCCCCGAAACCGGGGCATCCGGCACCTTGGGCTTCTACCGTGACTCTTGGGAGTGAGAGTTGAAGGGAGAGACCCGAAGGGCAACCAGATCCGGACGACGAGCGCCAGCACGGATGGGTTCCCCAATGTTTCCAGATTGAACGCCTCCAACGCAACCCGAGTCCACTCCGAGGGTCCCCGAAGGAGGGTCTGCCGGATAGCAGCCAGAGGCGGGTATCCAAACGAGCAGTCCCTGTACGACGTCAGAAAGAAACCTCCAAAGAGCGCACAGCCCCCGTGCAACAGCAACCCGCCAAACACCGTCGGCTGGTCGTTCAGCCCTGAAAAAGATGAGAAGGAAGATGATGGGTACAGGAAATAAGAGACAGGAGAGTAGTGGTAGAAGATGTACCACCCCAGCATTCGACTGCCGACCGGGGAAACCACGAAAATCTCACGTTTCAGAGTGGACGGTCGCCGGGAACGAACCCGGAACCTTCCGAATGCAGTCGCACACGTTACCGCGACGCCATCTCGTTAGATGGGAGGAGGGGTAAGAGAGGGATCACAATTAAAATCATACGTACTTTGCCCATCATCATGATACGGGCCGGTATTTGCCGAACACACCTAAGTGCAACAACAGACAAAGCCATTAGTTCTCGACAGTTCTGAGATAAACTCAAATAGAAATTGTTCAGCGGAGAATAAACCGGATTAAAGGTCCAGTTATTCACTGGCATTATTTTTGGGTTAGTAGATATCTGGCTTACCCAGCCACGCCAGGAAATTTGCTTTTAAAGGATTTTCCAGTGATATATTAAGCGCTGTATTCGCTAATGCCCGTGGCGAGTATTACAATGAAACGCGTTACTCTCTTCATTTTGTGCCGAGTACGGTAAATAACGTCCAGGCAGTTAAACACTGCATTCGTGCGGAAAGTGACTATCCTGCACAATAGGTTTATTTACACAAGCATCAGCCTGTGCAAGAAGCTGATAATGGCAATAACATTTAAAAGGTCTACTAAATGTAAAATGACCTTAACTTAAGATTGAAATATTTTAAACGTAATTAAAATGACGATAAGACAGAACTGTAAACGTGCACATACGTAACATTTCACGTACGTTCACAACATTTTGTATCTTGCGTTCTGGTATTTAGAGGGCAGTCCAAAAAACCGCACAGTTTTAGTAGACATTTTAGAAAGCACTCCCAAAATCGCACAACTTTAGTAACATTCTGGGAAACTGCCCCAAAATCGCACAGTTTTATTAGACATTTTAGAAAATATGTTCCAAAATGGCACAGTTTTAGTAGACATTTTGGGAAACAGACTCAAAATCGCACAGTTTTAGTAGACTCTTTGAAAATAGTTCCAAAATCGCATAATTCTAGTACACATATTGGGAAACAGTCCCAAAACTGTACAGTTTTAGTAGACATTTTGGGAAACAGTCCTAAAAACGCACAGTTTTAGTAGACAATTTAGAAAACAGTCCCAAAATCGGACAGTTTTATTAGACATTTTAGAAAATAGTTCCAATATGGCCCAATTTATTACGCATATTGGAAAACAGACCCAAAATCGCACAGTTTTAGTACACATTTTAGAAAAGAGTTCCAAAATGACACAATTTTAGTACTCATATTGGGAAGCAGTCCCAAAATTGGACAGTTTTATTAGACATTTTAGAAAATAGTTCCAAAATGGCACAATTTTAGTACGCATATTGGGAAACAGTCCCAAAATGGGACAGTTTTAGTATACATTTTGGGGAACGGTCCCAGAATCGCATAGTTTCGGTAGATATTTTAGAAAACAGTCCCAGAATCGCATAGATTTAGTATAGATATTTTAAAAGATAGTCCAAAGAATCGCAGAGTTTTAGTAGACATTTTAGGAAAGAATCCCAAAACTCTTATATATTTAGCAGATTTCTCATATAAACTACTCTTAAATTTCTATCGTTTTCAACAAACTACATTGAGAATATTCGCTTAACGTTTGTCAACTCTTTCATTAACGCTTGCAACTGTTCTCTCCCTATTTAAATATTACCATGCATTTTCATATACACATGCACGCATATAGACAGATACACAGTGTTGCATTTACCTAGTCTACCTATGTGAGTTGTGTCTTACTGTTATGTAATAGGATCTTTCGTAAATCTATGACATTCTGCAACGTTCTGTTTAATTTTAATGGTAGCATTTGTAGCGTTTTAATTTGTAGATATATGTTAAGAGATACACAGGAAAATTTGGCATTTCCCGGCTCATTCCGATAGATAAAAAATGCTTTAAAAAGTCACAATTAATGGGAATAAAATTAAAATTAAAAATCTGATGTGTTACACTCACATGACTTTATCTACTCTTGTACAAACTATTTTTACAAATTCTTATTCTCCATCTATTTCATCTTAATCGAGATAAACATTTGCAGAAACGATCTTTAAACATGCAAAGAGAATTACATTTTACACATAGCGACCAGTTCTAAAAATATTTGACTATCGCTTAAGGCGTACTATGTTCCCCTTGTTTTGTATTTGCAAGGGCAATATAGAAATACAGTAGCCTTTAAGCAGACATATCTCTTAATTGCTGGTTGCTATGTGCAGCAGCATTCTCTTTGCCACAGATTAATACTCTTTGCATATCCAAGACAAAAAATTCAATAACGAATTGCCATTTGAGAAAATAAATATTGAAACATTTGAGGGAATAACAAGCAATATCTCGAAAATGGTTCACTCAACAAAAAATGTATATGACATAAATTGTGTATTTTAACGCGATCTACATTTTTTGTGTAGTAAACTTTTGTCTATCTCTTATGGTTTACCAGTTATACAAAAGTCGTTCACAATGAAGAATACTTTTGGAGACATTCCCAGAAAATTCATGATATACATTTTATTTGTTATGAAAATATCTTAAACATACGATATTTTAATCAAAATCGTTAGCCTTTTTTGAGAAAATTAAAATGTTCCAAAAATGTGCCATGTAAAGGGTAAATTGGGGTGGGGGGATTTTCTTGAAAACCTTCGTGTCGCATCTCTGGAAGTTACTGAACCTAAATACCAAGTTTGGTGTTTATCCGACTGTTTGTTTCTGAGTTATGCTGTTCACAGACACACACACACACACGGACATGTTTGCAAAAATGCTTTTATGTCTTCAGTCCAAAGATTCCCTTGCACTAGGTACTTGGTGCGCGGTGTGCAGTAAATGCATATGGAACCTATACTCTCTATACAAACAATAAATGCAGAGAGGTAAGGGATTAGTTACTCACGCCATCTTTTGATCAGCTCATCGACTTTGAATGTCAGTCTGGATTTTTCAAACAAGACTCTGCTACCGCGATGAGCCATTAAATTTAATTCCGGGAAGTGTTTGAAGATGGGGTGATTAGTAAAGAATTATGACCCTCACGATCCCCTGTGTATGCAGCAGAGTCCTTACAGTGAACAACTAAAATAAAGATTCAGGCGAAAAACTCAATTTCAGACATTGAACTCTTCAGCGAGAATGAAAATTTTCTGAAGAAATGCCACAAATGTGTGGATAGAGAAGGACATTTCCAACATCTCTTATGATACGTTTGAAGTATTATTTTGTTTACTGTTGAAGTTTGTTGATGTTAGCTCCACGTATGGACGTCAACTTGAAGAAGTTATTGTTTACGTAAATTATTAGCCTCACGCTTGGGAGCCAACTTGAAGTAGTTATTGTCTTTAGGAGTTTGTTGATAATTATGTAGGAGTTTGCACCACGCTTTGGTCATTAGTTTGAAATAGATTGTTTGTACGTAATACGCTGTTACGTATGAGAAACCGATTTGAAGACGTATTTTTGTTGTTACGCTCCAAGTTTAAAAAATATATTCTAACTTTGTTATTAAACTGCTTCTATAGACAGTATTTATGTTTGTTTTTGCCTCGATTGCGTCAGTATTACTTTAGAGACACGTTTCTCTTAATCAGGATGCGGTGCGACAAGAATGTAGGGTTACACATATTTTAAGTTTTAAATTCACTTCTTTTTATTAATCCTTGGCACAAATTAAATAGCACTACACTGATATTAAGAGCTGTGAGATTCTTTTATTTAATACTTGCACTTTGTTATCGCGTATACATAATTTTCGTTTCACACGAATACGTACTATTTCTTTAGAGAACACATCTTCGATCCGGTCACTACCAAGGTATGTCAGCAACTGAACAGATTCCAACCGTCCAAACCCGTAAACTTTTGTATTTCAAGTCTCTGATTGGCTAATCCTAGTCCAATAGAGTACCTGCATTTTACTAAAGCTTTTTCTAGCTGTCGATTGGCTATTTTTAAACTGTCACAAACTCTACATTATCGTCGCTCTAATCATGACTAGTAGCATTCAAACTCTCAAACTCATTATTGCCTCAAGGTTACCTCATTGTTAGCAACTTTAAACTTATTATTCTCACAGCTCTTACGTTATTAAATTACCTAATGTATTCACATACAATTATTGAACATGTTTACAATAATATAAGCATATGCAATGACTGTTACATACATTTTTTTAAATTATTACGTACACATATTGCTTCGACAGGGCTGTTATTGAATTTACATATTATATAATTTAATTGAAAATTATTCAAGTGTTAGAAATACCGCTTCAAGGTATGTGTCATTGTAACCCTAACAATTATAAGCGTTTGGCGGGAGTCCGAGCTGCCGTGCTGTGGCCACAGGTGAAAGGAAAAACACTGTGTTTATAGAGAAACATTCTTAACAGAGTTTATGGAGTTTAGAGAGTAAAGTTCTTCTGAAGTCGTTTCCCCAAACACTGTTTCAAGGAATTGTTAGTGTAGCAATTGGGAAGATGAGGAAGGATTTACGACACCCAATTAAATAAAAGATCGCCACAGGTTCCTATCTTGTTTTGACCTGGCTACAGCATTCTTTGCCATTAAAAACAATAAATATGCATTGCATAATTGCTCCCCGAAGTTCTGTTTGGACAAGCGTTGCTTATGATCGCCAGTATGGGAGGTGAAGGGCTTTCAACACCGTCTGTATTCCAGAAACGCACATTACATTTAATGGATGTGATGGGGCATCATATGGCAGCAAGGTATTACGTTCAGTTTGCATTGGATTACCAGTAATAATCTTCATTATGCAATCCACTTTGCTCCACATCAGGGCACACAGGCTTCGGATGAATTATCACTCCACTTTCCCAAAGCATAGCTCCGGTCATCATTATTACCCCCGGAGTGCGCTCAGCAATCCAATTGTTTCTGTTATTCTAGCTTTCCAACTTACCTGCTATATATACACTCTTCAGCGATGCTCCCAAAACAGCAATCGATGTCAGCATCTCTTTATAACATAGGTACTAGCTGGCTTATCCGGTGAAACCCATCTTATCCTATTTTATACTTTCCAATCCTAAATCAGTCCCGTGTGAACATCTGAAGTCGGCCGCGTCTTCTAAAACTATTGTCAACAACTCTAAGAATAAATCCAAGACTGTATGAAATTAAACTGAGTTTTGTATACTCTTTAACTACTATGGTCCTTAGCGTCCCATTCTATATTGGGCGTGAACGACCGGTAATTTTGCTCAGAGACATCTTTATTAGGCTTGAGGTTCTTTTACGTGCCTTAAATCTACGACACGGGCCACCGGCTTTACTTCCCTTCCGAAGGAAGCCATGTTAAGGATTTTTACGCCCCAAAAAAATCCATCGTCCTGCGCCGGGTTTGAATCCGCGACCTCGGGAAGACCATAGACTGTATGAGGCCTTTGTAAGGGGACATACCCGATAACAAATAAGTATGGGGAAATGATAGTATATACATAATGGAAATAATAGGATTAAAAATCAATGTTAAAATATTGAGAGTAACTTGAATGTAAAATCAACTTGTAACACAGGTACATACACTAATGCGCACAGGATTCAGGCTAAGCCTCAGAAAATACAAAGAGAGAGAAATAGTGGTCCAATTCCTGGAACTAGAGGGAGTAGGTAAAATAGAAGGAGAAACATGTGTTTTAGAGTAAGATGAAGTGGGTTTTACCAAACAAGTGATCAGGACGCGTGACTTGCAAAACTTGGCACATTTTATTCTCATAGCACGCTAGGTAACGCTACGTAAGAAAAAATAGAAATATTGTAACAAACAAAGGCGCGAATTCTGGAATTATAGGCAAATGAGATAAAAAGGGGAAGGAGGCCCCGAGTTTAGTCACTCTACATTCTTTCCCCGATCTGCTTAGATTCGTCGTACTCACCAGTGATGTAATTAAGTTGTGCAGGCAGGGGAAGATAGGTCCACTTCAATAGTAGAGGGGAAGAGTTTAAGATGTAAAGATTTATAAGATTCATTGGGAAAGTTGCTTTCCGCCTAATTAGGCATCATTCTGTTAATAAATCAACGTTTAAGGGAAATCAGTTTATTATTTACCTTCACGTACAAAATGCTTTGTGACATTAGCAAACTAGCTAGGGTAGGACATTTTCCTCAGCTCTCTGACAAGCAGCCGGCACAGAACATCAGGACTACGGAGATCCAGACTGTACACGAGGACGTGTAGATCCGCTACAGCCTCCAAAAAAATGTGATCCTCCGGTCACTTTAAGTGTAGAGCAATTTAGTTCCTCCTTCATTAATCAAGTTTAAAATAGTCTCAACAGCACACCTCATAATCAAAATGTAAATCCCAGCGACTTAATGCGTGACTCATTGAAGCCCCAAGAGTAACTTTAAGTTTGATCATGTTACTGTTGAGCAGGTTTATTCTGCAATTGTGTCCCTTGGCGACGTCATGGCAGAGTGGTTAGACCCCTCGCCTCTCATCAAGGCGGCTCGGGTTCGATCCCAGGTTTTCCCGCCATTCATTCCATCAACTGCTCCATTATCACCTTTCCTTTCATCCATTTCACCATCATTTATATCGTCTACTTCGTCACTCTCATACCAGGCATTGGGCTACCTAGATATTCTATTTGATCCAAAGTGTCTACTCCCCAACAGATCTCTGAACACAGGCACCTACTTGTAAGTCCTGGGGGATATACGTCCTACCTAGAGGAGGATAAACAGAGAAAAAATCTGATGTGTAACACTCACATGACTTTCTCTACTCTTGAACAAACTATTTTTACAAACACTTATTCTCCATCTACTTCATGTTAATCGAGATAAACATTTGCAGACTCTACCTTATTGCTAATTTTCTTGTAGACGTAAGGGGAATATATATTTACAAGGGCAATATAGAAAAACAGTAGCCTTTAAGCACATACATATCTCTTAATAGCTGGTTGCTAGGTGCAGCACCATTCCCTTTGCCACAGATTATAACTCTTTGCATATCCAAGACAAAAAAATGAATAACGAATTCCCATTTTAGAAAATAAGTATTGAAAAATTTAAGGAAATAACAAGCAATATCTCGAAAATGGTTCACTCAACAAAAAAATGTATATGACATAAATTGTGTATTTTAACGCGATCTACATTTTTTGTGTAGTAAAATTTTGTCCATCTATTATGGTTTACCAGTTATGCAAAATTCGTTCACAATGTAGAATACTTTTGGAGACATTCCCAGAAAATTCAAGATATACATTTTATTTGTCATGAAAATATCTTAAACATATGATATTTTAATCAAAATCGTTAGAGCCATTTTTGAAAAGATTAAAATTTTCGAAAAATGTTCCATGTAAAGGGTACTCTGGGGTGGGGGGATTTTCTTGAAAACCTTCGTGTCGCATCTCTGGAAGACACTGAACCTAAATACCAAGTTTGGTGTTTATCCGACTGTTCTTTCTGAGTTATGCTGTTCACAGACAGACAGACAGACACACAGACACACGCGCACACACACACGGACATGTTTCCAAAAATGCTTTTTTTTTGGATTCAGGGGGTCTCAAAACATGTATTTCCGGTGAAATCTCGGTATCGAATTTTTGGGTGGAATACAATACTTCCCCTACTTACTATACGTAGTAGAGAAAGTAAAAAGAGGTAATAGCTGTGTTTTTACGTTTATTTTCTTCATTCTAAAATTCTAAAGTATGCAGCTTTATTTATATGTGAACCTTTAACTCATATTATGAATGTATTTTTAAATCTAGTACAGAAATACCAGTTTTTATAAACGCTGCTCCACAGAGTATTCCAATTACAGGCCTGTAAGTGTTACACACATTGTGCCCAAGGTCTTTGAGATTATTCTGAATATTCAGTTTTTGAATTATTTTGAAAATAACAAATTGCTTTCCGCATCTTTCAGAACTGGATGTAGTATTGCTGATACAATTTTGAATTTTATTAAGAGTATCTATGACTCAATAGAAAACAGTGATATAGTATATGCTCATTTTTATGACTTTTCAAAAGCTTTTGATACAATTTCCAACGATATCCTTGTACAGAAGCTTTATTTTTATGATTTTGTTGACACTAGTGTACAGCGTTTGAGTTCTTACCTAAGTGATAGATACCTATCCGTGTGATTAATTACTGGGTCAACATCTGAATTTAAGTTTGTAAAATATGGCGCTCCTCAGAGTTACATTCTAAGTCCAGTTTTGTGTTTAATTTATACTAATGATTTTTCCGAAATAGTTCACGATAAACTCCCGAAATTATATCCTTCTGCTGCTAACAAAGTAGAGAACTTTTCGTTAAAGCTACAAGAATGGTGTGACGCTAATAAACTAAAGGATAATAAAGATAAAACGGTAAATCTTGAATTTTCGATTAGTCATTCTTCCGAACTATACTCAACCAAATTTCTGGGTATCCATCTCGAATCTGGATTAGGCTGGAAAACCCACATTGATTTTATAGCTAATAGATTAAGCAAAAGTGTTTTATGTTAAGAATTTTAAGTTTTAATATTTATAAACAATCTTTGCTAAAAGTATATTATAGTCACATACATAGTCACTTGAGCTATGGGTCGTCCTTCATGGTGTAGTGGTTACCATGCTAGCCTCTAGTTCCCGAGGTCGCTGTTCAAGCTCGGCGGAGGGTGATGGATTTTTTCGGGCGTAAAAATCCTTAGCATGTCTTCCTTCCGAAGGGAAGTAAAGCCGGGGTCCCGTGTCCTAGATTTACGGTACGTAAAAGAACCTCAAGGCTGATAAAATTACCGGTCTTTCACGTCCAATATAGAATGGGACGCTAAGGTCCACAGTAGTTAAGGTGCGTCCATAAATAAAACTCAACTCGAGTTAGAATGGTCTATCAGCAAATCCACTCTATAATGTGTGCGATTACCTTGATATTCAAAGGTAATTTTAATTTGTTTTGACGTTGCTATACTGTCATATCTGTCTGTCTGTCTAAAACGTAAGCAACCTAACTCGGTCCTGTAGAAAATTAGTCTCAACCTAGTTCATAATGCGTAACTTCCTTCCCATTTTAAAGACTTCAGCAGACCTACTGCAAAACGATATCGCAGTTTCACCACAACCGCAAAATCAGGTGTTATATAAAAATGTTTGCTCCAGTAAATGCATGTAATCTCCGCGCATAAAACAGTTGAAAATTCAGTGAGTTTTTAAGCAATTATAATTCTAATCAACTGAAAGATTATGAAAAACGCTAAAATACGTAATGTGTAATAACGTTTATTCTTTTGTGCAGAGCTACCAATAATGTCGCGGTCAGCACCAGATCAGTGTCACTATCGATTTTTCGTAACAGGGATGCCACAACACTTTACACTTCACTATGCTCAGAGTATTATTACGGTTTTGTACGATGTGCTACGGGACCGAGATAGGATGCGTTCGACCTACTCGCCGTTGCACGGGTAGCTTTCTAATCTCGAATGACGAGTTATCTCGCCCGTTCTTTATGAAATGATTGCACAATGATTTAGAAAACTTTGTATGGAGAACCTTCCCATTTATCCCTTATAATTGTAATTTCGTACAGCCCGACTATTCCAAATAAAGGATGAAAAACCCCTGATTCACGCAAAGGATATGAAACATCGGCGGAACGTCCGACTTCATTAACCCCCCCCCCCGACGGTCTTCCGAGTTCTGGAAGTGCTGCACAGTCTCTAAGTACTCTTTGGCTGTGCAGTAATCATCGGTTGAAATTGTCGGGTAACCTTTGTACGTCCTTTCTGCTCCCATGGTTAGTAACCTAAAAGTTAATAGCTTTCGCATATTACCTACATAGACAGTTAATATGTAAAAAAGAGCGCCAAAGAAAATCTCACTGCGCCTCGCGTCTATGTCATATTATTTATCGCTGTACGTGGCTTTGCGAAGCCATGGCCATTTCATGGGTTGCTTTAAGCCAAGGTGCAAGGGTGCGCCACTCCTCCTGCTAAACAGTTACACCAATAACCACAACAAAGCTTACGAAATTGCGTAGAAACGAAATATGTGTTTACGCTCTCGATCGTATTGGCTAAAAGAGAAAAGGTAGAGTTTGTCATACAGGCCTCTTATCGTGATTGGTAGCCCGCACCTTATCGGCTAATGCAGGACACATCTTTGAAAGGTTTAAAAGCTAAGAAGTAAACTTGATGAGCGCCAGGTTAGCGAAATGCAGAATGTGTAGTGTGAGAGGATTTTCAGGGGGTGCAAATTAAAGTTTGAATGGTATTCATTAAAGACATAGCAAAGCAGCACTTTATAACAAAAAATAAACAGAACTGTATACTCACAGTGATATTAATGCTTGTTGCTGCATAGAAGCAAACATAACTAAATAATAAATAAAGCAGCAAGTTTTCCTTCTAATTTAAACTATAATTGGTTAATATACATTTACTAACATATTGCTGATCATAGGAATACGACACTATAGACAAAAATATAACCAAATTTCATTGCCATAATATGTATAATGTCATATGTGGTAAACCATATACATATTTATCTCTAGTTTCTAAACATGATCACTCAATTATAACAAAAGAGTAATTTGCATTTAGTGAACGAATATCATCTGCGGATGTTTTACAGGGAGTGCCCACTTTCTGACGAGTATGTAGACCGTCTACCCCACTTTCCTGAAATATTTTTATCCAGTAATTTACTATAAAACACTTATGTACTGCCGTTTCAATTGCTGTAACAGTGCGACCCACGATACGTCCACGAGTAACTTTACTAGTATACGGCATGACTGGTTCTGAGACAATAAACATGCTTTGGTTTCAGTAACACCAGAAGAAGCAAAGGCATCAACATCCCCTCTTTTTCCCCTTATTGCTGTGTTATCAAACCACCACGCTCTGCGATAGGTAAGGTGAAGCAACACTCCAGAAAACAATACAAAATCCGCCGAAGATTTTCTTTGGTGCTCTGTGTACAACGAAATGGAAGTGAACATGAAGTTTCAGTTAATCTTGGTGGGAAAGACACAGTCTGCAACCACCGAGAGGAAGAATGTGTTACATTCACATGAATTTCTCTACCCTCTACCGTTTATTAATGGGTATCCAAACAATTCCTAATAAAGCTTATATTTCTATCTACATACATCATTACAATTGGGATAAATCTTTCCGAAAATAGCTGTATTACACGTTTCGTTATAGACACAAAAGGAATAGCGGTAGTTAAATGTTTCAAAACTGATTCCTATATCAATTGCAAGCTGTTCCCTGACATCGCTAGAAATAGCGACAGCACTTTAAAAAATGACATGAAAAATCTGATGTGTTACACTCACATAACTTTCTTTACTCTTGTACAAACTATTTTTACAAACGCTTATTCTCCATATGCTTCATGTTAATCGAGATGTTAATCTTATTGCTAATTTTCTTGTAGATGCAAGGGGAATTGGTAGGCTTTAAGCGATAGTCAAATGTTTTAAGAGCTGGTTGCTATGTGGCGTATTCCATTCTCTTTGCATTACCACGACAAAACAAATGAATAACGAATTACTATTTGAGAAAAAGTGTATGTATTGGAAAATTTAAGGGAATAACAAGCAATATCTCGAAAATGATTCACCCAACAAAAAAAAAATGTGTATGGCATAAATTGTGTATTTTAACGCGATCTACATTTTTTATGTAGTAAAATTTTGTCTATCTCTTATGGTTTACCAGTTATGCAAAAGTCGTTCACAATTAAGAATACTTTTTGAGACATTCCCAGAAAATTCAAGATATACATTTTATTTGTCATGAAAGTATCTTAAATATATGGTATTTTAATCAAAATCGTTAGAGCCATTTTTGAGAACATTAACATTTTCGAAAAATCTTCCATGCAAAGGGTAATCTGGGGTGAGGGGATTTTCTTGAAAACCTTCGTGTAGCATCTCTGGAAGATACTGAACCTAAATACCAAGTTTGGTGTTTATCCGACTGTTCGTTTTTGAGTTATGCTGTTCACAGACACACACACACACACACGCACACGGACATGTTTCCAAAAATCCTCTATACGCATTCAGTGCATCTCAAAACATGTATTTCCTGAGAAATCTCGGTATCGAATTTTTGGGTGGAATACAATACGTCCCTTACTTACTATACGTAGTAGAGAAAGTAAAAATTCAAACTAATAACAACAACGGATATCTCGGAGATGGCTGATACCAAAAAAAGTTTTTTGGAAATAAATTCTGTGTTTTAAGAGATCTACGTTGTTTGTGTGATAAAATTTGTCTGTCTCTTATGGCTTACCACTTATACAAAACTATTTCTTAATTAAGTGGACTTCACGGGCTATTCCCAGAAAATTCAATATATGCGTTTTATTTGTCATGTAAACATCTCAAATACATGGTATTTTAATGAAACCCATTGGGAGTCATTTCTGAGAAAACAAAAAAATATCGAACATTTTTTCAATTCAAATTTTTCTTGAAAATCTTTGTCGCGTCTTTGGGTTTATCGAGTTTTCGTTTTTTAGTTGTCTGATGCTGTTGTATGCTGTTCACAAACACACAGACATACAGTTTTCAGGTGTGCTTCATTTGGATTCAGAGAGCTTCATAACAATTTCAGCTGAAATCTCGGTATCAAATTTTTGCGTGGAATGCAATACCTTCTCTACCTACTATATACATGGTAAAGTAAAACTGTAAATTTCTTTAAAGTGCACAATTTATTTGAAATTATATTTTTGTGGCACAAGCAATTTCTCTGATATCACTTATTAATGGTTGAATTGTTCATTACTTGTTCATTCCAAATTCTGACAACATTCAGTGATTTCTTGCGATTGCATGGAATTTTAATGCCAGCATATAGCGTCCAGTTCTTAAACATTTGACTATCGCTGTTCCCTTCATATCTACAGAGTGGTCCCTGAGCGCTCTGGCCGGGAATTGCACGGCAGTCTTTTGCGACACGTCTGAATGAACTCAAGGCCACGGGCTCTTCCACTTATCGGACATGTGGCAGCGGGCTTCAGTCAGCTGTTATTGCTTCTTGTGTATAAACGCGAGACACGTGTGTGTTTGTGTGCGATTGAATTATCGGATTATTACAACCCAGAAATTATACTCAAATTTCGCTTCAACAAAGACTTTTTATGTATGACACGTTGTGAAAACCGACTCATGTAGACAGGTGTATAGGCAATTTCACGATAAATTTCCTGGTGTTCCAGTTCCGAGTGGAGAAACCGTTAGATATCTAGTGAATAAAGTGAAGAGAACGGGATCATTTAATGTGGTAAGTTGTAAAAAGAAACGAAGGGTTCTAACGGAAGAAAAACTAAAGGGTTATGGGCGGCTCGATCGCCGGATCTTACTATGTGTGACTTTTATCTGTGAGGAACTCTCAAAACTAGAGTCTATAGGAATAATACTCGCACCATAGATGATCTTAAAAACAATATAAGAACAGAAATTAGGGAAATTACGCAACAAGAACTTATGCGTGTGAATGGTAATTTCATCAGAAGGTGCCAAGAATGTTTATCTGCCGAAGGACACCACTTTCAACACCGACTGTGAAAAAGGTTGTACTGATAAAATAAAAAGTAATTATGTTTGTTCAATAGGTAATCAATATATCGTAATAATCATCATAAAATCAGTAATAATATGGTATCAGTATCAATAATGAGAATAATAAACAGATACACTGAGTATAGAGCGCGGAACACGCATCGCGACTACCGGCCAGATGGCTGAGGGATCGCACGCGGAACACGCATCACAACTATCGGCCAGATGGCTGAGGGACCGCTCTGTATAACGAAATATGCAATGTAGCTATTTCTGCAAAGGTTTGTTTAGGTTAGAATGTAGTGGATAGAAAAATAAGTTTTAGTAAGAATATTTAAAGAATAAACGACAGAGGATAGAGAAAGTCACGTGAATGCATCAGATCAGATTTGTGTTCAATGTTTCAGCATCCAGCTACTTTAAAGCGTCCCGGTGGGAGAATCTATGTTCCGGCCCTTCCTCGAGGGTTGACATAAAATGAAACACAGCACAGAACACGTCACTTCTGGCCATCCATCATTGTTGAATTTCCTTTCTCTCCCTTGGAGCAGATACGTGTATAGATTTCCAAAGCTTTGCTAAGAAATATCGAGAGAATTCCTAATAAGGTCGACTCTAGTAAAGATACAAAGTGAATTCCTTTATAACGGTTTCGCATTCTAAACCGTGGGCACAATTTCGGCAGAAATTCATTGAAATTCCGAACCTGTGCTGAACAGCCGTTTATCATGGGGAATCATCTCATTTTATATCAGCCCAGCAAGGTGTAAGGGCTTACAAGAGATTTATGTCCTAAGAGGCTTTAGTGGCACTTTAAAGGTTCCCTGTTTATCTATTGCGATGCAGTTACTAAATTATGTCCGTGGAAACCTTTAGCAAAGCCCTCTACAGTCTGTATTATGTATTTATTGCCAGTTTTACCTGCACCGCCATTCAATAAATATTGAAGAATTTAACTTTATATTAGGAAGAACAAAGGCTGAGAAACTTTCGTCGTCAGTTCTTAGAGGAAATGCACGTGGCTTGTACACCCAGGAAAGAGTATCGGCCACAATTATTACGAGACAGAAGTTCGCTTAAGAATATTCTATTAGGGAAATATTAATCTGAGAGAGTTATTGCCTCTCTATTGGAGAGCCAAACTTGAAGTTGTTTATTACTGCTGTTTGCACCACGTATTGCGGGGATATGTTTTTTGGAGTGTTCGCCCCACGTACGATACAAACTTTCCGGTGGCCTTCGCCCCATGTTCACTTTTTTGGTGGCCTTCACCTTAATGTTTAAAAAATCAACTTTGTATTTTAATGCTTATTTAAATATTATATATGTATGCCTCGCCTGCGTCAGTAGTAATTTTTAGAACACGTATCTCTTAGCAGCGGTAGTACGGCTAAAGAATGAAGGCTTACACAAATTATAATGGTATTTAGCTTCGTTTTATTAATCCTTCACACGATTAAATAACACTTCACTAATGTATCCTATTGTAGAGCTGTGAGATTATTGTTACTTGTACTTTTTAACACGTAAACTTTATAATATTCACGCCGTAATGAATTTTTTATGTCTCACACTGAATATGTATCGTACCGATCGGGTACGCAACCTAAAAGCGTCTGCCTGGGAACGCTGTCTTGTAGCGTCTAGCGTCTATCGGCTAAATTTGTACAATTTCTCTATTTCAATTTTCTGATTGGCTAAACTTACCCCAATAGAATACTTTTATTCAACTCTTAGCTTTACTAGTTGTTGATTGGATATTTATAAACTGTTTTAAATATTATGTTATTATTCCAAGAATTATTAGTAGCATTATTAATTAATTATTAGTAGCATTGTTGTCTCAAGTTTACCTCATTGTTAGCAACTTTCGGCTTGTACTTTATAATTCTGTTTGCTATGGAAAGCAGCTTGCTTCAATTCTCACAGCTCCTACATTGTTAAATTACGTAATACATGTACATAACAATATAAACATAATACAATGACTGTCACATACATTTTATACATTACTACATACACATATTGCATTAAGGCGGGCTGTTATTATATTTTATATTATATAATTAGACTGATATTATTTAAGTGTTAAAAATACTGCCTCAAATCATCTGAATATGCATACTCGGTTAATTTAAAATTTACTGGGACACAAAGACCTGGGAATTAAACCCCATGCATTAAGAAAATGTTTTCCTTTACGATGTTATGAGATTATACAGAATGAGAAAGGTTTATGGTTACGTAATTCTGTATTAACAGATCATGAATGGTATGCTGAAGGAGAGAGCCGGTTCCGTATCTTAGTCGAATCTCCTTTTGATATCCGACATTTGATCAATTTAAAACTGGCAGCGATACGACAGTTCTAATCGGGGACTTCCGTGAGCGCTCGGGACAGCCAGGCTTTGTTCAAAAGACTGCGTATATTCCTGTAGTAGTTATAATGGGGAACACAACCATACTGTAAAATGTCTTCCGAGAAAATAATTCATATGCGAGATTTCAAACAGACAGATGTTTCAACACTGAATATTTCTAACCAAAACACACTTTATTGATTTATGGTTTTCAAGTGGAGTATGATTAAAGCTCGTTACAATGCCACGCTTATTGCAGCAATCTTAGCTCAGTGGCAAAGAGTTAGAGGTACAGAGTTCCTAAGGTTAAAGTTCAAATCTCTGTAGAGCTACTCCAACTTTCTTTTTTTTTTTTTTTTTTTTTTTTTTTTTTTTTTTTTTTTTTTTTTTTACTTTCTCTACTACGTATATTAAGTAGGGGAAGTATTGTATTCCACCCAAAAATTCGATACCGAGATTTCACCGGAAATACATGTTTTGAGGCCCCCTGAATCCAAAAAAAGCATTTTTGGAAACATGTCCGTGTGTGTGTCTGTGTCTCTGTGTCTGTCTGTGAACAGCATAACTCAGAAACGAACAGTCGGATAAACACCAAACTTGGTATTTTGGTTCAGTATCTTCCAGACATGCGACACGAAGGTTTTCAAGAAACTCCCCCCACCCCAGATTACCCTTTACATGGAATATTTTTCAAAAAATTAAATTTTCTCAAAAATAGTTCTAACGCTTTTGATTAAAGTATCATATGTTTAAGATAGGCGGCGCCGTGGCCGAGTGGTTAGACCGCTCGCCTTCCACCGAGGCGGCCCGGGTTCAATCCCAGGGACCTGCATGTGGGATTTGTGGTGGACGAAGCGGCGCCTGGGCGGGTTTTCTCCGGGTTCTCCGGTTTCCCCCGCCATTCATTCCACCAACTGCTCCATCATCACCTTTCCTTTCATCCATTTCATCAACATTTCGTTTCATCTACTTCCTTCATCCCATACCAGGCATCGGGCTGATCCCCCATCCTGGCTGTTCTGTCTGATCCATGAGTGTCTGCTCCTCGACGGGCCTCTGACCCCAGGCACCCGCCTGTAAGTCCTGGGGGGTGTAAAGTGGTCGAATGCAAAGTGGTATTGATGTGAAACAGGAATGTTTTGAAAAACAATAAAATCATGTAACTTTTAAACCTAATGGTTGTTAAGATTTGTTAATAATGTTCAGTGTCGCCCTCATAGAATCAGAATAACTCGATGTTTATCTCTAAGGCGGGCAGGTTGATGTAAGTTGTTTGTTACGTAATATATTACGTAAATTATTTTATCTGCCCCGCATTGGGAGCCAACTTGTAGTAGTTGTTTTCTTCTACTGTTGAAGTTTTTCTGTTGTTGTTGTTAGCCACACGCTTGGAAGCCAAACTTGAAGAAGTTTGTTGTTACGTAATATATGTTTACAATGACAATTATTGTAGACATCACAGAATTAAACCTTTAAATTAACTTCTTTTATTTAAATTCTTGCACATATTTATAAAGCACTACATTTTTTAAAGAACTGTGAGAAGCTTTTATACATTCACTTAGCGCGTATATCTGATTTTACTAATCACCCGTAGAGAACACATTTTTTCATCTATACTCTACCAAGTCTCGCCAGTAACTGAGTAACCTCAACGGTCAAAATGCCTTAAGCTTCGGTATCGCAAGTCTCTGATTGGCTAATTCTAGTCCAATAGAATTTCTGCATTTAACTTAAAACTTTTCTTTGCTGTTGATTGGCTAATTTTAAAACTCACAGAATTTACGTCATCGCCGCTCTAATCATGACCAGTACATTTCAAACTCTAAACACATTATTGCCACAAGGTTACCTCATTATTACTCATTGTTAGCAACCTAAAACTTATTATTCTCACAGCTCTTGCATTAGTAAAGTATGTAATCGATTCACATAACAATATTAATATATGTTTACAATAAAAATAAGCATTTGCAATAACTGTTACATACAATTAAATAATTATTACATACATATTGTTTCAGGGCGGGCTGTTATTGAATTTACTTATTATAAAATACAATTGAAATTATTGAGGTATTAAAATACTGCCTCAAGGTTGCGAACACAACATAGGAGATGCAGTGGACAGGGGAGTCGAGTGGGAAAGCGTCAGTAGCGCAGCGTTAGAGCCTCAACAAACATTGTTACTTGCAAAAATAAGCGTTTCCAAAAACAAAAATTCTAATATGTTACATTCACATGACTTTGACTACACTCTATCTTTTTTAATGAGTATATAAATTATTCTTACGAAAGTTTATTTTTCTTTCTATTTCACTTCAATCGAGATACATCTTTGCAGAAATAGCTACATCACACATTTCATTATAGATACAAAGGGAACAGTGATAGTGAAATGTTTTAGAACTGGACGCTATATCCTGGCGTTAAAGTTCCATGCTCTTTCCATAACATCGTGAGAAAAAACTGAAAATCGACAGGACTTTAGAAGAATGGACAAGTATTGAACAATTTGAAACATTAATAACGGATACCTTGGGAATGGCCTGTGCTATAAAAAGGTTATTTAAAATAAATTGAGTGTTTAAAGAGCTCTAATTTTTTTCGTGTAGTACGCTTTCGTCTATCGCTCAACATTTACCAGTTATACTAAATTATATAAATTTCTTTGCGAATGAAGAGGACTTCACAGACTATTCCTAGAAAATTAAAGGTATACGTTTTATTTTTCATATAAATCCCTTTAATATATGGTATTTTAATTAAAATCCTTAGCCATAAAAGGAAAACCTTTCGTATGTGCTGTGGAAAAAATGGTCTGCTAGTTCTGCTACAAATATCACCTTCTAGCTGCGTGTGGTTTCCAAGTGTACAAACAAAATGCTAACAACATCGAGTAGTAAACACCGCTAACACGAGCGGAGCGAGCGTGGGTTTCTTAACTGTGTGAATGATTACTATTTATATCAGCTTAGGTTTCTGAGTTCATGAAAGGTTAGCCTTAGGATATATATATGGGTTTTACGTTAATGTTGAGAAGGTTGTATTGAAGGAGTTGTATTGTAGTTCAACTGTTGGGGAGCCGAACTTGAAGTAGTTGCAACTGCACGTATGGTAAAAAAAAGTTTCCGGTAGCCTTCGCCACAAGCTTAAAAATATTAACTTTGTAATTTGACTGTTTCTTTAAATATTATATTTATTTATGTTTGCCTCGGCTGCGTCAGTATTAATTTGTAGAGACATGAATGTCTTAACAGGGCGTGGTGCGGTTGAAGAATGTAGGCTTACACAGATTATAATTTTACTTCACTCCTTTTATTAATGCTTGTCACGACTAAAATAACACTTCACTGATATAGAGAGAGCTGTGAGATTATTTATTAGTCACTTGCACTTTTTAACCACGTAAAATATTTTCGTCTCTCACTGAATGCGTATTAAACTTCTCGAGGACCCGTCTCGCGTCCAGTTAGGAACACTGTCTGCTAGTAACTGACTTCTGAATTGTACAATTTGTCTTAATTCAGTTTCTGATTGGCTATTCCTACACTAATAGTATACTTTTATTTAACTTAAGTTTTTTTCTGGTTGTTGATTGGCTATTTTATAAACCAATTCAAAAATTACATTATTGTTACTCCAAAAATTACCAGTAGTATTATTAAACTTTCTAATTCAGTATTGCCTCAAGGTTACCTCATTTTTACCTCATTGTTATCAACTTTTAACCTATTATTTTCACAGCTCCTACATTATTAAATTACGTAATACATTCACATAACGTTACAGAACATGTACATAATAATATAAATATTAATAAAATGATTGTTACATATATTTTTATATTATATTATACACATATTGCTTTAAGGCGAGCTGTTATTGAATTTATATATTATATAATTTGACTGAAATCATTTAAGTGTTAAAAATACGGCTTTAATGTGTCTTCGTATTACTGATATCAGCTGGAAGCGAAAATAAATAATAACATAATATCTCAATCTGTAGAACCTACAGTGAGCTAGACCAGCTTAAAAGAATCTTGTCTACTCTACGATGTAGGTTACGTCATAAATACATAATTACATTGTGTACTTGTATGTAAATAAATTGTAGTTCTTATGTAGAGTACGTTAGAGCTATAACTTTTTAAAACAACATTATTTATACTTAATGTATAGTTATTTCGCTGTTAGGTGGCCATTGAAAACTCTGAAAAAAGCAAGAAGGAATGGAGTAAATTACGTTAAGAGTGAGCTTATAAGTATGTGTGATCTGGTCAACACCTGGTGTCCACCTGCCCGCCCGTTTTATGTGTTTTACTTTTATAGGAAAATTGCGATATAAACACAACAAACGTAGCTATCTTCCCGCTAAAACAGACACTGAATGGGAAGTGCCACCTAAATAAGAAGTGAAATCCGCGAAATAAGGAATTTCTGCAAACGTGAAACCTCTAAGTTTTAGACGCGCAGATCCCTCGGCTACGCCATGTCGTCGCTTCGCAGTGCTACACTCCTCTCCTTCTAAAAAACATTCCTCGGCAACGCTTTGAGGCTGAGTATCTTACCGGCTTTGGCGGCATTATTTATTCATATGTTGCCAGCATTGCGTTAGAGCTAGAAAATGACATAGAGCGATATCTGTAGGACATATAAGACATCACTTCCATCGCTGTTGAAGACCACCTAAAAGCAACTTACCCTAATGTAGTTATAAAATTTGGTAACATTTTATAGTCAGTTATTCTTTTGAATGAAAGAAATCCTCCTCTATATAGAAGGTGTGAGTGATGAGATATCTTTCTAATGCTAACTTGAATTTTTTACTTTCTCTACTACGTATAGTAAGTAGGGGAAGTATTGTATTCCACCCAAAAATTCCATACCGAGATTTCACTGGAAATATATGTTGTGAGACCCCCTGAATCCAAAAAAAAGCATTTTGGAAACACGTCCGTGTGTGTGTCTGTGTGTCTGTGAACAGCATAACTCAGAAACGAACAGTCGGATAAACACCAAACTTGGTATTTAGGTTCAGTATCTTCCAGAGATGCGACACGAAGGTTTTCAACAAAATCCCCCCACCCCAGACTATCCTTTACATGGAAGATTTTTCGAAAATTTTAATTTTCTCAAAAATGGCTCTAACGATTTTGATTAAAATATCATTGTTTAAGATATTTTTATGACAAATAAAATGTATATCTTGAATTTCCTGGGAATGTCTCCAAAAGTATTCTTTATTGTGAACGACTTTTGCATAACTCGTAAACCATAAGAGATAGCCAAACTTTTACTACACAAAAAATGTAGTTCGCGTTAAAATATACAATTTATGTCATATACATTTGTTTTGTTGAGTGAACCATTTTCGAGATATTGCTTGTTATTTCGTTAAATCTTTCAATACTTATTTTCTAAAATGGGAATTCGTTATTCATTTTTTAGTCTTGGATATGAAGAGTTATAATCTGTGGCAAAGGGAATGGTGCTGCACCTAGCAACCAGCTATTAAGAGATATGTATGTGCTTAAAGACTAATGTTTTTCTATATTGCCCTTGTAAATGTATATTCCCCTTACATCTACAAGAAAATTAGCAATAAGATAGACTCTGTAAATGTTTATCTCGATTAACATGAAGTAGATGGAGAATAAGCGTTTGTAAAAATAGTTTGTACAAGAGAAGAGAAAGTCGTGTGAGTGTAACACATCAGATTTTTAATGCTAACTTGCATTTATTTTTATTAGTTTTCAGTTCCTTAATATATGATGGAAGTGAATTAAATAATACTATACCATTGTAGTAAGCCCCTTTTTGGAATACTTGTAGGTTATTGCTTGACCTGTGTAAGTCCTGCCCATTTCTGGTTTGTTTGCTGTGTATGTCTGAATTTTTTATGAACACTTCTGTGTGGTCAACCACGTTTAAAAGTACAGCCAAAATATATTCACAGGCTAATGGTAGAATTCCAAATATTTTGAATAGTGGTTTACAATAATAATAATAATAATAATAATAATAATAATAATAATAATAATAATAATAATAATATAGATAACCCGTGGATTTCGTTTCTCATTTAGGTTAGCAGTTTCCATCGCGCATGTGCGGTAGCGACAAGATGGCGAAGTTTGTTATCGTTACAGCGTAAACCTTCTAGACAGCACCTAAAAGAGACGGATAGTTGGGCAGGTCTAAAGGAGATAACATCTACTCCTAAGGTATTTCCAGTGCTTAGGTTACTTTTTAATACATTTTAAATACCGCGGCACATAAAAAAGTTAAGCAAAAAAAAATCGAAAAATCAATATGTAAACGATTGTTTGAGGTGGGGATATTTTCTTCTTTGGAAGATGCTGATTTAAGGGGTAAATTGCACCGGAATTAGCGACCGAAGTGGTCTTAGATGTCAAACATATGTCTCTGGGTATCCTACAGATGGCATTGTATCTCATTCTCTGACTTTAATGCAATGCTGCCAACATATGAATAATGCCACCGAAGCCGGTAAGATACTCAGCCTCAAAGCGTAGCGAGGGATCTGCGCGTCTAAAACTCGAATGATTCACGTTCGCAGAAACAACAGCACATCACATATTTAGTGCATTTCACTTTTTATTTAGGTTGGCAGTACCCACATTGCATGTGATTTATCGGAAAAATGGCTACGTTTCTTGTGTTACTGACGCGATTTGCCTATATAAATAAAGCACCTCAAGCGGTCGGGCGCGCACCAGATATAGAAGAGACCACAACATGTTCTAAACTCACTCCTAAGGTAATTTATTCACTTCCTATACCTAATATAGGTCGGTGCAAGTATGACAATTTATCCGAACTAAATACCAAATTTGCTATTTATCCGACTTTTTGTTTTTGAGTTATGCTGTTTACAGACACTCGCAGACAAGAAATATAGACCTTTCTCTAAAAAACGTTTTTTCTATTAAGGGGGCCTCAAAACATATTAGACAATGTAATACATCTCAAACTTTCATTAGAATATTAGTTGTGTATTTTAGTTAGTGTAGTTAGTTACGTTTGAATTTATGTTTGTTTAGTTTTCGAGGTTATCAAGGCCATAGAAGTATAGGCAGCCAAAAGTTAAAACTTAATAGACAAATATATCTAAAGATATACTTACACTTTAAATCTGCTAGTTGGAACTGTGCTGTTTTGAAGTGAAGCATAGCACACATCCATAGATTAAACAACTGCGGCAGTTGTAGTCCTAAATAGTTCTCCTCTAAAAGAATTCAACTATCACTTTTGACGACCTTGTAAAATATAGAATTATCACATTCCAGTTTAAAAACAAATCTAGCTAATTTCGAGTCTGCATTCCAGGCGAAAACGACTCCAGGAAAGTTAAGTTTTTTGCCAATACAGATGCAATAGTTTATTCCTTTGTCAGATATAGTAAAATCACCACAAAAAACGTCACTATAACGAACCACGTCACAACATTTTCCACATAACTTTTCGTATTTCAAATTGACGCAGCCATTATTCCCGGTGCACTGAGAAACTAACAAGACAAATGAATACGAAATAAATGAATGTCGACGAAGTCGCCACACGAAATGTGACGATTGCCTCCCTTCCATTGTTTTCCTCGAAGTTTCGACCTTGATAGGACAGCACTTTGTTTTCCTCTTCTTATTTCTGCAGCAAGAAGTTTTAAAATAGGTGCATATTCTTCAAACCTTGACATTTCCTACGTCACCAATGCATATTTTTGGAAAGCATAGATTAGCATTCTGAGAATATGGTGATAACGCTAACTTTACGTGTAATAAAAATAAAAAATAAAATAGTAATAATAATAATAATAAATATTATTATAGTTAAAGAAAAATTGCACATCCCAGCCCGGAATCGAACCCGGAACCTCTGTGATGAGATTCCAGAATTCTGGCCACAGGGGCAGTAATCTACTATTGTTAATAGAGATAGATTTTATTTACGTATTACTTTTTAGATGTAAGAAGCATACAGAAGGCTTAAAGCGATAGTCACATTTTTACTTTCTCTTCTACGTACAGTAAGTAGAGGAAGTATTGTATTCCACCCAAAAATTCGATACCGAGATTTCACCGGAAATACATGTTTTGAGACCCCCTGAATCCAAAAAAATCATTTTTGGAAACATGTTCGTATGTGTGTGTCTGTGGGTCTGTGTGTCTGTGAACAGCATAACTCAGAAACGAACAGTCGGATAAGCAACAAACTTGGTATTTAGGTTCAGTATCTTCCAGAGATGCGACACGAAGGTTTTCAAGAAAATCCCCTCACCCCAGAATACCCTTTACATGGAACATTTTTCGAAAATTTTAATTTTCTCAAAAATGGCTCTAACGAATTTGATTAAAATATCACATGTTTAAGATATTTTCATGACAAATAAAATGTATATCTCGAATTTTCTGGGAAAGTCTCCAAAAGTATTCTTCATTGTGAACGACTGTTGCATAACTGGTAAAACAGAAGAAAGAGACAAAATTTTACTATACAAAAAATGTCTATCGCGTTAAAATACACAATTTATATCATATACATTTGTTTTGTTGAGTGAACCATTTTCGAGATATTACTTGTTATTCCCTTAAATTTTCCAATACTTATGCTTTTTTCTCAAATTCGTTATTCATTTCTTTGTTGTCCTGGTAATGCAAAGAGAATGGAATACTCCATATAGCAACCAACTCTTAAACGCTTAAAGCCAATTCCCCTTGCATCTGCAAGAAAATTACCAATAAGATTAACATCTCGATATCTCGATTAACATGAAGCATATGGAGAATAAGCGTTTGTAAAAATAGATTGTACAAGAGTAGAGAAAGTCATGTGAGCGTAACACATCTGATTTTTAGATATAAGAAGCATACAGAAGGCTTAAAGCGATAGTCACATTTTTAAAAAGCTGGTCGGAATGCGATGCCTTTGAAATTCCATGTTCTTTGCATGACCAAATGTGTTACATTCACATGACTTTGTATTGTTTATTAGTGGGTATACAAATCATACTTACTCAGGCTTATTTTTCTATCCAAACCAAATAAACCTTTTCAGAAATAGCTACATTACACATTTCGTTATAGATTTAAAGACAACAGCGATAGTCAAATGTTTAACAACTGGACGTTATATGCTGGCCTTAAAATTCCATACTGTTTCCATGACATCGCGAGAAACAACTGAATGTTGACAGGACTTCAAGAGAATGGCCAAGAAATGAGGAATTTGAATCTTTAATAATGGATCCCAGAAAAGGCTTATACCAAAAAAAACGTATTTTAAATAAATTGTCTGTTTAAAAGGATGTACATTTTCGTCGCTCGCTTAACGTTGACCAGTTATACAAGATTATTCCAAATTTCTTCTAAATGAAGTGGACTTCACAGGCTATTCCTAGAAATTTCAAGACATACTTTTTATTTGGCATGTAAATATCTTTAATATGTGGTATTTTAATCAAAACCGTTAGAGCGATTTTTTTTAAAAAAAATAACGAATTCCCATTTGAGAAAAGTTATAAGTATCGGAAAATTCAAATAAATAACAAGGAATATCTCGGAAATGGTTCACTGGGCAAACAAAAATGTATGTGACATAAATTGTGTGTTTTAACCAGATTAAATTTTTTTGTATAGCACAATTTTGTCTATCTCTTACGGTTTATCAGTTATGCAAACGTCATTTACAATAAAGAGGACGTCTGGGAATATTTCTAGAAAATTCAAGATATACGTTTCTTTTCGCATGAAAAATCTTAAACATATTATATATTAATCAAAATCGTTAGCCTTTTTGAGAAAAAGAAATTTCGAAAAATGTTCCATGCAGAGGATAGTTTGGAGTGGGGGGATTTTGTTGAAAATCTTCTTGTCTCATCTTGGGAAGGTTGAAGAAGTTTAATTTTAGGAGGAGCTATATTTTAAAACAAAGAGAGTTGAAGGTTGTTACACTACATCACTAAAATGTGAAACAACCTTCAAATCTCTTTATTTTAAATTATGACACATCACTGTTACTAGCTTCTAAATCTTCAAAATTGATCAAGGAGTTGTATTGTATTTCGACTGTTGGGGAGCCGAACACTTGAAGCAGTTGCAACCACGTATGATACTAAGTTTTCCGTCAGCCTTCGCCCCAAGTTTAAGAATCAATTCTTACATTTTGAATGTTTCTTTAAATATTATATATTTAGGTTTGCCTCGGCTGCGTCAGTATTATTGTTAGAGACATGAATTTCTTTGCAGGGAGTGATGCGGCTAAGAATGTAGACTTACACAGGTTATAATTTTTACTACACTCCTTTTATTAATTCTTGACATGATTTAAATAAAACTTCATTGATATAGAGAGCTGTGAGATTATTTATTAATTACTTGCACATTTTAACACGTAAACTATTTTTGTCTCACACTAAATACGTATTAAACTTCTAACACTGTCTACAAGCAACTGAAATGATTTCTACCGCCTAAATTTGTAAATTTCTGTATTTCGAGTCTCTTATTGGCTATTCCTAATCCAATAGAATACTTTTATTTAACTAATTTTTTTTTCTAGTTGTTGACTGGCTATTTATAAACTGTCTCAAAAATTACATTATTGCTGCTCCAAGAATTACCAGTAGCATTATTGAACATTCTAATTCATTATTGCCTCAAGGTTACCTCATTGTTACCTCTTTATTAGCAACTTTTAACCTATTATTTTCATAGCTCCTACATTATTAAATTACGTAATACATTCACATAACATTATTAAACATGTACATAAAACATATAAACATTAATACAATGACTGTTACATGGTTTTTATATATTATATTATACACATATTGCTTTAAGGCGGGCTGTTATTATATTTTATATTATATAATTTGACTGAAATCATTTAAGTGTTAAACATACTGCCTCAAGGTACTGATTTTAAATACCAAATTTGGTGTTGATCGAAGTTTTCGTTTTTGACTTATGCTGTTCACAGGCGCGCGCGCACGCGCACACACACACACACACACACACACACACACATACAGACCTTTTTCTAAAAATCCTTTTTTGGATTCAGGGTGCCTCAAAACATGTATTTCCGGTGAAATCTCGGTATCGAATTTTTGGGTGGAGTACAATACTTCCCCTATTTAGTATACGTAGTAGAGAAAGAAAAAAGTATGAACATTCATAGCAATAACAAGTAATATGTTGAAAATGGTTAACCCCACACAAAATTTACTCATATAAATTGTGCATTTTAACGAGATCTATATTTTTCCCTTACAGTTTGCCAGTTATACAAAAGTAATTCAGAATGAAGAGGAACTTGCAGGCTATTCCCAGAAAATTTAATATATATGTACATCTTATTTACCATGGAAATTTCCTAACATATGGTACTTTAATCAAAAACGTTATGACAATTTTTGAGGAAGTAAAAAACTAACGAAAAGCTTTCCATGTATCTTTGGAGGAAACATGAGAGGGTTTATTTGCCCCACGTATGGGAGCCAAACTTGAAGTTTTTTTTATTACTGCTGTTTGCACCACGTATTATGGAAGATATGTTTCTTGGAGTGTTCGCCCCACGTACGGTACAAAATTTCCAGTGGCCTTCGCCCCACGTTTACTTTTCCGGTGACCTTCACCCCCACGTTTTAAAAAATCAACTTTGTATTTTAATGTTTATTTAAATATTATATATATATGCCTCGGCTGCATCAGTATTTTTTAAGAACACGTATCTCTTAGCAGGGGTGGTGTGGCTAAAGAACAAGGCTTACACAAATTATAATTTTATTTGTACTTTGTTTATTAATCCTTCACACGATTAAATAGCACTTCACTTATGTATCCTACTATAGAGCTGTGAGATTATTGTTAATGGTACTTTTCAACACGTAAACTTTATATTATTCTCACCGCAAAAACTTTTCATGTCTCACATTGAACCTGTATAGTACCGATCGGGTACGCAATCTAAACTGGACTGGTTGGGAACGCTGTCTTGTAGCGTCTACCGCCTGAATTTGTACTTCTTCTCTATTTCAAGTCTCTGATTGGCTAAACCTACTCCAATAGAATGCTTTTACTTAACTTAAGCTTTTTCTAGTTTTTGATTAGCTATTTTTAAACTGTTTTAAATATTACATTATTGTTCCAAGAATTATTAGTAGCCTTTATTAAACTTTCTAATTTATTGTTGTCTCAAGGTTACCTCATTGTTAGCAACTTTTGGTTTCTATTCTCACAACTCCTATATTGTTAAAACTACGTAATACATTCACATACCATTATTATACCTGCACATAATAATATAAACATAATACAATGACTGTTACATGCATTTTATATATTATATTACACACATATTGCTTTAAGGCGAACTGTTATTACATTTTATATTATATAATTAGACTGATAACATTTAAGTTTTGAAAATACTACCTCATACTGAACTTAATCACAAGTTTGGTATTTATCCGACCTTTGTTTTTGAGTTAATGTTGTTCACAGACACACGGACCTTTTTCTAGAAATGCGTCTTAGGGGCTCAGTGGGCCTCAAAACATATATTTCCGTTGAAATATCGACATTGAATTTTTGGATGTAATACAATACTTGCCCTACTTATTATACGTAGTAGGAAAATTAAAAACGTTATTTGGCACTGGGGCGTATGTTGTGTTACTACAATTGCAGGTGTACATATGATGCGAGACCCCGCTTCCAAGTTTCAATAGGGACAACGCCGGCCTACAGATTTCTAGTGAAACAAGGACGCGGCTTGGCAATCGATAGAGTGTTTGGGGAAACTTGTAGTGAAAAGAATTTGCAAACGCCATTTTGTCTAGCATTAGGTCTGATCCCATCGGACAAGGATAAACAAGCGAGCAGCGATTAAGAGCCTCGTAAGTTAAGAGACTAATCCACTACGCTCAAGTTCCCAGCTTTTTATGGCATCCTTTACATTAATTTGGAGAGATTAGCTTGTGTACGGCGCAGCTCTAATAACGTGGTCTGCCTTAAGGCCGTGTTCCGCTGCATGCACGTCACATCTTGGCGTTTCTCCCCTTCTATCTGCAACAGGTACTTCCTGGCTAGCAGCATGCGTGCGCGTCAAATCTGGGTGAGAGAGTACTCTCGGGAGCAGAAAAACTGGCTCATTCAGCTCTTATCGCGTCTCTCTGCCTCCAAACAAATCTCAAGATACAAATACGATGTTGTACTCCGTGTAAAATCAAGGAGGGTCAGAGACAACCTCTCTTAAAGAATATGATGCGTGTAAACAAGTAGAGACGGCCAGCCCAATGTCACAATATTAGTTACTCGAACTTGAGGAGGGAGAAATCAGTTATTGCAGTGCTGAAATGCACAACAGCCACAATATTCATGTCAAACGTTTCTTCTGAGGCTGAGAAAAGTTTGTTATTTTGTTGTATAGTTATTTGCTCCACGTATGGACGCCAATTTGAAGTAGTTTGTTTTGTTACGTTATTTTTTTACCACGCTTTGGGCGTCAATTTGAAGTAGTTTGTATTGAAGGAGTTGCATTATATTTCAACTGTTGGGGAGCCGAACTTTCAGTAGTTGCAGCCGCACGTATAGTAAACAGTTTCCGGTAGCCTTCGTCACAAATATACTTTCAGGTGGCCTTTTTTGCCCCAAGTTAAAATATTAACTTTGTAATTTGACTGTTTCTTTAAATATTATATTTATGTTTGCCTCTGCTGCGTCAGTGTTATTGTTAGGGACACGTTTCTCTTAGCAGGGTTGTGATGCGACAAGAATGTAGGCTTACACGGATTATAATTTTACTTCACTCCTTTTATTAATGCTTGATACGATTTAAATAACACTTCACTGATATAGAGAGCTTTGAGATTTTTTTTATTAATTAATTACTCTCTTCAACACATAAACTTATTTTTCGTCTCACACGAATACATATTAAATCTCTCGAGGACACTTTTTTGCGTCTGGTTAGGAACACTGTTTGCTGGCAACTGATTTCTATATTTATAAATGTTTCTCCTTTTCAGTTTCTGATTGGCTAATTCTACTCCAATAGAATACCTTCATTTAACTAATGCATTTTCTGGTTGTTGATTGGCTATTTTATAAACTGTCACAAAAATTACATTATTGTTGCTCCAATAATGACTAGTAGCATTACTAAACTCTCAAACTCATTATTGCCTCAAGGTTACCTCAGTGTTACCTCTTTGTTAGCAACTTTTAACCTATTATTCTCACAGCTCCTACATTATTAAATTACGTAATGTATTCACATACCATTATTGAACATGTTTACAATAATATAAGCATATACAATGACTGTTACATACATTTTATAAATTATTACATACACATATTGCTTCAAGGCGGGCTGTTATTGAATTTATATTTATATAATTTGACTGAAATCATTTAAGTGTTAAAAATACTTCCTCAAGGTAGATTTGGAACCGAAGTCTAAAATTATTACCGCAAATCTTAATCTTTATTTTGGTCCATGCTCATTTAGATACCAACATAGCAACAATAATAATAATAATATATATCATTTATGATAGATTAAATTTATCATAGATACTAACTGGAAGATACTAACTCAAACACCAAGTTTGGTATTTATCCCACTTTTCGCTTTTCAGTTATGCAGTTCACAGACAGACACACATGGGCATGTTTCCAAAAATACTTCATTTGGATTGGGGGGCCTCAAAACATGTATTTATGGTGAAATATTGCTATAGAATTTTTAGGAGGAATGCAACACTTCCCCTACTTGCTATACGTAGCAAAGAATGTAAAATGGTCCGTGTGTGTGAACAGCATAAATCAAAAACAGAAACTCAATCAAACACGAAACTTGTTATTTCAGTTTAACATCTTCCAAGGACGTAACAAAGATTTTCGAGAAAACCCATCCACCTCAAACTATCCTTTACAAGCAAATATTTCCAAAATTTTGATTTTCTCAAAACTGGCTCTAACGATTTTGATTAAAATACCATATAAGTCATGTTGATGAAAAATTAAGCGTATATCTTGAATTTTCTGGTAATAGCCTGTGAAAACCTCTTTTATTCCGGGTGACTTTTGTAAACCGTAGAAGTTAGACAAAATCTTACCCCATAAAATACCTAGATATCGTTAAAGCACACAATTTATGCCAAATAAATTTGTTGTGACATTAACCATTTCAGAGATATTCTTTGTTATATGTTTGAATTTTCAACTAATTGTATTTTTCTCAAGAGGAAATTCAAATGTGGGTATTTAATATTAATTTTAACAAAACAAAATGTTTTTTATCATCAGCAATGAACACAGATGAGAAATTAAAGATTATCATTGAGGACATTAGAATGGTCAATAAATTTAAGTATTTGGAATCAATCATAAAAGCAGATAGAAGAAGTAGATTCGAAATAGAAAAAAGGAATAAGTAAAGGAAGAAAAACAATTGGAATGTTGAACTCGATATTATGGAGCAGAAACATTGTAAATAAAACTAAAATTATTAACAACAGAGTTGGATTTTTGGCGGGGGGCTTCTCGAACCCCAACAAGGGATAAAGTTTAGAAATACAAAATTTCAGGAAATAATGGGTGAAAAAAATGTACTGGAAATAATAGAGGAGAGAACATTTATATGGTTCGAATGGGAAACGCTGCAATAGTAAGAATGGTGCTAGAATGGGAAGCCGAAGGAAACAGAGGACGGAGAAGACCAAAGAGAACAATGGACGGATGGGGTTCGAAGAAGCATGGCGTCTAGAGGACAAACAGATGAAGATGCTGAGGATAGGAATTTATGGAAAAAAAACTATGAACGGGTCCTAGGTAAACTACTGCATGGTAGATAACCCTTGTATAAAAATATCTGATGTGTTACACTCACACGACTTTCTCTACTCTTGTACAAACTATTTTTACAAACGATTGTTCTCCATATGCTTCATGTTAATCGAGATGTTAATCTTATTGCTAATTTTCTTGTAGATGTAAGGGGAATTGGTAGGCTTTAAGCGATAGTCAATTGTTTTAAGAGCTGGTTGCTATGCGGAGTATTCCATTCTCTTTGTATGTCCAGGACAAAAAAATGAATAACGAATTTGAGAAAATTTAAGGGAATACCAAGCAATATCTCGAAAATGGTTCACTCAACAAGAAAACCGTATATGATATAAATTGTGTATTTTAACGCGATCTACATTTTTTGTGTAGTAAAATTTTGTCTATCTCTTATGATTTACCAGTTATGCAAAAGTTGTTCACAACGAAGAATACTTTTGGAGACATTCCCAGGAAATTCAAGATACACATTTTATTTGTTATAAAAATATCTTAAACATATGATATTTTAATCAAAATCGTTAGATCCATTTTTGAGAAAATTAAAATTTTCGAAAAATGTTCCATGTAAAGGGTAATCTGGGTTGGAGGGATTTTCTTGAAAACCTTCGTGTCGCATCTCCGAAAGGTACTGAACCTAAATACCAAGTTTGGTGTTTATCCAACTGTTCGTTTCTGAGTTATACTGTTCACAGACACACACACGGACATGTTTCCAAAAATGATTTTTTTGGATTCATGGGGTCTTAAAACATATATTTCCGGTGAAATCTCAGTATCGAATTTTTGGGTGGAATACAATACTCTACGTAGTAGAGAAAGTAAAAAATTAAACAAATAAAAAAGGGAAATCGCTGTTCGTTTTATTTTTTTCTCTCTCTCTCTCTCTCTCTCTCTCTCTGGCGTGTAAAAAGTACGGAATTTCAAAGCCATTACATAGCGACCAGCTCTTAAAAGATTCTGAATATCACTTAAGCATACTGTATTCCCCTAATTTCCTAGCATCTACAAGGAAATACGTGATAAAACAATTTCTGCAAAAGATTTATCTCGATTAACATGAGGTAAATTTCAGAATAGGCTGAGAAAGTCATGTGCATGTAACACATCCGATTTTTACTTTCTCTACGACATACACAATAGATAGAGAAGGTATTGCATTGCCCCAACAATTCTATACTGAGATTTCACCGGAAATACATGTTTTGAGGTTGCTTGAATAAAAAATAGCATTTTAGAAAAAGGTCCGTGTGCGAGCGTGTGTGAGTCTGTGAACAGCAGCACTTAAAACGTCACATAAACACCAAACTTGGTATTTAAGTTTACCTCCTACAGATGCGACACGGAGGTTTTCTAGAAAGTATCCCCATGGAACATTTTTCGACATTTTTTAATTTATAAAAAAAGATATATATTGAATTTTCTGTAAATAGGCCTTGAAGTTTCAAAGTTCATTTGGAAGGAATTTTCTATCACCTTGTATAACTGGTAAACGTTAACCGATAGATGGAAAGGTACTGTACACAAAATGTAGATCTCTTTAAAACACACGATTTATTTCAAATAACGTTTTTGTGGCATCATCCATTTCCGAGATATTCGTTATTAATTATTCAAATTGTTCAATACTTAACGATACTTTTAAAGTCCTATCAATTTTCAGTTGTTTCTCGCGATATCATGGAAGCAGTATGGAATTTTAAGGCCAGCATATAGCGTCCAGTTGTTAAACATTTGACTATCGCTGTTCTCTTTGTATCTATAACGAAATGTGCAATTTCGGGAGGTTTATTTCGATTAAAATGAAGTAGTTAGGAAAACAAACTTTGTAAGAATAATTTGTATATCCACTAATAAGCGATAGAGGGCAGAGAAGGTTATGTGAATGTAAAATAGGTTTTTTCCCGCATGGGCTCATAGATATACGAACAGATGTGTTTTGTTTTCCGCGTTCAAGTTCAATTTGAGATTATTTATAGTTAAAAATTTCCTGTATAATGTTGAGAGAGACACAAAAGATATTTATTGAAACCTGAGGTTAGACGTGAAAATTCATCATCAAAAACTTGCATAGAATGGCGATATTCGCTGCAAACACAGGTCTGGGGTACCTACGGCAATGATTGATTCTGCTTTGTTTTGGAAGTATTGCAAGCACAGCCTTCAATAAACAGAGACAAAGCAGATGGCAGATTGATACGGGGAAGAAAGTTTTCTCTTCATCTGACACCGGTTTTCCTATCGAACTGAATAATGTTGGGCTTCTCCCTCGGGGCTGCAGAACTCCTTCATTTTCGTACTATTTTCCACATCCGCCTCTTTTTATTCGACTCATTCGTGGTCTTTACATTTTTTTCCTTTTGTGTTACAAGCTATCAGCATCATCGCCATTCTGCGAGCTTATTAAACCTCTCACAGACAGAGGTGGAAGTAACGGAGACGAGAGAAGGGGCGTGTTCTCTCCCTCTATTCCTAATAGCCGCTTGCTTCTAATAAACAATCTGCACATTGGTTTCTGACAGCATTGTAAAAACATGCATTAAGCGCAACACAGCAAAGTGAAGGTAACCATAAAGATTAATAAAGCATACCTGCGGCTCGTGCATTTGAAAACAGATCAGCTTCTAACAGGAAAAATACGTGTTACGTGGGCGTAACCTTTTTTATTATCATTTATAGTTTAATTAAACATCTCGCTGTGGCTATGTACACTCGGTCAGACTAAAACTGGCCGATCTCCCTTCAGCGTTACGTGTTTCTTTTTCAAATTCCCTTCAAGCGGGCGCGCGGTTCACAACCGTCAACTTTTGTGCGCCGCATTGGCCAACTACATAACAAGCCACAAGACACTGATCTAGGCGATCTTCATTACCTGACGTAGAACAATAGTTAACATACTTAACTTCAGCTCATGCGGCTCCAGTTCGATTTTCCGTATGAGATTGTTATCTTTTTATTCTTTATAACTCGCTTTACGGCAATATAATAAAATAAGATTGCTTGTGCTACTTAATTTCATTTACAAATACACTGCCGTTTGTGAAAATTGCAACACCATAAAAAGAATTACCCGAATAACTCCAAACTTGGTGGAGGAGTAAAAGAGAGTGCAAGCAATAAGTGATTAGGTTTGCGCAGAGATGGGGTACACGTAGGCCGAGCAGAGCTGTCAAACAAGGTGGAAACAATAAAGAGAGTGCCAGTATGCCTCATCGACGTCAAAGGGAGCCATATCCACATGTGGGTGAGTTTGAACTGGGCAGAATGATCGGTCTCCGGTAAGCGGTTTTGTTATACCGTGACATTTCGGCTCGTACAAGGCATGTTGCTATGACAGTGAAGCGTGTGTGGAAGCAGTGGATAGATTAAGGTCGTACGCGGGGACTGGACCACGGAACATGACCACAGTACGGGATGACCCTCATCTTGTCCACACGGCCATAACGGACCGTACAGCTTTATCCACTGTGTTGGCTCGACGCTAGAGCACTGCAACAGGCGTGAACTTGTCTGCATCAGCGGTTCGTCGCCTTCTGCTGCAGGTTGGACTGGTTGCATGCCTGCCATTACGTCGGCTTCCATTGTCCAGAAACCACAAGCTCCTCCGACTGCAATGGGCACGTGAACATCATCACTGGGGTGCTGAGTGGCAAAATGTAGTCTTTTCGGACGAGTCCCGCTTCAACGTGTCGTACAGTGAAGGCCCATACGTGTCCGGCGGTACCATGGTGAGCGCAACCTGGAGGGCTGCATTGTTGAGCGGCATAGCGGACATACACCAGGTGTGATCGTTTGGGGCGCCATTGGTTACAACAACCGATCTCGCCTCCTACGAATTGAGGGCACTTTGAACAGCAACCGGTACCTAATAGTGGATGTAGAGCCTGAGGTACTCTCCTGCTTCAGACATCTCCACAGGCCACATTTCAACAGGACAATGCCCAGCCACATATTACGAGGAATGTACAAGCCTTCTTCGAAGAGCGACGGGTACCATTGCTTCCCTGGCTTGCAAGTTCGCCCATCGAACATGTCTGGGATATAGTTGGTCGGCACCTGGTGCGTCACGGTCCTCCAGTAACCAGTGTCACGGATTTGTGGGCTGGAATACAAACTGCGTGGAGAAAAATTCCTCAGGAACTTATTCATAACCCTTTTGATTCATTGCCACGGCGTATAGCAGCTCTAATTGCAGCGCATGGAGCCCACACCAAATACTGAATATTAGGGCTCAACGGTCATGTATAGATTTTAAAAGTTTATCATTTGTTACGTGTCATGTACCTAATCTGTGATAATAAATTCATTGAATTCGTGCGTTTCCTTCTTGGTGTTGCAACTTTCACAAACGACAGCGTATGATTACAATGATGGTGAAATTGGTAAGTGTGAAAGCTCTTCCCGACCGATAAATTAATATCATGGTTACCAACTGCCGGTTTGACGGATTACCAAGTAAACGCCATATACATAAAAAATGAAGAAAACCAGTTATGCTCTTTACTCGTGTATTTAAAATAAAACGTTGAGCAGCTCCACGGAGATTTGAACTTGCAACCTCAGGAAGAGAACGCTAACTCTCTACTACAGAAGTAAGAGTGTTGCAGTAAGCATGGCATTGTAACGAGTTTTAGTCATTCTCCACTTGATAACCATGAATCAATAAAGTGTGTTTTGGTTATAAATATTTAATGTTGAAACATCTGTCTGTTAGAAAACTCGTATATGAATTTTTTTCTCGAAGGACTATATTTGTGTTCCCCACTATAACTACAATATGGTACGCACTGTTGTGAACAAAGCCTGGCTGTCCCGAGCTTCTCACAGACGCCGGCCAGTATTAAATTGATCGAATGTACAAGAGGGATGCAGGAGATTGAACAGACTGTGAAATATTTAAAAAGCGGGTCGCTATATGCTGGCTTTGAAACTCCATACTCTTTTCATGACATCGCAAGAGACAAATGAATGACGACCTAGCACATCAAATTATGCACGATACAGCATTGAAAATTTCACAGCCATTGGCAGAAAATTCAAGACGTGCAGTTTATTCCTCATGGTGACATCTTGAACATATAGTATTCTAAACAAAATCTTCACAACTACCTTTTTACTTTCTCTACTACGTAAAGTAAGTAGGGGAAGTATTGTATTCCACCCAAAAATTCGATACCGAGATTTCACCGGAAATACATGTTTTGATGCCCCCTGAATAAAAAGAAAGCCTTTTTGGAAACATGTCCGTGTGTGTGTGTCTGTCTGTGAACAGCATAACTCAGAAACGAACAGTCGGATAAACACCAAACTTGGTATTTAGGTTCAGTATCTTCCAAGGGTGCGACACGAAGGTTTTCAAGAAAATCCCCCCACCCCAGATTACCCTTTACATGGAAGCTTTTTCGAAAATTTTAATTTTCTCAAAAATGGCTCTAACGATTTTGATTAAAATATCATATGTTTAAGATATTTTTATAACAAATAAAATGTATATCTCGAATTTCCTGGGAATGTCTCCAAAAGTATTCTTCATTGTGAACGACTTTTGCATAACTGGTAAACCATAAGAGATAGACAAAATTTTACTACACAAAAATGTAGATCGCGTTAAAATACACAATTTATATCATATACATTTTTTTGTTGAGTGAACCATTTTCGAGATATTACTTGTTACTTCCTTAAAGTTTTCAATACTTATTTTCTCAAATGGGAATTCGTTATTCATTTTTTTGTCTTGGATATGCAAAGAGTATTAATCTGTGGGAAAGATAATAGTGCTGCACCTAGCAACCAGCTATTAAGAGATATGTATATGCTTAAAGACTACTGTATTTCCAAATTGTCCTTGTAAATATATATATTCCCCTTACATCTACAAGAAAATTAGCAATAAGACTAACATCTCGATTAACATGAAGCATATGGAGAATAAGCGTTTGTATAAATAGTTTGTACAAGTGTAGAGAAAGCCATGTGAGTGTAACACATCAGATTTTTTAATAAAGTAAAAAGCTAAAAGTTCTCCATGTGTAGAAAAATTTGAGTTGGAGTACATCGTAAGTAGATAACGTATTTCCTTACACCCAAAAATTCTAAACTGAGATTTCACTGGAAATGCACGTTTTGAGGTTCCCTTAATCCAGAAAAGGCAGTTTTAGGAAAAGGTCCACGTGTGTGTGACTGTGTATGAACAGCATAACTCCAAAACGAAAAAGCTGATGTGTTACACTCACATGACTTTCTCTACTCCTGTACAAACTATTTTTACAAACGCTTATTCTCCATATGCTTCATGTTAATCGAGATGTTAATCTTATTGCTAATTTTCTTGTAGATGCAAGGGGAATTGGTAGGCTTTAAGCGATAGTCAGATCTTTTAAGAGCTGGTTGCTATGTGCAACATTCCATTCTTTGCATTACCAGGACAAAAAAAATGAATACCGAATTGGAGAAAAAGTATAAGTATTGCAAAATTTAAGGGAACAACAAGCAATATCTCGAAAATGGTTCACTCAACAACAAAAATGTATATGATATAAATTGTGTATTTTAACGCGATCTACATTTTTTGTGTAGTAAAATTTTGTCTATTTCTTTAAAAAATACTTTTGGAAAATTCGAGATATACATTTCATTTCTCATGAAAATATCTTAAACATATGATATATAATCAAAATCGTTAGAGCAATTTTTGAGAAAATTAAAATTTTTGAAAAGTAGGGGGTAAGTATTCCCATATTCCCAATGTACTTTGAAGGAAATGCAGTGCCTTCGTTTTATGCCAAGGCCAACCACAACCGCCTTTATGCATATCGGCCGAGACAGCTGTAACCTCGGTATTATGCCACTGCGCAGAAGCGGCGTAGGATATGTCAAGGGTACGTTTATCAGTTGTAAGCTGTCCCGGTCGTTGCTTTGTCTTCGGGTTGTGGAGTGTTTCGACAATACGTGTGTTGTGTGTGATTTGCTTAGGAATGTTATTCGCTTATTAGTCCATGGAAATGCCTTCCAATAAATTAGCGCTACAACAGTGTATTTTTATGTACGATACATACGTGAAAACTGAATCATGTAGACAGATGTGCAGACAATTTGAGTAGGAATTTCCCGGTTGGCCAGTTCTGTGTAGAGATACTGGGATTTTGATCAATAAATTTCAAACAACAGGATTGCTAAACGCTAAATAATAAATTTTATAGGAACAATCCCCACACCTTAGACGAACTTAAGGGCAATATAAAAGAAGAAATTATGAAATTTACGCAAGAAAAACTTATGCGTGTGGCGATGTCAAGAAGTCCAGCAGATGTCCAGCAGATGGACACCACTTTCAACACACTTATAATAAGCTTACTACTCATTACATACACTACGTGATCAAAAGTGTCCGTACACCTGGCTGGAAATGACGTACAAGTTCGTGGCGCCCTCCATCGGTAATGCTGGAAGTCAATATGGTGTTGGCCCACCCTTACCCTTGATGACAGCGTTCACTCTCGCAGGCATACTTTCAATCAGGTGCTGGAAGGTTTCTTGGGGAATGGCCGCCCATTCTTCACGGAGTGCGGAACTGAGGAGAGGTATCGATGTAGGTCGATGAGGCCTGGCACGAAGTCGGCGTTCCAAAACATTCCAAAGGTGTTCTATAGGATTCAAGTCAGGACTCTGTGCAGGCCAGTCCATTACAGGAATGTTATTGTCGTGTAACCACTCCGCCACAGCCCGTGCAGTACGAACAGGTGTTCGATCGTGTTGAAAGATGCAATCGTCATCCCCGAATTGCTCTTCAACAGTGGGAAGCAAGAAGGTGCTTAAAATATCAATGTAGGTCTGCACTGTGATCGTACCACGCAAAACAATAAGGGGTGCAAGCCCCCTCCAGGAAAAACACGACCACACCACCATCTCCGAACTTCACTGTTGGCACTACACACGCTGGCAGATGACGTTCACCGGGCATTCGCCATATCACATCCTGCTATCGGATCACCACATTCGTCCGTGATTCGTCACTCCACACAACGTTTTGCCACTGTTCAATCGTGTAATGTTGACGCTCCTTACACCAAGCGAGGCGTCGTTTGGCATTTTGCTGCGTGATGTGCGGCTTATGAGCAGCCGCTCGACCATGGAATACAAGGTTTCTCACCTCATGCCTAACTGTCATAGTTCTTGGAGTGGATCCTGATGCAGTTTGGAATTCCTGTGTGATGGTCTGGATAGATGTCTGCCTATTACTCTTTACGAGCCTCTTCGAATGTCGGCGGTCTCTGTCAGTCAACAGATGAGGTCGGCCTGTACGCTTTTGTGCTGTACATGTCCCTTCACATTTCCACTTCACTATCACATCAGGAACAGTGGACCTAGGGATGTTTAGGAGTGTGGAAATCTCGCGTGCGGACTTCTGACACAAGTGACACCCAATCACGTGACCACGTTCGAAGTCCGTGAGTTCCACGGAGAGTCCCATTCTGTTGTTTCACGATGTCTAATGAGTACTGAGGTCGCGGATAATGAGTATCAGGCAGTAGGTGGCAGCACAATGCACCTAAGATGAAAAACGTATGTTTGTGTGTCCGGATACTTTTGTTACTAACACTCGTGAGTAACGCGGGAGTTACGGAACGGATAACCCCTCAGTGTAGTAGACTGTGTGCGGAGCCGCATTCGCGCGTCCTCGGCCTTGGCACAAAACGTAGGCACTTTATGTAATAAAACAATTTCTACAAACACTTATCTAGAGTAACGTGATGTAGATAGAAGGATAAGATTTTTTAAGACTAGCTTGTTTGAAGCTCTTTTTACTTATGTTGTTCACATACACATAAATACACGAGACACCCACTTTTTCCGAAAAACGTTTTTCTACTTATTTATTCAGGGGGGTCCTGAAAACAAGTATTCCCGGTAAAATCTCGGTATGGAGTTTTTGGATAGGATTATATGCTTCCTCTGCCTACTGAAAGTAAGTGCTAGAGAAAGTAATTTTTGCACAAAATTGATGGTGTTGCAGCCCCACTCTTGGAGGGCCAAGCTTGAAGTTGTTTAATTGTTGTGGTTGCACCAGGTATTACGGGAGATATGTTTCTTGGAGTGTTCGCCCCACGCACGATACAGAGTTTCCGGTGGCCTTTGCCCCCCGTTCACCTTTCCGGTGGCCTTCACCCCCACGTTTAAAAATCAACTTTTTATTTTAATGTTTATTTAAATATTTTATATGTATGCCTCGGCTGCGTCAGTAGTAATTTTCAGAACACGTATCTCTTAGCAGGGCTGGTACGGCTAAAGTACAAGGCTTACACAAATTATAATTGTATTGTACTTTGTTTAATATTCCTTCACACGATTAAATAACACTTCACTGATGTATCTACTGTAGAGCTGTGAGATTGTTGTTTAATTGTACTTTTTAACACGTAAACTATATTATTCTCACCGCAATGAATTTTCATGTCTCACATTGAACATCTACCGTACCGATCGGGTACGCTATCTTGTAGCGTCTGCCTTCTGAATTTGCACATTTCCTCTATTTCAAGTCTCTGATTAGCTAAGCGTACCCCAATAGAATACTTTCATTTAACTTAAAGTTGTTGATTGGCTATTTATAAATTGTTTTAAATATAACATTATTGTTCCAAGAATTATTAGTAGCATTATTAAAACCTTCTAATTTATTGTTTTCTCAAGGTTACCTCATTGTTAGCAACTTTCGGCTTTTTACTTTGTAATTCTATTTGCTACGGAAGGCAGTTGATACGGTTCAACTAGACCCCGTATTCGACTTGATTGTATATAGATTAAACAAAGATATAAAATGTTGTATGTAATATTATAACTTGATAGGAAAAACCTTCATACACAAGACTGCAACTTGTTGAGGAAGTAAAGTTCGGGTCACTGACCTATCCCTTTTCTTGGGACAGGAAAGGTCTGTCGGCACACATGTATACAAAAGCACTGAGCCATTAAAAAGGGTCTACGAGGAAAGTGCTATTTCTTTTCAAAGCGGAAGAAACATGATGTTTGTGTCGAGAAAAGGCTTAAAGCCATAAACATATGTACGTGCTACAGTATAAATTAAACTAATTGTAAATATTACCGTGGGAAGAAAAAGCTGAACAGAACTGAAATTTTATCCAGTAAATGTAAAGTCAAGAATACAAACTGAGAATACGAAAACAGGAGATGGTCACATGATTGAAAATCGCACAAAATAATCACGTGACATAGGCGGAGTAGAGATGAAATCAGACATGGCGAAATTCACAAAATACTAGTAACTTCACTCCTCGCTGAACCCTGCGCCATGTAACTATACTCTTCGCGGAACCCTGTGACAGTAAGCACTCTTAGCCGAACTCTGCGCTGTGTAAGTTGGATAATATTGGAGATGGCGAAATTCACAAAAAATACAAGTAACTTCACTTTTAGCTGAACTCTACACCGTACAAGTTAGGCCGCGGCTATGAACACAGGGAAAACATTACAATACTTCTTAATACTGCCGACTAACAAATCACCTCTATGTCAGTCGCGGATAATAGACGGAGTGGTGGCTCGCGTTCCTGAATGTGTAACATAACAGTATAATAAAGCCAATATTCACCAGAGCCAATGTTTTTAGTATCGCAATATTTATATAATTTTACCACACCCTGTAGACTTTACAGAGTCGACACTGCTCAACGCTAGCCGGAGAAAGAAGAGACTTAATTGTTACGCATCGAGAAAGCGGCCAGCTTCACAGTTTGCTTCTATTCTCACAGCTCCTACATTGTTAAACTACGTAATACATTTACATAACATTATTATACATATACATAGTAATATAAACCTAATACAATGACTGTAGCATACACCTTTTATATTATATTATACACATGTTATTATATTTTATATTATATAACCAGACTGATATAATTTAAGTGTTAAAAATACTGTCTCAAAATCTCAGTCTCTTGTGTCTTAACCCTACAAGAGCTGCAGTTTTACCATGTTTCAATTTAGCTGCCTGGAATACAGGATTGATACAATTGGAACAGGATAAAAAGGCTTATTACAGAATAGGGCATGGGCAATTGTAATTACTGCAGAGCTCACTCCGCATTTCCAATTGAGAGGATATTTCAGGTAATATCTCTCTCAGATGGCATCAAAGAGAAGCAGTGTATTACGTGTTTCATATGCCTATGACCCCGCTGTCACAGTTTTCTTTACACGCACAGTGCTCATTTCACTGCTACCCTGCAGTGGACTACCCGGAAAGTTCTTTACAGAGCCTAGTGTAAACGTCCTTGGACACAGATCTCCCTATTTTGAACAGTGGCCGGAGTACAAACAAGTGACCCATCCCCCTAGATCATAGTAGTAATTTTTACTTTCTCTTCCACGTACCTACACAGTGCCTTCCACCCAAAAATTTAATACCGAGATTTCACAGAAATACATGTTTTGATGTGCTCTGAATCCAAAAAAAGCAATTTTAAAAAAAGGTCCGCGTGTGTGTGTCTGCGAATAGCATAATTCAAAAACGAAAAATCGTATAAATACAAAACTCCGTATTTAAGTTCAGTATATGCCAAAAATGCGACGCGAATATTTTCAGTGAAATTCCCTTACCCCAACCACCCGCTGCATGGAACATTCGATTTTTTTTGTTACCTCAGAAATTGCTCTAACATGTTCATTAAAATATATATATATATATATATATATATTTAAGATCTATTTTCGGTGTTCTTTTAATATCGGCGGCTGTGCCTTTCAAACAATTGCTCATTGGCAATACTGTTCACTCGTTATCGTGTTAAATCCCTGGGTTTGTTTATATTGGGTTTTCTTTATAAATACTGTGCCGTTTCCCTCCACTCTGCCTCGTCATGAGACACTCACCAGCTCAAGAACACTCAAGAATGTTCTAGAAGGATGTCATATCTGACGTAGCGCTGGTAGAATGACGAAATGGTCATCCAGTGGTGCTACTACTGGCTGGCTCGTCCACGCCACTGATAGCAGTGTTCTCGTAGATGTGAGGACGAACGGGAACTCCCGGGCAAGAGGTGAGGTCAGTCATGCACGAGGGACACAGCGAGCAGACCACCAGAGCACTTAGCTCTGCTTTGGCTTCGGCGAGGTTTCGGCATAAGGTTACCAAGGGTAATGTTTCGGCCATTTCTAAATTGTACTATATCACTTTGGTAAGCGATTCAATATTCATCTTTTTAAGCTTTGTGTTCAAAATTAAACTCGCGGGAGAGGCACTCTTTAGTCGTGTTTTGTATTTATACTGCGTTTTACAATGGCAGGTGAAGCAGTACGTTTTGAGTAGCTAAATAAAATCACAATCATAGGTAAAATAAATATTAATAACACTAGGAGTAGTATTGAAAAAGACTGGGAAGCAAATGTTACTAAATGAGAAGGGTTAGACAATACCATTAGCGGCCGGGAACGGGTGGTTTTTCCCTCTATTGTTAAGTTTCCCGTTAGGTTGCTTGAAAAGCAGACCTGTAGGAAAGCGTCAATGTTCGCCAAAAGCCGGATGTAAGAAGCTAGAAATCAGGTGATAGTGGAATGGGGAGATAGAACATTTGAAATAGAGAAACAGGAGAGTTTATAAGACACATTTGGTCGTGGTAGTTCCTTGGAGATGGTTCTTAGAAAATGTGTCGGCGGATAGGTGCGATGATATGAAGCGTAGCATGAGGAAATGCGCGCGTGTGTGTGTCGAAGTAATAGCAGGAATCAAATGTTAAAAACGGTGACGGGAAATAAAACAGTCGTATTCACCACTAACCCGAGATCCAAGATCCATGCAAATCTTTGAGCTGGTATCGAACACGGGACCATTCCTACAAATCCTGCACCGCCAAACCGTCACATACCGCCGCAAATTGGCCGCCCAGCGTGTGTATAGCATAAAACCGACGGAGATACTACCGCACAGGAAATAAGATTAAATTGTGCAAAGAGTGGTGAATTAGAACAGGATAATCTTGTACCTGAAAGGTATTAACCCTGGAGTTGTTAAATGTTTAAAAATAGTGTAAGCTTTACTGAAACTTTATAGAATTGTTAAGCATATAAGAGGGTTTCTATAAAAAGCCGTTGTTATATTTGGTGTGAATAATTTAAATCCTAGCTCCCAGCATAGCCCACACGATCCACGTTATGTCACTAAACCAACTTAATGTCGAAAATGGGTCAAATACGTAATAATATTAAACTCTTGCACACACTTCCAGACTCAAGGAAGGAGAGGGAATAATCGTGGCTAAAGACAAATTCACATCCGGGAATCCCACCCGATTAAGATATGTGTATAACTAATAAAACGTATATCTTGAATGTTCTGTGATAAAGTGTGAAGTCCTCTTTAAATGACTGAATTTACTTAAATCTTATATAAACAGCGAGTCATAAAAATTAGGCAAACATTTAAACAATTTATGTATAATATATCTATTTCAAAATGTTGGCAGTTTTAGAAGTATTCCACGCTGCACATAGCTATACCTTCCCCAAAAATTAAATTGAGTTTTATTTATTGACGCCCTTTAACTTCTGTGGTCCTTAGTGTCCCATTCTATATTGGGCGTGAAATACCGGTAATTTTGCTCAGAGGCCTCTCTATCAGGCTTGAGGTTCTTTTACGTGCCGTAAATCTACGACATGGGACCACCGGCTTTACTTCCCTTCCGAAGGAGGCCATGGTAAGGATTTTTACGCCAAAAAATCCATCGCCCTCCGCCGGGTTTGAACCTGCGGCCTCGGGAACTGGAGGCTAGCATAGTAACCAATACACCACAGAGGACGACATACATTTTCTCCAGATTTGAGTGCGTCGCTTAATGGATATGCTTGAGAGTTTGCGATTCGTTCTTTCTTCCAACCATTGCAAGTTTTATTAAGCCTGCCTCTGTAGTGTGGGGATATCGTGTCTGCCTCACATTCAAGAGGTCTCGAGTTCGAATCTGGGTTAGGGTGATTTACCCGGATAAGATTTTATCGGGGCTTACCCTTATCATGGAAAGATGAATATCGGGTAACTTTAAGCTCTATGAATCCTGGGCTCATTTGAGCATCATTTCACCCACTTCATTGTTTCCCGACATGATCTAATCGGTAAAAGGACGCTAAGATTTAAAAAGATATTGTTACCACGAATAAATACATGAACTGGATTGAAATGTGAAGGAGAGGGATTTGGCACTGATCCAGGGAATCCGGATATTGTGCTTACCCTTGACGAGGGGCACTACCGGAAGGAAGGAATGAGGTGAAGGAGGACACCGGGCGGCCGGAACCAGGAGTGACGGCACAGTAATGACAGGATCCCTACAGTTTCCAGATGTAAATGCCGGCAAACAGACCGAGGACTCCGCCCTCATAGGACCCAATGCTCCCGAACCTGGCAAGCAGCCGAAGGCCGAGGGACGGAGAAAGCCCATAAGAGCATCCTTTTTCCCTGCCACGCTGCACCGAAACTGCATCTCAGACACTACCAACCTTGAAATAGACCAAACTGGGTGAAGGATGGTGAAATGATCATGGAAAGAAATGGAGGGAGAGAAAATTCGGGGGATGAAAGGAACCGTTCCAGCATTCGCCTGACGACCCAGAAAAACTCCAAAAATGCCATGGATCAGAGTGGACGATCGCCGGGGATCCAACCCGGGGTCTCCTCAATGCAGGGCACAGACGTTGCCTCCTGAGCCATCCCGCTTTGAATACTGTTTCCCGCAAGTCGTTACTGAGGAGCTCTAGCTTAAGCTGAAACCACTCCTAAGCAAACGTGTATCCCGATAAACGCAATCTGTTATTAATAACTTAAGACGTTACCTTCAGCCGTGGGTTTGTGATTTCCCTGGTACACCCTAACAAGCCTTATGTTGACATCCAAGGAGTAAAACAAACTTTGATGTGTTCTCCAGCAAATAAATTTAATTTAAGAACGTTAACCGAAGTTTACAAGATGCTGAATCCATAAAGGGGGTCCGCTGCGCTCACCGGAAGAAAATACGGTAAGTGCAGGGCTATTGTCGTATAAACCCAAGTGCAGTTCTTTGCTGTGAACAAGAATAAACTGGAACAAAAGCAGCATTAGAGTCTCCGCAGAGAATCCTTTATAAATGTTTAAGGACGGAAACTTTGCCCGTTTTCTCTATATCCCTCCATCATTCCATTCCCTTCCTTTTTTTCCTTCAAAAGCCGCACACTAATAGCTCTTGTAAATCTGTGTTCCCTTCTGAAGAAAGCTTGCTAAGAGAAATATCTGCAAGATGGGGCAGTATTTTTAACACATAAATGATTTCAGTCCAATTATATAATATAAATTCAAAAACAGCCCGCCTTAAAGCAATATGCGTTTGTAACAATATATAAGGAGTGTATATCACAGTCATTGTATATGTTTATATTATTGTGTACATGTTCAATAATGTTATGTGAATGTATTACGTAATTTAATAATGTAGGAGCTGTGAGAATAATAGGTTAAAAGTTGCTAACAATGAGGTAACAATGAGGTAACCTTGGGGCAATAATAAATTTGAAAGTTTAACAATACTACTTGTAATTCTTGGAAGCAATAATGTAACTTTTGTGACAGTTTATAAAATAGCCAATCAACAACCCGAAAAAGCTTTAGTTAAATGAAGGTATTCTATTGAAGTAGGATTAGTCAATCAGAAACTGAAATATAGCAAAATTTACAAATTCAGAAGTCAGTTGGTGTGGACAGTGTTCCTAACCGGACACGAGATGCGTCCTCAAGAAATTTAATACGTATTCGAGTGAGACAAAAATAGTTTACATGTTAAAAAGTGCAAGTAATTAAATAAAAAAATCTCACAGCTCTCTATCAGTGAAATGTTATTTAAAACGTGTCAAGCATTAATAAAAGAAGTGAAGTAAAATTATAATCTGTGTAAGCCTACATACTTCAGTCGCACCACTCCCTGCTAAGACATTCATGTCTCTAAAAAAATATAAATACTGACGCAGCCGAGGCAAACATATAATATTTAATGAAAGTCAAAATTACAAAGTTAATATTTTTTAAACATTTTTGGGGCAAAGGCCACCGGAAAGTACATTAAGGGCCACCGGAAACTTTTTACCATACGTGCGGTTGCAACTACTACAAGTTCGGCTCCCCAACAGTCGAAATATAATACACCTTCAAAGACAGACGGCTAAACACAGACGTCTGCACAGTTGGCTACTGATAGTGACGGCCGAACCATAAACGCACCGACATGCCAAGTCCCAACAATGATGTACCTGCTGGAAATTAGACACGGTTGTTTTCATTGTTCTCTTTCCAGAATTCAGGTCTAGGTTTGCAGATAAATGTTTAAAGCTTTATAATCAATTTAGCTTTGTGTACCTCACCATTGATATTTTCTCTACTACGTATAGTAAGTAGGGGAAGTATTGTATTCCACCTAAAAATTCGATACCGAGATTTCAACGGAAATACATGTTTTGAGACCCCCTGAACCCAAAAAAAGCATTTTTGGAAAAATGTCCGTGTGTGTGTGTCTGTGTGTGTCTGTGAACAGCATAACTCGGAAACGAACAGTCGAATAAACACCAAACTTGGTACTTAGGTTCAGTATCTTCCAGAGATGCGACACGAAGGTTTTCAACAAAATCTCCCCACCCCAGACTACCCTTTACATGGAAAATGTTTTGAAAATTTTAATTTTCTCCAAAATGGCTCTAACGATTTTGATTAAACTATCATATGTTTAAGATATTTGCATGACAAATTAAATGTATATCTCGAATTTTCTGGGAAAGTCTCCAAAAGTATTCTTCATTGTGAACGACTTTTGCATAACTGGTAAACCATAAGAGATAGACAAAATTTTACTACTCAAAAAATGTAGATCGCGTTAAAGTACACAATTTATGTCATATACATTTGATTTGTTGAGTGAACCATTTTCGAGATATTGCTTGTTATTCCCTTAAATTTTCCAATACTTTTTCTCAAATGGGAATTCGTTATTCCTTTCTTTTTGTCCTGGTAATGCAAAGAGAATGGACTAGATCTTAAAATATTTGACTATCGCTTAAAGCTTACCATATTTCCCTTGCATCTACAAGAAAATTAGCAATAAGATTAATATGTCGATTAACATGAAGCATATGGAGAATAAGCAAAATAGTTTGTACAAGAGTAGAGAAAGTCATGTGAGTGTAACACAACAGATTTGTTTAGTATTTTACTCGTGTAGGGATTGAAATTAGAAGCTGTCTTCTATGTCATTTGGAAGATTTGTTGTGTTCAGTGGTGAAATAATCGTTAAAACAGAGTTGGTGCTTTCCTATACTATCCCCCCGACACACACACACACATTAATTTTCTATAAGTATAATGTTGGTATAGCTATACGGCTATAAACTAGAGTTTAATATAATTTCAAGACTGTACTGTGGTGAAAAAGGCAAAGTAAGAAAAGTAAAACCAGAGGGGTAATATCTGATGAAGCTGAATGAAATGGTTTAGCTATAAAATACTCGTCTGGCATGCAGAGGATGTAGAAAAAAACATAATTTTGTTCAGCTATAAGAGCAAGTGGGAGTGTTCTTCTCGGAGAATGCACGAGAGGTGATAAACCGCTGTTTGTGCCAGTCATCTAAAATACAGCGCAAGTCCGGAATATAGATTGCAGCATTACATCGATAAAGAACATTGAGGGAGGTATAAATATGAAATGGAACAGAAATACCTCGACCGCATGAGCTCGACGCGCTTCGCTTGTTTTAGTGGCGGGTTGCGGGGGGAAGAGGAAATGACCGAAGTTAGGTGGTTTACCGCGCTGCTTTTTCCCCTGCTGTTATCAAATTCATTTCATTTCTAGCAATTGTTTATGGCAAAGCGCACGTTCTTTATACTTTCCTTAGCAGGTAGCGGAAGTATCCTGAACCAACCAAAGACTTGGTATTTGCGAGTACACCTCGAGATCCCCTGAACAAAAAAGAAAAACAAGAAAAAAATCTGCTGTCTTACACTCACATGACTTTCTCTACTCTTGAACAAACTATTTATACAAACGCTTATTCTCCATCTACTTCATGTTAATCGAGATAAACATTTGCAGACTCTATCTTATTGCTAATTTTCTTGTAGATGTAAGGGGAAAATATATTTACAAGGGCAATATAGAAATACAGTAGCCTTTAAGCACATACATATCTCTTAATAGCTGGTTGCTAGGTGCAGCACCATTCTCTTTGCCACAAATTAATACTCTTTGCATATCCAAGACAAAAAAATGAATAACGAATTCCCAATTCAGAAAATATTGAAAAGTTTAAGAGAATAACAAGCAATATCTCGAAAACGGTTCACTCAACAAAAGAAATGTATATGAAATAAATTGTGTATTTTAACGCGATCTACATTTTTTGTATAGTAACATTTTCTCTATCTCTTATGGTTTACCAGCTATGCAAAAGTCGTTCACAATGAAGAATACTTTTGGAGACATTCCCAGAAAATTCGAGATATACATTTCATTTCTCATGAAAGTATCTTAAACATATGATATTTAAATCAAAATCGTTAGAGCCATTTTTGAGAAAATTAAAATTTTCGAAAAATGTTCCATGTAAAGGTTAGTCTAAGGTGGGGTGGTTTTGTTGAAAACCTTCGTGTCGCATCTCTGGAAGATACTGAACCTAAATACCAAATTTGGTGTTTATCCGACTGTTCGTTTCTGAGTTATGCTGTTCACACACAGACACACAGACAAACATACGGACATGTTTCCAAAAATGCTTTTTTGGATTCAGGGGGTCTCAAAACATGTATTTCCGGTGAAATCTCGGTATCGAATTTTTGGTTGGAATACAATACTTCCCCTACTTACTATACGTAGTAGAGAAAGTAAAAAACACTTGAGACAAATGTGTGTGCGTAGGCGTGAAACAGTGCTAGGAAAAAGCGCTATTTTGGAAATGCTCTGATAATGGAAACATTCCAAGAAAGAATCACATATTCAATTATACAGTAAAAAGAAAAAAACCAACAAAAGCAGTGCTTCTAACGTATTGTTTTATAACCAGCTCCGAAAGTAACACTTTGATTATAGAGAGCACGTTGTGTTTCAAAACAACACTTACAGAATGCATACCGCCGTTTGTGAAAATTACCACACCAAGAAGGAAACCCATGAATTTAATACCACAGGTTAGGTACATGACAAGTAACAAATGATAAATGACAAATGACCTTTGAGCCCTAATATTCAGTATTTGGTGTGGCCTCCATGCGCTACAATTAGAGCTGCTACACGCCGTGGCATTGAATCAAAAAGGTTCTGAATAAGTTCCTGAGGGATTTCCCTCCACGCAGTTTGTATTCGAGCCCACAAATCCGTGACACTGGTTACTGGAGGACCGTGACGCACCAGGTGCCGACCAACCATATCCCAGACATGTCAGGTGAACGTGCAGGCCAGGGAAGCAATGACACCCGTCGCTCTTCGAAGAAAGCTTGTACATTCCTCGCAATATGTGGCCCGGTATGGTCCTGTTGAAATGTGGCCCGTGGAGATACCTGAAGCAGGGGGAGTACCTCAGGCTCTACAACCACCGTTAGGTACCGGTTGCTGTTCAAAGTGCCCTCAATTCGTAGGAGGCGAGATCGGTTGTTGTAACCAATGACGCCCCAAAACATCACACCTGGTGTTTTTCCACTATGCCGTTCAACAATGCAGTCATCCAGGTTGTGCTCACCACGAACAAGTATGCGGTCATCACTGTAGAACACGTTGAAGCGGGACTCGTCCGAAAAGACTGCATTTTGCCAGTCAGCACCCCAGTGACGGTGTTTATGTATCCATTGCGGTCGGAGTAGGTTGTGGTTTCTGGACAATGGAAGCCGACGTAATGGCATGCATGCAACTATCCAACCTACAGCAGACGGCAATGAACCGTTGATGCAGACAAGTTCACACCTTTTGCAGTGCTCCAGCGTTGGGCCAACATTTTGGATGAAGCTGTACGGTCCGTTATGCCCATGCGGACAAGATGACGGTCATCCCGTTCTGTGGTCCAGTACCCGCTCTTCGCTGCGCACGAGCTTCATCTATCCACTGCTTCCACACACGCATCACTGTCGTAACAGCATGCCCTGTACAGACGAAATGTCACGGTATGATAAATCGGCTTCCTGGAGACCAATCATTCTGCTCCGTTCGAACTCACACACATGCCGACATGGCTCCCTTTGACGAGGTATACTGACACTTAATTTATTGTTTCCACCTTGTTTGATAGCTCTGCACTGACTACACTGAGCGCAATCTGACCTAGTCGGACCGGCACGAGAGAGCTCTGCTCGGCCTACATGTATCCCATCTCTCTGCAAACCTAATCACTTATTGCTTGCACACTCTTCTACACTTCCACCAAGTTTGGAGTTATTCGGGAAATGATTTCTTTGTGTTGCAATTGTCACAAACGGTAGTGTATATGATCTGAGACCATGGTACTGTCCCTTCTTGCAAGTGACAACACAGAGTATGTTATGTTACAATACAACAGTTACAAGTATGTATATGATATAAGACCTTGGAGCTGTCCCTACTTCCAAGTTACAATAGAGAGTATGTTATGATACAATACAACAGTTACAAGTATGTATATGATATAAGACCTTAGAACTGTCCCTGCTTCCAAGTTACAATAGAGAGTACGTTATGTTACAATACAACAGTTACAAGCATGTATATGATGTGAGACCTTGGAACTGTCCCTGCTTCCAAGTTACAATAGAGAGTACGTTATGTTACAATACAACAGTTACAAGCTGATGCAGTAATTTGTATCACAAATTATTTAAATGTAAAGAGTGATTATAGTATGAATATGCATTATTATGTGACATTGATTTGAGATGTTTGTTGATTGTAATTATTGTTGAGAAGTAAGTTTATACTGCCTTACTGAAACTGACAATAATAGCGTGCAATAATGCAGCGAGGGGGTGAGCTGTTTATCATTATTGGAAACGAGGAAGTTACGTAATGTTGGCGCGTTTTCCTTTAGAATCTTCTGGAACATTTCCCTAGAGCATATGTATTCATAATTTTCATTGGATATAAAAATAGACGCTAATGTTGGCGCGTTTTATTAGCCAATTGCAGCTCAGTTATAATCTTTGGGCATATCGGGGTGTATGAGTATAAAAGAGCTAGGTTAGAGGTAGAGTCCGTCAGTTCATCAAAATTCTTTGTACATTACACGTCGCCTTCAGTCCGTCAGTTCGTCGAAAATATTTGTATGATACACGCCGCCTTCAGTCCAGCAGAAATATTACACGTCGGCTATCGATTCGCAAGTTACGCGTATAAGAGTTATGAAAAATCTCAAGTATGGTAAAGTTAATTATACAAAAGGTTGAAGTACGTGAATTAAAAGTGATCAGTAAGAAGTTGTTATAACAGTTTCAGTTTGGCGAGTGTCTAGATCAATGTGTAAATGTGATAGTGACTGTGTTCGACAATAAAAGTGTAAAACAAATTCCTGCATCAGTGTTATCTTTGGATAAAATATTCCTTTCCGTTTACACAACCTGTATAACGAGAAGTGCTCGACCCAAAAAGATCATAGCTAGCCGGAGGACAGTGAAACAAAATTAAATAAAATAAAAGTAGCATTCTTTCAAACAAAAACTAATACTGCCGCAAATTGCTAACACCAGATGGAGCTACAAACCTAACAAAGAATCACGTCACAAAATGGCTTCACCACGTTGAGTAAACACATACACAAATAACATAAATTTACCATCGCAAATTGGCTACAACAACGTGGGGCTACACAATAATGTTAAATAAATAACATTAAACCACCTCCAAAGCATGTATATGATGTGAGACCTTGGAACTGTCCCTACTTCCAAGTTACAATAGAGAGTACGTTGTGTTACAATACAACAGTTACAAGCATGTATATCATGTGAGACCTTGGAACTGTCCCATGAAAATAAGGTAATTAGAAAAGAATTATGTGCCTCACTATCCCCTGATTTAACCGTATGCGATTTTTATCAATGGGGGACTTGAAAAATAAGGTGTAAGTGAAAAAAGAAAAAGAAACCCCATACATTAGAAGAACTGAAAGAAAACATCACGCGAGAAATTCACTCAATTTTGGAAATCGAATTTCTCAGTGGGAATGCAAATTTGCTGAGAATGTGTGAACAATATGCGGGTAGGAAAGGATAACATTTCCAACATTTCTTATGATAAGGTATGTCCTTGAGTGTAACAATTTGGTAATTGTAACTATAGGGGAACGTACAGAGCAACAGTAGATTTCTTTTAACATAAATGCCAACTGAAGTCAAAGGATTGGTGAATGGTGTTGGATATACCCTCTCACACTTGTTGATTGACTTTCTAAAACCTTTGACATTCAGAGAAACATATTATATGCTATTGCTATGGCAGCAATCAGAAGTTCAATATCTATGCTTAGAAATCACGCGTTTAGCCCATAGTTTTCTAAACCTCTGGATTCGGTTACTTACATAATTTAGTTTTCTGTTTTTAGGCATTTATTTTTGCTCAGGGATTGAGAATCTAGTATATTTCTAATGTTGAATATTTATTTTTAATTTCAATGTATTGTTGTAACATTTACTTTCTCTACAACGTAAAGTAAGGGAAGTATTGCATTGTACCAAAAAAAATCGATATCGAGATGTCACCGGAAATACATGTTTTGAGGTGACCTGAATTCAAATAAAGCATTTTTGGAATCATGTCCGTGTGTGTGCCAGTCTGTCAATCTGCGAGCAATGTAACTCAAATGAAAAGTCGGATACATACCAAACTTGGTATTTGAGTTTAGTGTCTTCCAACGATAAAACACTAACATTTTCAGAAAACCCCCCCACCCCAGAGTACCCTTTAGATGGAATATTTTTCGAAAATTTTGATTTTCTCAAAAATGGCTCTAACGATTTTGATTAAAATATCATATGTTTAAGATACTTTCATGAGAAATGAAATGTATATCTCGAATTTTCTGGGAATGTCTCCAAAACTATTCTTCATTGTGAACGACTTTTGCATAACTGGTGAACCATAAGAGATAGACAAAATTTTACTACACAAAAAATGTAGATCGCGTTAAAATACACAATTTATGTCATATACATTTTTTTTTGTTGGGTGAACCATTTTTGAGATATTGCATGTTATTTCCTTAAATTTTCCAATACTTATATTTTCCCTTAAATTCGTTATTCATTTTTTTGTCCTGGTAATGCAAAGAGAATGGAATGCTCCACATAGCAACCAGCTCTTAAAATATTTGACTATCGCTTAAAGCCTAGCAATTCCCCTTGCATCTACAAGAAAATTAGCAGTAAGGTTAACATCTCGATTAACATGAAGTAGATGGAGAATAAGCGTTTGTAAAAATAGTTTGTACAAGAGTAGAGAAAGTCATGTGAGTGTAACATAGATTTTTTTGTGAAGTGAACCATTTCGTATATATTCCTTGTTATTTAATTGAATTTTCTAATACTTACACTTTTTCTCAAATAGGAATTGGTTATTCTTTTTTTTTATGTTCTGGACATACAAAGAGAATGGAATTCTCCACATAGCAACCAGCTCTTTAAAATTTTCACTATCGCTTAAAGCCTACAATAATCCCCTTGCACCTACAAGCAAATTAGCAATGAGATACTTTCTGCAAATGCAGTAGATGGAGAATAAACGTTTATAAAATAGTTTGTACAAGAGTAGAGTAAGTCATGTGAGTGCAACAGAGTAGATTGTCTTAAATTTCTGTTATTGTTGTACATAATTATGTTGAATTGGTGTTCTTTATTTTTGCAGCCTACACTGGTGTTGGAAGATTTCAAAATAAAACACGAGAAGGAGAAGCGGGGATATACTTCTTTTCGCGAGAGACCGAGCCGCCGAGCGGTGTCAATAGTGGGAGGGAAAGGCACTGTAGTATACAGAGCGCGGAGCACGCATATACGCGATTCGGACCGTGCCATAAAACGACCGCTCTGCGTAGTATATCTGCTGGCAACGTTGTACAGTTTGTTGCTAGGTTCTTTCTGGTAGAAGCTTCGGTCTTGTCATTAAATGGAAAACTGAATCTATCCGCCGTAACATTTTTATTTTGACAGGTATTCTGACTGCAATGTGTCAATGATTACGCTTGGGGTTATTTCTGAAGCCCTTCTCCACACGGTAAAACAACACGCCAGTGTCGCAGGAGAGCGAGTGTAGAATATGTAATGTCATGAGTAAATAAACAACTGACTGTGCAAAAGCTCAAAGCTCTAGCTCAAATAGTTTCCCAGATAATACAACTAAATATTTTTAATTAGCGACACTTTCTGATACTTCAGTAGTCTGAAAATGAATGTAAGTATTTGATTGAAGTTGATGTTAGTAGTTGTAAAGAAATATGTTGTTTGTTTTATGAAGTTGTTGGTATTAAAATTTGAGGCAGTATTTTTAACACAAATGATTTCAGTCAAATTATATAATATTAAAAATATAATAACAGCCCGCCTTAAAGCAATATATGTATAATATAATATATAAAATGCATTTAACAGTCATTGTATTAATGTTTATATTATTATTACATATTCAGTGATGTTATGTGAATGTATTACGTAATTTAATAATGTAGGAGAATAATAGATTAAAAGTTGCTAACAATGAGGTAACCTTGAGACTATAATGACTAAGAAATTTTAATAATGCTACTAGTCATTAATGGATCAACAATAATGTAAATTTTGAGAGATATTATAAAGAGCCAATCAACAATCAGAAAAAAGCTTAAGTTAAATGAAAGTATTCTATTGGAGTAGGATTAGCCAATCAGAAACTGAAATAGGGCAAATTTTACAAATTCAGACGTCAGTTGCTAGTAGACAGCGTTCCTAAACGGACGCGAGACACGTCCTCGAGAAGTTTTATACAGTGTGAGAAAAAAATAGTTTACGTGTTAAAAAATGCTAATAATTAATAAATAATCTCACAGCTCTCTCTCTCTCTCTATATATATATATATATGTATATATATATCAGTGAAGTGTTATTTTAATCGTTTAAAGAATTAATAAATGTAGTGAAGTAAAATTATAATCTGTGTAAGCCTACATTCTTAGCCACACTACTCCCTGTAAAGAAATCCATGTCTCTAACAATAATACTGACGCAGCCGAGGCAAACATAAATATATAATATTTAAAGAAACAGTCAAATTACAAAGTTAATGTTTTTAAACTTGGGGCGAAGGCTACCGGAAACTTTTTACCATACGTGCGGTTACAACTACTTCAAGTATTTGGCTCCCCAACATAAGAACTACAATACAACTCGTACTTCAAATCGACTTTCCATACGTGAAGCAACAAACTACTTTAAATTATTCTTGATTTTTCAGAATAAATTAGTTTGTTTGATAGCAATGAGTATAGCAATAACAAATTATATATTTTAATCTTTATATAGCACATTTTAGATTATGTATACAAATTCGTATAAAAATAAGGGAGGAACTGATCTGTAAGGAATAAATTTCATGCGAAAAGATGTAAAATTGAGAGAAAACATACAGAAAGGGTCCAGTGAGGTTAAAAGATTTAAACATGTCGCTGGACTTTTAAAAATGGCGGATCGTGAAAAATTTTTGGCCAATACGCTTCGAAGGTTTGTAAAGAATATTTATATAAATAATTCATAGTCGAAAATTTTGTCATTTTTACCTAAAAAGTCAGTCCTAGTGTTCCGTAACCAGGAATTTACACGTCTGCATTAACCGTAAGTTATGAAGATAGAGGGAAAGCTCTGCCAGAGAACATTTCTTTATTAATTTTATTAAATGCCTGTACAGCATTAAACTTTCTATCCCTGAGGGATATTCCATGCGCTGTTTTCTTTATTAAACTTCTCTCTTCTTTTGTAAAACCAATACCAACCTCGCTGCGCATAAAATACAATTTCTTAATTTATGTGTATATACCGATCTTCAGCGTTAGTGGGCAAGATAAAGCCAGCTGTAGAATGTTTTTAAAACCTTCATAGATGTCTTATGGTTAAGTTTCTGTAATAACACTTGTTATTCGTTGTATTTTCTGTGAGCGCTGTAAACAAGTTCATTACCAATGTATACTGAAGTAAGTGGACAAGTTAAAATTACATGGACGCTGGCCAATGCTCGCGCAGAGCGATGTTGCCACGGTGGTAGGCGTGTTCATTAGAAATGTCTTAAAACATTAAAACGTACCTTGGTGGTGTTAACGCACGTTACATCAGTGGAACAGCAAGCAATTCAGCGGTGTCTTCATTGAAAGCACTTAATTCGGAGTTGTCACTTTCATCCCTTAAGGTAATGGCAATCGACTCCGTGGTGCCGTCCCTAGCAACTTCTTTGTTTAAGTCCTCCTGCAGCTGTTCTGCGTGTCTAACTTGTGAAATCCAGTCTTCTTGAGTTACACCATTTACTTTCTCTACTACGTATAATAAGTAGGGCAAGTATTGTATTCCACCCAAAATTCGATACCAAGATTTCATAGGAAATACATGTTTTGATGTGTCACGTGCTAAGTTATGACATTGGGGGGGAGGAATAGCTAAATGAGGGATTGCAGAGGTAGAGACAATCATTAAAACGCTTGCCTAGAGCGATCTGACTATATTCTAAAGAGTTACATTTCTACCGTGCGATAGTTGAGTTTACAAGATCAGGGATGATGATGGTACTAGCTAACATTGTATAATGCTTACCTTGAGAAACGTCTCGTCGTGGATGAGGAGAGCCAATACTCAACACGACTTTGTCAAGCTGCTAGTGGTGCCAAGTGAAACCATCCGGAGAGCGGCCGTCGAGGGTACCATAGTGGTCCCGGCCAAGCTACGTTCACAAAGTCCTCCCGAGCAGAGCTTGAGGGCTTACTTATATAGAGTTGAATACCCTAGAGCGGTTCATTTCAATACCCTGGCAGCTATTAGCAAATATGGTCTGCCAACGCCTTGGAAAATGCGTAGGCTTAGGACTTTCCAAGGACCATGTGATCCACAGGATGCAGCTAACAGCCGTGCAGAAAGACACGTACTCCTAAGGAAATGATGGCATAGTACCATCCCTTTGAAATGTCAAGGGAAGTGGCAAATCACTGTTTCCTGTCATATATATAATTTACTAACCTTTGGCAGAATTAAGAACTATAAAATGTGATTCTATTCAATTCAGAAACTTGTGACAGGTTAATAAAATAATGTTAATTAATATAAAATAATAAACATAATATGGATCTCCTCAGTCACGTTCGTGACAATATGCCCTGAATCCAAATAAATCATTTTTGTAAACATGTCTGTCTGTGTGTCTATCTGTCTATGAACAGCATAACTCAAAAACGGAAAATTGGGTAAATACCAAACTTGGTATTTCAGTTTAGCATTTTCCAAGGATGCGACACGAAGATGTTAAAGTAAATCACCCCACTCCCGACTACACTTTACATGAAACATTATGTCCTCCGTGGTGTAGTGGTTACCATGCCCCTAGCCTCTAGTCCCGAGGTTGCGGGGTCAAACCCGGCGGAGGGCGATGGATTTTTTCGCGCGTAAAAATTCTTAGCATGGCTTCCTTTGGAAGGGAAGTAAAGCTGGTCAGCAGTTAAAGAGCTTCCATAAATTAAAACTCAATTTAATTAATTTTAATTCAACGCAACATTTTTCGAAAATTTTGATTTTATCAAAACTGGCTCCAACGATTTTGATTAAAATATAATATGTATAAGATATTTTCCTGGCAAATAAAATGTGTATCTTGAATTTTCTGAGAATGTCCCCAAAAGTCCTCTTCACCCTTAATGACCTTCGCATAACTGATAAATCGTAAGAGATAGTCAAAATTTTACTACACAAAAAATGTTGATCTCGTTAAAACACATTTTATGTTGTGTACTTTTTTTGGAGTGAACCATTTTCCAGATATTCCTCGTTATTTGTTTGAGTTTTTCAATACTTTTTTTTATGTCCTGGACATACAAAGAGAATGGAATAGCAACCAGTTCTTAAAACATTTGACAATCGCTTAAAGCCTGCAAATGTTTATCTCGATTAACATGAAGTAGATGGAGAATAAGCGTTTGTAAAAATAGTTTGTACAAGAGTAGAGAAAGTTATGGGAGTGGAACGCATGAGATTTTTTTAAAGAGTTGTAGGTATTAAATACAAATTTTCTGTCAGCATGAATCACTTTATGTTTGTTAATCGGAAGACAACTTGTCCCAGGTTTGATGGGCATGTTCACATACTCTTATCACAAACACAGGGGATAACAGAAATATTATAATTTCATTTCTATATTAACATATTTCAGCTGGAGTTTGAAACACGACTTAACATATGCCCGGTCACTTCAATAATAAAATAGCAATTGATGTGAAGATGTATACCACTGCTTTCAAAGCCCGCAACTGGAACATTTTGAACTAGGTACCTAAGCTACAACCCTCGACAAAAATAACCTTCGCATTTGTCAATTATAAAATATTACACTTGTGTAGTTTCGGATGTTAGAACACACACAATTTTATCCCACCTGGCCCCGTAACTCAGTGGGTAAAGCATCTTCCTCATGCCCGAGGGGTCCCGCCTGGGGGGGTGGGAATTTTTTTCTAGCCAAGATTATTCCCTATCTGTCTGTGATCTAATGTACAACATCCTCAGAAATCCAATGACACCGGTATACGAGTTAACAGCATTGCCCATAGGCAATATGTACACGAGGCCGCCGATATGACCGTAGCAAGCGGGGTATAAATGGAACAATAAAAAATTTTAATTGATTACAACATAAAAAGGAAGTATAGTCCTTATTAATTTAGTACTTGAAACTAAAATGTGTCTTATAGCCTATGTCCGTCGGGAATAAAATAATTATCAAGATTGGTTGAGTGGTTTTTTTGAGATTAGCCTACACAGTCTCTTTATAAAGTGAGTGTACTAGGTACAGGGCTTGTCACAATGGTGGCGATCTTAAATAATTGTGGGAAAAAGCCTGTTTTCTCGTCACCATCTTATTGCACTACTTTCTCGCAGCTAACGAGGTCCTGAGCATCTCCAAGGATTTCGCTGGTCAGATCCCCGCTTGCCACTACCGTCGCGTAATTGAAAGTTGATCTACAAAGGATTGATGTATCGAGCAACACTCCCAGTGGAGTTAATAGATATAGCATTGAGCGAAGCTGAACATGCGCACAATTCTTCTCGTGGCTGTTTCATTGTGTTATTGATTATCGGAAACAGCGAGGCTCCCGTGGAAATCGCATTCCACTATTTTAAACTCCCAACAGAACCGAAAATAATTCTCTGATTTCATCATGAAGGGAGACGCTGCTTCCCTGCAGGACTACCAACTTGCCGCAGTTTTGCAAGCTCTAGGACACGCGTTATAATTTTCTTGTATTATGCACAAGCCGTTTATGCATTTCTTGTAAAACTGGTTACATAACAATTATTTCATATAAAATTCCATCAAGATAAACTTTATTATGTCGTGATAGAAAAAATACTAAAATGCTACATAAAATATAAAAAATAATAACAAATCTGTAGCACCATCTCTGAGTGGGAGAATCTCTCCTCAAAAACGGACCTACATGGCATACAAATGTTAAACAAATAGTAAGACAAAATCTTAATTTAAGTCGTAAAAAGTTATTTTGTTATAGAAATTCTCTCAAGTTTGAAACAGAAGAAAGAATACTACGTTTAAGGGTACCCATAGCTAAAATTTGTTAAAAATTTAAAAAAATAAAAAAAATTCGTTTTCTATTATAAAATATTCTAAACCTTTAGCTTCCATTACATACCATTGATTTTTCTCTCAGAATCCTTTAAAACTTCAACACGTGACCATCTATATGCCCAAAAGCACAAGACCTGATGGCCTGTATTTGATTCCATTGCCTTTTACTCAACTTTGATTCTTATTCTTTCTACTACGTGTAGTAAATAAGGGAAGTATTATACTCCACCCAAAACTTCAATATCGAGAACTCACCGGAAACATATTTTGAAGCACCCTGAATAAAAACAATTTCAGAAAAAGGTCCGTGTGCGTGCCTGTCAGTCGCATAACTCAAAAACTAAAAGTCGGTTAATACCAAACTTGGTAATTAAGTTCAGCATATTTTAAGGATGCAACACGAAAATTTTCAGGAAAATCCCTCACTCCAACTGTCCTTTACGTGGAACATTTTTCAAAATTTTGAATTTCTCACAAATGGCTTCAACGATTGTGATTAAAATGCCGTACGCTTAAGATATTTTCATGACGAATGAAATGTACGTCTTGAATATTCTGGGAATTGCCTGAAATCCTCTCCATTCTGAATTACATTTGCGTAATTGGTAAAGCATATAAATATATATTTTGTTTGTTAACGTCGCTGTCAGTTTTAAGGATCATATCAACACCGCCGGAATTTCGTCTCGCAGGAATTCATTTACGTCCTAGTAAATCCACTAGCATAGGGCTGCCGCTTTTAAGCACACTTAAAAACCATCGGTTTGAAACCGCGACCTTGGGAACAGAAGGCCAGCGTCTAACCAACTAGCTACCAACACCGGCGTAACAGTAAGAGCTAGAGAAAATCTTACTACACAAAACATCTGATGTATTACACTCACATGACTATCTCTACTCTTGTACAAACTATTTTTATAAACGCTTATTCTCCATATGCTTCATGTTAATCGAGATGTTAATCTTATTGCTAATTTTCTTGTAGATGCAAGGGGAATTGGTAGGCTTTAAGCGATAGTCAGATCTTTTAAGAGCTGGTTGTCATGTGGAGTATTCCATTCTCTTTGCATTACCAGGACAAAAAAAAGTGAATAACGAATTCCCATTTGAGAAAAAGTATTGGAAAATTTAAGGGAATAACAAGCAATATCTCGAAAATGGTTCACTCAACAACAACAAAATGTATATAACATAAATTTTGTATTTTAACGCGATCTACATTTTTTGTGTAGTAAAATTTTGTCTATCTCTTATGGTTTACCAGCTATACAAAAGTCGTTCACAATGAAGAACGCTTTTGGAGACATTTCCAGAAACTTTAAGATATACATTTCATTTGTCATGAAAATATCTTAAACATATGATATTTTAATCAAAATCGTTAAGAGCCAGTTTTGAGAAAATTAAAATTTTCGAAAAATGTTCCATGTAACGGGTAGTCTGGGGTGGGGGGATTTTCTTGAAAACCTTCGTGTCGCATCTGAGTTCTGAGTTATGCTGTTCACAGACACACACACAGACACAGACACAGACACACACGGACATGTTTCTAAAAAAAAATTTTTGGATTCAGGGGGTCTCAAAACATGTATTTCCGGTAAAATCTCGTTATCGAATTTTTGGGTGAATACAACACTTCCCCTACTTACTATACGTAGTAGGGAAAGTAAAAATATAGATATCGTTAAAGACACAATTTACATGAAATATATATATATATATATTTGCGGAGTTAACGCACTTCCGAGATATTCTTTGTCATTGGTTTGAATTTTCAAAAACTTATACTTCTCTCAAATGAGAAGTCAGTTTTACTTTATCTACTACATATAGTAAGTAGAGGAAATATAGCATTCCATGCAAAAATTCGATACCGAGATTTCAGCAGAAATACACGTTTGAGACATCCCGAATGCAAAAACGGCATTTTTAGAGAAAGGTCCGTGTGTGTCTGTATGTGTGTCAGCATAACACAAAAACGAAAATTCGGATAGATATCAAACTTAAACTTAGGTTCAGTATCTTCCAAAGATGCGACACGAAGATTTTTTAAGAAAATCCTCCCACCTCAAACTACCCTTTACGTGGAACATTTTTCAAAAATTTTGATTTTCTAAAAAAAATGACTAACGATTTTGATTAAATGCCATATATTAAATATATCTAAATGACAAATAAAATGTATATCTTGAACTTTCTAGAAATAGCCGGTGAAGTCCACTTTATTCGAAAGGAATTTTGTATAATCGGCGGCGCCGTGGCCGAGTAGTTAGACCGTTCGCCTCCCACCGAGGCGGCCCGGGTTCATTCCCAGGGACCTGCATGTGGGATTTGTGGTGGACGAAGCGGCGTCTGGACGGGTTTTCTCCGGGTTCTCCGGTTTCCCCCGCCATTCATTCCACGAACTGCTCTATCATAACCTTTCCTTTCATCCATTTCACCAACATTTCGTTTCATCTCCTTCCTTCATCCCATACCAGGCTGATCACCCATCCTGGATGTTCTGTCTGATCCATGAGTGTCTGCTCCTCGACGGGCCTCTGACCCCAGGCACCCGCTTGTAAGTCCTGGGGGTGTAAGTCCTACATAAGAGGAGGGTAAACAGATAATGAATGAATGAACGAATTTTGTATAATCCTGTATATCTGGATAGACAAAACGTACTACACCAAAAATGTAGATCTGTTTAGGACACAATTTATTTCTAATAACTTCGTTGTGATATCAGCCACTTCTGAGATTTACGTTATTAATGGTTTAAATTGTTCAATACTTAGCAATTCTTTTAAAGTCTTGTCGACATTCAGTTGTTTCTCGCGATGTCATGGAAACAGTATGGAATTTTAAGGCCAGCATATAGCGTCCAGTTGTTAAACATTTGACTATCGCTGTTCTCTTTGTATCTATAACGAAATGTGTAATGTAGCTGTTTCTGGAAAGGTTTATTTGGATAAAAATGTAGTCGATAGAAAAATAGGCTTTTGTAAGAATAGTCTGCATAACGATTAATAAACGATAAAGATAGAGAAAGTCATGTGAATGCATCACATCAAATTTGTTTCTTTCCTGGTCATACAAAGAGAACGGAATTTCAAAGCCATCATATAAGGATTCGCTCTTAAAACATTTGATTATCGCTTAAGTCTACTGTGTTCTCCTATTCCCATTGTACCTATTCGGAAACATGTAATAGAACAACTTTACAAATGTTAGTCTCGATGAACATGGAGTAGACAGAAGAATAAACTTTTGTAAGGATGTTTGTTGAAAAATGTGCAGAGAAAATCATGTCAATGTAACACATAACATTTTTCTTATACATTTTCGTATTAAAAATTTTCCACACGATGTTGTTTGTAACCAATACTGTTCAACAGAAGCTCAGGGAGAAGAACTTTAAGGGCTTTCATGTGGTTTATGTTACACTTTGAAATTACTCAAGATATGGCACTTATTCGACCACAGATGAATACATTGTTAAAAGAAATTACATTTAAAGGTTAGAAATTGTATCAGTGACAACCACAAGACTGAATAAAATTCTATACGCCAGTTTAGGTATTAATGTTTAAACAGTGTGATAAAAGTAAGGGTACTGACGAACGGAGGGAACCCCCGAACTGGGGCAGGCCATCCGCCGCGTGTGCTGCCACCGTAACCCCCGGGAGGGAGGGATGAGGGGAGAAACCCGAAGGCCGACCAGATCCGGATGACGACATGCGCAAGTACAGATGGGGTCCCTAATGTTTTCAGATTGAACGCCTTCAATGCCGCCAGAGTCAACCCTTTGGGGGGGGGGGACCAAACCACTGGTATAATATAGAAGCCTGACACCAGACCGGTCCTGTTTGTGGGGACCAGACCACTGGCAGAGGACAGCAGGCTCACGCCAAAACGGTGCCGTTTGGGGGAATCAGATCACTGGCAGAGGACAGCAGGCTCACGCCAGAACGGTGCCGTTTCGCTCATGCTACACCTGTCCCATTTGGGGTATCAGACCACTGGCAGAGGACAGCAGGTTCACGCCAAAACGGTGCCGTTTGGGGGAATCAGATCACTGGCAGAGGGGAGCAGGCTCATGCTACACCTGTCCCATTCGGGGACCAGACCACTGGCAGAGGACAGCAGGTTCACGCCAAAACGGTGCCGTTTGGGGGAATCAGATCACTCGCAGAGGGGAGCAGGCTCATGCTACACCTGTCCCATTCGGGGACCAGACCACTGGCAGAGGACAGCAGGTTCACGCCAAAACGGTGCCGTTTGGGGGAATCAGATCACTGGCAGAGGGGAGCAGGCTCATGCTACACCTGTCCCATTCGGGGACCAGACCACTGGCAGAGGACAGCAGGTTCACGCCAAAACGGTGCCGTTTGGGGGAATCAGATCACTGGCAGAGGGGAGCAGGCTCATGCTACACCTGTCCCATTCGGGGACCACACCACTGGCAAAGGACAGCAGGCTCACGCCAAAACGGTGCCGTTTGGGGGAATCAGATCACTGGCAGAGGACAGCAGGCTTATGCTACACCTGTCCCATTCGGCGGATCAGGCCACTGGTATAGGACAACAGGCTGACGACAGATCGGTCCCATTTGGAGGAATCAGACCGCTGACAGCAGGCTGACGAGGGACGGTCCCGTTTGAGGGGTCAGACACTGGCATAAGACGGCAGCTTGACATCAGACCGGTCCCGTTTAGGGAGATCAGACCGCTGGCAGAGGACAGCAGGCTGACGACAAACCGGTCGCTTTTGCGGGATCAGACCGCTGGCAGAGGACAGCAGACTGCTGACGGAATGGTCCATGTCAAATAAATGCTTTGTGGCATTCAACATTGACGAGATTTTCTTTGCTGTCATACATTTTCTTTGAGTTTTAAGTTACAATTCACTGACTACAAATCTTATGGAATTTCAAAACCAGCATTTTTTTAAAACCGCTTTTTAAAGGCTTTACTATCGCTTCAGTCTCCTGTATCCCTCTTGTACTTACAAAGAAACGTGAATGGAACTATTTCTACCAACATTTATCTCGATTATCCTGAAGTATACAGGAAAATAAGCTTTTATAAGACCATTTTGTCGAAGAGATTGCTATCGCATGGCATACTCTGACAGACAACAGCAGACCAACCTGAATGCCGACCTCACATTAATGTAAGCAGTCAGAGTTTGGGATTCTTCCATCCATAGGGAGAGGTGAAGCGGTCAGCATAATGCTTCCCCAGAGGGAATGCTGAGTCACTACTCTCAGTGGTCGAAGCACCTCGTGTCCCTCGTGCCAGATTTTCTTTATACGCCACATGTTTTGTTTTTCCCGTGTAGCGTTCGCTATATTCTTACTGTTAGTTGGTCGGTTCGTTGGTAGTGCCATACCTGCCTTTCGTTTGTTAGTGGGCGAGGGCGACACCACCGTCGCTTCACCGTTCGAACCGCTTTGTCCGAATAATGAGGCATTGAGTGTGCTCTCTTAAGTCCTCCGGCGCGGTGTATGATCTGTTAAGTTTCCCCACAACGTAATGTAGCATCTGTATTTCTGACCATGTTCTTTATTCCTGCTCGGTTCGTGTGACAGCTCCCTTCGTGACCTTTCAATATTTAACCGGAAGTTTCATGTAATTCAGAATTACCAGTTTAAATGTGCATTTATGGCTTTTAAATTTTAGCTTGCGGGGTTAAAGAAAGTAAGAATTATTACTGTAAATGTTGATTGATAAGAATCGATAAGTTTCTTAGCCGATTTATGGCCAGTTATGTAATCCAAATTCCTACCCTTTATGGTGTTGTTCTGGCAAGCTGAAGAGTTACAACAAAATCATAAATCTTTAGCAAAATGCCTCACGATTAACTGTGTAAATCTTATAATTGCATTTACGTTGGCTTTATGTGTATTTGCCATGAGTGGAAATATATTTCCTACACTATATTATTTTTTGACGGCCTCGGGTGACCTTCCACCTCCTTGAAGGTGTTAGTAGGGCAGGAGGACGGTGCACCCTCCTGGACTGAATACCGCGGTAAGGAACCGAAGTACCACGCTTCAACCCAGCACGCCACGGTGCAAGATCTGCTGGGCTCCGGTGATAGCTTCTTTGGAAAGAATTTGTGGAATCAGAAAGTACAGTGACATCAACAAACCTTACTTATCCCTTATAGAGGTTACAATACATGAGAGGTTACTAAAATTGAACAATGACATCTTTCCATCATTATGGGATAAATCACCAGAATCTAGTGATATTAAGGTTGTTAAATTCCATTCATAATCGGCAACTCTCCGCAAATACACACCTGCTACATGCATTGGGAAGGTTAATTATATTGCATCTATTAGGTTGGCGCCCTGATTTTATATTCCCAGGTGTTCAAACTATGCACACCGACCATTTTATCAACAACTGACGCACTGATTATAATATTAATTATATTATATATTACTATACTAATTATTTTACTATTTTATTAGATTAGTTATAGTTATATTAATCAGGCTACTTATACGAGTGTTTAATTTAATTAATTATTAATTATTAGATTAAGTTATTACTACGGGGGGTGATCAAAAACAAAGGTTACAAAGCTGCAGTGAAACGTGCACATTTTATTTCATACAACCAATACAGTACATACATGAGGTTACATAGTCCCCATATAAGTTTAGACACCTATCGCTTCGTGGGATAAGTTTGAATATTTCCTTCTGGTAAAAGTCCTGTCCTTTTGTGTTCAACCACGTCGCGAAGTGTTTCACCTCCTCGTCTGATGCGAATCGTCGGCCTCCTAGGTGCTCCTTCAAGTGAGGAAAAGGTGAAAGTCGTTTGGATCAAGGTCCGGGCTGTAGGGAGGGTGGCGATGATGTCCCAGCGAAACCGCTTCAGCAGCGTGGTGGTCTTCTGGGCTGTATGAGGTCGCGCGTTGTTGCCCTCGGTGAGAAGTCTTGGCCGTTTTCCCCTGATTGCTTCACTCAATCGTGTCAAGATCTCACAAGTATACGTCAGCGGTCACTGTGTTCCTCTTTCTTAAAACTCCACTATGACACCCGCGCTGTCCCAAAACACTGTGACCATTATCTTTCCGGCATAGGCGGAGCGGAGGAGTGTTACCATTCCATGGACGACCGCTTACTGCTGGGGGTGTAGCGGTGGATCCATGTTTCGTCACCCGAAACAATGTGATAAAGAAAACTGTTCCCCTCAAGAGAACGGTTGCAGACTTGCCCCCATGCGCTTCTCCTTGTGTTGGTTGGACAGATGTCGTGGTACCCATCGGGAACAAACGTTTCGATACTGCCAAATATCGTGAGCAATGTGACGAACGCTTCCGAACGACATTCCCAATTCTACCGTCATATGCCGTAACGTGATCCTCCTGTTGTCCTGAATCAGCTCCTCCACGCGAGCTTGTTCAAATCTGTTGATGCCGTGTTGGGTCGGCCACTGCGATTCTCGTCGGTGACGTTTCTCTACCGACCGTAAATTTTCTATACCATTCTGCGACATGCTGACGAGCCATTAGTGTCTCTCCGTAAACCTCTACCACCTGCTGGTGAATTTCAGCCCCGGTTACATGTTTCGCCCACAGAAATCGAATAACGGAGGGATTCATTCGCGAGAACAGTTTTCCAAACTAGTTGCCATTTGGATTTACATACAGCTAGCGCTGTAGGTGGCGGGGAGCTGAAACTCTGCACAGTTGCCAACCACATGTATTAGAATAACCGCACACTACTAATTTCTCTATAATGGGCAAAACTCAAGGAATATCGGACTTGTAACCTTAGTTCTGATCACCCCTGGTAAAGTTAGGTTATTAGGCTATTAGATTAGATTACTAATTAATTATTAGGTCTTAAATTTGTAGTCAACTAGTAATTTGAATTGTTTTTCCAATTTTTTTTTGTAAAGATTGTCTGTTTGTGTGGGATTTTGTTTTTAGAGGTAGAAGGTCTGCGTAGAAGAAAACCAAGTAATTTAATTGTTTGGCATAGGTATGTACCCTAAATGATATTAAAGCATAACTATAAGTTGTTCTTCATACTATAACAATATACTAATTTTTAACGTTTAGTAACATACACATGTTACGTAATTAAGTCTATAGCACGGTTCAGTCTTAATTTAACACTTAAGGTGCATCAGGTTATAGATAATCAGTGATTATGTTGGAGAAGGAAGGTGATGACCAAACCTTTGCGCCGAAGAAAACAATATTACAGAGCAGTATATATGATATAACAGTGACTCATAATACTAGCAGAACACCGAAATATTGCGTCTTTTGTGAACAGGTTGTCTAGTAATTTCCCTGGTGAAGAAGTTTGTCGTGTTACGTAATATATTTTACGTAATTTATTAAGCTTCATGCATTGGAAGCTAACTTGAAGTATTGTTCTTGGAGTTTAAGAAGTTTGCAACACGCTTTGGGCGTCTGTTGATTACGTAATAGTTACTGTTGTTACGCAATATGCTGCTACGTACGAGAAGCTGGTTTTAAGACGTAGTTTTATTGTTAGACTCCAAGTTTTACGCTATAATATTTAACTTTGTTATTAACACTGCTTCTATACATTACTTATGTTAAAATTTTGCCTCAGCTGCGTCAGTAATGTTCGTAGAGTCATGTATCTCTTAGGCAAGGTGCGGCACGACAATAATTGTAGACATACACAGAATTTAAGTTTTTAAATTCACTTCTGTTATTAATCGTTGCACACTTTTAATAAAGCACTACACTTTTTAAGAGCTGTGAGATTCTTTAATACTTTCACTTAGCTAACGCGTATACATATTTTACGATTCACACGTAATATTTTTGTAGAGAACACATCTTCCATCTGGTCACTACCAAGGTTTGCCAGCAACTAAATACATTTCAACCGTTAAACCTGTAAGCTTCGGTATTTCAAGTCTCTGATTGGCTAATTCTAGTCCAATAGAATATCTGCATTTTACTTAAAACTTTTCTTTGCTGTTGATTGGTTAATTTTAAACTGTTACTGAATTTACATTATCGTTGCTCTAATCATGTCTAGTAACATTCAAACTCTCTAACTCATTACTGTCTCATTGTTAGCAACTTAAAACTTATTCTCATAGCTCTTGCATTATTAGAGTATGTAATGTATTCACATAACATTATTAAAACATGTTTACAATAAAAACAAGCATTTGCAATGATTGTTGCATACAATTTAAATAATTATTACATATATATTGTTTTAAGGCGGACTGTTATTGAATTTACTTATTATAAAAAATACAATTGGTTATATATCTAGTTACTCAAGTTAGAACGAAGACCGCCCTGACATCGGCATCAGTCATCTTTGTCTTTAGTAAGCTGAATTAGGCTCCGTCCCCTTCGATCTGGTGCTTACAACGCTGCATACAAGATTCCGAGCATGTTAGGTAGTTATGAGTGATTCACTGAAGCTATCAGGGTATTGTCTTCCCTTCATTCCTATCCGGATGTAGGCTGTGCATGCCTGAGGATATTCTCCTGGGTGGAGAACAATACATGCTTTTTAAGGCTGAACTTTACCACATCATATGAATGTTCTCCATCACCTGGAAACACTTGTTACAAACTAGAGATATGTCCGACCCAGTGGGGCCCAGCCTGAGCCCGAGAATAGGTTACACTGTACCACCCTACGGGCCCGATTGTCAAAGTTTGTTTTAAATTAAATTATTTTGCAGTTGTGGTATCATTATTAGCCCAAGAAGCGCTGATGTCTACGGTGCGATGGGATCAGAGCTCGATCTCTGGTAACGGCACGGGAATTTCCCCTCCTGCGCTGTCTAGTAAGCGATGCGATTCCCACTCAGGAGGTCCCGGATTCGATCTCCGGCGATCGCCTACTCCGAGAGGTTTTTCTGGTTTTCTCTTGTCACCAGGCGAATGATCGGGTGATTTTTCTAACACCACGAATTTTTCCAGCCACTCATTTCCCATCACCTTTAGGGGTAGGGGCTGGAATGGATAGTTTGGTTGTGTCTGACGCGCGGTGCATATGTCCTCTGTGACTGTTTCTTCCTCCTCTGGTGCGGAACCAGGGCAGCTCTGGCCTGTTCGTCAGGAGGAGCGCCAAGGGGTGCCTGCAGGAGTGTTTCCATCTGTGGACTTTAGGAACCCCGCAATATCCTCACTGCCACTGCTTGGTCCGGGTAACAACCTGCGGATTTTTCACCTCGTACCTCCCTTCCGGTGGTTGCATACGGCACAATAGGTCTCTGGCCGCAGATCTTAGGTCCTCCTCTGACTCTTCCAGGAGAAAAAAAGTGGAGGAACCACTTTTCAGAAAACGGTGGTGACTCAGATCCTGCAACACTGTGTAGTAAATGGCATGTTTACGGCATACTGTCTTATTGTCCCCATGCCGCTCCTGTTACTGCTGCACTCTGCTCAGGATGTTCTGGGTGTAGAGGGAGGCGGAGTTTGCAGCTGCCGTGCTGTTGCAACGTTATTCGAATTGGAGAAGCGAGCATTTATTGATTACTAATAGTATTACTATCTACTGCTATGGATGTGTGCATACTGCGATATTTGTGCTATCCCGGGCATCTCAACATCGCGAATTTAAAAAAAAATGCATTCATAGGACTTTCCCTACGCTGTATTGTTTATTAGTGGATATAAAAATTATTCTTACGAAAGTTTATTTTCCTATCTACTTCATTTTAATCGTGATAAACCTTTGCAGAAATAGCTACATTACACATTTCGTTATAGATACAAAGAGAACAGCGATAGTCAAATGTTTAACAACTGGGCGCTATATGCTGACCTTAAAATTCCATACTGTTTCCATTTAATAACGGATATTTCTGAAATTACTTATACCACAAAAAAATTGTGTCTTTTAAAGACGTCTACATTTTTTGTATAGTACGTTTCGTCTATTGCTTAAGATTTGCCAATTATGCAGAATTATACAAAACTCCTTCCGAATGAAGAGGACTTTACAGGCTATTCTCAGAAAACTCAAGATATACATTTTATTTGTAATGTATCTTTAATATATGGTATTAATCAAAATCGTTAAAGCCATTTTTTAGAAAATAAAAAATTTCAAAAAATGTTCCACATAAGGGATAGTTGGGGGGAGAGGTTCTCTTGAAATCTTGGTATCGCATTTTTGGATGACAGTGAACTTAAATACCAAGTTAGGTGTTTATCCAATTTTTCGTTTTTGACTTATGCTGTTCACAGGCACATACATACATACATACATACATACATACATACATACATACATACATACATACATACATACATACATACATACATACATACATACATACACCTTTTCTAAAAAAATTGCACATACGGGGTCTCAAAACATGTATTTCCGGTGAAATATCGGTATCGAATTTTTGGGTATAATGCAATTACCTACTAGGGATGTGGTAGGGAAAGTAAAAATACCATCAATTAATTTTTTTTGTCTTTATCTTCCCTTGACATGGACAAGTTTTGGTTACTTTTTTATGTTATCAAAAATAGCGCAGATGATTTTGATTAAAATATCAAACATTTACGATATGTAGACAACAAATAAAACACATAGTATATTGAATATGATAAGCACTTTTTTCGTGTTAATTTTCATGTTCGAATCCGAAAAACACTTTTCAAGTTAAGCCCGTGCAGCAGACCTCTGTTTATTAAATCTGGGATCTTCAGCACATGCAGGAATCACAACCGGAAGAGAGGCAATACACATTTCTGTCTATTAGCGTATGTTTACTGCAGTTTGGACTTGGTTGCATTATTTATCAGACAACCTTTTACTGACCTGGCTTTTTTTCATTGCATGCGAAGGTGGTTTTTCCGCGTCGCTTGCAAATTTATTACTCTTGTGACCTGGTAATAAGCTAGTAGTCACGAGATAAGGTGATCGTTGTTATTACTCTAGTGTGCAAAACTGACGTACCTTACCAGCGGTGTACAAACCCAGTGGCGGGCGGAACATTCTGGTACACTCTCCCAGAAAAAAGCGATCCTTTTGTAAACAAAGCGGAGGAGCAGACTCTAACCACACACTCGCTTCCATTTATGCGTCACCGCAGATTTGGGAGGCATTCTACTGGCATTCACAGGTGGAGAATGCATAGCTAGGAGGAAAGGTGTGTATCTGATTACCTTTTTGCGCATAGAGGTGACGTCCAGTTTTACGTGTGCAGTTCTAGCCTATCCTCATATGAATATATAACTTTGAGCAATAGTTTTACTCGTCATCACTTATAATAATGTTTAAATATACACTGCCGTTTGTGAAACTTGTAACATCAAGAAAGAATTTATCGAATAACTCCAAACTTGGTGGAAGTGTAGAAGAGTGTGCAAGCAATAAGTGATTAGGTTTGCAGAGAGATGGGGTACACGTAAGCCGAGCAGAGCCCTCTCGTGTCGGTCCAGCAAGATCAGTGTTACCCCAGTGTAGTCAGTGCAGAGCTGTCAAACAAGGTGGAAACAATAACGTGAATGCCAGTATGCCTCGTCGACATCAAAGGGAGCCATATCGGCATGTGAGTTCGAACGGGACAGAATGATCGGTCTCCGGGAAGCGGGTTTGTCATACCGTGACATTTCGGCTCGTACAGGGCATGTTGCTACGACAGTGATGCGTGTGTGGAAGCAGTGGATAGATGAAGGTCGTACGCAGCGAAGAGCGGGTACTGGACCACAGCACGGGATGACCGTCATCTTGTCCACACGGTCATAACGGACCGTACAGCTTTATCTACAGTGTTGGCTCGACGCTGGAGCACTGCAACAGGTGTGAACTAGTCTGCATCAACGGTTCGTCGCCCTCTGCTGCAGGTTGGACTGGTTGCATGCATACCATTACTTCGGCTTCCATTGTCCAGAAACCACAAGCACCTCCGACTGCAATGGGCACGTAAACACCGTCACTGGGCTGCTGACTGGCAAAATGTAGTCTTTTCGGACGAGTCCCGCTTCAACGTGTTCTAAAGTGATGGCTGCATACGTGTCCGGCGGTACCGTGGTGAGAGCAACCTGCAGGTCTGCATTGTTGAGCGGCATAGCGGAAAAATACCAGGTGTGATGGTTTGGGGCGTCATTGGTTACAACAACCTATCTCGCCTCCTAGAATTTGAGGGCACTTGAACAGCAACCGGTACCTAACGGTGGTTGTAGAGCCTGAGGCACTCTCCCTGCTTCAAGCATCTCCACAGGCCACATTTCAACAGGACAATGCCCGGCCACATATTGCAAGGAATGCACAAGCCTTCTTCAAAGAGCGACGGGTACCATTGCTTCCTTGAACATTTCTGGAATATGGTTGGTCGGCACCTGGTGCGTCACGGTCCTCCAGTAACCAGTGTCACGGACTTGTGGGCTCGAATACAAACTGCGTGGAGGGAAATCCCTCAGGAACTTATTCAGAATCTTTTTGATTCAATGCCACGGCGTATAGCAGCTCTAATTGCAGCGCATGGAGGCCACACCAAATACTGGATATTAGGGCTCAAATATCATATATAGATTTGAAAAGTTTATCATTTGTTACTTGTCATGTACCTAACCTGTGCTATTAAATTCATGAGTTTCCTTCTTGGTGTTGCAATTTTCAGAAACGGCAGTATAGATACTAGATTGAAAACGTTTTCGGAATTCCTTAATAACACAGAAGAAAATTAGCTTAAGGCAATTTAGACGTTTCCTTCAAAATAGCTCCTTTCTCAGTGACACAGTTCTGCCAGCGCGTGTAAAGAGACAGAAAGCACTCCTGGGAGACATTTTCATATACCTGCCATAGCTCTCTTGTCGCATGTGTGGTACTGAACCACTTAGGTGCTGAGAGAACTCTGGCTTGATACGCAAATGTACCGAGTGAATCTGTCCTAGGTTGCTAGATCAACTATTGCACAAGAATGGAGATTGGACAGATACTTAAAATAATGTCTAGTAAATGTGTTCTCTTTGAGAGTAAAAAGTATAATGTATCTCAGTTTTACACCATGTTGCCATTAAAAATATTTTCTCGTAAACAATATGTGTAAAACAGGGTTTTAAATGTGGTTATTATAACTGATGATGAGTAAAGCTATTGGTCAAAATTATATATTCATATGAGAATAATCTAGAACTGTACACGTAAAACAGCATGCCTCTGCATGCGCGAAAATGTAAACAGATACACACACCTCCTCCATGCTATACATACTCCATCTGTGAAGGCCAGTAAAAAGCCTCCCAAAACTGCGGCATAAATGGAGGCGAGTCTACATGCGTGCAGCTAAGTTTTGCAACACTTCCTATAATAGTGTTAACTTCTTGACGATAAATCGAGTAAGACATTGCCAGTAACTTATAAAATAGGGAATAGTAGCACAAGGTTATGCTTTGGGGCTTCTTTCATAAGCATCGCGAAATAGTGCGCGATCATTTGCCTCTCGCCACTTCTTAAGGTTTGTCTCAGCTGTGTTTTATTTCCACAGGCCTGCTCCATGATGATAAGCTACTGCTCTTAAATTGCATACAAGTGTTCTGGGCTTGTGAAGTATGCGAGAGTTGTAGAAAATACAGTCTGAACTCTCAGTGGCGACTCTGGGAGTAGTGACTCCGTGTCATGGCACTACCTTAATAAAATGAAGAAATACGTATTTGAAATTATTTCTATATTCCACGATTACATCAGGAATACGGTCAAGCTTATTATTCTTAAAGACGCAATGAAATGACTAATCTGACAATAGCAAACCATAGAAGCTGAGGAAGTGACTGAAAATTGCGAGTTTTCAAACTTATTATAGTATTATTCTATGTCATAGCACTCTGGGCTCTCAGCTAGACTCTAGCGGGCATTGGAGGGGCAGGACAATAATCCATATTCGTGCCAGTTATTTCCTGTCTACATGCGAATCATAACTACCATTTTACGTATACCTACGACAAAGTGTGCTATACTGAAAGTGATTTACCAATCACTTTCGGGTAAAAGTTAGCATAAATCGTTTGTTATGTCATATTGTGATTTGAACGGGAACCGTGGTGTTTAGTTTAGTTTAATTAGTGTGTGTGTACAAGCGCTCTATAATAGTGTCTCTACTATTAACGACATGTATTACGACCTCCGGTTAAGGTACTGGTTAGATATTACCTGGAGTCAAGGCAAATTTTCGTATTACGACCTTCGATTAACAACTAACCAGGAGTTATTCTTAGCGATACTAACTTGGGGGCAAGCATACAAAAATGGTGTGCAGGTGGTATATTTATTGCATCATATGAGAATTTCTGGGAGGTATTCCTGGCACTTCCACTGCATTCATGTTTCATCCATCACTGCTCTGCATGATAAACAATAACATCTGAATAATCAGTATTCACCTCGACACCTACTTTGTTCCAAGAGGGCGCCATATGTTATAGGAACACAACTTATGTATTATACAAGCGTTTCATTAGTAATACAAAGTTAGGCTGCATATTATTAAACAATAAGATAATAGTGTATAACTGCACCTGTCTTCTGTTTAATCTATGTCTCTATGCGTATGTATATGTCTGTTGTTTACTCCTTTCAGAATTCACGAGCCTAGACCACATCAGTCGTGCACGTTGAAGATGATTTCTATTTAGCTCCACGTATGGACGCCAATTTGTTCTTTACGTTGTTTGCTGCTACGTATGAAAAATCTATTTGAAGTAGGAGTTGTATTATATTTCAACTGTTGGGGAGCCGAACTTGAAATTCATTGCAATCGCACGTATAGTAAACAGTTTCGGTAGCCTTCGCCCCAAATGTATTTTCAGGTGGCCTTTGCACCAAGTTTATTTAGAGACGTGGAAGTCTTGGTAGGGCCTGATGCAACAAGAATGTAGGCTTACGCAATTTTAAGTCTTAATTCACTTCTTTTTATTAATCCTTGACACAAATTAAATAGCACTTCACTGATATCGAGAGCTGTGAGATTATTTTATTTAATACTTGCACTTTTTAAAACGTATACTATTTTCGTTTTAAACGAATTTCTATTTCTCCCGAGGACGCATCTTGCATCCGGTTACTATCACTGTCTGCAGGCAACTGACTAGATTTCAACAGTCTAAACTTGTAAATTTCTGTATTTCAAGTCTCTGATTGGCTAATCCCACTCCAATAGAATACCTGCATTTAACTAAAGCTTTTTCTGGTTGTTGATTGGCTATTTTTTATAAACTGTCACTAACATTACATTAATGCTTCCAAGAATCACAAATAACATTTAAACTCTCAAACTCATTATTGCCTCAAGGTTACCTCATTGTTTCCAACTTTAAACTTATTATTCTCACAGCTCCTAGATTATTAAATTACGTAATACATTCATATAACATTATTGAACATGGATACAATAATATAAGCATATGCAATGACTGTTGCATACATTTTACAAATTATTACAGACACATATTGCTTCAAGGCGGGCTGTTATTGAATTTACATATTATATGATTAGACTGAAATTATTTTAAGTGTTAAAAATACTGCCTCAACGTGTAGGATACAGACAAATGAATCTAAACATTTGTAGACTTTTCTCTCCCCGAAACTAATTCACGCTGAGCAGGGATTAAAAAATTAATTACAGTGCTGTACTTCTTAGAGACGGTTATTGTGTGAAAACAAATAAAACACCCATGAACTTCCCTCCACCAATCAGCGATCTAAGAGCTTTCCGTCTCACTCGCTCTCTTTCTTCCCTCCCATATATTTACAAGAGGATCGTTCTTGCTTGAGACAATTTATAGCGGCTACTAATTCGTTCTGCTTCCAGTAGCCTTCTAGATAAACACATTGTTAAATTTAGCTTCTTTTGTCTACTTGCCTCCGCGGTAACGTGTGACGCTCGCATCGGGAGGTTCTGGTTTGGATTCCCATCAAGCCTTGTGAATGCCGAGGTGGTTTCTCTTCTACCGCGATTCTCCTAACCTCATTACTTTATATCTGTTTCAGAGTTGAGAGAACAAGCGACGGCGCTTTGGAAAGGTTTCTTCCAGGGTTTTGCGGGTCTGCTGAGGCCCCCCACCCTGGGAGCTTGTCTCGGGACAACAGACCTCCGGGGGTGCGGGGGCGGATGCGTGGCTAGTGAGATATGTTCAATCTGGAATTGTTATGGACCCCGTCCTTGCTTGCGCTCATCGTCGTCCGGATCTGATCGCCCTTCGGATCTTTACCTTATCCCTGCCTCCCTGAGGTCACTTTAGAAGAAGCAAAAAGACCCGTTGCGGTACTCTGCTCCAACATCTGAAGGCCCCTCCATCTATCGCATGTGGACAGTTATGGGATCAGAAAGACCAAACTGCAAGGCAATCCTAATTCCAGAATGTATAACAATGTTTCCTATGAAAATGTAAACAAATGACTTTTTCGAAGTTTTATCAAAATTCAGTTTCAAGCAGCCTTAAAGGTATTAGAAAACAAGATTAAAAGTTTGATTTTAAGAGAGACACTCGAGTTTAAGTAACGCAGGATTTGATGCAAAGCACCAAGCTTTTTACTACAGACATCAATGTTTTATAGTGCAGGAAACACTTGATCATAAAGAGTCTTGGATAGGTAAGATAAAGGAAACCTTGATGAAGATAGATTTTGGGGAGATTTGGAGAGCTAAAGAATTATTACAAATAGGTTTCTGGAATGAAATTAGGACAAGAATAGAGGATATGGAAAAACAAGATTTATTAGTGAGTTTTACTTTTAAGAGCTCACTGAGATTATACAGAGAAATGAAAGTAGTATGGAGCAGGGAACAGCATGTTGATATATGTGATAAAACAGCAAGAGCAGGATTTGCATGGGCTAGGGCAGGGGTGGTGAATTTGAAAGGTTTGAGAAAAGAGATTGATTTGGAGAAATGCCCACTATGTCACCGGAAAGTTAAAGAGTGGCATATAGTTTTAAAGTGTGAAGAAACGAAGTTGCTTAGAAAGAGGATAGAGAAGAGAGAATGGTTAACTTTACCAATAGAAATTCAAGCTAAAAAGTTAGTAAATGTAAAATCTAGGAAAAATATAATAGAAGTAGGAAACTTTTTGGGCAGAGTAAGAGCAAAAAGGATGAGGAAAATTAGCAAGGAAGAGGCAAATGAGTATTAAATTATAGTAGTGTTTATTTGATATGTTGCAAGTAGGACCCAACAATCGACAACCTCAAGGTTTGAGTTTGTTGGGGTCCAAGGTAAAGCAACTCAAGGTAGAGTTAAGAGTTAGTATTAGAGATTAAATAAATTGATAATTGTCTTTTAGATTAGGAGGAATGCTGGATACCAGTAGTTAAGAGGTTAGTTTTTTATATTTTATTGTTATTTTTAGTAACTGGGTTAACAATAAACTTAAGACCACCACCACCACCACCACCACCACCACCACCACCACCACCACCACCACCACTACAGACATATAATAACAGGGTTGTGTAAGCTAGAAATGTCGGTGACCAAAATGCTATCTCTTTTCTTTTCGTGGTCGGTGCTGTTTGGAAATAATGAAACGTTTCTTTGAGGTTGGTGGATTCTCCCTCTGCCTTATGTAGGACTGATTTTCAACGAAATGGCTTTGTATTCTAATTCCTTTCCTGTCATAATCCCCCAGAGGCAGACGTTTCTCAGAGAGCAAATCCTATAAAGCAAAGAAGATTGGTCTCCTTTGATGTTATTGATTTCAGCTGATATTTGGATTGCGGTACAGTTCCCCTTACTCCGTTTATACAGGACAAATATAACGCTAAAGAAAAAGCTGTGCTACACACATGACTTTCTCTTCTAAAACTATGCTTACAAAACCTTATTTGTTTATCTACTTCATGTTAATCGAGACAACATTTTGTAGAAATAGCTACATTACACATTTCGTTATAGACACAAAGAGAACTGCGATAGTCAAATGTTTAACAACTGAACGCTATATGCTGGCCTTAAAATTCCATTCTGTTTCCATGACATCGCGAGAAACAGCTGAATGTTCACAGAACTTTAAAAGACTGACAGTGTTGAGCAAATCGAACCATTAATAAAGGATATCTCGGAAATAGTTGATGTCACAAAAAAAGGTTATTTGAAACAAATTGTGTGTTTTAAGGAGATCTACTATTTTTGTGTATTACGTTCTCGTTTATTGGTTAACGTTTACCAGTTATACAAAATTATACATTCCTTTCAAATGAAAAGGACTCCACAGGCTATTTCCCAAAAAAATTCAGGATATACATTTTATTTATCATGATATATCTTCCATGTATGATATTTTAATAAAAATGTCATATCAATTTTTTTAGAAAATAAAAAATTCGGAAAATGTTCCATGTAAAGGGTAGTTGAGGGTACGGGGATTTTCTTGAAAATCTTCGTGTTGCATGTTTAGAAGATACTGAACCTAACTACTACGTTTGGTATTTATCCACTTTTCGTTTTTGAGTTATGCTCTTCACAGAAACACACACACGGATCTTTTTCTAAAAATGCCTGTGTTTGGATTCAGGGGTCCCAAAACATGTCTTTCCAGGAACTCTCGTTATGGAAAGTTTGGGTGAAATGGAATATCTACTCTGTCTTCTATGTACGTGGTAGGAAAAGTAAACAAATGGAAGCTATATGTTGTATGTGAAATTCCATACTCTTTGCACGACATCACGAGAAACAAAACAACAGTGATTTAGCATTTCAAAACTGAGTATTAGAATATTCATGAAAATGGTTAATGCTACAAACAATTTGATATAAATTATAATTGTTGCGAGATTTGAACTTTTTGTATAAGTGTATATCTATTTCTTATAGTTTAGCAGTTATAAAACTAAGCTAACTCCCTGGCGCAATGTCCGTTCCCGGGTCAAGGCCTTGCCACTCTACTACTACGTCCCCACGTCTGCCCACAACAAGCTGGGGGGCAGTACTGGAAGGTGGGACGTGGTCAGCGCCCCGGGTCCCTCCGGCCTTCTTAACCTGAAGATGCTACTTTTCAATCAAATAGCTTGTCAATTGACCCCTCAGGGACATAACGAGGCTGAGTGCATCCCGGCCAAAGTCTTCCGGCGGGAGGAAATTCCCACGCCGATACCGGGAATCGAATGTGGGTCTCCTACTTGGTACCAGTTATACAAAATTAAATTAAATGAAAGGGTCTTCACAGGCAATTCCCACAAAATTTAGATTTGAAAGCATTTGAAATAAATTGTGTGTTTTAAAGAGATCTGCATTGTTTGTGTTGTATGCTTTCGTCTATCACTTAGCGTTTACCAGATATACAACTTTATACAAATTCCTTCCAAATGAAGAGGACTTTACAGGGAATTTCCAGAAAATTCAAGATATACATTTTATTTGTCAAGTGAATATATATAATACTTGGGTGTAGTGAAAAGAAATCCGTTATTTTTGCATAAAATTGAAGGCTTATTTACCATAGTTAGAATGATCCGATTTAGGTCAAATATGCGCCGTTTTTCTCGATAACGTGTTGCCATTTTGAAATTAATTTAATTATGCCTCGCTCATAGAAGTCTTCGTCCCTATTGTCAAGAAAATTGAGACAGTCGATTTTCACAAGCCTCTCTTGAAGTGAATTTTTCAACAGAAAAAGCGTTCGCCATGGACAGATGGTAATCACTTGGTGCCAGGTCTGGACTATAAGGTGGATGAATAAGAACCTCCCAACCAAGTTTCCGGAGCTTCTAGCGAGTCACTATCGATGTGTGTGGCCTGGTGTTGTCCTGATGAAACACAATTCCTCTCCTATTGGCCAAAGCTGGACGATTGATTCCTTCAGAGGTCCAATTGTTGACAGTACAGCTCCGAGTTTAGAGTTTTGCCGTAGGGGAGCAGCTCATAGTAAATGATTCCCTGCCAATCCCACCAAACACACAGCAAAACCTTCCTGGCCGTCAATCCTGGCTTGGCCATCGTTTTAGCCGGCTCATCGAGATTCGACCGCGGCCGTTTTCGCTTGACGTTGTCGTAAGTGATCCACATTTCATCACCAGCCACTAACCGCTTCAGAAATGGGTCGATTTTGTTGCGATTCAGCAGCGATTCGCAGATGGAAATTTGGTCCATGAGGTTTTTTTCCGTTAACTCGTATGGCACCCATACATTGAGCTTCGTTTTGTATCCATCCTTATTCAAATGGTCCAAACTGTTTTTTGTACAATCTTTAGCTCTTGGGCAATCGAAACAGTGCTTACATGACGGTCGGACTCGACATATTCCATGATTTTATCGATATTTTTTACAATTGGCTTTCCAGTGCGTGGTGCATCTTTGACATCGAAATTACCGGAACGGAAATGACGAAACTAAAATTGCGCGTGTTATAGAATCAGGACCATAAACAGTATTCACATTTTCAGCCGCCTGGCTTGCGTTTCTGCGTTATCGAAGAAAAACTGTAAAATAAGGCGTATTTTCTCTTTACTAGTGTCCATCTTTGACGCGCGCGCTCAAAAAACAAACTGAGTCAATCAATTACCAAACTGTCGCAAACGTTTCAGTATGAAATCTCATCTTTCTAACGCCATCTACTGTAACCCGATCGTTCTTTTTACTACACCTGATGTATGATATTTTGATCAAAATCGTTAGAGCCTTTTTTATAAAATCAAAGTTTTCGAAAAATATTCCAAGTAAAGCGTAGTTGAGATGGGGAATTTGCTTGAAAATCTTCGTGTCGCATTTTTGAAAGATACTGAACGTATTTATATGATTTTTCTTTTTGAGTTATGCAGTTGATACACACGTGCGCGCGGATCTCTTTTAAAAATGCTTTTTTTCTATTCAGGGGATCTCAAAACATGTATTTCCAGTGGAATCTCGACATGGAACTTTTGGGTGGAATACAACACTTCCCCCACTTACTGTACTTATTAGAGAAGGTAAAAAGAAACACGCTAGACTGTTTAAAGATGAGAAAATTGATTAACGATTTTACATTATAAGGTATCCAGTAGATTACCCGGTGTATTCAGTGAGGCAAGGAAAGAGTTACAAAGTTTCAATATCCTCAGATTCCACCAACTTCTCGGGCTGAAGCTACATCTACATTGATTAAAAGAAACTTGCGAGTTTTTCTGGTCGAAAAGTTTACAGACTTCTCTGCTACAGAGATGATGTTAAGGATGAATAATTAGTTATACGTCTACAAAAAAAGAAGCCCGTTGCTTTAACGCAAAAAAGAGGTAGTGCGGCCGGAGTTTTCTTTTCTTTTAGAAGATTAAGTTTGCCAGTTTAGCAAGAATATGGCGGGGGAATTTCCTTTTCCAAGTCAGCAAAGTGCGATAGTAGGAATATGGTGGGCGGCTCCGTGGTAACGTGTGAGGCTCTCATTCCGAAACGTCGACCGCCCACTGTGACCTTGGGATTTTCCTGTCGGTAGTGGAATTATGGGGTGGTTTCTCATCTACCCCGACTTCCTTTCCATAATTTCCCTTTCGTTCCGTTTCCTTCTCAATTTTCAGTTGTGCTTCTAGGTTTCGTGGCGTATGGCGTGCTGGACAGATGGCGTGGATGCTTGCTCAAAGGAAAGTATACTCCCCATGGATACTAGAGGGCTACTTGGCCGACTGGGCAGCTCCAGCCTTCGAGCCTGGAACTGTTAAGGATTTCCGCGCGTCTCTGTGGCCTGTAGCCTACTGTGGTTCCTTCATTTCATCCCTTCCCCCTGGGGTTTGGTAGCCACAATAGATGTATGTACTACGTTGCGAGGCAGTATTTTAACACTTGAATAATTTCAATTAAATTATATAATATGTAAATTCAATAACAGTCCACCTTGAAACAATATGTATGCAATCATTTGAAAAATGTATCTAACAGTCATTACAAATGCTTATATTATTGTAAACATGTATAATAATGTTATGTGAATGCATTATATAATTTAATAATGTAAGAGCTGTGAGAATAATAAGTTTTAAGTTGCTAACAATGAGGTAACAATAAGTTAACCTTGAGACAATAATGAGTATGAGAGTTTGAATACTACTAGTCATGATTAGATCAACGATAATGTAAATTTTGTGACAGTTTAAAATTAGCCATTCAACAGCTAGAAAAAGTTTAGTAAAATGCAGGTATTCTATTGTACTAGGATTAGCCAATCAGAGACTTGAAATACAGAAGCTTACGGGTTTGGACGGTTGAAATATATTTAGTTGCCTGCAGACCTTGGTAGTGACCGGATGGAAGATGTGTTCTCTAAAGAAATATTACGTATTCGTGTGAATCGTAAAATAAGTATACGCGTTAACAAAGTGCAAGTATTAAATTAAAGAATCTCACAGCTCTTAACATCAGTGTAGTGCTATATAATTTGTGTCAAGGATTAATAAAAAGAAGTGAATTTAAATTTAAAATCTGTGTAAACCTACATTCTTGTCGCACCACGCCCTGATTAAGAGAAACATATCTCTAAAGTAAGACTGAAGCAGCCGAGGCAAACATAAACATAAATAATATATATAGAAGCAGTTTAATACAAAGTTAAGTAAATATTTTTAAACTTGGAATGTAACAACAAAAATACATCTTCAAATTGGCTTCTCATACGTAGTAGCATAATTCGTAACAAACAATCTTCTTCAAATTAACGTCCAAAGCGTCGTGCAAAAACTCTAACAGCAGTAAACCCTTCAACAACAATAAACTACAACAGTTGAAGAACAATACTTCTTCAAATTAACGTCCATACGTGGGGCAGTTAAACAAAACACCTTCTTTAGTTGTATGACCTATACCTATGGTGGGTGGTCAATAGACACGTACTGTCTACCTTTGCAGGGTGCTGTCATGCATCACGGTAATGGGTTTTTACTCTAAAAATTCCCCTTTATGTAAAGCAAGTATTATACTGCACCCAAAAATTGGATATTGAGATTTTACCGGAAAGTTAAGTTTTGAGCACTGCTGAAAATCACCAAGCGGAATGGATCAGGCGAATTCGGGAGGTCCCGGATCCTGGTTGACAGGTGAATGCTGGGATGGTATGTATTCTATCAGACACTCCTCCCACACATTTGCTGTACCCAACAACTTCCTTGTCATTTGTTTTACGGTTGTATGTTGGACCAAGCGACGGTGTACGGCGGGTTGCGGCTGGACGGTGGATGTGCGTTCTGTATAGGTTTCTTACCTGACATCACTGCGGGGATTACTTAGTTAGGTATCTCCTCCAAGTGGGGTCTGCCCCGGGGGGTCTGCCGGAGATTCGGTGGCTTGTGAGTAGGATCGGGCGACGTCCTAGTCCTTCTGTACATGGCTTCTTCCAGATTTGTTCTTTTTTTGTTTTTCATTCCAGGTATTATACATTTTTCCCCACATTTTATTATTTGTATACAAAAACATGAAATTATTTTAATTATGTTTTACAATGATTTAACTCTTTAACTGCAATATATACCATTTTTATCCTGCTCACTTTGGCGGGGACAATATTCTGGAGGTGCTCTAGGGGTTATAAGACCAGTAAATCGAATGCTGTTGCCGACTGCAAAGACGTTAATGTTTTTGTAGATCTTCTCTTGCTGTTCAAGATGACCGCCTAGTCCGATACTGGGAGGCGTTTAGACATCATATTACAATGCAGAAAACCTAAAGCGAGCCGCATGTGGGCACAACGGTCTGCAGTATTTCGATCTCGAGTTGTAGCAGTGTACGGGCATAATTACTTGGGTTTTGCGAAGGTGCGGTTGCGAAACAACCCAGCTCCAGACCGCTCATGCTGTTGGACAGACAACAAAGCGATGACGTTAGGCGCCTGTCCCACCGCAAATGTTACATGTTAGTAACAGCACAAAGCCGAATGGAATTTTTTGTTCTCCATGGGTACGATATCATTGACGACAAAATATGCACGAGTACTCCCATCCTAGGGATATTTCCAGAATGAATGAACCGTCATATCCGCCACCAGGGTCTGTTGGGTATTGAACCAACACATGAACGGGTGTTTCCAGCTTCTGCAGGAAAAAAAACTGTACACACCAATGTCAGTCCTTTAGGTTGCTGTAGTAGGGCATCTATATCAATACCACTTAAGCATTGATTGCTCTCCTGAACCCCGGAGGAACAACCCGAACAAGAGTTCAAAGAGAATCCTTGAAGTTATCACAGATAAGTACTTCTTGTTCCTCTCCACACCCCCTAGTGGCAAGTATAATGGATTTCACAAGGAGCGCTTTACTCTTAGGGCCCACTGCAATTAGACGTAACTCAAGCCACAACTGAGCTTAGCAACTCGAAATGGTTGTACCATAATTTTGCCAGCACAAAATGATTTATGTAGGTAGCACACTTTCTATAAAATTCTCCGATCTCGACCAATTGCTAAAGTCCTTCACTTAATTTTAAGACAACATTTTCACTTGTTTCACTCGACTACATATCACGCAAGCTCAGGCTTAGGCAACAGGCAATCACTATGAGCTTCACCTTGCGTCTGATCACGCTGGGTGTTCCAACAGGAAATTATACATTTGGTATCCGAGTGGAATGCACTGAGATCGGGACACTGCCCGTACGCCAGTACAAGCTCATTTTGTTTGAAGGCATGAATAATAGGTACAAATTAATGACCAAGACTCGTTCGTTGGACAGCGTGTACAGTAAAAGGTATGTACTATTTTATCAACGTTAGTACCATAATGTTACGCAATAAGCAGGAAATCGAATAATCTGCTGAAATTCCATTTAAGGGGACACTTTGAGCTTTATGTGCAGTCTTATAAACTTGAATTTGCTCTTTAATTTGATATATGAGGACGCATCGAAAAGTAACGCACAATAATGCCTGGTATTGCAACTGGAATGTTGCAATTTCACACAGATATAGTTTGAAGTTTTCACTACAGAGGGTATTTTTGGTTTCATTTGAAGCTCTAACGAGAGAAGTGTGAACTAAACAAAGATGGCACGCATTTTACTGTCGTCTACGTGTGAAGAGCAGAGAGGTGTGGTTTGATATTTGTGGGCCAAAGGGCATAAACCGAGTGATATTCACAGGGACATGCGTGGCGTATATGGGGATGATAGTATGGACCGTTGCAATGTCTCCAGGTGGTGTGCATTCTTTCTAGAGGGCCGTGTGAACCTTAGTATGTTGGGCGGGATACTAAAGTGAACATTTCTCAAGAGGAAATCCATGTCCGGAAAATACATGGTTTGGATCCTGTGGGGCGTCAATATTTGCACAACATTAATGTTTGGGCAGACGAAAAATCTTTGTGCGCAAGTAACCAATATAGGATCAGTGTGAACGTTAAGGGTTGGGATAATTGATGGCCAGATCATTGGACCGTATTTACTGCCAACCAGACTAAGAGGACGGGCATGCCTCACTTTTGTCAGAGACATTCTTCCTAATCTACTTGATGTGGTGCCCTACAGGTTCGTCAGGTAATGTGGTTGCAACACGATGGAGCTCCAGCTCACTTAGATGCAAGTTTGCGGCCCACTATCGATGGATTGGTAGGAGAGGATCTGTGCTATGGCCACCACGGTCACCTGATCTTACTCCTCTTGGCTGTTTTTGTGGGGTACCATGAACACTATGGCGTATGCTACCCCTGTAACACCGGAGGAGGACCTTATTGCACGAGTCCACGCTGCGACCGAGATACTGAGCACACAGCCGCACTTATTTAACCATGCCCATGTCTCTCTGAACCTTCGAAGTCGCTCTGTTCAAGTAGGAGGTCAAGAGGTTGAATCCCCTTTGTAATTTACTGCACGGCGTAATGTTGTTGTTCGGCTCCTTGACGAAATGTTGAACGAACACCCACCAACATTTCTGAACCGTTCGCACATTTCGACGCCCGACAGCGTCCCAACCATGTACTTCCGGAAATGGTTCCTCTTGAAAAATGTTGACTTTAATGTCCCGCTCAACATACTAAGCATTGTCGCTTACACAGTGTATGTATTTCTGGAAGAACGGATCCAAGTATACACCTTCCTGGCCTCTCGACAGGAATGCAGCTTCGTAGCATAGAATGAGTTGTGGAAGTATTTTGAATTTGCATTCTTAGTTCATAAATGACACAGCGTAATAAAGTGCATCATGATTATAATCAATAAAATGATAAAAGAGCAGCAACTTACCTTTATCCTGCGCCGTCATGAGGCTCGAGGACAAAGTCTGACGCAGTTTGCTGAGCGCAGTCCCTGACTCACTGCCGCTGGAGTCAGGAGTGCTGCTCTCATTGGTCGTAACCATCTGAAACAATCACCCATCTCCTCTAAGTGCTACACACAAATATACAACTTTATCTACCCACTAAGGTTATTACTTTCTCTACTACGTATAGCAAGCAGTCGAAGTGTTGCATTCCACCCAAAAACTCCATACCGAGATTTCACTGCAAATAGATGTTTTGAGGCTCCCTGAATTAAAAAAACACTTAGACAAAGGTCCATGTGTGTGTCCGTGAACAGCATAACTCAAAAACGAAAAGTAGGATAATACCAAAGTTGGTATTTTATTTCAGTACCTTTTGAAAGGGGATATATTATACATATATAGAGGAATTGTACATATAAAAGGGGAACCACACATATAAGAATTGTACAGTAATAATTTAATTCACTAACATGTTAAAATATTCAACATCTAACATTTGTACAGAGCTGATTGTAAGACACGAGCGAGCTGGCAGAATTCCAAGAAATCATAAAGAGCGTACCTGTCACCGAGCGGTACCACGCTACATGATGGCGCTTAAGCGCACGGATCTGAAGACACACATTCTCATGCATGTCAGGGTAACGCGGCCTGAGGGCCAATAGGAAAAGTCGTTACATTTTCAAACGCAGAGGTGAGCGTCACTAGGCACCTGTATATAAGGGCAGACAAAGCCTCAGAGCCCGCTCTTATTCTAAATGTAATTCATCGAGAAGTCACGTCGACACGAGGTGCTACAGATGCACGTGGGTGCACAAAGGTGGGGTGCGTGTGAATATAGCTAGGCTCCTGACTAACTTAAAGTGGTGGGATTATTATAATAATTGGAAAAGCTAGCCGCCCATAACTATTCAAAGTGTGAAATAAACTTATTGATTAAGGGAAACTTGCAGTGTATTTTTTAACTTGCCTCACCCACTATAACCTGAGAATTAATAATTAGATATAGTTAGGAATGGAATACGCAACAACCGACGAGCACCAATAGCCGAGGAAGAAGAACACTGCAACAGGCAACAACAACCCAAGATCATCGATTTCCCACTACACTTTCAAAGATACATCAAGAATGTCCCCCATTCCCAACTCCCTTTACTTGGACATTTTTTCGAAATGCTTTGTTTTCCCAAAAACGGCTCTAACTGATTTGACTAAAATGGCATATATTAAAGATATTTACATGACAAATACAATTTATATCTAAATTTTCTCGGAATACCACGTGTAGTCTTCCTCATTTAGAAGGAAATCTGTATCTTATATAAATGGTCAATGTGAAGCGATAAACGAAAACATACACACGAAAAAATGTATATCTCTTAAAAATACACAATTTAATTCTAATAACTGTTATTATGGCATAAGATAGTTCCGATATATGCGTTATTAATGGTTCGAATTGTTGGATACCCTGTCAACATTCAGTTGTTTCTCGCGATGTCATGGAAACAGTACGGAATTTTAAGGCCAGCATATAGCGTTCAGTTGTTAAACATTTGACTATCGCTGTTCTCTTTGTATCTATAACGAAATGTGTAATGTAGTTATTTCTGTAGAGGTTTATTTGGATTAAAATAATGTAGATAGAACAATAGACTTTCGTAAGAATAGTTTGTGCAGCCACTAGTAAAGGATATAGGGTAGAGAAAGTCATGTGAATGTGACACGTATCTTCATTTTATTCGAGATAAACGTTTACAGAAACATTTTATTACAAATTTCCCTGTATGTACAAGAGAGATACAGGAAACTGAGGTGATAGTCAAATGTTTAAAAAGTGGTTCACTATATGCTGGCTTTGAAATTCCATAATCTTCCCACGACATCGCGAGAAACGAGCGAATAGTGCCTTAGCACTTTAAAAGAAATAAGGAAAATTGGAAAATTCAAACCAGTAGGCAACGATATATAAGAAATGGTTAACGCCATAAGAAAATGAATTAGAAAAATTGCGTGCTAGATCTACAATTGCTTTGTAATAAGTTATAGTCCACTTATAATAATTCATCAGTTACACAAGTTTGTAAATGAAAGAGAATTTCACAGAGTATTCCCAGAAAACTCAGAGAAATATTTTGTCATGCAAATCTTAAGCATTTGGCATTTTAATCAAAATCGTTTCAGCCATTTTTGAGAAAATAAAAGATAACGAAGGTTTCTGAATGTAAAGTGTGGTTTGGGGTGGAAGATTTCCTGAAAATCTTTGTATCCCATCCTTGGAGCATGCTTAGTTTACGTATAAAGTTTGGTATGTATCGGACTTTTAGTTTTTGATTTATAGCGTTCAGAAACATACACACACACCGACAGATGCGAGTGCACTCCGTATACATAAGGATGCCCTTTTTACTTTCTCTACTACGTATAGTAAGTAGGGGAAGTATTGTATTCCACCCAAAAATTCCATACCGAGATTTCACCAAAAATACATGTTTTAAGACCCCCTGAATCCAGAAAAAGCATTTTTGGAAACATGTCCGTGTGTGTGTCTGTGAACAGTATAACTCAGAAACGAACAGTCGGATAAACACCAAACTTGGTATTTAGGTTCAGTATCTTCCAGAGATGCGACACGAAGGTCTTCAAGAAAATCCCCCACCCCAGATTACCCTTACATGGAACATTTTTCGAAAGTTTTAATTCTCTCAAAAATAGCTCTAACGATTTTGATTAAAATATCATATGTTTAAGAATTTTCATGACAAATAAAATGTATATCTCGAATTTTCTGGGAATGTCTCCAAAAGTATTCTTCATTGTGAATGACTTTTGCATAACTGGTAAGCCATAAGAGATAGACAAAATTTTACTACACAACAAATCTAGATCGCGTTCAAATACAAGATTTATATTATATAATTTTTTTTTGAGTGAACCATTTTCGAGATATTGCTTGTTATTCCCTTAAGTTTTCCAATACTTATACTTTTTCTCAAATTCGTTATTAATTTTTTTTGTCCTGGACATACAAAGAGAATGGAATACTCCACATAGCAACCAGGTCTTAAAACATTAGACTATCGCTTAAAACCTGCCATATTCCCCTTGCATCTACAAGAAAATTAGCAATAAGATTAACATCTCGATTAACATGAAGCACACGGAGAATAAGCGTGTAAATAATATTATAAAAGTGTATATGTAAATGTAATGTAAGCTAGCTAGTCGTCCTCCGTAGTGTAGTGGTTACCATGCTAGCCTCTGGTTACAGAGATCGCGGGCTCAAATCCTGCGGAAGGCAATGGATTTTTTTTTCGGGCATAAATTCCTTAGCATAGCTTCCTTCAGAAGGGAAGTAAAGCCGATGGTCCCGTGTCTTAGATTTATGGCACGTAAAAGAACCTCATGCCTGGTCGAGAGGCAACATTTCCGGTCTTACACGTCCAATATAGAATGAGACGCAAAGGAGCACACTAGTTAAGGAGCGTCCATAAAGTAAACTCAGTTTTTGTTTGAAGCTACTAGCTAGCTGTGCACTGTGCAATTGGGTGCATGAAGCCAAGCGAAGAAGTACATGACAGTGTTGAGCCAACCAAATGTTTTACATAATCAATTATTGTTAAAGATAGTTTCCTGTGACAACCGAATGTTTTCATTCGGTTTGACATTCATACAAATATGTTGCTGTAGTCGTCAATTTTCATTCAATATTCGCACAGTAGATTGCACGGTAGTATTAGGCTCTGCGCTGCTTTTAAATGATATTCGCAGCACAGACAAAACCGCTGTTAATGTGGTCCGGAAACGGTCGTAAAGTACTGTTAAGTACTCAATGAAGTCATATATGTACATAACACATTTTTATATAGCTTTGTTTATTCATAATGTATATCATGATGCGCTGCATTAAGTAATGTTCGCTGAAATGTATTTATAATTTCCAAATTGGACTGGCGTGCTGAAGCATAATAGCAATTTTACTTTTATGTTTTAGTTGAATATAAATAAATAAATACAAATGTAATCCAAACATGTTACCCAGTTTTTGTAACGTTTTTACTCCGATTCGTCGCAGAATTTTTCTATTGTCGCTTTTTAATTAAAATTATAATAAATGGTTAACAACACTGAATACCAATTATTTGCAAAATTTACAGTTCAGTACCAATAAGAAAAGTTTGATGTGTTACACTCACTAATTTTCTTGTAGGTGCAAGGTTGAGTATGGTAGACTTTAAGCGACAGCCAAATCTTTTAAGAGCTGGTTGCTATGTGGCGCATTCCATTCTCTTTGCATATCCAGGACATAAAAAAACGAATAACGAATTCCCGTTTGAGAAAAAGTATATGTATTGGAAAATTCAAACAAATAACAAGGAATTTCTCGGAAATGGTTTACTTCATAAAAAAGTATATCACATAAATTGTGTATTTTAACTATATCTACATTTTTATATAGTAAAATGTTGTCTATCTTTTATGGTTTACCAGTCATTCAGAATGAAACAGAATTTTTGGGGACATTTGCAGAAAATCCAAGATATAAATTTCATTTGCCACAAAAATATCTTAAACGTATGGTGTTTTAATCAAAATCATTATAGCCGTTTTTGAGAAAATCAAAATTTTCGTATATGTTCCATGTAAAGGGAAATCTGGGGTGTGGGGGTTTCTTGAAAATCTTCGCGTCGCATCTTTGAAAGATACTGGAGCTAAATACCAAGTTTGGTATTTATCCGACGTTTCGTTTTTGAGTTAAGGTTCACAAACACAGAAACATACACAGGGACTTTTTTTTATAAAAATACAGTTTTTTGGATTCAGGGGGCCCCAAAACATGCATTTCCGGTGAAATCTCGGTATCGAATTTTTTGGTGGAATGCAGTACTTCCCCTACTTCCTATACGTAGTAGAGAAAGTAAAAATTCATTACCATAGAATTTGAACAGTGGCAACAGCGCTAATGCACACAAAATTACCAAAACAGCATTTCTGTATTTTAACTGAGTATTGCACCATACAGCACAGTATTTTGGCATTTATTCCAAAACTTGCATGATTTTACTTAAAGTTAAAATTAAGTAATTCAATTCATTGTTGGTTCACGAATCCAACTTTGAGCAATTCAACCTCCAAAATTCACCGCGTGCTATTATAACCTATATTATTTAACCGTTTTTATTTTGCTTTATGTATTTATTTATTTTCCTTTTACTATCTAACTTATGAAGCTATTATTAATTTTGTTGCCACTTATTTTAAAATGTAATTAGTAAGGGAAAAAAACAAATTTTTATGAATAAATTTGTATTATAGTAATTCGCACCGAAGTCGACGGCATTACGGCAGCCTTAAGATGAGTTAAACAATTTCCTAGTCTTAATTTTCTGGCCCTCCTACAATTTAAGTTAATATACTAGTCATTTGCTAATTCCTTCATAGCTATGATTGCATGGTTATCAGTGAATATACTCCAGCATATACAACAGGTTGTGATTGTGAGGTTCAGAGAGGAGAGGTTAGTGCTTTGAAAATCTCTCGGCAGATGGCAGCACTCTCTGTATGCAAATGAATTAAAATTACTGGCATGGGAAAGTGCGTCATTCGTCGTTTTAGATGTAATAATGTAAATGGCAGGGTCTTATATTCCTCCAGTCTTATTGGCTTTTCATTCAGATTGCGCAACACTAGTACAGGGTATAGGCTGAACATGGCCAAAAGGACGCTTGAGTGAAAGAGACAAGTATAGGTTGAAGAGGGATAGCGAGAGATTGGGAGAAAAATTTAAAGTCCAAACTCGCCATGAGGAGAGATATGAGAGCAAATATTCTTATATGATGCTAAGGTGATCAGCCAATCACAATAGTGGTTTAATATATTTATTGGGAAAATAGCGTCGTTTCCGAAGTGTATAAATAAAGTAGGGCCCCGAGATTCTCACGACTTTATACAATTTCGCCAGGGGGTGAACTTCATGCTACTGAGATGGAGGAACATGTCAAGAAGCTATTAACAATTTAGGAAAGTAATATAGAATGAGAGGTACAGCTAGATAGATAGGCCCCTATAACCTAGTTAGAATTCACTGCTAGCTATGAGCAAGTGCGATTAAATTACAATTAAAGTAAACTTAAACGTTTCATTTCGTCCCCTGAAATTACCCCCGAGATCAAATTTAAGATCATAGGCAAACACAGAAGTGTTTGTAGGGGCATTCTCTTACAGCAAGTCAACACCCACGCCAGGAAGGAAGACAACGAGCAGCCGGAGAGAGGAAGTCCGTCGCAATTTCCGGTGAAATCTGCATATAACATTTTCTTTAGAATGCAATAATTTCTCTACCTGCCAGAATTAGGTGCTAGAGAAAGTTAAATGGGATTGTACATTTTCCAACAAACCATCTTTAGTGAAAACAACTTCAGTCTCCACAATTTTGTCACGAGGATTTCCAACAGGGATACTTAACGCACCTTTATCAGCTTTTCTTGGAAGATTATAGAATTCTATTGAAACCACGAGATGCGCCACTGATAAAACGCGCTATACTCTAGAGGTCTGCTGGGTTTGGACCAAGCCTGCGGGTCGGGTTCGGGCCTAGTTTGGAAAATGTTTGTCGGTCTCGAGTTTGAAAGCAGAGACGAAAGGGTAGTGTATTTATCACATTCAAAATATCTATTTTAATTTCACGTAAATATATTTAAGCATATTATGACGCAGCGGCTATGGTTATGGCGCCGAGCGTTCGGAATAATCAACGATAAGCACTGCTCCCTGAGTAAACACCGAGCGCGCTATCGACAGATTAACAGAACTTTCTGGAAGTTTCTTCCTCCCTCTTCCAGAATGTGTATCGAAATAGTTTGAAATATGCTGTGGAAGATTCCACTGCCTATATAAGCGAGCGTTCTCGCGAGGGTGAGTCGGTATGAGTTGAGTCGTCAGTCAGTGAGCGAGCGAGTTGGTAGGTGAGTTTCCCGTGCGACATCAAATGCAAATCTCCGAGCGAGTTTGTGGCAGCTGTTGTGGCGTGCAGCGCAGCAAGGGATTGTGAAGGTCTTGTGTTCGGCTCCCCAGCGAGTGAACAGTCCGGAAAAGAGGCTACGTCACGAAGAAGAAGTAGTGAAGTGACGGGAATGTTGGACTAGATAAAACAACTAAACAGTGACAATGACAACTTAGAAAAGGCACAGTTAAAAAAAAGTCATATGGTATTTTAATCAAAATAATTACTGCCGTTTTTGAGAGGAGAAAAACGATAAGGCAGTATGATGTCAAAATAAAACCAATTTTAAAACCAAATTTTGAAGACAAACCTCTCCTTTTTGTTTTCTGGGCTAGAGGTCATTAAATATATGCTATGTCTGCAGCAATAGTGATGTTGATTCTATGGTAGACAGCATTAAGAGGCCTGGACTGACCAACCCGACTGTCAGACAAAAATGTGGACGATCATACAGCTGATGCGGAGAGACGATGTGGTCACCACCGTGCTTCCCCTAGCCGAAATGTTGGCTACTGTGACCTGCAGAGCCCTACCTATCGCAGGTCGTAAAATTCTTCACGATGCTCACTGAAAACCGATCATTTGGGTCCAAAATCCGTATCCTCACGAGTGGGTTCGAACCCATACGTATTTTACGGCTAAGAACCGAAAAAATATGACACAGCGCAGCACATTTTGCCAATATAGTTGCAAAAAGTAGCCTCATATTCATATCCATCGAAAGAAATTTCAAAATCCCACCAAAATCCAACTAATTTTAATATCATTGGAAACATTGTACAGCCTATGCCCGTCTGGAAGAATAGTGGTTTTTACTGTGAAAGAAATGTCAGAATAGGTTGAGTGGGTTTTGAGAATATCACCTCCTCCCCTCAATACAAAGTTTCTCTCCTTGTGGTATTAGTATAAATTAAGCCTTACTTAACTGACTTCGTTCGTGTGAATGTTACACGTTGTTTTCTACATTTTCTGCTCTGTGGCGACGCAGCTGCAGTAGATTATCTTTACGTTATTAGCACCGCTTTGGGCGCCAGACTTGAAGTAGTTGTTGCCTCACTGTTGGAGAGCCAAACTTGAAGCTGATGCAGCCTCACATATGGGAGCCAAACTTGAAGTTGTTTTAGACCACGCACGTAATGGATGCCAATTATGCGGGAGATTGTTTCTTGTTTTGTTCGTCCCGCGTAGGGTACAAAGTTTCCGGTGGCCTTCGCCCCACGTTTAAGAATGAACTTTTTTATACTTTGTTTATTTATTTATGTATTATATACGTATGTACACCTTGGCTGCGTCAGTAGTAATTTGTAAAGCACGTATCTCTTAGCAGGGCTGGTGTAGATGAATGAAGGCTTACACAAATTACGAGAGGCACTATTTATATTTTGAGCCTAATAATTAAAAAAAAGTAATTTCTGATTGAAAACTGCTTTATTATTTTTCAAAATATTCTCCTTTATGATCAATACAATTTTGCATCCGTTTGAACCATTTGTCAAAGTATTTATTCCAGTCTTCTAGAGACACCTCCAAAACACGGTTTTTGAAGGCATCAACGGCTTCTTCTGCCAACGAGAATCGTTGTCCACGCAATTTATTCTTGATGTTCGGGAACAAAAAGAAGTCATTAGGGTGCCAAATCAGGACTGTATGGCGGATGACCCATCAATTTGAATTTTTGAGCCTTCAAATACTCTGTTGTTAGACGAGATGTGTGTGCGCTCGCATTGTCTTGATGAAGAACGATCCTACGGTTCTTGTTGGTTTTCCTTACTTCACCGAAGACTTCCGGCAAACAAATGGCTGTGTACCATTCGACATTGACCGTTTTACGTTCCTCTAAAGGCACTATTGCCACATGGCCAGTTTTGCTGAAAAAGCAAGCGACCATTTGCTTATAAGTGCTTCGAATGCGAACAACTTTTGTTGTATTCGCTTCATCTTGAAACACCCATACTGTCGACTGCTGTTTACGTTCCGGCTCATACACATAGATCCATGATTCGTCACCTGTTACAATCATATATACGTCTTTTGGCTTACCGCAATTGTATTTCTTTAGCATTTTTGTACACCAATCGACACGAGCATCTTTTTGAGATTCCGTCAAATTATGTGGGATCCAACGAGAGCAAAGCTTTTTCACGGCTAAATAATCATGCAATATTTTATATATGCTGGTGGAACTAATGCCTAGGGTTGCCTCAATCTCAGAATATGCCGCATGACGATCTTTCATTATTAGTTTTGCACAGCATCAATGTTTTCTGGCACAACAACTGATTTTGGAAGACCTTCACGAACTTCAACATTGAGCAAACGGCGGCCACGATTAAATTCCTTATACCAGCGTTTCACAGTGGCAAAGGATGGAGCTTTGTCACCAAATGTGGAAGTTAGTTGATGGATGCACTTTTGTCTTGATAATCCACATCGAAAGTCGTAATAAATCATTGCACGAACATTTTCACGAGTTAATTCCATGTATTTATTGACACACAATTTTCAAGTTAGTGTAAACAAAAACATGACGCTCTATTGACAAAATGTTTGAAGTACATTATAGTCGAAAATGTCAAACTTTCCATTGGAAACGTCAGATGGCACCTACAACAATCACGGTTGCCAAGGCTCAAAATATAAATAGTGCCCCTCGTATAATGGTATTTAACATTGATTTATTATTCCTTCACACGATTAAATAACACTTCACTGATGTATTCTAGTATAGAGCTGTGAGATTATTGTTAATTGTACTTTTTAACACGTAAACTTTATATTATTCTCTCCTCAATAAAAATTCATGTCTCACACTGAACACCTACCATATCTAACTGATTGTGTACGCTATCTTGTAGCATCTCCAGCCTGAAGTTGCACATTTCATGTATTTCAAGTCTCTGATTGGCTAAGCCTACTCCAATAGAATACCTTTATTTAACTTTTAGCCTTTCTAGTTTTTCATTGGCCAATTACAAATTGTTTGAAATATTACATTATTATTGTTCCAAGAATTATTAGTAGCATTATTAAGCTTTCTAATTTATTGTTATCTCAAGGTTACCTAATTGTTAGCAACTTTCGGCTTTTACTTTGTAATTCTGTTTGCTACGGAAAGCAGCTTGCTTCTATTCTCACAGCTCCTACATTGTTAAACTGTGTATTACATTCACATAAAATTATTATACATGTAAATAATAACATAAACATAATACAATGATTGTAACATACACTTTTTATATATTATTATACACATATTGCCTTAAGGCGGGCTGTTATTATATTTTATATTATATAATTAGACTGATAACATTTAAGTGTTAAAAACACTGCCTCACAGTGCTTCATCGAATGAAGCTAGACTATTTGAACTTATCCATTCACCGTTTTAAGCGACCAAATGCTCCATCTGAGTTAAATTATAGAACAGATGTGGACTCAAGTTTTGATTGCTGATGACGTCACCGTGGTTGGTAACGCGACGTTATCGAACCCACGAGCACAAACAAACTAATTGAATTATTTACCAATTTCTCGATCACATCCAGTTCATTAACAGTGCATTAAAAATTCACACGGTTGGCGGCGCAAAGGGAGGGAAATGAAAACCGCTTGAGGCAGACAAAAGCGCAATATATATGGCGTGCACTGGATCCACAAAAGAAAAAAAAAAAATTACACTCTGAAGGGTTATACGGAATCAATACTTCATAAAGCTCAGTAAAACATGATCATTTCCCTAGGAACCACCACCACTACATCTTACTCTTGCGTTGGCTTTAACGCATACCAAACGATATCACACTACGATAATAGACGTTATAATAGACAGGTTGCTGGTGCGAGAACGTCAATGTCCGAGTTGAGGCCCTGATCACACCTGCAACATTTACTGCTAAATATCTACTTCAAATGAAGCTGTTATAAAAGATGCAGCATGTGCCAGGTCCTGAATGTCCGAGTTGAGGCCCAGCTTGCACCTGTAACATTTACTGCTAGATATTGACGTGAAATAAAACAGTTGTAGTACAATATGCTACATGTGCCAGATCGTCAATGTCCGAGTTGAGGCCCAGCTTACACCTGTAACCTTTGCTGCTAGATATCGACATGAAGTAAAGCTGAAGTAACACAATATGCTAAGTGTACCAGATCGTTTGAGGTGGGGGATTTTTTATTTATCTAACATTTCATTTTTAAGTTATGCTGTTCATAGACACATAACACGCACATGTTTTCAAAAATGCCGATGAAATCTGGGTATCAAATTTTTGAGTGGAATGTAAAACCTCCTCTACCTGCTATGTACGTGGTAGAGAAAGTAAAAATGTACAAAGGTCCAAGTAGCTTGTAACCCCCTCCTTGAGTTAACGGATCCGTTTTTATTCTTCTTCTGCTTCTTCTTCTGCACACCGGAGACAGATCGATATGCCTTCTTCGATAACAAATTTGATCGCTTACCGTGGTCGCAGTCTAAGCCAGGCAAGGCCCTTCACGTCGTACACACTACGATCAAAGAGTTGGACGATTGTTGGAGTTATATATATATATTCCAAAATAACGGTTACTAAATATTTTCTTTCCTGCCTCTAAACTAAGACACGCCGCTATAATAAGAGGGGTAATCAGAACTTAAGCCTACAAAACCTGCAGTGAAACGTTTCCTTTTTATTTTACACAACCAATGCAAACAACTGAGAATCCCCCTCCGTTAAACAACCTATAATCTATCTTAAAGAAGTGGCATATTGTCGTCCTCCGTGGTGTAGTGGTTACCATGCTAGCCTCTAGTCCCCGAGGTCGCGGGTTGAAACCCGGCGGAGGGCGATGGAGCCGGTGGTCCCGTGTCGTAGATTTACAGCACATAAAAGAACCTCAAGCCTGATAAAGAGGCCTCTGAGCAAAATTACCTGTCTTTCACACCCGATATAGAATGGGACGCTAAGAACCACAGCAGTTAAAGTGCGTCCATAAAAAAACCAATTTAATTACAAGTGGTATTTTAATCAAAAACATTAGAGCAATTTTTGAGAAAATAAAATGTCGAAAAATAGATCTTCCTGAACTGATACTGAACATATACACCAAGTTTGATATTTGTTGGACATATACTTTTGAGTTATACTACTCACACACACCGAACGTTTTCTAAAAATACTTTTTCGGACTCATGGGCCTCAAAACATATATTTCCGGTGAAATCTCGGTATCAAAACTTTGTTTGGAGTGCAATATCTTCTCTACCCACTATATACGTGGTAGAGAAAATAAAAATGCTTTTTTACTTTTTCTACTACGTATAGTAAGTAGGGGAAGTATTGTATTCCACCAAAAAATTCGATACCGACATTTCACCGGAAATATATGTTTTGAAGTCTCCTGTGTCCAAAAAAGTATTTTTAGAAAACGTTCGGTGTGTGTGTGTGTGAAACGAACAGTCGGATAAACAAAAAACTTGTTATTTAGGTTCAGTATCTTCCAGAGATACGACACGAAGGTCTTCAAGAAAATCCCCCACCCCAGATTACCCTTTACATGGAACATTTTTCGAAAATTTTAATTTTCTCAAAAATGGCTCTATTTTGATTAAAATATCATATGTTTAAGATATTTTCATGAAAAATGAAATGTATAACTCGACTTTTCTGGGAATGTCTCCAAAAGTATTCTTCATTGTGAACAACTTTTGCATAACTGGTAAACCATAAGAGATAGACGAAAGTTTACTTCACAAAAAATGTAGATCGCGTTAAAGTACACAATTTATGTCATATACATTTTTTTTGTTGAGTGAACCATTTTCGAGATATTGCTTGTTATTCCCTTAAATTTTCCAATACTTACACTTTTTCTCAAATTCGTTATTCAATTTTTTTGTCCTGGTAATGCAAAGAGAATAGAATGCTCCCCATAGCAACCATCTCTTAAAACATTTGACTATCACTTAAAGCCTACCAATTCTCCTTGCATCTACAAGAAAGTTAGCAATAAGATTAACATCTCGATTAACATGAAGCATATGGAGAATAAGTGTTTGTAAAAATAGTTTGTACAAGAGTAGAGAAGGTCATGTGAGTGTAACACATCAGATTTTTTTTAATTCGGGGGGCCTTAAAAGATGTATTTTCGAGAAATCTGGATATCGATTTTTTGGTTGGAATAGAATCCTCCGCCTACGTGGCAGAGAAAGTAAAACTATAAGCTAATTATTGCCAACAATAACCAACGAAGTGAAAGCGTTAAAGAAGGGAAAGAGCAGAGAGGAAGTGGTCAAATATTCAGCACTAAACGGCTAAATCTGCCGACCAGAAGCGCTAAGGGCACCTGTTGCACTTGCTAGTAACTTGCACACGAACAGAATCAACAGTCTAATCCACAGGAAGCATTTACTCTGATAAGGCAAACAAACAGGGCGTGATGTTTCAACAAGAACCTTTCCTGGCCAACATTTAACGCTACTAGATACTTATTTTCAACACTTCGAAAAATTTTGATGCGTTACATTCACATGACATTCTCTACCTTCTTTCGCTTACGAGTAGGTATACAAATTATTCTTACGGAAGCTTGTTTTCCTATATACTACATTTTAATCCAATTTAACATTTGTAGAAATAGCTACATTACACATTTCATTATATATACAAAGAGAACAGCGATAGTCAAATATTTTAACACCTGGACGCTATACGCTGCCTTAAGTGGGCACGGTACCCAGAAATGGTTAGAAATCACGTTTTCTGTTTTAGGCACCAATGAAATCTCTATTATTTCGAGAAAGTATATACTTTTTGGGGGTTAAGAGATTTTCAAAACATTTAAATACCATTTAAATGCTAGTCTGCATTCCTTTAAAGCTGTCATGCAACGCCCCTTTTTATAACATTTTTGTATCTTTCAACAACGAACGACTATATCATGCCCAGCGAGCAGTTCAGCAATTAACAAAAGAGGCCAGGACCAAGAGAAGGCAATCAGAAAAGCTGAATCAATCCAGGAATGAAGGTGCAGATGATTATGTACTGAAGTGTGTCAGAATTTTAATGTTCAAACTTCAAATTCAGTTTTTTCTCAAAACAACATTTTTGGATACTTATGTATGTACCTTTTTATTAGAAAGTATGAGAGGTAGAGAGCTGAAATTTTCAGTACATATATGCAACACATAGTTAAACTTTCTGAGCCACAATCATAATTTTATAATGTATATTACTGATATTAAGAAAGCAACAACAGTGCTAATTTTCCACATTTTTACTTTGCAATTTTTTTTCAATTTCTAGTGAACTGATAAACATAACTAAATAATTGAGGATCAGAAGATATCTGATTATACTAAGAACAAGCATGCAAAATTGTGATTCTGTATTGCATGTAGGGTCACAGAAAAAGGTACGTGAATTCACATGTTTTAAGGGTAAATTTTATTATTTTTCTGCTGAATGAAATACTTTTACGGGCTCAACTACATAAGCTATTAATGCAAACAACCACTTAAAATAATTTTAATGATTTATAGAATAATTCATAAAAAGTTCAGTAAAAACCATTGAGAACGTTAAGAGCAGTGGTAATTTAACACACTTAAGGTGTAATTTCCATGTGTACAGACTACCTTGTCTCCTTAAAATTCCATACGGTTTCCATGACATCGGAGAAACAACTGAAAATTCACAGGACTTAAAAAGAATGACCTAGTATTGAAACATTCAAACCATAATAACAGATATCTCGGAAATGCTGCAAGAAGAGATATTATTATAATAAATTGTGTTTTTTAAAGAGCTCTACACACACGAGCGCGGGCGGACCTTTTACTAAAAATGATTCTTTTGGTTTCAGGAGTCCTCAAACTTCCGCTGAAACTTCTGTTTCAATTTTTGGGTGGAATTCAATATCTTCTCTTACTATGTATGTACGTGGTAGTAAAAGTCATGTGAGACTAATACAGATGTTTGTTTCTACTTTGCTTTTTTATGCAGTTACAAAACTTAAGCCCTAGTGATTCGAAACACTCAACCGCACTCCTATTCTACTTAAAATAGAGAAAATCCAAAGGTTTTCCTTTTTTTAATTTTATTTATAGACGCTCTTTAACTGATGTGGCCCTTACCGTCACATTCTATATTGGGTGTGAAAGACCGGTAATTTTGCTCGAGGGCCTCTTTATCAGGCGTGAGGTTCTTTTACGTGCCGTAAATATACGACACGGGACCATCGGGTTTACTTCTTTCCGCAGGAAGGCATGCTAAGGATTTTTACGCCCGAAACAATCCATCGCCCTCTGCTGGGTTTGAACCCGCGACCTTGGGAACTAGAGGCTACCATGGTAACCACTACACCACAGAAGGCTTTCCTAGATGTGGATTTAAACATGGTATTGAAGTAGAATATTTGTTGGTAGTTGGAAGATGCTTCATGTTTATCTGCCCCATGTATGGGAGCCAATTTGTCGCGGTAACTTCATGTTATCTTATTGCTGAGCGCCTGTTATTGTATTAATAGTTTGAATTTTGGGTTATTTGTCCTCCGGCTAGCTATTATTAATACTCAGTCGAGCATATCTCTTGAACAGAGTGTGTAAACGGAAAGGATTTGTTACTGAAAGATAACACTTATAAAAGAATTTGTTTTTACACTTTTATTACCGTCACAATTAATTAATTTCACATATTGACTCTTGATACACGCCCGACTGAAACTGTTATATTTTCTAATATCACAATAATCACTTATTTGCTGCACATTATTAATTCGCGTATTTCACATTTATAACTAACTTCACAACACCAGAGATTTTGTAGAATTGCGCGACGTATAACCTTTGTATGATTCTGTTGGACTGAACGACGTTTGCCTTGTGAATTATTCTGTCAAACTGGGCGATGTGTAACTTGTGAATGTTTGTGATGAGCTGAGCGACGTGTAATGCGTGAATGATCCTGTTGAACTGGACGACACCTGTCCCTGGCTTTAGCTTGTTATACTCCTACACCCCGATATGCCTAAAGATTATAACCGAGCTGCTATTGGTTAATAAAACGCGCCAACATTAGCGTCTATATTTATATCCAATCCAATTACGAACACATATGCTCTAGGGAAGAAAGTCCCTCCATTTCTAAAGAAACGCGGGCTACTCTGACGTCATTTGCTTGTCTCTAATAATTGATAAACAACTCACCCCCTCCCTCATTGTTACCCGCTCTTATTGTCAGTTTCAGTGAGGCCCTGTAAACTTATTTCCTAACAATGCTTATAATTAACAAACATCTCAAATCAATGTGATACAATAATGCTTATTTACACTACAATCACTCTGGCATTTACATTGTTGTGATATAAAATACTGCCACAGTGTCTTACGAACAATAAACGCTTTAACCATAGTTTTGTAACAGTGTTGCAGGATTAACATTTAACACACATATCTGTATCGACACGCTATTCCCACTTGAAATACACAGAAGGGCTGTTATCGTGTGTAGGGTGCTCTGAAGGCAGCATCAAGATTCCACCGCCTTTAGAGTACACACATTTCAACCGATATGCTGTTGAACATCTATAATCATACCAGCAAGAAAAGAACTCTTGAAAATTTGTGACCTATAGTTTGTAATAACAGGTATTTTCGAGAGTAAGAAATGGGCATGCAGCAAAACTGCTTTGAAGTTATTATAACTAAATCTTCAACGTTTCTTTGCCAGGCTTAATGTTTAGTGCACAGTGATGTAAACATTCGTTTCTGAGTAATGCTGTTCACAGTTAGACACACACACAAGGACATGTTTCCAAAAATGTTTTTTTTTGGATTCAGGGGGTCTCAAAACATATATTTCCGGTGAAATCTCGGTATCGAAATTTTGGGTGGAATACAATACTTCCCCTACTTCTATATAGTAGAGAATGTAAAAAGTAATAAACGATGGCGGGTAGAGAGAGTCATATGAATCTAACACATCAGGTTTTTAGAATTGTTTCCAAGTCTACTAAATACAAGAATACAAACAAAAATATTGCGAACGCGCCTGAAGTGTAATGCCATGTGTAAGTTTACGATCTTGTTTCCATACAAAGACAAAACGTACGTAATAAGTTTAACCGTTGTTTCTTAACGCTGTTTCAGTTCGATAATCTGGGAATTGTTTCCTTAAGCAGGGGTCAAAACGAGCGATTTCTATTTAAATGCTGGTTTTGAAGCGGCGTGTCGCGGGTGCTGGCTCTTAATAATGCGTTTCTGAAGCATGATATGTAAATGAGGAAGCGGGGCGCTCGTTTGTTTAATCGGATTACTCACATCCCCGCTAATGTTCTTCGTTTGCAGTGCAAAAAACAGATATGCACCAACGCTGCTCTCTCCAGCCGTTATCTGCAACTCGAGTAATTTCTGTGAGAACCTTTCGAACGTAAACCCGGACACCACCCATCCGATTTTCATAACTCCTTCACCAATTAAAAAACGATCTTCTTCCCGACGGAGATGGACTTCAGGACAGCGTTCTAATATCAAATCCTTAATCACTAAAACAAATCTTTTACAAGGCCTAGATGTTAGAATACGAAAACGTTGACGTTGTAATAGGTGTATTTACTTTCTCTACTACGCATAGTAAGTAGGAGAAGTATTGCATTCCACCCAAAAATTCGATACCGAGATTTCACTGCAAATTTAAGGGAATAACAAGCAATATCTCGAAAATGGTACACTCAACAAAAAAAATGTATATGACATAAATTGTGTATTTTACCGCGATCTACATTTTTTGTGTAGAAAAATTTAGTCTATCTCTTATGGTTATGCAAATGTCGTTCACAATGAAGAATACTTTTAAAGACATTCCCAGAAAATTCAATATATACATTTTATTTGCCATAAAAATATCTTAAACATATGATACTTTAATCAAAATCGTTAGAGCCGTTTTTGAGAAAATACAAATTTTCAAAAAATGTTCCATGTAAAGCGTAGTCTGGGGTGGGGGGATTTTCTTGAAAACCTTCGTGTCGCATCTCTGGAAGTTACTGAACGTAAGTACCAAGTTTGGTGTTTATCCGACTGTTCGTTACTGAGTTATGCTGTTCACATTCACACACACACACGGATATGTTTCGAAAAATGCTTTTATAGGATTCAGAAGGCCTCAAAACATGTATTTCCTGTGAAATCTCGGTATGGAATTTTTGGGTGGAATACGATACTTCCCCTACTTACTATACGTAGTAGAGAAAGTAATAATGGAATTGTGATTATGCAAACGAAGTGCAAAGAATAATTCATGTTTTTTAATTTATACGTTGAATAAAATCGCAAAAGAATGAATGGTAAAGAAACATTAACTCACGCACAATTGAACATTCATACTGTACTAATGAGGCACGATATAAGTATGTGTGATAGAAGGGGAATTAAAACAGTTACGAAACAAGAGGGTGGGTCATTGGAAGGACAGTTAGACAGGTAAAGAAAACCAAAGAAACGTTCTGTGTTGTAGTTACTAGTGAGGCTGGGACCTGCAAAATGTTGTATTGTTTTCGTTGTGCAATTGTGCATTTCTCTATCGCCGTGCCCCTCACTCACCTCTATTCCCTAGCCCGGTATTGTCAACAAAAACACAAGCACCCTCCTCCAAGCGCACTCATATCGTGGCCAAGTGGTACATTTAAAAATGTCGAAATGCACAATAAAGATTTATAATGACGCATGTCCCAAGTGAATTAATTTAATATTTTTGGCAAACATTTCAGCTCTCCCGTCTCCTCTTGAATGTTTTTCGGTGCATACGGTCAAGGGTCAACAGCTCAATCAAAGAGAAACTGTATGACCATTGTTCGGAAGTGTTATCTCTCAATTAGGAGACAACTCTGGGCCTGCTCAGTGACCCCTATGGGGACACTCGGAATACCGTGTGTTCCCTAGATGTATAGTGAACAGCGAGGTGCCTCCGCAGTAACGTATAAGGCCTGCATTTGGGAGGTCCAGGGTTCGATTTCCTTCGACTGCATACTCTGACCTTGGATTTTTCATGGCTTTCCCTGGTCGGTAGTCGTATGCTGAAGTGGCCTCTCATCTACTACAATTTTGTTCCCAGCATTTCCCTTTTCTTCTCATATTTCATGTGTGCTTCTAGGTTTCGTGGTGTATGGCGGTGCCGGACAGATGGCGCGGATGCTTGCCCAAATAAAGGAGTACTCCTCGTGGACATTAGAGGGCTGCTTGGTCGGCGGGTCATTTATCGTCCTCTCTAGGCAGCTTCAACAGTGGGACCGATCTTCGACCCTGGAACCGTTAGCGGCTTCCGCGCGTCTTTGTGCCATGTGTGCCTGCGCCCTGTAGCCTCCTGTGGTTTCTTCACTTCATCCCTTCCTTCAGGTGGATGTAGTTAAAACAGATCTCTCTTATGTTTTTCTGATTCAGTTTTCAAGAAATAAAATTGTAATACTTTGATAATAAATGGCATGTTCAGTGTATTTATAGAGGGTTTCACTTAAACGTTTCAGTTTCCGTTCTAGCATCTATGGTCATTTGAAATGTGTTAGTCTAGTCCGCACCACCCTGTAACCCACGGTGTAGAAACCACCGCTGTCTACAAGAACAAAGGGAATACGTATTTACTCGCAAGGTTTTTGTTCTCCCAAGCTATCACAAGACAAGATCGATTGTAAAATCCTGTACGACCCGCCTTATATATACACTTACCTTGCGTGCTGCTGTCAGTTTTTGTTTGCACTAATGAAGACATTATTTAGTGCTTGGGAGTAATAAAGACGCCCTAAACATATCAAGCTATTTCAGAACTAAACATAGGGAGAAGGTTTCAGTAAATCAGGTCAGTAGTTGATTTGGTGAATCCATTTCTACATTCTGAAGTATAGAGCAAAAACCAGTTAATCCACGTAATTGTTATCCGTATAAAGTCACTAAAGCTTTGAGAATGTGAAACAATGAGATGTGGTAAGCCAAAGCAGCTCTTCGTAGGTTTGTATTGAAGATTAAATAGTAAGGCGTGCAAGTCTGGTTGCGCTCCAACAATGTGCAATGTCAGTATTTCTGTGTACGTGCATGCAGGTGGTACGCCATAAGCTGGGATGAATCTCAAGCCAGATCGTTTCCCTGTGTTGATTTTCTTTGAATTTAAGTACGTCCAGGGGAAAGAGAATGTCTTGAAAGACTGCATCGGGCATTGGGGGATCTTTGCCTTCACAATCCACGATTACTTGAAGGTTTTCAGAGTTTAGAAGAGGAAGGGATTCCCTGAAGATAAAGACCACACAACAACGGATAAAAATCTGATGAAGGCAGAGCACACGTTGCGGGAAGATCATCATTGCACGCATTATCAGATTGAATAAGCTCTGAATATTGGATCGGCAGAGTGAACACCAACCTTAAAGAAAACCTCACGTCAGGATGTTCTGCAGTCAATGGATCCCCCACCACCTCACAAATGAGCAGAAACAGGCAATCCAGCAATCGAGAACAGGTTGCCCAGGTGAATCTGTGATCGCCTCAGTACCTAGCCGCATATGCGGCTTTACCTGTGCAATGAAGAAGGTTTTAAAGAATATACACAAGCTTTTGATATTTGTCTATTTGTCTTGGGTGCAGTTTAGCTTTCTGCGCTACCATTGGCTGGGTCTTGGTGTTCCCACATGGGCGGACTAGCGACCACGTGGTGACCAAGCCCAATACTGCTTAACTTGGGCGACTGCTTGTGTGATCGTCAAGCCAAGCAGGCCGGTATGGCAGCAAAGCAGGATGGGAAAACTAGGTAGTGGTATGGGGTATCCAAGTTGGCAGCAGGGCGGGTCGCTGCTAGATGGTCACTCGTCCAGCTAGTAACCAAGCCCAATGCTGCTTAACTTGGGGGAGCTTTTGATGTGAGGGATTGGCAAACCTCAGCCTCGGGGCCTAAGCCGTCCTTCGGCAATCAGTAACTCTTTCTCCGCCTTGGCGGCTTGTGGTCATAACGGCCCAAAGAGTTCCACAGCTGGTTGGTGTGGTAAGTGATTTTTGTGTACATTGTACGGGTTCTCTCCCGCACCACGTCCACGATGTATGGGTGACCGGAATGGGTGTGTAGGATGTAGAAACAGGCACGTGAGCTGTAGTACATGTAATGGGGGAAGATCCAAAATCATATTTAACGTCGCAACAGGTGACGAAACCTAGACATACCAGTATGATTCAGAAACTAAGCGACAGCTATCGGTCTGGGTCCTCCCAGAAGAGGATCGCCCCAAAAGTAAGGCAAACAAGAAGTTTTGATAAGGAGATGATCTGCTCGTTCTTCTCAGCTAGTGACGATATTGTGACAATTCCGCTTGAATGGTCAAATACTGCCACTGCCAGATGGTACACCACAAGTCTTCAGTGAACTGAGAGCAGAGCGTCCTAACACTGGCCTAAAACCATTATGCATTAGAGCAAAGTAATAACATAAAGAAAAGATGAGATCTGTTTTCTTCGCTTGGGCTGTGTGTTGCCATCAGAGGCCTTTGAGAGCGTCCACGGCAGCCACGTGCTTAGGGCTGATTTTCACCTTTGTTTATCTCAAGTGTGTTTCTTATTTTGGGAAGAGTATAGTTACTCGTAAGAATGTACAAGTATGAGGTTCACCCTAAGAATTTTAGAACGAACACAATAAAATTTTAAATTTTAAAAACTTAGATCTAAACATTGCATCTTCTCAAAATATTCTCCAACGTCTTATCTATCCAAATCACGTTTCAAATGCCGAACATCATTCTTCTTTGGAGAGAGTGCAAATAGATTCTTCGTAAATAGCTACTGTAGGTTCAGGTGATTCAAATGGAATTTTTTCTTTTACTTTGGTGAATAGAAAAATTCCGATGTGTTACACTCACATGACTTTCTCTACTCTTGAACAAACTATTTTTACAAAGTCTTATTCTCCATCTATTTCATATTAATCGAGATAAACATTTGCAGAAACGATCTTTTGACATGCAAAGAGAATTACATTTTACATATAGCGACCAGTTCTAAAAATATTTGACTATCGCTTAAGGCGTACTATGTTCCCCTTGTTTTGTATTTGCAAGGGCAATACAGAAATACAGCAGCCTTTAAGCATAGGCATATCTCTTAATTGCTGGTTGCTATGTGCAGCACCATTCTCTTTGCCACATATTATTATTCTTTGCATATCTAAGACAAAAAAATGAATAACGAATTCCCATTTGAGAAAAAGTATAAGTATTGGAAAATTTAAGGGAATACAAGGAATATCTCGAAAGTGGTTCACTCAACAACAAAAATGTATGTGACATAAATTGTGTATTTTAACGCGATCTAAATTTTTTGTGTAGTAAAATTTTGTCTATTTCTTATGGTTTACCAGTTATGCAAAAGTCATTCACAATGAAGAATACTTTTGGAGACATTCCCAGAAAATTCAAGATATACATTTTATTTGTCATGAAAATATCTTAAATATATGATATTTTAATCAAAATCGTTAGAGCCATTTTTGAGAAAATTAAAATTTTCGAAAAATGTTCCATGTAAAGGGTAATCGGGGGTGGGGGGATTTTCTTGAAAACCTTCGTGTCGCATTTCTGGAAGATACTGAACCTAAATACCAAGTTAGGTGTTTATCCGACTGTTCGTTTCTGAGTTATGCTGTTCACAGACACACACACACACACAGAAAGACGCACACACGGACATATTTTCAAAAATGCTTTTTTTTTGGATTCAGGCGGTCTCAAAACATATATTTCCGGTGAAATCTCGGTATGGAATTTTTGGGTGGAATGCAGTACTTCCCCTACTTACTATACGTAGTAGAAAAGTAAAAAAACGATGCAGTTGTCGCACTGTACACCAGGAGTGTGCTAACAACGCTTGAAGGATCTGACTGGACATTTTTGAACCATAAGCCAAAACCGGTCAGGTCACTTCTAATCAGTATTTAAAATAATGAAACATGCAAAATCAATAACTTATGCTTTTCAATAAAACTTAAATAAAATTACAAAATGGTATTGTGACAAGTCATAGGAAAAATTAATGTTGAAATAAATAAGGTATTCAGTGACAAATGTGACGAATATCTGCCTGTACCTACTTTCCTGAACCGCTTTTAGAGGTGTGATAGAGTTGTGTTTTCAGTGTTCGTTTCCGCGTAACATGCGACTGCGATTACCCTCAATTATTGGAACTTAGATATCGATGTAGTAACACTTGTAGTGCGACGCGACGGGTATAGCCCCGCGTAAAGTACACTTCGCAAATTACAAGAATGATCGGAACATGTAAACGTTTCCTTCTATCTTCATGCAGATTCATTCACAGGGTTGTCAACTACATAAGTCAGGGCTCCGTAAAGAGACTGCAATTACACAGTAGTACACAAGCTGTCAACGCGAGCAAATAAGCTACCATGATTCAGTTCGACACAGCGGAATTCCGCTCTATTTGGCAACATGTTAAATACTAGTAAACAAACGTCAATATGAGCATATAAAGCCATCTTGATTCAGTATGGCGCAAGGGAATCCCGTTATTGTTGGGGACATGGTGGTAAAAAATAGTGTAAACGCGTGCAGATAAACTGCTCTTAAATCTGTTCAGCTCAGCGGAATTCCTGTACCTTTGGTAAACAGTGTCAAAGCGTGCAAATAAACAGTTGGTCTTGAATCTGTTCGGCGCAGCGGAATTTAGTTACCGTTGGCAACATTATAGTAATAACAATGTCAAAGCGTGCAGATAAACAGCTGGTCTTGAATCTGTTCGGCGCAGCGGAATTTAGTTACCGTTGGCAACATTATAGTAATAGCAGTGTCAAAGCGTGCAGATAAACAGCTGGTCTTGAATCTGTTAGAAGCAGCGGAATTCCACTGCTGTGCAACATTGTAGTAAAAACACTGTCAAAGCACGCAGATAAATTGTCTTGAATCTTTTCGGCGCAACGAATTTTGCTATTGTTGGCAACATTGTAGTAAAATGACTGTCAAAGCGTGCAGATAAACTGGTCTTGAATCTGTTCGGTGTAGCGAAATTTCGCTACCGTTGGCAACATTATAGTAATAGTAGTGTTAAAGTGTGCAGATCAGCAGCTGGTCTTAAATCTGTTCGGCGCAGCGGAATTTCGCTACCGTTGACAATAAGGCACAAAGTAGTACCCCAGCATATAAACTCTCCAGGCCACTCACCCCGGAGTAGTATTCTTCTCATCTGAGAACAGCAGTAACATCCGTGATTGATAGGAAGTATTACATTAAGAAACACATCTCCCTATAGAACAGTGAAGAATTAGCATACGTAACACGAAGCCTGTTCCACTACAGGGCAAATACTCGCAAGTATTTGCATACATAATCTCATTATCAGCATCAGTCAACATGACGGCCATTTGCTAACCGTTTGACGCAACAGTTTAAACTTGCACGTTACAAACAGGTAAGGGAGACCTCGTTTATCAAACTGGGTGACAGCCGCCGCCCTGTCAACAAGTGCCTCTTTAATATTCCCACTAACGAGCATTTTGGGAAGTGGCAACTTTCTTCATGCTTGTGCCACAAGTACGGCTTGACGTTTCGTGTTCAACTGCTTCATAACGTTTTATTCTTAACACAGCGTTAACAATTACAGCAATAGAATTTCCGGTTTTACTTCATTAAGTACTCCTTAAGGCAGAGTTGTTAGACGGCTCGCCTCTCACCAAGGCGGCCCGGGTTCGATCCTAGGGACCCGCATGTGGAATTTGTGGTGTCTGGGCGGGTTTTCGACGGGTTCCCCGCCATTCATTCTTTCAACTGGTCCATCACCAACTTTCCTTTTATCATTTCATAACACCTACGTCCTCACACCAGGCATCGGGCTGATCACCCACGTGATCCAAAGTGTCTGCTCCTTGACAGACCTCTGACCGCAGGCACCCGCTTGTAACTGCTGCATACGAGGAGGGTAAACAGACAAGGAAGATGAAGAACTACTCCCTTACTATCGAGATTGCAACAGAAATACACATTTAAGATCCACTGAGCTCCAAAAAACACAATTTTAGTGTATGTATGTGAACTGCACAACTAGTAAATGAAATAGGTTAACTACCAGGCACGGTATTTGTAAAACAAAGGGGGGACAGCTTGCGAGATGTATTGTCGCTACTACCCTACAGAAAGAAGTAATGGAGTGCAGGGACAGGCCTCAGAGACGCGCGAAAGTTCCTAACGGTTCCTGGCTCCGTCCTACTATTGGATTTTCCCAGAGAGGGCGATGAACCGCCCGTCGGCGCCACGAAATCTGGAAGCACATCTGTAGCTCGAGAAGGAAACGGAATGAAAGGGAAATCGTGGTAGATGGGAAACCACCTCAGAATTCGTCTACCACCCAGAAAAATACATGAAGCGGTCCACAGGAATCGATTCTGGGAACTCCTCAATGCGTGGCGGGGTCATCTCGCCCATTAACGTGGTATTTAAGTTCAGCATTTTCCAAAGATTTCAAGACAATCCATGTTTAAAATGTTTGCATGCCTCATGAAACGTATGTCTTGAAATTTATGTGTCACGTGGTCCCCTTTACTTGATACATTTCTTTAAAAATATTTATAAGAAGGAAACAGAGAGACAAAAACCTATTACCTCATAAAAATACATACTTTGTGCCATATTTTGTTTCGTACTGTTAGCCCTTTTAGAAATATTCCATGTTGGAGGTTTACACCTTTCCCAAACTTCATCTGACGGACATGATTGTAAGCTTGCTTTTCCTGCCCTCCCATCTTTCCATCACAAGAGCTTTTTACCACAGAAAACCATTTGAATGCTGTTTTCGAATATTGTAACCCATCTAAAATCTGTTGTCATAAGTGGGCACTTTTTACTTAATTTGAAATTATTCCTAGGCAAAAATTTGTGGTGTATTACATTCACATGACTTCCTCTACCCTCCAGCGTTTATAAGTGGGTACACAAACTATTCTTACTATACCTTATTCCTCGATCTACTACATTTTACCAGATAAAACTTTACAGAAACAGCTACATTACACATTTCGTTATAGACACAAAGAGAACAGCGATAGTCAAATGTTTAACAACTGGACGCTATATGCTGACTTTAAAATTCCATACTGTTTCCATGACATCGCGAGAAACAACTGAAAATCTTAGGACTAGAAAAGAATGGCTAAGTATCGAACAATAACGAATATCTCGGAAATGTCTGATTCTACAAAAAAGTTATTTTAACTAAATTGTGTGTATTAAAGAGATCTACATTTTTGTGTGGTACTTTTAATCTAAATCGTTAGAAACATTTGTTTAGAAAATGAAAATCTTCTGAAAATATTCAACGTGAGGGGTAATTGGGTACTGAGGAATTTTCTTTAAAATATTTGCGTCAAATCCTTGAAAGATACTGAACTTAAATACCAAGTTTGGTACTTATTCGATTTTTCATTTTTAACTTATGCTGTTCATAGACATACACAGACACACAGACTGATACAAACAACTTTTTTCTAAAAATGCTTTTGTTTATTATGGGGGCCTAAAACATGTATTTCTGGTGAAATCTCGGTATCTAATTTTAGGGTGGAATGTAATACCTTCTCTACTTACTATGCACGTGGTAGAGAAAGCAAATAGGAAATTTCGGATAGATACCAAACTTCGTATCCAGGTTCACCATCTTCTAAAGCTGTGAAATTAAATTGAGTTTTATTTTTGGACGCTCTTTAACCACTATGGTCCTTAGCGTCCCATTCTATATTGGGCGTGAAAGACCGGTAATTTTACTCAGAGGCCTCTTTATCAGGCTTGAGGTTCTTTTATGTACCGTAAATCTGCGACACGGGACCACCGGCTTTTCAAAAAAGATTGTTAATTTCTATTATCATAAAATAGCCCTAACGATCTTATTAAAACAATACGTATGTAAGAATAATGCATCATAATCAACAAATAAACCATTTATTGATTTAAAAAACAAAACAGAACAAAAATAGAGTTGTTTGCTTTAGCCATTTTCCACAAGACACAGCTTACTGAAGTGATAAGATCCGCTCAAATAATATGAATAATAAATAATAAACCATAATAATAATATTAATAAGCATCTAATCAAAATAATGAGGGGAATTCCAATATGAGGGAAGAATAAACGAAAACATTAAGAATTAGAAAAGGGGGGAATAAAATCGTAACGAAAGAAATAAAGTACAGATAAGATATTAATAAATAATCAGAAAGTGATATAAAATGTAGAAAATGTGTATTTGAGAACGAAGAGACTTGGCGAAAACCGTGAAAAGGTTGAAGACTTAGGAACGTACACGAAGAGAGATATTAGTAAGCGATAAGTCACAATAGGAACCGAGTAGAGCTCTCAGGATGCGAAGACAACCGAAACCGAATTCAGTCAAGCGCACAAAAAATTCAGTCTATCGAACATAAGTTGTTAATGGTAGACGCGAACGGTGCTCGGGCGACGAAATTAAGAGCCAATGGAAGACGAAAAAAATTTAGAGAGATAGCCAATAAGAGTTAATAAAAGTCACGTGGATAGCAAAAAGATAGATCGAAACTAGAAAAGAGGCGTGAAATAGAAAATTATCTACGACAGAGAGCAACTTTCAGACGTGTGTAAGATGCTTCACTGTGTGTCGAACCGTAGGGGAGAGAAGATGAATACTTTGTGTCGAACCGTAGGGTAGAGAAGATTACTCCGTGTTGTACAGTGAGGGAGAATAAGATAGAAGTAGAAATTCAAAGTATTTTATATCCGAGAGGGAAACAGTGCAGATGTCTACGAGTGTTTATTTATGTATCGGAAAACTAGTTTAAAGTAAACGTGAGTAAAAGGGTAGCTGGAACATGACTAAAGATTAAGTCATTAAAGTAACATTGTAACGTCTTTAACTTCGAAAAGTACTTAGGAAAGAGTAATGCACGGAAACAATAGCTGGGGATGACAGGAGTAATCGCGTCTTGTGTGAAAGGGTATTTGGACGAGGACAACAGTGTGGATCTTCAATAAACGGGTCATCTGAGAGGAGAACAGTGAGCTTCGTTCATCTCCCATCCACACTCCCTGAGGTAAGAGTTACCAGAACCCATATTCCTCTACCTGAGTAGCCGGCAGCAACATCCATCCTCCCGAATTACCAACGCCAAGAACCGATAATTACACTTTTTTTAAACCCCGCTACATTACCTATAAAGACATTGTATAGTATATAATTTAAATAATTTGATTTTGTAAAATACATTTTATACATGTAATACGGATTCATATAGAAAAGAAAAACACACCTACACAGATGATTAATTACTCTTGGTATACATCTATGTTTTGTATATGCAATGATGAATAATTGATACCGAATCATTAAGTACATTGTCTGTTATAGGTAACATCTATTGTTTATGTAGACCTATTTATGAAAAGAGCTAAATGCTTACTTGTAGATGGTCCCAAGGGCGTAAAATAGGATAGCTTGAACTTGTAAATTACAATGATCGAATTGAGATTTGTATGTCTCTTACAAGAAAGGAATAAAACTTTTATAAGTGGGCTTCTTTTCTTTATCAACCTTTTAAGCTTAAAATAGCCTGTGTAGTACTCTTCGGTCCGAATGAATCTTGTATAACTTTGTATACGTAGTAAACCACAATATGCAGACAAAGGCTCACTTCATGAAAAATTTAGAGTTCGTTAAAACAGATTACTTATGTGAAATGCACATTTTGTGTCATCAACCATTTCCTAGATATTTGTCCTTATTGGTTTGGATTTTCCAATACAATACAAAGAAACACAGAATATACAATGAAGAAACTGCACTTTTACGCGTAGCCTGTGTGAAGAATTTAATGTGCAGTTCTTTAATGTATTATCATTTATCTCACCGACAACTTTATTAATGAATCTGCGGCAACTCAGTCTATACCACATTGTGGTAAGAGTCTCTGGCCACCTGGCCTTGAGAAGTGTGTGGTCTCGTCGCTGGCCGGCGCGTGGTTGGACGTAGAGAGGGTGGATTCCCTCTCCGTCCTTCCGACTTCACCGAAAATTTGAAAAGACACGCTTGGTTGTAAAAATAAGGCCAATCGCTGGCTCTGCCGTTCGATTCAATGCCCTTTTGCTTCCTCGGCGAGCCCTTATTGCGTGCGAGCAGGGTTGTCTGCGTGAGAAGAGAAGGTGAGTCCCGAGTTTGGCTGTTAGTGAGACGATGAGTTGTGCGCCGTTAATTGAAGTGCTATGTGCTAAGAGACACGACCTATTTCGGGGTGTAAAAGAGAAAAGTGTCTTATTTTTACTTTCTCTACTACGTATAGTAAGTAGGGGAAGTATTGTATTCCACCCAAAAATTCGATACCGAGATTTCACCGGAAATATATGTTTTGAGACCCCCTGAATCCAAAAAAAGCATTTTTGGAAACATGTCCATGTGTGTGTATCTGTGTGTGAACAGCATAACTCAGAAACGAACATTCGGATGAACACCAAACTTGGTATTTAGATTCAGTATCTTCCAGAGATGCGACACAAAAGTTTTCAACAAAATCCCCCCACTCCAGATTACCCTTTACATGGAACATTTTTCGAAAATTCTAATTCTCTCAAAACTGGCTGTAACCATTTTTATTAAAATATTATATGTTTAAGATATTTTCATGACAAATGAAATGTATATCTCGACTTTTCTGGGAATGTCTCCAAAAGTATTCTTCATTGCGAACGACTTTTACATAACTAGTAAACAATAAGAGATAGACAAACTTTTGGTACACAAAAAAAGTAGATCGCGTTAAAATACACAATTTATGTCATATACATTAAAACATTTGATTATCGCTTAAAACCTACCATATTCCCCTTGCATCTACAATAAAATTAGCAATAAGATTAACTTCTCGATTAACATGAAGCATATGGAGAATAAGCGTTTGTAAAAGTAGTTTGTACAAGAGTAGAGAAAGTCATGTGAGTGTAACACATCAGAATTTTTTTAACATTGAACTGACGTGTTAATGATGGTTTTCCTTATAGTGAAACTAAAGTTAGCCAAGTTAACATGAACGGTTCGGGAAAGTCACGCTATGAAGGAACGGTTTATATTAGATGAGTAGTTTCCCTGACAACTTTAAACGAGGGTTGATCAAGAAACTGAGGCTGACTCTTTTTTCGCAGAAGTTTATGAGTCTATTTCAATATTTGTAAGATCTTTATCAAAATATTCCTCTTCTACTTCAATGGGGTTCTTATAGCTTTTCTGCCAGCTCTCCAACAGATGAGGCAGGCAATTCTTTGTCAATCCTTGAGAGTTGCTTCCCAATTCTTGAGTACTACTTCAGAGTTCTCAAGTCGAATGTCCCAGAGTGACAGGAATGAACAAAAGTCACTGGGAGTGAGTTCGGGGCTATAAGATGGATATGGTAAATGTAGCCAAAAACTGCATCACTTATTTGTGACACGTGATCGTGTCTTCTCCTGATAAAGTCTCCACCCATCATGATGAAGCTGTGTGCAATGTATACTCGGTCACACTAAAAGTGGCCGGTCTCTTGAGCATCCGGAACTTCCTTGAATCCCATGGGATGCCACACCCCTCCCAATCCTCTTCCCAACCTCATCCTCACCGTAAACCCAAACGCCATTAATACATTATCACCAGGAATACCAAACATCTTCTCCTTCACTTCGCTAGGGGGCAGGCTGGGCCTTGGTCAAGCCTGTCTCCTAGCAAACATCCTTACTCCACTGGCGATCGCACTGCGGCCCAGTTTTAACCATCACCTCGGACTGCGCGGGTGCTTTAGGCGGTACCGCAGCAAACCTTTCCTTTCAATCCGGTGGAGGAGTTTTTAGTGGGTATGCCGACGCCTCGGTGAGTCCCACACTCTCAGTCCCGACTCCCATCGGGGCTGGGGTAAGTGATTAAATCATTTTCTCCTCCACTCGAAAAAAAATTGAGCAGTTGATTACCTTCAAGTCCACAACCGTCAACTACTGGCGCCGCTTTGTCCAATACAGGCCACTAATTTGGACTACCTCTTCACCGTGCTTGACGTGGAGGAGTGCTTAGCTACTTAACTTCTACTCAAGCAGCTCGAGTTCGATCCTTCGTAGTAGATTGTTGTTGTTCTGTTTTTTACAGCTCGTTTTACTCTATTATGGTTAAATAATATTGCTCGTGTTACTTGATTCTACTTGGAAGAATGATAGTTTCTGCCCCACGTATGGAAAGCCAGTTTGAAGAAGTTATATTGTATTTCGACTGTTGGGGAGCCGAACTTGAAGTAGTTGCACCACCCGGTAGCGTTCGCCCCAAGTTTAAAAATATTAACTTTGTAATTTTGACTGTTTCTTTAAATATTATATATTTATGTTTGCCTCGGCTGCGTCAGTATTATTGTTAGAGACATGGATTTCTTTGCAGGGAGTAGTGCAGCTAAGAATGTAGGCTTACACAGATTATAATTTGTACTTCACTCCTTTTATTAACTCTTTAAACGATTAAAATAACACTTCACTGATATAGAGAGACAGCTGTGAGATTATTTATTAATTACTTGCACTTTTTAACACGTAAACTATTTTCGTCTCACACTGAATACGTATTAAACTACTCGAGGACGCGTCTCGCGTCCGGTTAGGAACGCTGTCTACTAGCAACTGACTTCTGAATTTGTACAATTTGCCCTATTTCATTTTATGATTGGCTAATCCTACTCCAATAGAATATTTTCATTTAACTAAATTTTTTCTGGTTGTTCATTGGCTATTTTATAAACTGTCTCAAAATTTACATTATTGTTGCTCCAATAATTACAAGTAGCATTATTAAATTTTCTTATTCATTATTGCCTCAAGGTTACCTTATTGTTACCTCATTGTTAGCAACTTTTAGCCTATTATACTCACAGGTCCTACATTGTTAAACTACCTAATACATTCACATAACATTATTGAACATGCACATAATAATATAAACATAATACAGTGACTGCTACATAAACTTTATATATTATATTATATACATATTGCTTTAATATTATATCTTATATTATATAATTTAATTGAAATCATTTAAGTGTTAAAAATACTGCCTCAACTTATAAATATAATTACACAATAATGGTGAAATTAGTGGTTATAAAATTAACTTGACTGAGTATAAAACCTCTCTAGACCGATTAATTAATGTCATGGTTGCCATCTACCGGTATGACGGACTACTACATAAAGCCCATATACGTGAAAGATTGAGAAAACCTGTTATATTTTTACTCATGGATTTAAAGTGAAAGGGGGGGGGCTGTTGAGTAGCTCCATCGAGATTTGAACTTGCAACCTCAGGAACAGTAAGATAACTCTCTACCACTGAGCTAAGAATGCTGCGGTAAGCGTGTCATTGTAACCAACTTAAGTTACACTCCACTTGAGAATCATAAATCAATAAAGTGTGTTTTTGTTACAAATATTTAGTGTTGAAACACACTGAAACATCTGCCACATTGAAATCTCATACATGAATAATTTTCTTAGAAGACTTTTGTGATTATAGTTGTGTTCCCCTTTATAATTACTACAAGCATATACGCAGTCTTGTGAACAAAGCCTGGCTTTCCCGAGTGCTCAGTTTTAAATTGACCAAGAGTACTTCCTCGGTGTAGCCAATGCTGAGGTGCAGTGTGTTGGTGTAACAGAAGTGAGGGGTCACCAACATCTTCCCTGCAGATGAACAACATTTTTGGTATTGGAAAATCTCGCGATTGCCACAATAGTACTGCCTTTTTTATCTGCGATGAAACCATGTCTTATGAACGGTGATAATTGATTCCACAAGAGCATTTCCTTCATCAGTAAAGAGTCGCAGGCCCTTATAACTTTTGTTCAGGACTAAACACAGATGGGCCATAATTCATAATTGTAAAGACACTGTCAAATGAAACTCTGAGGCAGTATTTTTGACACTTGAATAATTTCAGTCTAATTATATAATATAAAATATAACAACAGCCCACCTTAAAGCAATATGTGTATGTAACATTATGTAAAAAGTGTATATTACAGACATTTTAAATGTTTATATTATTGTATCCATGTGTATTATGTTATATGAATGTATTAGATAATTTAATAATGTAGGAGCTCTGAGAAATAGGTTTAAAGTTGCACAATGAGGTAACCTTGAGGCAATGATGAGTTTGAGAGTTTAAATGTTACTAGTCATTATTAGAGCAACAATAATGTAAATTTTGAGACAGTTTAAAAATAGCCAATCAACAACCAGAAAAAGCTTTAGTTAAATGAAGGTATTTTATTGGACTAGGATTAGCCAATCAGAGACTTGAAATACAGAAAATTACAAATTTAAGAGGTGGAAAACAGTTCAGTTGCTTCTAGACAGTGCTCATAACCAGACGCGAGATGCGTCCTCGAGAAATTAAATACGTTTTCGTGTGAGACGAAAATAGTTTACGTGTTATAAAGTGCAAGCATTAAATAAAAGAATCTCACAGCTCTCTATGTCATTGAAGTGCTATTTAATTTGTGTCATGGAATAATAAAAAGGAGTGAATTAAAACTAAAAGCTGTGTAAGTCTATATTCTTCAGTCGCTCCACAACCCTACCAAGACTTCCATGTCTCTAACAATAATACTGACGCAGCCGAGGCAAACACAAATATAATATCTAAAGAAACAGTCAAATTACAACGCTAATATTTTTAAACTTGTGGCGAAGGCTACTGGAAACTGTTTACTATACATGCGGATGCAACTACTACAGGTTCGGCTCCCCAACAGTTGAAATGTAATCAGTTCAAATATAATACAACTTCTTTAATACATCTTCTTCGAACTGGCTTTCAATACGTAAAGAGAATATCTACTTTAAATTTGCGCCCAACGTGGGGCAAATAACAATACAACACCTTCAATACAATCTACTTCAAATTGACACCAAAACGTGGGGCTAATAAACTTCAACTTTCAACATTTTACTTAGTTTACAGATTGGACTTCTGTTACAGCAGGTCGGAACACCACACCGACCGTGATTAATGATGGAAAATCGACCTTCTTTTGAAATCCTTGAAGCACCTAAACAGTTCCCTGAGGAAGTCAGCTCTCCCAAATCTAAGAACTTCCATAGACAAAGCTTAATGTTTTACAAATGATTATATAAACAACAATAACATAAGAAGACAAAACATAGTAATTACTGAAATAAAATCCAATCTTTGGTAAAATGCTAATTTAGGGTGAAATCAACAGAAAAAATTAAAACACACAATTTATTTCAAATAACTTTTTTGTGGTATCAGGCATTTCCGAGATATGCGTTATTAATGGTTCGAATTGTTCAATACTTTGCCATTCTTTTAAGTCCTGGCGATTTTCAGTTGTTTCTTGTGATGTCATTGAAATGAAATTTTAACGCCAAATTGCAACATGCAGTTCTTAAACATTTGACTATCGCTATTTCCTTTGTACCTATAGCGAATGTGTAATGCAGGTATTTTTGGAGAGGCTTATGTCGATTAAAATGAAGTACATAGAAAAACAAACTTTTATAAGAGTAATTTGCATTTTCACTAATAAACGATGCAGTGTAGAGAAAGTCATGTGAATGTAACGCATAAGATTTTTCAGCATGTACTTCAACTGGTTGTTGTTCATTCGTCTCCATTCTCACTTTTGGACCGACGATGAATACATTTGGAATGGCGAGTATATCAAATTAACGAGAGAGGCTGCATACTTCTTCAAATACTCTACACTCATTTGCTTTTAAGGCTTCAGTAATAATGAATGTTATTTTACGATGCTGACAATTCCACAGTGTCTCCTCGAGAGCACAGGCGCCCAAAATGTGGCCAAGGATTTCCATCTCACTATCGCAATCGTGACAGTGGTTACCGTCTCGGGACCTTCCTGGACAGCGGTCAAATATTGGCAGTTATTCACTGCTAGTCGGGTTGTCGGATCCATTTATTAGCTGGACTGTATGCTTGTATAGTATAACCGCTTTACCTTTTTGAGAGAGGGTACACTAGGATTGAAATTCACACTCTCTGTCCTTAAACCTCGCTAGCCCATTCGGAATATTATCAAGTTAGAGCTGGCTACCTATGTGGCTCGCATTCGGGAAGCCCTGTTCAAACCTCCGGGGCCACAATCTTACCGAAGGTCTTTTTCGCGGTCTTCCACGGTCGCTAGGCCAAAGCCAGGCTGGATCAATTATACAAATTTTCCTACCATCCCTTTCATCCCTACACTTCATTTATTTCTTCTTCACCGCCATACCAGCCATTCGGCTGATCACTCATCCTGGATACGCTATGATATAGAGTTTGCTTGCTCCTCAACAAGCTACTGACACAAGGTATTGATCTGATCACTCATCCTGGATGTGCTATGACCCAGACTTTGCTTGCTCCTCGATAGGCTACTGATCTAAGGCATTGGACTGATCACTCACTCTGGATACGCTATAATATAGGGTTTGCTTGATCCTCGATAGGCTACTGACCCAAGGTATTGATATCATCACCCATCCTCGATATGCTATGATCCAGAGTGTGCTTACTTCTCGACAGGCTACTGACACAAGACATTGGACTGATCACCTATCCTGGAATTACTATGATCCAGAGTGTGCTTACTTCTCGACAGGCTACTGACACAAGACATTGGACTGATCACCTATCCTGGATATACTATGATCCAGAATGTGCTTGCTTCTCGACAGGCTACTGGCACAAGACATTGGACTGATCACTCATCCTGGATGTGCTAGGATCCAGAGTTTGCTTGCTTCTCGACAGGCTACTGACACAAGACATTGGGCTGATCACCCATCCTGGATATGCTATGATCCAGAGTTCCTTGCTTCTCGACAGGCTACTGACACAAGACATTGGGCTGATCACCCATCCTAGATATGCTATGATCCAGAGCTTGCTTGCATCTCGACAGGCTACTGACACAAGACATTGGTCTGATCACCTATTCTAGATATGCTATGATACAGGGTTTGCTCGACAGGCTACTGATTCAAGGCATTGGCTTGTAAGTGCTACAAAGAGGAGGGTAAGCCATTAAAGGCGAAGGAGAATTGAATACTATGTCAAATATTGCAAGCGGTAAACATTTGAAAATTTTAAGATCTAACATTTTGCATTGCATTTATGAAGAATTTAAGCTTCTGTGGTAAATAATAATAAACTATGTAACGGTTTTAATTTTCTAAAAATCAATAATGTATTAGATTATTAAAAGTCGGGTGCTTAAATTTGTAAGAAAGGTACGAAATCTGTATTATGGGAGTATTTAAAGTGTCAAAAATATAAGAAAACAAGATTACAAAAAATAAAGTTTTAAAAAATCCCCACTATTTGCACACAACTGCCATTATACATTTGAACGTCGCGTTTTGGGTATTTAAATGGATAGACTACTTGGTATGCGAGATGGAAGCGTAGCATTAATACCAACCAACAATCTATGGGCACTATATATTAATCTGCACGTTTTCAAATATTGATGACGCAGACAGACAATTATCAAGGAAGCTAAGGAAAGATACTGTCTGTAAAAGTGGGGAAGTATGAAATCCTGGAGAGTAAACGAAACTGCTGCTAGCACGCCCCACTCTGTGTCTGATTGGGGATAGAGAAAGCAATTAATGGGTTAAAGTGAGATGTTTTCTGCCTTCCCAGATAGATCTGTTTCTTATCGGCTTCAGATAAATCAGATTACCCGCAACAAAAACTTTTAATTAACGATCTAGCTAGCTCCATGCAGAGGTGACGTTACAGTGCAAATAAAATAGGGATAGCGTGTCTGGTGACGCGAAAGTAATTCAATTTGGCTTCACCTGGAGCCATAAACAAACAATTGCAGCTATAAGCGTATTTTATTGCGAACTGTGACATATGACTTCATGCGTATCGGACGATGCTGGTTTACTTCTAAAACACTATAGCATATATTGATGTGACGTTTATCGCATCGTAACCTGTGCAGAGTCAGTGACCTGTGGGAGCGTAGGTGGGGCTTGAGACGGTACCTATTACCAGGCGTGCTTTTAAAGTAAGTACAGTTGTAATATTTTGACGCTGCAGTCGCGATTTTGAGCATACGCGACCACTTCCTCCATTCATTGGGAAGCCAGACGCTATTGTTATAGCGTTTCAAAATGTTCAAAACAATCGAGCGATCCGCGACTGGGGTTCGTTTTTTGAATGCGAAAGATGTTACGCCAGCAAACATTCATCGGCAACCGTGAGAGGTTTATAGGGAAGAAATAATGGGTAATAATGCCCGGTCACACACAGCCAAATAAACTCAAGATTGGATTGCATCATTTGGTTGGGAATAATTCGACCACCCTCCTTACAGTCCGGATTTGGCAACCAGCAATTTACATCTGTTTCTTCATCAGAAGAAATTCCTTGGTGGAAAACATTTCAAAGGCGATCAGGTTGTGAAACAAGAAGTGCAGGCTTGGCTTGCATCACAGGCGGCATCATTCTTTGACGGAGGCATACAAAAACTGATTTCCCGTAACGAACAAGTGCCTGAATAACGGCGGTAACTAAGTGCAGAAGTAGTGTAAGGTAATGAAGTATTTGGAAAATGATGTTGTGTTCATTTTCAAAAGATTATTGGTACTTGCTTTAAAAACATTCCTCGTACACTACGTGATCAAAAGTATCCAGACACCTGGCTGAAAATGACGTACAAGTTCGTGGCGCCCTCCATCGGTAATGCAGGAGGAGGATATGGTGTTGGCCCACCCTTAGTCTTGATGACAGCGTTCACTCTCGCAGGCATACTTTCAACTGCCATTCTTCACGGAGTGCGGAACTGAGCAGAGGTATCTATGTAGGTCGGTGAGGCCTGGCACGTAGTCGGCGTTCCAAAACATCCCAAAGGTGTTATATAGGATTCAAGTCAGGACTCTGTGCAGGCCAGTCCATTACAGGGATGTTATTGTCGTGTAACCACTCTACCACAGCCCGTGCAGTATGAACAGGTGCTCGATCGTGTTGAAAGATGCAATCGCCATCCCGAATTGCTCTTCAACAGTGGGAAGCAAGAAGGTGCTTAAAATATCAATATAGATCTGTGCTGTGATCGTGCCAAGCAAAACAAGGGGTGCAAGCCCCCTCCAGGAAAAACGCGACCACACCATAACACCATCACCTCCGAATTTCACGCCTAACTGTCATAGTACTTGGAGTGGATCCTGATGCAGTTTGGAATTCCTTTGTGATGGTCTGGATAGATGTCTGCCTATTACTCTTTACGACCTTCTTCAAACGTCGGCGGTCTCTGTCAGTGAACATACGAGGTCGGCCTGTACGCTTTTGTGCTGTACATGTTCCTTCACTATCACATCAGAAACAGTGGACCTAGGGATGTTAAGGAGTGTGGAAATCTCGCGTACAGACTTCTGACATAAGTGACACCCAATCACCTGACCACATTCGAAGTCGGTGAGTTCCATGGAGCGTCCCATTCTGCTGTTTCACGATGTCTAATGACTACTGAGGTCGCGGATAATGTGTACCAGGCAGTAGGTGGCAGCACAATGCACCTAAGATGAAAAACGTATGTTTGTTGGGTGTCCGGATAGGTTTGATCACATAGTGTATATATACATAGTAAGTGGTTAGGAGATACGATAATTTGTGTGTGTTTTACTATGTAAAAGTTTTAGTTACAAAAACTGTTTAAATGTTTTAGTTATAAGGAATTATTGAATGAAAGTGTAAAACTGAAATGGAGCTGCTAGGCGACTTCCTGGATACGCCTCCTTCAGCAGGACACAAGAGGGGAGAAGCAAGTGGGGTGCGTGACATACCATGGCCAGATGACTCGGAAGTCAATAAGGTTAGCTGAAACAAATTTAAAATCTAAGAATGAGCGAATGAGATTTAATGTATCTAAATGACCGGGAAAGATAGCATCTATAAGCTATAAATGTTCTATAAACGGGAGTGTGGGAGTTGAACATCACGTACTATCAATATTAACATTCTTCTTCCTTCGTGCTGAATCAACTGATTATAAGAGAATGAGGCGTTGCAATAACGTCGTGTCAATAGTTAATAAAGCCAAATGCCAAAAATCAGCTCCCATTTATCCACCTGCACGACCACACCCAGAGAGCAGTGAACAGCCGAGGACAACGGAGACTACATCTTGGCTCTACCGAGCAACAAACCCATCCGCTACAGCAAGTACGGACTAGAGCTGTTCATCGAACGACTTTTAGTTATTAATTTTACCATGCATGCCTTTGAATACAAATGAGCTCGTGTACACGGGCGAGTTGCGTATAGCAGGACTCAAACGGTCCCGCTCTCAGTCCATTCCGTTTGGTATACCGAAGGAGTACAGCAGGAACGATGGATTTGTGCCGGTGAACACTGGGTGCGCAATCGTTTAGAGCCCAGTTGCCGAGCCTATATTCTCGGTCATGCGCAGTATACTGAATTGGCCAGTATCGTGGAGAGCTTTGACCGTGCAACATCCGTCTTCTACCGCTTCGGTGCCAGCACGTTAAGTTTTACAAGTTTTAGAAAGTGATTGTTAATCGCATTCGTGATTAGTGTTTTGTGTGTGCGCGTGTATATGTATTTGCTTATTTAGACTAAAATGCCTCCCATTCAAAGCAAACTTGGTGGAAAAACACTGCACAGCCAAACACGTGAAGTTGTTAATAACGTCCATTTCTTCATGAAACGGGAAGCAGCTTCTGGCGATATTCTAATTCCATTGAAGAAAGTGCAAGAGAGGGTGAGTGCAGCAACAAAAGTATCTGAGAGGACAATACGTAAAATAATTAAAGAAGGGGGAACATGTGAGGAACAGGGAACCTCCTTTGGGACACCTGGAAAGGTACATCGTGTACCAAAATGGATCACAGACATTGATGACTTTGATAGGTGTGTGATTCGGCAAACAATTTACAATTTTTATATTCAGGAGAAAACCGTGCCCACTATCAGAAAACTGCTCCTGAAGCTTAAGGATTCCATTAACTTTAAAGGGGGAAGCACTAGTTTAAATATTATCTTACGTGACATGGGTTTCACGTGGAAGAAAACAAGGAACAACAAGGTCTTGTTACAGGAAAGACATGAGATAAGAGATTGGCGCGTGTCATATTTGCGTGCCATTAAAAAGTTTAGAGACGAAGGAAGGCCGATTATATATGAAGATGAAACATACCTTCATAGCAGCCACACAAGGCCAAATAATTGGAGCGATGACAGCACCTCTGGCTTATTAGCACCTGTTGCAAAGGGACCAAGAGTTATTATAGTTCATGCAGGAGGGCAATTGGGATTTGTACCTGGTGCTTTTTTAATGTTCCAGTCAAATAAAAAAACCGGAGACTATCACGATGAGATGAATGGGAGGAATTACAAAAAATGGTTAACTGAGAAACTAATTCCTAATTTGCCTCCTAAATCTGTTTTGGTAATAGATAATGCTCCGTACCATAATGTGCAATTGGATAAGGCTCCTACAAGTAGCTCCACAAAAAAAGCTATGCAGGAATGGCTCACATCAAGGCACGTGCCCTTTCAACAACAAATGTTGAAAGTAGAGCTCTACAGCCTCATTAAGGCGCATAAGCCAGCCCATAAAACCTACGTGGTCGACGACCTCTTAGCCAAGCATGGCCATTCAGTGCTCAGGTTACCACCATATTCACCTGACCTAAACCCCATAGAACTTATTTGGGCCGACATAAAACAATGGGTAGCAGGTCGTAACACGACATTTAAATTACAGGATGTCATGAACTTGTGTGAGCAACGGGTTGCAGATATCAGTGAAGAAAAGTGGAAAAATGTGTGCCTGCACGTTCAAAAAATTGAAAATGATTACATTGAAAAAGAAGGAATCTTTGAAAATGTAATAGAGAGTTTTATAGTGCAAGTATCAGGAGACAGTGACAGTAGTGAAGGTGAGGAAACAGAAGAAGAGGAAGAAGAACAACACGATGACGATAGTGAGCTGTCAGGTGTTGAATATTTGCCAGATGATTAGATACCTCATTGATAAAACTGTGTGCGAGTGTGTGCGTGTTGGAAAAAAGAGAAACGAGCTGTACCACAATATTTAAAATGGTTTATATTAACCTGGTGTTCTGTGAGGAGTGCAATACATTGTTCTGTGAGCAGCGCGATCTCGCACCCGCCCGTAGCAGCCATCATTCTAGGAATGAACAACAATACGGTGAGTCACATGATAGTATACTACTTAGTTATTCTTTTGCCGGTTTATTTTCTCGGGTTTACTGTTTGTTTACCGTTTCCATACACCACATTTACAAAGAGCTGCCTGGCGTTAGACATAGACATAGACTCGCTTCAGTGCGCGAGGAAACAAGGTCACCGGCACAAAACCACCGTTTCTACTGTACGTGTATCATTTTCTGTCAGAACGCCCAGTGTGACCAGACTCAGGGGGGAAGATTAAGTCTGTTTGCTAAGTGGCGTTGTTGCCGCATGTACGGCCTGAGTTCGTGTGATGTTCCGGTATTAAGTCGAGCGGTACAAGTGAAAAGGTTTCATAAAATGAAATGGGAGTTTATCAGCAAGAATATAAATCCGGATGAAGCAATGTATGAAAGCGCTTCGGGAATTTTGTCGAGAAAACGAAATAAATGATATCTTGAAGTGTTTTTAATTTACTTTTAAGAAAACTCCGGTTTTATTACATTCTCCACTACGTATAGTAAGTAGGGGAAGTATTACATTCCATCCAAAAACTCTATGTTGAGATTTCACCGGAAATACATGCTTTGAGGCCCCCTGAATACAAATAAAGCTTTTTGGGAAACATGTCCGTGTGTGTGTCTGTCTGACTCTGAACAGCATACTCAAAATCGAAAAGTCGGATAAATGCAAACTTGGTATTTGAGTTTAGTATCTTTAAAGGATGCGACACCAAAATTTTCGAGAAAATCCCTCCACCCCAAATACCCTTAACATGGAACATTTTCCGAAAATTCTGAATTTCTAAAAAACGGCTCTACGATTTTGATTAAAATACCATATATGAAAGATGTTTACATGAAAAATAAGATGTATATCTTGGATTTTCTGGCAATATCCTAGGAAGTCCTCTTCATTCGGAAGGGATTTTGTATAACGTTGTATAACTTGTAAACGTTAAGCGATACACGAAAACGTACCACACACAAAAAAAATTAGATCTCTTTAAAACATCCAATTTACTTAAAACAAATGTTTGTGGCATAAGCCGTTTCTGAAATATCCGTTATTAAAGGTTCGAATTCTTCAGTACTTCAACTTTCAGCTGTTTCTCGCGATGTCATGGAAACAGTATGGAATTTTAAGGCCAGCATATAGCGTCCAGTTGTTAAACATTTGACTATCGCTGTTCTCTTTGTATCCATAACGAAATGTGTAATGTAGCTATTTCTGCAAAGGTTTATTTGGATTAAAATGTAGTAGACAGAAAAATAAACTTTAGTAAGAATAGTTTGTATACCCACTAATAAAGATAGAGGCTAGAGAAAGTCATGTGAATTTTTCATATAAGGTTTTTTATACTATTTGAGATTGTTTTGCGTATTTATAACATTAAGCTCCGCTCAAGTATTGTTAGTTTCCCGTTAGAGATTTTGTCATCACCGAGTTTACTCTCAGGTTTGTTAATTTGTATCTCGTTAAAAAATGATATTTTAGGTACCACTATTGCATATAGCATTAAAGTAAACAACAACTTTGAGTTCATTATCCTTAGTTAACGGTTGGTAGTAGCATAATTCACTTTAATAACACTACGCAGTTTCTGGTGTTTATAGAATAACCATTATTTCATTTATTCTGTTATATATAATCTGTAATGTGTATTTTAATAAATGCTTATACACACGACTGTGTTTATTTCTCTCCTGTCACAAAAATTCTGAACGAAATTGTATCTAATACTCGTATAACCTTTATTTTGGAAAATATTGTGTATTGCTTAAGTGTAATGACAACTTGGTGACAAAATGGGATTTGTATCGCATAATGCAGTAAAGGAAGTCTGTAAAAGAAGTTGGTAGAAACAAAATCGAAAAGACAAGAATAATAATGGCATATGATATTGTGACTTCGTCCAGCTTTTCTCAACTGTCACTCTCTCAGTTCTCACGGCCACTGCTTAGTTTTTCTCTGGTTCAATTTTACTGCCAGTTCACTTCCCTAAGGTGAGCTAGCTCAACTTTACCCGTCACTTCACTTCTTCGCATGGTTCACTTGTTGGGGAGTCATACACACTTCTACAGTTGTAACACTGGATGCACGTCACAGCAGCGGCAATAACTCGCAAGCATGCTCACTGAATGACCGACGCAACACATCTCACACTCGACTCGCACTCAACTCGATTGATTCCCGCGAGATCGCTCGCTTATATAGTGAGTGGAATCTTTCCGCAAGGACTTCGGGCGTTCTAGAACTATTTCGACCACTTTCTGGAAGAGGGTGGGGAAAAAAAGCTTGTAGAAAAATCTATTTATCTGACGATAGCGCGCCCGGTATTTATGCTGGTGAGCGGCAGTTATCATTTTTTACTACACCCACCGCTGCGTCACAATGCTGTTATTCATTTGACTTAAGGCATTGAGGGAATACGCCTGACAACAAGGCTGTGATGTGAATTCCTGAACGATTAAATCCCATTTCCCACGAGAGTGTATATAAATCAGAAGCTCGACCATATTCGTGGCTGCATTTCGAAAGAGTTGAGCTGGAAGACACGAGTGAGTCTCTTATGTACCATATGAAACAATTAACTAAGACGCATGTCCTGACAGCTCCAGTACCTCCCTTAACCGGATATAGAGGTGCATGATTTTCGATTTACTCCTGCCTACGCTTGCTTGCATTGGCAACACGCACGAGTTCGCGTTCTGGTCTGAGGTGTAGACATGGGGCGATTCATGAACGAATCGTTCATATGAACGACTACAAGGAAAGAATCGCATGAATAGTGTCAGTCTTAGCATGAATCGTCGTTCAAAATGAATCGTAAGAATCGTGCATGAATCGTGGTTTAAAATGAATCGCAAGGATCGTGCATGAATCGTCGTTCCAAAAGAATCTCAAGAATCGTGCATGAATCGTCGTTCCAAAAGAATCGCAAGAATCGTGCATGAATCGTCGTTCAAAAAGAATCGCAAGAATCGTGCATGAATCGTCGTTCAAAAAGAATCGCAAGAATCGTGCATGAATCGTCGTTCAAAAAGAATCGCAAGGATCGTGCATGAATCGTCGTTCCAAAAGAATCTCAAGAATCGTGCATGAATCGTCGTTCAAAAAGAATCGCAAGAATCGTGCATGAATCGTCGTTCAAAAAGAATCGCAAGGATCGTGCATGAATCGTCGTTCCAAAAGAATCGCAAGAATCGTGCATGAATCGCCGTTCAAAAAGAATCGCAAGGATCGTGCATGAATCGTCGTTCAAAAAGAATCGCAAGAATCGTGCATGAATCGTCGTTCCAAAAGAATCGCAAGAATCGTGCATGAATCGTCGTTCAAAAAGAATCGCAAGAATCGTGCATGAATCGTCGTTCAAAAAGAATCGCAAGAATCGTGCATGAATCGTCGTTCAAAAAGAATCGTGATCAGGACATTCTCGATTCATTCTCGCTTGCGCTTTGTTTTATAAAAATTATATAGCTTATTTTCGCGTGCAACTTCGGTAGTAGTGAGGAGTAATAATAGTAATAATAATAATAATAATAATAAAAAATTGGACAAAAGTAAAATTCAGAGAGCGGAAATGAGGTTTTTACGAAGAACTTGAGAATGCACTAGATTAGACATAATAAGCAATGAAACGATAAAATTAGAGAACTGAATATTTATAAATTATATGATAAAATTGAAGAAAACTAACTTAACTGGAAAGCAATATGAACTACATGACTGAAGAAAATACCACTATTAATTAATAAATACAAACCGTCAGGAAAAAGAGACATCGGATACCCCAGAAAAAGAGGGGAGTAAAGTAAAGAATCGAAGACAGATGGAATGGCTAATCATCGAAATGAAGAATATAATAATATCTTCATAATTACTTTACATAATAGCTTATGTAATCGTAACTTAAGTGGAAGCACACAGGATAATTTTTATGACAAATTCAGGAAACTCCAAGTGTATTACCCAAAATAACGCGGAAAGCGCTTTTACATACATTGTCTTTTATATGCCAAAGAAGAAGCATCATAGCCCCCATCGTAACAAAAAAATCCGGATTGCGTATTTTGGCTGCAAACTGCAAAGTACAAACGGGGACGATTCATATAAGAATCGTGAGTGAGAATATGCGGCAGGCAAGGCGACGATTCATGAACGAATGTGCTCTAGGAGAGACTAGCGGATAGGTAGCAAGAGGACGATTCATGAATCGTGAACAAATCGTATGAATCGATTCATGAACCGTGAACGAATCGCATGAATCGATTACTGCAAAAGAATCGCTCGACCCAACGCTACTGAGGTGAGATAGTACTTTATCTTCTTCAACCCCCCCCCCCACTGTGCAGTGTGGACCTGAAACTTTTCTGGACGCATACGTCGAATAAAACACTGCTTACTTTGTAGATACATTGGGAGTTGGTGAAGCGCAAACCTTCCTATTATATTTTCACCCTAGCTTAGTATACGACATAATATTTTGTGATAACTCTTTAGTGGTGAGAATTATTTCTTTCTAAATACTTTCTGATGGTACACGCTATTGAAACGAAAGTATTGCATTCCACCTAAAAATTCGCTACACAGATTTCACCGAAAACACATGTTTTGAGGCACCCTTGATACAAAGAAGGCATTTTTAGAAAAACGTTCGTGTTGTGCCTGTGTTTTGTGTTTGCACAGTATGACTCAAAAACGAAAAGTCTGATAAATACCAAAATTGGTATTTAGGTTCAGTACCTACCAAAGATGCGACAAAAACATTTCCAAGAAACTCCCTTCACCCCAAACTAGTCTTTACATGGAAATTTATCTAATTTTTTTTATTTTCTAAAACATGGGTCTAACGATTTTAATTAAAATACCATATACCTATATAAGATATTTACATGAGAAATAAAATGTACAACTTGAATAGTCTAGGAAGTTCACTTTACTTAGAAGGAATTTTGTATAATCTTATATAACTTGTAAACGTTAAGCAACAGACGAAATCGTACCACATAAAAAATCTGATGTGTTACACTCCCTACTCTTGTAGAAGCTATTTTTACAAACTCTTATTCTCCATCTATTTCATATTAATCGAGATAAACATTTGCAGAAACGATCTTTTGACATGCAAAGAGAATTACATTTTACAAATAGCGACCAGTTCTAAAAATATTTGACTATCGCTTAAGGCATACTATGTTCCCCTTCTTTTGTATTTGCAAGGGCAATATAGAAATACAGTAGCCTTTAAGCACATACATATCTCTTAATAGCTGGTTGCTAGGTGCAGCACCATTCTCTTTGCCACAGATTAATACTCTTTGCATATCCAAGACAAAAAAATGAATAACGAATTCCCATTTAGAAAATAATTATTGAAAAATTTAACGGAATAACAAGTAATATCTCGAAAATGGTTCACTCAACAAAAAAAATGTATGTGACATAAATTATGTATTTTAACGCGATCTACATTTTTTGTGTAGTAAAATTTTGTCTATCTCTTATGGTTTACTACTTATGCAAAAGTAGTCAATTGAACAATACTTTTGGAGACATTCCCAGAAAATTCAAGATATACATGTTATTTTCCATAAAAATGTCTTAAACATATGATGGTTTAATCAAAATCGTTAGAGTCGTTTTTGAGAAAATAAAAATTTTCGAAAAATGTTCCATGTAAAGGGAATCTGGGGTGGGGGGATTTTCTTGAAAACCTTCGTCTCGCATCTCTGGAAGATACTGAACCTAAATACCAAGTTTGGTGTTTACCCAACTGATTGTTTCTGAGTTATGCTGTTCACAGACACGCACACACACAGACACACACGGACATGTTTCCAAAAATACTTTTTTGGATTGAGGACGCCTCAAAACATGTATTTCCGGTGAAATCTCGTTATCGAATTATTGAGTGGAATACAATACTTCCCCAATACGTAGTAGGGAAAGCAAAAATGTAGATCTCTTTAAAACACGCAAGTTAAATAAAATAAGTTTCTTGTGGCATAAACCATTTTTGAAATATCCGTTATTAAGGGCTGGATTTTTTTTAAGTTCCATTTATACCCTGCCTTTAACTACATTGGCCTTATTGGTGGCCTTGGAAGATGCTAAACTTTGGTATTTATCTGACTTTTCGTTTTTGAGTATTGCTGCTCAGACAGGCACACACAGGGGCATGTTTCCAAAAATGCCTTATTTGTATTCAGGGGGTTTCAAAACATGTATTTCCGGTGAAATCTCGCAATACTTCCCCTACTTACTATGCGTAGTAGAGAAAGTAAAAAGCTTTATTGTTAGTTTTCAAAACAAAATAATTTGCACAGAGCAGGAAGGAAGTAAGAGAGTAGAAATGAGAGTGGAAACGGCAGGATGTAGAGGGGAAATGAGGGAGAGGCAGGAGGAGGAGAGGGAGAGAGGGGGGGAGACAAATCTCCGTATATAACGCGATGAAGCGATCAGTGCAATGGCGTCTGCTAGTACAAATATAATGCGAAAATCAAATTTTAAAGAAGTTTTCGCTTGGTTTAGTATCAGCTTGTTGCAGAAATGCTACAAATGTTACAATAAATACTTAGGTAAATTTCTTTGACTGTAATCTGGGTTAAACACCTGAGAGTACTTGCTCTCAGAAGGCGGAATATCCTGCAGACATGTGCATGTGTGTTGTCGGATAATTTTACAGTGGCATGTAATTAACTGCGGTGTGCTGGGTTAGAGACTTAAATCAATATCCTATAACGTGAGAGATGATGATATTGGAATTAGTTCCTTAACAGTGGACCCGGTATCTTCCCTCTGCTGCCGGTGTGATGAAGCTATGCAACCAGACAATTTGGGAATCTCTGTACAGGGCGAACATCAAATCACTACACATAGGGATATAACAAGCAGAAAAAATTCTGTTTAATACTCCCTCCGCTGTTGATTTAGGAGATACATTTATACGAATATTTATAAGAAAATTTAAAAATCTGATATATTACACTCACATGACTTTCTCTACTCTTGTACAAACTATTTTTAGAAACGCTTATTCTCCATATGCTTCATGTTAATCTTATTGCTAATTTTTTGTAGATGCAAGGGGAATTGGAAGGCTTTAAGCGATAGTCAAATATTTTAAGTATGTGCCGTATTCCATTCTCTTTGCATTACCAGGACAAAGAAATGAATAACCAATTCCCATTTGAGAAAAAATATAAGTATTGGTAAATTTAAAGGTATAACAACCAATATGTCGAAAATTGTTCACTCAACAACAAAAATGTATATGACATAAATTATGTATTTTTTACGCGATCTACATTTTTGTGTAGTAAAATTTTGTCTATCTCTTATGGTTTACCAGTTATGAAAAGTCGTTCACAATGAAGAATACTTTTGGAGACATTCCCAGAAAATTCAAGATATACATTTTATTTGTCATGAAAGTATCTTAAATATATGACATTTTAGTCAAAATCGTTAGAGCCATTTCTTAGAAAATTAAAAATTTTCGAAAAATGTTCCATGTACAGGGTACTCTGGGGTGAGGGAATTTTCTTGAAAACCTTCGTGTCGCATCTGTGGAAGATACTGAACCTAAATTCCAAGTTTAGTGTTTATCCGGCTGTTCGTTTCTGAGTTATGCTGTTCATAGACACACACACACACACGGACATGTTTCCAAAAATGCTTTTTTTGGATTCATGGGGTCTCAAAACATGTATTTCCGGTGAAATCTCGGTATCGAATTTTTGAGTGGAATACAATACTTCCCCTACTTACTATACGTAGTAGAGAAAGTAATTAAATAAAGCAGCTGATTTACGTTCCAATCGTTTTCGAAACTTTCTGCCTCTTTGCTTTGGAAACACCCGGCTATGACTAAATTACTGACTTTAAATTGGATTTTAATAGCATAAATGCTAATAATGCGCAGCTTTTCTATTTTTTGAACAACGTATAACACAAACCGCATTTGAAGTGCACAGGACCGGATTAAGTGCTTGAAATCTAAGATTCTCATCTGCTCAAGCAGAATGGCGTGTTTTAAACGTGGAGATCGCAGCATCCCTTGTGGAACTATCACTAACCATTGGCTGGCGCTATGAGGTATTCGCAGAACGTTCGGTATTCAGCTTATAACACCTGCGCCGCATATTAAAGCGATGGCATGCCTTTATGTTCCTGAAATATTCCCGCTCTATTACGTCAGGCACATTAAGTTCACTCCGCATACGTAGCAATAAGTAAAAGCAGTGCCTGCCTTCCTCTTTGGAGTCCTACTAGGACTCCTACGAGGTAAAACCATCAGTTTACACTCACATGACTTTCTCTATCTCTATCACTTATTAGTGGGTACACAAATTATTCTTATGAAAGTTTATTTTCCTATCTACTTCATTTTAATGAGATAAAGCCGTCTGGAAATAGATGCATTACACATTTCGTTATATATACAAAGGGAACAGCGACAGTCAAATGTTTAACAACTGGACGCTATATGCTGCCTTAAAATTCCATACTGTTTCCACGACATCGCGAGAAACAACTGATAGCAGGGCTAAGTATTGAACAATTCAAATCAATTAGAACAAATATCTCGGAAATAGCTTATGCTGCAAAAAAATTGATATAAGTTGTGTGTATAATGGAAATCTATATTTTTACTTTCTTTACTACGTACATTAAATAGGGGAAGTGTTGCATTCCACCCAAAAATTCGATACCGAGATTTCACCGCAAATATGTTTTGAAGCACTCTGAATCCAAAAATAGCCCTTTTAGAAAAAGGTTCCGTATCTGTCTGTGCATCTGTGGACAGCATAACTGAAAAACGAAAACTGTGATAAATACCAAACTTGGTATTTAGGTTGAGTATCATTCAAAGATGCGACACGAAGATATTCAACAAATTCCCCACCCCAGATTACCCTTTACATGGAACATTTTTCAAAAATGTTGGTTTTCTCAAAAATAAATTTAACGATTTTGATTAAAATATCGTATGTTTAAGATATTTTCATGACAAATAAAATGTATATCTTGAATTTTCTGGGAATGTCTCCAAAAGTATTCTTCATTGCGAACGACGTTTGCATAACTGGTAAACCATAAGAGATAGACAACATTTTACTACACAAAAAATGTATATAGCGTTAAAATACACAATTTATGTCACATAGGGGAAGTATTGCATTCCACCCAAAAATTCGATACCGAGATTACACCGGAAATACATGTTTTGAGACCTCCTGAATCCAAAAAAAGCATTTTTGGAAACATGTCCGTATGTGTGTCTGTGTGTGTGTGTGTGTGTGTGTGTGTGTGTGTCTGTGTGTGTGTGTGTGTGTGTCTGTGTGCTGTGAACAGCATAACTCAAAAACGAACAGTCGGATAAACACCAAACCTGGTATTTAGGTTCAGTATCTTCCAGAGATGCGACACGAAGGTTTTCAAGAAAATCCCCCCACCCCAGACTACCCTTTACATGGAACATTTTTCGAAAATTTTAATTTTCTCAAAAATGGCTCTAACGATTTTTATAAAAATATCATATGTTTAAGATAATGTCATGAGAAATGAAATGTATATCTCGAATTTTCTGGGAATGTCTCCAAAAGTATTCTTCATTGTGAACGACTTTTGCATAACTGGTAAACCGTAAGAGATAGACAGAATTTTACTACACAAAAAATGTTGATCGCGTTAAAATACACAACTTATGTCATATACATTTCTTTTGTTGAGTGAACCGTTTTCGAGATATTGCTTATTATTTCCTTAAATTTTCCAATACTTATACTTTTTCTCAAATTCGTTATTCATTTTTTTTATGTCCTGGATATGCAAACAGAATAGAATGCGCCACATAGCAACCAGCGCTTAAAAGATTTGACTATCGCTTATAACCTACCATGTTCCCCTTGCATCTACAAGAAAATTAACAATAAGATTGACATCTCGATATCTCGAGTAACATGAAGCATATGGAGAATAAACGTTTGTAAAAATAGTTTGTACAAGAGTAGAGAAAGTCATGTGAGTGTAACACATCAGATTTTTTTTGTGGAGTGAACCATTTTCAAGATATTGCTTGTTATTCCCTTAAATTTTCCAATACTTATACTTTTTCTCAAATGGGAATTCGTTATTCATTTTTACTTTCTCTACTACGTATAGTAAGTAGGGGAAGTATTGCATTCCACCCAAAAATTCGATACCGACATTTCACCGGAAATACATGTTCAGAGACCCTCTGAATCCAAAAAAAAAAACATTTTTGGAAACATATCCGTGTGTGAGTCTCTGTGTGTCTGTGAACAGCATAACTCAGAAACGAACAGTCGGATAAACACCAAACTTGGTTTTTAGGTTCAGTATCTTCCAGAGATGCGACACGAAGGTTTTCAAGAAAAAACCCCATCCCAAGTTACCCTTTACATGGAACATTTTTCGAAAATTTTAATTTTCTATAAAATGGCTCTAACGATTTTGAATAAAATATCATATGTTTAAGATATTTTCATGACAAATAAAATGTATTTCTCGAATTTTCTGGGAATGTCTCCAAAAGTATTCTTCATTGTGAACGACTTTTGCATAACTGGTAAACCGTAAGAGATAGACAAAATTTTACTACACAAAAAATGTAGATCGCGTTAAAATACACAATTTATGTCATATACATTCTTTTTTTTTTTGTTGAGTGAACCATTTTCGACATATGGCGTGTTAATCCCTTAAATTTTCCAATACCTATACTTTTTCTCAAATTCGTTATTCATTTTTTTTATATCCTGGACATGCAAAGAGAATGGAATACTCCACATAGCAACCAGCGCTTAAAATATTTGACTATCGCTTAAAACCTAGCAATTCCCCTTGCATCTACAAGAAAATTAGCAATAAGATTAACATTTCGATTAACATGAAGCATATGGAGAATAAGCGTTTGTAAAAATAGTTTGTACAATAGTAGAGAAAGTCGTGTGAGTGTAACACATAAGATTTTTTGTATAGTACGTTTTAGTCTATCGCGTAACGTTTACCAGTTATACAAGGTTATACAAAATTCTTTCCGAATGAAGAGGCTATACATTTTATTTGTCGTGTAAGATCTTTAGTTATATGGTATTTTAATCAAAATCTTTAAAGGTATTTATCAGAAAATAAAAATGTTCCATATAATTTTGGGGTGAGGGGATTTTGTTGCAAAATTTCGTGTCGCATCTTTGAAAGGTATTGAAACTAAATACTCAGTTTGGAATTTATCAGAATTTTCGTTTTTGAGATATGTTGTTTTCTGAATTCAGGGGACATCAAAACTGTATATACGTGAAATCTCGGTATTGAATTTTTGGGTGGAATGCAATACCTTCTCTACTTACCGTGTACGTGATAGTTAAAGTAATAAATCACAGTGACTAGAGAAGGTGATGTGAAATATGTACTGAGCAATCCTTCAAGTGTCAGCGAGAATTATCCTAACTTTGAGAAGTCCTTGTATGGTTATTTCCAGCCTCTTATTTTCAGATTGCATCTGGGAGGCAGCTAGTAATTACTAAAAACAACACTCAGCTTCCTTCACTGTTAGACGGAGATCGCGCTTGTATGCTGTGTAAATAGAAGGCTAGCAATTAACCATCATTTGTAACGAGACTTGAACAAAGAAACTTGGTTCGTTAGTGCTTGCTATAACAAGCGAAGTATCTGTTTTGTGAACAGAGTACACAATTATTTCATACAACCCAGGATCATTGATTATCGAGAGCCTCGGAAGTACTACACCGAATTTGGCATTAACCAAACAACACTCGAATCTCTGTACAGTGCTGTTTGATTAACTCCATTCAGAGAGCGAGGTGCACGCGCTCATTTTACATAAAAGAGAGAACCAGTGCTAAATTACCAGAAAAATCTCATGTGTTACAGTCACACGACTCGCTGTAATTCACTTTCGTAAACAAAGCTTTCCTTCTAGCTGTCATTAATCTTGATGAATGTTTTATGAAATTGCTTCTATCTTCAGTACCCGTTTTATTGTAGCCACAGGATGATTCTTATAAAATCCAGCCCAATGGTTTGTGTATCACTAACAAAGAAATGAAGTTAAAGTAATGTGGCGATCCGGCACATAAAACTTTAAGTTGTTGCTAATGATTGGCTTATAGTTCGTGATATATTCGTTAGGGGCGTATATAAAGGGTTGTTAATACAACTAACCGCCGGTAGAGTGCGTCGTCTTCTTCGTGAAAAGATAGTCTCGCCCGCCAGTGCCGGTGCCGGTGTTTAAGCATTACCTAGTGTTATTGTTCTTTGATAATTATGCCGCCATTCAGTGTTGTTGATTCTTGTAGAGAGATAAGGCGTTTTGCAAGAGAATGCTCTCCATATTTAGCCATTCCTTTCATGTCCTGCCGATTTCCAGCTGTTTCTCACGATGTCATGGAAACAGTATGGAATTTTAAGGCCAGCATATAGCGTCCAGTTGTTAAACATTTGACTATCGCTGTTCCCTTTGTATCTATAACGAAATGTGTAATGTAGCTGTTTCCGGAAAGGTTTATCTCAATTAATATGGAGTAGAAAGAAAACATTTCGTAAGAATAATTTGTATAGCCACTAATAAGCGATAAAGGGCAGAGAAAGACATGTGAATATAACACATCAGATTTTTTTAAAACTGTAATGCAGGGCCCTAGAAGTTTCTGTCGTTTAAATTATACCAAGCTCAAATTGATTTATGAAAATTAAGTAATGTACAATTATGCATCCCCATTCTGCACAATTATGAATTATTTTTTCTTATATGACAATGTAGAAAAATATATCTTACAAGGTCTCAAATCTAGGAAAAGAAGCAAAATTAGGACATTCAAGGATTTTCAAGTTTCAATGCATGGATACTGTAGTCCCTGGCACTACGCGGTCTGTTTACTGTTTACACCAGCTATGACGTCACGTAGCATTCAGTCGTCCTCCGTGGTGTAGTGGTTACCATGCTAACCTCTAGTTCCCGAGGTCGCGGGTTCAAACCCGGCGGAGGGCGATGGATTTTTTCGGGCGTAAAAATCCTTAGCATGGCTTCCTTCGGAAGGGAAGTAAAGCAGGTGGTCCCGTGTCGTATATTTACGGCACGTAAAAGAACCTCAAGCCTGATAAAGAGGCCTCTGAGCAAAATTACCGGCCTTTCATGCCCAATATAGAAAGGGATGCTAAGGACCACAGCAGTTAAAGAGCGTCCATAAATAAAACACAAGTTTTTGTTTTCACGTAGCATTCAGTATAAGACTCCCTTTAAACTGAAACGCACTCACGTTTAAAAATCAAAGGATAGTAGGAATTAGTTCTCTTCTGAAATTCTCCACTCTATAGAGTAGCAGCACATGTCTAACCACTTGGTGGTAGACAAAAGCCGTCTGATGGGTGTTTAGGCGATTCCTTTGTTCTCCCACGTCGACCGTGACAGGCCATGAAGCTGTTTAACATGACATGGTCGTGTTATGCAAATGCGATTCTCATTCATATTGTTAGGGAATCGCCTCTTTGATACACCCCGTTTCACGATACACCTACCCATTTCAAGTTGCCGTCTTAGGGCTGTTTGTGTTTTATAGCTGACATTACTTAAATTTATTTTTTAGACAGCATGGCCTAAAACAAGAACCCTTAACACAAAACACACGAGCTAAACCCTGGTTCATTGTGACCAACTTTGGTTTCAAGTTCAATCGCTTGACACTTACCCTTTGTATTAGCACATGTTTAATAACTCGACTTGTTTGATTAAGTTTTACTTTTCATTATGTCTTTTGAGGCAGTATTTTTAACACTTAAATGATTTTAGTCAAATTATATAATATAAAATATAATAACAGCCCGCCTTAAAGCAATATGTGTATTTAGTAATATATAAAAAGTGTATATTACAGTCATTGTATATGTTTATATTATTGTATACATGTGTAATAATGTTATGTGACTGTATTACGTAATTTAATAATGTAGGAGCTGTGAGAATAATAGGTTAAAAGTTGCTAACAATGAGGTAACAATGAGGTAAACTTGAGGCAATAATGAGTAAGAAAGTTTAATAATGCTACTAGTCATTCTTGCAGCAAAAATAATGTAATTTTTGTGACAGTTTATAAAATAGCCAATCAATAACCAGAAAAAAGCTTAAGTTAAATAAAAGTATTTTACTGGATTATGAATAGCCAATCAGAGACTTGAAATACAGAAATTTACAAATTTAGGCGGTAGGAATCAAGTCAGTTGCTTGTAGACAGTGCTCATAACTTGACGCGTTGCTTGTAGACAGTGTTCTTGAAGCGAGATGCGTCCTCGAGATATTTAATACGTATTCGTGTGAGACAAAAATAGTTTACGTGTTTAAAAAGTGCAAGTAATTAATAAAAGAATCTCAGAGCTCTCTATATCGGTGTTATTTAAATCGTGTCAAGAATTAATAAAAAGGCGTGAATCAAAAATTATAATCTGTGTAAGCCTACAATGCAACCTACTTCAAGTTGACGTCCAAAGCGTGGCGCAAATAACGTAATAATAATAATAATAATAATAATAATAATAATAATAATAATAATAATAATAACCTTCTTCACTTTTTACACGATTAATTCTTCATGGCGCTCGCATTATCTGTTCACAATACAGATCTTCATACTTCAATTTATCGCAATTCGTTGTAGAGTTAACCAGTTCGTTATATTCGCAGCTTTCTTTGGCCTTAAACATTACCTACATAAGGATTAAATGGGGGAAATTATGAATTCAGAAGAAACTGAAATGGAAGTGAAATTACAGAAGCAGCAGAAAGAATAACACTAAAGTACATACTTACACAAAAAATCCAGAAAACAATATTACTTAGGATTTAATCGCTTCATTGGCTGATGTAAGGCAAAACATGTTGAAAATAATTTCACTGAAAATGACTGCTAGCGAATCAACAAAACATCTAGCTTTTCTCTTGTTCCAAGAAGCGCGTTCTAAACGTCATCTCTGTTAATTTCAGAAATCAATATAGTATTACTGATATTCTACAAGTTCGAGCGCTGTCTAAAAATAGTACATGCCACACGAGTTAAAAGTGGTTTTGTTTTACTTGTAGGATTGCGAAACTCGGGCTATGACCTCAGTTTCACATACATTCCTACTCGCAAAATAAAACCCTACCATTACCCCTTGTATCATAATCTGGTATTTCGTGATCGTTTCTAGGTTAACAAAAACGGCAGCGAAATACAACATTTTCTCCCGAAAGAAGAGAAATATTAACAACTCTACTAACCAGGCGAGCTGGCACCGCAGTAACGTGTTTCCCCGGGTAGGCAGTCGAATGCTGGAGTCGTTAAGCTTCTACCACCACTCTTCTGCCCCTCATTTCCTGTACCCCTCATCTTCCGTGTCATCTGTGTTAGGGGTGTAGGACCAGGCGACGGTGTTCGGCTGTGCGCTCTGTGGAAGTTGCTCTTGACTTCGCCCAGGGACTGCTGGGAACGGGACCTCCTTCGGGAGACCCTCGGAGGCTCGGAGCCCAATAACGTGCACTCGGGCGGCGTTGGAGGCGTTCAATGTGGTAACATTACGGACCCGTCTGTGGTTGCACCCGTAGTCATCGGATCTGGTCACCTTCGGTCTCTCTTTCGTCATCCCTCCGGCTCGGGAGTCACGGTAGAAGGACAAGGGGCCTACTGGCCTGCGTCGGTTTCGGGCGCCCCCTCCGTTGGACCGTATCTTTAACAACTCTACGTGTTTTACAGCGATCTAATCTTAATGAATAATGCACTAGTTGTTTTATAAACAAGGTCTTAACATGGAATATTGTGACCATATGTAGAACACGTGTATTCTTTCCATGTTTCCGTGAAATAAACCAACAAGACGTTGTCTAAACATACATTTGTATACCTATTCTTCATTTTTAAAACCAGTGTACGCAGCTTCATATAATACTGTGAATTTTTTCGGTAACAACCCAATAACTACATCACTAGCGGCACACGGTATATATTTTAGTTCTTCAGAATCATCCAGTTTGCATTTATATTCACAATGCAAACAGTGCAATCGATATGAACAACAACAACAGTGTTGCTAGGCATATTCTTTCAATCATTCCAAAGCCCCTTATCCAATGTCAACAATTCCAAAGCACCTCAATGAAATAGTTCCGGGGAAATTCAATAAAATGCGACAAATTAGCTTCGATCGTGGAAAAAGATAGTGTATTATGCATGGGGTCGAGAAATTTTTCCCTCAGTACATTTATAGCCCTCGGGCTTCAATTATGTATCTCGTGGAAAATCATGTGTTTCTCTCCTTCAATGTATAACATACTATTAACAACTCATTTCAGTATAAACTAAGATCCATTTTATTTTCTCCTCTGGTTTAGTTTTAACAACAGTTTCTGGTTAAAAAATCTGATGTGATACATTCACATAACTTTCTCTACCCTCTATATTTATTAGTGGGTATACAAACTATTCTTACTGAAGCCTATTTTTCTATCTACTTCATTTTAATCCAAATAAACCTCTACAGAAACAGCTACATTACACATTTCGTTATAGATACAAAGAGAACAGCGATAGTCAAATGTTTAACAACTGGACGCTATATGCTGGCCTTAAAATTACATACTGTTTCCATGACATCGCGAGAAACAATGAATGTTGACAGAACTTTTAAAACAATGGCCAAGCATTGAAGAATTTCAACTTTTAATAACGGATATCTCAGAAACGACTTATGCCACAAAAAACTTACTGAAACTAAATGATGTGTTTTAAAGAGATCTACATTTTTTGTGTGGTACGTTTTTGCCTATCACTTCGCGCTTACAAGTTATACAAAATTCCTTCCGAATGAAGAGGACTTCCTAGGCTATTCCCAAAAAATTCAAGATATACAATTTATTTGTTATGTAAATACCTTTCATATGTGGTATTTTAATCAAAATCGTTGCAGCCAATTTTGAGAAAATTAAAATTTTCGAAAAATGTTCCATGTAAAGGGTAGTTGAGAGTGGGGAAATTTTCTTGAAAACCTTCCTGTCGCATACTATTCATCCAAATTTTCGTTCATAGACACACACACATGTTTCCAAAAATGCTTTATTTGGATTCAGGGGCTTCAATATATGTATTTCCGGTGAAATCTCGGTGTCGAATTTTCGGGTAGAATGCAATACTTTCTGTGCTTACTATTTGTAGTAGGGAAAGTAAAAAAGAATATTTAATGTGGTCCATTCCAATGACTTTCCCTGTCCTATGTCGTTTGCTAGTGTGTATACAAACCACTCTTACGAAAGTTTATTTTTCTTTCTACTTCATTTTAATCGAGACCTTTCCAGAAATACCTGCATAACACATTTCGTTATAATACAAAGGGAACAGCGATAGTCTGACGCTATATGCTGGCCATAAAATTCCATACTCTTTCCATGCAATCACGAGAAACAAGTGTAAAGTAACAGGAGTTTAAAAACATGGCTAAGTAATGAACAATTGGAACAATAACGTATACCTCGGAAATGGCTGATGCAATAAAAAAGGTTATTAGAAATACATTTTATGTTGTAAAGGCATATACATTTCTTGTGTGGTGCATTTTCGTCTATCAGTTAACGTTTACCATTTACACAAGATTATACAAAATTCCTTCCCAATGAAGAGCATCTCACAGGCTAATGTCAGAAAATTCAAGATAGGCGTTTCATTTATCATGTAAATATATTTAATATATTTTATTTTAAGCAAAATCGTCACACCTATTTTTCAAAAAGTAAAAAACTTAGAAAAATGTTCATGTAAAGGGTAGTTTGGTCTAGGGAGGATTTTTTGGAAAATTTTCGTGTCCCTTCTCTTGAAGGTATCAACCTAAACACGAAATTTGGTAATTATCTTGAAGTAGTTATAGCCCCACTGTTGGAGAGCCAAATTTGCAGTGGTTTAATTGTTGTAGTTGTTGAACCACGTATGGTATACCAACTTGAAGCTGTTTTAGACTACACACGTAATGGATGCTAATTTTGCGGGAGATTGTTTCTAGGAGTGTTCGCCCCGCGTACGATACAAACTTTCCGGTGGCCTTCGCTCCACGTTTAAGATTCAACTTTTTATTTCAATGTTTATTTATGTATATATATATATATATATGTATTTGTATTATACCTCGGCTGTGTCAGTAGTAATTTGTATAGCACGTTATCTCTTAGCAGGGCTGGTGTGGCTAAAAACAAGGCTTACACAAATTATAATTGTATTGTACTTTGTTTATTAATCCTTCACACAATTAAATAACACTTCACTGATATATCCTACTGTAGAGCTATGAAATTATTGTTAATTGTACTTTTTAACAAGTAAACTTTATATTATTCACGCCGCAATGAAGTTTTATGTCTCACACTAAACCTGTACCGAACTGCTCGGGAACGCAATCTTGTAGCCTCTCCCGCCTCAATATGTACATTTCCTCTATTTCAAGTCTCTGATTAGCTAAGCCTACTCCAATAACACTTTTATTCAACTTAAGCCTTTTCTAGTTTTTGATTGTCTATTTATAAACTCTTTTAAATATTACATTATTATTGTTCAAAGAATTATTAGTAGCTTTTATTAAACTTTTTAATTTATTGTTGCCTCAAGGTTACCTTATTGTTAGCAACCTTCGGCTTTTACTTTGTAATTCTGTTTACTACGGAAAGCAGATTGCGTCTATTCTCACAGCTCCTACATTGTTAAACTACATAATACATTCACATAACATTATTATACATTTACATAATAATATAAACATAATACAATGACTGTAACATACACTTTATATATTATATTATAGACATATTACTTAAGGCGTGCTGTTATTATATTTTATATTATATAATTAGAATGATATAATTTAGTTGTTAAAAATACTGCCTCAATCTGACTTATCGTTTTGGAGTTTTGCTGTTTTTACACACACACACACACACACACACACACACACACACACACACACACTGATGACCGTTTTCTAAAACTGGTTTTTTGGATTCAGGGGGCCTCAGAATATTTATTTTCAATAAAATCTCAACATCGAATAATTAGGTAGAATAGAATGCTTCCCCTATTTACTATACACATCTAGCAGAGAACGTAGTAAGCATTTCTTTAAGTATAGTTTTAACGGGTAGAAAAAGTTACATTTTTGCAATACAATTCATGAATACTAAATAAATACATCCCGCTGCTTTTTGCGATATAATGAGAGATTTATCTTAGAAGTTTGATCGTTCTCCGTGAAAGGTTTCCTGTCTGTATCACATTTTAATGCAGCAAGTACGATTTGCTCATAAATTAAAAGGTCACGTTCAAACCGTCAGTGGAAGCGCTCCAGTTTTTCCTCTCCCTGTAAAGAATTACGTACGCAGAGCGACTTAAGGCATCAAGGGAGGCCAAGTCCTCTGCGAGTTCATTAATATTCATTTCGCTCGTCATCTCCAAGACCTATGGGACTAAAAAAGAACATAAAGCCTGCCTTGCATTATCTCTCGTAGCGCTGTGAACCTCAAAAGTGTAATATCGTCTATTTATTTAAATACAAGATTATAAACACCGAGCAAGTTGGTGTACCGGCCAATTTTACCTCAATTACCAGGGAAATCCGAATTGGATATACAATACCACGATCCAAAGTTACATCTAAAGAGCAAAATAAATAGAAAAATATCTCATCTGAATCACTCACATAACTTTCTCTGCCCTCTATCGTTTATTAGTGGGTATACAAATTACTCTTACGAAAGTTTATTTTTCTATCTACTTCATTTTAACCGAGATAAAACTTTCCATAAACAGCTACATCACACATTTCGTTATAGATACAAAGAGAACAGCGATAGTCAAATGTTTAACAACTGGACGCTATATGCTGGCCTTAAAATTCCATACTATTTGCATCACATCTCGAGAAACAACTGAAAATCGACAGGACCTCTGACTATTGAACAATTCGAATCATTAATAAATGATATCTGGGAAATGGATTGTGCCACAAAAGAGGTTATGTAAAATAAAACATCTAAATTGTTTTATGCAGTACGTTTTCGTCTATCGCTTAACGTTTACCAGTTATACAAGATTATACAAAATTCCTTCCGAATGAAGAGGACTTCACAGTCTATTCCCAGAAAATTCAGGATAAGTATTTTATTCGTCATGTAAATATCTTTAATATACGATATTTTAATAAAAATTGTTAGAGCCATTTTGTATAAAACAAAGAAGTTCGAAAGCTGCTCCATGTAAAGGGTAGTTTAGGGTGGGGGGATTGTCTTGAAAAGCTTCGTCTCCCATCTTTGGAAGGTACTGAACCTAAATGCCCAATTGGGCATTTATCCGACTTTTTGAGTTATGCTATTCGCACACACACAAGCGCGCGCGGATTTGGATTCAGGAGGCCTCAAAAGATATATTTCCGGTGAGATATAAGTATCTACTTTTTGGATGGAGTGGAATACTTTCCCTATGTTGTACGTACGTGGTAGAGAAAGTAAAAAGGATATTGTGCAGGAAGTCGACTATTCAGCTAAGGCCATCTGCCTCGAGTGAACCAACACACCCACAGTAACAGTCAGGATATGGCCAATAATAAAAAAGAAACATATGAACAAAAGAAAATAACATCTGTAACACTTGTTTCTGAAGTCTTTATAAGAACCAGAAGTTAAGTGATATTAAACAAAAAAGCCAAAAGAAGACCTTATAGTTATGACAGTTAAAATTAAAAGGATAATTTCAATTATTTTAATAATACAATAAATCCATTTTAATATTATAAGCAGAGAAAACTTAAGGAAAATACTGGAAACTAATAAACTGATTTTGATATTTCCTTCACACACGAAAAGCACTGTTCTTATCAACGGACATAGACTTAATTTCAAATTCTTAAACACTAAAACTATTCATAAGGCATAGAACATGAAAATGCTGGCATCATAAAGGAATAAGATAAAGGCACGGATATTTCATTCCAAGCATTATACATATGAGGGCGACACTGAACATTTTTTGGAAAATCAAATAGGGATTAGTTTTAAAAGCTTTAAATGATTTTATTGTTTTTCACAGCATTCCTCTTTAACATCAATAGACTTTTGTATTCGGTGAAAGCAGTCCTTAAAGCAATGATCTCACTCTTCCTGAGGCGCTCCAGAAACCACGTTTTTATAATGTTCCACTGCTTCACCTGATGACGAAAAAGCGACTCCACGCATTTTATCTCTAATTTTTGGAAACAAAAAAGAAAAATCACAAGGTGCTAAGTCAGGACTGTATGGTGGAGGGTGTTTTAGGGCAACCAGATACTCAATTGTTAGTTTTACTGTATGCAACGATGCGTTTTCGTGATTTAACATTATTTTTCCTTTGAGCGTCTTTCAAGAACCTTTTTCAAAAGTTTGCAGTAAACAGACATTTGTGTACCATTTGACAGTAACAGTACGTCTATCTTCTAATTGCATAGTGACAATATGACCCGTTTTAGAAGATAATACTAGCAACCCTCTTCTTACCAGTACTACGAATTCGTCGGACTTCTGTAGACTTAGGTTCTGTTCGAAAGACCCATTGAACCGATTGACTTTTCTTTTCAGGATCACAACAATAAATCTAGGATTCATCACCAGTAACGACATTACAAGCCACATTTGAAGCACCGCCTTGGAATTTTTCCGGACTTTTTCTGCACAATCAATGCGTTACTGTTTTTGTTCTGGAGTTAATTTATGTGGAATCCATCGACAACAAAGTTTTGTCATGTCTAACCGTTGATGTACAATGCTTTGGATTTGACTCGTACCAATGAGCAAAGTCGTCCGAATAAATTCATAAGATGTCCGTTGATCTCCTTCAAGCTTTGCTCGAACAACGGCAATATTTTCATCAGTAGCAGCAACTCTTGGGCGTCCTTATAAATTATTGCTTTAGATGGGACTTCTTCGGCAAATGCATTTCTAAGAAAATCTTCATATCGTTTAGGAGCTAATGACGATTTAAAATGGTAAAAAATCATAACCCGGAAATATTCTCTAGTGAAATTCGTTTTTGAGTGAACATAAAATCTTTCAATTATGATAATTAAGAAAGTATTAGAGCAAAGCGAACAAACTATACGGCAATCAACTCGCCAAACATTAGAGAGTGGCTGTCAAATATAAACACATTGAGGCAGTATTTTTAACACTTAAATGATTTCAGTCAAATTATATAATACATAAATTCAATAACAGCCCGCCTTAAAGCAATATGTGTATAATATAATACAAAAAATGTATGTAACAGTCATTTTATTAATGTTTGTATTATTATGTACATGTTCAATAATGTTATGTGAATGTATTACGTAATTTAATAATGTAGGAGTTGAGAATAATAGGTTAAAAGTTGCTAACAATGAGGTAACCTTGAGGCAATAATGAATTAGAAAGCTTAATAATGCTACTGGTAATTCTTGGAGCAACAATAATGTAATGTTTGAGAAACTTTATAAAATAGTCAATCAACAACCAGAAAAAAGCTTAAGTTAAATAAAAGTATACTATTGGAGTAGGAATAGTCAATCAGAAACAGAAAGAGGGCAAATTGTAGAAATTCAGAATTCAGTTGCTAGCAGACAGCGTTCCTATCCGGACGTGAGACGCGTCCTCGAGAAGTTTAATACGTATTCAGTGTGAGACCAAAATAGTTTACGTGTTAAAAAGTGCAAGCAATTAATAAATAATCTCACAGCTCTCTCTCTCTATCAGTGAAGTGTTATTTAAATCGTGTCAAGGATTAATAAAAGGAGTGAAGTAAAAATTATAATCTGTGTAAGTCTACATTCCTCAGCCGCATCACGCCTTGTTAAGATATTCATGTCTCTACAAATTAATACTGACGCACCCGAGGCAAACATAAATATATAATATTTAAAGAAACAGTAAAAATACAAAGTTAATATTTTTTAAACTTGGGGCGAAGGCTACCGGGTACCATACGTGCGGTTGCAACTACTTCAAGTTCGGTTCCCCAACATTCGAAATATAATACAACCTTCTCATATTGGTTTTCCATACGCGAAACAACACCTTACTTCAAATTAGCGACCAAAGCGTGGTGCAAACGTAAAGACAAACACGTTTCTTAACATTTAATTTGTTTTTAGAAACATGGTCGTGTAACAATTTTCGGTATCGCCCTCATACTGTTCGCTATTGAGCACCTGGGAGAACAGAAGAGAGAACAAAAGAATAATAAATCGGATCCTGTGTATAATGATACGAGCATATTCTCCGTGAACAGAGAGCGAGGTAATGACAGGAATCCTGATGTTTTGCAAGAACGTGACGTCACTGGCTTAGTAATAACTCCCTCAGCCATAAAACCGCCAATTTCCAAGTTGTTACCTGTAAGCAAACTACTGGCAAGATGTTCCGTTTGTGGCAAACACCGCATCCTGCCCCGGTCGCTGATCGATACGCTGGCACAAACATCCGCAATACCCTCACACACATTTTCAATCCCAAGTCCTTATTTATATGTTTGCTGCGAATTGAAACCCAGTGTCACGGAATTATACAGAATCTGTTATACGAGACAAACCGCACTTTCGCCCATCCCTCACATTTCTAATAACCGCTGATAAAATATTGGAGAGCGGGGCAAGGAGATATTGCAACTTCCCGATCATACAGCGTGTTCGTTATATCACCGGACCGAGCGAGATGGCTCCGCGGTAACGTGTGAAGCTCGCATTCAGGAGGTCCTGGGTTCGATTCTCGGTGGCTGTCCAATCTGAAAATGGGTTTTTCGTGGTTTTCCCTGGTTGACAAAGGCGAATGCTGGAGTGTCGTCAACAAAAACATGCAAACAATTCGTGAAAATGTTAGTGCAATGATTTATTACGATTTCGACGTGGATTATCAAGACAAGAGTGCATCGATCAACTAACTTCCACATTTGGCGACGAAGCTCCATCCTTTGCCACTGTGAAACGCTGGTGTAACGAATTTAATCGTGGCCGCCGTTCGCTCAATGATGAAGCTCGTGAAGGTCGTCCAAAATCAGTTGTTGTGCCAGAAAACATTGATGCTGTGCAAAAACTAATAATGAAAGATTTTCATGCGACATATTGCGAGATTGAGGCAACCCTAGGTATTAGTTCCACCAGCATATATAAAATATTGCTTGATTATTTAACCGTGAAAAAGGGTTGCGCTCGTTGGATCGCATATAATTCGACGGAATCTCAAAAAGATGTTCGTGTCTATTAGTGTACAAAAATGCTCAAGAAATACAATGGCGGTACCTCAAAAGACGTATATAAGATTGTAAGAGGTGACGAATCATGGATCTATGCGTATGAGCAGGAACGTAAAAAGCAGTCGACTGTGTGGGTGTTTCAAGATGAAGCAAATCCAACAAAAGTTGTTCGCACTCGAAGCAAATGGTTGCCTGCTTTTTTCAGCAAAACTGGCCATGTGACAACAGTGCCTTTAGAGGAACGTAAAACTGTCAATGCCGAATGGTACACAACCATTTCTTTGCCGAAAGTCTTCGGTGAAGCAAGGAAAACCAACAAGAACCGTAGGATCGTTCTTCATCAAGACAATGCGAGCGCACACACATCTCGTCTAACAACAGAGTATTTGAAGGCTCAAAAAATGGAACTAATGGGTCATCCGCCATACAGTCCTGATTTGGTATCCAAATTCTTTTTGTTCCCGAACATCAAGAATAAATTGCGTAGACAACGATTTTCGTTGGCAGAAGAAGCCGTTGATGCCTTCAAAAACCATGTTTTGGAGGTGTCTCAAGAAGACTGGAATAAATGCTTTGACAAACGGATGCAAAAGTGTATTGATCATAAAGGAGAATATTTTGAAAAACAATAAAGCAGTTTTCAATTAGAAATTATTTGGTTTTAATTATTAGGCTCAAAATATAAATAGTGCCCCTCGTATGAACAGAAGCTTTTGAAACACCCAGTTGCTGTGCAACACGTCTTAGACAATTCTTTGGAGATCGTTCGAATGATGCACCAATTTCATCAATTTTTTCTTGTGTTAGAACATCTCTTTCTCACTTATTTGGTTTAGCATTTAGTGATCCCGTTGTCTTAAACGTATTAACCAGATATTTAACAGTTTCTCTACTTGGAACTGGAATACTAGGAAATTTCTCCTGAAACTGTCTACACACCTACACGATTCGATTTTTGCGTATGTATCGCAAATATAATTTCCTTGCAAGTGTGAATTTTTCTTTAGGGATTTCAGTGGACTAATAAGAATAAACTAATTCACACACAACACAGATGTCCTGAATGAACCTTCATTTTTGAGATGACTTTACAGCTCGAACTGAAGGTAGGAACTGACACAGTGTAACACAGCCGATAAACTTGAGCTTGAGCGGGTCCTTCACTGCTGGTGTGCTAGCGGAAAAATACCGAGGTCACTGCAGTGAATGCCAACTACGCATATACGCGATCTACGTGGGCAGTCCAGAAAGTTCCAGTCGTCTTGGTCTATCGTAGCGATGATTAGGGATAGAATCGCCATCTGGGTGTCAGAACGTACGCATCCAGCTGTGGTAGCGTGAGGAATGTGCCTTCCTTACTGTGCTCTCTGTGAGTTGTTAAAATGTGCGCTGCAATAGAACATCCCGCCACTTGTGAAGTGCGGTTGGCTAAAAAGAACAAACCAATTGAAATTTATCGTCAACTTTGTGATGTTTACGGGCAGGGAATAATGAGTGAAAGCCGAGTCAGGCAATGGTGCATTGATTTTAAAAATGGCCGTACCAATGTTCACGACGAGGATCGCAGTGGTAGGCCTAGCCTTATGACTGAAACTGTCAATGCAAATCAATGACAAAATTCGTGAACATCTTCGTTTCACGATTACAGAACTTTCGGAACATTTTCCCCAAATTTCACGGAGTTTGGTGCATCAAATTGATGCTTTGATACTGACGCTGAACTGCATGCCGGTGTAAACCAGTGGTTGAAGTCGCTGGCGGCAGATTTCTACAGAGAGAGTATTGAAAAACTTGCACCACGGTATGATAAATGCCTCAATTTGAATGGCGATTATGTAGAAAAATAGCTTAAGAGTGTAACTTTCAAATGTAGATAATAAACGTTGATATTTGCATTTTGTTAATTGTTTATTTCAAAACGTCTGGAACTTTCTGAATTACCCAGTATAAATCGAACGCATGGTACAAAGGACACTTTATTTCGCGCCACTTGGGAAGCAAACCCGCAACACATTAACACTTGCAACAAACTAATTATAGTATGCAACAGCTACATCAATACCACGAGAGATCTGAAACAAGGAATTCTTGAGCTTGGAGTAGTAATGGATCCCCAAATCATGTTTCGCACCAGTCATCTCGTGGTGCAAAAAAAAAAAAAAAAAAAAAAAAAAATCCGTCAGGTATTAAGAACTAACGATTTCCAGCTATGGACCAAACTCCCACACAAAGGAAAAGGAATCAAGCTCTTCAGTGAATAGACACCAGCAAATAAATGGATTAGAGATCATGAGGTTTATCCTGTGCGGAAGGAAAGGAGCTATCAAGATGATCGCTAGCGTATGTGCAGTCCGCTCCCTGCGGGGTAGATCCCAGGACAACATCCTGTCGGCACTGCCACAGAGAGCTTGAACCCCTGCCCATGTCTTGGTGATGCTCATATAGTGAATCATCATCACTCATATACATCACATGATAACCAACTCTATACGAAATCAAGAAGTCTCCGGTCTTGCCACATGGGAGCAATAAGCAGATAGATAGATAAGGTATCTTTATTGGTTTCAAATTATTGAAGTTATTTCACAAGTATTTAGTGCATGGGTCATTGACCGTACATGCATATTTAAGATACAATAGAGTGACAAAATAAACGGAGAAAGAAAACACAACTAAAAGGAACAAGAAAAAGGGAAATAGAGATAAATTACCTTAGTCTAACTGAACAAATTTGACCTAGCTTCGCGCACTTTAACCAAAAAATTGCCCATGTTTTGCCAGTTCCTCTGGTCAGCCAGCAGATCCCAACATGCCAATCTCATTCTTGAGGGACTTAAGAATTTTTATTTGGGTTTAATCGTTCGCTGGTTCTCCCACTGTGCATATTCCGCCAAAATATGTACCCAGTCCTCATCCAAATCACAGAATGGGCAGATTCTCCTGCCAGAATCGTCAGTCATTTTCTGTGCCCTCCAATCCCCCAGTCTAAACTATGTCATTCCTGATCTTTCCTTTCTTTCTAAATTAAGTATATCTGCCTCTTTAACCCAGTTCAATTTTATTACATTTGCTAGACTTAGAGAAGGTTTAATTTTACAATCCGATTCTATTTCCTGTTGGTTGATGTCTCTTAGTCTTCTTTTAACACCTTTCCATTTGTTTTTGTCATTTTTTTCAGTTCTTAGCCATAATGACCCCATTCCTATTCTCCTCAAACCCCTTTCCAAATCAGCTGCCCAAAACTTAGGAGACAGGTTTTCTCGCTGGTATTTATAACATTTGGATCGTAATGTGGAGTTATCCCCCTGCATCAGCCTCAGCCAGTACTTCACTGCTCTTATTTTGCAGTGTATTGTGTCTTCATAACATCCCACCTCCCTCAATACCCCCAAATTTGATGTGCCTTGTGAAACTACAAGGGCTGTTTTCCAAAATGCTACCTGTGTTGCTCTGCTCTTTCCCATCCCCAGATTTCACCATATAATCGCCTTCCGACCATCAAATAGACAAGCTTTCATATTGGATCCTACAGTACGCTACAAATCCCACAGTGGGCAGCCCGATGTAGTTTACCGTCACATATTATAAAGACGAATATAACTGGAGGACATTTCAACTCACGGCCTTTGACTGGTGCCCGGGGTACAATTCCTCAACATGTGTTTAAATCGTGGTGCTCAAACTTGAAAAGGCACGCCTATATAATATTTCAATACGGGGTTCCAAAGCTATCCTTGGAAAACACAACAGAATAAGTCAACAGGAGATAATTAACTTGCATAATAATACATATATATTCATATTTGAACATATTTATACATGTTAATGTTCAACAATATTATTTTAATTATGTAATTTATGTACCTTGTCCCTATAGCAGCCTCCTTATGAAGGAAGTCCTAATTAAAAAACAAATCCTGAACGGTCTACTCAAGGACAGAGTCGAGCATAATGATTGGTTCCGCTTCCTTCTATTCGATGATGTACTCGACTCTGCTTCTGATATCCGGATATCGAGTAAGCGGTTTGTTTGGTCCGGTCGCCCACGCCTCGCTTCATTTATCTCTCTCTCTCTCTCACTCCCATACACATAGATGCAAACACTACTCTTGCATGAGGGATTTCACGACTGATTAATTGCAGCAAAATCAAAGAAATGTTACAGTTGGATAACATATAATAATATATTATGCAACAAGGCTATAACAGTAGTAATTAAGATACGAGTTTCATAATTTTCATACGAGCGTCTTAATTATCATTATAGTCAAGTTGCATACGACTATTTTTAGTCCACCACTCTATAATTCAAAACTTAGAGTTTTTGCAAAAAAAGATCTTATCTTGTGAATTGTGTGTAATTAAATGGTGATTGGATGGCAGCACTTTCCTTGAGCGTGTTTGTGAGTAGTGCAACAGATGACAGTACTGTTGGGTCCACTTTATTGATTTTTGTAGGTAACGTGAAAGCAACGTACAATGAAGCTATGAAATATTAAAATTACAATGATCAGAATTTATTTCATTTTAACCCTCTAATGCATGAATTATTTTGCTACATATGCCGCTCTTTCTCTAACACCTAAACAACTTTTACATCTCTTTCACTGGTGCCACACGGTGAATAGCCGTGATCGTTAGAGCAATACGAAATGGACCGGCCATCCATTCAAAGCCAAACGTCGCGAGTTCGAGTGCCAGCGACTGCAGTCAAACGTGCCTGTGGTAAAGGACGGGGAGGGCTCAAGTAAACTAACCGGTGTGATGGCACGCTTGGATGCTGACGCGGTTACACTTGACTGCATTAGTATGGAGTTCGCTTCCTTATGTTAAAAAATCTGATGTGTTACACTCATATGACTTTCCCTACTCTTGTACAAACTATTTTTACAAATGCTTATTCTCCATATGCTTCATGTTAATTGAGATGTTAATCTTATTGCTAATTTTCTTGTAGATACAAGGGGAATTGCTAGGCTTTAAGCGATAGTCAAATATTTTAAGAGCTGGTTGCTATGTGGAGTATTTCATTCTCTTTGCATGTCCAGGACTAAAAAAAATGAATAATGAATTTGAGAAAAAGTATAAGTATTGGAAAATTTAAGGGAATAACCAGCAATATCTCCAAAATGGTTCACTCAACAAAAAACGTATATGCCATAAATTGTGTATTTTAAGGCGATCTACATTTTTTGTGTAGTAAAATTTTGTCTATCTCTTATGGTTTACCAGTTATGCAAAAGTCGCTCACAATGAGGAATACTTTTGGAGACATTCCCAGAAAATTCAAGATATACATTTCATTTGTCATGAAAATATCTTAAACATATCATATTTTAATCAAACTCGCTAGAGCCATTTTTGAGAAAATTAAAATTTTCGAAAAATGTTCCATGTAAAGGGTAATCTGGGGTGGGAGGATTTTCTTGAAAACCTTCGTGTCGCATCTCTGGAAGATACTGAACCTAAATACCAAGTTTGGTGTTTATCGGACTGTTTGTTTCTGAGTTATGCTGTTCACAGACACACACGGACATGTTTCCAAAAATGCTTTTTGGATTCAGGGGGCCTCAAAACTTATATTTCCGGTGAAATCTCGGTATCGAATTTTTGGGTGGAATACAATACTTCCCCTGCTTACTATACGTAGTAGAGAAAGTAAAAAGCACTATGCAGCGTTATTGAAAAAAGTAATATTCCTACAATATAAAAAGGCTATAAATACCGAATTTTATTGCTAAAGTTAGTATACCATGAAATTAACAAAAGTACTGTTAAGATATTCTAAAACTTTCCAAAAACATCTTTGTTGCTAAATGGCAACGCTATGTATGACAGTGTTAAATACACATTGTCATTGTTTATCTGGGAATGGATCGCAATGAAGGTGTTAGAAGTTATGTGCGAGCTGCGCGCGCCGCCGAGTGGAATCATAACGAGTCGCTGAAGTATTATGGATGTCAACATTTCAGTTGCACCACATGTAATCAATGTATTATAATGTGGTTGACCAAAAATGTGTTTATTCTGGCAGGAGTGGTCAGGTTATGTTTCGGCAAATAGAGCGACGCAGTAACTTAATGATCTTAAGAGAAAAGTTGACAATTTCAATGACTTTAAAACTGCTGTTAAAGATTACCTATGCTCAAATGCATATTATTCTGTACAAGATTATCTGAATGACAAGCTATCCTGATGATAATACGTATATAGCTGTGTAAGTAGTATTAGTAAATATTAATGACAATTGCCAGTTATATTTTATGCCTGTTCTAGAATTAATGAAGCTATTTAAACGTATGTATATTAAGAACTGTACAAAATGATGACAAAGGTACAAGCCTAGTGAATGTTAAAATAATTGTTCTTGCCTATACGTATGTTAACCTTATAACGGTAAGGAGGTACTCGACTCTGTACAAAATGACACTTGATTTGTTTCATTTTTATATAATATGACTATTTTATTTTAAATGTTCTGTATACTATGTAATATTTATGTATATATGTAACTTCATTGTACATTTCGTTGACGTGCATATTGTATGTGTCTATTTTATTTTAAATGTTCTATATTCTGTGTAATTTTTGTACATTTCCTTGACATGTTCTATGTTCACAAGCCTTTATGGCTGCTAGTGAACTCACAGAATGCAATCCAATCTAATCTAATGTAATCAGTTTGAGTTTGTTGGGGTCCAAGGTAAAGCAACTCAAGGTAGAGTTAGAGTTAGTATTGGAGATTAAATAAATTGATAATTGTATTTTTAGATTAGGAGGAATGTTGGATACCAGAAGTTAAGAGGTTAGTTTAATTCTTTTTTACTTTATTATTATTTTAGAAATTGGGTTAAGAATAAATTTGTAAAATTGTTGTTGTAAATGTGTACAATTAACTGGGTTAACAATAAAATTATATATATATATATATATATATATAAATATATAACTTTAGGATAATTTTACTGCTGTCAATTCAGTGCTATCGCGTGGCTTGTTTCACAAACATTACACATTATTGTTGCTGTTCTTTATTCCTGTAATAGCTGTGTTAAGCGGCATTGCTTGGATGGGGTCGAAAATAACAATAGACATACTTTCTGAAAGTTGTGTGTAGTCTCGCACCTAAAACGTTAATGTAAAAACTTCTGTCCATATTGGTGCAGTGGTTCAAATTAATAAACAAGGGGTTGAAATTATGACTAGAGACAGGGTGTGGGGCAAAGCTTTTATAACAGACACTTGTAGTTTCTTCAACTCTTGAGCACATCTGCCGAACCTGCGGTTAGCAAGACAAGAATATCGGTGCATTCCTGAGGAATAGTAAGGAATATGTTGCTAATGGCGGATGCTCGCCTCTTTCGAGGTTGCCGCAAGAGGGTTTTTTTTCAAGAAAATGTTCCAATTCTAAACTTTACCTTCCCAAAAATAGTTCTCAAAAATAGTTCTAGCGATTTTGATGAAAATGTTTGCATGACTAGTAAAATGTATATCTTGACTGTGAATGGTCCGTGAAGTCCTCTTTATTCTCAATGAATTTTGTATAACTCTGTATAACTGGTGAACCATAAGAGACCGAGCAAGGTGGCGCTGCGGTAACGCATGCGACTCGCTTTCGGGAGGCCCCGACTTCGATTATCGACGACCTTCCAATCTGACTCGGTTTTTTTGCGATTTTCCTTTGTCGCCAGGCGAATGCTGGGGTGGTTTTTCTATACCAAGAATTTCTCCGGCACATCATATCTTTACCTATCATCTCTGGGTGCCGAACTTGACTGGGTAGTTTGGTGGTGTGTGTGTTGCGAGGTGAACATGTGCTCTGTGACTGTTTCTTCTTTCTCTGGTACGGAACCAGGGCAATTCGGACCTGTTCTTCAAGAAGAGCGCTATGGGTGCCTGCAGGAGTGTTTCCATGGGACCCCTGCCGCTACTTGGTCCGGGCAGCAACCTCTTTCATCTCATCTCTTCCTCCCGGAGATTGCATACGGCACAATAGGCCTCTGGTCGCAGTGCTCACATCCTCCTCTGCTCCTTGCGAGGAAAATAAAAACGGAACACAGAGACAAAAACTTTCTGAGCCAAAACCTAGAGCTCATTGAAATAACATACAATTTATGTCAAACAACCTTTTCTGTAGCTGACTTACGATGTGAACACTGTCCTTTTGTTTTAAGTTTGACATCCTTTGACCGGTGAGGCACATCGGACGGTAAATGAATAATAAATGAAATGATGATAAAAGGCGCCAGGCGTCCCATGCTTAGAGTTGCCCGACATTCACCTTCTCAGGATAAGGAAAATCCCCCGGAAAAAACTTATCCGGGTAAGTGATCCCAAGTGGGATTCGATATCGCGACCTCTTGAATGTCAGGCAGAAACGCTACTGCTACACAATACAGGTGGGTTTAATTGTCTTTTGTTTTTCACAATATGCATGTAACAAAGTTCATATGGCTGAATTTGAGATGATTTCTAGTGAAAATGGTAGAAAAATCCGATGTGATACATTCACACGAGTTTCTCTACCCGCTATCTTTATTAGTGGGTATGTAAAATATTCTTACTAAGCCTCATTTTTCTATTTACTAAATTTAATCTAAACAAACCTTTGCAAAAATAGCAACATTACACATATAGATACAAAGAGAACAGCGATAGTCAAATGTTTAACAACTGGACGCTATATGCTGGCCTTAAAATTCCATACTGTTTCCATGTCATCGCGAGAAACAACTGAAAATCGATGGGGAGTTAAAAGAATGAAAAGTATTGAACAATTCGAAACTTTAATAATGGATATCTCAGAAACGGCTTAATGCAAAAAAGAAAAAACTTATTTGAAGTAAAGTGTTTATTTTAAAGAGATCTACACTTTTTTGTGGTACATTTTCAGCTATCACTTAACGTTTACCAGTTATACAAGATTATACAAAATTCCTTCCGAATGAAGAGGACTTCACAGGCTATTCCCAGAAAGTTCAAGATATGTTTTATTTTTCATATAAATATCTCTAATATACGATACAATAATTAAAATACTTACAGCCATTTTTCAGAAAACAAAGAATTTCGAAAAAAATGTTCCTTGTAAAGGGTAATTGGGGATTCTCTTTGAAACCTTCTTTGGAAGGAATTGAATTTAAATATCAAGTTTGGTATTTATCGGACTTTTCGTTCTTAGGTTGTGCCGTTCACAGATACACACACATGGACCTTTTTCTATAAATGTTTTTTTTACTTTCTCTACTACGTATAGTAAGTAGGGCAAGTATTGTATTCCACCCAAAAATTGGATATCGAGATTTCACCGGAAATACATGTTTTGAGACCCCCTGAATCCAAAAAAAACATTTTTGAAAACATGTCCGTGTGTGTGTCTGTGAACAGCATAACTCAGAAACGAACAGTAGGATAAACACCAAACTTGGTATTTAAGTTCAGTATCTTCCAGAGATGCGACACGAAGGTTTTCAAGAAAATCCCCCCACCCCAGACTACCCTTTACATGGAACATTTTTCGAAAATTTTAATTTTCTCAAAAATGGCTCTAACGATTTTGATTAAAATATCATATGTTTAAGATATTTTCATGACAAATGAAATGTATATCTCGAATTTTCTGGGAATGTCTCCAAAAGTATTCTTCATTGTGAACGACTTTTGCATAACTGGTAAACCATAAGAGATAGACAAAATTTTACTACACAAAAAATGTAGATCGCGTTACAATATGCAATTTATGTCATATAAATTTTTTTGTTGAGTGAACCATTTTTGAGATATTGCTTGTTATTCCCTTAAATTTTCCAATACTTATACTTTTTCTCAAATTCTTTATTCATTTTTTGTCCTGGTAATGCAAAGAGAATGGAATACTCCACATAGCAACCAGCTCTTAAAATATTTGACTATCGCTTAAAGCCTAGCAATTCCCCTTGCATCTACAAGAAAATTAGCAATAAGATTAACATCTCGATTAACATGATGCATATGGAGAATAAGCGTTTGTAAAAATAGTTTGTACAAGAGTAGAGAAAGTCATGTGAACGTAACACATCAGAATTTTTTTATTTACGGGGCTTCAAAACATGTATTTCTAGAGAAATCTCGATATAGAACTTTTGGGTGGAATGCAATACCTTCTCTACCTACTATGTGGTCAACCAACGTTCAATTGCATTTCAGCTGTTTCTAGTATAGGTGTATTTGCAGCCCTGAGTTGTTATATGTGAGATTAAAACCTTTTCAAAGAACAGCGCGCAAGAATTTTTTGTAAGCAAATTTTTATAGAAATCTCGATATAGAACTTTTTGGTGAAACTGCAATATGCCTTAGATAAGCGCTTGAAAAAGACATCCGTTCAGTAGCAGCCCGAAAGCAATAAATTTATCTTAGCCTTGCCAGGAAGCTATAAATGCGATAAGCGATCAATAAACTGATATTTTGGGAGCACGGTTTGAGCACATGGCTTAAAAATACCCTCTTGGTAGTTCCAATTTTTGATAACGGGCTTTTGGATACGCGCCATGCAGATGGTATTAAATCGCTTCACGCTCTTCTGTTTTTCCCTCCCGATATCCAATACTCCATTGTGACGTTTATCGCCGGATCTGGCACTGTACAACTGCTCCTCTGATCTCTCAATTATGCAAATGTTTCTCATGCCAGATAATCGGCAGTTGCCGAGGCCCACTCAATAAAACTTCTATTACAATATCTTTAAAATGAAAGGTCTAACACCATTCGTCAAAATGATGTTCCTTGTTGAAACGTACTGGTCAGATAGACCGTATGTGCTTATATAATACACCGTAGTATATATTTTTCAGACTATATTCATGACACTGAACTTAAAAGTTAATCATATTTACGAGAAATGAAAAGAAAAGGGAAAAAAAAACAGATTAACTAACAACAAAAGCTACACTAACTAAAGAAAAGAAAAACCTTGTTCAGAAGCACGCGCTATTGTTTACAAAACAAACAAATACCTGCCCCTAAGCCACTAATCCTCCCCCTCCCATCCTTGACCCTCTTTCTTACACTCCGATCTGAGCTGCATAATCTTTTGTACAAATGTACTAATTGCTTCCCCCTCCTCTTAACAACCAGCAAGGCCCAACAAGTTTGTAACCCTCCCCTTGTGTTAACAAACGAACCTGGCAGATGCTCTCTTCTCAATGGTTGTGTCTTAGTACAATGCGCCAGAATTGAATCCAAGTTTCTTCCTCTCTACAGCAGGGACAGATTCTTATACCTTCTTCGTTATTGAATGTCACCGCTTGCCATGACTCCAGGCTGAATCAAGCTGGCTCTATTGCTGGACAAAATATGTTGTTCCATACCCCATTTTGTTTTTAGTTTCAACTGCAAGCTTAATTATACTTTCTCGTTACATTGTGACATCGTCTGCTGTCGATATATATCTTTCAATCGCTTCTGTACTTTTGTCCACATATTTGCTATATTTCCAGCTACATCAAACCAAATATTACCTATCCCTATTCTCGCCTGCCCTCTCTTGATTTTCGCTGCCGAAGTCCTTGTCCCCTTCCATTCTAAGCTGTTCCTTACAGCATACTTTTTTCACAAGTGATTGATCCCCTTTCATAATTCTTAACTAATATTGTAACACTCCTACCGGGGGTGGTTACCCCGCAGTAGTTTGTTACACTAGGGGGGTGATAGCTCAGAGGTAGGGGGATGCGTCGGTACTGGGGTGGTAGGTAGGCCAGGGTGGCGTCCCAGGAGGGGGGTATTTAAATAATGCACAGGGGATGCATTGACCCAATAAATTATATTATTGCTTTAACGTGAGTACATTGGCCACTCAGATTGGGGTGAAGCCCGACAAGCAAGCAGATCTTAGAGGAGATACATCCTTACCTGTTCGACTGGTGTTGCGTTGGCGACTCGTGTATGGTGAGCGGACCTGAGGTTGTCGATGTTACAACTCTCCCTCCAACTGATTACTACGGCGATTCCCACATTGATTCAGACAAGGGTCTCGACAACTGATTCAACAATTGATCATTGATCCCCCTCGAGTCAGACCCCCGTAGTATAAATACATACAGAAGAGCTGAATAGGCGTTCCTTAACGTGGTCGTGTTGAGGTAACCTCATTTTCGACACTTTATGCTTGGTTACCTCATATGATGTAATCCTCCGCGCTCAACTTGGTCCGCTACAATATTTGATCGCCCGTACCTTACATTCAATTGTTTCGCTGTGTGCACCACATTCTCTAAAAATGGCGCAGTTTGCCGTACCTCTTCCCAAACCCAAGATACATGATACTTCACAGGCCATTTCCAAAAAAATTCAAGATTGAAGCAAAAACAAGATGCCGCGACTATGGAGCGACAGTTTGAAGCACGAATGTTGTTGCTCGTCACCAATATCTTCTGTTGATTCTGCTGCCGGCTGCTACAGTGACAGAGCTATGAGTACTTTCCATCAGGGCTCGTATTGTGAAGGAGAACACCCCTTTAAATTGACTGAGAGCAATTTATTCCGAATTAATATTTGAGTTACTGAAGTGAGTTTCCGACTGTTCGAGGTGAAGGGAACATACTGATCATGAGTATCATTGGAAATTGCAACAATCTAATTATTATACCTGCTAATTTCTGCACTGTCAAAGTTACGGTTAGAAATAACTGTTTCCGCAATAAATGAAACTAGAAGCCTAACCTTCCTGAGTCGCTAAAATGTTTCCCTCGCGATAGCCGCCACTCATACAAGCAAGTACCACTGGCGGTACTAGAGAGAGAGTTATTAATGCATTTACAACTGCGTGCACTAAAATCGATCAGTACCACTTACGGTACCAGAGAAGACGGCAACTCTGATTTAGATACCCGCCTGTAGGTTATTTAAGTCACGCCTACATTACAATTACTCTCACCAAACTTATTTCACGCCCGGGCCAATATTCACCTCTCTTCATGCGCGTCCAATATTTTGCTGAGTTTGGCTAAAATCTCGGAAATACCTTTCACATCTCTTTTTCAGAGTTTTTAACTACGTGTGTGTAAGCATACTGAACTTATAACCTAGCTGCATTCCCAGTAATCCTTAAGTTAATGCTCTCGCTACTTCGACTGTCGTTAATGACTTTGGCTAACCTGACTTCCTAATTACATTCGTCTTACAGAACAAATCTTTCATTCAAGCTTGTTACTTTACACATTGATATAATGTACGGAAATTATTTATTGCAATTATTTCTCTATCTTACTATCATTTCTTTAATTATTTATATTTTCTCGTACAAAACTAAGGTATTAAGATACACATGTTATTGGTCACATAAATAACGTTAATATATGGCATTTTAATAAAAATCGTCAGAGCCACTTTTCAGAAAACCAAAATTTCGAAAAATGTTCCACATAAAGGATAATTGCGAGATGCGGGACTTTGTTGAAGATCTTCGTGTCGCTGGAAGTACCGAGCCTAAATATCAAGTTGGTACTTATCCCACTTTTCATTTTTGAGTTATGCTGTTCACAGACACACAGACGTTTTTCCAGCAACTTTGTATTCGAAGGACTTCAAAACATGTATTTCTGGTGAAATCTCGGTAGCGAATTTTTGAGTGAAATAAAAAATCTTCTCTACCTATTATATATGGGACATTTCATTTCAAATCGTCCAAAATAGATGGCAAACCGACCTTGCATTTCTTAAACAAACGAAGCTTTTTGTATTTCTGGACAAGGCCGATACGAGTACAATGCTTTGTGCAAACTCTTACAATTCAGAACATCATATTTTTGCAATTAAAATTTTTCAAATTTATTGTATCTTCCTAAAATTCTCAATTCCAAGCGCTTATAACTCTGAAACATTTAAATCTAATTATTTAAATCGAGTTTTATTTTGATTCCCTAAACTTTAATTTCATACTGATAAGTAAACATGCTTTTATTTTATTTAGGTGAAGAAATTTGGCCTTTTGCAAGTGTAGTTGATTTCGGATTAAGAAAAATAATTTTATTACATATGGTAAGATTCCATGATTTAACACGATCAAACATATTTTACTGTAATTGTTACTGATAAGGTTTCGTCTAAAATAATTAAAGACGTAAATTACTTTACGTGTTCATGGTCACTCTCGCATGTTTGTTTTGAACTGAAGGTCAAGCAAGCTAATGTGCCTAAGGTTAAACAATGAGAACGCTTACTAAGCAGTGTTATGCATATTACAGTGCTATCTTAGGATATACCTTAACTTGATAATACCTTCTTTAGGCTTTAAATGTCCTACGTTGATGAAGGACTCACAAGAACATATCACTAACCAAAATATAATTAATAATCATTTGCACTTAACTCGCAACACTTCTGTTAACCTTGCTAACGCATGGAAAGACTGAAGCAAATTGAAATAAAGACGAAGTGCTAGTTTGTATTGTGCCAGGTTGCTGAATCACGTGGTTTTCTTGCACCAAATATGTTGCTCTGCTGCAGAGCGCTTGGTGATCACTGCGTTTATTTACTTTTTGTGTTATAATTGCACTAACATAACTACTTTACCAGCATTGCCGACTTCTCTTAATGACACTTTGTATTATTTTCAAACAACTATTTTAGTTTAAAATAGAGTTGAAGGTTGTTACACTACATCACTAAAATATTCTTACTTGAAGGCGTTTCGGGAGACATCTATTCAAACCCTGGTATAGGTACGTAGATGATATTTTTGCTATTGTTCCAAAAAAACTTTCAGAAGATGCTTTGAAATTATTGAATTTACAAAAAAGATCTATTAAATTCACAATAGAAAAGAAGAAAATGGCCAATTACCTTACCTTGACATCAGGATCGTCAGAAATAAGCACACAACAAACCAACGTTCGGCATTTACAGAAAACCAACTCACACAGAAAATTATATTAAAAACAATCCTACAAGGCATGCAATTTTAAATAGTATTATAAACAGGTTAGTAAATATACCAATGGAGAAAGAGGAATACCAGAAAGAATACCAACACATTATCCACATAACCACCATGAATGCATACCAGAAATAAACAATAGATAAGATGATGAAAAAAGTTTAAAAGACAGAAATACATCCAACAAACGACTACTTTACTCAGACAACAAAAATCACAAGCATATAGGAAATTCACTGATCACCCTTGGACACATCGTAAATTTCAAAGGATTTTCAAGAAATACATCACCCTGTCTCAACAGAATAACCACAATATACAAGAAACTACTATGCAACAGAACAAAACATCCTATCCCCAACGATAAATCAGCTGGTATATATCAAATTGTTTGTAATGACTGTAACCTGATATACATAGGAAGAACCAAAAGAAATCTTGAAATAAGACTTAAAGAGCATATGAGATGCATTTACCAAAAACAGATGGATAAATCAGGTGTAGCACATCATTTCTATCTTCAAACCATGATATCACTCCGAACATAAAACTCTTAAAACCGATCAACAGCAGCAATGAATTGGACATCTGGGAAAAAACATATATCGTCAAACACAGGAATCACCTAATGAATTTCGAACTGCCGCCACCAGCAGCTTTTGGAGGTTCATCAGCCCAGCACCAGAGAACACCACTAGCCACACACATTCCCCAGACAATAACCGGCGAACTCAGTTGAAAACATGCTGATGATGGAAGCAAACCGTCTCCCGAAACGCTTTCAAGTAAGAACATTTTAGTGATGTAGTGTAACAACCTTCAACTTTCTTTATTTTAAATTATGACGCATCACTGTTACTAGCTTCTAAATCTTCAAAATGAATTACTATTTTAGTTTTATAAAAATTCGGAGACGCTTAAAACAAGTAGAAACTGTATATAGATATTTGTGAATATTATAAAAATAATTACTATACGTAGTAATGAAATGTGGACGTTTATCTACAAAATGAGATTTGGTACAACGTTCTGAAATAAAGGGTTCCGGAGCTATGCGCACTTAAAATGTGACAAAATGAACTAATACAATGAATTTATCGTTGAATAACGTGACAACCGTTGAGTTTTAGATGCTAATATTTGATAAATATGCTTCACTTAGCACCCCTCATTAATAGGAGAAATTGCAACGCAAACAAAGAATGCGAGTTTTTTTTTTTTTTTTTTGCCGTTGCATTCCTATGCGGTTGAGAAGGTAAAAGTTCTGGATAAATACCCAACTTAGTGGTTACGTTTAGCATCATCAATGATGTGACACGAAGATTTTCAAGAAAACTCCACACTCCAAACTACCCCGTACATAGAAAAAGTTGAATTATTGTTTATTTTTTTAAAAAATAAACAACGATTTTAATTAAAATATCACGTTTGGCATATTGACGTGAGGAATAAAACGTGTATAATGTTCACTGTGAATAACCCGAGTGCTCTTCATTCAAAATGTATAAATGGTAGAGACCCTGCCCTCTGCTTGTCGTGCCTCCTGCTCCGGCCGCCCTCTGTCTTCACTCACCTCATCCCTCCCTCGCGGGGGCGCCCCGCCACGGACCTCGTAGTTCCCTCTCCGCTTCTACTCCTATCCTACCCTTCCTCCGTGGGGTCCGTATTAATTTCGTTGTTCTCAAACGTATGTGTACGATTGTTATTTACTTTTGTCAGTAAATGGCTCCAAGAGAGAGAAGCGGCGATAAGTGGTAGTGCGAGCTTTAATTTTGTAGTCACTAAGCAAACAATTGCATTTGAAGTTCCTGAGAGTGACCTGAAATTATGGATTTGAACTCAGTTGTATAGATTCAGCTTTAACCCTTGTAACTTTGAAGTTAATATTAACGTTACGGGCCCGACGGAGGAAGGATCGTAACTACTCGGATTTCTTGGGACACTCGAAGCTATAGGACGGCGGCAGTTTGTAACGTAGTCTATAGTTCTTGATAGACCTTGACTGCGCTTCCTGTGGGTGAATAAATGCAATAATTTATAGACTCTTGTGTCTAAATGAAAACATACAAAACAATGGGGAAGGAGTAAAGGTACTCATATAACATGCAGCGTTAACTGAGTTGTTAACGAAGCTGATTTAGCTGACACACTAAATCACGTTTCTGCAACAGTCTGGCTTGGTGACTCTACTCCTGTGACCAAAATCTGTGAATCCAGCAAAAAAACAAATCAGAACTTAAGACGTGACATAATACAGCACATGGAAATATTTGTTCTCTCCTTCCATCTGTTACGTAGGTCAAACTCGGGTCACGAGCGTAGCTTACAGGTATAATACTGTACGACTAATTTCCGTAATATGAACAGAAAATCCTTGAAAAGAAAGTTTCGAGCGCAAAATATAGTTACATAAAAAGAGAAGCAAAGAAATTATTATTAAAATTATCCTTTATATAACCTGTGACATTGTCATGGTAAAACGTTCCTGTCAATTGGAGAATGTCAAACAGGAACAATATCGGAATTGCAATACAATACAAAGTTGATTACTTGTGTCTATACACAGAACACTACTAATAAAATGAGGCAGTATTTTTAACACTTAAATCATTTCAGTTAAATTATATAATATATACATTCAATAACAGCCCGCCTTAAAGCAATATGTGTGTATAAAAAGCGTATATTACAGTCATTGTAAATGTATATATTATTGTATACATGTGTAATAATGTTATGTGAATGTTTTACGTAATTTAATAATGTAGGAGCTGTGAGAATAATAGGTTAAAGGTTGCTAACAATGCGGCAACAATGAGGTAGCCTTGAGGCAATAATGAATTTGAAAGTTTAATAATACTATTGGTCATTCTTGGAGCAACAATAATGTAATTGCTGTGACAGTTTATAAATTAGCCAATCAACAACCAGAAAAAAGCTTAAGTAAAATAAAAATATTCAATTGGAATAGGAATAGCCAATCAGAGATTGAAATACAGAAATTTGCAAATTTAGGCGCTAGAAATCAAGTCAGTTGCTTGTAAAAAGCGCTCGTAACTGGACGCGTTGGTTGTAGACAGTGTTACTAATTAGACGCGAGATGTGTACTCGAGAAATTTAATACGTATTTTGTGTGAGACAAAAATAGTTTACTTGTTAAAAAATGCAAGTAATTAATAAAAGAATCTCACAGCTCTCTCTCTATATCAGTGAAGTGTTATTTAAATCGTGTCAAGCATTAATAAAAGGAGTGAAGTAAAATTATAATCTGTGTAAGCCTACATTCTTAAGTCGCACCAAAACCCTGCCAAGACTTCCATGTCTCTAACAATAATACTGACGCAGCCGAGGCAAAAACAAATATATATATTTAAAGAAACAGTAAAAATTACAAAGTTAATATTTTTAAACTTGGGGCGAAGGCTACCGGAACTTTGTACCATACGTGCGATTGCATTAACTTCAAGTTCGGCTCCCCAACAGTTGAACTACAATACAAAACTTCTTGAAATTGGCTCCCAAAACGTGGGGCAAATAACATCTTCAAAGAACATAATTCAGTGAACAACCTATCGCCTTAATAGTTTTTTTAAAAGTGAATATACAGTATGGAGTGTCGAAAAATAGTGGTATCGTCCCTTAATAGTTTTTTATAGTGAATCCTCTCCTTTACCCTTCACTCCATACTATTTCGAATAATGCATAACAAATTCCGCAATATTCATGCAAAAGAATGTGAAACATTGGCGGAACATCTGACTTCCTTAACTTTCGCCGACAGTCTTCCAAATTTTGCAAAATCCAGCTCAGCCTATAAACACCCTTTGGCGGTGGAAGAAACCGTGGTCGGAGAGGATAAAGAAAGTTTTGTGAATGTTTAGATAAACCATAAGAGAAAGACAAACGCTTACTATGCAAAAAAATCTGATGTGTTACACTCACATGACTTTCTCTACTCCTTTACAAACTATTTATACAAACGCTTATTCTCCATATACTTCATGTTAATCGAGATAAACATTTGCAGACTCTATCTTAATGCTAATTTTCTTGTAGATGTAAGGGGAATATATATTTACAAGGGCAATATAGAAAAACAGTAGCCTTTAAGCACATACATATCTCTTAATAGCTGGTTGCTAGGTGCAGCACCATTCCCTTTGCCACAGATTAACACTCTTTGCATATCCAAGACAAAAAAATGAATAACGAATTCCCATTTGAGAAAATAAGTATTGAAAAATTTAAGGGAATAACAAGTAATATCTCGAAAATGTTTCACTCAACAAAAAAATGTATGACATAAATTGTGTATTTTAAAGCGATCTACATTTTTGTGTACTAAAATTTTGTCTATCCCTTATGGTTTACCAGTTATGCAAAAGTCGTTCACAATGAAGAATAGTTTTGGACACATTCCCAGAAAATTCAAGATATACATTTCATTTCTCATGACAATATCTTAAACATATGATATTTTAATCAAAATCTTTAGAGCCATTTTTGAGAAAATTAAATTTTTCGAAAAATCTTCCATGTAAAGGGTAATCTGGGGTGGGGGAATTTTCTTGAAAACCTTCGTGTCGCATCCTTGGAAGATACTGAACCTAAATACCAAGTTTGGTGTTTATCCGACTGTTCGTTTCCGAGTTATGCTGTTCACACACACACACACACACACACACACACACAGACACACACACTAACATGTTTCCAAAAATGCTTTTTTTGGATTCAGGGGGTCTCAAAACATGTATTTCCGGTGAAATCTCGGTATCGAATTTTTGGGTGGAATACAATACTTCCCCTACTTACTATACGTAGTAGGGAAAGTAATAAATTTAGATTTCCTTAAAACACACAATTTATTTCAAGTAATCTTTTTGAGGCATTTTCCATTTCCGAAATATTCTTGAATATCTGGTTTGAATTTTCAAATACTTTATACCTTTCGAAGTGTCAAGTCATCATTCGTTTGTTTCTCCTGATACCATTCAAGGAGTATACTGAATTTCAAGGCCAGCGTATAGCGACCCACTTTTAAAGACCTGGCCATCGCTTCAGTCTCCTGTAATTCTGTTGTATTAACATGAAATATACATAAATACAAACTTTCGTGAGAATAATGCTCAGAAAAGTGGATAGAGAAAGTGATGTAAATGTAACAAATCAAATCTAAGTAAACTATGTACAACCAAACATTTGGGAAGATATCGGTTTGTACATTCATATATGCGGTCGGAAGTTAGGAGCGCTGTTAAACTGATATATTTTATGAACCATGCCCGGAGTTTGGCCACCATACCACAGTTATCTGGTGTTTGGAGAGGCAGGAATCCGGGAAAGTTCACCAGTTTGTGAACAGCTTTTGTGTTTCTGTCAATGTGCACAACCACGCTCGCTCGCTCGCTCAAGTACTGCCCATTACTGCGTATTGCTCTAGCCGTTTCAAAGCTCGGCTCTGTATACAGGATAGTTCACAAATGCATTCAAGTAATGTGCCGAGAGCTCAAGTGATATGGGGAAAAATAAACAAACGTAAATAATGCTGCGGATGCTGCGGTAATGCGAAAATGCACTCTGGTTCTGGATTACAGCGCTTTTCATAAATTCTCTTCCACTGCAATTGCTGTCAGAAACCACAGAGATAAAGTGTAATAAAAAAACCTTGAAATTTATGTAATTCTCCTCTCTCTATACTTATACCATCTTCTCTGAACGAGACTCGCCTTCGGGAGGTCCCGGGTGACCGACCACTCTGACTTTGGGCTTTTCGTGGTTTTCCCTGGTTACACTCCTGGAGGGGTGTATTCTTCTACGGATTTCCTCTCCTCCCATTTCTTCTTTTTACTTTCTCTACTACGTATAGTAAGTAGAGGAAGTATTGCATTCCACCTAAAAATTCTATACCGAGATTTCACCGGAAATACATGATTTGAGACCCCCTGGATCCAAAAAAGCATTTTTGGAAACATGTCCGTGTGTGTGTCCGTGTGTGTGTCTGTGAACAGCATAACTCAGAAACGAACAGTCGGATAAACACCAAACTTGGTATTTAGGTTCAGTGTCTTCCAGAGATGCGACACGGAGGTTTTTAAGGAAATCCCCCCACACCAGATTACCCTTTACATGGAACATTTTTCTAAAATTTTAATTTTCTCAAAAATGGCTCTAACGATTTTGATTAAAGTATCATACGTTTAAGATATTTTCATGACAAATGAAATGTATATCCTGAATTTTATGGGAACGTGTCCAAAAGTATTCTTCATTGTGAACGACTTTTGCATAACTGGTAAACCATAAGAGATAGACAAAATTTTACTACACAAAAAATGTAGATCGCGTTAAAATACACAATTTATGTCATATACTTTTTTTTTTTTTTTTTACTTTTTCTCAAATGGGAATTCGTTATTCATTTTTTGACCTAGTAGTGCAAAGAGAATGGAATACTCCACATAGCATCCAGCTGTTAAAATATTTGACTATCGCTTAAAGCCTACCATATTCCCCTTGCATCTACAAGAAAATTAGCAATAACATTAACATCTCGATTAACATGAAGCATATGGAGAATAATCGTTTGTAAAAATAGTTTGTACAAGAGTAGAGAAAGTCATGTGAGTGTAACACATCAGATTTTTTTTATTCCCCTTTCATGTTCCAGTGATTGGGTCGGTGTTGCGCAGACTGTGCAGACGCTTGCGATTGGAACTTGTTCTCGACCCTGCTAGAGGGAGGCCTATAGAGCCTCCACTGCTGGGTCCTACTAGAGCGACCCTCCCGTGGCCGGTTAGTCAATCCTGAAGCTGTTAGAGAACTCTGCGTGTCTCTGTCGACTTACGCCGGCCCCACTCTTCAATCGATACGTCTCCTGCGGTTCCCTTACCTTATCCGTTCCTCCCGGGGGTATACGCGCAAAATATCCATTGGGGGTGGAGGTGGTAGGTGTCCCCTCTATTAAATACTCCTATATTATACCACCTTCTCTTGGGCTGAGGGTATTTTACACTCTGTGCAAGTAATTTTTTACTTTCACTAACCTTACAATACTTCCTCCACCAACCCCTGCGGTAGGAAGAGGAAGTATTGTATTCCGCCCAAAATTTGGATACAGAAATTTTACAAGTACATCCTTTGTGTATCCTGAACCTAAAAATAGTTCTGTATCTACGTATAACATAACTGAAAAATCTGATGTGTTACACTCACATGACTTTCTCTACTCTTGTACAAGCTATTTTTACAAACTCTTATTCTCCATATGCTTCATGTTAATCGAGATAAACATTCGCAGAAACGATCTTTTGACATGCAAAGAGAATTACATTTTACACATAGCGACCAGTTCTAAAAATATTTGACTATCGCTTAAGGCGTACTATGTTCCCCTTGTTTTGTATTTGCAAGGGCAATATAGAAATACAGTAGCCTTTAAGCATAGACATATCTCTTAATAGCTGGTTGCTAGGTGCAGCGCCATTCTCTTTGCCACAGATTAATACTCTTTGCATATCCAAGACAAAAAAAATTAATAACGAATTCCCATTTGAGAAAATAAGTATTGCAAAATTTAAGGGAATAACAAACAATATCTCGAAAATGGTTCACTCAACAACAAAAAAATGTATATGACATAAATTGTGTATTTTAACGCGATCTACATTATTTTTGTAGTAAAATTTTGTCTATCTCTTATGGTTTACCAGTTATGCAAAAGTCGTTCACAATGAAGAATACTTTTGGAGACATTCCCAGAAAATTCGAGATATACATTTCATTTGCCATGAAAATATCTTAAATATATGATATTTTAATCAAAATGTTAGAGCCATTTTTGAGAAAATTAAAATTTTCGAAAAATGTTCCATGTAAAGGGTAATCTGGGGTGGGGGTGTTTTCTTGAAAACCTTCGTGTCGCATCTCTGGAAGATACTGAACCTAAATACCAAGTTTGGTGTTTGTCCGACTGTTCGTTTCTGAGTTATGCTGTTCACAGACACACACACACACGGACATGTTTCGAAAAATGCTTCTTTTGGATTCAGGGAGTCTCAAAACATGTATTTCCGGTGAAATCTCGGTATTGAATTTTTGGATGGAATCTCATACATTTACTACTTACTACGTACCTGGTAGAAAAAGTAAAAATACGAGTAAGTAAGAATCAGGCGATTGAAAAATTCAATGCCATAGCCGGGATTTGAAGCATGGATCTCCCAGTCTCCGTCCGGTTGATCTAACCACTGAGCTACCATGGCAACATGCCGGCACGACAGCTGATTCGCATATTTCCCGGTAAACCACAAGGAGCTCTCAAATTGTACTGAGATGACATACCCTAATGACGACTTACAATGCTATAAGACTTTAAGTCCCGGGCTTCATAGTTTCAACCACTATTAGGTCAATTAATTCTAAAAATAGTAAAATTGGTTTCATAAACTAACTTATTGTGAATTCCTCCGCTCATTCTCTGTAATTGTTTCATCCTTAGGTTGCAGTGAACCAAACACATAAGTCCACCTTCAAGGTTTTGCCCGCTGAGCACGTAGAAGTAGTCAATGACATAGGTAATACAGGTGAAGTGCTAACACAATACTAAAGAATGAAGAGAAACGACATTAACAGTAAAATAATTATGGCTGGCAATTCTCTACACATGCGTGATATTTTGCTGCGATATGGCTACGTTACACTCAAACCAGACCGTTACTTGTAGAGATGGACAGAAAATAACGTAACGGCTACTGAAGTAATGAAAAGAAACAGTAACCAGTTATCCATAAACGGTTACCAAAGTAACGATTACAAAGTTACTGTTACAAAGAACTACAGGGTGAATTATAAAGAACTAACACACTTATTTCTTTAATTGTTTCAAAACGAGTTATGCTAGCAACAACTTATTATACCTGAAATGCAGAGGAATTTTGGGAGATTATTTACCTCTATAGTAAATGTCCTCCATCCTGCATAAGACACAACTCAACACATCGTTCCATGTTACCGGCCACTCCTTGGGGGACTCTGTTGTCAATAGCTTGAATCTCCTGTGTAATGTTGTGCTTCAGATCGTCCAATGTCTGGGGTCGTGTGGCATAAACCCTCTCTTTTAAGTAACCCCGTAGAAAGAAGCTCGGCGATGCCAAATCCGGAGATCTCGGTGACCACATGTTCTTGGAAATTATCCAGTCGTCAAAGAACTTGCATGTGCCATGGATTCATTTGATATATGGCATATAGCGCCATCCTGCTGAAAATATCCTTGACTCAGCTCTACATCGTCTAGGTGCTCAGCAAACTCCATGAAAATCCGTCGGTACTCTGCAGTGTTCACACTGTTTTCCAAAAAATTGTTCCCACTAATCTCTGTGCGGATATTGCGCAGCAAATTTCGATTTTATTCGGATGCTAGGTGCTTCATGAATAACACGTGGATTTTCGCTGGCCCAATAGCGTGAGTAATTTGAGTTCACATAGCCGGATAAATGGAAACATGCTTCATCCGTGAACCATGTGATGGACAATACAACAGGATTTTGCACAATGAATGCCTGAAACCAACGACAATAATTCAGTCGTCTATCCTTATCTGGTTCCTGTAACTCATGGAAAACCGTAATCCTATACGGCTTTAGGCCTGCACTTTTCACAGCTCTCTGACACATTGAGTAGCTGTACCCTCTCTCCTGCGACAAACATCTTAACGATTTTTTGGGTGACTGATCCAGTCGTGCTCTTACGTCAACAGCAACCATGGGAAGCCTAGATGAACGAGTTTTGCCTTTTTCACTCACCAGATATCCAGTTGTTTCCAAACTGTTTACCAGTCCCAGTATAGTGGTTCTTTGGGGAAGATTCTGAACACAAAATTCTCTCTGGTATGCCCTTTGAGTAATCATAATTGAATTCGTAATGCAGTATTGCTTTACAGGAAAGAATCGTTCATTTAATGTGTACTCCATTTTCACGTTGACTAGAACAAAATCTCAAAACCTGATGTCGACAACAAAACTAACAATAACACATGAACAACTGCGCATCTAGTGACAGGCAATCAAAACTCCAGAACATTCTGCTTAATTTGGTGCTACAATTGGGGGCATTGAGCGATTTCGAATGGAATAATTAAAGAAAGAAATGTGTCAGTTCTTCATAAATCACCCTATAGAAAGCAATATGAATAATTGAAAAGAGAAACATTAAACAAATAAAATATTAATGTAATAAATTAAGTAAGAAGTAAGTGGAGATGAAGGAGAATATAAATAAAAGATTACAAGATAAAGCAAGAGAATAGAACGCTAGATATAAGCGAATTAATATAAAGGAAAGTAAATAAAGTAAAAAAATATGTAATAATGTAATTCTGTGCGAATAGAAGGGAAATGAAAGTGTGCAAAGTTAGCCAGCTTCTAGAGCAACTACAGGCGAGATTATTAAGAATATTTTAAAACAGATCAGCACCTTGTATGTGCAGGGGAAAACCCTACTGCAGCATGGAGCGATCTCAGACAATACCTGAGAAAATCCGAATCGCTCATGTCAGCAGAAAATGCAGTGAAGCATTAATAATCAAATAATGTTAGGTGTTAGACAAGTCTAATAGTATAGTAGTAGTAGCAATAGCGGTTTGAGTGGCGCAAAACTGCGGCGGTCATCAGCGCCACCCTCTGGCTATAAATTTATTCAAGTCAGTACATCAATACAATAAAAACAAAACAAGTACAAGTCAAGCAGTTCTGGTTATATAGATAATCACATTCTGGTACAAAACCAATACAGTCAGAGCATTCACAGAGAGAAACACCAAGATTACAAAAATAGAAATAGTAAATCAACAAATACAAAAATTAAGCAATAGAAATCTCACAGAATATGACAAATAAGAACTAACCCTGAGCAAATGTAAACGTAAATGCAATTCTACACAGTTATAAAAACAATAACACACGAGAAACTTCCTTCCTTAATAATCCAATTAATTCCAATCACAAACTGTCCATGCAAGGCACTAACCTCGACACCTAGTTCATGCAACACTTGTCTCCCCGCCACTCCAGCACCAAAATCACCCAAGAACATCAACGTATCCTTAAACTCCTTCACCACACTCTCCTTCCAAACTCTCACGAAAACTCTTCCCTGTCAACTCGCCCTTTCCTCCACAGATGCGTACACAGAAAGTACAGTCACATTTCGAAATTGGACCTTAAGTCTATTTTACATAATCCTTCATTAACTGGGTCCAACTCTATTAGGCTCTTCTTTATTCCCTTTGCGATAATAAATCCTATCTTGTGTAGCCCAGGCTCACACAATACAATAATGTGTAATCCTGTTTATCTATTCTTCCTTTTCCACTCCAACGTTTTTCTTGCAACACTACTGTCCAGCCAATACCTTAAGAGTTATTTGCCACTTCTTTCATTTTTTCAGGTCAGAACATAGTTTGAACATTCCAAGTCGCCAACAACAAACCATCCGTCTTAACAAGGTTTTACAAGTGGGGTTGAGAGCCCCATGCTTAACCCCCAACCTGGAGGACCAGGTCTACTTATTTCTGACCCCAGGAAACAGGTGGACTGGTTATACCCCCAGACACTGGGTGGCTCAGGTACCTCGGGGTCGCCACTCCCGTACTCACCATGGTGAGCCCCTGAGGGCACAATAATATAAAAGGTATTGAGCCAGCAAACAGAAATTTAAGAAAAGTGCGTGCATAGAAAAAGGGCTGGGCTAAAATAGAAGACAGATGTGAAGTAGAAAGTTATATAGCAACAACGGAGCACGATTTTACACGAGCGAAAAATCATCAATTTTGGCGATCCTTTGGTAAGGGAAAGTCCATTACACAGCATAAAAGAGCGAGCAAAAATCCGTATTCAGCTAGGGTATCCACTGATAAAGTTAGCATATGGGAAACGGAAGTAAGGATGGGAGTATTTTAAGGCCACATTTAAATTGTAGCCGAGTCGCGAGTCAGGTCTTGTGTGAAGGGAAGTCGGAAAAGCAGGAGAGTTTTAGCAGCAAGATTTTATCCTGTGGATCATCACATAAAAGGACCGTGAAGGAGAAAACACGTCCTTTTATTTCTCTCCTATCCACACCACGCTGAGAGACCCATCCTCTTCCCAGCCGAGCAAGCATGGCCTTTTCCAAGAAATATTTCCCTCACCAGACAACCAGCCCCGAGAACCGCTATAGACGCTAAGAACCATAGTAGTTAAGGAGCGCCCATAAATAGAACTCAATTAAATTTTAACTTAACACCAGCCGCCGCTGAAACCATTTCCTGCTCCAAGGTGAGCATGGCAGGTAGAGGTGCCGCCACAATTAAGTCTCATATAATGCAGTACAGCCTAATTTCCCCATCAATAAAGAGCTGTTCATTGTCTGAATGTTGCATCATTTTGTTGAATTGGTAAATCATAACACATCTTGCTAGGGAAAAAATCTGATGTGTCACACTCACATGACTTTTCCTACTCTTGTACATGTTAATCGAGATATCGAGACGTTAATCCTGCTACTAATTTTCTTGTAGATGCAAGGGGAATTGGTAGGCTTTAAGTGATAGTCAAATGTTTTAAGATCTGGTTGCTATGTGGAGTATTCCATTCACTTTGCATTACCAGGACAAAAAAATCTGATGTGTTACACTCACATGACTTTCTCTACTCTTGTACAATCTATTTTTACAAACGCCTATTCTCCATATTCTTTATGTTAATCGAGATATCGAGATGTTAATCTTATTGCTAATTTTCTTGTAGATGCAAGGGGAATATGGTAGCTTTTAAGCAATGGTCAAATATTTTAACGCTGGTTGCTATGCGGCGCATTCCATTCTCTCTGCAAGTCCAGGACATAAAAAAATGAATAACGAATTTGAGAAAAAGTATAAGTATTGGAAAATTTAAGGGAATAACAAGCAATATCTCGAAAACGGTTCACTCAACAAAAGAAATGTATATGACATAAGTTGTGTATCTTAACGAGATCTACATTTTTGTGTAGTAAAATTTTGTCTATCTCTTATGGTTTACCAGTTATGCAAAAGTCGTTCACAATGAAGAATACTTTTGGAGACATTCCCAGAAAATTCGAGATATACATTTCATTTCTCATGACATTATCTTAAACATATGATATTTTAATCAAAATCGTTAGAGCCATTTTTGAGAAAATTAAAATTTTCGAAAAATGTTCCATGTAAAGGGTAGTCTGGGGTGGGGGGATTTTCTTGAAAACCTTCGTGTCGTATCTCTGGAAGATACTGAACCTAAATACCAAGTTTGGTGTTTATCCGACTGTTCGTTTTTGAGTTATGCTGTTCACAGACACACACACACACACAGACACACACACGGACATGTTTCCAAAAATGCTTTTTTTGGATTCAGGAGATCTCAAAACATGTATTTCCGGTGAAATCTCGGTATCGAATTTTTGGGTGGAATGCAATACTTCCCCTACTTACTATACGTAGTAGAGAAAGTAAAAATGAATAACGAATTTGAGAAAAAGTATAAGTATTGGAAAATTTAAGGGAATAACAAGCAATATCTCGAAAATGGTTCACTCAACAAAAAAATGTATATGATATAAATTGTGTATTTTACCGCGATCTACATTTTTTGTGTAGTAAAATGTTGTCTATCTCTTATGGTTTACCATTTATGCAAAAGTCGTTTACAATGAAGAATACTTTTGGTGACATTCCCAGAAAATTCGAGATATAGATTTCATTTGTCATGAAAATATCTTAAACATATGATATTTTAATCAAAATCGTTAGGGACATTTTTGAAAAAATTAAAATTTTCGAAAAATGTTCCATGCAAAGGGTAATCTGAGTTGGGGGATTTTCTTGAAAACCTTCATGTCGCATCTCTGGAAGATACTGAACCTAAATACCAAGTTTAGTGTTTATCCGACTGTTCGTTTCTGAGTTATGCTGTTCACAGGCACACACACGGACACACAAACGGACATGTTTCCAAAAATGCTTTTTTTATATTCAGGGGGTCTCAAAACATATATTTCGGTGAAATCTCGGTATCTAATTTTTGGGTGGAATACAATACTTCCCCTACTTACTATACGTAGTAGAGAAAGTAAAAACTGTAAATCTTCTTAAAACACGCAATTTATAACAAATAAAAATGTTACATTAACGATTTCGTGGATATCAGCGTATTATTGGTTTTTTGTTTACAGTACTTTATTTTACATTCTTTGGAGTGTTAAGTTTATATATGGACGATATAATATGATATACGCATATTTGAAATAATATACGGACCCAAATTTTACTTGCTTTACCACGTACATATTAGGCAGAGAAGGTATTGCAGTCCAACCAAAAATTCCATACTGAGATTTCACCGGAAATACACGTTCTGAGGTGCCCTGAATCCAAATAAAGCATTTTTGGAAAAAAATCTTATTTGCGTCTGTTTGTCTATGAATAGCATAATCCAAAAAAAACAACGAAAAGTTGTACAAGTACCAAACTTGGTATTTGAGTTTAATATGTTTCAAAGATGCGACACGAAGATTTTGAAGGAAATCCTCCCACCCCATGTCCTGGTAATACAAAGAGAATAGAATACTGCACATAGCAACCAGCGCTTAAAATATTTGACTATCGCTTAAAGCCTAACAATTCCCCTTGCACCTACAAGAAAATTAGCAATAAGATTAACATCTCGATTAACATGAAGTAGATGGAGGATAAGCGTTTGTAAAAATAGTTTGTACAAGAGTAGAGAAAGTCATGTGAGTGTAACACATCAGATTTTTACAGAAATGTCCGTGTGTGTGTGTGTGTGTGTGTGTGTGTGTGTGTGTGTGTTTGTGCGCGCACGCGTATGATTGTGTACAGCATAACTCTAAAACGAGAAGTTGCATAAAAACCAAACGTGGTATTTAGGTTTAGTACCTTCCATAGATGTGACAAACATTTTCAAGAAACTCCCCTCACCCCGAACTACCCTTTGCATGAACACTTTTCGAATTTTTTTTATTTTCTAAAAATGCCTCTATCGATTTTTATTAAAATATCGTATATTAAAGATATTTATATGACAAATAAAATGCATACCTTGAATTTTCTGGAAATAGTCTGTGAAGCCCTATTCATTTTCGGAAGGAATTTTATATAATCTTGTATAACTGGTAAAGTTAAGCGATAGACAAAAACGTACTTCAGAAAAAATGTAAATCTGTTTAAAATACAGAATTTATATCAGATAACTTTTTGCGGCATCAGCAATTTACGAGACATCCCTTATTAATGGTTCGAATAGTTCAATACTTAGCCAGTCTTTTAAAGTCCTGTCGATTTTCAGCCGTTTTTCGGGATATTATGGGAAGAATACGGAATTTCAAGCCCAGCGTATAGCGTCCAGTTCTTATAAACATGGCTGTCACTGTTCTCTTTGTATCTGTAACGAAATGTGTAATGTAGCTGTTTCCGGAAAGGTTTATCTCAATTAAAATGTAGTAGATGGGAAAAGAAACTTTTTGTAAGACTAGTTTGCACAAGAAATGTAAAATAAACAATAGTGAGTAGAGAAACTTGCATTAGATTTTTTTCTAGTTAACGATAGCTGCTTTCTTTCCCAAAGAGTAGAGAAGTGGCGCTAAGAAAGCATTAGTGTACGTCTTGTTCAAATGAAAGGAGCAAGCTTGTTGCCATTAAGATGCATTTCATTGGATGCCTCGCTTCTGTTTCACTCTGGAGAATTACAGCACATTAAAGATGCAGACTTGTGTAAAGTTGTGCGGCTCATCCTGTTGGTTTAACTCTGCTGCCTCTTTGAAGTAGCGAGTAATGCCCGAGGAGGCACAGATGCTCTCTGGTCTAACAGCAGTCCTTGTTAATTTAATTAATGTACTGCTTTATACAGCGCTCACAATCCTTTACAAACACCACTGCGTCGTTTTTATACCTACTTCTCCTCTTGTCTGAAACCACAGGCTGAATCATTCCAAATTATTAATTATAATACCTTTTCAGCAATGAAATATTAGGGAGGAGCTCAGGAAACAAAGCTTTCAGCAAGAAAATCAGAACATTATTTTAGACACCACTCTTGCAAATGCATGCTGCATGTAAAATAAGCTTAAGGCGTGGACTTCGGAGCAAAACGTGGTCCATCACACTTTTCTTCCGTAAGGTTTCCAGACTCATCTAACACTCGACTTCATCTAGCCCTTATCACGTACCTCTATATATGATATGATTGGTGTAAACAACTGGAGGTGAGCTAGCCCAATGTAATGCAAATAGCGAACTCGCCCTTGTAGATGGCGGACTAGGTCGGAAATGAGTTACCTGAGGTGTAAGATTTATTTCAAACTTTCCCTCTGAAGTGGACATGGAAACGAAGTCTAAAACTATTGTACCATCGAATATGAATGTAGCAGTGCAAGTTTTGCTGAATAACCTGACATAATTCGAAGAAGCGAATCCTACTGGTGGAAAATTATCAATAAATACATTATAATTACAAATTGTTTGTCAATGCAATAACTCTTTGTCCTTAATATTTAGAAGCATTGCCATCATCAACAATAATTATATTAATAATAAATATTACACACGCACACACATACGTATAGGGTCTTCAACAAGAGTGCCCTATCTTTGAACTTAATAAAACACGTTCTATAAATGATAGAGGTTTATTTCGTTTTCTATTTTGGAACATAATTAATGTCATTACGTGTGGAAGAGAACATCAGTTAAGTGACCGCCGCGACTTCGTTGGGTTGCGCGTATACGGTTGACCCAATTTTCAATGACAGAAGAACGTAAATTAGGTCCAACTTCACGAATAACACGCGTGATGTTATTCATAAGATCATTTACTGTTTCTGGCTTGTTGACATAAACTCGAGATTTAACATAACCCCACAAGAAGTAATCCAACGGCGTTAAATCACATGACCTCGGAGGCCAGTTAACATCACCACCACGGGAAATGATGAAACCTCTGAACTTTTCCTTCAAAAGATCGATTGTTTCGAGAGCAGTATGACATGTGGCACCATATTGCTGGAACCAGATGTTTCTGAGATCCATGCCATTCAATTGAGGCCAAAAATAGTCCCTTATAAGAGCCCGGTATCTTTTTCCATTGACCGTTAGAGCTTCTCCATCTTCATCTTGGAAAAAATATGGACCAATGATTCCACCATACCAAAATCCACACCACCAGTAACCTTTTGGGGATGAAGTGGTCGTTCTTGAATCTGCATTGGATTGTGATTGCTCCAATAGCGGCAATTTTGTTTTTTAACACAACATCCATCCAAAAGTGGGCTTCGTCGCGGAAGATGATTTTTCGACAAAAATCCGGGTCAGCTTCCAATTGCTCCATAGCCCAGTCAGCGAATACGCGGCGCAACCTATGATCATTGGGCTTTAGTTCTTGAGTTAACACCATTTTGTAAGCGTGAAACTTCAAGTCCAGATGCAGAATTCGCCAAGTTGTAGTCGGCGAAAGCCCCAATTCTTGCGCTTGACGAGCAATTGATTTGTTTCCGTTCCCGCGTACACTCACGAACGGCGCCTATGTTTTCGATGGAGCGCTTTACGTCGATTACGTACAGGCGTTCTTTGATCGCTGACAGAATCACTTCTTTCAAATTTATCGATCAAGTGCCGAATCGTTCTCTCGCAGGGACGATTGTGCACACCGTAAACTTCACGCAATATACGGAAGATTTAGCAAACAGATGATCCATTTTGATAATAGATTTTCACAATTTCTACGCGTTGCTGAATACTGTAACCTTCCATGGCTATTTTTCAATAACAAGTGTAACCACATGAAAAAAATGACTGCTGTAACTCAATAACAACGGCAGCTATCACATGTTAAAATAGGACACTCTTGTTGAAAGATCCTGTATATAGTGACGCAGCCATGGGCCTCAGTTTTCCAATACAAAGCGCCGACCAACTGACTGGCCGGCTTTCACTCAGTGTAAATACCAAAAGTGTTATCGAGAGAAAACGGAATTGTTCTAGAACCTTCTTCCCATCTCCAGAACACTCTAGAACTCTCTCGAAAAGTCCAGTGGCTACGTAAGTGAGCCTGCTCGCGGGTGAACCAGTGCGTTTCTGGTGCGACAGAAAGTTCTGGTAATACCTCTCCGAGTGAGGTTGCAACGATAGTTGTGATTTATAGTAAGTGCTGCTACCGCGAGAGATTAGAGAGGTCTTGTGTTTTAGTTTCCAGCGAGTGAAGCGAACGGAAGACCAGACTGCTTAGCCCCGTTTTGATTACGCAGCTACGTTGTGAAGATAACTGAAGTGACAAGGGGAATTTAACTAGATATCATTAGTGAAGTGAGGTGACTGTGAGAACATAGCGAAGTGACAGTGAAAATTGGAAAAAGTCACTCTATATACATATATAATGAAATATAGAATATTTTCATTTGTTTTACTCACCATTTAGATTACACACACTGTGGATAACACCGTAAAACTAGAAGTACGATTAACTTTGCTTAGGGTAATAGGACTTAACGTGAAGTTAAATAATACTGCTAAACTAAAGCCCTATTTAGGATGCACTTAGTGTTACGGGAATTATAGGTATAGGGGAGCGGGATAGTTCGCGCACTCTGACCTACATAGCTCTATTGTGGCTATCATCCTCAGGAGGGAGGGGTAAAATGAAGGAGCCACAGGAGGCTACAGGGCGCAAGTAGACAGGCCAAAGGGACGGGCAGTTCCAGGATCGAAGACTCGTCCCAATGCTGGAGCTGCCTAGAGAGGGTGATAACCAAGCAGCCCTCTTGTATCCCCGGGGAGTGCTCTTTCCTTTGAGCAAGCATTCGCACCACGAAACCTAGAAGCACACTTGAAACATGAGAAGGAAGCAAAACGAAAGGGAAATGGTGGAAAGAGAGTTGTGGTAGATGAGAAACCACCCCAACATTCACCTAATGAGCAGAGTAAACCACAAAAAACTCGATATCGGAGTGGGCGGTCGACAGGAAACGAACCCGGGAGGCCCAAAATGCGAGTCTTGCGCGTTAGCGTAACGTAACGGAAATTACTCTGATTGACCTTTTTTTTTGCACCATGCCACTGCTTCACGCCCAATGGTTCTATCACGTGACATCAACGTGACGGGAAGCAACAGTGTGACATTAACAAACTCTGAAGTTACGTCAAGTTAAGGCAACAGTAAATAGCTCCATTTAATTAATATATTAGACTTTCACATTCTGTTACGTCACGTCACGTCAAGCTCATCGTAATCCTGGCTTAACTAAGGGTGTTTACAATCCTCATTTGGAATACACAGGACCGGCTTTGCATTTTAATGGTACTCGGTAGTGACATTGCAAATTTCTGCGGATTTCAACCAGTTTAATTGAAAGGTTTGTCACAAGTTTGTTAAACGTTGTTATAATAGTCAATTGTTAATCTTTTACGCTTAAAGCAGAGCTTTAACACGAACTACTCATACCAGAACTTGAAGATTCTAACACCTCATTGCTACCACCGTTGAGGCAGTATTTTTAACACTTCAATAATTTCAATTAAATTATATAATACGTAAATTCAATAACAGCCCGCCTTGAAGCAATGTGTGTATGTAATAATTATAAAAATGTATGTAACAGTCATTGCATATGCTTGTATTATTGTAAACATGTTCAATAATGTTATGTGAATACATTACATAATTTAATAATGTAAGACCTGTGAGAATAATAAGTTTAAAGTTGCTAACAATGAGGTAACAATGAGGTAACCTTGAGTCAATAATGAGTTTGAGAGTTTGAATACTACTAATCATGATTAGGGCAGTAATAACGTAAATTTTTGTGACAGTCAAAAATTAGCCAATCAACACCCAGAAAAAGCTTTACTTAAATGCAGGTATTCTATTGGACTAGTATTAGCCTATCAGAGACTTGAAATACAGAAGTTTACGGGTTTGGACGGTTGAAATATGTTCAGTTGCCTGTAGACCTTGGTAGTAACCGGATGGAAGATGTGTTCTCTACACAAATATTACGTATTCGTGTGAAACGAAAATTATGTATACGCGATAACAAAGTGCACGTATTAAATAAAAGAATGTCACAGATCTTAATATCAGTGTAGTGCCATTTAATTTGTGTCAAGGATTAATAAACAGAAGTGAATTTAAACTTAAAATCTGTGTAAGCCTACATTCTTGTTGCACCGCACCCTGATTAAGACAAACATGTCTCTAAAGTAATACTGACGCAGCCGAGGCAAAAACAAACATAAATAATATCTATAGAAGCAGTTTAATAACAAAGTTAATATAATATTTTTAAACTTGGAGCGTAACAACTAAAATATATCTTCAAAATTGGCTTTACATATGTAACAGCATATTACGTGACAAACAATCTTCTTCAAATTGGGTTCCCAAACGTGGAGACAACAACAAAATAACTCCAACAACAGTAACTCCTACGTAAGCAATTAACAAACATACCATCTCAAATTGACGCACAAAGCGTGGTAAAAAAATAAACAACTCCAGCAACAATAATACAACTTCACGGTGTTTCTTGCGATGGAAGTTATATGTACGCAGCGTGTTTTTTAAAGTAGGTGCCGATAATTGTTTTTAAAAATAACACCATTATTTTCCAAATACTTTATTATCATTCACTGCCTTACACTACTTCTCCATATAGTGACCGACGTTATACGGCACTTGCCGTAACGGGAAACCAGTTTTTGTATGCATTCATCAAGGAATGATGCCGTCTGTGATGAAAGCCAAGTTTGTAGTTCTTCTTTCACAAAATCATCATCCACCAAGGAATTCTTTCAAATGATGAAACAGATGAAAATCGTTCGGAGGCAAAACTGGACTGTAGGGAGGATGTTTGAATTGTTCCCAACCAAAATGATGGCGTTTGTTTGTTGCAGAGGTTTGTGATGAACCAAAAGGATTTCACGCCTTTTGCTCTGCACTGCATGAATCAGCTTTCGTAGTGTCTCACAATAGACGTCTTTGTTGATTGTCGCCTTCCTGGGCAGGAATTCAACCAACAAAACACCTTGTCTGTCCCACAAAACCGTGCACATGATCTTGCGAGTGGATATCGTCTGCTAGAAGCTCTTCTTCGGGGGAATGTTGTGTGCCTCCACTCCATGGATTGTTTTTTGCTTTGATTCAGGAGTAACATGTACGTTAGCAAATCATCGCCTTCCTCAGCACTTCGCGCGACAAAAGCAGTGCAGCGGAAGATCGCTTGTTTTGTGCTCATCAGTAAGATTTTTGGGCAACCATTCTGAGCATAATTTCCGGAATCCTAAGCGTTCTGTCACAATGTTGTCGAGGACTGGGCTTCAATTTGTGAAAACTGCGAAGACAACACCGATATGGTGGAACGTCTGTCTCCGCGAATGTTTTCTTCCACAGCTTGCACCAAATCACCCGCGATCACTGACGGTCGGTTCATCATGCACATTTTCACAACCTTCGCTAAACTGTCTAACCCACTTCCTCACCATTCCATCGCTCATTATTGTCGTCCTCCGTGGTCTAGTGGTACCTGCCAGCCTCTGGTTCCTGAGGTCACACGTTCAAACCCGGTGGAGGGCGATGGACCTTTTAGGCCGTAAAAATCCTTAGCATGTCTTCCTTCGGAAGGGAAGTAAAGCCGGTGGTCCCGTGTCGTAGATTTACGGCATGTAAAAGAACCTCAAGCCATATAAAAAGGCCTCTGAGCAAAATGTCCGGTCTTTCAGACCCAATATAAAACGGAACGCTAAGAACCATAATAGTTAGAGAGCGCCCATAAACAAAACTGAATTTCATTTCATCGCTCATCATTGCTTTCCCATAAACCTCACACAGTTGGCGATGACTGTTTGCTGGCGTAACGTTTCTCGCATTCAAAAAACGAATCACTGATCTGGCTTCACAGTCGGTGGCTCGTTCGATTGTTTTAAACCTTTCAAAACGTTCCAACAGCAAAACACAAAGTGACGATCGCTCACAGTTGCGTCTCGCTTCTTAATGAATGGAGGAAGTAATCGCGCATGCTCAAAATCGCAACTGCAGCGGCAAAATACTAAAACGGTATTTACTTTAAAAACAGGCTTCGTATATTAAGCGGAGGCCCATATCGATTAATGTACTGATCGATTATTTGAATGACTCGGAAGTGCATTCGGCAGAACAAGAATAAATCTTGCAAGCAGCGGGGAGGATAAAGTTGGAATTGTTACCAAATAAAGTCGAGGAAACAGTACGGCATTGCAAACAACAGATTTTTTGAATGGCACAAGGTAAAAAACATTATCATTTTGTCAGTTGATGTCAGCACTGCTGCTATGGAGGTCAAACAACAGCAAAGGCCAAACAACAAAAAAATTGAACTCACCATTACGCATGTCTAATGTACGAGGGCAAATTGATAACATCCATAACTTTGACGAGAGATAGCGATCTAATCACAGGTTTATTGTTTGCATCTAAGTCTTACACCTATTCTGGGTATAATTGCAGAAATTGGTGCGTCATTTGTTTGTATAACATTGTTGAGAGTCTGTTGAACGACCGCCGAGTGAGAATCCGTGAGATAGCCAAGACCGTAAACATCTCGAGTGAACTGGTGTATAACATTCTGCACGAATTTTTGGGTATGAGAAAGCTGTCAGCAACATGAGCCGTGACTGCTCACAATTGAGAACAAGCGGAATCGTGTGACCATTTCACAGGGATGATTGAACATGTTCCAGCGCAACCCAAATGAGTTTTTGCGGCGCTATATCACGGTTGATGAAACCTGGATCCATTACTAATCAACCTGAAACCAAACAACAATCAAAGCAGTGGATTTCCTTCGGCGAACCTGCTCCAAAGAAAGCGAAAGCTATTCCGTCGGCAGGAAAAATCACGGCAGCTGTCTTTTGGGGTTCACAAGGGTGATGGACATCCACTACCAGGAAAAGGGTAAAACAATCGCAAGTTCATATAATGCCGCAATGCTGGATCAGTTTCACAAGGAATTGTTAAAGAAACGACCCCATTTTGATAAGAAAAAGGTTCTCTTTCACCCAGATAGTGCACCCACACACAAGTCAGCTATTGCCATCGCAAAATTTGTGGAACTGGGTTAAGAACTACTACCTCACCCACCATATTCTCCAGATTTTGCTCCTGGCGACTTCTTCCTCTTCGCAAACCTGAAAAATTGGCTCGCTGGGAAGAAATTCACGTCCAGATAATTTATACAGCTGGCTTACTCGATGATGTTAAACTTCAGTGACGAATTATTATTTTTTTTATGAAAGTACTAGCTGAAATACCCGGAGTTGCCCGTGGTTTGGCAGTTTATCCCTACAACATTTAGCCTTAGGATGCACTTAAACAATAGCCTTACATTTCTTTAGAGGCATTTCAAAATTATTACACAAGATACTTACAGAAGAGTTAATTAAAACCCTCAAGACACTATAAAGAACAAAAGAACTGTAAGTACTGAGAAGCTTCTATGCAGACACACTGTTGAACTACAAATACCAGACGAGCGACTTCCACGTTGTAACACTCGAGCTGCCAGGTTATAGGGAAAACCTCACTTGGGAAGAAGTTATAGTAGTTTAAGTAACGTCACCATAACCTTGTTTATTCTCGTAACCGGCATACAGCAACAAAGTGATGTTGACGGCATTCTGGGATTGCCGTGGACCTCTCGTGCTGGATTTCATGCCACGAGCACCATCAATGTCGACAGATATTGTTCCACGCTGTCATTTCTGCAGGCTGCGATCAGAAAGAAGCGCCGCGGGATTCTCGATGTTGACAACGTGATTATCCTCCACCACATGTGGCAAACAAGACCGTCGGCAAGCTAAGGAACTTTCACTGGGAGTTTCTAGAGCATCCACCATACAGCCCGGACCTTGCCTCTAGTGATTTTCATATTTTCAGTCCCCTGAAGAAGTTCCTGGCAAGACAGCGATTCACTTGCGACGACGAAGTCAAGACAACAGTGCTTCCGTAGTCAGTCGGCCGACTTCTACCGCAGTGGCATCGCAAGATTAGTGCTGCGATGGGACAAAAGTCTGAACCGGCACGGGGACTATGTGGAAAGCTATTGAAAGGTACAAGAAATAATATCTGCATGTTTAGTTGGCTGTATGTATCTTATAATACCAGAAAATAATAGGGTCAAAGACTTTTTGATTTGCCCTCGTACATAGAGCTACTAAGAAAACACAAGAAAGATAAAACAAAATGAGGGCCAAAATGAACATACGAAAAAAAACAAAAATAGAAATAAGCAGTAGTACTTCGACTGGTTTAACACTATTGTTGCTATCCATATTCGCTGTCATTTTTATATGTCACTCAGTTTTTGTTTTTCTGCCGATAAAAGATTCACAGACTTCCCATAGAGAAAGAAATCCGCTGCTTATAAAAAACGAGGAACTGCAAATTATAATACTGAATATCCGAACATCGGGGTATGATCGTAGAATGTATGGGTATGAACTTCGACTTATTTATGATTCTCGTGTTAGCAAAGTTCGGCAGAGACTTCATAACCAATGTGATTCTGTTGAATCCTTTTGTGTTATTTTATATCAGTACGAATAAATAACCATATGAAGATAAGAATAATAAGTGGTATTTTGTCTGGTTTCATGCTGTTGATGTTATTACAGTCCAATAAGTTCGAAATGTTGTTAATTTTTTACCTTCTATACTACGTATAGTACGTAGGGGAAGTATTGTATTCACCCAAAAATTCGACACCGAGATTTCACCGGAAATATATATTTTGAGACCCCTTGAATCCAAAAAAATCTGATGTGTCACTCACATGACTTTCTCTACTCTTGTACAAACTATTTTTACAAACGCTTATTCTCCATATGCTTTATGTTAATCTTATTGCTAATTTTCTTTTAGATGCAAGGGGAATATGGTAGATTTTAAGCGATAGTCAAATATTTTAACAGCTGGTCGCTATTTGGAGTATTCCATTCTCTTTGCATTACCAGGACAAAAAAATTAATAACGAATTCCCATTTGAGAAAAAGTATAAGTATTGGAAAATTTAAGGGAATAACAAGCAATATTTCGAAAATGGTCCACTCAACAACAAAAATATATATAAAATAAATGGTGTATTTTAACGCGATCTACATTTTTGTGTTGTAAAATTTTGTCTATCTTTTATAGTTTACCAGTTATGCAAAAGTCTTTCACATGAAGAATACTTTTGGAGACATTCCCAGAAAATTCGAGATATACATTTCATTTGTCATAAAAATATCTTAAACATATGATATTTTAATCAAAATCGTTAGAGCCATTTTTGAGAAAATTAAAATTTTCGAAAAATGTTCCATGTAAAGGGTAATCTGGGGTGGGGGGATTTTCTTGAAAACCTTGGTGTCGCATCTCTGGAAGATACTGAACCTAAATACCAAGTTTGGTGTTTATTCGTTTCTGTGTTATGCTGTTCACAGACACACACACACACCCGGACATGTTTACAAAAATGCATTCTTTGGATTCAGGGGGTCTCAAAACATGTATTTCCAGTGAAATCTGGTATCGAAAATTGGGTGAAATACAATACTTCCCCTACGTAGTAGAGAAAGTAAAAAGGCAAAATATAACAAAATAAAGTTTTAAATTTTCACAATCATTTGCACGTATCTACGCACGTTCATTTAAACGTCGTGTTTGGGCATCTAAACAGCAAAACCACAGCGACTCCCGATTCTGCAATGTTTGAGAATTTTCTATTGAAAAGTTGTAAAAAGAGATATTACACTGAACATTCAATATCAACTACCCTTAAACAATACTGAAACCGCTTCGTTCAATTATGTCATGAGATTTTGGGTCCCAAATGCAAAAAATGTCAACACCAAACAAACACGGTAGGAAAGGAAGGACAGTGAAACAACAAAGGGAAACCGCACGCTGATAGAGGAACAATGAACCCGTGTAACGACGACAGCATTTGTTAGACGAGTGGCAACAGGTTTGAAGCGTGCAGTGATTTGTCACGGAACTGGGTCGTGCGCTGTACTTGAATCACGCGGCAATCAATATCGCATACTTAGCGACAGTGCTGCACTCTGCATCTTGTGTCTCACCGTCTCATAACAAATCCTTTTTACTTTCTCTACTACGTATAGTAAGTAGGGGAAGTATTGTATTCCACCCAAAATTTCGATACCGAGATTTCACCGGAAATACATGTTTTGAGACTCACTGAATCCAAAAAGAAGCATTTTTGGAAACATGTCCGTGTGTGTGTCTGTGTGTCTGTGAACAGCATAACTCAGAAATGAACAGTCGGATAAACACCAAACTTGGTATTTAGGTTCAGTATCTTTCAGAGATGCGACACGAAGGTTTTCAAGAAAATCCCCCCACCCCAGACTACCCTTTACATGGAACATTTTTCGAAAATTTTAATTTTCTCAAAAACGGCTCTAACGATTTTGATTAAAATATCATATGTTTAAGATATTGTCATGGCAAATAAAATGTATATTTCGAATTTTCTGGGAATGTCTCCAAAAGTATTCTTCATTATGAACGACTTTTTCATAACTGGTAAACCATAAGAGATAGACAAAATTTTACTACACAAAAAATGTAGATCGCGTTAAAATACACAATGTATGTCATATACTTTGTTTTTGTTGAGTGAACCATTTTCGAGATATTACTTGTTATTCCCTTAAATTTTTCAATACTTTTCTCAAATAGGAATTCGTTATTCATTTTTTTGTCTTTGATATGCAAAGAGTATTAATCTGTTGCAAAGGGAATGGTGCTGCACCTAGCAACCAGCTATTAAGAGATATGTCTATGCTTAAAGGCTACTGTATTTCTATATTGCCCTTGTAAATATATATTCCTCTTACATCTACAAGAAAATTAGCAATAAGATAGAGTGTGCAAATGTTTATCTCGAGTAACATGAAGTAGATGGAGAATAAGCGTTTGTAAAAATAGTTTGTACAAGAGTAGAGAAAGTCATGTGAGTGTAACACATCAGATTTTTTTTATGTCCTGGACATGCAAAGAGAATGGAATGCGCCACATAGCAACAAGCGTTAAAATATTTGACTATCGCTTAAAACCTACCATATTCCCCTTGCATCTACAAGAAAATTACCAATAAGATTGACATCTTGATATCTCCATTAACATGAAGCATATGGAGAATAAGCGTTTGTAAAAATAGTTTGTACAAGAGTAGAGAAAGTCATGTGAGTGTAACACATCAGATTTTTTACTAAAATACACTCAGTATATTTCCAGTTAATGTTAATTCAGACAAAACAAAAATAACGTGTGCAAAAGACATTTTTTCGCTTTTAGTTTCTTTCTTCCTTTTTACTATCTCTGGCAGCATCTACATTACGTAAAGGAATAAATACAGCCACATCGACATTTAATCGGAAATATTGTTTTGAGGAAGACTGAATACAGACACAAAACCAAAAAAGTTTCTAGCAAAATCTGATGCGTTACATTCACATGTCTTTCTCTACCCTCTATTGCTTTAGTGGGTATACAAGTTACTCTTACCAGAGTTTATTTTGTTATCACTACTAATCCAAATAAACCTTTACAGAAATAGCTACATTACACATTTCGTTATAGATACAAAGGGAACAGCGATAGTCAAATGTTTAACAACTGGACGCTATACGCTGGCCTTAAAATACCATGCTGTTTCCATGACATCGCGAGAAACAACTGAATGTTGATAAAACATTGACAAAATGACAAAGTATTCAACAATTTGAGCCATTAATAACAGATATCTCGGAAATGGCGAATGCGACAAAGAAGTTATTTGAAGAAAATTGTATGTTTTAAGGTGAGTCCACACTGTTCAACATATCAACAGTTAACATTCAACAATTAACAAAATGTCTCATTCAACATGTTGTTTACTGTGAAGGTTTAACGTTCTATCCACACCAGTTGACTTGTTGGGACAACAAAACCTCTTAACTAAAAGCAAAATGGACTCCAGTGATTAGGATTTCAGTATTGCTATTTTTATCTGTGTTTGATATGTAATAAAAAGAAAAGTGGAAGGTGATGAGGTTCTATATTGTTAATCGGCACAGGAATGAAAATACTTTGAATGAGTTTAAAATTCGGAACAGGTTTGACTTCAATTTCCTGAAGAACAAGTCAAAGTGACTTCAACTTTGTTTTGAGCAAAGTTTCTAACCTATAATTCACAAAAAGGACACACATTTGAGAGCAGCCATTCCAGCTGCCAGACATGAGGCCTTTTTGCAATTTTCTAGCAAAGTGAGGTTATTATTTTTCTTTTTCTGATATTGCCTCTGGAACAACAATAAATTGCATATAGTTTGGTAGAATTGCCCATCCGTTTTATTACATATATTATAATGTTCCATAATGATAGCCTCAACAAAGATTTTACTAATGAAAGTGTGTTTTCTTTCGTCCATTCCATAACTTCACATGAAGCAAACCAAATCAAAGATATAAGCACAGAACGAGTCAACATGGAACTACCGAACACAATAGCATGAAGCAATCACAATAGCTGCCATGTTTATAGTCTGGAAACTTCCGAAGTTCACCCAATCACATACACAGAGAGCAAATTGGGTTAACAAGTTTTCCATTAAAAGCGGAAAACATCCAACGTGTTAACATGTTAATCGAAAGAGTTGTTCTTGACATTTTTAAGTCAATTCTGCAATCAAAATTTGGCCAACATGCAAACTGTTAACATGTTGCACTTGACAAGTTTTGTTAAATGTTAATCAGTGTGGACAGGGCTTTAAATAGATGTACATTTATACAAAATTCCTTAAGAATGAAGAGTTCACAAGCTACTCAAAAAAAAAAATAAGATATATATTTTATTTGTCATGTTAACATCTTTCATATAGGTATGATATTTTGTCAAAATCGTTAGTTACGTTTTAGAGAATCAAAAGTTTCCAAAAATCTTCCATGTAAAGGGAAGTTCGGGGCGAGGTATTTTTTTTTAAATCTTGGTGTCATATCTATGGAAAACACTTAACTTAAATAGCAAGTTGAAGCCGAAATTATAAAGTCAATAATTATCATAATAATCTGGGAAGGATAGCGAAATAAAATAAATAATAATATATTTAAAATCATTGCATGTATTAAAAGGAGAAGCATTGGGGAAATTGTTGACTGTTAAAAGCGACAGAAAGGCCAGACAGGCACAGTTTAGCTAATTAGGGACCAGCCCCAGGTATAAAGGGTAAAACCGCTCAAGCCAGTTTCTCCTGGAAATAATGGGTGCAGTTGCACTGACCAGGAAGTGAAGGTCACTAGAAGCTTCATGACGCTCAGTTTTGGTGCGAAAATTTTAAGGGGAGCGAGGGAAAGTTACGAGGTTTTTCTTTGTATCGCGCGTGTGGTGACGAGACTCTCTCGCTGGGACGCTCGTGTGGTGAGGAACAACGGTCTCGTCGAGGTCCGGAGACTGGATGGCGAACTTGCAAGAGGGTTGAACGATAAGATGTAATTGATAATCTTCGGTCTTGGAAAAGACACAGTAACATCGTAAGAATTTATAAGTAATCGGCAAATCTTAAGTCTTATTTTAATGGTGAATAAAAGTGTTACAAGAAAGCGTTCGTGTTTCTATGTACATACACTCACGCATACCCAGTGATTAAGATCTCATGCTCGAGCAGCCGTGGCAAAGTATAAAAAAACAACTAGGAGGAGAAACGCAGCAATCGTGAGGCAAAGGTATTGTTTTATTGATGGAGGACGTAGCGTGTCTACGTCAAAGTTTGGTATTTATCTGACTTTTCTTTTTGAGTTATGCTGTTCACAGCACTCAAACAGGAATACACACACGGGCCTTTTTCTGAAGAGATTTTTTATGGACTCAGGGGATCTCAAAGCTTGTATTTCAGGTAAAATGTCGATATGGAAGTTTTTGCTGGAATGTAATGCCATCTCTGCCCAGTATTTACGTGGTAGAGAAAGTAAGAAAAGCTGGGAATAGTATGTACATAAGTATGCATATAGAAGTAAATGCAAGTGAGTTTATTTATTGCAAGAAAATCCTAGATCTCTTTAAAACACACTATTTTTTAAACAATTCATGCTTTGAGGTATCAGCCATTTCCGAGTTGCAATTCTTTTCCAATTTTTTAAACTGCGATCACCATTCAATTGTTTCTTGCGGAATCCTGGAAGGAGTATGCAGTTACAAAGCCAGCGTAGAGCGACCCACTTTTTAAATATTTGACTATCAGTTCAGTCTCCTGTGTCCCACAACCAAATGTGCGTTGAAACCATTTCTGTATGTGTATCTTGATTAACATGATGTGAATGGAAAAATAGGATTTTGTAGTAATAGTTGGCAGATGATATATAATAATAAACGATATCGGGATGAGAAAATCATGTGAATATAACATATAAGATGGTTACTTTCTCTACAACGTACACTCCCTTTCATTTATGCTGTCGCCGCAACTTTGGGAGGCATTCTAGTGGCCTTCACAGGTGGAGTATGTATAGCAAGGAGGAGGTGTGTGTATCTGTTTACTTTTTTGCACATGCAGTGGCATCCTGGTTTACGTGCACGGTTATAGATTATTCACATATCAATATATAACTTTGAGCAATAGCTTTACTCGTCATCACTTATAATAAACAGCTAAAATAATATATAACTAAATAAAGCCACGAAAAACATTTTTAATGACAACATAATGTAAAACAGAAATACATTATACTTTTTACTTTCAAACAGGACACATATATTAGATATTGTGTTAACAGTATGCCCAATCTCCATTCTTGTCCAATACCTGATTTAGCCGCTTAGGCACTGAATCACTAGTCGCCCTCTGGGAACGTCATGAAATGTGGGAAGATTTGGGTTTAGAGCCAGAGATATTCCAGCAAACACTTAAGTGATTAAGTACCTAGGCATTTGGAGAATATACAGTAATGGAGATTGGACAAATTATTAAAATAATATCTAGTAACCATATCCCCTCTGATAGTAAAACGGTAATTTACTACAGTTTTACATTATATTGTTATTAAAAATACTTTTTCATGGAGATATTGGGCAAAACATTGTGTAATTTAGTTATATATTTAAACATGGCTATTATAAGTGATGAAGCTATTGCTCAAACTTGTTATCCATATGTGAATAGTCTAGAACTGTGCACGTAAAACAGGGCGTCACTGCATGCGCGAAAAGGTAAACAGATACACACACCTCCTCCTTGCTACACACACTGCACCTGTAAAGGTCGGTAGAATGCCTCCCAAAGCTGCTGTGACGGCATAAATGGACGCTAGTGTATATAGCAGGTAGAGAAGGTACTGCATTCCATCCAAAATTTCGATACTGCTATTTCACGGAAATACATGTTTTGAGGCCCAATCAATAAAAAACAAGCATTTTAGAAAGAGGTGTGTCTGAACAGCATAACTCAAAAACGAAAAGTCGAATAAATAACAACCTTGATAGTTAGGTTCAGTATCTCCCAAAGATACGACACGAAGATTTTCGAGAAAATCGCTCATCCCCAAACTACCCTTTACATGGAAAATCTTTGGAGTTTTCTGAGAAATGGCTCTAACGGTTTTTATTAAAATACAGCATATTAAAGATAATTAATGACAAATAAAGAGTATATCTTTAATATACTGGGAATAGCTTATGAAGCTCCTCTTCATTTGGAAGGAAACTTATATAAAATTGTATAACTGGTAAACGTTAAGCTATAGACCTAAACGTACTGCACAAGAAATGTATATCTCACTAAAACACAAAATTTATTTCGAATAAGCTTTTGTGGCAGCAGCCATTTCAATACTTTGTCATTCTTTCAATGTCCTGTATATTCTCCGCTGTTTCTCGCGATGTCATGGAAACATTATGGAATTTTAAGGCCAGCATATAGCGTCCAGTTGTTAAACATTTGACTATCGCTGTTCCCTTTGTATCTATAACGTAATGTGTAATGTAGCTGTTTCTGTAAAGGTTTATCTCGATTAAAATGAAGTAGGTAAGAAAAACTTTCGTAAGAATAATTTGTATACCCACTAGTAAGCGACAGAGGGTAGAGAAAGTCATGTGAATGTAACACATGAGACCTTTTTGTTGTTGAAGTACACATATATGCACACCTCTCTACACAATAAACCACTTTATTGTATAGGATCCATTGAGACGAGAGCGAACTGCGCCCTTGCGCTGTCTCGTCCTGACCGCGAGCTTCCCTGCATCCGTTTTGCTATACGTTTAATCTTTCATTAAACGTTTTGAGATCTCGTTTTCTTGCTTCACAAGAGCTAGCCACAGTAACGTTTAGAGTATCGATTTGTAGTATCAGGTTCCACCAGGAACAGAAGAATGCCCTGCTCTCGATAACTTAACCGAGAAACCGATACATTTGCCGGGATGAGACAAGCACTTCAACTGGCCAGCAAAACCACGTCCCTTGCCAAGTCGTGTGCGTCTAGAAGAGGTTCGGGATTATATAACTGTATTCATTTCATTTTGATCCTCAACATCTGCATGGCTCCAACGGACATAACATTCATACGACTTTCTCCGCACTTTTTCCTAGTAAGTTCTTGATATCGCAGTTATATAAAACTGAAAATAATTCAATCCGAATGAAGAGGACTCAACAGGCTGTTCACAAAGGTGCAAGATATTCATTTTTACCTTCTCCACCACGTACCTAGTAGATAATGAAGGTATTGATTGATTCCACCCAAAATTCTATACCGAGCTTTCACTGCACATACGTGTTTTCAGGTTCCCTGAATCCCAATAAACCATTCTTGGAAACATTTCCGTGTGTGTGTGTGTCTGTGAACAGCTAACTCAAAAATTTTGATGTGTTACACTCACATGACTTTCTCTACTCTTGTACAAACTATTTTTACAAACGCTTATTCTCCATATGTTTCATGTTAATCGATATGTTAATCTTATTGCTAATTTTCTAGTAGTTGCAAGGGTAATTGGTAGGTTTTAAGCGATAGTCAAATATTTTAAGAGCTGGTTGCTATGTGGAGTATTCCATTCTCTTTGTATGTCCAGGACATAAAAAAATTGAATAACGAATTCCCATTTGAGAAAAAGTATTGGAAAATTTAAGGGAATAACCAGCAATATCTCGAAAATGGTTCACTCTACAAAAAAAATGTATATGACATAAATTGTGTATTTTAACGCGATCTATATTTTTTGTGTAAAAATATTTTGTCTATCTCTTATGGTTTACCAGTTATGCAAAAGTCGTTCACAATGAAGAATACGTTTGGAGACATTCCCAGAAAAGTCGAGATATACGTTTCATTTGTCATGAAAATATCTTAAACACATAATATTTTAATCAAAACCTTTAGAGCCATTTTTGATAAAATTAAAATTTTCGAAAAATGTTCCATGTAAAGGGTAATCTGGGGTGGGAGGATTTTCTTGAAAACCTTCGTGTCGCATCTCTGGAAGATACTGAACCTAAACACCAAGTTTGGTGTTTATCCGACTGTTCGTTTCTGAGTTATGCTGTTCACAGACACACACACACACGGACATGTTTCTAAAAATGCTTTTTTTACTTTCTCTACTACGTATAGTAAGTAGGGGAAGTATTGTATTTTGGATTCAGGGGGTCTCAAAACATGTATTTCCGGTGAAATCTCGGTATCGAATTTTTGGGTGGAATACAATACTTCCCCTACTTACTATACGTAGTAGAGAAAGTAGAACGAGTATTCCGATAAATATCAAACTTAGTATTTAGATTCAGTACCATCCACAGCTACTACCATTTACATAGAACCTTATAGGAAATTTTAATTTTCTAAAAAATGGCACGATTGATTTTCATTAAAATAGCATATATTAAAGATATTTACATGACAAGTCAAAGTATATCTTGAATTTTCCGGGAATAGCCAATAAAATCCTCTTCATTCGGAGGGAATATTGTAAATCTTGTATAACTGGTAAACGTTAATTGATAGACGAAAACGTACTACACAAGAAATTTGGAGTTCTTTAAAACACACAATAACCTTTTTTGTGCAATCAGCCATTTCCCAGATATCTGTTATGAATGACTCGAATTGTTCAATACTTAGTCATTCTTTTAAAGTCTTGTCGATATTTAGTTGTTTCTCGCGATGTCATGGAAACAGTATGGAATTTTAAGGCTAGCATATAGCGTCCAGTTGTTAAACATTTGACTATCGCTGTTCTCTTTGTATCCATAACGAAATGTGTAATGTAGCTGTTTCTGCAAAGGTTTATCTCGATCAAAATGAAGTAGATAGTAAAATAAACTTTCGTAAGAATAATTGGTATAAAACGATTTATCAGCGATTAGAGAGTAGAGATACTCATGTACATTTAACACATCACGCACAAGGTAGGGAGAGTTCACAGGAAATACATGTTTTGAGGCCCCCTGAATAAAAAGGAAGATTTTTAGGAAAGTATCCCAGTGTGTGTATGTGTATATCTGTCTGTGAACAGCAAATTCAAAAATGAAAAGTCGGATAAATACCAAATACACCTTCCAAAGATGCGATACGAACTTTTTCAAGGAATCCCCCCCATCCCAAACTACGCTTTATATGGATCATTTTTCGAAATTTTTGACTTTCCTAAAATACCATATCCTAAATATATTTACATGACTAATAAAATGTATATGTAGAATATACTGGGAATAGCCTGTGAAGTCCTCTTCATTCGGAAGGAATTTTGTGTAATATTATATAACCGTCAAAGGTTAACCGATAGACGAAAACGTACTACACAAAAAAGTAGGTCTGTTTAGAACATAAAATTTATTTCAAATAAATGCCTGTGGCATAAGCCGTTTGAGATAGCAGTTATTAATGGTTTCAATTGTTCAATTCTTTGCCATTCTTTTAAAGTCCTGCCGATTTCCAGTTGTTTCTCGCGATGTCATGGAAACAGTATGAATTTTAAGGCCAGCATATAGCGTCCAGTTGTTAAACATTTGACTATCGCTGTTCTCTTTGTATCTATAACGAAAAGTGTAATGTAGATATTTCTGCAAAATTTACTTTTGGATTAAAATGTAGTAGATAGGAAAAAGAAGCTTTAGTAAGAATACGTCATTTGAATGTACCACATCAAATTTTGTTATACCTGGAACAAAATGAGTAAATGAGTAAAGTTTTATGTGTATGTACAAGAAGAAGAATTTCGTAAAAATAATTGGTACAAGTGTGAATAGAGAAAGTCATGTGAATGCAACACATCAACATTTTAAAAACTGTTTCCTAAAATGTGTGCTGAATACCAGAATGCAGGACACACGCACGTGAAATGTAACGACGTTGTTACAGTTAAATGTCCTTCTTAAGGATTTAGGAGTTTAGCAATAGTATACAGCCCACATTTATGAATAAACTCCAGTTCGCTCTTTCACGACTATCATCCTTCTCATGAAGCCACATACAGAAAAAGAGGGCACAACTCCCAGTTTCTTATTCACAGTTTATGTTATGAATGAAACAGAGAGGGGATGTTATTTCAGCGTCCCCTGCACTCACATTTAATAACAAGAAATTGAAAGGAATGAGATGACTCTAAAGAGTTGTTCCGTCCTGGAAACAATGGGCATACTTTGCAGCTTCTTCTGCACTTCGCATTAATTTATCAACTGAATCCCTTTTCAAATGCACATAAAATATACACTGTCCATTTAAACAGAAGCCCAGCGGAATTTACTTCACCATAAAGCAATGTTTCTTAATGTCGGCATCGCTTTGTAAAGCGCTTTTAAATGAAGTTACGGTTTTGTTTCTCTCCTTTGACCAACTTCTCTTTCTGTTACTTCTTTTTACTTTCTCTACTACGTATAGTAAGTAGGGGAAGTATTGTATTCCACCCAAAAATTCGATACCAAGATTTCACCGGAAATATATGTTTTGAGACCCCCTGAATAAAAAAAAACCATTTTTGGAAACATGTCCGTGCGTGTGTGTGACTGTGAACAGCATAACTCGGAAACGAACAGTCCGATAAACATCAAACTTGGTATTTAGGTTCAGTATCTTCCAGAGATGCAACACGAAGATTTTCAAGAAAATCCTCCCACCCCAGATTACCCTTTACATGGAACATTTTTCGAAAATTTTAATTTTATCAAAAATGGCTCTAACGGTTTTGATTAAAATATTGTGTGTTTAAGATATTTTCATGACAAATAAAATGTATATCTCGTATTTTCTGGGAATGTCTCCAAAAGTATTCTTCATTGTGGACGACTTTTGCATAACTAGTAAACTATAACAGATAGACAAAATTTTACAACACAACAAATGTAGACCGCGTTAAAATACACAATTTATGTCATATACTTTTTTTTGTTGAGTGAACCATTTTCGAGATATTGCTTGTTATTCCCTTAAATTTTCCAACACGTACTTTTTCTCAAATGGGAATTCGTAATTCATTTTTTGTCTTGGATATGCAAAGAGTATTATTCTGTGGCAAAGAGAATGGTGCTGCACATAGCAACCAACTTTTAAGAGATATGTCTATGCCAAAAGGCTACTGTATTTCTATATTGCCCTTGCAAATACAAAACAAGGGGAACATAGTACGCTTTAAGCGATAGTCAAATATTTTTAGAATTGGTCGCTATGTGTAAAATTCTCTTTGCATGTCGAAAGATCGTTTCTGCAAATGTTTATCTCGATTAATATAAAATAGATGGAGAATAAGAGCTTTTAAAAATAGTTTGTACAAGAGTAGAGAAAGTCATGTGAGTGTAACACATCAGATTTTTTTAAATTTATAAACAGATGCACTCACATAAACAAGTGGCGCGTCAACTCTTCCAAGGTGGAATAATTTTCACTGGAGGAGGAAGAGGGAAATTGAAGAGTCTCTAGTGTTCATCTGGCACAGAAACGATAATATTGTCGATGAAGTTTCCCAGTATACCATAATTTTTCCAGTAACAATTTCCTATCTTGTCTATAGGTTTACAAAAATCCTGCCAATCTATTTTGCTCACAATCTGATATATCCTCAAACGCTATATCACGGCGATAAGTCACCTGTTACTTTTCTTGCTTTCACCTTGACCCAAGTTGTTCTCTGGATTCAGATCACACACGCGCGCGCGCGCACACACACACACACACACACACACACACACACACACACACACACACACACACACACACACACCACAGAGAGACACATAAGGGGCCAGCTAAAGAATTTATTTCAATCAGCTTCTAGGGTTCTGATTTATATGCAGAACTGTCGCACTAAAGCTCTTTTGTTGTAACCATGATATCATGACATATTAATATAATACACTTCAGATCAGTGGTTCATTATTGTCCAACGAGGCATAATTATCAAATATTATGTTGGAAGAATCTAAAGAATGCTTTCATGTTTCGGCTTTGGATGTGTTCCATTTGTCTAGAGTGTTAGTTTTTAGAGATTTGATTGTGTTTTACGAGTTGGCTGACTGATAATCCTTTTTATAAAATTAAGGAATATTTTATTGAAACCTTAAATATAAGTTATAAACAATTCTGGCATGCGGAAATTTTCCTGATTATTTATATGTAATTATTATTATTATTATTATTATTATTATTATTATTATTATTATTATATCTGATCGAGTATGTCTATAGCATCACTGACGTTTATGACTGTATAAATACAGCGAACCTTCATGGAACTCCTTGAAGGGGGTTTGTCATGTGAAGCATTCTAAGATCACAACAGAAGGAGACAAATTAGAACTATACTCTGTCTCAGACAAAAACGATCCTATTGCAAACAACAAGGCGGAACTGACTCAACCCGCTACGTGTTTGACGTACAGAAGTTTTGCAGCACTAGCTATAGCAGCGCTAACTTGTTGACAATAAATGAGTAATACACTGTCGTTTGTGAAAATTGCAACACCAAGAAGTAAACGCATGAATTTAATGCCACAGATTAGGTACATGACAAGTAACAAATGATAAGCTTTTCAAATCTATACATGATCTTTGAGCCCTAATATTCAGTATTTGATGTGGCCTCCATGCGCTGCAATTAGAGCTGCTATACGCCGTGGCATTGAATAAAAAGGGTTCTGAAAAAGTTCCTGAGGGATTTCCCTCCACGCAGTTTGTAATCGAGCCCACAAATCCGTGACACTAGTTACTGGAGGACCGTGACGTACCAGGTGCCGACTAACCATATCCCAGACATGCTCGATGGGCGACGTGTCATGCGAGCCTGCAGGCCAGGGAAGCAATGGTACCCGTCGCTCTTCGAAGAAGGCTTGTACATTCCTCGCAAAATGTGGCCAGGCATTGTCCTGTTGAAATGTCGCCTGTCGATATGCCTGAAGTAGGGGGAGTACCTCAGGCTCTACAACCACCGTTAGGTGCCGGTTGCTGTTCAAAGTACTCTCAATTCGTAGGAGGCGAGATATGTTGTTGTAACCAATGTCGCCCCAAACCATTACACCTGGTGTTTGTCCGCTATACCGCTCAACAATGCAGCCCTCCAGGTTGCACTCACCACGGTACCGCTGGACACGTATGCGGCCATTACTGTAGGACACGTTGAAGCGGGACTCGTTCGAAAAGACTACATTTTGCCACTCAGCACCCTAGTGACGGCGTTCATGTGCCCATTGCAGTCGGAGGAAGTTGTGGTTTCTGGACAATGGAAGCCGGCGTAATGGCATGCATTCAACCAGTCCAACCTGTAGCAGACGGCGACGAACCGTTGATACAGACAAGTTCACACATGTTGCAGTGCTCCAGCGTCGAACCAACACTGTGGATGAAGCTGTACCGTCCGTTATGGCCATGCGGACAAGATGACGGTCATCCCGTGCTGTGTTCATGTTCCGTGGTCCAGTACCAGCTCTTCGCTGCGTAAGACCTTATCTATTCACTGCTTCCACACGCATCATAGTCGTAGCAGCATGCCCTGTACGAGGCGAAATGTCACGGTATGACAAACCCGCTTCCCGGAGACCGAACATTCTGCCCGCTTTGAACTCACTCACATGCCGATATGGCTCCCTTTGCCGTCGACGAGGCATATTGGCACTCCTTTATTGTTTCCACCTTGCTTGACAGCTCTGCACTGACTACACTGGGCGCAACACTGACCTTATCGGACCGACACCAGAGGGCTCTGCTCGGCCTACGTGTACCCCATCTCTCTGCAAACCTAATCATTATTGCTTGCACACTCTTCTACATTTCAACCAAGTTTGGAGTTGTTTGGAAAGGCTTTCTTGGTGTTGCAATTTTCACAAACGGCAGCTTACATTGGCAGTAACTTATTACATCTGTGCTATAGAATTAGTTTTATCGTGTAGTAGCATCACGTTACACCTCGGGGCTTCGTTCTCGCAAACAATGCGCTTCTCGCGACCTCTTAAGGTTTGCCTCGGCTGTGTTTCATTTCGGCAGATTGACAGGCCTGCTCCACGATGATAAGCTACTGCTTTTAAATTGCATACAAGTGTTCTGGCCTTGCGAAGTTCGCTTGTTCCGAGAGGCCGTATGTTATAGGAATACAGCTTATGTGTTATACAAGTGTATAGTAATACAAGTTAACCTGCGTGTTATTTAACAATAATAAATTAATGGCGTACAACATCGTCTGTCTTTGGTTAAATCCATGACTCTATGCTCATGTATATGTTTGTTGTTAACATTAGATTCTCACGATTACGTTTTTCTTAATTGCAATTATTTTTCTACCTTAAATCATCTTATTGTATCTATAACTATTATCCCTTTCAAATAAAATATAATAACTTGAACAATTACAAGAATTCTATTAATATTTAATTTAATTACTATTTTAACAGTTGGTTTATTCCATGAATAAAATCAAGGAAGCCTTGAACGAGCATCTTAACTTTCAGAGTTCAAGAACCTAGAACACATCTATGGTGTATGCGCAGGATAGAGAGAAATGAATCTAAACGCTTGTAGACTGTTCTCACGCCGAACGTAATTCACGCTGAGCAGTGGTTAGAAAACTCCTTACAGTGCTCTTCTAGCTAGAGGTGGTTATTGTGAATAAAAGAAAACACCAACTCACCACCATCAGCGCCCTAAGAACGTTCCGTCTCACTGCCCCTCTCTTTCTTCTCTCCCACATGTTTACAAGACGATCGTTCTTATTTGATACGGTTTAGTTTTTCTCGAGTACGCTTTTCAGCTGTAAACGAGAAGAAAATTTCCAGGAACACCTTTACACTACACGCATGAACTGTTCCCTGTGTTGGTGTTCATATCAATACCTTACTTTGACAGCACTTACACTAGATATAAGAGATAACACCTAAGACAATGTGTAATTATAGCGAAAAGAATAAATCAGCAACCTTAACCTCGCCCCTTCCTGGAGACCTTCAAGGGAGATACGACTGAAATAAGAAAAAGCTAATCTTATTTTAAAACACCAATTTCCCTTAAGCCGTTGCAGATAAGGTGACCAAATTTCATATGCATGTATATTAGTGTCTGCTATATATAAAAATATAAGCTTCGCGTATATCTGTTAAGTACACTACGTGATCAAAAGTATCCGGACACCTGACTGAAAATGACGTACAAGTTCGTGGCGCCCTCCATCGGTAAAGCTGGAACTCAATATGGTGTTGGCCCACCCTTAGCCTTGATGACAACGTTCACTCTCGCAGGCATACATTCAATCAGGTGCTGGAAGGTTTCTTGGGGAATGGCAGCCCATTCTTCACGGAGTGCGGAACTGAGGAGAGGTATCGGGTGGGTCGGTGAGGCCTGGCACAAAGTCGGCGTTCCAAAACATCCCAAAGGTGCTCTAAAGGATTCAAGTCAGAACTCTGTGCAGGCCAGTCCATTACAGGGATGTTATTGTCGTGTAACCACTCCGCCACAGCCCGTGCAGTATGAGCAGGTGCTCGATTCTGCTGAAAGATGCAATCGCTATCCCCGAATTGCTCTTCAACAGTAGGAAGCAAGAAGGTGCTTAAAATATCAATGTAGGTCTGTGCTGTGATCGTGCCACGCAAAACAACAGGGGATGCAAGCGCCCTCCAGGAAATACACGACCACACCATAACACCACCACCTCCGAATTTCACTGTTGGCACTCCACACGCTGGCAGATGACGTTCAACGGGCATTCGCCATACCCACACCCTGCCATCGGATCGCCACATTGTGTACCGTGATTCGTCACTCCACACAACGTTCTGCCACTGTTCAATCGTGTAATGTTGACGCTCCTTACACCAAGCGAGGCGTCGTTTGGCATTTTCCTGCGTGATGTGTGGCTTATGAGCAGCCGCTCGACCATGGAATCCAAGGTTTCTCTCCTCACGCCTAACAGTCATAGTACTTGGAGTGGATCCTGATACAGTTTGGAATTCCTGTGTGATGTTCTGGATAGATGTCTGCCTATTACTCTTTACGACCCTCTTCAAATGTCGGCGGTCTCTATCAGTCAACAGACGAGGTCGGCCTGTACGCTTTTGTGCTGTACATGTCCCTTCACGTTTCCATTTCACTATCACATCAGAAGCAGTGGACCTAGGGATGTTTAGGAGTGTGGAAATCTCGCGTACAGACTTCTGACACAAGTGACACCCAATCACCTGACCACGTTCGAAGTCCGTGAGTTCCACGGAGAGTCCCATTCTGCTGTTTCACGATGTCTAATGACTACTGAGGTCGCGGATAATAAGTACCAGGCAGTAGGTGGCAGCACGATGTACCTAAGATGAAAAACGTATGTTTGTGGGGGTGTCCGGATACTTTTGATCACATAGTGTATCTTTCATGAATCAGTTCTTTTTATGCTGAGATTATATTTTCTTTAATAGCGGTTTATATTCCTCTTTACTTTCTCTACTACTTACAGTTTAATAGGTGAAGTATTCCAACAAAAAATTCCATGCAGAGATTTTACCGGAAATGTATGTTTTGAGGCCCCTTGAAAACAAAAAATAATTTTTAGAAAAATATCTGTGTACGTGTGCGTCTATGAACAACATAACACAAAAACGAAACGTCGGATAAAGACCAAACTCGGTATTTCAGTTCAAAATTTTCCATAGATGCGACACAAAGATTTTCAAGAAAGTTCCCCACCCCAACTACCCTTTACATAGAACTTTTTTCGAAAATTTTGATTTTCTAAAAAAAGGCTATAACGATTTTAATTAAAATACCATATATTATTGCAAATAAAATGTATATCTTCAAATTTCTGGGAATAGCCTGTGAAGTCCTCTTCATTCGGAAGCTATTTTATATAATCTTGTGTAACTGGTAAACGTTAAGGAATAGACGAAATGTAGATCTCTTTAAAATATGCAATTTATTTCAAATGGGTTTTTTTGAGGCATAAGTCATTTCTCAGATATGCGTTATTAATGGTTCGAATAGTTCATTTCTTGGTCATTCTCTTATAGTGCTTTCAGTAGAGAAAGTCATGTGAATGTTTCACATCAGATTTATTGCAGAAACTATGAAAGTTACAACTCTGAAATGTAGTAAAGAGACCCTCAGCAATATGCCTTTAATGCGAACGGAATTAATCCAATAGCTTAATTACAGATATTTCTTCGTTTTTACTAATAATATTCACGATACGCAGCCCGGGGCCTCTTCTAGGACCAAGGGAAGGCGCCAACTGAGTGACAGTTGGCTACAGTGCTTGTCTATGAGATCCTTCTCTCAGAGTGTACGTGGGCGTAGTGTAAAAGTTTAAATTGACTGAGACATTTAATGTGATCTAATACTTGAGCTATTGAAGCAAGTAGCCAACCGTTTCAAGATAAAGAATGAAACTGTTTATGAATCTTCGCACTCGAAACTATAACAAATGGATTATTATACCTACTAACTCCTGCAGTATCAACTTTAGGATTTGAAATAACGGTTCCCGTAATAAAAGAAGCTAGAAGCGTCAACTGCCGCGAGTCGCTAAAATGCTTACCGGCAAGATCTCTCGCAATGGCCGCTAAATTTTACTCACACAAGCGCGTCATTCAGCGCTTATAACAACACACCATTAAGTCACCAGATTAAGTGATTCATTCTCAAGAAAGTGTCACGAATGTATTTAAATGCTCGCCCTTATATTGCTTAAGCTCTACATACCTTAGAGCTACTTCATCAACGTCCCTTCCCGATCTGGCCAATACTTAAAAATCCTAAGTGTGCGTCTGTTACTATTCATACCTACCTGATTATGAGCACTGCTTCCCCCTTTCTCTTTTGCAGAATTCTGATATACGTGACTGATCAAACGTACAGATTTTACCCCTTAACTACATTGCAAGAACTTTTATACTAACGCTTTCGCTACTTCGGCTGTTGCTAATGTCTTTGCTTAACATGAATTCCTAATGATCTTTTCCTTGGACAAAGCTTTTCAATCTTAAACTTATTACATTACACAGTGATTTCAGTAGGGAAATTATTTATTGCACTTACTTCTCTAGCTTACTATCGCTTCTTTATTTAATTATTTATATCTTTCTGACATTCCCTTAAGCCTCAAGTCATGAACCGAGGTTAGGGTGTTCTTTGAAATGAAGATGCTTACCTTTTTCATGAAAGACATAACATTGGTGGGCAACATGGTTGCTGTGAAGTTTTGGAACTTTGAAGGTTTTTAATTTTGCTCTTGTTCAGTGGTCCAGATGAGATGCAGTCGCCATGACAGTTGTATGGGGGGCGGGGACCACCTCCCCTTCATATTTTCTCACGCCTGGTGCTGCTTTGTAGACCGTATGGCACACATCATCTTGTACCAAACACTGGCAAGCCTGCAAAGGAGGAAGATAGAGTAAACACAGAGTAAGGGAGTGTTTTAGAACACACAACACGCTGCATTAAACCCTCTTTCACAACAAGCTCTGGCAACATGAATATTTGATAAACCACATCGCTTTTCATAAATTTGTATATCGTCTGACATTTACCTGTCTTTATGTTCTAAGAATTAACTATTGTAAAGCCTCTGTTACAAAGCACGCCGGCTCGTGCCACCTGTAGGTACCAGGTTCATGTCGGTTGCAACCAAATTCAGCCAAAGACGACATATTCACGCTCTCTACCACGTTTTATAATAAATAGAGGAAGGTATGTATTCCACCCAAAATTTTTATGTTCAGATGAGTGCGTGAACAGCATAACTCCAAAACGAAACATCGGATAGAAACCAAACTTGGTATTTAAATTCAGTATCTTCCAAAGATACGACACGAAGATTTTCAAACAAATCCCTCAAACCAACCTATCCATACAGGAAAGTTTTTGAGTTTTTTAAAAGTATATCTTGAATTTGATAGGCTTCGAAGTCCACTCCATTCGGAAGGAATTTCGTATAATCTTGTGTAACTGGTAAACCTTAAGCCATAGACGAAAACGTACTACACAAAAAATGTAGATCTCTTTAAACCACACAATTTATTTCAAATATCCGTTTTATTTGACAAACCGTTACCGAGCTATCCGTTATTAATGGTTTGAATTGTTGGAGTTTTGGTCATTTTCTTGAAGCCTGTCGACATTCAGTTGTTTCTCGCGATGTCATGGAAACAGTATGGAATTTTAAGGCAGCATAAAGCGTTCAGTTGTTAAACATTTGACTATCGCTGTTCTCTTTGTATCTATAACGACATGTGTAATGTAACTATTTCTGCAAAGGTTAATCTCGATTAAAATGAAGTAGATAAAAAAAATAAGCTTTACAAGAAGAGCTTTATACCCATTAATAAATTATATAGAGAAAATAAACTGAAGCGTAACAAGTCAGATTTTTACTTTCTCTACTACGTATAATAAGTAGGGGAAGTATTGTATTTCACCCAAAAATTCGATATCGAGATTTTACCGGAAATATATGTTTTGAAACCCACTGAATCCAAAAAAAAGCATTTTTGGAAACATGTCCGTGTGTGTGTGTGTGTCTGTCTGTGAACAGTATAACTCAGAAACGAACAGTCGAATAAACACCAAACTTGGTATTTGGGTTCAGTATCTTCCAGAGATGCGGCACGAAGGTTTTCAAGAAAATCCCCCCACCCCAGAGTACCCTTTACATGGAACATTTTTCGAAAATTTTAATTTTCTCAAAAATGACTCTTAACGATTTTGATTAAAATATCATAAGTTTAAGATATTTTCATGACAAATGAAATGTACATCTCGAATTTTCTGGGAATGTCTCCAAAAGTATTCTTCACTGTGAACAACTTTTGCATAACTCGTAAACCATAAGAAATAGACAAAATTTTACTACACAAAAAATGTAGATCGCGTTAAAATACACAATTTATGTCATATACATTTCTTTTGTTCAGTGAACCGTTTGCGAGATATTGCTTGTTATTCCCTTAAATTTTCCAATACTTATTTTTTCTCAAATTCGTTATTCATTTTTTTATGTCCTGGACATGCAAAGAGAATGGAATGCGCCACACAGCAACCAGCGTTAAAATATTTGACTATCGCTTAAAACCTACCATATTCCCCTTGCATCTACAAGAAAATTAGCAATAAGATTGACATCTCGATATCTCGATTAACATAAAGCATATGGAGAATAAGCGTTTGTAAAAATAGTTTGTACAAGAGTAGAGAAAGCCATGTGAGTGTAACACATCAGATTTTTTGTAACTAGTTCTTGGACTCTAGTTGAGCAGTACACGGCCAGCAGCAACACATCCTTGAAGTGATTCAGGGTCTACACGCCGAGTTGCTGGAGCTAGCCAGCTGGCTCACCGCACTTGAAGACCAGTTCACCTCCATCGCAGACACCATAGCATCAGAAGACCATCAGAGATATAGATTCAACACAACACACCGCACCACCATTCGCATGGGAAACGACTACCTACGGGAAAGGGTCGCAGACCATGTGAACAGAGTGATTAGGACTTCCCAGCCCCATATTACGACACCTCCAACACCACCGCACACCACACTCGACAACACTGCCGAGATCTCTCTGGATACACACCGAATGCGCGGAGGTAACAGCATCAAGAAACTGTAACCTCACCACAGTTCATAGGTCCTTGTCAGGGCTTCACTACGGAGACCTCCGGCTCATCATGTTCATCACTCACAATCAGCGGTACCAGCCACCATGCCACCATTATGCCCCAATTAAATAGCGCCACAACAGTACTAAATCCTTTCTATTCCTCTTCCTTTTTCCTTCAACTACCTTTTTACTCTTGTTTTTCCTTATACCTTTATTCCTGGCCCCCCTCCCAAAAAAACTGGAAAGAAAAGAAATGGAAAAAGAAACGCCAACTTTCAAGTCCGTTCATTAGGTGATCCTTGGGAAGTCTCAACTCGCAACAGCCTACGCCACGAAAGCGTTTAACAAAACTGTGTATTTTAGTGAGCTCTACATTTATCTGTAGCATATTTGTCTATCTTTTAACGTTTCCTAGTTATATAATATTGCACAAAATTCAATCAAATAAGGGGAACTTTCTGTGCTATTCATAGGAATTTCAAAATATACATTGTATTATATTGCAAGTATCGTAAAATTGTGTTATTTCAATCAAAATTGTTACAGCCATTTTTGACAGAACAGAAAACAACCAAAAGTTTGCTATGCATTGGGAAGTTGGTGCTTGATCGTTTTCTTAAAAATCTTAGTGTGGTATCTTTGAACGTTGTTGAGCTTCAATACCAACCGACCTTCTCGGCCAAGGAATGTGTCTGGGTTCGATCCCACTCATGGGGGTGCGAATTTTAACTCCCGGGTACAGGACCGGTGCTCACTCAGCATCGTTAGGAAAGTGAGGAGCTGCAATAGGTAGCTATCTCACCACGGAGGTGAACTTTTTGGTTGGAGGTAACAGGGCGTACGTGGAGTCGCGTTCATGCCCTTCATGAACTGTAGCGCAACGGGGTTATTATTTGATTTTAGTTATCCTCTTTATATGTAAATATATATATATATATATATATATATATATATATATATATATAGTACTGACAGTTTTTCAACTATCACTCCTCTTAGTTCACACTGTCACTTCACTAAGGTGAACTAATTCATTTCTCCGTCACTTCACCACCTTCGTGATGTAGCATCTTCTTCGGGACGGTTCGCACGCTGGGGAGTCGAACACAAGACCTCCACAATCTCTCGCTGTACACCACAGCAGTCGCCACAAACTCGCCCGTAGAACGGCACCCCTCGTCGCAGCGGAAACTCATCCACCAAGTCGTTCGCTGACTAACTCCTCTCGCAAAAACGCTGGCTTATTTGGCCAATCGAAATCTGTTCTCGAACGTTCGAGAAGAAGATACATTAGCGATACCGCTTCCGGTTTTACGCTGGCAAACGCTACTTATCGTTGTTTATCTCCGACTGTCCGACGCCGACCTCCCGATAACCTTGGGCTATAGCTGCTGTGTCACAATATATTTATCGCGTTGGAACGTTTTCTAAAAATGCTTTAATTTTCGGTAAAGGGTGTTTCAAAACATCTATTTCGGTAAAATCTCGAGTTTGAGTTTTTGGGTGGAATACAATGCTCCCTCTGCCTACCATATGTATGTTTAGACAAAGTAATAATATTTACGTCTTTGTAAAGAGTAAAAGCCGTCGTTGCTGAACACTGCGCATGCTCAGATGTCCCAAGTCTCCTAAGGTTGAAATCTGACACAAGGAAATAAGTACGTTATTTTATTATAATTGAAAGTAGAATACAAACATGATGGTATAGGTTGGGCTACTGCAATGGACTGTAATTTGTTTACAGAGTTGTAGCAGAAGATGGCAGTCCTCAGTGTTGTAGTATGTAGCCGGAATACTGGTGCATCAATATAAATATCAGCATTAATGTAAATAATACATAAGTTACAACATGTTCGACGATAAAAGTAAAGTAAGTAGCTAGCCGTGCAACGTTATAATTCAGGTGCTGAAGCTACACGACACCAGGCGGACATATCTCCAGACTTGTCCTAAGGACAGGGAATCTGCTAAATATGACCAACACAGACGCATGAGTGAGAGACAGCAGCAGAGGTTGAAAAGAGCCAAAAGAGAAGCCAGAACACAAACGGGAAGTCCACATCCGTCATAGAACAGAATTGGAAGATAAGAGAGCACATGTTCTCATACGACGCCATTGTGATCAGCCAATCACAACATTACTATGGGCTACGGTGGGAAAAATAGTGCATTTAGCTGGGTGTATAAATAACGCAGATCCCTGGCAATAGCACAACTGCATACATTTTCCTCGGAGGTGAACTTGACACCACTCAGATGGCCGAGCATGTAACGAAGGCGTTAGCAATTTGGAAATAACTTAGGGTGGGTAAATGTACGAATCAACGGAGGGGGTCCCGAAGCCGGGGCAGCGCACTATATGCAGGCCAGTCGGCTCCTTGTCCTATCAGTGATCTCGGTGAGGGAGGGATGAGGGAAGAGACAGAATGGCGACCAGATCCGGATGATGGCGGGTGCAAGCACAGATTGGGTCTCTATTCCAGATGTAATGCATTCGACGACACCAGAGCCCGCCCACAAGCCAGCCTCCTGCAGGGCCCACTCGGAGGGGAGACCTGCCCTGCAGCGACGCCAGGTAAGAAACCTCTACAGTACAGAAGCCACCATCCAGCCGCAATCCACCAAACACCGTCGTCTGGCCGTACAAATCTGAAAGAGAAGATGATGGGTACAGGAAATGAGAGGGATAGTAGTGGTAGAAGACGAACCACCCAGCATTCTCCTGTCGACCGGGGGAAAACACGAAGAACCTATGGGCCAGAGGGGGTGGTCGCCGGGAATCGAACCCGGAATCTCCCGAATGCAGTTGCCGCCTGAGCCATCCCGCTCGGTAACTTAGGATGGAAGGTACAGGTCGACAGATTAGGTTCCCATAACCCAGTAAAATAACTGTGAGATAGAATTTACGCTGCAAATAAGTGTGCAAATAAAGTATTAAAGTGAACTTCAACTGTTTCATTTTGTCTCTTGTAACCACTCCTGAGGGTCGTCCTCTGGGGTGTAGTGGTTCAAACCCGGGGAGGGCAATGGATTTTTTCGGGTGTTAAAATACTTAGCATGGCTTCCTTCGGTCTTTCACGCCCAATATAGAATGCGACGCCAAGGATCACATCAGTTAAAGCGTCCATAAACAAAACTAATTTTTTTCCACTCCTGGGTTAAGAGTTAAAAGCATAGGCTAACACAAAAGTGTTGTAGGACGCTCTTTTACAGCAATTGACCAGCACTCCAGAAGGAAGACGGCGAGATAGTCGGAGAGAGAAGTTACGTTGCAAGTGGTGACCATGACCGATTGTCACTATGGAGATACATTTCTTATTCAAACATAAATGTACTGAACTTATTCCAACTAGTCTTCAATCACTGTTGCATGGTTGACAGCCAATGTTCCACGGCGCATCGTTGCTGCTGACTGGCCTAGTGGAAGTCCAGAGTGGAATAATCCATTGGATTATTCTCTGTGGCAGAAGCTCCAGGCAATGGCATGTTCAAAAACGGCACCGCAACACTGAGATGTTAAAAAAACTCAATCGCGTCTGCTGTCAAGAAACTTCCAGTGGACACGATTTGTGCAGCTATTGATGAGTGGCCTCAAAGTCTTCGCCGTTGTGTTGGCACACATGGTGATTATTTGGAATAAGAGTATGTTCATTCTGTAGCATTTTTCTTCTTCTTTCAGAATATATGTGTATTAATGGGTTTGCATAGTTTATTTGGTAGTTATAAGCATTTAAGTAGTGGCAGAACTTATGACTGTACTGTGTATAACTTTCGGCGGGAGTCGGAGCTGCAGTAACGTGTGCGCAAGTAGCTGTGCAGTGGCCACAGTGTGGTGGAAAAACACTGTAGAATTTAAGATTATCCTCATATAATGGAAACTCAAATAGCGCCGCGGTTCTGTTAATGGTCAAATAAGCTTTCTGTTAAAATGCCATGGCCAAAACTTTGGATCAACCCCAACATCAGAGCATATCTTGTATTTCCTAGCTTGAAGAAACGAATTTAAAGAGGTATCTAACTAAACAAATGACAGTTCACAGCAGAAAAAATTAGCATCTTGTAACATGACACTGATAATGCCACCAGTATGCAACCTTGACATGCCTACTCTGTCTTGAACTGGGATATATTAAAGCTATAAGAGTAAGAGAACCGTTTTGAAAACAGATACTATTCTGTAGTTCCCTATTCTGTAAATTTAATATATCATTTGAAATGGAAACCAAAAGGATGGTACAACGTTTTAATTAAAACCCTTAACAAGAAAGACTTATTACCATTGCGTCATCTACTTCATTTCCAGCTTAAAGAGGGGATTCGCAATTTGAAGAGCAGCAAGTATTGGACAGGGAAAAATATGCACATTCAAGTTGCTTTCATCTCTCTCATAAACTTCTTCTAATCCTATTGAGATAAAAGGATTTCATTTACATAAGCAGCTTTTAGAGTCTGCAGCAGGTACTCCTTTAATATACTTCACGTTTATATATTAATATAATGCGGTGAATGTAGGAAATGCTGCGATATTTCCCTTGCTTTTAACTCGGATGTTCTGTGACTTAAAAGTGATGCTGTAAGCAAAGTATAACAATTATAGCTTTCTTTTAAAGTGACCCACCCTATTGACCCAGGCGTCAGAGGTTAGGACTTCAAATCAAGACACCATAGGTTCATGATGTGGCGTATTAGTAGGTATTACTACCTATTGTCATGCTAGACATATTATTGTGTCATATTGGCGACAGCTTTATGTTTGAATTTCGTCTGGCATGGCAACTAGCGAGCCTAGCAAGGGTTGGAAAGGAGGGAATAGTTTAGCGTCACCTTCTTTGTGTGTGCGAGTAGCCAGTCTAGTCTGAGAGTCTGGTGTGCGGGTTTGTGTGCGAAAGAGTGTAAGTGTAGTTCGTGTGTGAGGCATCTCCCCTCAATTCTTCATCTCTTTTGTGTGTGATGTAGGGACACCATATCTTTTATTAAATAAACCACAGGTCATGTGAATAATGTGAACTTTGTGTAATTTGTTATAAATGCCCCACGCCTGCACCGGAATGTAAATAACAATGTCCTGGTCCTCTCGCTGTTTCTGTAGCTACGTTTCCCTATGTGCATGTTGAGGTGATCCAAATTTCGTACTTTTGCTGGAAACCTTTAGGCCCTCACCCCAGTATATAACAATATCCTGGGGGGATATGCTTAAATGTTACCAGGCGAGATGGCTACGTAGTAAAGTGTGAGGCGCGCATTCGGGAGATTCGAGGTTCAATTCCCACTGACTGCCGCTCTGACCTTGAATTTTCCGTGGTTTTTCCTAGTCTGTAAGGGAATGCTGTGGTGATTTCTCATCTAACATGATTTCCACTCCATTTCTCTTTCAGGTGTGCTTATAGGTTTCCTGGCGCGGATGCTTTCTTAAAGGAAAGAGCACTCCCCTGGACACTAAAGGGCTGCTTGGATGACGGGTTGTTCATCGCCCTCTCTAGGGAGTTCCAGCAGTGGGACGGGTCTCGAGCCTGGAACTGTTATGGATTTCCGCGCGTCTATGTGGTTGTCTGCCTACGGTCTGTAGCCTCCTGTAGCTTCATTCCTTCCTCCTGGGGTTGTTATGTAGCTATGCTAGACCTATGTAGGCCGTGGTGCGCGAGGTTTCCACCTTCGTTGTACAAGCTATACCTATCCTTAAATATCAACTGGAATGCTGTATGTACACTATGTGATCAAAAGTATCCGGACACGCCCACAAACATACCTTTTTCATCTTAGGTGCACTGTGCTGTCACCTACTGCGTGGTACTCACGAACTTCAAACGTGGTCAGGTGATTGGGTGTCACTTGTGTCAGAAGTTTGTACACACTCCTAAACATCCCTAGGTCCACTGTTTCTGATGTGATAGTGAAGTGGAAACGTGAAGGGACATGCACAACACAAAAGCGTACAGGCCGACCTCATCTGTTGACTGACAGAGACCGCCGACATTTGAAGAGGATCGTAAAGAGTAATAGGCAGACATCTATCCAGACCATCATACAAGAATTCCAAACTGCATCAGGATCCACTCCAAGTACTATGACGGTTAGGCGTGAGGTGAGAAACCTTGGATTCCATGGTCGAGCGGCTGCTCATAAGCCACACATCACGCAAGAAAATGCCAAACGACGCCTCGCTTGGTGTAAGGAGCGTCAAAATTACACTATTGAACAGTGGCAAAGCGTTGTGTGGAGTGACGAATCACGGTACACAATGTGGCGATCCGATGGCAGGGTGTGGGTATGGCGAATGCCCGGTGAACGTCATCTGCCAGCGTGTGAAGTGCCAACAGTGAAATTCGGAGGTGGTGGTGTTATGGTGTGGTCGTGTTTTTCCTGGAGGGGGTTTGCACCCCTTGTTGTTTTGCGTGGCACGATCACAGCGTACATTTTAAGCATCTTCTTGCTTCCCACTGTTGAAGAGCAATTCGGGCTGGCGATTGCATCTTTCAACACGATCGAGCACCTGTGCATAGTGCACGGGCTGTGACGGAGTGGTTACACAACAATAACATCTCTGTAATGGACTGGCCTGCACAGAGTCCTGATTTGAATCCTATAGAACACCATTGGGATGTTTTGGAACGCCGACTTCGTGCCAGGTCTCACCGACCTACATCGATACCTCTCCTCAGTTCCGCACTCCGTGAAGAATGGGCTGCCATTCCCCAAGAAACCTTCCAGCACGTGATTGAAAGTATGCCTGCGAGAGTGAACGCTGTCATCATATTGACTTCCAGCATTACCGATGGAGGGCGCGACGAACTTGTACGTCATTTTCAGCCAGGTGTCCGGATACTTTTGATCACGTAGTGTATGTGTATATGAACGGCATAACTCAGAAACGAAAACTCCGATAAATACCAAACTTTATGTTAAGCTCTACATCTTTCAATGGTACAACACGAATATTTTCTGAAAATCCCCTTCGCTCCATCTACCTTTACATGAAAAAGACTCTCACTATTTTCTATTTCCTCAAAATATTTCCAACGATTTTGATGAAAATATCATGTATTTAAGATTGCTAATAAAATATATACCTTAAATTGTTTGCTTTACCAGATCTATGAAGACCATAATATGAAAATATCCACGAAGTAAACAAAAGTAATGTTATTTCGAGGCAAGGAACGAATAATAATGATAATAGATCGAATCTTAAAAAAATGTGCCATTTCGACCATTCAGGGAATTATGTTAGTCATGATGAATTTTATGCGTGCAACATTAATGTTAAAGTAAGCAAATTTCAAAGTGTTTATTAATCGTGCTCTGAGAAATAAAGAAGAGATACAAGGTTGGAATTTAAAAAGTAATGACTCTACCTTGTTTCTACGACGTGAACTATGGACAACAGCAAAGAAGCCAGAAAGAAAAATACAGGTATCAAAAATGAAATTCTTAAGGAGTTAAAAAGTGCTCTACACTTGATCATATAAAAATGAAGATATACAGGATGAATCACCTAAAACTTGCGTCGCCAATATTCTGGAAATGGAAAGTGCTATTGATGTGCAATTTTCACAGAATTGATAGGTAGTTAGGGGCACAACCTAATTAAAAACAAACCTGAACCCCACTTCTATGGATACTGACAAGTAAAGAGCAAATTGACCTTTAAAGGTTGTATTTAAAATGACCACCGCCAGCTTCAATACACCCTTTCAGTCTGCTATGGAAAGACTGCCGCATACGTTCTAGCATTTCAGCGGAAATTTCAGCACAGGCACTAGTAATACGCCGTTTCATATAGATGTGTAGATGGTATGTCTTTGTAGACAGTGTCTTTCACCTTTTCTCTCAGAAAAATCTAAAGGAGTCAATACGGTGAACGGGCCGGCCAAGATACAGGTCCTCTTCGTCCAGTCCAACCATTTGGAAACAATCCATAAAGACGAACTGTAGTAATTCTACACTACGAGCCGTACAACCATCATATTGGTACCACAGGTTCCTCCTAGTCTGCAGGGAAACATCATCTAGCATCTGTGGAAGATTGTCTGTTAGGAGGCGGCGATACTTGTGCGAATTTAGTGTTCCTTCTACAAAAAAGGGCCTATGAGTTGATGGTTCACCATCCCACACCACACGTTTAAACTCCATGGACGCTGACTTCCACCTCACGAAGCCAACGGGGATTGTCAACAGACCAGTAGTTCATGTTTCTGCGGTTTACCTGGTCATGATTGTAAATGTTGCTGTATCACTAAACAAGATACGTGATAATTCTGGAGTATCATGCCATGTACAAAAGTTAACTATTCTCAAAATCGTTTCCATGCAGCTCCTGAGGGACAGAGATGTGATAGGGATTGAACCCATGTAAATGAAGAAGGCGGAGTACATCTGTCTGACACGCCACTTCCGGGAACTAATGTATGGATCTACTGCAAGAGCAGCCAAAACAATTATCCCTATTCTCTAGACACTTGTTTGTTTCTGTTACGTTTTCTATGCGTTTCACACCACATTCACACAACTGCTTGAAGAGGTTGATAAATAATTGCCGAGATGGCTGACGTACACGTGTACATGGTGCAAGAACGAACTGCATGCCTCCTACATTCGCCATACACCATGAGAATGTGGTTTTACTGCATTGGTAAATCCCATCTTCCACTCACGACCTACTGCTTGAACTATCACAAACTAATTGACTAGAACGTCGCAACGCAATCAACGAACAGAAAACACAATGTAAACAAACATAACAACATCGTACCTAGCAACTAATCAGTTGAATGGAACAAACACTGTCGATGTGGGAACTTTTCAAAATACGATTTCTCGTAAACTACTTGCACTAGAATTCTACAACAAACATCATTGACTTTCTAATTTATTACTCTACTTTTATTTTTAACATCAATAGGCATTGTTCTTTTAAAAAGTGTATGAATGTTTAAAAAACACAGTTCCTAAGCATTATTAAAATCTACGCATAGGCTGCAAATACAAATCCCTGACTACCATTGAACTCTGTGAAAACATCAACAGCACTTTCCATTTCCGAAATATTTTTGATGTAAGTTTTAGGTCATTCATCCTGTATATTAAGAATTAAACATTTTTATATTAATTATAAGTTGAGAAATTACAAGCGAAAATGGAAAGAGCATCTGGAAAGATTTGGACAACCCAACTTTGATAAAATATATAATGATGTATGAGCCAACAGAAAGAAGATCGGTGGGAAGACCCAGGAGGAGGTGGCTGGAAGATCTTTGAGGACAGAACAGGCAGTTTTTGCGTGTACCTTGCTGTGCAGAAGAACAAATTTTCTGCTAATAGATGTGAAATAGTTCTTCTTTCGGAAACCATAAGAGATAGATAAAATCTTTACTACAGGGCAAAGTGGATATTTTTAAAATTCACAATTTAGATTGTACATGAATATAGTAGCGTTAACAATTTCAGAAATATTTCGATGCTATTGGTTTGAATTTTGCAGTATTTTATGCTAATTCACCACTGTTTTGTTTCTCGTGATGTCAATCAAAGATTATGGAATTTCAAAGACACATATCTCCTTTATTGGTGTTAGTTGATACTAATCGCTTCAGCTTCCTTCTGTATCCCTTTTGTACCTACATTCATTTGTGTTAGTTTCTTCAAAAACCTAACCTGTAAACATTAGATTTGAAGTGTTCGAATTCGTTGGTCCAGACGCTTAAAGCTTAGGATTCCTAATCAGAGCATCACAGGATCGTAACCTGAAAGGAATGTTATTTGGAATGATATTATGACACCTGCCTGTCTATGAGACAGACACTCAACAGAAGAAAGAGGAGTTATAATTAGAAAGAAGAGCATAACGCAAAAACGAAAAGTTGGATAAATGTCTAAATTGGTGTTTAAGTTGAACATCTCCCAAGAATGTCATAAGAAGATTTTCAAGAAAATCTCCCCATCCCAAACTAATCCTTTCATTGAAAGCAAATGCTGCGTAAAAATCAGTTACTAAACAAACTGTAATTTTTAAACAGGAATGACAAAACTTATACAAAGTACAGAATAAATTCTTTAGATAAAATTATTCAAATCACAATTTTGTACTGTAAAATATTATATTAGCGACACTAACTCTTCCTGCTCAAAACATGAATTTCAATAGTCTAGGAGTATTCTTAAGTTTTAAATAAAGCATGAACATAAAGTCCTGACCCATTTCTGTGAAAAACATATTGTAAATTGAAATCTATACAGTGAATGTGGACCCTATGACACAATAAAACACAATTCATCAAGGTTTATTTGACCACTCTGAACTTTCACACATAACTCCCAGCGACGCAGGGCTGAATAAAAAATCATTCGAGGTGTTATTTTAAGCACCGCCTGTCCGATACGCTATTTTAAATGACCAACTGAATTGATTTTGACTTTGTACACTTGTGATTTGATATACCCGCATGCAAAAAACATCCAGAGATGTGAGGCCAGGGGAACCTGGAGCCCAGATGAAACCCCTACCAATCCCTCTACGTGGAAAGGTGTCTTGCAGGTACTCACAAACAACCAGAGCAAAATGAAGGGGTGCTCCACCCTGTTAGAAAATCACCGTTTCCAAAATGCTACTGCAATTGTGCTTGAAGGAACAGGTGAAACATGCCCAGATACGTAATGTCTATGATTGTGGGTTCTGTGAAGAGGAATGGTCCATAAATCTTACGACATTCTAATCCCCAATCACACATTGACTTTTGGGTGTTTCGTTCCCACTCGAAGATCTTAGGTGGTTCATCTGCCCACACTCTGCAGTTGTGACGGTTGTCTATATCCCATGTGTGGAAGATGGCATTATCGCTCTAAAGCACAGTTTGTGGCGAATTATCCTCTTCGACTCTTACAACAGGTCGCCACACATTGCTTCGCGACCCGTGATGTCCTTCCTTTCCTATGTCGGATTTGGAGGTGGTATGACTTTTTTTCAAGCTGTATTGGAGAATTTTCCACACTCTCGATTGTGGAACACCTAACTCCCGACCTAACCTCCTGGTTGATGCTTTTGCGCTTCTGGTAATTGCATAAGCTACCTGTTGCACAGTTGAGTGGGCACACTGGGCTTACCGGAACGTTTCTACCCATGGTCTTGAATTTTTCATCCAGCAGTCTGATATTATCCCTAGTGGGAGCAGGTTTATGAAATGTTCTTACAAATTCCGCCTGAGCTTGCCTGTAAGTTAATCCTCTTACACGCGCAGAAACCACAGCTATTCTTTCTTCAATGGATAACATCTTTTAGATTACCTATAAAAGAAACACATAATCCGCCGTTTTTACAAGAAATATATGGATCAAGGCTTTGTGTACACCGTGTAGCGACAGAAATATTTTAAAAAAAATAGTTAAATGACATCTTATTATGTAAAACAAAAATTTAATCAAGTAGGGATGACTCCAGAAATGTCCCTATCAGACTTGAAGCGTTTCTTCTCTGTATAGCAATCCCGATTCGCTGCATACTGCTTGTCGGAGATCACTGGTAATGACATGCAGCTTTTGGCCCAAATCAGCGATTAATGCTTTAGCTTCTGCACAACAAGCACGTAGCTAGTGATTGTATGTATTAAGTTTTTTATGAACTGATGACAATGCAGCAGAGCCGGCTTGTGCAGAAGTTCTTGACAAGTGGGAAGGAGCTAGTGTGTCTGCACAAGTTTCAGCAGCTGAGATTTTCCTTTGGTCCGCGGAATTAAGGTGAGGTCACCCAGCCTGTTTCCATCCGTTCTACTGATGCCAACAGGCTCCAGAATTGTCGGAAAACCTACAGAAACCAAAGCTCTTCTGAGGACACCATTAATCATGCCATGCCTGGAAAACTTCCGAGATCTTTCGGCAACTTAAAGCACAAATCAGGATGACAGAATTTACAGCCAGGCGAGCAATCTTGAAAGATATGTCGATATTAGATGAAGTTAAAACTGTGAGCCAAGAGCCTGCTTCTTTATCGCGAAGGGAGATGACGTGCCCCGTCAACAGGTGAAGAGCAATTTTGTTACAAGGGGTTTATTCAAAATGTTTAGTTATTTTTCATTTTCTCAAAATACGTCTGTAACAATTTGGATTAAAGTAACATGCTATTAAACTGAGAAATAAACTTTATTCTTGAATTTTCTTGAAAAAACCATTGAATATAACTTATTTGAGTGAATTTTGACCCTATGCTTTTGTATAACTAGGAAACCATGACACACAGAATGTCGAGAGAAAATATAGGAAAGTTTAAGATACACAATTTGGATCAAATAATTTTCTTAGTGGGATAAGTAGTTATCGAAGCCTTCCATGATCACATTTTAACCAAATATAATTGCATCACCTGACGGAAGATGGTTGAAAGCTTCACTTCCGTAGCCACACTTTCCAGACTCTTTGGAGAGGAGAAAATATTTAAAAAAAATATGTGTTACACTCACATGACTTTCTCTACTCTTGTACAAATTATTTTTACAAACGCTTATTCTCCATATGCTTCATGTTAATCGAGATGTTAATCTTATTGCTAATTTTTTTGTAGATGCAAGGGGAATTGGTAGTATTTAAACGATAGTCAAATATTTTAAGAGCTGCTTGCCATGTGGAGTATTCCATTTTCTTTGCATTACCAGGACAGAAAAAATGAATAACGAATTCCCATTTGAGAAAAAGTATAAGTATTGGAAAATTTAAGGGAATAACAAGCAATATCTCGAAAATGGTTCACTCAACAAAGAAATGTATATGACATAAATGGTGTATTTTAACGCGATCTACATTTTTTGTGTAGTAAACATTTATCTATCTCTTATGGTTTACCAGTTATGTAATGAAGAATACTTTTGGAGACATTCCCAGAAAATTTGAGATATTTGCCATACGAATGTCAAACTTATGGTATTTTATTCAAAATCGTTAGAGCTATTTTTGAGAAAATTAAAATTTTCGAAAAATGTTCCATCTAAAGGGTAATCTGGGGTGGGGGATTTTCTTGAAAACCTTCGTGTCGCATCTCTGGAAGATGCTGAACCTAAATACCAAGTTTGGTGTTTATCCGACTGTTCGTTTCTGAGTTATGCTCTTCACAGACAGACACACAGACAAACACACACACGGATATGTTTCCAAAAATGCTTTATATACATTCAGTGCACCAAAAATGTATTTCCTGTGAAATCTCGGTATAGAATTTTTGGGTGGAATGCAATACTTCCCCTATTTACTATACATAGAAGAGAAATTAAAAAAAAGAGTCTACCTCGAGATGATCGATCCTGGAACTTCTGAATTTATAAGTCTGCGAAGGTCGTACGAAATTCTAATTTTGCCACAAACAAGCTGAGAATTGTGATGTTTTAATCGCCTTTATAATTATTTCAGCTTAAATTATCCGATATGCATTTTAAAACCAGCAACCAGCGTCGATAAGTGTTTTAGACTAGACAAGTTAATGGTTTAATCAAAGTAATAGATTAATGAGAACGCGTACAAAAAGTTTTGAAACGGAAATAACCTCAATAAAGTAACTGGCTGCAAAATGAGCATTATAATTGCCTTGATCAAAGCGGATTTCACGCACAATTGCCTGCGATGATTGACTATCATATCGACCAGCCAAATACGGTGCCAGCAGTTCGTTGTTTGGACTGCTGCAAGTGACATCTCTGGCTCGAAATTAACGCCTGCCTGTGTGTGTGTACGCACAAAGCAACTGGTGAAGCGCCCAAGTGCCTAGCCTCGCTCTCCTGGGAACAGCAGAAGGGATTGTCTTCCATATAACTTTCTTTTATATTTTATTCTGCAGATTATATCTACCAAGGTGGGTCAATCTAGATAAATGTCTTACGAAATAGTTTCAGTACACATTTCTATTGTAATTACTTACTTGTGTGGATGGTGAGTTACTGTAAAAGAGCGTCCTACAACACTTATGTATTGGATTATGCTTTAACCCATATCTCAGGAGAGGAGGTTTTCAGGAATACTTTGAAGTGCACTTTAATGTAATTTATCTTCGCAGCTAGCCGTGAATTGTATCCCACAATTATTTGACTTGGATATGGGGGGGGGCTACCTATCACCCTGTATCTCCCATCTTAATTTGCTTCTAGATTGCTAACAGCTTCGTCACACGCTCGGTCATCTGAGTTGCATAAAGTTCACCTCCCAAGGAAAATGAATGCAGTCATGTGATCGGCGGGGATCCGCCTTATTTATACTCCCAGCCAAAGACCCTGTTCTTCCCGCCGTAGCTTATAACAATATTGTGATTGACTGATCACATTGACGTCGTATGAGAACATTGCAGTATTCGCGCTACAGCATGCAGTACAATTAAACGTTTTTAAAAGAATCCGGTGTGTTGTTTTCACATGACTTTCGCTTCTACAAAATATTCGTATGAAAGCTAACTCCTACACCTACTCCTTGTTAACTGAGAACATTCTTTAAACATTTACACATATTTTCCTTTTAAGTGTAAGAAGATGGAAGAGGGATGTAAGGATTCAAAGAGCGTGTCGCTAGCGATGGCTTTGAAATCACATGCTGTTTGCATGGGTCCCGAAGAAAATCGAATAGCGACTTGAGTTGCAAAAAGTGTTACGTATTTCAAAATTCATACCAAAAACAAATAATATCTCGGAAATGGTTAAGGCTATCACAATGTTCTTTGTGCGCTTTAACGAGATCTACGTTTCTTTTGTATATTATGAATTTTGTCTCTCTTGCATTTCACTAATTACTTATACAAAGGTCATTCATAATGAAGAGGACTTCACATGTTATTCCTAGAAAATACAATATTTATGTTTTATTTGTCAAGCAAATATCTTAAATAAACCGTTATAGCCATTTTTGAGAAAATCAAGAAAACGAAGGTTTTTCTATGTAAGTGGGCAGTTTGGAGTAGGGAGTGTTTCCTGTAAGACTTAATGTCGTGTCCTTGGGACACACTCCACTTAAATCCCAAGTTTGTGCTGTTCTCTCTCTCTCCCTCTCTCTCACTCACAGACACACACTTTTTCTAATTTATTTCTGGATGTCTCAAGCGTGTATTCCGCTGAAATTTCGATATCTAATTACTTTCTCTACTACTTACGTAAAGTAGGTAGCGAGCGTATTGAATTCCACCCAAAAACTCGATACTGGGATTTAGCCAGAAATGCAAGTTTTGAGGCCACTGACTAATAAAAATAAGCATTTTACAAAAAGGTCCGCAAAAGCGCGCGCGGTGTATGTCTCTGTAGAACACAACTCAAAATCGAAAAGTTGGTGAAATACCAAACTTGGTATTTGCGGTATACTCGTGGTGGGAGAGCATAACTCGCAGTATGCCCGATATATTAATATATGAACTATGGTGATACTAATAATTATCTTGTGTTTTAGTTGTTACTCTTAAAGTGCTATTTTTATTTCTTGCCACGGCTGCTGTTATTTGGGTTTTTGGTAGAGCTTGTTTAACTTTGCAGGGTGTGATACAGGAAGGAAGGTTAAAAAGTAACAACTGTAGCAATAGATTAAGTCAATGAAGAACACACGCATTTACTGTTTTAGTAATAAGCTACACAGTTACTTAAGTTAGTTGGAGCTGTAGAATGGTCGAGCCCTACCACGTTCGTGCGCCAAACTTCCGGTCGCTGAGCAGTCAAGTATGTTATAAGAGCTCTAGAAATAATTATAGCATTTATCACACGTTCCTATGAACTTTTAAATTGATAACATTGCAATGTTCCTACTACATTAAAAGAAGTAACTAATAATGCCTGCTTCGTAGCGCTTACATGTATGTTATTCACATCGCAGCACTTTATACTCAACAACGCCTAGGCTGATGGGGACGCTACAACTAACATTTCTGCACTTAAAGATTTTAAACATATTATTCCTTAAAATTTCATTGTTTGTCTTCGTTCAGCTTGGAACCTTCCAGAAGACTTACCCGGCTATTGTTCGACGTTTGGAAACATTTGACCTCTCTACAAAAATATGTTGTGTTCGCTTGTCGCCTTTTCTATTTCACAAAGAATCAATGTCTGCCTTTTATGACTTTCCCGTACAAGTCCTTTTTGCCTAGGCCCTAATTCTAACACAAAGATACGTTTGTCGGCTTTTAACAAGGGTTCCACAGCTCCAGCTACACTTGCACATACATAAAACTTATGCCTTAACTTCTATTTCTATAACCAGTATTTTAATTATTAATATTATTTTACATTATAATTTACATTAATGTATATATGGTATATATATATAACCATAGTTACTGTCTCATATTTAAGTTCAGCATTTTAAGATGCAACACGAAAGCTTTCAAGAATATTCCCCAACCTCAAAGTACCGTTCAAATGAAACATTTTTCGACATTTATTTTTCCGCAAATAGCTCTAACGATTTTGATTAAAATATCATATATTAAGGATGTCTAGGTGGTAAATAAAATGTATATCTTGAGTTTTCTGCGAAGTGCTCTTCATTCGGAGGAATTTGTATAATCTTGTGTAACTGGTAAACGTTAAGCGATAGACGTACTACCCAAAATGTAGATCCCTTTAAACGACAGAATTTATTTTAAATAACATTTCGTACCACAATCCATTTCGAAGATATATGTTATTAACTGTTCGAATTATTCTATACGTTTAAGTTCGGTCGATTTTCAGTTGTTTCTCGCGATGTCACGGAAACAGTATGGAATTTTAGGACCAGGATATAGCGTCCAGTTGTTAAACATTTGACTGTCGCAGTTCTCTTTGTATCTATAACGAAATGTATAATGTAGGTATTTCTGCAAAGGTTCATTTGGATTAAAATATATTAGAACTTACGTAAGAATGGTTTGTAAACTCCTTATAGACGACAGAGGATAGAGAAAGTCATATGGATGTAACATACAAGATTTCTTTTAAATGCAGTACTTCCTCTACTTAATACAAGTAATAGAGAAAGAAATTACGCGTAATGGGAAACAAAACAACAGCGAGTATTTGTAGCCGTTAGTTCGAACAACATGAAATATCTCACAGTTCATTAAATTAACCTTTATCGATTATTTCTATATGCATATTACTTCATTAGAAGCATTTTTACTTTCTCTAGCGACTGGTTAGAGTGAGTAGGGGACGTATCGTATTGTACCCAAAAATTCCATAAATGGATTTCATCAGAAACGTTTCGAGGTGCGCGCGCGCGCGTGTGTGTGTGTATGTGTGTTTATTTTTCAACCTCGATTCTTCGTTTCCGCTTCAGAAATACTTCGATAACAATTACAGATTTTAGATCCAAAGCTTGTAAACCTCCGCAGCCTCTAGAAACAAAGATCGCTTGGCTGAAACAAGTTTCATCTGCTTTAACCTTTGTCCAATGGAACATTTATCTCTGGGAACCAAAATCAAAGCAAACACTAGCGGGAGAGACGCTCTCACCGATTTAATATTTCCTTTCCGATGACCTTTTGCTCGGCGCCGAGTATCGTCGGATCAGCACAAAATGGGATCGAGCATCATTTCGCTGAGGGACGCGCATTAACCGCATTTACCACCAGGCGACTAATCGATAGTTAGGAAGAGCACTGGGAATGCAAAGTAAGATATTTCCTGGACCACTTCGCTACACAATCTCTACAACTTGAAAGTACATATTATGTTAGTCTAGAACAGCGGTTATCAAACGGTGCACCGCGGTACACAGATGTGCCGCGAGATACGCTGCTTGTACGGTAAAGTCAACATTTAGGGGATAGTGTTGCATATACACGTGCGGGTATTTCAGGGTGAAGCCACAGACCAGCTATATGCGTAGCACACTGTAATGCAGTGACCTCGGTGTTTTTCCGATGCGCAACTGGTTATCGTTATCAGCTGTATTTTAGTCGCTGCTGTGTTCTGTGCGATTTGCAATACAATGCCTGCCGACAAATTCACGCTTGAACTACGAATTTTCGTGCACGATACACACGTAAAACCGAATCATATAGACAGGTGTGTAGACAGTTTCAGAAGAAATTTCCTGGTATTGCAGTTCCAGGTAGAAAAACTGCTAAACGTCTGGTTAATAAGTTCAGAACGAAATCACTAAATGTTGAGGCAGTATTTTTAACACTTGAATAATTTCAAATAAATTATATAATATGTAAATTCAATAACATCCCGCCTTAAAGCAATATGTATGTAATAATTTTTAAAAAAATGTATTTAACAGTCATTGCATATGCTTATATTATTGTAAACATGTTCAATAATGTTATGTGAATGCATTAGGTAATTTAATAATGTAGGAGCTGTGAGAATAATAAGTTAAACGTTGCTAACAATGAGGTAACATTGAGGCAATAATGAGTTTGAGAGTTTAAATGCTACTAGTCATGATTAAGGCAGGAATAATCTAAATTTTCTGACAGTTTAAAATTAGCCAATTAGAGACTTGAAATACAGAAGCTTACGGGTTTGGACGGTTGAAATATGATCAGTTGCCTGCAGACCTTGGTAGTGACCGGATGGAAGATGTGTTTCTCACAGCTCTTGATATCAGTGTAGTGCTATTTAATTTGTATCAAGGATTAATAAAAAGAAGTGAATTTAAAACTTAAAATCTGCGTAAGCCTACATTCTTGTCGCACCACGCCCTGATTAAGAGAAACGTGTCTCTAAAGTAATACTGACGCAGCCGAGGCAAACATAAATATAAATACTATCTATAGAAGCAGTTTAAAAACAAAGTTAATAAACATATTTTTTTAACTTGGAGCGTAACAACAAAAATACATCTTCAAATCGGCCTTGCATACGTAGCAGCATATTACGTAACAAACAATCCACTTCAAATTGACGCCCATACGTGAAAAAACATAAATAAATAAACAATGTAAAGAACAATACTACTCCAACGTTAAACCTGAGAAGCGAAAACGAAATGTTCTAACGAACGAAAAAATGTATGGTCTTCGTGCGTCTTTTGTGGGGAAGAATAAAAAGAAGGGTTTTTAGGAATCATCCTCACACCATAGACAAACTCAAGGACAATATAAAAAGAGAAATTATGAAAATTACGCAAGAAGAGCTGATGCGTCTGAATGGAAATTTCATTCCAAGATGTTAGGAATTCTTCACGCAGATGGACACAACTTCTAACAAGGTTAGCGCTTACTATAGTGTATGCTACTATGAGGGCGATACTCAACATTTAAGGATTTTGTGTTCACGCAAAAATGAACTTAATAGAGAACATTTCCGGGCTATTACCTACTTTTTACAATTTTAAATCGTCAGTAACACCTTAAGGCAGTATTTTTAACACTCAAATGATTTCAGTCTAATTATATAATATGTAAATTCAATAACAGCCCACCTTGAAGCAACATGTGTATGTAATAATTTGTAAAATGTATGTAACAGTCATTGTATATGCTTATATTATTCTAAACATGTTCAATAAACTAGATATGTCTCATTTCAGGAAAACTCCTTTACTGACATTATTCCTTTTTTACCACCTACACATGATAGAGGAACTATTATAATTGAGGCAGTATTTTATATCATAACATGCTGTGAATGCCAGAGTGATTGTAGTGTAAATGAATATTATTGTATGTACTGGATTTTAGATGTTTGTTAGCCATAAGTATTGTTAGGAAATAAGTTTACACGGCCTCATTGAAACTGACAATAGAAGTGGGTAACAATAAACCGAGGGGGTGACTTGTTTATCACCAAGAAGAGACAAACAAATGACGTCAGGGTAGCGTGCCATTTTTAGAAATGGAGGGAATATCTTCCCTAGAGTAATAGTGATTGGCTGACAAAACAGACGCTAATGTTGGCGCGATTTGGTAACCAATAGCAGCTCTATTATAATGTTTAGGCAATTCGAGGTGAAGGAGTATATATTCTCGAGCCATAACCATGAGTCACGCAGTTCTAAGGAATCTCTCGTGAGGTGCACGTCATACAGTTTGGAAGAATCTCTAGCGAGGTACGCGTCGTAAAGTTAGTTGCAAAAATGTGAAGTACGCGGCAACTAATACGACAGTAATTACATTCGGAAATACTAAAGTTTCAGTCAGGCGGGTATAAAGATTAAAGATGTGAATTATTAATTAAGTGTAACGGCAATAAAAGTGTACACACAAATTATTTTATAAGTGTTATCTTTTAGTAACAACTCCTTTCCGTCTACACGCCTTGCTGAGAGATACTTGATCGACTGAGTAATAATAGCTAGCCGGAGGACAAAGAACCCAAAATTTAAAATAGTAAAACAATAACAGGCGCCCAGCAAATAAGATAACACGAGCCAGATTACCGCGACATGATACCCAAAAACTGAATATCGAGCTATCAGCGAAAACAGATATTTGTGGTCCTAAAAAGGGATTCCACGCATTCTATTTTTAATTTTTGGAAACAAAAAGGAATCATAAGGTGCTAGCTGAGGGCGTCCATGGTGCTGACATTTAGGTCAATCAGATAACTCAATTGTTAAGTTCTGCTGTATGCAACGATCCGTTATAATGCTGTAATATTATATTTCTCTTTCGGGAGTTATTTCACGAACTTTTTCAAAACTTTGTGGTAAACAGACATCTGTGTACTAATTGACAGTAACAGCATGTCTATATTCCAATGCTATAGTAGCAATGTGGCTCGTTTTAGGAAAAGGACAGTAACCATCTTGTTACTAGCACTGAGAATTCGTCGGCATTTTGTAGGCTTAGGTTCTGTTCGAAAGACCCATTGAGCTGATTTGCTTTTCTTTTCAGGATCATAACAATAAATCGACGATCCATCACCAGTAACGGCATTCAAACCAAATTTGAAGTGACGTCTTGGAAATTGTCCAGAGTTTTTCTGCACCAATCAATGCGTTGCTTTTTATCGGGAGCCAGTTTATGTGGAATACTTGATAACAAAGTTTTGTCACATTTAAATGTGAGGCAGTATTTTTAACACTTGAATAATTTCAATTAAATTATATAATATATAAATTCAATAACAGCCCGCCTTGAAGCAATATGTATGTAATAATTTGTAAAATGTATGTAACAGTCATTGCATATGCTTATATTATTGTAAACATGTTCAATAATGTTATGTGAATGCATTACGTAATTTAATAATGTAAGAGCTGTGAGAATAATAAGCTAAAAGTTGCTAACAATGAGGTAACAATGAGGTAACCTTGAGGCAATAATGAGTTTGAGAGTTGAAATGCTACTAGTCATGATTAGGGCAACAATAATGTAAATTTTGTTACAGTTTAAAAATAGCCAATCAACAGCCAGAAAAAGCTTTAGTAAAATGCAGGTATTCTATTGGACTAGGATTAGTCAATCAGAGACTTGAAATACAGAAAGTTAAACGTTTATACGGTTGAAATATGTTCAGTTGCCTGCAGACCTTGATAGTAACCGGATGGAAGATGTGTTCTCTACAGAAATATAATACGTATTCGTGTGAAACGAAAAATAAGTATACGCGATAAGAAAGTGCAAGTATTAAATTAAAGAATCTCACAGCTCTTGATATCAGTGAAGTGCTATTTAATTTTTATCAAGGATTAATAAAAAATAAGTGAATTAAAACTTAAAATCTGTGTAAGCCTACATTCTTGTCGCACCACACCCTGTCTAAGAGAAACGGGTCTCTAAAGAAATACTGACGCACCCGACGCAAACATAAATATAAATAGTTAAAGAAGCAGTTTAATAACAAAGTTAATATTTTTTTTTAAACTTGGAGCGTAACAACAACAAAAAATACATCTTCAAAGCGGCTTTTCATACGTAGCAGCATATTACGTAACAAACAACTTCAAATTGTCGTCCATAAAGGAGCTAAATAAATAAACAACGTAAAAACAATACTACTTCAAATTGGCTCCCAAAGCGTGGTGCAAACTCCAACAACATTAAAACAACTTCAACTGTTGATGTAAAATGTTTGGGATTTGTCTCATGCCAATTCCCAGTGTCCCACGAATAAATTCATAGGATGTCCGTCGATCCTCTTCAAGTATTGCTCGAACAGCGGCAATATTTTCATCAGTAACAGCACTTCTTGATCGTTCATCACGAAATTCATCACTAAGAAAAACCCGATCTCTTTTGAATTCGCTGTACCAATTATAATCTGTTGACTTAGATGCGGCTTCTTCGCCAAATGCATTTCTAAGGCGATCTTCACATTTAAAATCATAAAAAATTATTGTCCGGCAATGTTCTCTAGTCAAATTTATTTTTGGGTGAGCGCAACATTTTTAAATGATGATAATTAACAAATTATTAGAGCAAATAGAACAAACTGTACGGCAATCAACTCGGAAAACATTACAAAGTAGCTGTCAAATAAAAACAAATTTCATTTGTTTTTAGAAACATGGCATTCAAAAACTTTTCAGCATCGCCCTCAAACGCTCTCTACCTATAAAGTACATGGTGGAGAACGTAAAAATGTCAGATTTTGCATGCATGCAGCAGTTTCATATTAATAGTCACACAGTGCAAAGAGAGCTGGTGAACAGACTCTTACGTAGAGGGGGAATGGCATTCCAACTTCGTTACTCCATGCCCTGTTCTGCACATGAATAATATTTTACAATTTTCAAAGCGGGAGAATGTGACAGAGCGAGATACTGGGCATTTTGACAGAATCCATAACTTTATCTCGGATTTAATTACGTTGCATAATTACACCAGTGGTATTGCGGTCGCAGCTGATGCCTTCCTGCACTAGTTTCAATATTTTGTAATCTGGACACGGTCCATAAAACAGAATATTCCGGTAGAGTTTCACTCGGTTCCAAAACTGACTATACGTTCACACTTCCAAAAATTTTTGATGTGTTACATTCACATGACTTTCTATACCCTGTATCGCTTACTTCTGGGCAAACAAACTATTCTTAGGAGGCTTAGTTTATTTCTTCATTCTAATCGAGACAAAACTTTGCAGAAATAGCTGCTACACTACACATTTCGTTATAGATACAACGGGAACAGCGGTAGTCAATTGTTTAACAACTGGACGCTATATGCTGGCCTTAAAATTCCATACTGTTTCCATGACATCGCGAGAACAGCCGAAAATCGACAGGACTGTAGAAGAATGGAAATATATTGAACAATTCAAACCATTAGTAACGCATATCTCGGAAATGGCTGATGGCATAAAAAGCTATTTAAAATAAGTTGTGTGTTTAAAGGAGATCTGCATTTCTTGTGTAGCATGATTTCATTTATTGCTTAACGTTTACCAGATTGCACAACATTCATTCCGAATGAAGAGGACTTCACAGACTATTCCCAGAAAATTCAATACATAGGTTTTATTTGTCCTCCAAATATCTTTCATATATAGTATTTTAATCAAAATCGTTAGAACCACTTTTTAGAAAGTCAAATATTTCGATAAATACTCCATACAAAGGAAAGTTTGGAGTGGGAGTATTTTGTTCAAAATCCTCGTGTCGCATCTTTAGGAGGCACTAAACCTAAATACTAAGTTTGGTATTTATCAGAATTTTGTTTTCGAGTTATGCTGTTCACAGACACACATACGCACGCGCTCGCCCACAGAACATTTTCTAAACATCGCTTTTTACTTTCTCTACTACGTATAGTAAGTAGGGGAAGTATTGCATTCCACCCAAAAATTCGATACCGAGATTTCACCGGAAATACATGTTTTGAGACCTCCTGAATCCAAAAAAAGCATTTTTGGAAACATGTCCGTGTGTGTGTCTGTGTGTGTGTGTGTGTGTGTGTCTGTGTGTGTGTGTGTGTGTGTGTGTGTGTGTCTGTGAACAGCATAACTCAAAAACGAACAGTCGGATAAGCACCAAACTTGGTATTTAGGTTCAGTATCTTCTAGAGATGCGACACGAAGGTTTTCAAGAAAATCCCCCACCCCAGACTACCCTTTACATGGAAGATTTTTCGAAAATTGTAATTTTTTCAAAAATGGCTCTAACGATTTTGATTAAAATATCATATGCTTAAGATATTTTTATGACAAATAACATGTATATTTTGAATTTTCTGGGAATGTCTCCAAAAGTATTCTTCATTGTGAACGACTTTTGCATAACTGGTAAACCATAAGAGATAGACAAAATTTTACTACACAAAGAATGTAGATCGCGTTAAAATACACAACTTATGTCATATACATTTCTTTTGTAGAGTGAACCGTTTTCGAGATATTGCTTGTTATTTCCTTAAATTTTCCAATACTTATACTTTTTCTCAAATGCGTTATTCATTTTTTATGTCCTGGACATGCAACGAGAATGGAATGCGGCACATAGCAACCAGCGTTAAAATATTTGACTATCGCTTAAAAGCTACCATATTTCCCTTGCATCTACAAGAAAATTACCAATAAGATTGACATCTCGATATCTCGATAACATGAAGCATATGAAGAATAGGCGTTTGTAAAATTAGATTGTACAAGAGTAGAGAAAGTCATGTGAGTGTAGCATATCAGATTTTTTGTATTCAGAGGGTCTCAAAACGTGTACTTACAATCAAATCTCGGTATATAATTTTTGGGTGGAACGCAATACCTTCTGTACTCTACTATGTACATGGTAGAAAAAGTAACAGGTTTAACCTCGTACTAATAAACCCAAATGTAACAACTCCAATTTTTTAAGTTGCGGTGACATCCAGAAAATCACGATTCTAAATAAGGTTGCTACCGCTAGAGACATACCTCCTAAATTAATTATTTTCTCTGCCTCTTACACGCAACCCCAAAATGCGGCATCCAGATTTCACAGCAAACACTCGATTTCAAACTAAACAAAAAAATCTGATGTGTTACACTCACGTGACTTTCTCTACATTTGTACAAACTATTTTTACAAATGCTTATTCTCCACATGCTTCATATTAATCGAGATATCGAGATGTTAATCTTATTGTTAATTTTCTTGTAGATGCAAGGGGAATATGGTAGGCTTTAAGCCATAGTCACATGTTTTAAGAGCTGGTTGCTATGTGGAGTATTCCATTATCTTTGCATTACAAGCACAAAAAAAATGAATAACTAATTTGAGTAAAAGCGTAAATATTGGAAAATTTAAGGGAATAACAAGCAATATCTCTAAAATGGTTCACTCAACAAAAAAAATGTATATGACATAAATTGTGTATTTTAATGAGATCTACATTTTTTGTGTAGTAAACTTTTGTCTATCTCTTATGGTTTACCAGTTATGCAAAAGTCGTTCACAATGAAGAGTACTTTTGGAGACATTCCCAGAAAATTCGAGATATACATTTCATTTGTCATAAAAATATTTTAAGCATGTGATATTTTAATCGAAATCGTTAGAGCCATTTTTGAGAAAATTAAAATTTTCGAAAAATGTTCCATGTAAAGGGTAATCTGGGGTGGGGGGATTTTCTTGAAAACCTTCGTGTCGCATTTCTGGAAGATACTGAACCTAAATACCAAGTTTGGTGTTTATCGACAGTTCGTTTCTAAGTTATGCTGTTCACAGACACACATACTCACGGACATGTTTCCAAAAACGCCTTTTTTTGGATTTAGGGGGTTTCAAAACACATATTTCCAATGAGATCTCGGTATCGAATTTTAGGGTGGAATGCAATACTTCGCCTACTTACTATACGTAGTAGAGAAAGTAAAAATTCTAAGGTGTTACAGTCACATGACTTCATTTTAATTGAGATAAACCTTTCGGAAAAGGCTACATTACAGATTTCGTTGTAGATACGAAGTGAACAGCGACAGAGTTGTCTTGCGTGGGCTAGATGTACCATATTAACCTCTAGTTCCCAAGATCGCAGGTTCAAACCCGGCGGAAAGCGATGGACTTTTCGAGGTGCAAAAATCCTTAGCATGACTTACTTCGAAAGGGAAATAAAGCCGCTGGTCCCATGTCGTAGATTTAAAAGATTTAAAAGAGCCTCATAAAGAGCCCTCTGAGGAAAATGTGTCTTTCACGCCCAATATGAGTGGGCACAACAGTTAAAGAGCGTCCATATATACAACTCTATTTCAGTTTTGAATACCAATAGTCAACTGTTTTAGAACTGGACGCTATATACTGACCTTAAAATTTCACACTCTCTCCATGACATCGCGAGAAAGAGCTGAAAATACAAAGGACTTTAAAAGAAATGCTAAATAATGGAAATGGCTGGTGCCACAAAAAAGTTGAGTCAGTATTTTTAACACTTAAATGATTTCAGTCAAATTATATAATATGTAAATTCAATAACAGCCCGCCTTGAAACAATTTGTATGTAATAATTTGTAAAATGTATGTAACAGTTATTGCATATGCGTATATTACTGTATTCATATGTAATAATGTTATATGAATGTATTACGTAATTTAATAATGTAGCAGCTGTGAGAAAAATAAGTTAAAAGTTGCTAACAATGAGGTAACCTTGAGGCAATAATGAGTAAGAAAGTTTAACAGTACTACTTGTGATTCTTGGAGTAACAATAATATAATTTTAGTTACAGTTTATAAAATAGCCAATCACCAACCAGAAAAAAGCTTTAGTTAAATGAAGTGATTCTATTGGAGTAGGATTGGCTAATCAGAGACTTGAAATACAGAAATTTACAAGTTTAGACGGTTGAAATCAATTCAGTTGCCTGCAGACAGAGTTACTAACCAGACGCAAAAAACTGTCCTCAAGAAATTTAATATGTATTCGTGTGAGAGGAAAAATAAGTTTACGTGTTAAGAAGTGCACTTAATTAATTAAAGAATCTCACAGCTCTTTATATCAGTGAAGTGTTATTTAAACCGTATCAAGCATTAATAAAAGCAGTGAAGCAAAATGATAATCTGTGTAAGCCTACACTCTTAATCGTATCACAACCCTGCCAAGAGAAACGTGTCTCTAACAAATACTGGCGCAGCTGAGGCAAACATAGACATAATAATTAAAGAAACAGTAAAAATACATTTGGGGCGAAGGCTACCGGAAACTGTTTACCATACGTGCGGTTGCAACTACTACAAGAACGGCTCCCCAACAGTTGAAATATAATACAACTTCTACTTCAAATCGGCTTTTCCATACGTGAAACTACACCTTTCTAAAAGTTATTTGAAATAAATTGTGTTTTATAAAGAGAGCTACATTTTTTGTGCAGTACGTTTTCCTCTGTCGCTTAACGTTTACCAGTTACGCAGGATTATACAAAATTCCTTCTGATTGAGGAGGACTTCACAAGGTATTCCCAAAAAGTTCCAGATATACAGTTTATTAGCCATTTAAACATCTTTAATATTTGTTATTTTAATAAAAATTCTTAGAGCCAATTTTCAAAAAAAAATCGAAAAAACTTTCATGTAAAGGGTAGTTTGGGTTGGGGGATTTTGTTGAAAATCTTCGTGTTGCATTTTTGGAAGATACTAAACCTAGGTGCTAAGTTTGGTATTTATCGAACTTTTCACGTTTGATTTATGGTGTTCACTGACACAGTTGGACCGTTTTCTAAAAATGCCTCCTTTTTGGGTTTCAGGGGCCTCAAAACATGTATTTCCGCTGAAATTTCGGATGGATTATTGGGCGGAATACAATACCTTCTCTACCTACTATGTACCTGGTAGGAAGTAAAACTGCTCACCTTGGGTTCAGAATACCTGACCACATATATCTTTGGTGAAATCTTGATATGGAATTTTTGAAAGCAATACCGTTTTCTCTACCTACTATAGGGTCTTTGAAGAAGAGTGTCCTATCTTCGAACTTAAATAAAACACGTTCTATAAATGATACAGGTTTATTAATTTTTTTATTTTGGAACGTAATTAATGTCATTACGTGTGGAAGAGAACATCAGTTAAGTGACCGCCGCGACTTTGTTGGGTTGCGCGTATACGGTTGACCCAATTTTCAATGACAGAAGAACGTAAATTAGGTCCAACTTCACGAATAACACGCGTGATGTTATTCACAAGATCATTTACTGTTTCTGGTTTGTTGCCAAACTCCAGATTTAACATAACCCCACAAGAAGTAATCCAACAGCGTTAAATCACATGACCTCGGGGGCCAGTTAACATAACCACCACGGGAAATGATGAAACCTCTGAAATTCTCCTTCTAAAGATCCATTGTTTCGACAGCAGTATGACATGTGGCACCCTCTTGCTGGAACCAGATATTTCTGAGATCCATACCATCCGATTGAGGTCAAAATAGTCCCTTATAAGAGCCCGGTATCTTTCTCCATTGACAGTTAGAGCTTCTCCATCTTCATCTTGGAAAAAATATGGACCAATGATTCCACCATACCAAAATCCACACCACACAGTAACGTTTTGGGGATGAAGTAGTCGTTCTTAAATCTGCATTGGATTGCAATTGCTCCAATAGCGGCAATTTTGTTTTTAACACAACTATCCATCTAAAAGTGAGCTTCGTCGCTGAAGATGATTTTTCGACAAAAATTCCGGTCAGCTTCCAATTGCCCCATAGCCCAGTCAGCGCATACATGGCGCAACCTATGGTCGTTGAGCTTTAGTTCTTGAGTTAATGCCATTTTTAAGCGTGAAACCTCAAGTCCAGATGCAGAATTCGCCAAGTTGTGGTCGGCGAAAACCCCAATTCTTGCGCTCGACGAACAATTGATTTGTTTCCGTTCTCAAGTACACTCTCACGAACGGTGCCTATGTTTTCGTTGGAGCGCTTACGTCGATTACGTACAGGCGTTCTTTGATCGCTGACAGAACCACTTCTTTCAAATTTATCGATCAAACGCCGAATCGTTCTCTCGCAGGGACGATTATGCACACCGTAAACTTCACGCAATACACGGAAGATTTGGCGAACAGATGATCCATTTTGATAATAAATTTTCACAATTTCTACGCATAGCTGAATGCTGTAACGTTCCATGGATATTTGTCAATAACAACTGTAAGCACATGAAAAAAATGACTGCTGTAACTCAATAACAAAGGCAGCTATCACATCTTAAAGATAGGACACTCTTGTTGAAGGACCCTATATAAGCAAGTGCTAGAAAAAGAAAACAGTTCTGCGCACCTGAAGATGAGAGAGAGGCACAGAGGGATAAACTATTGTGTATTGCTTATAAAGCTAGCTATTAGATGCTGACAAAACAATAATTAAATTGCGTTTGTTAAAAGATTATTCTGTAACTAAATTTTGAATTTATGCGAAATTCCGGGGAATCCCTCAGTTATATAATTTCAGAAACGAAACACTGAAACTCTGTAATGATGTTTTATGGCGAGGGATGGTGTTAATTTCGTGTAGTTGTGGGAAGTATGCATTCCAACCTGACATGAGCTGTCAACCAGATTGCACAATACCAAATGTCCCACCTGGAAAGTAAATGCTTATGATCACACAGAAATTTCTAAGCAATTTAGCTATGATGAAAAGAAATGAAGTTGGACCTGCTGGAATGTGCAGACCGTGTTTACCTGCCCGTTAGTGACTGTTGTTTACATTCTTTGTATTGACAACGTTTTGAAGCCAACAGCATACGGTAGGATAGGATTAGTTAACGGAGGGGACACCTAGCACCTCTACCCCTAATGGATGTTTTGTGCTTAGACCCCCGGTTGGAACGGGTGAGATAAGTGAACCGTATGGGCCGCAAATCGACAGAGACGCGCAGATTCGCTAACAGTTCCATGCCGCGGGAGAGTCGTTCGGAGACGTCCACTTAGTGGGCCCGGGAAGCACGAAGTAGCAGTGGAGGCTCTACAGGCTTCCCTCTAGCGTGGCCGAGCAGAAAATCCATACGCCTCTGTGCCATCTGCCCGACACCGACCGAACCGCAATCCCAGTGTCAACCTGAAACATGAAAGGGAAATCTGTGGTAGAACACACCACTCCAGTATTCGCTGATGTTAACCAGGGAAAACGACAAAAACCCCTTGGTCAGAGTGGGCGACAACTGGGAGTCGAACCCGGGACCACATGAATGCATCCTCACACGTTACCACGGAGCCATCTCACTCGCTCCTGAACTGAGTGAGATGGAGGTTCCGGATTCGTTCCCCGGCGACCGTCCACTCTGACCCATGGATTTTTCTTGGTTTCCCGGATCGGCTGGCGAATGCTGAGGAGATTTCCCTTCCATTACGACCTTCCTGTCCCTCATTTCCTGTACCCAACATCTCCTTCAATGTCATGTGTTTCAGAATTGTAGGACTATGCGACGGTGTTGGGCGAGTTGCAGCTGGTGATGGAAGTGTCTTACACGTTTCTTCCCTGCGTTGTTGCGGGATTGCTCAGTTAGGTCCCGTCTCCAAGTGGGCCACACCAGGGAGGCGCCGGGGGTTCTGAACCTTGTGGGTGGACTGGGGCAGCGAATCTGGTCACCCTTCAGGTCTGTCTCCCTCTACCTCCCTCCCAGGGGTTTCGGTAGAAGCAAAAAGGGCCATTAAACATACTTGCGGCGCTCTGCACCGTTATGGAGTCCCCTCCGTTCGTTCTAGCTGTGCCTGATTACACTACTCTGCATTTTCAAACGCTTCCTTGAAAGTAGGTGTTCTTGAATCAAGTTTTTATGCTAATTCCAGAAATAACTTCCGTTTTTTTCTATCACGTCAGGTTTTTACACAAATCAAGTAATGTTTTGACAATTTTACTAATGAGCATAGAAAAGTATTCAAATACCATTTCACACAAGGTAAGTTTTTATTCAAGAAACATTTTAAGAATACTCTCAAGAACTTCCCTAATTTATTTCATGACTACATTTTAACAAAACAAGAAGCCAAAGTGTTTCATTTAATTTTTTTCAAACTTTCTCTTCTTTGACTTCCTTGCAAATCCTTAAAGATGACTATCCCTCCTCAACATCCAACAGTAGTCGGCCATCATAGTTTCATTCCATCTCCCCTGGTGCCTCCTCTCCATTTCCTTAATATCTTGGTGAAAACCTTCACCCTGCTCTTCACTATAATGTCCCAGATTTTCTGGAAAGTAGTCGATATGTGAATGCAGAAAATGCACCTTTACACTCATGTTACAACCCATCTTCTTGAAATTTTCCAACATTGTTTCGACAATGGCCTTGTAATTAGGATCTTTGTTATTGACTAAGAAGTTTTCAGTAACTGATCGGAAGGCGGTCCATGCTTCTATTTCTCTCTCATTCATTGTCTTCTCAAAATCTCCATCCTTCATCAATTTCTTTATTTGAGGACCAACAAAAATTCCAGGCTTTAATTTGTCTTGTGTAATGAAGGGAAATTTCTTGGAAAGGTACTTGAAGCAGGGTCCATCCTGTGGTAGAGCCCTTACAAATTGCTTCATCAAGCCCAATTTTATGTGTAGTGACGGAAGCAATATCTTTATATCTCTATATTTTTGAAGTGAAATTGTGAAAAAAAACTGTAGGTGATAGAAAAAAATTAAAAGCAGTTCTGAAATCAGCATAAAAAGTGAGTCAGAATCAATTGTTAGTTTTCAAATATCCGATATCATGCAGACTAGTGTTATTGTTCTTACTTAACGGTACTCAACTAGCCAGAACATAGCTTACTGGTAGTGCTAACCTCCGCCCATCTTTTGGGATGGGGAAGTAACTTGCCAATCAAGTGGCTATAATTATGCAAGGGGTGATATTGGCATCATTTTTTGCCCTCTAATGTTCCTTCAACCAAGTGGAATTGTTCGTTACTGTTTTGAAAGCCCCTTGATCCCCAGGTCGGTGGTGCATTAATTTCGTTGTCTAGCAGCGAACACGATCGGGTTATGTTCTTCAAGTCGGGGAAGTATCGACATTTGCAAAGGTAAATTAAAAGTCTTCGTGTCTGGAATATATTTGTTGGGAAGATAACACTTTTAAAGTGACGTGATATACGGCAGCTGCGGTCATAAAAGGGCCTGTTTTATGCATGCACATGTTCGGGCGTTGTTTGCATAGCGGCGTGCGCACGCACTGCTCTGCTTTCTCTGTGTCATTAGGTACCGTGCACTACCATCAGATCAAGACACTTCCTTCTTTACAGACAAGCAAACTGTTATTTATGGAAGTAAAAGCTTTTATTACCGCGCTCTCCGCATCCGCATGCGAGATACCCCAGTCCTTGTATTGCGGCTGTGTAAAACAGCTCTTCAAAATTAACATCTATAGATACTTTAACATTTATACTTCACTAGCTGGCTAACTCGAGCTTACACAGGTAGTTTTTAACTCCAACGATTAATTTAGTTAATGGTGTGTTATATTCAGTAACTTTCTCTACCATCTGTTTATTAATAGGCATTCTTACTAAAGTTTATTTTTCTATGTACTTCATTTTAATCTAGATAAACCTATGCTGAATTAGCTACATTACACATTTCGTTATAGATACAAAGGGAACAGCGATAGTCAAATGTTTAACAACTGGACGCTATATGCTGGCCTTAAAATTCCATACTGTTTCCAGGACATCACGAGAAACAACTGAAAATCAATGGGACTTAAAAAAATGACAAAGTATTCAATAAACCCAACCATTAATAGAGGATATTTCGGAAATGGCTGATGCCAAAAAAATTATTTGAAATAAATTGTGTGTTTTAAAGAGATCTACATTTTTGTGTCGTACGTTTTCGTCTATTGCTTAACGTTTACCAGTTATGCAAGATTATACAAAATTCCTTTCGAATAAAGAGGACTTCACAGCCTATTCACAAAAAATTCAAAATATACATTTTATTTATCATGTAAATATCTCTAATATATGGTACTTTCATCAAAACCGTTAGAGCCAGTTTTTAGAAAACCAAAAATTTCGAAAACTTTTCCATGTAAAGGGTAGTTTGTGGTAGAGAATTTTCTTGAAAATCTTGGTGTCGCATCTTTGAAAGGTATTTGACCTAAATATCAAGTTTGATGTTTAGACACACGTGCGCGCGGATATGTTTAGGTGGGATACAGTACTTCCCCTACTTACTATACGTAGCAGAGAAAGTAAAAATACGAAACCGAGGACAGAGCGCATCCACAATAATCCAGAATGAGAAAGGAAGGAGTTAAGCAATAGATGTTGCCCGAATGAAATCATCTAACCCATCCACCCACCCTTTTTAGCGCCATTTGGAGATGGAAGCTAGTAAAAGGCCGCTAGGTCATTAAATCAATGTCGCCAACATTTGAAAAGGCTGCGAAAGTAAAGTAGGAGTTTCGCTTCACGGATCCTACGGTTACTCTGTCATCGTTACTGCTTCACTCCTCTACTCATAAAAAACATCTCTAAGCTACGCTTTGCGGCATAGGGCTTGTGACCCTGGGATATATTGGCAGCGGAAGCAATGTTCCCGTAATACCTTGGCAGGGATACATGTGTGTAACCTTGGTTTGTAAATGGTTGTGATTAATGATTTAAAATGTGTTATCTACAGTCATAATATATGTTATAATATATATATATATATATATATTACAAAATATTGTGTGTGGTATAGAACAGAATAATTAGGATATGCATGTGTGTGTTTGTGTGTGTGTGTGTGTGTGTGTGTGTGTGGTGTGTTTAGCGAGTCCGAGTGAATCTCATATACGGGAGTAATGCCCTTTGAGGGCTGTTATAGTGAATTTTGTACTCTTCCCTTATAACTGTAATTTCATACACTCCCGATTATTCCAAATAAAGAATTTAAATTCCCCTAATATTCACGTAAAAGGATATGAAACATCGGAGGAACGTCAGATGGGGAGATGTAGGTAAATTTTGTCAAAAAAACATATATTTTCCCTAACATTTTTATTTGATAGATTAGTCATTTTAGCACACAATTGTTTGGTTTTTCACCTGTAAATTCATTTAAAAACCTTAGCAATGCAACTATGCCACGCCCTTTTTCAAACAGGCACCAGTTTTATGTTTGTTAATTTGAGTTTACATTGTAATTTACTCCAACAGGCAGCACCCTGCCCCGTCATCATCCAGGTATACCGTACCACCGATTATTTAACCTGGGCCCACCCCATCCTAATCCACATGCGAGAGAGAGTACCCAGCAGGTCTAGCCACACAGCACCACCATATTTGCGGCCGTGAAATAGAGGCTGTCTTAACGGCAGAGAGTAGTTTGACTTGAGCCAAATAACTTGCAGTTTTCAGCAAGTATTAGGTTGTCTCATAAATCATGTCGGTCTGTTTTTAATTGGGCTTATATTGTACGTATATATGCTTTTATTTTTGTCAATGCTATTTATAGGGTGCTATGCTTGTTGTTCCGTGTTTTAACATGTTGGCAGCCGGCAGTTGATAACACAAAATTTTAAATTGGAGGCAACAAAGTTTGAGATTAGAGTCCTTCTGAAGCATTACTGTAAACAAGGTTATAAAGCTACTGTCGCGGCTCGAAGACTATGTGAAGTCGAAGGTGAAAGTGTCGCTAGTGAGCGAATAGCACAATAGTTCCAACGTTTCAATAATGGAGACGAAAACATTAAAGATTTACAACGTTTTGGAAGATCCAAGTTATGGAATATTGAGAATACACGCAGAGTTTTGGAAGAAAATCCACAAACAAGCACTCAGAGGCTGTCAAAACAACTTGGTGCTTCAAAAGATACCATACATCGCCATATTAAGACACTTAAAAATCGTTCAGATGCTGTAAATTTGTACCACATGAATTGATACGTGATCAGGCTGAACGTAGAGTGGATATCTGTCGTCAGCTTTCGCTAATCCTTGGGATGATAGCTTTATCAGGAGAACTGTCACATGTGATGAAATGTGGGTGTATTACCGCAGCTCTTGTTGTGGCTCGATAATCGTCAGTCTGTAAATGTTGTCGTTAAAATAATCGGTTCGGCCCCAAAATAATGATATATGTGCCTGGTGAAATTTTGAAGATGTGATTCACTGGGAATTTGTTCCAAACGGACGTGATGCGGATCTTTATTCTGAACAACTGGAACGACGTCATCAAGATTTGAGCAGGACAGTGCGAGACCTCATGCAGCTCAAAGAACAATGGACAACATTTAGGAATTGAACTAATCTATGAATACGGTTCTGGAACTTATAGCTAATCTTGTGTAACCATGCATCTTCACCTATGTAGCCCCCTAAACCAGCCCCCGACAGTCTTCCAAGTTCTGAAAATGCTGCATAGCCTATACATATTCCTTGACGGTGATAGAATCCTTGTTAGGAATGGTCCAGTAATTGTTTTAGGTAATTAAACGGGTTAAAATTTAAACCTTTGTACCTTGTTTTTGCCCAATAGTTATTTATTAACATAAAAACTACCTACATAATTTTCACATTATCCAGATACCCTTAACGTATACGATGAAATAAGATTCCGCACTCCCAGACCACAAATTTAACCGCTTTGGAAACGACACACAGTCTGCGACCATCGAGAAAAATCATCTTCTCAGTTGTTAATTATAAAACATGAGTTCGCTGATTTCTAATGTCAGCAGCTTTCCCTCTTTATACAATCATTTAGCTTCCACTGCTAACGAAATTGAATGAAACATAAATACAAAGAGAATAAAAGAAAACCCTTTTACAGGAGGGTTATTAGAAGGCTTTGGAAATCCAGAAACTTCAGTACCTACATCTATAGAATTAGAATAAAGCTATTTCATAAGTTTTGACACTCTTTCATTACATACACATCTGCAGTATTTGATAAATGGTGATTAAACAAACCAATATGAGAGCACAGGTTCGATTGTTGCTTTTTAAACTCTTGTCTTCTGTTTGTTGAAGTATTATATCATGGCCCTCTATGTATATTCCTTGCCATAAAATGTAACCGGCTCTTGTTTTTATACTCTGTGGAGCAACAACTATTTTTTGCTTCTTTATGGCATTCTCAACTAAAATTCAAGGCCTTCTTTGTACGTATGTTCTTTTATAACTCCATTGTGTTCGTATTCAAGTAAATGGGTTTTTTAATACTTTTTAATCTTTTAGTAACTTATGAAATGAAATTACAAAGTATTTTATAATTCCGTGTCCATCAGAACGTATTGGGTTTTCAGTGGTGAAAGAATTATCAAAATCGGTTGAGTGGTATTTGACATTACCTTACATACACGAATTCTCTCTTTTTAATACCTATTAGAATACATTAATACTTTCTGGGGGTGCGAAGTTACCAATTAATCTCACAAATAGTCTGTCATAAAACATTTATTTTTTCGCAGTATGCTCTTGCACATAAAGGTGCTATTTTTACTTAAGTCTGATGTGACGCATTCACACGAGTTTCTAAGGAAGCATTGGCAACTTCCCATGCACCCGTTATATGTACTCCATTCATACAAAAAGTAAGTCTTCTATCCACGTTATGTTAAAACATTCTTTGCCCAGGAATGATTTGTAAGTCAGTTGACTGTCTCTTTGGTCAACATTTGTCTTTTCAACCCAGAGATCCTGGGAAGACCGAATTAATCGTTCACTACCCTTCGCGGACTCCACAAATACGTGTGTTTCACAGCAAAGCCAAATAAAACCATTACCAGTAGTAACACCATGAACTGTTTCTCTAGGCTAAGCCCCCGATATCACCATTCAAGTTAAAGCGGTCTATACAACTGACACTATAAAAATCTGATGTGTTACACTCGCATGACTTTCTCTACTCTTGTACAAACTATTTTTACAAGCTCTTATTCTCCATCTATATCTTATTAATCGAGATAAACATTTGCAAAAACGATCTTTTGACATGCAAAGAGAATTACAATTCACACATAGCGACCAGTACTAAAAATATTTGACTATCGCTTAAGGCGTACTATGTTCCCGTTGTTTTGTAATTGCAAGGGCAATATAGAAATACAGTAGTCTTTAAGCATAGACATATCTCTTAATAGCTGGTTGCTATGTGCAGCACCATTCTGTTTGCCACAGATTAATACTCTTTGCATATCCAAGACAAAAAAATGAATAACGAATTCCCATTTGAGAAAATAAGTATTGAAAAATTTAAGGGAATAACAAGCAATATCTCAAAAATGCTTCACTCAACAACAAAAAAGTATACGACATAAATTGTGTATTTTAACGCGATCTACATTTTTGGTGTAGTGAAATTTTGTCTATCTCTTAGGGTTTACCAGTTATGCAAAAGTCGTTCACAATGAAGAATACTTTTGGAGATATTCCTAGAAAATTCGAGATATACATTTTATTTGTCATGAAAATATCTTAAACATATGATATTTTAATCAAAATCGTTAAAGCTATTTTTGAGAAAATTAAATTTTTCGAAAAATGTTCCATATAAAGGGTAGTCTGGGGTGGGGGGATTTTCTGTCGCATCTCTGGAAGATACTGAACCTAAATACCAAGTTTGGTGTTTATCCGACTGTTCGTTTCTGAGTTATACTGTTCACAGACACACAGACACACACACGGACATATTTCCAAAAATGCTTTTTTTTTTTATTCAGGGGGTCTCAAAATATATATTTCCTGTGAAATATCGGTATCGAATTTTTGGGTGGATTACAATACTGCCCCTACTATAAGTAGTAGAGAAAGTATAAAACTGCATGCGACATAAATTGTGTGTTTTAACGAGTTCTACATTTATTGTGTAGTAAACTGTTGTGCTCCTATCTCTTACAGTTTACCAGTTATGCAAAAGTCATTCAGAATGAAGAGGACTTTTGGGGAATGAGTGGCGTTTAAGGCCCCGTCGACAGCTAGTTCGTTAGGGCCCGAGGTCAAAGCTTAGAACCATGAAAACCTAAAAGTCATATGTTAAAAAGCTAAAATAGTATCTGGGTACAGGTCAAGGAGTTTAAAAATTGGAGATAAAAAAGATAACCTAGGCCAAAGGACCGGCGCTCACGAGGGTATCGCGGACAACTAAGTAAAATATGTGAGACGGAGAGGCGCACGTCGCATGTAGGACAAACGGGGGCCGGGTCACCATGCAAAAATGTCCATGAGTGGCGCGGGTATGACCCAGGCGTAGACGCGTCAGAATAACTTCAGCTCGCCGTGATTCCGTGCAAGAAGTGGACCAGGGTTGGACGGTGTCTCTAATAGTGCGCAGTTGTATGCCACTCAACGCCTCCCATGACTCTTGCCAGGCCACAAGCATATTACGCCGGTAGTACCGCTGGACATCTCTGTACGGTACAGTCGCTGTAGAAAACTCCGACAAATGGCAGGCAGACTTTGCAGCCGCATCTGCCTCCTCATTGTCGGCATTGCCCACATGACTGGGCTTTTTGGGACATTCCCAAACAATTCAAGAAATATATTTCATTTGCCATGAAAATATCTTAAACATATGATATTTTAATCAAACTCGTTAGAGTCATTTTTGAGAAAATCAAAATTTTCGAAACATATTTCATGTAAAGGGTAGTCTGGGATGGAGGATTTTCTTGAAAATCTTCATGTCGCAACCTTGGAAGGTACTAAACTCAAATACCAAGTTTAGTAGTTATGTGACTTTTCGTTTTTGAATTATGCTGTTCACAGACTGACAGATACACAACAGACAGACATACTTCCAACAATCATTAACTGTGTGCTTGAGCAGATCTACATATTTTGTATAGTAAAATTTTGTCCATCTCTTACGGTTTACCAATTATACAAAAGTCAATCAATAGCCACTTCAGAGGCTGTTCCCAAAAGAATTACAACATATACATTTTATTTATCATGAAAATATCTTAAACATATACGACTTTAATCAAGATCGTTAGAGCCATTTCTGTAAACATTACAATTTTCGAAAGCATTTCCATATAAAGGGCGGATTTCACTGAAAATCTTCCTGCCACTTCCTTGGAAGATGATCAAATTAAATACCAAATTTCGTGTTCAACCGACTTTTCTTTTTGAGCCATGCTGTTCACACACACACACGGACATTTTTCTGAAAATGCTTTTGGATTCAGGGAATCTAGAAACGTATATTTTCGCTGAAATCTTGGTATCGAATCTTTGGGTGGAGTACAATATTTTTCTATAGTTACTATAAGAAGATTCCAGAGAAAGTAAAAACAGCTTCCTTTTTATTCTGATTTGGGATTCCTGGTTATTTGCTTTGTTGAGGGAGATAACAAAGACAGTGTTGTTTGTCAGCTATCTCCGGCAGGGTAGGTAATTTCCGGGAAATTACGTACCCTGAGGAGAGAGTCTTTTCTCTCAGGGGTGTGACGAGGAGAGGAGATAAACGAATACTTCTCGTTCACACCGTCACTGCCCCTTTGTGTTGTTCCACACTAAAAGATCCCTTGTTCCCGTCATACAAAATTTAAGTCTTCCCACCATGAAACAAAATTTGCTAAAGGTATTTCCTCTACTTTAATCTCATTCTAACCTTCAAATTAAATCAGCGATGAAGCCAGCCACTTACATTTCACACATTGATATGCCAACTTCTGTTGCTCGGCAACGCTAACACACGACATTTGTTGCAGTTCTCAATGGCTTGTGTTATCTTATTTGTTGGGCGCTTATTGTTTAATTATTTTTAAATTTGGGTTCTTTGTCCTTCGGCTAGCTATTATAACTCAGTCGAACACGTGTCTCTAAGTAGGGTGTGTAAACGGAAAGGAGTTGTTGCTAAAAGATAACACTAATAAAAAATATGAATCTAGACTTTTATTGCCGTCACACTTAATTAATAATTCACGTATTTAACCTTTATACACGCGTGACTGAAACTGTGATATTTCCGAATGTAACTACAGTCGTCAATTACTTCGCGTACTTTACATTTTTGTAACTAACTCTGCGACGTGTACCTCGTGAGAGGTTCTTCAGAACTGTGCGACACTTGCTAATGGCTCGAGAATATATACTCCTTCACCTCGAATTGCCTAAACATTATAATATAGCTCCTATTGGTTGCCAAATTGCGCCAACTTTAGCGTCTGTTTTGGTCAGCCGCTCTAGGGAAGATATTCCCTGCATTTATAAAAAAAGGGCACGCTACCCTGACGTCATTTGTTTGTCTCTTCTTATTGATAAACAACTCACCCCCTCGGTTTATTGTTACCCACTTCTATTGTCAGTTTCAGTGAGGCCGTGTAAACTTATTTCCTAACAATACTTATGGCTAACAAACAACTAAAATCCTGTACATACAATAATATTAATTTACACTACAATCACTCGGGCATTCACAGCATATTATGATATAAAATATTACCTCAAATTATGACCCGCCATGACCACGCTATAACACGTAGTGTCGCTTTTACCCTGGTTCGAAAATGAGCTCCTGCTCCGCATATTTTCTAGTTTCCTCCGATTTCTTTTCTAATCACGTGGTTTGTGATTGATTTTATTGGCCAACATGATGAATTTTAACACACGTTCATTGGTTGTTCTATTTTAGAAAGTCCTTGCTTCTTGCTTCTGCAATTACCGCATTATTCTCGCCTGCTTACATTTTCTGTGCGCTTGGCTGATTTTTAAACGTCTGGTTTTCCCCCTTATTATTTCGTGCGTCCGGCCTATACATTTTTCCTCGCTTGCACTCTTTTGTCATTGACTATTTGTAAACTAACACAGATTTTACTGTCCTTCACAATACTAACTGCATATAAAATTTAATATTTATTCTCTTTTATTAATACGTCCCCCATTTATAACAATTGCCTTAGCTTCCTTTGTTTCTTTCTGTTCTTATTGTTATTTAGCGTTGCTTTGTACGAATATATAGTAAAATAAAGGATAATGGATGAAAAGCGTGGAACTGTTACATGTCTCAAAGTTTTCGGATATTCCAATTAACGTAAGAATGTTGTGATAAGACGAGTGAATTTTTTAGGTCTGTTGACATGAGGTATATTGATTAGGTTTGATGGAACAGAGTTTGGAATGCGACGGAATGCATTTTTAATCCAGCGCTCCGACAGTTTATACATGATTCAGAGGTTCCGTTGCCTACAAATGCAGAGGGCAGTACTTTCAGTCCATTAGAGCAATGAAATCATCAGGGCAAGGATAGCATCGCTAAAAACGCTTTTGTGTTTATACTTTTTTCAGTCGTTTTTTTTTCTTTCTCTGACTACTACCTATACTCGGTAGATGAAGCATTGTATTCCACCCAAAAATTTAGACGTAGAGATTTCATCGGAAGTGCATGCTTTGAGGTCCCTAAAGAAAAGAAAAAAAAAATCACTTTCAGAAAAAGGTTCGTGCGTGTGTTTATGGGTGTGTGTGTGCTGAAAACGGCAACGAAAGAGAAAGACAAAGTTGAAGCACATATATTTTAATGGGAGCGTTCATAACTGACGGGAAGATTTCCGGGCCCCGGAGTCAGAAAAACGACTTGGCCATGCTTTAACTTTCTCCTTCTTGTTCCGGCACGGCACATTAGATCCATATTATGCAAATTATATTTACTGTAGAGATTATTCTAGTCGGCCGTGACATGAAACAGCCGCTACTGCCCTGTGTAGTTGCAAGCTGGAAACATGAAACTGGAAGAAATTCTAGCACATGTGCTTCCTAACCTGAGATCCTGAAACGCGCAGACCCATTGAGTGTTGGTTCTTCTAGTGAAAGGGTCATCTGTAGTTTGTTTATGTACAACTCAAAACTGGCTATTGCCTCAAAAATAACAGCAAAAACTACAAACAAAAGCATTAAAAAAACCTATAGAAACTAACAAAGAACAATAAACAACTCTAATATACGGCATTAACTAAAGGAATGAAAGCTTGGTACGACTACAGGAATCGGCGAGTTAAAACTAAATGAAATCGCTATGCCCAAATTCGACTTTCCACTTTGCGATCGATTTGATCATCGATATGCATTCCGGATCTCGTTTCCGGTTTGGTTACCGTTCTCGGGCTGTTGTTAACCAGCCTTCACTCAAAAACGATAAGACAAAGGTGCGACACGAAGACTTTAAGTCAAATTCCCCCACCCGAACTACACTTTACTTGGAAAGTTGTTTTGTTGTTTTCTATTCTTTCAAAACTGATGTAACTATTTTGATTAAAATAACATACACTTCAAATACTTTCATGACAATAAAGTGTAGACATGTTAAATTTCCTGCGAATAGTCTGGGAAGTCCTCTTCATTTTGAAAAACTTTTGTTTAATTTCGTTTAACTGATAAACCGTAAGAGATACACATCAGGAATGTAGATCTCGATAAAACATGCAATTTATGTAAAATAGCTTTCTTGTGCATTAACTATTTCCGAAATATTTGTTAGTCTTGGCTTGAATTTTCCTATACTTGTATTATACTTGATGCTATGCAAACAGTATGAAATTTCAAAGTCAGATATAGGGCCCCGCATTTTAAACATTTCAATTTCCCAAATCTGTCTTGTACCTATAAAGAGAACGTATGCTTTTGTAAAAATACTTTTTAACACAGATATAAAACAGTCTGATACATTCACATTGACCTTCTCTATTCTCTATCTTTATTAGTGCGTATGCAAACTATTCCTACTAAAGCTTATTTTTACTATCTCTACTACATTTTAATTCAAATAAACCTTTATAGAAACAGCTACATTACACATTTCGTTATAGATACAAAGAGAACAGCGATAGTCAAATGTTTAACAACTGGTCGCTATATGCTGGCCTTAAAATTCAATATTTCGTTTTTTAGTTCCATTTATACCCCTCCTTTAACTGTATTGGTCTTATCGGCAGCCTTTCCTTTGGAACTTATTGCCTATTGTCAGTGCTGTTAACTCGTGTAACTCTTGTCATTGGGTTTCTTGCACTTTGATTTTTAATCATTAGATGATACACACATTCACACTCTCATTCATACTTCCAGACTCTCGGGAGGATAGGCATTAATCTTGACTAGGAAAAAACTCCCACCACCAGCCGGGAATCAAACCCGGGACCCCTTGCACAGCAGGTAGTTGCTTTACCGACTGAGCTACTGGGCCAACAAATTCCATGTTGTTTCCAATGACATTGCGAGAAGCAACTGAATGTTGAAAGGACTTTAAAGAATGACCAACAAATGAACAATTCCAACAATTTATAACCGATGGCTCGAAAATGGCTTATGCAACATGTCTGTATTAAAGAGATCTACACTTCTTGTGTGGTACATTTTCGTCTATCGCTTAACGTTTACCAGTTATACAAGGTTATACAAAATTACTTCCGAATGAAGTAAACTTCACAGGCTATTCCTAGAAAATTCAAGACATACATTTTATTTGTCATGTAAATATCTTTAATATACGGTATTTTAATCAAAATCGTTAGCCATTTTTTGAATAAAAAATTTCCAAAAATGTTCAATGTAAAGGCTTCTTTGGGGTGGATAGAAGAAAGAACTTAAATACCAAGTTTGGTATTGATATGAATTTTCGTTTTTGGGTTATGCTCTTCACAAACACACAGATAGACGCACACGGACATGTTTCCAAAATTGGTTTATTTGGATTCAAGGTGTCTCAAAACATATATTTCCGGTGAAATCTCGGTACCGAATTTTTGGGTGGAATACTATACTTCCCCTACTTACTTTACCTAGTAGAGAAATAAAAATAAGCAATAGTGGGTAGAGAAAGGCATGTGAATGTAACATACTCTGTTTCTTCCTTTGTTTCCATTACAAGGGCTTTCTACTACGAGTAAATATTTGAATACCATTTCCACATGCTTTAATTATTTATTTTTTTAATGCTTAACGTCCTTTTAACCGGTTAGGTTATATTGGACGATGAATGGAATGGATGAAATGACTCTCAAATGAACCAGGGATACTTAACTTAGCGTCCCTGACATTCGTCTTTCAGGATAACTGAAACCCCCCTACAGAAACCCTTAACCGGTTAACTCACTTTAACCGAGATTCGAACTCGGAACCTCTTGAATGTGAGGCAGAGGTGGGCTAACATTGTAAGCACTTCTTTGTTGGAATCAATAATAACTAAAATATTTATATATACTGAGTGCGTAACTTGGACGGAAGAATTACCTTTTAGGTGAACCCATAATTATATACAATAACCAATATACCGGTACGGAAAGTCTTGTGGATTTATCTCTAATTAACTCACACAAAAACAATCTTCTAACAGCACAACGTGACATTATAGTAATGCAATACTTTTCATTCACACTTACCACCGTACGGCTTCTTGCACGCCGGCCGCCGCAGCTCGGACTCCCACCGAAACATTTATATCATCCCCCTAAACGCCTCACGTTCGCATAGTCACAATGACAATAATAATATACACATACCTTATCATAAGAGATGTTCGAAATGTTGTCCTTTTTATCCATACATTTCTGGCTTCTTCTCATGAAACTTTCATTTATACTCGAGATTTCAATATCCAAAATTGAGTGAATTTCTAGCCTGAAGTTTTCTTTTGAGGCAGTATTTCTAACACCTGAATAGTTTCAGTCAAATTATATAGTATGTAAATTTAATAACAGCCCACCTTGAAGCAATATGATGTAATAATTCGTAAAATGTATGTAACAGTCACTGCATATGCTCATATTATTGTAAACATGTTCAATAATGTTATGTGAATGCAGTACGTAATTTGATAATGTAGGAGCTGTGAGAATAATAAGTTAAGCGTTGCTAACAATGAGGTAACCTTGAGGCAATAATGAGTTTGAGAGTTTAAATGCTACTAGTCATTATTAGAGCAGCAATAAATGTAAATGTTGAGACAGTTTAAAAATAGCCAATCAACAGCCAGAAAAAGCTTTAGTTAAACGCAGGTATTCTATTGGAGTAGGATTAGCCAATCAGAGACTTGAAATACAGAGATTTTAAGTTTAGACGGTTGAAATCGTTTCAGTTGCCTGCAGACCGTGATAGTAACCAGATGCAAGATGCGTCCACTAGAGAAATATAATACGTATTCGTATGAGACGAAAAATAAGTATACGCGTTAAAAAAGTACAAGTATTAAATAAAAGAATCTCACAACTCTCTATATCAGTGAAGTGCTGTTTCATTTGTGTCAAGGATTCATAAAAAGGAGTGAATTAAAACTTAAAATCTGTGTAAGCCTACATTCTTGCCGCACCACACCCTGCCTAAGAGAAACGTCTCTAACAATAATACTGACGCAGCCGAGGCAAACATAAATATTTAAAGAAGCAGTTTAATAACAAAGTTAATATTTTTTTTAAACTTGGGGCAAAGACCACCTGAAAGTACATTTGGGGCGAAGGCTACCGAAAACTGTTTAACAAACGTGAGATTGCAACTACTACAAGTTCGGTTCCCCAACAGTTGAACTATAATACAACTCCTTTAATACATCATCTTCAAACCGACTTTCCATACGTAACAAACCAAAAATCTTCAAATCGGCTTTCCATAAGTAGCAGCAAACGATTTAAAGACAATAATTTCTTCAAATTGACGCCCAAAGCGTGGTGCAAACTCCTACAACAAAATTAGAACTTCAAATTGGCTCCCAAACGTGGAGCTAAATAATAAAACTACTTCACTTTTAGTTCTCACAATGTACTTAAGTTTTCAAGCTACCACATACGTAAATCAGGGGATCGTGAGCGTTATCATTCCTTACTAGTTACCCTATCTTCAAAAATTTCCTGATTTAAATTTAATGACACAGGTGTATGCGCATTGGAAAAATCCAGTCTCACAGACCTGACATTCCGTTTGACGTCGGAACGTCGGTCAACTGTTCAAAAAATGGTGTGAGTAACACATTCCTCTACCTGCATTTATTGTTTTTTTTAAAAAATATAAGACTTTTAATTCCATATGCATTTACTGCACATCAATTTTCGCGTCATGCAAGGGAATCTCGTGCGTAAAATCGGGTTACTCTGTGCTCAAGTATCTGTTACTTTGCGACGAAACATAGCCATATAAATGTAACCATGCTTCGTCAAATGTGCCCCACGTTTGTGTTCGTCTCCCATTAACAGTTACTTCAATATGCTAAGGGTTCACTCTTAAAGGAGGAGGGGGTTTGAGGGCCACAAATTACACTTGAGCTCAAGAAAACGTTAACCAAATAGAAACGATACGCTTCAAGCGTCACCTTCCTTCCTTTTCCTCTTGCATAACTCTATCCACTTGATTGACAAGTTGCTTACGTCATCCCGATAATGAGTGGAGCGTAACACGCCAATCAGCAGTCTATAAATACTCGTATTCTTGCTAGCTGAGCACTATAAAGTTAATCAATGATAATACTGTAAAAAATGAAAACACCAGATGTTGCTAAACACACTCGTCACTAGAGCACTCAGCGTAGCACACACTTTACATTTCAGATATTTTTGACACACACTCAGAAGAGAATACAATGAACTGCAGAGTCATAACTCACAACTGAACTCCACTTGGCACTGGTCACTTTTAACTGTCCAAACTCTTCGACTTATTGACTGCACTTAGCTTCGTAAATTATTCACTGAATCCCGGGCAAGAGCAGCCCCTTATATAGGCCTTGAATACAAAGCGGAATGTTATAGAAAGGGAGGCTACTAGAATATACCGAAAGAAATTTTCTGGAACATGGAAGCGGCACATAAAGAGCTATTGTTCCGTACTGGATATTTTTCTGACGGCCGGTCGAAGGCCCCACCTAAGTGCTGGGCTGGAAGGAGCTTATCGGTGGTCCGCAAGTAGTAACCTAGCTTTTTTACTACTAGGACTACATTAGTGTAATAATAACCCTCTCAAATGTTAGACCTTATTACAGTTTAATTTATAATCGGATTCCTTGGACGACCTGAAGATTTCTTCACCTTTGGACGATAGTAAATCATGGCTTTGAGATTCTATTTGTACGCATACGATGTACATTACGTATCCATTAACTGATCTGGCAATGTTGTATGTGATCAATTACAGCTTCCAATTTTAATTCCTCCATTATTTCCTCCTTATGTTTATGATACCATTTGGTATTACCTGCTGTGGTTCTATGAATTTGTTTTCATTATCAGTTAGTCTGCTTTCATCGTTCTTTCTTTCTTTATCTCCATGCCTCAATGCTATAACAAAGTACAGGTTGCAACGGACCTGCTCCTCTCTCCGGCAGCTCATCGTCTTCCTTCTAGTGTGGGTGATGAATTGGTGTAAAATAGCATCCTACGACATTTCTGTGTTGGCCTATACTTTCAACTCGTATCCCAGAAGTGGTGTTAGGAGACGAAATTAAAAGTTGAAGTTCAATTTAACTGTAACTTATTTTCACACTTGTTCGTAGAGTCTATCCCACAACTATTTAACTGGGTTATGGGGGGATTCGGACTTCCCATTTCTGCCCCGACTTCTGTCTACCTCTTTTCAATCTCTGCTTTTCTCTCTCTCCCCCCTCATTCTCTCTCTCTCTCGCACTCACTCAAGCGTCTCTATTGGCCAGATTCAGCCAATTCCCTTGTGCTTTGGGTAGCCTGGGGATATTCACCTGGAACCGCGAACACCTAAATTAAAATTCTATACGGCTACCGTTAGATTTACAGTGTAACATATTTTACACTTGTATAACATTATATGTACATATATATTACATATAAATGCTGATATTTACATTGATGCACCAGTATTCCCGCTACCAGGTCTCGCCAAGGTCTTGTATAAGCGCATTCTCTTATGTCTTTGTACTAAGAAAGGTTTCAGAATATTGTTAATTATTTTCACTCTTTTGGTGTATTTAGAAATGTTTTGTGTAATGTCCTCTTCAACAAAAAAGAATAATGTGTATCGAGATAATATGTAAATGAATTTACTTTTTATAATATTTTTGTATCCAACATATATTGCTATATGTAATAATAATCATAATAGTGTACAGTAAAATATTATTATCATCATCACTATTATATCTAAATGCTTGTGAACCAAACTATTTATTGAAATTGAAAAACATCTAACACTGTCTCCGTGGTCGGATAGTAACAGTTTTGGCTCCTGGATCTTTGATTCCCACCTGGGGCAAGATAATTTTTCTTTAACTAGAGCCATTCCCTCTCCTTCCCATAGTCTGGAAACATGAATGTGTTTTGTGATAAAAACTAGTAAAACCAACGTTTAAACCTAAAGTTCACCGATTAATAACACCACACTTATTTCTCACTTCGAAGCCCTCGGATATGACCATAGAGGTTTAAGAGGGGTTGTACAAGTGAAACAAAATAAGTATCTTCGAGGCACGTCAGCAGCCCTTGTAGCCTTGCATCCGTATGCAATGGCGACAATAATTTTAGACTTCCTTTCCAAGCTGACTTCAGAAGAAACATTTGGCATACATATTATCGCTGTTGTAAATTTTAACGCCACAGGTAACTTATTTCTCACCCAAACCTCCCTCTACACTTGCTAATGATGTTATATTTGACTGGCCATCTACAATTATTTACACAAATCAGAATGGAATTATTTAAAAGAGGTTATTTGTGATCACACCGAGTATAACATTGCCCATTAGTTCATGTTTGTTTCTTGGGATTTGATTGAAGCCAAAAAGAGAGATATGATAAGGGCAGCATGGATACTAACTAACGGAAGGGGCAACACTTTTACACGCAAGGTTGCATCTCACCGAGCGGGATGGCTCAGGTGGTAACGTCTGTGGAATTCGAAACGTCCCGGGTTCAAACCCTCGGGGCCGACCAACCGGATCGAAAGCTTTCTTCGGTCGCTAGGCGAATGCTGGGTTAGATATGTGAATTTTCTATTATCCTTTTCATTACTGCGTTTCATTTCCTTCTTCTTCACCGCCATACCAGGCTTTGGTATGATCACACATCCTGGATGTGCTGTGATTTAGAATTTTCTTGCTCCTCGACAGACTACTGTTCCAAGGCATTGGGCTGATCATACATCCTGGATATGCTATATTCCAGACTTTGCTTGCTCCTCGACAAGTACTGACCCAAGACATTGTGCTGATTATACATCCAGGATATGCTATGATCCAGAGTTTGCCTGCTCCTCGACAGACTACTGACCCAAGGCATTGGGCTGATCACCCATTCTGGATGTGCTATGATCCAGAGTTTGCTTTCTCCTCGACAGAGTACTGGCACAAGGCATTGGGCTGATCACCCATCCTGGATATGCTATGATCCAGAGTTTACTTGCTCCTCAACAGGCTACTGACACAAGGCATTGGGCTGATCACCCATTCTGGATATGGTATGATCCAGAGTTTGCTTGCTCCTAGACAGCTTACTGACCCAAGGCATAAGCTTGTAAGTCCTACAAACAGGAGGGTAACTCGTTACATCTCAAAGACTTCTAATGAGAGTTTATCTAGCCAATTTTATCAATTTTCACTACAGAGCACACGCTGGATCTAATCTCAAAATAGATGAAATTAAGTAACTATACAATCAGAGAAGCTACAGACATATATCCCTTAGATATCATGCATTAAAGCAAACGTCGTCGTCGTTTCTAACGCTCTTCCTATGGCCTATAAACTTCGGTGGATACCTCATTTCACCAGGCGATAACCGGACCTATTTCTGAGGTGGAGGCACCCAGCGGGCCGAACCCATTGCCTCCGATGTTAGAGTGATGAGAATGGCGTTAGAATGAGAGGACCTACAGCTTTTATCGTGGATTCTGGACCACTTTGGGCCTTCACATGCGAATGTCAGAGGTGAAGGCTTAAAAATCGCCATCCCAGAGCCGGAAACGAAACCCTGCCTTGCCCCGGCGCCCCTATAGAAAATGTAATATACTTCAATATCGGTGTTATCTCGAAGCCTGCAAGCCACACAGTTGGCAAACACGAAGTTTATCGCCAGTTTTATTATTTAAATGAAAGTAAACCTGTTGACAAGGGACGTTCGATGTAAATACGCATGCGTAACAGAAAGAGAAGGGTAGATAAGAAAGGTTAGCGTGTTTGAAGAACATTACAATTCCGAAGCACGCACGCTGTTCTCGGAACGTTTAATTTGCAACCATGCAGCCCTCCCACTGTCGGAGGTTGCACTTTTTAACACGCCTTGCTTTCCTAACCCTCGCCATTTTTACTGCTGTCCTAATTAGTTCCTCATGACCATAAAATTTCACTTCTCTTTCTCAACAGCACCGCCTGGTGTTGTCCCCTAAATCACCAGCAAAATGCTCGCCTAGTTCTACTTTATACAACAAAAACAATTTTCATTCCTCTCAAACTGCTCCTCGAATCCAAACTTAAAATTCTATTACAACTTTTATTCACCGTAAAACTCCCAATTTTTATTACCTCTAACATAGCGATGTGCAGATGCTGGGGAAACTAGCAGCAAGTGGTCAGTAGGCGTATTGCATTAGCATAGTTGTATGGCGTCAGAGTCCACTGTGCTGTAGGTTGCAATAGATCTCTCATATTCTCAATTAACATATTCAAGTCTACTGTGGAAGATGCGAAGCAGAGTCTCTCGACTTTGTGGTCGTTTCGAAATAAATGGTAAATATTGTGATCGCGCGCGCGAAGTTACCTACGATCCGCCGGTAAGTGCATCCCGGCCCGGTGCCTGGGTGGGCCTTCCGGCCATCTCCTCAGAACAATGGTTCACGTAACAAACCAATTATGTGTAATCTTCCCGCAGTTTGAGTAATTCCTGCTCCAGAGAGTTCCTTTCGACATGTTCTAGTAGCTTCCCTTTCTAGAACATTCCGTTTTGTATACTGAGCGAATATGAGGGGCTGCGCTTGCACGAACAGTGAGTTAAGATGTTATGAAGACTTTGGACAGCTTTTTTATTTATTGTTCACATTCAGCTAACAATTTAAAATATTCTTATATATTATCATATTTCTACTTTAATATGTACCTGCCTGGTATCTACCTTTGTGTTGCACAACTAGTATGGCTCCCTGGCATTCAGCATTGCTGTGTGACATTTAATTCCCTTTGTTAAAACTTTAGTACAATTCACTTTATCATATCTCCCCCTCCCTCCCTCCCTCCCTCCTATATTTCTCATTGACCTTCCTCGCCCATTTTTCTTTCACATTTATTATGAAATCCCCTAACTCCCTATTTCTTTCTTCCTACTTGTTAACATTTTCAATGCAACTAAATTACCCTGCATTTTATTGCACTTATCCCAGATTTTCTCACTTCATTTTTAAATGTTCTTATTCAGTTGGATAATGTTCTACGCTTTCCTCGTCGTCACAAAATTCACACATTCCTTTATCATTACCTCTTATCATTACCCTTCTCTTTCATTATTACACTGCTCTATGTATGTTTATGTTCCCCATTCCCTTTTTATTTGAGTTTGGACAGTGCTGAGTGCGGTTCAGTTGTGTTCTGTTCTGTGTATGTGTCAACAGTGACTCAGGCGTAAAGTGTTATGTTACGCTCAGTGTCTAAGTGACAAAGTGTGTTTCGCAGCAATTGGCCTTTTCATTTCTTACAGAATTTGTTAAAGTAATTTAGACAGGGAGATCAAAAACCCACTAACTCCACTTTGTGGAAAACTTGAGTTATGGGATGGATTGAGCTATTTAGTTTGATGCGCATTTGTGACTGGCAAGAATGCACAAATTCTATGACTAATCAGCACTCAGGAGGCTTACTAAAAACTGAAAAGTCCTCTTATTCCATAGAATAAGGAAGCTCTTGCTTTCCATACTTCATTTTTTCGGTAGATGGCAGCACTTTCCTGCAATCATCTGAGCAGAGATTGAAAGTATTTAGTTTCAATTGCAAGTTCCAGTAGTGAAATAAAAAGAAATGACGTAAAATGACAGCACAATAGTATCAAAAGACTTAAAGCAGAGTGCAAAGAGCACAATACTGGTCGGGGAAGTTCTCAAATGGGTATATATGACAGAACAGGAATGATAATTTAGTCCAGTTTTATACACTTTGACACAGGAGGGACGCCTTCATCATATAGAGCAACATTAACCAATGAGAGGACGCAGTTTCTTGCCAAATGGCCATGACTTTAGCAAAACCGGGAGTCAAAGAAGAATATAAGAAACTGTGGAAACAGTAATCCACTGGCATGTGATTGTAATAAGTTCATTTGGACAATATGATGACGTGGAGGTCAAACAAACTATGATAAGATTATCCTCAATATTTCTCAAAAATAATCAAGAAAAAATAAAGGAACTAAACATAGTCCAGCTGAGAAATTCCTCGTATCAGAGACTAAAGTGATACAGTATTCGGCATCCCATAAAATGTTACTCCCATTCATGTGAGTGGCACTATCAAAGGTAGAATGCTGGGTGGATGCAATACCCAGAGACAAATACAGCTGTATCATTTCCCACTCAATTAAAGTACCACTCAGCATATGCTTGAATAAAGAAAAGCAAAAGAACTTGTAACTTAAATGAAGTTCACTTGTGAAGAAAATAGTGTCACGGTTGCGCCTTCACCACTTGTCACGGTGGTGCCCAGCGTCATTCTTCTTCTAGTGCTCCTGCCTATGGGAGGGCTCTAGACTCCGGTGCCACCATGTATTGTCCACAAACACTCATGACCCGGGACCTGGATCATAGAACTTGGCTACTCGCTATGCGTACACTCATTCCTAAGACAAGGTGGTTTGCATGAATTGGGAAAACTAAGAAAGGGTGAGGGTACAAAATGGAGTTTTTATTTATGGACGCTCTTTAACTGCTGTGGTCCTTAGCGTCTAATTCTATATTGGGTGTGAAAGGCCGGTAATTTTTCTCAGAGGACACTTTTTTATTTCCGTAAATCTACGACACGGGACCACCCGCTTTACTTCCTTCCGAAGGAGGCTATGCTAAGGATTTTTACGCCCGAAAAAAAATTCATCGCCCTCCGCCGGGTTTGAACCCGCAGGATGAGGGTCTTGGGTGCTTTAAGCTTGGCAAGGCTGACGAAGGCGGGTGCGAATATGACCAAGGTATTTCCAAACACTTACGCAGTAAACCCAATAGAGTTCACAAAAGCTTTAACGTAACATTTGAGATTCCCGTTTAAGGCTAACGATGCAATTAGTTATGTTGTTGGAAAGTTTACCTGAACCGCAGATGATGTTGGCCTATACCAGCAGAGGTCATCTCAAAACATTTTGAGATCTCCTTGTGGTTTACCGAGAAAATGCGAGTCAGCTGGGGAACTAAATGTCCTACCTACATGTTGCTATGGTAGCTCAGTTAGAGCAACCAGACGGAAACCGGTAGATCTGTGGCTCAAATCCCGGCTATGGCATTGAATTTTTCAGTCGTGTGATTATCTCTTTCCAACCTTTTCCTACACACGGCTTGTGTGGAAGAATAATAAGTCCATTGTACTTTACTTTAAAATAGTAATTTTTACATGTGGACTTCTTAAGTGGCGACCGACAAAGGGTCCCGTAGCACCTGCCAAAGAATTGACCACGAGTCTTAAAAACTCGGACTATTCAATGTAAATCCCTGCCGTGCATCATCAAAACGTCACCGCCAGGGGAAGTGACCTCAAACAAGTCGGCAAAAACCTGGGCACTGCCCTAAGGGTAGTGTCTTCGGAAACAGCGATTTCCGCGATCGCTAAGATGTGTTCTGAACTCTCGGCTAACATGTGAAATCCTTCAATTTAAGCTTTTGCGGAAATTTATAATAAATTTACGAATACATAAAAAAATCTGATGTGATGCATTCACATAACTTTCTTAGCGCCTATCATTTACTACTGCGTTACAAATTATAATTATTCAAGCTTATTTTTCTATCTAACCCAAATAAATCTCTGCATAAATAGGTACATTACACATTTCATTGTAGATACAAAGAGAACAGTGATAGTCAAATGTTTAACAACTGGACACTATATGCTGGCCTTAAATTTCCAAACTGTTTCCATGACATCGCGAGAAACAACTGAATGTCGACAGGAGTTTAAAAGAATGCAAAGAATAAAGCGATGTACATAGGATTTCGTCTATCACTTAACGTTTACAGTTACACAAGATCATACAAAATTCCTTCCGAATGAAGAGTTCTTCACAGGTAATTCTCAGAAAATTCAAGACATACATTTTATTTGTCATGAAAATATAAGTAATATAGGGTATTTTAATCAAAATCGTTACAGCCATTTTTGACAAAATAAAAAATTCAGAAAAGTGTGAAGTCTTCTTCGCACAGATTTAACTTCGCAACTGTTGTATAAGTGAAAAGCAATATACATAGGTTACTCCAAAAGTTTTGAGAAGGGACGCAATAAAGTATGAAACATTTAGATCTAATCACCGCATCTTTTCAAAATAATCATTCCATTCTATACACCGTCTCATCCTTTCAAACCATTTTTCAAATGTTGAACGCCACTCTTGTCTGGAGAGAGTGCAAATATATTCTTCGTAAGCAGGTACTGGGTTTCAAGCGACTCAAATCGTTGGACTCGAATTGTTTTTTACATTTTGGGGGAATAGAAAAAAGTCGCATGGGGCCAGATCTGGACTGTAGGGAGGATGGAACAAATATCTGACGCCTTACTCCTGCAGAAATTGGGTTCTTCCTTATGTAGTTTGAGCAGAGGCATTGGCATGGTGCAACAAAATTGCACGCAGACCAGTCTTAGAACGACTTTTTTCATTTCAGTGAACACTTGTGGCAGACATTTTGTGGTGTACCATCTGGCAGTAACAGACTTTCGTCCCTCAAGCGGAATCGTCACAATGTGGTAGCCACTTGCTGAGAAGAAGGAACAGATCATCTTCTTGCCAACACTTCTCGTTCGCTTCACTTTTGTTGGATGACCTTCTCCTGGGAAGACCCAGACCGATGACTGTCGTTTATTTTCTGGATCATACTATAAAATCCAGTCACCTGTAGCAATGTTAAATATGTTTTTGGATCTTCCTACATTGAATTCTTCAACCATTTCCTGGTACCATTGCACATGTGCTTGTTTCTGCTCATTTGTGAGGTGGTGGGAGATCCAGCGACTGCAGACCTTCCTGACGTCCAATTTTTCTTTCAGGATTGTTTTCACTGTTGCCGATCCGATATTTAGGGCCTATTTAATCCGACCATATTTGCAATGATGATCTTCCGACATCATGCGCTCTGATTTCACCACATTTTCAGCCATCGTTGGTGTAGCCGGCCGTCCTGTTCGGTCTTCATTTTCAAGGGAATCTCTTCCTCTTCCAAACTCTGCATACTATGGATAAATGGTGGATTGCGAAAGAGAAAATATCCCCAAATGCACGTTCCAGCCTTTTAAAACATTCTCTCTCCCCTAAACCAACTTTAAAGTCATAGAAAGCCACAGCACGGAAGGGTAAGAGCACAAATGAAACGTTTTTATCTTTCACTGCGTACACAGATTCATATTTTGATTGAATAAAGCTGTCTGCAGAGCTGAAAGTTTTATTCGAGTTTTTAAAGAGAGCTCCAATACTTGTCTTGAGAGAATGCAAACTTGGGATTGTATTCAATTTGAGTATTTCATTACTGATGACAAAAATCAAATAATGTATTCGCAATATGTGCTTATATAACACCTCTTGGCTTGTTGCATCGGTGGCTTTTAAAACTCGTATAACCAATTAATTTCATTTACTTCTCCCGTCCTTTATGAAATTATTGTACAACGATACACAAGATTTTTGTGATGAATCCTCCCCCTTAACCCGTACAATTGTAATTTCGTAAGAGCAGCCGAAGCCTAATTACGGATGAAAAATCCCATAATATTCACCCAAAAGGATGTGAAACATTAGCGGAACATTTGACTTCCTTAACTACCTTAAATTTTAAACCTTTGTGCCTTCTTTTTGGTTCCATAGGTATTTAATAACAAAAGCTAAAATAAATCGTTAACATATATAACGAAATAAGATTACGCATTCCCAGACCATCAAGTTATCCTCTTGGAAAAGATACATAGTCTGCGACCATCGATAAAAATAATCTTCTCAGTTGTTAATTATAAAACATCAGTTCACCGATTTCTAATGTCAGCAGTTTTCTCTCTTTATACAATTATTTAACATGTCCTGCTAACGAACTTGCTTACGATATAAATAGAAACGAAACAAAGCAAAACTTTCTTACATGAGGCTTATTAGAAGGTTTTGGCATCAGAAACTTCAGAACATACATTTATAGAATTAGAGTAAAGGTTATTCACAGGTTTTGACACTGTTTCATTACATACGCATCTGCAGTATTTGATAAATGGCAATTAAAGAAACAAATATGAGAACACAAGATCGACTGTCGCTTTTTAAACTCTTGTCTTCTGTTTTTTGAAGTGTTACATCATGGCCATCTATGTGGGTATATTCCTTGCAATAAAATCTAACCGGGTTTTGTACTCTGTTGAATAACAACTACTTTTTCTACTCCATATCATTCTCAGCTAAAACTCAATGGTTTCGGAAACATGTTCTTTTATAACTGCATTGTGTTCGTATTCAAGTACAAGGGCTTTGTAAGTCCTCTTTAATCTTTTAGTAATTTATAACATGAAATTAGAAGGTCTTTTATAGCTTCAAGCCCGTCAGAACGAACTGGACTTTTCAATGGTGAAAGAATTATCAAAAGCGGCTTTTGAGATTACCCCACCAAACACACATACATACACACGAGCGCGTTCTCTTTATAACATTAGTACAGATTAACAATTATAAAAGGTAAACTTATGGATATGAAGTCAGTCTGACATGTTAATTTCCCCTAACGGTGAAACAGATGGCACTCAAAATTAAAACAATTTACGGGATAACATGATACCCAGTGTACGCCCAGGTGATAAGATCAGTTAAAAGTATAAACCTGGTTGGTTTAAACTGAAAGAAAGAAAGATTGATAGGTGGTTGGAATACTCAATAAAACTAATGTCTTTTTCTTATTAATAAGAAACGGCTAAACGAGGACACATTCAGATCGACTCTAGACATTTAGCTACACGTGATTGTTTGTTGGTCTCAGCTGTAGGTTCTATATTCCGAGCTCTACTGTAATGGGGCACTACCCTCGGAGCAAACATCCATTCATTGCCTCTACAGTAATCGTTTTAATCTCATCATCAACAAAATCTTCCGACCTAATTTACTTTACAGCTAATAAATATTTGTAGTGTAATGTTAATTAATTTTATTTTCGAAAAACTAGAATTTTTAATTATTCTTGTTTCTTGTTCTATAAGGTAGGAAAGGAGGTCGGTTGTTTTAAACGGAATCTTTATTTCTGTCTCCGTTACAGGGCAACAAAGCATTTGCATTATGTATACGGTCTTTCACCAAGAGTGTCCTATCTTTAATATGTGATAGCTGCCGTTGTTATCGAGTTACAGCAGTCTTATTTTTTCATGTGGTTACAGTTGCTATTGACAAACAGCCATGGAACGTTATAGCATTCAGCAACGCGTAGAAATTGTGAAAATTTATCATCAAAATGGATCATCTGTTCGCCAAACCTTCCGTGTATTGCGTGAAGTTTACGTTGTGCATAATCATCCCTGTGAGAGAACGATTCGGTGTTTGATCGATAAATTTGAAAGAAGTGGTTCTGTCAGCAATTAAAGAACGCCTGCACGTAATCGACATAAGCGCTCCAACCAAAACATAGGCGACGTTCGTGAGAATGTACGCGAGAACGGAAAGAAATCAATTGCTCGTCGAGCGCAAGAATTGGGGCTTTCGGCGACCACAACTTGGCGAATTCTGCATTTAGACTTGAAGTTTCACGCTTGAAAATGGTATTAACTCAAGAACTAAAGCCCAACGACCATAGGTTGCGCCGTGTATTCGCTGACTGGGCTATGGAGCAATTGGAAGGTGACCCGGATTTTTGTCGAAAAATCATCTTCAGCGACGAAGCCCACTTCTGGATGGATGGTTGTGTTAACAAAAAAAATTGCCGCTATTGGAGCAATCACAATCCAATCAGATTCAAGAACGACCACTCAAAAGGTTACTGTGTGGTGTGGATTTTGGTATGGTGGAATCATTGGTCCATATTTTTTTCAAGATGAAGATGGAGAAGCTCTAACTGTAAATGCAGCAAAATGCCGGGCTCTTATAAGGGACTATTTTTGGCCTCAATCGGATGGTATGGATCTCAGAAATATTTGATTCCAGCAAGATGGTTCCACATGTCATACTGCTCTCGAAACAATCGATCGTTTGAAGGAGAAGTTCATAGGTTTCATTTCCCGTGGTGTTTATGTTAACTGGCCCCCGAGGTCATGTGATTTAACGCCGTTGGATTACTTCTTGTGGGGTATGTTAAATCTCGAGTTTATGTCAACAAGCCAGAAACAGTAAGTGAACTTATGAATAACATCACGCGTGTTCTTCGTGAAGTTGAACCTAATTTACGTTCTTGTGTCATTGAAAACTTAGTCAACCGTATACGCGCAACCCAACGAAGTCGCGGCGGTCACTGAAGTGATGTTCTCTTCCACACGTAATGACATTATTTTCCAAAATAAAAACAGAAATAAACCTCTATCATTTATAGAACGTATTTAAGTTCAAAGATAGGACACTCTTGTTGAAAGACCCTATATAACTACAATTGCGTCTTTCAAAGTTCTTTTGCAAGTTCAAATGTTCCATTAGTACACTCGCACAATAAAATATGAGAGATAACAAGGTAAACGCTCATAGTTAAAAATTCTATTCTTTAAGACCTACACTGCCCAGTAACTGTGTTGACATGAACCCAAAAGACAACGTAACAAACACATTAAAAATGCAAAACCAAAATCTAAACCTTGACACAAAACACCATAACGTATTAAAGAGTTAAAACTCCTCAGAAATTTACATTTAACCTTTATAGAAGGATACAATTTTGAATTATATTCTCGGCTTGTACGTCATAGCAAAAATATTACGAGAATAAATCAGGCGAACACCGAAAAGGCATGCTATCAGGAACGACAAAGTCAGCACGTATTTGCACAGTATATCACATATTTGAGGATAGCTCACCAGCAGGTGTTGCAGTATATCACAAAAGAAAGCTTCCACCCAGCTGACCTGAAGACGTGATCTCAACACTGCCACAGTTGTTGCGATCTGATTTAACCTTTCCAGTAACATTTGTAATTATGCCCTGACGTATAGTTATAGGTAACAGGCACTAAGAAATTATTTATACGTCAGCAGATCATACAAAGGACATGGATCGGACCCTACTTTAGTGTACGCAAAGGGCAAGGAACGAGTATACAGAATGATTTTGAAGTCCACCGACAAACTTCAGGGATGATTCCTGACTGGAAATGGAACACAAAGGTTCATATCATCTTGTGTCCGGAAATACATAGTTTCCACTGTAGATGACATTGTAGAACGACATCAAACAAAGAGCCCTGGCACGCAGTAACATGGCCTGAATCCCATCCTCCATGTCACAACAGATGTCCAAAGTGGCCTCCATGGGATGCAATGCACACGTTCACATGTCGTGTAGTGGTTACCATGTCAGCCTCTAGTTCCCGAGATCGCGGGTTCAAACCGGCGGAGGGCGATGGATGTTTTCGGGCGTAAAAATCCTTAGCATGGCTTCCTTGGGAAGGGAAGTAAAGCTGGTGGTCCCGTGTCGTAGATTTACGGCACATAAAAGAACCTCAAGTCTGATAAAGAGACCTCTGAGCAAAATTACCGGCCTTTCACACCCAATATAGAATAAGACGATAAGGACCACAGCAGTTGAAGAGCGTGAACACGCTGTTGAAAGGTCTGAACATCAGGAACAGGCTCACGGCGCACAATTTTTTCAGATACCCCAAAAATAAAAATCCAGTGGGTTTAAGGTAGATGATCGAGCAGGCCATGCAACAGGGCCTCCACGTCCTGTCCTACGTCTGGGGAAGATGGTGTTGAGGTGTCGACGAACAATAATGCGGAAGTGGGTTGGCGCTCAATCGTGCTGCAGACACAATGCCTGTCGTATTTCCAAAGGCAGTGGAGGCAGAGTGTTTTGCAGGAAGACCAGATACGTTTCTCCATTCAGAAGAACTGGTCCAAGTAGGCGGTCGCCAATAATCCCTGTCCAAACATTAATGCTGAACTATTCTGCGAGAATTTTCTGTAGCCCACAGATGACGATTTAGCACTTTAATGCTGCCATCTCCACCAAAAGTCACTTCATCGGTGAAGAGGACTGAAGACAAAAATCCAATAATGGCGATTGTCTGTTGCACAAACAAGCGACAAAATCTTTCCCGTGGAGGAAAATCCGCCGGTGATACAGATAAACAGTCATTTGACTTACATCATGATTGGTGGGCCAATTGCCTGGAGCTTGTCTCAAGTTGTTCTCAATGTCACGGAGAACAGTTCCTCCACATTTGGGTACGCACAGTCCGCGGCCGGCCTGAACGTTTGTCTGTCTCAAAGGACCCATCTTCACACAAACGCCGAAAAATGGCTCCAAATGTTGTGTGATGTGGGTGGGGCTGCCTGCTAGGGTACGTGGCTCGACACATCCACGCTGCCTCTCGACCGTTTCCACCTGCTTGACCATACACGAACACCATCTCGACTTGTTCCTGGAATGAATACCGAATCTTTTTGCTTCTACGTTGCTTAAATCACACAAAACTCACACTGCAAGTTATGAGAAAACGTCGTCAGTGCCATCTAACGTAGAAACTATGCATTTCCGGATATGAACTTCTTGTTCCATTTCCAGTCAGGAATCACCCCGTGAAGTTCGTCGGTGGACTTAAAACTCATACTGTATATATTATACACTGTCCTAGAATATGTCTCCTTTTATTTCAAGCAAGTTAATAATTTGTGCTTGTCAATGTAAGTAACATGAAAATAGTTTATTTTAAGAACTCGTGAATTTCTAAAGTGTCTTTTCTATCACACAATGTACTTTGAGAAAGGAGTTGTATTTTATTTCGATTGTTGGGGAGCCGAACTTGAAGTAGTTGTAACCGCAGTATGATAAAAAGTTTCCGGTAGCCTTCGCCCCAAATGTTTAAAAATATTAACTTTGTAATTTGACTGTTTCTTTAAATATTATATATTTATGTTTGCATCGACTGCGTCAGTATTATTGTTAGAGACATGAATTTCTTTGCAGAGAGTGGTGCGGCTAAGAATGTAGACTTACACAGATTATAATTTTTACTTCACTGCCTTTTATTAATTCTTGGCACGGTTTAAATAACACTTCACTGATATAGAGAGCTGTGGGATTATTTATTAATTACTTGCCCTTTTTAACACGCAAACTATTTTTTGTCTCACATGTATACGTATTAAACTTCTCGAAGACGCGTCTCGCGTCCGGTTAGGAACACTGTCAGCTAGCAACTCACTTCTGAATTTGTACAACTTGCCCTATTTCAGTTTCTGATTGGCTATTCCTAAACCAATAGTATACTTTTATTTAACTTAAGCTTTTTTCTGGTTGTTGATTGGCTATTTTATAAACTGTCTCAAAAATTGCATTATTGTTTCCAAGAATGACTAGTAGCATTATTAAACTTTCTAATTCATTATTACCTCAAGGTCACCTCATTGTTAGCAACTTTTAACCTATTATTCTCACAGCTCCTACATTATTAAATTACGTAATACATTCACATAACTTTATTAAATATGTACATAATAATATATATATATATATATATATATTAATACAATGAATGTTACATGCATTTTATATGTTATTTATACACATGTTGCTTTAAGGCGGTCTGTTATTATATTTTATTTTATATAATTAGACTGATATCATTTAAGTGATAAAAATACTGCCTCAACTTCCTTTCCAATTCACTTGTGTGCAATATTTTGTTTGGGCAAACAAAACATACCTTACAATGTTAACAAGAGATAAACCTTTACAGTTATAACCGTTCATATATTTATAATTTTTATAACATTTCGTAAACGTTGTTTCTTTTAAAATTATGTATAAAACTTGGCTCTTCCCGAAATACATTAAGAAAGACTGCAAACATTTTTATGGTTTAAGACTCCGTATATTACACCATTCCCTTATACAAATTCGTGAATGGTTCTCTTCACGTCTTATTCAGTTTCCTTTGTTTTTACTTAGTTGTATAAGTAAAGTTCTTTCACCCATTATAACGTGCTGTCTTTTGTCAGGTATCCTAAGAAATAATTTTGAACCTATACTCACCGAAAATGTAGAATAATGAAAATTTTGACAAGTGCAAATACTTCTCTTTACCCGTGTGTGTCGTCAAGACCTCTTCTATGCCTACTGACTTCCTTCTCTCGACCTGCTAGGAGCCTCCATTCTTCGGCGTTTCCTCCACTGTCCGTTACAGCTGTCGCTGAGTGATTGGCCCAAAACTCGATCAACCAGTATTCGCTCTAGTAAGCTGTTACCAACTACACATGACGTCTCAACTGTTCAGGTCCAAAATCTCAGAATGTTGTAGAGATACTGTCGTCATGGAGATGGAGGAGGACACTCTCACAGCGACCAAAACCAACTAGTCAGAGCAGTTGGGTCGCATATAGTAACTTTGCGTAACCTTTATAATTCCAATAACACACAAAATACTTGGCACAAACATTTCACATTACTATGATTGCTAATTGATACCAGCGCTGTAGCATAGCTTTACGAAAATAACTGATGTGTTGTACTCGCATGGCTCTTTCCACTCACTCTTTTCCTAACCCTACTTCTTATAATAAGATAAACTTTCACTACACATTAACATATTTTTATGTAAAAAGAATGATACAATGGGCTAAAGCGATAGTCAGATTTTTATAAAGCGGGTCCTTACGTGATAGCTTTGAGATGCCATGCTCTCTGCATGGCCACGAGAGAAAATGCATAACGACTTACCACTTGAAAAAATGTAAGTATTAGAAAATTTAAACCAATAACAAAGAATAACTCGGAAATGGTTAAAGCCAAAACGAAGTTTATTTGGCATAAATTGTATGTTTTAACGAGATCTATATTTTTTGCGTGACGAAATTTTGTCTTGTGATGGGATGATACCATTATTTCTCCATACTCGATACCGACACTGATTTTTGAGCACCAATACTCGATACTCACTTTATAAAGAAACTGTAAAGGCGATAGATTCTTCACTGAATTATGTTATTAGTAGTTTTCTGCGTATAAACTAAAAGTATGTAACTAATTTCGTATTGTATGGTACTTCCAAAATTGTCTCTATTTGACATTCTCCAGCTGGCAGCATTTTTACTTTCTCTACTACGTACAGTAAGTAGGGGAAGTATTGTGTTCCATCCAAAAATTCGATACCGAGATTTCACCGGAAATATATGTTTTGAGACCCCCTGAATCTAAAACAAAGCATTTTTGGGAAACATGTCCGTGTGTGTCTGTCTGTGAACAGCATAACTCAGAAACGAACAGTCGGATATACACCAAACTTGGTATTTAGGTTCAGTATCTTCCAGAGATGCGACACGAAGGTTTTCAAGAACATTCCCCACCCCAGATTACCCTTTACATGGAACATTTTTCGAAAATTTTAATTTTCTCAAAAATGGCTCTAACGATTTTGATTAAAATATCATATGTTTAAGATATTTTAATGACAAATGAAATGTATATCTCAATTTTCTCGAAATGTCTCCAAAAGTATTCTTCATTGTGAACGACTTTTGCATAACTGGTAAACCATAAGAGATAAACAAAATTTTACTACACAAAAAATGTAGATCGCGTTAAAATACACAATTTATGTCATATACATTTTTTTTTGATGAGTGAACCATTTTCGAGGTATTGCTTGTTATTCTCTTAAATTTTCCAATACTTATACTTTTTCTCAAATGAGAATTCGTTAAATGTTTTTTATGTACTGGACATGCAAGGAGAATGGAATACGCCACATAGCAACCAGCGTTAAAATATTTGACTATCGCTTAAAGCCTACCAATTCCCCTTGCATCTACAAGAAAATTAGCAATAAGATTAACATCTCGATTAACATGAAGCATATGGAGAATAAGCGTTTGTAAAAATAGTTTGTACAAGCGTAGAGAAAGTCATGTGAGCGTAACACATTACATTTTTTATCTTGAAAATGCCACGGGCTTATATATCTTCTGTTGCTATTCAATAATAATAATAATAATAATAATAATAATATATTTGTTTCACTTTTTATGTAACTATATTTTTCGCTGAAAACTTTATTTTAAAGGATTTTGTATCCATAAAAAAATAAATACTAGCAATTCTTCTTTATTCTGTAATCTTAAACATATATATATATATATATATCTTATATTAAACTCAAAACTAATAGGAATATATGTTTCTACTATGCTACCACTATTCCATATAGATGTTCAATACAAAGATATATTAGACCCAATTACGGGTTTGAGGAAACAAAATCAGAGGAATTATTATATGCAATACAGAGATATAAAGGAACCAAAGATGTTTTAAGACACAGCTTTCTTGAAGGAATGAATATTTCCATGCGGTCTATTATCTTACGTCTTAAGTGAGAGAGAAAGCGCGAGTCACCAAGCCAGGCTATCGCAGAAACGTGATTTAGTGCGTCGGTTAAATCAGCTTCATTCACAACTCAGTTAACACTGCCTGTTACATGAGTACCTCTAACCTCTACTCCTTTCCACATTATTTTGCACAATTTCATTTAGACACAAGAGGCTATAGAATGTTGCTTTCATTCACCCACAGGAAACGCAGTCAAGGTCTATCAAGAACTACAGTCCAGCAACATTTTGGGAACACGTGCGAGGCAATAACGTCAAATATCGATTCCTTTCATTTCTTATCTGTTATAAAGTTAAACAATAACGCAAAACTTAAAAATTTAAAAGTATCGAACGTTTACCTCAACGTATTAAAAATACTTCGATACCACGGGGTATAGAGGCCCCATTGCTAATGTTGTCTGTCTCTTACGGTTTACCATTTACACAAAAGTCACTCAAAGTAATGAAGATTTGACAAGCTATTCGCAGAAAACTCAAGGTGTCTTGTCTTGTTCGATACCGATTTCCCTCCTTGCTCCGGACTTCTTTCAGCCTTGAGCTTATTGAGCTGCCTGTATCGTTTTAAAGTCAATCCATAATGCGTGCACCATTTACCAAGCAATACAGCCTCTTAAGCGGCATGTCTTAAAATTCTTATGGTTCTAAAAACATTTTCCGAAAAGCAATATATCTCCTGTGAGCCAAAGCCTCTGCAATCTAGTTGCCCTGAAACACTCCCATGCCCTGTGAGAAATGCAATAACTCCTCTTAGTTGAAGTATGTTGCATTTAAATAATCTTTCAACTCTTTTCTTACATGCTTTCCTAATAAACAGTTACCATGTTTTTTCCTGGCGTTCTAAGTTTTATTATGTTCTACTTTGGAACAGTTCTTAATAAACATCCAGATGTTCCTAGAGCCGGACCAATAAATAAATTCAAGTTATAGATTTCATTTTTCATAAAAGTATCTTAAACATATGGTATTTAATCAAAATCGGTACAGCCAATTTTGAGAAAATAAAAAATAACGAAAAATTTATTACGTAAAGAATAATTTTGGATCAGAGAATTTTCTTAAAAATCTTCGTGTTGAATCCTTTGAAGATGCTGAAGATAAATACCAGAACAGACTTTTCGGGTTTGAGTTATGCTGTTCACAGACACACACTCACATACTCGCACCTTTTTCTAACAATTTTTTTATGAATGTGTCTCAAAACGTGCTTTTCCGGGAAATCTCGTTAGCGAATTTGTGGAAAGTTTGCAACTGTTCCTCAACATATTGTGTACGTGGTAGAGACAGTGAAAATCGGATATATTACATTCACATTACTGTCTCCACTTTCTGTCCTAAATTTTTATATCTACTTCATGTTTGCACAAATAGTTTCATTACATATTTTGTTGTAGGTACAAAGATATATAATCCCGGCTTGTGGGGTGATAATTTATCTCTAGCCAAGACTATTTCCTATTCTCCCCAGAGCGTCAAAGTATGAATGTGTGTGTGTGTGTGTGTGTGTGTGTGTGTATGTGCGTGATCTAATGTATAAAACCTAAAAAAGAATCAGAAATGAAATGGCAATTGTATACAGTTAAAGACGAGATATTAATGGAACAATAAAAATATGAGATAATGGAGGCTGAAGCGATGCTCAAATGTTTTAATCCATAGTCTCTGCAAGGCATAGCGAGGCACAAAATAATGCTGATCTGGCACTTCAGAAAAGTGTATCCAGTACTGAAATATGGAAACCAATAACAAGGATTATTCGGAAATGCTCAATGCTAGAAAAAAGTTGGCATAAATTGTGCGTGGTCACGGGATCTACTTTTCATGTAGTTAGCCTTTATCTATCTCTTATGTTTCACCAGTTCTACAATATTTACACCTTCACGAGGCCTTCGGCCGGCCGTCAGAACAATAGCCCATTATGTGCCGCTACCCTGTTCCAGAACATTTCTTGCGGCGTGTACTAGTAGCCTCCATTTCTAGAACATTCCGCTTTGTATGCTAGGCCTACATAAGGTGCTGTTCTTGCTCAAGAGTTCAGTTCTATTAGTTAAAAAGTGACGAAGTTAAGCGCAGTCAAGATGTCGAAAAGTGGATAGTTAAAGTAGACATGGCCAGGCAGTTCAGTTGTGAGCTGTAACTCAGAAGATAGTCGTGAATTGTGATTCAACGGATTAGTTGTGCTGTGTTCCTAGTGAGTCAAGTGTGACATTTGTCCTACGCTGAGTGTGTACTGTTTTTCGCAGTTACACTACAGAAAACTGTTCCAAGTAAAGAACAATTTGAGGGGGGGAATTTCATTAAAAAGGATGGTATGGTATTTATGCTGCAACATTTCTGCAAAGTTTAATCTCGATTAACACGAAGTGAATACAAATAGAAGAATATTTAAATGAAGAGTGAGGTGAGAAATTCATATGAAATTAGCACATAAGACTTGTTGCGCTATAAAGCTGTCGATGTTTGGGACTGATTAAAATGAATTAAGCAACCCTGGTGTATGCGCAAGCGCCAGAGAGAGAGAGAGAGAGACCAATAATTTAATTAATCTGCATGCCACTCTCTAAAACCACAAACGGCAATTAAACTGATATCGGTTTGAAATTCTTTGCTGCAAGTAGGTAAGTACAATAAACACCTGTTGCTCCTCAACCAGCCATCACTTGTTTATTGCAATTTCACGGTAAACGCTACTCAAAGTGTGTGACTCTGTGAGATTACCAACACCGAAAGAGGTTAAATCTGCTCAATGAACTAAAACTTCAAATAAAGCACTTCCCTTCCAAACCCAAGCTCCCTAGATTCCTTTTAAAACAAAAGTAAAAATAAAAAAATCTGATGTGTTACACTCACATGACTTTCTGTACTCGTGTACAAACTATTTTTACAAACGCTTATTCTCCGTATGCTTCTTATTAATCGAGATGTTAATATTATTGCTAATTTTCTTGTAGATGCAAGGGAAATTGCTAGGCTTTAAGCTATAGACAAATATTTTAAGAGCTGGTTGCTATGTGGAGTATTCCATTCTCTTTCCATTACCGGGACAAAAAAAAAATAAATAACGAATTCCCATTTGAGAAAAAGCATTGGGAAATTTAAGAGAATAACAAGCAATATCTCGAAAATGGTTCACTCAACAACAAAAATGTATATGATATAAATTGTGTATTTTAACGCAATCTACATTTTTTGTGTAGTAAAATTTTGTCTATCTCTTATGGTTTACCAGTTATGCAAAAGTCGTTCACAATGAAGAATACTTTTGGAGACATTCCCAGAAATTTGAAGATATATATTTTATTTGTAACGGAAATGTCTTAAACATATGATATTTTAATCAAAATCGTTTGAGCCATTTTTGAGAAAATTAAAATTTTCTAAAAATGTTACATGTAAAGGGTAATCTGGAGTGCGGGGTATTTTCTTGAAAACGTTCGTGTCGCATCTCTGGAAGATACTGAACCTAAATACCAAGTTTGGTGTTTATCCGACTGTTCGTTTCTGAGTTATTTTGTACAGAGACACACACGGATATGTTTCCAAAAATCTTTTTTTTTATTCAGGGGGTCTCAAAACATGTATTTCCGGTGAAATCTCGGTATCGAATTTTTAGTGGAGTACAATACTTCCCCTACTTACTATACGTAGTAGAGAAAGTAAACATGTAGTAACCATATTATACCGATATTGTAAACTGAATCTAAAGATTGGTAAGCTTATAAATTTTATAAAATAACAAAGGAAGTGCTCGTCTATTCAAACTGTATTTTCCCCTGATTCTCGGAGAGAACTCGGCACTGCTCCAGTGAGAATACTCCACCTCTGTCCCATAAGGGAGCGCCCTCAGGAGGGAGGAGGAGGTCAGAGGAGACACCGGGCGGCTGGCACAGCAATGACAGGGTTCCTACATTTTCTAGATTGAGTCGAACAGGCAAACCCGAGACCTCCGCCCCACACAGGGGGTCAAATATCCCGCTATGAAGGGGCTGTCCCTATAACCCGGTAACAAGCCGAAAGTCAAGGACGGAGAAAGTTCCACAGGGAGCACTTTTTTCTGCCCGCCACGCCGCACCGAAACACCATCGCCAAACACTTCCAACCTAACGCGGTGAAGGATGAATAAAATAATGAATGTAACGAAATGCAGAGAGAGGAATCTCGGAAAGCACTCCGTCTGACGACCCGAGAAGAGCCCGAAAATACCCATGGGTTAGAATTTGCGGTCGCTGGGAATGGATCCTCCCGAATACGAGTCGCACGCGTTACCGCGGCGGCACCTCGCTCGATATTTTAACCTTCTCTACAGCGTAATTACTTTATAGGTCGCAGTGTGACCTACATAGACCTATTTGGACTACCACCATAAAGTAAAAGAACTACAGGAGGCTATAGGCCACAGAGATGCGCAGAACTCCCTAACAGTTCCAGGTTAAAAGACTCGTCCCACGCTTGCAGCTGCCTAGAGAGGGCGATGAACGACCAAGCAGCCCTCTAGTGTCCACAGGCAGTACTCTTTCCTTTGGGCATGCATCCGCGCCATCTGTCCGGCAACGCCATACGCCACGAAACCTAGAAACACACCTGAAACACATGAAATGATGGAAATGATGGAAAGGAAATCATGGTAGATGAGAAATCAGCCTAGTATTCGTTTATCGGGCAGGAAAAACCACGAAAAAAACCGAGCTCAGAGTGGGCTGTCGACGGGAAACTCCCGAACTCCCGAATGCTAGCGTCACACGTCACAGTAAGTAGAGGAAGTATTGTGTTTCACCCATTAATTCGATGTCAAGATTTCACCGGAAATGCAAGTTTTGAGGTTCCCTGAACCAAGAAAAAGCATTTTAGATATGTGTCTATGAACTGCACAACTGAAAAGCATAGACCATATAGGGAGCGTTAGAAACAACGACGTTATTTATTAAATACTAAGTCGCCATTCGTTTGTTTCTTGTTGCGATAGAAAGAGTATGGAGTTTGTAGGTCAGCATGTAGCGCCCTCTTTCTAAAGATGCGACTATTTCAGTCTCCTACCACGAAACGCGTAATGAAACCATTTACCTCGATTAACATGAAGTAGACAGACAAATATGGTTTTGTGGAGGAGAGGTTGTAACCAGGATGCAGGAGAAGGTGATTATATTTCCGATAGCGCCATGTTGAAGGCTTTCATTACATTTTCACATTAAGTATCGATCCAGGTGGGGTAACGTTTTAATTACCAGCAAGAGGAGAAGTACACGCTGACACAAAGTGAAGACCCGCCCTGTCACATGATAACTACCCTATCCCTTTGATCCAGGTAACTGTCTGTCTAACAGAGTAACATGCACAGTTAAAGGGGAAAATAAAGAAACAAAGGACAGCTAAATAAAAAAGAGCAAGATGTGCGCTTTAACCATGTCCGAAAGAAGATAATATAGTTTACTCGTTCACTTTATTTAAACAAATTTCATTATTTATTTAATTTGGTTAAACTATTCCTATCATTCCAAACAAAAGACTGGGTTTGAGAAGCCTTGAATCAAAATAAACTGATCTGTTTCATTCACATGACTTTCTCTACCCTCTATCGTTTATTAGGGGTGTACAAACTATTCTTACCAAAGTTTATTTTCCTATCTACTTCATTAAAATCGATATAAACCTTTCCTGGAAACAGCTACATTACACATTTATTTATAAATACAAAAGGAATAGCGAAAGTCAAATGTTTTAGAACTGGACATGACATCCTGAAAAAAAAAAACTGAAAATCGACAAGACTTTAAAAGAGTGACTAAGTAATCGGCAAATCGAACCGTTAATAACGGATATCTCGGAAATGGCTAATGCCACAAAATAAATTGTGTATTATAAATAAACACACATGTTTTTGTGTACAGGTCTTCGTCTTTCGCTTAACGTTTACTAGTTATACAAGATTATACACAATTCCTTCCGAATTGAGGCAGTATTTTTAACACTTAAATGATATCAGTCTAATTATATAATATAACATTTAATAACAGCCCGTCTAAAAGCAATATGTGTATAATAATATATAAAAAGTGTATGTTACAGTCATTGTATTATGTTTATATTAATATGTGCATGTATAATAATGTTATGTGAATGTATTACGCAGTTTAACAATGTAGGAGCTGTGAGAATGGAAGAAAAATGCCTTTCGTAGCAAACAGAATTACTAAGTAAAAGCCGAAAGTTGCTAACAATGAGGTAACCTTGAGGCAACAATAAATTAGAAGGTTTAATAAAGACTACTAATAATTCTTGGAACAATAATAATGTAGTATTTAAAACAGTTTATAAATAGCCAATAAAAAACTAGAAAAAGCTTAAGTTAAATAAAAGTATTCTATGGGAGTAGGCTTAGCCAATCAGAGACTTGAAATAGAGGAAATGTGCAAATTCAAGCGGGAGAAGCTACAAGATAGCGTTCCCAAACAGGGATTATGGGTACAGGTTCAGTGTGAGACATGATAAAAAAGTTTACGTGTTTAAAAGTGCAAATAACAATAATCCCACAGCTCTACAGTAGGATACATCATTTAATCGTGTGAAGGATTAATAAAAGAAAAAGTACCATACAATTATAATTTGTGTAAGCCTTTATTCCTTAGCCGCACCTGTCCTTCTAAGAGATACGTGCTCTACAAATTACTAATGACGCAGCCGAGGTATACATACATTTATAATATATAAATAAAGAAACATAAAAATAAACGTTAAATTTTAAACGTGTGGCGAAGGCCACCGGAAAAGTAAACATGGGGCGAAGGCCACCGGAAACTTTGTACCGCACGTGGGACGAACATTCCTAGAAACAACCTCCCGCAAATTGGCATCCATTACATGTGTGGTCTAAAAACAGCTTCAAATTGGTGCCTAAACGTGGTGCAACAACAAACAAATAAACCATTTCAAGTTGAAGAGGACTTTGCAGCTATTCCCAAAAAATTCATTTATTTGCCACATAAATTTCTTTAATATAAGACATTTTAATCAAAATCATTGTAGCCATTTTTTAGGAAAAGAATTTCGAAAGTTTTTGCATATAAAGTGTAATTTGGGGTTTGGGAATTTTGTTCAAAATCTTCGTATCGCATCTTTAGAAAGTACTGAATCTACATACCAATAATTCCTAAAGGTGGTCGAGAAGGCCCCAAGTCAATGGTTGGTGCGAGTCTGCTGTGATAAAAGGTTCAGAAGAATGATACGAAAAAGAAGATGCCTGAAACAATAAAAAGAATTATTCCCAGTAGGCATAGTGTCTCTGCCAGTACGTTTGTTAAGCAAGTTACCTTGGAACTGCATGTCTGTGAGCAATCAATAAGCTTCCGAGTATGACAGAATGATAGACGAATGCTCGGGTGAATTAATCCTACATCGTTTTCCTCGATGCTATTGTTTTTGCAGAGAAAAAGAGTACAAACACGTGCGCTCATAAACCTCCTCGAACAACCAATTTTGCCGCTCACGTTTATAGCTTACGTGTGCCCTCAAGTGATTTATGAATTTCACATTATGTTCCAACAGGAGCAAAATACAGTTAGAGCACGTAATTTGTAGCTCGTTGCCTGCAGCAAAGACATAGCTCATAAAATAAGCGACCGCAAGCAGCGCCATAAGGACACAGCAACGTGAAAATTTGTGTTCCGTGGCACAGTGGATTTCAAGTAAAGATCACTGAAATATTGGGGCTTTAAAATATTTACTACCCAGACGGTCCCCTAAAGCTACAAACCCCGGTTTTGTTCAGGACATGGGAGGCAAGGCAATGATTTGTTAGCAGCACGTTTAGCTTCATCATGTCGGGGTGCCCTTTCAGGAACCTATTGCATTCAATCTACTAGACATGAATGTAGGGCTTGTTCTACTTTCCCTACAGCTAAATTATACTAAGTAGAGCAAGTATTGTAATCCACCAAATATTTAAATAAAGATCCACTGAAAATGCAGGTTTTGAGGTCCACTGACCCCCCAAAGAAGCATCTTTACCTTCTCTACTACATATAGTAAATACGGGAAGTATTGCATTCCACCCAAAAATTAGATACCGTGATTTTACCGGAAATACATGTTTTGAGGTGCACTGAATGCATATAAAGCATTTTGGAAACATATCCGTGTGCGTGTGTGTCTGTGAACAGAATAACTCAGAAACGAACGGTCGGATAAACACCAAACTTGGTATTTAGGTTCAGTATCTTCCAGAGATGCGACACGAAGGTTTTCAAGAAAATCCCCCACCCCAGATTACCCTTTACATGGAACATTTTTCGAAAATTTTATTTTGAAAAAAATGGCTATAACGATTTTGATGAAAATATCATATGTTTAAGATATTTTCATCACAAATAAATAGTATATCTGGAATTTTCTGCGAATGTCTCCAAACGTATTCTTCATTGTGAACGACTTTTGCATAACTGGTAAACCATAAGAGATAGACAAAATTTTACTACGCAAAAAATGAAGATCATGTTAAAATACACAATTTATATCATATGCATTTTTTGTTGTTGAGTGAACCACTTTCGAGATATTGCTTGTTATTCCCTTAAATTTTCCAACACTTATACTTTTTCCCAAATGGGAATTCGTTATTCTTTTTTTTTTGTCCTGGTAATTCAAATAGAATGTAATACTCGACATAGCAACCAGCTCTTAAAATATTTGACTATCGCTTAAAGCCTACCAATTCCCCTTGCATCTACAAGAAAATCAGCAATAAGATTAACATGAAGCATATGGAAAATAAGCGTTTGTAAAGATAGTTTGTACAAGAGTAGGGAAAGTCATGTGAGTGTAACACCTCAGATTTTTATTTCTGTACTGCATATAGTAACTAGAGTTATCCTATTCGATGTCAAGATTCCAACACAAATATACGTTCTTAGCCCCCTGAACATACCAAAAAGGTATTTTTGGAGAAAGGTTCGGGAGTGTGAAACTGTGAACAGCGAAACCCAAAAACGAAATGTTGGATAAATACTAGACTTGGTATATAAGCTCAGTACCGTTCAAGGATGCGGCAAAGATTTTCAAGAAAATATCTGACACCAAACTACCCATTACATGCTACACTTTTCGACAATTTTTATTTTCTGAACGATAGCTCTTAACGATTTTTATTAAACTACCGTGTATTAAAGATATTTACATGAAAATAAAACGTCATTTTGAATTTTCTGGGAATAGACTTTGAAGTCGTCTTCGTTTGGAAGGAATTCTGTATAATCTTTCAAAGTGTTAAACGTTAAGTGACAGACGAAGAAGTACTACACAAAAAATGTAGACCTCCTTAAAACAAATGCCTTTCTTCTTCTTAAAGTATTAACCTCCTCTTTGGAGCACTTACATAACCAAGAATTTACAAACCAGTGCCTTGGGTCAGCAGTCTGTCGAGGAGCAAGCAAACTCTGGATCATAGCATATCCAGGATGTGTGATCAGCCCAAAGCCTTGTGTCAGTAGCCTGTCGAGGAGCAAGCAAACTCTGGATCATAGCATATCCAGGATGTGTGATCAGCCCAATGCCTTTTGTCAGTAGTCTGTCGAGGAGCAAGCAAACTCTGGATCATAGCATATCCAGGATGTGTGATCAGCCCAATGCCTTTTGTCAGTAGCCTGTCGAGGAGCAAGCAAATTCTGGATCATAGCATATCCAGGATGAGTGATCAGCCCAATGCCTTGTGTCAGTAGCCTGTCGAGGAGCAAGCAAATTCTGGATCATAGCATATACAGGATGAGTGATCAGCCCAATGCCTTGTGTCAGTAGTCTGTCGAGGAGCAAGCAAATTCTGGATCATAGCATATCCAGGATGGGTGATCAGCGCAATGTCCCGTGTCAGTAGCCTGTCGAAGAGCAAGCAAACTTTGGATCATAGCATGTCTAGGATGGGTGATCAGCCCAATGCCTTGGGTCATTAGCCTGTCGAGGAGCAAGCAAACTCTGGATCATAGCATATCCAGAATGTGTGATCAGTCCAATGTCTTGTGTCAGTAGCCTGTCCAGGAGCAAGCAAACCATGGATCATAGCATATCCAGAATGTGTGATCAGCCCAATGTATTGTGTCTGTAGCCTGTCGAGGAGCAAGCAAACTCTGGATCATAGCATATCCAGAATGTGTGATCAGCCCAATGTCTTGTGTCAGTAGCCTGTCGAGGAGCAAGCAAACTCTGGATCATAGCATATCCAGAATGTGTGATCAGTCCAATGTCTTGTTGTCAGTAGCCTGTCGAGGAGCAAGCAAACTCTGGATCATAGCATATCCAGAATCTGTGATCAGCCCAATGTCTTGTGTCAGTAGCCTGTCGAGGAGCAAGCAAACTCTGGATCATAGCATATCCAGGATGGGTGATCAGCCCAATCCCTTGTGTCAGTGGCCTGTCGAGGAGCAAGCAAACTCTGGATCATAGCATATCCAGAATGGGTTATCAGCCCAATGCCTTGTGTCATTAGCCTGTCGAGGAGCAAGCAAATTCTGGATCATAGCATATCCAGGATGGGTGATCAGCCCAATCCCTTGTGTCAGTGGCCTGTCGAGGAGCAAGCATACTCTGGATCATAGCATATCCAGGTTGGTTGATCAGACCAATGCCTTATGTCAGTGGCCTGTCGAGGAGAAAGCAAATCCTGGATCATAGCATATCCAGGATGTGTGATTAGTCCACAACCTTGTGTCAGTGGCCTGTCGAGGAGCAAGCAAATTCTGGATCATAGCATATCCAGGTTGGATGATCAGACCAATGCCTTATGTCAGTGGCCTGTCGAGGAGAAAGCAAATTCTGGATCATAGCATATCCAGGTTGGATGATCAGACCAATGCCTTATGTCAGTGGCCTGTCGAGGAGCAAGCAAATTCTGGATCATAGCATATCCAGGTTGGATGATCGGACCAATGCCTTATGTCAGTGGCCTGTCGAGGAGAAAGCAAATCCTGGATCATAGCACGTCCAGGATGGATGATCAACCCAATGCCTTGTGTCAGTGGCCTGTCGAGGAGCAAGCATATTTTGGATCATAGTATATCCAGGATGGGTGATCAACCCAATGTCTGGTGTGCGGTGAAGAAGAAGGAAATGAAATGTAGTGTTGAAAGGGATGATAACAAAATTCTCGGATCAAGTTATACAACCCAGCATTCGCCTAGCGAACGAGAAAAACCACGAAAAATATCTTCGGTCAGATTGTTCGACCCCGGTATCTCTTGAATGCGTACACGTTACGCATCCTGAGCCATCCCACTTAATTTAATTCATATATCTTTTTTTGTTGAACGAGCCATTTCCGAGATATCCGTATATGGTTCGAATTGCTCAAAACTTGGTCATTCTTTGGAAGTGCTGTAGGTTTTTAGTTCTTTCTCGTGATTGCACGGAAGCAGTATGGAATTTTAATACAAGCATATAGCTTCCAGATTTTAAAATTTGGCTATCGCTGTTCCCTTTGTGTCTATAACGAAGTGTGTCCGGAAAGGTTTGTCTCGATTAAAATGACGTAGATAGGAAAATAGGCTCTCGTAAGAATAATTTGTATGCCCACTAACAAGCGATAGAGGTTAGAGAAAGTCATGTGAATGTAACACACAAGATTTTTATTAAGAAGACTACTTGTGTGTCTGACTGCGGACAGTATAGATCAAAACCGAAATATTAGATAAATACTAAAATTGGTGTTTAAGTTAAGCATTTTCCGAAGATTGTTCAGGAAGATTTTCAACAAAACATCCCCATGTTAAATAAGGTTTACATGGAAAAGTTTGTTATGTTTGATTCTATTAAAGACATCTTTAGAGATTTCGATCAAAACAGCATATGTTTAAGATATTCGCATCATTAATAAAATGTATATCTCGAATAGTCTGAGAAGTGCTCTTCATTCTGAATGAATTCCGGACACTTTGGTATAACTGGTAAACAACAGGAAATACAGAAAAAGTCCCTGTATAAAAAGAGTAAATTTCGTTGAAATACACAATTTATGCCCAAGAATTTGTTTATACAGTGCGGTTGTTTTATGGTGAGGCCACGAATGCACACTGTCTATTACACTAGGGGTTTTTCGTTCAGTAACTCCCCGTTACTTAACCGAGCGGGGTGGCTCAGGCGCTAATGTCAATGGCCCTTATTCGGGAGCCACCGGGTTCTATTCCCGGTGGCCGTCCACTTTGACCATGGGGTTTTTCGTGGTCTTCCTCTGGTCGTCTAGGCGATTGCTGGGATGGTGTATGCTACCACGGTTTCTCCCTTCCCTGTCATTTCATCTTTCAGGCAGTGTCTGCGAATTCCGTGGTGCGTCTAGTGATAGCCAGATGGCATAGTTGCTGCGCCTTGGGAAGATTTCTCCCCGCCGACAGGGTGCGTTGGCCTGCCTGGATGGGTCGCTTTGTCGCTCTCTCGCGGGACTCCGCGTCTACTGGTGAGGGCGGCAAAATTAAATTGAATTAAGTTTTATTTGTGGACACTCTTTAACTGCTGAGGTCCTTAGAGTCCCATTCTGAAAGGCCGGTAATTTCGCTCAGAGGCCTCTTTATAGGGCTTGAGATTCTTTTACGTGCCGTAAATCTACGAAACGGTGCCACCGACTTTACTTCCCTTCCGAAGGAAGGCCGAAAAAACACCCATCGCCCTCCGCCGTGTTTGAACCCGCGATCTCGGGAACCAGAGACTAGCACGGTAACCACTACACCACGTGAGAGCGGGTGTTTCGTTCTGCAAATGATAGGAACTTACGTGCGTCTCTGGGATGCTGTCTGCCTATGGACCTGCCACCTCCTGCGGCTCCTTCACTACATCCCTACCTCCCGGGGGGGGTGCCACAATAGATCTAGTATGTCACAGTCGCGAGGTGTCCCCCTCGGTTAATTACTCACAGTGATAGTAACATGCACTAACCTTGTGCTGTGCTTCTGCGTGAAGACATTTCTGGCATCCTGCAATGAAATTTCCGTTCACATGCACAAGTTCTTCCTGCGCAATGTTCAGAATTTCTCTTTTTATAATGTCATTAACTTCCTCTATGGTGTGGGGATTGCTGCTATAAACCTTTTTAGGTTTCTCAACAAATAGATGTATTAATTTCGTCAATTTTTCCTCCGTTAGAATATTTTGTTTCAGCTTCTTAGGTTTAGCGTTTAGTGGTCCCGTTCTCCTAAACTTATTAACCAGACGTCTAACAGTTCCTCTACCTGGAACTGAATACCAGAAAATTTCACCTGAAATGTCTACACACCTGTCTACATGATTCGGTTTTTGTGTATGTATCGTCCATAAAAATTCTTTGTTCAAGCGTGAATTTGTCAGCAGGCATTGCAGTGGACTAATAACAAGACATTAACACTCTTAAACAAATCAACAGATGTCTTGAATAGACTTTCACCTTTGACATGCATAAATCCCTTTACAGCACGAACACAATGCAGCGACTAAAGGACGCTGATAAGGAAAACCTTGAGCGCATCATCCGCCGTCATTTGTGCATGGAAAAGTACCGAGGTCACTGAAGAACAGCGCGCTACGCACATAGGCGGTCTGTGGCCTTACCTTAAAACGACCGGAATCTATTAACAATTTCTTAGATATCCGTTATATGTTTTTATTTTCAAATTATTCATACCATTTTGATGTCTTCAGCTATGTGTTATATTTACATAACTTTTTCTACCTATCATCATTTATTTTTATATATCCTCCACAAGCTACATTTACGAAAGCTGATTCTCCTATCTACTTCATTTTAACTGAGATAAGCGTTTGTAGAATTTCATCCTATGCACACTCCTTCAATTTATGAGACGGCATGAGAGACGGAGCACGAAACGGATACTTCCATGAGCGCTCGGACAGACAGACTTTTTTCACAAGACTGTATTCTTATAGTAGTTATAATGGGGAACAAAACTATAATCACAAAAGTCTGCCGAGTAAATGATTCACATACGAGATTTCAACAGATGTTTCAACACTGAATATTTGTAACGAAAACACACTTTATTGATTCATGGTTCTCAAGTGGAGTATGACTAAAGCTCGTACAATACCACGTTTACTGCAGCATTCTTAGCTCAGTGGTAGAGAGGTTGCAAGTATTTTAAATACGTCACCCAATTTAATGTTATAACCACAAACTCCACCGTTACTGTAATTATCTGTTTAAGTAAACTGAAGTAACACAAGCAATATTATTTAACTGTATTACAGTAAAACGAGTTGCATAAAGCAAAAGATAACAGTACACCACGGAGAATCGAAGTTGAGTGATTGGACGAAAGTTAAGTGGCCTAACCACTGCTCTATGTCAAGCACAGTGTGGGGGTAGCCCAAATCAGTACCTTGTGGCTTGTATTATGAAGTTAGCCAAAAGCGGCGCACAAAAGTTGACGGTTGTGAACCACGCGCTCATTCGAAGGGGCATTTAACTGCTCAAGAGACGGCCACTTTTCGTTTGCGCGAGTGTAGATTAGGTTGTAGGTACAAGGAGGCCGAAGCGACAGTCAAATGAGCGCTAAGTTGTTATCTACATAACAAATACATACTCAAATAACTGCTGAAACAAAAGTAACTTCGAACGGAGATCTCCAGTTAACAACTTGATCTTGGATATCCAGTTAGTGCGGAACAACATTTCAAATGCAGTTAAGGGAGTTATACTGGTGTTGGTGCCTTCTCACACTGGAATTCTCATGAACGATACAACAGACATTAAACATCCTCCAAATATGTCTGTCCTCAAGATTCATCACCAGACCCTCAATACGGACCTTATCCATCAATTGAAAGAAGAATGGTTTGCGTCCTCCAGCAGCAAACTGGATAATGTTTGTCCCTTTTGGACTTTATATTGTAACGATCCTGTCTGGGTCGTGTCGTGTTCTCAAATACAGGAAGAGTTCTCGGGTCAGCCCCCTCTTAGATAAATCCTACTCTAAAACATCCCACAGCTCTCCGGTCGACAGTAGAAAAGCAGCTGTAGGCGACAAGAAACAAGGAGGAAAGGTAGGAGGAAACAGAACGAGCCGCTTAACAACAGCAACATTCACACTGGTGGACGTTCAAATGAAAGCAGCGGCGATATATTTCCACAAGCCACCGCTAAATCCAAAGGTATGTTTGTTCAACATGAAACCGAGCCAGGAAACCACTTGGAAGGTGCAACTATAGTAGGAAGAAGCAACAGAATATGAAAGGCCGCTGTACATCGTCGAGGCGTGGGAAATAAGTAAGGCCGACGGGCTTGACAGCAGACCGAACTACGTAATCCACAACCCTCATAATGTTCCAACTCAGTCGTCGTCCTCCGTGGTGTAGGGGTACTATGCTAGCCTCTAGTTTCCGAGGTCGTGGATTAAAGCCCGCTGAGGGCGATGAATGTTTTCGGGTGCAAAAATCATTAGTATGGCTTCCTTCGGAAGAGAATTAAAGCCGGTGTGTCGTAGATTTATGCAGGTAAAAGAACCTCAAGCCTGATAAAGAGGCCTCTGAGCAAAATTACTAGTCCTTCACGCCCAATATAGAATGGGACGCTAAGAACCACAGCAGTCAAAGAGCGTCCATAAAAAACGCAATTCATTCATTCCTTAAAAAGTTTTTTTCGTGATTTCCGAGTTACGCAGGAGTGGTAACTTACATCGGTGCTACCAAAGCAAGCCTCTTATTGCAGTCAACTTAACTGTGTGGGAGCACCCTTATCTTTCTTTAGGTTCCCGAATGGGACAGGAAATGTATTCCCTAAACGCTGTACCCCCCCTTTCGGCCTAATCTAAAACTTCCGGGTTCGGAATTTTCCAGCCCTGGGGGAGGCGTAACGATCATGTGTGGATGTAGAACTACGACCGGGAAGTTACGTTAAGTTCCGAAAAGTGTTGCAATGAATGAAGTGCTAGAGTGAGGATAACGGGTTGCTGATCTGTCCTTCAAAAACGTATTTATTGGCCACGCAAGTGGGTCATCGCTATCAATTTTTCTCGCGATCAGTTGCTACTCAGAGACTAGGTCATTTTCATGCACCAAACTAAACAGTATATGCTTAAACTTAGTGCGGCAAGTTAAGATAATTTAGAGTTACATTCTTGCAGACTTCTCTTCTGAGGGCCCACAACCCTCTTCAGGTTACTCAAAGAATACAGCAAATAGTTTTATAGAATCTCTGGTACTTATTTCACATCTCTCCTCCGACGATCCTTATGGTGCCCCTCACCCCGATACCGATCGTCTCTATCCCCTGACACTACTTGCCCCCCTGTATCAGTAACCCCGTAGCTAACTGCCCCAAAGGGCGCTACAATATATCCTACCAATCAGTTCCCACGCAGAGACATAATCGTTTTATCCCACCTGTCTTGAACATTCAGCTCTTAAGACGTTCTCCCTTTGTCCTATGATTCCCCAGCTTTAAACAAGCAACCACCGTTAACTACGTCATCAACTGCCACCTCTACGAACATACCAGCATTCTCTGTCATATTCCAACATCCCTTTGAGCAGTCCTGCGTGATTGTAAGTTCAGTAAAATGTCCTATATTTTGTAAAATTTACAAAATTATATTGTTTGTTATGTAGTGGGACACGAGCATATGCCAAGCGACATAAAATAAAAGAATAATTTTAAAAAATATTTGCTGGATGCTATATGTTGACCTTAAAATTCCATACTGTTTCCATGACATCGCGAGAAACAACTGAAAGGATTGCTTATTTAACAATTCGAACCATTAATATCGGGTATCCGGAAACGGCTAATGCCACAGAAAAGTTATTTTCAATAAACTCTGTTTATTAAACACATTTACATTTTGTGTGTAGTTCGTTTTAGTTTATCGCTTAAGGTTTATCAGTTATACAAGACTGTACAAAATTTATTTCGAATGAAGTGAATTTCACAGGTTATTCCCAAAAAAATCAAGATGCACATTTTTTTGTCGTGTAAATATTTTTAAAATACTTACTGTACTTTAGCCAAAATTGATATAGCACTTTTTTAGAAAATAAAAAATTTCGAATTATGTTCCGTGTAAAGGGTAGTTGAGGGTGGGAGGGTTTTTTCATGAAAATCTTCGTTTCGCATCTTTGGAAGGCCCTGAAGCTAAATAACAAGTTTGGTATTTATCCGATTGTTGGAGTTGCTGTTCAAATACGCACACAGACCTTTTCCTAAAAATGCTTTTTTGGGTACAAGGGCCCTCAAAACAAGTATTTCCAGTCAAATCTCGGTATCAAATTTTTGGTGGAATGCAACACGTTCTCTACCTACCATGTACGTGGTAGAGAAACCAAAAATATTACTTTGTGTGCTCCATTACTACTTTTTATGCAACTAAGTGTTGTCGGCTGAACAGCTGCTCGGGTGTAGAAGGCTAGGTAAATGATTAGTGAGATAAAACGTCAGGTATTGAGAGAGTGGGAAAGTGATTTTATGAGGTACTGAACGAGCCAGTTATGAGTTAACGAACGAGTAATTTAGTGATGCTGTAAGGTATCGATTGAGAGGATGACTGAGTGACTAAGATGACATAAGTGACCTACTGAGAGTCTGGGTGATTGCATGAGGCATTACCTGGGGGAATGATTGAGTGGCGTATTTAATGAGGCGGTGACTGAATGAGGTAAAATGAGTGATTTACTGATAATAGTGATTCCAGGAGACACTTACTGAGCGAATGATTGACTGAGGTATTGAACGAATAATTTAATGAGGCAGTCACTGAGTGGGGCATTGAGTGAGAGACTCAGTGAGACAGTGAAAGCATGAAGGAATGACTGAGTGAATGCGTGAGCTTTTGAATGAGCGAGTTAGGTATTCAGTGAATGAGTGACTGATGAGGCAGTATTTTTAACAGTTAAATAATTTCAGTCAAATTATATAATGTATAAATTCAATAACAGCCCGCCTTGAAGCAATATGTGTATGTAATAATTTGTAAAATGTATGTAACAGTCATTGTATATGCTTATATTATTGTAAACATGTTCAATACTATTATGTGAATGTATTACGTAATTTAATAATGTAGGAGCTGTGAGAATAATAAGTTAAACGTTGCTAACAATGAGGTAGCCTTGAGGCAATAATGAGTTTGAGAGTTTAATAATACTACTTCTGATTATTGGAGAAAAATCTTTAGTTAAAAGAAGGTATTCTATTGGATTAGGAATAGCCAATCAGAGACTTGAAATACAGAAATTTACAAGTTTAGACGGCTGAAATCAGTTCAGTTGCCTGCAGACAGTGTTCCTAACCAGGCGCAAAAAGTGTCCTCGAGAGATTTAATTCGTATTGTGTGAGACGAAAAATAAGTTTACGTGTTAAAAAGTGTAATTAATTAATGAAAAGAATCTCACAGCTCTCTATATCAGCGAAGTGTTATTTAAACCGTGTCAAGCATTAATAAAAGGAGTAAAGTAAAATTATAATCTGTGTAAGCCTACATTCTTGTCGCATCACAACTCTGCCAAGAGATACGTGTCCCTAACAATAATACTGACGCAGCCGAGATAAACATAAATATGTAATATTTAAAGAAACAGTCATATCGAAGTTAATATTTTTTTAAACTTGGGGCAAAGGCCACCTGAAAGTACATTTGGGACGAAGGCTACCGGAAACTGTTTACTATACTGCGGTTGCAACTACTACAAGTTCGGCTCCCCAACAGTTGAAATATAATACAACTCCTTCAATACAAACTACTTGAAATTGACGCCCAAAGCGAGGTAAAAATAACGTAACAAACCATCTTCTTCTCAAATTGGCTTCCATACGTGGAGCTAATAAATATCATCTTCACTGAGACACTGAATGAATGAAGAGGTGACTGGGATAATACGTCAGTTTTTGAGTGAGCGGATAAGATATTCAGTGAATAAATGACTGGGTGAGACACTGAATAAATTAATAAATGACTAAGTGAATGCGTGAGCTAGTGATTGATCAAGTAAGGTATTCAATGAATGAGTGACTGAGTGAGATACTGAATGAATGAAGAAATGACTAACAGAATACGTGAGCTAGTCAGTGAGTGGATTAAGTATTCTGTGAATGAGTGACTGAATGAGACAGTGAATGAATCAAGAAATGAGTGAGTAAGTTATTGAAGGAGTGACTGAAAGTGCGTGGTTGCATTAATTGTTAACTGAATGATTGAAAGACAGAGAGAGGGCTTCTTCAAGAGAATGGGAATGACTTTCTTAATTGAAACAGTGAGGCAGTGATACCATTATGGGGAAAACGAGGGAAAAAATGAAATGAATTAAAGTCTTACAGTTTAACCTTGCATTATCCTAGAGAATATTAACACTATTGAGCATTTTTACTTTTTTTCCTATTTCTATCACCTTGAACGACAATTTAACCTCCATTCCATTCCCGTCCGAAACACCCAAATAGGTAGACACTTTTCTCTGGAAGCTTCCCTACCCCTGGAGTTCGTCAGCACATGCACCTGCAATTCCTCCTCGGCACCAACCTGACAGTCTCAGGCTACCGCTTTGGTATTTTGAGCACGCACCAGATCTAAATCAAGTGAACCCTCTAGGTGACGAGTTTGGAGCTGAAAGATAAAACCTTCCTTCTATTTTTAACCGTTGGTAAAACTGAATGCAGCTTCTATGAGTATTTTTAAAACTATATGGAAGTGTTACCTTTCCGAAGTCATAATGGCGAGTGAACGTCGATCAGATTGAATTAACTTCCGCCAGCGTGGCTCAGGAAATTATAGCCCAGTTTATCAGCGCTGTCAACCAGCACGTCGCGCTAGGTAAAAACCTCGCTGTGCGCCTCGCTTCACAAGCTAATAGAAGTGGCATTATCGAACTGGTGTTACAACATGCAATCTGTTTAGTGGTCATTTATGCAATTGTTCTTTGACGTTGGCAAGCCGAATCACTGGAAACCCCAAACAACGGTCCGGTCTCTAACCACCGTCATACTCTCAAGATAAACTCAGCAACTTCAGTTATCTTACTTAGCTCAGGGAAGATTAGCAATGACTGCTATAAGAAGATGCTAAAAGAAAATCCCAGATATGCAAATTAAATGGTTGGAAAGGGTTTACAAAGCTGTAGTTGAAGCAAAAATGGTCTATGGATCAGAGATTTGGGGAAGTGACAAAGGATGGGAGATGATTGATAAAGTACATAGATCGTTCTGTAAATGTATGTTAGGTTTATCTATTTCATCACCTAATGGAGCAGCAATGTTAGAGTTGGGAAGAGCAGGTAGCAAGGGCATGATAGTAGAAAGGATACTTAAATATTGGCATAGATTGAAATCATTGACGAGCATAATATCTTGAGGCAATGTTTAATAATACAAGAAAAATCTAGTGATGGGATGAACTGCGCTCAAGGAATAAGGAGAATTTTACAGGAAATAGGAATGGGTAACTTATGGGAGGAGAGAGAGGGGTTAGTTAAAGGTTTTAAAGGAAGTGAGGAACAGAGTAGAAGATACAGAGAAACAGGAATTATTTCAAAGTCTGGAAGGAAAGAAAAGTTTGAAACCATATAGACAATTAAAGGTGGACTGGGGAAGGGAGAAGTATGTGGATGTAGATAATAGTAAGTGCATATAGGCTAAGGGGAGATAGGAAGGGAGTGAATTTGGATAGGTGTCCTCTTTGTGGAGAGGCAGATAATGATTTGCATTATATAATTGAATGTGAAGAAACTAAGTTGTGGAGAGATCAGTTTTTACCTAAAGAATGGGAGCATGTTAACAAAGAAGTATTAAAAGTTAGGATAATCAAAATATAAAAGGATAGGAGAATATATGGGAGAGTAAGAGAAAAATGGTTTAGAAGAATAAAGCAATATGAATTTGTTATGACCCACCATGCATAAATAACCACGGTGTTAAAATGCATGATGGACTAAAGAAAGAAGAAATAGCAACTCAAAGTAATATATTAAAAATTGTAAGAATTTTGTATAGCATTATGGAAATAAATAAATACATACATATTACCGAGCGAGGTGGCGCCGCGATAACGCCTGCGACTCGCATTCTCGAGGTTCCGGGTTTGATTCCCGGCGATCGCCCACTCTGACCCATGTGTTTTTCGTGGTTTCCCTGTGGTCGGCAGGTGAATGCTGGAGTACTTTCATCTCTATCACGATTTCCTTTCCAATATTTCTAGTTCATTCTGTTTCCTTCTCAACTTTCAGGTCTGCCTCTAGCTCACCTTAAGAGGTGTTTCCAACCCCTACAGCTGCCGTGGTGCAGGCACTGCGAACCCTTAGCACTCGTAACACTTCTGATGTTACTAGAAGTACGCCGAACATCTGAGCCCCTTCCGGAAGAGAGCTCTTCGGATTGGGTTGGACTCGGCGGGGCAGTTGTTCCCGAAACCTATTGGAGATGGGTACGTCTAGGTAAGCTCTGTTCTCCGGTACCAAGCTGGTAGACACTGGCTACACCTATCGGCCCCACCGAGGTTGTTTGGTAGTAATCCCCATCTGTGGTTGACGCTCGTAAGTGGCGTATCCCCTTCCGTCCCTGTAAAAGCAGGAGGGCGGTGTATACTGTGCTAATAGAAAGCCCTATGGACTTGACACCTGGGTCCCCTGAGTAGCCAGAACTCTCGCTCATTGTTTCGTGGCTTATGGCAGTGCCGGACAGATGGCGGCTCTCTGTTGCTCCAGCCTGGGACGGGTCTATGAGTTTGGAAATGTTAGGGACTCCCGCGCATCCTTGTGGCTTATTTATCCATGACCTGTAGCCTCCTGTGGTTCCGTCACCTCATCCCTTCCTCCTGGATAGTGGTAGACACAATAGATTTCTGTAGGTCACAGAGTCTAAGTGGCACCCTGTGTTGAATAACCTATACCTACATAAATGTTCTTGTAATCTCGTCACTGGTAAAGCTATAAAGGAAATAATCAAGTAAGATTACTATGAATATTTATAACTCAGGAAATATTTAAAATAATGATGTACAAAATCATGTATTAACCTTTGTAAAAGGGTTTACGACTCTGCACCACAAAACATGGACATAGCGAAACACGAACTACCGAAAGGTACAAACCAGGACGCAGGAAAACGGACTGAGGTTGTAAAGCCAAAGAAGAATATCGGGAAACGACATAACGTGAAGGGATACATTATAAAATAAGATGAAACGGTTTTACTGCTAAAGGGTCACAGAAATCAATGGATACTTCAAGAATGGACATGTCAAGACCAGCTCGAAAGCTTTAAGATTGCTAAGAGTATTTTGGGCGTGTATCTGCAGAAGAATATAATATCGTTGGTTTGTTAATATTTCATTATAAGCTTTTCATTTTTACAGAAGACTAACAATGCATTCTGTTAATAAGGGGTTAAAAATAGTCCTTGGAAGTCCTGATTAGCTTACGACGCGTGTTTTTAAAGTAAGTGCCGTTTTAATATTTTGTCGCGGTTTTGAGCACGCGCGATCACTTCATGCAGTAGGAAGCCAGACGCAGCTGTGAGAGACAGTCATTTTGTGGTTTCGTGTTGTTAGAGCGTTTCAAAATGTCCAAAGCAAACGAGCGACCCGTCGACTGTGAAGTCAGATCAGTGATTCGTTTTTTAATGCGAGAAATGTTACGCCAGCAAACATTCATCACCAAATGTGTGAGGCTTATGAGGAAACAATGATGCCCGGCCACACACACACACACACACACACACACACACACACACACACACACAAACGCAAACAAACTCAAAATCTGATCGCACCATTTGGTTGGGAACAATTTGACCACCTTCCTTACAGTTCGGATTTGGCACCAAGCGATTTTCACCTCTCAACGACGATGATGTTATGAAACAAGAAGTGCACTCTTGCCTTTCATCACAGACGGCATCATTCTTTGACGGAAGCATGCAGAAAATTGTTTCCCGTTACGGCAAGTGGTGGAATAACGGCAGTGAGAGAGAAGGGTGTAAGGTAATGAATGATAATAAAGTATTTGGAAACTAATGTTCTGTTACTTTTTAAAACGCTTTCCGTAATTACACAAAAAATTATCATTGTACCTGAAACGTAAGTGTCCAATGTTTTGTCCAACCCGTTGTGTACGTGAATCAGGAGTTAAAATATGAATAGTTCTTTTTAAGTTGAAATTTACTTTAATGTTTTTACTTTCTCTAGTAAGTAGGGGAAGTATTGCATTCCACCCAAAAATTCGATACGGGGATTTCACAGGAAATACATGTTTTGAGATGTCCTGAATCCAAATAAAGCATTTTTTAAAACATGTCCGTGTTTATGTCTGTGTGTTTCTATGAACACAAAAACGAAAATTCTGATAAACACCAAACTTGGTATTTGAGTGTACTATCTTCCAAGGATGCGACTGGAAGATTTTCAAGAAAGTCACCCCACTCAAGACTACCTTTTACATGGAAATTTTTAAAGTGTTTATTTTCTCAAAAATGACTGTAACGATTTTGATTAAAATAGTATATATTTAATATATTTTTATGGCAAAGGAAATGTATATCTTGAATTTTCTGGGAATGTCTTCAAAAGTCAGATTTTTTTTGTCGAGTGAACCATTTCCGAGATATTCGTCGTTATTTCTTTGAATTTTCCAATACTTATACTCTTTCTCAAATGGGAATTCGTTATTCGTTTGTTTTAATGTCCTGGTAATACAAAGAGAATGGAATGCGCCACATAGCAACCAACTATTAAAATATTTGACTATCGCTTAAAGCCTACCAATTCCCCTTGCATCTACAAGAAAATTAGCAATAAAATTAACATCTGGATTAACATGAAGCATATGGAGAATAAGCGTTTGTAAAAATAGTTTGTACAAGAGTAGAGAAAGTCATGTGAGTGTAACACATCAGATTTTTTTCTGTAGAATGTTTTGTCATTTATTCTTTATCCTCTGTGTGCAAGGTCCAGGTCCTTTCTTGATTTTTTTCAGACATCTCTTCTATGATTGTTATGCCCTTGGATATTTGCAACTTGTTGCACTTCTTTTGGGTGCACTAACCCTTAGTTGTTTACGCGTTGCTCGCTGTCATGTCAATGTGTACTTCGTGCCGCGCACAAAACCTCTCATGTTTTCTTATAACCAAGATGGGGTATACAATATAGAGTTGATAACAGCAAAGTTTCTCCAGACGAGGATGTGTCGCATTGATGGTGCGTGAAAGAGGTGACGGGGTGTATGTCGTTGAGCAAGGCTAACTGATCAGAGCGACGCTCAAGTGGGCCCCACGGCTGCCTAGACGGGTCTCTTCATTAATTCGTAGCCTTTACCAAACGTGGTGTGCTACCGCCCTAGGTTTGAATTAAATCAGATAATTACAAACTAGTACGTGGGTGTTCGAGAGCCTGACGACATGCCTAGGTTCAGCTTGGTGCCGCATATTCTGCACGTAGCTGAGGTTTGTGAAGAAGGTAGTATCTTTTACGTTGTTTGCCTGTTTCTTTAAATATTATTTACTTATGTTTGCCTCGGCTGCGTCAGTATTATTGTTAGAGACATGGATGTCTTGGCAGGGTTGTGATGCGACTGAATAATGTAGGCTTACACAGATTATAATTTTTAATTCACTCCTTTTATTAAAGCTTGATACAATTTATATAACACTTCACTGATAGAGAGCTGTGAGATTCTTTTATTAATTACTTGCACTGATCTTTATCATATTAAAAATTAAATAGCTCTTATTACTTTCTCTACTACGTATAGTAACTAGGGGAAGCATTGTATACCACCCAAAAATTTTATACCGATATTTCACCGGAAATACATGTTTTGAGACCCCTGAATCCAAAAAAAACATTTTTGGAAACATGTTCGTGTGTGTGTGTCTGTGAACAGCATAACTCAGAAACGAACAGTCGGATAAACACCAAACTTGGTATTTAGGTTCAGTATCGTCCAGAAATAAGACACGAAGGTTTTCAAGAAAATCTCCTCACCACAGATTACCCTTTAAATGGAACATTTTTTGAAAAATTTAATTTTCTCAAAAACGGCTCTAACGATTTTGATTAAAATATCATATGTTTAAGAAATTTTCATGGCAAATGAAATGTATATCTTGAGTTTTCTGGGAATGTCTCCAAAAGTATTCTTCATTGTGAACGACTTTTGCATAACTGGTAAACCATAAGAGATAGACAAAATTTTACTACACAAAAATGTAGATCGCGTTAAAATACGCAATTTATGTCATATACATTTTTGTTGTTGACTGAACCATTTTCGAGATATTGCTTGTTATTCCCTTAAATTTTCAATACTTATTTTCTCAAATGGGAATTCATTATTCATTTTTTTGTCTTGGATATGGAAAGAATATTAATCTGTGGCAAGGAGAATGGTGCTGCACATAGCAACCAGCTATTAAGAGATATGTCTATGCTTAAAGGCTACTGTATTTCTATATTGCCCTTGAAAATACAAAACAAGGGGAACATAGTTAGGCCTTAAGCGATAGTCAAATATTTTTAGAACTGGTCGCTATTTGTAAAATGTAATTCTCTTTGCATGTCAAAAGATCGTTTCTGCAAATGTTTATCTCTATTAATATGAAATAGATGGAGCATAAGAGTTTGTAAAAATGGTTTGTACAAGAGTAGAGAAAGTCATGTGAGTGTAACACATCAGATTTTTTCTGGTAGCGTCTTTCCATTTCAGCGATGTCCTGATGGAAACGCTCGCCATGTTGTCGCTGACAGTACCGAGGTTCTCAGGGAGGAAGTCAAGATGGGAGTCCAACATGTGTATTTTCAAAGACATATTACAGCCTATGATCTTGTAGTTTTCAATCAGCTCACTGACAAGTTCTCTGTTATGTTCAGATCTGTAGTTTCATAGAAAATTTATGACAATGTATTGGAAAGGGAACCATGCAGCTCGTTCTTGCATGTTTAACAGGCTTTTAAACTGTGAATCTTTCATAAGGTCTCTAATCTGAGGGGCAACAAATATTCCCTCTTTTAGTTTCGCTTCACTGATGTTTGCAAACTTAGTTTTCAGGAACAGAAATGCACTCCCGTCACGATTCATTGCTTTCGCAAAGCTCTTAATGAAACCCAGTTTGGTGTGTAATGGAGGCAATAAGATTTTGTCAGCGTTTTCAAGTTCTTGATAAATATTTGCCTGTCCTGAATTGAATGACTCTCTCTTTGGCCAGCTTTTTTTAACAGAGTGATTGCTTCTATCTCTACGATCCCACATGCAAAAGAGACAGCAAAATTTTGTATAGTCAAGTTGAAATGTAAGTAAGATAGCTATCACTTTAAAATCTACAAATATCTGCCATGAATAGACGTCATAGCGCATACTAGATAGCAAGAGATGCATATTCACGTAACTCTTCTTCATACCAACTGCGTGGGCTACAGGAATGGATGTAAACTTGTTTCTATTGTTTAGCAAGACTCCTTTCAAGCTTGTTTTCGAGGAGTCATTGAACAAACATCAACCTCAGATTTATGTTCAACATCCGGGAACTCCATCAAAGAATCAACACTATTACAGAAAACTAGGTCCTCCTGTTTAGAAAACAAATGCTCAAATTCCTTTTGGCGTTGACGGAAAGAACTTACTTAACATCCTGCGGGAGGTGCCAGCCTTTCAATCTTGAAGCAGCTAACTAGGCTTTACTTTTAGACAATCCAAGATCACGAACGAAATCATTTGGATCCCCCCGTGCTAGAAAGTGCGGTTTGTTTATGATAACTCCTACAAATTCTCGGTCACACTGTTGTTGTAATGTTATCAACCCTTCCAAAATCTTCGGTCTCATTTCTGTCGTCTGCTGGAGTTATACCTTTTTCACTATAAGCTGAAAGGAGATGTAAACAAAACCACGTGACAAGAGAGCACCCCATTGGGCGGTGGGCAAACTACAACCTTTCGTCCTTAGCATGTCGTCTCTTCCTTTACAAAAAAAATCTGATGTGTTACACTCACATGACTTTCTCTACTCTTGTACAAACTGTTTTTGCAAACGCTTATTCTCCATATGCTTCATGTTAATCTTATTGCTAATTTTCTTGTAGATACAAGGGGAATATGGTAGGCTTTAAGCGATAATCAAATATTTTAGGAGCTGGTTGCTATGTGGCGCATTCCATTCTATTTGCATGTCCAGTACATAAAAAAATGAATAACGAATTCCCATTTGAGAAAAAGTATAAGTATTGGAAAATTTAAGGGAATAACAAGCAATATCTCGAAAATGGTTCACTCAGCAACAAAACTGTATATGATATAAATTGTGTATTTTAACGCGATCTACAATTTTTGTGCAGTAAAATTTTGTCTATCTCTTATGGTTTACCAGTTATGCAAAAGTCGTTCACAATGAAGAATACTTTTGGAGACATTTCCAGAAAATTCAAGATATACATTTTATTTGTCATGAAAGTATCTTAAATATATGATATTTTAATCAAAATCGTTGTAGCCATTTCTGATAAAATTAAAATTTTCGAAAAATGTTCCATGTAAAGGGTAATCTGGGGTGGGGGTTTACTTGAAAACCTTCGTGTCGCATCTCTGGAAGATACTGAACCTAAATACTAAGTTTTGTGTTTATCCGACTGTTCGTTTCTGAGTTATGCTGTTCACCGACACACACACACGGACATGTTTCCAAAAATGCTTTTTTTTTATTCAGGGGGTCTCAAAACATATATTTCCGGTGAAATCTCGGTATCAAATTTTTGGGTGGAATACAATACTTCCTCTACTTACTATACGTAGTAGAGAAAGTAAACATATTGTAACAGTTCAAATTATGAATCTAAATGTATTTGTTCAGATTCACCTTAACTAAATGAACCGTTACAGCAGAGGGTTTAAGAGGCTATGCGCAGGCGCTGTAGTTCATTTCCGGTTTCCGGATGAGCCACCAGTGTACTTTTGCAACGTGTTGAGAAAATCACGTTTCCGTGGGGAATTGAAATCGATTTGAGTCAAAGCGAATGCATCCGCATTTCCATGTTAAATTCAATACGTATTGAGTTCGATTTGGATAGACAAAGTTCGAGAATAAAATAATTCAAGGCTTTTATGTTGGTCAACTTGCATTTTGGTTGCTGAACCTCTTAAATATATGTTAATTTGTTTTTCTGTATATTTTAAGTGGGTTTTGAGGTTAGTGAATGTTTTTCAGAAGAATAAATTGCGAATTATGGAAGCGATAAAAGTGGTTTTGCTGTGTGTTTTATTATACGTGTGATTAACGGTTTCCGCTAACAAAAACAAAATGACGAGCGTGCAGCGTGTTACGAATATAGTTAGAGGATAGCAGCTTTGGATACGGTAGGGGTTTCCATGCAACAAATTTTTGATCCGATCCTACTTTCTAAGAGTTGGCCATTGTTTAGCAATAATTGAACTTGTTTGTCAGTGATGCAGAATTGTTGTTGGGATAGCTTGGGTCGCGTTTGTTTTCTGTTGTGTTTCAACCTATAGTGCTAATCGTTTATTTAACTTATTGATTCACAAAAAGTTAAAACATAAGTGGTATACTGATATTAGTCATTAAATGAATGATTTCTAAAGCCTGAAGTTAAGAGCAGTTTAATCCAGTACCTTTAATCACAGAAGCAGAACTGTTCAGGTACAACTTTTATTTGTCTACTCTTAGTATTATGTGTTAGAAGTTTAGGATGTAAGACAAAATATAGGAATAAGACGTACAATGTTTAAAAGCTAATGATCCCCAAGCTGCGCAATATACTGTATTCGTATTCTGTCTGAAGCAATTTCCTCTCACATGAAATAGGCTTGTTGAATTGTTATTTGCCCCACGCTTTGGGAGCCAATTTGAAGATACTTTTATGCTTCACGTATGGAAAGCCAATTTAAGTAGGTGTTGTATTGTATTTCAACTGTTGGGGAGCCGATCTTGAAGTAGTTGTAACCACGTATGGTACCCGGTGGCCTTCGCCCCAATGTTTAAAAATATTAACTTTGTAATTTGAATGTTTCTTTAAATATTATATATTTATGTTTGCCTCGGCTGCGTCAGTATTATTGTTAGAGACACGGTTCTCTTTGAAGGGTTGTGGTGCGACTGAAGAATGTAGGCTTACACAGATTATAATTTTAATTCACTCCTTTTTATTAATTCTTGACACGGTTTTAATAACAGTTCACTGATATAGAGAGCTGTGAGATTCTTTTGTTAATTACTGGCACTTTTTAACACGTAAACTATTTTCATCTCACACGAATGCGTATTAAATTTCTCGAGGACTCATCTCGCGTCCGGTTAGAAACACTGTCTATAACCAACGCGTCCAGTTATGAGCGTTGTCTACAAGCAACTAACTTGTAAATTTGTAAATTTTGCTATTTCAAGTCTATGATTGGCTATTCCTAATCCAATAGAATACTTTTATTTAATTAAAGCTTTTTCTGGTTGTTGAATGGCTATTTTATAAACTGTCTCAAAATTTACATTATTGTTGCTCCAATAATGAGTAGTAGGATTATTAAACATTATTACTCATTATTGCCTCAAAGTTACCTCATTGTTAGCAACTTTTAACCTATTATTCTCACAGCTCCTACATTATTAAATTACGTTATACATTCACATAACATTATTGAACATGTATACAATAATATAAACATATATAATGACTGTAATATAAACTTTTTATGTTGTTACATATACATAATGCTTTAAGGCGGGCTGCTATTATATTTATATTACATAATTTGATAGAAATCATTTGTGTTAAAAATACTGCCTCACATAGGTAAGTCATTCTCCACGTGGTGCTGCCATGTGCTCGGCGGAGTGATACATTTAAGTTTTGTTTACTTCTGCTTTCAGCTTATAGTGAAAAAGGTTTAGTATGGGAAGGCTTGGTCCAAGAGGCACTGGTCGAATTGCTGATTCTAAAGATGGATATTTAACAGTATGTTTGGACTTTAAATTTATTCCAGATGTATTAAATATGTCAAGAAAAGTTTGTCAAGCAGAAGTAGCAGTCTGTTATATGATTCTTAGGTCCCCCCTATATCATACGAACTTCAAAAGGTATATGACGGGAACCTTTTAACCTGCCGGTTAATAGTGGCACACATTTGGCGCACCAGATTTCCGGAACCTAAAACTTATTCTGAACTATTTTATTATCAAAATAGCATTCATAAGCTCTTGTAATTCGAGAACTCAAATTTCGCCTCTGCGCTTTTAAAGTGAATTCACCACAAATGTAACAAAACTTGTTTTTATCATTTACCACTTGCCAGATATTACCCTCCTCCTAATTCACAATGCTTAAGAAAACACACTATTAGCTGACACTACACTTGTTAATTCACACATACAGGATTAGCTTCTTTCATTAAACAAAGGCTCTACTCCTCTGGCAACTATGCAGGATCCCTTCTACCTGTATCAGACCTTCTATATCTGTTGTTGGAGTAAACAATGACCTAGGCGGGAAAGCCATAGTTTTGTGAGTGGAAGCTCATTGTTGAACATTGTCATTCCTGAGGTCACAGACAACAATCGCCTAAGCAAACATGTCATTTGTTGACCTAATGAAATAAAATTATTTTCTTTTAATCAGTGCATATACCGCTCTATGCTAAGAAGCATAAAAACAGTTTTTTTAATATTACAAAAAATTGGTGGGTGATGCAACATTGCTGGCTTCATTTTTGGATTTGGCAGATACAAATACATATGAATCAGCAGAAAATATTTGACATTTTCATTGTCGACCCACTTAATGATGGTCATCCAGATTAATGTGGATCAGTGCTGTTAATCGTGTTTTGGTGTAACAAATATTGGATGACATAAGCGTGATTGGATATTATCTCTGCTATCCAATGCCAAAATCTTAATCCTCCAGTCACATTTCCCATAACTGTGATAATATACCCTGTTTTCTCTATATTAATCAAACGAACCATTACACAACGTCACCCAATCCTTCCAATTCCCTTACTGACGGGAAAAAAATCTCAGGAATTAAAAGTTAACTTATATAAAATGAAATGTAGAAAGTTTTCAGAATATGTCTTGACCACTTCTCTGCAGCTGGGCATGTCACAGCCGGCCACCCCTGTACCTACTCTTAACTTCGTTTGTGTGTAAAATCTTACTTTATTCAGGTAGTAAATGCTGGTAATACCCTCACTCAGATAAACAGACATTGTGCCCGTAGACAGATTTAATTCAATCATTGTAATGCTTCTGATTTTATTCGTACATTTTCCTCTAGTTCTTTCATGTTTGAGAATTTGTTTTGTAAACTGTGTCAATTTAAAACTGGCCGGGTCTAAGAGACGAGCTCGAATTGGGTACTTCCGTGAGCGCTCGAGGTAGTCAGGCTTTGTTCACAAGTCTGAGTTTATTCTTGTAGTAGTTATAATGGGGAACACAACTATAATCACAAAAGTCTGCCGAGAAAATAATACATATACGGGATTTCAAGCACACAGATGTTTCAACTTTGAATATTTATAACCAAAACACACTTTATTGATGTATGGTTCTCACGTTGAGTATGACTAAAGCTGGTTACAATGCCACACTTACTGCAGCACTGTTAGCTCAGTGGTAGAGAGTTAGTTTACTGTTCCTGAACTGCAAGTTCAAATCTCCGTGGAGGTACTCAACCACCCTCCCCCTTTAATTTTAAATACATGAGTAAAATTAAAACAGGTTTTTTTAATTGTTGTGTATGTGGAGTTTATTTAGTAATCTGTTATACCGGTAACCATGACATTAATTTATCGATCTGGATGAGGTTTCATACTCATTCAATGTAATTTTATAACCACAAATTTCACCACTATTGTAATTATATTTTTAAGTGAAATGAAGTAACACAAAAAATGTTGTTGATGTTACAGTAAAACCAGATGTGAAAAATAAAATATAACATTCCACTCGAGCTGGTTGTGGGAGATAAGTAACAGTGCCTTGTGGCCTGTGTTATAGATGAAAGGATGGATGAAAGGAAAGATGATGATGGAGCAGTTGGTGGAATGAATGGCGGGGGAAACCGGAGAACCCGGAGGAAATCCGCCCAGACGCCGCTTCGTCCACCACAAATCCCACATGCGGGTCCCTGGGATTGAACCCGGGCCGCCTCGGTGAGAGGCGAGCGGTCTAATTACTCGGCCACGGCGCCGCCGTATATTGAACTCTCCAGTGTAAGTTAAAAACCTTAGAAAATGCCAAACTATGTGGAGAGTGAAGGACAACATTTCCAACTCGCTTATGATAAGTTACGTGCTTATTATAATTGTAATTATAACTGTAGATATGGGAACGTTAAGCTGTTGCGGGGATATAACTGTTTCGCTGTAGTCCGAGCCAGCGCGCGAGCCGTCATGCGCTTGCGCAGTGTGAAGGAAAAGCACATAAAGTCACTGAGAGTTTTCTATTCATTAATAATTACAAAACTATTAAAGACAGCAACTTGCTGTTTTCTGCATTACATTTGGGAACTCAAAAAAAGTTTCATTCATTTTAGTTTCTATGGCAACATACATTTTGTTTGCTATTCAGTGAAATGGAGTGGCAGCACAGTGTGCAGTTTGGTATACAAAGACGGAATCAGTGATCCAAACACAAAGAAACTTGAGAAGGACGTACCAGCGGGACCAACCAACACCAAACAGCAATAAGGGTTGGGATGGAGACCGGCGATCTTGACAACAAAGGAATTGCACGGCGTAGCATAAGTGGTGAAGATATCGAAAGACTTCGCGTATCATTTCAACGAAGTCCACAGAAATCGATTCGGGCAGCATCTAGAGGATTGCATATGCCACCAGCTCTAGTTCATAAGGTGTTACTCAAGAATCTTCTGCTCCATCCGTGCATACTGCGGTTGCTGCAACATCTGAAACCTGGTGATAAGTCGAAGAAGGTTTCATTTTGCTGTTGATACGTAGCGCAATATCGAAGGGGACCCACATTATTTGAACCGCACTGCTTCCTGGGCTAGTCAACTTTTCGTATGTCCGGATAGGTTAATAGATACAATGTCTGAATATGGGGATCGTGCAAGTTTGTGAAATGAAAATTCTCGTCCGAAGGTGAATGTGTGGTGTACCATGTGAAGAAAGATGGTTTGTTACGTTATTTGCACCACGCTTTGGGCGTCAATTTGAGAAATGGTTTGTATTGAAGGAGTTGTATTATATTTCAACTGTTGGGGAGCTGAACTTGAAGTACTTGCAACCGCACGTATAGTAAACAGTTTCCGGTAGCCTTCGCCCTAAATATACTTTCAGGTGGCCTTTGCCCCAAGTTTAAAATAAATATTAACTTTGTAATTTGACTTTTTCTTTAAATATTATATATTTACGTTTGCCTCGGCTGCGTCAGTATTATTGTTAGAGACACTTTTCTCTTAGCTGGGTTGTGATGTGACAAGAATGTAGGCTTACACAGATTATAATTTTACTTCACTCCTTTTATTAATGCTTGACACGATTTAAATAACACTTCACGATATAAAGAACTGCGAGATTCTTTTTATTCATTAATTACACTTTTTTTAACACGTAAACTTATTTTTCGTCTCACACGAATACATATTATATTTCTCAAGGACGCTTTTTGCGTCTGGTTAGGAACACTGTTTGCAGGCAACTGACTTCTAAATTTGTAAAATTTTCTCCTTTTCAGTTTCTGATTGGCTAATCCTACTCCAATAGAATACCTTCATATAACTAAAGATTTTTCTGGTTGTTGATTGGCTATTTTTAAACTGTTTCTAAAATTGTATTATTGCTGCTCCAATAATGACTAGTACAATTATTAAACATTCTTACTCCTTATTGCCTCAAGGTTACCTGAGTGTTAGCAACTCTTGACCTATTTCTCATAGCTCCTACATTATTAAATTACATAATGCATTCACATAACATTATTGAACATGTTTACAATAATATAAGACTATACAATGACTGTAATATACACATTTTATATATAGTTACATAGACATATTGCTTTAAGACGGGCTGTTATTGAATTTACATATTATATAATTTGACTGAAATCATGTAAGTGTTAAAAATACTGCCTCACATGATACATTATCAGTTCATTGGAGCATGCTGATTTTTTCTCTCTCTCTCTTTCTTCAAGAGGCTACTGTTAATGTAGCAAATTACTTTGACATGTGCTTACAATTGCATCCGCTGTTTGGCTTGATCCCTTCTTGCCTGTTGCACAACGTAGCGGTCATCTGCTGCTGTAGTTGAGGTGGTGGACCACCACCTCTCCTTGGGACAGCCGTGCCTGTGGTTTGGAAGGTTCCCCATGCACGTGAAACAATGCTGTGAGCAATTCCAAACTCCTAAGCAACACTCGTCACACTTCGCCCTTCTTCCAGTTTCCCGATGATTCTTCCCCGTGTGAAGCCATCCAAATGGGTCAACGGACCCTGTTACAATGAAGAACACGACTAAGTGCACCGTAACAGCTCGCTAATTGCTACACACCGTCTTTTACTGTTTCGTCAACTGCCCCGTGTTGCGAGACCAGACCCATTGGGCACTACAGACTCGCTACACTCACGCCATGTGACGTCCATCTTTCTGTGTGCGTGTGAGAGACCTCTCAACATGCTCCCGCACCTTCATCTAATTCCACCAAGTACTTCATTTGTTATGTTACTTTAATCATCTCGTCCTTAAGTATTGCACACCAGTGTATATTGTTATGCCATAGACATAATTATCACTTAATAATGTGCCATTCTCCATCTTCTAAATAAATTTAGAAATAGTTACCCACGAGATTTTCTAATACAGCTTACAAATTCGTCATGAAAATATCTTCAATGCCCTCTGACGCAGCTCTACAAAATCATACATTACGTTATTTTTAAATAAACAACGCTATGTATGGTTTTGTTTCACAGAATAATACCATGGAAAACCAAAATGTATAATGCCGAGTCGTAGAACCAAGCACGTATTCGTTACATAAGGAGAGTGTGTTGTTCTTTTTACAACATTCAACCCTCGTTACTTGGAATGCACAACAACAACAACAACAACAACAAAAGCCACAAAAAGAATAAGCCAACTTAGAATGTTAAGCAAATAATCACCAACTGTCCTCACATTCTCGAGGAAGCATCAACAATGGAATTCATTGCACCATTGGCGCGATTCCTCAAGGTTAAAACATTGACAAAGCAAAAATACTGCTGGTGTACTTTTTACAGCGCGCTTGCTGGAAGGTTAAGCAACGCAGTTGTGAATTCGGCTGCGGTGTAACTACTCAGTTCTTACAGTTTTGTCCTAGTGTTTATAAAGTTAACTCTTTCATGAAAATGTCGCTTAGTAAGCCATTAACAGCGCTGGATATAGATCAGCAAGTTTAGAGTTGTTATCTTCATAGGACGCATAGAAAGGTATGGTTTTCATTTCTCCATTTGTATATTACATTTCCATTATTGTGTCTCTTCTTGTTTTCTTGTAGTTTTTAAGTGAACATTGCTATGGCATTTATAACAAACGAGTAACGTTCTGACGAAACGAAGTGAAGTGTGACAACCGCGTAGTCACTCCATATTGGTTGTCACGAAACCTCAAAAGATTTGGACCGCAAAGTTAGTATTCCAGCGTGTTTCATTTGGAGCAATGTGTGTTTTATAGTGATTTATTAAGTTATTTCCAATTCCCAGTAAGAAAGGAAGCACAAAGTAATCTGTTCCTTCGTTCGCCCTATGAATTTTCACTTGTATTCAGCATTACTAGCACATGGCGTATGTTTTCAAAGAGGCCTTAAGCCTTGTTGATATGTTGAAAGTAGAGACGTAGTCTTTCTCAGTTGTTGGCGTCAATACATTCCTAACAGACACATTCTCGTCAGAAGAACACAGTAAAGTGTTTAGGTTGTCCAGAATTCAATCTAGGCTAGTGGACTGCTGTCAAGTATGGTGAGCCTCCGAGAAAGACTGATGGGAGTGGCAACAAAGTCTTGGACTGCCCGCCAGGTGGACTTGTCAGACCTGTGCATGTTGAAATTGGATATTTTCCGGATGAAGCTTCTGAGCTGGATGGAATTTAATAAACTTTTCACTCATTATTGCGTGCTTGTTATGAATTTTCCTATATATTTTGCTACAACTGTGAACTGAATTTGAATACATAATTTTGTATGTTTCCTTTTTGTTCCGTTCCTGAATTTTATGATGTTCGGCGTTTGTGTTGTTTTTGTACCAAGATGTAAATAAATATGTAGCCAAAATGTAGCGCTCATGACCCCCCCCCCAGCAGTTTTGCGCCATCCAAAACCTTGATGCAGAATTTAAATGAGATGAAACAGACATATGAATTTAAAATGAATTAAAATCAAATTAGAATTGTAATTTCAAAGAAGTACACAAGGACTGACAAGTTTACCATTATTATGTATACGTTGTGTTAAAAACTGTAAATTAAGAATTGTTGGAAAGTACTATATATACTTATAAGATTTAATATTTCAAAAAAAGCTTATACTTGAGAAGTGATTGTTTACCTCCACGTATGGACGCCAATTTGAGAAAGGAGTATTTTAGGAGTTATATTATTATTTGCCCACGGTTTAAAAAAATTAACTTTGTAATTTAACTGTTTCTTGAAATATTATATATTTATGTTTGCCACGGCTGCGTCAGTATTTGTTAGAGACACGTTTCTCTTAGCAGGGTTTTGGTGCGACAAGAATGTAGGCTTAAACAGGTTATAATTTTACTTCACTCCTTTTGTTAATTCTTGATACGATTTAAATAACACTTCACTGATATAGGGAGCTGTGAGATTCTTTTACGAATTACTTGCACTTTTTAACACGTAAACTATTTTTCGTCTCACACGAATACGTATTAAATCTCTCGAGGATGTGTCTCGCGTCCGGTTAGGAACACTGTTTGCATGCAACTGCATTGATTTCAACCGTCTAAGCTTGTAAATTTCCGAATTTCAAGTCTCTGATTGCCTAATCCTACTCCAATAGAATACCTTCATTTAACAAAAGCTTTTTCTGGTTGTTGATTGGCTATTTTTAAACTGTCTCAAAGTTTACATTATTGTTGCTCCAATAATGATTAGTAGCATTTAAACTTTCAAATTCATTATTGCCTCAAAGTTACCTCATTGTTACCTCATTGTTAGCAACTTTTAACTTATTATTTTTACAGCTCCTACATTATTAAATTACGTAATACATTCATATAACATTATTACACATGTTTACAATAATATAAGCATATGTAATGATAGTTACATACATTTTACAAATTATTACATACACATATTGCTTCAAGGCGGGCTGTTATTGAATTTACATATTATATAATTGGACTGAAATTATTTAAGTGTTAAAAATACTGCCTCATATTATAAAAAGAAGGAACATATATTAAAATTTTGTTTAGTGTAAAAAGAACGAAGGAAATGGAAATTAAATAACGCACTTAGAGAAAATACGTTAACAATAAGTAACGAAAACATTGCATTCGCAATATTTACACACAAAAGGTAATGAGATATATAAATAAAAGTGAAAACTAAAGGTAGAAACATGCTAAAGAAGAAATTCATATCATATATATATTGAGTTTAGTAACCAAATAGAAAGTAAACAATATTCAATATTTTTAATAACACTGAAGAAAATGTTCATAAGAAACCGTCATCTTGAGCAAGGCTCAAAAAATGTTTAAACTGTAAAGCATATTATCTTGTGTTATATTCTAAAATAATTATCAACAAAGACTTGTGATATACAGCATCTTCGTTTTATTACAAGGCCACAACCGCCTTGCATGCGTATTGGCCGAGACAGCAGTGCCCTCGGTTACTTCAGTGACCACAGAAGCGGTGCAGGAGTGCCAAGGGTACGTTTATCAGCTTGAACTGTCTCAGTTGTTGCTTTGTCTTCGTGTTGTGAAGTGTTTCGACAATACGTGTGCTGTGTGTGATTTCCTTAGGAATGTTATTCTCTTGTTAGTCCACGAAAATGACTTCCAACAAAGTCACACTATAACAGTGTATTTTTATGTATGATACATACGTGAAAACTGAATCATGTAGATAGATGTGCAGACATAACAGCATTTTCTGATTATCCAGTTCCGGGTAGAGACACTGTGATGTTTCATCAATAAATTTAGAACAACGGGATTGCTAAACGCTAAAAAAATAAAGTTTATAGAAACAATCCCTACACCATAGACGAACTTAAGAACAATATAAAAGCAGAAATTATGAACATAACGCAAGAAAACCTTATGCATGTGACGATGTTAAGAATGTCTTCGTGCAGATGGACACCGCCTTCAACAAAAGTTATAAATAGGTTAGTACTCATCACATTCGTAAGTAACGCGGGGTTACGGAACAGAAAACCTCGCGGTTTAGGATACTGTTTGCGGAGCAGGTATTCGCGCGATCCGCGGCCTTGGCATAAAACGAAGCCACTGTACAAAGAATTATGGAACGAAAGTAAGAAAATCGAGTAAGTAAAATTGAATCATAAACAGTAAAAATGATGTTATGGGGTATAATTTTGAGGCAGCATTTTTAACACTTAAATGATTTCTGTCTAATTATATAATGTATAAATTCAAAAACAGCCCTCCTTAAAGCAATATGTGTATGTAACAATATATAAAAAGTGTATATTACAGTCTTTATATATGTTAATATTATTGTACCCATGTGTAATAATGTTATGTGGATGTATTACGTAATTTAATAATGTAGGAACTGTGAGAATAATAGGCTAAAAGTTGCTAACAATGAGGTAACAATGAGCTAACCTTGAGGCAATAATGAGTAAGAAAGTTTAATAATGCTACTAGTCATTATTGGAGCAACAATAAAGTAAATTTTGAGACAGTTTATAAATAGCTAATCAACAACCAGAAAAAGCTTTAGTTAAATGAAGGTATTCTATTGGAGTAGGATTAGCAAATCAGAAATTGAAATATAGCAAAATTTACTAATTCAGAAGTCAGTTGGTTGTAAACAGTGTTTCTAACCGGACGCAAGATGCGTGTTTGAGAAATTTAATACGTATTCCTGTGAGACGAAACTAGTTTTACATGTTAAAAAGTGCAAGTATTTAATAAAAAGACAAATCTCACAGCTCTCTCTCTCTATATCGGTGAAGTGTTATTTATATCGTATCAAGCATTAATAAAAGGAGTGAAGTAAAATTATAATCTGTGTAAGCCTACATTCTTCAGTCGCACCACTCCCTGCTAAGACATTCGTGTCTATAAAAAAATATAAATACTGACGCAGCCGAGGCAAACATAAATATATAATATTGAAAGAAACAGTCAAAAATTACAACTTTTATATCTTTTAAACATTTTTGGGGCAAAGGCCACCGGAAAGTACATTTGGGGCGAAGGGTACCGAAAACCGGGTACTATACGTGCGGTTGCAACTACTTCAAGTTGGGTTCCCAACATAAGAACTACAATACAACTCGTACTTCAAATCGGCTTTGCTTACGTGAAGCAACAACCAGCTTCAATTCTCAACTGTCTGAAATGACATAAATCGCTTTTAAGTACATTTCATTATTATTAATTTTAAATTGCCTTACCTTCACTAAACACCTTAGAAAACCCCTGATGATAGAATAGTCATATTCACAACTGAGCTATAAGTATTTTAAAATACACAACACACTAAACTAAAGCTTCCACAAAATTCTAATAATGTAACTTTCGCTAGCGCAGGTCAACAATCACTGCCAAGAAGTACTTCTCCCCACCAGGCGGATACAATAATACCAACTTAGTTGTTGGAGCGATAAATACAACTCAGGCAATTACGAGTTACAGTGTGCGGGACACCGGGAAGACTAGCATCCAGGACCGTAACAGATCCACAAACCCTGTTTCAACCTACTACTATCAACACACCTGTTTGTCTGTAGAATCCAGGCACTGAGAAGGACAAGCCGACTTCTTGTTTCGTTTACATCGAGCCACCATCGTAGCGACGGCTGTATATAGACACACAGAGAGCAGAAAGTGCATATCCCGCCGAGAATTGTTACAGGCAAGTGGAGAACGAAAGATCTGGAAGCAGATATGAAACCGCCGACCACACACTGCAGTTTTGTAGGGATGGTACCCTTTCCCACCACAAACCCAAGTATTTACATTAATACCTAAGTTTGAACCGCTCATCTCCTGCGAGATGCTGTATCGATTATAAACTTAAACTTTTGAACTACCCACCCAGCAGCGCTAATGACCATTAAACCCAGGGCGCTAAAAGCTACGTGCAACAGCTGGAGTCAGCTTTGTGTTAAAACATCTGATTGAGGCACTAGGCTGCAGCTGTTACTCGATATTACGTCTGCAATTACCACGATATGTGTGTCCCATTTTTCTGTAGGGCAGAACATCCACAACGTTATTGTTCCCTTTGCACAAGGGTCGTGAAATTCTGAAATGCAAAACAAGCACAAGATGTGAGGATCACTCAGCTAATAGTTTTCAATAAAATGATGCATAGACAAGCGGTAATGCTGGACACGGTGCCTCTATCTCATTGCAAAGACGCTTATCTTCCTGTCAAAAAAAAAAAAAAACCAACTCGAGGAACTGAGGCTTGCCTATAGTTCTTACTTTCTCTATCACATACCTAATAGGTAGAGAAGGTATTGCATTCCACTCAATAATTAGATAGCAAGATTTCACCTGAAATGCATGTTTTGAGACCCTCCGAAACCAAATAAAGAAAATTTGGAAACATGTCTATGTGTGTGGACAGCATAACTCAAAAACGTAAAGTCGGATAAGTACCAAAATTGCTATTTAAGTTCAGTATCTTCCAAATATGCGACTCGAAGATTTTAAAGAAAATATCCTATACTCAACCACTCTTTTCATGGAACATTTTTCGAAACTTTTGATTTTCTAGAAAATGACTAAACATTTTGATTAAAATACCAAATATTAAACATATTTATTGACAAATAAAACGTATATCTTAAATTTTCTGCGGATACCTTTTGAAGTCCTCTTCATTCAGAAGTAATTTTGTATAATCTTGTACAACTGGTAAACGTTAAGCGATAGACAGGGGCGCACTACACAAAAAAACCTGATGTGTTACACTCACATGACTTTCTCTACTCTTGTACAACCTATTTTTACAAACGCTTATTCTCCATATGCTTCATGTTAATCGAGATATCCAGATGTTAATCTTATTGCTAATTTTCTTGTAGGTGCAAGGGAAATATGGTAGCTTTTAAGCGATAGTAAAATCTTTTAAGAGTTAGTTGCTATGTGGAGTATTCCATTCTCTTTGCATTACCAGGACAAAAAAATGAATAACGAATTCCCATTTGAGAGTAAGTATAAGTAATTTAAGGGAATAACAAGCAATATCTCGAAAATGGTTCACTCAATAAAAAAATGTATATGACATAAATTGTGTATTTTAACGTGATCTACATTTTTTGTGTAGTAAAATTTTGTCTATCTCTTATGGTTTACCAGTTATGCATAAGTCGTTCACAATGAAGAATACTTTTGGAGACATTCCCAGAAAATTCAAGATATACATTTTATTTGTCATGAAAGTATCTTAAACATATGATATTTTAATAAAAATCGTTAGCCATTTCTGAGAAAATTAAAATTTTCGAAACATTTTCCATGTAAAGGGTAATCTGGGGTGGGGGGATTTTCTTGAAAACCTTTGTGTTGCATCTCTGGAAGATACTGAACCTAAATACCAAGTTTGGTGTTTATCCGACTGTTCGTTTCTGAGTTATGAGACACACAGACACACATACACACAGACATGTTTCCATAAATGCTTTTTTTGGATTCAGGGGGTCTCAAAACATATAATTTCGGGAAATATTGCTATCGAATTTTTGGGTGCAATACAATACTCCCCCTACTTACTATACTAGGTAGTAGAGAAAGTAAAACTGTAGATCTCTTTAAGGCACACAACTTGATTCATTTTTTGTGACACAAGCCGTTTCTGAGATACCCTTATAAAGGTTCAATTGTTCATTACTTGGCCATTATCTTAAAGTCCGGTCAACATTCAATTATTGTTGATGTCATGGAAACAGTATGGAATTTTAAGGCCAGCATATAGCGTCCAGTTGTTAAACATTTGACTATCGCTGTTCTCTTTGTATCTATAACGAAATGTGTAATGTAGCTATTTCTGTTAAGGTTTATTTGGATTAAAATGCAGTAGATAGCAAAATAATAAGAATGTAAGTATAGTAAGTATAGTTTGTATACCCACTAATAAAGATAGAGGTTAGAGAATGTCGTGTGAATGTATCAGATCAGATTTTTTTTATCCTGAGAAAACAAAGTTCTAATAACTCTAAATGCCGGTTTCACAGTTTAACCTTAAGCCGAAGGTTTAGTAAGTTACGAACGCCATTTAGGCAAGGCCTACGCTTTGGTTTAATCTTTGCAGGTTTCTTAGTAGGGCAGCCCCAGGTTCGGCTTTACTGAGCTGAACAGTTCCTCAGAACAGTAAAGTTGGTAAAGCTTGCGCATGCGTATCGAGGGAATTCCCATCTTTTTGATGCAACGCTGTTCCTAAAATAAGTTTTTGAAGGTTATCTTGCAACAAAGTTAAAATTACCTAAAAATCAGGGTGAAAATGTAAGCGTTACTTCTCAAGAATTCAGCATTCTGCTAGGAATTGTGAAGAAGTATAAGCACGTAATAGAGCGCAAGCAATCGGACAAATTACTGTGGAGTAAGAGAAACCAAACGTGGGGAAAATTGCGATACGAAGGATGGACTAGAATGGTAAAACCTAGTTTATTTATGGACGCTCTTTACTTGATGGGGTCTTTAGCGTCCCATTACGTATTTGGCGTGAAACACCGGTAATTTTGCTCAGAGGCCTCTTTATCAGGCTTGAGGTTCTTTTACGTGCCGTAAATCTATGACAGGGACCATTAGCTTTACTTCCCTTCCGAAGGAAGACATGCTAAGGTTTTACCGCTCGAAAAAAATTCATCGCCCTCCGCCGCGATCTCGGGAACTAGATACCACTAGACCACGGAGGACGACGATTAGAATGGTGAGAAACAATTCTGATAGCTCCCCATAATTTAAGTTTGGAGAACATAAATGCTTACACTTCCACGGCAGACATTATCAACTCCATTATAAATGTTTTTCGAGCTTGTAGGCCGAAATGGACCAGAAAGTGGACCAACACGTCCAGTAACAACTGGACCACGGCCTACAAGCCCGAAGAACATACACTACGTGATCAAAAGTATCCGGACACCTGACTGAAAATGACGTACAAGTTCGTGGCGCCCTCCATCGGTAATGCTGGAAGTCAATATGGTGTTGGCCCACCCTTAGCCTTGACGACAGCGTTCCCTCTCACAGGCATACTTTCAATCAGGTGCTGGAAGGTTTCTTGGGGAATGGCAGCTCATTCTTCACGGAGTGCGGAACTGAGGAGAGGTATCGATGTAGGTCGGTGAGGCCTGGCACGAAGTCGGCGTTCCAAAACATCCCAAAGGTGTTCTATAGGATTCAAGTCAGGACTCTGTGCAGGCCAGTCCATTACAGGGATGTTATTGTCGTGTAACCACTCCGCCACAGCCCGTGCAGTATGAACAGGTGCTCGATCGTGTTGAAAGATGCAATCGCCATCCCCGAATTGCTCTTCAACAGTGGGAAGCAAGAAGGTGCTTAAAATATGAATGTAGGTCTGCGCTGTGATCGTGCCACACAAAACAACAACGGGTGCAAGCCCCTCCAGGAAAAACACGACCACACCATAAAACTACCACCTGTTGGCACTACACACGCTGGCAGATGACGTTCACCGGGCATTCGCCATACCCACACCCTGCCATGGGATCGCCGCATTGTGTACCGTGATTCGTCACTCCACACAACGTTTTGCCACTGTTCAATCGTGTAATGTTGACGCTCCTTACACCAAGCGAGGCGTCGTTTGGCAATTTCCGGCGTGATGTGTGGCTTATGAGCAGCCGCTCGACCATGGAATCCAAGGTTTCTCACCTCAAGCCTGTCATAGTACTTGGAGTGGGTCCTGATGCAGTTTGGAATTCCTGTGTGATGGTCTGGATAGATGTCTGCCTATTACTTTTTACGACCCTCTTCAAATGTCGGCGGTCTCTGTCAGTCAACAGACGAGGTCGGCCTGTACGCTTTTGTGCTGTACATGTTCCTTCACGTTTCCACTTCACTATCACATCAGAAACAGTGGACCTAGGGATGTTTAGGAGTGTAGAAATCTCGCGTACAGACTTCTGACACAAGTGACACCCAATCACCTGACCACGTTCGACCACATGGAGGGCAAGGCACAGGCCCTCCTTGACCTATCCACCTTGGACCATATCTCCACGTTAGAACGTCTTCTTACAGGAACAGCAAAATGTGCCGGTGCTCCATCATGCATGTACCATATGCTCCGACCTTGTTAAAGGGGAACATCCTCAACATGGGACAGGAAGGTCGCTTACGGGAATCAAACCCACGACCTTCCGAATGCGGGCCGAGACGTTACCACCTGAGCCATACTGCTTGGTTTGTACAGCTATTGTCTATTTTTCCCAAAATAATCTAATTATATCCCACGCCTATTTTGAATTTCTCTAGATAAGTTAGTGTCAACAACTCCACCAGTAAACTTGATAGAAACAACCCGAAGTCCCGTGAGATTATACCATAACACTCTTGATGGTATTCTCAGAAGGAATCTTTGCAGTGAGAAGCGCGTATCGATCCTGTACCTCGTTTAAATGACATCTCAATGAATAGGAACTGAAGGACTTAAGTTTGACAGCTTTTGGCGTGAAACACGCTGTGACGGCCTTTTCTCAGCGAAGCGAGCAAAATGACCTCATTTTTCAGAATGTCGTCCAATTATTCACGGGGAAGAAGGAATCTTCATACTTGACCAACCGAGTGTTTTATCAATATCCACGAGTGCGCCGTTACGAGATTCTGTGTCTATTTTTAACTCCGCAGCTTCCAACGTCCTATTCTCGCTATACGATCTTAGCCCTGATTTCCGAATGCGAGGTAAACGGAAGCGCATGTTGAGCTGTTAAAATCTGCAAGTAAAGAATAAAGTTTATGGTTTCAAAATATACTGCATACAAGTATATATCTGATGTTTACATTCACATGACTTTCGCTACCTTCAATCAATTATTAGCGCATATATAGGGTCTTTCAACAAGGGTGTCCCATCTTTGAACTTAAATAAAACACGTTCTATAAATGAGAGGTTTATTTATTTTTGTTTTGGAACATAATTAATGTCATCACGTGTGGAAGAGAACATCAGTTGTGATCGCCGCGACTTCGTGGGCTTCCTCGCTGAAGATGATTTATCGACAAAAATCCGGGTCAGCTTCCAATTGCTCCATAGCCCAGTCAGCGCATACACGGCGCAACCTATGGTCGTTGGGCTTTAGTTCTTGAGTTAACACCATTTTGTAAGCGTGAAACTTCAAGTCCAGATGCAGAATTTGCCAAGTTGTGGTCGGTGAAAGCCCCAATTCTTGCGCTCGACGAGCAATTGATTTGTTTCCGTTCTCGCGTACACTCTCATGAACGGCGCCTATGTTTTCGTTGGAGCGCTTACGTCGATTACGTACAGGCGTTCTTTGATCGCTGACAGAACCACTTCTTTCAAACGCCGAATCGTTCTCTCGCAGGGACGATTATGTACACCGTAAACTTCACGCAATACACGGAAGGTTTGACGAACAGATGATCCATTTTGATAATAAATTTTCACAATTTGTACGCGTTCCTGAATTCTGTAACGTTCCATGACTATTTGTCAATAACAGCTGTAATTACATGAAAAACATGAGTGCTGGAACTCAATAACAACGGCAGCTACCACATGTTAAAGATAGGAACTCTTGTTGAAAGATCCTATACAATGTACTCTTACAAAAGTTTATTTTTCTGTTTACTTTATTTTAATCGAAATTAACCTTTCCGGAAATAGCTACATTACTCATTTCGTTATAGATACAAAGAGAACAGCGATAGTCAAATGTTTAACAACTGGACGCTATATGCTGGTCTTAAAATCCATACTGTTTCCATGACATCGCGAGAAACAATTCGACAGGACTTAAAAAAATGGCTAAGTTTTGAACTTTCGAAGCATTAATAACGGATATCTCGGAAATGGCTGATGCCACAAAAAGTTATTGAAAATAAACTGCATGTTTTAAAGAGTCTAGTTATTGTACACTACATTTGCGTCTATCTCTCAACGTTTACCAGTTATACAAGATTATACAAAATTCCTTCCGAATGAAGAGGACTTTGGAGGCTATTTCCCGAAAATTGAGCATATAAATTTTATTTGTCATGTCAATATCCTTAATATATAGTATTGATATCAAAATGGTTAATGCGATTTTGTTAAAACAAAAATTTTTGAACATGTTTCCATTTAAAATATACTGAACTTAATATTTAGTTTGGTGTTTAGCCGACTTTGTTTTTCTGAGTTACGCTGTTCACAGACACACATGGAGCTTTTTTAAAAATGCTTTTTTCGGGGGTTCAGGAAGCCTCAAAATATATTTTTCCGGCGAAATTTCGACCTCGAATTTTTGGGTGGAATACAATATACTTCTCCTACTTAGTGTTGTTCAACGAGGTTTTAGCTAGTGGAGGGGTGGCTTCTTTCAGGTAAAGCTTTACCTGTTGGGAGGGGTACACAGTATGCTGAAGTCGTGCTGCGCGTGACACATACAGTAGAAAATAGCCCACAGGCTTTCACTATCGCGCGATTTTACCCTCCACTCGCCTCAGAGGAAGTAAGCACTTACTCTTTCCAGTAGCTAAACACCTACCTGTTTGAAAATGCCTCCACCACCCACTAGCTAAAATGTTGTGAACAAAGTACTATACGTAGTAGAGAAAGCAAAGACTACATATAATATGAATAATATGTTTATTATATTTATTGTGTGATTAATTTCACGAAATTCCTGTGTGTATAAGAAATTTTAAGGCTAACGCATAGCTATTGCATTACCACAGCGTTAAGCGCATGTTTTAAAAAGCTTTGCCTCGAAAAGCATAAAATGTTTCCCCCACTGTAGTAGTGTTGCCTACCTACCGTTTGCCAACGTTACATTGCTACTATAACTATATTTATCACATTTTTCATTCCTCTTCGTTTACCATTTCTCACCCAATTAGTCCGAACACTTTCATTTTGTCTGCCACTAAACTAATGAACACAGAGAAAGTATCCTATTCCATGTAAAAACTCGATATTGTGACGCAACGGCTATTGCACAAGGTTATCAGGAGGTCGGCGTCAGGCAGTCGGAGGTAAACGAGATAAGTCGCGTTCTTGGCCGCGAAAACACCACAAGCGATATCGACAGATAACCAGAATTGTCTGGAAGTTTTTCCTCCCTCCTCAAGAACGTATGTTCAAATACTTATAGAATGTTCTGTAGCAGATTCCATTGGCTGTATTAGCAAGTGTTCTCGCGACAGCAGTCAGTGAGTGGGCGCATTTCTGGACTTCTCCGAGCGAGTTTTTGACGACTGCGGTGACGTGCAGCGGGTGCTACGGTGGAGCGAGAGATTGTAGAAGTCTTGTGTTCGACTCCCCAGCGAGTGAACTGTGCGGAAGAAATTGAAGTGACAGGGAAATTGAACTAGTTCACATTGGTGAAGTGAGAGTGTGAACTAGTGAAGTTCCAGTGAAAGTTGAAGCAGATCAAACCAGTAACAGTGAGAATTGGGAGAAGCGACAGTTGAAGAACGGCACAAAGTCCCAATACTGTCATATTAACTGACATGCAGGTTTCGAATGCCATTGAAGATAAAAATAAATTTTAGAAAAGGGTCATTGTGTGTATGTGTGTCCGTCCAGTCCTTCCCTGGTAACACTTCAACTCAAAAGCGAAAAGTAGTTGAGGTATGTCAGGCGAAGAGTTTCAGGAAACACTCCTTGAAACAGTATTTCTCAGCAACGAAATCAGAGAAAAATACAATTGTTGTTTTTACTGTTTCAGAAGACAATATAAAGCATCTGTTTATAAACAAATATGGCAGTACATTTATCTTTCGATGAGCTTAAGTGGGTACTGAAATGCCATTGGAAGGTGAAGAATGTTGTTGAGGTTGAATTTGGTACACCATCACCAGCAATCGCAAGTTTCAAGTCGATGGAATGGTGTAAGATGCGGAGTGACTTAGGCGGCAACGTAAGTGACCCGCATTTGGAAGGTCCCGCTTTTGATTCCCGGCGACCGCCCACTCTGAAAAGTTTTACCGGGTCCTCAGGCGAATGCTGGAGTGATTTGTTTCAGCCCCCGAATTTCCTGGCTCTCCATTTCCTTCCACTCCTTTCATTCATCCTTCACTCCGTTAGGTCTGTCTCAGGGCTGGGAGTTTCGACGGTGGTGTTTTGGTGTAGCGTGGTAGGGGAAAAGGATGCTCTCTGTGGAACTTTTTGTCCTTTGGCTTTCAGTTGGTTGACGGAGTATATGGACCTCCCCTTAGGAGTGGGGTGTTACACCGTTTGTGTGCGACCGGGTTTCCCGGTCTGCCTGTCCGAAGTGGGGCATCTCACTTCTGGTTCCGGTCGCCCGGTGTTTCCTCTCGCCGCCTCCTCCTCCCTCTTAGGGGCGTTCCCTTGTGGAGCATGGATACAATATCCTCACTAGAGCAGTGCGAAATCCCCTCCAATAATCAAGAAAAAAAAGTGTTGAAAGGGGGTGTGGAAGAAAGAGAAGTTGAAAATGTTGATACGTTCGTGCAGGCTGCATAGTCCCCAAAGAAGTCATTGAAGCAATGTCCTCGCGAGATTGGTATCCACAAATCCAGCATTCGTCGAATTTTGGGACTGCAAGGTTTTTGAATGGTTCTTGGTACAAGTGTGATGGAACGGCAACATTTAACTGTTTGGTCAGAAGAAGCCACATTTAAACTTAATGCTACAATTGTGTGTACTGGGCTAACGAAAACCCAAACATCTTTGAAGTAAAGGCCGTCAATCTTCCAGGAACGCATTCTGGTGGCTTTCACAACCATAATTGGGCCGTAATTTTTCGAGGAGAATGTCATAGGTCAGACTTATCTGCAAATTTTCGACACTACCATTCCATGCCCTAATGGCCTCTTTGAGAATGGGTTTTACTTTCAACAAGACGGGGCCTCACTTTCATGTCAATGTGAAGAATTTTCTCAATCGTACCTTCAGAGATGCATAGGACGAAGAGGAACTGCTACGGAGTTCCCACTTCGATCTCCGGATTAAACACCTCCAGACTTCTACCCTTAACATGCCTATAATGATATTCCATTAGCAACATTCCAGGCGGTATCTCTCTCTGTTCTTCGTCGTTGTTGGGAGTGTATAGTGGCAGAAAGGAGACATTTTGAACAGGTTTAAGGAATGCAACACAACAAAAGTTATTTCTGTCTCATGTCGTTGCTGAGAAGTAGTGTTTCAAAGAGTGTATACATAATTTTGAGGTACTCTGTATATTAAACTTTCTGGAAATAACATGCGAATTCTTCATTCTGGCTGAATTCTGTGTAATTTTGTATAATTTGTATATCACAAGAAAAAGACAAAAATGTATGGCAGGAAAAATGTAGAGCTCATTAAAATGCACATAATTTATGTCAAAAGGTTTAATAGCTTGAAGCGTTTTGAAATATTCCATGTTTCATATTTGTGCTTTCCCAATTATTGTTAGTAGTGGGCATGATTAAAGCTTTACATAATTTTTAATTTCTTTGCTACGTATATTAAGTAGAAGTACTGTGTTTCACTCAAAAATTCGATGTCGAGATTTCACCCAAAATGTATGTTTTGAGGCACCCTGTACCCAAAAAAGCATTTTTAGAAAAACGTCCATATGTGCATATCTGTGAACAGTAGATATAACAAAAAAAGGAAAAGTCGGATAAATACCGAACTTGGTTCAGTATGTTTCAAAGATTTGACACGAAGATTTTCAAGAAAATCCCCACCCCAACTCCCTTTACATGGAATATTTTCGAAATATTTTATTTTCTAAAAAATGAAAAATAATTTTGATTAAAATGCTATATGTGTTAAAGATATTTACATGACAAATGAAACGTATATCTTGAATTTTCTAGGAATATCCTGTGAAGCCCTCTTCATTCTAAATCACTCTTACATAGCTGATAAACCGTAACAGAATAGATAAAATCGTACTGCACAGAAAATATAGTTGTGATTAAAGCACAGAAATTATTTACCCCCTTTTGGGGAGGGGGTAACCATTTAGGAGAGATTGTTTATCTTCTTTCTCCCCCTCCCTGGTCGTGCAGAGAGAACGGATCACTTAGCGACCCACTCTTAAAAGATTTGACTCTCTCTTAAGCGTACTATATTCCCCTGTTTCCATTATACCTATAAGGAAAGATGTAATAAAACCATTTGTCCACAACATGATTATATCGATCATCATAAATTAGATTTTGTTGAAGAATGCTAGAGAAAATCATGTGAATATAGCACATCAGATGTTTCATAGAAATATGCGCGTGTACATACGCATATACACGCAGGGCTTACTCTAAAAATCTGATGTGTTACACTCACATGACTTTCTCTACTCTTGTACAAACTATTTTTACAAACGCTTATTCTCCATATGCTTCATGTTAGTCAAGATGTTAATCTTATTGCTTTCCATTCTCTTTGCATGTCCAGGATATAAAAAAACGAATAACGAATTCCCATTTGAGAAAAAGTATAAGTATTGGAAAATGTAAGGGAATAACAAGCAATATCTTGGAAATAGTTCACTAAAAAAAAATGTATATGACATAAATCGTGTATTTTAACGAGATATACATTTTTTGCGTACTGAACTTTTGTCTATCTCTTATGGTTTACCAGTTATGCAAAAGTCATTCACAATGAAGAATACTTTTGGAGACATTCCCAGAAAAATCAAGATATACATTTCATTTGTCATGAATATGTCTTAACATATGATATTTTAATCAAAATCATTAGAGCCGTTTTTGAGAAAATTAAAATTTTCGAAAAATGTTCCATGTAATGAGTAATCTGAGGTGGGGAGATTTTCTTGAAAACCTTCGTGTCGCATCTCTGGAAGCTATTGAACCTAAATACCAAGTTTGGTGTTTATCCGACTGCTCGTTTCTGAGTTATGCTGATCACAGACACACACACGGACATGTTTCCAAAAATGCTTTGTGGGCCTCAAAACATGTATTTCCGGTGAAATCTCGGTATCGAATTTTAGGGACGAATACAATTCTTCCTCTACCTACTACAGATAAGTAGTGGTAGATGGATTCTGTTGAGCAAGTTGCAGGAAAGGTACGGTTATTTATAACAAAAACTTGAGCGCACTCCCGAAGTTTACAAAGAATGTTGGCACAGATTCTCCTCGCAGTCTGCTCGAGGTTCGGAAACACTTTCTCAAGTCGAATTAACATTGTAAATCTTCACTTGGTTCGGCTCCAGTCTAGGGGGAAACACTGAAATAACAGATGGGCCAAGTTTTAATCAGAGCTAACGAGAAATTACCGTGCAGGAAAAGGTTGGAGCCAGGCCATTAATATTAGCTAGGATATGCAGTCCTCTGTGTTTACGCCAGACAGACTCATGAAAATGAATGTGCTTTGGGATTGGCTGCTTCAGGCCAATGAGGGTCCAGTTTTCCTACTGCTTCAGAATGACTGACCAAATTATTGACTGTTGTCGCCAGTGCCATTTTCTTGGAATAACAGTTACATCTCTACCGCTTAGATGCATGACGTAGTGGAATTATTATATTCCAAACAAACGTTGATCCCAGATTTCACCCAAACTACATAAGTAGTTGGTGGTCCAGTAACCCCTAAAAATTAAAAAGTATGACGAGATAGATTACACGGCTTTCTTTGTTAAGGACTAATTTGCATACATTTATTTTATACCGTGCTTTTCCTTCACACTGTGGCCGCAGCACGCTCGCGCGCCGGCCTCTACAGCTCATACTCCCGCCGAAACAGTTATAATATTCCCACAACTACCTCACATTCTCATAGTTACAATTACAATGATAATAAGCACATACATTATCATCAGAGATGTTGGAAACGTGTTTCTTCCCTATCCACACATTTCTGGCATCTTTCCAGGTAATTTTCATTTACACTGGAGAGTACAATATCCGAAATTGAGTAACTTTCTCGCCTGAGGTTTAGGTTCCCACAATTTATAGGGTTTTTTTTTTTTGCATACACACAAGTTGTTAAGGTGTGGAATCATGAACACAAGGTCTGCGGTTCAAATCCCGCGAGGAGTGTCTCCCTGACTGAGCTTTTTTTCCAGTTTTCCTCAATTGTCCTGAATGGCAAAAGCCGGAAGGCACCCTAAGGTTCCCGTGTTGGCAAACTTAGCGTTCCCTCTCTCCTTATTTATTCGCTATGCCCGGCAGCGAAGGTTATTGTCCCTCCTTTGTTTTTCCCTTCAATCATTAATATATTTACAACTAATATTTTTTAAAAAAACTTATTTTAAACAACCTTTTACAACGTAATTCTTTTTACTTTCTCTACCACGTACTTAGTAAGTAGATAATTTCAAAAATTATTTCATATTGCATTTCAAAATTCGATACTGACATTTCACCGGAAATACATATTTTAAGGCTCCCTGAATCCAAACAAAGCATTTTAGAAAAGTGTACGCGTGTGTACAGCATAACTCAAAAGAACAGCCGGATAAATACCAAACTCGGTATTTAGGCTCAGTATGTTTTATAAATGCGACACAAACATACCCAAGAAAACCCCCACCCCAAACTACACTTTATATGAAATATCTTTCGAAATTTTTATTCTCTAAAAACTGGACGATTTTGTTTAAAATACCACATATGAAAGATATTAACATGAAAAATAAAATTTACATCTTAAATTTTCTGGAAATATTTGTGAAGTCCTCTTCATTCGGAAGGAATTTTGTATAATCTTGTATAACTGGTAAACGTAAAGCGATAGACGAAAACTACACAAAAACTGTAGATATTTTTATAACACACCATTTATTTTAAAAAGCTTTTGCGGCATAAGCAAATTCAGAGATATCAATTATTAATGGTTTGAATGATTCATTACTAGGTCATTCTTTTAAAGTCCTCTCAACATTCGAGCCCTTCCCGTTGGGGAGCCGTTCGGATTGGGTTCGGCTCGACGGGGCAGTGGTTCCCGATACCCGTGGGAGAGTGGTTACGACTGTATGGTTTTCCATGCAGCCGGGGTTGTGAGACACCTCAATGTCCTTCGGTACCGCCATAGATAGCCGGTAGACGGCTTGCTAGATCGCTGTCGGCCCAACCGAGGTTATCGGTAGTCGCCCTTCGGGGTTGACGCACGTAAGTGGCGTATCCACATCCATCTCCGGGCCTTTTCAGGAAACAAGGTATTGGCCTCATGGGAAACCCACACGGTTTGGTTGGCGCTGAACCCTGGTATAGGAGGGGGACTTGGGCTCCGGCTCTTGTCCTGGTAGACCTTCGCTCAGCATGTTTCTCGCGATGTCATGGAAACAGTATGGAATTTTAAGCCAAGCACATAGCGTCCAGTTGTTAAACATTTGACTGTCGCTGCTCTCTTTGTATCTATAACGAAATGTGTAATGTGGTATTTCTGTAAAGGTTTATTTGGATTAAAATGAAGTAAATAGAAAAATAAACCTTAGTAAGAATAGTTTGTATACCTACTAATAAACGATAGGGAGTAGAGAAAGTCATGTGGATGTATCACATCAGATCTTTTAAACTATGCAATTCAGATTTTCTTGCTTTATATTGTTAAATTATCTTATTTAGTATGCGAATCACCAGAAGTTAATTACTTTCTCTACTACGTATAGTAAGTAGGGGAAGTATTGTATTCCACCCAAAATTTCGATACCGAGATTTCACCGGAAATATATGTTTTGAGACACCCTGAATCCAAAAAAAGCATTTTTGGAAACATGTCCGTGTGTGTCTGTGTGTCTGTCTGTCTGTGTGTGTGTCTGTGTGTCTGTCTGTGAACAGCATAACTCAGAAACGAACAGTCGGATAAACACCAAACTTGGTATTTAGGTTCAGTATCTTCCAGAGATGCGACACGAAGGTTTTCAAGAAAATCTCCCACCCCAGATTACCCTTTACATGGAACATTTTTCGAAAATTTTAATTTTCTCAAAAATGGCTCCAACGATTTTGATTAAAATATCATATGTTTAAGATATTTTTATAACAAATAAAATGTATATCTCGAATTTTCTGGGAATGTCTCCAAAAGTATTCTTCATTGTGAACGACTTTTGCATAACTGGTAAACCATAAGAGATAGACAAAATTTTACTACACAAAAAACGTAGATCGCGTTAAAATACACATTTTATGTCATATACATTTTTTTGTTGAGTGAACCATTTTCGAGATATTGCTTGTTATTCCCTTAAATTTTCCAATACTTATACTTTTCCTCAAATTCGTTATTCTTTTATTTTTTTTTTTGTCCTGGTATTGCAAAGAGAATGGAATGCGCCACATAGCAACCAGCTCTTAAAATATTTGACTATCACTTAAAGCCTACCAATTCCCCTTGCATCCACAAGAACAAGAGTAGAAAAGTCATGTGAGTGTAACACATCAGATTTTTATATACCTGTGACATATTTACATTAATAAAACCTATGCAATAAAGTCTCATGCATTGGAACAACTAAAGGTAAACATTGCCAAGAAATTCACTGAATTTCGGATATTAAGCTCTCGAGTGTGAAAGCACATTTCCTGGTAAGATGCCAGAAATGTGTGATAGAGAAGGACTGTATTTCCAACATCTCTTATGATAACATACGTGCTTATTATCATTGTAATTGTACTGTGAAAACATGAGGCGGTTGCGGGGATATTATAACTGTTTCGGCGGGAGTCAGAGCTGTAGCGACCGGCGCGCAAGCAACCGTACGCTGGCCAAAGTGTGGAAGAAAAACACTGTATGCACAGCAGAAAGAGTTGAGGTAATTGAAAGATTGACTCTAATAGTTGTGTAGTTGTAGTTTGAAAAGGCGTGGGTTTTATGCCCAAGCACTTAAAGACCTATTGCGCATCCCCCCCTTTCATCAGTTAAGTAGTCTGTTGCTCGATATGAACTTAACCAGACTGCTAACTGAGGCTTTCGATAGTTCATCTATCTTTGGAAATTGATTGCCAAAAATACTTGCTCTTTTATTCGCAAGAGCAGGGCAATCACATAGTAACAGTCTCATCTCCTTCTAGGCATCTGCTACAGATAGGGTTGTTAAACAATCCCATTCTATATAGATTAAACTTTAGGGCACAGTGTCCTGTAATGAATCCTGTTGCCCATGCAAGTCTTCTTCTACTAGACTGCGCAGGTACTTTGCCCTGCTGTTATACAGGTCTGTAATGAACAACTTGGAATGTCTGCAACCCTCAATGGAGTTCCAGTAGTTCTTGTGTTCTGCTTGAGCCCAGTACTTGATAGTCTGTTTCACTGGTCTGTAGGACACCCCCAGTACAGGCTCCGGATCCAAAAATGGGATTTCGCTGCCAGTCTTGGCTGCTTCATCTGCTTTCTCATTGCCTGGTATACCTGCATGCTCTGGCACCCACATAACTTGAACCGTATTGTGTTCAGCCAGTGTCATTAAGGATTCCCAGCATTCTGAGACCAGCTCTGATTTTATTGATGGTGATTCAAGTGCTTTAAGAGCAGCTTGACTGTCTGAGAGGATAAGAACACTTCTATTCTTATATCTGTTGTTAATGATTTCCATGACACTGACTAGGATTGCATAAACCTCAGCCTGGAAAACTGTAGCTAAGGTACCTAGACTAAAGAAATCTTTGTGCCATTACCGTAAAGCCCAGCCCCCGTTCATGATTTGGTTCTAGAACCATCAGTATACCAGATTGGGCCTTTGTAATAGTTGTGTAGTCGGAAGAATTCGAACGGGAGGAAGAATCCAGTGAGCTCCACAAAAAAGTGTTTTTTCACGCACACACACACACCTTACGCTCAAATTTTATCAAGCTTCTTCACATTCCCAACAAATGGTGAACTTATAGGAAAACCATCACAGTGAAACATTTAATTCGCCTGAGGCAAAGTTGCTGTTGGCTGAAATCATATTTGCACAGCAACAGTTGACAAAGTTGGCAGGTGCTGGGCTCGGCTTTATAAACGCAGTATTTCCTCAATTACTTTTAGTGCGGGAAGGAGAGATTTCATCGCTATATTGAAGGTTGAAAACACGGTGTGACGTCATCAGGACTTTATTGCCCCTGTGCTTTCTCGAATGGTCAATAACTATCACAGGACGAACAGATGCCGTTCTTCCGAGAAGCAGTCTTTGGCAATATTTGTGCGCATTGTGTGTATTCATATATACGTCTGCATGTGTGTGTATATGAAGGGTGATCTCAAAAACAATTCACTCGATTCTGATAATTCTTGCACCATTGAAAAGCGTTATTCTTTCTGAAGGACATGGGCAATAAAGCATTTTCTAATTTCAGTTCATAAATCACTAAAATACTAAAAAGAATTTACAAAAACTAGTTTTGTACTAGAATACGAACACATTGGAATAAACGATATTACTTACGAAGAAGGCCTTGACCTTTAGTCGAGATTGCCATGGAGTAGAAAATATTTGCTAATCCATAGAAAATACATTTAAAATAAGGCAAATACCGTGAAGGAGCTTTAATTGTTGCGGTTGCACCACGTTTAGACACCAATCTGAAGCTGTTTTAGACCACACACGTAATTGCGGGAGATATGTTTCTAGGAGTGTTCGCCCCACGTACGGTACAAACTTTCCGGTGCCTTCGCCCCACGTTTAAGAACCATGTTTAATGTTTATTTAAATATCATATATATATGTATGTCTCGGCTGCGTCAGTAGTAATTTGCAGAGCACGTATCTCTTAACAGGTCTGGTACAGCTAAAGAACAAAGCTTATACAAATTATAATTGTATTTTACTTTCTTTTTATTAATCCTTCACACGATTAAATAACACTTCACTGATGCGTACTGTAGAGCTGTGAGATTATTGTTATTTGCACTTTTTAACACGTAAACTTTATATTATTCTCACCGCAATGAATTTTCATGTTTCACATACAATTACTGACCCGTACCGAACCGAACTGCTTGGGTACGCTATCTTGTAGCGTCTACCGTTTGAATTTGTACATTTTCTCTATTTCTAATCTCTGATTGGCTAATCCTACTCCAATAGAATACCTTTATTTAACTTTAACTTTTTCTAGTTGTTGATTGGGTATTTATAAACTGTTTTAAATATTACATTATTATTGTTCCAAGAACTATTAGTCACCTTTTTAAACTTTCTAATTTATTGTTGTCTCGAGGTTACCTGATTGTTAGCAACTTTCGGCTTTTACTTTGTAATTCTGTTTGCTACGGAAGACAGCTTGCTTCTATTCTCACAGCTTCTACATTGTTAAACTACGTGATACATTCACATAACATTATACATGTACATAATAAAATAAACTTAATACAATGACTGTAACACACACTTTATATGTTATTTATACACATATTGCTTTAAGGCGGGCTGTTATTATACTTTATGTTATATAATTAGACTGATATAGTGATAAAAAATACTGCCTCAACCGCGAACATTCCATTCCAAGCATTATATATTGATGCTCACGATTTGGCAACTAAGACACAATTAACCTCCTTCACTGAATCTCAAACAACAAATCTGATGCGTCAATTCAAACGACTTTCTATACCGTCTATCGTGTATTACTGGCTATATAAATTATTCTTACGAAAGCTTATTTTTGTCTCTCTACTACATTTTAATCCAGATAAACCTTTGCAGAAATAGCTACTTCATACATTTTGTTATAGATACAAAAGGATGGTCAAATGTTTAAGAACAGAACGCTAAATGCTGGCCTTAAAATTCTATACTCTTTCCACAACATCGCGAGAAACAACTGAATGTCGACGGCACTTTAAAGGAATGGCAAAATATTTAACAATTCGAACCATTAATAACGGATATCTCGGAAATGGTTGGTGCCATAAAAAAGTTGGATATTTGAAATAAATTGTGTGTTTTAAAGAGATCTACATTTTTTGTACGTTTTCGTCTATCCCTTAACGTTTACCAGTTATATAAGATAATAAAACAATCCTTCCGATTGAAGAGGACCTCATAGGATATTCCAGAAAATTCATATTATACATTTTGTTTGAGCTGTAATTATTTTTAATATTTTAATTAAAAACGTTAGAGCAATTGTTTAGAAAATCAAACATTTCGAAAAATGTTCCATGTGAAGAGTAGTTTCAGGTGCGGGCGTTTTCTAGAAAATCTTAGTGTAGCATCTTTAGAAGATACTGAACCTAAATATCAAGTCTGGGATTTATCTGACATTTTGTTTTTACTTTCTCTACCACGTACAAAGTAGGCAGAGAAGGTATTTCATTCCACCCAAAACTTCGATACTGAGATTTCACCGCAAATACATATTTTGAGACCACTTGAATAAAAAAAGCATTTTTAGATAAAGCTCCGTGTGTGTATGTGTATCTGTGAACAGAATAACTCAAAAACAGTAAGTCGGATAAATACCAAATACCAAGCATTTAGGTTCAGGACTTTCCAACGTTGCAACGCAAAGATTTTAAAGAAAATCCCCCACCCTGCACTATCTTTACGTGGAACATTTGTGCTAAAATCTTGATTTCTTTTTAAAAACGGCTGTAACGATTTTGATTAAAATATTATGTATTAAAGACATTTGCATAACAAATACAATGTATATGTTGAATTTTTATAGCGTTAGCCTATGAAGTCCTCTTCATTCGCAATGAATTTTGTATGATCTTATACAACTGGTAAACGTTAAGCGATAGACGAAAACGTACTACACAAAAAATGTGGACCTCTTTAAAACACACAGCTTACTTAAAATAATGTTTTCTGTGGCATAAGCCGTTTCCGATGTATCGCTTTTTAAAGGTTAAAATTATTCAATAACTCACTCTTTTAAAGTTCCGATGATTTTCAGTTGTTTCTCGCGATGTCATGGAAACAGTATGTCATTTTAAGGCCAGCATATAGCGTCCAGTTGTTAAACATTTGACTATCGCTGTTCTCTTTGTATCTATAACGAAATGTGTAATGTAGCTATTTCTGTAAAGGTTTATTTGGATTAAATGTAGTAGATAGAAAAACAAGCTTTGGTAAGAATAACTTGTATACCCACTAATAAGATAGAGGGCAGAGAAAGTCTGTGAATGTAGCACGTCAAACTTTTATTTATGCTTTTCACAGACAGACACACACACACACAAGCACGATTTTTAAAAATGAATTTTTTTGCTTATTCAAGGGGCTTCAAAACATGTATTTCCGGTGAAACCTCGGTATTGAATTTTTATGTGGAATACTACTGTGTACGTGGTGGAGAAAGTAAAACTTGAACATAAGAAGGAAAAGTAGACCAACGTGACCATATGCCCTTAAAATTATAATCGGGACTTATGTTGTCTAGTCTATGAAATGCTAAATATGAGGAGAATAAAAAACTAGCAGATCTGAAGAGCTTTCAGAATACGAAAGAAGCATTGTCCCAGTTTGTTACAGTTTTGTAATTCAAATGCCATTTCTCACGTCTGTAGATCGCCATAGTTTGAATGGTTTATTCAGCAATGGAGGATAGATTTATTCACCAGCTCCAAACCCTGATTTGCCTTCTACTTCTTCTATTCTTCTTGGTATCTTACTCGGAAAACTTTGCCTCTTATTCTTCCTTAATCTCTGAATCTGTGCAGACCTAACCTCTAGGGATTAAATGGAGATACTTCAAACTAGCACTTCGGAAAGTTTGATAGACTTGTCAGGATCCGGGACCACTGTAACTCATTGAAAGCAATCTCTCTTTCCTTTAAGGCTCAATAAAATTTATGGCCTTAAGGTCAGTTCGGAAAAAAACGTTTCGCGTTATTTGTTATCACGCACTTTCTGCCAATTACAAAGATTAAGTACATTCACTATAGCATTAGCTTTAGACGCAGACCTTTGATACTGTGGAAATATTCTGGACGGCACTTACAGAGAACGTTTTATAAGCATGCTTGCAAAAGGTCAAACATCCTTAAATCGACTTAATCACGAAATTACTGAGAGAAAATTGTTTCTGGCAAGACATACACATTGTAATATTATTGTACAATATGAAATGTATATAGCGGAGAAATAGGATTACATTGCTATTTGCATTTCTGAAACATCTGTTACATTCTCTACCACGTACATACTAAGTAGAGAAGATATTGGACTTCATTCAAAAATTCGACACCAAGATTTCACCAGAAATGCATGTTTTAAGAACCCCTTAATAAATAAAAAGCAATTTTGGAAAAAAGGGCTGAATGTCTTTGAAAAAAGCTCTTTGTCTCTGTGTGTGCCTGTGAACAGCACAACTCAAAAAAGAAAAGTTAATAAATTCCAAACTTGGTATTTAAGTTCAGGATCTTCCAAAGACGAGACACGAAGGTTTTAAAGAAAATCCCCCCATCCAAAACATGGAAGATGTTATAAAATTATTGATTTTCTTTAAAAAAAACTGGCCCTAACGACTTTGATTAAAATACCACACATTAAAGATACTTATACGACAAATCAAACGTACATATATCTTGTATTTTTGGGAACAGCCTGTGAAATCCTATTCATTTTCGGAAGGAATGTTATATAATCGGGCATAACTGATAACGTTAAGCGATAGACGAAAACCTACTACACAAAAAATGTAGATCTCTTTTAAAACACACAGTTTACTTAAAACAATTTTGTATGGCATAAGCCATTTCCTAAATATCCGTTATTAAAGTTTCGCATTCTTCAACACTTTGTCATTCTTTTAAAATCCTGTCAACACTCAATTGTTAACTCTCGATGTCATGGAAAGAGTATGGAATTTTAAGGCCAGCATATAGCGTCCAGTTGTTAAACATTTGACTATCGCTGCTCTCTTTGTATCTATAACGAAATGTGTAATGTAGCTGTTTCTGTAAAGGTTTATTTGAATTAAAATGTAGTAGATAGAAAAATAAGCTTTAGTAAGAATAATTTGTGTACCCACTAATAATCGATAGAGAAAGTCATTTGAATGTATCACATCAGATTTTTGGGTTACGCTACATACATGCATCATGCTAGGGATGTGACAAACAGTTATTTTCGAGTAACGGTTATTACTGTCGCGGTTACCAGTAACGATTACGTTATTTGTTTTCATGGTTATCACGCCTGCAGTTCCATTAAATTAATGGTTACCAGTAACGATTAGCTGTAACTACCTTTCAATATGAACGATGTCGGTACAGCCTTACTTTGTTATTTGATGCAATCTGAAAAAAAGCTTCTCTGGTTCTGTCAACACTTTGATTACTACGGTGGTTTATACTCTCAAAATGCACTCTCAATTACTTTTGCATACACACAAACACACACAAATACACAAGGACATATTCTTCCCTGTTGCTTCTCCCTATTGGCTAAGCTGTTCGCGCGTATGTGCGCCCCTCTTAGCACGTGCAGATGGGAACAGCCGTGAGCATTCATGCAAATCGAGATCGGAAGCATGCAAAATATTCACTTTTTATTTATGGACGCTCTTTAACTGCTGAGGTCCTTAGCATTCCAACTATATTGGGCGTGAAATACCAGTAATTTTGCTCGGAGGCCTCCTTATAAGGGTTGAGATTCTTTTACATGCCATAAATCTACGACACGGGACTACCGGCTTTACTTCCCTTCCGAAAGAAGCCATGCTAAGAATTTTACGCCCGAAAAATCCATCGTCCTCCGCCGGGTGTGAGCCCGCGACCTTGGGAATTAGAGGCTAGCATGGTAAGCACTACACCACGGAGGATGACCCGGAAGCATGCAGATGTGCAATATTAATAAATAATTTTCAATTTATAAACGGTGTATATGGTAATGAGGTAGACCTTTCAACTTCAAGGTTCGATTCGGGAAATACCGATTTAACTCTGTCATATATCTGTCGGTCTTTCACTGTCCGTTGCCCTGCAAGGTTAAAGGCGTAAATATGCATAATGGTAAATGATACGCTTTCACGTTTCTTTAAACAACCTTAGATCCTGGAATCAATTGTTCTTCCATAAAACCCGTGAAAAGGTTCAAATTTTGAGATCTCCTTCTGGTTTACCGGGGAAAATGCGAATCAGTTGGGGACTTTTATGTCGTACCGGCATGTTGCCATGGTAGCTCAGTGGTTAGAGCAACCGGACGGAGACCGGGAGATCCCTGGTTCAAATCCCGGCTACGGCATTGAATTTTTCAATCGTCTGATTCTACCTATCCAACTTTAGATCTAGATTCACCACTGTTAAAATTTATGCAGCTTTGTTTGAGCTTGGCGGGCGGCGCATATACTAAACAGCATTTGTTGTTTATTCATCTACCCGCGAGAATAAAAACTTGTGCACCTATAATCGTATGTGAATAACATCTTAATGGAACGCATGCAGCTTTGCTGCCTAAGTGATGACTGACCTGTCATTTATGGCCAATGACTTATATTCGAAGCGATAAGCAACGCGCTGAACTAAAAAAATATGGGACATTCCATTTCAAATCGTCCGAAATAAAAGGAAAATCGTCGTTGCATTTTTTAAACTAAACGAAACTTTTTGTATTTGTAGACAAGCCCGATACAGTACTTTATGGAAGCTCTTAAAATTTATAACATTATAGTTTTGCAATTAGGTTGTTCAGATTTATCCTACCTTCTTAAAATGTCCAAATTCAAGTTGTTATAAAGTCTAGTTTAGGTCTAATTATTTAAATCGATTTTTGTTTTGATTCCCTAAACTTTAATTTCATGCTGGTAAGCAAACATTTTATTTGTATTTAAGTGAAGAAATTTCTATTGTTTCAAGTGTAGGCGGTTACCGATTAAAAGAAGTAATGTTATTATACATGGTAAGATTCTGTAATTTAAACATATATTTTACAGTAATGTTACTGATAAGGTTTTGTCTAAAATAATTAAACAAGTAAATTGCTTTACGCGCACATGGTCGCTTTCGCACGTTTGTTTTGAACTGAAGGTCCAGAAGCTGTTGTGCATGATTAAACAATGAGAACGCTTACTAAGCAGTATGTGATCCTGAGTATTTCCTCACAGAGCGCTGCAACTACGTAAATCGTTGTGTTTATTCACTTCTTGTGTTATAACTACGAACACTCAAACACAGCCGCTTTACCAACATTGCCAATTTCTCTTAATGACACTGTGGATTATTCTCAGTCTAATATTTTAGTTTTATAAAAATCGGAGACGCTTAAAATAAACAAAAACTATGTAGATTTTTGTGAACAGTATAAAAATAATTAACATATGCTGTAATGAAATGCGGACTTTTATCTACAAAGTGAGATTTGGAACAATATTCTGAAATAAAGGGTTCCGGAACTATGTGCACTTAAAATGCGACAAAATGAATTAATACGATCATTTACCGTTCAACAATGTGACAACCGTTGAGTTTTAGAGACTAATATTTGATAAATAAGTTTTCCGTAGCATCCTTTATTAAAAGGAAAAATTACAACGCAAACAAAAAATACCAGAGTTTTTTGCCGTTCGATTTCACAAGGAATGTCCGATATGTATTTGCAACTCCGTGCGAGGATGACTCAAGTTGTAAACAAGTTGAGGTAGCTAGTTCCCGATAAGCGATTCTAATACACAGTAATGTCACCCAGGCCCAGTAATAGTCTCCAGTAACCGTTAACGCGATAACTAGTTGGTCGTCTTCGTTACTTTTGGTAACCATTATTGAATAACTAGTTACTCTGTATTCAATACTTTGGAAACCGTTACTGAGTAACTAGTTACGTTGTAATCGTTACTTTGGCAACCGATATATTAAGGTAACCATTACGTTATTTTCTGCCATCCCTAATACATGATTTTTTTTTTTTTTTTTTTATTTTTTTTTTTTTAGATTCAGCGGCCTTATAATATATCATATATTTTTTGAGTTCTCCACACTAAATGCTTGGGCAGGATGCAATATTTCCTCTACCTGTATGTTGTAGAGAAAGTAATATATATATATTCTTATTGATTTGCGATATTCGGTTTAATCACTAGTTTATACAACGGAAGGGGCACCGCGCGCACTGCGAGAGATCTATTACGGCAACCGCTCCCCCAGGAGGAAAACGTGAATTGAAGGAACCACAGGAGGCTACAGACCGCAGGCAGACAGGTCACTAAGACGCGCGCAAGTCGCTCACAGTTCCAGGCTCGAACACATGTCCCACTGCCTGGAGAGAGCGATGGACGCTGGCATCGACCGAACAACCCTCTAGTGTCCACGGGCAGTACTCTTTCCTTAGAGCTAGCATCCACTATATCTTTCCGGCACAGCCATACACCACGAAACCTGAAAGTTGAGAAAGAAACGAAATGCACGCCGGTCCCGTCCTTATCTATACGTTGGTGTGTCTGTCGTTGTTTATACGTCGATACTTGTGTATGGTGTAATCTGTGTACATATTGATGATCAATCAGCTGCTCTCTCTCTCGCTCTCTCTGTAGTCTTTGTCGTTGCGTCTCCGTCGTGGCGGAAGAATCTCGTACTAATTAATAACAATGCCTCGGTAATCAGCAGGATAAACCTATGAGTGGTAGAGGAGATCCAGGTTCGTCGTAAACACAAGAGTTTACACCATCAATTTCAATCCAAGAGGCGTGAATGTATCGGATCTGAATTTCTATTCAGTTTGACACACTTGCACAGTTACGAAATAACTCTTTAGCACTGGTAACAATAGTTTTCCTATCAGGAAAAAGCTTCCACACGTATCAATTTTATAAAATACTAATATTCTGCCTAATAGCGCATTCTACTTATCGCGGGAGTACTACATCTCTTTCTGATCTCATACCGCGTATTCACTTTTCACCATTAACTATTTATATTCAGTTTACATTTTTAGGCGCGCTTTCATAACCACGACTGACATGTACACTACGTGAACAAAAGTATCCGGACTCGTGGCTGAAAATGACGTACAAGTTCGTGGCGCCCTCCATCGGTAATGCTGGAAGTCAATATGGTGTTGGCCCACCCTTAGCCTTAATAACAGTGTTCACTCTCGCAGGCATACATTCAATCAGGTGCTGGAAGATTTCTTGGGGAATGGCAGCCCATTCTTCACGGTGTGCGGAACTGAGGAGAGGTGTCGATGTAGGTTGGTGAGGCCTGACACGAAGTCGGTGTTCCAAAACATCCCAAAGGTGTTCTATAGGATTCAAGTCAGGACTCTGTGCAGGCCAGTCCATTACAGGGATGTTATTGTCGTGTAACCACTCCGCCACAGCCCATGCAGTATGAACAGGTGCTTGATCGTGTTGAAAGATGCAATCGCCATTCCGGAATTGCTCTTCAACAGTGGGAAGCAAGAAGGTGCTTAAAATATCATTGTAAGTCTACGCTGATATCGTGCCACGCAAACCAACAAGGTGTGCAAGCCCCCTCCAAGAAAAACACGATTACACCATCACCACCTCCGAATTTCACTGTTGGCACTACACACGCTGGCAGATGACGTTCACCGGGCATTCGTCATACCCACACCCTGCCATCGGATCGCCACATTGTGTACCGTGATTCGTCACTCCACACAACGTTTTGTCACTGTTCATTGATCACATAGTGCATTTCCTCTGAGGCAATCGACGAACTGACCTGGATGTTTGTATATTTATGGGCTTATATAGTATTACACTTTGGCGCACTTATTTAATCTGGATTTTTCTTACTGGTTACTCGTCACCGCGTTTTGTAACTTTCAAAGATTTGGAGCGCCACTTGCTTAAATCTTATTCGCTGAGTCAAAGTCACATAACTTTACGCAATGCAAAAATACCCTGTTTATTTCCATTTCGGTGAGAAACCTGGCGCCCTTGCCTAAGTCTTTCTTGCACTAGAGAATACAAAAGTTCTTTGTGTAAAAATGTGCTGCAACTTTCCCTTAAATACTGCGTGGCAAACAACTTCGTGTAGGAAGTATCTTTTGACAATTTCTTAGCTTTTACAAAAATCGATATAAACCTCTCTTATTACTAATAAATAAAGACACAGATAATTAATGAAACGTGATAAATGCAATGTAACAAAATAATAACAGATAAGGGAAATTAGACCAGGCAAATCTATGAAAAACCCAAAGTGGGTGATCGACAGGAATCCCGGGCGAGCCACACAGGTTACCCCCGGAGGCATATGTGAATCGTACACCTTCACCAAAGTATTTAAAATGCATTCCAGGTAATAGTTTTGTGGACGTCCTGTAGTTTTTCAGAACGCCATTTGCTCTAATGGCATCTTCGCTCTTCCTTTTTACTGCACGTAGCTGGGAGTGAAAATTGGGAATTTATAGGTTCCTTGGTCTTTATTCTGCCGGCTATTGTGTTCCTGTGGTGTGAATTTGCGAGGCGAGGTCTGCGCTTTTTTGTTGTTCTAACAATACACTCTCCTCACCAGATGATACACTCCTTTGTTGAGATAAGATGTTATCTTGATACACCTCGCCGCTTCTTTTGACAGACTGTACAAGGTGTCTCGAGTGAATCTTCACTTTTTCAATTATACTATATTAAAGGGAGGAATGGCAAGAGAACGAAGAAGAACAAAGTGTATAAGGATTTCATCATGATATGACACTGCTAGCTGAAGAGAAAAATATCCTAAGAAACATGCTAATAGGGTTAAATTGCATCTCATGTGTTACACTCACATGACTTTCTCTACTCTTGTACAAACTATTTTTACAAACGCTTATTCTCCATATGCTTCATGTTAATCGAGATGTTAATCTTATTGCTAATTTTCTTGTAGATGCAAGGGGAATTGGTAGGCTTTAAGCGATAGTCAAATATTTTAAGAGCTGGTTACTATGTGGAGTATTCCATTCTCTTTGCATTATCAGGACAAAAAAAAATAAATAACGAATTTGAGAAAATGTATAAGTATTGGAAAATTTAAAGGAATAACAAGCAATAACTCGAAAATGGTTCACTCAACAGAAAAAAAATGTATATGACATAAATTGTGTATTTTAACGCGATCTACATCTTTTGTGTGTAGCGGATGGTATTTACGTAATATGTTTTTTACGTAAATTATTAGAACTTGAAGATCTTATATTGTGCTGCTTTTGTTTTGTTTGGTTACATAATTTTAACTGCCCCACGTTGTGGTAGCCAATTTTGTTACGGTTTTACTTATAATGTTGATGCTTGTGTATGACCCACGTTGTTTGTGTATGTGTGTTTATTTCATGTGAAGCCATCTTGTGACGTCATTCATTTGTTCGGTTTGTAGCTCCATCTGGTGTTAGCAATTTGCGGCAGTATTAGTTTTTGTTTGAAAGAATTTTAATTTTATTTTTTTATTTAATTCTGTTTCACTGTCCTCCGGCTAGCTATTATTTCTCGGTCGAACATATCTCTTGATCAGGGTTGTGTAAACGGAAAGGAATCTTTTATCCAAAAAGAACACTGATGAAGAAATTTGTTTTATAATTTTATTGTCGAACACGTTCACTCTCACTTTTACACATTGATCTAGATACTCGCCAAACTGAAACTGTTATAATAACTTCTTACTGATAATTCTTTTAATCCACTTACTTCAATCTTTTGTATAATTAACTTTACCATACTTTAGATCTTTCATAATTCTGCTGCGCGCAACTTGTGAATCGATACCCGACGTTTGCCGTACAAATACTTTCGACGAACTGACTGACTGAAGACGACGTGTAGTGTACACAGATTTTTGATGAACTGAACGACAGAAGACGACGTGTAATGTATTGAGATTTTCGATGAACTGGCCGCGATCTACCTCTGACTTGGCTTTTTATACACCCACTCCCCGATATGCCTTAAGATTATAACTGAGTTACTATTGGCTAATAAAACGCGCCAACATTAGCGTCTATTTTAAAATCCAATGAAAATTATGAATACATATGCTCTAGGGAAATATTCCAGAAGGTTCTCAACGGAAAAACGCGCCAATATTACGTAACTTCCTCGTTTCCAATAATGATAAACAGCTCACCTCCTCTCGCTGCATTATTGCGCGCTATTATTGACAGTTTCAGTAAGGTCGTATAAACTTACTTATCAACAATAATTACAGTCAAGAAACATCTCAAATCAATGTCACATAAAAATGCATATTCATACTACAATCATTATTTACATTTAAGTAATTTGTGATACAAATTACTGCATCATGTGTAGTAAAATTTCGTCTACCTCTTAAATCTTAAACATGTGATATTTTAATGAAAATAGTTAGAGCCATTTTTGAGAAAATTAAAATTTTCGAAAAATGTTCCATGTAATGGGTAATCTGGGGTGGGGGGATTTTCTTGAAAACCTTTGTGTCGCACCTCTGGAAGATATCGAATCTAAATACCAAGTTTGGCGTTTATCCGACTGTTCGTTTCTGAGTTATGTTGTTCAGACAAACACATGAACATGTTTCCAAAAATGCTTTATATGCATTCAGTGCATCTCAAAACATGTATTTCCTGTGGAATCTCGGTATCGAATTTTTGGGTGGAATACAATACTTCCCCTACTTACTATACGTAGTAGAGAAAGTAAAAATCTGATGTGTTACATACATTTGATTTTCTCTACCACATACCTAGTTGGTAGAGAAGATATTTCATGCCATCAAAAAATACGATACGAATATTTCACCAGAAAGACGTGTTCTGAGGCCCCTTGAATCCGAAGAAAAAAATTAGAAAAAGGTCCGTGTGGCAGCGTGTCGGCGATCAGTAATTAGAAGACGAAATGTCGGATGAACACCAAACTTGGTATTTAACTTCAGTATCTTCCAAAGATTCGACATGAAGATTTTAAAGAATATCCCCCAACACAACCACCCTTTTTATACATCTTTCGAATTTTTTTTTGATTTTATAACAAATAGTCCTAACGGTTTGATTAAAATACCATGTATTAAATATATTTACATGACTAATAAAATGTATATCTTGAATATTTTAGGAATAACCTGTCAAGTCTTCTTAATTCAGAAGGAATTATGCATAATCTTGTACAACTGGTAAACGTTAAGCGATAGACGAAAATGTACTAATAAAAACTGTAGACCTGTTTAAAACAGACAGCTTATTTCAATTTACCTTTTTTGTGGCATCAGCCATTTCCGAGATATCCGTTATTAATCGTTGAATTATTCAATACTAGTCACTCTTTTGAAGTCCTGTCGATTTTCAGTTGTTTCTCCCAAGGTCATGAAACAGTATGGCATTTTAAGGCCAGCATATAGCGTCCAGTTGTTAAACATTTGACTATCGCTGTTCTCTTTGTATCTATAACGAAATGTGTAATGTAGCTGTTTCTGTAAAGGTTTAATTCGATAAAGATAAGGTAGATAGAAAAATAAACTTTCGTAAAAATAATTTGTATACTCCAGTAATAAACGATATGTCGTGTGAAGGTAACACATTGTTTGTTTTCTCTGGAATCCAGTTTTCAAAGTTCACGTGGTTCATTTGATCATGGTAGTCACTTTTAGTTGTAAACGAGAGGAGAATTTTCCTGAAAGCAATTCACACTAGCCGCATGTACTGTTCCCAACATTAGTACTGATATGTACTATTTGTTGGTAGTTGGAAGATGCTTCATGTTTATCATGTTTACGTATGGGAGCCAATTTGTCGCGGTATCTCGTGTTATCCATTTCTGAGCGCTTGTTATTGTTTTACTACTTTGAGTTTTGGGTTCTTTGTCCTCCGGCTAGCTATTATTACTACTCAGTGGAGCATATCTCTTGAACAGGGTGTGTAAACGGAAAGGATTTGTTACTGAAAGATAACACTTATAAAAGAATTTGTTTTTACACTTTTATTACCGTCACAATTAATTAATTTCACATATTGACTCTTGATACACGCCAGACTGAAACTGTTATATTTTCTAATATCACTATAATCACTTATTTGCTGCACATTATTAATTCACGTATTTCACATTTATAACTAACTTTACAACGCGAGAGATTTTGTAGAATTGCGCGACGTATAACGCGTGAACGATTCTCTTAAACTGTGCGACGTATAACCTTTGTATGATTCTGTTGGACTGAACGACGTATTACCCGCAAATGCTTCTGTTGGACTGAACGACGTTTGCCTTGTGAATTATTCTGTCAAACTGCGCGTTACCCGTCTCTGGCACGGAATTTATACTCCCTCACCCCAATATGCCTAAACATTATAACAGAGCTGCTATTGGTTAATAAAACGCGCCAACATTAGCGTCTATTTTTTATATCCAATCAAAATTACAAACACATATGCTCTAGGTAAAATATTCCCTCCATTTCTACTGAAATACGCGCTACTCTGACGTCATTTATTTGTCTCTTCCAATTAATAAACAACTCACCCCCTCGCTACATTGTTGCCCGCTCTTATTGTCAGTTTCAGTGAGGCCGTGTAAACTTATTTCCTAACAATGCTTATAATTAACAAACATCTCAAATCAATGTCATACAATAATGCTTATTTACACTACAATCACTCTGGCATTTACATTGTTGTGATATAAAATACTGCCACAATGTTCTTACTTTGGCACGGTTATTTATACCAAGTTACAAGTGAAACTCAAGGATATCAGCTATGAGCAATTATAGCATCCATAACATTAGTGCTAATTTTGCAACATAAAGCAACAGCAGCATAACAACGGTATCAGAGATGCAGACAAACTCTGGGATACTGTGGAGTACCTCGCCTGTACCCTTCACATCCCCAGGGCCATGGACAGACTAGGTTACCTCACCGCGTCTTCCTGATTTTGCCCCTCTGTTGTCGCTGCAGAATCTTCCACTCGTTCGGCTTTAAGGAAAAGGCACGGTTTGAGCATGCGCCGTAAGAAGTCTGTCAACAAGGTAAGAGATCTGGTGGAGAGGAATGCTAGCACATAATATACTCTCAGCAGAAATTGTCAAACAATTAGTATGCCGCAATTTCTTCTTCTCGTGTGTGACAGCGGTACGAATATTCGAGCGTAGTAATTAACGAAAAGGCTGATGAGTGTTTCTGAAATACAGTAACAAAGTAACACACAGGTACAATCCGATTTAACTGTACATACCCATGGTGAATGTTGAGCGAAGTCCTTCTAAAAGTTCATTTTTACTTTCTCTACTACGTATAGTAAGTAGGGGAAGTATTGCATTCTATCCAAAAATTCGATACCGAGATTTCATCGGAAATACATGTTTCGAGATCCCCTGAATCCAAAAAAAGGATTTTTGGAAACATGTCCGTGTGTGTGTCTGTGTGTCTGTCTGTGAACAGCATAACTCAGAAACGAACAGTTGGATAAACACCAAACTTGGTATTTAGGTTCAGTATCTTCCAGAGATGCGACACGAAGGTTTTCAAGAAAATTTCCCAACCCCAGACTACCCTCTACTTGGAACATTTTTCGACAATTTTAATTTTCTCAAAAATGGTTCTAAAGATTTTGATTAAAATATCATATGTTTAAGATATTTTCATGACAAATGAAATGTATATCTCGAATTGTCTGGGAATGTCTCCAAAAGTATTCTTCATTGTGAACGACTTTTGCACAACTGGTAAACCATAAGAGAGAGATAAAGTATTACTACACAAAAAATGTAGATCGCGTTAAAACACAAAATTTATGTCATATACATTTTTTTTGTTGGGTGAACCATTTTCGAGATATTGCTTGTTATTCCCTTAAATTTTTCAATACTTATACTTTTTCTCAAATTCGTTATTCTTTTTCTTTGTCCTGGTAATGCAAAGAGAATGGAATACTGCACATAGCAACCAGCTCTTAAAATATTTGACTATCGCTTAAAGCCTACCATATTCCCCTTGCACCTACAAGAAAATTAGCAATAAGATTAGCATCTCGATTAACATGATGCATATGGAGATTAAGCGTTTGTAAAAATAGTTTCTACAAGAGTAGAGAAAGTCATGTGAGTGTAACACATCAGATTTTTACTGTAGTAAATGTTGCTACTTGATGGTAGCCTAGTTACACCAGTAACCTGCAAATATATTATACATACCGTATTTTCATCAAAATTCTATAGAGCTGTTTTTGACAAATAACGAAAAACTTTCGATTAAAAGGGGTAGTTTGGAGCAAGCGAATTTCTTTGTAAAACTTCGTATCGCATCCTCGAAAAATACTGAACTTAAGTTAGATGTAAAGATATATATCACGGAGGGGTCTCTGGAAACCGGGCAGACTACCACAAGCAGGCCGAAATGGCCTGTTTTGCTTCTAACGTGGCCCCTGGGAGGGGAATGGGGAAGAGACGCAAAGGGCGACCAGAACACGGGCGCAAACATGGATGGGGTCCCTGAATTTTCCAATAGAGCGCATCCAGCGCGATCCGTTCCCACCAACAAGCCACGAATCCCTGCCAGTCCCCTGTAGGATGCAGACCTAATTGAGTAGTCCTCGCAGCGACGCCAGAGAAGAAAGCTTTTCAGCCACCGCCCAGCCGCAACCCGCCGAACACCGTCCCCTAGTTCTGCAGCCCTGAAAAGGACGACAAGGAAGATGATGGGCAGGAAAGTCGTGGTAGAAGATGAACCACACCAGCATTCGTCTGTCGACCTGGGGAAACCATGAAAAATTCCTGTGTCAGAGTGGGTGGACGCTGGCGATCGAACCTCATTTTTGAGTGAACTACAATATTTCCCCTAGCTACTACTTATATGTAAGCGGCAGGGAAAGTAAAAAAAGAGTGATAATAACAATAACTTGTTATTCTGCTGCGGAATAAAGCCATGCGTGAATTTGCCGAGCTTGATTAATACGTAACAAAACATGAAACCCTGCTACAACGATGCTTCATTTTTTCGCGGTGTAATTGGCTAATTTCCTTGTGCTGAAAACAGCTGCAGAGCGGCGATTACACTGTCATTTGTTTTAGTGTATCGTTTGTTTTAATTTACTTGGCTCTCGTTTTACACATCGCTAATGCGTTTACCGCTTTTGCTATTGCAACAGAACAGTGCGCGAATCTAAATAGCGCGGCTATGAACTGTGAATCCTATGCGGCAATTCTCTACCATTCCCCATTCTCTGGTTGCCTTTAGGTGCATTTAAAGTAATTATAGGCTTTTAGAAAAACATTAGATCATTTTTACGGAATTACAACATATAGCATTCCCCCGGCAAAGATTCTCTCTCCCTTAACCCTTTCTATTTCAGAATAATGTAGAAAAATCTGATGTGTTACACTCACATGACTTTCTCTACTCTTGTACAAACTATTTTTAAAAACGCTTATTCTCCATTTGCTTCATGTTAATCGAGATATCGAGATGTTAATCTTATTGCTAATTGTCTTGTAGGTGCAAGGGGAATTGCTAGGCTTTAAGCGATAGTCAAATATTTTAAGAGCTGGTTGCTATGTGGAGTATTCCATTCTCTTTGCACTACCAGGACAAAAAAAATGAATGACGAATTTGAGCAAAAGTATAAGTATTGGAAAATTTAAGGGAATAACAAGCAATATCTCGAAAATGTTTCACTCAACAAAAAAAATGTATGACATAAATTGTGTATTTTAACGCGATCTACATTTTTTGTGTAGTAACATTTTAACTATATCTTATGGTTTACCAGTTATGTAAAAGTCGTTCACAATGAAGAATACTTTTGGAGACATTCCCAGAAAATTCGAGATATACATTTCATTTGTCATGAAAATATCTTAAACATATGATATTTTAATGAAAATCGTTAGAGCCATTTTTGAGAAAATTAAAATTTTCAAAAAATGTTCCATGTAAAGGGTAGTCTGGGGTGGCGGGATTTTTTGAAAACCTTCGTGTCGCATCCTTGGAAGATACTGAACCTAAATATCAAATTTGGTGTTTATCCGACTGTTCGTTTCCGAGTTATGCTGTTCACAGACAGACAGACAGACACACACACACACGGACATGTTTCCAAGAATGCTTTTTTTGGATTTAGGGGGTCTCAAAATATGTATTTCCGGTGAAATCTCGGTATCGAAATTTTGGGTGGAATACAATACTACTACAATACTTACTATACGCAGTAGGGAAAGTAAAATAGGATTTGTCATATCACATGACCTTCTCACTCCTCTATCGTTTATTAGTGGGTATACAAATAATTCTTACGAAAGCTTTTTTTCCTATTTACTTAATTTTGGTCCAAATAAACCTTTACAGAAATAGCTAAATTACACATTTCGTTATAGATACAAAGAGAACAGTGATAGTCAAATGTTTAAGAACTGGACGCTATAAGCTGGCCTTAAAATTGCATCTGTTTCTATGTCATCGCGAGAAACAACTGAATGGTGACGGGATTTTAACAGAATGTCTAAGTATTGAGTAATTGAAACCATTAATAATGGACACTTCGAAAATGGCCCATGCCAAAATAAAAACATATTTCAAATAAATTGTGTGTTTCAAAGAGATCTACAGTACGCTTTATTCTATGGCTTAACGTTACCAGTTATACAAGATGTTATAAAGTTCCTTCCGAATAAAGGGAAGTTCACAGATTATTCCTAGAAGATTCAGGATATTTATTTTATTTATAATATACATATCTTGAATATAGGTATATTAATTAAAGTCCTTAGAGCAATTTTTCAGAAAACCAAATTCGAAAAAGTTCCATAGAAAGGGTAATTTTCTTTAAAATCTCATGTCATAGGTACCCAGCTTAAATATCAAGGTTAGCACGAAGCGTGTGTTTAAAGTAAGTACCAATAATATTTTATGAATAACAGAACATTATTTTCCAAATACTTTATTGTCATTCATTACCTTACACTACTTCTCCAAACAGTCACCACCGCTATTCAGGTACTTGTAACGGGAAACCAGTTTTAGTATGCCTTCGTCAAAGAATGATGTCGCCCGTGATGAAAGCCAAGTCTGCAATCGTTGTTTCACATAATTCATCGTTGAAATGTTTCCCCTCAAGAAATTTCTTCAGAGGAAGCAGATGAAAATCGCCTGGTGCCAAATCCGGACTGTAGGGAATGTGGTGGAAGTGTTCCCAAACAAATGATGCGCTCAGATCTTGAGTTTGTTTGGCTGTATGTGGCCGAGCATTATCACTCATTGTTGTTTCCCCATAAACTTCACACAATTGGCCATGAACGTTTGCTGAGGTAACATTTCTCGCATTCAAAAAACGAATTACCGATCTGACTTCGCAGTCCGTTTGCTTTGAACATTTTGAAACGCTCTAACAACAGAAAAACACTATTGACGATTGCTCATAGCTACCTGTGGCTTTCTAATGGTTGCAGGAAGTGGTTGTGTATGCTCAAAATCACGACTGCAGCAGCAAAATATTAAAATGGTATTTACTTTAAAAACGCGCCTTGTATTTATCCGACTTTTAGTATTTGAGTTATGTTGTTCACACACGCGGAAACCTTTCTATAAAAATACTTTTATTCAGGGGCCATCAAAACATATATTTCAGATGGAATCTTGGTATAGAATCTTTGGGTGGAATACAATACCTTCTCTGCCTACTATGTGCATGTTAGAGAAAGCAAAATGCCACAAATTATGACAATTCAGAAACATGCTACCATTTTGATAAGACTTTCACCATTGAAAACTTCTTCCGGAGTGACACGACTTATAAAATACTTCCAATTTTATTTTTATTTAGGAGGATTATGGGTTTTAGTACTCATGCCACTAAATTTCCATCCCGTTTCGTTTAAAATGAATATCAGAATATTTCTGGCAATTTGTTTGCGAACAGGCAGATTTTTAATATGTTCCAGTTCAAATTGTAAATGAGCGGGTTAAAGGGTTTTACAATTGAGCTATTGGCGAGGGGGAATGTTCACATCATTAAATTTTCCTGTAATCTTGCAGAACTTCGCCTTAACTGTACATTAAAATTCCGCGAGTGCATGCTGGAAGGGAGAGGAGCATCGTCTTTCGACACCGGAACGAAGAATCACGATTTAATACGAAAGGAGTCGAGTAATGCAACGGTGGACGTAGAGTACATTGTTATTGAGGTTACACTTAAGTACTCGTGGACGTACTTGACTATTGGGTTATATGTAAGCTAGTATTATTCCAGAACTTAAAAATAAGAATTCTTCCACCTCTAGCTAGAACACCAATAATGAACAGTGAGGGTGGATGTGGGTTAGAAACGCAGAAAGAATTCAGCATTGCGGCTAAGACTAGGCCTATTCGACCAACTAAACCTCCTGGAGGAACAGATGAGGCAAGAGAGTACGAACGTCAATGCAGGTGAGATTGGAAATTCCGGGCTCCTTCCATGTCCTCACAAAAAACTTCGGGCAGAAGTTTATATCCCAGGAAAGGAACAGTTCTCTCATCAAAGCACAACCACCGCACACCAACGTCCTGCCTGCCTAACTCTGCTACCTTGCAAGATGAAAGGAAGCGAATGGGAAACAGGAAAATTCGTGATAATATATAAATCCATCCCAGCATTTGCCTACCTATTCGAGAAAAACACGGCTTGCCGGTACAACGGAAATCGAGCCTGGAACCTCCTGAACCATTGCTTTCTGTAAATGGTGAAGCCTGAACACTATCGATAAACAGTGGGCAGAGTATCACCCATGAAGAGTGAAGTCAGAACAGAATCAATGCATGGTGAAGGTAGAACACAAGTAATGAACGGTGAGACAGAATGAAAGTGAAAGCAGAAAACAAGCGATGAACAGTGAAGCCAGAACACAAGAAATGAACAGTGAAGCCAGAACACAAGCAATGAACAGTGAAGCCAGAATACAAGAAATGAACAGTGAAGCCAGAATACAAGAAATGAACGCTGAAGCCCGAACACAAGCAATGAACAGTGAAGCCAGAACACAAGCAATGAACAGTGAAGCCCGAACACAAGCAATGAACAGTGAAGCCAGAATACAAGAAATGAACAGTGAAGCCAGAATACAAGAAATGAACAGTGAAGCCAGAATACAAGAAATGAACAGTGAAGCCAGAATACAAGAAATGAACAGTGAAGCCAGAATACAAGCGATGAACAGTGAAGCCAGAATACAAGAAATGAACAGTGAAGCCAGAATACAAGAAATGAACGCTGAAGCCCGAACACAAGCAATGAACAGTGAAGCCAGAACACAAGCAATGAACGCTGAAGCCCGAACATAAGAAATGAACGCTGAAGCCCGAACACAAGCAATGAACGGTGAAACCCGAACACAAACAATGAACGGTGAAACCCGAACATAACCAATTAACAGTGAAGGCAGAAAACAAGCAATGTACAGTGAATCCAGAACATAAGCAATGAACAGTGAAGGCAGAAAACAAGCAATGTACAGTGAAGGCAGAACATAAGCAATGAACAGTGAAGGCAGAAAACAAGCAATGTACAGTGAATCCAGAACATAAGCAATTAACAGTGAAGGCAGAAAACAAGCAATGTACAGTGAAGCAGAACATAGGCAATGAACAGTGAAGGCAGAAAACAAGCAATGCACAGTGAATCCAGAACATAAGCAATGAACAGTGAAGGCAGAACATAAGCAATGAACAGTGAAGGCAGAACACAAACAATGAACAGTGAAGCCAGAACATAAGCAATGAACAGTGAAGCCAGAACATAAGCAATGAACATAGAAGACAGATCACAACCAATGAACACATGACTGACGGCTCTGTGCTGGGTCGCTCCCGGCCACGACCTTGTCCAAACCACACGCCCGTATTGATTCCCCCGCCGCTTTTTACGAGCCTTTCTATCCCACTCCGGGCTGCAACAAGTTGGGGAAGCCTACATGCTGTCAGGTTTACAGAATAATTTCTTTGGCTCGCGTGACAAGAAGTGTCTGAGCAAGGTTGATTGCTACGATGTGATCGACTCATCAACAGATAATATCTTAGCAGTCCAATGAACAGATTTCGTTGCGCGCAATGAGAGATGTAACATCAGCTAGGACAATCGGACTGCACTCGTTTCACTCTCCGTCTTAATGAGAGGTTTTAGCTTCTCTATCACTTGCCTATAGTGCGTAGACAAAAATTAGATTTCACTGTAAATGCCTGTTGTGAGGTTAACTCAACTACAGAAGCATGACTCATAAACGAAATCTATACTAATATTATGAACAGAGAAGATATGAGTGGTGTATGCGTGCGCGTGAGGTTGTAGGGTAATCTTACAAACCACTCAACCTATTTTGATAATTCTTTCACCACCGAAACGCCCAATTCGTTCCGACCGACATGATCTATAAAGCACCTTCTAATTTCATTTCATAAATCACTAAAATATTCAAAAGGATTTACAAAGCCCTTCTACTTGAATACAAACACAATAGCGTTATAAAAGAACATACTTACGAAGAAGCCTTGAATTTTGGTTGAGAATGCCATGGAGTAGAAAAATTTTTGATGTGTTACACTCACATGACTTTCTCTACTCTTGTACAAACTATTTAACCCTTATTCTCCATATGCTTCATGTTAATCGAGATGTTAATCTTATTGCTAATTTTCTTGTAGGTGCAAGGGGAATTGCTAGGCTTTAAGCGATAGTCAAATGTTTTAAGAGCTGGTTGCTATGTGGAGTATTCCATTCTCTTTGTATGTCCAGGACATAAAAAGAAATGAATAACGAATTTGAGAAAAAGTGTAAGTATTGGAAAATTTAAGGGAATAACAAGCAATATCTCGAAAATGGTTCATCCAACAAAAAAAAATGTATATGACATAAATTGTGTATTTTAACGCGATCTACATTTTTTGTATAGTAAAATTTTGTCTATCTCTTATGGTTTACCAGTTATTCAAAAGTCGTTCACAATGAAGAATACTTTTGGAGACATTCCCAGAAAATTCGAGATATACATTTCATTTGTCATAAAAATATCTTAAACATATGATATTTTAATCAAAATCGTTAGGGCCATTTTTTAGAAAATTAAAATTTTCGAAAAATGTTCCATGTAAAGGGTGATCTGGTGTGGGGGGATTTTCTTGAAAACCTTCGTGTCGCATCTCTGGAAGATACTGAACCTAAGTACCAAGTTTGGTGTTTATCCGGCTGTTCGTTTCTGATTTATGCTGTTCACAGACACACAAACACAGACACACACACACGGACATGTTGCTAAAAATACTTTTTTGGATTGAGGGTGTCTCAAAACATGTATTTTCGGTGAAATTTCGGTATCGAATTTTTGGGTGGAATACAATACTTCCCCTACTTACTATACGTAGTAGAGAAAGTAATAAAGTTATAGGAACAATCCCCACACCGTAGAGGAACTTAACGACTATATAACAACAGAAATTATGAACATTACGCAAGAAGAAGTTATGCGTGTGAATGGAAATTTCGCTATCACTCGTAAGTAAGTAATGCGGGAGTTACGGAACGAAAAATCCCCAGTGTAATAGACACTGTGTGGAGTACGCAAACACGTCCATGGTCTCACCATAGAACGATGGCAGCGTATTTACGTAAGTAACGAAGTTCATATTTTGAATTTCCTGTGAGGTCCTCTACAACTAAGTTGATTCACATTTTTAGAAATCAGAAATGTAAATACAAAGACCTCTTAAAACACAAAAGTATAACAACTACCTCTTTAAACATTTCAGAGCTAATTTGTTTTGTGTTCTCTTAGCTTCGAAACCCAGGTGAGAAACACAATTTCTAGCGGATTACGATGTAAGTAATTCATGACATGTTAGCACCTGCCGAGGTGATGGGGTATAGCTGAGATACAATTGACCTCAAACTGGTGTGCTGCAGACATATGCAGGTGAATCTATGGAGACATGTATTTCTACACCCAACAGAAACTATAAAGTTGAGCAATTAGACAGAGTGGTGACTCGGCCTGTAAACTCTGACCTATGGTGATCGGTCTGCTGTTTGCATTCAATAATATATGACAGCGTAAAATGTAAAGGTCAAAGCTGCAACAGAATTACATACATACAACTAACAGCAGTTCAGCCGCCGGTTAGAGCTATTAGGATAGGAACTGGTCTTTTATAAGCCTGAAGAAGGTTTGTTTGTTGCTTCTACGTATGAAAAGTCAGTTTGAAGATGATGTATTATATTTCGACTGTTGGGGAGCTGAACTTGAAGTAGTAGCAACCGCACGCATGGTAAAACGTTTCCGGTAGCCTTCGCCCCAAATGTGCTTTCCGATGGCCCTTGCCCCCAAAAGAATGTTCAAAAAAATATTAACTTTGTAATTTTGACTGTTTCTTTAAATATTATATATTTATGTTTGCCTCGGCTGCGTCAGTATTTATATTTTTTTAGAGACCTGAATTTCTTAGCAAGGAGGTGGTGCGACTGAAGATTGTAGGCTTACACAGATTATAATTTTACTTCACTTCTTTTACTAATGCTTGACACTATATAAATAACACTTCACTGATATAGAGAGAGAGTTGTGAGTCTTTTTTATTAATTACTTGCACCTTTTTAACACGTAACTATTTTTGTCTTGCACAAATACGTATTAAATTTCTGGAGGACACATCTCACGAGGACACGTCCGGTTAGTAACACCGTCTACTGACTTGATTTCTACCGCCTAAATTTCTGTATTTCAAGTCTCTGATTGGCTAATCATAGTGCAATAAAATACCTTCATTTAACTAAAGCTTTTTCTCGTTGTTGATTGGCTATTTTATAAACTGTCACAAAAATTACATTATTGCTTCCAAGAATTGCAAGTAGTATTGTTGAACTTTTAAATTCATTATTGCCTCAAGGTTACCTCATTGTTAGCAACTTTTAACCTATTATTCTCACAGCTCCTACATTATTAAATTACGTAATACATTCACATAACATTATTACATGTATACAATAATATACACATATACAATGACTGTAATATACACTTTTTATATATTGTTACACACACATATTGCTTTAAGGCAGGCTGTTATTGAATATATACGTATTATTAGATGGAAATCATTTAAGTGTTAAAAATACTGTCTCAAACCATACTCACCAGAATATAGAAACCAACAACAATAAATATGGTTCGGTTTAGGTACATTTCTATTTAGAGGTGGCATTTTACTTAATAAGCTTCCAAATAATTAAATAGAAAATAATCGATTATTGTAGCAGATCCATTATATCATGTATCAAAATGTCACAACTTGCTACATAATCCTTAAATATTCCTAACAGATATATTTGATAGTTCACGAAAATAAACGCACCTTGTGGATCCTTGAAAAAGCGTCTGATATATTACATTCATACGGCTTTCTCTACCCTCTTTCGTTTATTACTGTGTAAACAAATATTCTTACGAAAGTTATTTTTCTGTCTACTTTTTAGAAAATAAAGTGTTGAAAAATGTTACATGTAAATGGTAGTTTTAAGCGGGGGATTTTCTTGAAAATTTTCTTATAGGATCTTTAGAAAGTACTAAACTGAAATGCAAACTTTGGTATTTATGCGAATTTTATTTTTGAGTTATGCTCTTCACAGATACATAGATAAGCACACACATAGACCTTTTTCTAAAAATACTTTTTTCGAACTCAGGGGGCCTCAAAACATGTATTTCCAGTGAAATAACGGTATAGAATTTTTAGGTTGAATACAATACCCGCTCTACCAACTATATACGTGATAGAGAAAGTAACAAAAGTGAACCCAAAACTGAGCCCTGCGGAACGACACTATTGATGTGACGTACTAAGGGGAACTCGCCATTCATACAAAGCTTTTTTCTGTCTTTAATTACCATACGGCAGAAACTTTCATAAAATTGCACGATTTAGAAAATTCATCTGTGGGTACAGACAGTTAAAAGCGTAAACTAACACAGCCGCCTGCCCGCATGCTGTGTCGGCAACTTCTCAGTTCTTGGTGCATAGCGGGCACGTATACTCTCCAGGCGGCATTTGTCCAATTGCTCATACAATAAGAAATTATTCTACAATTAATGAGCCTAGTAGTGCACAAATGACATCCGACCAGCACACGACTTTATTTTTCAGGAGGCGTCAGGTAGGTATATGCATTAAAGTTTAAAAAATATTCATTAGTTCGTTGCAAAGGGGATATACAAGTGCGAATCATAAAATCTTTCCTCCTGTTTTATTTAGCCAAAATAAGGTACATACAGGTAATTACAAATATGCGTACTATTCTACGTATCTTACGCTATTTCCTCACATAGTCCCCACTCCGGTTCACACATTTTTCCCATCGCATCACTAAATTTGAGATGACCCTGTGGTAGAATTCGCCTGACTGACTGTGGAGGCATTCTTGCATGTGAATTGCTGTCCTGCCAGAAGCTTCTTCAGCGGTCCGAAAACGTGGAAATCACTTGCGCAGAGGTCTGGGCTGTATGGAAGATAGTGCAGATTCTCCCAGTGAAATGCCCGGCGATTCTGATTGCCAACCGTTGGTTGGGTTGATGATGAAACATGTATTTTCAACTTCTATGTCGACTGGTACACCTTACACCGCCACCGAAGTAGAAACCTCAATATTCTTCAGAGGTTTTGCCTTGTTAACCTATTTGCATTATCCAAGTTATGGTATCTGACATAAGTACTACCACTTCCACCAGAGATATCCCAACTCGTCGAGTTAGCATATGTGGCCATGTGTGCAAGGTGGCGAAGTCTCAACTCTGGCGTCCCATCACTAATGGGGATCTCAGACTAATGGCAGTATCTGAAAAGTGTTCAGCGTTGTTAATTAAAACTTTGTTCGATCTCGGACTACTAAAGGAAAATACATAACTTCAGTCCAGTAATGGGAACCTAATGTAATATGCCATTTTTCGCCGAACAGTGAAATGCATTACCACTTTATCTCAGAGCTATTTCTCTGGGGGTCCACTTCCTACTACGAAGCAGCTGTATCATCATTTTCTGTTGACACGCTCCTCTGTTCCGCCTATAGAGGAGAAATATTCTAACATACAGTGGAAGAATTTCTGGAAGGCTTTTCGATACACCGAAATCTCGGCGGACTGGAAGGCCTCCCCCTACAAGATCCTAAACGCCATAATACCCACAGCAGATAAGCAATATCAAAATAACATTTGCAATTCACCATATTGTACCCGTTGCCAAAATATTGATACCCTTCACCACTGGTGCACAACTTGCATTTCTGAAGCTTGGCACTGTATCCAACATAAAATTCGCCGCATTACTATGGCGGAGAACCCCAATACCATTCATAGGGCTATCTTACAGCTCGATATCCAGATTCCAAATATGGATTGTCATGGGGTATTACCATTACATGCTGCAGGATCCCGCTCCAAGTGCACGAGATCTCGAGACTTTTCTGACAGACCACCGGACCCGACTAAAAAGGAAGAAACAAGAAACACTGTTTTTAATCGGCCCCAACTTAGATATTCTTTGCGTTTAAGAAGGGGCATTTGTAAAGAGTAATTTTAATTTTCAAATGTATTTGTTTCCTTGGTTCCTAATATAGTCACAAACAAAACAGTCATCAAAATGTTTATTAAAATTAAAAAAGCAACGGCAAGAAACAGTGAAAGCGAAGTGCAGTGAAATGAAGAAACTTTGAATTAGTGCTTTGACCAACATACTCAATCAAACACAAGCTGTAAGCTAACTACAAATAAAACAGACTCTTGGAAATTTATATAAATTCAGAAGAGAAATTAACAACACAAAGAAAAAGGGCATAGTAAAAATAGTATGAGAAATACTGTATTTCATTTGTGAGATCAGAGTTATCCATTCTTTTTACTTTCTCTGCTACGTATAGTAAGTAGGGGAAGTATTGTATTCCACCCAAAAATTCGATACCGAGATTTCACCGGAAATACATGTTTTGAAACCCCCTGAATCCAAAAAAGGCATTTTTGGAAACATGTCCATGTGTGTCTGTCTGTCTGTGAACAGCATAACTCAGAAACGAACAGTCGGATAAACAACAAACTTGGTATTTAGGTTCAGTATCTTCCAGAGATGCGACACGAAGGTTTTCGAGAAAATCCCCCATCCCAGATTACATTTTTCGAAAATTTTAATTTTCTCAAAAATGGCTCTAACGATTTTGATTAAAATATCATATGTTTAAGATATTTTCATGACAAATAAAATGTATATCTTGAATTTTCTGGGAATGTCTCCAAAAGTATTCTTCATTGTGAACGACTTTTGCATAACTGGTAAACCATAAGAGACAGCCAGAATTTTACTACACAAAAAATGTAGATCGTGTTAAAACACACAATTTATGTCATATACATTTGTTTTATTGAGTGAACCATTTTCGAGATATTGCTTGTTATTCCCTTAAATTTTTCAATACTTATTTTCTCAAATGGGAATTCGTTATTAATTTTTGTTCTTGGATATGCAAAGAGTATTAATCTGTGGCAAAGAGAATGGTGCTGCACCTAGCAACCAGCTATTAAGAGATATGTATGTCCTTAAAGCCTACTGTATTTCTATATTCCCTTGTAAATATATATTCCCATTACATCTACAAGGAAATTAGCAATAAGATAGAGTCTGTAAATGTTTATCTCGATTAACATGAAGCATATGGAGAATAAGCGTTTGTAGAAATAGTTTGTACAAGAGTAGAGAAAGTCATGTGAGTGTAACACATCAGAATTTTTAAATATTTGTACGTAACAATGAGTTGTAGAGGAGATGAAATTTGTAAAATATTGTATGAAAATTTAAAAAAAATAACATGAAAAGGAATTGAACATGTGACCGCGCATTGTCGTGAAGGAAAATCACGTTGTCCACATTGAGAATCTCTCGGTGCTTTCGCCTGATGGCAGCCTGCAGAGGTGACAGAGTAGAACAATAACTGTCGGCATTGATGGTTGCACCTTGTGGCATGAAATCCACAAGAGCGGTTCACGGTGATTCCAGAAGGCCGTTAAAATCAGATGGCACCGAATGAAATTTTGTTACAGGCGTACCCGTATGTTTTCGATTCCGCCGTAAATACGGTATCCACGTTTTATTGCCAGTAAAAATGCGGTTCAGGGAACCTTCACCCTCCTTGGCGTACCATTGCAGATGAATCAGTAAAGCAATCATTCACTTGCCCTTCATCGTGTCATTCAACTGCTTAGGCACCCACCGACATGAAACCTTCCGGTACCCTAAGGACCCGTGAACGATGTCGTAAATACTCCCTTACGAAATGCCAAGCTCCTGGAACATGATCTTGAGGTGCACACGCCGAACCGCTTTCACCATCGCATCCACGCTGGAAATGTCAGTCAGCGACGAACGCGGCCTCTCCGAACGCTCAATGGCATGCAAAACTTAACGACCTTTTGCAAACTAACACACTTCCCTAAGCGAGACAGTTTTCCCCAAATGTGGGCTGAATTTCTCTGTGGATTTTGATGGGTGTTCGCCCCTTGTTCCATAGAAAAGGAATCGCACTTCCTTGCTCTATGGGACTTGTAAAGCACAACAACCGTCATCTTCAACAACTGACAGCAACGCCCTGCCGCGGAGCTACAGACAGATAAGGCCGTGCCGGTCCAGAAAAGATCCCTCGCTGGGAATGGATATGTTGACTTCGCATTTGCAGCCATAATTTAGCTAAAATATGATGTGTTACACTCACATGACTTTCTCTACTCTTGTACAAACTATTTTTACAAACGCTTATTCTCCATATGTTTCATGTTAATCCAGATGTTAATCTTATTGCTAATTTTCTTGTAGGTGCAAGGGGAATTGGTAGGCTTTAAGCGATAGTCAAATATTTTAAGAGCTCGTTGCTATGTGGAGTATTCCATTCTCTTTGCATTACCAGGACAAAAAAAAATGAATAACGAATTTGAGAAAAAGTATAAGTATTGGAAAATTTAAGGGAATAACAAGCAATATCTCGAAAATGGTTCGCTCAACAAAAAAATGTATATGACATAAATTGTGTATTTTAATGCGATCTACATTTTTGTAGTAACATTTTGTCTATCTCTTATGGTTTACCAGTTATGCAAAAGTTCTTCACAATGAAGAATATTCTGGAGACATTCCCAGAAAATTCGAGATATACATTTCATTTGTCACGAAAATATCTTAAACATATGATATTTTAATCAAAATCGTTAGAGCCATTTTTGAGAAAATTAAACTTTTCGAAAAATGTTCCACGTAAAGGGTAATCTGGGGGGGATTTTCTTGAAAACCTTCGCGTTGCATCTCTGGATGATACTGAACCTAAATACCAAGTTTGGTGTTTATTCGACTGTTCGTTTCTGGTTATGCTGTTCAGAGACACACACGGACATGATTCCAAAAAAGCTTTTTTTGGATTCAGGAGGTCTCAAAACATATATTTCCGGTGAAATCTCGGTATCGAATGCTTGGATGGAATACAATACTTTCCCTACTTACTATATGTAGCAGGGAAAGTAAAAATATAGGGGCAAAGACTTTCTGATTCGCCCTCTTTCTAAATGCATGCCTAAATGTTATATAAAGATGTTTGTATCTTATATGTTTCACAGTTCTACCTCCGACAAAATAATTTATTTGTATAACGTAATACCTACAACAGAAATAGACCTTTTGTGTGCGTTTTTATTCAGCAACTGACTTGATTAAAATGTTAGTCTGTGGCCCGCATTCAGGAGGTCCCGGGTTCAAATCCCGTGGGCCGACAAATCTTTCTGAGGTTTTTTCTCAGTCGCCAAGGTAAATACCGAATTGGATATTTAATAGCATGACCCAACGCTCCACCTTGAGCCTAAAACAATAGTAAAATGAAAACTAAGTGGTAATAGCGAATACTATGCCATCTACCCGCAGACAATGTAACCAGTTAGACTGGACGGCACCCTAATGCCATCTGCACGGCATGAGGCAGGTGGTTACAGGGATGAGACCTAGAAGGCTAACTGTCCGCCTTTCTGTGTGAGGGCGGCGGTTAGACTGAACGGCACTCTAATGCCATCTGCACGGCATGAAGCAGGTGGTTACAGGGATGAGACCTAGAAGGCTAACTGTCCGCCTTTCTGTGTGAGGGCGGCGGTTAGACTGGACGGCACTCTAATGCCATCTGCACGGCATGAAGCAGGGGTTACAGGGATGAGACCTTGAAGGCTAGCTGTCCGCCTTTCTGTGTGAGGGCGGCGGTTAGACTGGACGGCACCCTAATGCCATCTGCACGGCATGAAGCGGGTGGTTACAGGGATGAGACCTAGAAAGCTAACTGTCCGCCTTTCTGTGTGAGGGCGGCGGTTAGACTGGACGGCATCCTAATGCCGTCTGCGCGGCACGAAAGCAGAAGATTCGGTAGCTATGCGCTAGGGTCTCTGTGACACGTGACGGAGTGGGTGGTTACAGGGATGGGACCTAGAAGACTTAACTGTCCATCACATATCGTTCTAAGAGTCATCCAGCAACAGATCCGTCGCGATATGAGCAAGGAGTTAAAGCGACGTAGAATACAATAGAGAAAACAAAAACAAGATGTTAGTAATTATAGTGCTTTAGAGAGGACATAGGCTAGTTTTGCATTGTCTTATGCAAGTAATTTGCTGGTAGTTAAGTGGAAAATGAACTTCCTCCCAGCGTGTTTACGGGAGAGCTTTACGTTAACTATCTGCATTACTTAATCAAGAAGTAGTACATTTTGAGTAAAATTCTACGCCTTGTTTATAACCTGTACACTTCAGGTAGATTTAATTAATCTTCCTTTATATTTAGTACGTAAAAGGTGGATGGAGTACCGATATGATCTTTAAATCAAACAGAAGTTTCGTAGGGGAGATTGAAAATGTTTATCAACATCTTTCACAAATTTATTAAAAAATACTTTGACGTACGACTTTGGCGAGCGCGCACCTTCCGTTACAGGTGGGCGAGTGGAATATCCGGTGACATCGGCCGTGAATGTGTCGTTTCATTACGGATATTAAGTTTTGTATTAGTATAAAATTGTCAGTCAGTCATTGTATATTTTCAGCGAACTTTCTAACGTCAAAGGAAAGCAACTAAATTAAGCACGCTAGTGTTAAAGAAACTAAAAATAAATAAATCTTTCAACTTTATTGTATGCAATTAATATCAAAATACTACATATTTGCAGTGGTTTACAACTATCAGGTGTAAAATGTCCACGTGTTTACTAAGGGCACTGGAAGGTTAAGATACTTCAAAAATTAGATTTTTATTTTCTCTACTACGTATAGTAAGTAGGGGAAGTACTGCATTCCATCCAAAAATTCCAAAAACTTCGATACCTAGATTTCACCGGAAATACATGTTTTGAAGCCTTCTGAATCCAAAAAAAGTATTTTTGGAAACATGTCCGTGTGTGTGTGTCTGTATGTCTGTCTGTCTGACTGTGAACAGCATAACTCAGAAACGAACAGCCGGATAAACACCAAACTTGGTATTTAGGTTCAATATCTTTCAGAGAAGCGACACGAAGGTTTTCAAGAAAATTCCCCAACACAGATTATCCTTTACATGGAACATTTTTTGAAAAATTTAATTTTCTTAAAAATGGCTCTAACGGTTTTGAATTAAGTAGTATAACTTTAAGACATTTTTATGGCAAGTGAATTGTAAATCTCGAACTTTCTCGGAATGTCTCCAAAAGTATTCTTCATTGTGAATGACTTTTGCATAACTGGTAAACCATAAGAGATAGACAAAATTTTACTACATAAAAAATGTAGATCGCGTTAAAATGGACAATTTATGTCATATATATATTTTTTTTGAGTGAACCATTTTCGAGATATTACTTGTTATTCCCTTAAATTTTCCAATACTTATAGTTTTTCTCAAATGGGAATTGGTTATTCATTTTTTTTGTCCTGGTAATGCGAAGAGAATGGAATGCGCCACATAGCAACCAGCTCTTAAAATATTTGACTATCGCTTAAAGCCTACCAATTCCCCTTGCATCTACAAGAAAATTAGCAATAAGATTAACATCTCAATATCTCGATTAACATGAAGCATATGGAGAATAAGCGTTTGTAAAAATAGTTTGTACAAGAGTAGAGAAAGTCATGTGAGTGTAGCACATCAGATTTTTTTATTTACTATGCGATAAAAAATTGGAACTCTTCAGCTTTAAAATTATATATAATTGAGTTTATTGACCAATTTCATGCTCTAAATTTCACAATTTAAACTTGAATGCGCAAAACCACGCCCATTGTAGTGTTTCTTATAAATTTTCCGTACCTTAATGTTTTCATACTTCAGGTACTTTTTTTTAAAAAAAGTATTAAAGATATGTACGCCAAATTTGTACTCAATATTTCTGAGAACTCTCTCTTTATGCTAAACTAATTTTTGTCAGGTTTTAATATAAATGTGAAAATAAAAAGCCTATTTATGAAAAGAGATATTGCGCTTTTTACGTTACAATAACTGAATTATACTTTATTCTCGATAGGTTGAAGATAATGGGAAAACATTTTGTTCAAAGTATAAAATTATCTTTAGAGAAAAAATTATGATAAAACAAAATCACAGGAGAAAAGTGCACCTGAAATATGAGTTGCAACATTTTTAGCCATGAAGCAGGGTGTCACTTATATCACTTTTGTACAACTTCAGCGAGTGTTAACCCATTATTCTTATAATAATTATTTACGGAAACACTTAAAGTATACCCAAACAAAATGTGGTTACCTGATTCAGTAGTTACGAGGGGTACTATATATATTTTGAGCCTAATAATTAAAACAAAGTAATTTCTGATTGAAAACTGCTTTATTGTGTTTAAAAATATTCTCCTTTATGATCAATATACTTTTGCATCCGTTTGAACCATTTGTCAAAGCATTTATTCCAGTCTTCTTGAGACACCTCCAAAACATGGTTTTTTAAGACATCAAAGGCTTCTTCTGGCAACGAAAATCGTTGTCCACGCAATTTATTGTCCGGGAACAAATAGAAGTCATTGGGTGCCTACATTTGCAACCTTGAAAGAGACCAAGCAGATGAAAGGCGAAGTGAAATGATAATGAAGATGAAATGGAGGGACAAGAAATTTGGGGGAGGTAATGAGCCTTCCCAACATTCGCCTGGTGACCCAGGGAAATCCCCGAAAAACACACAGGCCAGAGAGGTTGGCCACGGGAATCGAACCCACGACCTTCCGAATGAGAGCCACAGACGTTACCGCCTGAGCCATACCGTTCGGTTACGCTGGCCTTAAAACTCCATACTGTTTCCATGCAATTGCGACAAACAACTGAATGTTGACAGGATTTTAAGAGAATGACCAACCTTTAATAACCGATACCTCAGAAAAAGGGTTTATGCCACAGAAAAAACTTAATTGAAGTAAATTGTGTGTTTTAAACACATCTATATTTTTGTGTAGTACGTTTTCGTCTATCCAGGCATTCAAGATTATATAAAGTTTCTTCCGAATGAAGGTGACTTCACAGGCCATTCCCAGATAATTGGAGAAATACATTTTATTTGTCGTGTAAATATCTTTAATATATAGTACTATATTGGAAATCGTTAGAGCATTTTTATAAAATAAAAAATTTGGAACACTTTTCCTTGCAAAGGCTAGTTTGGGGTGGGTGATTTTCTTGAAAACCTTCGTGTCGCATCTCTGGAAGATACTGAACCTAAATACCAAGTTTGGTGTTTATCCGACTGTTCGTTTCTGAGTTATGCTGTTCACAGATTCACACACATGCATCTTTTTACTTTCTCTACTACGTATACTAAGTAGGGAAAGTATTGTATTCCACCAAAAAATTCGATTGCGAGATTTCACCGGCAATATATGTTTTGAGACCCCCTGAATCTAAAAAACGCATTTTTGGAAACATGTCCGTGTGTGTGTGTGTCTGTGTACAGCATAACTCAGAAACGAACAGTCGGATAAACACCAAACTTGGTATTTAGGTTCAGTATCTTCCAGAGATGCGACACGAAGGTTTTCAAGAAAATCCCCCCACCAAGATTACCCTTTACATGGAACATTTTTCGAAAATTTTAATTTTCTCAAAAATGGCTCTAACGATTTTGATTAAAATATCATATTCTCATGACAAATGAAATGTAAATCTCGAATTTTCTGGGAATGTCTCCAAAAGTATTCTTCATTGTGAAGGACTTTCGCATAACTGGTAAACCATAAGAGATAGACAAAAGTTTACTACACAAAAAGTGACATTTTTTGGTGTTGAAGGAACCATTTTCGAGATATTGCTTGTTATTCCTTTAAATTTTCCAATCCTTATACTTTTTCTCAAATGGGAATTCGTTATTCATTTTTTATGTCCTGGTAATGCAAAGAGAATGGAATACTCCACATAGCAACCAGCTCTTAAAACATTTGACTATCGCTTAAAGCCTAGCAATTCCCCTTGCACCTACAAGAAAATTAGCAATAAGATTAACATGAAGCATATGGAGAATAAGCGTTTGTAAAAACAGTTTGTACAAGAGTAGAGAAAGTCATGTGAGTGTAACACATCAGATTTTTATTCAAGAGGCCCCAAAGCGTGTATTTCCAGTAAAATCTCGGATTTTAAGTTTTGGGTGGAATGTACGTGGTAGTGAAAGTGCAAAAGTTAGCCGCTTTGAGGAGTAAGTGTATAGAATTGCACTACTCAATGTTTCATCCCCCTATTCATGAAATTATAGTATATTTTGATCTTAAAGTAAAGCAATTTAGTCACTGTTTAGGGTGCGAGTTTTTCGTGTCATAGTCGCAAGCGCTGATGGCGTATAGCTCCAAGCTCCTTGGGATTTAAAGGGAGATATAACCAGCTTGAGAAGCAATCTAGTGCGAGAGCGAAGGATTCACTGTATACGTGTTCTTGAACACAAAGGTTTTGTCTGTCTCAATTCTTGTTGATCGAAGTTTCACTGCAGCGAAACAAAAGGTGCCTGTAACAATAGTAAGCAATCTGTACAGTGCTCCAAGTTTTCATCACTTCTCACTTGACCCGAGATCACGATGAGGCGCCCATCGGCGTTTATTCGCACACACATACACTGCAATTTGTAGTAATACAAACTCGAAGTATAACCTGTTCCTAAATACGTTATACACTTACTGATACATAATAATATACGTTTTATGTACATACTAGAAGGGAAGTTATTACATTCATTTAAACCAGTTACAGACTTCATGATTTGGAACACATTTCGTAACTTTCATTTTTTCTTTGATTATTTCCTGTGGAGATTTTTTTTGAGAACATAAAACAGACCTGCTGGCAACGTTACAAGGGTTGCTGACTCGTGAGTCGGGGTGTCACTTTCACCCAGTGGAGGACTTCACGTTAAAAGATTTCACTTTCGCTTTCAGAGTGTATATATATATATACATATTCCTAACTGCAAGTCTTGTAATACTTTTTAGTCTTTAAATCATTTAGGAATTTAAATTCCAAGCTGTCTTATAGCCTAATGTACGCCGAGAAGAACAGGTATGTTCAATAGTGAAAGAATTATCAAAATCGGTTGAGTAAACTTCCGAGGTTACCCTACGCGCACGCGCAGTTGCACGTCAGCTGTGATTCAAAATGTCGAGTTTGTGAGCTCTATCTTTAACCTGTCATATACCGATCGATATGGCTCCGCGGGCAGTAACGTGTTCTGGAGGTCCAGGGTTCGATTCCCGTCAACCGCCCACTCAGACCTTGGGTTTTTCGTGGTTTTCCCTGGTCGGTAGGCGATTTCACTCCTATGTTTCAGGTGTGCTTCTAGCCCTAGAGAGGTGGCGCGGGGTAGTTTCTCACCACAGTCAGTTTTATTTGCAAGTTATATATAATGATTTTCGATACCTGAACCCTGCCTTTCCCATACCTTTCGCTGCATTCCTTTGCTTTTGTTAGGTCATTAGCATTGAAATACAGGTCTTACATTCCCAGAATATAGGCTATTTGTGTTCTTCGGCTGAAATGAGGGCAGGAAATACCCCACGCCACCTCTCCCGTTGCCTGTTATGTGTCTCGTCTGCATATTGTTTCTGTAGTTACAGTGTGTTTTCAGCTGAACCTTAGAGAAGTTGTGGCTATAATATTTACGTATTTTTTAGTCTTAAACGTAGTGCTGTTTTATATCAATATGTGTTATGAGGAACATCAGGCAAGGTTATTAGCCCTATTAAGGGAAGTGGAAGAAGAAGCATTAGGTGGTGAGGGCAGCGCAACCGAAGATGAACTTGAAATACTGAGTTCAAATAGTGAAAGTGAGCAAAGTGCAGAAGAGGATCGAGTTATGGCATGGAAAATGGCTCAGCCTCCTCAAAATTAACGTACTCGCTCCCACAAGATAGTGACACACTTACCAGGTGTAAAATCTGCAGCTAAAAATGCAAAATCTCCTATAGATTTATTGCTTGAAAAAATACGGCATTTTATAAATGCAGCACAACCAGAAAATCAAGAACAGGAATTGCCAGTGAAGAAAAGAATGAGGTATAATGTGTGTCCGAGAATGCAGACAAAACTTGCGTGTGTAAAATGCAAGCAGCAGGTGTAGTCGTGTGTAGGAGCTGTGTGTGAATTATAATATGAGCATCAACATATGTTCTTACTGTCGAGATGAAACAAAAACACTAACTGTGATACTTTATGATAATGAGTGAATTGAACATGTAAATATATTTTTTGTGCTGCGCATATCAAGGTCATATCAAGGTTTTTGTTTTATTTTTACTTTCTCTACTACGTATAGTAAGTAGGGGAAGTATTGCATTCCACCCAAAAATTCGATACCGAGATTTCACCGGAAATACATGTTTTGAGACCTCCTGAATCCAAAAAAAGCATTTTTGGAAACATGTCCGTGTGTGTGTCTGTGTGTGTGTCTGTGTGTCTGTGTGTGTGTCTGTGTGTGTGTGTGTCTGTGAACAGCATAACTCAAAAACGAACAGTCGGATAAGCACCAAACTTGGTATTTAGGTTCAGTATCTTCCAGAGATGCGACACGAAGGTTTTCAAGAAAATCCCCCCACCCCAGACTACCCTTTACATGGAAGATTTTTCGAAAATTTTAATTTTCTCAAAAATGGCTCTAACGATTTTGATGAAAATATCATATGTTTAAGATAATGTCATGAGAAATGAAATGTATATCTCGAATTTTCTGGGAATGTCTCCAAAAGTATTCTTCATTGTGAACGACTTTTGCATAACTGGTAAACCATAAGAGATAGACAAAATTTTACTACACAAAAAATGTAGATCGCGTTAAAATACACAACTTATGTCATATACATTTTTTTTGTTGAGTGAACCGTTTTCGAGATATTGCTTGTTATTCCCTTAAATTTTCCAATACTTATACTTTTTCTCACATTCGTTATTCATTTTTTTTATGTCCTGGACATGCAAAGAGAATGGAATGCGCCACATAGCAACCAGCGTTAAAATATTTGACTATCGCTTAAAAGCTACCATATTTCCCTTGCATCTACAAGAAAATTACCAATAAGATTGACATCTCGATATCTCGATTAACATGAACCATATGGAGAATAAGCGTTTGTAAAATTAGATTGTACAAGAGTAGAGAAAGTCATGTGAGTGTAACACATCAGATTTTTTAAAGTAGATTTCTACAACCAACAGTTATTTTAATACATAATGTATTACTCGGTATATGTAAGCAATAATTAGATAAATTTATTAATTCGGTCCATTTACAACAATCGTTTTATTGTTGGGGTCGCGAGTGACCCCGCGCCACCACTAATGTAAGACGTACATGCGCCACCTGTCTAGGGCTAGCGGTGCCTGACAGATGCTTGCTCAAAGGAAAGAATACTCCCCGTGGACATTAGAGCATTGCTTGTTCATTGCCTTCTCTAAGCAGCTCCAGCAACAGGAGTAGTCTTCGACCCTGGAATTGTTAGGAACTTCCGCCCGTCTCTGTGGCCTGTAGCCTCCTGTGGTTCCTTCACTTTAGCCCTTCCTCCTGGGGGGTGACAGCCACAATGGATCTGTGTAGGTCGCAGTTCACGGGAGTCCTCCTCTGTTGTATAACCTATAGATATGCCTTAACACATTCACATGACCTTCGTTAGTGATTTAAAAGCTAGCACGTTAATCATTTTTAACAAAGATTGCACCGCTACATTCCTCTAACGTAATTCTAAGACATATTGCATTCCCCTTCAGCAAACACACTCTCACAGAGTGAGCCAAAAGACTCCGAACCGCCTGCGCGTAGTTTTCCTTGCCCGAGTCTTCGGCGCTCGTTGCCGTCTGCCGCTATCATAGAAAGGCGCGGATGAAACCATACAACATTTTTAAAAGTACTTTTAAAGGCTTTACTTACCAACTTTATGAAAGGAGAGTCTGAAACTGGCCACCGTCGTTGTCTATACGTTTTTGGAACCTTTTTAGGAAACTATCCCTCATGGAATTTTTGGTGGGGAATTTTCCAAACGATGACCGATGTCGTCTAATGTTTCTTCGGTGAGAACCGTACGCTGTCTTTTAGATTTCTTAGCCTGAACACTTCCTGTGGCCTGAAATTTACTGTAAAGTTCATGGATTGTTGTACGGCCTGGAACATTTACATATGGAAATCTTTCTGCAAATCGCACTTTGACTTGGAGAACTGGCTGAGTTAACACATACAAATCATAAATAAATACATGCTGTGTAGTAGAAAACATATACTGAGCCATAATATACTTTGAGACTAAGTACAGGACAAAATAATAAATAACTCGTAATAACTGAACTACATCACATCACCGTCAACATAAAACTGCACTTCATACTGCACAGAAAAACCACAACAGCGTGACTTTGTTTATAGCAGCAGTGCGTTATCATGTTGTTATCATATCTCCACATGCCCAGTGGAAAAACACCGTGCAGCCGGTAATATTGTTTATAAAATACCCCTCCGGGGTAAGTTAAAACATAAAGTGTACAAGACAAACCCACACACCCTGGAGGAATTAAAACAAAATACCCGCCAGGAAATTTCTCAACGTGAACTACACCGAGTGATGGATAGTTTCCTAAAGAGGTGCCAGAAATGTATGGACAACGACGGTGGCCAGTTTCAGCATCTCCTTTCATAAAGTTGGTAAGAAAAGCCTTTAAAAGTAGTTTTAAAAATGTTGTATGGTTTCATCCGCGCCTTTCTATGATAGCGGCAGGCGGCAACGAGCGCCGAGGACGCGGACAGGAAAAACACCGCGCAGACGGTTCGGAGTCTTTTGGCTCACTCTATATATATTTTCGTATAATCCTGATCAAAGTAGAAGTTTTACTGATAATGTTATTAACAATTTTAGTATCAAAGACCAAGCTTCTGTCCATCAGACTTGAAACGAGAAATAATTGATAACAATTCTACTGAAGGAGCCGACAGCTAGTATCATAGTCACTTTTGCCCAGAAAAGGCTACTAAGTAAGACAGATTTTCTCTCCTTATGTGAGAGTGTCAGAGCTAGCAGTGTCGACATCGTTTGCAAGTAATTCTACCTCGGGTCGATATAACGTCTCCACCTCTGAGAGTACACACTTTCTGGAATGTCCTGGTCTCCTTTTTTAGCGCAGCACTTTCAAATTTCTCTTCGGGCCTAAAACTCTCTTCCTGGAATTAAGTTATCAGAAATGTAGCCTCCACGTGCCCCTTTGGTAATCATAAATGAAGTAAATATATAGGCATTTTAATTATAAATGCCATAATTATTCTAAAATATAAATAAAAACTTACAGCATTATTTTTGTAAATCAGTGAAAAAAATAAATAATTTAGATTATTATAAAAGTATATTATTCCAAATTTTATACGATCATAATTGTTTACGTCTCCTGAAAAACAGACCTTTTTTTTAATTTCCTTATCACCTACCTATAGCAAGTACCGAGCGAGCTGGCGCCGCGGTAGCGTGTGCTACCATTCGAGGTTCCGGGTTCGATCCCCGGAGGCTATGGTGGTTTCCCGGGGGAGACAGGCGAATACTGGGTTGTTTTCTCTTCTACCACGACGTTCCTGTCCCCATTTCCTGTATCCATCATCTTCCGTGTCATTTGTTTCGGGGTTGTAGGATCAGGCAACGGTGTTGGCGCTTTGCGGCTGGGCAGTGAATGTGCGCTCTATAGAGGTTTCCTCCATGTTGTTGTTCTGGGCTGCCCAGTCTGCACCCGCCTACGAAGTGGGCCCCAGCAGGAGGAAACCGCCGTGGATTAGGGGCTCGTGGGTGGGCGGCGCATGATGCTTTCCAACTGGAAACGTTAGGGACCACGTCCATGCTTGTGCCTATCGTCATCCGGATGCCCTTCGGGTCTCTGCCCTCATCCCTCCCTTCCAGAGGTCACGCTAGAAGCACAAAGGGCCACATGGTCTACGTGGGGCTACCTTTCCCTTTCTTATTTTTTTATTTTATTTATGGACACTCTTTAATCACCATGGTTCTTAGAGTCCCATTCTATATTGGGCGTGAAAGACCGGTAATTTTGCTCAGAGGCCTCTTTATCAGGCTTGAGGTTCGTTTACGTAACGTAAATCTACGACACGGGACCACCGGCTTTACTTTCCTTCCGAAGGAAGCCATGCTAAGGATTTTTATGCCCGAAAAAAATCCATCATCCTCCACCGGGTTTGAACCCATGACCTTCAGAACTAGAGCCCTTTACCTTTTACCTACAGCAAGTAGTGTCAGTAATTTATTCCATACAAAAGCTTTTTATCACAAATACACGTTTTGAGACACACTGAACATAAAAAAGCAGTTTTAGGAGAAAACAGTCCGTGCGAGCGAGTGTGTGACTGAAAAACCAGAACCCAGATACACACGAAACTTGGTATTTAACCTCAGTATCTTCCAAGGATGCGACGCGAAGATTGTGAACAAAATTCTCCCCATCATCTCTTTTCATGGCAAATTTACATTAATCTTCATCTTCTCTATAAGTGCTCTAACGAGTTTTGTTAAAGCATCACTTGTGCTGTGATTAAAATCCTTGAATGTAACTGGTCTACAGGTTTATTCGACCTTTACGTCAGTCGGTTTAAATAAATGATGTCATTATTGGTTCATTGAGCCCTTTGTCTCAAAGGGGAGGTGCGGAATTGAAGCTTGGACTGCATGCATTTCTGACTTCGTAAACAGGTTGATGTAAGTGATCACCGATCACACAATTTGCATGGTTGAGTGCTACTTCCAACTGGAAGTCTATCGTTACGATATTAGCCGCATCGGAAATGCTATTCTCCGTTCTTACCCAGAATTTCATCAAGTGCCGAGACAAAACATGATCAAAGACAAGCAACAGTTGTTTTTTTATTAACAAAGAAGGAGTTAAAGCTAAAATATTTTAAAACATGTAAAATATTTATAAAGGTTACTTCAGTTATTTTTATTAAAGAGTCAAAGCTGTGCCAATAAAACCGAGACACTCTAAGCTACAAAAACCGTCCAAATATTTGCGGGTTTACGAGACACAAGTTCCAAATGTAAATACTGGAAAGGTAAGATGAAAGTCCCATTTCACTAAGGTGACCTCGAAACTGTCGACATCCATCCTTCCACTCATCCTTCGTTAGTCCTCTGCCAGAGGCACTGGTGTTAAATCCGCTTCAAAGTATTTACGTTGCGTAGACAACCGACTAGCGGCAACCGCCCCATAAATCTAAATATCCCGTATATCCTGGATTATCTGTGAATTGCTTGTGAAGATACGTACCAAACTTGTATTTAGCATAACTATCTTTCTAAGATACGACGCGAATATTTTGAAGAAGTAGTAGTAATAGCGGTTTGGGTGGCGCAAAACTGCGGCGCTCATCAGCGCCACCCTCTGGCTATAAATTTATTCAAGTCAGTACGTCAATACAATAAAAACAAAACAAGTACGAGTTAAGCAGTTCTGGTTATATAGATAATCACATTCTGGTACAAAACCAATACAGTCAGAGCATTCACAGAGAGAAACACCAAGATTACAAATATAGAAATAGTAAATTAACAAATGTAAAAACTAAGCAATAGAAATCTCACAGAATATAGCAAATAAGAACTAACCCTGAGCAAATGTAAACGTACAATGCAATTCTACACAGTTATAAAAACAATAACACACGAGAAACTTCCTTCCTTAATAATCCAATTAATTCCAATCACAAACTGTCCATGCAAGGCACCAACCTGGACACCTAGTTCAAGTAACACTTGCCTCCCCGCCACTCCAGCACCAAAATCACCCAAGAACATCAACGAATCCTTAAACTCCTTCACCACACTCTCCTTCCAAACTCTCACGAAAACTCTTCCCTGTCAACTCGCCCTTTCCTCCACAGATGCGTACACAGAAAGTATAGTCACATTTCGAAATTGGACCTTAAGTCTATTTTACACAATCCTTCATTAACTGGGTCCAACTCTATTAGGCTCTTCTTTATTCCCTTTGCGATAATAAATCCTATCTTGTGTAGCCCAGGCTCAGTTGACCCACAATACAATAATGTGTAATCCTGTTTATCTATTCTTCCTTTTCCACACCAACATTTTTCTTGCAGCACTACTGTCCAGCCAATACCTTAAGAGTTATTTGCCACTTCTTTCATTTTTCCAGGTCATAACATAGTTTGAACATTCCAAGTCGCCAACAACAAACAATCCTTCTTAACAAGTGGGGTTGAGAGCCCCATGCTTAACCCCCAACCTGGAGGACCAGGTCTCCTTATTTGTGACCCCAGGAGACAGGGTGGACTGGTTATACCCCCAGACCCTGGGTGGCTCAGGTACCTCGGGATCGCCACTCCCGTACTCACCAAGGTGAGCCCCTGAGGGCGATTTTGAAGAAGATTCTCCCAGGTCATCTATTCTTTACATGGAAAATGTTCCTCAATTTTCATCTTCTCAAAAATCGATTTTGATAAAACCATCATCTGTGTTGTGTTTAAAATATTTTAATGTTAGTAAAATGTGTATCCTAGAATATATGTGAATGCCTGTGAGGTCGTCTCATTCGGAAAGAATTCTGTATAATCGTAAATCATAAGAGATACAATAATTTACTACACGATCTTGTTAAAACACACAGTTTATGCCACGTGCATATTTTTCAGCATTAACCACTTTCGAGATACTTGGTACTATTGGTTTGAATTATCGAAATACTTTATCATACAGGTTTGATGTGCTAAGACTGGATTCTTCCCCCCATGGTGTTATCAAAGGGAGTGACATATCTTAGGCAGTATACAGACACCACTTTTAGAAAATTTGAGTATCGATGCAGCCTGATGCACTTACAAATTAACTTTGTTAACACTACACATTAAACGTTTGAAAACTCGGTACAATTTTCAAAACATTATTAAATAAAATTTTGGAAAATATCCTAGTACGTAAACTGCCACATCCTTTGTTCTTTCTGCATATTGAAAGCAATAATATGGGTGCTAGAATTTTTTGATTTGGAAAAGAATTCTTTCTGGAGTCAGCGTATGTAAATGAGTTGCAAAACACCAGGTGAAGAAAGACCTAAGGGTATCTGCCGCATAAAAGCAATGGCAAATGCCTCATCTGTAATTGGGCGTTTAAGATATTGCACCAAGTTTTACTAAATCACCGAGCGGGATGGCTCAAGCGGTAATGTGCGTGGCCCGCATTCAGGAGGTCCAGGCCCAGACGAACCAATCTGATGGGGTTTTCCTCAGTCACTAGGCGAATGTTGGGTTAGATAATTTGATTCGAAAATTTTTCTATCACCTCTTTCATCACTATACGTCTTTTTTTTTCTTCACCGCCATACTAGGCATTTGCCTGTCCACAAATCCTGGATATGCTGATCCAGAGTTTGCTTGCTCCTCGACAGACGACTGATACAAGACATTGGACTGATCACCCATCCTGAATATGCTATGATCCAGAGTTTGTTTGCTCCTCGACAGGATACTGACACAAGACATTGGACTGATCACCCATCCTGAATATGCTATGATCCAGAGTTTGTTTGCTCCTCGACAGACGACTGACACAAGACATTGGACTGATCACCCATCCTGAATATGCTATGATCCAGAGTTTGTTTGCTCCTCGACAGGATACTGACACAAGACATTGGACTGATCACCCATCCTGAATATGCTATGATCCAGAGTTTGTTTGCTCCTCGACAGGATACTGACACAAGACATTGGACTGATCACCCATCCTGAATATGCTATGATCCAGAGTTTGTTTGCTCCTCGACAGGATACTGACACAAGACATTGGACTGATCACCCATCCTGAATATGCTATGATCCAGAGTTTGCTTGCTCCTCAACAGGATACTGCCACAAGACATTGGACTGATCACCCATCCTGAATATGCTATGATCCAGAGTTTGTTTGCTCCTCGACAGGATACTGCCACAAGACATTGGACTGATCACCCATCCTGAATATGCTATGATCCAGAGTTTGCTTGCTCCTCGACAGGTTACTGCCACAAGACATTGGACTGATCACCCGTCCTGAATATGCTATGATCCAGAGTTTGCTTGCTCCTCGACAGACGACTGATACAAGACATTGGACTGATCACCCGTCCTGAATATGCTATGATCCAGAGTTTGCTTGCTCCTCGACAGGTTACTGCCACAAGACATTGGACTGATCACCCATCCTGAATATGCTATGATCCAGAGTTTGTTTGCTCCTCGACAGGATACTGACACAAGACATTGGACTGATCACCCGTCCTGAATATGCTATGATCCAGAGTTTGCTTGCTCCTCGACAGGTTACTGCCACAAGACATTGGACTGATCACCCATCCTGAATATGCTATGATCCAGAGTTTGTTTGCTCCTCGACAGGATACTGACACAAGACATTGGACTGATCACCCATCCTGCATATGCTATGATCCAGAGATTGCTTGCTCCTCGACAGACTACTGACCCAAGGCATTGGACTGATCACCCATCCTGGATATGCTATGATCTAGAGTTTGCTTGTTCCAACAGCTGTTCAACAGGCTACTGACCTAAGGCATTGTCTTGTAAAAGGTAAAGGTACGGACAAACGGAGGGATGCACGGACCCGGGGCAGAGCTCTGCATGCAGTCCAGCCGGCCCCTTGTGCTTCTACCGTGACCCCCGGGAGGGGTGAGGGGAGAGACCAGAAGGGCGACTAAATCCAGATGACGACGGGCGCAAGCACGAACTGGTCCTAATGTTTTCAGATTGAACGCTTCCAACGCCACCCAAGCCCACTCTATGGGGTCCTGAGTCTCCAGAGCTCCCCTGAAGGAGCTCCCGCCCGAAAGCACCCAGAGGCAAGTTCCAACCGAGCAGTCCCTGGACGACTCAGAATGAAAGTTCCACAGAGCGCCCAGTTATCCCGTGCAGCAACCCGCCGAACGTCCTCACCTGGTCCTACAACCGTGAAACAGTTGACAAGGAAGATAGTGGGTACATAAATGGGGGCAGGAGAGTCGTGGTAAAAAATGAACCATTCCATCATTCGCCTACCGACCCGGGAAAACCAAAACGATCATAGGTCAGCGTGGGCATCAGGAATGCGAGTCGCACACGTTACCGCGACGCCGCCTCGCTCGATCATTGACTTGTAAGTTATTATAATGTAAGTCTTCTAAAAGAAGTTTTACTACACGTCGTACCTAAAAGCCAAAAGCTAATGAATGCGAACAAGGCTAAATCTGCACCACATTAGAATTAAAAGGATATTTCTTTTTGGGCGGGTATGGTGGCTTATTTGAAATGATTTGGTAGAGTTGGATTACAGGCGCGGGGCAAAGCGAGTCTCTCTCAATTTGTGGAAATGTCACGAGGGAGGTGGGGATGGCAGGAGAAACTTTGTCTAGTGCACCGACAACGTCTTTTCCAATTTCCCAACTCTTCTGCTGTCTAGCTTCACAGATTTAGGACTTTTGCGGCTTTCTTTAGAGAATTACCTTACCTCCGTGCCTCAGGTATTACACATGTGCAAACGCGATCTTTACGGGACCCTTGAGGAACATTCTCATGTCGGCTTTTATTTTTATCACGTTCTAAAACAAAGGATTCTGGGCGATAAAACTGCATCTGTAATGGAGGTCATGTGTTTTCTGAGGCCATGATCTTCTTCGCTTCTTAATTCAATTAACCAACACTTTTTAAAATAATCTATTATTATTATAAAAATCTGTTGTTATCAAAAAGCTCTTTCGCTGCAATGTGTTTGAACACATTTGTGATGAATCACTGAAACCAAATGTTTAAAATTATTTAATAAACACTAACTATATAATGTACATACATTAACAAATATATAATTAAACCAAGCGAGGGGGTACAGTGGTAACGTGTGTGACTCGCATTCAAGAGGTCCCGGGTTCGATTTTCGGCGACCAACCATTCTGAACCATGGGTTTTTCGTGGTTTCTCTGGTCGGCAGGAGAACCTTATGTACCACGGTTTCCTTTCACTTTTTCCCTTTCATTACGTTTTCTTATCTTTCAGACATGCTTCTAGATTTCTTGGCGTATGGCAGTGCCGCTTAAACGGCGCGGATGCATCCTCAAAGGAAAGTATAATGCCTGTGAACACACAGGGCTGCTTGGTCGTCGGGTCGTCCATCGCCCTCTGTAGGCAGCTCCGAGTCTTCGAGAGCGTCTCTGTGGCCTGTCTGTCTGCGGCCAGTAGCCTTCTATGATTGCTTCAGTTCATTCCTTCCTCCTGCTGGGTGGTAGCCCAATAGATCTATGCGGGTCGCAGTGTGCGAGGTGTTCCCCTCCATTGAGTACACTATATACTACATTAAGGCTATTTAAGTTCTTTTTACTTTCTCTACTACGTATAGTAAGTAGGGGAAGTATTGTATTCCACCCAAAAATTCGATACCGAGTTTTCACCGGAAATATATGTTTTGAGACCCCCTGAATCCAAAAAAAGCATTTTTGGAAACATGTCCGTGTGTGTGTCTGTGTGTGTGTGTGTGAGTGTCTGTCTGTGAACAGCATAACTCAGAAACGAACAGTCGGATAAACACCAAACTTGGTATTTAGGTTCAGTATCTTCCACAGATGCGACACGAAGGTTTTCAAGAAAATCCCCCCACCCCAGATTACACTTTACATGGAACATTTTTCGAAAATTTTAATTTTCTCAAAAATGGCTCTAACGATTTTGATTAAAATATCATATGTTTATGATATTTTCATGACAAATGAAATGTATATCTTGAATTTTCTGGGAATGTCTCCAAAAGTATTCTTCATTGTGAACGACTTTTGCATAACTGGTATACCATAAGAGATAGACAAAGTTTTACTACACAAAAAATGTAAATCGCGTTAAAATACACAATTCATGTCATATGCATTTGTTTTGTTGAGTGAACCATTTTCGAGATATTACTTGTTATTTCCTTAAATTTTTCAATACTTTTCTCAAATGGGAATTCATTATTCATTTTTTTTGTCTTGGATATGCAAAGAGTATTAATCTGTGGCAAAGGGAATGGTACTGCACCTAGCAACCAGCTATTAAGAGATATGTATGTGCTTAAAGGCTACTGTATTTCTATATTGCCCTTGTAAATATATATTCCCCTTACATCTACAAGAAAATTAGCAATAAGATAGAGTCTACAAATATTTATCTCGATTAACATGAAGTAGATGGAGAATAAGCGTCTATAAAAATAGTTTGTACAAGAGTAGAGAAAGTCATGTGAGTGTAACACATCAGATTTTTTTATCAGGGAAACATTTCATTTCTTGAAAAGTATGCCCCGCAAATAGCCTCCATTTCTAGGACGACAATCTACGAGCATGCGGCACATGTGGGCAAATAACTTTGAACATTTCGACCGAATGTCATTAATTTCTCTGCGAATATTGCCTTTAGTGTCTACAAATGTTTGGGGAAATTTTAGCAAATCTTGCTATTCTAATATCCCCACAAAAGGTAGTAATAAACAGAGAAATTTGGGGGTCTAAGAGGTCATACATTTAATTTTTCGAGATGACTTGATTTGCAAATAGTCGACGCACGGCTGTCATGGAAATTATTTTACTGGAAATACACGTTTTGTGATGTATTTCCTGAACAAAAATATAGCATCTTTATTAAAAGCTGCGTGTGTGTGTGTGTGTGTGTGTGTGTGTGAACAGCATAACTGAAAAACGAAAATGTGAATAGATACCAAATTTGGTATTGGGATGGGATTGCACTCGCGGTAGCATATGTGGCCCACATTCCGGAGATTCTGGGTTCGATTTCCGTGGCCGACCTTCCTGACCCATAGGTATTTTTGGGGGTTTTGTGGGGTCGCTAGGCGAGTGCTGGGAAGGTTCATTAGGTCCCCCAAATTTCCTATCCCTCCATTTCACCTAATTCTCATTTTATTTCACATCTGAAATTGAAATTGAGTTTTATTTATTGACGCTGTGTAACTGCTGTGGTCCTTAGCGTCGCATTTTATATTGGGCGTGAAAGACCGGGAATTTTGTTCAGAGGTCTCTTTATCAGGCTTAAGGTTATTTTACGTGCCGTATATCTACGACACGGGACCACCGGCTTTACTTCCCTTCTGAAGGAAGCCATGCTAAGGATTTTTACGCCCGAAAAAATCCATCGCCCTCAGCCGTGTTTGAACCCGCGATCTCGGGAACTAGAGACTAGCATGGTAACCACTACACCACGGAGGACGACACTCCACATCTGCTTGGTCTGTTTTAGGGTTGATAGTGTCCGGGAGTCTGAGCGTTGCATGGCACAGGAAAAGTTTGCTCTATGTAACTTCGTCCTCCGGAATGGGGCCGGTCTCAAGGGTCCGGAGCCCCAAGGAATGTACAAGTCCGCAGTGGAGTGGGGAGCCGGTTGCACTAGTTGCCATCCGGGGAATTTCGATCTCTAAAAGGTAGGGACCCTGCCCTCTGCCCTATTGTGCCTGGTCCGGCCGCCCTCAGTCCCCTGTCATCTCAACCCTCCATCCCGGGGCCGGGACTTCAGGAACAAAAGGTCTTATATGTCAGGGTGATAAGTCCCCCTCCATAGTTAGTTGTCGTCCTAGTATATAAGTTCAGAATATTCCAAGGTTGTAACACGAAGATTTTCATGAAAATTTCCCACTTTCGACCTATTCTTTACGTAGAAAACCCTTCTTATGTGTAATTTTCACAAAAATAACTAACGATTTTTAATAAATTATCGTATGTTTCGTTAATTGGACAAGGGGTAAAATCTATATTATGAGCTTTCTATAGATAAATATCCTTTATTCTGATTTATATTTCTATAACAGTTAAATTAGCATATACTTCGTGTTTAATCAAGTTATTCAAGTCTAAATACCATGAAAATAGATGTTAAGGTGCTTAGGGATGCTCAGAAAGCAGCCCCAGGAGTCTGCCCATTACTTTGGAAAAACTAACATTTTAGTTTCGCAATTAAACAACCTTTTTTCTCTACTTGTTACTTTACGTCGCTTTAACTACGTGGTCATGCCGCACGGATCTGTTAGAAGATACTTGTGGCGGACAGTTAGCCTTCTAGGTCTCATCCCTGTACCATTCTATCTTACTGCTTCACGTCTCCACAGAGCCTTAGTGCTAGGCAACTGTACTTCTGTTTCTATACGTGGCGGGCAGATGACAGCTTCAACTCGCGTTCACAGAGGCCTTAGTGCCAGGTACCTCTGCTTCTACATGTGCAGGGCAGAAAGCATTGGGGTGCCTACCAGTATACCAGTTTCATTTTATCTGTTGATAGATGGCAGAGCATTCGCTATTACTATCTATTTTAATTTTCAGTATTGTTTTAGACCTAGGATAGAACTTTGAATCGTGATATTAAAGATCCAATCCGGTATTTACCGTAGCAACTGAGGGAAACCACGAAAACATCCCAGTCAGATTGTTCGGCCCTCGGGGTTTGTATTCGGACGACACACGTTAGCCATCCTACTCGGTTTAAACAAATTATACAACCACTTGCATATCATTGTGTAAGAAATATTTACATTACAAAAATACTAAATCACTTTGGAAATCATTGATTTATAGCACTGGAGAAGTTTTGTGTCTTATGTAAGCTGATGTAGTATGCATGTACATAATTGCATTAGTATGTCAGAAGTCAGTCTTATTTACAAATTCTATTGTCCCACGCGTGAAGTGAGAGTTTCTCAACTGTCCTCTCAGCCTCTCGTGATCAGTCACGTGGTTCACATTTGCTCCATGTCGGAAGCAGGCAGGTATGCTGAGCCAATCGATCAGAGGCATTATCTTCTCCCTCCTTGGTTGCTTCCTTCAGCCCAATTCTTCATGTCCTAGCTACATCGGAAACAAATATCTCAGCCGTAGAGCGAGATTTAGGTTCGCTTCTGTCGGGAGTAGAGGTGTACTTGGTGGCGTTTCACATCGTGTGTACAAAATGTTACAACTTAATCTCTCAACATTTGCAAATTCCCTAAACTCGTAACGTTAGTAACTTGGGTGAACACACCTGACCTATTTAGGAACGGGCGATTTAAATTGATTATTTCACTCATACCGCAAATGGAAGATAAGGACCAATCTACTTTGGTATGTTACATGTCATTAATACTGCACTCGTCTCTGCAGTGAGTTTTAACTTCTTTCAAACACCCCTGGATCATCTCGGAGCTCTTGCATGTACATTCTCTGCTCCAGTACTTCAATGATATCTACGGCAGTGCTGTACAATACACTTTTGAGGTGACACCATACAAAAAAATCTGTTACACTCACGTGACTTTCTCTACTCTTGTACAAATTATTTTTACAAACGCTTATTCTCCATATGCTTCATATTAATCCAGATGTTAATCTTATTGCTAATTTTCTTGTACGTGCAAGGGGATTATAGTAGGCTTTAAGCGATAGTCAAATGTTTTAAGAGCTGGTTGCTATGTGGCGCATTCCATTCTCTTTGCATTACCAGACAAAAAAAATTAAATAACAAATTTGAGAAAAAGTATAAGTATTGAAACATTTGAGGGAATAACAAGCAATATCTCGAAAATGGTTCACCCCCCAAAAAATGCATATGACATAAATTGTGTATTTTAACGCGATCTACATTTTTTGTGCAGTAAAATTTTGTCTATCTCTTATGGTTTACCAGTTATGCAAAAGTCGTTCACAATGAAGAATACTTTTGGAGACATTCACAGAAAATTCTAAATATACATTTCATTTGTCATAAAAATATCTTAAACATAAGGTATTTTAATCAAAATCGTTAGAGCCATTTTTGAGAAAATTAAAATTTTCGAAAAATGTTCCTTATAAAGGGTAATCTGGGGTGCGGGGATTTTCTTGAAAACCTTCGTGTCGCATCTCTGGAAGATACTGAACCTAAATACCAAGTTTGGTGCTTATCCGACTGTTCGTTTCTGAGTTATGCTGTTCACAGACACACACAGAGACACACAGACACACACACGGTAATGATTCCAAAAATGCTTTTTTTGGATTCAGGGGGTCTCAAAACATGTATTTCCATGAAATCTCGGTATCAAATTTTTGGGTGTAATCAATACTTCCCCTACTTACTATAAGTAGTAGAGAAAGTAAAAATCCATATCATTGATCGTAGAGGCCAAGGTACAGGCCCTCCTCCACCTATCCATCTTGGACCATATCTCCACGTTAGATGTCTCTTGCAATAGCAGTAAAAAGTGACGGTGCTGCATCATGCATGTACCACATACATCAACGTTGCTCAAGGGAGACATCCTTAAGCAGTTCACGTCAGTGGCGGCTCATAACCACATATTCGCAATAATAAACCTCGCACACGGCTTGTTTGCGGACCCATGTTTACTGGAACGTTTTTGCTTCTACTATCATATACTTTCAACCGCTTCAATTTGCGCTGTTAGTTATCATACATTCTGTGTATATAATTTTTTGTGACTTTAACATTTCCGAGATAGTCGTTGTTATTGATGAACTACTGTCTCTGTTCATGTGTTTCTAAGGTCATACAAAGAGTACAGAATTACAAAACCAGCACACAACAAACTTTTAAAAGATCTGACAATCACTTAAGCCTCCTTTACCCCTTTTGTACCTACAACGAAAAGCTTTTCAACATACATCTATCTCGATTAATATGAAGTGCGTAGGAAACAAGGGCCTTTAAGAATAGTTTGTAGAAGATTTAACGATGCTGCGTAGAGAAATTCATGTGAGTTTAACATCTCAGATTTTTGTGCCTTGAAACTTATTTCAATCTAGTAATAGAGAGTTATGGGAAAGAGCTATGTGTTACATTCACATGGCTACCCTCTATCGTTTATTAGTGCGTAAAAAAAGTATTCTTACGAAAGTTTATTTTTCCATATACTTCATTTTAATCTAGATAAACCTTTACAGAAAAAGCTACATTACACATTTCGTTATAGATATAAAGAGAACAGCGATAGTCAAATGTTGAAGAACTGGACGCTGTTCTCTGGCCTTAAAATTCCACACTGTTTCCATGACATCGCGAGAAACAAATGACTGTTGACGGGGCTGAAAAGAATGCCAAAGTACTGAACAACTCGAACCATTAACAACGAAAATCACGGAAATGGCTGATGTCACAAATGTTATTTGAATACCATTGTTTTAAAGACATCTACGTCTTTCGTGAAGTACGTCTTCGTTTATCGCCTAGCGTTTACCTGTTATAGAAGATTCTACAAAACTCCTTCCGAATAAAGAGGACTTCACAGGCAGTTCTCAGAAAAATCAAGCTATACATTTTATTTCTCAAGTAAATGTATTTAATCAACAAAATCGTTAGCCATTTTTAAATAAAATTAAAAAAACATTGAAAAATTTTCCATTTAAGGGTAGTTTGGGTGGGAGGAAAATCTTTATGTTGTTTCTTTGTAATGTACTGAATTTAAATGTCAAGTTTGGTATTTATTCGAGATTTCGTTTTTAGTGATGCTGTTCACAGACACACACGCGCGCGCGCGGACATTTTAGTGGAAATAATTTTTTTATTCACGGGGCCTGAAAACATGTATTTCCGGTGAAATCTCGTTATCGAATTTTTAGATGGAATGTAATACCTTCCCATCCTGCTAACTACATGGTATAGAATAACTGGATGTGTAAATTTTCTTGCACCCAATGTACACGAGTACCCTACTTCGTTAGTTCATAGTCTATAACGACATAGTCTTTATTCTTTGTGTGATCATTTTAAGAATTTAAGTGAACATTAACTAAGATTTCGTTCTGTTAATTCTGAAGATGAACTGCAATTGAAGTGGATTGTTCCTTTACGTTGTTTGCACACGCTTTGGGCGTCAATTTGAAGTAGGTAGTTACTGCTACGTATAAAAAGCCGATTTGAAGTAGGAGTATTGAAGGAGTTGTATTATAGTTCAACTGTTGGGGAGCCGAACTTGAAATTCGTTACAACCGCACGTATATTACCCGGTTTCCGGTAGCCTTAGCCCCAAGTTTAATAATATTAGCTTTGTAATATGACTGTTTCTTTAGATACTATATATTTATGTTTGCCTCGGTTGCTTCAGTATTATTGTTAGAGACACGTTTCTCTTAGCAGGGTTGTGGTGCAACAAGAATGTAGGCTTACACAGATTATAATTTTACTTCACTCCTTTTATTAATGCTTGACACGATTTAAATAACACTTCACTGATATAGAGAGCTGTGAGATTCTTTCATTTAATACTTGCACTTTTTAACACGTAAACTATGTTTGTCTCACACGAATACGTATTTAATTTCTCGAGGACACGTCTAGAAGCAACACTTCTGGTTATGAGCACTGTTTGAAGGCAACTGAACTGTTTTCCAACGCCTAAATTTGTAAATTTCTGTATTTCAAGTCTCTGAATGGCTAATCCTAGTCCAATAGAACACCTTCATTTAACTAAAGCTTTTTCTGGCTGTTGATTGGCTATTTTTAAACTGTCTCAAAATTTACATTATTGCTGCTCTAATAATGACTAGTAGCATTTAAACTTCCTTACTCATTATTGCCTCATTGTTACCTCATTGTTAGCAACTTTAAACTACTTATTCTCACAGCTCCTACATTATTCAATTACGTAATGCATTTACATAACATTATTACACATGGATACAATAATATAAGCATATGCAATGACTGTTACATACATTTTACAAATTATTACATACACATATCTTCAAGGCGGCTGTTATTGAATTTACATATTATATATAATTTAAGTGTTAAAAATGCTGCAGCTGCGGGTTGCATGAAAACCAAAGTACTGGTGGACCAGACGTTATCTGTTATTTTGCTCACTATTGAGAATGCTTGCTCGGCTGGATATACTACTGAAAGCCACTGCAACCTAAGTGTTTTGTTTTTAACGAATCCTTTTAAGCAGTGCATTCAATTAAGTGAAAAAACTTGCACTTGTCTGTTAGGAACACCTCTTATTACTCTAAAAGCCATTCAATATGAAACAAGAGCGGTAAACATTCAGATAGGCTCCATAAGTGCAGAAAGCATATTTTACAGTCCCTAATGGAGAAACGAACGTTGGAAACTTCTCGAAGTGTAATATATTCCAATACACGTCCATTTACTAAATTATATTACTGCGGCACAGTAAGCAAACACATCCCAAGGGAAACGTCGATAAATACAGGCTTGGCGGGACATACGGTAATACTCTCTCCGTTCAGGGGAAAATTTATTGCAGCCATATCAGGTCAAGCACAAAAACATCTACGTCACTCCCCTACAAAATGAGCATAATGTTATCTGTTTTCATTAAAAAAATCTGATGTGTTACACTCACATGACTTTCTCTACTCTTGTACAAACTATTAATACAAACGCTTATTCTCCATCTACTTCATGTTAATCGAGATAAACATTTGCAGACTCTTATCTTATTGCTAATTTTCCTGTAGATGTAAGGGGAATATATATTTACAAGGGCAATATAGAAATACAGTAGCCTTTGAGCACATACATATCTCTTAATAGCTGGTTGCTAGCTGCAGCACCATTCTCTTTGCATATCCAAGACAAAAAATGAATAACGAATTCCCATTTGAGAAAAAGTATAAGTATTGGAAAATTTAAGGGAATAACAAGCAATATCTCAAAAATGGTTCACTCGACTCAAAAAAAAATGTATATGACATAAATTTTGTATTTTAACGCGAACTACATTTTTGTGTAGTAAAATTTTGTCTATCTCTTATGGTTTACCAGTTATGCAAAAGTCGTTCACAATGAAAAATACTTTTGGAGACATTCCCAGAAAATACGAGATATACATTTCATTTGTCATGAAAATATTTTAACCTATGATATTTTAATCAAAATCGTTAGAGCCATTTTTGAGAATATTAAAATTTTCGAAAAATTTTCATGTAAAGGGTCATCTGGGGTGGGGGATTTTCTTGAAAACCTTCGTGTCGCATCTCTGGAAGATACTGAACCTAAATATCAAGTTTGGTGTTTATCCGACTGTTCGTTTCTGAGTTATGCTGTTCACAGACACACACACACGGACATGTTTCCAAAAATGCTTTTTTTGGATTCAGGGAGTCTCAAAACATGTATTTCCGGTGAAATCTCGGTATCGAATTTTTGGGTGGAATACAATACTTCCCCTACTTACTATACGTAATAGAGAAAGTAATATTCCTTGCCTTCTCTACAGTTCCAAAACACTTTTTGGGGTATGCTAATATATTTTAATACTGGTTAAAGAAGCAATATCTAATGCCAATTAAAGATACCCGTGACTAAGTTTATAACGTACTGCGTTATCTGAATTTTTATCGATGGTGCACAGTTTTGAAGCAGTATATTTCATTTGTTTCTTGTGTTGTTGTCTCGCTATCTCGTAGATCGTTTGTTGTCTCGTGCGCCAGCTGCTCCAGTGGTAGGGCTATGAGTACTTTCTCTCAGGTTATGCGCGAGTGTATTGTGAAAGGGTAACACCCTTTTAAACTAACTGAGAAATGTAATGTGATCTAATACTTGAGCTGCTGAAGCGAGTTGACGACCGTTTTAAGGTAAAGAATGAAACTGCTTATGAATCGTAGCACTCGAAACTATTACAATTGAATTATTATACCTGCTAACTTCTGCAGTATCAATTTTACGATTTGAAATAAGTTTCCATAATAAAAGAAACTAGAAGCGTAACTTGCCGTGAGTCGCTAAAATGCTTACCGGCAAAACCCCTTGCGGCTCCCGCTGAGTAATTGATCTTAAGCGCTACGAAATGCCGATCACCGTAAAAGACTGTAGGCCCCTAAGGGCGACAAGGCGCTATTTTAGTAATACACGCTCCTTTATTACTTAAGCTCTACTTTGGAAACGTACTGAACTCAAATCTTAACTGCATTCCAGCAATCTTAATGCCTAGCGCGTTCTCTCCTCGCTGTTACTAATGTCTTTGCTTAACATGACTCGTTAATGACCTTTTTCTCCGGACATATCTTTGAACTCAAGCTTATTACATTATACATTGATTTAAAATACGGAAATTATTTATTGTAATTGTTTCTCTATCTTATTATCATTTCTTTATTCAATTATTTATATCTTCCTGCCAATAATTACAGTATCAAAATTCAAAAATTCTTTTTATAGACAAAAATATTTTGAGCATTTAGCTTCGATTACATAGCACAACTTTTGCTCTCAGAGCCATTTAACCCTTCAACATGTGACCATTTAAATGCACAAGAACACATGACCTAATGACCTATATTTACTTCCAATGCCTTTTACTAGACTTTCACCTTTCTAACACTTTTGCAGTTTGTAACCATTCTTGTTCAAATTTTCTGCACAAACTCAGAGAGATCGAACTTAAAAAAACTGACATATGGTTTTTTGCTTCACTTTTAAAGTGATACAACGTGATTATTTCCACCACTGAGGATACATCTTTAAAAAATTATATTTTAACGTTTAAACGTTTATTCGGAGACAACCAGAGTAGTGAATAAAATTGTATATGGCAGTTTCGTAAATTAGTACTTAGCATTTTTATTTTTTCAAAATTTTGATTTGCGTAACATGTCGAACACCTGGTTACATAATTAAAGTAAAATATATTTTTTCTAAAGATATTAAAGATGTCTATATGAAATTCAAAACACGCTTATAATAGAGGTATAACTGAGTAAGTGGCAGAATTTGGAAAACATTTAATAAAAATGCAACATTTATAAATTTCGCTTAAAAAGAAATCAAATTTTCTAATAACGCTCAAAAAGTTCAAATACTTTATTTAAAAACCTTATCTAACGTACCTATTAATGATAAAATTGCCTTTTATCAAGAATTTAAAATGGTATCTTTACGTTCTTTACAAAACATACGTATTTTCCTCTTCAATACTGTGACCGCGCGCGCTAGGTTGCCCATGGACCGGCGGTACCGGTGTGTGTCGCCTAGCCGCAATGTTGATTCCTTTGGAGCGTTTCGAGTAGGTTCCTCTTCTAGCAAGTTCCGCTTTATAAGCGTCACCTATAAGCTACTGCTCTGCCCAGTAAGTTCAGTTCAGCTAGTTAAGAAGTTATGAAGTTAAGTGCAGTTGAAAATGAACAGCTGTTCAGCTGTTAGGCAATTCAGTTCTGACTCAGCATTTCAGTTGTAATTCGATTCGACGGATCAATTGTGTTCTGTTCTGAGCGTGTCTCAAGAATGAATTTTGTGCTACGCTGAGCACCTATGTGACAAATAAAGTGTGTTTTGCAGTAACTGGTGTTTTCATATTATATAGTAAAAATGAGACATAATTGCACAGTGGGACAATAAATTCACTAAATTTAGTTTTAAGCAGAGTTTGAGGTGAAAATAACACTGCGCACAGAGTACTGTCCTTTTTGTTCTGTTTCAGTATAAAGAGTTCTACCAGTTTAGGTCCAGTGCTAAGCACAGCTAACCTATATTGGATCTATTTATACGTTTAATTTTTAGTAAAAGATTACTTTGTAATCTTCCATCCTCCACGATGCTATAAAAGCGTCTTACTTGACCCTGTGTTCGCTAGCGGAGTTGCTGAAGTTCGTCTTAAGGAGTAATGTGTTTATTTTCACTTTCCCTACCACGCACAAAGTATGTAGAGAAGGTATTGCGAAATTAGATATCGATATTTAACCGGAAACACGTATTTTGAGACCCCTGAATCCAAAGAAAACATCTCGGATAAATACTAACCTGGTATTTAAGTTCAATTAATTCCAAATATCGTGGCATAAGCCACTCCTGATGTATATTAATGGTTCAAATTGTTGCATACTTAGGCATTATTTTCAAGTCCTGTGGATTTTCAGCCGTTTCTCGCGATTCCATTTCCATTTCCCGCGAAAGCGGGGGGGGGCCTTTTAAGGAAACAAGGTATTGGCGTCATGGGAAACCCCCACGGTTGGAGAGCCCTCGGATGGCGCTGACCCTGGGTTGTTAGGAGGGGGCTTGGGCTTCGGCTCTTGCCTGGGTAGACCTTCGCAGCAAATGTTTCTCGCGATGTCATGGAAACAGTATGGAATTTTAAGGCCAGCATATAGCGTTCAGTTGTTAAACATTTGACTATCGCTGTTCCCTTTGTATCTATAACGAAATGTGTAATACAGCCATTTTCGGAAAGGTTTATTTAATTAAAATGAAGTAGATAGGAAAATAAACCTTCGTAAGAATAATTTGTATACCCATATAAGCGATAGATGGTAGATAATGCCACCTGAATGTAACACATCACATTTTTATGCATTAGCCCAGATGCTTTGCTATTATGCTTGGAATTTTCGCAAGTGTATCCTTTCCCACTGGCTGTGCAAAACAAAAATCTTCCTTGTAATCTACGATTAATCTTCTCTCACAGCATCCCTATGGTCTTAACAAAATATGTTTTGTAATTGTCTGTAAGATGTTCATTTCTTTCGCTTCTATTAAAATATAGTTCAATAGTAGCGCACATCGTTTTTCATTTCTCATTGGAGAATTGTTTATTTGCAGGAGGTAATATACGACATTATTCCCCAATTCATTAGCCACAACAGTTTCCGTTTGAATCTATGGCATTTCCCTCACCGGGACGTAATAATCTGTTTACCCTTGCGATGCCATTTGAGGCAGTATTTTTAACACTTAAATGATTTCAGTCTAATTATATAATATGTAAATTCAATAACAGCCCGCCTTGAAGCAATATGTGTATGTAATAATTTGTAAAATGTATGTAACAGTCATTGCATATGCTTATATTACTGTAAACATGTTCAATAATGTTATGTGAATGCATTACGTAATTTAATAATGTAGGAGCTGTGAGAATAATAGGTTAAAAGTTGCTAACAATGAGGTAACCTTGAGGCAATAATGAGTAAGAATGTTTAGTAATGCTACTAGTCATTATTGGAGCACAAAATAATATAATTTTACTGACAGTTTATAAAATAGCCAAACAACAACTAGATAAAGTTTAGTAAAATGAAGGTATTCTATTGGACTAGGATTAGCCAATCAGAAACTGAAAATGAGAAAATTTTACAAATTTAGAGTTCAGTTGCCTGCAGACAGCGTTACTAAAAACTGTCCTCAAGAAATATAATATGTATTCGTGTGAGACTAAAGTAAGTTTATGTGTTAAAAAGTGTAATTAATTAATAAAAATAATCTCCAGCTCTCTATATCAGTGAAGTGTTATTTAAATCGTGTCAAGCATTAATAAAAGGAGTGAAGTAAAATTATAATCTGTGTAAGCCTGCATTCTTGTCGCATCACAATCCTGCTAAGAGAAACGTGTATCTAACAATAATACTGACGCAGCCGAGGCAAACATAAATATTTAATATTTAAAGAAACAGTTCAAGTTGCAAGGTTAATTTTTTTTAAACTTGGGGCAAAGGTCACCTGAAAGTACATTTGGGGCGAAGGCTACCGAAAACTGTTTACTATACGTGCGGTTGCAACTACTACAAGTTCGGCTCCCCAACAGTTGAAATATAATGCAGCTCCTTCAATACAAACTACTTCAAATTGACGCTCAAAGCGTGGTGCAAACTCCAACAACAGAATAACTTCTTCAAATTGGCTTCCATACGTGGAACTAATAAATGCCATCTCACATTCAGCTGGTTTCTTCTCAGCTACTCTGGACCTTCTATTGGTGTCGTATCGCCTCCCAGGGACGGGGGTCTTTACGGAGACAGATGGCGCAAGATTCGGATGAGGAGGAACAGTCCACACAAGTTTTGCGATTGTTTCACACGTGCACAGTCTTGTGTGTGGGCTTTGTAGTGGGAATACTGGCGCATCAGTGTAAATATCAGCATTAATGTGAACAATAAGTGTAAAACATGTTAAATGTAAAGAAAGGTGCAACGTTGTAATTTTGGCGCCTGAAGCCACGCGATACCAGGCGGTGAAATCTCCAGGTTTGTCCAGGAATCGGTTAAATATGACCAACAGAGACGCATGTCCACACTGATTAACATTTAACAAAACTTGTCAAGTGCAACATGTTAACAGTTTGCATGTTGGCCAAATTTTGATTGCAGAATTGACTTAACATGTTAACCAAAACAGTTGTGCTTGACACTTTTAACATGTTGGATGTTTTCCGCTTTTAATGGAAAACTTGTTAAGCCAATTCACTCTCTGAGTATGTGATTGGGTGAACTTCGGAAGTTACCAGACTGTAAACATGGCAGCTTTTGTGTTCGGTAGTTCCATGTTGACTCGTTCTGTGATTATATCTTTGATTTGGTTTGCTTCATGTGAAGTTACGGAATGGACGAAAGAAAAGACACTTTCATTAATAAAATCTTTGCTGAGGCTATCATTATGGAACATTGTAATATATGTAATAAAAAGGATGGACAATTATACCAAACTGAGTGCAATTTATTATTGTTCCAGAGGCAATATCAGAAAAAAAAATTAACAACCTCACTTTGGTAGAGAATTGCAAAAAAACGCTCAAGTCTGGCAGCTGGAATGGCTGCTCTCAAATGTGTGTCCTTTTTGTGAATTATAGGTTAGAAACCTTGCTCAAAAGAAAGTTGAAGTCACTTTGACTTGTTCCACCTTCCACTTTTCTTTTTATTACATATCAAACACAGATAAAAATATCAATAGTCAAATCCTAATCACTGGAGTCCATTTTGCTTTTAGTTAAGAGGTTTTGTTGTCCCAACAAGTCAACTGGTGTGGATAGAATGTTAAACCTTCACAGTTACAACATGTTGAATGAGACATTTTGTTAATTGTTGAATGTTAACTGTTGATATGTTGAAACAGTGTGGACTCACCTTAAGAGAAAGGGACAGAGACCACAGCATCTTGCTTCGTCACGTGTCCACAGGGGACTTATAGCACTAGGAACAGTACCTCTGCTTCTACACGTACCGGGCAGATGGCATTTGCATGCCGTCCAGTCTACCTGGTTGCATTATCTGTGAATACATAGCAGGGCATTTGCTGTTGCTATCTATTCTTATTTGTACTATTGTTTTCCACTTAAGGTGGAGTTTGGGTCGCGGTATTAAATATTCAATCCGGTATTTACCTTGGCGAGTGAGGGAAACCACGAAAAAAGAAAACAAGATTGTTGGACATAGGACTTTGAATACGGGATCTCCGTTACCGCCTGAACCATCGCGCTCGGTATATACAATATGTGTTTTGCATTTTTCATTCATTAATACGAATTCAATGTTCATCTGTTGTAAAAGACTTCTACAGAACTTTGAGAAGCGACGTAGTAAATAGCGTAATTTGTATATACCATAATATTCTCTAGGTTTTTACTGTTTTTTGCATCAATTACAATTAGTTAATAATATTTATTGTACTTGCTCTAAAATCAGCATATCTTGTGTGTTAATTCCACCAGATTTCCCAAACAAGGTACAGCGTAACTCACCTGCAACAAAATAACAAGTATTCTGAAATTTATGATTTAGCCTTAACAAAACAAGTTATTAGCAATATCTTTTGTTAAATTTTATATTTTAAAACATTTAAACTATAGTAAAACTCCTTCAAACTTATTTACCTCACACCACACGCATTAATGCACTTTCAGATTGGAAACGTCAGGAGTATATAACGAATGCTTTCAAAATCCTTACATTTCGTTCCAATTAACGAGTATCGAAATAAATTGAATGGAAAGATGAACGATCCATAACGCTTGCCAAAGGGCAAACGAAGTAAAAAAATCTGATGTGTTACACACAAATTACTTTTTCTACCCTCTATCGTTTATTAAATAAGTATATAAATTATTCTTAGGAAAGATCATTTTTCTGTCTACTTCCTTTAATCGAAATAAATCTTTACAGAAATAGCTACATTACACATTTCGTTATAGATACATAGAGAACAGCGATAGTCAAATGTTTAACAACTGGACGCTATATGCTGGCTTTAAAATTCCATACTGTTTCCATGACATCGCGAGAAACAACTGAATGTTCACAGAACTTGAAAAAATGAAGTGTTGAACAATACATATCACTAATAAGGATATCTTGGAAATGGCTATTGCCAAACAAAGTTGTAATTGAAATAAATTGTGTATACGATGGCTTTAACATTACATACTCTTTCCATGCAATCGGATAAACAACTGAAAATCCATAGGGCTTAAAAGAATGACAAGAGTTTTGAACAATTCGAACCACTAATAACGGATACCTCGGAAACAGCTTATGCCACAAAAAGGTTCTTTGAAATAATTGTGTGTTTTAGAGAGATATACATTTTTTGTGTAGTATGCTTTCGTCTATCCCTTAACATTTACCAGTTATACAAGATTATACAAAATTCCTTCCAAATGAAGAGGACTTTACAGGCTATTTCCAGAACATTCAACATATACATTTCCTTTTTCATGCAAATATCTTTAATATATAGTATTTTAATGAAAATCGATATATCCATTTTTTAAAAAAAGATGTTTCATGTAAATGATAGGTTGGAGTGGGGGGATTTTCTTGAACATTTTTGTAGCGTATTTTCGGAAGATACTGAACTTAAATACCAAGATTGGAATTTATCTGACTTTTCGTTTTTGAGCCATGCTGTTGATAGACGCAAAGATAGACATGGAGCTTTTTCTATAAATGCTATTTTTTTAATTGAGGGTGCCTCAAAACTTGCATTTTCGGTGAAATATCGGTATCGAAATTTTGGGTGGAATGCATTACCTTTTCTACCTACTGTATACATGGTAGAGCAAGTAAAAAGTAGGTCGTTATATGCTTGCTTTGAAGTTTCACTCTTTTCACGTCATCGCGAGAAATAAAAGAATTGTGATCAATTAACAAAATGTGAAGTAGTGGAAAATTCAAACCTATAACATATATCCCGAAAATGTATAATGGTACACAAAACTGCCATAAATTGTGTGCCTTAAAGTAGTTTGGTTTCACGCAGATATTTTTATTCTCTCTGGAAAATATACATATATATATATATTATAGCTAATAGAATACTTTAACGTTTGTCCCGAGGTTGCGAGTTGAAACCCGGCGGAGGGCGATGGATTTTTTCGGGCATAAAATGCTTAGCATGGGTTCCTTCGGAAGGTAAGTAAAGCCGGTGGTCCCGTGTCGTAAACTTACGGCACGTAAAAGAACCTCAAACCTTATAAAAAGGCCTCTGAGCAAAATTACCGGTCTTTCGAACCCAGTATAAAATGGAACGTTAAGGACCACAGCAGTTAATGAGCGCCATAAATAAAACTCAATTTTTACTTTCTCTACCACTACATAGTAGGTAGAGAAGGTATTGCATTCCATCCAAAAATTCAATACCGAGATTTCACCGGAAATACAGGTATGTTTTGAGGCCCCCTGAATCCAAAAAAACAAAGCCTTTTTAGAAAAAGGTCCATATGTGTGTCTGTTTGTTTGTGAACAGCGTAACTCAAAAACTCTGATAAGTAGCAAACTTGGTATTTAAGTTCAGTATCTTTCAAGTATGCGACACGAAGATTTTTCAAAAACATCCCCCCATCCCTAACTACCCTTTACATGGAAATTTTTCGATAATTTTGGTTTTCTAAAAAATGACTAATAGTTTTGATTAAAATACAATATACTTAAGATATTTAAATGACAAATAACACGTACGAGTATATCTCGAGTTTTCTGGGAACAGACTGTGAAGTTCTCTTTATTCGGGAGGAATTTTGTATAACTGGTAAACGTTAAGCGATAGACGAAAATGTGCCACACAAAAATGTAGATTTCTTTAAAACACACAATTTATTTCAAATAAGTTTTTTTTTGTGGCATAAGCCATTTGTGAGATATCCATTCTTAGTGGTTCGAATTGTTCATTTCTTGGTCATTCTTTGAAGTCCATTCAGTTATTTCCCGTGATGTCATGGAAACAACATGGAATTTTAAGGCCAGCATATAACGTAACATTTGACTATCGCTGTTCTCTTTGTAGCTATAACGAAATGTGTAATGTAGCTGTTTATGTAAAGGTTTGTTTGGTTTAGTAGTAGATATAAATAAACTTTAGTAAGAATAGTTTTTTGTCACTAATAAACGGTAGAGGTTAGAGAAAGTAATGTTAATGTATCGCATAAGATTTTCTTTTTAACGTTTGTGTGGCTAAATTGAGTGAAATTCAATCTGAACTAAAGAAGTCTGAAAAATTACATTTGCAAGTATCTAGAGCACTTAACCTAATATTTTGTACTTTAGGGCGATATAACTCGCCCCTAATGAACCTAAACTGGCGACGCATCTGCTGTAAGGGTGTGACACCGCAATATTAAAGGGCATGTATCCGATGGGGTTAGCTCAGAAAAAAATCTGATGTGTTACAATCACATGACTTTCTCTACTCTTGTACAAACTATTTATACAAACGCTTATTCTCCATCTACTTCATGTTAATCGAGATAAACATTTGCAGACTCTATCTTATTGCTAATTTTCTTGTAGATGTAAGAGGAATATATATTTACAAGGGCAATTTGGAAATACAGTAGCCTTTAAACACATACATATTTCTTAATAGCTGGTTGCTAGATGCAGCACCATTCCCTTTGCCACAGATTAATATTCTTTGTATATCCAAGACAAAAAAATGAATAACGAATTCCCATTTGAGAAAATAAGTATTGAAACATTTAAGGGAATAACAAGCAATATCTCGAAAATGGTTCACTCAACAACAAAAAATGTATATGACATAAATTGTGTATTTTAACGCGATCTACATTTTGTGTGTAGTAAAATTTCGTCTATCTCTTATGGTTTACCAGTTTAGCAAAAGTCGTTCACAATCAAGAATACTTTTGGAGACATTCCCAGAAAATTCAAGATATCACATTTTATTTGTCATGAAAATATCTTAAACATATGATATTTTAATCAAAATCGTTAGAGCCATTTTGAGAAAATTAAAACTTTCGAAAAATGTTCCATGTGAAGTGTAATCTGGGGTGGGGGGATTTTGTTGAAAACCTTCGTGTCGCATTTCTGGAAGATACTGAACCTAAATACCAAGTTTGGTGTTTATCCGACTGTTCGTTTCTGGGTTATGCTGTTCATAGACACACACACAGACACATACACACACGGACATGTTTCCAAAAATGCTTTTTTTTTGGATCCAGGGGGTCTCAAAGCATGTATTTCCGATGAAATCTCGGTATCGAATTTTTGGGTGGAATTCAATAGTTCCCCTACTTACTATACGTAGTAGAGAAAGTAAAAAGCTGTAGCTAAGGCGCTAATATTCACACATTTTATCTGAATGCAAGATATTTCATATATTGGAAGTTTAAATTAATAACCAGACGTAGGCATAGAAACCTGTAATTAAGATTTATAACAAAGGAAACGTTATATAAAGTAAAGAACCTCCTTTTAAATACCTTTATTAACGCTAGTACTGCTTAAACGCATTCAAACAATATGGAATCTCCTGACACCAATATTCAACGACAATATTCTGAAATTGGGGATATTAAGATTACCGAGTTCCCAAGTCATCAATTTAAACATTTTCAATACCGCATATAGTATTTAACCGTCGATAAAAAGATCTCTTTACCCTCTACCGCTTATTAGTGGTATAAATAATATACTTACAAAGTCCTACTTACTTTATTTTAATCAAAATACAACTGTGCAGAAATATTTACAGTGCACATTGCGTTATAGACACAAAGGCAATAGCAGATAGGCTCTCAGTCGGTAGAGCACTCCTGCTGTGCGAGGGATCCCAGGTTCGATTGCTGCCTGGGATTGGGAATTTTTCGATAGCCCAGATTACTCCCTATCCTCCCCAGAGTCTGGAAGTATGGATGAGAGTGTGAATGTGTGCGTGATCTAATGAATAAAATCCTAAGCTTACCAGAAATCCAATGACAAGCGAATTCGAGTTTACGCATTACCTATAGGCAACAATATGTTCCAAAGGTAAGGTCGTCCATAAGGCCACTGTAAGTAAAGACCTGGTATTAATGGAACAAAGAAAAGGGCATAGTGATGAATGTTTAAAAACTGGACGTTGTATGCTGGCCTCAAAATTCCATACTGTTTCCATAACGTAGGAGAAACAACTGAATATCGACAGTACTAGAAAGAATGACAAATTACTGAACAATTTGAACCACTAATAACGAATATCTCGGAAATGCCTTGTGCTACAAAAATGTTGTTTGAAATAAGTTGTGTGTTTTAAAGGAATCTACACTTTTTATGTAGCAGGTTTTCGCCTATCGCTCAACATTTACCAGTTATACAAGATTATACAAAACTTCCTTCCGAATGAGAAGAATACTTCAAGTTATACATTTTCTCATGTGAATATCTTTAATATGTGTTATTTTAATCAAAATTGTTATAGCCATTTTTGAGAAAACAAAACAATTTGAAAAATGTTTCATATAAAAGGTAGGTGGGGTGGGGTGGAGGTTGGGAATTTCCTTGAAAATCTTCGTGCCGCACCTTTGGAACGTATTGAACTTAAATAGCAAGTTTGGTATTCATCCGAATTTTCGTTTTTGAGTTATGCTGTTCACAGACACACGTACAGACACACATACACACACACACTGAGGCAATATTTTTAACACTTAAATGATATCAGTCTAATTATATAACATAAAATATAATAACAGCCGCCTTAAAGCAAAATGTGTATAATATAATATATACAATGTTTGTAACAGTCATTGTATTAATGCTTATATTATTATGTACATGTTCAATAATGTTATGTGAATGTATTACGTAATTTAATACTGTAGGAGCTGTGAGAATAGGTCAAACGTTGCTAACAATGAGGCAACCTTGAGTCAATAATAAATTAGAAAGTTTAATAATGCTACTAGTCATTCTTGGAAACAATAATGTAATTTTAAGACAGTTTATAAATAGCCAATCAGTAACCAGAAAAAAGCTTAAGTTACATAAAAGTATTCTATTGGAGTAGGATTAGCCAATCAGAAACTGAAATGGAGCAAAATTTACAAATTCAGAAGTCAGTTGCTTGTAGACAGTGTTCCTAACCGGACGCGAGACGCGTCCTCGAGAAGTTTAATACGTATTCAGTGTGAGACGAAAATAGTTTACGTGTTAAAAAGTGCAAGTAACTAATAAATAATCTCACAGCCCTATATATCAGTAAAGTGTTATTTAAATCGTGTCAAGTATTAATAAAAGGAGTGAAGTAAAAATTATAATCTGTGTAAGCCTACATTCTTTAGCCGCACCACGCCTTGTTAAGAAATCCATGTCTCTAACAATAATACTGACGCAGCCGAGGCAAACATAAATATATAATATTTAAAGAAACAGTCAAATTACAAAGTTAATATTTTAAAACTTAGGGCGAAGGCTACCGGAAACTTTTTACTATACGTGCGGTTGCAACTACTTCAAGTGTTCGGCTCCCCAACAGTTGAACTACAATACAACTCCTACTTCAAATTGGCTTTCCATACGTGAAGCAACAACCTACTTCAACACACCCGCGGACATCTTTCTAAGATTGGTTTCTTTTTTAATTGAAGAGGTCTCAAAACATGTATTTGGGTATTATCTGGGTATAATAATTGAGAATTATTATAATATAATAATAATTATAATAATATATAATAAGTATAATAATAATAATTGAGAAATCTGGGTATTATCGAGTTTTTGGGAGGAATGCAATACCTTATCTGCCTGCTGTTTATGCGGTAGAGAAAGTAATGCAAATTGAGTTTTTATTATCTTAGTGGCTCTGGGAGAATCTATATTAGTAATATCGGACGATGAATGAGTGAAATGATACCCAAATGTGCCCGGCGTTCATACAGCTTAAGTTTATCTGACATTCATCTTCTCAGGATAAGAAAAACACGTTGCCGAATTGAGAAATGCATCCTTGTTTATAACTGCAAAGCTAGAGACTAAAAGTTGATTACTAATAGACAATAATAGCCGTAAGGCAACAATGGATGGTACAGGTACCAACATCAATACCAATATTTCCCGCCTCTGTGGTGCATCACATTCAAGAGGTCCTGAGTTCAAATCTCGGTTAGGAGAGTTACCCAGATAAGGTTTTCTTCCGGAGTGTTTCCTTATCCTTAAACACATACACACAAAGTTATATATACACTGCCGTTTGTGAAAATTGCAACACCAAGAAAGAATAACCCCAAACTTGGTGGAAGTGTAGAAGAGTGTGCAAGCAACAAGTAATTAGGTTTCCAGAGAGATGGGGTACACGTAGGCCGTCCTCTCGTGTCGGTCCGACAACGTCAGCGTTGCGCCCAGTGCAGTCAGTGCAGAGCTGTCAAACAAGGTGGAAACAAAGTGAAAGCCAGTATGCTTCTTTGACGTCAAAGGGAGCCATATCGGCATGTGAGTGAGTTCGAACGGGGCAGAATGACGGTCTCCGGGAAGTGGGTTTATCATACCGTGACATTTCGGCTCGTACAGGGCATGCTGTTACGACAGTGATGCGTGTGTGGAAGCAGTGGATAGATGAAGGTCGTACGCAGCGAAGAGCGGGTACTGGACCACGGAACATGACCACAGCACGGGATGACTGTCATCTTGTCCGTACAGCTTCATCCACACTGTTGGCTCGACGCTGGAGCACTGCAACAGGTGTGAACTTGTCTGCATCAATGGTTCGTCGCCGTCTGCTGCAGGTTGGACTGGTTGCATGCATGCCATTACGTCGGCTTCCATTGTCCAGAAACCACAAGCTCCTTTGACTGCAATGGGCACGTGAACACTGTCACTGGGGTGCTGTGTGGCAAAATGTAGTATTTTCGGACGAGTCCCGCTTCAACGTGTCCTACAGTGATGGCTGTCCGGCGGTACCGTGGTGAGCGCAACCTGAGGGCTGCATTGTTGAGCGGCATAGCGGACAAGCACCAGGTGTGATGGTTTGGGGCGCCATTGGTTACAACAACCGATCTCGCCACCTACGAATTGAGGGTATCTTGAACAGCAACCGGTATCTAACGGTGGTTGTAGAGCCTGCTTCAGGCATCTCCAGAGGCCACAATTCAACAGGACAATGCTCGGCCACATATTGCGAGGAATGTACAAGCCTTCTTCGAAGAGCAAGGGGTACCACTGTTCCCTGGCCTGCACGTTCTTCTGACATGTCACCCATCAAGCATGTCTGGGATATGGTTGGTCGGCACCTGGTGCGTCGCGGTCCTCCAGTAACCAGTGTCACGGATTTGTGGGCTCGAATACAGCCTGCCTGGAGGGAAATCCCTCAGGAACTTATTCAGCACCTTTTTGATTCAATGCTACAGCGTCTAGCAGCTCTAATTGCAGCGCATGGAGGCCACACCAAATACTGAATATTAGGGCTCAAAGGTCATGTATAGATTTGAAAAGTTTATCATTTGTTACTTGTCATGTACCTAACCTGTGCTATTAAATTTAAATTCATTGAATTCATGCGTTTCCTTCTTAGTGTTGCAATTTTTACAAACGGCACTATATATACTATAGGATGGACCATTAAAGTTGAGACTTTGCTTTCCCCCATAATATCAAGCAACTTTTATTGAAGACATTTCTTTCTACAACACTTAGTTTTGGAGATATTGTAGAACCTCAACGTAAATGATTCACCCTATATGTACACCACCTTAAGAAAGTATTCGTTTACAATTTAAAAAATTCCCACCATTAATTTGTCTGCTAGAAGTTTTTAAAGTGCAGACGAATACTTTCTTGAGGGGGGTCTTCAGATTTATTCAGCCTTTACCACCAGTCGGTTTAAATGAATGAAGTCATTATTAGTTCTGTGAGCCCCTTGTCTTAAAGGGGAGCTATGGAATTGAAGCTCGGACGTCAAACGTACAGGTTGATGTACTGCGGCGGTGCAGAATTGTTTTTCACTAGGACACTTTGTGCGTTCTTCACACTGAGATGATAGTGACCATCGAACATAGAATTTACATGATTGAGTGCTAAGCCGAGACACTCTACACTACAAAAACCGTCCAATTATTTGAGTTACCTATCAGCAATCTTGCTGAGATTGCTGTTTATGAGACGTAAGTGAAAGAAGTTCCAAATGTAAATACTGGAAAGGTTCTATACAAATCCCATTTCACTAAGGTGACCTCGAAACTGTTGACATCCACCCTTTCCACTCATATTTCGCTACTCCGCTGCCAGAGGCACTGACATAATAAAACTCAACTTTATTTTCTCATTACCTTCCAGAAGGAAATTATAAGTCTTCAAAACTGTTCCGTTTTATATGGATCGCTCTGTATTTCGTTAAATATTACTTTCTCTACTACTTACCTATATAAGTGGAGGAAGTGTTGTATTTCACGGGAAAGACATGCTTTAAGGCCCTCTTAGTCCATAAAAGTATTTTTAGCTCCGTTTGTGTGTGTGAACAGCAAAAGTCAAAAACGAAAAGTCGGATTAATAGCAAAGTTGATATATTACACCAGCATTTTCTAAGGATGCAATGCGAAGGTTTTAAAAAAAAATCCTCCACTCTAAGCTACCCTTTACATAGAACATGCTTCGTTATTTTGTAGTTTTCTCAAAAATGGCTCTGACGATTCTAATTAAAATAATTCAAAGTATACAATGAAGTCTTCTTCATTCTGAATAACTTTTGTTTAGTATTTTATAACTGGTATAGCATAGAAATAGACAAAAACTACTCTAAAAATCTGATGTGTTACACTCACATGACTTTCTCTACTCTTGTACAATCTATTTTTACAAACGCCTATTCTCCATATGCTTCATGTTAATCGAGATATCGAGATGTCAATCTTATTGGTAATTTTCATGTAGATGAAAGGGGAATATGGTAGCTTTTAAGCGATAGTCAAATATTTTAACGCTGGTTGCTATGCGGCGCATTCCATTCTCTTTGCAAGTCCAAGACATAAAAAAATGAATAACGAATTTGAGAAAAAGTATAAGTATTGGAAAATTTAAGGGAATAACAAGCAATATCTCGAAAACGGTTCACTCAACAAAAGAAATGTATATGACATAAGTTGTGTATTTTAAGGCGATCTACATTTTTTGTGTAGTAAAATTTTGTCTATCTCTTATGGTTTACCAGTTATGCAAAAGTCGTTCACAATGAAGAATACTTTTGGAGACATTCCCAGAAAATTCGAGATATACATTTCATTTCTCATGACATTATCTTAAACATATGATATTTTAATCAAAATCGTTAGAGCCATTTTTGAGAAAATTAAAATTTTCGAAAAATGTTCCATGTAAAGGGTAGTCTGGGGTGGGGGGATTTTCTTGAAAACCTTCGTGTCGCATCTCTGGAAGACACTGAACCTAAATATCAAGTTTGGTGTTTATCCGACTGTTCGTTTTTGAGTTATGCTGTTCACACACACACAGACACACACACAGACACACACACACACACAGACACACAGACACACACACGGACATGTTTCCAAAAATGCTTTTTTTGGATTCAGGAGGTCTCAAAACATGTATTTCCGGTGAAATCTCGGTATCGAATTTTTGGGTGGAATGCAATACTTCCCCTACTTACTATACGTAGTAGAGAAAGTAAAAATGTGCATCTGTTTAAAATACACACTTCATGTTAAACTATTTGAGTAACACTCATTTCCGCGGCATTTACTTTCTTTTCCTCTCGTTTTATTTTACGTCGTTTTAACTACGTGGTGATATCGCGACGGGTCTGTTAGGAGATACCTCGTGGCTCGGTGTGTAATGTACAGTTATCCTTCTAGGTCTCTTTCCTGAGCCATACCATCTTGCTTTGTCACGTAACCACAGAGACCTTAGTGCTAGGCAACTGTATTTCTATTTCTACACATGTCGGGCAGATGCTATCAGGGTGCCGTCCAGTCTACCTGCTCTCATTATCTGTGGATAAATGTCAGAAAAAAATAGAGCTTTATTTATGTAAGCTCTTCAGCCACTATGGTCCCATTCTATATTGGGCTTGAAAGATCGGTAATTTTGCTCAGAGCCCTCTTTATCAGGCTTGAGGTTCTTTTACGTGCCGTAAATCTACGACACGGAACCACCGGCTTTACTTCCCTTCCGAAGGAAACATGCTAAGGATTTTTATGACCGAAAAAATCCATCGCCCTCCGCCGGGTTTGAACCCGCGACCAGATGGTACAGATTACCATCTACTTTCGTTTTTACTATTATGTTAGACTTTAGGCCTTTTAAACTTTGGGTGGTGGTATTAATTACCACCACATTGACGACTGATGAAAACCAAGTCAGATTGGTTCAGCCCAAAGGGTTTGAAACCGGGAATTCCCGAATGCGTAAGTTATCCCTCTCAGTAGATATTATTTGTTATTGTTTTGAATTTTTAAATGCTTTATACTATATGAAGCGTTAAGTAGTAGTTTCTTTGTTTATCGTGATGTGATACAAGATGTACCATGGAATTTCAAAACCAGAGATATATGGCGACCTGCTTTTAAAGATTTGACTATCACTTTTTCTTCTTTATCCCTCTTGTAGCTACAACGAAATATGTAATGAAGCTATTAAAACAGCTTCAATTAACATGAAAAAGACAAGAAAATGCAGCGTCCTAGCCGAGTGGTTACGCCACTTGCCTCCTACCGAGGCGACCCGGGTTCGATGCCGGGGACTCGCATTTGGGATTTATGGTGGATGAAGCAACGTCTGGGTGGGTTTTCTCCGGTTTCCTCCGCCGTTCATTCCACCAATTGTTCCATTATATCTTTACCTTCATCCATTTCGCCTTCATTTCATATCATATTCTTCCCTACTCTCATACCTGGCTATGGACCGATCCTCCGTTCCTGGTTCTTTATTCTTTGATTGCATGTCCGTCTGCTCCTTGACAGGTCTCTGACCCTAGGCACGGTTGTAAGTCGTAGGAGGAGTAAGGCCTATATCAGAGGAGGCTAAACCGGCTAAAGATAAAACACTAATATTTTGGAAGAATGAATAGAGAAAGTCGTGTGAATCTAACTCATGAGAGTTTTTAAATGTAAACAAAGAAGAAACAAGATAGCCACAACCAAAATGTATTTTGTATCCTTTATTGTTGTGATTTTTTGACTGCCGAATTGAAAGTTGATTACGTTTTGAATAGCGGGCTGACATCTGAAAACCATTACCAAACTGTAAGACAGTATTTAGTGCACTAGACATGCAACGAAGCAATTGTCCGAAATCTACTACTGACAAGCAACAACCTGGGTGTTTGTTGAGAGTGTGGGATCAGTAATGAATCTGTTCGTAGAATACTGAAATCAGCACGGACAAGCACTGAGCGAAACAGATCCACAGAGTAGGCTGGTATGCTGTGACTGGAACACACACAGTTTACAAAAATGTCCTTCAGTGATGAATGGCTGGCTATTCAGTGCGGATGGGCCAGAGAAAATCCAATGGGGACGTGTGAAACCGACAATCTAGTGTTCCAAGAGCTATGGCGAGGCGTGGCCATTAGATGATTAGGTATGGGTCCACTGTTAATCACAACATTTATAGTGAATTGATGTGGCGCTGAATAAACGCATAAGGGCGTGGTTTCAGCAAGATGGAGTCACCGCACATTATCTTCAATAAGTTAACAAATGAAGAAGTGGTATATTAACTCCACGTATGGACGCAAATTTGAAGATGTTTTGTTATGTTATTTATTAGCACCACGCTTTGGGCGTCAATTTGAAGTAGATTGTTTTGTTGTAGGATTTTGTTGCTACGTATGGAAAGCCAATTTGAAGTAGGAGTTGTATTATATTTCAACTCTTGGGGAGCCGAACTTGAAGTAGTTGCAATCTCACATATGTTAAACAGTTTGCGGTAGCCTTCGCCCGAAAATCTACTTTCAGGTGGCCTTTGCCCCAAGTTTAAAAAAAAATTAACTTTGCAATTTGTTTGTTTCTTTAAGTATTAAATATTTATGTTTGCCTCGGCTGCGTCAGTATTATTGTTAGAGACGCGTTTCTCTTGGGCAGGGCGTGATGCGACTGAAGAATGTAGGCTTACACAGATTTTAAGTTTAAATTCACTTCTTTTTATTAATCCTTGACACAAATTAAATAGCACTTCACTGATATAGACAGTTGTGAGATTCTTTAACTTAATTACTTGTACTTTTTAACACGTAAACTTATTTTTCGTCTCACACGAATAAGTATTATATTTCTCTGGAGGACGCATCTTGCTTCCGGTTACTATCACTGTCTGCAGGCAACTGAATAGATTTCAACCGCCTAAACTTGTAAATTTCTGTATTTCAAGTCTCTGATTCGCTAATCCTACTCCAATAGAATACCTTCATTTAACTAAAGTTTTTTCTGGTTGTTAATTGGCTATTTTTAAACTGTCACAAAATTTACATTATTGCTGCTCTAATAATGACTAGTAGCATTTAAACTCTCAAACTCATTATTGCCTCAAGGTTACCTCATTGTTAGCAACGTTTAACTTATTATTCTCACAGCTCCTACATTATTAAATTACGTGATGCATTCACATAACATTATTAAACATGTTTACAATAATATAAGCATATGCAATGACTGTTACATACATTTTACAATTTATTACATACACATATTGCTTCAAGGTGGGCTGTTATTGAATTTACATATTATATAATTTGCCTGAAATCATTTAAGTGTTAAAAATACTGCCTCGCAAAATCTATTTTCTTGTGGTTTCAGACTAACATTTGAATACTCCTTCAGCATTTTGTATGTAATCAATTATTTGTTTAATTTGAAACAACTTCTAGACAAAAATGAATCGGAAATAACGCAACTGAATAGAGCAGTCACCGTATAATGAATCATAAGTACCATATATATTAGGTACGTAAGCGAGCTTTGTTCTTCTAGCACGCATGCGTTAAAGTATTCTACACAGGATAATCCATCATGTCTTCTTGAGTAAATATTTACGACACCGATAAGCCATGCATTTATAATCCGAATCTTGAAGTGCCAGAGAATGCATTTTTCGAGAACAGAAGTTGTTAAATCCAACTATACAGGTTGCAATATACGTGAGATTACTAAAGTGCATTTTGACATTTTGCCACCATTATAAGATAAGTCACTAAATCTGGTGATATTCATGTTGCTAGGTTCCATTCATAACCGGCAACTCCTCCGCAAATACGCACCTGTTACATGTATTGAGAAGGCTAGTTATATTGTATCTGTTACGTTGGCGCCCTGTGTTTAGGCTCGCTTCACACTGGGACACCGGTGACCGTTCCTAGATCACTACAGGTATTGCCAACTGTTTGTTAGTGAAATGGGCTCGAGCGAGGAGTCGAGAATAACTTTTGTTGTTAGTACTTCCATGCAGGAGGAGGAGGAAAATGAAGAGAAAACGTTAATTACACGTACATCCACTGCTGCGTGATCGGCTGGAGAAAGGATTGTTTTACATTCTGTATGACGATCTGAGACAAGATGAGAGAATGCGAGAGAGTAAATCACAGGAATTGACACTATACTAAGGAAGGATATCCCAGCAGAAGAAAAAATTGATATCCCACATAGCAGGACGACTTTATACTTAGCCTATAAAATCCTCCGTGTTAATCAAATCTAAACTCATGACTACCACAACGTAGGTACAAAGAGCGCCAAAGAAAATCGCACTGCACTTCACGTCTATGTCACATTATTTATCGTTGTACGTTGCGAAGCCATGGCCATTTCATTGGTTGCAAGGGTGCGCCACTCCGTCTGCCAAATAGTTGCACCAATAGCCACAATATTCATTTTCATTCATTATCTGTTTACCCTCCTCTTATGTAGGACTTACACCCCCAGGACTTACAAGCGGGTGCCTGGGGTCAGAGGCCCGTCAAGGAGCAGACACTCATGGATCAGACAGAGCATCCAGGATGGGTGATCAGACGATGCCTGATATGGGATGAAGGAAGTAGATGAAATGAAATGTTGGTGAAATGGATGAAAGGAAAGGTGATGGAGCAGTTGGTGGAATGAATGGCGGGGGAAACCGGAAAACCCGGAGAAAACCCGCCCAGACGCCGCTTCGTCCACCACAAATCCCACATGCAGGTCCCTGGGATTGAACCCGGGCCGCCTCGGTGGGAGGCGAGCGGTCTAACCACTCGGCCACGGCGCCGTCCAATAGCCACAATAAAGCTTACAAAATGGCGTAGAAACGAAATATGTGTTTACGCTCTCGATCGTATTGGCTAAAAGAGAAAGAGGTAGAGTGAGTGCATTCAATTTGTGATTGGTAGCCCATACCTTATCGGCTAGTGCAGTACACGCCTTTGAAAGTGTTAAAAGCTAAGGGGAAAACTTGATGAGCGCCCAGGTTAGCGAAATGTAGAATGTGCAGTGTGAGAAGATTTTCAGACAAAAGCTTGAATGGTATTCATTAAATACATAGCAATACTTTATAACAAAAACTAAACAGAACTGTATTCTCACAGTGGTATCAATGCTTGTTGCTGCATACAAGCAAACGTAACCAAATAATAAATAAATAAAGCAGCATGTTTTCCTCTAATTCAAACTACAACTGGTTAATATATCTTTACTAACATATTACTATTCATAGGAATACAACAGGATTATAGACAAAAATACAACCCAATTTTATTGTCGTAAGTGTATATCATATTCGGTAAAGCATATACATATATATCTCCAGTTTCTAAACATGGTCTCTCAATTATAACAAAAGAGTAATTTGCATTTAGTAAACAAATCATCTGCGGATGTGTTCCACTTTCTGAGGAGTATGTAATCCGTCTTCCCCACTTTCCTGAAACACTTTTATCCAGTAATTTAGTATTAAAACCTTTTATGCACAGCCGTTGGAATTGCAAAGCCTCCCACATATCCACGATACACCACGAGTAATTTCGCTAGTATACGGCATGACTGGTTTAAGACGATAAACATATTTTGGTTTCAATAATACCAGAAAAACCAAAGGCATAACCTCCCCTCTTTACCCCCTTATTGCTGTGTTATCAAGCCCCCACACTCTGCGATAGGTAAGGTGAAGGACACGCCTCAAAAGGCCCTACAAAATCCGCCGAAGATTTCCTTTGGAGCTGTTTGTACCACTGTGAATATACTAGAAAAATGACTGCCTGTCTCAAAGACTTTGTTTTTGTTGGCAAATCTGGAACGCTGTGTCGGTGATCAGTGTCCTAGTACGAACACTGCAGTTCAAACTAGTGCATGTAGGACGGTGACCTTGTCCGTCACATGTGGCGAGGGTGAGACACTACTGCGTCACAGTGACTGGGTGAGGAGTGTAGTGCCCCAGAGTGAATGCTCCAATATCTCTATCAGTGACGGTCACCAGCGTCCCAGTGTGAAACGACCCTTATATTTGCAGCTGTTCAAACTTTGCACACCAACCATTTAGACACTAACTGACTCACTGATTATGATATTAATTATATTACTATTGTATAGTGTATTGTATTGGATTCGTATACTTATATTAAATAAACTAATTATATAAACATTTAATTTATTACTATTAAGTTAGTTTATTATTACATTAGGTTATTATTAACTATTAGGTATTACCATTGCAGTTAAGTAGAACTATGAATTGTTTTTGCAGTTTTTGGTGTAAGCGTTTTCTGTTTGTGTGGGGTTTTATTTCTAAAGGAAGATGATCTGCGCAGAAAAAAATAACAAATTTAATTATTTACTTTAGGGAAGTACGTTGAAATCATATTAAAACGTAACTGTAAGTTTATTTCTCATACTATTACAGTACAGTAATTTGTAACGTTTAATAACATACACATGTTATATAAATGAAGTCCATAGCACGCTCAGTCTTAATTTAACTCTTAAGGTGCATCAGGTTACAGGTAATCAGTGATCATGGTGGAGAAGGAAGGTGATGACCAAATCTTTGCTACGAGGAAAAGAATATTGCAGTATGCAAGGGCGATACCGAGCATTTTTAGAATGCCATGTTTCTAAAAACAAATGAAATTTATTTATATTTAACAGCTATTTTATAATGTTTAGCGAGCTGATTGCCGTGTAGTTTGTTCCATTTTCTCTAATAGTTTCTTAATTATAATCATTTAAAAATTATGTTTTCGCCCAAAAATGAATTTGACTAGATAACATTTCTTGGCTATGATTTATTCGATTTTAAATCATCATTAACACCTAAACAATGCGAAGATCAACTTATTAATGCATTTGGCGAAGAAGCCCCATCTAAGGCAACAATTTGTAATTGGTACAGCGAATTCAAGAGAGAGATCAGTTTTTTCGTAGTAATGAATTTCTGTAGGACGCCCAAGAAGTGCTGTTACTGATGAAAATATTGCCGCTGTTCGAGCAATGTTTGAAGGCTATCGATGGACATCTTATGAATTTATTCGGGCGACATTGGGCATTGGGCGAGTCAAATCCAAAACATTTTACATCAACAGTTAGCCATCAGAATGTTGTCGATGGATTCCACATAAACTGATTCCCGATCAAAAACAAACGCATTAAAAAACTCTGGAAGAATCTCAACGCGGCACTTCACATTTGTTTTGTAATATCGTTACTGGTGATGAGTCTTGGATGCATTGTTATGAACCTGAAAAGAAAAGTCAATCGGTTCAATGGGTCTTTTGAACATCTATAAAAACACGGGACCGGGTCCGCCTACGCAGAGACCACACCCTCGCTTGACCCAGAATTGCTCGTGGGCCCTTTCCATTAGGGACGGTGCCTATTATATATACCGCCCCCTGTCTGGTCAAGTTTAGGCTAGGACTCGTCTTGCCCACCCTTCCAAACAGGAACGAAAGTGAATGCGCCACTTACGCGCGTCAGGCCAGCAGGGGAACCCTACTGGGGGAGACTACCAAACAACCTCGGTGGGGCCGACAGTTTCTAGCTACCGTCTACCAGCTCTCCCTCATGACTGGTGCCGGAGAGTCTCGAGGCGTCTCACAACCCCGCCTGGGCGGATAAACCAGCCAAGCGTACCCAATCTCTCATGGGTATCGGGAACCACTGCGCCGCCGAATCCAACCAAATCCGAACACTCCCTTTCGGGAGGGGCTCAAATGTTCGGCCCGACGTACTTCTAGTAACGTCAGAAGTACCACGAGTACTAAGGGTCCGCAGCGGGTCTTTTGAACAGAACCTAAGCCTATAAAACTCCGGCAATTTCTCAGTACTGGTAGCAAAATCGTTGCTGGTTGTTTTTTTTCTAAAACGAGCCATGTTGCTACTAAAGCATTAGAACATGGGCGTACCGTTACTGCCGATTGATGCGCAAATGTCTGTTTACAGCAAAATATTGAAAATGTTTGTGAAAAATACCCAAAAGAAAAAATGTTACACCATGAAAACGTATCGTCGCATATAGCAAAACCAACAACTGAGTATATGGGTGCCCTAAAGGTCAGTACCATGGACCCTCTATCATACAGTCCTATCAGATGAGCAGTGGAACCTGTTTCTGAAGTGCCTCGGGAAGAGTGGCATCATTGCTTTAAGGACTGGTTTCATCGAATGCAAAAATGTATTGATGTTAGAGGGGAATATTTTGAACTACAATAAAATCGTTTACATTTTTTAAAAATTTTCAGTGTCACCCTCGTATATGATATGACAATGACATAATACTAACAGAAGACCGTCCTTTGTTAAAAGGTTGTCTAGTAATTTCACTGGTTATATATCTAGTGACAAGTTAGAACGATGACCGCGCTGACATGCGGCGTCAGCCATCTTTATTTTTTAATAACCTGAATTAGGCTGCACCCCTATATTTAACACTCTTGTAAGCCTCCCGGAATATGCAGCTTCTCTGCAAACCGTGAACGGTTATATATGTTTAATAAAGTTATACAAACATGCACAAGCTGTACTCAGTGAACCGCATCGCGCGGCATATGATGCTGAAAATGCAATTTAACTTTGGGAAATATTTCCGTTTAATTTGAAATACGCAAATCAACCACGGTTACCATTTCACAGAAATGCAAACAATTGACCTCGGCTCTGTAACTGGTGCTGTGCAGCTCGCCTATAACGACAGAACTTGTTTCAGCAAATATGTATCCAATCAGCTCAGTGTATTCCTCGTCAGCTTCAAATATCAAAAGAAAAGGCATATCCCGTATTGCTGGTGGACTGTGTGATTCAAACCACATTATAGAAGAACAAACGGATGTTTCTATACCGTCTTAAGTCTGTTGATATGGTGATAGAGCTGTTGAAAGGAAATACACCACTGAAGTATGTATGTATTTCCAAATAGGAACATCTGGCCGACATTTCCAGCTGGCCACAAGCATTCAGAATACATAACACATTACAGAAGAAAATTATAAAAGATAAGAACGCGATTACAAAAAAAAATCTGATGTACATTCACATGACCTTCTCTATTCTCTATGATTTTTATATGGGTACGCAAATTATTCTTCCTTTAGATTTTTTTCTATCTCCTACATTTTAATCCAATAAACCTCTGCAGAAACAGCTACATTACACATTACGTTATAGATACAAAGAGAACAGCGACAGTCAAATGTTTAACAACTGGACGCTATATACTGGCCTTAAAATCCCATACTGTTTCCATGACATCGCGAGAAACAACTGAATGTTGAAAGGACTTTAAGAGAATGACCATTCGAACCTTTAATAAGGGATATCTAGGAAACGGCTTATGCCACAAAAAACTTATTTTAAATAAATTGTGTGTTTTAAAGAGATCTACACTTTTTGTGTAGTAGTTTTCGTCTATCGCTTAACGTTTATCAGGTATACAAGATTATACAGATTTCCCTCCGAATGAAGAGGACTTCATAGGCTATTCCCCGAAAATTCAAGATATATATTTTATATGTAAATATCTTTAATGCATGGTATTGTAATCAAAATCATTTGAGCCATGTTTTAGAAAATAAAAAAATTCGAAAACTGTTCCATGTAAAGGGTAGTTAGGGTTGGAGAAATTTTGTTGAAAATCTTCGTGTCGCATCTCTGGAAGATATTGAACCTAAATACCAAGTTTGACATGTATCCGACTTTTCGTTTTTGACTTATGCTGTTCACAGACTCACACAAAGACGGACAGACAGAAATACAGATACACAGACATGTTTCCAAAAATGCTTTATTTGAATTCAAAGCACCTGAAAACATGTATTTCCGGTGAAATCTCTGTATCGAATTTTTGAGTGGAATGCAATGCTTTCTCTACTTACTATACGTAGTAATAGAAACAAGATAAGAAAAGATTAAGAATAATATCACACAAAATTAACAACAGGGTCACAAAGGCTATTACACAATTTATAAATTATAATTTACCGGAAGTTTGTTTTATTTTCTTTACTGCATTCCACACAAAAATTCGGTACCAGGATTACGGTAAAAACAATTACAAACGCAAGTAAGTTTGCGCAAGTAAGCCAGCGGTGAAGCCTGCACGTGTGGCCAGCACATTAATTGCCTTGATCCATTCATAGGAGGACAATCTCATTGTATTGCTAATTCAAGAATTAGCTGCAAGATTTTACTGTAAGTCACTACTCCTTTTCCTTTTTGTGCGAGGCGACACCATTTTTGGAAGGCTCTCTGTCGCAAGTTAGTTCTTAAACGTCGAACAGTCAGGGAAAGTGTTTCATTGCTGCAAGAAATGTTTAAGTTATGAAACGCCTATTCTTTTCCTTTCTCAAAATTTCTACAACAATCAAGTTGTTCATCATCAACATTAAGAAGTCGCCTTGTAGTATTGTAATGTTGTATACAGTACTTTTCAAAAGTCTCGCATATTATCTGCTGCAACTAAATGGAACTCTGGGACACGTCATACAGTACATTCTAAAAGAGATACCGAAGTTGATGTTGAAAGGGGATATACCACACACACACACATATATATATATATATGTATATATATTATATGTATAATAATTGTACATAGTAATAATATAATTCACCAAGAAACCAAGAAACATGTTGAAATATTCAACAACCAAGAATTGTACAAACCAGATTGTAAGAAACAGGCGAAAGATAATTCTAGGTAGAGCCCACCTTTCACCAAGCTAATGAACAGGGAGCCGGTAACGGTAAGGAGAAATAGAAAGAGACAGATAGAGACGGAGATATTGAACCCGCTTCCTGGCGCGTCATGGGGAGGCGTATGCGCAAAACTTTGGAGTAGGATATTCTCATACATGTTAAGGTAACGTGGTCTGAGGACCAATTACAAATGTCGTTACATTTTGAGGCGCGGAGGTAAGCGTCACTAGGCTCAGGTATATAAAGGGGAACAAAGCCCCAGATTTTCACTCTCTGCTAGAATCTCGTCAACACAAAGTGTTACGCTCTGGACGACAAATGCACGTGTGTGCATATGGGTGGGAAGACCTTTGCAGTTAGTTTAGGCTCCTGATTTATTCAAATGGTGGGAATTGGTATAATGCGAAAAGCTATCCGGCCATAAATATTTGATTTGATAATAAACCACCTTTATTAAGGGAAGTGCAGTATTAGCATCAACCAGAGGAACGGCAATTTCCAGATGCAACTGATCAACGGTTTCTCGCCACAATGTAATGAGCGCGGCGGTAATTATATTAGTTGATATTAACCGGAAAGAGCGGCCGGGTAGATCAGTGATTTCGTTGGCGGCTCTCGTTGCGAGGATCCATGTTATGATTCCCGTTCATTAGGAGCGATTTTAACTAATTCTATCCAGTCCTTCACTTCTGACTAGCTCATGTGAAACATACAACTGGTTTCAGAGTCACGGTAAAACTATAGTTCCCATTGCCATGCTACCATTAGAGGTAATGGATACCATCCAGGGTGCCACAGTTAATAAATGGTGGGACGAGATTCCCCTGGACTTTATGGGGAACGTAGGAAACAACATCACGATCGCAATTCTCTTGATATAGCATTTTTAACCACATCTTTACTCCTGGCATGGATGTAAACTTGCTCCGAGAATATGCTCATCTTTAAAATGAAAGATAATGGAGCACGAAAAACAAAGAAAAACCCCCATCACGGGACGGAATTTCTCCTTTACTATTCAGGGATTTAGAAGCGAAGAGGATGATCCTCTCGGAAGAACAAAAAGATTGAAAGCTTTCACACAAAAATATCCATTTCATTACCCGTTATATTTCCTTTCAGGGAGTGAATCAATAGGCGCGCCCCACACCAAGGCACACGTCGCCAAGCTGGTGAAATTGCGTCGAAGGAAGAAAGCAACATTTTGATGGGCGGATTTTCCCAACCAAGTTGGTCGGGACGTGACAAAGCTCCTGATGTGAAGGGCAAGCCAAAGATCCCATGACATTTTTGGGAGCGTTTGCGATCAATAGACTCCTTGCAGCACGTTCCAACAAAACATGTTACATTCACATACCTTTCTCTACCTGTATCCTTTATTAGTGGGTATACAAACTATTCTTACGGAAGTTAATTTTTCTTTCCACTTCATTTTAATCCAGATAAACATTTCCGGAAACAGCCACATTACACATTTCGTTATAGATACAAAGAGAACAGCGATAGTCAAATGTTTAACAACTGGGCGCTATTATGCTGGTCTTAAACTTCCATACTGTTTCCATGACATTGCGAGAAACAATTGAAAATCGACAGAACCTTAAAAAAATGCCTACGCATTACACAATTCAAACCATTAGTAACCAATATCTCGGAAATGGCTGATGCCACAAAAAAAATATTTGAATTAAATTTGAAGTAGATTTTTATTTAGCTCCACGTATGGAAAGCCAGTTTGAAGGTGTATTGTTACGTTACTTTTATTTGCAACACGCTTTGGGCGTAAATTTGAAGTAGGTTGTATTGAAGGAGTTGTATTATATTTCAACTGTTGGGGAACTGAACTTGAAATTCGTTGCAACCGCACGTATAGTACCCGCTTTCCGGGAGTCTTCGCCCCAAATGTACTTTTAGGTGGCCTTTGCCCCAATTTTAAAAAAATATTAACTTTGTAATTTGACTGTTTCTTTAAATATTATATATTTATGTTTGCCTCGGCTGCGTCAGTATTATTGTTAGAGACTGAATATCTTTGCAAGGTATGGTGCGGCTGAAGAATGTAGGCTTACACAGATTATAATTTTACTTCACTCCTTTTATTAATACTTGATACGATTTAAATAACACTTCACTGATATAGAGAGCGTGAGATTCTTTTTATTAATTAATTATACTTTTTAACACGTAAACTTATTTTTCGTCTCACACGAATACATATTATATTTCTTGAGGACACTTATTGCGTCTGGTTAGTAACATTGTTTGCAAGGCAACACGTCCAGTTATGAGCGCTGTGTAGAAGCAACTGACTTGAGTTTGTAAATTTTTCTCCTTTTCAGTTTCTGATTGGCTAATCGTACTCCAATAGAATACCTGCATTTAATTAAAGCTTTTTCTGGTTGTTGAACAGCTGTTTTATAAACTGTCACTAACATTCACATTATTGTTGCTCCAATAATGACTAGTAGCATTATTAAATCTTCTTACTCATTATTGCCTCAAGGTTACCTCATTGTTACCTCATTGTTAGCAACTTTTGACCTATTTCTCACAGCTCCTACATTATTAAATTGCGTAATATGTTCATATAACATTAGTGAACATGTTTACAATAATATAAGCATATGCAATGACTTACATACATTTTACAAATTATTACATACATATATTGCTTTAAGGCGGGCTGTTATTGATTATATATTCTATAATTTGACTGAAATCATTTAAGTGTTAAAAATACTGCCTCAAATTGTATGATCTACATTTTTGTGCAATACGTGTTCATCTACAGTTTAACATTTACCAGCCTGCATAAGATTATACAAAATTGTTTCAGAATGAAAAGGACTTCACAGGATAATCGCAGAAAATTCAATATATATACATTTTATTTGTCGTGTAAATATCTTTAATATATGGTATTTTAATCAAGATTGTTAGTACCATTTTTTTAAAAAAAAATTCAAACATTTCGAAAAATGCTCCTTGTAAAGGGTAGTTTCGGGTGGGAGATTTTCTTAAAAATCTTTGTAACGCATCTTTAAACGATGTTGAACTGAAACACCAAGCTTGGCAGTTATCAGGCTTTTTGTTCTTAGTCATGCTGTTCAGACACGTACACACGCATAAATGTTATTCTAAAAATATTTTTTTGGATTCAGGCGGCCTCAAAACATGGATTTTCGTTGATACCTGGATATCGAATTTTTGATGGAAATCAATAACGGCCACAGGTACTACTGGCATTGCCTACTATGGTGGAATAAGTATTGTGTGACACAAAATAGTACCATATTTAGCATGACCATTTACCTTAACACACTGGTGTGCAAAACCTAAGGACGAGATGGGTAAAGTAACATAACAAATGAACTACTTGGTGGAAGTAGATGAAGGTGTGGGAGCATGTTGCCAGAGGTCTCTCACACGTACACATAAAGCTAGACGTCACATGGCGTGAGTGTAGTGAGCCTAAGTGCCAAATGGGTCTGGTCTCGCAACATGGGACAGTTGACGAAACAGGACAAGACGGTGTGTGGCAATTATCGAGCCGTTACGGTGCACTGTAGTGGTGTTCTTCATTGCAAAATGGCCCGTAGACACCATTTGGATGACTTCACACAGGGAAGAATCATCGGGAAACTGGAAGAAGGGCGAAGTGTGACGAGTGTTGATCAGGAGTTTGGAATTGCTCACAGTATTGTTTCACGCTCAACTACAGCAGTAGATGACCGCTACATTGTGCAACAGACAAGAATAGATCCACGCCAAACAGTGGGTGCAATTGCAACCACATTTAACAGGACAGCTAGGCACGCAATCTCATTATACACAGTACCACGGCGACTACACAGAGGTGGTCTCTTTGTCCGACGACCAGTACGTTGTATTCCATTGACATCCGCACATCGGCGGCACCGTTTGCGATGGTCCCAAGAGCATCAAAACTGGACCAACGAGAAATGGGGTCGCGTGCTCTTCTCGAATAAGAGCGGATTCAGTCTAAGTAGTGATTTTCTTCGTACCCTCATCTGGCAAGAGGTGAGTACGCGTAATGAACCCAGGAACATTCTTGAACATGATCTTTTTAGTAGTCCGGGTGTTATGGTTTGGGAGGCATAATGTTGCATGGGCGCACCGACCTCCAAATCTTTGAACACGGTGCGCTCACTGGTCAACGTTATTGTGATACTGTACTCCTTCCCCATGAGCGTCTTTTCAGGGGTGCAGTCCGCCCTGATTTCATTTTTGTGGATGACAATGCGCGACCGCTTTGAACAACGCAGGCGGAGGATCTCTTGGAACGAGAGGATATTCGGCGAATGGACTGGTCTGGCCGTTCCCCCGATTTAAATCCCATCGAACACGTGCGGGATGCTTTGGGGAGAGGCATTGCAGCACATCCTCATGCACCAACGACCATACAACATTTGTCAACACCGTTGGTGGAGGAATGGAACGCCCTACTAAAAGAACTGCTTACCAACCTTGTGGCCAGCATGGGAGCACGATGCAGAGCATGCATTGCTGTCCGTAGTGATCATACAGCCTTTTAAGCATCATGTATCTGTTTCTACAAATCTAGAGAGCCATCATATGTCGTATTGACTTTAGTAGCTTATGATCTACGAATAAAAGTGGCATTTCTGTTCGTCTCATTGCATATTTCGTTTAGTTGCCTACTGTAGCAGTTCCCTCTATTCAAGTTTTATCGAGCTATGTTTCTTGGCAGTGCCACAGCATGTGAAGATTACTTTCGTTCTTAAGTTTTGCACACCAGTGTATATTCGAAGAGAATTGCCAGATTTACATTGCCATAGCCGTATGAATTAAATATATTACGTAACAGAGTTAATCCTTCTGGAATACAGGTAAACTCCTAACAACACATAGATGGGAGGATACTTCGGTTTAAACCTGCCTTTCAGGACGACGAAAACACCTGCATCTATCATGACAATACGTTTATATCGCCTATCCTTGCACTGTACACGGCTTGTTTGTCACCACTCGAAGATGTACATTAGACAACCAGGGGAATGGGGAAGGAAAGAATACATGTCTGTGGGGCAAGATTATAAGAAATAGGGTTTAGGTATATGGTAGAAAAAGTAAAAACGCTGTGGTTTTTGTTGTTTATTCTGGAGGCCTTGAAGTATGTTTTTCGTCTTTCCGGCGAGATCTCGGTATCGAATTTTTTAGGTGGAATACTCTACCTACTATGTACGTGGTAGGATGTGGGATATGTTTACCGGAGGGGACACCTCGCCCCTGTGACCAGCTTGATTTGTTGTGGCTACACCGCCACGGGAGGCAGAGATGAGGTGAAGGAGCTGCAGGAGGTCGCAGGTAGACAAACCCACAGAGACGCAAAGGAGTCCCTAATATTTCCAGTTTGAACACCCGCACGTCAGTAGGACGTCGACGCAACCCTAATGGGTGGGTCAACGCATCTGGCGTTCACGGGAAGAAATCCTTCGAATGCGCAGGCAACTACGCCATCTGCCCGACACGACCAGCACCGCAGGAACTCGAAGACACGCTTGAAATGTAAAAGAGAGAGATGAAATTAGGGAAAGGAGAAATGGTGGTGGAATATACCACCCCGGCATTCGCCTTGGCGACCAGAGGAAACCCAAGAAAAAATCCATGGTCAGAGTGGGTGCTCACCAGAAATCGAACCCGGGACCTTCCGAATGCGGATCCTAAACGTTGCCGCCTGAACTAACTCGCTAGGTTATATACGTGGTAGAGAAAGTAATAATAGTTAAAAGTGCTTTCTAAGATATTATAAATTATTGAAAATGTTTCCATTTAAACGGCAGTTTAAGGTGGAATAATTTCATGCAATACGTGTCGCATACTTTGAACATTTAGAATTTGTGTTATGCAGTTCACAGATTCAAATACACACGCCGACCTTTCTCTATAATTGCTTAAGGGTATATACGACTGAAGTTTGACGACTTTCGGTCAAAACTTTGATTGTTTTTCTTTTTGACATAAAAAATGTCCAATCTTTACTTTATCAAACGCTTCCTTTATTTTGTCAGTTGCGCCTCTTTGAACTCCACAGAAGCCATCTTTTAGTTCCATGTCAGAGGTATTTAAATGTCCATTACACACTTGTTAGGTTGTTTTCTCAGATTACAATTTTTCAGCATTCTACTGTATACAAGATGCTCCTTACGACGTATTTCTTATCAGAATGGCTTGGAATTTGCACAGTATGTAGGAATATGTACTAGAAATAAAAAGTGTATTGGGTTTTGATATAAAATTAATTTTAGTGTGATTTTTATGCTTCAGAGTACGTAATTATTACTTATCTTCTTAAAATTATTAAATTTAAATATTTTTTCAAACAAATAATCAAATATAAAAACACCATATTAATTCCCATTTATCCTTCTCTGAAGTGCATCTCTGTAAAATTTTAGAATATTGGCTGAAAACTTTATCCCAAGGGACTTTGCGAGTGCAACTATTAATTTATTTGAATAATTTGCATTATTTACTGAACCAAGCAACCTACATGGTCAAAACTTTGCACGGCATAACGTGGTTACAGCATAAATATGTATGTACCCTTAAAACGCGTATTTGCAGTTAGATTAGAGATAGTAAAAAGCAACATTTTTTTATGTAAGAAATGAAAATTCTAAAGCAAGTCTACTTTTTTTTCTTTTTACAAGAGGAGGGTCAGCACAATACTGTTAATGCCCTCGACTGTGGACATCTTACGATGCTGGTTAACGCACTAGCCATTACTTTCGTTTTCTGCCGTCGTAGTAATATACTTCAAGAAAATATAAAACACTCGAGTAACTATTGATTGAATCTACTAATGGCGATGACGTAGGGGCTGAAAGAACCTCCGGAATATTACATGAGGCCGATGTCTTAAGTTTGCCACTCATCCCTTTTTGGAGTACCTATATTGTATTCATGTTATTTTCTTTTCCTGCAAGCTCATCATGTTCAAAGTGAACAACAAAAATCGATGACCCATTTAAACCTTTATATACTCTTAAAAGTGCCTTGGGGCTTTGCGCTGTCCGCTATTTTTAAAGTGATTTTCTGCTCCAACAGTTCTGAAATTTCGTTTCAAATTCTCTGCAAAGTGCAAGTAGCTATATATTATTGGTTAGGCATTATCTTAGCTGGAGAATCCCAGTTCGCTTCCAAGTGCGGTAGCCATTCAGAATATGCATGCAGAATAGCTCATAAAATAACCTTTACTTGAAGGTCCATCCTTTGGTTGAACACGTCGCTGCCAAAGTAGTGGAAAATTGCGCTTCTTTTCAACTATCTCTATTTGCATGGCTGATAAAGACATGACGAACGCGATGAAGGAAGAATCAAAGGAAATATTCGTCAGAAGAGTTTCCAAGACGCCTTTTCTTCTGCCTAAAATTTCGAGCCCACAGTTTCATTTCATTTTCTTTCTAGCAAATGAAACGGTTCGTGTCCGTTTGGCACAATTTACTGCACTAGGGCGGTACTTCGATAAAAGTGATAAGCCAGTCTGAATTAGAATACAGCGCTTGCAAACCATATCTGACAACTCAAAGAACTCTTAAAATAGAGTGCATTTTTCTTGTGAACCTGCAAGTAAAACTGCTGCTTTCGGGGAGGGAGTAAAGACAGTTTTCATGCTAAGAAGTGTATCTATGACTTATGTATTCTAAGTGTAGTGTTGTTTTTCCACAATGCGGCCACCGCAGCTCGGACTCCCGCCGAAACAGCTGTAAAATCCCCGCAAACGCCTCACATTCTCATAAAGTTACAATCATAATAAGCAGACACCTTATGTTGGAAAATTTTGTCTTTCTGTGTACACACATTTCTGACATCTCGAACACTTTTATTCACACTCCACAGTTCAGTATCCGAAATTGAGTAAATTTCTCGCCTGATGTTTTCTTTTAGTATTACACGGGATTTATTTCACACTTTTTATTTTTATAATTACCTTATCTTCAAAATTTTCCTGTACTTTAGTATCTGTCATTTTAAGAGGGAACATACCCATTTAAATGTAACCACGCTTCGCCAGAGAAAAATATCAAGCTGGGTCAACCACTCTATCATTTCACAAAATTCAATTACAGAAATTTACCCGACTTTGACCATGTGAAAATTAAGGTTTATGTAACAAAGAACTAAAAGAAAACATCTACCGAGAAATTCACTCAATTTTGGATATTAAACTCTCTGGAATGTGAATAAAATTTCCTGAGAAGATGTCAGAAATGTGTGGATAGAGAAGGGCAACATTTCCAACATCTCTTATGACAAGGTATGTGCCTATTATCATTGTACGTGTGACTATGACAACGTGCGGGGATATTATAACTGCTTCGGCGGGAGACTGAGCTGCAGCTACCGGCGCGCGAGCAGGCGTGCTGTGGCCACAGTGTGAAGGAAGGACTGTAGATAGAGAGCTTCCTTTTGAACATTCGCCTGTTCTATGCACAAAATGTGTATTAATACCATTGCTGGATACATTTATCGTGATTCATAGGAAGTAAAAAAACAAACTTTTTTTTTAATGAATAATTTGTAGGTAGCTCGCAAGCGACAGGGAAGTCTCGATACCGAGATTTTACAGGAAACACATGTTTTGAGGTGCACCGAATACATATAAAGCATTTTTGGAAACATGTCCGTGTGTGTGTCTGTGAACAGCATAACTCAAAAACGAACAGTCGGATAAACACCAAATTTGGTATTTAAGTTCAGTATCTTCCAGAGATGCGACACGAAGGTTTTCAAGAAAATCCCCCCACCCCAATTACCCTTTACATGGAACATTTTTCGAAAATGGCTCTTAACGATTTTGAATAAAATACCGTAAGTTTAAGATATTTTCATGACAAATGAAAGTATATCTCGAATTTTCTGGGAATGTCTCCAAAACTATTTTTCATTGTGAACGACTTTTGCATAACTGGTAAACCATAAGGGATAGACCAAATTTTACTACACAAAAAATGTAGATCGCGTTAAAATACACAATTTATGTCATATACATTTTTGTTGTTGAGTGAACCATTCTCGAGATATTGCTTGTTATTCCCTTAAATTTTCCAATACTTATTCTTTTTCTCAAATGGGAATTCGTTATTCTTTCTTTTTTTGTTCTGGTAATGCAAAGAGAATGGAATACTGCACATAGCAACCAGTTCTTAAAATATTTGACTATCACTTAAAGCCTACCAATTCCCCTTGCATCTACAAGAAAATTAGCAGTAAGATTAACATCTCGATTAACATGAAGCATATGGATAATAAGCGTTTGTAAAAATAGTTTGTACAAGAGTGGAGAAAGTCATGTGAGTGTGACACATTAGATTTTTACATTAGTGTTACTGAAACAACGTCATTATCATGATAAATTCTAAATCACTTGTTACAATACTTGTGTATGAGTACAGAGAAACAAAAGTAAACTTTTCCCCACTTCAAAAGGACTATTAGCCCCTTAAGAAGGCTGCTTTAATATAGTAATAGGCACACCAACTCCTGATTGCTGCCGTTTCCAGACGCAGACCTACTGCTTTATTTTTAATGATGGCTTCCTCGCGGTTGCTGCTGTTCTTCTATTTATGATTCAACAAACGAGGAGAGATTTCTGGAGTCACTGGCAAAGCATCGCTTTTACTTTGTGGAGTATGTAATGCCGCATTCAATGAAAGATGCGAGTTTATATGATCAGAAAGAAGCTTTTCTTTAACCATTGCTCTTATTCGTTTAATTTTAATTCTTAGATTCTAACAACGTACCTCCTTGCCAAATTACTGAAATTTAAACCCCTAAAACGTTTTCTCGTCCAGCAAAGTGTATTTGCGATTAAATCAAATTTATAGTGCGTAAAATATTTAGCGCAGTAAATGTACAACAATGACATGTAAAATAAATGGCAATTACATTTTATAGGAAAGTTTGAAGACCTGGTTGTCTTTCTGCCACGCATGCTGAAATTCTTCCTTGTAGCACAATAAACACTTAAATAAAGCAAAGGATTTCTAGTCCTATTTTACTCTTCATAACATCAAGAAAACTCGGAAGCGATATCTCAAAAACGAAACGTTGGATAAACACTGTGGCGTCTGGAAAGGTAGAACCAGACGACTAAAAATGCAATGCCATAGCCGGGATTTGAAACACGGATCTCCCGGTCTCCGTCCGGTTACTCTAACCGTTGAGCTGCCATGGCAACGTGCCGGAACGGCATTAAACTCCCCAACTGATTCGCATTTTTCCCGGTAAACCACAAGGAGATCTCAAATTGTATTGAGATGACGTACCCCAATGGCGACCTACAATGTTGCAAGTATTTTAAGTCCCGTGCTTCATAGTTTCAACCACTATTAGGTCAATTAATGGAATTAATTGTTGTTCCACACAAGCCGTGTGTTGGGCAAGGTTGAAAAGGTAGAATTCAAGAGTAGGATATATAGGAGAGAGCTGGGCCACTTTTTTGCGTTTATATGGGAAAGGATAGGGAAAACGAGGCTGGATGGGGTGGTTCAAGGAGGAAAATGCGTTTATATGGGAGAGATAGGGAATACGACGACCGATACTATGCTAAAGAGGGTTGAAGGAGGGAAATACGTTTATATGGAAGAAATAGTAGAGAGGTGTTAGGCTAGGAGGGTTTAAGTATGCGTTTATAAGGAGAGACGAGAAAACGGAGAGAGATCCTATGTTAGGATACACAGGTGTTAAAGTTAGGTTAGATAGGAAACCAAAGAGATACTCAGCTAGACAGGGACAGGAGAGGAATGCGCTTTATGAGAGGTAGAGGATACGGGGAGTGGTATTAGGCTAGACAGAGGTTGAGAGTAGAGTATGCGTTTATATGTTTGAGAAGTATAGGAACAGGAAGAGGGTGCTAGGCTAGACAGAGGTTGAGGAGTAGAGTATAGGTTATATGAGAGGTATAGGAAAACGAGGGGAGGTGTTAGGCTAGACAGAGGCTGAGTAATGTATGGTTTATATGAGCGGTATAGGAAAACGATGAGAGGTGTTAGACTAGACAGGGCTTGAAACGTAGGGCATGGTTTATATGTATGAGAAGTATAGGAACAGGAAGAGGGGTGCTAGGCTAGACAGAGGTTGAGGAGTAGAGTATAGTTTATATGAGAGTATAGGAAAACGAGGAGAGGAGTTAGACTAAACAGAGGTCGAGGAACAGAGTATGGTTTATGTGAGAGTCATAGGTAAACGAGAGAGGCGTTAGGCTAGACAGAGCTAGAGGAGTAGAGAATGGTTTATATGAGAGGTATAGGAACAGGAGGAGAGGTGTTAGGCTAGACAGGTAGTGTAGCAGTAGGAATATGGACTTATATACAGGAGAGATAGGGAATAGGAGGTGCTAGACTTGAAAGCGACTTTAGACGTGAACTTAGTGGAAAACTGTTTCATGTCAATGTTCTAGACATGCCCATCACGTAACCTATTCAGGGAAAAGGTGACTCGTTCAGGGGAAAAAGGTGACTGCTCAGGGAAAAAGGAGGCCCACAAAGGGAAAAAGTTGACTAGCAAAGGGAAAAACGTGACCAGTAAAGGGAAAAATGTCACCAGCAAAGGGGAAAATGTGACCAGCAAAGGGAAAAAGGTGAGCCATAAAGGGAAAAAGATGACCTGCAACGGGAAAAGCTAACCCACTAACACTAACAGGTAAGTAATTCAGGTAGTATTGCAAGAGGCTGACTGGATCATAGCAGTGTATGATTTCACAGGTAATTCAGCTAGTATCGTATGTATTTAGGCTAATTCGTCTAATAACACAGGATAGATTCCAGATGCTAACTGCATCATGGCTCTGCATGATTTCACAGATAATTCAGCTAGTATTGTAGGTATTTAGGCTAATTCAGCTAGTATCACAAGAGGATAGATTCTAGGGTTGGGTATAGCATAGTTTCATATTTCACAGGTAATTCAGGTAGTATCACGGGTGCTCGTGCTAATTTAGAGCAGGAATTCGTATCAGAGCTAGTTAAGGTAATTTCACATGATTCGGGTAGTATCACAGGTATTTAAATCATTTTCACAGCCAATTCAGCTAGTACCTTGAGCATTTAAGCTAATTCAGCTAGTATCACAGGAGGCTAGATTCCAGAGGCTAACTGCATCATAGCTATGCATGATTTCACAGCTAATTCAGCTAGTATCGTAGGTATTTAGGCTAATTCAGCTAGTATCACAGGAGGTTAGATTCCAGGGTTGGGTATAGCATAGTTTCATATTTCACAGGTAATTCAGAGGGTATCGTAGGTATTTAGGATAATTCAAGTAACATAGGTGTTTAGAGTAATTAAGCAAGCATTACAGGAGGGTAGGTTCCAGGGGTTGGTTATAGCCTAGTTTCGTATTTTACAGATAGTTCAGGTAATATCGTAAGTATTTGGGTAATCAGCATAGTTTCACAGATGCTCGTGATAATTTCGATCAGAGATTTGTATCACAGCTATTTAAGGTAAATGCAGGTGATTCAGGTTGTATCAATGGTATTTGTGTCATTTTAACAGGTAATTCAGATAGTGTCTAGGTATTTGGGCGATTCAAGCATCATAGGTGTTTAGAGTAACTCAGCTAGTATCACAGGAGGCTAGATTCAATGATCAGGGTTTCGTATCAGAGCTATTTAATGTAATTTCACTTGATTCGAGTAGTATCACAGGTATTTAAGTCATTTTAACGGGCAATTCAACTAGTATCACAGGTACTCATGGTAATATAGAGAGTAATTAAATTATAAAACATTTCTCATCCAACGTTACAACAATTTATATACTTTTTTCTAAATCTTACAAACTTATTATATGTTAAACAGTTATTGTACGATGCGGAGAGGGATAAACTGCATATTGGTTCACAAATTGAAAAGCTTTACGTCAACATACCTTTATTTTAGTTCGGTGTAGATGTCTCTCCCCTTTTATCTAGGCTTGAGACTAGCACTAGGATTGCTCCTAATGGCAGGGTTACCACCTTCCCTTCCATCTTCTTCTTTCTTCATCAGGCGTCAGCTATCTGCATATACAGCACACAGATAACCTTCTTTTTTAAGATTGTAGACTCACGATAAAATCTTTATCTTTAACTTACATTCTTTTAAGCACTGTTTGTAATGGCGTAATGTCCATACGCATATGTCGTTATCCCATCCTCAGCAATAATTCTTTTATCATCAAACGGAGTCAATGCAATTTTATTCACTTGCACTGTAGCAAGAGCATGCTTTCGTGATAGGATCAGATTCATAGGTGTTCTGATGATTTCACAGGTTTTAAGACAGTCTGTATAGCTGTCAAACGAAATGTACTGCTTAATAGCGCTACGTTTTATACCTTTAATCTTTTTTATCATTGACCCTTGAATATCTAAGGCATACATCTTAGGACGTAGTCCAACAAAGCGTAGGATGATTTTGCTATTAGCCTCATCTTTAAATTTTCCCAATACCTTCTTGTTCTGAGTGGAGTAACATATATGGTTGGCAGGGTAATCAGCTGTATCGAGATGCTCAAGAAAACGTAGCTTGTCCTGGTACACATCTTCAGTTGTTACACGATGAATGAACGAATCAGTGTCCATATACATAAGCTTCAGGTTTTCAGCTCCATAATAAGGCAACAAAACGTCGTAATGATAGTTATACATTAATGTCTTGGAGATGTCCAACACACTCATACCAATGTATATAGGCTTGTTGAATACAATCTGACGAGAGGCCATATGTACAGCAGCTAGATTATCAGCATATATCGTCCTGTCGATAAACGTAGGCTTGGCGATCAGCTTCTCTAGAGTTTTTTCATTGGTCACCAGTCGTATATCCATACGGTTACGCAGGTTCTCCATAGTTTTTCCAAACATAGCGTTGTTAAAGAGTTTGTAGAGATCCTTCTCGAAATCATTTGCAGCTTGTTGTCGTAGCCTGTTGTTAAATTCCACATAAGGTTTCAACCACTGAGACTGTCGGAATTGTAGCACACGATGGATTTTTGTTAGTCGTAGTCCATGACTAAGAGCTTGCTTCAAAGCCATGTAATGCACTACATACTTCTTTCGAGGTCCAAGATGAGGTATCAGTTTCTTTGTAGATGATTCCAATGGTTTCATACACTCTGGCAGGAACGGTAGATCGTTGTGTAGATCGTGAAGTTCAGCAGGATACTCGATGTCGACTTCTAATATGTACCCATGAGGATCATCTTCTTGTAGTGTTTCTAAGTTGATTTCTTCAGGTGACACCCACTGAAATCCACCAAAAGGAAGGGCGTGACACATTGCCCACCCATATTGGTTATTAGCGTCCTCGTATGTGATAAATTGGGTTGGTCTCGACGGATCAAACTTATCCATATAAGTGTTATTAGCCTCAGCATACCGATGGGAAACTTGGCATAAACCTCCTCTTATACCTGATTCCACCATGAGTAGTTGATCATAATCTTGTAACAGTTCCAGCTTAATTCCAGTATACAGTAACATGGCGTCCCATGTAAGACCTGGAGAGGTAAAATAATGGGCAGGATCAACTTTGTGTGTTTTAAGGGTTTGCTCTCTGAATGTCTCAAAGACATCAGCTAGGAGAAGTACATCCGAAGTTAAGTAGAGATCGCTGTACTCTCCCAGGTTTCTCACATTAAACAGCTCCCATACATTTCTAGCATGATCGTAGTCAGTATCAGTAATTTCTTCTTCATCTAATCTATTGTAGAAGTAGTCCTTAGGAGGCAAGCAGGTCTCGTTCAGGACATCCCATGACGTAACAAAATCATAGGGAAATACACCCTTACGGGTCATCAACTTCAATTTGTCTTCTCCAAAGTACTTTAGCGTTTCAGGATACGAGGTTAGATTTTTTACCAACTTATCCAAGCTTGTACTGAGGAATCGGAAGCTATCCACAAATCGAAGCTTTATATCTCCTACATACTTGGTGAATGAGATATAGCTTTCTTCAGAGTTAGGAATTACCTCCACACGTTCACTTGTACAACCCAGCTCCTTAACAATGAAATGAGAGTCATATCCGCTAAGGTTATGCATGAAGACTGGTATATATTTAGGTGTTTTACAGGCTAAATTACATTCATTATGAAGACTTCCACGATATTCACCGCTGATGTGATCATGGTCGCGTACTTTATAGTTCTCTTCTGTAAAGGGTTTTCCACACAAGTAGCATGTCGTAGAAGATTCGAAATCCTTTTGCTGTTGATCCATAAGTTTCAGAGGCTTAGCAGATTTGTATATATTACCAATCATTTCTGCAAGAGATGTAAGGTACAGCATAAACTTCTGAGCAGCATCAGCACCACGATACACATAGGGTTGCTTAGGAAGACCAGTTTCGAGATGTTCAACACTGGATGTAGGCTTCACGTAAACACAGAAGCTCATTGGTGTGTGCTCTTGATAAGGGGTTGTATAGGAAGTTTCAGGATTGGGTATACACGTATGGCATGGAGTGAGAATACTCTCAAAATCCGCATAGATGACATAAGGTACTTTCAGCATCCTCTCAACATTTTTAAACTGTACAATTGATTTCTCCTTGGTAGGCATAACTACCCTTGCAACACCATGTTGAATACAGACGGCTGCATGTTCTTGTAGTTTTTCCTGTCCACTTCGTCCATATCGATCATCAAAATGTGTAAAGCAGCGCTTACAAGTATAAACCCGTCCATTATGGTTAGTTTTCTGGCGTCGAACGAGTTTCTCAAAATTCTTTATATACACGTAGTGATGTTTTCCACTGCTGTCATTCAATAGTAGCAGGTCGCGATGTTCAGGCAGTTCAATATCAGCAACCTTTATCGGATACACTTCGTGCTTCTCATCCAACCCGAAAACGTTAATAGACATATTGTTAAACTTCTCAAATTTAGGTATTTGAGAAAGTGGAGTAGAGTAGGAAACGCAGCTGAAGTCGTACTTATCTTGAAGTTGTTTGTATTTGCTCACACGTTGCGCATCCTTCCCTATGAATTTAGCTAATATAGAGTACATGAAACATTTATCGTCGGTAAAGTTCTGAATGTTTATACACGCTTCTTTAGCTCCGACAGATGACGGTAGTGGTATGTAGCTACTTCCTCGTAACGGGTTGTACTTGTTGATACGAAGTCGAACTCCTTCCACAGCAAGCAAAGCCCAGATGCTACCCTTAAGCTGAGACTCCTCCATTTCAGTCACCAATTTCTTGAATTTCACTTCCATCGTTGACTCCAGATCAGTTTCCAGGAAAACAGCTTGATTCCGTGTTTTAAATGTTTTGTCACAGGTTTCTCCAATACTGTTAACAAATCGACACTCAGCCAGCAGATTAATTTTAACACTCTTATGAATGCTAAGCTCTTTATGCACAGCCTGGATTATACGTTGTTTTGCCTCTTGCAGATACATATTCAGGTCCTTAGCTGATTCGCATCGTATAAAATACGATTTCAATCGTCCTTCGAATGAAGTTTCGTATTCTTTCATATCACAGTCCTCCATTGTTGACAGTAACTGATGTTTAGTTGGCTCCAATCTTCTTTTCTTCTGAGGGCTGCTTATTTCACATATATCTTCGTGTCGCTGCCCCTTATAACCATCTTTGAAGGTTACATTACAATGTTTACATTTGAAGAGCTTCTTGCAGCTCATCTCGTGTCTTCTCTTGTCATAACCTCGGAGGAACTTCTTCCCACATTTTCCGCATGCATATCCAGTAGCGCTTGGAATAATATCCTTATACGCTGAGTTATTCATCTTTATTCTTGATGTAATAACGTATTAATCACTGATCAATGAAATGTAGACCTCTTCACCTTGACACCAGTTTAGAAAGCTGATTATTCTTGGAGAGAACACGATGTTAACACCTCAAGACTAATTAACACAATGAAGTCCAATGCCCTAGATCACCATATTTATAGAGGGAGCACGAACCTTTTAGATCAATCATAAACTCGCTCCATAACCACCTGTATATGATCGCTCAACGTGTACTAACCCCCCAGCCATATAACCTCAAGTCTAGAGACAGGATGTTTATGACGTCACACCCAGAGACAGGATGTCTGGCAGCATCAAACACGTTTAAACTCGTCTCATAACTACCTGCTTATGCTGTCACACCAGCAAGAGAAGTATTCCCACACGCTCATTCAGACATATATTTCAAATTCAAGCCCACTACCACCATCACCACCTATTGTACCAAGGTTAATTCAAGCTGTATTATCACAATACTTAAAAGTAAAAGCTTAAAAGGAAACCTAGAAGATTTTCCCCCTTATTTACTTAATTATTTCATGTTTTTATTCCCTTTTCAATTCTTCCTTTCCATCTTCTCACAGAAAGACCATTACATTTCACTACAATCATGAGAAAAGCAATTTTTCCAGAGTTACACAGATTCTAAGCTTCTAAATCGAACCTGGTAATACTTTTAATAAATGTATTTTAGCTCCCCAATATCAGCATCTACCATTTAATCTTTACTCGAACCTGATATGATCCATAAGCTTGAAGATATATGAAATCACCCTTCGGGATTCGATCTGAGTACTTTAAAGTAATATTTGTCACGATAACGATATTTAAGGACTAGATACTCTGTTTGCGTTTACCTTGACATGTTTATCTAAATTAAATTACGAGTTATTAAATTTTTGCAAGTAAATTTCATTGAATCGGTATTCGAACCCAGAACACCAGGAACAAAATAATTTATATTATTAGTCTGACATGTTAAACAAAGCTGTATGTAGTTACATCATCGATCTAAGTGATATATTCTAGTGTACAGAGGAAAATTAAGAAAGTCATTAAAAGATGGGGAATCGAACCAAGCACAACTGATTGGCAATTATATACAGCATTACTTACCCATCATAGAAGCTATCAAACATGCTTTGGTCCATTCCTCTAGCTTTCTTAGTTTCCGAGATAATGAAGTTTTTAAAATTAAGGATCGAACCCAGGACACCAGGTACCCAAATATACATTTACAAGAAACTACCTAATGACATTAATGCAATAACGTTTATTTGGCGTCTTTATCTTAATTAGTCTCTGAGTTATTAGAAGATGAATTTGTAATCACCCGTAGGATTCGAACCCAGGCATCCAGGTCAACTTGGAACAATACCCTAATGACGCGGCGCATTCCAAAGAATTGATTAGTTTTTATCCCATTGTTCTATCTCTTTTAATTCAGGAGATATAAGCGATTAAACAGTAGAAATAAAATGGGCGGAGCTTGCCGGCATAGATCAAAGAACTTTATCAGATGTCGGCATCTCTCTGTGCGCCAGAACCGGCTTTTTATTTCTACTGTTTAATCGCTTATATCTCCTGAATGAAAAGAGATAGAACAATGGGATAAAAACTAATCAATTCTTTGGAATGCGCCGCGTCATTAGGGTATTGTTCCAAGTTGACCTGGATGCCTGGGTTCGAATCCTACGGGTGATTACAAATTCATCTTCTAATAACTCAGAGACTAATTAAGATAAAGACGCCAAATAAACGTTATTACATTAATGTCATTAGGTAGTTTCTTGTAAATGTATATTTGGGTACCTTATGTCCTGGGTTCGATCCTTAATTTTAAAAACTTCATTATCTCGGAAACTAAGAAAGCTAGAGGAATGGACCAAAGCATGTTTGATAGCTTCTATGATGGGTAATTAATGCTGTATATAATTGTCAATCAGTTGTGCTTGGTTCGATTCCCCATCTTTTAATGACTTTCTTAATTTTCCTCTGTACACTAGAATATATCACTTAGATCGATGATGTAACTACATACAGCTTTGTTTAACATGTCAGACTAATAATATAAATTATTTTGTTCCTGGTGTTCTGGGTTCGAATACCGATTCAATGAAATTTACTTGCAAAAATTTAATAACTCGTAATTTAATTTAGATAAACATGTCAAGGTAAACGCAAACAGAGTATCTAGTCCTTAAATATCGTTATCGTGACAAATATTACTTTAAAGTACTCAGATCGAATCCCGAAGGGTGATTTCATATATCTTCAAGCTTATGGATCATATCAGGTTCGAGTAAAGATTAAATGGTAGATGCTGATATTGGGGAGCTAAAATACATTTATTAAAAGTATTACCAGGTTCGATTTAGAAGCTTAGAATCTGTGTAACTCTGGAAAAATTGCTTTTCTCATGATTGTAGTGAAATGTAATGGTCTTTCTGTGAGAAGATGGAAAGGAAGAATTGAAAAGGGAATAAAAACATGAAATAATTAAGTAAATAAGGGGGAAAATCTTCTAGGTTTCCTTTTAAGCTTTTACTTTTAAGTATTGTGATAATACAGCTTGAATTAACCTTGGTACAATAGGTGGTGATGGTGGTAGTGGGCTTGAATTTGAAATATATGTCTGAATGAGCGTGTGGGAATACTTCTCTTGCTGGTGTGACAGCATAAGCAGGTAGTTATGAGACGAGTTTAAACGTGTTTGATGCTGCCAGACATCCTGTCTCTGGGTGTGACGTCATAAACATCCTGTCTCTAGACTTGAGGTTATATGGCTGGGGGGTTAGTACACGTTGAGCGATCATATACAGGTGGTTATGGAGCGAGTTTATGATTGATCTAAAAGGTTCGTGCTCCCTCTATAAATATGGTGATCTAGGGCATTGGACTTCATTGTGCTAATTAGTCTTGAGGTGTTAACATCGTGTTCTCTCCAAGAATAATCAGCTTTCTAAACTGGTGTCAAGGTGAAGAGGTCTACATTTCATTGATCAGTGATTAATACGTTATTACATCAAGAATAAAGATGAATAACTCAGCGTATAAGGATATTATTCCAAGCGCTACTGGATATGCATGCGGAAAATGTGGGAAGAAGTTCCTCCGAGGTTATGACAAGAGAAGACACGAGATGAGCTGCAAGAAGCTCTTCAAATGTAAACATTGTAATGTAACCTTCAAAGATGGTTATAAGGGGCAGCGACACGAAGATATATGTGAAATAAGCAGCCCTCAGAAGAAAAGAAGATTGGAGCCAACTAAACATCAGTTACTGTCAACAATGGAGGACTGTGATATGAAAGAATACGAAACTTCATTCGAAGGACGATTGAAATCGTATTTTATACGATGCGAATCAGCTAAGGACCTGAATATGTATCTGCAAGAGGCAAAACAACGTATAATCCAGGCTGTGCATAAAGAGCTTAGCATTCATAAGAGTGTTAAAATTAATCTGCTGGCTGAGTGTCGATTTGTTAACAGTATTGGAGAAACCTGTGACAAAACATTTAAAACACGGAATCAAGCTGTTTTCCTGGAAACTGATCTGGAGTCAACGATGGAAGTGAAATTCAAGAAATTGGTGACTGAAATGGAGGAGTCTCAGCTTAAGGGTAGCATCTGGGCTTTGCTTGCTGTGGAAGGAGTTCGACTTCGTATCAACAAGTACAACCCGTTACGAGGAAGTAGCTACATACCACTACCGTCATCTGTCGGAGCTAAAGAAGCGTGTATAAACATTCAGAACTTTACCGACGATAAATGTTTCATGTACTCTATATTAGCTAAATTCATAGGGAAGGATGCGCAACGTGTGAGCAAATACAAACAACTTCAAGATAAGTACGACTTCAGCTGCGTTTCCTACCCTACTCCACTTTCTCAAATACCTAAATTTGAGAAGTTTAACAATATGTCTATTAACGTTTTCGGGTTGGATGAGAAGCACGAAGTGTATCCGATAAAGGTTGCTGATATTGAACTGCCTGAACATCGCGACCTGCTACTATTGAATGACAGCAGTGGAAAACATCACTACGTGTATATAAAGAATTTTGAGAAACTCGTTCGACGCCAGAAAACTAACCATAATGGACGGGTTTATACTTGTAAGCGCTGCTTTACACATTTTGATGATCGATATGGACGAAGTGGACAGGAAAAACTACAAGAACATGCAGCCGTCTGTATTCAACATGGTGTTGCAAGGGTAGTTATGCCTACCAAGGAGAAATCAATTGTACAGTTTAAAAATGTTGAGAGGATGCTGAAAGTACCTTATGTCATCTATGCGGATTTTGAGAGTATTCTCACTCCATGCCATACGTGTATACCCAATCCTGAAACTTCCTATACAACCCCTTATCAAGAGCACACACCAATGAGCTTCTGTGTTTACGTGAAGCCTACATCCAGTGTTGAACATCTCGAAACTGGTCTTCCTAAGCAACCCTATGTGTATCGTGGTGCTGATGCTGCTCAGAAGTTTATGCTGTACCTTACATCTCTTGCAGAAATGATTGGTAATATATACAAATCTGCTAAGCCTCTGAAACTTATGGATCAACAGCAAAAGGATTTCGAATCTTCTACGACATGCTACTTGTGTGGAAAACCCTTTACAGAAGAGAACTATAAAGTACGCGACCATGATCACATCAGCGGTGAATATCGTGGAAGTCTTCATAATGAATGTAATTTAGCCTGTAAAACACCTAAATATATACCAGTCTTCATGCATAACCTTAGCGGATATGACTCTCATTTCATTGTTAAGGAGCTGGGTTGTACAAGTGAACGTGTGGAGGTAATTCCTAACTCTGAAGAAAGCTATATCTCATTCACCAAGTATGTAGGAGATATAAAGCTTCGATTTGTGGATAGCTTCCGATTCCTCAGTACAAGCTTGGATAAGTTGGTAAAAAATCTAACCTCGTATCCTGAAACGCTAAAGTACTTTGGAGAAGACAAATTGAAGTTGATGACCCGTAAGGGTGTATTTCCCTATGATTTTGTTACGTCATGGGATGTCCTGAACGAGACCTGCTTGCCTCCTAAGGACTACTTCTACAATAGATTAAATGAAGAAGAAATTACTGATACTGACTACGATCATGCTAGAAATGTATGGGAGCTGTTTAATGTGAGAAACCTGGGAGAGTACAGCGATCTCTACTTAACTTCGGATGTACTTCTCCTAGCTGATGTCTTTGAGACATTCAGAGAGCAAACCCTTAAAACACACAAAGTTGATCCTGCCCATTATTTTACCTCTCCAGGTCTTACATGGGACGCCATGTTACTGTATACTGGAATTAAGCTGGAACTGTTACAAGATTATGATCAACTACTCATGGTGGAATCAGGTATAAGAGGAGGTTTATGCCAAGTTTCCCATCGGTATGCTGAGGCTAATAACACTTATATGGATAAGTTTGATCCGTCGAGACCAACCCAATTTATCACATACGAGGACGCTAATAACCAATATGGGTGGGCAATGTGTCACGCCCTTCCTTTTGGTGGATTTCAGTGGGTGTCACCTGAAGAAATCAACTTAGAAACACTACAAGAAGATGATCCTCATGGGTACATATTAGAAGTCGACATCGAGTATCCTGCTGAACTTCACGATCTACACAACGATCTACCGTTCCTGCCAGAGTGTATGAAACCATTGGAATCATCTACAAAGAAACTGATACCTCATCTTGGACCTCGAAAGAAGTATGTAGTGCATTACATGGCTTTGAAGCAAGCTCTTAGTCATGGACTACGACTAACAAAAATCCATCGTGTGCTACAATTCCGACAGTCTCAGTGGTTGAAACCTTATGTGGAATTTAACAACAGGCTACGACAACAAGCTGCAAATGATTTCGAGAAGGATCTCTACAAACTCTTTAACAACGCTATGTTTGGAAAAACTATGGAGAACCTGCGTAATCGTATGGATATACGACTGGTGACCAATGAAAAAACTCTAGAGAAGCTGATCGCCAAGCCTACGTTTATCGACAGGACGATATATGCTGATAATCTAGCTGCTGTACATATGGCCTCTCGTCAGATTGTATTCAACAAGCCTATATACATTGGTATGAGTGTGTTGGACATCTCCAAGACATTAATGTATAACTATCATTACGACGTTTTGTTGCCTTATTATGGAGCTGAAAACCTGAAGCTTATGTATATGGACACTGATTCGTTCATTCATCGTGTAACAACTGAAGATGTGTACCAGGACAAGCTACGTTTTCTTGAGCATCTCGATACAGCTGATTACCCTGCCAACCATATATGTTACTCCACTCAGAACAAGAAGGTATTGGGAAAATTTAAAGATGAGGCTAATAGCAAAATCATCCTACGCTTTGTTGGACTACGTCCTAAGATGTATGCCTTAGATATTCAAGGGTCAATGATAAAAAAGATTAAAGGTATAAAACGTAGCGCTATTAAGCAGTACATTTCGTTTGACAGCTATACAGACTGTCTTAAAACCTGTGAAATCATCAGAACACCTATGAATCTGATCCTATCACGAAAGCATGCTCTTGCTACAGTGCAAGTGAATAAAATTGCATTGACTCCGTTTGATGATAAAAGAATTATTGCTGAGGATGGGATAACGACATATGCGTATGGACATTACGCCATTACAAACAGTGCTTAAAAGAATGTAAGTTAAAGATAAAGATTTTATCGTGAGTCTACAATCTTAAAAAAGAAGGTTATCTGTGTGCTGTATATGCAGATAGCTGACGCCTGATGAAGAAAGAAGAAGATGGAAGGGAAGGTGGTAACCCTGCCATTAGGAGCAATCCTAGTGCTAGTCTCAAGCCTAGATAAAAGGGGAGAGACATCTACACCGAACTAAAATAAAGGTATGTTGACGTAAAGCTTTTCAATTTGTGAACCAATATGCAGTTTATCCCTCTCCGCATCGTACAATAACTGTTTAACATATAATAAGTTTGTAAGATTTAGAAAAAAGTATATAAATTGTTGTAACGTTGGATGAGAAATGTTTTATAATTTAATTACTCTCTATATTACCATGAGTACCTGTGATACTAGTTGAATTGCCCGTTAAAATGACTTAAATACCTGTGATACTACTCGAATCAAGTGAAATTACATTAAATAGCTCTGATACGAAACCCTGATCATTGAATCTAGCCTCCTGTGATACTAGCTGAGTTACTCTAAACACCTATGATGCTTGAATCGCCCAAATACCTAGACACTATCTGAATTACCTGTTAAAATGACACAAATACCATTGATACAACCTGAATCACCTGCATTTACCTTAAATAGCTGTGATACAAATCTCTGATCGAAATTATCACGAGCATCTGTGAAACTATGCTGATTACCCAAATACTTACGATATTACCTGAACTATCTGTAAAATACGAAACTAGGCTATAACCAACCCCTGGAACCTACCCTCCTGTAATGCTTGCTTAATTACTCTAAACACCTATGTTACTTGAATTATCCTAAATACCTACGATACCCTCTGAATTACCTGTGAAATATGAAACTATGCTATACCCAACCCTGGAATCTAACCTCCTGTGATACTAGCTGAATTAGCCTAAATACCTACGATACTAGCTGAATTAGCTGTGAAATCATGCATAGCTATGATGCAGTTAGCCTCTGGAATCTAGCCTCCTGTGATACTAGCTGAATTAGCTTAAATGCTCAAGGTACTAGCTGAATTGGCTGTGAAAATGATTTAAATACCTGTGATACTACCCGAATCATGTGAAATTACCTTAACTAGCTCTGATACGAATTCCTGCTCTAAATTAGCACGAGCACCCGTGATACTACCTGAATTACCTGTGAAATATGAAACTATGCTATACCCAACCCTAGAATCTATCCTCTTGTGATACTAGCTGAATTAGCCTAAATACCTACAATACTAGCTGAATTATCTGTGAAATCATGCAGAGCCATGATGCAGTTAGCATCTGGAATCTATCCTGTGTTATTAGACGAATTAGCCTAAATACATACGATACTAGCTGAATTACCTGTGAAATCATACACTGCTATGATCCAGTCAGCCTCTTGCAATACTACCTGAATTACTTACCTGTTAGTGTTAGTGGGTTAGCTTTTCCCGTTGCAGGTCATCTTTTTCCCTTTATGGCTCACCTTTTTCCCTTTGCTGGTCACATTTTCCCCTTTGCTGGTGACATTTTTCCCTTTACTGGTCACGTTTTTCCCTTTGCTAGTCAACTTTTTCCCTTTGTGGGCCTCCTTTTTCCCTGAGCAGTCACCTTTTTCCCCTGAACGAGTCACCTTTTCCCTGAATAGGTTACGTGATGGGCATGTCTAGAACATTGACATGAAACAGTTTTCCACTAAGTTCACGTCTAAAGTCGCTTTCAAGTCTAGCACCTCCTATTCCCTATCTCTCCTGTATATAAGTCCATATTCCTACTGCTACACTACCTGTCTAGCCTAACACCTCTCCTCCTGTTCCTATACCTCTCATATAAACCATTCTCTACTCCTCTAGCTCTGTCTAGCCTAACGCCTCTCTCGTTTACCTATGACTCTCACATAAACCATACTCTGTTCCTCGACCTCTGTTTAGTCTAACTCCTCTCCTCGTTTTCCTATACCTCTCATATAAACTATACTCTACTCCTCAACCTCTGTCTAGCCTAGCACCCCTCTTCCTGTTCCTATACTTCTCATACATATAAACCATGCCCTACGTTTCAAACCCTGTCTAGTCTAACACCTCTCATCGTTTTCCTATACCGCTCATATAAACCATACATTACTCAGCCTCTGTCTAGCCTAACACCTCCCCTCGTTTTCCTATACCTCTCATATAACCTATACTCTACTCCTCAACCTCTGTCTAGCCTAGCACCCTCTTCCTGTTCCTATACTTCTCAAACATATAAACGCATACTCTACTCTCAACCTCTGTCTAGCCTAATACCACTCCCCGTATCCTCTACCTCTCATAAAGCGCATTCCTCTCCTGTCCCTGTCTAGCTGAGTATCTCTTTGGTTTCCTATCTAACCTAACTTTAACACCTGTGTATCCTAACATAGGATCTCTCTCCGTTTTCTCGTCTCTCCTTATAAACGCATACTTAAACCCTCCTAGCCTAACACCTCTCTACTATTTCTTCCATATAAACGTATTTCCCTCCTTCAACCCTCTTTAGCATAGTATCGGTCGTCGTATTCCCTATCTCTCCCATATAAACGCATTTTCCTCCTTGAACCACCCCATCCAGCCTCGTTTTCCCTATCCTTTCCCATATAAACGCAAAAAAGTGGCCCAGCTCTCTCCTATATATCCTACTTTCAAGGACTCAAAAATTCAGTGCCATAGCGGGATTTGAATCACGGATCTCCCGCCTCTGTCCGGCTGCTTTAAACACTGAACTGCCATAGCATGCCTGTACGACATTAAATTCCCCAACTCATTCGCATTTTTCCCGGTTAACCACAAGGAGATCTCAGTCGTCTGATTCCAAACTTGTCCAACACAGGCTTGAGTGGAAGAACAGTTAATTCCACTGTGCCATTTGTTGATGTTCCTACATTGTTGTTTGGCTAGGACATCCGGTCACTTGGCGCGAAAGCCGCGGTCCAGAATGTTTGATAGTAGGATGCGCATGCGAGTACTTAGGTGACGCTTATGCTAAACGGAACTCGGAAGTCTAATGGCAGTCCAGAGCCACAGCGGGACACAGGTATTTAAGATGGGCTGGTCACGCACCAGACCTCAAGGACGCCATTGAGAGTATACAGCACACCTTACGGAACCTCGGCTTTCACCTCGAGGCGCTACAAATGGCTACCAATGCGCGTCTTATGGAAATGCAGGCCAAGCATCGCAGCACCATTCGGCACCTCTCAACGATGGCCTCGCAGTTCCTGCGACTCTGCCAGACCGTCCAGGATGACGACCACAGGTAGGTGATTCGCTTGAGCGCAACCTTATGGAACGGGACGACGCCACTTACAACGACTGCGACGACCGACCCACTTGAATGAGTGCCCTTAGGCCTCAATCGCTGGGTTTTGACAGCAGCACCTGGAATCTGAAACCACCATACTTTAGAAACTGTAGCAACTACAGGACAATCACAGGCAACTACAGGATACATTCTCATCCGGGCGTTTATGAAATCGCGTGCTTCCACATCCACCCGCCACTTACAACTACTGGCGCAATAACCGCTGATACCACACATACAAGACCATTTGAAATAAAGAAGAACTTTCCCATCCTTCACCTTTTAACCCCGGGTGGCAGCCAGGGACTTGTGCCATGGCCGGTCCAACCTACCGCTCTCGGTTACGCACCGGCAGCTAGCATTAACATATACTGACGGAGGTGCTAACGAGGTACTGCATCAACCCTTACCTCTGTCGACTCCTACCCTTACCACCTCACCAGCTTCTCGACCAGGAAGGCAACGAGTCCGGTAGATAACCAGGAGGTAATTCCTAAATCAGATATGTATTTACCCCAAAGTTTAAACAGGTGTGATATTTTTATAATAAATAGCTATTTAGATGCAAAATTACTTTGTGTCTTTCCAAAACCAATTTCGGACCTTCTCCTGAGTATCCCTCGGCTCTATCACGCCCCGAGGTTTGTTAAGTAACATTTATTCACAGGTTTTTGATTATGAAATGCTATGTTTTTGCTGCACGACATCGAGTAGGTACCCGGGTGTCGTTATTCTGTTGATGTAGCCACTGTGCCTCCATATAGGTACGCTACAATACTTATCTTGATATCCAAGTTTAGTACCTTACAAAGATGCGACACGAAAATCGTTAAAACCCCCCCACCCTCCCCACGGCATACTACCCTTTTTCATGGAAAATTTGTCGTTGTTGAACATTTTCTCAAAATGGCTCTAACAATTTTGATTAAAATAACATAGTATGTTAAGATATTTTTACTCAGGGATTATACACCATAGAATAGTCTTTCAACAACCCATTGATAATTTTATTTCTACATGAATCCCTATCCTTTGCACCTTCATCTGTTAGTCCTCAAGCCGCCATGCATACATTGTTCTCTTGGTTTTCCCCGCCCTCTGTATCCTTCAGCTTCACATTCTAGCATCATTCTTTTCACTTGACCGAATAATTTTAATCCTCTCTCTTATATTACTTCCAAATTGTTGTATTTTTAATTTTATCCCTTCTGAGATTCGGGAGGACTTCCGCCAAAAACCTATCTGTGTTGTTAGTAATTTTCTTTCTTGTTGTCCATTCATTGTCCACGTTTCTGGTCCATAGAGTAATATACTCTGTACTCTTGAATTATAAATGAGCTTTTTAGGTTTATTTAAAACGTTTCTATTCCATAATATCGAGTTCAACATTCCAATTGTTTTTGTGTGTAACTAATGAAATGTATATATTGGATTTTCTACGAATAGCTTACGAAGTCCTCTTCATTCCAAATGCATGTTGTATAATTTTGCCTAAGTTGTAAACCATAGGAAATAAACAAAATCTTACTGCATGAAAACTGTAGATCGTTAAAGCACACAATTTATGTCATATACCTTTTTGTGGCATAAACCAGTTCCGAGATATTCTTTGTTCTTGATTTGAATTACCCAATACGTGTACAGCTTTTTAAGTGCTGAAGCACAATTCTTTCGTTTCTCGCGATGCGTGACTTATAGTGACCCATCTTTTAAAAATTTGACTATCGCTTCATTCTTCTGTATTGTAGAAGAGATATAAAATATTATGACCGCACGCGCGAGGCTACCTGCGGGCGCCGGTAAGCGCCTCTGGACCCGGCACCTGGGTGAGGCCTTCGACCGGCCGCCGGAACATAGCCGTGAGGAACAATAGCCGTTGTGTGCTGCTTTCCTTTTCCAGAACATTTGTTTCGGCATGTTCTAGTAGCCTCCCCCTCTAGAACATTCCGCTTTATATGCAGGACCTGTATAAGGGGGGTTGCTCTTTCCCGTGGGCAGTTCAGTTAGTTAAGAAGTTACAAGTATAAAGTGGACAGTGCTAGTACAGTTCAGCAACGGGTTGTGATTCGAAGGATCGGTTGTGTTGTGTTCCGAGTGTGCGACGAAAGTGACTCAAATGTAACACTTGTGCTACGCTGAGTGCCCAGTAATAAATTATGTTCATATCCTTCAAAATAATATATGTAAACGTTTACAGAAATAGTTTCATTGCATATTTCCTCTAGGTAAAAGGTTGATTGTGGAAACACAAGCATAGTCAAATATTCAAATGTGCTGGCCTTGAAATTCTAAACCCTTGCCATGACATCTAGAGAAACAACTGAATGATGACCACTTCATAAAATGAAAAATCTGATGTGTTACACTCACACGACTTTCTCTACTCTTGTACAACACTTATTCTCCATATGCTTCATAGCTGATTGCTATGTGGAATATTCTATTTTCTTTACCAGGACAAAAAAAATGAATAACGAATTTGAGAAAAAGTATAAGTATTGGAAAATTTAAAAGATTATGAAGCAATATCTCGAAAATGGTACACCCAACAAAAAAAATGTATATGACATAAATTGTGTATTTTAACACGATTTACATTTTTTGTGTAGTAAAATTTTGTCTATTTCTTATGGTTTACCAGTTATGCAAAAGTCGTTCACAATCAAGAATACTTATGGAGACATTCCCAGGTATACATTTCATTTGTCATGAAAATATCTTAAGCATATGATATTTTAATCAAAATCGTTAGAGCTATTTTTAAGAAAATTAAAATTTTCGAAAAATGTTCCATGTAAAGGGTAATCTCGGGTGGGGGGATTTTCTTGAAAACCTTCGTGTCGCATCTCTGGAAGATACTTAACCTAAATACCAAGTTTGGTGTTTATCCGACTGTTCGTTTCTTAGTTATGCTGTTCACAGACACACACACACACACACACGGACATGTTCCCAAAAATGCTGTTTTTGGATTCAGGGGGTCTCAAAACATGTATTTCCGGTGAAGTCTCGGTATCGATTTTTTGGGCGGAATACAATACTTCCCCTACTTGCTATACGTAGTATAGAAAGTAAAAATATTTTGAAAAATTTAAACAAATAACAACAAGTGTCTCGGAAATCGCTGACGCTATGGTAAAGATATTTGAATAAATTGTGTGTTTTAAAGAGATCTAGATCTTTTTGTGTAGCAACTTTTTGTCGTGACCAGTTTTACAAAATCATACATCATTTGCTACAAATGAAGGGAATTTGTAGAAAATTCAACATGTGCATTTTATTATTGAAGTAAATACCTTGAAGGAGGTAAAACAATTTGAATGTTGCACTCGATATTATGGAACAGAAACGTTTCAAGTAACACGAAAAACCTCATTTATAATTCAACAGTACAAAGTATATTACTCTATGGAGCAGAAACGTGGACAATGAACAGGTAACAAGAAAGAAAATTACTAACAACAGAGATGGATTTTTGACGGACGCTTCTCGAATCCCAAGGGGGGATAAAATTAGAAATACAAAAATTAAAGTAATAATGGATGTAAAAATGACTGTATTGGAAATAATACAAGAGATTAACATGGTTCGGTCATGTGAAAAGAATGAGAAACGATACAGTAGTAGGAATGGTGTTAGAATGGGAAGCTGAAGAACACAGAGGACGGCGAAGATCAAGAAGGTGTATTCTAGTCCCACGTTGGAGAGCCAAAAACTTGAAGTAGTTGCAACCACGTACTTTCCGACGGCCTTCGCCCTACTTTTAAAAAATCAACTTTTGTAATTGTTAATGTTTATTTAAATGTTATATATGTATGTTTGCCTCCGCTGCGTCAGTATTTTTGCAGAAACACGTATCTCTTAGCAGGGGTTGGTGCGGCTAAGAAATGAACGCTTACAAAAATTATTATTTTTACTTCACTCCTTTCTTTATTAATCTTTCACACGATTAAATAACACTTCACTGATATATCGTACTGTAGAGCTGTGGGATTATTTATTAATTGCACTTTTTAACATGTAAACTTTATATTATTCACGCCTGAATCAATTTTAATGAATACGTATCGAACTTCTTGGGAACGCCGCTTTCCTGCGTCCGTTTGGGTACTCTAGCCCTGACTTTTACCGCTTATATTTGTAAAGTTCTCTATTTCAAGTCTCTGATTGGCTAATCCTACCCTAATAGAATACGTTTATTTAACTTAAGCTTTTTCTAGTTTTTCATTGGCTATTTATTTAAAAATGTTTTAAATATTACATTATTGTTCCAAGAATTACTAGTAGCATTATTAAACTTTCTAATTTATTGTTGTCTCAAGGTTACCTCATTGTTAGCAACTTTCCGCTTCTACCCTCACAGCTCCTAAATTGTTAAATTACGTAATACATTCGCATAACATTATACAATGACTGTAACATACACGTTTTTATGTATTATGGTATACACATATTGCTTTAAGGCGGGCTGTTATTGTATTTATATATTATATAATTAAACTGACAATTTTTAAGTATTAAAACTACTGCCTCAAAGATCAACACAACAATGGAGGATGGGGTCCGAGGATAGGGATTTATGGAGAAATAAAATTATGTGTGGGTTGTAGGAAAACTACTGTATACTAGATAATTCCTAAATAAAAAGGGAGTTATACAAACACTTTAAACGTATGTCACGTATTTTATTTACTACTGTTAACCGACATTTTTGAGAAAATAAAAGCTGAGAAATTGTTTTCCGTGTAAAACATAGTTTGGAGTCGAGGAATTTCTAGTAAAGCTTTGTGTCGCATCATTGTAGGGTAGTGAACTTAAAGGTTTATACAACGGAAGGGAATATCTCGCGCACTGCAACCTGCAAAGACCTATTGTGGCTACCACCGCCCAAGAGGAAGGGATGAAGTGAAGGAACCACAGGAGGCTACAGGCCACACGTCACAGAGACACGCGGAGTTCCTAATAGTACCACTCGAAGACACGTCCCAGTGCTACCTAGAGAGGGCAGTGAACGATCCATCGACCAAGCAGCCTTCTAGTATCCACGGGGAGTACTTTTTCCCTTGAACAAATATCCGCGTCATCTGTCCGGCACCGCCATACGCCACGAAACCTAGAAGTACACCTGAAAGACGAGAAGGATACGGAATGAAAGTGAAATCGCGGTAGATGAGAAACCAACTCAGGATTCGCCTACCAACCAGGGAAAGCCACGAAAAACCCAAGCTCAGAGTAGGCGGTCGACGGGACTCGAACCCGGAACCTCCCGAAATCGAGTCTCACGCGTTACTGCAGAGCTATCTCACTCGGTTAAAGTAGTCAACTTAATAACGATTGAACTGGATTGGATTGTGAAGCGAAGGGAATATGGCACCGATGCAGTAAATCCGGATATTGTACCTATCCCCACCCTCGGGAGGAAAGGATGAGGTGAAGAAAGACACTGGGCGGTTGGAATCAGGAATGACGACACAGCAATGGCAGAGTCCCTAAATTTCTAAATATAAACGCCCCAGCAGACGGACAGGCAAGCCGGTGATCCCGTCCGCATGGGTCCAACGACCTCGTCCGGGATGGTCCTTATTCTCCGAAAACCAACCAAAGTCCTAGGGGTATCAGAGAGCATCCTTTTCCCCTGTCACGCTACACCGAAACTCCATCTCCGTCACTTCCAATTCCGAAACAGACAAACGGGGTGAAGGATGAATGAAATGTTAAATGGAACTAAATGGGGAGAGGGGAAATTCGAGGGAAGAAAGGAGCCACTGCAGCATTCGCCTAACGACCCGGAAAACGCCCAAAAAAGCCATGGAACAGAGTAGGAGGTCGCCGGAGATCGATCCCGGGACCTTCCGAATGCAGGAAACAGATATTACACCCTGAGCCACCCCGCTCGGTATTTAATTACGAAGTTTTCGAATTAATCTTACTTTTCGTTTCTGAGTTACATTGCTCATAGACATACCAGGAAGTTTTTCTAAAAATGCTTTTGTTTTTAATCAGGGATCTCTAGAATATTAATTTGTGGTGAAGTTTTAATATAAAAATGTTAGCGGAATGCAATACTTCATCTTCTACTATAGGGAGTTGATAGAGAAAGTGCCTGAACTTCAATACAATCCGTCTAGAGGATTCTAAACCACACATCTAAGTTTTGGAGGTTCTTCATGTGCCGCGTTCACATTTCATGCCCATCACGTACCGTTTACGTTGCGCCTAAAGTAAGGGAATTTTCCAACAAGATGCGAGTTCAGCACGTAGTAACAGAATTGAGGAGAAAACGAAACGTTCGCGTCTTCATTCACCATTGTTGGTGTTAGACACAAGCCCGCAGGGACAGCATGATAAATAAACCGACGGAAACTACGATTATTCCACTGTTTTTGGAATATACCTACCAGGTTGCCACGGTTGAAGACGAGGTGTTTGAGGGGTCATAAGTAAACAACGGTGAGGCCAAGTAAATTGAAATTTGGTGTTTTTATAAAGGGTCTTTCAACAAGAGTGTCCTATCTTTAACATGTGATAGCTGCCGTTGCTACTGAGTTACAGCAGTCATTTTTTTTCATGTGGTTAGTTGTTATTGACAAATAGCCATGGAACGTTACAGCATTCAGCAACGCGTAGAAATTGTGAAAATTTATTATCAAAATGGATAATCTATTCGCCAAACCTTCCGTGTATTGCGTGAAGTTTACGGTGTGCATAATCGTCCCTGCGAGAGAACGATTCGGCGTTTGATCGATAAATTTGAAAGAAGTGGTTCTGTCAGCGATCAAAGAACTCCTGTACGTAATCGAAGTAAGCGCTCCAACTAAAACATACGCGCCGTTCGTGAGAGTGTACGCGAGAACGGAAACAAATCAATTGCTCGTCGAGCGCTAGAATTGGGGCTTTCGCCGACCACAACTTGGCGAATTCTGCAACTGGACTTGAAGTTTCACGCTTACAAAATGGTGTTAACTCAAGAACTAAAGCCCAACGACCATAGGTTTCGCCGTGTATTCGCTGACTGGGCTATGGAGCAATTGGAAGCTGACCCAGATTTTTGTGAAAAATCATCTTCAGCGACAAAGACCACTTTTGGATGGATGGTTGTGTTAACAAACTAAATTGCCGCTATTGGAGCAATCACAATCCAATGCAGATTCAAGAACGACCACTTCGTCCCCAAAAGGTTACTGTGTGGTGTGGATTTTGATATGGTGGAATCATTGGCCCATATTTTTTCCAAGATGAAGATGGAGAAGCTCTAATTGTCAATGGAGAAAGATACCGGGCTCTTATAAGGGACTATTTTTGGCCTCAATTGGATGGTATGGATCTCATAAACATCTGGTTCCAGTAAGATGGGGCCACATTTCATACTGCTCTTGAAACAATCGATCTTTTGAAGGAGAAGTTCAGAGGTTTCATCATTTCCCGTGTTGGTGATGTTAACTGGCCCACAAAGTCATGTGATTTAACGCCGTTGGATTACTTCTTGTGGGGTTATGTTAAATCTCGGGTTTATGTCAACAAGCCAGAAACAGTAAATGATCTTATGAATAACATCACACGTGTTATTCGTGAAGTTGGACCTAATTTACGTTCTTCTGTCATTGAAAATTGGGTCAACCGTATACGCGCAACCCAACGAAGTCGCGGCGGTCACTTAACTGATGTTCTCTTCCACACGTAATGACATTAATTATGTACCAAAACAAAAAGTAAATAAACCTATATCATTTATAGAACGTGTTTTATTTAAGTTCAAAGATAGGACACTCTTGTTGAAAGACCCTATAGCTTCAGACAATGGGAATTCCATTCCGAGAAGAAGAAAATAGTTGCAAAACTCACCAACAGAGAATAAAATGACACTGAATGGGGAATGTAAGGCTGCAAGATGTTACTGGTGACTTTGATCCATCACAATTACAAATAGGGCTCAATATGCTGCCCATGAACGTGTTCCATAAACTGCTGTCTCCAAATCTCATTGTAAACGTAGCATATCCCCATCTAGCTGTCTCATGTGAAGTGCTATGCGCTCCTTTAACGTTGTTAAACTATCCACGTGTCGTTGATACGCCTTGCTGTTGGTAAACAGGGATGCCATTTCCTAGCGAATGCACGAATGAATATGCGATCATTGTTGAAATGCACCTCCAATCCAATGTGAAGGGGCGTTTCATCCTTCATAAACTTGTCAATGTGGAGACATCCACGTTCCTGGAGGTCTCTAACAACAAAATTGGACAGCATTTGTTGATATCTCCGTGTATTGATAGTACAGGTCTTTACTCCAGCTAGCGTACGTTCTTCAGAAAAGCACACCTCAATAAAGCCACACAACGCTGTCACTTTTGATGAGTGCAAGAGAATCTGCTCAAATGCATGAGCATCCTCAGGGGCCCAAACACGACAGTTGTGTGTTAACAGTGCCATTGAGATAAAAATGGACTTCGTCAATTCAAAGATGTTTCAAAGCCATGCCTCCTACACCCCCACCCGAGCTTGGAAGAACAGTGAAAACTGCAAGCGTGCGTCTGGATCCCTAGCACCCAATTATTGGACGTGGCTGACCTTGTAGCGGGAACATTTAAGCACTTGCGCAAACTTTTCCAAACAGTTAAATAGGGCATACGCAGTTTCTGGGACACAGCCCAATCACTGCTGGATCCATGTTCCACATTGGCACCTAGTACAACAGTTGCAACAGTTTCCAAGTTTGCATTGCATACAGATTTGCGTCATCGTCATGGTTGCATTTGTAAAGAGCCAGTGCGTTCGAAGCTTGAGATCATCTTTAATAATGGTAATGGGACATCTCCGTAGCTTCTTCGCTATTCAGAATAACCGAAGTGTAACAGAAGCGATGCTGTGATTTTGGTAATAAACCTTGATGAGCAATGCACGATTACATAAGCAAAACATTGCATACATAGGTGTTTCCGAATGACTGTATCCAAAGACGTCACGATACCCACTGACGTGCCGATCAGACCTGCACCACACCCATAAAGCGCATTTTATTCTCTAGTGGAAAGTTTTGGAACTGTTTGCTTTCCTTCTCAGAATTGAATTCCTGTTTTCTGAAGCGTATGTACCCTCATCGTTGTTTATTTATGACCCCTCAAACAACTCTTTAATTATGGCCACTTTCTATATGTATTTGTGCGAGGTTTTAAAGTGAATTATAGTACAAGCATCGAAGTAATTGGTCTTTTTTATCCAGCACAGGAGCATACCTCTCTATAAAAGCTAGAGACTGCCTGTTCAACGACGTTTTAGTTAGTGGGGTGGAGTAGCTTATCTCTCAGGCAAAGCTTTAGCTGGTGGGAGGTGTACACAGTATGCTGAACTCGTGACGCGTGTAGCATGTACAGCAGAAAACAACCAACAGTCTTTCACTATCGCGGGTCTTTACCCCTAACTTGCCTCAGACCACGTAAACAACTTCCTTCCAGTAGCTAACCCCCTACCTGCTTGGAAGAGCTCCCCTGTCCACCAGCTAAACTTCGTTGAACAGACAGTACAATAGTACATTCCAATGCCATATTACTAATAAAGTGTTTGCCTTGTGTTGAATGATCTTAATACACGAACTTTTCCAACTGAGAACACCAAATGAGTTATTAGCAGTTGCATTATTTTTCCTTTTTGTTATTATTTTTGCCTCTTCTCATATTTAGGTGCACCTTTGGCGTTTCTCAGATTGATATGAAGGAGAGTTTAGAAGGGGTTACACGAAGGGGAATTTTATTACCATCTCTTCCATTGGCATTTTGTAAATACTTGATGTTCAAGAGGGAGAAATGGATGGCAGAAGCATCATGGGGCGAGTGATTTTCCGCAGTTTATGGGATAGGTTCCCAACATTTCCAAAGTGCTAAGGACCACCCTCTTCGCCACCTGGCCCTGCCCTAGGTCAGATCATCCGAACCACACCAGTACTATGGAAAGGTTGAAACGACAGAGTAGGACAGTGGAAATTCCAACATGAATTTTGATGTTAGAGGGGCGAAAATCATTTTAAAACCCTCGAAAAGCTTGGGTAGTGTCGGTTGCTGAAACATGTCCTTCGAATGCGACATACAGTCGTTACCAGTCGAGTAGCCCTGCTTGCTGATCTGAAACAGTAGCATATCAACTTGAATTATCCTGCTAACTGCATTATCATATACTAGGTTTCTCTTGAATGACGCGACTGGGAACCCGCTAGTGCTTTACGAATCCGCTCCTGCAGTAGTGCCGGATCGGCCCGTCGTTTATCCCCTAGATAATGTTAACGATTCGGGATAATACAGTGTCATCAGATTAAGCGGCAAAGCTACTAGCGCTACCTGGGTCAATTGGTATGGGAGTCCAACCCTTTAAATTAAAATGTTTAATAACAGCACGAAATTCTTTTTTCTCACATTTTCAATCGTAGCTGACGCATTGACCAATTCACACCGCTGTCAACAATGAACTGTACGCTGTACATTGTTCAAATTTTTATACGATGATTACTCAATTTTTGTAGTGCGTTTTAAAGATATCTCTGTTTTGTGTGTAGTACATTTTAAAGACATCTACGTTTCCTGTGTACTACGTTTTAAAGAGATCTACATTTTTTGTGAAGTACGTTTTAAAGAGGTCTACATTTCCTGTGTAGTACGTTTTAAAGAGATCTACATTTTTTGTGAAGTACGTTTTAAAGAGGTCTAAATTTCCTGTGTAGTACGTTTTAAAGAGATATACATTTTTTGTGAAGTACGTTTTAAAGAGATCTACATTTCCTGTGTAGTACGTTTTAAAGAGATATACATTTTTTGTGAAGTACGTTTTAAAGAGGTCTACATTTCCTGTGTGGTAAGTTTTAAAGAGATATACATTTTTTGTGAAGTACGTTTTAAAGAGGTCTACATTTTCTGTGTAGTACGTTTTAAAGAGATCTACATTTTTTGTGAAGTACGCTTTAGAGATCTACATTTTTTGTGAAGTACGTTTTAAAGAGATCTAAATTTTTTGTGCAGTACGTTTTAAAGAGATCTACATTTTTTGTGAAGCACGTTTTAAATAGATCTACATTTTTTGTGTAGTACGTTTTAAAGACATCTACATTTTTTGTAGTACGTTTTAAAGACATCTACATTTTTTTTGTAGTACGTTTTAAAGAGATCTACATTTTTTTTGTAGTACGTTTTAAAGAGATCTACATTTTTTGTAGTACGTTTTAAAGACATCCACATTTCCTGTGTAGTACGCTTTAAAGTGATCTACATTTTTGTGTAGTACGTTTTAAAGACATCCACATTTCCTGTGTAGTACGCTTTAAAGAGATCTACATTTTTTTTGTAGTACGTTTTAAAGACATCCACATTTCCTGTGTAGTACGTTTTAAAGAGTTCTACATTTTTTGTGAAGCACGCTTTAAAGAGATCTACATTTTTTTGTGTAGTACGTTTTAAAGGGATCTACATTTTTTTGTGTAGTACGTTTTAAAGAGATCTACATTTCCTGTGTAGTACGTTTTAAAGAGATATACATTTTTTGTGCAGTACGTTTTAAAGAGATCTACATTTTTTGTGAAGTACATTTTAAAGAGATCAACATTTTCTGTGAAGCACGTTTTAAATAGATCTACATTTTTTGTGTAGTACGTTTTAAAGACATCTACATTTTTTGTGAAGTACGTTTTAAAGAGGTCTACATTTCCTGTGTAGTACGTTTTAAAGAGATATACATTTTTTGTGAAGTACGTTTTAAAGAGGTCTACATTTCCTGTGTAGTACGTTTTAAAGAGATATACATTTTTTGTGAAGTACGTTTTAAAGAGGTCTACATTTCCTGTGTGGTAAGTTTTAAAGAGATATACATTTTTTGTGAAGTACGTTTTAAAGAGGTCTACATTTTCTGTGTAGTACGTTTTAAAGAGATCTACATTTTTTGTGAAGTACGCTTTAGAGATCTACATTTTTTGTGAAGTACGTTTTAAAGAGATCTAAATTTTTTGTGCAGTACGTTTTAAAGAGATCTACATTTTTTGTGAAGCACGTTTTAAATAGATCTACATTTTTTGTGTAGTACGTTTTAAAGACATCTACATTTTTTGTAGTACGTTTTAAAGACATCTACATTTTTTTTGTAGTACGTTTTAAAGAGATCTACATTTTTTTGTAGTACGTTTTAAAGAGATCTACATTTTTTGTAGTACGTTTTAAAGACATCCACATTTCCTGTGTAGTACGCTTTAAAGTGATCTACATTTTTGTGTAGTACGTTTTAAAGACATCCACATTTCCTGTGTAGTACGCTTTAAAGAGATCTACATTTTTTTTGTAGTACGTTTTAAAGACATCCACATTTCCTGTGTAGTACGTTTTAAAGAGTTCTACATTTTTTGTGAAGCACGCTTTAAAGAGATCTACATTTTTTGTGTAGTACGTTTTAAAGAGATCTACATTTTTTTGTGTAGTACGTTTTAAAGAGATCTACATTTTTTGTGTAGTACGTTTTAAAGAGATCTACATTTTTTGTGTAGTACGTTTTAAAGAGATCTACATTTTTTGTGTAGTACGTTTTAAAGAGATCTGCATTTTTTGTGTAGTACGTTTTAAAGAGATCTACATTTTTTGTGAAGTACGTTTTAAAGAGATCTACATTTTTTGTGAAGTACGTTTTAAAGAGATCAACATTTTCTGTGAAGCACGTTTTAAATAGATCTACATTTTTTGTGTAGTACGTTTTAAAGACATCTACATTTTTTGTGAAGTACGTTTTAAAGAGGTCTACATTTCCTGTGTAGTACGTTTTAAAGAGATATACATTTTTTGTGAAGTACGTTTTAAAGACGTCTACATTTCCTGTGTAGTACGTTTTAAAGAGATATACATTTTTTGTGAAGTACGTTTTAAAGAGGTCTACATTTCCTGTGTGGTAAGTTTTAAAGAGATATACATTTTTTGTGAAGTACGTTTTAAAGAGGTCTACATTTTCTGTGTAGTACGTTTTAAAGAGATCTACATTTTTTGTGAAGTACGCTTTAGAGATCTACATTTTTTGTGAAGTACGTTTTAAAGAGATCGAAATTTTTTGTGCAGTACGTTTTAAAGAGATCTAAATTTTTTGTGCAGTACGTTTTAAAGAGATCTACATTTTTTGTGAAGTACGTTTTAAAGAGATCTAAATTTTTTGTGCAGTACGTTTTAAAGAGATCTACATTTTTTGTGAAGCACGTTTTAAAGACATCTACATTTTTTGTAGTACGTTTTAAACACATCTACATTTTTTTTGTAGTACGTTTTAAAGAGATCTACATTTTTTTTGTAGTACGTTTTAAAGAGATCTACATTTTTTGTAGTACGTTTTAAAGACATCCACATTTCCTGTGTAGTACGCTTTAAAGTAATCTACATTTTTGTGTAGTACGTTTTAAAGACATCCACATTTTCTGTGTAGTACGCTTTAAAGAGATCTACATTTTTTTTGTAGTACGTTTTAAAGACATCCACATTTCCTGTGTAGTACGTTTTAAAGAGTTCTACATTTTTTGTGAAGCACGCTTTAAAGAGATCTACATTTTTTTGTGTAGTACGTTTTAAAGAGATCTACATTTTTTTGTGTAGTACGTTTTAAAGAGATCTACATTTCCTGTGTAGTACGTTTTAACGAGATATACATTTTTTGTGCAGTACGTTTTAAAGAGATCTACATTTTTTGTGAAGTACATTTTAAAGAGATCAACATTTTCTGTGAAGCACGTTTTAAATAGATCTACATTTTTTGTGTAGTACGTTTTAAAGACATCTACATTTTTTGTGAAGTACGTTTTAAAGAGGTCTACATTTCCTGTGTAGTACGTTTTAAAGAGATATACATTTTTTGTGAAGTACGTTTTAAAGAGGTCTACATTTCCTGTGTAGTACGTTTTAAAGAGATATACATTTTTTGTGAAGTACGTTTTAAAGAGGTCTACATTTCCTGTGTGGTAAGTTTTAAAGAGATATACATTTTTTGTGAAGTACGTTTTAAAGAGGTCTACATTTTCTGTGTAGTACGTTTTAAAGAGATCTACATTTTTTGTGAAGTACGCTTTAGAGATCTACATTTTTTGTGAAGTACGTTTTAAAGAGATCTAAATTTTTTGTGCAGTACGTTTTAAAGAGATCTACATTTTTTGTGAAGCACGTTTTAAATAGATCTACATTTTTTGTGTAGTACGTTTTAAAGACATCTACATTTTTTGTAGTACGTTTTAAAGACATCTACATTTTTTTGTAGTACGTTTTAAAGAGATCTACATTTTTTTTGTAGTACGTTTTAAAGAGATCTACATTTTTTGTAGTACGTTTTAAAGACATCCACATTTCCTGTGTAGTACGCTTTAAAGTGATCTACATTTTTGTGTAGTACGTTTTAAAGACATCCACATTTCCTGTGTAGTACGCTTTAAAGAGATCTACATTTTTTTTGTAGTACGTTTTAAAGACATCCACATTTCCTGTGTAGTACGTTTTAAAGAGTTCTACATTTTTTGTGAAGCACGCTTTAAAGAGATCTACATTTTTTTGTGTAGTACGTTTTAAAGAGATCTACATTTTTTTGTGTAGTACGTTTTAAAGAGATCTACATTTTTTGTGTAGTACGTTTTAAAGAGATCTACATTTTTTGTGTAGTACGTTTTAAAGAGATCTACATTTTTTGTGTAGTACGTTTTAAAGAGATCTACATTTTTTGTGTAGTACGTTTTAAAGAGGTCTACATTTCCTGTGTGGTAAGTTTTAAAGAGATATACATTTTTTGTGAAGTACGTTTTAAAGAGGTCTACATTTTCTGTGTAGTACGTTTTAAAGAGATCTACATTTTTTGTGAAGTACGCTTTAGAGATCTACATTTTTTGTGAAGTACGTTTTAAAGAGATCTAAATTTTTTGTGCAGTACGTTTTAAAGAGATCTACATTTTTTGTGAAGCACGTTTTAAATAGATCTACATTTTTTGTGTAGTACGTTTTAAAGACATCTACATTTTTTGTAGTACGCTTTAAAGACATCTACATTTTTTTTGTAGTACGTTTTAAAGAGATCTACATTTTTTTTGTAGTACGTTTTAAAGAGATCTACATTTTTTGTAGTACGTTTTAAAGACATCCACATTTCCTGTGTAGTACGCTTTAAAGTGATCTACATTTTTTGTAGTACGTTTTAAAGACATCCACATTTCCTGTGTAGTACGCTTTAAAGAGATCTACATTTTTTTTGTAGTACGTTTTAAAGACATCCACATTTCCTGTGTAGTACGTTTTAAAGAGTTCTACATTTTTTGTGAAGCACGCTTTAAAGAGATCTACATTTTTTTGTGTAGTACGTTTTAAAGAGATCTACATTTTTTTGTGTAGTACGTTTTAAAGAGATCTACATTTCCTGTGTAGTACGTTTTAAAGAGATATACATTTTTTGTGCAGTACGTTTTAAAGAGATCTACATTTTTTGTGAAGTACATTTTAAAGAGATCAACATTTTCTGTGAAGCACGTTTTAAATAGATCTACATTTTTTGTGTAGTACGTTTTAAAGACATCTACATTTTTTGTGAAGTACGTTTTAAAGAGGTCTACATTTCCTGTGTAGTACGTTTTAAAGAGATATACATTTTTTGTGTAGTACGTTTTAAAGAGGTCTACATTTCCTGTGTAGTACGTTTTAAAGAGATATACATTTTTTGTGAAGTACGTTTTAAAGAGGTCTACATTTCCTGTGTGGTAAGTTTTAAAGAGATATACATTTTTTGTGAAGTACGTTTTAAAGAGGTCTACATTTTCTGTGTAGTACGTTTTAAAGAGATCTACATTTTTTGTGAAGTACGCTTTAGAGATCTACATTTTTTGTGAAGTACGTTTTAAAGAGATCTAAATTTTTTGTGCAGTACGTTTTAAAGAGATCTACATTTTTTGTGAAGCACGTTTTAAATAGATCTACATTTTTTGTGTAGTACGTTTTAAAGACATCTACATTTTTTGTAGTACGTTTTAAAGACATCTACATTTTTTTTGTAGTACGTTTTAAAGAGATCTACATTTTTTGTAGTACGTTTTAAAGAGATCTACATTTTTTGTAGTACGTTTTAAAGACATCCACATTTCCTGTGTAGTACGCTTTAAAGTGATCTACATTTTTGTGTAGTACGTTTTAAAGACATCCACATTTCCTGTGTAGTACGCTTTAAAGAGATCTACATTTTTTTTGTAGTACGTTTTAAAGACATCCACATTTCCTGTGTAGTACGTTTTAAAGAGTTCTACATTTTTTGTGAAGCACGCTTTAAAGAGATCTACATATTTTGTGTAGTACGTTTTAAAGAGATCTACATTTTTTTGTGTAGTACGTTTTAAAGAGATCTACATTTTTTGTGTAGTACGTTTTAAAGAGATCTACATTTTTTGTGTAGTACGTTTTAAAGAGATCTACATTTTTTGTGTAGTACGTTTTAAAGAGATCTGCATTTTTTGTGTAGTACGTTTTAAAGAGATCTACATTTTTTGTGAAGTACGTTTTAAAGAGATCTACATTTTTTGTGAAGTACGTTTTAAAGAGATCAACATTTTCTGTGAAGCACGTTTTAAATAGATCTACATTTTTTGTGTAGTACGTTTTAAAGACATCTACATTTTTTGTGAAGTACGTTTTAAAGAGGTCTACGTTTCCTGTGTAGTACGTTTTAAAGAGATATACATTTTTTGTGAAGTACGTTTTAAAGACGTCTACATTTCCTGTGTAGTACGTTTTAAAGAGATATACATTTTTTGTGAAGTACGTTTTAAAGAGGTCTACATTTCCTGTGTGGTAAGTTTTAAAGAGATATACATTTTTTGTGAAGTACGTTTTAAAGAGGTCTACATTTTCTGTGTAGTACGTTTTAAAGAGATCTACATTTTTTGTGAAGTACGCTTTAGAGATCTACATTTTTTGTGAAGTACGTTTTAAAGAGATCGAAATTTTTTGTGCAGTACGTTTTAAAGAGATCTAAATTTTTTGTGCAGTACGTTTTAAAGAGATCTACATTTTTTGTGAAGTACGTTTTAAAGAGATCTAAATTTTTTGTGCAGTACGTTTTAAAGAGATCTACATTTTTTGTGAAGCACGTTTTAAAGACATCTACATTTTTTGTAGTACGTTTTAAACACATCTACATTTTTTTTGTAGTACGTTTTAAAGAGATCTACATTTTTTTTGTAGTACGTTTTAAAGAGATCTACATTTTTTGTAGTACGTTTTAAAGACATCCACATTTCCTGTGTAGTACGCTTTAAAGTAATCTACATTTTTGTGTAGTACGTTTTAAAGACATCCACATTTTCTGTGTAGTACGCTTTAAAGAGATCTACATTTTTTTTGTAGTACGTTTTAAAGACATCCACATTTCCTGTGTAGTACGTTTTAAAGAGTTCTACATTTTTTGTGAAGCACGCCTTAAAGAGATCTACATTTTTTTGTGTAGTACGTTTTAAAGAGATCTACATTTTTTTGTGTAGTACGTTTTAAAGAGATCTACATTTCCTGTGTAGTACGTTTTAACGAGATATACATTTTTTGTGCAGTACGTTTTAAAGAGATCTACATTTTTTGTGAAGTACATTTTAAAGAGATCAACATTTTCTGTGAAGCACGTTTTAAATAGATCTACATTTTTTGTGTAGTACGTTTTAAAGACATCTACATTTTTTGTGAAGTACGTTTTAAAGAGGTCTACATTTCCTGTGTAGTACGTTTTAAAGAGATATACATTTTTTGTGAAGTACGTTTTAAAGAGGTCTACATTTCCTGTGTAGTACGTTTTAAAGAGATATACATTTTTTGTGAAGTACGTTTTAAAGAGGTCTACATTTCCTGTGTGGTAAGTTTTAAAGAGATATACATTTTTTGTGAAGTACGTTTTAAAGAGGTCTACATTTTCTGTGTAGTACGTTTTAAAGAGATCTACATTTTTTGTGAAGTACGCTTTAGAGATCTACATTTTTTGTGAAGTACGTTTTAAAGAGATCTAAATTTTTTGTGCAGTACGTTTTAAAGAGATCTACATTTTTTGTGAAGCACGTTTTAAATAGATCTACATTTTTTGTGTAGTACGTTTTAAAGACATCTACATTTTTTGTAGTACGTTTTAAAGACATCTACATTTTTTTTGTAGTACGTTTTAAAGAGATCTACATTTTTTTTGTAGTACGTTTTAAAGAGATCTACATTTTTTGTAGTACGTTTTAAAGACATCCACATTTCCTGTGTAGTACGCTTTAAAGTGATCTACATTTTTGTGTAGTACGTTTTAAAGACATCCACATTTCCTGTGTAGTACGCTTTAAAGAGATCTACATTTTTTTTGTAGTACGTTTTAAAGACATCCACATTTCCTGTGTAGTACGTTTTAAAGAGTTCTACATTTTTTGTGAAGCACGCTTTAAAGAGATCTACATTTTTTTGTGTAGTACGTTTTAAAGAGATCTACATTTTTTTGTGTAGTACGTTTTAAAGAGATCTACATTTTTTGTGTAGTACGTTTTAAAGAGATCTACATTTTTTGTGTAGTACGTTTTAAAGAGATCTACATTTTTTGTGTAGTACGTTTTAAAGAGATCTACATTTTTTGTGTAGTACGTTTTAAAGAGATCTACATTTTTTGTGTAGTACGTTTTAAAGAGATCTACATTTTTTGTGAAGTACGTTTTAAAGAGATCTACATTTTTTGTGAAGTACGTTTTAAAGAGATCAACATTTTCTGTGAAGCACGTTTTAAATAGATCTACATTTTTTGTGTAGTACGTTTTAAAGACATCTACATTTTTTGTGAAGTACGTTTTAAAGAGGTCTACATTTCCTGTGTAGTACGTTTTAAAGAGATATACATTTTTTGTGAAGTACGTTTTAAAGAGGTCTACATTTCCTGTGTAGTACGTTTTAAAGAGATATACATTTTTTGTGAAGTACGTTTTAAAGAGGTCTACATTTCCTGTGTGGTAAGTTTTAAAGAGATATACATTTTTTGTGAAGTACGTTTTAAAGAGGTCTACATTTTCTGTGTAGTACGTTTTAAAGAGTTCTACATTTTTTGTGTAGTACGTTTTAAAGAGATCTACATTTTTTTTGTAGTACGTTTTAAAGAGATCTACATTTTTTGTGTAGTACGTTTTAAAGAGATCTACATTTCCTGTGTGGTAAGTTTTAAAGAGATATACATTTTTTGTGAAGTACGTTTTAAAGAGGTCTACATTTTCTGTGTAGTACGTTTTAAAGAGTTCTACATTTTTTGTGTAGTACGTTTTAAAGAGATCTACATTTTTTGTGTAGTACGTTTTAAAGAGATCTACATTTTTTGTGTAGTACGTTTTAAAGAGATCTACATTTTTTGTGTAGTACCTTTTAAAGAGATCTACATTTTTTTTGTAGTACGTTTTAAAGAGATCTACATTTTTTGTGTAGTACGTTTTAAAGAGATCTACATTTTTTTGTAGTATCTTTTAAAGAGATCTACATTTTTTGTGTAGTACGTTTTAAAGAGATCTACATTTTTTGTAGTACGTTTTAAAGAGATCTACATTTTTTGTAGTACGTTTTAAAAAATCTACATTTTTTTGTAGTATCTTTTAAAGAGATCTACATTTTTTGTTTAGTTCGTTTTAAAGAGATCTACATTTTTTTGTAGTACGTTTTAAAGAGATCTACATTTTTTGTAGTACGTTTTAAAGAGATCTACATTTTTGTACTATCTTTTAAAGAGATCTACATTTACTGTGCAGTACGTTTTAAAGAGATCTACATTTTTTGTGAAGTACGTTTTAAATAGATCTACATTTTTTGTGAAGTACGTTTTAAAGAGATCTACATTTACTGTGTAGTACGTTTTAAAGAGATATACATTTTTTGTGCAGTAAGTTTTAAATAGATCTACATTTACTGTGTAGTACGTTTTAAAGAGATCTACATTTTTTGTGAAGTACGTTTTAAAGAGATCTACATTTTTTGTGCAGTACGTTTTAAAGAGATCTACATTTTTTGTGCAGTGCGTTTTAAATAGATCTACATTTTTTGTGAAGTACGTTTTAAAGAGATGTGCATTTTTTGTGTAGTACATTTTAAACAGATCTACACGGTTTGTGTAGTACGTTTTCGTCTCTCACTTAAACTTTACCAATTATACTAGAGTATACAAAATGCCTTCCTAATGAAGGGAACTTCTCTCAGAAGATTGAAGATATAAGTTTTATTTGCCTTTTACGTCTCTATGTTTAATTTCTGGTATTTTTATCAAAATCGCCAGAGCCAGTTTTGAGAAGATCAAACATTTCAAAAATTTGCTATGTAAAGGGTAGTTTGGAGTGCGGAATTTTCTTCAAAATCTTATTGCATATTTGGAAGTACTGAACTTAAATACCAAGTCTGGTATTTATCCGAATTTTCGTTTTTTATTTCTGCTGTTCACACACACAAAATCAGTCACACGGACTATTTTCTAAAAATGCTAGTCTACCTTCTCTACCACGTAAAGGTGCCTGTTAGAGAAGGAAACAGAATGAGGTCAAAGCTTAAGCAACCATTATAACCAAGTGGTTGGTATATTATGCTAGACATTAATTTTTGAAGACGCTGCAATTTGAAGCGCACACAAAGTAACTGCAGAGAACGTATTCAATATAGCGATGCTGGGTAAAGGAGCAAGTATTTTCACGGATGCTCTGATGTATGTAGAGCAATAGAAATGACGTGTCATGAAAAAGAGCGGTATTGGGAACGCTATTTCAAGAATTTTATTCCTTGCTCGACCATAAAATGGAATGGCGGTAAAAACATTTCAAGTACTCAATACTCAAGTGGACGTTCAAACACAGCACCGCTGCTGAGATGCATACGAAATTTATCTCTGTTGCAGATATCTCTCTCGATACAAGAGCCAAAAACTATTGTAACAACGGAGTGTGCTTTATGAAACCACGAATAACGAGCAGTCGTCGTTCTCCATGCTCGTGGAACAAAGGTAATAGAAATAAAACAATATCAGGTCTCACAAACTCACTTCTAGCTTTAAAGCCGATATACAGGATGAACCACAATTCCACCGACAAACTTTCACAGGTTGTTCAGGAACACCTTCCGAGTATTTTGGTACCCAGGTCTCCGGCGGCTCTTTACAGAGTAATTGCATTTCGTTTGGTTTCTTGCCCCAATTAGCTTTGTACGAGGGGCACTATTTATATTTTGAGCCTTGGCAACCCTGAATGTTGTAGGTGCCATCTGACGTTTCCAATGGAAAGCTTAACATTTCTACCATAATCTACTTCAAACATTTTGTCAATAGAGCGTCATTTGTTTTGTTTACACTAACTTGAAAATTGTGTGTTAACAAAAACATGGAATTAACTCGTGAAAATGTTCGTGAAATGATTTATTACGACTTTCGACGTGGATTATCAAGACAAGAGTGCATCGATCAACTAACGTCCACATTTGCCGATGAAGCTCCATCCTTTGCCACTGTGAAACGCTGGTATAACGAATTTAATCGTGGCCGCCGTTCGCTCAATGATGAAGTTTGTCAAGGTCGTCCAAAATCAGTTGTTGTGCCAGAAAACATTGATGCTGTGCAAAAACTAATAATGAAACATCGTCATGCGACATATTGTGAGATTGAAGCAGCCCTAAGCATTAGTTCCACCAGCATATATAAAATATTGCATGATTATTTAGCCGTTGGATCCCACATAATTTGACGCAATCTCAAAAAGATACTCGTCTCGATTGGTACAAAAATGCTCAAGAAATACAATGGCGGTGCCTCAAAAGACGTATATAAGATTGTAACAGGTGACGAATCATGGATCTCTGCGTATGAGCCGGAACGTAAACAGCAGTCGAATGTATGGGTGCTTCAAGATGAAGCAAATCCAACAAAAGTTGTTCGCACTCGAAGCAAATGGTCGCTTGCTTTTTCAGCAAAACTGGCCATATGGCACAGGTGCCTTTAGAGGAACGTAAAACGGTCAATGCCGAATGGTACACAACCATTTATTTGCCGGAAGTCTTCGGTAAAGTAAGGAAAACCAACAAGAACCGTAGGATCATTCTTCATCAAGACAATGCGAGCGCACACACATCTCGTCTAACCACAGGCTATTTGAAGGGTCAAAGAATCGAATTGATGGGTCATCCGCCTTACAGTCCTGATTTGGCACCCAATGACTTCTTTTTGTTCTCGGACATCAAGAATAAATTGCGTGGACAACGATTTTCGTTGGCAGAAATAGCCGTTGATGCCTTCAAAAACCATGTTTTGAGGCGTCTCAAGACGACTGGAATAAACGCCTTGACAAATGGTTCAAACGATTGCAAAAGTGTATTGATCATAAAGGAGAATATTTTGAAAAACAATAAACCAGTATTTAATCAGAAATAACTTAGTTTTAATTATTAGGCTCAAAATATAAATAGTGCCCCTCGTATCTGTATTGCACTGAAAATACTGCACACCATTGCAAGTGTCGACGGTATGCACCATGTATGTTGTTTGTAAACAACATACCTGCCCTTGAGAACAGTAATGCCTCAACTTTGCAATCAGTACTGCTCGGTGTTGTCTAGGGTTTTGTTTTTCCGGCAGTGTTAGTGGCGTGTTAACAGTGACACACAGCAGTATGGATACATTTGCTGATGTACAGGGTGGCCCGTAATTATATATATATGATGCTTGACTGGTTGTATTATGTGTAATTTTAAAACTAAAGGTTTCCATATGGCAACACTGTGTAGCCTGAGAGTGTGTATAACGATTACTGGACTTAGAACCGTTAGTTTATCCACACAGAATGGCGAAACGGTTATCTCTGGAACATCGTGTGCTTTTATATTCTGCAACAAACTATTAAGCGGGGGTGAGACGGAGGATGGCAGTCGAGTTTGAAGTAAATGGTCCCTCTGTGTTAACAATTGCAAGAATAAACAATACATTTGACGCTAGTGTTACTATTTTCCATGCGAAGGGAGCGGGTAGCCCCGGATTACGCATACCGATGATAACAAAGCTCGTGTGTTGGAAGCCATTAACTCGTCCCCTGGGAAGCCGGAATTGCCAAGACGTATGTCCAGAGCGTTGAACATTGTCTGACATTAATGACCTGTAGTAGCAGCAAGATGGAGCACAGCCACACTGTGCCGTACCATTGAGAGAATGGGTGAACGAAACATTTCTGAACAGTTGAATCGGTCGGTGTGGGTCTGTAGAGTGGCCACCTCGATTTCCCGATTTGACACCACCTGACTTTTTCTTATGGGGTGTTTTAAAGAACAAAATATATCAATTTGGTCGAACTGCGGGAAAGTACCACAGAAGAGTTCCACAGGATACCAGCGCGGGTCTGCCAAGCTGCTTGTCACAATGTTGCTCTTCGTCTCCAGGCAAGCATCGATTTGGATGGTGCACTGGTGGACCAGGCCACGGAGAACAGGGATTAAAATTCTTGTAAGGACAGGTATGAAAGTGTTATGTTAACTTTTATGCTCAATTTATGTTGCTAGTTTCTTTACCACAGTCTTTGAACCATCACATACAACATAATATATATAATTATGGGCCACCCTATAGAGTTAGCCGATATGCATTTCGTGTATGGGTTAAGTGATGCAATGGAAGAACGGCACAAGACACTATGCTGAGCTGTTTCCGCACCGACGGCAACTAACATCAAAGTAGTTTTGCACCTGTGCATAGGCGCCTGCGTGAAAGTGGATCCTTTCGTGTTAGAATGGAAGATACTGGTCGTGCGAGGTATGCCAGAACACCCGATCTGGAAGAAAATGTGTTACATGCGATTGGTAACAATCCTGCCGCTAGTAGTCGGCGCGTGCACGAACTCTGAACACAAGCAAATCAACTGTTTTCAGAATCTACATTAAGAATAATTTCACCCCGTATTATCCACAGAAAGTGCCGTCATTGCAGCCAACGGGCTTAACTTTTCGAGTGTAGTTTGCACTGCTTTGGTGTTGTTTACAGACGAGGCCAAGTTTACAAGAGAGGGCATGTTCAACAGTAGGAGTAGCCATGTATGGGATTACGAAAATCCACATGCACTGGTGTGTCGATCGTATCAATAGCAGTTTGCAGTGAATGTATGGGCTGATATTGACAACAATGTTGTGATTGGACCTTGAGTACTTCCTGATACACTGAACGGAGCCGTATACAAAACGTTCCTCCCACAGGTCCTAGAAAAAGAGCCGCTGAGAATTCGTCAGTTTATGTGGTTTCAACCTGACGGGGCGCTGGCACACTTTGCGCTCGATGTTAGGAACCACACTGATGGAGTTTGGACGACAGTAGATCGGTCGCGGTGGTTCTGTTCCATGGCCAGCTCCGTCACCAGACACGAAACCAATGGGCTTCTTCTTACTCTAGGGCATGTGAAGAGCCTAGTTTACGCGATCCGGTCGATACTCGCATGGACTGATTATTATCGCAGCCGCGGAAGTAGTACGCCATACTCCTGGAATGCTTGAGTGTGTAAGACAGTCGATGGTGCGTCGCTGTACACTCTGCCGTGATCATGGTGGTCCACATTTTAAACAATATCTGTAAGGACGGAGTTCTGCATTATTTACGTGCTGTACTGTGCACTGACAGATCAGATCAACACACTGTGATAAAGGTGTACATGTTTCGTCTGCGGGATGTTGCATTACTCTCTGTTGCGTGTTTTAGTTATTGCATATTATACAGGTTTCTTCACTACTGTGAAGGTATTTTCACAGAAACAAGGATGATTCGGTTGATAAACCCAATAAATATAATTACATTATTACTTTGTAATGAGTCGCCAGAGACACGGTCCCCTTATACCAAAATACTCAGAAGGTATCCCTGAACAACCTCTGAAATTTTGTCGGTGGAGTTCTGGCTCAGCCTGTATATCGTTCCACTCCCGTGTGTGGGAATTAACGTTTTACATTAAAAATACTTACGAAAAGGAGAACGAGTGCATTCACAATTATCCAGAAGGAGAAAGGAAGGAGTTAAGTACCAGATGTTGCCCAAACGGAATCGTCTAACCCACCCACCCGTCCTTTTTAGGGACGACACTTAAATGGGTGAAACTGCCGCTATTTTGAGATGGAAGTCAGGCCACTAAACCTATCGGCAAAAGGTCGCTAAATCAATGTCTCCAATATTTGAAAACGGTGCGAAAATAATGCAAACAACGAAGACATGATAAAATTTACAGGGTTAAGCATAATGCGCAAAGGTATGAGAATTCAAGGAAAATGAGAACCCAGCAGCTGCCTTGTATCCACTACCAGAATAAAAGGTAAGAATATACTACCCAATCCTGGATCTCTGGGGCTTAGTTTCACAATTCCTCACAGCTGAACTGCAGTCTCACAACTCACAACTAAAACTGCAGTCTCACAACTAAAACTGCAGAGTCACAACTGAACTGCACTCAGCACTGTCCACTCATCGACTCTTTGACTGAGCTTAACTTAGTAACTTAACTAATTATCCAGCAAGAGCTGCCCCTTATATAGGCCCGCATAGAAAGTAGAACGTTCTCGAAAGAGAAGCTACTAGAATCTGCCGAAAGCAATATTTTGCTGCTGTTATTACCCAAGCTGCGGGGAAACGGCGCATAACGAACTGCTCCGCGGCTATTGCCTCAAAGACCGGTAGAAGATCCAACTCAGATGTTGGGCCGGGATGTGGTTATCGCCGACCCGCAGGTAGCTTCGCGGGTGCTGAAATACATGGCGTTGGCAACAGTTTGACGGTTTATACCTAGAACATTTTGTCTCAGATTGTACTTGACCAATAGTCTTGCGTTTCTTTGCAGGCATTTAAGAATTCTTACACAAGACACTTAAATAAGGAGTTAATTAAAGCTCCCAGCACACTACAGAGAGCAAAAACGTAAAAATGAAGAACATAAAGAATATAAATAGTGAGAAAATACTATGAAAAAGTAGGTTAAACAGCCACAAATACCACAATTTGTAATGCTTTCCCGTGAATGCAGCTAAGCAGCATCCATCCTGTTACCCTCGGGCTGCTATTGATATAGAATATCTCAGTTGGGAAGAAATTATAGCAGTTTAAGTAACGTCAGCATAATCTTGTTTATTCTCAGAAACCAGATACGTAAACATACCAAGAAAACACACGAAAGTCAGAACCAATAGAATACCAAAATTAATATACAAAGGAGAAGTGCTTCTTCTGATTTGATGCTGTTGATGTTAACCTTGTTCATTATAATTTTTATGTCACTCAGTTTTTGCTTTTCTGTTTATAAAAACATCACAATGTTCGCATAGAGAAAGAAACTCGCTGCTAACTAAAATTGAGAAATTATAATAAAGCAATATCCCAACATCGGAGTATGATCGCACAATGTATGTATATGAACTTCGACTTATTTATTACTCTTATGTTAGGAATGTTTGAGCACCACACAGACTTTTGAAGTCAGTGCGATTACGTTGAATACTTTTGTGTTATTGTGTAATCAATACTCAATAAATAATCATATGAAGAGGAAGAAGTGATATTTAGTCTGGTTTGATGCTGTTGCTATTATGACAGTCCAAGCTGGCTAAGACGGGTACTGAGATACCCCATGTTAGCCCTGTACCTGCGGTTGGAATCACTATACGCACTGTCAAAACCTCGGTAAAGGCAGGATTACGGAAAACATCAGTCAGTTGACAAACCTATCCTGAACAAAGACAAGCCAGGAAACTTGTCTTAGGTCCATGCAACACTCTTTCCCCATCTCCCTCTGAGATTGCACAGAACAGGTATAGGCAAAGCAGTTGCATTAACTTCTGAACATGGTCTCTTGAGGAAACATCTTTGTAAAGTAGGACTATAAAGATAAACCATCTGTAGAATGTACAAGGAGGTAGAGGAAACTGCCCCGCATATCCTCTTTGATTGCCCATTCCTGGCAAGAAATCGATTTACTCTTTCCATAACGGGAGAAGATTAGGGAAAGGGTGCTGACACTGGAACCAAGACACTGCATCTTCTGGGAACAGATTTTGGTAAACCATAAAAGCATCCTTTCCAATGTCCTACATGGATTTTTGGCTCAAGTTTTGCCTGAGTGGGCTCTGTGTTTGCCCCGGCATGCATAGCTATGCCGTTATGTTTGGTGTTTAACTTAGAATTTCGTACCAGATGCAAGTAAGTTTCGGCCTCGGACTTCAAATATATCTACTGACAAGATCAGAGTGAGCGGGAAGCGGGAATCGGACCCGGAACCTCCCGAATCCGTATCTCACACGTTACCATTTCGCTTGGTTTTGCGTGGAATACAACACATCCTCTACTTCTTATAGGTAAGTAGTAGAGAAGCTAACCGGATTGAATTATGGGCTCGTAATGTTTTGAATGTATTTAGGCACGTGATCTTCTTTTCGAAACTTTGAGGGAGTTACTGGAGGCCCACTGAATCACAATTGCGCAGAAAGAGGGCAATGGATTTTACTGTTAAGTTTCTCACGAATTGCCCCGTGACCACAACAGGCGGATTGTTGCAGTAGATTGCTTCATTCTGCCGCAGGAGTAGAACACGAACTACGCGCGTTCATACCGAGCACATAGCTTCGTGTGAGGCCTGCATTCTGCCGCAGGAGTAGAACACGAACTACGCGCGTTCATACCGAGCAGATAGCTTCGTGTGAGGCCTGCATTCTGCCGCAGGAGTAGAACACGAACTACGCGCGTTCATACCGAGCAGATAGCTTCGTGTGAGGCCCCCATTCTGCCGCAGGAGTAGAACACGAACTACGCGCGTTCATACCGAGCAGATAGCTTCGTGTGAGGCCTGCATTCTGCCGCAGGAGTAGAACACGAACTACGCGCGTTCATACCGAGCAGATAGCTTCGTGTGAGGCCTGCATTCTGCCGCAGGAGTAGAACACGAACTACGCGCGTTCATACCGAGCACATAGCTTCGTGTGAGGCCTGCATTCTGCCGCAGGAGTAGAACACGAACTACGCGCGTTCATACCGAGCAGATAGCTTCGTGTGAGGCCTGTATTCGAGGTCCCGGCTTCGATTACCGTCAACCGTTCACTCTGATCTTCGGGTTTTCGTGGATTTTCCTGGTGGGAAGGCGAATGTTGAAGAGGTTTCTTCTCTACTACGATTTCCTTTTCATCATGCCCTTTTTGTTCCATTTTCTTCTCATCTTTCAGGTGTGCTTCTAGGTTTCTGGGTATGGCGATGCTTGCTCAAAAGAAAGAACACTCCCCTTGGACACTAGAGGGCTGCTTGGTCGACGGGTCGTTCGTTGCTCTCTCTCTAGAAAGCTCCAACAGTGGGACAGGTCTTCGAGCCTAGAACTGTTAGGGACTTCCGCGCGTCGCTGTAGCCTCCTGTGGTTCCTTCACTTCATCCCTTCCTACTGGGTGGTGTTAGCCGCAATAAATCTATGTAGCTCGCAGTGTGCGTTGTGTATAACCCATACCTATGTGCGTGCTATGCGACATTTTCCCTAATTTTTTTGGGGCGCACAGCAATCTGAATGAAATTTTTGTCCCCTGTTTTAAGCAAGCAAGCAACGGACATCGATCCAGGATATTTTAATTGTGTGTATGTGTGTGTAAATGCAATCCCTCTATGTATACTGCACATAAAAGGAAATACACACATCTCGCACAAAGGATCTGTGAATTATTGAGAAGGGCACTGCCCGCTGCCGTTATTTCCAACAGATGCCATTTGGAGCGCACGGAAATAAACAAAAAGGAAATGAATATTTTGTGTTCCTAGAGGGTATATATTCAACTTGTACTCTGCAACGGACACGTCACACCAGATGTACCCTCATCACGAACAGCATTCTCTTTCACATGCAAACCGCTAGAATCACAGGTAGGCTTCTATTTTATTTTCACTAACACTAACGCTATGGTAACGTCGCTGCCTGAAATGTTATGCACTCAGAACTGGAGGTTACTTAATGGCAAAGTAGAGCCCAGGCGAAGCGGCATGCTGACCACAAACCACCCTCCCCCGCCTCCTGAGGACAGAGCCAAGTTGGCTATCTCTCGCTAGATCTGTTATTGCCACTTAGAGACCAAGCTGGGTAAAATGTTACGTTCAATTCTAAACCCACCATTCAGGTTTCACAGGAATAACATTTTCTTTTGTTTTTGTGAACCGTTGAATAGACTATTGCACAATGTGAAAAAGTCATAATATTGCTATCCGCATAGATTCTGGGTTTTTAAAAGCGATTTGTATTAATCTGACTAAAAATACTGGATTATTTATAAAAAAAATCTGATGTGTTACACTCACATGACTTTCTCTACTCTTGTACAAACTATTTTTACAAATGCTTATTCTCCATATGCTTCATGTTAATGGAGATATCGAGATGTCAATCTTATTGACAATTTTCTTGTTGATGCAAGGGGAATATGGTAGGTTTTAAGCGATAGTCAAATCTTTTAACGCTGGTTGCTATGTGGAGTATTCCATTCTCTTTGCATGTCCAGGACATAAAAAAATCTGATGTGTTACACTCACATAACTTTCTCTACTCTTGTACAACCTAATTTTACAAACGCCTATTCTCCATATGCTTCATGTTAATCGAGATATCGAGATGTCAATCTTATTGATAATTTTCTTGTAGATGCAAGGGGAATATGGTAGCTTTTAAGCGATAGTCAAGTATTTTAACGCTGGTTGCTATGTGGGGCATTCCATTCTCTTTGCATGTCCAGAACATAAAAAAATGAATAACGAATTTGAGAAAAAGTATAAGTATTGGAAAATTTAAGGGAATAACAAGCAATATCGCGCAAACGGTTCACTCAACAAAAGAAATGTATATGACATAAATTGTGTATTTTAACGCGATCTACATTTTTCGTGTAGTAAAATTTTGTCTATCTCTTACGGTTTACCAGTTATGAAAAAGTCGTTCATAATGAAGAATACTTTTGGAGACATTCCCAGAAAATTCGAGATATACATTTTATTTGCCATGACAATATCTTAAACATATGATATTTTAATCAAAATCGTTAGAGCCGTTTTTGAGAAAATTAAAATTTTCGAAAAATGTTCCATGTAAAGGGTAGTCTGGGGTGGGGGGATTTTCTTGAAAACCTTCGTGTCGCATCTCTGGAAGATACTGAACCTAAATACCAAGTTTGGTGCTTATCCGATTGTTCGTTTTTGAGTTATGCTGTTCACAGACAGACACACACACAGACACACACACACACAGACACACACACAGACACACACACGGACATGTTTCTAAAAATGCTTTTTTTGGATTCAGGAGGTCTCAAAACGTGTATTTCCGGTGAAATCTCGGTATCGAATTTTTGGGTGGAATGCAATACTTCCCCTACTTACTATACGTAGTAGAGAAAGTAAAAATGAATAACGAATTTGAGAAAAAGTATAAGTATTGGAAAATTTAAGGGAATAACAAACAATATCTCGCAAACGGTTCACTCAACAAAAGAAATGTATATAACATAAATTGTGTATTTTAACGCGATCTACATTTTTCGTGTAGTAAAATTTTGTCTATCTCTTATGGTTTACCAGTTATGAAAAAGTCGTTCATAATGAAGAATACTTTTGGAGACATTCCCAGAAAATTCGAGATATACATTTTATTTGTCATGACAATATCTTAAACATATGATATTTTAATCAAAATCGTTAGAGCCGTTTTTGAGAAAATTAAAATTTTCGAAAAATGTTCCATGTAAAGGGTAGTCTGGGGTGGGGGGATTTTCTTGAAAACCTTCGTGTCGCTTCTCTGACAGATACTAAACCTAAATACCAAGTTTGGTGTTTATCCGACTCTTCGTTTTTGAGTTATGCTGTTCACAGACACACAGACACACAGACACACACACAGACACACAGACAGACACACACACGGACATGTTTCCAAAAATGCTTTTTTTGGATTCAGTGAGTCTCAAAACATGTATTTCCGGTGAAATCTCGGTATCGAAATTTTGGGTGGAATACAATACTTCCCCTACTTACTATACGTAGTAGAGAAAGTAAAAATGAATAACGTATTTGAGAAAATCTGATGTGTTACACTCACATGACTTTCTCTACTCTTGTACAATCTCATTTTACAAACGCCTATTCTCCATATGCTTCATGTTAATCGAGATATCGAGATGTCTATCTTATTGGTAATTTTCTTGTAGATGCAAGGGAAATATGGTAGCTTTTAAGCGATAGTCAAATATTTTAACGCTGGTTGCTATGTGGCGCATTCCATTCTCTTTGCATGTCCAGGACATAAAAAAAATGAATAACGCATTTGAGAAAAAGTATAAGTATTGGAAAATTTAAGGAAATAAAAAGCAATATCTCGAAAACGGTTCACTCAACAAAAGAAATGTATATGACATAAGTTGTGTATTTTAATGCGATCTACATTTTTTGTGTAGTAAAATTTTGTCTATCTCTTATGGTTTACCAGTTATGCAAAAGTCGTTCACAATGAAGAATACTTTTGGAGACATTCCCAGAAAATTCGAGATATACATTTCATTTCCCATGACATTATCTTAAACATATGATATTTTCATCAAAATCGTTAGAGCCATTTTTGAGAAAATTAAAATTTTCGAAAAATCTTCCATGTAAAGGGTAGTTTGGGGTGGGGGGATTTTCTTGAAAACCTTCGTGTCGCATCTCTGGAAGATACTGAACCTAAATACCAAGTTTGGTGCTTATCCGACTGTTCGTTTTTGAGTTATGCTGTTCACACACACACAGACACACACACAGACACACACACACACACAGACACACAGACACACACACGGACATGTTTCCAAAAATTCTTTTTTTGGATTCAGGAGGTCTCAAAACATGTATTTCCGGTGAAATCTCGGTATCGAATTTTTGGGTGGAATGCAATACTTCCCCTACTTACTATACGTAGTAGAGAAAGTAAAAATAAAAAATTTTAATTTGTTACTGTCCCTACCACGTGTAGTAAGTAGGAAAGTGCTGTATTTCACCCCAAATATTTTATGTCAAATTTCACCAAAAATTGTACGCTTTGTGGCTAAAAATTGCATGTTTGTATGTAAAAAAAGCCCGTGTTTGTGTGTGTGTCAGTCTGTGTGTAAGTATGAACAGCATAACTCAAAAACGAAAAGTGTGATAAATACCAAACTTGGTATTTAAATTCAGCATCATTCAAGAACGAGACACGAAGATTTTGAAGAAAAAAAATGGCTCTAACGACTGATTAAAATGGCATACATTAAAGAATTTACATGACAAACAAAATGTATACCTTGCATTTTCCGGAAATAGCCTTTGAGATCCACTTCATTCGGAAGGAGTTTTATATAATCTTGTACAACTGGTAAACGTTAAGCGATAGACGAAGTCGTACAGCACAAAACATGTTGATCTCTTTAAAACACACGATTTATTTCAAATAAAGTTCTTTCAACATTCAGTTGTTTCTCGCGATGTCAAGGAAACAGTATGGAATTTTAAGGCCAGCATATAGCGTCCAGTTGTTAAACATTTGACTATCGTTGTTCCCTTTGTATCTATAACGAAATGTGTAACGTAACTATTTCTGCAAAGGTTTGTTTGGATTAAAACGTAGTAGATAGAAAAATAAGGTTTACTAACAATAGTTTGTATGCTCACTAATAAACGTTAGACGGTAGAGAAAGCCATGTGAATGTAACATAACAGATTTTTTTTTTTTTTTTACTTTCTCTACTACGTATACTAAGTAGGGGAAGTATTGTATTCCACCCAAAAATTCGATACCGAGATTTCACCGGAAATATATGTATTGAGGCCCCCTGAATCCAAAAAAGCATTTTTGAAAACATGTCCGTGTGTGTGTGTGTGTGTCTGTTAACAGCATAACTCAGAAACGAACAATCGGATCAGCACCAAATTTGGTATTTAGGTTCAATATCTTCCAGAGATGCGACACGAAGGTTTTCAAGAAAATCCCCCACCCCAGATTACCCTTTACATGGAACATGGAACATTTATCGAAAATTTTAATTTTCTCAAAAACTGCTCTAACAATTTTGATTAAAATATCATATGTTTAAGATATTTTCATGACAAATGAAATGTATATCTAGAATTTTCTGGGAATGTCTCCAAAAGTATTCTTCATTGTGAACGACTTTTGCATAACTGGTAAACCATAAGAGATAGACAAAATTTCACTGCACATAAAATGTAAAGCGCGTTAAAATACACAATTTATGTCATATACATTTTTTGTTGTTGAGTGAACCATTTTCGAGATATTGCTTGTTAATTCCTTAAATGTTTCAATACTTATTTTCTCAAATGGGAATACGTTATTGTTTTTTTTTTGTCTTGGATATGCAAAGAGTATTAATCTGTGGCAAAGAGAATGGTGCTGCACCTAGCAACCAGCTATTAAGATATATGTCGATGCTTAAAGGCTACTGTATTTCTATATTGGCCTTGCAATTACAAAACAAGGGGAACATAGTACGCCTTAAGCGATAGTCAAATATTTTTAGAACTGGTCGCTATGTGTAAAATGTAATTCTCTTTGCATGTCAAAAGATCGTTTCTGCAAATGTTTATCTCTATTAATATGAAATAGATGGAGAATAAGAATTTGTAAAAATATTTGTACAAGAGTAGAGAAAGTCATGCGAGTGTAACACATCAGATATTTTATTTTTAGCTCGCGCCATGTGATCGAAAACAGCCTGGATTGGCTGAGTCTATGATAACCTTAGTAAATATATCTGTTATTGATTGCCGCTCCTTTACGTTACGTTGGTGTTCTACGATTTTGAAGCTAGTATTTTATTGTGATATGGAGAAATATTGTGATATTTTTGTACTTTACCCGATCATAGAGAGCAACTTCGTGAAGGCAGACGGCGGAAACCTGTTGATGCTTTTACGGAGAGTTTTCTTTAAGAATAACCCCGATTTTTATACTCCTGAGCTTAGAAATATAAAAACAGCTAGTTAAGTACCTTACCAACTTATTTAGTAACCTACATCAAACCTTTTGAGGCGATATAACAGTACCTATACCATAAATTTGGGTTGTTATGATAATGTAAAATATCTAGGTTGGGTTACGTTAGTCATACGGCAATTTCGTGCTCATAATGGTTAATTTTCCCTTGCAGGGCTGCATGAGAATCTCTTGGAGACGACAGTATAGGTTACGTGCAACTGCATCGTGAATCTGGATTTTGTACATTCAAAAGCAGGGCTGTCCTGAAGACAATGTGAGGGCTAGTTCTTACAACTTTGATGTCTAACCTCAAACAGACTGGTAAAATGACCATTCTAATTTAAATATTATGTCTTTGCAATAGCATAGTCATTAATAATATGTTTACTTACATCTAAGAGGTCTTCACAGAAGAAAACAACTGAATTATCATGGTGATTTCTGCGAGCTTGTTGTAACCACTTTTTGCGCATTTTGGCATTGTTTGCAACACGCTGGCACTACGCACCATTTGTAACTAATTTTCTTGAGTAAATCACTGTAAAACATAATACAAACAGCAGAATGCTAACTCAACTTGTCACCTTGAAGTACTTACTGAGGTGTGAAGTCACTGAATCCAGTGCGAACATAAATTGCTCAAGATAGCGTTTTGGCGGCTTATTTAAATAGTCCAATTTTATTTTCTATTTTTTAAAGAAATACATAAAAGAAGTAAAAGTTGTCCTTTTTGTGGGCTCGATAAACCCCATTAAATAATCTGAAATAGCTTCCACAAACCAGTCAAATAGCCTATTTACAAGAAAATTGCAGTTTTATAAAAAATAAAGGTGTTCGTATATGTCTAAAATCAATTTATCTATGAACAGCCTATATTTAAAGCAAAAACTCCGATATATAATGTGATGCGGCGGCTATGGCCCAAGATAATCGGGAGGTCGGCACCAGGGAGTCGGAAATAAACAAGGATAACTCGCACTCTCACCTCACATAAACATCTGAAACGCTATTTACAGATAACCAGAATCTTCTGGAAGACTCTTTCCTCCCTAGTCCAGAATGTGTGTGGAGATAGTTTTAGAATGTTCTGTGGAAGATTCCAGCCAGTCTGTGCGTGAGTGAGTAAATGAGTTGATGAGCACGTTTCTGCTGGGGCATCAAGTACAGTTCTCCGAACGAGTTGGTGACGGCTGCGGAGCGATAGATTGTAGAAGTCTTGTGTTCGACTCCCCAGTGTGTAAACCGTCCGGAAAAAGGGGCTACGTCACGGAGAAAGCGAAGTGATGAGGAAACTGAATTAGTTCATCTTAGTGAACTAATAGTGTGAACTAAGTGAAGTCCTAATGAGACATGAATCAGATCAAAACAGTCACAGTGAAAACTCAAGAGACGTGGCAATTGAAAAATGGACTAATATACTGGCACCAGGCACACAGATCACATTAGTTTTCATAGTGTTTTTATTGAACTAAAATGTATACCTATATGTTAATAACCGATGTATTTAAATATTTAACAAACTATCAGTCTTTGATTCATAGTATCAACACTTTAACTCATAGCTAATATACAGGATGGGTTTTAAGTCCAGCGACAAACTTCAGGGGGTGATTACTGATTAGAAATGGAGCACTAAGGTTCATATCACTTGCGTCCGGAAATGCATAGTTTCCAGTTAGATGGCACTGATAGCATTCTCTCATAACTTGCAGTGTGCGTTTTGTGTGTTGCAGATAGTGTGATTTAAGCAACGTAGAAGTACAATGGTCCGGTATTTATTCCAGGATCAAGCCGAGATGGTGTTTGTGTATGGCCAAGGAGGTAGAAACGCTCGAAAGGCAGCAGGGATGTGTCGAGCCACGTACCCTGACAGACACCACCACCCACATCACACAACATTTGGAGCCATTTTTCGGAGTTTGTGTGAAGATGGGTTCTTTGAGACAGACGAACGTTCAGGGTGCCGCGGACTGTGCGTACACCAGACGTGGAGAAACGTGTTCTCCATTATATTGAGAACAATCCTGATACAAGCTCCAGGCAATTGACCCGCCAACATAGTGCAAGCCAAAGGACTGTTTATCTGAATCCTACATGACAACCGTTATTATCCTTATCAACTCCAACTTGTGCAAGGATTATCACCGGTTGATATTCCTCCACGGGAAAGATTCTGTCGTTGGTTTCTGCAACACGCCATCTCCATTATGGAATTTCTGTCTTCAGTGCTCTTCAACGATGCAGTGACCTTGAGTAAAGATGACGTGCATAATTGTCACCTGAGGACTACACAAAATTCTCATGTAATGGTTGAAGCGTTTCATCAGCAGCGATTCAGCATCAATGTTTGGGCAGGGATTATTGGCGACTGCATACTTGGACCAATTCTTCTTCCACAAACGGAGAAACCTATCTGGACTTCCTGCAAAACATTTTGCATCCATTGCTGGAGAATGTGCCTTTGGCAATACGCCAGGCAATGTGTCTGCAGCGCGATGGAGCTCCATCCCACTTCCACATTAATGTTCGCCGACACCTCAACATCTTCCCCAGACGTTTAAGATAGGAGACCCTGCTGCATGGTCTGCACGATCTGAATTTTTACTTGTGGGGGCATCTGAAAAGCCTTATATTCCTGATGTTGAGACCCTTCAACAGCGTGTCCATGTAGCCTGTGACGATATTCGGACACAGCCCGTAACGTTCGAACGAGTGAGACACTCCATGATGCGATGTGTGAACGAGTGCATTGCATCCCATGGAGGCCGCTTTGAACATCTGTTGTGACATGGATGGGATTCAGGCCATGTACTGTGTGCCAGGACTCTTTGTTTGGTGTCGTTCTTCAGTGCCATCTACCGTGGCAACTATGCATTTCCGGACACAAGGTGATATGAATTTTTGTACTTTATTTCCAGTCCGGAATCACCCCTTGAAGTTTGTAGATGGGCTTCAAACTCATTCTATATATTAACACCTGTTACGTTAATAGCAGTTCATATTCAATGAGAATGATGAAATTGACTTTTCTGTACTGTAATTGTAGACATTTGTGGCTCTATTTGTACAATCATAAAAACGGACTCTAAATGTCCATCAGTCATAACGGACCTATATTTTGATTTGACATATTTTATTTTTAAAAATGTCTGCACGTTGATGCGAAAATGGATATTAGCTCTCGTGCAAAGTGTTTCATACGAGAAAACATGTCACTCGGCTGACAGTTGTAAACCTCACCCAAGTCAATGTTCTTCTATTTGTCCTTCAGTAGCTCGTTTAGTGCACATAAATTAAACATTTGGGCGCTTAATTTTATTTAATCGCTCGAAATTCGTCAATGCTTATTGCAATACAGTATAACATCTGTTAACCGGAACAACGGGGAGTTTGGAATAAAATTTAAAATCACATTTTTAGAGTTAAGAAACGTATTTTGGAAGTTTTAGGTGAAAGTAAATGAAGGTAATACATACACAGGCAATCATAAAGTATTTAATAAGCGCAAGTTATTGTGTTACAAAACAAAATGTTCCACAGTGCATACAATGCTTTTAACTACCTGTACATTTTCTTTTGCTTTTTCCCTTCACTTCGTTTTCTAGCCGCTGTGTCACGCCCCCGTTTCATTAGCAGAATGTCAGAAGGCTTTGATTCTTCACTTCTTTCGACAAACCTTAATGCTATCTGGCAAGGACTTTTAGAAAGAGAAAAGTAAATTCACTACCTTCCAATTAGTTTAGGTACTTGACAGCAACTGGGAAATCTCTTCCACAAAAAACGAGCAGATTGTCTGTATCTCACTATTCACAACACTGGTTTCCCACCGAGAATACTTAAGCTGCAGTAATGACAGTCCGCCGCTGTGAGTATGACCATAAATGATTGACAGCTAACAAAAGGAAGGCCAAAACAATTGTCGGAAGGGATTGAAACGGTCAAGGTTGAAGTCAACACATTCATTTATGCATCCCCTTTGTCATTCTGTAGGTGAACATGCACCCGACAGGGCAAGCAATGTAAATTTGGTATTTTTCCCACTTTTTGTTTTTGAGTTATGCTGATCAAAGACACACAAACACGGACGTGTTTTTAAAAATGTCTTTTTTATTCAGGGGCCTCAAAACATGTATTTCCAGTGAAATATAGGTATCGAAATTTTGGGTGCGATGCAGCACTTTCAAAGATCTAGAGCGACAGCAGACACTGTCACAATGTAACGAGAAAGTATCATTAAGCCTACAGTCAAAACTAAAAGCAGAATAGCTATGGAAACAATATACAGGGTTATTACAAAAGAAGTAGACAACTTTGAAGGCCTATGCAGAAAACCAAAGCGTGATATTGTCACGAACGTGACTGAGGAGATCCGTATTGTAATTATTATTTTATATTAATTGACATTATTTTATTAACCTGTCACAAGTTTCTGAATTCATATAGAATCATATTTTATACTGTTAATTCTGCTCAAGTCTTAGTAAATTGTATATATGACAGGAAACAGCGGCCTGCTACTTCCCTTGACATTTCCAAGAGGTGTCACTGTGTCATCATTTCCTGAGGAGTACGTGTCTTTCTGTAGGCTCTTACCTGCACCTTAAACCGCGTTACGTCACATAGAATGTTCTAGAGCACTAACGTATCCAGTTATGATTGGCCGCTATATTGTAACACCCCACGGGAGTGGTTACCCCTGCAGTAGGTGATTACACAGGGGGGTTGGTAGCTCAGAGGTACGGGGGGAATGCGTTGGTACCGGGTGGTAGGCAGGCCAGGGTGGCGTTCTAGGATAGGGGGTATTTAAATAAAGCACAGGGGATGCATTGGCCCAATAAATTATACTGTTGCTTTAAGTGTGCGTACATTCAGTTTGGGGTGAAGCCCCGGCAAGTCAATAGAACTTAGATGAGACGCATGCTTACCTGGTTAACTGGTGGCGAGTATGACAACTGATCTTTGACTACTCTCTCGTAACTCTCTATTTACTGCCCGCGATAACCGCCTGGCAATTCTCTGGCAACTCTCTGATAACTCTCTCGTGGCAACTCTCACTTGGCAACAACCACGACCGAGTCAAAACCCTGTAGTATAAATACCTACAGAAGCGCTGACTCGGCGTTGTGCAGCGTGGACGTGTTCGTTTAACCTGAATTCCACACTTGCGCTGGTTTACGAAATATGTTGCAATTCTCAATGCTCAACCTGGTCCGCTACATCATTTCAAACCCAGGGCGGTGGCAGACCATATTTGGTAATAGCTGCCACGGTATTAGAATGAACCCCTCTAGGATATTCGACTCTATATAAGCAAGCCCTCAAGCTCTGCTCGGGGACTTTGTGTTGCAACTTGGCCGGGACCGCTATGGTACCCGTCGACGGCCGCTCCGAATGGTTTCATTCGGCACCATAGCGGCTTGAGTATTGGCTCTCCTCATCCACGACGAGACGTTTCTCAAGGTAAGCATTATGTAATGTTAGCTAGTACCATCATCATCCCTGATTGTAAACCCAACTATCGCACGGTAGAAATGTAACTTTAGAGTATAGTCAGATCGCTCTAGCCAAGCGTTTTAATGATTGTCTCTACCTCTGCAATCCCTCATTTAGCTCTCCCCCCCCCCAGTGTCACAACTTAGCACGTGACAATGTCAACATAAATTTTGGGATGTTATGTTGGGAAACTCTGGAAGTTTACATTGGTGTTATTGTAGTTAGTAATCATGTAAGTCATTGTTGTTGAAGATGCAAAAAATGGACATTCCTGTGGAAAAAGCAAATTGTGTGCTAGAACTTGCTAAAACAAATTCTGTAACTGTTGTCCAACGACATTTCAGAACACGGTTCCGAAAACCACCACCGACTAGACAATCGATCTATAATTGGCACAGAATGTTTGAGACAACAGACTGTGTGTGCAAAGGAAAGAGCCCGGGAAGACCACGCGTATCAGAAGAGGACGTTGAACGTGTTTGTTGTGTTTTCGCAAGAAGTCCACAGAAATCGACAACAAGGGCAAGCTTGGAGTTACAAACTCCACAACCAACTGTATGGAACTTTTTGCGAAGGCGACTAAAGACTAAAACTGACTCCTTACACGTTGCAGCTCTTGCAGCAGCTACATGAAGACGACAAAGTCAAACGTCAAGATTTCTGCATAGAAATGTTGCGACGTAATGAAGAAAACGATGCCCTCAGTGCACGAATAGTTTTCAGTGATAAGACAACTTTCCACTTGAGTGGAAAAGTGAATAAACGAAATGTTCGAATAGGGGGAACTGAAAAATCAAGAGCTATGTTGCAACATGTGCGGTACACTCCCAAAATTAAGTGTTTTTTGCGGTATTCCACACCAAGGCGTACAGTCCCCTCTTTTTTGCAGAAAAAACAGTAACAGGACCTACATATCCCGATATGTTACAGCTTTGGTTGATGCCCCAACTTTACGAGAAACCTTTATCTTTCAACAAGATGGAGCACCGCCTCACTGGCACACAGATGTTGGACTTTACTTCGATGAAATTCTAACACAGCGCTGGATTGGCCGTGCTGCAGATGACAATAACGCTTTGCTAGGTTGGCCACCGAGGAGTCCCAATCTCACGTCGTGTGACTTTTTCCTTTGGGGATTTCTCAAAGACAGAGCTTTCGTTACTCCACTTCCACGTGATTTAGATGACACAAAGCAACGTATCAGAAGAGCCGTGGCAAGTATCATCTGTTTGGGATGAACTTGTTTATCGTCTTGAACATCTGTGAGTTCACAAACTAAACTTCAAGACTTCCTCTACACGACAGAGTAAACAAATTCATTATATCATTAAAAGTTGTGGATTTACAACACATTGAAAGTGTCTATTTCTTTTGTAATAACCCTGTATTTTGTCCAGAAATAGAGCCTGAAAACAAGAGCTTGCTCGGCTCAGACTGGAATCATGGCGAGGGATCAAATTCATTAACGAAGAAGATATAACAATCTGTCCCTGATGTAGAGAGGAAGAAACTGGGATTCATATTCTGGCGCATTTTACTAAGAACAGTTGAGGAGAAGGTATCTGCCAGGTTCCTTTGTTAACTCAAGGAGAGGGTTACAAGCTTGTTGGACCTTGCTGGCTGGGAGGGGGAAGCAATTGGTACAGTTTTACAAAATGTTATGCAGCTCAGATCGGAGTGTAAGGAAGAGGGTCAAGGATGGGAGGGGGAGGGTTAGTGGCTTAGGGGCGGGTATTTGTCTGTTTTGTTAACAATAACGAGTTTTTCCCTTCTTCTTATTTTGTTTCTGTGGTTTTTGTTGCTTGTTTATATGTATTCCCCTTTTCTTGTAAATATCATTAATTTTAAACTTCACTGTGATGAATATAGTCTGAAAAATATAAACTGAAGTATATTATATAAGCACATACCGTCTGACCCGAGCGATGTACGAGTTTGAACATGTAAGATGTTTAAAACCAAATAAATACACCACTCTACACTACTTGCTATACGTAGTAGAGAAAGTAAAAAGAAAAGTCGGATAAACACCAAACCAGGTATTTAGGCTCAGTGACTTACAAAGATGCGACACGAAGATTTTCAAGAAAACCCTTCCACTCCCAACTACCATTTACGTAGAATATTTTTCGGAGTGTTTGATTTTCTCAAAAATGGCACCAACGATTTTGATTAAAGTATCATGTATTCAAGATATTTGCATGACAAACAAAATGTAAATCTTGAATTTCTTTGCAATAACTTCTTATATACTCTTCACTGGGAAGGAATTTTGTATAATGTTGTATAATGTTAAACGATAGACGTAAACGTACTACACAGAAAATGTACATCTCCTTAAAACACAGAATTCAAATACTTTTTTGTGGCATCAGCAATTTCTTCCAAGATATCCGTTATTAACGGTTTGAATAAGTGCTGTCGACATTCAGTTGTTTCACGCGATGTCATGGAAACAGTATGGAATTTTAAGGCCAGCATATAGCGTCCAGTTGTTAAACATTTGACTATCGCTGTTCCCTTTGTATCTATAACGAAATGTGTAATGTAGGTATTTCTGGAAAAGTTTATCTCGATTAGGAAGAAGTAGATAGTAAAATAAACTGTTCTAGGTATAATTTGTAAATCCACTAGTAACTGATAGAGGGTAGAGAAGGTAACACATCAGCTATTTTTACTTTCTCTACTACGTATAGTAAGTAGGGGAAGTATTGCATTCCACCCAAAAATTCGATACCGAGATTTCACCGGAAATACATGTTTTGAGACCCCCTGAATCCAAAAAAAAGCATTTTTGGAAACATGTCCGTGTGTGTGTCTGTGTGCGTGTGTGTGTGTGTGTGTGTGTGTGTCTGTGTGTGTGTGTGTGTGTCTGTGAACAGCATAACTCAAAAACGAGCAGTCGGATAAACACCAAACTTGGTATTTAGATTCAGTATCTTCCAGAGATGCGACACGAAGGTTTTCAAGAAAATCCCCCCACCCCAGACTACCCTTTACATGGAAGATTTTTCGAAAATTTTAATTTTCTCAAAAATGGCTCTAACGATTTTGATTAAAATATCATATGTTTAAGATAATGTCATGAGAAATGAAATGTATATCTTGAATTTTCTGGGAATGTCTCCAAAAGTATTCTTCATTGTGAACGACTTTTGCATAACTGGTAAACCATAAGACATAGACAAAATTTTACTACACAAAAAATATAGATCGCGTTAAAATACACAATTTATGTCATATACATTTTTTTGTTGAGTGAAGCGTTTTCGAGATATTGCTTGTTATTCCCTTAAATTTTCCAATACTTATACTTTTTCTCAAATTCGTTATTCATTTGTTTTATGTCCTGGACATGCAAAGAGAATGGAATGCGCCACATAGCAACCAGCGTTAAAATATTTGACTATCGCTTAAAACTTACCATATTCCCCTTGCATCTACAAGAAAATTATCAATAAGATCGACATCTCGATATCTCGATTAACATGAAGCATATGGAGATTAAGCGTTTGTAAAAATAGTTTGTACAAGAGTAGAGAAAGTCATGTGAGTGTAACACATCAGATTTTTTTAAATCCGACCCACATCGACAGTAAATTTTCTTTGTTTAGATATGATATTAGTGCGGATTCGAAATCCAAGCGATAACTCTCACGGATTCAAAACACAGTGGCTATCTCTTTAATCATAATAGCGAGAACAAATAACGACAGCGATATCATCAACCCAGGATCGATTCCCAAAACGGGCTGCAGTTACCAGGGGACATGTGTCAGGGCTACATTGCTCGCCCTAATGGATTTATCATCAATTATACGCCAGCTCTCCACGGGATGGCTAATACCAGTACATAGGGTTAACCCCACTCTTATATTGAACCCTTAACCCCGCGGAAGGCTGTGTGGTTTGCTGCAACAGTATTTATCAAATGCCCAGTGCATGTTGTTTTCATACAGTAGTAATCCAGGTAGCAATTCCTGGTTGCAGGGATTTAAATCGTGTTTATGTTCCATTGTGGTTAGCACTGTCTGTAAGTAACTTACACGGAGCTGTAATCCCCTCTGGAGACTCAAAGGTGAGGTATAAAGCGATGAGACTGTTTTTAGTGTGGCTACTACCACGGATACAGGTTTTGTCACTCCAACGCACTAAACCTGCACTTTTTCCTTCAGCAAAGGATTACAAACTTTCCCTTCTGGCTCCGCACCATCTCCAAGGATCTCAAAGTGCAATTCTGATACAAAGTTACATGCATCACTCAAGAATCTAATTTTTTTACTTTCTCTATCACGTACAGTCGGGTGAAAAAAAAAAATGTCGATATGAGGAACCGCGGTTTAAGTTGGCAATCAATAATTAACACGCCTCTGCCGCGCCTTCCATCCCTCATTTGGTTACAGAGGTTAATGCCGAACCAATAAGAGCCAGACTCACTCAGCGACTAGTATGGACAGTCCTTGGGAGGCGTATTGTTTTAACCATTCAGGTGACATATACCAATTCTCCACCCCAGCTAGGCCTGACCTTACTTCATAGGGTAATGCTAGCGTATCGGACATTGAGACAGTATTTTTAACACTTAAATGCTTTCAGTCTAATTATATAATATATAATTCAATAACAGCCCGCCTTAAAGCAATATGTGTATGTAACTATATATAAAAAGTGTATATTACAGTCATTGTAAATGTTTATATTATTGTATCCATGTGTAATAATGTTATGTGAATATATTACGTAATTTAATAATGTAGGAGCTGTGAGAATAATAGGTTAAAAGTTGCTAACAATGAGGTAACCTTGAGGCAATAATGAGTTTGAGAGTTTAACAATACTACTTGTGATTCTTTGAAGCAATAATGTAATTTTAGTGACAGTTTATAAAAATAGCCAATCAACAACCAGAAAAAGCTTTAGTTAAATGAAGATATTCTATTGGACTAGGATTAGCCTATCAGAAACTAAAACGGAGAAAAATTTACAAATTTAAAGCCAGTTGCCTGTAAACAGTGTTCCTAACCGGACCCGAGACGCGTCCTCGAGAAGTATAATACGTATTCGTGTGAGACGAAAAAAAATAGTTTACGTGTTATAAAGTATAATTAAGTAATAAAAAGAATCTCAGAGCTCTCTATATCAGTGAAGTGTTATTTAAATCGTGTCAAGCATTAATAAAAGGAGTGAAGTAAGATTATAATCTGTGTAAGACTACATTCTTGTCGAATCACAACCCTACTAAGAGAAACGTGTCTCTAACAATAATACTGAGGCAAATATAAATATTTAATACTTAAAGAAACAGTCAAATTACAAAGTTAATATTTTTTTAAAATTGGGGCAAAGGCTACTGGGTACCATACGTGCGGTTGTAACTACTTTAAGTTCGGCTCCCCAACAGTTGAAATATAATACAACTGAAGCCCAAAGCGTGGTAAAAATAATGTAACAAACCATGTTCATCAAATTGGCGTCCATACGTGGAACTAATAAAAAAACTTCAACATCAGCTAAAACTAATTAGAGGATGGCTCACCTAGGGCAGGCGCGGAACACAAATGAGATTCTGCCAACATTCAAAAATGGAAAACACTAAAAGTAACAAACGTATCGGCAGGTTTTTTTTTTTTTTTGTTTTTTGCACTCAACTGTACGTAGTAGGCAAGGCAGAGCAGGTTATGCATTCCATCCAAAAATTCCATATCAAGATTTCACCATAATTACATATTTGGAGGCGCTCTGAATACAAAAATAAAGAATTTTTAGGAAAACTTCCATCAGTGTGTGTATGTGTGTACCTTTGAACAGCATAACTCATAAAAAAGCCTGATAAAAACAAACTTGGTAATTTAGGTTCAGTATATTCCAACGGTGCGACACGAACATTTTCAATAAAATTCCCCTACCCCAAACCAACCTTTACATGGAATATTTTTAGATTTGTTTTTTATTTTCTGAAAAGTGGCAATTATACTTTGATTACACTACAATGTATTAATTATGTTTACATGACGTTCTCCAACTTTATGGGAATATCATGTGCAGTGCTCTTCATTCTGAAGGAATTTGGTATAAGCATGTATAACTGGTAGGTATAATTTAAACCATAGATGAAAACGTACTGCACAATAAAATTTAAATTTCTTTAAAATACACAATTTATTTCAAATAACTTTTTTGTGGCATCAGCCATTTCCGAGATATCCATATCTATGGTTCGAATTGTTCAAGAATTAGTCAATCTTTAGAAGTCCTGTCGACGTTGAATTGTTCCTCTCGTTTCCGTAGGAGGGTGGGGGTTCCAACCCCTCCAGCTGCCGTGGTGCGGGCGCTGCGTACCTCTAGCACTCGTGGTACCTCTGATGTTACTAGAACCACGTCGAGCCGAACGTCTGAACCCATACCGTTTGGCGAATCCTTCGGATTGGGTTGGTCTCGACAGGACAGTGGTTCTCGATATGGGAGATTGGGTACGTCTGGGCGCTGACAACCAATTGAAGTTGTGAGGCGCCTTAAGGTGGGCCTGGATAGCCGATAGACTGTGTGCTAGTTCACTATCGGTCATAACGTGTTCGTCTTTAGGGTTGACGCCTGTAAGTGGCATATCCACTTCCGTCCCTGCGCAAGGAGGGGGGACCTTTTTAAAGTTATAAGGTACTGGCCTAATGGAAAATCCCACGGGAGAGAATATCACACGAATGACATCTTCCCCTGGGACCTAAAAGGGAGGCTTTGGCTCCGTGTAGACTTTTGTTCTGTGCCCCGCGATGTTATGGAAACAGTATGGAATTTTAAGGCCAGCATATAGCGTTCAGTTGTTAAACATTTGACTATCGCTGTTCTCTTTGTATCTATAACGAAATGTGTAATGTAACTATTTCTGTAAAGGTTTATTTGGATTAAAATGAAATAAATAGCAAAACAAGCTTTCGTAAGAGTAGTTTTATGCCGATTAATACACGACAGAGGGCAGAGAAAGTGTGGCAGTAATTTGTATCACAATAATGTAAATGCCAGAGTTATTGTAGTGTAAATAAGCATTATTGTATGACACTGATTTGAGATGTTTGTTAATTATAAACATTGTTAGGAAATAAGTTTACACGGCCTCACTGAAACTGACAATAAGAGTGGATAACAATGAGCGAGGGGGTGAGTTGAATATTAATTAGAAGAGACAAACAAATGACGTCAGATTGGCGCGCTTTTCTGTAGAAATGGAGGGAATTTCTTCCCTAGAACACATGTTTTCGTAATTTTTGATTGGATATAAAAATAGACGCTAATGTTGGCACGTTTTATTAACCAATAGCAGCTCGGTTATAATCTTTAGGCATATCGGGGTGTGGGAGTATAAAAAGCTAAAGTCAGAGGCAGATTTTGTCAGTCCAACAGAAGCATTCGCGTGTAATACGTCGATCAGTTCAACATAAGTATTCGTGAGTTATACGTCGCGTAGTTCAACGGAAGCATACATAAAGTACACGTTACGCAATTCTACAGAATCTCTCGCGTCGTAAAGTTATTTATAAATGTGAAACACGCGAATTAATAATGTGCAGTAAATAAGTGATTATAGTGATATTAGAAAATTATAACAGTTTCAGTCTGGCGTGTATCACGAGTCAATTTGTGAACTTAATTAATTGTGACGGTAATAAAAGTGTAAAAACAAATTATTTTATCAGTGTTATCTGTGAGTAACAAATCCTTTCCGTTTACACACCCTGTTCAAGAGATTTGCTTGACCGAGAAACAATAGCTAGCCGGAGGACAATGAACCCAACATTCAAAGTAGTAATACAATAACAGGCGCTCAGAAATAAGATAACACGAAGTGACCGCGACAAATTGGCTCCCATACGTGGTGCAGATAAACATGAAGCATCCTCCAACTACAACAAATATTACACTTCAAAAGTCATGCGAGTGTAACACATCAGATTTTTTATGTCAACTTGCTGACATTTTCAGGATTCTGTTTTTAATGGTGCTAAAGAACCAGTCAGGATTTATTAAGTATCCCGTCTTGTTGCACTTTGAAGAAGCCGAAGAGGCTGGTACGCGCGGCATTTCGTAATTAAGAATGAAGTCTGAAAGGCAACTGTTCCCAACTTATTGCTGCAGGCTTAAGCAAAACGAGCGACAAAGGCACAAAATAAAATAAAGCACAAGTCGGTGTTCGCGAACAATTTGGCTTGCACAACAGTCTCAAGAGAGAAGCGACAATTTTTCTACGTTACTGGGTTTGCTCTCTGCATATCGTAGCAAAAACTGCAGAATTTCTTTGTGTGCCTCTTCCAGCCCTCCCTCCCTCCCCCTCTTACCTTTTGTTTGTAGCAAGTCTTAGATGAATAAAAGCTTTTATAAATGATTAAAACGCACCGTCCATGACTCAGGTATTACAAAGACCAGTTGAAATGTTTTATGTTCCACTGCCTTCTCTTCAATGGAAATGGAAAAGGAAGTTCTATGCTTGCATGGCGTCCTATTTTCTTAAAATACAGCAGCTTTTAATCCCTTTTCAGCACAAATATCATACTTTTTACATGCACTTCCTTCTCAAAGATACTGACACAATGCGTGCACTTGCCGTAATTAAAATAACCCAGTGACAAGCCTCGGCCTGTCATAAATACTGTGCGATGCATTCAGATCACTTTCCATCGTTTATTAGTCGGGTACAAACTAATCTTACTAAAGCTTATTTTTATATCTACTACATTTTAGTCCACATAAACCTTTACAGAAATAGCTTGAAGTAGTATTGTTCTTCAACTTTTATTGTTGTTAAAGTTTTACTGTTGTTGGGGTTTTGCCTGACGCTTTTGGGCGTTAATTTGAAGTAGATATTGTTTGTTACGTAATATGCTACTACGTATGTAACACCGATCTGAAGATGCATTTTTTTTTGTTACACTCTAAGTTTAAAAAAAAAAATTAACTTTGTTATTAAACTGGTTCTATAGATATTCTTTATGTTTGTTTTTGCCTCGGCTGCGTCAGTATTACTTTAGAGTCCTGTATCTCTTAGACAGGGCGTGGTACGACAAGAATGTAGGCTTACACAGATTTTAAGTTTAAATTCACAAATTAAATAGCACTACACTGATATTAAGAGCTGTGACATTCTTTTATTTAATACTTGCGCTTTCTTAACGCGTATACTTCATTTTCGTTTCACAATAATACGTAATATTTCTTTAGAGAACACATCTTCCATCCGGTCACTACCAAGGTGTACAGGCAACTGAACATATTTCAACCGTTCAAACCCGTAAACGTTTGTATTCCAAGTCTCTGATTGGCTAATCCTAGTCCAATAGAATATCTTCATTTTACTAAAGCTTTTTCTAGCTGTTAATTGGCTAATTTTTAAACTGTCACAAAATTTACATTATCGTTGCTCTAATCATGACTAGTAACATTTAAACTCTCAAACTCATTATTGCCTCAAGGTTACCTCATTGTTAGCAACTTTAAACTTATTATTATCACAGCTCTTACATTATTAAATTACATAAATGCATTCACATAACATTATTAAACTTGCTTACAATAATATAAGCATACGCAATGACTGTTAATGCATTTTAAAAATTATTACATACACATATTGCTTCAAGGCGGGCTGCTATTGAATTTACATGTTATATAATTCAAGAGTTAAAAATGCTGCCTCAAGTTACATTACACATTTCGTTATAGATACAAAGAGAACAGCGATAGTCAAATGTTTAACAACTGGACGCTATATGCTGGCCTTAAAATTCCATACTGTTTCCATTACATCGCCAGAATTAATTGAAAATCGACAGGACTTAAAAAGAATTGCTAAGTATTGAACAATTCGAATTATTAATAATGACTGTTGCCACAAAAAAGTTATTTGAAATACATTTTGTGTTTTAAAGAAATCTATATTTTTTGTGTTGTACGTTTTCGTCTATCGATTAAGGTTTACCAGTTACACAAGATTATACAAAATTCCTTCCGAATGAAGAGGACTTCATAGGCTATTCCCAGAAAATTCAAGATGTACATTTTATTTTTCATGTAAATATGTTTAATATATCGTATTTTAATCAAAATCGTTAGGCTATTTTTTAGAAAAACAAAACCTTCGAAAAATTTTCCATATGAAGGGTAGTTTGGAGTGGGGGGATTTTCTTGAAAATCTTCGTGTCATATCTTTATAAGGTACTGAGCTTAAGTACTAAGTTTGGTGTTTGTCCAACTTTATGTTTTTGAGCTATGCTCTCTCTCTCACACACACACACACACACACACACACACACAGGAACGTTTATTTTCTAAAAGGCTTTTCTGTTATTCGGGGGCCTCAAAACACGTATTTTGGTGAATGTCGGTAGGGTGGAATGAAATACCTTCTCTACTTACTATGTACTTGATAGAGAAAGCAAAAAAAAAAAAAAAAAAAACAGCCTTATTCTACATCAGAAATTTCAAAGCAAGTTCGCTGAGTTAGGGCGAATTTCAGTCTGTACCTCAACCTGCGGGCTTTGCCAGCAGAAGAGAGAGATAGTTATGTCGACTTCAAGAACGGGTGCAGGGGCACAAAGCTCCACCCATGGCTTGCAAAAACTGTGTTTTATTTATGGACATTCTTTAAACACTTTGGTCCTAGCGTCCAATTGTATATTGGGCGTGAAAGACTGGAAATTTTGCTCAGAGGCCTCTTTATCAAGTTTAAGGTTTTTTTACGTGCCGTAAATCTACGACCACCGGCTTTATTTCCCTTACAAATTTTTACGCTCGAAAAAATCGATCGCCCTCCGCCGAGTTTGAACCCGCGACCTTGGAAACTATAGGCTAGCATGATACACCTAGACCACAAAGGACGACAGTATAATACTTCGTTATACTGTACTGATCTACTACAGTGATTAACATATCTATTTGTCATACAGCAAACCGGGGTTCGATTTCCTATGGTGAACAATTTGTAATTGTCTCTTTGTTTCATTTAGTTCGCATAGCATTTTCATATACAAATAATTTTAAAATGCTTTATACATTTGAAAAGTGCTAAAATCTCATCCTTTTGTTCTTCGTGGTCACGCAAATAGCATAATTTCAAATCCAGCGCATAACGACCTGCTTTTAAAGATTTGACTATCGCTTCAGTCAAATGCTGCACCTACAACGAAATGTGTGGCTAATGAAACCATTTCAACTTTTATTCCGATTAACATGAAATAGAAAAGAAATTTATGTGTTACATTAACCTGACTGTCTCTATTGTGTATCGTTTATTAATGACTATACATGTTATTCTTACGAAAGCTTAATTTTAATCGGGATAAATCTTTACGCATTTCATTATAAATAAAAGGGAACAGCGATAGTCAAATGTTTAAGAACTGGATGCTATATGCTGGCCTTAAAATTCCATACTGTTTCCGTGACATCGCGAGAAACCACTGAAAATCGACAGTTCCCTTCGATTCCCTTGACTGCCCACTCTGACCTTCGGTTTTTCGTGGTTTTCCCTGACCGGTAGGAGATTACTGGTGGGTTTTCTTTTTCTTTCGATTTCCTTTCGTTCCTTCTCAAGTTTCAGGAGTGTTTCTAGGTTTCGCGGCGTAGGGTGGTGCTTTGCAGATGAATGCTTGGCCAAAGGAAAGGGTACTCCCCGTTGACACTAGAGGGCTGCTTGGTCGACGGGTGGTTCATTGTCCTTTCCAGGCAGCTCCGGCAGTGGGACGGATCGACGAGTGTAAAACTGTTAGGGATTTACGCGCGTCTCTGTGGCCTCCCGTGGTTTCTTCACTTCATCCCTTCCTCCTGGGGGTACTAGCCACAATATATCTATGTAGGTTGCAGCGCGCGAGGTGTCCCCTACACCTATACGTTACACTAAAATAAGGGGATGCAGCAGCACCACCCCTATCAGCCAACTGTGGGAACTGCCATGTGCCGGATCGCATCTCTTACACGAAAGCCAGCAAGTTTTCCATCTTGTTACATCATTGGCAAACTTCTCGACGTCGGCACAGAAATGTCGAGCGTATACACGCCCCATTACAATAATGGATAGTCAAGTCAGGTATCATGGGAATGAAAAGTGACGTATGTACGCAAAGGGATGTTTTATGAAACTCCTGCACTATTCATATCGAGGCTGGCAGATGCATCAATTTCAATCGATAGCGGGCTATAGTCTCTCGAGCGAGCGGCGTTTTAGATGTGTTTCGACTATCGACTCACTTCGGCCGCAAAAGGGAATGCTTTGGTGTTAAAGGAAAAGTTTAGCTTGCTGCGAACAAACATGCATTTAGATGATGGCTTTATCTGCGTGTGTACTTCCTCACACAATGGGTAACTTCAACAATACACTGACAGCAGGCGCCTTCCCCAAACCTTCTTACGCTTCAACGGAACAGCTCCGTTTAATGATCCAATCAGGTTATATAAATAATATTCAGATAAATTAAGTGTTTATATAAATATTCTTTTCTATGTGTAAAAGAAAATTGGCCAAAATAAATCTTGAGATTCCTAAATTTGCTCAATGAATTTTGAAGAAATTCGCTGGAAAGCTGTTTTGGAGGACGAGAAATTGATCTAGAAAAAACTTATTTTATAGATCTTTTACTTCCTCTAACACCTAACTATAATAATCATAGGAAGTATTCTATCCAACACAAAATTCCGATATGATTTCACCTGAAATACATGTTTTGAGGTCCCATGAACCCAAAAATAGCCTTGTTAGAGAAAGTTTTGCACACATTTGTGTATATATGAGAGAGGGAGGGAGAGAGAAAGGGGGAGACAGGAAAAGCATAGCTCTAAGCCGAAAGGTCGACAAATACTGTGACAGTTATATTTCTCTTTCAAAAGAATCTGATAAACATAATTTTATACGGCTAGAGACCAAGGCATTTTTTTAAGTGGAACGATGAAACACGATGAAATTGACTTTAGAATGTCTGGCAAATCATTTCCCAGATGCTTATGTAAGCAGAGAAGTGTCGCGTGTTCTTAAGGGGAACCTCTTCCGAATAATCGCGAATGTAGAGAGACGTGTGTGATGCAAATCAGGCTGACTCCGCATACATCAGTGCTGGGAGAAGCACTAGATCAGCATGTCCTACGGTATTTAAATTTAGGTTTTTTTACGGATCGTTCTCTGCCTAGCAGGAGACAGTCATGCTCGATTCCTTACATTAGTTGGTGTTAAGTTTTCAACTTTGACATCGGCCATAGGCACGGCGAAGATGGAACGTCACGCTGTCAACCGGGTAATTACTCAAGTGTTGTCCGAAGCAGACTTTCATTTTGTGATCAGTAGTATAGTGTGGCATAGTGAACAGAGAAATTGAAGTAGATTTTGGGACCAGAGTTACATATCAATAATTTTTCATCACTGTTCCTTCTCGGCCACCCCTCTGCCAAGTTCAGCTCTCCCGTCTGAAAGCCTCAACTACGTCCCCGTCATTGTCTCATCCAGTGAGGGCGTCGATGGTGGCGCCACATCTGGCGGCAGACGCCGGTTTTACGTCTCACGTTGTCTTCGCCGTGTCAAATAGAAGCGACATACGAATACCAAATATGTATTAGGTCCAGTCTTTCAAGAATACCACACGAAGACCGCCTCTGCAGTCTAATGGCCAGGCTCTGGCTTCTCCACCCAGAGGTCACGGGTTCGATTCCCGGCTGGGGCAGGGAACTTTTGTTTAACCAGAATCATTCCTTATCCCCCACTGAGTCTGGAAGTATGAACGTGAGTGTGTTTAAGTATTAAAAACGATAAAAAATCAAAGTTAAAAAGCTCCACAGTTCAGTGAGCAATAACATTAGTTGTTTCTAAACTCAAAGACCCCGATATGACCAAACAAGTTAATGGGGGCTATATAAATGAAACAAGTTTTAAAAAATCTGTTGCGATACATGCAGATGACTTTCTATATCCTCTATAATTTATTAGTGGGTATACAAAGTAGTCTTACTGAAGCTTTTTACTTTCTCTACTACATATAGTAAGTAGGGGAAGTATTGTACTCCATCAAAAATTCGATACCGAGATTTCACCGGAAATACATGTTTTGAGACCCCCTGAATCCAAAAACAGCATTTTTGGAAACATGTCCATGTGTGTCTGTGAACAGCATAACTCAGAAACGAACAGTCGGATAAACATCAAACTTGGTATTTAGGTTCAGTATCTTCCAGAGATGCGACAAGAAGGTTTTCAAGAAAATCCCCCACCCCAGATTATCCTTTACATGGAACATTTTTCTAAAATTTTAATTTTCTCAAAAATGGCTCTCACAATTATGAATAAAATACCATAAGTTTAAGACATGTTTATAGCAAATGAATTGTTTATCTCGAATTTTCTGCAAATGTCTCCAAAACTATTATTCATTGTGAACGACTTTTGCATAACTGGTAAACCCTAAGAGATAGACAAAATTTTACTACACAAAAAATTTAGATCGCGTTAAAATACACAATTTATGTCATTTACATTTTTTTGTTGAGTGAACCATTTTCGAGATATTGCTTGTTATTCCCTTAAATTTTCCAATACTTTTTCTCAAATGGGATTTCGTTATTCATTTTTTGTCTTGGATATGCAAAGAGTATAAATGTGTGGCAAAGAGAATGGTGCTGCACCTAGCAAACAGCTATTAAGAGATATGTCTGTGCTTAAAGGCTACTGTATTTCTATATTGCCCTTGCAAATACAAAACAAGGGGAACATAGTACGCCTTAAGCGATAGTCAAATATTTTTAGAACTGGTCGCTATGTGTAAAATGTAATTCTCTTTGCATGTCAAAAGATCGTTTCTGCAAATGTTTATCTCGATTAACATGGAAGTAGATGGAGAATAAGCGTTTGTAAAAATAGTTTGTACAAGAGTAGAGAAAGTCATGTGAGTGTAACACATCAGATTTTTTTACTTTCTCTACTACGTATGGTAAGTAGGGGAAGTATTGTATTTTATATCTACTTCATTTTAATCCAAATAAAGTTTTGCATAAGTAGCTGTATTAAACAATTCGCTACAGAAACAAAGGGAAACAGCGGTAGTCAAATGTTTAAGAACTGGACGCAATCCGCAGGCCTTAAAACTACATATTGTTTCGCGAGAAACAACTGAATGTTCAAAGGACTTAGAATTACTGTGTTGAACAATTTGACCATTAACAACCGATATCTCGGGAATGGTTGATGCCACAAAAACTTCTTTGAAATAAGTTATATGTTTTAAAGACATCTATATTTTTTGGTGTAGTACGTTTTCGTCTATCACTTAACATTTATCATTTATACAAGTTTGTACAAAAAAATTCCGAATGAAAAGAACTTAATAGACTATCCCCACAAAATTCAAGATATACATTTTATTTGCCATCTAAATGTCTTTAATATATGTATTTTAATCAAGTTCGTTAGAACCATATTTATAAAATAAAAACATTACTAATAATGCTCCATGTAACAGGTAGATGGGGTGGGGAACTTTCTTCAAAATCATCATGTCGCATCTTTCTAAGGTACTGGACTTAAGTACCAAGTTTGCCATTTATCCGATTTTTCGTTTTTGATTATGCTGTTCACACACACACACACACACACAATCACACAAACACAGGGATCTTTTCTTAAAAATGCTGTTTTTGGATACAGGGAACTCAAAACATGTTCTCGGTGAAATCTTGGTATCGAATTTGTAGCGGGAAATAGTCGTTGGGCGTCACTTGTGGCGGGAAATCGTCGATCCTTGGGTTGATGTGGTCTTCGGCAGTATTCTTCCTCGGCTATTGATGCTCGTGGGTTGTTGCGTATTCCATTCCTAACTATATCTAATTATTAATTCTCAGGTTATAGTGGGTGAGTCAACTTAAAGAATACACTGCAATTTTCCCTTAATCAATGAAGTTTATTCACAATTGAAATAATTATGGGCGGCTAACTTTTCCGATTATTATAATCCCACCACTGTAAATATGTCAGGAGCCTAGCTATCTGCACGCGCACTCCCACCCTTTGCACCTGCAGCACCTCATGTCGACGTGAATTCTTGAAGAGAGAGTGGGCTCCGAGGCCTTGTCTGCCCTTGTATACGGGAGCCTGGTGACGCTCACCTCTGCGTTTAAAAATGTAACGACGTTCCCTTTTGGTCCTCAGACCGCGTTACCTTCACATGCATGAGAATGTGTGGCTTCAGATCCGTGCGTTTAATCGCCATCTTGGAGCGTTGTGAAGCTAGTTCCATATCTCCGTCTCTTTCTTTTCTCTATCTGTCTCTTTCTATTTCTCCGTATCGTTACCGGTTCCCTGCCTGTTGGCTTGGTGAAAGTTACGCTCTACTTAGGATTATGCTTTCTTGGAATTCTGCTAGCTCGCCCGTTTCTTACAATCAGCTCTGTACGAATGTTAGATGTTGAATATTTTAACATGTTAGTGACTTAAATTATTACTGTATAATTCTTAGATGTATGGTTCCTCTTTCATATATACAATTCCTATATATGTATAATATATCCCCTTTCAAATTTTTTGGTGGAATGTAACACATTCCCTACCTACTGTGTACGTGGTAGAGAAAGTAAAAATTAAAATTTTAATTTGATAAACCTTAATTTTCTCGTACATTCTGTTGACGTAAGGTTTAAACAAGCATTCAGAACATGGATGATATTTAAATAAGCTCTTACTGTGAAAAGATCTCGGGACAAAAAATGAAATTGAATCTCTGCGCCTAGCTCAGTGCTATTTCCTCTTTCATTAACTTCCATTGAGACACGATCTGAAAGACATTCACCCACTCATTACGTCTTCAACCTCGGCTTCCAGTCAAGTGAAAAAGCATTCGCTGCTCATTTATTTTCACTCATCTTTCCTTTTATCAATCAAAGTCTGTCTTTACCTGCCTAAGTTAATCCGTTTTTTGCTGCTTAATCTTATTCTTCTCCCTAATTATCCTCAATCAGACATAAATGACAGTTTCTCCCTGGTTTTCTCTTTCGAAAATTTCATTTCATTCTCCAATAAGAACAGAGGTTAGATTTAGCACCTGATTTATGGACTTTACAGCTGGAATGTAATAACTTAAGGAAAGTGATGCACATGTTCCTTTGATTCAAAATATATTAACATTTTTCCAGCCCGATTTTTGTTTTTGAAACCGGACTTGTGCCCTTAGAAACTTGCCTTACTTCATCTAGAGCTGCTGAAACATTAAACATCAATGAGCAGGAATATGTGTCGGACTTACCTAGTTTCTAATCATCGCTGAGGTACTGCCAAATATGTGTGAAAGGACGGGGCGAGCCCACGTAAAATCATCGTCTCTCGGCAGCACTCTAGGGGAACATAGGTCTTACATTTACAAAATAAAATAAGTAGTGAATAAATAAAATAAACTATTTGTCAACTCATTTTTACTTTCTCTATTACGTATAATAAGTAGGGGAAGTATTGCGTTCCACTCAAAAATTTCCATATCAACATTTCACCGTAAATACACGTTTTGAGGTCCCCTGAATCCGAATAAAGTATTTTTATAAAAAGAACCCTGCATGTGTGTGTGTGTTTCTGTGAACTGCATAACTCAAAAACGAAAATTCAGATAGACACTAAACTCGATATTTAGGATCAATACCTTCAGAAGATACGACACGATGATTTTCAAAAAATGCCCCATCCTAAACTATTCTTTGTTAGTTAGAAATTTTTTATTCTAACGATTTTTTGGTTCTAACGATGTTGATTGAAATACCACATATTAATTATATTTACATGACAAATAAAATATATATCTTGAATTCTCTGAGAATAGCCTTTGAAGTGCTCTTCATTCGGAAGGAATTTTGTATAACTAGTAAACGTTAAGCGATGAAGAAAAACGTACTACAGAAAAAAATGTATATATTTTTTAAAACACACAGTTTATTTCAAATAAGTTTTTTGTGGCATTAGCCATTTCTGAGATATCCGTTGTTAATGTTTCGATTTGTTCACTACTTGGCCATTCTCTTAAGAGTCCAGTCAACATTCAGCTATTTCTCGCGATGTCATGGAAACAGTATGGAATGTTAAGGCCAGCATATAGCGTTCAGTTGTTAAACATTTGACTAAGGCTGTTCGCTTTGTGTCTATAACGAAATGTGTAATGTAGCTGTTTATGTAAAGGTTTGTTTAGATTAAAATGTAGTAGATAGGAAAATAAGCTTTAGTAAGTATACACACTAATAAACAGAAGGTAGAGAAGTAATCTGAATGGAGAAAGTGAAAGTAAAGTTATTGTTTTAGAAGCGGAATATGACCATGATGAAATCACTGTAGTAACTGAAACAGGGTTGAAGCATTTATCACTCACTTCTGAGTCAGTATCTTTCTGCTATAAATATTTTCTTTTTTCCACGCGCGTGCCATGCGGAAGACTTTTGGAGTAATTAACGATTTATATATGTATTTTATTGTCGGTACTTATTACCCTTAAACCAGTAAAATGTGTTTTAAAAACCACCACCTTCAATGAAGGAAAAAGTACGCTTTATATTCTATACAGTGCCTATCTTTCACAATGTGGCCAACGCACGACGGCTCGCGCGCCGGCCGCTACAGCTCGGATTCCCGCCGACACAGTTATGATAACCGCGCAACCGCCTCACGTTCTGATAGTTACAGTTACAATAATAATAACTATAAACCTTATCATAAGAGATATTGGAAATGTTATCCTTCTCTATCCACACATTTGTGGCATTTTCTCAGGAAATTTTCATTCACACTCGAGGGTACATATCTGATATTCAGTGAATTTCTCGCATCATGTTTTCTTTTAATTCTTACGACATATGCGGTTTGTTGCATACACCTTATTTTCCAGTGATCATCAGTCAGGTAAATTTCTGTACATAATTGGATTTTGCGAAATAAGAGTAACTGACCGACGGTTGAGGCAGTATTTTTAACACTTAAATAATTTCAGTATAATTATATAACATATAAATTCAGTAACAGCCCGCCTTAAAGCAATATGTGTATGTAACAATATATAAAATGTGTATACAAGTCATTGTATATGTTTATATTATTATATCCATGTTTAATAATGTTATGTGAATGTATTACGTAATTTAATAATGTAGGAGCTGTGAGAATAATAGGTTAAAAGTTGCTAACAAAGAGGTAACAATGAGGTATCCTTGAGGCAATAATGAATTTGAAAGTTAAAATGCTACTAGTCATTATTGGAGCAGCAACAATGTAAATTTTGAGACAGTTTAAGAATAGCCAATCAACAACCAGAAAAAGCTTTAGTTAAATGAAGGTATTCTATTGGAGTAGGAATAGCCAATCAGAGACTTGAAATACAGACATTTACAAGTTTAGGCGGTTGAAATCAATTCAGTTACCTGCAGACAGTGTTTGTAACCACACGTGATGCATACTCGAGAAATTTTATACGTGTTTCGTGTGAGACGAAAATAGTTTTACGTGTTAAAGAGTGTAATTAATTAATAAAAAGAATCTCACAGCTCTCTATATCAGTGAAGTGTTATTTAAAATCGTGCCAAGCATTAATAAAAGGAGTGAAGTAAAATTATAATCTGTGTAAGCCTGCATTCTTAGTCGCACCACAACCCTACAAAGACAAACATGTCTCTAACAATAATGCTGATGCAGCCGAGGCAAACATAAATATATATTATTTAAACAAACAGTCAAGTTACAAAGTTAATATTTTTTTTAAACTTGGGGCAAAGGCCACCTGAAAGTACATTTGGGACGAAGGGTACCGGAAACTGTTTACCATACCTGCGGTTGCAACTACTTCAAGTGTTCGGCTCCCCAACAGTTGAAATACGATACAACTTCTTCAATACAAATTAGTTCAAATTGACGCCCAAAGCGTGGTGCAAATAATGTACCAAACCATCTACTTCAACCTACAGACAAATGCAGAGAGGTACAGGAAGGACTTACACCATTTTTTCAACTGACTGCCGTTGAATGTTTTTCCAGAAGACTGTTACCGCTCATATAGCCGAAAAGTTTAATTCACGAAATAATTAAGATTCCTGATTTCAGTGTATGGGATTATCATCCATTCATTGAAAGAACTAAACGAAAAGATCTTATGTAAACATCCTGAATTTTGTGTCAAGTTTGGTATTTATCCGATGCTTCGTTTTTGGGTTTTGCTGGTTTCAGACACACACACACTTTTTGCATCCAGTGGACTTCAAAACACGTATTTCTACTGAAATCTCAACATGGAATTTTTTGGGTGAAATACAATACCTCCTATACATCCGTGGCAGACAAAGTAAAAATGGTTTACTTAATAATATAACTTTTTATCTAAAACTTTAAGTTCTTTACAAGTGGGGGAGTAGATCAGACTTAAAAGGAGAACCATTCAGCCAGTTAACTACACGAGGAGTAAGGGAAGAGAATAAGCCAGCCAAAGTTGGGTTTGTAGTCTTCATTATGCAACGTCTACCTCGATTCCCCCTGAGGCTAATTTTTCGAGATAGGATTTCTCAAGTATCCGGCTGTAAATTAAACCCCATAGCGTTTCCTCACGGTTACTTTACGTTTCTTTTTATTTTCCTACTCTTTTAAATGTAGAGATAACTCTATAAAATCACGCTTATCATACGGCGCTGCAGGCTTTAATTTGATACAGATATAATGGTTTTCTCTGATGCCAATGAAAGATTAACTTGCACGAGAGACAATCTGAAGATCAACTTATAATTAACATGTTCTGTGCTGCGCTCTGGGTGCCAAACGAGGAACTTGAGCAGGTCTCTTCAGGGAGTAGGTCCAATTACTGTGCTCCATGAAAGTATGAAGAAGATAACTTCAAATTCCAGGCGTTGGAATATATAACGTTTCTGAGCTGATGGGCTTAAGGGAAGGTTGTAAGCTGATTGGGTAAAAAATATCGAAATTCATTTTCTGCCATAAATGTAAGGTTAAATGTCCATTTCATAAAAATCTGTTGTAGGCATCTCAAAGGGGTGTAAATGGCATTTTCACAAAGAAACTGGAAAACAAATTATTCAGGGGTTAGTGGTGGCATGGAGTGTGAAGGGGTAGCGAGAATCTTTGAACGTTCTCTATCTATGTATGATGTTAAGGTACACACAATATTTAGGGGATGGAGATAGTAAAGCATACAAAACTGTGGTAGAAAGGAAACCATTTGGGAACTAGACTTAGAAAACTGAAAAAGTATCTCAGGGGTGAAAAGCTAGGTGATGGTAAAAGTGTTTCTGGGAAGGGAAGACTAACTGAGAAGGAAATAGGCAACTTACAGCACTATTAGGGCATGGCTATTAGGAGAAATGCAAATAAACTTAAGGAGATGAGGCGTGATGTTTGGGCGACATTCTTTCATAAACTGTCGACAAATGAAAAGCCACATCATGCACTATGTCCACAAGGTAAGTAGTAATAACTACTGGAGAAGGGTATGAACACAAACATTCACTGCCTTATCATGTAGGTGAAACAATAAAACCCACATTTAGGAGTCTAGCCTGACCCAGAACTTTCAAGTAAATGTTTGCATGGCAAACCTCAAAATACAAACGAGTCCTTCAATAATGTATTGTGGACCAGAGTTCCTAAAAATGTCTTTGTAGGGTATGATACTTTACAAATAGGTGCTTTAGATACTGTGTTGGCATTTAATGAGGGAAACTCAGATCGCGTGATAGTGATGCAAGCAAAAGGAATAGATCCTGAATGGAATGCGATGAAAATTTTTCAAGACATTGACAATATGAGAATAACAAAGGCAAAAGTGAAGCAAGAAAGTAAATTCAAGGTGGCTAGGTTGTTGCAGAGGAAGACATGAGGTCCAGAGAGGATGAGGACGATGACCCTGGACCAGAATATGGTTCTGGATTGTACTGAAATTAGCATTTCACTTTTTTGTTATTTTCCACTAAGTTGGTTTTTAAGACACATTGGTCCCTATTTCTCTGCAACTACTAGAACTGGAATAATGAAACTTTTACCAGTTGTTTGCTCATTATTTAGTAATTTACTGACTTTTTCTTAACTATGTAAGAGCAAAGCGAGAGTTGTAATGGTCTTTTTTTCAATGAAAAATGTAGAAAAAGTTGGCAATGTAGAACAAAAATCTAAAAAGTACTTATTAAGGAATTAAGTTGCAATAAAAAGTCAGTAAATGGAGAAAGAGTTAAACTGTTAATGTACAAAGTTTCATTGCTCTAGATTTGGTGGTTCCCAAGAAAATGAGATTTAAAGTAGGTAAAATTAGCATTGCGAGGCTAGGCCTTATCAAAGAGAGACAATCTGAAAATCAAGTTCTAATTAACATGTTCTGTGCTGCACTCTGGAAGACAAACGAGTAATTTGAGCAGGTCTCTTCAGAGAATCGGTCCAATTACTGTGCTCCATGGAAAGTATGAAGAAGATAACTTCAAATTCCATATGTTGGAATATACAAACTTTCTGAGCTGATGGGCATTAATATATACTAGCTGACCTACCCAACGGTACATGGTTATCTTTTGGTAACGTACTACGTTATCTGTATTTTTAAAGCCGCGCGGAGGGAGACCATGTTGAAGCAGTATACTTTCTGATGTTGACGTTATATGGTAGTTCCTTCTGTTGTCTCGTGCGCCAGCTGCTCCAGTGGTATAGCTATGAGTACTTTCTCATGGTATGCGTGGGTGTAGTGTGAAAGGACAACACCAGTTTAAACTGACTGAGAAATTTAATATGATGTAATACTTGACCTATTAGAGTGAGTTGCCGACTGTTTGAAGATAGATAATGAAACTTATTATGAATCGTAGCACTCGAAACCATAACAACTGAGTTATTATACCGCTAACTTCTGTAATATCATTTTAGTTTGAAATAGGCCGCTAAATCTTACTCACACAAGCGGTCAATGAGCGCTTAAAATAACACACGAATGATCAACAGATTAGGTGTCTAATTCTCGAGAAAGAGTGTCACGAATGTATGCATCTCTGATTAAAATTGCACGCCTATTTCTTAACTCAAGATCCACCTACTTTAGAACTACCCCCACCAAACCGACCGAAATCGCTCAGGCAGTTACGTCTGTGGCCCGCATTCGAGACCACCGCCCACTCTGTCCATGGGTTTTTCGTGGTTTCCCCCGGTCGCCAGGTGAATGCTAGGTTGCTTCATGTTCTGCCACGTCTCTCCTCCCTCTCATTTCCTGTACCCATAATCTTCCTCGTCATGTGTTTCACGGTTGTAGGACCAGGCGACGGTGTTCGGCGGGTTGCGGCTGGTCGGTGGCTTGCGCTCTGTAAAGGTTTCTTCCCTGGCGTCGCTGCGGTACCGCTCAGGTCTCACCTTAGCGTGGGGGTCCGCTCCGGGGACCCTGGAGGTTGGTGGCTTGTAGACAGGGGCCGAACGGCGTCGGATGCGTTCTGTCAGGGATCCCGTCCATGCTTGTACCCGTCGGCACCCGAATCTGGTCGCCCTTCGGGTCTCTCTCCTCATCCTGCGCGATTCTGGGGGCTCTTTCGTGATACGCACCTTTATGTTTTCCTTTTACCCCCATCAACGTCCCTTCTCGCGCTGCCAATACTTAAAAATCCTACGTGTACATCTTTTACCTTGTTACTATGGGGTATCTTCCTGATTCTGAGAACTGTATTCCCTTTCTCTTTTCCAGAATTCTGGTATACGTGACTATTCAAAAGTATTGAGCTTATAAGCTAATTGAATTCCAAAAACTTTGATACTAATGCGTTCGCTACTTCGGCTGTAGCCAATGCCTTTGCTTAATATAACTCGCTAATGAATTTTTCCTTTCAGCTCAAACTTATTACATTATACGAGTACATTTATTTAATATACGGTAATATTTACTGCAATTATTTCTTTATCTTACTATCATTTCTTTATTTGTACCTTCCCGTCAATAATTACGGTATCGCTTTTGTAAACTCCAGTGACGAATTAATTAACTTCATTTACTCCCGCTTCTTTATAAAACGATTGTACAATGATGTTCACTGGAATGCTCCTCTTTACCCCCAGTAATTTTAATTTCGTATAGTCCTGGCTATTCCTAATAACACATTATAAATCCCCCGATATTCACACAAAAGCGCGTAAAACACTGGCAGAACGTCTGACTTCCTTAACCTCCCCCCGACAGTCTTGCAAGTTCTGGAAATGCTGTAGGGCCTATAAGTACCCTCTAGTGGTGGAAGAATGCTCGGTCGGAAAGGTCGAGTAACTTGTTACATTATTAGGTAAACTGCAAACCACTGTACCTTATTTTTGGACCCATGGTTATTTAAATACAAAAGCTACATAATTTTCATACAATAACGCAGAAACCCTTAAAATATACAAGCCAAGCCACCAAGTTAACCTTTTTGGAGAAGATACATAGTCTAGGACCATTGAGAAAAATAATCTTCTCAGTTGTTAATATAAAATATCAGTTCATTGATCTCTAATGTTAGTCGTTCTCTCTCTCTCTCTCTCTCTCTCTCTCTCTCTCTCTCTCTCTCTCTACGATTATTTGGCATGCACTACTAACGACCTTGATTACATCATGAATACAAAGAAAATAAGCAAAGCTTTCTTACACGAGGGCTGATATAAGGTTTTGGCATCCAGAAACTTCAGTACATACACTACTTGATATCAAAAGTATCCGGACACCTCGCTGAAAATGACGTACACGTTCTTGGTGCCCTCCATCGGCAATTCTGGAAATCAATATGGTGTTGGCCCACCCTTAGTCTTGATGACAGCGTTCACTCTCGCAGGCATACTTTCAATCAGGTGCTGGAAGGTTTCTTGGGGAATGTCAGCCCATTCTTCACGGAGTGCGGAACTGAGGAGAGGTATCGATGTAGATCGGTGAGACCTGGCACGAAGTCGGCGTTCCAAAACATCCAAAGGTGTTCTATAGGATTCAAATCAGGACTCTGTGCAGGCCAGTCCATTACAGGGATGTTATTGTCGTGTAACCGCTCCGCCACAGCCCGTGCAGTATGAACAGGTGTTCGATTGTGTTGAAAGATGCAATCGCCATCCCCGAATTGCTCTTCAACAGTGGGAAGCAAGAAGGTGTTTAAAATATCAATGTAGGTCTGCGCTGTGATCGTGCCACGCAAAACAACAAGGGGTGCAAGCCTTCTCCAGGAAAAACACGACCACACCATAACACCACCACCTCCGAATTTCACTGTTGGCACTACACACGCTGGCAGATGACGTTCACTGGGCATTTGCCATACCCACACCCTGCCATCGGATCGCCATATTATGTACTGTGATTCGTCACTCCACGGAACGTTTTGCCACTGTTCAATCGTGTAATGTTGACGCTCCTTACACCAAGCGAGGCGTCGTTTGGCATTTTCCTGCGTGATGTGTGGCTTATGAGCAGCCGCTTGACCATGGAATCCAAGGTTTCTCACCTCACGCCTGTCATAGTACTTGGAGTGGATCGTGATGCAGTTAGGAATTCCTGTGTGATGGTCTGGATAGTTGTCTGCCTATTACTCTTTACGACCCTCTTCAAATGTCGGCGGTCTCTGTCAGTCAACAGACAAGATCGGCCTGTACTCTTTTGTGCTGTACATGTCCCTTCACGTTTCCACTTCACTATCACATCAGAAACAGTGGACCTAGGGATGTTTAGGAGTGTGGAAATCTCGCGTACAGACTTCTGACACAAGTGACACCCAATCACCTGACCACGTTCGAAGTCCGTGAGTTCCACGGAGCGTCCCATTCTGCTGTTTCACGATGTCTAATGACTAATGAGGTCGCGGATAATGACTATCAGGCAGTAGGTGGCAGCACAATGCACCTAAGATGAAAAACGTATGTTTGTGGGAGTGTCCGGGCACCTTTGATCACATAATGTACATCTATAGAATTATAATAAAGGTTATTCAGAGGTTGACACTGTTTCATTACATGCTCGTCTGCAGTATTTGATAAATCGCAATTAAAGAAACAAATATAATTAATGTTTAAACCCTTACGCAAACCTCATCCTGTAACTAAAATTTCTAATAATGTCTTAACACAGGATCGATTGTCGCCTGTTAAACTCTGTCTTCTGTTTGTTGAAGTGTTACATCATGGCCATCTATGTATATTTATTGCAATAAAATGTGACCGGCTTTTGTTTTATACTCCGTGGAGTGCAGCAACTATTTTCTTTTACTCTGTGGCATTTTCAACTAAAGTCAAAGCCTTCTACGTAAGCATATTCTTGTATAACTCCAATGTGTTCGTATTCAAGTACAAGGACTTTATAAATCCTGTTTAATCTTTTAGTAAATTATGAAAGGAAATTAGAAGGTGCTTTATAGTCTGTCCGTAAAAACGAATTGGACGTTGTATGGTGAAAGAATTATCAAAATGTGTTGAGTGATGCTTTAGATTACACACAACTTTCTCCATTTGTAACATTAGTATAGATTTTAGTGTTTCACTAAAATCAGTTGCAAATATTTTACTTTAATAAATGTTTTAAATGCTTAATCCTTTAATTAATATATGAAGGTACATATATAGTTTTTCCCTTGGTGAAAATGATATAAATAATTTCGCAAATCTTGTGTGCCTTAATAGGAAAAAAACATTATTTGTAGAGAACAGTTGGTAGTGTTTCTGTGCCACTTATCAGGCTTAAATAGTCATTAAAATAAAATTTCCGAAAAAGTATACTTTTTGTTCGTATACGATTGTTAACATTCATTTCCCATTCTTCTGTATTTCAACTGGCTATTAAAATACCCCTACTTTAAGTATCTTGATGAACATTTATTTAACAAAATTCAACATAAGCGCTATGGTTTCGTACAGCCTTCTCAAAAATGGTTATACACAGATACCTGAAAGTTTTTGTGTATGTGATTTTAATGCTCATTAGGTTAACTTCCCTTTCTCTTTAATGACACTAATATTTAAAAAAAAACACGTAATTTAAATAATTGTATAAAACTATCTATCATCACGGGATAACCCTTGTGGCTTGTTCCAAATTCATGAAAGCTGATCTGCCCACCTCATTCGCGGTCTACCAACATTCCTTCTACCCAATGGCTTATATTTTTGTATCATTTGTGGTGTTGGATCTTCATCTATAGTGATTCTGTGACATCGCGAGAAATAACTGAAAATTGACAGGAATTTAAAAGACTGGCGGAGTATTGAACAATTCAAACTATTAATAACGGATATCTGGGAATTGGCTGACGTCTCAAAAAAGTTATTTGAAATAAATTGTGTGTTTTAAAGAGATCTACATTTTTTGTGCAGCACGTTTTCATCTATCGCTTTTTTATCAGTTGTACGATATTATACTAAACTATATATATATTATATATATATATATATATATCTTCAATCAATGGCACTTTAACCCAAATCTTTGGAGCACTTTTTTAGAAAATAAAAAAAATTTCGAAAATGCTCCATGTTTGCTGCAGAGATTTTTTTTGAAAATTTTCGTGTCGTATCTTTGGAAGACTGAAGCCGGGCGATGGTCGTCACTTTTTGAAGTCGTACCCTTTCCTTCAATATCTGCTGTTGATTCTGCTGCCGGCTGCTACGGGATTGGCTATGAGATCCTTCTCTCAGGGTGGGTGTAGTATGAAAGGACAACATTAAGAAATTTAATGTGAGTTACCGACCGTTTGAAGATAAAGAATGAAACTGATTGTGAATCGTAGCACTCGAAACAGTAACAACTGAATTATTATATCTGCTAACTTCTGAATTTTCAATTGTAGAGTTTCGGCTGTTTGCGCAATTAAAGAAACTAAAAGCGCAACTGGCCGCGAGTCGCTAAAATGCTTACCGGCAACCCCCCTCCCCTGCGATGGACTCGCACAAGCGCGTCACTGAGCGCTTAAAATAACACACTAGAGAGAAAGTGTCACGAATGTATGCACGAAGGTGTGTACGAATGAATGTTTTTCTGATTAAAATTGCACGTCCTAATATTTACTCAACCTCTGCCTACATGTTACTCCCCCACCAATGTTACTTCATATGCACTTCAATTCCAAAACTCTAAAGTATGCGTATGTGACACTGTTACCAGGCACGACTCTCAGAATTTCACTACCTTTTTGTTTTTCAGAATTTCTGCACATGTGACTGTTCAAACGTAACTTTTAACCTAACTGCATTCCAATAACTTTTATGTTAACCGTTTGCTACTTCGGCTATGGCTAATGACTTTGCTTAACATGACTCGCTAATGAACTTTCTCTCAGGACAAATCTTTTCAACTCAAGTTTATTTACATTGCACATTGATTTAATATACGGAAATTGAGTGCAACTATCTTCTATTATTTCTTTATTTAATTATTTATATCTTTCTGTCAATAATTATGGTATCAAGATACTGAACTCAATACCAAATTTGGTATTTACCCGACATTTCGTTTTTAAATCGTGCTGTTCACAGATACAGACACAGACACACACGGACATTTTTCTAAAAATGCTTTCTTTTTTATGTTCAAGGTGTCTCAAAACATATATTTCCGGTGAAATCTCGGTATTGATTTTTTGGGTGGAATGCAATACCTTCTCTACCTACTATGTAGGTGGTAGAAAAGCCAAAACCAAGGAACGTGTTTTAAGTAAAGGATAGTTTGAGTCTTGCTAATGGGAAAGCTCGATATCGAATATTTGAATGGAGCACATTACTTCGTACCACAGGTGAGTGGAAGAGAAAATAATAACCAAAGGCCAATCGAGATCAAAGAGCTGTGAAGTATGGGAGTTATGTAATGGGTAACAGAGTAGCATGGATTATACAAGCAGTGAATCCCCATTAGCTCCGTTCTTTTTACGTCTCGGCCGGACATATTGATAAGCAATAACGCTAATGTACCGTTAGGGCGGAGTAGGGAGAAACAATGCATAAAATCGAAACTGACCTACTTCTCGATTTCGTGCCTTGCTCCATCTGACGTGCTGGGTCGAGAGAAACACAGTATAGAATCTGACTTATCTAATGCGCTTTTACGCGACATTCCTTCTTCTGGAAGTTATCAAAACGTTCAGAGACGTGTTTATATTTCTGACATCCCTTCTATTTCTCCTTCAAGAGCATACACGTGGCAAATTAGTCCGGTCCTCAGTTGACAGTCTTTTAATTTCCCTATACAGGATGCACCATTTAACTTTGAGACTGTACAATATGTCCAAAAGTAAACGTTGTAGAAAGAAATGTCTTGAATAAAAGTTGCTGATAGTCATTTTAGGGTCAATTTAATTTTTTTAAATGATAACCTACAATTGGGGTCAAATTAAATTGACCCTAAAATGGACATCATAACGTCCTCCAAACAAAAACACGACTAATGAAGTTTACTTTTCACAGTCCTTGCAGAGTCCAGACCTGCCAATACGACTGCCGGCCTGACGCCCACGTACGCACGGCAGTGATGGACGATCAACCAACCGGTAGGAGGGGTGATGTGGCCAGTATCACGCACCTCTAACCAGAATATTGGCCTCCATGGCCGGATCGCTTCCTATCTCAGCTCCTTACTTTACTCACGATTCTGAGTGGGCAACGGTCCTATACCCGGGACTTAAAATCCGCATCCCCTTGGGTGGCGGCGAACCCGGGCGCATTCCGTGGTCAGGAAACAGAGCTCCGCGCTCGAGTCCACAGCACCACGGCGGGACATGTATGTTATTACAGCCATCAGAATTATGTTGGTAAACATGGTTTTCCTTGAAAACGAATTTATGTGTTGGAATTCTATATTTCCTTGTATATAAATATCATCTGGTAGATAATAAAGTTTTTTACTAAAGAAAGTGTCTATGGTGCGTGTGTTTGTATCTCTGAACAGCATATTTCAAAACCTAAAAGTAGTATACACACCATTGCGATTTAGGTTCAGAAATTTCTAAGGATATGGCACAAAGATGTTCAAGAAAATCTACCCCTCCGCAAGCTATACATACCTTACAGGAAAAGTTGGTTCGTGAATGCCATTCTCTAAAAAAAAGTTCTAACGGTTTTGATTAAAAACCGTAAGTTTGGGGTAAGGAACTTTCTTGAAAATCTTCATCTTGCACCCTTAGAAGATGCTGATCCTAAATACGATGATTGGTGTTTATCTGATTTTTCGTTTTTGAGTTATGCTGCTCACACACACGAATGCCTGCTACTAAAACTGCTCTATTTGTGTTCACGGAACCTCAAAACATGCGTTTCTATTGAAATCTCAATATGAAGTTTTTTTATGGATTAAATTACCTCCTCTCTCTACCAGAGTTAGATGGAAGAGAAAGTAAAACAAGTATATTCTGAGGTGCCTTTTTAGATGAGACATATTTAGATTTGCTGTCCCCCAAAAACCCTTTCCAGTGAATTTCTTCAAAGTGCAAGAAGGGGATGTCGATAAACGGAATGCCTATATATACGGTAGTTAAATTATATTCGAACCCACTCCTTGCCTCTCTCTACTGCGCAAGACAGCCGGCAGTAGTCGGGGGAATTACGCCGGCTGAGGTGGACTAAAATCCTTACCTTATAATAGATGCTGGAAATGTTGACCTGCTCTCAAACAGGCAGCATATCTCGTGTAAATATTCTCGCTCATTCTCCGAAGTTCAGTGGCAGGAATTCTTGTGATGAAAGGACTTATTATGATCAGAAAATTGGAGTGTGGGGTGCGATAAATGCTAGAAGAATAATAGGGTCCACATTCTTTGATGAAACAATAAATGCAGAACGAAATCAGAGGTTACTTCTGAGGTCATTTTGCAATCGCTTGGCAGGATTAGAGAAACCGTATGGCTGGTTCCAGCAAGATTCTGCAACAGCACATACGGCTGCCGAATCATTACATGCAATAGGAGAGGTGTTTGATGACAGAATAATTACTGTTGATTTGTGGCCCCCTCGTTCTCCTGGCCTAACGAGTTGTGGTTTTTATTTATGGGGCTCTTTAAAAAAGAAACTGTATCGTTTCAATCCTCGCAGACTACATGAACTTAGAGAAAACATTGTGCAAGAAATCACAAGAATTCCTGTTGCTGAGCTTCGGAGAGTGAGCGAGAATATTTACACGAGATATGCTGCCTATTTGAAAGGAAAAGGTCAACATTTTCACTACCTATTATAAGTTAAAGATTTTAGTCCGCCTCTGCCCGCTCTCTCGCGCAGTAGAGAGAGGCCACGAGTGAGTTCGGATATAATTTAACTACCCTATATTATACAATTGGGTGGGGCTCGACCGCCCTTCAGAACAATAGCCGCGCAAGGAGTCCTTTATGTGCCGGTTCCCCGCAGTTTTCACTGCTCCAGAATATCCTTTCGGCAGGTACTAGTAACCTCTCTTTCCAAAACGTTCCCTTTGCATCCGGGATCTATATAAGGGGATACACTGCCCAAATAGTTGAGTTATTTAAGAAGTTACGAAGTGAAAAGTTGAAAGTGCAGAGTGTGGTTCAGTTGTGAATCGCGACTCCGCACTTCAATTGCGATTCGGTTCGACGGATCAGTTGTGTTCAGTTCTGAGTGTGTGTCGACAATAGAGGTCTACACGGGCTCGGATCAAGTCCTCGTGTCTAGATCTGGACCGGGTTCGAGGCTTAATTTGGAAAATGATTCTCGGAGTGGGCTGGGGCTTGAAAATAAACACAAAACATTGAAATATTATATATCACATTCAACATTTAAGTTTTATTTGTCAAGCAAATATCTAACACATATGCCATTTTATCAAGAGCATTTGCGCAAGTTTTATAAAATAAAATATAACGAAAAGTACCAAAAAGATTAATTTATCACATTTTTTGGCCTGCGACGTTGAGAAGCCGGATATAGCACAATTATCACAGAATGCACACAAACATGGCAGTACATAGTAATATTAGCAATAACAAATAAATGCTCCCTCTGGTCAATTGCGAATAACATTACAACAGCACGGCAGCTGCAAACTCTGCCTCCCTCCGTCCACCCACACATAGGGTGCAGTAATATGGGCGGCATGTGGTCAACAAGACCGCTTACAAAATGGGGTTCCAGGACCTCAGCCATCACTATTTCTGTAAAAATTCTCCCCAATTTGTCTTACCTTGCCTCCCAGCAGTGAATAAAATCTGCTGGTACTGGAAATCTAACTCAAGTCCTTTCCCACCGTAGGTAAAAGTGTTTCGTGGAATAATAATATTATTATTATTATTAATTGTATTTAAAACAAAATTAGACAATCGGACCGGGCCGGTCCGGGCCGGGTGGTACAGTATAACGTATTCTCGGGCCCGGTTCAGAACGGGCCGATCAGCGCCTAAGAATTTTGGCCCGTGCAGGGCTCTAGTGCAGGCAATATCACTACGTAGCTCTAGAGAGTCGGCTTTACCTGCTACGCTCCCGTGAGTGTCTACCACAAGGAAGCTGAGCAGCAGGCCGGTTTGTAAACTCAGTGGCGTGGTACCGTGCTAGCCTCTGGTTCCCAAGGTCGCGGGTTCAAACCAGGCGGAGGGCGATGGATTTTTTTGGGCGTAAAAATCCTTAGCATGGCTTCCTTCGGAAGGAAATTAAAACAGGTAGTCCTGTGTCGTAGATTTACGGCACGTGAAAGAACCTCAAGCCTGATAAAGAGGCCTTTGAGCAAAATTACCGGTCTTTCACACCCAATATAGAATGGGACGCTAAGGACCATAGTAGTTAAAGAGCGTCCATAAATAAAACTCAATTCAATTCAGTAGCGTTTCCTGTAACTGCACGGGAGTAACTTTGCGATATAAATTATTTTAAGTGTTGTAATGACATTTTGTTATGGAAGTATAGTTAGTGCCTATATGATACTACATTCTTATTATTGGAGGTGGTGGTAGTGTGGGCGGCGGCGGTTGTGGCGAATAAACACAATTAGCACGGTTCAATATGGCGAGACATGATTAATTAGAGCATTACATCATAGGAGAGATAATACTAGCAAGAATAATAAATGATGTTCTAAAAACATGATAATTCTATGTTCAAAGGCAGATAAACAGTCTGACCGCCATAAACAAATTTAGCAGTAGCAATAAATTACAGTACCATAAAATATATTGGACTTACATCCACAAACGTTGTATCTACATTTTGGTTGTTAGAATAAAGCTGACATTTCTTTCTCTTGTTATTTTTCATACTGATTCACATGACAAGACGAATAATGGCGCTGTAGATTAAACATTTTTACATGGTTTAACATATTACAGACAACACTTTACACCATTATATTGTACTGTAATAAAATTTGTTTCCTCCCAAGCAGGGTTGAAGGTAGTCGGTGTTATTGACCTACGCTTTGACGTACTGTCCTCCATGGTAAATGAAAGCTACCCGACAGAACCGCCGCTACGCTGAGGCAGGGAATGGATGACGTCAACATTTACCCCTTGCTCCTCTTTCAGTTACTCCCATCAAGCTTATGTACTGAGCAGGCAAGCTCCCAACCGGTCTGCTCACTATTTGACGATAGCTGCACTAGTCCACAGCGTTTGGGCTACTGAGTGATAAATAAAGCGTATTTTGTAGCTACCGTTCTCATTTGTTACAATATATACGTACAAGAACAGAAATTATTAGTGTTGCTCGTTTCCTCTAGGTGTCTAACGACTAAAGATGCTTCCATCCGATAACAAAAGGAGTTGCCGCTGGCCCTGGGATCTATGAATAGGATCCGGGCGTGACGAGAGTTGTAAAGTTTCCTTTTGCAGGCGTTTCAGTCCGCAACACTGTTCATTTTCCTTTTGTGTTCCCTTTTATCTTTCTGAAGGCGAGTAGACTGCTCTGTCATGCTACACCCATAGCTAACTGGTTCACCTCTCATTAACAGTATTAGCTGAGATGGATATTTACTATCTCGTACAAATCTACGTCTTCTGCCTAATTTAACACTAAATGTTAAAGCTACCTGTGTTTTGAGAAATTTAAGAGTTGTAATAAAAAAGTAGAAAAAAATCTGTCTTACATTCACATCACCTTCTTTACCCTCTTTCGTGTGGCTATACAAACTATTCTTACGAAAGCTTATTTTTCAACTACATTTACATTTTAAACCAAATAAACCTTCGCAGAAATAGCTACATTACACATTTCGTTATAGATGCAAAGAGAACAGCAACAATCAAATGTTTAACAACTGGACGCTATATGCTGGCCTTAAAATTCCATACTGTTTCCATGACATCGCGAGAAACAACTGAAAATCGAAGGCACTTTAAAATAATGACAAAGTATTCAACAAATCGAACCACTGATACCAGATATCTCGGAAATGGCTTATGCCTCAAAAAACGTTATTTCAAATAAATTGTGTAGTATGTTTTCTTCTATCGCTCATCGGTGTACGGGGTTATGTAAAATTCCTTCTGAATGACTTCACAGACTATTCCCAAAACATTTCAGATATACATTTTAATTGTCATGTAAATATCTTTAATATTTGTATTTGAATAAAAATCCTTATTGCCGATTTTTATAAAATAAAATTTTTCGAAAAATTTTCCATGCAAGGATAGATGAGGATGGTGGAATTTTCTTGAAAATCTTTGTGTCGCATCTTTGGAAGGTACTGAACTTAAATACCAAGTTTGGTGTTTATCCGAGATTTCGTTTTTGAGTTACGCGGTTTATACACACGCACCTTTTTCTAAAATGTTTTACTTTCTCTACTACATATAGTAGAAAGTAGGGGAAGTATTGTATTCCACCCAAGAATTCGATACCGAGAGTTCACCGGAAATACATGTTTTCAGACCCCCCGAATCCAAAAAAAGCATTTTTGGAAACATGTCCGTGTGTGTATGTGAACAGTATAACTCAGAAACGATCAGTTGGATAAGCACCAAACTTGGTATTTAGGTTCAGTATCTTCCAGAGATGCGACATGAAGGTTTTCAAGAAAATCCCCCGACCCCAGATTACCCTTTACATGGAACATTTTTAGAAAATTTTAATTTTCTCGAAAATGGCTCTAACGATTTTGTTTAAAATATCATATGTTTAAGATATTTTCATGACAAATAAAATGTATATCTTGAATTTTCTGTGAATGTCTCCAAAAGTATTCTTCATTGTGAACGACTTTTGCATAACTGGTAAACCATAAGAGATAGACAAAGTTTTACTACACAAAACATGTAGATCGCGTTTAAATACACAATTTATGTCATATACATTTTTTTGTTGAGTGAACCATTTTCGAGATATTGTTTGTTATTCCCTTAAATTTTTCAATACTTATTTTCTCAAATGGGAATTCGTTATTCATTTTTTTGTCTTGGATATACAAAGAGTACTAATCTGTGGGAAAGGGAATGGTGCTGCACCTAGCAACCAGTTATTAAGAGATATGTATATGCTTAAAGGCTACTGTATTTCTATATTGCCCTTGTAAATATATATTCCTCTTACATCTACAAGAAAATTAGCAATAAGATAGAGTCTGCAAATGTTTATCTCGATTAACATGAAGTAGATGGAGAATAAGCGTTTGTAAAAATAGTTTGTACAAGAGTAGAGAAAGTCATGTGAGTGTAACACATCAGATTTTTGTATTAAAATACCACATATTAAAGATATTTAAGTGTAAAATAAAAGGTCTGTCTTGAATATTCTGGGAATAGCCTGTAAAGTCCTCTTCATTCGTTACGTTATACACAGAAATTGTAGGACTCTTTAAAACACAGTATATTTCAAATAACTTTTTGTGGTAGCTTTTGTTCGCATTCTTCAATGCTTTGTTATTCTTTTGAAGCCCTGTTGACATTCAGTTGTTTCTCGGGATGACATGGAAACAGCACGGAATTTTAAGGTCAGCATATAGCGTCCAGTTCTTAAACATTTGACTATCACTTTTACCTGTGTATCTATAACGAAATGTGTAATGTAGCCATTTGCGGAAAAGTTTATCTCGATTAAAATGAAGCAGATAGAAAAATTAATTTCCGTAAGAATAATTTGTATAATTACCCACTAATAAACGATAGAGAGTAGAGAAAGTTATGTGAATATATTACATCAGATTTTTAATGTATCACACTAGCCTCCATGTTTTATCTATGACAAGCGCCCAGAATAAAGCACACCGCACATTTTTGGCCATATCGTGTTATAAGGCAGTTCGCCTTTATGAAAGACTCTCGAAAAAGGCTGTGATAAAATTCCACAGAGGAATTCCACAATCTTCCCCCAGAGCCGTGCTAATTAGCGGTACCTACTTGTTAATGCGATTTTAAAGGTTAATCGTATTAAAAATGATTTCAACCTCTTCTCTTTTAAACTTCTGTCTCCACATTAAAGTTAAAAATACCCGCCTAATTAGACAAAACCCTTTAGGAGACATAATCCATGTAATTGAGGAATATTATCCCTCAAGTGTAGTGACCGTGAACACAGGTTAGCAGTAGTTTCAAAACGTCGTTTATTTTCCTGCCCGACAAGAATTTATTCAGTTCCTGCTTTAATATTGCTTAATACTAAACAATATTGCATTGCTTACGTGGTGCATTTTAATTTATTATTTTCTAAAATATATGTCTAACTATTTTGATTAAAATATCATATATTACGGATATTTACATGAGAAAATGTATATCCTGAATTTTCTGGGAATAGCCTTTGAAGTTCTCTTCACAAGGAATTTTCTATAATCTTGATTAACTGGTATACTTTAAGCGATAGACGAAAACGTACTGCACAAAAAAAATGCATCTCCCTTTAAAACACACAATTTATTTCAAATAAGTTTTTTGTGGCATCAGCCATTTCCGAGATATCCGTTGTTAATGGTTGGAATTGGTCAATCCTTAGCCATTCTTTCGAAGTTCTGTCGATTTTTAGTTGATTCTCGCGATGTTGTGAGAAGAGTACGGAATTTTAAGGCCAGAATATAGCGTCCAGTTCTTACACCTGACTATCGCTGTTCTGTTTGCATCTATAACGAAGTGAGTAATGCAACTGTTTCCGGAAAGGTTTATCTCCATTAAAATGAAGTAGATAGGAAAATAAAATTTTGTAAGAATAACCCGTATATCCACTAATAAGCAATAGAAGGTAGTGAAACTTATGTGAAGTAACACATCAAGTTTTTTAAAGGTGCTGTCGCTATTTCGTTGCATTTTTCCCTGTAATTTTACCACCTCGCATTTTTCTCATATCAGAAATTTTAATTACATTATTATAAGCTAACATACATGTTTATTACTCTCTGAAAAAAGCAGAAGATTTGTAATTTGATTATAACTGGCATCTCTCACGGATTGAATACACTGGCTGAAAACTGCAAGTCATCAGGTACAGTCCAACCGCTCTTTGCGGTTAAGACAACCTCTATTTCATGGCCAGAAATATGATGGAGTACGGCTGGACCCGCTGGGAGCTCTACCTCGCTTGTGGATTAGGATGGGGTGGGTCTAGGTTAAATAAACGGTGGTACGGTATGCCTGGATGATGAGAGGGCAGTTAGAAGCAGCCAGTGTGTTATCTGTGTTATACATTTTCGAAACTATTATACTACTTTAGTCACTTTTTAAACTAGTGTTGCGTTTTAACAGTGATTTTTTTGGGTTTCTTGTACTTACGTGTAATAAATAAGACTTGAAGCTAAACGCTGAATTACTTTACTTGCACTAGGGGTCCGGCATGGTACATGTAAGTGTATGCCATGTATTGCAAGCGGAGAAGTTCAGTTTCAAAAGCAAACATTCATTGCTAAACGTAATTAGATGAAAAGTTTTGCAGACATCTATAGAGACAACTTTCCAATATCGGATATTTCAGAAGTTTGTATATGGACCTGTTGCTCCAGCATGTCGCAAACTGGAAATATTTCCTCACATTAACCTCTTTATCTTGTTGCTCTCTTTCGTAATCGCTCCTAGCAGTTTAAATACTTACAGCAGCAAAGTTCCCACGAAATCCCCCAAGAATATACAAATGTATATACCGCGAGGCATTCTTTAGGCTTACCTACTTAAGTTTAATTCCTCTACAACGAATTTAGATGCTACTTTATGGTAAATATGCAAAACCAACTTATTGTCTGTTTGAAGTAATAACTGTAAGAGAAAATATCACTCAACGATGCTTAATTAAGGATACTTTTAAATGGCGTTTTGCATTTAAGCTCAAAGGATGCCTTTCCGGTGAATCACGGTATCAAATTTTTGGGTGCAATTCAATACGTATACCTTAAAAATTGAGGCAGTGTTTTTAACACTTAAATTATTTCAGTCTAATTATATAATATATAAATTCAATAACAGCCCGCCTTAAACCAATATGTGTATGTAACAATATATAAAATGTGTATATAACAGTCATTGTATATGTTTGCATCATTGTATCCATGTGTAATAATGTTATATGAATGTATTACGTAATTTAGTAATGTAGGAGGTGTGAGAAATAGGTCAAAAGTTGCTAACAATGATGTAACCTTGAGGCAATAATGAATTTGAAAGTTTAAATGCTACTAGTCATTATTGGAGCAACAATAATGTAAATTTTGAGACAGTTTAAAAATAGTCAATCAACAACCAGAAAAAGCTTTAGTTAAATGGAGATATTCTATTGTAGTAGGATTAGCAAATCAGAGACTTGAAATACAGAAAGTTACAAGTTTAGACAGTTGAATCAATTCAGTTGCCTGCAGACAGAGTTACTAACCAGACGCAAAAAGTGTCCTCAAGAAATATAATATTTATTTTGTGAGACGAAAAATAAGTTAACGTGTTAAAAAGTGTAATTAATTAAAAAAAAGAATCTCACAGCTCCCTATATCAGTGAAGTGTTATTTAAATTGTGTCAAGGATTAATAAATGTAGTGAAGTAAAATTACAATCTGTGTAAGCCTACATTCTTCAGTTGCACCACAACCCTGCTAAGAGAAACGTGTCTCTAACAATAATACTGACGCAGCGGAGGCAAACATAAATATATAATATTTAAAGAAATTTTTAAATTAGAATTTTTAAACCTGGGGCAAAGGCCACCTGAAAGTACATTTGGGGCGAAGGCTACCGGCAACCGGGTACCATACGTGCGGTTGCAAACACACTTCAAGTTGGCTCCCCAACAGTTTAAATACGATACAACTCCTAATACTTTCTCAAATTGGCGCCCATACGTGGGGCAAACAACGTAAAGATAACACCTTTCTCAAAACATAGGCGGTAGAGAAAGCAATGAAATATGATTCTTAAGTTTATGTTTCCTTATTAAGCTTACCCGTCTGCCAAATTTCTAAAATCCACAATTTCAGCAGGATTCATTGAATGTTTAGTACAGCAATCGAAGTTTAATGTATACGTATAGAAAATGTCAGCGTAGCTTTAAATTTTCCAGAAATATTAATTTTTTGCTACCCTGAAAAATCGCTTCACTCGATGCAATTATTTTTTGAAGAAATGAATATCTTACAAACTTATTGTAGGAAAGAAATTCAACCCCTTACTCCTTTTGGAGATAATATATGTTAAACTTGAGACATCAATTGTGACCGTCTCTATCATGTAAACTTCAGCTACAGATGGTATTGCATTCCACTCAAAAATCCGCTATCGAAATTTCACAAGAAATAGATACATGTTTTCAGGCCACCTGAGTCCAAAAAATCTTATGTTTTACACTCACATGACACTCCTTACTCTTGTACAAACTATTTTTACAAACGCTTAATCTCCATATGCTTCATGTTAATCGAGATATCGAGATGTTAATCCTATTGCTAATTTTCTTGTAGATGCAAGGGGAATTGGTAGGCTTTAAGCGATAGTCAAATATTTTAAGAGCTGGTTGCTATGTGGCGTATTCCATTCTCTTTGCATGTCCAGGACAAAAAAATGAATAACGAATTTGAGAAAAAGTATAAGTATTGGAAAATTTAAGGGAATAAAAAGCAATATCTTGAAAATGGTTCACCCAACAATAAAAAAATGTATATGACATAAATTGTGTAATTTAACGCGATATACATCTTTTGTGTAGTAAAATTTTGTTTATCTCTTATGGTTTACCAGTTATGCAAAAGTCGTTCACAATGAAGAATACTTTTGGAGACATTCCCAGAAAATTCAAGATATACATTTTATTTGTCATAAAAATATCTTAAAAATATGATATTTTAATCAAAATCGTTAGAGCCATTTTTGAGAAAATTAAAATTGTCGAAAAATTTTCCATGTAAAGGGTAATCTGGGGTGGGGAGATTTTCTTGAAAACCTTTGTGTCGCATCTCTGGAAGATACTGAACCTAAATACCAAGTTTGATGTTTATCCGACTGTTCGTTTCTGAGTTATGCTGTTCACAGACAGACACACAGACACACAGACAGACACACACACGGACATGCTTCCAAAAATGCTTTTTTTGGATTCATGGGATCTCAAAACATGTATTTCCGGTGAAATCTCGGTATCGAATTTTTGGGCGGAATACAATATTTCCCCTACTTACTATACGTAGTAGAGAAAGTAAAATGTATCTGACATAAAATTGTGTATTTTAACGCGATCTACAGTTTTTGTGTAGTAAAATTTTGTTTATCTCTTATGGTTTACCAGTTATGCAAAAGTCGTTCAAAATGAAGAATACTTTTTGAGACATTCCCAGAAAATTCAAGATATACATTCTATTTGTCATGAAAATATCTAAAAAATATTATATTTTAATTAAAATCGTTAGAGCCATTTTTGAGAAAATTAAAATTGTCGAAAAATGTTCCATGTAAAGGGTAATCTGGGGGGGGTGATTTTCTTGAAAACCTTCGTGTCAAATCTCTGGAAGGTACTGAACCTAAATACCAAGTTTGGTGTTTATCCGACTGTCCGTTTTTGAGTTATGCTGTTCACACACATATGGACATGGTTCCAAAAATGCTTTTTTTTATTCAGGGATCTCAAAACATGTATTTCCGGTGAAATCTCGGTATCGAATTTTTGGGTGGAATACAATAGTTCCCTTACTTACTATACGTAGTAGAGAAAGTAAAAAGAAGTTTTGGAAAAAGGTCCGCATGTGGGTTCTATATGTGAATAGCATAACTCAAAAGTGACAAGTAGGTTGAATAGAAAACTTGGTATTTAAGTTCAGTGTCTCCCAAAACTGTGATACGAAGATTTCCAGGAAAATCTTTTAAACCCGGACTACCGTTTACATGGAAGATCTTTAATTTTCCTAAAACGCTTTCACGATTTTGATTTAAATACCAATAATTAAACATATCTATATGTCAAGTAATTGTGTATCGTTAATTTTCTGGCAACAGCCTGTGGGGACCTGTTAATTCAGAAGGAATTTTGTAAAATTCTCCATAACTGTAAACCTTAGACAATAGAGACCGTGCAAGATGACTCAGACGGTAACTATGTGGCCCGTATTCGGGAGCTCGTGGCTTTGATTATCGCGGCCGACTTTCCTGATCCGTGAATTTTCACGGGATTTCCTTGGTTCGCTAGGCGAATGCTGGGAAGGTTCATTACCTCCTCTGAATTCCCTGTCCCTCCATTTCACCTAATTCTCATTTCACTTCACCTTTCATCCGCTTTGCAAGTGTTGGCGGGAGTCTCGGCGTTGCACGGCAGGAAAAAGGATGCTGTATGTAACCCTTCGTCTCCCGGTATTGCGACCGAGCAAAATGGGTTAGGCTGCTTCGTCTGTGTCTCGCATTTGGGAGGTCCTGGGTTCATACCCATGGGCGACCTTCCTGACCCCATGGGTTTATTCAGGGGTTTTCTGAGTCGTCAGGTGAATGTCGGAAAGGATTATTACATCCCCCGAATTCCCTGTCCCTCCAGTTCATCTCTATTCTCATTTCCCTTTATATTTCATCCGTTGGTCTCTTTCAGGGTTGGAAGTGTCGGGGACGGTGTTTCGGTGTAGTGTGACAGGGGAAAAGGATGCTCTTTGTGACTCCCTCCGTCATTTGGTTGGCTGCCGCGTGTATCCGAAACCCCTTGAGGGGCGTTGGACCCCCTCTGTGTTGGGTAGGGTCCCCGGTCTGCCTGTACGTCTGCCTGGGAGTCTTCATCTGGAAACTTAAGTACCCTGCCACTCCTGTTCGTCATGGCTGGTTCCGGTCGTCCGGTGTCTCCTCTCGTCACATCCTTCCTCCCGAGTCGCCCCCTTCGTGCGGCGTAAGTACAAAATCCCCTGTGTGGATCAGTGCCGAGTCTCCTCCGTGGCCAATCCAGTCCCGGAATTTGGACGGTCTCCGAGTCCAGGACCCCCGCAGGGGGGAGGGAAGCCGATTTCACTAGTTTCCATGCGTAGACTTTTAAACTGTAAAAGACGCTGCCCTCTGTCTCCTATCAGCTCACCTCTCCCTCCCGGGGGCACCCCGTCAGAGGCTTCAGGCACAAAAGATCTTGTAGGTGGAGCTGGTAAGTTCCCCTCCGCAATTAGTCCTAGTCCATAAACGAAAGCGTACCACACCAACAATGTAGATATATTTAAAAGACACCACTTATTCCAAATAACTTCCTTTGTCATTAGCGATTGGAAGATATCCGTTATTAATGGTACGCATTGTTCAATACTTTGTTATTCTTTTAAATTCAACATTCAGTTGTTTCTCGCGATGTCATAGAAACAATATGAAATTTTAAAACCATCATATAGCGTCCAGTTGTTAAACATTTGACTATCGCTGTTCTCTCTGTATCTATAACGAAATATGCAATGTAGTCATTTCTGTAAAGGTTTATCTGGATTGAAATGAAGTAAACAGAAAAATAAACCTTTGGGAGAATAGTTTGTATATCCCTAATAAACGATAAGAGGGTAGAGAAAGACATACGAATGCAACACATATACTTTATGCTGTTATTAAGGAGGACTATTCAGAATTTCATTAATTTATACCGAAAAGTACATATTGTGGAACAGTTTGAAAATGAGAATGAGCGAAGGAATGAAAATAACAGATAACTGAGCTTAAAATGATAACGTTAAAATAAAACAGTTTCTGACTTTAAACTGTTTAAGAAACATATAATAGATATACAGGCTCTCCTTCGTCTATTTCTATTCCTCTGTAACTAGTTTAGTATTTGAAGATTCCTGAGATCATCTCTTGAATAGTTTGTTTACTTTAATGTTGGCAAAATTTATCATTTTTAATTTCTCTACTACGTATAGTAAGTAGGGGAAGTATTGTATTCCACCCAAAAAATTCGATACCGAAATTTCAACAGAAATACATGTTTTGAGACTCCCTGAATAAAAAAAAGCATTTTTGGAAACATGTCCGTGTGTGTGTCTGTGTGTCAGTCTGTCTGTGAACAGCATAACTCGGAATCGAACAGTCGGATAAACACCAAACTTGGTATTTAGATTCAGTATCTTCCAGAGATGCGACACGAAGGTTTTCAAGAAAATCCCCTTACCACGGATTACCAGCTCTTAAAATATTTGACTATCGCTTAAAGCCTACCAATTCCCCTTGCATCTACAAGAAAATTAGCAATAAGATTAACATCTCAATTAACATGAAGCATATGGAGAATAAGCGTTTGTAAAAATAGTTTGTACAAGGGTAGAGAAAGTCATGTGAGTGTAACACATCAGAATTTTTTTTCTAGCTACGCAGTAGAGAAAATAAAGCTACCTGCTTGATACAGTCATAAAATATGCATCGTTATATCCCTTTACCACATCGCGGTAATCAGATATGAACCTTTGCTATCTGCTACATCGAAATCCGGGCCAACAATTATCGCCACAAATGCGACAAGCGTTGATCCCGCAATTAATACATTAAATATACCGCGGCACAAAGCTGTTGTCTTTGTTTCTGGTTAGATTTCGTTTCCATAATACGCCAAAACAGCGCAGATTTAACTGCCGGTTGATTATCCCGGACAGTTCCTAAATACAGAAACAATATTTGTATTAGATCAAACAAAACAAAAATTATGATATGTTACATTCAAATTACTTTTTCGACCTTCTGTCGTTTATAAGTGCGTATACACATTTTTTTTTACGAAACCTTATTTTCTTGTCAACTTCTTTTTAATTGAGACAAACGTTTCCATAAATAGTTACATTACACATTTCGTTATACATATAAAGGGAACGAACAGCGATAGTCAATATTTAACAGGATGCTATATGCTGTCTTAAAATTCCATGCTGTTTCCATGCAATCCCAACAAACAAATAAATATCGACAGGACTTTAAAAGCCTGACAAGCTATTGAACAATTCAAAAAATTAATAACGGATATCTCGGAAATGGTCTATACCACAAAAAGTTATTTGAAATAAATTTCGCGTTTTAAAGAGATCTACAGTTTTTGTACAGTATGTTTTCATCTATCGGTTAACGTTTAACAGTTATACAAGATTATACAAAATTTCTTCCCAATGAAAAGAGCTTCACAGAATATTCACAGAAAATTCAAGATATGCATTCTATTTGCCATGTAAATATCTAAATATCTTTAATGTATGACATTTTAATCAAAATTATTAGGCATATTTTAAAAAATAAAAAAATTGGCAAAATTTTCCATGTAAAAGGTAGTTTGGTATATGGGTATTTTCTTTAAAACCTTTGTGTCGCAACTTTGAAAGATACTGAACTTAAATGCCAAGTTTGATATTCATCTGACTTTTCGTTTTTGAGTTATGATGCTCACACACACATAGACGGACCTGTTTCTAAAAATGCCTTTTTTGGATTTAGGGAGCATCAAAACATCTATTTCCGCTGAAATCTAGATACAGAACTTTTGGGTATACAATATCTTCTATCACGTACCTACTATGTACGTGATAGAGAAAGTAATACTTTTCAGTTGAGGCAGTATTTTAATGCCTAAATAATATTAATTGTTTTTATTATAATTAAATTCAATAACAGCCCACCTTGAAAACAATATATATATAATTATTATTTAAATTGTATGTAAGTCATTGCAAATACTTATTTTTATTGTAAACGTATTTATTAGTGATATGTAAATGTTTATATACTCTAATAGTGCAAAAACTGTGAGAATACTATGTTTTAGGTTGTTAATAATGAGGTAATAATGTAATTTTTGTGACAATAATGTGTCTGGAATTTTGAAAAGTACTGATCATGAAAAGATCGGTAATGATGTAATTTCGCTTACAGTTTGGAATAAGCCAATCAACAGTAAAGAAAAGTTTTAGTTTGAATACTTAAATTCTATTGGACTAGAGTTAGCCAATAAGAGACTGGCATTACCGAAGCTTTAAGGTTTTTACCGTTGGAATTAGTCAGTCGCGGACATGATGTGATAGCGTGCAGATGGCAAAAATTGTGTACTCTGCTAGTAAATACATTAAGAATGTATAAAGTTTTTCTCACGGTTTTCTTTTTATAAAGTGTTGTGTTTTATAAATGTGCAAGTATAAAGAAATAAAAAGAAGTTAAATTTAAAAGTAAATTCTGTGACGTCTTTAATTTTTGTCATATCACGACCTGAACAAGAACTTTTGATTCTATAGTTCGACTGAAGCAGCCGAGGCAGATTTAAATAATATTACGTAAAACAAGCATCAGCTTCACTACTACAAACTTTGGCATCCCAAGCATTTACCAACTTCAAAGCATATCTTCATTATGTAACCTAAATACTTCTTCAAAAGTGTATCCCAAACGTGGAGCTAAATAATTACATAACAGCACAGTTTTTTTTCAAATATACGTAATAATATTACGTAACCTAAAAACCATCTCAAATTGACGCACATACGTGGGGGCTTCTAACATCTCACATCCAGCATCCAGGTAAATAACTTCTTCAAAGTTGACAACAAATACAACGAACCTAAATACTTCTTCACAGTGTGCTTTTCGAAATCTCGATATCGAATTTTTGGGGGCGATACAATACTTCCTCTGCCTACTGCCGGTAGGTAGGAAAGCAAAAGTACGTTTTCGTATTCATTCAGAGGATCCGAAAGCTTGTAATTCAAGCGAAGCCTCATTTAGAAACTTCCGTGGGGAATACAATACTTTCTCAGTCTGCTATAGAGTCTGCTATTAGAGAAAGTAAAAAATTTGCATTTTTGGATTCAGAACATTTTAGTGAAATCTCAATTTCGACTGTTTGGGTGGAATACGACGGTAATACTGAATGTTTTTTAGAATTCCATGTTTCTAATAGCTAACGAAATTTGTTTTTATTTGATAGCTACTTTCTAATGTTTTGCGAGTTGATTACCGTGTAGTTTGTTCGGTTTGCTCTAATAATTTGTTTATTATCATGTTTCAAACACTCTTGTTCACCCAAAAATGTATTTTACTAGAGAACATTACCAGGTTATGATTTTCTACGATTTTAAATAGTGATTAACGCCTAAACAATGTGAAGATCGACCCAGAAATGCATTTGGTAAAGAAGTCCCATCTAAGGTAACAATTTATAGTTGGTACAGCGAATTCAAGAGAGATTGGATTTTTCTTAGTGATGAATTTCGTGAATGACGCCCAAGAGCTGCTGTTAGTAATGAAAATATTGCCGCTGTTCGAGCAATGCTTGAAGAAGATCGACGGACATCTTATGGATTTATTCGGGCGACATTGGGCGTTGGTATGAGTCAAATCTAAAACATTTTACGTCAGCAGACGTGACGAAACTTTGTTGTCGATGGATTCCACATAAACTGACTCCCGATCAAAAACAACAGCGCATTGATTGGTGCAGAAAAACCATGGAAAAATTCAAAGTCGGTACTTCAAATTAGGTTTGCAACATCGTAACTGGTGATGAACCTTAGATTTATTGTTATGATCCTGAAAAGAAAAGCCAATCGACTCAATGGGTTTTTCGAACAGTACCTAAGCCTAAAGAAGTCGAACGAATTCGCAGTGTAGTAAAAAATCTGATGTGTTACACTCACATGACTTTCTCTACTCTTGTACAAACTATTTTTACAAACGCTTATTCTCCATATACTTCATGTTAATCGAGATAAACATTTGCAATCTCTATCTTATTACTAATTTTCTGGTAGATGTAAGGGGAATATATATTTACAAAGGCAATATAGAAATACAGTAGCCTTTAAGCATATACATATCTCTTAATAGCTGGTTGCTAGGTGCAGCACTATTACCTTTGCCACAGATTATAACTCTCTGCATATCCAAGACAAAAAATGAATAACTAATTCCCATTTTAGAAAATAAGTATTGAAAAATTTAAGGGAATAACAAGCAATATCTCGAAAACGGTTCACTCAACAAAAAAAATGTATATGACTTAAATTGTGTATTTTAACGCGATCTACATTTTTGTGTAGTAAAATTTTGTCTATCTCTTATGGTTTACCAGTTACGCAAAAGTCGTTCACAATGGAGAATACTTTTGGAGACATTCCCAGAAAATTCAAGATATACATTTTATTTGTCATGAAAATATCTTAAAACTATGATATTTTAATCAAAATCGTTAGAGCCATTTTTGAGAAAATTAAAATTTTCTAAAAATGTTCCATGTAAAGGGTAATCTGAGGTGGGGGAATTTTCTTGAAAACCTTCGTGTCGCATCTCTGGAAGATACTGAACCTAAATACCAAGTTTGGTGTTTATCCGACTGTTCGTTTCTGAGTTATGCTGTTCACAGACAGACAGACAGACAGACACACACACACAGACAGACACACAGACACACACACGGACATGTTTCCAAAAATGCTTTATTTGGATTCAGGGTTTCTCAAAACACATATTTCCGGTGAAATCTCGGTATCGAATTTTTGGGTGGAATACAATACTTCCCCTACTTACTATACGTAGTAGGGAAAGTAAAAATGGTTGCTAATTTTTTTCTAAAAGGTCATATTGCTACTACAGCATTAAAAGATAGACGTACCACTACTACCGATTGGTTTCGTAAATGTCTGTTTAGCGCAAATTTTTTAAAAAGTTCGTGAAAAACGCCAAAAATGGCAAATAATGTTACATCATGACAAAGCATCGTCGTATACAGCAAAACTAGCAACCGAGTGTCTGGATGCCCTAAAGGTTGGCACCATGTAGCCTCCACCTTACGGCCTTGACGTAGGACCTTGCGATTTCTTTTTATTTCCAAACATTAAAGATAAAATGTGTGGAACCACTTTTTCGTCATGAGAAGAAACAGTGGAACATTATAAAAACCTGGTTTCTGAAGCACCTCACAGGAAGATTGACATCATTGCTTTAAGGACTAGTTTCATCGAATGCAAAAATGTATTGATGTTAAAGGGGAATATTTTGAAACACAATAAAATCATTTACATTTTTTAAAACGAATCCTTGTTTGATTTTCTAAAAATTTTCAGTGTCGCCCTCGTATAATACTTGGTCTACCTGCTGATACAGGAAAATTTGTCAGCAATTTTTTAAGCCTCACGACGGTGTGATAATTTTGAATCAAGACGATTGTCGGCACTTTTGAAGCCGTATATATATTTACCTGCTTACGATGTTGTGGTTACCTTATAGCTCGTTCTCTCGTCTCGTGCGCCAGCTACTCCAGTGGTAGAGCTAGGAGTACTTTCTCAGGGTACGCGCGGGCGGATGTGAAAGGATAACATCAGTTTAAACTGACTGAGAAATTTAATGTGATCTAATACTTGAGCTATTGAAGCGAGTTACCGACCGTTTGAAGATAAAGAATGAAACTGATAATGAATCGCAGCACTCAAAACTATAACAATTGGATTGTTATACCTGCTAACTTCTGCAGTGTCAAATTTACGATTTGAAATAACTGTTTCCGCAATAAAAGAAACTGGAAGCATAACTTGCCGTGAGTCGCTAAAATGCTTACCGGTCAGAACCGTCGCAATAGCCGTTAAATCTTACTCACACAAGCGCGTCACTTGGGGCTTAAAATATCACACAAGCAGTAAGTACCGGTACGGTACCAGAGTAGCTCTCTGATTTAGAATTACACGCTTTTAGTACTTAAGAATACATTAGAACTACTCCCACTAATGTTATTTCACTCCCGAACCAATATTCAACTTCTCTACATGAGCGTCTCTTTTAACTTGTTACTAGGGGACCCGGCTAAAATTTCAGAAATACCTTTCACTTTTCTCAGAATTTCTCTTGCCTCTCTAATTTACAGAATTGTCCTAGTTACGGTGCAAATGTACTTAACTTATAACCTAACTTCGTTTCAAGAATATTTAAGCTAATACGGTTTATCTTCGGCTGTTACTAATAACTTTCGTTAACAAGACTTCCCGATTACCTTTTCCCTTCCGGACAAATCTTTCAACTCCAACTTGTTACATAATACATTGGTTTGATATACGGAAATTATTACAATTATTTCTCTAACTTGCTGTTATTTCTTTATTTAATTATTTATATCCTCCGTCAATAATTATGGTATCACTGGGGTGGTACAAGATGTCATTTTTTGGACGGGGGTTTACAGGATCTCAAAACATATATTTATGTTGGCACCTGGATATCGAATGTTTAATGGAATACTTTGATTCCTCTAGGAAATAGGTGTTAGAGAGGGCGAAAAATGTCCTTTATCCGGTTCAAATCAGTTAAAAAAATATATGCATTTCCATTCAAATCTCGATACTGAATTTTTGGGCGGAATACCTAGTATAGATTTGTAGTACAGAAGGTATACATGTTATTCAGTGGTCCTCAAAACGTGTATGATGGCTCGGATTCGGACTTTTATGTGTCAAGTGCAATACTTCCTCTACCTTCCGTAGATAAGGAAGGGAAAATAAAGGTTGTATCCTTCTCAGTTGGCTGAGCTCCAGTTCAGCGTTGTTATTGATGCGAAGCAAATTAAAACCGTCATCCATAAAAACTGAACTGCAATGCCAAATGAATGCTCCGTCAGAGAAACAAACGCTGGACTGCCCTTAACGATAAATATTACAAATTTACCGGACCATAACTCACGCGTTATTGGATGCAATAGTCGAACGTAGCCCAATGGGATTTCGTGTGCAATGACAACGATTTTATATCGAGGTTTCCGATCCAGAGCATAACTGAGCGCTTGCTTCTATCTGCAAGTTACAACACAAGGTTTTGCAATAAGGTCAAAACCCAGTTTCTTATCTGGCGGGGTGGCTATTGCCCGCATTCCGGAGGTTCCAGGTTCAATCCCCGCCGACCGTGTACTCTGACCCATGGGTTTTTCGTGGTTTCCCCGGGTTGGCAGGCGATGTTGCGGTGCTTCATCTTCTCTAGACTTTTCTGCCCCTCATTTCCTGTATCCATCATTTTTCTTATCTGTTTAAGGGTTGTAGGAGGAGACGAGGTGTTCGGCGGGATGCGGCTGCACGGTGGCTTGCGCTCTCTGGAGGTTTCTTCCCTGGCGTCGCTGCGGGGACTACTCAGTTAGGTATCTCCCCCGAGTGGGCTCTACAGATGGGTGACTGCCAGGGTTTGGTGGTTTGTTGGTAGGACCGGGCGGCGCAGGATATGTTCAATCTGGAAGCGTTACAGACCCCTTCCATGCTTACGCCCGACGGCATCCGTGCCTAGTCGCCCTTCGAGTCTCTTCCTTCATCCCAGGAGTCACGTTAGGTCGTAACAGCCTACTTTCGGTGTTCTGCTCCGGTTTCGGGACCCCTCCGTGATGTATACCTCTATCCTGAAAAGATGAATGTCGGGTAACTTACAGCTCTATGGATCCCGGTCTCTTCATCGTCCGACATGAAGCTAACCAGGTTGAAATAAAGATTAGAAATTTTATACCACATCCAGCTTCCTAATTCTATGTTTTTATGAATGGAATCCAGTGAGATGGCACCGCGGTAGCGCATTGACCTTGCATTCGGGAGGTCCCGGTTTGGCTTCCCATGGCCGAGCACTCTTAACTTTGAAGGTTCTTTTCCTAAGTCAGTAGACAGATATTTCTACCATTTTCTGTCTCCATCATTTCCCTTCATCTGTTTCATGTTCATATTGTAACGCAGCGCTATAGCCCAATGTTATTGAGAGGTTCGGCAGAAGGATGTTGGAGATAAACAAAGATAAGTCACGCTCACCAGCATTAACACCGGAAGCGCTATCGTAATATAACCAGAATTTTTTTGAAGTTTGTTCTTCCCCTACCTCCGAAACTTGTGTTGAGACAGTTCTAGAATGTTCTGTGGAAGGTTCCACTGACTATATAAGCGAGCGTTCTCGCAAAAGTTAGTCAGTTGGTGAGCCAGTTGGCGAAAGATTGTAGAAGTCTTGTGTTTGAATTCCCAGCGAGTAAATCGTACGGAAGAAGTGAAGTCACAGTGAAATTTGAACTGGATTGAAACAGTTACAGTAAATTGAAGGTTAAAAACTGGACAAAGTCACAATGTATTTCAGAGTTGCAACACCAGACAACGCCTATTAATGCACTGCAGCGGGACAATGGAGTTTGTGTTTTGTAGAGATTTCTCCCTGGCAGTGGAATGGCCGGCTGGTGCCTCCTTCTGGGGAGGTGCTAGTTCGTCCCTGGGTGAAAAGGCAGTCTCGTGCCGGCGTCAGGATCGGCGTCTGTCTGGAATCATTAGCGAATTTGCTAGCGCGTTTCATCGTTCGGATGTGGTCGAGTCTCCCCTTCATAAAGGGCCTACAATGGCCTAAGTACGATGCTAAGCTCCAGTACTTGGGGCCCCCCTTCGTCTGACTAATCATGCATAACTAATCTGCATAATAGTTATGATTATGAACAAATTGATACAACTGTAACAACAATAATGATAATAGTAAATGTAATGCATAAATTGTCTGGCAAAGGAAAGGGTTGCTTTGCTGATATTTCTTCTGTGTACATAATAAAGTACACCGTGTCAGGGCAACAACAAACTAATGTGTAAATTAAATAGTATTGAGATAATGTATGGTTTGGAATAATCGGGAGACATTTCCGCACTCGTGCAGTTACCTACTTCTGCTGTAGTGCTACCATCTAGTGGCATTAACGTAAAAGTATAGTGATAGTATGGAAACACAGCGCGGGCAAAGCTTCGAGGACGTCTTCAAGTGTGCACGACCCGTATGTATTTGCCCCATAAGGTAATTACATCATACAATTTGGAAAAAGCTCCTTAAAAACGTGCACAAGTCAAGATGTGCTACCGATCTTGTTGCCTCATTTCATGGAAAAACAACCAGTAACTCGGCAAGGTGTCAAAAGTAGGGTGTTCACGTGCTCTTCTGGTCTTTTACAGAAACCGCCACTGCCTAATCCTAATGAACGGATAAATTACACGTGCCACATTGCCATCACGCAAGGTTCGCTGCGAATAGGGAAGTAATTCATTCACGAGCAGGAGAGGCGGTAGTAGCGCTATTCTCAATTCGCCAAGTGTTACTTGGTTCAGTACGCTGCTGGCAGTGCCAGTGTGAGGTTGCATTGGACTGTTTCCTTCGCCAAGACATGCTTACAATAAGCATGTGCAATTTATACCATTGTAAGATCACTGCAGTGTACGGGAACAAATAAGAGTATTGTTCGACGCTGTTCCAAATGGACGCACTAACATCCATGATGAACCACGAAGTGGGCAACCGTTGTTATGAACTTGCTGCAGACGTGGATGATATGGTCAGACAAACTCGTCACTTCACTTTATTATGTGTGACGTTGTGACACAAAGGTAAGGTTATCGCTCTGTGAGTGTAAAAAATACTGTCCGAGGCCCACGAAACCATGAGAATAGAGCACTGGCATTCGTTCAACGTTACGAGAGTGAAGATGGAAGCTTTCTCAACCAGATTGTCATGGAAAGTAAGACATAGTTTCGGCACATGAAAGTCGAAACAAATCACGAAACTGCCACAAAAATATTTTCAACAAAGTGGCATGTTGAGTTCCAAAGCTGTTTTCTTCCACAATAACGCTTGGCCGCATACTACTGTATGCATTTAAATTCTCCTGCAACAGTTCAAGTGAAAGATTTCTGACCATCCGACATATACCTCTGACTTGGTTCCGAGTGACTGTTACCTGTGGCTTGGTTCACGTCGGTTTGAAGCGAATAGCAGAGAGGATTTCAAACGGTACCAAAAATGCCTGTGTGTAAATAAAGATTATGTTGAAAAATAGTTTAACGGTTTACTTTTCAAATGCTGCAATAAACGCGTCAAAAATAAAGCAGTATTTCTTAAAACAGTTATCGTAATTCACTTTCCCAAATGCCATCCTATATTTCTAACTAACATTAAATGAGATCTATGAGGCGGGTGTTAAAAAGTCCGGTCTCGTAGGAAAAGTGAAAAATTTGAAAGTAATTTTAATTGGTTGGGGTAAACATAATAATGGTGTAATGGATGCCAGAGCTGTAACTACTTCATACAAAAGAAAGCCAAAATTCTGATTCTGCATGCCTCAAGTCTCTCCCAGCGGCATACCTGACGAACTTCATCGTCGCCATCCAAGCAAACGCAAACCCAAACCCCCACAACGATCTGTATGTCGATTCTTAAAACTCTTCCAGAAGACAGGTTCTGTAGCAGAGAGATCTCGCACAGAGCGCCCAAGATCATGGGGTTCTATAAACATCTAGGAGGCAGAAGCTATAGCGTTTAAAATCCATACAATCAAGTAACATTTAACACTGAATCTACGGCTGTACTTCATAGCTTTTAATTTCAATTCCTACACACCAAAAATGTCTGTATGTCAAACTATGACTGCATTGACACTACATTTTTAGAACAGAAACTAAATAACCTTGGCAATACAGCAGAGCAGGTTTCACGGCCCTTAGACGGCCGACGATGAAGCGCGAGGCATAAAGTGTGAGTTGAATTCTTGCAAACGTGGCACGTGTTTTATATTTGATGCGATACAGTGCGTATTAAGGGAAGTAACTCTATTCGGGTACCGGTATTCTGTTCCCCCAAAAGGATTCATTTATGATTCATACGTCCGTACAGAATCTGCGAGTGCTGTAAGGAGATTATTTCAAGACAGATTTCATGATGTTCAAGCTCCAGGTCCAACTATGATTCATAGATTAGCAAATAAATTATTTGAAACGGGCCTTCTTGATAAATCATGTACAATACTTGCAGATAAAACTCTGCATAACATTAAATAGGCTCCGGAAATTCTCCTAGAAAATCACTTTGACGTCTTTCCCAGCAAATGGAAATTTCCTATGGCTCTTTTCAAACGGCTACAAAGTTACTCAAGTTAAAGCCCCATAAAATTACTCCAGTGCAAGAACTTAAACCGGGCAACCCTGCATTAAGGATGGGATTTTCTGAATGGACTTTGAATCAGATACATGACGGTCAAATGGACCCTAATCTAATTCTCTTTTCGGACAGATCGTGATCCCACCTAAGTGGGTATATTAATATACAAAACAATCGTTATTGGAGTTTTGAAAAGCCTAACCACCTTCAGCAGGAAGCCCTAAATGATAAACAAAATAGGAACGTGGTGCTCAAATTAAATTGAGTTTTATTTATGGATGCTCTTTAACTATTATGGCTCTTAGCGTCCCATTCTATATTGGGCATGAAACACCGGTAATTTTGCTCAGAGGCCTCTTTATCAGGCTTGAGGTTCTTTTACGTGCCGTAAATCTACGATACGGGACCACCGGCTTTACTTCCCTTCCGAAGGAAGCCATGCTAAGGATTTTTACGCCCGAAAAAAAATCCATCGCGCTCCGCCGAGTTTGAACCCGAGGCCTCGGGAGCTAGAGGCTAGCACGGTAATCACTACACCACGTAGGACGACAACGTGCTGCTCTATTAGCGGCGAGAGAATAATAGCCTTTATTTTTGCGGAAAAAATAGTGATAGTGCAAAACATTTTGCCCACATTTGCTGGCCAATTAACGGAGAATGAAATGAGTTACTGGAATTTCGAGCAAGATTCTGCGACGGCACATACAGCCAACTCCTCCTTACAGGAAATCCATGAAGTATTTGAAGATAGGGTTATCACTAACAACATATGGCCCCCGGGTTCCCCGGATTTAACCTCCTGCGATTGTCATCTCTGGGGGGGGGATTAAAAGAGAAAGTTTACAAAACAAATCCAAACACCTTAGAGGAACTTAAAAATAACATTCGTCAAGAAATTACTGTAATTTATCAGAGGGAACTCAGCGTTTAATGGCGTGTAAGTACCAGAAATGCTTGAACAACGAAGAGAGGTACTTCCAACTTCTCCTGGCTTGATATATGTGAGAACTGATTTTTTTAAGTGTTTAATTTTTGTTTCTTTGTTAGAAATAACTTAGGCGACCAACCGTAGTATATTTACTGCGGGCGTGCTCTCACCCGCTCAGCGCGCATAGCAAGCAGCACCGCCGAACGGCTAGGAGCCGTGAAACCTGTTCTGCTCTATGCTCATCACTTCTTTATCAAATAAAGGCAATCAATGCTTCCATAAACAACACTTTCTCAGGAAAATATTTAAATAATTTCGGAGCTCCGCAAGGGTCTGTATTAGCACCTCCACTTTTAATCTCTATGTTAATGATTTAAAATCCAGTATTGATGCGGAATGTATTACGATATATGCTGATGATATTTGCTTTACTGTGTCATCAGGATGTGTAAATATCCTAAATGAGAAAGCAGTTAAAGCTGCTGTTAATTTTAAAACGTGGTGTGGAGCAAACAACTTTTTTAACGTCAAAAAACAGTGTGTATCTTTTAACTTTTTTAAAACAATTTTTAAGTTTTCTTTTAATTGCGAAAATATTCTGTTAGAGACTGTTTACACTTGTGGTTTCCTTGGAAGCAAATCTCGATTATAATGTTCATCTAGATCATGTTTGTTATAAACTTAGTCAACTTTGCTACATTTTAAGCAGATTGAGGTATTATTAAACACAGATGCACATTTACCAGTTTATTTTAGCCTGGTTCAGACTGGAATTTATGCAACCTTTTACTCCGGGATGGTGCGAGTAACATTCAAAGGGGTTTTGTATTCAAAAAGGATTACTTACATTAATTTTTAATTTGCATCCTAAAGAGTTTTTTCAACAGGTCCTCAGACAAGATGGTATTTTAACGGCCACTGTGTGTGTGTGTCTAAAGTGGTTATGTTCTACAAAATGAATATGCATCTATTTCAACCATATAATCTGGTTCTTAACTATGAAACAACAAACTTATACATATTAGTAATTATAGAACTATTTTTTAGCAAGTCACCAATTTTTTCAACAAGCTACATTATAAACAATTTACCTCGTAATTTATTTAACATCACCAGTCTTGACACCCTTAAAACGAAGGTGAAACATCATCTGATGAGTAATACCATTATAATTTTCATAAATTATTTAATAATTTGTAATTCAATATTGACGAGTAGATCTGTATTATAGTACAGCCAATGGCAAAAAAACCTATCTATCTATGAACACATTGGATAATTTAGCGATATGACATTAAGAATAAACAAAAGTATAGCCATCTATGTCTATATGAGACCTGTGACAAACTAAATAGCACTTCTTTATTTTTGTGATTTGACTAGCAGAAACGTAGTAAATTACAACTTAATGATTAGTGCTAAATCATAGATTTTCAGCAACATGACTTTGCAGAAGTAGCAGTAAACATAACTAAAAATCTGATGTGTTACAATCACATTACTTTCTCTACCCTCTATCGCTTGTTAATGGTATAAAACTATTCTTACTAAAGCTTATTGTGTGTTTCATTTTACGAGGGGCATGCAACAAGTTTTGCAAGTGTCACCTTAAAGTCCAAACTAAGGATGGAGTTAAAAAACTTATTCTCACAATCCTTCAAATTAGCCTGTATCTCTCTCCACACACAACTGTATACATGCAACAGCTTGTCAAAAGCACTACAATACTCAGACTGAGGTATTGTCAACAGAGCTGAGTTTACACCCTGTGCAAGGTCCTGTACTCCATTAAAAGATTTTCCACCAATGCAAGATTTCACTCGAGGAAACAACCAGAAGTAGCATGATGCAAGGCCAGGACTGTAGGGTAAATGGTCAGGCAACTGGAATTAGGCAGCTTCCAGTCTCCTCAAATTTTGTAGCGGGAAATCGATGATCCTTGGGTCGTTGTTGCCTGTTGCAGTGTTCTTCTTCCTCGGCTATTGGTGCTCCTCGGTTGTTGAGTATTCCATTCCTAACGGTATCTAATAATTAACTCTCAGGTTCTAGTGGGTGAGGCAAGTTAAAAATACACTGCAACTTTCCCTTAATCAATGAAGTTTATTTCACAGTTTGAATAATTCTGGGTGGCTAGGTTTTCCCATTATTATAATAAAAATCCTACTACTTTAAGTTAGTCAGGAGCCTAGCTATATTCACACGCACCCCACCCTTGTGCACGCACGTGCATCTTTAGCACCTCGTGTGGACGTGACTTCTCGATTAGATATATTTGGAATAAGAGCGGTCTCTAAGGCTTTGCCTGGCCTTATATACGGGAGCCTAGTGACGCTCACCTCTGCGTTTGAAAATGTAACGACGTTTCCTATTGGCCCTCAGGTCGCGTTACCCTGACATGTATGAGAATGTGTGGTTCCAAATCCGTGCGCTTAGGCGCCATGATGTAGCGTTGTACAGCTCGGCGATAGGTACGGTCTTTATGATTTCTTGGAATTCTTACTAGCTCGCCCGTGACTTACAATCAGCTCTATACAAATGTTAGGTGTTGAATATTTTAACATGTTGGTGAATTATATTATTACTGTACAATTCTTATATGTATGGTTCCCCTTTCATATGTACAATTCCATATATGTGTATAATACATCCCCTTTCAATTTGCTGCTGTTCTGTGAGGAGACCCATTGTCATGCAAAAGCAACAGCCTTGAACGCCGCCTCCTCAGCTCTTCAAATAAAGGATTCAAAACATAAGAGCCATAGTATTCTCCATCGATTGCCATTCCTTCTGGCATGCAGTCAACCACTAACGGTCCTTCATAGTTGAACACGTGAACATTTGCTTCCGAGAACGAAAATCTTGTCGAAGATGGACTGGTCTTGGATCATTCTCATTTCCCCAGACACAATTCTGAGCTTTATTTGGTGTGGTATAATAATGAAAGCAACTTTTATCACCAGTGCATGCATTTGTCAAACGTTTAGGGCTATTAGGTGGAAACATGCTCAGCGGTTTCCTTGCACATTCCTTTCTCCTCTTCATTGGTTAGAGAATGCGGAACACATTTTGCACAGACTTTTCGCAGCATTAAATGTTTGTGACAATGCTGCCATCGCTGATACCGAGTTCCATATGTAGCATATCAACAGTAATATATCGATTTTCCTCCACCAAGTTGAGGCACACTTTGAATTGTTCTTTCGTTCACAGCTTCCTGAGGCTGGCCGCAACGAGGATTGTCTTTCAAAGTCTCTCGCCCTTCTTCAAATGATCGAATCCATCTTGCAATGATATCAAATGAACACGTTCACCATAAATAGCTAACTAGCTGACGCAGGTAATTCTTTCTTCCCCACGTTTAGGCGCAATATGACGCAGCCACGCTCCGTCCTCGAACAATGAAGCAATACCTTTGCCTCACGGTTGCTGCTTGTCTCCTCCCAGTTGGTTGTTCTTTTGCCACGGCTACTCCAGCATGAAATCTTAACCTCGGGGTATGCGTGGGTGTGTACAGAGAAACACACAAACGCTGTCTTGGAACACTTTTATTCACTATTTAAAATAATACTTTAGGTTTGCCGATCACTTTTAAATGCATACGAAGTCACTTTGTCTTTACCAAGACCGAAGAATAACTACAGCTAAGCGTTCTACCCTCTAGCATGTTCGCCACCATTTTTCTCCACACGACGAGAATATCATCTGCTCTCTCAAAGCACTCAGGACAGACTGATCTACCCACGCTAATACAAGGAAAACCAACGCCTAAACTTCCCCTCTCTCCCCTCAAACGCTCTCCTCAAACTTAGCGTCATGAAGCTTGGAGTGGCCTTCACCAGGCTAAGTGCAGCTGTACTCGGCTGTTTACCAGGATAAACTTGCCTCAATGATATTTACCCTTTCTACCTGAGGCTGGTCCCTAATTAACAAAACTGTGCCTGTCTTGTCTTTCTGTCTCTTTTACAGTCAACAATTTTCACAATGCTTCTCCTTTTTATACATACACTGATTTTAAATATATTATTACTTATTTTATATCCTATCCTTCTCAGAATATTATGATAATTATTGCCTTTATAATTCCGGCTTCAAGTCCTAGTTCCTCTTTCACGTAGCTTGTAGCGTGTGGAAATGTAGAATTGATGTTCTCTTTAGAAACATCCATGATTTTTCACCAATTATTGACACAGGACTGAACTCAACAGACTGTGCGATGCATATTAAAGCTTAAACTCGCACTTGCGTATATTTTGATAGTTTAAGGCAATTGTTGCCAGCCGTATTAGTTACATTTTTGTAACCATTATTGTCCAACAATGCATAGGCTGGTTGCAAAACTTTTTGAATGCCCCGATTTAATCGATATAAACTTTGCAGAAGTAGCTACATAACATATTTCGTTATGTATATACAAAGGAAACAGTGATAGTCAAATGTTTAAGAACTAGACGCTTTATGCTGGCCTTAAAATACAATACTGTTTCCATGAAATTGCGAGAAACACCTCAAAATTGACAGGCTTCAAAAGAAAAGGTATTGAACAATTCAAAGCATTAATGGCAGATATCTCGGAAATAGCTTATGCCACAAAAAAACTTTATTTGGAATAAATTGTGTGTTTTAAAAAGATCTACATTTTTTTGGTGTAGTACTTTTTCGTCTATCGCTTAACGTTTACCAGTTGCACAAGATTAGACAAAATTCCTTCTGAAAGAAATAATTAAATTAAATTGAGTTTTATTTATGGACGCTCTTTAACTGTTGTGGTCCTTAGCGTCCCATTCTATATTGGGCGTGAAAGAACCCTAATTTTGCTGAGAGGCCTCTTTATCAGGCTTGAGGTTCTTTTACGTGCCGTAAATCTACGACATGGGACCATCGGCTTTGTTTCCCTTCCGAAGGAAGCCATGCTAAGAATTTTTACGCCCGAAAACATCCATCGCCCTCCGCCGCGACCTTGGGAACTAGAGGCTAGCACGGTACCACTAGTCCATGGAGTACGATGTGTCGCATCTTTGGAAGATATTGCATTTAAGTACAAAGTTTGGTATTTTTCCGACTTTCGTTTTTTGAGTTACACCGTTCACAGACACACGCCGGCCTTTAATAAAAGTATTTTTCTTGGATTTTGGGGCTTCAAAACATATATTTCCGGTGAAATCTCTGTATATAATTTTTGGGTGGAATACAATACTACTTACTATACGTAGTAGAGAAAGTAAAAAATGAACAGGGTATCTTTTGGTTCTAATACTGTTTACAGTAATAATTAGAAGAAATCCTCCGAATTTTCCTTCAGCGTTCCGAATGCAAGTTTGGATACGTAAAGTTTAAAGGTATTCGAATATTTTGCTCATAACAGCTTTTGATTGACTTTTATTTTGGTGATTTTAAATATTTAATAATAGTATACCAGCAGACCTATTGTTAATAGCAAAGATCGCTGTACCTTTCCATGATTTGATTTTAACCTGACATTGCTTCATACATTTATCGAGAAAGTCTCTAACTTGATTTGTTTGGATCGTTAAGAATCCAAGATACCACATACACTTCTACGTGTAAGAGGTATAGGTATGTATATTTAAGGTGTACGGAGTAAAATGCTGTTAACACTGATATAGAAGTAGATTCAACTGATGTAATAAAATATCATATTAATAGATATCTGCATTTATTGCAGAAAGAAGCAGAATACAAGAGAGCTCAATACAGTGCTTTTCCTTGACACTGCGGCCGCCGTACGGCTTCTCACGCGCCGGCTGCCGCAGCGCGGACTTCCGGCAAAACAGTTATAATATCCTCGGAAACGCCTAACGTCACAGTTACAATTACAAAAATAATAAGCATATAACATAACATAGGAGATATTGGAAATGTTGTCCTCTAACCACAAGTTTCTGACATCTTTTTCGGAAACTTTCATTGACGCTGAAGAGTTAAGTATTCGAAATTTGAGTAAAGTTATCCCCTGATGTTTTTCTTTTAGTTGTAATAATTAACACAATATTTATGTTTAGTCAATTAAGAGTTTTACGTACCTTATTTTTCTAGGAAATTAGTTAATATTACCAAACTATTATTTGATTGCAAAAATGTATATTTAAAAACAATATACAAAAATACAAGCCTTTAATATTTTAAACCTTCATGGATTTTGTGTATGAGACGATATTAAGTTTTCGAAAATTATTTTCAGAAAGGTTGGGTACAAAACACAAGGTAAATATGTTATAGTCCATCACTAGTGTTTTTATCCATACCCAGAGGGATGAGTTACCGTGAAACGGGATTATTGTGTAGCAGCTAGGAAATTGCAAAACTTACCCGGCACATATGTTAACTTTTTATTTTAAATTTATATATTCGTTAACAATTCGTTAATCAGCTTCCCTTAACATTTTAGAAAATAATATGCTCAAATACAATGTGATAAACTCTTTCACTTTTCTACATTTAGAGTTGCCATATCAATTTAAAGACTTTATGGAAGAGCAACGAACACAATAAGGTTACATGAAATGCGAAAATATAAATGCTTCCCCCGTAAAAGAATTTAGAAAACAGAAAGAGTTAAAGGTTTAATTTCAAAGCTTACCAAACAGGTTTAAAGATAATTTGAAAAGGCCGAAAAAATCACACTTGGTGAATTATGCCGGAAATCTCGCTGTCACGATGTCTAGTTGTTAGCGGCTCGGTCCCTGGCTGAAGAGCGACTGCTAGTGCCTGCCCAGGAGTTGCTGGAAACGTCCATTAGCATGAGGCGCTGGCGTCAGTGGCGTGTAGCAACCCAGCCAATGATGACTGTACATGATGCTTTAGGTACGTAGTGGAGTGATGCATTACGTCACTCATGGCGATATGTTCTTCGAAGCTTTAGCTGTTAACATTCTCTGTCGATGAATGACGTCATCATCTCTGAAGCACTGTGACGTATTTTATGCTAGTTGCATAAACCATGACCATGGTGGAGGCGAAAACGGCACAATAGTTAGTTTGAACAAGTATGGATTGGTTGAAATTTGTGGAAATTACAATATTAGGGACCGTACATACTAAAGGAATCATTATACACACCTGTTATATCCGTTTCTATAACGCTAAATTATTACATGTTCCAAAACGTCATATCGGATAATTGCATTTCGGACGTTCGTTGCAAGAGCTCAATACCATAATTAAAGTGATTGGTAGGAAAATTTCTAGTGAACTACTCTCTATTGTAATTTGGAGGCAGCAAGAGTTCCAAACTTTCATATTATAAACGTACTTCTAACTGTTGTATTGTAATACAACGTACTCTCTATTGTAACCTGGAAGCAGGGACAGTTCCAAGAGCTTACATCATATACATACCTGTAACTGTTGTATCGTAATACAACGTATTCTCTATTGTAACCTGGAAGCAGGGACAGTTCCAAGAGCTTACATCATATACATACTTGTAACTGTTGTATTGTAACACAACGTACTCTCTATTGTAACTTGGAAGCAGGGACAGTTCCAAGGTCTCACATCATATACATACTTGTAACTGTTGTATTGTAACACAACGTACTCTCTATTGTAACTTGGAAGCAGGGACAGTTCCAAGGTCTCACATCATATACATACTTGTAACTGTTGTATTGTAACACAACGTACTCTCTATTGTAACTTGGAAGCAGGGACAGTTCCAAGGTCTCACATCATATACATACTTGTAACTGTTGTATTGTAACACAACGTACTCTCTATTGTAACTTGGAAGCAGGGACAGTTCCAAAGTCTCGCATCATATACATACTTGTAACTGTTGTATTGTAACACAACGTACTCTCTATTGTAACTTGGAAGCAGGGCAGTTCCAAGGTCTCACATCATATACATACTTGTAACTGTTGTATTGTAACACAACGTACTCTCTATTGTAACTTGGAAGCAGGGACAGTTCCAAAGTCTCGCATCATATACATACTTGTAACTGTTGTATTGTAACACAACGTACTCTCTATTGTAACTTGGAAGCAGGGACAGTTCCAAAGTCTCGCATCATATACATACTTGTAACTGTTGTATTGTAACACAACGTACTCTCTATTGTAACTTGGAAGCAGGGACAGTTCCAAAGTCTCGCATCATATACATACTTGTAACTGTTGTATTGTAACACAACGTACTCTCTATTGTAACTTGGAAGCAGGGACAGTTCCAAGGTCTCACATCATATACATACTTGTAACTGTTGTATTGTAACAGAAGTACTCTCTATTGTAACTTGGAAGCAGGGACAGTTCCAAAGTCTCGCATCATATACATACTTGTAACTGTTGTATTGTAACAGAAGAACTCTCTATTGTAACTTGGAAGCAGGGACAGTTCCAAAGTCTCGCATCATATACATACTTGTAACTGTTGTATTGTAACAGAAGTACTCTCTATTGTAACTTGGAAGCAGGGACAGTTCCAAAGTCTCGCATCATATACATACTTGTAACTGTTGTATTGTAACACAACGTACTCTCTATTGTAACTTGGAAGCAGGGACAGTTCCAAAGTCTCACATCATATACATACTTGTAACTGTTGTATTGTAACATAACGTACTCTCTATTGTAACTTGGAAGCAGGGACGTTCCAAAGTCTCGCATCATATACATACTTGTAACTGTTGTATTGTAACAGAAGTACTCTCTATTGTAACTTGGAAGCAGGGACAGTTCCAAAGTCTCGCATCATATACATACTTGTAACTGTTGTATTGTAACAGAAGTACTCTCTATTGTAACTTGGAAGCAAGGACAGTTCCAAAGTCTCGCATCATATACATACTTGTAACTGTTGTATTGTAACACAACGTACTCTCTATTGTAACTTGGAAGCAAGGACAGTTCCAAAGTCTCGCATCATATACATACTTGTAACTGTTGTATTGTAACAGAAGTACTCTCTATTGTAACTTGGAAGCAGGGACAGTTCCAAAGTCTCGCATCATATACATACTTGTAACTGTTGTATTGTAACAGAAGTACTCTCTATTGTAACTTGGAAGCAAGGACAGTTCCAAAGTCTCGCATCATATACATACTTGTAACTGTTGTATTGTAACACAACGTACTCTCTATTGTAACTTGGAAGCAGGGACAGTTCCAAAGTCTCGCATCATATACATACTTGTAACTGTTGTATTGTAACAGAAGTACTCTCTATTGTAACTTGGAAGCAGGGACAGTTCCAAAGTCTCGCATCATATACATACTTGTAACTGTTGTATTGTAACAGAAGTACTCTCTATTGTAACTTGGAAGCAGGGACGTTCCAAAGTCTCGCATCATATACATACTTGTAACTGTTGTATTGTAACACAACGTACTCTCTATTGTAACTTGGAATTAGGGACAGCTCCAAAGTCTCGCATCATATACATACTTGTAACTGTTGTATTGTAACAGAAGTACTCTCCACGATGTGAACGTTATTTTTCGAACTGGTTATAAGCATATTCGAATATGGACGTAGTACAAAGTTGTAGGCCTGTTATTCTGAAACTGTATGTGTACTTATGGATGGACAATCGTAATGTTTCTTCAAAATTAAGTTGTCAGCATTTGGCGACGCTCCAGCTCCAAGGAATTAGCCTTTTCCTTGCAGAATCTCTACCCTCTCTTGTGAATATACCTACTTTTAGCTATCAAGTATATAGATAGTACACAGTGTCTGCGTAGACTTGGGTGGCAAAGGAAATCCTGCTAAACAGAATCTAAACAGGTACTAAAAGATTCCCCATGGGTTTCTCTTTCGTAGTTAGCATCACTCTGGGAGGGAAAAATTCCCTTTACTGGAAACATCATGTGTGTTTACAACTTTAGAAGAAAAAAATTTGCATAAAATATAACGTGGCAGTGTTCCTCGATGCGAGGTTGTCTCCAAGCAGAAGTGGAAGCGGCGTACAGAGCACAGAAGGGATGCCAACATAACGAAAAGCAAACATCTTGAAATCCTTACGGGATCTGCACAGGGTTTACATTCATCAAAGTGTGTACAGTTTATTGCCCGCTGCCTGTTACAAGTCGCTAGTTCGTGTGCCTCAAATTTATAACCAGTTCTATGTACCTGCTACAAATTATTCTTACGAATGTTTATTTTTCTATCTTCTACATTTTAATCCAAATAAACCTTTACAGAAATACCTACATTACACATTTCGTTATAGGGAACAGCGATAGTCAAATGTTTAACAACTGGACGTTGAGAAAATTTTTATTTTTGCCCCAAATTTAAAAAATATTAACTTTGTAATTTAACTGTTTCTTTAAATATTTAATATTTATGTTTGCCTCGGCTGCGTCAATATTTATTTTAGAGACATGAATGTGTTGGCAGGGTTGTGGTACGACTAAGAATGTAGGGTTACACAGATTATAGTTTTACTTCACTCCGTTTTTTAATGCTTGACCCGATTTATATAACACTTCACTGATAGAGAGCTGTGAGATTCTCTTTATTATTAATTACACTTTTTAACACGTAAAACTATTTTTGTCTCACACGAATACATATTAATTTCTTGAGGACACTTTTTGCGTCTGGTTACAATCACTGTTTGCAGGCAACTGACTTCTGAATTTGTAAATTTTTCTCCTTTTCAATTTCTGATTGGCTAATCCTAGTCCAATAGAATTCGTTCATTTAACTAAAGCTTTTTCTGGTTGTTGATTGGCTATTTTATAAACGCTCATGAAATTTACATTATTCCTTCCAAGAATCTGAAGTAGTATTCTTAAACTCTCAAACTCATTATTGACTCAAGGTTACCTCATTGTTAGCAGCCTTTAACTTAATATTCTCACAGCTCCTACATTATTCAATTGCGTAATGCATTCAAATAACATTATTGAATATGTTTACAATAATATAAGCATATGCAATGACTGTTGCATACATTTTACAAATTATTACATACATATTTCTTCAAGGCGGGCTGTTATTGAATTTACATATTATATAATTAGACTGAAATTATTTAAGTGTTAAAAATACTGCCTCAACGTTATACGGTGGGCTTAAAATTCCATACTATTTCCATGACATCGCGAGAAACAACTGAATGTTGACAGGGCTTTAAAGCAATGGCTAAATATTATAGAATTTGATTCTTTAATAACGGATCTCAAAAATGGCTCATGCCACAAAAAGTTACTTAAAATAAATTGTGTGTTTAAAAGAGATCTACATTTTTACTTTCTCTACTACGTATAGTAAGTGGGGTAAGTATTGCATTCCACCCAAAAATTCGATACCGAGATTTCACCGGAAATATATTTTTTGTGGCGCCCTGAATCCAAACAAAGTATTTTTGGAAACATGTCGGTGTGTGTATCTGTCTGTGAACAGCATAACGCAAAAACGAAATTCGGATAAATACCAAACTCGGTATTTGAGTTTAGTATCTTCCAAGGATGCAGCACGAAGATTTTTAAAGAAAATCCCCCCCTAGACTAACATTTACAACGAACATTTTCATTTTTTCAAAATAGCTCTAACGATTTTGACTAAAATAACATACCTTTAAGATACTGTCATGGCAAATGAAATATATATATATTGAATTTTCTAGGAATGTCCCCAAAAGTCCTCTTCATTCTAAACGACCTTTGCAGAACTGGTAAACCGTAAGAGATAAACAAAATTTTACTACACAAAAATTGTAGATTTGGTTAAAACACGCAATTTATGTCACACATTTTTTTTTGAGTGGACCATTTCCGATATATTCCTTATTATTTGTTTTAATTTTCCAATACTTATACTTTTTCTCAAATTCGTTATTCATTTTTTTTATGTCCTGGACATACAAAGCAAATGGAATGCGCCACATAGCAAGCAGCTCTTAAAACATTTGCTATCACTTAGAGCCTCCAAATGTTTATCTCGATTAACATGAAGTAGATGGAGATTAAGCATTTGTAAAAATAGTTTGTACAAAGGTATAGAAAGTCATGTCAGTGCAACACATCAGATTTTTTGTGTAGCACGCCTTCGTCTATCGCTTAACGTTTACCAGTTATACAGAATTATATAAAATTCCTTCCAAATGAAGAGTACTTCATTGACTATTCCCAGAAAATTAAAGATGTACATTTTACATGTCGTGTAAAGATCCTTTAATATGTGGTATTTTAATAAAAGCATTATTATCATTGTTTAAAATGTCAAAGTTTCGAAAAATGTTCCATGCAAGGGGTAGTTTGGGTGGAGGTGGTTTTGAAAATCTTCGTTTCGCATCTTTGGAGTTCATAGACAGACACACGAGCACACACACGAAATGCTTTTTTGGGTTCAGGCCTCAAAGCATATATTTCTGGTGAAATCTTGACATCAAAGTTTTTGGACTTCATCGCAAACAATCCGCAAATGTGGAAAGTTTTACCTCGATTAAAACGAAGTAGATAAAATATAAATTTTCCTAAGAATAATTTATATACCCGCTAATAAGCGATAGAGGGTACAGAAAATCATATAATGTAACAGAAACATACTTAATTGTAATCAGGATAAATCCCTGCAAAAACAGCTACATTACACATTTCGTTATATATACAAAGGGAACAGCGATAGTCAAATGTTTAACAACTGGACGCTATATGCTGGCCTTAAAATTTCATACTGTTTCCATGACATCGCCAGAAACAACACCGCTGTGTGATTATTGAAATATCTCGCGAGAAAAATTCTCAACAAATGCTGCATATCAAGTAAATCTGCTGAATGATAATTGAGTGCAGGAAACGATGTAGAGTGAAATTTCTCAAGCGAATCCAAAACACTGCTTGACATATACACATTACTTTCACACCTGAGACTAAAAAATTCCCTAGGGCATGGCGTCAAATTGCCTTTACAGTTCTGTAATGGCTCTACCCGGAGCTCTGCATGGAAATACCACCAACCAATTTATTTAACACACCAAAATTGCCTTTTTACTCTCACCAGCTGTTAATTAATTGGACTGTCCACCTACCACTAGAACTCATGTTGATCAAAATTTAAACTGTAGCGTACAGTCATAGGATAACGAAATAAAGCCTCATTTCGACCTTTAATTAATAATGGAGCTATTAACTATGTTTAAAACTGACATTCACACATCTAGTCACACCTCTGCCCACTAACCCAAACATCTGAATGGAAACAACCTGTAAACATACCTCAACAAGATTGTTAAACAAATAGATTTTGTGCATCCGTTTTGTGCTTTAAAAAGGGTGGGTAGATGGGAGGCAGGCCGTGAGGGATGAGGAAAGAGACCAGAATGGCGACCGCGTGCGGGGTCGTTAATGTTTCCAGATTGAACGCCTTTAACGTTCCGAGCGTACCCATTGGGTTCCCTGAAGGAGCCCGAAGCATCCCGAGCGGCCCTTGCACGACGTCAGGAAGAAAGTCCTCTGGTCCTACAACCCTGAAAGAGGTGACAAGGATGATGATGGGTAGAGGAAATGAGGGGTAGGAGAGTCGTGGTAGAACGTGCCTCAGCATTCACCTGCCGACCCGGGGATACTGATGCAGACATTGAAATAATTAAAGTGCAACACAGCGGTGTAGTTTTGAACCCCAAAACCACTTCTCTGCTTTTAAAATTAATTTCTTTCCTGATTACTGCTTTAAGTCCTAGTAATCACTTGGATTGCTGCCGTAAGGCACACAAGTACTAATATGTTTTAAAATGTTACGAAATACTCCTAAGGGTTCCATAGATGAAACTTACAAATCTTGCCCTTTTTATCTAAATGCTATCAAAATTTTGTCACTAACTGCTGTACCTCAATTTTTTTTAATATAATGCAGATAAATTTAATACTTTTTGAGAAAAACATTCATTTCATTATGCTAATTAATCGGGTGTTCCAAATGACGCAGAAACAGCAATTTTGAGAAATAAAAATACAGCCAGATTATTTACATTTTAATATATAGAATTTTATTCACTACTCTGGTTGTTTCAGAAACAATTAAACATTAATATATATTAAAATTTAACCTGAATGATCGAATTAATTATGTCATATCTTGATCAATTTAAAAGTGTAGCAAAAAGCATTTGCCAGTTAGGTTTCAAACTACATTGCTTGGAATGTTTTTAATGAGCAAAATCAAACTCAAGTATAAGGCATTGGAAGTACATACAGGCCATTAGGCCGTGTGCTCCTGGGCATTTAAATGGTCACATGTTGAAGCCTTAAATGGCTCTGAAAGCAAAAGACCTCGTATGAAACTGAAGCTAAAGGTTCAAAACATCTTTTGCACATAAATATTAATTTTTTTTGATTTTTTGAAAGCTTTCACCAGATTTTAGCTATGATAAGATAACGTCGTCGTTTCTAACGCTCCTCATATTTGATCTCAGGGAAGACCTCATTCCACCAAGCGATGACTGGATCCATTTCTGAGTTAGGAGGTGCCCAGCGGGCGGAATCCGTTACCTCAGGCGGTAGGGTTATGATGAGGATAGCGGTGGAATGAGAGGACCTACAGCTTTTACCGTGGACTCCGAACATGTTAAGCCTTGGGGGTACTTCAATAAGCAAGTCAGAGGTGAAGACGTGGATAGCGCCGACTTAAAACCGCCACCCCAGTGCCGGGAATCGAAACCCGGACCCTCAGTACGAGAGCCGGAAGCGAAAACACTGCGCTACCCCGGTGCACCCTTAAGCTAATGCTCATAAATAAAACGCTATCGCTTGGAAATTTTCCGAGCGACCCCCCGTGGCGTGTTGTCAAGCTTGGAACTGTTACGGAACTCTGCGACTCTCTGCTGACTTGCGCCGGCCTCGCTCTGCAACCCATGCCTACGTCTCCTGCAGTTCCTTCATCTCACTTAAAAGAAACTCGTCTAAAATGGCCAGGCGGATGTTGACAAAAATAAGATAAACTTTCGCTGTCTGGTGCTGAGAGGGAATTGACGAACAAAAAGCAAATAAAAAGAATACATTTCTGGCTCTCCATAGGAGTAAATGATTCGCAATTATTTCTGAAGACTCTAAAATGAAAGCATTTATGCAAACCTTTCAAGATTTCTGTTTGACTGTGCTGGTTTTATCCGGATATTTGTATGTATATGAAGTGTGTCCAGCTTTTCTGTTGCTTTTAACTGCAAATTGGATCTCTCGCAGTTCCAGCCATTTGTGCAAATGCTAATTGAACACATCAAAGCTAGAGAGCGGATCCAAAGCTTTAGCTAATATATTTTCATTCGCGGACTGAAGGATGCCATGAATAAACAACCCATATAGCTTCTATTTTTAAAACACATGGGACAAAAAAAACAAATTCAGTCATAGTCCCTAGGAATAAGTTCAAAATCGCAGGTAACATTTGCTCAGCTTTCGCACATATGAGCAGTCTAAACTGCCCTTACTTACTCCCTTGAGAACTTATAGTGGGGACCAAGACGGTCAACTTTAGCATGGGAACTCATGTCCGGAAATGTACAGTTTTCCCAAGTAAAATACTATCATAACACAAATTGCTCTCTCCGACTCCTGCTGTCTGTCGTCTGCAGCAACTTACAAGAAGGGCTCGATGTGACGTAAATCAAGGTTTGCATGTGGCACCACGGCTAGTACTCAAGCGGGTTCAAACCGGGAAACGTGCAGGCCAAGCAATCGGGCCACCACGACCTATCCTCCGTTGCCCACATCGTTGGTCCAGATGAAATTGGACAGCAAGTTCAAAATGAGCTGGTGCACCGTCGTACTGGAATTCACTCCTAGTGAATGACGCCGAAAAAGCGTATGTGGTGATTTTGTAAGTAGCAGATGTAAACAATTCGCGGAAGACTTTTAGCCGTAACGTCATCATTCTGGATCTTTGTGTTATTCTCGTGCTTCCCAGAACATTCAGTAGTTGTATATAAGCGAACGCTCTCGCGGCAGTAAGGTTAGTCGAGTTAGTTGCGACTGAGTGCGAAGTCAGTGGCGACAGTGGCGTTACGAAGTTCAGGTGAGTCAGTCAATGAGCATGCTGCGCCATTCAGCGACGGGGTATGTAGGCAAAGTATTGCATTCCACCCAAAAAATCTATACCAAGATTTCACCGGAAATACATGTTTTGAGGCCAGCTGAATTCAAAAAGGCACTTTAAGAAAAAGGTCCATATGTGTGAATCTGTGCTCAGCATAACTCAAAAACGAAAAGTTGGATACAACACGACGATTTTCAAAAAATCCCCACCCCAAGCTACCGTTTACACGGAACATTTTTCGAAAATTTTGATTTTCTCAAAAATGGCTCTAACAAATTTGATTAAAATGTCATACATTTAAGATATTTTCATGAGAATAAAATGTATATGTTAAATTTTCTGGGAAGTCGCCAAAAGTCCTCTTCTTTCTAAATGGGTTTTGCATAACTGGTAAACCGTAAGAGATAGACAAAACTTTACTACACACAAAATGTAGATCTCATTAAAACACACAGTTTATGTCAGAATACATTTTTTTATGTCGAGTGAACCATTTCCGAGACATTCCTTGTTATTTGTTTGAATTTTCCAATGCTTATACTTTACCTCAAATGGGAATTCGTTATTGTTTTTTTATGTCCTGGACATACAAATAGAATGGAATGCTCCACATAGCAACCAGCTCTTAAAACATTTGACTATCACTTAAAGCCTGCAAATGTTTATCTTGATTAACATGAAGTAGATGGAGAATAAGTGTTTGTAAAAATAGTTTGTACAAGTGTAGAGAAAGTCATATGAATGTAACATAAGATTTTAATTTTTAAAACTAATCCTTGTTTGATTTTCAAAAATTTTCAGTGCCGCTCTCGTACACCGACTAAAACGAACCCACGAAGCTACAGTAACCATCGCGGTATCATCAAGGACTTCAAGGTGTGTGAATGATGATAATAATGGAAATATCATTACACTGGACTGTTTGAGAACCGGTATATGAGGCACAAATACTAGAAACGGCGGGACTGAGAGAGTAGTACCACTGAAGCATTTAATCTCAGTCAATGAAAATAAATTAATGCTTTGTAGAACATGCTCGGAGCATTACGAGTACATCAATTGGCGTTACGGCCTTCATAAAAGAGCCATAAACCTGAGAAGGCTCGAGTTCCTCAGCGTTTTAACGGCTTTTCCCGAGTCAATTTGCAGTTAATTGAAAGTGATTTATACGGTAGTAGCGTCTGCCTGGAGTTTTATTTCACCGGGCTGTCCTCTGCAGGTACGATGTCGCGTTTGTGCTCATTTTGATTGCTCTTTTATTGGCTCGAACAACAACGAGCACTCATAGATTTTAGTATGCAAGATACAAGTCTAACAGACCATATTATTGTCGTACCCAGGGGTACTTCTCCAACAATAAATTCAGTAGCGAGTATGACACAACCCTTCAACCCTGTGCTCATTTTTCAATGTACTACAGTGCTTTTCCTTCACATTGTGGCCACCGCACAGCTGCTCGCGCGCCGGTCAACATAGCTCGGACTCCAGCCAAAACATTACAATATCCCCGCAACCGCCTCACGTTCTCATAATACCACTATTTCACTCATGCCGCAAATGGGAAATAATAGCCAATCACGTTTAAAGAAACGCTGTTTTTGAATCAATCACGGCCATGATTCTACTAAATCTTTATCCAATTATTTTTATCACCTCCTCCTTTGGGTTCCTCCTTTTTTTAATATTCGGAAGAGATTGGAGTAGCATTCTGCAGTGACTGAAATACCAACAAACAATGCCGCTACGCTTAAACTTAAAAATGTCAGTAACGAGATTTGGTAACCTTCAAATGACGATATAGACAAGATTATTAATTAGGCATGCCAATTATCCTTATATCTGTAATGGGATATACCATACATAAATAAGAATTGTACATGGCAGATTGTAAGAAACGGGCGAGCTAGCAAATTCCAGGTAAAAGATAATTCTAAGTAGAGCCCACCTTTCACCAAGGTAATGAACAGGGAGCCAGTAGCGGTAAGGAGAAATAGAAAGAGACAGATAGAGAAAAGAAAGAGACGGAGATATTGAACCCGCTTCCCAACGCGTCATGGTGGCGTGTAAGCGCAAGACTTTGGAGTAGAATATTCTCATACATGTTAAGGTAACGCAGTCTGAGGACCAATTAGAAACGTCGTTACATTTTGAAACGCAGAGGTGAGCGTCACTAGACTCAGGTATATAAAGGGAAACAAAGCCCCAGATTTTCACTCTCTTCTAGAATTTCGGTGATACAAAGTGCTACGCTCTTGACGACCGATGGGTAGGAACACGTGTGCAGTTAGTTTAGGCCTCTGATTTATTCACATGGTGGGATTGGTATACTGGGAAAAGCTAGCCGCCCATAAATATTTAAATTGTTAATAAACCACATTTATTAAGGGAAATGCAGTATATTTTTAATTTGCCTCACCCACGATAACCCTGAGAACCAAGAATTAGCTATATAGGTAAAGATTAGGAATGGAAAACACAACAGCCGACGAGCATCCATAGCCGAGGACAAGAACACTGCAGCAGTTAGCATCAACCAGAGGAACAACGCTTTCCAGATGCTACTGATCAACGATTTCCCGCTACATATCTCAGAGTTTCCAAATATCTCCAAGACCTCAAGATTAGACTTCCACCTGTGTCAAACAAACCCCTCTCATGCTATTCCGCCCTGAACAATCATTTCACCTAAAATAAATTTAGAACTGAACATCATCTCTTAAAGAACACACGCATTCCTGAGTTTATCGCCAACTATTTAATGAATTACATGACAAATACAGAAAACATACAGTAATTCACACAGATGGACCAAAGTGTAATGATAAAAGTGCTTGTGCTATTGTTTATCCAGACCACGCTATGTTATTCAGACTTCCTGATTTTTCTACCGTCTTCTCAAGTCAACTGTTTGCAATTAAACAAGATGTGATTTATGTTTTGAATACTCCATATTCAAAGTTATTTGTTATACACCCAGATTGTAAAAGTGCGCTTCTTGCAATAAACAATGCCATCAACCTATATTGTTACACAAGACATTCAATCACTACTTTAGAGCCAACAAAGCAAGTCTTTAATATGGATTCCATCCCACATTGGAATACAAGGCAAGCAACTGGCCGATAAGGCAGCAAAAGAAGCCACTAAACATTCACTAAGTCTATAACTACACCAGCCCATGATGATATCTCAACCATTAAAAAGAAACTCTACCAACAATGGAAGACAGGATGGCTTGACTCCAACAGAAGCAAACTCCGTGATATAACATCGAGTTTTTCGACACATCTTCCCAGTATTCTCTTTCCAAACAAGATCAGGTTTTAATATCCCGACTGAGAATAGCCATACAAATTTTGTATAATTTTGTAAAAACTCGAAGACATAAGAGATAGACAAAGAACTATCGTAAGAAAAATGTGGAGCTCATTAAGAGATTCAATATGGAGCATTATTTTTCGTAGCGTTAGTCATTTTCCAAATATTCCTAATTGCGTGTGTAGGGGAATACCCACTCATAACTAATATCGTATAGATATGCAAATAATCAAGATCCACAGATATCAGTAAGCATAATTGTGCTAATAAGTATAAAAGAGAATAAACAACAGGGAAGACGTAAGTAAAAGGAAATAAGAAGTAAATATCAGAAAGATGGTAAATATAATTATTGTAAATAGTGCATATTATAAAATATCAGATTTCATGTATATAATATTGCAAAAACCGTTAACTATGGAAAGGCGAATCCTAAAATTTGAATAATTCAACTCTCATACGATGCCAAGCAATTGCCAATCAAAAGACACATTACAAATATTGGCGCGAATGTTTGCGTCAGAACATTTCTGTATAAAAGCAGGAATTCGCCCAGAACTTGACAGCCTTGCTTTTCTCCTGATGGTAAGACGAGATGCTCATTTGCTACGTATTGTGAAGGATGAGGGGAGATAGCGTGAGACGATGTGAAATAGTTTACCGAAACTTATTGAGATGGCGGGTATAGGAAATAACTCAGATACGTAAATAATGTAGTAGTGTTGCTAGCCGCTTTACGTTTTTATTTGTTGTTTCTGGAATGAAGCCCAATTTTAAAGCCGAACACGTGGTCATGACTTGCCTTCACCCACAGCCCTAAGATTGCAACGATAGGACTAGGTTAAACTTTCAGCATATCCGAGAACGACATAACCAGCAGCTAGCAGAAATCAAACCCGGGACGCTCAGATGACCAGAGGAGGACTCACGTTTAAGATAACGTGACCAGCGCGCACCCACCACATATATCTACACTTTCCCAAATATCATCTGGTGGGCATGTTTGGAAGTTTGCGATTCTTCTTTTCTCTTTATCGGCCACGTACATAGAGAAGGTATTACATTCCACTAAAAAATTCAATACCAATATTTCACCGCACATACACGTTTTGAGGTCCCTGAATAAAAAAAAAATTAGAAAAAATAAGGTTCATATGTATGTGTGTGTGTGTCTGAGAACCCATAACTCAAAACCGAAAAGTCGAATAAATACTACACTTCGTATTAGGTTCAGTACCTTTCAAAGATGTGCCACCAAGATTTTTAAGAAAATCCCCCACCACCAACTACCAATTACAAGAAAATTTATAACAAATATTGATTTTTTAAAAAATGGCTCTAACAATTTTGACTAAAATATCACATACTAAGGATATTTAAATAACAAATAAAATGTATATCTTGAATTTTCTGGGAATAGCCTGTGAAGTCCTGTTCATTCGGAGGAATTTAGTATAATCTTGTATAACTCATAAACGTTAAGTGATAGACGAAAACGTACCACACAAAAATGTAGATCTTTAATACAAACAATTCAAATAAGTTTTTCTGTAACATAAGACTTTTTTTTATTAAAGGTTCGAATTGTTCAATACTTTCAGTTGTTTCTCGTGATGTCATGGAAACAGTATGGAATTTTAAGGCCAGCATATAGCGTCCAGTTGTTAAACATTTGACTATCTCTGTTCCCTTTGTATCTATAACGAAATGTGTAATGTAGCTGTTTCTGTGAAGGTTTATTTGGATTGAAATGTAGTAGATAGAAAAATAAGCTTGAGCAAGAATAGTTTGTATAGCCTCTAATAAATACAGAGGAAGAGAAAGTAAAGTGAATGTATCACATCAAAGGATGATCATGTGGAGGAGCATACTCGTTATATATCGAGAATAACCTGGCACAAGCTCCCGCCAACATAGTGTACGCCAAAGGACGGTTATAGTATCCTACATGACAACCGCTATTATCCCTATCATCCCCAAGGTGTGCTGGGATTGTCACTGGCGGATTTTCCTCCCGGGAAAGATTCTGTCGCTGGTTTGGGTAACAGGCAATCACCATTATGGGATTTATGTCTTCAGTCCTCTTCACCGATGAAGTAAACTTTGGTAGAGATGGCATCATTAACCTGCATAATCGTCATGTGTGGGCTACAGAAAATCCTCACGGAATGTTTGCAGCTTCTAGTCAGCAGCGGTTCAGTATCAATGTTTGGGCAGGGAGTATTGGTGACCGCCTACTTGGGTCAGTTCTTCTACAATGCCTGAACGGAGAAACATATCTGGACTTCGTCCAAAACACTCTGCCTCCATTGATGGGCAATATCCCTTTGGCAATATGACAGACAATGTGAATGAAACACGACGGAGCGCCAGCCCACTTCCGCATTAATGTTCGAGGAGACTAGGATAGGTCGTGGAGGCCCTGTTGCATAGCCCGCTCGATCATCGAACTTAAACCCCCTGGATGTTTACTTGTGGGGGCAATGAAAAGCACTGTACGGTGAGCCTGTTCCTGATGTTGAGATCCTTCAACAGCATGTCCATGTATCCTGTGACGATATTCGGACACAGCCAGGAACATTTGAACGTGTGAGGCAATCCATGATGCGACATGTGAACGCGCGCATTGCATCCCACTTTGAACATCTGTTGCGACATGAATGGGATTCAGGCCATGTACTGTGTGCCATGGCTCTATGTTTGATGTCGTTCTTCAGTGCCATCTACCGTGGCAACTATGCATTTCCGGACGCAAGGTGATATGAACTTCGGTGCTTCATTTCCAGTCAGGAACCACCCCCTGGAGTTTTTTGGTTGACTTCAAACTCAGCCTGTATTTACAGTTTACGTCCGTTAAAACATTTTGAGGCGCTTACAAGTATTTTCGAGGTATTCGTTATTCGCTTAAATGCCAACACAGTTTAAGTAGTGCACTCTGAAACGTTAAATGGTCACTCCTATTTTTATTCCTTCCTGCTCTGTATATAAGACAAATTTACGTTGTCATTCTGCTGCTTAATTGATCCCATTTCTAATAAGTGTTTGACTTAAAGTACTGGATTGCAAATTAGGCTTTTGTATGAACCATTTATAAAATAGAAACTGAATACTATTAGGTAGAAGAAGTTAATTATCTGCTAACAATACAACAGAGCAATCAATGACTCGCCAAGTTCTCAATGTGCCTTCACTCTTTTGAACTCGTCCACTTTTCACTGTGATTTCACTAATGTGAACTAGTCCAATTTACACTGTCACTTCACCTTCTTCGTGATGTAGCAAAGTGTCGTAATGAAATATGCACGACGCAGCCTCTTCTTCCTGACGGATCACCCGCTGATGAGTCGAACACAAGACTTCTTCAATCTCCCCTATAGCAACACTCACTGCACCTCACGGTAATCATCAAAAACTCGCTCGGAGAACAGCACTCTTCGTCGCAACAGAATAGCACTCATTAAATCCTCTCAAGAGAACGCTTGCTTATATAGCCAATGGAATCTTCCAGAGAACATTCTAGAACTTTCTGGGCACACGTTCTGGGGGTGAGAGGGAAGGAAACTTCCAGAAGATTTTGCTTACTTGTCGATAACGTTTCCGGTGTTTATGCTGGATGTGAGCGCTATTTATCTTTGTTTATCTCAGACTGCCCGGTGCCAACCACACGATAGCCTTTGGCCATAATACAATGAAATGTATGGAATATTTATTGAAGTATATCGTTAAGATCTAATTTAAAACTTCGTAATCAGTAGATGCTGTGCGCATTTTAATACGAATATAGCTACTCTTTAGATAAAGTTATGAAAAAGTTGCAACTCTTATGCAGGCCGCATTTAACATTTGTTGATTATTAAACAAGCACAGCTCGTTAATTCTGTTATGCATAATGCATGAATTAGAGAAACGTATGGTAATTGAGGTGTAAATCACATTCAGCAACCGAACATATGCATGGTAATGAATTTCAGACAAAGAGAATTAATAACTGCTAATATTCTTCATGCACGAATACTTCTGAATGGTAGTGTGTTTTTCCCAAATCGGATTATAGATCAGTCCATATATATCCACCTTTAAACGGAAGGAACCAGGTGCGGTTGATGTTATTTTTATTTCATTCTCGTAAATTAATGTTGTGTTTTATCTTTCCAAAAACAAACCAGCATCACATCCTACGACATTCTCTACCTCATATAATACTTTATTTGTTAAAATATACATACAAAAGGGATTATTCTTTTATTCACGTTACATTTCTCTCGATGTATTTGTTTCTCTGCCACGTACATGTTGAGGCAGTATTTTTAACACTTAAATAATTTCAGTCAAATTATATAATATAAAATTCAATAACAGCCCGCCTTAAAGCAATATGTGTATGTAACAATATATAAAAAGTATATATAACAGTCATTGTATATGTTTATATTACTGTATACATGTGTAATAATGTTATGTGAATGTATTACGTAATTTAATAATGTAGGAGCTGTGAGAATAATAGCTTAAAAGTTTCTAACAATGAGGTAACAATGAGGTAACCTTGAGGCATTAATGAATTTGAAAGTTTAACAATAATACTTGTAATTCTTGGAAGCAATAATGTAATTTTTGTGACAGTTTAAAAATAGCCCATCAACAATCCGAAAAAGCTTTAGTTAAATGAAGGTACTCTATTGGACTAGGATTAGCCAATGAGAAACTGAAATATAGCAAAATTTACAAACTTAGAGTTCAGTTGCTTGTAGACAGCGCTCATAACTGGACGCGTTGGTTGCAGACAGTGCTCCTGACGCGAGATTTGTCCTCGAGAAATTTATTACGCATTCGTGTGAGACGAAAATAGTATACGTGTTAAAAAATGCAAGTAATTAATAAAAAAAATCTCACAGCTCTCTCTCTCTATATCAGTGAAGTGTTATTTAAATCGTGTCAAGCATTAATAAAAGGAGTGAAGTAAAATTATAATCTGTGTAAAACTACATTCTTTGCTCGCACCACTCCCTGCTAAGACAACATGTCTCTAAAAAATATAGATACTGACGCAGCAGAGGCAAACATAAATATATAATATTTAAAGAAAGAGTCAAAAATTAGAAAGTTAATATTTTTTAAACATTTGGGTCAAAGGCCACGGGAAAGTACATTTGGAACGAGGGCTACCGGGTTGCAACTACTACAAGTTCGGCTCCCCAACAGTTGAAATATAATACAACTTCTTCAAACTGGCTTTTCATACGTAGCAGCAACAAACATTCTTCAAATTGGCTCCCAAAACGTGGGGCAAATAACATCGTCTTCAATGTCAGGTAGAGAAGTTATTGCATTCCATTCAAAAATTCCATACCGAGATTTCATCGGAAATACATGTTTTGAGGCCCCTGAATAAAAAAGCAGCTTTAAGAAAGGTACATGTGTGTGTGTTCTTGTGAACAGCATAACTCAAAACGAAACGTCGGATAAATACCAAACTTGGTTTTTAGGTTCAGCACCTTCCAAAGCTTATTCTTCTATCTGCTTCTTGCCAAACGAGACGAACTTTCATTACACGTTTGTACGTTTCGTTGAGGGTATAAGGAGGATACACTAGGACAAAGCGATAGTCAGACTTTTACAAAGCGTTTCGCCATGTCCTAGTGGTTTGGAAATTCCATACTCTTAGCATGAACACGAGAAAACAACAGAATGCGAGTGTCACGGGGAGCAGGGAGAGGGCCAGTGGCACACCTCTCCGTGGGATATCCATTAGGGAAACCCCTCCCGCTTTCACGCCACTTACGCGCGCCAACCTCAGTAGGAAAGACTACCGAAAAACCTAGATAGGGCCGACAGTGAACACCATCTGCCAGTTCTCCGGAGGATACTTAAATGTCTTAAAACCCCGCCTAGGTATCACCACCCAGACGTACCCGATCTCCCATGGGTTTTGGGAAACACCGTCCCGCCGAGTCCAACCCAATCCATACAACTCCCAGTCGGGAAGGGCTCAGATGTTCGGTCCGACGTACTTCCGGTACCGTCAGAAGGAACCACGAGTGCTAGGGGTCCGCAGTGCTTGCACCACAGCAGCTGAAGGGGTAGGAACCCCTCCCTTACGAGAACACGAGAAAACGCGAATAGAAACTTGCCACTTGAAAATGCATCAGTATTTTTAAAATTCAAAACAATACTATAGGATATCTCTGAACTTGCTAACGCAACAAAAAAATTTGATGTGATACATTTTCATGGGTTTCGCTACGCTCTATCACTTATTAGTGGGTATACAAACTATTCTTAATCAAGCTTATTTTTCTATCTGCTTCATTTTAATCCAAATAAACATTTGTAGAAAACAGTTACATTACTCGTTTCGTTATAAATACAAAGGGAACAGCGATAGTCAAATGTTTAACAACTGGACGCTATGTGCTGGCCTTAAAATTCCGTACTGTTCCCATGATATCGCGGGAAACTGAATCTAGACAGGCCTTAAAGGATGAGGCAATATTTTATATCATAACATGCTGTGAATGCCAGAGTAATTGTAGTGTAAATTAATATTATTGTATGTACATGTTTTTAGATGTTTGTTAGCCATAAGTATTGTTAGGAAATAAGTTTACACGGCCTCACTGAAACTGGCAATAGAAGTGGGTAACAATAAACCGAGGGGGTGAGTTGTTTATCACTAGGAAGAGAGAAACAAATGACGTCAGGGTAGCGTGCCTTTTCTAGAAATGGAGGGAATATCTTCCCTAGAGTATATATGTTAGTAGTAGTGATTGGCTGACAAAAACAGACGCTAAAGTGGGCGCTGCAATTTGGTAACCAATAGCAGCTCTATTATAATGTTTAGGCAATTCGAGGTGAAGGAGTATATATTCTCGAGCCATATGCAAGTGTCGCACAGTTCTGAAGAATCTCTGACGAGGTGCACGTCGCAGAGTTAGTTACAAAAATGTAAAGTACGCGAAGTAATTGGTGCGCGGCAACTAAAACGACTGTAGTTACATTTGGAAATATCACAGTTTCAGTCAGGCGTGTATAAAGATTAAATATGCCAATTATTAATTAAGTGTGACGGCAATAAAAGTCTACATTCAAAATGTTTTTATCAGTGTTATCTTTTAGTAACAACTCGTTTCCGTTTACACACCCTGCTTGGAGACACGTGCTCGACTAAGTTATAATAGCTAGCCGGAGGACAAAGAACCCAAATTTAAAAATAATTAAACAATAAGCGCCCCATAAATAAGATAACACAAGCCATTGAGAACTGCAACAAGGAACACTCGAACCATTAATAACGGATATATCGGAAATGGCTTATGCCACAAGAAAATTTTATTTGAAATAAACTGTGTGTTTTAAGCGAAACTAAATTTTTTGTGTAGTACATTTTCGTCTACGGTCTGTCGTTTGCCATTTATACAAGATTATACAAAATTCTTTCCGAAAGAAGAGGCCTTCACAGACGATTCCCAGAAAATTCAAGATATACGTTTTCTTTGACATGTAAATATCCTTAATATATGGTGTTTTAATCAGAATCGTTGGAGCCGTTTTTTAGAAAATAAAAAATGTTGAAAAATGTTGCACGTAAAGGGTAGCTAGGGTGCGGGATTTTCTTGAAAATTTTCGTGTCATTTCTTTGGAAGACACTGAATTTAATTACTGACATTTTTCTAAAAATTCTTTATGTTTGTATTCAAGGGTCTCAAAACATTTATTTTCTGTGAAATCTCTATAAGAATTTTTGGGTGGAATGCAATACCTTACCTAACGACTAAGTACATACATGGTGGAGAAAGTAAAAGGAATGTAGAAATGGGCAAGTTAAATGGTATTCAACGCCGGTTAAGACAGCCGGTTGTTGATATGGACCTTACAAAACGCCCTTCTATGAAAAGCTAGTCCAGAATGTTCTCTGTAATACGAAACCGAAGCCTTAAGCTGTATTAAGAAAAAGCTCCTTGTGGATTTAAAGGGCAGTCTGGCCTGGGTTTCCTTAACACCGCAGCTTTGATCTTGTATAGTGCGTGTTCAGCTTTTCGCCTTTACCCGTCTATCTTCTTCTTCTACCAACGCAGCATGAAATTTTCATGGAAGCGTAAAATTGCAAAGAGCTTTTTCGTTCCCCTCTTCGTGGAAAACTAAAGAGACTGGCCAAGAAATGAGAAAATGTGTTATAAGAGCAATATAACAAAGGCGAATTACATCCTGTTCGCTGATGTGCGATACGGCTGCCTTTCTCGAGCCACTTTCTTGCGGAATGAGAATAAACGAAACATCCTCGAGGCAATCGTTTTGTCTATTTCCTCTTAAAGTTACGTACCGTATTGTGGAGCACTTGATAGAGTCACTCTAGTGCTCATTTTATAACGTAATAATAATGTAAAGAATAACCTATCGAATTTAGTAATCTATTGAGGCAGTACTTTTAACACTTAAATGATATCAGTCTCATTATATAACATAAAATATAATTGCAGCCCGCCATAAAGAAATATGTGTATGATATAATATATAAAATGTATGTAACAGTCATTGTATTATGTTTGTATTATTGTGTACGTGTATAATAATGTTATGTCAGTATATTACATAATTTAACAATGTAGGAGCTGTGAGAATGGAAGCAGGCTGCTTTCCGTAGCAAACAAAATTATAAAGCAGAAGCCGAAAGTTGCTAACAATGAGGTAACCTTGAGACAACTATAAATTATAAAGTCTAATTAATGCTACTAATAATTCTTGGAACAATAATATAATATTTAAAACAGTTTATAAATACCCAATCAAAAACTATAAATAGAGGAAAAGTGCAAATTCAGGCGGCAGACGCTACATGACAGCGTTCCCAACCAGACGCTACAAGATTGAGTACCCGATCGGTACGATGCGTGTTCAATGTGAGACATAAAAATTCAATGCAGTGAGAATAATATAAAGTTTACGTGTTAAAAAGTAAAAATAACAATAATCTCGCAGCTCTACAGTAGGATACATCAGTGAAGTGTTATTTATTCGTGTGAAGGATTAATAGAACAAAGCACAATACAATTATAATTTGTGTAAACCTTGTTCTTTAGCCACACCAACCCTGCTAAGAGATACGTGTTCTGAAAATTACTACTGATGCAGCCGAGGCATACATATATAATATTTAAATAAACATTAAAATACAAAGTTGATTTTTTAAACGTGGAGGCGAAGGCCACCGGAAAGTTTGTATCGTGCGTGGGGCTGCAACTACTTCAGGTTTGTTGCCCAAAGGGTGGTGCAAATAATGTAAAACGAATTCTACTTCCCTATACAAAAAATTTTGAATTTATTAATGTAAACAATAGCCGGGAAACGAAGTTTTAAAAGATAAAATCACATTTATTTAAATATTCCATGGGCGAAATGCCATTTGGTGAAATGTCTTATGGGGAAAATGTTTCTGATGAAATGTGTGTGAGCGAGTTATCTATTGCCCTAATATCATTTTTCGGGTTGTCCGTGGGCGTAATGAATTGGACCAAACGTCCTGGAACCAGAACATATCACTCACAAAAAAATCTATTCAAGGCAAAATCGCAGAAAACACACTCACATACATTCTTAAAGAAAGAAATCATATAGTTTGAACACACAGCAGCTTCCAGACGAATCAGCAGTACTTATCAATTTGTAGAGCTAAACTTCCCTAAAAGATGGATTAAAGTTTATTTATCTCTACTCCAACGTGTGAAGCAGTTATTATTAATTTCTCTACTACGTATAGTAAGTAGGGGAAGTATTGTATTCCACCCAAACATTCGATACCGAGATTTCAACGGAAATACATGTTTTGAGACCCCCTGAATCCAAAAAAGTTTTGGAAACATGTCCATTTGTGTGTCTCTGTGTGTGTCTGTGTGTCTATCTGTGAACAGAATAACTCAGAAATGAACAGTTGGATAAACACCAACCTTGGTATTTAGGTTCAGTATCTTCCACAGATGCGACACAAAGGTTTCCAAGTAAATCCCCCCTCCCCAGATTACCCTTTACATGGAACATTTTTCGAAAATTTTAATTTTCTCAAAAATGGCTCTAACGATTTTGATTAAAATATTATATGTTTAAGATATTTTCATGACAAATAAAATGTATATCTTAAATTTTCTGGGAATGTCTCCAAAAGTATTCTTCATTGTGAACGACCTTTGCATAACTGGTAAACCATAAGAGATAGACAAAATTGTAAAACACAAAAAATGTAGATCGCGTTAAAATACACAATTTATGTCATATACATTTTGTTGTTGAGTGAACCATTTTCGAGATATTGCTTGTTATACCCTTAAATTTTTCAATACTTATTTTCTCAAATGGGAATTCGTTATTCATTTTCTTGTCTTGGATATGTAAAGAGTATTAATCTGTGGCAAAGGGAATGGTGCTGCACATAGCAACCAGCTATTAAGAGATATGTATGTGCTTAAAGGCTACTGTTTTTCTATATTGCCCTTGTAAATATATATTCCCCTTACGTCTACAAGAAAATTAGCAATAAGATAGAGTCTGCAAATGTTTATCTCGATTAACATGAAGTAGATGGAGAATAAGCGTTTGTAAAAATAGTTTGTACAAGAGTAGAGAAAGTCATGTGAGTGTAACACATCAGATTTCTTTTCTTATGGGAGATTGTGCAGAATTCACGGTGTTACACATTTACGGGCTGTTAAAAAATGTATTCCATATTTTGTGCCAAAGCAACAACAAAAATATGATGTGTTACACTCACATGACTTTTTCTACTCTCGTACAAACTATTTTTACAAACGCTTATTCTCCATATGGTTCATGTTAATCGAGATGTTAATCTTATTGCTAATTTTCTTGTAGATGCAAGGGGAATTAGTAGGTTTTAAGCGATAGTCAAATATTTTAAGCGCTGGTTGCTATGTGGAGTATTCCATTCTCTTTGCATTACCAGGACAAAAAAATGAATAACGAATATGAGAAAAAGTATAAGTATTGGAAAATTTAAGGGAATAACAAGCAATATCTCGAAAATGTTTCACTAAACAACAAAAATGTATATGACATAAATTGTGTATTTTAACGCGATCTACATTTTTTGTGTAGTACAATTTTATCTATCTCTTATGGTTTACCAGATATGAAAAAGTCGTTCACAATGAAGAATACTTTTGGAGACATTCCCAGAAAATTCAAGATATACATTTCATTTGTCATGAAAATATCTTAAACATATGATATTTTAATCAAAATCGTTAGAGCCATTTTTGAGAAAATTAAAATTGTCGAAAAATCTTCCATGTAAAGGGTAATCTGGGGTGGGGGGATTTTCTTGAAAACCTTCGTGTCGCATCTCTGAAAGATACTGAACCTAAATACCAAGTTTGGTGTTTATCCGATTGTTCGTTTCTGAGTTATGCTCTTCACAGACAGACACAGACACACACACAGACAGAAACACACACGGACATGTTTCCAAAATGCTTTTTTTGGATTCAGGGGGCCTCAAAACATGTATTTCCGGTGAAATCTGGGTATCGAATTTTGGGTGGAATACAATACTTCTCCTACTTACTATACGTAGTAGAGAAAGTAAAAAAATGTCCAGTAAACATGGACTCTAAAATGCATACTTTAAGAGCTATTAGCATTTGTTTATATTCGCTACTGTGAAACATCTCTTCTACAGCAAGCTCTTTGCCGTTATCTACGTACGACCTACAACAGACAGTGAACAAATCAGGACACATCACTCTGTCATTGTCCATGGATACAGCATGCAGTAAACGTTTGTTAGTGTTGTTATTGTACACCCCATGCACAGTTCTTATTAGTTCTAATGGAATTAGTTTGTGTTTTGATAACTTTATTAAATGCTTTTACATTGCCTTTTATCTTTAAATCTTTAGTGTATGGAAACCCCATTAATGACGTACAAAGACTACAGGAAGGCATCATCAATGCCTGCCAGAGCATCCGTAAGTGGTGAGAATACGTGATTTCCTGAGGCATGCCTTACTATGAATGGCAGCATATTGTGCACCTCCTTTAGTGATGGTTCAGGTTGTATGTAATAGCAAGCAGATTACATTCGAAGCTATGTTATTTCACAGTAACAGAGTAATGAGTCCTCATCTGTTTAGTGCGTTCTGTAGGTCACACATAATAGCAAAGAGCTTGTAGCAGAAGAGATGCTTCACATTAGCGAAGATGAATAAGCGTCATTTTTTTCTGGTTTTGGTCCATACTACCATCTCTCAAAAAATGGAATACTTTTTCTTTAACTTACACAATACACTTATATGTACAGTGCTTTTTCTTCACACTGTGGCCACCGCACGGCGGTTCGCGCACCGGTCGTCACAGCTAGGGCTCCCGCCAAAACAGTTATAACCGCCGCACATTCTCATAGTTAAAATTACGATGATAATAAGCACAAACCTTATCATAAAAGATGTTAAAAATGTCCTTCTCTATCCACATATTTCTGGTATCTTCTCAGGAAAGTTTCATCCAGAGTGGAGAGTTCAATTTCAGGAATTGAACTTCCACCCTGATGTTATCTTTTAATTCTTACAATGTATGTAGGTTTGTTAAACATACCCTATTCTTCAAGTTCCCCAATAGACAATCATCAGAGTTATATCAGGGGATCGTGAGAGACGTACTTCTTTACTAATTATGCATCTAGAAAATTTTGATGAATTAAATTTAATGATTCATTAGCTTCATGCGTGGTAGTAAAGTTTTGTTGAAAAAATACAGACCGACATTCAACATTCGTCAGCTGTTCGAAAAATATAGGTCCTCTTATGTTGCATGCACTTACAGCACACAGATTTTTGGGTCATACAAGGGAATATGGTGTGTAAAATCGGGTTTCTCTGTACTGTTATTTTGCGGCGAAATGTAGCCATACAAATGGAACCATATGCTTCGTCAGAGAAGAATTTTAAGCGTGACAATTACTCCAATGTGTCATTATGGAGGGATTTTCTATAAAATATTCATGTCGCATCTTTAGAAGGCTTTGAACTTAAATACCAAGTCTGGTATCGAATTTTTGTGTGGAATTCAGTACTCCTCTAGCTACTAGGTACTTCGTAGAGAAAGTAAACAAGAGTAATCTATTCTTCTTATACCTAGAACAAAACCTGTAAATGTGTAGGTAATGATTAAGAAGAAGCAGGTAGATAGAAAAAAAGCTTTCATAACAATTAAGTTTGTTGAAGAGTGAGGAGAAAAATTTATGGGAATGAGACATTTTTAAGCTCCTTTGCTTACGGAATACATCGAACAAGAGAGTTAGTTATTAATAAAAAAGTGTAACGTTTACGTTTATCTCATATGGAATCTACAGCGAGGTGGCGCTGCGATAACGTATTTGACTCGCATTCGGGAGGTCCCGGGTTCGATACCGGCAACCGCCCAGTCTGACCCACGGGTTTTTCGTGGTTTTTCCGGGGCCGGCAGAGGAACGCTGGGGTGGTATCTTCTCCACCACAATTTCCTTTCCATCATTTCCCTTTCATTCCGTTTCCTTCTCATCTTTGGTGTGCTTCTAGGTTTCGTGGCGTATGGTGGTGCTGGACAGATGGCGCGGATGCATGCTCAGTGGAAAGAGTATACTCTCCGGACACCAGTGGGCTGCTTGACTGGCGGGTCATACACGGCGCTCTCTCGGCAGCTCCAGCAGCGGGACGGGTCTGCGAGTTTAGAAATTTTAAGGACTTCCGCGCGTCTCTGTGGTCTGTATGCTTATGGTCTGTAGCCTCCTGATGAGTGGCAGTCACAACAGATCTGTGCAGGCCGCAGCGCGCGAAGTGTCCCCCTCCGTTAAATAAACTATACCTATGGAGTCTGTACCTAATTACTAACTAAATGTATTTCTCTATCAGTATTTGTTCATCAAGATCCAGTGGCGTAGCCACAAAAATATTAAAGCGGGGTATTTATAGGGATCAATTCTTTGTATGCGATTTGTATAAATTCAAACTATAAATATGAATTAATCCTGAGTTGAAAATTTTAAATAAATGAATTTCACCTTCACAGAATAAGGTGCAGCAATTGGAATTAAAATAGGATGTCTTGAGAATTCTAAGCGCAAATAAACTCTATGAAATACTTTACATTACCACTTTACATTCCACTATGAAATAGGGTTTGTATTATGTTTCTAAAACTGGGAGATATTGCACTCATTTGGAAAACCACTCAAATTTAGCACCGGAACGAAAGCATGCCCCCGATATCTTAACATAACAAGCGGGATGCCTCAGGCGGTAACGTCTGTGGCCCGCAATCGGAAGGTCATGGGTTTGATTACCGTGGTCGACCTTCCTGACCCATAGTTTTTTTGGGGGGGGTTTCCTCGGGTCGCCACGCGAATGCTGGGAAGGATCATTACATTCTTCAAGTTTCCTGTCCCTCCATTTCATCTCCATTCTCATTTCACTTCACCTTACATCCGCTTGGTTTCTTTCAGGGTTTCAAGTGTCGGCGGGAGGTCTCGGCGTTGCATGACAGGCGAAAAGCGTGCTCCGAGTAAACCTTCATTCTCCGGGCTAAGAGCGGTCTCCAGCGGGAAGGAGAGTCGGCTGCATCAGCCACCACCCGGGGAGTTCAAATCTATAAACTGTAGGGACCCTGTCCTCTGCCTGTCGTGCCCCCTAGTCCGACTACCCTCTGTAGCCTTTTACCTCATCCCTCCCTCCCCGGGGGTTCCCGCCATAGCGCTACCAGGGTTACGATTAGGAAGTATCATAATCCCACCATCCTAGAATTAAACTACATTTTTACATTTTTGCAAGGGGTTCCCACCCCAAAACCTCTTCCTAGCTGCGTCTGTGTTAAGATCACACCTGAAAGATGTTCGATTATCCTCTGAATTGTATACTGTACACGAATAGGGTTAAGCTGTTTGTACTGCTTATGACAAAATCAGAAACGAATAAAAACGCAGGATTTCAAAAACAACGGAGAAGAGGCAGATAAGCGGATTTTAACTGCAAGAAATAAATCCCATGAGCAACAGCTGAAAACAAAAAGCAACGAATAAAATGTACCAACAGTGCAGTGCGCGAATTAATTGCCCCTCCCTGTGGGGGAAGGTGGCTTTGGATAGTAACGAACCACGGGCATTAAAAGTTATGTAGTTCGATTAAGCCCGGGATTTAGAACCGCTGTAGCCAATACTTGCAATAAATAAAGACCTTCACGTACAAAACCTAACAAAAACTTATATTTCTAAGCTAAAACCCCAGAGCAAAGCCATCACAACTTAGAAATGGATGATAAACATCTAGGCAACCGTAAAAGTTCTGATGCCTTATATTTATATGCATTTCTCTACCCACTGTTGTTCATTTTACATGGCAAAAAATCCAATAACGGCTTAGAACTTAAAAAATGTACAAAATGTCTGAGAACACAAGCCAGTATCTCTTCGAAACGGGCAATGCCACTAACAATTTTATTTTAGATAAACTCTGTTTCGTTGAATTTTTGTTCTATAATTTTAACACTTCATTTTCTCATATGAAATGTTTTAAAACATTATTATATGCTAACATACACGGTTATTTCTCTCTAAAAGCAGCACTATACACACGCAAACACACACACGAGACTCATTTCAAAACTAAGGTCCGTTTGGTCATGATAACAACATGAGGTTTTTATTGACAGTAACATGTACCTACATATATACGTACTTTACTTTTCTACATAATGGCCGTTCACATTTATACATTTGCTGTAACGCTGCACCAGCTTCTTTAACCCCTCGAGTTAAACCCAACGAAGCTCTTGAATCTTCTCTTTGGATTTGGCGTGTGTTGTCGTGGAGGAGGATGCCAGACGACAGTTTCCCGCGGCGTCGATTTTGGATCTCACGTCTCAGTTTCGCAAGCGTTGCACAGTGCACGTCAGCTGTAATTATTGACCCAAGGTCCATGAAATCAATCAAAATGTCGTCCTTTTCGTCCCAAAACACGGTAGCTATAATTTTCTATTCGTGTACGGCGATTGCTTACACCTTTTTGGTTTGGGTGAACCGGAACGGCATTGACTGTTGCTTCGATTCTCCGTTGGTGTACGCTATCCATGTCTCGACGCCCGTAACAATGTGGGAAAACAAACCATCTCCATCTTATGTATAGCGCTCAAAAAACTGTCCTGCAATAAGCATTCATTGCTCTTTGTGTGAGCAGTTTTGGCACCCGCCTCGCACAAACTTTCCGATATCCAAGCTGTTCAGTGACAATCCTGTAAAGTGAGGTTCAAGCAACATTTGGGAATTCATCAGCCAGACCGCAAATCGCCAAACGCCGATCACTTCGAAGTTTTTGGTTCACTATCTCAACGATGTCGTCGGATCGAATACTGAGCCTTCCACTGCGCTGTTCATCGTGCGGCCATTTCGAAATTCTCGGCACCAATATCGAACCTGTTTGTCACTCTGGATGTCCGGTCCATACACGAGGCATAACTCACGATGGATGTCCGCAGCTGACGATCCTTTTGCCAGCAAAACTCTAATCACACCGCGCACTTCACAAGTAGTGAGATCTACGATTGTTGCAGACATTGCGATCTGTCGTCACCGACTGGCAAGCGCCGACTACGTCACACAAACACTGCGGTAGGTTTCTCAGGAGTCGGTAGACAGTGCTGCAGGCGTGAAACGTCATTCAGGCCTACCATCCGTTAAATATTGTTCACTGGACCTTAGTTTTGGAATACGCCTCGTGTGTATGTGTGTGTATTGACTAAAACCTGCAAGTCATTTGGTACAGTCAACTGCTCTCTTCCGTTAAGACAGCCTCTACTTGCCGCAGTGCATGTGCTTGAATAGAAGACTGTACTGACTCAGAGCGTGCTGCGCACCGGGAGCGGTCGGTTCGTCCTGTAGCAGTACATCAGCGCCGTTTTGTAATGGAAGGGCACTCGTTAAAGTGAAGGGCGCCCATGCCAACAAATTATTTCAATCCTGAATGGGAAACTGCGTACTTCTTCGTGGAATGTAGCAGTGGTGCATTTGTTCAATTTGTCACATAAAATTGCTTATACTGAAACTATTAATCTTCAGCGTCATTTTAATATATTGCTTGCTAATTATTCAGCCATTGAAAATGAAGAACGCACTGCAGGGATACAAAAACGCCAACAAAAAAGTTTGAATAGCAAAAAGAGGAACAGGAAGAAGGAGATGCCGGCATGGAAATTAAATTGAATTTTTATTTATTGACGCTCTTTAACTGCTGTGGTTTTTAGCGTCCCATTCTATACTGGGCATGAAAGTAATTTTATCAGACTTGAGGTTCTTTTACGCGCCGTAAACCTACGATACGGGACTATCGGCTTTAGTTCCCTTTCGAAGGAAGCCATGCTAAGGACTTTTACGCCCAAAAAAATCCATCGCTCTGCGCCAGGTTTGAACCCACGACCTCTGGAATTAGAATGGCGGCATGGCAGAAACCTCAGTATAGTATGCAAATTAGGAGATATCACTAGACATTTTCAGGTGTTTTATTTGTTTTTCGGACGGTCCACTTATTAAACGACCTATAGCTGCCAGTAAATTCATCCCTGTCAATGTTCATCGATTCGAGAGTGTAAGTCTCTCACCTCCTACTATATCACGTAGTATTCAAGATCTGGCGAACAATATTTTCGGACAACTTATTGAAGCAGCACTTTTTAAATTATATTTTAATGGTAACGTAACTATAAATTACCGGACGCCACTGCGTGAAATAGTGACTGACTCATAGGCGTGTACCTCACCGGCAAAGACGCGCGGTCCTTGGGAGTTGTCGTCCCTGAGCTAGGCATACTGGGTGCTCTATCTCGCCTCTGGATTAGGATGGGGTGGGTCCAGGTAAAACAATCGGTGGTACTGGATTATAACGGGTCAGGTTGAAGTACCCAGTGTAATACCTTTTATACATTTTTGGTAAACTTTTTAAAATATTACTATTCTCACGTTAAGTAATACTGCATTCTGAACAAGGATTTTTGGGTTGCTTGAACTACGGTGGAATAAATAACAGTTCAAGCTAAGTGCCGAATTGCATTACTTTCACTGAGTGTTCGGAAACTTTTGACCGGCAGTGTATACATCAAATTAAAGAGAAAATTTCAATAAATAAGATTGCACACAAACCTTAAGTGCCAATTTTCAGCAATTTTAGTATCCCCTGAAATTGTGATATATAAGATTCAATTTTGTGTTTATTGTAAACATGTTACTATTTATCTACCTGTTTCAGTAAGTGGGTTGAGGTGCGAGGTATCCTCTCCGTTGCCTGGTCATTCATTCACTCAGAGTGAAGTTTCGTAGTGTTTTATTACAATGTTACGTAGTTAAGGTTTGAATGGTTGAGGTTCGTAAAACGTTATACTTTTATACGACATACAAGGCGTTTTAATATTTTACCGCTGCAGTCGCGATTTTGAGCACGCGCGATCACTTGCTCCATTCATAAGGAAGCCAGACGCAGCTGTGAGTGACTGTCTCTTAGTGTTTTCCTGCTGTTAGAGGTTTCGAAATGTTCAAAACAATCGAAAGACCCACTGACTGTGAAGTCAGCTCAGTGATTCGTGTTACGCCAGAAAACATTCATCGCCAACTGTGAGAGGTTTATGGGGAAACAATAATGAGGACACAGCCAAACAAACTGAAGATCTGATCGCATCATTTGGTTAGGAATAATTCGATCACCCTCCCTACAGTCCGGATTTTTCTGAATAAATTCCTTGGTGGAAATGCTGACGTGATACAAGAAGAGCAGCTTGGCTTTCGTCACATGCGGCATCATTCTTTGACGAAGGCATATAAAAACTGGTTTCCCGTTACTACAAATGCCTGAATAACTGTGGCGACTATGTGGAGAAGCAGTGTAAGGTAATGAATAATAAAGTGTTTGGAAAATAATCTTCTGTTATTTTTTTAAAAAGTTAATAGTAATTACTTTAAAAACACGCCTCGTATGTACTGTACAACTCAGTTAGAACTAGCGGCTCGTGAGTATGTATTTTGTGTGTTCACAACATTTTAGATTCAAACAACTGTGCAAATGTGAAATAGTATCTGCGGCATAATAGTTATGACTCTTAACAATGTGATACATCTGCAGCCGCTCCTAACAACAAGAATGATATAATAATAATAATAATAATAATAATAATAATAATAATAATAACAACAACAACAATCCATAAATCTCTGACGAAAGAAAGTTTTTCTGGATGTTTGTTGTTGTGTACAAAATTAAGTACAGTGTTTTTTACTTTAAGAAGGAAGTAATATGTACATTAAATTGTAGTCGAGAGTATGGATGTTCTGGAATAACCGGGAGAAGTTCCTGCGCTCGTGCACGTTACCTACGTCTGGTGCATTGACTAACTTCTGCCGTAGTGTGCTACCACCTAGTGGCATTGACGTAAAATTGTAGTGAAGCTATGGAAATAGAGTGCGGGAAGAAGTTCGCGCACTAGTGCACTTCTACAAGTGTGCATGACCCGTATGTATTTGGGCCTATAAGATAATTAGGAGGCGTGTTTTTTTAAAATATGTACCGATAATTTTTACTTTCTCTACTACGTATAGTAAGTAGGGGAAGTATTGTATTCCACCCAAAAATTCGATACCGAGATTTCACTGGAAATATATGTTTTGAGACCTCCTGAATCCAAAGAAGCATTTTTGGAAACATGTCCGTGTGTGTCTGTCTGTGTGTGTGTGTGTGTGTGTGTGTGTGTGTGTGTGTCTGTGAACAGCATAACTCAGAAACGAACAGTCGGATAAACACCAAACTTGGTATTTAGGTTCAGTATCTTCCAGAGATGCGACACGAAGATTTTCAAGAAACCCCCCCACCCCAAATTACGCTTTACATGGAACGTTTTTCGAAAATTTTAATGTTCTCAAAAATGGCTTTAACGATTTTGATTAAAATATCATATGTTTAAGATATTTTCATGACAAATGAAATGTATATCTTGAATTTTCTGGGAATGTCTCCAAAAGTATTCTTCATTGTGAACAACTTTTGCATAACTGGTAAACCATAAGAGATAGACAAAATTTTACTACACAAAAAATGTAGATCGCGTTAAAATACACAATTTATGTCATTTACATTTTTTTTTTTTTGAGTGAACCATTTTCGAGATATTGCTTGTTATTCCCTTACATTTTCCAATTCCTTTTCTCAAATGGGAATTCGTTATTCATTTTTTTTATGTACTGCACATAGCAACCAGCGCTTAAAATATTTGACTATCGCTTAAAGCTTACCATATTCTCCTTGCATCTACAAGAAAATTAGCAATAATATTAACATTTCGATTAACATGAAGCATATGGAGAATAAGCGTTTGTAAAAATAGTTTGTACAAGAGTAGAGAAAGTCATGTGAGTGTAACACATCAGAATCTTTTAAAAGAATAACAGAACATTATTTTCCAAATACTCTATTATCATTCATTACCTTACACTACTTCTCCACATAGTCACAGACGTTATTCAGGCACTTGTCTAAGAGAAACCAGTATTTGTGTCCTTCGTCAAAGAATGATGCCGCCTGTGATAAAAGCCAAGTCAGCACTTCTCGTTTCGCATCATCGTCGTTGAAATATTTTCCACCAAGAAAATTTCTGCAGATGAAGAAACGCGAACGCCATGAAAAATTAATCCTGTAGATAAACATAATGAAAAACAAAACCTAATCAAACCAACTGGAGTTATTCAACATGCGCAAAATTGTCATGTGATTGGACTTGAAACCAAAGTTGGTCACCATATACGAGCTAAACCTTTTAGCTCGTGTGCATTGTGTTAGAAGTTCTACTTTTAGGCCCTGTTGTCTAAACAAACCTTATTAAAGCACGTAGATTTGTAATTTATTGTGCATTGTTTTAAACGTGCCTTGTCATCTCCAAAACCTACACTTCTAAATTACCTGTCCACCGTTGCTCTTGAAGCGTCAACGGAAGACACCTGTTTATCTTTCGAAACAAGGCATTGAGTCAACCTCTTGTTTTATTTACATCGAGCCACTTTGATGACGAGGACCGCAGAACCCCTGTACCGTTTCTCCTAGAGTGGATGTTGGTGTAAGATTTCGTCAGCAAACACGAAATTGTGCGGTGCCATGTTTCGCAAAGAAAGCAGTCTAAGTTGCCATTAAAGCTTATCAGGGGCATGTTACACTGTGAGAAGTGGATAATTGCTTCGATGGGACCCAAGTGCAAAAGCGTGCTGCGCATAACTAATGCGCATCTGATATTCTACCCCTTGCTCTGTGGACATTGCTTGGCTTCATCACCAAGTTCAGGCAGGTACGACACACAAGAAGCAAACACTGGCTGACTCTACTCTTAATGTAAGGTTAGCTTCCTTAAGATAGGCAACACACTTTATCGGTTAAGTAATACTATAACTAATAATACTTGCATTCTGTTTCATAAATCCTTACTTATCAGTGTATCACCTAATAATATTATAGCTCGTATCATCCTGAAAAGACAGTATGGAGGTAAATGGGATATCTCTATCTCTATCTAACATACACATGTTCCATTAGTGTCGTCCTTTTCTACTCTAGCGCTGTCACAAACTTGCTAATAAATGCATGGTGTAAATATTCAATTGTAATAAATTTCATCTTTTAACACATTATCTTATCCAGAATCTTTTTCTCTATCAGATTATGTAACTTTTAGAGCCTTTATATATTTCTGTAGGCATACATTTCTAAAGTAAACGAGTTGTTTAGTAAAAGTCCTATATATGCTCTTTCTATGCGTACAATACAGTAGGTAATAAACTTAACGTTAGAACGCAAACAAAACGCCATTCTGCACGGCATGAAGCGGGTGGTTACAGGGATGAGACCTAGAAGGCTAACTGTCCGCCGATCTGTGTGAGGGCGGCTGTTAGACTGGACGGCACTCTAATGCCATTCTGCACGGCATGAAGCAGGTGGTTACAAGGCTGAGACCTAGAACGCTGTCTGCCTTTATATGGAGGTGGCGGTTGGACTGGACGGCACGGAGCAGAAGATTCGTTAGCTACGCGCTGAGGTCTCTGTGACACGTGAGCGGGGGGTTACCGGGATGAGACCTAGAAGGCTAACTTTCCATCACATATCGTTCTAAGAGTTGAACCACCAACAGATCCGTCGCGATATGACCAAGGAGTTAAAGCGACGTAAAATAAAATAGAGTAAAAAAAAATTAAAAAAATATTTTTCTTACAGTAAACTTGTGTGCTGATACCTGCCAAATTTGAAATCTCTACATTTAATAAGATGAGCGTTATAATATTAATTAAATATTTTTGGAAAATTCTATATGTGTGCTGTAGAAAAGTCAGCCACGGAGAAACGTTTTTGCTATTGGGTTTACAACGGGTACCAAGCAAGAGAAAACGTCGAGGAGACAGTTTTAAAAGTAACCGGAATCCTATTAACTTCTTGCATTCATTATCTACGACAAACAAAGTCATCCACTTATTCAGTTAACAGGACCAGGCGCGAAGCAGGAGACAATATAGGTTAACATCAGTTATAAGGAAATGTTATGTAGGCTATTTATTTAACATTTTACGTAAATATTTATGGTTATTGAAGAAGTTATTTTATTATGCTCCACGTATGGATGCCATTTTGAAGAAAACATGTTTGCTTCAGTAATTTGCACCTACGTTCTGGCGCCAATTTGAGAAAATGTTTGTTTCTGGTATTGAAAGTCAGTTTGAAGAAGATCTATTATATTTCAACTGTTGGGGAGCCGAACTTGTAGTAGTTGCAAACGCACGTATACTACCCGGTTTCCGGTAGCCTTTGCCCCAAGTTTAAAAATATTAGCTTTGTAATTTGACTGTTTCTTTAGATACTATATTTATGTTTGCCTCGGCTACGTCAGTATTTGTTAGAGACATGGATATCTTGGCAGGGTTTTGGAACGACTAAGAATGTAAGCTTACACAGATTTTAAGTTTTAATTCACTCCTTTTTATTAATCCTGACGCAAATTAAATAGCACTTCACTGATATAGAGAGCTGTGAGATTCTTTTATTTAATACTTGCACTTTTTTAACGCGTATACTATTTTCGTCTCACTCAAAATACGTATAAAATCTCTCGAGGACGCATCACGCATCCGGTTACAATCACTGTCTGCAGGCAACACGTCTGGTTATGAGCACTGTTTGGAGGCAACCGAATTGATTTCAACCGTTTCAACTTGTAAATTTCTGTATTTCAAGTCTCTGATTGGCTAATCCTACTCCATTAGAATACCTTCATTTAACTAAAGCTTTTTCTGGTTGTTGATTGGCTATTTTTAAACTGTCTCAAAATTTACATTATTGCTGATCCAATAATGACTAGTAGCATTTAAACTTCCTTACTCATTATTGCCTCAAGGTTACCTCATTGTTACCTCATTGTTAGCAACTTTTATCTTATTATTCTCACAGCTCCTACATTATTAAATTATGTAATGCATTCACATAACATTATTACACATGGATACAATAATATAAGCATATGCAATGACTGTTACATTTTTTAGATATTGTTACATACATATATTGTTTTAAGGCGTGCTGTTATTCAAATATATATTTATATAATTTGATTAAAATCTTTAAGTGTTAAAAATACTGCCTCATTATGCAGGGAGAAGCTAGGAAGAGACGAAATGTTGATAAACTAAGAACAAACACAAAGCAAAAATGGATGTGTTACATTATTTTTAAATAAAAATGGGCGCTAGTAAGGCAGTAAAAGAAACAGCTAAGGTTACTCAGATGTTCAGAAACAGTAGTGTATAGGATAAAAAAGAAACGAATGAAAGGACCTCTAAGGACCCATAAAACGGATACAAAAAAGAATGGGATAAACAAACACGCTAGATTAACACGGTACCTAAAATGGAATAGCGCAAAATGGAATTCATTATTTGCTGTTAGAAAACATTCCACCCACTTTGAATGTGATTTTGTCAAGAGTAAACACTGATGTTATTATTATAGCTTTTAACATTTTATATATCCATATTTCTGTGATAATGTATATTTGTATGCCTGTAAAATCATATTTCGAAGTACTAAAAATACAAATAGAAGACACAAAGCCCAGGTTGAAATTGAATGTGTAATAACTGCCTTAAATAGAAGTGCATATATTACACATTTCACCACTTGCTGATTGTATCATTCACAATATGACATTAGAATGGTAGATAGATCACAGACGGGCGCCAAAGTTGCAAGCATACGTACAGTGGCAACAATTAAAATTAAATTGAGTTTTATTTATGGACGCTCTTTAACTGATGTGGTTCTTAGCGTCCTATTCTATATTGGGCGTGAAAGACTGGTAATTTTGCTCAGAGGCCTCTTTATCAGGTTTGAGGTTCTTTTACGTGCCGTAAATCTATGAAATGGGACCACTGGCTTTACTTCCCTTCCGAAGGAAGCCATGCTAAGGATTTTTTACGCCCGAAAAACTCATCGCCCTCCACCAGGTTTGAACCCGCGACCTCGGGTACCAGAGGCGGCAACAGTGTAGCCCATTTAACCTGTACGGTCTTTTAAGTGAGAGTTCGCGCTACAGTACCTTTAACTAATAATATCAGTAAACTTTTCATAAAAGAGAAAGGATAATAAAATTGACTAATTTTATTAGGATCAATTTCGTGTCTAAGAACTCATTAATAATAATTTTGAGTTGTTGGTGTAAGCAGTACTCACAAAATTAGTATAGTGTGTAATTCTGATTCAAATAGTGATGAAGGCATGGTAAATGTTGGTTATTTAAGAACATTTTAGGCCAAGAATAAACTCTAAGAGATCAGTTATTAATTTGAGCACTTCCGCAGAAAACGAGCTGAGGCATTGACGTCTGTGGCCCGCATTCTGCAGGTCCCGGGTTCGCTCCCCGACGACAGTCACTCTGTACCATGGGTTTTTCATTGTTTCCCCGGTTCGGCAGCCGAATGCTGGGGTGGTTCATCTTCTACCACGACTCTCCTGCCCCTCATTTCCTGTACCTATCATCTTCCTTGTCATCTGTTTCAGGGTTGTAGAACCAGGTGACGGTGTTTGGTGGGTGTCTTGCGTTCTGTAAAGGTTTCTTCCTTGGCGTCGCTAAGGGGACTGCTCAGGTCGCTCCCCCGAGTGGGCTCGACCCGATGGGGGACTGCCGGGGGTTCGGTGGCTTCTGGGTAGGACCAGGCGGTGCCAATGTCTTCAATCTAGAAACGTTAGTGACCCATCCATGCTTGCGCTCGTCGTCCTTCGGGTCTCCTCCTTCATCTCTCCCTTCCAGGGATCTGTTTGGAAGTAACAAGGGTAGTTCCGGTCTATCTGTGGTGCTCTGATGCGATTCCGGGTTGCCCTCGGGGATATGTACCTTCACCTTTTACCTTCCGCAGAAACAATTGCTTTTTACTTTCTCTACTAGTGTACCAAGTAGGGCAAGTATTCTATTCTACCCAAAACCTCGATACCGGAAGTACATGTTTTGAGGCACCCCGAATCCAAAACAAAGCATTTAAAAAAACGTCTGTGTGTGTGAACGGCATAAGTCAAAAACGAAAAATCACATTAATACCAAACTTGGTATTTAGATGTAATACCTTCCAAAGATGCGACACGAAGATTTTCAAGGAGTTCCCCCCACCCCGGACTACAGTTTACATGTGATTTTTTCGAAATTTTTCATTTTCTAAAAAATATCTCTTACTATTTTGATTAAAATACCATATATTAAACACATTTGCATGACATATAAAATGTATATCTTGAATTTCCTGGGCAAAGTCTATGAAGTCCACTTCATTTGGAAGAAATTTTATGTAATCATGCCATGCTAAGGATTTTTACGCCCGAGAAAAACCGGGTGGACGGAGGACGGCACCAAAATTTCAACGGAAAGACACCTTGAGGCCCCCTTAATAAAAACAGCTTTAGAGAAAGGTACGTGAGAGAGAGTGTGTGTCTGTGAACAACATAACTCTAAAACTAAATGGAAAGGAAGAATCAAAGTGAAAAATTTAATGTCATAGCCGGAATTTGAGCCACGGATCTTCAGATTTCCGTCCGGTTACTCTAACCAACTGCGCTACCACGGCAACATGCCGACCAACATTAAATTTCTCACTGCCTCGCATTTTTTTTCTGGTAAACCACAAGAAGATTATCTTCCGAGAATGCGACGCAAATATTTTCAAGAAAATCCCCCCAAATCCAAACTAATTTTTATATGGAAATGTTTTAAAAAATCTGATGTGTTACACTCACATGACTTTCTCTACTCTTGTGCAAACTATTTTTATAAACGCTTATTCTCCATGTGCTTCATGTTAATCGAGACAAACATTTGCAGGCTTTAAGTGATAGTCAAATGTTTTAAGAGCTGGTTTGCTATGTGGAGTATTCCATTCTCTTTGCATTACCAGGGCAAAAAAATGAATAACGAATTCCCATTTGAGAAAAAGTGTAAGTATTGGAAAATTTAAGGGAATAACGAGCAATATCTCCAAAATGGTTCACTCAACAACAAAAATGTATATGACATAAATTGTGTATTTTAACGCGATCTGCATTTTTTACAGTAAAATTTTGTCTATCACTTATGGTTTACCAGTTATGCAAAAGTCGTTCATAATGAAGAATACTTCTGGAGACATTCCCAGAAAATTCAAGATATAAATTTAATTTGTCATTAAAATATCTTAAACATATGATATTTTAATCGAAATCGTTAGAGCCATTTTTGAGAAAATTAAAGTTTTCGAAAAAAGTTCCATGTAAAGGGTAATCTGGGGTGGGGTGATTTTCTTAAAAACTTTCGTGTCGCATCTCTGGAAGATACTGAACCTAAATACCAAGTTTGGTGTTTATCTGACTGTTCGTTTTTGAGTTATGCTGTTCACAGACAGACACACACAGACACAAACATGGACATGTTTCCAAAAATGCTTTTTTTGGATTCAGGAGGCCTCAAAACATGTATTACCGGTGAAATCTGGGTATAGAATTTTTTAGTGGAATGCAACACTTCCCCTACTTACTATACGTAGTAGAGAAAGTAAAAATGTTGATACTCAAAAATAGTTCTAACGATTTTGATTAAAAGACCATACGTTTAAGATATTTTCATGACAGATTAAATGTATATCCTGAATTTTCTAAGACTAGTCTCTGAAGTCCTCTTCGTTTGAATGACTTTTGTATAACTGGTAAACCGTTAAAGGCAGACAAAAGTTTACTATAGAAATCTCAATAAAGCATACAATTTATGTCAAGTACAATGTTTTTGGAGGTTTTGACCATTTCTGATATATTCTTTGTTATAGGTTTGAATTTTCCAATGCTTTGGTTTTTTTTCTCCTGTAAAACAAAGAGAGCGTAATTTCAAAGTTATTATATAGCGAACAGCTCTTAAGCGATAGGCTCTTGACCTATATTCTCCCAGTGTACCTACAGGGAAGTATCTGATAAAATCATTTCTTCAAATGTCTATCTTGATTAACATTGAATAGATAGAAGAATAAGCTTTTGTAAGAACAGGTTGTTTAAGAATAGGTAGAGAGTCATGTGATAGTAACATATTAGATTTTTTAAAAAATAATACTTCAAATATTAGTGTCGTGCCTGCCATTATAACATATACCAGGAGTTAAAAAAGTATTCTATATTTTGAGATGCAGTAGCATGGGCCAAAACAAGAAAAAAGGTCCAGTAAACATGGGCTCCAAAATGCATACTTTCAAATCTATGAGCACTTGTTCATCTACGCTACTGTGAAATATCTCTTTTATGCAAGCTCTTTGCTATTACGCACGACCTACAACTGGCAGTAAACAAGTGAGGACACATTACTCTGTTATACATAGCATGCAGTAAACATCTGTTAGTGTTGTTACTGTAAATTATTCACAGTTCTGAGTAAGTGCAATGCATATTCTTATTAGTTCTAATGGAATCAGTTTGTGTTTTGAAAAGTTTGTGAAATGCTTTTACATTGCAGTTTTATCTTTAAATCTTTGGTGTACACAAACCCCGTTAATGATGTACAAGCACGACGGGAAGGCGTAATCAATGCCTGCCAGAGCATCCGTGACCAACCTGGAGTGGTGAGAGTGCATGATTCCCCAACAGAAGCATGCCTTACTAGACTAGGTACCATTTGAGCACCTCCTTTAGCGATGGTTCAGGTTGTATGTAATAGCAAGCAGATTACATTAGAAGCTATGCTGTTTCACAGCAACAGAGTAATGCGTCCTCATTTGTTTACTGCGCTCTGTAGGTCATACGTAATAGCAAAGAGCTTGCAGCAAGGAGTTGTTTCACAGTAGTGAAGATGAACAAATGCTCATAGTTCTTAAGGTAGACATTTTAAAGCCCATGTTTACTGGGAATACTTTTTCTTTAACATCCTGTATATATGTAATTAAAGAAAGAATTTCAATTAATGGGACTGCACAAAAAAGTAAAAATGTCATTCTCTGGCACTTTTCGCCATTTTAGTGCATAGTTTGGAAATTTCTGCAGTGTAGAAATCTTCGGTTTGCTAGTTTTGAGCGATGTTCCACAATTTTGCTCACCTTTGTTAAGGCAACACGTAAAACATCAACCTGAAGAAACGAGAAAGGAAAATGCTCAGATTTACATTAACAACACGTTAACGTGAATGTGTACAAAATCTTGTTTATCTTATCGATATGCGCAATAAAAGCCGTATTACACAAAATGGCGGATATGATTTATTGCACGTACCAGACAAGATTTATAGTCACACGGCGAGGATAAATGCAGGAGAAAGGAGAAAAACAGCGAAAAATAAATAAAAGTAAAATGCAACAAAGAGTGCCATATCTCTGTATCCAACAGGAGGCTAAGAACAGTGCGCGGCACTCGGGACCTATCTGATTCAGCTCCAGGCACTTAATTCACGAAAAAGTAATATTATATGTCATTATTATAAAATGAGCCCAACAATAGGCATTCTTCCTATGTTCTCTATAAAATCAAATCACCACATTAGGGTTTATTGAACCAATTATTCAAATATGAAACAACGCCTACCCTCAAACACAGAAGCAAAGTTTTAAATCAATACATACCTGCCAACTTACTGAAATTAAAAGCCTTTTTCCCTGTCTAGTAAAGCGTAATAGCTTTGCGATTACGTGAAATTTAGAATGCATAAAATGTTCATTACAGTAAATGTCTGTGACAGCCGCTGAGGGATTCTATTAAAAGTACCCCCCCACCCAAAAAAAAGAAAAAAATCTGATATGTTGCACTCCCATGACTTTCTCTATTCTTGTACACTTGTACAAACTACTTTTACAAACACTTATTCTCCATATGCTTCATGTTAATCGAGATAAACATTTGCAGAAACGATCTTTTGACATGCAAAGAGAATTACATTTTACACATAGCGACCAGTTCTAAAAACATTTGACTATCGCTTAAGGCGTACTATGTTCCCCTTGTTTTGTATTTGCAAGGGCAATATAGAAATACAGTAGCCTGTAAGCATAGACATATCTCTTAATAGCTGGTTGCTAGGTGCAGCATCATTCTCTTTGCCACAGATTAATACTCTTTGCATATCCATTTGAGAAAATAAGTATTGAAAAATTTAAGGGAATAACAAGTAATATCTCGAAAACCGTTCACTCAACAACAAAAATGTAAATGACATAAATTGTGTATTTTAACGCGATCTACATTTTTTGTGTAGTAAAATTTTGTCTATCTTTTATGGTTTACCAGTTATGCAAAAGTCGTTCACAATAAAGAATACTTTTGGAGACATTCCCAGAAAATTCAAGATATACATTTCATTTGTCATGAAAATATCTTTAATATATGATATTTTAATCAAAATCGTTAGAGCCATTTTTTAAAAAATCTTGATTTTCGAAAAATGTTCCATGTAAAGGGTAATCTAGGGTGGGGGGATTTTCTTGAAAACCTTCGTGTCGCAACTCTAGAAGATACTGAACCTAAATACCAAGTTTGGTGTTTGTCCGACTGTTCGTTTCTGAGTTATGCTGTTCACAGATAGACAGACAGACACACAGACATGTTTCCAAAAATTCTTTATTTAGATTCACGGCACCTCAAAACACGTATTTACAGTGAAACCTTGGTATCGAGAAAGTAATAAATAATGTGAAAACAAATACCTCAAAATTATACGAAAAGATGTTTCCCTATCTCGTGCACTAGCATCCAACGTATTATGCCAGTGATAAGAATTGAATGTACTTTCATTTTAGACAATATATTCATTATATCAGTTATTGCGGGCTTATGCCAATGGACATCTCCCCCAAATAACACTACATTTCAGGAGTGAACTTATGACATCGAGTTTTGTTTGCTGCTGCAGATTCAGATCCGGGAGTGACCTACCCGCTGTTTCTATCTAAATTATTTCACTGATAATCCTGGCGCTAAACTGAGATTTTAATAATTCACTTACTTTGTTCATGTTTGTAATCTTTACACACAACTGAATATTTACTTAAAGAAAACGCTTGGTTACCTAAATTCATGAAGTAGAACATCTTTGAACTTAAGCATTACAACACGAACATAAAACAGAAGTATATACTTGACTATTTTCTTTTAAATTCCATTTATATCCCGCCTTTAAATACAATGGTCTGAAATTCCTCTTGGACCACAATAAACACTTATTAAAGCAAAAAGTCTACCTCCCAGGATATACACATTTTACGCTTCATAACATTAATTAAAAACAAAAACTGTCACGAAAATACCCGCAGCCCTATAACGCATGTAAGATAAATTATTTACTGAGGTTGTTGCCTTTACAACTCACGGTGTCCATTACTGAAGGTACGCGCCCATTTACTGCTGGTCGCTAGAGGTAAAATCAAATTTTAAATCCGCACATCATCCATTTTGTTGCAGCCCAATGAAGGGGGGCCATGGTCGTGATGAAGGAAAGACACACAGATAAGCTCTGGTCTATCATAGCACTGTGTATCACTTACTGGGTCACTAGTGGTACACGCTATACATTTTATTGCAGCCCAATGAAGAGGGACCATAATCTTGATGAAGGATAGACACACAAATAAGCTCTGGTCTATCATAGCACTGTGTATCACTTACTGGGTCACTAGTGGTACACGCTATACATTTTATTGCAGCCAAGTGAAGGGGACCATGAATGCGATGGAAGATAGACACACAGATAAGCTCTGGTCTATCATAGCACTGTGTATCACTTACTGGGTCACTAGTGGTACACGCTATACATTTTATTGCAGCCCAATGAAGAGGGACCATAATCTTGATGAAGGATAGACACACAAATAAGCTCTGGTCTATCATAGCACTGTGTATCACTTACTGGGTCACTAGTGGTACACGCTATACATTTTATTGCAGCCCAATGAAGAGGGACCATAATCGTGATGAAGGAAAGACACACAAATAAGCTCTGGTCTATCATAGCACTGTATATCCTTTACTGGGTCACTAGTGGTGCTATACATTTTATTGCAGCCCAATGAAGAGGGACCATAATCGTGATGAAGGAAAGACACACAAATAAGCTCTGGTCTATCATATCACTGTATATCCTTTACTGGGTCACTAGTGGTACACGCTATACATTTTATTGCAGCCAAGTGAAGGGGACCATGAATGCGATGGAAGATAGACACACAGATAAGCTCTGGTCTATCATAGCACTGTGTATCCTTTACTGGGTCACTAGTGGTACACGCTATACATTTTATTGCAGCCAAGTGAAGGGGACCATGAATGCGATGGAAGATAGACACACAGATAAGCTCTGGTCTATCATAGCACTGTGTATCATTTACTGGGTCACTAGTGGAGCTATACATTTTATTGCAGTCCACTGAAGGGGACCATGAATGCGATGGAAGATAGACACACAGATAAGCTCTGGTCTATCATAGCACTGTGTATCACTTACTGGGTCACTAGTGGAGCTATACATTTTATTGCAGTCAAGTGAAGGGGACCATGAATGCGATGGAAGATAGACACACAGATAAGCTCTGGTCTATCATAGCACTGTGTATCACTTACTGGGTCACTAGTGGTGCTATACATTTTATTGCAGTCCACTGAAGGGGGGCAATGAATGTGATGGAGGATAGACACACAGATAAGCTCTGGTCTATCATAGCACTGTGTATCACTTACTGGGTCACTAGTGGTGCTATACATTTTATTGCAGCCCAATGAAGAGGGACCATAATCGTGATGAAGGAAAGACACACAAATAAGCTCTGGTCTATCATATCACTGTATATCCTTTACTGGGTCACTAGTGGTACACGCTATACATTTTATTGCAGCCAAGTGAAGAGGGACCATGAATGTGATGGAGCAGAGACACACAGATAAGCTCTGGTCTATCATAGCACTGTGTATCACTTACTGGGTCACTAGTGGTACACGCTATACATTTTATTGCAGTCCACTGAAGGGGGGCAATGAATGTGATGGAGGATAGACACACAGATAAGCTCTGGTCTATCATAGCACTGTGTATCACTTACTGGGTCACTAGTGGAGCTATACATTTTATTGCAGCCAAGTGAAGAGGGACCATGAATGTGATGGAGCAGAGACACACAGATAAGCTCTGGTCTATCATAGCACTGTGTATCACTTACTGGGTCACTAGTGGTACACGCTATACATTTTATTGCAGCCAAGTGAAGAGGGACCATGAATGTGATGGAAGATAGACACACAGATAAGCTCTGGTCTATCATAGAACTGTGTATCACTTACTGGGTCACTAGTGGTACACGCTATGCATTTTATTGCAGCCAAGTGAAGAGGGACCATGAATGTGATGGAAGATAGACGCACAGATAAGCTCTGGTCTATCATAGCACTGTGTATCACTTACTGGGTCACTAGTGGAGCTATACATTTTATTGCAGTCCACTGAAGGGGGGCAATGAATGTGATGGAGGATAGACACACAGATAAGTGATCTTAAGTTACAATATAATGCAATAGAATGTAATGCTTTGTCATGTCCGTGATGAAAATCTTTAACACTTTGAATCTTCCCACAAAGCCGTAAAAACGTCTCCTTTGCCGCAAAGTCGTAAAAAGACCTCTGCTCCTGAACATTTTACGGGCAAACCGTAAAAGTTGGCAACTATGTTAACAGAATCAAATCGCTCTCTGAATGAACAATATTTTTCCAAATACCTAGTGGTAGCCACAGAAAGCATAGTATTGTACCCTAAATTCCATTAAGAGGTTTCACCGGAAATACGTGAGCTCAGAAAATAAAGAAAGAAAGAAAAAAGTCTCTTAAAAAACCCGTGTGTCGTGTACAACATAATTCAAAAAAGAAAAGTCGGATAAACAGCAACATTTATATTCAAGTACAGCATCTTCCATCACACGAGAACTTTCAAGAAATGTTCCCCATTGAAACCACACTTTGAATATAAAACTGAGGCAGTATTTTAATACTTGAATAGTTTAAATTAAATTATATAATATGTAAATTCAATAACAGCCCTGCTTGAAGTAATATGTATATAATAATTTGTAAAATGTATGTAGCAGTCATTGCATATGCTTATATTATTGTAAACATGTTTAATAATGTTTTGTGAATGCATTTATGTAGTTTAATAGTGAAAGAGCTGTGAGAATAATAAGTTTAACGTTGCTAACAATGAGATAACAATGAAGTAACCTTGAGGCAATAATGAGTTTGAAAGTTTGAATGCTACTAGTCATGATTAGGGCAGCAATAACGTAAAATTTTGTGACAGTTTAAAATTAGCCAATCAACAGCCAGAAAAAGCTTTAGTAAAATGCAGATATTCTATTGGACTAGGATTAGCATATGAGAGACTTGAAATACAGAAGCTTACGAGTTTTGAAGGTTGAAGTCTTTCAGTTGCCTGCAGACCTTGGTAGTGACCGGATGGAAGATGTGTTCTCTAAAGAAATATTACGTATTTGTGAGAAACGAAAATTAAATATACGTGATAACGAAGTACAAGTTTTAAATAAAAGAATCTCACAGCTCTTAATATCAGTGTAGTGCTATTTAATTTGTGCCAAGAATTAATAAAAAGAAGTGAGTTTAAACTTAAAATCTGTTTAAGCCTACATTCTTGTCGCACCACGCCCTGATTAAGAGAAACATGTCTCTAAAGTAAGACTGACGCAGCCGAGGCAAAACATAAACATAAATACTATCTATAGAAGCAGTTCAATAACAAAGTTAAAAGAATATTTTAAAACTTGGAGCGTAACAACAAAAATACATCTTCAAAAATCAGCTTCTCATACGTAGCAGCATATTACGTAACAATTAATCTACTTCAAATGAACGCCCAAAGCGTGGTGCTAAATTACGTAAACAATAACTTTAAATTGGTTTCCCAAAAGCGGAAATAATAAATTACGTAAATAAATTACATAAACAAACCACATTCTCAAAACCTGTCTTTATTATTTTATTAATTCAAAAACGGCTGTGATCATTTTGATTAAAGTACGATATGTTTAAGATATTTCCATGACAAATATATATCTAGAATTCTCTGTGAACACCCTGTGAATTCCTCTTCATTCTTAATGAATTCCGTAAAATTTTGTATAACTGGTAAACCACAATGGACAAAAACTTTGGAAAAATATCTGGAATTACATTCACATGACTTTCCCTCTCTTTACGCATTTCAGTATACATACAAAGGGAACAGCGATAGTCAAATGTTTAAGAACTGGACGCTATATGCTGGCCTCAAAATCCCATACTGTTTCTATGCAATCCTGAAAGACAACTGAATATCGATAGGACTTTATAGAATGACAGTCGACTAACTAATAATAACGGATATGGCTTGTGCCTCAAAGAAGGTGTTTGTATAGGACTTCGCTTTCGTATCTCTTAACGTTTACCAGTTATACAAGATTATAAAAATTCCTTTCGAATAAAGAGGATTTCACATGCTATTCCCAGAAAATTCAAGATATACATTTTATTTGACATGTGGATATCTTTAATACACGCTGCTTTAATCAAAATCATAAGTCATTTTACAAAACAAATCCAAAATTTCGAAAAATGTTCTATAGCAAGGGTAATTTGGGGTGGGTGGATCTTCTTTAAAACCTTTGTGTCGCATCTTTGAGGTACTGAAACTATAAACCAAGTTTGGTATTTATCCGACTTTTCGTTTTTGAGTTATACTGTTCACATATACACTGACACACACGGACATTCTTCTAAAAATCTGATGTAATACACCCACATGACTTTCTCTAACCTTTATCAGTGGGTATACAAACTATTCTTACTAAAGCTTATTTTTCCTCCTACTATATTTTAATCCAAATAAACCTTTCCAGAAATAACTACATTACACATTTCGCTACCGATACAAAGAGAACAGCGACAGTCAAATGTTTAACAACTGGACGCTATATGCTGGCCTTAAAATTCCATACTGTTTCCATGACATCGCGAGAAACAACTGAAAATCGATGGGATTTGGAAAGAATGACAAGAATGGAATAATTCAAACCGTTAATAACGAATATCTCAGAAACGGTTTATGCCACAAAAAAAGTTATTTTGAATAAATTGTGTGTTTTAAAGAGGTTTATACTTTTTGTGTGGTACGTTTGTGCCTATCGCTAAACGTCTACCCGTTATACAATATCATTCAAAATTGCTTACAATTGAAGTGGATATACAGATTATTTGTCACGTAAATATATTTAATATGTGGTATTTTAGTTAAAATCGTTAAGAGCAATTCTTTATAAAATCAAACACATCTAAAAATGTTCCACACAAAGGGTAGCTGAGGGTGGGGTGATTTTATAGAAAATCATCGTGCCGCATCTTTGGAAGATACTGAAACGGCAACTCTAGGCCGAGCCCGAGAACTGTAATTATAGATAATTTGAATAATTAATTTTATTGATGTTAATTCATGCTATGTACATATCTTTTTCTTGTTACTGCTTGTATAGTTTAAGAAGGGTGATTTAACGATATGTATGTATCTAGGTTACTAATATTAGAAGAGTTATAAATTGTTTAATGTAAATAATTTAAGCGCTATGTTAAAATATTGTTCATGACGAAATGTTTTAGCTACAGGAATAGTGTCTTCGAAGGCAGAAAATCTAGTTTTACGATGTCTCTCTGGTCGCAGGGGCATTGTTCATACAGCGAGGGTGTAGAGTCTTTGTTCCTTTATACGATAATTCGCCGTGACCAAGTGAGAGAGACAACTAGCTTAACGGTAAATTTAGGAAAAGCCGCGATTTATGTTAAATTTGGACCAATGAGATCCCTGTAAGTTTATATGAAATAGTGAGACGCGTCGAGTGGCGCTAAAAATGGACCAATAGGAAAGGAAGCAGCCCCAGAAGCCTGCGACTATAAATGAATCTGTTAGGAACAAATTCGAGGCATTTTGTCATTTGTGGGTCATTTGTCATGTGGTCAGGGAACATTTTGCTAAACTACAGGCAGGGAGAGATACTGCAGGATGTTTGAGAGATATCGCGCCAAATGGGCATGAAGACAGTTTTCGAAACACACATAAGAATCGCTACTCGTAAAGGGATAAGCATATTTAAACTTCGCGTCATATCCGCGCCGTGTTTCAACAGCGGTGGACAGTGTTTTAACGGCGGCAATATCAGTGTCATGTACTACGAGGAGTAACTAAATAAAAGAAACTGTAGTGTCGTCTTTTTCGTAACCAAAGCACGTCTATTTCTCCGTTTACCACCACCCGAGATCTACGCTTCCTTTACCAAGGATAAGTCCATGCTCCCACATAGTTTAAAGAAAATTACTGCAGCTAGCCGAGGATAAAAATTTGCAGAGAACCAGCACACTACGAACATCTGGAGCCAACGTGGAGGATGCAGCAAGGTAAGCCGCGAGCAACCGGCATCAAAGAACACCCACAACATCGGGCAGGAGTGACTGCCACAATACTGAACTTAAATACCAAGTTTCGTGTTTATTCAACTGTTTGTTTTTGTTTTAATTATGCTGTTCATGGATACATACAAACATTTTTCTGAAAATGCTTTCCTTTTTTTGAATTCATGGGACCTCAAAGCATGAATTTACAGTGAAATCTCGGTATTGAATTTTTGAGTGAAATGTAACACCTGCTAGGTACGTGGTAGACAAATTAATAGCTTTTATAGCCACTAATAAACGATGGAGGTTAGAGATGAATACTATAAGATATATCCGAGATGTGCGAGTTTATGATGGGTAGAGAACGTGTATTGGACCATATAACTTTGAGAAGATAACCTTCTGCCTTTACTTAGTAAACAGTTGTTAGCAGGTATGCATTGAAGAAGAAAGCAGCTTTACAGCGATGCGATTAGGCGTGAAAATAATGGCCGTTTCCTGGATTATAAAGACCTCCCTACCTCATATATTCCGGCGATAATGGAGATGACGTGTAAGATAACAGCAGTAACGCGAAAACTGTCGCGTATAACGACTGCTCTTAAACCGACATGTCTGGTTAAAAAAAATAATAATTTAATTTTATTGATTCCAAGTAAATGGGGAAGTGAAGAAAATGAAAAGCGCTTCTTAGAGGTTTTGTTCTTTACGTTAAGTTAAAATATGAAGTATATACGCTATTTTCTCTCTTCTTCATTTCTAAGTTTGTAAAATAAGGCGTTTATATGCCAAGTCCATATTAAAAACATCTGATTATATAGCTTTCTCTACCCTCTATCGCTTAATGGCGGGTATACAATTATTCTTACGAAAGCTTATTTTTCTATCTACTACATTTTAATCCAAATAAACCTTTACAGAAACAGCTACATTACACATTTCGTTATAGATACAAAGAGAACAGCGATAGTCAAATGTTTAACAACTGGACGCTATATGCTGGCCTTAAAATTCCATACTGTTTCCATGACATCGTGAGAAACAACTGAAAATCGACGGGATTTACAAGGACAAGTATTCAACAAATGGAAGCAAAAGATCTACATTTGTTTTTGTACTATACGTTTTCGTCAATAGCTTAAAATTTGGTATTCATTAACATTATATACAACTCCTTCCAAATGGAGACGACTTTACAGGTTATTCCTAAAAAAAATATTATATACCTTTTATTTGTCATTAAATATCATAATTTACTGAAAATCGTTAAGAGCCATTTTGTCTATCTCTTATGGTTTACCAGTTATGCAAAAGTCGTTCACAATGAAGAACACTTTTGGAGACATTCCCAGAAAATTCTAGATATACATTTTATTTGTCATAAAAGTGTCTTAAATATATGATATTTTAATCAAAATCGTTAGAGCCATTTTTGAGAAAATTAAAATTTTCGAAAAATGTTCCATGTAAAGGGTAATCTGGGGTGAGGGGATTTTCTTGAAGACCTTCGTGTCGCATCTCTGGAAGATACTGAACCTAAATACCAAGTTTGGAGTTTATCCGAATGTTCGTTTCTGAGTTATGCTGTTCACAGACACACACACGGACATGCGTCCAAAAATACTTTTTTTGGACTCAGGGCGCCTCGAAACATGTATTTCCGGTGAAATCTCGGTATCGAATTTTTGGGTGGAATGCAATACTTCCCCTACTTACTATACGTAGTAGAGAAAGTAAAAAAATAGTTTTAGAAAAAGATCGGTGTGTGTGCGTCTGTGAACAGAATAACTCAAAAACATGAAGTCGGATAAATACCAAACGTGGTATTTAGGTCCAGTATATTTCAAAGATGTGACAGGATGATTTTCAAGAAAATCTTCCCACCCCAGACTACACTTTACATGGAACATTTCTCGAAATTTTTGATTTTCTCAAAAATGGCTAAAGATTTTGATTAAAATATGATGTATTTAAGATATTTTCACAACAAATAACATGTATATCTTGAATTTTCTGGGAATGCCCCCAAAAGTTCTCTTCTTTCTGTATGGCTTTTGCATAACTGGTAAACCATAAAAGACAGACAAATTTTTTCTACACAAAAATACAGAGCTCGTTAAAACAAAAAAATTATGTCATATTCCTTTTTTTTTGTTGTTGCGTGAACCATTTCCGAGATATTCCTTGCTATTCCCTTAAATTTTTGCAATACTTATACTTCTTCTCAAATGGGAATTCGTTATTCGTTTTTTTATTATTATTATTATGTCCTGTACATACAAAGAGAATGGAATACTCCACATGGCAAGCAGCTCTTAAAATATTTGACTATCGCTTAAAACCTACCAATTCCCCTTGCATCTACAAGAAAATTAGCAATAAGATTAACATCTCGATTACAAACTGTAGAAGGAGAATAAGCGTTTGTAAAAATAGTTTGTAAAAGAGTAGAGAAAGTCATGTGTATAGAACACATCAGATTCTTTTAGTGTAATTTAATTTTTGCGAGCCAATGAATAAAGCAACCATAAAATGCATGTTTGGGTTTATATATTGCACATTTGAGATTGTGTATGCAAATTTTCATACAAATCGGAGCGAAACTGAAATACAAGGAATAAATTTCCTGCGCAAAAATGTAAAACTGAGAAAAAACAGATACAGAAAAGCTGCAATGGGGTTAAAAGGGAGCACACATATGATTTAAACATGTCGCGGTGGTTTTAAAAAAAAAGGCGGATCGTGAAAAATGTTTGGCCAAAAAAATTCACGGCCGTCTATAGAAGATTTATACTATTTAATTAAAAAATCTGATGTGTTACACACACATGACTTTCTCTACTCTTGTACAATCTAATTTTACAAACGCCTATTCTCCATATGCTTCATGTTAATCGAGATATCGAGATGTCAATCTTATTGGTAATTTTCTTGTAGATGCAAGGGGAATATGGTAGCTTTTAAGCGATAGTCAAATATTTTAACGCTGGTTGCTATGTGGCGCATTCCATTCTATTTGCATGTCCAGGACAAAAAAAAATGAATAACGAATTTGAGAAAAAGTATAAGTATTGGAAATTTTAAGAAAATAACAAGCAATATCTCGAAAACGGTTCACTCAACAAAAGAAATGTATATGACATAAGTTGTGTATTTTAATGCGATCTACATTTTTTGTGTAGTAAAATTTTGTCTATCTCGTATGGTTTACCAGTTATGCAAAAGTCGTTCACAATGAAGAATACTTTTGGAGACATTCCCAGAAAATTCGAGATATACATTTCATTTCTCATGACATTATCTTAAACATATGATATTTTAATCAAAATCGTTTGAGCCATTTTTGAGAAAATTAAAATTTTCGTAAAATCTTCCATGTAAAGGGTAGTCTGGGGTGGGGGGGTTTTATTGAAAACCTTCGTGTCGCATCTCTGGAAGATACTGAACCTAAATACCAAGTTTGGTGCTTATCCGACTGTTCGTTTTTGAGTTATGCTGTTCACAGACACACACACACACACAGACACACACACACACACACACACACACACACACACACAGACAGACACACACACGGACATGTTTCCAAAAATGCTTTTTATGGATTCAGGAGGTCTCAAAACATGTATTTCCGGTGAAATCTCGGTATCGAATTTTTGGGTGGAATGCAATACTTCCCCTACTTACTATACGTAGTAGAGAAAGTAAAAATCGAAAACTCTGTCATTTTCACCTAAAACTCAGTCCCAGTGCCTCTTAAGTACCACAGTTTAACGACGTTTGCATGACAAATAAAATGTATATCTTGAATTTTCTAGAAATAGGTTTTGAAGTCCTCTTCATTTGGAAAGAACTTTGTATAATCTTTTAGAATTGGTTAACGTTAAGCGTAGACGAAAACGTACTACACAAAAATGTAGATCTCTTTAAAACACTAAATTTCCTCCCCCAAACAAAATTTTTGTAGCATAAGGCATTTCGGAGATATCCGTTATTAATGGTTCGAATTGCTCAGTAGTTAACCATTCTTTTAAAGTCCTGTCGATTTTCAGTTGTTTCTCGCGATGTTGAAGAAGGTTGTTTTTTTTACGTTATTTGCACCACACTTTGGGCGTCAATTTTAAGTAGTTTGTATTGAAGGAGTTGTATTATATTTCAACTGTTGGGGAACCGAACTTGAAATTCGTTGCAGCCACACGTATAGTACCCGCTTTCCGGTAGCCTTCGCCCCAAATGTATTTTCAGGTGGCCTTTGCCCCAAGTTTAAAAAAATATTAACTTTGTAATTTGACTGCTTCTTTAAATATTATATATTTATGTTTGCCTCGGCTGCGTCAGTATTATTGTTAGAGACATGGATGTCTTGGCAGGGTTGTGGTGCGACTAAATCATGTAGGCTTACACAGATTATAATTTTACTTCACTTATTTTATTAATGCTTGACATGATTTAAATAACACTTCACTGATATAGAGAGCTGTGAGATTCTTTTTATTAATTAATTACACTTTTTAACACAAACTTATTTCTCGTCTCACACGAATACATATTATATTTCTTGAGGACACATTTTGCGCCTGGTTAGTAACGCTGTCTGCAGGCAACTGAATTGATTTCATCCGACTAAACTTGTAAATTTCTGTATTTCAAGTCTCTGATTGTCTATTCCTAATCCAATAGAATACCTTCATTTAACTAAAGCTTTTTCTGGTTGTTGATTGGATATTTTTATAAACTGTCACTAAGACTACATTAATGCTTCCAAGAATCACAAGTAACATTTAAACTTCCTAATTCATTATTGCCTCAAGGTTACCTCATTGTTAGCAGCTTTTAATCTATTATTCTCACAGCTCCTACATTATTAAATTACGTAATACATTCATATAACATTATTGAACATGTATACAATAATATAAAGAGATATAATGACTGTAATATACACTTTTTATATATTGTTACATACACATATTGCTTTAAGGCGGACTGTTATTGAATTTATATTTATATAATTAGACTGAAATCATTTAAGTGTTAAAAATACTGCCTCAATGTCATGGCAATTTTTAAGGCAGCATATAGCGTGCAGTTTTTAAACATTTGACTATCGCTGTTCCCTTTGTATCTATAACGAAATGTGTAATGTAGCTATTTCTGCAAAGGTTTATTTAGATTAAAATGTAGTGGATAGGAAAATAAGGTTTCGTAAGAAAAATTTGTACCTCCACTAATAAACAATAGAGGGTAGAGAAATTCGTGTGAATAAAACACATCAAATATATTTTTTGTGCAATGAAACACTTTACAAGCTGGAAGGATCATTATACCATAAACTTTAAGTGCAAAATGCGAAGGAATATACGTATTTACTTTTAGTTTGTGCAGCAGCCGCAGACTGGGCCAAGAATCAAGTTTCTGATACCTGGTTTCGGACACTTGGTCCATTTTTACTTTGTATTGTACTCCATCAAAAATTATATATAGTGATTTCACAAGAAACACATGTTTCAAGGTTCCCTGAGAAAGTCTGAATATGAACAGCGTAAATAAAAAGGAAAGGGCAAATATATATCACATTTCCTGCAATTCAGACACTGTTTAAGCAAAACTAGGCGAATGTTTCAATACAATTCCTTTACTCTGAACCAGCTTTCACATGGCAAACAGCTTTTATTTTCCTAATAAATGGAATCACTAATAAAGCGTGTATCTTGAATTTCTTGTGATAGAAACAAAGGGAACAGTGATAGTCAAATGTTTAACAACTGGACGCTATATGCTGGCCTTAAAATTCCTTACTGTTTCCATGACATCGCGAGACACAACTGAAAATCGACAGGACTTTAAAACAATGCCTAAGTATTGAATAATTCGAACAATTAGTAACGGATATCTCGGAAATGGCTTATGCTAGAAAAAATATTATTGGAAATAAATTGTTTGTTTTAAAAGGATCTACTTTTTTGTGTACTACGTTTTTATCTATCGCTTAACGTTTACAAGTCATACAAGATTACACAAAATTCCTTCGGATTGAAGACGACTTCACAGGCTATTCCCAGAAAATTCATATAATAAGTTTTGTGTGTCTCATGCATATGTTTAATATATAGTATTTTAATTAAAATGGTTAGGGCCATTTTTCAGAAAATCAAAAATTTCGAAAAGTGTTCCATGTAAGGATAGTTTAAGTGAGGAGATTTTCTTGAAAACCTTCTTGTCCATCTTTAATAGATAATGAACTTAAATACCCCAAGTTTGATATTTGTCCTATTTGTCGATTATGGGTTATGCTGTTCGCAGACACAAGCGCGCCCGGACCTGTTCCTATAAATGTTGTTTTGGATTTAGGGGGCCTCAAAACATGTATTTACGGTAAAATCTCGGATTCTTATTACTTTCTCTACTACGTATAGTAAGAATCGGAAGTATTGTATTCCACCTAAAAATTCGATACCGAGATTTCACCGGAAATACATGCTTTGAGACCTCCTGAATACAAAAAAAGGCATATTTGGAAACATGTGTGTGTGTGTGTGTGTGTGTGTGTGTCTGTGAACAGCATAACTCAGAAACGAGCAGTCGGATAAACACCAAACTTGGTATTTAGGTTCAGTATCTTCCAGAGATGCGACACGAAGGTTTTCAAGAAAATTCCCCCATCCCAGACTACCCTTTATATGGAACATTTTTCGAACATTTTAATTTTCTCAAAAACGGCTCAAACGATTTTAATTAAAATATCACATTTTTAAGATATTTTCATGACAAATGAAATGTATATCTCGAATTTTCTGGGAATGTCTCCAAAAGTATTCTTCATTATGAACGACTTTTGCATAACTGGTAAACCATAAGAGACAGACAAACTTTTACTACACAAAAAATGTAGATCGCGTTAAAATACACAATTTATGCCATATACATTTTTTGTTGTTGTTCGGTGAACCATTTTCAAGATATTGCTTGTTATTGCCTTAAATTTTCCAATACTTATACTTTTTCTCAAATTCGTTATTTTTGTCCTGGACATGCAAAGAGAATGGAATACTCCACATAGCAACCAGCTCTTAAAATATTTGTAAAAATAGTTAGTACAAGAGTTGAGAAAGCCATGTGAGTGTAACACATCAGATTGTTTATGATTTTAAATCGTCATTAACACCTAAATAATGTGAAAATCGGCTTAGAAGTGCATTTGGCGAAGAATCCCCATCTAAAGCAATAACTTATAATTGGTACAGCGAATTCAAAAGAGATAGATTTTTCTTAGTGATGGATTTCGTGAAGGACGCACAAGAACTGCTGTTATTGATGAAAATATTGCCGCTGTTCGAGCAATGCTTGAAGAAGATTGACGGACATTTTATGAATTTATTCGGGTGACATTGGAATTGGTATGAGTCAAATCCAAAACATTTTACATCAACGGTTAGACATGAGAAAACTTTGCTGTCAATGGATTCCACATAAACTGGCTGCAGAAGAAAAACAAGAAGGCATTCTTTGGTGCCAAAAAGCTCTAGAAAAATTCCAAGGCGTCACTTCAAATTTGGTTTGGAATGTCGTTACTGCTGATGAAACTTGGATTTATTGTTAACATCGTGAAGAGAAAAGTCAATCGGCTTAATGGGTCTTTGGAAGAGAACCTAAGCCTACAAAAGTCCGATGAATTCGCAGTGCTGGTAACAAGATGGTTGCTAGATGTTTTTCTAAAACGGACTATATGGCTACTATAGCAGTAGAAGATAGAGGTGCTGTTACTGCCGACTGGTACACAAATGTTCTGAAAAACGCCCAAAAGGAAAAATTATGCCAACCATCGTCGCCTACAGCAAAACTAACAACTGAATACCTGGATGCCTTAAAGGTCAGCACCATACAGCCCTGACTTACCACCTTGTGATCTCTTTTTGTCTCCAAGAATTAAAGATAAAATGTGTGTAATCACTTTTTCGTCATCAGATGAAGCAGTGGAACATTATAAAACCTGGTCTCTGTAATGTCTCAGGAAGAGTGGCATCATTCCTTCAAGAACTGGTTTCATCGAATGCAAATATGTATTTATGTTGAAGGGGAATACTTTGAAAAACAGTAATGTTATTTAAATTTTTAAAAACTAATCCTTCTTTGATTTTCTAAAACTGTTCAGTGTCGCCCTCATATGGGATTACTTCTAGTCAAAAAAAATCTGATGTGTTACACTCACATGACTTTCTCTACTCTTGTACAAACTATTTTTACAAACGCTTATTCTCCATCTACTTCATGTTAATCGAGATAAACATTTGCAGACTCTATCTTATTGCTAATTTTCTTGTAGATGTAAGGGGAATATATATTTACAAGGGCAATATAGAAATACAGTAGCCTTTAAGCACATACATATCTCTTAATAGCTGGTTGCTAGGTGCAGCACCATTCCCTTTGCATATCCAGGACAAAAAAATGAATAACGAATTTCCATTTGAGAAAATAAGTATTGAAAAATTTAAGGGAATAACAAGCAATATCTCGAAAATGGTTCACTCAACAAAGAAATGTATATGACATACATTGTGTATTTTAACCCGATCTACATTTTTTATGTAGTAACATTTTGTCTATCTCTTATGGTTTACCAGTTTACCAAAAGTCGTTCACAATGAAGAATACTTTTGGAGACATTCATAGGAAATTCAAGATATACATTTTATTTGTCATAAAAATATCTTAAACATATGACATTTTAATCAAAATCGTTAGAGCCATTTTTGAGAAAATTAAAATTTTCGAAAAATCTTCCATGTAAAGGGTACTCTGGGGTGGGGGGATTTTCTTGAAAACCTTCGTGTCGCATCCTTGGAAGATACTAAACCTAAATACCAAGTTTGGTGTTTATCCGACTGTTCGTTTCTGAGTTATGCTGTTCACAGACAGACACACACGCAGACATGTTTCCAAAAATGCTTTTTTTGGATCAGGGGTCTCAAAACATATATTTCCGGGGAAATCTCGGTATCGAATTTTTGGGTGGAATGCAATACTTCCCCTACTTACTATACGTAGTAGAGAAAGTAATATATCATGAGTAACATAAGATGTATAGAAGAATCTTTTTTCATACTAATACTATAATAAAGAAGAGATTATAGGAAGAGAAAGGCATGTGATTGTGACACACCAGATTTTTGTTTGATAAATTAACCTGGTATTTTATTGGAATTATAGGCTGAATATTTGAATCTGAAATTCTATTTTTACCACTTTCATTAAAGAATCATCTCAATTCTTACCTTCTCTACCATGTACACAGTAGATATCCAATTCCACCCAAAAATTCGATACAGTGATTTCACCGCAAACACATATTTTGAGGCACCCTGAATCCAAAAAGCATATTTAGAAAAAGGTATGTGTGTGAAGAGCATAACTCTAAAGCAAACAGCTTGTTAAGCATGAAATTTGGTAGGTATATAACTTCAAGATTCTTAGAAATTTTCGATTTTCTGAAAAATGGCTCAAAGATTTGATTAAAATACCATATATTAAAGATATTTACAAGACAAATAAAATGTATGTCTTGAGTTTTCTGGAAATAGCCTGTAAAGTCCTCTTAATTCGGAAGGAATTTTACGTAAACTTGTATAACTGATAAAGGTTAAGCGAGAGACGAAAATGCACAAAACAAAAAAATGCATCTCTTTAAAACAGGCAATTTATTTCAAACAACTTTATCTGCGCCATCAGCCATTACCGATATACATTATTAATGATTCGAATTGTTCAACACTTAGCCATTCTTTTTAGGTTCTGTCGGCATTCATTTGTTTCTCGTGATGTCATGGAAACAGTATGGAATTTTAAGGCCAGCATATAGCGTCCAGTTGTTAAACATTTGACTGTCAACATTCAGTTGTTTCTCGCGATGTCATGGAAACAGTATGGAATTTTAAGGCCAGCATATAGCGTCCAGTTGTTAAACATTTGACTGTCAACATTCAGTTGTTTCTCGCGATGTCATGGAAACAGTATGGAATTTTAAGGCCAGCATATAGCGTCCAGTTGTTAAACATTTGACTATCGCTGTTCTCTTTGTATCTATAACGAAATCTGTAATGTAGCTATTTCTGCAAATGTTTATCTCGATTAAAATGAAATAGGTAGGATGTTAAATAAACTTTCTAAGAATAATTTGTATACCCACTAATAAGCGACAGAAGGTAGATAAAGTCATGAGTGTAACACATAAGATTTTATTTAAAATGTTTAAGCCATTATGTCATAAAGGTAATCCTTGAAATCGGGCAAAATTTGGAATAGAGATTTTCTATCCGAATGATGGAATCAGGCGATGAACTTGTAACAATAAGATTTGAAACATTGAAGTAATTATTTGATCGAAATAAATGCCTCCTGAAACTCATCATAAAATTAGCATTTTAACCTTCTCTCACAGCCTTTGTAATTGGAATTTCATGCAACACTGGTCACATTCTCACTAGTGAAGTAATTCTGCTGATATGCGCAATCGAAATCGGGAAGTAAAATCGAGTGGGTTGTATTTTGAAAATCTAAATCTTCTCTTGTCTTTTTAGCAGCCACCACACAGCAGTCAAATTACTATTGCGTACAATTTATTAGGTGTAACACCCTGTTGTATTTTTACTTTCTCTACCAGGCACATTGGTAGTATAACTCAAAAACGAATATTTTCATAAATACCAAACTTATGCAACACGAAGGTTATGCAACTGCGCCTTACATGGAATATTTTTCGAATTCTTTTATTTCTTTTAAAATTGCTGTAACGATTTATATTAAAATACCATATAGTAAACATTTTGATATGACAAATAAACCATTTATCTTGAATTTTCTGGGAAGAGCCTGTGAAGTCCTCTTTATTTGGAAGGACTTTTGTATAACCTTGTATTGTTGCTAAATGTTAAGCCAGAGATACATAATTTGCTTCAATTAACCTTCTCTGTAGCATAAGCCATTTCCCAGATATCCGTTATTAGTGTTTTGAATTGATAATAATTGTGTCATTCTTTTTAAGTCCTGTCGATATTCAATTGTTTCTCGCGATGTCATGGAAACAGTAAGGAATTTTAAGGCCAGCATATAGCGTCCAGTTGTTAAACATTTGACTATCGTTGTTCTCCTTTGTATCTATAACGAAATGTGTAATGTTGCTATTTCTACAAAGTTAGGGTAGGGAATCTGGGTTACAAAATACGCCCTTCGCTAAACAGGGTGCAGTTTTCGGGGATTACAATGACCGCAGCTTACCCTGTCTTTTAACCGGACCAGTTTTACTAGGTGAGGGTGGGGGAAAACCCGGAGTTGTTCAACCAGAAATCGAACTCGCACTAGCTGGATGGATGAAATGAATGTACAAATGAACTAGGGGGGCTAAAGTATGTGAAACAGCACCCTCCTCAAAAACAAAATCTCGGTACAGGCTTTGAACTAAAGTTGGCCTAGAGGAGAGGGCAATTGGTTTCCTGTTAGACCTTTGCGCAGCTTAAATCTGACAGATCTATGTCAGTGGAGTTAATATGATTTATAGGAAATGCGGTACATCAGGCCGCAATATGATCCTGGCAGTTTCTGGCATTATTTATCATCATTATTAAGTATTATTATTAATATTATTATCATCACATAATTAAAAGACTCCTGAACCGGAAATGTAAATTGAATCAGGACACGATTCCTGGAAATGTATTTTTTTAATGCCTCGCTGCACTATAGTGTTGACGTAATCTGTCCAGGGTACGCTTGGGGAAGAAATTAAGATCTTAAATGGGTATTTGTTTTCACCCTGGTGTGGAAAGAACACGTGACATGAATATCGCAGCCACCACCTGTAGAGTCTTCGGATGCCCCTTTGCCACTCTCCGCAGCAGCAGATCGATTAGCCACACAGATCCTCCACTTCTAATTCTATCACCTACCTCAACAAGAAGAACCGTAGAGTCAAATGCACCATCTCGTTGCGCTGCCCAATTCGACCGGTACTAAATTACTTCACTGCCATCTCTGAAAGGTTCTTAAAGGTTTACCGATACTTGAGACTGTTGTTCAATGATTTGGGTGCCTACTGCGCGTTATGATGCACGTACACGTCACGGAGGAGAGTGCAAGATTACACACTCACGTGCAGCATTCAATAAAACTAATAAAGGAAGAACACAGGGTTGTCCTAGTAGGTGTTGCAAGGCCCGTCTCCCCTCACTAGAAGCGAACTGAACGGTTAGCGTCGTCGGACCAGGACGTCGGGGCGAGGGGGGGCTGCGCAGCCGAGGTGCCTTGAGCTACTGCCGGGCGTCGATCGGTGCAGCCGTCCTTCTCATAAACATTTCGTTCCAGCGGAGAGCATTCGCTCTTGCATATAGTCATGATCAATCAACATTTCCTCTTTCTATTAAAATGTTACAAACTGAACAATAAAAAATGTCTTACGCGTGTGTCTCTATCCATTACAAATGTGTGGAAACAACACTCAGTGTTTTTGTAACGGGTGTATGGAATGAATGAAAAAGTATATAACAATTTCAATTTTTGAAGTCTTATTTCAACACAAAAAGGATACGCTCTGCGCATGTTTCGTAGCACACTAATTCAAACACGGAACCATTAAGGAAGTTTTTTTAGGTCCATTTGTACCCCGCCTATAACTACGTTGGTCTTATCGGCGGCCTCTCCTTTGCAACTTATTGCCTATTGGCAATGGTGTTAACTCGTGCACTTTTTGGTTTCAATGATTGGATCATACACACATTCCGACTCTGGCGAGGATAAGGAATAATCTTGGATAGAGAAAAATTCCCACACCCCAGCCGGGAATCGAACTCGGGACCCCTAGCTCAACAGGCAGTTGCTCTACGGACTGAGCTAGTGGGACAACCTAAGGAACTTTTGTTGATGTACATTAAACAGAACAGCAACTGATCGACATTTAATCCCCTTTCTTGTGAGGCAGTATTTTAACACTTAAATGATTTCAGTCAAATTATATAATATATAAATTTATTAACAGTCCGCCTTAAAGCAATATGTGTATGTAATAATATATAAAAAGCGTATATTACAGTCATTGTAAATGTTTATACTATTGTAATACATGTTCAATAATGTTATGTGAATGCATTACGTAATTTAATAATGTAGGAGCTGTGAGAATAATAGGTTAAACGATGCTAACAATGAGGTAATCTTGAGGCAATAATGAGTAAAAAAGTTTAACAGTAGTACTTGTGATTCTTGTAGTAACAATAATGTAATTTTAGTGACAGTTTATAAAATAGACAATCAACAACCAGAAAAAGCTTTAGTTAAATTAATGTATTCCATTGGAGTAGGATTAGCCAATCAGAAACTGAAAAGGAGAAAATTTTACAAATTTATAGTTCAGTTGCCTGCAGACAGCGTTACTAACCAGACGCAAAAAGTGTCCTCAAGAAATATAATATGTATTCGTGTGAGACGAAAAATAAGTTTACGTGTTTAAAGTGCAATTAATTAGTTAAAGAATCTCACAGCTCTCTATATCAGTGAAGTGTTATTTAAATCGTGTCAAGCATTAACAAAAGGAGTGAAGTAAAATTATAATCTGTGTAAGCCTACATTCTTGTTGCACCACAACCGTGCTAAGAGAAACGTATCTCTAACAATAATACTGACGCAGCCGAGGCAAACATAAATATTTAATACTTAAAGAAACAGTCAAATTACAAATTTAATATTTTTAAATGTTTTTTACAAAATCTATTGGGTACCAAACGTGCGGTTGCAACTACTTAAGTTCGGATTCCCAACAGTTGAAATATAGTGCAACTCCTTCAATACAACCTACTTCAAATAGACGCCCAAAGAGTGGTGCAAATAACGTAACAAACCATGTTCTCAAATTGGCGAGATGGAGGTGAGATGGCCGGTACAAGGAGTGGTGACACAGCAATTGCTGGGTCCCTAGATTGAGACTCCCCGATTTTCGGACAGGCAGACCGAGCACTCCCGTCGCACATGGAGGGTTTGACACCCCGCTCCGAAAGGGTGGTCCGTTTACCCTAGCAACCAGCCGAAAGCCGAGGTGAGGAGAAAGTTCTATAGAGAGCATCCTTTTTCCATGCCACCATACCAAAACGTCTCGCCAACACTTCCAACCCTGACGGTGTGAAGGATGAATGAAATGATAAATGTACTGAAATGGAGGAACCGGGGGCTGAAAGAAACCACTCCAGTATTGGCCTGACGATCGGGGAAAGCACCGGAAAAATCTGATGTGTTATTCTCACATGACTTTCTCTACTCTTACATAAACTATTTTTACAAACGCTTATTCTCCATATGCTTCATGTTAATCGAGATGTTAATCTTATTGCTAATTTTCTTGTAGATGCAAGGGGAATATGCTAGGCTTTAAGCGATAGTCAAATATTTTAAGAGTGGTTGCTATGTGGAGTATTCCATTCTCTTTGCATTACCAGGACAAAAAAAAGGAATAACGAATTCCCATTAGTGAAAATGAGTATTCAAAAATTTAAGGGAATAACAAGCAATATCTCGAAAATGGTTCACTCAACAAAAAAAATCTTATGTGTTACACTCACATGGCTTTCTCTACTCTTGTACAAACTATTTTTACAAACGCTTATTCTCCATCTACTTCATGTTAATCGAGATAAACATTTGCAGACTCTATCTTATTGCTAATTTTCTTGTAGATGTAAGGGGAATATATATTTACAAGGGCAATATAGAAAAACAGTAGCCCTTAAGCACATACATATCTCTTAATAGCTGGTTGCTAGGTGCAGCACCATTCCCTTTGCCACAGATTAATACTCTTTGCATATCCAAGACAAAAGAATGAATAACGAATTTGAGAAAAAGTATAAGTATTGGAAAATTTAAGGGAATAACAAGCAATATCTCGAAAATGGTTCACTCAACAAAAAAATGTATATGACATAAATTGTGTATTTTAACGCGATCTACATTTTTTGTGTAGTAAAATTTTGTCTATCTCTTACGGTTTACCAGTTATGCAAAAGTCGTTCACAATGAAGAATACTTTTGGAGACATTCTCAGAAAATTCAAGATATACATTTCATTTGTCATGAAAATATCTTAAACATATGATATTTTAATCAAAATCGTTAGAGCCATTTTTGAGAAAATTAAAATTTTCGAAAAATGTTCCATGTAAAGGGTAATCTGGGGTGGGGGGGTTTCTTGTAAACCTTCGTGTCGCATCTCTGGAAGATACTGAACCTAAATACCAAGTTTGGTATTTATCCGACTGTTCGTTTCTGAGTTATGCTGTTCACAGACACACGGACATGTTTCCAAAAATGCCTTTTTTGGATTCAGGGGATCTCAAAATATATATTTCCAATTAAATCTCCGTATCGAATTTTTGGGTGGAATACAATACTTCCCCTACTTACTATACGTAGTAGAGAAAGTAAAAATATGGGTCAGAGTGGGAGGTAGCCGAAGATCGAACTCGGGACCTCCCGAATGCGGTATACCTACACTAAATAGAGGAAGCACTGCATTCCACCCAAAATTTCAAGGGAAATACGAGTTTTGATTTCTCTTCCTTTCCAGAGAATTTTTGAAAACCGGCTGATTCAGCTTGCGCTTTAAACTCGCGAGCTCCATGGGACCGGTGGTTGCCTTAGTAACACACCACAGCTGTAGTCAAGGCTCCGGGAACAAAGCTTTTCAACCTGTAATTTTTTCATTTCAGGAGCACCACCTGAGAGACAGAGAAAGAGAAAAGCATCTTGTTTATCTGTTTGCTCAGCCTGGTCCGAGGATTTTAAATTCACACGCTCCTATACCATCACTTGACTCACCACAGAAACGCGAACATACCACTTGTGCGTCAGAAACGGCAGCCTTATCCTCCCAGGAGAAACGTTTTTATGTACTTCGCTTTAAAAAAGCTATGTTTAACACTCACAGGACTTTCTCTGTATGTTACGAACTTAATCGTACAATTTATATACACACAATAGATGGGTGTCGATGTCTCTTAGAAAGTGATTCTATGTACAAAATGTAATCCAGTTATATTTTTACTTTGTCCAGTTTTTCAACTGTCAGTTTTCGCAGTTGCCACTGTCACTGTTTCATTTTTATGCAGTTCATCTTCACTGGGAGTTCACCTCACTTATGTCACTTCACTAGATGAACTAGTTCAACTCTCTACAGCTTCACTTCCTTCGTGACGTACCCTCCTCACGCCGGACGATTCCTTCTCTCAAGATCTCCACAGCCCGTCGCTCCGCAGTAGCACTCGCTGCACGTCACAACTCGCTCGGAGAATCCCTCTTGATATCGCAGCAGAAATGCAATCGCCAACTGATTCAACAACTCTCTCGCACTCGACTCACACTGACTGACGCGACTTACTCTACTGTCGCCACTCCTCAACTCGCACTGACTCGCGGGAACGCTCGCTTGTATAGGCAGTGGAGGCTTCCACAGAAGGTTCTCGAACGTTCTAAAACTATTTCCACACACTTCCTGTAGGAGGGGGAGATAAAGCTCCCAGAAAGTTACTTCCCGATAGCGCGCCCGGTGTTTACGCTGGCAAGCGACGTTATCGCTGTTTACTCTGACCGCTCGGCACCGACCTCCCGATAACCTTGTGTCACAGAATGCTATGAATGTTTATTTCAACACAAACAATATTTCATACAGCTGGCACTGAACGTAGAGCGTTTAATACCAGTCCTTTATGCGAGAAATCGAAGATTATAACCGGGCATAGGAATTTCTAACCATTAAAGATAGGACGAAGAAAAATAAGGTTGAACTGCTACTGGACTGAGGTAGGGAGTGGCAGGTAAAAAACTACCACTATCCCTTGTACAGCCCTTTGGCTTTTGAGAAAGAACACTCACCAGGTTGTGTTTACCTGCCTATCCTCGACCCTGTTGTTACGTCATTTGTGTTGATATTGGTTTGAGTATAGGTAACTAAAGAATTCCTATTCCTGGTTATAAAACTCAGAGGAATAAAAATGTTAGAGCACTCCATTGTTACCATCCTTGTTTCTTGCGATGAAATGATATGTAGATGAGTGAATGGATGAGTGGCTAGATGGATGGATGGACGGACGAATGGATGGATAAGATAGAGTATATTAGATATACGAGTACGTAGGCAAGAGGGTGGGCGGGCAGGCAGGCAGGCAGTTAGGTAGATAAGCTATCTTTGTTGGTTTCAAATTAACAAAGTTACTACATAGGTCATTCAGCGTGCATGCATATTTAAGGTACAAGTTGAAGGTGACAAAAAGAAAAAGGGTCATGAAATGTTTAAGTGATTAGGTTAAATGCGAGATATTGACGAAGGTAAAGCTAAAAGTAACGACGAAACCGGAACAGAGCACCACACGCAGGCCATTCGGCCCCTTGTACTTCTACCCTTATCCCCGGGAAAGAGGGATGAGGTGAGAAACCCGAAGAGCGACTAGATTTGGATGACGACGGGCACAAGCACAAACGGAATCCCTAATGTTTCTCGATTGAACGCCTCCAACCCGCGCAAGCCCAACCATTGTGTCCCGAGCTTCCTGGGAGTCCCCGAAGAAGCGCCTGCCCGAAAGTACCCAGAGGCGGATATCCAACCCAGCGATCCCCGGACGACTTCAAGAAGAAACCTCCACGGAGCTCATTGCCACCGCCCATCCGCAACCCGCCGAACACCGTCGCCTGGTCCTACAACCCTGAAACATATGACAAGTAAAATGATGGGTACAAGAAATGAGAGGCAGGGGAGTCGTGATAGAAGTTGAACCACCCCAGGATTCGCCTGCCGACACGGAGAAACTACGAAATACCCATGGGCGATCGCCGGAGATAGAACCCGGGACCTCCCGAATGCGAGGCACACACGTTACCGCGGCACCACCTCGCTCAGTGAGATATTGAGGAACAGTAAATATCTCAAGGTATCAGGAGTGCACATCGCTGGGGATTTCAGTGCCAGAGTGATGCGAAAAAGAAACTTTCTAAAGTGTCAAGTGACCGAAGCAAGGAGGCAGGGTTGCCATGTTGTCCTCCACTCTGATTAATGGCAAAGTGTGGTCGAGGCACGAACTGGAGGAATTGGAGTTGCGCGGTCCGAATAACCCTCAAAGGCAAGGTGGTAGGGAAGCAGCAGCAGCAGCAGCAGGTTCAGCGATCAGGAAGGACTAGCAGCCCGAAGTCACCCCTTAATTATTAGGTTGCCTCATAAGTAATGTCGGCTTTTAAGTTTGGTGTTTTATAGGATAGAATTAGTTTTCTGTGGTTCGCCAATGCTGTTTACAGGATGTCATGGCTAGTATTGCCAGAATGTGCCAGTCGTCAGGTGTTAATGCACATTCACAAAATGAAAGTTACAAAGCTTGAGATTCGAGTCCTTCTAAAGCACTACTGGAAACAATATTATAAAACTGCTGCTGCCGCGCCTCGACAAATATGTGAAGTGGAAGGAGAAGATGTCGTTAGTGAGCGTGTGGCACAACGATGGTTCCAACGTTTCAACACTGGAGAATAAAACACTAAATATTTGCCGCGATCTGGAAGACATAAATTATGGGATATTGAGAATACACGCAGCGTTTTGGAAGAAAATCCGCAAAAAAGTACGCGTAGACTATCAGAAGAATTTGGTCCATCAAAGCATACCATACATCGCCAGATTAAGGAACTTGGAAAATCAAACAGAAGCTGTAGATCTGTACGTCATGAATTGACACCTCAACAGGCTTAACGTAGAGTGATATCTGTCGTCAGTTTATTGGTAATCCCATGGATGATAGATTTATCAGGACAATTGCCACATGTGAAGAAAAATGGGTCTATTAGCGCAACCCTGACGTCTCGAAACAGCGGCTAAGTCTCCGTCACCTGCCAAAGTCATCGTCAGTTCGGCCCCAAAGTAATGTGTGTCCGGTGGAATTTTGAAGGAGGGATGCACTGGGAGTTTGTTACAAGCGGGCGTGCAGTCAATATGCGGATCTTTATTCTCAACAACTGAAACGAGTTCATGAAATCTTGAGATGGAGATACCCAGCATTAGTTAACCGAAATAGAGTTCTCTTGCAGCAGGACAGTGCAACACCCTATGCTCCATGGACAACCATGACAAAATTTGAGGAATTGGAAGGAATCTAACTGTTACCACACCCAACATACACACCTGATCTTGCGCCTTCAGATTACCACCAATTTCGATCCATGGTCCATTACTTGCGTGTAAGAAATTTCGAAAGCATTGAAGCTGTGGAATTTGAGAAAGTAGTATTATTAGGGTATTTGCACCACGCTTTGGGCGTCAGTTTGGAGTAGGTTGTATTGTAGTTCTACTGGTGGGGAATCAAAACTTGATGAAGTAACTGCCCCACGTATGGTACAAAGTTTCCAGTGGCCTTCGCCCTCACTTTGTATTTTAATGTTTTTTTAAATATTACTCTATGTATTTAGGTTTGCCCCGGCTGCGTCAGTATTAATTTGTAGAAACATGTATCTCTAAGCAGGGGGTGATGGGGCTAAAGAATGTAGGCTTACACAAATTATAATTTTTTACTTCCCTCCTTTTATTAATCCTTCACACGATTAAATAACACTTCACTTATATATAGAGAGCTGTGAGATTATGTATTAATTACTTGCACTTTCTAACACATAAATTGAGTTTTATTTATGGACGCTCTTATGGTCCTTAGCGTCCCATTCTATATTGGGCGTGAAAGACCGGTAATTTTGCTCAGAGGCCTCTTTATCAGGCTTGAGGTTCTTTAACGTGCCGTAAATCTACGACACGGGACCACCGGCTTTATTTCCCTTCCGAAGGAAGCCATGCAAAGGATTTTTACGCCCGAAAAAATCCATCGCCCTCCGCCGGGTTTGAACCCGCGACCTCTCTTTATAATATTCTCGCCGTAATGAATTTTTGTCTCACACTGGATATGTACAGAGCGAATGAACTGCTCAGGTGCGTTGCCTTCTAGCGACTGGCGCTTAAATTTATAAATTTCTCTACTTCAAGTCTCTGATTGGCTAATCCTTCTCCAATAGAATACTTTTATTTAACTTTAAGCTTTTCTGGTTGTTTATAAACTGTTTTAAAAATTACATTATTGTTCCAAGAATTACTAGTAGCATTATTAAACTTTCCAATTCATTATTGCCTCAAAGTTACCTCATTGTTACGTCATTGTTAGCAACTTTCGACCTCTATTCCCACAGCTCCAACATTATTAAATTACTTAATACATTCACATAACATTATTATACATCTACATAACATAATATAATGACTGTTACATACATTTAATATATTATATTATACTCATATTGCTTTAAGACGGGCTGTTATTATATTTTATATTATATAATTAGAGTGATATCTTTTAAGTGTTAAAAATACTGCCTCATAGTCGGTCTCACAAAATTCTTCGTCGCGGAATAATAAACCTCGCTAAAGACCATAGAATCTTTGAAGAGTAGCTTAATTTGTCAGAAAACGTTCCAAATAAAGTTTTCGTTAAAAACCGACGTTACTTACGAGAGACCATCTATGTATGTATATTAAGAGGAGTCCTTGGATCGATTATTGCAATCATTGGTGTTATTAACACCAATGATACTTCCTCTGCACAAGCAATTAATACTACAAATTGTAACACTCAACCTCGCAATCACCTCAAAGGAACAATAATAATGTTAAATAAAATATACGTTTGTTAATAACATTATTGTTACACTTATTCACAGCCACAGCCTTCTATATGTTATAGAGTGTTATGGTTGAATAAGTGCACTGGTGCTATGAAGGTCAAACAACAACTCACAAGAGACCATCATTTCACATTCAATAATTTAATATTCAGGGTTCTTTAAAAAATGGTATATGCCAGCACAAATTAAAAATACTTTTACTTTGCTCGTAAGATTGCTATACGATCCACTTTCAGCCTCGTTCCATAAACATTACCACTCGCTAAACAAAACTTGGAGTTTTGACACTTGTATCATAAACGCCTATTATACAATCCTAGCAACAAGTCATGGCGGTCAAAGCCACGCATAATTGTGTCTTTCTAGAACGGGTGCTATAATGCTTGCTCAGCAACAATGGCGTAGTAAATCATTTGAAACAATGAATTTATAATAGATTCCCCTTCGTTTCCCACATAACCCTCAAAATGCTCTCTCTGTCTCTCATTTAGCCTACTTTAACTTCTATGGTCATATCGGGAGCTTTGACTTGAGAAACAACTCGTTTACTGTACGTAGTAGATAGAGAAAGTATTACATTCCACCTGAAAATTCGATATTAAGATTTCACCGGAAATGGACGTTTTGAGACTCCCTGAATTAAAAAAAATTGGAAAAAGGTCCGTGTATGAATGTTCGTGAACAGCATAAATCAAAAACGAAAAGTGAGTTAAATGCCAAACTTGGTATTTAAGTCCAGTACCTTTCAAAAATGTGCCACGATATTTTCAAGAAAATCCCCTCATCCCAAATACCCATGGTAGAGATTTCGAAATTTTCAATTTTTATTAAAATACTGTATATTAAAAATATTTGCATGCTAAATAAAATTTAAATCTTGAATTTTCTTGGAATAGCCTGTGAGGTCCTCTTCATTCGGGAGGAATTTTGTATCAAAAAGGTTGATCTCTTTAAAACACACAATTTATTTCAATAATTTTTGTGGTATACGCCATTTCCAGATATCCGTTATTAATGGTTCAAAACTGTACTTAGGTAATATTTAAAAATCCTTTCGATTTTCAGCTGTTTCTCGCGATGTCATGGAAACAGTATGAAATTTTAAGGCCAGCATATAGCGTCCATTTTATGTGATGTGAATTAACATATACCAACTCAAATATTAAGTAAATATAGCGTCCAGTTGTTAAACATTTGACTGTCGCTGTTCTCTTTGTATCTATAACGAAATGTGTAATGTAGCTATTTCTGTAAATGCTTATCTCGATTAAAATAAGTAGATATAAAAATAAACGTTCCTAAGAGTAGTTTGTATATTCAATAATAAACGAGAAAGGGTACAGAAAGTCATGTGAATCTAACCCATAAGATTTTTAAAATCGCTATTACCAAGAAACACTCGCATTCACTCCTACATATACAGTTCCAGACTCTGCGGGGGGCAGGGAAAGTTTCTAATTAACGAAAACATATCCCACCCCAGCCGGAGTTTGAACCGGTAACCCCTAGGTTGAGAAGCCAAAACACTGGCCACATGACCACAGATGCAATCCCAACATTCTTAAGCCTTCAGTATTATCGCGCTTTTATTCCTTTGTAATTGAGTTGGTAATACAAACGATTACGTTTGCACCCAAAGACCAAATATTTGCCTAGTATTATATTAGGTGGCCCAACCGCGCCGCATTTGATGTGTGCAGATTATCCTTCGTGAGTTAAAAGAGTTGCAGAACTCAACGGCTCAATTCCAAGTAAACAGAGGTCAGTGAGGAACTGGTGCATTGTCGGTTCTCAGAAAGTTCCATATGGATACAGGGAAACGGTTGGACATCGTATCAATCAACAGGGGCAAAATTTCGAACACCTATTCAATGAGCGACGTCAGCATAACAGTAGCGTTAGATAATGATGATGATAATAATATTAATAATAATAGCAACAATAACATTTATAATAGCAAGCGAAAAAATGGCAATGAAACCTGTTTGTTGCTTATAGTCTGTAATGTTAGACAAGAACAGCGTAAACACAATTTAAAAATAGCTATGGGCAGATACGGATAGGTCAAACAAAGACATTTTAATTATTTGTCATCCTAAAAAATGAGTTTATTCCCTCGAAAATAAAGCCTGTGTAACTGAAGTGGAAAATATTCTAAGGCCTTTTCGATCTATTTTTGTCCATCATCACGCACAGTAGACTCTAATGTAAGAGTCTGTTTTTGTCTATCATCACGGACTGTACACTCTATTGCAATCCTGGGAAATGCTTTTCAATGAGAGCAATCCACTCATCGTCTATGTACCGTAGCTCAGTCGGTAGAACACCTGTCTGCTGTGCCGGGTTCGATTCCGGGATGGGGGTGGGAATTTTTCTCTAACCAAGATTATTCCCTGTCCTCCCTAGAGTCTGGAAGCATGAATGAGAGTGTGATCTAATGATTAAAGCCCAAAGTTTACTAGATACTCATAGACAAGCGAATACGAGTAAACACCATTGCCTATAGCCAATGTTCCAAAGAAAAGGCCGCCGATAAGACCATTGTAGTTAAAGGCGGGTTATAAATGGATCCTTAAGAAAACAAGCTCGCTCACGCTAATGCGCCAGTTCCCCACCGACCTGTGTTTACTTGTAATTGCCCCGTTGAGATCTGCAACTCTTTAACGTACGAATGGATGTCTGTACACTTGATGTACGGCGCGGTTGGGCCACCTGTTATTATCTAGAGGAAACGCGTATATAAAGTAACAATTCAAATCTTCATTAACTGAGTTTAACGCCCATATAGGCTATTAATACAAATTAATTATAGCTTTCTCTTAAAGAAACCTTCTGTTCTTGAGTCAACGAAAACCAATGGAAAAGTTGCAAACTTGAAGTACAAACAATTATAAGAGATTCATTTTAAAAGTTTTTGACTTTCTGAATATTTATGATGATGAGCTTACCAAATACCGACGTTATCCTTTCAGCTGCGCAGATACACACTAGAAGTTCACGCAGTCTTGGGACTGAAAAAAGTAAACAATATTGTTAGTATCTAATTTACGTAATTCTTTACCGCATTATTACTAGAAAAATATTTTAACAATAATTACTAACTGAGCGGGATGGCTTCAGACGGTAACGTCAGTAGCCCGCATTCGGAAGGTCCCGGGTACAAATCCTGTGGGTCAAACAATTTTGGTGTATTTTTGCGAGGGGGTTTGGTTATGTGACAGGAGCAATAGTACATCAGTGTAAATGTCGATATTAATGTAAATAAACTTATAAAAATGTAAATACCTTATATATTAAATGTGTGCAGATAGAAGCCAGGTACATGACGCCAAACGATACCAATGACCAGCAGAGAAGTTGGAGTGAGCGAGAGAGACAGATAGAGGTTGAAAAGAGATAGCGAGAGGTTGGAACACAAATGGCAACTCCAGACGCGTCATAAGGAGAGATATGACAGCAAATGTTCTCATACGACGCTAATGAGATCAGCCAATCGTGATAGTGCTCTAAAATAATTAAGAGAAAAATAGCGTTACTTGCAGGGTGTATAAATAAGACAGAGCCCCAAGATTCGCCCAACCTTCTACAATATTGCCAGGCGGTGAACTTCACGCTTTTTAGATGGCGATTCGTGTGAAGAAGCTGTTAGTAGTTTAGGGAGGATAGAGATATAAAATGGGAGATACACTCAATAGATAGGCCCCATAAACCTGCAATATAATTGTGGAATAGAAGACACGGCTAGCTGCGAACAAGTATGAATAAATTACAGTTAAAGTGAGCCTAAACTTTTTATTTCGTCTCCTGTCATCACGCCCTAGATAAAATTTAAGGGCCATCACAGTTTCCCTCAGTCGCCAACGTAAATGTCAGATATTTAATACAATGACCCAAAGTTCCACCCTAAGCCTAAAACAGTAAAAAAATTTCCAATGTGATACATTTACATGACTTTCTCTACCATCCATCATCATTAATGTGTATACAAACTATTTTTACTAAAGAAATAATTGTTCTTTCACACAAGCCGTGTGTTGGTCAGGGTTGATGACTGAAAAATTCAATGCCATAGCCGGGATTTGAACCACGGATCTCCTGGCCTCCGTTCGGTTAATCTAACTACTGAACTACAATGGCAACATGCCGACACGACATTAAATTCTCCAACTCATTCGCATTTTTTTTTTATTCTTACTAAAGCTTATTTTTCTACTTACTGCATTTTTATGCAAATAAGCCTTTACAGAAATAGTTACATTGCATATTTTACTATAGATATAAAGGGACAGCGACAGTCAAATGTTTAAGAACTGGACGCTATATGCTGGCCTTAAAATTCATGCAGTTTCTATGCACTGGCGAGAAATAACTGGATGTTGAAAGGACTTCAAAGAATGACCAAGAAATGAACAATTCGAACTATTAAAAACGCATATCTCAGCAATGTCTTATGCCACAAAGAACAACTTTGAAATAAACTGTGTGTTTTAAAGAGGTCCACATTTTTTGTGTAGTACGTTTTCGTCTATCGCTTAACGTTTACCAGTTATACATGATTATACAAAATTTCTCTACGCTCTATCGTTTATTAATGGATATATAAACTAATCTTACTAAAGCTTATACTACATTTTAATCCAAACAAAACTTTGCAGAAGTAGCTACATTACACATTTCGTTATAAATACAAAGGTAACAGCGATAGTCAAATGTTGGCCTTAAAATTCCATGCTCTGCATGCAATCGCGATAAGCAACTGAATATGGAAAGGACTTAAGAAGAATGAAGTATTGAACAATTCGAGTCATTAATAACGGATATCTCGGAAATGGCTGATGCCACAAAAAAGTTATTTGAAATAAACTGCGTGTTTTAAGAGGTCCACATTTTTTGTGTAGTACGTTTTCGTCTATCGCTTAACGTTTACCAGTTGTACAAGATTATACAAAATTCCTTCCGAATGAAGAGGACTTCAAGGGCTACTTTCACAAAATTCAAGATATGCATTTTATTTGTCATGTAAATATCTTTAATATATGGTATTTTAATCAAAACCGTTAGAACCATTTTTGAAAAAATACAGAATTTCGAAAAATGTTATATGTAAAGGGTAGTTTGGAGTGGGGGATTTTCTTGGAAATCTTAATGTAGCATCTTCGGAAGGTAGTAAATCTAAATACTAAGTTTGGTATTTATACTACTTTTCGTTTTTGAGTTATATCGTTCAAAGGCACAAAGACAGACGGACACAAACGTACCTGTTTCTAAAAATCCTGTTTTTGGACTCAGGGGCCTCAAAACATGTATTTCCGCTGAAATCTCAGAATCTAATTTTTGGGTGAAATGTAACGCCTCCTCTGCCTACTATGTACCTACGTGATAGAGAAAGTAAAAATTAATGGTGTGCAATTAATCCACAGATAGTGAAAGTAGGTACACGATCACATTTTTGTCAAATGCAATACTTTAAAAGACTTTTCAAGAGTTGTCACAACTTCACAACTTTTCTTGTCAAATTGCTTTCAATACTTTTAAAGTCTTCAAAAGACTTGAAAGCAAATAAGGACATGCTCTAAACGGTCAAAGATTTGACAATGATTTGATGGCTTTGGCCAATGAAATGCGAGTATTCACAGTGCACCACGAAATCTGCAACATGGCTGAAAGCGAAAAGTAAACAAAAATGGCTACCCGGTCAAGGTATGTTGTATGCGAACTGATTAGGTTATACATAAGCTGGCCATGTTTGTACATCGAGGGCTCCGTGGATTACCATAAGATGGAGCAGATGAAGGCGATTATGAAGAAATAATTTTCAGACAGTTTTTCGAACTAAGTATACATTATGTTATATAGGGCGGTTAACCTATCGGATGGTGTTAGAGTGTTTCATTGAATTCCACACTCGTAATGTGATTTCATTGGATATAATACGTGAAAGTGCTACATAATATTAGTAATCAACAATATTTGATTGCGAATTGTTATGCTGTGACGCAAATACTAAATTGCTTTGCGCGTGATAAATTATCAATGTGTTCTGAAGGGTTTCAGTTTGGCGAACAGACAACTTATAAATACACATTTTTGACATCCTCAAGTCTTGCCAGGTCTTGCCAAGTCTTTTCCAATCCTGTGACATACTGAAAAATATTTCATAATTTTTCTTGCAAACTCTTGAGTTGAAAAAAGATCTGATGTGTTACACTCACATTACTTTCTCTACTCTTGTACGAACTATTTTTACAAACGCTTATTCTCCATATGCTTCATGTTAATCGAGATGTTAATCTTATTGTTAATTTTCTTGTAGATGCAAGGGGATTTAAGCGATAGTCAAATATTTTAAGAGCTGGTTGCTGTGTGGAGTATTCCATTCTCTTTGCATTACCAGGACCAAAAAAAAAGAATAACGAATTCCTATTTGAGAAAGGTATAAGTATTGGAAAATTTAAGGGAATAACAAGCAATATCTCGAAAACGGTTCACTCAACAACAAAAATGTATAGGACATAAATTGTGTATTTTAACGCGATCTACATTGTCTGTGTAGTAACGTTTTGTCTATCTCTTATGGTTTACCAGTTATGCAAAAGTCGTTCACAATGAAGAATACTTTTGGAGACATTCCCAGAAAATTCGAGATATACATTTCATTTGTCATGAAAATATCTTAAACATATGATATTTTAATCAAATTCGTTAGAGCCATTTTTGAAAAAAATTAATATTTTCGAAAAATGTTCCATGTAAAGGGTAATCTGGGGTGGGGGGATTTTCTTGAAAACCTTCGTGTCGCATCTCTAGAGGATACTGAACCTAAATACCAACTTTGGTGTTTATCCGACTGTTCGTTTCTGAGTTATACTGTTAACAGTCACACCCACGGACATGTTTCCAAAAATGCTTTTTTTGGATTCAGGGGGTCTCAAAACATGTATTTCCGGTGAAATCTCGGTATCGAATTTTTGGGTGGAATATAATACTTCCCCTACTTACTATACGTAGTAGAGAAAGTAATAAGTTTGATTGTGTACAAGGGGCTTAATGTCAACTGCTTGCTACGTGTCGAAGCAGAGGCACAGCTGTCACACGCATATGTCTGTGGACACGTGTCGAGGCTGCATCTTCCCCTCAAAGACTAAGATGTGCACATGTCTCTGTGGACACGTGACGAAGCAAGATGGGTACAGGGATGAAACCTAGAAGGCTAGCTGTCCAACACACACCGAGCCACGGGGTATCACCTGACAGATACGTCGCGATATGTTCAACTAGTTACAGCGTCGTAAAACAGAGAGAAAAAACAATTACCAGCTCTGCCATAAGATGTCTTATATAATTGTATAATCCTACAGGAATAGCTTACATTTCAGTCGAATTATTATTTCCATCATTCATTTTATAAGTAGACAAAACACGCTTGACATTGTAAACTGTAAAGAACTAAGCAAGGTTCATTCTGTAGCTACGAAGTCGTGACGTCGTTTTCTCGGCTAAAACAAAATTAAATTAAATTTAATTCTCAGATTTTAGAAAATATTATCAATTTATGATGCTAGCGTTGCTTGCGATCTTCTTGCGATCTTTTATTTTCTCTACCACGTACATAGTATGTAGACAAGATATTGCATTCCAGCCTAAATCCAAATAAAGCACTTTTGGAAACATGCCCTTGTGTGTGTCTTTGTGTTACTGTGAGCAGCATAAGTAAAAACGAAACATCGGATAAATACAAAACTTCGTATTTGAGTTCAGTATTTTCCAAGGATGCGACACGAAGATTTTCAAGAAAATTACCTACCCCAACTACCCTTTACATGGAACATTTTTCATTTTTTTCTAAACAATAGCTCTAACGATTTTGATTAAAATACCATATGCGAGGGCTATTTTTTTTCAACCTCCGATCGCGCAACCACACGAGCGGTGGAAACTGTTTGTGCGTGGAGGACGACTGCGCATGTCCCTCACTCTACCCTCAGCCTCAGCCAACTTCACCATGCCATTGTGAGCCTAGTTTTTTGCACGGAAACGTGGCCGCTACGATTGACTCTCCCGTCAAATGTGAGTTGCGTAGTGTTTATTGCGATACATTACGACTGCGGAGAGCCATACAGAACAAACGAAGAGGCAAGCTGACGTCTGGGATTGTCTTGATTCATGATAATGCCTGCCCTCACTGTGCTCGTGTCACCCAAAAAATTCTTCAGGAATTTCGATAGGACGTTTTCGACCACCCGCCGTACAGCCCTGATTTGGCGCAGAGTGATTTTCAGCTCTTCCCTGGATTCAAGTGACTGGGAGGGCAAAAGTTCGAGAATGATGAAGTACTTCAAACCAACGTCCGTACCTATCTTAACTCATTGGCGACAACATACTGTTCAGAGGGGATGAAAAGCTTGTCCACAGGTATGACAAATGCCTCAACCTTAATGGCGATTATGAAGAAAAGTAAACACATTTGTACCCAACATTTGGTAATAAATTTATTTAGCTATGCACTCTTGTCTTTTAATTATGACCCATCGGAGGTTTGAAAAAAAATAGCCCTCGTATTAAAGATATGTCCATGACAAATAAAATGTACATCTTGAATTTTTTGGGAATAGCCTGTCAAGTCCTCTTCATTGGGAAGGAATTTTATACAATCTCGTATAACTGATAAACGTTAAGCGATATACGAAAACGTACTATTGAAAAATTTAGATTCCATTAAAACACACAATTTATTTCAAATTTTTTCTGGCATAAGACATTTCTGAGATATCCGATATTAATGGTTCGAACTGTTTATTTCTTGGTCATTCTTTGGAGTCCTTTCAACATTGAGTTGTCCCTCCCGATGTCATGGAAACAGTATAGAATTCTAAGGCCAGCATATAGCGTCCAGTTGTTAAACATTTGACTATCGCTGTTGTCTTTGTATCTATAAAAAAACTGATGTGTTACACTCACATGACTTTCTCTACTCTTGTACAAACTATTTTTACAAACGCTTATTCTCCATCTACTCCATGTTAATCGAGATAAACATTTGCAGACTCTATCTTATTGCTAATTTCCTTGTAGATGTAAGGGGAATGTATATTTACAAGGGCAATATAGAAATACAGTAGCCTTTAAGCACATACATATCTCTTAATAGCTGGTTGCTAGGTGCAGCACCATTCCCTTTCTCACAGATTAATACTCTTTGCATATCCAAGACAAAAAAATGAATAACGAATTCCCATTTGAGAAAATAAGTATTGAAAAATTTAAGGGAATAACAAGTAATATCTCGAAAATGGTTCACTCAGCAAAAAAAATGTGTATGGCATAAATTGTGTATTTTAACGCGATCTACATTTTTCGTGTAGTAACATTTTGTCTATCTCTTATGGTTTACCAGTTTACCAAAAGTCGTTCACAATGAAGAATAATTTTGGAGATATTCCCAGGAAATTCAAGATATACATTTTATTTGTCATAAAAATATCTTAAACATATGATATTTTAATCAAAATAGTTAGAGCCATTTTTGAGAAAAGGGTGATCTGGGGTGGAGGGATTTTCTTGAAAACCTTCGTGTCGCATCCTTGGAAGATACTGAACCTAAATACCAAGTTTGGTGTTTATCCAACTGTTCGTTTCTGAGTTATGCTGTTCACAGACAGACACATACACACAGACAGACACACACACACAGACACACACACACAGACACACACACGGACATGTTTCCAAAAATGCTTTTTTTGGATTCAGGGGTCTCAAAACATGTATTTCCGGTGAAATCTCGGTATCGAATTTTTGGTTGGAATACAATACTTCCCCTACTTACTATACGTAGTAGAGAAAGTAAAAAATTGTAATGTAGTTATTTCTGCAAGCGTTTACCTGGATTAAAATGAAGCAGATATAAAAATGAGTTTTTGTAAGAATAATCAGTTTAAGAGTGAGTGGAGAAAACATGACAAAGTGTTTATAGTACTAGGATTGCATAAAACATACCAATTTCGTCTTTAGAAACACCGTAGTCTGGCACAGCGTTAAGAAGAAGTAGGCAAAGGCTTAAACATTTCCAGCTTGTGCTGAATTACACCGAGAGGAAGCACATTTAAGATAGTGAACAAAACTCTGCCATGTTGAGAAAGCAGCACGTTTCCATCAAGGATGTGTCAACAGGATAATAGAAGTGTGGGGCTATTTCCTTTAGAAGGAGAGTGTGATACCCGCAGGTGACAGGTCGCTTTTGGAATTCCGATTACCTCGGCTGAGGAAAACCAAAATGTTATTTCCAATTTTACTTCAACGCTGGGACGCAGGCGACAAATGTATAGCTACACTCGTGTATGTATCGGCCTTTCTTTTCTATCCTCAGCATTCTGTTTTTATTGCTTTCTTTCTCCCCACTTTCTTCATTTTCTTCTTGCATATCACCCTTTTTCTATTTGTAAGGAAAGTGGCCTAGAGGCAGTCAACCGAAATTTGCAAACACGTGAGATCCGATTTTAGTAATATCTGTACATGTCGCAGGCAAATTATAAATTCAGTCTTTTTACAAAATGCTGGGTAATTATTAATGAAACTCCCATTCTGAAACTTGACTGGTTAGCCCTAAAGCATATTAAAAAAGCCCGAATAAAGTCAGTCATAAGGTGAAAGAAAAATCCTTAGCTCAGTTTAAAACAACATCTAGTCTACGTAACAGTAACACGTATCAAGTCTATGTAACAGTAACATATATCCAGTTACGTAACAGTGACACGTATTAACTCTATGTAAGAGTACCACGTATAGAGTCTATGTAAAAGTAACATATATCGAGTTACGTAACAGTGACACGTATTAACTCTATGTAAGAGTACCACGTATAGAGTCTATGTAAAAGTAACATATATCCAGTTACGTAACAGTGACACGTATTAACTCTATGTAAGAGTACCACGTATAGAGTCTATGTAAAAGTAACACATATCGAGTTACGTAACAATGATACGTATTAACTCTATGTAAGAGTAACACGTATCAAGTCTATGTAAAAGTAACACATATCGAGTTACGTAACAGTGACACGTATTAACTCTATGTAAGAGTAACACGTATCAAGTCTATGTAACAGTAACATATATCCAGTTACGTAACAGTGACACGTATTAACTCTATGTAAGAGTACCACGTATAGAGTCTATGTAAAAGTAACACATATCGAGTTACGTAACAGTGACACGTATTAACTCTATGTAAGAGTACCACGTATAGAGTCTATGTAAAAGTAACACATATCGAGTTACGTAACAGTGATACGTATTAACTCTATGTAAGAGTACCACGTATAGAGTCTATGTAAAAGTAACACATATCGAGTCTACGTAACAGTGATACGTATTAACTCTATGTAAGAGTAACACGTATCAAGTCTATGTAAAAGTAACATATATCGAGTTACGTAACAGTGATACGTATTAACTCTATGTAAGAGTACCACGTATAGAGTCTATGTAAAAGTAACACATATCGAGTTACGTAACAGTGATACGTATTAACTCTATGTAAGAGTAACACGTATCAAGTCTATGTAACAGTAACATATATCCAGTTACGTAACAGTGACACGTATTAACTCTATGTAAGAGTACCACGTATAGTCTATGTAAAAGTAACACATATCGAGTCTACGTAACAGTGATACGTATTAACTCTATGTAAGAGTACCACGTATAGTCTATGTAAAAGTAACATATATCGAGTTACGTAACAGTGACACGTATTAACTCTATGTAAGAGTAACACGTATCAAGTCTATGTAAAAGTAACATATATCGAGTTACGTAACAGTGACACGTATTAACTCTATGTAAGAGTAACACGTATCAAGTCTATGTAAAAGTAACATATATCGAGTTACGTAACAGTGACACGTATTAACTCTATGTAAGAGTACCACGTATAGAGTCTATGTAAAAGTAACACATATCGAGTTACGTAACAGTGATACGTATTAACTCTATGTAAGAGTACCACGTATAGAGTCTATGTAAAAGTAACACATATCGAGTCTACGTAACAGTGATACGTATTAACTCTATGTAAGAGTAACACGTATCAAGTCTATGTAAAAGTAACATATATCGAGTTACGTAACAGTGATACGTATTAACTCTATGTAAGAGTACCACGTATAGAGTCTATGTAAAAGTAACACATATCGAGTTACGTAACAGTGATACGTATTAACTCTATGTAAGAGTACCACGTATAGAGTCTATGTAAAAGTAACACATATCGAGTTACGTAACAGTGATACGTATTAACTCTATGTAAGAGTACCACGTATAGAGTCTATGTAAAAGTAACACATATCGAGTTACGTAACAGTGATACGTATTAACTCTATGTAAGAGTAACACGTATCAAGTCTATGTAAAAGTAACATATATCGAGTTACGTAACAGTGATACGTATTAACTCTATGTAAGAGTACCACGTATAGAGTCTATGTAAAAGTAACACATATCGAGTTACGTAACAGTGATACGTATTAACTCTATGTAAGAGTAACACGTATCAAGTCTATGTAAAAGTAACATATATCGAGTTACGTAACAGTGACACGTATTAACTCTATGTAAGAGTACCACGTATAGAGTCTATGTAAAAGTAACACATATCGAGTTACGTAACAGTGATACGTATTAACTCTATGTAAGAGTAACACGTATCAAGTCTATGTAAAAGTAACATATATCGAGTTACGTAACAGTGACACGTATTAACTCTATGTAAGAGTACCACGTATAGAGTCTATGTAAAAGTAACACATATCGAGTTACGTAACAGTGATACGTATTAACTCTATGTAAGAGTAACACGTATCAAGTCTATGTAAAAGTAACATATATCGAGTTACGTAACAGTGACACGTATTAACTCTATGTAAGAGTACCACGTATAGAGTCTATGTAAAAGTAACACATATCGAGTTACGTAACAGTGATACGTATTAACTCTATGTAAGAGTAACACGTATCAAGTCTATGTAAAAGTAACATATATCGAGTTACGTAACAGTGATACGTATTAACTCTATGTAAGAGTACCACGTATAGAGTCTATGTAAAAGTAACACATATCGAGTTACGTAACAGTGATACGTATTAACTCTATGTAAGAGTAACACGTATCAAGTCTATGTAAAAGTAACATATATCGAGTTACGTAACAGTGATACGTATTAACTCTATGTAAGAGTACCACGTATCAAGTCTATGTAAAAGTAACATATATCGAGTTACGTAACAGTGATACGTATTAACTCTATGTAAGAGTAACACGTATCAAGTCTATGTAAAAGTAACATATATCGAGTTACGTAACAGTGATACGTATTAACTCTATGTAAGAGTACCACGTATAGAGTCTATGTAAAAGTAACACATATCGAGTTACGTAACAGTGATACGTATTAACTCTATGTAAGAGTAACACGTATCAAGTCTATGTAAAAGTAACATATATCGAGTTACGTAACAGTGATACGTATTAACTCTATGTAAGAGTACCACGTATAGAGTCTATGTAAAAGTAACACATATCGAGTTACGTAACAGTGATACGTATTAACTCTATGTAAGAGTACCACGTATAGAGTCTATGTAAAAGTAACACATATCGAGTTACGTAACAGTGATACGTATTAACTCTATGTAAGAGTACCACGTATAGAGTCTATGTAAAAGTAACACATATCGAGTTACGTAACAGTGACACGTATTAACTCTATGTAAGAGTACCACGTATAGAGTCTATGTAAAAGTAACACATATCGAGTTACGTAACAGTGACACGTATTAACTCTATGTAAGAGTACCACGTATAGAGTCTATGTAAAAGTAACACATATCGAGTTACGTAACAGTGACACGTATTAACTCTATGTAAGAGTACCACGTATAGAGTCTATGTAAAAGTAACACATATCGAGTTACGTAACAGTGACACGTATTAACTCTATGTAAGAGTACCACGTATAGAGTCTATGTAAAAGTAACACATATCGAGTTACGTAACAGTGACACGTATTAACTCTATGTAAGAGTACCACGTATAGAGTCTATGTAAAAGTAACACATATCGAGTTACGTAACAGTGACACGTATTAACTCTATGTAAGAGTACCACGTATAGAGTCTATGTAAAAGTAACACATATCGAGTCTACGTAACAGTAACACGTATTAACTCTATGTAAGATTAGCAGTATAGAGTCTATGTAAAAGTAACACATATTGATAGTTTTCCTGCGTCATATACACCTGAGCTCAGTTTATCAACTTTTATTTTATTTAGTACTTACAAGTGTTAGGTGGAGGAGGCGGTTTATTCTACCCAAACATTTGGTATTGAAACGTCACCAGAAATACACGTTTTGAGGTCCACTAAATCTCAGAAAGAGCATCTTTAGAAAAATATCAACACGCGAGTAGAGGAAGTGGTTTATTCTACCCAAATATTTGTTACTGAAACGTCACCAGAAATACACGTTTTGAGGTTCACTAAATCCAATAAAGAGCATTTTTAGAAAAATGTCAGCCAGCGCGAGCGTTGTATATGTATTTGTGTCTGTGAACAACATAAGTCAAAGACGAAAAGTCTGAAAAATCCCACTTAAATTGTTCCTTACATCGAACCAGTTCGTATTTTTATTTTCCCAAAAATTTTTGTATTGCTTTCTATAATACAAAGCATGTTATTTCCAAAGCTCCCCACATGGTCTGGGATTTACATGGGAATTTTATTCCACCAAGAGATGACTGGGTCCATTTATTAGCTGGGGACACCTAGTAGAAGGTGCTCGTTATTTCTAATGTTAAGATGGCAATGGGGCGACGGGCCTACATCTTTCAACGTGAATTCTGCCTTCACATGAGCTAGACGGAGGATAGCAGAGATTTTAAATCGCTACCCCACTGCAGAGAATCGAACCACAGTCCCTAGGTAAGCGAACCGCTAACGAAACTACTACAGCTACACCAGCGCCTTATTTATTATATTAGTATGATTAATAAAATGTAAATCTTTCAAATCATGAAAGCTTTCCAAGCTTGAACTGCCATATTGTGGCGGAGGCCTCTGGCCCCACCCCGCCCCGCCTCAGGTGAGGATGTGGATTCGGCGCTGGCTGGCATGTGGTTGGTTGCAGAGAAGAAGGAGAGGTGTTCTCAGGTTATCAGATTTTCCGGAACTCTTATCGGGACGCGGGTATAAAGCTCCAGAATTTTCTTCCCAGCCTCCTGGCCCGGCTGAATCTTCGAGAAAGCGCCACTGAGTGGCGCTGACTGTAAGGTTCAGTTCCGCTCTACTGTTTCCTCATCAAGTTCTTGCTGCGTAAGTCTAGCAGTTGTCTAGTGAGGAGAAATAGGCAGTCTTCAGTTCGAGCGACCGGGAGTGTGGAGAGGCTGAAGTGCTACGTGCATAAAAAACAAAATAGCGATTAGGGTGACAGTAGTGAGGAGGAGGAGGAGGAGAATACGAAAAATTTCGCGTGGGGAATATAAACTTGTAACCTGATGTTTTTCAAAGATTATCTGCGCTAAATTTGGTCGGAATCGGAATAAAGAAACAAATAAATAAACCCCCAAGCTGACTTTTATTCGTAGGTATTTAGTTTATTGCTTTCTCTACCATGTAGTACATAGAGGTAGAAAAAAATGTATTGCATTCCACCCAAACGTTTTATACCGAGATTTCACCAGAAATGCATGTTATAAGGCCCCCTGATTCCAAAAAACACTTTTTAAAAAAATATCGTGTCTGTATATGTGTCTGTGTACACATAACTCAAACAAAATGTCGGATAAATACCACACTTGATATTTATGTTAAGTATCTTCCAAAGATGCAACACGAAGATTTTCAAAAATATCCCCACCCGAACTACCCTTTACATGAATCATTTTTCAAAATTTTTAATTTTTTAAAAAAATGGCTTTAACGATTTTGATTAAAACAGCATAAATTAAAGATATTTAAATGAAAAATAAAATACACATCTTGGATTTTCTAGGAATAGTCTGTGAAGCCCTCTTCATTCGGAAGAGTTTTGTACAATGCTGTACAACTAGTAAACGTTAAGCCATAGACGAAAACGCATTAGCAAAAAATTATATCTCTTTAAAACCCACAATTTATTTCAAACAAATTTTTTGTAGCATTAGCCATTTCGAAGATATCTGTTATTAATGGTTTGATTTGTTGAATACTTTGCCATTCTTTTCAAGTAATATCGATTTTCAGCTGTTTCTCGCTGTTGGAAAGAGTATAAAATTTTAACGCCAGCACATAGCGTTCAGTTGTTAAACATTTGACTATTATCGCTTAACAAAATGTGTATTGTACGAGGGATGGTCATAAAGTTTTAATTATCATCTCGAAAAAATGAAGCTGCAACCATGAAACTTGGGGATGGTGTTAGTCCTTCTCGACATATTCGCCCTTCAATACGACACATTTTTCCCAACGATGAATGACTTGGCGGAGACCTTGATTGTAGAAGTCTGCATTTGGGCTGTTGAGGAAACATTCCACCTCGAAAATCACCTCGTCGTCATTCTGGAAATTCCTGCCAAGCAGCATGTGTGACTGTGTCCTGTGCAGAATGTGCTAGGACGTTATCGTGGAGCAAACGGTTGGGCGGTTTCCTGGGACCTTTGTCGTGTTTAAAATTTCGTGCAAGATGTTGAAAACTAGTCCATAACTGATTTTCAGTTTTCCCACTATCGTTTCGGTTGTCTTGGAGCAACAGAGCAGCACTTCTCTTCAGATTCGCAGTTCTTCACAGAAGGATGGTCAGTCACTTTGTTCTTCGTTATTCAGACTTGTTTTACCACACTGAAAGCGTCTGCACCACTGTGTCATATAATGGTGCATTGTTGCCATACACTCCCACCAATTGCTACAGCGTTATTTCCCTTCAAATGCAGAAAACGAATTACCACACGATAATACAGAGAGAGCCAAAAAACTACGAACCGGTTGAGCGGTGTTTTTCCTGCCCGCATCCTCGGCGCTCGTTGGCGTCTGCCGCTATCACAGAAAGGCGCGGATGAAACCATACAACATTTTTAAAACTACTTTTAAAAGCTTTACTTACCAACTTTATGAAAGAAGATGCTGAAACTGGCCACCGTCCATACATTTTTGGCACCTCTTTAGGAAAGTATCCATCACTCACCGTAGTTCACGTTGAGAAATGCTGGCAATTGTCTGGCGAATATCTTGTTTTAATTCTTCCAGGGAGTGTGGGTTTGTCTTGTACACTTTATGTTTTAAGTTATCCCAGAGATATAAATCGCAAGGGGTTAGGTTGGGGGACCGAGGGGACCACAAATCTCTACTAATAATACTGTCCTCAAACACAATTTCAATTATTCTCATCGAAATATTGACCTATGAGCTGTTGCATAGTTTTGTTGAAAAAAAAGGCAAAATCACTCTCCTGGCTGTTAATTCTCTAAAAAAAGGAGGCAAAATTGTATTCATGATGTACTGGGCGTCAACCGTTGACAAGAAAAAAATTGGCCATATAACTCTTTCTCTGTTCATGGCGCAGCATACACATTTTTTTTTGTCATGAAGAGGTACTTCATGAACAATATTAGGTTTGTCAGAGCTCCAATAAAGATTATTTTGTGTACACACATATGCATGAAGGGAACCAAGCCTCGTCCGTGAAAAATGTTAAACATGGGTCTATTTCGCCATTGTGTACACTATTGAGATTTCACTCACGAAATGGGCGCCTAATTACAGGATCACCTGGCTGAAGAGCATGTGTCACAGTTATTTTATATGGTTTTAACTTCAGCAATTTGGTAGCTCTTGAGAAAGGTTGTTTGTATTGTAACTTGTTTGCACCACGCTTTGGGCGTCAATTTGAAGTAGGTCGTATTGAAGGAGTTGTATTATATTTCAACTGTTGGGAGCCGAACTTGTGCAGCCGCACGTATAGTAAACAGTTTCCGGTAGCCTTCGTCCCAAATTTACTTTCAGGTGGCCTTTGCCGCAAGTTTAAAAACAAATATAAACTTTGTAATTTAACTTTTTCTTTAAATATTATATATTTATGTTTGCCTCGGCTGCGTTAGTATTATTGTTAGAGACATGGACGTCTTGGCAGGGTTGTGGTGCGGCTAAGAATGTAGGCTTACACAGATTATAATTTTACTTCACTCCTTTTTATTAATGCTTGACACGATTTAAATAACACTTCACTGATATAGCGAGCTGTGAGATTCTTTAATTAATTACTTGCACTTTTTAACACGTAAACTTATTTTTCGTCTCACACGAATACATATTAAATTTGTTGAGGACACTTTTTGCGTCTGGTTAGTAACGCTGTCTGCAACCAACTAAACTGATTTCAACCGCCTAAACTTGTAAATTTCTATATTTCAAGTCTCTGATTGGCTATTCCTAATCCAATAGAACACCTTCATTTAACTAAAGCTTTTTTTGGTTGTTGATTGGCTATTTTTATAAACTGTCACTAAAATTACATTATTGCTTCCAAGAATCACAAGTAACATTTAAACTTTCTAATTCATTATTGCCTCAAGGTTACCTCATTGTTAGCAACTTTTAACCTATTTCTCACAGCTCCTACATTATTAAATTACTTAATACATTCACATAACATTATTAAACATGTATACAATAATACAAACATATACAATGACTGTTATATACACTTTTTATATATTGTTACATATACATATTGCTTTAAGGCGGGCTGTTTTTGAATTTATATATTATTAGACTGAAATCATTTAAGTGTTCAAAATACTGCCTCACTCTTCGCGCAGAGCCATAAGAAATGTCTGCCTGTTGTGAAAGACGCCTAAGCGGTTTTTGGCGGGGTTTCTCCAAACGTTGACCCATGTCGTCTAATGTTTCTTCGATAAGAACCGTACGCCGTCTTTTAGATCTCCTAGCTTGAATGTTTCCTGTGGCCTGAAATTTACTGTAAAGTTCATGGATTGTTGTACGGCCTGGAACTTTTACACCTGGAAATCTTTCTACAAATGCTACTTTCACTTGGCGAGCTGACCGAGTTAACACATATGAATCATAAATAAATGGACGCTGTGCAGTAAAATTAAATTAAGTTTCATTTATGGACGCTCTTTAACTGCTGTAGTCGTCAGCGTCCCATTCTATATTGGGCGTGAAAGACCGGTAATTTTGCTCAGAGGCCTCTTTATCAGGCTTGAGGTTCTTTTACGTGCCGTAAATCTACGACACGGGACCACCGGCTGTGCAGTAGAAAACATATACTGAGCCATAATATACTTTGTGTCTAAGTAATATTTTCACACGTCCAGTGGAAAAACACCGCGCAGGCGGTTCGTAGTTTCTTGGCTTCCCCTGTTACTTCACTTTATCAATGGGATGAGCCATTTTGTTATGGCTCCTTTAACGGCAGGCTGCGGTACTGTGGCATGGGGATTACAAATTGTACCAGGACTGCAGATGTGTAAATAAAAAAAAAAGAATTAATAGCTTTATTTTTCGAGGTGATAATTAAAACTTTGTGACCACCCTTCGTAGCTATTTCCACAAAAGTTTGTCTGCATTAAAATGAAGTAGATAGGAAAATCAACTATAGTAAGAAAATTTTTTGTAGCTATAATAAGCGATAGAGGTTAGAGAAAGTCATGTGAATGTAATACATCAGAATTTTTTTAAAATCCGATATGCATTTTTTATTCAGCTTTGCAGTGAATGTGCAGTGTTTCCTGCACAGACTACTGAAGTAAATCAGGATTCAAATCAAGTTAACTACATATTCCTAGAAGTGTTGTGCCGACTATCCCAGTAGTGAAATATTCAGCTACCATGCAGAAGAAGATGTCATAAATATTTCATCACTGAATACATTAAATATTCTTTAACATACTACTAAGTAATTTGAAGGAGCCAATCTTCGACTGTTTTTATGCTGTTTCCTAACGTGCTCATTTAAAAGTAACGAGCTCTCATTTCCATTAACTTTTTAATGCATTGCAGCGCTTCCTTTATCTGCTTAACATCTTTATAATTAATGTCCTGTGTTCAAACACGGGTATGCATGCGCTGAAAGCTTGTTTGCTATTTCGGCCAGTTATGACAATAATTATGGCGTAATAGCCATTGTTTTATTCTGGTCACGTGCCAAAATGACAAACAACTACGTTCCAGCAATGCAATACAATACAGCTGCGTCCTCGAACTCGACAGCCCGGGATCGATACCGATTGTGGATGCTGGCGCAATTAGCAGCTAACAGTGGACCTAATGGTTTTCAGCTTTAGCTGAGCATTATGGCTACGTTTCCTGGGGAAAATAACACGTTTTTAGTACACAGAGCTGCTTAAAAGTCAATACTCGAAAGGCTTTGTGAGAAACAAAAGAATGGTGTCTTAGCACGTAAGGATACCTATGACTGAAATTTTCAAGTTTTATACTAACAATACTAGCTTTCTGAAATTTATACCGTATATGTATTTTAATGAAAATATGTTGAATCCGAAAGTTCATCCATTTTTCTATAACGTTGTAAAATGTATACATAAATTTGTTTGTTATTTTGTTACGTCGCTTAAAAAGTTCCTTGCGGAAGAAGTATTGAAATTTTGGCCTGATATTGTAACCCTAGATTCACGTTTTTAGAACTGTCCTAAGTTTTTCAACATCTTAATTAGTTTGGGCTCTAACATTTTTTTTTAAATTTTCAGTACCTATTTTGTCCTTAAAAATTTTAAACTTTTGCATTTGAAAATTAAAAAATATATACTTAAATGCATGTCACAAAAAAACCTAGGGCAATTCTTATACACACTGGGTGCTTCTATCTCCCAGATCATGTAAGCATGCCGTACCACCGATTATTTAACCTGGGCCCATCCCCTCTAAAACCACAGGCAAGATCGAACACCCAGTAGGTCTAGCCACACCCTACAACAGCATATTTCCGACCATGAAATACGGAATACATTACTGCCCTTTTCCGTGAGAGTTTCCAGTGGTAATTATAATTATAATTAAACCTTTGCTGCTAATACCACAGTAAAGATACTTATACTTTTAGCATATAATAATAAACTTAAAAATTTTGATGGGAGAAAGCACAACTAAAAGCGTAATGATTGTTGAACTCAGTTTACAGCCCACGTTTTCTTGTGTTTCTGTGGGATTTCCTTCAGTTTGAAGAAAACCAAGATGTTTTACATTTTTGGCGTGTATCATGTATATGGATGCTGTCAATTGATATGCAGCGTCTTAGGGCGGCAAAGACTGATTTTTAAAAAACCACTCTGTGGAATTTAGAAATGGTATAACGTGGAGAATAATATTTTCTTTTAAAGCAGGAACTGAACCTTTTTTAAAACAAAAAATTTAACATTTCAGTAATCCATTCCAATCCTTAAATAAAATATGATAAAGTATTGCAAGCATGCAAAGCAATAAGAGTTAAAATTAAAGAAATGCTATTTAGAACTCTGATACATTACATTCACACGACCTTCTCTAGCCTTTCAAGAAATACCTGCTTCACATATTTTGATATGATACAAAGACAACACTGATAGTTTAAGAACTGTACGCTATATCCTGGCCTTAAAATTCCATATTCTTTCCATAACATCACGAGAAACAACTGAAAATAGACAGGACTTTAAAAGAATTACTTATGTTATGAACAATTCGAATCAGCAATAAGGGATTTCTCGGAAATGCCTGATGGCACGACAAAAAGTTATTTGAAAGAAATTGGTGCTTTAAAGAAATCTACATTTCTTTGTCTAGTACTTTTCGTCTATCGTTCAATGTTTGCAAATTATATAAGATTATATAAAATTCCTCCGGATGAAGTGGACTTCACGGGCTATTCCCAGATAATCCAATATATATATATTTTATTTTCCTCGTAAATATCTTTGATATATGGCGTTTTAATTAAACTCTTTAGAGTCATTTATGTGACAACAAGAAATTTCGAAAATTGTTCCATATAAAAGGTAGTTTAGGGCGAGGGATTTTCTATAAAATTTTGTGTCCCATCTTTGGTACTGATCTTAATACAAAGTTTGGTATTTATCCGATATTCTGGGTTATGCTGTTCACTGTATCACACACACTTGGAGGTTTTTGTAAAACGAATTTTTATACGACCTCAAAACAGGGATTTGCGGTGAAATCTTGATATCGAATTTTAAGGAATGCAATACTTTCTCTACCTACATATTATGTACTTGGTAGAGAAAGTAAAAACAAGGACATAAACATTGATGTTTAAATGAGATTTACGTTTTTCGTGTAACACGTTTCTGTGTAGAATCTCTTGGGGTTTATCAGATACACAAAATTAATTCAGATTGAAGAGTACTTCACAGCTATTCACAGAAAATTCAAGATGTACATTGTATAGGACACGTGGATAACTAATAAGACATACGCTATTTTAATCAAAATTGTTAAGGTCATTTTTTAAAATAAAAAATAACGAAAACTGTTGCATATAACGGGTATTCTGGGTGGGGGATTTTCTTCCAAATATTCATATCGAATCCTTGTGAGATGTTGAACATAAATACCAAGTTTAGTACTTATTCTATTTTCTTTTTGGGTTATGTTGCTCACAGACACACGCACATGAATCTTTTTCCAAGTATTTTACTTTCTCTAGCACGTACATAGTAGGTTGTGAAAATATTGCATTCCACTAAAAAAATCTATATCGAAATTTCACCGGAAATACCTGATCTAAAGATCCCTGAATCCAAATAAAGCATTTTTGAAAACATGTCTGTGTATCTGTCCGTGAACAGTATAACTCAAAAACAAAAAGTCTGATAAATACCAAATTTGGAATTTGAGTTTAATATCTTCCTAGGATGCGACACAATGTTTTTCAGGAAAATTTCCCACCACAGACATTGCTTTACATTGAACAAAAATTTTGATTTTCTCAAAAATGGCTTTAATTATTTTGATTAAAATATGTGTTTAATATATTTTCATGGCAAATGAAATGTATATCTTGAATATTCTGGGAATGTCCCCAAAAGTCCTCCTCATTCTGAATGACTTGCGTAACTGGTAAACCGTAAGAGATTTCACTACACAAAAAAAGTAGATCTCGTTAAAACACACAATTTATATCACATACACTTTATTTTACTTCGAGTGAACCATTTCCTAGATATTCTTGTTATTTGTTTGAATTTTCTCAAATGCGAATTCGTTATTCAATTTTTTATGTCCTGGAAATACAAAGAGAATGGAATACTCCACATAGCAACCAGCTCTTAAAACATTTGACTAACGCTTAAAGTCTACCATATTCCCCTTGCATCTACAAGAAAATTAGCAATAAGATTAACATCTCGATATCTCGATTAACAGGAAGTAGATGGGGAATAAGCGTTTGTAAAAGTAGTTTGTACAAAAGTAGAGAAAGCCATGTGAGTGCTACGCATCAGATACCCTCAACTATCCTTTACATGGTAAATGTTTCTAAATTGTTTATTTTCTAAAAAATGATTAACGATTTTGATTAAAATCTCATATATTAAAGACATTTACACGACAAATAAAATTTATATTTCGACTTTTCTGGGAAATAGTCTGTGAAGTTCGCTTTATTCCGAAGAAGTTTTATATAATCTTGCATAATTGGTAAACATTAAGCGAATGACGAAAAGGTACCACACAAAAAAAAAATATAGATTTGTTTAAAACACACAATTTATTTCAAATATTCTTTGTGGCATTAGCTATTTCTGAGATATGCGTTATTAATGATTTGAATTGTTCAATACAAGTGCTGACGTCATTCGTTTCTCACGATGTCATGGAAACAGTATGGAATTTCAAAGCCAACATAAAGCGACCCGCTTTTAAACGATTTACTGTATCCCTCATGTAGCTACAACGAAATATGTAAACTTTTACCTCGATTAACATCAAGTACATAAAAAATAAGAACAGTTTGTAGATGCTGTAAAATATGTGAGTATAGGAATTAATATGAATGTAACACATCACACGGAAGTCGGGTTTTCGTGGTTTCTCCGGGTCGGCAGACGAATGCTCGGGTGGTTCTTCTCCTACCACGACTCTCCTATAACCATCATCATCCTTGTCACCTGTTCCATGGCTGTAGGACCAGGCGACGGTGGTTGGCGGGTTGCGGCTGGGCGGTGGAGCTTTGTAGAGGCTTCCTCCCTGGCGTCGTTGCGGGACTGCTTAGTTAGCACCCGCCCCACCAGAGGCACCGTCGGGGGTCTGGAGGCTTGTGAATGGGCTCGGGCGGCGTCGGATGCCTGCCAACTGGAAACCTTAGGGACCCGTCCATGCTTGTCCCCGTCGTTATCCAGATCTGATCACTCTTCGGGTCTCTCCCTTCATCCCTCCCTCCCAGGGGTCACGGTAGAAGCAAAACGAGCCGCTGTTGCAGTGCTCTGTACCGGTTGCTGGAGGGAGGTGCCCCCGAAACTGATGCAGAGCACCTTACGCAGGTCAGCCGACCCCTTGTGCTTATACCGTGACCACTGAGATGGAAGCACCGAAGGGCGACCTGATCCGGATGACAAAGGGCGCAAGCACGGGCGGAATCCCGAATAATTCCAGATTTAACGCCTCCAACCCCACCCTTGTGTCCCAAGACACAGAGGGCTCCCCGAAGGAGCGCCTGCCCGAAAGCACCAATAGCAATTCCTGGACTACGTCAGGAAGAGTGCATAGGCACCGTCCAGCCGCAACTCGCCGAACACCGTCGCCTGGTCCTATAACCATGGAACAGATGACAAGGATGATGATGGTTACAGGAGAGTCGTGGTAGAGGATGAACCATCCCAGCATTCGCCTGCCGACCCGGAGAAACTACGAAAACCAGTGGCCAGAGTACACGGTGGCCGGGAATCGAACCATGGACCTCCCGATTGCTAGTCGCACACGTTACCGCGGCGCTCAGCGTACCCTTACCTACACATCTATAAAAAAGGAAATAAGGAAAGAAAGTGTGACATGACGGTGGCGCTGATGACCTTCAATCCCAATGTCACGCTGGACAGACTGCATGACGTAATATATGAATGCAACCACATTGCTACTCTCAGTGCTACAGCACTCGGGGAACAAGTCGATAAACTTAATAATGTTAAAGTTAAATATGGTGCATTTCAGGCTTCAGCACTCTAAGGATTCTGGAGGATAATAAAGAAAAGGTCAGTAAGAGGAAATAAAAATTCTCCGAGAAAAGAGATGTTGGTAGCTGGCTTGGTTAGAACAAAAAACAAACAGAAAGAAAATGGAACACACGAAGATGTAATACTATAGGAGCAAATAATATTTGAGAGGAAAGGCTCAAACAAAAGAAGAGAATTACGACATAGAAAGCCCGCTGTAAATCGATATCTCGCAGAGGGAGGTATGCAAAACAAAACAGAATATCGCAAATAAAAAGGAAACAGCGAGCGAGCTTATTTGTGAGAAACGACGCGGTAAACTCAGGTAGGGCAGGACGAGCAGAGCAGATGTTCCCCTAACATGTAGGTAACTTGCGCTCGTTTACACTCAATACAATGAGGTGACAAATAACTCCACTTTCACCCTACATGTCTGTGCCTGAAACGCTAGGTGTTGTGTATGCACTATGCATTTTAAGCTTCCTTATTAAGTCTGCATAACGAATTACTTGCTCTACCTTGCTCTGATACCGAGATTTCAGCGGAATAGCAGGTTTTCAGAACCCCTGAATCCAAAAATTCTGATGTGTTGCACTCACATGACTTTCTCTACTCATGTACAAACGCTAATTCATGTTAATCGTATTGCTAATTTTCTTGTAGGTGCAAGGGGAATAGTCAAATGTTTTAAGAGCTGGTTGCTATATGAAGTATTCCATTCTCTTTGTATGTCCAGGACATAAAAAAACGAATAACGAATTCGCATTTGAGAAAAATTATTGGAAAAGTCAAACAAATAACAAGGAATATCTCGGAAATGGTTCACTCGACAAACAAAAATGTATGTGCCAGAGGTTGTGTGTTTTAACGAGATCTACATTTTTTGTGTAGTAAAATTTTGTGTATTTCTTACGGTTTACCAGTTATGCAAGTCTTTCAGAATGAAGAGGACTTTTAGCGACGTTTACGGAAAGTTCAAGATGTTGAAGCTGGTTATCGAGACCCAGGAATAATAATAATAATAATAATAATAATAATAATAATAATAATAATAATAATAATAATAATAATATAGGATCGAACATAACGACAAAAATGTGCTGAATTCATATTAGGAATGGGTTTTGTAGGAAAGACAGAAAAACAAGTTTTGTTTACCTCCAGCAGATGTATCTACCTGCTTGGGCGACAACAAGCCTACCGGAAGTTTCGCTTTTGTACTTTTGGCTCGGACGTGCAGTTTACAACGGTTTCAAAGCTTAGCAGGGTCAGAAAGTATACGTGCCTTATCTACGATCTAAGAATATTCGTGGGAAGATTTTAAAACTCAAAATAAGCTGTAAGAAGCAGATGTGAAAGTTGTCAAGTGGGGGTAGTCAATAATAAAATCAAGAAACAAAACGATAGCCAATCAAAAGATCGCGTATGCATCACATGATACGTTTGAACTTAAAACGGAACGAAACATAAGAAAGGTGGGGGAAAATTCTAAGTTTGGCGAAAGGCGTGAAAAAGGAAAAGAAAAGCCGAGACACATTCCGGTACAAACTAACCACGAGGACGGTTGACGAAACAAAATTAGAAGAAAATAATCAGAAAATTTATAGTGTAAAAATGAAGTTGTGAAATCTAGGCAATTCGAGGGCTAGTCGGAGAAACACATAAGTAGCGACTTCGAAAGTGATAAGAATAACAGTGGTTTCGACGACGAAGGTGGCGGGTTGACCAGATAGGAATCTTCGTAACAAAATAAAGAAATAACTCAAACTTCGCCGGCAGTATTATTAATATCATCAAGGCAGTGTCACCACCCCTGAAAACTAGAACCTCAGCTCTATCAAAAACAAATTCCAAATCCCTGCCATCCAACCATCGAACCCGGGACTCTGAGTCCACTGAAGCAACTGCCAGGAACAACACAGATGTGTCAGAGGTCAGCGTCAATGTACATTTCATTTCTCGTGAAAATGTCTTAAATATATGATATTTTAATCAAAATCGTTGGAGCCATTTTTGAGAAAATAAAAATTTGCGAAAAATGTTGCACGTAAAGGGTAGTCTGGATTGGGGGATTTTCTTGAAAATCGTTGTGTTGCACTCTTGGAAGATACTAAACTCAAGTGCCAAGTTTGGTATTTATCCGGCTTTTCGTTTTTGAGTTATGCTGTTTACAGACACACATGCGGACATGTTCTCAAAACTGCGTTATTTGGATTCAAGGCACCTCAAAGCATGTATCTCCGGTGAAATCTCGGTATCGAATTTTTGGGTGGAATGCAATACTTCCACTACTTACTATACGTAGTAGAGAAAGTAAAAAAGGAGCTTTAGACAGCAAGCCTAAAAGTAGGAATTCTAACAACGTGCACACGCTTTAGATTATCGCACTAGTCCCATAATCTTCATTGTGACAAACTTTGGTTTCAAGTCCAATCACATGGCAATCATCCTTTGTATTTCCACATGTTTAATAACTCGACTTGGTTCTGTCCTCCTCCGTTGTCTACGGGTACCATACTGCCTTCCAATTCTCGAGGTCGCGGCGGAGGGCGATGGATCTTTTCGGTCGTAAAAATCCTTAGCATGGCTTCCTTGGGAAGGGAAGTAAAGCCGGTGGTCCCGTGTCGTAGATTTAGGCACGTAAACGAACCTCAAGCCCGATAAAGAGGCCTCTGAGCAAAATTACGGATCTTCTACGCCCAATATAGAATGAGACGCTAAGGACCACAGCAGCTAAAGAGTGTCCATAAATAAAACTCAATTTAATTTTACTCGGCTTGGTTTGATTAAGTCTTACTTTTCATTATGTCTTTTTACGTGTTTAATTTCTCAGGCGTTCGCATTATCTGTTCATAATACAAATCATCATACTTCAATTCATCGCAATTCCATGTAAATTTAACCTACACGTTATATTGGCAGCTTTTTTTTATCTAAAACGTTACTCTTTAACTAACCTACATAAAGATTGAATGGCGGAAATTATGAATTCAGAAGAAATGGAAGTGAAATTACAGAAAGAATAACACTAGAAGTACTTACTCAAAAAATCCAGAAAGCAATGTGATATACAAGGTAGTTTAAATATGAACGGTACTAACTTTTAGAAAATACTATAATGAAAAGTGACCAGTCTTATACGTTATCCTTAAGTAGTCCCCATTGCATTCTATGCATTTTTCCAGCGTTTTGGCAACTATTTTATTCTTTTTCACCAAAACTATTTAGGCTGAGTGCGCACCTATTCCTGAACAAATGCGATCACTGCGTTGTTATCTTGAAACCGCAGTCCCTCCATGTCACTTTTAAGTCTTCCAAATAAAAATAACCACTTGGGGCTATATCTGAATTGTAAGTTTGTGGGGAAGGAGGTCCCACTTTATCTTCCTGGTGGTTTCGATGTTGTTGTTTTTTGGGCAGTGTGAAGCCTCGCACTGTCTTGAAGGAAGGAAAGAAATTCGATTTCCTCCTGTTTTCCTCTTGCAGCGGAGATAATTCTTTACTTCTCCCAACAAAATATAATAATACTCCTATTATCCCTTATAATCACGTTAGCACGGTCACAATTGGAAGAGGTGATTGATGTTCGCGGTCGAAGATTATGTGTCGTGTCTCCACTCTCTGTCTCTCTTCCCTCTCTAAAGGCTTTACACCATTCGAACACTCTAGTTCTGGAGAGTCATGCTTCTTCAAACTGTTTTTCGATCCCCATGAAGATATTCCGATGGATGGACCCTTCTGCACTAAGAAATTTGATATTAATGCTTTGTTCCATGCTGAGACATTTTCTGTTCACTCACCTCTCTTGTAGAGCTTATACAAGACTGAACACGCTCACAACTGCCTGAACAGGAAGGCAGGGAAACAACGTTCCCCTTCCAAGGTCAATAATGTGCTAGGTGGGGTTTTACGCTCTTAAAATAATCAGTCCAATTCATATTTGAAACGCCTTGTAGCATTTAATCGCTTCATTGTCTGGTGGTGGGCAAACATGTTGAAAATAATTTCACTGGAAATGACTGATAGTGAGTTAACAAAACATCTGACATCTCGCTTTTTAATGTCATTTCTCTTGTTTCAATAATAGCGTTCTAAAACTAATTTCTCTTAGTTTCGGGAATCAAATATTACTATTATTTTACAAATTCGAGCGCTCTCTAAATAATAGTATAAGCCACACTTGTTAAAAGTGTTTTACCCTTTGTATCATAAATCTACTATTTTAGGACAACGTCCGTGTATGTGTGTGTGCGTGTGCGTGCGTGTATCTGTTTCTGTGTGTGTCTGTGAACAGCATAAGTCAAAAACGAAAAGTTCGATAAATACCAACTTGATATTTAAATGCAGTGCCTTTCAAATGTGCGGCACGACAACTTCCAAGAAAATCCCCCACCCCAAACTACCCTTTACACAGACGATCTTCGATTTTTGTGATTTTCTAAACAGTGGTTTTAACGATTTTGATTAAAATACCAGATATTACATATATTTACATGACAAATAAAATATATTGTAGCGTATGTGTGTGCATTGTTGCGTCGGACACATTATTGTCGTGTAGAATGATATTGTTGAACTAATTATTTCGTTTGTGATATTTAATTCTTGTCCGACGCGGCATTTTCCCTCCACCTCCTAGTCAGGGGGTGCGAAGGCAAGTTGAGGGACGAGCCTCTTTGTCTGATAGCGTGGATCAGACCAGTAGCGTCAATCTAGTGTATATCTTCAGAGTGTGTGGTTGTGTGTAGGAATGCGTGGTCCGTGTGAGTATGGAGCATCTCCCTCCAATGTTTGTCTGTAACATTTTGTGTACAGTGTAACATCACCAAGGTAACTTTATAATAAACCAGAGTTAAATGTGAATTTATGTGTTATGTTATAAATATCCCACGCCTGCTTTAGCTATGTGCAGCTAAGTTGCTGGTCCTCTCGGTTGCCACTGGTGCTATGTCCCCCAATGTTTATGCTGGGGTAACTAAATGTAATATTATAGCTGCAAAACCTTTTGGCCTCACCCCGGTGTATAACAATATATTTTGAAATTTCTTGGAATATTCCAAAGGAATTTGGACAATCTTGTATAATTTGTAAACGTTAAACAATAGTCAAAAATGCACTACATAAAAAATCTAGATCTCTTTAAAACACACAATTTATTTCTAACTTATTTGTGGCATCAGACATTCCAGAGATATCCATCATTAAGGGTTCGATTTTTTCAATACTTTGTCATTTTTTTTAAGTCCCATCGATTTTCAGTTGTTTCTTGAAATTGCTTAGAAATACCTTGGAATTTTAAGGCCAGCATATAGTGGCCAGTTCTTTTGACTATCTGTGTTCCCTTTGTACCCTAAAGAAATGTGTAATGTAGCTATTCCGCAAGGGTTTACCTGGATTAAAGGAAGTAAATAGGAAAATAAACTTTCGCAAAAATAATTTGTGTACCCACTAATAAACAATACTGGGTAGAGTAAGCCATGCGAATATATCACATCAGATTTTTTTCCTTTACTTTCTTTGCTGTTTAACGACGTACTACTTTGCGCAGTTTTGACACCATCTCCAATATTAGCTGATGAATCTGCTGCCAGCTGCTACAGTGGTAAGCGATGAGAACTTTTCTAACAGTATGCATGGATGGAGTGAGAATAGACAGCACCAATCTGACTGAGAAATTTAATATGATCTAGTACTTAAGTTATTGAAATAAGTTGCTACCAGTTTGACTATGAAGAACTAAAGTAATTCTGGATCTTAGCACTAGATCCGATAACAAGTGAATTATTATATCTGCTAATTTCTGCCTATCAAATTTACGTTTAAAATAAGTGTTTACCGTAATAAAACTAGAAGCGTAAGTTGGCGTGAATCGCAGAAATGCTACACGGCGATTCCCTTCGCGCCTACGCCAAGTATGTGATAACCTAGCGCAGTCTTAGACTCTATGGACTGCCGATATAATTGATCACAAGGTTGAAAATGAAAGACGAAAGGCAAAAGAGGCTAGTTTTGGAAATACATGCCGTTTTATTAACTTTAGGACTACCCCACCAAGGTTCCTACGTAATACGTTACCAAATCTTAAAGTAACTCGCACCTGAAACACAAGTTTTACTCTATCACAAGGTAAATTCTAAGAATTCTTTCGCATTCTAATTTTCAGAACTGATCTACGTGCGTTTTCGCACAACACTCTGGTCTTACGGTACAGAGATCTAATTACACGATCCTTGAGCTAATGTGGTTCCTTCGCTGCATCCCTTCCTCCTGGGGGGTGATAGCCACAATAGGTAGCAGTGCACGTCCGTTGTATACCTTATACCTAAAACCAAGTTTTGTAGCGTTTCGTTTGCTATAAATAGGTTACACTCAATTATTATTCATCCAAAATTGTAGATTAAAAACAAAAATCTGATGTTTTACTTCCACATCACTTTCTCTAGACTTTAGGTATCGTTTATTAGTGAGTATACAGCATCCTTGTTACGAAAGTTTACTTTCCTATCTACTTCATTTTAATCCAAATAAACCTTTACAGAAATAGCTACATTATACATTTCGTTATAGATACAAAGAGAACAGTAATAGTCAAATCTTTAAGAACTGGATGCTATATGCTGGTCTTAAAATTCCATACTGTTTTGTAGCGGGAATACGTCGATCCTTGGGTGTGAGGTTGCCTGTTGCAGTGTTCTTCTTCCTCGTTTATTTGTGCTCGTTGGTTTTTGCGTATTCTATTCCTAACTATATCTAATTATTAATTCTCGGGTTATTGTGGGTGATGCAAGTTAAAAATACACTGCAAGTTTCCCTTAATCTATGAAGTTTATTCACAATTGGAATAATTATGGGCGGCTAGCTTTTCCCATTACTATAATTCCACCACTTTAAATTAGTCAGGAGTCTGTACACGCACCCCCACCCTTGTATGCACCCACGTGCATTTGTAGCACCTAGTGCCGACGATAATTCTAGAAGATCAATTAGCGAGAGAGAGTGGGCTCTAGAGCCTAGCCTGCCCTTATATACGGGAGCCTAGTGACGCTCACCTCTGCGTTTAAAAATGTAACGACGTTTCCTATTGGTCCTCAGACCGCGTTACCTTACCTGTATGAGAATATGTTTCTTGAAGTCCGTGCGCATACACGTCATCTTGGAGCGTTGTGAAGCCAGTTCTATATCTCCGTCTCTTTCTTTTCTCTATCTGTCTCTTTCTATTTCTCCGTACCGTTACCGGTTCCCTGCCTGTTGACTTGGTGAAAGGTACGCTCTACTTAGGATTATGCCTTTCCAGGAATTTTGCTAGCTCGCCCGTTTCTTACAATCAGCTCTGTACAAATGTTAGATGTTGAATATTTTAACATGTTAGTGAATTATATTATTACTGTACAATTCTTATATGTATGGTTCCCCTTTCATATGTACAATTCCTATATATGCATAATATATCCCCTTTCAGTTTCCATGCAGTTGCGAGAGACAGGTTTGCCGAAGGTCCCCTTCTAAATCCAGGGGAAGACGTCAACCGAGTGACTCCCTCCCGTGGGGTTTCCCATGAGGCCAATATCTCGAGTGTAAAAAGGACCTCCGTTTACGCGAGGATGGAAATAGATACGCCACTTACGCGCGTCAATCCCGAAAGGAATACTACCGATAACCTCAGCAGGGCTGATAGCGATCTAGCATGCCGTCTACCAGCTCTCCAGAATGGTGCGGAGGACATTGAGGTGTCTCACAGCCCCACCTGGGCATCACCGACCAGACGTACCAAGCTTCCCATTGGTATCGGGAACCACTGCCCCGCCGAGTCCAACCCAATCCAGACAACAGTCTAAGTGTGGAGCTCGGATGTTTGGCCCAGCATACTTCTAGTAACGTCAGAAGCACCACAAGTGCTCAGGATCCGCAGCGCCCGCAGCACAGCAGCTGAAGGGGTCGGAACATCTCGAGGAACAACTGAAAATTGACAGGACTTCAAAAGAATAACTAAGTATTGAACAATTCGAGCCATTAATAAAGGCTATCTCGGAAATGGATGATGCCACAAAAAGGTTATTTGAAATAAACTGCGCGTTTTAAAAAGATCTATATTTTTTTATGTAGTACGTTTTTGTCTAACGCTTAACTTTACGAGTTATACAAGATAATACAAAATTCCTTCAGAATGAAAAGATGACTTAACAGACTATATCCAGAAAATTCAAGATAATCATTTTATTTGTCATGTAAATATGTTTAATATATGGTATTTTAATCAAAATCATTGGAGTCATTTTTTAGAAAGCATTAAGTTTGGAAAAATGTTCCATGTAAAGGTTAGTTTTGGGATAGGGGATTTTTCTGGAAAACCCTGATGTCGGATCTTTGGAAGATGCTGTACCTAAATACCACGTTTGGTGTTTGTCCGACTTTTCGTTTTTGAGTTATGGCGTTCACACTTACGCGCCCACACACACACACACACACACACACACACACACACACACGGTCTTTTTTTTTACTTTCTCTACTACATATAGTAAGTGGGAGAAGTATTGTATTCCACCCAAAAATTCTATACCAATATTTCACCGGAAATACATGTTTTGAGGCCCCCTGAATCCAAAAAAACAACATTTTGGGGAACATGTACGTGTGTGTGTGTGTGTGTGTGTGTGTGTGTGTGTGTGTGAGTGTGTCTGTGTCTCTGAACAGCATAACTCAAAACCGAACAGTCGGATAAACACCAAACTTGGTATTTAGGTTCAGTAGCTTTCAGAGATGCAACACGAAGATTTTCAAGAAAATCGCCCCACCCCAGACTACCCTTTACATGGAACATTTTCGAAAATTTTAATTTTCTCAAAAATGGCTCTAAGGATTTTGATTAAAATATCATATGTTTAAAATATTTTCATGACAAATGAAATGTACATCTCGAATTTTCTGGGAATGTCTCCAAAAGTGTTCTTCATTGTGAACGACTTTTGCATAACTGGTAAACCATAAGAGATAGACAAAATTTTACTACAAAAAAATGTAGATCGCGTTAAAATATACAATTTATGTCATATACATTTTTTGTTGAGTGAACCATTTTCGAGATATTGCTTGTTATTCCCTTAAATTTTCCAATACTTATACTTTTTCTCAAATTCGTTATCCTTTTTTTGTCCTGGCAATGCAAACAGAATGGAATACTCCACATAGCAACCAGCTCTTAAAATATTTGACTATCGCTTAAAGCCTACCAATTCCCCTTGCATCTACAAGAAAATTAGCAATAACATTAACATCTCGATTAACATGAAGCATATGGAGAATAAGCGTTCGTAAAAATAGTTTGTACAAGAGTAGAGAAAGTCATGTGAGTGTAACACATCAGATTTTTTTTATTCAATATGTATTTCCGGTGAAATCTCGGCGTCGAATTTTTCGGTTGGAGTGCGATACCTGCTCCACCTATTAGGCACAGTGTTGTTATGGGTATAAAGGAAGCCTAGTGCAGATTGTTCTATAAACGTTATAAGATGAGAATGTTCCTTCCCGGGGTCAGTCCAGCTGTTTTCTCATTGGTATTCTTGTGCTGCGCTTTGTTCTCTTTCATTATTATTCCGCTGCCTGCATTATTACTGGCAGTACGTGACCCTCCAGTGCGCTCTGCCTCTGCAAGAACAGGACTTTCGGTTGCGGTCACTTGAGTATCAGGAAATTGCTAATGTTAAGGTGGTTTTAACCCTGCAATACTACAAACATTTCAGGTGCATTCTGATCTTTAGTAGACATTTTAGGAAACAATCCCCAAGATCCTATATATTTAGCAGATTCCCATATATAGGGAAAAATGTCAAAGTTGTACTTTAGTAACCTACATAAACTGGTTATAGTTTAAATTTCTATCGTTTCAAATAAATTTAAAAGTGCAACTTTGACATGTTTTCACTATTATGGTATAGGTCAGTAGAATCTGGTGATATTCGAGATTTTATGTTTCATTTATAACCGGAAATTTCTCCGTAAATACGCACCCACTCAGGCAGCAACGTCTGTGACCCGCATTTGGAAGGTCCTGGGTTCGATTCCCGGTGTCCGTCCACTCTGATCATGGGTTTTTTTCGTGATTTTTTCCTGGTCGCCTAGGCGAATACCGAGGTGGTGTATTCTACCACGATTTCTCCCTCCTCTAATTTCATCTCTCCCTTTAAGTTTCAGGTGTGTTTTTAGGTCCTGTGGCACTGGCGGTGCCGGGCAGATGGCGTGGATGCTTGCGCTTTGGAAACATTTCTCCCCATGAATGGCAGGGTGCGTTGTCCCGCCCGTTAAGGTTGCTTCGCCGCCCTCTTGGGATTCTTCGCCTCTAACCGGTGGACGGGTTTTCAATACTGCAAATTTAAGGACTTCTGCGCGTCTCACCTCATCCCTACTACAAAGGATCAAAATGGTCGCAGTGCAAGAGGTATACCCTGCGATAAACACATCCTGCATCCTACGCACCTTCTACATAAATTGGGAAGTTAATTATATTGTATCCGTTACGTTGATGCCCTGGTTTTATATTCGCAGGTGTTCAGACTTTGCATACCATTAATTTAGTCACAAATGATGCACTGATAGTGTGTTATTAGTTATACTACTATTATATTAGGTTATAGTTACATAAAATAGGCTAATTATACGAGCATTTAACTATTAACGTTTGTTAGATTAAGTTATTATTAATTATTATGTCTTACCTTTACAGTTAACTAGAAACATTTTTGTTGCAATTTTTGTTGTACATGTTGACTGTTTGTGTAGGGTTTTTACTTTTATAGGAAGAAGATCCATATAGAAGAAGTTTAAGGGATTGAGGAGAATAAAAAAACAAAGTACTAGCAAAGAGGAAACAAGGAATATAGGTAATGAGAGCATGTGTGAACAAAATACCAGAAATGCAAATTACGTGGCTAAAAAGAATATACAGGCTGCAACAATATGTAGACACAAATTGCAGGACACACTCCTCACACGTAGATAAAGAAATTATGTTATATGAACATGGGTCTAGGAACGCTTTGTTACCATGTTTTTTTTCCAACTCACCTTATAAGTAGTTTCAAGGAAAAAAGGTCATTAATAAATTGTAAATATTTTAAAACGGAATGGGAAAAAGAAAGATACATAGAAGTATGCAACAAAGAGGCCATAATGGGGTATGTATAGGCGAAGACAGGTGTAATGAATTAAAGTGGTTTAACGGGGAGAAGGAGGGATGTGCTAAATAAAATAGATTACAGGCAATTGTCAACATATACTGGAATGCGAGGACGCGGATAAAGGAAGAGAGAATTTAATACTAGAGAAATTAAAAGATTTACCAACAGAGCTAAAAGTTAGGAAGATTTTTAATACAAGATCAAATGAATATATGGAGAAAGCAGGACAATATTTAGGAAAAAAATAGGTTAAAAATGGCTAAAAGAAATGTGAAACAAATTCGAGAAAATACGTCAAAAGGGTAACAAATTAAATAGTATAAATATTACACATTCCCAAAATATAGGGTGGATCAAGTTGAAACTGTGTAATATCTCCAAAACTAAGCGTTGTAGAAAGAAATGTGTTTAATAAACGTTGCTCGATATTATGGGGGAATTTATGTTGTTTTCTCATTCCACATAAGAAACAAAACAGCTTTTATATTAAGCACCCTGAAATTGTTCTTACAGCAACATAAATAACAACGAAAATAGTGAATGATCTTCAAATAACCATCCATGGATTGTGCTCTTCGTACACAGCCATTCTGAATTTACGTTGGTGTGAGAACAATTGCAAAGTGCTTTATACAAATACTGTTTAGTTTTTTATGAAGAGTGAGAAAACAACATAAAAGGGTAGGTTCTGGAATATTCTGTCGCATGTTCGAAGGCAGGCAGGATTACAGAGACGCATGGAAGTTCCTATCATTTCCACCCGCTCTCGCCAGTAGACGCGGAGTCCCGCGAGAGGGCGACAAAAAGACCCTTGATGGCAGGCCAACGCGCCTTGTCCTTGGCGGGGAGAAACCTTACCAAAGCGCAGCAACCATGCACTCTAAACATCCCTAGACGCACCACGGAATCCTGGGACACTGCCTGAATGAAAGGGAGAAGAGACAGGAAATGGGAAACGGGGAAATCGTGGTAGAATACACCACCCCAGCATTCGCCTAAGCGTCCAGAGGAAAACCACGAAGAAACCTATGTTCAGAGTGAACGGCCACCGGGGATCGAAGCCTGGACCTCCCGAATGCGGGCCACAGACGTTACCGCCTGAGCCATCCCGCTCGTTGCCGTTCTGGCGTACTTGCGGTGCTTTGTCGGTTGCTGGACCTCTCCGTCCGTGAGTACCTTTAGCTTTATACCACCGTCCGTTGCGCTTAACCCTGCTTCCCTGCAAAATGAAAAGATGGGTTGGAAAATTCGTGCTAGTATAATTGTAATCCACCCCAGCATTCGCCTATCCACCTGGGAAAACCACGAAAAAAACAAGCTCAGGTTCGCCTTTCCAGGAGAATCGACACTGAGGCCTCCCGAATGCGAGCCTTAGACGCTACCGTTCCACTCTTGTTTTACACGTATTGAATATTATATCTTTCCTAGTGATATTTTCAGCTGTAGATTATTTAATACCTAAGTGCTGCCAGGTCAGATTGGAGATGTCCCTAGCAAGCACTGCACTTAGTCGTGGGACATTCTGCGGTGCTTCCCTTTACCTCAACATGACCCACTCTGGCGCCCGTACTTCAGCAACGGAGTTCACTGAACAAAAGCTTAATCCGTTTTCACGAACAAAAGGCATCCGGCCGGGGGATGAACAAAGGAATGGCACATTTTCCACATCATAACGCAGGCGGACATCGCAAATAGTCCGAGAGCAATTCCCGGGTGTAGCCGTGATATTCTGGCAACAAACATGTATCAGATTATTTTCTTGCTCTTTGGCACTATTTTAAAACATATGATGTGTTACACTCACATGACTTTCTCTACTCTTGTACAAACTATTTTTACAAACGCTTATTCTCCATCTACTTCATGTTAATCGAGATAAACATTTGCAGACTCTATTTTATTGCTAATTTTCTTATAGATGTAAGGGGAATATATATTTACAAGGGCAGTACAGAAATACAGTAGCCTTTAAGCATAGACATTACTCTTAATAGCTGGTTGCTATGCGCAGCACCGTTCTCTTTGCCACAGATTAATACTCTTTGCATATTCAAGACAAAAAAATGAATAACACACACACACGGACATGTTTCCAAAAATGCTTTTTTTGTATTCAGGGGGTCCCAAAACATGTATTTCCGGTGAAATCTCGGTATCGAATTTTTGGGTGGAATACAATACTTCCCCTATTTACTGTACGTAGTAGAGAAAGTAAAAAAGAATACCAAATTCCCATTTGAGAAAAAGTATAAACATTGGAAAATTGAAACAAATAACCAGGAATATCTCGGAAATGGTTCACTCCACACAAAAAATGTATACGACATAAATTGTGTGCCTTAACAAGATCTACATTTTTGTGTAGTAAACTTTTGTGTATCTCTTACGGTATACCAGTTACGCAAAAGTTATTCAGAATGAAGAGGATTTTTGGGGACATTCCCAGAAAATTCAAGATATACATTTCATTTGCAATAAAAATATCTTAAAGATATCATATTTTAATCAACATTGTTAGACCCATTTTTTCAGAAAATCAAAATTTTCGAAAAATGTTCCATGTAAAGGGTTTGGGGGTTTTCTTGAAAATCTTCGTGTCGCATCCTTGGAAGATACTGAACTCAAGTACCAAGTTTAATATTTATCCGACTTTTCGTTTTGAAGTTATGCTGTACACACACAGACAGACAGACAGATACACAGACATGTTTCCAAAAATGCTTTATTTGGATTCAGGGCACCCCAAAACATGTATTTCCGGTGAAATGTTGGCATTGAATTTTTAGATGGAATGCAATACTTCCCCTACTTACTATACATAGCAGAGAAACTATTAAGTTTTAGTAAGAATAGTCTGTATACCCACTAATTAAGAATAGAGGGTAGGGAATGTAACACGATTTTTGTGCTTGAAAAGAGCAATAATACGTGAGGCACAGGTCAGTCATTTAATTAGCAACATGTTAACAAACTTCCTGCTACATTAGGGCTATCATGAAGGTAAGTCCATTTTCCTGGAATAGGAGATGTAGGTTAATTCGAGGAAATTGGCTTCAAAATTAGTTTACAATGGATAACTGAAATACCGGAACTTGCGATAAGGAAGGTCTGGTCAATTCAATTCATCGAGTCAATCTTGATTATGCTATCAGCAGTATTCTGTCAGCTAATTGTCGTGTAGGAGCGTTTGAAGCAATAAGAGCACAAGGGCAATTTGCATTTCAGCTTATGCTGGCTATCTTATCTGACGTCGCAAGACCGCTATTTTACACCCTGACTGTTTCACCAACCTTCGGCAAATTTAGCTTGAGTAACGTCAAGCAAACGCTTCGTCAATTTTTGCAGTATCGTCAACACAATCACATCAAAATGACGGTTCGTTAACTATGACGACTCGTTACATAAGTTTGTGAACGTTGGTAATCAGTAAACCTGCACTGCAAACCGTCTGAATATGCTATATACGAGGGCTGTCCCAGAAGTACCCGACCTAACAAAGAAAACAAAAATTTTGGAAAAAAACATCTTTATTTCTCTACATAGTCACCTTTCAGCTCGATACACTTTTCCCAGCGATGTCCAATAGCTTCGATACCATGTTTATAGTGAGAACCGTCGAGTTCTGCAAAATAGCCATCAACTGCAGAACCCACCTCAACAATGTTGGCAAATCGTTTACCGCCAAGCCATTTCTTCAACTTTGGAAACAGGAAATAATCAGAGGGGGCTAAGTCTGGCGAATAGGATGCATGAGCAAGCAATTCGAACTTTAACTCATTGATTTTGGCCATGGCGATAATGGATGTGTGAACTGGTGCATTGTCTTGATGAAACAGAACTTTCTTTTTCACTAAATGCGGCCGTTTTTGCTTGATTTCATCATTCAAACACTGCAATAAGTTTGCATAATACTCGCCATGGATTGATTTTCCTTTCTGAAGATAATCAATGAAAATTATCCCACGCGCAACCCAAAAAACTGACGCCATGACCTTGCCTGCAGATGGAACTGTCTTCGCCTTCTCTGGAGCCGATTCTCCCCTTTCAATTCGCTGTTTTGACTGTTCCATCGTCTCAAGTGTGAAGTGATGGACCCATGTTTCATCCATGGTTATGAATAGACGCAAAAACTCGACTTTTAAGCAGCAAACATCGCCAAACACTCGACTGAAACATCCTCACGATGCTGCTTTTGTTCCATTGTGAGTAAACGCGGCACCCATCTTGCGCATAGCTTTCTCATGTCTAATTTTTCAGTCAGTGTGCGATGTACAGCACTTTTTGAAATGCCTACGATGCCTGCTAGCTCGAGTACTTTCAGTCGACGGTCATCCAATACCATTTTGTGGATTTTCTTCACAATTTCTAGCGTGGTCACCTCATTTGGTCGACCACTGCGATATTCGTCTTGGCAGCTCGTACGGTCTCGCTTGAACTCTGCCACCCAATATTTTACTGCTGTAAACGAAGGAGTAGACTCCCCCAGAGTAGAATCTAGCTCAACTTTAATATTACTTGGACTAAAACCTTTCAAACGAAAGTATTGTATCACATAACGATGACCAGTTTTATCCATGTTTACAAATTCGCTGATAGAGTTCACTGTTAATGGCTGCCAAACAATTACTAAACAACGTAGCAACGTCAAACTTCAAACTTAAACTTTATAAGGGTGGTACCTTCTACCACATTCATTTGTTTGAAACAACAACCGCTACATATACGTCAGATCGGGTACATCTGGGACTATCCTCGTACTTCGGCATTGTGCCCACTGGGTGACAAAATCGTATCTGCACACCGTGGATTTCGTAACTCCATTGCAGTCACCATTAACACGGAATGACCCCCTGGAGAAATATTTGAGTGTTACCAATGACTGTTGAATCGGTAAAAATGACCGATTTCTGTTCGTAGGGTATTCCATCGCGATTCAATATCTTCCAATATTTTCAACACTCCTGTTTTGGTAATCTGTAACGACTAACAAATTTTACGTCATTCACTTCGTAGACATGGTTATTTCTATCCGTATAACACGTTCTGGGCCCATATTTTCAATAATTTCGTTGAACAACATTTCAGTACCAAAATATTCCTGTTCGGCTACTGGAGTGAAAGTAAATGCGATGCCGTTTCTCAAGAGCTGGAGTACGTACATAACATTTAACTAGAACTGACGGACCGTCAGTGATTTGAAGGCAGGAAAATGGAGCCTCAAAAGTTGACGGGAACTTCGGCTGTCAAAAGGATGACGCACATTGGTGAAACGGAACTTCCGCTTTTAACGAACCGTCAACAGTTTGGCGATCTTCAAATGCCTTGCTGAAACGACGGTTGATGAAACCAGGCATGAGACTATTTCATTTATATAATATTTTTACACAAACGAAGTGCAATGACGTAATGAAATTCAACCAACCGCAATCGCAATTCTCGATTATTGTACCTTCCTTCTTTTGTTTTCTCAGTATCGCTAGCTATATCTACAAATTAGAGAAGAACATCTAAGGAATACAAATTAAATTACGAAATTCTGCTTCCACATCTTCATCCTCTGATTATGATATGGTCTTTATTTCAAAACAAGGTTTCTATAACTGCACTTTTAACAATTGTAAATTTAATTGAAGATATAAGCATTAAAAATAAAATGAGATTTCTGATTATGTAAGACTATTTCTTTAGAAACGTAAAAACAAATGCAGCATGAACAATAAAGCTTATGCCCAGGTTAATAAATGGAGCCGTTCACAATGATCATTGTTAACATTAACACCATCGCCAGAGGCTAACGCCAAACCTTTTCGAGGCAGAGTGATGGTTTACATTCATATAACTTTCTCTATCCTGTATTGTTTTTTAGACTCTTTACAAATTATTCCTGCAAAGGTTTACGTTCCTATATACTTGATTTTAAACGAGATAAACCTTTGCAGAAACAGCTACATTACACATTTCGTTATAGATACAAAGGGAACAGCGATAGTCAAATGTTTAACAACTGGACGCTATATGCTGGCCTTAAAATTACATACTGTTAATGGTAATTACATGGTAATGCACTTGTTTTTATTAATCTACGGGAATGCATATGTGAGATCACGTAGGCCTGACTACAATAGTTACAGTTCAAAGATGGGGCGCTTTAGTATCAAAGTATTACTAATATAAAAGCAACTGTAGGCAAGTTAACCTCTGAAAATACGAAGAAGAACGACAGTATGGTGTGGAGCCAATTTTCAGAAACCGAGCGGGATGGCTCAGGCGGTAAAGTCTGTGGCCCGCATTCGGGAGGTCCCAGCTTCAAATCCCGTGGGCCGACCAATCTGTCTAAAGATTTTTCGTGGTTTTCCTCAGTCGCCAAGGTAAATACCGGATTGGATATTTAATACCACGACCCAAAGTTCCACCTTAAGTCTAAAACAATAGTAAAATGAAAAATAAGTGGTAATAGCGAATGCTATTGCACCTATCTACAGACAATGTAAGTAGACTGGGTGGCACACTAATGCCATCTGCACGGCATGAAGCAGGTGATTACAGGAATGAATCGTTCTAAGAGATATCCACCAACAGATCCGTCGCGATATGACCAAGGAATTAAAGCGACGTAAAATTAAATGGAATAAAAAAAAACATTTTCGGAATGCTGTGCAGAGAGAATTTATAAAAGTGACGGCTCAGTCAGGGACGAAGAGGTTGCTTCTATTCTACAGGTCTGGAAGTTCATAATAAACACGTTCGTGTTATCAAGCCAAGTAGTACAAGTTCTGCTAGTTTCCAACCACAATTTAATACTGGTTTTAAACTCATGCAGCTTTTCATAAGGTCCCGAAGTAATTATCATGAAAAGAATCTCAACCAAATTAAAAGAAAACTGTCAGCACTTGCACTTCTCCTGTTGATAATTTGTTAAAACAAAATATTTGGTAACGTTGCGAATGAACTGAAATGTAAAGGTCGGTTTTAATTGTTACTACTACGGTGTCTTTCGACGTTATGTGAAACTTTATACATTTTCATTGTGTTTTCTTTCGTGTAGCGAAATATATAATTATTGCAGTTTGTAGCAACATAAAATGCAATGCTGCATCGTCATCAATCATCGCAGCCTCCATTTTAATCGCTTTCACATTTCAATTGTTTTGTTTTGACGCTGCTTTGTTCGCATTGTGAATGGCCCTTGCTATAAAGAGAGAAAATTTGTGTGTGTAGGATAATCTCAAAAACTACTCAATCAATTTTGAGAATTCTTTCAACACTGAAAAGCTCAATTCGTTCTGATGGACATAGGGCTATAAAGCAGTACTTTCATTTCATTATTTACTAAACGATTAAAATGGATTTACAAAGCCTTTGTACTTGAATACGAACACATTGGAGTTATAAAAGAACATGCTTATAAAGAAGGCCTTGACTTTTAGTTGAGAATGTCATAGAGTAGAAAATATTTGTTGTTACTCCACAGAATATAAATAGTTGCTGCACTCCACAGAGTATAAAAACTAAAGCCGGTTACATGTTATTGCAAGATGGCCATTACGCAACACTTCAACAATCACAACACAGTTTAAAAAAGCGATATTGGGTCCTGTGTTATATTCGTTTCTACTATAGCCATTTAACAAATACTGCAGATGTATTATTATTATTATTATTATTATTAGTAGTAGTAGTAGTAGTAGTAGTAGTAGTAGTAGTAGTAGTAGTAGTAGTAGTAGTAGTAGTAGTATTAATCTATTTATTTTACATCGGTTTAACTACATGGTCATATCGCGACGGATCTGTTAGTAGATAACTCGTGGGTCGATGTGTGGCAGAAGTTTGCTTTCTAGGTCTCATTCCTGTAACCATACCGTCTTGCTTTGTCACGTGTCCACAGAGATCCCAGTGCATAGCAACTGTATCTCTGCTTCTGTGACGGGCAGATGGCTGCTTTTACACGTGTCCACAGAGTGCACAGCAACCGTATCTTCTGTTTTTTTTCGAGTGGAGGAGAAAATGATTTAATCACTGACCCCAGCCCCGATGGGAGTCGGGACTGAGAGTGTGGGACTCACCAATAGTCGACATACCCACTAAAAACTCCTCCACCGGATGGAAAAAGGGAGAAGGAAAAGTGGAATGACGTGGCTTTGCGCGGTCCCGCATAGCACCCACGTTAGTAATTGAAGGCTGTTGGCTGCCGCCCTATGGGCGGGAGCGGGTAAAGGTAGTTACTAGGTTGCAGCTATGAAACCTGACTGCAACACTAATGGGAATGTCGAGGGTTAGGAAGAGAATGGAAGTTAGGATTGAGGATGGTACTGTCGATGATGCTGCTGTTGCTGGTTGAACTCCTTGCATTGCTGCAAGAAGTTCGCCACTCTCTCCGGGTTGCTCTTCAGCCTGGGACCAAGAGATGAGACCCGGATGGCTTCGGTGATGGCTGTGAGTCTGGATGAAGTGCTGTCGAACTGCCCAGCCAGGAAAACCTGTTGAGCAACTGATGAAGTTTGAAGATCCCTGATGAGTTTCTCCAGGGCTGTCAGTTTCGTCATGTTCAGGAACTCCGCGTGGAGATCCTGAACGGCGTCACGTAGGCCCTGGATGTATATTCTGCTTCGTGCCGTCCAGATGGTATTATGGTGCCGTCCAATCTACTTGCTTTCATTGGCTGTGTATAGGTTGTACAGCATTTGCTATTACCATCTATTTTCCATTTTTACTATTGTTTTAGACTTACGGTGGAACTTTGGGTAGTGGTATTAAATATCCCATCCCAAAAAATTTGGAAACCACGAAAAAACCCGTCATATTGGTCGGCCCAAAGGATTTGAACCTGGTATCTCCCGAATGCGGGTCACAGACGTTACCGCCTGAGCCATCCCGCTTGGTGCTGTAGAAGAGTCTGTAATGAAACGGTGTCAAAACCTCTGAATAACCTTTATTCTAATTATTTTCGTTATAATTTTAATACAAAACAAATAGTTATCTACCTATGTGCGTGTATATTATGTATATTTATAGTGAATCCCAGTGACTCTCATATACGGGAGCATTGCCAATAATTGCATAGAGAAAACTGCTAACATTAGAAATCAATGGGTCTATATTTTATATTAACTGAGAAGGTTATTTCTCTCTACGGTCATAGACTGTATGTCTTTTCCAAAGAGGTTAACTTAGTGGTATGAGAGTGAGGAATCTTATTTTGTTGTATATGTTAAGAGATTCTGCATTGTGGAAAGTTGTATAGCTTTTACGTTATTAAATAACTATAGGACCAAAAAGAAGGTACAAGTGTTTAAAATTTAACATACTGTAATTATCTAACAAGTTACTCGACCATTCCGATTGATGATTGTTCCACCACCAAAGGTGAGGCATTATTTTTAACACTTAAATGATATCAGTCTAATTATATAATATAAAATATAATAACAGCCCGCCTTAAAGCAAAATGTGTATAATAATATATAAAGTGTATGTAACAGTCATTGTATTATGTTTATATTATTATGTACATGTATAATAATGTTATGTGAATGTATTACGTAGTTTTAACAATGTAGGAGCTGTGAGAATATAAGCCGAAAGTTGCTAACAATGAGGTAACCTTGAGGCAACAATAAATTAGAAAGTTTAATAATGCTACTAACAATTCTTGGAACAACTGTAATATTTAAAACAGTTTATAAATAGCCAAACAAAAACTAGAAAAAGTTTAAGTTAAATAAAAGTATTTTATTGGAGTAGGCTTAACCAATCAGAGACTTGAAATAGAGGAAATGTACAGATTCAGGCGGGAGACGCTACAAGATTGCGTTCCCGATCGGTACGGAATAGGTTCAGTGTGAGACATGAAACTTCATTGCGGTGAGAATAATATAAGGTTTACGTGTTAAAAAGTAGAATTAACAAATATCTCACACCTCTACAGTAGGATACATCAGCGAAGTGTTATTTAATTGTGTGAAGGATTAATAAAACAAAGTACAATAGAATTATAATTTGTGTAAGCCTTCATTCTTTAGCCGTACTACCCCTGCTAAGAGATACGTGTTCTGAAAATTACTACTGATGCAGCCGAGGCATACATATATAATATTTAAATAAACATTAAAACACAAAGTTGATTCTTAAACGTCGGGCGAAGGCCACCGGAAAAGTAAACGTGGGGCGAAGGCCACCGGAAAGTTTGTACCATACGTGGGGCGAACACTCCAAGAAACATATCTCCCGCAATACGTGGTTCAGCCACAAAAATTAAATCCCTGCAAGTTTCGCTACCACACGTGGGGCTACAGCCACTTCAAATGCTATACAGCATTTCCAGAACTTCGAAGACTGTCGGGGGAGGTTAAGGAAGTTGAGATGTTCCGCCGATGTTTCACATCCTTTTGTGTGAATATCACGGATTTTTCATCCCTTATTAGGAAACTTGTATCTGCACTAAATTACAATTATAAGGGCTAAAGGGGAGGATTCACTATAAAGCCTCTAGAACTAACAAACGGGGGGGGGGGGTACAATGAAATTATTAACTGGTCACTGGAGTTTAAAAAGCTAACCAGGCACTGTCGGGTAAGCCAGCTAGTAATAAGGGAATAACGCACGAGTGTTAAACTCATATTTTGCTTTTCTCTGTTGGCATTATTGACCAGTAATCGGCATTCGTCTACTACAGCCTCAAGATGAATGGATTGTCAAGTATTCATAAATATGCTATCATTATAATTTTGAGGGTGAATTTTAACGGGAATTTTATTTAAATTCTTATTTCATTCATGGAATATTCCTAATGTCATTCGAGAACCTGTGATAACCTAATAAGGGACGAAAAAGTATGTGATATTCACGGAATTGGGAATTAAATATAGGTAGAAGCTGTATTTCTCCATAATGCCCCCCGATAGTAGGTATTCCAAATTTTAAAATGGTATATAGTCTTAAGTACACTGTGACGCAGCGGCTGCAGCCCAAGGTGTCGGAAGGTCGGCGCCGGGCGGTCGGAGTAAGCAAGATAACCGCCGCTTGCCAGTGTAAACACCGAGAACACTATCGGAAGATAACTAGAACTTTCTTTTATACCTCCCTTCTCCAGAAAGTGTTCGAAATAGCTCTAGAATGTTCGAGAACCTTCTGTGGAAGATTCCACTGCATATATAAGCGAGCGTTCTCGGCAGTCGAGTCACTGCGAGAGAGTTAGAGACTGTGTTTCTGGTGCAACATCAAGAGCGATTCTCCGAGCGAGCTGCTGACGACCGATGTGACATACAGCGAGTGCTACAGCGGAGCCATGTGTTGTGGAGGTCTTGGGTTCTACTATCGAATGAAGTGAAATGTCCGGTGTGAAGAGGCTACGTCAGGAAGGATATGAGAGAATTTAACTATTCACCTTAGTGAAATGAACTCCCAATGAAGATGAACTGTGGGAACTGAGAATAGTGGCAGTTAAAAAATTGGACAGTCACAATATTTTAGCAATGAAAGAATTATTGCGATGGTTTCACACACACACTGACCTTTTTCTAAAAATGCTTCTTTTTTAGATTCAGGGAATTTCAAAACATATATTTTGGGTGAAATCTCGACATCGAATTTTTGGGTGGAACACAATACTTTCTCTAGCTAATGTAAGTACGTAGTAGAGAAAGTAAAAATAAAACCCCACCATTTTTGGGTGGAACACAATACTTTCTCTAGCTAATGTAAGTACGTAGTAGAGAAAGTAAAAATAAAACCCCACATGCAACTCAGCTACCTGTAATCACACACTTTAGTCTCTAGAGTAGTGTACACTGTGACGATAAGTGTGTTCTTTATCACTTTCTCTACCACGTACCTTGTATGTAGAGAAGGTATTAAAAGGTAACAGATAGAGCGCCGAACACAGGTCAACCGGCCCCTTGTGCTTCCATCGTGATGCTGGGAAGTGAATACATATTCAAGAATTGTACAAAGCAGATTGTAAGAGATGGGTGAGCTAGCAAATTCCAGGTGAAAGATAATTCTAGGTAGAGCGCACCTTTCACCAAGCTAATGAACAAGGAGCCGGTAGCGGTAAGGAAAAATAGAGACAGATACAGAAAAGAAAGAGACGGAGATATTGAACCCGTTTCCCAACGCGTCATGGGGACGCGTAAGCGCAAAACTTTGAAGTAGAATAACGCGGTCTGAGGACCAATTAGAAACGTCGTTACATTTTGAAGCCCAGAGGTAAGCGTCACTAGGCTCAGGTATATAAAGGCAAACAGCGCCCCAGATTTTCACTCTCTCTTACAGAATTTCGTCGACACAAAGTGCTACGCTCTTGACGATAGATGCACGTGTGTGCAAATGGCTGGGAATGCGTGTGCCGATAGCTTAGGCTCCTGATTTCTTCAAATGGTGGGATTGCTATAATGGGAAAAGCTAGCCGCCCATAAATATTTAAATTGATAATAAACCACATTTATTAAGGGAAATAGAGTATACTTTTAATTTGCCTTACCCACGGAAATACTGAACCAGGAAGTAGCTATATAGGTAAAGGTTAGGAATGGAAAACACAGCAGCAGACGAGCAGCAATAGCCGAGGACAAGAACACTGCAGCAGGTAGCATCAACCGGATCAACTACGCTTTCCAGATGCTACTGATCAACGATTTCCAGCTACAAATGTCGCCCGACAACCGTTTCCCGCTACAGAAGGAGGGCTGAGTGGAGAAACCTGAAAGGTGACCAGATCCGGATGACGACGGGCGCAGGCATAGACGGGATCCTTAATGTTTCAAAATTGAACGCCTCCAACGCTGCTCGAGCCCGCTCTATTAGATCTCAAGCCTCAGGGGGTACCCCGAAGGAGCTCCCACCCGAAAGCACCCAGATGTGGTTCCAAACGAGCGGTCCATGGGCGACGTCAGGAGAGAACTTCCACAGAGCGCATAGCCACCGCCCAGCCGCAACCCGCCGAACACCGTCGCCCCTGATCCTACAACCCTGAAACAGATATTGTGTCAGGAGAGTGGTGGTGGAAGATAAAGCACTCCAGCATTCGTCTGTTGACCCGAGAAACCACGAAAAATCCATGGGCCAGAGTGAGTGGTCGCCGGGGATCGAACCCGGGACCTTCCGAATGCGAGTCGCACACTACCACGGCGCCACCTCGCCCGATTAGAGAAGCTATCATTCCAACCAAAAGTCGATAACGAGATTTCACCGAAGGCCCATGAATAATAAATAAGTAGCTAATAAAACAATTTTAGAAAAAAGGTCCAAGCGCACGCGCGTGTGTGCGTGTCTGCGAACAGCAAAGTGTAAAAATGAAAACTCGCATAAATACCAAACTTGGTATTTCAGTATATATCTTTCAAAGATGCGAAACGAAGATTTATAAGAACCCCCCCCACTCCCAACTGCCCCTTACATGGAATATTATTCGACATTTTTAATTTTCTAAAAAAGGGCTCTAATGATTTTTATTAAAATACCATATATTAAAGATATTTACATAAAAAAAGAAACTGTATATCTTAAATTTTCTGGAAATAACCTGTGAAGTCCACTTTATTCGCAAAGAGATTTGTGAAATCATGTATAAGTGGTAGGTATACATTAAACGACAGACGAAAACGCACAACACAAAAAAATGCATCTCTTTAAAAAACATCCTAAGTCACTTTCGAAATATTAATGACTCGAATTGTTCAATACTTTGTCATTCTTTTTAAATTCTGCCTATTTTCAGTTGTTTCTCGCGATGCCATGGAAACAGTATGGAATTTTAAGGCCAGCATATAGCGTTCAGTTGTTAAACATTTGACTATCGCTGTTCTCTTTGTATCTATAAGGAAATGTGTAATGTAGCTATTTCTGCAAAGGTTTATTTCGATTAAAATTAAGTAGGCAGAAAAATAAGCTTTCATAAGAAATGATTGTATACGCACTAATAAACGATAGAGGGTAGAGAAGCCCGTGTGAATGTAACAAATCAGAATTTGGATTTTTAATTTGAGAGCCTGGCAATCCTATTTGGAACCTATCCTTTTTGTATCTGCTACTTAAAAGCAGCAAGCAGTGTTCGTGCACAGTTAACAATCTAGGAATTACATAACAAGTTCACATGCCATAAACTTTGTAATGGGAAGCGTCCCAAAGTGTGTATAGCTAGGGTAGTGTTGTTAACTGTGTTTACCCTATACAAACAGATGATAATGGATAGAGCACGTTCTGGAAACGATGAGCTGGTGGGCATGTCACTTGTGCTGATCCAATGAGCCATACGTCACATAAAGAAGCCAGAAACTCGCCCTCATATATCAACAATAGCACTCTTGTATAGCCCTTGCAAATCAAGCTGTTCGCACTCGAACCAATAGCTCACATGCTGAAACAATTTCCGCTCTGTTGGGTTGAGATTATTATTTATGCCTTCCCCGCAGTGCGCTGTTTTTTTCTGTTTTTTTTTCACTCTCTAGCACCTAGTTATTGTAGCTAGTATTCCTACTGTATTCTACCCAAAACTTCGATATCAAAGTTTCAACGCAAATACGAGAGCGATACTGAAAATTTTTACAATGCCATATTTCTAAAAGCAAGTTAATTTTTTTTTATATTTGACAGCTACTTTCTAATGTTTTGAGAGTTGATTGCCATGTAGTTTATTTCATTTACTCCAATAGTTTATTAATTATCATTATTTAAAGAATTTGTGTTCACCCAAAAATTAATTTCACTACACAACATTTGCGGGTTATGATTTTTTACTTTCTCTACTACGTATAGTAAGTAGGGGAAGTATTGTATTCCACCCAAAAATTCGATACCCAGATTTCACCGGAAATACATGTTTTGAGACCCCCTGAATCCAAAAAAAAAGCATTTTTGGAAACATGTCCGTGTGTGTGTGTGTCTGTGAACAGCATAACTCAGAAACGAACAGTCGGATAAACACCAAACTTGGTATTTAGGTTCAGTATCTTCCAGAGATGCGACACGAAGATTTTCAAGAAAATCCCCCCACCCCAGATTACTCTTTACATGGAACATTTTTCGAAAAATTTTATTTTCTTAAAAATGGCGCTAACGATTTTGACTAAAATACATATTTAAGATACTTTTATAGCAAATAAAATGTATATCTTGAATTTTCTGGGAATGTCTGCAAAAGTATTCTTCATTGTGAATGACTTTTGCATAACTAGTAAACCATAAGAGATAGACAAAATGTTACTACACAAAACATGTAGATCGCGTTAAAATACACAATTTATGTCATTTACATTTTTTTGTTGAGTGAACCATTTTCGAGATATTGCTTGTTATTCCCTTAAATTTTCCAATACTTATACTTTTTCTCAAATGGGAATTCGTTATTCATTTTTTTTTGTCCTGGTAATGCAAAGAGAATGGAATACTCCACATAGAACCAGCTCTTAAAATATTTGACTATCGCTTAAAGCCTACCAATTCCCCTTGCATCTACAAGAAAATTAGCAATAAGATTAACATCTCGATTAACATGAAGCATATGGAGAATAAGCGTTTGTAAAAATAGTTTGTACAAGAGTAGAGAAAGCCATGTGAGTGTAACACATCAGATTATTTTAGGATTTTAAATTGTCATTAAAGCTAAACAATATGAAGATCGGCTTAGAAATGTGTTTGGCGAAGAAGCGCATTTAAAGCAAACAATTTATAATTGGCACAGCGAATTCAAAAGAGATAGGTTTTCTTAGTGATGAATTTCATGAAGGACGTCCAAGAACTGCTGTTACTGATGAAAATATTGCCGCTGTTCGAGCAATGCTTGAAGAAGATCGACGGATATCTTATGAATTTATTCGGGCGACATTGAGTCAAATCCAAAACATTTTACATCAACAGTTAGACGTGAGAAAACTTTGTTGTCGACGAATTCCACGTAAACTGACTCCCGATAAAAAAAACAACGCATTGATTGGTGCAGAAAAACTCTGGAAAAATTCCAAGGCGCACTTCAAATTTGGTTTGGAACATCTTACTGGTAATAACTCTTGAAGTTATTGTTTTGACCCAGAAAAGTCAATCGGCTCAATGGGTCTTTCGAACAGAACCTAAGCCTACAAAAGTCCGACGAAATTGTAGTGCTGGTAAGAAGATGGTTGCTAGTTTGTTTTGTTTTTGTTTTTTTTTAAAACGAGCCATGTTGCTAATAAACGTACCGTTAACTGCCGATTTGTACACAAATGTTTGTTTACCGCAAATCTTTGATTAAGTTCGTGAAAAACGGCCAAAAGGAAAAATAATGTTACATCAAGACAACGCATCGTCGCATACAGCTAAACTAACAACTGTGTCTCTGGATGCCCTAAAGGTCAGCACCATAGACCCTCCATCTAACACCTTGTAATTTCTATTTGTTTCCAAAACGTAAAGATAAAATATATGGAATCACTTTTTCGTCATCAGATGGACCAGTAGAATATTATAAAGATTTTGTTTCTGAAGTACCACAGGAAAAGTAGCATCATTGCTTTAAGGACTGATTTCATCGAATGCAAAAATGCGTTGATATTAAAGGAAAATGTTTTGAAAAACAACAAAAATCATTTAAATGTTTTAAAACTAATAGTGTTTGATTTTCCAGCAGTTTCCGTGTCACCCTCGTATATGACTTTAGAAAACTGGTGTAAAAACGTCCTGAGTGTGAGTGTAGATTCATGTCTGTGTCTGAACAGAATTACTCAAAACGAAATGTCGAATAAATACAAAACAAGCGTATACGAGTATATATGTTTTCTTCCAGTTCTTCCAGTGTTGTCATACACTTTATTTTTCAAGTTTTCTCTATAGAAAGAAAAAATTGCATAGTTATATGAATGGACCATAATCCTTTACTACTTTCCCTATCTGCAAAAATTCCCTGAAATTTGAAGGAGTAGTATTATTGTTGTTCAAATGTTGGGGAGCCAAACTTGAGGTAGTTGCAACCGCACGTATGGTAAAAAGTTTCCGGTAGCATTCGCCCCAAAAATGTACTTTCGGTTGGCCTTTGCCCCAAAAATGATTAAAAAATATTAACTTTGTAATTTTGATTGTTTCTTTAAACATTATATATTTATGTTTGCCTCGGCTGCGTCAGTATTTATATTTTTTTAGAGACATGAATGTCTTAGCAGGGAGTGGTGCGACTGAAGAATGTAGGCCTACAGAGATTATAATTTTACTTCACTCCTTTTATTAATGCTTGACACTATTTAAATAAGAGAGAGCTGTGAGATTATTTTTTTATTAATTACTTGCACTTTTTAACACGTAAACTATTTTTGTCTCACATTGAATACGTATTAAACTACTTGAGGACGCATCTCGCGTCCGGTTAGAAACGCTGTCTACAAGCAACTGACTTCTGAATTTGTAAATTTAGCTCCACTTTAGTTTCTGATTGGCTAATCCTAGTCCAATAGAATACCTTCATTTAACTAAAGCTTTTTCTGGTTGTTGATTGGCTATTTTATAAACTGTCTCAAAAATTACATTATTACTTCCAAGAATCACAAGTACTATTGTTAAACTTTCAAATTCATTATTGCCTGAAGGTTACCTCATTGTTACCTCATTGTTAGCAACTTTTAACCTATTATTCTCACAGCTCCTACATTACTAAATTACATAATACATTCACATAACATTATTACACGTGTATACAATATTATAACATATACAATGACTGTAATATACACTTTTTATATATTGTTACATACACATATTGCTTTAAGGAGGGCTGCTATTCAATTACATATTATATAATTAGACTGAAATCATTTAAGTGTTAAAAATACTGCCTCAAATTTAATTACTCATCAGCTTGCGCGTTAACACAGTCTTGCTGGAAAAATCCAGACTGACATTCCACGTCGGTCAGCAATTACAATGCTTTGGACATGTAAGACGGATGGACAAAGAAAGAGAAATGAAATAGGTCTTTGAAACATGTTTGGAAGGTGAAGAAGGTGTTATAGTTGCTTTAATTTAACTGCCTCACGTATTAACGTCAATTTTAAATTGGATTGTTTATTACGTAAAATTATTAACTTCCCGCTTGGGAAGCTTACTTGAAGAAGTATTGTTCTTGGAGTTTACTTTGTTTAAGAAGTTTGCAACACGCTTTGGACGTCGGTTTGAAGTTGTTCATTACGTAATAGTTACTGTTGTTACGCAATATGCTGCTACGTATGAGAAGCTGATTTTAAGATGTAATTTTGTTGTTACACTCCAAGTTTTACACTATAATACTTAACTTTGTTATTAAAACTGCTTCTATATATTATTTATGTTTGAATTTGCCTCGGCTGCGTCGGTAATGTATCTCTTAGGCAGGGTGTAGGCATACACAAATTTTAAGTTTTTAAATTCACTTCTTTTTATTTTATCCTTTGCACATTTTTAATAAAGCACTACACTTTTTAACAGCTGTGAGATTCTTTAATACTTTCACTTAGCTAACGCGTAGACATATTTTACAATTCACACGTAATATTTCTGTAGAGAACACATCTTCCATCTGGTCACTACCAAGGTTTGCCAGCAACTGAGCATCTTTCAACCGTTAAACCCGTAAGCTTCACTATTTCACGTCTCTGATTGGCTAATTCTAGTTCAATAGAATATCTGCATTTTACTTAAAGCTTTTTCTTTGCTGTTGATTGGTTAATTTTAAACTGTTATAGAATTTACATTATCGTTGTTCTAATCATGACTAATAACATTCAAACTTTCAAACTCATTATTGCCATAAGTTTACCTCATTATTAGCAACTTAAAACTTATTATTCTCACAGCTCTTGCATTATTAAAGTATGTAATGTAATCACATAACATTATAAAACATGTTTACAATAATATAAGTTTTTGCAATTACTGTTACATACATTTTAAATAATTATTACATAAATATTGTTTCAAGGCGGGCTGATATTGAATGTACTTATTATAAAGATGCAATGAAATTATTTAGGTATGACAATACTGCCTCAAATGAAGGTTAAATAGAGGGAGACCACGAACGACTTGTGAGGAGAGGATTGAAAGAATTGGGCAGAAATAGGGAAAGCCAATGGCAGAACTGAAAAGGCTAAGTGCGAATAGATTAGAATGGAGGAAAGGGATTGAAGTGGCTACCCCGACGCTTAAAAAGGCACCAGGGAGAAGAAGAACAATAAAATAATGTTCTGTTATTTTTAAAAAACATTATTGGTACTTAATTTAAAAACGCGCCTCGTAAATGGGATTTAATGACCAATGAGATGCAAGAAGTTCTGGAATATATACAACATTACAACAACTGGACACAACACCCGCATAGGATGGGCCACAAACACATTCCCAAAGCTGTAATTCAGTACATTCCTAAGGAAAAGAGATCATTCAGCCGTCCCAAGAAGAGATGTAGAGATTTCTTAGTGAGATCGTAACAGGCCTGATGGTTGGATGAAGAAGAAGAAGAGGAATTAAATGACAGTAGGTTCCTCTAAGCGGTTCCTGATTAAGCGGTAAACAAGGGACTCACATTCAGTTCAATACTGCCGATGTCGGCTATTAGAACCGCATTAAATCTTTTAATGTGCAGTTTTAGAAACATAATGGACGTGAGAGGGATAAAATGTCTGTACGTACCTTCAGATAAAGCAGCGCCGTAAAAATTAAAGACAGAAGAAAACGTCTCATCGTGTTTGTAACTGCGTCAAAATAGAAGAAAAGTGCTTTTAAGCTCTCAAAGTTGGTCGTCACGAGCACATTATTTGTACTTAATGTTCTTTCCCATTATCTGCTTCTTTTTACGAGACAAGGACTGAGCAGCCAAAGAGAACTGTTGTTTTCCGTTATATGGGCAGTTCATATACCTCGGAGTTTTCAGTAAATAATTGTAGTGGCAGGCGATAAAAATTTCAAAGAATAAATTAGTAAGACCAGCTATATTCAACATATCTGTCTAATAAAGAAATATCAGGACATTAGAATCAAACACAGCCACGTGGGCGTCACTAAAAAGCAATGATGTCATTCTTCGTGAGGCGCTTCAGAAACAAAATTTTTATAATGTTCCACTAATTCGTCTGATGACGAAAATGTGATCCCAAGCAATTTATATTTGATTTTTGAAAACAAAAATGAACCCAAGGTGTTAGGTATAGTGGAGGGTCCATGGTGCTGACCTTTAGCGCATCCAGATACTCAGTTGTTAGTTTTGTTGTATGAGACATGCGTTGTCATGATGTAGCAATATTACTTTCTCTACTACGTGTAGTAAGTAGGGGAAGTATTGTATTCCACCCAAAAATTCGATACCGATATTTCACCGGAAATACATGTTTTGAGACACCCTGAATCCAAAAAAAGCATTTTTGTAAACATGTCCGTGTGTGTGTCTGTGAACACCATAACTCAGAAACGAACAGTCGGATAAACAAACTCGGTATTTAGGTTCAGTATCTTCCAGAGATGCGACACAAAGGTTTTCAAGAAAATCCCCCACCCCAGATTACCCTTTACATGGAACATTTTTCAAAATTTTTAATTTTCTCAAAAATGGCTCTAACGATTTTGATTAAAATATCATTGTTTAAGATATTTTCATGATAAATGAAATGTATATCTTGAAATTTTCTGGGAATGTCTCCAAAAGTATTCTTCATTGTGAACGACTTTTGCATAACTGGTAAACCATAAGAGATAGACAAAATTTCACTACACCAAAAATGTAAATCGCATTAAAATACACAATGTATGCCATATACATTTCTTTTGTTGAGTAAAGCATTTTCGAGATATTGCTTGTTATTCCCCTAAATTTTCTAATACTTATACTTTTTCTCAAATTCGTTACTTGTTTTTTTGTCCTGGTAATGCAGAGAATGGAATACTCCACCTAGCAACCAGCTCTTAAAATATTTGACTATCGCTTAAATACTACCATATTCCCCTTGCATCTACAAGAAAATTAGCAATAAGATTAACATCTCAATTAACATGAAGCATATGGAGAATAAGCGTTTGTAAAAATAGTTTGTACAAGAGTAGAGAAAATCATGTGAGTGTAACACATCAGATTTTTTCTTTTAGGCGTTTTTCAAGAAATGTTTCAAACATTTGCGGTAAACAGACATCTATGTACCAATCGGCAGTAACGGTACGTTTTTCTTCAAATGCTATAGTAGCAAAATGGCTCGTTTTAGAAAACAAACTAGCAACCATCTTGTTACCAGCACTGCGAATTCGTCGGACTTTTGTAGGCTTAGGTTCTGTTTCAAAGGCCCATTGAGCCGATTGACTTTTCTTTTCAGGATCATAACAATAAATCCAAGATTCATCAGCAGTAACGATATTCCAAACCAAATTTAAAGTGACGCCTTGGAATTTTTCCAGCTTTTCTGCACCAATCAATGCGTTGTTGTTTTTGATCGGGAGTCAAGTTATGTGGAATCCATCGACAAAGTTTTCTCACATCTAATGTTGATGTAAATTTTTTTAGATTTCATCCATACTAATTCCCATTGTCGCCCGAATAAATTCATTAGATGCCCGTCGATCTTCTTCAAGCATTGTTCGAATGACGGTAATACTATTTAAATCAGTAACAGCAGTTCTTAGGCGCCCTTCACGAAATTCCCCACAAAGAAAAAGTCGATCTCTTTAGAATTCGCTGTATCACTTATAAATTGATGGGGCTTAGATGGGGGCTTCTTTGCTAAATGCGTTTCTAAGCCGATCTTCATATTGTTTAGGCTTAATAATGATTTTAAATCGTCAAAAAACCATAACCCGAAAATGCTTTCTACTCACATTCCTTTTTGGTTGAACACATAATCCTTAAATGATGATAATTAACAAACTATTAGAGCAAATCGAACAAACTAAACGCTAATAAACTCACAAAACATTAGAAAGCAGCTGTCAAATATCAACAAATTTCATTTGTTTTTAGAAACATGACATTCTAAACTTTTCAGTGTCGGTCTCGTATTCTGGTGAAAATATGGAACAACATACACTACGTGATCAAAAGTATTCGGACACCTGGCTGAAAATGACGTACAAGTTTGTGGCGCCCTCCATCTGTAATGCTGGAAGTCAATAAGGTGTTGGCCGACCCTTAGCCTTGATGACAGCGTTCACTCTCAGAGGCATACTTTCAATCAGGTGCGGGAGGTTTCTTCGGGAATGGCAGCCCATTCTTCACGGAGTGCGGAACTGAGGAGAGGTATCGATGTAGCTCGGTGAGTCCTGGCACGAAGTCGACATTCCAAAACATCCCAAAGGTGTTCTATAGGATTCAAGTCAGGACTCTGTGCAGGCCAGTCCATTACAGGGATGTTATTGTCGTGTAACCAATCCGCCACAGCCCGTGCAGTATGAACAGGTGCTCGATCGTGTTGAAAGATGCAATCGCCATCCCCAAATTGCTCTTCAACAGTGGGAAGCAAGAAGGTGCTTAAAATATCAATGTAGGTCTGCACTGTGATCGTGCCACGCAAACCAACAAGGGGTGCAAGCCCCCTCCAGAAAAAACACGACCACACCATAACACCACCACCTCCGAATTTCACTGTTGGCACTACACACGCTGGCAGATGACGTTCACCGGGCATTCGCCATACCCACACCCTGCCATCGGATCGCCACATTGTGTACCGTGATTCATCCCTCCACACAACGTTCTGCCACTGTTCAATAGTGTAATGTTGACGCTCCTTACACCAAGCGAGGCGTCGTTTGGCATTTTCCTGCGTGATGTGTGGTTTATGAGCAGCCGCTCGACCATGGAATACAAGGTTTCTCACCTCACGCCTAATTGTCATAGTACTTGGAGTGGATCCTGATGCAGTTTGGAATTTCTGTGTGATGGTCTGGATAGATGTCTGTCTATTACTCTTTACGACCCTCTTCAAATGTTGGCGATCTCTATCAGTCAACAGACGAGGTCGACCTGTACGCTTTTGTACTGTGCATGTCCCTTCACGTTTTCGCTTCACTATCACAACAGAAACAGTGGACCTAAGGATGTTTAGGAGTGTGGAAATCTCGCGTACAAACTTCTGACAGAAGTGACACCCTAACACCTGACCACGTTCTTTGTTTCATGATGTCTAATGACTACTGAGGTCGCGGATAATGAGTACCAGGCAGTAGGTGGCAGCACAAAGCACCTAAGATGTGGGGGTGTCCGGATACTTTTGATCACATAGTGTATCACTGCAATCCTTCAACTGAGAGCTTTTGGTTCAACTTCCAATCAGCAATAACTACTTTGTTGTTTCAACTACAGGAATATCTCACAGTGGGCAAGTTGGAAACAAGATTCTTAGCACATTTCCCTTTCCAACAGTAATAGCTGTTTGAGTGAAGCAAAACTACTGCGGTCATCAGCGCCACCTTCCCCTTTCTGGTAAGTCTTTAAGGTACACGAATTAACAAAACTCACATATTAAATCCTTTACAAGAATATCCTCAATCAAACAACCTGAGGCAGATGCCCGGATCAGTTTATACTACTAAGGTCCCATAGCTAAAGAGGTCGAATCAAGATAACTCATTTGTTTTATAATTAATCATCCCCATCACTACTTCCTGTCAAAACGTCACCCCAATTCACTAGAATATTCTTGATGTTTCCAGCTCTTTCTAGAATAAGTACAATGCTGCGAACGTTGAGCTGAGAGGGTCAACTCAAATCAGGCTTACCAACTAAATCTACATGTGCTCGCCACAATATTTGGACCCCGGGGTAGCGCAGTGGTTTCGTTTCCGCTTCTTGTACTCAGGGTCCGGGGGTTCGATTTCCAGCTCTGGAGTGGTGATCTTAAGTCGGTTCTATCTACGCCTTCATCTCTTACTTGTTAATGTGAACTATCCCACAAAGCCTCTCATTCTTCCGCCATCTTCATCATCACCCTACCATCAGAGCCAACGCATTACGCCCGCTGGATGCCTCCGCCTCAGAAATGGGCCCACTGATCGCTTGGTGGAATGAGGTATCCCCGAAGGTCATAGGCCACATGGGGAGTGTTAGAAACGATGACAGTATTGCATATTCACGATATTTGCACGACAAATAGAATGTATGACTTCAATTTTGTGCGTGGAGTCCTCTTCCTTCTGAATACAATTTATATCACTTTAGAGATAGACAAGGGATAAGTAACAACAAACGTTGCACTCGCTAAAGCTATGTTTTTGTGTCATTAAGTACTTCCAAGATATTTGTTGCCTTTGATTTGCATTTTCCTTACTTGTCATACATACGAAGAGCTAAGTCACCATTCTTTTGTTTCTGGTGGTCTTACAAAGAGTATAGAATTTCGAAGCCAGAGTATACCGACCCTGTGTCTAAATACTTGACTATCGCTTCAGTCATCTGTATACTTTCATCTTCAACAAAATATATAATTAAACTAATCCTGCAAGTAACCAGAAAACAAATGTTTGTGAGAATAGCTCGTAAAAGAGATATAAAAATATGACGTATTACATTCACATGACTCTCTCTAATAACTATCACTTAATTAGTGGGTACAAAAATTATTCTTATGAAAGTGTTTCCTACCTACTTCAGTTTAATGGAGATAAACACTTCCGGAAATAGCTATATTACACATTTCGTTATCAGTGATAGTCAAATGTTTAAGAACTGGATGCTATATGCCGGCCTTAAAATTCCATACTGTTTCCATGACATCGCGAGAAACAACTGAAAAACGACTCGACTTTAAAAGAATGCTTAAATATTGAAGAATTCGAACCATTAATAAGGGATATCTCAGAAATGGCTGACGCGACAAAAAATTTATTTGAAATAAACTGTGAGTTTTAAAGATATCTACATTTGTTTTGCAGTAGGTTTTCGTCTATCGCTTAACGTTTAACAGCTATACAAGATTATACACAATTCCTTCCGGACGAAAGGACTTCACAGGCTATTATCACAAAACTCAAGGTATACATTTCATTTATCATCTAGATATCTTTAATATATGGTATTTTAATCAAAACCATTTCAGCCATTTTTTAGAAAATCCAAAATGTTGAAAAATGTTCCATTTAAAGGGTAATTTGGGTGTGGGGGATTTTCTTGAAAAGCTTCGTGTCGCATCTTTGGAAGGTACTGAACTTAAATACCAAGGTTGGTGTTTATCTGACCTTTCGTGTTTTAGTTACGTTGTGTCGTCCTCCAAGGTGTAGTGGTTCCAATGCTAGGCCCTAATTCCCAAGGTCGCGGGTTCAAACCCGCGGAGGGCGATGGATTTTTTTCGGGCGTAAAAATCCTTAGCATGACTTCCTTCGGAAGAGATGTAAAACCGGTGGTGTATATTTACGGCACGTAAAAGAGCCTCATGCCAGATAAAGGGACCTCTCAGCAAAACTACCAGTCTTTCATGCCCAACACAGAATGGGACGCTTAGAGCCATAGTAGTTAAAGAGCGTTCATAAATAAAACTCAATTTAATTTAGTTACGCTGTACACAAACATGCATATACATGGATCTTTTTCTACAAAATGCTTTATTAAGATTCAAGATGCCTTAAAACATATATATTTCCAATGAAATTACGGTATCGAATTTTTGGATGGAATGCATTAAGCTATCTGATATGTACGTGGTAGAGAAAGTAAAAAATCTGATGTGTTACACTCACATGACTTTCTCTACTCTTGTACAAACTATCTTTACAAACGCTTATTCTCCATATGCTTATGTTAATTGAGATGTTAATCTTATTGCTAATTTTCTTGTAGATGCAAGAGGAATTGCTAGGCTTTAAGCGATAGTCAAATATTTTAAGAGCTGGTTGCTATGTGCAGTATTCATTCTCTTTGTATGTCCAGGACATAAAAAAATGAATAACGAATTCCAATTTGATAAAATAAGTATTGAAAAATTTAAGGAAATAACAAACAATATCTCGAAAATGGTTCACTCAACAACAAAAATGTATATGACGCAAATTGTGTATTTTAACGCGATCTACATTTTTTGTGCAGTACAATTTTGTCTATCTCTTATGGTTTGCCAGTTGTGCAAAAGTCGTTCACAATGAAAAATACTTTTGGAGACATTCCCAGAAAATTCGAGATATACATTTCATTTGTCATGAAAATATCTTAAACATATGATATTTTAATCAAAATCGTTAGAGCCATTTTTGAGAAAATTAAAATTTTCGAAAAATGTTCTATGTAAAGGATAATCTTGGGTGGGGGATTTACTTGAACACCTTCGTGTCACATCTCTGGAAGATACTGAACCTAAATACCAAGTTTGGTGTTTATCCGACTGTTCGTTTCTGAGTAATCCTATTCACAGACACACACACACGGACATGTTTCCAAAAATGATTTTTTTTTATTCAGGGGGTCTCAAAACATGTATTTTCGGTGAAATCTCGGTATCGAATTTTTGGGTGGAATACAATACTTCCCCTACTTACTATACGTAGTAGAAAAAGTAAAAAGGAACGATAGACATAGAAGGTGATATTTTTAAGCGGAAGCGGTTGAAGGCGAGGCGTCTCCGTGACCCGTACAGGAGACTTAAGACTAATATTACGTCTCTCTATTACGCTCATTAAGGGACGCCCGTCGTCATGACAACGTACCGGTCACTATAAACTTTACAGCTTCATCAAGAGAAGCCTCCAATTACACGTTCAAGTGGAACACAGCTTGTTCCACAATCTACTGGCCGATATTCTCATTCGGCTGCTTTTTCACCATCAATAATTGCTACCTTCAAGTCAGAGATAACGCCTTTAGACCTTGTGCATGTGTTTTTACTTTCTCTACTACGTATAGTAAGTAGGGGAAGTATTGTTTTGCACCCAAAAATTCGATACCGAGATTTCAACGGATATACATGTTTTGAGACCCCCTGAATCCAAAAAAAAACATTTTTGGAAACATGTCCGTGTGTGTGTCTGTGTGTGTGAACAGCATAACTCAAACTTGGTATTTAGGTTCAGTATCTTCCAGAGATGCGACACGAAGGCTTTCAAGAAAATACCCCCATCTCAAATTACCCTTTACATGGAACATTTTTCGAAATTTTAATTTTCTCAAAAATTGCTCTAACGATTTTGATTAAAATATCATATATTTAAGACACTTTCATGACAAATAAAATGTATATCTTGAATTTTCTGGGAATGTCTCCAAAAGTATTCTTCATTGTGAACGAATTTTGCGTAACTGGTAAACCATAAGAAATAGACAAAATTTTACTGCACAAAAAATGTAGATCGCATTAAAATACACAGTTTATAACATATACATTTTTTTTGTTGAGTGAACCATTTACAGATATTGCTTGTTATTCCCTTAAATTTTCCAATACTTATTTTCTCAAATGGGAATTCGTTATTCATTTTTTGTCTTGGATATGCAAAGAGTATTAATCTGTGGCAAAGACAATGGTGCTGCACCTAGCAACCAGCTATTAAGAGATATGTATGTGCTTAAAGGCTACTGTATTTCTATATTGCCCTTGCAAACACAAAACAAGGGGAACATAGTACGCTTTAAGCGATAGTCAAATATTTTTAGAACTGGTCGCTATGTGTAAAATGTAATTCTCTTTGCATGTCAAAAGATCGTTTCTGCAAATGTTTATCTCGATTAACATGAAGTAGTTGGAGAATAAGAGTTTGTAAAACTAGTTTGTACTAGAGTAGAGAAAGTCATGTGAGTGTAACACATCAGATTTTTTACTTTCTCTACCGCATACGTAGTAAGTAGAGGAAGTATTGCTTTCCCACCTAAAAATTCAATACGGAGGTTTCACCGGAAACACATGTATTGAACACCAGAATCCATAAAAAAGTGATTTTTAGAAAAATGTTTGTATGTGTGTGTGTCTGTGAACAGCATAAATTAAAAACGAAAATTCGGAAAAATATTAAACGTTCAGGTAACTTTCAAAGATGTGACATTAGGATTTTCAAGAGAATCTCCCCACCTCAAACTAAACCTCACCCTGGAACATTTTTTGAAATTTTTTATTTTTTCCAAAATGACTCTAAATATTTTGATTATTAAAGATGTTTACGTGATAAATAAAATGTATATCTTGAATTTTCTAGGAATGGTTTGTGAAGTCATCTTCAATCGGAAGGAATTTTGTACAATCCTGTATAACTGGTAAACTTTAAGCGATAGATGAAAACGTATCACAAAACAAATGAAGATCTACTTAGGACACATAATTTACTTGAAATAATTATTTCTATGGCAAAAACCGTTTCTGAGATATCCATTATTAAAGGCTGGAATTTGATACGGTAATTTGTATCACAAATTATTTAAATGTAAATAATGATTGTAATATGAATATGCATTTTTATGTGACATTGATTTCAGATGTTTATTAATTGTAATTATTATTGGGAAATAAGTTTATACGGCTTTACTGAAACTGTCAATAATAACGCAATAATGCAGCGAGGGGGTGAGCTGTTTATCGTTATTGGGAACAAGGAAGTTATGTAATGTTTGGCGCGTTTTCGGTAGAACCTTCTAGAATGTTTCCCTAAAAGCAATATGTATTCGTGGTTTTCATTGGATATTAAAATAGACGCTAATGTTGGCGCGTTTTATTAGCCAATAGCAGTTCATTTATAATCTTTAGGCATGTCGAGGAGTGGGAGTATATAAAGCCAGGCCCCAGGTAGATCGCCCCCAGTTCAACAAAATTCTCAATACTTTACACGTCGGTCCCTCAGTTCATCAAAATTTCGTGTACACTACACGTCGTCAGTCAGTCCTTCATTTCGTCAAGTTACGCGCAGCAAAAATCATTAAAGATCTAAAATATTATACAGTTAAATATACACAAAGTTGAAGTACGCGAGTTAAAAGTGATAAGTAAGAAGTTATTACAAACAGTTTCAGTTTGGCGAGTATCTAAATCAATATGTAAATGTGTTCGTGAACGTGTTCGGCAATAAAAATTATAAAACAAATTTTCTTCATCAGTATAATTTCTGGATAAAAGATTCCTTTCCGCTTCACAACCTTGTAAGAGATACATGTTCGACCCAAACAGCTAGCTGGAGGACATTTAAAGTGAATTATTTCAAAACTGATGCAAATTACTACGCCAGATGGAGCTACAAACCAAACAAATGAATGACGTCACAAGATGGCAACGCGTGAAGTAAACACACATACATAAACATCACAAGCATCAACATTATTTGCAATACCGTCGCAGGCGCCCAACGTGGGGCTAACAAATACAAAAACATATTACGTAAACAAACAGATACCGCTACAAATTGGCGCCCAACGTGGGGCTACAATAATGTTACAATAAATACAACATTAATATCGCTACATATTGGCTCCCAAACGTGGGGCTCAACAAAATAAGCAACATTCTCTCGTAAATTGGCTCCACAACGTGGGGCTAACAAATACAAAAACATATTACGTAAACAAACAGATACCGCTACAAATTTTGTTTAGTTCCGTTTATACCCCGCCTTTAACTACATTGGTCTTGTCGGCGGCCTTTCCTTTGGAACTTATAGCCTAACTCGTGTAACTCTTGTTGTTGGATTTCTTGCACTTTTGGTTTTTAACTATTAGATGATACACACATTCACACTCTCATTCATACTTCCAGACTCTGGAGAGGATAAGTAATAATCTTGCCTAGAGAAAAATTCCCACCCCAGCCGGGAATTTAACCCGGACCCCTTGCACAACAGGCAGGTGCTCTACCGACTGAGCTACGGGGCCAGACAGGGCTGGAATTGTGCAATATTTGTCATTCTTTTAAAGCCTTGTCGATTTTCAGTTGTTTCTTGCCATGTCATGGAAACAGCATGGAATTTTAAGGCCAGCATATAGCGTTCAGTTGTTAAACATTTGACTATCGCTGTTCTCTTTGTATCTATAACGAAATGTGTAATGTAGCTATTTCTGTAAACGTTTATCTCAATTAAAATGAAGTAGATAGAAAAATAAACTTTCGTAGGAATAGTTTTTCTACTCATTAATAAATGATATAGGATAGACAAAGCCATGTGATTACAACACATCTGGGTTTCATTTACTTTTACAAGTTACTACGATGAAACATCAGTTGTGAATGAATACACTGCTTCGTCCCACTACCATAGGTAAGCGGTAGAGAAAAGCAAAAGTCGCATTCCAATCTGGAATTAATTTTAAGAAGATAAGCATACACGCTAATATTTTCATGCTGGCTGTTAAAATGAAAGGGAACTTATTTACATCTTAAATAATTATCAATAATGTACTAAAATCATTTAAATGGCGTTCCATTGCCCTTATATCAAAGTCAATTAGTGAACACAAAGAAGGAAAAGGGGACGCATCAAGACAGCGGCTGATTTGGGCAAGCAGATTTTAGTGAAAGGACTTTTCTGTTTTTCTTTTACCTCCTTGTTAAATTCTTTGCCCCCCAAAGTTGACTTGGAGATTTCTACGTACAGAAAACTAAAAGTGAAAGGGAATGTGGTGCCAAATTAATGAGAAAGCAATGTTTCCTTTTGAGCGGAGAGACCCACCCCTCTCACCTCCCTTTTCACAGGGTACTTCAAAGTACTTGAATGCTGCATCCATAAACATTTTAACATCTCAACTCCTTAAAAACTCCATTTAAAATTGCTTTTTTGCCCTCGTGACGTTTATTCTACCTTTTTATATAACGTCATAGAAGTTTAGCGGTTTTAGAATACCCGTCTACAGGCGAGTACTTATTTGTTACACTTCACTGAGTTTTTTATTTATGAATGCTCTTTAACTACTATGGTCCCTAGCGTCCCATTCTACATTCGGCGTGAAAGACCGGTAATTTTGCTCAGAGGCCTCTTTATCAGGCTTGAGGTTCTTTTACGTGCCGTAAATTTACAACACGAAACCACTGGCTTTACTTCCCTTCCGAAGGAAGCCATGCTAAGAATTTCTACGCCCGAAAAATCCATCGCCCTGGTTTGAACCCGCAACCTTGAGAACTGGAGGCTACCATGGTAACCACAACATCACGGAGGAGGACATAATACATATTGCATTACCTATGTTAATGACATAATGCACTATAGACGTGCACTTGTGTTTCTGCGGCGAGCATAAGAAGTTTCCCTACCTGTGCACTTCCCAGGAGTTCCGGGTCCGCCACAACTAGCACATAAAATTAAGGGATAAGTAAGAAAGAAAGGGAAGAAAAAGTAAGAAAATTTGCATTCAAAATTTTTCCAGACGCTTAACAGTTCAACTATACCTCCGTGAGACTCGCATATGGGAGGTCCCGGGTTCGATTACAGTGACTGGCCTTGGTTTTTACGCGGTTTTCCTTGGTCGGTAGGCGAATGCTGGGGTGGTTTCTCATCTGCCACGATTTGCTTTTAATTTTTTTCCCTTTCATTCCGTTTCTTTATCATCTTTCAGGTGTGCTGGCGTATGGCGGTACCGGACGCGGGTACTTGCTCAAAGGAAAGAGCACTTCCTGTGTGCTGCTTGGTCGACCGGTCGTTCACCGCTCTCTTTAGACAGCTACAGTGGGGGGCGGGTGGTCTGGAACTGTTAGGGAATTCCGCGAGTCTCTGTGGGCTGTAGCCTCTTGTGGTTCCTTAACTTCATCCCTTCCTCCTGGGAGTGGTAGCTACAATAGATCTACGCAGGTCGCAGTGCACGAGGTGTCCTCCTCCGTCGTATAACCTATAGATACCTGAGTTCCAGAGTCTTGGCAGTGGTCGTAGCTGAAAGTGTCTTCTACGCAGGAACGATAGGATTGACTATGGAAGGGACTCGGTACGGATCCAGGGTGGGTATTGTACCTACGCCCCACGAGGGGGCGTTCCCAGGAGTAAGGATGACGCTAGAGGAGGCACTGGGTGGCCGGAACTAGGAGCGACTCACAGCAATGACAGGGTCCCTAAGTTTCCTCAGCAGACCGATGACCCCAGCCCACACAGAGGGGGTCCAAAGCCCCTCAAGGCGGTTCGAATACCACGGCAGCCAGCCGAAAGCCGAGGGATGGAGGGGGTTCACACAAAGCATACTTTCCCCTGCCACGCTGCACCGAAACACCAACGCCGACACTTCCGGCCGTTAAAGACATCAAGGAAGATGAAAGATGACGAAATGAAGAATGAAACGAAATGGAGGGACAGGAAATTCGGGGGATGAAAGAAACCACTTCAGCATTCGCTGAGGACCCGGATAACCCCCGAAATAAACCATGTGTCAGGGGAATGCGGGTCACAGACGTTGCCGCTTAAGCCATCTCACTCGGTGTTCTACTGCGCGGACTAAAACCCTTACCTTATAATAGATGTTGGAAATGTTGACCTTCTACTCTCACACAGGCAGCATATCTCGTGCAAATATTCTCGCTCACTCTCCGAAACTCAGCAACAGGAATTCTTTGATTTCTTGCACAATGGGGCCCATATTCTTTGATGAAACAATAAACGCAGAGCGATATCAGAGGTTAATTCTGAGGCCATTTTGCAATCGCTTGACAGAAGAAGAAAAATCGTATGGTTGGTTCCAGCAAGATTCTGCAACAGCACATACGGCTGCCGAATCATTACATGCAATAAGAGAGATGTTTGATGACAGAATAATTAGTGTTGATTTGTGGCCCCCTCGTTCTCCTGACCTAACGAGTTGTGAGTTTTATTTATGGGGTTCTTTAAAAGACAAAGTGTATCGTTCCAATCCTCGCACACTACAGGAACTTAGAAAAAGATTGTGCAAGAAATCACAAGAATTCCTGCTGCTGGGCTTTGGAGAGTGAGCGAGAATATTTACACGAGATATGCTGCCTGTTTGAGAGCAGGAGGTCAACATTTCCAGCATCTATTATAAGGTAAGGATTTTAGTCCGCCTCTGCCGGCGTAATTTCCCCGGCTACTGCCGGCTGTCTCGCGCAGTTGAGAGAGACCGCGAGTGGGTTCGAATATAATTTAACTACCCTATATATGAACTCGCTGTTGTTTTGTTATTTTGTGAGGTCGTAGAAGCCTAATTAATTATTATTCTTATGTTGGCAATGTTATAGCTATTATGATTGATATAATATGATATCTTTATTGAGTGTTGAGCTAATACAATACATTTGGGCATGATCAGCGTCGAGCCCTGGCTCCTATTGCCGATCATACTCAAGCTCCCACATTTACAAAACGTGTGTGTTGAGTTAGCTTCATATCGCTAACGTTTCTCATTTAAAGTCACTATACTGCTCAGTGTTTTTCTCCCCTTTTCATCTCCTTCCCTTGCTTCCTCCGATCGTCTTTGAAACTCCACTATTAGCGGGAAATGGGAACTATTAGATGCAATTTAGAGAATGCTTATTCGTACCCCGTACTACTCGTCCATAACAACACTTGCTCGTTCATATTAAGAAATATCTCTCCCTCCTAGCCATCTCCATGTTTGCCGTCCTTTATATCTAAATCATTCACTTCACGATTTCATATAACCTATCACTTGCTTATCAACACTTGCCTTTACTTTGTCTAATTTGTTCCCTTCTATTCATTCTATAGTCACTCTCCCTCCCTATTCTATTTACTCCCCCTTTATTACTGCGTCTGTTTTCCCATACTTCTCACAGAGCCTGCACTATGGCACACTTTCATACTCCATAAATCTAACGGTCCCGCTTTGTTTCTGTTCAAAATCCGTAAACTCCCATTGGGCTATTATGATTACGTTGATCGTCTTGCAAGCTTTTGCAGGTATTACATAACATTGAATAATAATTAATCCTGTGAAATGGGGCGAAATTTCGAATTCTAAGCCATACAGTAATTCTCGCCTTGTGTCAAAGATTATCTGTGCCAAGTTTGGTCGAAATTGCTTCAACGGTATAGAAGCATCTAAAGAACCTACACACACACAGTTATATATACTGGCCTTTATGTTTTAAGATATTATTGCGTTTGTTTAAAGAAATTCAGTTTGTTTTTAAAACGCATTGGTCCCAAACAGAAGGCAATGCAATGGCCTCCGCTCTTACAATTATTATGATAAAAAGAAGCGTAAAAAAAATGAATGGAGCAGACTTTTTGTAAGTAGAGTACGAGAGCTATTGTGTTCTTGTAGAGAGACGAGGAAAAATAGTGGTCCATTGTTAAGACTGGGAGATGTCGGCCGTGAATGGACAACCGATAGCCAACACAGCAAAACATGTGCGGAACAAGGGCATATGTCGCAGGGTCAGGATACGACCCAGACTACTTCAATTCTGAGACACAGAGTTCTGCATTTGACGAGTAATTCTGTTCCAAGCAACAAGTAGAATCAGCTGGGGCTTTTAACATACGCTCAGTAACTATGGCAAAAGTGATAAACTAAGAAATCGTATGCACTGCCTTCATATGACTTTCCCTAATCACTCTTCTTACAGAAGTTTATTCTTCAGCCGACTTGTTTTTAATCAAGATAAACTTTTACTACGCGCTTACACATTTCGTTGTAGGTATAAGTAGAATGCAGTAAGTTAAAGAGATAGACCACGAGAAAGAACGAATAGAGACTACCAACTTGGGAAAAGTGTAAGTATTTGAAAATTCAAACCAATAAGAAATATTATCTCGGAAATGCTTAACGTCAAAAAAAATCTTTGACATAAATTGTGTGCTTTAACGAGATCTACATGCTTTGTGTAGTAACATTTTGTCTATCTCTTGCAGCTTACTAGTAATGCAGAAATCATTCCGAATAAAAAGGACTTAACAGGCTATTTTCAGAAAATTCAGAATATACATTTTATTTATATTGAAAATGTCTCAATTACATGGTACTTTAATCAAAATCCTTAGAGCCGTTTTTGAGAAAACAAACATTTTCGAAACATTCTCCTGTAAAGGGTAGTTTGTTGGGGGGGGGCGGGAGATTTTGTTGAACACTTCATGCCGTACATATCTTTGGCAGACGCTATACTACACCAAGTTTGATATTTAACCGACTTTTCGCTTTTGGGTTATACCATTCAGAGACAGACACACGCACGCTCACAAGCAACTTTCCTTTAATTCTTTCTTTGGGTTCAGGGGCCTCAAAACATATACTTTCGGTATAATCTCAGTATCGAATTTTTGGGATACAATATATACTTAGGGATAAAATATATATATATATATATATATATATATATATAGAGGGCGAATCACCTAAAACTTGCACCGCAAATACTTCGGAAATGCAAAGTGCTATTGATGTGCAGTTTTCACAGCATTGATTGGTAGTCAGGGGCTCGTACATTTAGCCTATAAACAGATTTTAATAATACTGAGAAAGTGTATTTTTTGAGCAAATATACAATTTTTAAATGGAACAATACCTATTTACATCAACAGAATAAAGTGAGGCAGTATTTTTAACACCTAAATGATTTCAGTCAAATTATATAATATATAAATTCAATAACACCCCACCTTAAAGCAACCTTATTGTGTACGTAACAATATATAAAAAGTGTATATTACAGTCATTGTAAAAGTTTATATTATTGTATACGTGTGTAATAATGTTATGTGAATGTATTACGTAATTTAATAATGTAGGAGCTGTGAGAACAATAGGTTAAAAGTTGCTAAGAATGAGGTAACCTTAAGGCAATAAAGAGTAAGAAAGTTAATAATGCTACTAGACATTCTTGGAGCAGCAATAATGTAATTTTTGAGACAGTTCATAAAATAGCCAATCAACAACCAGAAAAAGCTTTAGTTAAACGAAGGTATTCTATTGTACCAGGATTAGCCAATCAGAGCCTTGAAATACAGAAATTTACAAATTTAGGCGGTTGAAACCAAGTCACTTGCTTGTAGACAGTGCTCATAACTGGACGCGTTGGTTGTAGACAGACGCGAGATGCGTCCTCGAGAAATTTAATACGTATTCGTGTGAGACGAAAATAGTTTACGGGTTAAAAAGTGCAAGTAATTAATAAAAGAATCTCACAGCTCTCTATTATCAGTGAAGTGTTATTTAAATTAATAAAAAAGGAGTGAATTAAAAATTATAATTTGTGTAAGCCTACATTCTTCAGCCGCACTACGCCCTGCTAAGAGAAACATGTCTCTAACATAAATACTGACGCAGCCGAGGCAAACATAAATACTGACGCAGCCGAGTCAAACATAAATATAATATTTAAAGAAACAGTCAAATTACAAAGTTAATATTTTTTAAACATTTGGGGCGAAGGCTACCGGAAAGCGGGTACTATACGTGTGGTTGCAACAAATTTCAATTTCGGCTCCCCAACTGCTACTTCAAATTGACTTTCCATACGTGAAGCAACAACCTACTTCAAAAGATATGGTAAATTAGAATGTTTGTTGCAAGATTCTAGTGCAAGTGGTTTAAAAGAAATCTTATTTTGAAACTTTTACGCACCGACACTTGTACAACCTGTGGTAGCACAAACTAAAGAAAAACAAAGGGGAATTACAATATTTCTGTGGATTCTTACAAATAAAGAGACTTTTTTCTGTGGGGAAGGCTAAAAGACACTGTCTACAAGGATGTACCAACTACATCAGACGATATGAAACGACGTATTACTGCTGCCTGCTATGAAATTTCCGCTGAAATGCTAGAACGTGTGCAGCAGTCTTTCCATAGCAGACTGGAAGCGTGTATTGAAGCTGCCGGTGGTCATTTTGAACACAAGTTTCGTCCAATCCAACGCTTTAGAAACAATCCGTTTAGACAAACTGTAGTACTTCGTGCACTATGAGCTGGACAGGCATCATGTTGGTACCACAGGTTCCTCCTAGTCTGCAAAGGAACGTCTTCTAGGATCTGCGGCAGATGGTCTGCCAGCAGGCTGCGATACTTGTGCATTGTTCCTTCTATGAACAAAGGGCCTGTGAGCTGACGGTTCACTATCCCATACCACACGTTTAACCTCCATGGACGCTGACGTTCCACCTGACGAAGCCAACGGGGATTGTCAACAGACCAATAGTGCATGTTTCTGCGGTTTACCTGGCCATGATTAGTAAATGTTGCCTCATCACTAAACAAGATACATGATGAATCTGCAGTATCATGTCTTAATGCCCATGTACAAAAGTTAACACGGTTCTCAAAATCGTTTCCATGCAGCTCTTGATGGAGAGAGGTGTGATAGGGATGGAACCTATGTCGATGGAGAATGCGCAGTACACTTGCCTGACTTATGCCACTTCCACGTGCGATACACGAGATCAAGCGATAGTCGCCGTTGTCGTTTCTAACGTTCATCATACATGACCTATGACCTTCGGGGGATACCTGATTCCACCAAGCGATAACAGGACCTAAGGTGGAGGCACCCAACGGGTGATGATGAGGATGGCGGTGGAATAAGAGGACCTACAGACCCCCACCACGCTGGGCCTTGGGAATGCATCACACGAGCAAATCAGAGGTGAAGGCATGGATAGAACCGACTTAAAATCACCACCCCGGAACCGAAAATCGAACTCCGGACCCTCAGTACGAGAGCCAGGAACGAAACCACTGCGCTAACCCGGCAGTCCCCTGAAGTGATCGCCAAATGCTAAAAGAAACCGGTTCTGATTCTGAAATGCTATACAGTTTCCATGACATCACGAGAAACAAAACAGTTAGTGCTTCTAAGTGTGGAAAAATAGAAACCGAAAGCAACGAATACCTCAATGTTTACTTTCTCTGCCACGCACATATAGTGGATAGAGGAAGTATAGTATTCAATCCAAAACTTGCATATCGAGATTTCACCCGAAATACATGTTTGAGGACCCAGAATAAATAACAGTTTGGTAAAAGGTTCGTGCGTGTGTGTATGTGTGTCTGTGAACGACATAACTCAAAAACAAAATATCGGACAAATACCAAACTGGGTCTTTAGGTTCAACATCTTCCAAAGGCGTGACACGAAGGTTTTCAAGAAAGTACGCCTACCCCAAACTACCCTTTGCTAGAACATGTTTCGAAATTTATTTTCCCAAAGTATCTCTAGCAATTTTGATTAAAATTAAATATTTAAGATTTTTACACAATAAATAAAAAACATATCTTGAATTTTCTGGGAATAGCTTGTGAGATTCCATTTACTTGATTAAGTGTTTTTATATAATTTTGAATTACAAAACCTTAAAAGAAAGACAAAAACTTACCGCAGGAAAACTGTAGAGCTTATTAAGGTAGACAACTTTCTTTGTGGCATGTAACATTTACGAGATAATCATTTTAACTGGCTTAAAATATTCAGTACTTCGACATTTGTTAAGTGTTGTCACCATTCAGTTGTTTCTCTCGATATCATGTGATGTTGTAATATTCGCCCGGGGAAAGAACGAAAGAGAAAGGCAATAATAAGATTATTAGAAGGAAAAGTTAAATTAATAAAGTATTAAAGGCAATAAAACGAATTGTATAAAGAGGTGCTAAGGAAATAAAATAATAATGTAACAAACTAAATAGCAGTGAGCGTATAAAAGGGATTGATACATATACTACGTGATCAAAGGTATCCGGACACCTGGCTGAAAATGACGTACAAGTTCGTGGCGCCCTCCATCGGTAATGCTGGAAGTCCATATGGTGTTGGCCCACCCTTAGCCTTGATGACAGCGTTCATTCTCGCAGGCATACTTTCAATCAGGTGCTGGAAGATTTCCTGGGGAATGTCAGCCTATTCTTCACGGAGTGCGGAACTGAGGAGAGGTATCGATGTAGGTCGGTGAGGCCTGGCACGAAGTCGGCGTTCCAAAACATCCCAAAGGTATTCTATAGGACTCTGTGCAGGCCAGTCCATTACAGGGACGTTATTGTCGTATAACCACTCCGCCACAGCCCGTGCAGTATGAACAGATGCTCGGTCGTGTTGAAAGATGCAATCGCCATCCCCGAATTGCTCTTCAACAGTGGGAAGCAAGAAGGTGCTTAAAATATCTATGTAGGTCTGCGCTGTGATCATGCCATCAAAACAACAAGGGGTACAAGCCCCCTCCAGGAAAAACACGACCACAACATAACACCACCACCTCCGAATTTCACTGTTGGCACTACGCACGCTGGCAGATGACGTTCACCGGGTATTCGCCATACCTACACCCTGCCATCGGATCGCCACATTGTGTACCGTGATTCGTCACTCCACACAACGTTTTGCCACTGTTCAATCGTGTAATATTGACGCTCCTTACACCAAACTAGGCGTCGTTTGGCATTTTCCTGCGCGATGTGTGGCTTATGAGCAGCCGCTCGACCATAGAATCCAAGTTTTCTCACCTCACGCCTAACTCTCTTAGTACTTGGAGTGGATCCTGATGCTTTTTTGAATTCCTGTGTGATGGTCAGGATAGATGTCTGCCTATTACTCTTTACGACCCTCTTCAAATGTCGGCGGTCTCTGTCAGTCAACAGACGAGTTCGGCCTGTACGCTTTTGTGCTGTACATGTCGCTTCACGTTTCCACTTCACTATCACATCAGAAACAGTGGACCTAGGGGTGTTTAGGAGTATGGAAATCTCATGTACAGACTTCTGACACAAGTGACACCCAATCACCTGACCACATTCGAAATCCGTGAGTTCCACGGAGCGTCCCATTCTGCTGTTTCACGATGTTTAATTATTACTGCGGTCGCGGATAATGAGTACGAGGCAGTAGGTGGCAGCACAATGCACCTAAGATGAAAAACGTATGTTTTTGGGGGTGTCCGGATACCTTTGATCACATAGTGTATATAGAAGCTAAGGAGGCGATCAGAAAAGTAATAGGAAGGGAATTTAATACAAATAAAGTTAAACAAATACTAAAATATACGAAGCAAATTATTTTTGAGAAGAGAGAGTAATGCTAAAATCCTGCAGTTCCAGCTAGTTCACTGTAGTGACCGGCCTGCGGGTCATTTAGAAACACTTAGGCACAATAGAATTTGTATGTGCAGGAAAGCCCGTCTAGCGAGAGGAATAAAAGAGGGCAATACGAGTCACTCGTGCGTACAGAAAATGAAACAAGACATAAGTAAGGAAATAATGTTAGACGCTATAAAAACTGACTTTCTAACCCCTTTTGACCAACAGAAACGTAGAAAAAATTATTGAGATAGCCAATGAAAATATGCGAAAATCGCGCGACTAGAAAATGGGAGGAGGCTAGAAGTTTGTCTAGGGCAGGATCGCAGTTTTGGACATGGGTAAGATCTTCACTTCGTGTCGATATGTTCTAAGGGGAAGATATGTCGCTCTGTGTGAAAGTGCACACGCTGAGTTCTTCAAAGCTATAAGTAATTGTCGCTGCAATTTGTAATCTGGGAGCGATACTAGAAAATGTGACCTGGATAACACCGAGTTAAATTGAGTATGGGTTCGCGCCTAATCTTGTGTGATGGGAACGTGAAAGGTCAAAAGGTTGCATATTTTTGTGTGGATCATCACATAAAGGGGCAAAGTGAAGGAGAAACCACAGCATGCTATTCATCTCCTATTCACACCATCCTGAAATACAATCCTTATTTCTCATCAAACATTCGTCCTGTATCTGAGAGCCGAGGAAACTTTCACCTTTCCGAGAATTCCCTCCCTTAAAAATCATTTACATCTAAACCATACCAGCAGTCGCATACCACTTCACATGGAGAGTATGACATTTCAAGGCCAGAAATTAGCGATCTATTTTTAAACGTATAATCATCGCTTCAGTCTCCTGTACCCACAATAAAATTTGTAACGAACCACTTCTGAAAACGTTAATTCCATTAACATGAAGTAGATTTAAAAAAAGTTTTTGCAACAATTGTGTGTATACGCTGTACAAAAGTAAAATCTGATGTGATACATTCACATGAGCTTCTCTACCCTGTATGGCTTATTAGAATGGCTATGGCTTATGGAATACTAGGAAATTTCTCTTAAATTGTCTACACGCCTATCTACATGTTTCGGTTTTTACGTATACAGAGTGGACCTCCCGTAAGGGGCGGGGGGTTTCCGACCCCTTCAGCTGCCGTAGTGCGGGAGCAACGGACCCTGAGCACTCGTGGTACTTCTGACGTTACTATAAGTCCGCCGGGACAAACGTCTGAGCCCAACTGGAAGGGGTATTGTTTGGAATGGATTAGACTCGGCGCGACAGTGGTTCCCGAGACCCGTGGGAGATTCGGTACGTCTGTGCGGAATTCCATACCGACGGGTTTGTGAGACGCCTCAATGTCCTCCGGTACTGACCTGGACAGCCGGTAGACGGCTTGCTAGATTGCTGTCGGCCCTACCGAGGTAATTGGTAGTCGCCCTTTTGGGATGACGCGCGTAAGTGCCGCATCCACTTCCATCCTCGCGTAAGCGGGGTGCTTTTTAGACTCTAGGTATTGACCTCATGGGAAACCTCCAGTTTGGAGAGCCACTCGGATGGTGCCTGAGTTTTAGGAGGGGGGGCTTGGCCTTGGCTCTTGCCATGGTAGAACTTCGCATCACCTTATACAGGCTGGACCAATTAAGTTGAAACTGTACAATATCTACAAAACTAACCGTTGTTGAAAGAAATCTCTTGAATAATAGTGGCTTGATATTATAGGCAAAGGAAGTACAATAGTCGTTTTTTATTTGGAGGGCTTAGTGATGGTCAATTTACGTATAGTAAGTAGGGGAAGTATTGTATTCCACCCAAAAATTCGATACCGAGATTTCACCGGAAATACATGTTTTGAGGCCTCCTAAAACAAAACAGAATTTTTATAAAAAGGTCCGCGTGCGTGTGTACAGCATAACTCAAAAACGAAAAGTTGAATAAAGTTGATATTTAGGTTCAGTATTTCAAGGATGCACCACGAAGATTTTCAAGAAAATCCCCACCCCAAACTACTCTTACATGGAACATTTTCTAAAATTTTGATTGTAGCGATTTTGATTAAAAAATATATTTAAGATATTTGCGTGATAAATGAAATGTATATTTAGAATTTTAAAAGCTTTTCTACACATAAAATGTAGAGCTCATTAAAACATACAATTTATGTCCTATTTTTTTGTGGAGTGAACCATTTCCAAGAAATTCCTCGTTATTTGTTTGAATTCATTATTATTATTATTATTATTATTATTATTATTATTACCACATTTCCCTTAGCAATAAGTTTCTGGAAATGGTTATCTCGATTAACATGAAGTAGATAAGGAGTAAGCGTTTGTAAAAATAGTTTGTACACGAGTAGAGAAAGTCATGTGAGTGCAACACATCAGATTTTTTATGTTGTTTTCTCACTCCTCATGAAAAACTAAACATTTGTATAAAGCATTTTGCAATTGTTCTTACACTAAATCACCATGCATGGTGATTTGAGAATCAAGTTACGTTTAGTAACTGAGAACCAATATTTTTATTCTGTTTCCTTATTCCTCATCACAAAATAAACAGCTTTTCATAAACGTTTTCTAATGAAAAACAAGATACAAATGTAGGCTCCCATTTTGACACATTAAATTAATTCCAAAAAGACCACTATAACATCCTCCAAACAAAACAGGACTAATTGTATTTACTTCCCCCATAATATCAAGAAACTTTATATTAACCAAGACATTTCTTTCCACAATACTTAGTTTTGGAGATATTGTACAGTCTCAACTTAAATGGTCCAACCTGTATATCGTACTTTAAAACTCTTTATTTAAGCGTGAATTTTTCGGTACTAATAACAATAATCTAATGTAATTAGCACGCAGCATATCAAACTTTCACTTTTGATATCCACAGTGAACAAACTCTAGTCTTTACAGCCCGAACGGAATGCAGCAACTGACACAGTATAACATAACTGATAAACGTGACGTTGAGCGGGTCATTCACCACTAGTGCGCTGTGGACTAATACCGAGATCAGTGCAGTGCAGGCGAACAGCGCATATACGCGGTGTGTGGCACGGCCATAAATGAAACGCGTGGTATCAGGGTTATTAAAATGCTTTGGAATGCAGAAACTTAACTACATAAGTACTTGTGTAGAATTATAATAAATGTTACTCAGAGGTTTTAATACTGCTTTTAACCACTTTTATGGTACTTACTAAATGCCAATTAAAGAAATAAATGTCACTTACATATCGTATCCTAATAAGCAAGATCCGATTGCCGTGTGTTTCGCTATGTCTTGAGCGTGGGTTTAGCATTCCTCCAAGGCTTCAATGTTGCATTGCGGCTATTTATGTAAATAGCTTGGAAGAAAACACAATCATATTTTTACACATCCTAGTATCTTCTATGATTACCTACTCCAACATATCCGTATTCCTATATTAAGTCCTTGCAAATCGTGTTCACTTTCCCTACGTTTACTTATTGTAAGTACAGGAAGTATTATATTCTTCCCATAAATCCAATATGAGATTTTCGAAAATATTTTGAGGTCCCTAAAAATCCAAAAATCATTTTTAGAAAAAGGTCCTGTGCGTACAAGAATCGCATAGGCTCATAAAGGAAAATTCCGGAAAATACAAGAAAAACATCGGATGTGTTACATTCACATGACTTTCTCTAAGCTTTATGTTTATTAGTGGGTATACAAAACTATTCATACAAACCCTTATTTTTCTATCTACTACATTTTAACTCAAATAAACCTTTACAGAAACAGCTACATTACACATTTCGTTATAGATACAAAGAGAACAGCGATTGTCAAATGTTTAACAACTGGACGCTATATGTTGGCCTTAAAATTCCACACTGTTTCCATGACATCGCGAGAAACAACTGAATATTGAAAAGACTTCAAGAGAATGACCAAGTAATGCACAATGCCCAACCTTTAATAATCGATATCTCAAAAATGGCTTATGCAATAAAACACTTATTTGAAATAACTATGAACTTCATGAACTATTCCCAGAAAATTCAAGATATACATTTTATTTTTCATGTAAATATATTTAATGTATGGTTTTTAAGAGTCTTTTTTTAGAAAATCGCATTTTTTAAAATAAATATTCCATGTACAGGGTAGCTGGGGTGGGGGATTTTCTTGAAAATGTTCATTTCGCATCATATCCATATGCCAAGTTTGGTACTTATCCGACTTTTCGTTTTCAAATTGTGTTGTGTAAAAGCACACTCGGACTGTTTTCTAAAAATACCTTTTTGGATTAAGGGGCCTTAAAACATGTATTTCCGGTGAAATATGATATCGAATTCTCGGGGAATACAAAACTTCCCCTACTTAGTATACGTAGTAGAAAAAGTAAAACTGTAGAGCGTCTTAAAAACTAACATTTGTGTAATTTTCTTTTGTAACGTTAGTCCTTATAGAAACACTTCATGCTATATTTTCAAATATAAGCTCGTCATTTGATGGAAGATGCTTGATGTTTACAATTCCTTTTATTTTGCTTCGCAAGTGATTTCTGAATGTGTTCATCTGTGAAACATTTGAACGTTGTTTCTGCATGTTGTCTATAACCAAGTACTTATTGCTTAATTGGAAATAATTTCTGTGCGAAAACGTAACGTGAATACGAGAATGGCATTTTAATGAATACTATAATATAGGGCATTTCTGCCAACGTTTAATAGGTAGCAGAGAAAGTAACTGTAGAATGTATCTGTACTGGCTTCGCTAGGGACCTCTTTTATACAATTACTCTATATGGTATCTGGATATAACTTTCTCTTTAGCTGACCAAGAGAAAACTCATCACTGTAATAACCTTTATCACTACCTGATATTCGATACAGCATTTAGTAGTCATCCTTTACACTCCTGAATGACGTGACTGGCAGCACACCACTCCCACGTCACTGCTACACGAATCCTTTGTACACTAGTGCCGCCCGGGCCGCCGTTTCTCCCCTGGATAATGCCAACGATGCGAAACAGTACGAATACGTTAAGGTTACCTTTCGTTATAAAAAGCGATGCGCATCTGCGTCTGTACAAGCCTGCAATTTCTTGAACACGCTACTGAAATCTCGTGCAACCAAAATATGATAAAACCATCGGGTATTGTATTTGAAAGAGGGTGTACCACACACACACACATATATATATATATATATATATATATATATATATATATATATATATATATATTCACATAGACATATAAATCAATATTAAACAAGAATTGTACATAATAATATAATCCACCAAGAAATATGTTAAAATATTTAACAACCAAGAATTGTACAAAAGCAGATTGTAATTTAGATATGTAAGGGACGGGCGAGCTAGCTAATTCCAGGTAAAAGATAATTCTAGTAGAGCCCATCTTTCATCAAGCTAATGAGCAGGGAACTGGTAGCAGTAAGGAGAAATAGAAAGAGACAGAGATATTGAATTTGCTTCCTGACGCGCCACGGGGACGCGTATGCGAAATCTTTTGGAGAAGAATATTCTCATACATAATAATAACGCGGTCTGAGGACCAATTTAAAAACGTCGTTACATTTTGAGGCGCGGAGGTAAGCGTCACTAGGCTTAGGTATAAAAAGGGGAAGAAAGCCCCAGATTTTGACTCTCTCTTATAGAATCTCGTCGACACAAAGTGTTACTCTGTGCATTGGGTGGGAAGCGTGTGCAGCTAGACTATGCTCCTAATTTATTATACTGGTGGGAGTTGTTATAGTGGGAAAAGCTAGCCGCCCAGAAATATTTATTGGACAATAAACCACATTTTTAAGGGAAATGCAGTGTATTTTAATTTGCCTCAGCTACGAAAACCCTGAGACCCGTGAAATTAGTTAGATAGGTAATGATTAGGAATGGAGAATACAGCAGCGGACGAGCAGCAATAGCCGGAGACAAGAACACTGCAGCAGAGGACACCAACCAGAGGAACAACATTTTCCAGCTAAAATTGATGCACAACGCTTTCCCGCTACATATTTGAAAAAGTGGTTTGTTATGTTATTATTATTTTGCAACACGATTTGGGGGCCAAATTTGAAGTAGACATTTTATTAGCTCCACGTATGGAAGCCAAATTTAAAGAAGGGATTTTCTTTATTACGTTATTTATTAGCACCACGCTTTCGGCGTCAATTTGAAGTAGGTTGTATTGAAGGAGTTGTATTATATTTCAACTGCTGGGGAGCCGAACTTGTAGTAGTTGCAACGCACGTATGGTACCCGGTTTCCGATAGCCTTTGCCCCAAGTTTAAAAATATTAACTTTGTAATTAAACTGTTTCTTTAAATATTTAATATTTATGTTTGCCTCGGCTGCGTCAGTATTTGTTAGACACGTTTCTCTTAGGCAGGGTTGTGATACGACTAAGAATGTAGGCTTACACAGATTTTAAGTTTTAATTCACCCCTTTTTATTAATCCTTGACACAAATTAAATAGCACTTCGCTGATATAGAGAGCTGTGGGATTCTTTTATTTAATACTTGCAGTTTTTAACACGTATACCATTTTCGTCTCACACGGATACGTATTAAATCTCTCAAGGACGCACAACCAACGCATCCATTTATGGGCACACTCTGCAGGCAACTGAATAGATTTCAACCGTTTAAACTTGTAAATTTCTGTATTTCAAGTCTCTGATTGGCTAATCCTATTCCAATAGAATACCTTCATTTAACTAAAACCCCCTCCGGTTGTTGATTGGCTATTTTATAAACTGTCACTAAAATCACATTATTGCTTACAAAAATCACAAGTAGCATTTAAACTCTCAAACTCATTATTGCCTCAAGGTTACCTCATTGTTAGCAACTTTTAACTTATTATTCTCGCAGCTCCTACATTATTAAATTACGTAATACATTCACATAACATTATTGAACATGTTTACAATAATATAAGTATATGCAATGTCTGTTACATACATTTTACAATTATTACATACACATATTGCTTTAAGGCGGACTGTTATTGAATTTACATATTATATAATTTGACTGAAATCATTTAAGTGTTAATAATACTGCCTCATATTCTATTTCGGCGTATGGCGATTCATTACATAAACTTTAGTTTAAGTATTCCCCAAGGATAATAAACACATGGGCGTAGATCTGGAGACGAGCCAATTGTTTAGCCATTAAAAACAAATTGTAATACGAGTCAGCCAATTTCTTGACTTATTTCCACGACAGCCCTATCTCGCCTAATTTTTACTTCCTCTACCATAGGAGCAATACAGAGATTTCCCCAGAAATACTCCATGTGCGTGTCTGTGTGTCCGATAAATACCAAACTTGGTATTTAGCTTCAGTCCTTTCCAAAGATGCGACACCAAGATTTACAACAAAATCCCCCACCCCAAACTACCCTTTATATAAAACATTTTTCGAAATATTCTATGTTCTAAAAATTTCTCTAAGGATTTATTTTAAAGATATTTATATGACAAATAGAATGTATATATTTAATTATATGTGAATAGCCTATAACATCCTCTTCATTTGGAAGGAATTTTGTATAATCTTTATAACTGGTAAACGTTAAGCGACAGACGAAAACGTACAAAAAAATGTTAAAACACACAATTTATTTCAAATAACATTTTTTGGACATAAGCCATTTCCGAGATATCCGTCATTAATGGTTCGAATTGTTTAATACTTTGTCATTCTTTTAAGTTCGCTCGATTTCCAGTTGTTTCTCGCGATTGCATGGAAGCAATATGTAATTTTAAGACCAGCGTATAGCGTCCAGTTCTTAAACATTTGACCATCGCTGTTGCCTTTGTACCCGAAAAAAATGTGTAATACTTCAAGAATCCAGTCTAACAGACTGTACATTGTGTATTTGCTAGGAACGCTGACATCAGGAAATTTCTGTTTAAGTTCAAGCTGACAGTCCACATGTGATACCGTTCGAGTAAAACTTAACACAATAAACACACGCTGTTCTGTAGTATACACCATGAGAACTACATATGACATTATTCCCACGTATACCATGCTAACCAATGTTAAAACTGAATTGCAAATGCTGACCCCCAGAGTAGGTGCGGGGCTAGACTACCGTAGAGCGAAGTCATTCAAGCCGATACCTCTTATAAGTCAGACATGGCCGCCGCCAGTCGCGTCGTTCGATATAAAACCAGTATAAAAACGGTCTCATGTTTCTCGAGTTAGTTTTGCTTCTACTATCGTCTAATTTGAACCATTACATTTTCACTGTCCATTTGATGCATCCTGTATAAATCTGTATTAATATTTAAAAGAGAAAATGTGTGTGTGTATTTGTTTGTGTATGTAGGGCAATCTAAAACCCACCCAATCGATTTTGATTATCCTTTCACCACTGGAAAGCCCAATTTGTTCTGACGCACATGGAACTATAGATCAGCTTTTAATTTCATTTCATAAATTACTAAATTAAAAAGGTCAATCTTACAAAGTCCATGTGCTGGAATACAAACACATTGGAGTTATAAAAGAATATGCCTACGAAGAAGGCCTTGACTTTTAGTTGAGAATGCCATGGAGTAGAAAATATTTGTTGTTACTCCATAGAATATAAATAGTTGCTGCACTCCGCGGAGTATAAAACAAAAGCTGGTTACACTGCATTGCAAGGAATATTGTTATACACCGGGATGAAGCCAAAAGGTTTTGCAGCTAAAATATTAAATTCAGTTACCCCGGAATAAACATAGGGGGACGCAACAGCAGAGGCAAACGAGAGATACCAGGAATCCGCTGCACAAATCTAAAGCAGGCGTGGGATATTCATAACATAAATACACATTTAACACATTACCTGTGGTTTATTAAAACTGACATGGTGCCGCTACATCGTACACCAGAAGGTTACAAACAAAAATTGGAGGAAGATGCCCCACACTCATACGAAAAGCACATCCACACGGCCTGAAGACACACACAAGACTGGCTACTAGTGCTGTGGAGGCGGAGGAGAAAGAAATGTCACGCCGGACGGAAATTCAGCAATAATGTGTCCGACGCGACAATACACACACATACGCTACAATATACATAGAAGGCCATGATGTAACATTACAGCAAATAGAAGACAAAAGTTTAAAAAAGTGACAATCGATCCTGTGGAATATTCATTTCCTTAATTGCTATTTATCAAATACTGCAGAAGTGTATGTAATGAAGCAGTGTCAAAACCTCTGAATAACCTTTATTCTAATTCTATAGATGTATACACTGAAGTTTCTGATGCCAAAATCTTCTAATAACCCTCGTGTAGGAAACTTTTGCTTTATTTCCTTTGTATTTAAGTTGTGTTCGTTAGCAGAACTTTCTAAAATAATTCTATAAAGAGAGAAAACTGATAAAAATACTATTCGTATGTAGACACACGTTAAATGGTTAAATTTAACAAGTTAAATAATGTTAAAAAGAATAAACGAATTAGTATGATTACCTTAGTATCGTGTTCTGTAGTAGATGTTGACATTTGCTGCGAAGGTCTACCCAGGCAAGAGCCGAAGTCCAAGCACCCTCCTAACAACCCAGGGTCAGCGCCATCCGAGGGCTCTCCAACCGTGGGGGGTTCCCATGAGGCCAGTACCTTGTTTCCTAAAAAGCCCCTGCTTTCGCGGGAAATGGAAGTGGATACGCCACTTACGCGCGTCACCCTTAAAAAGGGTGACTACCGAAAACCTCGGCAGGGCCGACAGCAATCTAGCATGCCGTCTACCAACTCTCACTCATGGTTGGTGCCGGAGAACATCGAGGCGTCTCACAACCCCACCTGGGCAGAAAACCAGCCAGACGTACCCAATCACCCATGGATATTGGGAACCACTGCCCCGCCGAGTCCAACCCAATCCGAACAACTTCCTATCGGGAGGGGCTCGAATGTTCGGCCCAGCGTACTTCTAGTAACGTCAGAAGTACCACCTGTGCTAGTGGTCCCCAGCGCTCGCACCACGGCAGCTGAAGGGGTCGGAACACCTCCTATGTTGACACTTGTAGAGCCTGTGACCTGCACACCCTTCAAGGAAGGATCCATTCTTTTAAAGTAAAATTCTGACGTAACCACAACGAAGTTCACCATATTGTCGATAGTGCGCATGCGCGCAGGGAATTGACAACTTATCCTAGTTTGGCAAATCCGCTAGATTGGCGATGTTTTTGTTGTTCTTCTTCCGCAGATGTTACTGTAAATAAATGTTAGGCACGTCAGAGGTGCGAGAGATATTGGGTTAGGGCCCCCACTAAGAGGAGTAAGGAGTTGTAATATCAGTAATATTAAGGCCGCTACTGCTTCTTTATATAAGGAAGTTAAGGTTATGTATATTACTGTGAGATGTGAGAGGATGGTGCTGTTTGTTGGTAGCTCTGCAGTTGTGAAGACAAGATGAAGCAAGCTCAATGAGACGGAGCAAGTGGCACCTGTAGGGAAACTCCGCAAGTGCTACCGTGTGTCCACATGCGATAGTTTTGTCAACATTAGAAATCAGCGATCCGATATTTTATAATTAACGACTCAGAAAATTATTTTTCTTGGTGGTCACAGACTATGTGTCTTTTCCAAAGCGGTTGACTTGGTGGCCTGGGAGTACGACACTGTGTATGTTAAGGGTTTTTGCACTGTGTGAAAATTCTATAGCTTTTGTTATTAAGTAACTATAGCACCAAAAGGAAGGTTGGTTTGTTGGTTGGTTGGTATCTAACATTGCGCAGCAGTTACTAATGAAGCCATTCACTCTGTTGCACTCCAAAATGTTATACACCGAGGTGAGGCCGAAAGGTTGCAGCTAAAATATTAAATTTAGTTACCCCGGCATAAACATTGGGGAACATAGCTACAGAGGCAAGTGAAAGATACCAAGAACTTGCTGCACAACTAAAGCGGGCGTGGAATATTTATAAATAATTGCATTTGAGTTCACATTTTGCTCAGGTTATTATAAATTAAGATGCTTACATTGTACACGAAAAGGTTACAGAGAAAACACTGTCCCACGCACCCACGTGCAACACGCACTCTTACACACATGCTAACACATTCGACTCTCACAACGCTCTGGCTACTACTGACGCCAACCCTAGAGAGCTATTCCCTCAATTGCCTTCATCCCCTAACTAAAAAGATGAAGTTGCCGCGTCGGACAAACAGTACAAACACAATTAGCTCAACAATATTATACATAGCAGTAATGTGTCCGACGCGACAATACACACACATACATTACAATATTTTGTTGAGAGGTTGATATGTTGATCGAAAGATTGGCAGTGGAGTAGAAGGTTTCTCTCAATATCTTCTTCAAATTCACAGAAAGGGCATATAGGAGATTCTGCTATCCCAATCCTGTGTTGAGGCAGTCGTGGCCTGTTAAGAATTTAAAAACTGCTACGGAGGATCTCCTTGGTAGTGTAGTAGCTCTAGTCCTGTTGTTATGTAAATTTTACCGTTGTTTTCCTTTTGTTTGTGATGCATATTCTTCTTTAATTTTTTTATTGTATGTTGACTTCATTATTCTTTTGATAGAGTGATAAGACAGTGGACCAGACGAGTTTGATGCACTTTTGCTAACCTTTCTTGGTCAGAAAATCAGCTGTTCCATTGCATTTGAGGCAGTATTTTTAACACTTAAATAATATCAGTCTAATTATATAATATAAAATATAATAACAGCCCGCCTTAAAGCAATATGTCGTCTAGTGGTACCGTGCTAGCCTCTAGTTCCCAAGGTCGCGGGTTCAAACCTGTCGGAGGGCGATGGATTTTTTCGGGCGGAAAAATCCTTAGCACGGCTTCCTTCGGAAGGGAAGTAAAGCCGGTGGTCCGTGTCGTATATTTACGGCACGTAAAAGAACCTCAAGCCTGATAAAGACGCCTCTGAGCAAAATTACCGGTGTTTCACGTCCAATATAGAATGGGACGCTAAGGACCATAGTAGTTAAAGAGCGTCCATAAATAAAACTAAAAAAAAATAAAGCAATATGTGTATAAATAATATATAAAGTGTATGTAACAGTCATTGTATTATTATGTACATGTATAATAATGTTATGTGAATGTATTACGTAGTTTAACAATGTAGGAGCTGTGAGAATAGAAGCAAGCTACTTTCCGTAGCAAACAGAATTACAAAGTAAAAGCCGAAAGTTGCTAAAAATTAGGTAACCTTGAGGCAATAATAAATTAGAAAGTTTAATAAAGGCTACTAAAGGCTGCAATAATAATGTAATATTTAAAACAGTTTATAAATAGCCAATCAAAAACTATAAAAAGCTTAAGTTAAATAAAAGTATTCTATTGGAGTAGGCTTAGCCAATCAGAGACTTGAAATAGAGGAAATGTGCAAATTCAAGCGGGAGATGCTACAAGATAGCGTACCCGATCGGTACGGTACGTGTTCAATGTGAGAAATAAACATTAATTGCGGAGAGAATAATATAAAGTTTCCATATTAAAAAGTACAATTAAACAATAATCTCACAGCTCTACAGTAGGATACATCAGTGAAGTGTTATTTAATCGTGTGAAGGATTAATAAAACAAAGTACAATACAATTATAATTTGTGTAAGCCTTGTTCTTTAGCCATACCAGCCCTGCTAAGAGATACGTGTTCTGAAAATTACTACTGACGCACGTGGGGCAAAGGCCGCCGGAAAGATTGTGCCGTACGTGCAAACAGCAACAATAAACTACTGCAATTTTGGCTCTCCAACAGAGGGGTTACTAAAACAACTATATCAAGATGTAATTAATTCGTTATTCCAGTTTAAACGCCGGGATGTCATACATATAAGGAATGGCTTCAAACTGAAAGCGTTCCACTTTAGTTTGTAACATTTTAAATGCACTTTGCGGTAATTTTCCTGGTGATGGAAAGACTGTATTTTCAAGCGTTTAAGATTTCCACAGAAGTTGTAGGCACACAGTGAGAGCCAGTGAATGAATAATGAATAGTATGAACAATCCTTGAAGAGGGCAAAGGGTTAGCTCGTCTTGGTAACAAGGGAGCTAGTAAAGTTGAACTATCAAGTCTATGTTGGGCTTGCAATTTCCTAGTTGTTTATGAACCTTGTTCTGTTTTTGTTCGGATAAAAGAAATTCATGTATGTTAACTGGTGAGGCGAGACGTTTCCTCATTTCCTTCTTTTTTAATTCCTTCCTCTCCTACACTAGATTCTAATATCCCGATGCACTTTTTTCTTTCATCATTTCAGGGTAGCTCGGCATTTCCACAACAAAAAGTGAGCAATGAAAGGAGATGCCATTCCAAAAATAGAACAGGCTGCCTTGGAATCGCTGTTTCTCGACAGAAACTTGTGTAACGTTATGGCATTGTTTACATTTGTATACTATCAAACGCAAGGAAACTCTAATCTTACATAATTGTTATGTAAATGATAGCATAAAAGATCTTGTGTTACACTCACATGACTTTCTCTACTCTTGTACAAACTATTTTTACAAACTTTTATTCTCCATCTATTTCATATTAATCGAGATAAACATTTGCAGAAACGATCTTTCGACATGCAAAGAGAATTACATTTTACACATAGCGACCAGTTCTAAAAATATTTGACAATCGCTTAAGGCTTACTATGTTCCCCTTGTTTTGTATTTGCAAGGGCAATATAGAAATACAGTAGCCTTTAAGCATAGACATATCTCTTAATAGCTGGTTGCTAGGTGCAGCACCATTCTCTTTGCCACAGATTAATACTCTTTGCATATAAGACAAAAAAATGAATAACGAATTCCCATTTGAGAAAATAATTATTGAAAAACTTAAGGGAAAAACAAGCAATATCTCGAAAATGGTTCACCCAACAACAAAAATATATATGACATAAATTGTGTATTTTAATGCGATCTACATTTTTTGTGCAGCAAAATTTTGTCTATCTCTTATGGTTTACCAGTTATGCAAAACTCGTTCACAATGAAGAATACTTTTGGAGACATTCCCAGAAAATTCTAGATATGCCTTTTATTTGTCATGAAAATATCTTAAACATATGATATTTTAATCAAAATCGTTACAGCCATTTTTGAGAAAATTAAAATTTTCAAAAAATGTTCCATGTAAAGGGTAATCTGAGGTGGGGGATTTTCTTGAAAACCTTCGTGTCGCATCTCTGGAAGATACTGAACCTAAATACCAAGTTTGGTGTTTATGTTTATGTCATATACATTTTTTTTGTTGAGTGGTCCGTTTTGGAGATATTGCTTGCTATTCCCTTAAATTTACCAATACTTATACTTTTTCTCAAATTCGTTATTCATTTTTTATGTCCTGGACATACAAAGAGAATGAAATGCGCCACATAGCAACCAGCTCTTAAAACATTTGACTATCGCTTAAAGCCTAGCAATTCCCCTTGCATCCACAAGAACATTAGCAATAAGATTGACATCTCGATTAACATGAAGCATATGGAGAATAAGCGTTTGTAAAAATAGTTTGTACACGAGTAGAGAAAGTCATGTGAGTGCAACACATAAGATTTTTTTGGATTCAGGGGGTCTCAAAACATATATTTCCGGTGAAATCTCGTATCGAATTTTTGGACGGAATATAATACTTCCCCTACTTACTATACGTAGTAGAGAAAGTAAAAATCTTGTGTTATATTCACATGCCTTTCTCTACCCAGTATTGTTTATTAGTGAGTATACAAACTACTCTTACGAATGCTTATTTGTCTACTTCAATTTAATCAAGACAAACATATCCGGAAATAGCTACATTACACAAGAAGAACAGCGATATTCAAATGTTTAAGAACTGCACCCTGCATGCTGGCCTTAAAATTCCGTACTATTTCCATGACATCGCGGGAAACAAGTGAAAATCTACAGCACTTGAAAATAATGACGAACAATTCCAACCATTAATACTGGATATCTAGGAAATTGCTTATGCTATAAAAGAGTAATTTCAAATGTCTGTTTTTAAGACATCTACATTTGTTCTGTAGTAGTTTTCCTTCTGTGGCTTAGCGTTTACCAGTTATTACTAGATTATACAACATTCCTTCCAAATGAAGAGGGCTTCAAACGCTATTCCCAGAAAATTCAAGGTTTACATTTTATTTGTCATGTAAATAACTTTAATATATGGTATTGGTATTAATCTTTATAACCATTTTTGCGAGAAAAAAAACTTGGTAAAACACTCTACGTAAAGGGTAGTTAGTAGGTGGGGTTTTCTTGAAAATCTTCGTGTTCCATCTTTGCAAGATACTCAACTTAAATGTCAAGTTTGGTATCTATCCGACTTTTCGTTTTTGAGTTATGCTGTTCAGAGTTATACACGCATGGACCTTTTTCTAAAATAAACTTTTTTTACTTTCTCTTCTACGTATAGTAAGTAGGGGAAGTATTCTATTACACCCAAAAATTCTATGTTGAGACTTCACGGGAATTATATGTTTTGAAGCCCCTAAAAAAAGTATTTTTGGAAAAAGGTCCATGTGTGCGCGTCTCTGTGTGTGTCTATTAACAGCATAACTCAAAAAAGAAAAGTCAGATAAATACCAAGTTTGGTATTTAGGTTAAGTACCTTCCAAGGATGTGACATGAATGTTTTCAAGAAAATCCCCAACCCAAATTACCCTTTACATGGAAGATATTTCGAAATGTTAGATTTTATAAAAATAAACTGGCTCTAAGGATTTTGGATTAAGATACCATATATTAGAGATATCTACATGCAAAATAAAATTCATATATTAATTTTCTGGGAATAGCTTGTGAAATCCTTTTCATTCGGAAGGAATTTTGTATAGCCTTGTACAACTGCTAAACGTTAAGCGATAGACGAAAATGTACTACACAGGAAATGACGATCTCTTTAAAACACGTAGTTTACTTCAATTAAGCATTTTTTGACATAAGCCATTTCTGAATTATCCGTTATTAATGGATCCAATGTTGATTACTTGGCCGTTCTTTAACGTCCTTAAACATTCAGTTGTTTCTCGTGATTACATGGAAACAGTGTGGAATTTAAGGCCAGCATATACTGTCCAGTTCTTAAAAATTTGACAATCGCTGTTCCCCTTGAATCTATAACAAAATGGGTAATACGGCTATTTCTGCAAAGATTTATTTGGATTAAAATGAAGCTGAAAGAAATATAACTAAACTTTAGTAAGAATACTTTGTATACCCCACATGTAAATGATAGAGGGTAGAGAAAGTCATGTGAATGTATCACATCAGTTTTCTTATTTATTTGGCGTTCAAAACGTATGTTTCCGGTGAAATCTGGGCATCGAATTTTTAGGTGGAATGCAATACCTTCTCTACCTACTACTTACGTGGTAGAGAAAGTAAAAAAATTTCTGATGTGATACATTCACATGACTTTCTCTACTCTATATCGTTTATAATGAGTATACAAACTATTCTTACTAAAGTTTATTTTTATTCTACTACAGTCAAATGTTTGCGAACTGGACGCTATATGCTACCCTTCAAATTCATATTGTTTGTATGCAATCGCGAGAAACAACTGAATGTTGACAGGACTTTAAGAATGACCATTAAATGAATAATTCGAACCATTAATAACGGATATCTCATAGATGTCTGATGCCACAAAAAAACTTATTTGAAATAAATTGTGTGTATTAAAGAGATCTACATTTTTTGTATAGTACGTTTTCGTCTATCGCTTGACGTTTACCAGCTATACAAGATTATACAAAATTACTTGGAATGAAGAGGACTTCAAAGGCTATTACCAGAAAATTCAAGATATGCATTTTATTTGGCATATAAATATCTTAAACATATGGTATTTTAATGAAAATCGTTAGAGCCATTTTTAAAAAATCGAAATTTTCGAAAAATGTTCCATGTAATGGTAGTTGGAGTGAGGGGGGTTTTCTTGAAAATATTTGACCGTGTCTTTGAAGGATACTAAATTTAAATGCCAAGTTTGGTACTTCGCCGAATTTTCGTTTTTGATTTATGCTGTTCATAGACACACATACGTACTGACAGACAGACACACACGGACATGTTTCTAAAATGCTTTATTTTGGATTCACAGCGTCTCAAAACATGTATTTCGAGTGAAATCTCGATATCGAATCTGTGGGTGGAATGAAAATTCCCCTACTTACTATACATGGTAGAGAAAGTAAAAAGCAAAATATAATTGAAGGATAAAAAATAAAGAATAGTTGCTGCTTCTTTATTCTATTTTGTGATCCAGTGTGATAGCACATAACAAATCCAATTAGCAGAATTCAATACAACATCCTACGCAAGTGATAAGCCAATAAAGCTGCCACCCATGGGATATGTTCTAGACGTCTTTCAACAGTGCCATTCGCTTGAGAGATGGCGGGTGTCAGAATTGGACCCTTGCAGTCGCCGGGGATTTATACAACCATCATTACATCAGCGAGGCGTCCTACATAACAAGGTGCCAGATCAACCAAACGTCGTCATCGTCGTCCTCGCTTTCTGCTCCTCAAATGTCAACATAAAAATCTGCCACACTCATAGAGAAGTTAAGTTTGCAACTCCATGTCAATTTCTAAGGGGTGGTGTTATGCTATGAATGCAACTGTTTGTTAGGGAGGAAATCTGATGTTACATTAACATGACTTTCTCTACTCAGTATCGTTTATTACTTTCTCTGCCACGTACAAAGAGCGCCAAAGAAAATCTCACTGCACTTCGCGTCTATGTCACATTATTTATCGCTGTACGTGGCCTTGCGAAGCCATGGCTGCTTTAGGCCACGGTGCAAGGGTGCGCCAGTCCTTCTGCTAAACAGCTACACCATTAACCACAACAAAGGTTACAAAATGCGTAGAAATGAAATACGTATTTCGCTCTTGACCGTATTGGTTAAGAGAGAAAGAGGTAGAGTGATTGCATTCAGTTTGTCATACAGACCTCTTATCATGATTGGTAGCCATACCTTATCGGCTAGTGCAGGACACGCCTTTGAAAGGGTTAAAAGCTAAGGGGAAAACTTGATGAGCGCCTAGGTTAGCGAAATGTAGAATGTGCAGTGTGAGAAGATTTTCAAATTAAAGCTTGAATGGTATTCATTAAATAGATAGCAATACTTTATAACAAAAAATAAACAGAACTGTATTCTCACAGTGGTATCAATGCTTGCTGCTGCATGCAAGCGAACATAACTAAATAATAAATAAATAAAGCAGCATGTTTTTCCTTTAATTCAAACTATAATTGGTTAATATCCATTTACTAACACATTGCTGATCATAGGACTACAACAGGATTATAGAAAAAAATAAAATGTGATGTGTTACACTCACATGACTTTCTCTACTCTTGTACAAACTATTTTTACAAACGCTTATTCTCCATATGCTTCATGTTAATCGAGATGTTAATCTTATTGCAAATTTTCTTGTAGGTGTAAAGGGAATTGGTAGGCTTTAAGCGATAGTTAAATGTTTTAAGAGCTGGTTGCTATGTGGAGTATCCCATTCTCTTTGTATGTCCAGGACATAAAAAAATGAATAACGAATTCCCATTTGAGAAAAAGTGTAAGTATTGGAAAATTTAAGGGAATAACAAGCAATATCTCGAAAATGGTTCACTCAATAAAAAAATGTATATGACATAAATTGTGTATTTTAACATCATCAACATTTTTTGTGTAGTAAAATTTTGTCTATCTCTTATGGTTTAACAGTTATGCAAAAGTCGTTCACAATGGAGAATACTTTTGGAGACATTCCCACAAAATTCGAGATATACATTTTATTTGTCATGAAAGTATCTTAAATATATGATATTTTAATCAAAATCATTAGACCATTTCTGAGAAAATTAAAATTTTCGAAAAATGTTCCATGTAAAGGGTAATCTGGGGTGGGGGGATTTTCTTGAAAACCTTCGTGTCACATCTCTGGAAGATACTGAACCTAAATACCAAGTTTGGTGTTTATCCGACTGTTCGTTTCTGAATTACGCTGTTCACAGACAGACACACACACAGACATGTTTCCAAAAATGCTGTTTTTGGATTCAGGGGGTCTCAAAACATATATTTCCGGTGAAATCTCGTTATCGAATTCTTGGATGATTGCAATAGCTTCTCTATCTAGAGTAATAGGCTGCCTTCTTTCAAAGTAACAATTCTTTGTAGAAGCTATATAAAATGAAGGACAGTGGGTATGAATGAGATATGGATTAACAGCGGCTGGCAGAACTGGAGGAGTGTCAGACTCTTTAGCAGCTTCTCAGCTTGAGACACTCTTACAGTAAAATGAAAGCGGATAGGATTGAGAGAGCTCTGTGATAAGAGAAAACCGAATGGGTAATGCATTTAAGAATAAGAAAGAGGTTTGTATAAAGATCTGGAATCCGAACGGAATAGTAAATGAGGTTAGATTATGTAAATGAGCGGAATCTCCGAGAGACAGTGAAGAAATATAGACCAAGAGTTTGCCAGAAAAGTAAATGCAAACAAACAGAAGTGTTTAAGGACATTTAATGAGGTACAAGAAGTTACGCAAGAAGATAGAGGAATCTGCACTCTTGCTTACCACTTTATTAGAGTATATTATTTGGAAAGGTCTCTTCAATCGCGATCTAAAAGTATAGTTATAAATTAGTCCCGTTATTACTCACATGGGGAGCCAGTTCGTCTCATTCGCCCCTTCAGAGCTTATTTCCTTAAAATAACGGGGGTTAAATGTGCGTCTTACGGTCTAGTTAACTAATCATTTAACCGATTGAGATGGCACCGCCGTAACGTCTTCGACTCGCATTCGGGAGGTCCGGAGTTCTATCCCCGGCGACCGCCCACTCTGACCTATATGTTTTTCGTGGTTTCCCAAGGTCGAAAGGCGAATGCTAGGGTAGTACATCTTCTATCACGACTCTCCTGCCCCCCATTTCCTGTACTTGTCATCTGTTTCAGGGTTATAGAACCAGAAGTGGGTTACAGCTGGACGATCTTTGTAGAGGTTTCTTCGCTGGCGTCGTGCAGAACTGCTGAGTTAGGTCCCGCCTCCTTGTGGCCCCACCAAATAGGGACCGCTGGGAGTTCAAGGCATGTGGGTGGGCAGGTCGGCGTCGGATGCGTCCCATCTGGAAAGGATATGGACCCTCCTCATCCGAATCTGGTCGCCCTTCGCGATTCTCTCCTTCTCCCTCCCTCCATCCCTCCCAGGGGTCACGGTAGAAGCAAAAATGACCACTGCTGCCCACTTGTGATGCTCTGTCCCAGTTACCGAGCCCCCTACGTTCGTCCGTTTCTTTACCATTTCTTTCATATGTGCTTCTAGGTTTCGTGGCGTCTGGCGGTGCCGGACAGATGGCGCGGATGCATGCTAAGGAGCGAGTACTCCCAGTGGACAGTAGAGGCCTGCTAGGTCGACTGGTCGTTCATCGCCCTCTCTCGACAGCTGCAGTAATGGTCCCAGGAACTGCTAGGGACATCCACGCTTCTCTGTGACCTGTCTGCCTACGGCCTTTAGCCTCCTGTTTCAGTCTGATACACCTTAAACAGTTCTGATGTAATTAATAAGTCGCGAATTTAGTACATTTAACATTAGCGGGTAAGCGTTTATAATCTTCCCTTAAGCTAGTTCTAATGTGCTAATGTAATACTGTTTGTGTATCTAATTCTTGGTGTGCATGTTTGCCCCATAGCAGCGCTTCGCTACATTACAGCCTCCCCCTAGGGTTTTCCACTGCCCTCTGTCCCTGGCGATCCTTGACCAGTCTGCCCATCTACATTTACGACGATGACCTCTCCTTTTCCCAGTTCGGAGTCCCACACTGTTGTAGCATAACCCATCGCAGTCTAGGAACATGATCTCCTCATTGCGCCTGATTTCCCACGTCTTTCATTTTGGATGTTACTCTTAGTACCGAGTTGGGTATTCTGGCGGTTAATTCGCTGGCCTACATAGGCCCAAGTCTGGTATCCATACAATAATACAGTGTGTCCATAAAATACTGTCATAATTTGAGCTAATATTGGGTCGCTTTGGATAGTCTATTTGGGTGAAGTTGGTGACATTCGAAAGCAAAACTCAAATATTTTTACTATACCTCACATACAGTGAATGTGACCCCCACGAGTGACGCTGCAGACATCAAGACGATATTCCCAATCACGGCACACACGCTACAACATATCTGATGAAATGCACTGGATGGCAGCAGCGGTACGAAGTTGCACTTCGTGCAGGTTTTGAGGCAATGGGGTACATAGACACAGTCCTTTATGTAACCCCATAAAAAGAAGTCACATACCATCAAATCAGGTGGCATTATCATAATTTCCGGCATGTCCAATCCATCTTCCTGGAAGCCGCTCATTCAGATGTTCCCGAACATGCAAATGTCAGTTAGGAGGTGCTCCATCTTGTTGGAAAATAAATTCGACGCATTTTTCTACTTCCAGTTGTGGAAATAACCACTCAGTGAATATATCAAGATAAGTTGGACTCTAGGCAGTGGCCTGGTTTCAACTTATGTAATAATTGCAATTTGTAGGGCTAAAACTTCAGTTGCGCACGCAGGATCTTAGATACGGTGGGTTTAAGGATGTTTAACTGCTGACTAGCTCTACGGACAGACTTCTTAGGACTCCCGCACCTGTTCCACAATTCCGCATTGACAGATGGTCTCCCTGAATGCCTTTCCTTTGATGACATATGCAGCCACGATCCACGATATCACGTACCACTTCAAAATTGACGTGTGTGTAGGAGCTTGATGTCGCGGAGAATACTCAGATAAATCCCTCCTCCGAGTGGGTTCCACCCCATCGAGGACTGCTGGGAATTCGTGGATGGTTTGTGGATAGGACCGGGTGGCGCCTGGAAACGCTACGGACCCCGTCCATGCTGGTGCCCTTCGGCATTCGAATCCGGTTGCCCATAGGAACTCTCCGCTCATCCCTCCCTCTCAGGGGTCACGTTGGAAGCAAAAAGAGCCCTTACGGCCTACTCGCGGTGCTCTGCCCCAGTTCGGGCCCCTCCGTGATATACGCCTTTACATTTTACACCCCCAAGGACTTACAAGCCAATACCTTGGGTTAGTAGCCTGTTGAGGAGCAATCATACTCTGGATAATAGCATATCCAGGATGAGTGATCCGTCCAGTGCCTTGGGTCAGTAGCCTGTCGAGGAGCAAGCAAAATCTGGATCATAGCATATCCAGGAGGTGTGATCAATCCAATGCCTAGGGCCAGTAGCCTGTCGAGGAGCAAGCAAACTCTGTATCGTAGCATATCCAGGATGTGTGATCAATCCAATGCCTTGGGCCAGTAGCCTGTCGAGGAGCAAGCAAACTCTGTATCGTAGCATATCCAGGATGTGTGATCAATCCAATGCCTTGGGCCAGTAGCCTGTCGAGGAGCAAGCAAACTCCGGATCATAGCATATCCAGGGTGTGTGATCAACCTAATGCCTGGTATGGCGATGAAGAAGAAAGAAATGAAATGTAGTGATAAAAGGGATGATAGGAAAATACGCTGATCAACTTACACAACCCAGCGTTCGCCTAGCGACCAAAGAAAACCTTGATAATATCTTCGGTCAGGTTGGTCGGCCGCGGGGTTTGAACCTGAGACCTACCGAATGCGAGTCCACACTTGACTGAGGCACCACCTCACTCGGAGTGTTTAATTCTTGAGTAACAGTTTAATTAACCTCATGTTTTGCAATGATTTCTAAGAGGTTTACAGCGATTCTTAACCTTTATGGCTTCCAGCTATATTACATAACTCTATTATATGCCTAACGACTTTTTAAAGCTCCAGGAATTTTGTAAAGCTTACAAGTATCCTTTAACGGCGAAAAAAGTACAGGAGTGCTTCAATAATTAATTTTTAGATAATCACAGCAGATGAAATTTTAAGCGTTTCTCTTGAATTACGCGACTGACACCCCGCCAGTCACGCAGTTAGGTTAGGTTATAGTACAACAGAAGGGAACACCTCGCGTACTGCGACCTACATAGAACTATGACGACTACCACCCCCAAGGAGAAAGGGATGAAGCGAAGGAACCACACGAGGTTACAGGCCGCAGCCGACAAGACGTGCGGAAGTCCCTAACCTTCCAACGAGTAAGATGACGCCGCGGTAAGTGTACAACTCGCATTCGGGAGGTCCCGGGTTCGATCCCCGGCGAAAGCTCACCTGACCCATAGATTTTTCTGTTTTTCCCGCGTCCGCAGGAGAATACCGGAATGGTTCATCTTCTACCAGGACTCTCTTCCCCTCATTTCCTGCATCCATTGTCTTCCTTGTCATCTGTTTTAGGATTGCGGGATCTGGCGGTGTTTGACCGGTTGAGCTGGGTAGTGGCTATTTGCTCTGTGGAGGGTTGTTCCTGAGGTCGTCCATGAGACCGCTCGGATGGATACCCACCTCTAGGCGGCGTTGGAAGCGTCTAATCTGGAAACATTAGTGATCCCGTCCGTACTTACACTCCTCGTCATGCAGATTTGGTCGCCCTCCGTGTCTCTTCCCTCGTCCCCTCTTTCCCAGGGGTCTGATAGAAGGACAAGCGGCCAGAGGCCTGCTTGCGGTACTCTGCCCGGTTTCGCGGACCCTTCCGTCCGTCAGCACCTTTGCCTTTACCCTAATAGTTCCAGGCTCGAAAACCCGTCCCACCACTGGAGCTGCCTAGATAGGGGATGAACGACCCGTCGAACAAGCAGCCCTCTAATGTCGACGGGGAGTCCTGTTGATTGTCAGTCGTTGATTATCGACTGTTACCTGTGTATCTAAACGAAATGGTAACGTTAGGGTGGTTTTCTGAAAATATTGGTGTCACATCTTTGGAAGATACTGAACCTAAATACCAAGTTTGTTATTTATCCGACTTTTTCTTTCTGAGTTGTGCAGTTCACACGCACACACACGTGCGTTTTTCTAAAAATGCTTTTTTGTGTTCCAGGAGACCTCAAAACATGTATTTCCGGTGAAATCTTGACATGGAATTTTTGGATGAAATAGGTACAATATTTCCCCTGCTTTCTGTACGTAGATTGTTGGAGCGGTGTATTTATAGGCACCTTCCCGCCCTGCAGCTTGATGATGCAGTATAAATAATGTTTAACTACCCTCTACTTACTCGTGTACCCTCAAATTGAAATTAATCACCAATTAGGGACGAAATTAAACTTGCTTATGCAGCTTAAGCGTTAACAACTAGTAACAGCAAGGGGAGAAAAACAACACCGGCTTCGAGCTACGCTCCGTGGGTGGAAACTTTTTCCTTTACCTGGCAGATTATACGTCATGTGTTTGTGTGCGTGGGACAGACAGAGACAGCGGAGCTGTGCCAGACGCAGAGACTGTCTTTGTTAATGCATAAAGCCTTTAATAGTATATTGCGATACTAGTGCCGTAAATGAGGATTCCGAGAATGAGGAACAGTTTTCAAAGACGAGACGAAGCCGAGAAAAGTAAACTTCCGTAACAATAAGTTTTATTGCCGCTAATAAACGATAGAAGGCAGAAGAAGTCATAGGAATTCTGAGGCAGTATTTTTAACACTTAAATAATATCAGTCTAATTATATAATATAAAATATAATAACAGCCCGCCTTAAAGTAATATGTGTATAATATAATATATAAAACGTATGTAACAGTCATTGTATTATGTTTATATTAATATGTACATGTGTAATAATGTTATGTGAATGTATTACTAATTTAACAATGTAGGAGCTGTGAGAATAGAAGCAAACTACCTCTATAGCAAACAGAATTATAAAGCAAAAGCCGAAAGTTGCCTACAATGAGGTAACCTTGAGACAACAATAAATTAGAAAGTTTAATAATGCTACTAATAATTCTTGGAACAATCATGTAATATTTAAAACAGTTTACAAATAGCCAATCGACAACTAGAAAAAGCTTAAGTTAAATAAAAGTATTCTATTGGAGCAGAATTAGCCAATAAGAGACATGAAACAGAGTAAATGTACGAATTTAGGCGGTAGATACCAGACGCTACAAGGAAGCGTTCCCGAGCAGTTCGATACGTATTCAGTGTGAGGCATAAAAATTCATTACGGCGAGAATAATATAAAGTTTACGTGTTAAAAAGTAATTAACAATAATCTCACAGCTCTATAATATGATATATCAGTAGGTGTTATTTAATCGTGTGAAGGATTAAATAAACAAAATAGAACACAATTATAATTAGTGTAAGCCTTCATTCTTAAGCCACACCACCCCTGCTAAGAGATACGTGTTCTAAAACAATACTGACGCATATCGAGGCATACATATATAACATTTAAATAAACATTAGAAATACAAAGTTGATTTTTAAACGAGGGGGCAAAGGCCACCGGGAAAGTGAACGTTGGGCGAAGGCCACCGAAAAGTTTGTTCCATACGTAGGACATCAACACTCTCAAGTTTGGCGCCCAAAGCGTGGTGCAAAATCATGTAAAACGAATTCTACTACAATGTTACATATCATAAACTTTTCTCTGTCTTCTACATTTCAATCATGATAAACCTTTGCAAAAATAGCTACATTACACATTTCGTTATATATATACGAAGGGAGCAGCGACAGAACTCTACGCTATGTGCTGGCCTTAAAATTCCATACTGTTTCCATGACATCGCGAGAAACAACTGAATGTTGACAGGACTACAAGAGAATGACCAAGAAACGAACATTTCCAGCATTAATAACAGATATCTTGGAAAAGCTTATGCTACAAAAAAAGTTATTTGAAATAATTATGTGTTTTAAGGGGACACATGACTGAATTTTGCAACTTCTATACTTTTCAATTAATTTTGATGAAATTTTGAGTACATATTTATGCTGCAACCACATTATGCCGTGCAAAGTTTTAACGTGGGTTGTTTAATTCAGTAAATATTGCAAATTATTTAAATAAGTTAATTTGCTCTCGCAAAGTGCCTTGCGACAAAGTTTTCATCAAATTTTTCTAAAGTTTTGCAGAGACGCACTTCAAACAAAGATAAACTGGAATCGAATTTGGTTTTTATATCTAATTATTTATTTGGCATTAGAAAAATATAAATATTAAATTTTCATAAGTTTTTCAAAAATATGGATAATTGCCTATTCTGAAGCATAAAAACGACATTAAAATCTATTTTATATCAAAACCCAATACAATTTTTATTTCTAGTACATATCACTACAAACTATGCAAGCTTCAGGCCATTCTGATAAGAAATGCTCCGCAAAGAGCATTTTGTATAGAGCAAAATGCTGACAAAATGCACTCTGAGAAAACAGCAAAAGAAGCATGTACTGGACATTTAAATGCCATGCACACGGAGGTAAAGGAACTCTTCTGTGGGTTTTAAAAAAGCGCAACTCACAAACATAATGGATGCATTTGATAGAACAAAGATTGTAAATTGTTTAAACCAAAAACAAACAAACAAAATCAAACTTTTGACTGAAAATAGTCAAAATTCAGTCATATACGAGACGTATTAGAAAACTAAGGTCCGGTGAACAATATTTAACGGATGGTAGGCCTAAATGACGTTTCACGCCTACAGTGGTGTCTAGGTCGACTCCTGAGGAGCCTATCGTAGTGTTGGTGTGATGTAGTAGGTGTTTGCCAGTTGGTGAGAGCAGATCGCAATGGCCGCGACAATCATAGATCCCGCCAGTTGTGATGTGCGCGGTGTGATTAGATGTTCGCTGGCAAAAGGGTCGTCAGCTGCGGACATCCATCGTGAGTTATGTCTCGTGTATGCACCGGACATCCAGAGTGACACTGGTGCCGAGAATTTCAAAGGGCCGCACAAATGTGCACGATGAACAGCGGAGTGCTGGCCCAGTATTCGGACCGACGACATCGCTGAGAAATTGAACCAAAACCTTCGAAGTGATCGGCGTTTGATGATTAGTGGTCTGGCTAATGAATTCCCAAATGTTGCACGAACCTCACTTTACAGGATTGTCACTGAACAGCTTGGATATCGGAAACTTTGCGCGAGGTGGTGCCAAAACTGCTCACCGGTCAGCACAAAGAACAACGAATGTGTAGTGCAAGACAGTGTGGCGCCGTTCCCGTTCACCCAAACCAATAAAGTGTAAGCAATCGCCGTACACGAATCGCAAAATGACGGCTACCGTGTTTTGGGACGAAAAGGGCGACCTTTTGATTGATTTCATAGACGTGGGTCAACAATTGCAGCTGACAATTACTGTGCAACGCTTACCAAACTGACACGTGCTATCCAAAATCGACGCCGCGGGAAACTGTCATCTGGTATCATCCTCCTGCACGACAACGCACGCCCGCACACACCGCTGCCAAAACCAAAGAGAAGATTCAAGAGTCTCTTTGGGAACTCTTTGTCCACCCTCCGTACAGTCCCGACCTGGCACCAAGCCACTATTTCCTCTTTTTGCATTTGAAACGGTGGCTGAATGGACAACGATTTCAAAGCGACGATAAACTCAAGACGAGCGTTAGCAACTGCTTCAAGTCCCAGGCGGCAGACTTCTATGTCGAAAGGTTAAAGAAGCTGGTGCAGCGTTATAGCAACTGTAAAGATATGAACGGCGATTATGTGGAAAAGTAAGGTATATATGTAGGCACATATTACTGTCAATAAAAACCTTGCCTCATGGGCGATGTTGTTATTATGACCAAACGGACCTTAGTTTTGGAATATGCTTCATATACCGTTAACCAGATCTGCATTTCTTGTGTAGTACATTTTCATCCATCGCTGAACGTTTTACAAGATTATGCAAAATTCCTTCCGAATGAAGAGGATTTTAAAGGCTTATCCCAGAAAATGCAAGCTATACATTTTATTTGTCATGTAAATATAATTAATACATTGTATTTTAATCAAAATCGTTATAGACATTTTAGAGAATAAAATTCCGAAAAACCTTCTTTATAAAGGTTAATTTAGGGTGAAGTGATTTTCTTGAAAACTTTCATGTCGCATCTTCAGTAGTTACTAAACCTAAATACTAAGTTTGGTATTTATCCGACCTTTCGTTTTTAAGTATACTGTTCACAGACACAAGCACAAACGGAACCTTTTCTAAAAATCTGATGTGTTACACTCACATGATTTTCTCTACTCTTGTACAAACTATTTTTACAAACGCTTATTCTCCATATGCTTCATGTTAATCGAGATGTTAATCTTATTGCTAATTTTCTTGTAGATGCAAGGGGAATTGGTAGGCTTTAAACGATTGTCAAATATTTTAAGCGCTGGTTGCTATGTGGAATATTCCATTCTCTTTGCATTACCAGGACAAAAAAATCTGATGTGTTACACTCACATGACTTTCTCTACTCTTGTACAAACTATTTATATAAACGCTTATTCTCTATATGCTTCATGTTAATCGAGATATCGAGATGTTAACCCTATTGCTAATTTTCTTGTAGATGTAAGGGGAATATATATTTACAAGAGAAATATAGAAATACAATAGCCTTTAAGCACATACATATCTCTTAATAGCTGGTTGCTAGGTGCAGCACCATTCTCTTTCCCACAGATTAATACTCTTTGCATATCCAAGACAAAAAAATGAATAACGAATTCCCATTTGAGAAAATAAGTATTGAAAAATTTAATGAAATAACAAGCAATATCTCGAAAATGGTTCACTCAACAAAAAATGTATGACATAAATTGTGTATTTTAACGCGATCTACATTTTTTGTGTAGTAAAACTTTGTCTATCTCTTATGATTTACCAGTTATGCAAAAGGCGTTCACAATGAAGAATACTTTTGGAGACATTCCCAGAAGATTCAAGATATACATTTTATTTGTCATAAAATTATCTTAAACATATGATATTTTAATCAAAATCGTTAGAGCCATTTTTGAGAAAATTAAAATTTTCGAAAAATCTTCCATGTAAAGGGCAATTTGGGGTGGGGGATTTTCTTGAAAACCTTCGTGTCGCATATCTGGAAGATACTGAACCTAAATACCAAGTTTGGTGTTTATCCAACTGTTCGTTTCCGAGTTATGCTGTTCACAGACACACAGACACACACACAGACACACACGGACATGTTTCCAAAAATGCTTTTTTTGGATTCAGGGTGTCACAAAACATGTATTTCCGGTGAAATCTCGGTATCGAATTTTTGGGTGGAATACAATACTTCCCCTACTTACTATACGTAGTAGAGAAAGTAAAAATGAATAACGAATTTGGGAAAAAGTATAAGTATTGGAAAATTTAAGGGAATAACAAGCAATATCTCGAAAATGGTTCACTAACCAACAAAAAATGTATATAACATAAATTGTGTATTTTAACACGATCTACATTTTTTGTGTAGTAAAATTTTGTCTATCTCTTATGGTTTACCAGTTATGCAAAAGTCGTTCAGAATTAAGAATACTTTTGGAGACATTCCCAGAAAATTCGAGATATACATTTCATTTGTCATGAAAATATCTTAAACATATGATATTTTAATCATAATCGTTAGAGCAATTTTTGAGAAAATTAAAATTTTCGAAAAATGTTCCATGTAAAGGGTAATCTGGGGTAGGGGATTTTCTTGAAAACCTTCGTGTCGCATCTCTGGAAGATACTGAACCTAAATACCAAGTTTGGTGTTTATCCGACTGTTCGTTTCTGAGTTATGCTGTTCACAGACACACACACGGACATGTTTTCAAAAATGGTTTTTTTTTACTTTTTTTGGATTCAGGATGTCTCAAAACATGTACTTCCGGTGAAATCTCGGTATCGAATTTTTGAGTGGAATACAATACTTCCCCTACTTACTATACGTAGTACAGAAAGTAAAAATTTTTCTTTTTTAATTCAGGGGCCTCAAAATATATATTGCCGGTGACGTAATGAATTTTGGGTGCAATTCAATACGTTCTCTACTTACTATGTACATGGTATAGAAAGTAACATTTAAAAAATTCAGTCTCAGTATTCCTTTACATTTCATAAACCACTCAAAAAACGTGCGTACTAGATAGATACTGGCCACCACAAACTTCTGTCAACAATTTGTAAATTCTGTGGCAAATTTTGCGACTTTTGTGAAAAAGTTTACTTCAACATGTTGGTCTTCACTATGCATTATTCCGACAAAGCTCATACACACGATTCGCTTTTAACAGTGTTCACGGCCAGACTAACCGCTGCACGTGAGTGAAACTCTGAGTAACGATTTAGGTACGGTTTCTTTACTGCCACGCCTCGTATGACTTAGTACTGCCCATCTGTTTTGTTATCTCCCAATTATTCAAATTGATCACCTTTAAAGCTATACAGGGTGAGCAATATAAAATGTGCATCAACCTCGCTGAAGCAGAAGAAAGAGTCCGCTATAAGAGAAGCATGGAGCATATTTGCTCCTACAATATGAAGGTAATTGAGCCACAGAACCAGTTCCCCATCACAAGGGAAAGAGAAAAAGGCAGTGGGAATCTCATTAACGACGCTTCCCCTTTGTATTTGCTAATTTTGCTAACGACTTTCCTTCATTCGATACACATATTAGCGTCGGGGAATTTATCAAAATTACACTTCGTGTTTGGTGGCTACTCTTTGTGAGACGCTACATCAATTAACGCAGCCTTTCCTGTAACGCTGCTCAGGTTATGAAGCTGCTAACTGGGTTGTTTACAAAGGGTCACCAACATCACAAGGGGAGTCCACTGCTGAAAGAGGGAATACCAAAGCTTTCTGCCAAACTTAAAAAGAAGATAAATGAATTCAATAGTATTTCAGTTGAGATAAATTGTCTTATATGCATATATATATATATGATCTTTCAACAAGTGTGTCCTATCTTTAACATGTGATAGCTACCGTTGTTATTGGTTACAGCAGTCATTTCTTCATGTGGTTACAGTTGTTATTGACAAATAGCCATCGAACGTTACAGTATTCAGCAACGCGTAGAAATTGTGAAAATTTATTATCAAAATGGATCATCTGTTCGCCAAACCTTCCGTGTATTGCGTGAAGTTTACGGTGTGCATAATCGTCCCTGCGAGAGAACGATTCGGCGTTTGATCGATAAATTTGAAAGAAGTGGTTCTGTCAGCGATCAAAGAACGCCTGTAAGTAATCGACGTAACCACTCCAACGAAAACGTAGGTGCCGTTCGTGAGAGTGTACGCAAGAACGGAAACAAATCAATTGTTGCATCTGGACTTGAAGTTTCACGCTTAAAAAATGGTGTTAACTCAAGAATTAAAGCCCAACGACCATAGGTTGCGCCGTGTATTCGCTGACTGAGCTATGGAGCAATTGGAAGCTGACCCGGATTTTTGTCGAAAAATCATCTTCAGCGACGAAGCCCAGTTTTGGATGGATGGTTCTGTTAACAAATAAAATTGCCGCTATTGGAGCAATCACAATCCAATTCAGATTCAAGAACGACCACTTCATCCCCAAAAGGTTACTGTGTGGTGTGGATTTTGGTATGGTGGAATCATTGATCCATATTTATTCCAAGATGAAGATGGAGAAACTCTGACTGTCAATGGAGAAAGATAGCGGGTCCTTATAAGGGACTATTTTGGCCTCAACTGGATGGTTTGGATCTCAGAAACATCTGCTTCCAGCATTGGTGTCACATGTCATACTGCTCTCGAAACAATCGATCTTTTGAAGGAGGAGTTCAGAGGTTTCATCATTTCCCGTGGTGGTGATGTTAACTGGCCCCCGAGGTCATGTGATTTAACGCCGTTGGATTACTTCTTATGGGGTTATGTTAAATCTCGAGTTTATTTCAACAAGCCACAAACAGTAAATGATCTTATGAATAACATCACGCGTGTTATTCGTGAAGTTGGACCTAATTTATGTTCTTTTGTCATTGAAAATTGGGTCAACCGTATACGCGCAACCCAAGGAAGTCGCGGCGGTCACTTAACTGATGTTCTCTTCCACACGTAATGACATTAATTATGTTCCAAAATAAAAAAGAAATAAACCTCTATCATTTATTGAACGTGTTTTATTTAAGTTCAAAGATAGGACACTCCTGTTGAAAAACGCTTTATATGCAAATACATAGTGGCTCATACAAGCCATTGTTAGTTGAAGTTATTTTATACCGGATAGTGCGAATGCCAAAAGGTTTGCCCAAACAGAAATGCAAAAGGCACTCAATACCGACAGAGAGGAGACCGCTAAATGAAAGACCAATGCTTGAAAACGAACCCTTGAACTGCTATTACCTGTCCCAGAGCACATTCGGTAGAGAAACTCTCTGCTATACGAGATGTTCTGGGTTAGATTCCAATTGAACCAATTGTTTGATTCTAATTGCTGCAGCAAACGATTACACAAAATTATATTTGTATTGTATTTATTTATATATCTTTAAAGGTGCGTTAGAATTAATTTCTATTCGTGAGTTATTCATAATAAGAATGTGGAAAAACATGCCCGCCCCTTGGTGGACGAATTGATATACGAGACTCTCAGGCCCACGTTCTATCTAGAATCATCAATCATTTCTTGATATCATCTCTGTGCGTTCAAACAAAAATAAACAAAAACAAACAATCTGCAAAGTCAGATACTGCGTCTGAAAATGTTTAGAACACAGCCTTCAAGCCTCAGGTACATTGAACCATATACGTATGTTCCTTACTGAAGAACGTTACCCTTTTGTCTGAATGACTGGCTCGAACTGCAAGCAGGCGACCACGCAACACTTATCAGTACGAAACTACCAAGTAAACACATGCAGACAGCAGCACTACCTCAGTGAACTCCATTTTGTACTACCCGCACTGCACTTTTGAACAGCAGTGATGCAGTAATTTCTTTTGCACCTATGTATGCGGAAAACATAAAACTGCAAAGCACGGCTTGTTTGGACCACCTGGTATATATGTATTCATTATACCAGGTGAGTCAGCTGCCCCTAGGTATTCTTATATATGCAACCCGCAGTTTATAATCTAATGTGAAAACATTGACCCCTTTAGTATACAAACTGTTATTGTAGCTCTCCCTTCTATTCGATACTATACGCAACTAGCATTAATGATTAAAGCCCTGAATGAGAACGAAAGAGCTGCAAAGGCCTTAAAAATACGACGTTTCATGGATTTAACACTTGCAAGGAGATAGAGGAATGCTTTCCTGAAGAGCAGGATGGACTACGTGGGTTTTGGCCGAGTGGTTTAGCTGTCGGAATGTGGTGAAGCAAAGGTTAGTTTCGGAGGTTTGAATCTCATACAAACATCTCTCCTTGTGTTGATTTTCTGTATTTTGGTGTGCTAATTTATTTATTTTTGTTATTGGCTCTCCTGTGAGCCAAAGACAAGAATTACAATGTATATCATGTTTACCCTAATAATCTGTATCGTATCTGGTGTTGTAAACCGTGTTGCGTATTTAGCTTTCATTCTTTTGGGCGCATATCGACGATATTAAGTCTGACAACTTTTACTTTCTCTGCTACGTAGAGTATGTAGCGGAAGTATTGTATTCCACCCAAAAATTCGATACCGAGATTTCACTGGAAATATATGTTTTGAGGCCTCCTGAATCCAAAAAAGCGTTTTTGGAAACATGCCCGTGTGTGTGTCTGTCTGTGTGTCTGTGAACAGCATAACTCAGAACGAACAGTCGGATAAACACCAAACTTGGTATTTAGGTTCAGTATCTTCCAGATACAATTTTGATTAAAATGCCATATGTTTAAGATATTTATATGACAAATAAAATGTATATCTTGAATTTTCTGTGAATAGCTTTTGAAGTCCTCGTTATTAGAATTTGTGTAATCTTGTATAGCTGATAAACGTTAAGCGATAGACGAAATCGTACTACATAAAACATGTAGATCTCTTTAAAACACACAATTTATTTCAAATAAGGTTTTTTTGTGCCATCAGCCATTTCTGAGATATCCGTTATTAATGGTTCGAATTATTCATTTCTTGGTCATTCTTTAAAGTCCTTTCAACATTCAGTTGTTTCTCGCGATTGCATACAAACAATATGAATTTTAAGGCCAGCATATATATAGCGTCTAGTTCTTAAACATTTGACTATAGCTGTTCTCTTTGCATCTATAACGAAATGTGTAATGTAGCTATTTCTGCAAAGGTTTATTTGGATTAAATAATAGTAGAATGAAAATAGCTTTATTAACAATAGCTTATATACTCACTAATAAACGATATAGAGTAGAGAAAGTCGTGTGAATGTATCACTTCAGAATTTTTTTTTTACTTTCTCTACCACATACGCAGTAGGTAGAGAAGGTATTGCATTCCAGCCAAAAATTCGATGCCCAGATTTCACCGAAAATATACATTTTGAACCCCGAATAAATAACAAAAATTCTGACATGATACATTCACATGAGTTTCTCTACCCTCTAGCGTTTACGAGTAGGGTATACAAAGTATTCTTACTAAAGTTTACTTATTACTTTCTCTACTACGTATAGTAAGTAGGGGGAGTATTGTATTCCACCCAAAATTTCGATACCGAGATTTCACCGGAAATACATGTTTTGAGACCCCCTGAATCCAAAAAAAGCATTTCTGGAAACATGTCCGTGTGTGTCTGTGTGTGTATCTGTGTGTGTGTGTGTGTGTGTGTGTGTGTCTGTGAACAGCATAACTCAGAAACGAACAGTCGGATAAACACCAAACTTGGTATTTGGGTTCAGTATCTTCCAAGGATGCGACACGAAGGTTTTCAAGAAAATCCCCCACCCCAGAGTACCCTTTACATGAAAGATTTTTCGAAAATTTTAATTTTCTCAAAAATGGCTCTAACGATTTTGATTAAAATATCATATGTTTAAGATATTTTTATGACAAATAAAATGTATATCTTGAATTTCCTGGGAATGTCTCCAAAAGTATTCTTTATTGTGAACGACTTTTGCATAACTGTTAAACCATAAGAGGTAGACAAAATTTTACTGCACAAAAAATGTAGATCGCGTTAAAATACACAATTTATGTCATATACATTTATTTGGGGCATGAACCATTTTCGAGATATTACTTGTTATTCCCTTAAATTTTCAATACTTATTTTCTCAAATGGGAATTCGTTATTCATTTTTTTGTCTTGGATATACAAAGAGTATTAATCTGTGGGAAAGGGAATGGTGCTGCACCTAGCAACCAGCTATTAAGAGATATGTATGTGCTTAAAGGCTACTGTATTTCTATATTGCCCTTGTAAATATATTTTTCCCTTACATCTACAAGAAAACTAGCAATAAGATAGAGTCTGCAAATGTTTAACTCGATTAACATGAAGAATATGGAGAATAAGCGTTTGTAAAAATAGTTTGTACAAGAGTAGAGAAAGTCATGTGAGTGTAACACATCAGATTTTTTTTTATATCAGCTTCATTTTAATCCAAATAAATCTTTGCAAAAATAGCCGTATTACACATTTCGTTATAGATTCAAGGGGAACTGTGATTTCACATTTTTAACAACTGGACACTATATGCTGGCCTTAAAATTCCACACTTTTTCCATGTAATCACGAGAAGCAATTGAATGTTTAAGGACTTTAAAGAACGGCCAAGTAATCGACATTGGATCCATTAATAACGGATAATTCTGAAATGGCTTATGCCACAAAAAGCTTACTTGAAGTAACCTGTGTGTTTTAAAGAGATCTTCATTTCCTGTGTAGTACATTTTCGTCTATCGCTTAACGTTTAGCAGTTGTACAAGATTATACAAAATCTCCTCCAAGTGAAGTGGATTTGAAAAGCAATTCCCACAAAATTAAGATATGAATTTTATTTTGCATGTAGATATCTCTAATATATGGTATTTTAATCCAAAATCCTTAGAGGCAGTTTATTTTTAGAAAATCAAACATTTCTAAATATCTTCCATGTAAAGGGTAATGTGGGATGGGGGATTTTCTTGAAAATATTCGTGTCACATCCTTGGAAGGTACTTAACCTAAATACCAAACTTGGTATTTATCTGACTTTTCCTTTTTGAGTTATGCTGTTCATAGACACACAAACACACACACATACATACATACATACATACATACATACATACATACATACATACATACATACAGAAACGCACACACACCCACACACGGAACTTTTTCTAAAAATGCTTTTTATTTTGTTTTAGGAGGCTTAAAAGCATATATTTCCGGTGAAATCTCAACATAGAATTTTTGGGTGTAATAGAATACTTCCTCTACTTACTATACGTAGAAGAGAAAGTAAAAAAAAAAATTTTTAGAAAAAGGTCCATGCGTGTGTACCTGTGAACAACATAAATCAGAAACGAAAAGTCGGATAGATACCAAACTTGGTATATAAGTTCAGTATCTTGTAAGGATGCAATAAGAAAATTTTCAAGAAAACCCCACAACTAACTACACTTTACGTAGAGTATTTTACCAAGTTTTTTATTTTCGCAAAAATTGTAATAACGATTTTGATTACAATACGATATATTAAAGATATTTACATGACAAACAAATATCTGAGAATAGCCTTTGAAGCCCTCCTCATTCAGAAGGAATTTTATATAACCACATATAACTGGTAAACATTAAGCGACAGGTGAAAACTACTACAAAAAATCTGATGCGACGCATTCTAATGACTTTCTCTATCCTCTATCATTTATTAATGAGTATACAAACTATTATTACTAAAACTTATTTTCCTATCTACTACATTTTAATCCAAATAAACCTTTGCAAAAATAGCTACATTACACATTTCGTTATAGATACAAAGGGAACAGCGATAGTCAAATGTTTAAGAACCGGACGCTATATGCTGGCCTTAAAATTCCATCCTGTTTCCATAGCATCGCGAGAAACAATTGAATATTTACAGGACTTCAAGAGAATGGCCAAGTATTCAACAATTCGAACCATTACTAACGGAGATGTGAGAAATGGCTTATGCCAACAAAAACTTATTTTAAATAAATTGTATGTTCTAAAGAGATCTACATTTTTTGTGAAGTACGTTTTCGTATATCGCTTAAAGTTTACCAGTTATATAGGATTATACAAAATTCCTTCCGAATGAAGAGGACTTCACAGGATATTACCAGAAAATTGAGATGCACATTTTATTTGCGATGTAAATATATTTAAATATGGTATTTTAATCAAAATCGTTAGTCTTTTTTTTTAGAAAATCAAAAATTTCAAAAACTTCTTACATGTAAGGAGTAGATTGGGGTAGAACGATGTCCTTGAAAATCTTAGCGTCGATTCTTTGGAAGGTGCTGAATCTAAGTGCGAAGTTTCATATTTATCGCAGTTTTCCTTTTTTGAGTTATGCTATTCACAGGTAAACATACACACACACATGTTTTTAGTGCTTTTTTCATTCAGGGAGCTCCAAGGCATGTATTTGCGGTGAAATCTCAGTATCAAACTTTTGGTGGAATACAATATCTTTGTAGATAACATGCAGATATCTTTAAAACACAATTTATTTCAAATATCTTTTTGTGGCATAAGCTATTTCCGAGATATCCGTTATTGATGGTTCGATTTGTTAAATATTTCTGTCATTCTTTTCTAGTCATCATCTTTTAAAACCCAGCACATAACGTCCAGTTCTTAAATATTTGTCTCTCGGTATTCCTTTTGTATCTATAATGAAATGCTAATGTACCTATTTCCGAAAAGGTTGATCTGGATTAAAATGAAGTGGATAGAAAAATAATCTGATGTGTTACACTCTCATGACTTTCTCTACTCTTTTACAAAGTATTTTTGCAAACGCTTATTCTCCATATGCTTCATGTTAATCGAGATGTTAATCTTATTGCTAATTTTCTTGTAGATGCAAGGGGAATATGGTAGGCTTTAAGCGATAGTCAAATATTTTAAGAGCTGGTTGCTAAGTGACGCATTCCATTCTCTTTGCATTACCAGGACAAAAAAATGAATAATGAATTCCCACTTGAGGAAAAAGTATAAGTATTGGAAAGTTTAAAGGAATAACAAGCAATATCTCGAAAAAGGTTCACTCAACAAAAAAATGTATATGACATAAATTGTGTATTTTAACGCGATCTACATTATTTGGTGTAGTAAAATTTTGTCTATCTCTTATGGTTTACCAGTTATGCAAAAGTCGTTCACAATAAAGAATACTTTTGGAGACATTCCCAGAAAATTCGAGATATACAATTCATTTGCCATAAATATGTGTTAAACTTATGGTATTTTATTCAAAATCGTTGGAGCCTTCCAAAGGTATTCTGGGGTGGGGATTTTCTTGAAAAGCTGCGTGTCGCATCTCTGGAAGATACTGAACCTAAATACCAAGTTTGGTGTTTATCCGACTGCTCGTTTACGAGTTACGCTGTTCACAGACACACACACTGACATGTTTCCAAAAATGCATTATATGCATTCAGTGCACCTCAAAACATGTATTTCCTGTGAAATCTCAGTATTGAATTTTTGGGTGGAATGCAATACTTCCCCTACTTACTATACGTAGTAGAGAAAGTAAAAATCTGTCGTAAGAATAGTTTGTATTTCCACTAATAAGCGAGAGAGGAACCAGAAAGTCGTGTGAATGTAACACATCATACCTTTTTTTAACCTGATCATCATGGAGTACCTGCTGAAGCAACCGAGACTCCTAACATTAGTTGAGGTAAAAGGAACTGTGAGCGAGCCTTTGTGGTACTTGCTCTATAAACCTAATAGGCTATTAGTACGAATGTCGGAGAAAGAAATTCTATAAGAAGAATCATACAAAGGTGGAACAACAACTAACAAAGAAAAGCAAAGCTTTCGAAGTTTTGCGAGGTCAGCGTATTCTTATTTTAGACTTGGTACTTCATTCTTTCGCTTTTTTGAGAACAATTTTGTGTGTATACAGATAACGGTTACGTGGGGAGGGAGAATACATAATGAGATTCCAATACCCTTAATGTTGACTGAATTTAGTTTCAAATATTACAGTGGCTGTGGAAAGTATTCGTCTCCAATTTAAACAATTGTAGCAGCCAAACTAAGGGAGAGAAATTATCATTTTTAATATGCAGAAAGAAGAAACTTTGTTACAGCTTATGCCTTCTGGTGTTTATCAACATTTTCAGATTGCACTCGAGGACTTTAAAGTAGATAGATTGCTTTAGTTTAACTGTCCCAGTAAGGGCGCCAACTTGAAATAGTCTTTATGTTGGAGTTTATGTATTTATTTAGCTTTTGAAGAGGATGGTTTGTTTTTGCCTCGGCTGCGTCAGTATTACTTTAGAGACCCGTTTCTCTTAATCAGGATGTGGTGCGACAAGAATGTAGGCTTACACAGATTTTAAGTTTAAATTCACCTCTTTTTATTAATCCTTGACACAAATTATATAACACTACACTGATATTAAGAGCTGTGAGATTCTTTAATTTAATACTTGCACTTTGTTAACGCGTATACACAATTTTACGATTCACACGAATAGGTAATATTTCTTTAGAGAACACATCTTCCATCCGGTCACTACCAAGGTCTGCAGGCAACTGAACATATTTCAATCGACTAAACCCGTAAAATTCTGTACTTCAAGTCTGTGATTGCCTAATCCAACTCCAATAGAATACCTACATTTTACTAAAGCTGGTTGTTGATTGGCTATTTTTTAAACTGTCACCAAATTTACATTATCGTTCCTCTAATCATGACTAGTAACATTTAAACTCTCAAACACATTACTGCCTCAAGGTTACCTTATTGTTACCTCATTGTTAGCAACTTTAAACTTATTCTCACAGCTCTTACCTTATTAACTTACGTAATGCATTCACATAACACTATTAAAATAATATAAGCATATGCAATGACTGTTACATACATATTTTTACTATTATTACATACATATTGCTTCAAGGGGGACTGCTATTGAATTTACATATTATATAATTTAATTTAAATAATTCAAGCGTTAAAAATACTGCCTCAACTTAAAGTTCTCAAAGCCCTAGCAGCAAAGAGTTGGGGAGGTGATTTCAACGTCCTAATTCAAACTTATCGAACCACTATTCGCTCCAAGATAGATTATGGCTCTAATGCACACGTCTCCGACATTCTCTACTCTCTCCGAGCGGGATAGCTCAGGCGGTAACGTCTGTGACCGCATTCGGGAGGTCGCGGTTTCGATTCCCGCGGCTGACCTTCCTGACCCATGGGTTTTTCGGAGGTTTTCCCGGGTCGCTAGGTTAATTATAAACCCCGTATTTCCTGTCCCTCCATTTCACCTCCATTCTCATTTCACTACACATTTCATCTGCTTGGTCTGTTTCAGGGTTGAAAGTGTCGGCGGGAGTCTCGGCGTTGCATGGCAGGGGAATACGATGCTCTTTGTCCCCCCTCCCGGAATAGGGGACGGTCTCCGGTCCCGGAGGAGAGCCGGCTGCACCAGCTGCCATCAGAGGAGCTTCAATCTGTAAAAGGAAGGGACCCTGCCCTTTGCTCTGCCGTGCTTCCTGTACTGGCCGCCCTCTGTATCCTCTCACCTCACCCCTTCCTCAGGGACTTAGGCACAAAAGATCTTGTAGGTGAGGTGCTAAATCCTCCTCTGTACCTACCCCTGACGCGTTTGGGAGGTCCCGGTTTCGATTCCCAGTGGCCTCCCGTCCTGACCATGTGTTGCTCGTGATGTTCCTTGGTTGACACAGGCGAATGCTGAAGTAGTGTATCCTACTACGGATTTCCTCTTTCCCCCCATTTCCTCTCATTTCATTTCCCTTCGTGTCTCAGATTGACTCCGGAGCTGTGGTTCGGTCGGTGTCGGGCAGATAGCGCTTTTGGAACTTGTTTTTGGCCCTGCTAGAGGGAAGCCTGTCGAGCCTCCCGTGCTGGGTCATGTTTCCCTGGTCGCAGTAGAGCGACGTCTTCAAGCGACCCTCCCGTGGCCGGGTGGCCAAACCTGGAACTGCTAGGAAAGTTTGCGCGTTACTGTTGACTTGAGCCGCCTAGCTCTGCAACCCATATGTCTGCTGAGGATCCCTTTCCTCCCGGGGGTGTATGCACAACAGATACATTAAGGTCGAGTGCCAGGTATCTCCTCCGTTGATTAGTCCTATCCTATTCCATCCTCTGCTCTCAAAATTGTTGATACCGCACAGAATAGCAATAACTATATGTCAGCGCCAATCAAGAAGATGATTGACAGTTTCTAACCACGTGGCGGTAAGCTTTAAATGAATGGGAAGGGATGGATACGTCATAGCGGTCGTCATAGCAACGATTAGAAGGCCCAATTAGAACTAAGACGTTTCCATAGCAACGATAAACGCAAAAGCCTTGTTGCCAATACTGTAACACGTGATTAGCATGACGTGCCTGGCGAGCGACCGTTGCAGTAACATGACTGCACGTCTTATCTTCTGCTGTCGCTGCAGTTATAAACAATGCTTCCTTTAGCCACAGCTGAATGTATTTACATCAGTTTAGATATTGCCTGTGTACTGACAAGTTATTTTGCATCATTCTATTTGTATGGTTATTTGCTTTGTGTTTACCTGTGTTTACAATATCCAAAAAATAGTGGCAAAGACTGCGAGCCAAACGAAAAACTGAACGTACTCGATAACCGAATAAAATGTATTTGGTAAAGATATATCAATTAAAGGACAAGAGCGGGAAATAATGTGTTCTGTGACAGAATCAGCGGCATTTTCCCCATTAGAATAAGTAGGTATCAACATTTCAGACCTTCGCAGCCAAAATGTCTTCATATACGAATATAAATAATACCTGCCCTACAATGCAGATACAACCCACTCGCCTTCGTACACAATTCTAACGCGCTCTACACGTGGTCGCGATAAGCGGCAACGTCGCCCCTCTCTCTCTCCGCGAAATGGCAATCCCTTTCTTCTTTGGCAGCGAGCATAAGGTGCCTTTCATACAATCCCTATCTGCAGCTCGAAGCTAATGCAACTCCGCTATATTATAGATGAATACTTCTGAATTATGCTGCGAAAATTGCTGCAATGTCCACAACTGAAATACATCGGTAAACGTTCCATTATAATAATGGTTCATCTCTATCATATCTGTACATCACCTTTTATGGCCGAGATTCTGACTATCTCAACATGTTCAATCTACTTCCACCTGAAATGATTTCACGTTCCCAACCAGATAATATTGCACCATGGACACTAAGACGTCTTTAATTGCTGAGTTTTATACTTTATTTTTTACTTTCTCTACTACGTATAGTAAGCAGGGGAAGTATTGCATTCCACCCAAATATTCGATACCGAGATTTCACCGGAAATATATGTTTTGAGACCCCCTGATTGCAAATAAAGCATTTTAGAAAGATGTACCTGTGTCTATCTACGTGTTTGCCTGTGTGTTTGTGAACAGTGTAGCGGGAAATCGTCGTTGGGCGACGTTTGTAGCGGGAAACGGTGCTGTGCGCTATTTGTAGCGCGAAATCGTCGATCCTTGGGTGTGAGGTTGCCTGTTGCAGTGTTCTTCTTCCTCGTTTATTTGTGCTGGTCGGTTGTTGCGTATTCTATTCCTAACTATATCTAATTATTAATTCTCAGGTTATTGTGGGTGAGGCAAGTTTAAGAAATACACTGCAATTTTCCCTTAATAAATGAAGTTTATTCACAATCGAGATAATTATGGGCGGCTAGGTTTTCCCATTATTATAATTCCCACTTTAAATTAGTCAGGAGCCTAGCTATCTGCACACGCATTCCCACCCACGTGCATCTATAGCACCTCGTGTCGACGTGAATTCTTGAAGATCAGTGATAGAGAGAGAGAGAGTGAGTGAGCTCTGAGGCCTTGCCTGCCCTTATCTACGGGAGCCTAGTGACGCTCACCTCTGCGTTTAAAAATGTAACGACATTTCCTATTGGCTCTCAGACCGCGTTACCTTAACATGTATGAGAATGTGTGGCTTCAGATCCGTGCGTTTAAGCGCCATCTTGTAGCGTTGTGGAGCCAGTTCCATATCTCCGTCTCTTTCTTTTCTCTATCTGTCTCTTTCTATTTCTCCGTATCGTTACCGGTTCCCTGCCTGTTGGCTTGGTGAAAGGTACCCTCTTTATGCTTTCCTGGAATTCTTGGTAGCTCGCCTGTTTCTTACAATCAACTCTGTACAAATGTTAGATGTTGAATATTTTAACATGTTAGTGAATTAAAGTATTACTGTACAATTCTTATATGTATGGTTCCCCTTTTATATGTACAATTCCTATATATATAATATATATCCCCTTTCAACAGCATAACTCAAAAACCAAATAGCTCTAACGATTTTGATTAATATACCATGTATTAAAGATATTTACATGACTATAAGATGTATATTTTTAATTTTCGGGAAATAGCCTATGGAGTCCTCTTCAATCAGAGGAAACCGTGTATAATCTTGTATAACTGGTAAAGTTTAGGCGATAGACGATAACGTACTGCACAGAACGCATAGATCCCTTTTACAGCACACAATTTATTTAAAATAAGTTTTTGTGGCATAAGCAGTTTCTGAGATATCCGTTATTAATGGTTCGAATTGCTCGTTTCTTGGTCATTCTCTTAAAGTCCTTTCAGTTGTTTCTCGCGATTACATGGAAACAGTATGGAATTTTAAGACCTTCACAAAGCGTCCATTCTTAAACATTTGACTGTCGCTGCTCTTTTTTTAGTTCCATTTATACTCGCCTTTAACTACATTAGTCTTATCGGCGACCTTTCCTTTGGAACTTATTACCAATTGCAAATGCGTTAACTGGTGTAACTCTTGTCGTTGGGTTTCTTGCATTATATCACATTCACACTCTCATTCATACTTCCAGACTCTGGGAATAATGTTAGCTAGAGAAAAACTCCCACCCCCAGGCGAGAATCGAACAGGGGACCCCTCGCACAGCAGTAAGGGGATCTACCGACTGAGCTACGGGGCCAACCACTGCTGCTCCCTTTGTATCTATAACGAAATGTCTAATGTAGTTATTTCTGCAAAAATTTATTTGGATTAAAATGTAGTAGATATAAAAATAAGTTTGAGTACGAATAATACCCTCATAAACGATAGAGGGTAGAGAAAGACATGTGAATGTATGGCATCAAACGTTTTTGAAAATTGCAACGATTTAAAAACCTTTACAAGTTTGGTGTTTACAAAGGTATTTTACATGCGTTTATTAGAAGTTTTTTATACAATACCTGAAATTGTAGTGAAATTGTCTTTCGAACTGACGAATGACGCTTTCGCTTAATTTCCTCATTAAAGCCTCATTTCTTAGGACATAATAGATTTTCTCCTTCGCTTGATCACTGCCAATAATACCAAACCTCCAGCACTTACCTCGCCCCTATCCGTTCATAATACGTTTTATTTTCTAAAAAATGACAAGCGATTTTTATTACACTTCCAAATGTTTAACATATTTGCAAATTGAGTTTTTATTTCTGGACGCTGTTTAACTACTATCGTCCTTAGCGTCCCATTCTATATTGTGCGTGAAAGATCGGTAATTTTGTTCAGAGATCTCTTTATCAGGCTTGAGGTTCTTTCACGTGCCGAAATCTACGACACAGGACCACCGGTTTTACTTCCCTTCCGAAGGAACGATTTTTACAACCGAAAAAATCCATCGCCCTCCTCCGGGTTTAATCCCGCGACCTTGGGAACTAGAGGCTAGCACGGTACCACTAGTCAAGATATTTGCATGACCATTAAAACCTATATTGTGACGCAGCGGCCATGGCTCAAGGATATCTGGAGGTCGGTGCCGGCAGTCAGAGTAAATAAGATAACTGCCGCTTTCCAGCACAAATACCGGACGCGCTATCGGGAGATGACTAGAACTTTCTGAAAGCTTCTTCACCCCGCTCCAGAAAGTGTGTCGAAATAGTTCTAGAACATTCGAGAACCTTCTGTGGAAGATTCCACTGTCTACATAAACGAGCGCTCTCGCGAAAGCCAGTCAATGCGTGTCGAGTGCGACAGAGTGGAGTTGAGTCAAGCAAGTGTGCGTGTGAGTTAGCGACTGGTGCGATTCTCCGAGCAAGTTGGTGACGACTGTTGAGACGTGCAATGGAGGTCTTGTGTTCGACTCTCGAGTAAAGTGAACCGTCCAGCATTAAGAGGCTGTGTCACCAAGGAAGTGAAGTGAGCGAATTGAGCTAGTTCACCTTAGGAAGGGAGTGAATTTGGATAGATGTCCTCTTTGTGGAGAGGCAGATAATGACTTACATTATATAATTGAATGTGAAGAAACTAAGTTGTGCAGAGATCAGTTTTTACCTAAAGAATGGGAGAATGTTAACAAAGAAGTATTAAAAGCTAGGATAATGAAATACAAAAGGAGAGGGATATAAAAAGAATAGGAGAATATATGGGGAGAGTAAGAGAAAAATGGTTTAAGAAAAATAAAGCAATATGAATTTGTTATGACCCACCACGCATAAATAGCCACGGTGTTAAAATGCATAATGGACCAAAGAAAGAAAAATAGCAACTCAAAGTAACGTATTAAAAATTGTAAGATTTTTGTATAGCATTATGGAAATAAATACATACATAGTGAAGTGAAAGTGTCAACGAAGTAAACTTAAAATAGTGACAGTGGGAACTGAGTGAAAATTTGTAAAAACTTGACAAAGTCACAATATCCTTAATTTACTGCCAATAGTCTTAAGGTCCTCTTCGCTCTGAATGAATGTTGTATAAAAGCTGGTTCACAGCACCCGAGAACGGTAAGCAATCAACATACAAAATTTTGCCTTACAACAGCCTGGTAACGAGAACGGGAACGCATACCGATGTTCATATCGATCACAAAGTGGAAAGTCGATTTTGCGCATTGCGATTTCATTTCTTTTTATCTGATCAATGATATTTTTGCTTTCTCTACTACGTATTGTAAGTAGGGGAAGTATTGTATTCCACCCAAAAATTCGATACCGAGATTTCACAGGAAATACATGTTTTGAGGTGCACTGAATAAATATAAAGCATTTTTGTAAACATGTCCGTGTGTGTGTCTGTGAACAGCATAACTCAGAAACGAACAGTCGGATAAACACCAAACTTGGTATTTAGGTTCTGTATCTTCCAGAGATGCGACACGAAGGTTTTCAAGAAAATCCCCTCAGCCCAGATTACCCTTTACATGGAAAATGTTTCGAAAATTTTAATTTTCTCAAAAATGGCTCTAAAGATTTTGATTAAAATATCATATGTTTAAGATACTTTATGGACAAATGAAATGTATATCTTGAATTTTATGGGAATGTCTCCAAAAGTATTCTTCATTGTGAACGGCGTTTGCATAGCTGGTAAACCATAAGGGATAGACAAAATTTTACTACACAAAAATGTAGATCGCGTTCAAATACGCAATTTATGTCATATACATATTTTTTGTTGAGTGAACCGTTTTCGATATTGCTCGTTATTCCCTTAAATTTTCCAATACTTATACTTTTTCCCAAATTCGTTATTCATTTTTTGTCCTGGTAATGCAAAGGGAATGCAATACTGCACATAGCAACCAGCTCTTAAAATATTTGACTATCGCTTAAAGCCTACCAATTCCCCTTGCATCTACAAGAAAATTAGCAATAAGATTAACATCTCGATTAACATGAAGCATATGGAGAATAAGCGTTTGTAAAAATAGTTTGTACAAGAGTAGAGAAAGTCATGTGAGTGTAACACATCAGATTTCTCAGGGCAGAAATATTGTATTTAACATACATAACTTTAAAAAAACTCCAATTTGATACATTCGCATGATTTTCTCTACCTCCTAACTTTATTAGTGGGTATACAAACAATTCTTACTAAAGCTTATTTTTCTATCTAATACATTTTAATCGAGATAAACCTTTGCAGAAATATCTGCATTACACATTTCGTTACAGATACAAAGGGAACAGCGATAGTCAAATGTTTTAACAACTGGACGCTATATGCTGGCCTTAAAATTCCACTCTTTCCAAGACATCTCGAGAAACAAGTGAATGTCGACAGGACTTTAAACAATGACAGAGTATTGAACAATTTGAACTATTAATAACAGATACCTTAGAAATGGCTTATGACACAAAAAGTTGTTTAAAATAAATTGTGTGTTTTAAATAGATGTACTTTTTGTGTAATAGGTTTTCGTCTATCGCTTAACGTTTACCAGTTTGTAAACCCTCCGAATGAAGAGGACTTCGTAAGCTATTCCCAGAAAGTTCGAGATATACGTTTTGTTTGCCATGTAAATATGTTTAATACACGGTATTTTAATCAAAGTCGTTAGAACCATTTTTTAGAAAAGAATAATTTTCGAAAAATGTTCCATGTAAAGGGTAGTTGGGGTGGAAGGATTTTCTTGAAAATGTTCGTGTTGTATCCTTGGAAGACACTGAACTTAAATGCCAAGTGTGGTAGTTATCTAACTTTTCGTTTTTAAGTTGTGCTGTTCACAGACATACGGACACACACGCGCGGATAATTTCCAAAATGCTATATTTGGATTCAGGATGCCTGAAAACATGTATTTCCTATTAAGTATCGGTATTGAAGTTTTGGGTGAAATGCATTATCTTCTCTACCCATTAGGTAAGTGGTAGAGAAGGTGGTTCCTTCGGAACCTGGATTTCCTTGACTCACAACCACCTGTAACTCGGTGGGCACATCGCTACAGGCTGCAGTATACTACGTTCAATATTACGAAATGTTGTTGTAATTAATGCCTTTAACGAGCGAAAAATGATGCTAAATGTGCAGTCAATAAAATAAGTTCACCAGTTTTGTTCTTAGATCTTTTCATATATTCAGAATCATTTCATTAATATCGCAACTATAGGGTAGTTAAATTATATTCGAATCCACTCGTGGCCTCTCTCTACTGCCTGAAACAGCAGGCAGTCGCCGGGGTAATTACGCCGGTAGAGGTGGTCTAAAATCCTTACCTTATAATAGATGCTGGAAATGTTGACTTTCTGCTCTCAAACAGGCAGCATATCTCGTGTAAATGTTCTCATTCCTTCTACGAAGTTCAGCAATAGGAATTCTTGTGAGTTCTTGCACAATGTTTTCTCTAAGTTCCTGTAGTGTGCGAGAATTGGAACGACACACTTTGCCTTTTAAAGAACTCCATAAATAAAAATACAACTCATTAGACCAGGAGAACGAGGGGGCCACAAATCAACACTAATTATTCTGTCATCAAACACCTCTTTTATTGCATATGATGATTCGGCAGCCGTATGTGCTGTTGCAGAACCTTGCTGGAACCAACCATACGATTTCTCTTCTTCTGTCACGCGATTGCAAAATGGCCTCGGAATTAACCTATGATATCGCTCTGCATTTATTGTTTCATCAAAGAATGTGGGCCCTATTATTCTTCTAGCACTCATCGCACACCACACTCCAACTTTCTGATCATAATGGGGCGTTTCATCACAAAAATTCCTGTTGTTGCTGAGTTTCGGAGAGTGAGCGATAAAATTAACACGAGATATTCTGCCTGTTTGAGAGCAGAAGGTCAACAATTTCAGCATCTATTATAAGGTAAGGATTTAGTCCGCCTCTGCCGGCGTAATTTCCCCGGTGACTGCCAGCTGTCTCACGCAGTAGAGAGAGGCCGTGAGTGGGTTCGAATATAATTTAACTACCCTATAGAATACCATACATATTGCAAGCATATACACTAAAAATACCAGAAGCGCTTGAGGCAATAAAACAGGTTTCAGCAACATTGAGTAAGGCATAAAGCTGGGCCTGTTAAGAAAGGGTGACAAAGAAACTTAAAAGTATTCTAGAGAATAATTCAGGGTACGCAGAAATATGTAAAACGAGGGACGCGTTGCTGAGATAGGGAATCTCAAACAAGTCTGATATTTCGTTTTTTATTTGCTCCTACTATGTGGGTGATGTGGAAGGTAATTTTTTCAAAATATAAAAGCTGTCTAGGTGGCAGTCGCATGCGATTTATGTTCCATGTCAGAAATACATTATTGTACGTTGTAAAACTCACGATGTAACAGAAAAGTCAATGTAGGTAACTCACATTCTTGTACATTAATACCTTAATTAAATAATTAGATAATCTTATTGCACACCAGCAATAGCTATATCTATATTGTTTTCTTCCGATACACTGTAATCCTGATCTACCTGCTTTGGAAGCAGGGTGTAGTGCCTTCAACTGTTCATATTTGTTTACAGAGAACACTGCATTCGCTTTCATCTTCCCTCGCCACCAAACCTGGGTGTGTTTCTAACTTGATGGTTTACTTACTAAAATCCGTTCTTGCCTGATCAGAACACATTAAGGACAGGTTTCACCAATCGATGTTAAAAATAATCGAACATCTTGTTTGTTAACAATGTGTTCAAGCTGGAAAGGTAGAATCAGACGACTGAAAAATGCAATGCCATCGCCGGTATTTGAACCACGGTTTCCGTCCGGCTGCTCTAACCACAGAGCTACCATGGCAATATGCCGGTACGATATTAAATTCCCCAATGCATTTTCCTGGCGATGGCATTGAATTTTCCAATCGTCTGGTTTTACCTTCCAAACCTCGTCCAACACACGGCTTGAGTGGAAGAACAATTAATTCCAAGTGTTCAAAGTTTAACATAATATTAAAACTTTTGCGTTTCGTCAAGCTTTTACAGCAAATTGTTAGCTAAGATTTTGTTAACGTCAAAGACAACTGTGAACGCTAGCTTTCGAGAAGGCGGTGGCCGAACTACACTACTTCTGAACGTGCTCCGATGCGCTTTTGTCTGCGTATCGTTGCGCACGCTATCTCCATGTGATGTTCCCGATTTTTTGAGGTTAGAATCGCGTTGTCAACTGAAATAAATGTTTCACCGTTTGAAACGCATTAATTAACATCTGATTAACAAGTATAGACATATTATCAAGTGCGAAAAATCCGACAGTCTTACATTAAAAGATAAGCTTGCAGCCTGGGACAAAACCTGCGACTAATTTTTCTCCTAAGCCCATTAAACAACTGTGACTATTTTATGCTAACAAAGTGCGGCAAAGAGCTTTTAAAACCGGTGGTGGACACTGCATTGAAACTAAAGTCGACGAGAATGTGTTATCGGGATTAATCAAGCAGACCCGAAAAAAAATACTTTTTCCTTCTTTAAGCAATTGCTTTGGAAACCTTCCGTATAAACCCACAAACGATAGCTTTGGAAGTATGTGGCAGTAATTTGTATCACAATAATGTAAATGCCAGAGTGATTGTAGTGTAAATAAGCATTATTGTATGACATTGATTTGAGATGTTTGTTAATTATAAGCGTTGTTAGGAAATAAGTTTACACGGCCTCACTGAAACTGACAATAAGAGCGAGTAACAATGAGCGAGGGGGTGAGTTGTTTATCAATTAGAAGAGAGAAACAAATGACGTCAGATTGGCGCGCTTTTCTGTAGAAATGGAGGGAATATCTTCCTTAGAGCATATGTTTTCGTAATTTTTGATTGGATATAAAAATAGACGCTAATGTTGGCGCGTTTTATTAACCAATAGCAGCTCGGTTATAATCTTTAGGCATTTCGGGGTGTGGGAGTATAAAAAGCTAAAGCCAGAGGAAAGTATCGCCCAGTTCAACAAAATCATCCACGCGTTACACGTCGCTCAGTCCAACAGAAGCATTCGCGTGTAATACGTCGATCAGTTCAACATAAGTATTCGTGAGTTATACTTCGCGTAGTTCAACGGAAGCATACATAAAGTACACGTTACGCAATTCTACAGAATCTCTCGCGTCTTAAAGTTTGTTATAAATGTGAAACACGCGAATTAATAATGTGCAGTAAATAAGTGATTATAGTGATATTAGAAAATATAACAGTTTCAGTCTGACGTGTATCAAGAGTCAATATGTGTACTTAATTAATTGTGACGGTAATAAAAGTGTAAAAACAAATTCTTTTATCAGTGTTATCTTTGAGTAACAAATCCTTTCCGTTTACACACCTTGATCAAGAGATATGCTCGACCGAGAAACAATAGCTAGCCGGAGGACAAAGAACCCAACATTCAAACTATTAATACAATAACAGGCGCCCAGCAAAAGATAACACGAATTGACCGCGACAAATTGGCTTCCATACGTGGTGCAGATAAACATGAAGCATCTTCCAACTACCAACAAATACTCAACTTCAAATTGGCTCCACAACGTGGGGCGAACAAATATCATACTTCAAGTACCAGCATTATTACTCACTAAGCAAATGAAAAATGTTGGTAGCATAAACTCTAAGCACCTAATTAATATAGGAGAAAGAGGCGTGCTTCTGTTGGAATTATTCTAACTCCTCGTATTTCCCATAAAACAATGCTCATGACCCCTTAGACAGTCATATCGTTAAAAAGTCTTCCTTTTGTAGGGTTTCAAATTTTTATTATCACATACGACTGCTCATCTATTAGGAATTGCATTTAAAAATGCCAATTGTAGCAAACTCGCAATCGACAGCTTAACACATTGTTAAAGTTAACATTGTTTGATGAAACAGAATCTATTAATTTATCATTGTGTTAAAATTTAAATTGACCCTAAAATGACCATCACTACCTCCTCCGAATAAAACACGACTAATGGCATTTACTTTCCCCCATAATATCAAGCAACTTTTATCAAAGACAGTTCTTTCTACAACGCTCAGTTTCGGAGAAATTGTACACTCTCAACTTAAATGGTCCACCCTGTATATTAACAATATTTTAGCTCCAATTTGAAACACGACTTAACGTATGCCCGGTCACTTTAATAACCACCAGTATATTAACTCATTCCTTTTCAAACTGCGTGGTTTGTATTTTTGTAGTATGTTGCGTATTTATATCTTAGATAAGCATTGTGGGGAAGCAATGGTTGCGTTTTTCAGTTTTCCATTGTTGAATGACGATAACCATGAGAAGATAAAAGGTGCATAGCTCGCGTTATAAGTATCCTAGTACCCTAGAAACAGGACGTCTGTACAGTCATGATCAGAAAATAAAATTCTGTATAATTATAGCATTGACAGTTATCTTTTCAAAATATTTATCCGAGCGTAATTAACGAAAATCATGTTCTTAATTCGGGAGCACAAGATGCGTGTAGCGCTGGCAGGAGGGGCAAGCAAATGACTCGCTGGAGTCTTCATATGCCTATAATCTTTGCACCTACTTTAGTTGATTGTGTATTCAGCCAGGCCCATTCTGTTGCACCCAGTGTCGCCTGTGCTATTAGTAAAGTTTGTTCTCCAGATATAGCTTACACCTTCAAGAACATGTGTCTGGTTAACCTCGTCATTGGGCAATCAATAACTCTGCAGTTCCCTAACTTCCTTATCCCGGATTAACTCTGCCACAGGAATGGAATTACTTATCCCCACCCAGCTAACTTGTAACAACGAACTAAGGTGCCGCATTTGACTGTCAGTTTAGCCACAAGTCCTTGCTTCAACTTTATTATCACACTTCCCCTTGTTATCTCTTTGCTACAGCACTCTGCTCTTGAAGCGTACCTCAGCCTTAGGGATCAATGTTTTTAAGTGTGTAAAGTCAGAACGGAAGGTACATCGTCAGCTATGGTGGCTTGATAAAACCAACCCTCTCAGTGCCTGTGTTCGAAGCCTGAACATGTGGGTTGAGATGTGTTACGCTGGTGCTTCAAGCGCGGTGGTGGGCAGGTAATTTAGAACTGTAGGCTTTGGAGACGAGCTTAAAAGAATACACAATAAATAACAAAACTGCATCCTTTAACTAGTTTTGTAGTATTAGCTGACTTGTACAGATTGTATGTTGTATAAAAGTATAACGTTTAAGGAATCTCAACCATTAACTACGTAACACTGTAACCGAGCGAGGTAGCGCCGCGAAATGTGTCACACACATTCGGGACGTTCCGGATTCGATCCCCGGCCTTCGCTTTTCGTGGTTTCCTCGGGTCGGTAGGCAAATGCTCTTCTACCACAATGTTCCTGCCTCTCATTTGCTGTACACATCATCAACGTTGTCATCTGTTTCAGGGATGTAGGACCAGGCGACGGTGTTCGAAGGGTTGCGGCTGGACGCTGGATGTGTGCTTCGTAGAGGTTTATTCTCTGGCGTCATTGCGGGACTCCACCGAGGGCAGACCACCGGGGGTTAGGAGGCTTGTGGGTTGGCACAGTCGGCGCTGGATGCCTTCGAACTGGAAACGTTAGGGACCCATGCTTGCGCCAGTCGTCATCCCGATCTGATCGCCCTTCGGGTCTGTTCCCTCATTCCTCCCTCCCAGGGGTCACAGTAGAAGCAAAACGGGCGGTTGCGGCCCACTTGCGGTGCTCTGCACCGGTTTCGGGGGCCCCTCCGTTCGTTCGTACCTTCTATGTAACATTGTAATAAAACACATAGTTATGTATCGAACTCTTTAACATTTACAAATTTACACTTACTAACACATCTAATCGTAATATATTGCGACCCAAGGTTATCGACAGGTTGGCGCCGAGCGGTCGGTGTAAATAAGATAACTGCCGCTTGCCAGCGTAAACACCGGGCGCGCTATCGGGAGATAACTAAAACTTTCTCGAAGCTTCTTCTCCCCCTCCTCAGAAAGTGTGTCGAAAGAGTTCTATAACGTTCGAGAACCTTGTGGAAAGATTCCGCTGAGTATATAAACGAGCGTTCTCGCGCAGTCCAGTCAGTGAGCGACCGACTTGACGACTACGCTTCTAGTGCGACATTAAGAGCTATTCTCCGAGCGAGTTGGTGACGGCTGTTGCGACATGCAGCAAGTGCTACTGCGGAGCGACGGGTTGTGGAAGTCTTGTGACGGAGAATTCAACTAGTTCACCTTAGTGAAGTGACCGTGAAATGAACTCCCAGTGGAGGTAAACTACATCAAAACGAAACAGCGACAGCAAGAAGTGACAGTTGAAAAGCTGGACAAAGCCACAATATTAACAATAAATATGCCTTTGAATCTTTATTAAGACATACCACAACCTAAGCATACCCATCTGTGAAAAAGACAAACAATTGCTACAATTTATAAATACGTATTCTACTGTTATTAAACACCACGATCTTTCTACTTTAGCTCTATGTAGTTTTTATAGCTGTGCGAAACCTAGCTGTAGTAAAAAACTACGTTTTGCCTACATAAAAGTGAACAAACCATTTAAGAGTGGCCTCAGGAATATCCAAATAATAAATTAGTTGCAGAGGAGGGGAAAAAAAGATGAAAGAGGTCTGTATATGCATTAAATGATTTTTTCAACACGATAAACTCGGAAACAGTATTATTTTAATACTATAATTTTTAAGCTCTTTTTTTCTCGGGTTTTCACTTGTCGGCACGCTCTCATTCTCAAATTGTTCCGCACGATGTAATTTTCACTATAAATTAATAAAGTTATGTATACCTGCTTATTAATATTAGGATAAAAAACTATGTGCTACATTTACATGACTTTCTCCACCCTCAATCGCTTACAAGTGAGAATAAAAATTATTCATACGAAAATTTATTTATCTATTTCATTTTAACCGAGATAAACCTTTGCAGAAACAGCTACATTACACATTTCGTTATAAATACAAAGGGAACAGCGATAGTCAAATGTTTAACAACTGGACGCTATATGCTGGCCTTAAAATTACATACTGTTTCCATGACATCGCGAGAAACAACTGATAATCGACAGTACTTAAAAATAATGACAAGGTATTGAAGATTTCGAACCATTAATTGCGGTTATCTCGCAAATGGCTGGTGTTACAAAAAGCTATTTGAAATAAATTGTGTGTTTTAAAGAGATCTACATTTTTGTGTAGTACGTTTTCTGGCTTATCGCTTAACGTTTACCAGTTATACAAGATTATACAAAATTCTTTCGGAGTAAAGTGGACCTCACGGACTTTTCCCAGAAAATTCAAAATAAACATTTTGTTTAATATATGGTGTTTCAATGAAAATCGTTAGAGCAATTTTTAGAAAATCAAACATTTCGAAAAATCTTGCATGTAAAGGATAGTTTAGGCGGACATTTTCTTGAAAATCTTCGTGTCGCATATTTGGAAGGTATTGAGTTACGCTGTTCACAGACACACACACTCACACATATACGGACCTTTTTCTAAACTTTTTTAGAAAAAGTTTTCTATATCTATTTTTTTTTTTCCTTTTTGGATTCAAGGATCCTTGAATCATGTATTTCCGGCGAAACCTCGGTATCGAATTTTCGGGTGGACTGCAATACCTTCTCTACCTACTATGTGCGTTGTAGAGAGAGTAGTATGAAATTTCGAATACATACCAAACTTAGTATTTAAGTTCTGCGTGTTCCAAAGATGCAATGCAATGATTCTCAAAAAAAGAATCTGATGTGTTACACTCACATGACATTCTCTACTCTTGTATAAACTATTTTTACAAACGCTTATTCTCCATATGCTTCATGTTAATCGAGATGTTAATCTTATTGTTAATTTTCTTGTAGATGCAAGGGGAATTGGTAGGCTTTAAGCGATAGTAAAATATTTTAAGAGCTGGTTGCTATGTGGAGTATTCCATTCTCTTTGTATGTCCAGGACATAAAAAAATGAATAACGAATTTGAGAAAAAGAAAAATTTTGGAAAATTTAAGGGAATAACAAGCAATATCTCGAAAAGGGTTCACTAAACAAAACAGTGTATATGACATAAATTGTGTATTTTAACGCGATCTAAATTTTTTGTGTAGTAACATTTTGTCTATCTCTTATGGTTTACCAGTTATGCAAAAGTCGTTCACAATGAAGAATAGTTTTGGAGACATTTCCAGGAAATTCAAGATATACATTTTATTTGTCATAAAAATATCTTAAACATATGGAATTAGAATCAAAATCGTTAGAGCCATTTTTGAGAAAATTAAAATTTTTGAAAAACCTTCCATGTAAAGGGTAATCTGAGGTGGGAAGATTTTCTTGAAAACCTTCGTGTCGCATCCTTGGAAGATACTGAACCTAAATACCAAGTTTGCTGTTTATCCGACTGTTCGTTTCTGAGTTATGCTGTTCACAGACAGACAGACACACACACACACACACACGGACATGTTTCCAAAAATGCTTTTTTGGATTCAGGGGGTCTCAAAACATGTATTTCCGGTGAAATCTCGGTATCGAATTTTTGGGTGGAATGCAATACTTCCCCTACTTACTATACGTAGTAGAGAAAGTAAAGAGCTCCCACCACAGTAATGCTTTATTTGATATTTCTTATTTTCTCAAAAATAACTAACAATTTCAGTAAAACACCATAAAATGTTTAAGATATTTTCAAGACAAATATATCTCATCTGCATATTTTCTGGGAACAGCCTGTGAAGCCACCATCATTCTGAACGATTTTTGCATAATTTGTAAACGTAAGAGATAACTTTATTAGTTTGCCGCAACATTACAAGTGTGTTAAAGGGCGCCGGGGTAGCGCAATGGTTTCGTTTCCGGCTCCCGTACTGGAGGTAGGGGCTCGATTCCCGGCTCTGTAGTGGCAATTTAAACTCTTTCCGACATTCACTGGCTTCTCGCGGTTTCAGGGAAACAGTATGGAATTTTAAGGCCAGCGTGTACCGAGCAGGATGGCTCAGGTGGAGGTCGTGGGTTCGAATCCGTGGCCGACCGTCCTGACCCATGGGTTTTTATGGGGGTTTCCCCGGGTCGCCAGGCGACTGCTGGGAAGGATCATTATATCCTCCAAATTTCCCGTCCCTCCATTTCAGCTGCATTTTCATTTCATTTCACCCTTCATCTGCTTGGTCTCTTTCACGTTGCAAGTGTCGGCGGGAGGTCTCGGCAGGAGAAAAGGATGCTCTAAGAAAACCTTCGTCCTCCTTACTGCAAGCGGTCTCTGGAGGAGGTGGGGGCCGGCTTCACCAGCCAGAACACGGTGAGTTCAAATCTGTAAATGGTAGGGACCCTGCCCTCTACATGTCGTGCCTCGTGATAAATTTAAATTGAGTTTTATTTATGGACGCTCTTTAACTACTATGGTCCTTAGCTGGTAATTTTGCTCAGAGGCCTCTTTATCAGGCTTGAGGTTCTTTTATGTGCCGTAAATCTACGTCACGGGACCACCAGCTTTACTTCCCTTCTGAAGGAAGCCATGCCAAGGATTTTTACACCCTAAAAAATCCATCACCCACCGCCGGGTTTGAATCCGCGACCTTGGCAACTAGAAGCTAGCACGGTACCACTAGTCTACGGAGGACGACGTGCCTCGTGGTCCGACCGCCCTGTCTCCTCTCACCTCACTCCGTCAGGGGCATGGGCACAAAAGATCTGGTAGGTCGAGGTCGTAAGTCTCCCTCCGTTTCTAGTCCTATCCTATCCTAAGGCCAGCGTTGAGGCAGTATTTTTTATCGCTTAAGTGTTATCAGTATAATTATATAGTATATAAAAAATAACAGCCCGCCTAAAAGCAATATGCGTATAATATAATATATAAAGTGTATATTACAGTCATTGTATTATGTTTATTTTATAATGTATATGTATAATAATGTTATGTGAATGTATTTTGTAGTTTAACAATATAGGAGCTGTGAGAATAGAAGCAAGCTGCTTTTCGTAGCAAACAGAATTACAAAGTAGAAGCCGAAGGTTGCTAACAATAAGGTAACCTTGAGACAACAATAAATTAGAAAGTTAAAAAAAGGCTACTAATAGTCCATGGAACAATACCAATGTAATATTTAAAACAGTTTGTAAACGATCACGAGTGTGCAGAAAGCCAGTCAAAGTACAAAGGTATTCTATTGGAGTAGGCTTAGCCAATCAGAAAGTAGAAATATAGAAATGTACAAATTTAAACGGTAGACGCTAGGAAGTAGCGTACCCGAGCAGTACGGTTCGGAGTTTGTATGTTAGTGTGTACAGACGTGAGAATTCAGCGCAGTGCAGATAATATATAAATGTTAACCTTTTTAAAGTGTAATTAAGAATAATATCTCACAGCCCCACATTAAGGTATATCAGTAAAGTGTTATTTAACTGCCGTGAAGGATAAATAAAGAAGTGAAAACTTACAGTTATAATTTGTGTATCGTGTGTAAACATTATTCTTCAGCCGTACCAGCCCTATTTAGAGATACTTGCTCTACCAGATATTACTGACGCAGCCGAGGCATAAACAATAAATAAAGAAGCATTAAAAATTATTACACATAAACTTTAAACTTTATCAACACACGACACTGCCGCAAAAGTTGATTCCTAAACGTGGGGCGAAGACCACCGCAAAGCTCGTACCCATAACGTGGGATAACACCGCCGCAAATTTGGCGCCATACGTGGTACGACCGACGTAAAAGAAATTAACTACTACAAATTTGGTTCCCAAAGCGTGGGGCTGCAACTACACTACTCCAAATTTTGTACCCATAGGTGGTTACACTATATAGCGTTCCAGATCTTAAACATTCGACTATCGCTGTTCTCTTCGTGTCTATAAGGAAATGTGCAATGCAGCTATTTCTGCAAAGGTTATCTCAAAATGAAGTAGATAAGAAAATAAACTGTCGTAAGAATAATTTGTATAACCAATAAATAAACGATAGAGGGAAGAGATCTTTAAAATACGTGCACGTGGCGTCATACAGTTTGTGTTTTGCTCCTGTAATTCTGTTTGCTGTTGGTGGCAGAAGATACAACAACAGAATCAGAAACTGTACGCTGTTCTCTCTCCCCAACCTGAGTACAGTCACTTAGCAGAGCCTGCTGATCTGTATCACCTTTACGTCAGATGTCCCTCGAATCGCCGGGTTAACCGAACTGAGAAGCTTGTCCTGATGTTCGATAACCTTTACCAGAGTTGAGAAACTTTTGTTCAGCAAACAGCGAAGCCGAGTTTTGGCTTCTTGACTCCAAGCGCGGAAGTAACACGTGAAGTGGGCTGTAAAGGTGTTTGTACCCTCAAGCACAAGGATGTTATTTCGATTCGTGCACATCGCGTAAACTGCTTGGTCTTCTCTAAGCAGACACATTACTACTGTAGTGACAAAGAGTGCAGACAGTTGTGATACACTCACACTACATTCTCTATCCAGGACAAATCCACGCGTGTCCGTTATATTTAGAAACAATATTTATATAAAAGTCTGATGTTACATTCATATAACTTTCTCTGCCCTCTATTGTTTATTAAACCTTTACAGAAATGCTACATTACACATTTCGTTATAGATACAAAGAGAACAGCGACAGTCAAATGTTTAACAACTGGACGCTATATGCTGGCCTTAAAATTCCATACTGTTTCCATGACATCGCGAGAAACAACTGAAAATAAACAGGACTTTAAATAATGACTAAGCATTGAACCATTAATAACGGATATCTCGGAATGCCTTATGCCAGAAAAAAATTATTCCAAGTAAATTATGTTTTAAAGAGATCTACATTTAGTACGTTTTGATCTATCGCTTAACGTTACACAAGATTATATTAAATTCCACCCGAATGAGCATGTTTGCACAAACTATTCTTAGAAAGTTCAACATATACATTTTATTTGTCATGTAATATCTTTAATATATGGTATTTTAATCAAAATCGTTAAGCCATTTTTGAGAGAATCATTCATTCATTCATTCATTATCTGTTTACCCTCCTCTTATGTAGGACTTACACCCCCCAGGACTTATAAGCGGGTGCCTGGAGTCAGAGGCCCGTCGAGGAGCAGACACTCATGGATCAGACAGAGCATCCAGGATGGGTGATCAGCCCGATGCCTGGTATGGGATGAAGGAAGTAGAGGAAACGAAATGGATGAAAGGAAAGGTGATGATGGAGCAGTTGGTGGAATGAATGGCGGGGGAAACCGGAGAACCCGGAGAACAGCCGCCCAGACGCCGCTTCGTCCACCACAAATCCCACATGCAGGTCCCTGGGATTGAACCCGGGCCACCTCGGTGAGAGGCGAGCGGTCTAACCACTCGGCCACGGCGCCGCCTTTGAGAGAATCAAACATTTCGAAAAATGTTCCATTTTAAGCGTAGTTGGTGTGGGGGATTTTCCTGAAAAACCTCGTATCGCATCTTTGGAACATACTCAACTAAACCACCAACTTCGTTATTTATCTGACATTTCGCCTTTGAGTAAAGTTGTTCACAGGCACACTCGCACCCATGGAGCACTCTCTAACAATTTTTCAGGGAACCTCAAAAAATGTATTTTCAGTGAAATCTAGATATCGAATCTACCACGTACACAATAGGTAGAAAAGGTATTGCATTCCACCCAAAAATTAATTACCGAAATTTCACTGGAAATACATGTTTCGGGGAGCTCTGAATCCAAAAGAAAGCATTTTTAGAAAAAAGTCCGTGTGTCTGTGAAAAGCATAACTCAAAAATGAAAATTCAAGTAAATACCAAACTTAATATTTAGGTTTAGTACCTTCCAAAGATGCAACAAACGAACATTTCAATAAAATCCCCACCATAGACTACCCTTTACATGGAACATTTTTCGAAGTCTTAGATTTTCTAAAAATGGCTCTAACGATTTTGATTATAACACCATATATTAAGATATTTACATGTCAAATAAAATGTATATCTTGAATTTGAGGGGAATAAATAGCCTATGAAGTCCTCTTCATTCCGGAGGAATTTTCTATAATCGTGTGTACCTTAAGAGATAGACGAAAACGTACTACACAAAAAATGAAGATCTCCTTAAAACACATAATTTACTTAAACTAAGCTTGTGTTGTGGCATAAGCCTCTTCTGGTATATCCGTCATTAAAAGTTCGAATTGTTGATTTCTTGATCATTCTCTTGAAATTCTTTCAGCATTTAAGGTCTTGTGCTGGTTACCTGTACATTTTCGCTGGTTACCGGTGAATATAGTTAAATAGGAGTAGATTAGTAGTTGATTACCAGTTGCTAAGTTTGCTGGTTTCCACCAAGTGTAGAGAACTATAGAATTTAGAATTGTAATTAATTTTATTTTACGCCTTTACCCTAATCTAATAATTTCTATTTTTGTTTCTTTTATTTTTATTTATTATTATTATTTTGAAGACATAGAGTAGTTTGTAGTTATTTTATCTGAAAAAAAATTATATAACATAGAATGTAAATGTGTTTGTGAGAATAAAAGTTTGAATGTATCTCCCGGTGTGGTAAGCAAGGTGCCGGGATGGTATATTAGATTTTTATTTATTTATTTACTTATTTGTTTCTCGCTATGTCATGGAAACAGTATGAATTTTAAGGCCAGCATATAGCGCCCACTATAATATAAGTATTGAAGAATTCGAACCATTAATAACGAATTTCTAGGAAATGGCTGATGCCACAAAAAAATTTATTTGAAATAAATTTTAAAGATATCTACATTTCTTTGTTTAGTACGTTTTCTTTTATCTCTTAACGTTTACCAGTCATACAAGTTTATATAAAAGTCATTTCGAACGAAGATTTCACAAGCTATTCCCAGAAAATTAAAAATATATTTTTTATTTGTCATGTAAATATTTTAATATAGAGAATTCTAATCAAAGTCGTTACAGCAATGTTTTTAGAAAATCCAAAATTTCTAAAAATGTTCAATGTAAAGGGTAGTTTGAAGTGGGGGAATTTTCGGTATTTATCCAACACTTCGTTTCTGAGTTATGCTGTTCACAGACACACACATACACATGGACCTACATCTAAATTTTTTGGTGGGGGGGGGAATTTAGGGTTGTCAAAACATGTATTTCCGATGAAATCTCGATATAAAATTTTGGGTGAAATGAAATGCCCTCTTTAGCTACTAGGTACATGGTAGAGAAAGTCCTTCATATGACACCCTGATAACTGATTACACCTTTAATACCAAAGGCGCCCCCTAAAAGCTTAATAAAAGCGAATGCAACTATTGCTTGCTTTTATTCGTTCAGGAAAGCGACTTTTACACACCTTGTGTATATCGACCGAATTTTCGGGTTCAATACAATGGTTCCTCTACCTAACATAGCTAAACGGTAGAGATGAAATGTGCAGTATTTGCCTAGGGACGTGGTTACGGTGGAAAGTGTAGCAGCATCCCTGCTCCGCTCCAAAAGCCTGCTTTGTGCGTTAATATCCACTCACTCATTCCAATACCATGTGCGTATTTACTCTGGCCATTGTCTGAAATTGAAAATGCGCATCTCCCCTGCTCTGTTCGTCGCTTCATTGTTTATTACAGCCGACATCTAGATCCTGCCTGTGGAAACTGAACTGAGTCCTCTTATTGTATTCGTAACGCTTCTTCCAGCACTGACAACTGCCCAAAATTCACTGGAACGGAATCTGCTGAATCACGCGAACCCATCTACAAACTTTCGTTTACTTCCAGATGTACACGTTATTCACTCAATTTTGTAACAGGTACACTGATACAGTTCAGGAGAAGAAAACATTGATTTGGTACATTCATACGACTTTCTCTACGGATGATGAACTCGTATATACAGAGTGTTTCAGGACCTCTGCAATAAACTCTGAGGAACTCTGAGATTTCCCAGGGGGAAACATTTTTTGTCAAGTTACGGAGTTATTCATCCCAGTTTGAATTGTGAGGCAGTATTTTTAACACTTAAATAATTTCAGTCTAATTATATAATATAAAATATAATAACAGCCCCCTTAAAGCAATATGTGTATAATATAATATATAAAATGTGTATATTCATTCATTCACTGTTTAACCTAATCTTATGTAGGACTTACACCCCCCAGGACTTACTTACTCTCATGGATCAGACAGAATATCCAGGATGGGTGATCAGCCCGATGCCTGGTATGGGATGAAGGAAGTACATGAAACGAAATGACGCCGAATTGGGTGAGAGGAAAGGTGATGATGGAGCAGTTGGTGGAATGAATGGCGGGGGAAACCGGAGAACCCGGATAAAACCCGCCCAGACGCCGCTTCGTCCACCACAAATCTCACATGCGGGTTTCTGGGCCACGGTGCCGCCCAAAAGTGTATATTACAGTCATTATATATGTTTATATTATTGTATACATGTTCAATAATGTTATATGAATGTATTACGTAATTTAATAATGTAGAAGCTGTGCGAATAATAGGTTAAAAGCTGCTAACAATGAGGTAACCTTGAGGCAATAATGAATTAGAAAATTTAAATGTTACTTGTGATTCTTGGAAGCAATAATGTAATTTTAGTGACAGTTTATAAAAATAGCCAATCAACAACCAGAAAAAGCTTTAGTTAAATGAAGGTATTCTATTGGACTAGGATTAGCCAATCAGAAACTAAAAAGAAGCAAAATTTACAAATTCAGAAATCAGTTGCCTGCAAACAGTGTTCCTAACCGGACGCGAGACACGTTTCTCGAGAAGTATAATACGCATCCGTGTGAGAAGAAAATAGTTTACGTTTAAAAAGTGCAAGTAATTAATAAAAGAATCTCACAGCTCTCTATCGTGAAGTGTTATTTAAATCGTGTGAAGCATTAATAAAACGAGCAAAGTAAAATTATAATCTGTGTAAGCCTACATTCTTATCGCACCACAAACCTACAAAGAGAAACATGTCTCTAACAATAATACTATCGCAGCCGAGGCAAACATAAATATTAAATATTTAAAAGAAACAGTCAAATTACAAAGTTATTATTTGGGATGGGGCAAAGGCCACCGGAAAGGACATTTAGGGCGAGGGATACCGGAAACTGTTTACCATACGTGCGGTTGCAACTACTACAAGTTCGGCTCCCCAACAGTTGAAATTTAATACAACTCCTTCAATACAAACTACTTCAAACTGACGCCCAAAACGTGGTGCAAATAACGTAACAAACCATCTTCTCAATTGTATCCGGTAGGTTGGGTTTCAGAGGCACAGCCAGTACAATTTGACTCTCTGTTGGTTTGCAACCGCTGAATCAAGTGACATCGCCTCATTCTTGTCCCTTACATCTGGTTAGGTTTTGTAGGTCTGAGACGCACAGCCCAATTTAACTCAGTGTTCGTGAACAACAGCTCCACGCACACCATCTTCATAAATAGTAAATGGGCCGAACGACTTCGCACCTCGTGTTCAGCTTTTCCAGAGGTTCTGCAACCAAGTATCGCAGATCCTACATTTCCCGCGCACGTCTTGTTTACCGCTTCACACGAGGAGGATACTTCAACAGCCACATCTGGAATGTTGAGAACCCTCATGCAGTGTTCGTTAGACATCACCAACAAAAGTATTCGTAAACATCTGGCCTGGAATGGTTGGTGATCATCTGCCAGGACCTTTCGTTTTGCCACCCCGTTTGAGTTAAATTGAATTAAAGGCTAGCATGGTAACCACTACACTACGGAGAATCACTTTTATCTAGTATAACCTACAGAAATATTACATGGCGGATATTAAGAACTCAAAAGAAAAATCTGGTGTGTTACACTCACATGACTTTCTTTACTCTTGTACAAACTATTTTTACAAACGCTTATTCTCCATATGCTTCATGTTAATCGAGATGCTAATCTTATTGCTAATTTTCTTGTAGATGCAAGGGGAATATGGTAGGCTTTAAGCGATAGTCAAATATTTTAAGAGCTGGTTGCTATGTGGAGTATTCTATTCTCTTTGCATTACCAGGACATAAAAATATAAAGCATTTTTGGAAACATGTCCGTGTGTATGTCTTGTGTGTCCGTCTGTCTGTGAACAGCATAACTCTAAAAAGAAAAGTCGGATAAACACCAAACTTGGTATTTAGGTTCAATATGTTCCAGGGATGTGACATGAAAGTTTTCAAGAAAATCCTCCCACCCCAGATTACCCTTTACATAGAACATTTTTCGAAAATTGTTATTCTCTCAAAAATGGCTCTAACGATTTTGATTAAAATTTCATATGTTTAAGATATTTTCATGACAAATGAAATGTATATCTCGAATTTCCTAGGAATGTCTCCAAAAGTATTCTTCATTGCGAACGACTTTTACATAACTGGTAAACCATAAGAGATAGACAAAATTGTACTGCACAAACAATATAGATCGCGTTAAAATACACAATTTATGTCATATACATGTTTTTTGTTGAGTGAACCATTTTCGAGATATTGCTTGTTATTCCCTTAAATTTTCCCATACTTATACTTCTTCTCAAATTCGTTATTCATTTTTTGTCCTGGTAATACAAAGAGAATGGAATGCTCCACATAGCAACCAGCTCTTAAAATATTTGACTATCGCTTAAAGTCTACCAATTCCCCTTGCATCTACAAGAAAATTAGCAATAAGATTAACATCTCGATTAATATGAAGCATACGGAGAATAAGCGTTTGTAAAATGGTTTGTACAAGAGTAGAGAATGTCATGTGAGTGTAACACATCAGATTCTTTTGGATTTAGGAGGCCTCAAAACATGTATTTCCGGTGAAATCTCGGTATCGTATTTTTGGGTGGAATACAATACTTCCCCTTCTTACTATACGTAGTAGAGAAGGTAAAAATGGCTATGGTTGGATATGGATAGGTCAAATAAAGACATTTTAAATATTTGTCAGTGTAAAAAGTGAGTTTATTCCCTCGAAAATAAAACCAGTGTACCTAACTAAGATCTTTTCGGCCTATTTTTATCTATCATCACGGATAGTACACTCTAGAGCAAGGGTCTGTTTTTGTCTATCATCACGGACAGCGCATTCTATTGCAAGCCTGGGAAATGCCTCACAATGAACGCGATCCGCTCGTCGTCTTTTCTAATAAGCAAGAGGAGTAAAACTAAGTTCAGCTGGCCCCGTAGCTCAGCCGGTACAGCAGCTGCCTGCTGTGCGAGGGATCACGGGTTCGACTCCCGGTTGGAGAGTGGGAAGTTTTCTCTAGCCAAGATTATTCCCCATCCTCCTCAGAGTCTGGAAGTACGAATCGGAGTGTGAATGTATGTGTGATTTAATGATTAAAGCCAAAAGTTTACTGCAAAAACAAAGACAAGCGAATACAAGCTAACACAAGGCAATAATATGTTCCAAAGGAAAGGCCGCCGATAAAACCACTGTAGTTAAAGGCGGGGTATAAATGGAAACCCCCCCCAAAAAGAAAACCTTACTCATGCTACGAGTAATTCGCCACTGATCTACGTTTACTTGGAATAGCCCCGTTGAGTTCTGCAACTGTTTTAACGCACGAAGGGATATCTAAACACTTGAAATACGGCGCGTTTGGGCCACCTGTTATATAATATACATAGCTTCTATAAACAGGGGTGATTGTGTGTCACTTGTTTATAACGAAAACAATCCATTCATTGTTTTGACAAGTTTACGTGTGTATACGAAGTGCATTTTAATACAATTCAATCACAGAAAACTGTATAATACGTTAATATTCTATTTTTATGCAATAATGTTGTAAAACAGCAGTTTATAATTCATATAAAATGGACATTATCTTAATTACGTTATTGGTGCTCCGGTGATTGGTTAAAAACGTAGTTGGATGCAACATATCGCTCTGAGGTGCTTTACAAGATGACTTTTAACACAGGCTCACATAATTTAAATGTATTTAGGCCTATTATCTTGTATCACTGTCGTGTAACTTGTAGCTATTAAGTAAACCTTAACACTGTTCTGTAGCACCGCATGAGCTCGCTTTTAACAAGTGTTACATAATTAATTGGTCCTATTTTTACTTTCTCTACTGCGTATAGTAAGTAGGGGAAGTGTTGCATTCCACCCAAAAATTTTATACCGAGATTTCACTAGAAATACATGTTTTGAGGCCCCTGAATCCAAATAAAGCATGTCTGAAAACATGTCAGTGTGTGTGTATCTGTGTGTGTGTGTGTGTGTGTGTGTGTGTGTGTGTGTGTGTGTGTGTCTGTGAACAGCATAATTGAAAAACGCAAAATCGCATATATACCAAACTTGGTACTTGAATTTAGCATCTTCCAAGGATGCGACACGAAGATTTTCAAGAAACTTTCTCCCACTCCAACCACCTTTATATGGAACATTTTTTGAAAATCTTATTTTCTAAAAAATGACTGTAACGATTTTGATTAAAATACCGTATATTAAAGATATTTACATGAAAAATAAAATGTATACCTTGACTTTTCTAGGAATAGCCTAGGAAGTCTTCATTCGCAATGAATTTTGTATAATGTTGTATAACTTGTAAACGTTCAGCGATAGATAAAAGCGTACCATATAAAAAATGTAGATCTCTTTAAAACACACAATTTACTTAAAATAAGTGTTTTTGTGGCATAAGCGTTTCTGAGATATCCAATATTAAAGGTTAGAATCTTTCGATACTTGTCATTCTTATAAAGTCCCATCGATTTTCAGCTGTTTCTCGCGATGTCATGGAAACAGTATGGAATTTTAAGGCCAGCATCTATAACGAAATGTGTAATGTAGCTATTTTTGCAAAGATTTATTTCGATTAAATGTAGTAGAAAGAAAAATAAGCTTTATTAAGAGTAGTTTGTATAGCCACTATTAAAGATAGAGGGTAGAGAAAGTCATGTGAGTGTATCACATCAGATTTTTTGTCACTTTTATGTAAGTTGTAGCTATTAAACAACATTTAATAACAAGTAAAATTTATGTTTTTGTACCTATACTTTGTGTATGTTCCTCGTTAATGATTTCGAGCAGGCAGATTTTCCTCTAATTTCGGACTCTCCGTGGATTTTCGGCAGTAAGTACTGATGTAAGGTCCTAGGAGTTTGTTTAGAAGGGTCGGCAATTGTTTATTAGCACTACTACAAATAAGTCGTGGATTCCGACGTAAGCTTGGCTGAAAGAGTTCCACCAATTTGTGAAGAGGTTTTTCACGATTATACACATAACCCAGTGTGATGGCACAAGTGGTAGCGCCTGTGTCCTGGATTCAGGAGGCCCGGGTTCGATCCCCGACGACCGCTCCTCTGAGTCATGGTTTTTTGGGCGTTTCCCGGGTCGTCAGATGAATGCTGGAGTGGCTCCTTTCATCCCCCGAATTTCCTGTCGCTCCATTTCGTTCCATTAATCATTTCATTCATCCATCACCCCGTTTGATCTGTTTCAGAGTTGAAAGTGTCAGCGATGGTGTTTCGGTGCAGCATGGCAGGGGAAAAGGATGCTGTCTATGAACTTTCCCCCTCCCTCGGCCTTCGGATTGTTGCCAGATATAAGAACCGCATCTTGGGATGCGGTCTCCCTTGGGACTCCCTTCACCTCATTTCTCCCTCTCGGGGGCGCCTCCTCGTGGGGAGTGGTACAATATCCTTATTCCTGAATCGGTGCCGAATGATCTCCGCTTCTCAGTCCAATCCAATACACGTAAGATATAGCTGGTTCAGTGGTGGAATCACTGGTGGTGCCACAATTTGCACAAATTCCATATTAGGGTTGAAACAGTTTCCGCGATTAATAATTTTCAAGAGTGACAGTATAGGAATGTCTATGCTATCTGACACAAAAACAAATTTACAGTTATCGCATTCTAAGTTAGCGTTAATTGTACCGAGCAGGATAGCTCAGGCCGTAAGGTCTATGACCTGCATTCGAGAGATCGTAAGTTCGATCCTGTCCCTCTATTTTACTTCCATTTTCATTTGACTTCACCTTTCATCTGCTTGGGTGATTCAGAGTTGGAAGTCTCGGCGTTGCAACACAGGGGAAAAGGATTCTGTGTGTAGAACTTCGTCCCCCGAAATGGGGGTGGTTTCCGGGTCTTGGGCCCCCAGCGGATGTGTAAGCCACAGTGGGAGGGGAGCCGGCTGCTCCAGCTGCTATCCGGGGACTTTAAATCTGTAAAAAGTAGGGACCCTGCCCTCTGCCTGCCGTGCCTCCTGCCTTCTCTCCCAGGGACGCCCCGTCAGAGGCCTAGGTACAGAAGATCTGCGCAGCTCCAGGTACTAAGCTCCACTCCAGTCTTAGACCTGTCGTTAATTATTGTTTGGATCAGACAACTAGCGACAACTGATAAAGTACTCGTAGGTGAAGGTTCAACATTTCTGCGCTACGGCACGGTTAGAGAAAGCACTTGTTTGCACGACTACAGCTGTTGCATCGCAACGAATTGAAGTTATTCTGAGGCGGGATTTGTTTACTCACTCTGAGAGCTCACACGCCTAGGAGCCCTCTGTGTAGCGGAATGTAATTACCCCATGTAGCTTCCTCTTGCACGCCAACGCATTACAACATGCACTTACAAATGATAAAGGATCTGTTTTCCGGAGTCATGCTCCCTTATCAGCATACCTCGCCTCGCTTTCCAATACGATTACGCTTCAGTCCCTTCTTCCTGCATCTTTCCTCGGATGTTTCACCACTGTTGCAAGACTGACACTTCTCAGTGCTTATCGAGCTTACGAGGGAGATAACGTGCGAGGTTCGCATTCGGGAGGTCTGGGGTTCGACCTCCCACTCTGACCCTGGCTTTTCCCTGGTCGGTAGGCGAATGCTGGGATGGTTTCTCATCTTTTAGGTGTGCTTCTAGGTTTCTGGCGCATGGGTATCCCCCTAGGACGCTAGAGGGCTGCTTGGTCGACGGATCGTTCATCGCTCTCCCTTGGCAGCTCCAGCAGTTGGACGGGTCTTCGAGCCCGGGAACTGTTAGGTACTTCGTGTGTCTCCGTGGCCTGTGGCCTGTAGCCTCCTGTGGTTCCTTCACTTCAGTGTACGACATGTCCTCTTCCGTTGAATAACCCATACCTATACTCATCAAGTTCTTAGTTACAAATGAATCTAATAGATATCGCCAGCATCGTCATAAATATCCTGCTGTTAATACCTCTGGAATACTTCAAATATGTGAGGTTTGAAGGTTTATTTCTTCACAAGAACTTGCAACTCTGCGTTTACTGCAGATTTTACCTCTCTCTCTCTCTCTCTCTTTCGATGTTTCTATTTGCGCTAGGGTAATCTTAAAAACCACTCAAGCAATTTTGATAATCCTTACTCACATTGAAAGGCTCTATTCTTTCCGACGGGCACAGCTATAAGAAACCTTTTAATTTCAGCTTCTAAATTACTAAAAGACTAAGAAACTGTTTTCAAGGCCTGAATATTACGATAACGAACATGTTGATGTCATAATAAAATATACGTACACCAGTCAAACTAAGAGTGGCTGGTATCTTGAGTAGTCCCTTAGACGGTTCACAACCGTCAACTTCTGTGCGCTGCTTTCTCTCACTCTATAATACAAGCCACTAGGCACTGATCTGGGCTACCTCCACACCTTGCTTGGCGTGGAGTAGGGTTAAACTACTCAACTTCTACGCAAGCAGCTGGAGTTAGATTCTTCGCACTGGATAATTATCTTTTAGTTTTTACAGCTCCTTTTACTGTAATATAATTAAATGACATTGCTCGTGTTACTTCATTTTACTTGCAAATATAATTACAATAACGATGAAATTTGTAGTTATAAAATTAAATTCACTGAGTATGAAACCTCCTCCCGACCGATAAGTTAATGTCATGGTTGGTATCTACCGGTATGGCGGACTACTAAATAAACACCACATATATAAAAAATGAAGAAACCCTGTTATGTCTTTACTCGTGTATTTGAAGTGAAAGGGAAATAAGAATTGAATAGCTACACGGAGATTCGAACTTGTAGCCTCAGAAACAGTAAACTAACTCTCTACACTAAATTAAGAGTGCTGCAGTAAGCGTGGCATTGTAACTAGCGTTAGTCGTACTCCACTTGGGAGCCATAATAAATCATTAAACTGTGTTTAGGTTACAAATATTCAGTGTTGAAACACCTGTCTGTTTTAAATCTCGTATATTAATTTATTTTATCGAAAGAATTTAGTGATTATAGTTGTGATCCCCATTATAACTACTACAAGAATATACGCAGTCTTATGAACAAACCCTGGCTATTCCGAACGCTCACGGAAGTACACGATACGAGCTTCGTCTCTCAGACGCTGGCCAGTTTTAAATTGACTAAGTGTACCTATTAGAATGGCTTTGACTTTTCAATTTGTCAGTTCACAGAGAATACGAAAACAAAAGCTGATTATATTTTATTCCAAGCACATTATTGTAACAGCTAAGCTTTGGAGGAATGCTAAATTAAGAAGGAACGAAACAAATGACAATCGGAAGTATTATTTATTAAGTATTGCAGATGTGTGCAATGAAGTAGTATCAAACCCCCCGAGTAGCCTTTATTCTAGCTCTATACATGTTTGTAATGGAGCCTCTGAATGTCAAAACATATAATAGCCCTTATGTAAGTAAGTTTTGCTGCATTTCCTCTTCATGTTGTAATCAATTTTGTTGCAAATGTGTACTAAATATATAAAGGGAGAACATCGTGTCAGCTTAATTTCAAATTACTCGACCGATATATTTCATAATTAACAACTAAGATTATTTTTCTCGGGGATTATACATTATGTATCAAGTTCAAAATATTTCAGGTGCTGGCTTAGAGCGGAAAATGAGTGGAATCCGCGCTTCCATTGGTTGAATATCTATTGATATCCGGGGATGGTGTATTTCTCTAATGTGAAAATCGTGGAGTCTTTGCATGTTAAGTAAATACAGGATGAAAGAGAGGGCACAAATGTTTAAAATGTCATTTACTGTGCTTATCTAAAAATTATTCAACCAAGTAACACGTAGACTTTCACGGCTAGTGTCTTCCGCACTAGGACATAGCTCGTAAAATAAACTCGGTCAGTGTAAACTTGGTAAGCGTCTGAGAGACGAAGCTCAAATCGGTAAAGGAGAATGTAAAGGTACGGAACCGGGGCAGAGCACCGCACGCAGGCCAGTCGGCCCATTGTGCTTCCAACGTGACCCCTGGGAGGGAGGGATGAGGGGAGAGAGCCGAGGCTATCAGATCTGGATGCCGAGGGGCGCAAGAATGGAACGGGGTCCCTATCGTTTCCATATAGAACGCATCCCTGCCCACAAGCCACCAACTTCCAGGGTCCCCTGGAGAGGAGCTCCACGCTAAGAAGAGGCCTAACTGAGCGGTATCGCAGCGACGGCAGGGAAGATACCGTTACAGAACGCAAGCCACCGCCCAGCCGCAACCCGCCGAACACCGTCGCCTGGTCCTACAACCCTGAAACAGATGACTAGGAAGATGATGGGTACAGGAAATGAAGGAAGGAGACTCGTGATAGAAGATAAACCACCCCAGCATTCACCTGGCGACCGGGGAAACCACGAAAAACGCATCGGCCAGAGTGGGCGGTCACCGGGGATCGATCCCGGGTCCTCCCGAAAGCCGGCCGTAGACGTAACCATCTGATTCATCCCTCTCAGTGCTCGAATCGGGTACTTCCGTGGGCGTTCGGGACAGCCAGGCTTTTGTTCACAAAACAGCGCATATTCTTATAGTAGTTATAATGGGGAATACAACTATAATCATAAAAGTCTTCCGAGAATTATTCATATACGAGATTTCAGACAGGTGTTTCAGACTGTTTCAACAAATATTTGTATCCTAAACACATTTTATTAGTTATGCTTTTAGTATGATTAAAGCTCGTTGCAATGGCATGCTTACTGCAGCACTTTTAGCTAAGTGGTAGAGAATTAGCTCGTTGTTCAAAGTTCAAAACTTCGTGGTGCTACTCAACGTTTTTCTCCCTTTTATTTCAAATACATCAGCGAAAATATAGCAGGTTGTCTGCGTTTTAATGTAAGTGGCGTTTATTTAATAGTACGTTATACCGGTAGATGGCAACCATGACATTAATTTATCGGTCGGGAGGAGGTTTCATACTCAGTGAATTTAATTTTATAGTCACAAATTTCACAATTATTGTAATTATATTTGTAATTAAAATGAAATAACACATGCTTTATTGTTTAAGTAAAAACGATTTTTAAGAAATAGAATATGAAGAAGTTATTTTAAATTATTTAGCTCCACGTATGGACGCCAATTTGAAGAAGATGGTTTGTTACGTTATTTTTTACCACGATTTGGGCGTCAATTTGAAGTAGGTTGTATTAAAGGAGTTGTATTATATTTCAACTGCTGGGGAACCGAACTTGAAATTCGTTGCAACCACACGTATAGTACCCGCTTTCCGATAGCCTTCGCCCCAAATGTACTTTCAGGTGGCGTTTGCCCCAAGTTTAAAAAAAAAATATTAACTTTGTAATTTGACTGTTTCTTTAAATGTTATATTTATGTTTGCCTCGGCTACGTCAGCATTATTGTTAGCGACATGTTTCTCTTGGTAGGATTATGGTGCGACAAGAATGTAGGGTTACACAGATTATAATTTTACTTGACTCCTTTTATTAATGCTTGACACGATTTAAATAACACTTCACTGATATAGAGAGAGAGCTGTGAGATTCTTTTATTAATTACTTGCACTTTTTAACACGTAAAGTATTTTCGTCTCACACGAATACGTATTAAATCTCTTGAGGACACTTTTTGCGTCTGGTTAGTAACGCTGTCTGCAGGCAACTGACTTCTGAATTTCTAAATGTTTCTCCTTTTCAGTTTCTGATTGCCTAATCCTACTCCAATAGAATACCTTCATTTAACTAAAGCTTTTTCTGGTTGTTGATTGGCTATTTTATAAACTGTCACTAAAATTCACATTTTTGTTGCTCCAAGAATGACTAGTAGCATTATTAAACTCACAAACTCATTATTGCCTCAAGGTTACCTCATTGTTACCTCATTGTTAGCAACGTTTAACTTATTACTCTGACAGCTCCTACATTATTAAATTACGTAATACATTCACTTAAGATTATTACATGTATGCAATAATACAAACATATACAATGACTGTAATATACATTCCTTATATATTGTTACATACACATATTGCTTTAAGGCGGGCTGTTATTGAATTTATATATATATATGTAATTAGACTGATATCATTTAAGTGTTAAAAATACTGCCTCAAATATAACAATCTATTACGTAGAATGGAACTCGAGCTGTTTGTGTAGAAGCCAAGTAGCTTAACCCCTGCTTGAAAAAATTTAATTGCTCAAGAGACCGGCCGATTTTAGTTTGGTTGAGTGTAAATACGTTTTTAGTCTTCTATCACGACGTCCAAATCCGGAAGAACACATTTTACTTAATTATTCAACCATTTGCATAATTCACTCACCGCTGAAAGATATAACATTTCCGGAATGTGTAACATTGTCGGGGGAAGTTTAAGGAGTTCAGAAACATCCGCTAGTATTTCAATCCCATTGCGTTGAATATCAGGGGATTCGTGGTTTATTTTTAGGAATATTGTAGGACATTTATAAGGGATAGATGTACTTCACAAAGTACTGGTAGAGGGGGGGGGTTAATGAAATTAATTAAATTATCTATTGAGACTTAAACATTCACCGGTGAAACGCCATATGATCGACAGAAAACACCAGAATGGAAACTGTTTCCGAACTCTACAGTTAGTAAATAATTGTTCCCCTAACTCTATCCGTCGAGTGATCAGTAGGGTTAATAAATATGCATACGTCACTCAAGGGTGCTCTGCTCCTGACATATGAGTTTGTATTCTGGTAGATATATTATGGATATATTAAAGTAATAAAATATGCACCTGTTCTCCATATCTCGTCTCGCTGTCATTCCCAGTTTCGATTTCCGGACCCGCATTTGTTCTAGGTGTTGAAGATGCACCTTGTCATAGCCTAGATAGGTTAGGTTCCTAAGGCACATCGTTCTCGTATTCTAATCTCCGCCGGGCTGATGTGCCGAACTTGAGAAGCCGAGGAATCCATTTCCTGTGTCCACCCATTGGGTCATCCCGTGCCAAGTCAAACAAATCTACACACATATTCCACCACACTGTTTCCCATTTGGGAAATAGTTTTGCTGCTGTAAATATCAAAGTAATAGTAATGATAAAGTATTGTTTCAGTAATATCTGAATCTCTGGTGATTCAAAAGTTATGGTGTGGCGTGGGGTGGTTGGAAATATGGCTATGGGAGCACATTTCTTTGATGAAAATGTAAACTAGCGCATACTGTAGGGGAACCCCCACCCAGTAATCACCGAGCGGGATAGCTCAGGCGGTTACTCCGTGGCCCGCGTTCGGGAGCTTCCGGGATCGATGACCGGCGACCACCCATTCTGGTCCATGGGTTTTTCGTGATTTCCCCGGTTAGCCCAGGCGAATGCTGGGGTGGTTCTCTTCCTTGTCATCTGTTTCAGGGTTGTAGGACCAGGCGACGGTGTTCTGCGGGTTGCGACTGGACGGTGACTTGCGCTCTGTAAAGGTTTCTTCCCTGACGTCGCTGCGGTACCGCCCATTTAAGTCTCTTCTCAGCGTGGGGCTCCGCTATGGAGGACCCTAGAAGTTGGTGGTTTGTGGAGAAGGACCGTGCGGCGTCGGATCCGTTCTATCTGGAAACGTTAGGGACCCCGTCCATGCTTGCGCCCGTCGTCATCCGGAAATGGTCGCCCTTCGGGTCTTTCCCCTCATCCTTCCCATCCAGGGGTCACGTTGGAAGCAATGGGCCGACTGGCCTGCGCGCGGTGCTCAGCCCGGTTCCGGGGGCCCTTCCGTGATACCTACCTCTACCTTTTCCCATTTCGTGATCCATATGCACAAATGATTACATCGAATATAATCACAGATGTGGTAATAAACAATGGGGAACCAAGAGAACAGAATATAATTATAATAAAACAGGGAAATAAGGGTGTGGTCCATCTTATCACTAGCTTGTGTGAGTAAACGGTATTCTCTGCACTTGGATGTTGTCTAAATAACAATTAGGTTCTATTCAAAATCTGCTATAAGTTCCATAAATTCAGTGAGCAGTCTCATTAAGAACAGATGTAAATAGCAGGAATATTGCAAATAATCTTGTCTGTCTTGTCTGATACGATACAGGTTTCCGTCATTGTTCCGGACACACTTCAGCCTTGGGCTTATTGTGCTATCTATATCGTTTTAAAGCCATTTCATTATACCTGTACTCTTTACCAAGGAAAACAAAATAATATTGCACATACCACGAGGACTAAGACTAGGTAAGGAAGGGGGCTTAGCACCTCGACCCTCGAGATCGTTTCTGCCTAAGCCCCCGACGGGGCACTCCCGGAAGAGAAGGGTGAAGTGAGAGGAGAAAGAGAACGGCCGGACCAGAAGGCACGAAAGGGCAGAGGTCAGGGTCCCTATCTTTTTCCAGATTAAAACTCCCCGGATGTCAGCTGGTAACCGGCTTCCCTTCCCCACTACAGCCCTGCACATCCCACTTGGGGGCCCGGGACTCAGAGACCGCCCCCATTTCGGGAACGAAGTGTCACATAGAGCATCCTTTTCCCCAGTCATGTAACGCCGAGACTCCCGCCGACACTTTCAACCCTGAAACAGACCAAGGTGAAATGAAATGATAATGTTGGTGAAATGGAAGGACAAGAAATTCGGGGGATGTAATGAACCTTCCCAGCAATCACCTAGTGATCCGGGAAATCCCGAAAAAACCTATGGGTCAGGAAGGCCCACCGCGGGAATCGAACCCACCACCTCCCGAAAGCGGGTTGCAGGTGTCGCCGCCTGAGCCATCCCGTTCGGTATATTGTATACAAGTCATATAAAATATTATTACCTTATGTATGGAAGAACGTAACGGTTACGTTGAACAGGAAAAGCAGCTAACAAGTTAAAGCAATTAGCATCTGGACTTTAGCAGCACAGGGAGTTGGTAAAGGATACGATAGGACGAGTCAACGGAGGAGACACCTACCACTGCCGCCTCAATGGATCTATTGTGCGTACACTCCCGGGAGAGTCAGATGAGCTGAGTTTGGTCTTCATCCTGCGTTTCGTTTTGGGCTTATAAAGTTCAAAGACATATACATAACTCACACACGGACATTTTCAAAAACGATTTTAGTCAGGGGCCTCAAAATAAGTATATCCGGTAAAATATCGATATCAAAATATTGGATGGAATGCACTACCTCCTCTACTAGCATTAATACTTTCTAAAATTAATATTGTAACGCAGCGACTACGGTCCAAGATCCAAGCTGGGCCAGTTGAAGAGATAAGCAGAGATAAGTAGCGCTCTCGCCCAGGAAACACCAGACGCGCTATCGACAGATAACCAGAATCCTTTAGAAGTATCCACAGAATGTTCTGTGCAAATCTCCAATGGCTCTCGCGAGCGTAGTCAGTGAGTTAGTGAGTGCACTCTGATACAACATCAAGGGCTGTTTGCGACGGGATTTGTGACAACTGCTATGACGTTCACTGAGTGCTGTTTCTGCGAGAGATTAGAGGTGTCTTGTGTTCGACTCTCCAGAGAGTGAAGTGGACCGAAGAAGAGGCTACGCAGTTAGTATTTCATTACGCAGCTACGTCGTAAAGAAAGTGAAAACTGAATCAAAGTGAATAAATGGCTGATGTCATAAGAACAGTTTATTTGAAATAAATGGTGTTTTAAAGAGGTCTACATTCTTGTGCATTACGTTTTCGTCTATCACTTAACGTTTACTAGTTATACAAGATTATACAAAATGCATTCCAAATGAAGAGGACTTCACGGGCTATTCCTAGGAAATTCAAGCTGTACGTTTTATTTGTCTTGTAAATATTTAAAATATGGTATTTTAATCAAAATCGTTATAGTCATTTTTTAGAAAGTCAAAGTTTTCGGAAAATGTTCCATGTAAAGGGAAGTTGGGTGGGTAATTTTCTTGAAAATCTTCGTGTCGAATCTTTCAAAGATACTGAACATAAATACCAAGTTTGTTGCTTAGCCGACTTTTCTCTTTGAGTTATGCAGACACACACAGATCTTTTTCTAAAAATGCACTTTTTTGCTTCATGGGGCTTCAAAACATGTATTTTCGGTGAAATCTCAGTATCGAATTTTTGTGCGAAACGCAGTATCTACCTTCTTCACCAACTAAGTACCTGGTGGAAAATGTAATATATTGTGAGTAACGTACGGTGTATACAATAATCACTTTTGAAATGTATACTATAATTATTACGACGTTGCACTGTTAGGTGTTTAAACTCCAGTGGCAATTTACTTAAATGTCTCTCCCCCTTCTTTATGAAATTATTGTACAATGATCTACAGAGTTTTTATAGTGAATTCTCCCCTTTATCCCTTATATTTGTAATTTCGTACAGTCCGGACTATTCCTAACAACGGATAAAAGAACCCTGATATTCACGCAAAAGGATGTGAAACATGTGACTTCCATAACCTCCTCCCGACAGTCTTCCAAGTTCTGCATCTTCTGTATAACCTATAAGTACCCTTTGGTGGAATGGTCGAGTAACTTGTTACATTATTATAGTAGGTTACATTTTAAACCTTTGTATGTCTTTTTGTCCCATAGTTATTTAATAGCATAAAGCGACACAGTTTTAACACAATGCAGAAACCCTTAACGTATACAACGAAACAAGAGTCGTCACTCCCAGGCCACCAAGTTAATCTCTTTGAAAAAGACACATAGTCTACACCCATCGAGAAAAATAATCTTCTCAGTTGATATAAAATATCGATTCGCTGATTTCTAAATTTAGCAGTTTTCTATCTTTATACAATCATTTATCATGCCCGTCTAACGAACTTGATTACAACATAAATACAAAGGAAATAAAGCAAACATTTCCTACATGAGGTTTATTAGAAGGTTTTGGCATCCAGGAACTTCAGTGCACACATCTATACAATTATAATAAAGGTTATTCAGATGTTTTGACACTGCTTCATTACATATACATCTGAATGTGATAAATGACAAAGAAAGAAATAAAACACAGCATCGATTGTCGCTTTTTAAACTCTTGTCTTCTGTTTGTTGAAGCGTTGCATCATGGCCATCTATGTATACTTCTTACAATAAAATGTAACCGGCTTTTGTTTTTATGGTCCGCGGAGATAAGCAACTATTTATTTATACCCTTTGGAGTAATAACAATTTTTACTTTCTCTACCACGTATAGTAAGTAGGGGAAGTATTGTATTCCACCCAAAAATTCGATACCGAGATTGCACCGGAAATACATGGCTTTGAGGCCCCCTGAATCCAAAAAACAGCATTTTTGGAAACAGCATAACTCAGAAACGAACAGTCGGATAAACACCAAACTTGGTATTTAGGTTCAGTATCTTCCAGAGATGCGACACGAGGGTTTTCAAGAAAATCCCCCCCCCAAGATTACCGTTTACATGGAACATTTTTCGAACATTTTAATTTTCTCAAAAATGGCTCTAACGATTTTCATTAAAATCTCATATGTTTAAGATAATTTTATGAAAAATAAAATGAATACCTTGAATTTTCTGGGAATGTCTCCAAAGTATTCTTCATTGTGAACGACTTTGCATAACTGGTAAACCATAAGAGATAGACAAACGTTTACTACACAAAAATGTAGATCGCGTTAAAATACACAATTTATGTCATATACACTTTTGTTGTTGAGTGAACCATTTTCGAGATATGGCTTGTTATTCCCTTAAATTTTTCAATACTTATTTTCTCAAATGGGAATTCGTTATTCATTTTTTTGTCTTGGATATGCAAAGAGTATTGATCTGTGGCAAAGAGAATGGTGCTGCACATAGCAACCAGCTATTAAGAGATATGTCTATGCTTAAAGGCTACTGTATTTCTATATTGCCCTTGCAAATACAAAACAAGGGGAACATAGTACGCCTTAAGCGATAGTCATATATTCTTAGAACTGGCCGCTATGGGTAAAATGTAATTCTCTTTGCATGTCAAAAGATCCTTTCTGTAGATGTTTATCTCGATTAATATGAAATAAATGGAGAATAAAAGTTTGTAAAAATAGTTTGTACAAGAGTAGGGAAAGTCATGTGAGTGTAACGCATCAGATTTTTTCTACTCCATTGCATTCTTAACTAAAAGTCAAGACCTTATGCACGAGCAAGTTCTTCTGTAACTCAGTGTGTTCATATTCAGCTAGAGGAGCTCGGTAAATTCCTTTTAATGTTTTAGTGATTTATGAAATGAAACTAGGCGATTTATAGTCTCATGTTCATCTGAACGAATTAGGATTTTCAGAGGTAAGAGAATTATCAAAATCGGTTGAGTGGTTTTTGACACTGCCCTACATGCACACACGCTGAAGTAGATAATTGTTTAGCTCCACGTATGGACGCCAATTTGAAGTAGGTGGTTTGTTACGTTATTTGCATCACGCTTTGGGCGTCAATTTAAAGTAGATCGTATTGAAGGAGTTGTATTATATTTCAACTGTTAGGGAATCGAACTTGAAGTTTGTTTGCAACCGCACGTATGGTACCCGGTTTCCGGTAGCCTTTGCCCCAAGTGTACTTTCAGGTGGCCTTTATCCCAAGTTTTAAAAAAAATATTAACTTTGTAATTTGACTGTTTCTTTAAATATTATATATTTATGTTTGCCTCGGCTGCGCCAGTATTTATTTTAGAGACATGGATGTCTTGGCAGGGTTGCGGTGCGACTTAAGAATGTAGGGCTTACACAAATTATAATTTTACTTCACTCCTTTTATTAATATTTGATACGATTTAAATAACACTTCACTGATATAGAGAGCTGTGAGATTCTTTAATTAATTACTTGCACTTTTTAACACGTAAAACTACTTTCGTCTCACACGAATACATATTAAATTTGTTGAGGACACTTTTTGCGTCTGGTTAGTAACGCTGTCTGCAACCAACTGAACTGATTTCAACCGCCTAAACTTGTAAATTTCTGTATTTCAAGTCTCTGATTGGCTATTTCTAATCCAATAGAATACCTTCATTTAACTAAAGCTTTTTCTGGTTGTTGATTGGCTATTTTTATTAACTGTCGCTAAAATTACATTATTGCTTCCAAGAATCACAAGTAACATTTAAACTTTCTAATTCATTATTGCCTCAAGGTTACCTCATTGTGAGCAACTTTTAACCTATTATTCTCACAGGTCCTACATTATTAAATTACGTAATATATTCACATAACATTATTACATATGGATACAATAATACAAGCATATGCAATGACTGTTACATACTTTTTTATATATTGTTACATACACATATTGCTTTAAGGTGGGCTGTTATTGAATTTATATATTATATAATTAGACTGAAATCATTTAAGTGTTAAAAACACTGCCTCAACGCACACAAATTTCTCTCTTTATAATATTAGTATGGTTATACGTGCGACTTTGTCCTTGGTAGAGAAATTCGTGTGAATGTATATTTTTCTCAGCTGTTACAAACACAAAAGCTTGGTTCTCTTGATCTCTTTATGCCGACAAAATTCCAGTGTTCATCACAGATAAGCTGTTAACAACAGAACCTACCTAACAATATCCGAAATTAATTAATTTACCAGGTCAAACACTAAGCAAATGTTTACGTCGGCTGTCACGTTCATGTGTAGCAACCTGGAGTTTGAGAACGAGTCTAATTCTGATTATTTGCGACAGAGAGCCTGGTTGGTTGTCCCTCCTTCTGTGTGTTTTCCCATTACCTAACAAATGAAATGAAGTCCTTAGAGACTGAAGGCTCGTGTTGGTGTGCTTGCCGCCTTTTGGTGTCAAATGCACATGCGGGCCTGAGTTTAACTAATGTCTATCTGCTAAATGCTGTGCGTTAGTTAAGAATAAGTTTTCCACACAGCCCAGAAATTGGAAAAGCAAAACAGTAATCAGTTACCCTAAATCGCAATAGTGCTTTTTCCTCCATAAAGTTTCCACATGTATCTAATTAACACTAGTTTACACACTAGCTGTCTGCATGGAATTGGGCCAAGCCTTCGAGTCTAGGCCGGGCCCGATCTGTGGGCTTCATTTTTTCCCCTTGATGATCGGAGGGAAATCGGCAATGCTGCAGTGAGGATATTGTACCTATACCTCACAAGGGGTAGTCTCCGGGAAGGAGGAGGAGAAGGTGAGAGAAGACACTGGGCGGCTAGAACCAGACACGACGGCACAGCAATGAAAGGGTTCCTATAATTTCCAAACTGAGATGTTCCGACAGTCGGAGAGGCAGACAGGGGACCTCCTCCCACACAGAGGGTCCAACATCCCGCTCCGTAGGGGCGGTCCGTTTACCCCGGCAACCAGCCGAAAGCCGAGGGACAGAGAAAGTTCCACAGAGAGTATCGTTTTTCCCTGCCACGCAGCACCGAAACATCATCGCCGATATTTCTGAAACAGACTTAACGGGGTGAAGGATGAATGAAATGATGAATGGAACAAAATGGAGGGATAGGAAATTCGGGTGCAAAAAGACATCACTCCAGCATTTGCCTGACGACCTCAGAATCCCCCCCAAAAAACATGGGCCAGAGTGTGCGGTTTCGGGAATCGAATCCGGGACCTTCCGAATGCGAGTCACATGCGCTACCACGGCGCCATCTTACTCATTTGGGCTTCATTTAAAAGATGTTTGTCGGGCTCCCTAAAAATAAATACTAAGAAAAATTAATTTATTGCATTCAACGTAGCATTTATTAATCGTGTAGATAAATATCTTAAAACTGTATTTTAATCAAAACCATTAGCACCATTTTTGAGAAAATAGATAACAACGAGAACTTTTCCATGTAAAGGGAAACTAAACTAGAAAAAATTAGTTTACCAATTTTTATGATACTTGATGTTGCGATGCCCGGTAGTACAATTATACCAGTATGCAAATTAATAAACTGAGTTCTATTTATGGACGCTCTTTAACTGCTTTGGCTCTTAACGTTCCATTCTATATTGGGAGTATTCTTTATCAGGCTTGAGGTTATTTTACGTGCCGTAAATCTACAACTGTATCACACAACTAAAGTATCTACAACTGAATAACACTGTTATTAGTAGTCTCGCTCTACGTGTCGACAACTTTCATTACTTTCGCGTCACTCTTTATATTGTCACTCTGTCCAGTTTTTCGTCTGTCCCTCTCTCAGTTCTTACTGTCACTGTTCTAGGTCCTTATTTATTTCTATTTAACTGGGATATCACTAATTTTCACCAACACTTCACTAAGAGAACTAGTTCAATTCTCCGTACCTGCACTTCCTTCGTGACGCAGACTCTTCACTTCACTCGGGAGCCGAACACAAGACTACTCCGCAGTAGCACTCGCTGCACGTCACAACTCGCTAGCAAAATCGCCCTTGATGTCGTACAGGAAACTCCCCGTCAACTCGCTCACTCACTGGCTGGCCGACACAACTCAACTCTCACTCGGCTCGTATTGACTCGACTCTCGCGAGAGCGCTAGCTTATATAGTCAGTGGGGCCTTTTCCACGGGGTTCTCGAACGTTCTAGAACTATTTCGACACATTTTCTGAAGGAGGGGGAACGCAGAAACTTCCAGAATGTTCTAGTTCTCTGCCGATAGCGCGCCCAGTGTTTACGCTGGCGAGTGGCAGTTATCGTTGATCAGAGCTTCTCGGATTATCAGCCGTATAATATTAATTAAATCAATTCGGTCATCTTAATTCTGTGGCCTTCTTCACTTCCCGAAGAAGGCTGCAGAGCTAAGTTGGCCGAAAGCTCGAGCGATTTCATTAATATTGTAGCCACCCACCGTGGAGTTCGAAGCACGGTCAGAGAATTGTATCAGATTGCACTAGTTTGAAAGATGTGGTAATGTAGGAAGAACCGGCTTCCAGGGCACCAGGTTGCTTACTTAGCTTGCAGATGCGTATATATTGGCCATGCATGTAGGTAAATAGTTCTCACTTCTCTTCGACACGCCACAAAGCCGGGATCGCGTCTGTTTGGGCTCCGAAGCCTCACCCTGATACGTTAACTTCTAACCTAGTGAAGCGCAAGCCCAGCTAGAGTTTTCCAGGCAAAGGAAGTGGAAATACACTTAAGTTCCAGCACGTACGATCCCTCTACCGAGGTGCCACAATGCTACTTAATCTATTTGAGTATACAGTCTTAGTTTTCATACCTCCCGAATGCAAACCACAGACTTGCCGCCTGAGCCATCCCGCTCGGTCCTTATCCCTGTAACTCACCTTAACCGAGATTCGAACTCGGGACCTCTTGGCCGTAAGCCAACACGTTGCCCCCACACCAAGATGCATGATGTGATATTTTAATTTTAAAACATTTCATTAGAGCCAGTTTTGACAAAATCAAAAATAACGAAAAATTTAGCATGTAAAGTTTGAGGTTCGCGGATTTTTTTTAAAATTTTCGTGTCCCATCCTATATTTTGTGTAAGTAGTAATCCATTAGAGATCACGTAAAAAATGTTACTAAATTCACAACGCAGATATCATTCAAGTATACAATTTATGTTACATTAATTTTTCTGTAGCATTAGCCGTGTTCGAAATATTTATCGTTACATTTATCAGCCCTTTTTTTTCAGATTAAACCGCTATCGGCATCTATATATAAAGCATTTTACACCATTTTTCTTTTTCCCTGCATGAGTTCATTAGTAACAAAAATGACTAAAATATTCGAACAATCGTGCTTTTTTTACTGCATTGTTAATGCAGCAAAAGTACATGTTGCTTAATTTGAGATTATTTCTAGCCAAACTTCTTTCTCGTGATTTTGTTATGCTGTATCTCAAATAGAGTGCTTTTCCTTCACACTGTGACCGTCGCACGGCTGTTTGCGCACCGGCCGCCGCAACTCGACTACCGCCGAAACAGTTACAATATATCCGCAACTGCCTTACGTTCTCATTGGTACAGTCACAATTACACTGACAGTAAGCGCATACCTTATCATTAGAGACGCTGGAAATGTTGTCCTTCTCTGTCCACATATTTCTGGCATCTTCTCAAGAAATTTTCGTTCACACTCGACAGTTCAATATCCGAAATTGAGTGAATTTTTCGCCTGGTGTTTTCTTTAGTTATTATAATGTTTGGGATTTGTTGTATACACCTTATTTTTCATGTGATCATCAGAGTCAGGTAAATTCCTGTAAATGGAATTTAAAAAATGATACAGTAATTGACCCACGCTTAATATTCTTCTCTGACGAGCATGGCTCCATTTATATGGCTATGTTTCGTCGCAAAATAACGATATTGGAGTACAGATAAACCCGATTTTATACACGACATTTCCTTGCATGACGCAAAAATTGCTATGCAGTAAATGTATACAGAATAATAAGACCTGTATTTGGTGAACAAACAATACATGCAGAGAGGAGTAAGAATAGCTTACTCACACCATTTTTGAACAATAGATCGACGTTGAATGTCAGTCCGGATTTTTCCAAAAAGACTTTGCTATCGCGCATATAGCTGATGAATCATTAAATTTAAGTCAAAAATGTTTGAAGATAGGATAATCAGTAAAGGATTATGGCCCTCACGATCCCCTGATTTAACTGTATGTGATTTTTATCAATGTGGGAACTTGAAAAAATTAGGTGTGTGCAACAAACCCCATACATTGTAAAAACTAAAAGAAAACATCAGGCGAGAAGTTCACTCAATTTTGGTTACTGAACTCTCCAGTGTGAATGAAAATTCTTAGAAGATGCCAGAAATATACGGATAAAGAAGGAAAACATTTTCGACATCTCTTACGGTAAGGCATGTGCGTATCATCAGTCTAATTGCAATTGAAACAATGAGAACATGAGGAGTTGCGGGCATATTATAAGTGTTTCGGCGGAATTCCGAGCTGCCGTCCGGTAGCCGCAGTCTGAAGGAAAAGCATTGTATATAGTCGTTCAATCAAGTTCATTTGAACTATTTTTGAACAAATAAAGAATCACAGAGCATTTTCCAAGCAAAGGATGGTTTCGGGGGGAGAAATTTTCTTGAAAAATCTTCGTATCGCATTTCTTGAAAGATGCTGAATTCAAATACCAATTTTGCTACTTATACCGTTGCCTTTTGAGTTATGCTATTCGCAGACACATACAATCAATGCGTATTTTCGCTGAAATCTCGATAGTCAATTCTTGGACAGAATGCAATAAATACTACCGAAGGAAGTGGTAGTAATTTCAATGTAACCTCAATGTGGTAACAGAGTGATTTAAGGGCTTGTGGGCCGCGGTATAATAGAATAAACTCTTTCAGACCTTTTGGATACAGCTGCGGTACCAACAAGATCGTAAACCGCACCGCACTACACTGACACCAGCTGTGAAAACCTTCGCACTTTGATAATCTCATTGTTGTAGTGTGGCTAAATACATACTTCGGATGAATACTAAGCTTGGTATTGAAATTCAGCATATTCCAAGGATGTGACACGAAGTTTTTAAGTAAATCCTCCCATCGCAACTACCCTTGGAATGAAACATGTTTCGTTAATTTTGACTCCATAAAGATGGCTTGACGATTTGGGTTAAAATTCATATGCTACTTTTAGTCTTATGATTGATTCAGATATTTCACTTAAAATACATGTTTTAAGGTCCCTAAATAAAACTTTTTTAGAAAATGGCAGGCGCGTGTGTGTGTGTCTGCAAACAACATAACTCAAAAACGAAAAGTCGGATAAAAACCAAACCTAGTATTTAAGTTCAATAACTTCCAAATATGAGACACAAAGATTTTCAAGAAAATCCCCCACCCCAAAATGCCCTTTACATGGAACATTTTTTTAACTTTTTGGTTTTCTCAGAATTGGACCTATCGATTATGATTAAAATTCCGTATATTAAAGATATTTACAAGACAAATAACATGTATATCTTGGATTTCCCGGGAATATCCCGTGAAGTCCTCTCCATCCAGAAAGAATTTTGTATAATCTTGTATAACTGGTAAACGTTAAGCGACAGACGAAAGCACACTATACAAAAAATGTCGACCTCTTTAAAGCACACAATTTTTTTCAAACAACTTTTTCTGTAGCATCAGTCATTTCCAAGATATCCGTTTTTAACGGTTTGAATTATTCACTACTTAGCCATTCTTTTAAAGTCCTGCTGACGTTCAAATGTTTCTCGCGGTTGCATGGAAAGAGTATGAAGTTTTATGGCCAGTACATAGCATCCAGTTCTAAAAGATTTGACTGTCGCTATTTGCTTTGTGTATGTAACGAAATGTGTAATGTAGCTACTTCTGTAAAGGTTTGTCTCGCTTAAAATGGAGGTAGATAGGGTAATAGGTTTCGTATGAATAGTTTGTATACCAACTAATAAGTGAAAGAGGGTAGAGATAAAATCTGGCTATAGCTTCAGCCTCCTGTATTTCTCTAACACCAACAAGAGATGGGTAATGAATCTAGTTTTTGTAAGAACAGCTGTTCTTTCCTACCCCAAATAGTTGTACCGCGTTGCAGGTCTGGGGCACCTGTTGCAGTACATAAGCAAACATATCCATACCTAATAGCGTGTTTACTTGTAGTCCAATTAAAGAAACTGGCCAGTGTAAGCTTGCTATGGATCGATAGGGTAAGGGAATTCCCCGGGAGAGCGCGGGGCTGACTGAGCCCGGGCAGGCTGCATGCAGCTAGCGCGACCTGTCGCTTCCAACAGGTGTGTCTCAACATGGCAATTCCTTCGTTCCGGGCGAACAATATCATCCACCTTACCTCATAAACCTGGGGGTGGGTTAACGCGACCGAGCGGCGAATTCTAACACACTTATTTCACTTCTTTACCTCCAATTATGCATATTTGCAGGGCTGCTAGAATAGCATTTGCTTTTGTAAGTCAATTGGTTTCCAAATTACGGCCTGTTATACAAGAAATTCAGAGAATTCCCAACGATGTAATTTTTTCAGTTTTTTGTCATAAAAAATTTACCACGTAAATCTACCACGTATACTTAATATGAGGCAGTATTTTTAACACTTAAATGATTTCAGTCAAATTATATAATATATAAATTCAATAACAGCGCGCCTTAAAGCAATATGTGCATGTAACAATATATAAAAACTGTATATTACAGTCATTATATATGTTTATATTATTGCATACATGTTTAATAATGTTATGTGAATGTATGACGTAATTTAATAATGTAAGAGCTGTGAGAATAGGCAAAAAGTTGCTAACAATGAGTTAACAATGAGGTAACCTTGAGGCAATAATGAATTTGAAAGTTTAACAATACTACTTGTGATCCTTGGAAGCAATAATGTAATTTTTTGTGACAGTTTATAAAATAGCCAATCAACAACCAGTAAAAGCTTTAATTAAATGATGGTATTCTATTGGACTAGGATTAGCCAATCAGAAACTAAAATGAAGCAGAATTTACAAATTCATAAGTCAGTTGCTTGTAGACGGTGTTCCTAAGCGGACGCGAGATGCGTCCTCGAGAAATTTTATACGTGTTTTGTGTGAGACAAAAATAGTTTACGTGTTAAAAAGTACAAGTAATTAATTAAAAACATCTCACAGCTCTCTCTATATCAGTGAAGTGTTATTTAAATCGTGTCAAGCATTAATAAAAGGAGTGAAGTAAAATTATAATCTGTGTAAGCCTACATTCTTAAGTCGCACCACAACACTGCCAAAACATCCATGTCTCTAACAATAACACTGACGCAGCCGAGGCAAACATAAATATTTAATATTTAAAGAAACAGTCAAATTACAAAGTAAGTATTTTTAAACTTGGGGCAAAGGCCACCGGAAAGTACATTTGGGGCGAAGGCTACCGGAAACTGTTTACCATACGTGCGGTTGCAACCAACTTCAAGTTCGGCTCCCCAACAGTTGAAATATAATACAACTCCTACAACAATTATCTTCTTCAACAGAACACTTAGTTTACTACTCACTCTACCACGTACACTAAGTAGGAGAAGCATTATATTCCACTAAATGATTCGATTGGAATATTTAACAGCAAATACATTTTTTGAGGCCCCTGAATCCAAAAAAGAGCATTTTTAGAAAATTCCCCGTGCGTGTATGTGCCTATGGACAGCATAAGTCAAAACAAGTCGGATAAATACAAAACTAGGTATTTAAGTTCAATACCTTTCAAATATGCGATACGAAGATTTTCAAAAAATCCCCCACCTCAAACTACATTTTACATGTAAGAGTTTTCAAAATCTTTGATTTTCTAAAAAATGACTAACGATTTTGATTAAAATATCATATATTAAAGATATATACATGTCAAATAAAATGTATATCTTAAATTTACCGGGAATAGCCTTTTAAGTCCTTTTATTTGGAAGGAAACATATATAATATTGCATAACTGGTAAACGTTAAGCGATAGACGAAAAAGTACTGCAAAAAAGTGTATATGTTTATAAAACACAGAATTTATTTCAAATAACATTTTTTTTTTATATCCGCTATTAATGGTTCGAATTGTTAAATACCTATGTCATTGTTTTCAAGCCCTTTCGATATTCATTGTTTCTCGAATTGCATGCAATTGCGTGTAACTTTAAGGCCGGCATATAGCGTCCAGTTGTTAAACATTTGTGTATCACTATTCCATTTATATCTATAACGAAATATGTAATGTAGCTATTTCCGGAAATTTTTATCTCAGTTGAAACAAAAAAGATAGGAAAATAAACTTTCGTAAGAATAATTTGTATATACACTAATAAGCGCTAGACGGTAGAGAAAGTAATGTGAATGTACGAGGGCTGATCGACAAAGACTGAGACTGATGCTTTCCTGTAGCTTCTGTGATAGTTTCGTATCTGTAACATAAATATTTGAAAAGAGCGGGTTTTTATGTATAATGTTGGTAGGCGGCAGGACTCCCGTATTGGTAGGTTGGTAGTAATGCTCTATTTTGTAGACCCTACGTGCATTTCACATACCAGACAATGGAGTTGAGGTTCTGCGTCTCTTTGCTGATGGAGGGGATGCATTTTTTAAATCGATTATCACACTGGTGATGAGTCATGGCTGCATCATTATGATCCTGAAGGAAAACAAGACAGCACAGTGTAGAAATCGCCAGGTTCTCCAACACCAAAAAGGCAAAAGCTGTTCATCAGGGAAAGTGATGGTGATCACATTTTTTGACTGTAATGGAATGATTTACCAGCATGCAGTTCCCCCTCACACTACTGTTACAGCAGTATACTACACGTCAGTATTGGCTACACTGAGGAAGCACATTGCAAAGAAACGACCAGAGCTTTCTTGGACTGGGTGGCGACTTACGGCCTCACGTTGCAAATCAAGTCATGCAGTTTCTGGCTCAATTCAACATTACCTGTGTACCACATCCACCTTATAGCCCGATCTTGCACCCTGTGACATTTTTTTATTCCCATCACTAAAGGCAAAGCTTAGGGGTATTCGATTTCAGAACTCTGAAGCAGTGCTCAAGAAAAGTGAGGCGATTCTCAAGGACCTGACAAAGAATGGTCTGCAGCACGTGTTCAATAACTGGCAGAGACGCTATAAAAAGTGCATTGAAGTAGGAGGGGACTACTTTGAAAAAAATCATGTAAACATTGAATTGGAGTAATAAACATCTGTGAAAAAAAAATCAGTCTCAGTCTTTGTTGATCAGCCCTCGTATTACATAAATTTCTTTCTGCCTACTTCATGTCAATCGAGATAATACGTGCAGAATTTGTTTCTTACGTATGTCATAGTAGCTACAAACGGAATACAGGAGGGTCAAGCAATAGTCAAATATTTAATAAGCGGGTAACTATTTGCTGGTTTTTAAATTCCCTCTCTTTCCATGACTTCACCAAAAACAAAAGAAAAGTGCCTTAGCACTTGAAAAAATGTAAAGTATTCAAAAATGAAAACAAATATCTAGGAAAGATCAATGCCAGAACAAATTTATTAGATGTGAATTAGGCGTTTTAACAGACCTACATTTTGAGTGTGAGTGGTATACTAAATTCATTTGGAATGAGGACTTCACGGGCTGTTTGAAAAAAAATGAATGCAAGATATGCCTACACTTTATTAATCAGGAAAATAGCGCAAACATATGACATTTTAACCAAATTGTTAGAACCATTTTTGAGAAAATTAAAACTAACGAAAAATGTTTCATATAAAGAATGGTTTGGAGAGGTAGTATTTTTACTTTCTCTGTTACGTATAGAAAGTAGAGAAAGTATTATATTTCACCCAAACATTCGATATTAGAAATACATAATATGAGGCCTCTGAATTCACAAACAATATTTTTAGAAAAAGTTCCGTGTGTATGTGTGTGTATGTCTGTGAACAGCATAACCAAAAATGAATGTCGGATAAACACTAAAGTTGGTATTTAGGTTTAGTACCTTCCAAGGATGCGACACGAAGATTTTCAAGAAAATCCCCCACCCGAACTACCGTTTATATGGAACATTTTACGAAATCCTTTATTTTCTAAACAAAATGGCTAGAAAGTTTTTGATTAAAATACCATATATAAAGATATTTATATGACAAATAAAATGTATGGCTTGAATTTTCTGGGAACAGCCTGTGAAGTACACTTCAGTTGGAAGAAATGTTAAATAATCTTGCATAACTCCTAAACGTTAAACGACAGAGGAAAACGTACTACACAAAAAATGTAGATCTCTTTAAAACACACAATTTACTTCAAATAAGTTTTGTATACTCACCAATAAAGATAAAAGTTAGAGAAAGTCATGTGAATGTGTGATACGGGATATTTTTTTAAAGTCTTAGTGACATATTTTCGGATTTGGTATTTATTCGATATGTCATTTTTATTTACGTAAGCCGTTTACAGACACAAACACTGAGATTTTTCTAAAGATGCTTTCTGTGGCGGGGGGGGGGGGTTGTGGACCACAAGAGGGTATTTCCGGTGATATCTCGATATGAACATTTACTTCCTCTGTTCAGTAAAGATAAGTAATACAAATGTTTTAAATTTTAATTTTAAATGTTGGCAGAAGTATAAAACTTTAAAATGAAGCAAACTCAATTTAAAGTTGAAATATCTACATAATGGCCAACCATGATAAGGGGTATTTAAATTGCCACGTGATAAGCTCAGTTTTGCACTATAATAAAATCAACTAGTATATCATAACTTTTTCAAGGAATCACAATAAATAATAGGTAGAAAAAAGCATCACTGTTGATCTTTTTTTCACCGTCGATTGCCAGAGCTGAATTCTATATTTATGAGCATATATTACTTTCTCTACTACATATAGTAAGTAGGGGAAGTATTGTATTCCACCCAAAAATTCGATACCGAGATTTCACCGGAAATACATGTTTTGAGACCCCCTGAATTCAAAAAAAAGCATTTTTAGAAACATGTCCGTGTGTGCGTCTGTGTATCTGTCTGCTGTGAACAGCATAACTCAGAAACAAACAGTCGGATAAACACCAAACTTGGTATTTAGGTTCAGTATCTTCCAAGGATGCGACACGAAGGTTTTCAAGAAAATCCCCCCACCCCAGATTACCCTTTACATGGAACATTTTTTGAAAATTTTAATTTTCTCAAAAATGGCTCTAACGATTTTAATTAAAATATCATATGTTTAAGATATTTTCATGACAAATGAAATGCATATCTAGAATTTTCTGGGAATGTCTCCAAAAGTATTCTTCATTGTGAACGACTTTTGCATAACTGGTAAACCATAACAGATAGATGTAGATCGCGTTAAAATACACAGTTTATATCATATACATTTTTGTGTTGAGTGAACCAGTTTCGAGATATTGCTTGTGATTCCCTTAAACTTTCCAATACTTATACTTTTTCTCAAATTCGTTATTCATTTTTACTTTCTCTACTACGTATAGTAAGTAGGGGAAGTATTGCATTCCACCCAAAAAGTCGATACCGAGATTTCACCGGAAATACATGTTTTGAGACCTCCTGAATCCAAAAAAAGCATTTTTGGAAACATGTCCGTGTGTGTGTCTGTGTGTGTCTGTGTGTGTGTCTGTGTGTGTGTGTCTGTGAACAGCATAACTCAAAAACAAACAGTCGGATAAACACCAAACTTGGTATTTAGGTTCAGTATCTTCCAGAGATGCGACACGAAGGTTTTCAAGAAAATCCCCCCACACCAGACTACCCTTTACATGGAACATTTTTCGAAAATTTTAATTTTCTCAAAAATGCCTCTAACGATTTTGATTAAAATATCATATGTTTAAGATAATGTCATGAGAAATGAAATGTATATCTCGAATTTTCTGGGAATGTCTCCAAAAGTATTCTTCATTGTGAACGACTTTTGCATAACTGGTAAACCATAACAGATAGATGTAGATCGCGTTAAAATACACAGTTTATGTCATATACATTTTTGTGTTGAGTGAACCAGTTTCGAGATATTGCTTGTGATTCCCTTAAACTTTCCAATACTTATACTTTTTCTCAAATTCGTTATTCATTTTTACTTTCTCTACTACGTATAGTAAGTAGGGGAAGTATTGCATTCCACCCAAAAAGTCGATACCGAGATTTCACCGGAAATACATGTTTTGAGACCTCCTGAATCCAAAAAAAGCATTTTTGGAAACATGTCCGTGTGTGTGTCTGTGTGTGTCTGTGTGTGTGTGTCTGTGAACAGCATAATTCAAAAACAAACAGTCGGATAAACACCAAACTTGGTATTTAGGTTCAGTATCTTCCAGAGATGCGACACGAAGGTTTTCAAGAAAATCCCCCCACCCCAGACCACCCTTTACATGGAACATTTTTCGAAAATTTTAATTTTCTCAAAAATGGCTCTAACGATTTTGATTAAAATATCATATGTTTAAGATAATGTCATGAGAAATGAAATGTATATCTCGAATTTTCTGGGAATGTCTCCAAAAGTATTCTTCATTGTGAACGACTTTTGCATAACTGGTAAACCATAAGAGATAGACAAAATTTTACTACACAAAAAATGTAGATCTCGTTAAAATACACAACTTATGTCATATACATTTCTTTTGTTGAGTGAACCGTTTTCGAGATATTGCTTGTTATTCCCTTAAATTTTCCAATACTTATACTTTTTCTCAAATTCGTTATTCATTTTTTTATGTCCTGGACTTGCAAAGAGAATGGAATGCGCCGCATAGCAACCAGCGTTAAAATATTTGACCATCGCTTAAAAGCTACCATATTCCCCTTGCATCTACAAGAAAATTAGCAATAAGATTGACATCTCGATATCTCGATTAACATAAAGCATATGGAGAATAGGCGTTTGTAAAAATAGATTGTACAAGAGTAGAGAAAGTCATGTGAGTGTAACACATCAGATTTTTTTTTATGTCCTGGACATGCAAAGAGATTGGAATCCGCCACATAGCAACCAGCGCTTAAAAGATTTGACTATCGCTTATAACCTACCATATTCCCCTTGCATCTACAAGAAAATTAGCAATAAGATTGACATCTCGATATCTCAATTAACATGAAGCATATGGAGAATAAGCGTTTGTAAAAATAGTTTGTACAAGAGTAGAGAAAGTCATGTGAGTGTAACACATCAGATTTTATTGCCCTTGTAAATACAAAACAAGGGGAACATAGTACGCCTTAAGCAATAGTCAAATATTTTTACAACTGGTCGCTATGTGTAAAATGCAATTCTCTTTGCACGTCAAAAGGTCGTTTCTGCAAATGTTTATCTCGATTAATATGAAATAGATGGAGAATAAGAGTTTGTAAAAATAGTTTGTACAAGAGTAGAGAAAGTCTTGTGAGTGTAACACAGCAGATTTTTTTTTTTTTACAGTTTCACCGTAGGTAACACACCAAATTATTAGCAGCATGCATACAAATTTTCTTTTTATTTATCTCTAGTGGTATTCACGGTATTAATTATTATTTAATTAATTACTTCAATGCCAAACAAAAATGGACCATACTATGGAAAAGTTAAAATTTTACTGATATAAATATATAATTTGACTCTAAGAAATATTTAAGAAAAAATGTAGGAAACAGATTTTTAATTTATGTTTCAGCTTTTGAGGAAAAAGTTTTTTTCACTAATCTTTGTGACTTTTTTTAAGTTTCATTTATACCCCGCATTTAACTAAAATGGTGCTATCGGTGGCCTTTCCTTTGGAACATATTATTGTCTATAGGCAATTGTGTTAAATCGTATTCCCTTCTCGTTGGATTTCTGGTAATCTATAGAGAGGATAGGGAATAATCTAAGCTAGGGAAAACATCCCATCCCCGGCCGGGATTCGAACCCGGGACCCTTCGTACAGTAGGTAGGTGTCCTACCTACTGAGATACGGTGCCAGCCCACTTTTTGTGTTTTAATTAATATTCCTCCAATGATAATCGACAAAAGAAAAGTGATGTGATACTTTTCATATGTCGATCTCTACCCTTTATCTTTATTATAAGCATGCATACTAGTCTTACTAAAGCTTAATTTCCTATTTCATTTTAACCCATATAAACCTTTCCATAACTAGCTACATTACACATTTCGTTATAGATACAAAGAGAACAGCGATAGTCGAATATTTTAAGAGCTGGTTGCTATGTGGAGTATTCCATTCTCTTTGTATTACCAGGACAAAAAAAATTAATAACGAATTTGAGAAAAAGTATAAGTATTGTAAAATTTAAGGGAATAACAAGCAAAATCTCGAAAATGGTTCACTCAACAAAAAGAACTGTATATGACATTAATTTGTATTTTAACGCGATCTACATTTTTGTGTAATAAAATTTTGTCTATCTCTTATGGTTTACCAGTTATGCAAAAGTCGTTCACAATGAAGAATACTTTTGGAGACATTCCCAGAAAATTCGAGATATACATTTTATTTGTCATGAAAATATCTTTAACATATGATACTTTAATGAGCCATTTTTGAGAAAATTAATATTTTCGAAAAATGTTCCTTGTAAAGGGTAATCTGGGGTGGGGGGATTTTCTTGAAAACCTTCGTGTCGCATCTCTGGAAGATACTGAACCTAAATACCAAGTTTGGTGTTTATCTGACTGTTCGTTTCTGAGTTATGCTGTTCACAGACACACAGACACACACACGGACATGTTTCCAAAAATGCTTTTTTGGATTCAGGGGGTCTCAAAACATGTATTTCCGGTGAAATCTCGGTATTGAATTTTTGGGTGGAATGCAATACTTCCCCTACTTACTATACGTAGTAGAGAAAGTACAAAAGGTATTTGAAAAAAAAGCTTGTGTGTTTTAAAGAGATCTGCATCTTTTGTTTAGCAAGTTTTCGTCTATCGCTTAACGTTTAGCAGTAATACAAGATCATATAAAATTCCCTCTGAATGAACAGGACTTCACAGGCTATTCCCAGAGAATTCAAGATATGCGTTTTATTTGGCATTTAAATATCTTTAATACATGATAATTCAATCAAAATTGTTAGATGTATTTTTTGGAAAATAAAAAAATTCGAAAAATGTTCCATGTAAATGGTAGTCTGTACTGGACCAAGTTAGTTATTGAAGCAACTTTTCATTTCTGAGTTATGCTGTTCACAGTCACAGCCACAGCCACACACACACACACACACACACACACACAGATATACAGACACACAAATACAGACAGTCACACGGACCTTTTTCTGAAACTGTTTTGTATTTAGGGTGCCTCAAAACATGTATTTCGGGTTAAATATCAATATCGAATTTTGGTAGATGTACATAGTAGAGAAACTTTTGACACCTTGTAGATTTATTGGTTATTTTTTCTATGAATGCCATTAAACGTAACGTATATGTGATCATTTAAAATCTACGGTATTTAAATCTAATGCGCTACTCCTCTAAACTCGATAAAATGTGGCGACAGGGTCGCTAGCACATCTTGATTTTTGCACGTTTAAGGGGGGTTTTGCGCATGCGCAACTGGCAAGAAATGTGCACTAACGCGCGAAGTGTTTCCCCCACTCTATTTCCACTATCACTAACGTCAATGCCACTAGGTGGTAGCACGCTACGGCAGAAGTTATTCAGAGTAGCAGAAGTAGCACAAGCACGGAAACTTCTACCTGTTTCCCCATATCATGCATAATCTCAACTAGAGTTTAATTTACACATTACTTCGTTCTTCCTAACACGCTTACGTACACAACAAACGCCAGCAGTTGTATCAATTCTTTTATAATTATGACTACTATGCAGCAGATCTTATTTCATATTTTCAGGGCTGTCTGACTAAAGTGGTGAACACCCAGAATGTATACTTACGAACCGCTACATCTGTACAATATTTACAAGACTGTTAAAATTGTGAGTGGGAATATTGATGTCAATCCCATTCGTTGAATATGATAATCGGAGGATTTGTTTAGGTTTTGTTGCGAATATTACAGATAGTTCTTTTACTTTCAGCCCAGTGGGGTAAACAAGGCGGTTTAAAATCTGTTAAGAATGAGGAGGTGCAATTACATATCGAGTTTCATGTCACCAAATTTCTCTCTGATTTCGCTAACTTTGTCATTGAGGAGTAGCTTTGGTAAGCTTTTGACAAAATTTGGTACGACTAAGTGATAGAAACTGGCAAAAATGATGACGACCTTGCAACTTTCAAAAACCTCATCTACCCTTATTTTATACTCTAACTTAGAAATCAATACTTTTAGGCCCATGTAAGCAAAATTTTGTACACATATTATAGAAAAAAATTCTGATGTGTTACACTTACATGACTTTCTCAACTCTTGTACAAACTATTTTTACAAACGCTTATTCTCCATATGCTTCATTTAATCGAGATGTTAATCTTATTGCTAATTTTCTTGTAGATGCAAGGGGAATTGCTAGGTTTTAAGCGATAGTCAAATGTTTTAAGAGCTGCTTGCTATGTGTAGTATTCCATTCTCTTTGCATTACCAGGACAAAAAAATGAATAACGAATTCCCATTTGGGAAAAAGTATTATTGGAAAATTTAAGGGAATAACAAGCAATATCTCGAAAATGGCTCACTCAACAACGATGACATAAATTGTGTATTTTAACGCGATCTACATTTTTTGTGCAGTAAAATTTTGTGTGTGTGTGTGTGTATTCGTATGCAAATGGGTGTGTTGTTCCCTCGGTGGTGTAGTCGTTACCATGCTAGCTTCTAGTTCCCGAAGTCGCGGGTTCAAATCCGGCGGAGGGCGATGGATTTTTTCGGGCGTAAAAATCCTTAGCATGCTTCCTTCGGAAGGGAAGTAAAGCCGGCGGTCCCGTGTCAAGCCTGATAATAGGCCTCTGAGCAAAAAAGTACCGGTCTTTCACGTCCAATCTAGAATGGGACGCTAAGAACCATAGCAGTTAAACAGCCTCCATTAATAAAACACAATTTAAATTTAAATTTCTAATGCATAAACAGTAATCTGGTGCTAAGAAGTTTATATTTCCATGCCATAGTTTTACGTTTCGATAATAATCGTGTGTTTCCGCTTCTATTCGGTCATTCTCGTCACGGCAATTCTCATTAAAACTCAACGCTATAGATTATAGAAGGCCACAAAATCCAACAATTGGAGAATCTAGTATCAACATAACCTGTGTATGTAAAATGTGTGAGGAATATGAGAAAGGAGGAGAACTAATACAGTTGATGCAATATCTAGTGCTACTGATAGATCACAAAGCTTGCGTGAGAAATAAGAAAGCTTCGGTAGTGCAGGAATTAAAGACGACGATGTTACCATAATCACTTAACCACTCTATGTTCTGTTTATGAATCGACATGATTGCTTGAAGTCCAGCAATCGAGAGCAGGTCGCCCAGGTTTATCTGGGTGGAATGTAAAATCGCCACAGTACCTAGCCGCTAGCGCGGCTTTACCTGAGGGATATAATAGGTTGGAGTGGAGTGCATCTGGTAGGTTCGTGGTGAACCTAAGTGAGTTTTCTATGTACCTGCCCTTGGAAGGGCTTTACCACAGGTTCAAAGGATTGTTTTAGGGTGTCGGTTTGGTGTTGATGTTGAAGGTATGATGGGAGGTAGCTCTATGTTTGTATAGCCTCCTCATTGGCTGCCTTTTCAGGAGCAGAGCCAATACCCTGCTCCGCTGCTGTTTATTTTGTTTAATTTTTTTGGTTGGTTGAATTTTGTTGACCACTCCCATAGGGGAGGGGGGAGTACTTATTGACAGCATGATTTTTGCTATTGGTAGGTTTAAAGCCTTCGTTACCAGGGATGCCCGACGCCATGCGAGGAACCCGGTAGCGTCTGAATTGACGTGCTTGAGGTAAGTAGTCCCCCAGGAATCTGACAAGGGCGTTCTCATGGTAAATCAATTTTCCGTAAAATTTTGTTGCCCGGAGTCTAATCACGTCCTCCACATATGGTAGGGCCGAGTTTTCAGTTTTCGCAAGCCTTTATGTCGAGTGGCAGTGGGCGGAGCTTTGCTTCCTGTGCTGCCATGGCTGAGTCCTGGGGAATCACCTGAGCGGACAAGCGTACAGGTGCGGACCAAGCCCAATACTGCTTACCTGAAATAAGCAGGCCGATTGGCAGTCGCCGCTGGAAGGTCACTAATTCAGCTAGCGACCAGGCCCAATACAGCTTAACTTGGGGAGAGTGTGATGGATCAGTAGCCCTTATGCAAGCGGTTCCATGGCGTTCTTGGGTAGACGATAGCTCTTCCGTCTTCTGGGGGCTCTATGCACCCAGGGCGTTTACCAGCTGATTGGGATGGGTTGCAAGTTTCTGTGCATGGTGCGGGATCTCTCGTCCACCATATCCACGATGTATTTGAGTCCGGAATGCGTATGTAGGATGTGTGACAGAAATCTACGCCAGTATCATAGATAATTCTTAATGCCCTGTTCTGAACGATGGTAGTCGCTAACACCGATCCCCACACCTCGCACCCATACAGGATCAAGGGCGGGCTGATTGCCTGATACAGGCATAGTATTAGGTAACTAGACTCTCACGAACGGCGCCTATGTTTTCGTTGGAGCGCTTACGTTCTTTGATCGCTGACAGAACCACTTCTTTCAAATTTATCGATCAAACGCCGAATCGTTCCCTCGCAGGAAGGTTTGGTGAACAGATGATCCATTTTGATAATAAATTTTCACAATTTCTACGCGTTGCTGAATGCTGTAACGTTCGATGGCTATTTGTCAATAACAACTGTAACCACATGACTGCTGTAACTCAATAACAACGGCAGCTATCACATGTTAAAGATAGGACACCCTTGTTGAAAGACCCTTTACTAAGAGGAAAAGCATATACTAAGCATTTTATGCATTTCCTTCCAAAATCCTTGGAAAATAACTTACTGCATTTTATGCATACGGCTCATTATGTCGACCTAACTTACGGAAGAGAGAAAATATTCCAAAGCTTTACTCACACTCAACAAAGGAATAATGCCGAAAGCGTTTTTCTGTGAGTACTTCATAAGTTCCTCTAAGCGAGAGAGGTTACTAATTCCTTTGTGAAAAATACCATACGCAAGACATCGTTGTAATAAAGTTACATTTTACTGTAGTCGTATCCATAGAGTGTTTATGGAGCTTTGCAGAAAATTACCTATCGTTTCCACCTTCCTGTGCTTGCAGCTGTCAGCTCTTCATGACCTAGTTTTCGGTGTGTTAGGCAGTAAGTTGTGACAAGTCGTTAGATATTTCGCTCCTAGTTACGTGTCAGACGACGTGTTTACACACCGATCACAAAGCTGCTCGGAATACATCAGCGTCTGTATCAATTTTACTATACATACAAATAAATTAGTTATACTCTGGATCCGCAAATATATTTGGGTTCTTCCTGTTGTTGTAGGACTATTTCCTTTGCTATAAACCTGATTTAAGGGATTTTCAATTCATTTAATTGGAAGTTATATCATTTCAGTTCAATATTTTTACCTTTTCTAGCACGTACTAGTAGGTAGAGAAGGCATTGCACTCCACCCAAAAATTCAATATCTATTTTTGAGGCCCCCTGAATCCAAAAAAATAAAAGCATTTTTAGAAAAAGGTCCGTGTATGTGGCGGATAAACATCAAACTTGGTATTTAGATTCAGTGCCTTCTGAAGTTGCGACACTTCCCTTTTCTTGGAACATTTTTCGAAGTTTTTCATTTTCTGAAAAAATGGCTTTAAGAATTTTGATTTTAATACCATATATTAACGATATTTATATGACAAATAAAGTGTATATCTTGAATTTTCTGGGAATAGACTATGAAGCTCTCTTCATTCAGAAGGAATTTTGTATAATCTTGTGTAAGTGGTAAACGTTAAGCAATAGAAGAAGACTACTAAACAAGAAATATAGATCTCTTTAAAAAACACAATTTATTTCACATAACTTTTTCTGTAGCATCAGCCATTACCGAGAAATCCGTTATAACGGTTCCAATTGTTCATTTCTTGGTCATTCTTTAAAGTCAACATTCAGTTGTTTCTCGCGATGTCATGGAAACAGTATGGAATTTTAAGGCAGCATATAGCGTCCAGTTGTAAAACATTTGACTATCGCTGTTCTCTTTGTGTCTATAACCAAATGTGTAATGTAGCTATTTCTTTAAATGTATATCTGGATTAAAATGGTTTACTCAACAACAAAAAATGTGTATGACATAAATTGTGTATTTTAACGCGATCTACATTTTTGTGTAGTAAAATTTTGTCTATCTCTTATGGTTTACCAGTTATGCAAAAGTCGTTCACAATGAAGAATACTTTTGGAGACATTCCCAGAAAATTCGAGATATACATTTCATTTGTCATGAAAATATCTTAAACATATGATATTTTAATCAAAATCGTTAGAGCCGTTTTTGAGAAAATTAAAAATTTCAAAAAATATTCCATGTAAAGGGTAATCTGGGGTGGGGGAATTTTCTTGAAAACCTTCGTTTCGCATCTCTGGAAGATACTGAATCTAAATACCAAGTTTGGTGTTTATCCGACAGTTCGTTTCTGAGTTATGCTGTTCACAGACACACATAGACACACACACGGACATGTTTCCACAAATGCTTTTCTTGGATTCAGGGGGCCTCAAAGCATGTATTTCCGGTGAAATCTCGGTATCGAATTTTTGGGTGGAATGCAATACTTCCCCTACTTACTATACGTAGTAGAGAAAGTAAAGACATAGATCCCATTACTCTGTATACATTTACTGCACACCAATTTTTGCATCATGCAAAGGAATCTCGTGTATAAACTACGGTGTCTCTGTGCTCCAATATCTGTTATGTCGCGACGAAATATAAATGAAACCACGCTTTGTCAGAGAACATTATTAAGCGTGGATTATTTACTCTCTTATTTTCAAAATTCAATTGCAGAAATTTACCCAACTTTGATGATCACGTGGTAAATATGGTGTACGCAATAAACTTCTATACATCGTTAAGAACTAAAATAAAACATCTGGCGAGAAATTAATTCAAATTTGGATATTGAACTCTCCAGTGTGAATATAAATGTCATGAGAGAAGATGCCAGAAATGTGTGGATAGAGAAGGACAGCATTTCCAACATCTCTTATGATAAGATATGTGCTTATTATCATTGTGATTGTAACTGTGAGAACACGAGGCGGTTGCAGGGATATTATAACTGTTTTGGCGGGAGTCCGAGCTGCGGTGGCCGGCGCGCGAGGCGCCTTGCACTGACTACGTGTGAAGGAAAGCCTGTATATGCTTCAAATAAAAGGAATACTTATCTGAGAATCTTGTTGGACTGAAGACAGTAATGAAGATGAAGGTTGAGGCAGTATTTTATATCACAACACTGTAAATGCCAGAGTGATTGTAGTGTAAATTAGCATTATTGTATGACAATGATTTGAGATGTTTGTTAATTATAAGCATTGTTAGGAAATAAGTTTACACGGCCTCACTGAAACTGACAATAGGAGCGGGTAACAATATAGCGAGGGGGTGAGTTGTTTATCAATTATAAGAGACAAACAAATACGTCAGAGTAGCGCGCTTTTCTGTAGAAATGGAGGGAATATCTTCCCTAGAGCATATGTGTTCGTAATTTTGATTGGATAAAAAATAGACGCTAATGTTGGCGCGCTTTATTAACCAATAGCAGCTCGATTATAATCTTTAGGCACATCGGGGTGAGGGAGTATAAATTATGAAGCCAGAGACAAGTATCGCCCAGTTCAACAGAATCATCCACGAAGTACACGTTACGTAATTCTATAGAATCTCTCGCGTCGTAAAGTTAGTTACAAAAATGTGAAATACTCGAATTAATAATGTGCGGCAAATAAGTCATTATAGTTACATTCGAAAATATAACAGTTTCAGTCGGGCGTGTATCAAGAGTAAATATGTGAAATCAATAAAATGTGACGGCAATAAAAGTGTAAAAACAAATTCCTTTATCAGTGTTATCTTTAGTAACAACTCCTTTCCGTTTACAGACCCTGTTCAAGAGATTTGCTCGACTGAGTAATAATAGCTAGCCGGAGGACAAAGAACTCAAAATTAAAAATAGTAAAACAATAACAGGCGCTCAGCAAATAAGATAACACGAACGATACCGTGACAAGGTCATTTGACTAGTTTCGCCTGATGTGCTAGTGTGAAAACCAATACGATGCGCGAATTGAATATAAACATATTGAGGAGAAAATAAAGAGAGATTAAATGGTAAAAGTTTAGTAAAAATATTACTATATCCCATACATGTATGATAAAAACATTAAAGCTTATGACTATGATATGAGCAGCCCTATAATATACAAAAACAACAAAAGATTGGATTGGATTGTGAAGAGAAGGGTATTCGGCACCGATCCAGGAATGAGCATATTGTACCGACCCCACAAGGAGGAGCCCCCGGGAAGGAGGGATGAGGTGAAAGGAGACACCGGGCAGCAGGAATCAGGAATGACGGCACAGCAATGACAGGGTCCCTACAGTTTCCTAATTGAGACAGACGGCATCGGACAGCCAGAGTGGGTACTCCACACCACCCAGGGTCCAAGGCCTCCCCCAAGGGGCGGTTCTTATAACCCGGCAACCAGCCGAAGGCCGAGAGACGGAGAAAGTATACAGAGAGCATCCTTTTCCCTTCCACGCTGCACCGAAATGCTCGCCGACACTTCTAACCCTGAAATGGACCAAACGGAGTGAAGGATGAATTAAATAATAATGGAACGAAATGGAGAGACAGGAATTCCGATGATGAACCACTCCAGCACTCGCCTGACGGCCCTGAAATCCCATGAAAAAACCATGGACCAGAGTGGGGGTTCGGCAGGGATCGAACTGGAGACTTGCTGAATGCGAGCTACAGACGTTACCACCTGACCCATCCCGCTCGGTAAGATGTGGGTATGTTAAGTTGGCTAAATCAAAAGCGGGAAAACCGACTTCCCAGACGTGTCATAAGTTCATGAAAAAGCAGTTTCAACTAATCGAGTACACGTCCAAGAAATACAAGGCTTTACAAACTGAAAGAGGTTATATAACACACCAAGTCAAAAGTAACGCTTTATTCACCAATTCAATTAAATTACATAAACATCCGTTACATAATTTAACTTCTCATTTAGAACTTTGTAATTGAGTTTCACAGCACTCTAACGGTGCTGTTTAATTTCGTCCTTCCTTTTTCTCCGAGGCATAGAGAGCGAAAAAGTAAGAACATGCATAGCACTTATTGCTATTCTGATTGACCAACGTAGTTATCGACACGATAACTGAGTGTTGCCAAAATTAGTTAAAACTAGGAGTTGTCGTTTAAACCTGGCACCGACAGGTAAACAGTTTCTCAAATATATCTAGGGGCCGTAACACGCAAAACTGTTCCATGCACTTTGTTCACCCTTTCGGCGGAAGTGTGGGAGAGGGGAAAGACATCAAATGCAAAAATAAGTACATCTCTTGTACTGTCCGCTTTGGCGTAAAGGAGAGCGTTGTGGCTTGGCATTGTAGAAATCGCGTGTTCTAGTTCCGAGAAGGGAGTTGTATTCTTCTTTTTCCGAATAAATAAGCTCTCTCCGTGGAATATAGAAGTATAGATTTGCTCGTTTTGCCTGATTTTGTTACATAAGTAATTTGATATATTAATGTCCTGTTATGTTGTTGTTGTTATTGGCACTGTTGATTAATTGATCTGCAGCATTGGCTTCCCAATATAAAGTCTGTAAGTTTTCACTTTTAAGGCCTTTGCATTTGGCGAGATGTTGTTTGTTCAGGATGACATCTTCACAGAGAGTGCACTTGGGTGTAGGTAGGCATCCTATCTTGTAGAGGTGTTCTGCGAGGCAATCGCGGCCAGTTGCCATTCTAAATAAGGCCACTGCAGTCTTCCTTGGCATTTTTTGTATATCAACTGTATCTTTAATATTCTTATAATCTTTATCCTTTAATTTATCTTCTTCATCAAATCTTTGCTGTATTTTGAAATGTTGTTTAATGTTATTTAATTGTTTATTTATAACTCTCCTGCATGTTTTATTTGATGTATTGCACCTTTCTTTGCTAATTGATCCGCATGTTCATTGCCCTAAAGTCCAACATGAGCTGGGATCCATTGTAGAGTGACATGATTTCTAGTTTCAACTCCTTTAATTAGTCTTCTTATTTCTTTAATATTTCTTGTTGTTTTATTATTGTAATTTACTATTCCATCTATGGTTGATTTTGAGTCTGATAATATGACTATTTTTTGTTTTATGTATGGTCTATATAAAATGTTCTGTAATGCTGCTTTTATAGCTGTTAATTCTCCATCATAGTGGTTTGACGTTTCATCTAATGTTAGATACTGTGCAAAATGTTTACAGTATACTCCTGCACCGGCATTTTTTTATTGATGAGGGATCCATCTGTATATATTCGGAGCTATTCTTTTTCTAGGTATCTTTCATTTTCCGTAGCTATTGCTATGGCTCTCATTTCATCTGCTATATTGTTTTGCTTTTCCTATTATCATTATTGTTGTTATGTTGTATACAAAAGCCAAATGGATATTCCATTTAGATGCTTCTGCTAATGATGATACTATATGTTGTTATAGCAATAATAATAATAATAATAATAATAATAATAATAATGCTCTTTATATACGAAAAACACATTTGCCTGATGATGGGCGTGAGATACACAACACAAACTTCTCTGTAAAATTCTGCAAAAACTTTCAAGCAGAACACTCATTCCATTTATAGTACAGCAGTTGCTGCTGTCAAACGATCAATTGTCAATTTCAACTATTTGTACACACATATAATAATTATAGTTTTATTTTACTACCGTTTTAACTCTTACATTGTGTGTTAGACTTTAACACAGTTTGTTTATAATCCTTTGTCACATTTGCAGTCCCTTCTCGGAAGAGTGGAAAGAATTTATTGGTGTGTAGACAAGGATTAGAGGTAGAAACAGATGCATAGATTCGGTTATGCTGGCGGCAGGCGACCGCGAGAGCTCAGTGGCAAAGCGTGGCATGAACAGCCAAAGATATGTGGTTTGAATCCTGGGATTGATCTTGAATGTTTTTCATAATAATATAATAATATTATTATTACCATTATCATCATAATTGTGAATTAAATAAAACTCGTTCTATTTATTTACAATATTTAACGTTCTGTTCACAACATTAGCTTACAGAGACGGTAAACTGTCAAATACAAAAATTAGCATCGAGGATATCACTTTAATAGCACTAGTGGTATAAAAATAAAATTGTACCTGTTTATAGAAATAAACATATTTTCCTTGACACAAATCCACCAATCTGAAATGCAATAGCAATGTGTTTACAATAAATGCAATAATAGTAATGCAAAACTTTTTGACTGGCTTCGTTTTCTTATTTCTTTAATAGGAAGACCACCGGCCTTGATTTCCAATTACCTAATTTAGTCTCCGAGGCATTGAGGAAACTAGCAGATTTGAGGTTGTCTCCTCATACTCTCCCAGATTTCCCAGACATGTTCTCTCAACGCCTCTTTGGTGCGTTCTTGATGTTTTTCCCAGTACTGAACCATTATTGTCCAGACGTTTGCAATTGGAATAAGGCCCAGAGACTCCGCAGGCCATTGCAAAACCGAAATGTCTGGGTGCTGCCGAAGCAAAGCCTCTGTGGTCCAGGATGTGTGCACAGTGTTTGTTGCTGTCATACATGAAGTGCATCATAGGCATTTCCTCTTCCGGGTAGATAGATCGCACAGTTGGGAGCAGGCATTCTTCCGGGACTACAACATATTCCTGAGAGGCCATGTTAGAGGGGACTTCAACAAGCTCCCTTACTCCACCTGCGTTCATCCAGCCCCATTCAGCTGAGCTGATCCTGCCACTCCGCGTTTAGGATCGAAGTGAATGTTATTGGGTCGTCATAAACACAGTCTCCCATCCTCGTCTGATGAAAACACTTGATTACCATCTCCCAGAAGCATTGACTTGCTGACAGATATTGGAGACAGAGGGCCACGCGAGCTTCCCTGCGTTCTTCCTTAAGGGCAGCCTTTCTAGCAGGCCTGCGATGTCGCATGCCAGCAGCATGGAGTCGTCGACGAACCATCTCAGCGACCACTGGGAGACTTACTTAGTTATTCATGTCGCTGGAAGGAAGGGATTCTCATTGTCATTCATTCATTCACTATCTGTTTACCCTCCTCTTATGTAGGACTTACACCCCCCAGGACTTACAAGCGGGTGCCTGGGGTCAGAGGCCCGTCGAGGAGCAGACACTCATGGATCAGACAGAGCATCCAGGATGGGTGATCAGCCCGATGCCTGGTATGGGATGAAGGAAGTAGATGAAACGAAATGATGCTGAAATGGATGAAAGGAAAGGTGATGATGGAGCAGTTGGTGGAATGAATGGCGGGGGAAACCGGAGAACCCGGAGAAAACCCGCCCAGACGCCGCTTCGTCCACCACAAATCCCACATGCAGGTCCCTGGGATTGAACCCGGTCCGCCTCGGTGGGAGGCGAGCGGTCTAACCACTCGGCCACGGCGCCGCCGATTCTCATTGTCGACCTCAAAAATAGTTCTGCCGTCCTCTTTCGTGGTCTTCTTTGGCTTTGTCTTAAGGCCCTCTTCATGCTCCTCCTGAAACGTTTTCACCATAATCACACAGTCTCTTCTGCTTGGCACATTTGGGCCACTGCGGCCACATTCTCATAATGCGGCCCGTGGTTATCTCACTTGTGTATCGCATAGTGTAAGGAATCTTGGTAGAGCGTGGCCTTCCAATGCTGTCCGTATACTTCGCTTAATATGCCCCATTGCTCATTTGGTGATTGCAAGCTCCTAGGCCAGTAGAAAGTGATGACAACGTACATGATATCAAGGTCTTCTGATTTCACCCTACCAGTATAAAACAAACGGTAAGCAATAGTTAGTGAGGTTTCTTCTTTGGAATAATGGTTAAAGTATTGGCTTATGGGCGGCACCGTGGCCGAGTGGTTAGACCGCTCACCTCTCACCGAGGTGGCCCGGGTTCAATCCCAAGGGCCCGCATGTGGAATTTTTGGGGACAAAACAGCGTCTGGGCGGGTTTTCTTCGGGTTCTCCGGTTTCCCCCGCCATTCATTCCACCAACTGCTCCATCATCACCTTTCCTTTCATCCATTTCACCCACATTTCGTTTCATCTACTTCCTTCATCCCATACCAGGCATCGGGCTGATCACCCATCCGGGATATTCTGTCTGTTCCATGAGTGTTTGCTCCTCGACGGGCCTCTGACCCCAGGTACCCGCCTGTAAGTCCTGGGGGGTGTAAGTCCTACATAAGAGGAGGTTAAACAGAGAAAAAAGAAGTGTTGGCTTATGAAATTAGGATTCCGGGTTCAGTTCTCTGCTGGAGGAGAACTTCTCCGAAGACAAAGGAAGAATTAAAGGCAGATATAAATCGTTCCTGGTTGAAAAAAACAGTAAAGTATGTTGTTTCCTTAATTTTACCGAGAACAAGCACTGAAGAGCGTAATTTGGTACTACTACACAAGAAGTATAGTAGGGGGAGAATTTGGGAACATAACAAATATTCGATTCATGGATCCCCGGCCTTCCTTGTAGATGCATTTATTTCTGGAAAGGAGACACTCGGATGTTTCTAGCGCTCCTTGTGAATTTCAAAAACCTGAGATAGCCTAAAAGCAAGTAGAAATGCTGACTTTATTAAGGCAAATTTGTTCCGTACAACTCAAATGGAGCGAGCGTGCATTTGGCAGACTGGGGACGGCCCGATGAACAGTTGATAAGCGTACCTATGCGGCGCGATGCCTTTAATCGTTTATAGAAAGGATGAAGCTTACAGGGTGACGGCTAATACTGAGGTTGAAGGTGTGCTAGTTTGAGGTGGGCGGATTTTCCTGAACACTTCGTGTCGCAACTTTGGAAGATACTGAACTTAAACACCAAGTTTGGCATTTATCCGAGATTTCATTTTTGAATTACGCTGTTCACGGACACGTGCATATAGACCTTATTTTCACTCAGGGACCTCAAAACATGTATTTCCGGTGAAATCCCGGTATCGTCCCTTTGGGTGGAATGCAATACACTCTCTAGCTACTATGTACACGGTAGAGAAATTAAAAAAGCAATGTAATTAACAAAGACACAGTTTTAATAGATGCTCCGGGTTTTGAGCGCAAGGGTTTATTCCTAACGATAAGTGCCAACTGTTGCGCACAAATCATCCGCTCGATACCTGATGTGTCGGAAACTGTTACAGAGCGCGAGAGAAGGGGGAAGTCCACGTTGTTTCTTGTTGCAAACAGACAATCCCTTGGGTCTCTCCAAGTCTATCCCAAAAACTTTGCTCAAGTTTTTCTTCCGAGCCCTTGCTCTGTGACAAACTCTAGAAATTACTGCACCATGAGAAGCCGGTAAACAAGAATCAACTGGCGTAAATCTTTCCCAAATCCCACAGCGGTTCCGTATCGGATTTTCTGAGAAGTGTTGGTCCTACGTCTCGAAACTAAGCACCGCACTATTTCCAATTCTAAGAGGCAATTTTGATGTACGCTGTCAATCGCCGTAAATATTTCCTAAATTAAAAAAAAATTGCAGAAACAAATCCTGAACTGGCTCTAACGATTTTGTTTAAATATCGTATATTTAAGATATTTTCATGACAAATAAAATGTATATCTTGAATTTTCTGGGAATGTTTCCAAAAGTATTCTTTATTGTGAACGACTTTTGCATAACTGGTAAACCATAAGAGATAGACAAACGTTTACTACACAAAAAATGTAGATCGCGTTAGAATGCACAATTTATGTCATAAACATTTTGTTTTTTGTTGATTGAACCATTTTCGAGATATTGCTTGTCATTCCCTTAAATTTTTCAAAAATTATTTTCTCAAATGGGAATTCGTTATTCATTTTTTGTCTTGGGTATGCAAAGGGTATTAATCTGTGGCAAAGGGAATGGTGCTGCACCTAGCAACCAGCTATTAAGAGATATGTATGTGCTTAAAGCCTACTGTATTTCTATATTGCCCTTGTAAATATATATTCCCCTTACATCTACAAGAAAATTAGCAATAAGATAGAGTCTGCAAATGTTTATCTGGATTAACATTAAGTAGATGGAGAATAAGCGTTTGTAACAATAGTTTGTACAAGAGTAGAGAAAGTCATGTGAGTGTAACACATCAGATTGTTTTATCACTTTAAACCAAATCTGAAGCATGTGAGAAATGCTGCGTATCAGTACGCTCTGCAAAGTATCATATTACAAGACTGCAGATCTGCTACAATTTGAATATTAAAGGCTGCATAACTGCTACCCTTAATCTTCATCTTAAAAGTATAAACGCTGGCGCTATTGAAGACTGAAACATCGCTATAAGAAATGTCTTTGTTTTGTGAAAGCTGAGGCGTTCATTAAGTTGAAGGAACTGGGAGACTCCTAGCCCAAGAGGCATGCCTGTTGTCAGATAATGGGCCCCAGAAAATGAAATGGAAATTGGTCTTTGTAAGCCGACTCCAGTTCCTTCTCGTTATTGAGTGCTGCAAGGGAAATACAGCTCTCGTGCAATAGGGTATCCAGTCTTTTGATAGTACTAACAGATATCACAGCCACAATGCATTTTATGATGTCTATACATATAACCAAACTTTTACTTTCCCTTATTTTTCTATCTACTTCATTTTAATCGAAACAACCTTTTGCAGAAACAGCTACATTACACATTTCGTTATGGATACCAAGGGAACAGCAACAGTCAAATGTTTAACAACTGAACGCTATATGCTGGTCTTAAAATTCCATACTGTTTCCATGACATCGCGAGAAACAACTGAATGTTGACAGAACTTGCAAAAAATGGATAAGTACTAAACAATTCGAGCCATTAATAACGATATCTCAGAAATGGCTGATGCCACAAAAAGGTTATTAGAAATAAATTGTGTGTTTTAAAGAGCTCTAGATTTTCTGAATAGTACGTTTTCGTCTATCACTTAACGTTTACCAGTTATACAAGATTATACAAAATTTCCTCCGAATGAAGAGCACTTCATAGGCTATTCCCAGAAATTTCAAGATCTAAAGTTTATTTCTCACATAAATATCTTTAACATATGGTACTCTAATAAAAATAGAGTCATTTTTTATAAAACCAAAAATTTCGAAAAATGTCCTATGCAAAGGGCAGTATGGAGTGGGGTATTTTCTTGAAAAGCTTCGTGACGCATCTTTGAAAAGCACTAAATCTATATACCAAACTTGGTATTTAACCGACTTATCGTTTATGAGTTATACTGTTTACAGACACACACAGGACCTTGTTCTAAAAATCTGATGTGTTACATTCACATGACTTTCTGTACCCTCTATCGTTTATTAGCGGATATACAAATTACTATTTTTACGAAAGTGTATTTTGCTATCAACTTCATTTCAATCGAGATAAATCTTTCCGTAAATACCTGCATACACATTTCGTTATAGATATAAAGGGAATAGTGAAAAGTTTTAAAACTGGACCTTATATTCCGGCCTTAAAATACTATACTCTTTCCATGACGTAGCAAAAAACAGCTGAAAATCGACAGGACTTGAAAAGAATGAGGAAGTAATGAACAATACGAACCATTAATAACGAATATCTCGGAAATTGTTGATGTTATAGAAAACTTATTTAAAATAAATTGTGTGTTTTAAAGAGATCTACATTTTTTTGTTTAATACGTTTTCGTCCATCGCTAAACGTTTAACAGTTATACAAGATTATACAAAATTACTACCGAATGAAGAGGACTTCACAGGCCATTTCCAGAAAATTCAAGATATATATTTTGTTTGTAATGTAAATATTTTAACATATGGTATTCTAATAAAAATAGTTACAACCATATTTTAGAATATCAAAAATTTCGAAAATTGTCACAGGTAAAGGGTAGTTTCGGGTGGGGAAGTTTTTTTGTAAATCTTCGTGTTGCATCTTTGGAAGGTACTGAACCTAAATATCAATAGCAGCTCGATTATAATCTTTAGGCATATTGGGGTGAGGGAGTATAAATTCCGTGCCAGAGACGGGTAACGCGCAGTTTGACAGAATAATTCACGAGGTAAACGTCGTTCAGTCCAACAGAATCATACAAAGATACGTCGCACAGTTTAAGAGAATCGTTCACGCGTTATACGTCGCGCAATTCTACAAAATCTCTCGCGTTGTAAAGTTAGTTATAAATGTGAAATACGCGAATTAATAATGTGCAGCAAATAAGTGATTATAGTGATATTAGAAAATATAACAGTTTCAGTCTGGCGTGTATCAAGAGTCAATATGTGAAATTAATTAATTGTGACGGTAATAAAGGTGTAAAAACAAATTATTTTATAAGTGTTATCTTTCAGTAACAAATCCTTTCCGTTTACACACCCTGTTCAAGAGATATGCTCGACTGAGTAGTAATAATAGCTAGCCGGAGGACAAATAACCCAAAATTCAAACTATTAATACAATAACAGGCGCCCAGCAATAGATAACACGAAGTTACTGCGACAAGTTATGGTGGCACACCATACTTGGTAATGCTCATGGCATGATTGTCGAGACCCCCCTAGGCAGTGACTTTCTTTATAAGGAGCTGCAGACCCTTGCTTAGGGGTCGTTCTGATTCTGAACTTGTCGCAGTCCATGCTGCTGGACCTGCAACAGTACTTGACACCTCTCCAAGGTAAGATCCCATTAGAGAAACTCACAATAGTTTATAACTAATATAATTTACCGGGCTGTTATGCCGTGGTCTGCTGAAGAAAGATTTCCCAGACGTTTCGTCCACAACTGCGGTGGACATCTTCAGTGGCGCGAACGAAGTCTTCTCGGTGAAAGTATCGCAGCGTCTGATGCGTTGGCCGTTAGTGCCGCTCTCTTTATAGTGTGTGCGCTCTCTGCTGATTGGCCCGCTGGTATGAGGGGGCTGGCGCCGGCTGTGTTGTTGCTCTCTTCTGATTGGCTCGCAGTGTTTTTCGGTTTTGTATGACCTTTCTTGTTTTTGATGACTAGATGCCAGTTACTGTTGAGTTTCAATGCTTCTTCTTTCCTATTGAAATTATTGGGATGTTTGTAAATCTCTATTGCTTCGCGTTGTAGCCGGGTATGGTAATGCTTTATGGAGGAAAGAATGTTAGTGTCCTGAAATCTAATAATGTGTTCGCCCTCGGCTTCAATGGCATGTTCGGCGACTGCCGATTTTTCTGTATGGCCCAGGCGGCAGTTTCTTTTGTGTTCGCTAAGTCTGGTGTTAGCGCTCCGCTGTGTGGTACCAATGTACACTGAACCACAGGAACAAGGAATACGGTAGACACCGGCCGATGACAGGGGATCTCGGGGGTCTTTGGAAGAGCGCAGTAGGCTATTTAATTGTCTTGTAGGTTTGAATACTGTTTTGACGTTATGACGCTGAAGTATATGTTCGATACGGTCAGTGACATTTCTGAAATATGGCAGAAAGACAATGGACTTGCTTTTGGGTTGGTCCTGAGTAATCGGTCGGGGCTTGGCCGGACGGCAGGCTCTTCTCACCTCTTGGATTGAATAACCATTTGATTGTAGAGCTGTTTCTAGGTGTCGGATTTCTTGTGGAAGTAAGTGTGGTTCACAAATACGGGAAGCACGGTCTTTCTTCAGCAGACCACGGCATAACAGCCCGGAAAATTATATTAGTTATAATTGTGACACCGGCCGTGAAAGCCTACGTCCTTACATCACAATAGTTTATCTAATAACTAAAGATCACATCAGTATACAGTGATATAATGTGTTGAGCCATCAGTCGTTTCAAGTCTGAATGTTAAGTCCCTTCAGGACTGGATTTGTTAAATACATAACGGGTCTCTTCAAGGCCAAAAACCTGGGAACTGCAGCCCAGCATCATCATGTTCTAGTTAATGTAATAAAATGGGCCACCAAGAAACATTGCGAGTTATTTGTTCTACTATCTACCTTCACCTCTAAGCTACGTTCCCCAGTCTCAACCCCTAAGGTTGCGACAGTATTTGCATTTCAATTTTAATTTTATAAAATTAATTTGACTAACCTCCACTGAATGCAATTAAAGCAAAAGAGGAGGTAAGACACTCTACGCCGCCTTTTAGAGATCTCCAAGATCAATTTGCACCCTGCTGGCAAATAAAAGGTTGTCGTCCAGAAGTAATAAATGACTGGACACACAGATATCGACTCCAGCCAAGCTGCTGCCATGTTCTGTCCGTGGGAGGTAAGTCGATGTCATGTTGCGACCGAGCTTGATATACAACCCTGTGCAAAATATAATATCGGTAACACTTCCGGGGTTTAACGGCTGTGAGCCACTCTTAGCACCCCCTCGATGATCGGATACAGGCACCAAACACGATTGATACGGCACGAGTACAGTCGCAAATAACAACAAAATTTGCTCTTCCGTATACTTCTCTTTAAGTTATCAAAAACCCAGTTTTCTATCTACTGCCTACCTATGGTAGGGAGAGCAAGTACGAGGGCTATTTTTACTTTCTCTACTACGTATAGTAAGTAGGGGAAGTATTGTAATCCACCCAAAAATTCGATGCCAAGATTTCACCGGAAATACATGTTTTGAGACCCCCTGAATCCAAAAAAAGCATTTTTAGAAACATGTCCGTGTGTGTGTCTGTGTACAGCATAACTCAGAAACGAACAGTCGGATAAACACCAAACTTGGTATTTACGTTCAGTATCTTCCAGAGATGCGACACGAAGGTTTTCAAGAAAATCCCCCCACCCCAGATTACCCTTTACATGGAACATTTTTCGAAAATTTTTAATTTTCTCAAAAATGGCTCTAAAGATTTGATTAAAATATCATATGTTTAAGATATTCTCATGACAAATAAAATGTATACCTCAAATTTTCTGGGAATGTCTCCAAAAGTATTCTCAATAGTGAACGACTTTTGCATAACTAGTAAACCATAAGAGATAGACAAAATTGTACTACACAAAAAATGTAGATCGCGTTAAAATACACAATTTATGTCATATACATTTTGTTGTTGAGTGAACCATTTTCGAGATATTGCTTGCTATTCCCTTAAATTTTTCAATACTTATTTTCTCAAATTGGAATTCGTTATTCATTTTTTGTCTTGGATATGCAAAGAGTATTAATCTGTGGCAAAGGGAATGGTGCTGCACCTAGCAACCAGCTATTAAGAGATATATGTGTGCTTAAAGGCTACTGTATTTCTATATTGCCCTTGCAAATACAAAACAAGGGGAACATAGTACACCTTAAGCGATAGTCAAATATTTTTAGAACTGATCGCTATGTGTAAAATGTAATTCTCTTTCCATGTCAAAAGATCGTTTCTGCAAATGCTTATCTCGATTAATATGAAATAGATCGAGAATAAGAGTTTGTAAAAATAGTTTTACAAGAGTAGAGAAAGTCATATGAGTGTAACACATCAGATTTTTTTTCAATCTCCGATCGCGCAGGAGTGTAACCACACGAGCGGTGGAAACTGTTTGTGCGTGGAGGACGACTGCGCATGTCCCCCACTCTACCCTCAGCCACAGCCAACTTCACCATGCCATTGTGAGCCTAGTTTCTTGACATGGAAACATGGCCGCTACGATTGACTCTTCCACCAAATGTGAGTTGCGTAGTGTTTATTGCGATATTGCGGAGAGCCATACAGAACAAACGAAGAGGCAAGCTGACGTCTGGGGTTGTCTTGATTCATGACAATGCCCGCCCTCACAGTGCTCGTGTCACCCAACAAATTCCTCAGGAATTTCGATGGGACGTTTTCGACCACCCGCCGTACAGCCCTGATTTGGCGCAGAGTGATTTTCACCTCTTCCCTGGGCTGAAAAAGTGGCTAGGAGTATTGTATTTCAACCAAAAAAAATCCATATTAGGATATCAACAGAAATGCGTGGTTTACGTCCTAGAATAAAACAAAAAAATCATAGAAAACTACACGGGCACACGCATTGAAATCCATACTCTTTGTATGACATCACAAGAAACGAAAGAATGACGACTTAGCACTTCAAAAAATGTAAAGTATTATAAAATTCAAACTATCTAATATCTCGGAAAGAGTTTATGTCACAAAATATTTCATTTGACATAAATTGCATGTTTTAACAAGACCTACCTTTTCTTGTTTTTGTTTTCTAGTTGCTTTGGTCTATCTCTTATAGTTTAACAGTTATGGAAAATTATACGAAATTAATTCGGAATGCAGAGGACTTCACAGACTATTCTCAGAGAATTCAATATTCACATTATGTCATCATATATCTTAAACATGAGATTTTAATCAAAATCACCAGAGCTATTTTTGACAAAAGAAAATAATAGAGAAAAATGTGCATCTAAAGGGTAGTTTGGGGTAAGGGAGGGGTAAATCTTCACATCGCATTATTGGAAGAGGCAGAACTTAAGCACCGTATTGGTACTCATTCGATATTTCGTTTTGGAGCTATGCTATTTACATATACCAACACACCCATTAAATTAAATAAATTGAGTTTTATTTATGGACGCTCTTTAAGTACTGTGGTCCTTAGCGTCCCATTCTATATTGGGCGTGAAAGACCGGTAATTTTGCTCAGAGGTCCCTTTATCAGGCTTGAGGTTCTTTTATATGCCGTAACTCTACTACACGGGAACACCGGCTTTGCTTCTCTTCCGAAGGAAGCCACACTAAGGATTTTTACGCCCGAAAAAATCCATCGCCTTCCGCCGGGTTTGAACCCGCGACCTCGAGTACTAGAGGCTAGCATGATAACCACTACACCACGGAGAGCAATAACATACCCATGTTCACACACACACATACGAGGGCGACACTGAAAATTTTTAGAAAATCAAACGAGCATTAGTTTTAAAAAATTAAGTAATTGTATTGTTTTTCAAAATCTTCCCCTTTAACATCAATATATTTTTGCATTCGATGAAACCAGTTCTTAAAGAAATGATGCCACTCTTCCTGAGGCACTAGACAAACCAGGTTTTTATAATGTTCCACTGCTTCATTGATGACGAAAAATTGAATCCATGCATTTTATCTTTAATTTTTGGAAAGAAAACTTGGTGCTAGGTCAGGGCTGCATGGTGGAGCCTCCAGATACTCAGTTGTTAGTTCTGCTGTAAGCCTTGTCATGGTGTAAATTATTTTATCTTTTGGGCACTTTTCACGAAGTTTTTAAAAAACTTGCAGTAAACAGACATCTGTGTACCAATCGGCATTAACGGTACGTCTATCTTCTAAAGCTACAATAACAATATGATCCGTTTTAGAAAAAATAACTAGCAACCATCTTCTTACCAGCACGAATTCCTTAGACTTTTGTTCAGCTCGACAGACTCATTGAGAAGATTTCAGGATCATAACAACATCCAAGATTCATCACGAGTAACGATATTAAAAAAAGAATTGAAGTGACGCCTTGGAATTTTTCCATTTTTTCTGCACCAATCAATGCGTTGTGTTGCGTTTGATCGGGAGTCACTTTATGTGGAATCCATCGACACAAAGTTTTCTCGCGTCTAACTGTTGATGTAAAATGTTTTGGATTTGTCTCATACCAATGCCCAATGTCGCCCGAATAAATTCATAAGATGTCCGTCGATCTTCTTCAAGCATTGCTCGAACAGTGGCAATATTTTCATCAGTAACAGCAGTTCTTGGGCGTCCTTCACGAAATTCATCACTAAGAAAAAACCCGATCTCTTCTGAATTCCCTGTACCAATTATAAATTGTTGCCTTAGATGGGGCTTCTTCGCCAAATGCATTTCTAAGACGATCTTCACATTGTTTAAGCATTAATGACGATGTAAAATCGTAAAAACTCATAGCCTGGAAATGTTCTCCAGTCAAATTCATTTTTGGGTGAACACAAAATTTTTAAATGATGATAATTAACAAACTATTAGAGCAAGTGAAACAAAGTATACTACAATCAACTCGCAAAACATTAGAAGGTAGCCGTCAAATATAAACACATTTCATATGCTTTTAGAAACATAGAATTCTAAAACATTTCAGTATCATCTTCGCATACGCTCACCAACACAAAAACATACAAATACCCAAAAACACACATACCCACACACATATACCCATAAACACACATATTCACAATCACATATCCACACAAACACACATATTCACAAACACATACCCATAAACCCATTCTCACAAACAAACATATACATACCCACACACAAACATACACATACCCACACCATATACCCATAAACACAAATACGCACATATCCACAAACACATATTCACACAGACACTCACACATACATACTACATACACATACCCACAAACACATACATATACCCACACAAACACACCCACAAACAAATACCCACACAATCATATTCATAAATACATACTGACATAAACATACCCACAAACAAACACCCACACAAACATACTCACAAGCACATAACCACACAATCATACCCAAGCACATATACTCACACGAACATACCCACAAACATTCAAGCACACCCACATACACATATCCACACCGACATACTCATCCATACACATGAATATCCCCACAAGCACATACCCATAAATACACACACCCACAAACATACACAGACCCACAAAACACATATACCCATAAAGATGCACACGCATATACGCACACATACCTACAAACACACACACAAACATATACTCACACGCATACCCAAAAACCCCATGCATACACAGATACGTATATACCCACAAACACAAATCCACACACGCACACACCCACAACACACACATACCAGAAAAACATACTCACACATACCCACACACGCACATATCCACAAAGCCAACACACTTACGTACAAACACGCACATATCCACAAACACACACACACACATACCCACGAACACACATACCCCCACACACATATCAACACACACGGTCGTCCTCCGTGGTGTAGTGGTTACTATGCTAACCTCTAGTTCCCGAGGTCGCGAGTTCAAACCCGATGGAGGGCGATGGATTTTTCGGGCGTAAAAATCTTTAGCATGGGAAGTAAAGCCGGTGGTCCCGTGTCGTAGATTTGCGGCACGTAAAAGAACCTCAAGCCTGATAAAGAGGCCTCTGAGCAAAATTACCGATCTTTCACACCCAGTATAGAATGAAACGCTAAAGACCATAGCAGTTAAAGAACGTCCATAAATAAGAAATACTCACACACACACACACACCCACACACATACTCATAAACCCACACAGGCACAATCCCACAAACACATAACCACACATACATACCCATATACACACCACATAGGCCTATTTAACCTTTTTTACTTTCTCTACTACGTATAGTAAGTAGGGGAAGTATTGCATTCCACCCAAAAATTCGATACCGAGATTTCACCGGAAATACATGTTTTGAGACCTCCTGAATCCAAGAAAAGCATTTTTGGAAACATGTCCGTGTGTGTGTCTGTGTGTGTGTGTGTGTGTCTGTGTGTGTGTGTCTGTGTGTGTGTGTGTCTGTGTGTCTGTGAACAGCATAACTCAAAAACGAACAGTCGGATAAGCACCAAACTTGGTATTTAGGTTCAGTATCTTCCAGAGATGCGACACGAAGGTTTTCAAGAAAATCCCCCCACCCCAGACTACCCTTTACATGGAAGATTTTTCGAAAATTTTAATTTTCTCAAAAATGGCTCTAACGATTTTGATGAAAATATCATATGTTTAAGATAATGTCATGAGAAATGAAATGTATATCTCGAATTTTCTGGGAATGTCTCCAAAAGTATTCTTCACTGTGAACGACTTTTGCATAACTGGTAAACCATAAGAGATAGGCAAAATGTTACTATACAAAAAATGTAGATCGCGTTAAAATACACAACTTATGTCATATACATTTCTTTTGTTGAGTGAACCGTTTTCGAGATATTGCTTGTTATTTCCTTAAATTTTCCAATACTTATACTTTTTCTCAAATTCGTTATTCATTTTTTTTATGTCCTGGACATGCAAAGAGAATGGAATGCGCCACATAGCAACCAGCGTTAAAATATTTGACTATCGCTTAAAAGCTACATTATTTCCCTTGCATCTACAAGAAAATTACCAATAAGATTGACATCTGGATATCTCGATTAACTTGAAGCATATGGAGAATAGGCGTTTGTAAAATTAGATTGTACAAGAGTAGAGAAAGTCATGTGAGTGTAACACATCAGATTTTTTTATTCACGGGGTTTCACAAACACAATTTACGGTGATATCGTATTTTTAGGGTGCTTGCTCCTCGACAAGCTACTGACGCAAGGCATTGGCTTGTAAATTTTGGGGGTGAAAGTCCTAAAACGAGAAGGGTAATCTCTCAAAGAAGAGACAGAAATATACAACACTTGCTCTGTTTACTGCCGGTAGGTGATAGGTAATAATGTGCTCTATTAAATGCATGTAAAATAATTCTGTAAAAATCACGTACGAAAAAATTGAAAAAACTGGTGCATTTTTGAAAAAGTATAAAACAAATATAATGAAAGATCTTGAAACACAGCAGAACAGTAAACTGTAATGCCGTTTTTACTTTCTCTACTACGTATAGTAAGTAGTGGAAGTATTGTATTCCACCCAAAAATTCGATACCGAGATTTCACCGGAAATATATGTTTTGAGACACCCTGAATCCAAAAAAAAGCATTTTTGGAAACGTGTACTGTGTGTGTGTGTCTGTCTGTGTGTCTGTGAACAGCATAACTCAGAAACGAACAGTCGGATAAACACCAAACTTGGTATTTAGGTTCAGTATCTTCCAGAGATGCGACACGAAGGTTTTTCAAGAAAATCCCCCACCCCAGATTACACTTTACATGGAACATTTTTCGAAATTTTTTATTTTCTCAAAAATGGCTCTAACGATTTTGATTAAAATATCATATGTTTAAGATATTTTCATGACAAATGAAATGTATATCTCGAATTTTCTGGGAATGTCTCCAAAAGTATTCTTCATTCTGAACGACTTTTGCATAACTGGTAAACCATAAGAGATAGACAAAATTTTACTGCACAAAAAATGTAGATCGTGTTACAATACACAATTTATGTCATATACATTTTTACTTTCTCTACTACGTATAGTAAGTAGGGGAAGTATTGCATTCCACCCAAAAATTCGATACCGAGATTTCACCGGAAATACATGTTTTGAGACCTCCTGAATCCAAAAAAAGCATTTTTGGAAACATGTCCGTGTGTGTGTCTGTGTGTGTGTGTCTGTGTGTGTGTGTGTCTGTGAACAGCATAACTCAGAAACGAACAGTCGGATAAGCACCAAACTTGGTATTTAGGCTCACTGTCTTCCAGAGATGCGACACGAAGGTTTTCAAGAAAATCCCCCCACCCCAGACTACCCTTTACATGGAAGATTTTTCGAAAATTTTAATTTTCTCAAAAATGGCTCTAACGATTTTGATGAAAATATCATATGTTTAAGATAAAGTCATGAGAAATGAAATGTATATCTTGAATTTTCTGGGAATGTCTCCAAAAGTATTCTTCATTGTGAACGACTTTTGCATAACAGGTAAACCATAAGAGATAGACAAAATTTTACTACACACAAAATGTAGATAACGTTAAAATACACAACTTATGTCATATACATTTCTTTTGTTGAGTGAACCGTTTTCGAGATATTGCTTGTTATTTCCTTAAATTTTACAATACTTATACTTTTTCTCAAATTCGTTATTCATATTTTTTATGTCCTGGACTAGCAAAGAGAATGGAATGCGCCACATAGCAACCAGCGTTAAAATATTTGACTATCGCTTAAAACCTACCATATTTCCCTTGCATCTACAAGAAAATTACCAATAAGATTGACATCTCGATATCTCGATTAACATGAAGCATATGGAGAATAAGCGTTTGTAAAATTAGATTGTACAAGAGTAGAGAAAGTCATGTGAGTGTAACACATCAGATTTTTTTGGTTGGGTGAACCATTTTAGAGATATTGCTTGTTATTCCGTTAAATTTTTCAATACTTAGTTTTTCTCAAATTCGTTATTCATTTTCTTTTTTGTCCTGGTAATACAAAGAGAATGGAATACTCCACATAGCAATCAGCTCTTAAAATATTTTACTATCGCTTAAAGCCTACCAATTCCCTTTGCATCTACGAGAAAATTAGCAATAATATTAACATCTCGATTAACATGAAGCATATGGAGAATAAGCGTTTGTAAAAATAGTTTGTACAAGAGTAGAGAAGGTCATGTGAGTGGAACACATGATTATTAAATTATTTTTCTCCTCGTTAATTTGGCTGCTAGAATTTTTAAAGTGGAGGTGCTGAATTGTTTCTGAAACATTACGAGGTCTTGAGGCCCATTTGGTATCTATGCACTGAATCATTATGACTGAGGTTATTACATTTTAAATAATAAGGTGGATGATAATCATTTGTTTGATCAATTCGCGACGGTAACAGTAGGTTCCCTGGTACAATCGAGTTAGTGCGCTCCGGAGAGATGGGCATAGCCGCCTTCCTCTACCACCTGTTTGAACATACTAGTGATAAACCACCTAAATTCAGTAGTTGCCTTCCTTTACCATCTACAATTTTCTCTATCACAGGAGAAGGTAACGGTATTGCATTCCACCCAAAACTTCGATACCGAGATTTCACCGGAAATACATGTTTTGAGGGTTCCTGAATCCAAAAAAGTGCATGTTTTAAAAAAAAAGGTCTATATGTGAACAGCTTAACTCAAAAACGAAATCTCGGATAAATACCAAAATTGGTATTTCAGTTCAGTATCTTCCAAAGTTGCGACACGAAGATTTTCAAAAACATACCCACCCCAAACTACATGGCACATTTTTCTAAATTTTTTATTTTCTGAAATATAGCTCTAAGGATTTTGATTAAAATGTCATATATTAAAGGTATTTATATGCCAATTAAAATTTTTATCTTGAATTTTTTGGAATAACCTGTGGAGTCCTCTTTATTCGGAAGGAATATTGTATGATGTTGTATAACTTGTAAAGTTAAGCAATAGACGAAAACACACCACACAAAAATGCATCTCTCTTTAAAACACAGAATTTCTTTCTTTCCTTTTTTTCGTAAGCCATTTCTGAGATATCCGTTATTAATGGTTCGATTGTTCAATATTTAGCCATTCTTTTCAAGCTCTATCTGTTTTCAGTTATTCCTCGCGATCATCGTACGGGGGGTTAACTCCTTCTGCTGGCGTTACTCGTGGTACTTCTGACCTTACTAGAAGTACGCTGGGCTGAACACCTGAGCTCCGTAAGGGAGTTGTTCGGATTGGGTTGGACTCAGCGTGACAGTGGTTCCCAATATTCATTGGAGATTGGGTACGTCTGGACGGTGACGTCCAGGTGGGGTTGACAGATGCCTCAAGGTCTACCAGTACCACCCTGGAATGCCAGTAGACGCTGTGCTAGGTTCACTGTCGGCACTACAGAGGTTCTCGATAGTCTCCCTCTCTGGGATTGATGCGCACAAGTGGTCTATCCATTTCCGTCCCTGCGCGAGGGGGGGAGTAGATTAAAGATATGGTACAGGTCTAATGGGAAACCCCACGGGAGGGAGTGACCTTTCTTCTGTTCCTCTCGATGTCATGGAAACAGTAGCGTCCAGTTCTTAAACATATGACTATCGCTGTTCTCTTTATATATGTAACGAAATGTGTAATGTAGTTATTTCCGGAGACATTTAGGTCGATTAAAATGAAGTAGATAGAAAAAAATCTGATGTGTTACACTCACATGACTTTCTCTACTCTTGTACAAAATATTTTTACAAACACTTATTCTCCATATGCTAATTTTCTTGTAGGTTAAAGGGGAATATGGTAGGCTTTAAGCGATAGTCAAATGTTTTAAGCGCCGGTTGCTATGTGGCGCATTCCATTCTCTTTGCATTACCATTTCATAAAAAATGAATAACGAATTTGAGAAAAAGTATAAGTATTGGAAAATTTAAGGGAATAAAAAGCAATATCTCGAAAATGGTTCACTCAACAACAAAAATGTATATGACATAAATTGTGTATTTTAATGCGATCTACATTTTTTGTGCAGTAAAATTTTGTCTATCTCCTACCAGTTATGCAAAAGTCGTTCACAATGAAGAATACTTTTGGAGACATTCCCAGAAAATTCGAGATATACATTTCATTTGTCATGAAAGTATATTAAACATTCATTCATTATCTGTTTACCCTCCTCTTATGTAGGACTTACACCCCCAGGACTTACAAGCGGGTGCCTGGGGTCAGAGGCCCGTCGAGGAGCAGACACTCATGGATCAGACAGAGCATGCCTGGTATGGGATGAAGGAAGTAGATGAAACGAAATGTTGGAGAAATGGATGAAAGGAAAGGTGATGATGGAGCAGTTGGTGGAATGAATGGCGGGGGAAACCGGAGAACCCGGAGAAAACCCGCTTCGTCCACCACAAATCCCACATGCAGGTCCCTGGGATTGAACCCGGGCCGCCTCGGTGGAAGGCGAGCGGTCTAACCACTCGGCCACGGCGCCGCCTATCTTAAACATATGATATTTTAATCAAAATCGTTAGAGCCATTTTTGAGAAAATTAAAATTTTCGAAAAATGTTCCATGTAAAGGGTAATCTGGGGTGGGGGGATTTTCTTGAAAAGCTTCGTGTCGCATCTCTGGAAGATACTGAACCTAAATACCAAGTTTGGTGTTTATCCACTGTTCGTTTCTGAGTTATGCTGTTCACAAACACACACACACACGGACATGTTTCCAAAACTGCAATACTTCCCCTACTTACTATACTAGTAGAGAAAGTAATAAATTTAAATAAGTATAATTTGCTCACCAAGTAATACACGGTAGAAGTTAGGGAGAGTCATGTGAATATAACACGTCTATTTCTTTTGTTCTGTAGGTGGAACTTTGGATTGAGGTACCGAATTTCAAGCCCTTGTTTACCTGGCAACCGAGGTAAACCACGATAAAACCGCAGTCGGATTGACCGGTGCACGGGATTTGACCTCGCAATCTCCCAAATGCAAGTCACAGAGGTATGTGAGCCGTTCTCGCTGGGTAAGGCACTTTTGTGTGTTTACTAGGAGGGAGAGAGAGAGAGCACACTTAGCAACATTTATTTTCCCCTTCAACTAAAGAGGACTTATATAAATGAAACGCAAATAAGTCTCAGTAAATTAATTTAAACAGCACGTATTATTGCTGTCTGACTATAAACTTCGTTGGCCTAACAAGTTTTTCTTTTACTTCTGTTGCTGCTGCTGCTTCCTTTAACAGAACAGAAAGAGGGTGGGTAAGAAAGGGCGGAACAAAAACTCGTAAAACAAGAAATCTCTTCCAGCCAGGAATTTCAGTTTCGCTTGCAAGAGCATCATATTTTTGTTCCGTTATTTTCTTTCCTGTGAATGTGTGTGAAGTAGCAACAGGAAGAATGTAGGAAAGAAAAGGGGAAAAAAACGGAAATGGCTATCAATTTCTCCGCCTAAAGCATGTTCACATGAGCATGGGAGCATGAGAGAGTGAGAAAGACAAAATAGTGTCTTGTGTGCCTTTTCCTTCCAATTTAAAACGCTATTGTTGTGGCTTCTCTTTGATTTAAGTAGAATAGAAAGGAGTATTGGCTTATATTGGTTCATTACGTAACCTGATACCAACGAAACGATCTGCATCTCTCACTAACCGAGCGAGGTAGCGCCGCGGTAACGTCTGGGTTCGTTGAGGCAGTGTTTTTAACACTTAAATGATTATATAATATGTAAATTCAATAATAGCCCGCCTTAAAGCAAGTGTATGTAATAATTTCTAAAATGTATGTAACAGTCATTGCATATGCTTATATTATTGTATGCATGTTCAATAATGTTATGTGAATGTATTACGTAATTTAATAATGTAGGAGCTGTGAGAATAATAAGTTAAATGTTGCTAACAATGAGGTAACTGACACAGCCACGCTACGTCCTCCAACCACTGAAGCAATACCTTTGCCTCACGATTGCTGCGTTTCTCCTCCTAGTTGTTTTTTTTATATTTTGCCACGACTGCTCGAGCATGAGCTCTTAATCACTGGGTATGCGTGAGTGTATGTACATAGAAACACGAACGCTTTCTTGGAACACTTTTATTCACCATTAAAATAAGACTTAAAATTTGCCGATCACTTTTAAATTCTTACAATGTTACTGTGTCTTTTCCAAGACCGAAGATCATCAATTACATCTGATCGTCCGACCCTCTTGCAAGTTCACACCCAGTCTTCGGACTTCGACGAGACCGTTGTTCCTCACCACACGAGCGTCCCAGCGAGAATGTCCTCACCACACACGCGATACAAAGAAAGCTCCTAACTTCCCCTCTCTCCCCTTAAACATTTCGTACCAAAACCTCAGCGTCATGAAGCTTCTAATGACCTTCACATCCTGGCCAATGCAACTGCACCCATTAATTCCAAGAGAAACTGGCTTCAGCGGATTTATCTTTTATACCTGGGTCTGGTCGTTAATTAGCTAAACTGTGCCTGTGTGGTCTTTCTGTCGATTTTAACAGTCAACAATTTCCCCAATGCTTCTCCTTTTAATACATGCACTGATTTTAAATATTTTATTATTTATTTTATTTTGCTATCCTTTCCTGATTATTATGATAATTATTGACTTTATAATTTCGACTTCATAACCTTGAGGCAATAATGAGTTTGGGAGTTTAAATGTTACTTGTGATTCTTGGAAGCATTAATGTGATTTTACTGGCAGTTTATAAAAATAGCCAATCAACAACCAGAAAAAGCTTTAGTTAAATGCAGGTATTCTATTGGAGTAAAAATAGCCAATCAGAGACTTCAAATACAGAAATTTACAAGTTTAGGCGCTTGAAATAAGTTCAGTTGCTTGCAAACACCGTTACTAACCAGACGCGAGATGTGTTCCTCCAGAGATTTTATACGTATTCGTGTGAGTCGAAAATAATTTACGTATTAAAGAAGTGTAATTATTAAATAAAAACACCTCACAGCTCGCGATATCAGTGAAGTTCTATTTAATTTGTGTCAAGGATTAATAAAAAGGAGTGAATTAAAACTTAAAATCTGTGTAAGCCTACATTCTTGTCGCATCACGCCCTGCCAAGGCTTCCATGTCTCTAACAATAATACTGACGCAGCTGAGGCAAACATAAATATTAAATATTTAAAGAAACAGTGTAATTACAAAGTTAAATCTTTTTTTAAACTTGGGGCAAAGGCCACTTGAAAGTACATTTTGGGGCGAAGGCTACCGGAAACTGTTTACTATACGTGCGGTTGCAACTACTTCAAGTGTTCGGCTCCCCAACAGTTGAAATACGATACAACTCCTTCTAAAATACACCTTTCTTCATCGTTCACCAGCGACCACCCACTCTAACCCATGCGTTTTTCGCGGTTTCCCCGAGTCGGCAGAGCTTCATCTTCTACCCCGACACTCTTGCCCCCATTTCCTGTACCCATCATCTTACTTGTCTTCGGTTTCAGGGTTGTACGACCAGGGACGGTGTTCGGCGGGTTGCGGCTCGACGGTGGCTGTGCGCTCTGTGGAAGTTTCATCCTGACGTCGTTCAGGGACTTCTGGGCTGAAACCCGCCTCTGCGTGCTTTTGAGGGACACTCTGGGTTTCGGAGCTCAATATAGTGGGCTCGGGCGGCGTTGGAAGCGTTCTATCTGGAATTAGGGACCCCGTTTGTGCTTACGCTCTCCTTCATCTGGATGTGGTCGCCCTTCGGGTCTCTATTTTGATCCCTCCCTCCTGGGGGTCGCGGTAGAAACACAAGGGACCGATGGCCTGAAGCAATAACGATGATCATCACTTTTGAAGCCGTGTACTATATCCGCTTCTGAAGTTGTTTACGTTATCGTAGCTCATTCTGTTGTCTCGTGAGCCAGCTGCTGCAGTGGTAGAGCTATGAGTACTTTCTCTCAGGATATGTGTGGGCGTATTGTGAAAGCATAACACCAGTTTAAATTGACTGAGAAATTTAATGTGATCTAATACTTGAGCTATTGAAGCGAGTTACCGACCGTTTGAAGATAAAGAATGAAACTGATTATGAATCGTAGCTATAGCAACTGAATTATTATACCTGTTGACTTCTGCAGTGTCAATTTTACGGTTTGAAATAACTGTTCCTGCAATAAAAGAAACTAGTAGCGTAATTTCGTAAATGTTGCTCCAAAAGATCCCTCGTGATATCCGCGAAATCTTACTACACAAGCTCGTCACTAGGTTTTTATAATATCAAACGAGCAGTAAGTACTGGTGACGGTACCAGATGCACAACTGCCTGCACGAACGAATTTAAGTACCAGTGCCGGAACCATAGTAACGAATGTATGCACAATGTGTGCACGAACGAATTTAAGTACCAGGGCTGGTAGAATAGTAACGAATGTATGCACAACTGTGTGCACGAACGAATGTGTGCACCAGGGAATGTCGATAGTACCCCTGCGGTCCCAGGGTAACTCTCTGATATATAATTGCAAGCCTTTATTACTTTTAGCTCGCCTACTTCATTGCTCCCCACCAGCGTTGTCATTCACGCGCAGGCAATACCTAAAATCCGACGTTTACCTCTGTTTATTTGTTGCTACAGCGCTTGGCTAAAATCTCAGAATTTAAGTGTCTTTCTCTTCTCCAGAATTCTGCCTACGTGACCCTGCAAACCCTGCTTATAACCTAACTGAATTCCCAGAATATTTAAACTAATGTTCTATCCTCGATTGATACTAATGAATTTCGCTAACCCGACTTCCTAATTACCTTCTTCTTTCTGGACAAATCCTTTCAACTCAAGATTATTACATTATGCATTGGTTTAACATACTGAAATTATTTATTGAAATTAATTCTCAATCTTACTATTATTTCTTTATTTAATTATTTATATCTTCCCATCAATAATTATGGTATCCGTGTGTTCTGCCCCGGTTTCGGGGTGCCCTCCATTCGCCTGTATCTTTACCTCACTCTCGCTCACTTTCTCTCTCTCTCTCTCTCTCTCTCTCTCTCTCTCTCTCTCTCTCATGCATCGTGCGACAGTGCTGCAGCCAATGTGAAAGACAGCACGGAAATGTTTTAAGGGAGGGTAAGATTGCACAAGTAGGAAGCTGCCGCAAACACCCGACAGAAATGTAACAAAATGGGACAGCGCTGTTATCTGTATGACACTTTCACTTATTATAAAAACCACTAAATTATTGAAACGACCTTTTTACCAAACTGTTATTTTTTTCTTATTACTTTCACTGCTTACCTAAAACAGGTACAGGAATTATTATATTACACCAAAATTTTGATACCGGCAGCTCATTGGAAATGCATGTTCTAAGGTCCCATAAATTCCAATGAAACACATTAAAAAATTGTGTTACGTTCACATGACTTTCTGTACCTTGTGTGGCTTATTAATGGGTATACAAATTATTCTTACGATAGCCTATTTTCCTATCTACTCCATTACATAATAAGAGATAAACCTTTGAAGAAACAGCTACATTACATATTTCGTTATATATACAAAGAGAACAGCGACAGTCAAATGTTTAACAACTGAACGCTATGTGCTGCCTTAAAATTCCATACTGTTTCCATGACATCGCGAGAAACAGCTGAAAATAGAAAGGGCTTCATGACAAAGAATTAAACAATTCAAACGATTAATAATGGGTATTTCGGAAATGGCGTATGCCACGAAAAAAAGTTATCGGAAACAAATTGTGTATTTAGATCTATATTTTTGTGCAATACGTCTTCGTTTACCAGTTATGCTTACAAGATTATACAAAATTCCGTCTGAATGAAGAGGATTTCATAGGCTATGCCCAGAAAACTCAATATATAAATTTTATTTCTCATTTAAGCATCTTTAGTTTATAGTATTTTAATCAAAATCGTTGTAGACACGTTTTTAGAAAATAAAAAAATCGAAGACGGTTCCATGTAAGGGATATTTTGGGGTGGGGGATTTTCTTAAAAATCATCGTGTCGCATCTTATGAAGGTACTGAGCCTAAATACCACCTTTGGTATTTATCCTACTTTACGTTTTCGAGTTATGCTGTTCACATACAGACACACACCGACCATTTTTTAAAAATGCTTTTGTGGATTGAGAGGGCCTCTAAACATGTATTTCCGGTGAAATCTCGGTATCGAATTTTTGTGTGAAATGCAATATACTATGTACGTGGTAGAGAAAGTAAACTGGTTTTTATGTGTGTGTTTGTGTGTGTGCGTGCGTGTGCGTGTGTGAACAGCATAACTAAAAAAAGAAAATTCAAATGAATGCCTAACTTGGTGCAGCATCTTACAAGGTCGCAACGTGAAGATTTTCACGAAATACCTCCATCCCAAACTACCGTTTTTACATCGAATAATTGTGATTCTCAAACACGGCTCTAAGGCAATTGAATGTTATTAACAAATTCTTTTCTATGAAGTCACCTTCATTTTAATTAAAGTCTGTAAAATTAGGAAAGGTTAGACATAGTCAAAAGGTTACTTAATTTTTTTTTTTTTTTTTTGAAATTCGAAATGTTGGTCATATATGTACATTTGTGTTAGTTGCTTTCAATGTATTCCCCATTGTGTGAACACTACTTTTGTCATGGAAAACGTGTGAAAGCTTCGAATTCCCCTTTTTGCCCTTTCCTCGTTAATATGGCTACTGAGCTTATCCATTCGTAAATGTTGTAAATATTTGAACGTTGTTTCCATTATGTATGTAAAGATAAAGGAGCGTATCACAGAGGGGCCCCCGGAACCGGGGCAGAGCCCCGCACGCAGGAGAGTCGGCCCATCGTGCATCCAACGTGACCCCTGGGAGAGAGGGGTGAGAGGAGAGACCCGATCCGGATGCCGACGGGCGCAAGCATAGACGGGGACCCAAACGTTTCCAGATAGAACGCATCCGACGCGCACGATCCCTGTCTACAAGCCACCAACCTTCAGGGTCCCCCAGAGCGGAGCCCCATACCGAGGAGAGACCTAACTGAGCGGTACCAGAACGACCTTTACTGAGCGCAAGCCACGACCAGCCCCATCCCGCCAAAAAGCGTCTCCTGGCCCTACAACCCTGAAACAGATGACAAGGAAGATGAGTACACGAAATAAGAGGAAAGAGAGCCGTGGTAGAAGTTGAACCACCCCAGCATTCATCTGGCGACCCGGGAAAACCATGAGAAACGCATGGGCCAGAGTAGCCAGTCGCCTGGAATCGATCCCGTAACCGCCTAAGCCATCCTGCTCGGTCATGATGTATCTAAGTATTTATTGTTTAGTTTCAAACCATCTGTAGAAAAACAATTCTGACGTTACATTCGTAAACTTTCTCTACCCACTATTCTTTAATTCTTAATACGTATAGTAAGTAGGAGAAGAATTGCATTCAACCCAAAAATTCGATGTCGAGATTTCATTGGAAATACATGTTTTGAGGCCCGCTGAAATCAAACGTTTTTAGAAAAAGGTCTGAGTGCATAACTCAAAAAACAAAAGTCGGATAAATACCAAATTTGGTATTTAGTTTCAGTACCTTCCAAAGTTCCGACATGAAGATTTTCAAGAAAATCCCCGCACCCCAGACTACAGTTTACATGGAAGATTTTTCGAAATCTTTTATTTTCCAAAAAAAATTGATTAAGCTACCATGTATTAAAGAATTACATAACAATAATATGTATATCTTGAATATCCTAGAATTAGCCTGTTAAGTCCACTACATTTGCAGGTAATCTTGTATAACTGGTAATCGTTAAACGATAGACGAAAACGTAATACTATACCAAAAATCTGATGTGTTACACTCACATGACTTTCTCTACTCTTGTACAAACTATTTTTACAAACGCTTATTCTCCATATGCTTGATGTTAATCGAGATGTCAATCTTATTGCTAATTTTCTTGTAGCTGCAAGGGGAATATGGTAGGTTTTAAGCGATAGTCAAATGTTTTAAGACCTGGTTGCTATGTGGCGCATTCCATTCTCTTTGTATGTCCAGGACACAAAAAAATGAATAACGAATTTGAGAAAAAGTATAAGTATTGGAAAATTTAAGGGAATAACAAGCAATATCTCTAAAATGGTTCACTCAACAACAAAAATGTATTTGACATAAATTGTGTGTTTTAACGGGATCTACATTTATTGTGTAGTAAAATTTTGTCTATCTCTTATGGTTTACCACTTATGCAAAAGTCGTTCACAATTAAGAATACTTTTGGAGACATTCCCAGAAAACTCAAGATATACATTTTATTTGTCATGAAACTATCTTAAAGAGATTGTACTTCAATCAAAATCGTTAGAGCCATTTTTGAGAAAATTAAAATGTTCGAAAAATGTTCCATGTTATGGGTAATCTGGGGTGGGGGATTTTTTTGAAAACCTTCGTGTCGCATCTCTGGAAGATACTGAACCTAAACACCAAGTTTGGTGTTTATCCGACTGTTCGTTTCTGAGTTATGCTGTTCACAGACACACAGACACACAGACACACACAGACACACACACAGACACACACACGGACATGTTTCCAAAAATGCTTTTTTTGGATTCAGGGGGTCTCCAAACATGTATTTCCGGTGAAATCTCGGTATCGAATTTTTGGGTGGAATACAATACTTCCCCTACCTACTATACGTAGTAGAGAAAGTAAAAATGTAGACCTATTTAAAATACACCATTTACTTCAAATAAGCTTTTTAACCATTCTGACATATCCGTTGTTAATAGTTCGAAATGTACATTTCTTGGTCATTCTCTTAAAGTCCTGTCAACATGCATTTGTTCCTCGCGGTGTCATGGAAACAGTATGGAATTTTAAGGCAGCATATAGCGTCCAGTTGTTAAACATTTGACTATCGCTGTTCTCTTAGTATCTATAACGAAATGTGTAATGTAGCACAGAAAAATAAGGTTTAGTAAGAATAGCTTTATACTCACTAATAAACGATGGAGGGTAGAGAAAGTCATGTGAATGTATCACGTTAGATTTTTATACTTAAGCGAGATAAGCGTTTAGAAAATAGTTTCATTACAGGGTTTGTGGTAGGTAAATGAGAGATATAGCGACTAAGCAGATAGCCAAGTGCTTAAAAAGCCGCTCACAATACGTTGGCTTTCAAATTTGTAGCGGAAAATCGTCGTTGTGTGACATTTGTAGTGGGAAATCGTCGTTTCTCGGGTTGATGTGGTCTTCGGTAGTGTTCTTCCTCGGCTATTGGTGCTCGTCGGTTGTTGCGTATTCCATTCCTAACTATATCTAATTATTAATTCTCAGGTTATAGTGGGTGAGGCAAGTTAAAAATACACTGCAAGTTTCCCTTAATCAATGAAGTTTATTTCACAGTTTGAATAATTATGGGCGGCTAGCTTTTCCCATTATTATAATCCCACCACTTTAAATTAGTCAGGAGCCTGGCTATCTGCACACGCACTCCCACCCTTGTGCACCCATGTGCATCTGTACCACCTCGTGTCGACGTGAATTCTTGAAGATCAGTTAGCGAGAGAGAGAGACAGGGCTCCGAAACCTTGTCTGCCCTTATATAAGGGAGCCTAGTGACGTTCACCTCTGCGTTTAAAAATGTAACGACGTTTCCCATTGGCCCTCCGACCGCGTTACCTTAACATGTATGAGAATGTGTGGCTTCAGATCCGTGCGCTTAAGCGTCAGTTCCATATTCCCCGTCTCTTTCTTTTCTCTATCTGTCTCCTTCTATTTCTCCGTATCGTTACCGGTTCCCTGCCTGTTGGCTTGGTGAAAGGTACGCTCTACTAAGGATTATGCTTTCTTGTTATTCTGCTAGCTCGCCCGTTTCTTACAATCAGCTCCGTACAAATGTTAGATGCTGAATATTTTAAGATGTTAGTGAATTAAATTATGATGTACAATTCTTATATTATGGTTCCCCTTTTATATTTACAATTCCTATATATGTATAATGTATCCCCTTTCAAATTCCAGTTTTGCTTGACATTACGAGATACAAATAAATGGTGCATTAGCACTTCAAAATATGTAGAAGACTTGGAAAATGCAAACAAGTAACAGCGAGTAACTCGGAAGTGGTTAAGGCAACAAGAACACATAAATTGCGTGTTTTAAGGAGAGCTACATTTTTGGCGTTTTCGTCTCTCATATACTTTACCAGTAATACAAAATTAATTCGAAATAAAGTGCACTTTACAAATATAGGTATACATGTTATTAGTGATGCAAATACCTTAAACTCACGCTCCTTTAATTAAAATCGTTGGAGCCATTTTTGAACCAGTCCAACGGGAATCAGCTCATACCTTATTGGCTTACTAGAGGACCGCTCTCAGATAACGAATAAATGACGGTGTTTTGTGGTTTATCCCCTTGTTTCCCGAGAGCGAGATATCAGTGGACATTCGTGGGCTACATTACGGGAGATTTTGCTCAGTAGACCAGAAGCGCCCAGGAAAGTTAACTTGGATTCGCTGCGCTCCAGGAAGACAGGATGGTAAAGTGAGATAAATAATGCAGCGCCATTAGTGAAGAAGATAGCAGCCGTCTATTCGAACACAGCAAGCATTAGTGCTTTTGTTGCTCAGCTTCGTGTACTCCAACCTTAGTAGCCACAGAGGTTAAGAGTTTGTCTACCAGCAAGGCTTTAACCAAGATTTCCTTTCCTTGTTTTCTGCACCACAGTAGGTAGAGAAGGTATTGCATTCCACGCAACGGTTCGATACCAGGATTTCGCCGCAAATACGTGTTTTGAGACCCCCTGAATAAAAAAAACTTTTTTACTTTCTCTACCACGTACATAAGTAGGTAGAGAAGGTATTGCATTCCACCAGGATTTCACCGCAAATACGTGTTTTGAGACCCCCTGAATCAAAAAAAACTTTTTACTTTCTCTACCACGTACATAAGTAGGTAGAGAAGGTATTGCATTCCACCAGGATTTCACCGTAAATACATGTTTTGAGACCCCATGAATAAAAAAAAACTTTTTACTTTCTCTACCACGTACATAAGTAAGTAGAGAAGGTATTGCATTCCACCCAATAGTTCGATACCAGGATTTCGCCGCAAATACGTGTTTTGAGACCCCCTGAATCAAAAAAAACTTTTTGCTTTCTGCACCACATACATAAGAAAGTAGAGAAGGTATTGCATTCCACCCAATAGTTCGATACCAAGATTTCACCGCAAATACATGTTTTGAGACCCCATGAATCAAAAAAACCTTTTTACTTTCTCTACCACGTATATAAGTAGGTAGAGAAGGTATTGCATTCCACCCAATAGTTCGATACCAGGATTTCACCGCAAATACATGTTTTGAGAGCCCATAAATAAAAAAAACCTTCTTAATTTCTCTACCACGCACATAAGTAGGTAGAGAAGCTATTGTATTCCACCCAATAGTTCGATACCGAGATTTCACCAGAAAAACATCTACGTGTATGTGACCATCTATGTGTCTGTGAACAGCTTAAATCAAAAACGAAAAGTCGGATATGTACTTCGTATTTGAGTTCAGTATCTTCAAAGGTGCGACACCAAAATTTTCAAGAAAATCCCCCCATGCCTAACTATCCTTAATACGGAACATTTTTCGAAAATGTTTATTTTCTAAAACAGTGGCTGTAACGATTTTGATTAAAATGCCATATATTAAAAGTATTTACATGACAAATAAAAAGTACATCTTTAATTTTCTGGTAATAGCCCTTTAAGTTCTGTTCATTCAGAAGGAATTTTGTGTAACCTTGCATAACTGGTAAACGTTAAGCGATAGACGAAAACTTTCTACACAAAAAATGTAGATCTCCCTAAAACATAAATTTATTTCAAATACGTTTTTAGTGGCATAATACATTTCTGAGATATCCGTTATCAATGGTTCGAATTGTGCATTGTATGGTCATTCTCTTAAAGTCTTGTCAACATTCAGTTGTTTCTCGTGATGTCATGGAAACAGTATGGAATTTTAAGGCCAGCATATAGCGTCCAGTTGTTAAACATTTGACTATCGCTGTTCTCTTTGTAGCTATAAGGAAAAGTGTAATGTAGCTATTTCTGTAAAGGTTTATTTGGATTAAAACTATAGTAGATGGAAAAATAAGTTTTAGTAAAAGTAGTTTGTGTATACACCAATTTAGATAAGGGGTAGAGAAAATCATAAGAATATATATATATCAGATTTTTAGAAAAAGGTTCGTATATGTGACTGTGAACAGCATAACTCAGAAACGAACAGTCAAATAAACACCAAACTTGGTATTTAGGTTCAGTATCTTCCAGAGATGCGACACGAAGGTTTTCAAGAAAATCCCCCCACCCCAGACTACCCTTTACATGGAACATTTTTCGCAAATTTTAATTTTCTCAAAAATGGCTCTAACGATTTTGATTAAAATATCATATGTTTAATTTACTTTCATGACAAAAAAAAATTATGTCTTGAATTTTCTGAGAATGTCTCCAGAAGTATTCTTCATTGTGAACAACTTTTGCATAACTGGTAAACCATAAGAGATAGACAGAATTTTACTACACAAAAAATGTAGATCGCGTTAAAATGCACAAGATATGTCTGTGCTTAAAGGCTACTGTATTTCTATATTGCCCTGGCAAATACAAAACAAGGGGAACATAGTACGCTTTAAGAGATAGTCAAATATTTTTAGAACTGGTCGCTATGTGTAAAATGTAATTCTCTTTGTATGTCAAGAACATAAAAAATCTGATGTGTTACACTCACATGACTTTCTCTACTCTTGTACAAACTATTTTTACAAACGTTTATTCTCCATATGCTTCATGTTACTCGAGAAATCGAGATGTCAATCTTATTGCTAATTTTCTTGTATATGCAAGGGGAACATGGTAGGTTATAAGCGATAGTCAAATCTTTTAAGCGCTGGTTGCTATGTGGCGCATTCTATTCTGTTTGCATATCCAGGACATAAAAACTTGAATAACGAATTTGAGAAAAAGTATAAGTATTGGAAAATTTAAGGAAATAACAAGCAATATCTCGAAAATGGTTCACTCAACTAAACAAATGTATATGACATAAATTGTGTATTTTAACGCGATCTACATTTTTTGTGTAGTAAAATTTTGTCTATCTCTTATGGTTTACCAGTTATGCAAAAGTCGTTCACAATAAAGAATACTTTTGGAGACATTCCCAGGAAATTCAAGATATACATTTTATTTGTCATAAAACTATCTTAAACATATGATATTTTAATCAAAATCGTTAGAGCCTTTTTTGGGAAAATTAAAATTTTTGAAAAACCTTCCATGTAAAGGGTAATCTGGGGTGGGAAGATTTTCTTGAAAACCTTCGTGTCGCATCCTTGGAAGATACTGAACCTAAATACCATGTTTGCTGTTTATCCGACTGTTCGTTTCTGAGTTATGCTGTTCACAGACAGACACACACACACACACGGACATGTTTCCAAAAATGCTTTTTTGGATTCAGGGGGTCTCCAAACATGTATTTCCGGTGAAATCTCGGTATCGAATTTTTGGGTGGAATACAATACTTCCCCTACCTACTATACGTAGTAGAGAAAGTAAAAATGTAGACCTATTTAAAATACACCATTTACTTCAAATAAGCTTTTTAACCATTCTGACATATCCGTTGTTAATAGTTCGAAATGTACATTTCTTGGTCATTCTCTTAAAGTCCTGTCAACATGCATTTGTTCCTCGCGGTGTCATGGAAACAGTATGGAATTTTAAGGCAGCATATAGCGTCCAGTTGTTAAACATTTGACTATCGCTGTTCTCTTAGTATCTATAACGAAATGTGTAATGTAGCACAGAAAAATAAGGTTTAGTAAGAATAGCTTTATACTCACTAATAAACGATGGAGGGTAGAGAAAGTCATGTGAATGTATCACGTTAGATTTTTATACTTAAGCGAGATAAGCGTTTAGAAAATAGTTTCATTACAGGGTTTGTGGTAGGTAAATGAGAGATATAGCGACTAAGCAGATAGCCAAGTGCTTAAAAAGCCGCTCACAATACGTTGGCTTTCAAATTTGTAGCGGAAAATCGTCGTTGTGTGACATTTGTAGTGGGAAATCGTCGTTTCTCGGGTTGATGTGGTCTTCGGTAGTGTTCTTCCTCGGCTATTGGTGCTCGTCGGTTGTTGCGTATTCCATTCCTAACTATATCTAATTATTAATTCTCAGGTTATAGTGGGTGAGGCAAGTTAAAAATACACTGCAAGTTTCCCTTAATCAATGAAGTTTATTTCACAGTTTGAATAATTATGGGCGGCTAGCTTTTCCCATTATTATAATCCCACCACTTTAAATTAGTCAGGAGCCTGGCTATCTGCACACGCACTCCCACCCTTGTGCACCCATGTGCATCTGTACCACCTCGTGTCGACGTGAATTCTTGAAGATCAGTTAGCGAGAGAGAGAGACAGGGCTCCGAAACCTTGTCTGCCCTTATATAAGGGAGCCTAGTGACGTTCACCTCTGCGTTTAAAAATGTAACGACGTTTCCCATTGGCCCTCCGACCGCGTTACCTTAACATGTATGAGAATGTGTGGCTTCAGATCCGTGCGCTTAAGCGTCAGTTCCATATTCCCCGTCTCTTTCTTTTCTCTATCTGTCTCCTTCTATTTCTCCGTATCGTTACCGGTTCCCTGCCTGTTGGCTTGGTGAAAGGTACGCTCTACTAAGGATTATGCTTTCTTGTTATTCTGCTAGCTCGCCCGTTTCTTACAATCAGCTCCGTACAAATGTTAGATGCTGAATATTTTAAGATGTTAGTGAATTAAATTATGATGTACAATTCTTATATTATGGTTCCCCTTTTATATTTACAATTCCTATATATGTATAATGTATCCCCTTTCAAATTCCAGTTTTGCTTGACATTACGAGATACAAATAAATGGTGCATTAGCACTTCAAAATATGTAGAAGACTTGGAAAATGCAAACAAGTAACAGCGAGTAACTCGGAAGTGGTTAAGGCAACAAGAACACATAAATTGCGTGTTTTAAGGAGAGCTACATTTTTGGCGTTTTCGTCTCTCATATACTTTACCAGTAATACAAAATTAATTCGAAATAAAGTGCACTTTACAAATATAGGTATACATGTTATTAGTGATGCAAATACCTTAAACTCACGCTCCTTTAATTAAAATCGTTGGAGCCATTTTTGAACCAGTCCAACGGGAATCAGCTCATACCTTATTGGCTTACTAGAGGACCGCTCTCAGATAACGAATAAATGACGGTGTTTTGTGGTTTATCCCCTTGTTTCCCGAGAGCGAGATATCAGTGGACATTCGTGGGCTACATTACGGGAGATTTTGCTCAGTAGACCAGAAGCGCCCAGGAAAGTTAACTTGGATTCGCTGCGCTCCAGGAAGACAGGATGGTAAAGTGAGATAAATAATGCAGCGCCATTAGTGAAGAAGATAGCAGCCGTCTATTCGAACACAGCAAGCATTAGTGCTTTTGTTGCTCAGCTTCGTGTACTCCAACCTTAGTAGCCACAGAGGTTAAGAGTTTGTCTACCAGCAAGGCTTTAACCAAGATTTCCTTTCCTTGCTTTCTGCACCACAGTAGGTAGAGAAGGTATTGCATTCCACGCAACGGTTCGATACCAGGATTTCGCCGCAAATACGTGTTTTGAGACCCCCTGAATAAAAAAAACTTTTTTACTTTCTCTACCACGTACATAAGTAGGTAGAGAAGGTATTGCATTCCACCAGGATTTCACCGCAAATACGTGTTTTGAGACCCCCTGAATCAAAAAAAACTTTTTACTTTCTCTACCACGTACATAAGTAGGTAGAGAAGGTATTGCATTCCACCAGGATTTCACCGTAAATACATGTTTTGAGACCCCATGAATAAAAAAAAAACTTTTTACTTTCTCTACCACGTACATAAGTAAGTAGAGAAGGTATTACATTCCACCCAATAGTTCGATACCAGGATTTCGCCGCAAATACGTGTTTTGAGACCCCCTGAATCAAAAAAAACTTTTTGCTTTCTGCACCACATACATAAGAAAGTAGAGAAGGTATTGCATTCCACCCAATAGTTCGATACCAAGATTTCACCGCAAATACATGTTTTGAGACCCCATGAATCAAAAAAACCTTTTTACTTTCTCTACCACGTATATAAGTAGGTAGAGAAGGTATTGCATTCCACCCAATAGTTCGATACCAGGATTTCACCGCAAATACATGTTTTGAGAGCCCATAAATAAAAAAAACCTTCTTAATTTCTCTACCACGCACATAAGTAGGTAGAGAAGCTATTGTATTCCACCCAATAGTTCGATACCGAGATTTCACCAGAAAAACATCTACGTGTATGTGACCATCTATGTGTCTGTGAACAGCTTAAATCAAAAACGAAAAGTCGGATATGTACTTCGTATTTGAGTTCAGTATCTTCAAAGGTGCGACACCAAAATTTTCAAGAAAATCCCCCCATGCCTAACTATCCTTAATACGGAACATTTTTCGAAAATGTTTATTTTCTAAAACAGTGGCTGTAACGATTTTGATTAAAATGCCATATATTAAAAGTATTTACATGACAAATAAAAAGTACATCTTTAATTTTCTGGTAATAGCCCTTTAAGTTCTGTTCATTCAGAAGGAATTTTGTGTAACCTTGCATAACTGGTAAACGTTAAGCGATAGACGAAAACTTTCTACACAAAAAATGTAGATCTCCCTAAAACATAAATTTATTTCAAATACGTTTTTAGTGGCATAATACATTTCTGAGATATCCGTTATCAATGGTTCGAATTGTGCATTGTATGGTCATTCTCTTAAAGTCTTGTCAACATTCAGTTGTTTCTCGTGATGTCATGGAAACAGTATGGAATTTTAAGGCCAGCATATAGCGTCCAGTTGTTAAACATTTGACTATCGCTGTTCTCTTTGTAGCTATAAGGAAAAGTGTAATGTAGCTATTTCTGTAAAGGTTTATTTGGATTAAAACTATAGTAGATGGAAAAATAAGTTTTAGTAAAAGTAGTTTGTGTATACACCAATTTAGATAAGGGGTAGAGAAAATCATAAGAATATATATATATCAGATTTTTAGAAAAAGGTTCGTATATGTGACTGTGAACAGCATAACTCAGAAACGAACAGTCAAATAAACACCAAACTTGGTATTTAGGTTCAGTATCTTCCAGAGATGCGACACGAAGGTTTTCAAGAAAATCCCCCCACCCCAGACTACCCTTTACATGGAACATTTTTCGCAAATTTTAATTTTCTCAAAAATGGCTCTAACGATTTTGATTAAAATATCATATGTTTAATTTACTTTCATGACAAAAAAAAATTATGTCTTGAATTTTCTGAGAATGTCTCCAGAAGTATTCTTCATTGTGAACAACTTTTGCATAACTGGTAAACCATAAGAGATAGACAAACTTTTACTACACAAAAAATGTAGATCGCGTTAAAATGCACAAGATATGTCTGTGCTTAAAGGCTACTGTATTTCTATATTGCCCTGGCAAATACAAAACAAGGGGAACATAGTACGCTTTAAGAGATAGTCAAATATTTTTAGAACTGGTCGCTATGTGTAAAATGTAATTCTCTTTGTATGTCAAGAACATAAAAAATCTGATGTGTTACACTCACATGACTTTCTCTACTCTTGTACAAACTATTTTTACAAACGTTTATTCTCCATATGCTTCATGTTACTCGAGAAATCGAGATGTCAATCTTATTGCTAATTTTCTTGTATATGCAAGGGGAACATGGTAGGTTATAAGCGATAGTCAAATCTTTTAAGCGCTGGTTGCTATGTGGCGCATTCTATTCTGTTTGCATATCCAGGACATAAAAACTTGAATAACGTATTTGAGAAAAAGTATAAGTATTGGAAAATTTAAGGAAATAACAAGCAATATCTCGAAAATGGTTCACTCAACTAAACAAATGTATATGACATAAATTGTGTATTTTAACGCGATCTACATTTTTTGTGTAGTAAAATTTTGTCTATCTCTTATGGTTTACCAGTTATGCAAAAGTCGTTCACAATAAAGAATACTTTTGGAGACATTCCCAGGAAATTCAAGATATACATTTTATTTGTCATAAAACTATCTTAAACATATGATATTTTAATCAAAATCGTTAGAGCCTTTTTTGGGAAAATTAAACTTTTCGAAAAATCTTCCATGTAAAGGGTACTCTGGGGTGGGGGGATTTTCTTGAAAACCTTCGTGTCGCATCCTTGGAAGATACTGAACCTAAATACCAAGTTTTGTGTTTATCCGACTGTTCGTTTCTGAGTTATGCTGTTCATAGACAGACACACACACACACTGACAGACACACAGACACACAGACACACACACACACACACAGACACACAGACACACACACGGACATGTTTCCAAAAATGCCTTTTTTGGATTCAGGGGGTCTCAAAACATATATTTCCGGTGAAACCTCGGTATCGAATTTTTGGGTGGAATACAATACTTCCCCTACTTACTATACGTAGTAGAGAAAGTAAAAAGGAACAACGAATTCTCAGCTGAGAAAAAGTGTAAGTACTGGAAAATTCAAAGAAATAACAAGGAATATCTCGAAAATAGTTCACTTTACAAAAAAAAATATTTGTCACATATATTGTATGTTTTAATGAGATATACATTTTTATGTAGTAAAATTTGTCCATCTCTTGCGGTTTACCAGTTATACAAAAGTTGTTCAGAATGAAGAGGACTTTTGGGGACATCCCCAGAAAATTCAAGATATACATTTTATTTGCCATAAAAATGTCTTAAACATATGATACTTTAATCAAAATCCTTAGAGCCGTTTTTGAGAAATTAAAAATTTTCGAAAAATGTGCCATGTAAGGGGTGGTTTGGGGTGAGGGGTTTTCTTGAAATCTTGCATGTCGTCTTCCTTGAGCATATTGAACCTAAATACCAAGTTTGGTGTTTATCCGACTTTTCGTTTTTGAGTTATGCTGTTCAGACAGACACACAAGACATACACACGGATATGTTTCCAAAAATGCTTTATTTGGATTCAGATCACCACAAAACATACATTACGGTGTTGTATGTTTTCACAAAATCTCCTCATCCTAAACTACTCTTTACACGGAACATTTTTAAAAACTTTTGATTTTCTAAAAAAAATGGCTCTAACGATTTGATTAAAATAGCATATATTAAATATATTTGTATGACAAATAAAATGTATATCTTAAATTTTCTGGGAATAGCCTGTAAAGTCCTGTTCATTCAGGAGGAATTTTATATAATCTTGTATATAATTGGTAAGCGTTAAATGATAGACGAAAATGTACTACACCTAAAATGTAGATCTTTTGAAAACACTCAATTTAAGTTGATTTCAGGTCTATAGTCAGATCACAATCTTGGGTTTGGTTCAGAGATTTGTAGTGGAAAGAAAAAAAAGAAAACCTCAAGACCAAAGGTATTATTTTGATTTGGTTGTAAACGTGAGAATAGGTGACCAATTTCATATAGTAGACCAAAAGCAGAAACGGGGATACGATAGCACGCTATTTGTGCAATTGAGTCACCGAAGTCGGTGTAAGTTTCTACACCTACCGTATGAAAATAAATGGAAGCCGGTCGATGGCCGGTGTTATGCGAGATCAGTGCTTTAACATTGAGTTAACAATTTGTTGTTCGTTATCTGTGCAAGGAATGAAATATATGAATGCGGTTCTCGCATGTCGTAACTACGCACTTCTTGTTTTATGTCCTGGACATACAAAGACATGGCATACTTCACATAGCAACCAGCTCTTAAAATATTTGACTATCGCTTAAAGTCTAGCAATTCCCCTTGCACCTACAAGAAAATTAGCAATAAGATGTACAAGAGTAGAGAAAGTCACATCAGATTTGTTTACATACCATCTACTTCCGGTGAATACTGGGTAATGTAGAACATTTCTTGCGCCTACCACAGCAGCAGAGATATTAATAAACAAATATTAGTATGTAATATTTATAGCAAATAATATGGTTCACTAACTCTACAATTTCAAAAGATGACATGTCGTTTTACTTGCATTTTAGCTCCCTGTCTTCTCTGGATAGACAACCCACATCACACCACTACATTTAGTGCAGCACTGGTTGCCGAGCCTTCTTCATTCCCCCTGCAGTTTATCTTATCAAGCAAGCTTCTACGGCAAACAGATGATCGTTGGGACTGAATTTAGATATAGTTTATTAATAGCACTTTGCAGCGACCGTACTCTAGTGCCCATCTCGATATGCTCGGGTGAGCTTGTTGACACCTGTTGAAGCAGAGCATTAGGGACGTGCCATCCCTTGTCCTCGCCTCACTCACTCAATACCGTACAAGCTGCGTTTCATTTTCAAGCAGAAATCCCTTCAGTGTAAAGAACGTTTTGAGGTTTTTTTCCCCTTCTCTATAGCTTATCTAAGGCAGCGGGACTATTATGTAGGGGCAGAAAAACTCCATCCTGAGATTTCATCGGAAAAATGCACGTTTTGAGATCCTGAATAAAAAGTAAACATTTTGGCCAAGATTCACGTGTTTCTGCTTCTGAAAAAAAATCTGATGTGTTACACTCACATGACTTTCTCTACTCTTGTACAAACTATTTTTACAATCGCTTATTCTCCATGTGCTTCATGTTAATCGAGATGTTAATCCTATTGTTAATTTTCTTGTAGATGCAAGGGGAATTGGTAGACTTTAAGCGATAGTCAAATATTTTAAGAGCTGGTTGCTATGTGGAGCATTCCATTCTCTTTGCATTACCAGGACAAAAAAATAAACAACAAATTTGAGAAAAAGTATAAGTATTGGAAAATTTAAGGGAATAACAAGCAATATTCGAAAATGGTAAACCCAACCCAAAAAACGTATATAACATAAATTGTGTATTTTAACGGGATCTACATTTTTTGTGTAGTAAAAGTTTGTCTATCTCATATGGTTTACCAGTTATGCAAAAGTCGTTCACAATGAAAAATACTTTTGGAGACATTCTCAGAAAATTCGAGATATACATTTCATTTGTCATGAAAATATCTTAAGCATATGATATTTTAATCAAAATCGTTAGAGCCATTTTTTAGAAAATTAAAATTTTCGAAAAATGTTCCATGTAAAGTGTAATCTGGGATGGGGGGATTTTCTTGAAAACCTTCGTGTCGCATCTCTGGAAGATACTGAACCTAAATACCAAGTTCGGTGTTTATCCGACTGTTCGTTTCTTAGTTATGCTGTTCACAGACACACACATTCACACACATACACAGACACACACGGACATGCTTCCAAAAATGCTTTCTTTGGATTCAGGGGGTCTCAAAACATATATTTCCGGTGAAATCTCGGTATCGAAATTTTGGGTGGAATACAATACTTCCCCTACTTACTATACGTAGTAGAGAAAGTAAAAATGTTGTTCTCCATAAAATGATTCCGAATAATATAGTTTTAGAAAATAAGTTCTAAACGTGTAATAAAATTTACAACATAACTTTTCTGGCAAATTTCGATTTTGGATGAATAACTGAAACCGACGTGTATAATGCATTGCGTTAAGCGTAAAATTGCAGGTTTACTCTCTCTCTCTCTCCTACGTATAATAAGTGGGGGGAAATTAAATTAAGTTTTATTTATGGACGCTCTTTAACTGCTGTGGTCCTTAGCGTCCCATTCTATTTTGGGCGTGAAAGACCGGTAATTTTGCTCAGAGGCCTCTTTATCAGGCTTGAGGTTCATTTACGTACCGTAAATCTACGACACGGGACCACTGGCTTTACCTCTGGAAGGGCACGCCATGCTAAGGATGTTTACTTCCAAAAAAATCCATTGCCTTCCGCTGGGTTTGAACCCGCGATCTCGAGAACTACAGCCTAGCATGGTATAGGGGAAGTATTATATTCGAGCCAAAAATTCCATGTCGATATTTCATTAAAATACATGTGTTGAGGTGTCCTGGATCCAAAAATACATTTTCAGAAAAACAAAGATGTACGCGCACGTGCGCGCGCGTGTGTGTGAACAGCATAACTCAAAAACGAAAAGTAGGATCAACACCAATCTTGATATTTAAGTTCAGTATATTCCAAGGACTCGACAAGAGGATTTTCAAGAAAATACCCCTACCCCAGACTTCCCTTTATATGGAACATTATTTTAAAATTGTTATTTTCTAAAAACTGATTGTAATATTTTAATTAGAATACATATATGTTTAAAGATATTTGGGACGTAGGGACAGGACAGTACGGACATCAGTGTTAGAGGGGAGAAGCTGCTTGAGTACCTCAGCTCTACAGATATCGATATCGCGAATCAAGGGAGTGTTCCGATCTTTGTCAATTATCAAAGGGAGGAGGTCATAAACTTGTCATAGTGCCCTTTGGGATACTAGAAGATATTAAGGACTGGAGGGTTTGTTTTGAACCTTCCATGTCCGACCATAGACATATACACTTTAGTCTTGAGGGAGAAGGGAAGGGCCGCCTGTACAGGAACCCAAGGGGGACCAATTGGGACTCCTTATGAAAGAACCTTGAAGGCGGGCTGAGGAATGGACCTCAGACTAAGCTAAAAAATGCAAAGGACCTGGAGCGGTACATGGGGTTTTTCACAAACACTCTGGTATCCTCTCACGAAAAAGCTGCCCCCCCCTAAGGTCCATCAGGAAAAAGACACGAAGGCTATACAAAGCGCATAAGGTCAGTAAGTGTTAGGAAATTTGGATCTCCTATAAGTAATCCCAATGAATATACAAAAATGCAATTAGGAAGGTCTCTGAGGAATCTTGGAGGTTCCTCTGTGATAATGCACAGAAGTAGCGAGTGCTGCTCGCCTGCAGAAATTGCTGGTCTCCAGAGCTAGGGCCAGGCTGGCCTCGATAGAACACCTCTCCGGTGCTATGACTCAGTCGGAAGGGAAAACTTTGAGACTGTTGCTTGAGACTCAATTCCCGAAGGCTTGCATTACATATCAAGAACAAAACTCTAGAAGGGCACGCCGGCCTTGGCAGGAAGGCTTGGTAGTGGACACCGAGATTGTAAGAGCGCGGGTGCAGATGGGATCTTCCCGGCTGTCCTTCAAGAGGGCTGGGAGATCATTTCATCCCACTTAGTGAGAATATTCAGGACCTGTCTGGCTATGAGGCATTTTCTCGTCTCTGGAGACAGGAAAAAGTGATGTTTATGTCTAAACTGGTTAGGAAATTCTACCGCAGGCTTAGGAAATTTAGTTTTATCAGTCTGACATCCTTTTTGTTAAAGGCTCTGGAAATACTGGTAGATAGATTTTTAAGGGATGGCGTACTGATGGACAGACCCATACACCCTCATCAGTATGCCTAACGGCCGGGTAAATACACGATACAGCGCTCCATCAGCTTGTGGTGAGACTGGAGAGAGCGCTGGACTGTGGAGAACTCGCTATGGCAGTTTTCTTGGACATCGAAGGTGTCTTTAATACTATGAATTCAGGCACAATCCGAAATTCCGGAGAGTAGGGGAGTCAGTCCGGATGTAACGGACAGGTTTATGATCTTGGAAGGCCGGCAGGCTGTGGTGATTCTGGGGAACGTGACCGTGACGGCAACAGTGCCCTGAAGTTGTCCACAATGGAGTGTTCTGTCACCTACCCTGTGATGTCTGGTGGTAGATACATGCTGGATAGACTAAACAGAAGAGGAATTCATATTCAATGCTATGCTGATGACATATGCCTTGTAGAACGTGGAAAATTCCTGAGCACTGTTTCGGAGCTCATACAGAGCTCCCTACAGACTTTAGAGGAATGGTGCAGAGAAACAGACTTGTCCGTTAAACCGGATAAGACTGAAATAATGATCTTCACAAGGAGGAAGAGGCTGCCAGGTTTTTTTGAACCCTTCCTGTTTGGGAAGAAGCTGAAGCTTTTCGCAGCGGTCAAGTATCTAGGAGTTATTCTGGATGCTGGGCTGAACTGGAAAAGCATGTATATTATAAAGTTAAGAAGGTCTATAATGTCTTGTGGGCCTGTCGAAGATCAATAGGACTGAGGTGGGGCCTGAGACCCAAGGCGGTCAAATCACTATACACCATGGTTATTAGCCGTCAATAGCTTATGAAACACTGGTCTAGTGGCCTGCCTCTCTGGTGAAGGTAGTGGCTGCTGGTGTGGATTCGCTGCAAAGATTGGCATGTATGATGATGACAGGGGTGGTGCGAAGACTATTCCGTCTGCGTTAGAGATTTTGGTAGACCTTCCCTCTCTGCGTTTGTTTTTGGAGGTGGTAGCTAGGATGAGTGCACACCGCCTCTGGACTATAGTGGTGTTTCAAGCTACCACACAAAGGGCACTTATTGATCCTTTCTGAATTGCAGGAGAAGCGTCCTATAATTTGGGGACTTGATGGGAACCAGGTATAACTAAGGCTCTCCTACTCTGCTTTAATACCTTCCACGGAGGAGTGGGACCCAGAGACCGGGTCTTTCCCAAAGTATGGGGACAGTATGTGGTTCAGGGATCATTCCCGTCTCGAGGCAGGTTGGGGTCTGGGGCGTATGGCCCTAGAACCAGGCTTGCAATTCCCCTTGGCGACTTGCCACAGTTTTCCAGGCTGCGATTTTAGCCATTGCTGTGCATGTTTACACTATGGCACGCGGACGAGCGGATGTGTACTTCTGCTGGGATAGTATGGCAGCTTTGAAAGCCCTTGAGGTGGTTAAAACCACATCCAAACTCGTGTGGCAATGCCAGAGGATGTTGGATAGACTATGTACCAGCTGCCCAGTTACACTTCTTTAGGTACCGGGGCACTGGTATTAGAGGCAATGAGAGGGCAGACGCTCTAGTGAGTAGAGGATGGGGGCTCGATTTTATTGGACGCGAGCCCTTTTGCGGAGTGCCTACATGAAATGTCAAGTATGAGATTACCCAGCTCACGGCAAGGGCTCATCTTGTGATCTGAGGTTAGCAAACCACTGCCAGGTAAGCCCACGATTTTATATCCGGGCCTTACCGGAGAGTAAGCGATTCCTCCTGAATTTATCTAGAGTTAAGCTCAGAGGGATTGTGCGCTATATTACGGGCCAAAATGCTCTGTGTAGACATTTATGTATAATGGACCCTTTATGTAGGAAATGTGTGAGGGACGTTATGATCTAATAGCATATACTATGCAAATGCGAAGATTTCGCTGTGCATAGATTGTATCCTTAGAGTCCTTTTTGTTACCTGAATATAAAAAATGTAGATATAAAGAACGTGGCCCGTTTTATTCGGACCATTGAACTAGAGTAATGCCAGAATATGAGGCTCAATGGGCTCTTGAGCCTGCATGCACAGCTTCTTTTAAAGGCCACTCATTTATCATCGTCATCATCATCAAGGCCAGTATACAGCATCCACTTCTTAAACATTTGACTATCGCTGTTCTCTTTGTATCTGCTACGAAATGTGCAATGTAGCTGTTTCTGTAAAGATTTATTTGGATTAAAATGTAGTACGTACAAAAATAAATTTGAGTAAGGATAATTTGTATACCCATTAATAAATGATAAAGCCATATGAATGTATCAAGTCAGATTTTTTTTCTTCGTTATTTAACTGTGTACAGCTATTTTCTAAATACATCTACATACACAATACTCAGTTAAACATAAGGACATTATAAATATACAACAATTGAGGCAGTATTTTAATACCTGAATAATTTCAATTGTATTTTATAATATGTAAATTCAATAACAGTCCGCCTTGAAACAATATGTATGTAATAATTATTTGAATTGTAGGTAACAGTCATTGCAAATGCTTATTTTATTGTAAACATATTTTAATAATGTTACGTGAATACACTACATACTTTAATAATGCAAGAGCTGTGAGAATAATAAGTTTTAAGTTGCTAACAATGAGGTAATAATGAGGTAACCTTGTGGCAATAATGAGTTTTAGAGTTTGAAAATTACTAGTCATGTACTTTCTCTAACAGTTTAAAATTAGCCAATCAACAGCAAAGAAAGGTTTTAAGTAAAATGCAGATATTCTATTGGACTGGAATTAGCCAATCAGAGACTTGAAATACCGAAGCTTACGGGTTTTGACCGTTGAAAGTTGCTCAGTTGCTGGCAAACCTTGGTAGTGATCAGATGGAAGATGTGTTCTCTACATGTGAATAGTAAAAATATTATATGCGCTAAATGAAAGTATTAAAGATTCTCACAGTTCTTAAAAAGTGTAGTGCTTTATAAAAATGTGTAAGAATTAATAAAAGAAGTGAATTTAAAAACTTAAATTCTGTGATGTCTACAATCATTATCATACCACACCCTGACTAAGAAACATGACTATAAACATTACTGAAGCAGCCGAGGCAAATTCAAAGATAAATAATATATAGAAGTAGTGTTAATAACAAAGTTAAATATTATAGGGTAAAACTTGGAGTGTAATAACAAAAACACATCTTAAAATCAGCTTCTCGTACGTGGCAGCATATTGCGTAATAACAGTAACTATTACGTAATCAACAAATTCAAACCGACGACCAAGAGCAAACTCCTTAAAGCAACTAAATATTACGTAAAAACATATTACATAACTAAAAAAAAGCATGTACTTCAAGTTGGCTTCCATACGTGGGGCAGTTAAAATTACGTAACCAAACAAAACAAGAGCAGCACAACATAACCTTCTTCAAGATTACGTAAGCACACACCTTCTTCACAATCCAGATTCCAGCTATTCCAGCAATCAAAAGCAGGTCGCCCACGCTTACCTGGATGGAATGTAAAATCACCACAGAGTCTGTGCGATTAAAAGGATTTTGATCCGAGCGGGATGGCTCAGGCGGTAACGTCTGTGGCCCGCATTCGGGAGGTCCGGGGTTCAAATCCCGTGGTCCGAATAACCTGGCTGAGATTTTTTCGTGGTTTCTCTTACCCGCTAAGGTAAATACCGGATTGGATATTTAATACCACGACTCAAAGTTCCACCTTAAGTCTAAAACAATAGTTAAAATGAAAAGCAGGTGGTAATACCGAATGCTGTGCCATCTATCCGCAATGAAAGTAGGTAGACTGCACGGCACGAAGCAGAAGATCCGGCTGCTATGCACTAGGTTCTCTGTGGACACGCGACGAAGCAAGATGGTATGGTTACAGGGATGAAACCTAGAAGGCTAACTGTCCGCCTTTCTATATGAAAGCAGCAGTTATACTGGAGAGCACGGCACGAAGCAGAAGATACGGCTGCTATGCACTAGGGTCTCTGTAGACACTAGAAGGCCACTGGTTACAGGGATGAGACCCAGAAAGCTAACTGCCCGCCACACCTCGACCTAAAAGTTATTCACTTTCAGATACGTCGCGATATGACTCTGCAGTTATAGCGTCGAAAAAGAAATAGATAATAATAAAATGTTTTTTGAGTTTAATACAAGCTTTTGTCTCGTATGTAAGTTTTGCTGACACAGCTGCCATTCAATTCATATTGTTATTACTTGCTAATTTATTAATGTCTATAGACACTTATTAATCTTATTGCAATCCTCGTGGGACTCATTATACAATATTTGCAAGTTATCTTCTCTTATTGGTAATCATTTAATACAAACGTTTTTAAAAAGTAGTCTATATAGTTGCGCATTTAGAGAATTAAAATGCCCTAACATCTGTCCATAAAAACGTAAATTATTTCGAAAAACCGCCTAGCGTGAAAAACCCGTAGTGCTAGATTTTCATCTTTACTATTTATTGTTAGAGCATGAACCACAAGTATTATATATTCACTTACATAATTGTAGATCAAGCTTAGGCACAGAACAACATGTTGGGTTTTGCGTTCACATGAGTTCCTCTACTCAGCATTTTTCAAACTATTCTTACTCTTCTTCTTTTTCTAATTCCTTTTTGCATTCTCTAACACGTACAGAGAAGTTATTGCATTCCACCAAAAAATTTGATGGCGAGATTTCACCGGAAATACATGTTTTGAGGCCCCTGAATAAAAAAATACATTTTTAGAAAAAAGGTCTGTGTGTGTGAAATTAAATTAAGTTTTATTTACGGACGCTCTTTAACTACTGTGGTCCTTAGCGTCCCATTCTATATTGACGTGAAAGACTGGTAATTTTGCTCAGAGGCCTCTTTATCAGGCTTGAGGTTCTTTTGCGTGCCCTAAATCTACGACCACCGGCTTTACTTCCCTTCCAAAGGAAGCCATGCTAAGGATTCTTACGCCCAAAAAAATCAATCGCCCTCCGCCGGGTTTGAACCCGCGACCTTGGGAACTAGAGGCTAGCACGGTACCACTAGTTCACGGAGGTGTGTGTGTGTGTGTTTTAACAGCATAACACAAAAACCAAAAGTCCAATAAACACCAAACTTGGTACTTAGGTTTTCCAAAGATGCGACACGAAGATTTTCAAGAAAATCCCCCTCCCCTAAACTACCTTTAGATGGAATATTTTTCTAATTTTTTTATTTTGTAAAAAATGGCACCAATGAATTTCTCGCCTTATGTTTTCTTTTAGTTCTTACAATGTATGGGGTTTCGTTGCATACAGTTTTTTACTTTCTCTACTACGTACAGTAAGTAGGGGAAGTATTGCATTCCACCCAAAAATTCGATACCGAGATTTCACCGAAATTTTGAAGCATCCTGAATAAAAAAAAAATCACTTTTAGAAAAAGGTCCATGTTTGTGTATATGTGTCTATGAACAACATAACTCAAAAACGAAAAGTCGAATAAATAAACTTGGTATTTAGGCTCGGTATCTTTCAAAGATGCGACACGAAGATTTTCAAGAAAACCCCCAACTACCCTTTCAATGAAACAGTTTTCTAAAATTTTGATTTTCTCAAAAATGTCTTCAACGATTTTGATTAAAATATCAAATATGTAAGATGTTTTCATGACAAATAAAATGTATATCTTGAATTTTCTGGGAATGTGCCCAAAAGTCCTCGTCTTTCTGAATGGATTTTGTATAACTGGTAAACTAAGAGACAGACAAAATTTTTCTACCCCCAAAAAATGCAGATCTTCTTAAAACATACAATTTATGTCATATAGATTTTTTGTGGAGTGAACGAACCATTACGGAGATATTCCTTGTTATATGTTTGAATTTTCCAATACTTATACTTTTTCTCAAATGGAAATTCGTTATTCGTTTTTTTTTCTCCTGGTAATGCAAAGAGAATGGAATACTCCACATCGCAACCAGCTTTTAAAACATTTGACTATCGCTTAAAGCCTACCAATTCCCCTTGCACCTACAAGAAAATTAGCAATAAGATTAACATCTCGATTAACATGAAGCATATGGAGAATAGGCGTTTGTAAAAATAGTTTCTACAAGAGTAGAGAAAGTCATGTGAGTGTAACACATCAGATTGTTTGAACAAACAATGAATGTAGAAAGGTAAAGGAATTGTCCACTCACGCCATCTTTTAAAAAACTGACCCACGTTGATAATCAATTCTGGATTTTTCCAATAAGACTTAACTATTGCGCATACAAATGAGTCATTAAATTTAATTCAAGACATTTTTGAAAATAGGATAATTAGTAAATAACTATGGCTCTCACGATCCCCCGGTTTAACCGTATGCGATTTTTATCTATGGGGGAATTTCAACAATAAAGTGTGTGCAACAAACCCCATACCCTGTAAGAATTAAAAGAAAGCATCCTGATATTGCGCTCTCGAGTGTGAATGAAACTTTTCTGAGAAGATATCAGAAATGTGTGGATAGAGAAGGACAACATTTCCAACACCTCTTATGTTAAGGTATGCGTTTGTTATTATTGTAACTGTGAGAACGTGCTAGGACAACTACCCATTGAAAGCGGAATCAACATAACTACCACGCTCCCCACTATATTGGACGTCGTACTGAACACACGGACCCAGGGCTGCACAGTCGCTAGTCAGCAATTCGCTTGCATTGCTGGTATGTTAGACTTGCTCTCTGTGTTTATTGTTTGTTCAAAGTCTTTTGACACAGTGGAAGAGGGAGATAAGGACCACACGCGGCCGGTGCGGAAGCTATCACAAAGAGCCACCATACGTAGCCAACCCGTTTTCTGTCGTCCTCCGTGGTGTAGTGGTTACCATGCTAGCCTCTAGTTCCAGAGGTCGCGGGTTCAAAACCGGCGGAGGGCGATGGATTTTTTTCGGGCGTAAAAATCCTTAGTGTGGCTTCTTTCGGAAGGGAAGTAAAGCTAGTGGTCCCGCGTCGTAGATTTACGGCACGTAAAGTCAAGTCTGATAAAGAGGCCTCTGAGCAAAATTACCGGTCTTTCGCGCCCAATATAGAATGGGTCGCTAAGAACCACAGCAGTTAAAGAGTGTCCATAAATAAAACTCAATTTAAACCCGTTGTCTACCTTCCTCCATCCACTGTCACAAAAGACTCTGAACAAAGAATCTGTTGTGTTCTACCCCTGACCAGTTACAGGCTGCCTATGACACCCCCTTCCTCACAGCGCACTGTCGATACAAACTGGCGGCGTGCACACACTGTAAGTCAAAATATATTTGTTCTAGCTCTTATAACGCTTTGGCGGGACTCCGAGCCGCGGCGGCCGTAGTGTGCTAAGTAACCATTTCCGTTAAGGTTTCATCCCGATTAACATGAAGCAATAAAAGGAATAAGGTTTTGCGAAAACAGTGTGTATAAGAGATATAAACATAAATGATAGTGAGTAGAATAAATCGTGTGAATATAGCACATCATAGTTTTAGGGTTAAAACATGAGAACTGTTAAGCACAGAATAAAATGTCTAATCATTTTGTCTCTATTTATGCATCTTGGATAACACTAGTCTGCACGATATCGGATGACTGAAAACTAATAAGTGATTCTGACTCACTTTTTATGCTGATTTCAGAACTACTTTTAGTTTTTTTCTATCACGTACAGTTTTTTCACAATTTCACTTCAAAAACATAGAGATATAAAGATATTGCTTCCGCCACTACACATAAAATTGGTCTTGATAAAGCAATTTGTAAGGGCTCTACCACAGGATGAACCCTGCTTCAAGTACCTTTCCAAGAAATTTCCCTTCATTACACAAGACAAATTAAAGGCTGGAAGTTTTGTTGGTCCTCAAATAAAGAAACTGATGAAGGATAAAGATTTTGAGAAGACAATGAATGAGAGAAAATAGAAGCATGGACCGCCTTCCGATCAGTTACTGAAAACTTCTTAGGCAATAACAAAGATCCTAATTACAAGGCCATTGTCGAAACAATGTTGGAAAGTTTCAAGAAGATGAGTGTAAAGTAACATGAGTGTAAAGGTGCATTTTCTGCATTCACATATCGACTACTTTCCAGAAAATCTGGGACATTATAGTGAAGAGCAGGGTGAACGTTTTCACCAGGATATTAAAGAAATGGAGAGGAGGTACCAGGGGAGATGGAATGAAACTATGATGGCCGACTACTGTTGGATGTTGAGGAGGGACAGTCATCTTCAAGGATCTGCAAGCAAGTCAAAGAAGGGAAAGTTTGAAAAAAATTAAATAAAACACTTTGGCTTCTTGTTTTGTTAAAATGTAGTCATGAAATAAATTAGGGGAGTGCTTGAGACTATTCTTAAAATGTTTCGTGAATAAAAACTTACTTTGTGTGAAATGGTACTTGAATACTTTTCAACGCTCATTAGTGAAATTGTCAAACCATTAATTCTTATTTTGTGTAAAAACCTGACATGATAGAAAAAACGGAAGTTATTTCTGGAATCAGCATAAAAACTTGATTCAAGAACACCTACTTTTAAGAAATCATCTGACAAAAAGTTTGAAAATGCAGACTAGTGTAATTAGTGCATGTATTTGCTGACAATCTAATATCCAATACAACTTTGTGCCACGTAATAGGTATAGAGGTTATACAACAGGGAAGGACAGCTTACGCACTACGACCTATATAGAGCTACTGTGGCTAACACCCCCAGGATGAAGGGATAAGGAACCACAGCAGGCTACAGGTCGCAGACAGACCATAAAGACGCGCGGAAGTCACTAACAGTTCATGACTAGAAGATACGTCCTGCCTGTTGGAGCTGTCTAGAGATGGCGGTGAACGACCGTAACCAAGAAACCCGTTAGTGTCCACAGGGAGTACTCTCTCCTTCGAGCAAGCATCCGCGCGGAGCTTTCAAAACTACTCCCACTGCGGCAATGGAGATGTTGATTGGACTCACACCCCTCAACATATGGATGAAGGCAGAAGCCATGATCGCGTATCACCGTATTTGTCGCCAAACCAAAGTGTCTAATACTGGACATAATCATCTCAAGCTTCCTTGGGACAAGAATGTACAATAGATACTCAACATGAAGTCTGACATTTTTGAACCAAGATTCAAGTTTGAATTGAAATTTACCGTCTCCTATCCACAGCGGGGGGAATGGGAAAGACTGGTAAAACCTCATAATAACAAAGGCCCAATCTGGTATACTGATGGTTCTAGAACCAAATCGGGAACGGGGGCTGGGCTTTATGGTAATGGCACCAAGATTTCTTATAGTCTGAGTTCCTTAGCTACAGCTTTCCAGGCTGAGGTTTATGCAATCCTAGCCATTGTCATGGAAAGCATTAAAAAGAGATATAAGAATAGAAGTGTTCTTATCCTCTCAGACAGTCAAGCTGCTCTTAAAGCACTTGAATCACCATCAATAAAATCAAAGTTCGTCTCAGAATGCCGGGAATCCTTAATGATACAAGGCTGAACACAATACGGTTCAACTTATGTGGGTGCCAGGACATACAGGTATACCAGGCAATGAGAAACCAGATGAAGCAGCCAAGACTGATAGCGAAATCCCATTTTGGGTCCGGAGCCTGTATTGAGGTGTCCTACAGACCAGTGAAACAGGATATCAAGTGCTGGGTTCAAGCAGAACACAAGAACTACTGGAACTCCATTGAGGGTTGCAGACATTCCAAGTTGTTTATTACAGACCTGGATAACAGCCGGGCAAAGTACCTGCGCGGTCTTAGTAGAAGAAGGCTTGCATGGGCAACAGGATTCATTACAGGACACTGTGCCCTAAAGTTTAATCTATACAGAATGGGATTGTTTAACAGTCCTATCTGTAGTAGATGTCTAGAAGGAGATGAGACTGTTACTATGTGATTGCCCTGCTCTTGAGAATCAAAGAGCAACTATTTTTGGCAATCACCTTCCAAAGATAGATGAACTATCGAAAGCCTCAGTTAGCAGTCTGGTTAAGTTCATAACGAGCAACAGACTACTTAACTGATGAAAGGGGGGATGTGCAATAGATATTTAAGGCATAAAACCCACCCCTTTTCAAAATAGAACTAGAAGCATCCGCGCAATCTGCCCGGCTCCGCCATACGCCATGAAACCTAGAAGCATGCCTGAAAGATGAGAAGGAAACGGAATGAAAGGGAAATCGTGGTAGACCTACAGACCAAGGAAACCCACGAATAAACCCAGGTCAGCGTGGGCGGGAATCGAACCCGAATACGAGCCTCACGCGCTACCGCGAAGTCATCTCGCTCGGTCCACCAAGTAATAACTTTGTGCTGTATTGTGTCACTCGTTAGTCCTCTTGTAAGAAGTTTCAAGAACACAGTTCTGCGTGGAATGTGAAGAGTATAACGATAGAAATAACTTCCTCAAGAGCACTTTGGCCACATTCCCAAACAATAAACTTACATGTAGCCAGGCCACAGAAAATAAAAGCTGATATCCAGCTGGGCGCTGGAAGTCAAGTGGACTCTACACAAAACTTCGTCATTTCAAATAATTTCAGTGTGGCCAGCACAAGTTGCACACTCTTACATAATATGGAGGAGAAAAAACTAAGTACCTACTTTTGCAACACGTAAACTTGCTGCGTTTTTGACACCGATCTCTAAACTTCGAAATAGAGACTTTTTCTTTTCCTACATCTACAAGTACATTTTAAATAGAAAAAAAATGTGTTGCATTCACATGATTCTCTTTACTCACTATCGTTTATTAGTGCATATACAAATTATTCTTATGAAATCTCATTTTTCTACCTATTACATTTTAATCCAAATAAACCTATACAGAAACAGCTACACTACACATTTCATTATAGATACAAAGAGAACAGCGATAGTCAAATGTTTAACAACTGGACGCTATACGCTGGCCTTAAAATTCCATACTGTTTCCATGACATCGCGAGAAACAACTGAAAATCGACAGGACTTTAAAAGAGCGACATAGTGATAGTCAAATGTTTAACAACTGGACGCTATATGCGTGCCTTAAAATTCCATACTGTTTCCATGGAATCAGGAGAAACAACTGAAAATACTTTGGACATTATAGGAATGGCTAAGTATTGAACAATTCGAACCATCATTAATAACAGATATCTGGAGCACACACTTACATGGACCTTTTCTAAAAATACCTTTTTGAAATCAGGGAAACCTGAAAACATGTATTTCCAGTGAAACCTCGGTATCAATGTTTGGGTGGAATGCAATACCTTCTCTAGTTACGTAGTAGAGAAAGTAAAAACGCGGATTGTAATGCTATCGATAACTACTGAAATGATAAAATGATTCACCGGATACTGTTAGTTTACTGTTTCTGCAGGAATAATCTTATCCTCTTGATGGCCGCTAATGACGCTTTGTTAACTGGGTGTAGGTTAGGAAACTGGGACTACCGCTCATATCAATATTATCACAAGATATCACTCCCACTAATTGAATTATATGCAACGATCTAGAGAGAATTTAGATCAAGCATCTAGTTCTGCCCCAATGTGGTCGCAATTAAGTGCCCTTCAACACAGAGCGCACAGGTACTCCCTTTTAATTACACATTGTACATACAAATTGCAAGTTCTGTAATGTAAGTGTCCTATGGTTCTTTCCGCTGTACGTTCGACATGAATCATCTACAGTTCGCTAAGTGGAGCCTGGGACTGAATTTACCAATTTCTGCAATTTTGAAGTTATTTAGTTTAAAATTTGTACACGTGTCTCTTCTGGTAAAGATATTTCATATGCAAAATTTTTATTTAATACGACTATTTGGCTCATGATCGCGATAATCAAGAGCTTACGGCCAGTGTTGCCGACGCACATTCAGTTGCCGGTTTCAATGTTAAATTTCGCAATGAAACATATCTCCGCACATAACTTCTTTGTCCAAACTATCGATACAATCACGGCCGCCCACGCGATGGAATCATACCGCCTTCAGAAATTTGTTTGGTGCGAAGGGAATTCATAATTTTGGGGAATACAATATAGAAGTACATTAAAGCAGGTAATATAAACACATTTATTACAGTTTTTAATCGAGTACTGTAATTATTAACTCAGTTTGTATATTTAACTTTGTTAATCTAAATGTTCTGTATCTCCCCACAGTAATCTTAAGTGCATTTCATACTATATGATACCTATAATGGCATATCAAATCATAGCTTTTGGAAATTTAATAATCTGATCTGTTACACTCGCATGACTTTCTCTACTCTTACAGAAACTACTTTTACAAATGCTTATTCTCCATATGCTTCATGTTAATCGAGATGTTAATCTTATTGCTAATTTTCTTGTAGATGCAAGGGGAATTGGTAGGCTTTAAGCGATAGTCAAATATTTTAAGAGCTCGTTGCTATGTGGAGTATTCCATTCTCTTTGTATGTCCTGGAGATAAAAATTCATGCAAAATTCATTCAAATAACAAGGAATATCTCGGAAATGGTTCACTCCAAAAAAAATGTATATGACATAAATTGTGTGTTTTACGAGATCTATATTTTTGTGTAGTAAAATTTTGTCTATCTCTTACGGTTTACCAGTTACGCAAACGTCATTAAGGATGAAGAGGAACTTTGGGGAACATTTCCAGAAAATTCAAGATATACTTTTCATTTAGCATGAAAGTATCTTAAACATATCAGATTTTAATCAAAATCGTTAGAGCCATTTTTGAGGAAAATCAGTATTTTCGAAGTATGTTCCATGTAAAGGGTAGTCAGTAGTGGGGGATGTTCGTGAAAATCTTCGTGTCGCATCTTTGAAAGACAATGAACGTAAATACCAAGTTTGGTATTTATCCGACTTTTCGTTTTTGAGCTATGCGTTCACAGACACACACGGAGCTTTTTGTAAAAATGTTTCTTTTTATTCAGGGGTCTCAAAACATGTATTTCCAATGAAATCTCGGTATAGAATTTTTGGGTGGAATACAGTACCTTCTCTACCTGCTATATACGTAGTAGAGAAAGTAAAAAAGTATTTCACTGTGTATACATTTAACTGTAAACATATGCTATTTATAGTAGTCTGGTAAACTTCAGGGGGCCTTGCATGGCAAAAATAACACAAAGGTTATTTATTTATGTATTATTCGCTGAAATAGTGAAACCAAATCCAACGTGGGGTTACGTTATTCCTTAGCAAATATTAATCGCGGCTTGCAGTCCCTCTTTTCTAAGATATTAAAACATATTTTGTAAAAAAATCTTATGTGTTCCTTCACGTGAGTTTCTATAACCTCTATCGTTTATAAGTGGGTATACAAACCATTCTTACGGTTATTTTTCTATCTACTTCATTTTAATCCAAATAAACGTTTGCAGAAACAGCTACATTACACATTTCGTTATAGATACAAAGAGAACAGCGACAGTCAAATGTTTAACAACTGGACGCTATATGCTGACCTTAAAATTCCATACTGTTTCCATGACATCGCCAGAAACAGCTGAATGTTAGAGATCTTTAAAAGAATGCAGTATTGAAGAATTCGAACCATTAATAACAAATATCTCGGAAATGTCTAACGCCACAAAAAAGTTGTTTGAAAGAAACTGTGTGTTTTAAAGAGATCTACATTTGCGGTGGAGCTTGGAGAAGCAAGGTGATGAGCAAACCCTTGAATAGAAAAAAAGACTATCACAGAGCAGTATACTAGCAGAAGACCGAAATAGTGCGTCTTTTGTAATTAGATTACCTGGTGATTTCTTTGGTTATGTATCTAGTGACCCAAGTTAGAACGTTAACCGCCCTAACATGTGACATCAGCCATCTTTGTTGTTTAGTAACCTGAATTTCGCTACGTCCCCTACAGCTAAACTTGGCATTTGGTTTGTATCATAGTAATACGGCAGACAACAAAGCTTTGGTTCATAGCGACACCCCTGTTGTTCAAACTCACCTTATCTCGCACACCTGAGGGACAGGAAAATTCGTGGTAGTATGTACTCCAGGAAAAAACCTAAGGTCAGGTGGTGCGAGTGTCAGACGCTATTATCCAGCGAGGTGGCGGCGCGGTAATGTGTGCGACTCCGAAGGTCCCGGGTTAGCTACCAGCGACCGCCCACTCTGAGCCATAGTTTTTCGCGGTTCCTCGGGTCGGCAGGCGAATGCTTGGGTGATTCATTTTCTACCATGATTCTCCTGCTCCACATTTCCTGTATCCATCATAAGGCGACGGTGTTCGTCGGTTGCAGCTGGACGGTGGCTATGCACTCTGTGGAGACTTCTTCCTGGCGTTATCCAGCTCGGTTGAATACCCGCCTCTGGGTGCTTTCGGGCACTCCCAGGAGGCTCGGTCGGCGTTAGAGGTGTTTGATCTGGAAACATTAGGAACCCCGTCCGTGATTGCGCCGCCGTCATCCGGATTTGATCGCCCTTCGGGTCTCTCCCCAGAGGTCACGGTAGAAGCACAAGGGCCGGATGGTCTGCGTGCGGTACTTTGCCCCGGTTTTGGGTGCCCCTTTGAGGCAGTATTTTTTAACACTTAAATGATATCAGTCTAATTATATAATATTAAAAAGTAATAACAGCCCGCCTTAAAGCAATATGTGTATAATATAATATATAAAGTGTATATTACAGTCACTGTATTATGTTTATATTATTATATACATGTATAATAATGTTATGTGAAGGTATTACGTAGTTTTAACAATGTAGGAGCTGTGAGAATAGAAGCAAGCTGCTTTCCGTAGCAAATAGAATTACAAAGTAAAAAGACGAAAGTTGCTAACAATGAGGTAACCTTGAGACAACAATAAATTAGAAAGTTTAATAAAGGCTACTAACAATTCTTGGAACAATAATAATGCAATATTTAAAACAGTTTATTAATAGCCAATCAAAAACTAGAAAAGTTTTGAGTTAAATAAAAGTATTCTATTGGAGTAGGATCAGCCAATCAGAGACTTGAAATAGAGGAAATGTACAAATTCAGGCGGCAGACGCTACAAGGAAGCGTAACCAAGCAGTCCAGTTTTGGCTCACTACAGGTTCAGTGTGAGGCATAAAATAGTTATTGCGGTGAGAATAATATAAAGTATACCTGTTAAAAGTACAAATAACATTAATCTCACAGCTCTACAGTAGGATATATCAGTGAAGTGTTATTTAATCGTGTGAAGCATTAATTAACAAAGTACAATACAATTATAATTTGTGTAAGCCTTCATTCTTTAGCCGTACCAGCCCTGCTAAGAGATACATGTTATAAAAAAATACTACTGACGCAGCCGAGACATACATACACTATGTGATCAAAAGTATCCGGACACTCCCACAAACATACGTTTTTCATCTTAGGTGCATTGTGCTGTCACCTACTGCCTGGTACTCATCCGCGACCTCAGTAGTCATTAGACATCGTGAAAGAGCAGAATGGGATGCTCCGTGGAGCTCACAGACTTCGAACGTGGTCAGGTGATTGGGTGTCACTTGTGTCAGAAGTCTGTACGCGAGATTTCCACACTCCTAAACATCCCTAGGTCCGCTGTTTCTGAAGTGATAGTGAAGTGGAAACGTGAAGGGACATGTACAGCACAAAAGCCCACAGGCCCACTTCATCTGTTAACTGACAGAGACCGCCGACATTTGAAGAGGGTCGTAAAGAGTAATAGGCAGACATCTATCCTGACCATCACACAGCAATTCCAAACTGCATCAGGATTCACTCCAAGTACTATGACAGTTAGGCGTGAGGTGAGAAACCTTGGATTCCATGGTCGAGCGCCTGCTTGGTGTAAGGAGCGTCAACAGTACACGATTGAACAGTGACAAAACGTTGTGTGGAGTGACGAATCACGGTGGCAGGATGTGGGTATACGAACGTCATCTGCCAGCGTGTGTAGTGCCAACAGTGAAATTCGGAGGTGGTGTTGTTATGGTGTGGTCGTGTTTTTTTCCTGGAGTGGGCTTGCACCCCTTGTTGTTTTGCGTGGCACGATCACAGCGCAGACCTACATTGATATTTTAAGCACCTTCTTGCATCCCTGTTGAAGAGCAATTCGGGGATGGCGATTGCATCTTTCAACACGATCGAGCACCTGTTCATACTACACGGGCTGTGGCGGAGTGGTTACACGACAATAACATCCCTGTAATGAACTGGCCTGCACAGAGTCCTGACTTGAATCCTATAGAACACCTTTGGGATGTTTTGGAACGCGGAATTCGTGCCAGGCCTCACCGACCTACATCGATACCTCTCTTCAGTCCCGCACTCCCTGAAGAATGGGGTGTCATTCCCCAAGAAACGTTCCAGAACCTGATTGAAAGTATTCCTGCGAGAGTGAACGCTGTTATCAAGGCTAAAGGTGGGCCAACACCATATTGGCTTCCAGCATTACCGATGGAGGGCGCCACGAACTTGTATGCCAGGTGTACGGATACTTTTGATCACGTAGTGTATATAATATTTAAATAAACATTAAAATAAAAAGTTGATTTTTAAACGTGGGGCGAACACTCCTAGAAACAATCTGCCGCAAGTTTGGCTGCCATATGTGGGAAAGCAACTACTTCACCTTCCGTTCGTCTTTAACTTTACTCGGTGACTGTGTCGGTGGATGAAATTGTGACGATGGCACGAAAAGAGGATTCTCTCGGGGAGCGATAACAAGGGAGATGTGTAGTCAAACAGACTTCACTCAATACCAACTTTTATTTCTCATTAGACAACGGCCTACAAAAAATGGTAAGGAACATGCCAAACTAATTACATGAACGCTGCTATGAGTCCATAGAAAGTAGAAAAATACTTGAGACTGCGCTTTCTGCCTTTGATACGGGATTAACGAGGAACGTTTCTCTCCCTAAGAGTTTGCGATGGATTAATTAGAAACTTGGGACGGAAACACAATAAAGGTCTACAGCAATTAGTGACACGAGACTTAACAAAGCTAATTAAGAGACTGGGACTGGCTGTGCTTAACGAAATACGAAGTGTCGTGGTTTGTACACAAATTGAAAATCAAGGAGTTTGACTTTACCTACGGCTGCTGCCACTGCACTTGTAAATACCACCACGCATCTCTGTTTTATTACTTTCTCTACCACTTACCTACACTAACTATTGTATTCCTTACAAAAAACCCTGATGACGTACATCCACATGACTTTCTCTACCCTCTATCGTTTATTACTGGATATAAAACAATTCTTACTAAAGGAATTAATTGTTCTTCCACACAAGCCGTGTGTTGGACAAGGTTAGAAAGGTACAATCACACAATTGAAAAATTCAATGTTCTAGAAGGGATTTGAACCACGGAGTAAGTAGGGGAAGTATTGTCTTCCACCCAAAAATTCGATACCGAGACCTTCTGAATCCAAAAAAAAGCATTTTTGGAAACATGTCCGTGTGTGTGTGTCTGTGAACAGCATAACTCAGAAACGAACAGTCGGATAAACACCAAACTTGGTATTTAGGTTCAGTATCTTCCAGAGATGCGACACGAAGGTTTTCAAGAAAATTCCTCCACCCCAGATTACCCTTTACATGGAACATTTTGCGAAAATTTTAATTTTCTCAAAAATGGTTCTAACGATTTTGATTAAAATATCATATGTTTAAGATATTTTCGTGACAAATGAAATGTATATCTCGAATTTTCTAGGAATGTCCCCAAAAGTATTCTTCATTGTGAACGACTTTTGCATAACTGGTAAACCATAAGAGATAGACAAAATTTTACTGCACAAAAAAGTAGATCGCGTTAAAATACACAATTTATGTCATATACATTTTTTTTTGAGTGAACCATTTTCGAGATATTGCTTGTTATTCCCTTAAATTTTCCAATACTTTTTCTCAAATGAAAATTCGTTACTCATTTTTTATGTCCTGGACATACAAAGAGAATGGAATGCGCCACATAGCAAACAGCTCTTAAAATATTTGACTATCACTTAAATCCTAGCAATTCCCCTTGCATCTACAAGAAAATTATCAATAAGATTAACATCTCGATTAACATGAAGCATATGGAGAATAAGCGTTTGTAAAAATAGTTTGTATAAGAGTAGAGAAAGTCATGTGACTGTAACACATCAGATTTTTTTCCGGTAAACCAAAGGAGATCTCGTCGTTCTCTGTGGTGTACTGGTTACCATGCTAGCCTCTAGTACCGAGGTCGCGGGCGGAGGGCGATGGATGTTTTTTTCAGGCGTAAAAATCCTTAGCATGGCTTCCTTCGGAAGGGAAGTAAAGCCGGTGGTCCCGTGTCGTAGATATACGGCACGTAAAAGAACCTCAAGCCTGATAAAGAGGCCTCTGAGCAAAATTACCGGTCTTTCACGCCCAATATAGAATGGGACGCTAAGGACCATAGTAGTGAAAGAGCTTCCATAAATAAAAAACTGAATTTACAAGAGGATCTCAAATTGTATTGAGATGACATACCCCAATGGCGGCGACTTACAATGCTGCAAGTACTTTAAGTCCCGGGCTTCATAGTTTCAACCACTATTAGGTCAAGAAATGTTAATCATTTGGGGAATTTAATACCGCACCGGCATGTTGTCATGGCAACTCAGTGGCTAGAGCAACTGGACGGAGACCGGGAGACCCGTGGTTCAAATCCCGGCTATGGCATTGGATTTTTCAGTTGTCTGATTCTGCCTTTCTAACCTCGTCCATCATACCGCTTGTATGGAAGTATAATCAATTCCATTCATCAAGTATTTGCAGCATTGTAAGTCGCCATTGGGATATGTCATCTCAATACAATTTGAGATCTCCTTGTGGTTTACCGGGAAAAAGACGAATCAGTTGGGGAATTTAATGTAGTACCGGCATGTTGTCATGGTGACTCTGTGGTTAGAGAAACGGACGGAGACCGGGAGATCCATGGTTCAAATCCCGGATATAGCATTGAATCTTTCAGTTGTCTAATTCTACCTTTCTCTTACTAAAGCTTATTTTCCTATCTGCTTCATTATAATCGAGAAATAGCTACATTACACAATTCGCTATACATTCGCACACGTTACCGCGGCGCCACCTCGCTCGATGGTGCGGGTACAGATTTTAGTCTCCCCATGAGCAGTTATGCCGTAGAGAATGTGGTAAAACACTTCAGGCTCATATACAGAAGTGGACAAAAGTATTCGTATGCAGTTTTTAAAAATCTAGTAGCCAAATTAATGCAGATAAAATTCTCATTTTTACTTTTTCTACCATGTACATAGTAGGCAGATAAGGTATAGCATTCCACCCAAAAATTCGATACTGCGATTTCATCAGAAATACATTTTTTGAGGCCCTGAACCCCAAAGAAGCTTTTTACGTTCTCTACTACGTATAGTAAGTAGAGGAAGTATTGTATTCCACCCAAAAATTAGATACCGAGATTTCACCGAAAATACATGTTTTGAGGTGCACTGCATGCATATAAAGCATTTTTGGAAACATGTCCGTGTGTGTGTCTGTTAACAGCATAACTCAGAAACGAACAGTCCAATAAACACCAAACTTGGTATTTAGGTTTTGTATCTTCCAGAGATGCGACACGAAGGTTTTCAAGAAAATCCCCCCACCCCAGATTACCCTTTACATGGAATATTTTTCGAAAATTTTAATTTTCTCAAAAATGGCTTTAACGATTTTGATTAAAATATATGTTTAAGATATTTTTATGACAAATGAAATCTGTATCTCGAATTTTCTGGGAATGTCTCCAAAAGTATTCCTCATTTTGAATGACTTTTGCATAACTGGTAAACCATAAGAGATAGACTAAATATTACTACACAAAAAATGTAGATCGCGTTAAAATACACAATTTATGTGATACATTTTTGTTGTTGAGTGAAGCATTTTCGAAATATTGCTTGTTATTTAAATTTTTAAATTTTTCAATACTTATTTTCTCAAATGGGAATTCGTTATTCATTTTTTTGTCTTGGATATGCAAAGAGTATTAATCTGTGGCAAAGAGAATGGTGCTGCACCTAGCAACCAGCTATTAAGAGACATGTATACGCTTAAAGGCTACTGTATTTCTATATCCCCCTTGCAAATACAAAACAAGGGGAGCATAGTACGCCTTAAGCGATAGTTAAACATTTTTAGAACTGGTCGCTATGTATAAAATGTAATTCTTTTTGCATGTCAAAAGATTGTTTCTGCAAATGTTTATCTCGTTTAATATGAAATAGATGGAGAATAAGAGTTTGTAAAAATAGTTGGTAAAACGAGTAGAGAAATTCATGTGAGTGTAACACATCAGATTTTTTTAGAAAAAGGTTCGTGTGTGTATATGTGAACAGTATAACTCAAACTCCAGGTTTCGGATTCCAAATATGCAACACAAAGATTTTCAAAAGAATCCCCTTACCACAACTACCTTTTTCATGAAGCATTTTTCGAAATTTTTGATTTTCTAAAAATGGCTAACGATTTTGATTAAAATACTATATATAAAAGATATTTACATGACAATTAAAATCTATATCTTGAATTTTCTGAGAATAGCCTGTGAAGTCAACTTCATTCGGAAGCAACTTTACATAATCTTGCATAACTAGTAAACGTTAGGGCTAAGCGATAAATGAAAATGTACTACACAAAAAATGTAGATCTCTTTAAAACGCACAATTTATTTCACATAACGTTTTCGTACCATTAGCCGAGATATCGTTTATTAATCTTCGAATTGTTCAATAAAGTCATTCACTTTAAATCCGTTCGATTTGGAGTTGTTTCTCGCGATGTGATGGAAACAGTAAGGAATTTTAAGGCCAGCATATAACGTTCAGTTGTTAAACATTTGACTATCGCTGTTCCCTTTGTATCTATAACGAAATGTGTAATGTATCTCTTTCTGTAATAGTTTAATTTGCATCAAAATGTAGTAGATAGAAAAACAAGGTTGAGTAAGAATAGTTTGTATAGCCACTAATAAGAAACTAAGAGTAGATAAAAGTCATGTAAATGTAACACATATTTTAATAGGTAAAAATAACAAATAACATACAGTTTAATTGTTTTGTCAGCTTTCATTGCATATTATTAGTTTACAATTATTTGAAGAAAAAAAATATATAACTCTTTTACATGGTGATTACAGATTTATTTTTCATACATTAAATAGAACAATGTTCCTTGTGTAATACCTCATTTTGCAACGAAAATGGGTTTTCATTTGTAGGAAGAAAAAAATCTCAAATTCAGGGATTTTCAGCGTTTTTTCATTAACGTCTAAACTTTTACGACTTAATAAGTTTATTTCTCCACCAGATTAAATCATACGTCGATGAAAATATCAGGTACACTACTAAGTGCATTAAAATAGTTTTGAAAACACCACAGATAGAAAGGTTGAAAATAGCTGCAATTTGCAAAACATTATGAATGTAATGATTTATTCTATTTTATTTTACGTCGCTTTAACTCCTTGGTCATATCGCGACGAATCTGTTGGTGGATATCTCTTAGAACGATATGTGATGCACAGTTAGCCCTGTAACCTCTGCTTCATGCCGTGCAGATGGCATTAGAGTGCCGTCCAGTCTAACAGCCGCCCTCACACAGAACGACGTACAGTTAGCCTTCTAGGTCTCATCCCTGTAACCACCTGCTTCATTAGGGTGCCGTCCAGTCTAACCGCTTAAATTGTCTGTAGATAGATGGCATAGCATTCCCTATTACCACTTATTTTTCATTTTACTATTGTTTTAGACTTAAGATGGAACTTTGGGTCGTGGTATTAAATATCCAATCCGGTATTTACCTTGGCGACTGAGGAAACCCACGAAAAAAACCTCAGACAGATTGGTCGGCCCACGGGATTTGAACCCGGGACCTCCCGAATGCGTGCCACAGACTTTACCGTAGGTAGGAATACTTTTGTCCGGCGCTGTATGTATAAAAGTGAAGGGGCATCGTTTCTGAATTCCCACAGCTGCTTGTACTCCAACACTCAACACACTTTGCTGAGAGTTTGCTGTCCCTTGACACGTTTATTAACAGAGTTTTCAAATGCCTAACCTAAGCATAAATAGGATTTCTGTTGAAACATTACGCTTCAGTAAGAGTGGAGTGTATTAAGCAGGCAATCTCCTCTTCCACTAAGTTAATTTTAGCGAGACACGTGCATGGCGGGCGACCTGCTCTCTTTAATCTTGGGCTTGGACGGATAACAATTCATGCAAGAGAGCGAGCAACCAGGCTTAGATACTGCCTGATCTGCGAGACCTTGCTAACATCTCCTACACATCTTTCTTTGTACACCCCTCCGGATCTGTTACTTCGTCTACCCACTCTCGTCTGTTTTTATATCTCTGCTACAAACCATTCTTAGAAAACCTTATTCTTCTATATACGAGGGCGACACTGAACATTTTTATAAAATAAAACAAGGATTACTTTTTAACAATTTAAGTAATTTTGTTTTTCAAAATATTCCCTTTAACATCAATACATTTTTTCATTCGATGAAACTAGTCCTTAGAGCAATGATACCACTCTTCCTGAGGTACTTCAGAAAACACTTTTTTACTGCTTTATCTGATGACGAAAAAGTAATTCCACACAATTTATCTTTAATTTTTGGAAATAAAAAGTGAGGCAGTATTTTAATGCCTGAATAAATTTAATTATTTTTATTCTAATTAAATTCAATAACAGCCCACCTTGAAAACAATATGTATATAATTATTATTTATATTGTATATAAAGTCATTGCAGATACTTATTTTATTGTAAATGTATTTATTAATGTTGTGTAAATGTTTATATACTATAATAGTACAAAAACTTGAGAATTATATGTTTTAGGTTGTTAATAATGAGGTAATAATGTAATTTTGTGACAATAATGTGTCTGGAATTTTGAAAAGTACTGGTTATGAAAAGATCGGTAGTGACGTAGTTTTGCTTACAGTTTTGAATTAGCCAATCAAAAGTAAAGAAAAGTTTTATTTTGAATACTTAAATTCTATTGGACTAGACTTAGCCAATAAGAGACTGGCATTACCGAAGCTTTAAGATTTTTACCGTTGGAATTAATCAGTCGCGGACATGATGTGATAGAGTGCAGATGTAAAAGTCGCGGATCGGGTTTCATAGTGTGCAGATGGAAACGTCACGAGCGTTTTGTGTAAAGTTTCTCACAGTTTCTTTTATTAAGTGCAGTGTTTTATATATGTGCAAGTATAAAGAAATAAAAAAGAATTGAAATTTAAAAGTAATTCTGTGACGTCTTTAAAATCTTGTCATACCACGACCTGAACAAGACCTTATGTTTCTATAGTTCGACTGAAGCAGCCGAGGAAGATTTAAAATAATATTACATAAGCTTAATTAATTGAAACCTACGCACAAAGCAACAAATTAAATATAAAATCTTTAAGTTTATGCGTAAAAATTACACTGCGCAACATCAGTAACATTACGTAAAACAAGCATCATCTCCACCACTTTAAATTTTGGCGTCCCAAGCAACAAGCATCAACCGACTTCAAAGTATATCTTCATTACGTGGGCAGTTTAAATTAAAACTCAAACTTCATCATCTCCATAAGTTTGAAGAACATAACTTCTTCAAAAAGGCGCCAAAACGTGGGGCTAACTACTACTTCAAAGTGACGCACATACCTGGGGCTTCTCACATCACTACATCACTATACCAACTTCAAATTTGGCTCCCATACGTGGGGCAAACTCCACCAAACCATAAATACTTCTTCAAAAGAAATCACAAGGTACTAGTTCAGGGCTGTATGGTAGAGGATCCATGGTGCTGACGTTTAGGGCATCCAGATACTCAGTGTTAATTTTGCTGTATGCGACAATGCGTTGTCATGATGTAACATTATTTTTCCTTTTGGGTGTTTTTCACAAATGTTTTCAAAAATTTGTGGTAAACAGAAATTTATGTACCAATCGGCAGTAAACAAAGTACTATCTTCTAATACTATAGTAGCAATATGGCTCGTTTTGGAAAAAGAACTAGCAATCATCTTACCAGCCCTGTGAGTTCATCAGACTCTTGTAGGCTTAGGTTCTATTCGAAAGACCCATTGAGACTATGACTTTTCTTTTCAGGATCATAACAGTAAATCCAAGATTCATCACCAGTAACAACATTCCAAACCAAATTTGAAGTACCCTCTTGGAATTTTTCCAGAGCTTCTCTGCACCAATCAATGTATTGTTTTTGATCGGGAGTCAATTTATGTGGAATCCATCAACAACAAAGATTTCCCACGTCTAACTGTTGATGTACAATGTCTTGGATTTGACTCATACCAATTCCCAATGTCGCTCGAGTAAATTCATAATATGTCCGTCGATCTTCTTCAAGCATTGCTCGAACAGCGGCAATAACTTCATCAGCAGGCCTCGGTTTTGGGTCGCGGAATTAGCAGACTGAAGTTGGGAGCGAACGGGGTTAAGTTGATGTCCTAGCGCGGTGGGTGGGGTAGCACTTTCAACCTACAGGAAGTTGCGTAGCAAAGGTCACTGTGGACATTCAAATTGCTGCTTGTCCCTGGTTAATGCAGTCCTCTTACCTATTCGATATTCAGTGAATAAAGAACTATAGTTTCATGGTATTTACATATTAATTGATATTTTATTAGTATTAATTGCTCTTATTTATACTGCACAGTACTTTGAAACATGTCGAACCAAGCGTTCCCATCACGATGCGCTTATAGAGAAGTTTGGAAAGTGATGCAGTAATTTGTATCACAAATTATTTAAATGTAAAGAGTGATTATAGTATGAATATGCATTATTATGTGACATTGATTTGAGATGTTTGTTGATTGTAATTATTGTTGGGAAGTAAGTTTATACTGCCTTACTGAAACTGACGATAATAGCGTGCAATAATGCAGCGAGGGGGTGAGCTGTTTATCATTATTGGAAACGAGGAAGTTACGTAATGTTGGCGCGTTTTTCTTTTAGAAGCTTCTGGAACATTTCCCTAGAGCATATGTATTAATAATTTTCATTGGATATAAAAATAGGCGCTAATGTTGGCGCGTTTTATTAGCCAATTGCAGCTCAGTTATAATCTTTAGGCATATCGGGGTGTATGAGTATAAAAAGAGTAGGTTAGAGGTAGACCACGTCAGTTCATCAAAATTCTTTGTACACTACACGTCGCATTCCCGTCAGTTCGTCGAAAGTATTTGTACGGCACACTTCAGATATCAATTTGCAGGTTACGCGTAACAGAGTTATGAAAAATCTCAAGTGTTATAAAGTTAATTATAAAAAAAGTTGAAGTACGCGAATTAAGAATTATCAGTAATGAAGTTATTATAACAGTTTCAGTTTGGCGAGTGTCAAGATCAATGTGTAAATGTGATAGTTTACGTGTTCGACAATAAAAGTGTAAAACAAATTTCTTCATCAGTGTTATCTTTGGATAAAAGATTCCTTTCCGTTTACACAACCTGTATATAGAGAAGTGCTTGACCAAAAGGATAATAGCTAGCCGGAGGACAAAGAACCAAAAATTAAATAAAATAACAGTAGCATTTTTTTCAAACAAAAAAGCTAATACTGCCGCAAATTGCTAACACCAGATGGAGCTACGAACCTAACAAAGAATCACGTCACAAGATGGCTTCAACGTAACACAAATACACAAACATTATAAGTAAACACTCCCAAATTGGCTCCCAAACGTGGGGCTCAACAAATAAATAAACATTACAAAAAATACACTCGCAAATTGGCTACCACAACGTGGGGCAGAGTGACCAGGAAAGGAGTGAAATAACCAGGAAAGGGAGAAGGAATCAGGACGTGGAGCGAATGGAGCAGTGAACTGAACTACAAGACGCAGATTCCAGAAACAACTATAGGAACGACAGACTACGCGGATGATTGGACATCGTAATTCCGAGATTAAAAGGCAACAGGGGAATTCAACTACAAAACACCAAAACGACGTAGATTCATCGTAATACAACGCAGAAGCAACATATAATCTAGGAGAGAGGGGCAGAAAGCTAGACAGCAAAGCTACATCAGCAGATAATATCAGAAAGGTTAGAAAATTGTTATGTTAATTCTAAAAAAAAAAAGGTGAAAAAAAATTTAAATGTACCTTAGGAGCGGTAGGATAAAGAAAACAATGGCTACTAATAATATTGAAGAAACAATGATGGAAGGGGATAGTGTAACAGTTAGCTGTAATTCAATACAGGTTACAGAAAATAGCTCAAACAATGTAGGATTTGAGGGAGAAAATGTTAGTGCAGAAAGTCAGAATAGAATAGCAGGAAATGTTAATTTTGATACTAGTATAATTATGGAAATGTTGAGAAATTTTGGTGAAAAAGTAGATCAGAGTATGGAAAAGAATGAGAAATTAGAAAAGAAAATAGATAAAAACAGGGAAGGTATGCAAAAGAATAATGAGAAATTAGAACAAAAACTAACTCAGAATATGGAAAAGAATAATGAGAAATTAAGGGAAGATATTAGTAAGAGTATTACCGATCAATTAAGGGAAGATATGCAAAAGAATAATAGGGAACTGAGGGAAGATATTGGTAAGAGCTTAGAACAAAACAGGGAAGAAATTGAAAAGAAATTCATGGAGCTAGATAGTAGTATGATGAGAATGAGAAATGAAAATCAGGAAATGATAGCAAATGAAATAGGTGAAGTTTCAAAGAAAATGTTAGACATGAGCAGGGAAATATCTAGCCAAAAAAGTGAGGTTAATAATAAAATAGAACATGTTGATGTGAAATGTACAGAATTAGGTAGCCGACTGAGTAGCATTTCAAGTGAGTTAAGAGAGATAATGGAGGCTACAAATGCAGATTTAATTCAGGTGCAAGTTAATTTCAGAGGGGAAATATCTGAAATTCAAAAGGAGTCAGAAACACAGAGAAATAAATTGTCTGAAGAAATTAAAGATTTGTCTAAAGATTTGAATCAAAAGTTAACTTCTGAAATTAACAAACACCAAGCTGTTCAAAATGAGAATAATAAAAAAATGGAACAGACAATAGAAAATCTGCAAGGTACTGTAAATAGGTTAGAATTGAATTCAAGGGCAAATATATGTGATGTAAATGTATCAGATGTACAAAATAATGATAGAGGTAGTTCCTCAGGTATAACAAATAATGTGAGTGATGCGGCAGCTTCATCTATAGCTAATGCTGAAACTCAGAGTGCACAAGTAACACTAGAGAATTTAAATATGGGAGTAGGGAATTTGCAAAATTACAATCATATCTTAAGTGATTTTCCACTTCTAAATTTAATGAAAACTCCAGTCCAGTACAGTTTATTGCAGACTTAACAGAGTATTTTCAAATTAAAAAGATACCTGAAGCATTAAAAATGATAGTTGTCAAAAGATGTTTGGACCAGGAAACTGTAGATTGTTTTCAAATGTTATCATGGGATGAAATTTCATATGAATACAAGAGGTTATTCATGAACAAATTTTTGAAGGTTAGGATACGGCTACGAGTAATGATTAGCCACAGACAATTTGATCCAGGAGGGTAAATAGCAATGAGATGTAAAGTAAATGCTGGATAGTTAAAGATGACCTGCAGAGAAATGTATTGGAATGTAAGAGGGTTAACTATATATATATATACATATATATGTCTATATATATACATATGTCATGAGAAAACAGAAATAAATTCAGAACAAAACAATAAAAAAAATAAATTCAGAACAAAAAATTGGGTAAAAATAATTAAAACAAATACTTATGTAGCAAACAGAAAATGTGAAACAGTGTCTAGATTTAAAAGATGTAAATATATTTATGTAAAGGGTGAATACTTTGGTAAATATGTGTAATAATTACAAAAATTTTTGAATTGATAAATTTTTGTTAACAATATAAGAGAGTAAACCAATTTTGTAACAGTAATTAAATAATTCAGGGTACAGTATTTTCTATAAAAAAATTGTGATGTCAGATTAATGTCTAAACACATTAAACCAGACCCAGTAAGTAGTGGCGAGATAAAAAAAACATATGTCGTGTGTTAAATACGTGTGAAGTGTCAAGTGAAAGTGATAACGTGTGTTCCAAGATTTAGGAGACTAAAAACCCAATTATAAAATTTCCAAACAAATTGTAAATATTTATAATTATGTTTCTAGTGGGGCATATGATGCAGTAATTTCTATCACAAATTATTTAAATGTAAAGAGTGATTATAGTATGAATATGCATTATTATGTGACATTGATTTGAGATGTTTGTTGATTGTAATTATTGTTGGGAAGTAAGTTTATACTGCCTTACTGAAACTGACGATAATAGCGTGCAATAATGCAGCGAGGGGGTGAGCTGTTTATCATTATTGGAAACGAGGAAGTTACGTAATGTTGGCGCGTTTTTCTTTTAGAAGCTTCTGGAACATTTCCCTAGAGCATATGTATTAATAATTTTCATTGGATATAAAAATAGACGCTAATGTTGGCGCGTTTTATTAGCCAATTGCAGCTCAGTTATAATCTTTAGGCATATCGGGGTGTATGAGTATAAAAAGAGTAGGTTAGAGGTAGACCACGTCAGTTCGTCAAAATTCTTTGTACACTACACGTCGCATTCCCGTCAGTTCATCAAAATTCTTTGTACACTACACGTCGCATTCCCGTCAGTTCGTCGAAAGTATTTGTACGGCACACTTCAGATATCAATTTGCAGGTTACGCGTAACAGAGTTATGAAAAATCTCAAGTGTTATAAAGTTAATTATACAAAAAGTTGAAGTACGCGAATTAAGAATTATCAGTAATAAAGTTATTATAACAGTTTCAGTTTGGCGAGTGTCAAGATCAATGTGTAAATGTGATAGTTAACGTGTTCGACAATAAAAGTGTAAAACAAATTTCTTCATCAGTGCTATCTTTGGATAAAAGATTCCTTTCCGTTTACACAACCTGTATATAGAGAAGTGCTTGACCAAAAGGATAATAGCTAGCCGGAGGACAAAGAACCAAAAATTAAATAAAATAACAGTAGCATTTTTTTTTCAAACAAAAAAACTAATACTGCCGCAAATTGCTAACACCAGATGGAGCTACAAACCTAACAAAGAATCACGTCGCAAGATGGCTTCAACGCGTGAAGTAAACACAAATACACAAACATTATAAGTAATACACTCGCAAATTGGCTACAACAACGTGGGGCTACAACAAATAATGTTAAATATAACAAATACAAACAAACAAATAATGTTACTTCAAAAGGAACATTTCATCAAAGGAAACAACACTGCATATTGCAAACGCTGCAAAAAAAATACATCTTGACAGATCTCGATTCATTGAAAAACACTGCAATAGCAAAATACACACGAAAAATGTTAAATTCAACAATCTACAGAGGTCTTCAACATCACAATTAAAACAGAAAATAAAAAAGAATTTTATCAAGATTTCTGCAGCGTGTTAGTACATGCCAACATTCATTTCAACGAGATCGAAAATAAATACATTAAAGCGTTTCTAGAAAAAATATATGGGTTCGTAACTGTACTGCTACAAAAACTGAATGAATCAAAATCAGACTCCGTTATTGCAAGTGTGAACGCCAAATTAAAAAATGTCCTTTTGGCTTTGCAGATATGTGTGCCATTAAAGACGTTTTATTGGATTCAAATAATGAATACAAATCCACAAAAGTTTTATTCGTGTGATATCCCATTCTTTCGTTATGCACCCGTTACGTCTTGTGACGAAGAACGAAGTTTTTCTAGCTATAAACTCATTTTAAGTGAAAATAGATGATGTTTTATTTGATACATTGCGAATGCACTTGTAATTCGCTGCAATGACATGCAAAGAAGTGTATTGTATTCATTTACAATATTTGGGTTATTATTTTATGTATTTATTTTAAATATTTAATGTATATGTTGCAATGAAGTTGTGAAGAAATCTATTTTGTGATATGTATATTGTTTGCACGGTTCTTTTTCTGTCGTGGAAAATGGCTATTTGAGAATGTTAAAACAGGTATAGCCATGCAAAACTGTTACATTAGGCATTTAGTTTCCGTACTCGATACGTACTGGAAAATGTGACGTTTATTTTGTGCCCTACTGCGACTAGATGTTTACATGTTGAGGCAAGGGCTACCTGCACGCGTTACCTGCCATTCCACTCGTACTAAACAACACAGTGGTTCGTGTGCTTCATGCGTCTCGGAACTCTGAACCGAGGCCTGTTCATCAGTAACAGCAGTTCTTGGGCGTCCTTCATGAAACTCGTCACTAAGAAGAAACCGATCTCTTTTGAATTCGCTACAAATAATAAATTGTTGCATCAGATGGGGCTTCCTCACCAATTATATTTCTGAGACGACCTTCACATTGTTTAGGCGTTAATGGCGATTTAATATCTTAAAAGGTCATAACCGAAAATATTCTCTAGTCAAATACATTTTTGGGTGAACACAAAATCTTTAAATGATGATAATTAACAAAGTATTAGAGCAAATCCAACAAAGTGCAGGCAATCAACTCGCAAAGCATCAGAAAGTAGCTGTCAAATATAAACAAATGTTATTTGTTTTAAATTTTCAGTATCGCCTCGTACCTAATGACAATCGAGATTACTGTTTGCAGAAATAGCTACATTTCCTTGTAAGCACAAGAGGGATACAGGAGACTGAAGCGATAGTGATGACTTTGAATGTCACTCTTTGGATGACACGAGAAACAAACGTTAGGAGACTTAGCACTTGGAAACCGAGCGAGGTGGCGCCGCTGTAATGTGTGCGACTTGCATTCGAGAAGTGCCCGGTTCGATTCCCACAAACGCCCACTGGCCCATGGGATTTTCGTGGTTTCCGCGTGTCGGCAGGCGAATACTGAGGTGGTTCACCTTCTGCCACGACTCTTCTCTCCCTCATTCCCTGTACCCATCATCCTCCTAGTCATCTTTTTCGGGGTTGTAAGACTATGCAGACCAGGGTTGTAATTGTTTGGCGGGTTGCAGCTGGATGGTGCTATGCGCTTCTGACGTAGTCCAGAGAGCTTTGGGTCGGACACCTGCCTCTGGTTACTTTCGGACAGGCGGTCCTTCGGGGACTCCCGAACCCGGAGACTCAGCTCCAATGGGTGGTCTCGGGCGGCGTTGGAGGCATCAGGATCTGGTCGCCCTTCGGATCTCTCCACCCATCTCTCCCAAGGGTTACGGTACATCAAAAGGGACCGGGTGGTCTGCGTACGGTGCTCTGGCCCGGTTTCGGGGGTCGCTCCGTTTGTCAGTACCTTAAGCACTTGGAAAACAGTATGTTAAAAGTATTGGAAAATCCAAAACTAATATCCTGGGAATAGTTAATGACACAAAACTGCACTTGCCTTAATCCTTTATTATGGCAACCCCTACAGTTTTGCTTTCTCTACTACGTACTTACAGGAAGTAGAGCAAGTATTGAATTCCACCCGAAATTTCAATACGGAAAATTCGCCCGAAACACATACCTTGAGGCCCCTGATCCCCCAAGAAATTGTTATAAATTGTGTCTCTGGCTCATAATTCAAAACCGAAAGTCGGATACATTAAAATTTCTCATCTGATTTAGGCATTCTGCAAGGACTAAGAAAAACACATGCTTCTCAATGCCCTTTGCACAGAATTTTTTTTCTTTTTACTTTCTCTACTACGTATAGTAAGTAGGGGAAGTATTGTATTCCACCCAAAAATTCGATACCGAGATTTCAACGGAAATACATGTTTTGAGACCCCCTGAATCCAAAAAAAAACATTTTGGAAACATGTCCGTGTGTCTGTCTGTCTGTGTGTATGTCTGTGTGTCTGTCTGTGAACAGCATAACTCAGAAACGAACAGTCCGATAAACACCAAACTTGGTATTTAGGTTCAGTATCTTTCAGAGATGCGACACGAAGATTTTCAAGAAAATCCCCCACCGCAGACTACCGTTTACATGGAACATTTTTCGAAAATTTTAATTTTCTCAAAAATGGCTCTAACGATTTTGGTTAAAATACCATATGTTTAATATATGTTTATGGCAAATAATATGTATATCCTGAATTTTATGGAAAGCTCCCCAAAAGTCCTCTTCATTATGAATGACTTTTGCACAACTGGTAAACCGTAAGAGATAGATAAAAGTTTACTATACAAAAAATGTAGATCTCGTTAAAACACACAATTTATGTCACTTTTTTGTGGATTGAACCATTTCCGAAATATTCCTTGTTATTTGTTTGAATTTTGCAATACTTATACTTTTCCTCAAATGGGAATTCATTATTCGTTTTTTTTTATGTCCTGAACATACAAAGAACATGAAATGCTCCACATAGCAACCAGCTCTTAAAACATTTGACTGTCGCTTAAAGCCTACCATATTCCCCTTGCACCTACAAGAAAATTAGCAATAAGATAGTTTCTGCAAATGTTTATATCGATTAACATGAAATAGATGGAGAATAAGCGTTTGTAAACATGGTTTATACAAGATTTTCTAAAAATGCTTTATTTGCATTCAGGGTTTCAGGGCACCTCAAAACATGTATTTCCGGTGAAATCTTGGTATCGAATTTTTGGGTGGAATGCAATACCTTCTCACCTACTACGTACATGGTGGAGAAAGTAAAAATTGACTTACGATATGCATACAATTGTGTTTTGTTTTCCACACTGCGCTTGTAATCAAGTCAAGTTTCTTAATTTGGAGTTATATAGCTGGGACTGTGAACTTGTAATGGGTAGAGATAGTCGTGTGAGTGAGACACATCAGATATAGCATTTTTGTCGCTTGAGTGTAGTCTGGTAAACGAGTACCCAGATGATGCTCAGGCACTTCGCGACTTCCCTTTACAGCTCAAGTTATGAACTTAACTTATTAGCGGCCGGAAAACTTAGATGAATCCTGGGAGGCTCAGAGACACAGCTCCCAACTGGATCAATTCAGATGGCTTACGTCTTACTGCTTTCTGAGCATAAATTATTCTTACTTCCCTCCATGGTACTTCAGATTTGGCCTTTACAATACACGTTTTTTTTTAAATTCTTTCTTTAAATTATCTTCCACGATACTGTTCTTTATACTTAATCTAATTAGGCGTTTCACGATTACATTTTTAAATTAAAATATGGAGTGTCTCTAAAGTCCGGTAACACGATTTATTACACAAAAACTAAAAATTACATAGCTTTCGTATATATGTCATTTTAAAGAGGAACTCCAATGGCTTTGTTTGGATTTTACCGACAATGTTGTAGTTCCCGCATTCGCCGCTATTGGCATTTTATAAAGATGGCGACTTCTGTGTATTCGAATTCTACAAAAAATATCTGTGATACATTCACATGACTTTCTATACCCTCTATCTTCATTAGTGGGTATACATAGTATGCTTATTAAACCTTATTATTCTATCTACTACATTTTAATCCAATTAAACGTTTACAGAAATAGCTACAAATGTTTAAGAACTGGACGCTATATGCTGGCCTTAAAATTCCATAGTGTTTCCATGACATCGCCAGAAACAGCTGAATGTTGAAAAAACTTTGACCAAGAAATGAACAATTCGAGCCTTTAATAACGATATCTCAGAAATGGCTAATGCCACAAAGAAACGTATTGGAAATAAATTGTGTGTTTTAAAAAGATCTACATTTGTGTGTAGTACATTTTCGTCTATCGCTTAGCGTTTACCAGTTATAACAAGATTATACAAATTGCTTCCGAATGAAGAGGACTTCATAGGTCATTCAAGATGCACATTTTATTTGTCATATAAGTGTCGTTCATGTATGGTATTTTAATCAAAAAACGTTTTTGCCCTTTTTATAAAATAAAAAATTTCGAAAATTGTTCCATATAAAGGGTAGTTTGGTGTGGGGCTTTTGTTGAAAATGTTCGTGTCCCATCTTTCAAAGATATGGAACCTAAATATCCGTGTTTTCGTTTTTGAGTTATTGTGTTCACAGACACACAAATGGACATCTTTCCACAAATGTTTTATTTGGATTCAGGAGGCCTCAAAACATGCGTTTTCGTGAAATCTCGGTATCGATATTTTGAGTGGAAAACAATACTTCCCCTAGTTACTATATGTAGTAGAGAAAGTAATAAGAGTGCTACAGATGTACAACGGAAGTTCAGGACTATGTACGACAAAAAAGCACCAAGCAGGAACTCTACTCCTGGCATAACAAATTTGTAAGTACTGGTTGCTTGTATCCTATGAACAGAAGTGGCTGTCCTACAACGAATGAAGAGACAGCCGTGTGAGAGAGGCATTCATAACAAGTCCGAAAGAATTAGTTCGTTGAGGATGAAGCGAGCTGGAAGACGTGCCACAGTTTGGAAGACACTACGTTAAGCCGCTTGTACACCATCAAATTTTTGTCAAATTAAATACTTTACAAGACTCTTCAAGAATTGTCGCAACTTTACAACTTTTCTTGTCAAATTGCTTCCAATACTTTTAAAGTCTTTGAAAGTCTTGAAAGCAAATAAGGACATGATCTAAACGGTCAAAGATTTGACAATGATTTGATGGCTTTGGCCAATGAAATGCGAGTATTCACAGTGCGTCACGAAATCTGCAACATGGCTGAAAGTGAAAAGTTAACATAAATGGCTACCCTGCCAAGGTATGTCGTATGCGAGCTGATTAGGTCTGTACTTCGAGGACTCCATGGGTTACCACAAGATGGAGCAGATGAAGGCATATGAAGAAATAATTGCCAGGCAGATTTCCGAACTAAGTGTACATTAATGCAATGTTATATTGTGACGTATGCACAGATAATAGGATACAAGACTCTCTGGGCACCGAGATCCGAGACGGCAGTTTGTCTGTGAGTAGGGGTAAGTCAGGGGGAAGTAAGTGTTAGGGAGGGGATAGCGTCAGTAACGCTTTAGATTTAACGTTGGTTTGTGAGTCAGTAAGCAAGCCCCGAATAGGAAAGATGTAGAACTGCTTTCTTCGTGCTCCGGCACGATGGCCTCGTCGACAGACAATGGGAAAAGAATGTAAGTAATGTAATTAGTCTTTATCTCATTAAACCCTTAGCCATCCACTCTTGACGAGTTTTAATTATGGTAGCGTAGAATCCTTCATCTCCCTTAAAGCCAGGTATTATTCTGATTAGTATTATTTTCGTGCTTTCTTTAGCTGCGTTCCCCGTCGTAGCCTCGCCATGTGAAGTTCTTGTTTAATTTGCCCGTACCTCTTGCAAGCGAGTAGCTCCCATCATTTCTGAGAAGTATTTAAAGAAGAGGCTACGACAGTATGGTGTGGTTAACCTATCAGTTGGTGTTATTTTCAATGTATTCCATAATCGTAATGTGATTTCATTGAATATAATACGTGAAAGTGCTACATAATATTAGTAAAGAACAATATTGCGTTGCGAATTGTTATACTGTGACGCAAATACTAAATTGCTTTGCGCGTGATAAATTATCAATGTGTTCTGAAGGGTTTCAGTTTGGCGAAGAGACAACTTGCAAATATACATTTTTGACATTGCCAAGTCTTGCCAGGTTTTGCCAAGTCTTTTCCAATCTTGTCGCATAAAGAAAAACATTTCACAATTTTTCTTGTAAACTCTTGAATTGAAAAAAAAATGTTCGATCGTGTACAAGGGGCTTGAGACTGCGCACGAAGCCTTATAAATTGCAACTTACAACAGTTGAAACGAAATGACAAACAACAGTGTTATGAGTTTAGTATCAGAGTGCAACAATGTGAATAGCATAATCTTTAGTGATGAAGCGGCATTTCATACAAATGGTAACATCAAGTGACACAGCTGTCGAGTGCGGTGTATCCAAAATCCTCATGAATTCGTCGAATATAAACGTGATTCACCTAAAGTGAATGTTTTCTGGCGCTGTCATCCCGGAAACTTTACGGACCATTCTTCTTCGTCAAAAACACTGTAACTGGACCAGCGGCAGCCCTAGGGCGGTGCGACCTCACCGGGCGCCGTCATAGGGCAGCGCAGAAAATGCAACGATAGATTTCCTGCGCAAAAAAATAAAACCCAATTACCTTATTACTACTTAGCCCTAACCGCTAAAACAAATTCTATACGACATTGAGCTGGATTGTGCGCATTTCAAACGTATACACATAGAGCGTGAAATTCGCAGTTAGCGTTGTAGAAATATTATAAATGTATTATCTATACATTTATAATTTGCCTGTAGTACATAAATAGCAAAAATTGTATTATTGCTACCGACCATCACTAGCTGTGTCCACCGCCGCGCCGCGACATGCCGACTACCGGCTATAGTCTTGACGTGCATGTATATTGTGATTTATATCTGTGTGGCGAGCTCCGAGTGGAATTGAAACGTAAACATTACTTATTGTCGAAACATTAATACTGTTAAAGTAGGTATTCTGTGAGTACACTGATTGCTGTTACGTAATATAAATCTTAAGATGTAGCTGGTCTAAGGGCGACTTACATGATATCAGTTTGACATCTTCAGTTTGAATTAGTTAAACAAATTTTGTTATATCCAAACGTATTTTTTTGTAAATACATTATTAACAACGCCTTGCACAACGCCTTTTTGGCTGTTATGTTTAGCACCGTCGATAAAACAGTTAAACAATTTTTCTCTGTTCCCCATGTCAAAATTCGTAATCTTTAAATAGACAGCTATCTAACCAACTTTATACTAGGGACAGCTATCTAACCAACTTTGACCCGCTGTTACGAATCATCTAAGGCTGTTACTCTACTTTTTCTCGACAAGGATAAGAAAGAGCGCGAAGGAAAATTAAGTTAAATTGAGTTTTATTTATGGACGCTCTTTAACTGCTATGGTTCTTAGCATCCCATTCTACACAGTGATTTATGAAGAACTAACACACTTATTTCTTTAATTGCTTCAAAACGAGTTATGCTAGCGACAACTTATTATACCTGAAATGCAAAGGTATTTTGGGAGATTATTTACCTCTATAGCAAATGTCCTCCATCCTGCAAAAGGCACAACTCAAAATGTTTCATGTTACTGGGAGCTCGCTGGAGGACTCTGTTATCAATAGCTTGAATCTTCTATGTAATGTTGTGCTTCAGATCATCCAATGTCTGGGGACGTGTGGCATAAACCCTGTGTTTTAAGTAACCCCATAGAAAGAAGTCCGGTGATGTCAAATCCGGAGATCTCGGTGGCCACAGGTTCTTGGTTGCCAAAGAAACTTACAATTAGTGCCATGGATTCATTTGATGTATGGCATGTAGCGCCGTTCTGCTGAAAATATGCTTAACTCAGCTCTACATCGTCTAGTTGCTCAGCAAACTCCATGAAAATCCGTCGGTACTTTGCATTGTTCACATTTTAAAAAAAATGGTCCCACTATTCTCTGTGCAGATATTGCGCACCAAACTCCGATTTTAACCGGGTGCATAGCTGCATAGCCCGATAAATGGAAACATGCTTCACCTGTGAACCACGTGATGGACAATCTGGCAGGATTTTGCACAATGAACGCTTGAAACCAACGACAAGAATTCAGTCGTCTACCCTTATCTGGTTCCTGTAACTGATGGACAACCGTAATCCTATACGGCTTTAGGCCTGCACTTTTCACAGCTCTCTGACACATCGAGTAGCTGTACCCTGCCTCCTGCGACAAACGTCTTAATGATCTTTTGGGTGACTGATCCAGTCGTGCTCTTACGTCAACAACCGTGGAAAGCCTAGATGAACGAGTTTTGACTTTTTCACTCACCAGAAATCCAGTTGTTTCCAATTTGTTTATCAGTCCCAGTATTGTATTTCTTTGGGGAGGATTCCGAACACCAAATTCTCTCTGGTATGCCCTTTGAGTAGCTGTAATTGAATTCGTAATCCAGTATTGCTTTACAAGGTAGAGTCGTGCATTTAATGTGTACTCCATTTTCCGTTGACTAGAACAAAATATCAAAAACAGTTGCCGACAATAAAATTAACAATTACGAATAAAACATGAACATCTGCGCATCTAGTGACAGGCAATCGAACCTCCAGAGCATTCTGCTTAATTTGGTGCTAAAATTGGGGCACTGAGTGAATTTCAAACGGAATAATTAAAGAAAGATGTGTCAGTTCTTCATAAATCACCCTGTATATTGGGCGTGAAAGACCGAAAATTTTGCTCAAAGATCTCTTTATCAGACTTGAGGTTCTTTTCATGCCGTAAATCTACAACACGGACCACCGGCAGGCGCCACACTCTTAATATCTTACTCATAAACGATGATTAATAGCTAAATAATTGTTTTTTAAAATAATGCTCATTCATAATAGTAGATTATAATACAAGGGATAAAAATAGGCGAGTATGAATGTTTGCTTTAGGCCGACACTTTTAATCCTGTGGCTGTCATAGCTTAAATTGATAAAAGCAGATGCCGCCAAAACACCTGTTAAATCGGTTTCTTTGTTCGGATTTCTTCAGACTGTTGGATGAACAGAGCAATGGGAAGTGATATCCAAGCACGTAGAAGGACTGTCGCTGAAAAAAGTTTATGAAACTCGTTGGAAGAGTAGAGTTTCTAGCTTCGCTGCAGTTCGTTATCACTGCTCTTCAGTTCGTGACGCCCTTCTGGATCTTCACGAAGAAACGAATGACCCAGCTGAGGCATCAGAGGCCTTGTCCCTGATTCAGAACATAGATCGATGTGACTTTATATTAACAACGGTGACTTGGTATAATATATTGCTTCAAGTAAACAATGCAAGTAAGACTATATAGGGTGAAACTATGGATTTTTCAAACGCTTCGCAATAGCCGGAGAACAGCTCGAAATTTGTAAAAGAGTACCGGGGTTAATCGTCTGCTGTGATAACACCTAGCGAAATTCCTTCTTAGGCTGCAATAGATTCTATTACTTTCTCTACTATGTATGGTAAGTAGAGGAAGTATTGAATTCCACCCAAATTGGATACCGAGATTTCACAGGAAATACATGTTTTGAGACCCCCTGAATCCAAAAAAAGCATTTTTGGAAACATGTCCGTGTGTGTGTCTGTGAACAGCATAACTCAGAAACGAACAGTCGGATAAACACCAAAATTGGTATTTAGGTTCAGTATCTTCCAGAGATGCGACACAAAGGTTTTCAAGAAAATCCCCCACATCAGATTACCCTTTACATGGAACATTTTGCGAAAATTTTAATTTTCTCAAAAATGGCTCCAACGATTTTGATTAAATTATCATATGTTTAAGATATTTTATGATAAATAAAATGTATATCTTAAATTTTCTGGGAATGTCTCCAAAGCTATTCTTCATTGTGAACGACTTTTGCATAACTGGTAAACCATAAGAGATAGACAAAATGTTACTACACAAAAAATGTAGATCGCGTTAAAATACACAATTTATGTCATATACATTTTGTTGTTGAGTGAACCATTTTCGAGATATTGCTTGCTATTCCCTTAAATTTTTCAATACTTATTTTCTCAAATGGGAATTCTTTATTCATTTTTTTTTGTCTTGGATATGCAAAGAGTATTAATCTGTGGCAAAGAGAATGGTGCTGCACTTAGCAACCAGCTATTAAGATATATGTCGATGCTTAAAGGCTACTGCATTTCTATATTGCCCTTGCAATTACAAAACAAGGGGAACATAGAACGCCTTAAGCGATAGTCAAATATTTTTAGAACTGGTCGCTATGTGTAAAATGTAATTCTCTTTGCATGTCAAAAGATCGTTTCTACAAATGTTTGTCTCGATTAATATGAAATAGATGGAGAATTAGAGTTTGTAAAAATAATTTGTACAAGAGTAGAGAAAGTCATGTGAGAACACATCAGATTTTTGGAAACACGTCCGTGTGTGTCTGTCTGTGAACAGCATAAATCTAAAGCGAAAAGTCGGATACATACCAAACCTGATACTTGAGTTTACTATCTTCCAAGGATACAACACGAAGATTTTCAAAAAAATTCCTCCACCCCGAACTACCCTTTACATGGAGCATTTTTTCGAACATTTTTATTTTCTCAAAAATGGCTCTAACGACTTTGATTAAAATATCATATATTTAAGATATTTTAGGCGAGCGCCTAAGCAACTAAAGCACTCTAGACAGCTCCAGCAGTGGGAAGGGTCCTCGAGGCTGGAATTGCTGGGGACTTCACCACGTCTCTGTGACCTGTCTGTCTGCGGCCTGTAACCTCTTGTGGTTCCTTCACCTATCGCTTTCTCCTGGGGGATGGTAGCCACAATAGATCTCTGTAGGTCGCAGTGCGCGAGATGTCCCCCTCCGTTGTATAACCTATATACAATGCGGGCATTTTAAGGTGAGGCCACATATCGGCCTCATATTGTTCATGAGTTTCCATGGGGAAGTTGACGTCACTGTAAATCCCAAGAAACACTCCTAGGAAATAAGCAACCGTTAGCGTCCGGTCACGTACACAAGATTAACAGAAATGTCATAAACTAAGAAATAAGTAGAATAAGATTCTACATAAATTTAGAAGAATGTGACCGAATATTAAGATATCACAAATTGCTGTGTAATAATAAATTCAAGACCCAGCTCATTACCGGTATAACGTGACAATATACGTAGCACGCTGTACTGCAGTGACCTCGGTACTTTTTCGATACGCAACGGCGGAGCACGACGCGTTCAAGGTTTTCTTTATCAGCTGTGCTTCAGTAGCTGCTTTGTGTTCGTGCTGTAGAGTTGTGCATTATGTATCTCAAAGATGAAAGTTTATTCAACGTGTCTGTGTTGTGTGATTTGCTTAAAAGTGTTGATGCCTTGTTACTAGTCCATGCAATGCCCACAAATTCACGATACGATACATAAACAAAAACCGAATTATGTGGACAGGTGTAGACATTTTCAGGAGAAATTTCCTGGTATTCCAGCTCCAGGTAGAGAAACTGTTAGACGTCTGGTTAATAAGTTTAGAACAAAGGGATCGCTAAACGCTTAACCTAAGAAACGAAAACGAAATGTTCTAACGGAGGAAACAGTTACAAAATTGGTGCATCTATTTGTGAGAAACCCTAAGAAAAGGTTTATAGGAACAATCCCCACACCATAGACGAACTTAAGGACAATATAAAAACAGAACGAACATCACGCAAATGTAAAGATACCAGGAATGTCTTCACACAGATGAACACCACTTCAACTTCGTTTATGAGTTATCATTATACCGCATGTTACTATCACTAGTGAGTAAATAACGTGTGAGTTACGGAACGAATAACTTCCAGTGTAATAGATAAGTGTGCGGAGCACGCATACGCATGATCCATGTCCTCAATATAAAACGATGGCACTGAACATTTCGTTTTGGGGTTAGTTGTTTACACGCATACGAGGACCTTTTTCTAAAAATGCTTTATGTGAAATCTGATATCGAATTTAAATGGTATATAATACTTCCTCCCAGGGCCGTATTTAAAGCGGGTTTTTAGGGTTCAACCCCCCCTCCGAAACTTCTGACAGTTTTATGTATTTAAATTCAAAGCAAACCATTATGGGAAAACGTCGTTAGATAACAGTAGGTCTATTGCTAGTAGCACATTTATAAGGAAAAGCGAAACTTAATACATCGCCTTACAATAGGTTAGGTGATCATAAATTTCGGTTTTTGATCCATGTTTTGTGCTGTAAGGTGGAATATCCTCATTCTGGTGAGTTTTTCTTGTCTATATAATGTCTCCAAGCAATTTTCTTATCCATGTAACGTCTATATACAGGGAGAGCCAAAAAACTACGAACCGATGTTTTTCCTGTCCGCGTCCTCGGCGCTCGTTGCCGTCTGCCGCTAACATAGAAAAGCGCGGATGAAACCTTACAACTTTTTAAAACTACTTTTAAAGGCTTTACTTACCAACTTTGCTGACACTGGAAACTGTCGTTGTCCATACATTTTGGCACCTCTTTGCATCACTCGCCGTAGTTCACAATGAGAAACACTGGCAATTTCCTGGCATATATTTTGTTGTAATTCTTCCAGGGTGTGTGGGTTTGTCTTATACACTTTGTTTTAAGTTACCCCAGAGATAGAAATCGCAGGGGGTTAGGTCGGGGGACCAAGGGGGCCACAAATCCCTACTAATAGTTCTGTCCTTAAACACACTTTCAATTGTTCTCATCGAAATATTGACCGTATGAGCTGTTACAGACTCTTCTTGAAAAAAGGCAAAATCACGCTCTCTGTCTGTTAATTTTCTAAAAACAGGGAGCAAAACTGTATACACGGGCTTCAACTATCGATCTGAAAAAAAAATCCAATTTTGTTCTACTTTCCAACAATAAAGTTGATAAGTAAAGCCTTTAAAAGTGGTTTTAAAAATGCTGTATGGTTTCATCCGCGCCTTTCTGTGAAAGCGGCAGACGGCAACGAGCGCCGAGGAGGCGGACGGGAAAAACACCGCGCAGCCGGTTCGTAGTCTTTTGGCTCTCTCTGTACTACGGAGTAGGTACATGGTAACTGTGTGGGGTACTGTTAAGTTTAGATCTACTTGCGGAAAACCCTCCCTCCTGCTTCCTCCAGTAGAAGTACAGGTCCACTGTTGAATGTCGTATCAACTTTTGACATTTCACAGGAGGAGGATCTATTAGCGTCACTTGTCTGCACAAATGAAACAACTCACGTATAGAAGGCAAACTTTGTAAGTAAGAATTTGAAGAATATGCGTTGATACACTTCAAATATTCCTGCAGTGGATACAAAATTAAGGGTTGTGTATGCGAAGAGTTCTTGTGAGTATTCACTAAATATGTGTAACAATATATTTTTGCCAGAGCCACCAAGTGGTTAAGAGAAAAGCAGCAGTTCTGAGCCATTAATCTGAAGTTGCACTTTGCTCAGGTAATGAAGACCAATACGGCGAAGCACTCTGGAGCTAAGAGCTCCCTGTTTATGAAACAGAGCGGCCGCTAATGGAAATGAGCTTCCAGGTAAATATGGGCCACGCCTTCGCCACTCCACTACCTGGTCAATATTGGCCAGCTTTCGCAACTGGGAAACACCATTTGTATTCTTCTCCTTGTCTCATGCGAAAATGAGAATTGCAGGTAGGTCATAATCATACATTTTGGGGCTTTTCATCTATTGCAGATTGAACTACCTCATAAGAAATTAAATCTATTATTCTTTATACTCTCTTTCTTCCAACGAAGCGACACAAAGATTTTCAACAAATCGCTGTTCACAGACACACACGGACATGTTTCCAAAAATGCTTCTTTTGGATTCAGGGGGTCTCAAAACATGTATTTCCGGTGAAATCTCGGTATCGAATTTTTGGGTGGAATATACTATATACTTACTATACGTAGTAGAGAAAGTAAAATGAATAACGAATTGCCATTTGAGAAAATAAGTATTGAAAAATTTAAGGGAATAACAAGGAATATCTCGAAAATGGTTCACTCAACAACAAAAAATGCATATGACATAAACTGTGTATTTTAACGCGATCTACATTTTTTGTGTAGTAAACTTTTGTCTATCTCTTATCGTTTACCAGTTATGCAAAAGTCGTTCACAATGAAGAATACTTTTGGAGAAATTCCCAGAAAATTCAAGATATACATTTTATTTGTCATGAAAGTATCTTAAATATATGATATTTTAATCAAAATCGTTAGCGCCATTTTTAAGAAAAATAAAATTTTCGAAAAATGTTCCATGTAAAGGTTACTCTGTGGTGGGGGGATTTTCTTGAAAACCTTCGTGTCGCATCTCTGGAAGATACTGAACCTAAATACCAAGTTTGGTGTTTATCTGACTGTTCGTTTTTTAGTTATGCTGTTCACAGACAGACACAAACACATAGTCACACACGGATATGTTTCCAAAAATGCTTTTTTTGGATTCAGGGGGCCTCAAAACATGTATTTCCTGTGAAATCTCGATATCGAATTTTTGGGTGGAATACAATAATTCCCCTGCTTACTATACGTAGTAGAGAAAGTAAAAATACATGATAGGGGTTAGAGAAAGCCCTGTAAATGTAACACATTGGATTGTTTTTATTCTAGCAATCTCAAAATGTGTGTTTTGAAAGTGATATTCTTCGAATAAGTTATATAATAAATGATGCAACTGTTACGCATTAGGCTTCTTGGGGTCATTGACTTAGGGTTTAAATTAACGTATCAAAGGAAAACAGTGCGCTAGTTGCAACATGCCGCACTGCGACAAAACCGCCTTTTATACTTATTGTAAAAAACGCTACAGAAAGCAGAAAAAGATTGTGTACTGTGTAAACCGCAGCACTTATCTGAGTTCGCTTTAAATGTTACGAGGTAAATATGCAAATATCCCATTATAAAAGTTGCCCAGTCTCGGATACGCCCAGAGATTGAGAGTTAAACATGACTGAGGTGAGTGTATAGATCATCAGACAATTTCAAGTAGCACCCACACCGATTCAAAGCATAAAACGTTACGAAAACTCACGCCATACAGACAGTATTCAGATATATCTGAGCTTTAACACAAGCACGGCTCTTGCTAATTTTCACGATATATTTTTATCAGGATGTTATAATTCAGCTCCACTGATACATTCACATCACTTTCTATTAGTGGGTATACGAACTACTCTTACTAAAGCTTATTTATCTATCTACTTCATTTTAATCAAGATAAACCTTTACAGAAATAGCTACATTACACATTTCGTTATGCATACAAAGGGAACAGCGATAGTCAAATGTTTAACAACTGAACGCTATATGTTGGCCTTAAAATTCCATACTGTTTCCATGACATCGCGAGAAACAACTGAATGTTGAAAGGACTTCAAAGAATGACTAACTACTCTACTCTTGTACAAACTATTTTTACAAACGTTTATTCTCCATATGCTTCATGTTAATCGGGATATCGAGATGTTAATCTTATTGCTAATTTTCTTGTAGATGCAAGGGGAATATGCTAGGTTATAAGTGATAGTCAAATCTTTTAAGCGTTGTTTGCTATGTGGCGCATTCCAATCTCTTTGTCCAGGATATAAAGAAAATGAATAACGAATTTGAGAAAAAGTATAAGTATTGGAAAATTTAAGGGAATAACAAGCAATATCTCGAAAATGGTTCACTCAACAAGAAAACTGTATAATGACATAAATTGTGTATTTTAACGCGATCTACATTTTTTTGTGCAGTAAAATTTTGTCTATCTCTTATGGTTTACCAGTTATACAAAAGTCGTTCACAATCAAGAACACTTTTGGAGTCATTCCCAGAAAATTCGAGATATATATTTCATTTGTCATGAAAATATCTTAAACATATGATATTTCAATCAAAATCGTCGCAGCCATTTTTACTTTCTCTACTACGTATAGTAAGTAGGGGAAGTATTGTATTCCACCTAAAAATTCGATACCGAGATTTCACCGGAAATACATGTTTTGAGACCCCCTGAATCCAAAAAAAGCATTTTTGGAAACATGTCCGTGTGTGTGTCTCTGAACAGCAAAACTCAGAAACGAACAGTCGGATAAACACCAAACTTGGTATTTAAGTTCAGTATCTTCCAGAGATGCGACACGAAGGTTTTCAATAAAATCCCCCACCCCAGAATACCCTTTACATGGAACATTTTTCGAAAAGTTTAATTTTCTCGAAAATGGCTCTAACGATTTGGATTAAAATTATCATATGTTTAAGACATTTTCATGACAAATAAAATGTATATCTTGAATTTTCTGGGAATGTCTACAAGTATTCTTCATTGTGAACGACTTTTAACTGGTAAACCATAAGAGATAGACAAAATGTTACTACACAAATAATGTATATCGCGTTAAAATACACAATTTATGTCATATACATTTTTGTTGTCGAGTGAACCATTTTCAAGATATTGCTTGTTATTCCCTTAAATTTTTCAATACTTATTTCCTCAAATGAGAATTCGTTATTCATTTTTTGTCTTGGATATGCAAAGAGTATTAATCTGTGGCAAAGGGAATGGTGCTGCACCTAGCAACCAGCTATTAAGAGATATGTATGTGCTTAAAGGCTACTGTTCTTCTATATTGCCCTTGTAAATATATTATTCCCCTTACATCTACAAGAAAATTAGCAATAAGATAGAGTCTGCAAATGTTTATCTCGATTAACATGAAGTAGATGGAGAATAAGCGTTTGTATAAATAGTTTGTACAAGAGTAGAGAAAGTCATGTAACACATCAGATTTTTATAAAATCAAAATTTTTCGAAAAATATTCCATATAAAGGGTAGTGAGGGATGGGGGAAATACTGAACTTATATAAAACGTTTAGTACTTATCTAACTTTGCGTTTTTAGTTATGCTGTTCACAGATATACACACGGACACAGACACACACACGTACAGGTTTCCAAAAATGCTTTATTTGTATCCAAGGGGCTCAAAACATGTATTTCCGTTTAAATCTCGGTAGAGAATTTTTGGGTGGAATACAATATCTACTGTAGTAGTAGAGAAAGTAATAGCATCAAATTAAGCAATGTAAACTTGATTACGTGCACAGTACGGAAAATTGAACACAACTGTTTGTATATAGTAAGTCAGTTTTTGTCACTAATGAACCCATGTGGGGGAAAAAAAACCTGAGAATAACGCAAGAGTATATTGCGATATGAGTGTGGAAAGTGCATTATTATATAGAATTTAGAAACAGAGTAGACGAGAGGAAGTTGAGTCATTTCTATATCCGGATTCTGTTATGCATTTCACACACAGGGTGTCCTTCTTTCCAGGAAGGCAGGCGAAGTATTTCCTGAGATAGCCTGGCAGCCTTAAAAGCCCTTAAGCGGTTAAAACTACAGGTGAATCACCTAAATCTTGCACCGCAAATATTTCGGAAATGGAAAGTGCTATTGATGTGCAGTTTTCACAGCACTGATTGGTAGTCAGGGGCTCGTACATTTAGCTATAAACAGATTTTAATAATACTGAGAAAGTGTATTTTTTGAGCAAACATACAATTGTTTTAAATGGAACAATTCCTAGTTACATCAACAGAATAAAGGTAGGGTAAATTAGAATGCCAGTGGCGTTTGTTGCAAGATTCTAGTGCAATGGTTTACGAGAAATATTATTTTGAAACTTTTACACACCGACACTTGCATAACCTGTGGTAACACAAACTAAAGTAAAGCAAAAGGGAATTGCAAGTCTTCTGTGGATTCTTACAAATAAAGAGAACATAGCCCTTCAAAGGTTGTGTTCAAAATGACCACCGGCAGCTTCAATACACGCTTCCAGTCTGCTATGGAAAGACTGCTGCACACGTTCTAGCATTTCAGCGGAAATTTCAGAGCAGGCAGCAGTAATACGTCGTTTCATATCGTCTGGTGTAGTTGATGCATCCTTGTAGACAGTGTCTTTCAGCCTTCCCCACAGAAAAAAGTCTAAAGGGGTCAGATCCGGTGAACCAAGGTACAGATCCTCTTCGTCCAATCCAATGATTTGGAAACAATGCGTTAAGACAAGCTGTAGTACTTCGTGCACTATGGGCTGGACAGCCATCATGTTGGTACCACAGGTTCCTCCTAGTCTGCAAAGGAACGTCTTCTAGCGTCTGTGGCAGATGCTCTGTTAGGAGGCTGCGATACTTGTGCGAGTTCATTGTTCCTTCTATGAACAAAGGGCCTATGAGCTGATTGTTCACTGTACCACACCACACATTTAAACTTCATGGACGCTGACGTTCCACCTGACGAAGCCAACGGGGATTGTCAACCGACCAATAGTGCATGTTTCTGCGGTTTACCTGGCCATGATTAGTAAATGTTACCTCATCACTAAACAAGATACATGATGAATCTGGAGTATCATGTCTTAATGCCCATGTACAGAAGTTAACACGATTCTCAAAATCGTTTCCATGCAGCTCTTGATGGAGAGAGATGTGACAGGGATGGAATCTATGTCGATGGAGAATGCGCAGTACACTTGCCTGACTTATGCCACTTCCACGTGCGATTGTGCGGGAACTAATTTGCGGATCTACTGCAACGCAACCAAAACATTAATTTCTGCCTCTTCTCCAGTCACTTGTTTGTTTCTATTACGTTTTCTAGGTATTACAGTACCACTTTCACGCAATTGGTTCAAGAGGTTGATAAATAATTGCCGTCTATTGGGATACGTTTCCACATACACCGTACAGGAACGAACTGCATTCTTCCTACACCCTCCATACACCATGAGCATGTCGGCTTTTTCTGCATTAGTAAACCCCATCTTCCACTCACGACTTACTGCTTGAACTGTCACAAACTAACTGTCCAGAAAGTCGCAATGCAATCAATGAACAGAAAACACAATACAAACAAACATAACAACATCGTACCTAGCAACTAAGCAGGCTGAATGGGACAAACAATTGTCGGGGTGGAAACTTTTCAAAATACGATTTCTCGTAAACCACTTGCTCTAGAATCCTGCAACAAAGACCGTTGAGATTCTAATTTACCCTACCTTTATTCTGTTGATGTAACTAGGCTTTATTTCATTAAAAAAATGTATGTTTGCTCAAAAAATACACTTTCTCAGTATTACTAAAAGCTGTTTATAGGCTAAATGTACGAGCCCCGAATACCAATCAATGCTGTGAAAACTGCACATGAATAGCACTTTCCATTTCCGAAATATTTGCGGTGCAAGTTTTAAGTGATTCACCTGCATATCCAAATTGGTGCGGCAATGCCAAAGGATGTTGGACAGACTCTGTGCCAGCTGCCCGGTCATCCTTGTTTGGGTTCCTGTACGTGATGGTATTAGAGGTAATATGATGGTGGATACGCTTACTACAGCTGCAGGGCTTAATCTTGCGAATCCGAGCCCTTCTGTGGCGTGTCTCCCAGAAGTATCAAGTATGAGATAACCCAGCTAAATGGTGCGGCTCATCATGAGTGGATACCGTCATCACAGAACTCTGCCGCCAGTCCAACTTGGTCACATTTTTTTGTATTGAAGTTTGCCAGTAACCACTGTATAAATTACTGACCAAGAAACTTAGGGAAATGTTGATGAAGCTCATTAATAGTGAAGCGCCTGTTTTCACGAATCTTCTCATCAGCTTTTAGTGTCAACTGTTCAATGATGACAGTAGCCTGTTCAGATCGATCCTCATCATGAACGTTCGTCCTGCCTTCATCGAACAGTCTGCACAACTTACGCACATTTTCATCATTCATCACATCTTACCCATGCACTGCATCAATTTGTCGATAAATTTCAGCAGAACGGAACTTTTCTGCGCTTAAAATCCGAATGACGGAACGCACCTCACAGTCGACGGAATTATTAATTGACATGGCGGCAAAGAATGCAGCACAACTAAACAACCAACTGAAACAGAGAGTTGAAACTTACTGGCAGAGCAGTGGGGGACGAGCCGAGAGTGCCTGAACTTGAATCGGCGTTACTTAGCACCCTGCGCGAACACTATGAGCATTCGATTCTTACTTAAAAAATCTGATGTGTTGTGCTCAAATGACTTTATCTACTCTTGTGCAAACTATTTTTACAAATGCTTATTCTCCATCTACTTCATGTTAATCAAGATAAACATTTGTAGAAACTATCTTATTGCTAATTTTCTTGCAGGTACAAGCGGGATGTGGTAGACTTTAAGCAATAGTCAAATATTTTAAGAGCTGGTTGCTATGTGGAGCATTCCATTCTCTTTGTATGTCCAGGACATAAAACGAATAACGAATTCCCATTCGAGAAAAAGTATAAATATTGGAAAGTTCAAACAAATAACAAGGAATATCTCGGAAATGGTTCACTCTAAAACAAATGTATATTACATAAATTGTTTGTTTTGGCGAGATCTACATTTTTTGTACAGTAAAATTTTGTCTATCTCTTACGGTTTACTAGTTATACAAAAGCCATTCAGAAAGAAGACGAATTTTGAGGACATTCCCAGAAAATTCAAGATATATATTTTATTTCTCATTAAAATATCTTAAATATATGATATTTTGATCAACATCCTTAGATCTATTTTTGAGAATCACAAATTTTCGAAAAACGTTCCATGTAAAGGTTAGTCTGGATGGATGGGAGATTTCCTTGAAAATCTTCGTGTCGCATCTTTGAACGTTACTGAACCTAAATAACAAGTCTGGTATTCATCCGACTTTTCATTTTTGAGTTATGCTGTTCACAGACACACAGACCTTTTTCTAAAAGTGCTTTTTTGGATTAAGGGTGCCTCAAAACATGTATTTACTGTGAAATCTCAGTTTAGAATCTTTGGGTGAAATGCAATACTTCCCGTAGTTACCATACGTAGTAAAGAAAGTAAAACCGACCCCGTATAAGGGGACTTACCCAAGACAGTTTATGCAGGAAATGTGGGAGGTAATATGAAACCTCCCAGCATGTACAATGTGAATGCGAAGGATTCGATATGCATAAATAGTCTCTTTTTTCTCCAAGACCCCACGTGGAGGCTTCTAAAAAAGGTCACTCAAAGTTTCATTAACATTATCATCACACATGTATTGTACACTATTTTGGTACGGTCGTAAGTTTTATTATTTTGAATGAATTGTTATTACGAAAAGTACAGTTTCTAATTAAGTTATCCACCATCACCTTGGATTTGCGGTAACGCAGTGCTGCCAATTCAAAAGCTTTAACTAATACAATGGCTTAGCAAGTCACTGTAATTCAGGAAGCTTTGAGTGAACTGTTTGATGGTTCATGCTGTGACTCAAAGCGGGTTGTTTGAGGATAATAATGCGGACGATAGTGGAGATCCAATATTTCAAGGGGCATTTGAAGTCGGAGATATGGATCATGAAGATGCAGATATTGAAGAGTCATGGAAAATTGGGTGCGTGTTCATTGATTGCTGTAAACTGAAACGAGGTATGAAACGTTCATTCACCTTTAATTACAGTCAATTACTCTTCAATAATTGCTGATTATTAAGAAGATTTAAATTAAAGTTCCAAGTGTATTTACTTCTTGCTCTAGGTATACAACTACAGCCTTTGGCAGACGTGGGTTTCCTTGGAAACCAATTCATGTGTTGAAATTCTACATTTATATCGATTAAAATGAAGAAGATAGGAAAATAAACTTTAGCAAGAATAGTTTGCATAACCCCTAATAAGCGCTGAAGGGTATAGAAAGTCATGTTAATGTAACACATCGGCTTTTTTAATTGTTTAATTTGTATAGCCTCCTTTATATTCCATGGTCATATCGGGACATTGACTTGAGGAAACAACTGATGTTATATCGTTGAAAGACGCGTTTTACGTTGGTTTTACTCATTTTTACCACGCTCTTCTACACTGTGCAAAAGTAGACAATGATTATAGTCAGTGGCGGCTGCTACGTAAGAGCATAAGAGCACATGAGCACGATAACTTTCGACACCTTGTGGATTTATTGGTTATTACTTTCTCTACTACGTATAGTAAGCAAGGGAAGTATTGCATTCCACCCAAAAATTCTATACTGAGATTTCACCACAAGCACGTGTTTTGAGACGCGCTGAGTCCAAACAAAGCATTTTTGGAAACATGTCGGTGTGTAGCTGTCTGTGAACAGCATAACTCAAAAACGAAAAGTCGAATAAATACCAAACTTGGCACTTGAATTTACTACCTTCCAAGGATGCGAAACGAAAATTTTCAAGAAAATATCCCACCCCAGATTATCCTTTACATGGAACATTTTTTGAAAATTTTTATTTTCTCAAAAATGTCTCTAACCATTTTGATTAAAATATCATATGCTTAAAGTATTTTCATGGCAAATGAAATGTATATCTTGAGTTCTATGGGAATGTCCCCAAAAGTCCTCTTCATTCGCATAACTGGTAAACCGTAAGAGATAGATAAAAGTATACTAGACAAAAAATATAGATGTTAGAACACACAATTTCTGTCACATACCGTTTTTTGTGGAGTGAACCTTTTCCGAAATTCCTTGTTATTTGTTTAAATTTTCCAATACTTATACTTTTTCTAAAATGGGAATTTGTTATTCGTTTTTTTTATGTCCTGGACATGCAAAGAGAATGGAATGCGTCACATAGCAACCAGCTCTTAAAAGATTTGACTAGCGCTTAAAGCCTACCATATTCCCCTTGCACCTACAAGAAAATCAGCAATAAGATGTTTATCTCGATTAGCATGAAGTAGATGGGAAATAAGCGCTTTGTAAAGATAGTTTGTACAAGAGCAGAGAAAGTCATGCGAGTGCAACACATCAGATTTTTTTATTTGAGTCACATTGAAACGTAATGTAATATGCGGTAGTTTAAATCTACTGCATTACTCCTCTAAACTCGATGAAACATGGCAACAGAGTCGCTAGCACATCTTGACTTGTGCATGTTTTAAGGAGCTTCTGCGTATGCGCAAATGGTATGACGTAATTACCTTATAGGTAAAATACATACAGATCGTGCACACTTGAAAAAGAGCACTACCGCCCGAAGCTTTTCCCCAACTCTGTTTCCATGTTGTCACTACAGTTTTACATCAATGCCACTAGATGGTAGCACACTACGGTAGAACTTAGAGTGATTGTAGCAGAAGCAGGTAACGTGCACGAGCGCGGAAACTTCTCCCGGTTTCTCCATAACATCCATAATATCAACTACAGTTAATTTATACGATGCAACTCGCTGTACTTAATTAGGTACACAGCTACAAACATCCACAAGAACAACACTTTCTTACGTCTGACAATTTATGCACTAGTATTATTATTTATTATTGTGGTTATTATTATTGTTAGAAGCGTCTGCAGTTATATCAATTGTTTCATAATCATAACTATTATGCAGCAGATCCTGTTTCACGTTTTCAGACTGATTAACTAAAATTTTGTGAACACCCAAAATATATGCTCACGAGTCGCTACTAGTTACAGTTAAAAGAACTTATCCGCCTCACAGCCAAGAATCGAACCCAGAGCATCTTGGATGAGAAGCTAGAACGCTAACCATAGTTGTTTTGTGTCCTGAGGTAACACCAGCAAATCTTCTACAGTAGGTCGCTATACAATTATAGAAAGTTATTTCAATCAGCATTATCTTATAATTTCGCATCATGAAGTTTTAACGTCACCGAACATGAAAGCTCAAGAGGGGATGATAGAAGATTTAAAGGAGGGAAGTACCTACGTCATGAAGAGCTTTAGCGAGCTCCGTTTGCTGTGTTCCACCCTGCTTCTGCTGTAACCCTCTTAGCTGGCAAGTGATGCGGACACTATATGCTCCAGGCGACGTTCTCGACTCTCCATTATAGGAATGAGTTATAACGCCCAGTTTTATTAAGAGATTATATGATGCAAATGTTCCTTTATATAATCCCCGTACACAGTCAAAAGCTTAAGAGCTTAAGATTACATTTTCTGGCCTTAAAACGCTATACATTTTATTTGTTAGGTAAATATCTTTATGCTCGAACGTGCCAAAATGTAGTATTTATACGACTGGTAGAAGTACTTTAATTGGTCTCATTAAAGTACACCTGTTCGTTAAAATATTGGTATTCGACCAATCAGAAGTGGCCACGTAACATTGTGAAAGCGCAAGTATCGATTATTCTCGTTTCGATCGACAACGATACTAGCGCGAGTTTAGGAAAAACTCAAAATGTCTGACACTAGTAACAGTGACATTCAACTTACACCCCCAGAAATTACGACAAAAGCACTCAATCTCACCAATAACTTGTTGCCACAAAAATCAAGAAAGATATACGAGAAATTCTATTCACAATTCATGGATTGGAGAATATCAAAAGGTATAAATTCGTTCTCAGAAAACGTATTGCTAGTGCATTTCGAAGAATTGTCTCTAAATATGAAATCATCGACCTTGTGGACTCACTATTCTATTTTGAAATCAACACTCAACATTAGGCACCAAATTGACTTATCTAAATACTCAAAACTGAACAGCTTACTAAAACGCAAATCAGAGGGACATAAAAGGAAAAACTTCTGATGTGTTACACTCACATGACTTTCTCTACTCTTGTACAAATTGTTTTTACAAACTCTTATTCTCCATCTACTTCATATTAATCGAGATAAACATTTGCAGAAACGATCTTTTGACATGCAAAGAGAATTACATTTTACACATAGCGAACAGTTCTAAAAATATTTGACTATCGCTTAAGGCCTACTATGTTCCCCTTGTTTTGTATTTCCAAGGGTAAAATAATCACAGATATATCTCTTAATAGCTCGTTGCTATGTGCAGCACCATTCGCTTTGCCACAGATTAATACTCTTTGCATATCCAAGACAAAAAAACGAATAACGAATTCCCATTTGAGAAAATAAGTATTGAAAAATTTAAGGGCATAACAAGCAATATCTCGAAAATGGTTCACCCAATTAAAAAAATGTATATGACATAAATTGTGAATTTTAACGCGATCTACATTTTTGTGTAGTAAAATTTGGTCTATCTCTTATGGTTTACCAGTTATGCAAAAGTCGTTCACAATGAAGAATGCTTTTGGAGACATTTCCAGAAAATTCGAGATATACATTTTATTAGTCATGAAAATATCGTAAACTTATGATATTTTAATCAAAATCGTTAGAACCATTTTTGAGAAAATTAAAATTTTCGAAAAATGTTCCATGTAAAGGATAATCTGGGGTGGGGGGATTTTCTTGAAAACCTTCGTGTCGCATCTATGGAAGATACTGAACCTAAATACCAAGTTTGATGTTTATCCGACTGTTCGTTTCTGAGTTATGCTGTTCACACACAGACACACAAACGTACATGTTTTCAAAAATGCTTTTTTTTATTCAGGGGGTCTCAAAACATGTATTTCGGTGAAATCTCGGTATCGAATTTTTGGGCGGAATGCAATACTTCTCCTACTTACTATACGTAGTAGAGAAAGTAAAAAGGCAAAAAATTTACAGCTGATGAGTTGAAAGCAACTAATGTTAATACCTCATGATGAAAGTAAGTACTTTTGTTTAAATGTTACCAAGTAGTTTCTTAAAATTAACAAATGTATTAACAGGCGTGGTGAAAAAGTGCTAGTTAACGTGATTAATATTGTTACAGGTAGCTACAATTTTTGGAATAATGGGTGCTTGCCGAAGACATGAGTTGCATCAATTAAAAGTTGATAATGTAAAGGATATTGGATCAACTATTCTGGTTACTATCCCAAACACTAAGACAAAATCAACAAGAACCTTTACAGTAACAGGCAAGTATTATGATATTTGCCATAAATACGTAAATCTACGTCCCAATGTATGCAACACTTCCTCCTTCTTTATAAATTACCAAAATTGAAAATGCATCGCAGAATGTCGGCATAAATAAACTAGGAAATATGGGAGAAGAAATAGCTGCATACCTTAATATCCCCAATCCCAAGTTATACACAGGGCATTGCTTTCGCAGGAGTTCTGCGACAATTCTAGTAAATACTGGTAGCAACATAACAACACTAAAACGTCATGGAGGCTGGAAATTCACAACTGTCGCAGAAGGATATATTGAAGAATCAGTACAAAATAAAATTGAAATGTCAAACACAATACTAAAATCAATATAAAAAGAAAACACACAAGTTAACATCAATTCACCTTCAACTTAAACAAAGCTCATTCCCGCAAATTCATTTCACTAATTGTACAATAAATAACCTATATTTGAAATAAAGTCAGTTCTGTTCATATTATCATTAGCGTTAATTGTAAATTATACTTCAATAAATTCAATTTATTCTAATTTTCACTGCCTATACCTTTTTTAGGTTAAAGTGTGTCACATGTTAACAGTAATCAATATTCCTGCGTCTGCGCAGTACGTCTCACAACGCTAGTAACTTTGTTTGACACAGGTGCTACAAGGTCATTGTATTGTAACCATAGATAAAGGAATAACACATCACTCAAACCAGAAACGAATACTTATGAAACCTTTAATTTAGATACATGGTCGAGCATAAACAGTCGTATGAAACTTGACTATAATGGTGATCAAAACGCTCGTATGATAATTATTAACCTCGCGTTTTGATTACTACTATTATAGTCTGGTTGCATAATATACTATTAATATAAGGTACTTTAATAAAAATCGTTAGTCATTTTTGAGAAAGTAAAAAGATTCGAAAAATGTTCCACGTAAAGGTTAGTTTGGTATGGCGGGATTTTGCTGAAAATCTTCGTGTCCCATCTTTTTAAGGTACTGAACTTTAAACACCAATTTTGGTATTTCTCCGACATTTCGTGTTTTTAACGTATTTATTTAAAATAGCATAACTGCATGGTCTTATAACGACTTTTAAAACATTTTTACAAACTTTTAACACAATGTATTCCAAAAAATTACACTATACAGTGCATTTTACAATATTTGACTTAACTAAATTAAAATTCCCAACTAAAACTTTTTAGCAAATTTTACTAACATTATGTAGTAAATCGAACAATATTTGGCCATTTTATTTGGTGAATTTGAAAAACTGTATTAGTCTATTGCGTGAAACTAGATCCTTCACTGGCAGGTTTAGATAACCTGGAAACTTGAGTTTTTACTTTCTCTACCACGTACCTAACTACGTACCTAATAGATACGTAAGTAAGTACCTAGTAGGCAGAGAAGTTATTGTATTCCACCCAAAACTTTGATATCGAGATTTCACCGTAACTACATGTTTTGAGCCCCCTGAATCCAAATAAAGCATTTTTCGAAACATTTCCTGTGTGTGTGTATGTGAACAAGCAGAACTCAAAAACGAATTTGATATTTAGGTTGAGTATCGTTCAAAGATGCGACACAAAGATGGTCAAGAAATCCCCCACCCCAAACTACCCTTTACAATGAACATTTTTCAATTTTGTTTTTTATTTTCTAAAAATGGCTAACGATCTTCATTAATACAAACTGACTTGTTATTTAAGTATGCTCTTTAACTAGTACTGTGGTTCTTAACGTCCCAATCTATATCCGTCGTGAAAGACCGGAAATTTTGCTCAGGGGCCTCTTTATCGGCCATGAGGTTCTTTTACGTGCCGTAAGTCTACGCCCGCAGAAGTCCATCGTTCTCCGCCGGGTGTGAACTCGCGACCTCGGGAGCCAGAGGCTAGCATGGTATCCCTAGACGACGGAGGACGACAATTGTTTTTTATTAAAATACCATATATGAAAGATATTTACATGACAAATAAAATGTATATCTTGAATTTTCTGGGAATAGCCTGTGAAGTCCTCTTCATTCGGAAGGAATTTGTATACTCTTGTACAACTGATAAACGTTAAGCAATAGACGAAAAGGTACTACCAAAAAATTTAGATCTCTTTAAAATACACAATAATTTTTGTGGCATAACCCATTTCCGAGATATCCGTTATTAATCGTTCACTTTGTTCAATACTTCGTTATTCTTTTAAAGTCCTGTCTATGTTCAGCTGTTTCTCGCGATGTCACAGAAACAGTATGGAATTTTAAGGCCAGCATACAGCGTCCAGTTCATAAACATTTGACTATCGCTGTTCTCTTTGTATCTATAACGAAATGTGTAATGTAGCTGTTTCTGCAAAGGTTTATCTCCACTACAATAAAGTAGATAGAAAAATATGTTTTCGGAAGAATAGTGCGTATACATTCTCATAAATGATAGAGGGTAGAGAAAGTCATGTGAATATAACACTCAGAATTTTTGTCATGCATCTTCTGTGGACTAACATCAATTACTTTCTACTCCATGACATTCTTAACTAAAAGTCAAAGCTATCTTCGCTAGTATCTCCTTCTCTGACTGCAACGTGTTCATATTCCAATGACTAGTCATAAATAGTTCTTTTGGACAGCATGACCTAAAAGTAGAACTACTAACACAGTACACACGAGTTAAAAGCTTTAGGTTTTCGTATTATTGCAACAATCTTTATTGTGACCAACTTTGGTTTCAAGTCCAATCACATGGCAATTGCCCTTTGTGTTTGCACAAGTTTAATAACTCTGGTTCCCGAGGTCGCGCAGGACGATGGATTTTTTCGGACGTAAAACCCTTTAGCATGGCTTCCTTCGGAAGGGAAGTAAAGCCGGTGGTCCCGTGTCTAGATTTGCGGCACATAAAAGAACCTCAAGACTGATAAAGGGGCCTCTAAGCAAAATTACGCGTCTTTCACGCCCAATATAGAATGGGACGCTAAGAACCATAGTAATTAAATAGTGTCCATCAATAAAAGTCAATTTAATTTTGTTATGCTTAATAATTCCACTTGGTTTGATTAAGTTTTACTTTTCATTGCGTATTTTACATGATTAATTTCTCATGCCGCTCGCATTATCTGTTCACAATACAAATCGTCATACTTCAATTTATCGCAGTTCGTTGTAGAGTTAACCTATACTTTATACTGGCAGCCTTCTGATTTCTTTGATCCTAAACGATATTCCTTTATCTAGTATAACTTACATAAAGGTTAAATGGCAGCGATTATGAATTCAGAAGAAACTGAAATGGAAGTGAAATTGCAGAAATAGCAGAAATAATAACACTAGAAGTATTTGCCCAAAAATCCAGAAAGAAATATGATATAGCATTTAATCGCTTCATTGGCTGATGTAAGACAAAACATGTTAAAAAAATCTGATGTGTTACACTCACATGACTTTCTCTACTCTTGTACACATTATTTTTACAAACGCTTATTCTCCATATGCTTCATGTTAATCGAGATGTTAATCTTATTGCTAATTTTCTTGTAGATGCAAGTAGTGGAATATGGTAGGCTTTAAGCGATAGTCAAATATTTTAAGAGCTGGTTGCTATGTGGAGTATTCCATTTTCTTTGCATGTCCAGGACATAAAAAAATCAATAACGAATTCCCATTTTCGAAAAAGTATTGGAAAACTTAAGGAATTAACAAGAAATATCTCGAAAATGGTTCACTCAACAAAAAAATGTATATGACATAAGTTGTGTATTTTAACGCGATCTACATTTTTTGTGTAGTAAAATTTTGTATATCTCTTATGGTTTACCAGTTATGCAAAAGTCGTTCACAATGAAGAACACTTTTGGAGACATTCCCAGAAAATTGGAGATATACATTTCATTTGTGTTGGAAATATCTTAAACATATGATATTTTATTCAAAATCGTTAGAGCCATTTTTGAGAAAATTAAAATTTTCGAAAAATGTTGCATGTAAAGGGTAATCTCGGGTGGGGGAATTTTCTTGAAAGCCTTCGTGTCGCATCTCTGGACGATACTGAACCTAAATACCAAGTTTGGTGTTTATCCGACTGTTCGTTTCTGAGTTATGCTGTTCACAGATACACACACACACACACACGTTTCCAAAAATGCTTTTTTACTTTCTTTACTACGATTAGTAAGTAGGGGAAGTATTGCATTCCACCCAAAAATTCGATACCGAGATTTCACCGGAAATAAATGTTTTGAGACCCCCTGAATCCAAAAAAGCATTATTTTCTCAAATTCGTTATTCATTTTTTGTCCTGGTAATGCAAAGAGAATGGAATACTCGACATAGCAACCAGCTCTTAAAATATTTGACTATCGCTTCAAGTCTACCAATTCCCCTTGCATCTACAAGAAAATTAGCAATAAGATTATCATCTCGATTAACATGAAGCATATGGAGAATAAGCTTTTGTAAAAATAATGTGTACAAGAGTAGAGAAAGTCATGTGAGTGTAACAGATCAGATTTTTTGGATTCAGGAGGTCTCAAAACATGTATTTCCGGTGAAATCTCGGTATCGAATTTTTGGATGGAATACAATACTTCCCCTACTTACTATACGTAGTAGAGAAAGTAAAAATAGTATATGTCACACGTGTTAAAATTGGTTTTATTTTACTCGTAGGATTGCGAAACTCCGTCTATGGCCTTCATTTCGCAAACATTCCTACTCGTCAAATAAAAGCCTACTTTTACCCCTTGTACCATAATCCACTATTAGCATTTTACATTGAAATTAGGTGTAACATAGCCCAAGATTACACCCGCACCCATATATTGGTAAACAATTAAAACAGAAGGTACGTATATTATATTCTGCATGTACTTCGTTTTGGAGAACACGTTCTATCACAGTGACACACTTGGGCGGTAAAGCGCATATGGGTTTAGCCCCAAGCGCTGCTGCACATCTGTGACGCTATAACGCAATTCCCTCGGCGTGGAAATCTGCTACAGCTGCATATGTACAACAAATTGCGAAAACCACAGCGCTGTTTGCACCAACTGCATTTGTTCTTCATCAAACAGAAGCTCTTGCGTTAGCTCTATTTCCTGAGTACACTTATCTGCCAGTATTTATTTCACCTGTTGACTAGCTGTCTGGTTATTTATTTACTCATGTGCTTAGCATCGGAATCAAAGTGGTCATCGTCACCATTAAACTGCAGTTCAGAGAATCATTCTTTCGATATGCCGTGCGATGTATGCTTCCCAGCAAAAAATTCCGTTGCGGTACAGTCACACAGCTGATTCTATCGATTCAAATTCACATACATACCTGTATTATACCAGGTGGCCCAAACAAGCCGTCCTTTGCAGTTTTATGTTCCCCGCATACATAGGTGCAAAAGAAGTTGCCGCATCACTGCTGTTCAAATGGGCACTGCAGGTGAAAGCGAAAGGTCACTGAGGTATTGCTGATGTCTGCATGTGTTTATGTGGTAGTTTGGTACTGATAAACGTCGCGTGGTCGCCTGCATGAGTTCAGTCAGGTCATTCAGACAAAAAGGTAACGTTCACCAATAACGGACACAAGGATATGGTTACGATCTGTGCGGAGACGCACCAAAGCTGTGTTCTGAACATTTTCAGACGCGGTATCTGTCTTCTGCGCAAGATTTTTTTCTTGCATCAATTCGTCCACCAAGGAGCAGGCACGTTTTTGCACATGCTTATTATGAATAATGCACTTATAGAAGATAGTTTAATTCTATCGCATCTTTAAGGATACATAAATATAATAAAAATAGAATTATGTTTAATCTTGTTAACTTTGCGGCACCAAATGGTGCCACATAATTTTTGTATCTAAGTTCCATTTATACCTTTAACTGCAATGGTCTTATCGGCGGCATTTCCTTTGGAACATATTATTGCCTAGACAATGGTGTTAACTCGTATTCACTTGTCACTGGGTTACTGGTAAACTTTGGGTTTTTTCATTAAATCACACACTCATTCATACTTCTAAACTCTGGGGAAGACAGGGAATATTCTTGGAGAGAGAAAATTTCTCACCCTCCAGCCGGGAATTGAACCCGGGAACCCTCGCACAGCAGGCAGGTGCTGAGCTACGGGGACAGCCGGCACATAGTTGTACAGATGAACTGTCATGGAGCTAAATGACTTAACACGTGTGTCAGGTTTCCATCAAGCCGCAATCTTGATTTCTTATGAATCAGCGAATTGCTAATTAAAAAACTGCAACCCCCCCACACACACCACATATAGTTACTCTCACATTCAAACACCAGACTCTAGGCATATCATTAAATAGCTTTGTTTAATGACAATTTTTTGGAATCCTGCTGGGAATGGAATCCGGAACACCCCATATAGCAGGCAGTTTCTCTACCGAATGAGCTCTGGGACCAGCAACAACAGTTAATGTGTTCGTTTTCAAGCATTGGTCTTTCATTTGACGGTTTCCTCTGTTGGTTGGAGTCCCCTTTACAGTTCTGCTTAGGCAAACCTTTTGGCATCCGTGCTATCCGGCATAAACTAACTTTAACTAACGGCGGCTTGTGTGGGCCACCTGGTAGTATATTTCCAGTATTTCCAGTTTAGATCTTGACAAAATTCCAGTATTGCATCGAGGCAAAATGCAGCAGTATTCAAGTGTGTGGCTAGTTTAACATCTATTTGCTGCTTTATTTGTTTCTACAGCCATATTTTTATTACCAGCTGCCATACCCAACGTTGAACTGCTGGCTGTTTAAATATTGAATTATGAATTTATTAATTTAATTTACCCTCAGTACTCTTTACAAAATTATTGTAGAATTATCTAGAAATTGTTTTATTATAAGTTCTACCCTTTACCTCTTAGAACTGTAATTTCATAAAGCTCCCGTGCTATTCATAATAATTCATTGATATTCATGGAATTGGGAATGGAATATTACCAGATGTTTTATTTCCGATCTTAGTCTCCCACTCCAAAAATAAATCTTCCAAATTTTGAAAAAGGCTGTACAGCCTGTAATACATTTTTTGAGGTGAAGGATTGTCCAAATGGTTGATTAACTTTTGCATAAGCACAGTAGATGAAATGTCAAACTTCTCTTTGGTTCTGTAATTATTTCCTCAACACGTGCAACTACTCTTCTATAGCCAGAGCAAATTTCTTTTTTGTCACCTAATAAACCAGAGGTGTGTTCAAAAAAAAAGGACCGAACTTTTGCTATAACATCTCTACTGCTCGTTGTACAACATTTTAAGCACTGTCCCTCTCAAAGTAGACCCCTCTACTGGCACTATACCGTTCCTAACTTTTCTTCCAGTTTTGGAAAGCCTCTTTCTGGGATAGCGCGCAGGTCTCTTGTCGCATTGTCCTGAATCTCCTCTATGGTTTAAAAAGCATTGTCCTGAATCTCCTCTGTGGTTTAAAAACCAGTTCCCGTCAACGTGGTTTTATGCTTGGGAAAAAGGAAAATGTCTGCTGGGACTAGATCCGGAGAGTAAAGTGGATGGTACACAACGGAAATCTCATATTTTGTCAGATAACTGCGGACAAGGAACAACGCGTGAGCTGGCGCACTGTCACGATGTAACATTCAAGTCTGGTTTCTCCACAATTCAGACCTCTTCCTACACACAGCATCCCTCAAACACGCTAAAATTCTGGCAGACTTCCTCGTTTATCATCTTACCAAGTGGTACAAATTCCTGACGGACGATGATCTTTGACCGACTCATAAGCGCTTTTTTGGACGAAGAGACCCTTTGCCCATCCACTTTCACTTTTGAGATGCACAATGAACAAACTTTAGTCTTTACAGCTCGAACAGAATGCAAAAACTGACACAGTATAAGACAGCTGAAGCCTTGAGCGGGTCATTCACCACTAGGTGCTAATGGAACATACTGAGGTCACTGCAGTGAAAGCCAGCTATGCATACACGCGATCTGTGGCCCTGCTATAAACCGAACGCATGACACTTTATTAACGACTTTCTTGCAGAACGTAATATTCAAGTTCGTTATAATGGAGTTTTGGTGTAAATTAACAAAACCTGACAATGGGGACCTCAAGGTTCTGTTCTCAGAGTTATTATTTGCTTAACAGCCATTAATGACATCCTCAACAACACCTCTCCCCCTCTTTGCCAATAATCTCCTTTTACTTTGTAAGGAAAATTCTCTCTCTACAAACAGAGCCCTCCTCCAAAATAATGTATCACTCATCAACCCCTGGTAACGGACTTCAAATTTTCGCCTGAAAAGACCAAATGAATCTATTTTATCAACAACACTCATATTCTCACCATTCCAAAACTATTTCTTAATGCGACAACCATCCAGGACGTGACAGAAAAATAAAAATCTGATGTGTTACACTCACATGACTTTCTCTACTCTTGTACAAACTATTTTTACAAACGCTTATTCTCCATATGCTTCATGTTAATCGAGATATCGAGATGTTTACCTTATTGCTAATTTTCTTGTAGATGCAAGGGAATTGGTAGGCTTTAAGCGATAGTCAACTATTTTAAGAGCTGGGTGCTATGTGGCGCATTCCATTCTCTTTGCATTAACAGGACATAAAAAATTAATAACGAATTTGAGAAAAAGTATGAGTATTGGAAAATTTAAGGGAATAACAAGCAATATCTCGAAAATGGTTCACTCAACAAAAAAATGTATAAGACAAATTGTGTATTTTAACGCGATCTACATTTTTTGTGTAGTAAAATTTTGTCTATCTCTTATAGTTTACCAGTTATGCATTTTCGAAAAATGTTCCATGTAAAGGGTAGTCTGGGGTGGGGGGAGTTTCTTGAAAACCTTCGTGTCGCATCTCTGGAAGATACTGAACCTAAATACCAAGTTTGGTGTTTATCCGACTGTTCGTTTATGAATTATGTTGTTCACAGATACCACACACACAGACACACACACGGACATGTTTCCAAAAATGCTTTTTTTGGATTCAGGCGGTCTCAAAACATATATTTCCGGTGAAATCTCGTTATTGAATTTTTGGGTGGAATACAACTTCCCCTACTTATTATACGTAGTAGAGAAAGTAAACATTCTGGGTTTAATATTTGATCGAAATCAACCTGGACTCGACAAATAGTTGCTTTAAAAAGAAATTGTTCTCTAAGATTAAATGTCCTAAAAGCTATAGCACATGCTGATTCTCAGGTTCTCTGATTTACATATCAGGACATTGATGCTTGTCTACACCTCTATTAAACCATCCCTTCTGCATATCTCAGTATTATGTAGAACAGGAACAACCAACTCCCAAGCACGCCGTGTCTGTACTGTGCGCACGGTGCTGAAGGTCAGTGATCTGTGCCAGCGAGGTATACGTCTATGAGTCAATCACTACTTCACGCAGTGGCGTCCGGTAATCTGTAGTTGCGTTAACATTAAAATATTAAGGATAGGATGGTTGGGAAGGAATTAGTCACAAACTGTGTAACACAAGGGTTAGTAATCCTCTTATGCTTGGTATTAATTATAGACAAAACGACTCAATACAAATCAACTATAGCCTTTAGTCTTATACAACCAAACAATAGCACATAAATGCAATATATTTTATTGTAAGAACGGAACAGTACCTTGATAGTGGAAATTAGTACAATTTTTATTCTGGAAAAGTTTCACAAATATAAAATAACAAAATAAAACTTACTATAAAGTGATAATATTACAAATAGGACTTCAAATTAAACGAATATAAACTGTGTAGGAATACATGTTTCAAGTAAGAATTTGATACATTCAGTTTTACTCGGTAGACACTCTTGCTTTCTGACATCTTTTGGTTTTCAAAATATTCGCCACATTTGGGGGCAACGAAATACAACTCTGAACCCTTAATGCAAACTTTAAGCTATGATCACTGATGTTGGCTCTCAGAGGGACTTTATTAGTTTCATAGCTAAAATAAGACTTCACATACGTAGGTCGAATCAAACATTCCAATCATAGATGCCGCACGCATCTGTACTGACCACCACTGCTACGGAGGACAAACCGATCGCTCCCACTGCGCAGCACGCACTCAGCCAGCACAGTGCCGTATTCAAGCACATGCACCGCAGCAATCGGTTGGTTGTGGCTGATCTAGAACATAACTCTGAGACTGACTATACCAGACCTATATTTAGCCCTCAAATGGAGACAAAAAAAGGCTCCCTTAAGAATTCGTGGAGCTCATCTTAGTTTAAATGTGCATTAAACACCAAGTTTGGTATTTAAATAACTCTTCGCGTTCACAGACACACGGATACGTGCGGCCGTTTTTAAATATTATTATTTCCTTTTATTCACGAGATTCATGTCACGCTATCGAATTTTTGGCTGGAATGCAATAGCTAATTCCTTTACTTACTATATATGTGTAGAAGAGAAAGTAAAACAGCATATTTTTTTTCCTCCCGCCGGTTTGCAGTCAATTACGTACGCATTATATAGGGTGATCCGTTTGAGATATCAGAAGAGTAAAAGGTAAATATAAGAGGATAATGCACACATATCTGAGAATTGTGTTGTAATATAAACAGAAAGGATGGAAGTTAACAATGAGTGATGCTTCAAGCTTTATACGTATGGCATGACAGCGCTATTGTGCATAGGAGACAAACTGGTGGTCATCACACAGCAGCGCACTCAGTGCGTTGTATGGTATGTGAAATGTGCTGTATGAGACGTGTGGGTTCTCGGTTTCCCAACTAATGCAGTTATGCTTGTTGACTCGGCCACTCACATGAAATGTGGCTTTGTCCATGAACATTGGTCGTCCGCTTCCTGCCTCTCATACATCATGACAGCAAACTGGAGATAAGCTTCCTAACTACGCTTTGTCAGAGCTTGCTTTCGCTGAATATGGATGGAAACATCTTAGGATGCTGTCTTAACATGTTGCGTATGGCATATTCTGCTCTGCTGATAAGTGGTGGAGTGGCTTCTATAGACTTCCACAATTTTGTTTCCTACCACGATAGTGCTGCCATGCAAGGTCTGAAACATCATTCATTGTTAACTTCCATTTTTTCTGCTTATATTATAACAAACTACTCAGCATTAACCTCACATATAATGTAACCTTTATATCTCAAATGTATCGCCCTATATAATTATGATAATATAAAATTAATATGTAATTAATATTATAATCAGTGCACCTGTTGGTGACTAAATGGTCGGTGTGCAAAATTTGAACACCTGCGAATATAAGCGCAGACGCCAACGTAACAGATGCAATATCACTAACGTTCCAACACATGTAACAGGTGCGTATTTACGGAGGAGTTGCCGGTTATGAATGGAGCTTAACAACCCGAATATCACCAGATTCTAGTGACTTATCCCACAATGGCGGGAAAATGTCAAAGTTGCACTTTAATGTGGTCTCGTAACCTCTGTAGCCCTCACCTGATATTCCGCTATTCTTACATAACGTGAAAAGTTATGCAATGAGGAGAACTGGCTCAATTCTACGAACTATGAGCTCCAGATGGAAAATCGAAAGGCATTGTTCATGAGGAAGAAAGCAGTGTTGACCTTGCTCTCCTGGGTTACCATGGTAACATTCTCACTTGAGAGAGCAGCTGAGGAAACGTCCTATTCCCTTAGGACCTCTTAGAGCACAACAGATTGATGGGGAATTTGCTTCCCTGCCTAATCTAGAGTTATCTTCTGCACACTCGAGTGCATGGAATCCTGTCGTTTGTGTTTGTGTTAGTAATACAATGATAAAATTCCTCTACCCCCGCCAGATTACCCAGCAAGTTCTGTATGTCTACTGCTCCCTTTGTTATTGGCACAGCCGTACAATACCTTGAATATAAAGTGCATGTTGTGATATTACTTGCCTTTTTCTTTCCTTCTCTACCACATATATAGTAGGTAGATAATGTATTGTGTTCCACTCAAAAATTCAGTACCGAGATTTCACCGGTGATACACGTTTTCAGGCTCTGAATTTAAAAAACAACATTGTTAGAAAAAGTTCTGTGTGTGTGAAAATCATAACTCAAAAACGAAAAGTCGTACAAACCTCGAATGTGGTATTTAGATTCAGCACATTCCAAAAATGACAAACTAAGATTTTCAAGAAAATCGCCCAAGCCTGAACCAACCTTTACATGGAACATTTTTAAACATTTTTTATTTTCTAAAAAATGGTTGCATCTATCTTGATTAAAATAGCATATATTAAATATATTTACATGACAAATAAAATGTATATTTTGAATTTTCTGGGAGCAGCCTGTGAAGTCCTGTTCATTCGGAGGAATTTTGTATAACCTTGTATAATTGGTAAACGTTCAGCAATAGACCAAAAACGTACTCCAAAAAATGTAGATCTCTTTAGAAGTCACAATTTATTTCAAAATACTTTTTTGTGGCATAAGTCATTTCTAAGATATCCGTTATTAATGGTTCGTTGTTAAATTTTGGTTGCTTGTGGGCAGGACTGGGTGGTGTCGGATGCGTTCTGTTTGGAAACGTTAGGGACCCTGTTCTTCTTGAGTCCGTCGTCATCCAGAGGTCACGTTGGAAACCGCACTTGCGGTACTGTGCCACGGTTTCTGTACCCCTCCCTGATATATACCTTTATCTTTAGCCTTTACATGGAACATTTTAAAAAAACATTATTATTTTCTAAAAATTTACTAATATTTTTATTAAAATACCATATATTAAAGATATTTGCATGACAAATAAAATGTATATCTTGAATTTTCTGGGAAGTCCTCTTCACTCGGAAGGAATTTTGTATAATCTAGACTGGTAGACGTTAAGCGATAGACGAAAACACCACACAAAAAATCTGATGTGTTACACTCACATGACTTTCTCTACTCTTGTACAAACTATTTTTACAAACGCTTATTCTCCATATGCTTCATGTTAATCCAGATAAACATTTGCAGACTCTATCTTATTGCTAAGTTTCTTGTAGATGTAAGGGGAATATATATATATTTGCAAGGGCAATATAGAAATACAGTAGGCTTTAAGCACATACATATCTCTTAATAGCTTGTTGCTAGGTGCAGCACCTTTCCCTTTCCCACAGATTAATGCTCTTTGCATATACAAGATAAAACAAGCAATATCTCGAAAATGTTTCACTCAACAAAAAATATGTATATGACATAAATTGTGTATTTTAATGCGATCTACATTTTTTGTGTACTAACATTTTGTCAATCTCTTATGGTTTACCAGTTATGTAAAAGTCGTTCACAATAAAGAATACTTTGGAGACATTCCCAGAAAATTAAAGATATACATTTTATTTACCATAAAAATATCTTAAACATATGATATTTTAATCAAAATCGTTAGAGCCATTTTTGAGAAAATTAAAATTTTCGAAAAATCTTCCATGTAAAGGGTACTCTGGGGTGGGGGGATTTTCTTGAAAACCTTCGTGTCGCTTCCTTGGAAGATACTGAATCCAAATACCAAGTTTGGTGTTTATCTGACTGTTCGTTTCTGAGTTATGCTGTTCACAGACAGACACACAGACAGACACACACAGACAGACACACAGACACACAGACACACACACGGACATGTTTCCAAAAATGCTTTTTTTGGATTCAGGGGGTCTCAAAACATGTATTTCCGGTGAAATCTCGGTATCGAAATTTTGGGTGGAATACAATACTTCCCCTACTTACTATACGTAGTAGAGAAAGTAAAAATGTATATCTCTTTAAAACACGAAATTTATTTCAAATAATTTTTTATGCCATAAGCCATTTTCGAGATATCCGCTATTAATGATTCGATTTGATCAATACTTTGTCATTCTTTTAAGTCCTGTCGATTAGAAGAACAAGAATTATTTATATGTCGGTTACAAAACCTTATTTTTCTGTTTACTTCCTCTTGATGGTTTGCAGAAATAGTTTCAGACTGGTCCCGCGGTTCAAACGGTACAGCGTTTGCCTGCTAACTGGATTCCTGGCTAGCATCAAGGAGTTTTTCTTTTAATATGAAGTTTCGGCAGCCCCCTCTGTTCGTCTGTTAAATTAAATTTAGTTTTATTTATGGACGCTCTTTAACTGCTGTGGTCCTTGCGTCCCATTCTATATTGGGCGTGAAAGACTGGTAATTTTGCTCAGAGGCCTCTTTATCAGGCTTGAGGTTCTTTTACGTGCCGTAAATCTGCGACCACCGGCTTTACTTCCCTTCCGAAGGAAGCCATGCTAAGGATTTTTACGCCCGAAAAAATCCATCACCCTCCGCCGGGTTTGAACCCGCGACCTCGGGAACTAGAGGCTAGCATGGTAACCACTACACCACTCCTACAACCCTGAAACAGATGACAAGGAAGATGATGGGTACAGGAAATAAGAGGAAGGAGAGTCGTGATAGAAGATAAACCGCCCCAGCATTCGCCTAGCGATCCGGAGAAACCACCCGAGTGCGGGCCACAGACGAAACCGCCTGAGCCATCCGCTCGGTTTCCTGTGGATGAATCAATGCAACGTTCCATACACTCTTGTGTCTAAAATAAAAACGTGCAAAACAATGGGGGAAGGAGTAGAGGTATTCATGTAACTGAGTTGCGAATGAAGCTGATTTAGCTGACACACTAAATTAGTTTCTGCAACAGTCTGGTTTGGTGACTCACTCACTCTCAGCCATTACATTACCAAAATCTGTGAATCCAGCAGAAACAAATCAGAACTTAAGACATGAGATAATACAGTGCATGGAAATATTTGTTCCCACAAGAATGCTCGTGTTCTTAAACAAAATTCTTTGTTTCCATTATATCTCTGCATTTCATATTCCTTGATTTTTCTTCTGCTTCAAAATTTTAATTGTGTCTAATATGCCTTTGTATTAAACATGTATATTATTATGATGATGATATAATAATAATAATAATAATAATAATAATAATACCTGACTAAAAGAAATAGGGGATATACCTGTGGCATTATCAAGATAAAAAAATTCTGCCAATTAGAAAAAAGTTAATAGTTTAGTTTACAAAAAAGTTTAATAATTAAAACAACAAAAAGTCATAAATGAACTTACTCCTTTTACCTACTTTTCGACATACTCACCAAGTTTCTCAGCACATTCCTCCGATCGTGATACCAGTTTCAATATCCCCTGTTCGTAGAAGTCCGTTTCCTTGGAGTATAGCCATCTGCGGTCTGTTGATTTCACTTCAGCATCTGTCGCAAAGCGTTGGCCGGGTACGAATTTCTTCATGGGACCAAACAGATGAAAGTCCGACGGTGCAAGGTCCGGACTGTATGGTGAATGCTGGAGCACCGCCCAACCAAATTTGGTGACTTTCTGACAAACAGCAGCAGCAACATGGGGGCGAGCATGTCATGAAGAATTTTGGCATCGTCAGCATTCATGTGTTAGCGTTTGTCACGAAGGGCACGACGCAACTTCACCAACGTTTTCATGTAAGCTGCAGTATTCACAGTGGTCCCGTGTTCAGCAAAGTCCACCAATGCAACACCATGCATATCCCAGAACGCCGTCATAAGCACTTTCCTAGCAGGTTGGGTTACTTTGGATTTTTTCTTCACTGCTGAACCAGCATGTTTCTACTCTATACTTGCCTGCTTGGTTTCGGCGTGTGGTGGTATGCCCACAACTCATCACCAGTGACGATTCCTTTCAGAAAGTCATGCCCTTCTGCGGTGTACTCGTCATTATTTGCTGGCCCTTGTGGTTGTCTGTCAGGTTCTTAGGCACCCAGCGAGCACTAACTTTACGAAATTTCAACGTGTCATGAATATCGTACACTGCACCATAGGAAATGATGAACTGTTGTGATAAGGTTCGCAGTTGCACACGCCGGTCGTTCAAAATTGCCGACTCAATGCCTCTGACAATCTGCGGGGTTGCAGCTGTTGCCGGCCTCCCGGAGCGTGGCGAATCACTAAGGTTCACACGGCCCTCTAGGAAGAATGCACACCACCTGGAGACAGTGCTACGGCCCATACAATCATCCCCATACACGCCACGCATGTCCGTGTGAATATTACTCGGCTTATGCCCTTTGGCCCACAAATATCGAACCAACCTCTCTGCTCTTCACACGTGGACGACAGTAACATGCACGCCATGTTTGTTGCTTAGTTCACGCTTCTCTTGCTATAGCTGCACATAAAACAAAAATACCCTCTGTAGTGAAAACTTCAAGCTATACCTGTGTGAAATTGCTACATTCCAACTGCAATACCAAGGCAGACAAAAATTATTGTGCGTTACTTTTCCATCCGCCCTCGTACATCTTCCGCCAAATATATTTTGTTACTTGTAATTATTTGCTGTGAATATGCACCAAATTAGCCGCCTTACTCCTTTATGGAGTTCATGGAGACAAAGTCAGTTCGTAAACTCAGTGATGACACCGGCTAGAGATGACATCTCGCCAAAACGCAGCAATAGGTTGCGGGCGAGTTGTATCTAGGAGTTCCACTCTCGAAAACGGCACAGCTCACAACGTCACCGGTCATGCGAAGGTTGCGACCTACTCACTGATGACTGGATGGGTTACGACTGCAATGCGTCAATCGGCATAGAGTGGTAAACCTGTATATAGTGGTGGCAAGGTAGAAATCGCTATAACATATCGCGTTTTTAACTCCACATATGGTGGGTTTATTAAATCTAATTTTGCAGTGATATTTTGTGGCAGTAGTGGGCGATCGTTATGCGGATTAAAAATAATTTCCCTTCAGAGATCATTTTTAAAAGTTGTTATTACTTTCTCTACTACGTATAGTAAGTAGGGGAAGTATTGTATTCCACCCAAAAATTCGATACCGAGATTTCACCGGAAATACATGTTTTGAGACCCCCTGAATCCAAAAAAAGCATTTTTGGAAACATGTCCGTGTGTCTGTCTGTGAACAGCATAACTCAGAAACGAACAGTCGGATAAACACCAAACTTGGAATTTAGGTTCAGTATCTTCCAGAGATGCGACACGAAGGTTTTCAAGAAAATCCCCCCACCCCAGACTACCCTTTACATGGAAGAGTTTTCGAAAATTTTAATTTTCTCAAAAATGGCTCTAACGGATTTTGATTAAAATATCACATGTTTAAGATATTTTCATGACAAATGAAATGTATATCTTGAATTTTCTGGGAATGTCTCCAAAAGTATTCTTTATTGTGAACGACTTTTGCATAACCGGTAAACCATAAGAGATAGACAAAATTTTACCACACAAAAAATGTAGATCGCGTTAAAATACACAATTTATGTCATATACATTTTTTTGAGTGAACCATTTTCGAGATATTGCTTGTTATTCTCTTAAATTTTCCAATACTTATTTTCTCAAATGGGAATTCGTTATTCATTTTTTTTGTCTTGGATATGCAAAGAGTATTATTCTGTGGGAAAGGGAATGGTGCTGCACCTAGCAACCAGATATGTATGTGCTTAAAGGCTACTGTATTTCCAAATTGCCCTTGTAAATATATATTCCCCTTACATCTACAAGGAACTTATCAATAAGATAGACTCTGCAAATGTTTATCTCGATTAACATGAAGTAGATGGAGAATAAGCGTTTGTAAAAATAGTTTGTACAAGAGTAGAGAAAAGTCATGTGAGTGTAACACATCAGAATTTTTTTTCTCTCAGCCACTCAGAGGTGGATTTCAGGTGCATAAATATTTTTACTGTAAATGATTAGAGAACTGGTAATTATATATATATATATAATATACACACAAATAGAACGCATATAAATAGAACAAATTAATCTCGAATGTCACTAATTAAGTGCAAATCTTGTGAACAAAACGTATTCTTATTTTCAAAAGCTGTAAACGTCATCAGGTTCTACGAGAAAGTTTTGTGAATATGTTTGCATAATATGGAATTCTAATTGCCCATCTCGTGAAAAAAAATAATACAAATAAATTTGCCTTGAAAGATATTGTGCTGATACTTTTGTAAAACGCAACCTTATTAATGTATTCGTGTGAGCCATTTACTGTTCCTTGTCAGGCAAAACATTATTAATCTTACGTGACATTTAATCGGGGAGTTTGGCACTGCAAATGCTGAAGGTTATGTAGAATGACCTTAAAGAAAAAGTACTGATTTTGAGTAATTGTCGAGTAATTTTCCTTACGTAGCCAATTAGCCGTAGTAAGGAAGTGAAACATTAATAACGCTCCGTGTAAGGATCGTTGTTTCAATAATTAAAAGCTATTTGTAATTTTCTCAGCAAAAATTCGACTTATCTCACGTAACAACTTTTTATTAATTATGCCTCCAGGAGCCAAAAAAATACGGACTTAATTGTATGAACTCGAGAGAATTTATATCGTGTTCTTTGGTAGATTCATTAGAGGAAATAATTTTGTCGATGGATTATTTGTTCTGGTATCCTTTTTACTTTCTCTACTACGTATAGTAAGTAGGGGAAGTATTGCATTCCACCCAAAAATTCGATACCGAGATTTCACCGGAAATACATGTTTTGAGAATCACTGAATCCAAAAAAAGCATTTTTGGAAACATGTCCGTGTGTGTGTCTGTCTGTGTGTCTGTGTGTCTGTGTGTCTGTATGTCTGTGTGTCTGTGTGTCTGTGTGTCTGTGAACAGCATAACTCAAAAACGAACAGTCGGATAAACACCAAACTTGGTATTTAGGTTCAGTATCTTCCAGAGATGCAACACGAAGGTTTTCAAGAAAATCCCCCCACCCCAGACTACCCTTTACATGGAACATTTTTCGAAAATTTTAATTTTCTCAAAAACGGCTCTAACGATTTTGATTAAAATATCATATGTTTAAGATATTGTCATGACAAATAAAATGTATATCTCGAATTTTCTGGGAATGTCTCCAAAAATATTCTTCATTGTGAACGACTTTTGCATAACTGGTAAACCATAAGAGATAGACAAAATTTTACTACACAAAAAATGTAGATCGCGTTAAAATACACAACTTATGTCATATACGTTTCTTTTGTTGAGTGAACCGTTTTCGAGATATTGCTTGTTATTTCCTTAAATTTTCCAATACTTATACTTTTTCTCAAATTCGTTATTCATTTTTTTTATGTCCTGAACATGCAAAGAGAATGGAATTCGCCACATAGCAACCAGCGTTAAAACATTTGACTATCGCTTAAAAGCTACCATATTCCCCTTGCATCTACAAGAAAATTACCAATAAGATTGACATCTCGATATCTCGATTAACATGAAGCATATGGAGAATAGGCGTTTGTAAAATTAGATTGTACAAGAGTAGAGAAAGTCATGTGAGTGTAACACATCAGATTTTTAATCTAGTAATTCTAGTTGTTCATTTCCTAAGCCACGGTCCAGTCTGTGGAATTTTCTGAGAGTATTAAATTAGTGATATATACCTACTCCCCAGGAAGTAATATGGGTCAAATATTACAATTTCTTTATTTTTATATTAACTTTCCAATTATTTGTTTAACTCTTTATAGTGTACCGGTATCACAATAGCTACTAAAGAGCCAATTAACAAAGCCTCTTTGCGAAGCTTTCCAGCGGCATAAAAAGGACCTAAATATTTGAAATTCAGCTCTTATTTAAAATTGAGAGGATGGTGATTGTTTTAGGGGGGGGAGATGCGCCATAGTCTTTGAGGCAGTATTTTTATCACTTAAGTCATATCAGTCCAATTATATAATATAAAAATTGCACTGGCCTGCGTGCGGTGCTCTGCCCTGTTTCCGGGGGCCCCTCCGTGGTACATACCTTTACCTTTACCACCCATAGGAAACACATTCAAAGTCTATCAAGAACTATAGTCCAGTAACTCGATTCCTTTCATTTCTTATCTAGCATAAAGTTAAATGCAAAACTTAAACATTTAAAAGAATCGAAGGTTTATCTAAAACTATTAGACATATTTCGAAACTATCGAGTATTGAGATATCGACGATATAAAGGTTCCATCCCTATTGTAGTTCCTTTTGTACATTTCCAAAAAGTATCTTTTGATACATCACATTATGCCATGCAGTATGAAATTGCCTTTCTTTTTTCTTCTTTTGATGCAACAATTACAGCACTCGATTAAAATTGCAATAAATTAGTTCATTTTATCTGCGTTAATTTACTTCAATATTCTTGTATCCCCCACACTTTGTATGCCCACAAAAATGTCTCTGATGGCACAATTTCACCCTGCGGGCGGCCTTGGTCTCAACTACAATTTAATTTACACGTTACTTTGTTCTTGACCTAAAACTTAATTATGTACACAACAAGCACCCACAAATACAACCCTTTCTTTTGTCAGATAACGTATGTGTTATTATTGGGAGCTACTGCAGTTATTTCAAATTGTTCATACTCATAACTATCACGTAACAGATGCTATTACCATTTTCAAGGCTGTCTGACTAAAGTTTTGTATACTCAAGAGCCACTACTGGAAAGAGGGGAGAGACGGAGGGAAGGAGAAGGAGGAAGGGACAATGATGGCAAAGATAAAGGTAAGGACGAACGGAGGGGGCCCCCGGAACCGAGGCAGAGCACCGCACTGGCCTTTTGTACCTCTAACGTGACCCCAGGGAGGGAGGGAGGGATGAGGAGAGAAACCCGAAGAGCGACCAATGCTTCCAGAGTGAACGCCTCGAATGCCGCCCGAGTCCACTCTATTGGGCCCTGAGCCTTCGGGGGTCCCCGGAAGGAGCTCCGACTCGAAAGTACCCAGAGGCGGGTTTCAGCCGAGCAGGAAAATATATGTATATATGTCAGGATGAAACCTCCGCAGAGCACACACCCACCGCCCAGGGGCAACCCGACGAACACCGATGAAGATGATGGTACAGGAAATGAGGGGCAGAAAAGTCGTGGTAGAAGATGAACCATCTCAGCATTCGCTTGTCGACCTGGGAAAACCACGAAAAACCCATGGTAGGAGTGGACGGTCGCCAGTGATCGAATCCGGGACACGTTATTCAGACGCCACCTTGCTCGGTGGGGGAGTGAGAAAGGACGGTATGCAAGGAGAGAAAGATAGGGTGAGATGGAGAGAAAGAGAAGATTGTCTGCATTTAATGCACAGTTCCGCTAGTAGAGAATGTAAATGTTTTATTTCAGCCACCTATGGAGGTTTCTGCTGCTGTAAATTCGTTTGGCAGACGTTCCGTTTCCCACAGCGCTAAATACCCGCCACAGCAGTAGGCTGCGGAGGATTAAACGTGGAAGCCATCATAAAATAGCCCGGAGATCGTACCGGCTCTACAATCAATTAAAAACAAACAACGATGTGTTTCACGCGTTGCTCTGTTGCTGCACGATGACAAACCCGAGTTTTTCGTTCCGCAAACATGCATTCCATTGTTTTCGTTTAACAAACACGGTAGTCCTGCGTGTTTACCTTTGTAGAAGACGAGCATTCTCTGAAAACACGTCACAAACGTTCCCTCCGAATACCCATTATCTTGCAGCTACATAATTGTCATACAGTAGCGCTTTCGCTGACCAACACATGTTCAAAGAGAACCTGCCCACATAAACATCCCTGCATCTTGTACAGGATGGACAAAAAATGTGGAGTATTCTTTTCAGCTACTTAAATTGCTACGTTTACTGAACACATGTTGTTATACACGGGGTGAGGCCGAAAGATTTGCAGCTAAAATATTAAACTTAATTACCCCGGCATAAACATTGAGGGACGTAGCTAGAGGCAACCAGAAAGGTACCAAGAACTTTCTGCACAAAACCAAAGCTAGGCGTGGAATATTTTTAAATAATTACATTTTAATTCACATTTTGTTCACGTGTATTATAAATCAAGGTGCTCTACATGGTACACAAAAAGGTTACATACAAAACATGGGTATATGCCCCACGCACGCACACCCATCACACATACACCCGTTACCTCCGAAGTCTTACATTAGAGTCACGCTACTCTGGCTACAACTAGACCCACGCTATAACACACACACAGCTCTTCCCACAATTGCCTTCACCCCCAAATAGTAAATGGAATTGCCGCGCCAGACGATAATTAACACACAAACACAACAATTAGCTCAACAATATTATATACCGCAATAATGTGCCCGACGCGACAATACACACATATACACATACATTACAATATCACTAAACATTTTGCTAACAATTATTAACAAACCTAATGCACTACATTCACATGACTTCCCTACCCATTTTTCTACAAACTACTCTTATAAAAGAGAACAGCTGACAGAGGGATACAGCGGACTGAATTAATAATCACATCCTGATAAGCTGCCTTAGAAACTCCGTACCCTTTGCATGGACACCAGAAACAAGCGAATGGCGACTTACCACTTCAAAAAATTATAAAATATTTGAAAATTAAAACCAATAACCAGTGGCAGTTGCTGTATAACAGCACAAGAGCACGTCAAGACCCTAACTTTTGACACCTTCAAAGTTATTGCTTATTTTTACTTTCTCTACTACGCACATAGTAGCTAGAGAAGGTATTGCATTCCACCCAAAAATTCTACATCGAGACTTCACGCGAAATACATATTTTGAGGTCCCCTGAATGCAAAAAAAAAAACATTTTTAGGAAATGGTCAGTGTGTATCTATGACGAGAATATCTCAAAAACGAAAAGTCCGATAAATACCAAGCTTGGTATTTCGGTTCAGTATCTTTCAAAGATGCGACACGAAGATTTTCAAGAAATTCCCCCACCCCAGGCTACCTTATACATGGAACATTTTTCGAAAATGTTGAGTTTCTTAAAAATCGCTTTAGCGATTTTGATTAAAATATCATATAGTTAAGACATTTTCATGATAAATAAAAAGCATATCTTAAATTTTCTGGGAATGTCCCCAAAAGATCTCTTTATAGTGAACGACTTTTGCATAACTGGTAAACCGTAAGAGATAGACGGCATCTTTTCACACAAAAAATATAGAGCTCGTTAAAACACACAATTACGTATGTCATACGTTTTTTTTTTTTTTTTTTGCAGAGTGAACCATTTCCGAGATATTCCTTGTTATTTGTTTGAATTTTCCAATACTTATACTTTTTCTCAAATGGGAATTCGTCATTCATTTTTTTTTCTTTCTTTCTTTTTTATGTCCTGGACATGCAAAGAGAATGGAATGCTCCACATAGCAACCAGCTCTTAAAATATTTGACTATCACTTAAAGCCTACCATATTCCTCTTGCATCTACAAGAAAATTAGCATTAAGATAAATTTCTACAAATATTTATCTCGATTAACATGAAGTAGATGGAGAATGAGCGTTTGTAAAAATAGTTTGTACAAGAGTAGACAAAGTCGTGTGAGTGTAACACATCAGATTTATATAAAATGATGCGCGTGTGTCTGTGTTTGACTGTGAACATTACTCAAAAACGAAAATTTGGATAAACACCAAATTTAGTATTTAGATTTATTGCATTCTAAAGATGCGATATGAACATTTTCAAGAAAATCCACCACCCCAAACAACCCTTTACACGAAAGACTTTTCGAAATGTTTATTTTCTAAAAAATGGCTCTAACGATTCTGTTTAAAGTACCATAGCTTAATGATATTTAGATGACAAATAAAGTGTAGGTATATCTTGAATTTTCTGGGCATAGCCTTTGAAGTCCTCTGTACAATCTTATGTAACTAGTAAACATTAAGCGATAGATGAAAACATACTAACACAACTAGATATCATTAAAACACACGTATCATTTCAAATAACTTTTTTGTGGCATCAGCCATTTCCGAGATACTCGATATTAATGGTTCAAATTGTTCATTATCTGGTCATTCTTTAAAGTCTTGTCAACATTCAGTTGTCTCTCGCGATTGTATGCAAACAGTGTGAAACTTTAAGGCAGCGTATAGCGTCCAGAAACATTTGATTACCGATGTTTCCTTTGTATCTATAACGTATTGTAGCTATTTCTGGAAACGTTTATTTGGATTAAAATGAAGTAGATAGAAATCAAATATCTGATATGATACATTCACATGACTTTCACTGTCCTCTATATTTATAAGTGGGTATACAAACTATTCTTTTTAGAGCTTATTTTTTATCTACTACATTTAATCCAAATAAACCTTTGCAAAAATAGCTACACTACACATTTCATTATATATACAAAGAGAACAACGATAGTCAAATGTTTAAGAACTGGTCGCTATATGCTGCCTTAAAATTCCATACTGTTTCCATGACATCGCGAGAAACAACTGAAAATCGATGGGACTTTTAAAGAATGCTAAGTATTGAACAATCAGAACCTTTAATAATTGAGGCAATATTTTATATCGCAACACTGTGAATGCCAGAGTGATTGTAGTGTAAATTAATATTATTGTATGTACAGGATTTTAGATGTTTGTTAGCCATAAGTATTGTTAGGAAATAAGTTTACACGGCCTCACTGAAACTGACAATAGAAGTGGGTAACAATAAACCGAGGGGGTGAGTTGTTTATCACTAAGAAGAGACAAACAAATGACGTCAGGGTAGGGTGCCTTTTTTAGAAAATGAGGGAATATCTTCCCTATAGTAGTAGTGATTGGCTGGCCAAAACAGACGCTAAAGTGGGCGTGATTTGGTAACCAATAGCAGCTCTATTATAATGTTTAGGCAATTCGAGGTGAAGGGGTATATATTCTCGAGCCATAAACAAGTATCGCACAGTTCGGAAGAATCTCTCACGAAGTACACGTCACTCAGTCCTAAGGAATCTCTCACGAGGTGCACGTCGCAAGGTTAGTTACAAAATGTGAAGTACGCGAAGTAATTGGTACGCGGCAACTAAAACGACTGTAGTTACATTCGGAAATATCACAGTTTCAGTCAGGCGTGTATAAAGATTAAACATGTAAATTATTAATTAAGTGTAACGGCAATAAAAGTGTAGAAACAAATTATTCTATCAGTGTTATCTTTTAGTAACAAGTCCTTTCCGTTTACATGTCCTGCTTAGAGACACTTGCTCGACTGAGTTGTTATAGTTAGTTGGAGGACAAAGAACCCAAATTTAAAATAATAAAACAAGAGGGCTCAACAAATAAGATAACACGAGACATGAGATCTGCGACATAATGGATATTGATGCAGTAATTTGTATCACAAATTACTTAAATGTAAATAATGATTGTAATATGAATATGCATTTTTATGTGACATTGATTTGAGATGTATATTGATTGTAATTATTGTTGAGAAGTAAGTTTATACGGCCTTACTGAAACTGACAATAATAGCGTGCAATAATGCAGCGAGGGGGTGAGCTGTTTATCATTATTGGAAACGAGGAAGTTACGTAATATTGGCGCGTTTTTCTTTTAGAATCTTCTGGAACATTTCCCTAGAGCATATGTATTCATAATTTTCATTGGATATAAAAATAGACGCTAATGTTGGCGCGTTTTATTAGCCAATTGCAGCTCAGTTATAATCTTTAGGCATATCGGGGGGTATGAGTATAAAAAGGTAGGTTAGAGGTAAAGACCCCGCCAGTTCATCAAAATTCTTTGTACACTACACGTCGCATTCCCGTCAGTTCGTCGAAAGTATTTGTACGGCACACGTCGGATATCAATTTGCAGGTTACGCGTAACAGAGTTATGAAAAATCTCAAGTGTTATAAAGTTAATTCTACAAAAAGTTGAAGTACGTGAATTAAGAATTATCAGTAATGAAGTTATTATAACAGTTTCAGTTTGGCGAGTGTCAAGATCAATGTGTAAATGTGATAGTTAACGTGTTCGACAATAAACGTGTAAAACAAATTTCTTCATCAGTGTTATCTTTGGATAAAAGATTCCTTTCCGTTTACACAACCTGTATAAAGAGATGTGCTCGACCCAAAAGGATAATAGCTAGCCGGAGGACAGTAAACCAAAATTAAATAATATAACAGTAGCATTCTTTCAAACAAACACTAATACTACCGCAAATTGCTAACACCAGATGGAGCTACAAACCTAACAAATGAATCACGTCACAAGATGGATTCACCACGTGGAGTAAACACACATACACAAACATTTAAATTATACCGTCGCAAATTGGCTCCCAAACGTGGGGCGCAATAAATCAACAAATTAAATATAACATAAGAAGTATACCACTTCAATATCTCAGAAACGGCTTACGCCACAGAAAAACTTATTATAAGTAAGTTGGATGTTTTGAAAAGATCTACACATTCTGTATGGTGCGTTTTTGTCTATCGTTTAACGTTTAACAGTTATACAAGATTACACAAAATTCCTTCCGAATGAAGATTTTATAGACCATTCCCAGAGAATTCAAAATAGGTATACATTTTATTTGTCATGTAAATGTCTTTAATTTATGGTATTTTAATCAAAATCGTTAGAGCCATTTTTTAGAAAATAAAAAATTTCGAAAAATCTTCCATGTAAAGGGTAATGTGGGGTGGGAGACTTTTCTTGAAAATGTTCATGTCGCATCTTTGGAAGGTACTGAACCTAAATATCAAGTATGGTATTTATCCGACTTTTCGTTTTTGAGTTATTCTGTTCACAGACACACAAGGACCTTTTTCTAAAGATGCTCTTATTTAGATTCAGGGGGACCTCAAAACATGTATTTCGGGTGAAATCTGGGTGTTGAATTTTTTGGTGGAATGCAATACCTTCTCTACAGGGCCGCATTTAGAGAGGTGTTTCTAGGGTTCAACCCCCCCCCGAAACTTCTGACAGTTTTATTTATTTCAATTCATAGCAAACCAATATGGGAAAATGTCCTTGAATAACAGTTGGTCTATTGCTAGTAGCACATTTACAAGAAAAAAGGAAACATAACGTCGCCTTACATAGGTAAGGTGACCATGCATCCCGGGTTTCGAAGCAGTCTCTATCTTTTGTGCTGTAAGGTGGAATATCCTCATTCTGGTGAGGTTTTCTTGTCTATATAATGTCTCCAAGCAATTTTTTTATTCACGTAACGTCTATATATTACGGAGTTGGTACATGGTAACTGTGTGGGGTACTGTTAAGTTTAGATCTACTTGTGGAAAACCCCGAATTTTTTTTCTGGGTACGGGCATGCTTCTCTATCTACTATGTATATGATAGAGAAAATAATAAGCCTTAGTAAAAGTAGTTTGTAGTAGAGAGGGTGGAGGAACTCATTTGAATGTAACATGTCAGATTTTTTAGAATGATTCTAGATATCCTAGTGCCCTGATAACACTGACAGTGGTAACTGCCAGTATATGTCTCCGACAGGATATAGCGAGCCCCTTGCAAATAGCAGATTGTAAACATAACCCCCACCCCTTCTGGAGTCGTATGAAAGGGATCAAGGGGGCGATGTCAGCGTCGGCAAAGCCTGTGAATCCCAGCATCTTATGTGCCCAAGAGAGGTGACTGCCACGTCATGACACCATCTCATGCGAGTTTACGTTACATCGTAGCGAAAATCTCACATCAGCAGCGTGTTTGCTACTCAACAACATGGACATTCCAAAGTCACGGACATTTACATGGTGCCAAGGAAGTTAAGCTTGTCACATATAATACTAGACAAGTTGATAAAACCGCAATTTAAATTCCATGTGTTGCATTCACATGACTTTCTCTCCCTCTATTATTTATTAATGGGCATACAAATTATTGTTATGAAAGCTTATTTTTCTATCTACTTCATTTTATTCCAGATAAATCTTTCCAGAAACAGCTACATTACACATTTCGTTATAGATACAAAGGGAATAGCGCTATTCAAATGTTTTAGAACTGTACGCTATATACTGCCTTAAAATTTCGTAATCTTTCCACGACATTGCGACAAAATAACTGAAAATCGATAGGGCTCTAAAGGAATGGCTAAGTATTGAACAATTCAAACCATTAATAATGATATCTCGGAAATGGCTGATGCCACAAAAAAGTTATTGGTAATAAATTGTGTGTTTTAAGGAGAGATACATTTTTTGTGAAGTGCATTTTCGTCTATCGCTTAACGTTTACAGTTATACAAGATTTTAGAAAATTCCTTCCGAATGAAAGGACTTCATAGGGTATTCTTAGAAAATTCAAGATATAAATTTTGTCTGTCGTATAAATGTCTTTAATATTTGGTATTTTAATCAAAATCGTTAGAGCCACTTTTTAGAAAATCAAAAATTTCGAAATAAGTTCTATATAAAGGGTAGTTTAGGATGGGGGAGTTTTTGGAAATCTTCATGTCGTAACTTTGGAAAGTATTGAACCTAAATACCAAGTTTGGTACTTATGCAAATTTTCGTCTTTTAGTTATGCCGCTCAAGACACACACACGCGGATCTTTTTCTAAAAATGATTTTCTTCGATTCGGGGAGCCTCAAAACTTGTACTTCAGGTTAAATCTCCGTATCGAATTTTTGGATGGAATGCAATACTCCCCGTACTTATAAAAATCAGTAACAAAGAATATCTCGGGAAAGGTTAACCCACAAAAGTTGAGAAGATGGTTTGTTACGTTATTTATTAGTACCACGCTTTGGGCGTCAATTTTAAGTAGTTTGTATTGAAGGAGTTGTATTATATTTCAACTGTTGGGGAGCCGAACTTGAAGTTTGTTTGCAACCGCACGTATGGTAAACAGTTACCGGTAGCCTTCGCCCCAAATGTATTTTGACTGTTTCTTTAAATATTATATATTTATGTTTGCCTCGGCTGTGTCAGTATTATTGTTAGAGACACGGATGTCTTGGCAGAGTTTTGGTACGACTAAGAATGTAGGCTTACACAGATTATAAGTTTTAATTCACTCCTTTTTTATTAATCCTTGACACAAATTAAATAGCACTTCACTGATATATAGAGAGCTGTGAGATTCTTTTATTTAATACTTGCACTTTTTAACACGTATACTATTTTCGTCTCACACAAATACATAGGTAATTAATTTCTCGAGGACACATGTTGCGTCTGGTTATGATCACTGTTTGGAGGCAACTGAATTGATTTCAACCGTCTGAACTTGTAAATTTCTGTATTTCAAGTCTCTGATTGGCTAATCCTAGTCCAATAGAACACCTTCATTTAACTAAAGCTTTTTCTGGTTGTTGATTGGCTATTTCTTTAAACTGTCTCAAAAATTTACATTATTGCTGCTCTATTAATGACTAGTAGCATTTAAACTTCCTTACTCATTATTCCCTCAAGGTTACCTCATTGTTAGCAACTTTAAGCCTATTTTTCTCACAGCTCCTACATTATTAAATTACGTAATACCTTCATATAACATTATTGAACATGTATACAATAATATAAGCACGTGCAATGACTGTTACATACATTTTACAATTTATTACATACACATATTGCTTTAAGGCGGGCTGTTATTGAATTTACATATTATATAATTTGACTAAAATTATTTAAGGGTTAAAAATACTGCCTCAAAGTTTTGTTTCACATAAATTGGGTGTTTTAAGGAAATCTACATATACCTATATGTGTGTGTATGGGGAGGGAGGGTTAAGCTTTCGTCTATATCTTGTGGTTTTCAGTTATGTAGAAGTCATTCAGAATAAAGAGCATTACGAAGGCTGTTCCCAGAATATTCGAAATATGCATTTTATAACATGAGATATTTTAATGAAAATCGTTAGAGGCATTTGTTGAGAATATAAAAAATAACGAAACATTTTGGGGTGGGAGATATTCTTGAAAATGTTAGTGTTTCATCCTTGAAACCAACTCTTCGTTTTACTTTCTCTACCTATACATAGTCGGTAGAGAAGATATTGCATTCCATCCAAAAATTTAATACCGGGATTTCACCGGAAATACGTGTTTTGAGGTGCCCTGAATCCAAATAAGACATTTTTGGAAACATGCCGTGTGTATATCTGCGTGTCTGTGAACGAAAATTCGGATAAATACCACACTTAGTGTTTCGGTTCAGTAGCTTCCAAAGATGCACCACGAAGATTTTCAAGAACATCCCACCTCCCCAAACTACCCCTTACATGGAACATTTTTCGAAAAGCTTTTTAAAAAACGTTCTAACAAATTTTGTTAATACTTCGTATATTAAAGATAACTACATAATAAATAAAATGTATATCTTGAATTTTCTGGGAATTTCCTGTGAAGTCCTCTTCATTCGGAAGGAATTTTATATAATCTTGTTTAACTGGTAAACGTTAAGCGATAGACGAAAACGTACCACACCAAAAATGTAGAGATCTTGAAAAAGCACAATTTAGTCAACATGAGTTTTCTGTGGCATAAGACGTTTCTGAGATATCTGTTATTAAAGGTTCGAATTGTTCAATACTTGTCATTCTTTTAAAGTCCCATCGATTTTCAGTTGTTTCTCGCGATGTCATGGAAACAGTATGGAATTTTAAGGCAGCATATAGCCTCCAGTTGTTAAACATTTGACTATCGCTGTTCCCTTTGTATCTATAACGAAATGTGTAATGTAGCTATTTCTGTAAAGCTTTATTTGCATTAAAATTTAGTAGATAGAAAAATAGGTTTTAGTAAGAATAGTTTGTGCACCTACTAATAAAGATACAGGGTAGAGAAAGTCATGTGAATGTATCAGAATAGATTTTTGAGTTTTTGTTAACCGAGACACACGGACCCGCATAAGGACATTTCTTCTAAAAATGCTTTTTCCTTTCTCTACTACGTATAGTAAGTAGGGGAAGTATTGCATTCCACCCAAAAATTCGATACCGGGATTTCATCGGAAATACATGTTTTGAGGCCCCCTGAATCCAAAACTTCATTTTTAGAAAAAGATCCGTGTATGTAGAGTAGTGTGGGGCAAGTGTACGCACTTAAACTTTTAAGATCTCTGGAACGGTATCTATTTAACCGGTATATGTGAAATTTTTATTATGCATTCTTTATTCTATCGTTTATCACAAACAGTGGTTAAAACCTGTTTTTACATGTCAAAAATAGTTTTATAAATGTTTAATTAAAATGTGACCCATGCGACCTTTTGCCCCATAGATGGGGGTAAGAGTACGCATAAGGTGGGGTAAAAGTACGCAGAAAACACAAATGTTTAATTTTAATGCTTGGTGCTGTAACTTTAATTACATTATAAGAATACATCAAGGACCTTAATCTGACTAATATTGAACTTCATTTATCTAAGAATAAGATGATAACCTACATATAAAAATATTTGAATAAAGAAAAGATTGAAACATTCTCATTGTCTGTCATTTTTAACAATAGTCGCAGATAAATTTTCTGCCTCCCTCATGGTTGGAACAAGCTACATGCCACCATTCTGCACACTTTTGGCACTGAATACCTCTTCCGGTGGTTCAACATACTCCCCGTCGCATCCTGGACAGTGGATTTTCTCATTTGAAGCTGAAGATGACGCTTTGTTTAGGACTGAATGGCATTTGGTCCTTAGGGACCTCATATCGTTTTGTGCATATTTTGATACATCACGCTTGACGTGTTTTGAAGCACTGGATGATTTAAGGTTTGATTCATTCCCAATCTTCTTTTAAAGGGCGAGCTAGTCAGTACTTCCGATTTTTGACTTCTGTTACTTCTCTGTTGTTCGTCTTTCCTCTGCAATTGAAATTGTGTTATTACACGTCCTGGGTTATTTAGTAACCATTTGTCACACATTGCAGAATATAGATCTTTTAATGGCTTGAAACATGATCTGTTAAGGGGCTGCAATCTATGTGAAGTATCGGGAGGAATCGATAATAGATGAATACCATTGTGTCTGCAGTAGACAATTGCTTCCAAGTTTATATGGGATATGTGATTATCTAGCACCAGAAGTATTGGATTCTCCATGCTTCCTCTTACATGCTTCTGAAAATGCTTCAGCCACTCAGAAAATAGCTCACTGTTGATGTATTCACTGTTTGAGCACATCATTATTGAACCTGGTGGAGTTCCGTGCATGGGTTCTTGTTTAGCTCTTTTTCTTGCAAATATTATGGCTGGGGGAACATAATTTCCACTGCGCTGACTGCCAAACAACAGTTGTTAAATTTCCTCTTTCTGTAAAAACAATTGTTCCAACTGCTTTCTTACCAGTAGGTGATACAACCTTAGGAATCTTACTAGGGACAGTGCTTATTCTGATTCATCCATATTATACATTCTTAATAGACGGAACTTGTATTGATCCATCATTTGTTCAAGATTATCAAAAAACAAAGAAACTCCACCAGCTAATTTGCTGTCCTTGTTAAATGGATGGATTACCTTGTTAATGCCAGCAAACTGAAATGCCAGTTCTACGCAAATCCTTCAATGTTAAACTATAAAAGTGAGAGTCAAGGAGTCTGTAAAGCTCTGCCAATTCCTTCTCATGCTGTTCAGTAAACACTGCAGCAAAACGTCCCAACTTTGACACACCGAAACCCTGCAAGAATAGAAATACACATAGGTATAAGATACATATTTTAATTGTATTTTTAACTTGGAAAATGACCTAGAATTGCTTTGATTTGCATTTTAATGTTTTATCTACTATATTAGACAATTTTAAAATATTTGTCTGTAGTATAAATTATATACAATAAAGTAAAAGAGACCATATACCAGTTTAAGTCGTTTTCTTAGTGTTCCTTCGGATATACCAAGATGCTGTACAACATTTTGTTTCGAAGCCTTGTCCTAGCTTCTGCTTTGTCATATGGTTTTCGGTCAGTTTTTCTTTTATATACACTGAAATACAAATTAAGTAAAGAATTATCAAAGAAATATTCATTAGCAACATTATAAATACATGTACAGCGTTTAAATTAAATTTATTGTACAAATGAAACAGTGGGGCAAAAGTACGCGTGCGTACTTTTGTCCCACTCCACAGTTCGTACTCTTGCCCCGTTGTCGTCTTTAACATTTCCCAGACCGTACTGCCATCTGTGGCCAGTTTCACATAATGGCCAAGCCACCACAAGTTATTACAGAAATTTGTCTGAGAAATGACATAATGCTAAAATACCTGTCTCACATTTCTAATAGCTCAATCACGTTTCCAAAACCACGAAAAATAACATCAAGATGAATGATTTTCAATCTTACCTCATAGTTTGAAGACGAAACACACCAGCACAACGAAACTATGTAGAGAGGCTATCGGCCATGTAATTCTTCCAACAGCATACAGTGCTGCCAATTGCACGGCCGTCTTCATATAAATATCCCTTGTGCGTACTCTTACCCGCCGCGTACTTTTGCCCCGCACTACTATATATCTGTGAACAGAATAGCTTAAAAACCAAAAGTCGGATAAATACCAAATTTGGTATTTAGGTTCAGTATCTTTCAAAGATGCGACAGAAAGATTTTCAAGAAAATCCCCCTACCCCAGACTATCCTTTATATGGAACTTTTTTTCGAAAACTGATTTTCTCAAAAATGGCTCTAACGATTTTGATTAAAATATCATATATTTAAGATATTTTATGGCAAATGAAATGTACGTCATGAATTTTCTGGGAATTTCCCCAAAAGTCCTCTTTATTCTCAATGACTTTTGCATAACTGAAAAACCGTAAGAAATAGACAAAATTTTACTGCACAAAAGATGTAGATCTCGTTAAAACACACAATTTAAGCCATATACATTTTTTGTCGACTAAACCGTTTCCGAGATATTCCTTGTTATTTGTTTCAATTTTCCAATATTTATACTTTTCCTCAAATGGAAATTCCTTATTCGTTTGGGGAATAAGCGTTTATAAAAATAGTTTGTACATGAGTAAAGAAAGTCATGTGAGTGCAACATATGAGATTTTTTTATTCAGGCAACCTCAAAACGTGTATTTCCGGGAAAACCCCAATATCCAATTTTTGTGTGGAATGCAATACTTCCTGTATTGGATTGGATTGTGAAATGGGGGTATTCTGCACCAATCCAGGAATGAGAATATTGTAGGGACGCCCCACGAGGGGGCGCCCCCGGGAAAACGCTTATTCTCCATATGCTTCATGTTAATCGAGATGTCAATCTTATTGCTAATTTTCTTGTAGATGCAAGGGGAATTGGTAGGCCTTAAGCGATAGTCAAATCTTTTAAGCGTTGGTTGCTATGTGGCGCATTCCATTCTCTTTGTATGTCTAGGACATAAAACAAATGAATAACGAATTCGAGAAAAAGTATAAGTATTGGAAAATTTAAGGGAATAACAAGCAATATCTCGAAAATGGTTCAATCAACAACAAAAATGTATGTGACATAAATTGTGTATTTTAACGCGATCTACATTTTTTGTATAGTAATATTTTGTCTATCTCTTATGGTTTATCAGTTATGCAGAAGTCGTTCACAATGAAGAATACTTTTGGAGACATTCACAGAAAATTCGAGATATACATTTCATTTGTCATGAAAATGTCTTAAACATATGATATTTTAACCAAAATCGTTAGAGCCATTTTTGAGAAAATTAAAATTTTCGAAAAATGTTCCATGTAAAGGGTAATCTGGGGTGGGGGATTTTCTTGAAAACCTTCGTGTCGCATCCCTGGAAGATACTAAACCTAAATATCAAGTTTGGTGTTTATCCGACTGTTCGTTTTTGAGTTATGCTGTTTACAGACGCACACGCAGACACACACACGGACATGTTTCCAAAAGTGCTTTTTTTGGATTCAGGGGGTCTCAAAACATGTATTTCCGGTGAAATCTCGGTATCGAATTTTTGGGTGGAATGCAATACTTCCCCTACTTACTATACGTAGTAGAGAAAGTAAAAATGTCAATTATAGAGTAACTGACTTACCTTAATATTTTTCTCTGATGAAATATGGTTCCACTTGCAAGTTATGTTTCGTCACAATATAACGATATTGAAGCACAGAGAAACCCGATTTTACACACAAGATTCTCTTGTGACCCGGGCACTGCTGTGTGTGGTGCGCAGTAAATGCATACAGAATAATAGGACCTATACTTTTCGAACAAACATTAAATGCAAGACATACAGGAATGACTTACACCATTTTTTGAAGAGCTGACCGACGTTGAATGTCAGTCTGGATTTTTCCAACAAGACTCTGCTACCGCACATGCAGCTGATGAGTCATTAAAGTTAATTACGGAAATTTATGACGACAGGGTAATTAGTAACGGATTATGGCCCTTCACGATCCTGGGATTAAACTGATTTTTGTCTATGGCAGAACTTTATGCAACAACCCCCCATGCTTTGGAAGAACTGAATGAATACATCAGGCGAGAAATCCACTCAATTTCGAATATTGAACTCCCGAGTGTGAATGAAAATTTTCTAGAATCTGTGGCTAGAGAAGCATCCAGCATCTCTTATGGTAAGCTATGTGCTTATAACTGTAATTGTGACTGTAACTGTAAGAATGTGAGGCGGTTGAGGATAGCAATACTGTTTCGGCGGCAGTCCGAGCTGTACTGGTCGGCGTGAGAACAGCCGTGCAATGGCCGCAGTGTGAGGGAAAAGCACTGTACATCGACAGGTGTTAAACAACCCCTAACCTCATTTTCAAATCCCTCCGTGCAACGCCGGGTAACACAGGTTAATACAAACAATAGGAAAGAAGGCTAACGTTCGTCTCCCTTCACGGATATCGGAGAAGGAAGAGCTAGTTAGGCAAACTCTCCAGGATGCTAAAGTGATCTGAAGCATTTTATCAGGGCTTTATAAATAGCGTGTCAGAAGGTCGTCTCTAGGGAAATCACATGACATTCTGAGAGGCCCTGAAATATAACAATTCCCTTACCACTTGCCACCACAGCTTAAGAGCCTACTTCATGCTACGCTACACTCGTGTGTCTATCATTCATTACTGCCACGTACCAGTAAGTAGAGAAGGTATAGCATTCACCCAAAAATTCTATATTGAGATTCCACTCGAAATACTTGTTTTGAGATCCCCTGAATCCAAAATGAAGCATTTTTAGAAACAGGTTCGTGTGTGTGTGTGTGTGTGTGAACAGCATAACTGATAAACGAAATCTCGAATAAATACCAAACTTGGTATTTAAGTTGAAGGTAGTATTTTAACACTAAAATAATTTAAGTCTGATTATATAATATAAAATATAATAACAACCCGCCTTAAAGCAATATGTGTATAAAATAATATATAAAATGTATGTAACAGTCATTGTATTAATGTTTATATTATTGTATACATGTATAATAATGTTATGTGAATGTATTACGTAATTTAATAATGTAGGAGCTGTGATAATATAGGCCAAAAGTTGCTAACAATGAGGTAACCTTGAGGCAATAATGAGTTGGAAAGTTTAATAATGCTACTAGTAATTCTTGGAAACAATAATGTAATTTTTTAAACAGTTTATAAAATAGCCAATCAAAAAACCAGAAAAAGCTAAAGGTTAAATAAAAGTACTCTATTGAAGTAGGATTAGCCAATCAGAAACTGAAATAGAGCAAATTGTACAAATTCAGGCGCCAGTTGCTAGCAGACAGCGTTCCTAACTGGACGCGAGACGCTTCCTCGAGAAGTTTAATACGTAACCAGTGTGAGACGAAAATTCATTACGGCGAGAATATGAAGTTTATGTGTTAAAAAGTACAAGTAATTAATAAATAATCTCACAGCTCTCTATATCAGTGAAATGTTATTTAATCGTGTCAAGTATTAATAAAAGGAGTGAAGTAAACATTATAATCTGTGTAAGCCTACATTCTTTAGCCGCATCACACCTTGTTCAGAGACACGTGTTTCTACTAATTAATACTGACGCAGCCGAGGCAAACATAAAAATATATAATATTTAAGGAAACATAAAAATACAAAGTTGATTCCTAATCATTGGGGCGAAGACCACCGTAAAGTGAACGTTGGGGCGAAGGCTACCGGAAACTTTGTACCGTACGTGGTTGCAACTACTTCAAGTTCGGCTCCCCAACAATAGAACTACAATACAACTCCTCCTAAAAATAAACCTTCTTCAAAGTTCAGTACCTTACAAAGGTGCGACGCGAAAATTTTCAAGAAAATCCCCTACCCAGAGCCACCCTTTACGTGGACCTAGCGGGATGGCTCAGGTGGCGTCTGTGGCGAACTCCGGATTGGACCCGGAACTTCCGGTGATCACGCACTCTGGCCCAGGGGTTTTTAGTGGTTTATCTGGGTCGACTGCGAATGCTGGGTGGTTCAACTTCTACCACGACTCTCCTCCATCTCATTTCCTGTACCCATCATCCTTCTTGACGTCTGTTTCAGGGTTGTAGGATCAGGCGACGTGTTCGGCGAACTACGACCGGACGGTGGATTGCGCATTGTAGAACTTTCTTACCTGGCATCGCTGCTGGAACTGCTAAATTAGATCTGGGTTCCGCCCCAGGGACTTTGGAGGTTGGTTGCTTGTGGGCAGGACCGGGTGGTATCGCATGCTTTCTATGGTCACATTATTGTTGTTTTCCCCATAAACTTCACAAATGGCGATGAATGTTTCCTGGCGTAACATTTCTGGCATTCAAAAAACGAATCACTGATCTGACTTCAATCGTTCGAGTGTTTTGAACATTTTGAAACGCTCTAACAACAGAAAAACATAAAGTGGCGATCGCTCACAGCTACGTCTGGCTTCCTAAAATCGCGACTGCAGCGCTGCAGCGGCAAGATATTAAAACGATACTTTAAAAACATGCCTCGTATATCTAGTGACTCAAGTTAGAACTTGACTGTGCTGACATGCGGCATCAGCCATCTTTGTTTGTTGGTAACCTGAGTTATGTTGCGTCCCCTATAACACAGGATGTTACTTTAAATGACAGTCAATCCGACTGTTATAATTCTCTTTGATAACATAAATGGAATTAGTGACTGGTTAGAGGAACTCTATATAGCCAACCTCGTCAATGTATTTAATGTTAAATTCGTTCTAAGATCACTGATCTGCAAGCAGTTTTGGTGGTCGATCAATTCTGTCAATTAGGAAAACATCAGAGCCTATATTAGGCGCACGGGAGTTTAAGCTATCCATCATTGAGAATACTTTTAAAATGAGCTAAGTAGTTTCCGAACACATTCGAACAAAAATTCCTCTTTACAAAGCACTAGCTGGCCGCCCAACGTTTGCGACGGTATTAATGTTACATTGTGTTTAACATTAATTGTAGCCCCTCGTTTGGAAGCCAATTTGATGCGGTATTAAGGTTGTGTGCTTCATGTGTTGCCATCTTGTGACGTCACTCCTTGTTTGGTTCGTAGCTCCCTCTGGCGTAGCAATTTGTATCAATTAGTTTCCGAAAGAATTTAAAGTTTTGTATATTGTCCTCCGGCTAGCTATCATCTTATCTTGGTAGAACTTGTATCTCTTGCAGGGTGTGAATCAGAAAGGAATCTTTTATCCAGAAATGATACTGATGAAGAAATTGGTTTTATAACTTTTATTGTCGAACACGTTCACTAACACTTTTTACATATGAATCTGGATACTCGCCAAACTGAAACTGTTTGTAATAACTTCTTACTTATCACTTTTAACTCGAGTACTTCAACTTTGTGTATTTTTTTAACTGTATAATACTTTATAATAATTCTCGTAATTCTGCTGCGCGTAACTTGACGAAATGAAGGACTGGCTGACGATGTGTAGTGTACACGAAATTTTGATGAACTGAACGGCAAGCTACCTCGGGCCTGGCTTATTTATACGCTTGCCTCAAGATACGCCTAAAGATAATAAATGAACTGCTATTGGCTAATAAAACGCGCCAACATTAGCGTCTATTTTACTATCCAATGAAAACCACGAATACATATTGCTTTAGGAAACATTCTAGAAGCTTCTAACGAAAAGGCGCGAAATATTACGTAACTTCCTTGTTCCCGGTAATGATAAACAACTCACCCCCTCGCTGCATTATTGCGTTATTGTTGACAGTTTCAGTAAAGCCGTATATTATTATTTACCAATAATAATTGCAATTAACAAACCTCTGAAATCAATGTCACATAAAAATACATATTCATATTACAATCATTAATTACATTTAAGTAATTTGTGATACAAATTACCGTATCACGTTGCACGGAGAGCTTTTTAAGCTAGAATGACGATTTAATTTACATACCCCGTTCCTTAATAAATTATTGTACAATGAACTATAAGATTTTTATGATGAGTCCTTTACTTTACCCTTTATAAGTGTAATTTCGTAGAGCCCCGTTTATTCTTAATAACGGTTGAAAAATCCCTTGATATTCATGCAAAAGGATGTGAAACATCGTCAGAACGTCCGACTTCCCTCCCAATTCTGGAAATGCTACATAGCCTTTAGCGGTGGAATAGTCATCGGTCGTAATGGTCGAAAATTACTATGCGTTCGATTTATACCCGGACCACAGATCGCGTATATGCGTAGCTCGCAGTGATCTCGATATGTTGCACTAGCGTGAGTGACCCCTCAAGGCTACGTTTATCAGACGTCTTATACTGTAACTGCTTCTGTCTTCTGTTCGAGCTGTAAAGACTGCGTCTCAAACGTGAAAGTTTATTTAAGACATCTGTGTTGTGTGTGAATCACATTAAATTATTCTTATTAGTCCACTGAAATGCCTACCGAAAAATTCACACTTGAACCAAGAATTTTTAATGTACGAGACACAGTAAAAAGCCAATCATGTAGACATTTTCAGGAGGTTTCCTGGTATTTTAGTTTGAAGCAGTACGTTCTAAGTAGCTAAATATAAAATTATAACCATATGTAAAACAAATATTAATAATATTAGGAATAGTATTATTAAATAAGACTGGGAAGTGAATATTACATCTACAGGTGAATGTGGGTTGAAAACACAGTGCCATCAGCGGCCGGAAGTGGAGTGGTTTTTCCCTTATTCTAACCGAGTGAGAAGAGAATACGCTTTGTTAATGTACCGTTAGGTCGCCTGAAAAGCAGATGTGTAGAAAAAGGGTCAATGTTCTCAAAACCCTGATAGTTTCAGGTATCCTATAAGAAAGAAGGTATAAATCAGGTGACAGTGAAATGGGGAGATGGAAATTTTGAAATAAAGAAACAGGAGAGTTCAGAAGACACACTTCTTCTTCGTGGTAGTTCCTTGGAGGTGGTTCTTAAACAATGTGTCGGCGGATAGGTGCGATAGTATGAAGCACAGCAATGAAGAAATGCGCGTGTGTGGTGAGGTAATATCAGGAGTCAGATGTTAAAACGGTGACGGGACATAAACGAGCAGGAAAATGAAACAGCCGTATTAACCAGTAACCCTAGATCCAAGATCCTAGCAAATCCCTAGCTATCATTGAACCCGGGACCATTCCTGCAAATCCCGTACCGCCAAATTGAGATAGAGAAACTGTTAGATGCATGGTTAATAAGTTAAGGACAATGGGATCGCTAAACGTAAGCCTAAGAAGCAAAAATAAAACGTGTTCTAACAGGGGAAAAAATTGATGAAATTGGTGGATCATTCGAACACTGTCCAAAGAAGTGTCGTAGACGTGTTGCATAGCAAAAGGATCTTTCAAAAACTGTTCATAGAACGCTGAACTTTTAAAATTGAAACTCTACAGACTGACTATAGTTCATGAATTACAACTCGTGACGACGAGAAATGTCGAGAATGCCTCAATGCAAATGGACGCCACTTTCAACATAACTTATAACAAAGCCAATAGTATTTATAGTGCACGTTACTATCACTCGTGAGTAAGTAACGCGGGAGATTTAGAACGAAAAACCTCCCGGTGTAATCGGCCCGACAATAAACGAACCCACTGTATTAGATAATTGCAGTTGCTGATATTTTAATCCTTTGTCCTTCTTTTGGTCCCACAGTTATTTAATAACATAAAAGCTACGTAGTTTTCATATAGTACTGTGACTTCGTCCAGCTCTTCTTTTAACTATCACTTCTCCCAATTCCCACTGTTCTAAGTTCTTATCTAGTTCACTTCGCTCACCCTGCGACTTCATAAGGTTAACTAGCTCAATTCTGTCGTCCTCGGTGGTTTAGGAGTACCATGCTAACCTGTAGTTTCAGAGGTCGTGGGTTCAAACCCAGCGAAGGGCGATGGATTTTTTCGGGCGTAAAAACCCTTAGCATGGCTTCCTTCAGAAGGGAAGTAAAGCCGGTGGTCCCGTGTGGTAGATTTATGGCACGTAAAAGAACCTCAAGCGTGATAAAGAGGTCTCTGAGCAAAATTTCCGATCTTTCACGCCCAATATAGAATGGGACGCTGAGAATCACAACAGTTAAAAAGAGTGTCGATAAATAAAACTCAATTTAATGTTATTTCCGTCCCTTCACTTCCTTAGTGACGTAACCTCTTCACGCGGGCGGTTCACTTCACTCGGAGTCGAACACAAGGCCTCCTCAACCCGTCGCTCCTCAGTAGCACGTCACAACAGCCGTCACCAACTCGCTCATGATGTACGGGAAACTCAACCGCTAACTAGCCGACGTAACTCAACTCGCACTCGACTCGCAAATGACTGACTGCCCGCGAGAGCTCTCGCTTATATAGTCAGCGGAATCTTTCAACGAGGTTCTCGAACGTTCTAGAACTATTTCGACAGATTTTCTGGAGGAGGGGGGAGATAGGGCTTACAGAAGGTTCTAGTTGTCTACCGATAACGCGCCCGATGTTTACACTGGCGAGCAGCCGTTGTGGTGTTTACTCCAACCACCCGGCGCCGACCTCCCGATAACCTTGGACTATAGTCGCTGCGTCACAATACATAGACCCTTAACAGGGATGAAGGTGGTTAATATGAAGATTCCCTGCTCCCAGGCCACCAAGTTAACCGCTTTGGAAAAGAATCATTGTCTGCGAGCATCCAGAAAAATAATATTCTGAGCTGTCAATGATAAAATATCGGTTAACTGATTTTTAATGTTAGCTGGACACAATTTTCCTTCTTTATACCCTGTTATGAACATACAAAGGAAATAAAGTAAAACTTTCTTACTTGACTATTAAACTAAGTTGGCATTGGTATCGTATCGTTTATAAGCAGATTTGATTCTCTTTTGTTTTTCTCTGTGTTAGTTACTAGATCGTGACCATATACACATGTATTGCTTGTAATTAAATATCCGTGACATTTGTCTTATTTTACATGCATTTTTGTGGAGTAACAACAACTATTTTTTCTACTCCATGGCATTCTCAGCTTAAAGTCAAGGCCTTCTTCGCAAGCATGTTCTTTTATAACCACAAGGTGTTCGTACGCAAGTAGAAGGGCTTTGTAAATCCTATATACTCCTTTAATAATTTATGAAATAAAATTAGAAGGTAATTTATAGAGCATGTCCGTCAGAAACAATTGGGCTTTTAAATGCTAAAATAATTATGAAAATAGGTTGAGTGGTTTTTGAGATTACCCCACATACATGCAAATTTTCTCTCCTTAAATATATACTATTATTGGTCTGAGCGGTCGTTTTGTGACTCGGCCACGATCGCGTGTATGTGTTATTCACTTGTACTAGTGTGACCTCAGTATATTCCGCTAGCTCACTAGCAGTGAATGACCCGCTCAGGGCTACGCTTTATCGACTATGAATGTCCACTGTCAGTTGCTGCCTTCTGTTCGAGTAGTAAAGACCAGAGTTTGTTCATTGTGCATCCCAAAAGTGAAAGTTTATTCAAACATATGTGTTGTGTGTGAATTGCTTTATAGAGTATTCTTATTACTGTTGCTGCTCTTGTCTTGTTATTAGTCCACTGAAATGCTTACGACAACTTCACGCTTGAACAAACAATTGTTATGTTTGATACATACGTAAAAATCTTATGTTACACTCACATGACTTTCTCTACTCTTGTACAAAATATTTTTACAAACGCTTATTCTCCATATACTTCATGTTAATCGAGATCTTAATCTTATTGCTAATTTTCTTGTAATGAATAACGAATTCCCATTTGCGAAAAAGTATAAGTATTGGAAAATTTAAGGGAATAGCAAGCAATATCTCGAAAATGGTTCACTCAACAACAAAAATGTATGTGACATAAATTGTGTGTTTTAACGCGATCTACATTTTTTGTGTAGTAAAATTTTGTCTATCTCTTATGGTTTACCAGGTATGCAAAAGTCGTTCACAATGAAGAACCCTTTTGGAGACATTCCCACAAAATTCGAGATATACATTTCATTTGTCATGAAAATATCTTAAACTTGTGGTATTTCATTCAAAATCGTTAGAGCCATTTTTGAGAAAATTAAAATTTTCGAAAAATGTTCCGTGTAAAGGGTAACCTGGGATGGGCGGATTTTCTTGAAAACCTTCGTGCCGCATCTCTGGAAGATACTGAACCTAAATACCAAGTTTGGTGTTTATCCGACTGTTCGTTTCTGAGTTATGCTGAGTTATGCGTACTATACGTAGTAGAAAAAGTAAAAAACTGAATCTTGTAGACAATTTCAGAGGACATTTCCTGGTATTCCAGTTCTAAATACAGATGCTGTCCGATGACTGGTTAATAAGTTTAGGATATTGGTATCGACAAACGCTAAACCTAAGCAGTGAACAAGACAGGAAAAAATTTACGAAATTGGTCCTCGTGGCGACGAGGAATACCAGGAATGCCTCCATGCAGAGGGACACCACTTGTAACAAGGTTAGTACTCATTATATTGCTATTACTATTACTCATGAGCAAGTAACGCGGAAGTTTTAGAATGGAAAAACCCCAGCGCGCGGAGCAAGCATATACCTACGCGATCTGGGCCGAGTCATAAAACGATCGCTATGTGCAATGGCAGTAAATCTCTCACTGACTCTTCAGCTTCCAACACAGAATGGCAAGTCTAGGCTCTTTAAATAATCACCATCAGTTTTACGATTCCTCACTTACAAAATATATGAATTCTTTCTATTTTCTTCTTCGTTCTCGCATTTGCCTATGTTTATTTTAATAAGTTTTATTATTTATTATTATTGGCATCTGAGGCTCACATTCAGAAGATCCCGGGTGCCATTCCACAGGTCTGACCATCCTGACCTTGAGTTTTTTCATGGTTTTCCCAGGTCGGTAGCCGGATGCTAGGATGAATTTTATACTGCAACGAATTTTCCTGTCCCTCATTTCCTCTCATTTCGTTTCCTTTCATTTTGCTGGATAGCAGGGTTAGGCGCGGTGGACGGTGGTGTACGGTGTATGTGGTAAATGTTCTTTGATTGAGATGTGATCAGTCTGGAAGCGTTAGGAATTCCGTTATGCTGCACCAGTTGCCCTTCATACCCTCATCCCTTCCTCCAGGAGGTTTAGTAGCAGCATTAGTTAGTGCTGAAATTGTCCTGCATTTCAAACGCCTATCATCCCTTGACGAGTCGTGGCTGTCACCCTCTGGGGTGGATCTTCTTTCTGACAGAACTTCGACTGACAAGTGAAAATGTAAGGGGAGTGTCAAGTTGTTTTATTTTTGTTAAGCATTATCATTAATTTTTCTACTACGTATAGTAAGTAGGGGAAATATTGTATTCCACCCAAAAATTCCATACCGAGATTTCACCGGAAATATGTGTTTTGAGGGCCCCTGAATCCAAAAAAAAAAGCATTTTTGGAAACATGTCCGTGTGTGTGTGTATGTGTGTGTGTGTGTGTATCTGTGAACTGCATAACTCAGAAACGAACAGTCGGATAAACACCAAACTTGGTATTTAGGTTCAGTATCTTCCAGAGATGCGACACGAAGGTTTTCAAGAAAATCCCCCACCCCAAATTACCCTTTACATGTAACATTTTTCGAAAATTTTAACTTTATCAAAAATGGCTCTAACGATTTTGATTAAAATATCATATGTTTAAGATATTTTCATGAAAAATAAAATGTATATCTTGAATTTTCTGGAAATGTCTCCAAGGTACTCTTCATTGTGAACGACTTTTACATAATTGGTAAACCATAAGAGATAGACAAAATTTTACTACACAAAAAATGTAGATCGCGTTAAAATACATAATTTATGTCATATACATTTTGTGTCGTTGAGTGAACCATTTTCGAGATATTGCTTGTTATTCCTTTAAATTTTCCAATCCTTACACGTTTTCTCAAATGGAAATTTGTTATTCTTTTTTTTTTTTGTCCTGGTAATGCAAAGAGAATGGAATACTCCACATAGCAACCAGCTCTTAAAATATTTGACTATCGCTTAAAACCTACCAATTCCCCTTGCATCTACAAGAAATTAGCATCTCGATTAACATGAAGTAGATGGAGAATAAGCGTTTGTAAAAATAGTTTGTACAAGAGTAGAGAAAGTCATGTGAGTGTAACACATCAGATTATTTTTACTATTTACTGTATTGGACTGTCCAACACAAGCCGAACGCGAAATGAGGGTGACACGACCACATAAAGCGCGGTGGTGTTGATAGAATCCCTCTGAGAGGGAAGAAGGAGAGGCAGGATGTGAGTCGAATCGATATCTCGACCCTTATCCATATTTGAGAAAGTGGCACGCTGCTCCATTAGCGAGGAATATGACGTCACTTTGCCAGGCCTCATTATCCGCACCCCCAACCAATTATTTCATATGGGTGTTTAATCCTTTTCCGAAGGAAGGACAGAACCACACAAAACTTGGTCTCGTCACCTTCCGAAATCTCCTCTCGCAAACCCACGCTCATTTGTTTACCTCAATGAAACATTTCAATGAAATGTAATATGCTTACTTTTAAAAATAATTAAAAAGAGAATGTTAACATAAATGACAAACTAATTAGTAGAATTAATTGTTCTTCCACACAAGCCGTGTGTTGGACAAAGTTGGAAAGGTAGAATCAGACGACTGAACAATTGAATGCAATAGCCGGGATGTGAATTTTTGATTCCCATTAATTGACCTAATAGTGATCGAAACTATGAATTAAAGTACTTACAACATTGTAAGTCGCCATTGTGATATGTCATCTCCTTGTGGTTTACCGGGAAAAATGCGAATTAGTTGGGGAATTTAGTGTCGTACCAACATGTTGCTATGATAGCTCAGTGGTTAGAGCAACCGACGGAGACGGGGAGATCCGTGGCTCGAATCCCGGCTATGGCATTGAATTTTTCAGTCGTCTGATTCTACCTTTCGAGCTAATTAGTGTTTTATATTAATAATGTTTTGTTTGTATTTTTACTCTATTTTATTTTACGTCGCTTTAACTCCCTGGTCATATCGCGACGGATCTGTTGGTGGATAACTCTTGGAACGATATGGGATATGTTATGCCTTCTAGGTCTCATCCCTGTAACCACCCGCTCCGTCACGTGTCACAGAGACCGCATAGCCACCGAATCTTCTATTTCGTGCCTCATCCCTGTAACCACCTGCTTCATACCGTGCAGATGGCGTTAGTGTGCCATCCAGTCCAACCACCGCCCTCACACAGAAAGACGGACAGTTAGCCTTCTAGGTCTCAGCCCTGCAAAATGCCGTCGTGCCCACAGAGACCGCCGTGTTTCATGCCGTGCAGATGGCGTTAGGGTGCCGTCCAGTCTAACTGCTTATTTTTCATTTTACTATTGTTTTAGACTTAAGGTAGAACTTTGGGTCGTGGTGTTAACTACGAAAAAACCTCAGACAGATTGGTCAGCCCACGGGATTTGAACCCGGGACCTCCCGAATGCGGGCCACAGACTTTACCGCCTGAGCCATGCCGCTCGGTTTTAATATTGTTGTTTTAGTTTATACTAATAAAAGCAGAACCTATACCTCTGCTCGCTCTATTGTCTTGAAGAAAACAAGCTGTGAAAACTGTCGAAAATTCCGAAAAATGCAGATTTTTGTGCTGTAATAAATGTTAATGATTTTATGAGGGATGGATATAATAATAATGCAGACGCTAAAACCATTCAATTATCAGCTAAAACAGGAGTAAAGTTTTAAAATCCAAAATCACCTCTCTACCTTAAAAATTTATTTCCATTATTACTTTCTCTACTACGTATAGTAAGTAGGGAAAGTATTGTATTCCACCCAAAAATTCGATACCGATATTTCACCGGAAATACGTGTTTTGAGGCCCCCTGAATCCAAAAAAATAATTTTTGGAAACATGTCCGTGTGTGTGTCTGTCTGTGAACAGCATAACTCAGAAACAAACAGTCAGATAAACACCAAACTTGGTATTTAGGTTCAGTATCTTCCAGAGATGCGACACGAAGGTTTTCAAGAAAATTCCCCCACCCCAGATTACCCTTTACATGGAACATTTTTAGAAAATTTTAATTTTCTCAAAAACGGCTCTAACGATTTTGATTAAAATATCATATGTTTAAGATACTTTTATGACAAATGAAATGTATATCTCGAATTTTCTGGGAATGTCTTCAAAAGTAGTCTTCATTGTGAACGACTTTTGCATAACTGGTAAACCATAAGAGATAGACAAAATTTTAATACGCAAAAAATGTAGATTGCATTAAAATACACAATTTATGTCATATACATTTTTGTTGTTGAGTGAACCATTTTCGAGACATTGCTTGTTATTCCCTTAAATTTTCCAATACTTATACTTTTTCTCAAATGGGAATTCGTTATTCATTTTTGTTTTGTCCTGGTACTGTAAAGAGAATGGAATACTCGACATAGCAACCAGCTCTTAAAACATTTGACTATCGCTTAAAGCCTATCAATTTCCCTTGCATCTACAAGAAAATTAGCAATAAGATTAACATCTCGATTAACATGAAGCATATGGAGAATAAGCGTTTGTAAAAATAGTTTGTACAAGAGTAGAGATAGTCATGTGAGTGTAACACATCAGATTTTTTTAAAGGCCTTGACTTTTAGTTGAGGATGCTATGGAGTAGAAAAAATGGTTGCTGTTATCCACAGAACACAAAAACCCGTTATATTATATTGTAAAGAATGTTACATACATGGCCATGATGTAACACTTCAACAAACAGAAGACAAGAGTTTAAAAGGCGACAGCCGATCCTGTGTTAGATTTGTTGCTTTATTTGACATTTATCAAATTCTACAGATGTGTGTGTTATGAGACAGTCTCAAAACCTCTGAATAACCTTCATTCCAATTCTCTAGATGTATGCACTCAGGTTTCTGGTGGCAAAACCCTCTAATAACCCTCATGTAAGAAACTTTTGCTTTATTCCCTTTGTGTTTATGTTGATATCACGCTTTCGTGAGCAGGACATGCTAAATAATCGTGTAAAAAGAGAAAACTTCTAACATTAGAAATCAGTAAACCGGTATTTTATAATTATCAACTAGATTATTTTTCTCGATGGTTGCTGACTACGCGTCTTTTCCAAAGAGGTTAACTTGGTGGAGAGCGGAATCCTATTTCGTTGTATATGTTAAGGGTTTATGCATTGCGTGAAAATTATGTAGCTTTTGTTATTAAATAACTATGGGACTTAAAAGGGTACCACTCCCGTATTTATCAATTAAGGTTTTACAATAAATTAAGGTATGCCGTCGCTCCGCACTTGCGGCCGTCAGCCTATTCCACCCCATTTCTTACAAATAAAAATAAAACATCCCTCTGCTACGCTTTGCGGCTTAAGGATCCTCAATTCCTCGACAATGCTTTGTGACTTAGGGCCGCGGGATGTTGGCAGCAGAAATGGACCTATAATGCTTTGAATAAAGTAATCCGTATATTAATGGTTTATAATGAACAGTTGGGGTTTGTTCATTAAATATGTTGTCATGTTGTCTGCATTCATACTTTGCGTTGGAAAACGCGTTCCATGGGGCACTATTTATATTTTGAGCCTAATAATTAAAACAAAGTAATTTCTGCTTAAAAACTGCTTTATTGTTTCTCAAAATATTCTCCTTTATAATCAATACACTTTTGCATCCGTTTGAACCATTTGTCAAAGTATTTATTCCAGTCTTCTTGAGACACCTCCAAAACATGGTTTTTGAAGGCATCAACGGCTTCTTCTGCCAACGAAAATCGTTGTCCACGCAATTTATTCTTGATGTTCGGGAACAAAAAGAAGTCATTGGGTGCCAAATCAGGACTGTATGGCGGATGACCCATCAATTCGATTTTTTGAGCCTTGAAATACCCTGTTGTTAAACGAGATGTGCGCGCGCTCCCATTGTCTTGAAGAACGATCCTACGGTTCTTGTTGGTTTTCCTTACTTCACCAAAGACTTCCGGCAAACAAATGGTTGTGTACCATTCGGCATTGACCGTTTTACGTTCCTCTAAAGGCACTGTTGCCACATGACCAGTTTTGCTGAAAAAGCGACCATTTGCTTCGAAGTGGTTCGAGTGCGAACCACTTTTGTTGGATTTGCTTCATCTTGAAACACCCATACTGTCGACTGCTGTTTACGTTCCGGCTCATACGCATAGATCCATGGTTCGTCACCTGTTACAATCTTATATACGTCTTTTGAGGCACCGCCATTGTATTTTTTGAGCATTTTTGTACACCAATCGACACGAGCATCTTTTTGAGACTGCGTCAAATTATGTGGGATCCAACGAGAGCAAACCTTTTTCACGGCTAAATAATCATGCAATATTTTATATATGCTGGTGAAACTAATGCCTAGGGTTGGCTCAATCTCACAATATGTCGCACGACGATCTTTCATTATTAGTTTTTGCACAGCATCAATGTTTTCTGGCACAACAACTGATTTTGGACGACCTTCACGAACTTCATCATTGAGCGAACGGCGGCCACGATTAAATTCGTTATACTAGCGTTTCACAGCGGCAAAGGATGGAGCTTCGTCGCCAAATGTGGAAGTTAGTTGATTGATGCACTCTTGTCTTGATAATCCACGTCGAAAGTCGTAATAAATCATTGCACGAACATTTTCACGAGTTAATTCCATGTTTTTGTTGACACACAATTTTCAAGTTAGTGTAAACAAATCAAATGACGCTCTATTGACAAAATGTTTGAAGTAGATTATAGTCGAAAATGTCAACTTTCCATTGGAAACGTCAAATGGCACCTACAATATTCAGGGTTGCCAAGGCTCAAAATATAAATAGTGCCCCTCGTAGCCAGTATTATATTTGTGTTCTGGAATAAAATAGTAAGAGATATCCGTATGTTTATACAAGTAAGAGTATAGTCATTCCGAGCCACTGATAGATACGGGAGTATTGCCCCAAAAAGAAGGTACAAAGGTTTAAAACTTAACCTACTATAATTATGTAACAAGTTACTCGGTCATTACGATCGAGGATTCTTCCACCACCAAAGGCTATACAGCATTTCCAGAACTTGGAGCACTGTCTTGGGGAGGTTCAGGAAGTCAGACGTTCCGTCGATGTTTCACATACTTTTGCGTGAATATCAGGGGATGTTTCATCCATTACTAGGAATAGCCGGGTCTGTACGAAGTTACAATTATAAGGGGTAAAGGGGTAATCATAAAAATCCTATACATCCTTACAGGGGGAGGGGGGTAAATGAAATAATTTCGTCAATCGAGCTTAAAAAGCTAAACGTGCAACACCGGACAGCCAGCTAGTACCTTGTTGTCCTCCGTGGTCTAGGGGTACCATGCTAGTCTCTCGTTTACGAGGTCATGAGTTCAAAGCCGGCGGAGGGCGATGGATGTTTTTTCCGGCATAAAAATCCTTAGCATGGCTTCCTTCGGAAAGGAAGTATAAGCCGTGGTCCCGTATCGTACGTAGATTTACGACGCGTAAAAGAACCTCAAGCCTGATAAAGAGGCTTCTGAGCAAAATGTCCAGTCTTTCACCCCAATATATAGGGTCTTTCAACAAGAGTGTCCTATCTTTGAACTTAAATAAAACATGTTCTATAAATGATAGAGGTTTATTTCCTTTTTTATTTTGGAACATAATTAATGCCATTACGTGTGGAAGAGAACATCAGTTAAGTGGGCGCCGCGACTTCGTTGGGTTGCGCGTATACGGTTGACCCAATTTTCAGTGACAGAAGAACGTAAATTAGGTCCAACTACACGAATAACACGCGTGATGCTATTCATAAGATCATTTACTGTTTCTGGCTTGTTGACATAAACTCGAGATTTAACATAACCCCACAAGAAGTAATCCAACGGCGTTAAATCACATGACCTCGGGGGCCAGTTAACATAACCACCACGGGAAATGATGAAACCTCTGAACTTCTCCTTCTAAAGATCGATTGTTTCGAGAGCAGTATGACATGTGGCACCATCTTGCTGGAACCAGATGTTTCTGAGATCCATACTATCCAATTGAGGCCAAAAATAGTCCCTCATAAGAGCCCGGTATCTTTCTCCATTGACAGTTAGAGCTTCTCCAACTTCATCTTGGAAAAAATATGGACCAATGATTCCACCATACAGTAACCTTTTGGGGATGAAGTGGTCGATCTGAATCTGCATTGGATTATGATTGCTCTAATAGCGGCAATTTTGTTTGTTAATACAACCATCCATCCAAAAGTGAGCTTCGTCGCTGAAAATGATTTTTCGACAAAAATCCGGGTCAGCTTCCAATTGCTCCATGGCCCAGTCAGCGAATACACGGCCCAACCTATCGTCGTTGGGCTTTAGTTCTTGTGTTAACACCATTTTGTGAGCGTGAAACTTCAAGTCCAGATGCAGAATTCGCCAAGTTGTGGTCGTTGAAAGCCCCAATTCTTGCGCTCGACGAGCAATTGATTTGTTTTCGTTCTTGCGAACACTCTCACGAACGGCGCCTATGTTTTCGTTGGAGCGCTTACGTCGATTACGTAAGGCGTTCTTTGATCGCTGACAGAAGCACTTCTTTCAAATTTATCGATCAAACGCCGAATCGTTCTCTCGCAGGGACGTTTATGCACACCGTAAACTTCACGCAATACACGGAAGGTTTGGCGAACAGATGATCCATTTTGATAATAAATTTTTACAATTTCTACGCGTTGCTGAATGGTGTGACGTTCCATGGCTATTTGTCAATAACAACTGTAACCACATGCAAAAAATGACTGCTGTAACTCAATAGCAACAGCAGCTATCACATGTTAAAGAATGGGACGCTAAGAACCAAAGTATTTAAAACTCAGTACAATTCACCTAGTACCTCATCGTATTTCTTAACTGGACTGCGATAGCTAATTTTCAACCCCTTATTACTGGAAATTTTCACGGAGTTTCATATTTAAAGCGTGAGGCACAGAAATGAATGTTAAGATTTAGAACCCTAGAACGACAGTCCGTCTGAAGCCCTGTGTACTTTTAATGTTTCACCTAACAAGCAGCTCGCTTTAAAGACGACTATCTGGAGACAAAACTGAGATGGGTGTTGGGTTTCAGTACACCCCCCCTCTCTCTCTCTCTCTTTCATTCTTGAAGCTGCTAATTACCAAGTACGCCCCAAGGATTATCCTTGTGTTCATTAAGCGCGCTGATTACCAGATTTAAAGACTGTTGGCTTCTGCTGCTTCTAAAATTCAGTTTTCGTACTTCTATAATGTAATTACTGGCGTTTACGCCGGCTATATCTTGATTAATGATTGTCTACAAATAAAAGTGTTAAAGCACTCATTCAACACGTCTAATCAAATATATTCGAATCTTTGGACAGCTACATCCACAAGACTGCAGCAAAAGCATGCTTCAACCGCTAACCGACATTTTACAGACAATCTTTCTTCCCGTGAGATCAAAGAAAGGGGAAACCTTATCACTGAATGAATGACCAACTGTGAGAAAACCCTATAAGATAATTATAACTTTATTATACGCAGAGAACGAGAAACCATGAAGAAGGTTCAAGTTGAGTATGGCGTTCATGAAACCCAATACATTCTATACGATTAATAAAAATCAATCAAAGCATTTTTAACATCATTATCGGAGACGCAGCCTAACTCAATGGCTGATGCCGCATGTCAGGACGGCCAACGTTCTAACTTGAGGCACCATAACTACAGAAATCACCAGACAACCTATTTACGCACTAATTCGGTCTTCTGCTAGTATTATGAGTGTCACATCATATATGCCTACTGCTCTGTAATGTTCTTCTTCGGTACAAAGTTTTAATCACCACCCTCCTTCTCCACCATAATCGCTGATGACCTAGAACCTGATGTAGCGTAGTGTTAAATTAGGTTCTGAACCGTGCAATGGACTTAATTTATATACACATGTATATGTTATCAACGTTGCAAGTTACTGTACTGCAAATATGAAGAACGACTTATAGATACGTTTTAATATGATTTCGGTGTAATTATCCAAACCAAACAGTTACATTTCTTGGTTTCGTTCTATGCAGAACTTCTTCCTCTAAAAATAAAATCGCACACAAACAACGCTTACAACAAAAATTGCAAAAGCAATTCAATTTTCTATTTAACTGCAAAGATAAGACCTAATAATTAATAAAAAACCTGTGTTTTTAAAAATGTTGTTGTGAACGTTCTCTGTTTGTGTGGGGTTTTATTTTTAGAGGAAGAAGATCTTTGTAGAAAACAAAATCTGATGTGTTACACTCACATGACTTTCTCTACTCTTGTACAAATTATTTTTACAAACGCTTATTCTCCATATGCTTCATGTTAATCGAGATGTTAATCTTATTGCTAATTTTCTTGTAGATGCAAGGGGAATATTTAAGCAATAGTCAAATTTTTAAGAACTGGTTGCTATGTGGCGCAATCCATTCTCTTTGCATTACCAGGACAAAAAATCTGATGTGTTACATTCACATGACTTTCTCTACTCTTGTAGAAACTATTTTACAAACTCTTATTCTCCATCTATTTCATATTAATCGAGATAAACATTTGCAGAAACGATCTTTTGACATGAGAAGAGAATTACATTTTACACATAGCGACCAGTTCTAAAAATATTTGACTATCACTTAAGGCGTACTATGTTCCCCTTGTTTTGTAATTGCAAGGGCAATATAGAAATACAGTAGCCTTTAAGCATAGACATATCTCTTTAATAGCTGGTTGCTAGGTGCAGCACCATTCCCTTTACCACAGATTAATACTCTTTGCATATCCAAGACAAAAAAATCTGATGTGTTACACTCACATGACTTTCTCTACTCTTGTACAATCTATTTTTACAAACGTCTATTCTCCAAATGCTTCATGTTAATCGAGATATCGAGATGTCAATCTTATTGGTAATTTTCTTGTAGATGCGAGGGGAATATGGTAGCTTTTAAGCCATAGTCAAATATTTTAACGCTGGTTGCTATGCGGCGCATTCCATTCTCTTTGCATGTCTAGGACATAAAAAAATGAATAACGAATTTGAGAAAAAGTATAAGTATTGGAAAATGTAAGGAAATAACAAGCAATATCTCGAAAACGGTTCACTCAACAAAAGAAATGTATATGACATAAGTTGTGTATTTCAACGCGATCTACATTTTTTGTGTAGTAAAATTTTGTCTATCTCTTATGGTTTACCAGTTATGCAAAAGTCGTTCACAATGAAGAATACTTTTGGAGACATTCCCAGAAAATTCGAGATATACATTTCATTTCTCATGACTTTATCTTACACATATGATATTTTCATCAAAATCGTTAGAGCCATTTTTGAGAAAATTAAAATTTTCGAAAAATGTTCCATGTAAAGGGTAGTCTGGGGTGGGGGGATTTTCTTGAAAACCTTCGTGTCGCATCTCTGGAAGATACTGAACCTAAATACCAAGTTTGGTGTTTATCCGACTGTTCGTTTTTGAGTTATGCTGTTCACAGACACACACACACAGACACACACACACAGACACACAGATACACACACAGACACACACACGGACATGTTTCTAAAAATGCTTTTTTTTTATTCAGGAGGTCTCAAAACATGTATTTCCAGTGAAATCTCGGTATCGAATTTTTGGGTGGAATGCAATACTTCCCCTACTTACTATACGTAGTAGAGAAAGTAAAAATGAATAACGAATTCCCGTTTGAGAAAATAAGTATTGAAAAATTTAAGGGAATAACAAGCAATATCTCGAAAATGATTCACTCAAAAAAAAAGTATGACATAAATTGTGTATTTTAACGCGATCTACATTTTTTGAGTAGTAAAATTTTGTCTATCTCTTATGGTTTACCAGTTATGCAAAAGTCGTTCTCAATGAAGAATACTTTTGGAGACATTCCCAGAAAATTCAAGATATACATTTTATTTGTGATGAAAGTATCTTAAATATATGAGATTTTAATCAAAATCGTTAGAGCCATTTTTGAGAAAATTAAAATTTTCGAAAAATGTTCCATGTAAAGGGTAATTTGAAAACCTTCGTGTCGCATCTCTGGAAGATACTGAACCTAAATACCAAGTTTGGTGTTTATCCGACTGTTCGTTTCTGAGTTATGCTGTTCATCGACACACACACAGACAGACGCGCACACGGACATTTTTCCAAAAATGGTGTTTTTGGATTCAGGGGGTCTCAAAACATATATTTCCTGTGAAATCTCGGTATCGAATTTTTGGGTGGAATACAATACTTCCCCTATTTACTATACGTAGTAGAGAAAGTAAAAAGAAAAGTTTAATTGGTTTAGGTAAGTACGTCGAAATTGTATTAAAACGTAACTATAAGTTATCCTTCATACTACAGTACAGTAATTTGCAACGTTTAATAACATATGCACAATAACATTTAAATCCTAGCACGGCTCAGTGTTTAATTTAACACTTCAGATGCATCCAGGTTACAGGTAATCAGTGATTATGGCGGAGAAGGAAGGTGATGACCAAACATTTGTACCGAAGAAGAACATTACAGAGCAGTAGGCATATATGATGTGACACTCATAATACTAGCAGAAGACCGAAATAGTGCGCCTTTGTAAATAGGTTGTCTGGTGACTTCTCTGGTTATATAACTACTATCTAGTGTCACAAGTTAAAACGTTAACCACATTGACATGCGAACATCAGCCATATTTGTTTTCTAGAAACCTGAGTTAAGCTGCGTCCCCTATAGCAATGTTAGTAAATCGTGCTGAATACCCTAATGATTTTCTGTTCTTCTCACTTTTATCTCAAGTCATTAACTTCCAAATACTACATGATGCAGTAGTTTATTTGCAGCGTCACGTATGATACACTTTCCGGTGGCCTACGCCCCACGTTCACTTTCCGGTGGCCTTCGCCCCCACGTTTAAAAAATCAACTTTGTAATTTGATGCGGTAATTTCAAATTTGCGTAATAGTTTTTACGTAAATTATTAGAACTTGAAGATCTTATATTGTGCTGCTTTTGTTTTGTTTGGTTACATAATTTTAACTGCCCCACGTATGGGAGCCAATTTGTAGTAGTTTACTTGATGTTATATTTATTTAACATTATTGTAGCCCCACGTTGTGGTAGCCAATTTGATGCGGTATTACAAATAATGTTGATGCTTGTGATGTTTGTGTATGTGGGTTTACATCACGTGTTGAAGCCATCTTGTGACGTCATTCTTTGTTAGGTTCGTAGCTCCATCTGGTGTTAGCAATTTGCGGCAGTATTAGCTTTTGTTTGATTTCATTTCAAATGTCCTCCGGCTAGCTATTATCCTGTTGGCTTGAGCACGTATCTCTATACAGGTTGTGTAAACGGAAAGGAATCTTTTATCCAAAAATTACACTGATGAAGAAATTTGTTTTACACATTTATTGTCGAACACGTTAACTATCACATTTATACATTGATCTTAACACTCGCCAAACTGAAACTGTTATAACAACTTCTTACTGATAATTCTTTTAATCCACGTACTTCAATCTTTTGTATAATTAACTTTACCATACTTTAGATCTTTCATAATTCTGCTGCGCGTAACTTGTGAATCTATATCCGATGTATGACGAAATGACTGACTGAAGACGACGTGTAGTGTACACAGATTTTTGATGAACTGGACGACTGAAGGCGACGTGTAATGTATTGAGATTTTCGATGAACTGCACGCGATCTACCTCTGACTTGGCTTTTTATACTCCCACTCCCCGATATGCCTAAAGATTATAACTGAGCTGCAATTGGCTAATAAAACGCGCCAACATTAGCGTCTATTTTAATATCCAATGAAAATTATGAATACATATGCTCTAGGGAAACATTCCAGAAGTTTCTACCAAAAAAAACGCGCCAACATTACGTAACTTCCTCGTTTCCAATAATGATAAACAGCTCACCCCCCTCGCTGCATTATTGCGCTATTATTGACAGTTTCAGTAAGGCCGTATAAACTTATTTCCCAATAATAATTACAATTAATAAACATCTGAAATCAATGTCACATAAAAATGCATATTCATATTACAATCATTATTTACATTTAAGTAATTTGTGATACAAATTACTGCATCAAATTTTATGTTTGTTTAAATATTACACATGTATGCCTCAGCTTCGTCAGTACTTTTTTAGAACACGTATCTCCCCACAGGGGTGGTATGGCGAAAGAACAAGGCTTATACAAATTATAATTGTATTGTACTGGACGCTATATGCTATCCTTAAAATTCCATACTGTTTCTAAGCAATCGCGAGAAACAACTGAAAATCGGTAGAACGTATAAAGAATGACGAAGTATTAAAGAAATCAAACCATTAATAAAGGATATCTCGAAAATGGTTGATGTCACAAAAAGTTATTTGAAATAAATTATGTCTTTTAAAGAGATCTGCATCGCTTGTGTAGTATGTTTCGTCTACCGCTTAACGTTTACCAGTCATACATGTTTATACAAAATTCTTTCCGAATGAAGAGGACTTCACACGCTATTTTAAGAAAATTCAAAATATATACTTTATTTGTCGTTTAAATATCTTTACTATATATCTTAATCAAAATCGTTATAGCTATGTTTTAGAAAATCAAAAATGTCGAAGAATGTTCCACGTAAAGGATAGTTTGGGGTGGAGGAATTTTCTTGAAAATCTTCGATCGCATCTACTGAATCTAATTTTGTATATTTTGTCTGATTATTTTTCTTTTTCGCACAAAGAAATAACTAACCTCAGAATCAGCATATAAACAACTAAAGTTAAATGCGGTTTACATCATTAATTATAATTTCGTACGAGAATACTTTCAATAAGTAATACTTTCACCGATATATTAACCAATAAGCATATAAAAATTAAATTTTTCATTTTATATGCAAATAGTAGTTTGCTAAATGCCTTTAACTCGCATTTTAAATTATGAAAATAAAAATGAAAGAAAATGAACTGACAGATCTTTGATGTATGCCATAATAACTGCTATAAAACTGTTCATAAATGCATGCCTATACTAGTGCATAAAACGAGCACATTGTGACTCCGATATTTTATTGGAAATCGCTAGTAATTTTACTTTCCCTACTACGTATAGTAAGTAGGGGAAGTATTGCATTCCACCCAAAAATTCGATACCGAGATTTCACCGGAAATACATGTTTTGAGGCACCCTGAATCCAAAAAAAGCATTTTTGGAAACATGTCCGTGTGTGTGTCTGTGTCTATGTGTGTCTGTGTGTCTGTGTGTCTCTGTGTGTGTGTCTGTGTGTCTGTCTGTGAACAACATAACTCAGAAACTAACAGTCGGATAAACACCAAACTTGGTATTTAGGTTGCGACGTAAATGTTGCATGTTGATGCTTGTGATGTTTATGTATGTGTGTTTACTTTACGCGTATTTGCGAGAGAACTTGCTTTACGTAATGTCTTTTTGTTGTCGAGCCCCACGTTGTGGAGCCAATTTGCGACGTAAATGTTGCTTACGTAATATTTATAGCGTAAGTTATTAAAACTTGTAGATCATATGTTGTGCTGCTTTACTTAACGCGTTGCCATCTTGTGACGTCACTCCTTATTTGGTTCGTAGCTTCCTCTGGCGTAGCAATTTGTATCAATTAGTTTCCGAAAGAATTTAAAGTTTTGTATATTGTCCTCCGGCTAGCTATCATCTTATCTTGGTAGAACTTGTATCTCTTGCAGGGTGTGAATCAGAAAGGAATCTTTTATCCAGAAATTATACTGACGAAGAAATTGGTTTTATAACTTTTATTGCCGAACACATTCACAAACACTTTTACAAATTAATCTGGATACTCGCCAAACTGAAACTGTTTGTAATAACTTCTTATTTATCACTTTTAACTCGCATACTTCAATTTTGTGTAGAATTAACTTTATAATAATTTAGATTCTTGTAATTCTGCTGCGCGTAACTTGACGAAATGAAGGACTGGCTGACGATGTGTAGTGTACACGAAATTTTGATGAACTGAGAGACCGACGTGGAGAGTACGGAGAATTTTGTAGAACTGGGAGACGCTCTATCTCGGACCTGGCTTATTTATACGCTTGCCTCAAGATACGCCTAAAGATTATAAATGAACTGCTATTGGCTAATAAAACGCGCCAACATTAGCGTCTATTTTATTATCCAATGAAAACCACTAATACATATTGCTTTAGGGAGAAAACATTCCAGAAGCTTCTACCGAAAAGGCGCGAAATATTACGTAACTTCCTGGTTCCCGGTAATGATAAACAACTCACCCCCTCTCTGCATTATTGCGTTATTGTTGACAGTTTCAGTAAAGCCGTATATTATTATTTACCAATAATAATTACAATTAATAAACCTCTGAAATCAATGTCACATAAAAATACATATTCATATTACAATAATTATTTACATTTAGGTAATTTATGATACAAATTACCGTATCATATGCCCCACTAGAAACATAATTATAAATATTTATAACTTGTTTAGAAATTTTAAAATTGTGTTTTTAGTCTCCTAAATCTTGGAACACACGTTATCACTTTCACTTAACACGCATTTAACACACGACATGTTTTTCCCCTATCTCGCCACTACTTACTGGCTCTGGTTTAATTAATTTAGATATTAATCTGACATCACAATTTTTTATAGCAAATACTGTACCCTGAATTATTTAATTAATGTTACCAAATTGTTTACTTTCTTAAGTTGTTGACAAAAATTTATACATTTAAGATTTTTTTGTAATTGTTTAACATTTTTACCAAAATATTCACCCTCTATACAAATATTGATATCTCTTAAATCTAGGCACTGTTTCACATGTTCTATTTACTACATAAATATTTGTTTTTAATTAGTTTTAACAATTTTTTTGTTCTGAATTTATTATTATTTTAACAATACTTTTGGAATTGTATTTACGTACTTTTAATTTAATATCATATTAAGTTTCAATCTTTGCATTCTTAATTTTTAAATGTTGTTACAGTTACTAAAAATTTAATTTATTTTTTTTTTAAAACATTTCTCTTTTTTTCTTTATAATTTATTTCTCTTTTCAAATGACATATATTTATTTAACCCTCTTACGTTCCAATACATTTCTCTGCAAGTCATCTTTACCTATCCAGCATTTACTTTACATCTCATTGCTATTTACCCTCCTGGATCAAATTGTGTGTGGCTAAACATTACTCGTAGCCGTAACCTAACCTTCAAATTTTTGTTCATGAATAACCTCTTGTATTCATATGAAATTTCATCACATGATAACATTTGAAAACAATCTACAGCTTCCTGAACAATACATCTTTTAACAACTTTCATTTTCAACTCTTCTGCTATCTCTTTACTTTGAAAGTACTCTGACAAATCTGTACTAAACTGTACTGGACTGGAGTTTTCAATTTGAACATCTTGGTACAATTTATTTCCTTGCCTTTCTGATTCTTTCTGTATTTCTGATATTTCCCCAATGAAATTAACTTGCGCCTTATTCACATCTACATTTATAACCTCATTTATCTCTCTTAACTCACTTGAAATGCAACTCATTCGGCTACCTAGCTCTGTACATTTTACATTAACATGCTCTATTTTATTCTTAACCTCACTTTTTTGGTTCGATATTTCCCTGCTCATGTCTAACATTTTCTTTGAAACTTCACCTATTTCATTTGCTATCATTTCTTGATTTTCATTTTTCATTTTAATCATACTACTATCTAGCTCCATGAATTTCTTTTCAATCTCTTCCCTGTTTTGTTCTAAGCTTTTACCAATATCTTCCCTCAATTCTCTCTTATTCTGATCTAGTTTTTGTTCTAAGCTCCTATCAATATCTTCTCTCAATTCCCTATTATTCTTTTGCATATCTTCCCTTAATTTCTCATTACTCTGAGTTAATTTTTCTAATTTCTCATTATTCTTTTGCATATCTTCCCTGTTTTGATCTATTTTCTTACTAAGATCTTCCCTGTTTTGATCTATTTTCTTACTAAGATCTTCCCTTAATTCTCTCTTATTCTTTTCCATATCTTCCCTGTTTTGATCTATTTTCTTACTAAGATCTTCCCTTATTTCCCTGCTCATGTCTAACATTTTCTTTTCCATGTTCTCATTCATATTTCTCAGCATTTCCATCATCATACTAACATCAGAATTAACATTTCCTGCTATTCTATTCTCACTTTCTACACTAACATTTTCATCTTCAAATCCTAAAAAGTCTGGGCTATTTCCTGTAATTTGTATTGGATCACAGCTAACTGTTACACTATCTCCCTCCATAATTATTTCTTCTGTATTACTAGCAGCCATTGTTTTTATTATCCTACCACTCCTCATTAACATTTATTTATCCTTTTTTTTTTTAAAAAAAAAAATTAAGATACTCTAACCTTATTGATGCTGTCCGTTGCTGTTAATTTGATGTCCAGCGTTCTGCCCCATTCTCCTAGATTTGTATGTCGCTTCTGCGTTGTGTTGTGATGAATCTACGTCGTCTTGTAGTTGATCTCGGAATTACGATGTCCAATCATCCATGTATTCTGTCGTTCCTTTTGTTGTTTCTGGAATCTGCGTCTTGTAGATCATTTTACTGCTACTTTCGTTCCACGTCCTGATTATGCTGATCCTTTCCTGGTTAATTCTGCTACTTCCTGGTTATTTTGATCCTTTCCTGGTCATCTTCGCCCCACGTTCTGGGTGCCAATTTGCGACGTAAATGTTGCATGTTGATGCTTGTGATGTTTATGTATGTGTGTTTACTTTACGCGTATTTGCGAGAGAACTTGCTTTACGTAATGTCTTTTTGTTGTCGAGCCCCACGTTGTGGAGCCAATTTGCGACGTAAATGTTGCTTACGTAATATTTATAGCGTAAGTTATTAAAACTTGTAGATCATATGTTGTGCTGCTTTACTTAACGCGTTGCCATCTTGTGACGTCACTCCTTATTTGGTTCGTAGCTTCCTCTGGCGTAGCAATTTGTATCAATTAGTTTCCGAAAGAATTTAAAGTTTTGTATATTGTCCTCCGGCTAGCTATCATCTTATCTTGGTAGAACTTGTATCTCTTGCAGGGTGTGAATCAGAAAGGAATCTTTTATCCAGAAATTATACTGACGAAGAAATTGGTTTTATAACTTTTATTGCCGAACACATTCACAAACACTTTTACAAATTAATCTGGATACTCGCCAAACTGAAACTGTTTGTAATAACTTCTTATTTATCACTTTTAACTCGCATACTTCAATTTTGTGTAGAATTAACTTTATAATAATTTAGATTCTTGTAATTCTGCTGCGCGTAACTTGACGAAATGAAGGACTGGCTGACGATGTGTAGTGTACACGAAATTTTGATGAACTGAGAGACCGACGTGGAGAGTACGGAGAATTTTGTAGAACTGGGAGACGCTCTATCTCGGACCTGGCTTATTTATACGCTTGCCTCAAGATACGCCTAAAGATTATAAATGAACTGCTATTGGCTAATAAAACGCGCCAACATTAGCGTCTATTTTATTATCCAATGAAAACCACTAATACATATTGCTTTAGGGAGAAAACATTCCAGAAGCTTCTACCGAAAAGGCGCGAAATATTACGTAACTTCCTGGTTCCCGGTAATGATAAACAACTCACCCCCTCTCTGCATTATTGCGTTATTGTTGACAGTTTCAGTAAAGCCGTATATTATTATTTACCAATAATAATTACAATTAATAAACCTCTGAAATCAATGTCACATAAAAATACATATTCATATTACAATAATTATTTACATTTAGGTAATTTATGATAGAAATTACCGTATCAAGGTTCAGTATCTTCCAGAGATGCGACACGAAGGTTTTCAAGAAAATTCCTCACCCCAGATTACCCTTTACATGGAAAATGTTTCGAAAATTTTAATTTTCTCAAAAATGGCTCTAATGATTTTGATTAAAATATCATATGTTTAAGATATTTTCATGACAAATAAAATGTATATCTTGAATTTTCTGTGAATGTCTCCAAAGTATTCTTCATTGTGAACGACTTTTGCATAACTGGTAAACCATAAGAGATAGACAAAATTTTACTATACAAAAAATGTAGATCGCGTTAAAATACACAATTTATGTCATATACATTTTTGTTGTTGAGTGAACCATTTTCGAGATATTGCTTGTTATTCCCTTAAATTTTTCAATACTTATTTTCACAAATGGGAATTCGTTATTCATTTTTTTGTCTTTGATATGCAAAGAGTATTAATCTGTGGGAAAGGGAATGGTGCTGCACCTAGCAACCAGCTATTAACAGATATGTATATGCTTAAAGGCTACTGTATTTCTATATTGCCCTTGCAAATATATATTCTCCTTACATCTACAAGAAAATTAGCAATAAGATAAGAGTCTGCAAATGTTTATCTCGATTAACATGAAGTAGATGGAGAATAAGCGTTTGTAAAAATAGTTTGTACAATAGTTGAGAAAGTCATGTGAGTGTAACACGTAAGATTTTTACTTTCTCTACTACGTATAGTAAGTAGGGGAAGTATTGCATTCCACCCAAAAATTCGATACCGAGATTTCACCGGAAATACATGTTTTGAGACCTCCTGAATCCAAAAAAAGCATTTTTGGAAACATGTCCGTGTGTGTGTGATTGTGTGTGTGTGTGTGTGTGTGTGTGTCTGTGTGTGTGTCTGTGAACAGCATAACTCAAAAACGAACAGTCGGATAAACACCAAACTTGTTATTTACGTTCAGTATCTTCCAGAGATGCGACACGAAGATTTTCAAGAAAATCCCCCCACCCCAGACTACCCTTTACATGGAACATTTTTCGAAAATTTTAATTTTCTCAAAAATGGCTCCAACGATTTTGATGAAAATATCATATGTTTAAGATAATGTCATGAGAAATGAAACGTATATCTCGAAATTTCTGGGAATGTCTCCAAAAGTATTGTTCATTATGAACGACTTTTGCATAACTGGTAAACCATAAGAGATAGACAAAATTTTACTACACAAAAAATGTAGATCGCGTTAAAATACACAACTTATATCATATACATTTTTTTTTGTTGAGTGAACCGTTTTCGAGATATTGCTTGTTATTTCCTTAAATTTTTCAATACTTATTTTCACAAATGGGAATTCGTTATTCATTTTTTTGTCTTTGATATGCAAAGAGTATTAATCTGTGGGAAAGGGAATGGTGCTGCACCTAGCAACCAGCTATTAACAGATATGTATATGCTTAAAGGCTACTGTATTTCTATATTGCCCTTGCAAATATATATTCTCCTTACATCTACAAGAAAATTAGCAATAAGATAGAGTCTGCAAATGTTTATCTCGATTAACATGAAGTAGATGGAGAATAAGCGTTTGTAAAAATAGTTTGTACAAGAGTTGAGAAAGTCATGTGAGTGTAACACAAGATTTTTTTATTTATTAACGCTTCCGTCAATTAAGGGCTCCCGTATAAACAAAGTATACCTATACAATTAACAAATTTAAATTGACAACAATAATGACGATTTATAGTTAACATATCAAAATAACGAAAATCAACTTAAAATAAACATATAAATGAATTTAAATCGGAACAGAGAAGTAGTATAAAACCATCCTATTATGCAGCTAAAATAAATAATTATATAATAATTTAATAATGTCAATGGTTTGTAAAGCGGTGTATTAATATCATATTGAATACAATTGATTTCTGAGGATGAGAATTGATCCTCTAATAGCCATGATTGCTATTTGACAAAGTAGGCGTTTATCTAGACCATAATCTACACAAAACTTGTGTAGATTTTTGGATATTGTCCCTCTAGCTCCTATCATCAATCCTGTGACTGAGATTTTATTTAAATTGTAGTTATCCTTGTAATAGGAGATAGTGGGTTCATAAACGGCCTTTTTTTCTGCGTCTATTTCTTCGGGCTGTTGACAGTGGGATTCAAAGCGCACAGTAGGATCAATGATTAACCCGCTTCTGTCAGATGATGTGGATGCGCCTGCTGCTACCACTGTTGGATAATCCATATACCTCCTCGTGGACCTGAAAACCTTTTTCCTTCATACCTGTGCAAACATGCTTCTTATTTTGTGATGTCTGCTGTTTCGCAGCACTTCTCCGTATGGGCAAGCACCCAGAACGTGTGCAAGGGTGACGTGCTCTCTGCCACAACGGCGACAGAAGGTATTGTTCTGGGACCTCCCTGGTAAGGCAGTCATTTTGTTGGCATCTCTCCATTCAGAGCAAGAAAGTCCGCGATGATCTCGGATCCATTTATTAGCAGGTGTATAATCACCGAACATTTTAACTCCTCTTCCTTTGTGCTGTAAAGTTAAAATTCTTTTTCTCTCAGATGTCGTCTTACTTTCCTTGCATCTGGGAGAAGACTTGCAGGATCGCTGATGTCGCTTTGAGTGATGTTGAGGAGTCGTAAACAGTCTTGTGTTTCTTGATCAAAATCTCTTACAGCGTTAACAACTGGCCGTTGAAGTATTTTAGAGCTTTGCAGATTAAATCAATATCTTAAAAAATAATACTATTACATTGCATTCCAGATGTGAAACAGTTGACCAACTAGGGCGACATCTGTTGTTACTTATCAAGACTATATCGAGTCCCATGCTTAAAACATACGACAGGTTAAACGGGACGCACTGCTGCCACATTACTACGCGTACCTCGCAAATTTGGCGCCCAATTGCGATCGATCTACCGGCTGGCTGTGGAATGATAACATCATGAAATACTGAAATATCTGCTATTTAAGGCAACTGTAAGATATTTCATTTTCACCTGCACTTTATGTCTCCTCTTTGTGTTTTAGCTTCGAAATAAAATTTTACAGGCAAAGAAAATATATATTATCAAAGAAATATGGAGATATAAAATGATAAAAGCTATAATTTGGTAGCGTATCATCACAAAATTACACTCGTGGGTGGAATGTTTTCAAACAGCAAAGAATCAACAATGCGCCATACTCCGCTTTGCGCTATTCCATTATATTTCGTTAACCTAGCGTGTTTTCGTTTCCCACATTCTTTTTTTATGGGTCGTTAGAAGTCCTTTCATGTGTTCCTCTTTTTATCCTCTATACTACTGTTTCTGAACGCCCGAGTAACCTTGGTGTTTCTATTAGTACCTTACTAACGCTCTTTACTTAAATAATAATCTAACAGTTCATTGTTTTTCTCCTTAGTTTACTAACATTTCGTCTCCTCCTAGCTTCTCCCTCCTAACCATAAATATTTACGTGAAATGTTATATAGAAACCTACCTAACAATTCACACTTTAAACGTACCCACTTCCTTAAAACTGATGTTAACCTTTGCTGACTTCTACGTCGCGCTTGGCCTGTTAGCTGAATAGATAGATGACTTATTTGTCATGAATACAAGAAGTTACAGGTTTCCCGGCTTCTTTTAAAAATTATCTCCAACCTCCTCATTTTCTTTCTCTTGATCCCGTTGTAAACCCAAAAACAAACATTCTGCTGTGTTACATTCACATGACTTTCTCTACCCTCTATCGCGTATTAGTGCGTGTACAAACTATTCTTATTTAACCTTATTTTTCTATCTACTACATTTTAATGCAAATAAACCTTTGCAGAAATAGTACGTTATTCATTTCGTTATAGATACAAAGAGAACAGCGATAGTCAAATGTTTAAGAACTGGACGCTATATGCTGGCCTTAAAATTTCATACTGTTTCTGTGACATCGCTAGAAACAACTGAAAGTTGACGGGAATTAAAACGAATGATCAAGTACACAGACTATGACCACAAAATTCAAGATATACATTTGCCATATAAATATATTTAATATATGGTACTTTAATCCAAAATCTTATAGCCATTTTTGAGAAAATCAAACTTTTAGGAAAATGTTACATGTAAAGGGTATTTGGAGGTGAGATTTTCTTGAAAAATCTTCGTGTCGCATCCTTGGAAGATACTAAACTCAAATACCAAGTTTTGTATTTATCCGACTTTTCGTTTTTGTTATGCTGTTCACAAACACACACACACACACGCGCGCGCGCGCGTACCTTTTTCAGGGGCCTCAAGTCGTCCTCCGTGGACTAGTGGTACCGTGCGAGTCTCTAGATCCCAAGGTCGCGGGTTCAAACCCGGCGGAGGACGATGGATTTTTTTCGAGCGTAAAAGTCCTTAGCATGGTGGTCCCGTGTTGTAGATTTACGGCACGTAAAAGAGCCTCAAGTCTGATAGAGGCCTCAGCAAAATTCCCGGTCTTTCACGCTCAATATAGAATGGGACGCTAAGGACCATAGTAGTTAAAGAGCGTTCATAAATAAATAAAGGGGGCCCCCAAAACGTTTTCCGGTGAAATCTCGGTATCGAATTTTTGGGTGACATGCAATACTTCCCCTACGTAGTAGAGAAAGCAAAAATCTTTTTAATCAGGGGCCTCAAAACATGTATTTCTATTGAAACATCGGTATGAAATTTTTGGGTGGAATACAATACCTTATCTACCTATTATGTACGAGGTAGAGAAAGTAAAGATTCTCGCTGGCTGAGTTTCCTACTGAATAGGTATAGAATTTTAAGAAAATATTGAATTTAAAAAATCACAACGCTCGTCTTATTAAAGATAGAACATTAGTAGGTTATTTAGAAGAGAGCTGGGCCACTTTTTTGGGCATATATGGGAAAGGATAGGGAAAACGAGGCTGGATGGGGCGGTTCAAGGAGGAAAATGGGTTTATATGGGAGAGATAGGGAATACGACGACCGATACTATGCTAGACAGGGTTGAAGGAGGGTAGTGCGTTTATATGGAAGAGATAGTTGAGATATGTTAGACTAGACAGAGGCTGAGAGTAGAGAAGGCGTTTATATGTATGAGAGGTAGGGAACAGGAGGAGAGGTGTTAGGCTAGACAGAGGTTGAGTAGAGTATGGTTTATATGAGAGATATAGGAAAACGAGGAGAGGTATTAGGCTAGGAGAGTTTGAGTATGTGTTTATAAGGAGAGACGAGAAAACAAAGAGAATTCCTATGTTATGACAGACAGGTGTTAAAGGTAGAATGTGCTTTATATAGATTAGCTAGGAAACTGGCTTTCATGAAGGGTTAGCGGCGCTGGAGGAGGGGGAAGAAAAATCTCCTCATTTGCCTTTTGTTAACACCTCGCCCTATTGTTGGGCATAACCACTGGTGCTAATACATTTATAAATTTGTTTAGAAATATAACCACACGTAGATAATCTGCCCTCACTTCCACTACCGTTCCAGCAGCGACTGTCCTTAGAAGGTTCTATTTCTAAACAAATTTATAAATGTATTAGCACCAGTGGTTATGCCCAATAATAGGGCGAGGTGTTAACAAAAGGCAAATGAGGAGATTTTTCTTCCCCCTCCTCCAGCGCCGCTAACCCTTCATGAAAGCCAGTTTCCTAGCTAATCTATATAAAGCACATTCTACCTTTAACACCTGTCTGTCCTAACATAGGAACTCTCTCCGTTTTCTCGTCTCTCCTTATAAACACATACTCAAACTCTCCTAGCCTAATACCTCTCCTCGTTTTCCTATATCTCTCATATAAACCATACACTACGTTTCAAGCCCTGTCTAGTCTAACACCTCTCCTCGTTTTCCTATACCACTCATATAAACCATACTCTACTCAACCTCTGTCTAGCCTAACACCTCTCCTCCTATTCCCTACCTCTCATACATATAAACGCCTTCTCTACTCTCAGCCTCTGTCTAGTCTAACATATCTCAACTATCTCTTCCATATAAACGCACTGCCCTCCTTCAACCCTGTCTAGCATAGTATCGGTCGTCGTATTCCCTATCTCTCCCATATAAACCCATTTTCCTCCTTGAACCGCCCCATCCAGTCTCGTTTTCCCTATCCTTTCCCATATATGCCCAAAAAAGTGGCCCAGCTCTCTTCTAAATAACCTACTAACATTCAAATGGGCAGGTCTCAGCACACACATTTACTCTAGCTAAGAACAAAATACTGGTGCGTTTTACCCTTTAGTTTATTAGTTACTGCGTGACAAGCACAGAAACAGCAAATACGGACTTTTACTGAAAAACTCGTTTAGCAATATGCACCAACAAAAATCCTTAAAGGCTCAAAAATTATACAATCTGACGAAAATATTCTGCATACGATGTGTTCAAATCTGAAATTTACAACAAATGAATATTTACAGCACGCTATTACTTATTAGGAACTAGCAGGAGTAGAAAAGGGTAAAGTTAATGGCAAGTTGCATGCGTTAGATACAGCCAAAGATATCCCATACTGTCTTCTAAGGCTGAGACAAGCGTATAGTTAAAAATAGTTATTACTTATACAAAGGCAATTTTTATTCCCAAACATTATAGTAGAGAGCACATTCACACTTATAGTTGCACTCTCTTATAGTAGCCTCCTCTCTCCCTACAGTAGCATTCAGAGGGGCCTTATTAACAACCAACAACTTTACTACACATACTTTTGACCTGTAGGTAATAATTGGAAAAGACAATTACTGTGAAATTACGTTTTTGTAATACTAGTCAAATTTAAGAAACACTCTCACCTTAAAATAAGTTTTCTCCATGGGGAAGGCAGCTTAGACTTGAAGGTCCGATCGCATTCCGCTGTCCCTTTGTTGTTTTCACTGTCTTCTTGCAACCGAATGGGACATCCCATCAAATTGCAGACGTTTCGGATAATTCGTGTCTTAAACAAAGCTGTAATACGCGTATTTTCATCAAGAAAATTACGATTTTCACCTACTTTCATCTCGCACAAGCATTTCGAAACATTCCGCGGTCCGCCATTAAAGCATTAATGTTATCAACGTTCGTTTGTTTTCCCATCCTGCATCTCTTGTATTTGACTGGCGGTCTTCGGGGTCTATTTTCTAAGCTTATCGTTACGGCCAACTGGTAGCCAAGTCCTATAACTATGGTTACGGGCCGAATCTTACAATGAAATTCAGTATGAAATCTTGATTCTGCTAACCATAAGCTTTGTCAAAGTATATCTTACCGGTTCTCCGGTCTTTATAGTATACAAATTAATAAAATCAACTCCAATAACCTTCTGTTAAAAATGTATGATTATCTGCACAAATAAAAAACAAAGTATGGCTCCTAAACTTAATTTTTTACAAAACTTTATTGTGCATTTCCATTACGTTTGTAAATAAAATCATAAATGCAACCTATAAAAGTTGTTTTTTTTAATACTCTTGGAATTTTGAAATTACCGGTTTTTCACGCCCAATATGGAATGGGATGCTAAGAACCATAGTAGTTAAAGAGCGACCATAAATAAAACTCAATTTAAATTTCCGACAGGGCATTCAGGGAAACTGAAACTAGAAACGTTATACACCCCACTGCCGCCATCGGATCTGGCAGCCCTTTGTGCTCTCTTCGTGGACTTTAAGACGGCTCAATAGGCCTAACTTTGGTTGCAGTACTGAAGTCATCCACCGCTGTCACTTCTATGGAAGCAAAATTTCTCTACTGTGCTTTTATATTGAAAACAAGCACATTTCAATGTCCTACAAAAGTGTTTAAAATACTTATGGAGACCAGTTATAGTTGGAGATATTAAGTGGCAATTTCACACAGAATATATGGTTTGCTCTCTGAACAGAGAAAATCACATCTCAGTTTTGGGGAAAAGAAAAAAAAAAATCTGATGTGTTACACTCACATGACTTTCTCTACTCTTGTACAATCTAATTTTACAAACGCTTATTCTCCATATGCTTCATGTTAATCGAGATATCGAGATGTCAATCTTATTGGTAATTTTCTTTTAGATGCAAGGGAAATATGGTAGCTTTTAAGCGATAGTCAAATATTTTAACGGTGGTTGCTATGTGGCGCATTCCATTCTCTTTGCATGTCCAGAACATAAAAAAAATGAATAACGAATTTGAGAAAAAGTATAAGTATTGTAAAATTTAAGGAAATAACAAGCAATATCTCGAAAACGGTTCACTCAACAAAAGAAATGTATATGACATAAGTTGTGTATTTTAACGCGATCTACATTTTTTGTGTAGTAAAATTTTGTCTATCTCTTATGGTTTACCAGTTATGCAAAAGTCGTTCACAATGAAGAATACTTTTGGAGACATTCCCAGGAAATTCAAGATATACATTTTATTTGTCATAAAAATATCTTAAACATATGATATTTTAATCAAAATCGTTAGAGCCATTTTTGAGAAAATTAAAATTTTCGAAAAATCTTCCATGTAAAGGGTAGTCTGGGGTGGGGGGATTTTCTTAAAAACCTTCGTGTCGCATCTCTGGAAGATACTGAACCTAAATACCAAGTTTGGTGCTTATCCGATTGTTCGTTTTTGAGTTATGCTGTTCACACACACACAGACACACACACAGACACACACACACACACAGACACACACACGGACATGTTTCTAAAAATGCTTTTTTTGGATTCAGGAGGTCTCAAAACGTGTATTTCCGGTGAAATCTCGGTATCGAATTTTTGGGTGGAATGCAATACTTTCCCTACTTACTATACGTAGTACAGAAAGTAAAAAGACGACACTGTTTAACTGCTTTCCTAAACAAGATAGAATGCTACTATCAAATATCTGATGTTACATTCACATAACTTTCTCTACCCTCTATAGTTTATGGGTATACAAATTATTCTTACTCAAGCTTATTTTTCTGCTACATTTTAATCCAAATAAACCTTTGTAGAAATAGCTACATTACATACTTCATATTAGATACAAAGGCAACAGTGACAGTCAAATGTTTGGTCTTAGAATGTTATGTTTTCATGCAATCGTGTGAAACAACTGTTTCAAACATGTTTCCATAAATGCTTTATTTGGATTCAAAGGGCCTCAAAACCTGCACTTCCAGTGAAACCTTGGTATCAAATTTTTGGGTGGAATTCAATACTTCACCTACTTATATACATAATTGAGAGTAATAAGTTTTAAACCTGCACTTTCTCAATAGAATTGCTGGAAAGTCAGTAATTTTTACTTTCTCTGCTACATATACCATGTAGGGGAAGTATTGTATTCCACACAAAAATTCAATAACAAGATTTTACAGGCAACACATATTTTGAAGCCTCCTGAATAAATAAAAAAAAATAATTAAAAAAAAAATAAAAGCATTTTTAGAAAGAGATCCGTGCGTGCGTGTGAGAGAGAGAGAGAGAACAGCATATCTTAAACACAAACAGTTGGATAAATACCAAATAAGGTAGATATGCCGTACCATAGACTAAAGAAGACTTCAAAGCATTACAAAGTAATAGGCATAACATTTTTCAATTTGCTTCCCCCAAAAATAGTGGATGCAAATATTCTAGTTTTCAAAGATAACGTTTACAAATGGCTAATAAAACATCCTTTGTACAGTGTACAGGAATTTGAGACAGCAAGTAAAAGTGAAATGTAAAATTGTATTATTTATAATGTAACAAATACTGTGTAGATTTTATGCTATTGTTTTATCTGACAAAACCTATTGTAATTACTAAATGGTGAATGAAATTATTATTATTTGAGTTCAGTATTTTCCAAGGATGCGACAAGAAGACCTTCACAAATATCCCCCATCCCCAACTACCCTTTACATAGAACACTTTTCGAAAATTTTGATTTTCTAAGTAATTGCTTAACTATTTTGATTAAAATACCATTATACTAAATGTAAAGGCCTTAAAAGTGATAACTTACAGACTTTATATTGGGAAGCCAGAGGGAAAATGATGCAGATTCAATTAATCCCCAGTGCCATTGGTGAACAACAACAGTTCAGCATCTTGAAAATTTGCACACATTTTTATGAAAATCCGCCAAGCCCCAAAATGTAATATGTTTAGGATATTTACATAAATAAAACGTACAACTTGAATTTTCTGAGAATAGCCTGTCAAGTCCTCTTCATTTGGAAGGAATTTTGTACAATGGGTAAACCAAAAGAGCGGCTAACATATTATACAAAAAAATTTAGATTTCTTTAAAACACAAATTTATTTAAAACTTAAAGCATCAATCATTTCTGAGATATGGTTATTATTGGTTTTAATTGTATAATACATTTTTTTAAAGTTTCATCACTATTCAGTTTTCTCATAATGTCATGGAAAGAGCATGGAACTTAAAGGCCTGAACATTACTATTCCTTTGTACCTATAATGAAATGTGTAATGAAACTATTTATGCAAATATTAATCTTGATTAACTTGAAGTAGATAGAAGAATAAGCCTTAGTATGGATAATGTGGAGTAGCTATATAAAAACAAATGATAGTGAATAAATAGTCATGTGAATACTTGTGAATGTGATTTTATAACAGAATGAAATTAAAGTTAACATAATACTCTGTGCAATTCAAACTTGCTCTAAACTTATCCATCTCATGTATACTGAAAAACTGAATACCTCCTAACATTTGTCATTTCTGCACCCTAATTGGAAAGCATGGCCTAAATTAGACAGAGTCAGTGGTCATGTGCATGTAACCCTTCCGCTACAATTACAATACAATAATCTCTTGCCTTTGTCACTAAAATTCTGTTTTGTGAGTTTCTTTCATTTCTTCTAGTGCACAATCTAGTGTCATACAGCCACATAACTTTGCTCCTACCCCCCTAATGCTTCAGAGATTGTGCTACACTAGCATTCCTAGTGCCTAGAAAGCTACTGTGCTTTTATCATAATGTGAAAATTCATAGCTGAATTACATTTTCAACTTTATTACTGGTTAAACAGTTACAGTTTTATAAAGAACACTAAAATAATTAGTGAATCTCCCAACATGCCTCTAAATCACATGTCATGTGTAATGCTGGAAATTACAGCAACACAAAATAGGCAAGTCTAAATACTACACAAGGGTGGTCTAAACAATAAATAAATATGGGCTTTGGTTAGAAAATATCCAGCTCACATTAACTTTAATGGTAATAAGAGGAGATACTGCTTGGTTATAAGCTAGTTATGTTATGTCTAGATCATCTCTAGGTGTATTAGTTACTTTGTTGGCACGAATGCCTCAAACAGCCCTGAAGTATTGTATAGCGACCATCAAATATATGCAAATGGCATTGATTTTGTTTGTTTTATATGAGTTATATAGGCACCAGCTTGAGCACATATAAATAAAATTTACAAAGCACAATTCCTAAGTGTATCAGTTATTTATCAAAAATTAGAAACAATTTCATTACACTCTTGCAACATGTGTCACCTACATATAGCTAAACAGTCATTCTACCCCCTCCTTCAGTTTTTGTTTTCCTTTCCTCTTTTCAGATAGGTTTCCCAATTTACTGACATAAGAAATTGGAATGAAACATTTACCACTACATTAGGCTGCTTCCTCCCCACAAATGTGAACTTCAATACACCAAGAGTTTTTCTGCTCTACCTTTAATTCTCAATAACTATGCCTTCAATGCTGAACTCCATGTAACATTGATTTTAAAAGGTATATTCACCATCACAACACTGTGTATTCAACATCAAATGTGGAAAATAAAAATCTGTGTTACACTCACACGATCTTCTCTACCCTCTATTATTTTTATTAAAGTTTATTTTTCTAATCTACTTCATTTTAAATCAGTTAAACCTTTGCAGAAATAACCACATTACACATTTCATTAGGAGATAAAGAGAATGCTGATAGTCAAATGTTTAAGAATTAGATGCTATACACTGACCTTAAAATTCCATGTTTCCATGCAATCACCAGAAACAACTGAAAATCAATGGGTCTTAAAAAGAAACAAAATATTGAACAAGTCAAAACATTAATAACGGATACCTCCAGAAATGGCTGATGCCACAAAAAATATTTGAAATAAAATTGTTTTAAAGAGATTTACAATTTTTGTATGGTACATTTCAGTTCGTTTAATGTTTACCAGTTCAGTTTAACAAGCTTATACAAAATTCCTTCTGAATAGAGAACTTCACAGCCTATTCCCAGAAAATTCAAAATGTACACTAAATATCTTTAATACATGGTATGTTGATCAAACTCTTAATAACCATGTTTTTGGATAATCAAAAATTTCGAAAAATTTTCCATGTAAATGGTAGTTTAGGATGGGGTGGGGAACTTTCTTGAAAATTTTTGTGTCGCATCTGTGGGAGGTAAAAATTAAATTTTTACTTATGGATGCTCTTTAACTACTATAGTTCTTAGCATCCTAATCTATACTGGACATGAAAGACCAAAAATTTTGCTCAAAGGCCTCTTTATAAAGCTTTAAGTTCTTTTACATGCCATAAATCTACAACTTGGGACCACCAGCTTCCAGAGAAAGCCATGCTGAGGATTTTTACATCTGAAAAAAATCTGATGTGTTACACTCACATGACTTTCTCTACTCTTGTACAATCTATTTTTACAAACGCCTATTCTCCATATGCTTTATGTTAATGGAGATATCGAGATGTTAATCTTATTGCTAATTTTCTTGTAGATGCAAGGGGAATATGCTAGCTTTTAAGCGATAGTCAAATATTTTAACGCTGGTTGCTATGCGGCGCATTCCATTCTCTTTGCAAGTCCAGGACATAAAAAAATGAATAACGAATTTGAGAAAAAGTATAAGTATTGGAAAATTTAAGGGAATAACAAGCAATATCTCGAAAACGGTTCACTCAACAAAAGAAATGTATATGACATAAGTTGTGTATTTTAACGCGATCTACATTTTTTGTGTAGTAAAAGTTTGTCTATCTCTTATGGTTTACCAGTTATGCAAAACTCGTTCACAATGAAGAATACTTTTGGAGACATTCCCAGAAAATTCGAGATATACATTTCATTTCTCATGACATTATCTTAAACATATGATATTTTAATCAAAATCGTTAGAGCCATTTTTGAGAAAATTAAAATTTTCGAAAAATGTTCCATGTAAAGGGTAGTCTGGGGTGGGGGGATTTTCTTGAAAACCTTCGTGTCGCATCTCTGGAAGATACTGAACCTAAATACCAAGTTTGGTGCTTATCCGACTTCGTTTTTGAGTTATGCTGTTCACAGACACACACACACACACAGACAGACACACACACGGACATGTTTCCAAAAATGCTTTTTTTGGATTCAGGAGGTCTCAAAACATGTATTTCCGGTGAAATCTCGGTATCGAATTTTTGGGTGGAATGCAATACTTCCCCTACTTACTATACATAGTAGAGAAAGTAAAAATCTGTCACCCTCTTTCAGGTTTGAACCTGCAACTTAGAGAAACAGAGGCTAGATAAGTCTAGACCATGATGGACCACCTTAGGAAGGTACTGAACCTAAATACCTTGAAAATGCAGCAAGGCAACCTGAGTACTACTCCAGTTTATGTAAAACACTCAAGTAGGACAGTTCATACTGGCAAATCAGCAACACTCATGTTGCTAAGAGGAATATTAAAATGGATGTTCCAGGAGCAAATGACAACATACTAAATCAAAATTGTTTAAGTAAATAATTTCATTTGTTCATTTAATGCAAGGTTTCCAGTAAGAGTAAAGATAGAGAAAGGGAGGAAGGGGGAGAGAGAGAAAGAAGGGAAGAGGGAGAGGAAGAAAGGAGGAAGGGGAGGGAGAGAGAGAAAGAAAGAAGGGAGGAAGGAAGGGGGAGAGAAAGAACTTCGGTTGAAACAAATACAGTGTGCTATTATTTCTTCGAAATTAAAACTAACCGCTTTTATTTTGGAAACAATGCATTTAAAACATATATTACTTTAGGTTCATGATAAAATATTTGAAAGGCAAAATTAACTCGTGGCATGCTGTGTCTTTTAAAACTGAAATAAAATTACCTTTCAGTTTTGGCTTTGCGACGCACAACACATTTATACCATCTGTCCCTAACATGTATGTTACCTATTTCACTGCTCCTACTTTCAGTTAATCAAGATTTAGAAAAGGAAGATAAGGATGCTTCTTTAATAGTTACAAGAAATCCTCAGACTTATGCAGTGTTTCTCATTCACAAGTTGGTTGGTTGGTATATATTATATGCCAACGGACAAAGCAACCAACTAGTACATAAGCACTGTATTTACTTTCCTCCTCCAATGCAACTGATCTTGTGAAATGTAAAGGGTTTCATATGCATTATTTCCTGCATGGAGTAAAAGCTAGCATTGCTGAGAAGTCACTATATGACCCACATACAAGGTGATAAAAAAAAATGGGAATATTTTAATTTCATGAGCTTTATAAACCCAATTTTTAAAACTTTTTTTTTCTTGTTGGTACACATGTTCCTGACATGTTGACATTTGCAGCTATTTAGAATGTTTAGTTCATTGTTGACAGCCGAAAATGTTGTGTGTTTTGTGTGCTCTGCAATTTTTTATTTTGAAAAAGATGGATCCAAGAAATTGTATTGAATTTTGCTTGAAAAATGAAATTATGTGCAGCAACACATTCAAAATAGTGATTGTAGCTTTAGGCAAATTTACTATGAGTAAGACAAGAGACTAAGTGAAACAGATGTTTCAAAGGGGGGCATGAAGACGAAGATGACAACCACCCTGGATGCCCTAGCACATCAATAACCAACAACATTGAACAAGTAAAGAAAATGATTCTGGAAAATCGCTGAATCACTATCAGAGAGGTTGCTGAAGATGTTGGTCTATCATCTGTCACATGCCAAGCAATTTTTGGGATGTTTTGGGCATGAAACATGTGGTAGTCAAGTTCGTTCCGAAACTGCTGAATTTTGACCAAAAACTACATCATGTAGACAACGCTCAGAAATTGCTGAACGAAGTCAACAATGATCCAGAACTACTTAAAAAGGTCATAACAGGTAACAAAACATGGGTATGACATCAAAAGCAAAGCCCAATTGTCCCAATAGAAGCTGCCTGAAGAGCCAAGAATGGAGAGGAAAAAAAACCTGGCAAGTTCGATTAAATGTGAAGGTTCTTCTGTTTTCTTTGATTTCATAATGAGTTCCTGCCATATGGTCAATAAGGAATACCATTTGGAAGTTATGTGCCATCTGCATGAAGCAATCCAATGAAAATGACCAAGATTGTGACAAAAACCCTCACCCCTGTGACTTCTTTCTATTCCCAAGGCTGAAGAGAACCACGAAAGGATGGTGTTTTGGCACCATTGGTGATGAGATAAAAACAGAATTGCTGAAGGAGCTTAATGCCATACTGAAAAGTGAGTCCCAGAAGAGCTTCCAAGATTGGAAAAATCGCTGGCAGAAGTGTATTACATCTGAGGGGGATTACTTTGAAGAGGACAAAGTGGAAAATAATGAATAAATAAGACTCTTTTAGAAAAAGAAAATTCCTGTTATTTTTTTTTATCACACCTCATTTGTTTCTTATTAATACGGATTGTGGAAAGACATTTCTCCTGCTTAGCTCGCAAGAACGAACTAGGGCAAATGCATTTTATAAACATCAGCCTTTGCCATGTTCAAATTCCCAGTAGTTCCAAAAAATCAACTTTCACGTAAATAAAATGATTACCTATGGCCGTGTGCACCATTCTCGTTAAACAAACCCTTCAGGGACCTTTAGCTTACCGTGGTAAGAATTTGACCGGGGTAATCATCAAACAGCGGTGCACCAATGTTCACCGCAGTTTAGGTAACCGTGGTTACCTGGCAGGCATTCGCCTTGGTTGAGCGCACCGTTCATTGCAAGTAAACTCTACTGAACGCACCCGGATGTACATCACGTCATCTGTTTTTCACTTGTTCCACCTCTTTGCTCAAGCATATTCATGTTGTTCAGCGTGCAATGACGGAAAGCAAAAGCAGACCAAACTTTATCTACTGTTTATTAAATTTAACGTGAAATTCTTAAGAAAAGATAATAAGTATAGAGATAGAAGCAATAACTTTAAGATGGACACGTAGGAAAAGTTGGCCTTACAACTGATTAGAAAAATATGCTGAACTTTATAGGCTTTTTTTTTTCTTTCATTTGTTCCACACTGACTACATTCCAGCTACCTTAGTCAATATTCACTTACTGAAAAAAACAGACAGAAAAAAGAAAGAAAGAAAAAAAAAATATACTCCCAAACAAGATTTTAACCCGAAACCCCTTGAATAGGAAGCACAAAGGCTACCCCGGCACCACGATGACTACCTCAGATTGTAGACTTTGGAACTGATCTATTCAGGTTACCGGATTCCTATATCTGTGCAATTAAAGTACATAATATTCTTGAAAATATATTAATTGTACTAAATCCATTCATTACTCCTCTTATTTTTGCCTTGTTCTTGGAACTATGCTTCAACTCATATAATTATGTTATGTAATGCCATGATTCTCTGGATTTTCATTACAGCTTGCGCCAGGATATTTAAGGCACCTGTGGCAGGGGAAAAAAGGTCTTAAGCATTAAAAATGACAAAGTACATTAAACTAACTTAATCAGGAAGTAATTCATTGGCGAAAATGGAGTCTATCTATTTGTTGGGAATTCTAATCTATATCATTCCGCCATTTTAACATTTCAGCACACGAGTTGGAAATAATCGGCAAAAACTGGCCATTCATGGCCGGTCAGATTTAACCGCGGTAAAACCCTCGATAAACTTTTACCGGCGTCGATGCACCACAAATGACCGTTCACCGCGGTAAAATCTTGATCGAGAATGGTGCACACGGCCATTAGTTTTTATTTCAGGTTAGGCATCACTGGCCAGAATATCACAATGTCCAATGAACGTATCCTAGACCACAAATATTTTACATTGCCAGTATTTAAGTCTAATAAAGCTAAATATTAAGTTTCTCTTGTAGGCTGTTCATGACTGCCATACTGAGTGAATTTGGTTATGGCCATTATAAGTGCCAGCCCATTTTTGTGGTGTGGGGATAACGTTTTTACCTCGCACTCAAAAGGTCCAAGTTCAAATCTTAGTTGGGGCAAAGTACCTGGATTGATTTTCTCCATCAATACCCATTTCATTTACCTTCTCATATGATTTATCCAGTTAATGTTAAAATAATAAAAAAGTGCCATGAATAAAGCTGTAAAAACAAGTCAGTAAAGAACACAAGACGTACAAATACGTTTTAATCTGTAATAAACACCCCCCTCATAAAAAGGTCTTTAATGTGCAACTTAAACATTCAGCTTTTACCTCAGAAACAGGGAAAAAGGAACAGTTAAGGTTAGCACAAATACTACGGTTAAACTCACTGATGTCATTAAGTTTATGAACACAAAACATGCACATAGAGCTGTTTTAATTACTGTCCAAGCACATCTAGTTATAGAAAAAAGTGCAATATGAATTAATAGTACTATAAATTGTTTTAAACTGTATTAAGCCTGGCACACAAATGCCCCAGAATGGAAACAAGAACCGGAAGAAGAAAAAAGTTTAAAGCATTCATTTTGAAATCAACAATCAAGGAAGCTTTCCAGAGCATGTGAACATCACAATGCGGACATTTCATGTTTCTTCATAGCGTACTGTATGCTTCCGTTGCAGAACAGTCATAATGGCCACTAATGGCCAAGATGGCTGTTGGCAGGTGTAAATGCTTCCATTCTCAGTTTTGGTGGTTCTATCAATAGCAGCATTATTTTAAGGATCACAAACTGTAATCCTTATGGCTTTTTCAAAAAGCTTTACCATACTAAATTTCATAGTTGGCTAACAAATGAAAAAACAAAAAAGGTTAATGATATTAAATGAATCTGAATGCATAAAATTGATTTCGCATGTTCTTATGCTCCTTGGTTCATTGTGAATTATTAAAAGCCAACACGTCTCTTGCTTTCTCTTTTCATTCCGGTTCCCATTTGCAATTTATTGTGGAATAACCTTAGAAAGCCATAAGCTGCCACTATCAAATTGAGGTTAGCACTGCTACTTCCCATTCCTGATTGTGTATGGTATTCACTTTCCCGTTCCCATTTTCAGCAATGGTGTACCAGGTTTTACACTATATACAAATAATGAGTTGATTCCCCCCTACCTGGCAAATCTACGTATTAATGGTCAGGGTGGTATTATGCATTGCTTCCATTCTGTGTGTAATAAAAACAGAACACTGGTATTTCTAATAATCTATTCTGTCACATATTTGTTTTTCTTTCTTTTATACACATTCACTGCATTGTCCAAATGAATATTTCATTATAACAATCTTAAAAAAAAAAAAGTCACTTTATCAATCACAATGAAGTTCTTTCGAGCCTTTGCATTACATAAAAATACTGCACAGGTTGACAGACATTTAATGTTCTTGCACATTAAAAGGAATGAATTCACTGCATGAGAATGATTAATGTTTAAATAAATAATTTTCTTCTTCTTCATGACGAGTTTAGATGGAGGGAATGCCAACAATCTGGACAGCAGAGTGCCTCATGCTAGAACAGAATTGAACAATGAAGTCATAAGTCTGCCATCTCAACCATGATTTAAATAATGTTACAATCATTTATTTACATATGCCACCTCCTTTTCAAAGGAAATCAGAAGGGAGTGCATACAAAACAGATGCATGCTACATGATTTTAAGGTGGTAAAAAGGAATGGAAGTTAGCTTTTCTTCTTTCATGTAGATTCCATAAATTTGTTCACCATGCTGACTTCCAAAGCTTCATCGCTCCACTGTAGATGAACTCCAGTAGTTATTCCCGACCACATAATCTAAAACAAAAGCAAGAACATCCAGAAGATAGAGAAACAATCACATAACTCAGTTATCTTCTGGTTGTTAGCTTAACTACAACAGGGACAGACAGGTTCATAGCCCCTTAGTAATGTTTATAATGTTCTTTGCTACAAGACAATATTTAAACACTCTTCACACAAATGCTGTTATAATATTTATATTATCCCGCAGAATCAACAGAAATGTACATTAACTTTTAAAATAGCTATTAGTGTACAGTGCAGTATTTGTTAAATTTTTCTCTAAAATGGTTTAATATCAGCAATTGGTTTAAACTAATGTCTATTTTCGCCAAGTATTTCTGGCTCTCATTTAGTTTACACAGCAGCTTCTAGATTAAATTTATGCTAACTACACTGAATCATTCTGTTCACAACCAGTTGGCCAATTACAGTAGCATTTAGTGCTACGAGTTCAACATGGCAACTCCAGAATATAGTTCTTTCCTTTTTGCAAAAACAAAACAATCCATATTATTCAATTATAAAATGAGAAGTTACCTGTAAATAGATCCTTTACATGAACTGATCATGAATAAAACATTCCTAGTTTGTATTATGTAACCTCATTCGTTTGTAATTGCAGTAGACTCCCAATTATCTGAGCTAACTGGAAACGAGACCACCTCAGATATGGAAAAATGTTCAAAACTTTATAGTAATTGTTTATCACAACATAATTCTTAAATTTACATTGAGTGCTTTAAGCAATTTAATTAAAAGATAAAGAAATTACAATACTGAATGAGATTACTTTTGAAAATTTTTTTCGTAATTTTTGGGCTAACCTCTTGCCTCCCTTATGGCTCTAGAATCTCAGACACAAAGAAATATACAGTAGAATCCCGTTAGTATGTTTTTGCAGGGACCCAAGAATTTGGACGTCATAAATGGGAAAACATGTTAACAAAATACAAAATTTGCAATTTAAGCATATAATTATGTAATAAAATCTAATAATTACTACGTTTACATGGGGAATTGAAATCAATTTGAGTCCAATTCCATACTGAATACGATCCCTGTTTCCATGTTAAATTCAATGCATATTCAAATGGATTTGGATACACAAAATCCAAGGATAAATGATTCAAGCTTTTATGTTAGTCAACTTGCATTTTTGCAGTTAGTGAATGTTTTCGAGAAAATAAATTGAAAATTATGGAAGAGATAAAAGGGGCTTTGCTGTGTGTTCTATTACACATGTGATAACAATTTCCACTAATAAATAAATAAATAAATAAATAAATAAAAAAAAAAAAAAAGACGAGCATGCACCGTGTTACGAGTACAGTAGAAGATAGTATCTTTGGCGTATTCAATACAATTTGAATATGGTAGGTGTTTCCATGCAACAAATTTCGATCCGATCCTCATGCGATTCTATTTTCCCTTCTTCAAAAGCAATTTCAATCAGTTTATGTTTGCTAACAATTGTGTTTAAGGTTGACATGGAAATGTTCAACTTCCGTGCTATATCTACACATTTCATATTTGGATTGCAATCTACTTCTTAAAGGATTTTCAGTTTTCCACCGTTGGTTATTTGCATACTTACTTTTTCTCCATTGCAAATGAAAAGTTAAAACACAATCCACATATGTTTGGTCAACACTCAACAGTAGAAACTATCGTTGGTGTTTACCACGCCAAGCTAAAGCATCTATGTATAAGAACAAATGTATGTATACATAGGAAGAACCAAAAGAAATCTTGAAATAAGACTTAGAGCATATGAGATGCATTTACCAAAAACAGATGGATAAATCAGCAGTAGCACATCATTTCTGGTCTTCAAACCATGAAATCACTCCAAACATAAAACTCTTAAAACCGATCAACGGCAGCAACGAATTGAACATCTGGGAAAAAATACATATTATCAAACACAGGAATCACCTAATGAATTTCGAACTACCACCACGCAGCAGCCTTTGGAGGTTTATAAGCCCAGCACCAGAGAACACCACTAGCCACACACTTCCCCCAAACAACAACCAGCAAAATCAGTTGAAAACATGCTGACGATGGGAGCAAACCGTTCTCGAAACACGTTCAAGTAAGAACATTTTAAACAAACGTTATTTATTACATTTAATGATTTGGTGCCAGAAGTTTTATAATTCAACGTAATACACAGGAAAACATGTTAATGAGGAAGTGCTAACGAGATTCCACTGTATATGTATACTTTCCAACAATTGTATCAGTTAACATGGACCTTCGGTTAATAGCAAATCTACTGTGTCTTGATTTGCTTGGAAACATTTTTAATTGGTTAAAATAATAATTCCTTTACTTGCTTTGAATAACAGTCAAGAGTTTTCATTGCTAACGCAATGTGTATCTTTTTTTTTATAATGCCTGTGTCATGCAACATGTATAAAACATTGTGAATGAACTGTTATAGTGTCCCCTCCCAAAATTTTCTTTGCAATGAAGTTCAAGAAAACTGTAGTCTTTCTATTTTACTTGTGATGGATACAGGGATTCCATTATCTTCAACATTAATTAGGAAATAATTGCCTGAAGCATATCACTTCATTGCTTCTGGTAAAACAGCATTGTTGTTTGCAGCTTTTAATTATGTCTTTTATGTCATGTAGGAGAGCATATAGATTAGGAACTCAGCAAAAATTAATTTTAATCTCATTTTTCAAAACTATTTACTCTTGTATTAATGAATCTAAACCGACAAAATCTTGCTACCAGATCATCATTTCTTTCCCTGTTCCATTAACTTCAAGAATTTTTCTGTTTTACTAATGCAACAATAATTACACTGGGGAAAAATTACTTTTTAAAACGGAAATCATTGTATATACACTGCTCCTAAAAAGGTTTAGCATAAGCCATGCTTTACACTTACCAGATGGTAGGTGTATATTAAAGCTTATTTTAAACATCATGAAATTTAAATCAGCCTGGGGAAAATAATTTCTGGTTTAAGCCATCTCTTAAACCTGCTTAAACTAAATCTAAGTTTAAACCTACTTAGAAATTACTACCCTGAGAAAAGGAAATTCCTACTCCCAATGCTGCAACCCAAAGCTACATGCACTAATGCCGATGGAAGGGATATAGGTGTCATACACTTAGGTGGTGATACTAAGTAAGTAACAAAAAGAAAAATACCACCACTTTATAGAGTCTAAATGTTTACTGCAGCAGAAAAAATAAGTTATCCACACTTCTCATTGAATGTAATTCACTGTGGAAAAACTAAGGCAAATCTTAAAGCAATAATCTGCATTTATCATAATCTTCACTATACACCTCATTTTGTCACTAGCATTTTTCTTATGTACAAATGTTGAATTCTGCTGAAGTTGCAACAGCAGAATAACTGATCACAAACACACAGGCTTCAACATTGCCCTGGTATCTCTTGCCCACTTTCCTGGAACCGTATGTTTGGTAAAACATTATTACCAATATTGTGCATCCTTTTTTATTTCCTTCTACTGAATGTTTAAATCACTATAAGACAGGTTAGCCGTTAGTCTGGTTTATTACATTTTTAAATAAAGTAATTTATATTGTTTATTGTATTTCTTTATGCTGTTAAAATGTAAATACAGTGAAACCTTAACACATTCATTAGCACTTTTTATTGCTTATCACGTAATTTTCAAGTCCTGATTCCATTGTATTAAATTAATGTAAAAATATCTCATTTGTTACGTTGGAAAATTTGTTACTTTTACTTAGTACGATCTCATTTTTGCCAACCCCGAAAGAATTTTTTTGTCCACCACTTGTGGAATGTGAAGATAACACACCTTGTTCTCACCTACAGAGCAGATGAAAGTTCCAGGTAGCATAACCTTGAAGCAGTTCAATGTCCTCCCCTATTGCTGGTTGAAAAGGATGCGAGGAGACCGCTAGGAAGGATGAGCATTATTATCTATCGAATTGACTGTAGCATACATATTTGTGTGTTAACTGAAGAAGCAATAAAAAATTGTATTGTGTCATATTGCAGTAATGGAGAACAAAAATGATGTCAAATCTCTAACTAATATGACAAAATTAAAATACAAGTAGTAGAAAGAAATCCTCACCTTAAGCAAGTGGAAACTGGTGCAAAAGTTACAACTCACTCCAACTTTAAACTTAATTGTAAGCAATCGAAGCAAAATCGAAAATGCATACACAGACAACAGGAATGGAAAGATGAAATGTATGTGAAGTTAAGTTTTCAGAGCTGGAACTGAAATGGTTTAACCAAGCCTATGCAGTAAATATTGCAGTGGCTGGAACTATAATTCGTGAGAAAGCAAACTGCCTTGCAAACCAGATGGGAATAGCAGAATTTTTGGTGTCAAACAGATGGATCAAACATTTTAAGAACACACATGGTCTTGTTTACAAGTGTGTGTAGGGTGAAGCAGCAACTGTTGATAACGAGACAGTTGAAACTTGGACTAATGAGATATTTCATCACTGTTGGGAGACTACAAACCCAATGACAAATTCAATGCAACTGATATGGGACTTCTACCCGACAAGACATTTGGGTATTATCATTGTGGGAAATTAAGCAAGGAGAGATCAACTGTCATGCAAGATGAAACGGCAACTCTAGGCCGAGCCCAAGAACTGTAATTATAGATAATTTATTAATTAATTTTTATTGATGTTAATTCATACTATGTAAATATCTTTTTCTTTTTACTGCCTGTATAGTTTAAGAAGGGTGATTTAACGATATGTATGTATTTAGGTTACGAATAGTAGAGGAGTTATGAATTGTTTAAGGTAAATAATTTAAGCGCTATGTTAAAATACTGTCCACGACGAAATGTTTTAGCTGCAGGAATAGTGTCTTCGAAGGTAGAAAATCTAGTTTTATGATGTCTCGCTGGTCGCAGGCCCATTATTCATACAGCGAGGGTGTAAAGTCTTTGTCCTTTTATACGATAATTCGCTGTGACCAAGTGAGAGAGACAGCTAGCTTAACGGTAAATTTAGGAAAAGCCGCATTTATGTTAAACTTGGACCAATGAGATCCCTGTAAGTTTATACGAAATAGTGAGACGCGTCGAGTGGCGCTAAAAAATGGACTAATAGGAAAGGAAGCAGCCCCAGAAGCCTGCGACTATAAACGGATCTGTTAGGAACAAATTCGAGGCATTTCATTTTGGCATTTTGTCATGTGTGGGTCATTTGTCATGTAGTCAGGGAACATTTTGCTAAACTACAGGCAGGGAGAGATGCTGCAGAATGTTTGAGATATATCGCGCCAAAAGTGAATGAAGACAGTTTTCGAAACACACCTAAGAATCGCTACTTGTAAAGAGATAATAAGCATATTTAAACTTCGTGTCATATCCGCACCGTTTTAACAGCGGTGGACAGTATTTTAACAGCGGTAACATCAGTGTTGTGTACTACGTGGAGTAGTTAAATAAAGGAAATTGCAGTGTCATCTTTTCGTAACCAAAGCACGTCTATTTCTCCTGTTACCACGACCCGAGATCTACGCTTCCTTTACCAAGGATAAGTCCATGCCCCCACCTAGTTTTAAAGAAAATTACCGCAGCTAGCCGAGGACAAAACTGCAGAGAACCAGCACACTGCGAACATCTGGACCAACATGGAGGATGCAGCAAGGTAAGCCGTGAGCAACGGGCATCAACAAGAACCACAACATCGGGCAGGAGGTGACTGCTGCAAATTGGCACCATAACGTGGAGCACAAAGGGAAGACCAGCTCGAAGGGAGGACTAGGAAACAGAGCATAGAGGAAGAATCTTCAGAGGAAAAGGGGCACAGCAGAACAAAATTACAATGCGAACTTCTAGTCTACCTCCGTGGGATAACAAAACAGCTGAGAACATCGCTTGTAGAAATTCACCAGGATTCGAACACGGGACGCATCAATTAACATAGGAGAAAGTACAGGTTAGAACATTTATACAAAAACAAAAGGCATGCAGAGTAGTTACTCAGTTTTGTGAACACATGTTATTGAGAGGCGGTAAAGTCATTACTAGGGAGGTAGAACTTGCTAACGGAACCATGAGTAGGTCAAGGGAAGGTTTGGAAGAACTGAATAGGGAGGCCATTGTCAGTAAAACACCAGATGGAGGAAATATGGGGGAAGCAAAGGTAGAAGTTAGGCTGGAAGGGCAACCACCGATTAAGCAGGTCATTGACCCAGGTCAGAAGCAGCTGATGATATTCCTTCAACACTTGAGCACAAAGATAGACGAACGAAGTCAGAAGTTAGAGGCAAAATTAAATGAGCAGAGTAAAAACTTAGAAAGAATCTTAGGTAAGCAGAGTAAAAACTTAGAAAAATTAAGTGAACAAAATAAGAATTTAGAAGGGAAATTAAATGAGCAGACTAAGAACTTAGGAAGAAACTTAAGTGAAAAAAATAAGAATTTAGAGGGGAAATTAATTGAGCTGATGAAGGGGAAGTTAATAGAAACACTTGAAGGGGAATTACCACAGACACTAAAAACGAAAGATCCGGAAACACTAACGGAAGAAGAGTTGTTTAAGAAAGCTTTTGAAAGAATGTCAAAGAAGGTGCAGAAAAGGAAGGAAAAATTTAAACAAACGAAGCGAAAACACTGGTTGATCGAACTGGGAGACTTAGTATTGGTACGGGACAAGAAAAAGTCTAGCATTCTGAACAAAAGGTATCATAGAATGGAAAATTTATTTAAAGGTCCATACCGGGTGATTAACATTTTTGGCTCGGATACATTTGAGTTACAAGAAGTAAAGAATTCAAAGATCGTAGGGAGATATCATAAACAGTTGCTCAAACCGTACAAATGTTTAGAGAATGAGAAGGGTGAAGAATGTAATGACTATAATCAGGTTAGTTCTACTCGAAATGAGGTAGCAAACTTATGAACAAGTAGTAAAGGTAATACACCCGATAAATAAGGATGTAAGTAAATAACTAAATACATAATAATTATTATGTACCAGTATGTATGTAAATAGATTTAATTTTTAGAACTTAATTTGGATATTAGCGTATTTGTCTGCGTTACAAGTTATTCGTGTGAGTGAAGTGTATTGTGCGTCAGAATGCCTCTCAGAAAACCTGTTTTAAAAGGATTTTCATTCTCGAGAGAAAGAACATCCCACAACAAAGTGTAAGAGTGAATGACCCGAGTGTAAACACCGCTGGTTTGTCAGAACCCTTGTGAAGGAACAGGTATAGCGAAGGCTTATCTATAAACGAAGAAAACAAACAAAGATGTATGCTCAGAGGAAGTATTCTGGAAAAGAAAATTGTATCAAGTGCTGAAAAATTTATTCTTTTCCAGAACAGGGCAATTTGAAATGGCAACTCTAGGCCGAGAACTGTAATTATAGATAATTTATTAATTAATTTTTATTGATGTTAAATCATACTATGTACATATCTTTTTCTTATACTGCTTGTATAGTTTAAGAAGGGTGATTTAACGATATGTATGTATTTAGGTTACGAATAGTAGAGGAGTTATGAATTGTTTAAGGTAAATAATTTAAGCGCTATGTTAAAATACTGTCCACGACGAAATGTTTTAGCTACAGGAATAGTGTCTTCGAAGGCAGAAAATCTAGTTTTACGATGTCTCTCCGGTCGCAGGGCCATTGTTCATACAGCGAGGGTGTAAAGTCTTTGTCCTTTTATACGATAATTCGCCGTGACCAAGTGAGAGAGATAGCTAGCTTAACGGTAAATTTAGGAAAAGCCGCGATTTATGTTAAACTTGGACCAATGAGATCCCTGTAAGTTTATACGAAATAGTGAGACGCGTCGAGTGGCGCTAAAAAATGGACTAATAGGAAAGGAAGCAGCCCCAGAAGCCTGCGACTATAAACGGATCTGTTAGGAACAAATTCGAGGCATATCATTTTGGCATTTTGTCATGTGTGGGTCATTTGTCATGTAGTCAGGGAACATTTTGCTAAACTACAGGCAGGGAGAGATGCTGCAGAATGTTTGAGATATATCGCGCCAAAAGTGAATGAAGACAGTTTTCGAAACACACCTAAGAATCGCTACTTGTAAAGAGATAATAAGCATATTTAAACTTCGTGTCATATCCGCGCCGTTTTAACAGCAGTGGACAGTATTTTAACAGCGGTAACATCAGTGTTGTGTACTACGTGGAGTAGTTAAATAAAGGAAATTGCAGTGTCATCTTTTCGTAACCAAAGCACGTCTATTTCTCCTGTTACCACGACCCGAGATCTACGCTTCCTTTACCAAGGATAAGTCCATGCTCCCACCTAGTTTTAAAGAAAATTACTGCAGCTAGCCGAGGACAAAACTGCAGAGAACCAGCACACTGCGAACATCTGGAGCCAACATGGAGGATGCAGCAAGGTAAGCCGTGAGCAACGGGCATCAACAAGAACCACGACATCGGGCAGGAGGTGACTGCCGCAAATAGCGCAGAACAGAGAAGTTGCCTCCACTTGTCATCGATGTTTCAAGAATAAGTTGGCCATTCCAATATAGTGTCAACACAAATGCTTGGCTGACTTCTGCTATAGATGAAGATTTTTTTGTGAGCTCTTGGTGAATGGGGGCTAAAAACTGCACAATTTTATTATTCATAGACTAGTGTGTTGCACACAAACTGTTTCCACAAGGAATGTGAAGATGGTTTTCTTCCTGCAAACTGTACAAGTCGCTTCAACTCCCCGACCAGTGCATCATTCATTGTGTAAAGAAGCAGCACTGGGAATTATTGTGCAAAATCAGTTTACCACCATTAGTGGTACACGCAAGATTATCATCAACGCAATGCATTTTTTAAAATGTTCTTGGACTCTGTGAATCAAACCCCAATTGACAACTGCTTCCAAAAGAATTTTCTGCAGGAAATGAAACTCCAGATATTGAGGAGGAAAATGCTGGGAGACCCTGATGAACTTGAGAATTTTGACAGCTATGTTCAGTGTGACAACAATGTTGCCATTTGCCATACTGTGATATCCGTACTAACAAACCGGAAGAAGCTTACCATCCAGGACAAGATTACAACAATTCAAGACGTGGCAAACAACAGCACAGTTTCTTCCATTGATACGGATAAGAAGTATGATTTGGCTCCTTCAACATTGCACGGGGTGATTAAACAGAAAGATCTATTCTGGCCGAAGAAGTACAGTGCGGATCCACAGTGAAGAAAAGAAAGAATTTTTATAGCTCTCCATTTGAAGAAATTGAAAACATTTTAATGAAATGGCTTGAAGCCAGAAGCAACAATGTTCCTATCGCTGGATACATCCTAAAAGAAGGAGCTAGCCAAATAGGGCTAACTTTACACATGGACAATTTTGTGCTTCAAATGGTTGGCTTGATCGTTTCAAGAAGAGACATAACCTTTTAAAACAAATAATGTGCGGATGTTAAAGATGACTCCATTGAGTTTTGGAAAAAGGAGACCTTGCCTAATCTCCTCCATGGCTACAATGCGAAGGACATTTTCAATGCAAACAAAACGGGAGTGTTCAACTTGTTACCCAACAAGACTTGTGCAGTTCACAATGAAAAATGTCATGGCAGGAAAAAAAGCAAAGAAAGGTCCATAGCTCTGCTATGTGCAAATAATGAGGGTATTGAAAAGTTACCTCCACTAATCATAGGAAAATTTAAAAAATCCAAAGGTGTTTCAAAAACATTTGTACACTTCCGTGCAAATATGATTTCCAGAAAAGTTCATGGATGACTTCGGAAAAGTTTGTTAAACATCTATGAAGCCTGGATACCAAAATGGGACTCAGGGAAGAAAGACTGCTCTGGTGATAAGACCTGATGTGCAGCTCATCCATCAGAGCCATCATTCTTGCAGAGCATAAAGGTGATCTTTTTACCAGCAAACTGCACGAGCCGTCTGCAGGCTTTAGACTTAGGAATTATTCATTCTGTTAAAGCAAAGTACAGAAGCCCTGGTGCAATGAGCTATGAAAGTAAGATATACATTTGAATATACTTCAGGCCATGTATATGTTTGTGGCTGCATGGCAGTTACTTACACCAGGCAGCATACAACATTGCTCAGGGAAAGCGGGCTTTGTTCTTGCACTGATGTCAACAAGGATAATGATACTGAAGAAATTTGTATGCAGGAAAAGTGGGTAATGCTACAGAGGGGCACAAATGTAACCTTTGAAGAGTTTGTAAGTTGTGACAACAGTGTCCTGATCTCAGAAGCATCTGTGGACATTGTTAAGCTATAGAATGAGGCAATAAAGTAACCAGATGAAGAGGAATCAGCAGTACCAACATTTGCGGCAGCAGTGGAAGGATTGGATGTCATGTCCCTATTGATGAGGGGCTACTCAACAGCATTAATCACAATCAACACAGGATTCTAAGTACCAGATACCTGGGCAGGAGGAAGCAGACTACTCTGCTGGGTTTCCTTAAGAAATGAAGGTTGTTTCTTTACTGGGTAATACTGAAGAATCAGCCTGCATTCATATCTAATGATAAATATGTAAATCTAATATCCACCTTCATTTTGTTTGTTGCAGATTAAGTGCAAATTGCTGACCATGAAGCGGTGTTAATATCAGTATTTTCTATTTTTAAAACTAGTATAAATTTATAGCTATTGTAGCTTTTTAATTCTTTAATGAACAAAATGCAGTAAATTAATCTTTAAATTCCTTTCTTAGTATTACATGTGTACACAATGATTTAAAATTTCTGAAGATAAGTTTTGCTATTAAAATACTTAAAAACATGATTTGCATATTATTAATTGAATGCTCAACCTTATGCTAACTCTCTGTAAGGAAAACCCCTATCTAAGGAAAAAATTTTAAGTCCCCCTAAAAATTGTTAAATATGGGTTTTATCTAGTGTGGAAATGTGTTACTTGTTGCATGTAGATAAACGTGTGTTTTAAGAGATTTTTGTGTGCGCTAACTAAAACATAGATAGGCCCAACACGATTTGCAACTACAGAATTACAGGACTATAAAATGGGTAATATACTACAAAATTCATATCCTATAAAAAGTTACGGTAATTGAGGTTTGTTGTCACGGTTATGAGGGACAGGTCAGCTAATTAAAATCAGTGCTGTGCTCTGCCAATATCCTGCCATGTTTGAAATGGCATGGCAGAGATTTATTTATTTTTTTAACACACAGACAAATGTGTTGCATAAACTGGTTCTGTAATGGAAAGGTAGAATCAGATGAGTGAAAAATTCAATGCCAGAGCCGGTATTTGAACCACGGAAAAATGCAAATCAGTTGGAGAATTTAATGTCGTGTCGGCATGTTGCCATGGTAGCTCAGTGGTTAGAGCAACCGGACGGAGACCGAGAGATCCGTGGTTCAAATCCCGGCTATGGCATTGAATTTTTCAGTCATCTTCTACCTTTCCAACCCTGTCCAATACACGGTTTGTGTGAAAGAACAATTAATTCCATGGTTCTGTAATTCTTGCAAGTTGTTTTAAATTGAATATTCAATAGTATTTTTCTCATTTAACACATTTTATATTCTTGTCCCCTGCAGAAATGCGTTAATGAGGTTTCAATGTATTCATCTTATTTTTGTTATTCTCCTGAATGCTTTGATAAACACCTGAACTTCATTGCATATTATAAAAGCAGTGCCCATACTTGATTTTATATTAAGCGCATAAGTAAATGTTTAAGTTAACACATTTTCTTTCTTTGTTTTAAACTTAAGTGCATTTCAGTTTTAGTTGCTTGCATTCAACAGTACACTGAAAATTAATATAAGGGTACAAATATTAGTTGAGTAATAATGCCAAAATAATCCTTAAATTTTAGTTAAATTAAAAGCTTTGGAATTTAATAAAATTCATGGCAATTTAAGGCTGGTTCACAATAGCCGAGAACTGGAATCGGAACAAGTGATAAATATATGTATTATGTGAGCTTTCACAATAACGGAAAGCTTTCCCAGATCCTGGAAATGGCATGTTACATCCATATAGTGCATATTATACTTTACCCTGTTCAAATTATTCAAGGCAGCTGTGTGGGAACCTTTCCAGAAAATAACCATAAATATATCACTGCCCTAAAGTCTGTCCCAAGTGTAGGCAGTTGAGCAGTAGCAGAACCTCTGTGATGAGCCATGTTTCTCCCAGACAATGGGAAACTTCGTCAAGTCTTGTTTTTTATTCCAGATTAAAGCACCATATGGCCAAAAGTCAATTGACAAATGCAGCAATTTTCAGTGATGTAAAAATTGTTAAAATTAACTATATCAAACACCGGTCATGTTCATTTAAGAGCTAATGCAGATATTCATAGTGCCGTCCATCAACAAGAGCATAACACCTCACTCAATCCTGGACTTCCAGCATCCATGTTGCAATGTGTAACTGGTGTAATATGTCGAATAACATAATTGATTCATACTTGCGGGTTGAGTCTGGAAACCATGTTGTTTTACATATCCCTGCCCAAAAAATCTAGGGGTGTCAGATCAGGCAAGCAGACTTTGTGATTCAAATTGACTAACAGTTAGTACAGTGAGGAGTAATTCTGTCTTGTTGAAACCACAATCTCTGGCATCTGTTCAATGGCAGGTCATATACGTCTAATAAAGAAGAGTCTAGCACTTCAGTGAAAGAATATTGGTCCACATTAGCTCCAAACAAATGTGGGCCCAAAAATTACCAAGATCATACCACACCACTTTGGGAGCACCTGGGTCATTATACAACCTGGATTCTCCACAGACCAATACTGTGTGTGTAAAATACTCTTCATGAATTTTAATGCACTCATCATTTCCATCTGATTGGCGATACAACTGCAAAACCAATACCTGTGTCCTGCAATGTGTGAACATGCAGCTTGTACAAATGAAAATGTGATGTTTTTAAAATCTGCTGAACACTTTGCATTGATCTTTTAGGGCTCACAATCACATTAATAGCATTACTTTCATTATTAGCTGCCTGTGGCCTACACCTTTGTTTTGCATCCAGCAGAGAAAAAGTCCTCTATTTATTTAGTTTTCTGACAGCTTGAACAATGGTTTAGAATTTCTGGATGCTGCTGCGAACTTCATCTGCAGCCTATCTCTCAGTTCTATGGTTATTACCACAAAGGAATACAAGTTCAACTCTCTGTTCCAGAGTGAGCAAGATTGATTTAAATGTTTTAGTTAATCTTGCAAACATTTCTCTCTTGGCAACACATTCCATTTGTCAACTGACTTCTAGGCTACACACAAGTATTTGATGCGATTAATTTTAACATTTTCACAACAAAGATGTTTACATCACTGAAAATTGACTTATCAACTGACTTTTGTGACACAGTATATTATAAGCTTATTAATGATTATGTCTCTCTTTTATAGAAAAAGAAAATCTGAATATGTAGTGGTCCCAAAGCCATGAAATCTTAAAACCAGATTAGCAAGCATAAAGAAATTTAATGCAAAACAAGCCTTCGGTGGGAGCGATACTTTTGGACATAAAACTAATAATTAAAATGAAGTGTTTAAAACAGTGGAGCATGTCAATAAGATGTTAAAACACTGGTCAGCAGATTAAAAACACTTGTTGCTCCACTTAAAATTCTATTCGAACATGTTTCGAAGAGATGTGCTCTTCATCCTCAGCGACGCCCAGTTGAAAACTTAAATTCCATTGAAAGATTTGAATCTTTAAGCATCAAGAACTCCTTTGATCTTGTTAATAAATTAACAAATGTGACCATTCAGGCAAACGATATTTTAGTATCATTTGACGTCAGCTCTCTATTTACTAGTATCCCTACAGAAAAGATACCAAAACTTATAAACTTTTGGCTTTCGGAATGCGGTTTTTCACCAGCAAACATTAAAGAATATATACAATTGATAGATTTATGCATCACACAAAATAGTTGCATGTTCAACAAGTTTTACCAACAAACTTCAGGTTTGCCTATGGGTAATCCCATATCGCCACTGTTGGGTGGTTTATACATGAGCAAATTAGAAACACATGTTACTAAAGCATTCCCATACATATTTAAAACTTGGTTTAGATATGTTGACATCTTCGCTATCGTTGCTAAAAAAACTAGCCCAGGATGCCTTAAAACTATTAAATCTGCAAGACAAATCTATAAAATTTACGATTGAAATAGAGTAAGATGGATGGCTACCTTTCCTCGATATAAAAATTATGAGAAATATGGACAGATTAGAATATGAAATTTACAGGAAACCAACACACGTGGATAATTATATTAAAAACAACAATTTCAACCCAAAAGCACATCAACATGCCATTTTACACAGCCTGATATATAGATTGATTAGCATCCCGTTAACTGTAAATGAATATAACAAAGAACTGGAGCACATTAAATATGTCGCAGATTTGAATGGTTTTAAGGCCAGCATCGTTACAAAAATCATCAAAAAACATAGAATGCAAAAAACTATTAAGGACGTTAGCACATTAAATACAGGAGACACACAGAAAAGATTCTGCAAATTCAAATACCACCCAAAAGTGTTCAACAAATTCAGCAAATTTTCAAAGATTATAACATAAAACTGGCTCCACAAAATAAATATAGTGTGAGAAATTTGCTCAACCATCCTTTAAAAAATACTATTTCGAGTAATATATTATCAGGAATTTACTGAATCAATTGTGAAGATTGTCAAAATATATATTGGGAAGACAAAGAGAAATGTGGAAACCAGATTAAAAGAACATTTCAGAAATATAAACAGATAAATCAGCCGTAGCCCATCATTTTTTGTCACATAATCATAATATTAGTCACGAAATCAAACTTTTAAAACCAGCCAAGAACCATAGTGAATTAACGGTATGGGAAAATATACACATAATTAAAAACATAAATAGAGCCATGAATTTTGAAACACTTGTGATGGACGACATCTTACGACTGACCAATAGAAAGAGAGGCACACTGGGCAACAAAGAAGTGGAAGAAGTTACCTGACGTGTACATCAGTCGGCCGGCTCGCTGAGGATTATGGCAATGTAATATAAAGGCAGTATGAAAAATACTGGTGCCTTATTAGTAAAGTATTAATTTAAGTTTCAAAAGTGGACATGCTTTTCTCCCACAGTTATGCAATAAAGTCTAGTGCACAACTGCACAGAAATAAGCAGCAAACAGGTGAAATAATATTTTGCAAATGTGAGCATGCAAAATCAACAGGAAGCTTCCGTTAAGAGAGAGATGGTCAGATTTCAAGTTTCCCTTTCCTGTTTATAGCACACTGTATGCTTATTGTGATAGTGTCTACATTGAAGAAGACAGAAAGACTGATCCATAACCGTAGAGCTCTCTCTAATAACAGGCTTGGAAAAATGAAATTTAGATGACCCCCGGCAGCTGTACATGATCCAATTTGTTTCATTTCTGTTGTCAATAACAGCATTTAGTGTAAGAATTACAAATGGTAACATTGTCAATTTTAAAGATGTTACTGCATTGAATTTCAAAGATGGTTGGTTAATCTGGATTTAAAAAAAAGGTGAGCAAATACTCTCAAAACTAATTCTAGCAAATGCAAAGTGAAGTTAATAAATATCCAACTCATTTCTACCAGTTACCAGCCAGTAACACTTCACTGTCCTTAACTTCTCTGTTTATGTACTTAATTATTAGTGGATTTTAAACAGATATCTAATGCACAAAATTGCTTTTGCATGTTATCTATATACTGATTTCAATCTCAGCTCAAGTCTTTTGCCACATCTTCTCATCCTGGTTACCATTCCCAAATTATTGTGGAATAATGTTAGAATGTGATAAATTTCAATTATCAAATTGAGGTTAGGATTGCTACTTCACATTTCCTTTTTGGTTCTAGTTTATATTGTCATTCCTAGGCTATTGAGCACCAGGCTTAATTTTAGTGAAAAGCAACGTTATGGTGATTTTTTTCTGTGCACTAATTTCAAATGCTTGAACTTCAATTGATCATTGCTTAACTGTTTTATAGAACAAATACCAGAAAAGGAATGCATTTTCTGCAAATAAAAAGGTGCAAAAAAAAAAAATGCTGTGTGAAAGTACTGTTGGCAACAAATGCTGCTCAATTAGTGGTAAACACTGAACATAAAAACAAAATGGAGATAAAATATGTTTCAATATTCTTAGGCAAAGCAGAAGAAAGAAAGATTTAGTGTTGTAATACAAAGACCTTAGCCCTAGTCCACAAAGGTATGGTAGTGTACATTACAAGTAAATTTTGAAGCAACTAGCACAAACACCAGAGTCTGTTCCACAGGAAGAGTATACTGCAATAGTAATTTACTCCAGATTTAATAAAATATGTGGTTTAGCAGAAGCGAAGGTGAAATTAAAAGTGAAACTTACCACGCATATAAAGAAAGAATGAACTTCCAAATTTAATGTTGTCCAAATATGAGCGTTTTAGATTAACAGCAATCGGAAAGGAATAATTTTGTTTTATTATACATCCAAATACACTGCCAGTCAAAAGTTTCCAGACACTCAGTAATTTAAAGAAATAGGATAGTAAGCATAAAGCATAAATCTTGACATTTTTTATTGTCTCATTAAAGTTTAATGTGAAGATAATCATTTTCATTTCATTCTGTTTATTTATTCTAAGAAATAAATGATCAAGTATGGCTTTCTTTCTGGCATGAGCCATTTCCAAGATAAGCATATTTGTTTGAAATTTTTAATACTCTGTAATTTGTTAAACGTGCTGTCGCTATTTTGTTGTATTTTTGTTCTGTAATTATAACACCTAAATGAGAGTTGGGCGTTTCGTTGAATTTTCTTTTTTTTTTTTTTGTAACTTTAGCATCTGATTTTCTCACATCAAAATTTGTGATATTATTATATGCTCACATAGATGTTTGTCTGAATGTAGCAGCAGATTTTTTATTTGATTATAACTGATGGCTCTCGCAGACTAATTTTGCTCCTTCTCAAGCATGTATATACTGGCTGAAACTACAAATCATTTGGTACGAATTGAACTGCGCTCTGCTGTTAAGAAGTCTCTATCTCATGGCCAGAAATATGTTGTTGGTGGAGTGTGGCTAGACCTGCTGGGTGCTCTATCTCACCTGTGGATTAAGATGGGGAGGGCCCAGGTTAAATAATCGGTGGTACAGCATGCCTGGATGATGGTGCAGGTAGAAGCACCCAATGTGAGATCTGTTTTGTAAATTTTCATAACATATTACTATACTCACTTTTAACTAATATTGCATTTTAAACAGTGATTTTTTGGGGTTCTTGTACCTACATGGAATAAATAACAATTCAAGCTCATCACTGAATTGCATTACTTTCATTGGGTGTCCAGAAACTTTTGACCAGCAGTATACGTATTGCATCCAGCTTTTCATTTGTTTCTTAGCTTGTCGATGAATGTATGAAATTAGTATTTCTGTTTTGCTTACATTTCCTCCATAATAAACAATTTTGTCTCCTTTAACATCATTTTAACAAACAATGTTACAAAGTTTTTTTTTTGTGTTTTTTTTTAACTCCTTAACAATTTTCACTCACATATACTGCTTTTGTATATATATATTTCCATAACGCTATACAAAATTCTTACAATTTTAATACATTACTTTGAGTTGCTATTTTCTCTTTCTTTAGTCCATCATGCATTTTAACAGCGTGGTTATTTTATGCATGGTGGGTCAAGTGGCATCTTTTGGCTAACATGATAAACTACCGTGGAATAAGAGAATCACTGACGATGAAAGTAGTTCTTTGTATGAACTAAAATTATAACACTGCAGCATTAAGTGATTCACAGAAAAATACACTTCAGGCTTGTTGTATTGCCTACCTTGGCTGCTGTAATTTTGCACTCAACAGCTTTCAATTAACCCATTCGCATCATTTGATGACTAGGGTTTGCATGCGCTTTTTTGGCATATGTATCATATGACGAGCTCAACTTGCAGTGCTGCATTGTTCTATATAACTACATGTATACCCCCGCCGCTGTAACGTTGCACTTGACAGCTAGCGTTTAAGTTGGTACACTCGCAAAAAAACAGATGAAAAGCTTCAACCATTTGACTTCCTAAGCCAATCACAAGGCAGCATTCCGAATGGTGGATGACAAAACGGAACCGGAATTAGAGTCGGCTCTGTTGCCAGATGTAACTATTCCCAACCACGTGCTTCAGTTTGTGAATCTCTAGCACGAGTTGCTCTTTGCAAGCTACATATTGTTCATTGTTATTTATATTTGTGGTTATTGTTTGATAGTTTTGTTACTGTTCATTTATACATATATATTTATTTATTTATATTTATCTATTTTATATATATTTCATTCATATTATTTATTTAAACAAAACTTAAGTGCGACAATGTCTAAAAAAACGACGCCGATCGCCGGGTGATGATTCACGAAGTGAAAATCTTTTGCGCCAAGGTGTGCCACTTAATAGTCAGGCATTGGAACTATTAAGGAGAACCCGGGAATTCTTTGAACAGGAAAAGGAGTACGTGAAGCTTCATGGCAATCCCTCTATTCTTGCTGATAAAGCCACACAACGAACTGCAGCAGTTCTTGGACTAAGCACGAGAACTGTTATTTACAAGGGAGTGAAACTCCAAGACAAAGAGGACAAAATTCCTGAACCATCTGGAACGCAACAGGTAATTCTATCAACTCCAGGGAAGAAAAGAAAGCAGCCTTGTCCAGTCACAAATCTTGATGCTTTCCAATTAGACGTCATGCGTAGACACATTTATGCCTATTATTATAGAAAGGAGTATCCGACCATACCAAAGCTGCTTATACCGCTTATTTTCAATTAACAATAATAATACGAAATAGTTATTATTCAGTAATGTTCGCTACTTACGTACACCTTTCGTATGAGACTTGACACGATAGAAAGAACAATCAGCTGTTGTTTAATACCTACTCTGGCAACGTCGCAACCACAATGTAGCCAACCTTACGCGAAGCCACACGAACTGTCAAGTGCAAAGATACAGCGGCGGGGGTATAGTTTAGGTTATTTCTCACAGGTGTCATTTGTATACATTTCCAATGAATTTCTGACATGTGATGTTTGTAATTCCCACAGGATGACCTCACCAACTGTGTTTCAACCAAGGGAAAATAATTTTATTCTTCCTGCACTCGTGTCAGTAGCCAGCATGGCCGCGAAAAGCATCTGTGTGGATGAGTGGAGTTTGAGAAAACTGATATAATGTGTATTAAAGAGTGAAAGTGGTGAATTTTCTGAATATGAAACCAAGACTGAAGAAAGTTCTAGTGGTAATGCATCCATTGCAGAAAGCAGTGAGGAGAATAATTGTGAAACCAATGATATGCCAGGCCTTTCGAAACATATTAGTATTAAATCACAGAAAAAATCATTTGACTGGAATTGGACTAAAACTGACAGTTCTCTACTCTTTTACTGCAAATAGTGATGTTTGTAAAGGCTTACTGAACAAGCATGCATCACAGATGCCATCTGCACTTTTAATTGTTTTGGAATACATGAAACCATTGTTTGACAAAACGTATTACGAAACTAATGCTTACGCAACAAGGAAGATGAAAATCAGACAGAAAAATGTTGAGACAAAAAATGGTCTAACCCAATGGCAGATGAAAATAGGGCCTATATTATTATTTTGATGTCTCAAGTGCGAAAATTACACAATTGTACTGGAACAAACACGATGCCTTGACATCCCAATTATAAGTAAAAAAGATGTTGCTCTTCACTTACGAGATTGTTTTGAGGTTTATCACACAAAACAATAGTACTAGTAAGTTTATGCCTTTAATATTGTGCACACAAATTTTCAGCAAAAAACTTATTGGTTGATTTTAAATTATTTTTTAAACGTTAAGGTGATACTACACTCACTGCTAGGAGATTTAAATTTGATTTCTTGATTAGCTGAATAGGAATTTAAATATGATGCTATTGGGTTAAGTTTGTGCTTTAGTTTGCGAGTTCTCTTTGTACAATTTGTTACCATAGTTATACTCCTTGAGGAGGTGGTGTTTAATGAGCAAGAGCTTCATTAAGGGATGTAGATCACCAAGCGATTATTCTGGAAGTGATAATCATTTGCCTCAATGTGTTAACTTCATTCCAAAGGATTTGTATAATAGATGAACTAAGAGGTAGGCAAAATCTTACTACACAAAGAAATGTAGATCTCATTAAAGCACACAATTTACGTCAAAAATGTTTGTGGTGCTAACTATTTAAGATATTCTTTGTTATCAAGTTGAATTTTCAAATGCTTAAAAGGTTTTATTTGTTTTTTTCTCATGGTCATACAAGGAGCAATTTTTAAACCAACACACAGCAATCAGCTTTTTAAAAATCGGTCGCTTTAGCCTACTGTATACTTAACAAAATGTGTAAATAGGTACTGAAAGCTTATCTTTATTAACAAGAAGTAGACAGAAGAATAAGCTTTTGAAGACTAGTTTGTAGAGGAGTGAATATAGAAAGTCATGTGAATGCTCCACGTCAGATTTTAAACTATGAAGTACAAAGTAATTTATTGCTCATTTCCTTTCATTACATACACAATTTTGAGGCAAAGTTGAAAACTTCACTATCAGCGGTTTGTAGTCGTCCTCCGCGGTGTAGTGGCTAGCCTCTAGTTCCCGAGGTTGCGGGTTCAAACCCAGCGGAGGACGATGGATTTTTTTCACGCATAAAAACCCTTAGCATAGCTTCCTTCAGGAGGGAAGTAAAGCCAGTGGTCCTGTGTAGTAGATTTATGGCACATAAAAGAACCTCAAGCCTGATAAAGAGGCCTCTGAGCAAAATTACCATCTTTCACATCCAATGTAGAATGGGACGCTAAGAGCCATAGTAGTTAAAGAGCGTCCATGAATAAAACTCATTTAATTTAACTTAATCAGCTGTTTGTAATGGCAACATTGCAACTGCAGCATGGCCAACTTTACGTGCAACATTACAGCAGCAGAAGCATAAAAAATTATGATCATGAAAACAAACTTATTTGAGGAATGAAGTACAGAAATATGAAGATAAGTGACATATTATGTAACTTATATTGATTCACTAGAATGTACAAGAAGCCTCAAATCTTTTTCAAAACAGGAATACCTTCCAAACAACTTTAAAAACATACTACACCATGTCTTTGTAGAATAGGACCCTCAATAGCTATATTCATTGGCATTGGTGGAAGTCAGCTAAATAAAGAAACCTGATTTCTTGAGAGGAAATGGAAGTCGGAACAAGTCAAGAGACATATACTGAAGAGGAGGTGGCAATTCACCATATCTGGGTGAACACTTAACCGTGCATGCATCCTGTTACATCACAATGCAACTTGCCTGATCTATCATCTCGCCTATCACGTGGACTTCTACTGCGTGTCCGATCCCGTTTTGTTGCACGATCTCTGCTACGTTCCCGGCTGCGGTCTCTACTCCTGCTTCTGTCACGGCTGCTGTCTCTGCTGTCATCTCGGCTCAGACTTCTGCTCCTACTTCTGTTGTAGTTACCTCGACTGTTGCTTCTGCTTCTGGAACGACTGCGGCTAGGAGTCTCACTTCTACTTCTACTTCTGCTAGCACTGGGGCTTTGACTTCTACTCCTACTTCTACTGCGAGAGCGGCTACGCGCACTATATCTGCCTCGATCTCTGTCTCTATCCCGTTCTCTCTCTCTTTCCCTATCGCGATCACGCTCTCTATCCCTTTCACGGTCCCGGTCCCTATCCCTATCCCGATCTCTATCTCTATCTCTGTCTCTGTTGCGATCCCGTTCTCTCTCACGATCTCTCTCTCTTTCACGTTCTCTATCTCTAGCTACCCTATCACGTTCCCTCTCTCTGTTACGATCTCTGTCTCTGTCTCTCTCTCTGCCTTTCCATCTGTTTCTTCCTGCAAATATAACAAAATTAACTATTACTTGAATGAAATAAAACTTTTTCTACATGTCAAGTGTTAGAAGTAGAGAAAGTAGAAAACTTGAAGTCTAATGCTCACACAACCTTCTTTACCAATTACTATTCTGAAGGATTACCTTGTTTATTATACTGTTCATATACAAATTAATTCAAACTCCTCCAACCACATTGTATGAAATCAGGAAATGTATGCCCAGGAATGATTTCAAACTATGCAATATGGACTTGATGGAAACAACATTCAACTATTTATTGGTTTTAGTTTGCCACAAGGCTATGTAGTAAAAGGAGAATTGATCTCTCTGTTGAACTTTCTAAGTTCCACAAGAAACTTTATATGACCTTATAAGAATAAAGATGGTAATATATTTGTTTTGTGTTTAAAGCAACAATAGCTAACATTTTTTTCTTTTCCATTTTTACTTTCTCTACTACGTATAGTAAGTAGGGGAAGTATTGTATTCCACCCAAAAATTGGATATCGAGATTTCACCAGAAATATATGTTTTGAGACCCCTGAATCCAAAAACATGTCCATGTGTGTGTGTCTGAACAGCATAACTCGGAAACGAACAGTCGGATAAACACCAAACTTGGTATTTAGGTTCAGTATCTTCCAGAGATGCGACACAAAGGTTTTCAAGAAAATCCCCCCACCCCAGACTACCCTTTACATGGAACATTTTTCAAAAATTTTAATTTTCTCAAAAATGGCTAACGATTTTGATTAAAATAGCATATGTTTAAGATACTTTCATGACAAATAAAATGTATATCTTGAATTTTCTGGGAATGTCTCCAAAAGTATTCTTCATTGTGAACGACTTTTGCATAACTGGTAAACCATAAGAGATAGACAAATTTTTACTACACAAAAAAATGTAGATCACGTTAAAATACATAATTTATGTCATACATTTTTGTTGTTGAGTGAACCATTTTCAAGATATTGCTTGTTATTCCCTTAAATTTTTCAATACTTATTTTCTCAAATGGGAATTCGTTATTCATTTTTTGTCTTGGATATGCAAAGAGTATTAATTTGTGGCAAAGATAATGGTGCTGCACCTAGCAACCAGCTATTAAGATATATGTCGATGCTTAAAGGCTACTGTATTTCTATATTGACCTTGCAAATACAAAACAAGGAGAACTTAGTAGGCCTTAAGCCATAGTCAAATATTTTTAGAACTGGTCACTATTTTAAAATACTATGTTTAAATTATGACACATCACTGTTACTAGCTTCTAAATCTTCAAAATTAGTCTGGTCACTATGTTTAAAATGTAATTCTCTTTGCATGTCAAAAGATCATTTCTGCAAATGTTTATCTGGATTAATATGAAATAGATGGAGAATAAGAGTTTGTAAAAATAGTTTGTACAAGAGTAGAGAAAGTCATGTGAGTGTAACACATTAGATTTTTTTTATTTAATTTTTTATTTACTAACTACAGAGCTTAAGAACCTTTACTACCCAAGAACCTAGTAATAAACAAAGTTGGAAGTAACAAGTAGAATACATAAACTTCCTAAATTCATGACTATGCCATTCTTAAAGAATTTGTGAGGAATTTTATTTTTAAAGAGTTTTAAGAATCAACATTTGCTTCAGCTATTAATAAGAATAGCTTATAGTACATCTTATAATAAGCAAGCATGCTTATTATAATTGCCACTTGTTAGGAAGTGTAATAACATTTGAAGATTAATAGTGAATGGATCTTTGCGTTCAACTTCACTGTTGTTACTATAGTTCATAGCTATTGTGAAGTGTATAAATCCATTCAATATTAATCTTCAAAACTATCCAAATCTGCAAGTAATTCACAAACCACTATAATAAGTTGAATACTCAAACATATGAGTTCAAACACAAAGAGCTCACATTTAATCTAGCAATTCTGTAAATATGCAGCTAACTTATATAAGGTTCACTCTAAAAGTTTTGAGAATGCATTAAAATTTGGAGAGAGCAATATCTGAACACTGAATCTTTTCTGTTATCCATTACATTCTATACATCACATCCATTCAAACCATTTTGTAAAGCCAAAATGTAAAACTTATTCAAAAAGAGTGCACTTGGTATGCACTCACTACGCCTTCAGATGACTCAAATTGTTAACCATTAATTTCTTCTTTTATTATGGGAAGAGAAAAAAAAGTCGCATATACCCAGATTTGGATTGCGAGGAGGATGGGGGAAACATTCAATGCCTGACTCCGCCAGAGACGGAGTTGTGTCCAATGCAGTGTGGGCAGGATTGTTGTGGTGCAACAAGGCTCCATTGGAGATCAGTCTTAGGACGCTTCATTCTCAGTGTGTTGTGTTGAAGACTTGGGGCAGACATGTGTATCATTCAGAAGCAAGTCTTTTGTTCAAGTAGCCACAATTAGTATCTTCTTGCTTGTTTTATTGTTGTGGGAGGTCCTCTACTGCAAGGACCCAGATTGATGACTGTCGCTTAGTTTCTGAATAATTCCAGTACTTTTCACCGGTTATATTTAATAGATTTTTTTGATCTTCTGCTTTAGTCTAAAAAACAAATCTCTTTTTCTTTCAAAATCTACAATCATTAAATAGTGGCTTGCAAAAGGGCAGAGATCCCCAAATGAGGGATGCAATCTCTGAAGACATTCACCCTCCCCTAAACCAAATTTCAAGTTGTAGAAAATCAGCATGGAAATTCTCTTGAGTAGTGCCTAGCATAGCAACAGCAGGCATAAAGTGCAACACTAGACATTGCTGGAGCTGAGACAGTATTTGTTATGAATCTTAAAAGCCTAAGGATCGGTTTCACAACTGAAGTTAAAAATACTCTAACATCTTGTTTGTTAACAATGTGTTCATTTGTTAACAATGTGTTCAAAGTTTAACAATGCGTTTCATCACTCTTTTACAGCAAATTGTTAGCTAACGTTTTGTTAACATTAAAGAGAATGTAAACGCTAGATTTTGAGAAGGCAGTGGCCAAACTACACTGCTTCTGAATGTGCTCCAATGCACTTTTGTCTACATATCGCTGCACATTCTGTGTCATTAGCAGACAACTATTTACATTCATGGCAATTGCTATGTGTTGTTCCAGATTGTTTGAGGTTAGAATCATGAAGTAAACTGAAATAAACTGAAATAAAATAAACATGTTAATTAACATATGATTAATAAGTATAGACATATTATCAAGTGGGAAAAAGCTGATGGACTTACATTCAAGGATAACATTGCAGCCTGATACAAAATCTGCGAGTAATTTTTCTCTTAAGCCCACTACAACTGCGACAATTTTATGCTAACAAAGTGCAGCACCAGAAACATTAGGTACAAAGAGTGTTTAAAACTGGTAGTGGACACTGCATTGAAACTAAAGTGGACGAAAATGTGTTATCACTGATTAATCAAGCGGACCTGAAAAAAAATATTGTTTGCCTCTTGAAGCAATTGTTTTGGAAACCTTCCGGATAAACCCACAAACAGCAGCTTTGGAAATACGAACATTATCACCCATCAAGGAAACGAAAAATGTTAGTAGCATAAAATCTAAGTACCTAATTAACACTTTAGCATACGAGAAAGAGGCATGCTTCTGTTTGTAGTACTCTAACCTCTCATATTTCCATAAAACCATGTTCATGAACCCCTTGGACAGTCTATATTGCTTTAAAAATTCCTCCTTTTGCAGCGTTTCAAATTTATTATGATGCACAACTGCTCTTCTATTAGGAATAGCATTAAAAAATGTCAATTGTAGCAAACTCTCATCAACAGCTTGGTTTGCGGCAGCCATTTTCCAACTTCTAACATTTGCTTAATGCCTTAACACAGGGGTACAGCAATATTAATTTAACATAAACTTTAACACATTGTTGAAGTTAACATTGTTTGATGAAACAGAATTTGTGTTAACTTAGTGTTAAATCAGTTTAACATTGTTTTAAAATTTAGCACCTGTTCATGAAACCGGTCCAAGTATGACAAAGTGATTTTGTTTTTAAACTAGTTTAAAATTTTATTAATATCAAGGGAATAGTAATTAATGTATTTAGAATGCATTTATGTTCAGATTTATAATGCTAGTGCATGTATGTATTACTTCTTTTATTGTATGTATGTTTAAAATGTTATTTGTATTTTGCATAATATGCATCAATGTGGAATGTGCAGAATGTTTAAGAGCCTTATGATGCATATAGATCATGTTTTAGATACACGTGCACTCAGGCGACAATGATACATAACAAAACATTAATGTAAACCCATGGTCATTTGGCTAAACAAAGATTGTATATCAACATATTAATTTCAAATGTAAATTCAGGAGCATTGGCAAGCCATGCCAAAGATTTTAGAAACAGATTTACTCCAATAAGATAGCCAATCTGAGACATTGTTGTCCGATGCATGTTGTAAAGGAAAAAGTCATAATTAGCTTTTGCAAATCTATAGTAAAAATGCATAGGCCATTCAAAGGACACAACAGTTCTTATATTATCCATAATTGATGTTCAGGTTTTAACTGTTAAATATCAATTAGATTTGATAAATACAATTTTTGAAGTCTCCTCCACCCTATGTAATGCCTGGATCCCATATTACCCAGTTTAAACTTCTTTCTGCACAATTTACAGTATGGTTCAAATTGATTTACCAGTACATCACCAAGTCATTCTACAAATTCAAACTCTGGATTAAGCAATGAATCCAGCCACTGATAGTTGAAAGGTGTTTCTTTTCTTGGGGTGGGGAATCAAATCAATCTCAAACTGTAGTCATAAAAAGATAACCTTATCTCTAATATGTGTGAAAGCATTTATATACATATCAGTTCCCCTTTATTTGATTTGAAATTCATCCCTTCAAGGGTTAGGAGGGGATTTTAAGGAGCAAAAACCCTCTTTAATATGTAGTTTTCCATCAGTATGAATTACTAGACATGTGATAGGGAGCTAATGGCCTAGCAGTTGAGCACCCTTAAACACAACCATCATCTAGACATGTGATAAATTTGAACCAATTTCCCTGACACATGGCAATTTTTACTTTCTCTACTACGTATAGTAAGCAGGGGAAGTATTGTATTCCACCCAAAAATTTGATACAGAGATTTCACCGGAAATACACGTTTTGAGACCTCCTGAATCTAAAAAAAAAAGGCATTTTAAGAAAAATGTGTCCATGTGTGTGTCTGTCTGTGTTGTGTGTGTGTGTCTGTGTCTTGAACAGCATAACTCAGAAACGGATAGTTGGATAAACACCAAACTTGGTATTTAGGTTCATCTTCCAGAGATGCGACACGAAGGTTTTCAAGAAAATCCCCCCACCCCAGATTACCCTTTACATGGAACATTTTTCGAAAATTTTAATTTTCTCAAAAATGGCTCTAACGATTTTGATTAAAATATCATATGTTTAAGATATTTTCATGACAAATGAAATGCATATCTCGAATTTTCTGGGAATGTCTCCAAAAGTATTCTTCATTGTGAACAACTTTTGCATAACCGGTAAACCAGAAGACATAGACAAAATTTTACTACACAAAAAATGTAGATCGTATTAAAATACACAATTTATGTACATTTTTTTTGTTGAGTGAATCATTTTCGAGATATTGCTTGTTATTCCCTTAAATATTCCAATACTTATACTTTTCTCAAATTAGTTATTCATTTTTTTTATGTCCTGGACATGCAAAGAGAATGCAATGCGCCACATAGCAACCAGCACTTAAAAGATTTGACTATTGCTTATAACCTACCATATTCCCCTTGCATCTACAAGAAAATTAGCAATAAGATTAACATCTCGATTAACTGAAGCATATGGAGAATAAGCATTTGTAAAAATAGTTTGTACAAGAGTAGAGAAAGTCATGTGAGTGTAACACATCAGATTTTTTAAATACTAGTGACTTTTCCTCGCCATTTAACAATTTCCTGACTTCCCTAGATCACTGTGAGCCCTGATTAAGGCTACCTGACCTCAATTCATGTTATTGGCAAGATTGCCACTCAAATGCAGAGTATATTATCGTAAGAAATAATTTAGAGATAGCACCACCATGCTCCAACCAACTGAGCAAAGGCCCTAAGAGAAGGAAGTGCCGGGGAGTCAGTCACTGCATAGCTATCTCTCTGTGTAGAGCAGACTCCTACTCTAGGATACAATGTGCTACAATTGTATAAAGTGCAGACTCGCTATTTTATTCTTTACTAATGAACAGCACAGCTGGAGTCACAGCTATTGATCCCATCCTGCATTCTTGAGTTCATCAAGCCTCAATCCGACTATGTATCTCGGGACAGTTCAATGGGTCACACTTTGACAAAGGTAATATCGCTATATCAGTCAACAAATCATGACGAGCTGTCCTTTAACCTTGTAAGCCACTTCACAGATATATACTCAGCTACAGGGTATGCCAATTCATGAACAGTGCTCCACTTCTCCCCTCCTCAACAGGCAGAGGAACTGGTGCAACCACAACACCTGTGCTTCTGCAGGACAACAAGGGGCATAACATTTCACATTAGAAAATCAAATTTCAATTAGGAATGTGAGAAGCATAAATCACTCAACTACAAAAGCTTATAATTGTAAGTAAATCAACTGAAGGTGTGGAAATATATGAAGCTTTAACACAAAAATTCAGTTAGTTATTTATTTATTACCACAGAAAATTCTTCTATGTAAGCACAATCCTGAGAACAAGAATAATCTCAATGCTCAACAAACTCGCATAACAAATGCAATGTTAATTCATGCATTTCTTGTTAATTAAATATTTACTGCATTGGAGAGAGCATGCTCAAGTTTGTACATGTTGCTATCTGAATTTCAATCTCAAGCTAGGAAAACCTGCACTGCCATGTCAATACTAGTTGTCAAATCTCAAAACGTTCACAGTGAACCTCATATGACCCTATCTTCTTTAGAAAATTCCAATATATTGCAATTATGTGCCCAATACCAATCAATGCTCAATTACCTCTTCCTCCAGATCCCTTGGTTATTTCAGCCATCTCATAAAGTTTTGGGTTAATGACCTGATTTGCTTCACGTAGAACAGCCACCAGATCAGATGCCTGCCGTGCATTTCCAGGAGTAAAGAAAGTATACGCAGTTCCTGTTCTTTGCGATCTACCTGTACGACCGATCCGATGCACATAATCTTCTGAACTTGATGGATAATCAAAGTTGATGACGAATTTAACATCCTCAACATCTGCAAAGGTAGCTACATATTAACATAGCTATCCGCAAGCAACATAGGACATAATATAAATTTTTCAAAGTAAAATAAAAATGCTTTACTCCTATTTTAATTATTCCTTTTAACTTTCAAAGCTAAATAACAAAGAATTTTATTTCAAAATTAACATTTCATTAAGAACTTGAAATTAAAATAAAGAGAGAAAAAAAAGTGCATAATCAAAGGGTCCTGTAACAGAACATATTGCAATGTTATTTAATCGAGCAATGAAAACCTGCAAATAATGAATTAACCCCAACTTTGACAAAAATACTTATATTAAACCCATGTTATTGCTAATAAATATTACCTGTGGCGTACCACTAACGTCTAGGCACAGTGAGGGCTGAAGTGTCAGGTGCACACTCGACGCAAACCTTGTAATTTTCCAGCTATGATTCATCATTCACTATGATTCCAACAAATTCAAAGTGGAGAAGAGCATGCACCTGGTCAGCCCCAATGCGTTCCACCGCCTTCGAGTGCGTGCGAGGAAGGCACGGCGGGTGGGCAGACTGATGGCAACAGCCATATGCTAGCAGCAGACTCTGTGGGCTCCCGACCACCGGAAGGGCGGTGGGCCCAAGTCACACGAGGGGAAGGCAGGTAGGATGATGGAGCCAAGCCAGCAGGTGGGCAAACGGTTACGTCACCCAGTTGGGCTCCCGCCATCACCGCACCCACCCGAAATCCCGACACATGTAATGGCCGGCTCTCAGTGGCCTACTCGAGGCCCAGAGAGTACCACTCGCAGAGAGGCACAGCCTGAACGACAATGCAAACCTGGTTTTGCATTATCTCGCATGTGCCTCTGCAAGAGAAACAAAGCATCGAGGTGATTAATTAATGATTTACTCAAAGCATGCCACCAATACTCCTGTAATTTTATTATGAAATTTTATAAATAATAATATTACTTATAATCTAAATATTAGAAACACAAATTCATACACTAAATTCCAACAATACAAGGTAACTTTTTACTCCTCAAACTAGCCCTAACAAACACATTAATTAATTACAGATTCCACCATTAACAAAACTGGTTTATTAGCATGTCCACACCAATGTCATAATAAAATTTATTGCCTGTATTAGAAATGTATAAAAAAAAAGAATACTGCTGAATTTAAAAAGCTACAGCATTTAAAAAGTTATAGCAGTTAAAACAAGACTTTTTATTTTACTTGCACTGGATATAACACAGAAATAAAAAACAGTTTGTATTTGATACTGCAATCTGAGGAAAGCATTTTCACACATTTATTACTGGTCTACACTATTTGAATAAGGACAATGAAGATTAAAGGTTTAAAATTTAAAGCCCTTTTCTTCAATTTAAGGGCCTGTTTACTAGACAAGGTCACAAATATTTTTCAAATAAAAGGATTACACTTATGTTCAAAACAATCAGCTTAAATTTTGCCATTTTATATTTTCTGATTCCCTCAGATGCCATTTTTAGGATAAATACTTTTAAAACAAATTTTCACAAATATACTTTACTCAAACACACTCCTCATGATTTAAAATCAAAATTTTATACCAAACTTCTGTCTTAGTAAACACAATATATACAATGCTAACACATTCATCTGTATAATAACAAATTAATAATGGGCAATTACCACTTCCAGTGCAGATGCTAACAAAACTTATTCTGAATGTAAATACATTTATATAGTCACTTTAGTGTCGAGGCCTTCATCAATTTTACAAGTCACTGAATGTGTGGTATTTCAATTTTATATGTGCAGCCTTCATTTTTTAAAAAGGATCTTATATGAGCTGGATAGATGAGAGATGCAGAGTAAAACACTGTCAGTAATTGCCCATTATGTTATTTCTCACAATAAGGATGCACCAGTTATATACAATGAATTGCTAAAGCAAAAATTTTATCTGCAACATTTCAAAAATAATTTTTAAATATTACACATCATTTATATATCCATACTGTAAATATCTTAGTGAAGTGCAATTTTTCAGTGTGCATCTGCTGATGATCAGCAAATTAATTTTATACAAATTTCTCAAAATACTTAATGAGCAACAAATTGATTTTGAACTATTAAGGAACATCAAGGCAAATAAATGAATAGAATAAGAAGTAAAGGATTCTATTTACTTACCTAGCCCACGAGCTGCAACATCTGTTGCTACAAGAATTGGGGATCTCCCCGATCTGAATTCTGAAAAGACAGAGAATTTACTAAAAACATTCAACAATTTAACACATATACAGCGCAGAGATTTAAATCATGTGTTTGGAATTTCCGAGGGAAAAATCACATGAAGTGAAGTTCCAAGGTGAAACCCAATTCAGTGTACCTCCAACACCACAGTGACAGTGGCTGTATCTCATCACTGTCACGCCAAAGATGGAGGCTGAACCGCTGGGAAATGGGTGGCAACCTATGGCGAGGTAAGGGGAGAAATTAATGCTTTGTGAGTAGGAGAGAGAACGACAAAGGGGGTACTAACTTTTCATTGTGAAAGGTGCAAATAAACCTTATTTCAGAACATTCCAAATGCTGGTCACCTCTTGAGCTCCCAATGATAAACAGCACAGCTACTTTTCAACCACTATTCAAACCCACCAATAGTTTTGTTAACTTATAACCACAATGTTCGTCACTGCAGCATAATATTTATGTAAGGAGTATATAATTTTTACTTTCTCTACTATGTATGTTAAGTAGGGGAAGTACTGTATTCTACCCAAAAATTCTATATCGAGATTCCACTGGAAATATATGTTATGAGATCCCCTGAACCCAAAAGGTGTGTGTGTAAACAAAAAGTCAGATAAATACCAAACTTGGTATTTAAGTTCAGTATCTTCCGAAAATGCTAAGATTTTCAAGAAAATACCCACCCCAACTACCCTTTAAATGAAACATATTTCGAAAATTTTAATTTTCTAAAAAATGGCTAATGATTTTGATTAAAATACCATGTACAGAGTGAGCCAAAAAACTACAAACCAGCTGTGTGGTATTTTCCTGTCTGCATCGTCAGCACTTGTTGCCGTCTGCCACTATCATAGAAAGGCGTGGATGAAACCACACAACATTTTTAAAACTATTTTTAAAGGCTTTACTTACCAACTTTATGAAAGTAGATACTGAAAATGGCCACCATCATATCCATACATTTTTGCACCTCTTTAGGAAACTATCCATCACTCGCCGTAGTTCACGTTGAGAAATACTGGCAATTTCCTGGCGGATATTTTGCTTTAATTCTTCCAGGGCATGTGGGTTTGTCTTGTACACTTTGTTTTAAGTTACCACATAGATAGAAATTGCAGGGGGTTAGGCCGGGGGACCGAGGGGGCCACACATCTATACTAATAATTCTGTCCTCAACACATTCAATTTTTCTCATCGAAATATTGGCCATATAAGTTGTTGCAGAGTCTTGTTGAAAAAAAGGCAAAATCACACTTCCTGGCTGTTAATTCCCTAAAAAAAAAAAAGGGGGCAAAATTGTATTCACATATGTACAGGCATCAATTGTTGACTCGAAAAAAACTGGCAAGTGATGGATAGTTTCCTAAAGAGGTGCCAAAAATGTATGGACAACGGAGGCTAGTTTCACCATTTCCTTTCATAAAGTTGGTAAAAAAGACTTTAAAAGTACTTTTAAAAATGTTGTATAGCTTCATCTCCGCCTTTCTATGATAGCGGCAGATGGCAACGAGCGCCGAGGATGCAGACAGGAAAAACACAGTGCAGCCAGTTCATAGTTTTTTGGCTTTCCATGTATTAAAGATATTTACATTACAAATAAAATGTATATCTTGAACTTTGTAGAAACTTGTATAGCTGATAAACATTAAGCGAGATGAAAACATACTACATAAAAACATGTAAATCTCCTTTAAACACAATTTATTTCGAATAACTTTTTTCTCACATCAGCCATTGCCGTTATATCCATTATTAATGCTTTAATTTGATCAATACTTTGCCATTCTTTTAAGTCTTGTCGATTTTCAGCTGTTTCTCACGCTTGCATGGAAACTCTATGGAATTTTAAGGTAGCATATAGCATCCAGTTCTAAAATATTTTACTGTCCCGTTCTCATTGTATCTATAATGAAATTGTATTGCAGCTATTTCTGCAAAAGTTTATTTGGATTAAGTATAGTAGGCAGAAAAATAAGCTTTAGTAAGAATAGTTTGTACACCCAATAATAACATTCATGAAATTTTAACCAGCAGTTAAATAAATGAAATTAAATTAAAGAAGGTAGAGCAAGTTATGTGAATGTAACACAGATATTTTTATATTACAGCACAGGAGACAATTTAGCACATAAGCAAGTTTACAAATTGCATGTAGTTTGTTATACAATTCTAGCATATAAATTGACAAATTCTAACAAAAGTATGACATTATGGCTGCACAATAACAGTGACAGACTTAGTATTTAAACAGAAGTCAAATTTGGGACACGTTTGCTTAACTAAGGGTGGCATGCACCAACCCTGGAGTAAGCTCTACTTTTGTAGTAAACTACTATTCAAGTCAACACTCTGCAACTTCCATGCGAGAGTAAACTACTTCCGAAGAATTTTACTCCTTTCATATACTCCCAGATTAAATTACCACAGAAGTAAACGTCGGAGAGCACCATCATGTAGTATGTTACTACGGAATTAAATAGAGCACAAATATAGGTTAGAATTTGCTCTTGTGACCTGGATGGAGTAACTAACCTGTCGATTGAACTAGAATACCGCATCATATTTGGAGGAAGATATTTTTGACACATTCATGGATTACTTAGATTACATTGATGATCTCAATGAAGAAAACAGCAATTACTTAGGTTACAATGATGATCTCGACGAAAAAAAAACAACGGAAATGCGATAGTGCTATGCGAGAACCATATGATAATTATACAGAGAGAAAGTTCAATGAACATTTCGGTATTAGGAAAGAATCTTATACATGCTTTTTAAACCTGCTTGGAGAACATTTCAACAAAACTCAGACACAAATTCAGCTCTATAATCCAAATTGCAATTATTGTTATGCATCCTATGAGTGTTTCATACCAGAATATTTCAGAAGCTTGAGCCGCATTACGATGAATTTAACGTAATGTGACTGTCTTACACTGTATTAAATGGAGATATTTAAAACTGACTTAACGCGATGTAATTTAAAAGTTTGACATCACACTTTTCCCTCCCGTTGCGTCAAGTTTGATTTCACATGGTAATTAGAACCAATTGGTACTAGCTCAAAGTAATAAAAGAACTATGAATCAAGAGTCATTCCCATTACGTTAAGTGTATGCTAATTATACCTTTAGTTTACCAGCATTTTCATGTCATGTTAAGTAAAGTTCACTGTAATCCTGGTATTACTGGCGATCTTATAAATAAACGTTCACCACGTGCCTGCTGGCCGTGTATTTCACTGAGTTGTTAGAGCGCTTCTGGGGTTAAGAGCAAGGTATCTACACATATAAATATACATGAGTGTTAAGAAAATAAAAGGCAATTCTTCTTCATTTTCACAGATTTATCACACATTGTGTTTGGAATTGACTGCACGCATGTTACTATTTTGTACCCATCCGTGAATATGGTGAACTTTTCTGAAATCAGAAAGGGTATTTCTCCATCAACATGCAAATGATCTGCGATGCAAAATGAAGATTACAAACATTGTTTCCAGAATTTTAAGCTGCTCTTCAGTACGTTTCCCGTCACTATAGTCCATGAAGTTTAAGTAGTCGTGTCCCTTTTAGACAGAGAAAGAAATACTCACTCTATGGTGACACAGGCAAAGCAGATACACCAGCCAAACACGTATCAGTGGTGGGGTGCCCCTCCTCCTCTCCGACCGTTGTTCTCCATTCTCCGATTCACTGTCAGAAACTTCAAACGAATCTTCATACTCATCTTCCGATTTCGATTCTTCTAAATTTATGACTAAAATGTTCGTAATTTCTTCTACCACACCATCTTTCTCCCAGTAAAACTGTTCAGTTTTGTACATGGTCACACACACTTTTTCAGTTGCCTGGAGTCACTTTTGTAATCGCATTATCAAACAGTGCTTTTACATCACCACTTTTAAATGAAATATTATGTTTGGCAACATCGTTCTTGACTTGCGCCCATATAAGTTATATAGCGTTAAACTCACAGTGATAAGGTTCATACTATAGAATGTCCATGCATTTCTGCAAGTGTATCAATTTCATAAATTTTGAAATTCTCTTTTTTCAATTTAATTAACTCGTATAGCACTGGTTTTGTCACTCGTGGATTAAACTCAATATTTCTATTATGGAGCCATTCCTGCATATGGGATTTGAGTGAAGATGAAGTGGGTGCCTTATTAATTTCTATGGAATGATAAGGGGTGTTGTCCATAATGATGACACTATTAGAAGGAAGTTAAGTAGCAATTTATTGACAAACCAATCCTTGAAAATGTTATCCATTTCTTCATGGTAGTCATTACTGGATTTTGACTTAAAAGTTAGCAAGGCATTAGAAATAAACCCTGTTGAACATCCAGCATGTACAACTATAAATTGCTCCTTTGCCTATTCGTGTTTTAAGAGGAAAACATTTTCATCACTGTCACACTTCCACATCTTATTTCTCGTATGGTTTATATTTACCCACGTTTCGTCAAGGTACACTATAGGCCTACCAGTAGCCCTCAGTTCCTTCATTCGTCTTAAAAACTGAAATCGTTTAGAAACAATATACATTCATTCATTCCATTAAAAAGGGTCTTCCTTTCGAATTTTTACTATAACTGAAATGCAGCTTTTTAAGAATTTTTCTTAACGACCACACGCTTCCTTTCAGTACGTCTTGAACTTTTAAAGCCCCATATATGTCCTGCAAACTAGGCAGAAAGTCTGTACGATATAACAAATAGATTGTTCGCTTAATAGCAGCTGCCATGAATGAGTATTTCTGTTTTTTGTGATCTCCTATTCAGGCGCTTCTTGCCTGGAGTTTGTAACCTCCCGCTACTAGCTTCAGCATTAATATGTTCTTTTAAAATTCGCTGGATGGAACGAGCAGAAATACCTGTAGCAGCAGCAGTTCTGTCAACTATACTTGTCACTGAAATAGTCGGTTTTCCACATTTCAATGCGTCACATTCATCACTGAAGAAACTGAACTTTAAACTACCATTTCCCTACCTACTGCTTTTAAAACTTTCCCTCGAAACCCAATTCGAAACAATACAAATACAACTAAAACTACTAGAAAATAATTAAACATTTTATCCATATGTTGTAACAAAGAAAATATCTTGTGTATCATGTAAAACCACAAAACAGCAAACCCACAGTCCCACAGCTCATACGCCACTGCAACCTTCAGTCAGCATACAATAGAAGCGGGAGGGTTGTGAGCTTTTATGGGTCTGGAATTTCCACAAGTCGCAAAAAGAACTAGTTACTGTCCCACCTCCTCTGCTAGACAAAGATAGCACTCTGAGTGACAAGGATAGTAGAAAACCTGCCAAGTTAAACCTCGCAGAGTTTAGAATTATTAAACTTGTCAATCGTGACTTTCCAGCATCTTTATAACACATTTTGGCTTTCTGCATTACTTGGGTCTTCATTGAAACTGTTTATTAAAGTAATCTCCCATGAATCAGGAACTTAAGTTTAAAAAAAAAAATACCTAATCCTAACCTAAACTCCCATAAATCAGAAACGTAACAAACTTAAAAAGTAATTAGGAACGCACGTTGGCGGTATCTCACTGGCTTTAAAGACATGCAGGTTATCGCATGTTTTCTACACTCATATTGTTTAAATGGATTTTCTTTGTTTCTACCAACAAACATTTCTCTCTTTCGGTAACGTTTCTCCCCTCTTCCTGTCGCACATAACCTTATTCATGATCGCATCAAGTAAATCGTGCAAACAAAACAGTACCTTTGGGAGTAATGAGCCTTAATTCCGTAGTTGTAACTAAAAGAGTAAATTGTAATCGAGCTCTCCGTTACTTTCGGAGTAAATTGCTCCTGTAGTAAGCTACTTCTTTGTAAACGTTACTTCCGAAGCAATTTACTCCGTGGTGCACGCCACCCTTACTCTGTAATTTACACAAGATATGCTTGGAAGCTTTCGCTTCCATCAGCTGTAGGCTGACTGGCAGCGCTGGTGTCATTTTCTTTCTGGTCTCTGGTAGATGGCATGATGAATTTGGTATAGATGTCTGGAAGCAGGATTTCAAAGTTCATAACTCTGTGTTTGTGTTTTTGGAAAAAAAAATTTCTCCTATACGGCGAGCTCTAGCGGGGTTTACTTATTTTAGTTCAGAGTTTGTCTATTTTGTGGTTTGTTTCGCAAAAGTGTGCTGCAAAGCTGATTAGTCTATCTGTTCATATTTTATGTTCCGGATATGTTCTTTGATGTGATGTTTATGTTGCGATTGGTTTTTCCAATGTATACTTCATTGCATTCTTGTCAATTAATCTTGTAAATCCCAGGTTTTGGTGCCTGATCTTTGGGAGGCGCTCAACAGGTTTTTGAAGTTGAATTTATTTTGAGGGGCTAGGATTATGTTGTGATTTGAAAAGACCTTTTGGAACCTGTTGTGATAAAAGTGGGTGGAATCTAAAGGGTGTTTGCTACATAAAAGAAAACGACTTTTGCAAGTTGAAGGAAATTAGAACTGAATTGCATGCACTGCAAGTTTGTGCATACACAGTAACAATGTATAATGCTCCATGATCTAATTTGGACCTGGAGATTCAGGATTTATAAATGCAATAAGTTTAGATTGCTATTATAGTGAAGACAAACGCAAAATGTATAAATAAGGCCATCATATTTAGCAATGTACAAAATGCATATATTCCCAACATACAGAATGCAACAATAAGGTAACTAAGGCCAAACTTTCAGGACACATTCCTCACATGTAGAAGAAAATACATTATATGGACACGGGTGCAGAAATGTTTAATTTCCAGGTTAGAACTTATTCTACAATACCTCATAGTACATTAATCATGAGGAACATATAGAACAAATTGTACCAGCATACCATACAAAATTATTTCTTGGAAGAAAAGTTCAAAATGCCCATCATTATCATTGATACATGATCAACGTTATCGTCGCTTTGAGTCACGGATGCACTGATGTATCCCTAGAGAATTGTGTACTGATAGCCTTGCACAATAAGTACAAAGACACTCTGCAACTTGTACTGGGGTTGAATGCACAGAAGCTTTCAAACGCTCTAACACTGTTGGTGAATCTAAGAATATCAGACCTAACCAAGATGGCATTTTGAACATTTCATGTAAGAAAGAGTTTCATATGGTATGCTTTGTTTCTGTGTGTTTATGATTAATGTACTTTGAAGAGCTTAGAAAAGGAGTTCTAACATGGAAACAAAGCATTTCCAAACCCATGTTCATATAACATTTTCTTCTTATAGTGTGAGGAATGTGTCCTGAAACTTTGGCCTTTCTTATTGTTACATCCTGTTCAGTGAAATCTCAAAATAACATACCTCACTATAGCTTTTACTTCACTTCTACATATAGATTTTAAATCCCATACAATATAATGCAAAAAACTTTCATTTTTAGGTGTGTGTTAATTATGAACATTTCAAAATTATGCATACAATTTTTATTAAATGTTTTCTTTGATAAAATTGTTTCAGCTGTTCTTGAACAAAAATGTCATTACATATGATGTATTAGCACATTTTTGCTTCAATTTCAAACTGTTATCTGGAAACAGACTGCACAGTATCTGCCGGTTAAGTTCTTTTTTTTTCCCCGAGTAAACCTATTAGGGGTACCAACAAATGTGTAACCACTTTCTAAGGCTGACAACCTGATATTTTTGTGCAGTGATACGGTTTTGGTTAAAAAGAAAGTATCATGATTAATATTTGCTATTACATTTAAATATTGTTAAACTATATGAGCTTGTGCACATCAGTATAGATAGTTGCATCAAATCACATCAGATGTCCCTATCTAAGTTTCATCATGTGTGCTAAAAAAGTATAAGAAGAATAAAACTTCAAATTTTGTTTTTAACAAGTACTCTCAAGAGCCAGTAAAAACTGTCTCGTAGACAATTTTGTTTAATTACTTCCGTACATATCCAACTTAAGGTTTGTTTTAAGCAAAACATACATTAACGAACACAGCCCTACATTATTGTGATTGAATGTTCCACCGATTCATTTTAATATTTTTAAGTTGTTTTAAGTTAAAATCAAGTTTCCCCTGCACTAAACATTTTAACAAATGCAAAGATTAGAAAATGGTTACAAATAAAGCTGTAGATGCTGAATTACAGAATTTGCATGCGCTATCCAGAAGCCTTCTTTATAAAGAAAGAAGAGGTTAAACCCAAATGCACCTTTGTTTCCAATGTCGTTTGATTTGAAGGTTTCATTTTCACGTGGTTTTCGTTATTAAACACAGGAAGATAAGTCTGCATCTTGCATTTCTGTTGGTTTTTAAAGAGTTGTTTGTTACAGTTTGCATCTTACATATTTGTTAACCATTAAAGAGCTATTCGTTAAAGCTTGTATCTTGCAATTTTGTTGAGGTAATTAAGTTTCCATTTTTTATTTTTGTTGGTTAACGTTTTCATTAAATCTTGCATGTTTGTTGCCTATTGACGAAAGAGTTGTTTGTTAACTTTGACAACATAATGGAGGCAAAGAAAAGGAAGCAGTTTCCATTTTTTATTTTTGTTGGTTAACGTTTTCATTAAATCTTGCACATTTGTTGACTATTGACGAAAGAGTTGTATGTTAACTTTGACAACATAATGGAGGCAAAGAAAAGGAAGCAGTTTTCAATAGAACAAAAGTTGAGCTGATAAGGATGGTAGAAAATGGAATGAAGCAGATCGAAGTGGCACATATGTATAACGTCAAACCCACTACTCTTTTCACAATACTTCATGACAGAAAAAACACTCCAGGTGTACGAATGGTCAACATCCTGCCCCATCAGATAGAAGATTCATGTTGGCGATTTCTATCAAGTGGAAACAGCAGTGGACACATGGTTCAAAGATGTAACAGTTTCTGGACCAATGCTCCAAGCAAAAGCAAAGGAGTAATTATAGAGTCGATTGTAACACATCACTTGTTTTTATAACAAATACATGTTTCAGGGGCTAATTGCTCCCATCCTCAGGTCCTTGTCGACTACCTGCATCCTTCGTCTTGATGCATTATTCACGTTTTTGTGGGTCTTGTGATCATAAATTTTAACATTTTCATCATGTTTACAACACTGCTGTATAAGCACGGTCCAGTACTAAAGTAAACTCTTTCACATATGTAATTTACTTGGTCACTACAATCTTACCAACTTTAGTGAAAATCTGAGATGGTTGGGTTCTGAGCTGTGATGATTTGACATGGTGTGACTCCCAAGCAAGTGCTGGTTGGCTTTTTTGTTTTCAGCAGAGGTACGGCATTTCCTGGAAAACCATCAGTGGAAAAGCAAGAGATGTCAACGTAGAAGCTACTCGGGAATGAAAAGAAACATATTTATAGGATGTCATCGTAAATTACAAGCCAGAAGACATTTTTCTATAAAATGTTGCCAAATAAAATAATGGCTTACAAAGGTGAGACCTGTACTGGTGCTAAGCAGTAAAACAGAGACTGGACAGCATTATTCTGTTGCAATGCCAAAGGTACAAGGAAGCTGAAGCCATTCATAATAGGGCACTTCGCTAAGCCAAGGTGTTTTAAAGGTGTTGTATCTCTGCCTGTGAAATATATGGCAAACAGCAAAGTATGGATGACAAAAAGTCTGTTCACAGACTGGCTCAATGAGGTGGATAAAGAGATGGTCAGAGACTAGAAGAAAATTCTCATCACATACAACTGCTCTGCGCATAAAGTGGACTGCAGTTTAGAAAATACCAGGCTTGAATTCCTACCTCCTAATTGCACATCAATATTACAGCCACTAGACCAAGGAATCATCCAGAATGTCAAAGTGCACTTTTGCAAACGTCTGTTGCAACGTGTGCTTATCAACATAAAACTTAGGTGCATACAAACATCTATATTCAGCAGGGTATCCAGATGATAGCAGGGACCTGGTGGAATGTAAAAGCAACTACAGTTGTGAATGGTTGGGGAAAAGCTGGCATTCTGAATTTTCAACCAGTTACCGCACCAGATGGCACAAGTCTCTTGTGAGTTAAGGGAAGTTGCAAAGGAACTGGATCTGCCATCCTCGTTAAGCTTTGAAGAGTATGTCGCTATGGATGCTAAGGCAGAGGCAACACATCACCTTACAGAGAAAGAAATAGTGAGTCTTTTGACTGTAGCAGCCCTTCAAGACAACTTTGATGACAATGCAGAGAAGTTGAAACTGCAGCTAAAAGTGTGTCCTCCATTGATCAATGAAGCATATACAACAGTTAAGGCGATATGTGGAGAAAACTGACAAGGTGCCAAAAAACATTTTGAGGTCACTTAGTGAGCTTGAAGGAGGAAAACTTATTGCAAAAGTCAAAACAAACCAAAATCAATGACTTCAAGACCCGTGTGTAAAATGGAAAATGTCATCTGATTTAGTGATGTATTTTGTGTAAATATATTGTGGCATGTGGTGTGGTAATACATTTGTTATATTTGTGGCTGGCATCATTGTGACGCTATATGTTAGAACTGGCAACACAGACCAGTAATGACGTCATGGTAGTGGGGGTAAAAGCCGGTTCTCAGTAGTAGAGTCTGACGCTAAGTAAGAGTCGCTTGGAATGCAGTGAACAGTGAAAATGGCAGGGTGGGACGCTCCGTTGAATGGAAGGTAACATGTAACTTTATTGAATTTGAATACACTGTGTACATCCAAATTGATTCCATGTAAATTATTAACGTAGCTTGATCCTTCTATCCTTCCACACCATGATCTAGATATATTTTCAGGAATTTTCAGGTATTAGGGAACTTATTTGAGCTCGCCCCTGTCGGACCTCATGTAGTTTGTGATGTGTTCGTAAACCGGTACCATGCTCTACCCCCCGTGAGTTATGAAAATGTAGAGGTTACGACAATATGGGGAGAGAGAGAGAGAGAGAGAGAGAGAGAGAGAGAGAGAGAGAGAGAGTGTGTGTATATGTAAATACAAGAACTTCAATAGGGTTGCAATGATAGAATTAAAGGTACATAAGTATGCATTATAATCTCTAATTTTTCTAGCATTTGGTAAATCTATCTCTTGTAAGTCGTCGAATTCTAATGAATTTTTTTTTTCTTTTCTAATTCCCTTTTTCAGTATAACATACTTTTCAGAATAAAGTATAAATCTTACGATTTTTAAAAGAACTTTATACTGAGATTCCACTGTATAAACATCACCTTATTAGAATTAAAAGAGCAGAATCATACAACATAAAAGTTTCATACCTTGCAGATTCCACTGTATAAACATCAGCTTATTACAATTAAAAGAGCAGAATCATACAACATAAAAGTCTCATACCTTGCAACACCCAATCCCTTTCTGGTTGTGATTTGTCTCCGTGGATGCATGCTGCTGGCCACCTGAGAAATAAGACCGTTAGAGTTAGATCATCACATGTTCTGCATTTTCTTCCTTCTCAGCCAACACACACACACTTTCTTACTTACCCATCTCTCCTCATTTTTCTTGTGATTTCATCTACTCTTCTTTTAGTTTCAATAAAAACAATGCTTTTGTTTTCTTTCTCCGCCATTATCTCTTTTAACAGGGTACTCAATCTGAAAGAGAGTAAAAAGTAACTTAAGGTTCTATTACATGAAACAATTGTTATAGAAACCTTCAATGGAAAACTCAAGAGGTACCTTGTGTATCATTTCTCTAAAGATTGTATATATAACAAAATGACATAAATAAGCATTCATTAGATGCATTTGGACCTAGGTATGCAACAAATTTATGACTTCATATAATAATAAAATCATATTAAAATGAATGTACAAACTTTAATCTGCCACATGTCTATGTCTTGCCACAAGGTTTAAAGGACAAGTGTGAAATATAAACGAACACAGAAATCAGCAATTGCAGAGCAGTTTTGGTCCACGATCATCAGCTGAAAGAGAACAGCTCTTAAAGGTCCTTAGAAAAGCAGCAGAACTTTACAATTTAGGAAAAATTATTCATTCATCAGAATAGGCACAATATATTAATCTTTGATGTCCTATATGAAAAGCATCTTATTGTACAGTATTTCTTGACAGAAAATGGCATTTAGAAGTCACGGGAGGAAGCACGGCAGTGAATCTAGGCTGATGATGGAGACAACAGTCTCCAAAACATGTCTCATTAAGTTCTGGTGAATAAAGTGAAGCCAGATTAATAAACATCTCAATTGTGCATACAAATTTTAAATAAAACTTCACCGTGAATACCCAAAAAAGATTTATACACATTTTCCACTTTATACACAGGTCTAAGTCATTGACCTTGGTTTGTTTTGACTTTTTCAATAAATTCTCTTCCACAAACTGTTCAAGCTCACTAAGCAACTTCAAAATGTTTTCTACACCTTATAAGAATTCTAAATATATATAGCCTTAACTGTTGCAAATGCTTCATTACATCGATGGAAGACACACTTTCAGCTGTGGTTTCAACTTCTTCCTCTTCACTGTCATCACTGTCTTGAGGGCTCCCACAGTCAAAGACTCCACTATTTCCCTCTTTGTTAAGTGATGTGTTGTCTCTGCCTTAGCATCTATAGAGACCTATTGTGACTTAGTGGCTATGGCCCAAGGTTATTGGGAGGTCGGCGCCAAGCAGTCAAAGTAAACAACAATAACTCTGCTTGCCAGTGTAAACACCAGGTGCACTATCAGGACATAACTAGAACTTCCAGGAAGCTTTATTCCCCCCTCCAGAAAGTGTGACAATAGTTCCAGAACATTCAAGAACCTTCTGCAGAAGATTCCAGCCTTTCTCAGCAAGCACTCTTACAGGCAACCAGTTCAGTTGCAAGCCAGTGCATATCAAGTGCAAGTCGAGTGGTGACAGCAGAGTGAGCCAGCCGTGACAGTCAAGTGTGAGGTGAAGAGTTGAAAGTTGAGTTGCATTGGTCAGCGAGCAAGTTGGCGATAAAACGCTACCATGGAGGCATTAATTTAAGAATTAAGTGAAGTAAAGAGCATGAAATCTGAAATGGAGAAAACTGAGAAAAAAATGGAATCCAAAATGGAGAAGATGGTAACAGGAATGAAGAGTGTGTAAACTGAAATGAAGAAATTGAAATCCAATCTCATGATGTCATCAACTCTATAGTCTTGAGATAAATGCCATGGTGAATGCCCTGAAACACAACACTGCAAGGGGATTAAAAGACATTAAATCTGATGCAGAAGATGACATTAATACAGCAGCAGTGTTTAGATCAGCAGATGACGGGAGAGTGTGGAAGCCCTACACCCAGTCACGGTGCCATCTGCAGTTGGTTGAGACAAGGAGACCTTGAGGAGGAAGCAGCTGGAGGATCGAGACATACGGCCAATCCTGAAATAAGCAATCTGGCATACATCCCGCATCAGTGGATGTTTCTGCCAGAGGCCCGATCTATGAGAGCTGTTAGATGCGGTAGAACTTTGTGATGGTCAGGAACACTATACCAATGGGAGTGTGGGAGTTCATAGCTAGAAGCTCTTGGGTGCGCATGTCTCATTAAGTTCTGGTGAATAAAGTGAAGCCAGATTAATAAACATCTCAATTGTGCATACAAATTTTAAATAAAACTTCACCGTGAATACCCAAAAAAAAGGAACAGCTGGTGCTCCCAAAGAAAGCTGTGAAGTCCTCAAGGAAACCCATGCCAGCACTACCGGGAAGGGGGGCTGGACGTGAACAGGATCCCGAAGAAGCTGTCACTGATACTATTGGTTGCATTTTCAAAGCAACGTGGAAAGGTTGTGCCCACCGTGCAAAATCCGTGTCACAGGTACTGGGCCCCCATCACACATTCAGTGTCGGCCCAGAGGAGCTGGCATTGGTTCGTTGTGACTGAATTGATTTAGGTCGTGGAGCTGTCCAGGACGAACAGCTCTGAGGGAGCTATGTGACACAGCGGTATAGCCAAGTTTATCGGGAGGTCAGCGACAAACGGTCCGTGTGAACAATAACTCCGCTTGCCAACATAAACACCAGGCACACTATTGAGAGATAACTAGAGCTTTCTGGAAGCTTTATCTCACCCCTCCTCTAGAAAGTGTGTCGAAATAGTTCTAGAACATTCGAGAACCTTCTGTGGAAGATTCCACTGCCTATATAAGCAAGCGCTCTCACGGGCAGTAAGTGCATGTCAAATGCAAGTCGAGTGGCGAAAGCAGAGTGAGTCATGTCAGTCAGAGCAAGGTGAGCACTGCATTGCATTGGTCAGCGAGAAAGTTTCCCATGCGACAACAAGAGCAATTCTCTGAGCGACTAAGTGACAACTTCTGTAACGTGCAGCAAGTGCTATTGTGGAGCAATGGTTATGGAGGCCTTGTGTTCGAATCCCAAGTGAAGTGAACCTTCTGGCATGAAGAGGCTGCATCACAAAAGAAGTGAAGTGAAGTGACAGAGAACTAGTTCAATTTAGTGAAGTGAGCTCCCAGTGAAGGTGAACTACTCTGCATTCACTCTTAGGTTGATCTGCATCAAAGCAAATCCCAGGTGACCAGTGCACTGATATAATGTATCCTTCCAACATTCGCACTAGAAATACTGTCACACTTTCAGACCATGTGGCAAGTACAAGCAGCACGTAGTGCAAAAAAGAACAGAGTCCTTATTTCGACAACTGAAACGGTGACTAGCATATTCTGTTAAGGGTTAAAGGTGATAAGATTGATATAACTGGCGCAACAGTTCTAGACACGTGAAAATCTTAATGACAGCTATGAAGCGAGTTACATACCAGATCAAGAGGTGACCGATCGTCTGCATGCTGCAGGAGTGCGTGGGACAGTCATTGTCAAATATTCGCACACTGGTTATGCACTGCACTACACAATAAAGTTATAGTTATATACAGTATATTTAAGTCCACCGCTGTAAAATGCCCTTAATATAAAGACACTGTCAACCATCTGCCTCCAGTTCTTCCACACCTGACAGCCCTTCCTCTTCTGCGGAATCTCTCACGTCATTGCCGCTGTCGCTACTTTCTGCACCATTATCCTGGATGAGTATTTTTTCTAATTTATTTTCTGCAATTCCGTACTTTTTGAAATAATGATTCTCAATTTATTCAACATGTCGATATACACTTTTCCCATTCTGGCCTTCCAATTTCTGCAAATCGCTGGCGACATAACTGCTCCACATCTTTTAGTTTAAAAGTGATATTTCTGCAGGCCACCCAGTTTTTGACATCAGCCCAGATTAAATTGATTGGGTTTAGATTTGAGTGATACGGTGGCAGTCTAAGTACATTATGGCGATGTTGTATTAATATGTGGCCAAGTATTATGAGTTATGGCTTCTGAAGGGATTTCTTGGCTTTAAGTTATATTTGTTTTACTCATGCTTTCATCAAAAGATATATTATGCCTAAGCAACCAGGTTTTTATTTCTTCTTTCAAGGAATCAATTTGAGTGTTACCACATTGTGAAGCATTGTCGATAACCAGAATAGACCCAGCAGGCATATTAGGTATCAACATGATGTTGATCCACTTCATGTAATTTTCTGTATTCATTTCTTGATGAAAATCTCCTGCTTTTTGTTGCGACTTGTAAAAGAAGGGCATTTGGAACGAACAGCATGAACGATAATAAGTATTTGCCCTTTGGCAACAGGTGCCTGAAAACCTAATTCGCTATCGTCACTTCAACTTTTAGATGTATGACTGCTGTGTATGTACGACTCATCTTCATACACTATAGTTTGACCCTCTAATTTGTACCTATGAGTAAGGTACTCTTCCAGCTGAGATCGTATGTCGTGCTTTTCTATTAGAACTCTATTTGGTTTCGTGTTCTTCCACTTAAACCCTAAATCTTTTATAATTTTTCTGAGATTTGTAGCAGCATCTTGAAAATTTATGCTGATATAAGTACATATAAAATTATAGTCATTTGGAAAGTTTGTATCAGACTGCAAAATTCAGTGCCATAGCCGGGATTTGAGACTTGTAGTACCACCTTGAACATTTATGACATCTTTCAGATTGATGAGCAATCTGCTTATTGTTGGCACAGTTTTTTCTTCCACATAGAAATTGTGCACCGAATGACGCATTTGTCCAAATCGTCTATTTCTGTAATACGTTTAGGGACCTTATGTTTCTTCACAGGTGTGTCAAATGGCACTTTTTCATCCATATGGTTTTTCTTGTCTTTGAGAACTCTGGAAACGGAACTCAGTGAAACAGCAGTTGCTTTGGCTATTCTTTCTTTCACTCTCTTAAGGCTTTTGTGGAACTCAGTGTAAACATATATTTTCTTCCTTCATCTCTGCTTCTTGCTTCATGAAGTCGAGGACATTTGCAATTATTTCCCTGCTTTGAATACGTAATACCTTACCATTTAACTTTGAAAACGTAGGAGCCATGGTTATAAATATCACAAATATAAAATAAGCACTATTTACGTATTGATCTCTTTGAAATTACAAGATGCGGACACTTTCTATGCAGACTGTATGTGTTACGCACTGTGAGTAAGCAAAGGTATTATATCGCTTTCGTTGATTAAGCTAAACATAAACCATTCCTAGGCTCGGCAGCTGGGTTGGCAATCAAGGTCACGATTCCAGAACTTTTGCGCCAGTTATAGTTGCAACTGTTGGCGGCTCATTTTAAAAAAGAAATTGTGCACTGTTACGCAAATTGCATTCTTCTTAAAATCACTACATTCTTGCATAGCGTATTTCATATGTTTTCTGTTTTTTCCAGGTGTAACTACTTGCTTCAGATTTTTCTGCACAAGCACTGTTTATACTTCTACTCGAAACACTGGTGAACTCAGAAGTTAATTTCACCATTTCTTTCACAGAAAGTGTTGGATATTTCTCACGTAACTTATAATAAAGATTCAACACTATTGTTTTTTTTTGCCACTACTAAATAGCTTGCGTGGCTAATGGTTTACATAATTCGACGAAAACACAAGAGCAAATTCACCGTCCACCATGATACTAAACACAACTGCTGGTTTCTGGCTGTAAACAATATTCTGTGCCTACCCGGATGCCAGGTGACTGATACGAATTGCATCATGGGACCTGTAGCTCTGTTTTACTGTATAAATCAACATTAAATAAAACCTTAGGTATTTGTATAGAATATTATACTATTTAAGGATAAATTCATTCTAAAATTCAGAGATTAGCATGGGACTACTTTCCTGGGCGCATTGCTACCACATTGCACCATGGTGCACTGACAACATGGGTTTGTTTTGCCGCAGATAAACCTAAGAGTGAATACAGTTTACATAAAAATGAAACAATGACACTATTGTGGTTTAACATACCACTATGAAAGATATTTACATGACAAAATGTATATTTTGAATTTTCGGGGAATAGTCTAAGAAGTCCTCTTCATTCGGAAGGAGTTTTATATAATTTTGTATAACTGGTAAACAGTAAGCAATAGATGAAAACATACTACACAAAAAGATGAAGATGTCTTTAAAACACACAATTTATTTAAAATAAGCCATTTGTGGCATAAGCCATTTGAGATATCCATTGCTAAAGGTTAAAATTGTTCATTTCTTTGTCATTCTCTTGAAGTCCTGTCAACATTCAATTGTTTCTCGCAATGTCATGGAAACAGTATGGAATTTTAAGGCTAGCATATAGCATCCATTTCTTAAACATTTGACTATTGCTATTCTCTTTGTATCTTTAATGAAATGTGTAATGTAGCTATTTTTGCAAAGGTTTATTTGGATTAAATCGTAGTAGATATAAGAATAAGCTTTAGTAAGAATAACTTGTACACTCGCTAATAAATGGTACAAGGTAGAGTAAGTGATGTCAAGTATCACATCAGATTTTTCAAGATATCTGTTTAAAATATTTAATTTGTGCTCTGTTTTTTTGTACAGAGGTACTGGCCTTAAGATTTGATTTGTTAACGGATATTTAATTGGGTTTATTACCTAAACCTTCTTTTGAATTCCCTTTCAGTATATCTTAAGGATTAGGTTGATCTCTTTATGATCGTACCACCCTTCATCCCTTTCTGGATGGAATACTTTTTCATAACAAGCAACTGCATCAAAAGCCTGTACAAACTACATCTTGTTTCTCCACTTGTTAACATCTAGTGTAATGATATTTAAGGTTAAAATTGTCTAAAAATGGCCACATTCAAGATACTGTTTAGCACTAACACTGTTTCTGCATTGAATTAAACATCATCTAGCACTAAACATTGTCTATCAAGCAGCCCTTAACATTATGACCACATTACTGCCACTGAGAGATGAATTATCAAATGTTTGTTCTGGAAAGTATTCAAGGATTGCACATCTGATGCAGGTTTCTAATGCCTTTTCACATTATGGACACATTCTTACAGATTAATTTAAAAACTAGAAATAGTGTTAGAAAGACATTTTGAAAAATATTATGTATTATGCATTACATAAAAAAGGTACAATAATTTAACAATGTGTTATAGCTTCTTGTGTTTATCTTTTAGGACAACAAAGACCACCTCAAATTAATGATATTTACTGCTTTTTACCTGCATGCATTTTAATAGCCATTTTTTCCTTTTAAACACTTTACTCACTATTTTCTAAGGTTGCTGGTAATTTTCATATGATGTTTATATCCCAATTTAAGGGACCTAAATAGGTGCAACATCAATAACAAACATTTTAATACTTACTTTTGTTCTTTCTCATATTCTTGACATACATCAATTATTTGAAGTATGTTGTGATTGGCCGACAACTGAAGTGAACCTACATTGATCTGTATATAATCTTTAAGGAACTCCTCTGCTAGGTTCCGCACTTCTTTTGGCCATGTGGCTGACCACATTAATGTCTGTCTGTCGGGCTGAAACATTTCAAAATTAAAACTTAATAAAGTCCATCAAAATCAGAAGCAGCAACATGGCAGAGCTGACTTAACTCAACTGAAGTTGCAAGACTTGTTGAGAATCAAGAGGATGGAATCCAAACACCATACATTTGGACACCGAAGGCATTACGTTCTCATTATTTGCTGTACCTCCTACAAGCATTCATGCTCCACGGATGAACAAGGTGAAGGCATGCCAAGATAGGAGGATCACATAAACAAACAAACAAGAAGTACTGTATACAGTGAGAATCCTAACTTATGTTGGGTTGAGTCAATAACTTTTTATGTACTTTTTTTTCCACTTACGTATATTAAGACTAGTTTCAGGCAACATCTTTCCCATTAGTTTGGCAGTTTACTGGTATTCCCATGGATGGTTTGATCCTGTGCTGACCTCTGTTCCCCTGGTTATATGAGTTATCAATGGCAGGGATTTCAAAATTCATAACCTTCACTTGATTCTTGATGATAAAGATGTTCTCCTAAGTGCTTAGTTCTGATGGTTTCTTTAATCATTTCACTAATTTTATTTTATGATTTGTGACTTAATGACCAAAAGTGATGTACTACAGCAGACTTGTCCATATATTTGAATTTGACATTCCTCAAATGTTCTTTCATCCTGACTTCCAAACCTTTTTTTGGTTTTTCTTGATTGGTAAGCACAAAACACAGAAGACGCTGAAAGAAATCACCACTTTAAAGGAACTGGAGAAATTTAAATGCAGTAAATTCCCCTTCCATCAGATCTTTTTTGGGAATCTGAGAAGATTTTCAAGGAATTCAATATAAATTAGTGTCACAAAATAAATATAAGATCAGGAACCAATTAAACAACCAACTCAAAAACCAAATTATCAGCATTTATCAAATGGATTGCCAAAACTGAAAAAATATACATTAGAAAAACCAAAATAAGTTTGGAGGATAAAAGAACATTTGAGGAACATCAAATTCAAGTATATGGAAAAGTATGCCTTAGCACATCACTTTTGGCCATTAAATCATAACATAAAACAGGAAATAAAATTATCAAAATACATAAAGAAGCCATTACAATTATCCATTTGGAGGGACATCTTTATCATCAAGAAAACATTATGAATTTTGAAATCCCCACCGGTGATGGCATCATCTAATTAACCAGAGAAATAGAGGGCAGCACAATGCCAAGTAGGACCAAGCCATCACGTGAACACCAGTTGACCCAAAAACTGTTGATGGGGAAGATGCTCAGAACCTACTTTTAATAAATAGGCCTAAGGGGAAAAAGAAGCATTTTAAAATGTTGTCAATGCATTCCAACACAGTTAATACAATATACTCTATCAGTTTTCAGTCTTTTAAGATTCTTCCAGCTTACGTAGGAGAATGAAAGATTACACATTTTTTCTCTCCTAATACAGTGGAATCCAGTAAGTATGTTTTACAGTAACACACTTTCCTATATATGACACCCCAAATGTACTAAAATTGTTGCTTTAGCAAGTTTACTGCTCCCGTGACATACTCAAATTTTGACAATTCTCAATCAAACACTTTTTTGACAATCATTGTGCATTTGTAAATCGATTGGACCAGCAACCAACACATGACAGCGGCATGAATTATATGAGATAGAGAACACTTTAGTTTTGTGGGAACTCGGGTCATATAGACGATGGAGTTTTCAGAAAGCAAAGAATGGTGCCAAATAGCAGAAAAAGTTGTTTTGAAACTACATATACATTGGTGATCTTCCAGTGTAAGAAACTATGACAATTGTAGAAATACAACAGTGAACAATTCTTAGTGCATGTTTTAATTATATTTGGTTTAAATATTCTGAATAAGGCAAAGAAGAAATTATGAAATGAAAAATAAACAATGTAAAACATACAGTATTTGTGAAATTGCCCAAATAAATTTAGTCTAATAACTGAAATTAGCTTTAGCTAAGTGACGATAAAATAATTTCCTATTTAAAAATTTAAGATTTGTAATTAAATTTTGTATATGTCATATGTATGAAACAAAAAGGTAACAAAAAACAAGATTCTAGCTATTGTTAGGGAGAATCAATAATTGCTATTCTTCAGTAATATCATTACAAAAAGGATAAGGTGTGGTAAGGTACCTAAGGTATTGGTATAATTAATAATTACCAAGAGTAAAACGGGTTGAGAAGTAGAAAGTAAATTTGATATGCTCCTTGTACAACTACATGTAAATATACGCATTATTTGTTGAAAAACAAATATCCTTAATACAGTAGAATCTCGTTAGTACGTTTTTGCAGGAACCCATGGATTTGGATGTCATAGACAGTAAAACAATTTAAACGAAAATAGCAAATCTCCAATTTAAGAACATAATTATGTAATAAAATCTAATAATTACTACGTTTCCATGGGGAATTGAAATCAATTAAGAGTCCAATTCCATACTGAATATGATCCGCATTTACATGTTAAATTCAATATGTCCAAGAATAAATAATTCAAGCTTTTATGTTCATCAAGCTGGTTGTTGGATTTTTGAGAAAATAAATTGCAAATTATGGAAGTGATAAAAACGGCTTTGCTGTGTTTTTTATTACACTTGATAATTTTCGCTAAAAAAAAACACACACACACCAAAAAACCAAAAAAAAAGACGAGTGTGCATCGTGTCTTTGGCATACTCAATATGGTAAGTGTTTCCATGCAACAAATTTTGATCCGATCCTACTTTCCAAGAGGAAAGTTTTAAACATTTTTCACTTCTTCAAAAGTAGTTTCAATCAGTTTACATTTGCTAACAACTTGTTTAAGGTTGACGGAGGAGTGTTTAACTTCTGCGCTATATTCACACGTTTCATATTTGGATTGCGATCTACTTCAAGTATTTTCAGTTTTTCACTGTTGATTATTTGCCATACTTTCTTTTTTTCCATTGCAAACAAAAAATTATAATACAATCTACGTATGTTTGGTCAACAGTAGAAACCATCATTGGCATTTACCACGCCAAGCTAAAGCATTCTCTATCCCATCCACACAAATATTTATATACATGCATGTCATTGGCTTCTGGTCTCCACCCCTTGACCACGGATTGACCAAAGTAGTGAATGAGGACGTCAAACTTCAAACGTGTTAAGTGCTTACTCGCACTGGACCAACCAAGATTGACCAAAACAGCAAATGAGGACGTCAAACTTCAAACGTAGTAAGCTCAATGGAGAAAATGTACTAAACAAACGTTATTTATTACATTTGGTGATTTGGTGCCGGGACCTTTATAATTTTATGTAATACACGAAAATGTGTTAATGAGGACCGTGCTAATGAGATTCCACTGTAATGGATATTGAAAATAATTAATAACTGCTTTCAATAAAATTACTAATATGAATTTACACTAAAAATATTTTCATCTACACATACTGCTTGAGAATAAATAAAACATTGAGGAAAACTAAACTTGATTTTATCATTGTTACAACCAAACAAATATACAACTGTACAGTAATATTTGAGTTACATCAGATTTAAAAGATCTGTAAAAACTAGAGAACTGAGAAAAAGAGAACTCATCCGGGAAAGTTACGTAACAAAGCCTATGCCACGTTGTTACATAGCCACTGCTGCATCCTGAGGATCACCACCACAACCATGATTCCAAACTCATACTTTTCCACCGCACAATAGATTAAACACTTGACAAAAAGGTAGATGCAGCATCACTTTAGGATTAAAGTGATGAACTAGATCCAGTCAAAAGAAATGGAGGCAATGGAGAAAGTGAAGCAATTCTGAAACTAAAACCAACAAAATAATCATACACTGATGTGTATTTCATTCAGTAGTAAGTTTTCAGGGAAGCTATTCAAATATTCATTCCACTCAAGATTGTGATTTAGTAATATCATTTATGCTTCACTGTGTACCCTTCCAGTTTCTGGTTCTTGGAATCCATTCTGTATTTAACTGTGAGGCAAGATGTATTATTAAATTCAAATGCATACACGTAAATATAGTGTTTTTCTATTTATGATGTCCAAATCCTTGGGTCCCTGCAAAAGAATAGCAACAAGATTCCACTGAGCTTAAAAGCTTCAATTATCATTCACAATATAAAGGAAATTCTTTATCCTGTGAAAGCATTCACAACGAATTATATAAGCACAATACAAACTTGAGACATTACTATGACTATTTTTCAGATGCCAAAATATGGATGAATAGTGTTAAAAAACACCTTGGTTAAGAACTAATATTGGCTCAAAACAAAATATCATCCAATGAAACAATAATGTTTAAATGCATCTTTATGCAGTATCTCGTGTCATTTGTTTCAAATTGCTGGAGATTTGAAACAACATAGTTTTAAAAATTGGTCAAACATCATGCAATCTGTTTAAAAAAAAAAAAATTCTGATGTGATACATTCACATGACTTTCTCTGCCCTCTATCGTTTATTAGTGGGTATACAAACTATTCTTATAAATCTTATTTTTCTAACTACTACATTTTTATCCAAATAAACCTTTGCAGAAATAGCTACATTACGCATTTCATTAGGATACAAAGAGAACAGTGATAAGTCAAATGTTTAAGAACTGGATGCTATATGCTGGCTTAATATTCCATACTTTTCCATGTAATCGCGAGAAACAACAATGTAGAAAGCACATTAAACAATGACCAAGAAATGAGGAATTCAAACCATTAATAACGGATATCTCAGAAATGACTTATGCCACAAAAATCTTATTTGAAATAAATTTGTGTTTTAAAGATTCTATATTTTTTGTGTAGCATGTTTTTGTCTATTGCTTTATGTTTACCAATTATACAAGATTATACAAAATTCATTCTCAATGAAGAGGACTTCAAAGGCTATTTGCCAGTAAATTCAAGATAGACATTTTGCCATGTATCTTCAATATATGGCACTTTAATAAAAATTAGCCATTTTTTAGAAAATCAAAATTTTAGAAAAATGTTTCATGAAATTAAATTGAGTTTTATTTATGGGCACTATATAACTGCTGTGGTCCTTACGTCCCATTCTAGTACACTGGGCATGAAAGACCAGTAATTTTGCTCAGAGGCCTCTTTTATCAGGCTTGAGGTTCCTTTACGTGCTGTAAATCTACAACATGGGACCACCAGCTTTACTTCCCTTCCGAAAAATGTTTCATGAAAAGGATAGTTGGGGTGAGCGATTTTATTGAAAATCTTCATGTCGCATCTTTGGAAGGTACTGATACCAAGTTTGGTATTTATCCAACTTTTCATTTTTGAGTTATGCTGTTCACAGACACACGGATCTTTTTCTTAAAATACTCTTTTTTTGGTTTCAGGGGGCCTCAAAACATATATTTCTGGTGAAACCTCGACATCGAATTTTTGGGTGGAATACAATACTTCCCTACTTACTATACATAGTAGAGAAAGTAATAAACATTATTCCAAAGGGTTGGCATTTTTATCCTGTTAATGTAACATTTTACCTTTACTTTTGAGGTTGAACACTGATTCATAATTCAGCAGTTGCCAATTCATTTTTTAGCGAAACATAAGAAACATGGCTTTTTCTCTTTTCTTTTATAATAATTCATTTCAATCTATTTCAGTCATGAATATAGAGTTTAACCAGATGAGTTCAAAGGTGTTGTGCACTCACAAGCTTACTTGATAATTTCAAAATTTTTTAGTTTTACCTATGAAGATAAACATCTGACTTCATTTTTACTTTCTCTACCGTGTAACTAGTAGGTAGAGGAGGTATTGCATTCCACCCGAAAATTGCATGTCAAGATTTCACCAGAAATATGTTCTGAAGCCTCCTGAATCCCTTTCCACCAAAGTAAAAAGCAATTTTATAAGAAAGAAAAAAAAAAGTTCATCTGTCCATCCATGTATGTGATTACTGTACAACAAAATGTTGGATGCATACCATATTTTAAGTTCAGTATCTTCCAAAGATGTAAAACAAAAGATTTTTTAAAAAAAAATCCCCCATCCCAAACTACCCAATACATTGAAAATGTTAGGTAATTTTTATTTTCTCAAAAATGGCTAATGATTTTAATTAAAGTACCAAATGTTTAAGATACCTGTATGGCAAATAAAGTGTATATCTTGAACTTTCTGAGAATAGCCTGAAAAGTCCATTTCATTCTGAATGAGTATTGTTAACTTTTGTATAACTGATAAACCACAAGGGATACGGAAAAAAACTGCGCAAAAAAAATACACAAATATATATATATATATCTTTTTTAAATGGGAACCTAAAATTACTGTCATATTAAACTGGCCCTAAAATGACCATCATAACCTCCTCGAAATAAAACACGACTAATGGCATTTACTTTTCCCCCCATAATATCAAGCTACTTTTATTAGAAACATTTCTTTCTACAATGCTTAGTTTTGGAGATATTGTACAGTCTTAACTTAAATGGTCCACCCTGTATATATATTTATTGTAAAAACACACTTTTTTGGGGTGAGAAGCATTAACCATTTACGAGTTTTGAAATATATATTACTGGTTTGGATTTTCAACTACTTTTATACTTTTTAGAAGTGCTGTAAGCTTTCATTTGTTTCCCATGATGTCATGTTTCATTACCAGCATCAACCTGCTTTTAAAAAGATATGACTATCATTTTAGCCTTTTGTACTACAACGAAATGTGTAATGGAAACCAATTCTGCAAATGTTCATCTTGATTAAGAATTAGCAGATAAAAGAATAAGCTTTTATAAAAAATAGTTTGTAGAAGAGAGGGTAAAATCTGATGTGTTACACTCACATGACTTTCTCTACTCTTGTACAAACAATTTTTACAAACACTTATTCTCCATATGCCTCATGTTAATCGAGATGTTAATCTTATTGCTAATTTTCTTGTTGGTGCAAGGGAATATGGTAGGCTTTCAGCGATAGTCAAATATTTTAAGAGCTGGTTGTTATGTGGCGCATTCCATTCTCTTTGCTTGTCCAAGACATAAAAAAAAATTAATAACGAATTCCCATTTGAGAAAAAGTATAAGTTTTGGAAAATTTAAGGGAATAACAAGCAATATCTCGAAAATGGTTCACTCAACAAAATAAATGTATATGACATAAATTGCATATTTGAATGCGATCTACATATTTTGTGCAGCAAAATTTTGTCTATCTCTTATGGTTTACCAGTTATGCAAAAGTCGTTCACAATGAAGAATACTTTTGGAGACATTCCCCAAAAATTCGAGATATACATTTCATTTGTCATGAAAATATCTTAAACATATGATATTTTAATCAAAATCGTTAAGAGCCATTTTGGAGAAAATTAAAATTTTCTTAAAATGTTCTATGGGGTGGGGGGATTTTCTTGAAAATCTTCGTGTTGCATCTCTGGAAGATAGTGAACCTAAATACCAAGTTTGGTGTTTATCCGACTGTTTGTTTCTGAGTTATGCTGTTCACAGACACACACACGGACATGTTTCCAAAAATGCTTTTTTTTTATTCAGGGGGTCTCAAAACATGTATTTCCAGTGAAATCTCAGTATCAAATTTTTGGGTGGAATACAAACTTTCTCTACTTACTATACGTAGTAGAGAAAGTAAAAAGGCATGTGAATGTATCACCAGAGCTTTTTTTTTGGGAGGGGGGTGTCCATGCAAAGAGTAAAATTTCAAAATCGCCTAGTTACCCACTGTTAAAAGATTTGACTTATCTCTTCAGCCTACTGTAATCCCCTTGTGCCTACAATCAAATGTGTAATAAAAGAATTTCTGCAGAGCTTTAACAGGGAATGAGGATAGGAATAAGCTGCAGTAAGGATAGTTTGTAGAGTAAAGTTTGAATCTACAATTATCTTGTGGTTGACACATGCTAGGAAGCTCATCATATTGACTCATCGTTTCAGCAAATAAATCTCCAGCAGCATGTGCAACTTCTCTTTCAGGTATTTTTGATGTGCTGTTGATGTAAGGCAAAATAAAACTTAACTCACCCTAATTTGTTCTATGATCTTACGAATCTGAGGTTCGAAACCCATGTCAAGCATTCTATCTGCTTCATCTAGGACTAAGTATGTGCATCTTTTGAGATTTGTCTTGCCACTTTCCAGAAAATCAATCAATCTTCCAGGAGTAGCTATCACTATTTCTACACCTCGTTCCAAATCTCTGGCCTTTAAGAAAGAAACAAAACATGTTAATAACTAAATTACTTACTCTCTCTTACATTACCTCTATGAGCTTAAATGTATTTGTTGGGAACTAAGAGGATGGAATTCAAACAGTTCATGTTTAAACACCGAAGGCTTGCATTCTCACAATTTCTATACCTCCTACAAGCATTCATGCTTCACGGATCAACAAGGTGAAGGCATGCCAAGATAGGAGGATACAACGAAATATCAACATTACAGAAACATTTCTCGAGTAGACAATGCTATTTGTACACCTTATTCGAAATATTTGCCTTTCAACACTTTCCACACCAAGCCCATACCTCTTTATTATAAAATAATAAAAATAAAACATTACAATTCACTTCCTCTATCAACAAGAGCATTGAATATTAAATTATTTACAGAAAGGGTACATAAATTGAAGTAGGTTAGTTTCTGCCCCACATATGGAAAGCCAGTTCGAAGTAGGAGTTGTATTGTAGTTCAACTGTTGGGGAGCCAAACTTGAAATAGTTGCAACCGCACATATGGTAAAAAGTTGCCAGTAGCCTTCACCCCAAATGTACTTTCTGGTGGCCTTTGCTCCAAATTTTTAAAAAAAATATTAACTTTGTAATTCGACTTTCTTTAAATATTATATATTTATGTGTGCCTTGGCTGCATCAGTATTTATATTTTTTAGACACATGAATGTCTTATCAGGGAGTGGTGCGACTAAGAATGTAGGCTTACACAGATTATAATTTTACTTCACTCCTTTTATTAATGCTTGACACGATTTAAATAACACTTCAGTGATATAGAGTGAGAGCTGTGATACTACTTTATTAATTACTTGCACTTTTTAACACATAACTATTTTTTTGTCTCACACAAAATACGTATTAAATTTCTCGAGGACGTGTCTCGCGTCCGGTTAGGAACACTGTCTACAAGCAACTGACTTCTGAATTTGTAAATTTTGTTACATTTTAGTTTCTGATTGCCTAATCCTAGTCCAATAGAATACCTTCATTTAACTAAAGCTTTTTCTAGCTGTTGATTGGCTATTTTATAAACTGGCACAAAAATTACATTATTGCTTCCAAGAATCACAAGTAGATTTACTAAACTTTCAAATTCATTATTGCCTCAAGGTTACCTCATTGTTAGCAACTTTTAACCTATTATTCTCACAGCTCCTACATCATTAAATTATGTAATACATTCACATAACATTATTACACATGTATACAATATAAACATAACCAATAACTGTAATATACACTTTTTATATCTTGTTACATACACACATTACTTTAAGGCAGGCTTTTATTGAATTTATATATTATATAATTACACTGAAATCATTTAAATGTTAAAAATCCTGCCTCAAAATGGTTAAATATCCTTTGTGGAGCATACAAGACATAAAAAAATAAAATAGTTAAGATATATAAACAACGTCAAAAGTCAGAGCAAATATTTTTGTTGCAAACAAGGGACAGCACAAAACATCCAAGTTATGCGACTGAAAGTGTATGGAATGTAAATTCAAATGAAGCCACCAGATGGTCTATTTCAGCAGAGCTGCATGTCTAACCATGCCCCGAAGTTCAACTGGTGAGTGACAGTGGTCAGGAATGGAGGTTTAGCATTATAGAATGAACTTGTAATCAGTAAGGTTGTGTCTGCATGTCACGTATACCTGACTCTGGAGCATATCTCCTGAAAAATCGTGGGATGCACCACATGTCCTTTCTTGGCACTTTCTATTTCCTTTCACAGGTTTCAAATGTCTAGTACATTTAAAATGGTCCTCAGTCTTTTAAAATTCTTGTTCTACCTCACTGGTCAATCACCAACCTTGTGAACTGTGAAGATATCCTTTGTATTCACAAAATGGACTGATGACATGTCACTCACCAAGAGTTTTAACCTTCCACCACTACAATCAGCCAACTTCATAACACTATACCATTTCAGTCATTTATACCAGTCAATTTAGACACAAAAAAAGGGGAACCTTGCAACAAATGTAGTAGTAGGTTTTTCTTTTTTATATTGTTAGGTATCGTACCAGTAATGTATACTCAATTTTGCAGCTTCGAAAGCCCTGTGCTAACTAGGGAGGGGACACCTTCTGACTTTTTTGTTTTTGGCTCGTTCCTAAATTATGCATTTTAGCAAAATGGGCACTATTATCGGTTTTAAACCAGATTAAAGTTTGAGGCAGTATTTTAATACCTGAATAATTTCAATTGTTATTTATAATAGGTAAATTCAATAACAGCCCACCTTGAAATAATATGTATATAATAATTATTTAAATTGTATATAACAGTCATTTCAAAATGACTATTTTTATTGTAAACATATTTTATTAATGTTATGTGAATACTTTATATACTCTAATAATGCAAGAAATGTGAGAATAGTAAATTTTAGGTTGCTAACAATGAGTAATAATGAGGTAATTGTGGCAATAACGTGTTTGGAATTTGAAAATGTACTGGTCATGATTAGATTGACGATGACGTAGTTTCAGTGACAGTTTTAAAATTAGCCAATCAACAACAAAGAAAAGTTTCAAGTTAAATACAGAAATTCTATTGGACTAGAATTAGCCAATCAGAGACTTGCATTACCAAAGCTTAAGGTTTTTACCCTTGAGGTTATTCAGTTCCTGGCAAGACATGCTAGTGTGTAGATGGAAAAATGTGTTCTCTACGGGTGTTTAGTAAAAACAGATATACGCATTAAGTGAGTATAAAAGTTTCTCACAGTTCTTTTAAAAGTGTAGTACTGTATAAATATGTGCAAGAAGTTAAAACAAAAGTGAAAATTTAAAAGTTTAATTCTGTGACGTTTACAATAATTGTCATTACCACACCTTGCATAAGAATCCTGACTCTAAATTAAGACTGACGCAGCCGAGGCAGATTTAAACAATAATATTGCGTAAGCATTAAATTCAAACCGATGCCCAAAGAGTGTTACAAACTTCATAAAACAACAGTTGAACAACATAACCTTTCTTCAAGTTACATATTTATTACGTAACCAGCATCAATAAAGCATGATCTTCCAACTACTACAAACTAGCTAAATAAATACTACTTCAAATTGGCGCACATATGTGGGGCTAAATCAAAAAGCAGCTAAAACTAATACGTGAGCCAACCCACATACTTCAAAGTTGAAGAAACCCACTTCTTCAAATTAGCTCCCATACGTCTGGCAGTTAAACGTAAAGCATCTACCCAAATTCCACATTTTTCAAATTGGCTCCCAATTGCGGGGCAGATTAAGTAATTTACGTAATTCATTACGTAACAAAAATTAAAGATTATAACTTCAAGCTGTGACAATTACAGCACACGTGGAGCTCTGTAGGTATAATAGTTTCCACAACATAGCTCTTCAAAGCTAGGTGATATTTGCCAAAAAAAAATTACTTTTACGTTTGTGCAATATTTCGAGCTACATATTGCCACAATGACACATCCTAAGACCCCCACAATGGAGTATAAATTTATAGAAAATTTAATCAACTTTCATTTGAGCAAGATAGATCCCCGTAAAGATAAATAGTTCTTAAAAAATGACCAAAAAATAGTAGTGATAAATGAATCCAATTATTTTTCATGATGCTTTGTGGATATTTTGAAATATAGTAACACATGTGAATTGTGTAAAAACTATATCTGAAATCATTTGAATAACCATATCATAAATTGGAATAGTTTATTGCAATCAAATTATAATCCTTTATTCCACTATTGTGGAATGTACAAGTTTTGAGTCAAGATGTAGGGCCAAACGAGGGCCCTCTCCATTATTTAATTTACTGTTCCTATTTGTGAATATGCCTTTGCCAAGGCAAAGAAGAACACTTGAGAGAAGAAATCTGACAAAGAAAATCTGATGTGTTTCACTCGCATGACTTTCTCTACTCTTGTACAAATTATTTTTACAAACTCTTATTCTCCATCTATTTCATATTAATCGACATAAACATTTGCAGAAACGATCTTTTGACATGCAAAGAGAATTACATTTTACACATAGCGACCAGTTCTAAAAATATATGACTAGCGCCAAGGCGTACTATTTTCCCCTTGTTTTGTAATTGCAAGGGCAATATAGAAATACAGTAGCCTTTAAGCATGGACATCTCTCTTAATAGCTGGTTGCTAGGTGCAGCACCATTCCCTTTGCCACAGATTAATACTCTATGCATATCCAAGACAATTCCCATTTGAGAAAATAAGTATTGAAAAATTTAAGAGAATAACAAGCAATATCTCGAAAATGGTTCACTCAAAAACAAAAAATGTATATGACATAAATTGTGTATTTTAACGCGATCTACATTTTTTGTGTAGTAACATTTTGTCTATCTCTTATGCTTTACCAGTTATGTAAAAGTCGTTCACAATGAAGAATACTTTTGAGACGTTCCCAGAAAATTCAAGATATACATTTCATTTGTCATGAAAATATCTTAAACATATGATATTTTAATCGAAATCATTAAGAGCCATTTTTGAGAAAATTTAAATTTTCTTAAAATGTTCCATGTATAAAGGGTAATCTGGGGTGGGGGGATTTTCTTGAAAACCGTGTCGCATCTCTGGAAGATACTGAACCTAAATACCAAGTTTGGTGTTTATCCGACTGTTCGTTTCTGAGTTATGCTGTTTACAGACACACACACGGCAATGTTTCCAAAAATGCTTTTTTTTGATTCAGGGGGTCTCAAAACATATATATCCGGTGAAATCTCGGTATCAAATTTTTGGATGGAATACAATACTTCCCCTACTTACTATACGTAGTAGAGAAAGTAAAAACCTCAAGATGGCCAGTCCACAGGGAAAATACAGGTGCCAGAGGCTCAGTGTGGTGGAAAGTGTACAAAAAAAAAAAAAAAAAAAAAAAAAAAACCCTTGTTCAGTCAGAATCATTAAACTCCTCCTAATGTTGTCACTTCTATGGGCTTAAACGTATTTGTTGGGAACTAAGAGGATGGAATTTAAACAGTTCATGTTTAAACACCGAAGGCTTGCATTCCCACAATTTCTATACCTCCTACAAGCATTCATGCTTCACGGATCAACAAGGTGAAGGCATGCCAAGATAGGAGGATAATACAACAAAATTTATTTGAACAAAATATCAACATTACATTAAAGGCATGAAGCATTAATACAGCATCTGCTCATCAAATTTAGATCAAAAGTGATTAAACTGCTATTATACTCAGCACGTTCAAGAATTGCTGTATCTCTCTGAGCAAAAGAACACATTTTTTCCCTAAATGTTAATGCTAAAAAATCAATTTGCAATACACATGATAATTATGCGGATACGTAAGTTAAAAGAAACTTCAAGATGCCAGTCCACAGTTAAAATATGTGTACCATGGGCTCAGTTTGGCGGAAAGTGTCAAAAAAGAAAAAGTTGTTCAAAGTCTGAATCATTCAACTCCTCCTCACATCACCTTGGGTTTAAATGTATTTGTTGGGAACTAAGAGGATGGAATTTAAACAGTTCATGCTTAAACACCGAAGGCTTGCATTCTCACAATTTCTATACCTCCTACAAGCATTCATGCTTCACGGATCAACAAGGTGAAGGCATGCCAAGATAGGAGGATGCAACAAAATTTATTTGAACAAAATATCGACATTACATTACAGACATGAAGCATTAATACAGCATCTGCTCATCAAATTTAAGTCAAAAGTGATTAAACTGCTATTATGCTCCCACATTCAAGAATTGCTACATTTCTCTGAACATAACATATTTTTACCTAAATATCAACGCTCAAAAATCAAATTGCAATACATTTTTCCTCTAAGTTTATAAATTAGGGATGAGCCAATTACTCAGTAACTCTGTCCACTGCACTGCTTTATTGTTCAACTCTTAACACAATATATTGTTATTTATGAATACAGCTGTAAACGTTTACTCAGAAAACTGAAGTACAAAAGTACCTAACTCAACAGTCCTTTTCTGTACAACAAATTCTTTATCGGCAATAGTTAATAACAAACATTTGCATAAATTTATCTTTTTTGTGTACTGGTTTTACCAACTGATGTTAAAAACTGTTAACACCTTGTATAACATTATGCTAAAGTATCGATGGGACGATAGCACTATTTCTTGATACCCTACTAATTTTTGAGCACCAGCACTGAATTTTGACCACTTTGGACAGTCTGTTTCCGTTAAAAATTCTTCCTTATGTAGGTTTTCAAATTTATTATGATGCATGGCTCTTCTTCAGCTAGGAATACACTGAAAAAATATGCCCAACTCGCATCAACAGTTTGGTTTGCAGCTAGGAGAACAAGGCATTAAACATCTCTTATTTTTTATAAAACCATGCTCATGACCACTTTGTACAGTCTATTTTGTTTTAAAAATTCATTCTTTTGCAGGTTTTCAAACTTTTTATGACACACAGCTATTCTTCGGTTAGGAATAGCATTGAAAAATGCCAAATACAGCAAGCTCACTACAATAGCAGCCACTTTTCAACTCTTTTAACATTTTTTAAATGCCCTAACACAAAATGTATTAATATAAAAACAAGCTAGCACCTTTAATTTCTTACAATACCTCTATGGTCCAAGATGACACTTGTGAACACTTTGCTCCAGAGTAACTGAAAAACTCAAAATCTTTTTTAAACATTTTCCATGTGGTCTGTAAAATTACTTACCTGTGGAGCTTTAGGAGCCCCACCAAAAACACAGGTGTTCTTAATTTGGGATGATGCTCCAAAATCATTTGCCACCTGCTGAATTTGCTGAACCAGTTCCCGAGTCGGGGCCAGTATAAGTGCTACAGGACCATCCCCTCGCGCAAGGCGTGACTGATTGTTGATGTGAACAATTGCTGGCAGTGTGTACTAAAACAAAGATTATCTTCATGTTTACATTCAGTTAAAAATTAATCTAATTAAATTAACTTCAGAAATATATCAGAATAGCGTATAAAAACAACACACTGTAAATTCATAATTGCTATTATCATCATTCTTATATTTCCTTCAAATGAAAAACCAATTTCTAATTATTCCTTAAAAGCATAAAAAAAAAATTTAAGCATATTCTTACAAAAACTATAGTGTGCAAAGATACATGTTAAGCGCTGCTTATTTCTCAACTAGGAAACCATCCCCAAACTGGTACCATAAATCTGCCATATGACCTCATTTAGAGAAGGGATCAACAAATTAAGACAGCCTCTCCTTCAATATACACTGTTCAAACTATTCTGGCACTCTCAGATGGCAAAAGGGAGAGAGGGAACAGCTTTATATATACTATTATTATAATTAGCCTACTGAATATAAATAAATGCAAATGGCACAGAAAAAATGCGACTGGCCATTGATCACGAATCCATTGCGCAATACATCAAAATCAAAGTTTCTGGCAAAAGAAGGCACCAAAGCTTCAGAAATTTTGAGGCTTCATACACAATCTGGGGAAGCAATCCTTTCAAAGACCCAGGTGCATGAATGGCACAAAAACGTTTTGGCAGAATGGGAAGCAGTGGAAAATGAGCCCCACCGAAGAGCCAAAACATGCCTTTCTGCTGGAAAAGGTGCTTACAACTATTATTGCCATCTTTTGGTCAAGACAAAGGCTGCATATCGCAACAGACCACGCCGCAACCAATCCAAGATGTGATTGTTCCGCAGAACAATGCAAAGCCACACACTGCTGTCTTAACGTAGGAAATGCATTGGACACCTCTGGAGCATCCTCCTTACAGTCCAGAGTTGTCACCCTCTGGCTATCACTTGTTTGGGCCGCTGAACGAAGAACCGGGAGGAAAGCGATTTGATGACAATGCAGCAGTAAAGCAAGTGCACAACTGGCTGTACACACGTTCCTCTTCTTTCAAGGATGCCATTAAAAGGTTGCCAATTTGATGGCAAAAATGTGTGTCAAATTTGGGAGACTATATAGAAAAATCTGATGTGATACATTCACATGACTTTCTCTACACTATATCTTTATTAGTGAGTATACAAACTATCCTTACCAAATCTTATTTTTCTATCTACTATATTTTAATCCAAATAAACCTTTGCAAAAATAGCTACATTACACATTTAGAGAACAGCAACAGTCAGATGTTTAACAACTGGATGCTATATGCTGGCCTTAAATTCCATACTGTTTCCATGCAATTGCGAGAAACAACTGAAAATCAATGAGACTTTAAAAGAATGACAAGTATTGAACAATTTGAACTTAATAATGGATATTTCAGAAGCAGCTTATGCCACAGAAAAACTTGCTTTAAGCAAATTGTATGAAAGAGATCTACATTTTTTTGTATAGTACGTTTTTGTCTCGCATAACGTTTTATCAGTTATACAAGATTCTACAAAATTCCTTTCAAATGAAGAGGACTTCACAGGCTATTCCCAGAAAATTCAAGATTTAGATTTTATTTCTCATGCAAATATCTTAAAAATAAATCTTAAATAAAATCCTTAAGAGCCATTGTTTTAAATCAAAATTTTCGAAAAATGTTCCATGTAAATGGTAGTTGGGGTGGGATATTTTCCAGCATGCATGCACGTGCGCGTGCAGACCTTTTTCTAAATAGTACAGCAGAATCTAGCTCAGCTTTGATATTGGTTGGACTGAGACCTTTCAAATGAAAGTATTGTATTAAATAATGATGGCCAATTTATTCATGTTTACAAATTCATTGAGAGTTTACTATAAATGGCTGCCAAACTAGTATTAAAGAATGTAGTGTCGTCAAGCTTAAGCTTTATAAGGTTGGTACTTTCTACCAGTGATTACTTTTTCAAACCACCACCACCATCTATCTATATGTCAGGTCACGGATTTCTGGGACTATCCTAGTAAATGATACTTGGGTCAATGAGGAACGTACTAACAATAAAGCTTGGGTCAACAGAGCTGTTGAATAGAAAAAAAACAAGCCTTTCTTTCCGCATTAAAATAAGAGGATTAAGTATGGTGTTTCCAACACATGCTTCAAAGCTAAACAGCTGGTTCAGCTGCCATAGTAGCAGAAGAAAGGAGGTAAATGGCATTTCAAGATCAACCACAACACACCCAAGTGGACGCATATTTAATGTTACGTTTACAACCAGTAGGTTGCACAGAGTTTATGAAAATGCCAACAGTCAGAAATATTCACCCAAAGCTTCCTGTCACTCTGTGGGAAACAGTAAAACATTTTTCTGGGGATTAAAATTTTACCTCAAATAGGGGTTTACATGTTTTCCTTAAAATACAGTTTTGGCAAAGTATTATCTTTATTATTTTAATACATGTATTATATTAATGTTGCATTATGTTTACTCAAAATCAGAATTGATTGTTCATAAGGAGATTACATATTTTTATATATTTGCTAATTAAATATTGCATTTCTCAATTAAAATCAGAATACAGAATTGTGAAAATTATTAAGACTCAAACTAAATTTTGGGTTAGTTACTGTCCGAGGTTATGTCTCCAATTATTGGAGCTTTAATGTGATAAATTTTCATAGAATATTCCAATTAGAAATTGGTCATTCTCCGTGGACTAGTGGTACCGTACTAGACTCTAGTTCCCAAGGTCGCGGGTTCAAACCCGGCAGAGGGCGATGGCTTTTTTCAGGCATGAAAATCCTTAGCATGGCTTCCTTTGGAAGGGAAGTAAAGCCAGTGATCCTGTGTCGTAGATTTACAGCACGTAAAAGAACCTCAAGCCTGATAAAGAGGCCTCTGAGCAAAATTACCAGTCTTTCACGCCCAATATAGAATGGGACGCTAAGAACCATAGTAGTTAAAGAGCGCCCATAAATAAAACTCAATTTAATTTAATTAGAAATTGTCTATAGGTATGAAAATGTAGAATAGAACTACAGAGTTAGTTTTATATCTTGAACTAATGGATAGATGAAGTTTCTTTTTCTTTTTTTTCAAAGAAATGTTCACAAATTATTTCAAGTTTGCCAAAAATGGATCTTAACTGACGTTTTCAGTCATTCTTATGTATGAAAATTCAAGACCGCATCTGGAAATTAAATACTAGATATCTGTTCTATGATGTATACCTTCTGTTTCATCTAGATTTTTAGTCTGTCAGAAAAACTAATTCAAGTATTATTGTAGGAATAAAAAGATTTACAATAAGAAAACTGATGTTACATTTTCACTACGCCGTTTCATTTATCAATGGGTATAAAAACTTACCTTACGAATGTTCATTTATCTACCTACTTCATCATAATCAAGACAGTCGTCCTCCGTGGTGGTGTAGTAGTTACCATACCAGCTTCTAGTTCCCAAGGTCACAGGTTAAAACCCAGTGGAGGGCAATGGATTTTTTCAGGCGTAAATATCCTAAGCATGGCTTCCTTCGGAAGGGAAGTAAAGCTGGTGGTACCGTATAATAAATTTACAGCGCATAAAAGAACCTCAAGCCTGATAAATAAAACCCAATTTTATTTTATAATCAAGATAAACTATTGCAGAAATAGCTACATTAACATATTTTGTCATAAATGCAAAGGGAATAGTGATAGTCAAATGTTTTATAAGTGGACTTCATATGCTGGCCTTAAAATTCCATACCTTTTCCACATCGTGAGAAATAACTGAAAATCAAGAGGTCTTGAATGACAAAGTATTGAATACTTCAAACAATTAATAATGGATATCGCAGAAATGACTACTGCCACAAAAACGTTATTTGAAATAAATTGTGTGTTTTAAGAGATTTATATTTTTTGTGTAATGCGTTTTCATCTATTGCTGAATGTTTACCGGTTATACAAGATTCTACAAAATTCCTTCCGAATGAAGAGGACTAAAGAGCCTATTCCCAGAAAATTCAAGATATACATTTTATATGTCATGCAAATATCTTAAATATATGTTTTAATCAAAATCTTTGAGAAATCAAAAATTTTAATTCTTTCATGCAAAAAGCAGTTACGGGTGGGGAAAGTTTCTTGAAAATCTTTGTGTTGCATCTTTGGAAAATACTGAACTTAAATTCCAAGTTTGGTATTAATCCAAATTTTCATTTTTGAGTTATGCTGTTCAGACACACACAGGCCTTTTTCTAAAAATGCTTTTGGATTCAGGGGCCTCAAAACATGTATTTCCAGTGAAATCTCGGATCAAATCTTTGGACGGAATACATCATTTGCCATATTTCCTATACTTAGCAGAAACAGTATAAATATCTGATAAGTATTCACATCTGGTGTAGATAAGATTTTAGAATTTGTGTTTTGGTGAACTGTGATTTGCTTAAGGCTGTCAGTACCTCTCGCCAACTAAGCTTTCATTTTTACGGTCCTTCAGTGTTCTGTGTTCATTCACCCTTCAAGTAGAAACCTCAGTTTCTGCATTAAAAGTTGTACCTGTCTGTAAAAACCTAAATAGGAAAACATTGAAGAATAGTTTGCAGTCGACTTGACACTGCCAGGTCCATGGTGTTGAAGAAATTTTGATGTATACACAGGGCAAGAAAATGGCTTGGGCAATTCCAATGATGATCCATTCATCCAAGAAAAGCATATAAGCTGCTCTTGAATGGAGAGAGAATTGCTAGACTACTTTGAACATAAGGATTCCTAATTGACAAATGAATGCTTTGTAAATTAAGAAGAGTAATATGATTTTTTTTTAAAAAAAAAAGGGGGTGGGGGAATGTGCTTCTTCAAAAATAAAGTTGATTAAAGGCTTTTTCAGTAGGATTTGAAAGATTTTACCGCCAAGTTTGTGCGTAAATAGAGCAGTATACTTTTTATGAACTGTAAATAAGTTATTTTTGGTATGAAAGTATTACAATATTGTCAAAAACACTTGATGTGCAAAATGGATCAATAGGTGCTTTAATAAATATATCACACCAACAGGGTTGTCTTTTACAAAATAGCAAGTTAAGTACTAATTTCTGCATTGCAACTATCTTAATATGTACAAATATACCTCACATTACTACTACAGGGGTTATGACAATCTTTGTATTAACCACTATTTCACTTTATCTGCAGTAGCATTCCCCTCCATTACCACAGATAATCAAGAGTCTACTGTACATAAAATATTACAGTATTAGATTTCTTTTATACTGTGATGCAGCAGCTATAGCAGGAGGTTGGTGTCAGGTAGTTGGAGATAAACGATAAATAGCGCTTGCCAGCATGAACATCAGAAGTGCTATCACTAGATAACGAGAATCTTCTAGATGTTTCTCCTTTTCAAACATTTGAGAACTCTGTGGAAATTTCCATTGCCTATATAAGCGAGCAAGTGTGTTTTGGGTGCAACATCAAGTGCAGTTCTCGTGATGACTGCTGCAACGTACAGCGAGTGTTGCTACAGGAGAGGTTGAACAACTTCTGTGTTGACTCTCCAGAGAGTGAACTGCCAGAAGAGGATACGTCACGAGCAAAGCCAAATGACGGAAAATTGAACTAGTTCAATTGTGAAGTTCCAATGAAAGTTGAACTAGATAAAACAGCTGAATAGTAACTTATACAAGCAACGGTTAAAAAAAGTGGACAGTCACAATATTATGGGTACTGTAACAAAATAAATTACATGCATGTTTGAAGAACCACTCAAAAGACTTTGAATACGCCAAATTAACATATGATGTAAATGTGCTTCACAAATCATAAAACATTAGAATTACTGTCATTATTTCCACAAAGCTTTGAATCAATGAGAAGCCAGGAGCAGAGTCAAGCAGAACATCAGGAATGGATACGATCAGAATGTAGCTTAGCCAGCAGTAGAACATGGCATTAACAAATTACTGCACATGCAAAGAATTAAGAACAAAAGGAGTTGCTTAAGAAATTAATTTTTTTTGTTTATAATTTACAATCAATCATATGAAATGTTTCTATTCACTCAGATATTCTGTTTCACAAAGCAAATCCATGCACTAAATTAAATTACAAAAAGCAATTCATAATATGAAATGTCAGAACTTCAAATATTTGATATTAGATGGGGGTATTATATTGTTCATTTAATACTGTCCAAAATGCATATTAGCTCATTTGGAGAATTTTAAAGTTTCCATTTAGATGTTTCTGGTTCACCATTTTCTGCACAAAAAGAGCAGAAAGTTGGCTGGCAGACTTTTTAGTGTTAAATTCTTTCCATGCAAACTTAGTCATAAATGTGTTAGGCACTAATTTTCCTTGTTATAAGTAAGGTTTAAAGTGGCCATGCTTCAGAGATGTGATGAAGCAATTTCCTTGTCAGCTACTGGAAATGTGATAAAAATTGCAATTTGTACAATGTACACAGAATATTTCCTCCAGGATGCAGAAGTACTATAAGTAGATGTCAAATTCCAGGAGTATTAACAAGGCTTTTCCTGTATTAACTAGTGCACAAATTCGCAGGAATGCATAAAATCCAAGCTTTGTCTTGAAGATTAGTCTTTAAGTTAAAGCGAAAGCTTTAAGATTAATCTACAAGATTAAGCTTTGGCTTGTTCAACTCATGCATAAAAGGAATCTTAATCTAGCAAGCTTTCGCTAGACGTTTTTCCAGCAAACGCTTGAAATACGTTGCGCGCGCAGCTGTCGTCTGCCAAATGCAGCTCATAACTGTTGTCTCATGTGGAGAGTACAGAAGTGTTTTGCGAATACGGTACCTAACCTATATCGAAGTTATATGCGTAATGGCAGACGAAGTGAATATTCAGAATACCTTTCTAGCAATTCTTAAGCAGTTTCCAATACTGTTGAATAAATCGCAAATCCCGAGCATCAAAGAAGAGAAAGTGAACGCTTTGCAAACCACCTGCATCAAACTGGAAGAAATTTTAGGCAGAAAATTCACTCCACAGCAGGTGCAAAAAAAGATTCAGAATATGAAGACTGAATTAAAAAGAAAAACTGACCGTAAGGTCACGGGAAATCGAAAATAAGGTTAAAAAGGTGGGAAGAAGAATTTCGGCAGCTGCTTGATGGCGAAAGCAATCCAACCATTGGTAGGATTCCAGGTAAGAATGCAAGTCGATCTCAGGAGCCAATTATTTAGAAGTTTCTGTGTAATTTTTTTTTGCTTTGGTTTGTAGTATCAAATGCAATTTAAAACGTATTCTGTAATGTGATGCATGTTATACGTAACTGCTATAAAATATAAATATATCGGAAAATTACAGCGAATGATAAAGTACGTAACAATATGATACTACTTTGGCAAAAAAGGACAGTTTCAAATTCTTTTTTTGCTTCATTATGAAGTTTATCAGGTTCTTCAAGACAGTTTTCAAACGGGTTTACACATGTCTTTCCTGTAAACTACACTAAAATTGCTTATTTTAGTTGCCTTTATTTCTGGTTAACAACTGGACGTTGTTGAGTTTACCATTTATATAAGTTTTATTGGAAAATCTTTCTTTTCTATTGTGGCTCCTCTAGTTCTAAGAGTTCCAAAATGTAACTGTCTATAGCTCTTGTTTGATGGAGCTAGTTTTACCAGCTTATAACTAATTTCTCTTAAGAAATTTCTCATTTTCATTGAGATTTGAAGTTATTATGAGCAAAAGTAACCTCAGCATTTATACGTAAGATGTTAATTATTGAAAGAACAATGACAATTGACATCATCTGTATCCGTCTGCTACTGAAGAAATTTCACTTTTAGGTTCACCTCTGAATAATCTAATGAAGGTTACATTACTAATAACTAAGCCTCGGATTCTTAGGTTCTGACCTATTTTATTCCTGACCTCATACACTCCAAACTTCGGTTTATATTGTTTTAGTTACCAACTAGTAATATACTTTAATTTTATAGAGCCTAAATTGACCTAATTTTACGCTAGGACCTAATAAAACCTATTTTTCGTGATAGAACCTAAAAGTGCCTAATTCGGTTATTTAAGCAAATAAGAGTAGATTTATGAATATAAAAGTATTTTTAAAACGAAGGGAGACCGTTCGAATAAGGAAACTATTAAATAATTAGATTATGAAATCTTGCGCAATACCTTACAATAATAAACTTTAATTAAACCGTCCGCCACAATAATAAAGTAATTAAAACATTCGCCGCCTTCAGTTATCATTTCCTAGCTATAGTCGAAAGAGGTGGTCAGTGGCACACGGCATTTCTGAAACGTGTGATGTTTACATGCCGCAACAATAGGTGAAAACTAGAGGCAAACATTTTAATAGCGCTGTTGAGTAGTATGCATTATTGCTTCTTCCGTTATAGGGAGCTTCTAACACGACATTTTTGAATTTGGTACTTTCAAATACATACTAAAGTTACAGTTAATTTAACATTTTACACTTTTCTTTGACGGATATTCATGAACTGTGCCATTTTGTGTGATAAAACAACTCTTAAGACTTCTCTTGTATGAATCAAGTCACCTACTGAGGTAGCTTGAAAAAAGTCAAGATTAATCTAGAGGAAGTGAAGCTTTCGCTTGTTTTATGCATCGGATTTGCACTTAAAGTCAAGTCATTGCTGGAAAATTCAAGCTAAAGCTAGGCAGCTAGCTGGCTCCAAAGCAAATGCTAGACTTAAGTCAAGTCGAAGCTGTTTTATGCATTAAAAGCCAAGATTACACTTGAAAATTAGAAAGGTAAAGCTTATGCTTGACTTTATGCATTCCACCCATTATTTGCAATTACAATTTTATAAAAAAAATGAAAGCTCTAACCAAAGCATGTCGATGCACTTAGAATATTAACATTTAAGTGAGTATTAATCTGCAACATTAAGAGAAACTAATATCTCAAGTCATTTTTTACTCTTTTTTTTATATCCAGGGTGCTAGTATGGGAAGTGGAAAAAACAATAGCATAATTCTATAAAACAGCATGTTCTATTTGTATACTTACAGATAATGTTTTACCAGAGCCAGTTTGTGCAATTCCAACCATATCTCTTCCACTTAATGCAATAGGCCAACCTTGTGCCTGAATTGCTGTGGGCTCCTTGAAACCCAACTTCCTGTAATAAACATCAATTTTCAGACACTAAGCAGTTTTCAGAGTTACTCCAACATTAAAATTTACAATTTGTGTTATCCATCTTTCACTTTCAAAACATATGAACTACACTATAGTCGGGAGTGCACATAGAGGTGGGTGAGAAAAGCCACTGCACCGAGAGATAGTGTACAGTTTCTTTCTTTCATTCTCGCTTGTCATGTGCTGGCAGGTCACATGATCGGAGCAATGTACTATGCAATCTACACTAACCTGCCTTATTGTGTGCTCCCAACTCTAGTCAAACAAATATTCTATTGTCCACAAAGCTAATATGCTTAACCATAACAGCTATTAAAGTTTGGGGCAGAGATTATAACAGGGTGTTATTTTTAAAAACTTTCCAGCTTATATTCTCTACAGCAACACATTTTCAAGATATCAATCTATGGTGAATGTTTCTTCATTTGATATTAGTTACATTTTATTGAGTACATATTTGCAAGTTCATTTCATGATCAGCTCAATTGTTTTTGAATGGGTATCCCAAAATATTTTTTAGCAGATTTTGGTTTTTTGCACAAAATAGCAACTTTTGTCTGAAACATTTTATTAAAGCATTCATTATTTTATAACATATTTATGAAATTTGGAAAGAAACCTATGTTTGTATTTAAACTGCATTTTTTTTAATCCAAACAAATGTAATCTACATTAGTCTTTCAATGCATTAACATTAATAATTTTTTCTAAATTCATAAATAACGGTTAATCTAATAACAAAAATTTGTATAAAATGAAAATATGTTCATACAGTTTTAAAAAAATTGGGAGTACACAGATGCAAACTACTGAAAGATGCACAAAACCTTAACATTTTAAATCCCAAGCATTTAAGTTTAATTTTATACATACATTTAACAGTCCTAATTGAAAATATGAATGAATTTTCTGTAATTCACAACTTTCAATAGTTTTGCAGATAATTTAACAAAGTTCAACCTGCATATTCTAAATCTTTATTTCTTGCTTATAAGTTAAAACTAGATCTCAATGATTATAATGTTAGCTATTTTAACATGAATTGTTCATACTTTTTGGACCAATGGAAGAAGGATAGAAAGGGGAAGAGGAAAAAAAAAACATTGCAACTGCACCAGTTGACTTGTTGGAACAACAAAATCTTTCAACTAAAAGCAAACTGGACTCCAGTGATAAGGATTAGCCATTGCTATTTGTGTCTAAGCTTGGTATGCAATGAAAACGAAGAATGTGGATGGGATCCTATTTGATTTATCGGCAGAGGAGTGAAAATATGAGACATGTCCGTAAAATAAGGTCTCCTAGGCGCTGGAGCCATAAGAAACACTTTTACACTGGCATGTAGCTTGACTCTCCGCCTTCAAATCCCCACCAAACCAAGCCCGCTGCAGCGTTCAGCCTCGGCTGGGCAGCCGTTCGCGATGGAGCTCCCCCTCGTTTCTCCCGCCAGGTGCGAGTTAAATGCAGTGATCCATCTTTTTAGTGCCAAGGGCACTACCTCATTCACATTCATCAGTTACTGACATGATGGCCACGGTGTATGGACATAAAAAATGTGCAAAAGTGGGTCAGAGAGTTCAAGGACAGATGTACAGACGTCCATGACAAACAGCGTTCTGGTCGGCCTTTCGTTTCGGCTGAAACAATTGCTAAAGTGGAAAAAGAAATACTTGAAGTTCGTGAACTGTGCGAATGGATCCCTGAAGTGAGTAAGTTATGATTGACAAGAATTTGACCAAACATTTGAATTGCAAGTGGGTCCTCAAAATGTTCACAGAAGACCATAAACGGCAAGTGTTGAAGCAGACCGCGAATTCCTGGAGCGCTATGCAGAACAGGGAGAGGAATTTCTGGATTCAATTGTCACTGGCGCTGAAACCTGGGTACACTACACGAAATTTGAAACTAAAGAAAAGTTTCGTCAGTGGCAGCATTCGAATTCACCGCAGCTGAGAAAGTTCAAACAAACATTGTCTTCTGGCAAATGATGGCCAGTGTGCTCTGGGACAGAAAAAGTATATTGTTGTGCGAGATTATGCCTATCAGCACAACTATAAATGCTGCTCACCATTGTGAAACTTTAAAAAAATACTGCATCATGCCACTCAAAATCAGAGAATGCTGACGAAGGGAGCATGTTTTCATTACGACATGAAACAGCCAATCTCCTGTCCCAATTCAGATGGGACATCCTCACCCTCCTTCTACAGCCCAGACTTAGCACCTAGTGATTATCATGTTTCCTGAGTTGAAGTCACAGCTGGGTGGAATGCATTTCCAGACAATGACGAGTTGAAAAACAAGGTTAAGCGCTACCTGCACAACATTACGGGAGAGTTCTAAAAAAAGAGTGTATGAAAAATGCCACAGTGCATGCAAATGTGCAAGAACCACAACAGTGATTACGTCGAAAAATAGCTGAAAGTCCAGCCTCTCCATCAATGTAACACCCATTAACAATTAACATGTTTTCTATGTGAAAAAAAATTGTAGACCTTATTTAAGGATATGCCTCATATTTTGAATGGACTTAAAATTAGGAAAGAATTTCTTGAAAGCCACACTTGAGACTTTTTTGCAGTTCTCCATTGTAGTAGGAGTGAAGCGATTTTTTCGATATCACCTCTGGAACAATAAATTCCACACAGTTTGGCATAACTGTTCGGCCCTTTTTATCTTGTCCTTATACTATGTGCATTAAACATCCTACAAGGATGGCCTCAACATATCATTGATTACTGAAAGTGTCTTTCATCCCTTCCATAACTTCACATGGAGCAAACCAAATAAAAGATACAAGCACAGAATACCAGTAAATAACAGCACTGATAAATAGTGCAGCATGCTATGTATTACTGAGCACGTAATAAATAGCGTGCAGAATGGGAAGTATGCCTTTGCCATGGTCACAATCCAGAAACATAAAAAGTTTTCCATTGAAAGTGGAAAACAACCAACATGTTAAAAGTGTCAAGCACATTGATTAACATGCGAGGCAGAATTATAGGGCAAATTAATTTAAATGTGATTAAGTAAGGATGATTAAGGAATATTTCGAAATGGAGTGATTGCTGGATTGTCTATATAATTGGTGTTATAATTAAGGAAAATTGTCAAGTTATTTATTAAGAAATACATTTTTATATAATTTAGTTAATAACATCACAAATCTACATTAAAGAACTTTAATGTTAAACATAGGTTTGGAAAATTTCTTATTGGCTAAAAATCCTTTACTATAGTTCCAAAATGAGTTATCATGGAAATGCCAATACCTATATATACGGGTGCCATGGATAGCAACTGTCAATTTTATTTTGTGGTTCTTTGCACATCTCCTTCACTACAAGTTCATGCAGATGCCTCGTGACAGTAATACACAGAAATGTCCTTATTTTCACTTTGTTGAGTAAAATCGATCACACAATTCATATGTTCTTTAATCTCACTTAACTTAATTTTTGGCATTGGGGTAACAGTATATTTTCAGACGCAATATCAGGGTCTCTTTCTTTGTTGACACTATGCACAATTTCTTGTTCAATCATTACGTGATAGCCTGGAACACCATCATTGCCAAGCCACTCCTCAATGTGACGGATTTCTCTCCACCCTAATCAATGCTTCATGGTAATCTTTTGAATAATTTCTTTATTCTCAAGGTCAGCATGGCTGTCATACAAGATTTTATTCCATACATTGGCCAATGTAGAGGACATTATGTTGTTCACTGCAGCTGGAAAATTGAAAATTGACCTGAAGTTATATGATTTTATATTTTGTAATGATTTTTCTGCTCATTTGTCTTCACCATCCCCAAGCTCTTCAACTTCAAAGACTCCAGACAGAAATCTCTTTCTGTACATTGCAGCGTAGATGCCTTGGTCCATTGGTTGCATCAGGGAGAGAAGTTATATTAAGCGGTCAGAATAGACATCTGATCTTACATCTGCAATACACATCTTTTATTCATCTGGATGAGCAGGTGCATTATCCAATAAGATTATGGCTTTCACTTCACTATTGGATTTATCCATTTGATGACTTCTCTATTTCTGACACAGCATAGTTGTGAAACCAATCAGATGTGATGTTTGCCGTAAACCATGCATTTTTGGAGTTGTAGTAATGAAAAGGCAATGTGGACATTACCTTTTTAATAGCCCTTGGCTGTTTACTCTCGCCAACAATGACAGGCCTTAACATATTGCTCCCATCTGCATTAGCATACAACAATGCAGAAACGTATTTTTTGCTGATTTTCCGTCTAGGTGCATATTTTTTAAAGGACTTTGATGCTTATGTATTATCAGGCAGAGCATGCCAACAAAGGCCCATTTCGCCTGCGCTATAAGGCTGACATATTTAACCCTTCTTTTATGAGAGCAAGAAGTTTTTTCCTAAATGGTTCTACAGCACTTGCATCTGCACTTACACTCTCTCCACACATCTTTCTGTTCACTAATGTTGTCGCATTTGAAGAATCTAAATAGCCATCCAGAACTAGCTGTAAATCATTTACACCAAGTTAATTCGCTAGACGTTCAGCTGCAGCTTGAATTTCTACAACTCTTACTGCTATTCCACTTGCATGAAATTGTAAATACCACTTATACACTGCACCATCCAATTTTTGTTCTGCTGGCAGCCGAATTCACTTAATTCGACAAATTTATTTCCGCATTACACTTCAAAGCAAATGATACAAGTTCACTTTTTTCTTTCGTAGGACAGACACTGTTTAGCCATTCCAAATTCCATACATATACTGGCAACAGTGGCACCATTTTCGAGATTTTCTATGATTTTTAATTTATCGTGTAAAGAGAAAGCTTTATGTTTCTGCTTTCCTGACGATATCACTGGTTTACTGAATGACATTGTGCACCTTCAATTGTTTTGTCAACTTAGCACTGTACTAAGAAAGGCTAGTGTGAAACAAAGTGTACAAAGTCCTGAAGGCTTCTATACCTTTTTCACTATAAGCTGAAGTAAACAAAACCACGTGACAAGACAGCACCTCATTGGCTGGTAGACAAATTACAAACTTTCCTGCTTAGCATGTCGTCTCTTCCTCTACAAAAAAACAGTTTGGTTCATATCATAACATTTTGTGGCTATTCTCTGCAGAGAAATTTAAAACATTACTGTAACAGTTAAATTAATGAAAGTAAATGTGTTTGTTCAGATTCACCTATACCTAAATAAACCATTATATCAGAGGGTTTAAGAGGCTACGCGCAGGCGCTGCAGTTCATTTCCGGTTTCTGGCTGAGAATCTTCTGCCACTGCAGAAAACATGAGGGAAATGGAAAGAAGACACCTTTAATCGACAATGAATACGGTTAGCCATTGTTTAGCAATAATTGAACTTCATTGTTAGTGATGCAGAATTGTTGCTCGGATAGCTTGGGTCGCATTTGTTTTCTGTTGTGTTTTAACCTATAGTACTAATCATTATTTTATTTTACTCATAAAAGGTTAAAGCAAAGGTGGTATACTGATATTAGTCATTAATTGAATGATTTCTAAAGCCTGAAGTTAAGAACAGTTTAATCCAGTACCTTAACTGTTCAGGTACAACTTTTGTCTACTCTTAGTATTATGTGTTAGAAGTTTAAGATGTAAGGCAAAATATAGGAATAAGACATACAATGTTTAAAAGCTAATGATCCCCAAGCTGCGCAATATACTGTATTCTTATTCTGTCTGAAGCAATTTCCTCTCACGGGTCTTAGCTCCCGTCATCCTCCACATGGTGCCACCATGTGCTCGGCGGAATGATACATTTAAGTTTAGTTTACTTCTTTCAGCTTATAGTGAAAAAGGTATAGGAATATGAACTATATAGTAGTTACATACATGCTGAAACTTCAGTTGCACCATGCAAGAATACTGAAATTCAAGTTGCTTGTGTCAAATTTAATTACATCTAATTGCTATAAATGCTTGTCCAGGATTAAGTGATATCTGGTTTAATGGGGTTTTAGTGTATATGTAAACAAGGATCAGATATACAAACCAGGCCACACTGGGAGAGTAGTGTTGCCAAGCCTAGCATGGATAGGCAAAGGTCCAGCTAAGACATGTGGTGACAACTGCTCCTGACCAGTTATGCTTCCATTAAACAATCATTAAGAATACTCCAGTGTTATCCTTAACTTTCCCATTCACTCCCAAGACCACAGGATCATGTTAAGCATCACGAGACAAAACCACCTCAACACTCAAATCATTTGTTGACAGCACTTTGTAACTGATGTAACCACAGCCTCCCTACTTCCAGTTCTGTGTTCACACAGCTTTGATCTCATTCTAATCAAGAAGTGGCACATGCTTCGCTAACAGAGCATTTCACAACATATACTCTACCACAAACAAGAACGATCTTGCTGTAAACAATTAGGCAGAGCTGACTCAACCTGCCATGTGTTTCACACTACACATGTGCACAATACTAGCTGTAGCAGCGCAAACTTCTTAACAATACCTAAATTGAATTTAGTAAGACATTGTCATCTGTGTGTTACAGAATTGATAGTAGCTTAATGCTTACCTTCAGGCTCTCTCTCTTTCTTTAAACATTGCAAAACAATGTGTGATAATTTTTCCTATCAAAACTTCTTAAAGGTTTGCCTCGGTTGTGTTTTATTTCGGCAGGCTGACAGGTCTGCTCTATAAAAGAGCCACTTTAAAACTGCATGCAAGTGTTCTAGGCATTTGAGGTATGCAAAATAAGGTGCAGGAAATACGGTTTTAAATATCAGTGATCCTACACGATAAACAGTAACATCTGAATCAGCATTTATCTCGAGACTGGCTTTGTTCCGAGAGGGCCATGTAGTATAGGAATACAACTTATTACTCAAGGGTTAGGCTGTAGATTATTTAACAATAAGTTAATATGGTATAACTGTGCCAGTCTTCAGTTTAATATATATATAGCCTTATGCATATGTCATAAATAATCCTTTCAGAATTCATGAACCTAGAACACATCTGTGGTGTAAATGCAGCACACAGAGGAATGAATCTAAACATTTGTACACTATTCTCTCCCTGAAACCGTCATTCTCCATGGTCTAGGGGTACCATGCTAGCCTCTAATTCCCGAGATTGCAGGTTCAAACTCGGTGGAGATCAATGGATTTCTTCGGATGTAAAAATCCTTAGTGTGGCTTCCTTCAGAGGGAGTGAAGCCAGTGGTCCTGTGTCGTAGATTTATGGCACATAAAAGAACCTCAAGCCTGATAGAGAGGCCTCTGAGCAAACGTTTTGGTCTTTCATGCCCAATATAGAATGGGACGCTAAGAACCATAGCAGTTGAGGTCCGTAAATAAAACTCAATTTAAATCCAATGCAGGAAGAACTTAACACAGTGAAACCAATACTAAACATTTAAAGTTTTGAATTGGTCAAATTAACTCCCTAGGTTTCACTTACACATAATTCATGCAGGAACATGTTTTCATAGCATCTTGTAGCATTAGACAAGGTGCGACGAAAGCATATTCCTGCATTAATTATGTATAAGTTAAACCCAGAGTGCTAAGTCGATCAATTCAAAACCATAAATGTTTAAAACTAAATTTCTCACTATTTCACACTGGGCAGTGAATTATGAAACTACTTACAGTACTGCACTCTTAGAAATGGTTATTGCATGATAAATAACAGAAAACACCCATGAACTTACCTCCACCAATCAGCGGCCTAACAGTGTTTCATCTCAGTACCTCTTATCATTCTTCCCTTCCGTATGTTTACAACAGAATCGTTCTAGTTTGGTACAATTATAGTAAACCTTAGCAATTCACATTCCGCTAACGCTATTCTCAATCTTTTCCATTGATGGTAAGAAACTGAAAAAATCTGGTAAGTTACTTTGAAGGATATTAAAGACATTTAGCACTTGTACTTTGTTGCCATATTAATACAATATCTACTTTATTTTCATATTTTCAATCAGTTTCTTTTATTTATTTATGTTTACCCCTAACAGAGACTCCTGCACCAATACTCCGTTTGGGGGCAGATAAAACGCATAACAAACACAAGTTCAAACTTTTATTAGATTTTGAATGTTGGCATGAGTAGCCGAGCAATAAAATAGTTGCCATGACTTATGAAGCAATGCTAGAAGTGATTCCGTTAACCACACTTAAGGTTTAATTTAGAGCTGTTAACCTTTCTTTCACATTGGCCATGTGCCAGTTAAACTTGGAAGGTTGAATGTGATTTGAAAACTTGAATTCCATAACTAGGACTCGCACCAAAAATGCGAGAGGCTCAATATGGGTTTAGATCTGAGTCCCAGCTATGGCACTGAAATCTGTTTCAACCTACATATCTGAATACAATTAACACAAAATTCCTGTAATTCAGGCAAGACAATTCCAACACTGCAGTAGAAGCCGCAAATCACATGCACAATTTGTAACATTTACTCACCTAATTTCCTTTGTTACATATTCTGGAAAGCCAGCTTCATCAAATGTTCTAATAGGATTTGGTATGTTACGCCCTTTAAGTGAAATTTCTTTTGAACTTCTGTATTCTTCAATATCCTGTATTGGTCTACTTGATACATCAGGATGTGGTACATAAAAGTCTTTCCTAAATGGCTGCAATCTATTCAGGTCCCAATGAGGTTTGCGCAAGCTTCCACCTGGCTGCCGTCCCTTTGTATTTCTCGCACCACCACCGCCGCCACCTCTTCTGTCATCACGATAACGATCTCTACTACGGCTACGGTCTCTTCGCCTGTCACGATCTCTGTAGCTGTCTCTGTCTCTGTCCCTATCCCTGCAAACAACACAAATAGTACTGCAGTTCAGATGGACAACTTAAATATTATAATTTGCCTTTCTTAAGCTTATTTTTAAGGGTCTAATTCACAGACATCGCATATATGGAAAGGAGGCCAGGGTGCCAGGTGCAAAGCAGTCCTCAAAAGGAAGAAAAATCAGACTCAAATTGTAAGTAGATTTTACATAAATGTGTTTAAAACTTTTGTATGATGTTCGATACAAACATATATTCTAAATATTTCATTCTATATAGAAAGGACATGCTCAATGCTTTCTTATTTAAGAAGCATATGTGAAAACATGGTTCAGCTGTTTCACAGCCACTTGGTTGCATGTAAAGCAGCATGCAGGTGACACATTACCAGCCACCACTTCCATATCTGTTTTGTTCACAAAGCTACTGAGCACATGATAAACGTTTGGAAGTTTTAAATAGTACATTTATTAATTAGCTAGTTTACTTTAAATTAAAATCAGATAGATTGTGAATTTAGTTAAGAATTTGTAGCATTAGTTATACAGTTATATAGTTAAGTCGAAAACATGCCAAAAGGAAAGCATTTCAACTAGTAGTAAAGAAACCAACTAAAAGAGTTGGTGCAGAGATACCAAGGCATTGTAAAATGCAAGCAATTGGAAGTTGTGTGATGTACAAACTTTATACTATCAGTAAGCAGAAAAACCTTTGGCTTAAATGGTGGTTTTACTCACAAAGTCGGTAAACCTCTGTTCAAGATTCTGGTAACCAACGTATATTTGCAAATTAATAGTAAAGAAGCGTGACTTGTTAAGTGATCCTTTGCAGTTGTAGTCATTAGGCAAAAAAGGCAAGTTGATGGAAAAAAACAGAGATGTACTTTGTTTATTACAGAAATCTTTCCACACTTTATTTTTAGGATTTTATAATATGATTTCAAATAAATGCAGCAGAATCTTATTTTCTAGGCAGCAAAGGATTTTAGGCATCATAAACAGGAAAACATTTTAAAAGGTTACTTTGTTTATCAGAGGTATTACATTTACAACAACAGGTTTGGTAAAACGATATCGTTTATTAAATTCAGCACCAGTGTGCATTTCAAGCAGATTCTGCAAATCACGCAAATACTGCTTATTACTGTGCAGTGTAATTTCATTGTGGAACTCCATTGTAGGCAGTTGATGCAAGATGGCATCTGCTCTCGTTATTGTATATAAGCAGAGGTCAGTGCTTCCTATTTATGTATTTCCTTATTCACCTGAAAGAGCAACCTCTGTGTATTGAAAATCGTTGCTTAAGGGCTTCCTTGAAATACGTGACTATGAATTCGACCCTAAGATTTATAATTATATACTTGCATATTATCACTGTTCAAATCCAGCAGAGGGCAATGGATTTTTTCAGGTGTAAAAATCCTTAGTATAGCTTCCTTCGGAAGGGAAGTAAAGGCGGTGGTACCATGTCGTAGATTTACGGCATGTAAAAGAACCTCAAGTCTGATAAAGATGCCTCTGAGCAAAATTTCCAGTCTTTATGCCCAATACATAGAATGGGATGCTAACGAACATAACAGTTGAAGAGCGTCCATAAATAAAATGCAATTTAATTTTTTTTTTATCATTGCTCTTACTGAAACACACACAAATAACACTTTAATTTGTCTTGACAAAGAGAAAAGCTGTGTGGTGGGGATAGTGCAACTGTCAATGTTCTCAAGTTTATGAAACAGGCCTGCTTTCCCAAATCAACTACTTAATACTATGCATCTGTGAAGATCAAGCTTGCAGAACTTCAGGTGTTTTCATAAACTGCTTCAAAATGCTCTGATAATAGTGGGAAGATTGAATTACAATACACAGTTACATGTACGTATATGAGACTCTGGAACATTCCCTGCTTCCAAGTTACAATAGAGGTCATAGCTCACTAGAACTCTTCCAAACTATTAGATTTAATCAGGCTATATAGGTCTTCAATACACGTGCAAAAGGCAGTTACCCGAGATGTCATTTTGGAACATTAGAATCATAGAAATTCACACGAGACATGGACATGAACTCCTTCAACATGGGTTAAGGTAACAAACAGTAATTAAGTTTTTAGACGTAAGCAGCATGTGTTAATATACAAACTTGTGCATGCATGACAATGTTGGATGTGCAGGAAAGGAGGGCAACAAGTGTTTTACAAAATGCTATTCAATTTCAAAAACTAATTTTGGTAGCAAATAAATCTGAGTTGAAAGGGGTTAGTATGGTCCTGTCCTCCCTCAGGTTTGGAAGAACAAAATTAAACAATTTATTTAGAGGTGTTTCTGTGACAGCGCAAGCTACCTGTGGGCCGCTGGTAAGCGCATCCTGATTTGGCACCTGGGTGGGGCCTTTGATCGGTCTTCAGAACAGTAACTGCGCCATGAACCCATTTTGTGCCGCCTCCCTGCAGTTTTTACTGTTCCAGAACATTCCTTTCGGCATGTTCTAGTAGCCTCCCTTCCTATTGTGCAACAAAATAAGTGCTATATTTTGGATTTAGAAATTACTGGACCAAGTCCCAATATGTCAAGTTAATTTAACAGCATCTTACAATAACAATCCTGCTTTCTGTAACTGACATAACTTTCCAACTAATTTTTATATAATTGTTTATAAACAGGATTATATGTAGAATAAAAATCTTAATTTTTTTTATAAAATTGGGATTCATTGTGATGTATTTCACATACAACCTCCTTAATTTGGCATTATTTCATAAAAAAAAAATAGAAAGTTACAACCCTTACAATGTGGAATATTGTGTGTTGAATAAAAATCTTAAATTGTTGTATAAAATTGGAATTCATTGTGATGTATTTCACATACAAACTCCTTAATTTGGCATTTCATAAAAAAAATCTGATGTGTTACACTCACATGACTTTCTCTACTTTTGTACAAACTATTTTTACAAACGCTTATTCTCCATATGCTACATGTTAATCGAGATGTTAATCTTATTGCTAATTTTCTTGTAGGTGCAAGGGGAATATGGTAGGCTTTAAGCGAAAGTCAAGCTGGTTGCTATGTGGAGCATTCCTTTCTCTTTGCATTACCAGGACAAAAAAAAAATTAATAACAAATTCCCATTTGAGAAAAAGTATAAGTATTGGAAAATTTAAGGGCAATATCTCGAAAATGGTTCACTCAACAAACAAAACGTATATAACATAAATTGTGTATTTTAACGCGATCTACATTTTTTGTGCAGTAAAATTTTGTCAATCTCTTATGGTTTACCAGTTATGCAAAAGTCGTTCACAATGAAGAATACTTTTGGAGACATTCCCAAAAAATTCCAGATATACAGTTCATTTGCCATAAAAAAAAAGTCTTAAACTCATGGTATTTTATTTAAAAATGTTAGCCATTTTTGAAAAAATTAAAATTTTCAAAAAATGTTCCACGTAAAGGGTAATTTGGGGTGGGGGATTTTCTTGAAAACCTTCGTGTCGCATCTCTGGAAGATACTGAACCTAAATACCAAGTTTGGTGTTTATCCGACTGTTCGTTTCTGAGTTATACTGTTCACAGACACAGACATGTTTCCAAGAATACTTTATATGCATTCAGGGCACCTCAAAACATATATTTCAAGTGAAATCTTGGTATCGAATTTTTGGGTGGAATGCAATACTTCCCCTTCTTACTATACGTAGTAAAGGAAGTAAAAATAGACAGTTACAACCCTTACAATATACTATATTATCTGTACAAACAAAAACATAAAAAAAACACTGATTTTATTTTTGCACACCATTGCAGGAGAGAGACTCAGTCAAAATCTTATGTAGCCAATAAGAATATTAGCACCACTTAATTCTGAAAGGAAAATCAAAATATGGTCCTGGACAAATTAACTGGATTACTTTTTAGCAAAATGAGTTATGGCACTGCAAACAAATGCAGTTTCTGGCCTAGTAAATTTTTATCTCATCCAGTTTTCCATCTTTCATGCCATCCACTAAGTTCACTTGTTCATTTCATCAGTTCTGTGGGGCTTGAACTAAGGAAAACATTGCCTGTCTTATGAAGCCTGACCGGTGGCTTACAGTGCAACAAGTCTTGCAATTTTAGCTCGGCTCATAATAGTGTGCTGCTCAACAATTTTCAAACTAATGATTCCCCATTATACAGATGTACAGAAACTTCTGAAGCCTTGAACGTTTTAGCCAACTTTCAAACAACTATCTTTTAAGTGTGAACATCCTTCATGTCAAACTGCGGGTCAAAAAACTTCTTTAATTACTACAACATCAAAGCTTTACTATTCCCAGTTGAGAGAAAGAAGAAAAAAACAGAATTTTGTGCTAAAACTAGTAAGTTTTGCATAAAACTTAAAATCTTACTAAATTTTGTGAGCATACAGTGATAAAGTTTCAAACTACAAGAGTTTGAAACAAAAAATGTTTTATGTGCCATGCAAGCATATTTTGCAAATCTGTCATTGGCAAAAGCTTAGAATCCCTGTTTTTAAAATGAATAGCAATGATATCAGCCGCCTGCACCTGTCTCTATTAATTTTTCACCGTAGTTATCTAGAATGTGCAATAATGTTGAGAGTACAATCTTTTCATGTCTTAGGGAGCTAAAAGCACCAAAGAGTAACATCAATCATTGTGCATGTATGAATAGGTTTTTCAGAAACTTTTTCTTCATTCTCCGTTTTTTTAATGGGTTAAAAATATGGAAGTTTCATGTTATACTTCAGCCAATACAAACATGGGAGTATGTCTCTGATTGTATCAAAGTTAAAGGCTGCAGATGCCTATTTCACTGCTTGCTTAGTGCACTGATATATGTTGGTTAATGACGGCCTGCTGCTGATTGTGCATATGAAGAGTGTAGGTGCATTAAATAAGATTAAATTTGCTACTAAAGCCATGTCTTTTTAATGGTCCTTTTTTCACACAATACATTACATTTGTGAACCAGTGAAATACCTGCTGAAAACTTCACACTGGAACAAAGAATACGATGGGCGTGAAAACAGCTTCATGCTGACAAATGTAAACATAATTTATGAAAAAATTCCCAGATATTTCACATCCATAGAGAGTCAAAGATGACTTGTCCTTCAATTAAGAAAAACAATTGTTGAATGGTACAATTTTTGGCCAAACAAAAGGTGCGGGCACTGCGGACCATTAGCACTCGTGGTACTTCTGACGTCACGAGAAGTACGCCGGGCCGAACATTCGAGCCCCTCCAAAAAGGGAGCTGTTTGGATTGGGTTGGATTCGGCAGGGCAGTGGTTCCCGATACGCATGGGTGATTGGGTACGCTTGGCTGGTTTATCCGCCCAGGCGGGGTTGTGAGATGCCTCGAGACTCTCCAGCACCAGCCATGAGGGATAGCTGATAGACGGTTGCTAGAAACTGTCGGTCCCACCGAGGTTGTTCGATAGTCTCCCCCAGTAGGGTTTGCCCTACTGGCCTGACGCGCGTAAGTGGTGTATCCACTTCCGGCCCTGTTTGGAAGGATGGACTGGACTTCCAGCCCAATCTGACCAGGCAGGGGGGGTTATAAAATAGGTATCGCCCCTAACGGAGAGGGCCCACGAGTAATCCTGGGTCATGCAAGCCCGGTCCCGTAGTTATAGATGCCCAATAGGTATGTGACAGTTATTTTCAGGTAACAGTTATAGCTGTCAGTCACAGTGCGTTCACAGCTACATGTCATGGTTATCATTAATGATTAAATTATTATTTTCATGGTTATCACATTCATAGTTACATTACATTAATGGTTACTGGTAACAATTAGCCATAACTATGTTTCAATATAAACAATGATGATACAGACTTGCTTTGTTATTTGATACAATCTAAAAAGAAGTTTCTCTAGCTGTGTTGACACTTTGATTATTATGCTGATTTATAATAGCAAAATGCATTTGCACTTGCTTCTACATTCCTGCACATACACACAGTTTGTACCGGTGAACTAGCTGTATGGAATCTTAAATATAAACATCACCTGATGGATATGAAGCAAAGGAAAATACATCATTATTGCCAACATAAACATGACTGAAGTTAAGCATACAATAACTTAAATATTCTTGTAGGACATTAGATAAAACATGGTAAAGCCACTTTGAAAGGCGATGTTGCTACAGAATAGAAACATACGCTCAAACACACATTGTATAACATCGCAGAATATACAGATAATTTTGGTTACATATATGTAGCAAAGCGGATAATCAGTAGGCATTTTTCTCATCAAATGGTATACTGGGTCTACAAGCCACTCACAATCTCTTGTGGAGGAGATTAACAGTGTCTCACGATCTCTTGTGGAAGAGACAATCACTGTGAAACAAATAGAGGTAACTAGTTACTATAAGTGGTTCCAATGCATATGCAGCGAATGGTGTCACCCAGACTCAGTATCCATTATTGGGATAACTACTTATGTCTTCGTTACTTTGGTAATCGTTAATAGGCAACTAAAGAGGTTTCACTTGAAGTTCAAAAGATTTGTAAACAAAACATGACAAGGGAGCATCATTGGCTGGTGGGCAAACTACAACTCTTCTCTACATAAAACAGTTCCATTCAGATCGTAACATTTTGTGGTTATTCACGTGTAGAGAAATTTAAAAAACCCTTATTGTAACACTTTAATTTATGAAACAAAATGTGTTCACTGAGACTCACTTATAACTAACTAAATCTTATAGCAGAAGAGTTTATGAAGCTATGCGCAGGTGCTGTATTATGTTTCTGGGTTTACAGACAAGCCGTCACGGTACACCTTGCCACGAGGTAAATAAGAGAGAGAATATTACTTTCGAGTGTGTCATGGGTGAGAATCTTCTGCTATTGTGGTAAAACAATACTGCAGAAAGCAGAGAGAAGAGAAATGTGTTAAATGTTTTTAACTAATTCAATGAAAACTACCCACCTTTAATTGACAATGAATGTTGTTAATTGTTTAGCGATAACTGAACTTTATTGTTAGTGATGCAGAATTGTTGCTCAGATTGTTCGATTCACGTTTGTTTTCTGTTATATTTTCCAACTCATAAAAGTTTAAAGCCAAAATGGTATACTGATATTAGTTAATAAATGAAAACCTTAGGTTCAGAGCAGTTTAATCCAGCAACTTCACAGATGAAACAGTAGATAGTAGCTGCCGAACTATTCAGGTAGCACTTTCATTTGTCTACTTTCAATACAGTGTGTTGTAAGGGAAAATATAGGAACAAGACATTCAACATGTTTAAAAGCTAATGATACCCAAGCTGCAGAATGTACTTTATTCGCATGCTGACTGGAGCAATTTCCTGTTGCAGGTACTTAGTTCCCATCATCCCTCCATGTGGTGCTGCTATGTGCTCAATGGAGTGTTACATTGTTTGTTTACAACTACTCTGAACTTACAGTGAAACGATATATGTAGTTACTGTCTATATTACTTCAGTGACCATTACATTATTTCTGCCCATCCCTACTGCACTAGAAGGTGCACCAAAAACCTCAACCCATATAGCTACTAATTTTTAGAGCTGAAACATTATAGGGTGACTGTAGATGCTTGACTACGATAGTTGACTACTTCTGTAACTGGGTTTCACAGATCACTGTTAATGGTGTTCTTAATGCTCATTTAATTATTTTCTTTGTGGGACATTCTTTTTATTTTTAAGGGTATGTTTGTTCATGCAGAAACTCCCCAGTTAATTCATAGTTCCCTTGTATAATGAAAGAGCTGGTGCTTGGTGGGCCACGACTGCAAGGCCTATTTTTTTTTCCAGTAGACAACTCAGAAAAGTAGTAGCTTTTTTCACTAAGTATCCAAAGAGAGGCAATATGCATGTTGATACTGCCACAAACTGTGCTGCCTGTGTTCTTTGGAGGCTAAATTGAGGGTTTTGATGACATCTAGAGCTTTATGCTCTAACTGTACTATAAAAAAAAACAATATATAGAAATAACCTACATGGAGGTGATCTGTAGCAATAGTAGAACAAAAATGTTTTATCTGTACATGTACAAATTATTATTTATTTGTGCATTTCATTAAAAGCTGTCGGGCACATGTGAATATAAATCGTTTTTTAAGCAAAGGGTAGTTCTCATTATGGAATAAAATTATAAATGTGTGCTAGAAATTAATTAGCTATATTAATAGAATACCCAGCATGTTTTGGAAATGCTGTTATATCTTTTTCACTATAAGCTGAAAGGAGAAGTAAACAAAACCACGTGACAAGACAGCACCTCATTGGCTGGTGGACAAAAAACAACCTTTCGCACTTAGCATGTCGTCTCTTCCTCTACAAAAAAACAGTTCGGTTTAGATCGTAACATTTTGTGGTTCTCATGCAGAGAAATTTAAGAAACTCATTGTTGTAAATTTATGAAACTAAATGTGTTTGTTCAGATTCACCTATAACTACATGAACCGTTATATCAGACGGTATAAGAGGCTATGCGCAGGCGCTGCAGTTCGTTCCCGGTTTCTGGCTGAGAATCTTCTGCCACTGTAAAAAACATAAACGAGGGAAATGGAAAAAAGACAATTATGTTAAATGCTTTTAACAAATGCTGTGAAAAATATCCACCTTTAATCGACAATGAATATGGTTGACCATTGTTTAGCAATAATTGAACTACTTTGTTAGTGATGGAGAATTGTTGCTCAGATAGCTTGGGTCGCATTTGTTTTCTGTTCTGTTTTAACCTATAGTGCTCATAAAAGGTTAAAGCAAAGGTGGTATACTAATATTAGTCATTAAGTGAATGATTTCTAAAGCCAGAAGTTAAGAACAGTTTAATCCAGTACCTTTAATCACAGATGCCGAACTGTTCAGGTACAACTTTTGTCTACTCTTAGTATTGTGTGTTAGAAGTTTAGGATGTAAGTTTAGGACATACAATGTTTAAAAGCTAATGATCCCCAAGCTGCGCAATATACTGTATTCGCATTCTGTATGAAGAAATTTCCTCTCACGGGTACTTAGTTCCCATCATCCTCCATGCGGTGCTGCCATGTGCTCGGCAGAGTGATACATTTAAGTTTTGTTTACTTCTCCTTTCAGCTTATAGTGAAGGAAGTATAGTTATATCACACTCCACCAACTTAGTCCCAGACAAAGCATAACACAAACACTGTATACTTATGAAGCCAATACCAAACAGCAAAACTTTACCATACTGGGTTACACACACCAAATCAACAGTTTTATGTTTTAATGGAGAATACCTTCACTCTCACAATACACTTAATCCTAAAGGTGTAATGGACTCGCATTAGATCACATGTGAAATTCATAATTAAAACAATGGATTTCATGCAACTCAGTTATTGTTGACTAGGTGACTGACTCAATTCAACATATGAATAGAGTTAATAAACCTATCAATTGATTTAGCACACTCCTTGGGAAATTCTCTAATAGAAAAATCCATGTTTGGGGTGTGTGCATATTAAAAAAATCTGGCATATTACACTTACAATCTTCTACAAACAATCTTACGAAAGATTATTCATCACACACTTATACATTCCTTGTAGATATAAGAATACAGTACAGTAAAGTGAGACTTAAAAAGCAGATTGCTGAGTGATGCTTTGAAACTCCACCCACTCACACCCATACCCACACACACCAAAAAAACCAGTGCTCTTTAAAAACACAGAATTTATTTCAAATAACTTTTTTGTGGCAACAGCCATTTGCAAAATATCCATTATTAATGGTTGGATTTGTTCAAAAGTCCCGCCAATTTTCAGACCTTAAATATGTTAAACAATAAGTGCATTAAAATTCATTCTTTGTATTAGTACCACTAAAGAAATAAAAATTACTTTGTAAGTGCGTGTTTTCCCATCTTCATTTCGAAAGAGATCCTGTCCCCCTCAACTTCTAAAACAAAAACAAAAAAAAAAAAAAAAAACAACAAAATCCCTCGGCTACACTTTGCCGTTTAGGGTCCTAAATAAGTAGCAACAATCTGGTTCATTGTTTGTAATCCATTTCCCTTTTAGATGCTGGCTGCACTATCAGGTGTTAGCACATATTACCTTCCGCTAATTTTTCACTGCAATGTTGGCAGCAGAATCACGGCCATGATTGCCTCAATTGAGATGCGTGTTCTGCTAAAAGTATGCAACTTATGAAAATTGAACAAAACTCTCAATATGTTTCACAAATGTCCTTAAAACATTAAGCAATTAGTGCAGTACTGATTATTATGCGTATCTGTGGCATTTACAAATGAGTCACTTCGTAAACACATATTACAGTTCCGTAAGTTTCGTAACTTGTCATACCTGCTACCTGAATACGGAATAATGTCCATTATTAGTTATGCTATTTCATAATTGTATGACATGTTCAATGTCCCCGAGCATTGCTCAATGGTGCCAAATGAACAAATAAACAAACCTGATAACCCAATTCAGAGAAGGGTAAAAACGAGCCCATAATGCATTACTGGAAAATTGAGTACAAGCTAATGCAATTCTAGAAATAAGTAAATCTTTTCTTTAGCAACCAATTTTTGTCCACATTGTTTTCTCCCACATATTCTGTGAATCTAATCATTCTGTTAACACAGCTCTAACTTTTTGGATCTGAGTCATGTTTACCTTCCGAAAACAATGAATTTTAATATGTTTGGTGGTTTGGAGTCTCGTTTCTTAACAGAATCCGACAAGTTGGAAGATGTCCGACTGCCTAAAGCTGGACCTTGATAAATACCGGGCGTCGCAACTTCCCAAGGTGAGCCAGCGTCTTACAATTTGACGCCGGTAAACTGTAGCTTCAATTAGTCTCATTACACAGGCGTATGACTGCTATTTCGGATTTGAGCACTGTAACAATATCACTAGCTTTTCCGTATTTGGTATTTTCGACAATCTTCTCTACTTGTGGCCCGCACATCTACTCCAGTATCAGCCTCAAGGCGTAGCCGAGAGATTGAGGGCCCTCAGCCTCAAAGCGTAGCCGAGGGATCTTTTTTAGAAGGAGAGGAGTGTAGCAAGTTGCGGCCTCTGCGAAGCGACGACAGGGCGTAGCCGAGGGATCTGCGCGTCTAAAACTCCAATCATTCACGTTCAGCTACTTCGACGGGCCACAACTAAAACAACTTTGCCGGTATTTTCAACCCAACAAAACCTGAGACAAGTTTAGCGGGCAGTCGTTTCGCTTATAATCGATTCCACGACCAACTTAAACCCGGGAGGCCAGATCCCAGTATTTACAGTATTTCTGCTTTAAACAAATTCAAGAAATAAAGCTAAAAGTGATTTCAGACGTGGACCGCGTGTGAAAGTGAAAGTTTAACGTTGGCGTCGCTAGATGAATTTCACGCTTTCTTAAAAATGGTAATCTTGCTGCATCGATAAATAAGAAAAGGAAATCTGCTCTCGAAAATATTTGCTCCCATTTATTTTGCTTATATTCTGCCCGTCAAAACTTCAGTGCAAATACGATCATAATTGCATGCTCGTGTAACAAACAATATTAAACACATACTGCAGCTTCAAAACTATAAATGTTAATAAATAATACGGTACTTGGGCACATAGATCTTAATTTTTAATCTATCTAAACCATGCAGCTTCAAAACTATGAACATTAATAAACAATACACCTTGGACACTTAGTTCTAACTTTAAATCTATCTTCTTATAATGAAATGCTAATTTAATACAAGGTTCTAGTTTGTGCATTCTCCATCTAAAGCTTAATTATACTTACCCTCTCCTATCAGATCGACCCATTTTTAAGTATGACGCCCTATATTACAATATATCACTAGATAACAGACTTAATGGTCATAATTACACTGTAAATTCACTTTTAACCATGCTTCCACATTTACTTGCTAACACTTGCAGCAGCACCGCACGGTGATGGCGTCAAAGGAACTATTTTCTACTAGCAGCAGTATTCCTCCACCCTTGTGGTTTCTAGCTTTACTTTTCCGTATTAGATAGCCAAGTATTAATTAGTAAATTATTAAAATTAAACCAAAATGTTCGAGAAAATGGTACTTAGCTGGGAAAATATGTATATCTTATATTTGATATGTCTTTCTTAGGAACTACTTTATTTCTGGAGGAACGCCAGTGCCAAAGATCGATAGACGATTTCAATCATATTAGCAAGTGGCAACACCGGGAGCATGCAAGGGGTAACCAAACTGAGTCAAAGTTTAGACTTTCGGTCTAAATCTTTGTTTAACTTTATATATAGGAATGGAGTCGTGTCCCCTTACATAAACAGCAAATTAATCAAATGCATCCCTGTTATGACAAATTTATTTTATTATAAGTTTTCCGCGATCGCCGGGGTAGCGCAGTTCTGAGCCTTCGTTCTGAGAGTGCGGAATACGACTCCCGCCTCTGAGATGATTTTAAATCGCCTTCACCTCTGACCTGCTCGTATGGAGTATCCCCAAGGTCCAACGTGGTTCGGTGTCCACGGTAAAACCTGTCAGGTTTCTCAAAAGATAACTGAAAAAATATTTTATAAAAGACTATTAAACTTTATGGAATTGATATCGTAAACTCAACATTACTTTTGAAAGAGCAGATCCACAGAAAGTGCTATTTTTCAATATATAATAACAGAAATTTTAGACGGAAAAGAAAATATATCAGGTATTTTCCTTGATTTATCTAAAGCCTTTGATATACTGAATCATGAACTACTTGTCAAACTAGAGAAATTAGGTATTAGAGACTCCATTGTATTGGATAAGCTCATATCTTAAGGACAGGAAACAATTTGTAGAAATTATACGTAATAAAGGTGGTTCATTAAACCAGTCAGGGACAAAGCAGATTAAATTAGGCGTTCCACAGAGATCAATATTACGCCCGATCCTGTTCTTGTTATTAATTGTGAATGATATGGAGAGCAACATGTCAACAAATAAAGTAATACAGTTTGCAGATGACACATATAATTGCAAAAATAACAAACCAAGAGACACTTTTAAAGCATGTAGCAAAAGAAGCTTCAAAATAGTTTAAAAATAATCAGCTGATAACAGAGAAAACTGCTCATAATAAAACTTTCAAAGAATCCATAGTTCATCTCAATAACACAGAAATCGGAAATGTTAGCAACAAAAGGTGTCTTGGTGTTTGGATAAAGAATAATGTAAAATGGGACAAACACATCAATATACTAACAAATAAGCTTAGCACTATCTGTTACACTTTTGGAATGCTAATAAATATGTAAATCTTGAAACAACGAGAAATGTTTATTTTGCCTATGCCCATTCAATCATGTAATATGGAATTGTGTTCTGGGGGGAGTTCATCACAATATACAACCTTGTTTAAAGCCCAAAAAAGATTGCTAAGAACAATGATAAGAGTAAATTGTAGAACCACATGTAGGCCCATCTTTAAAGCACTTCACATCATGCCTCTCCAAAGAATATATTTATATGAATTAATCCTTTTTACAAGACAACGCTTAACTTGTGGTGATATATTTCCAACAAACCAAGAATTTCACAACCATAATACTAGACAAAAATCCAATATACGCTTAATGAGAACCAATACAAAACTGTTGCAAAATGGAACAATCTATGCAGTACCAAATTATATAACAAACTTCCTCTTAGTTTGAAGTTAATAAAGAAATTTACTACCTTTAAATCAGGTGTCCATTTGACGTGTCCACCACCACCACCACTGTAGGTGCTCTCATTCCACCATCATCACCCAACCATCAGAGGTGACTGAAAAATGGATCCAGTAATCGCTTGATGGAATAAGCTACCCCTTGAAGGTCATAGGCCATATATGGGGAGCTTTAGCGATGAGAACATTTTCTGTAATGCTGGATTTTATGCGTCTTTGATATTGTTTTCCCTGCACCTTTGGTATAATTTTGGGGCGCCTCTCATCATCCTTAATGATATTGACCCTGTATGATTGAGGAAATTTTTCACGATTTACGTATTCTAAATGATTACCTACTTAGAAAGCCAACTTGACAATACATCTTTATCCACCATAGTAATGTTTCAATTGTATTAATAGGTATGCTTTTGCTGTACAAAATTTGTTTATTATTTGTCTGTATTACTCTGGGCTTGATGCCAGCCTGTAAATACAGAAAATTATTATTGTTATAATAAATGAAAGAGTAACACATTACTATATCCTATCCAAACAGTTTACTGCAGAGATGTACATTTGTTGAAACGTGTTTATGTAAAGTTTATGCTTAAAGAAAACATTTTATTATATTTTCTTATTTGAACTGATTTATTTTTCTTTTATACAGTATCATAGCAAAGAGAAGGGGTTTAGGGGTTAAATCCCCTAGAATCCACAGGATAAAAACAAAAGCTAAAAGCTACATAAGACAAAATGAATGCAAAATGGACCAAATTCATCATCCAAATGTTGCTCTCACATAGCAATGAAAAACAGCTTCAGCATATTAAACTTGACAAGACCTTATTTCCACAATTTTCTGCAGGGTAATCCACCTCTCAAAGTGATATGAGCAAGAGTGATTATTATTACCAAAATACCAATTTCAATTACTAAACACCCTCACCCTCCAATATTTTCTTTGCATTGGTAAACCCTAGCAACAATCTTTCATCTCACCATTGGATCAGTTATGAAACACACCCATAGAAAACTCTAACTTTGGACTCCTACTATCAAGACTCCCAACTTTAGAAACATTAGTAGGTGTGGTAATATTATCGTACCTTTTGTGTTGCTGATTGAGGGAAGGCTTCGGACCTCAGGCCCATTATTGTAAATAAGAGGGTATATAACATATATAAGTTATGAGAAGTTTTAAAAACAAACAGAAATGCAACACATAGCATTAAATTCCAAGTGCATTCATTTTATTATGTGATAAAATTGTAATATTTATTACTATGAATATTTTGGAAAATAATTCTAACAAGGGGAATAAGGAAATATGCAAATGTTTTAAAAACCAGTCACTATGGGATGGCTTTAAAATTCTATTCTCTTTGCAAGACTGCAAACAAAACAAACAAAAAAAAAAATGAATAGTGATTATGCGCTTGACGTATAAAGAATTTGACGATTCAAACCTATAATAAAGAATATCTTGGAAATGGTTAATGCCACAAAAATATTATTTGAATAAATTCTGTGATTTAACAAAATCTACATATTTGTGTATTAAGTTTTTGTTTATCTTTTACGGTACAAGCTATGAAAAATTCATTCAGAATGAAGATGACTCAGGCTATTCCTAGAAAATTCAAGATATGCATTTTATTTGTCATAGAAATATCGTAAGAAAATAACAAAATAACGAACATTTTTCCAGGTAAAGGGTAGTTTCTTGAAAATCTTTGTGTCGCATCCTTAGAGAATGCTGAACTTAAATACCAAGTTTAGTATTTAACCAATTTTTCATTTTCTAGTTATGCTGTTCATAGATTTCCTAACACACACAATTTTTTTTCTAAAAATGCTTTTCTTTTGTATTCAGGGCATCTCAAAACATGTATTTCCAGCAAAATCTCAGTATTGAGTTTTTCGGTGGAATGCAATACTTCCTCTGCTTACTATAGGCAAGCAGTAGAGAAAATGAAAACTGTAGGTACATATTTAGAAGGGATACCATATAAATTAGCCTTAATTTTGCATCTAATTAAAACTAATTTTGAATGTGTGTATGGATGTTAAACTGCTACAAATAAAATTTAAACTAGATATATGCACTATGTCACCTAAAAATCATACATTTTTAGAAGGATACTCATATTTTTTTTATTTATTTATTTATTTGTGCTAGCAATCTTCCTTAGAATACATTAGCCCAAGTTGTTATCTTGCCATATTCTACCCATATTACATTCTTTAATTATACATAAAAATAATAATAATAAAATAATAGTAGTAATACCAAAATAATAATCTTATAATACTAATATTATAATAATGATAATATAATTACGTAACTTAACATCACATGATGCAACTAATTCACATCTCTTTTTATTGTCCATAACCATTTCTTTTTTACTTTGGACAGGTACTCTCCTACCTTTTTACTATCCTTGTTAAAAATCTTGCTTAAGGCTACTTTCCTGTCCAGTTTTAACCATTTCCCATTTATAGCTTGCTTTCTCCAATGCTGTGTACCTTTACAATCAAAAACGATATGTTCTAAATTTTCTCTTTCCCCACATATTGGACACTGGTTCTGTGGGAACCCGTTTCTCATTCCTATTAGTCTCCATACACCTGCTCATACCCAGTTATCCACATACTGTTCTCTAGCCCATACATTTTTTATTAATATATATGATTCCAAGGAACTTTTCTTCCCAATGTTACTAAATAAATTTTGTATCTCTATACCTTAAACCTCCACCTAGCTTCTTTCCAAACACCCTTAACATTGTTTTCCCTCCTCCAAATTTCTCCCAGACCGCTATTTTCCAAATTAGTTTGTATATATAATTCCACCCATTTTTCTTTAAGCCCCTTTCTTGAAATTCCAAACACTGCCTCAACAAGTTCTTCTCTTCTAAATTTAATAGTTTGTACCAATATTTAAGAGCTCTCTCCATTACTACCCCTTTTCTCCCCACTCTCTGCATTTCAATTAGAGCAAATTCCTTAACTGTGACATTTGGCAGACCTAAAACTTCTCTAAAAAAACTCCTATGTACCATATCTCTCTCTTCCCAGCCTCGTTCTACTCCTCATATTTCACTTCCATATAACATTTTTGCTTCAACTACTGTGTTATATATTTTCTCTAGCCATTTAACATTTATATCTGGTATTCTATATTTGCACCCTCTAATCGCTGACATTGCCCCCTTTCCCCTTTGTTAATACCAGTTTCTTCTGTTTCTCCCATTTTAATCCCTAAGTATATGCAATCTCTGACCACTTTATATTCCTTCTCTCCATTCTTCCACTTTTCATACTTGCTCAGTTTGGCACCTTTCTTAAACACTATAATTTGAGTCTTCTCTTGATTTACTTTCAGATTCCATTCATCACAGTATTTATTCATTTGCTGTAGGGACTGCTTCAGACCAATTGTTGAAACTGATCCTATCACTAAATCATCAGCAAATAATAACCCAGGAATTGATACCTTATTTATCACAGGCAACCAATTATTATTCCTTCCTATCTCAGTGAGGATATCATCAATATACAGATTAAATAACACTGGGCTTAGCTTACATCCTTGTCGTAACCCCTTCCTTTGGTTTACTTCTTTTGTCACCAATCCTACTCCTACTTTCTACTCATATTTAAGGGGCAGAGTAGAATGTCCTATAAGGTTGACTTACCTTGTATTGCAAACGCACTCTGTTTGCGAAGTAGAACATCATGCTCTCTGCATTGGTAACTTGAAATCATCTCTAATCCGCCCCTTACCCATATTAAATGGCCTTTAGTTTTGAACCAATTTAAATGAAGTTTGATACAAGTGAAGACAAGTTGTTCAAGCTCTTATACAAATATTTCAACTTTGTACCTGCAATGGTTCATCTAAAAATTGTATATTTTTCTGAGGCCCAAAATATTAACTAGGTACTCTTAAATTTGTACTAATTTTAATCGAAGCTCCTGACGTATTTTACTGACTCATTCATATAAAATGTTGACTCCATGGATGCAGCTGCTCATGAGTTACTTCATGCATATGGCTGGAGACACAAAGCAACTCTAACACTCTGCAGGAGCAGGTACTGAACCTTCCAAAGATGTGACAGGAAGATTTTCAAGAAAATCCCCCATTCCAAACTACCCTTTACATGGAACATTTTTCGAAATTTTTTATTTTCTAAAAATCTGATGTGTTACACTCACATGACTTTCTCTACTCTTGTACAAACTATTTTTACAAATGCTTATTCTCCAAATGCTTCATGTTAATCAAGATATCGAGATGTTAATCTTATTGCTAATTTTCTTGTAGATGCAAGGGGAATTGGTAGGCTTTAAGCGATAGTTCAAATATTTTAAGAGGTGGTTGCTATGTGGAGTATTCCATTCCCTTTGCATTACCAGGACAAAAAAACAATGAATAATGAATTCCCATTTGCAAAAAAGTATAAGTATTGGAAAATTTAATGGAATAACATGCAATATCTCGAAAATGGTTCACTCAACAAAAAAAAAAATGTATATGACATAAATTGTGTATTTTAACGTGATCTACATTTTTTGTGTAGTAAAATTTTGTCTATCTCTTATGGTTTACCAGTTATGCAAACGTCGTTCACAATGAAGAACACTTTTGGAGACATTTCCAGAAAATTCAAGATATACATTTTATTTGTCATGAAAGTATCTTAAATATATGATGTTTTAATCAAAATCTTTACAGCCATTTTTGAGAAAATTAAAATTTTCGAAAAATGTTCCATGTAAAGGGTAATCTGGGGTGGTGGGATTTTCTTGAAAACCTTCGTGTCCCATCTCTGGAAGATACTGAACCTCAATACCAAGTTTGGTGTTTATCTGACTGTTCATTTCTGAGTTATGCTGTTCACAGACAAACACACACACACACAGACGGACATTTTCCAAAAATCCTTTTTTTGGATTCAGGAGGCCTCAAAACATGTATTTCCGGTGAAATCTCGGTATCAAATTTTTGGGTGGAATGCAATACTTCCCCTACTTACTATACGTAGTGGAGAATGCAAAAAATGGCTAATGATTTTGATTAAAATGCCATATATTAAAGATATTTACATGACAAATAAAATATATACCTTAAATTTTCTCGGAATACCTGTGAAGTTCTCTTCATCTGGAGAAATTTTGATTAATCTTGTATAATTAGTAAATGTTAAGCGATAGATGAAAATGTACTACACAAAAAATGTAGATCTCTTTAAAATGCCCAATTTATTTCAAACAACCTTTTTTGTGGCATATGCCATTTCTATATCTATTATCAATGGTTCAAATTGTTCATTACTTGGTCATTCCTTTAAAGTCCTGTCAACATTTAGTTGTTTCTCACAATTGCATGGAAAGAGTATGGAATTTTAAGGCAGTGTGTAGCGTCCAGTTCTTAAACATTTGACTATTGCTATTCCCTTTGTAATGTGTATGTAATGTGTAATGTAACTATTTCTGCAAAGGTTTATTTGCATTAAAATGAGGTAGATAGAAAAATAAGCTTGCGTTTGTGTACTCACTAATAGATGATAGAGGGTAGTGAAAGTCATGTGAATGTATCACATCACATTTTTACAAAAGGTCCGCATGTGTGTATGTTTGTGAACAGCATAAGTCAAAAATGTAGATCTCTTTAAAGTAAAGAATTTATTTCAAATAACTTTTTTTTGTGGCATCGGCCGTTTCTGAGATTCAGTTCAGATTGTTCAATACTTAGCCATTCTTTAAAAGTCATGTTGATTTTCATTTATTTCTTGTGATGCCATGGAAACAGTATGGCATTTTAAGGCCAGCATATTGTAGCGGACCAGGATGAGCATTGAGAATTGCAACATATTTCGTTAGCCAGCGCAAGTGTGGAATTCAGGTTAAACAGGAAGCGTCCACGCTGCACAACGCCGAGTCAGCGCTTATATATGTATTTATACTACAGGGTTTAGACTCGGACGTGGTTGTTGCTACGTGGGAGTTGCTATCAGGAAGTTGCTACGCGAGAATTGCCACGAGAGAGTTATCAGAGAATTGTCAGGCAGTTATCAACGAGTCGTCAGATCTTTTGTCACACTCGCCAACAGTTAACCAGGTAAGCATGCGACTCATCTAAGTTCTATTGACTTGTCGGGGCTTCACCCCGAACTGAATGTACGCACACTTAAAGCAATAGTATAATAATTTATTGGGTCAATGCATCCCCTGTTCTTCATTTAAATACCCCCTATCCTAGAACGCCACCCTGGCCTGCCTACCACCCCGGTACCAACCCCCTGTGTAATCACCTACTGCGGGGGGTAACCACCCCCGTGGGGTATTACAATTTGGTGTAGGCGCCGGCTACAATGTGGCGGACTCACCGAGTATAATTGGGGAAAACATCCTTACCTCTTCCAGCCAGGGGATGTAATCAATTTTTTTTCTCTTTTCTTTTTGCAAGGTGTAAAACACGCCTCATTTTGGGATAACCTTTTACCTGAGGTTATCTGGTGAAGACCCACCCTCCCGCCCTTTGCATCATGAGTTACCTACACAGAATATAGCTTATTTTTTTTAACTTTTCTCAAGTTATGTATATTGTTTTAGTGTAGTACATTTAAGTTATTATACATGGCTGAACCTGCTCAAAGCTCTACTAGTCCTACTACTAAAGAGATTAGAAATCTATGCGCACAATTAGCAGCTAGACAGGGGGAACAATTTAAATTCCAAGAATTTCTAATCACAGATTTGAAAGGAATTTCAAACGAGATCGCGGCACACGCTGAGACGGCAAATCAAATACGTCTCCGCTCCGGCAAGATCATTAACACTTCTAGCCCAAGCACAAGTAGGGTAGAAAAACAGTTAGCCATGAATAAGGGAGACGAACACACAAATACTATGAGTAAAATGGACTCACCTGTTTTAAGTAGAAGGGTAACTGAAGCACCTCAACCCATGCACATTAGTCGCCCACCATTGTATCCGGGTAGCTTCGCGGGGAAACCAGGGAAAAGTGTAAGGGACTATCTCCATAAGTTTGAGTTGATAGCGCGTGCCAATAATTGGGATGACCAGCATAAGGCGCAGTATTTACCATGCTACCTTAATAGTGCCGCACTAAACTGGTACAAAACCTTTGCCCATAGAAATAGGGAGGCCCAATGGGAAACATTGAAGCAGGGGTTATTAAAAGCCTTCATTCACGCGGCAGAGGAGGAAATGATGGAGTTCAGACTAAGGCAGAGGGTGCAGGACCTTAGTGAGCCCACAGAGCAATACGCTTATGACATTATAGCTCTGTGTGATCTAGTCAACCCCGAAATGACAGAGAAGGAACGGGTAAAACACATCGTGAGGGGCCTTAAACCATCACTAATAGAACAGGTACTGCCCTACAACCCACAAACAGTGGACGCTCTCATACAGTTCGTCCGCAGGGTAGAATCAGTCCGCTACCTAGCAGGAAAAAGGGTAGACCTAATCGATGCACAGGGAATTCCCCCTAGTATGCCAGACGATACCCTCCAGAAGCAGGTATCAGAGATGTCAAAGATGGTGGGTGAGTTAGCAAAACAGGTGCAAAACCTGACAATGAACCCCCGCCCTCCACCCCAGAATTACAATTCACAGCATCAATCCGTTAGGAATTACGGACAGGCCCCCAGCGACTATAGGAGCACATATAATCAAAGAAGAACGGTGTCCGCGAGGCCTGTGTGCGCCTACTGCAAACGGGTAGGCCACGTAATCGCTAATTGCCAGACACGAAGGAGGAATGCAAATTTTCACGCGCAGCCTCGAACCAATCACCCCCATAAGGGCCGCGGTAACAAGCATAACAGAAAACATCAACCCTGGGAACACATTAAAAACTATGGGAACGTTAGCAGGGACAAGGATCGACATTCTCATAGACACAGGCAGCTCAGTAAGCATAATCAATGACGACCTGGTAGGTACAAGCAAGCAACCAGCACCTCTAAATATGATTTTGCGAACTGCAAATAACAATTTACTTGCTGCACAATACCAAACTAACACTAACTTCCAAATGGGTGACGTGGAATTCAAAGAACAACTAATAGTAGTAAAACACTTCCCGCATAGTTTATTGCTGGGCATGGACTTCCTTCAGAAACACCAAGCCGTTATAGACCTAGGGAACAACACAATTACACTAACACTGCAAAATTCGAAGAAGGTCACGGTAAGCTGCCAGCGAAAGCGAGAATGTCCTCTCATGCAAATTACACTTGAAGCAGATGCTGAAGAGACAAAAATTAAAGCAACATGTCAGCATGACGTAGAAATCCTTCCATTTGCAACCACACACATAGACGTCAAAATACCCTCACTTCCTACAAACACATTATTACTGGAACCATGCATTAACACTATGCAGAAAAAACACGTTAACATTATACCGGGTCTGTGCAATAATAATCAAAATCAAAAGATACAAGTCCACAATAATACTGCTGCCCCTCAGAGAATATTTAAAGGGACAACACTAGCACTCGTACACGAAGTTGCATTAGTCCAGGCAGACACTTTCACACGTGAGTCAGCAAAACAAATAGACATCAAAGACGCTAAATTTAATATTAATTCACGACTAGAACCAGGACAACACGAACAGCTACGAAATTTACTCGACAGGTACAGACATACCTTCGCCACTAGCCTACAAGAGTTAGGGACAACAAACATTGCGGAGTTCAAAATAGAGTTGACAAACACGACACCAATTAGACAGAAGCCATACAGGGTGTCCGATAAACAGCGGGAAATAATAAACCAACAAGTGGAAGAAATGAAAGAGGCAGGGATAATAAAAGACTCAGAGTAGCTGGTGCTCACCAGTAATTTTGGTCAAAAAGAAATCAGGAGAATATCGGTTTTGTGTAGATTACAGAAAACTCAATGCACAAACAGCTGCATCCGCCTATCCCTTACCACTGATTGACGACCTACTTAGCTATTTAGGAGGTTCAAAATTTTACTGTACGCTTGACCTGCTAAGTGCATACTTCCAAGTACCTCTAGCTCAAGAAAGTAAGAAATATTCGGCCTTTTGTACGTCGGACGGAGAGTACGAATTCCAGACCTTGAGCTTCGGGCTCTCGAATGCCCCTAGAGCATTCACAGAGATCGGAAATAAACTGTTAGGCGACCTGCGATACGAAAAAGCACTCATATATCTAGACGATATAATAGTGTTCGCAAATACATTTCAGGACTTATTGGCAAACCTGGAAGCAGTATTTAAGAAATTGGAACAACATACGTTTAAGCTAAAACCCCAAAAATGTTTTTTCGGTATGGACAAAATAAAACTCCTAGGATACGAAGTATCGGCAGCAGGCATAGAACCTGATAAAGACAAAATTCAAGCTATTACACAGCTCAGAACGCCTAGGAACGTCAAAGAAGTAAGGCAGGTCTTAGGTTTATTTTCTTTCTACAGGAGGTTCATTAATAACTTTGCAGCGATCGCGAGGCCACTAAACGAACTAACAAAGGCAGACCAAAAGTTTGTATGGTGCCAAGAACAGCAAGAAACCTTCCAAAAGCTGAAGGATTTAATGGTTAGGGCTCCGGTGTTGGCACATTTAATGCCGAGAGCCAAAACCCAAATGAACTGCGATGCCAGCATGTACGGCATAGGCAGTTGCCTCCTCCAAGAACGAGATGGAAAAATGCACCCAGTAGGCTTTGTGTCTAGAAGTCTAAGCAAAGCTGAAAAGAACTATAGCGTTTCGGAGCAAGAGCTGTTAGCAGTTATGTACGGTTTTTCGAAGTTCCGCCAGTACATATATGGTTACCCTGTAACTGTAATTACAGACCATGCTTGCCTGTGCCACCTAAATAGGTTGAGAGATCTAACAGGGAGACTGGCACGTTACAGCTTGATGCTACAGGAATTTGATTACACAATTCAACATAAATCAGGGATTAAACATAAGGACGCAGATTGTTTGTCTAGAATGCCAATAGACCCCCCTGAACCCGAAACAGCACAAGAGCAGGAAGACAGAATTACCTGTCTCATAGAACCTATAGAATTAGCTAAAAAACAAGAGGAGGATCCCCAGCTAAAACCCCTAATACAAGCCGTAAGACAGCCGGGTACAGCGAATGCTAAACTAGCACGACAAGCTGCAACATACGTGCTGAAATCGAATGTCCTGTACCGAAAAAATGCTGGTAGTACAGGGAATATGCACTTGTTAGTAGTACCTGATAGTTTAAAGCAGGAAATACTATATAATAGTCATGACGATCCGCTAGGAGGACACTTCGGGTTTTCAAAAACTTTTCACAAAATTAATTCACATTACTATTGGATTGGAATAAAGAGGGTCATACAAAATTATGTAAGAAGATGCACTTCCTGTCAGCAACGAAAAGGTCCAGTTAATCAGCGACCCGCAGGTTTAATGCAACCCATAAAGGTCAACTATATAGGAGAAAGGTTCTCCATAGATATCTTGGGGCCTTTCCCAAAGTCCTCTAGAGGTAACAGATACATAATTGCGGCTAGTGATTACGTTTCAAAATATTTGGAATTAAGGGCAATCCCAAAAGCTTCTGTTGAGCATGTCACTGAATTTATCTTGGACGTCATCTGTCGTCACGGCGCACCAAAATATATTCTGTCGGACAGAGGGTCCGTATTTATGAGCGAAGTGACACAAGAACTACTTAAGATGATGGGAACAATACCGACTTTCACAACAGCCTACAGACCCCAAACTAATGGCCTAATAGAAAGGGCGAATAGAACTATCGCGCAAGTAATCAGTAACTACGTAAACACACAGCACACAGACTGGGATAATAATTTACATCAAATTCGGTTTGCCATAAACACAAGCAAACAGGGGAGTACTAAGTTCACACCCTTCGAATTACTGTATGCACGGAAACCGGTATCACCCCCAGACGTTCAATTACAGGGCACCTCACAAAACCTATTTGTGCAGCAAACACGGGAGGCAATAATAAAAGCAAGGGTGTTAGCATCCCGAAACATGGTAAAGAGCCAGAGGAAAAATAAAAATGTATATGATTCAAAGAGGCGGCACGTCGAGTATAAAGTCGGCGATTTGGTGAAGCTATATACCCCTAAAAGGAGGGTAGGTAGAGCCACAAAGCTTTTAATGAACTACACCGGACCCTATAGGATAATGAAAAAACTCAGCCCCCTGAATTACGTAATTAAGGCCAGAAATTCCGTGAAACGCCAGAATGTCCACGTTAGTAGAATTTCACCTTATTATGCATAGTGAGCATACGGCATACTTGCGACACTTGCACAGCGAGTAAACCCAATCTGATTGCCACATATAATTGACACAACAAATCGCCTACGTATCACTCAATGTCCATCAATACAAAAGTGCTGACATTATTACATGACGGAATGCGGTACACAAATTCGTCCACGCTGCAGTAAGGCTGAGGCATAAGAACAAACAAACAGGAAACAGAAAGAGGTTAAAACATTAAACATCAGCAATAGTTCTCAAATAGGTTAAGTAGTAAGTTATAATGCAAGACGTAGTATATCTTCGGACCTCCAGCTTAAGTTAGGCTAAAAGTGATAATCCACGCGATTCACTTTTACTGTTTTAAATTTTTTTGTTGCTCTCTCTTTCTCGCGATGAAGAGAAAATATATCTGGAAGTGAAATTATAATGGGAAATCCGAGACGCGACCCTGTTATTCGCTTAATACAGATATCTTTGTTCAGATACAGAAATTTGAACGATATACATTATCCCCCCCCCAGGAGTTCAGAGTAGGGCCGAGGGACACAACAGAGAGCAAATATAAAGAAGTATTCTTAAGGTCGGGAGCAGAGTTGAATAAATAGGAAATAAGATTTAGTGGAGGTCGAAAAGTTATTTCATAGTACTGTTATTCATATAACTGTTAGTATAAGATTAATTTAAGATAGATATATGATAATGTGTTTTGAGAACTATAGGTTGATGTCAGGAATTCGTTTCTTCGACCTTACACATGCGTTAGCGCATATAGAATAAATAATAGTAGGAAAAAAAATCGAATAACGTACACTCTGGTACGACAACCAAGCGCTATTAAATAAATAAATAAATAAATAAATGTCAGTTAACACGCAAGGCGAAGCAAATCAACGTGCAAAATAGATAAATATAAGGTGGCAAATAAGCAAGTGTAAATAAATAAAAAAAAATTCTCTCACGACCAGGGCAGATAATACACGAGATGGAGCAGGGACATAGAAATTTTGAAACTAGCATCCTGTTTCAGTCGTCAAAATTATAGAAATAGTATTTATGACTGTTTGCATAGTAGTCATGGCCTTGTTATCATACAGAATATTGAAGAAATTTTGTAAGGAAAAGTCGAACTTTTCAAACTCGACCATGGCGGAACCACAGCACACGTCACCTCAGGGAATTATAATTCTGGCAACACCAACCGATGCCGCCTCAGAATCAACACTAACATAAGGGAGAAATAAATAAGGGAGATAAATAAAATAAAATTAATCAAAGGCTAAAAATAAACAAGGGGATGAAGGCAGGAAAGGCACAGGTATCCGCCACGAATTACGCAACACAAGATACGTAACACATTCCACACACGCGGAAGGGTATAGCAATTTTGGTTCACAAACTTAGAAACACAGATATTGCTTTCATAAACATACAATTCTGCATGAACGGTAAGTGTCGAAAGCAGCAGTCCGGTCTTGAATTCCGCTGACGCAAGTATTCGTCGCCTCACGCACAGAGCTTGACTTTGCACTTCTCAGTGGCGTGTAGCACTGCGACAAGTATATGAATAGAAAATGGAGTGTAAATATGGTTTTTTTTTTTTTTGTGTTTGTTGTGTTTCATGGGTCACAACATCTGCAATATTCATATTTCTGTGTACTAATTTCAAAAACTAAGTATGTTTTAGAGGATGCCCTCCAGCAGGCAAGAGAAACCACAGTCTACAGCAGCCTCAGCGACCCTCTTCCCCGGGTTACAGATGCGAGGTATCAGCAAAATGCCAAAAACGGACATCTAACCACCGCTTACATACAATGCAACACACACACACAAAAAAAGTGTTACACAGTTACAGACAAAAAACATCATTGTATAATGTACAAATTTAATTTTTTTTTGTTCGAACGAACATACCAAGTCAAGCAGAACTTATGAGGAGTCGCATCACACCTGTTTAACAGAACTTAATGTTTTTTTTCTTCTATTCTCTCTTTTTCGAAATTTGGAGAAACAAGGACTCGGCAGGGGTACCGACTCACTTTCTAAATTTACCTTTTCTCTGCTGTGTTTAGTCTCATCCCGTAAATTTTAAACCGCAATATAATCCTTCCAACCTTATCCTAACAACATCCATCTTTGTAAGACAACCCTGTTGCTGCGCACCATTAGACCACCAAGAAGAGAAGCACCCGACAAGAAAGCCCAGGTCGAACGATGCCCACCAGTATGAGCACGTCGGTAACTCACCACGGGAGTCGCGCCAGAACACGCAGAAATGGTGTGCTCAGAGGGAACGCCACTGCTTGACCACAGCAATGCAGCGGGCGCGGAAATACATACTACGTTTCCGAGTAAATCGCTAAGTATGCAGAATCACTCAGCAGTTCTGTCCCAGCACCTTATTCATTCAAGCCAGAGTTCACCTCCGGGCACAACAGTCAGCAACCAGCTGAGAAGCGTCCAAGATTGGCAACAAGCAGCGAGGCGCAGTCGAACCCACCCCTAACGTACTCACCTACCCTTACAAAAAAAAATCTTTCCCTGGTATCCGAGTCTTGGACAGCAGAGGACACTAGAGCATTTCAATTCTTTAAAGCTCAACCATGTTTTTTTTTTCTTTTTCTCTCCGCCCTCCTCTAGGTAGACTGTTTTAGTACCCCCTAAGATATTTGTCCTCCTTTTCAATTTTAAATTCCGGGTCGGAATTTGGCGAACCTGGGACCGATGTAGCGGACCAGGATGAGCATTGAGAATTGCAACATATTTCGTTAGCCAGCGCAAGTGTGGAATTCAGGTTAAACAGGAAGCGTCCACGCTGCACAACGCCGAGTCAGCGCTTATGTATGTATTTATACTACAGGGTTTTGACTCGGACGTGGGAGTTGCTACGTGAATTGCCTCGTGGTTGTTGCTACGTGGGAGTTGCTACGCGAGAGTTGCCACGCGAGAGTTGCCACGAGAGAGTTATCAGAGAATTGTCAGGCAGTTATCAACGAGTCGTCAGATCTTTTGTCACACTCGCCAACAGTTAACCAGGTAAGCATGCGACTCATCTAAGTTCTATTGACTTGTCGGGGCTTCACCCCGAACTGAATGTACGCACACTTAAAGCAATAGTATAATAATTTATTGGGTCAATGCACCCCTGTTCTTCATTTAAATACCCCCTATCCTAGAACGCCACCCTGGCCTGCCTACCACCCCGATACCAACGCATCCCCTACCTCTGAGCTACCAACCCCCCTGTGTAATCACCTACTGCGGGGGGTAACCACCCCCGTGGGGTGTTACAATATAGCATCCAGTTTTAAAACATCTGACAGTCACTAATCCCTTTGTGTCTATAACAAAATGTGCAATGCAGCTGCGCGCACACACCCCCTCGGAAATGGCCGATGTCACAAAAAAGTTATTTAAAATAGATTGTGTATTTTAAAGAGATCTACTTTTTTGTGTAGTATGTTTTCATCTATCGTTTAACATTTACCAGTTAAACAAGCTTACACAAAATTCCTTCCAAATGAAGAGGACTTCACAGGCTATTTCCAGAAAATTCAAGATAGACATTTTATTTGTCATGTAAATATCTTTAATATATAGTATTTTAAACAAAATCGTTAGAGCCATTTTTTTAGAAAATCAAAATTTTCAAAAGATCTTCCATGTAAAAGGTAGTTTGGGATGGGAGGATTTAGTTGAAAATCTTTGTGTCACATCTTTGAAAGATACTGAACTTAAATACCAAGTTTGGTGTTTATCCGACAACTCATTTTTAGTTATGCTGTTCACAAACACATACACAGACCTTTTCTAAAAATGCTTTTTTTGGATTCAAGGGGCCTCAAAACATGTATTCCTTGCAATCTGGATATCAAATTTTTGGGTCAAATGCAATATCTTTTCTCTCTACTACATATGAGGTAGAGAAAGTAATAAGACAAAGGACACAGATACTTTATTCCAAGCAATATATATTGGTCAGGGTCTGCTTATAAGACAAGATATGTATGCAAGATATATATGCCAAAATCTTTTAATAACCCTTAAGCAAGAAAATGTTGTTGCATTTCCTCTGTATTGAATTAAGTCCATCATCAGCTATGCTAAATACAGAGAGAAAATGATGTCTAGCATAACATTATAAATTATTCAACCAATATTTATATTTACAGCTGGGAATATTATTTTTCTTGAAGGTTACAGTCTATGTGCCATTTCCAAAATGTTTAATTCTATGGCCTGAGGGTGAGGAATTTTTATTTTTGCCAGTTTTGCCTTATTTTGTTACGTACGAGGGCAAGACTAAAAATTTTAGAAAATCAATTACGGGTTAGTATTACAAAATTAAATGATTTTATTGTTTTTCAAAATATTCCCCTTTAACATCAATATATTTTTGAAATCAATGAAACCAGTCCTTAAAGCAATGATGTACTCTTCCTAAGGCGCTTCAGAAACCGGGTTTTTATAATGTTCCAATGTTTCATCTGATGATGAAAACGTGATTCCACACATTTTATTTATGCTTAATCTACTTTTGTTGTGACTGTCTCTTTCCTATCTTTACTTTAGTTCTGTTTGCCTAACCACTATGCAGTGCATCACTGAGCTTAGCTGTGTCATCTTAAATAATTCAGACTTTTGGCCTCATTTATCCAGCTCTTAAAAGTAAGTATAGCTTAACTGATTTCTCAATAGCAATGCACAAACACCAAAGAGCATTCAAATCAGGTGATTGTAGGAATAATATATGGTTACAGTAAATTCTTGATTTAGCATTAAAATAGGAAGGAGTGTTCATTAATCAAGCATAATCTAGTACCTCTTTCTTATCATCCTGAATTTAAAATAAAACTGTAAAAGAATAATAATGGACTCCCCTTTATTTTCTCTGAATTCAAACATAAAACTCATTTTAGAGCTGTATATGCTAACACCACTCTGTCTTCAAGGTAATACTTAAGTTTTCATTTTGCTTATTCTTTTACACTTTAAGCTTTTCCTTACCTTTAGATAGATCAACAATGCATTTTCAGAGAAAGCTAATGTGTTTTTGGCAGGCCAAATAACATACAGAGATGAACAAAAGTATTCATATACAGTTTTAAAAATTCTTGTCGCTGAATTAAGGAGATAAAATTCTTATTTTTAATACACAGAAAGAACAAATGATATCACAGTTTACTTGTTTTGGCAGCTTTCAATATCTTCCATATTATTAATTTTACAATTATTTGAAAAATCTGATGTGTTACACTCACATGACTTTCTCTACACTTGTACAAACTATTTTTACAAATGCTTATTCTCCATATGCTTCATGTTAATCGAGATGTTAATCTTATTGCTAATTTTCTTGTAGATGCAAGGGGAATTGGTAGGCTTTAAGCGATAGTAAAATATTTTAAGAGCTGGTTGCTATGTGGAGTATTCCATTCTCTTTGCATTACCAGGACAAAAAAGAATAACAAATTCCCGTTTAAGAAAAAAGTATAAGTATTGGAAAATTTAAGGGAATAACAAGCAATATCTCGAAAATGGTTCACTAAACAAAAAAATGTATATGACATAAATTGTGTATTTTAATGCGAACTACATTTTTTGTGTAGTAAAATTTTGTCTATCTCTTATGGTTTACCAGTTATGCAAAAGTCATTCACAATGAAGAATACTTTTGGAGACATTCCCAAAAAATTTGAGATATACAATTCATTTTCCATAAAAATATCTTAAACGTATGGTATTTTATACAAAATCGTTAGAGCCATTTTTGAGAAAATTAAAATTTTCGAAAATTTTTCCATGTAAAGGGTAATCTGGGGTGGGGTGGATTTTTTTGAAAACCTTCGTGTCGCATCTCTGGAAGATACTGAACCTAAATACCAAGTTCCTGAGTTATGATGTTCTCATGCACGCACGTACATTTCCAAAAATGCTTTATATGCATTCAGTGCACCTCAAAACATGTATTTCCTGTGAAATCTTGGTATCGAATTTTTGGGTGGAATGCAATACTTCCCCTAGTTACTATACGTAGTAGAGAAAGTAAAAAGAGAATTTTACCTCCATTAGTTTGGCTGTTAGAATTTTTTAAAGCGAAGATGGATACTTTTGAACATCTCTGTACACCAAACTTATACTAACTTAGCATAAGCATGTGTTACAATAGTTTTATGTTATATCAAGAATTTACTGCATATCTGAATTCAGTAAACCCACAATGTATGTCTGTGAAAAATTATTTTACTTGTATCTGATTAAAGAGTTTCAATGCACATTAATTCTCTTTAGATAGAAAAGATCTTTAAAAAAAAGTAACAATGATTAACAAAATGCTTAATTTTCTCATACACTTGCAAGCAACGTTACACTGGAAACTGTTAAATACTTTAGATACAAATAATACATGATAAACATCTTTTAAGTTTCCTACTGTTAATGAAATTTAAGTGGTGCCTGAGGTAAAACAAACGTATTAAGGTTCACAATGTATTAGGTTAAATTTTGCATTTCCTGTTATTTGCTATTACTTTGTTACTTCTATACAGATATTTAGACCTATAAATAAAATACATAATGGTAATTCATTAACAACATAAAAACTGTAAATATAAATATAGCTATACAATATTATAAACTACAAGTTAAAAAATAACATTTTGGCACAATAGCTCATTTAAAAACAAAATCTGCATGAATATACTGGTCAGCAGAAGAAAACAAAAGTACTGCATTCACTCCATAAGTCACTGCTAAAAGAACAAGTGACAAGAGCTTATTTTGAACTTAGAGCATACATTTCATAACAATCAGTGTCAATCATTTCTTCAACCATATTCTGAAGTTATAGTTGCTATAATCTCAGAAAACTGTTTTGCAATCCATGTATAATCTTTACAATAATTGTTGTGCAATGTTTTGATAAATACAGTTTTGGCACTCGCATTTAGACTGAAGAGAAAGGACATACAAACTATTATACTGAAAAAGGAAGATCAGTGGGGAAATTCTGCATATCTATATGCATTACACACTTTATCACAACAGCAGCAGCTGTAATAACTATCTTTTTTGCCAAGAAAACTTTGGCAACAATTAAATGGTGGACTGTGATGATAAATTGTAAAAAAAATATCTCACAGTTCTATGTAAATTCCACATAATATGTTAACATGTTTTGCATATTTTTAGTAACTGTGTGTTACTGTGTTAACCATTAACAATTTATAAAATAAGTAATAAAATAAAAAATATAAAAGGTGCTAAGTTCACAATTTAAGGAGGTGAGTTATTACCTTAGAAATGTGGTATAAGATGAAGTTAGTGTTTGTTAAAAGTCTTAAGTAGTCTCATATAATAGTTATTATAGATGTTCACAGATGGCACTAGTGTAAAGTTAATTAACGTTTTTCTCTGTAAGCTGACAAGTTGAGTCACATGTGTTTCTGTTGGGTCTTGATAGTTAAACCATTTGCATGTAATTATCTAAATAAGATTATGGAAAACTCAAAAATGTGTAGAAGGACCATGCAGGAATAAAATAAGTGAAAAATGCATGGGTTCAAAGTTATTTTTTTGATTTTCAAAGAGCAGCTGATGAAAACCACTATAAAAATCAAAACACTTATAAAGTATGTTAAGTAAACATATATTCTACCACTGCAGAAGTGGGGCACATTCATGAAATTGTCAGTACTAGAGAAAACAAAGCAAAACACTTCATTGATATAATCACAGGTGGCTTTATTTACATACACTGAAGATGCCATATTCCTAACTTGATATTTCATAAATAAAGCTTACTTTTTATTTGCCATACAGGCTCTTTCATAGGTGAGGAATAATACAAATAAAACTAAAATAAACTCTTTTTTTTAAAAAATGCTCACACATCAAATTTAATGCTTTGAAAAGAAAATTTTATAAAAACAAAACAAAATTTTAAGCCAATATTGATGTCATTGACAACAATTTTAAACTGCAACACATTTTTTTCTGAAAGATATCTAGTTATGAACAATTTGATTTGTTTCACACAAAAGGTTCGGTTGCTTTGGTAACAGATTAATTGTTGGCTTTTTAACAATTTTCTCCACAATTTACATAACTACTGCAACAAATTAAATTCTAATTATTTAATAGGGTGTTCAAAATGCTCACCATTTACAATATGCCATCATCTTCCATGGTCTAGGGGTACCAACCTCTAGTTCCCGAGGTCGCAGGCTCAAACCCGCGGAGGGCGATGGATCTTTTCGGGCATAAAAATCCTTAGCATGGCTTCTTTCGGAAAGGAAATAAAGCCTGTGTCATAGATTTACGGCACATAAATGAACCTCAAGCCTGATCAAGAGGCCTCTGAGCAAACTTTCTGGCCTTTCACACCCAATACAGAATAGGATGCTAAGAACCATAGTAGTTAAAGAGCATCCATAAATATATAAATTAAAAAACTCAATTTACAACCTGGCAATGGCTAAGTTGAACCGTGAATTCTTGTGGAACATTTTCAATCATTGCTGGTGGTATATCTCTGCATTCTTTCCTGATCCTCATTTTTAAGTCTTCCGCATTAGCAGGCCAGGTAACAAAGATTCTACATTTCAATTACTTCTATAGCAACCAAATCTTTTGTATGAAACAAATTAAATTGCTCATGTAAATAAATAAGATAACTCTCTTTCAGAAAAATATGAAACAATAATGTTGCCGCTTAAAATTGCCGGAAAATTTTATTTCTTTTTTGTAAAAGTTTCCTCTCAAAATATTACATTTGACATGCCCAAGGATTTTTTAATAACATTAGTTTATTTTGGTTTTATTTGCAGTATTCTTTGCTTATGAAAGACCCTGTATATGCTGTTTATATTCTAAAGTATTTCTCAGAATCTCTTTTGTACACTTAGCACCTTTAGTATCTCTATTTTTCAGTTGATTTTCACTCTTCCAAGAATGATACAAAATGTTTAATTTTAAAATGTACGACATTGCATTTTCCAAGCATTAGGCTGTTTGCTACCATTATTAAGGAATACAATAAATGGTGGTACACTATTGGCTGGGTTACTAGCTTTTTTCACTGCAATATAGAATTTAAGTGGTGTTTTCTGAAATTTCCCAAAGGTGGAAGGCTAAACTTTAAGGCATGTTCAAGATTTTTCTGCTAAATCAAGCTGTTGGGTGGTAAGAATTTAGATGAGCAGAGATTAAAATACCAACGGTGTTGTTAAATGTAGTTAAAATTGCACCAGCCATTTTCATCAAAAATCAAAATACATAAATCAAAAACACATTTATCCCAATGCAGTCGGTCAGTTTCATCCTTATAGCAGTTGCTATGCTATTTTCTCTGAAATCAGTCACAATGAATTACTAAAATAAATGAAAGTAAATGTTTCTTTCTGGCCCTATAAATGCATTAAACTGATATAAAAAGAAAAGAAAAACAAGGAATGATGCTTGAAAATATGTTTCTTCCAGACTATTGTGTTGCTCTATGCTTGTAAATTAGTAAGATGGTATTAATTTACAGATGCACACAGATAATAAGCAATAACATGAATACAAATGATGCAGTATAAACTCTTTTGATCACAACACATTTTCAGTTTGCATGCTTGATGTAAAAAGAATTCTATACTCTAAGCCACTTTCGCTACTTTTGGCATTACTATGGCTAAACAGTTCCCCAAGATTATTCAACTTAATCTTAGTGGCAGATAAGGAATTCATGACAAGATTTGCTTCATATATTGCCTGTCACTAAATTCATGAATCAGCATGTTATTCTCCTCCATATAGTGCAATAGGTTGTGTACAAGACTAACAGGAATGGAAGATAAGACAAGGGACTGATGTAAAACTCTTTGCCCATTGAGTTGCAAATTTAAATCACTATCCATTGTTTTTTAAATTTGATAATGAGTAGCACTGACTAAAAATATCAGCTGTAATACAAAACTAATAATTAAAATGAAGTGTTTAAAACAGTGAAGCATGTCAATAAGATGTTAAAACACTGGTCAGCAGATTAAAAATACTTGTTGCTCCACTTACTTAAAATTCTATTTGAACATGTTTCGAAGAGAATTTTAAGCAAATGGAGCAACAAGTGTTTTTTAATCTGCTGACCAGTGTTTTAACATCTTATCAGCTGTAATGTTTTGCATAGTGGCAAACAGAATAGGTGAGCAGCTCTGATATTTTCTAGCAAGGGAAATATCAAACCCTTCATGCCAAAATGTTCCTTAAAATTTTGGTGACAAACACAATTTGTCATAAAAAGCTGCATGCAAAATTATGTATGAAGTTTTTACTGTAAGGCTTAGAAATACAGGTATTTACACTATAGGGAAGCAACACTTGCATCAGCTGACTGAAATGGATGGCCCTGGTAAGCAAGAGAGGGGAGTGATTCAATAGCTACTCTACACTTCAACCAGGGATGTCCCTCGGCCGTTGCAGGATTCTGGCTTCAATATCTAAGCCTTGCAGTTGAAACTGGCACCCAACTTTCTGGTTATAGCCTTCTTATCCCATATGACTTATCTCACAAGAATTTCAATGTAGGTTTCAGTATGAAAGGTTTGGTGTCTTCCTTGTAAGTCAAAGAATTTCACACTGTACATGTCCTGTCCAATGACAATAAGACATGTGCTTCACTTTTCATGTAGTTTCCATTAATGTCCACACTGATAGGAAATTAAAACATCATAGGCCACTATTTCTATAAAATATGCAAATATACCAATGTGAATTATGATACTTTGACAGAATGGTGCGCAGATCCTGATATATGTAGAACAGCAGGGTGAATTTTATGTTAGAAAAACAATGCTTCTGGAGCACAAAGTGGTGGTTGAGAGATTTGTGGCACATGTCTTAAGACCAGGAGATATGGGGTTCACATACTAGTAATATCACCTATTTTTTATGTTTTTAAAATGCATGATAAAGTAATACACTTAAAACTTCAATTGCATCCTTTTTTGTGTAGTTTACTTCAATTTGAGACCTCAAATTTTATCTACATCTCCACTCTAATAATTCACTTAAATTCTGCTAAAATTAACTGATACATAAATACACTGTAAGCCTTTGTAATTGTAATTACATAATTTCAATTAAAGTATCAATAGAAATACTCGTCATGAAATAAACTGAACTAGATTGTTAGAATGGAAATATAGTACAACCTGAGACTTTGATTAACGTAAAGCCACAGGAAAAGAATGTATTTCAAAGGTTGGATGTATTGACTTTTCATGCATTTTAAAAATTCAAATATTCTGCATCAAAAGCATTGGTTTCCCTAAGATGTGACTCATTCTGCCATTCTGAGTCTTCTTCCCCCTCCCTTGCTCTTTATGACGGTATACTTTGTATATTTATTTGAAATACTGGGTTGCAAGGGATAGACAAGTGCATTTCATAACCTCTCTTTTTCAAATTCCAACATCAACCTGCTTATAACAGATGAGGCTCTGGGGACTGAGTATTGGCGGTATAACAAGAGCATCACTTGCAATGGAAATGCTGTATGGATGGAAACCCCATCATTTCACCCTCTCAGACTAGCAACCCATTGGGCATCTGTTTTAGATTTGCTTTCAGTTCTCACAAAAAAGCCTCAGATTGGCTGGTTGGATTAAACAAAGAAAGGAAAAAAAAAAAAACTGATGTGATACATTCACATGACTTCCTCTACCCTCTATCATTAATTAATGGGTATATAAACTATTCCTACTAAAGCTTATTTTTCTATCTACATTTTAATCCAAATAAACCTTTGCTGAAATAGCTACATTACACATTTCGTTATAGATACAAAGGGAACAGCGATAGTCACATGTTTAACAACTGGATGCTATATGCTGGCCTTAAAATTCCATACTGTTTCCATGACATCGCGAGAAACAACTGAAAATTGACAGAACTTTAAGAGAATGATAAAAATATGAACAATTCGAACCATTAATAATGGATATCTCAGAAATGGCTTATGCCACAAGAAAAAACTTATTTGAAATAAATTGTGTTTTAAAGAGGTCTACATTTTTTGTGCAATATGTTTCTGTCTATCACTTAATGTTTACCAGTTATACAACATTATATAAAATTCCTTCAAAATGAAGAGGATTTTATAAGCTATTCCCAGAAAATTCAAGATATACATTTTATTTGTCATGTTAATATCTTTAATATATGGTACTTTAATCAAAATCATTAGAGCCATTTTTTAGAAAATCAAACATTTTGAAAAATATTCCATGTAAAGGGCAGGGGTGTGGAGTTTTTTTTTTTATCATGTCGCACATTTCGAAGGTACTAAACGTAAATATCAAGTTTGGTATTTATCTGACTTTTCATTTTCGAGTTATGCTGTTCACATACAGACACTTTTCTAAAAATGCTTTTTTTTGGATTCAGGGGACCTAAAAACGTGTATTTCTGGTAAAATCTTTATATCGAGTTTTTGGGTGGAATGCAATACTTTCTCTCTAGTAGGTAGAGAAAGTAATAATGGCTTTTTATGGAAAATACCCTGTACGTAGCAAAATTTGTTTAGATTAAAAAATATTGGAAAGAGTAAATTCATTCACCTATCTTGGATACACATTAATGTATCTGGATGAAGGACACGTCAATCAAAAGCATTAATTTTAATAAAACCATGGGAGTAATAAACACAAAATGAAACCTTCATTAGTGCAGAGAGATACCAGAGTACTTAGCAAGACTTACACTTTGCTATGACATGGGCTTTACGGACAAGAGAGGAAAGTGTTAATGAAATGAAGTTGATGAGATACACAGCAGGACACACCAAGTAGGATTACACACTCAATGATGATGTGATGAAGCAGCTAGCTACACTTACAACCAGTCATCAAGTACATACAAGAATACCAGAATAACTCGATGAATCATTTGTGACAAATCAGTTTGGATAGAGTTCCCAAAGCCATGTTTTGTTATTGCCCAACAGGGTAGAGATCTCTGGGACATCCAAGGAATTACTGGACACAAAACTCAACTGTGAGATCATAACCATTAGGGCTAAGACTTGTATGGAGGAAGAAGAAGAGTTGAAATATTGCCTAAAATGTTTCAGTTTCTCCTCCATGCAGACATGAAGAAGTGTCTGCATGGAAAAGTGAAGTAAAGTGTTAGGTTCAGGGCAAGTGCTAGAAAATATTTGACCCTATCACCTATTCTGTCCCCCTCGGTAATACTCGTTTCACAAGAGCTTGTAGCTCAGATATATACTTTCAAATTCAAGCATTTATCTCCACCCCTAACTTACTGAGGTCATCCACAAATATTTGAGTAGAAAATGTAATGGCACAGCCTTCACCATTTTCTTATACATGTTAGAGGTCTGCATGGACTCAGTCCTAGGCAGGTTTAGGCTTAATTTGAAAAATGTTTGTGGGGCTCAGACTTAAATAAACACAAAAAAAATGTATTTATCACATTCAAAATGTACATTTTATTCAAAAACATTAGCCCATTTTTAAGAAAATCAAAAATAACAATAGCTTTTCCATCTAAAGGGAAAATAACAATGAAAAAAACTTTTCTATCACATTTTTTAGTCCACGATATTGAGATGCCTGGAATAACACAATTCTTGCAGTATGTATACATCCATAACAGTACTACTAGTAATAAGATAAATAAATGCCCACTTTGGCCAATTAGATAGCATTACAGCGGCTGGAAACTGCAGTTGCCTACATTCAACCACACCCAGGACATCCTGGGGAGAGAGCAGTAATAGAAGTGACATGTCAATAAGGCAGTATGCTGTCAACATGCAGCTTACTACAGGGTGAGCCAAAAGACTCCAAACCGCCTGCGCATTGTTACTCCTGTCTGCGTCCTTGGCGCTCATTGCCATCTGCCACTTTCATAGAAAGGCGCGGATGAAACCATACAACATTTTTAAAACTACTTTTAAAGGCTTTACTTACCAACTTTATGAAAGGAAATGTTGAAACTGGCCACCGTCGTTGTCCATACATTTTTGGCACCTCTTTAGGAAACTATCCATCATGGAATTTTTGAGAGGAATTTTCAAAATGATGACCAATGTTGTCTAATGTTTCTTCGGTAAGAACTGAACACTATCTTTTAGATTTCTTAGCCTGAACACTTCCTGTGGCCTGAAATTTACTGTAAAGTTCATGGATTGTTGTACGGCCTGGAACTGTTACACCTGGAAATCTTTCTGCAAATCGTACTTTCACTTGGCGAACTGACCGGGTTAACACATACAAATCATAAATACACGCTGTGCAATAGAAAACATATACTGAGCTATAATATACTCACAACAGTGCGACTTTGTTTATAGTAGTGCATTATCATGTTTTTATCATATTTCCACACGCCCAGTGGAAAAACACCGTGCAGCCAGTAACATTGTTCATAAAATACCCCTCCGGGGTAACTTAAAACATAAAGTGTACAAGACAAACCCACACACCCTGGAAGAATTAAAACAAAATATCCGCCAGGAAATTTCTCAAAGTGAACTATGGCGACTGATGGATAGTTTCCTAAAGAGTGCCAAAAATGTATGGACAACGACGGTGGCCAGTTTCAGCATCTCCTTTTGTAAAGTTGGTAAGTAAAGCCTTTAAAATAATTTTAAAAATTTTGTATGGTTTCATCCGCGCCTTTCTATAACTGCAGACGGCAATGAGCGCCGAGGATGCGGACAGGAAAAACACCATGCAGGCGGTTCGGAGTCTTTTGGCTCACTCTGTACATGTGGATTCCAGGACCTCAGACACCACTATTTCTCTAAAATAGTTCCTCAACTGCTCCCAAAGACCTAAAGGCATCCCTGCTTTATAGCAGGAGAAAAAATCCCCATGTCGGTATTGGAAATCAAACCTAAGTCCCTTTGCACTGCAGGCAGTAGTGCATGTGAACTATTATTATTAATATTAATAACAATTGCAAATCAATTTTATTTTAAACAAAATTAGACAGCTGGGTCCAGGCCAGGTGGTACAGTATAACCACTCGGTTTAGACCAGGTCAGGCCAAACCTAAGAATTTCTGCCTGTGCAGAACTCTAATACATGTACAAGAAATGCTCATAATATTGGCGAGTGCTGCAGCATTATTATTATAAAATAAAATATGGCACACCTTTAATTATAGGTATTGTAAAGGATACAGTTTCTTTGGGCATAGGGCACAAAATGTCACTTCTGAAATTTCAAGGTATATTTATTCTCCTGAGGCATCTTTTAGCATTTCTCATTTACACTTGTACTTTACACCTTTGCATTTGCATAAGGAAAACACTGAAAGTATGTACCACATGCATTCTGCATAGATTTAAAACAAAGACTACTGCAGAATCTCTGAGTTGCTGTTTATTAGGAAAGATTTACTCATGGAGAAAAAAATCTGATGTGAATGCCCACACAAATTTCTCTATCAATGAAAAATTCACATGTGTTCAATGTAATTATACAGTGCAGTCATTTTAAGGTGAGGCCACAGACCGGCTATATGCATAGCATGCGGTACTGCAGTGATCTTGGTACTCTTCCAATACACAACTGGTGGAACATGACTCATTGAAGATTATCTTAATCAGCTGTGCTTCAGTTTCTGCTTTGTGTTTGTGCTGTAAAGAGAGTTGTGCATCTCAAAGGTTAAAGTTCATTCAAGACATCTGTGGTGTGTGTGATTTGTTTAAGGGTGTTAACGTCTTGTTATTAGTCCACTGCAATGCCTGAAAACAAATTCATGCTTGAACAAATTTTTATGTATGATACATACGTAAAAACTGAATCATGTAGGCAGGTGTATAGACAATTTTAGGAGAAATTTCCTGGTATTCCATTAGACGTCTGGTTAATAAGTTTAGGACAATGGGCTCGCTAAACATCAGAAGCAAAAATAAGGTGTTCTAATGGAAGAAAAAATTGATGAAATTGGTGCATCTATTTGGGGGAACCCTAAAAAATAAAGTTTATAGGAACAATCCACACACCATAGACGAACTTCAAGACAATATAAAAACAAAAATTATGAAAATTAGGCAAGAACTTATGTGTGTGTATGAAAATTTCATTTAAAAATGCCAGGAATGTCTTCATGCATGTTACTATCACTTGTGAGTAAGTAACACAGGAGTTATGGAACGAAAAATCCACAAGTAATAGACAATGTGCAGAGCACGCATATACACAATCTGTGGCCTCACCATAAAATGCCCGCACTGTATTATAGTATTCATATAAAAAAATCATTCCTCTATGTTACATTATTTATTGTACATTTCCGCCTAGGAATAATTTCACACTAAGCAATAAGTGCTTAGTTATATTAGAACATGTGCAAATGACATATGGCTTTTGGTGATGGAAAGAAAAATAAGGACCACAATGTTTTGATATGTCCATTAGATGGAGTTTAGGAAAAGTCTAAACTTGGAATATAGAATATTTAAAAGATGGCTAACACTATAAAACATTTACTGCGTATGTTAATGAGTTCTATGTTTTTCCTGAAGTAAGCTTTTGTCTATCTTTTAAGGTTTCTTAGTTACACAAAATTATATAAAATTCAATAAAATAAAGGGGCTTCACAGGTTATTCACGTAAATACAACATATAGATTTTATTAGTCATACAAATTTCTTAAATATTTGTAATTTTAATCTAAATTGTTAAGTCATTTTTGAGAAAATCAGAAATAAAGAAAAATCTTCCATGTAATGAGTGGTTTGGGACGACTTTTCTCTTTAAATCTTTGCGTTATATGTTTGGAAGATTCTAAACTTCCAAGCTCAGTATTTATCATTCACGCACGCACATATCCACACACATATTTTTTTCTAAAAATGCTTTTCTTTTTGGGTTCATGGACCTTAAAACACATTTCTGGTGAAATCTTTATGTAAAATTTTGGATAGAATGCAACATTTTGTCTACTTACCACAGGTATGTTTTAGAAAATGTAAAGAAGAAACAGATGGTCTTAAATTAAAAGGAATGCCATAATTTTTCCTACATTATATAAAGAAACTTTGTATCAACATTTTCTTCTTTTTTTTTTTACTTTCTCTACTACGTATAGTAAGTAGGGGAAGTATTGTATTCCACCAAAAATTCGATACCGAGATTTCACCGGAAATACATGTTTTGAGATCCCCTGAATCCATAAAAAAGCATTTTTGGAAACATGGCCGTGTCTGTGTGTCTCTGAACAGCATAACTTAGAAACGAACAGTCGGATAAACACCAAACTTGGTATTTAGGTTCAGTACCTTCTAGAGATGCAACACAAAGGTTTTCAAGAAAATCCCCCACCCCAGATTACCCTTTACATGGAAGATTTTTCGAAAATTTTAATTTTCTCAAAAATGGCTCTAACAATTTTGATTAAAATATCATATGTTTAAGATATTTTCATGACAAATAAAATGTATATCTTGAATTTTCTGGGAATGTCTCCAAAAGTATTCTTCATTGTGAACGACTTTTGCATAACTGGTAAACCATAAGAGATAGACAAAATTTTACTACACAAAAGATGTAGATCGCATTAAAATACACAATTTATGTCATATACATTTTTGTTGAGTGAACCATTTTCGACATATTGCTTGTTATTCCCTTAAATTTTTCAATACTTATTTTCTCAAATGGGAACTCGTTATTCATTTTTTTGTCTTGTATATGCAAAGAGTATTAATCTGTGGCAAAGGGAATGGTGCTGCACCTAGCAACCAGCTATTAAAGAGATATGTATGTGCTTAAAGGCTACTGTATTTCGATACTGCCCTTGCAAATATATATTCCCCTTACATCTACAAGAAAATTAGCAATAAGATAGAGTCTGCAAATGTTTATCTGGATTAACATGAAGTAGATGGAGAATAAGCGTTTGTAAAAAATAGTTTGTACAAGAGTAGAGAAAGTCATGTGAGTGTAACACATCAGATTTTTTTTTTCACAAATGCGAGAAAGTAATGAAGCAATTCCTTTCAATTCTACAAATTATTCATAAACTTATTTTTCTATATATTTCCTTACCCAATTTAATAGGTGGTTTTTGGAACATGACAGGAACTAGATTTAAGGATACAGACACAAATTATGTATCCTATTACGAGGGGGATACTGAAAATTTTTAGAATGCCATCTTTCTAAAAACAAATGTAATTTGTTTATATTTCAAAGCTATTTCTAGTGTTTTTTTAGTTGAATGCCATGTAGTTTGTTTGATTTTTTTATAATAGTTTGTTAATCATCATTTAAAGATTTTATGTTCACCCAAAAATGAACATGACTAGAGAACATTTCCAGGCTATGATTTTTTTACAATTTTAAATCATCATTAATGCCTAAATAATGTGAAGATCAGCTTAGAAATGCATTTGTCAAAGAACCCCATCTACGGCAACAATTTATAATTGGTACAGCGAATTCAAAAGAAACTGATTTTTTTGTAGTGATGAATTTCGTGAAGGACACCCAAGAACTGCTGTTACTGATAAAAATATTGCCGCTGTTCAAGTAATGCTTGAAGAAGATTGACAGGCTTCTTATAAGTTTATTCGGGTGACATTGGGCATTGGTATGCGGCAAATCCAAAACATTTTACATTAACAGTTAGATGTGAGAAAACTTTGTTATGGATTCCACATAAACTGACTCCCGATCAAAAACAACGTACTGATTGGTGCAGAAAAACTCTGGAAAAATTTCAAGGTGGCACTTCATATTTTTTTTGGAATATGTTACTGGTGATGAATCTTGGGTTTATTGTTATGATCCTCAAAAGAAAAGTCACTCAGCTCAATGAGCCTTTCGAACAGAACCTAAGCCTACAAATTCGCAGTGCTGATAAAAAGCTAGTTCTTTTTTTTTCTCTAAAACAGGCCATGTTGCTACTAGATAGATGTACATTACTGCTGATTGGTACACAAATACCTGTTTACCGCAGTTATTTGAAAAAGTTAGTGAAAAACGCCCAAAAGAAATAGTGTTACTTCATGACACTGCATCGTCGCATACAGCAAAACTAACAACTGAGTGTCTGGATGCCCTAAAGGTCAGCACCGTGGACCTTCCACCGTACAGCCCTGACTAAGCACCTTGTGATTTCTTTTTGTTTAAAACATTAAAGATGAAATGCGTGGAATCACTTTTTTGTCATCAGATGAAGCAGTGGAACATTATAAAAACCATGTTTTTGAAGTGCCTCGGCAAGAACGGCATCATTGCTTTGAGAACTGGTTTCATCGAATGGAAAAAGTATTGATGTTAAAGGGGAATATTTTGAAAAACAATAAAATCATTTAAACTTTTGAAAACTAATCCTTGCTTGATTTTCTAAAAGGTTTCAGTGTCACAAGAGAGAAAAGTTCTTGTTATAAAAGGGGATTGTATGAGGGAAATCTGGAGCAAAATATAATATGTCCATTGTGTAGTCGCAATGAAAATGCAGTTCACATTCAATTTGAATGTCTGGAATGAGATTGGTGAAAGTAACTGATTAAAGAAAAATGAGTTTGATAGATCTGAGGTACCAATAAAGAAAAATGTTGGAGATTATTCTCAAATACAGAATTTAGAAGAGTATTATTATCCAATTAAAAATAAATTAACATAGGTTTAATGGGTATAGATTTACGGTAAGAGTTGTTTGAACTGAGTATTAATAATATACTGCTAGTGTATTATTTCCACTAGATGTTAATCACTGTTACTGCATTAGATGTGTATGGCTTGGAATTAGAACCAGGACTGAAACCAAGACATAAGGTTGTTATGTTGTAATTTGCTTAGTAGGTACTTAAACATAACTTCCTGTTAATCATAATAAAAATTAAACAGAAATGGCTTTTGTTAAGTAATACTGAAATAATTACAGTTTTTTTTATAGGAATCTACAGAGTGAGCCAAAAGATTCTGAACTGCCTGAGCGGTGTTTTTCCTGTCCGCATCCTTGGCGCTCGTTGCTGTCTGCCACTATCATAGAAAGGCGCGGATGAAACCATACAACATTTTAAAGGCTTTACTTACCAACTTTACGAAAGGAGATGCTGAAACTGGCCGCCGTGTTGTCCATATATTTTTGGCACCTCTTTAGGAAACTATCCATCACTCACTGATGGATATTTTGTTTTAATTCTTCCAGGGTGTGTGGGTTGGTCTTTTAAAATTTATGTTTTAAGTTACCCCGGAGAGGTATTTTATGAACAATATTACCGGCTGTGCAGTGTTTTTCACTGGGCATGTGGAAATATGATAAAAACATGATAATGCACTGCTCCTATAAATAAAGTCATGCTGTTGTGGTTTTGATGTGCAGTGTGAAGTGCAGTTTTGAGTTTACGGTGATGTGATGTAGTTCAGTTATTACGAGTTATTTATTATTTTGACCTGTACTTAGTCACAAAGTATATTATGGCTCAGTATATGTTTTCTACTGCACAGCATGCATTTATTTATGATTCGTATGTGTTAACTCGGTCAGCTCGCCAAGTGAAAGTACGATTTGCAGAAAGATTTCCAGGTGTAAAAGTTCCAGGCCGTACAACAACCCATGAACTTTACAATAAATTTCAGGCTAAGAAATCTAAAAGACAGCATTCGGTTCTTACCGAAGAAACATTAGACAACATTGGTCATCATTTGGAAAATTCCTCCCAAAAATTCCATGATGGATAGTTTCCTAAAGAGGTGCCAAAAATGTATGGACAACAACAGTGGCCAGTTTCAGCATCTCCTTTCGTAAAGTTGGTAAGTAAAGGCTTTAAAAGTAGTTTTAAAAATGTTTTATGGTTTCATCCGAGCTTTTTATGACAGCAGCGGACGGCAACAAGCGCCAAGGACGCGGACAGGGAAAACACAGCGCAGGCGGTTCAGTCTCTTTTGGCTCACCCTGTAGAAAGGACTGAGCCAACAGTCCATTGTGTGAAAAAGACGTTATGTAGTATGCAGTTTTATGTTAAAAATTCTCTGCTTGAGCTCATGAGAAACAATGAACAGCCACTTGAAGAAGCATTATTTTCTCTGCCACATACATTGTAGGTAGAGAAGGTATTGTTGCATTCCACCCAAAAATTCAATATTGAGATTTTACTGGAGATACATGTTTTAAGGCCCCCTGAATACAATAAAGGCATTTTTAGAAAAAGGTCCATGTGTGTGAACAGCGTAACTCAAAAACGAAAAGTTGGATAAACATAAAATTTGGTATTTAAGTTGAGTATCCTACAAAGATGTGACACAAAGATTTTCAAGAAATTTGCCCCACCCCAAACTACCCTTTACATGGAATGACTAATGATTTTGATTAACATACCATATATTAAAGATATTTGCATGACAAATAAAATGTGTATCTTGAATTTTCTGGGAACAGCCAGTGAAGTCCTCTTCATTCAGAAGAAAATTTATATAATTTTGCATAACTGGTAAACATCACAAAAAATGTAGATCACTGTAAAAAAACACAATTTATTTCAAATAACTTCTTGTGGCATCAGTCATCTCTCAGATATCTATTATTGATTCAAATTGTTAAATACTTAGCCATTCCTTTACAGTCCTGTCAATTTTAAGCTGTTTCTCGCATATGGAATTTTAAGAATAGCATATAGCGTCCAGTTCTTAAACATTTGACTATCACTATACCCCTTGTATTTGTATAACGAAATGTGTAATGTAGGTATTTCTGGAAAGGTTTATCTTGATTAAAATGAAGTAGATAAGAAAATAAACTGTTGTAAGAATAATTTGTATGCCCACTAATAAATGATAGAGGGTAGAGAAAGTCACATGAATTTAACACATCAGAATTTTAGAAAAAGGTCCATGGGTGTGTCTGTGAACAGCATAACTCAAAAACAAAAATCGGATAAATATCAAATTTTGTATTTAAGTTCAGTAACTTCCAAGATACAACACGAGATTTTCAAGAAAATTCCTTCTTCCCAACTACCCTTTACATGGAACATTTTTTGAAATTTTTTATTTTTTAAAACATTGCTCTAATGAACTAGTAAACATTAAGTGACAGATGAAAACATACTACACAAAAAATGTAGATCTTTTTAAAACACACAATTTGTTCCAAATAACCTTTTTTGTGGCATCAGCCATTTCTAAGATATCCATTATTAATGGCTTGCATTGTTCAATACTTAGCCATTATTTCACGTCCTATTGATTTGCAGTTGTTTTTTATGATTTCATGGAAAGAGTATGGAATTTTAAGGCAGTGTATGGCATCCAGTTCTTAAACATTTGACTATCGCTGTTCCCTTTGCATCTGTAACAAAATGTGTAATGTAGCTATTTCTGGAAATGTTTATCTAGATTAAAATTAAGTAGATAGGAAATTACACATTTTGGTAACAATAATTTGTGTACCCACTAATAAGCGATACTGGTTAGAGAAAGTCATGTGAATGTAACATATAAACTTTTTTTTTCAGCAGTATTTAATATCCATTCTTAATAAACACTGATGATACATGAGATGAAATTAAATCATAATTGGGAAAAAAAATTTGGAAAGGAAACGTTCCATGTCTAAGTTTAGGTACCTCCCCAGCATTTGTAAGTTATGAGGACTGGAAAATCTTGATTAAAAACCCCAGTCAGCTGGATGGATGTGAACCACAGACTTCCCATCCAGACTTCATGCCTTGGTGACCTCAGCTACCCGTGTCAGTGACAATGGTTAGTGTTACCTTAAAGTTTCACTCAACATAAACTAGGTTTTAATGTGATCTACATTATTTTTGTATTAAGTTTTTGTTCATCTCACGTTTTCCTAGCCGTATGAAATTAAAAGAACTTCAAAAGTTATTTACACAAATTCAAATTCAAGATTTTTATATATATCTTTTTTGTTCCAAAATTTCCCGTGGTCTGTAGGTTAAAATACTTTGGTCTAACGTTTTGTCCCTGTCTGTGAGATCTTGTCACCATGACTTCTTTCTCTGAACTTTTTTTTTAACATATTTGAGTGAAACAAAAAACAAAATATTTATTGAAATTTTAACCAATTAGAATAAGCCTACTTTGAATTTATTGTACAATTTTTTATACAATATATATCACTCGTACCCCTACATCTTATGTACAATTTGTCTGGTGCTTGTTTTCTTATTGAACCACTCAGATTACTTGGCTCCCAGGCCTTATTGCTCACTGAGCGGCCCTTCTTTCTTTGCCTCTCTTACTTTTCTAGACCATTTTTCCTTTACCTTCCTTAAAAATCCTCCCATGCCCTTGATTTTCTTTTCTTCTTTCCCTGACAGCATCTTTATAACTACTATTTTCTTATCCATATTTTCCCATTTCTTCTCCCACACTTTTTCTCTCCAGCACCTTATTTCCTTACATTCTGCCACATAATGTTCTGTACTTTCTCTTCCTCCACACAACTCATATATCCCTCTTCCACTGCCTCTCATCCCTTTTAAATACAGTGATACTTTCTCATCCATGCTAAACCTTCCCTTTCTTGTCTATTACAGCAATCAACGTACCTCTCTCTTCTCCATCCCTTCTTTATCAATTTATAAAAGCTTAATGATTTGTTTATCTTCAAGGCTTCTCCATATCTCTTGTCATTCTATATCTTCCACTCCGTTTCTTACTACCTTCCAAAAGCTGTTTGTATTTCTTTCCTCCAGCCCCCATTCCAATTAACTCCATTATTTTTTAGGATTCTTTCCACCAGCTGTTTTTGCTTCTTATAACCTTTTGCTGAGTCATGCATATCTTTAATATTTCACCTTCCTCCATTGTCATGCATCTAAACCAAAATTTTAAAATTCTTTCTACTATTATACCTTTCCTCCTAGTTCTAATAATGCAACCTCGCCTGGTGATGCTCTTGATAGTCCAATTAATTCTTTACAAAACATTCTATACAATTAGTCAATTTCCTTACTTAGTTCTCTCCTCCCAATATTTCCACTGCATAGAGCATTTTTGATTTTACCAATGCCTCGTGCATTCTCTCCAACCATTTTGTCGACATCTCTAATTTATATTTGCATATTATTCCTGTCATAGCTGCCTTCCCTTTGCTAACATCTTCCTGCCATGTGCTCCCCATTCTCCGCTATTACTCCACCTTACTCCTAAATAGTCATATTCTCTCTGAACTAAAAACATTTCAAATAGAGCCGGTATATATACTTGTGGCCTGGTGGTATAGTCAAAGGGAAGGGCTATGTTATTGTTTCTTGCCTGCATGGAGATTACAGAGGTAAATAAATGTTTACGTAAAATTTACTCTTTCATTAAAATTTCTAATAATGCTTTAATTGATCTACTTACACCTTCAAATATTTCACTATGATGAAATTATGGTTCCCTTTTAGGTTTATGCTTAGGAATTCAAATCATAACAGGGCTATTTTTAACAATACATTTTGAGAAAGTATGGGAATCCAGGTTTGGTTAAGCTTAAATCCTTCATCTTTATTACAGTTGTTGGTGTGTTTGTACATTTCTATAGCCTCTCTGTACAAATGGGATAATACTGCTTGGTTGTAGCTAAAACCCCTACTTGATCCTACTCCATATGTAGTCATTGAACGATAAAGCTTGGAGTGCTACATCTGACAAACCTGTTTGGCCTAGGCAGCAGTCTCTTTTCTGTTCAGTTATACGCGTGTTTATACTTCATTTTGTTGTGCCAATATATACTTGTCCACATGCGCACAGGATCTTGTAAACATCAGTTTTAGAAAATGGGTCAAGCAAATCTTTGGCCGGTTTGAAAATCTGGCTTATTTTTGTTGTTGGTATGTATATGGGTTTAATTTGTTGTTTTTCTAAATATGTTTCCAATTTGATCTGTTGTATTGTTTATGCAGAGCAAAAAGACTATGTTGTTATAAGTAGAGTCATCCCTTATTCGACTTTTGTTCTTTCTGGGAGGTGATACCCAATCAATATCTTTCATCAGGTACCCACTATACTGCAGTGAGTATATATACTAGCTCTATTTTAGCTTGTTTTTAGTTCGGAGAGAGAAGCGGCGATGATGAGATCTTTAAAGATGTTCCTCACAGACAGGGGCGAAATGTCAGGCTGAAGTACTTGAACCTGTAGACCATGGGAAAACAGCCTGGAAAGTTTAGAACACAAAACTACAGACATCGGCCGTGAAAATTACGCATATATTTATATATTTTATTCACCTTACATCTATCTTAACTTTATGCTTTGTAGCTGTATGTATATTGTTAAAGCAATTATTGAGAAAATAAAATATAAAAGAATCTTCCATGTAAAGGGCTTGTTTGGTTTATAAGTTATAATTACATACTTCAAGTTAAAGGCTAGGAATCTTAAATATATATATACTTTTTGGGACACCAAGAAAAGGACTGAAAAATTAGGACAATCCAGTTATCTGAGAATACTGCTCACTACTGTGTAATATAATAATGTTATTGGTAAAATGTTCAAATACCCAACCTTAAAAGTCAAACATATCAGAGAGCAGGTTTAAAGCAGCCTATAATAAAAACAAATTGCAATTAAATCACATGCTAATGATAAGGGCCATTTTAAAAATGTTTAAATTACTCAAAACCACATCTTTATGCCTTATGCCCAGCAGAACTGGTCCTGCATATGCAATATTATAAAAGCATTATTGCATTAGTGAACAAATTTGTATGGATGCTCTTGTCAGGTACCTGCCATACTTCTTTAGGTTTGAAGGGTAATAGCCAACAGTAAAATTCACATACATATATGTAAATAACAATAATAACAATCCGTGATACAACAACCAACCCAACTGCCAGCCTCATGCACACAACAGAGGTGGACAATCGTCCAGCTGATACAGGGAGATGATGTGGTCAGCACCATGCTTCCCCAGTCAGAATCTTGGTTTCTGTTACTTACAGTTTGCTACCTATTGTAACTCCTCAACCTATACATGAGTCAAAAAACTGCACCTCATCAGCGGGCTTGAACCCTTGTGCATTCATTACATGCCTGGAAACCAGAACACTATGCTTCAACCCACTACACCATGGCACAGAACAACATATATAAATGCTTTTGTTAAACTACAAGGCAATATAATGAAACAACCTCAAACAAAACATTTAAAGAAGTAATACTAACAAACAATTTACAGTAACCATCACTCCTATTTAATGGAATTGTACTACATAATTTTCAAGTTGTGTAAAGAATTTTCATATACAGAGTGAATCCAAACTCTACTGACAAACTTTTACAAGTTGTTCAGAGATGTTTTCTAAATGTTTTGATATAAGGAAACCATGGTCACTGGTGGCTCATTACTGGGTAGTTTCATTGCTTTTGTTTTGTAATAACTCAAACAGCTTTTGTATCTGGTTTACTTGGAATATGATTGTTTCCAAACAAAACACAACTTTTCACTGCGTAGTAGAGTGCGGTCCGACACAGGCTTGTAATCCTGCTTGGTTCCGTTTCAGCTTGTTTCCTACAGTATATTATTTTGTAGTAAGTTGTTAGTGATACAGTATGGACAGCTGTACTTATGCAGAATTAGCCGTTAAGCACCTGGTCTGTGGTTTCACTCAATGCAATGAAACAGCGGCACAACATTTGCAGCTGATTGGGCCTTATGTACTACCTGACAGACTGAGTGGAATAGTCTACAAAACATTCCTTCGACATACCCTCCCACATTCTCTCGAAAATGTGCTGCTGATAATTCACAGGTGTATGTGATTTCAGCATTATGGGGCATCAGCACATTTTGCAGTGAAAATTAGGGAATACCTTGATGAACAGTTCAGGCAAAGGATTGGTCGTGGTGGTCCTGGTCCATGGCCAGAACAGTAATCTGATCTGACACTCATAGACTTTTCCTTCTGGGGTCATGCGAAGAGCCTAGTTTACTTGATTGCTGTCGAAACTATTATGGACCTGGTTGCTAGGACTGTAGCAGCTGCTGATGTGTGCCAATCTTCTGGAATGCTAGAGTGTGTGCAGCAGTCCATGGGGTGTAGCTGTGAAATTTGTCGTGATCATGGCAGACAACATTTGAATAATTACTTTAAACAGTGTAATTTTTGTAATGTTCAGTAATCTTTCCTTAATAATAAATAATTACAATTGTCAGGAGGTGATGAATAGTGGATTAATTGCTGGTAAAAAACCATAATGTAACCATGCTCTACGCAGTCAAAGGTTGGTTTTGTTTGAAAACAATATTCCAAATAAACAATTGTGGTTGAGTTGTTACAAAATGAAAATAATGAAATTACTTGGTAATGAGCCAATGGAATCCATGGGTTCCTTAAATAAAAAAACTCAGAATACATCTCTGAACAACTTGTAAAGCTTTCAGATTCACTATGCATATATGAATGCTGTTGAAAGTTAATGAACTGATTGATGTCAATGCCTGTATCTGTATTTTACAACGCGTTTACCACAAAACATTATATAACCATCCGCTCGAACAAAAGTCTTACCATATTAACAATTATTCATTTTTCTATTAATCTATCTTTGGCATTCATGTACATGGAATATCTTCTACAACATTAAAATGCACAATTAAAATGCATAATAACTATCTTTGTTTTGTAATATAATAACCTTCCGTTCATTCTTGATTTCTACTTGAACACATCAGAATTTGGAAGCATACATACCGGTTCATTCATGTTAATAATGAAGACAATATTATAAATGTTTATGTATATATATATATATCTTTTACATTAATATACAGTAATAATAATAATAAAAAGAAATTTATCTTCTGCACTTTGGTAACATTCATACTTTGTAGTTAAACACGAAGTTTTAAAGTTATGTAAAATGCTCTACAGTAAGATAACAATACTGCTCTACTTCAATGTACATATAACCTAAATTTAAAATGCATCCCTTCATCGTTGAAAAGGCTATATACATTATAAATGTATAAGACATACAACTTTAATCTGTATCATAAAAGTGTTTTAAGTTAGTGATCAAAAAGTGATTTGTCTTTGGAATATAACAGTTTAAAAGCTTGAATAATGTATATATATATATGTATGTATATATAGATAGAGGCTGCAGTAAGCAGTACATCAGAGAAGATACATGAATACGTATACAGGTTCATAACCAATTACTCTCTTTTCTTAGTTTATTTCTTAAGATAGCCACATTCATGTCCCAAATTTTCCTTTACATTTTAAACAAAATTCAGACTAGTATAAAGCTGCTTATAACTAAAATACTTAACATTTTTCTTTAAACTTTAACATTAGGTAACTTGACTTTTATTGTAACTGAGTTGGCTGTTTGCTGCAGGTTCAAACCACTTAAATAGAGAAGAAATAGCTTGAGAAACAAAAAGCTATTCATTGTTATACAAATACTGCTTTTCATATCTCATTGTCCTACTTCAGGAAGGAGAAAAACAGACAAGGTAGGGACAATAGAGAGCTGTAAATTTAAAATTGCCATTAATGTTGGACATCACTTAAGCTGGACATTACACAATTATATAACATACTCACTATTGTCATAGAAATTTACCAAACATTTATAAATGGAATAATTACAGTTTCACTGCAGTAAAACCAAATACATGGCAATTCTTATAGAACTGAACACAGAAAACTAGTTATAATGTAGAAACCACTTCTGAAATGGACATTTAATTTCACCTTATGTAAATGATCAATAGGTGGCAATAGTGTTGTGGCAACAATCAAAACAACTGAATATAGTTAACATATTTGTTTATTGTTCGTACATATTGGGTCACAAAGTCTTTTTTTGCAATCTAATGGCAGTTTAGGACAACAAGTTCCATCAAAGTCTACAATACTAGATTTAACTTGGAAAAGACAGAATCCCTTCTGAATGAACTAGGAAAACACCAGCCATAGAGACCTGTAAATAATGTTTGTGGAGACTGGAACATTCACCTAAGAAGTCTTTGCACTGATTGTCCCAGAAATATCAAAGGGAACAAAGCAAGCACATCTTTGGGTGTATAAAATAACGGCAGTGCAATAACTAAACAAGCTTGATAAAACAAAAAATATTTAATTTTGTTGTTGGTTTCAGAACCACATTCAGAATAGCCTAAGAATGTTGGACATCCCCAGGTTCATGGATGAGGTATGGTTTCATCTATCAGGATACATCAAGATATTGGTCCTTTATAAACCTGCATGAGATACACAAAACACAGCAGCACCCAGTCCTGGTAGAAGTGTGGTGTGTCATATCCGCTAGAATTATTGGGCCATTGGCACCACTTCTTACAAAAAGATATTCATGTTTGCTGAAGAAATTACAGTATTATGGAGAATTGCTAAACTAGGGTATCTATTCACACGGTAGTACTTGTAGAGTTTCCCTACAGGTACCACTTGCTTCCTCTTGCTGTGCTTGCTTCTTCTTAGTTTCACAACTGTAGAGCTGTCATCATACGACTATCAAATACCATCATCCTTTTGTAAATAACAAAAGGGGGTGCTGGAATAACGGTTTGGAGTCATAACCGCAAAATGTAGTCAAGGAATGTTTTTTACAAGTAGAGAAGTGAACAACAACAGGACAAGGCATAGGATCTGCAAGGCTAAACTTCAAGCATTGCACAGTTACAGATACACTTCATTAATAAGGCCTTGGTGTATTACTAAACTACAAGTGTTGTAGGTTTTCCAAGATCTCACATCACCTGCACAAAGAATTTGCCATTTTCTCAATTTTAATACTCTGTCAACAATGTAATTCAGCTTTATTTCTAGTAACATCTGCAGAAGAAGAAGAACAACAACAATGTATTGAAACATCACCAATCTAGCGGATTTTCCTAACTACAATAGGTTGGCAATTCCCTAGGCGCATGCACACTATCGGCAATATGGCGAAGTTTGTTGTCATTATGAAAGATAGGTTCCTTAAAAGAGTGGGTGGGTGGGTTACAGGCTCTGGCAATGTCAACATCTTCTCCAAAGTAATCTCACTAATCCTTTTCACCTTTATAGCCCTTTTCTAACACTATTTAACGTGTGTATAGATATTGTACTTTTCCCCAATTTAATGACATGAGGGATATTCCTAGCAAGATGGGATGACTTGTCGTATTTCAAATGAATCACTGATGACAATTTCCAGTTATTTTAACAACTAAGTCTATGATCACTGCACTTTTGGGACTATCTTAAAGACTCCAAACCTGCAACAGCTGAGGGGAATTAAAAGCACTGATGATGTGACTGCATACTAGAGGCGGACAACTTCAAGTGTTGTTCATGGTGTACAGCTGTCTCACATGGACCAAAGATACACTCCTACAAATTTCACAACTAACTTACTTAATGATGGAAAGAGCAAGACTTTGGAGCCAGAACAGGCTAAACGGTGTAAATTGTATTGAAGAATAAGTTAACTTTATTTGTTAGTTATTTGCAAAATATTGGTTCGGTTCAATAAGAATAACCTTGCATTAAATAAAAACACAATGCTGAAACTCAACAAAAAAACAAACAGGAAGATAATTCAGAAATATTCCTGGGATGGAAATTAAAATAATCTGAGTATGTTTTCAACTCAACTGAGTTGACGATGGGAGCAAACCGTCTCGCGAAACGTGTTCAAGTAAGAACATTTTAGTGATGTAGTGTAACAACCTTCAACTCTCTTTATTTTAAATTATGACACATCACTATTACTAGCTTCTAAATCTTCAAAATTAATTAATAATCTGAGTAGCCATATATTTTACTTCAGTACAGTTTTACATACACATCAGGTGATTGCTGCTAGACTTCTATATCTATGCAATCCATAGATTTTAGTCTTAAGTGAAAACATCACTCCTTTTGCCAAATTCATTCTTTAACATTCTGTATGATGTTTATACAGTTTTTCTTTCAAATTTGTTCTCAAATTTTAAATTCCCTAAATATATTGCCAAATGTTTCATTCATCATATTTTATCTACAATCATACAAACTCTGCACACTCATTTAGCTAAGAATTTGTATACTTCTGCAGCTTCATCAATAAATTTACTACCCATAGTTTTCGAGTTGAAAGGCTAATAAATAACATATGTCATCCCAGGAATAAAATATGAATAATAGCCAAAATGCAACAGATTTTACCAAGAATTTGAAGAATGCATAATTGAATTAGTACCTAATGAAATAATGTTTATTTATTCTACATTTTATTGTAATTTTTGTATAAAGCAAATGGAAAATAAATTCATTCATTCATTTAAGGCATTCAGTTATTGCTGTTACTGAGGTATTAATTAAAACTTATGGAAGACATGAAGCAAGTAAACAAACAAACAAACAAACAAGAAACATGTAAACATCAGTTAACTTAGCAAATATAATGCTTTAGACATGCAAAGCATTACATAATGTTTAACATTAATGTTTAAAAATTAACTTTAGATAAAATATCATGCTTAATATATTTTTGGAGATTCAACAACAAAAGTGCACTAGTTTGCTTCTTTAAGCAATAAAATCCTACATGACTATTGGCACTCATTAATAAAGATAATAGTGGAAAGTTTTTTGTCTTTTCTGTGAGTGAGATAAACTAACAGCAAGATATGGCAAACATTTTAATCCATTTTATGAATTAGAAACCTTCAAATTTAATTAATTTCATGAATAATATTAATTTTTAAAAAATGTAAGCATCTTTTATCTTACTTGTTTTGGGGTATAATCGTTAGCTCGAACTGAAGTGTCGTTTAATATCTGGATTAGTCGTTGATTTACCCTGTAGCTTTGGACCTCCCAAGGGAAGTCATTGTTGCTACATGGGTTGTTGCCACCTTATACACCGTAACCCAGTGTTGCAGTATACACGTTATTACTTTTCTACTTATCTCATCAATAATGCAATATCAGAATGAATGGTCAAACATAAGCAGTAAAACTGAACTTTGTTGCACCATATATGTATGTACATAAGTTAGGAAACTGTAATTATTACAAAATCATGTTTTGTTTCAAACCAAAGTGTGTTGCATTTATTAGGGAAGTCAGAACTATAGTGCTAATTTCAAATTCTGGGGTCAATATTGCAGTCAAAAAAGTGGCTAAGTATGAAAAGCCCAGTCAGATTTTTAAAAAGTGGATCATTGTGAGGGCTTTGAAATTACATGTTTCTTGCAAAACCACAAGAACAAAAATATATTTGAAAATTCAAACCAATAGCAAAGAATATCCCGGAAATGGTTAACGCCCTCCCTCCAAAAAAGGCGAATATATTTGACAAAATTTGTGTTTTAACAAGATCTACATTTTTTGTGCAGTAAGTTTTTGTTTATCTCTTATGGTTTATCAGTAGGGCCCAGATTTTTATGCGGAATAAACCTTCATTTTAGGTTTCTTATATACTTAAAATAGGCTTTTTTAGGTTTTTCTTGATTAAAATAGGTTTTTTTTTTGTTATGTTTTGCTTCATGAGTCAATCAATACAGATATCAATAATTCTGCTTTTCTGGCGCTTAGTTTATGATTTATTTTTTTGGCATTGCAGTAGATACATACACTCTGAAATTTTCTGGCGTAAACGATTTCCTATTATCACATAACACATTCTTGTATGAAGAAAAGGTTCTTTCAATGGAACATGACGTCATTGGAGCGTAGAACATAGATGCCAGTGCAGCAGGTTCTAGAGGTAGTTCTCCTGTATACTTTTCTCCCTGCAATACTGAATTGATGATTTTCATATCTTCAAAAGTAGGATTTCATTGAAAAATCTTCTGCAACTTCGAAGAACATGCAACTCCCACTGGTCCAGGTATTTCTTTACTGGAAGCATTGCCAATGATATCTAGAGCATCTTTCAGTGGCAAAGTTGTACTTTCCAACTGGAGAGCAGCTTCTGTATAAAACTAAAATGTGTCTTAATGTATGAAAGGGAAGCGGCAAGAGTGGGGCACTCAAGTGATTTCTTAGCCTTGGCAATGCAGGAAGATTCTGGTCCATCCAGTTCATTGACGATATTTTTAATATCTTTTAAGTGCTCAACATGGTATGTGGCAGCAGACAGCCAAGGATGCTCCTCCTGACCTTCTATCAGCTGCATCCAGGTGTCACCATGCCACATTGTGTTTAACTGTAGTAACTTCAACTATCTACTGGCTATAAGTGGTGGAAATAATTTTACAATGAGTTTCTATCCGAAAATAATATTCTTAATTTCGAAAAAGGAAAAACAGCTATTTAGGTTATTTTAGGTGTCAACCCCTCATTTAGATTTTTTTAGGTGTAATGAAATTCGCATATTCTGCTCCAGGAAGTGAGTTAATTAAATACTGAGGAAAAATATAGGTTAATACCTAAAAATCCGGGCCCTATTTATCAATTATACAAATGGCATTCAAAATGAAGAGGACTTCACAGGCTATTTGCAGAAAGTTCAGGATATACATTTTATTTGCCATGTTAATATCTTAATCATATGACCTTTTAATCAAAATTGTTAATGCCATTTTTGAGAAAATAAAAAAAATATTGAAAATTTTTGCATTTAAAGGGGGATTTTCTTAAGAATTTGTCACATTCTTGGAAAATGCTGAACTTTAACATCAGGTTTGTTACTTAACTGACTTTTCGTTTTGAGTTATACTCTTCACACAAATGGATGTTTTTCTAAAAATGCTGTTTTTAGATTCAGGAGACATCAAAATGCGTATTTCCAGAGAAATCTTGATATTAAATTTTTAAGCAGAATGCAATATTTCCTCTAATTACTATAGACAAGCAGTAAAGAAGGTAATCATTTTATTCCGAGTGGATTTATCCTCCTATTGGTTGTGTTTATAATTGATATTGCCAGGTTTACATATACAGATTTCCAGAAATATGCTGCTTGCATTTATAGCACTTACACATGGCACGAATACTTCCAGTAACTGTATTATAAGAAAGCAATCTAAAAGTTTTATATGGTTATTATTACTTAGCAATGCTTAAGCTTTCCACTATCATCTTCACAAACCATTTGCTATTAGGCACTGATACAGCGTTGACTAGGAAAAAGCTCTCTCTCCCAAAAGAAACCACAACTGCAATGACACTAAAAATAAGAATAACAACAACAAATTATTAACACATATGTCTCTTAATTTTAATGAAGCAATAAGTTTGGATTTGATAACATAACTAGAATACGTTGCCAAATTGGTAACAATCAAACATTAACAGTAATTTAAAATAAGATTCTAAAAGAAAACAATAGGGAGTAAGCCTAACTGCATGTTTTATCCATTAACATACACACAGCATGAAAATAAGTTCATGGCACTTTAGATGTATGGTTTGTTTCCAACAAACTGCAATAACTTAAATATACAAGTTTTATGCTGACTGCCTCGTAGTTGAGTGACCATTATTTTGGCTTTTCAACCCAGGTCCTGGGCTCAATTCCCAGAGGAGCAAGAAAGTAGGACAAATGTGAGGGTGTTTAATAGTAAAAATGAATAACACCAAACATTAAGAAAACCTACACTTTAGCGACTAATAGCACCATCAATTGTTTCTGAAGTAAAAAGCCCCCAATATGTCCATATAAGTTAAAGGCAGCTAAACAAATGAAACAATAGAAAGAAAAACAGAGGAAAAATTTTCAAGATGCAACAGTATGGGATTTAACTTACAAGCTGACTTAATTTTCATAACACTAACTTCGTTTACTTAATCAGGATAAATTTATCAAAACTGGTCCCAATTTGCAGCAAGCTAGTGCAGTCTAATGCAAATGGCAGAAGCTACAACACAAACCTAATATTGCTTGCTATAAATAATTATTTAGAACAAGTAGTGACAAATACATATTAGTGTGTTCCTTGTGGAAAAATAAGGATTGCAATTTATGTGCTTAAGATTCTACTTCATGGGCAAATCACTGCTAAGGACCAGATACATGTGAGTTAACACCAGAGCAATAATATCAAGTTTAATGTTTTGCTTTAAACCGTATAATTTGCGTTATTTCTGCCATATGTGATATGCCTAAACATGCAAACGATTTCCTGCTGACAACTGAATTAAAAGTAATAAACTTAATAGTAAATAACCTCAAACTACATTTGGCAATAAACTGAAGTAAATGTGAAGCAGGAGATTTTAAAATACTATTCACAAGTTTTGCCAAATTGTAAATGTATATCTTGTGGATTGTGATATCAAAAATGTTCATAAGCTTGTTAAAACTTGCATTTTCTTGTGTACTGTGTTCCCTAACTTCTGCAGAAAGTTGTGTTTCAATACAATGGGATAGTCTATTGCACTATTTAACATCCTATAACTTAAAACCATTTTCAAAAAAAAACATATGAATGGCTGCTAACAGATGTAATATGAAAATGCGCTTGCAAGTTATTTTGAAATACTGTTGTTTTGCATACATTCAGCCTGTGTAATGTCCCGATCATCAAGGATCTTAATGAAGGAAACAATTGGGGTTAGTTAAGCAGTAATCTGGCTGTAAATTCTTTAGACATTTTAAATATTCTGATTACTGCATTACTTGAGTTTATGTGTAAACAGGAAAACCCCAACCTTTTCAGATGTTAATTTTCCTTTTTCAGTTCATAAACCAGTTTCATTCCCTTTTTGTTGCTTTATGTATTTTTAATTCCTTAAAACATTTAACTACTAAACGCCGGCACAAGTTTCTTCTTATTCAAGGGTATTTTTAATTGGAAATTTTATGCTACAGTGGGATCATTTTAAGGTGAGGCCAGGATTGGCTATATATGCAGCACACTGTACTGCAGTGACCTAATACTTTTCCGATGTGCAATTGGCGGTACATGATGCATTCAAGGTTATCTTTATCAGCTTGTTTCAGTCGCTGCTGTGTTCGTGTTGTAAAGAGAGTTGTGCATTGTACATCTCAAAGGTGAAAGTTTATTCAAGACATCTGTGTTGTGTGTGATTTGCTTAAGAGTGTTAATGTCTTGTTATTTGTTCTATGCAATGCCTGCTGACAAATTCACACTTGAACAATGAATTTTTATGCACGATACATACACAAAAACTGAATCATGTGAACAGGTAGATAGACAATTTCAGAGAAATTTCATGGTATTCCGGTTCTAGGTAGAGAAGCTGTTAGATGTCTGGTAAATAATGGGATTGCTAAATGCTAAACCAAAGAAGCAAAAACGAGATGTTTTAACGGAGGAAACAATTGACATCTATTTGTGGGGAACACTAAAAAAAAGTTTATAGGAACAATCCCTACACCATAGACGAACTTAAGGATGACATATAAACAGAAATTATGAACATTACGCAAGACGATCTTATGTGTATGAATGGAAATTTCATTCAAAGATGCCAGGAATGTCTTCATGCAAATGGACAGCACAAGGTTAGAATTCATTATAGTGCATGTTACTATCACTTGTCAGTAAATAGCATGGGAGTTACAGAATGAAAAACCTCCAGTGCAATAGATAATGTGCAGAGCATGCATATGCACAATCCATGGCCTCACCATAAAACAACCACACTGTACTTGAAAAGTTATACAGCAGAATATTTAATTTCAGTCTGTTAACCTAAAAATAAGGCAATTATGCATAATGCATTAAAATATATTCTATAGGTTATCCAGATATACTAGCCAACTTGCTTTACACCCCCTTGCCTTTTGGTGCTAACTAGCAGCAAAGCTGTGACTTGCTTTATGAAAGCCTCTAGCTGGAAACACTCAGGACATGTTTTGAGGGTTATTGTTGTCATTGTCAGTTGTAGATCAAGTGGCACAAACATCTTTAGTTGCTTTCTGTGTGTGCACAGACATCTGGTGGCAAGGTATCTGAAATCAAAATAAGGGACAGATGCGCATCCCCTCCCCCCCCCCCCCCCGCCATGTGCAACTGAGAAACACTTATGTCAATGTTTACAAAATGCTTTGTACTAATCGTCCACCAATCGCTAAATTTGGTTTCGTTTCCCAAATCCTTACGACAAACACACGCCTTTTATCTTTTTTTAACATGATCACCTTTAATTTCAAATTACTGTGCATTTGCATTATTAATTTACTTCCTGTTTTCCAACAAAATAACCGCATGTTCATGTTCACTTCACAACTCCTAGCAAACTCCCTTCATTGTTGATGGATACCAATCAAAAGGGAAAAGTAAGCGGCATAGCAGTTGTTAATTATTAGACATCATATCCGCCAGGCTGACCAACCCCCAAAACTAGTAAAATTTGTAGACAATGAACCAATTGTAAGTGGTCAGTACCAACACTACCAGCTTTATAACAGGGTAAAACTTACTGAGAATTGCTTTTTGCAGTATAAAGAAATATTTCGGTAAGTTTTGCAACTCCAGAGTTGAAAACGTTAATTTTTTTTTTTTTTTAATTTGAAAATATTAAAAAATACAGGACAAATACTGTCCAGGATGCGGAATTTAGCAAAATACAGGACCTCTAGCAACCCTTCTAGTGGTGTGTGAGGAAGTTGCTGAGGTCATTGATTATTGGAACACCAAAATTCATAATGCTATCTTTATTTTTATAATGTAAATGGCTGCATTTTGATGGGCTTTTAATCATTTTGCTTCATATTTTATTTCATGATGTTGATCTACAATTGATGAGATGAGGGCAATAGCCTTCAAAACATGACCTGAATGCTTCCCACCATTAAGAATGAGACTAGTGTTATGAAAATCCTGTCATCATTGTTTCTAATGCTCCCCATATGACCTATGACCTTCGGGAATACCTCATTCTAGCAAGCGATGACTGGACCCATTTCTGAAGTGGAGGCACCTAATGGGTGGGATCCATTGCCTCCGATTGTAGTGATGATGAGGATGGCAGTGGAATGAGAGGACCTACAGCTTTTACTGTGGACTCCATACCATGTTGGACCTTAGAGATACTTCACACAAGCAAGTCAGAGATGAAGGCATGGGAGGGCCAACTTAAAATTGCCACCCTAGAGCTGGGAATCGAACTGTGGACCCTCAGTACAAGAGCAGGAAACGAAACCACTTGCTGCCCCGGTGTCCATGAAAATTCTGTTGTAATTTGATTCTTCTGCTTCACTGTTATTAGCCTCAAAAGAGATTTCTTAAATGTAGCATAGCATTACTAATGGAGCGTTCACATATTACATCATGGCCTGTATGGGCCATGATGCTAGAATGATGCCACATCTCCCTTCCTTTTTCTTTTCTTCTTAAGCTCAATGAAGTTTTTATCTACAAAGCCTTCATTTGGATGCTGGCCATATTACAGGGAATTGCTTGCCCTGCACTGTGCTGTGCTGTTTCTAACTGGCTGTATTCTCTCTCTGTGTGCTGGCTTAGCTGACATGGAATCTGTGTTGTACAGAGGCTGATATGTTGTGAGATCATGTGTTTCAGCGTTACAGTGTATTAGTGTTGTTATAATGTCAAAAATTCTGCATATTTTAGCACACACAATCTTCATGTATGATTCCTGTGTGACAACAGACTCTCCCAGAGAAGTGAGACTGCTGCTCGTGTGCCTCACAAAGAAACGGTTTGTAATCTTGCGAATAGATTTAGGGAAACGGGATCTATTCTTTATAAGAAAGCAAAAGTAAACTGCAGTGTTCTTACAGAGGAAAAATTCGATATCATGGAAAAATTAGAGCAAAGTTCAAAGAAATCTCTGAGAAAGCTTGCACAGGAATCAGGAATTTTGCAAACCTTAGCTTGGAATGCCACTAAACTTTTAAAATTAAAACCCTTTCAGGAATTGCAACCATATGATAGTGTGAATAGAGTCAATTTCTGCAATTGGATGTTGGATAATGTTAATGATTGCTCTTTTGCCGCACATTTAATTGTTTTTATGGATGAATATGGCTTTACTTTCATGACCATGAAGAATTAATGAGTGTTAATGCAAATTGTGTTAGATGGTGTAAGAGATGTATGGCAGCACAAGGACATCATTTCTAACATCTTTTGTGATGAAGGTATGAGGTTATTGTAGTTATAATTTTCATGAGAAATCTCTGCTCTTGAATTTCAACTCTGGCAGAAAACAGCATCTTCCCAATGCCAAGCAAATTCCTGTTAGACTGACCACGCCTTCAAATGAAGGCTCAGTATATTTAGCTTGGAATGACTTAATTCAGTACATATACATCATGACAACAGTGCTACCACTGATCAAACTAGCCCAAAATGATATCAAATTCTAATTGTTTTATTAAAAATACAAATAATTTGCATAATCATAGTGATGTTTGTTCAAACTCCTATACAAAGCACTTTAATTATATTGGAAAATGGTACGTATAAAAAACTACCTTCCATTTTATACTGAAGTTAATAAACGAGATCAGCTTGAGCGATATTTGGCATTTATTTGATACAATTTAGGAAAACATATTCATTGTTTAATCATGGTGCATGTAAACTTTTAACAACGGGAAACTTCATCACTATCACGCCAGCCACATGAAAGAAAAGCAAATTAATTTTGAATATCATCAAAGGGAAAAAAAACTGAAAGAAAACACCAGTGACACTTCAGGTGAAGTTAGGATAACGGTGCAACAGAAACATTTCAAAATGCAGAGGAAATAGAAAATAATGAAGAAAAATCAAGATAAATGAGGTGATAATTACAATAATTGTTTATTTAAGGTTCAGTACTGAACATTTTCCTTCCGCTAAGGGTTTAAATGATGTAAAATGCCTTCATATATAACACACGATCTTTCATTACATTTAAGACATTGAATAGATAACAAGAGGAAGAATGAAAACAAGATGATGAATTTTGATATACCAGAAGTAGATGACGTCAGAAAACTGCACAATGCAGGTGGGGGGGGGGAGTGTTACACTTGTAGACCTGACAGCTGAGGATGGGAAACACTTTTCCAATATATGTCCATCTAGAATAGTAAGTGGGGCAGAAACATTTTAGTAGTCAACATATATTGTACATATTTTTCAAAATTCCTGTGCAAAAACATTAATAACAAACAGTTTAAATATGTAATTTTCTGCTGAATAATTTCATTTTACAATATTCAGTCTTTTCAAGGAAGAAAGAAGTACAAAAATTTCAAAGAAAAATGTGAAATTCGTGAATTATTAAATTAAAAAAACAATCAGTTTTAAAAACAAGTAAATGATAATTTTGAATCATTAAACACTGGTTCATAAGCAACAATATTGCAGTTAGTATTAACCAACAGTTTAGAACATCATCCCTGAGCAATTTTGTCAAATTTTATATTTTCACTTTTGTTTTAAACACAAACTTCCAACTCAGTTTATACATCCAAAATCTGTGCCATTACAGTATATCTATAGTATAATACACAACACATTGTATTATAGTTTAAACTCTGCTTCAAAAAATCACTGCCAATGGCAAACACAAGGTATATAGTCAATATAGTTAATGTGTAACAGAAGATACTGCCAACTTAAATAGCCTTATTTTCCTTTGGTAGCTTTTACTCCTAGGGCCAGTTTCACTAACCAATGCTAAATTTTAACGCGGTGTTAAACTGATTTAATACTGAAGTTAACACAAACTCTGTTTCATTGAAAAATGTTAGCTTATACAATGTGTTAAACTGGGTGTTAAGTTAACAATGCCGTATTCAAGTTAATAAATGTTAAAATTTGGAAAATGGCTGCCGCAAAACAAGCTGTTGATGTGAGTTTGCTGCATTTGGCAATTTTGAATGCCATTTCTAACGGAAGAGTAGTTGTGTATTACAATAAGTTTTAAAACCTGCAAAAGGAGGAATTTTTAAAGCAATACGGACTATCCAATGGGATCATGACCATGGTTTTATGGGAAATACGAGAGGTTACAATACTACCAACAGAAACATGCCTCACAAGTTTTAATTACCCTGAGATTTTGTGCTACTGCCATTTTTCATTTAATCATAGGTAATAATGTTGGTATTTTCTAAGTTACCATTTGTGAGTTTATGTGTAACGTTTCCGAAGCTAACAGTATTGTTGTTCAGGTCTACTTGATCCTTAATCAACGATAACACACTTTCATCCACTTTAATTTCAATGTAGTGTCCACCACCAGTTTTAAACTGTTCTAAACGCTCTTTGCACCTGCCATTTTTGTTGCTGTGCTGCACTTAATGTTAGCATAAAATTGCCACAGTCACTTACTGGATTGGGAGAAACGTGCTCATTCCAATTACCTGTGGATTTTCTGCCAGACTGCATCCTTTTTCTTTAATGTAAAACTGTCAGCTTTTTCTGTCTATACTTGGTAACCTATTCTGTAATTAACGCTTTTCAAACAGTGAATTACTTCCTTCAGTTGACATCATGTATCTTCCTCAATCGGTAACATCACAGGGAATTGCTCGTTTCCCAATGAATGTAACTAGTTTTCTGCTACTGATGCAGAGAGCAGTGTCGTGATACGTAGACAAAAATGCAACAGAGTGCATTCAGAAGCCATGTAATTTGGTCACTACCTTCTCAAAAGCTATCATTCACTGTTGTCTTTGACATTAACAAGATATTAGCTAACAATTTGCTATAAAAGCCTGATGAAACACAAGAGTTTTAACACTACTTTAAACTTTGAACATAATGTTAACAAACAAGAATTTAAGAATATTTTTAACCCTGATTGGTGAAACTGGCCAATAAAGAAATGTACAAAGCAGACATAATAATTAGTTCATTGTGAGCAGAAGCTTTTAAATATAGGTCAACATGCTTGCAAAGCATATAAGCTACTATGTACATTTACCTCAATTCTCTTCAATTAAAAATAAGTTAAAGCAAAAAATAAATATAACAAGTATGGCACAACAATTTAGAACCTTATCAACACACATTATGTAGGTACATGTTATAAAAATGAGACCTGTAAAGCTACACAAATTCAAAACAATAAAACAAACACTACATTCTTTGGCAAAACATTAAAATTGCTTTCACTAAACGAGACTTGACTAGTTTCAAATGCAGGATTATGAATGAGAGGTATTGATTATTTTTAAAGAAAATACCTTAAATTCACTTAACATTAGGTTAGTGCACATCGTAAAACTTTACAATTCAGAACCTGAATACTTAAAATTTGATGGCATCAACCTCAGTAGTTACTGAAGACCACGGTTGCTTGTGCTATAACTCTGTTTTATTTCTTAAGGCAATATCTTCTCTCTTGCTTATTCAAACACCACACAAAGATATTTTAAGTACTCTTTGTGAAACACAAATGTATGGAGTCAATAACATAAACAATCTCAGAGTCAAATACGTTTCTTAAACCAACAAGAAAATGTAACTTTGGTTTTATATCTTACACAACCAGATTTTGTTTTTTTTAAATTGAACACACAAGTTTAACAATTGAAACTGTTAAATGACAAAGGCTGGTACTCATAGCCAATACTTATATTAGTAACAAGAAATGGTGGCACTGCAATTGGTTATGCAGATGGTACAGCTTTAATAATTAAAGATGCAACAGAACACGGATTAGAAATTAAAGCAAACAACGTTTTTCTAAAAATTATAGAATAATACTTTTCAAGTCTGAATATAATCAGAATATATATAAAGGGTCTTTCAACAAGAGTGTCCTATCTTTAACATGTGATAGCTGCTGTTGTTATTGAGTTATAGCAGTCATTTTTTTCATGTGGTTACAGTTATTATTGACAAATAACAATGGAATGTTACAGCATTCAGCAATGCATACAAATTGTGAAAATTTATTATCAAAATGGATCATCTGTTCACCAAACCTTCCGTGTGTTGCGTGAAGTTTACGGTGTGCCTAATCGTCCCTGCGAGAGAATGATTCGGCGTTTGATCGATAAATTTGAAAGAAGTGGTTCTGTCAGCGATCAAAGAACGCCTGTACGTAATCGACGTAAGTGCTCCAATGAAAACATAGGCGCCATTCGTGAGAGTGTACGCAAGAACGGAAACAAATCAATTCCTCGTTGAGAGCAAGAATTGGGGCTTTTGCCAACAACTTGGCGAATTCTGCATCTGGACTTGAAGTTTCATGCTTACAAAATGGTATTAACTCAAGCCCAACGACCATAGGTTGCGCCATGTATTCGCTGACTGGGCTATGCAGCAATTGGAAGCTTGTCAAAAAATCATCTTCAGCGACGAAGCCCACTTTTGGATGGATGGTTGTGTTAACAAACAAAATTGCCGCTATTGGAGCAATCACAATCCAATGCAGATTCAAGAACGACCACTTCATCTCCAAAAGGTTTTCTCCAAGATGAAGATGCAGAAGCTTTAACTGTCAATGGAGAAAGATACCGGGCTCTTATAAGGGACTTGTTTTGGCCTCAATTGGATGGTATGGATCTCAGAAACATCTGGTTCCAGCAAGATGGTGCCACATTCATACTGCTCTCGAAACAATCGATCTCTTGAAGGAGAAGTTCAGAGGTTTCATCATTTCCCGTGGTGGTGGTGATGTTAACTGGCCCCTGAGGTCATGTGATTTAATGTCGTTGGATTACTTGTTGTGGGGTTATGTTAAATCTCGAGTTTATGTCAACAAGCCAGAAACAGTAAATGATCTTATGAATAACATCACGCGTGTTATTCGTGAAGTTGGACCTAATTTACGTTCTTCTTCAACCGTAATCACGCAACCCAACAAAGTCACGGCAGTCACTTAACTGATGTTCTCTTCCACACATAATGACATTAATTATGTTCCAAAATAAAAAAAGAAATAAACCTCTATCATTTATAGAACGTGTTTTATTTAAGTTCAAAAATAGGACACTCTTGTTGAAAGACCCTATGTAACAATAACTTGGGTAAAGTCTGATCAGCCTTAGCAATGAACAGTTGTGTTATAGCATAAACAATGGAACTCTGTGCAGATGGTCAGTTAATGCAAGTTAAAGCAATGTGCTGTCACTGAATTCTTGACAGCAGAAGGTGTGTCACCCCAAAGAAAACTCATCAGAGAATGCAAGCCATTAATGGTGATCATGTTGATGCACTGTGTATCATTGGGCCAGTAGGTTTAAAGATGGTGAGGTAGGAACATCTGACTTGCTTGACAAAGAAAGAATTGGACGTCCTGCAACAGCAACCACTGAATTTCCAGGCAAAAAGTTGACAGACTGATTCAAGATGATCGTTGTATCACTCAGAGACAAACTGCAAGTGTAATTGGCATTTTACAAGAACAAGTAGGTCACATTATTGCTTTGCTTAGTTATTGGAAGATTTAGCACGATGGGTACCATGGATGCTGATGCCTGAAATGAAAGCACATAGACTTGAAATTTCCCAGGAACTCCTCTTGCGTTATGAGAATGAAGGTGATGTCTTTCTGCATGCAACTGTGACAGGAATTTAAACGTGGGTACACCACTATGACCCAGAGACAAAATATCAGTCTATGGAATATCAGCACAAAGACTTGGCCCAGAAAAAGAAATTCAAGACACAGCCCTCAGCTGAAAAAATCATGGTAACAATGTTTTGGGATGCAGAGGGTGTTATCCATGTTGATTTCCTTGAGTGTGAAACAACAATCAATTCAGAGCGTTACGTCACAATACTGTGAATTTGAAACAAGACTAGGGAAAAGGGAAATGTTTTTCTGCAGCATGACAATGCCAGACCACACACTTCACATGCCACCACAGCAGAACTTCAGAGACTGAAGCCCACCACCGAATGGCATAATCCATATAGTTCACATTAGGTGCTGTCTAACTCCCATCTTTTCCCGACAATGAAAGAAATCTGCGGGGCATCACTTTGCATCCAATGAAGAATTTAGGAACTGTGAGAGGCTGGTTGCAGTGCACACCACGCACGCATGCACGCACGCACACACACAGACTAGGTGAGTCACTTAAAACTTTAACCTCAAATACATCTGAAACAAAAATAGGAATTGAAAAACAATACCTTAGGAAAAAAAGTCAGAAGTCCACTGGATCCAATGTAAAAATTGTGTGAAAGTGTACATCTGTCAAACAAAAAGGAAAATAGGTACCCGCTTTAAGGAACACTGCCATTGCTTCAAATATAAACAGACTGGAAAATTGGCCATTGCTTCACACTTCTGGGTTCAAAACATTAGATAGGAACTAACAAGAACCTGAAGTATGGGAGAAGATTTACATAAAAAAATTTGAAAACCAGATCATGAATTTTAATATGCCACAAGCAGACACCCCACGCAATCAACAAAATGGCTTGAGAAGTACTTTGACAGCGACAGGCAACCAATGATGTGAGCTCAAGCTCATGATAAATGTTCTGTGAGTTAAATAGGTGAATGAAGCTATTAAGAATGTTTAAGCTGACTCCACTATTACGTGCTTTTATGAATTGCGTCACTACGTTTGATTCCAACAACAATTTTGTTATTGAGAAACAATTGAAGGCAGGGATGGTGCTCATTAAAGTAAATGATAAAGACCATTAAAAAATATAAGCAATTGCTTTTTTTTTAAATGGAGAGCTTGTATTATTTTTTTATGAAATTAATAACATGGAAATAACATTAAAAATGGCATTTGTGGCACTGCAATACATTAATTACATCTTGAGAAATTATAACACAAAGTTAAACTTGAGATGCATTGAAATGCACATCAGTTGCACATTTTGAGGTTTAACTGTGTCATTGAGTCTCGAGTGCAAACTTCACATTGCAGGCAATGACAATGTGATTGACATGTTACAATGTGAACAAAGCAATTCTTAATGTTATTTTTGCGTTATCAAATGCGCTGGAAATAATATTAATTTCCATTCACAAAAAAAGAGGAAGATAAATAAAGGTTTACCTCTTACATTGACCCCAATTTCACTGTAGTTTAAACACGCATATCCTATACATTAAGGTCAATCATTTTTATTTAGTAAGTATTCACACAGTTTAAATGAGATGGGAGTTAATAGTACAGTATCAGGATGTGAACTATACATTAAGGGTGGTATGACCAAGCTAGAGTAAGCTCTACTTTCGTAGTAAACTAGTATTCAAGTGACTTTCATATGAAAGTAAACTGTATACTTCTGAAGTATTTTGCTCCTTTCAGATACTCTCAGAGTAAATTACCACAGAAGTAAATGTTGGAGAACATTATCATGTAGTATGTTACTACAGATTAAACAGAGCACAAATATAGGTTAGAATTTACTCTCACAACCTGGATAAAATAACTAACTTTTCAATTGAACTAGAATACTGTATCTTATTTGGAGAAAGATATTTTGATGTGTTCATGGATTACTTAGATTACATTGAGATCTCAACAAAGAAAACAATGGGAATGTGATAATGATATGCAAGAACCATATGATAGTCATGCAGAAGCAGAGTTCAAGGAACAAGCTCATATTAGGATACAGTCTTTTACATTCCTTTTGAACTTCTGGAGAGCATTTACAATAAAACTCAGACATGAATTCCGCTGTATCACCCAAACTGTAATTGCTATGCATCCTGCGAGTCTTTTGTACCAGAACATTTCAGATAGTTACAGGCATTCATTGAACCACCTACTGGTCGTAACCTTTCATCACATTGTTAGAGTGCTTTTGAGGTTAAGGTACATAAATAAATATACATGAGTGTTCAAAAAATAAAAGGCAATTTTTTCTTCACTTTTGCAGGTTTCCCACATATTGTAGATACAACTGACTGATGCATGTTCCTATTTTCTGCCTGTCTAGTGAATATGGTGAACTTTTCCAAAATCAGAAGTGGTATATGCAAGTGATCTGCAATGCAAATATGAAGATTAGGAACATGGTTTCCAAAGAATTTTAAGTTGCTCTTTGGTGCATTTCCCATCGTTTGCAACTTGTCTTGTCATGAATTTCCAGGCATTTCTCTTCCAGCAACTTTACATTATGCTTTTTGCACTCTATATTGTTTAAATGGATTTTCTTTATCTCTACCAACAAACATATATCTCATTTGCTGGCGTTTTCCACTCTTTTCCTATTGTATATAACCTTATCCATGATTGCTTCAAATAAATCACTCAAGCAAAACAATACTCCGGGAGTAATAAGCTCTCACTTCTGTAGTCGTAACTAAAAGAGTAAATTGTAATTGAGCTCTCCAACATTATTTCCGGAGTAAATTGCTCCCATAGTAACCTACTCCCATAGTGCGGATTTCTTTGGTAAATGTTACTTCTGAAGTAATTTACTCCAACATGGTGCACACTGCCCTAAAGGTTACTTTAAGAGTATCCAAAAATTCTTGAAGATATACATAACAGGTTCCTTTTATTCCATAGAGGAATACCTAAAAAGTGAAATTTTTTTATAAATTCATAAATAATATGCAATAATACACAAGTGTATACACATATTTGTTTGTAATGTATTGTGTTGATTGTTATTCAGTTTGCAGGTGAGCTTGGGTTGATTTAATCTTTGCACAGTTATCAGATGTCAGCAGTATGAAAGGATGCCATTTGTAGGCAATCAAAACACGTTTAAGGGGGATTCCCAGCCACAAGTTTATGAGGATGTACACGTTTGTGTGCAAGTAGTTCCACTTTTTAAGATGTTTTTGGGTGACTTGCATAGATAACATCAAAATGAACACTGAAATATTTTGAAATATTGTTCAATGAATTCAGTAATAATTCTTCTTAGTTCTTTGAAAATGTTCTTCCCTAATTAAGCCTTCTCAACATTTGGAATAATTTTGGACTTTTTCTGGAAAAGGATGTCTAAATCTATTGCTTGCTTACTGATTGTGCAACTGACAAGAGAAATTGGTTTCTGTGTGAAGAGGAACAGTCTCCTGACAACCCTACTCTCCCCAGTGGTTCACTTACTGTTTGTGCTGCTAGAAGAAAATTCTGCTTATATTTGAACAGAGGTGGGCAAAAAATAACCATAGGTTCAGTCATACAGTTCCAGAATAACAATCCTCCAACTTTGCACTAATCTCATCATTCGAGTGATTTTGTAAGCAGTTGTAAAAGTGAAGTTCTGATCGTAGAGATACTTGTTACAAAACAACAGTTACAAATATGTATATGATGTGAGACCTTGGAACTGTCCCTGCTTCCAAGTTACAATAGAGAGTAGGTTGTGTTACAATACAACAGTTACAAGTAAGTATATGATGTGAGACCTTGGAACTGTCCCTGCTTCCAAGTTACAATACGGAGTACGCTGTGTTTCAATACAACAGTTATAAGTATTGTATATGATGTGAGACCTTGAAACTATCCCTAATTCCAAGTTACAATACAACAGTTACAAGTGTGTATACGATGTGAGACATTGGAATTGTCCCTGCTTCCAAGATTCAACAGAGAGTAAGAAATTTTCCAGCCAGTAAGATGTAATTATGATACTAAGCTATTGCAATACACATGTGAAAATAAATTGCACAAGACATTTACTATAATGATCATGATCATGGATGTGAACTCCTTTAACACGAGTTAAGTGACCAGTAATCATAGTATGTATATAGATATATTGTTGTTAACCGTACTTTATGAATTCACCATTTCATAGCAAAAGATAAAGAAGAAGGAAGGGGAGCATTGTCTTTTTTACTGGAACGAAGAATAACAATTTGATGCAAAAAAAAAACCTGAGTCAGTCAAGTAACAATTGACAAGAGTGAGTTGCTTTTAACATTGTATAAACAATCATTAATGTGCTTGACTGTTATTTTGGATGAGTTATTTGTAACATAGTATTGTTTTAACTGGAATGGTTGTAACTGTTGCTGAAAAATAACTATTTTTTTTGCATCTCTAGTTTTATCCACACTTGTGAGATTAGGATTGCCAGAATATGGAACTTTAAGTAAGAGTATGGTATTTTCCTTTTTTGTTCTATGTATGGTATAATATAGGCAAGTAAGTTCAAGTAAGAATATTATAGTGATGTAGTGTAACAACCCTCAACTCTCTTTATTTTAAAAAAAGTGTCAATGTTATCTCACAAAAGGCTTATCCTCATGGACAAGTATTGGTATACATTACACAGTTTTTGATGCAGAACTACTTATTATCCTGAGTTGTGCTCTAAGAGGACTTGAGAAAGGTTATAATAAAAGAGTTCTCATCCTCACAAACAGTCAAACTGCTTTCAAAGCACTCTCCTCAGACCAGATAAAATCAAATCTGGTTGGCGAATGCCTAAATGCCATGAGTGGCCTATCATATCACAACAGGCTTGAAATGCAGTGGGTGCCGGGGCATTAAGGCATCTATGGAAATGAAAAGGCTGATCAGCTGGCAAAAAAGGGTACTGAGATACCCTATGTTAGCCCTGAACCGTGGTTGGAATCAGTACAAGTACTGCCAAAACCTCAGTAAAGGCATGGATTAGGGAAAAACACCAATTCAGCTGAACAAAGACAAGCCAGGATACTGGTCTTGTTCCTGCAATACTCTTTCATCTCTCCTGAGATTGGACAGAACAGGAATAAGGAATGCAGTTGCATTAATTTCTGAACATTATCACTTCAGGAAACATCTACGTAAAGTAGGACTCTACAAGGATGAACCCATCTGTAGAACGTGCAAAGACAATGAAGAAACTCCCTCGTGCACCTCTTTGACTGCCCATTCCTGGCAAGAAAGAGATTTACTTACTCTTTCCATAACCAGAGAAGATCTAGAAAAGGATGCTGACATTGGAATCAAGATACTGTAACTTGTTCAGGGAACAGGTTTTAGGTAACAATGAAAGCATCCTTTCCAATAGTATTGCACAATAAGGCTTTTAGGCTGACATGCGGGAGGTTGATAAAACTCTTACAAAACTCTCCCATCATCTAATGTAATCTATCTCACAAAAAGTCCTTTAGGACACAATTAAGCCCTACATAACAAAGTAGAATTTTACATAAATGTTTAAGTCCAACTTAACCTATATTTAACATGGCAAATAAGTTGTCTATGAATACCAGCCATACTTCAGTTGTTACACAAATATATCTGCTTAAAGGAAGACTGATACTGGATTTCAATAATAAAATTATAGAGTAATACTAAATTGCAATGGGAGTTGAATGTATACTTGAGTTGCTACTCTAACAATTAATTACCTGAACATGTTTTGTAGGCAAAGTTGCATACATTATTAGCACATTTCTACTGTCGGAATTGTTGCTGATATCTTCTATGGTCTCACTAGATCCCTCTGGTTGATGAACTTGTATAGTGAGATGTCTTCAGCAGGAATTTCAAAATTCTTTAGTTTTGATTTGTGTTTTAATATAGAACATTTTTCCTCATACATTCAGTTCTAGTGGCTGTTGTACCAATCTTAATAGATGTACACTCTTCCAGAGTTGTGAAGTTACTGCTGATTTCTCTATTTGGTTGTTTCTGATGAGTCTCTGGTTCCCATGTTTCTTTTGGTTTTTTCTGTACATCTTTCTATAGTCTTTAAAATTTAAGGCTGGTTCACAACAGCTTGAGAACAGTAACCAAAATGGAAATGAGATCAGGAAGCAATGCAGTATACAAGATTTTGATTCACAACAGCTGGTAATGAGAATGGAAATGCAAATCAATGATGATGTCGATCACAAAGTGGAAAGTCGATTTTGCGCATTGGGATTTCATTTGTTTTTAACTGACCAATGATATTTTTTCACCTGCTTCCAATTCAGTCAACATCAAAATCCAATACGATAAACATTATCTAAATGCACATCCATTATATTTCCAATTTCTCTAGTTGTACTAAACTTTCATTGCTTTATTTAATGGCATACATTAATGTTATTTATTATTAATTTCTACTGGTTTTAGCTGTTCTTTGTAGTTTTTGCCATTCTTTTTGAGTTGCATATAAACAAACTACAGATGGCCCTTTCACTAGGAGAACCAATGCTCAATGGATTTACAGGTGTCAGGATCTGAAGTTATGAAGCACATATGTTACTAATTTCTTAGTTTCATGTTTCCAGTTTGCGACTATAGTGGCTGTTTCATGTCACGGCTGCCTAGAATAACCTCTACAGTAAAGAGTGTAATATGCACAATATGAGTCCAATATGCCATGCCAGGGAATGAGAACAAGAAAGCTAAAACTTTGCCAAGTCTTCTTTCTAGTTCCTGGAGCCCAGGAAAGCTTCCTGTCGATTTTGAACACTCCCATTAGAATACACGCATTTCAACTTTGTCGTTCTTGTTCTGGTTCCCATTCTTGGTTGTTGTGAACCAGCCTTTGTTCTGTAAGTTCCTGATTTCTTGGATACCAAACTGAAGGAACACCTGAGGCAGTTCAGAAACAACCAAATACAGAAAGCAGCAGAGCTTCACACCTCTACCTGTTAAGAGCACTACAATAACCTCTAGAACTGGACATCTGGGAAAAGATGTTTATACTAAATCAAAAAACAAACCTAATGAATTTTAAATTCCTGCTGAAGACAATTCACTAAACAAGTTCATCAAACAACTGACAGAGGGATCCAATGAATCTATTAAAGATGTCAACAAGTCCGACAGTTGAAATCTGCTAATGATGTAGGCAACCTCGCCTATGAAACATGTTCAGGTAATTAATTGTTAGTGAAACAACTCAAGTGTTCATTAGACTCACATTGCAATTTAGTATTACCATTTACACTTGACTGTGTATATTTCCAGTTTTTGGTTTTTTCAAACAATTATACATGCTAGAGCATCCATCACAAATAAAAGTATTTGCATAATAGCAAAAAATCTGTGACTTCATAGTCATGTGCTTCCTAGCCAATCAACAATGGTCTGTTCCAGATTGTGTTTTGTCAACTTGCAGTGAAACATGATAATTCAAAGCTATAAATTGACTCCATTGTGCAGACCCTTAAGGAGAATCCAGCAATGAAGAATAAGGTAAGACGCATATTATATAGTGCATTAATGTTTAACAATTAATCTTTTGCCCTGCTTTGCACCAAACTGTCACATGCTTCCCTCTAATTACAAATGTCATTCACTGCCTTCCTTCATGATGGAGACTACAGCCAAATATTAAAGCGCATAATAAAACAGACAATAAGGTAATATCTGGATATAGTTCGCAAAGCATTATAAATAACAAGGAAGAAAACAAAAATAAACTGTTACTTTCCTTGTTAAAAAATAACAGAAGGGTCTCAACATATTTATGCATATTTTAGTTGTGGCAAAGCTCTTATCTTATATGCTTAAGAGAGAAGATATGCTGTATCCATGCAAGAAAAATTGAGTGCTGCTATGTGCAACACCATAAAATGAATATGAATATTGTAGTTTGTACAAATACTGTTGATTGATGTGCAAAGTTCATAATCGCATTAAAACCACCAAAAAAAAAATTAAACAACAGACTTAAACTCATCAGACTAGTTTGAAAGTTTTACTGATGAATGTTTAAGAAGTTGTAAAAGTGTTGGTACCCTGAGGCATTTTATTATTTATGCACTTTTATCGAACAAGGAATAAAAAAATACCCAATGGAATGCTAAAGTTTGAACTTCAAAATGCTTGCATTTAATCTAAGTTTTCTATCATTTGGCTGCTGTTAATGGTGACTATATAAATGCTTTCCGGTAGCAATAATAGAGCTAAATTTATAAAATTAATTTATCTTGTTTTAAGCGATTGCATTCCCTTTGCAGATTGTATTTTCATTGTTCGGGTTTCCTTAATATTACGTACTTCTATAAACATACGTTTATGTCAAAAGAAATACTAGTGTTATGTTTTGAAGTACCTAACTTTGAAGTGTACTGTGATTAACATTAATAATATCCTGAGTAGTGATGGTAAGTGGTAGGTGACGTGGACGTTATATGAGGTGTCCTGGAAGGTGGATGGTATGGAGAGGGGGAGAGAGGATAACTCTGGTATCCTGGATGAGGCGGAGGAGACATTATTCGTCCTGGCTCAACCAGTCCCTGGTTACCAACTGTGGGTAATGGAGACATGAGAGCTGCTCCTCTTGAAAGTTCTGGTACGACATGGTTTGGCGTACCAGGTGGTACTGGCGTCGCTGCAACGCGTGGATCTGGAGATGTGGTCATCACACGAGTTGCTGGTGGGAGCTGATGATGGTGATGATGGGAGTGGTGACTTGAAGGGGGACCATGATGTGACATCACAGTGGTAGAAGAGCGAGACAGAGACAAATCCACGCTGTGACGTCCTACAGGTGTTGTAAGATCCAAGCTAACCACTCGGAGCACTTCTGAATGAGAATAGGGTGGAGGAGGAGGAGAAGGTGCATAACCAGAGCCTCTGCCCGTCATGCTCAGGTCCACACTTTGTCTCTCTGCAGATGCCATGTCATATAAGACACTTGCATGATGGTACCTCGACATGGACTGTGAACTTGCAGACACAAAGCTGTGGTGGTACCCGCTGCCTGAGCGAGCGGACATGTCTAGACCCTGCAGCTCTGGGGTGGTGCCCACCAGAAGTGGTTCAAAGCTTGGACGCTCGCCAGCGCTGCGTCCAAATTCCTGAACGGCTTCCAAGGCTTCATATTGCTTGTAGGCTGCTGCAGCAGCGGCGAGATCTAGCTGTAAGGCCTTCTCTTTGACACCCAGGCTCAGATTCTGGGCTACCACGACACCTTCACCTTCATCGCTTGAAAGATTGTCGGTTGGAACCTGGTGATGATGCATCTCGTAACGTGGCGTAGGAGTGGCAGCAGGAGAGACCAGCTCTTCCTGGTGATGCAAACTGTAACTTTCAATATGACCACGATGATTGTCTGGTGTTCCTGCTGGCGACATCATCTCTTCCTGATGGTGAAGATTGTAGCCGTCAACCAAGTGTGAAGATCTAGATGGCGCAGGAGCTGGAGTTTCAGCAGGAGAGATCAAATCTTCCTGGTGATGAAGATTATATGGATCAATAACCTGAGGACGATGTAAATGATGAGTTGGAGAAGAAGTCATTTCGTCTCTTTGAAGTGCATAACCATCTAAATGGTGTAAATGGTTTGAGGGTGAAGATTCCTCAGGGCTCATGTTCTGTGGATGCTGGTCAGGAGTGGTTGCTGGAGACACTAGTTCTCTTCCAGCTTGCTGCAGCGTATAATCGTCAAGGTGATTATTGGGAGGAGATTGTGAGGAGTGGTGCATAGGAGGTGACGAAGTCATATCATGATGATGTCCGTTCACCATATGATGAGCTGAAGACGCCATGGAGTAGAGAGGCTCGCCATTTTGCTTATCAATATCACTTGCTGTTATCACAGTTGGAGAATTAACAGAAGAGCCAATCACACTACAGCTGCCACTCATATCAATGTCTCTTTCAGCTGCGTTCAGCGCTGCCTCTACCAGCAAGCTGGCATTCGATTCTGGTCTGCGGTACATGGGAGGAGGTGTCTTGGGTCTTACTGGTTCCACTATACTAATACTAACCTCATCTTCTTCACCTGTCAAGCCTGCTCCCACTTCTGAAACTTCTCCTACCTCCTTGTCTTCCTCAAACTCGTACACGTCGTGACCTGAGCACTTCTCGGCCAGTTCATCCTGAGGCAAAGGTCTGTGAGCCTCCACGGTGGTTATGGCATCACCCATCCACTTCTTGCTTCCTTTACTCATGACCACCTTATTAGGCATGGCGCCAAACATTGAGTTTTGTGTGATGTAGGGTTCCAGCATTGGTGGCTGCTGTCCGGTATGTTCATTTGGTAATGGTGGGGGAGGGGGTGTTAAGCGCGGAGGTCCATCCCTACCTCCTTTATCATCTGGAACTGTTAACAAATCAAAGTCATATTTCAATGGTTTATTGTTTAATATTTTGGGCTATTGGATAGTTAAAATGTTACAGACTGAATTCACACAAAGGACTTACAGAGGTTTCTACATGAAATCAATCAGCAAAAAAAATATTGATGATACCGTCACAAAACTTTCTCTACTCATTACAAGTTCACATATAACGGGTCTTAAGATTTATTTGGTCTTTACCAACAGTTGATTTAAATTAATGACATCATTATTAGTTCAGCAAGGCCCTTGTCTCAAAGGGGAGGTACAGAATTGAACTTCGGACCGCATACATTTCCGACTTCCTAAACAGGTTGATGCACTGTGGCAGTGAGAACTGTTTTTAACTAGGACATTTTCTGCTTTCTTTGCACACGAGATGTAAATGACCACTGATAACACAATTTGTATGGTTGAGTGTTATACCGAGACACTCTACACTACAAAAACCATCTAATTATTTGAGTTACCTATCAGCATACGTGCTGAGATTGCAAGTTTATCAGACGCAAGCAAAAGATGTTCCAAATGTAAATAATGGAAAGGCACAATACAAGTCCCATTGCACTAAGGTGACCTCAAAACTGTTGCTATCCACCTCTCCCACTGGTCTTTTGCTAATCCTCTGCCAGAGGCACTGGCAATAAACTCACTTCAAAGTACTGACATCATGTGCAGACAACCGACTGGTGGCAAAGGCCAAATAAATCTGTAGACCCTGTATATCAGTGTGAAACATTTGTGCAATAACTTAGAGATTGATTTTAAATTGAAAGAAGTTAGTAACAGTGAGGCTTATAATAATTTACAAACTACTTGAGTTGATTCTGTCACATGACTTCACTTACACTTTTAAAATTCAGACATTTATAGAACTATCGCTCTCATTCTCAGCTGAAGGTCGACTGTAAAAATACAATAACAACAGTGGACAACAAAAAGCAGTGGGAAGATATATGATAGAAATAGAAAAATAGCTGGCATTGCAATTTATTGATACAGAATTAAAACTGTATGAATTGCACTTAAAACTTTCAAAAACTTTGAAACTCTGCATATGGCAAAATCTAAAAGACAAGCTATTTTCACTTCTTCAGCATAATATGCACAAAAAAGCCTTGAAACTAAAGAGGAAATGTGATACCTCCATCAGAAACAGAATAGCCAACAAAAGTACCATGAAAATTTTCAAGTTTCTCCTTTGCTAAAATCCAACAATGTCTAAACCTATCCACCTAGGTTTCCATGTTAAAAGAAATAGAATATCTGAACAAGGGGTTAAAAACATGCATTGATTTCTCCAACAACATAGTTGATATTGAAATGACCACCTTCAATCTACTTGAAACAGAGAAAACTAATTAAAAAGCAATGTGAAGTGATAATGGACAAAATAAACACATCAGCCCAAAAACACATTTGACCTTCAGCTGCAGATTAGAGTGATAACTCTCGAAACATGTCTGAATTTTAAAAGTGTAAGTGAAGCCATATAACAGAATCTACTCCAGCAATTTGTAAACTTAGAGATTGTTCAAGAATCATCTGTACATGGCAAATATTGAGCAGTGGTATAGTTATTAAGTGTTTCATAATGAAGCGTTTGAATGCCACAGAAATTCATACTGACATGACAAACACTCTAAGGGACTCCATACCATCATTTCCAACCACTTCCAAGTGGAACAAAGAGTTTAAAACCCAGTTGTGAAAGCTTGGAAGATAACGCTCGCAGTGAAAGACTGAAATCTGCCAAGACAACAGAAATCATCAATAAAATACCATTCTGTAGCATCACCGAATGAAGGTGTCCAAGATTGCTGTAGCTCTGAGCACTTCAGGGAAACGTGTGTTTTACATTTTGAGAGAACATGGAAACATTATCTGCCCGATGGGTGCCATGACTCCAGACTCTACATAAAACTGGATCTGAATGCAAATCTCTGAGCGAAGTTTGACTTGTTTTCAGAGAGATCCTACCCACTTTGTGTGCCAATTTGTAACAAATGATGAAACAGATGATCTACTACACACCTGAAATGAAACAGCACTCTAAGCAAAGGAAGCACTAAATTTCCAACACCAAAGAAGGCAGTGTGTGAAATCCGCTGGGAAGATTATGGCATAGGTTTTCTGGGAAGCCAAAGGCATGCTGCTACTTATCTCGAAAATCCATCACTGGAGCTATTACGTTAACCTTCTGGATCAACTGAAGACCAAAATATGCAAAATATGTGTTACATTCACAAGATTTCTCTATCCATTCTTCAACAAACTATCCTTACAAAAGCTTATTCTTCTATCTACTTCATGATAATTGAGATAAATATTTGCAAAAATTGTCATCGTATATTTCCTTGTAAGTACAAGGAAATTAGGAGAATGTAGTACACTTTAAGAGAGTCAAATGTTTTAAGCTATGTGATGGCTTTGAAATTCCATTCTCTTTACATGGTTAATGCAAAAAAAAAAAAAAAAGGGGGGGGATTTTCCTCTTGAGAAAAGTATAAGTATTTGAAAATTCAAAACAATAGCAAAAAATATCTCAGAAATAGTAAAAGCCACAAACAATTTTATTTGACATAAGTAGATCTTCTAACGGGATCTACACTTTTTGTGAAGTAAGATTTCTTCTATCTCTTATGGTTTACTAATTATACAAAAGTCATTCAAAATAAACAGAACTTCACAGGTTATTCCCAGAAAATTCAAGACATACATTTTATTTATTGTGAAACTAGCTTAAACATATGGTATTTTAATCAAAATCGTTAGTCCCATTTTTAAGAAAGTCAACAATTTAAAAAAATATTCTATAAAAAGGATAGTTTGGTATGGGTGGATTTTCTTCAAAATCTTTGTGTCGCATCTTTGAATGGCCCTGAACTTAAATACCAAGTTTTGCATTTAACTGGCTTTTCATTTTTGAGTTATGCTGTTCACAGACACATACATATAGGCCTTTTTCTAAAAATGCTTTTTCTGAGTTCATGGGGCCTTAAAACATTTATTTCTGGTAAAATCTCAACATCACATTTTTGGGTGGAATATAATACTTACTCTACTTACTGTAAGTACAAAGAAGAGAAAGTAAAAAGGCTGGTTTGGCAAAGAAGAAAATCATCTTCCATCACGGCAATGCTCGCCCTCACACATGTGTTGTTGCAAAGGGGAAAACCAACAAAGTGGGTTATGATTTAGTGCCATACACATCTTATTTTCCTGACTTCCTCCATTAGGCTTCCATCTGTTCACTAAACTAAGATTGGTGGAAAGAACTTTTTATCCGATGAAGAACTTACATCGCCATTGAGGCATACTTTGCAGGCCTGGAAGAATCTGACTTCCATGATGACATAAAGGCCATGGACCATCCTGCATTGATGTCAAGAGAGACTAATGTTGAAAAATAAGAACAATTTAAAAAATGGTGACATCACTTTATGTTTCATTCCTTGAACTTGAAGGGGTTTAATTGTTGTAGCTGTTGCACCACGTTTAGGCACCAATTTAAAGTAGTTGTTGCAGCCCCACTGTTGGAGAGCCAAACTTGAATGGGTTTAATTGTTGCAGTTGCACCACGTTTAGGCACCAATATGAAGCTATTTTAGACCACACACGTAATGGATGCCAATTTGTGGGAGATTGTTTCTAGGAGTGTTTGCCCCACGTACAGTACAAAGTTTCTGGTGGTCTTTGCCCCACTTTTAAAAATCAACTTTGTAGTTTAATGTTTATTTAAATATTATATATGTATACCTCGACTGCATTATTAGTATTTTTTTAGAGCACGTATCTCTTAGCAGGGCTGGTACGGCTAAAGAATGAAGCCTTACACAAATTATAATTGTATTGTACTTTGTTTATTAACCCTTCACACGATTAAATAACACTTCACTGATATATCCTACTATAGAGCTGTGAGATTATTGTTATGTGCACTTTTAACAGGTAAACTTTATGGGCGGTATTCATAGTCGATTTTGGTCCAGCCCAACTTGCTACTTCCGGTGGATTTACAGTGGACCATCGATTTTCTTATTCATAGACCGGGATTTGCGTTGGTCCGGGGATCAAACGCCTTGGTCGGGACCAAATTTTGGTCTACCTCAGAGGGGTAGATTAAAGGCAGACCATCTTTACAAAATGGATGACTTTGGAATAATGGGCATGGCTGCTTGTGTAGAATTCGCGAAATGAGATGATGGAGTAAAACTATCTACCAAATTAGACATAATTGGAAAGTATGGCGACCTAAACTTCAAAACAAATACGGTTTAGTAAAGCAATGGTTAGAAGGCTGATAAAACGGATTCATCCTAACCTATAGACAAACAATGATAACCGATGCTTGAATCTCAATTGATACGATGCTAATAGCACTTCCACATTATGCAAGAGGAGGGTATCAAGAAAACACTACTGACCTTAGTAAGCCGCATTATAACTAATTACTCAAATGCTAATGCTAGATTTACCTTTGTTAAACCGGGATTACTATGCACTTTACATAACATAATGGGATGTAATGCGAAGTTAAGAAATTCTGCTACAGTAAAGGTTTAATTAGGATGCACTTAACGTAACGGGAATGATTCTTGATTGATTGTTCTTCTATTACTTCATGCTACTGCTTCACGCCGATTGGTTCTAATTGCCATGTCACATTAAACTTGACATAATGGGAAGGAAAAGTTTGACACTGCTATATTTAGGAGAGGAGTGTAACAGTTGCAAGTGGGAAGCGACGACGGGGCGTAGCCGTGGGATCTGCGCGTGTAAACTCGAATGAGAACAGGACACTACACAATCAACTCTACGTATTAAAAAAACTCTGATTCCATTTGTTTCTTAGCATTTCATACCTTCTACCCATATACGGAATAATGTCCTGCTTGGGTTAAGTTCGAAATAATTTAGGCTTTGCTTACGTTTTCCCTCGAGGAGAGGAGGATTACAACTCCCAAAGGTTTATGATGTATTAGAATTTCCTCGGGTGATTATTTCTGTATAATTACGATTACAAAATATTTATTTGGTTAAGATCCAGTGTGAGATTTTAATAACAGCAAATGTTCCCTCCTATTTAAATATGATTTGATTCCGAAATTTTAAGCTTAAAGGTTAATATTCCAGCAAATTAAATTCTTATTGAAATGATTAACAATGCCATGAAACTGTGTGGATAAGAACGTTTCCAAAAAGGGAGGGGTAGCAATAGGTTAGAATCATGCACAAAACTGTCTATATATGTATTATCTCCCTCCATATCTCCTCTTTTTTTTTTGCGTTTGCATTTGTCGAAACCGATTTGTTTTCAATAATATCCATCATTTTTTGTATTAAGAGAAACAGGCATTTTCCTCCTCCGACCATTTTAATGCACCCTTCTAGGTTATGTCCATTTTTTTTTTCACTTTGGGCGAGGAGTGAACACTGAACCGATGAAAAAACAGCTGTGAAACGACCATAGAAAGTAAAAACTAGGGAGTAACAGTGGTTAGTTTACTACTCTATGGCAGTCGCGCATGCGCAGAACTACCTTTCTTCATCGTGTAACATTTTCTCCTTGCTGATCCATGGCCTTTCTTGGTCTGAGGCTTTTTATCGTCTATGAATACGAAAAACTTGATCAGCCTTTGGTCCAGACCAAATGAGTCCAGAGATGGTCCAGACCAACGTCAACTCTATGAATACGGCCCTATATTATTCTCACTGCAATGAAGTTTTATGTCTCACACTGAACCCATACAAAATCTAACTGCTCAGGTACGTAATCTTGTAGCATCTCCCGCCTGAATTTGCACATTTCCTCTATTTCAAGGCTCTGATTGGCTAAGCCTACTCTGATAAAACACTTTTATTCAACTTTTAGTTTTTCTAGTTCTTGATTGGCTATTTATAAACTGTTTTAAATATTACATTATTATTCTTCCAAGAATTATTAGTAGCCTTTTTTAACTTTCTAATTTATTGTTGTCTCAAGGTTACCTTATTGTTAGCAACTTTCGGCTTTTTCTTTATCATTCTGTTTGCTACGGAAAGCAGCTTGCTTCTATTCTCACAGCTCCTACATTGTTTAACTATGTAATACATTCACATAACATTATTATACATGTACATAATAATATAAACATAATACAATGACTGTTACATACACTTTATATATTATATTATACACATATTGCTTTAAGGCGGGCTGTTACTAAATTTTATATTACATAATTAGACTGATATCATTTAAGTGATAAAAATACTGCCTCAAACTTTTCAAATGATGCTCGTATATTGCCACATGCAAAAAATAAGATATGACCTTACCACTGTTGCATTCTGTATTTGAGCTTGTTGCTGAAACATCTGCCTTAACACTCGAAGCTGAGCTGCTGTCATCCATTGACATTAAACTGCTACTGTTGTTATCAGTAGAGTTCCTTCTTTCTTTGTCAAAACGTGGTGTTTTACCACGTCCTGGCTCTTCCACGATACCTCCAGAATAAGCATCAAATGTGTATGCAACGGAGCGCTCAATGACAGGCATTGTTTCTTCTGAGAAACGATGAACTTTCTTATAATGAAACTGGAGGCACTGTTTGGTAGTGAACGCTGCAACACAGCCATTTTCTCTGCACCTAAAAAAAATATTTTTCATCAGATGCTACATGACAAAGTTTGCTAAAGAAATCAGTGTATATTTATGCTACTGATATACATTTAGAAAATGTAAAGTGAGTCTTTTCTGTCACATGCAGGTGACACAATTTTATTATTGGGAGGAAAATCTTGGGATGGCACCAATACTAATGCAAACATTGGAATGAAAATGATTGAATGATGGCTTCAATCAAATTTTCTCTTATTAAATACCAATAAAACAATAACCATTTCTTTCTCTTTGTCATCTGTTGAACTCAAATACTCTTATTTGCCATTTCACATTAAAATACATAATATTGATTGCATATTAATAACTGTTAATGAATCACCTAACACAAAATATCTAGGAATCAGTATAGACCTTGGCTCTATTACACAATATTTACAATTTACATATTAACAAACTCCTTGCAAATCTTCCATTGCCATGTTCCAGATGATACTGGACATGACTGTCTGAGAAAGTATCTTCAAAGGATTCTAATAACCAACTCACCAAACTGCCTACTGTGTCACCAAGAGGTGGAAAACACATCAAAATACGTGAAGCCCTCTGGATGCACCAAGATCTAACATCAAAATATTGGGAAGGTAGGAAGAGAATGGCTTTATGGTTAAATCAAGAGCATTAGATACATACATACATATTAACAATTCACAAATAACAAGGGAAAGATTACAAATGTTTGTTTCACAATAAGTCTGTTAACTTGTACAGTTTCAGGAACTTTACGAATCCAGACAAATAAATGACAAATATAAACAACATGCACATTCTATCATATTCCCATTTTGAAGCATCACCAACCACGCATTACAAACACCACTAAATACCTGTTTAAATCTCCATACTTCTGGCACAATAAATAAGTATTGTGTGTTTCTTTAATCTGAAACACATTATATAACGATATTTGATTGTATTTGAAAATTAAAGATGTCAAACATTGAGAACATACAATTACAAATTTTCACATTGTAGTATATTTGCTATGCTGATAACCTTTGATTTGATAGGTCGTTTGCTGAATATGCTTTGTTACACTGTGCATTGCATTAATTGATCTAAGCGCAAATGAGGAATTTTCACTTTAGGTTCAACATGATGGCATTTAATGTTACAAATGAAAATAAAATTGCTATTTTAGAGAAAATTAGACACAAACAAACTAACAAGTACACTGTCATATGTCTGCGATTGCCGGTTCCCATATCCAGTGCAAAGCAACACACAGTTAATGATTTGAGGTTAAGACTCCATTGGAACTGCTGTAATTAGCATTTTATGTAGCTTTAAGTGATATTTTGCTTTGGTCTTACTAAAAAATTGTATATCCTTTTTTTTTTTTTTTTTTTTTTTAAGCGGGAGGCTAATATATTATTGAATATAGCTTGCTCTATTAACCTTAAGCCTTTTGTAGATAAACTCCTTACTTTACAAATGTGTGAAATTACTATTTCATTGTGAAACAAAACACTTGTACATTCCATAAAATTTCATTTGTAAATACAGGGTGGACCATTTAAGTTGAGACTGTACAATATCTCCAAAACTAAGCATTGTAGAAAGAAATCTCTTGAATAAAAGTTGCTTGATATCATAGGGGAAAGTAAATGCCAATAGTCCTGTTTATTTGGAGGACACTGTGATGGTCATTTTAGGGTCAATTTAAGTTTACCCTAATTGTAGGTTCCCATTTAAAAAAATTAAATTGACCCTAAAATGACCATCATAATGTCCTCCAAACAAAACTTGATTAACGGCATTTACTTTCCCCCATAATATTAAGCAACTTTTATTAAAGACATTTCTTTCTACAATACTTAGTTTTGGAGATATTGTACAGTCTTAACTAATGGTCCATCCTGTATTTAAGCTTGCTTGTAAAGTTAAACTTTAATTGTAAAACAGATTTTTACAAATTACAAACAAATTTTACAATTTACAAGGATTGTAAATATTGTGAAACAGGCCCCCACACTTACAAACATATAATGTACACGCGCAACAAACTTCAACAAATTATTCGTCATATTGCAGGTATATTTGCCTACTGATATTCTGCATCTGGTACAATTAGCTTTGGTTCACTCCATTCTTCATTACAGTATTATAGGATGGAGAATTTCATTTATCACCTCCATTATGCTTTTAATATTATTACAAAGAAGATTAATTAAAATATGCCAGAAAAAAATCCTTGTGGTCATCCAAAAGACCTTATGTTCTCTAAAATCCATCAAGTGTTTTATAATGTTCTACTAAATTATATACATAAAAAATCAGCATAAATGCTGACTGTATTACCATAATCTGTAACCCTCAACTACAATAGTCATCTATCTTTAAGGTAATACATGTAATGATAAAAAATCTGATGTATTACATTCACATGAATTTTCTTAGACACTGTTGTTTATTACTTTTTCTACCACATACATAGTAGGTAGAGAAGCTAATTACATCCCATCAAAAAACTAGATATCAAGATTTCACCATAAATACATTTTTTGAAACCCCCTAATAAAAAAAAGCATTTTTAGAAAAATTTGCGTGTGTTCAAAAATGAAACTTTGTGTTAATTCCAAAGTTGGTATTTAAGTTCAGTAACTTCCAAAGATGCAACACAAAGATTTTCAAGAAAATTCCCTTGCCCCAACTACCCTTTACATGGAACATTTTTTGAAAATGTTGATTTTCTGAAAAATGGCTCTAATGATTTTGATTAAAATACCATACATGACAAAATGCTATTTCTGGGAATAGCCTGTGAAGTCCACTTCCTTCGGAAGGAATTTTATACATTCTTGGTAAATGTTAAATGATAGAGGAAAATGTACTACACAAAAAATGTAGATCTCTTTAAAACACATAATTACTTAAAATAATTTTGTTGCAGCATCAACCATTTCTGGGATATCCATTATTAATGGTGAATTATTAAATACTTAGTCATTCTTTCAAAGTCTTGTCGATTTTCAGTTGTTTCTCGTGATGTCATGGAAACAGTATGGAATTTTTTAGAACAGCATATAGCATCCAGTTCTTAAACATTCAACTATCGCTGTTCCCTTTGTATCTATAATGATGTGTAATGCAGCTATTTTCAGAAAGGTTTATCTTGATTAAAATGAAGTAGATAGGAAAATAAACTTTTGTAAGTATAGTTTGTATACCCACTAATAATGATAGAGGATAGAGAAAGTCCTATCTACTTCATGTTAATTGAGATTAACATGTACAGAAATAATTTCATTACACATTTTGTTATAGGTACATGACGGATACAGGAGACTGAGGTGATAGTAAAATCTTTAAAAAGCTGGTCACTATATGCTGGCTGTAAATTCTATACTCTTTACATGACATCACATGAAACAAAGAATAGTGCCTTAGAACTTCAAAAATATATGATCCAGTATTGGAGAATTCAAACTAATGGCAACAAATATTTCGGAAATGGTTAATGCTACAAAAAAAGTTATTTGACATAAACTGCATATTTTAATAAGATTTATATTTTTCAACTTAATTTTTTGTCTCTGTCTTACAGTTTACCAATTACACAAAATTCAATCTGGATGAAGAAAACTTCAGACAGGATATTCACAGAAAATTCAAGATACACTTTTCCCAGTGGTATTTGATAGCTTTGATACCCTGTTTATACTGAGAACCATTGAATTCTGCAAATTAGCCATCAGCTGCAGACTCCAACTGTTGGAGCTCTTCACTGTTGCCAAATCTTTTAGCACAAAGCTATTTCTTCAACTTTGGAAATAGAAAATAATCAGAGGGAGCTAAATCTGGAGAATAGGGTGCATGAGGAAGCAATTTGAACTTTAACTCATTGATTTTGGCCATGGCAATAATGGATGTGTGAACATTGTCTTGATGAAACAAAAGTTTCTTTTCCACTAAATGAGGCCGTTTTTGCTTGATTTCATCATTCAAATGCTGCAATAAGTTTACGCAATACTCGCCATTGATTCCTTTTCCTTTTTGAAGATAATCAATGAAAATTATCCCACACACATTCAAAAAACTGACGCCATGACCTTGCCTGCAAATGGAACTGTCTCACCTTCTTTGGAGCCGATTCTCCCCTTTCAATCCACTGCTTTGACTGTTCCCTCATCTCAGGTGTGAAGTGATGACCCATGTTTCATCCATGGTTATGAATCGACACAAAAACTCGGCTTTATTGCAACAAAACATCACCAAACACTCAACTGAAACATCTTCACGATGCTGCTTTTGTTCCATTGTAAGTAAATGCGGCACTCATCCTGCGCATAGCTTTCTCATGTCTAAATTTTCAGTCAGTATGCGATGTACAGCACCTTTTGAAATGCCTACAATGTCTGCTAGATCGCACACTCAGTCAATGGTCATCCAATACGATTTTGTGGATTTTCCTCACAATTTCGGGCATGATCACTTCATTTGGTCGACCACTGCAATGTTCATCTTGGCAGCTCATACCGCCTTCCTTAAACTCTACCACCCAATATTTTACTGTTGTAAATAAAGCAGCAGACTCCCCCAGAGTAGAATCTAGCTCAGCTTTAATATTAGTTGGACTAAGACCTTTCAAATGAAAGTATTGTATCACATAACAATGACCAGTTTTATTTATGTTTAAAAATTTGCTGAGAGAGTTCACTATTAATGGCTGCCAAACAATTACTAAATGACGTACCATCATCAAACTTCAGACTTAAGCTTTATAAAATTGGTACTTTCTACCACAGTCATTTGTTTGAAACAACAACCACTATCTATACATCAGGGGTACTTCTGGAACTGCCCTCGTACTTAGGTGTTAAAGAGTTTGCTACAATTTTACAATTTATACAGTCAAATGTCATCATAACGAATTTCTGAGGTCTTTGAAATTGATTTCGTTATACTGAAATTTTGTTAAATTAGTTATTTAATATTTTTATCTTAAAAGGGCCAAAACTGCAACTTTTAAATTTAATAAGATACTGTATCTATTTTTTAAAATGTAATATGTATGTATTGGGAATGGATATAGAAGGAAACAATACAGTTCAAAATTCGCTACTAAAGTAATTTCATATTTAAAACATCAAACTTGGCATTACATAATTAATTTATATGTACTAAGCTTATGTACTACGTAACATGCCTTACAAATGTTTCCATTTTGGGAAAAGTCTGTAAATTAATTCTGGATAAAACATTCATAATTGATTCTTACGAGTAGTTTACAATGCAACTTTTACTTGACAATTTTTCTAAGATTTTTAACTTTTCTTTTAGAGAAACTGCTTTCTTTTACTTTTCACTACTACTCTGTTGGGAGACATTGTTTAAACCAGACTTACTCTGAGCACCTGAAATGTTCTATCCTAAACCACATGAAACAACAATAAACAGATGAATCAAAAGTTTACTATTTAATCATAGCTTAAACAGACTGCCAGACTACAGAATTTCATTAGACAAACCGGATGTTTTATGACAAAAGCTGAGGCAAAAACACTGCATGTTCAAGAATGAACAAACCTCTCCACGTGCTATAATTGTTTAGTAAGCCAAGAAAATGTTTTGAAAATTCCTTCAATCGGTCATATGTTCATCAAAAGAAGCTTCTTAGTTTTTCTACATGAACTTTTTGTTGTATTGACACTCGTACAATTGAAATAATTTAACACAGGTGCTTATGGAGATATAAAAGGGGATTTCAGTTTTTTTCATTGAAGTGAGATATTTGTTAAAGTGGTGTTAGTTTCATGTTTATGGAGAGGTGGTTGTATGTTTTAGCAGCACTAAATAAGATATTTTAGACCATAGTTTGTGAAGTTCACCAAGTTTACTAAAATCTGATTGGCTGATCTGGTGTTATAGGAATGGATACCTTTCTTGTGTGCAATAGTAGGGGCATTCAAAAACGATTGCCACTACAATTTGTTTGTGTTCACAGGAATCATTTACTGAACAAAAGAATACAGATTATATTACAGGTATTCCCTGTCAATGTCTATGCACTTTTGCCATCATGGCAGCTATTTGCATAGCAGACCGTTCTTTGGGAGTATCTCAGCGCCACTGGTGGACTACTGCATGAAGTTCGTCATTGGTGGTGAACTTCTTACCCCACATGACCTCTCTCATTGCGTCGAGTAGGGCATAGTCCCTAGGAGCCAGATCCGGCAAATATGGAGATGTGGCAGCACAATAAATCCTAGTTCATGCACGGTGGCAATGGTCTGGTGACTGGCCGCGCATTGTTGTGTTGGAGAAGAATGCCACAGCCCTGTTTTCCATGTCAGCATTGTTGAATGCATCTGCAGACTTGGTGCAGTGAACTGCAGTAGCGATCATTGTTGATGGTTGTATTGGGAGGGAGCCAATCCACCAGAATTATCCCTTCCTGATCTCAGAACACAGTTGCCATTTGTTTCTGCATGAATAGTCCCGGTTAAGACTTCTTGGGACCAGAGCTTCGAGTATGCTTCCACTCCATAGATTGGTGTTTCTTTTCTGGAGTCTCGTGGAAGAACCATGACTCGTAGAAGGTGACCAGATGCTCAAAGAACTCCGCTGGATCTGCACTGTACTGTTGCACCAACTATTGGCATATCTACACATGCCTCTGTTTCTGCGCAATGGTGAGGGTATGGGGCACCCATTGTGCACACATCTTCAAGTCCTCATGGATGATGGTATGGACAGTTCCCCGTGATAGACCTGTTGCCTTCTCTAGTTCATCAAATGTAATTCACCTGTTCTCCATTATCAAGTCATTGGCACGCTGGGCACTGTTTGGTTTGCGTGCAATTGCTGGATGCCCACTGCTTTTGCATTTTTCAGCACAGTCCCTGCTGTCTCTGAACTCTGGTACCCAACAAAACATTGGTCTGTGACTTGGTGCTGTCTCCCCACATATGGCTACTAACCTCTCATGGATGTGTGAGGCAGTCACTCCTTCCCTCCAGAGAAACCATACTGTCTACCATTACCTATGCTAGTCTGCTTCCATGTTGCCTTTATCAATGTCCACAAGTGTACTCACAAGCCGGAACAATTGCTGCTGCAATGCTCTACCTATGGGAAGCATCTGGTGGCAGTAGACAGTACTTTAGTCTATCTTGCATACATCGACACACATTTCAAACTTCTACTTTGCAGGAGTTATAGGAGGAGTGCCAATCAATACTGAACGAACTAAATAGTTGTGTTGTTGATATAGAACAATAGGAGATGTTTTCTATCTTATACGTGAGAAGAGGTTCACTATAGGCATGAAGCATAGAGATTGGCAGAATATTAGTTTCCTGATATAGGTACTTCTACTGAAGGTTTATAATAATTAAAACTATATATAATTTTTATTGGTTTTGTAGGATTTGTAGTGATTTAATTTGATGTTTATTGCTATTGCACCAGATTGCATCCATATATATGATGTTTGAATGTATAAGAGCAAAATATACACTTTTTAGACTGCCAATACTTGGGTCAAGATCCTTTAATCTGTATAGAAACACAAGAAACGGTAGTAAATATCTTTATAATTCATTTTGATATTTCCGTTCAAGGCTTGGATCTAGAGTGAGCTCTGGCTATGTAAAATTAGTTATTCTTTCTATAACATTATCATTTATCTTTAATGAGGTGTTGTTGAATAATGTTTGTTTAGTCTTGTGATACAATATGTATTTTGCTTTTTTTTTGTATTGAGGACTAGATTAGGTTTGAAAACCAGACTTACAGAGTATCTAAATCATTCTTCATATCGTCCAAAACCTGTATCTCAGACTTGTTTACATAAAACAGGAAAATGTTGTCTGCAAATAGAAATATTTTTCCTCTTAATTTTAAATGTTGTATGCCATTTATGAATTATTGTTTCATTATTGATATTTTATGTGCTACTTCTCTAGCAATTAATTAAATATTATACAAGGGTGGTTTGATAAGTTCTCGGAATCACCACGAGGGGTCAGCACTAGCGCAATGAGTTGTTCACGTGATATTCATTGGACTGTTGCCTGTAAACACGTGCCACATCAGTGCTCTTGGAAGAAAGCTGTGGTGGTGACGTGGCTCTGTTGTTGTTCCCGCACAGTGATTTGCGAAGATGGAAAAAATTGAGATTTGGGCAGTGATTAAGTACTTCGTAAAGAAAGGTATGAAAGCAAGGGACATTCATGCCGAGTTCCAGAATACACTGGGGGACTCTGCTCCTTCATATTCAACTGTTGTCAAGTGACAAATGAATTTAAATTTGGTCGGGAGAGCTTAGATGATGATCTGCGCAGTGGTCGGCCAATATGTGTCACTACTCCAGAAATCATTGAAAAAGTGTACAAAATGGTCATGGAGCATTGCCTATTGAAAGTGCGTGAAATTGCTCATGCTTGCCAGATGTCATCTGAAAGGGTATATCACATTTTAACTGAAGAATTAAAGATGAAAAAAATTATCTGCGAGATGGGTGCCGCGACTCTTGTCGCTGGATCAAAAACGCATGAGAATGGAAATATCGGAACAATGTTTGGCCCTTTTTAGGAGAAACGAACAAGATTTTTTGCGCTGGTTTGTGACCATAGATGAAACTTGGGTGCACTACTATACTCCAGAGACAAAACAACAGTCAAAGCAGTGGAAACATGCTGATTCTCTGCCACCAAAGAAAGCAAAGACAATTCATTCGGCAGGAAAGGCCATGGCATCAGTATTCTGGGATGTGAAGGGGATTCTGTTTGGAGATTATCTCCCCACTGGGCAAACAATTACTGGAGAATACTATGCTAACCTCCTGGACAAACTGCAACAAAAGATACGTGAAAAAAGGCCAGGTTTAGCAAGGAAGAAAGCCATCTTCCAGGAAGACAATGCGCGCTCGCACACATGTGCCGTCGCCACGGCAAAATTACACGAACTAAGGTATGAATTGTTGCCACATCCGCCTTATTCACCTGATATGGCTCCGTCAGACTTCCATTTCTTCCCACAACTGAAAATTTTTCTTGGTGGACAAAGATTCACTTCAAATGAAGAATTGATAGCCGGAGTTGACAACTATTTTGCAGGCCTGGAGGAATCTCATTTGTGAGATGGGATCAAGGCACTGGAAGACCGTTGGACCAAGTGCATTAAACTACAAGCAGACTACATTGAAAAATAAAAAAAGTTTCAGTGATGTAAATACTTTTTTTCTATTCCATTCCGAGAACTTATCAAACACCCTCGTAAAACTGTAACCAATACTATTTCTGATAACTTTAGGCTTTGAATGAATAATTGATACTGACGTATGATAGAAAGTAAACCAAAAATAACTCTTTTTATGTGATGGTGTGTACATTACCTTTTCACTCAAGAAAGACAAACTAATTGTTATGAAGCTTGACATTATACCAATATAAATACTCACTTGAAAGGCTTCACGCCTGAATGTGTTAACATATGTATCTTGAGATTTGACTTGTTCTGAAACATTTTTCCACAACGATCACAGGTACAAGCTCCAACTATATCTTTATGATGCACTTCCTTCATATGCCTTTGTAATGCAGCCCTTGAGCCAAGAAGCTTGAGACAAATCTTGCATTGGAATTCTCGCAGAACTTCCGCCATATCTAAGGACCAATCAAATGAATATGTTTAACATTGCATAGGGTGAGAGAATGAAATCCCTTTCCCAAGAAAATGAATTGATATTAAATTACCAGAGCATCAATCGAAAGAGAAACCTAAGCTTTTATAAGCCTTTAGAAAAACCAGTGGAATTCTCCATTTGGGAAAAATTATTCATACATAAAAATAAACACAATTTATTAAATTTTAATGTCCCATACGAAAATTATCTCATCACACAGTACAAGGTGCATTCAAGTTATAACACCTCCAATTTTTTTTCTCACTAACTAATCACACGAAAATTATGAAACTTGTGTCACTTCTCGACGTAATCTCCCTGCAGCCGTACACATTTTTCGCAACGTCGACGCCATGATTCCATGTCTGCTGTGAATGCTTCTTTGGAGTCTGTTTTGACCACTGGAAAATCGCTGATGCAATAGTGGCACGACTGGTGAATGTGCGGCTGTAGAGAGTGTCTTTAATCGTCGGAAACAGCCAAAAGTCGCTGGGAACCAGGTTGGCTGAGTAGAGAGCATGAGGAATGAATTCAAAGTTGTTTGCATGAAGAAACTGTTGTGTAACGTTCGCCCGATGTGCTGGTGCAGAGTCTTGGTGAAAGAGCACACATGCAGACTTTTCCAGCCATTTTTCGTGCAATGCTGGAAGGAGTTTCTTCTTCAAAACATCTTCATGGGATGCACCCGTCACCATGCTTCCCTTTGGGCCACAATGAGTAAGGATTACACCATCGCTATCTTAGAACATGGCCACCATCATTTTTTCAGCACTGGCACTTACCCGAAATATTTTTGGTGGCTGTGAATCTGTGTGCTTCCATTGAGCAGACTGGAGCTTCGTTTCTGGATTGAAAAACGGCATCCATGTCTCATCCATTGTCACAACTGACGAAAAGAAAGTGCCATTCATGCCTTCATCTCGCGTCAACATTGCCTGGCAACATGCCACACGCGCAGCCTCGTGATCATCTGTCAGCATTCGTGGCACCCACCTGAAGGACACTTTTCGCATTTTCAGGTCATCATGCAGGATTGTGTGCACAGATCCCACAGAAATGCCAACTGTGTAGGCGATCTGTTCCACAGTCATTCGGCGATCCTCCAAAACACGATTTTCCACTCACTTGATCATGTCATCAGACGGCTTGTCTGAGGCCAAGATTCTCTTGGTTTGTTGTCACATGCCTTCTTTGAACTGTCACACCCACAAACGCACATTAGACACTTCCATGACACCATCACCACATGTCTCACTTAACTAGCGATGAATTTCAATCAGTGTCACACCACGCAAATGGAGATAACAAATGATTACACACTGATCATGTAATGAAAACGTCGCCATTTTAAGTATACAAAAGAATCCTCACTCTCGCCGTTGCCACAAGACATTCTGCGTGACATACAATGCTGCCATCTCTGTCACGCATTAGCAAAGAGTGCCCGCTTACTTTAAAACAAACCGCATGCTTCTATCTGTTTCCAGTTCTGAGAAAAAAAAATTGAAGGTGTTATAGATTGAATGCATCTCGTACGTTCAACCAAGAAATGCCATCAACCAGTAGGGTTGCCATATGCCACAGATTTCGTGGAATGTCTGCAATTTTATGTTAAATTAAAATATCCCGGCTGAAAAGACAAAAGTCTGCAATTTTTACTACATTTGAACTCAAGTTAAACAAATTTAATATTTTTTGGGTGAGGCTATGGATGATAGTTGAGAATTTGTTGTCACATAAGAAATGGGTTGTCTTCGTTCATAATTACATTTCTAGTGAGCAGTACTGAATTGCTAAAAATTGTAAGATATTATTTCTCCACTCCTGGTCATAACACCAATGTAGAGAGAGTTTTTTCTTCATAAGTGCTCAGTGGACAGAAGAAAGGAATAGAGCAGGGGCCATGCCACCACCCAGGGCGGCAAAATCTTAAGACATGAACAACATATAATTTAAAATAGAGAGTTGAGGGTTGTTACACTACATCACTATGATATTCTTACTTGAACGCGTTTCGGGAGACGGCTTGTTTCCATCGTCAGCATTTTCTCTCAACTGATTTTTGCCAGTCATCGTCTGGGGGATGTGTGTGGTTTGTGGTGTTCTCTGGTACTGGGTTGATGAACCTCCAAAGGCTGTTGGGTGGCGGCAGTTCGAAATTCATTAGATGATTCCTGTGTTTGACAATATGTATTTTTTCCCAGATGTCCAATTCATTGCTGCTGTTGATCGGTTTTAAGAGTTTTATGTTTGGAGTGATATCATGGTTTGAAGACCAGAAATGATGTGCTACTGCTGATTTATCATATGAGATGCATTTACCAAAAGCAGCAAGATAAATCAGCAGTAGCACATCATTTCTGGTCTTCAAACCATGATATCACTCCAAACATAAAACTCTTAAAACCGATCAACAGCAGCAATGAATTGGACATCTGGGAAAAAATACATATTGTCAAACACAGGAATCACCTAATGAATTTCGAACTGCCACCACCCAACAGCCTTTGGAGGTTCATCAACCCAGCACCAGAGAACACCACAAACCACACACATCCCCCAGACGATGACCGGCAAAAATCAGTTGAGAGAAAATGCTGACGATGGGAACAAGCCGTCTCCCGAAACGCGTTCAAGTAAGAATATCATAGTGATGTAGTGTAACAACCCTCAACTCTCTATTTTAAATTATGACACATTACTGTTACCAGCTTCTAAATCTTCAAAATTAGTCAATGAACAAGATATTTGAAAATAGGACAGAATTACAAATCATGCTTGAATTCTTGCAACCTTCTGGAGATTGTCTTTTATGAAACTGGTGAACAACCAAGCGCCAGAGTTGGTCACTCTCATTGATGATGATTATCATCAAAAACACCCCACACGCGGCATATATTCCACTGTAAGCATTATGTTTATAAAGGGAGAGTTTCAAGCCACTATAGCTTTATCCCTTCCTCCTGGAGGTGGAAGCTGCAATAAATCTCTCATAGGTTGCAGTATGTGAGGTGTCCCCCTCCACTGTATGCTCTATACTCTATAATAAAGATGATTATTAACCAGTGCAATCGACCATCAAGTGTGTTTTCATTTTGGGTGTATTTTTAATCTTTTTTTTTATCTTTAGTTCAGAACAACCATGTTCATTCACCCATATATCACTTCTTAAGCTTTATTTATTGATCACCCATATATAGTGTAGTGTGTGTGTGTGTAAATGCATTATGGATAAAAATTAGGTTATGTTTAAAAGTGTGAGGGGAGTGGCACTTGCAATTATCACACGGGGTGGCAAAGCTCCTGCAGACAGCCCTGGAATAGGTTAACAATAGAACTAGTTAATGCTATGCTGCAAATACAATATAATATGAAAACTATAAGTTATAGTAAGTTTCATAAACTTATTGTGGACAACATCAAGTTCCTTTCTTCTGTTCCAGGTTCTGAGAAATACCACTGGTACTGCGATAGCAAATATTTGTTTTTACTTCACGCGTTGCCATCTTGTGACGTCACTCCTTGTTTGGTTCGTAGCTCCCTCTGGCGTAGCAATTTGTATCAATTAGTTTCCGAAAGAATTTAAAGTTTTGTATATTGTCCTCCGGCTAGCTGTTTAGGTCGACATTTAACTCTTGCAGGGTGTGAATCGGAAAGGAATCTTTTGTCCAGAAATTATACTGACGAAAAAATTGGTTTTATAATTTTTATTGCCGAACACGTTCACTAACACTTTTTACATATTAATCTGGATACTCGCCAAACTGAAACTGTTTGTAATAACTTCTTATTTATCACTTTTAACTCGCATACTTCAACTTTATGTAATTTTTTAAATGTATAATACTTTATAATAATTCTCGTAATTCTGCTGCGTGTAACTTGGCGAAATGAATGAACTGAGAGACCGACGTGTAGTGTGTTGAGAATTCTGTTGAACTGGGGGACAAGCTACCTCGAACCTACACTATTTATAGGCCTGCATCAAGATACGCCTAAAGATTATAAATGAACTGCTATTGGCTAATAAAACGCGCCAACATTAGCGTCTATTTTAATATCCAATGAAAACCACTAATACATATTGCTTTAGGAAACATTCTAGAAGCTTCTACCGAAAAGGCGCGAAACATTACGTAACTTCCTGGTTCCCGGTAATGATAAACAACTCACCCCATCGCTGCATTATTGCGTTATTGTTGACAGTTTCAGTAAAGCCGTATATTATTATTTACCAATAATAATTACAATGAATAAACCTCTGAAATCAATGTCACATAAAAATACATATTCATATTACAATCATTAATTACATTTAAGTAATTTGTGATACAAATTACCGTATCAGTACAAAAAGACTTAAACGTTTATACTGAATACATTTAATACATTTTTGATAATATGTGCTTACTTAAGGTAAAATACAATAAAGCAGTTCTTCCAAAACTATGGATTATTAATTAAATGCACATTTCTCCTACATTAGTGTTCCTTATTCTCAAAATTTAATTTCCTTAAATCGTTAAACTAAGGGTGAAAAATGGCTGGTTTTGGATTATCAGATTATGGCAATCCTATCTATAAGCCACAGGAGGAAATGCAGCAAGGAGTCTAGGCTGATGATGGAGACAACAGTCTCAAAATATGCTTCAGTAAGTTTTTGGTGAAGAGAGTGAAGCTAGAGTAATTAAGATTTCAATTTGTGCGTGTAAATGATACTGTAATGTTTATTAAATGTTGAACAGGTTAATCAAGATGTTAAATAGTAAAGTAATTATTGCTTTGAATTCTGTATATATATAAATAATGTGAAAAATTTTACAAAATCTATTGTAATTTTGTAATCACTTTAAATGATGACAATAGGTGCTTTACAGGTAAGTGTCCTAACTATGGCATGTCAATACTGTAAACTATCATTTTAACTGACTTATCTTTCAATTAAGGATAAATTCCTCTACAGCGTTTTATAGTACAAGGCATGTTTTTAAAGTAAGCACCGATAATGTTTTAAAAAATAACAAAACACTATTTTCCAAATACTTTATTATCATTCATTACCTTACACTACTTCTCCACTTAGTAGTCACTGCCGTTATTCAGGCACTAGTTTTTAACATAACGGGAAACTAGTTTTTATATGCCTTCGTCAAACAATGATGCCATCTGTGATGAAAGCCAAGTTTGCATTTCTGTTTCACAACATCATTGTCATTGAAATGTTTCCCGCCAAGGAATTTCTACAGATGAAGAAACAGATAAAAATAGCTTGGTGCCAAATCCAGACTGTAGGGAGGTGGTCAAATTGTTCCCAACCAAATGATGCAACCAGATCTTGAGTTTGTTTGGCTGTGTGTGGATGGGCATTGTTACTCATTATTGTTTCCACATAAACCTCACACAATTTAAGATGAATGTTTGCTGGCATAACATTTCAAAATGCTCTAACAACAGGAAAACACAAAGTGACATTGCTCACAGCTGCGTCTGGCTTCCTAATGAATGGAGAAGCTGGTCACACATGCTCAAAATTGCAAACTGTAGCACTGCAGCGGCAAAACATTAAAACAGTACTTACTTTAAAAACACGCCTCGTATCATTTACGAGCTACATTAAGAATGCATTAAAGTTATTTACATACATGAGCATACATTTAAGCTATTTACTGTTTTCTTTATTGTTTTCTATTCATTTCTACCAGTTTGTACAGTTCTCTGTAGTTGTTTGAGGCAACAGCTAGTTTTGTGTTGCATATAAACAAACTACAAGTGATGCTTTCACTAGAAGAACCAACTCAGTGAATCTGAGTGAGTCAGGACACATATTTGCTGGAATATGTTTTGGTTTTACTTTCCCAGCCTGCAACCAGAGAGTACTCTAGTGGCTGTTTCATATCATGGTCAACATGAATAATTTCTACAGAGAAGAGTCTAATATGCACAATATAGATCTAATATGATGTTCTTGGGAATGGGAACAAGAGAGAGAAAATTTTAACGTCTCCTTTCCCATTCCCGGAAACTGGAAAAGCTTCCTGTTAATTGTGATACTCACATTGTGATACATGTATTTTAATTTTGTCATTCTCCTTCTGATTCCCATTCTTTGCTATTGTGAACCAGCCTTTACTAGACATAAAATAACATATATGACTTGTATACTCACCACTATGCATACGTTTGATGTGTACTTTCAGCTTCTGAGGTTGGCAAAACTTTCTGCCACAGAAATCGCATAGAGGCCTTGTTCGCTGGGGGTTAGAAGCACAGCCATATGTACGATGCATTTCCAGGTAGTTGAGTCGTAAAAAAAACTGTACAAACAAAATAAAATTTCCATAATAACCAGAAAAAATTTGTTAGGAATTTCTGAAAGAAAGGAAGAAAGAAGGAAAAATATAAAATTTCAAAAAAATAAAACATTTTGACATTTATTATTGATTGTGATCAAATTTACGTTGGAAGACGTGAATACTGTAACAAAGTATTCAAAAGAGAAAGAATGTTTACTATAATGTCTTTGTATTTATATAGAGTAATCTGTTTGACAGAAATGCACAAAACTAACAGGTGTAAATTGGACTTGCACCAGAATAGTTCTTCTTCTTCTTTATCTGTTTAACCTCCTCTTATGTAGGACTTACACCCCCCAGAACTTGCAGGCGGGTGTCAAGGAGCAGACACTCATGGATCAGACAGAATATCCAGGATGGGTGATCAGCCCGATGCCTGGTATGGGAGGGAGGAAGTAGATGAAATGAAATGATGGTGAAATGGATGAAAGGAAAGGTGATGATGGAGCAGTTGGTGGAATGAATGGCAGGGGAAACCGGAGAACCCAGAGAAAACCCGCCCAGGCGCCGCTTTGTCTACCACAAATCCCACATGCGGGTCCCTGGGATTGAACCCGGGCCGCCTCGGTGAGAGGCGAGCGGTCTAACCACTCGGCCACGGCGCCGCCCAACCAGAAGTTATAATATAAAATCCGTAAATAAAGATCCTTTTGTAATTGGTGTATATATATGCACAATAAACTGCCAAATGAAGTAAAACGTGAAAGCAACAGCATTAGATTTAAACAAGGTGTAAAAAAAAAAATCTCTTAAGCAATCCTGTATATAATATTAATGATTTTCTGACCTACTGTAACTTTCAACTTTTGTTTATTTTCTTTATACTTGGCAATACTCAAAACTGAGTCTGTATGCAATTTAATGATTTTATAAACTAACTGTAATTTTTCAGTTTGTTATTTACTTTGTACTTGACAATGCTCAAACTTGTAGTTGAGTCTATGGGCAATAAATTATTGTTATTGTTATTGTTATTATTATTATGACATTAATGTGGTGTCAGTAATGCTAGCAGCATGACAGCTTTTACCATAGCAACAGCTCTGCCGTGCTCACTTGTTTTTCCAACTGCAGCGCTTATGTCAGACGTCAACTCTTGAAAACAGATGTATAGCTCATTTTTGCTATGTCTTAATATTACTAGCAGTTTTCTGTTTGTAAGAATTTATCACTTAAATAAAAATCTTACGCATAATACACTTTCATACAACCTTCTTTAACCATAAAAGAATATGCACACCTTTTTGCAGTACTGGCACTGGTATGCACCTTTGCCATCATGCATCTCTGCTGCATGCTTCATGATGTTCTCTTTTCCCAGTACAGCCGTCCCACAGACCTTACAATGGTACTTGCGAATGGTAAGGCTAAAATTGGGGTCATGAAAGACAGTGCAGTGCATCCGATAATACAGCGGATGGGAAAATCTTAAATTGCAGCCACCACAATCTGAAACACAAATGGTACGCATTCTAGAACAAATTTAAACATTTGATTTTACACCATAAATAGCAGACAATAATTAAATGCTTAAGTTTCTTATAGGTTATCACATATGTAACATTTAACAGTATGGTATGCAGAGGACCATGGTAAACAATGATGGTTTGTGACACAATTACAGTCTTGGCACTGCATTTTTGGCCCTGATGTTTCATGAAGGTAAACACAGAGGGTATATATCAATATTACAAACCTATAACATCAACAGCACTTTTAAATTCTACAGTAAATAAACGTATTTTGCTGCATTTTAGATTAGATTAGTTTCGTCAACCATAGGAACACGAATTAATAATATATAACAAATATAAGAACAAATAATAAATGCATACAATTAATTACAAAATACAGTTGAATTACATAACCTAAATGAGGTCATAATTATTAAAAATCTGATGTATTGCATTCATAGACTTTCTCTACCCTCTGTCACTTATTAATGGGTATACATATTATTCTTATGAAAGATTATTTTCCTATCTACTTTATTTTAATCAAGATAAACCTTTGCGGAAATAGCTACATTACACATTTCATTATAGAGACAAAGAGAAATGTTTAAGTATTGGATGCTGCACATGGGTCTTAAAATTCCCTACACTTTCCATGCAGTTGCGAGAAACAGCTGAAAATTCACGGGACATAAAAAAAGAATGACAAGTATTGAACAACTCAAACCATTAATAATGGATATCTCAAAAATGGCTGATGTGACAAAAAAAAAGTTATTTGAATTGAATTGTGTTATTTAAATAGCTCTGCATTTTTTGCATACTACATTTTTGTCTATCAATTAATGTTTACCAGTTATGCAAGAATACAAAAAATTCCTTCCAAATGAAGAGGACTTCACAGGCTATTCCCGGAAAATTCAAGACATACATTTTATTTGTTATGTAAATATTATTATATGGTATTTTAATCAAAATCATAGGAGCCATTTTTGGGAAATAAAAAAATGTTGTTAAATGCTCCATGTAAAGGGTAGTTTGGGGTGGGAAGATTTTTTTTTTGAAGATCTTTGTATTGCATCACTGAAAGGTACTAAACTTAAATACCCAGTTTGGTTTATCCGACTTTTTGTCTTTGAGTTATGCTGTTCATAATTCAAGGACCTTTTTCTAAAAAAGTTCTTTTTGGATTCAGAGGTCCTCAAAAAATGTATTTCTGGTGAAATCTTGGCATCAAATTTTTGGGTGGAATACAATACCTTCTCTACTTACTATGTACCTTAACACTAAACCTTGAGGAACTCCACAAGATACACAGAATGGAAGGTGACCTATGATCATCCTTGAACAGGATGACTCTTGTAATGAATAGAACAAAAAATCTTAGTGCAGTTTTGCTGTTTTTAAAGAGTTTTTGAGAAAAAAGCAAAAATTGCTTAATATTAACTCTATCTTAAAAAAAGATTTTATGAAACTTAATTACTTTTTCAAATATTTCTTAGAGGAGATTGAAAGATAAATATTATCTGCATGTTTAAATCAATTTTAAATTAAAACAATTCATACTCTTACTATTATTATAAGCTTTCAAAATTAAACAGCCCATTATCAGTTTTCAGTTAACAGTAACATTATATGTTACAAAATGGCTCACTTTACTAATGCTGAGTATGCTACTCATTTAAACACATGTGAATCACATCATAATGCAGCAGCTGTAGCAAGAATTTATCGAGAAAGGTTTCCAAATAGACGAGCACCACATCATAGGATATTTGTTTTCATCTGTCAAAGACTTCTAGATACAGGAAGTGTATCTCAAGTGGAAGGAGTTGGTAAAAGAAATGTTGCGCAAGAAGAAGAAATCCATCACTTTGTGGAAGAAGATCCTGGAAGCAGCAACCATGGTACAGATAGCACTATTGGCATATCCCACTCGACTGTTTTGAGAACATTAAAAGAAGAATTGCTACACCCTTATCATACTCAGTGCATCCAGTATCTCTCTGAAGCAGATTATACACCAAGGTAGCATATTCCAAATGGTTTCTTCAATAAGGAGAGAACTTTCCCCTTAATATTATTGCAATGAATGAAGCAACATTTACCAGAAATGAGTAATAATTACCACAATGCACACACCTGGACTTATGACAATCCGCACACAATAATACAAGACATCTTTCAGCATAGATTTTCTGTGAATGTTTGGGCAGGAATCATAGGAAACAGATTAATCAGTCCATGGATTCTTCCTCAGGTTTTGAGAGGAGCCATCTATCTCCAGCTTCAAGAAACATTACCAGTTCTGCTTGAGGATGTTCCCTTGGCAGTAAGAAATTATATGTAGCTATTACATGACGGTGCACCTTCACACATAAATAGAGCCATGTGTGGTCATCTACACAACACTTATGTAGAACACTGGATTACTCAGAATGGATCAATAAGATGGCCACCAAGATCGCCAGATCTAAATCCAATTGATTTTTTTCTTTAGGGTGATATGAAAGCTCATGTATACATTACAGAAGTGCCTCATGTGGAAACGTTAGAAGAAAGAATACTTTGAGCAGTGGAAGAACTAAAAAGCAACCTGGACAAACTTTGTAGAGTGCAGCAGAATTGTAGAAAATGTTGTGGAGCATGTGTATTGGTGAGGGGTGCACGTTTTGAACAATTTTTCTAAACATTAAAAAGAAATTTTCATTGATTTTCTGTTGTTGTCTTACTTTAATTATTCACAGAGTTTTATAATTCACAAAGAAAGGAAGCATAATCTTATAACTTGGGTTTCTCAAGCTTTTATTTAATTTTATAAATAAGTGCTCCTATTAATAATTTATGTAATATTATAAATGCTTCCTCAGTTCCATATTCCGTAAGATATTTAGGTTATGTTACAATCATGTGTAGTTTTCTGTTTATTTGTATACCACAAGTGTTTATTTGTTTGTTGCCATAGCAGCAGAAGCTGAAGAATTAAAAGTTAACCTGTTGAATGTAAAGTGAACCTGTTGACTTTGCTGTGTTGTAATGTTGTGCAAAATAAAATAGTAATTATCTCAATGGAAAGCTTTATGCAAAATGTTTATTAAGCAAAAACACTCAAAATAACGTGCTCTTTCATAGTTTAAAAGAATGATCATAAGTCACCTTCCACTCTGTATATTCTTTCACACAAGGCATGTGTAAGACAAGGATGTAAAGGTAGAATAAGACTGAAAAATTCAATACCATAACCAAGATTTGAAACACGGATTTTCCAGTTTCCATCCAGTTACTCTAACCACCTGAACTACCATGGCAACATGCCAGCACAACATTAAATTCTCCACTGACTAATGCAAGAAATCTGCAGAAATCTGTTTATTAAGGAAAACACTCTATTGTATCATGGTATGCATACCAAACATTATGTTAATTATAAATAATTCTAGTGATATGTATCTACAGTAGGCACAATATGGATTTTTATAGAACTACAGCGAATAAAAAGAAAATCAATACTGATCTCTACATCTTAGATAGTAATTGTACATATGCTACCATAAAAAATTAGGTCTGTACAAAGGAATGTTTTTAAAAAAAATCTAAAATTAAGCATCCTCCACAACTGCCTGTATAAAATTGATGAACTTGTAACTAAATTGTTTTACTTTTTAATCACGCTACATTCAAAATGATAACTAAATAGTATAAAAATTGTAAATAGCTTAGCTTGACAATGTTAGATCTCTTGTACAAGTCTGTTGAGAATATAATAAAACTATTACTATTATTATTAAGATAATTCCACTTACTTGTTTTCTCCATCTTTTTTTTTGACCAGGTTGTTGCAGTATCATCTGCCCAATACAGCAGTTCCTCACCTTCTGCAATGTCAACAACTGTGACAAAATACAATTCTCCATGCCGTACTATTGGCACCAAATTACGCTGGTCCCTGACAGGTGCTGGCCTCACATATCTCAGCCAATTAGAGCAATTTGGATCAAACGTGCTCAGGTACAGCCTTTCTTTTTCAGAAAACACCTGCATCAAACATAATGCTTTAATTATCTTGCAAACTGTATGATTTATTATACACACATATTTTATTAATGTTCAATAAGGCGTTATCGAAATACTTCTTTCACATTAATACATGTGGAGTAAAGATTGGAAAAGAGATTCAGAACTGCACAAATTTGGATCAAGATGAGGATTCAAACCACGGTTTTTTGGTCTTCCATGTGAACGCTCTCACATTCAGAGTTATTTGCAATATATACTTAACCTTCCATAGAACCTCTCTGCAAAAAAGGAGTCTTGCATTTCAGTGTACAAACTAAGTGTTCTCTTACTAAGTGTATAAAAAATACAGAACAGTATCATGTGTTTATATCAAAAGATTTTTTTACTGCATTTATGCAATTGGTGAATATTCAAAATTTAATACATATCCATCTACAGTGCGGTTGTTTTAAGTTGAGGCCACAGACCAACTATATACGTAGCACGCTGATCTTCAGTGACCTCGGTATTTTTCTGATGCGCAACTGGCAGTGCATGATACGTTCAAGGTTATCTTTATCAGCTGTGTTCATGCTGTAAAGAGAGTTGTGCATCAAAGTTGAAGGTTTATTCAAGACATATGTGCTGTATGTGATTTGCTTAAGAGTGTTAATGTTATTAGGCCTGTCAACAAATTCATGCTTGAATAACAAATGTTTATGTATGATACATACACAAAAACCAAATCATGTAGACATTCCAGGAGAAATTTTCTAGTATTCCAGTTCCAGATAGGGAAACTGTTAGGCGTCTGGTTAAGAAGTTTAGGACAACAGGATCACTAAACCTAAGAAACAAAAACAAGATGTTCTAAAGGAGAAAAGAATTGATGAAATTGGTGCATCTATTTGTGGGGTACCCTAAGAAATAAAGTTTATAGTAATAATCCCCACACCATATATGAACTTAAGGACAATATAAAAACAGAAAATAAGAACATTACGCAAGAAATTATGTGTGTGAATGGCAATTTCATCGAAGATGCCAGGAATGTATTCACGCAGAATGGACTTCACTTATAACAAGGTTAGTACTCATTATAGTGCATGTTACTCTCACTTGTAAGTAAGTAACACAGGAGTTATGGAATGAAAAACCCCCAGTGTAATATACAGTGTGCGAAGCATGCATACACACAATTTGTGGCCTCACCATAAAATGACTACACCATATATAGGCATTGAAATGTATATTTTAATTTGCATTTGGGATATGATATGTCTAATATTTGAATTTACCTTGAAGGTTTACAGGGGTACGTAAATCAGAGGAGAGGGTGTAATGCATGTACAGGTATGTTGGAATGTGGCACAAGTGGTAAGAGTGTTGGCATGGAGAGCTAAAGATCTGAGATTTGTGTCCCAGCCATGGTGAAAGAACAATCCTCAAAGCACAAAATATTTTTTTCTGTTGAGATAAGCATTCATAGACTAAAATGCTGTTACAGCTTTTAATACTTTTTTTTTTACACAGAGAATTCCTCCTAAGAGGGTGACATTTATACCCCTTCCATCCAGTATACACTAATGAAGTTGATTTTGTCCTAATGAGGAGAGCAATGATAGTTCCTGAAAGCTTGGCAGCAGGATCATCAACATTTTCCTAGTTAGTTGCCTGAGAAGAGTTTTATGCATAAACATCAAAGTTGGGGTTACATGCTTGCCAACTTCCTGAAATTGAAACCCATAAAACTTTTCCTCACTCAGCAAAGCATAATAATTTTGCAATGGCATATAAGTTTAGAATGTGTAAACAGTAGAGTGCTGTAAATTTACAAAAATTCCAGTACAATAAACAGCAATTCCATTTTATAAGAATCCTTGAAGACCTGATAGTACTACTTCTTTCTGTCGCACACGCTGAAGTTCTTCCTGGTACCACAGATAAGTATTAAACGCTAGCAAAGAACACCACTTCCTAGGCTGTACACAAATTTTCAGTCCATATTTTACGATTCATACCATGAACTATAACCAAAATGTCACAAATAAGATACATAATAGTTTACAAGGAAAGGATGACCTTACAATTCACATCATCCATTACTACACCCAAATCTTAAACATATGCATGACTCAGCAAAATCTAAGAAGCAAAAACAGCTGGTGGAAAGGATCCTAAAAAATAATGGAGTTAATGGAATGGGGGATATATGGGGGCTGGAGGAAAGAAATACAAGCAGCTTGATACGGTAATTTGTATCACAAATTATTTAAATGTAAATAATGATTGTAATATGAATATGTATTTTTATGTGACATTGATTTCAGATGTTTGTTAATTGTAATTATTATTGGGAAATAAGTTTATACGGCTCTACTGAAACTGTCAATAATAACGCAATAATGCAGCGATGGGGTGAGCTGTTTATCATTACTGGGAACAAGGAAGTTACGTAATGTTCGCGCGTTTTTTCCGTTGAGAACCTTCTAGAATGTTTCCTAAAGCAATATGTATTCGTGGTTTTCATTGGATATTAAAATAGACGCTAATGTTGGCGCGTTTTATTGGCCAATAGCAGTTCATTTATAATCTTTAGGCATGTCGAGGAGTGGGAATATATAAATCCAGGTCCGAGGTAGATCGCCCCTCAGTTCAACAAAATTCTCAATACCTTGCACGTCGGTCGCCCAGTTCATCAAAATTTCTAGCACGCTGTCTTCAGTTCGCCATAAGTTACGCGCAGTAGAATTACGAGAATCTAAAGTATTATACAGTTAAATATACACAAAGTTGAAGTACGTGAGTTAAAAGTGATAAGTAAGAAGTTATTACAAACAGTTTCAGTTTGGCGAGTATCCAGATCAATATGTAAAAGTGTTTGTGAACGTGTTCGGGCAATAAAAGTTATAAAACCAATTTCTTCATTAAGTGTAATCTCTGGATAAAAGATTCCTTTCCGATTCACAACCTGCACAGAGATAAATTGATACGGTAATTTGTATCACAAATTACTCAAATGTAAATAATTTATTTTTAATATGAATATGTATTTTTATGTAACATTGATTTCAGAGGTTTAATAATTGTAATTATTATTGGTAAATAATAATATACGGCTCTACTGAAACTGTCAACAATAACGCAATAATGCAGAGAGGGGGGTGAGTTGTTTATCGTTACCGGGAACCAGGAAGTTACGTAATGTTTCGCGCCTTTTCGGTAAAAAAAGCTTCCAGAATGTTCTCTAAAAGAAATATGTATTAGTGGTTTTCATTGGATAGTAAAATAGACGCTAATGTTGGCGCGTTTTATTAGCCAATAGCATTTCATTTATAATCTTTAGGTGTATCTTGAGGCAAGCCTATAAATAGCCATGCTCGAAGTTGATCGCCCTGCAGTTATACAAAATTCTCCGTACACTCCACGTTGATTCCGCAGTTCAACGGAATGTCGCCAATCAGTCCTTCATTTCGTCATAAGTTACACGTAGCAGAAGTACGAGAAATCTTATAAAATATTCTACAGTTAAATATACAAAGTTGAAGTACGTGAGTTAAAAGTGATAAGAAGTTATTACAAACAGTTTCAGTATGGCGATTATCTAGATAAATCTGTGAAAGTGTTAGTGCACGTGTTAGACAATAAAACATTATAAAACACATTTCTTCACTAGTAATTTTTGGATAAAAGATTCCTTTCCGCTTCACAACCTGTAAGAAAAACATGCCTACCCAGATCAGATGATAGCTAGCCGGTGGACATTTAAAACTGATACAAATTGCTACGCCAGAGGAATCTACAAACAGAACAAATGAACCAACCAACGTATGACGTCACAAGAATGGCTTCTACCAGCACTGAGGTAAACAAACAAGGTAACTAATACCGCTTCAAATTGGCTACCACAACGTGGGGCTAACTATAAGATCTTCAAGATATAATAATTTACGTAAAAAAAAGAATACGTAAGCTATACCTCTTTCAAAATGTTCTACCAAGATAAGATGATAGCTAGCCGGAGGACAATATACGAAACTTAAAAATTATTTCAAAAACTGATGCAAATTGCTAACGCCAGATGGAGCCACGAACCAAACAAACGAGTGACGTCACAAGATGGCTTCAACACACGTGATGTAAACAAACCTTTGTAAGAATCTCATCGCAAATTGCCGCACCAACGTTGGGGCTTAAAACATATACAATTTGTTCTCTTGCATATTGGCGCCCAACGTGGGGCTGACAAATACAATAACATATTACTTAAACAAGCATAATTCCGTTGCAAATTGGCACCCAGAACGTGGGGCAGAGTGACCAGGAAAGGAACAAGATCACCAGGAAAGGATCAGAATTAACCAGGAAGAAGTGAGATGACCAAAGGGGCGAATGCAGCAGTGAAATGATCTACAAGACGCAGATTCCAGAAACAACAAAAGGATGTCGTTCATGGATGACTACACGGATGATTGGACATCGTAATTCCGAGATTACAAGGCAACAGGGTAATTCAACTACAAAAACATCGAGACAACGTAGATTCATCACAACACAACGCAGAAGCGACATACAAACCTAGGAGAATGGGGCAGAACGCTGGACATCAAAGCTACATCAACAGACAGCATCACAAAGGTCAGGTGATTGTAATTTTTTTTTAGAAAACAAAAACAATGGCTACTAGTAATACAGAAGAAATAATGATGGAAGGGGATAGTGTAACAGTGAGCTGTAATTCAATACAGGGTACAAAAAATAGCGTAAACAATATAGTATTGGAGAAAAAAAATGTTAGTGCAGAAAATCAGAATAGAATAGCAGGAAATGTTAATCTTGATGCTAGTATAATGATGGAAGTGCTAAATATGTATAGGGAAATGTGGAAAGATTTTGGTAAGAGTATTGTAGATCAAGTAAGGGAAGATATGCAAAAGAGTTATGAGAAATTAGGACAAAGATTAACTCAGAGGATGAGAGAAGCTATAAACAAAGATCATAGGGAATTGAGGGAAGATATTCGTAGGAGCTTTGAACAAAACAGAAAAGATATTGGTAGGAGTAAGGAGGTAGTAGAGCAAAAAGTAGATCAAAGCAGTGAAGAAATTGAAAAGAAAGTTACGAAGCTAGATAGTAGTATGCCAGAAATGAAAGATGAAAATGAGGAAGTAATAGTAAGTGAGATAGGAGAAATTTCAAAGAAAATGTCAGATATGAGCAGGGAAATAGGTAACAAAGAAAGTGAGATTAATACTAAAAGTGAGGTTAATGTAGAATGCACAGAGTTAGGAAATCCAGTGAGTAATATTTCAAGTGAGATAAGAGAGATAAAGGAGGTTAGGAATGTAGATGTAAATGAGGCGCAAGTTAATTTCAGAGGGGAAATATCAGAAATACAAAATGAGTCAGTAATGCAAAGAAATAAATTGTGCCAAGATATTCAAAATGAAAACTCCAGTCCAGTACAGTTTAGTACAGATTTGTCAGAGTATTCTCAAGTTATAAAGATAGCAGATGAATTGAAAATGAAAGTTGTTAAAAGATGTGTAGTTCAAGAAACTGTAGATTGCTTTCAAATGTTATCATGTGATGAAATTTCATATGAATACAAGAGGTTATTCATTAACAAAATTTTGAAGGTTAGGATACGGCTACGAGTAATGTTTAGCCACACACAATTTGATCCAGGAGGGTAAATAGCAATGAGATGTAAAGTAAATGCTGGATAGTTAAAGATGACTTGCAGAGAAATGTATTGGAACGTAAGAGGGTTAACTAAATATATATATATATATATATATATATATATATATATATATATATATGTCATGAGAAAACCAGAAATAAATCCAAAAAAAAAAAAAAAAATAGAAAAATAAAAAGAAATAAATATTTAAAAAAAAAAAATTAAATTTTTTCTGTAACTATAACAGTATTTGAAAATTAAGAATGCAAAGATTGAAACTTAATATGATATTAAATTAAAAGTACGTAAATACAATTCCAAAAGTATTGTTAAAATAATAAAAAAAAAACAAAAAAAAACAAATACTTATGTAGCAAACAGAAAATGTGAAACAGTACTTAGATTTAAGAGATGTAAATATTTGTGTAGAGGGTAAATATTTTGGTAAATATGTATAATAATTACAAAAAAATCTTAAATGTATAAAGTTTTGTCAACAACTTGAAGTAAACAATTTGGTAGCAGTGATTAAATAATTTAGGGTACAGTATTTGCTATAAAAAAAAAAAATTTTTTTTGTGATATCAGATTAATATCTAAATTAATTAAACCAGAGCCAGTAAGTAGTGGCGAGATAAAACATATGTCGTGTGTTAAATGCGTGTGAAGTGTTAAGTGAAAGTGATAGCGTGTGTTCCAAGATTTAGGAGACTAAAAACACAATTATAAAATTTCCAAACAAGTTATAAATATTTATAATTATGTTTCTAGTGGGGCATATGATACGGTAATTTGTATCACAAATTATTTAAATGTAAATAATGATTGTAATATGAATATGTATTTTTATGTGACATTGATTTCAGATGTTTGTTAATTGTAATTATTATTGGGAAATAAGTTTATACGGCTCTACTGAAACTGTCAATAATAACGCAATAATGCAGCGATGGGGTGAGCTGTTTATCATTACTGGGAACAAGGAAGTTACGTAATGTTCGCGCGTTTTTTCCGTTGAGAACCTTCTAGAATGTTTCCTAAAGCAATATGTATTCGTGGTTTTCATTGGATATTAAAATAGACGCTAATGTTGGCGCGTTTTATTGGCCAATAGCAGTTCATTTATAATCTTTAGGCATGTCGAGGAGTGGGAGTATATAAATCCAGGTCCGAGGTAGATCGCCCCTCAGTTCAACAAAATTCTCAATACCTTGCACGTCGGTCGCCCAGTTCATCAAAATTTCTAGCACGCTGTCTTCAGTTCGTCATAAGTTACGCGCAGTAGAATTACGAGAATCTAAAGTATTATACAGTTAAATATACACAAAGTTGAAGTACGTGAGTTAAAAGTGATAAGTAAGAAGTTATTACAAACAGTTTCAGTTTGGCGAGTATCCAGATCAATATGTAAAAGTGTTTGTGAACGTGTTCGGCAATAAAAGTTATAAAACCAATTTCTTCATTAAGTGTAATCTCTGGATAAAAGATTCCTTTCCGATTCACAACCTGCACAGAGATAAATGTTCTACCAAGATAAGATGATAGCTAGCCGGAGGACAATATACGAAACTTAAAAATTATTTCAAAAACTGATGCAAATTGCTAACGCCAGATGGAGCCACGAACCAAACAAACGAGTGACGTCACAAGATGGCTTCAACACACGTGATGTAAACAAACCTTTGTAAGAATCTCATCACAAATTGCCGCACCAACGTTGGGGCTTAAAACATATACAATTTGTTCTCTTGCAAGCTTTTGGGAAGAGGTAAGAAACGGAGTGGAAGATATAGAATGACATGAGATATGGAGAAATCTTGAAGATAAAAAATCATTAAGATTTTATAAATTGATAAAGATGGAGTGGGGAAGAGAGAGGTACCTTGATTGCTGTAATAGACAAGAAAGGAAAGGTTTAGCGTGGATGAGAAAGGGATCAATGTATTTAAGAGGGATGAGAGGCAGTGGAAGAGATATATGCGAGTTGTATGGAGGAAGAGAAACTACAGAGCACTATATGACAGAATGTAAGGAATTAAGGAGCTGGAGGGGAAAAAGTGTGGGAGAAGAAATGGGAAAATATGGATAAGAAAATAGTAGCTATAAAGATGCTGTCAGGGAAAGAAGAAAAGAAAATCAAGGGCATGGGAGAATTTTTAAAGAAGGTAAAGGAAAAATGGTCTAGAAGAGTAAGAGAGGCAAGGGCCACTCAGTGAGCGATAAGGCCTGGGAGCCAAGCAATCTGAGTGGCTCAATAAGAAAACAAGCACCAGACAAATTGTACAAAAGATGTAGGTTTACGAGCGATATATATAATATATATTGTATAAAGAATTGTAAACCAAATTGTAAAACAAATTATACAATAAATTCAATTCATACTACTGCTGGTTATCATTACAGGCCCGATAAAAACAATGTTAAGTTCTGGCCTATCATAGCACTGTACATTATTAGCGCGGTACATTCCAGCTGTAATGTTAAGTTAGTGAGAAGTCTTACATTATTATAAACATAATTACAATATAATCCAATAGAAATTAATGCTTTGTCATATCCATGGTTAAAATCTGCAACACCAAATCAGCCCAAAAACTGTAAAAAAAGAAAAAGTCATCCACTGCTGTAGTCGTAAAAGTGGAAATTTTATGGGCAAACCATAAAAATTGGCAAATATGGTGTTATCTAAAAACCTTTGAAATAATTCAAATTAACTTTACACATTAAATAATAGCAATGAATGCTCAGTGACATTATTCAAATTATGATAATTCATACAGCCTACAACAGTTATACATGACGACTCAAAAACTTCTGAATATGTTTCTTACAGTCTCCATCACAAATGAAGGTGGTGGATGATAACTGCAGGGGGGGAAGGGGAAGTTTGCAAGCATGTTGTGAGAACTGGAGAAACACATTATTTGTTGTTTAATGTTAATGCACTATATAATTATTAGAGCCTGGACATTAGGTAAAAAGCCTTTATTATTGAGTTGTTGTTGTTCACCAATGGCACTGGGGATTAATTGATGTACATCATTTTCCCTCTGGCTTCCCAATTTAAAGTCTGTAAGTTATCACTTTTAAGGCCTTTGCATTTGGCGAGATGCTGTTTGTTCAGGATGACATCTTCTTCACAGAGAGTGCACTTGGTTGTAGGTAGGCATCGTATCTTTTAGAAATGTTCTGCGAGGCAATCGTGGCCAGTTGCCATCCTAAATAAGGCCACTGCAGTCTTCCTTGGCATTTTTTGTATATCAACTAGATCTTTAATAGTCTTATAATCTTTATCCTTTAATTTATCTTCTTCATCAAGTCTCTGCTGTCTTTTGAAATGTTGTTTAATGTTATTTAATTGTTTATTTATTTCTATTTGCCCTACAAGTTTTATTTGTTGTATTGCACCTTTCTTTGCTAATTGATCCGCATGTTCATTGCCCAAAAGTCCAACATAAGCTGGGATCCATTGTAGAGTGACATGATTTCTAGGTTCAACTGCTTTAATTAGGCTTCCTATTTCTTTAATATTTCTTGTTGTTTTATTATTGTAATTTACTATTCCATCTATGGCTGATTTTGAGTCCGATAAGATGACTATTTTTTGTTTTATGTATGGTCTATATAAAATGTTATGTAATGCTACTTTTATAGCTGTTAATTCTCCATCATAGTGGTTTGACATTTCATCTAATGTTAGATACTGTGCAAAATGTTTACAGTATACTCCTGCACCGGCATTTTTTTTATTGATGAGGGATCCATCTGTGTATATTTGGAGCCATTCTTTTTCTGGGTATCTTTCATTTTCCGTAGCTATTGCTATGGCTCTCATTTCATCTGTATATTGTTTGGTAATATATAAACAGTTACGTAGATATAATCATATTTTGAGGTATGTGTATGTGGAAGGGATAGAACCAATTTTATGTTGTCTATTTTGCCTTCTTAAGATCTAGCTGCCTATTTGAGTTATAAATGCTAAGTTTTATCTTTTTTAAATAAACTTTTTTTCAATTTATTTTTAATATTTCTATTACATTTGGAAAACTCTAGCTGATGGACACCACTTGGAAGTTCCTTACATTGGAATGTGAGGATCTTTTAAAGTTTGCTCTCTGCTAAGGGTTCAGCATTTCTCTCTGAAAGTGTGTTGCCCACCATCAGGAAGTATTGTAGCAAAAACATTTTGATGAATAGTGATGGTCGGTTACTGTCACGTGAAAGAATACATATTATTTAGTTACAATGCCTAAATTCAGTGAACCATTGAAAAGTAAACTTCATGCCTAAGTTAGTGAATTTGGTGCCCATGATGGCAGAGGCAGATGCAGAATTCATTTAGGGATGGGCTAACATGTTTTGAAAGAAGCCTTACCAATGAAAAAATGCAGTCAGTAATACATTTTCATTTCTAAATTTTCAAACATCAAATAAGTGACCCATAAATTATACTTCGGATGCAATCTTTGAAAAAACTTATGAAATTACTTATTAAATAAAGATGTCTTTCTAACGAAATATTTAAATAGATTGATTGTTCAGTTTTACTTTAAGATATTGATTCTCGTTTAATACTAAATAAAACAGAAATAGTGTTTATTTTGGCTTTATGAAAGCAACAGTATTTGTATGTCTTTTTCTATATTTAAGAGGGGCGCTGTAGCCCCTGTTAGTCTCTGCCGGTGTTCCCTATGACTGATTGAACAGTATTATTATGTAAGGTTTGTAAAAAGACAGTTAATCATGAAGAAAAGTATTTTATCAATCAACACATGTTAACAACTAAGCACAAATCTGCTCACTTCAGAGAGTGGTGACATTAAAATCGGGCTATTTCCAACAGCCCTTGCCATATCTAGCAGACAGTCACAGTTTTCATTAGACTTGTGAAAATCATTAGTTGGTGCTGGAGAGAATGTTTACAGCACTACCTGGAATAGTAAGCCAGCAGCGAGAGGGAGAAGGTTGTGTAGCGGAGCAAGTACAAAAGAACACAAAAAAATGGGAGTGGACGTTCAAACGTACTGATGCAGATAGAATGTTCTGTAAAGAGCTATTGGGGTTACCAAAATCAGCACCAGGGGAAGTAGCGTTAGTGGAATTAGGAAGAACAAGAAGAAAGGGAGTGATACTGAAAAGGATATTGAAATTTTGGTTTACATGCCTGAAAAAAGATGAAGGGGAAATTTTAAAGATATGTATGAAACAACAAAAGAGTACAAAAAATAAAAATAGCTGGTGGACAGGGGTAGAAAAAATTATGGAGAAGATAGGAATGGGAGATATTTGGAGAACAGGAGAAAGAAACAGCAACAGCTTCTGGATAACAGAGTAAGAAACAGAGTGGAGGACATAGAAAGACAAGAGATTTAGCAAAGCTTAGAGAATAAAACATCACTAGGGTCCTATAGATTAGTAAAAAGGAAATTGAGAAGAGAAGGGTATGTGGATTACTGTAATAGAGCGGAAAAAGAAGTGTTTACATGGATGAGAACAGGTCAATGTATCTGAGAGGGCTAAGAAGCAGAAAAAGCGGAATTTGTGAACTATGCGGAGGTAGTGAAAGCACAGAACATTATATGACAGAATGTAAAGAATTAGCAGAAGGAGACAAAAAGTATGGGAGGAAAAATGGTAAAAAATGGATGGAAAAATGTAGCAATTAAAATGTTAACAAGAAAAGAAGAAAAGGAAAATAAGAATATGGGAGAGTTCTTAAAGAAACTAAAGGAGAAGTGGATTAGAAAAGTAAGAGAGATAAAAAAGTTAGAAGGGCAAAAGGAGGAGGGAGAGGATGGATCATTGGTGATTAAGGGTAGCAAGGGCTGCTCAGCTGAGCCATAAGACCAGGGTGCCAGGCAAAATGAGCAGCATAGCTGGCAAGAAAATTTGTACATAGGTTAAGTTAGTTTATGTGGAATATTGTAAAAAGGATTGTGTTTAAAAAATATATAAATAAAGTTTATTCATTCATTCATACAGCACTACCCTGTGATATGCAACAATAAAAATCTGATATGTTACATTCACATGACTTTCTCTACGCTGTAACAATCAGTATAAAAACTATTCTTATGAAGGCTTATTTTTCTATCTATCGAGATAAACCTTTATAGAAGTAGCTACATTACACATTTCCTTATAAATGCAAAGGGAATAGTGGGTCAGATGCTGATGCTGGCTTCTGTGCAATCCCCAGAAACAACTGAATGTCAACAAGATTTGAAAAGAATGACAAAGTACTGAACAATTTGAACCACTAATAACAGGTATTTCAGAAACGGCTTATGCTGCAAAAAAAGTTATTTGAAGTAAATTGTGTACTTTAAAGAGATGTACATTTTTTGTGTAGTGTGTTTTCGTCTATTACTTAACATTTATTAGTTATACAAGATTATATAAAATTCCTTCCGAATGAAGAGAACTTCACAGGCTATTCCCAGAAAATTCAAGATATACGTTTTATTTCTCATGTAAATATCTTTAATATATGGTATTTTCATCAAAATTATTAGAGCCATCAAAAATTTCAAAAAATGTTACATGTAAAGAGTAGTTGGGGATGGGGGAAATTTCTTGAAAGTCTTCACGTCACATCTTTGTAAGATACTGAAAGTTAATACCAAGTTTCGTAATTAACCAACTTTTCGTTTTTGAGTTACGGTGTTCAAACACCCACACCCATACACTAGAGAAAGTAAAAATATATAATTTGTGTGATTTTTAAACCAAATATTAGCTATTAAATATATCATGACTATAACTTTTTACAATTTATAATGCCTTTTTAAAATTTACCCTGCCTTTTTTTATGTTTTTATTGCCATTTTTGCCTACCTATTTTGATTGTTATAAATGCCTAAACATCTGCATTCTAATAATGACATATCTTAACTTATTCCTCATCACTAGATTCTCCTTCAGACTTTATTGTAAAAATCCCAAAGAAGTTGCACAATGGAATCAATTTATAGCTTGGAATCATCTAATTTCACTATAAGCATGCACACGCCAACACACACATAGACTGTGACTTAGACTATCATTAACTGGCTAGGTAGACGCGACTATGATGCTGTGCAACTGCCTTTGTTCATGACAGAGACTCTAGACAATTGAGGCCTTTAGAACAGCAGAGGCATATGCGCCAAAGTGTGCTTTTTTGTTTTTTCTTGCAACATATAGTATGAAGAGCACTCTTTCATGCCTGTCAGTGTTAATGGTCAATACACCTTGGAAATGAACGAACTCTCCATTTGAATACAGCATGGTGTTCGACCATACATGCTGCAGCTGAATCTCGACAATAGCAAAGGCGTATGAGCCAGCCTGCTGGCCGAGGCCGGCCACTATGCTGCAACAGCAGCTCTTTAACAGAACGTAGTAATAAATCATTTAACAGAGGGTGCTGTTTATTTTCAGTCCTTTAACCTTTATAAATTGTTATGCCTCAACCATTTTAAAGGATTTTGTGGTTTTGGAAATAAGTTTTTGTCTGGATGTATTCCTTCCTGTACAGCGTATCTGTTCAGTTTAGTCTGTTGCTCTTAAAGGAAGTTGTAACATGCCTTCTGGTGGCTTGCAGCTCTCAGATTAAGTTTTATTTAGTGCATTTAGAAATTAAATTAAATTGAGTTTTATTTATGGACACTCTTTAACTGCTTAGCGTCCCATTCTATATTGAGCGTGAAAGATCGGAAATTTTGCTCAGAGGCCCCTTTATCAGGCTTGAAGTTCTTTTACGTGTCGTAAATCTACGACACGTGACCAACGGCTTTACTTCCTTTCCGAAGTAAGCCATGCTAAGGATTTTTACGCCTGAGAAAGTCTATCACACTCTGCCGGGTTTGAACCCGTGACCTTAGGAACTAGAGGCTAGCATGGTATTAGTACATTTAGTATTGTGTATTTAAAGTGTTGTTTATTAACGACCATTGAACAAGCCTTTAGTGCATTTAGCGTAATTTACTTTTATTAAGCACAATAAGTGATACAGACAGTGACTCTACTTCTTGCCACGTAAGTCGTCCTAGAAAATGCTGTGTGCAGAAAAACCAATGGAAAATGAACGTGGCCAAGAAAAAGAGAAATACAGGTGAAGAATATGTAAGTTTGAAAACAAAAAATGTTGTAAAGGCCAAAGAAGCAGGGCATCTGAACACTTCTTTATGTCTTTATCAATTATTCCAATATATAATGCTTAGTAAAACTTTAATCACATCAAAACTAGCTTTTGGTGCATACGACTTTGCTATTCTAAGCACCTCAATTTTGATGTTTGTAGTTTCAAGAAATATGGATATAATATTACTCTCTTTGTTTCATACATACCTCCCAAATGTCCTTCATGTTGAAGTCATCAGGAATGTCCATTTCCCTGATGGGCTGACCAACAAGTGGTCCAAACTGTGTATACTGTCGCAGCTTACACCGAGTGACTATGCTCGGCCCATGTTCGGGGTCACACATTTGCAGCTCTAAACCTAATGGCAATGATGCTTCGGCGAAGGTCAGCTTCTGCTTATCATTACTGCTTTCCTTAGGAAATAATTTCACATCACCACTTTCTAGCGAGCTGTTGACACCCGTTTCAATGGCACTTTTATGAGTAATGCTTGACTCTATGCAGTTAGTCCTTTCCCACTTCTGAACGCCTACACCTGTGGTGAACTCTTGCCTATCACTTTGTATCTTCTGAGTATTTGTAAATATGCTATCTCGGGATTCTGAACAACCGTTATTTGATGCTTCGTGAAACTCGCTCCTCCCATTTCTCAAAGTCCCTAAAGTTTCAACCATTTCAGGCTGCGTGCTTGAATCGTGGTCTTCACCACGAGATTCACACCCAATCACTGGTAGGTTGTCTGTACTTCCTGGGGTACCTAGTATTACATTAGTTCGTTCAGATTTCAAGGTGCAGTTTTCATTTTTCCATTGTCCAAATATCACAGCATCACCAATAATTATTGAGGGGTTACGTAAAGGACATGCATCCTGAATGTGCCTAGAATTACAATCACAACACAGTTTGATCCTTATTGCAACTCGTTGTTGTTGCTGCTGCTCCTGCTGCTGTTGTTGCTGCTGCTGCTCTGGCAGTTGAACTTGCAGGGAGGTCTGCATGTCATGATGTTCTGGATGGTTGACGTCATTTATGTTTGGTCCCATTTCTTCCATCCAACTATCACCATGTTCCTTGTTTGTACAGTCCACAGATGCAACTACGCTTTCACAGTTTTCTATAGGTTCCTTGAGAATCCCATCCTGAGGAGCCTTACGGATGTCATGGTGTTTCCTAAGGCAAAATTCAACTCTTATAATTATTTATTTTAAAAAGTACAGTTTCTATTAATGCCCTACTAAAATTAGGTGAAAATCAGTATATGCCACAATATTATTCCCTGGGTTATAAAAATATGCCCAGCATTACTACAAGTGCACCTAACCTCAAATCTTTTAGAAAGCAATAATTATCACAGAGCACAAAACAGTATATAATATAGTCTCTCCTTGTTCTTAGGAAATTAAGGACAATGGTGTAATTTAATAATTTGAGAAGAATTTGAGTAATTAATGACATTTATACATTACTTACACACAAATAACTACAAAACTGTTTCAGAGATCAGTCATCTCCATTTTCGATCTATGTTCGACAGCTGATTCATTGTTGCTGTAGTGAGTTGTAGCCCTCTAGTGGTGGTTACAGAAACTCACTGATAAAATCTTTTGGTAGAATTGTTTTTGTTTTTATAAATATAGATTTGCTTCCAAGAGATCAATTCCTGTTGCTTTGTTAATTGTTTTAAAAGTACAGGTGGGGATTTTTAGTCTAGAAATGAGCAGTTACCATTCCTGGATTTGAAACTCATAAAATGTGCATAAAATAGGCCTTTTGGCCTATATAGAAAACCCACCCAGACATTAGGTACATAAAATCCAACAGCTATAACTGCAGATCACACAACAAGCAGTTTTTAACAGTTTAGTTCACAGATTACTTTCCATCCCACTATCATAAACAGAGTACATGAAAGAATATAAAAAATATCATACAAATTGCAGAACTGGATGGCTATTAACAGTTTGATTGATAAAAAATAAGCGGGCCAAAAAGAACGAACACATAAAAGAAACCACTAACCTTACAGTAAAAGAAAAAGAAAGAATAACCTTCAACACATTGACATTCTACCCAAGTACCGTTGACTGTTTCAACAAAATCTTCAAAAAAACACACTAATTATTTAACACCAGTCAATAGATTTTTTAAAAATAAATGTTTTGAACTTAAGAACAAAGATGCCATTCCCCTGAACAAAAATTTTGGCATACATAAAATTGAATGCAACAACTGTGAACAGTTCTACATAGGGAAAACAAAAAGGAATTTGGAAACTGGGGCTGAGGAACACTTCAGGCAATTAAAATATAAACAATTACAAAACATAAAATTGATAATAAAAATGAAATGTTTAAAACAGTGGGGCATGTTAATAAAATATTAAAAAAAACTAGTCGACTTCATTTGACATCAGTTCTTTGTTTATTAGTATTCCCACTGAAAAGATACCAAAACCCATAAACCTTTGGCTTTTGGAACGCAGTGTTTGCCATCACAAATTAAAGAACACATGTAACTTATAAATTTATGTATTACACAAAATAGTTTCATGTTTAACATCAACCTTTATCAACAAACATCAGGTCTAGCTATGGCCAACCCCATTATCAATGCTGTTGTCTGATTTATACATGAGCAAATTAGAAGTACATATTATCAAAGCATTCCCACGCATATTTAAAACATGGTTTAGATACATTGATGACATTTTTGTTAGCTCAGGATGCCTTGATACTATTGAATTTGTAGGATAGATCTATAAAGTTCACCACTGAAATAGAACAAGATGGATGGCTAGCTTTCCTGGATTTAAAATTATGAGAAATGTGGATAGGTCAGAATACTATATATACAGGAAACCAACACAGGTGGACAATTATTTCAAAAATAATAATTTCAACCCAAAAGTACATCAGCATGCCATTTTTTCACAGCTTAATTCATAGATTGATTAACATCTCTTTAACTAATGATGAGTATAACAAAGAATTGGAGCACATCAAACATGTTGCAAATTTGAATGGTGTCAAGTCCAACTGTGTAACAAAAATTATCAAAAAACATAGAACATAGAAAACTATTAGGGATGATAGTACATTAAAAATAGAAGATACACAGGAAAAATTCTGCAAATTCACATACCACCCAAAAGTATTCAATAAATTCAACAAGATTTTCACAGACTATAATATAAAACTGGGTCTCCAAAACAAACATAGCGTGAGAAATTTGCTTTAATCACCCTTTAAAAAATACCACTCTGAGCAATAAATTATCAGGAATCTACCGCATCAATTGTGAAGACTGCCAAAAAATATATATTTGAAAGACAAACACAACTTAGAAACCAGATTGGAGGAACATCAGAAATATAAAATATAAACAGACAGATAAATCAGCCACCGCCCATCACTTTTGGTCATGCAGTCATAATATTAGCCAAGAAATCAGACTTTTAAAACAGCTAAGAACCATTGGGAATTAGCAGTGTGGGAAAATATTTATATCATTAAGAACATAGATCAAGTTATCAGCTTTGAAATACCAGCTATAGATGATGTCTTACAACTGACCAATGGGAAGAGTGGTAGACAGGCAATGAAGGAATGGGGAGACAGTTACCTGAGTGGACTTAAGTCGGCCGACCTGCTGAGGATGGAGAGCACACCTCTTGGAACAGTTAGTGTTTTTAAATGCGGACTAGTGTTTTTTAACATTTTAATTACAAAACAATCAGCAGTGGCCACTCATTTCTAGACTAAAAATCATTATAGGTTTGTTCCCACACGATTCAGAATCGATTCCAAATTATCTGAGTGTGCGCAGTAGCTAAGTGGCATTCCAACACGGCAGAGAATCAGTTCAGAACCAATTCTGAATTTCCAGTTTGCTGTTCCAACGTATTTAAGAACTAGTTCGGAACAAGTGAAATCGGTTCGTGATTAAGAATAGGAACTGAAAATTCCAGACATGCGCAGATTGTATGGTCTACAGCGCATACTCAGTTAATTCATAATCGATTCTAATCGCTTGGAACAAACCCGACAGAGAGTATTGAAAAAACGACATACTCTCTGTATTCAGTAGAAAATAAATTTGAATATGTAATTTATTCCTCCATTCGTGTTTATTTCTCAATACGGAATAGCAAAGGTGTTTGGTAAGCAGTTGCTCGCTGTTGAGTAGTATGGCGACATACTTGAGGAAAAGAACAAACGTCTAACAAAGCCAGGGAGCAAAACAGCGTTCAAAGATAACAATAATGAGTGATTTAGAAGGTGACAGTGATCTTTTTAATGATGCATCGACTTCCGAAGAAGAGGATTATTTCCATTTAAACATTATTCCGTTATTTTGGGACCTTTACCCCTTTCTGGCACATTTATACCATTTTCCCCCAACCATGCCCATAATCCCCTTTTTTCTTTTAAGTTTCATTCCAATTTATTCTTTAACTTTCTCCTTAGCTTGCTGTGTACGTGCGAATGGTAAGTCTACCTCTTTCAGTAAACGCCGCGCGGGAATTGAAAGCACACCCGCAACAATGGAAAATAATTGTGTGTTCGACGAAAACCTCTTTCTCTCACTTTACTGCTATAAAGTAGCCCGCAATAATGCAATTGACAATGAGTGATTCTATCCCACCAGAATCAGTAGCCTGCTGTTCGTGAATGTGAGTTTGTTGCTGTGAGAGACGTCATCTGTTTGCGTGGAGACGAAGCCTGGGCAGGCAGAGACGACAATAACCTCAACCGCGCAGTTCCGAGAATTATTAAGACTGGGCTATAATTCACAAAACAATTATATATAAAGAAATAAAAATTTCAGCCCAATTGAATGGATAGTTTAGAAAATAGCAATTTCAGTTGTGCATCCCCTTAAATAAACCAGCACCTTATTGTGCCTTTTTTCACCTTATTTGAGCACCTTTTCCCTTCCTTTTTTCATCTGAAATTTGCAACTAAAAATCCTAACCCTGATCATAAGCATACATTGGTACCATGTAGTTTTGTATTAATTGCATTACATTCGGAATAGAATTTATGTGGGGTGTCATTGTTTTAAATTAAACATTGTGTTTAGAAGTTTCTGTAGAGGAAACCCAATGTTAAATTGGAATTGTGTTTACTTTTTCCGGGTTCTGGTTTAAATATAATATCTATATATTACAATTGTTATTCGCAATAACTCAGTATCAATGGCTTTAAGCCGATAAACGAATGCGATTTATTTTTGCTCGAATATTAGGACTGGAATCAGTATGAAAGAAATGCTTACGAGTTTGATTTCATTCATCAACGCTGTAAACGTAGATATTTGATCGTCTTCTGATTGACCGTGCAACGAAGAAGGCCGTGACAGAACGCGAACGGTTCAAGTAGTGTTCCAACCACACAAAATTCCGAATTAGTTCTGTGAGCGTACCGTACTGGCGCATGTGCATTAGCATGTGTTGGAATTAGTTTGGAACCCGTTCAGAACCGTATGTTGGAACAAACCTTATATAAATCCCACTTCTATCCTCTTAAAACAATTAACAAACCAAAAGGAATTGGCCACTTGGGAGAAAATCTACATTTGGGAAAACAAGACAAGAGTTTTCAATGTGATAAATAAACAAAATGGAAGTGGTACACAGTGAAGCAAAATGATAAGTTTTAAAAGTAATATTGAGTCAAAATTAACTCTTAATGCTTCACTTTTACTTATGCGTAGTACATATTATGGTTTACAGACGTCTGCATCATCAGCTACCTTCGACTGCTGAAATGATTAGATGTGTTCCTTCTGGAATCCTGAGGTTCTCCTTATGGACATCTGATGAATTTATGGAGTGGGTTGTGTTCAGCAGGAATTTCAAAATTCATTAGTGTTGACTCATATTTTTTCAAGAAAACCTTCTCCCAACTTTCAAGTTCATTGGCTTTTGTACTTGTTTCAAAAGATGGACACTAGGAACATCAAAACCTGCCTCAAGGAATACCTTAGGCATACAAAGTACAAACACACAGAAAAATCAGTAGTAGCTTACCATTTTTGGAACTCCAGCCACAACAATAAAAACAGTGTCCATCTTTTGAAACAAGCACAAACACCAATAGAACTTGAAACTTGGGAGAAGATTTTCTTGAAAAACTATGAGTCAACACTAATGGATTTTGAAATTCCTGCTGAAGACAACACACTCCATAGATTCATCAGATGTCCAGAAGGAGAGCCTCAGGATTCCAGAAGGAACACATCTAATCATTCCATCAGTCGGAGGTAGCTAATGATGCAGATAACGTCTGTGAAACATATGTACTATGTATAAGTAAAAGTGAAACATTAAGTGTTAATTTTGACTCATTGTTACTTTTAAAAGAGTTTTCAATTTTGAAATTCCACCAAAAGAAATTTTTAATGAACTCCTGTAACCATAGGGCTACAACTCGCCTACATCAACATCAAATCAGCAGACGAACATAGACTGAAAATGGAGACAAGTGATCTCCAAAATATGTTCCTATAGTCGGCGCCAATCAAAAAGGTGATTGTGATACGGTAATTTGTATCACAAATTACTCAGATGTAATTAATGATAGTAATATGAATATGTATTTTATGTGACATTGATTTCAGAGGTTTATTAATTGTAATTATTATTGGTAAATAATAATATACGGCTTTACTGAAACTGTCAACAATAACGCAATAATGCAGCGATGGGGTGAGTTGTTTATCATTACCGGGAACCAGGAAGTTACGTAATGTTTCGCGCCTTTTCGGTAGAAGCTTCTGGAATGTTTCCCTAAAAGCAATATGTATTAGTGGTTTTCATTGGATAGTAAAATAGACGCTAATGTTGGCGCGTTTTATTAGCCAATAGCAGTTCATTTATAATCTTTAGGCGTATCTTGATGCAGGCCTATAAATAGTGTAGGTTCGAGGTAGCTTGTCTCCCAGTTCAACAGAATTCTCCGTACTCTACACGTCGGTCTCTCAGTTCATTTATTTCGCCAAGTTACACGCAGCAGAATTACGAGAATTATTATAAAGTATTATACATTTAAAAAATTACATAAAGTTGAAGTATGCGAGTTAAAAGTGATAAATAAGAAGTTATTACAAACAGTTTCAGTTTGGCGAGTATCTAAATCAATTTGTAAAAGTGTTTGTGAACGTGTTTGGCAATAAAAATTATAAAACCAATTTCTTCGTCAGTATAATTTCTGGATAAAAGATTCCTTTCCGATTCACACCCTGCAAGAGTTAAATGTCGACCTAATAGCTAGCCGGAGAACATTTAAAGTGAATTATTTCAAAACTGATTCAAATTGCCACGCCAGAGGGAGCTACGAACCAACCAACGAATGACGTCACAAGATGGCAACGCGTGAAGTAAACACACAACATTATTTGTAATACCGTTGCAAATTGGCTTCCAAACGAAGGGCTACAATTAATGTTAAATAAATACAACATTAATACCGCATCAAATTGGCACCCAGAACGTGGGGCACGATAACCAGGAAAGGAAGGCGAAGTGACCAGGAAAGGAACACGACCAGGAATGAATCAACATAACCAGGAAGGAATGAATGGAGCAGTGAAATGATCTACAAGACGCAGATTCCAGAAACAACAAAAGGAACGACAGACTATACGGATGATTGGACGTCGTAATTCCGAGATTACGAGGCAACAAGGAATTCAACTACAAAAACATCGAGACGACGTAGATTCATCACAACACAACGCAGAAGCGACATACAAATCTAGGAGAATGGGGCAGAACGCTGGACATCAAAGTAACAGCAACGGACAGCATCAGTAAGGTTAGAGTATCTTAATTTTTTTTTAGAAAAAAAAAAAAGGGTAAATAAATGTTAATGAGGAGTGGTAGAATAATAAAAACAATGGCTGCTAGTAATACAGAAGAAATAATTATGGAGGGAGATAGTGTAACAGTTAGCTGTGATCCAATACAAATTACAGGAAATAGCCCAGACTTTTTAGGATTTGAGGATGAAAATGTTAGTACAGAAAGTGAGAATAGAATAGCAGGAAATGTTAATCTAGATAGTAGTATGATTATGGAAATGCTGAAAAAGTTGAATGAGAATAATGAGAAAATGAGGGAAGATATGCAAAAGAATAATGAGAAAATGAGGGAAGATATGGAAAAAAATAAGAGAGAATTGAGGGAAGAATTAAGGGAAGATCTTAGTAATAAAATAGATCAAAACAGGGAAGATCTTAGTAAGAAAATAGATCAAAACAGGGAAGATATGCAAAAGAATAATGAGAAATTAGAAAAGAAAATAGATCAAAATAGGGAAGATATTAGTAAGAGTATTACAGATCAATTAAGGGAAGATATGCAAAAGAGTCATAGGGAATTAAGGGAAGATATTGGTAAGAGCTTAGAACAAAACAGGGAAGAAATGGAAAAGAAATTCATGGAGCTAGATAGTAGTATGATTAGAATGAAAAATGAAAATCAAGAAATGATAGCAAATGAAATAGGTGAAGTTTCAAAGAAAATGTTAGACATGAGCAGGGAAATATCTAACCAAAAAAGTGAGGTTAATAATAAAATAGAGCATGTTAATGTAAAATGTACAGAGCTAGGTAGTCGAATGAGTAGCATTTCAAGTGAGTTAAGAGAAATGATGGAGGCTACAAATGCAGATTTAATACAGGTGCAAGTTAATTTCAGAGGGGAAATATCTGAAATTCAGAAGGAGTCAGAAAAACAGAGAAATAAATTGTCTGATGAAGTTAAAGATTTGTCTAAAGATTTGAATCAAAAGCTAACTTCTGAAATTAACAAACACCGAACTGTTCAAAATGAGAATAATAAAAAATTGGAACAGATAATAGAAAATCTGCAGGGTACTGTAAATAGATTAGAATTGAATTCAAGGGCAAATATATGTGATGTACATGTGTCAGATGTACAAAATAATGATAGAGGTAGTTCCTCAGGTATGACAAATAATGTGAGTGATGCGGCAGCTTCATCCATAGCTAATGCTGAAACGCAGAGTGCACAAGTAACACTAGAGAATTTAAATATGGGAATAGGGACTTTGCAAAATTACAATCATATCTTAAGTGATTTTCCACTTCCAAAATTTAATGAAAACTCCAGTCCAGTACAGTTCATTGCAGAATTATCAGAGTATTTTCAAATTAAAAAGATACCTGAAGCATTGAAAATGATAGTTGTCAAAAGATGTTTGGACCAGAAAACCTTAGATTGGTTACAAATGGTATCAGGGGGTGAAGTTTCATATGAATCCTTTAAGAGATTATTCATGAACAGATTTTGGAATGTTACGGTACAGCAAAGAATACGAGCAATGCTTAGTCATGGTCAATTTAATCCACGAGAGGGAATATCGATGACTGATTACTTACTAAAGCATGCAAGTCAGGTTAGAAACTTGTCACCTCCAATCAGTGAGGAAGATTTTGTGAGTTTGCTCGCAAGGCATTATCCTATAAGGATACAAAATTACTTATTAATTGCAAAACCACGGAACATCTATGAGATGACAGAATTAATAACAGCTTTGGAACAACAGGAAGAAGATATGTCTCGGGAGTGGGAACATAGATTTTTAGATGTACGAGATAGAAGAAATTACCAAGGTAGTTATCAACAAATAAGAGGACAAGACAGACATCATGAAATTAATACCAGACAACGGTATCAATCATATGTTCCACAATTTGAAAGATCAAGGATAGATAGGAGACCAGGCCGGCAGGAACAAATAAATTATGTCAGGACAGAAAGATTGCCTGAAAGAGGGCAAAATTATGGAAGGAGGTATACTAGACAGAGGGGAAATTTCACTCACTGGAGGGAAAATAATAACCGAGAAAGATCTGAGGAATGGCAAGAAAATTACGTGCCAAGGGGACAAAATGTCAAAAATTGAGGATTTCGAACTCGAGGAAGGGGAACTCAAAACAATGGTAGCGACACTGAGATAGATTTAGCGCCTGTTAGGAATGGCAGTCCCGTACGTGAACATGGAAATAACTAGGAAAACTGTTAACAGACTCCTGTGCAGTAGGTTCTCAGGACGTCTTTAATAATTCAGTATCCGTTACCAATACAAATCATACGCCTACACATACACCCTGTAATAAGATTACAGCAACAAAAGATAAGGGAGAAAATTTTGAGTCACCTCATGTTAGGATGGAAATTGCGAAGAAAGAAATCATTGCAACTATAGATTCTGGTTCATCAGCTTCAATTTGCTCACAGAAATTTTACATAAATTTGATTAATGAAGGTAACAAAATTATGGCTCTTCCCACTAGTAATTTAGTTTGTCGTGTTGCAATTGGAAGAACTACACAGGTCATAAAAACACAAGCTCTACTTAGCATACTTATCGGCGGAGAGAATTTTGAGGTTATGTTTCTAATTGTAAACCATCTGATTTGTGACATAATTATAGGATGTGACTACATGAATATGAAGCATGTATAGATTTTAAACATGAAGAGTTAAAATTAACAAAAGAAGATAGAGAAATAAGGGTACCATTTATAAAAGAAAAAATTTCTGTAATCGAGATGACAAAGGATGAGAAAAATATTTGTGACCAAGAATTTTTTGTGCAAATAACAGAAACTGATAGAAGTAGTCAGATAAAGCAGGTAGTCACAGAATATGAAGGGAATACCACGCCATATTTTCAACAGCTAGCAGAAATGCCAGAAGAAGTAGAGAAATGTGTAATCCAAACAAAAGACGACCATGTGAGCGAGACAGACAACAGCTGGAAGGAGAAGAGAAATGAGGAAATAATACACAAGTGTGAAGAAGCTTATAATCTTACGATAATGCAAAAACAAATCCTTCATGATGTTTTGATGAACAATAGTTCAGTATTTAGTAATATCCCAGGCAGATGTAATGTATATCAGCATACATTTCAAGTAGAAGACGTACCACCATATAGGCACAAGTATGACAATTTACCTATAAGTCTTCGAGACAAAGCTAGACAATTAATAAATAGCATGTTAGAAAATGGGATTATTGAGCAAAGTAATTCTCAATACATAAATTCAATCTGCTGGAGTATTAAACGAGATGGTAGTTTGAGATTAACTTTAGACGGTAGATATGTCAACAAGTATATGAAACCAGATCATTTTCAAAGTGAGGGAATTGAACAACTAATTACAAAACTTTCAAGAGGGAGATTTTTGACATCCATCGACCTCACTGCATCATATTGGCAAGTGGAATTAGATCCGCAAGTGCGTGATTACACTTCATTTCAGTACTCAGGGATCCAGTATCGCTTTTGTGTAAATCCTTTTGGTTTAAAAAAACTCAGGAAGTGGATTTTTGAGAGCCATTCACAGTATCTTTGGAAATTCTGCAGATGACTTTTTAATAAAGTATATTGACGACTTCTTAATCATTAGTCAAACATTTGAAGAACACATGAATAATGTCCATTATGTGTTAAATAAACTACAACAACATGGTATGACTGTGAACATACTAAAATCAAAATTTTGTGTCAAGGAAATAAATTTTCTGGGTTATGTAGTGGATGAACGAGGTATAAGACCTGATCAGAAAAGAATAGAAGCAATAATGAAAATTCCGTCACCCAGGAATGTAAAACAAATTAGACGTCTCTTAGGGGTATTGAACTTTCAGAGTAAGTTCGTACCAAGATATTCGGCTGAAATAGAACCACTGCGGCAGCTTCTCCGAAAGAACAATAAGTGGAAATGGACAGAGGATCATCAAAAATGTTTTGAGAGAGTAAAGGAACTCTTTGCTAAGTCCATATTACTTGAGAGGCCCAGAGAAGATTTGGAATATGAGATTTATGTCGACGCATCAATGCAAGGATATGCCGGAATTTTAGGACATCAACAATGACTTTCACGTCATTAGTACAGCTTCTAGAGGACTTACAAATATTGAGCGAAATTCTTCAGTGACTCAGTTAGAAATTGGAGCACTATATTTCTCATTAATTCGTTTTAAAACCTATATTTATCAGCAAAAGGTGAAAGTATATTCAGACCACATCAGCTTAACTTTCATACAACGGTGTAGATTATGTAGTGGAAAACTTGCTAGATACATTCATGCAATATCTGCATTCGATATTGAGATTATCCACATTCCTGGCAAAAACAATACCTTCAGTGATTTGCTATCAAGATTGAACTACAACCCACAAATTCCCGAAAATATTGAAAGGCCTAGAAATGAAGTCAAAATATTGACAATTGAAATTCCTTTAAGCAAAGAAATGATTAGAAAATTGAAAAATATGGGGGAAATTCAAAATGAGGATGCAAAATTATTTGAACTTAAAGAAAATGCACCATTGATTGAGGAGGCAAAGAAAGAAATTATAGCAATTCGAGAACGGACCTTATACAAGAAGCATGGAAAAGAAATGCCTAGTTGGAAGATAGTGGTTCCGAAAAGCATGGAAAAGGAACTAATTAAGAATTTTCATGAAGGGTTAGCACACTCAGGGACGGACCGAACAACTTCTATGATTTTAGAGAATTTATGCATATCCAAATTGCGTCAAAAAAAGTTCGGAAATTTATATCGTGCTGCAACCTGTGTCAGAAGGCAAAGCAAATAAATGCAGCATATGCATTTGAAACTAATTTGGTTATAAGGGATAAGCCGAGATGTGTAATTAGTATTGATATTCATGGTCCGATGCCTCCAAGTCAATTTGGAAATAAATATATATTTGTCTGTAATGATATATTCAGCAAATATGTAAGAATTTACCCTTTGAGAAAACCTACAGGTTTAGCATGTTTGAATAGACTACTTAAGTCATATGTGATAGAAGAAGGACCTATTCAATCTGTGTTGAGCGATAATGCTTCGTATTTCACAGGAAAAAAATTTATGGATGGACTGAAAGAAAATGGCATTAAACAATATTTTTCGTCAAGATACAGACCGAACTCCAACCCAGTGGAGAGGGAAATTAAGGAAATTTCAAATTATTTAAGGGTGTTATGTCATCGAAAACACACCCAATGGTATGGATACGTGAACTTTGTTCAGAACCTACTAAATGAAACCGTAAACAATGTGACAGGATACAAACCATGTGAACTTAAGTTGGGAAAGAAGAACAATACAATGTGTAAAAAAATTCCAGAAGCCATTCCAGATGCGCATTCGATACCACCAACAGAAGAAGAGATGTTCCGAAAAGCATTCGAGAGGATGAAGAAAAAAGCCATAAAAAGAAAAATTAAACATGAAGAAAAGAAGAGAAAGGAATGGAGGATCAAAATAGGAGATTTAGTTTTGGTTAAAACCAAGAAATTATCGGATAAAGAAAATAAACTTTATTGGCGAATGTTTCTCAAATACCATGGACCATATGAAGTTGTTGAAGTATATGGAACTAATGCATATGAGTTATGTAATCCAACAACTCGAAAAAGCATAGGAAAGTTCCATATTGAGATGCTGAAACCATACAACCATGAAGATCATGGTGAAACAAAAGACAAAGATGATAAATAGTCAATGCTGGATAGTTAAAGGCGAAATGCAGAGCAATGTATTGGAACGTAAGAGGGTTAAATAAATATGTACGTCATGTGAAAGGAGAAATAAATTGTGGTCATGACTAACTGTTTGAGAGGAAAATAACATTTTATTAGTAACTGAACATGTGAAATAAAGCCTGATGTTATATTAAAGTAAAGTACATAAATACTATTACAAGAGTATTGTTAAGATAAAGTACAAAATCACAAAAATTGGTAAATATAATTAAAAACAAATATTTATGCAGTAAATAGAACATGTGAAACAGTGCCTAGATTTAAGAGATGTAAATATTTGTGTAGAGGGTGAATATTTTGGTAAATATGTGTAATAATTACAAAAATCTTAAATGTATAAATTTTTGTCAACAATGTAAGAGAGTAAACAATTTTGAAACAGTGATTAAATAATTTAGGGTAAAGTATTTGCTATAAAAAAAAAAAAAAAAAATTTTTTGTGATGTCAGATTAATATCTAAATTAATTAAACCAGAGCCAGTAAGTAGTGGCGAGATAGGGGAAAAACATGTCGTGTGTTAAATGCGTGTGAAGTGTTAAGTGAAAGTGATAACGTGTGTTCCAAGATTTAGGAGACTAAAAACACAATTTTAAAATTTCTAAACAAGTTATAAATATTTATAATTATGTTTCTAGTGGGGCATATGATACGGTAATTTGTATCACAAATTACTCAGATGTAATTAATGATAGTAATATGAATATGTATTTTTATGTGACATTGATTTCAGAGGTTTATTAATTGTAATTATTATTGGTAAATAATAATATACGGCTTTACTGAAACTGTCAACAATAACGCAATAATGCAGCGATGGGGTGAGTTGTTTATCATTACCGGGAACCAGGAAGTTACGTAATGTTTCGCGCCTTTTCGGTAGAAGCTTCTGGAATGTTTCCCTAAAAGCAATATGTATTAGTGGTTTTCATTGGATAGTAAAATAGACGCTAATGTTGGCGCGTTTTATTAGCCAATAGCAGTTCATTTATAATCTTTAGGCGTATCTTGATGCAGGCCTATAAATAGTGTAGGTTCGAGGTAGCTTGTCTCCCAGTTCAACAGAATTCTCCGTACTCTACACGTCGGTCTCTCAGTTCATTTATTTCGCCAAGTTACACGCAGCAGAATTACGAGAATTATTATAAAGTATTATACATTTAAAAAATTACATAAAGTTGAAGTATGCGAGTTAAAAGTGATAAATAAGAAGTTATTACAAACAGTTTCAGTTTGGCGAGTATCTAAATCAATTTGTAAAAGTGTTTGTGAACGTGTTTGGCAATAAAAATTATAAAACCAATTTCTTCGTCAGTATAATTTCTGGATAAAAGATTCCTTTCCGATTCACACCCTGCAAGAGTTAAATGTCGACCTAAATAGCTAGCTGGAGAACATTTAAAGTGAATTATTTCAAAACTGATTCAAATTGCCACGCCAGAGGGAGCTACGAACCAACCAACGAATGACGTCACAAGATGGCAACGAGTGAAGTAAACACACAACATTATTTGTAATACCGTTGCAAATTGGCTTCCAAACGAAGGGCTACAATTAATGTTAAATAAATACAACATTAATACCGCATCAATTGACAGTTGCTAACCACATGGCGGAAAGCTTTAAATGAACGGGAGGGGATGGCTACGTCATAGCAACGATTAGAAGGACCAATTAAAACTAAAAGTTTCCATGGCTACGATAGATGTAAAAACCTTGTTGCAGATACTGTAACACTTGATTAGCATGATGTACCTGGCGAGCGACCACTGCACATCTTATCTTCTGCTGTCACTGCAGTTATAAACAATGCTTCCTTTAGCCACAGCTTAATGTATTTACATCAGTTTAGAGATTGCCTGTGTATTGAGAAGTTATTTTGCATCATCCTATTTGTACAGTTATTTGCTTCGTTTTTATGTGTGTTTGAGTCCGTGTATCTGTGCGTGTGTTGAGCATTTGCAGTTATGTTAACATTTTTAATGGATATTTAACAATATCCAAAAAATAGTGACAAGGACAGCGAGCCAAATGAAAAACTGAGCGTACTCCATAACCAAATAAAACATAAAACATATTTGGTAAAGGAATCTGAATTAAAAGACAAGCACGGGAAATAATATGCTCTGTGAGAGAATCAGCAGCATTTTCCCATTAGAATAAGTATCAATATTTCACTGTCTCATTTGTTAACGCAGATCTTTACACTGATACATTCTTGCATTTCTATCCTTTGCATGCAGATTCATTGTTTTATAATTGTGTTCATATACAAATATAAATAATACCCACCCTACAATGCAGATGTAACCCAGTTGCCTTGGTACACAATTCTAACACGCTCTCCACATGGTTGCGATAAGCGACATCACCTCTCTCTCTTCGCAAACTGTCAATCCCTTTCTTCTTTGCCAGTGAATATAGATATTAGTGTAACTGGTGTATAAAAGTTATTAACTGACTCAAATTCTTCTCAAAATATAGTCTCTATTTTCTTTGCGGCATTAGCATATGCACAAACAAAACAAAGGTAGGTTGCTAAAATGTGATTTCTTATAATTATGGTTCTTAGTCCTTTATGGGCATTGTAAATCATTTTCTAGATAATCTTGCAACATATTAACACAGAATTTTTACCACTTTTTAGAAATAGTATGATGAATGGAATGATTTATTAGTTTGGCTCTGACTTAAAAATTAAGACGAAAATAAAATTATTTGAAATAATGCACACAAACTAGTTGTGGCACCCCCCACCAAAAGATATTGATGTTTTATATTCACATCCTCTCTCTAGCTATTGTTACTCGTTTTTATATCTCTTCTACAAATTATTTTTACAAATGCTTATTTTTCTATTTCATGATAATTGAAATAAACTTTTGCAGAAATAGTTTCATTCCACATTTCACTGTAGGTACAAGAGGAATACAGGAGATTAAAGTGATAGTAAATGTTTAAAAAGCAGGTTGCTATATGCTGACTTTGAAATTCCATACTTTTTGCATGAGATCATAGAAAGCAAAGAGAATAGTGACTTTAGCAGTTCAAAAATGCATAAAACTATTAGAAAACTCAAATTAACAACAATGGATACCTCAGAAATGGTTAGTGCCACTAAAACCATTTTAAAACAATTACTTGACAATTGCATGTTTTAGTAAGGTCTGCATAGTTTGTCTATCTTTTATGGTTTCCAGTTGTAAACAATTATACAAAAATCATTCAGAATGAAGAGGACTTCATAGGCTATTTGCAAAAAATTACAGATAATACATTTTATTAGTTATGCAAATATCTTAAAACATTAAATTATGAATTGAGTTGGTTTAGTAATACAATACATCACTATTAAAATAATTTAGCGGGACATGTTTTAAAAGCTGCTGCTGGAAGAGGTTGAGATGGTGATGGTTATGTCCTCTGGTGGGATTTGATGAATTGTTTGATGAGGTTGTGCCCATGGGTATTTCAAAATTGAATACTTTATGTTAAAGTTTCAAAATCAGTGCCTTCCCAAGTTGCAGGTTTTCTATTGTCTGTTATTTCCTTGATTAATTGTGGTTCTAGGTTTGTTTTGTGATGCTGTAGCCAAAATTGTGCTGCCACTGCAGATCTGTCTTCCTGTCCATATTTTAATTTTCTGAAGTGTTCTTTTGCTTGGGTCTACATAGTTTTTCGTATGTAGAATGTTTCACACTGGTTGCAATTTATTTTGTATATTCCTGATTTGCTCTTTTTGGGTATGGTGTCTTAATTTAAAATTTAGTAGGTTTTGGATTGAGTAATTGTTCTTAGCAGTCAGCATTATATTATGTTCCTTTGAAGATTTTCTTAAGTTTTTCATAGATTTTAGGATGGTATGTAAATGTTGTATATGTGATTGGTTCTTTTTCCATGGAAGTTTGCTGTTATTTTTAATCAATTTTTTGTCTTTTTTCTTTGACTATCTGTTTCTCTATTATCTACAAAATTTACATACCATCTAAAAATTCATTAAAAATTTTAAGAAAATCTTCAAAGAACATAGTATAGTACTGGCTCCTAAGAGCAACTATTCAATCCAAAATCTACTAAATTCAAAATTAAGACACCATATCCAAAAAGAGCAAATCAAGAATATACAGAATAAATTGCAACTAGTGTGAAAAATTCTACATAAGAAAAACTAACAGAAGTTTGGAGGCCCAAGGAAAAGAACACTTCGAGACATAAAATCAGACATGAAGATAGATCTGCAGTGGTAGCACAATTTTGGCCTACAGCATCACAAAACAAACCTAGAACCACAATTAATCAAGGAAATAACAGAAAACGGTAATGTTGCTCCAGAGGTTGACATGTCATGGCAGATGATGTAAATGCGCAATGTCAGATACCAACTGTTAAACAGAAAAAACCTGTCATAATAGAAAAGTGCGAAATAGTGAATAAATGCAATAAAACTGAATATTAACCGCGAAACAGTAAAGAAATTCAATAAAACTTAATAATAACCGCAAAGCAGTAAAAAAAAATTATTGTTATTGTCTAATGCTTGGTGTTTAGTAATGACCATTAGCACTCGTGCACTACTAAATAAATGTAATACAACTGAATAATAATGAATGCTACTATAATTATGTCCAAGGACATATCTGCTTTCACAATGCAATTGTTAGCCTTAATAAAGGCTGTTTTGCATCGATGAATATAAGGAAGACAGATGTAGAAGAAAGATAAGTTCTGGAGGACAGACAATGAAGAAATATGAAATTTTGGAAGAAAAGAAATATGAAAAGGAAGTTCTGAGGGAGAAGACGAACCAGAAGGGAGCTGCGAAGATGTTATGCTGCAGGATAATTCTCGGAGAGTGCCACAAGAAAATTCTGAAACTCTCTCTGATTGGGACAGCTGTTCCTGTACATGAACTCATGCAACTATGAGTTGAAGAGCTCCTGAGAACTGCCAAACTGCCTCCTAAGCTTGCTAGCTCTTCTGCAAGTTGTTCTACGTCCCAATTTTCCATTAGGACAGCGTCACTATTTAAGATCTCATTCTCCGCAACGATGCGTAAGTTCTCCATGTTGATTGTTGACAAAAACACGCCAGAATACATAATAAATTCAATAAATCGCACCAGAATACATAATCGGAAGTGCTTAAACAACTTTGGGGTATTTGAAAAGCCGAATGCCACACATTCTGATACGGTAATTTGTATCACAAATTACTTAAATGTAAATAACGATTGTAATATGAATATGTATTTTTATGTGACATTGATTTCAGAGATTTATTTAATTGTAATTATTATTGGTAAATAATAATATACGGCTTTACTGAAACTGTCAACAATAACGCAATAATGCAGAGAGGGGGTGAGTTGTTTATCATTACCGGGAACCAGGAAGTTACGTAATGTTTCGCGCCTTTTCGATAGAAGCTTCTGGAATGTTTTCTCCCTAAAGAATATGTATTAGTGGTTTTCATTGGATATTCAAATAGACGCTAATGTTGGCGCGTTTTATTAGCCAATAGCAGTTCATTTATAATCTTTAGGCGTATCTTGAGGCAAGCCTATAAATAGTGTAGGTTCAAGGGAGCGTTCCCCCAGTTCTACAAAATTTTCAATACTATACGCGTCGGTCTCTCAGTTCGTCAAGTTACGCGCAGCGGAATTACGAGAATTATTATAAAGTATTATACAGTTAAATATATAAAGTTGAAGTACGTGAGTTAAAAGTGATAAGAAGTTATTACAAACAGTTTCAGTTTGGCGAGTATCCAGATTAATTTGTAAAAGTGTTTGTGAATGTGTTCAGCAATAAAAGTTATAAAACCAATTTCTTCGTCAGTATAATTTCTGGATAAAAGATTCCTTTCCGATTCACACCCTGCAAGAGATACAAGTTCTACCAAGAAAAGATGATAGCTAGCCGGAGGACAATATACATAACCTTAAATTCTTTCAGAAACTAATTGATATAAATTGCTACGCCAGAGGAAGCTACGAACCAAACAAGGAGTGACGTTACAAGGAGGCTTCAACACACGTGATGTAAACAACATTACGTAAAGCAGCAACCGTCGCATATTGGCTTCCAAACGCGGAGCTACAATAAATGTTAAATAAATATAACATTAATACCGTCGCATAATTGGCGCCCAACGTGGGGCGAAGAAACCAGGAAAGGAAAACGATGACCAGGAATGAAGCAGAGTAACCAGGAATGCAGCGGTGAAATGATCTACAAGACGCAGATTCCAGAAACAAAAGGAACGACAGACTATACGGATGATTGGACATCGTAATTCCGAGATCAACTACAAGACGACGTAGATTCATCACAACACAACGCAGAAGCGACATACAAATCTAGGAGAAAGGGGCAGAAAGCTGAGACATCAAAGTAACAGCAACATACAGCATCAGAAAGGTAAACAACTTTAAATGTTACTGAGGAATGGTAGGATAATAAAAACAATGGCTGCTAGTAATACAGAAGAAATAATTATGGAGGGAGATAGTGTAACAGTTAGTTGTGATCCAATACAAGTTACAGGAAATAGCCCAGACTTTTTAGGATTTGAAGATGAAAATGTTAGTACAGAAAGTCAGAATAGAATAGCAGGAAATGTTAATCTTGATAATAGTATGATTATGGAAATGCTGAAAAAGTTGAATGAGAATAATGAGAAATTAGAACAAAAATTAACTCAGAGTATAAGGGAAGAAATTTGTAAGAATAATGAGAAATTAGAAAAGAATATTGGGACATTAAGGGAAGATATGGAAAAGAATAAGAAAGAATTGAGGGAAGATCTTAGTAAGAAAATAGATCAAAACAGGGAAGATATGCAAAAGAATAATGAGAAATTAGAAAAGAAAATAGATCAAAATAGGGAAGATATTAGTAAGAGTATTACAGATCAATTAAGGGAAGATATGCAAAAGAGTCATAGGGAATTAAGAGAAGATATTGGTAAAAGCTTAGAACAAAATAGGGAAGAAATTGAAAAGAAATTCATGGAGCTGGATAGTAGTATGATCAGAATGAAAAATGAAAATCGAGAAATGATAGCAAATGAAATAGGTGAAGTTTCAAAGAAAATGTTAGACATGAGCAGGGAAATATCTAACCAAAAAAATGAGGTTAATAATAAAATAGAGCATGTTAATGTAAAATGTACAGAGCTAGGTAGTCGAATGAGTAGCATTTCAAGTGAGTTAAGAGAAATGATGGAGGCTACAAATGCAGATTTAATACAGGTGCAAGTTAATTTCAGAGGGGAAATATCTGAAATTCAGAAGGAGTCAGAAAAACAGAGAATTAAATTGTCAGATGAAGTTAAAGATTTGTCTAAAGATTTGAATCAAAAGCTAACTTCTGAAATTAACAAACACCAAACTGTTCAAAATGAGAATAATAAAAAATTGGAACAGACAATAGAAAATCTGCAGGGTACTGTAAATAGATTAGAATTGAATTCAAGGGCAAATATATGTGATGTACATGTGTCAGATGTACAAAATAATGATAGAGGTAGTTCCTCAGGTATGACAAATAATGTGAGTGATGCGGCAGCTTCATCTATAGCTAATGCTGAAACTCAGAGTGCACAAGTTACACTAGAGAATTTAAATATGGGAATAGGAAATTTGCAAAATTACAATCATATCTTAAGTGATTTTCCACTTCCAAAATTTAATGAAAACTCCAGTCCAGTACAGTTCATTGCAGAATTATCAGAGTATTTTCAAATTAAAAAGATACCTGAAGCATTGAAAATGATAGTTGTCAAAAGATGTTTGGACCAGAAAACCTTAGATTGGTTACAAATGGTATCAGGGGGTGAAATTTCATATGAATCCTTTAAGAGATTATTCATGAACAGATTTTGGAATGTTACGGTACAGCAAAGAATACGAGCAATGCTTAGTCATGGTCAATTTAATCCACGAGAGGGAATATCGATGACTGATTACTTACTAAAGCATGCAAGTCAGGTTAGAAACTTGTCACCTCCAATCAGTGAGGAAGATTTTGTGAGTTTGCTCGCAAGGCATTATCCTATAAGGATACAAAATTACTTATTAATTGCAAAACCACGGAACATCTATGAGATGACAGAATTAATAACAGCTTTGGAACAACAGGAAGAAGATATGTCTCGGGAGTGGGAACATAGATTTTTAGATGTACGAGATAGAAGAAATTACCAAGGTAGTTATCAACAAATAAGAGGACAAGACAGACATCATGAAATTAATACCAGACAACGGTATCAATCATATGTTCCACAATTTGAAAGATCAAGGATAGATAGGAGACCAGGCCGGCAGGAACAAATAAATTATGTCAGGACAGAAAGATTGCCTGAAAGAGGGCAAAATTATGGAAGGAGGTACACTAGACAGAGGGGAAATTTCACTCACTGGAGGGAAAATAATAACCGAGAAAGATCTGAGGAATGGCAAGAAAATTACGTGCCAAGGGGACAAAATGTCAAAAATCGAGGATTTCGAACTCGAGGAAGGGGAACTCAAAACAATGGTAGCGACACTGAGATAGATTTAGCGCCTGTTAGGAATGGCAGTCCCGTACGTGAACATGGAAATAACCAGGAAAACTGTTAACAGACTCCTGTGCAGTAGGTTCTCAGGACGTCTTTAATAATTCAGTATCCGTTACCAATACAAATCATACACCCTGTAATAAGATTACAGCAACAAAAGATAAGGGAGAAAATTTTGAGTCACCTCATGTTAGGATGGAAATTGCGAAGAAAGAAATCATTGCAACTATAGATTCTGGTTCATCAGCTTCAATTTGCTCACAGAAATTTTACATAAATTTGATTAATGAAGGTAACAAAATTATGGCTCTTCCCACTAGTAATTTAGTTTGTCGTGTTGCAATTGGAAGAACTACACAGGTCATAAAAACACAAGCTCTACTTAGCATACTTATCGGCGGAGAGAATTTTGAGGTTATGTTTCTAATTGTAAACCATCTGATTTGTGACATAATTATAGGATGTGACTTCCTACATGAATATGAAGCATGTATAGATTTTAAACATGAAGAGTTAAAATTAACAAAAGAAGATAGAGAAATAAGGGTACCATTTATAAAAGAAAAAATTTCTGTAATCGAGATGACAAAGGATGAGAAAAATATTTGTGACCAAGAATTTTTTGTGCAAATAACAGAAACTGATAGAAATAGTCAGATAAAGCAGGTAGTCACAGAATATGAAGGGAATACCACGCCATATTTTCAACAGCTAGCAGAAATGCCAGAAGAAGTAGAGAAATGTGTAATCCAAACAAAAGACGACCATGTGAGCGAGACAGACAACAGCTGGAAGGAGAAGAGAAATGAGGAAATAATACACAAGTGTGAAGAAGCTTATAATCTTACGATAATGCAAAAACAAATCCTTCATGATGTTTTGATGAACAATAGTTCAGTATTTAGTAATATCCCAGGCAGATGTAATGTATATCAGCATACATTTCAAGTAGAAGACGTACCACCATATAGGCACAAGTATGACAATTTACCTATAAGTCTTCGAGACAAAGCTAGACAATTAATAAATAGCATGTTAGAAAATGGGATTATTGAGCAAAGTAATTCTCAATACATAAATTCAATCTGCTGGAGTATTAAACGAGATGGTAGTTTGAGATTAACTTTAGACGGTAGATATGTCAACAAGTATATGAAACCAGATCATTTTCAAAGTGAGGGAATTGAACAACTAATTACAAAACTTTCAAGAGGGAGATTTTTGACATCCATCGACCTCACTGCATCATATTGGCAAGTGGAATTAGATCCGCAAGTGCGTGATTACACTTCATTTCAGTACTCAGGGATCCAGTATCGCTTTTGTGTAAATCCTTTTGGTTTAAAAAAACTCAGGAAGTGGATTTTTGAGAGCCATTCACAGTATCTTTGGAAATTCTGCAGATGACTTTTTAATAAAGTATATTGACGACTTCTTAATCATTAGTCAAACATTTGAAGAACACATGAATAATGTCCATTATGTGTTAAATAAACTACAACAACATGGTATGACTGTGAACATACTAAAATCAAAATTTTGTGTCAAGGAAATAAATTTTCTGGGTTATGTAGTGGATGAACGAGGTATAAGACCTGATCAGAAAAGAATAGAAGCAATAATGAAAATTCCGTCACCCAGGAATGTAAAACAAATTAGACGTCTCTTAGGGGTATTGAACTTTCAGAGTAAGTTCGTACCAAGATATTCGGCTGAAATAGAACCACTGCGGCAGCTTCTCCGAAAGAACAATAAGTGGAAATGGACAGAGGATCATCAAAAATGTTTTGAGAGAGTAAAGGAACTCTTTGCTAAGTCCATATTACTTGAGAGGCCCAGAGAAGATTTGGAATATGAGATTTATGTCGACGCATCAATGCAAGGATATGCCGGAATTTTAGGACATCAACAATGACTTTCACGTCATTAGTACAGCTTCTAGAGGACTTACAAATATTGAGCGAAATTCTTCAGTGACTCAGTTAGAAATTGGAGCACTATATTTCTCATTAATTCGTTTTAAAACCTATATTTATCAGAAAAAGGTGAAAGTGTATTCAGACCACATCAGCTTAACTTTCATACAACGGTGTAGATTATGTAGTGGAAAACTTGCTAGATATATTCATGCAATATCTGCATTCGATATTGAGATTATCCACATTCCTGGCAAAAATAATACCTTCAGTGATTTGCTGTCAAGATTGAACTACAACCCACAAATTCCCGAAAATATTGAAAGGCCTAGAAATGAAGTCAAAATATTGACAATTGAAATTCCTTTAAGCAAAGAAATGATTAGAAAATTGAAAAATATGGGGGAAATTCAAAATGAGGATGCAAAATTATTTGAACTTAAAGAAAATGCACCATTGATTGAGGAGGCAAAGAAAGAAATTATAGCAATTCGAGATGGGACATTATACAAAAAGCATGGAAAAGAAATGCCTAGTTGGAAGGTAATGGTTCCGAAAAGCATGGAAAAGGAACTAATTAAGAATTTTCATGAAGGGTTAGCACACTCAGGGACGGACCGAACAACTTCTATGATTTTAGAGAATTTATACATATCCAAATTGCGTCAGAAAGTTCGGAAATTTATATCGTGCTGCAACCTGTGTCAGAAGGCAAAGCAAATAAATGCAGCATATGCATTTGAAACTAATTCGGTTATAAGGGATAAGCCGAGATGTGTAATTAGTATTGATATTCATGGTCCGATGCCCCCAAGTCAATTAGGAAATAAATATATATTTGTCTGTTATGATATATTCAGCAAATATGTAAGAATTTACCCTTTGAGAAAACCTACAGGTTTAGCATGTTTGAATAGACTACTTAAGTCATATGTGATAGAAGAAGGACCTATTCAATCTGTATTGAGCGATAATGCTTCGTACTTCACAGGAAAAAAATTTATGGATGGACTGAAAGAAAATGGCATTAAACAATATTTTTCGTCAAGATACAGACCGAACTCCAACCCAGTGGAGAGGGAAATTAAGGAAATTTCAAATTATTTAAGGGTGTTATGTCATCGAAAACACACCCAATGGTATGGATACGTGAACTTTGTTCAGAACCTACTAAATGAAACCATAAACAATGTGACAGGATACAAACCATGTGAACTTAAGTTGGGAAAGAAGATCAATACAATGTGTAAAAAAATTCCAGAAGCCATTCCAGATGCGCATTCGATACCACCAACAGAAGAAGAGATGTTCCGAAAAGCATTCGAGAGGATGAAGAAAAAAGCCATAAAAAGAAAAATTAAACATGAAGAAAAGAAGAGAAAGGAATGGAGGATCAAAATAGGAGATTTAGTTTTGGTTAAAACCAAGAAATTATCGGATAAAGAAAACAAACTTTATTGGCGAATGTTTCTCAAATACCATGGACCATATGAAGTTGTTGAAGTGTATGGAACTAACACATATGAGTTATGTAATCCAACAACTCGAAAAAGCATAGGAAAGTTCCATATTGAGATGCTTAAACCATACAACCATGAAGATCATGGTGAAATAAAAGATAAAGATGAGAAATAGTAAATGATGGATAGTTAAAGGCGAAATGCAGAGCAATGTATTGGAACGTAAGAGGGTTAAATAAAAATGTACGTCATGTTAATGGAGAAATAAATTGTGGTCATGACTAACTGTTTGAGAGGAAAATAACATTTTATTAGTAACTAAACATGTGAAATAAAGCCTGATGTTATATTAAAGTAAAGTACATAAATACTATTACAAGAGTATTGTTAAGATAAAGTACAAAATCACAAAAATTGGTAAATATAATTAAAAACAAATATTTATGCAGTAAATAGAACATGTGAAACAGTGCCTAGATTTAAGAGATGTAAATATTTGAGTAGAGGTTGAATATTTTGGTAAATATGTGTAATAATTACAAAAATTTTAAATGTATAAATTTTTGTCAACAACTTAAAGTAAACAATTTGGTAGCAGTGATTAAATAATTTAGGGTAAAGTATTTGCTATCAAAAATTTGTGATGTCAGATTAATATCTAAATTAATTAAACCAAAGCCAGTAAGTAGTGGCGAGATAATAAAGAAAACATATGTCGTGTGTTAAATGCGTGTGAAGTGTAAAGTGAAAGTGATAGCGTGTGTTCCAAGATTTAGGAGACTAAAAACACAATTTTAAAATTTCCAAACAAGTTATAAATATTTATAATTATGTTTCTAGTGGGGCATATGATACGGTAATTTGTATCACAAATTACTTAAATGTAAATAACGATTGTAATATGAATATGTATTTTTATGTGACATTGATTTCAGAGATTTATTTAATTGTAATTATTATTGGTAAATAATAATATACGGCTTTACTGAAACTGTCAACAATAACGCAATAATGCAGAGAGGGGGTGAGTTGTTTATCATTACCGGGAACCAGGAAGTTACGTAATGTTTCGCGCCTTTTCGATAGAAGCTTCTGGAATGTTTTCTCCCTAAAGAATATGTATTAGTGGTTTTCATTGGATATTCAAATAGACGCATATGTTGGCGCGTTTTATTAGCCAATAGCAGTTCATTTATAATCTTTAGGCTATCTTGAGGCAAGCCTATAAATAGTGTAGGTTCAAGGGAGCGTTCCCCCAGTTCTACAAAATTTTCAATACTATACGCGTTGGTCTCTCAGTTCGTCAAGTTACGCGCAGCAGAATTACGAGAATTATTATAAAGTATTATACAGTTAAATATATAAAGTTGAAGTACGTGAGTTAAAAGTGATAAGAAGTTATTACAAACAGTTTCAGTTTGGCGAGTATCCAGATTAATTTGTAAAAGTGTTTGTGAATGTGTTCAGCAATAAAAGTTATAAAACCAATTTCTTCGTCAGTATAATTTCTGGATAAAAGATTCCTTTCCGATTCACACCCTGCAAGAGATACAAGTTCTACCAAGAAAAGATGATAGCTAGCCGGAGGACAATATACATAACCTTAAATTCTTTCAGAAACTAATTGATATAAATTGCTACGCCAGAGGAAGCTACGAACCAAACAAGGAGTGACGTCACAAGGAGGCTTCAACACACGTGATGTAAACAACATTACGTAAAGCAGCAACCGTCGCATATTGGCTTCCAAACGCGGAGCTACAATAAATGTTAAATAAATATAACATTAATACCGTCGCAATTCGTGGAATTTTAGCAATGTTTTTTTGTACAGGGTAGCCTGCCTGATGTTCCGCAGCACCTGTCATGACTCGTCAACCTTTGGAGCAACATTACCCAGAAAACTTGCAACTTAGGAAAACATACTGATTTTGAAACATTGTCATAATGTATTCAATTTTGAAATACCTGCCAGAGACACCATCATCAAATGATTCATTGAATCCCCACCAGAGGACACCACCACCACCTCAATCTCTTCCAACAGCAGTCAGTATACAACTTTTGAAACATGTCCTGCTAAATTATTTTAGTAAGTGATGCATTGTGTAACTAAACTGACTCAGTTCGTAATTTAATGTAATAACTACAATACCGTAAGCATCTTCCATGTCTAAGAATAGAATCTTAAAATATATTCTAGTCAAAATCATTTGAACCATTGTTGAGAAAATAAAAAGTAACGAAACATTTCTAATATCTAGGTACAATAATTTCCACTAATAATACAATAGATGATGAAAGAAATACCAGAATAAATAAAGCACACAATATCTATTCAATCTGTAATACAATAACTGTATAGAAAGAAATATAAAAATGTGAAAATTAAAATATATAAAACAGAATATATATCCGCCATATTCTATGGAGCGGAAACATGGATGATGTTAAATAAACATAAAAGTAGACTAACTTCCTCAGAAATGAAATATTTGAGAAAAATTGGGGGGAAAACAAGGAAAAATAGAGTTAGATTAAAACCATTAGAGAAAACCTAAATATGGACCCACTAGTGGAAGAGATAGAGAAAAGAAATTTAAAAAGGTATGGTCACCTGATCAGAATGAATGATCAGCATAAAACAAAACAAGTATTTGAAGCAAGGCTGGAGGGAAGCAGGAGATAGGGAAGACTGAGAAAGGAATGGAAAAAATCTGATGTGTTACACTCACATGACTTTCTCTACTCTTGTACAATCTATTTTTACAAACGCCTATTCTCCATATGCTTTATGTTAATCGAGATATCGAGATGTCAATCTTATTGCTAATTTTCTTGTAGATGCAAGGGGAATATGGTAGCTTTTAAGCGATGGTCAAATATTTTAACGCTGGTTGCTATGCGGCGCATTCCATTCTCTTTGCAAGTCCAGGACATAAAAAAATGAATAACGAATTTGAGAAAAAGTATAAGTATTGGAAAATTTAAGGGAATAACAAGCAATATCTCGAAAACGGTTCACTCAACAAAAGAAATGTATATGACATAAGTTGTGTATTTTAATGAGATCTACATTTTTTGTGTAGTAAAATTTTGTCTATCTCTTATGGTTTACCAGTTATGCAAAAGTCGTTCACAATGAAGAATACTTTTGGAGACATTCCCAGAAAATTCGAGATATACATTTCATTTCTCATGACATTATCTTAAACATATGATATTTTAATCAAAATCGTTAGAGCCATTTTTGAGAAAATTAAAATTTTCGAAAAATGTTCCATATAAAGGGTAGTTTGGGGTGGGGGGATTTTCTTGAAAACCTTCGTGTCGCATCTCTGGAAGATACTGAACCTAAATACCAAGTTTGGTGTTTATCCGACTGTTCGTTTTTGAGTTATGCTGTTCACAGACACACACACACACACACACACACGGACATGTTTCCAAAAATGCTTTTTTTGGATTCAGGAGGTCTCAAAACATGTATTTCCGGTGAAATCTCGGTATCGAATTTTTGGGTGGAATGCAATACTTCCCCTACTTACTATACGTAGTAGAGAAAGTAAAAATACATTGGAGAGATAGCAAGAAACAGAGGGATAATTGAATGTACCGAAGAGAAGCAACAGGATAGAGAAGTATAAAAAAAATCTGATGTGATACATTCACATGACTTTCTCTACCCTCTATCATCTATTAGTGGGATACAATCTATTCTTACTAAAGTTTACTTTTTTTATCTACTTCGTTTTAATCCAAATAAACTTTTGCAGAAATAGCTACATTACACATTTCATTACAGATACAAAGGGAATAAGGACAGTCAAACGTTTAAAGAATTGCATGCTATATTTAACCTTAAAATTCCATACTGTTTCCATACAATCGCAAGAAACAAATGAATGTTGATAGGATTTAACAGAATAACCAAGAAATGAGTAATTTGAACCTTTAATAACAAATATCTCAGAAATGCCTTATGTCACAAAAAAACTTATTTTAAATAAATTGTGTGTTTTGAAGAGATCTACATTTTTTATGTGGCACGTTTTCGTCTATAGCTTAACAATTACCAGTTATATAAGGTTATACAAAATTTCTTCCAAATGAAGTGGACCTCACAGGCTATTCCCAAAAAATTCAATATGCAGGTCACTAGATACCTATGTACTGAGACATGGAAAATCGGTCATCCCTGGGGAAAGCATTGTTGCTTTGTCAAAATAGCTGACTCATTGATAATGCAATGGTAGCAGGCAGACCATTGTTGCGCCATTCAGTTTTTCTCAGTTTATGTTTGAAGTTTGGAAAGTGTAGACGTTTTTTCAAGTGCAATGGAGATTCAGAGAGAGCATTTTTGTGCAATGCTTTGTATGACTTCAAATGTGGCTTAAATGAAATGCAATCACTTGAGCGTTTGAGGAGGGCTTTCAGGGACTATTCTCCATCACATGCCACTGTGTTCCACTGGTTTGCAGAAATTAAAATGGGGTGGCAACTCTTAAAGATGAAGAGAAGAGTGGCAGACCAGCAACAATAGTGACTGACAAAAACATCACCACTGTGGAAACAATGATTAGGGAAGATCCAATACTAACCTACAAGGGCATTGAGTTGGCATTAGGGATTAGTTCGCCAAGTGTTTCAAGCATCCTTCATGAACACCTTCGTGTAAAAAAATTTCTTCACGATGGGTGCCCCATAATTTATCTGAAGCACAGAAGCTCCATAGGCTAGAATGGTGCAAAGAAATGCTGAAAAGATTTAACTGTAGAGAGTCTTGCCATGTTACAGGTGACAAAACATGGAACTATCAGTTTGACCAAGTCCTCCATTTGGGTGTTCCCAGATGATCAACCACCCGTCAAGGTCAAGAGAGCAAGGAGTGCCAGAAAGAAAATGATTGCTTCTTTCTTCTCCACAAGTGGTCACTTGGCAACAGTTGTGCTTGAAAATCAGAAAACTGTTTCTGCAAAATGGTACACCGAAGTTTGTCTTCCGAAAGTGTTTCAAAGAATCCAAGAAAAGCGTCCAAAGACAAGAATAAGGGGCACATCTGCATTATGACAGTGCATCAGCTCACACCGTTAATGTTACAATAGAGTTTCTGCAAGGAAGTGAGGAAAAGCTATTGACTCATCCACCCTATAGTCCCGATCTGGCATCATGTGATTTCTTCCTGTTCCTTACAGTGAAGAACCGACTTTGAGGTCATCAATTTTCTAGCCCTGAAGAAGCAGTTTCTGCATACAAAGAGGAGTTATCAGCAGTGCCAAAAACTGAATGGCGTGGATGCTTCCAGAAGTGGTTCTGGAGGATGGAATGCTGCATACTGAAACTGGGATAAACAAAACGTTTCTGTAACTTTACATATTTTGCTGTCTCAATACATATCTAGTGACCATCGTACATACATTTTATTTGTAATGTAAATATCTTTAATATATGGTATTTTAATCGATATCATTAGAGCCATTTTTTAGAAAATAAAAAATTTTGAAAAATTTTTCACGTAAAAGTAGTCTAGGGTGGGGAAACTTTCTTGAAAATTTGTGTCGCATCTTTAGAAGGTGTTGAACGTAAATACCAAGCTTTTTTTCTGTTTTGTTTTGTTTAATTAGGCTGTTTAGACATACACACACACCTTTTTCTAAAAATGCTTTTTTAGGATTCAGGGGATCTCCAAACATGTATTTCTGGTGAAATACTAACATTAAATTTTTGGGTGGAATACAATACTTCCCCTACTTACTATATGTAGCAGAGAAAGTAAATGCGGATAAAAGGCCAGACACTGAAAGGCACAGGAGAAGGTGAAGAAGAAAAATTTTCCATGTAAAGGGAGTTTGGGTGGGAGGATTTTATGAAAGTTTTTGTGTTGAATCCTTGGAAAATGCTGCATTTATAGGAAGTTTGGTATTTATCCCACCTTTTGTTATGTAGTTATGTTGTTCACCAACACACATATATACATTTTCTAAAAAATGCTGGGACCTCAAAACATGTACATGTGCTCTAATTACTATAGATAAGCAAAAATATGATTTGGAAACATGCACTACATACTTTTTTGTACTATGTTCTCCGTGCTTGTGCTTTTTTCGTTTGTGTTTACTGCTATGTGAGTGATCTGCACTCTGATCGTCAACAGAATGACTTCGCTTCTTCTTGCGCCTCTTGAGCTTCACCCTCTCCCCCACTTCAATGCGTACTTCATCACTTATATTCGGCATAACCTCATCACTGTTCTCTTTCTCAGCAACTGTGGTACTAACCACTACAGCTTGCTGGCCACTCTCCGTCACCTCTAGCTCATCCCTATGCTGTTCATTTGGTTCTTTGTGTTGGCCTTCTTCAGCTGGAACTTCGCTAATGTCAGCCGTTTTATCTGAATCATTCTTAACCTCCTGAGAGTCACCCTCAAGTACAGTTTCCTCTTCTCCTCCTCCTCCTCCTCCTCCTCCTCCTCCTCCTCCTCCCTGTACACATTCTAATTCTGAATTTACAGCTTGAACATTTGTTTCTACTATCACTTTTCTTTCTTCTTTTTCTTTGGTATCTTCTTGTTCTGCGCCATCTCTGATTTCATCCATATCCTTCTTCTTGTTCTGTTCTTCCAGAAAACAACCTTCTATGGGGTTATTATCATTGTCTTTCTTTTCTTTCTTCTTTTTTTCTTCCTTAAGCTGAATCTTGTCTTTCTGCTCTCTAGAGGTGCTAGTGCTCTCTGGGAGGACATTTCTTGCACTTCTTCGCACATGTATTCGCAAGGGAATAGGTGGTTTACGAGGACTACGGCGTAGTGGTCCCTCTGGTGAGGTACTGGAAGGCTTCCAATCACCATCATCACTGATTTCTTGCAGTATGGAGCTTGCACTGCAGGAAAAGGTGAAAGAAACAGCATTAGTTTATTTACAAGATGGAGTTATCCTAGTTTAATACACAACACATCTCAAGTCTGTGTCTTGAACAACAACTCATTAATTAAGTAGAAGCTTATAAACAGTGATGTGCTACTTATGTATGAGTAATGACCCATAAATCTGAAACACTAAACATCACTTAATAACAAACACCCTTCATTGTTGATGATTATCAATCAAAAGGGGGAAAAGTAAATGGCACAGCTGTAGTTAATTATTAGGCATCACATTCTGGAGGTTGGGCAACCCCTAACAAGCACCAAATCTGTAGACAATGAGCCAACATCCTAAGTGGGTCAGTACCAATCCTACCAACTGTTATAACAGAGTAAAATTTACCACTTTTTGCAGTATAAAGAAATATAGCAGTCAGTTTTACAAACTCTAGAGGTATTTCAAAAGTTTTAATATACTAAAAAATACGGGACAATTACCGTCCGGGATGCAGAACATTTAGCACAAATCTGGGACGTCCCATAAAATCTGTGACATCTGGCAACCCTGATTTGTACCCATCCTCAGCGCTTGTCCGGCTGGTTCCCGGTGGAAGAGTTTGTTACAGGATTGTCCAATGTGGTGACATCTGTTGGTGAACGTTATGAACTCCCAGAGGTGGTTTCGTGGCAGAAAATCAAAACTGATCAAGTATCACCCAACGTAATCCTCATAAAAGCCACCAGTTACCCAGCTAAATCAAATAAATGGATAAAAATACACATACTAAGAAACATGGATCATTTAATCAATTTTGATTTGTCATCAACAAGCCACCTCTGGAAGTTCTTAATGATGCCAACAGATGTCACCACTCTGGACAATCCCATAAATCTTCCACCAGGAACCAGTCAGACACCTGCTGAGGATGGGTACAAACAATACCAAAACATGTTCAAGATATTTCTTATTAAGTAATGTTTAGGGTTTCAAATTTCCATCTCGCTACTCATATATTATTTATTTATCTGTGCTAAGCAAATTACATTTGAATATGACATAGCATTCAGCACAGGCTCATTGCCTGTCATATCCTATTTACTCTCTGAAAACATGAAGCTAGTAACAGCTTAAACTTACTACCTTACTCCTCTTTCCATTTAAAACTACTATGTTCTTTACAGCACTCTGATTTCTCTGGATTTGACATATGTCCTTGTTTACTTTAATTTCCTCAATCAATGGGAAGTGCCCACTATTGCTACTTAAATTAAGCACCCTAAAATTACTTAACATATATGTCATATTATTGACCACAGTATGTAGTCTATTATATTTTGTCTACTCAGCAATACACCAAGTTGTAAGACTTACACAGGACATTAAAGAAAATTTCAATAATAATAAGACTACACTAGCACTGTTTGTCAACTTCAAAGATGCATTTAACACAGTATGGCGAGAAATGCTACTATACAAGATGAAGACATATGGCATATCAGGCCACATGCTAAACAGGTTTCAAACCTTCCTATCCCAAAGATGGTTTGCAGTACAATACAAAACAGCCACATCTAAATGGAAACATACGAGAGTTGGACTACCTCAAGGGTCTGTTACAAGTGCTATTCTGTTCAATATATATAAATGACCTAGTAGATGTACTAAAGAAAATCGGTAACAAACAAGTAGGAATGTTTGCTGACGACGTGGTAATATGGACTTCAGAAAAGAACATAAGTTCTGGGAAACATTACAAAAAACTACAAACAACAATGGAGAATACAATCATAACCCTAGAACAGTGGACTAATAATAACAATATGGAAATAAATACAAGAAAAACTCAATATCAACTATTCACAATGCAGCATAAAACAGAAAATATATGCCTGCAAATCAACAACAAAAAACTACAAGAAGGAACTACAACAACGTATATAGGGATAGAATTAGATCAAAAGCTATCAATGAAAGAACATGTAAACAATGTAACGAATAAAATAAACAAAAAGAACAACATTTTAAAACGTTTAGCAGGAATAAAATGGGGTGGAAACAGGGACCTCCTTAATAATACATATAAAACATATATAAAACCTAACCTATTGTATGGAGAACTACTAGCAACAGTAAACAAGAGACTTAAAAGTAAACTAGAAATTTCACAAAATAATTCACTAAGAATAACAGGAGCTGTAAAAACAACACCAATTACAGTACTACAAAGCTTACAAAAAACATGGCTATAGAATTGGAACATGAGTTGCAAGCAATTACTGTAGCACAAAAACTGCAAGTCAATAGAAACAGATACAAATGGTACCACACAGCAGATACTATAAGTAATTTAAAAACTCAAATAAGCTTCAGAACATATATTAATAACTTAAAATACAAGAATATAATTACAACAAACATAATTGCAACAGAGGTAACGAGTCCAATAGAATACATTGATATACAGTATCAGAATGACGTGATATATACAATACACAAACAAAACAGTATACCAGATGAAATGAGAGTCATAGCAATAGCTACGGAAAATGAAGGATACCCAGAAAAAGAATGGCTCCGAATATATACAGATGGATCCCTCATCAATAAAAAAAATGCCGGTGCAGGAGTATACTGTAAACATTTTGCATAGTATATAACATTAGATGAAACGTCAAACCACTATGATGGAGAATTAATAGTTATAAAAGCAGCATTACAGAACATTTTATATAGACCATACATAAAACAAAAACTAGTCATCTTATCAGACTCATAATCAGCCATAGATGGAATAGTAAATTACAATAATAAAACAACAAGAAATATTAAAGAAATAAGAAACCTAATTAAAGCAGTTGAAACTAGAAATCATGTCACTCTACAATGGATCCCAGCTCATGTCGGACTTTTAGGCAATGAACATGCGGATCAATTAGCAAAGAAAGGTGCAATACAACAAATAAAACCTGTAGGACAAATAGAAATAAATAAACAATTAAATAACATTAAACAACATTTCAAAAGACAGCAGAGACTTGATGAAGAAGATAAATTAAAAGATAAAGATTATAAGAATATTAAAGATAGAGTTGATATACAAAAAATGCCAAGGAAGACTGCAGTGGCCTTATTTAGGATGGCAACTGGCCACGATTGTCTCGCAGAACATCTCTAAAAGATACGATGCCTACCTACAACCAAGTACACTCTCGGTGAAGAAGATGTCAACCTGAACAAACAGCATCTCGCCATATGCAAAGGCCTTAAAGTGATAACTTACAGACTTTATATTGGGAAGCCAGAAGGAAAATGATGCAGATCAATTAATCCCCAATGCCATTGGTGAACAACAAAACAGCAACATATTTTGTCTGTTATTACTCATGTATGTAAACTCTCCAAACTCGTCCCCGCCATATTTCCCATTTAAAAGCACAAGTGAGTTCTATTCACAAAATTCAATTAATTTTCGCATCCTTTGTCTGCGATGTATTTTTGCTGTGCCTGACCTCTTGTCTTTCCAGTATCATTTCATTACTCATAAAACACTCTCACATATCACATCACTTTCTCGTATCGTCATATTAAAATCCCTACTGCATGCATGCAAATAGCATTATTTCTTAGAGGTAGCACCTAAAATTACATATAATAGTGATGAAATACAAGGGTGGTCTGAAAAGTTTCCAACCTCAACATGAAGATGGCAGCACTCGTAAATAAAAGCTAGTGAATTTCGTTGTTCATCTGTTGACAGTTACTCACCAAAGTTTCAGCCATTTTGGACGTTCAGTTGTTATGTAACAGTCCTTTGAGTGAGGTGATGTAAGTGTTTTTATGAAAATGGGCAAAATCGAGTATCGAGCTGTCATTAAATATTTGTTTTTGAAAGGCAATACGCCTACACAAATCAAAAATGAGTTGAATTCTGTGTATGGGGACTCTGCACCATCATTTACCACAGTGAAATTTTGGGCAGCTGAATTTAAACGTGGCTGTAAGAGCTTGGGAGACGATGAACGTTCAGGATGTCCAAAAATTGCAACTACCGACGAAAAAAACATCGCCAATGTTCACCAAATAGTGCTAGACGACAGCCAAATTAAAGTGAGAGAGATGGCAGAAGCTATGAACATGTCAAAAGAATGTTTTGTCACATATTAAATCAACATTTAGACATGAGAAAGCTGTTCGCACATTGGGTGCCACGTTTGCTTACGTTTGACCAAAAACGTGTTCGAATGAACATTTCCAACGCTCTGTTGGCGCAGTTTAGGCGCAATAAATCCGAGTTTTGGCGCCGATTAATTACTGTAGTTGACACTTGGATTCACCATTATACGCCTGAAACAAAAATACAGTTCAAACAGTGGACTGCAAAGGGGGAACCGGCTCCAAAAAAAGCAAAATCTGTTTTTTCGGCTGGGAAAGTGATGGCAACTGTTTTTTGGGATAGTCATGGAGCTATTTTAATTGATTATCTTCAAAAAGGAAAAACCATTACAGGAGCATACTACGCATCATTACTTGACAAGCTGAAGGCAGAACTTGCGGAAAAACGGTCACATTTGCAGAAAAAGAAAATCCTGTTTCACCAAGACAACGCACCGTCTCACACCTCAGCGGTTGCAATGGCGAAACTCCACGAATTACGGTTTGAACTGCTTGACCATCTGCCTTACTCATCAGAACTAGCCCCAAGTGACTTCTTTTTGTTCCCTCATCTGAAAATTGCACTTGGAGGACAGAGATTTACGTCAAATGAAGAGGCAATCACCTTCGTGAACAATTATTTTGCAGAGAAAAACGCCGAGTACTATTTGGGCGGGTTACAGAGATGGGAGCATCGCTGGGAGAAGTGTGTAGAGTTACAAGGAGACTATGTTGAAAAATAAAAAAAAAAAAAAAAAAAAAAATTATGAGAAAATGTCTTGTATCTTTATTAGGTCGGAAACTTTACAGACCACCCTTGTACTTTATGTCCACGGGACCAAATTTTTAGGGTAACAATTGACAAATATTAACAAAAACCATATATTCAGAACATTACTTCAAAAATGAATAAAGTACACTATATAATATCTCTATTAAAAATATTTGTAATATACAGACACTAAAAATGATATATGTTTCTTATGTAGAATCTGCTCTTGCTTATGGAATTTTTATATGGAGTTCTGCTACAGAAATAAAAGCTCATTTTGTAGCACAAAAGGAAATAATAAGAAAGATGTTTAGTATAAATAGTATGAGCCACTCTAAAACTTAGTTTAAGGAAAACAACATACTAACCTTACCCTGCTTATGTATTTTAGAAACTGTTTGTTTCATAAATAACAACATTCAAAATTTCCAGATCAATAATATAATACAGATCGTAAAGCAAGGAACAGCAATAAAATACATTTACAATGTTCCAGATTCACTAAAAGTGTTAACTCCATTTTACATAAAGGTATTCACATGTAAACTTAATCACTGAGAAAATAAAATGTAAGGATAAAAAAAAAATTCAGATGAGATGTGAAAAGGTTTCTAATAGATCATAGTTTCTATAGTACTCATGAATTTTTTCAATATTTCAGATATCATTGTTAGCTGTAAGATAGCATACTTGTATTTAACCCTTTGTTATTATACATGTATTTATATGAATAATATCTACAGATTTCACGTTTCAATTGCATATTTACCAAAACTCTTCATTATGTACTATAGCAACCATTATGACTGTATTTCTCCTGTAATTTTCTTTTTGGGTTTTTACGTTTTATATTTTGTGTGTTATTGTATTAATTAATATATTTTGTCCAGCACTTTGTATAGGATATACAGATTCTTATTGTATTCTATTTTAACTTCATTTTTACTATGCTAGTACTTTGTATTTAAGACTCTGTTACCATATTTCCTATTATATATGTAGATATAAATTTTGATAAAAACCATGAAATTATAAAATATTTCTAATGGTGAATAAAGACTTAATTACTATCACCACCTCTGCATTTGCATATTTTTCTCTTAACCTATCAATGTATTTATTCAGATGCTTAAGCAGATCCGGGTTATAAAACTGCAAAGAACTAGGGAGGTTATAAATTATACTTAGACATCTTACAATATTTCCATCTAGACCCTTATCTTCCAATGCAAACCACATTATTTCTTTACTCCTAAACCAAGTTTCTTTAATTTGTTTACTCCAGTTTTTCCTGATGAAGAATCCTATACCTCCCAAGGTCTTCTCTTCCTAACTATCGCTTCCATCTTTAGCCCTGCGTAGACAAAATTATCTATCATATTTTTAATGAATGAATGAGCTTTTCATAGACTTTCCATTACTTTTTCATTAGTACAATATTACTATAAACTTATTGTTACAATTACAATTATTCTTTGTAATTTAAAGTTCTCTGATTTATGGAGTTGCGTTACTTCTATTCCCCCATTATACAATGCCAAGGCCACAACCGCCTTATATGTATATCAGCCAAGACGGCAGTGACCTTGGTATTGTGCTACTGAGCAGTATCAGCGCAGGAAGTGTCAAGGGTACATTTATCAGCTGTGAGTTGTCTCAGAGGTTGCTTTGTCTGCATGCTGTGAAGTGTTTTGACAATACGAGTGATTTTCTTAGGAATGTTACTCTCTTATTAGTGCATGGAAATGCCTGTCAACAAATTCACACTTAACAGCATATTTTTATGTACAATACATACATGAAAACTGAATCATGTAAGCAGGATTGTAGATAATTTCAGCAGCATTTTCCTGGTTATTGAGTTCTGGGTAGAGACAATGTGAGATGTTTGGCCAATAACTTTAGAATAACAGGATCGCTAAACGCTAAAAAATAAAGTTTTTAGGAGCAATTCCCATACCATAGACAAACTTAAGGACAATATAAAAGTAAACATTATCAACATTACGCAAGAAGAACTTATGATGTGAATGGTAATTTCATTTGATGATGTCAAGAATGTCTTTGCGCAGATGGACACTACTTTCAACAGCACTTATAACATGGTTAGTAATCATTACATATACGAGGCAAAAGTAATGGCAACTATTTATTTTCTTGAAGATACCAGTCCGGTTGGAAAATGTGATATATACAGACGAAAGGACAAGGTGTTAGCTACAAGTGTGGACAATGAATACTGGACACTGAAATATCGTAATACACTAATTTATTACGGTAGTAACAGGGCAATATGGCCTTCACGGTGCAAAATAATGACAACACAGTACACATACAATTGACACGACAAACCTGGGCCTAAAGACCCTCAAAGTAGTCTCCTGCTACTGTCAACACATGCTGCCAATGATGTGGGAGGCGGTGAATACCATCTGCCTCAGCATATGCAGCATCATGTGTGAATCGGGTCACCTGTTAGCGCACAGCATTAGCAATTCCTCTCATGTTGCAAACCGCCTACCACGTAGTGGTTCCTTAATCTTTCGAATGAGATCAGGGCGAAATGTCAGGAGAGTACAGTGGGTGCTCCAATTCTCCCCCCATCCCCAACGTCGCAGTAACTGCCCTACACACTCTGCTTTATGTGGTTTTGCATTGTCATGCAGGATTATTGCACTGTCCACAAGATCCGCTCATTTCTCCCGAATGCCACGTTGTACCTGTTGCACCAGGAAGTAGTACTGTGCGGTCACTGTTCTGCCATGTGGAACAAAGTGGCAAACAATAACACCCCTGACGTCATTGATCGCCGACCTGTTGCCAGCGTGCAAGGTGGTTGGAGCATATTGCATAGTGTACCCACCTTTGAACTTCTATCAGTGCATGCAGTATCACTGCAATGCAATTTTGCGTAGTTGCAGCTCATTCCTGTGGATGGTGCGTTTCTCGATGCCACTTGCCAGCTCTAATTCCAGTAGCGTCCATCGTCTGTCTTCACCCACGAGCTGTTCGATGACGGCATGTGCCACGTCGGTCTGCACACTGACAGGTCATCCCAAACGTTGCTCATCACTGGTTGACACACGTCCTTGCTGAAACTTTCCTACCCACCGTGCTACTGTACGGTATGGTAGGGCATTATTCCCAAGGGCTTCCACTAATTCACTGTGACATTCCATCGCATTTCTCCCTCGGAGAATGACTATTATAATGTAAGCACGCTGCTCAACACGGGTTACTTCCATCTCGCATGACACTCACCAACTGACTGATTTCACAGCCCTCGCTGTCCTACTACCAGCTATCATAGAGCCATCTGTTGTTCTGCATACATACTATGCCTGCAGAACTTCCACATATACGTTTGTGATCCATTTACATATCTACAAGTAAAAGAATAGTTGCCATGACTTTTGCCCCAACCCTCGTATGATACCAACACTCGTGAGTAAGTAACGCAGGAGTTATGGAATGGAAAACCCTGCAGTGTAGTAGACCATGTGCAGAGCACGCATTCACATGATCCACGGCCTTGGCATAAAACAAAGGCGATGTATTTAACACCAGGTTATCTATATATTGGATTCCTCATCCTAAAAGTTAAAATTTTCTTGTATACCTCAAACTATTATTTCCATTGTCTTTTCCATTAATGCTGCTCACCTTCCATAGGCATTTTTGTCTCACCTTACCTATGATATACTTTCCCAGTTTTTTTATGTTTTCCTCTGATCTTAGATTTAAAATTCTTCTGCCTCTTATTTCATTTGGTAAGTTTTCCCACTTTTGTAAAGGGAACTCATCCTTTCACATTTTAGTTTGTTTATTCCAGAATACAATGCCACATGTTACCTGCTTCTTTACACATTGGACATTTTCTCCTGATACATCCATCCTTATCTCACTTAAGTATGTTACCCCCGTTCTAAAGCATGCCAACCCTTCCCTTCCTGCTTTGTCATGAATTTCAATACATTTTTCTCTTCCCTAATCATTTTTCAGTAATCTGTATAGTTGGAGATCTTTTGTTAATAAGATTAGCCCATAATTCCTGTTTTTCAATATCCTCTATTTTGCTTTCATTTTTTTCCATTCTTTCCCTATCAAACCACATTGCTCCCAAGCCAACTTCCTGTAGGATATTTCAGATTTTATATGCCCACGTTTCTTTCTCCTTAATTTTTGCTTGCGTTACCAAATGCTGTTTAATAATGTTCTCTTCTAACTTCCATATTCTATATCAATATTTAAATACTCTTTCCACTACCTTACTTTTATAACCTAATCTTCGTAATTCCATTAGAGCAACCTCATTAGCTAAAGATCTAGGTAATCCTAGTGTAAGTCTACAAAATACTCTATTTATCACATTTACTGCTTTACAACCCTCATTTGGCCCCCAGATTTCTACTTCATACACCATTCTGCTCTCTAGTATTGAACTGTATGCTCCTTCCAACAACTTTACTTACATATTTGGTATTTTGTTTACACAAGATCTAATCACTCTTAGCCATTTTTCCTTCTGCTAGGTTTTCCTTTTTTGATCACTCCATTTTCCATTACTTGACAATCTAACCGCAAGATAACCAATTTTCCTGACAGTCTCAATTTCTGAGCCCTCCCACCACCACTTCTCTTGCTTTTTTAGTTTGAAGCCTTTCTTGCGTGATTTTGGATTTTGTTTAATTTATCTCAAGTTGCCATTCTTTACAGAATGTGCCTATTACTTCTAGTGATTGTTTTAATCCTACACTTGTTATAGCACATGTAACTAGATGATCTGCAAAAACGAAAATATGGTATCTCTCTGTTGTTTATGGTCCGCAAATGTATACTATTTTTGCTTATTTTTTCTAGGACATAATCAATAAATTAATTGAACGGCAATGGACTTAATTTACATCCTTGTCTAAGACCTACATTGTATGCTATTTTATCTTTTAACCTTCCCCTTTCAAATTTTATGTAAAATTAATTTTGCTTGTAAATATTTTGAATTACCTTTTAAAGTTTTGACTTACTACTTTTTTCCTTAGCTTGATGCAAAGTCTTCCAGAAATACTATCACAAGCTTTTTTTTAGGTCCAAAAACAGTAAGTATATCCTACCTCTTTTATTGCTGAGATGTTCATCTACTGCTGTTCTTTTGTCTTTCCTAAAGCCTGATTGAAATAATGAGAATTTCCCTTCTTTCTCAGACCATTCTTCTAGTCTTTTTGCTAACACTCTGGTAAAGACTTTCCCTTTTATTGAAAGCAGACTAATTCCTCTATAATTTGCTGGGTTCCTAACATACCCTTTGCCTTTATATATTGGAATTACCATTCCTACATCCCAGTGTTTTGGTATTTTGCCTTCTTCAGAAATTAGATTTAGTAGCTGCACTAATACGTTTAATCTATCTTGAACCTCCACCCAAGTTTTCCAAAATTCCCTTGGGATTGCATCTATTCCATATGCCTTATTAAGTTTTTGCTTTTTAATTTGTTCCAATATTTCATTTAGATTGATCTGTCATACAGTAACAACTCATTAATTCCCCTACTTACACTTACACTCCTTTTAGCATTTTGTGTTTCATTTGTTTGCATGTAACTCAATAGAAGCATCATTTCACAGTATATGTTTGTCATGTATGTGGCAGTTTAATGTAAAAATTATTTTTAACCCGTAAATTAAGGTAAAGGAAATACTGCAGCATATTCATCTTTTATTTTAGAAGAATGGAGAAATAGTTGACATTTTTATTTTTGCAATTCCAAACAGAGAAAAAATGCATTCATTCTGCTATGAAATGACATCAAATAAATTTAATATATGTTAATTAAAACTCTTTGGAATGTCTTAATATAAAGTTAACACAAATTATCTTATTCTTTCCACATTGATTTGTCTACCAAACAAAGCTAATTGCACAACTTCCCTTCTAACATTGTTTTGTGCACAATAAAAATTATATCAGGATATGACTAGTGGTGGCTGCTGTTTAGCACATGAACACCCTACTTTCGACATCTTGTAGATTTATTGGGTTTTTTTTCTTTGAATGCTATTAAACATAATGTATATGCGGTAATTTAAAATCTACAGCATTCAAATCTATCGCATTACTCCTCTTAACTCTATGAAACATGGCAACAGGGTTCTTAGCACATCTTGACTAGTGCATTTCTAGGGAGCTTTTGTACATGCACAACTGGTAGATGGGTGAAATACACATGAGTGATGCACACTGGAAAGATGTACTACAATTTTACATCAATGCCACTTGGTGGTAGTACACTACAGCAGAAGTACTGTGTGAAGTAACATGCATGAATTCTCCCAACTACAACTTAATTTACACATTACTTCGGTCTTGCCCTGAAACACTGTACTGAATTGTGTATACAACAACAAACATCCACAAAAACAACCCTTTATTTCATCAGGCAAGTTATGTATTATTATTGTTGTTGTTAGGAACGAATGTAGTTATATCCATTTGTTCATAATCATAACTATTATGCAGCAGACGTTATTTCACATTTTCAGGGCTATCGGAATCTAAAATTTTTGAACACCCGAAGTGTATACTCAAGTCACTGCTGGATGTGACACATCTGTCCTTGTGTTTATGCTAATTATTATTGCTTTGGTTTTAAGCTATATTCTTTATTTCATCCTTTGGGAAACAACTTACATTGTTTTTTGGACACATCAAGATTGGATATGTAGAACACATTACAGCAAGTAATACTAAAATAATTACATGTCGGTTTCTTTACAAAACTACTATGTCACATAATAACAAAATTAAATAATCTATGAACAAAATTAAATAATCTATGTACTTTAATTATGCGATTATGGAAAACATGATTCATTTAAATAGTCATTTATATGTAAATATTGCCTTTTTAGAAGTAGCTTTCTTAGTTTACCTTTAAAAGATTCTTTATTGAAGTTTTTACTTTCTCTACTACGTATAGTAAGTAGGGGAAGTATTGTATTCCACCCAAAATTTCGATACCGAGATTTCACCGGAAATACATGTTTTGAGATCCCCTGAATCCAAAAAAAGCATTTTTGGAAACATGTCCGTGTGTGTGTCTGTGTGTCTGTCTGTGAACAGCATAACTCAGAAACGAACAGTCAGATATACACCAAACTTGGTATTTAGGTTCAGTATCTTCCAAGGATGCGACATGAAGGTTTTCAAGAAAATCCTCCCACCCCAAATTACCCTTTACATGGAAGATTTTTCAAAAATTTTAATTTTCTCAAAAACGGCTCTAACGATTTTGATTAAAATATTATATGTTTAAGATATTTTTATGACAAATAAAATGTATATCTTGAATTTTCTGGGAATGTCTCCAAAAGTATTCATTGTGAATGACTTTTGCATAACTGGTAAACCATAAGAGATAGACAAAATTTTCCTACAGAAAAAATGTAGATCGCATTAAAATACACAATTTATGTCATATACATTTTTTTTGTTGAGTGAACCATTTTCGAGATATTGCTTGTTATTCCCTTAAATTTTTCAATACTTATTTTCTCAAATGGGAACTCGTTATTCATTTTTTTGTCTTGGATATGCAAAGAGTATTAATCTGTGGGAAAGGGAATGGTGCTGCACCTAGCAACCAGCTATTAAGAGATATGTATGTGCTTAAAGGCTACTGTATTTCTATATTGCCCTTGTAAATATATATTCCCCTTACATCTACAAGAAAATTAGCAATAAGATAGAGTCTGCAAATGTTTATCTCGATTAACATGAAGTGTATTAATCTGTGGGAAAGGAAATGGTGCTGCACCTAGCAACCAGCTATTAAGAGATATGTATGTGCTTAAAGGCTACTGTATTTCTATATTGCCCTTGTAAATATATATTCCCCTTACATCTACAAGAAAATTTGCAATAAGATAGACTCTGCAAATGTTTATCTCGATTAACATGAAATAGATGGCGAATAAGCATTTGTAAAAATAGTTTGTACAAGAGTAGAGAAAGTCATGTGAGTGTAACACATCAGATTTTTTATTGAAGCATCCAGTTTGTTACACTTTAAGATACCCAGATGGGAAATGCTTGCTAGGCTTTTTGTAAGCCTGTGGCTATCCAAATGTAAGTTATTGAGATTCCTTGTGTTGTAGTTATGATATTCTGAGTTCTTTTGAAATATAGTTATATTGTTATGAATGAAGTTTAAGGTTTCAAGAATATATAGGCATGGGATAGGCAAAACTTTTAGTTCATTGAATACATATCTACTTGGTGTTCTAATTGGGTACCTTCAGAATTGCCTTTAAAATTCACTTTTGGATTGTGAGAATATGTGTTGCTTTTGGAGAGGAACCCAAAAGGGAATGCCATAACTAATTTGGGACTCAACGCAGCTGTGATACACTATCTTTAGTATTTCTTTGGAGCACACATTAGCCAATTTACAAACAGTATAACATAATTTGTTCAGTTTGACACTTAGTTGTAGTATATGGGTTTCCCATGAGAATTTGTTATCAATCCAAATTCCCAGGAATTAAACATCAAACATGGTATTTAGGTTCAGTACCTTCCAAAGATGCAATACAAAGATTTTCAAGAAAATACCATCACCCAAAAGTACTCTTTACATCGAAGATTTTTCGAAATTTTTTATTTTCTTAAAAATGGCTCTATGATTTTGATTAAAATACCATAGATTAAAGATATTTATATGACAAATAAAACACATATCTTGAATTTTCTGGGAATAGCTTGTGAAGTCCTCTCAGAAGGAATTTTGTATAGTCTTGTATAACTGGTAAACACTAAGCGATAGACAAAAACGTACTACACAAAAAATGTAGATGTCTTTGAAACACACAATTTATTTCAAATAACTTTCTTTGTGGCATCAGCCATTTTTGACGTATTCATTATTAATGGTTTAAACTGTTCAATACTTAGCCATTCTTTTAAAGTCCTGGTGATTTTCAGTTATTTCTTGCGATGCCATGGAAAGAGCATGGAATTTTAAGGCCAACATATATCATCCAGTTCTTAAACATTTGACTGTCGTTATTCACTCTGTATATGTAACAAAATGTGTAATGCAGCTATTTTGGGTTTATCTGGATTAAAATGAAATACATATGAAAATAAACTTTTGTAAGAATAATTTGTATACCGATTAATAAAAGATACAGGGTAGAGAAAGTCATGTGAATGTAATACATCAGATTTTTTTACCGTGTATGCAGAACATAAAACATAAAATTTTAATGAGTCATTCAAAACATTTTTGGGATACTAGTTCTCCTATTTGCAAGCATACATTGTTGTTCTGCCAATGCAGAACAGTCAAATTATATTTTTGCCACCAAATGTTTTGAAATTGAACGCTATACACTGGCCTTAAAATTCCATACTGTTTCCATGACATCACAAGAAACAATTGAAAATCGACAGAACTGAAAAGAATGACAAAGTATAGAACACTTTCAATCATTAATAATGGATATTGGCTTATACACAAAAAAGTTATTTGGAGTAAATTGTGTGTTTTAAAGAGATCTACAGTTTTTGTGTAGTCTGTTATCATCTATTGCTTAACATTTACCGGTAGATACAAGTTTATACAAAATCCCTTCCAAATGAAGAGGACTACACAGGCTTTTTCCAGAAAATTCAAGGTATACATTTCATATGTTATGTAAATTTCTTTAATATATGGTATTTTAATCAAAATCATTAGAACCATTTCTGAGAAAATAATACATTTTGAAAAATGTTCCTTGTAAAGGGTGGTTAGGGGTAGGGGGGTTTTGTTGAAAACCTTCATTGCACCTTCGGAAGATACTGAACTTGGGTTTGGTTTTTATCCGGCTCTTCATTTTTGAGTTATGCTGTTCACAGACATCTTGTTTTGAACTCAGGGGTTGTATTTCTGGTGAAATCTCAGTATCAAATTTTTGGGTGGAAAAGTAAAAATTATGGTGAATCATTACATTTTATTTAAAATTAATAATCCATACTCATGTTTAACATTATTAGTTCAGTACTGGATGCTTAAAAAAATATGTACTGCTTTGGGTTAATACATATTTCTGAAGAAAGGGTGGCATTGAAAATGTTCAAATGATGGGAAACATTTTTATTATCTTCTTTTGTTGCAAACGCCCTTCAGCATTCCTAGTTTTACAGTCAAGCTTCATTTCTAAATCCAAGTTCCTTAGACAAGTTGAGCTAAAGTTTATTTCTGCAGCTTGTAATGTCAAAATTAGTGTAAAGTCTCTGAAGAAGGTCAATAAGCTCAAAATATTGTGTGTGCATTGTGTTTACTAGTTTCCAGAAGAATGCTCTGGTTCAGTCATATACTTCTCCTTCTTTAACAGATTACCCTCCTCTTTATAGGACTTATACAGCCAAGGATTTACAAGCCAATATCTTGGATCAGTAGTCTATTGAGGGGCAAGCAAACTCTGGATCATACCATATCCAGGATGATTGATCAATCCAATGCCTTGGGTCAGTAGTCTGTCAAGGAGCAAGCAAATTCTGGATCATAGTATATCCAGGATGGGTGATCAGTCCAATGTCTTGGGTCAGTAGTCTGTCAAGGAGCAAGCAAATTCTGGATCATAGCATATCCAGCATGGGTGATCAATCCAATGTCTTGTGTCAGTAGTCTGTCAAGGAGCAAGCAAATTCTGGATCATAGCATATCCAGGATGGGTGATCAGTCCAATGTCTTGGGTCAGTAACCTGTCGAGGAGCAAGCAAACTCTGGATCGTAGTACATCCAGGATGAGTGATCAGCCCAATGCCTTGGGTCAGTAGTCTGTCGAGGAGCAAACAAACTCTGGATCATAGTACATCCAGGATGAGTGATCAGCCCAATGCATTGGGTCAGTAGTCTGTCGAGGAGCAAACAAACTCTGTCATAGTACATCCAGGATGAGTGATCAGGCCAATGTCTTAGGTCAGTAGTCTGTTGAGGAGCGAACAAACTCTGGATCATAGCATATCCAGGATGAGTGATCAGGCCAATATCTTGTGTCAATAGTCTGTCAAGGAGCAAGCAAACTCTGGATCATAGCACTCCAGGATGGGTGATCAGTCCAATGTCTTGTGTCAGTAGTCCGTCAAGGAGCAAGCAAATTCTGGATCATAGCACATCCAGGATGGGTGATGAGTCCAATACCTTGGTTCAGTAGTCTGTCAAGGAGCAAGCACATTCTGGATCATAGCATATCCAGGATGGGTGATCAGTCCAATGCCTTGGGTCAGTAACCTGTCGAGGAGCAAGCAAAGTCTGGAGCATAAGTACATCCAGGATGGGTGATCAGTCCAACATCTTGTGTCAGTAGTCTGTCGAGGAGCAAGCAAACTCTGGATCATAGCACATCCAGAATGATTGATCAGGCCAATGTCTTGTATCAGTAGTCTGTCAAGGAGCAAGCAAACTCTGGATCATAGCATATCCAGGATGGGTGATCAGTCCAATACCTTGGTTCAGTAGTCTGTCAAGGAGCAAGCAAAGTCTGGATCATAGCATATCCAGGATGGGTGATCAGTCCAACATCTTGTGTCAGTAGTCTGTCGAGGAGCAAGCAAACTCTGGATCATAGCACATCCAGAATGATTGATCAGGCCAATGTCTTGTATCAGTAGTCTGTCAAGGAGCAAGCAAACTCTGGATCATAGCATATCCAGGATGGGTGATCAGTCCAATACCTTGGTTCAGTAGTCTGTCAAGGAGCAAGCAAAGTCTGGATCATAGCATATCCAGGATGGGTGATCAGTCCAACATCTTGTGTCAGTAGTCTGTCGAGGAGCAAGCAAACTCTGGATCATAGCACATCCAGAATGATTGATCAGGCCAATGTCTTGTATCAGTAGTCTGTCAAGGAGCAAGCAAACTCTGGATCATAGCATATCCAGGATGGGTGATCAGTCCAATACCTTGGTTCAGTAGTCTGTCAAGGAGCAAGCAAATTCTGGATCATAGCATATCCAGGATGGGTGATCAGTCCAATGCCTTGGGTAAGTAGTCTGTCAAGGAGCAAGCAAATTCTGGATCATAGCATATCCAGGATGGGTGATCAGTCCAATACCTTGGTTCAGTAGTCTGTCAAGGAGCAAGCAAATTCTGGATCATAGCATATCCAGGATGGGTGATCAGTCCAATACCTTGGTTCAGTAGTCTGTCAAGGAGCAAGCAAATTCTGGATCATAGCATATCCAGGATGGGTGATCAGTCCAATGCCTTGGGTAAGTAACCTGTCAAGGAGCAAGTAAACTCTGATCATAGCATATCCAGGATGTGTGATCAACCCAATGTCTTGGCTCAGCTGTTGTCCCTTCCCCTTATCTTAATCATCCCCCTCCTTCCCTCTGTTTCATTTTCTTGTACTGCTTACTTTCCTTGCACATTTTCTTTTGTTTTCTGTAAAAACTCACCTATACCTCTAATTTTCCTTTCTTCTTTCCCTGTTAACTTTTTATAGCATTTTCCCTTCTATTTTTTTCCCATTTTTTCTCCATAATGCTAACTTCTTATATTTTGTCATGTAATGTGTTACACTTTCTTTTTAACCATACATTTCACTCTTATTCCTCTTAGTAACATTATTCCTGTTCTCATCAAAGCTATCCCTTCTCTATCCCATAATCTACATATGGTCCTCATCCCCAGTTTCTTTTTATTTGTTTATAAAATTGTAATGATTTCTTGGTTTTTCTAAACTTCCCCATATATCCTGCCTTTCTGTCTTCTATTCTACTTTTTACCAGTTTATCTACACCACCTTCATTCTTTTCTTCTAGTTTCTATATGTCTCCCATTCCTATTTTCCCCATAATTCTTCCTATCCTTGACCAGCAACTCTTTGTGCTCTCTAAGCTTTTTTGCTGCTTCACGATTAACTTTAAGATTTCTCCCTCTTCTTTAACTAAACATGTATACCAGAATTTTATTATTTTCTCCATTATTATTCCTTTCCTTCTTGTTTTTCCTAGTTCTACTAAAGCTTCTTCTCTTAGCGCTGACCTAATAGTCCTTTACAAAATATTTTGTACATATGATCTACCGTTTTGCTTACATCTGTGCTCCGGATCTCTACTGCATAAAGCATTCTTGATTCCACTAGAGCCTCGTACATTCTTTCCAACCACTTGGTTGTCATTTCTAGCTTGTATTTACACTGGGTGTGTCTTCTCAGCCTGCAGATTGAGAAGTTATGCAGTCTCAGCGTTCTACAGGCTATGCCATAAACACTGTCCACTGCATTGCATTGTATCAATTTCGGCCAAAATGACTAATTTGCACCACTGTGTGTGAAGCCATTGCACTCGTAGCACAACTGTGTGCACATTGGCCTTCAGTAGTGAAAGCCCCAGGTTCAAATAATGCCACTTGAAGGTACTTTTTATAGTAAATAAAAGTTTAGTGAATTTAACGAGAACTGATAGTTTGGCATGGAAGTGTTGTTTCACTTAATTAGTTTAATTATGTGAAATTCATTAAAACACATATTGTTACTTGTTAGAATATGCTTTAATGAACATCATAAATAAATGCAAGAAATGAATAAAAAAATCTGATCTGTTACACTCACATGACTTTCTCCACTCTTGTATAAACTATTTTTACAAAGGCTTATTCTCCATCTATTTCATATTAATCGAGATAAACATTTGCAGAAACGATCTTTTGACATGCAAAGAGAATTACATTTTACACATAGCGGCCAGTTCTAAAAATATTTGACTTGCTTAAGGCATACTATGTTCCCCTTGTTTTGTAATTGCAAGGGCAATATAGAAATACAGTAGCCTTTAAGCACATACATATCTCTTAATAGCTGGTTGCTAGGTGCAGCACCATTCCCTTTGCCACAGATTATAACTCTTTGCATATCCAAGACAAAAAAATGAATAACAAATTCCTGTTTGAGAAAATAAGTATTGAAAAACTTAAGGGAATAACAAGCAATATCTCGAAAATGGTTCACTCAACAAAAAAACTGTATATGACATAAATTGTGTATTTTAACGCGATCTACATTTTTTGCATACTAAAATTTTGTCTATCTCTTATGGTTTACCAGTTATGCAAAAGTCGTTCACAATGAAGAATACTTTTGGAGACATTCCCAGAAAATTCAAGATATACATTTTATTTGTCATGAAAGTATCTTAAACATATATTTTAATCAAAATTGTTAGGGCCATTTTTGAGAAAATTAAAATTTTCGAAAAATGTTCCATGTAAAGGGTAGTCTGGGGTGGGGGGATTTTCTTGAAAACCTTCGTGTCGCATCTCTGGAAGATACTGAACCTAAATACCAAGTTTGGTGTTTATCCGACTGTTCGTTTCTGAGTAATGCTGTTCACAGACACACACACACACACACACACACACACACACACACACACACACACACACGGACATGTTTCCAAACATGCTTTTTTTGGATGCAGGGGGTCTCAAAACATATATTTCCAGTGAAATCTCGGTATCGAATTTTTGGGTGGAATACAATACTTCCCCTACTTACTATACATAGTAGAGAAAGTAAAAACTCATTTATTCACAGGCGTGATATGAACTTCCAACCTTCAGCATGACTTTCCAACATGTTAACAATTGCGTTACTAGATCATGTTAATGAGCACCACTGTAGCCCTAATCAGCGGGCTGGTGAATGCAGTGTCAGCACCTTAATTTCGCATCGTCTGTAAAAGGCAGGGTTGCCTAGTTACCAATCTGCAAGATGAGAAGACTCACGCGGTATAGATAGATAGTTTATTCATCTTGTAAATCATATATTGTACGCAGGTACCATGATATAAGATAGGTCAGAATTAAACAAAACATATAATTATTTATAGAGACTGCATAAGTAAAATTATGATATATGCAATTTTACAGATTACTGAGCAGTTGTCCATAAATTTGTTAACAGAATAGAAGCAGTGATGAAGCAAGTATGCCAAAACTTCCTTTTTAAGTACTGCAGTTTTGCAGGTGGTTTTATTGGTTAAGGATAAGTTATTGAAAAAAAATTATTCCTAAGTTTATTACACTATTTTAACGAGTGCTTGAGTGTTTTGGAAGTGGATATCCATTCTCTGTCTGGTGTTACGGCTATGGATTTGGTCATTGAAGGTATAATAGTCATTTTCATTCGTCAGATTTAATTTTGTAAATTTTAGAATTTCATAAATGAAGATACATGGGAGAGATTTTAAATTTTTTAAATAATGGTCAGCAAGTAGATTTTGGTTTAGCTGCTCCTATTATTCTTAGAATCCATTTTTGTGTTACGAATAGGCAGTTGCAATGTCGTGTCTTATTCCTGTCATTGCAGCCCTCCCTTTTGCTTCTATTTTTCTATTACGTGCCTCCCATTTTCCTTTGTTATTCAGTCTCACCCCTAAACATTCAAATTCTTGAGCACTTCTAATTCTTTCCCATTAAGTACCCACTTTTCTTCTTTTCTCAGTTTAGTTGCTTTTTTGAAAATCATAACTTTTGACTTGCTTTACATAGTAAGATCAAGTGACATGGCTCTGTAGTAAAGTGTGAGGTTTGCATTCGGAAGATCCTGGGTTCAATGCTGCGCTTGGCCACTCTGATCATGACTTTTTTGTGGTTTTCCCTGGTTGGCAAGGCGAATGCTGGGGTCTTCTACTGTGAATTTCCTTTCCGTCATTTCCTATCATGTTTCAGGTATGTTCAGGGGCTGTGTAGTGTCAGTCAGTGTTGGAGAGATGGCGCAGATGCTTGCTCATTGGAAAGTTCTTCTCGACCCCATCAGAGGCAGCCTTCTCTGAGCCACCTCAGGTGGATCAAGTTCTCCCTGATTGCACCATAGAGAAGCTTTCCCTGAGCAGTCCGCCATGACCGGGTCATCAAGCTTGGAATCCTTAGGGACCTCTGCGCATCTTTGTTGGCCAGTTTATAGCCTCCTAAGGTTCCTTCACCTCATTCATTCCTCCTGGGGGTGGTAAGCACTGAAGGTTCCATGTTGGGTTGTGGTACAAGGTGTCCCCTCTGTTCCCTGGTTATACATAGTTATGATTTGTTACAATCCGAGTAAAAGTCTGAAGTCTCGTTTCTCCTAGATCCAGGAAAACTTGTAGCTGTCTCTCTAAATATTGATTTTGTGTACTCTATTGTGACTGCAGCTTTCCTAACATCAAACTTGCAACTGTGTATTTTGTTTTGATGGCATTAAGTCTAATTCCTGCTTAAAATGTTTGTGGTTTAGGCAGGGAAAACAAGATGCAAGTCTTCTGTATCTCAATCATTATGCAACAAGTGGAACAAATGTTATATTAAAATTATCTATAAGTTGCATACAACATTTTATGCAATGTTACCTTTATGAATTGTAGGAAATAAACCATGAAATAATTTGGCATCCATTGCTGACATAAATGAGAGCATCTTTATATGTTCGTAAATGTGACATTAGTTTCTCTTCCTGCATTTCATTTACTATTACCTGGTGTGTTGAACTGATAAACAAAACAGCCACTTGCATATATTCTCTTTCAGAAAGACAAGTAAGCAGATTGTAGATATGTGCTATGTTGCTATATTGCTTGAACCTAACTGGATGGCATGTACATTTTTTATAAACCATGTTTTTACTTTCTCTACTACGTATAGTAAGTAGGGGAAGTATTGAATTCCACCCAAAAATTCACTACCAAGATTTCACTGGCAATATATATTTTGAGATGCCCTGAATCCAAATAAAGCATTTTTGGGAACATGCCTGTGTGTATCTGTCTGTGAACAGCATAACTCAAAAACGAAAAGTTAGATAAATAAGAAACTTGGTATTTGAGTTTAGTATCCTCCAAGGATGTGACATGAGATTTTCAAAAAAATCCCCCCACCCCAGACTACCCTTTACATGGAACATTTTTCGAAAATTTTTATTTTCTCAAAACGGTTTTAATGATTTTGATTAAAATAACCGTATATTTAAGATATTCTCATGGCAAATGAAATGTTTATCTTGAATTTTCTGCGAATGTCACCAAAAGTCCTCTTCAATCTGAATGACTTTCCCATAACTGGTAAATGAAAGAGAGACAAAATTTTACTACACAAAAAATGTGGTTCTCGTTAAAACACACAATTCATGTCACATACGTTGTTTTTATTGGGGGGGGGGGTAGAGTGAACCATTTCCGAGATATTCCTTGCTATTTGTTTGAATTTTCCAATACTTATACTTCTTCTCAAATGGGAATTATTTATTCATTTTTTTGTGTCCTGGACATGCAAAGAGAATGGAATGCTCCACATAGCAACCAACTCTTAAAACATTTGACTATCGCTTAAAGACTACCATATTCCCCTTGCACCTACAAGAAAGTTAGCAATAAGATAGTTTCTGCAAATGTTTATCTCGATTAACATCAAGTAGATGGAGAATAAGCGTTTGTACAAATAGTTTGAACAAGAATACAGAAAGTCATGTGGGTGCAACACATCAGATTTTTTGTATGTGTATTCTGCGAAGTACTGGAAGCCTGTAAGATCTGTTTTTTCTGATATTTCTTGACTAAACTATTCATGAACTGTGAAGAAATTGTTCATTCAAAATGTATCGTAATTTAAGTTAATTTTTCTTTCTTTTTAAGAAATATATTCAGTAACCTATGAACCAAACTACAAAACACAGCATGTTAATGAGAGATAGAGTTTCAGTCATTATTTTTATGTAATTGTCCACATGCAAAGGTTTTATGTAAATACCAAATTTTAAAGTATTCTTATTTCTTGTTATTGTTAAGTCCTAAAAAAAGGTAACGTCTGATCTTTTTCTATTTCCATAGTAAATTTAATACAAGGTGTGTTCAAAAAGTATCGAACCTTTGGTCGGCGAAAATATGTTTACTGATTTGGAGGTCCAAAACACTAATATCCTTCAAAGAAGTCTCCTTGGTGATGCACACACTTCTCCCAATGCTCCCGCCATTGTTAGAAACACTTCTGGTATGCAGTTTTTGGAATGATGAGCAGCTAGGTTGTCATTCCGTATTTGTTTTCTCTTCACTCAAGTCGGATCCTTTTCAGCAGCATTTTCAGCTTGGGAAATAGCCAAGTCACGTGGAGCCGTGTTGGGTGAGTGGGGAGCCCAACGAACCACAGAATGTTGTGTTTGGCGAAGAAAGCCTGAATCAAATGCACAGAATCGTCAGGTGCATTATGACGGAGCAGCCCACATATCTGGTCGTTTACACTGCATAGCATCATGATGGCAAAGAAGAACCTCGTAGTAGTAATCCTTTGTGATGGTTTGCCCTTGTGACATGTACTCATGATGCACCACACCACAGCACTCAAAGAAAATGGTCAACATGACCTTGACTTTGCCACAGACCTGCCACGCTTTTTTTTGGCCTCGGGGATGATGGATGTTGCCACTGTGACTGTGTCTTGATTTCTGGGTTGTAGCCATAAATGCCTGTGATCACAGTGTTCAGAAAATTGGGGTCATTGTTTGCATTGGTCAGCATGTACTGTGCGATGTCCAGATGCCATGCTTCTGTTCCATTGTTAGCAGCTTCAGCATGAATTTTGCAGACACACTTCTCATGCCCAAATCCTCGATCAAAATTGAATGAACCCAATGCTTACCCCTAGCTCGTTTGCAAGTTCTCGGAGCGTGATAGGACCGTCCTGCAAGACCAGAGTCCACACTTGCTCAATGATATTGTCATTTGGGCTTGTTGAGGGCCTTCCTGCAGTCCACCGATGTGTGGCCATCTTTGAGATGGTTGTATTACTCCTTGAAGTAGTTTATCTTAACGTTTTTAGCACCACGCTTTGGACATCAAACTTGAGGTAGTTGCAGCCCCACATACGACACAAAGTTTCCGGTGGCCTTCGCCCCACGTTCACTTTCCGGTGGTCTTCGCCCCCACATTTAAAAATCAACTTTGTAATTTGAATGTTTATTTAAATATTATATTTGTATGGCTCGGCTGCGTCAGTAGTAATTTGCAGAAACACGTATCTCTTAGCAGGGTTTGGTGCAGCTAAAGAATGAAGGCTTACACAAATTATAATCATATTTAACTTCATTTTATTAATATTTCACACAATTAAATAATACTTCACTGATATATCCTACTGTAGAGCTGTGAGATTATTGTTACTTGTATTTTTTAACACGTAAACTTTATATTATTCATGCCGTAATGAATTTTTTATGTCACACTGAATACGTACTGAGCGAACAAACTACTCAGGTACGTTATCTTCTAGCACCTGCCGTTTACTGTTTAAATTTGTCTATTTCAAGTCTCTGATTGGCTAATCCTACTCCAATAGAATACTTTTATTTAACTTAAGCTTTTTCTAGTAGTTGATTGGCTATTTATTAAAAATGTTTTAAATACTACATTATTGTTCCAAGAATTACTAGTAGCATTATTAAACTTTCTAATTTATTGTTGTCTCGAGGTTACCTCATTATTACCTCATTGTTAGCAACTTTTGGCTTTTATTCTCACAGCTCCTACATTGTTAAATTACTTAATACATTCACATAACATTATTATACATGTACATAATAATATAAACATAATACAATGACGTTACATGCACTTTATATTTGATTTATACACATATTGCTTTAAGGCGGGCTGTTATTGAATTTATAAATTACATAATTAGACTGATTATTTATTCATCCATGAGGTGCTCATAGCATTGTCCCCAAAAGCCTGTTGAATCTTGTCAATGGTTTCCCTTGGGTATCGCCAAGCTTTTGACAAAATTTTATGCAATATCACTGCTCAAGTTGTTCCGTCATTTTACAAAAACTGGAATCCAATGACTGCTCATTACACATCTTCACTCGTAGGCCAACTGCCAACGACTGATGCTTTCTCCGGGTGGGAAAAAAATTCATGACTGCATGAATGTCCCCTCCACATCTCCACCAAAGGAAGTCACCCGCGCTTCATTGGTTTACGCAGGAAAAAATAAGGTTCAATACTTTTTGAACACATTTCGTATTCTCATCCGAGGCTTTTGCATCTTTGTTGTTCAGAGAAAAGAATATCACAAAAATCGCTGCTACTTGGAATACCAGTATTATGCCATTGTTATTATTGATACACGTGCCATAATGAGCCCATTATGCATGATACTGAGTGCAATAACAACCTGTTTATAATGCTAAGGTTGCATAAAGTAAATTATTGGTTAAACAATAAGGGTGTATACAATTGCATTACCTTAATAAGGTCTCAGAAAGAAAGCTAGCCTGCTTTATAAAGGATGCAGGGATTTCAAAAAACTAGAAAATAAAGGGGTGCACAATGGATTACTAATGGTTGAGGTGCTTAGGGCTTCGATAGCCCACCCCTTCTAAACCTAATGGTTCAATTGCTGAAGAAACATTACAGAATAGCAACAATTAAGGCTTTTATTTCTTTCTTTTTTTAGGCTCTTATGAGTGCATCTGATTATTGGATGAAAGTTTGCTTATTTGTCCAGCATGTCTAAGAATATTAGATTAATATTATAGTATCCTATACCAAAAGCAATGTTTTTTTTAAAAACAAAATCTGATGTGTTACATTCAAAAATTGAGTTTTACTTATTATTGCTCTTTAACTGCTTTGGTTCTTAGCATCCCCTTCTATATTGGACGTGAAAGACCAGAAATTTTGCTCAGAGGCCTCTTTATCAGACTTGAGGTTCTTTTACGTGATGTAAATCTACGACACAGGACCACCAGCTTTACTTCCCTTCAGAAGGAAGCCATGCTAAGGATTTTTATGCTCAAAAAGCCCATTGTCCTCTGCCAGGTTTGAACCCTCTATCACTTATTAGTGGGTATACAAACTATTCTTACAAAAGTTTATTTTCCTATCTACTTCATTTTAATTGAGATAAACCTTTCCGGAAATAGCTGCATTACACATTTAGTTATAGATACAAAGAGAACAGCGATAGTTAAATGTTTAACAACTGGACACTATACACTAACCTTAAAATTCTGTATGCTTACCATGACATGGCCAGAAACAATTGAAAATTGACAGGATTAAAAGACTGGCTAAATACTGAACAATTCAAATCATTAATAACAGGTATCTCAGAAAAGGCTAATGCCACAAAAGAAAGTTATTTGGAATAAATTGTGTGTTTTAATGAGATCTACATTTCTTATGTAGTAGGCATTTGTCTATTGTTTTAACATTTACCAGATATACAACACTATATAAAATTCCTTCTGAATGAATAGGATTTCACAGGCTATTCCCAGAAAATTCAAGATATACATTTAATTTGTCATGTAAATATCTTTAAAAATATGGTATTTTAATCAAAACTATTACAGCTGTTTTTTAGAAAGTAAAAAATTTCAAAAAATCGTCTATGCAAAGGGTAGTTTGGGGTGAGGAGACTTGCTTGAAAAGCTTTGTGTTGCATCTTTGGAAGATCCTTAACTTAAATAGCAAGTTTAGTATTTATCGTCTTTTCATTTTTTATTTATGCAGTTTACACACACACATAAACGAGCCATTTTTTTTTAAAAATGGATTCAGGGAGCTTTAAAACATGTATTTCTGATGAAACCTCGATGTCAAATTTTTGGGTGGAATGCAATACCTTCTCTCCCTATTGTATACGTGGTAGAGAAAGTAAAAATGTTTTATAGGCTACTGTCTACATCAACAGTCTAAACTCACTGCCATTTTTACTACTGTGGTTTGCAACTTTTCTTTGGAGGTGGGGGGGGCTTTGATTACTGTGTGATGCCATTGTTATCATTTGGGTCATCAAGTTTAACAAACTAATATGAACTTGATTTTGTAACACTAACTTCACTTATTGTTAGACAATTAGGACATGTTTCAAGGGCTAGTGCCCTCATCATCAGCTGTAGAGTGATTCACAGGAACTGTTTCATTACTTCCTGTTTCTGTTTGGAGACATCCAGTGTTGTGATGAAACTGCTGAGGCCAATCAATGCCAGAATGTTGAAATGACTCTTTCACAGTGTTTTATGTTATAATTTTTTTTCCTATATTGAAAGTTCTGCTGCATCCTGGAGGGGTTTTAATAATTTAGCTTCTTATTTTATCTCATGTGTGGCAACTGCCGATTTTTCTAGCTGTTTTATGGTGGGTTTCACCAACTGTCTTCCAGGAATTCAAGATCGTTGGGCTGTTAACAGCTTGTCAAAAGCAGAAGTTCCATTTCACGAATGTGCATTATCATTTTGACAACCGAATTTCCTGTCAACTTTTGAGATACCATTTTCGTTCCCTCAAATCATTGATAGTCCGTCAATTCTAGTTTAAAGCTTATGTGCATACTCTAGATCTTGAAAAACAGCATCACATTTACTTTCTTTCCAATAACTGAACTACGGATATTTTCGATATTGAAATGTTGTTCAATGAATTTATTGAAAATAGGAGTGCGGATGTGTTATTCAGGATAAAAATAGCCATAGTGATCCAAGAATTTTGTGCAATTATGAATTTTCCTGGCATTGTAGAACCATTGACTGTATCCATGTGCCCATTTTGTCACCCAGTGAGCATAATGCAGAAGTACCTATGAGGGCTTTTTTTTTTTTTAAACCTGTGATGGGGCATAACAGAAAGACAAATGTGAACCACAAAATGGGTTTTATTACCAGGAGTCAAGTAACGTCACAGTTACTTTTCCACATAGTCACCATGAAGATTAAGACATTTGTCATATTGATAGAAGAGCTTTCCAATACCCTCTTAAGAAAAGACTGCTGCCAGCGTATGGAGATAGGTCTTTACGGCATCTTGAACTTCTCCGTTGGTGCAGAAGCACTGTGCTTCCAGAGCCTTCTTCAGTTGCTGAAAAAAATGAAAGTCACTTGGCGCTAGATCTGGGCTGCATGCCGGGTGATTGAACCTTTCCCAATGAAACTGAGTAAGCAGCTGCTGGTCTACCGCAGCAGTATGTGGTTTTGCGCTGTTATGAATCAAAACAATTCCAAATGACAGCATACCTCTTCTTTTGTTTTGAATGACTCTCTGCAGGTGATGTAATGTCTGAAGTACATGTTTGCAGTGATTGTAGTCCCTGGCTCCATAAACTCCACAAGCAACACACATTTCTGATCCCAGAAAACAGTAGCCATGATCTTCCTGTTGCTGAAAGTTTGGGGAGTGTGTGCACTGACTGTTTGGATTGTTCTTTAGATTCTGGATTGTTTTAAAGAATCCACGTTTCATTCCTTGTCATAATGAAGTTCAAAAACTCTTCCCCATCATCAGCGTAACATGTGAGAAAGGATAACTGATGCCATGCTTTGTGGTTTGACAGCTTTTTGGGAAACCAGAACCCAGCCTGCACAAAGTTCTTGATAGACCAGGTGTTCTGTAACAATCGTGTGCAGACCTGACCTTGAAATGTCCAGAAAATCCACAGACATGTGCTTTTCTGGACATGTAGCAGAGCGATCAGCGGTTGGAAAAAAAGAGCCCTTGTATATAGGATATTGAGACAGTTTGCAATGTGCAAGTTTACTCTAATTACAAATATTATTACTGACCAGAATCTGTTCATCAGAGCTTTGCATTTGATAACAGTCAGTTAAGAATGATTTTTGAGACTGGAAGATGGCATTTTGTACTTGGTGACAGTGGTTACCGAGGGAGGTGACGCAGTTAAAACATATGTGTTACGCTTGGGTTTTGTTTTCAAAGCCACAATACTCAGCCAATGAAAGGAGATGTAGTAAAACATTACTGTTGCCAACCTTCATTTTGATGTGGCTGTCGACGATACAGCAAAAACTGACAAAGCATTGCTTTGACGTCCTTCAAGCTAAATTTGCCGACAATTGGTGAAAACCGATATTTTGGAAATATTATTTCATGCTTATTTCCAAATTTCCCTAGGTTTTTCCAATATATACTTGGATCACCCTGATTTGATAGATGCTGGATTCTTTAAGTTACATATTTTGCCCTGGAGATGCATTCAGTAGATGTTTTAAGTCAAACAAGTAAGTGAAGTTAGTGTCACAAAATCAAGTCATATTAGTTTGTTATCTGTTCCTTTCTGTTACTAACTTCTAAATAATTAATCGTCACTTAACAAACTGTGGTAAACATGCTTGTGAAACATGTTCCGTTAAACAAATTGATAACTGGAACTTATAGACTGGTTCACAGTAGCCAAGAATGGGAACAATGTAATACTATGTGAAGGGAAGCTTACCAGAGCTTGCAAACAAGAGAGTTGGTCAAGTTTCAACTTTACTACTCCTGTTCCCACAAACAGCATACTGGATCCATACTGTGCACAGCTGTTTTCAAGGTATAAATTACTTACGGAAGCTGTGTACCGTAACCACTACTAAAGCTCTCTCTATACTAGCAACAGGAAATAGCAGAGAACAGTGAACTTTAATATGCTTCGTTTATTATAAATACATTAGGATGACACTTTCACAAGAGCACTTACATATTGAATACCAAAGTTGGTTAACCCGCATTATGTGGTTTGAATCACTACTACAGAAAAAATCTGATGTGTTACACTCACATGACTTTCTCTACTCTTGTACAAACTATTTTTACAAATGCTTATTCTCCATCTACTTCATGTTAATCGAGATGTTAATTTTATTGCTAATTTTCTTGTAGATGCAAGGGGAACATGGTAGTACTTAAGCGATAGTCAAATCTTTTAAGAGCTGGTTGCTATGTGGCGCATTCCATTCTCTTTGTATGTCCAAGACATAAAAAAAAAATGAATAACGAATTCCCATTTGAGAAAAAGTATAAGTACTGGAAAATTTAAGGGAATAACAAGCAATATCTCGAAAATGGTTCACTCAACAAAAAAAATGTATATGACATAAATTGTGTATTTTTATGCGATCTACATTTTTTTGTGTAGTAAAATTTTGTCTATCTCTTATGGTTTACCAGTTATGCAAAATCCATTCACAATGAAAAATACTTTTGGAGACATTCCCAGAAATTCGAGATATAGATTTCGTTTGTCATGAAAATATCTTAAACATATAATATTTTAATCAAAATCATTAAAGCTATTTTTGAGAAAATTAAAATGTTCGCAAAATGTTCCATGTAAAGGGTAATCTGGGGTGGGGAGATTTTCTTGAAAACCTTTGTGTTGCATCTCTGGAAGATACTGAATGTAAATACCAAGTTTGGTGTATATCCGACTGTTCGTTTCTGAGTTATACTGTTCACACACACACACACACACGGACATGTTTCCCAAAATGCTTTTTTTTTTATTCAGGGGGTCTCAAAACATATATTTCTGGTGAAATCTCGGTATCGAATTTTTGGGTGGAATACAATACTTCCCCTACTTACTATACGTAGTAGAGAAAGTAATAATATCATTGGTCAATTCATTAGTTACTACACATATATATGTAACATATTATAAACTGGCGCATCAGCGTGAAAATTGACAATAATACAGGTTCCTGCACAACACCAATTTTGCTAATAGAGGTGCCCAATACTCCCTAATCTTCCAGCAGATAGACTATAATGACAATAAAGTCTTGGTGACTTATTTCAAATATTGTTTATATATTTAATGTTCATGATGCTATGTAGCACCTAGATGGACCTTTATTGGTTGTAGACACAAATTATACAGTAAATGGTTGACATTTCTGTTGTTACAAAATATGTCGTAAATATACAAACGGAGATCCACACCCCCCAATTAACTTTCATTTCTCCCTACTACACTGATCCAAGTGCGTATATTGCAAATTACTGAACCAGCAAGAAATAAATGTATTGTTTTAAGTTGTCCAATGAGCACACATTTAATTACATACAACACCACGTAGAGAGAGAGAGTGTGTGTGTGCGTGCGTGCGCACGTGTGTGCGCATGCGCACACGTTAACCTCTCTAAACTGAAATGTGTAATATTTGCATTTAGTTGATAATTGAATAAAAATGCTTTATTGCCGTGTACCTTCATGTAAGTCAAGGCAAGAAAAAGAAGACGCTTGTCATTCCATGCATTCCCAAAACACAATGAACTAGAAAAGAAGTGGTGCATAGTAATTTCTCACCAAGGAGATAAGCTGGGCCCTCTTTGGACACCAGGGCCAAAGTCTGTGGCATTTCAAATAAACTGATTATACATCAACACGTCTACAAAGTGCCTACTTCCTAAAGTTGTGTCATCAATGTTTCAAGGTTTCCCAACACATAAACAAGTGTTCTGTCTTCAAGATGCAGAAACAAAAGAAAATAAAATGCTGAAATGGAAAATGCATTTGCATTTTCTTTCTCTTCCAAATCACCCTTTGCAAAATTGTCCTCAACCATGTCAAATTTATGGGTAGGCAAATGCGTTTGCTTACTAGATATTATAGGTGTGTTAATTCTGCAATGAGTACATAACAGTACGCATATTTTATTGCTGTATATGGTGTTAAATTAGGAGTTGTAAGCAAAGTTTACAAGTAGCAGTCCCAGAAGTACCCGACTTGATGAATAGATAGTGGTTGCTGTTGCAAACAAATCGCTATGGTAGAAAATACCAACTTTATAAAGCTTAAGTCTGAAGTTTGACAATGCTACGTCGTTTAGTAAATGTTTGGCAGCCATCAATAGTGAATGCTCTCAGCAAATTTGTAAACATGGATAAAACATTATGTGATACAATACTTTCATTTGAAAGGTCTTAGTCCAACTAATATTAAAACTGAGCTAGATTCTACTGTAGGAGAGTCTACAACTTCGTTTACAACAGTAAAATATTGGGTGGTAGAGTTTAAGTGAGGCTGTAGAAGCAGCCAAGATTAACATCACAGTGGTTGACCAAATGAGGTCACCACATCAGAAATTGAGAGTAAAATCCACAAAATGGTATTGGATGACTGCCAACTGAGTACGCGAGCTAGCAGACATTGTAGACATTTCAAAAAGTGCTGTACATCGCATACTGACTGAAAATTTAGACATGAGAAAGCTATGCACAAGATGGGTGCCGCGTTTATTCACAATGGAACAAAAGCATCATCATGAAGATGTTTCAGTCAAGTGCTTGGCGATGTTTTGCTGCAATAAAGCCAAGTTTTTGTGTCAATTCATAACCATGGATGAAACATGGGTCCATCACTTCACACCTGAGATGAAGGAACAGTCAAAACAGTGGATTGAAAGGGGAGAATCGGCTCCAAAGAAGGTGAGACAGTTCCATTTGCAGGCAAGGTCATGGCATCAGTTTTTTGGAAGTGTATGGAGTAATTTTCATTGATTATCTTCAAAAAGGAAAAGCAATCAATGGCGAGTATTATGCAAACTTATTGCAGCATTTGAATGATGAAATCAAGCAAAAGTAGTCGCAATTAGTAGGAAAGAAACCTTTATTTCATCAAGACAATCACACATCTATTATCGCCGTGGCCAAGATCAATGAGTTAAAGTTCAAATTGCTTCCTCATACATCCTATTCACCAGATTTAGCCCCTCTGAGTATTTTCTATTTCCAAAGTTGAAGAAATGGCTTGGTGGTAAAACATTTGCCAATAGTGAAGAGCTGGAGTCTACAGTTGATGGCTATTTTGCAGAACTTGATGGTTCTCAGTATAAATAGGGTGTCTAAGCTATTGAACATCACTGGAAAACTGTATCGAGCTGATAGGAGACTATGTAGAGAAATAAAGATGTTTTTTCCCAAAATTTTTGTGTTTTCTTTGTTAGGTCGGGTACTTCTGGGACAGCCCTCATACAAGCTTTAACATATAAATATCATTTACATGGGACCATTATACATCACTAAATCCAAAGTTTTCAAATATGGTTAATAATGTTAAAACAAAAAGAAACAACCCGATTTCTTCAAAACTTTAATGTTCTGCATACAATTCATTAGCAAGTTTACAAGCTACTTTAACCTCCAATATGTCACTTTGGATCTATTATACATCACTGGACAGAGAACTTACAAAGGTATTTTGTCTTAACACAATTAGTAATCTTAGAAAAACACAAATATACTCTCCATTTTTTTAAAGTTTCACAACGTAGCAGCAATTTATCACTCACTTTGACAATTCTGCAATACAAAGTAATGGCAGCTTATTCGACTTTAGGGTGTGATCAAGTGATCCTAGCGGCAATAAGTGCAAATACGTCCAGGGACCTGATCAGGAATGAGGTTACCCCAGCCTGTAATATCTAGTAAGCAAGGGGTCAATTACAAACAAATGACTTCCCAATGCACAAAATTAGCTTTCCACACTGTTACCAATATCATCATCAATAGGCATTCCACCAATATAGGTAGCCGAGGTCGTTAAAAGGCATAGACGCATGAATTGGAGGTCTGCAGTTTAAATCCTGCCAGGACCATCTTCCCTTACCGAGGTTTTTTCTAGGTTTTTCTCAATCCCCATAACTATCAAATCCTAGTTACGATTTCATTTTGTGTATCATCAGTGCCCACCGCCTGTGGTGCTATCTGCAGTAAGAACAGGCATTAAACTCTACTAGAATAGGTGCAAAAGTTAAAGGCATATGAAGGGGACTGTACTAAAGACTCTAGCACAAATCATAGGCTTGCCCCTTGAGGCAGTATTTTAATACCTGAATAATTTCAATTGTAATTTATAATAAGTAAAGTAAATTCAATAACAGCCCGCCTTGAAACAATATGTATGTAATAATTATTTAAATTGTATGTAACAGTCATTGTAAAATGCTTATTTTTATTGTAAACATATTTTAATAATGTTATGTGAATACATTACACACTCTAATAATGCAAGAACGAGAATAATAAGTTTTAAGTTGCTAACAATGAGTGATAATGAGGTAATTATGGCAATAATGTGTTTAGATTTTGAAATGTACTGGTCATGATTAGAGCGATGATGACGTAAATTCTGTAACAGATTTAAATTAGCCAATCAACAGTAAAGAAAGTTTTAAATTAAATACAGAAATTCTATTGGACTACAATTAGCCAATCAGAGACTTGCAATACCGAAGCTTATGGATTTTGACCATTGAGGTTACTCAGTTGCTGGCAAGACTTAGTAGAGTATAGATGGGAAAATGTGTTCTCTACAGGTGATTAGTAAAAACAGATATACGCGCTAAGTGAGTGTATAAAAGTTTCTTACAGTTCTTTTAAAAGTGTGGTGCTGTATAAATATGTGCAAGAATTTTAAATAAAAGAAGTTAATTTAAAAGTTTAACTCTGTGATGTCTATAATAATTGTCATACCACGCCCTACCTAAAACACATGACTCTAAAGTAAGACTAACGCAGCTGAGGCAAATTCAAACATAAGTAATATTACGTAAGCATAAAATTTCAAAGCTACGCCCAAAGTGTGTTACAAACTACATAAACCAACTATTATTACATATAACAATTCTTCAAGTTTGCATAAATATATTACGCAACAACAGCAGCAAATCATCTTCAAGTTAGCTTCCAAGCATGTGGCTAACAACAATAGTAAAACTACAATAGTAAAAGAAAAACAACTACTACAATTTGGCTCCAAATTGCGGGGCAGATTAAGTAATTTACGTAATTTATTATGCATCAAAATACCTACTCCACCCTCCTACCAGCACTGCCAAATGTGGTACACTGAGAACATGATTTTCAATAATTACACTGGGATAAAAATTTTAGAAATATAATTATAATTAGACAGAATTTCATTTTCTGAATCATTGCTGTACAAAAAATCTTGTCTCTAGGATACTTAGAAAGTGACCTATGCACCTTTTATTTTCACATGGTTATTGTCATTCAACATTCATTCAACTTTGAAAAGCTTGAAAAACACAACCATTCCTTCCTTACAATGTTTATCTCAAATATAAGCATACAGCATACTATGAAAATACAAACCACACAGCTTGAAAAGGAATGAGTTGATGTTCAGTTCGTTTTCAGAGTAGTGCTGAGTTATTTTATTATTAAAGTGACTGGGCATATGTTAGTCGTGCTTCAAACTGGAGCTGAAATATTGTTAATATATAAATGAAGTTACTTCTCTTTTCCCCTGTATGTGATACAAGTGTGTAAACATGTCCATCAAAGCTGGGACAGTTAATTTTTTATTAACTAATGTGAAATGATTGATGTGCAGGGCAAAAACACTGCATTTAATGTACACAACTTAAAAAACCCTCTCCAATCCCACATGTGTCATGGGTTAACACCATCAAGGTATGCTTTTAATGTGTTCTGATGTACAGTACACCTGAATTGAAATACTATGCTTGGCAACAGCACTCTGCATGGGCATTGGTCAGCGTTCTTGTGTGTGTGTGTGTGTGTGAGAGAGAGAGAGAGACAGAGACAGAGAAAGTTTGCAACACACTTTTACATTATATTACGAGGGCTGATCAACAAAGACTGAGACTATTTTTTCCTGTAGCTTCTGTGATAGTTTCGTATCTGTAACATAAATATTTGAAAAGAGCGGGTTTTTATGTATAATGTTGGTAGGCGGCAGCACTCTCGTATTGGTAGGTTGGTAGTAATGCTCTATTTTGTAGACCCTATGTGCATTTCGCATACCAGACAATGGAGGTGACGCGAGAGGAGCAGTTCTGTTTTCATTTAAACCATACAGCCACCGAAACTTATGAAAAGCTGAAGCAAGCGTACAGTGAAGATGCACTAACTCGTGCAACAGTGTTTATGTGGTTCAAGGACTTCAAAGCAGACCGACTTGTCAGTGTTAAGCAAAGTGGGCCTGGTGTTTCGGCTTCTGCTGTGACTAAAGTCAACATCAACATAGCTGCTGTGATTGTCCGAGAGGATCGGCATATAACATTACGTAACCTCAGTGAAGTATTGAGAATTTCATATGGCAGTCTGTTTACAATTATGCACGACAATCTCCATATGACCCGAGTTTGTGCTCATTGGGTGCCACGTCTGTTGACTCTCGAACAAAAGGCTGTGCGAATGGAGACAAGCCGTGAGGTGCTGCGTCTCTTTGCTGATGGAGGGGATGCATTTTTTAAATTATCACCGGTGATGAGTCATGGCTGCATCATTATGATCCTGAAGGAAAACAAGCCAGCACAGTGCGGAAATCGCCAGGTTCTCCAACACCAAAAAAGGCAAAATGTGTTCCATCTGCAGGGAAAGTGATGGTGATCACATTTTTTTACTCTAATGGAATGATTTACCAGCATGCAGTTCCCCCTCACACTACTGTTACAGCAGCTACTACACGTCAGTATTGGCTACACTGAGGAAGCACATTGCAAAGAAATGACCAGAGCTTTCTCGGACTGGGTGGCGACTTCATCATGACAACGCACGGCCTCACGTCGCAAATCAAATCATGCAGTTTCTGGCTCGATTCAACATTACCTGTGTACCACATCCATCTTATAGCCCCGATCTTGCACCCTGTGACTTTTTTTTATTCCCATCACTAAAGGCAAAGCTTAGGGGTATTCGATTTGAGAACTCTGAAGCAGTGCTCAAAAAAAGTGAGGCGATTCCCAAGGACCTGACAAAGAATGGTCTGCAGCACGTGTTCAAGGACTGGCAGAGATGCTATAAAAAGTGCATTGAAGTAGGAGGGGACTACTTTGAAAAAGATCATGTAAACATTGAATTGGAGTAATAAACATCTGTGAAAAAAAATCAGTCTCAGTCTTTGTTGATCAGCCCTCGTAAAATGTCTATTTTTTGTGTATCATCAGTTATTCCCAAAAAGAGAATTCAGCAGCCTTACAAATAGTTTTTAAAAGCTTTGCATTTTCTTGTAACTGGTCACAGTTGTAAAGCTAGAGCTAGAATTCACCTTGAAGCATTTATATGTTACAATACTTAAAAGCAATTTATCAAGAAGAAAAACTTCAAGCCTTCTGTAAGTCTGTAGAAGCACCTTCTCAAAAAGAACTAGATTTAGGGATAGTAATTCCAATATGCAGCAATTGAAATCTTTTTGTTTCAGGCATCATTGTGCCAATTCTCGAAGAATGGTGAAAAGGGGGCACCAAGGTGCTGAAGACACATTCTGTTAAAAAAAATCTGACGTGTTGCATTCACATAACTTTCTTTACCCTCTATTATATTAGTAAAAAGGAAATGGGGAAGAGAAGGGTATATGGATTATTGTAATAGAGCGTAAAAAGAAGCGTTTGCATGGATGAGAACAGGATCATTGTATCTGAGAGGGCTAAGAGGCAGAAAAAGCGGAATTTGTGAACTATGCGGAGGTAGTAAGAGCACAGAGCATTATATTATAGAATGCAAAGAATAAGCAGAATGGAGACAAGAAGTATGGGAGGAAAAATAGGAAAAATAGTAGCAATTAAAATGTTAACAAGAAAAGAAGAAAAGAAAAATAAGAATATGGAGGAGTTCTGAAAGAAAGTAAAAGAGAAATGGATTATAAAAGGAGGAGAGATAAGAAAGGTAGAAGGGCAAACGGAGTAGGAAAATGATGGGCAATAGGGATTAAGGGTAGCAAGGGCTGCTCAGCTGAGTTAGAAGGCCAGGCAAAATGAGCAGTATAGCTGGGAAGAAAATTTGTACATAGGTTAAGTTAGTTTTATAAGTGAAATATTGTAAAAAGGATTGTGTATAAAAAAGATATGATGTGTTTACACTCACATGACTTACTCTACTCTTGTACAAACTATTTTTTACAAACGCTTATTCTCCATCTACTTCATGTTAATCGAGATAAACATTTGCAGACTCTATCTTTTGCTAATTTTCTTGTAGATGTAATGGGAATATATATTTACAAGGGCAATATAGAAATCAGTAGCCTTTAAGCATAGACATTACTCTTAATAGCTGGTTGCTATGTGTAGCAGCATTCTCTTTGCCACAGATTAATACTCTTTGCATATCCAAGACAAAAAAAATGAATAACGAATTCCCATTTGAGAAAATAAGTATTGAAAAATTTAAGGGAATAACAAGCAATACCTCGAAAATGGTTCACTCAACAAAAAAAAAAAAAATGTATATGACATAAATTGTGTATTTTAACGTGATCTACATTTGTTGTGTAGTAAAATTTTGTCTATCTCTTATGGTTTACCAGTTATGTAAAAGTCGTTCACAATGAAGAATACCTTTGGAGACATTCCCAGAAAATTCAAGATATACATTTTATTTGTCATGAAAATATCTTAAACATATGATATTTTAATCATAATCGTTAGAGAAAATCGTTTGAGAAAATTAAAATTTTCGAAAAATGTTCCATGTAAAGGGTAATCTGGGGTGAGGGGATTTTCTTGAAAACCTTCGTGCCGCATCTCTGGAAGATACTGAACCTAAATACCAAGTTTGGTGTTTATCTGACTGTTCGTTTCTGAGTTATGCTGTTCACAGACACACACACAGACAGACATACACACAGACATGTTTCCAAAAATGCTTTTTTTTTTGATTCAGGGGGTCTCAAAACATATATTTCCGGTGAAATCTCGGTATCAAATTTTTGGGTGGAATACAAACTTCCCCTACTTACTACACATAGTAGAGGAAGTAAAAATGTACAAATACAGTTATCTATCTTACCCTCTATTATTTATTAGGGTTATTAGGGATGTAACAAACAGTTATTTTCTAGTAACGGTTATAACTGTCACAGTTACATGCAATGGTTACCAGTAACGATTAAGTTATTTGCTTTCATGGTTATCATGTTTGCAATTACATTAATGTTTACCAGTAAAAATTAGCTGTAGCTATGTTTCAATATAAACGATGTCGACACAGACTTACTTTGCTATTTTGATACAAACTAATCTCTAGCTGTGTCAACACTTTGATTACTACAGTGGTTTATAATGTCCAAATGCACTTGCAATTACTTCTACATTCCTATGTGCGTGCACACAAACACATACACAAAGCCTATTTGTTCTGTGTTGCCTTCTCCTGTTGACTAAGCTAATTGTGTATAAGTGCCCCTCTCTTAGAGATGGGAAATGCTGTAAGTAAATGAAAAATCATTACATTCATGCAAATCGAGGTCGGAAGCATGTAGTTGTGAAATATTAATAAATAATATTCAACTTCAATTATGGTATATGGTCATGACAATGAGATAGCCCTTTCAACTTTTAAGGTTTGATTCGGGAAATACTGATTTAACTGTCATATATCCGTTGGTCTTTCATTGTTTGTTTGCCATGCAAGGTTAAAGATGTAAATATGGATATTGACAAATCCAAAAGAGCAAACACATACTTTCACACTTTTCGAATTCGAAAGTCAGAGAAACTTTACATTTCTTTAAGCAATCTTAGAGAGTAGACTTGATGAAATTGTGTAACTAAAGATCTTGATTCACCATTGTTAAAATTTATGTACCATTGTTTAAGCATAGCCGGCCACACATATTTTAATAATTGTTTATTCACATCCATTTATCTATGATATATAAAAACTTGTACACTTATAATCGTATGTGAATAACATCTTAATGCAATGCAGTGCTGACTGACCTTCCATCTGTGGCCTGTGATTCATATTCGAAGCAATAAGCAACACGCTGTAATAAACAAATATGTATTTGCAACTCTGTGCGAGGATGACTCAAGTTGTAAACAAGTGAGGTAACTCGTTCCCAATAAGCGATTCCAATGCATACAGTCAATGATGTCACCCAGGCTCAGTAATGGTCTCCAGTAACCATTAATGCAATAACTAGTTTACTCTGTATTCAATACTTTAGTAACTGTTACTGTGCAATTAGTTACTTTGTAATTGTTACAATGTAACCATTATGTTATTTTCTGCCCATCCCTAGTGCGTATGCAGATTATTCTTACAGAAGTTTATTTTTGTATCTATTTCTTTTAATCAAGATAAACATTTGCAGAAATAGCTACATTACACATTTTGTTAGGGTACAAAGGGAACAATGATAATCAAATGTTTAAGAACTGGATGGTATATGCTGGCCTTAAAATTCCATACTCTTTCCTGACATCACAAGAAACAACTGAATGTCAATGGAACTTAAAAAGAATGATAAAGTACTGAAAAATTTGAACCATTAATAACAGATATCTCAGAAATGACACACATGCATGCACACACACACAGACCTTTTTCTAAAAATGCTTTTTTTTTTTAATTTATTTATTCAAGATGTCTCAAAACATGTATTTTCAGTGAAATACGTGGTAAAGAAAGTAAAAATTTATGTAGGTGAATTCATGTGTCAGTAATATCCTAGCTCATTCAGTTGTTTAATTTAAATAAGGACACATTCTTTCAGTATTTCTGGATCAAAATGTTCATGCACCATACCTCAATACAAAAATCATAAGAAGCTGGTGCGAAATCATTGGGAATAATACCCATCATGTTAACATGGTGTGTAACGACATTTTATATAGGACAACTAATAATGCTTTAAAAAAGTTTAACTTGCTCTAACACAGTTATAAAAGCTACAACGAATCTAGAATTTTATAAGAAATAAACTCATGTTATAAATGGATATTAAAGAGTAACTTACTTTGATTTTGGCAAAAAAGGAAAGGAACTTATCCTCAAGAACACTCTTGCAGCTAACCCTTCATTTTTTATATCTATCTTTTTCTTTTACATTCTGCTAGCAGAAGTTTCCTTGACTAAGTTTGCTTACCTATCATTTGTGTCTTCCTCAAAATCTCTCAAAGGCAATTCTACTTCGTTCTCATCTTCATCATCATCATCCTTTTTATCATCCTCCTCCGGATCTTTAGTTGTTACTTGTTTTCTGGATGGTAGATAAAAATACATATAATTAGCATGATAACACTGATAGAAATTTTATATCACTTTACACATTTAAAAGAACAATCTAATGTGACACACTCACAAAACTTTCTCTACTCATTACAACTTTACATCTCTCATATAATATAATATTGTATAAAAAGTGATTACTCTATTCACATTAATTTACTCACAATAAACTTATCATTTGAAATAATCTCAAATTAAGTAATATAGAATAGACTGCATCCACAGTACAGAAAACAAAATACTGTTCACATATGAGTCATTCCACGTCGTCACACAAATTTTCACAAAATCTGACCATTATGTCTCCGATTCACTTCAAAAACAAAGTGAATTATTTTTCAAATTCTTATTTTTTTTTAAATCGTAATATTTTAAAACATATTACGCAATCCAACTTGTGAAAAGCGGCATACCTCTCTACCTTTAAAATAGAATATCTCACAGGCAATAAGTGATAACATTATGTTATAAAGTGCAACGCAAAGCTTGATATGTAGTATTTTACTTATTATTTATCATAATTCATATAATTAACTATTTACATCATTTTTAAAACCCAAACCTTAAAAGTTATATACCCCTATTAAACCGCAAGTTTAAATTTCGATAAAAAATTATAAATAAATTCCTTGTAGTTTTTACTTTCTCTACTACATATAGTAAATAGGGGAAGTATTGCATTCCACCCAAAAATTCGATACCGAGATTTCACGGGAAATACATGTTTTGAGGCCTCCTGAATCCAAAAAAAAGTATTTTTGGAAACATGTCCGTGTGTGTGTCTATGAATAGCATAACTCAAAAACGAACAGTCGGATAAACACCAAACTTTATATTTAGGATCAGTATCTTCCAGAGATGCGACACGAAGGTTTTCAAGAAAATCCCCCCACCCCAGATTACCCTTTACATGGAACATTTTTCAAAAATTTTAATTTTCTCAAAAATGGCTATAACGATTTTGATTAAAATATCATATATTTAAGATACTTTCATGACAAATAAAATGTATATCTTGAATTTCCTGGGAATGTCTCCAAAAGTGTTCTTCATTGTGAACGACTTTTGCATAACTGGTAAACCATAAGAGATAAGACAAAATTTTACTACACAAAAAAATGTAGATCGCATTAAAATACACAATTTATGTCATATACATTTTTTGTTGTTGAGTGAACCATTTTTGAGATATTGCTTGTTATTCCCTTAAATTTTCCAATACTTATTTTCTCAAATGGGAATTCGTTATTCATTTTTTTTTTTTGTCCTGGTAATGCAAATAGAATGGAATACTCCACATAGCAACCAGCTCTTAAAATATTTGACTATCGCTTAAAACCTACCAATTCCCCTTGCATGTACTCGATTAACATGAAGCATATGGAGAATAAGCATTTGTAAAAATAATTTGTACAAGAGTAGAGAAAGTCATGTGAGTGTAACACATTAGATTTTTTGTATGTATTTATATAAAACAAAGATGGGATCCTGTATAGTTAATTTTAAATAAAATAACTTAGAAAGAAAGTGGTGCATAGTGGGATTCCAGTGTGGCGTGGCTGGAGAATAGCAGTAGCAGCAGACTGTCATTGGTTGCCTTGTCAACTGTTCACAGCACTTTAGTTGCATTAGTTTGTTCACATGTAACTTAAATTTGACATACAGCTGAGAAGTAATCAAACTTTCAGTCTTATCCTATGGGAGAGAACTTAACTACAATTTAAATGTGCACTTTTTCTCTTCAGGCTCAAGTGAATAGCATCTGGTTATTATTGCAGCATAGAACTAAATGAATTTAGTTCTATGGTACCAGGGATCACTTTCGCGTTGCTGTATCTTGTTTCAAAATGATCACTATGTTCAAAACCACGTCTGGATTATTCACGACATTGGTACTTTGTAGCACACAATTACTGTTAGCAGTGGGTGGTACTTTGGGATTTTTTTTTGACACACATCACATAGTCTGTGTGACAAAGTTAAGTTCTCCATTTTTAAGTTTGTAAACATATTGCAGGTAACTAGCTTAATGATTTCTGCCTTGTGTTATGCTTGGAAACTTTAAATGGATTGAAGCAATAGTCATTGCTATGTTTCTTCAGTTCACTCATTATGCACTTTCAGAAATCACAGAGATAAGAATGAACTTCTAATGCCAAAATCTGAACACAAAGTAACATTTAAAATGAAACCGTGGAGAGAGGCTTTATAGAATATCAGATTCCAGTTGCTAAGTTACACTGAACACCGGAAGTAATAGCCTATCACACTTGTACTGCATAACATATCGGCCGGCGTGGCGTGATTCTGCAATGTAAAGCTCTCAATCAACCGTCTATGTTCTAAAACCCTACATGCTAACACAAACTGTTTAAAAGCATACTTCTAAGGAAGATCCCATCCTGATATTAACAGTTTTAAAATATATCACAGATTCCTCCTGTATTTCTTCCAGATTTTAATATTAGGGGGTTAAATATGATATTGCGGTTTAAAATATTCGTACTTAAAAAAGTGACTGTTTTTCTATTCTGAGAAAATAGTATCTTATATAAGAAAACCACAATGTTTTTAAACTTATTGTTCTTGTAACTGATCATCTTGTATTCTGAAAATAAATTACTTTTATGTGACGTTGTGCGCATATAAGAAAAATGTTAAGTACGCTGTAAATCCTAAAATAATTTGATTTTCTGCAAAGTATAAAATATGTGTCCATTTAATTATGTGTGGAACACGTGAACTAAAATTGAGAGAAAGTGATGTTTTATGCATGTTTAGTTTGACGTGCAATGACTCATATTGTTACTAATGAAACTATGCAGGAAAAAGTCTGATGTGTTGCAATCATATTACTTTCTCCACCACATACATAGTAGTAGAGAAGGTATTGCATTCCATCCAGAAACTTGATACCGAAATTTCACCAGAAATATATGTTTTGAGGCTCCTTGAATCCAAAAAAAAAAAAAAAGAATTTTTAGAAAAATGTCTGTGTATGCATGTATGTGTGTGTCTCCGTGAACAGCATAACTCAAAAATGAAAAGTTAGTAAATACAAAACTTAGTATTTAAGTTCAGTACTTTCCAAAGATGCAACACAATTATTTTAAAGAAAAACCCCTCCCCCGCCAAACTACCATTTACCTGGAACGTTTTTCAAAATTTTTGATTTTCTAAAAATGACTAATGATTTTGAAAACAATACCATATATTAAAGATATTTGCATAACAAAATAAAATGTATATCTTGAATTTTCTAGGAATAGGCTATGAAGATCTCTTCATTCGGAAGGAATTTTGTATAATCTTGTATAATTGGTAAACACTAAGTAATAGACAAAAACGTACAACACAAAAAAATGTATATATCTTTAAAACACACAATTTATTTCAAATAACTTTTTGTAGCATCAGCCATTTATTAATGGTTTGAATTGTTCAATCCTTTTGTCATTCTTTTAAAGTCCTGTCAACATTCAGTTGTTTCCCGTGATGTCATGGAAACAGTATGGTATTTTAAGGCAGCATATAACATCCAGTTGTTAAACATTTGACTATCACTGTTCTCTTTGTATCTATAACGAAATGTGTAATGTAGCCATTTCTGTAAAGGTTTGTTTCGATTAAAATGAAGTAGATAGAAAACTAAGCTTTCATAAGAATATGTTTTATACCCATTAATAAATTAAAGAGGGTGGAGAAAGTTGTGTGAGTGTAAAACATCAGATATTTTTTTTATGCACCTACTACAAAGTTTACTTTTCTACCTACTTCATGTTAACTAAACCTTTGCAGAAATAGTTGCATTACACATTTCATTGTAGGTACAAGGGAGATAGAGAAAGCAGAATCGACAGTCATGTCTCTATATGCTGGCCTTGAAATTCTATGCTGTTTTCATAACACTGCAAGAAACAACTGAATAGTGGTAGTACTTTAAAAAAAACGACAAAGTACTGAAAAATTCAATAATAATGGATATCTCAGATATGGCTGAGATCACAGTAAGAGTTATTTGAAATAAATTGTGTGCTTTAAAGAGATCTATATATTTTTTGTAGTAAGCTTTAGTCTATATCTTATGGTTAACCCATCATACAAAATTATATAATTCCTTCCAAATGAAGAGGGCTTCACAGGCTATTTCCAAAAAGTTTAAGATATACAGTTTATTTCTCATGTAAATGTTTTAAATATATGTCAACTGAATAAAAATTTTCGATATAAAGGTTAGTTTGGGGTGGGAAGATGTTTTCAAAATCTTTGTGTCACACTTTGGAAGATACTGAACTTAAATACCAAGTTGGTACTCATCTGGTACCTTGTTTTTGAGCTATGCTGTTCACAGACACACACACACTTTTTTCTAAAAATGCGCTTTTTGTTTGTTTGTTTTTTTTTCCCCCACATTCAAGGAGGCTCAAACATGAATTTCTGGTGAAATCTCAACAATGAAGTTGTAGATAAAGTACAGTATCTACAGCCTCTACTCATTTTAAGTGCAAAGTAGAGAAAATAAAAAAGAAGGCTCACATAAGATGCTTTATAGATGACACATGACAACTCAACCTAGGAAAACTTAAGGATGCAGTAATGAATATTCACAAACAAGTAATGCTACAAAAAGTTTTGACACAAATTGTATTGGTATTTCAATGACCTCAACATTTTTCATGCAATAAGTTTTTATCTATCTCTTACTGCTTATCAATAATTATACAAAATTCATTCAGAATGAAAAGGATTTTATTGGCTACTCTCAGAAAATTCAAGTTAATTTTACTTTTCACGCCAATATATCAAACATGACATTTTAATAAAACTCGTTGGAGCATTTGACAAAATAAAACTTGAAAAATTTTTCATGCAAGGGGTACATTGGGGGGGGGGGGGGGAAGGGTATGAAACTCTTCCTATTGCATCCTTGGAACATAGATACAAACTTCATCTGACTTTTTGTTTTTTAATTACACATGGAGTTTTTCTAATAAGGCTGTGTTTTTGGATTCCACAAAATATGCATTTATGGTGAAATGTTTACTTTAAACTTTTAGTTGGAATGCAATATCTTCTCTATCTACCACAGGTATGAGGCAGAGAAGGTAAAAATCTTGCAGTCTATTTATACATTTATTTTCACTCTTCTTGAGGAGTTTTAAATCTTAAAATGGGTGAATAGAGTTAAGAAATTAACCAATTTACTATTTTATTAAATTATATATTATTCAATAAATTTGCATGAGTTCATAATAACCATTATCAAAATGTAGCCCACATATTTTGCAGTGTTGAAGGGGTGTAGCTAAACTTCCTCAAAGAAATTTCATTCTTCAATTTTTTTCCCCTTGTTGCACCCTTAGTCAAAATGCTTTAATTAATCAAAACTTCTACCGAAATATCACTTATCTAAGCTACTGAAACAGTGCAGTGGAGGAAAATATAAGAAAAATTCAATTACAGGAACAAAATGTAATTGGGATTCCATAATAAGGAATAAAATTAAATGGACAACTTTAGAGCAAGATTTGCTTGAAGAAACACTTCAAAATGTTAAAGTCATAAGTGCTTAAATTGGACAATTAAAGAAGTGATATTTGTTGCATTGGCCATCTAAAATATGTTCGCATTTTCCACAAAACAATAGAAAACCAATTGCTGCATCTCATTAAAAATACAATAAACATTATTCCAGACAATACAACTTCGTATTTAATGAAATGTTTTAACCTTGACATTCCCTTCTCTTTCCACTCTGCTGTTAGGTATTGCAAAATTTGATGATGAATTCTTAAATGGAGTATATTCTGAGTTACTTTCTGTGCTATTAAAGAACGAATACTGAATGTTAATATTATGGAACAAAGTAAGCATATATTATGTTCTCAACTTTCAAAGCTAAATTATTTTTTTTCTTGTAAAAAAATTATAAACATTAATATTTCAACTATATTTTAAAATACTAATATTTTGACTTTAGAATTACTTTTTAAACTTGCATACTTTTAAAGAGCTATACATTAAGCCTAAACAATGTTTTTGTTAGGAAAGTGAAAAAAAAAAAAGAAATCAGAATTTTGATCAATGAAAAGAAATAGCAACCATCTATATTAACTCAGTGCTCCAATTTTTGCTTCACACGCCTTATGCTCCAACTACAAACTGTAAGCACTAACTTAATTTATTATGGAAGTGGAAAAGAACTTAAGATTTGCAGAGGTTATTTCTAACAGCAGCCTTTATTAAAATGGCTTTGATGGGGAAACTTTCTAAGACTGTAAAAGAAACTCAGTATACTTATTAGTTTGTATGAAAACTATATATATAACGATTTCTTTTTTTCTGTATTTTACTATAGCATGCCCTTAATGCATTTAAATTTGTATCTAATGCATCATGTGTTTACTGTTAATGACAGTTTCACTTGTATTACAGACCCAAACTTAGGAGAAATTTATGGATTCCCATTAAACTATGCTTGGTAACCTATACTTCAAATCTACCACACCGAAACCTATTTCACCTCTTTAAACGCAGCAAGCGTCAAATGGTTGAGGATTTAACCACATTAAAAATCGGGTGAGTATTTTCACTTCCTATAATACTGTAAATAAAAAAATAATTAAATTTCTTATCTGAGTGTTTATATGTCAAAATCTTGTTTTAGACAATCCTTTGCATTCTCAATCCAAACAAATTACGGCATCGACAGAATTAAAATTCCGTGCTCAAAATTTAACGAGAACGTTGCTATTTTCTTCATAGCGCGGTTAACCCCGAAGGTTTGTGTTACATTCTTTCTTTGTAATTTGTATTTTAAATGCAACATACGACATTTAAATGCCGAATGCTAGAAAATGGCGGGAAATCTATTGATCGCCTCAGCGGGTTTACAGCATCCCTAACAGCTCTTATCCCTGAACCACACCCCCAACCCTTCTTGGCACGTCATCTGACTTATGAACCTAAAGCACATTTGTGTAACATTATCATGCACAAACACCAGCACTTGTGTAATTCTTACACAGAATGAGGTTCAGCAAGATCCAATAAAAATGCCACAAAATCGACATCACTCTGATAGTCCAATTTCTTCTTCAATATAATCCACCTTCGAGCGTTACCAGCACCGATGTAAATATTATTCAAGATTCTCTTTTCGTTTGAGTTACGTTTAACCGATTTTGGTTTCCAGCTTGTTCTTCCAATGGATCTGCTGTCTCTTGTACTTTTTTTGGGCATCACTACATCCTAATGTTTCCGATTTAGCACAAAAACTTTAGGATCTGTTTGCCGTAATATCCTATCCTCTTTATGCCCTGCCCTCCACACGTATCGACCCGCAACATGGCGAATGAGCGACAAGTAGCAGACGATTCTATTTACATCATAAATGGCGGGAAAATTGACATCCGCGAATTTTCGATTTTGTAGGCCCGCTGGTGGCGGGAAAATAAAACTCGGCGCCTTTCGTAAACTCTCGGCAACAATCGCCAAATTGTCGTCTGCTCTGCACTCTGCAATGTGAATTTGGAAATCTCGGCCATCTTGGATATTGGTCTTGAAGGTTACGGGGTAGTTGTGCTAAAATGGCAGCGAAAAGAATAAAACAAATATCAATAAACTGGACGGCTTTAGCTGAACGGGTGCCCGAAAATCAAAAACCAAATTTCCTAGCCTTTAAGGCCAAATCAGATGGATACTTGCGAAGGTAACTTGTAGTATATCAATACATAAAGCACGGAGTATTTAATCCATCACAGTTCAATTAATTGCATAGCATTAAATGCGGTAATTTTAACAATTATCTTGAAATATGCTGTATTCCTTAATTTGATGAATATGACAACATTTCTGTATTTTTTATAAGGGGGATGATAACACAAATTAACCTAATTTATAAAAAACCTCTTAAGTAGAGGCTCAGCAACTAGTTGGGACATGCCATTTCTGTATTGTAAAACTTAACTAATATCTCATTCGTTTCAGAATGATGGCATACCCTGAAGAACCACCCAAGATTGACTGGAACTACTACAAAACTCGTGTACCAGTACAAGGATTGGTTGACGATTTTCAAAAGAAATACGATGCTTTAAAAATTCCATACCCATTAGATAACGTGACTCCACAAGTTGAAGCACAAGAAAAGGAAGTGGTAAGGAAGTTCGTAAGAAAATCCTTCGGCGTGTACGAATCTTATGTTTAAACTCAGCAATTCCTCTCCGTAGTTCAAGATCAAAAGACAGAACAACCATAACTATAGGTACTTATATGCAATTGCTTTTCTTCCTTTCAGGCAAAAGAAGTGCAGCAATTCATAAATGAATCTAACTGCCGTATAGTTAAATATGAAGCCGAAGTGGCAAGAATACGATCTATGATACCATATGAGCAAATGACACTGGAAGACTTTAGGGATGCTCATCCAGAAATGGTAAGTAAATACTGAGCACACTTGCAAATTATGTAGGATAACTTCCATTTTTATTTCACCGAGTTAATTGGAGGCCATTCTTTAAGGATATTCCTTGTAAACGTTCTAAACTAATTAAAGGAATTAAGTGGAATGCAAAAGCTTCAAGCCATGAGCCTCGGTTCTGCTGTAGTGAAATTTGTATCCAGTTAGCCCCAACTAAACTACTTTTCCCTCAAGTTACCTTAACTCTGGCTATGATCTGTAAACAGCAAATAAACTACATAGGTCCCCAGAGATTGAGACAGTTAGGGAGGTAAACAAAATTAATAGCGGATAATATTCAGTATCAGGGTATGGGTGTGTTTACACAACTCCCACTGCATGCAACCCCCCGAGGGTTTATAGGAGTGTTGCCAACATTGAAGGACCTGAGCCACAAGGCATAGCCCAGCATTGAGGGCCCTAAAGGCTGGTTCACAACCAATGAGAACGGTAACCAGAACGAGAACGAAAAAGTTGAAATACATGTATTCAAATGGGAATGTTCACAACCGACGGGAAACCTTCCCAGGCCCCGGAAACGGAAAGAAGAGTTGCCCAACTTTTAACTTTCTCGTTCTCGGGCATGGCATATTAGATCCCTATTGTGCATATTAGACTCTTCACTCTAGAGGTTATTCTAAGCAGCCATGACATGAAACAGCCACTAGTGCTCTCTGTAGTCACAAGCTGGAAACATGAAACTGGAAGGAATTAGTAGTAAATGTGCTTCCTAACCTCATCCCGACACCCGCAAATCTAATAAGCATTGGTTCCTCTGGTGAAGGGGTCATTTGTAGCTTGTTTATATGCAACTCAGAACTGGCTATTACCTAAAAAAAACAATGGCAAAAGCTACAAAAAACAGCTAAAAACTGGTGGAAATGAAAAAAGAACAATAAACAATTTTAATGTATGCTATTAAATAAAGGAATGAAAGTTTGGCGTAAGTAGAGGGATCGGAAATGTAATGAATATGCATTTAGATAATGTTTACTCTATCGAATTTTGACGTTGACTTGGCTAAATTGGAAGTAGGTGAAAAAATGTCATTGGTCAGTTAAAAACAAATGAAATCCCAATGCGCAAAATTGACTTTCACTTTGTGATCGATATGCATTCCCGTTCTCACTACCGGGCTGTTGTGAATCAAAATTTCTTGCTTCCCGTTCTCGTTTCCGTTCTGGTTACCGTTACCGGGTGGTTGTGAACCAGCCTTAAGCTGCAAAGCATAGCCGAGGGAAGTAGAGGACTGCGAAACAACAACAGGGCATAGCCGTAGAATCTATGAAGCTAAACTCCAATGATCCAATCACTTAGCAACATTTTGTATTCTGTTGGCCAGCATTCACCTCAAAATGGATTTTGTAAGTATTTCAAGTGCATTTCACCCATGAACCAATACTGAACTAGAATCTTAATAGCAAAATGCAGGCGGCAATTGAATGCAAGAGTCCACTCAATGTTACATATGCAGTGATACTGTGGAAGTGGCTGACATTAGTTCTAGCAGATTTTTTCCTCTCTGGTTATGAAAGTTCACATTTATTAAATTTTGTGTACTTGTAGTTGTGCGGAACATCAACAAGGCAATTAGTATTTTAAATTGCTCTTCCATAGCGCCTTCTCTAGATACTACATTGGAAAGCTTACTCAGACTTGAAAGATTCAATTCCAGGATCTTTGGCCTGTGATTTGCATTCCACCATGGCATTCAATTTTTCTGATTCAGCTTCCAAAGGCAATTTGTAATTAGGGAAAGAGGAGGAATATTTAATATCAGAATAAATGCTTACCATAGGCATTAATAGTTGCTTAAATGTACAAATTCTTTAAATGCACTTTTTTGGTTCAAAATATTTGTTTTGGGAAGATTAATTGAAGTGGCAGAAATGCCATAAATTCCTGATTTTAGCACCTACCACTGGTAATTGTTGGTAACAGCTGCATCGTGGGAAAAAAGAAAAAGTATTTTTAACAGGTCTTTAAATTTGTTTAACCTTTACCGCCAGTCGGTTTAAATGAATTACTTCATTTAGTTCAACAAGCCCCTTATCTCAAAGGGGAGTTGTGATCTTGTACTATAAGTGTTTCCAGCTTCGTAAAGAGGTTGATGTACTGTGGTGGTGCAGAACTGTATTTCACTAGGACATTTTTTGCACGCAAGATGGAAGTGACTACTGATTACAGAATTTGCATGGTGGGGCGCTACTTCTGAACTGGAAGGATACAAGGGGACTCTATTGTTGCAATATTGGCTGCTGTGTGAATTATTTTTCCATTCTTGCCCAGAATTTCATCAAGTCCCAAGACAAAATACGACAAAAAAAAAAGCTGTTTTTCAAATAACAAAAAAGAAAAAGGGGAAATGACTAAAATATTTATAAAGATTACTTCAGTTGTTTTTTATTAAAAAGTTAAAAAAGTTGTGCCATTAAAGCCGAGACACACTACGCTACAAAACCCATCCCATTATTTGAGTTACATATCAGCATACATGCTAAGACTGCAAATTTATGAAGACGCAAGCAAAAGAAGTTCCAAATGTAAATACTGGAAAGGTATGATACAAGTCCCATTTCACTAAGGTGACCTCGGAACTGTTGACATCCACCCCTTCCACTCATTTTCCACAGACCTCTGCTAGAGGCACTGGTGATGAACTTGCTTCAAAGTATTGATGTCATGTGCAGACAACCAACTGGCAGCAAAGGTCAAATAAATCTGAAGACCCCATATATGTTCTCATAAAAGTAGGCTTTATAAAAATTTGAAATCATGAGTGTAACCTACTTTGATATCTATTAAACTATGCAGTCCTCATCTCAGTAGTGTTATTCAAACTATACTTAAACCATAAGTTAGCAGTGGATTCAACTGTCCGGCACCCATGAAAAACTTGTGCAAACAACCAACCATTGTGCAAACAAACTCTGGCAGATATTGAACATATTATGTAGTGTACCATCAGAGTTGAACTTACTCAGGAAAACTTGAACATTTGGACAAGATTTTAAAACACTGCCATGATTTGGTGCACACTGGCAGTTCAAATATCTATTTAGGTGCAAACTATGAAAACAAATCAATGCATAAACCAACAGTATTTTGTAATTTTTTATTTTAGATGTTGTAGATTTATGGCACGTAAAAGAACCTTAAGCCTGATAAAGAGGCCTCTGAGTAAAATTTCCGGTCTCTTATGCCCAATATAGAATGGGACGCTAAGAATCATAGTTGTTAAAGAGCATCTATAAATAAAAAAATGTCATTTACAGAAATGACCAGAGCAATTGTTGTGAAACTTGGTGTGTAACATACTTAGAAAATAGGCTATAACATGGTATATATGCCAGTGGGGTAATGAGGGTGCAAAATAAAATATCTCTTTATCTCGCAGTTTTTTTTAAAAATTTTACATAAAGTTTACAAGTATGATGTTTAAGTTAAGTGATTTTTCATTACTATTATTAAGAGTTCTTAAGCCAGTTACCAAGAAAATAGTACAGTTAACATAACAAGCATAAGGAAGAAGTATTAGTTTATATACTGTTATACCTTTTTATTTTTACTAGCATATCAGAAGTTATATGACTGGTTTTTAAAACATCCCATTACATATAAATTGCACAGAGATTGAGGGGCTGCGAGTGGAGAGAGAGGAAAACAAACAAGAATGGAATAAGGGGGAGAGAGGAGAATCTCCTCATTTAATGCAACAATGTTAGCAGAGCTGCAGGTTCTGCTGTTACTCAATTAAAAGTAATATTCATGCGATATTACTGTAAACTAACTGTTGGTCACTATTAAGTAATATGGCTTAAACAAGTAAACAACGCGCAAAATATACCATATAAGTAATCTAAAATAACACCATTTGCAAGCAGAAGTTGTGGAAGCAACTCCACTTCCATATTCCATTCTAGTTATTAAAGCTTTTAGTAAAATCCAAAGTAAACTTTTAATAGTAAAAATTGCAACAGTTTTAGTTAATTTTCCTAGTAACTACATTTGTAGACAGAGACAAACTAAGAAAACAATTGTAAACTTGTATTATCTGTTTCAGGCCTTGGATCCAATTAACAGACCAACATTCTGGCCACATACTCCCGAGGAGCAGCTGGACTATGAAGAAGAACCAGAATCAGTCGGGAAAGAACATTAAAAATGTTTGCATTAATTACTGCAGGAACTTTGGCCATTTTTGGGGCAATAGAATTTGTCTGAATTAACTAGTTCTGAATGTAAATAGTTAAATAAATCCACAATAAAAATGTTTGCCATCTTGTTAATTTAATTTTTATGGAGACACTTTATGCGAAGTGCATTTCTAATGCCCTTCATTGAACTTGAGACCACCATAGTAGCCTGATATTATACAGGGTGAACCATAAAAGTAACTGCAATTAGTCATGTTTTATTTTAAGGACGTGATGGTCATTTTAGGGTGAAATTTAATTTTTTAAATGGGAACCTACCTTTTTACTTTCTCTACTACGTATAGTAAGTAGGGGAAGTATTGCATCCCACCCAAAAATTCGATACCGAGATTTCACCGGAAATACATGTTTTGAGACCTCCTGAATCCAAAAAAAGCATTTTTGGAAACATGTCCGTGTGTGTGTCTGTGAACAGCATAACTCAAAAACGAACAGTCGGATAAACACCAAACTTGGTATTTAGGTTCAGTATCTTCCAGAGATGCGACACGAAGGTTTTCAAGAAAATCCCCCCACCCCAGACTACCCTTTACATGGAACATTTTTCGAAAATTTTAATTTTCTCAAAAATGGCTCTAACGATTTTGATTAAAATATTTTATGTTTAAGATACTTTTATGACAAATAAAATGTGTATCTTGAATTTTCTGGGAATGTCTCCAAAAGTATTCTTCATTGTGAACGACTTTTGCATAACTGGTAAACCATAAGAGATGGACAAAATTTTACTACACAAAAAATGTAGATCGCGTTAAAATACACAATTTATGTTGTACACATTTCTTTTGTTGAGTGAACCGTTTTCGAGATATTGCTTGTTATTCCCTTAAATTTTCCAATACTTATACTTTTTCTCAAATTCGTTATTCATTTTTTTTATGTCCTGGGCATGCAAAGAGAATGGAATGCGCCACATAGCAACCAACGTTAAAATATTTGACTATCGCTTAAAATCTAGCATATTCCCCTTGCATCTACATGTACATTACCAATAAGATTGACATCTCGATATCTCGATTAACATGCAGCATATGGAGAATAAGCGTTTGTAAAAATAGTTTGCACAAGAGTAGAGAAAGTCATGTGAGTGTAACACATCAGATTTTTTAAGTTGTTTTCTCACTCCTAATAAAAAACTAAACAACATTTGTATAAAGAAATTTGCAATTGTTCTTAAACCAATGTAAATAACAACGAAAATTCTGAATGGCTGTGTATGAAGAGCGCAATGAAAGGTTGGACCATCCATGAATGTTGATTTGAGGGTCAAGTTACGTTTCATAATTGGGAACCAATATTTTTTTATTTTGTTTCCTTATTCATCACAAAATATATGGCTGTTTATAAACTATTTTCTGATGAGAAAACAACATACAAAATGTGTAGGCTCATTAATTTTAAATTGGAAGACATAGTGAAAAGATTAAGTATAATATATAGAAATGGTTGCAAATATACAATTTCACTAAAATAGGTTCAATACCTCAGAACTAGTTTCGAGGAATCACTTCCTCATCGTCAGATGATTGTGACTGGTTGGCTTTCCTCTGATGGTTATAGATGTCTCGTCCCTCTAGAGGTGGTTCTACAAGTTTCGTAATCAAATTTTTGGCCATAGGGATGTCAAAATTCATTAACCTTTGGATGAAATTTCCAAAGAAATATTTTCTCCCAAATGTTTAATTCCGTAGGTTTTTGTGCCTGCTTGATAAGTGATACTGTGCCCTCAATTTCATGTCCCTCTATCCAAAAATGTGCTGCAACTGATGATTTTTCTTCCCTGGATTTGATGTTTAGAAAATGTTCCTTAAGCTTCGTTTCTATGTTATGCTTAGTTTGACCAATATAGATTTGTTCACAATCCTTGCAATGTATTCTATAAATCCCGGATTTTTTATGAGCTGGCATTTTTTTCTTTTTGGTTTGCATTTATGAGGAATTTATTTTCGGGGATGAGTGCCACATTGATATCATTAAAAATTTTCTTGAATTTGTTGTGTGTCCATGGGTGAAATGTGACTTCTTTGTATGTCGGCTTTTGTTTGTGTGGTTTGAGAGTTGTATTTTCTTTTATCATTTTTTGTTGCCTGAATTGTTTGATTAACCTATCCACCATATCTGTTTTGTAGCCATTTTTTTCTAGCTGTTTTTAAGATTTCTTGGTATTCTAAGTTACATTCCTTTTCATTGAGGGGGATGTTCACTAATCTATGGGTCAAACTGTTAAAAGCTGCAACTTTGTGTGATGGGGGGGTTGTAACTATTGTTTTTTATATAGTTATCCGTATAGGTGTTTTTTCTGTATATTCCAAAAGTTAATCTATTGTTCTTCTTCATGATTTTTAGGTCCAAGTAGGGGAGCTGGTTATCCAATTCAGTTTACATGGTAAATTCAATAATTTGAGAGTATCTTGTACATGTTTCTTGTTAACTATTGTGAATACGTCATCGACATAGCTGGCCCAAGTTTTAAATAACCAAGGAAAGGCTTTTACTACTCTTGTCTCAAGAGCACTCATGAATAAATCAGCCAGAAAGGGTGACGAGACATCTATAACCATCAGAGGAAAGCCAACCAGTTGCAATCAGTTGACGATGTATAGGCTCATTTAAAAAAATTAAAGAGAACCTACAAATGACCATCATAATGTCCTCCAAACAAAACATGGCTAATGTAATTTACTTTTCCCCATAATATCAAGCAACATTGATCAAATGTATTGCTTTCTACAACACTTAGTTTTGGAGATATTGTACAGTCTCAACTTAAATGGTCACCCTGTATGTACTCTGCCTTCTAAGGTGATACCTATAATAATCACACATCGCTAATGTGTTTCCATCCACAATAACAAACAGTAGTGCCTAATGAGTATCCATTTTGGACATTCACAAAATTTTAGTCAGATAGCCTGAAAATGAGAATAACATTTATGATGCCACAATCCTGATAAAGAGGCCTCTGAGCAAAATTTCTGGTCTTTCATACTGAATATAGAATGGGATGCTAAGAACCATAGTGGTTAAAGAGCATCCATAAATAACACTCAATTTAATTTTATTAACAAACTGATATAACTGCAGCCGCTCACAATAACAATGATAATTAATATTAATAATACATATGTTGTCTGATGAAAGAAAAGGTTTTTTTGTGAATGTTGTGTATATAGTACAGCATTTTAGGGCAAGAATGAGGTAATGTGTAAATTAAATGTAGTTGAGAGTATGGATGGTCTGAAATAATTGGGAAAAGTTTTTTTTGTGCTCGTGCACATTACCTACTTCTGCTGTAGTGCTGCTATTTGGTGGCATTAATGTAAAATTATAGTAATAGTATGAAAATAGAGCAATGGAAACCTCATACCTGTTGTCCATGCGCTAAAACTCCTTAAAACCTCATAAATCAAGATGTACTACCCGCTGTTACCACATTTCTTAAGAGTTAAAGAGTAGCAGCATGATAGATTTAAATGCTGTAGATTTTAAATTACTGCATATACAGGGTTATTCATAAGTCAGTGTCACATTTGGAAAACATCTTGTGCGTGTTGTATGAGTCGTGTGAGTCCGAATCATGTACGTATGGAAACAAAAACTCTCCAAGTTTGTGTCACGTGAAGCGCACATGTTGTGACGGCAGGAGTGTACAAAATAGCATTTGCAGGAAACAATACAGCCTTTTGCATGACACAATTTGCAAAAACAGAGGTTACTGTGACCTAATTTTGAAGATTTAGAAGCTAGTAACAGTGATATGTAATAATTTAAAATAAAGAGAGTTGAAGGTTGTTACACTACATCACTAAAATGTTCTTTCTTGAATGCGTTTTGGGAAACGGTTTGCTCCCATCGTCAGCATGTCCTCAACTGATTTTGCCGGTCATTGTCTGGGGAATGTTCTCTGGTGCTGGGCTGATGAACCTCCAAAGGCTGCTGGGTGGCGGCATTGCTGCTGTTGATCGGTTTTAAGAGTTTTATGTTCGGAGTGATATCATGTTTTTAAGACCAGAAATGATGTGCTACTGCTGATTTATCTGGCTGCTTTTGATAAATGCATCTCATATGCTCTTTAAGTCTTATTTCAAGATTTCTTTTGGTTCTTCCTATGTACACCAGGTTAGTCATTACAAACAATTTTATATATACCAGCTGATTTATCGTTGGGGATAGGATCTTTTGTTCTGTTGCATAGTAGTTTCTGTATATTGTGGTTATTCTGTGGAGACAGGGTGATGTTTTATTTCTTGAAAATCCTTTGAAATTTATGATGTGTCCAAGGGTGATAAGTGAATGTCCTATATGCTTGTAGTTTTTGTTGTCTGAGTAAAGTAGTCTTTTGTTGGATGTATTTCTGTCTTTCAAACTTTTTTATGATCTTATCTATTGTTTCTTTCTTGTATCCATTCATAGTGGCTATGTTGATGTGTTGGTATTCTTTCTGGTATTCCTCTTTCTCCATTGGTATATGTACTAACCTGTTTGTAATACTCTTTAAAATTGCATGTTTGTGGCTTGTAGGATTGTAGCTATTGTTTTTAATATAATTTTCTGTGTGAGTTGGTCAAGAGCATTTTAGTGATGTAGTGTAACAACCTTCAACTCTCTTTATTTTAAATTTTAAGTTACTGTGACCATTCAGCAGGGATTTTGCACTCGTTTTCATAAGGATGCGCCAGATCACAGGACCATCAAGAGGTGGTATGAAACGTTTGAGCGCACTGGTTGTCCACCCAAACGACCTGGAAGGCCAGGACCGGCAGATGCCTCTGTTGCACGTGTTCATGAGCAGCCCTCAGAAATTGACAAATCGTGCAAGTCTGCAGCTGGAAATGTCTCAGTTGACTGAGTGACGGATTCTTCACAAGCAACTGAAGGTGAAATCGTACAAACTGGAACTCCTGCAGGCGCTCACAAATGGCGACAAGGAGGTTCATACAGAATTTGCTATTGACATGCAGGCTGCAATGGAAGATGATGATTTTGGTGACAAACTTGTCTTCAGCGACGAAGTAACGCTTCACTTGTCGGGAAAGTGAACCGTCACAACGTGCGCAGTTGAGGAACCCAACACTCGCATGTGCGCGACTCCCCAAAGATCAACGCGTTCTGCGCTGTGTCAAAGGACATGGTTTACGGGCCCTTTTTCTTCACCAAATCCACAGTGACTGGCATCACTTATCTGGACATGTTAGAGCAATGGCTTATGCCACAACTGTCAGACGGAGGTGACTTCATTTTCCAACGGGACGGGGCCCCACCCCACTACCATCGACTCGTGTACGCGAATTTGAACCAGAACTTACCACAACGTTGGATTGGAGGAAATGCTGACAATGACTCCCCAGACTTAACACAATGTGATTTCTTTTTCTGAGTAGTGAAGAATGGGACGTTAATTCCACTACTTCAGTTGACTTGAAGGACCTCCGAGATCGCATTACAGCTGTGATCGACTGTAACATGCTGGTGCAGATGTGGGCGGAATTGGACTCATCTGGATGTCTCTCGTTACGTATTTTACAACAAACTTTCGAAATGTGACATTGACTTATGAATAACCCTGTAGTTCAGTAGCATTACAAGAAAAAGTAACCAATAAATCTGCAGTATCAAGAGTTACTGTTTATGTGACCTTATGCAGCATCCACCACTGAATCCTACTCTGGCTACTGCTGCTTTACAAGTCAAATTTAGTGATGTACACCAAAAGAAATTAAGCTAAAAGCTTTACAAAAACTGATTTGTTTTGATGAAACAATAACCTAAACACAATACTTGCAGACAAAGATGGCATTACCAGCATACCCATTATGGAACCTTGTTATGTTCTGACCCTGAATAACAGGTTGCTTATCATTAATGATCTGGGTTAGAAACAAGATACTTAACCATACAGTTAAATACGTAGCTTAGGTAAGTATGAAAGAAACTGTTGCTACCATAAACGAACTTCTTGTACTTACAATGAGAAAATGTGGACATCCTGAAGAAACTACACAACACACATTCAACTAGGTTGTAATTTTCTGACTGACCTGAACATTGTCATGAAGCTCTGGATATCTCCAATAGTTTGCACCACCATACTAGTATTTAAATACGAGAGTGGTCTGAAAAGTTTCCGACCTCAACATGAAGATGGCAGCACTTGTAAATAAAAGCTAGTGAATTTCATTGTTCATCGTTGACAGTTACTCACCAAAGTTTCAGCCATTTTGGATGCTCAGTTGTTATGTAACAGTCGTTTGAGTGAGGTGATGCGAGTGTTTTTATGAAAATGGACAAAATCTAGTATCAAGCTGTCATTAAATATTTGTTTTTGAAAGGCAATATGCCTACACAAATAAAAGATGAGTTGGATTCTGTGTATGAGGACTCTGCACCATCATTTACCACAGTGAAATTTTGGGCAGCTGAATTTAAACGTGGCCGTAAGAGCTTGGGAGACGAACGTTCGGGACGTCAGAGAAATTGCAACTACCGACACAAACATCGCCAAAGTTCACCAAATGGTGCTAGACGACCGCCGAATTAAAGTGAGAGAGATAGCAGAGGCTATGAACATGTTTGTCACATATTAAATCAACATTTAGACATGAGAAAGCTGTCCACGCGTTGGGTGCCGCATTTGCTCACGTTTGACCAAAAACGTGTTCAAATGAACATTTCCAATACTCTGTTGGCGCAGTTTAGGCACAATAAATCCGAGTTTTGATGCCGATTAATTACTGCAGATGAAACTTGATACACTATTATACGCCCGAAACAAAAATACAGTCCAAACAGTGGACAGCAAAGGGGGAACCGGCTCCAAAAAAAGCAAAAACTGTTTTTTCGGCTGGGAAAGTGATGGCGACTGTTTTTTGGGATGGTCATGGAGTTATTTTAATCGATTATCTTCAAAAACGAAAAACCATTACAGGAGCATACTACTCATCATTACTTGACAAGCTGAAGGCAGAACTTGCGGAAAAATGGCCACATTTGCAGAAAAAGAAAATCCTGTTTCACCAAGACAATGCACCATCTCACACCTCAGCGGTTGCAATGGCGAAAATCCATGAATTACGGTTTGAACTGCTTGACCATCCGCCTTACTCACCAGATCTAGCCCCAAGCGACTTCTTTTTGTTCCCTCATCTGAAAATTTCGCTCAGAGGACAGAGATTTTCGTCAAATGAAGAGGCAATCACCTTTGTAAACAATTATTTTGCAGAGAAAAACGCTGAGTACTATTTGGACAGGTTACAGAGATGGGAGCATCGCTGGGAGAAGTGTGTAGAGTTACAAGGAGACTATGTTGAAAAATAAAAAACAAATTCTGAAAAAATGTCTTGTATCTTTATTAGGTCGGAAACTTTTCAGACCACCCTCGTATAGCAAATTCTGTTCTGCAATGGCCCCAGTTCCCCTAGCTATAAGCTACCATCCTCTACCTTCACACAACATTCAAATATACCTGTGCAGATCCATAACATACTATTTGCAGCAATACATATGCATCTCTTAATATAATATTGTAGTTAACCCATCTTGAGAAGGTCACATTATTCCTTTCTAGCACAAAAAATACAAATTTTGGAAACCTTAATAAGAATTTTTTTTTTAATGCCTCAAATGGAGACAACTATATTGCACAAGCTCAGCAGTATAATTAAATCTAATTGTTTGAAAGATTTCTAGTGGGCACTGCTGTTGTCACTGAGCATGAAAGGTCATCAACCTTTATGTATCAAAACTACTTTACTGAAATGTGGGATATTATTGTTCATTTATTTTAATGCTTGAAATTTTGCTAAGCTAGTACATGTAACTGTATACCCCAAGACAAAATCCAATTCAAAGTTCAGTACTACCATGTTCACAAAAATAAAAAAATCTGTAGTACCTACTCTATCTAAACCACGACATGTATTAACAAATTTTCAGTTCATTAATTACAATGACGCATTATTATTCTACAGATAATTAACTATTAAAAAGAAAGAAAGTGGGGGGGGGGGAAAGTACAGATAACTATTAAAAGAAAATGGAAAAACGAAAAATTAAATTTCCACCTATTAAATCAAAATAAATGTTCAACAATTACATTTCTACTGGTAGCCAGCTATCTAAAACCAACTGACTAACTAAAGTGTGCATCGGAAGCCAAATTATGTACTGGTATCAAGTACCTTCATTGCTAAACTAACGCCATAAGAAACAAATTAATATAAAAAGGAAACGTTTACTGTTACAAATTTTTTTATCATTATCTACTTTAACTATTTACGAGATATTTTAAGTTTATTTGCTTTTATTTATATAAGTCTATACTCTAATTAGTTCCAAGTTTTAATTTATAATCACTTCACTCTTTTACCCTAACTTCTCACAAAAATGAATACTAAAAGCTCACAGTACACAATGCCATCTTGCAATCATTCTCAGGATGTCAAAAAACAGGAAAATGCATATCCTTTTGGTTATCTACTCTGATGGCTGAGGGTTAATTATCATTTACATTTGCGTTCTTGATGAAACTCCATCACAAGCACTGGAAATGTTGCAGAGAGAGCAAGCCGTGGAAAAACTGCAAGTTTTCGAATGGCATAAGCAATTTCGAGGGTAAAAATGACCATGAGGATGCTCCATACTCTAGAACAGCCATGGCGAAACAATGCTTCGCGAGTCGATTTCCGCACTACCCCTCCGTAGCTTCTCCCGCCCCTCCACCTCCTACTCATGTCAGCGTGGTCAGTACTACGTCAAACAGTGGCGACTAGCAATGCCGCTTGCAAAGCAACGTTCGAAGAGCAGAACATTTCATGGAATGGGAGGAAAAGTTCTTCGTTGAGGATGGTGGCAATGCAAAATGTTTAATATGTCCCAAAGCGGAGTAATTCAATTCAAGATGAAACGCCTTTACAATGCTTATCATTCTGAATATGCCAAGTTACAAGGTAAGTTGAGTCTGTAATTATTATTATTAAACATTTTATTTAATGAGACTTTAATTATTTAAACTACAGGCCAGATTACTAATTTTCAATATGTTCACAGGACGTGAAAGAACGCAAGAAATTTTGAAATTGATAGAAAACAATGGACCTAAACTACTACAAAGACTCAAACTATGGCAGAGAAAAGAAATAACGCTAGTTATATTGTTACCTGGGAAATTGCAAAGGCCTTAAGGCATTTCCGGAAGGAGAATTTATTAAAACATGTTTAATAAAAATTGCTGGGATTTTAAGTCCTCAACAGGTCCATAATTTCGAGTGTTGCTACATTTTCCGACAAACCATTGCAAAGAAAGTTGAAGTGCTTTCTGCCGACGTAATAAGGCAGATGGATTTGAAAATGGCTGACTTTGTGAAGTTTTCTCCTGCGCTGGACGAGAGTACAGATGTAACTGACACCTGAAATGGCCATTTTCATTTGAGGTGTTGATAAGGAACGTAATGTTGAAGAGTATTTGCTCGATTTAGTCCCATTAAAAGGCAGTACTACTGGCGAGTAGATATTTAAAGCTCTAAAAATTAGTACTGAAAGATATTGTTTACAGTGGTCAAAATTAGTTTCAAACGGAGCAAAGGGCATGGTTGGGGAAAAAGTGGGTTGATTGACAGGTTAAAACATTTTTTTCAGTGATAAAGGTATTTCGAGCAATTTTTATGCTTGGCATTGTCTGTTGCATCAAGAAGCACTTTGTGCCAAGTCAGCTACACTACAATAGTGATGGATTGTGTTGTGAACAAAATAAAAGGAAGTGCTTTGAAACACTGACATTTTCGAAATATGTATACTTAAAAATATGGGAGAATCATTTCAAGATATTAAGTATTAGTGTGATGTTAGATGGCTTAGCAGAGGTGCATTCCCCGGATTCATGAAAGAAAAGGCAATTTATTTTATTGTAATTTTATTGTTTCCTTATTTTAGGAAATGGAAATTTAGGAACTAAATAACCAGGTCTGGGTCTGCGACTTAGCTTTCTTGTGTAATATATGTATGCAGTTAAACAAACTGAATACTACATTTCAACGACGCAATCAAAATATTGTTAAGTATAGTTCAGCGCAGGCGTTCGTAAACACACTTTCACTCTGGGTAGATCACTTAAAAGAGGGGCAGGTGTACTATTTTCCATGTTTAAATCTCCTTTCAAATTTCTCCTCAGACAAATTCAGTATTTACATTACTATTCTCTTAACACTTAAAAGTGAATTTTCTGATTACAGATTTCGTGATTTCAGGGTTTTTAAAATATGATATATCAGTGTATGTCTATCCATTAAACATAGACGTAAGAAAGGCCAGAATCAATCTGCAAGGGGAGCTGATTCATTTAAAATCTGACGAAATCATGAGTCAGATGCAAGGATTTAATAGGAGTGGAATATTTTAAAATCGTATGCGACAATAAATATCCGAAGCTTCGATCATATGCAATTTCCATGGAAGCAATGTTTTGTACAACGTACGTCTGTGAATAATTATTTTCCATGATTAAATTAGTAAAAAGCAAATGCAGATTCCGACAGACGAACGAACATCTTCATGACCAGTTACGTCTAGCTGTAAACAACATAATACCCGATTTCGAATCTCTCATTGTAAACGACATCGGAGAAGCTTAATTTACTTTAAATACAGAGTACAGGACGCCACTGAATCAGTTCGTTCTTTACCACTAACCCGCCCGCCTTCCAAATTCTCCCCCTTCCATAGCTTTGCTATCCAGGTTGCATCAAGGTGCTTCGGGGCAGGCTTACAGTCTCGCCATGCCTGCTCTAGAAGATCAACTTCGAAGACTGACATCAATATCACAACATGTAGCATGAAGACTCGTTTATCATTGCCAAAGATTGGAGAGATTATGAATACATCCTAAGGATCAACTGAAGACATTGTACAAAATGTTCTAGGCTACAGGAAAGTGGGTGCATCGTGTGATTACTGATGAACAGAAGGCTCATCACATGATGGCATGTCAATATGGAAAGGAAGGTTTCGGCAAGAACCGGACTTTTTGGACAGAGTTGTCACATGTGATGAATCCTGGTTTCATCATTATGACCCAGAAACAAAACAGGAAATTCCCAATGGAAACTTCCTTCAAGTCCAAAGTTCAACCAAATGCAGGAAAAATCATAAACTTTATCTTTTTTTTTTTGATAAGCAAGGCACTGTGTACAATCATATAGGGATAAACATACTGTTACTGCTGATTACTATTGTGAAGTATTGGCAGGACCATTAAGGAGGAAAAACCTTGCTCAAATGGGATGGATCCTTCATCAGGATAATGTGGCATGAAGACTCAATAAGCAACGTGGAATTGGCATTGAGTTGTACCACATCCACCTATTTCCTACAGTGAAAAAAAGAGCTTTGGGGTTGTCATTTTCATAGCGATAGTTAAACCACACATTTTCAAGTATACTCAACAGACTATCCAAAAAGGGTTTTAGGGAGTGTTTTGTACAGTGGACAGAATGCTGGAACTGTTGTATTGTGTCCAGGGAGAATACTTTGAAGCTTTGTAAAAGAATTTGAATAAAGCTGAGCAGTAGTTCCAGTTATTGTTTTGACACCCCCTCATATATATATTTTTAATGGAAAAGATATATTTGAATTACAAGGCATTCATGTTAGGACCTTAATCATCTTTTTCAAAATAAATGTCCCTTAGAATTAGTGAGTTTGAAGAGTCGTATCCAATAACTATACTAATATAGAGAGGGAAAATGTGTGCACATGTAGGGTAAGCTCAAAAACCACTCAACGGATTTTGATAATTCCTTCACCATTGAAAAGCCCTATTCTTTCTGATGGACATGACAATAAAACTATCTAATTTGAATTAATAAATGTCAAAAAGGATTTACAAAAGAACATACCTACAAAGAAGGCTTTCACTTTCCATGGAATAGAAAATAGTAGATTACTCCACAGAAAATGCATGTAAAATAAGACAAATGCCAATATTTCATTCCAAACAATATAAATATGGATGCTTACGATTTAGTAACTAAAAAAAGTATATAGCAAAATAAGAGAGAACTGAAACTGCTAAGATACATATGCAGTACCAATGCCAGAATATTTCAATAACCCTCATCTAAGAAAGTTTTGTTTTATTTCCTTTGTACTTATGCTGTAAACAAGCTTGTTAGAAGGGCATGCTAGATAATTGTATAAACAGAGAACGTTGCAGACATTAGAAATTCATAAACCAATATTTTATAGTTAACAACTGAGATCACCTTTCTCAATGGTCGCAGACACACTGTTTTTCCCAGAAAGGTTAACTTGGTGGTCTGAGAGTGGAAAGTTTTCACATTCACCAGCTTTATCTTTATTTTGTTGTATATGTTAAGGGGTTTTGCATTATGAGAGACCTATTTAGCTTCTTTGTTATTAAATAACTATGGTATTGATATGGAACCAAAGAGAAGGTACAAGGGTTCAAAATTTCAACTACTGTAACTTTTTAAAAAATTATTTGATCATTCCAACAAATGATAGTTCCACTGTCAAAGGGATACGTATAGGCTAAGCAGTATTTCCAGAATTTGGAAGACTGTCCAGAAGGATTCTACCCCTTCATTGATAATGACATGACATCTGAGGCAGTATTTTAATACCTGAATAATTTCAATTGTATTATATAATAAGTAAATTCAATAACAGCCCACCTTGAAACAATATGTATGTAATAATTATTTTTAAATGTATGTAACAGTCATTGCATATGCTTATTATTATTGTGAACATGTTTAAAAATGATATGTGAATGCATTACGCAGTTTAATAGTGTAGGAGCTGTGAGAATAATAAGTTTAAAGTTGCTAACAATGAGGTAACCTTGAGGCAATAATGAGTTTGAGAGTTTAAATGTTACTAGTCATGATTAGGGCAGCAATAACGTAAATTTTGTGATGGTTTAAAATTAGCCAATCAACAGCAAAGAAAAGCTTTAAGTAAAATACAGATATTCTATTGGACTTGAATTAGCCAATCAGAGATTTGAAATACCGAAGCTTACAGGTTTAATGGTTGAAACATGTTCAGTTGCTGGCAAACCTTGGTAGTGGCCAGATGGAAGATGTGTTCTCTACAGAAATATTAACGTGTGAATCGTAAAATATGTCTACGCGCTAAGTGAAAGTATTAAAGAATCTCACAGCTCTTAAAAAGTGTAGTGCTTTATTAAATTGTGCAAAGGATAAATAAAAGAAGTGAGTTTTAAAAAACTTAAAAATCTGTTAAGTCTACATTCTTGTTGCACCATGTCCTGCCTAAGAAATACATGACTCTACAAACATACTGACGCAGTCGAGGCAAATTCAAACATAAATAATATATAGAAGCAGTTTTAATAACAAAGTTAAATATTATAGTGTAAAACTTGGAGTGTAACAACAAAAACACATCTTTAAATCAGCTTCTCATGCGTAGCAGCATATTGCGTAACAACAGTAACTATTACATAATCAACAAATTCAAACTGACGCCCAAAGCGTGTTGCAAACTTCTTAAACAAAGTAAACTCCAAGAACAATACTTCAAGTTAGGCTTCCAATGCATGAAGCTTAATAAATTACGTAAACAATAAATCTACTTCAAGTTGGCTCCCATACGTGGGGCAGTTAAATTAAACAACAATTCAACATAAATATCAACTTCACATCCTGTGCAATACTTTTAAATAATAAATTTAACCAACTGCTAAATAGCTGGAAACTACTTGGCTTGGACATATGGCTATGCAGTCTAAGGCACGATAGGAATAGCTAACCTGTCAAAACCAAGGATCGGAGGATCAAATCCCACTAAAATACATGTTCTGCATTCAATAGAAACTGTGGAAAAGGAAGAATAGGGCCCAACGAAAGCAAGCAGTGTGACAGCATGGTTGGAAGCTGATGGGTTTTGACTGAATACATATATGCATTTTACCCTTTTATTACATTAAAAAAAACACAATATTATGCAATTAATGACATCAGACAATGCTGCAACTATCATGTGTTCTGATGGCCGAAATGTTTAAGGCATTGTGATATATGGTCAGAAGTTTGTGACACAAAATAAATACATATTCCATTTCCAAGACAAGGGCTTTTAACACACCACATCTCATTGGGTATCCTTAAAGGGGTTAAAAGAAGTCCGATGTTGCACAGGCATTTCAATCCTTTGGTGTAAATATCAGGATTTTTATTCAATAATAGGAAAAAACAGGTTATCTTTGTCATCTGCTTTTTAATTTAGGGAATATTTATTAATTTCATATTTATTTTTTGAAAACAAGAACACTGCAGGTTTTATTTGCAGGCATAAATGTCTAAAACTCAAGTAAGCCTTTGCACTTAGAAATTATATTGTGTTAATAAAATGGTAATTGTTAATATGTAGATTCAAACCTTGTAGGTTTCCCTTCTAGATACCTGCATATAATTATTCAGATGTGAGTGCACATTTGACATTCAGAACTCAAGAAAACTTTCTTTCAAAACTGGAATTTCTTTTAGGCTGCAAGGTTTACTTTTCAGGAATTGAAGTGATTGGCTCTGTGCTCAACATATTTAGATGCTCTTTCAAGCAATCTCTAAAGCTGCCAGCATATCTAATCATGTTCCTTTCACATGCCAAATAAAGGTCTATAGCTCAAAATGGCACTAAAGCCAAAACTTTCAGTTCCTCCAATGTAACCAAATAAGCCAGCTAGTTTTGAACAAGTGGAATGTTTCTAAATTTAGGCTTACCCTCCAGAGTGTACAACCTTGAATGATACACAATAGTTTTCATGGCACTAGAGAGAATTAAAATTGCATTAATAGTAATACAAGATTTTTTATATGGTAGTGTCCCTTGTTTGGGATCCATTTATAATGATTTTTTATTGCGTCAACACGTTGCATTGAGTGGTTGGCTTCAGTGGTATCTTTAAATCTAGCATACTCACCATAATTGGAGACCTGGAAGCGTCAATATTTCTCTGCAGTGTTTCTCTCATTGGGTTGATTTTATTTCTCCATCGCCTCTCTTGCTGCATTATAGATTTTGTTTTCGCACTGCGAGAGAAAGTGGTTACGTAATGTTGTTTTATGTAAGTTATTAGAACTTGAAGATCTTATATTGTGTTTACTTCATGTGAGTGGAAGCCATCTTGTGACGTCATTCATTTGTTTGGTTTGTAGCTCCATCTGGCGTAGCAATTTGCATCAGTTTTTTAAATAATTCATTTTAAATGTCCTCCGGCTAGCTATTATCTTATCTTGGGTAGAATATGTATCTCTATACAGGTTGTGAAGCGGAAAGGAATCTTTTATTCAAAAATTACACTTAATGAAGAAATTTGTTTTATAATTTTTATTGTCGAACACGTTCACTAACACTTTTACATATTGATCTGGATACTCGCCAAACTGAAACTGTTTGTAATAACTTCTTACTTATCACTTTTAACTCACGTACTTCAACTTTGTGTATAATTAACTGTATAATACTTTAGATTTTCGTAACTTGTGAATTTATAGCCGATGTATCTCATACAAATATTTTGACGAACTGAAGAACTTAAGACGACGTGTATTGCACTAAGAATTTTGATGAACTGGGGGCGATCTACCTCGGACTTGTCTTTATATACTCCCACTCCCCGATATGCCTAAAGATTATAAATGAACTGCTATTGGCTAATAAAACGCGCCAACATTAGCGTCTATTTTAATATCCAATGAAAACCATGAATACATATTGCTTTTAGGGAAACATTCCAGAAGGTTCTACCGAAAACGCGCGAACATTACGTAACTTCCTTGTTCCCAATAATGATAAACAGCTCATCCCCCTCGCTGCATTATTGCGCTATTATTGACAGTTTCAGTAAAGCCTTATAAATTTACTTTCCAATAATAATTACAATTAATAAACATCTGAAATCAATGTCACATAAAAATGCATATTCATATTACAATCATTATTTACATTTAAGTAATTTGTGATACAAATTACCGCATCATATGCCCCACTAGAAACATAATTATAAATATTTACAACTTGTTTGGAAATTTTATAATTGTGTTTTTAGTCTCCTAAATCTTGGAACACACGCTATCACTTTCACTTAACACTTCACACGCATTTAACACACGACATATGTTTTATCTCGCCACTACTTACTGGCTCTGGTTTAATTTGTTTTGACATTAATCTGACGTTACAAAAATTTTTTTTTATAGCAAATACTTTACCCTAAATTATTTAATTACTGTTACCAAATTGTTTACTTTCTTAAGTTGTTGACAAAAATTTATACATTTAAGATTTTTGTAATTGTTACACATATTTACCAAAATATTCACCCTCTACACAAATATTTACATCTCTTAAATCTAGACAATGTTTCACCTTTTCTGTTTTCTACATAAGTATTTTTTTTTTTTTGTTCTGAATTTATTATTATTTTAACAATACTTCTGGAATTGTATTTACGTACTTTTAATTTAATATCATATTAAGTTTCAATCTTTGCATTCTTAATTTTCAAATATTGTTACAGTTACTAAAAATTTAATTTTTTTTTTTTTTTTAAACATTTCTCTTTTTTTTTTTTTTTTTTTTATTTCTCTTTTCAAATGACATATACAAATAGTTAACCCTCTTACGTTCCAATACATTTCTCTGCAAGTCATCTTTAACTATCCAGCGTTTACTTTACATCTCATTGCTATTTACCCTCCTGGATCAAATTGTGTGTGGCTAAACATTACTCGTAGCCGTAACCTAACCTTCAAATTTTTGTTCATGAATAACCTATTGTATTCATTTGAAATTTCATCACATGATAACATATGAAAACAATCTACAGTTTCTTGAACAACACATCTTTTAACAACTGTCATTTTCAATTCTTCTACTATTTCTTTAATTTGAGAGTACTCTGACAAATCTGTACTAAACTGTACTGGACTGGAGTTTTCATTTTGAACAGCTTGGTACTTGTTAATTTCAGAAGTTAGCTTTTGATTATTTATAGGCAAAACTTTAACTTCCTCGTACAATTTATCTCTTTGCATTTCTGATTCTTTCTGAATTTCTGATATCTCCCCTCTGAAATTAACTTGCGCCTGATTCACATCTACATTCATAACCTCATTTATCTCTCTTAGCTCACTTGAAATATTACTCATTCTACTTCCTAACTCTGTACATTCTACATTAACCTCACTTTTAGTATTAACCTCACTTTCTTTGTTACCTATTTCCATGCTCATGTCTAGCATTTTCTTTGAAATTTCTCCTGTCTCACTTACTATTACTTCCTCATTTTCATCTCTCATTTCTGGCATACTACTATCTAACTTCATAACTTTCTTTTCAATTTCTTCACTGCTTTGATCTACTTTTTGCTCTAATATCTCATTACTCCTACCAATATCTTCAATTGATTTCCTATGATCTTTTTTTATATCTTCTCTCAATTCCATAAAACTCTGATCTATTTTCTTACTAATATATTCCCTCGTTTCCCTACAATTCTTTTGCATATCTTCTCTAAATTGATCTGTAATACTCTTACTAATATCTTCCCTCAATTCTTTCTTATTCTTTTCCATATTTTCATTAGTCTTTTTTATATCTTCTCTCAATTCCCTACTCATATTTCTCAGCATTTCAATCATCATACTAGCCTCAAAATTAACATTTCCTGCTATTCTATTCTCACTTTCTGCACTAACATTTTCATCCTCAAATCCTAAAAAGTCTGGGCTATTTTCTGTAACCTGTATTGAATTACAGCTAACTGTTACATTATCTCCCTCCATAATTATTTCTTCTGTATTATTAGTAGCCATTGTTTTCTTTATCCTACCACTCCTAAGGAACATTTAAATTTGTTTACCCTTTTTTTTCTAAAAAAAAATTACGATACTCTAACCTTTGTGATGCTGTCTGTTGCTGTTACTTTGATGTCTAGTTTCCTGCCCCTCTCTCCTAGGTTTGTATGTCGCTTCTGCGTTGTATTATGATGAATCTACGTCGTCTTGTTTTGTAGTTGAATTCCTTGTTGCCTTGTAATCTCAGAATTACGATGTCCAATCATCCATGTAGTCTGTCGTCCCTGTTGTTTCTGGAATCTGCGTCTTGTAGATCATTTCACTGCTGCATTCGCCCTTTCCTGGTCATCTCACTTCTTCCTGGTTAATTCTGATCCTTTCCTGGTCATCGTGTTCCTTTCCTGGTTACTCGAGCCCCACGTTCTGGGTGCCAATTTGCGAGAGAATCTGCTTACGTAATGTTGTATTTGTTAGCCCACGTTTGGGAGCCAATTTGTAGCGAATGGTGTTTCTTACGTAATATGTTTTTATTAGCCCCACGTTTGGGCGCCAATTTGATGCGGTATTAATGTTGTATTTATTTAACATTATTGTAGCCCCACGTTTGGGAGCCAATTTGTAACAGATGGTGCTTACGTAATTTGTGTAACGTAAATTATTAGAACTTGGAGATCTTATATTGTGTTTACTTCATGTGAGTGGAAGCCATCTTGTGACGTCATTCATTTGTTTGGTTTGTAGCTCCATCTGGCGTAGCAATTTGCATCAGTTTTTTAAATAATTCATTTTATATGTCCTCCGGCTAGCTATTATCTTATCTTGGGTAGAATATGTATCTCTATACAGGTTGTGAAGCAGAAAGGAATCTTTTATTCAAAAATTACACTTAATGAAGAAATTTGTTTTATAATTTTTATTGTCGAACACGTTCACTAACACTTTTACATATTGATCTGGATACTCGCCAAACTGAAACTGTTTGTAATAACTTCTTACTTATCACTTTTAACTCACGTACTTCAACTTTGTGTATAATTAACTGTATAATACTTTAGATTTTCGTAACTTGTGAATTTATAGCCGACGTATCTCATACAAATATTTTGACGAACTGAAGAACTTAAGACGACGTGTATTGCACTAAGAATTTTGATGAACTGGGGGCGATCTTTTTTTTTTTTTTTTTTTTTTTCGAGTGGAGGAGAAAATGATTTATTCACTTACCCCAGCCCCGATGGGAGTCGAGACTGAGAGTGTGGGAATCACCAATAGTCGGCATACCCACTAAAAACTCCTCCACCGGAAGGAAAACATGGAAGAAGGAAAAAGAGGAATTCAGTGTGATAGTGCGGCTGTACCGCTGTTGCACCAGCGTATTCAAGGTGAGGATATATTGGCCGGCCGCTGGGGCCAAGGCCAGGTGCATCGGACTTGTCTTTATATACTCCCACTCCCCGATATGCCTAAAGATTATAAATGAACTGCTATTGGCTAATAAAACGCGCCAACATTAGCGTCTATTTTAATATCCAATGAAAACCACGAATACATATTGCTTTTAGGGAAACATTCCAGAAGGTTCTACCGAAAACGCGCGAACATTACATAACTTCCTTGTTCCCAATAATGATAAACAGCTCATCCCCCTCGCTGCATTATTGCGCTATTATTGACAGTTTCAGTAAAGCCTTATAAATTTACTTTCCAATAATAATTACAATTAATAAACATCTGAAATCAATGTCACATAAAAATGCATATTCATATTACAATCATTATTTACATTTAAGTAATTTGTGATACAAATTACCGCATCAGCACGAGCTATAAGAACTTTTTATATTTATTTCGGACCGTGATATGGGAAGGTATTGTGAATAAAATGACGGGTTCTCAGAAAACTTTAATTTACTTGAAAAACGTATTACTGCACAAAAATAACCAAATCACAATTTTAATAAAATTCTAGTGGTAACGCACTCTAACTTCACTCTTTCAAGATAATTACCTTGAACGCGTTTCGAAGACATCTTGTCTTCATCATCCACTAAGAGCCACTAACGAGTCTGTCGGTTCCTGTGTAGAGGTCGCCATTGGGCTTCCTGGCGTTGACATCATTTTCGGCTTGATGTATTTAAAGACAAGATACTTTTCCAGAGGGAAATTGAAATTCATTAAATGGCTTTTGTATGAGTTTTTTCCATATCGTCAATTTTATTGGATTTTGAATCAACTTGATTAGATTTATTTCATTATGGATGTTATGGTTTGAATTCCAGAAATGATACGCAATGGCAGATTTTTCAGTTTCTTTGTGTCTTATATTTCTAAAATATTTTTTCAGTCTCACCCCTATGTCTCTCTTTATTTTGCCTATATATTTAAGTTTGCAATCACTACAATTTATCTGGTAAATGCCTGGCATTTTAGTTCTAGGAATTTTATCTTTTGTGTTTGTCCTTTATACGTTATTTAAACTATGTTTATTGATGGGTGCTAGTTTGATGTTCCACTGCTTGAATATCTTTTGGAATTTATTATGTGCCCAAGGATGAAATATGAACTTTTTAAAACTATTGTCTTCTATTATTTTTTGTAGTGTGGTAATTTCCTTTCTTTCTTTATCTTTTTTAAATTTTTTGATTTTCTTGTATACTAATTCTTTTGCAAAGCCATTTTTGTAGGCTACCTCTCTGATGTTTTGGAGGTCTTTCTTATATTCCTCATCTTTCAAGGGTAGTTTACAAATCTGAACTGTTGAAAATTGCATGTTTATGTGGTCTTGGGTTATATCCTTTGTTCTTTATATAATTATCCGTGTGTGTAGATTTTCTAAAAATTCCGAATTCTAATTTATTGTTAGTTCTGATGACTATTATATCCAAGAAAGGGAGTTTGTTGTCTGATTCTATTTCCATTGTGAATTTACCGAGCTATCAAATTAAATAACTTAAAGTATCTTCGGCAAGTTTCTTGTTAACTACTGCAAAGATGTTGTCAACATATCTGAACCATTGTTTAAATAAAAATGGGAATGCATTTGTTGTGTGGGTCTCCAGAAAGCTCATGAACAAATTGGCTAGAAATGGGGACAATGGATTTCCCATCGCTAGTCCATTTATTTGGCAATAGTATTCATCTCTAAATGTAAAATAGTTCTCATTGATACATAACTTTATCAGAGCAAGATATTCCTCTATTTTTTCATTACGCATGTCTAACTGCCTGGTATATGTAAGTTTTTCTCTTGGTATGCTAGGGAACAAAGAAATGACATGAAACAACACCAGAAGGTCATTATTGTCTGCGAGTTCTAGGTTTTGGATATTTTCTATCAAATCAAATGTATTCTTAATGCTTAGGCTGTGGAACTGTAGAAGTTTCTGAAATTCTTTAACTAACCATGTTGATATATTGCATGTGGATGAGTTTATAGTGTTTATTATTGGTCTCATTTTTTGACCTGGTTTATGTATTTTTGGTAATCCATATATCCTGGGTGTGATAAGAGTTGCTTGTTATGAGGAATGTTTTGTCTTTTTCATTCAAAATATGTTTCATGTTGTTTAGCACCTTTGTTGTAGTGTTCTGACTCTTTTTTGTGGGGTCTTTTGTAAGTTTTTTTGTAATCATTGCCTTGAAGAAGTGCTGTCATACGGGTTTCATGTTCAGATTTATCCAAAATTACTACTTTATTGCTGACAAAGAACATGCATCATGAGCATCAGCTGACTGTTGGATCAACTCTCGAGTCATATTATGGAAAGCCTGGGGTGTCCTCTGTTGGCTTATAGATGAAATAGAGGGTTGCCTGCTTTTGGCAAATCAAAGTTCATGATGCAGTTTTCAAATTTCTTTATATATAATCTTCTCCCATATTTCAAGCTCTTTGGGTTTTTGGGCTGGTTTTAGCAACTGGATATTGGTGTCTATTTCATGGTTTTGAGTCCAGAAATGAAAAGCAACTGCTGAGTTATCAGTCTGTTTGAATATTATGCAATGCCGGTGTTTCTTGAAGTAATGCTTATGTTCCTTTTTGTTTTTCCGATGTAATTCCTTCTCGCAATATTCACATTGAAGCTGGTAGATTCCTGACTTTTTGTCCTCAGGTATGGGATCAGATTTTCTTGCTTTAATGAGGTTCTTGATGCTAAATTTGTTGTAAGGTGCCAGGGTGATGATGTGAATCTTACCTGCTTGTGGTTTTATCTTTTGAATTTACATATTTTCCTATCTACCATTTCCTGGCTGAATCCATTCTCTACTGCATATTTGACAATGTGTTGATATTCCTTGGGTATTCAGTTGTTGAAGGGGATGTTGATTAAGCTGAGTCATGCTATTGAATTGTGCTTCTTTGTGTGCCTTGGGATTGTAACTATGTGCTTTGATGTAATTCTGTGAGGTGGGTTTTCTACGTATTCCAAATTCTATCCTGTCCAAAATCTTCATTAAGTTGAGGTCCAGGTAGCTATCTCTATTGTGAATTGAATGGATGGGTCAAGTAAGTTTAAAAACTTGAGTGTCCTCTATGTGTTTCTGTTTTGCTATTGCAAATATGTCATCAACATATCTGTACCAAACTTTGAACATATTGGGGAACACTTTGGTAATGTGTTGGCTCATACATTTGCCGGGAAAAGAGATAATAGTGGGCTTCCCACAGTCAAACCTTTTTCCCATTGGTAGAAATTCCCTTCAAAAATGTGTCATCCTCCATGGTGTAGTAGTTACCATATTAGCCTCTAGTTCCCGAGATCACAGGTTCAAACCTGACGGAGGGCAATGGATTTTTTCGGGGCGTAAAAATCCTTAGCATGCCTTCCTTCAGTAGGGAAGTAAAGCATGTCATAGATTTACGGCATGTTAAAGAACCTCCAGCCTGATAAAAGAGACCTCTGAGCAAAAGTTCCAGTCATTCACATCCAATCAGAATGATACACTAAGGACCATAGTAGTTAAAGAGCGTCCTAAATAAAACTCAATTTAATTTTTTCAAAAACGAAAAAGGAATCGTTTAGGCAGATCCTGGTGAGGTGTAAATATTCTTCACACTGTTCGGCAGGGATGTTGGTGGAGAATAACCATTTTCTCAGAAATGTGACCAGCTTGCCTACGGGAATGCTTGGAAATAGGTTTTTGACGTTGAATGAGACAAGTGTGTCGTGGCGGTCCAATTTGATCAACTGCAGTTTTTCCACCAGCTCAAGAAAGTTTTTGATGCTGTGGCTTTCGAATTGTGGCAATGCTTGAAATTGGTGAAGCAACCAGCTGACAAGGCAATAAGAGGAAGTGTTTATATAACTGATGATTGGCCTCATGTTGTTGCCAGGCTTGTGGATTTTGGGAAGGCTGTATATTCTGACTAAGTTGGGGTTGTCCATCTTGATATTATGGCATCTGTCATTTGGGATGATATGGCTTCCTCTATGGCTTTTAACCATTTTTTAAGGAATCATTGTTCAAAAGCAGGTATTATTCCCCTTTTGAGTAATTCCCACATTTTTTCGGAGTAATCAGATCCATCCAAAATAACAACTTTGTTCCCCTTACCTGCCTTCAAATATACCACATCCTTATTGTTTTGGCGATGTTCCTATGGTGTGTACCAGGCCCTTTTTGTGTGGCATTTTGCTCAATATTTCCGTGCATTTATTGGGAATTATACACCTGTTCTGTTGTTCAGATCTGCTGCAGCTATTTCGATGTCGGCCACATACTTGTCAGGATTGTTGAAAAACTGTGGGCAAGTAAGGCCTTTGTTCAAAAAACAAACCTTCAGAAAAAAGAAGCTAAATTTATTGAACAAAGGCCTCAAGTTTTGCCCACAGTTTTCACAAATTTCAGAAAATATTGAAGATTCACAACATCACCCTGGCACCTTACAACAAATTTAGTATCAAGAACCTCATTAAAGCAAGAAAATCTGATCCCATACCCCAGGACAAAAAGTCAGGAATCTACTGGATCCAATGCGAAAATTGAAAGAAGGAATTACATCGGAAAAATAAAAAGGAACATAGGCATTGCATTAAGTTCAAATAGACCACCAAATAGCAGTTACTTTTCACTTCTGGACTCAAAATCATAAAATAGACACCAATATCCCAGTTGCTAAAATCAGCCCAAAAACCCAGAGAGCTAAAATATGGGAAAAGATTTACATAAAGAGATAAAGAGGTTTGAAAACTGCATCATGAACTTTGATTTGCCAGAAGCAGACAACCTTCTATTTGGTTTCATTCACAGGCCACCAGAGGACACTCCAGGCTTTCTACAATACAACTTGACAGTTGATCTGACAGTCAACAGGAGCTGATGTTCATGATACATGTTCTGCAAAATAAATAGGTGAGTGAAGCTAGTAAGAGTGTTTAGATTGACTCCACTTTCATCAAGTGTATTTTATTAATTGCTTCACTGTATGCGATTCCACTACGTTTTGAATAATTTTTACTTTCTCTCCTACTTACCTATAAAAAAACACCCACCCCCACCCCCACACACACATAAAGCATTTTTAGGAAAAGGTCTATGTGTCTGTACAAAGCATAACTCAAAAACGAAGTCATTAAATACCAAATGTGGTATATAAGTTTAGCATCTTCCCAGGATGCAACATGAAGATTTTCAAGAAAATTCCCCCACCCCAAACTACCCTTTACATGGAGAGATTTATAGTTATTTTTTATATTCTCAAAAATGGCATAAAAATCTGTGCCTAAGATATCTACATGACAAATAAGTTGTATACCTTGTAAACCATAAGAGACAGACATCATCTTACTACACAAAAAATGTAGATCTTGTTAAAGCACACAATTTATCCCATAAAATTTTGTTGGATATTAACCATTTCTGAGATACTGGTTTGAATTTTCAAATACCTATACTTTTTTTTTCAAATGGTTTATTCATTATTTGTTGTGCTGCAAAGAGCATAAAATTTCAAAGCTATCACATAGTGACCCAGTTTTAAAATATCTGAATATCGCTTAAACAGAAAGCGTAATAAAACCTTTCTGCAAACATTTAATCTGATTAACATGAAGCAGATAATGAGCCTTTGTAAGAGTATTACGTATATGTTAACACATCAGATTTTAAAATAAGTATATTAATCTCTATCCTTTTCAGAAACCTGACTGATATGCAGTTACTTTAATTTTCTTTTAACTGCTCTCCCCCAAAACAATGAATCAAGGTTCCATTGAGTTATGGGCTGGCACAATCCTCTTACGCAAGGTTTTTTATATTATATATACACACACACATGAGGGCCAATCCAAAACTTTTTAGCAGCAGTTAAACCTTAAAAGTGAAAATATAATGGCTTTCATTTGAAAGAGGGATACTTTAAAGTTATAAACATACTTTACTACGTAACTATGCAGCAAGTGTTTTAGCAAGAATGCGGCAGAAGCACACTCATGTGTTGCACAGATGGGCAAACATAACAGAGCTGTCACATGATTTTTGTGCCTGATTTATTATGTCTTCAAAAAGGGTCTAACAGCAAAGCAGTGTCGCCAATCTTTGGTAGACTTTTTCAGGAGTCTGCATCATCCAGAGCTACCATTGGAAACTGATTTCAGGACTTCCAAAGAGGTCGGGGATCCCTGGAAGATGAACCTCGCCCAAATTGTCCTCACACAGCGTTAACTCCAGAAATAGTTGCAACTGCGCATTAATGGAAGATCCCCACATCACCTATGTTGACCTTAAAAGTACCCTAATCTTTGGTTCAACGGCAGTGAATGCCATCCTTCATGAACATCTTTAAGTCACCAAATGTTGTTCTTGTTGGGTGCTTCATGTATTAACACAGGATCACAAAGCAGCTCATGTGGAATGGTGCCAGGAAAAATTCAAGAGAAGCAAGGACACCTACAACATTGTCACAGGAGATGAAACTTGGATATACCACTATGATCCAGAAACAAAGTGGCAATTGGCAGTATCATGCTTTCCAGATGATGACCCACCAACGAAAGTGCAAAGATGCAAAAATGCAGGAAAGAAGATGGTGGCTTCCTTCTTCTCAAAAACCAGTCACTTAGCATCAGTCATTCCGGATACCAAAAAAAATAGTTACTGCAGAGTGGTCTGCAAGTAACTGTTTGCAATCAGTCATTGCAGTAAAACAAAAGCATCCACAATTGAAGACCACTCACCTGCTGCTTCTGCACACACAGCGACCAGAACACTCGATTTCTTACCTAATCAAAACATTGTAGTCCTTACTAACTCCCCTTATTCTCCAGATTTAGCTCCGTGTGACTTTTTCTTAAAACAAAAGAAAAGCTCTGCATTGGGTATTTCTCATCACATGAAGAGGCCATTGTGGCTTACATAGAGGCTGTGAATGACCTTCCAGAAGCAGCTTGGTTAGATGCATTTTCGAAGTGGTTTGAACGGATGCAAAAGTACATTCATCATAATGGAGAATACTTTGAAAGCTGTAAAAGTTACAACTCAAGTGAAAAATATTTGTGGCTGCTGCTAAAAACTTTCGGAGTAACCCTCATATGCAGGGTCTATACGTTTAACATTACAAACTTTTATAACTTTAGTTGTATCACATCCAGATAAAAAAAAAAATTGACGTAGGATTAGTAGGTCTCTAGCCATTTATGATTGCAACAATGACATCACAACAGAAGGTTTTCTGTGTTCTTGGACTGGCTGATACAAAATCTGTGAAGCATGTACAATGAAATATTCGCATGAATTTAACCTTGGCAGCCACAATGATGTCCCCTCCTATGTAAGCATTATGAAATGGGGTAGACAGTTATGTCGTCCTCCATGGTGTAGTGATTACCATGCTAGCCGCTAGTTCCCGAGGTAACAGGTTCAAACCTGGCGGAGGGCAATGGATTTTTTCGGGCGTAAAAATCCTTAGCATGGCTTCCTTTGGATGGGAAGTAAAGCTTGTGGTCCCATGTTGTAATCTACGACATGTAAAAGAACCTCAAGCCTGATAAAGAGGCCTCTAAGCGAAATTACCAGTCTTTCTCACCCAATATAGAATGGGACGCTAAGGACCACACCAGTTAAAAGAGCGCCCATAAATAAAACACCATCTAATTTCATTTGTAGACAGTTATGAGCAACTGGTAGTCTTTTGTCTATGAGTGGAAAGCATTGCAAATTGAATACGTCTGCAGAAAATGTGGATAGGATTTGTATGGCCTTCATAAGAAGTCCGAAGAAGTCAATTCAACATGCTAGTGTTGTTGTTCACCAATGGCACTGGGGATTAATTGATCTGCATCATTTTCCCTCTGGCTTCCCAATATAAAGTCTGTAAGTTATCACTTTAAGGGGCCATCTTCACAGAGTGTGGACTTGGGTGTAGGTAGGCATCCTATCTTGTAGAGATGTTCTGCAAGGCAATCATGGGCAGTTGCCATCCTAAATAAGGCCACTGCAGTCTTCCTTGCATTTTTGTATATCAACTCTATCTTTAATATTCCTATAATCTTTATCTTTTAATTTATCTTCATCAAGTCTCTGCTGTCTTTTGAAATGCTGTTTAATGTTCTTTATTAACATGCTAGTGTAGAACTTGCCATTCTTCAGTCTACAGTTCATGATGTAGTCCACAGAAGTTTATGTCTATGGCCTTCAAGATTCAGTTACACCAGCAAATCTATCCCAGCAAAAAATAAATGGAAGATGTTTGCCGCAGACGTTTTGCATAAAATTGGAGGACACTGCTTTCCTGGATAAAGTGCGCTTCTCTGATGAAGCAACTTTCCATGTGAATGGGAAAGTTAAGACATAATTGTTGTATCTGGGGTAGTGAAAATCCTTGTGAGGTCAAAAGAGACTTACCAAAATTAAATGTGTGGTGTGCACCAATGAGAACTGTCCGTCCCATTTCATAATGCTTACATAGGAGGGGACATCGTCGTGATGGCCACGGTTAAATTCACAGCGAAAAGTTCTTGTACACACTTGACATATTTTGTTTCTAACAAAAGACAGAAAACCTTCTGTTGTGGGTCCATGTTGCCATCTTAGCACATTCTAATCTAACCTAATAATGTAATCATCTTTGTCATTGTCATAATCACAAATGGCAAGAGACCTACTGATCATATGTAAAATGTTTTTTTTTTATCTGGACCTGATACAACTATAAAATTTCGTAATGTTAAACATAAAGGCAAGACATCCTATATATCATTGATGTTTATTTTATGTTAATAATACAATCGTCTTGAATTTTAACATATATTTATTCAACTTATAAAATATCTATACTACATATTTTATTAGTGTACATTACTTGTCTAAAATAACAGAAAGACAGTTCACAATAAGGAAACCAAAGTAATATCTAAATGACAATGAAGTGAATGCTTTCTTCTGAAAACATAATGTCTAATACTTCTATAGTCCATAAACTTATTCTGAATCCAGCACAATGAAAGCTATTTTGTTACATCCCTAGAGTTTCTCTGTTCAAAAAACTTGATATACATACATAGAGACTTCTGTAGATGGTGTTCCAGAATGTAGGATTTCTTAATTTTTTTATAAAGTGAACATGGCATACTATATATTAATAATTGATAAATCTTTGTACTAGAGCATGTTACACTTCAAATGCATATAAAACCAGTGTTGGAAAAATAGAAGATGGTTTAAACCACCCATTATAGCCATGTTCATTTTTCTGCATATCCAAGAAAGAGCAACATTCTGCAATAGCACCTCAAGATTACTGAGAGGGTAACTTCTTTATGTATGTATATATGGCAGTAATGTAGCTGACGCTCAAATTTCACGACTCAAGTTTGCAAAAATATTTAAATATCTGCATGATCTATTTTAAGAAGTCCATTTTTCAATTCTGCCGTAAACACACTTTGCTTTTACTCCTGCCATCTTATAGTATGTAGTGAAAGAAAAAAAAATCATGAACTAAAAGCCATTATTGCTCCTTGACTCACTTATACAGCTCAAATACAAGCAAATGAACAAATAATACACTCCAGTTAACACCCATGATAAGTAAGGAAGACACATAAGAAAACCCCAAAATGTAAAAGATCTTTCCATAAATTTCAGAACGGTTTGCATTAAATTTGGGGTTCAGGTCAAACGCTTGTCAAAAATTACATACTTGTTTATCACTTATTTGCAGTTTTGTTTCAGAGAGGACTTGTATTGAGTGTTCATTTATTTTCAGACTTCTGCAGCAAGGTTTGAACGTAATGATGTCATCGCTATTAGGAATAAGTTTCAGATATCTTGATATTACAACATTGGTATTAACATCACTAAAATTGTCAACAATGTGCAGTATTCCCATCTAATTCACACTTTGTAAATGTGTTAACTCCTCTATGCCACTGCCAGCAAAGGCAATTAATATCTTGAAAAAACATTCCTATTTGGTAAAGGTACTCTTCCCTAGCTTCTACCACAAACGATCTGCACAGGTAGCAACCTCATGTGCCCCTTCCCCCCCAGCCCCACATGTACTATCCAGCAACCAGCTATGACATCAAAATATGCAAACATATTTATGCAAAAGTCAGAAAATAAACAAGCCCTGTTTTCCTTTAGTACACTGATGAATTTAAATTAACAAGACCAAAACTGATTCTTTCAAGACAAATGAATTGGTGTAGAAATATCTGCAAGCCAGTTAAGAATAATATTAACCCAACACGCACGAAAAAGAAGAGGCACAGTATCGTACATTGTGTGATTAAAGCAGCAATACCTAAATATTCTGCCCGTCTTTTTAGCCCCAGACGACCTACTCTTTTAACCAGTTTATCCAAGAAATTTGAGTGTCCCTAAATATAACAAATTAAACATGTAGGGCAAAATGAACATGTTGGGCAAGAGAGAACACATCTAATACAGACATGCAATTCCAATTGCTACAAACTGCATTATTAAGTAAAGACTATGAATAGTTACATCTCATGTTTAACTTGCTAATGAAACTGCTATTAAAGACACAAAGCTATGCCTTTGTTTAGGTGGCAAGGTGACATCACGCTAATTTCGTTGCATTCTGCCTCTTAAGTGTACAGAATATTATTTTTGCATTTCAAGTAAAATCCATTTTTATTAAAAATGAAGAGATGTCCAAAGCTCAAAGAAAAAATGAAACATAAAACTTTTCTCTTGGGGTTGCTATAGTTCTTAATATTTCATTGTGGTGGAATTTTAAGACCATAGAGCACCCCAAATTTTGAAAGTCTTAGGTTTATAGGTACACATGCATAAACATAAATACACCATACAAAGACTGAAAAATATGTGGAATAGTATGCATGACGTGATCCAATGATTGACTGATGCTTTTAAGAACTTTCTGCAGATTTCTGAGCTCATTGTATACTGATCTCTGTACTAATATAACTTCCCAATAGTAGTCTGTGCACATTCACAATTCATAAGGGCTTATATTTTTCTTTGATCAAAGGGTTGAGGAATGGCTAATTTTTGCTGTTATATAAATGCAGATATATCAATTCCATTCATGTAAAATGCACATCAGCAATTTCACAAGAGGAAGGGGAGTTCTTGTACATGGTCTGCATCAACTTGCAAAAACTGCCCTTTGAATGACACTTTCTTTCCCTCTTGCCTAAACACAGTAAAATTGTATCAGTTCTACACATGCATGACTGCTGTTAGTGATTCATGCATATCAGAAATGATTTTCCCTTTTTGGTGTCTTCTGATAATAACTGTCCATATGACAGAATGCTTTCAAGCTTATGTCAGTAGCAGTCAATAATGATTTCATCAAAAGTAAACTGCCTGTACAAGTGGAATTTCTGCATAAAGAAGCAGTTTGTGTGTTACTTAGATGCTCTTTTAGATGTCAGGAAAGCTGATATAAAAATTCAATATTAAAAACCTTTTGATAGCATCTTTTCCTTTAAAGAACAAAACATTGTTCTAAGGAATGGAATGTGCCCTGATCTATACAAAAAGTTCTTTTTTTCCACAAATAAATATAAATTGAAGTCTTGCATGCTCTATAATTTTAGTGGTTGAGATAAAACTGCCCAAGTTTTCGGTAATTATTACCACCAAACTATGGGACACAAATTGTAACAATGATGCACACATACATTAACAAATTGAAGGCCTAATTTTTTGGAAGAGGTGGTGGTGGCTGGTTGTATGTATATCCATTCATTTGCTGAAACTGAAAACCTCCATAGGAATTGTTTGCCATATTGGGAGGAGGATTATTTTGATAATATGAGGCAGAACTTGCATTTTTATTACTGTTTTGCATTTGTTGATAATGATTCATATTTCCCATGCCTCCAGATTGCGGTGGTGGAGGAGGTGGTTGCTGTGGCAGACTCAGCAATGGTGGGGGGTTACTCTGACCTAAGCTGCCTCGGCCACCACTGCCTCCCCCACCGCCCCTTGCACCCATCTGAGAATTATGTCCAAAAGCTTGATTTCTGTTATTTTGCCCCATTGCTAAGCCACTCCCACCTTGTCCTCTGTTGCCCTGATTCAGGTCCCCTTGGCTTCCTCTGTTGCCCTGTCCCATTGCTACCCTAGTTCCTTGGCCCATACCACCACCTTGTCCTCTGCTGGCAGGAATTAATCCTACTTGCCCCCTTGTGCTTGGGCCTGGACCACCTACTTGGCTAACTCTATTTCCTTGTGCTATAACACCGACCAGACCTAATCGACCTCCTCTGTTGCCACCACCGGTGTTACCCATTGGCTGAAAATTGGAATTCTGAGAGTCATTGTTTGAAAAACGACCTCCAGCACCTGCAGTTCCACCACTGCCTCCAGATCCTCTTTCCTGGCTTTTATCTCCCCAGCGCGAAGCACGTGTTCCTCTTTCCCGGCTTGTGCCACCACCTCCACGTGGTCCTCGATCACTTCCACGTGCTCCCCCACGTTCTCCTCCTCGATCACTGCTCCTCCCGCCACGATCTGCATTCCCTCCTCGGCCACGTTCTCCTCCTCGAGCTCCTCTGTCATCACCAGCCCTACCTCGTGGGGCTCGGTCTATACGTGATGCTCTGTCACCACCTCCACCACCAACATTTCCTCCTTTACCCCAACGATTTCGACCTAGAACAAGAGAGTTCTAATTTAGCAATATGTGTTGTAATAATATTGGGTATATTCTTTAACAAAACAGCTTCCAGTATGAAGAATGCCATGAAACTGACCAAACCAAGGGCATAATTTGCTCCTTAAGCACTACGCTTGAGTCTGCTTTCTTCTCCAAAAGTATTAAACATATATGTAAAAAAACCTAATGGCTTTCTCTACTCTCTATCTTGTATTTTTATATTTATTTTGCTTCTTTATATATCTCTTATTTTTCTGTCTACTTCATGTTAATCAAGATGAATGTTTACAGAAATAGTTTTCTTATACATTTCATGTAGGTAAAAGAGGCTGAAGCGAGTCAAATCTTTAAAAAGTAGGTCACTATGTATTAGCTTTGAAATTCTATACTCTTTGCATGACACTGCAAGAAATAAATGAATGGTGCCTCAAAACTTACATCTCGTACAGAATTATATACAGCATTTATTCAGAATAAAGAGGGCTTCACAGGCTATTCAACAAAATTTCAAGATATAAATGTTATTAGTCATAGAAATATCTTAAACATTAGCCATTTTAATCAAATCATTAGAGCCATTTTTGAAACAGTAAAGCACAATTAAAACCTCTTCCATGTAAAGGGTAATTTGGTGTGGTAGCAATTTCCTTTAAAATATTTGTGTTCATCCTTGATTGCACACCCCTTTTATAAAAAATATTTTGGGGACCCCAAAACTGATTTTCTATGAAATTTCAATTGCCTACGTACTATAAGTAGGAACTAGAGAAAGTAAATATAAAATACACATGTTGTTGAGCAAAGGTCTATCAGGACAAGAGCCTTAGCCCAAGCCCCCTCATGAACCCAGGGCTAGCGCCAGCCAAGTGGCTCTCCAACTGTGGGGGTTTCCCTTGAGTCTAAAAAGGCCCCCTCACTTATGCGAGGATGGAAGTGGATACGCCACTTACACGCGTCATCTCGAAACGGGACTACCGAAAACCACGCTAGGGCCAACAGCAATCTAGTATGCCATCTACCAACTCTCACTCATGGTTGGTGCCAGAGAACATTGAGGCGTCTCACAACCCCACCTGGGCAGAAAACCAGCCAGGCGAACCCAATCTCCCATCGGTATCAGGGAAACACTGCGCCGCTGAGTCCAACCCAATCTGAACAGCTCCCCATCGGGAGAGGCTCACATGTTCGGCCCAGCATACTTCTAGTAACGTTAGAAGTACCACGAGTGCTCAGGGTCCGCAGTGCCCACAGTGGCAACACACGGTATTTTATTGAATTTGTAAAACCCATTTCTATTATAGATTTGCAAACTGTTTAAGGCCAGTAAACACACAGCCATGCAACAAAATATACATAAGTGAAGATGCAGATTGTGACAAACTGCAAAGAGTGCTACCTAAGATGAATTCCAACTTGGAAGCAACAAAAGCTATGCAGTTTCAGGTTGAGCAGTGATTCAGAACAGGGACAGGGTTCCAACTTGGAAGTAACAAAAAGCTAAGAAGCTTTGGGTTAAGCAGTGGTTCAGAATAGGGACAGGATTCCAACTTGGAAGCAACAAAAAGCTAAAAAACTTTGGGTTGAGAAGCGATTCAGAACAGGGACAGGATTCCAACTTGGAAGCAACAGAAAACTAAAAAGCCTCAGGATGAGCAGTGGTTCAGAACAGGGACAGGATTCCAACTTGGAAGTAACAAAAAGCTAAGAAGCTTTGGGTTAAGCAGTGGTTCAGAATAGGGACAGGATTCCAACTTGGAAGCAACAAAAAGCTAAAAAACTTTGGGTTGAGAAGCGATTCAGAACAGGGACAGGATTCCAACTTGGAAGCAACAAAAAACACTAGGCAGGTTTAGGCTGAGAAGTGGTTCAGATAGGGACAGGACTCGACATGTAAGCAAGAAAAAGCTAAGCAGTTTCAGTTTGAGAAGTGGTTCAGAATAGGGACGAAGTAGAAAAAGATACAGTATACTAACTGAGATTTTGGAATTTAAAGGGCCAAAACGTGATATAAAGATCTGTTGAAAATGCAGAATTTAGCAGTACCAGAAACGTGAATTGAATTGTAGATGTCATTAAGGTGCAAGGTTTCATTTTTACAGTTAAAGCTCACTAATTCACTTCTACGTTTATTGCAGATATTTTAGGCACTGAACTCTGTCCATTAATAATGAGCACAGTTATACATTCCTCAATTCTACGTTTTCTGACTAATATTTTACATTTTTCTGGTCCTCATGTATGAAATATATTATTATTACTTACTCATTTATATGTTATGTTTATGTTACATAACGGATATAATGCATAGCTTGTATAGACTGTATTCTTGCTGTCACAGCACAACAGAAGTTGTGTTGGGCGAGGCATCAATATTTTCGGAATGCATTATTGCTATGCACCATATTATCAATACCATCAGGCAAGGTCATTCTTTCTCAGGTTGTATCTGATGATGAAGAAGTAGGCCTAATTAATGAAAGTGTTCCCATGTGTATGAGATAATTCAAGGTTTAGAAATACGATGATTTCTGTCATTGCAAAGCCTATATGATGACAGCATTTCTGTGATTAGTGCATATAATTGTCTATACTAGATCTGCTCTATGAAGCACACTTATGTATTACTCTGTGCAACATGTACACAGCATGTGCATTCATTATGTAATAACTACTCAATTTCAGTTAACCGATTGGTTTATATCTCCGTAAAACAGTGAAAATGCTGTACATTGCAATGGAATCATTAAATGTATCCATTAGCGCATTTTAAAAGTAATAACATAAAGAAAAGTTGTGAGATATTTTCTGCTATTAGACTAAGTGTTACGGTCAAGGGCCAATGAGAGCATTCGCTGCAGAAGCGTGCCTGGGGCTGCCTCTCTATCGCAATGTGTTTATTTTGGGAGTAGTGTGGTGTATAACTGTGTGGAAAAATAAAAAAAGCAACAACAAAAATTGATAATTTTTTTTAAAACTGATGTAAAGCACCAGTATTCTTCTTCTTCTGAAGTTTGAATTATGAACAACAATACTGAGTACCAGCATGCATATAAGTACTCTAATAGTGTACTGTGATTATTTGTGTGTTTGTTTTATTTACTGCTTTGTCATATTAAATAATACATTAGTTTGAGTAATAATCTGATAAAACAGTTTCAGTTCCATAAGGAAATTCACTGTTACGTTTTCTCATATATACATTAGGTTTGTTCCCACACGATTCAGAATCGATTCCGAATTATCTGAGTGTGCGCAGTAGCTAAGTGGCGTTCCAACACGACAGAGAATCAGTTCAGAACTAATTCTGAATTTCCAGTTTGCTGTTCCAACGTATTTGGGAACTAGTTCGGAACGAGTGAAATCGGTTCGTGATTAAGAATAGGAACTGAAAATTCCAGACATGCGCAGATTGTATGGTCTACAGCGCATACTCAGTTAATTCAGAATTGATTCTAATCGCTTGGAACAAACCTGACAGAGAGTATAGAAACAGCGACATACTCTCTGTATTCAGTAGAAAATAAATTTGAATATGTGTGTTTTATTCCTCCATGCGTTTTTATTTCTCAATACGGAATAGCAAAGGTGTTTGGTAAGCAGTTGCTCGCTGTTGAGTAGTATGGCGACATACTTGAGGAAAAGAACAAACGTCTAACAAAGCCAGGGAGCAAAACAGCGTTCAAAGATAACAATAATGAGTGATTTAGAAGGTGACAGTGATCTTTTTAATGATGCATCGACTTCCGAAGAAGAGGATTATTTCCATTTAAACATTATTCCATTATTTTGGGACCTTTACCCCTTTTTCCCCCAACCATGCCCATAATCCCCTTTTTTCTTTTAAGTTTCATTCCAATTTATTCTTTAACTTTCAATTAACGTCTCCTCAGCTTGCTGTGTACGTGCGAATAGTAAGTCTACCTCTTTCAGTAAACGCCGCGCGGGAATTGAAAGCACACCCGCCACAATGGAAAATAATTGTGTGTTCGACGAAAACCTCTTTCTCTCACTTTACTGCTATAAAGTAGCCCGCAATAATGCAATTGACAATGAGTGATTCTATCCCACCAGAATCAGTAGTCTGCTGTTCGTGAATGTGAGTTTGTTGCTGTGAGAGACGTCATCTGTTTGCGTGGAGGCGAAGCCTGGGCAGGCAGAGACGACAATAACCTCAACCGCGCAGTTCCGAGAATTATTAAGACTGGGTTATAATTCACAAAACAATTATATATAAAGAAGACTGACATGTGGTTAAAATTTCAGCCCAATTGAATGGATAGTTTAGAAAATAGCAATTTCAGTTGTGCATCCCCTTAAATAAACCAGCACCTTATTGTGCCTTTTTTCACCTTATTTGAGCACCTTTTCCCTTCCTTTTTTCGTCTGAAATTTGCAACTAAAAATCCTAACCCTGATCATAAGCATACATTGGTACCATGTAGTTTTATATTATTTGCATTACGTTCGGAATAGAATTTGTGTGGGGTGTCATTGTCTCAGAGTATTGGAGTTTTAAATTAAACATTGTGTTTAGAAGTTTCTGTTAAATTGGAATTGTGTTAAGTTACTTTTTTTGGGTTCCGGTTTAAATATAATATCTATATATTACAATTGTTATTTGCAATAACTCAGTATCAATGGCTTTAAGCCGATAAACGAACGCAATATATTTTTGCTCGAATATTAGCACTGGAATCGGTATGAAAGAAACGCTTACGTGTAGTGTTAAGAGAATGCACTGCTGAAAGTACTATTTCCTAAGCTTCTCAATTAATTTGGCTAAATGATGATCTTAATTTTGTCTTGCATAAACATTGAAAGCTGTTAACTTAATTTTGAACGTTTTTTGTATTGTTTTTAAGTTATTGTGTTTCAAAAATGAATTTAATTTCCTGTTCCAAATCTTACACAGGATAAAATTTTAAAAACAATCCTCCATTTAAGTGTTCGTGTCATTTATCTAATCACATCGCACAAATTTGTTATTTGCTTCATTTGCATGGTTTCAGTTTACAAGAAAATAAATTGTTTAAGAAGCGTTCATTATACATTTACATTTCTGCATATCCTGTTGGTTTTAAAAATTAATCTGTCAATTCCCTTTGCAACACAAAAAGTTTACATGATAGTTTTAATTGTTTGAACCTTCGCAATGTGCATGAATAATTTCAAAAGAACTGGATAAAACCTCATCGTGTAGGATATATTGAGCGACGAAAACTTCGGGGAAAACCAATTCTAAAAGCAAGTTTGAAATGTAAATAATTTTAATTACATAATTTCACTTCATTACAAAAGGAAACATCCACAATATTAAATGAAAAATAAATGCTTAGGTCATAACCTTTAAATATTACTTGTGGAGGTGCAATCATCCTAAGTCCATTTTCTCGCGATTTACGTTTCAGTTGTGCCTTAACGATACAGTAACCTCAAAGGGCATTTTATTGACAACATACATGTCTTAAAATTTGGCTTATGCGAAGCGTATTGTTTGTCTTTTTGCATATTATTTATAATGAGCATACAATAGGAGAATCAATATGTTTCATAAGCTTGTAATACATGAGTAGGAGTGCTCTAAATAAATAAAGTCCTTCGCACCTATAGCCTGTTTTCGTTAGAATGTAAAGTCGGATATATAGCAGACGGTGAGTACGGATTAAGATGTCTGACATGTGAAAGGACCAGGTTAGAATCACTTTGGTGTGAATTTAATGTTATACAAGATTCTCCATTATGTATACTCAGCACAGCTAGGTTGATCTTTCGTCTTCTGATTGACCGTGCAACGAAGAAGGCCGTGACAGAACGCGAACGGTTCAAGTAGTGTTCCAACCACACAAAATTCCGAATTAGTTCTGTGAGCGTACCAGACTGGCGCATGTGCATTAGCATGTGTTGGAATTAGTTCGGAACCCGTTCAGAACCGTATGTTGGAACAACCCTATTATTTTAGATATCTCCCTTTGAAAACGGAAACTTAAATTACACTGTATTAATAAAAGCAGGATTAGAAATACAAGGAGTTTCTGGTGGTAGAGGGTAATTTATTTCACAGAAATTGTGAGGACTTACTGAAACGAAATCAATCTAAATAATGTGATGTGGCTATTAATTCCAATAATAAATGAGCATGGTCAATAGATAAATACTCAAGACTATAATTATCCTGTAGTTTATCTTTTGTTTTCTGGTTATGGCTTGGAGCAGAACAAGTGTTGATTGTGAGCCAAAATCTAGTTTGTAGGTTAGCACAAATAAATAAATAAATACGATTTTAACTTACTTCTTCCTCCAAATGCACCAGACCTAGCCATCTGGGCCATTTCATGGAGCTTAGGATTAATTACTTGATTAGCCTCTTGCAGAACAGCAATCAGATCATTTGCCTGCTTAGCATTACTCGGTGTGAAGAAGGCATAAGCTGTGCCAGTTCGTTGGGAACGGCCTGTGCGACCAATTCGATGAACATAATCCTCCGAGCTTTGAGGATAATCAAAGTTGATCACAAACTTCACGTCCTCAACATCTACATCATAAAACAAAATAAATCCTTATTTATTAGTGTAACACCAAAAGCAGCACATTATTCTAATCTAGGAATTTAATACAGGATTATGCAAAAATCATATATAAACTAAAAAACAAAATGTTTCAAATTGTCCCAATATATACATTCCACAAAATTAATTACAATTGTGTGTTGAATCCTTATTCCCAGAAGAGAAACACTGAAATGGATTGTTTAGTGTTTCTTGCCATATTTCCAGGTCTTTGGAATCTGATAAATTTGGATCATTCAAACTGAGATGAGAAAGAAAATCCACCGTAACTTCAAGGCATCAACTCTCTTGTATTATCAACTCAGGCTATTATCAATCTTTACAGATGAGTGCCACATATACATGAAAAGCTGGGGATCTCTGGTTTAAGGCCCAGTCTTAGCAAGGACTTTGATAAGTAGTTTTTAAATAGAAAATACGCAAAATTAATTTAACTGATTTTGTTTGGATGTTTAAGTTTTCGCAGCAATGATTTGTTTTTTATGCTTTTGAATTATTATGTAGGAGCAGGCTTTTACAGTTAGTGTATTCTTGAAGAATGATATGTATATGCTGTGATTAAACTGCTTCTTTCCTGTAACTTTGCCCTAGCTATACCTGTCTTGTATCATGGTAATGAGAAATAATCTGTTGTTTTTCTATCCTATTCTACTTTATACATTTTTATCTTAAGTGTCGTTAACCTGCTTTGTTAGGTATGCTCACTGAATCTTCTCAAATTCCTGGAAAGGTTTGAGCTAACTATCCGAGCTATTTAATCTCCCTCAAAAATCTGATTATTTCCCCTGGAATCTAGACCTTGATACTTCACATGTGACAGAAAAGACTGTCATAAAGTTAAGAGTCCATGAAGGAAATGCATATTTGCCAACTTCTTGAAATTGAAACCCGTAAAACTCCCTTGTCCAGCAAAGCATAATTATTTTGCAATAACTTGAAATATAGAATGCGTAAAATGCTCAGTGCAGTAAAGGCACAGAAATTACATGCAACATAATTGGGAATTCTGTTTTATAAGAATCCTTGAAGTCTGATAGTACTGCTTCTTTCTGTCATACATGCTGAAATTCTTCCTTGGTACCACAAGTAAGTATTAAACAGTAACAAAGAACACCACTTCAAAACACAAATTTCTAGTTTATATTTATGCTTCATAACATGAGCTATAAATGAAAACTATCACAAAATATGTGAACCATATATCCCACAGGGAGTTTGAGTTTTATTTATGGACACACTAACTACTATGGTTCTTGTCGCATTCTATGCTGGGCATGAAAGAACAGAAATTTTGCTCTATCAGGCTTGAGGTGCTTTTACGTGCAGTAAATCTACTGACACGAGACCCTGAATTTACTTTCCTCCCAAAGGAAACCATGCTATGGATTTTTACGCCCAAAAAATTTATCATCCTGCACCGGGTTTGAGCCTGCAACTTTGGGAACTAGAGGTTACCACAATGTGAATAAGATAAATAATTTATGAGGAGAGTTGACTTTACGATTCACATCATCCATTACTGAATGTCCATGCACATTTACTGCTTATTGGTTGGTTAATCAGTAGAGGCACAAGTGATGCAATAACATTTTAAATCCCACAAAACAAAGTACGCACACATTGCATTTTGTTGCAGTGCAGAAAATGGGGAACATCATACAATAGATGTACAGATATGCTCTGGCCTATCATGGCACTATACATTATTAATATGGTACATTCAGGCTGTAGTCTTAAGCTAGCAAGAAGTCTTAGATTACTGTCATATAAAAATTACAATGCAATAAAAATTTATGTTTTATCATGTCTGTGGTGAAAATCTGTAACAATTTCAAACAGCCAAAACATAAAAAAGGCATCCATTACCATAAAGTCATAAAAACCTTCCATTCCCTTAAATTTTACAGGTAAACTGTAAAAGCTGGCAAGTATGGTTATAAATGCATGTTTTTATGCTCTTTCCTCCTATGCTAACCCTTATGTTTATTTTGAAACACAATATCTTATTTCTTAAACCTCTGCTGATTGGTTCCCTTAAACTTGCTTTAACCATAAAAAAGCTTTCCTATTTTGTCCGACAAATCTTACAACTGCTTTGAAAATCCTAGTTACTAATGTACCTCTCTTTCTCTCTACATCGGGTGGCCTCTGGACCTTGGTCAGATACCAGATGAGTTGGCAGGTGGTGGAAAGCCAGCACCTGACCAGTGGCATCCACTGACTACTGACACACCAAGTCAGGCCTGTCTCTGAATAACAAATAGGAGACTGTGAACCAACTCCCCAACCCTAAGGTGTTATGCGATCCGTGCTGATGGGGTGCGTGGCACACAGGAAGATGTGTCGCTAACGGAGCCTCTGAGATACCTGAAGACTCTCAAAGTATAGATATGTGGGGCTCTGTCTGGGCGGATCCAAGTTATCCCTATCGTGAGAACTATAGCATATTTAAGTTCCAAAAAACCAGAGGGCTCCTTATTAGGAGACCCCAAGTGTATCAATGTTAAAGTTGAGGCAGCTGGGCCCTCGAAAGAGGACTTTGCCACCAAGACCATGATAAAGGATAGAGGAACTGCGACTCCTGGAGATGTGGAGAAGCAGGCCCTGTACCTAAAACCAGATGCCCCGTTTAGGGACACTGGATCAATTAAAACTATAAGCACGGAGGCTGGGGCCCCAGTAGGAACCCTGCCCTGCGAGATGCATAGGAGGCAGGAACTGCAACTCTTGAAGATGTGGAGATGCAGGCCCTACCTCCCAAGGATAGAAGACTGATATTTTACGGAAACTCACCAGAGAGGTCGCATCATAAAACTGGAGCCCAAGAGTGTTAGTGGAGCAGAGAAGAGGAGAAGAAGGGCTAAGTTACTGGCTGGGAGCGTGGGGCAAGGATGCATCTCTAGCAATGGGGACCTTGCAGAAGCCACAACCAGGCGGAACCAGATCCATCTGTAAACTCCAAAAGAAATTGGACAAAGGTAACTCTGCAAACATTAAAAAGAGAGGCCAAGAAGGCGAGGACAACTCAGCCTATCAGTTATGCTATGAAGTTCAATCTGGGATTAAGGTGGCCATCGTAGATGTTGCCTTCCCCCAGGTTGCTCTGACAGAGGAACCGGGTAACCAGGTCTGGGTGGTGGTCAATCGCTCATGGACAGGCTCCCCAAGGAGGAAACATCCTGAAGTTTGATGATGACTGCTACCCAGCAAAGGGAGCCCTGATAGTTGTCTGTCACGACGAGGTTTCTTCAAAGTGGCTGAGAACAAGCATTCCTAATTAGCAGGCATGAGGGGGATCCATGCTCAAGATAGTGGGAATGAACGCACTGGCAATTTATAAAAGAAAGATTCCTGGGTCTGGAGGTGGAGAATGAGGTTCTCTTCCGAAGGCTCAAGAGGCAGAACCCAGGAACTAACTTCAAACAGTGAGGATCTACGAGCACAAGGCATAACCAAAAGGTAATACGCCTTGTGGTCAGTGTGGACAATACTCCGCTGATACTATCCTCAAGAGAGAATCAAAACTCTTTTGTGACTTGGTCCAGGTCTCCTTTTCATTGATCAGGACTGTTGCTCAATGAAGGAAGGAAGCCAGCAGGAACCCAATGATGGATGTCCAGATGGACACATTGGGGATTTCCAGATTGGAAGAGGGATTTATATCCCTTAGATAACCCAATAGAGGACCTGAGGATCTCAGGAGAACTGGACTTAATGGGAAAATCTTTAAGTGGGGCTGTTCATTCAGGCTAACCTGCAACACTGTATTACTGCCTTGCAAGTTCTCTCGAGTATCATAATGAGGTATGGGATAGACATTGCCATGATACAAGAACCCTGTCTTCGACACAGCTCTATCATGGGACTAAGTACAAAAGGTTTTACTAACTTCAGCACATTGTCTGAAATAAAACCTAGAGTATGTGTCCCTCATAAGACTCAGTAATTCCTAGGTCTTGACAGGATTTCTTACTAAGGATCTGGCAGCAGTCCGGATGAGGAGGGCAGGTAGTAGTCTGCTCAGCCTAATTTCCCCTATGACTGAGAAACCACCACTGCCTCAGGAGCTCAAAGACCTTGTGATTTATTGCAAGGATAGAAACCTCAATCTGTTGATTAGTTGCGACTCCAACACCCACCACAGCACTTGGGGTAGCACAGATATCTGGTAGAGGAGAGAAGCTGCTTGAGTATCCGAGTTCTACAGATCTAGAAATTGCTAATCAAGGGGATGTTTCGACCTTTGTTAATTATCAAAGGGAGAAGTTCCTATACTTGATACTAATGTCCTTTGGGATACTAGAGGAGATTAAGGATTGGAGGTTTTTTTTGGAACCTTCCTTCTTACCTGTCTTTGGTCTGGAGGGAAAAGGAATGGACCACCTGTACAGGAACCCTAGGAGGACCAATTGGGACTCATTTAGAAGTGACCTGGGAGACAGGCTGAGGAATGGACCCCCACCAGATCAAGTTAAGAAATGCGGAGGACCTGGAGGGATATGTGGGGTTTTTCATGAACACTCTGGTGTCCTAAACTGCCACATCATTAACGAGGTACGGGCTTAAGATAAACTCAGATGGAATTCTTTTTCAAGATTCATCAAGAAAAAGACACAAAGGCTATACAATGCCTATGGGGCCGACAAGTGTCAGGCAACTTGGAACTCCTACAAGGAGTCCCAAAGAATTTATAAAAACGAAATCAGGAAGACCTCAGAGGAATCTTGGAGCTCTTTTGTCATAATATGCAGAAACATTCGGGCACCTCTCGCCTGCAGAAACTGCAGGTCTCTGGAGCTAGAGCAGGCTGGCCTCAATAGAGGATCCTTCTGGTGCTGTGACACAGTTGGAAGGGGAGACTGACGGGCTGTTGCTTGAGACTCGCTTGAGACTCACTTCCCGGAGGCTTGCACTACAAATCAAGAACCAAACTCGGATATGGCAGGCCAGCCTTCCCAGAATGTTACTTTTAAAAATCTTAAATGTGCCATTTACACTTTTGAGCCCTATAAAAGTGCAGGTGTGGATGGGGTCTTCCTGGCTCCTTCAGGTGGCTGGAAGATTGTTTCATCCACTTAGTGAGAATATTCAGGGCCTGTTTGGCTATGAGGCATGTTTTTCATCTTTGGAGACAGGCCAAAGTGGTATTTATACCCAAGTTGGGTAGGCAATCCTACCACACACCTAGGGGTTTTTGCCTATCAGTCTAACATCCTTTCTGTTAAAGGCTCTGGAAAGACTGGTTAGATTTCTGAGGGACGGGGTACTGGTGGACAAACCCATACACCCTCATCAATATGCCTATCGGCCGGGTATATCCACGGATATGCTGCTCCATCAGCTTGTGGCAAGGCTGGAGGCGCTGGAATGTGGAGAACTCGTCATGTCAGTTTTCCTGGACATCAAAGGGGCTTTTAATAATTGGATCATGACTTCCTTGGAAGGCCGACAGACTGTGGCGACCTTGGGTAGTGAGCCCATAAAAGTAATAGTGCCACTAGGCTACCCACAAGGGAGAGTTTTATCACCTACCTATGGTATCTGGTGGTGGATGTACTGCTGGACAGACTTAACGGAGGGAGGAGCTCATGCTCAAGACTTGCTGGACAGACTTAACGGGGGGAGGAGCTCATGCTCAAGGCTATGTCAATGACATTTGCCTTGTAGCAAGTGGAAAATTCCCAAGTACTATTTCAGAGCTCATAAAGGGCTCCCTGCAAGCTCTAGAGGAATGCTGAACAGAGAAATGCACTTGTCTGATAACCTGAACAGGATTGAAATAATGATCTTTACAAGGAGGAGGAGGCTGCCAGGTTTGGTAGAGCACCACCTGTTTGGGAAGAAGCTAAAGCTTTCCGGAGCATCGAAGTATCTAGGCCTTATTCTGGATGGTGCGGTAAGCTGGAAAAAGCATGTTGATTGTAAAGTTAAGAAGGCCTACAATGCTTTGTGGGTCTGTCAAAGATCCATAGGATTGAGGTGGGGCCTGAGATCCAAGATAGTCAAATGACCATACACCTCAGTCATAAGACTGTCAATAATTATACAGCACTGGTTTGGTGGCCTGCCACTTATGTGAAGGTGGTGGCTAGATTTGCTGTAAAGTTTGGCATGTTTGATGATTACAGTGGAAGTGCAAACATCTCCTAAATCTGCCTTAGAGATTTTGGTAGACCTTCGACCTTTGCATTTGTTTGCAGTGGAGGTAGGCAGGATGAGTGCAGACCACCTCTGGGCTGTTGTCGGGTGATGTTTTAAGCTACCCCATAAAGGGCACTCACTGGTCCTTTCTGAATTACAGAAGTGTCCTACACCCAGATGATCGGGGATTTGATGGGGACTAGGTATAACCTAAGCTCATCCTATACATGGTAATACCTTTCAGGGAGGAGTGGGACCTAGAGACCGGGTCTCTCCCAAAGGCAGGGGGCAGGATGTGATTCATGGATTGTTCACACCTCAGGGGCAGGACGGGGCTGGGGCCTGTGGCCCTAGAATCAGGCTTATCATTCCCCTTGGGTGATAAGCAATGGTTTTCCAGACTGAGGTTTATGCAATCTTAGCCTGTGTTATGTATATTTTTAATATGCCATGCGGACGTGTATATCTACTCAGACAGTATGGCAGCTTTGAAAGCTCTTAGGGCAGTTAAAACCACATCCAGACTGGTATGGCAATGCCAGAGGATGTTGGACAGACTATGTACCAGCTGCCTAGTTACACTTTCTTGGGTCCCGGGGCACACTGATATTAAGAGAAAATGAGATGGCAAACACTTTTGCAAGGAGGGGATCGTGGCTTGATTTTATTGGGCCTGAGCCTTTTTGCGGAGTGTCTGCTAATAACATCAAGTATAAAATAACCCAGTGAGGGTTCATCTTGAGATCTGAAGTAAGCAAATCACTGCCAGGCAGGTCCATGATTTGATATTGGGGCCTGACTGGAAACTGAGCGAGTTTCTCCTGAATATGAACAGAGTTGAGCTCAGAGGGATTGTGGGCTTCTCACAGGTCACATCATCCTGCGTAGACATCTATGCATAATGGGTCTTGCACAAAACCCATCCTACTTTCCATCTCAAGGATTTCCCCTTGCCTTCTAACATTTGAAAGTAGATAGCTGAATGCACAAAGTTACATTTGTCTTTACAAGATGTTTTAACATTACATATTAAATACTGTACATTGCAATTCACTTTGCTCCATTCTATACACTTAATATATTCTGTACATATTCTCATTTCCTTATTTGGAGAATATTTTTATGCAACTACAATGCTATTCTTGTTATTCTCGTAAACCATATCCCTTTTTCCCTATCACTGAAAGGCAAGTGACCTCTTACACTGTCCATTTTGCTTGGTTAATAATGGTTTTTCTCACAGCTCCAATGGATCATTTTCACATAGAAATGCCACAGCTACTTTCACACTAAATTCATAAGCCTGGGGCTTAGAGTTCAGTTCCAAGTGCATTTTTCATTTACTTAGGATGTTACTCACCCCTGCAAATATTATTAGAGCCAATTTTGTACACTTTGGTTTCCAAAGGTATAGCAGCCTTACTGTGGTAATTCATTCATACTTTATTTTAACAGGTGTTGATTAGCTGCAAAAGATTTTAAAAAAATATATCACTGCAATTCTTGTTGAAGTTTACACTGACACAACCATTTTCAGTGTTATTTTTCAGGTCTGGATTCAACACATCTTTAAATAAGAAATGATAATAATTGTATTTACACAAGTACTGTTATCTAGGTTTTAAAACAAAGTGTTTATTATCGTAATCCTTATACTATAACAGGGTAAACAGGCAACTGAATTATTTAACACAATTGTTCCATTGCATACTTCAATAGTTACATGCATGTTTCTCTCATGTACTTCACATTTTATCTAGTGATCTAAATTCATTTTAACATTCAACATTCCAAATCTATATTAATATTATACAGAGGGAAAATTTGTGTGTGTGTAGGCTAATCTCAAAAAACACTCAATCGGATTTGTTAATTCTTTCACCACTCAAAAGCCCTATTCTTCCAGATGGTCATGGGCTGTGTCCAAAAATTTGAAACCTAGGAGTGTTAGGGGTATATTTTTCATATCCATGTCATCAAATTTCAACCCTGTTTTGATGAATATGGATATCAGAGACTACTTTTGAGACTTTATTGCAAATATGGTACATTTTTAATGACTTCAAGCCCACAGGGATAAATATTTTAAAACTGCATTTTTTTAGGTGGGTGTATATTGTTCATATCACCATGTTTTCCTCATATTTTATTAAGTGTTATTAATGTTTTTGCCATGATTTTGACAAAACTGGCTACATTAGGATTATTCTAGAAACTGACAAAACTAAGCTACCCTTACATTCAATCCCTAACATACAAATCAATATTCTTTTGCCTACGCTGATGAAACTTTGTTAGCTTATTCTCTAGGATCAAATGAAAATTATAAGCTACCTCACAACTCTAAAAAAAATATCCCTACTATATTTTCAACCCCTTATGTAGAAATCTGCATTTTGTACCATATGGTCAAAATACTGTACAATTATACAATAAGAGTTGGCAAAAATCATGGTTCCAAAAACCACCTATCCTTTAGGTACAAGTGCAAATTACAGAGTACTTACAACATTAGAAAATATCCCTATCCTTATTTTCAACCCCACACTTATAGAACATACCAATGCAACATCGGGTAAGACTGCTATGAGGGGTGAAGGGTAGAATTCAACATGAAATCTTATTGCACAATAATTTTAAAAAGAACAGGGGTAGGTAAATAAAATTAATTAATTTGACTTTCAAGTATAAAAAGCTACCCATGCAACGTGGGGCAGCCAGCTAGTATTTTAATAAAAACGATAAAACTTTGTATTTAAATTCATAAAACAAGGTACTTTGTAGATACGCAAAGTACTCTCAACAACAGGACATTTGGCTGAAATTAGTGGCAATAAGTTGAAGTGTGCACTTAAATACGAGGAAATTTTCTGGAGTACTTCATTTCTCAACACAGATGTCCTGGTTCATAATGATGGACTTTCAGCCTTAAATATGAAGTAAACACAGGGTTGTTATATTTTTAGTTTGTCTAATACATCTTACAAGAAATTCTAGAAGTTGGACTTAACACTTTACATAACTGGCAGTAAATAAATATTGAAATAAACACAACAAAACAGAATATCAGTTCTTTACACTGCTTCATCACAACAGAAGACTCAATCTCAAATACAAGAATCAAGACATCCTAAAAATTAAGAATACTAGATATCTTGGTACACAGCCTTCATTTCAATACGGGGCCATGTTACAGGAAATTGCTTTCCTTGCACTGCACTGTTTCTAACTGGTTCTGTTCCCCCTTCTCCATGAGCTCGCTAATCAGTAGATGTGAAGGTTCATACGTTGTGAGACCATGTGGATTAGTACTGTTATAATACTAAAGAAGTCTGTGTACAGCACACAGAATCTTCATGTATGATTCCTATGTGACCACAAACTCTTGTACAGATGTGAGTCAGAGATTTATAGACAGATTCTCTGATGTTCATGTGCCTCTGAGAAACAGTTCATAATCTTGTGAATACATTTAGGAAATGGGATCTATTTTGGATAACAAACCAAAAGTAAACCATCAAGTACTTAAGAGGAAAAACTCAATGACATTGGAAAAATAAATAAAACGAGTCCAAAGAAATTTATGAGAAAGCTTGCACAGGAATCAGGAATTTGGCAAACCTCAGCTTGGAATGCCTTTAAACTTTTAGGGTGCCTGGGTAGCACAGTGGTTTCATTTCTGACTCTCGTACTCAGGTCCGAGGTTTGATTCCCAGCTCTGGGATGGTTTTTTAAGTCAGCTCTATCCACGCCTTCACCTCTGACTTGCTCACATGAAGTATACTCAAGGCTCAACCTGGTTCAGAATCCACGGTATAAACTGTAGGCCCTCTGATTCCAATGCCATTTTCATCACCACCCTACCATCGGAGGCAACAGATTCTGCCCACTGGGTGCCTCCACCTCAGAAACGGGTTGTCATCGCTTGATGGAATGAGGTAACCCCAAAGGTCATAAGCCATATGGGGAGCGTTAGAAAAACGACATACTCCACAAGATAACTGTAGTTCACGAATTGCAAAACAAAATTAATTGCATTTTATTCATGGACGCTCTTTAATTACTATGGTTCTTAGGGTCCCATTCTATATGGGGCATGAAAGACTGCAAATTTTGCTCAGAGGCCTATTTATCAAGCTTGAGGTTCTTTTATATGCCGTAAATCTATGACACAGGACCACCGGCTTTACTTCCCTTCTGAAGGAAGCTATGTTAAGGATTTTCACACCCAAGAAAATCCATCACCCTCTGCTGTGTTTGAACCTGTGACCTCGGGAACTAGGGACTAGCACAGTACCCCTAGACCATGGAGGACGACACAGGAATTGCAACCATGCAATAATGTAAATACAGATAATTTTTGCAATGTGTTAGATATGTTAATGATCGCTCTATTGACCCATGTTTAATTTTTTTAAGGACCAAGCATGGTTTTATTACATGACCATGAAGAATTAATGAGTGTTAATGCAAATTTTGCTAAAAGGTGTAAGAGATGTGAGGACATCATTTCCAACATCTTCTGTGGTGAAGGTATGTGGTTATTGTAGTTATAATGCGCATGAGAAATCTATGCACTTGAACTTAAAGGGCTATGAATATGCAACTCTACTGGCAAACAGCATGTTTGCTGGTGCCAATAAAATTCCTGTTAAGACGGCCACACATCCAAACAAAGGCTCTGTATTACTACCAACAATAAGTTAGATTAGAAAGGGATGTTGCATAAAAGAAGAAATTGCCATCAGAATAAAAATTGTTTAGCTGGAATGACCTGGGGAAGTTCTTAACACAAGTTATAAACATACAGGAGCGAAGTACTAATTACTACAAAGAATTCAACCCTTGAATGACTAGAAACATCTGATGTGTGACAGCCAACTTTCTCTACCCACTATTAGCGTAGGTTCTATTTTAGTAGGAGGTCTAACAAAAGTGTTACATATATATTCATTTTGTAAGAAATTGGGTTTAAGAATAAATTTTAAAAATCAAAGATAATGGTATTTAAAAAGAGCTATAAATTGAAGAAGGAGGAAAAGTGGTATGTGGAAGGGGAAGAGTTGCAAATAGTAAACAAGTTTGATTATTTGGGAGTGAGAATAAGTAGTAATGGGAGATGGAATGATCACAAGATAAGTATCTTAGCTAAAGGAAGATTAGCAATGACTGCTATAAGAATATGCTTAAAGAAAATACCAGATATGCAAATTAAATGATTGAAAAGGGTTTACAAAGCTGTAGTTGAAGCAAAAATGGTCTATGGATCAGAGATTTGGGTAAGTGACAAAGGATGAGAGATGAGTTATAAAGTACATAGATCGTTCTGTAAATGTATGTTAGGTTTATCTATTTTATCACCTAATGGAGCAGCAATGTAGAAGTTGGGAAGAGTAGGTAGCAAGGACATGATAGTAGAAAGGATACTTAAATATTTGCATAGATTGAAATCATTGGACGAGCATAATATCTTGAGGCAATGTTTAATAATACAAGAAAAATCCAGTGATGGGATGAACTGGGCTCAAGGAATAAGGAGAATTTTGCAGGAAATAGGAATGGGTAACTTATGGGAGGAGAGAGAGGGGTTAGTTAAAAGTTTCTGGAAAGAAGTGAGGAACAGAGTAGAAGATATAGAGAAACAAGAATTATTTCAAAGTCTGGAAGGAAAGAAAAGTTTGGAACTATATAGACAATTAAAGGTGGACTGGGGAAGGGAGAAGTATGTGGATGTAGGTAATAGGTTAGTGAGAGAAGGGTGGGCCTGGTCTAGATTAAGTGCATATAGGCTAAGGGGAGATAGGAAGGGAGCGAATTTGAATAGGTGTCCTCTTTGTGGAGAGGCAGATAATGATTTGCATTATATAATTGAATGTGAAGAAACTAAGTTGTGAAGAGTTTTTACCTAAAGAATGGGAGAATGTTAACAAAGAAGTATTAAAAGTTAGGATAATGAAAATACAAAAGGAGAGGGATATTAAAAGAATAGGAGAATATATGGGGAGAGTAAGAGAAAAATGGTTTAGAAAAATACAGCAATATGAATTTGTTATGACCCACCATGCATAAATAACCACGGTGTTAAAATGCACGATGGACTAAAGAAAGAAAAAATAGCAACTCAAAGTAATGTATTACAAATTGTAAGAATTTTGTATAACATTATATATATATGTATGTGTGTGTTACTTTCACATCTACTTTGCAATATTTGTAAGGAAAGCTTGTTTATCTTCTTTTTATTAATCATGTTTACCAAAATGGTTTGAATCACATTATGTTGTAGCTACTTAGAAGGATGAAGGAATGACAGTTGAACTTGATAATTTGAATACTCCTTGCATAGGCTGATGAGAAACACATGAATGAACATAAAATCTAAAAAGTGAGAGCTTGGAAATTCCAACAATGGGAAGTGCATATTGTGTATGGCATCCTCACTGACAGGCAAGGAAACAAGGAGGTAATGTAATCCCTTTACATCAATAAAACCACTAGCCATCCATTCTCATTATGTTTAAATTACTATAGTAGATAGTCCCTTCCCTCATCCACACCATATAATAATACCATTAATAAGTATATTCTGATATATTTTTATAATTTCTCTCAGCTGCGTCCCCCGTCTGACCTCATATAATATGAATTATTAACTTTAAGATCCTTCGGTATTCGCTCTACCCCCCATTGAGCTAAAATGATATTGAGGTCATGACAATATTTTAATGAGCTCTACATTGCTTCTGAAGAGATTTTTATTTAGCTCTTAAGGTTATACAAAATTCAATAAAAATGAAGGAAACTTCACCTGCTAAATAAGAGTAAATTCCAGATATACACCTTACTGGTTGTCAACCTCTAACACTGTATTTCAATAAATATTGCTACAGCCAAACTTGGGGGAGACCAAACAAAAAACAAAAATACTGCATATAGGACTGCTTGGTGGAAGGATTTTCGTGATAATCTTCCATATCTTTGGAAGATGCTCAACTTAGTTTGGTATTTATTACCTCCCCTGCTCTCGCTCTCTCTCTACGTTAAAAAAAAAAAGTGCTTCTTTGGATTCAGGGACCTCAAAATGTATTATTTCCTAAGAAATCTTGATATCAAATTTATCAATGGAATACTTCCATCCCAATAATTAAAGGCCATATTCCCCAGTGTTTGTAATCCCTATTTTGGGCAGCAAAATCTCTGCTGACAGTACGCTAGTATTCACAAAGAACATTAACTCTGATATTTCAGATTATGGCAGATACAATTGTCCAGTAAGGAAGTAAAACCACAGCAATCTGTGTAATAAATAATAATAATAATAATAATAATAATAATAATAATAATAATAATAATAATAATAATTTAAAAAAATCTGATGTGTTACTCTCATGACTTTCTCTACTCTTGTACAAACTATTTTTACAAACGCTTATTCAGCATATGCTTCATGTTAATCGAGATATCCAGATGTTAATCTTATTGCTAATTTTCTTGTAGGTGTAAGGGGAATATGGTAGGCTTTAAGTGATAGTCAAATGTTTTAAGAGCTGGTTGTTATGTGGCGCATTCCATACTCTTTGTATGTCCAGGACATAAAAAAATGAATAATGAATTCCCCATTTGAGAAAAAGTACAAGTATTGGAAAATTTAAGGGAATAACAAGCTATATCTTGAAAATGGTTCATTCAACAAAAAAAATGTATATGACATAAACTGTGTATTTTAACGCAGTCTACATTTTTTGTGTAGTAATATGGTTTACCAGTTATGCAAAAGTCATTCACAATGAAGAATACTTTTGGAGATATTCCCAGAAAATTCGAGATATACATTTCATTTGTCATGAAAATATCTTAAACATATGATATTTTAATCAAAATCGTTAAGAGCCATTTTTGAGAAAATTAAAATTCTCGAAAAATGTTCCATGTAAAGGGTAATCTGGGGTGGGGGGATTTTTTTTGAAAACCTTTGTGTCGCATCTAAGATACTGAACCTAAATACCAAGTTTGGTGTTTATCCGACTGTGCGTTTCCGAGTTATGCTGTTCACTTAGCTGGAAAAACAAATACATCACATATTGTGAGAACCATTGCATTGATTTTTTTAGCACTATACTTTGCCCAATTTTGCATTAAAAACAATGTTGCAATTCTCCATAAAAATGCACGTCTGTAAGTTTCTCCTTGTATGGCTATTTTTTCCTTTGCTTCTTTATTTATACAGTGTTGTTTTCTTTTAGACGTTTTAGGATTACTGATATTCACTGCCTGATAAAATTTTAATTTCAATAACCTCAAAACTTGCTCTTAGCTTGCCATAGGAAATAAAAGTCTTGAAAGTAGTGTTTTCTCCTTTTCTTCATTCTTTTGTTTCTTTCCGTTTTTCTCTCACCATGAGATAGTTTAAACTCTGAAGGACCCAGGAGTCCCAATAAAAGGAAAAGCCGAGAAGCTGTTGGTACTCAAGTGAAATCTAATCGTGCTGTATTGTTGTATGTTTTATAATACTTCAATAGAGTTTAATAAAGTTTGCTTCTTCTATTTTTCATTAGCAATTACAACATAAAAGTAAAATTCAAACAAGTACTTAGAGGAACCTGAAGAGCAATTAAAACTTCTATTATACTCAATTCAGCACAAGAAAGGATCCTGGTGTAGAAATAAGCATGTACGTTTCACAGAGCACACCTTTCAAGCAAATTCAAGTTGCTGCACTGCATGTATTATCACCCTTTTTGTACTTCAAAAAATACAGTGAATAAACACAATATTTTAATAGTCATTTAATTTAAACTTAAACAATTAGCTTTTATTTATTATCATGGTCATCAGCCATCAGGATTACAGGATATTTTACTGGAGTAAAGCAACAGTTGTGGAAATCAGTGCTGTTTATCGATAAAACATGAAAATCTTCCGGGCTGGAAGGCCGTGGTCTAAGGGTAAAATTACTAGCACCCAACGTTTCGGTCAACTCTATGGTTGCCATCTTCAAGAGTGTAACACCCAGGACAGCTTGATAACGGCTGCCGACTAGGCAAGAGATGTTCCACAATTTATAGCTCACGTCAAGATCAAAACTGCCGCAGTGGGTCTGCAGTGACGTGTCATCTCTGGTATCCATGTACGATTGAGCTTAATTTTTTCTTCCTTTTTATTAAAGTTGTTGGAGTGTTTATAAATTTCAATTGCCTCTCTATGAAGTCTGGCGTGATAATATTTTGTAGAAGATAGTACTTGCATGTCTTCATATAGGATACAATGTCCCATGGTAACAAAGTGTTCAGCGACTGCAGACTTATCTGTTTGTGCAAGGCGACAATGTCATTTATGCTCTGTTATTCGTGTACTATAGACAGGCTGATTATCAACCTGGAAGATGATCACGCTATATCACTACTTCTGATTCCAAGTTGGGTGTCTTGCTGTTACCCAAGGACTCAGATTAACACCCAAGGTTTTACTAATAAAATTCATAACATTTCTTCTTCATTCTTGAATTAGTACATTTAGTTTTGCAACACACTGTGCTAGAGCAGTGAAGATGGTGCCGTGGCTACGATAACATTTTGCTCCTGAGAGTAAATAGCTGAGCAGCTAGATGCATTCACAAGATGTCAAGCACGGTGTGATACTACATCCATTGTTTATGTGTATATCCATTTTTGGGCCAAAAAGTTTATAGTTGTCTGCAGCAGCTCAAGAATGATTTTGTTTCTTTCTGGCAGTTAAGCTGTGCACCACACATTATAAACACTTACCATGTGATTAATACTCATCTCTTTGAACCTAGAATATTTTTGTTCTCAGTTATTTTAAAGCAGATATTTCTTATGAAGAGATGTTTTGCTTGTTAACAATGAAACATCAGTAGATACTCTGAGGCTCAACAGTTTTTATATGGATGCTTCAGGGTATAATTATAATACTTCATCTTTGTTTGCAGCATGAACCGAGTAGTGTGCTAAGGACTGTTGTAGTGGAGCCTGAAAGCAGCTAAGGCAGAGTTTACTTGATGTACGCTTGCTTATAATGAAGAGCAAATAGTGGATGTATTACTTAGGTGTGGTAGTTAATACACACATTTTTTTCTGTAATGTATCTGCTAATACAAAAGCAGTTCCTTTTCTTGAGGTGTTATGTTGTCCCTGTTCCTCCTTTTCTAGTTAACACTTGCCATTATTTATGCCAAATAAACTTCTGCAACACAAACTAGTCAACACGGAAGATAAATACCTACATTAACAAAACAAACAAATAAAAAAAAAAAAAAAGCATAGATTGTGAATCTCTGTATTAAATTGATGTACATATGTAAAGAAGAATGTGAATCACTTTTATTTTTAAAACTTTTATCATGGAATATAATGTGAAACTAATTGACTTGCCCAATTGATGTTTATGATAAAATAGACTAGAAATAATTTGAATTCAAATTTTAAAGTGATCTCAAGTTCATTTTATACAGAATCCTCACCTTTACACTTATTAAAAGTAGCTGAAACGCCCAGCATTACCGGTGATTTGACAGTTAATCCCTACAACATTTAGCCTTAGGTTCCACCTACCCAATAGCCTTGTGCTTCTTTGGAGGCATTGAAAAAGTATTAAAAAAGATACTTAAAAGAGTTAATCAAAATTCTCAGGGTTCAATAAACAAACAAACAAACAAACAAACAAAAACAAAACAAAAAAATAATAATAAAGAATATCTGATGTGTTGCACTCATATGACTTTCTCTACTCTTGTGCAAACTATTTTTACAACAGCTTATTCTCCATATGCTTCATGTTAATCGAGATATCTTATTGCTAATTTTCTTGTAGATGCAAGGGGAATTGATAGGCTTTAAGCTATAGTCAAATATTTTAAGAGCTGGTTGCTATGTCGAGTATTCCATTCTCTTTGCATTACCAGGAAAAAAAAAAAAAAAAAAAAAATGATTAACGAATTCCCATTTGAGAAAAAGGTAAATTTAAGGGAATAACAAGCAATATCTCGAAAATGGTTCACTCAACAAAACAAAAAAAACAAAAAATGTATATGACATAAATTGTGTACTTTAATGCGATCTACATTTTTTGTGTAGTAAAATTTTGTCCATCTCATATGGTCTACCAGTTATGCAAAGGTCGTTTACAATGAAGAATACTTTTGGAGACATTCCCAGAAAATTCAAGATATACATTTTATTTGTCATGAAAGCATCTTAAATATATGATATTTTAATCCAAATGGTTAGAGCCATTTTTGAGATAATTAAAATTTTCGAAAAATGTTTCATGTAAAGGGTAATCTGGGGTGGTGGGATTTTCTTGAAAACCTTTGTGTCGCATCTCTGGAAGATACTGAACCTAAATACCAAGTTTGATGTTTATCCTACTGTTCATTTCTGAGTTATGCTGTTCACAGACACACACATGGGCATGTTTCTAAAAAATACTGTTTTTGGATTCAGGGGGCCTCAAAACATTTCCGGTGAAATCTCGGTTTCGAATTTTTGGGTGGAATACAATACTTCCCCTACTTATTATACGTAGTAGAGAAAGTAAAAATGCTGGGAAAACACTAAGCAAAAGCGCTGTGGCAACCACAGTTTGTAATAATGAATTCTTGTTGAATGCAGCTTAGTGTCAGTTCCACACTTTCACATTCAGAATGCCTTATCATTATTTATAGAGAAAATCACAGTTGAGAAGAACTAATAGCAGCTTAAATAACATCAATATAACCGTAATCAATCTCAGTAACCAACATACACTAAACTACTAAAAAACAAACCAAAGACAAAATAAAATAAAGGCCAAAAATAATTATACACAAAGAAAATAACAGTAAGTAGTAGTACTTCAACTGGTTTGATCTGTTGTTATCCACGCTCACTGTGATTTTATATGTCGCTCAGTTTTTATTTTTACTTTCTCTACTACGTATAGTAAGTAGGGGAAGTATTGCATTCCACCCAAAAATTCGATACCGAGATTTCACTGGAAATACATGTTTTGAGACCTCCTGAATCCAAAAAAAGCATTTTTGGAAACATGTCCGTGTGTGTGTCTGTGTGTGTGTGTGTGTGTGTGTCTGTGTGTGTGTGTGTCTGTGAACAGCATAACTCAAAAACGAACAGTCGGATAAACACCAAACTTGGTATTTAGGTTCAGTATCTTCTAGAGATGCGACACGAAGGTTTTCAAGAAAATCCCCCCACCCCAGACTACCCTTTACATGGGACATTTTTCGAAAATTTTAATTTTCTCAAAAATGGCTCTAACGATTTTGATGAAAATATCATATGTTTAAGATAAAGTCATGAGAAATGAAATGTATATCTCGAATTTTCTGGGAATGTCTCCAAAAGTATTCTTCATTGTGAACGACTTTTGCATAACTGGTAAACCATAAGAGATAGACAAAATTTTACTACACAAAGAATGTAGATCGCGTTAAAATACACAACTTATGTCATATACATTTCTTTTGTTGAGTGAACCGTTTTCGAGATATTGCTTGTTATTTCCTTAAATTTTCCAATACTTATACTTTTTCTCAAATGCGTTATTCATTTTTTTTATGTCCTGGACATGCAAAGAGAATGGAATGCGCCACATAGCAACCAGCGTTAAAATATTTGATTATCGCTTAAAAGCTACCATATTCCCCTTGCATCTACATGAATATTACCAATAAGATTGACATCTCGATATCTTGATTAACATGAAGCATATGGAGAATAAGCGTTTGTAAAATTAGATTGTACAAGAGTAGAGAAAGTCATGTGAGTGTAACACATCAGATTTTTATGCTTATAAAAGCATCACAAACTCCCCACAGAGAAAGAAACCCTCTGTTTACAAAAAATCAGATGTGTTACGCTCACATGACTTTCTCTACTCTTGTACAAACGCTTATTCTCCATATGCTTCATGTTAATCGAGATGTTAATCTTATTGCTAATTTTCTTGTAGATGCAAGGGGAATTGCTAGGCTTTAAGCTATAGTCAAATATTTTAAGAGCTGGTTGCTATGTGGCGCATTCCATTATCTTTGTATGTCCAGTACATAAAAAAAAATGAATAAAGAATTCCCAATTGAGAAAAAGTATAAGTATTGGAAAATTTAAGGGAATAACAAGCAATATCTCGAAAATGTTTTACTCAACAAAAAGATGTATATGACATAAATTGTGTATTTTAACGCCATCTACATTTTTTGTGTAGTAAAATTTTTCTATCTCTTATGGTTTACCAGTTATGCAAAAGTCATTCACAATGAAGAATACTTTTGGAGACATTCCCAGGAAATTCGAGATATACATTTCATTTGTTATGAAAATATCTTAAACATATGATATTTTAATCCAAATGGTTAGAGCCATTTTTGAGAAAATTAACATTTTCGAAAAATGTTCCATGTAAAGGGTAAACTGGGGTGGGGGGTGGGGGGGGGAATTTCTTGAAAACCTTCGTGTCGCATCTCTGGAGGATACCAAACCTAAATACCAAGTTTGGTGTTTATCCGACTGTTCGTTTCTGAGTTATGCTGTTCACAGACACACACACGGACATGTTTCCAAAAATGTCTCAAAACATATTTCCAGTGAAATCTCGGTATCAAATTTTTGGGTGGAATACAATACTTCCCCTACTCACTATACATAGTAGACAAAGTAAAAAGAGAAACTACAAATTATAATGCATGAATATCCGAATATCGGAATAAAATCACAGAACGAATGGATATGAACTTTGACTTATTTATTTCTCTTATGTTAGCAATGATTGAGCACCATAGACACTTTTGTAATCAATATGATTATGTTAAATGCTTTTGTGTTATTTTACATAAATAAGCAATAAATAATCATATGGAGATAATGAAGAAAACAAGTGGTATTTTGTCTGTTTTGACAATGTTGCTGTTATCACAGCCCAATATAGTAAGTCCAAAATGTTAATTTTTTACCAAGTGATCGTAACCCTTTACATTTGTACAATCAAAGCCACAAGTGTTGTAACTTATTTCACTGTGTTATTGCTCCATGTTCAATGGCAGAGAGGAGATCAACGAATAATAATATTTGAACTTGCTGTTCCTTTAAGAGGCTATGAAAGTCTAAGTAATTACTGTTATGTTGGCAAAATTCTACCTATTATGATTATCATTGAGAAGGATATTGATGGACTTGCGAGCTTTTGTAAGCATTACATAAAATTAAATAACTAATCATGTGAAATGGGACAGAATTTCAAATTCTAAGCTAGACAGTAATTTTGATCTTGTGTCAAAGGTTATCCATCCCAAGTTTGGTCGACATCAGCACAACTGTGTAAAAGCCTATAAGAAGAAAAAAAAAATCTCTCTCAATATGCATTAAAATTTCCTGTAGCCCAATGATGTTTGCAACAATGCACCAAAACTTTGTTGGTATTCACCGAAATGGGTATAATTTTTCAAATTCTGTAATGTTGCTTAGTTTTGTATTTTAGCAGTTGTAGAATCATCCAAAACACTGATTAACTTTTAGATATGTATAGTAGATTAAATGTTATACTTTCTCTTTGGAACCACAATAACACAGGCTCCAAAATTTTCACATTAAAGACGCGAGAATCCTCTTGACATTAATATTAAAATGGCAGATATGAATATTCCCTTGAAGATTTTAGAAACAGCATTTGTGTGCAACCATCGAGAAATGTAATGTTCTCAGCTGTTTATTACAAAATTGTCTGCATAATTTCTCATGTTATGCTGGATGGAATTTTCTCTTTTTTTAATTATTGAATACATACTGATAATGAGCCCGATTCCAACATATATAGGAAATACAGGAAAGCTTATGCAAAAAGTTATCAATAGGATCTTGGCATTAAAAACTTCTATAAATACATCTGTAGAATTAGAGCAAAGGTTATTCCAGAGATTTTGATGCTCACTGCACGTATGTGGAGTTTAAGGATAAAATGTTACCATTATAAGCAGATATCTGCATGTCTTGTTTTGCTCTGTACTGCTTAGAATAAAGTATAACGGCCTTCTATTTTGCTTTTACATGTATTCTCTGTACACCACCCTCCCTGGAGCGCATTTCATCTTTTACTCCGTGGCATTCTCATCAAATAAGTTCAAGTCATCTCAATGAGCATCTTCTATCATGATTCCAACATGTTCATATTCTAACACTGAGAGTTTGTACATTCGTTGTAATGTTTTAGTTATTTAGGAGTTGAGTTCTGAAGTTGTCTTAGAGCCTACATCCGTCAGGAAGTACAGTGCTTTTCAATGGTGAAAGAATTATCAAAAACAGTTGAGCAGTTTTCAAAGATTAACCTGGATACAAATACCAATAAATTTCATCTTTATATTAGATTACAGTAGCATAATAAAACATGGACACCATTTGGGTTGTACAGCCCAAACAGAATAATGTGTTCAGCACCATAAACAAGTTTATGTAAACTAGTTTTCTTCTTTTTGGTTGATTTTAATGAACTAAGTCAAAGGAATTAGTGTTACATATGATAATTGTAACATTTAAATGTTTGTTATCTTTCCTCTGTTTCAAAATAAGCACACTTTTATCTATGTGAACATTAAATTTAAGTGATAAATACTGAGATATGCAGATAGATGTGCTCAATGACTGCACATTTAAGCAAGGTTCAGACAGAACTGCCATTAAAATGTAGTATCTTGCTTCACATTATGTAGCAACAAATGTGTGTTAATAACCCAGTAGCCTGTTTAAACATTAAGATATGTGTAATTACCTTGCTGTCTAATCCACGGCAACTTGTGGAGCACAGACAACCTTTAGCATATATTCAAATGCCCTAGATCTTTTTAAGTTTGCAATGTTCAGTGTAGGGATTTTGATGGGAATAAAATCAGGCAGGCTGGGGCCAAGGAGGAACTGTGCGGTGTTCAGACAATCGTGGCATGATTTAATGGGTTGTGGCTGGCTAACTCGCCCGTGGGCTTCCAATAAAACAGACGATGCCCTTGAGGAGCAACCAACCAATCAGAGGCACTGCCAGACGTATATAGCATCATGTATGCCTGTTTTATTTTATCTTGCATGTGCCTCTGAAAATAGAAACAGAACCAGACTGATTAGTTGACAAATATAAAATTGATGCCCAGGTAGAACACAATATAGTAGAAACATTATCTTTGTCACATGGTGCATTGTGTGATCCTCAAAATGTGTCAAAAGTCACCATTCTGAGAACCAAATAAAATCAACAACTCGTTTGGAACATAGAGCAGTCAGGAACACAAGCTTTTAGCTTTTTTTCATAAACAATTCATTACTTGTATTGGCAACATTTTCTCTCTCTGAATTGTTAAAACACATTCTATTCAAGAAGCAACAATTTTATTCTTGCTGTACACATGAATATGCTAATATTAAAAGGAGCTGCTTCAATCTCTTTTCAGAATTAAAATCTCTCATACACACGATGTATGGAGCCAGTAGCTGAAACTCCTACATTAACAAGCCATATTGGCATGGATTGGCCATACCTACACTGGAGGTTGCTGTGGTCAATAGTCCTTCAGCCACTTAAGCGCTGTATACCAGACCAGGAGCAGCTACAATCAAGTGATCCACAACTGAGTGCAGATCTCCCAGCATGAAGAGAGTTCCATGCCGCTACCAGAGATCAAATCTAAAGGAATGGTGGTATAAAAACACCATTACTTTATACTTCACAATCTGAAATTTACATTGTTTACTGCAATAAATGACAAAACAATGTATTTTGCTGTTAAGTATGTATGATCAATGTTTTGTACGATACTCTTTCTTCCTGTTGCAGTGTATAGTTTGGTACACAATTGCAGGGGAAGATGAATACACCATTTACAATCAATTGAGAACAGAAATGGGAAGCAGCAACCTAAACTTAATGATAATTGGATGTATCAATTTCTAAGGCTAACTGAATAAATCAGGAATGGAACCCAGAAGACGACAAAGCAAGTCTTGAGCATTACTACTTTTAATTCAGAGATTAAGAGGAGAAAGCATGTCAATTAGTTTATCAAATCATGGAAAAAACAATTTTGCACATTTAGATATATGTTTAGAATTAACCATTTTTTGGCCTGAATGCAAGTGCCAAACACAAATTCAATTGAAATTGAGTTTTATTTATAGATGCTCTTTAACTACTGTGGTTCTTAGCATCCCATTCCAAATTGGGCGAGAAAGGCTGGAAATTTTGTTCAGAGCCCCCTATCAGGCTTCACGTTCTTTTACATGCCATATATCTACAACACGAGACCACTAGCTTTGCTTTCCTTCCAAAGGAAGCCATGCTAAGGACTTTTATGCCCAAAAAATCCATTGCCCTCTGCTGGGTTTGAACCAGTGACCTTGGGAACTAGTGGCTAACAAGGCACCTCCACATCACGGAGTATGTCTTGGAATTCAATGTACTGAACCTTTCAAAAAACATCACTAGCAATAGTTATTTTTAATCTAAATGAAACTATCAACACCATAAACAATAGAATAAGAAGCACATGCAGCTTGCCAAGGGTCATCCCAGTTTTGTTCTAAGCCTGCCAATAGAGGGAACTCTAGGGACTCCTAAGGGTCCTTCCTCTTTGGCATTTTTCACAACAAATACAGATATGCACAATAAACACACAGTATGCTACGATCAGGAAGGAAAGCATCGAACTTCCCAGGTTCCAAGAATCTTCCCATTGCTCACATTTGAAAACAAGGGTTTTATTGATTTGAAGCTTTCTTGACATTTGTTATTTACTATAGCTTCTTTGGATTACAGCCAAGTGATATGTATTCCATATCAAGCTTACGCTCTGAGACGTTCCACACAGTAATGATTAAACTGGGCATTCATGTCACCTTTTATAACTAAAACGTACTCTTGTGATTGATCTGCTTAATTCAGTCAATTCTGTGTCTCACAAATTTAAAACACTCTGATTGGTAGGACTCCACGCAATCATGCGTCTAATAAATCAGTTAAAACATTAGAATTGATCCTATATCCACTAAATAGACCCATTGTTTCTAAAATATCTAAAAACATTATGATTGATCCACTGCATTCCCAGCAAAGCAAAATCCAACACATGGGTCATAAGCCAGCACACTTGCAAGAAAGCAAAATTGTTCAGAAATGCAGCGGCCCAATCATAATATTTTATCTGATTTTAGAAATTAAATGCTTCATTCCCTGGAGCCGTACCAATCACAGTGTTTTAAATTTATGGGATGCAAGTAACCAGGCCAATTACAAAATTATATTTATAAAAGGTGACACAAATGCCCAAGTTAATCATTACCCTGAAGATGGCCGAAAGCTTTATCATGGAACCATGTACACTTGGCTGCATTCCCATGAAGCTAGAGTAAAGAGTTTTAATTTTTTTCCATTCAGACAGGTTCCCATTTCTGTTCAAGGCAATGGTGCCTGGGCTTGACTTGACTTCTTTTTCATCAAAGAAATCGCAGTTCTATAAGCAATTCTCAATGGATTATTTCCATGTCAATTATCTCCAATGACAACTGCAGAGCGTGTGATGCACATTCACACACATGCTCTCTCTCTTTGGGGTGTTTACCATTTAAAAATTAAAGAGTAAAAATTAAACAACTTATTAAAAATGAGTATGCTTCAGAATATATCCAAGAAGTCAGTTACAGAGAAATTGAAGACTACATTAAGTCATTTAAAAGCCAGTCCTACAAACAGCATGACGTTACACATTAAGGACTTGTGGCTGCCTTCATAATTCCTTATAATTATCATTGACAAAGCAGCAGCTTATATTTTACATACTGCAAAATTTAGTGAACAATAATGACACATCCTATGTTAAGGTAAAATATTATGAAATAAAAATGTGATCAAGATCATTAATTTTTCTGTAACATTAACAAAGGTTGCCCATAATGATCCAGCTGCTCTATGCCATTTCCAAACATATGCTTAACTAAGCATGTAAGAAGAATTCTACACATTATGAATTAGTGTTTCACATTCTTATCCTTCTGCAACATGTGAGAAAATATTTATCTATATCCTGAATTTATATGCATTACTGAAAGAATAACATTTAGTGCCAGTAGATCAATGTTGATTCAACAACTTTCTTATATCTTATGCCATAAAAAAAAATCATGCATTTGCTTTATTTTTGTTTGCATGCAAATTACAATCATAACTTAAACACTAAGATCTGTCTTACAACCACAATTAATGTCCTAAATAGTTTTTATTTAACACAACTGATTGCTGAATTACTTTCCTTAATCTTGCCATTAAATGTGACCATAAGACGTATTTTAGACCTGTAACAGATCAAGATGACTCGGCACAATCTTAACACTATGCATACCTTATCTGCACAAATATAAAGAAAGGAAGTACCACAGCCTATGAAATCGGGCATCAGCTTTTCCTATTTTGTCAACCAGTCTGGCCACTTTGCCACAATATCTTATACACATTTTCTGTCCTCCAAACCCCAACTACAGCTGTCTTCAAACACAAAACCTTTACTTGTTCATTTAGTGACCAGCATTTCACTTTTGATGGCAATTCTATTTTGTAATTCATGCTGATGGTCCATGCTTGAAGCCAACGTACACCTGATACTATATGAACTCAAGAGAATTTAATTCAGGTGGTGTCCACAACGGTGCATCCAACTAAAATTAAACTTCATATGGTTGAAAACTATCAATCTAAGTGCACATACAAACTTTTAATATGGTAACACCATATAGTTTAAACACTGCAACTAAGATTCTTATATTAAAACAATTACAGATGAACATAAACAAACTGGAATTAAATTCAGGATATATATAACACCAAAGAAAATAATGGAAAAGAGCTTTAACTTCAGTGTATCATGTATGATTGTTCTAGACCTTTCATTGTTAATACACATAAACAGCATCATCAAAATGCTAAATCTGATTGCTAAGACTTGCAATGAACATTTCTCTTATCTGCTTCTGAGATTATTAGATGTACAAATTTGGAATTGTCTGGTTCACAATAAGAGAACATGAACAACAAAGCTAATATATGTGTATTGCAATGCAAGTGTTCACAATTAACAAAAAGCTTACCACAGCCCGGAAGACTGGTTCAAGCTTTAACTTTTCTGTTCCTATTTCCTGAGAATGGTTTAGTGGGTTACTTATGGTCTTCATAGTAGAAACTGCTCTAAGGGGCAGTAAATTTGAACTGCCACCAGAGCTATCATAAGCTTGGAGAACAAATGAAAACAGCATAGAAAACAGACTATAATGTACGCCTTTTAATGATGCTTTCACTAAGGGAATGACAAATGGTAACAATGTGGCTTTTAATAATTGTTAATTGTATCAAATTTTGAAGTTATCTGCATTATATTGGCCGAATATCTGACAGGTGAAAATTGTCATCTAAATGCACACAATCAACTTTACACATTGCTATTGGCTAAGCATTCCTGGTGTATTGTGAACCAGCCTTTATTTTATTGTTAAATACTTTGATGGATAATACTCCAACTGAGTCAATCAAGGGAACTATGGAATTTTATTCTATGCCTTCATGTCTGGATAAATCCCTATTCAACTCGAGATTGTTTATGTTATCTATAAAACACATCAACTTTCTTTTGGATAAGGGGAAAAAGAGAGCACAATTTAAGAGAAAAAGACAAAAAGATCTATTCTTCACATTTCAAAATGTAGCTGCTTAGAAAAGTATGTTCTAAAAATAAATAATAGCTTACTCAGATACAATATCAACTTGTCAGCCTGATACTGAGATTTTCATTTGTTCCACTTTGTAATACACACGTCCTTAAATAGCACAATGAGACTGTGTACATTCAGTGAATGCCCCTGAACCTTGGTTTATATGGAAATTTCATCAATGTTCAAGCAAATATAATCACTGACCTAATTATATGCATATAAAAAAATTAGAAAAAAAATCACCTCTCCAGAACGTCTGTATCACTTCCGTCCAGTTCATTTTAGTTGAATTCCTTAAATTAATCCAAACCTTTACAAATGCTACAGCTATGGTTTGTTTCTTTTCAGCTTTATAAAAGGTTGAATGACTATGATATTTTGGCAGATAAGACACCATATTTTGAGAGCATTGCACTAAATAATAAGAACATCTATACCATGCATCTAGTCTTTTCCAATTGGTTGCTGGATACTTAAATGTTTATTGCAATAGAAATTATTTGTGTGTTTAAAACAGTAGTTTGCCTTCATATATTCACAGAATCACAACAAAATAGAAGCACATGCATTACTTTGCTATATGAAGGAACTGACTTTTTGTGTATTGATGTTACAGTATTGTGAAATCTGTGGAGGTTAGTTCTCAATTTTAAACCTGACTCATGCACTTTGATTAGATTACTGCAGGTCATCTACTACTTGGCGCACGACCACATCATTAACACCTCATCTTTATGCTCAGTTATACATAAAGCTAAAGTGCAATAAAACTGACTGTTATTCATTGATGACTAATTGTACAAGTTTTCTGTATATCCTATGTAAATGCTGTATAATGGCAGAATCTGCAGATATCTTTGAGCTCAAATATTGCACAGAGAAATGGCGAGGGAAAAAATAATGTTATATGTGTTTAATATCCTTTTGGAAAGCAATCCAACACTACCAATACAACAAATTGAGGTAATTGGATTTATGGGTTTAAGTGTTAGCAATGTAGGAAACTCTCAAAAGGAAATAAAAACAACTGGAAAGCCAACTGAAAAGTTCTTCTTCTGATAGTGAAACTGGCATCAGGGAATCAGACTCTGACAGGAAAGGAATTATGATAGAGCGCACTGTTAAGTTAAATACTATTAATTAATACTTTACAACTGCATGCTTCCAACACTTCATTTGTACAAGTGCATGCCGCTTCAATTAAATTGTAGCTCTCCTCTGATGATCCCAGGACTTCCCATTGGTAGGAAATGCACACTTTATGGGGCAAACAGCTTTAGACAATCAGGGTAAAGTGGATGCAGAGTAACACATTTTGGTATGTTTAAATGCAGAGTAAGTTTAGAAAAGATAGGGTTTATATGCATATCTGGTTAGGTGTGAAAACTATAACCAAGTTTCAAAGAAATAACTAAAAGGCTCTTAATTCAACACGTGAAAAATTTGTTACACATTAACAATTTGAGTACATATAATACAGCTCTCTGTAAATTTATTTCATATAATGCAGTGGCTGTATTCTTCCATTTTCATCAATGCAATGTCATTAATAGGCATAAGAATTCTTAAGCAGTTGGCTTCAAGTCATCTACTGTCAAACCATATGGCAATACAAAGAAAGTAAATAGTAGCAGCCATGGGTAACTGACAGCAGGCAAACATGATCTGGTGAAAACTTCTGCAATGGCGAGGGAAGGGGGGCATTGTTACCTGTGACATCCCTGCAACAATTCCAGTAAACAGTTCAACTTCATTCCCTTTTGTCCTGACCTTAATGCTTAGAAATTCCTATGCCTGGTCATTACTGTTCCAACCTACTACACATGAACTGTCTATTATGTTCTTGCTTAAAATGTTGCTACTCAGAAGTAAATATTTCCATACAGCCAATGCAGAATACAATTCTTATACAGGGAGAGCCAAAAAAAAACTATGAACCGCCTGCACGGTGTGTTTCCTGTCCACATTCTCGGCGCTCGTTGCCGTCTGCCGCTATCATAGAAAGGCGCAGATGAAACGATACATTTTTAAAACTACTTTTAAAGGCTTTACTTACCAACTTCATGAAAGGAGATGCTGAAACTGGCCACCATCGTCGTCCATACATTTTTGGCACCTCTTTAGGAAACTATCCATCACTCGCCAATTTTTTTTGAGTCAATAGTTGAAGCCTGTATATATGTAAATACAATTTTGCCCCCCCCTTTTTTAAACCAAGACTCTGCAACAGCTTATACAGCCAATATTTCGATGAAAAAAATTGAAAATGTGTTTGAGGACAGAATTATTAGTACAGATTTGTGCCCCCCCCCCCGTTCCCCTGACCTAAACCTCTGCTATTTCTATCTCTGGGGTAATTTAAAACAAGGTATACAAGACAAACCCACACACCCTGGAAGAATTAAAACATATCCACCAGGAAATTGCCAGCATTTCTCAACGTGAACTACGGCAAGTGATAGCTTCCTAAAGAGGTGCCAAAAATGTATGGATGATGACAGTGGGCAGTTTCAGCATCTCCTTTCATAAAGTTGGTAAGTAAAGCCTTTAAAGGTAGCTTTAAAAATGCTCTATAGTTTCATCCGTGCCTTTCTGACAGCAGCAGATGGCAGCAAGCGCAGAGGACATGGACAGGAAAAAACTGTACAGCTGGTTCGTAGTTTTTTGGCTCACCCTGTATAAAAAATCTGTTGTGATATATTCATTTGACTTTCTCTACCCTGTTATCATTTATTAGTGGGTATAAAAACTAGTCTTACTAAAGCTTATTTTTATCCAAATAAATTTTTGCAGAAATACCTACATTACACATTTTATTATAGATACAAAGGGAACAGCGATAGTCAAATGTTTAAGAACCGGACGCTATACATAGGCCTTAAAATTCCATACTATTTCAAAGGAATCATGAGAAACAACTGAATGTTGTAGAACTTTAAAAGAATAGCTAAGTATTGACAATGCAAACCATTAATAACGGTATCTTGGAAATAACTGATGCCACAAAAAGTTACTTGAAATAAATTGTGTGTTTTAAAGAGATCTACACTCCTTGTGTAGTACATTTTCATCTATCGCTTATGTTACCAGTTATACAAGATTATATCAAATTCCTTCCGCATGAAGAGGACTTCAAAGGCTAATCCCAGAAAATTCAAGATAGAAATTTTATTTGTCATGTAAGTATCTTTAATATATGATATTTTAATCAAAATCGTTAGAGCCATTTCTTAGAAAATTAATATTTTAAAAAAATGTTCCATGTAAAGGGTAGTTTGGTGTAGGAGATTTGTGTCGCATCTGTGGAAGGTACTGAACTTAAATAGCAAGTTTGGTGTTGATCTGACTTTTCGTTTTTGAGTTATTTTGTTCAAAGACAGACACTGACATACATAAACACAGTCCTATTTCTAAGAATGCCTTTTTTATTCAGAGGGGCTCAAAACATGTATTTCTCATGAAATCTCAGTATCTCCATCATGTACCTAGTTAAAAATGACCAGTTTTATCAACCATAGACAAATCTAGCTTGAATATTCAAGCAATACTTCATCAATGCTAATCACATTAAGATGACTGAAAATCGGCTATACACACTCCTAACATAAATTTGTGAAGGTTGGCAACAGAAATGCTTGAAATGTATCTCTTCATTGGCTGTGGTCAAGTCTTCAAAAGCAAAAGAGAGGCTTAGCATGTATGCTTTTGTGTTCCTAACCATAGTTGTCATTGAATAAGGTGACATTTACAGTCAATGTCGCCTAGAAGAATGCCCTAATGTCTTGAACAACATTTTCAGTCGACTGTTGCCAAACATAAAACTTTAGTGGATACAACCTTAACACCATTCTACAATGGTAATTCGTAAACTTGCGTTACAAGCACACTGATATACATGTAAAAGTGTGGCTTTCTGTGCTGTGACCATTGGGTGTTAAAATGGATGCATATCTACAACCAATGATGCCAAGAAATTTGCAATTTTTTAAAATTCCTGTCATTTCATATTATGGGTACTTGGTATAAGGAAGGTATTTGCTACTTCAAATATCTGTAACAAAATATCTGAGGGTTGGTAGCAACTGTTGCATCGGAGAAGTGGCCGATTTCTGTTTGTAGGATATGTCAGTTCTGTTTCAGTTTCCTCCAATATTTTAAATACTACCTGTTTTTATAACTTGATATATTCCACTTTGTAGAAGTGATTATTTTTAATCCAATTTATACGTTCATAGCCCATATTTTCTATAGACTTGAACAACACTTTGAAGATGAAAATGCCAACATGGATAGCCGAGGTCGCTAAAGCACAGACTTGTGAACGCGATATCTGCTATTCAAATCCTGCCAGGTGTTCAATCCTCATGACTGGCAAATGCCAGGTAGTATCCTAAATAGTTTAGGCCTGCAACATTTCCTTTCCCAATTATCATTTCATATATTATCAGTGTCACTAAATGTGGTGCCATATATAGTAAGAATGGGCATTAAACATTATTAAATTAAAAAAAAATGGAAATCTCTTTTACTCAGTTAGTGGAATGAAAATAACTGTGGTGCTAATAACATGTGAAAATGAAACTAACATTAAAGCAAAAACAAATAATGACAATAAACATTTTGTAACAATTCTTCACTTACCTGCTTTAAAATATAAATTTAAAATTAACAGAACATGCTTTGTCATCATTCGATAAATATAAATTTGCTCTTCTAATAGTTTAATTTATAGGTTAAACATACCGCTTAATAAAGATGAATTTAACAAAGAACACAAACACATTATCAACACTGCTTTAATTAATGGTTTTAATATTGATTTTATAAATAAAAACATTGAGAGAAATTTAAATTCAGAAGACTGTTAAAATGTTTCCACTCTTAAAAAAAAAATAAAAGATGATTATATTTTAAAAAATTTAGTTATCATCCTTGGGCAAATAAAAATTCACAAAAAACTTTAATGTGCATGGTATAACATTACTTCCTCAAAATAAATATAACATAAAACATTTGCTAGGTTTCTCTAAAAAGATTAAATTTCTAAAAATAAAAAGTCTGGCATTTATAAATGAAGCTGTTTGGATTGTGAATGGATTTACCTTGGAAAGACCAAACGACATTTGCAAACCAGAGTAAAGGAGCATTTTAGAAGTATTGAATACAAACAAATTGATAAATCAGCTGTGGCATATCATATTTGGGCATTTAATTATGAAATAAATCCAGAAGTTAAATTATTAAAACATTTAAATGGGCCCATGAATTTAACAATATGGGAGAAAATATTTATTTTTAGAATCAAGATCGTGTAATGAATTTTGAAATACCACCAATTGATTCTGTCAACAAATTTGTTTCACTTCCAGTAGATGGCAATACCATAGCAAACAATGTCACCTGGTGTCGGTAACCGTAACATAATTAGCAAGTCAACAAACAAGGAAGATGAAGCTGAAGATGTAATTGAATGATTACGAAATATGTCCTGTTGATTTTAAATTTGTATTTTAAAAAGAAAAGTGAAGAATTGATACAAAATATTTCTTGTCATATAACCGTGGTGCTGTTTCACAAGAGCTGAAGTACATAGATAATTTAAACAAAAAAGCATAAAACAAAACAAATTGACAAACTGTCAATGATTTGGAAGTAAATGGTAACTCAAAAGTTGATGGCACTCAAAACGACAGACCTTGATGAAACAGAAGTTCCATTTTTAACAAATCACTGTCAGCTTAACAACAGTTGGTAAAACCGAGCATCAATATGGTTAACATATGCAAATGCCTTTAATCTAATCTAATCTGTGCTCAGTTTTGTTTTCTCTTTCTTTAACAATAACTCTTCTTGGTTTTTGTTGTATTATCTGGATAGCATTATAGCAGCTGTGCAAGGTTACAACTATTTTGAAGTTACTCACAGTCCAGGAGGAATATCTTCCATCGTTGTGTAAATAAACAAGAAGTATTGTATACAGTGGAGAGTCATGTTAACTAACATGGAATGAGTCGACAACTTATTTCAATGCTTTTTTTTCTCCACTTACATCTATTTACTGAGACTATTTTCCCCAGCATCAGTTTTGTGGTCAGCTGGCACTGCTATGGATGATTTGGTCCTACTTACTGTTGTGCTGCCCTCTGTTCTGGTTAAACCATTGATATTAACGGTAGGGATTTTAAAACTCATTACATTTTCTTGGGAGAGCATCTTTATCATCAAGAATAGCTTATGAATTTTTAAATCTCCACTGTTGGTAACATATTCGATTAACTAGAACAGACCGCAGCACACCAAGTAGGACCAAACCATCCATGGGAATGCCAGTCAACCACAAAACTGACAATGGGGAAAAATGTTCTCAAGAACCAGTCTTAATAAATGGATGTAAGTGGAGAAAAAAAGCATTTAAATAAGTTGTCGACTCATTCCAACACAAGTTATCTTCCATCAGTTAGCAACTGAAAGGTCTAGTGAGTAAGGGAGTTGGAAGTTTTGTCACTTTGACAAGTAATGAAAATAAATTTGAGTTTTCTAAATTATTGTATTGAGGCATTATTTATACAATAAAGGGTTAACTTTATTCTTCTTAAATTATTGTTAGGTAAACTATGCAATAGTAAAAATATAAATGTCAATGTAAAAAGCATATGTTATTAATAGGTAAAGTATAATTTTTGTACGGAAAATCAAAAATTTTATATTGTTATATCTGAGAGTTATCCTGGCTTAAATGCTGTTTTCTGAATGTAAATCATGTTAACAAGCTTACATACCAACTGCATAAAAAGAAATTCATATCTCCTCTGGTGAATTTTCACTGTCCAATGTTTCTGTGAATTTTAGTTTTTGGTAAACAAATTGCAGGAATATATGGCATTATAGCAATGAGGTCTTTTAACATCAGGGATGATATGACCCAACTGCATGGGTGGAATAATGGTATTTCTTCAAGAAATGTAATCATGTAAACATTATCAAAAACGGGCTCTCTCTGGTTTTTGAGGAATGACCTGGTATCTTCTTGAAAAGTTCCTATCCATGACACTGTTCTATGTCAAAATAGGTGTATTCGAAAAAGAGCATGCCTGGTTGTTTATCAAATTTCACAGCCGTTAGTTTTCTGATATTAAAGCTAGCTCCTTAAGTCCACCTCTTGTGGTGTGGGGGTAGCATGTCTGCCTCAAGAGATCCTGTTCAAATCTCAGTTAGGCTGAGTTACCCAGATAAGCATTTTTCTGGGGTTTTCCCTTATCCTGAGAAAACGTATGTCAGGTAACTCTGAGCTCCATGAACGCCCAGCCCATTTGAGCATCATTTCACCCATTTGATTCATTCATCATCCAATATGACCTACCAGATTAAAGGATGTTAAGCTCAAAAAAAAAAAAATTAGCCACAGTTACTGCAACTCCACTATTTACTAGTTTACTATTGAAAATCTCTGAAATCTGAGCCATTTGGATGCTGCTCCTCCCCATTTTGCCAGTTACAACAGTAGCTTTGCTACATCCCGCAGTAGCAGTGATGTCATGTGTACCCAGTAACATCCCACTATAATGAATACTGGTTGGTCGAGGTGTGGACCAATCACACGGCAGCAGCCCTAGCGGATGATGGAGGAAACACCAGAGAAGGACTTTCCCAGCAGGTCAAAAAAGGCAAGGCAGTTAGTTGCCATAAGAGAGGTCTGGTTACATACAAGTCTGGGCGACATATGCAGGGTAATCGAGAGGCATCAGACATATTACTTTGTTTTAGACTTGTGAAAATTTTCATAATCTACAGGTTTCGGTAAGTAAAGTTTCAAAATTACTGCCAAAGATTAGTGACGGTAGGCCACGGAGCATTGGGTGAACAAAAGTTATTCACATGCAAAGGTGAAGAAATAGAATAAGGCATGTGAAGAGAAACATTCGTGAGCTAGTTTCAAGCGAAAAATTAAAGGTATGCAGTTTAGAGTAAAAAGAATATTTGAATTTCTCAAACATTTTCGGAATGAGCCAAGTTTCACATATAATGTTAAAGGAACGGAATGTTAGGAATTGTTGTTGAATTTATACAAAAATATATATATATATATATAGTTACAATTGTGAAAGACTATCTTTGATTGAATTTGTTAAGTTTGTTTGTTTGTGTAACTGGTATATCGTACAAAGTTAATGGGAAAAGGTGAACTTTGTGTGAGAGAAATTGACACTGTAACATTCCGAGTTCTGATAGTGAGCAAAATATACTCGCAGTCAAGAGACAATATAGTCTTAATTGTCAACTTAACTTCTGGAAATAAAGGGAGACACATGTTCTAGAACAGCATATAATGTAAATATACCTTTCCCTTTACATATGCCAAGGTAGGGTCTGATCCATGTCCCCTAGGGAAGTGTACCTATAACTATACGTCAAAGTATACTTAAAGGGTATTTAAAACAAATAGATGTAACTATTGGCACAAATCTTCTGTTTTCATTCATATGACCTTAAACGGGTCTTTGACTCTGGCATTTTCCACAAATTCATACCATTGGTCAGGTGTGTAAATATGATCTGATTCTCAGAGTTTCTTTTCTATTGTGTCAAAATCTCAATCCCCAAACAAGGAAATAATGTTGGAGTCATAGAGTCCTTTAGCAAGGAGAGAATAATACACACTTAACACACTATTGTTTTTGTTTTGTCCAGTATAAGAGCCTGAAAAGAAATAAGTGGCATTGCACCTCCTCTCACTCAAAAAACTGCTGAGGGTGTATTCCCAAACGTAAAGCACCTACTGCAGAAAAAGCAGTATGCCACATTGTTCACATGAATGCCTTTAATAGATAGAATGGGACATAACACTTTGATACAGCCATCTAACTCAATTTTTGTGAAAATGTCGCATAACACTATCCACTTGCCCCTTCAAATGTTTGAAGTTGAAAAATAGCTGCCACAAACCAGCTGTTGATGCAGTATTTGGCGTTGTTAATGCTGTTCCTAACCAAAGAAGCACTGTGCGTTATATGATTTTAAAAACCTTCAAAAGGAGGAATTTTTAAAGCTATACAACTCTGTTGCGAACAAGGTTGTAGAAGAAATAATATGAGAGGTTAGAATACTACCAACATAAAACATGCCTCATTCTCCTAAGCTATATGTATTTATTATTCTGAGATTGAATGCTACCGACACTTTTGATTTAATGATAGGTGATACTGATGAAATTTAAAAAGCTACCATCTGTTGGTTTATCCAGAAGGTTTCCAAAGCAATTGCTTCAAGAAGTGGAACAGTATTTCTGTTGGTCTACTACTGACACGGATAGCACTGCACTGTGTAGACCAGGTATGGACATTCTTGACCACGCGTGTCACCATGTGTCAAGCGAACTCCATGCCTACCCATCTCATTTGTTGTATGCATCACACAAGCAGTCTTTAACCCAATGATGGAACACCATGTACATAACATGAGATACATTCTACAATAGTTGGTTAGACATTTAGGGAAGAACAGGTTTTTTTAATATTTTGCAGGCTACAATGATGTGTGTGTGTGCGCGCACACATTCACTGGATTCTGTCATAAACAAAGCATATCAAACACGCGTATTGTTTACAATCTCTACAAATACATATATAGGTATATGGAATTGTCCCTTACCTAAAACAAATTTGTATACAGTGGAATCTTGTTAGCACGTTCCTCATTAACATGTTTTCCCGTGTATTACGTTGAATATAAAAGTCCTGGTACCAAATCATCAAATGTAATAAATAACATTTGCTTAGTGTGTTTTCCCAATCCCGCTTAGTACGTTTAAAGTTTGATGTCCTCATTCACTGTTTTGGCCAATCCTTGGTCGGTCCAGTGGGAGTAGGCTCTTAACATGTTCAAATTTTGACGTCCTCATTTACTGCCTTGGTCAATCCTTGGTCATGGGGTGGATACCGGCAGCCAATCACATACATGTATGTAAATATTTGTGTGACACGATTTGTGTGGGCAGGATAGAGAATGCTTTACCTTGGCGTGGTAAACGTTAACGATAGTTTCTACTTTTGAGTGTTGACCAAACATACGTACGTTGTATTTTAACTTTTCATTTGCAATGAAAAAAAAAAGAAAGTGTAGTAAATAACCCATACTGAAAAACTGAAAATGCTTGAAGTAGATCACAATCCAAATATTAAACATGTGGATATAGTGCAGAAGTAAAACATTCTTCCGTCAACGTTAAACATGATTGTTAGCAAACCTGAATTGTTTGAAACTGCTTTTAAAGGGAAAAATGCTAAAACAAAACTTTCCTCTTGGAAAATAGGGTCAGAAGAGAATCGGAACAAAATTTGTTGCATGGAAACACCTACCGTATTCAAATCGTATTGAATATGCCAAAGTTACTATCGTCTATTGTACTCGTAACACGATGCACGCTCATAATTTTGTTTTCTTTTTTGGTGGAAATTGTTATCACATGTGTAATAAAACACACAGCAAAGCCACTATTGTTGCTTCCATAATTCGCAATTTATTTTCTCAAAAACGTTCATAACCTCAAAAATCCAAGTTGACCAACATAAAAGCTTGAATTATTTATTCTCAGGTTTTGTGTATCCAAATCCATTTGAACACATATTGAATTTAACATGGAAACACAGATCGTATTCAGTATGAAATTGTACTCGTAATTGATTTCAATTGCCCATGGAGACGTAGTAATCAGATTTTATTACATAATCATATTCTTAAATTGCAGATTTTATATTTTCGTTAACACGTTTTCCTGCCCATGACATCTAAATCCTTAGGTCCCTGCAAAAATGTACTAACGAGATTCTACTGTATAAGAATAAATTAGTCCAACACACAGCTTGTATGGAAGAACAATTAATTCCAAAAATAAATAGTTTATGTACGATACAACTGATTTTCAATGTAGTTAGTAAGCCTTTAGCAACACTGAGGGCCACTACTTTTATCATACAAATAATTTTTCAATATAATTAGTAAGCCTTTAGCAACACTGACAGCCACTGCTTTAAGAAATGAACTGTTTAATTTATATTTTCCACAAAAAAAAAAACATGGAATAGTATCCCTGGCTCCATTTAGTAAGCCAACAACATCAACTGAAGCAAGATGATATTTATTTACTGTAAAACCTGTAAGCATCTGCTTGTTTATTTTCCTTGCAAGTTTATAAGCGATATTATATTTCTTCAATCATTAAGAATTGAGATATTTTGAGTTTAAAACCTTTATTGTCTGAATAATAATGAATAAAACATTTGATTTTGTTTTGTCAATTAATGCATACCTTGCAATTTAATAAATAAGCATTTCTAGCTTTTCAAAACTAAGAATTGCATTACGCCACTGGTAAGATAGAACTACGTTACATCGCAGTACCCCTCCATGATCCTCACTCCTGGATGTGACACGCGCTTACCCATACCTGGTGTACATAAAAGTGCACCAAAACTCATTCAGAAGCCCTGTAGGTTTAGTCACCACCTTCTCAAAATCTCTTTACGCAGATATTTTTGGTATTAACAATAACAAAATGTCAACTAACAATTCACTGTAAAAGTTTAATAATGCAAGAGTTTAAGAATTACATTAACATTTTAATATTAGCAGATATGTTAAATACAGTGGAATCTCGTTAGCACGTTCCTCATTAACACGTTTTCCCGTGTATTACGTTGAATTATAAAAGTCCCGGTACCAAATCACCAAATATAATAAATAATGTTTGCTTAGTGCGTTTTCCCGGTCCCGCTTACTACGTTTGATGTTTGACGTCCTCATTCGCTGTTTTGGCCAATCCTTGATCAGTACAGTGGATGTAGGCATTTAACACGTTCATAGTTTGACGTCCTCATTTGCTACTTTGGTCAATCCTTGGTCACGGGGTGGATATCGGCAGTCAATCACATACATGCATTTAAATATTTGTGTGACACGATTTCTGTGGGCGGGATAGAGAATGCTTTACCTTGGCGTGGTAAATGCAGTAAACGCTAACGATAGTTTCTAATGTTGAGTGATGACCAAACAACCGTAGATTGTATTTTAACTTTTCATTTACAATGAAAAAAAGAAAGTGTAGTAGGTAAATATCCAACAGTGAAAAACTGAAAATCCTTGATGTAATACAATCCAAATATAAAACATGTCGATATAGTGCAGAGGTTATAAACATTCCTCCGTCAACCTTAAACACGATTGTTAGCAAACCTAAATTGATTGAAACTGTTTTTAAAGAAGGGAAAAATACTAAAACAAAACTTTTCTCTTGGAAAATAGGATCAGAAAAGGACCAGAACGAAATTTGTTGCATGGAAACACCTCCGTGTTCAAATCGTCTTGTAAACACCAAAGATAATATCGTCTATTGTACTCGTAACACGATGCACGCTCATAATTTTTTCTTTTTTAGCAGAAATTGTTATCACGTGTGTAATAAAACACACAGCAAAACCACTATTGCCGCTTCCACAATTCGCAATTTATTTTCTCAAAAACATTCATAACCTAAAATATCCAAGTTGACCAAAATAAAAGCTTGAATTATTTATTCTCAGGCTTTGTGTATCCAAATCCATTTAAACATATTGAATTTAACATGGAAACGCGGATCGTATTCAGTATGGAATTGTACTCAATCAATTTAAATTGCTCATGGAGACGTAGTAATTATTAGATTTTTATTACCTATGTTCTTAAATTGCAGATTTTGCATTTTCATTAACACGTTTTCCCGCCTATGACGTCCAAATCCTTAGGTCCCTGCAAAAACGTACTAACGAGATTCTACTGTATTTATAACTTCCTTTGGTGAAACCGGGCTTATGTGTTGTGCATTACAACTGCATAATTCTTACAGTTATTGGTCTCTTAATGTATATTAAAAGTCACAACCATCATCCCTTCTGCTTCCTATTGAAACAATTTCATAGGAACGTCATAACTGTATTCTATAAACTAAACATAAATCATGCCAAATAATTATAATGGGTGTTAACACTGTCAGTGCATACCCGAGCCTATTGGCAAATTTTATACCATTCATTGTCTGTACCATCATCAAATGTCAATTTGTACAAAAACCACATTCAATGCTGTTATAAATTTTATTTTAAAAATTAAGTAATTCTGTCCATTTTATCTTGTACTCTTTTTAACATGCTAAATTCCTAAATTGGGCTCAGGATAAATGGGGTGTTTTTGCACAAAATCACTTTCTATTTGGAGAAATACTGCACTTCTGTCATTGTTTAAATGGCTTTTGTAGGTTTTAAAATTAATTACAGTAAAACATTTAGTTGTAAAAGTGGACAAAATAAAACCAAGAGAGGTTGGACAAAATTACAAAGAATACAACTGCTCCAGCATATTCAGAGTGCACGGTATCTCTACATAAAAGCCACCTCATTTAAAATATAGTACATTATATGAAATTAATCATGCCCACTTTTTTGTCTACATACATGCTTAATACCAGCAGTTGCAACATATCACAGACTGTTTGATGCATTATGACAGTGTCTAAGTAAAGGGGATGCATGAGGATGGGATAGTTATGACATCACAGTTACACCTGGACGGACTTATGGTTGTATCTCACAAGACCATGCTGAAGATGGTGAGTTTTAACCACATTAAGGCACCTCCTTATGGCTGCTGTTCTTCAATGCTTTCTTAACAGCAGATAAAATAAAAAGGCAGTTATAGCAAAGCTGAGAATCTCAGCTCAATAGATAACATAAAATAAGCATATTTATTGCTGAACCAAGGATGCCGAATTTTATTCTCATCTAGAGAACAAATAGCGCCAGGGCATTCCTTACTGATAAAACCAAACTCTTCACTGCATGTCTTGGTTAAATCAGCAGAAAAGGTGTATGTAAGGATATCACAGTGCTTATGCATTCCCATTTAAAATCCAAAGATGAATGCATTTTCTCCCTGCCATCCTATTGTTTTTAATCTATCTATTACCTTGTTACTGCTAAACACTATCAACAAATAAATTTAATGATTTCTTAGGTACATAAGACAAGTATAATTGTAAATAGTAATAATACTAAAGCTATTTGGTTATTTAAAAATCCTCACAAGTATGTTACTATTAATAGTACTTTACAACACATGTTATGTATATAGAAGTGTTTTACACAGCGAAATATTAATAATACTATTATTAATAATAACAGTAATGATGATGGTGATGATAAGGACTGAAGTCCTCGAAATGTGCTCAACATTTTTAAATCAAAGTAAATGGGACTAAAGTATCTCAATTTGACTTGTCAATAATCTAATTTACTATTATGCTGAGAATTCACACATACATGGCTGAATGTTAGATGAGAAGGGAAACGCAAAGGACAAAAGCATCATCTTGCCACTTAGCAATACTTGTAATAAATTAAAAATCACGACTTCATGCAAAAAAAAATCTGATGTGTTACACTCACATGACTTTCTCTACTCTTGTACAAACTATTTTTACAAACGCTTACTCTCCATATGCTTCATGTTAATCGAGATGTTAATCTTATTGCTAATTTTCTTGTAGGTGCAAGGGGAATATGGTAGTATTTAAGCGATAGTCAAATCCTTGAAGCACTGGTTACTATGTGGCGCATTCCATTTTCTTTGCATGTCCAGAACATAAAAAAAATGAATAACGAATTTGAGAAAAAGTATAAGTATTGAACAATTTAAGGGAATAACAAGCAATATCTTGAAAATGGTCCCAACAACAAAAAAATGTATATGACATAAATTGTGTATTTTAACGCGATCTACATTTTTTGTGTAGTAAAATTTTGTCTATCTTTTATGGTTTACCAGTTATGCAGAAGTCGTTCACAATGAAGAATACTTTTGGAGACATTCCCAGAAAATTCAAGATATACATTTCATTTGTCACGAAAATATCTTAACATATGATATTTTAATCAAAATCGTTAGAGCCATTTTTGAGAAAATTAAAATTTTCGAAAAATGTTCCATGTAAAGGGTAATCTGGGGTGGGGGAATTTTCTTAAAAACCTTTGTGTAGCATCTCTGGAAGATACTGAACCTAAATACCAAGTTTGGTGTTTATCCGACTGTTCATTTCTGAGTTATGCTGTTCACAGACACACACACGGACATGTTAGATTCAGGGGACCTCAAAACATATATTTCCGGTGAAATCTCGGAATTGAATTTTTGGGTGGAATACAATACTTCCCCTACTTACTATATGTAGTAGAGAAAGTAAAAACTGAGTCAGATAAGTAACACACAACTAGTATCTTGCCATTAGGGTAATGCAAAAATATCCATAGATGTATTTGACTCTTAGTTTGCAAACGTCATTAACAACTGGCATGAAAAATAACCATCTTTCCTACGTCTAAGAAGTATTCAACACATAAGGACAAACACAACAGCTGCTGGTCTTAAAAACATTTTCATGGTAATTTTTTGAGGATATTTTTAAATAACCAAAAAGATAATCTCACTGTGCAATAAAAAGAAAAGAAATCAAACAAGAGTTGTTTGTTGTAACCATAGCAGGGTCATACTGCATTTCTGCCATGAGCTATTTCATTGACAGAGGTCATGAGAGATTCCAAATGTCAATCATTATCTAAACATTTAATTGCACACAACTTTTGTTACTCTAGCAAACAAATATTAGATATTATTAAACACAGTGAATAGAAAGCTTCATTTACTGTTTCCATATTTACTATCATAGTTCGAAGATTGTTGTGAATAAATATTAAAAATCAATGCACTCAACACTATTTGCTTACCTAGACCTCGAGCAGCTACATCAGTTGCAACCAATATTGCCACCTTTCCACTTCGGAATTCTGTAAATAAATAAAAAAAAAACAAACAATACAAGTTTTAAAATGAATTAAAACTCCATAAAATTCAACTTGTTCTGTAATTACAAAAACCTCAGCTTTAAGGGAAGAAAGAATCCCTCTGAACTTAACGCTAAATAGATATGAAAATCCACATTGTCTTAACATCCCCATAGAACTAGTGCAAAAAAAAAAAATCAAAGAATTGGGAAGTACCACACAATGAATTACTGATATCATTCGATGTAAACTCTTTAATCCCTAGCACACCCAGTCCAAAACTAATGCAACATCTCAAAAAATACTGGAATTCATAGAGGAATATATTTAGCTCACCAACATAGTCACTGACCAAGCATACTTCACATTCCAAGGAAGATTTTACATTCAGAACTCAGGTTTAATAATGAGCATTTCAATATCACCAGTTGGCAAACCTCTTTACCAGTACCTTCCAAATTCAGATAACCAGGTCATTTGCACAAATATTTAAAACATGGCACAGATATGTTATGGCGTGTTTGCTATAGTAAATAAGAACTTAGCAAAGGAGGCTTCAAAAATCTTAAAGTTGCAAATACCCAAGATCAAATTCACCATGGAAATCAAAAAAGATAAGGCACTTTCCTTCCTAGACCTGAAGCTTATCAGAAAGAACAAAAACCTAGAATTTCAAATATTCATAAAAGTCATATAGTCATGGCCAAAGTCGTCCTCCGTGGAGGGGTACCATGCTAGCCTCTAGTTGCCGAGGTCGTGGGTTCATACCCAGCAGAGGGCAATGGACTTTTGGGCATAAAAATCCTTAGCATGGCTTCCTTTGGAAGGGAAGTAATGCCGGTGGTCCCATGTTGTAGATTTACGGCATGTAAAAAAACCTCAAACTTGATAAAAGAAACCTCTTGACAACATTTTCGGTCTTTCACATCCAATATAGAATGGGACGCTAAGGACCATAGTGGTTAAAGAGCATTTATAAATAAACTTTAAAAAAAACTCAACATAAAGGCCAATAGTTTCAACCCAGTGAACTACAAACATGCTGATGTATTCCTTTAAACAGAGTTGAGTACAAGAAAGAGTATGAACTGAACAAATACTGAAAACATCACAAAACAATAGCTTCTGAGAAAGATTAGTTAACATGAAGCCACAGGGCATTAAAAAGAGCAGAACAATTGCACACACAGTAGAAACAGAAAATAAAAGATTGAATAAATTTACATACAACCTTGGGGGATGAAAAGGTTTCAAAGAATTTTCATCTATCATAAAATACTGTATTTGCCAGCACATATGTTGCACCCCAGTTCTACACCGATGGAGCTAAGAGCACCAACGGTGTTGGATGTGCTTATGTTCATGGAACCGAACCCTACACATTCGGTTTTTATGATAGCACATCCATTTATAGTGCAGAGCTCTATGCCATATACCGTGCCATTTTGCATGTGCGCCATCGAAAATTGGGAGACTTGTCTCATTTTGAGTGATTCCATAAGTGCACTTCAGAGCCCTCGTGAGCTGTACAACTACCACCCCATTGTTCAGCGAATCCAGGATGCCCTCCATATTTTACACGCTTCTGGCGTTAATGTGGAGTGTGCTTGGATACCTAGTCATGTTGGCTTGCCGGGAATGAACTTGCAGATTTGGCAGCAACCACAGAATCCAGTGTTACAATACCTCGAGTAACATTGGAAGACTTTAGGCTTGTTGTGCAGAGAGCGGTTCTGTCGTGCTGGCACGAGGAGTGGTTAGCTCTCCGCGGAAATAAGCTTAGGGTATTTAAGGACATTTCGATAAACTAGGTAACTTCCTCTCGTGTATCTCATCGTGAGATGATGTTGGCTCGGTTATGCATTGGTCACTGCAATTTTACGCACAGTTACCTTTTTAAGGGTGACTCTGCTCCTATTTGTCCGCTTTGTGGCGAAGGTCTTTTGGTCCATCACGTGTTGCTAGAGTGTATTGCTCCAGCACATCTTCGGGACTCTCTGCAACTGCCGGACAGTCTTGCAGAGGTCTTAGCGGATGATAAGCAAGTGGTTGATAGGATTTTTACAAGGGGCACTTTATATTTTGAGCCTTGGCAACCCTGAATATTGTAGGTGCCATCTGAGGTTTCCAATGGAAAGTTTGACATTTTTTACCATAATCTACTTCAAACATTTTGTCAATAGAGCGTCATTTGTTTTGTTTACACTAACTTGAAAATTGTATGTCAACAAAAATATGGAATTAACTCGTGAAAATATTCGTGCAATGATTTATTATGATTTTCGACATGGATTATCAAGACATGAGTGCATCGATCAACTAACTAACATTTGGCGACGAAACTCCATCCTTTGCCACTGTGAAACGTTGGTATAACGAATTTAATCATGGCCGTCGTTCGTTCAATGATGAAGATCGTCCAAAATCAGTTGTTGTGACAGAAAACATTGATGCGGTGCAAAAACTAATAATGAAATCATGCGACATATTGTGAGATTGAGGCAACCCTAGGTATTAGTTCCACCAGCATATATAAAATATTGCATGATTATTTAGCCGTGAAAAAGGTTTGCTCTCGTTGGATCCCATATAATTTGACGCAATCTCAAAAAGATGCTCGTGACAATTGGTGTACAAAAATGCTCAAGAAATACAATGGCAGTGCCTCAAAAGACGTATATAAGATTGTAACAGGTAACGAATCATGGATCTATGCATATGAGCTGGAACGTAAACAGCAGTCAACTGTATGGGTGTTTCAAGATGAAGCAAATCCAACAAAAGTTGTTCGCACTCGAAGCACTTCGAAGCAAATGGTTGCCTGCTTTTTCAGCAAAACTGGCCATGTGGTAACAGTGCCTTTAGAGGAACGTAAAATGGTCAATGCTGAATGGTACACAACCATTTGTTTGCCGGAAGTCTTCGGTGAAGTAAGGAAAACTAACAAGAACCGTAGGATCATTCTTCATCAAGACAATGCGAGCGCACACAGATCTCATCTAACAACAGAGTGTTTGAAGGCTCAAAAAACCGAATTGATGGGTCATCTGCCATACAGTCCTGATTTGGCACCCAATGATTTCCTTTTGTTACCGAACATCAAGAATAAATTGCATGGACAACGATTTTCGTTGGCAGAAGAAGCTGTTGATGCCTTCAAAAACCACGTTTTGGAGGTGTCTCAAGAAGACTGGAATAAATGCTTTGATAAATGGTTCAAACGGATGCAAAAGTGTATTGATCATAAAGGAGAATATTTTGAAAAACAATAAAGCAGTTTTCAATCAGAAATTACTTTGTTTTAATTATTAGGCTCAAAATATAAATAGTGCCCCTCGTAATGTGAATTTCCAAATGCAGAAATAGTTATCTTAATAGAAGGTGTTTTATACTGATCTGTATAGTTTTATATATTTATATTTATGTATGTCTTGTGCTATATTTTTATTTATTAATTTATTTATTTATTTATTTGTGCTAGCAATCTTCTTTAGAATATGGCTATACATCAGCCCAAGCTGTTATCTTGCCATATTCTACCCATATTACACTCTTATTATAACATAAAAAATGATGATAATAATACAAATAGTAGTAAAAATAATAGTAATGATACCAAAATAATAATCTTATAGTAATAATATATAAAAATAATAATAATAATAATAATAATAATAATAATAATAATAATAATAATAATATACTAATAATAATAATATAATTACATAACTTAACATCACTTGATGAAATTAATTTACATCTCTTTTTATTGTCCATAACCATTTCTTTTTAACTTTGGACAAGTATTCTCCTACCTTTTTACTATCCTTGTTAAAAATCTTGCTTAAAGCTACTTTCCTGTCCCGTTTTAACCATTTCCCATTTATGGCTACCTTTCTCCAATGCTGTGTACCTTTACAGTCAAAAACGATATGTTCTAAATCTTCTCTTTCCCCACATATTGGGCACTGATTCTATATTGATATTTATCTCTGGCTTTTGCTTTGATTTTATTTACTTATTTATTTTATTTAGCTTTATCTCTGGCCTTTGCCATGAAATTTTCTACTCACCTTTATCTCTGGCCTTTGCCATGATCTGTTTTAGAAGGGCGCTAATGACCTAGAAGTTGAGTGCCCTTAAACAAAACAAAACCAAACCAAGCACCCCAATTTTGAGACTTTTTTGGGGGGAAAAGAAATATTTCCCACTTAACCTACTCTAATTCAAACACTTGTAGCAAATATGTGTGCATTCATCAAATATTTGATCTAAATAGGAAAAAGTGCTCACCTTTGAATCTTCATCCTCAAATCTGCAAAATTTATCCTCACGGCTAGAGGGGAGAAATTCAGAATCTGAATCTCATACAATAAACTATCCTCTGTACCATCCAGTGCATTACTGATTCCACACTTCTTGAATGATTTAATCACAGTTTCAGTTTTTATACCACCCCATTAAGCTTTGACCCACTCACAAACTTAAGAAATGTTAGGTCTCTTCCTTCTTCCTGATGGTGCAGTTTCAAAATCTAAAGATTGCATCCACCTGTTCCCCTCCTCCTCCATGTCTCTTAAATGGTTTGTTGATGCACACATCTAATGGTTGAAGTAGACCAGTTGGCCATTCTGGAATTACAGCTGAGTCTTCATTTGTCTATTTTTAACGTCTTTTGTTCTGTGAGAACCGAACTACTCTGTATTCACTCTGAGGTTGATCCGCGGCAAAACAAACCCATGTGGTCAGTGCACCGTGGTGCAACACGGTAGCAATGCGCGCAGGAAAGTAGTCCCATGCTAATAATTTGAATTTTAGAATAAATTTATCCTTAAGTAGTATAATAAATGGCTAAGGTTTTATTTAACGCTGATGTATACATAAAACAGAGCTACAAGTCCCATGATGCAATTCATATGAGTCACCTGACATCCGGGTAGGCGCAGAATATTGTTTACAGCCAGAAACCAGCAGTCCTGTTTAGTATCATGGAGGACAGTGAATTTGCTCTCGTGTTTTCATCGAATTGCATAAAGCATTAGCTGCGCAAACCATTTACTAGTTGTAAAAAAACAATAGTGTTGTCTTTATTATAAGTTAGAAATATCCAACACTTTCCGCAAAAGAAATGGTGAAATTAACTTCTGAGTTCACCGGTGTTTCGAGAATAGTGCTTGTGCAGAAAAATCTGAAACGGGAAAAGTGGTTACACCCGGAAAAAAAAAAAAGAAAAGAAATTATATGAAATACGGGATGCAAAGTCAAACTTTTCCTTCCCGTTACGTCAAGTTTGATGTCACATGGTAATTAGAACCAATCGGCATGAAGCACTAGCTCAGAGTAATAAAAGAACTATCAATCTGGTAATCCAAAGGTCTAGTTGGCATGCACTTAACGTAATGGGAATGAGATTGCTCTCCGACATTTACTTCTGCAGTAATTTAATCTCGGAGTATCATAAAGGAGTAAAATGCTTTGGAAATAGTTTACTCTTGTATGGAAGTCACCGAGTGTTGACTTCAATAGCAGTTTACTATTAATGTAGAGCTTACTCTAGGCTGGTGGATGCCACCGCAAGTCTGCAAAACATGTACTATAGCAACAAAGGTTAGTGAAAGTGGTAAGTGTAAATTCGACTCAAATAATGTTCTATAAAATGTAAGCTTTCTTTGGAAATGAAGATAATTTCTTTTAAAAATTCCTACTACAGCTACATGTACAACACTTATCTCTTAATCAGTTGGAAACAAGCTGACATGGGAGCAAACCGTTCTCCCGAAACATGTTCAAAGAAAGAACCTTTTAGTGATGTAGCGTAACAACTTCCAACTCACTTTATTTTAAATTTAAACTTAATCACTTGTTAGTATTTTACTGTCTTTAGATACTTCTCCAAGAAAACGCTGCTCTGTAGCAACTAATAAACACAATACCTTCCTATATGAGTGATACAAGTCTTGCCTGGCCCAATTATCTTTGTTCAGCATGACTTTTATTTACTTCGTTAGTAATTGGAGTTAACTAAATAATGCAGAATTCGAATACATCATTATTTCATGGGAAGAGGCCTCAACACATATTTTGAGCAGAACACGCTACATTTTTTTACAGTTGAAGAGCACTTTGAAACAGCCTTTCAAAAAACACAGTATCAATAGTTTAGCACCATTTAAATACCTACTGCATGTGTTTTACTTAAAATGAAGACAAAAACAATCACAGTAACAACACAGTTTTGTATAACCTCCATTTTCTATTCCTAGAACCATTGTTTTCCTATATTTATCATTCCAATTACATAGTCTCAAAACATTTTTCATTACAACACACGTTAATGAAACTCAATTTACTGTTCCTTGAAGTTTAATTTTCCCCACACCAATCATTCCAAAATTTAAATTCCAAAATTTTATCCTCAAAAGATCACTTTTAAACTGGAAAAACTTAAACAGTAATAAGCAATGGGCAAGTGCCTGTAGCATCAACCATGTTACTTTCATGGTTCAGTGAGTCCATACTTGCTGCTACAGCACAAAAGTTGCACTGTGTGATTTTGATAATTCATACAAGGATTGGACTAAATTTGGTGGTGGTGTCAGTTTGTTTTAATGTGTACAAAACAGAACACAATGCAGGCAAATTATTATGAGGTGAAAGACTATCCAAAAGCCAAAGCAGTACCACTTTACCTAAGCGCTCACAAACTGCACGACCATATTTTTGTTGATGCATGACATACAAGAGGCAAAAGTTTTAAATGTAAGAAGCTTGTTTCAATGAAAATCGGAACAGAACATCAATTAAAGACATTTTTCAAACAAAAAATGGAAGGGTGAGCATTCCTTAAAATAAATATATAATTTAAGAACATCTTGAATTCATTAATTAATTTTGAAGATTGAGAAGCTAGAAACAGTGATGTGTCATAATTTAAATAATGTGCCATCTAGTCAGAAAGGATCAAAGGATTTTCAAAAAATATGTCACCCTGTCTCCACAGAACCACAATATACAGAAACTACTATACAACAGAACAAAAGACCCTATCCCCAATGATAAATCAGCTGGTATATACAGTAGAATCTCGTTAGTACGTTTTTGCAGGGACCTAAGGATTTGGACATCATAGGCGGGAAAACGTGTTAACGAAAATGCAAAATCTGCAATTTAAGAACATAGGTAATAAAAGTCTAATAATTACTACGTCTCCATGGGCAATTTAAATCGATTTTGAGTACAATTTCATACTGAATACGATCCCGTTTCCATGTTAAATTCAATATGTTTAAATGGATTTGGATACACAAAGCCTGAGAATAAATAATTCAAGCTTTTTTTTTTTTGATCAACTTGGATTTTTAGGTTATGAATGTTTTTGAGAAAATAAATTGCGAATTGTGGAAGCGGCAATAGTGGTTTTGCTGTGTGTTGTATTACACACGTGATAACAATTTCTGCTAAAAAAGAAAAAATTATGAGCGTGCATCGTGTTACGAGTACAATAGACATTATCTTTGGTGTATACAAGACGATTTGAACACGGAGGTGTTTCCATGCAACAAATTTCGTTCCGGTCCTCTTCTGATCCTATTTTCCAAGAGAAAAGTTTTGTTTTAGTATTTTTCCCTTCTTTAAAAACAGTTTCAATTAATTTAGGTTTGCTAACAATCGTGTTTAAGGTTGACGGAGGAATGTTTAACTTCCGCACTATATCGACATGTTTTATATTTTGATTGTATTACATCAAGGATTTTCAGTTTTTCACTGTTGGTTATTTACCTACTACACTTTCTTTTTTTCATTGTAAATGAAAAGTTAAAATACAATCTACGGTTGTTTGGTCATCACTCAACATTAGAAACTATCGTTAGCGTTTACCGCTTTACCACGCCAAGGTAAAGCATTCTCTATCCCGCCCACAGAAATCGTCTCACACAAATATTTAAATGCATGTATGTGATTGGCTGCCGATATCCACCCGTGACCAAGGATTGACCAAAGTAGCAAATGAGGACGTCAAACTATGAACGTGTTAAATGCCTACATCCACTGTACCCATCAAGGATTGGCCAAAACAGCGAATGAGGACGTCAAACTTCAAACGTAGTAAGCGGGACCGGGAAAACGCACTAAGCAAACATTATTTATTATATTTGGTGATTTGGTACCGGGACTTTTATAATTCAACGTAATACACGGGAAAACGTGTTAATGAGGAACGTGCTAACGAGATTCCACTGTATATCAAATAGTTTGTAATGACTGTAACCTAGTATACTATGAGGAACCAAAAGAAATCTTGAAATAAGACTTAAAGAGCATATGAGATGCATTTACCAAAAACAGACGGATAAATCAGCATTAGCACATCATTTCTGGTCTTCAAACCATGAAATCACTCCAAACATAATTAAAACCGATCAACAGCAGCAATGAATTGGACATCTGGGAAAAAATACATATCGTCAAACCAGGAATCACCTAATGAATTTCGAACTACCGCCACCCAGCAGCCTTTGGAGGTTCATCAATCCAGCACCAGAGAACACCACTAGCCACACACATTCCCCAGACAATAACCAGCAAAATCAGTTGAAAACATGCTGACGATGGGAGCAAACTGTCTCTCGAAACGTGTTCAAGTAAGAACATTTTAGTGATGTACTCTCAGTGATGATGATTCAACTCTCTTTATTTTAAATTATGACACATCATTGTTTACTAACTTCTCAATCTTCAAAATTAATTAACTTCATAATAACCTTTTTATGATTCTCCCCTGATATTAACACATTACTACTCTTAACCAATGAGCCTGTTCCATTTCCATATTTTCAGATGTTGATCTGAATTAATACTTCAATGCTCTAACCGTTATTCTCCTAAACCAACTCAACTTACCATTCAGCACATAGTCTCTCTCTTGTTGAGATTTGTCGCCATGGATACTCTTTGCTGGCCATCTGTTGGAAATGAAACAAAGCAATGATTGTGTACATGGTGATATGATAGGTGTTATAAATCAACCCACTTTTAGCTACAAACATATCATCTGTATAAATTAGAATAAAATAGCTACATAAAACAGCTAAAAACATGGTATTGATATTATATTGTGATTACAGGAATTATTTATACACATGGCCTGTTTCACCATTAAATGTTAAATTTTAACAGAATGTTAAAGTGATTAAATACTGAAGTTAATGTAAGTTCTGTTTATCATTGAATAATGTTAGCTGTAAGACTGTGTTAAACTTTGTGTGAAATTAACATCACCTTACCTTTGTGTTAAGGCATTTAACAAATGTAGGTTTTTCGTTCTTTATTTAACTCCTGCATTATTTATGAGTGATAGTAATGTGCAATGTAAGCAATAATCTTGTTATAAATATTGTTTGAAGTTCAAAAATGGCTGCTGTTGATGCAGAGTTGCTGTTTTTGGCATTTTTAATACCATTTCTACCCGAAGAAGAGCCATGCATCATGATTATTTTGAAATACTACAAGCACAGGAATTTTTCAAGTGATATAGGCTGTCCAAAGGGGTGATAAGCAGGGGTGTAAGATAAATATCAGAGGTCAGAATACTATCAATGTAAAACATGCCTTTTCCTCCTTGCTAAAAGTGTTCATCACTCTAAGGATTGCTTGCAAAAGCAATGCACTGTTTGTGTCGTCAAACAGTGTTCAGTTAAAGCAGTAGTGATGCCTAATAATAACAAGATGGACAAAAAATGTTACATGTTAACACTTTTTACTGATTTGTGTTCATTAATCAATGTAATTATATTTCTTTATTTGTTCATAATGATCGTTTTAATCTGTATAAACGTCTGGTATATTGAGGAAAGAGAAAATTAAAAAATTAAAAATCCACAAGGCCAACATTGTTACAATGTGTCAATAAGGAAAATTTTATATCCAGCATATAGTAGACACAGCAATACATAATGGGTACAACAAAGCAACTATTGACAAAAAAATTGCAAAATTCAAACGACAGATGCACATCAGAAACACAACTAATCTCAGCCAGCAAGATAAAGAACTAAAGTTCAAGAAATTCACATACCACCCAGGAACATTTCACAAATTTAAGAAGATTTTCATGAAACATAACATCAGCCTAGCTCCACAGAACAAATTTAACATAGAGAAATTACTTTGTAACAAGTTAAAAGACCCCATTCCACAAGACAAAAAAGCTGGAATCTATAAAATCAATTGTTCAGATTGCAATAAAGTATACATTGGTAAGACAAAAAGAAACTTAGAAACTAGGCTAAAGGAGCACATGAGATGTATTAAATACAAACAAATGGACAAATCTGCAGTTTCACACCATTTTTGGATCACTAATCACAACATCAAACCCAATATTACATTAGTCAAACCAGCCAAATTTGCAGCCGAATTAGATGCATGGGAGAAGATCACCATTCTAAAACACAACACACATCTAATGAATTTTGATTTGCCGCCACCAAATCCTCTCTGGAAGTACATTTCTCCACCACAAGATGCCACCACAGGATCCAGTCCAAAAAACGGAAACACCAACAACACGGGCCAGTCGAGTTAACTTCTGAGGATGGGAACAACGGTTTCCCGAAACATGTTAAGTGAGTAAACTTAAGTGATGTTAGTGTTACAATTTCGACTCACCTTTAAATAAATTTATATCTCTTGTTTATAGCCAGGAAAAATAACAAACAAGAATGGTTAATGATATAAAGACGAAGACATCTATATAAGCTTATTCTCCATGGAGGAGCCTTTTTCATCCCTTTCTATCAGTATCGTGAAGTTTTATTTATGGACGCTCTTAACTGCTATGGTCCTTAACGTCCCATTCTATAGTGGGTGTGAAAGACCGGTAATTTTGCTCAGAGGCCTCTTTATCAGACTTGAGGTTCTTTTACATGCTGTAAAGGTATCCTGCAGGGATAATCACTCTTCAATATTGTGTCATTGGGGGGGATATGGCGTTACTGACGCTAAGACTTGGCGTGGCTTCATTCTGTGACTAGGCTTCGCGTGAGTTAGACGGATAACTGGCGTCCTCGCCCGGCAGACACATGGGGTAAGACATCATTTTATAATAAATCTACCAGCTATCCATTCTCTTGCCGTTTTAATTATGATAGTGTAGAGTTCCTTGCCTCTCCCTTCAGCCAGAAATTATGTTGGTGTATTAATTATTTAGAGAGATAACTTAGCTGCGTCCCTTGTCGATGCCTTGAGTTTAAAGTTCTTTGTTTGTTCAACGATCCCTCTCATAAGCGAGTAGCTCTCCTCTGAAGTTAAATAATAAATAAATGTGAGGCATACGACAATATTTCAGACAGACGTTATAACAAGTCGGTGTGTTTTAATATGTTCAGTTAAATTGACCACATAGTTATTGTTGTGGAGATTTAATATTTTAAAATAAAATACAAACTTTCTGAACAAAGTAGATTCATTCTATACTACTTTCCCTGCACTATGCCTAAGAAGAATAAGAGTACTCATAGCTGAAGCAAATTAAAAAATAATTTGCAATCCACAATGCAGCAAGGGATAGCGACATGGACTTGAACCTAGAACCCAGAGCACACACATCCACATATATGGAAACCGCTGCACAGTTAAACATCTTCTAAAAGTTGTCTAAGTTTTGCATTGCTAAATCCATGTCTATACCCCCGCCGCTGTAACGTTGCACTCGACAGCTAGCGTTTAAGTTGGTACACTCGCGAAAAAACAGATGAAAAGCTTCAACCGTTTGACTTCCTAAGCCAATCACAAGGCAGCATTCCGGATGGTCGATGACAAAGTGGAACCGGATCTAGAATTGGCTCTGTTGCCGGATGTAACTATTCCCAACCACGTGCTTCAGTTTGTGAATCTCTAGCACGAGCGTCGAGTTGTTCTTTGCAAGCTACATATTGTTCATTGTTATTTATATTTGTGGTTATTGTTTGATAGTTTTGTTATTGTTCGTTTATACATATATATATTTCATTCATATTATTTATTTAAACAAAACTTAAGTGTGACAATGTCTGAAAAACGACGCTGATCGCTGAGTGATATTCACGAACTGAAAATCCTTTGCGCCGAGATGTGCCACTTAATGTCAGGCATTGGAACTATTAAGGAGAACCCGGGAATTCTTTGAACATGAAGAGTACGTGAAAGTTCATGGGCATCCCTCTACTCCTGCTGATAAAGCCATACTACGAACTGCAGCAACTCTTGAACTAAGCACGAGAACTGTTATTCACAAGGGAGTGAAACTCCAAGAGAAAGAGGACAAAATTCCTGAACCATATGGAACGCAACAGATATTTCTATCAACTCCAGGGAAAAAAAGAAAGCAGCCTCGTCCAGTCACAAATCTTGATGCTTTCCAATTAGACGCCATACGTAAACACATTTATGCCTATTATCATAGAAGGGAGTAGCCGACCATACCAAAGCTGCTTATATCGCTTATTTTCAATTAACAATAAGAATACGAAATAGTTATTATTCATTGACGCTCGCTACTTAGTACACTTTTTGTATGCGGCTTACACACGATAGAAAGCAGAACAATCAGCTGTTGTTGTTTACTAGCCATTCTGGCAACATCGCAACCACAATGTAGCCAACCTTACGCGAAGCCACACGAACTGTCAAGTGCAAAGATACAGCAGCGGGGGTATAGACAATGTTTAGCTAAACAGCATATTTAAAAAGCCATCTAGCCCGAAAATGGATATGGCAGCACCACATTTTTGAAGCTGTCGTATTTGGGCACCACAGTGTGGTGGTTCTTGGAAGTAGTGGAAGAAAGCTTGGGAAATTTTGTCAGTCGTTTTTCTACTAGCAGTGTAGAAAGCAAAATTCCAATTCCACATGCTTTAATGAACCTGAAAAAATCTGATATGATTGTGATTATTTACTGCCAAAATCCAAATGCACAAAAATCAGGGCTTGGTAGCAAGCACATTGGTTTCACGAATTGCTACAATGAATCTTCAGCATTGTCTGTTGATGCTGCCACACTAACATTAGCATCTAATTCACACATTCCTTGGTCATACACTCAGTTCTATTCACTTGAATGCCTACATTGTTAAAATATGTTATTAAATCTCCTGTAAACACATTTACATCAACATATTCTCAATATTTCTGGTAACAATGTTTGAACTGATTCATAAAGCCTATGTTTTATGGATATGCATAAGAAATATTCCTGAAGCTCATCACACAAAGTACCCAAAACCTAGAGTAGTTGCACTTCAGTACTAACATCAGGACCGTATGAACATTGTTTTATGGTGAGGCCATGGATTGTGCATATGTGTGTTCCGCACACTGTCTATTAAACTGGGGGTTTTTCATTCTACAACCCCTGCACTGCTTTGGATGAAATTTCCATTCACACGCTTAAGTTCTTCTAGCGTAATGTTCATAATTTCTGTTCTTACATTGTCCTTAAGTTCGTCTTTGATTGGGAATTGTTCCTATAAACTTAATTTTTTTAGGGTTCCCCACAAATAGATGCACCAATTTCATCAACTTTTTCCTCTGTTAGAACATTTCATGTTCGCTTCTTAGGTTTAACATTTAGCAATCCTGTTACCCTAACTATCAACCAGACATCTCAGTGTCTCTACCCAGAACTGGATAAGCAGAAAATTTCTCTTTAAATTATCTGCACAACTGTCTTCATGATTCAGTTTTTACGTATGCATCGTACATAAAATTCTTTATTCAATCACGAATTTGTCAGAGGCATTGCAATGGACTAATAACAAGACATTAACTCTTAAGCAAATCACACAACACAGATGTCTTGAATAAACTTTCAGCTTTGAGATCCACAAACTTTCTTTACAGCACTAACTCAAAGCAGCAACTGAAAGAGATAACTTTGAACATGTCATGCACTGCATCTGCATATTGGAAAAATATGAGGTCACTGCAGTAAACTGTGCGATGCATATAGCCAGTCTGTGGTCTTACCTTAAAATGATCGCATTGTAGATGCATGCTCCATATATGTGCAGCAATGAGCAATCTCACCTGTATTCTAAACAGCGCTACTATTTAAAACAGTATTGTAAATCAAACAAATTACAGTTCATAATAACCTCCACAATTAGGTATGTTTTCACAACATGAAATATCATAAGTGGTTCAGTAATTTATAACTTATCACAGAGAAAAAGCCTGAGTCAGTCCTTGTTTGCTTTCTCTAACGCGTACATAGTAGGTACAGAACGTACTGCTTTCCACCCAAAAAATTTGATGCACAGATTTCATCAGAAATACATGTTTAAATCCAAAAAATGCATTTCTAGGGAAAAGGGAGGGAGGGAGGGAGGGAGAGAGAGGGAGGGAGGGAGAGAGAGTGAGTGAGTGTGCATGTGTGTGCAGCAAAACTCAACTGCCGTTTTGCAGTTGGCTTTTTTTTTAATAACTCCTTTATACCTAGTAACTGCTTTTCGAATACTAAAAAATGGATTCCTCTGCACCTAGAATTTTCATTTGACCTTTGCAATTCTAACTTCAAACAATGAAGATAATCACATGGCATTTGTCCATTTACGTAACTAGTATGCTACTAGCACAGGGTGTGCTGCAATGCAAAATGCACAAAAGTGCATTGTAGCACCATGATTTCAGTCACTGCCTTTTCAAAAGCTATTGTCAGCAGTTGCATTTAACGTTAACATAATGTTAACAATATGTCAAAATTTTAACATGTTAGTAAACACAATGTTAGAATATTTATAGCATCAGTTGGTGAAAACAGCAAACAGTATTTCTAATGCATTAACACAATCATTTTTAACAGTATATAATCATTTTTAACAGTATATAAGAATATCTCAGCAATTACAGTAGACACGTCACTTATGAAATACTCAAAATTAATTTTTAATCACTTTAGCCTCACTTCTCCATCCTCACCTATACCCTCCTTTGACTTGTAGACTGCACTTCCTGGCAGAATGTACTGTGTGATCATTTTCATATGGGACATAAAATTTAACAAACTGTTAATACTCTTATTGGAATTGAGCTGAACACTCGTTGATTCACTGTGTATGATTCCATCATAATTGCACAACATTAACAAACTGTGTTTATTTTTATGTTTAAACAGCTTTTCCCAAATGATTTCGAGGTTTCCATAACCCTTTTAAAAGCTTTGGCTTTTTCATTTTAACTGACAATCTGGATCAAAAATGTTCTGTTATTGCTGATTTATTAGTCCATAGCAGTATGTAGCTGAGCATTTCTATTCATACATCAACTGAACATAAAAAAAAAAAAAAAAAAATCAAAAGTTTAAAAGTCCTTCAAATCATTTAAACACTCTGTTTGAGAAAAACCACTTATACAAAAAATGAACACATGACGACAATCTCTGAAACATTTCCTGTGAAGTTCTTGAAAGAAAAAGAAGTTCGGGTGATTAAAAATTCATTCTGAATACTTAACATGCAAACCCCATTCACAATGAAAATTAACCACAAGAATAGTGTAACATTAAAAGATCGATGCTGTGTTGTAATGGAACATTCACAATGAATCACGTAAACATAAAGATAAACATTGAATTAAGACATAAACTAGCCCATTAGAGAGAGAGATTCTCATCACGTCATCATTCTGCCATCTCCCATCAGATTTTCCGTCACCAAGTGTTGATGTTAACACACTTTCTGTGCAAGATTACCGGTCAGGGTTATAGATTTTATAGATACTCCACTGGGGTATCTATAAAATTCACAGCAAAACAAATTGTTACTGATTGTTACGATGATGCAAGTCTATGTCTTAGTTTTATGTCATTATGTTAATGCTTAATTTTCATTATAATTGGCCCCTAATAGTTAACACACACGCTTTTGAAAATATCCAATTTTAACATCCCTTAGCACAGATGGTGAATAAAATCAATCAAATAAATGCTCTTCCAAGTGTGGTTCCATAGAGTTGAATTGCCCAACATTTATCTTCTCAGGATAAAAAAAAAACCTTATCCAGGCATTTCATCTCAAACAAGATACAAACTCAGACCCTCCAGAACAGAAGGCAAACATTCTCCCTACATCAAAAATGGCCTGTATATCTGCCTACTTTTACTATTGAAATATTGCACTTCAAAAGGTGTACAGAATATTTTAATACATCTGCACATACCTAAGCCTCAAAGCTATAATAATTATTTTAAAAAGTTTATTATAGTAAAAATCTGAACACAACAAACTACTTACCCATATCTACTAATGCTTCTACAAATATCATCTACTTTTCGCTTTGTCTCCACAAATATAATTGTTTTGTTTTCTTCTTCCTGTGATATTTCCTCCAGTAGTTTCAAAAGTCTGAAAACATCCAAGACAATTACTATGAAGCTGTGTATATAATGCATATTAGACTCCATTTAGCAGTTATATATATAACATTCTCCCACCTAAAACTACCCTTTAACATGGAAAATAATACATTATTTTTTAACAGTTTTGTTTATAATATATGTTTGAAATGTTAACATAGGTATATTTTTCTGTTAACAGACCCTGAAGTCCTCTTACTGAGTTTTTATATAACTGGGAAGCAATAACAGCAAGATAGAAAATGTTGGGTTTATTAACCTATTTTGATGCAGTAATTTGTATCATAAATTACCTAAATGTAAATAATGATTGTAATATGAATATGCATTTTTATGTGACATTGATTTCAGATGTTTATAAATTGTAATTATTATTGGGAAATAAGTTTATACGGCTTTACTGAAACTGTCAATAATAGCGCAATAATGCAGAGAGGGGGGTGAGCTGTTTATCATTATTGGGAACGAGGAAGTTACGTAATGTTTGGCGCGTTTTCGGTAGAAACTTCTGGAATGTTTCCCTAAAAGCAATATGTATTCGTGGTTTTCATTGGATATTAAGATAGACGCTAATGTTGGCGCGTTTTATTAGCCAATTTCAGTTCATTTATAATCTTTAGGCGTATCTGATTGCAGGATTATAAATAGAAGTCAAGTTAGAGGTAAAGTCAGTCAGTCCTTCAGTTCGCCGAAAGCATTCATACATTACACGTCGTATTCAGGCCAGTTCATCAAAATTCTCAATACATTACACGTTGTCGTCAGTTTGTCAGTTCGTCACAAGTTACGCGCAGCAGAATTATGAAAGATCTAAAGTATTATAAAGTTAATTACACACAAAGTTGAAATACGTGAATTAAAAGTGATCAGTAAGAAGTATTATAACAGTTTCAGTTTGGCGAGTATCCAGATCAATATGTAAAAGTGATAGTGAACGTGTTCGGCAATAAAAATTATAAAACAAATTTCTTCATCAGTGTAATTTTTGGATAAAAGATTCCTTTCCGTTTCACAACCTGTATAGAGATACATGTTCGACCCAAGATAAGATAATAGCTAGCCGGAGGACAATATACAAAACTTAAAATTCTTTCGAACACTAACTGATGCAAATTGCTAACACAAGATGGCTTCAACACTGATGTAAACAAACATTTGTAAGTAATACCGTTGCAAATTGGCTCACATACGTGGGGAAGTTAAAATTATGTAACCAAACAAAACAAAAGCAGCACAATATAAGATCTTCAAGTTTTTCTAATTACGTAAAAACATATTACGTAAGCACCATCTGCATCAAATTGGCTCCACAACGTGGGGCTCGACAACAAAAATAAATTACGTAAACATTACGTAAGCTATGTTACTTACAATTTGCATATTATTTCGATAGCCTATTGGCTACCTCGGAAATCTGATTTAAATCCCTGAACAGCTGTGAGAGTATGTTGTAAAGCTTCAAAATTCATATATCAACCAATATACTCTATTTCCTATTCGCTTCTTTCTCCATTTTTTTTCTTTCATGTCTATGGGTGGAACATGCATAAAAAAAAGTGGGCAAATGTTTTAGCTTGTATTCTCAATGGCATATCCCCAGCTGGTCAACCTCTAAATTATACTCCGGCCGTGTTACACTTTGAAGCAGCTAATGAGCGACACTGGTTATAAAATCTGTGTAAATGGTCTTCTTAGCAGTTATCTTGTGAAACACAACGAACAAATGGAATATGCACATGACAAGCTGTCACCTGATCTTACAAACTGACACCTCTTATTCACCTCTGGTATTTAAGGACTTACTTTGGTATCTTTACCTCCTCTTTGGGTGACTGACATTTCCTTCTCAGCTCATCTGTTGCTGTAATGTCAGCAGTTTCATGTTTTGTTGATAGGAAATAAACATCTTTGTTATCTATTTAAAGGTGAGTTGGAATTGTTACACTAACATCACTTAAGTTTACTCACTTAACATGTTTCAGGAAATGGTTGTTCCCATCCTCAGAAGCTGCTGCTAATAATAATAATAATAATAATAATAATAATAATAATAATAATAATAATAATAATAATAATAATAATAATAATAATAATAATAATAATAATAATAATAATAATAATAATTTATTTCATCCAGTTTATCATACTTCTGATTTTGGACATGTCAAAACAGTTACATCTTTACAAATCCTTTAAATCATACAGACATTTGTTTATTAGATACACCCTCAATTTCCTTTTGAATTGCTGTTTAGAAACATCAACTACAGATTTGATTTCCAGTGGTAATTTATTAAATAACGTGATTCCAGAAATATATAAATCCTTTAAAGATACACTTTTTTTTACACTATGCCTAAAGTAGTCCAAATTTCCTCTTGTATTATGTTCATGGATTTGGTTGTTTTTAATTGGTTTGTACTTATCTATTACATACATTATTGTTCTATATGCATAGAGCGACTGTTGGATTAGCTTCTGAGGATGGGAACAACCGTTTTCCGAAACATGTTAAGTGAGTAAACTTAAGTGATGTTAGTGTAACAACTCCGACTCACCTTTAAATAAATTCAATACACATCACTGTTTCTAGCTTCTTTTCAAATATCAACATAATCTTTGTTATCATTTAATTCACACACAGCACACTCATTGCAGACCTCAATTCACACTCTCCACATTTCACTTTAAGAGATTAATCAGGCAACAGATCCTTCATAATTGTTCTCACAGTACCAACAGCATGAGTTTTTCTGTTTATTAGTGCATATCCTTTGAATGCCATGTTAGTTAAAAATGCAAATATATGTAATTTTATTGGCCAGCACACACTTGTGAGCTGTGCTTACCATGCAATTTAAATGCCATTACTAACTTTTGCAAGTACAGCTTGTAATATGACTAAAATGGGTTATTAAAATACAGAATGTGTGTCAGTCCTCCCAACCCCCATAGAATTAGCAATTTCTTAGATATTTGCTATTCATTTGAATTTTCCATTATTTAAATAATTTGCTAACTTTTCATTATTTTCATTACCTATAAGGCATAATTTTATCATTTCTTTTCAACAAACTTCAATTCTTAATGCAAAATGTGAATAAGAATTTTCTTTTTGATAAGTTTAACATTCTTGACTGGTTTGGTGATATCAGTTGATGAATAAGGGAAAAAAATCCTAGCCTTATCCAAGTAACTCATGCCAACAGAGTTGAACGTGGACCCTTCAAATTATGAGGTAGATGCACTATCCCCAAATCATGGAGTTGGGCTATGGATACATTTTATGCTTTGCTTTACTTCCTTAACCCATTTGCATCAATTGACGACCAGAGCTTGCATGCACTTTTTTGGCATATGAATTGTATGACAAGCTCAGCTCGCAATGCTCTACATAACTACATGTAGCTTAGGTTCTTTCACACAGATATCATTTGTATGCATTTCAAATGAAGTGCTGACATGTGATGTTTGTATTTCCCACAGTAGTACCTCACCAACTGTTTCAATCAAGGAAAAATAATTTTACTCTTCCTGTCACAAATGAAATTAGGGCCTATATTGTTATTTTGATGTCTCGAGTGCAAAAATACGTATTTAATTGTACTGGAGCAAAAGCCGATGCCTTGACACCCCAATTGTAAGTAAAAAACATGCCGTTGCTGTTCATTTAGAGGATTGTTTTGAGGTCTATCACACACAAAAGCACTAGGACAACAATACTGGTGAGTTAATGCTTTTTAATATTGTGCAACTATTGATTGATTTTGAATGACTTTTTTAAGCATTATAAGCTGTTACCACTCTCACTGCTAGGGGATTTAAATCTGATTTCTTGGTTAGTTGAGTTTAAATGACACAATTCGGTTAAAGACAAATAAAACGCTATAGTAGTATTAAAGATTACAAATTGGGCTGTTTGAAGAATGTGAGATGTGTCACTTTTGGCTAGATTTAACTACCCAGTTAAGCTTTTCTTCCAATCTCCCTTGACTGAAATTTTGTTTCCACGACCCCTATGATAATAAAGCATTCAAGGCCTAGGGTATCATTTCTTTTATCTCTTACATTTTCTCCATTAAAATTAAAAACTATAATGTTGGCTCCTCAAGACATTACTAGCATCCCACAAATGGTAAATGAAGAGGTCAGTGGACAAATCTCCTCCTGGCTAGGTTTAGTGGACATGCTAACCAAAGGTGAGTATGGTCCTACATTCATATTAAGGGCTTTGCGCAGATGATGTTGACAAAATGTAAAATCTGTTGCCTACATTAAAATGTTTACAATTTGCTCAAAATTAACTGGCACATAAAATAAAGATATTGTTAAAGTATGTTCACTCATTTCTGCAAACTTTTTAATACCAAGTAAATAGAAGAATAAGCCTTTGTAAGAATGGTTTGTAGAAGAGTGTGTAGAGAAATTCATGTGGACTTACTTTGCTTCCTTTTCATACTCCTGGCAAACGTCAATGATCTGCAGAATGTTATGATTAGCTGCTAACTGAAGAGATCCAATATTTATCTGTATATAATCATTAAGGAATTCCTCTGCCAAATTTCTTACTTCCTTGGGCCACGTTGCAGACCACATAAGAACTTGTCGGTCAGGCTGCAATTAGAGAGACACGAGAAGTTTATTAACCTCCGAGGACAATAACTATTTCCAACCTTACTTCTCTGTATAATATTCTATTATTCCTTACTTCTCAGCTTAAAAAGTGAACAGTATACAGAATTTACACTTCTGCTAAATTGGATGTAAATTTTATTGTTATGAACACTCAAAAGTTTTAAGATTGAAAATGCAATTGGAGACATGGTTTTAGTCCATTATGTCTTTGGCAGTGCCTAACCAGACACTATGTAGTTCATTCAGATTGTGATTGCAGTCATATGTTGTTTTTAGAGCAAGAACTATTAAAACTGGTATGAACAATCATGAGCTAACTTATGCTAAGGAAGAAGCATGGTTCAACACTGGCATGCACAGCTCATGGGTCCTGTAAGTTTAAAAGCTTGAGAAAGTCCTCTACGTGTTTGTGTTTTACTATTGCAAATATGCCATCAATGTATCTGTACCAAACTTTGAACATATAGGGGAACGCTTTGGTGATTAGTATTTCAAGTTGTCTCATAAATAAATTTGCCAGGTAAGGAGATAGGGGGCTTCCCATAGTCAAACCTTTTTCCTGTTGGTTGAAATTCCATTCAAAAATGAAAAAGGAATGGTTTAGGCAGATCTGGTGAGGTGTAGATATTCTTCACACTGTTCAGCAGGGATGTTGGTGGAGACTAACCATTTTCTCAGAAATGTGACCAGATTGTCTATGGAAATGCTTGGAAATAGGTTTTGGACGTCGAATGAAACAAATGTGTCCTGGGGGTCCAATTCGATCGACTGCAGTTTTTCCATCAGCTCAAGGGAGCTTTTGATGCTGTGGCTTTCGAATTGTGGCAATGCTTCAAACTGGTGAAGCAACCAGCTGGCAAGGCGATAGGAAGGGTTGTTTATATCTGCCTCATGTCATTGCTGGGCTTGTGGATTTTAAAGTTGGCGAAGTTACTACGGTGTGTGCCCAGGCCTTTTTATGTGGCATTTTGCTCAATATTTCCGTGCATTTGTTGTCGAGTTGTTTACTCTCTCAAGAGCTTCACATGCTAGGAGGACCATTTCTCCAGGCCCACCAACTTTTAGAACACCAACAACATTTGCAACATAATTCCCATCCACATCAGTGGTTTCATCTATGGATAACCAGGCCTTTTGTTCAGCAACACTAATTCATATTTTGTTGAGCACCTCTGGGTAGCACACAAATAAATAGCTTTTTTTCAATGTAGATTCATCTGGAACTGGATGTGTTTTGTACTTCAAGAACTGTCTGCAAAGATTCTCCAGCTTCTCCAATTGGATATCACATGACATCATCTCACGTAAGTCCTTGAAGAATGATTGCACAGTTGAAGATGGACCAGTCTGCTCAAATAACAGCATTTGCCTCCTGTAATTTTTAGCTCTTCTCTTCACATAGCTGCTGTGTTTAGCATATTAGTGTTATTGCACTTTAAAGCATTTTTCTGCACTAACTTTAATTTCACATAGTTTACAAAATATTATTTCCCCGTCGGTGCTGAAGAACTTCTATCCAAAAATCACGAAAAAAAACCTCCCAACTTTATGCTGTTGGAGCACTTTACTTTCGGCATGTTGAACCAGATTGAGTTTGTATTCAAACTGAATAGTGTGGCCACACGTACGATGTATATCACATCGGAAGCTGCCTTTGTTGACTTACAAAGCATTTTGTCAACCCCACAAAACTACATCTTACGTCAGCAAACTGACTAGTGTGTTATGCTGCTTGTTTACTACAAAGCTTCATTTATCAGTAAAGCTTTGTAGTAATTGTTGTGTTTATTTATGACAATATCACCTGAAATATTGTCATGTGAGCAACATTTTCATGTTTTTATTCTTTTGACCTTAAAGATACGACAAATATGTGTGTTTTTGGCAAAAGTTAGCCAAAATATGACCTATTATAGGAAAAGTTGGCTGAAATATGAACTTTTACTAAAAAAAGGTGTGAATATGTCTTTGCATGCATAATAAAAATACATTTTTCTACACTACAATACCTGAATTCATGTACAAATTGTAGTAAAATTAACCCTAAAGTTCAGGGAAAAAATATGTTTTGTCATTAAAATCCAGGCCCTAGTCTTTACATATTGCGTATTAGTACATTTTTGCTTCAATTTCAAACTGTTGTCCAGAAACAAACTACGCAGTATCTGCTGCATTAAGTTCTTTGTTCTCCAAGCAATAAGTTTACATCTATCAAAAGTACCAATAAATGCATAGCCACTTTCTGAGATTTGGCAACCTGATATTTTCATGCAGTGATACAGTATTGGTTAAACCCACAGGTTAAATCTAATGCATTTCCATTTTTGATTTCGTTTGAATTGAATACTTCGTTTTCACATGGTTTCCATTGTTAAACACAGGAAAATAGTTAAAGCTATTAAAGTTTGCATTTTGCATTTTTGTTGATCGGTGATGAAAGAGTTGTTTGTTAACTTTGACAACATAATGGAGGTGAAGAAAAGGAAGCAGCTTTCAATAGAACAGAAAGTTGAGCTGATAAAGATGGTAGAAAACGGAATGAAGCAGATCAAAGTTGCATGTGTGTTTAACATTAAAACCACCTCTCTTTCGACAATACTTCATGAAAAAGAGAAAATACGAAAGGCATACGAAAGGCCAATGATTTGCTCCGATAGAAAGAAGATTCGTGTTGGTGATTTCCAAGTGGAAGCAGCAGTGGACATGTGATTCAAGGATGTTAGGGTCAAAGGTGTAACAGTTTCTGGATCAGTGCCTAAAGCAAAGGAGTTTGCAACATAATTGGATGTCAAAGACTTCCAAGCAAGTACTGGTTTGTTTTTTCGTTTTCGGGAGAGATATGGCATTTCCTGGCAAACCATCAATGGAGACGCAAGAGATGTCGATGTAGAAGCTGCCCAGGAATGGAAAGAAACGTATTTGAAGGATGTAATCGTAAATTATAAGCCAGAAGACATTTTCAGTGCAGATGAAATCGCATTTTTTAATAAAATTCTGCCAAATAAAACAATGGCTTACGAGGATAAGCATCATTACTGTAGTGATGGTAAGCAGTCAAAACAGAGACTGACAGGATTATTATTGCAATGCCACAGGTACAAGGAAGCTGAAGCCATTCATAATAGAGCACTTTGCTAAGCCATGGTGTCTTAAAGGTGTTGCATCTCTGCCTGTGAAACATATGGCCAACAGCAAAACATGATTCACAGACTGGTTCACTGAGGTGTATAAAGAGATGGGCAGAGTTAAGATGAAAATTCTCATCATAGACAGCTGCTCTACACACTAAAGGACTACAAGTTATAAAACATCAGGCTTGAATTCCTACTTGCTAATTGCACATTGATGTTACAGACACTAGACCAAGAATCATCCAGAATGTCGAAGTGCACTTTCACACACATCTGGTGCAACGTGTACTTTATCAATATAAAACTTAAGGTGCCTACCAACGCCAATATTCTGCATGGTATCCAGATGATAGCAGGGCCCTGGTGAAATGTGAAAGCAACTATAGGTATAAATTGATGGGGAAAAGCTGGCATTCTGAATTTTCAGCCAGTTACAGCACCAGATGACATCTCTGAAGTCTCTTGCAAGATGTGGGAAGAAGTTGCGAAGGAACTGGATCTGCCATCTTTGTTAACCTTTGAAGAATGTGATTCTATGGATGCTACGGCAGAGACAACACATCTTACAGAGAAGGAAATAGTTGAGTCTTTGACTGTAGCAGCCTCTCAAGACACAATGATATTGAAGAGGAAGAATTTGAAACTGCAGCTGAAAGTGTCTCCCACTGATGCAATGAAGCATTTATAGCAGTTAAGCTGATATGTGGGGAAAACTGACAAGGTGCCAGAAAACATTCTGAAGTTGCTTAAAGTCAAAACAAACCAAAATCAATAATTTCTTCAAGATTTGCATGTAAAGTGGAAAATGTCATGATTTGGTGATGTATTGTGTCAATATATGGGAGGGGGGGAAGTGCACATACAAGAACTTAATAGGGCCACAATGATAGAATTAAAGGTATGCAACTATGCATTATAATGTTCTAATTTTTCTTGTTTTGGCAAATCTGCCAATTATAAGTCAGATTCCAATAAATTTTTGTATTTGCTAAATTGCTTTTCAGTATAACATACTTTTCAGAATAAAGTATAAATCTTATGATTTTCAAAAGTACTTTTTACCAAGATTCTAGTGTAGTTTTTTTTTTTTTTTTCCTTTCTTTAGTTGTGTGCTCTTTTTATATGTATATATTCTTTTGTATTTTGCTTACCACTTCAATTGTAAAGAGCATACCCTAACAAGAGCAGTATGCTTATTGGGACCTTCTTTGTAATCTTTCAAATCTTTAAATAGGATGCTTTTGGATTTTTAAACCAGGGCCATTTCTTAAAAAAATAAATAAAACAAATAAATAAAATAAAAAAACTGTCTTTTTATTCAGTGTGTGCATCTAAATGTGTTTGATCTACTTTAACGCTGAAACAAAAAGTGAACTTTATTTCTTTTACTTTAAACAACTAATTTATTAGCACAACCAACAAGATTACTGTTGTACTGGAAGTGTTCCTTAGAACTTTTATGACCTTATATATGCAGTCTTCATTTATTTGTACGCAAATCATACTCACTCTTATCTGCTCAATAATTTTGCGAATCTGGGGTTCAAAACCCATATCCAACATTCTGTCAGCTTCATCTAAAACAAGATAAGTACAGCGCCTCAAGTTTGTGGTGCCCCTCTCCAAGAAATCTATCAATCGACCAGGAGTGGCTATAACAATTTCCACTCCACGTTCCAAGTCCCGTGCCTGAAACAGAAAACAACAGTGGTTTATTCAAATCATGGAGTGTCATCAGGTTTAAACTAATACATTACTGAACCACTGTGGCACATTACCTGTGGGCCTTTTGGTGCACCACCAAAAATACATGTGTTCCGAACATGGGATGATGCCCCAAAATCTGATGCCACTTGCTGAATTTGCTGTGCTAGTTCTCTTGTTGGGGCTAATACTAAAGCTATTGGACCATCTCCTCTCAAAAGTCGTGGCTGGCTGTTGATATGAACAATTGCAGGAAGGATGTACTGAAAACAAAACATACACAGTATGAACCATCTTTACCACTGCTGTTCCTTACACCTAGAGTAGAAACTTGAAAGTCAAATTTAGTAAAGCAATTTTCTTCGGGAATATTAAATATAGAATATTAGCTAAATATAAAGACTCATAGAAAACAATTTCAGCATTTCTTTGATATCTTCAAAATTTGGTAGTGTGTACAATTATTCATTTATCTATATGTTATTTTGATAATTTGTTATTTTTAACAATATTGTTGTTGTTCACCAATAGCACTGGGGATTAATTGATCTGCATCATTTTCCCTCTGGCTTTCCAATATAAAGTCTGTAGGGGAACAACGTAGTCCGCCTCCACATGGTGTTCCCTGGGTAACGCTAAATGGACAACAACACAGGCATGCTTCCCAAGCCAAAAAAGAATTTTTAACAATACTTGTAATTAACATTTAACTGTCAAGCAAGGCCTAATTTTCATGTTTGGGATGCTATAGCTTACTATACCATCACTAAATAATAACATTTATAAATTATGCTAGTGGCTAATTGCAGCTTTAGCTATGAATTTAAGACTAATTGTTGAAAGCAGTAACATTTTATCAACTTCGTTGCACATAACTTAAAAGCAATATTGTGAGTAAATTTTCACTCTGCAATAGAATTTTCACTTTGTATAGATTGCGGCTTAAGGTACTTGCATCTTTCACAAATATCTTGTACAATCATTAATATTCTGGATCTTACTATTGAAGAATCCCTTAGCACTACACCATTCAGCTGCGGATGTCCTCTTAAATGACTCATTATTAAACACAGAACAAAATGATATCACATTTACACAAATCTAGTGCATCACTGAATCTAATGTAAACTCCAAATTTGAAATCTAAAATAAGAGAGTTGGCTGGTGAAAGTAATGTGCATCAATGATACGATAAATTAATTTAAATTTATTTTGTAAAACAATGGATTTGTGCATGGCATTTCAGAACATATCTAGTATTTATAATATGTACCGTTACATGACATAGTCAATGTTAAAGAAATTGCCATTATCTACTAAAGTGAACATGAAATACCTATGCTACACAAATACAGTAGAATCTCCTTAGCAAATTCCACTTTTCCCGTGTATTATGTTGAATTATAAAAGTTCCAGCACGAAATGCACCAAATGTAATAAATCACATTTGTTTAGTATGTTTTCTTGGTCCCGCTTACTACATTCAAAGTTTTGACATCCTCATTTGCTGTTTTGGCCAATCCTTGGTCAGTCCAGTGGGAGTAGGCAATTAACATGTTCGAAGTTTGACATCCTCATTCACTACTTAGGTCAATCCTTGGTCGGTCACAGGATGAAGACCGGCAGCCAATGACATGCATGTATGTATATTTGTATGGGCAGGATAGAGAATGCTTTAGCTTGGCATGTAAATGCCAATGATAGTTTCTACTATTGAATGTTGACCAAACATGTAAGTTGTATTTTAAATTTTTGTTTGCAATGGAGAAAAAGAAAGTGCGGCAAATAACCAATAGTGAAAAGCTTAAAAACCCTTGAAGTATATCGCAATCCAAATATGAAACATGTGGACATAGTGCGGAAGTTAAACATTCCCTCGTCAACCTAAAACAAAACTTTTGTCTTGGAACATAGGATTGAAAGAAGATTGGATCAAAATTTGTTGCAAGGAAACACCTACCATTTTCAAAGATACTATCTTCTACTGTACTCTTAACACAATGCATGCTCGTCATTGGCGGAAATTGTTATCACATGTAATAAAACACACAGCAAAGCCATTTTTATCGTTTCGATAATTCGCAATTTACTCTTCTCAAAAACATACACTAACCTCAAAACCTGCTTAAATTATACAGAGAAACTAGCATATGTTTAACAGGTTTGCCAACATGAATCCAAGTTGACCAACATAAAAACTTGAATTATTTATTCTCGAACTTTGCATATCCAAATCAATCTCAATATGTATTGAATTTAACATGGAAACGTGAATCGTATTCAGCATAGAATTGGACTCAAATCGATTTCAATTCCCCATGAAAACGTGGTAATTAATTTGATTTTATTACTTAAGTATGTTCTTAAATTGCAGATTTTGTATTTTCATTAATACATTTTCCCATCTATGATGTCCAAATCCATCAGTCCATGCAAAAACGTACTAACAAGATTATATTGTGTTTGAAATGAATAGTTACTACTGCCAGTATTACTATACGTTTCTGCTAGCTTTGGTTGCAAGCTAGCCAATTTCTGTTTCTGCCATAAGCGAACGTTGCTCTCCACTACATTGAGCTCTCTTCCTGACTTTCATTACCATTTTTTTTTTTGGGCATAAAGAATCACTTTACGCTTGAAAGTAGTCCCATAAGATGTTCCGTTTGCCCTCCACTTCCTGACTACCTACTAATTCAAACACCCCCTACAATACCAGGCCATTGATAAATGTAACGAAGCAGACAAGGACGTTTGTGATGTAAGATAGGTATGATAACTGAATGCAGTTATTGGTGAACTACGTGAACGATTCTACACTTGAATCCAATGCACCTTTCAGTGAAGAAACACTAAAAAGATTGTCATCCTTTAGTAACATTGTTTCCTGACCTACACTAGAGTATGTCTGTGGGGGCAAGAAATTAAATACTGCTCATGTTCCTTTCATCTCTACCTTTCCTTCTATACCTCTCCATCTCTCTTACAATGCAACCTTACACCCTCTCCTCTCAGCGAACTTAAATTGCAAGTGATTCTTTTGAAAAGTAGCACTAAAACTGTAATCTTTTGGGATGTTAATTAAAAACATAAGTAAAAGGTTTAACAGCACACATATTTGCACATTTTCCTTATGCTTACAATGTGATCAAACTATGTTTCTTGTAGTAAACAAAAAATTGGCACACTTCTTAAATATTCATCTGTCAACATTTTGTAAATAACAGAACTTATAAGAAACATTATGCTTTTTATTTAAAGGTGAGTCGGAATTGTTACACTAACATCACTTAAGTTTACTCACTTAACATGTTTCGGGAAACAGTTGTTCCCATCCTCAGAAGGTTAATTCGACAGTCGAATTAACCTTCTGAGGATGGGAACAACCGTTTCCCGAAACATGTTAAGTGAGTAAACTTAAGTGATGTTAGTGTAACAATTCCAACTCACCTTTAAATAAATTCAATACGCATCACTGTTTCTAGCTTCTTTTCATTACAATATATACGTAACATTATGCTTATAAACTTTTAGTACGTTAACATTTTTCAAAAGCTAGGGGATTAAAAAAAAAGCTAAACATTTTAATCTCTTGATTTTGCGCCCAATTAGAAATCCTCCTATATGAAAAAAAAACTATGATGTCATATAACCTATTTTCCAAGTGACCTCAAGAATGTAAGAATGTATATACCAAGTTTAAAGTTACCAGAAAATTTTGAGTAAGATTTTTATTGCATGCATAGATATTTTCACTAAATCTCAGTAATACTCAGTTTTGACCTCAAGTGCTGCTTGCTCAATTTTACAGGAAGCACAAACCCATGGTTACAGGCACACATCTCCGTAATAAAACCAAACACACTTTCATTATAAACAGCAGCAGATATCCCATCTTGCAAGCACACAGTCTGTTTTATCAGCACCATTGGCCTTGATTAAATGCCCAGTCTAAAAGACACAAGAGGCTCCAAGAGCCCATGTGCAGGCATCTGAGGCCAAGTTGTCTACTGCACAACGAAAAGGTATTCAGTTAGATATTGTGAATTTTCAAATAAAATTTAAGGTATTGTTCTAGGCTAAAACTATTTTTCTTCCCAATGTCCTACATTTTATGGATTAAATTTATTAGTAATAAATTTTGCTATAGGAAGTAGTTTCTCTCTTCTGGAAAAGAAACAATTTGGTGACAAAGTTATGCAATTGTCACCTATATCTCAACTAATTGTTCATGTAAATGATTTATTTTTATAGTTTTTCCAGTGTAATTCTTTTCTGCATATGTACCTTTATTTTTCCATCCTGACTTTTCTCCCAAGAATTGATGCATCCATTCTGCAGCATATTACATTTAATTTGAACAAAATAATTACAATATACTTACTGCTAATGTCTTCCCCGAACCAGTTTGTGCAATGCCGACCATATCTCGACCACTCATAGCAATGGGCCAGCCCTGTGCCTGAATTGATGTGGGATCCTCAAAGCCCTGTCGCCTGAAAGAGATATTTGAGAATTTAAACTTTATTTAATTAAAGAGTATTTTTTTAAAATTCTTGCTCGGATTACAGCCAAGTAAATGTTAAACTTGAAAGCCAAGCTTTCAGCCATTAAGGGTAACCTAAACTTACTAAATCAATACGCAATTTATGAACATGTGTTTATTTTTTCACTTTCATACCTTTTACTTTTTTATCTACTGATGAATTAAGGTTTGACTGTAAAAGATTAAACCCCCTTTCACAATGAATACAAAGCGAAGATGCAGCATAAATGCAGGAATTTGCACCCTTATTATTTAATGGAAGCATTCACGTAGTCATGCAACATATGTAATGGAAGAGGTTCCAAACTAAAATTTATGCTTGCATTTCTTTCTCCATGCACTGCCAGCTTTTGAAAAGCACATGATGGCAATGCAAGCTTATATACCATCATGGTGCTCTTCCATTTGGCCATGTAATGCCATTTTAAATGCTGATGCCAAATGCTGCTCTGTTGTTTGCTTGGTTCAGTGCCTTTTTTATGCCCTATTTATTTATAAATATCAGATGAATTTTCATACTGAATATTATTGGTAATGTAGTTCAATTTGCACCTTGTGATACAACCATGAGATTTCTACATGCAATTTACAGATTAGTAGCCCATGCCAAGTTCTTGCATTATGCCTATGGTTGCACTGTGGATAGTCTTACCTCACGCCTGCCTTAATGGGCCATTCAATAATGAAAATTAAGCATAAGCATAATAAAGCAAAACTTAATGATAAACTTCGGCAATATGTTGCCAGTCACAACCAAAACAGCAGAAAATCACAAAACAGCATGACACAGCTGCGCCAATATGGCAGCCTGTGAAGTGAACATACATAACACAAGAAGTTATGTACATGTACAAAATGAACAAGAGCCAGCCACTCAGTTAAAGGACATTAAACTTGCAAAAAAAAACCACCTGCTAACACAATTTGATTTGCTGTGATTTTTATAGATATCCCAGTGATTTCTGGCCAGTGATCTAATACAGAATGGCAGTTAGCAAGTCAACACATGGCGAAGGAGAATCTTGTGTGAGATGGCAGAATGATCAAGTGACAAGGTGTATGGAGAATCACTCTCTGACTTGCTAGTTTCTTATGTCTGACATACACAAACACAAAACCTTGGAGCTTACAAACTTCTATGTTTACTTTTAAGTTTATGATTGTATTTATGTTGTCAGGCAACGTAAAATGTGTGCATTAGGTTAACATGAAACAAAATTTGTATGATATTTGAATAAGCTGGTAACCGTGAATTTAAATTTATAGAAAAACTGAGTGCTTAAATGATTTATATTTTTTTTTTGTATCTTGACCAGTTTCTAGATACAAAACAATGCAAGTGTTGGATTTCATCTATGACTCAATTTCCCCAGGTCCCGGTTTCAAACTCAGTGAAGGGCAATGGATTTTTTCGGATATAAAAATCCTTAGCATGACTCCTTCAGAAGGGAAGTAAAGCCAGTGGTCTTGTGTCGTAGACTTACAGCACTAAAAGAACCTTAAGCCTGATAAAGAGGCCTCTGGGCAAAATTTCCGGTCTTTCACGCCCAATATAGAAGGGACGCTAAGGACCATAACAGTTAGTGTCCATAAATAAAATTCAGTTTTTATGTCTCAATTTTGCCATAAATTTAAACAAGAAACAAGCTTCTAATCTTATAAAAAGCACTTAATGAAAGTGAAGTCAACGCTCTTACTAGCTTCACTCACCTATTTATTATGCAGAACTTATATCATGAGCATCAGCTGCCTGTTGACTGCCAGATCAACACTCAAGTCGTGAGAGCCTGGGGTGTCCTCTGGATGAACCTAAACAAAGGGTTGTCTACTTCTGGCAAATCAAAGTTCATGATGCAGTTTGATCCAGCAGTCAACTGATGTGAACTCATGCTCACAATATACGTTCTACAAAATAAATAGGTGAGTGAAGCTAGTAAGTGTTCAAGTTTACTCCATCATTAAGTGCCTTTTATAAATTGCTTCACGGTGTGATTCCACATTTTGAATATTCTATGCTTATGTTATGCTTCATTGTGAATGATCCCTTATGCAGCATCATGAGGTGGCTAATACGCACTTTGATAATTGTTCTTTCAGACTAGCTTGTACAGGCATTAAATTGCGAAGTTGGGTGGGGATGCCATGTGGTTAAGTAATTTCCATCATCTTTCACTGAACCCTGCTGTAAAAGAGCAGGAGAAAAGCTTTCACATTTTAAGCATCTGACCAGGAAGGAAGAAATCAGTAACTCTTACACCAAGAGCTACATATTTTGAACATCTTATTTAAAATTCTCTTCACAAATTCTAAGCAACATTGTAGCATGATTTGTAACAATGATTATGATAAGATTAACAATCTGGAACTTGCAGCTGAGACAATCTGAAAGTCAAAGATATTTTGTTTGAATCCTGGCCAGGGCCTTTTAATTTTTCCAATTTGATTCAACTTTCCAATCCAGAGCTTCTTATCAAAGTAGATGGCAATTACTGGTATCTCAGATTTAAAAGTATATATAAAGTTGTCAAAAGAATAATAATTATTTACCGTATTTCTCCCATGACGTAATCAGGAAAGTTTCCTTCTTCAAACGACAAATTTGGATGAGGAACATTGTTTCCTTTGACAGTTATTTCCTTTGCAGACCTATACTTGACTACATCGTGGAATGGCCTATAAAGAAAGTAAAAACAATTAATTACACATCTGATGTGTTGCAAAACCAAGCAACAATAAATGACAATCAAGTTCATACAAAGTTTTTGATGCATTTCCATTCTGTTTGAGTATTCTTTGTATGTGTGTATAAATCCTTTATTTCACATAAAACAATATCCTGTCTATATAATTTAAAATAATATTCAAACAGAACTTTCCAATTATGTTAGTATAAATGAAATAATTTGATATATAACAAAATGTGCAGTTTCACAGAAACGTGGGAATATGTGCTGCCCCTAATTTGTCTTTGGTTCTGTAAATGTTGTAGTTAACGCAATTCGGAACAGAAGGAATTTTGGGGAGTGCCTCAAACATAGAAAATTATCACTACGTTATTAGAAGTGATTATAAAAAGAGTTAAAATCTTCAATGTATCCCTTCTTCTATTATGGACAACAAATATGTTATTAAATAGGAATATTTTTTCTTTCTTTAGTAGATCATGCATTTTAACACCATGGTTATTTATGCATGTTGGGTCATAACAAATTCATATTGCTTTATTTTTCTAAACCATTTTTCTCCTACTCTCCCCATATATTCTTTTATCTTTTCGTATTTTCACTATCCTAACTTTTAATACTTCTTTGTTAACATTCTCCCATTCTTGGTAAAAACTGATCTCTCCACATTCAATTATATAATGCAAATCATTATCTGCCTCTCCACAAAGAGGACACCTATTCAAATTCGCTTCCTTCCTATCTCCCCTTAGCCTATATGCACTTAATCTAGACCAGGCCCACCCTTCTCTCACTAACCTATTACCTACATCCACATACTTCTCCCTTCCCCAGTCCACCTTTAATTGTCTATATAGTTCCAAACTTTGAAATAATTCTTGTTTCTCTATATCTTCCACTCTGTTCCTCACCTCTTTCCAGAAACATTTAACTAACTCCTCTCTCTCCTCCCATAAGTTACCCATTCCTATTTCCTGCAAAATTCTCCTTATTCCTTGAGCGCAGTTCGTCCCATCAATGGATTTTTCTTGGATTATTAAACATTGCTTCAAGATATTATGCTTGTCCAATGATTTCAATCTATGCCAATATTTAAGTATCTTTTCTATCATGCCCTTAATACCTACTCTTCCTAACTCCAACATTGCTGCTCCATTAGGTGATGAAATAGATAAACCTAACATACATTTACACAACGATCTATGTACTTTATCAATCATCTCCCATCCTTTGTCACTTCCCCAAATCTCTGATCCATAGACCATGTTTGCTTCAACTACAGCTTTGTAAACCCTTTTCAATCATTTAATTTGCATATCTGGTATTTTCTTTAAGCATATTCTTATAGCAGTCATTGCTAATCTTCCCTTAACTAAGGCACTTATCTTGTGATCATTCCATCTCCCATTACTATTTACTCTCACTCCCAAATAATCAAACTAGTTTGCTATTTGCAACTCTTCCCCTTCCAAATACCACTTTTCCTCCTTCTTCAATTTATAGCTCTTTTTAAATACCATTATCTTTGATTTTTTAAAATTTATTCTTAAACCCGATTTCTTACAAAATGAATATATGATATGTAACACTTTTGTTAGACCTCCTACTGAAATAGAACCTACCACTAAATCATCTGCAAAAATTAATCCTGGAATTAGATGACAGTAGTTTTCCACTCACCGCTAGATGGCAGTATAAATGACACTGAATTTGGGGATCCTCTTCCAGATGCTAGTGGACATACAGCTGCAGAAGTTAACAGGTATAATAATTCGATTGTTACAGTTTTAAGTGGTACGATTCATAGCCAGTTTCATTCTTTATCTTCAAACAGTCGGCAACTCGCTTCAATAGCTCTAGTATTAGACCACATTGAATTTCTCAGTCCATTTAAACTGGTGTTATGCTTTCACACCAGCCCACATGTACCCTGAGAGAAGGACCTCATAGGTAACCATTGTAGCAGGCAGCAGCAGAATCAGCATGAATTGATGACATTTTAAGTTTCACTTACTGTCTCCTAAAAAAATTTAAACTTGAGTTTTGTGACACTGAACTTCACTTACTTGTTCAACAATTAGCACATTTCTCCATCTGCTGACTAGAATTCGAAACATCCTAATTGTTGGGCAAGTAAGTGTAATTAGGGTAAAAGAATCAAGTTTAAATTTGATGCCCTTTCAATGATACTAGCTTTAAAATTAATAATACATCAAAACACCACTTCATTGAAACATATTTATTACAGCAAATCATGCAACTTCTCCTTACCTATTATAGATAAGCGATAAAGTAAAAAAAGAAAATGCTGCTTTTACTCCCAATACCATACAACACATCTCAGAAATAAAATAAATGTGCTACTTTAACCTCTTATGCTATTTCATTCCTCCTCTACCAAATTATGTTATTGTAGCAAACTAATAGGAGTTTGCATGCATTCCAACCAAAAACTGTACAACAGAAATTGAATTTCTCTCAAATGAATGTTCCAGTGGTTAGTACAATGATACAATGCATGAAAGCCTGTAGAATCATATCTTCTGCAGAAGTGTGTATTTGTAACTACGTATAAAATCCAAGAACCTAATCACTAAGAGAAGGTATAAAATGAACTGTGATGAAAATACACAGAAACCTGTAATTTCAGGTAATTCAAGTCATTGACTGCAATTCTTTCTTTTATTTCTGGGAATAGAAAAAAAGTTGCATGGAGTATGGGGATCTGGATTGTAGGGAGGGTGGACAAATATTTGACTACTCTGATGCAATTGGATTGTTTCTAATGAAGTGTGGACAGAGACATTGTCGTGGGATAAATAGATAAACCTAACATACATTTACACAACGATCTATGTACTTTATCAATCATCTCCCATCCTTTGTCACTTCCCCAAATCTCTGATCCATAGACCAGTCTTAGGATGCTTTGTTCTCAGTTTATTGGACTTCTGGCAGACATTTTGTGGTGTGCCATCTGGCATTGACACTCTTTTGTCAGCGGAACTGTCACAATATGGCCACTGGCTGAGAAGAACAAACAGATTATGTTCTAGTCAACACTTATTACTCACCTCAAATTTGTTGGGGGATCATCTCCTGTGAGAAACCCTTCCCCAATCAATTTCTTCTATCCTCTCCTAACACTACTCATTTGGAATGTTGTGGGGTGTCCAGAGCTTCCGACAAGAAGTTTTTCTTTAAGGATGGCATTCACTACTGCCGATTCAGTATTCAGGGCTTCTTGAATCTGATATGCGCAACGATAATCTTCCTGCAACATCATGTCTTCATCTGTTGTTCCTGTAGCCAGCCGTCCAACATAATCTTCATCTTTAGGGAATCCCTTCCTCTTCTTAACTCCACAAACCATCAATAAATAATGGAATGCAAGGGGCAAAGATCCTCAAGTACCCAATGCAGTCTTTCAAGGCATTTTTCTCCCATAAACCAACTTTAATAGAAAATCATCACATTGTAATGCTCTCACTTGAGATCCATCATAGCATAAGTATAGCAACATACTCAAGTGTCAGTGCTGCACAATATTGGAATACACCCATGCTTACACATATTACTATCTCAACTTCAATCTGCTTTGGCTTACATCTCGTTGGCCATTCTCAAAACTTTCAAGAGCAACTCTCGTATTTATAATTGCTACAGTTGATATCATGGAGACTAACCCTGGAAGAACAACCATATAATATGTGTATGCTAACAATATTGTGCTGGCCTCAAGATCAAGTAAGGAACTGCAAGCTACCTTTGACTTACTGGTGAAATGGGAAGGCGATAACATTCTTCAACAAAATTAAAACAAGGCAATCTCAATGACATTCAGAAAGGGTGGAAAGCCATCAGTGTTCCACACACAAGATAAAGCTCTGAACAATGTGACGAGCTTCAAGTACCAGGACATCACACCACAATCTATGAGTAGGCTTCCCTACCCACAACATTGATAGAATCAATGCAACAATTACAGCCATAAATGACATTTAAAATTCTGGCTATTTTGCTCTTAGGTGGTCTTCATTGAAAATGCTGAAAAAAGCAAGAAGGAATGGACTAAATTACCTTAAGAGTGAGGTTAGAAGTAGATGTGATCTCGGAAATAGCTGATGCCCACCTGCCTGCCCCTTTTAGGTGTTTTACTTTTATAGGAAAATTGTGATATAAATACAACAAACGTAGCTATCTTCCTGCGAACACAGACGCTCAATGGGAAGTGCCAACATGAATAAGAAGTAAAAATCCGCGAAATAAGCTATGCATTATTACTTCTTCATTTTGTATTGTCACTCACAAAAATGCAACGCATTCAGAGAAGCAGTGCATAACAGGAAAGAAGATATTGTGGACAGGCTGCGAAAAACAGTTAACCTAAGTTTATAAAATAAAAGAAAACTAAACCTTCCGGAAATGCAGAAACATAAGCTTATATAAAAAAATCTAACCTACAGCTAACCTTCCATCAATTCAGAAACCTAAGCTTATATATAAAAAAAAAAAAAACCTAAACTAAGGCTAACCTTCCGTGAATTCAGAAACCTACAAAATCAATAAACCTAAAATAAGGAGTAATTAAGAACGCACACCGAGAGAGTTAGCAATATCTTACCGGCTTTGGTGGCATTACTTATTCATATGTTGCCAGCATTGTATTAAGAGCTAGAGAATGACACCGAGTGACATCTGTAGGACATATAAAACATCACTTCCATTGCTGCTGAAGACCACCTAAGAGCAATTTACCCAAAATTCTGAATAAACAGTCTCTCAAAACAGCCTTAAAAGTATTAGAACTGAAGGTTTTACATGATGCCACACATGGTTTGGAAATTGTCTGGTTATCTTAAAACACTTTGAGCAACTGGAAAAACTAACAGCAATCTGAAAAAGTTCATGTTTCAAAATACATACCATAGAGGCTTGTATACAGGTTATCCCATCCAAAGCTCTATGTAGAGGAACTTCAAACTCAACTGTTGCTGCCAACTACAAGTTATTTGCAGTTTGTAAATTGATAAGCAAAAACAGACACATCAAGTGAGTTTTATTCCATTGATACAATGATCTACAACAATACCAAGCCATGAACTGCACACTCAGACAAGAATCTTCCAAAGCTTTCTTATAACGATTAATGATATGCATGTTCGGATTAATGTGCACATTGTGCGCTATTTCTCTTTCACTCATAATATAAATTAAGAGTTGCTATGTTCATCACAGCAGATAGATGACAAAAAAGTGTGATGCTGACATAGTGTATTCCATCTGGGAGTTTTTAACCTTCTTACATGCCACACATGTGACCTGCTCATTGCAAATCTAGAATACACTGCTTAATGAGATGTATAAGGTAAATAAATGCTACATGCAATAAACTTTGGGTACTACTTTTACATTGGATTATGGTAAAAATACAATCTTTTAACTTACGAAATCAGGATTTTTTGCTATCCATAGTAATTCTTGGTTAATGAACATTTTGGTGTAGTAGATGTTGCTCCAGGGGTTATATATTGCCCACCTATCCTCCCTTTTATGCGGCCGTTTTTACAGTCAATTTTGGTGTATTTTGGCAAATTTTGGAAGGCATTACTGCCATCCTGAATTAAGTTGGTCTTCATTGAAAATGCATATAAAAGCAAAAGGAAAGTGAATAAATTACCTTAAGAGTGAATTTAGAAGTAGATGTGATCATATCAATAGCTGGTGCCCGCCTGCCCGCCCCTTTTAAGTGTTTTACTTTTATAGGGAAATTGCGATATGAACACAACAAATGTAGACATCTTCCTGCTAATACACATGCGCAATGGAAACTGGCAACCTAAATAAGAAGTGAAATCCGCGAAATAAGTAATGTGTTGTTACTTTTTTTCATTTTGTATTGCTGCTGACAAAAACGCAATTCATTCAGAGCAACAGTGCATAATACGAAACAAAATAGTATGCACAGGATGCGAAAATAGCATATACAACATTGTAAGAGACCACTTAGATATAGAAAAGTTACAGTTCAACCTTCTGTGAATTCAGAAACCTAAGCTTATATTATTATAATAATAATAATAATAATAATAATAATAATAATAATAATAATAATAATAATAATAATAATATAAAAAACCTAACCTAAGGCTAACCTTCCGTGAATTAAGAAACCTAAGCTTATATATATATAAACTGATGTGTTACACTCACATGACTTTCTCTACTCTTGTACAAACTATTTTTACAAACGTTTATTCTCCATATTCTTCATGTTAATCGAGATATCAAGATGTCGATCTTATTGCTAATTTTCTTGTAGATGCAAGGGGAATTGGTAGGCTTTAAGCGATAGTCAAACATTTTAACGCTGGTTGCTATGTGGCGCATTCCATTCTCTTTGCATGTCCAAGATGTAAAAAAAATGAACGAATTTGAGAAAAAGTATAAGTATTGGAAAATTTAAGGGAATAAGAAGCAATATCTCGAAAACGGTTCACTCAACAAAAGAAATGTATATGACATAAATTGTGTATTTTAACGCGATCTACATTTTTTGTGTAGTAAAATTTTGTCTATCTCTTATGGTTTACCAGCTATGCAAAAGTCGTTCACAATGAAGATTAGTTTTGGAGACATTCCCAGAAAATTTTAGATATACATTTCATTTCTCATGACAATATCTTAAACATATGATATTTTAATCAAAATCATTAGAGCCATTTTTGAGAAAATTAAAATTTTCGAAAAATGTTCCATGCAAATGGTAGTCTGGGGTGGGGGGATTTTCTTGAAAACCTTCGTGTTGCATCTCTGGAAGATACTGAACCTAAATACCAAGTTTGGTGTTTATCCGACTGTTCGTTTCTGAGTTATGCTGTTCACAGACAGACACATAGACACACACGCGGACATGCTTCCAAAAATGCTTTTTTTGTATTCAGGGGTCTCAAAACATGTATTTCTGGTGAAATCTTGGTATCGAATTTTTGGATGGAATACAATACTTCCTCTACTTACTATACGTAGTAGAGAAAGTAAAAAACCTAAGGCTTGATGCAGTAATTTGTATCACAAATTACTTAAATGTAAAGAATGATTGTAATATGAATATGCATTTTTATGTGACATTGATTTGAGATGTATATTGATTGTAATTATTGTTGAGAAGTAAGTTTATACGGCCTTACTGAAACTGACAATAATAGCGTGCAATAATGCAGCGAGGGGGTGAGCTGTTTATCATCATTAGAGATGAGGAAGTTACGTAATGTTGGCGCGATTTTCTTAGAATTTGCTGGAACATTATACCTAGAGCATATGTATTCATAATTTTCATTGGATATAAAAATAGACGCTAATGTTGGCGCGTTTTATTAGCCAATTGCAGCTCAGTTATAATCTTTAGGCATATCGGGGTGTAGGAGTATAAAAAGGGCTAGGTTAGAGATAGACCCCGTCAGTTCGTCGAAAATATTTGTATGCTACATGTCGCCTTCAGTCCAGCAGAAATATTACACGTCGGCTATCGATTCGCAAGTTACGCGTATCAGAGTTATGAAAAATCTCAAGTATTGTAAAGTTAATTATACAAAAAGTTGAAGTACGCGAATTAAGAATGATCAGTAATGAAGTTATAACAGTTTCAGTTTGGCGAGTGTCTAGATCAATGTGTAAATGTGATAGTAAATGTGTTCGACAATAAAAGTATAAAAGAAATTCTTTCATCAGTGTTATCTTTGGATAAAAGATTCCTTTCCGTTTACACAACCTGTATAGAGAGATGTGCTCGACCAAAAAGATCATAGCTAGCCGGAGGACAGTAAACCAAAATTAAATAAAATAACAGTAGCATTCTTTCAAACAAACACTAATACTACCGCAAATTGCTAACACCAGATGGAGCTACAAACTTAACAAAGAATCACGTCACAAAAGGGCTTCAACACGTGGAGTAAACACACATACCCAAACATTATAAGTAATACCGTCGCAGGCTAACCTTCCGTAAATTCAAAAACCTAAGTGTTAACCTTTCGTGAATTCATAAACTTAAGCATCTATATATACACACACAAAAAAAAGCCAACCAAGGCTAACCTTCCATGAATTCTGAAACCTAAGCTTATATTAATAAAATATATATATGTAAAAATAAATAAAAAAAACAACTAACCTAAGGCTAACCTTCCGTGAATTCATAAACTTAAGTTTATATATATATATATATATATATATATATATATATATATATATATATAAAAGCAACCTAAGTTTAACCTTTCGTGAATTCAGAAACTTAAGCTTATATAGCTTATATATATAAAAAAAGCTAACCTAAGGCTAACCTTCCGTGAATTATAAATGTAAAAAATGTATAAACCTAAGTAAAAAAGAGTGCATGCCAAGAGATTTGGCGGTATCTTACGGCTTTGGCGGCATTAGTTATTCGTATGTTGCCAGCACTGTATTAGAACTACAGGATGACAGAGTGACATCTGTAGGACATACAAGACATCACTTCCATCGCTGTTGAAGACCAACTTAAAGCAAAATGTCGGGAATTGCTGCCAACATGAATCATTCAAATTTTAGATGCGCAGATCCCTCGGCTACGCCATCGTCAATTCGCAGTTGCAGCCTTTCACCTCTCCTTCTAAAAAGCATCCTCGGCTACGCTTTGAAGCTGAGGATCCTCAATCCCTCGGCTATGCCTTGAGGTTGAGGGCCTCAATTGTGCTTTCAGCTATGTTGGGATTTCAAATGGCAGTGGAAAGACAACGCAACCAACACTCCCAGGATGTCACAGGTGAGATGCATGCGATGCAATTTTGAGAGTCAGTAATATGGTACAAAAGTTACAAAATATGCCATATATTCATGAAAATAACTAAAGCAACATATTAATTGTTCCGACATTCTGCTCTTAGAGCGTTGTCCACAGCGATGAAAATTATGTGTTATATGTTCAACAGATGTCACTATTTCATACACTAGCGCTAACATAATGCTGGCAAGATATGAATAACTAATGCCGCCAAAGCCGGTAAGATACTCAGCCTCAAGGCATAGCCGAGAGATTGAGGGCCCTCAGCCTCAAAGCGTAGCCAAGGGATGTTTTTTAGAAGGAGGGGAGTGTAGCAAGTTGCAGCCAATAGGCCGCAACTACAAAGCAACGACAGGGCGTAGCCGAGGGATTTGCGCGTCAAACTCGAATGATTCACGTTTGCAGAAACAACAGCACATCGCATATTTAGCAGATTTCACTTTTTATTTAGGGTGGCAGTTTGCATTTTGCATGTGCTTTAGTGCAAAAATGGCTACGTTTGCTGTGTTCATAATGCAATTTTCCTATAAAAGTAAAACACCTAAAAGGGGTGGGCATGTGGGCACCAGACATTGGAGAGATCACATCCACTTCTAAACTCACTCCTAAGGTAATTTATTCACTTTCCTTTTGCTTTTATACGCATTTTCAACAACGACACTCTAAGAGCAGATTTGCCATTTGTTCTTTAAGCACCATGTTATCTGTGCTTTATTACAGGCAATGATATTCTAAAATCAATAAAAGTTATGCAGTGAATGCATGTGTAATGATACCGGCCATAATCCAAAATCAGAGTTTATCCAAACTTGGTACTGCAAATTTGGTTAACTTTGATGTAATCAGTTTCACAAAAGAGAAACATACTGACAGTTTCATGCAACTCATGCACAATTGCCTACACAATTATTACAACTGCTTACCTATTAACAACATTGTCATGTGGGACATAAAAGTCTTTACGAAATGGCTGAAGTGAACTCATGTCCCATCTTGGCTTGCGAAGCCTATCGCCAGGTTGCTTTCCTTTAAGGCTATTACCGCCTCCAAACGCACCGCCGCCACTGCCTCCGCCGGCGCCACCTCCGCCTCCTCCATATCCTCTTCCACCACCTCCGCCTCCAAATCCACCTCGGCGTCCATCTCCCGCACGTCCTCTTTCACGCTCGCGATTACGGTACCTTAAAAGAAATGTGCAACGTTATTCGTAGTAAACACTTTGTACATGGTTATACATTAAAGTTGCTCGTTCAATATTCACTTCCTCCTTACATTATATGCCTCCTGATCAATCATTTGGCTATTTTTACATTGTATTTAATGAATGCTATAATAAAGGTAATATTTCGCTTAAATAAATACATTCACTATGTAAAAAGAGTATATAAAATTTACATACATGTTTTGGTCAGGCAATGCTTAGTTCTTCAACTCCTTGCACATACAATCCTATCTATAATCTGCAAACAAAAGTTTTCGGTACAATTGCGAACTTTTAAAATAACGTTTAAGAAACAATATGTGTACAATTTCAAGAAAATTACAGCTTTTCCTTTACAAAACTGTCACTTACAAGCCCTTTTCAGTCCTAGCTTCTGGTACTACTTTCACTCCTCTGCTTATTTTATCAAATGCTAGTACATGTCTCCAAAATTCAGTAAGATTTGCTCTAAGCTGTCTTTGACACTATATTCAATTATAAAACATAAAATGACCCATAAACTGCCGAAATTCTGTCAATTAAAACGCAAATTATTCGTAACTATTTATCGCGGAAGAACACAGTGCATCAAACGGCTAGCTCAGTTGCGTATGTTGCGGAAGATGACGTCTCACTCAGCCTGCATATCGATGATGCCAGTTTGTCCTTCGTTATGAATTGAGTCTGACAACACTGTCTCAAAGGATAAACAAAGACTGTCACATATAATCACAATATTATTATATTAACAAATTCAGCACCAATAGGAGGCTGCTGTAAGCAAAGCATAGCAAACAATAAAAGTATATAAATACATAACTGAAATTATAAACACCTCCCTAATGCAAATAACCGTTAGAAAAGTTGCTACTATATACCTAAAACACATGAAAATATATAATGACCCGTTTCCTTTAATAACACAAAGACCACTGCTTTAATAAATGAATTAATTTATATTTTCTACAAATGTTATAAAAGAACCCGGATAGTGCTCCTGGCTGCAATTAGTATGCCAACAACCTCAACTGAAGCTAGATGGTATTTATTGCAGAAGTAGGGTTCAGACAAGACCATCTGATTCAAATCTCGATACTTTGGTGTTCTGTGACATTAACTATTAGTGCCGTGGTCGCCACAGAACACCAAAGTTGGTCGCTTAGCTTATTAATGCCAGAGAGTACCGAGAAAGTGGATATTCACTGGAGATTACGTGTAATGATGTATCACATCTGAAACACATGTCTAATTATCTACTTGTGTCATGTTTATTTCTGCATTTATTAACTTTCTTTTATTGTGAATACGTTTAATTTGCTTAGGTATACATTGTATATTTCGTATTGTCACTGTAAACGATGTGAATTATTTTATATAGCGATCGATGTTTTGTTTTAACTCCCTAAATTTTGTTATTCTGTATAGCAAACTTGAATAGACCTATAACCACCTTTTCTACCGAACGGGATGGCTCCACGGTAACGTACGAGATTCACATTCGGGAGATCCTTGGTTTTTCTCGCGGTTTTTCCTGACTGGCAGGCGAATGCTGGAATCGATTATACGCTATGTATCAAAAATCAACGGAAAATTTTCAGGAATGGTTTCCCCATGTAGCTTGGAAAAAAGGTCGATATTCTGCTCTTAGTGTATCTCCCACAGCGATGAAAATGGTGTTATACGTCCAACAGATGTCACTCTATGTCATACGCTAGCTCTAACGTAATGCTGGCAACATATGAATAACTAATGCCGCCAAAGCCGGTATGATAACTCAGCCTCAAGGTGTAACCGAGAGATTGAGGACCCTCAGCCTCAAAGCGTAGCCGAAGGATGTTTTTTAGAAGGAGAGGAGTGTAGCAAGTTGCGGCCGATGCGAAAACAGGGCGTAGCCGAGGGATCTGTGCGTCTAAAACTCGAATGATTCATGTTCGTAGAAACAGCACAGCGCATATTTAGCGGATTTCACTTTTTATTTAGGTAGGCTGTTCCCATTTTGCATTTACTCTAGTGCAAAAATGGCTACGTTTGTTGTGTTCATAACGCGATTTTCGTGTAAAAGTAAAACACCTAAAAGGGGCGGGCAGGTAGGCATCAGACATAGAGGAGATCACATCCACTTCTAAACTCACCCCTAAGGTAGTTTATTCGCTTTCCTTAGGATTTTATAAGCATTTTCAACAGGGATACACTAAGAGCAGATTTGCCAAAAAGGTTATAAACAACATGGATCCGGAAATAGGCAATTATAAATTACTTTGGTCTTCATTGAAAACGTTAATAAAAGCTAAAAGAAAGGGAATAAATTACCTTAGGAGTGAGTTTAGATGTAGATGTCTGTTCTATATCTGGTGCCCAACCGTTTTAGGTGTTTTACTTTTATTGCAAAATTACGATGTGAAGACAAACATAGCCATCTTGTCGCTATCGCACATGCACAATGGGAACCTAAGTGAGAAGTGAAATCCGTGGAAAAAGCTATGTATTCCTCTACTGCTTTATTTTATATGAATCATTTTGAGTTTTAGACGCGCAGATCCCTCGGCTACGCCCCGTCGTCGCTTCGCAGTTGCGGCCTACATTCCTCTCATTCTAAAAAACATCTCTCGGCTACGCTTTGAGGCTGAGTGCCCTCAATCCCTCGGTTACGCCTTGAGGCTGAGGACTCTCAATCGTATTTTCAGTTCAAATGTTGGTTTTGAAGACCAACGTAATGCAACTTACCGACGTTTTCAATGAAGACCAAATACAAGTAAAAAAAAAATAACTAAACCTAACCTCCCGTGAATCAGAAACGTAAAAATTAATAAACATAAAATAAAAAGCAATTAGGAACGCAGGCTGAGATCGACGGCGGCATCTTACTGGCTTTGGCGGTATTGTGTTGGAGCTAGAGGATGACATCTGTAGGGCATGTAATACATCATTTTCATCGCTTCTGAAGACCAAAGTAAAGCAGGAAGTCGCCGAAAATGCATAGTTACAAATTTATTCCACCCTTTATGTTTTAGAGTTCACTGCACGTCTGGAACGGCAATTGGAACACTCTGATCATGTCTCAGAGGAAACATTCAAAATTACGTCCTTCTGCTAGATACGGACCTCCACTCGTCTAATAGAGTTATGCACATGAGCAACAGGAGTCGAGTGCACAAGAGACTTTACATGTCCCCGCAGGTAAAAGTCTACGGGCCGCCAAGCTATAGCTATAGGAGAGCGGTTCACTTTTACCTATCCAGCGCTCAGGAAAAAGTATATTCAGGTGCCTGTGAGCAAACAGACTGAAATGTCCGGGAGCACGAAGTACATTTATCGACGGGATGCAAGTGGCATGTTTTCCAAGTAATCAGGCAACGTAGTGTGCAAGAACAGTGTGTAGTTCTGTCCAGTAAGCGTCCCCGAAAGAACGTAGGGTCCAACAAGCACTCGACAACAATGCTTGCTCAGATGTTAATGGAAAACCTTTGTTGGTAAGCAGATTGGATGGGGATTTGTGTCCGCCCACACTTGTAGATTATGGAAATTTTGGATTCGTTTGTGGACGCCGCCTCATCTGTGAACAACACAAATTAGGTGTCATGCCGCACTGTTGCAGAAACCAGCGGCAGGACGTTATTACTCTTGCAGGATAATTCGCCGGAGACAAGGCTTGTACACGCTGCAGAAAATAAACAGCAGATTTTCTCGTAACAGTCTCCAGATCGTCATGTGCGGTATATTCCTCTGCAAGCCTAACTGCCGATTACAGCCTTCTATCACAGCTTTGACTACAGTTTCCTCCTCCTCAGGGGTTGCACTTCTTGGCCATCCTCCGGTTCTGGTGGACTGTGAAACTCCCGTGTTCACAGAGGCGGTGATGGATTCCCTCAAATGTTTTTCGGTCCGGCAGTCTGCGCATTGGGTAGCGTTTCTGATATAAGCGGCAGTGCATTGCCATCCGCAAACCAATATGCAATGCATGCTCGCAAGCTCTTCGTTGGTAATTGGTGTACATTATCACTTCAGATGAGTGTTCCAGTTGCCATTACAGACGCACAGCGAACCCTGCAACATAAAAGGTTGAATAAAGGCGTAATTATGCATTTCCGGATCCATTGTTATAACCTTTTATTCTTCTCTCTATATATGGAATCCATTCCTGAAGTTTTGACGTTTACTTTTGATACGTTCGTAAAATGCCGCAAATTTTCCTTTCCCTGTTATTTCATATCTTTATTGTTTCAGATCAAAGGATCAGACAAGTGGATGATGGCGTTCGGTTTGTGCAATTGTCTGCCCTGGCATTCTGTGTGTGACAAGCCCACCTCCAGGGAGAGGTGGCCCTATGGGGAGTCCTGCTGGTGTCAGGATGTAATCTCTGTAGAGTTAAAAACCCAGCCTGTGTTTGAGCCTGCCTCCTCCTGGAGGTTTTCAGAAGTACAATAGGCAACTAACTGCTGAAAAACTCCACTTCCTGACAACCAACAATGTTCTTATATAAACATTATATTTGGTTGCCATGGCAGATAGAAAATGCTTCCATATACATAAATTAATCTTCTTGGACCCTGTTGGTACAAGATGTATCAAAAGCAAATACACTCTAATGTAGTTAAAGATTCTGAAATAAAAATAGTATTTGAAATAGCAACAGTAAAAATATACACAAAAAATAACATTTATCTTATCATAGGACTCTACAGGTCACCAAGTACTAAAGTGGAGTATTTTCTAAATAGTTGGAAAATGTGTTACACAGGATGTATGAAGAAAAACAAAAATATTATAACTATGGGCAATCTAAATATAAATTCAAATGCAAGTACAGTAGACTATAAAACTTTATGTGACTTACTAAGTAGGTTTAACTTAGAAGATACTATTACAGAGCCAACTAGAATTACCCCAAACACACTTTCTTTCTCTATTAACTATATAATAATTTAGAAAATAATATTTATAAAGTGATGGTAGAGGAATTGTGAATTTCAGAACATTGTGCACAAATAATGGAAATATTACATTGCGTAAAAAGTGTAGAAAAAAATAAACTGTAAAAAAAACGACAAATAACAATCAATAATTAATTTATACCAGTTGCTCACAAATCTAGCTCAATAAAGTTGGAAAAATTGTGTATGGCGAAAGTGATAGCAATAGAAAGTGGGAAAATTCTTTAAAACCTTAAAAGTACACTTCCATAAGCAATGGCCATTACAAAAATGTAAATAAAAAGTAGGGGTAATCAGCATATTAAGATTCTATTGGAAATAAGAAACCAGAGAGAAATAATGAAGGATTTGTAAACCTATACAGATAAATACAAAAAAATTAAAAAACAATAGTCCCTAGCCTTAATTAATCTAAAGAAGCAACAGTACACTGAAAAATATTATATAATTTATTAATAAAGCTCAGACTTTATGGGAAATAATAAAAAGAAACAAAAACATAAAGTGCTAGCAGTAATATAACATTAAAAGAAGATGATGGAACTATCAACAACCCCAATAAATATGCCAGCTATTTAACAAATATTTTATAAATGTAATAAAGAATGGGAAAGACACATAGGAGGCACATCTGATGAATGTTCTGGAGTTATACCTTCAATTGTTTTAGAAGAATCAACAGAAGAGGAAGTATAAAAGGTTATAAATAAAATTAAGAATAAAACATTCCGGTTGGGATGGTATATCGTCACAAATATTTAAACATTCTAGCGGTGCATTAACAAGCATACTAGTTCACCTAAAAAATGCCTCAATAAATGAAACTTTTCCAGGCATTAAAATTTAGTATTGTTAGGCCAATCTTTGAAAAAGGAGATAAAACACAGATTGAAAATTATAGGCCAATTACTCTTCTAATGTCTATATTTGCTAAAGTTTTGGAAAATATATTAAGTGATAGATTGATATGTCTTTTAAATAAATTTATTTTACTTAATCTGTTGCAACATTGTTTCAGGAGAAATTTCTCTACAACTACTGTTATTGCAGAGTACTAACATTCAAGTTTACATGAGCTTGATAGGGGGAAGAAAACAGCAGGAATATTCCTGGATCTATCAAAAGCTTTTGATAGCGTATCACATAGGAAACTATTAGACAAAATACAAAAATATGGCATCAGAGGCAAGTTCCTAGGAATCTTAAAACTTTCCTTACAAACTGTAAACAATGCAGCAAAATATGTTACCAACAAGGTTGCAATATAAAATATGTAATGTCAAAATATGAAGTTACAAAAATTGGAGTACCACAGGAATAGGTACATGGTTCACTCCTGCTTTTACTATATACAAACGATATCAAATCTGCAAATTATAAAATAATTTCAAATGCAGATGATGCTTCAGTTATATTTGCAAACAGAGATATAAATAAATTAAAAGAGTTAGTAACCATTGAAATGCAGGATATCCGTAAATATTTAAATTATAATGATGTGAAAGTAAATTATCAAAAGACAAAAGTGATTATGTTCCAATACCGAAAGAACAGGTCAAAAAATGAACCATTAAATATGAAAATAAATGATGACAATATTGAGCAATAGGTAAATATCAAATTTTGAGGAGTAATAACTGACGAGAGTTGACATTTAAATTGCACATAGAACATATACTTAAAAAAATAAGCACTTATATTTATTGAGAAATATGGAAGAGCATTTAAATACAAATTATTTAAATATAATATACTATGGTCTAATTTACCATTCTATAAATTCATAAAACAAACAACTCTACTATAGGGATCTAAGTAAGGCATTTGATTTGGTAGACCATACTATCCTATTATCAGTTAGAAGCGTGTGGTATAAGAGGGGTGGCTCATCAGTGGTTTGAATCCTACCTTACTGATAGAAGACAAAGGTACTGTCATAAGAAATTAAATAAATGGTTCTCAAACTAACTTGGATATTAAGGTAGTAAGCTGGGTGTTCCACAAGATTCTATTCTTGGACCTCTACTTTTTTTAATTTTCATAAATGACTTACCACTAAATATTCTCCATGCTGAAACTATATTATATGCAGATGATATTAACATTATAGTTCAAGGATGTGGTTATTTAGAACTGCAAGGCCAAGGGGATACTGTAATGAAAAATATGATGCAATAGCTCTGCATCAACAAACTGATGCTTAATACCAAAAAATCGCACTGCATGCAAATAGCATTATCTGGTAGAAGTGACACAAGTGTAGCACCTAAAATTACATATAATAATGATGAAATACACTGGTGTGCAAAACCTAAGGACGAAAGTAATCTTCTCATGCTGTGACACTGCCAAGTAACATGGCTCGATGAAACTTGGATCATACATAGAGGGAACTGCTACAGTATGTTACAGTAGGTAACTAAACGAAATATGCAATGAGACGAACAGAAATGCCACTTTTATTCATAGACCATAAGCTACACTAAAGTCAATACAACATATGATGGCTCTCTAGGTTTACAGAAGCAGATACATGGTGCTTAAAAGGGTGTATGATCACCATGGACAGCAATGCATGCTCTGCATCGTGCTCCCATGCTGGCCAGAAAAGTTGGTAAGCAGTTCTTGTGATAGGGCATTCCATTCCTCCACCAGCGCTGTTGACAACTGCTGGGTAGTCGTTAGTGCATGTGAATGTGCTGCAATGAATCTCCCAAGAGCATCCCACACATGTTAATTAGATTTAAATCGGGGAACAGGCAGGCCAGTCCATTGGCCGAATATCCTCTCGTTCCAGGAGATCCTCCACCTGCGCTGAGCGGTTGCGCATTGTCATCCATAAAAATGAAGTCAGGGCCAACTGCATCCCTGAAAAGACGCACATGGGGAAGGAGTACAGTATCACAATAATGTGTACCAGTAAGCGTACCATGTACAAAGATTTGGAGGTCGGTGCACCCATGCAACAATATGCCCCCCCAAACCATAACACCCAGACCACCAAAATTATCATGTTCAAGGATGTTCCTGGGTTCATTATGTTTTCCCACCTCTCGCCAGATGAGGGTATGTCAAGAATCACTACTTAGACTGAATCTGCTCTCATCCAAAAGAAGAGCACGCGACCCCATTCCTCGTTGGTCCATTTAGATGCTCTTGGGACCATTCGCAAATAGTGCCGCCGATGTGTGGATGTCAATGGAACACAACGTACTGGCTGTCGGGCAAAGAGACCACCTCCGTGTATCGCCGTGCCACTGTGTATCGTGAGATTGCGTGCCTAGCTGTCCTGTTAAATGTAGTTGCAATTGCACCCGCTGTTTGGCTTGGATTCCTTCTTGCCTATTGCAGAATGTAGCGGTCATCTGCTACTGTAGTTGAGCGTGGTCGACCACCACCTCTCCTTGGGACAGCAGTGCCTGTGGTTTGGAAGGTTCCCCATGCACGTGAAACAATGCTGTGAGCAATTCCAAACTCCTGGGCAACACTCGTCACACTTCGCCCTTCCAGTTTCCCAATGATTCTTCCCCATGTGAAGTAATCCAAATGTCTACGGGCCACGTTGCAATGAAGAACACCACTAATTGCCACACACCGTCTTGTACTGTTTCGTCAACTGCCTCATTGTCAGGACCAGACCCATTAGGCACTATAGGCTCACTACACTCACGCCATGTGATGTCCAGCTTTCTGTGTACATGTGAGAGACCTCTGGCAACATGCTCCTGCACCTTCATCTACTTCCACCAAGTAGTTCATTTGTTATGTTACTTTATCCATCTCACCCTTAGGTTTTGCACACCAGTGTACTTTATGTCCACGAGATAAAATTTTTTTGGGATAGCAATTGACAAATTCTTAACCTGGAAACCTCATATTCAGAGCATTACTTAAAAAATTAATAATGTACACTATATAACATCTGTATTAAAAAGTATTTGTACTATACACACACTAAAAATGATATATTTTTCTTATGTAGAATCTGCTCTTGCTTATGGAATTTTCATATGGGGTTTTGCCACAGAAATAAAACCTCTTTTGGTAGCACAAAATAAGAAAGATGTTTAGTATAAATAGGATGACTCACTGTAAAACCTATTTTAAGGAAAACAACATAGTAACCTTAGGCTGCTTATATATTTTGGAAACTTTCATTTCCATATGAACAATACAATACAGATCATAAAGCAAGGAACAACAATAAAATACATTTACAGGGTTCCAGATTTACTAAAAGAGTTAACTCCATTTTACATACAGGTATTTACATGTACAACTTAATCAATAAGAAAATAAAATGAAAGGATAAGCAAAAAATTCAGAACAGATGTAAAAAGATTTTTAATAAATCATAGCTTCTATAGTACTCAAGAATTTTTACAATACTTCGGTTATCAATGTTAGCTGTAAGATTGCAGACTTGTATTTAACGCTTTGTTATTATATGTGTATTTATATGAATAATATTTATGGATTTCACTTTTTAATTGTATTTGTATCAAAACTCATTATGTACTATAGTGACCATTATGATTGTATTTTTCCTGTAATTTTCTTTTTTGGTTTTTACATTTATATTTTTTTAGTTATTGTATTAATCAATCTATTTTGTCCAGTACACTGTATAGGATATATAGATTCTTATTGTATTCTATTTAAACTTCATTTTTACTATGTTAGTATTTTATTTGTTTAAGTCTATGTTGCAATATTTCCTATGATATACATATATTAGATATAAATTCTGACAAAACCATGAAATTGTAAAATATTTCTAATGGTGAATAAAGATTTACTTACCCATCATACAATATGGAACAGAAATGTGGGTTAGTTCTGGATTAACAAATATTAGCAGATTGGTTACTCAAAAGATATATATCTTATGTATTTTTAATATAAGTATGTAATTGTGTGTCATGTAGAGGTATATTTATAATGGAAGAAGTATTAACAGTTGTTTCAGTGTATGTGTACAGAGTAATCATGTTTGTTGTAAATAAGTACCTATCCTGTGATTATAAAAGATGTCCATAATTATAGCGCAAGAACTCAAAACAATTATTACAGAGAAAGTATAAATAAAGAAGCCACTGGAAAGATCCTCTCATAATGGGTATAATTTTATATAACAAGTTACCTACTAAATGAACTAAAGGTTTAAAGTGATAAGACATTTCAGAGTAAATTAAAACAGCATTTAACTAAAAGATTTTGTATAGAATAGACAAATTGTAAATTCAAATGGAAATATCTTGACATGAATTCACATGTAAATGCCTTGACGAGTCTAGAAATAATTATTCTAATTTAATCCTTTTTAAATTATAAAACTACAACCGTAATATACAACTATAAAGTAGGTTACAATCTGTAGAATGAATGAATAAATAAATAAAAAGTCTATAAGCTAATAAGGATTATCATTATCATCATTAGTCAACAAGTATAGCTCTTAAATCCCATTGGGGAAAGACACATTGTAAACAGGGATTAAATGCGGAATCTTTATGATTCACTTACAGAGGATGACGTGATTCATTAAAATATGACTTTATTAAGTCTTATCATTACACTAGCACTCATTCTTCACCTCTGGTTAATCCACTTAATATGTAAAGACTCAAATTTAACATGTGAGTGCACAGACTTATAGCCACCACTATAGCTAATGTGCAGGTGAACTTTGTTGTAGCTTCAGATTAAAGGCATGTCTCACTGAGTTATACGGTAATATGAGTACATCTTTTCTTGAAAAGTTCACTGATGCTAGCACATACTTCACATTATATATAAAAATGAAAGGCTTTCATTTGTCACAGTTATATTGCTTAACCAATTAAATTTCCTTGCGACTATTCCATTTATTTGATTTATAAATCCATGGAGAATTATGGTAATATGTCTAAAGTAAAAAAGAGTTCATACATCAAAAACCTAATCACATTAAACATTGTTAATGGCTGAATTTGACATGGAACACTACAGCACAAATGAAAAACCATCTGATGTAACATCACAGCTCAAAGGACATTTAAAATACCATGTTAAACAACGTGTAATGCAATGAAACACAAGGAACATGTGATATTATAGAAAGGAACAATGAAGAAAGTGGATTTCAACCTCCCTAGCTCCAGACTATGGAATTTTCCGAGGTTCTGTGTCATGTGCTAATAAGAGTGGATATTGCTTTACAAATTTACAGCTTTCAGTGTAAAAGAACACACAATGTAACTCCCATTCTGTATATATAAATGCCTTAATTAGATCATGAGGTAACTTTATTGCACTGCATTCCTAACTTGACGGTTTTCTTACTAAAACCTCTGTATTGGGAGTAGTTTCTGAACAGGGAGCAGCCGTTGTACAGGACATTAGCCGCTATGTATCATCGCATATCTGAAACAGTTCAGTACAGCCTACCCATATGGATTGTGGTTGACCCCACCATGTACAAACACTTGTCCTGGAGGAATGTGTGTTACAATGTGTGGAAAATAAGCCATGTATGAGTACACAACAAATGGGCCATGAAGTGAATATAAGTCATATGTCTATGTACCCATACAACCTGCAAAGGGTACAGGAACTAAGCAAGGCTGTTTTCCACCCATGGCAGAATTCTGCAGCTGGTTTATTCAAATGGCCACTATCATACTAACATTTGAGTCATCCATTTTGGACATTTGGAAGAGATGGCTTCATAAACCTGCATAACATACAAATGTGGGCACATATGAATCCCATGGTTGTCACTAGTTATCAATGCTGATTTGGTCTCAACATGTGGTGTAGTATTATCCATGATCACCTATCGGCCCATACATGCTACTCTGGCAAATTGAATGGAGCAATGTAGTCAACCTTCTCGAGAGAGACACTGCCTGAACTACTGGACGTGCCTCTAGCAGTTCGGCGCACCATGTGGTTCATGCATGATAGGACACCAGCACATTTCAGTTTGGATTTACACTGGGTTTTGGACAACACCTTTCCAAGATGGTGGATCGGGCATGGAGGTCCAGTGAATTGGCCTTCCCATTCTCCAGACCTTAATCCACTGGACTTTTTCTTATGGGGCTAGAAATGCTACACTAGTGAACGTCAATGACCTGGAACAGCGAGTCTGTAATGTTTGTGCAGTTGTACGACAGGACATAGGAATCATCAGATTCACTGGTCTAAGTTGAGGCATTGCCACACATGCATTGCTACTCATGGGGAACATTTTCAGCATCTCCTGTGATGTTGTGGCCATGTTGTCCTATTATCGTTTTAACATGTAACTCAGTAACAATGCATTGTATGACATATATTCATAGGGAATTTTTCTTTTGTTACGATTGTAGAATTCACCTCCCAAAGTGTGTTATAACAATTTGGATACATCCTCTGTGTGTGTGATATATATAACTAAATCAAGCTAAGACACATCACAAGAAACAAACGAAGTGTACGATTACAAACACGAGTTAAGCAGGATTTGCACAAAGAAATTTATGACAAAGTCAATAAATAAAGACCCATATGTCGTAGGAGTATTATTTTATAACAAACTCCCCCAAAAATGTAAACTTTTTCTATGCAAAGGTTAAAAGAATATTTAATAAGGAAATATTTATACAAAACAGATAATTTATGAATTAAACTAACCTGTTTACTCTTACATACACTTATAATATTGATGTAATTTCCATACTTATGTGTAATTTTATTAATCTTATAGGTTGGATTTATCACATAATTGACATACCCATTTTTAAAGCTTTTATATTATATGTAAATTATTTAAAGTTTTAAATTGACAACATGGGTTATGTGCTATAGAATACATTGATGTATTTTGTAAATTTTATGTAATGGAAGTGCATAAAACTTGGTCTGCTACACCATTTTTTTATTTATTTTATGTCGCCTTAACAATATGGTTATATTGCGACAGATCTGTTAAGTGATACCTTGTGGCTAGGTGTGTGGCGGACAATTAGCCTTCTTACCATACCATCTTGTTTGTCAACCATCCACAGAGGCATTTAGTGCTGGGCAATTGTACTGGTCGTTTGGAAGGGCATGACACATGGGTTTATAATGTGAGGTAAACAAAATGGAAAGGAATTCCTACAGCCCCCAGAGGAGGAGGAGGATGAGGGTAAACAACACTCTATGTCTTCACAGCTAGTTTCTGCCTGCTGTCTCTTAAATCTTTCCCTCCCTCCTTCCTGTCATCCCTAATGCATTGATTCTGCCCAGCCAATGTGTCATGTAATTCCGAACGAGCATTACATCTGCCTCTGTGATGGGTATATGGCAGCTTAGACATATGTCCACGGAACCTTAAAGCTAGGCAATTGTATGTTTGCTTCTGCATGTACTGGGCAGATGGTATTAGGGTGCCATCCAGTCTACCTGTTTTCATTACGTAGATGGCAGAGCATTTGCTATTGCCATCTATTTTCATGTTTATATTGTTTTAAACTTAAGCTGGAAATTTGGTTGAATATCCAAGCCAATATTTGCCTTGGTAACTGACTGGGCTCTCCAGTCAGATTGGAGAGCCCATGGGATTTGAACCTGGGACTTCTGAATGCGGGCCACATACGTTACCACCTGAGTCAGCCTACTCGGTACTACACCATTTGTAAGGTGGTCTTTCAACTCAAATAGAATTTATTATTATTATTATTATTATTATTATTATAATAATAATAATAATAATAATAATAATAATAATAATAATAATAATAATAATAATAATAATAATAATAATAATAATAATAATAATAATAATAATAACTAAAGTTTATATGCCTAGTTTCAGATAAATTTTATTTGCAAAACTTTGATAGGTTCAATATTTAAGAAGTTACTATAGTTTTTCATGACTGTTATTCATGTACATAAATCAGATACTATAGGGAGTTGTACCATTCCATTCATATAACAAGAATTAGTAACAAGCACAACTCTGCATTTATTTAATGTTTTAACTTTTATTAGCACACCAGAAAAAAAACAGTTTTATTACTGTTGCTCAAACTTCATGACATACATTACACAGAATGCGATGGGAGTATACAGAGACAATCCAAGGGAGAGAGAAAGACAGAGGGAAGGAAATGTTGAGAGTGAAGAGAGAATAATCCTCAAGAGTTAATCCAATAATATTAGCAAAGCTAAAAAGTTTGGGTAGTAATAAAACTATTAGTTCAATAAGCACACTAGGTATTTTAATGCCATTTTATTCTTGTTTGCTGTAAAGGCATATGAAGAGACTCCTTTGAAGATTTCACCACTTCTACCTTTCAAAACCTGACTTCTTTGAAATGAAAAGTTAATACTTAAATCTAAAGAGAAATATATTATCTACATTTAGGTTCAATTTCATAAGAAAATCAAATATTTTGATATGAACATGTTTATTGTAGTACTGCAGTGATTAACAAAGCTTTTAATTCAATTAAAACCACTTCTATAAATTTTACAATTTGTGTTACATAACACAGGATTTAAAAAAAAAAGAGAGAGAGAAAAAAAAGAAACAAATAAAGAACTATTACATAACTGAATTTAAATTAGGGATGGGACCTTGATGCCTCTACACTTTCGATACTTGGTGATATCAAAGTGTGTCTAACACTTTGAGATAAACCTTCAATAATTTGTTGATACTTTTAAATTTTAAGTTTTGCATTATTGAAAGTTGATACATAAGGAATGAAAGGAGTCAAGACTTCACGTTATTGCCTCGCATGTGTCTCCAAAAAGTTGCTGGACTATAGTTCTTGATAGACTTTGACTGCAATTTCTGTGGGTGAAGCAATGTACCATAATGTTGAGTCTAAAATAAAAACATGCAAAACAATAGGGTGGAGTAGAGGTACACGTGTAACTTGCAGTGTTAACTGAGTTACAATGAAGCTGGTTTAGCTGATGCAATAAATCACTTTTCTGCAATAGCTTGGCTTGGCAATTCATTCTCAGCCATTACATTTACTACTCCGACAAAATCTGTGAATCCAGCAAAAACAAATCAAAACTTAAGATGTGAGATAACACCGCACCTAGAAATATTTGTTCTCCCAAGAATGTTGGTATTCTTAAACAAAAATCTTTGAGTCCTTTATATCTCTGCATTTCATATAATACTTCCTTGATTTTTCTCTTCAAATTTTTAATTGTGTCTAATATGCGTTTGTATTACACATGTATATGCTAATGTATGAGGATGGATAGAAGAAGCTCAATCCACAAACTTATTATGTTTCCAAGTGTTATATGGCTAATTACTTATTACCAGATGAAAAAATACATGTTATGTCATAGTTGTGAATAGTGTTGGAATGTTGTAACACACACACTTTATTTTAAGTTTCATGTAAAATACATATTAGCTTAAAGATTGCAGAATAAAGAAGAATTGCTAGTATTTGTTTTTCTATGGGTAGAAAAATCATTTAAAAGAAATTTTTCAGCACAAAATACAGTTACATAAAAGGGAAGCATAGAAATTTGTATTACTAAACTAGATTAACAATAGGGGATATATAACCTATGGTATTATCAAGATAAAAAAAGTCTGCCAATTGGAGAATGTCAAACAGGAATTATTAGAGTATTAGATACATTACAAAATTGGTTACATACATTTAATCACAGAAAACTACTAATAAGAACATAATTCAGTGAACAAGCTGTCACCTTACAGTTTTTTACAAAGTGAGTATTGAGTATCAATACTCAAAAATCAATATCAGTAATAGTGGTATCCTTCCATCATTAATTTAAATAATTTCAAAGCATTAATGCAGGAAATTATACTTCATCACAGACATGTCAGGTATGTTTGTTGAGACCAACATTAAATAAATGCAATGGTATAAAAACATTGTCATTAATCTTTTAAAAGTAAATGATAGTATTTACATATGTTTAAAAGATGTGATATTAAAACTTTCTTATTCCATAATGTAGTACCACGTCCTCCCTCTCTAGTCATACTCCGTGGTTACCACGCTAGCCTCTAATTCCTGAGGTTGTGGGTTCAAACCCAGCAGAGGGTGATGGATTTTTTCAGGCATAAAAATTCTTAGCATGGCTTCCTTCAGAAGGGAAGTAAAGCCGGTGGTCCCATGTCGTAGATTTATGGCATGCGAAAGAACCCCAAGCCTGATAAAGAGGTATCTGAACACATTACTGGTCTTTCACATCCAATATAGAATGGAACGCTAAGGACCACAGCAGTTAAAGAATGTCCATAAATAAAACTCAATTTTAATTTAACATTCTTTCTTTTCCATTTACTGAAAAGCTATTAGATTGAGTTTAATTAACATTGGAAATTGGCAGTTCAAATCTAGCCAAAAATAATACCATCTAGTCACACATTACACAACTGGTTTAGAAGAGCATACCAAGTAAGTTAGTTTTGAAGTCACAAATGCTTTTAAAATATAAATTCATTCATATAACATTATATAATAATTTATAACCATTCCATCTTTATGTAATCTGTTCATTATATCAAATTTTTCAGGAGTATATATATACTCCTGACCCAATAATATATAAACCAGTTTTATGTGCCACATATCCCAATAATATATACACCAGTTTGATGTGTCACATGTTCCAATAATATATGAACCAGTTTGATGTGTCACATATCCCAATAACATATAGACCAGCAAACAGAATAATAAAATGTTTAAGAAGTGAATGCCACTTTAAAATTCCATACTGTGTCCATGCAATCATAAGAAACAACTGAATGTTGACAGGATTTTAAAGAATGACCAAGTAATAAACAACTCGAATAATTAATAATGGATATTTTGGAAATGGCTTATGCCATAAAAAAAAAGTCAGTTGAAATAAATTGTGCTTTAAAGAGATCTACATTCCTTGTGTAGTACGTTTTTGTCTAAACGCTTAACTTTTACAATATTATGCAAAACGCCTTCCGAATGAAGGGGACTTTAAAAGCTATTCCCAGAAAATTCAAAACATAAATTTCATGTTTCTTGTTAATATCTTTAACATCTTTAATATCTTTTAATAAAAATCGTTAAGTCATTTTTAGAAAACCAAAAATTTAGAAAAATGTCCCATGTAAAAGGTAATTAAGGTGGTGGGATTTACTTGAAAATATTCATATTGTAACTTTGGAAGGTACTGAACCTAAATACCAAGTTTGGTATTTATCCAAATTTTAGTTTTTGAGTTATGCTGTCCCCTCTCTCTCTCCCCACATGCACACATGGACCTTTTTCTAAAAATGCTTTTTTAGGATTCAAGCAGTCTCGAAACATGTACTCGGTGAAATCTCGGTATCAAATTTTTGGGTGGAATTCACTACCTTCTCTATTTACTATGTACATTGTAGAGAAAATAAAAAGAAACCAATGGATCCATTGAATATTCCATTTCCTACATAAAGTGACATCTTGCATCACAAAGCTATGGTAAAGTTTTCAATTTTGAAATTCCACTGAAAGATTTTTTTAAGTGAGTTCCTGGAACCACCACAAGAGGGTTACAACTCAGCTGCTCAAAAACAAATTAACAGTCGAACGTAGGTTGAAAATAGATATGATTGATCTACAAAGCTTGTTCCTAATTATTGGCATAAGTGATGTATGGAGGTCACTAATAAACTCAAATTCTTCCCCAATCATGACTTTAGTTTGCAACAGCTGAATTTGTATTAACAAACCAAAGCAATGGCAACAACTATGCTGAAATAGCAAATTATTTTAACTGTGAAAAACCTGTTTATTGGTTACTAGTAGAGCCTGTTTGAACTTAACATCCTTTAAGGGCACCCCATAAGTGAAATTTCTAAATCTTGCTGTTTTTATTCAAATGTTTTCAAAATTTTGTCACATACTGCTCAACCTCAATTATAAGTGTGTTTTAAATTTCATGCAGAAATCTTTAATATTTTTACTTTCCCTACTACATACAGTAAGTGGGGGAAGTATTGTATTCCGCTCAAAAATTTGATGTCAACATTTCACAGGAAATATATGTTTTGAGGCACCTCGAATCCAAAAAAAAATATTTTTACAAAAAGATCTGTGTGTGTGTGTGTGTGTTTGTCTGGGAAAAGCAACTAAAAAATGAAAAGTCGGATAAATACCAAACTTGGTATTTATGTTTACTATCTTCCAAAGATGCAACATGAAGATTTTAAGAAAATCCCTCCACCCCAAACTAACCTTTACATGGAACATTTTTATTTTCTAAAAAATGGCTCTATCGTTTTTTATTAAAATACCATACATTAAAAATATTTTCATGACAAATAAAATATACATCTTGAATTTTGTAGAATAGCCTGAGAAGTCCTTATATTCAGAAGGAATTTTGTATAATTGTGTATAACTTGTAGACATTAAGCGAAAGACAAAAACGTACTATACAAAAAACTAGATCTCTTTAAAATACACAATTTGTTTAAAATAAGTTTTCTTGCATCATTTCTGAGATATTTGTTATTAATGGTTCGAATTGTTAATTTCTTGATCATTCCTTAAAGTCCTTTAAACACTCAATTGTTTTTTTGCAATTGCATGGAAACAGTATGGTATTTTAAGGCCAGGTATAGCGTCCAGTTTTTAAATATTTGATTATTGCTATTCTCTTTGTATCTATAACAAAATGTGGAATGTAGCTATGTCTACAATGGTTTATCTGGATTACAATGAAGTAGATATAAAACTAAGCTTTAGTAAGAATAGTTTGCATATACACTAATGAATGATAAGAGAGTAGAGAAAGTAATGTGATGTATCAAGTCAGATCTTTTTTAGGAAAAAATTATATTTTAATTTAATTATGCTAATTAATCAGGTGTTCCACATGATGCAAAATCAAAATTTTGAAAAAATAAAAATATAGATGAGGTGTCATAAGTAATGTTGGGTTTTAAGCAAAACTTTATTTGGAAAACTTTCTGACAAGAAATGAAACTACTCTTCAAAGTAGAGACCATCAGATTCTCTGGTCTTTAACCATCTTCCAGAGAGGTTTCTTATCCCACAATGGAACCAGTTTCTGGTTTTTGATGCGAAAAGTTCAGTGAGACCCACTTCCACAGCTTCAATGTTTTTGACATTTCTTCCACGCAAGAAATGAGCCATGGATCAAAACAGATGCTAATCTGAAGGCGCAAGATCAGGGCTGTATGCTGGGTGTGGTAGCAGTTTGATTCCTTCCAATTCCTGAAGTTTTGCCATGGTTGTTTGTGCAGTATGGGGTGTTGCATTGTCCTGCTGCAAGAGAACTCAAGTTCAGTTAACTAATGCTGGGCATCTCTGTCTCAACTTGTTCCAGCTGTTGAGAATAAAGAACCGCATTGACTGTATGCCCGCTTGTAACAAACTCCCAGTGAATCACTCCTTCAAAATTCCACCAGACACGCATTACTTTGGGGCCGAACTGATGGTTTTTAATGATAACTTTGGCAGGTTGACAGAAACTGAGCCACTGTTTCAAGGTGTCAGGTTGTGGTAATAGACCCATTTTTCGTCACATGTGACAATTCTCCTATTAAATCTATCATCTATGGGATTACAGACAAGCTGACAATAGAAATTCACTCTACATTGAGCCTGTTGAGGTGCCAATTCATGAAGTACAGATCTACAGCTTCTGTTTGATTTTCCAAGTTTCTTAATCTCGCGATGTATGGTATCTTTTGATGGAGTAAGTTCTTCTGACAGTCTACGAGTATTTTTTTTGCAGATTTTCTTCCAAAACTACACATGTAATCTCAATATCCATAATTTAACTCTTCCAGAATATGGTAAACATTTGTGTTTTTGTCTACAGTTGAAACATTGGAACCATCGTTGTGCCACATGATCACTAATGACACGTCTCCTTCCACTTCACATATTTTTCGAGCCACGGTAGAAGCTTTATAATCTTGTTTCAGTGGTGCTTTAGGACTCTAATCTCAGACTTTGTAACCTCCATTTTGTGATTGTGTATTAACAACTGATGACTGACACATTCTCGAAATACCAGTCATGGCATCCTGTAAATAGCACTGGAAAACCAAAGAAACCCAATTCTATCTTATAAAACACCAAACTTAAACACTGACATTATTATGAGACAACCTAATACTAACATATTATTTAAATGTTAATGTACAAAACTGGCATACAGAATTTTATTCACTGCTGTCGTTGTCTCAGAAAAACAAATGTTAACCTTAAGTGTAATTTTGTTAAACCTTATATCCTCAGTGGTCAAATTAATTATGTCATATCTTGAGCAATTTAAAAGTGTAGTAAAACCCATATGCCAGTTTTGTTAAGTTCATTTTTTCTGAGTTTGTGCTGAAAATTTGAACAAATTGGTTACTAATTACAACATTCATAATGCGCAAATGTGTACGAAAAATCAGTTGAGTAAAAGGTATTGGAGGTAAATATAGGCAATTAGGCTGTGGGCTCTTGGTCATGTAAATGACCACGTGTTGAAGCTTTAAAGGTTAAAAGTATTTCCTATATTCAAAAAACTAATTTTTAAATTTTTTGATACTTTTGACCAAATTCAGCTATAGGTACCTTTAAACAGCTAAGTCATAATGGATGTTAAATGAATGAAATAAGTAAAACTATGCTAAAATAGGCTCAGGGTCTATAGAACTTAATGTAAGGAAAAAAACCTTTCTGGATAACTCGTGCAGGCCTGAGATTCAAAATCAGCACCTCTTAAATGTGAGGCAGGATTGTACCACCACACCATGGATGTGGGTAACATCTAGGAAAAATTATTTTTCAGTTGTTAATTATAAAGTATTGTCTGACTACTTAGACAGAAAAATCTAGAAAGTTGGAAAACTAAGTGTAAAAATATGGGAATTCCAATAGATGATGACCCAACAATATACTCTCTGCAATTTGCGGATAATCAGTTAATTCTGACCCAAGAATACAACGAATGGGGCCTAAAAGTAAATATGGATAAATCCAAATATATGGTCATTGGAGATGTTCATCAAGATTTGGTACTGGAAGACGAAATGGGGATAATTAAACACACAGAGGAATACAAATACCTGGGAGTAAAGATTGCACTAGATGGGAAATAACATTACAGATAAACTCAGGAAAGTATGCTATATCTACTCTGAATAGTGTATTATGGGATAAACAGGTCAAAAGAAAATAAAACTACAATTTTTAAAACAATAGAAGTATTATAACCTATGGCTCCATTGTGTGGAACTCTGAACTATCAGTTGAAAAGAAAATTATTGGAGGAGATCTGCTAGGATATCTAAAAGAGAAAAATTAGAAATGAGGTTATAAAAGAAAATATGAATGTTCAAAATTCAATTTTAGATTTTATTCAACAGCAACAATTACAACGGTATGGGCATGCTAAAAGAATGGAAGATTACCCAAAAGAATAATGGAGTGGGCGCCACTAGGAAGGAGGTAATTCAAGGAATTACAAGGGCAATGATGTATTGGGAAATTGAAGATTTATGGTCCAATAGGCAAGAATGGAGAAAAGTGATAAGAAGATGTTAAAAACTGGGTGCTGCAAAAGTGATTGTACATTGTAAAACTGGAAATATATATTGACTGACTTTACAATTACTTGCCTTTCCTAGTTGAAGTTAATGGAGAACATCTACTTCACTGCCGAAAACTGGATCCTAATCTCCAGAGGAAGAAGAGTCTCCCATAATTGTATTACAATGCCAGAAGACTCATGAATTGAAGTCTTACAATTACTAGCTGGCTGTTCAACGTTGCACGGCTGTCTTTCTAAATTTGAATGATAAATTAATTTCATTTGCCTCCCTCCATTCTTTATGAAATTATTGTACCATGATCTATAAGACTTTTATGGTGAATCCTTTATCCCTTATAATTGTAATTTCATACAGATCGATCTGACTATTTCTAATAAGAGATGAAAAATACTCTGATATTCAACCAAAGTATATGAAACATCAGCAGAACATCCGATTTCCTTAACCTCCCTCTAACACTCTTCCAAGTTCTGGAAAACCTGCATAGCCTAAAAATACCCTACAATAATCGGTTGGAATGATCAAGTAACTTAATTACAGTAGGTGAAATTTAAATCTTTGTACATTCTCTTTGGTATCGTGGTTATTTAATAACATAAATGGTGCACAGCTTTCACATAATATAGAAGCCCTTAACGTATACAATAAAATAGAGGTGAAGCTGGTGAATATGTAGATTCGGCATGCCCAAGTTAACCTCTTTGTAAAAGACCTATAGCCTGTGAGTATCAATAAAAACAATATTTTCAATTGTTAATTAAAAAATATTGGTTTACTGATTTCTAAGTTAGCAATTTTCTGTCTTGTGCAATTATTTACCATGCGCTGTGCTAACGAAGTTAATTACACCATAGGTACAAAGGAAAAACAGCAAAACTTTCTTACATGAGGGTTATTAAAATATTTTGGCATTGGTATTGCAGCTCTATAAACAGATTCAATTCTCATTTGTTTTGCTGTGTCTCAATTGTTGAATGTCACCATATATATATATTATTACTTGGAATGAAATACCCCCGCAATGTGTCTTATTTTACATGCATATTCTGTGGAGTAACAACTACGGCACTTTCAACAAAAGTCAAGAACTACTTTGCAAGCATGTTCTTTTATAACTCCAATGTGCTTTATAAATCCTTTTCAATCTTTTAGTAATTTATGAAATGAAATTAGGTGTTTAATGTCAGCATAGTATGCTCACAGTATGCTCTTGTCTATTCTTACATAAAATATGGGATCTCATTATGGGGAAACACAAATGCAACAACTGTTTTAAAAATTTTCAAATTACAGAAGAAGGCCATTAGAATTATTGCAAATGTCGATGAAACAACTAGTTGTAGATCTTTATTTAAAAATCTGAATATTCTAACTGTTCCATGCATATGTATTTATGAAAGTATAAAATATATAATAGAAGGAAATATATATAAAAAAAAATTGTAATGTACATTCATATGATGTGAGACACAAAGCAGATTATTTTAGGGGCGCTATTAACAATAGAGCTATTGAAAATATTGGGAAAGATACACTATGTAATCAAAAGTGCCCTGACACCCCCACAAACATACATTTTTCATCTTAGGTGCATTGTGCTGCCACCTACTGCCTGGTACTCATTATCCGCGACCTCAGTAGTCATTAGACATCGTGAAACAGCAGAATGGGACGCTCCGTGGAACTCACGGACTTCGAACGTGATCAGGTGATTGGGTGTCACTTGTATCAGAAGTCTGTACGCGAGATTTCCACACTCCTAAACATCCCTAGGTCCACTGTTTCTGATGTGATAGTGAAGTGGAAACGTGAAGGGACATGTACAGCACAAAAGTGTACAGGCAACCTCGTCTGTTGACTGACAGAGACCGCCGACATTTGAAGAGGGTCGTAAAGAGTAATAGGAGACATCTATCCAGACCATCACACAGGAATTCCAAACTGCATCAGGATCCACTCCAAGTACTATGACAGTTAGGCGTGAAGTGAGAAACCTTGAATTTCATGATCGAGCAGCTGTTCATAAGCCACACATCATGCAGGAAAATGCCAAACGATGCCTCACTTGGTGTAAGGAGCATCAACATTACACGACTGAACAGTGGCAAAACGTTGTGTGGAGTGTCGAATCACGGTACACAATGTGGCGATCCAATGGCAGGGTGTGGGTATGGTGAATGCCTGGTGAACATCATCTGCCAGCGTGTGTAGTGCTTTGGACAATCAGAAACAAATGTGAACCTATTTGAGAAAAATAAAATATACATGCCACACCAGCAACCCTTTTGGAAAAGTTGTAAAAAGCTTAAATTCGAAAGATGTAACATTCCATAAAGCAGATAAAGGCAATAAATTGGTAATCTTGGACAGGCAAAATTACATAAAAAGTTTGGAAAATCTTCTAACAGCTCCTGAATACACCCTTTTAAAGAAAGATCCCTTAAACAAACACATTCAGCACACAAATAAAAGCCTAGCAACTGTCCAATACATTATGGGCGACAAAGATAAAAATAGATTAAAAGTAGCCAATCCCTCAACTCAAAAAATGTATGGTTTACCAAAAATACACAAACCTGGAAACGAAATCAGACCAATTATCTCATGCATTGGAGCCCCAACTTATAATCTTGCAAAATGGCTAATCTACAAATTTCAAGAATTCACAAAATTTGAGTCTTTAAGCATCAGGAATTCATTTGAATTAATCACCAAGATAAAGGACTTTCAACTTGGAGATGGGGATACTTTAGTGTCTTTCGATGTGGTTTCACTGTTTCCAAGCCTACCTAAAGATAGGGTGCTACAGGTATTAAAAAATTGGTTAACTACCATCAATAGAAACCCAACAGAAATTGAAGAACTCATTAATCTGACAAAACTGTGCATAGAGCAAACCTTATTCAGCTTTGAAGGAAAATATTTTGAACAACACACAGGCATAGCCATGGGAAATGCGATGTCGCCCTTTCTGGCTGATTTATTCATGAGTGCTCTTGAGACAAGAGTAGTAAAAGCCTTTCTTTGGTTATTTAAAACTTGTGCCAGATATGTTGATGACGTATTCACAATAGTTAACAAGAAACATGTACAAGATGCTCTTAAATTACTGAATTTGCAAGACAGTAATATTAAATTTACCATGGAAACTGAATTGGATAACCAGCTCCCCTACCTGGACCTAAAAATCATGAAGAAGAACAATAGATTAACTTTTGGAATATACAGAAAAAACACCTATACGGATAACTATATAAAAAACAATAGTTACAACCCCCCATCACACAAAGTTGCAGTTTTTAACAGTTTAACCCATAGATTAGTGAACATCCCCCTCAATGAAAAAGAATATAACTTAGAATACCAAGAAATCTTAAAAACAGCTACAAAATATGGCTACAAAACAGATATGGTGGATAGGTTAATCAAAAAATTCAAGCAACAAAAAATGATAAAAGAAAATACAACCCTCAAACCACACAAACAAAATCCGACATACAAAAAAGTTACATTTCATCCATGGGCACATAATAAATTCAAGAAAATTTTCAATGATAGCAATGTTGCACTCATTCCCGAAACTAAATTCAGCATAAAATTCCTCATAATGCAAACCAAAAAGAAAAAATGCCAGCTCATAAAAAATCCGGGATTTATAGAATAGATTGCAAGGATTGTGAACAAATCTATATTGGTCAAACTAAGCGTAACATAGAAACAAGGCTTAAGGAACATTTTCGAAACATCAAATCCAGGGAAGAAGAAAAATCAGCAGTTGCAGCACATTTTTTGATATAGGGACATGAAATTGAGGAGACATATTACTTATCAAGCAGGCACAAAAACCTTCTGAATTAAACATTTGGGAGAAAATATTTCTTTGGAAATTTCGTCCAAGGTTAATGAATTTCGACATTCCTATGGACAAAAATTTGATCACTAAACTTGTAGAACCACCACTAGAGGGACAAAGAGACATCTGTAACCATCAGAGGAAAGCCAACCAGTTGTAATCAGCTGACGATGAGGAAGTGATTCCTCGAAACTAGTTCTGAGGTATTGAACCTATTTTAGTGAAATTGTATATTTGCAACCACTCTATATGTTATATTTAATCTTTTCACTAGTCTTCCGATTTAAAAGTAAAGATCTGCAATACTCTTCATTCAGCCAAAGATTCTAGAGATCCACTGTACACAGTGGGAGTTTACAGAATAGTGTGTTCATGCAGTAAAATATATGTTGGAACTACACAATGAAGCATAAAAACTTGCATTAACAAACACAGAAAAAGTTATCTGGGTCAAACAGAAATATCAGCAATTGTGGAACTTGCCATACTCAAAGAAGGAGAGCATATCACTCAGTAAGAAAACACTGATATCCTGGCATCAACCTCTAATTACCATTCACATTTATATCACAAAGCCCTTGAAATACAGAAGCATAAAAACAACATCAGCTGTACGTAAGAAGATCTAAAACTAAACAGAATATGGCAAACAGCACTAACAAAAGTCAAAGTCAAGCATTTAACCCGAACCAATCAGATGCCAGCTGAACGCAGCACTCCATCTACTCAAGTTCAGCCTACTGCTACCCGAACCAATCATCACAGAACTCCCCGCCTGCCACTGGTATAAATATTGCAGTCCAGAGTGCACCAAGCACAGTTGCTGTCGAAAGTTCTGTCAGAACACTTTCACCTTGCCACTGAAGATGTGTGCTGCAATTGCAGATGAAATGTCTGGGAAGAAGCAGCAGCCCAGTAGACCATGGCCCACAAGCCTGGATAATACTTTATTTAATATATTATTATTTAAAGCTCTCCCAGAAAGTTTTAAGTTGGCACCACCTGATAATAAAACACATGTTTGCTTTTACGCAATTTCTGTGCAACTAGGTCTATTGTTCTGTATAACAATTTATGCATAAGCAATGCATATCGTCTGGAAACAAGCGACTTAATTATATAAAATGAATCAATCTTATGCATCCATATTGCTGCCTTACCAAATTACTGGCAGAACATGTTTTTGATAATCTTTTGTCCCCATTTTTGACTGATCAACTAATTGGTGATTCCCCAATCTTCTACCCTGGATAACGGTAGCATCATCTGGTGTGGGGTTGGTGAATTTAGAGATTAAATGACATTTCAAAGTTCATAATTCTATGTATGAAACTTTTGATATATATTCTTTCCCACCTCAGTTCCATGTGGTTATGCACTGTTTTAGTAGCATGACTATTTGTTCTATATTGTGATTTTCTTCCTAGAAGTGATTGGCTACACCTGTTTTATTTATTTGTATCTGAAGAATTCTTAATTTCCTCTTGGTTTTCTGATGTATGTTTTGTAGCAATCTGAACAGTATTTTATATATACCTTGTTTCTTTTCTGATGGAACTGTGTTTATTCTAATTTAAGAATGTGTACTGTGTGCAAGTTCCAATGATTTTAAATTGAAAAAGCTTCATTTTCTGTGGCTTTTAGGCCTCATTTATGCCTGCAATTTCATGTCACACAAAAGGAATGATGAGACGGGTATAACTTTTAAGTAGCCAATTTATGCATGCAATGTGTCACATTGTGTATTGTTGGAAAATCAGTTTTTAGCAGTCCGTTTCCACATTTCGTTCAACAGCTAGAATGGATCCCTGTGAGTTGTACTATTGCTGCAAGCTCTTAACTAAAAAATAAAATCTGATATGCTATATTCACATTACTTTCTCTAGCGTCTATCGTTTATTAGTGGGTATACAAATTATTCTACTTCATTTTAACCAAGATAAGCCTTTGCAGAAGGTTACACATTTTGTTAGGATACAAAGTGAACAGCAATAGTCAAATATTTAAGAACTGGATGCTATATGCTGGCCATGACATTCTATATTGTTTCGATGCAATTGCAAGAAACAACTGAAAATCGACAGGACTTAAAAGCAATGAGAAAATTGAACCATTAGCATGGATATCTCGATAATGGCTGATGCCACAAAAAGTTATTTGAAATAAATTGTATGTTTTAAAGAGTTCTACATTTTTTGTGTAGTACGTTTCCATCTATCGCTTAACATTTACCAGTTATACAAAATTATACTCACTTCATTCTGAATGAAGAGAACTTCACAGACTATTCCCAGAAAAATCAAGATGTTCACTTTGTCCTGTAAATATCTTTTATATATGCTATTTTAATCAAAATCATTAAGAGCCATTTTTTGATAAAATCAAAAGTTTTGAAAAATGATCTAAAGGATAGTGTGGGGTGGTGGGCATTTTCTTGAAAATCTTTATGTCGCATTCTTGGAAGATTGTAAAATTAAATACCAAGTTTGGTTTTTAACTGACTTTTTGTTTTTGAGTTATCCTGTTCTCTCTCTTTCATACACACAGATTTTTTCTAAAAAAGCCTTCTATGGATTAAAGGGACCTCAAAACATGTACTTCTGTGAAATCTTGGCATTGAATGTTTGGGTGGAATGCAATAAATACTTTCTCCATCTATTATGTAGTGGTAGAGAAAGTAAAACAAAAGAAAGAAAAAACAAATGGACAAGTGGAGTGTACATCCATTAACAGTAGAAGGTGTGTGTGTTTAGGAACCTCTTCGGGAAATTGCTTCTTGTCACTACCCTTGTAATTTTCTGACAAACATCCCAAATTGAACTCCTAATAAGAATTTCTTGTATAAAATATTCTGTATCCATACTTGATAAAAGTCTGAACGACAACAATCAGATCACTCTTGCAACACAAACCCCAACAATCAGAACCACAGCTCAGTATTTCCCAAAGTGGTAGCACTAACTGCTTATTTCACTCACAATTACCCATGTATATTGAGGTCATGCAGCTGTTGCATATGTCATGCCACCTGAAACACAATGTGATGTGTTTTTCAGGTTATGTGACATGTCACATTGCATAAATTTTTCCATTTAACTCAATGTACTTTCAGATTGTGTTGCACTTGTCAAACGACATGAAATCTCATGCATAAACAGGGCCTTATGTTCTTAATCCTTCCACTGCTAATGCCACAGCACTATCTTCTTTCCTGGTTATCATCTGCAATTAAGTTTCGGTTTCCTGTGGTTTGGGACATACTGTCTGTCCTCGAATGATCTTTGTGATTTAGGGTCCATTTCTTGGCTTAAAGCTTGATAAAAATCCTGTATTTAAATCAATTTACACAATTATTACTTTACTCATTTAAGTCTACTAGTTCTGCTGAATATTAACATGACTCCTGCTAAGAGGAGTCATGTCAATATCGGCAAAGTTAGCAGACTTAGGCACATTTTTACAATGTGCATTTAAGCAGGAGTAAATGTTAAGTGACAGTTTTCTTTACAGTCAGAGTAAAGTTCCCAGTAAATATCTCTTGATTCTTATCTTCTCTAGGCTAAGATTTACTGCTGGTTAACACAATCATGCTAAATTTATGATAGTTGGTAGAAATGTTTCTCTTAAGTTTAAATTACTGCTGTGTTGTGTTCCATGTAAAGCTGAGAATCAAGAATGCAGTTGTATCATGTGTGGTTTGTTCTTACTGTTATAGTGAATTTGTATTGTCTGGGAAAAAGAAACAAGTGAGTAATTTCTTGTTAAAGGAGGAAGAAATTCTTCTGAAAGCAGTAAAGAAAAAAGTAACATAATAGAAAATAAAAAAGTCATATGCTGCTACATGGCAGAAAAAAAGTAACGTTTGGTGAAATCAGTGACAATTTTGAAGCAGTGAGTGGTACGAAAAGACCTGTAAAGAACCTTTGTGATAAATATGAGAACATGTTCAGTGACCCTGCTAGGCTAGGCTGCAGTGGCTAATACTTGCACATTTATAGAAAAACAGCCCTTTCTGTTCCTAAACTCTTCAGCACCATCCCCTCCAAGTGACTGAATTCTTACGTGGTGCAATCTAATGCACCTCAAACTTAAGGACATTTTGGTATGCTCCCCCCGAAAAAAAAGTTATTCTTCTTCTGTTTCTGGAAATTTAATGTAATCTTTGGCTGATTTTACAATAGCCATGCTGACCTTCTTCATTATTTGTGGTGCTGTTGCTGTACTGACACCTATGAAATCACCAAGTGCAATTAATATACTTCCAAGATCATGGAATCGTAGAGTCAGAAGTAGCTGCTTCATTGGTGACACCACATTATTTCTGAAAATGAATTTTACTATGTGAGTATCAGGTAAATTGTTGGGTTAAATACGGGAGTAATATAGAAGCAATGTTACTAATAATATAGTAATTATCCTGAAATATGAACTAACCTTTCTGTAGAATGAGGAATTTGTTCATATATCAGACCAAGAATTAAAATAACTCGTCATCCAAAGACTGGTAATATTTTCTTATTTTCACTATGTTACTTACACGTATTTCCAACTGTTCATCATTATCAGCATCACTTTCATAGAAATCAAAATAGTTACCTTCCGCCATTTCATGCACTAGTATGTGAACTTAACCTCAAAACTTCATCAGCTAGGAGTTTACTGGAAGACAATGCTACGGTAAGATAGCTGTCAGTTAGAATCTACTTTACTCTCACATAATGTTTTAACCGGATATTGTAAAACTGAACTGCTGGTAAAGTGGCCATAAAAGTAACCATCAACATTTTACTGGAGGTGGTAATAATGGACCTTATTGACATACTTAAATGAGACTCTCAAATTGCGTGGAAATCATTAAGCATGGCCAAGTTAGAACCAGACAGCCAGAGGGTGCGTACATATGCAGTGCTGAAAGGATTATTGAGTGCATTAAATGATCCTTAGTTATACAGCGATGTTTAAGCTAATACAAATGTATATTACTTCATATCTTACTTGTGACAACAAAATCTGAGAAGAAATAAAAAGAGATGTAGAAAGAGAAACAAGATACTATAGAGCAGAGGTGGCGAAAACGTGACTCGCGAGTTATTTTGACTCGCAGGCGCACGTTCCCTCTCTGCAACCGTCCGTTTGATTTTCACATGCTGCTGAGTGTTGCAGTGCATGTTGCATATTTGGTGACTCGCGGAAGGAAGGCATTTTCGCCACCCTTGCTATAGAGGATAGTTAAGAACTTAAGTATACATATATTTACATAAACAAGGAATCATTCACATCATAAGTACTTGGAAAATCATGTAAAAATGGATAGATACTAATATCCTGTACATTGTAAGAATTTACTGTTCTACCTTGCAGCCCAAACGAAATGCCAGTTTCAATGGAGTAGCCATTCTGACACACAAATCACTTTAGTGCGGTGAAGGTCTTTCTTTGTTGCTTTGAGAAATACAGTTTGGATAATGTATTTTGTCACTTTTTCACTCATTTTGTCTGATATACTTTTTATTGTGCTCTTTTTTTTTGTGGGGTTTTGGGCTAATCCCCAAAAACCCTCCTTGCTGCACCACTGTTTAAAAGATCTTTATTAATTTATACAGAATACAATCATGAGCAAAAATAACAAATAGTTGCACAGACAAATAAAAAGATAAAAAGGAATTATTATATGCATGTATTCAAATTTATTTTCTACCACTAATCCTGCAACAGTAAAATGCATGCTCCTTATCTATTACTGATAGTTTTCAATCTTAGATTATTTTTTCTTGTTCCAAAATATTTATACCGTATTTGCCAGCATATAAGACGCACCAGCGTATAAAACGCACCCCATTTCTTTAGACAAAAAGATTTCTCACTTAATAAATCTACTAGTTTAGTATTCATACAAAGCCGATACCTCTCCATAAATCTTGAACATCATGATGTTCATCCAGTAAAGCTGGGATCCCTTTGTTAGTGGATATTGCTTTCGCTTGAAGAATTATCATTTTCATAGAAACTGAAATTCCCGCTTGTCTGTTGTCAAATCCAAGTATTCAGTTCTACTTCAAGTTCTGGTCATTTAGCAGTTCCATTTCTTAGATTATGCTAACTGCGAGTTGGTTCCATTAAAACTTCTTCCTCATTCCGCCAAGTTCATATTTTATCAGTTGGAGGTGGCTTGAAATACCTTTTTGTAGTCCTGTTTCCATATGTTTTAGCACATGCAATCACTTGTAGGTTAAATGCAGCTGTATAGTATGCTGTTTTACAGCCATAGATGGCAAATTATCTTAATTGAAGATAAGCAGATCTTCGCACTAATCACAACAAACGAAGTTGGAATGAACAATATGAAAATTGTTAACAAGCGCCTGTGCATCCATTGAACTCTATACAACTGGAATGCTGAAATGTTCACAAGGAAGTTAACAATGAATCAATTCAAGTCGAAACATGGAATTTTGAAGAAATGGAGCCAATAAATAACTTGCTATCGGCATATAAGACGCACCCTGTATTTTGGACCTATTTTAGGAGAAAAAAAAGGGTATCTTATATGCCGGTAAATATAGTATTTTGTTTATTCTTTTAATGATTCTTTAACAAGTGACAAACCCATTCTTTCAAACCATGAGGATTTGCTATAGAGCATAATAATGCCCACAGTAACAACAATAAATATAAAAACTGCAGTATGTGAATACTGGCAAAATCTTCATGAAGTATAAATAATGTTGTTTTCAACTACCAAACCTATACACAAGCTACCTCTTCTATGTAATATTCCTTTAGCAATACCTTAATTACTATTGTTGTTTGTACAATGTTTACTAATTACTTACTTACACTAAATTACTTTAAGTAAACAGCTGATCAGTTGGTTAATCAGAAATCAAAGCTAAACTTCTGAAAATTGCAACATGTATACAGTAATAATTAATTCTCTTTTGGGCTTGTTTTACTTGCAACGATATAGAGTATCGTTTTATTACAATGCCCTAAAGTGTTTTACAATACAGTAACAATAGCAACTTTTAATTACATGCAACAAAGACTCCTTCATATGTCTTCATTGTATTCTGTTTGCGAGCACCATTGTAATTGTCTTTTGTTGTTTATCATTCAGTGCAATAACACAACACTGTATTAAAATACAAGTTTTAAAACGTTTTTTTCAACAAAACTAGGCTAATTATGAACACAGAACAAATCGTGCAGAACAATATTTCATGTAAAAGCTGAAATACATGCATATATGACCAGATTAAAAAAAAAAAAACAGAAAGAAACTTCTGGCAAGTAGGGTTATATTCAATTGACACCAACGTACTTCATTAAACATACACTGGCAGCTAAATACCAGCTTTGCACTTGCACATGATTGCGAAATATTTACAGCACATATGTATTAAGTCTCCAAAACATTTAAACTTTATCATCAAACATAATAAACATGACATATTAAGTACGATTAACAAATGTGAATAAAATTTAAGCACATATGAAAAAAAAATGCATCAACTATTACCCAAAGCAGATATTTTATATAATTATAAAATGGTTCATTGCTGTTGTGGCAGAAAAACCACAACAAAGCGTATATGTAAAAACAAATGTTATATTGTTACAATGCATAAACAAAGCTGCACATTTTTTTCTTTCTTTCTTGTGATGTCTGAAAAATTAAGTGAAATGTTTAAAATGCAGGCCCAAAAAGGGCACAATATGAGTACAGTACAACCTTATCTATCTCTATTGATTTCAGATCTTATTTAAGTTTGTAAGCTGGCTTGATTACAAGTGTGGTAGGAAGTTAAACTGAGAAGAGTGTTGGGTAAGGTCTTAGCTGTCGAGAATGCCATATTTTTACCCCCTACACCAAGCTGCTCCCTCTCCTCAAACAATGGGGAACAATACTTACACTGTGTTTCACTGTTTTCAAACTTCCCAATTAGTCTTTGCCCATGATTTTGCTGCTGCATAGGCAATGTCTTGTGCAGTGGTAATGGCATCAAAGAAGAAGAAGAAGAACAACTAGAAGATGAAGACAAAGCAGAAGAAGAGGGAGGGGGAAGAGAACAAGAAGAACTAGAAAAAGACGATGCTGATTAACTAAAAGGACAAGAAAAAGAAGAAGATGAGGAGGAGAAGGAGGAGGAGGAGGAGGAGGAGGAGGAGGAGAACTAGAAGACAATGATGATGATGAACTAGGACAAGAAGAAGAACTAGAATAAGAAGAAGATGATGAAGTACTAGAAAGAGTACAAGAAGAACTAAAATAAGAACTGCAAGGAGGAGGAGAAGACGAGGAGAAGGAACTAGAAGGACAAGAAGAACTAGAAGAGGAAGGAGGAGAAGAAGAAGAAGAAGAAGAAGAAGAAGAAGAAGAAGAAGAAGAAGAAGAAGATGAACTAAAAGAATAAAAACTAGGAGAAGAAGAACCAGAAGAGAAAGGAGAAGAACTAGAAGAAGAAGAAGAAGAAGAAGAAGCAGGAGGAGAAGAAGAAGAACTAGAAGACGATGATTAGGAGAAGGAACTAGAAGGAGGACAAGAAGAACCAAAAGAGGAAGGAGGAGGAAGAGAACAAGGAGCAGGAGGAGAAGAAGAAAAGATGATGATGACGATGATGATGAACTGGAAGGACAACAAGAACTTAAAGAAGAAGAACCAGAAAAAGGAGGAGGAAAAGGACAAAAAAAAAAGAAAAATAAGATGAGCTAGAAGAAAATGATGAAGAAGAAACTAATTACTTCTAAAGTACGCACTTTAATAGACTGACGAAGGAGAAATGTTGAAACTGTTCAACTGTTATCTGATTGGAAGAAAAACCAAGGGGGAGACTGAAAACACTTGCCTCAAAATAATGATGATGGACAGACAGTTTACAGGCCATGGTGCAGAGGTGTACTTATATTCCACTTGATTTTTCAGATTATTGAGAGGACTTCTGGTCCCAGCTGGTACAGATAAGTGAGATTATATTGTACTTCTACGAGCACATGAAATGTAAATGTTTATAGCAATGCCTCAAGTTTCTGCATTGGCCACCAAAAGCTATTACCTATCATGGCTAAAGCTGTGTCATGAGAATGCATTACATTAGAAACTGCTGCAACTAAATGAACAGCTGATGTTTACAGATGCAAACATTGCCATTTCACTCCTATATCCTACGTATGAGAAAGACTATGAACTTAACCTTGGTATATAAATGCATGCTTTCATAGAGGGCCTTATGTAAACCATCTAGAATTAAACTTGACTTTGCATAATACCAAACAGATATACATCCAACAAAATTCTGGATACACCAATGAATTATAAGCACGAGAGCTACAGCAGAAGATGCTTGCTTCACAAATACAATCTTTTAAAATCTTGGTTTATTCTTAAGTTAAACATGGAAACGTATTCTTGTTGTAAGTAAATCATCTTAAAAACCATTGCTACTAGGCACCAATAACATCTGCTGCCTACATATATATTAAATCTACTCAATAGATTAGCAATAACCTTACATACATTTCCAAAATTATACATATTTTAAGACTGTAAACCTAACAGCTTAAGTTTTAACATATTATCACATGTTGTACTAATATTTTCTGCTTTAATATATATATTTTCTCTATGGGAAAGTAAATATTAACATTATCCTATTTTAAGCTATCACAGAGGCATGCCTTTAAACTACATAAATCTAGGAACAAGCATGCGAGGGATAAGCATATGTTAGCAATCAATGATGGGGCCTTGTTGTGGAAGTAGAACTGTCCGTTCTTCTTCTTTCACAGTTTTCACTTCCTCCTGGGGAGGCAATAGTGGTTCCAAGCCTGTGCTTTCACCAGCACCACACAAACTGCCATTAAGTTCCACTAACGGAACGGAAGGTGAAACACCTCTGGATGGACTGACAGGTCCGTTGGTTGGACTCCTCACAGAAACACTGCTGTTGGTTAGGGAGGGAAGAGCTGTCATGTCTGTCCCTTGTTCTGCAGCCAGGATGCACTGCTGTATGGTGTCCTTGTCCTTCTACAATAACATTAAATCACTATATTTTATATCATTAAGGGTTGTCAGTAGTAAAATTGCTAATTTATACAAATTCCAAACAATTTATCTGAGTCTTTTTATAACATACTCCCTCAACACAATTACAGCAGAACATTAATTTTCATTATCCTATGTACCTAACTTCCAAGAGATTACTTTTCAAAAAATAAAACTTTTAAATGTTGAATATTATTCCTTGAATATATTACATCATTCCGAAAGTAATGCCTGCTGTTTATTTTCAAGAAAACTACAACAGATACGAAAGCATACTAACAGTTAAATAGCAAATAGTATATGCTATCATTTATCCACATAGTCACCACCATTCATTATACACTTTTGCCAATGGTGAACAAGAGCCTGCAGCCGTGCTCATAAAAACCTGAACCACCTGAGACTGGGCGAAGGAAACAACGCGCTCTCTCCGCCTTTAGGCCTCCTAGGCCTACACCACAGTGCCCACCGTGGGAAGAAGCCACTATGCGACGCCGCCGGTCAATGGAGTCTGCCGAACTTTCTGAACACTTTGACCCCAGAGAGGAGCCTCCCGAAATAGACTGGCATAAAATCTGCACCCGCCATTGGCAACGACGCCCGGCCAGACCTTTGTCACCTGCCGCCAGCGACACCACTCCAGCACCGGCAAGGACCAACGACGCAGCTCCACCGATCATCACCGCCGGCGCTCACAGCGCCCAACCGACGCAGCAGATCGCCACTCCCGACAACACCGGAGGTTCTTTGGACAACACCCCCGACCAAGTAGGCCGTTTCAGTGCCGTTGCGGTTGGGGTGCAGAGAAACCTACCGATGCAGATCCTCCTCGAGCAGCTCCAGCAACGCTGGCCTTCAATGGTGAAGGCAACCAGGATAGTCTTGAGGAATGGACCATCTCCACTGGTGCGCCTTCAGACGGACGTGGAGCTTCTCGGCACCACGATCCGCTTTGAAGCCAGCCGCACACAACGGACACCACCATGCCGTCGCTGCTGCCTGTATGGGCACTCGGCGGCACACTGCAGTAATTCACCACGCTGCCACTATTGTGGCTCTCCGGCCTTGACGTCCGCCTGCAAGCAGCATGATCTTTCTCGTCGTAGCAGATTCTGCGCCACCTGCTGCAGGCTGGATCACTTCACAGGTCAAGCTTGCTGCCCACTCTACCCAAGAAGGGCAACACCACCACAGACAGAACAAGATGCTCCACCTCAGCCTTCCCACTCACGCCGACAACAACACTGATAGCCATAGAAACATCAATCACCGAACTTCTAGCGGTCTCAGCCACCATACAGGCAGAGGTCGCAACACTCAACCAGAAACTGGAAGCGCTTCGGCAGGCCGCCAACCGGCGGTTTGCAGGCATTGGAGCGAAACAACGCACCTCAAACCGAATCTACGCCAGCACCACAGGAAGTCTCAACAGACTCAGGGCTTCAATTGATGAGCTATCCCACTTTGATGATCCAGATCTGCTGCCATCTATTCAACGAAAGCTGTACCGCATCGAAAGTTATCTGGAAGAAGGAAGAAGACCACGCTACCGACACCACCGACGACCGTGCTGAGCGGCTGACGGCCATCGAGGCCTCAATCGCCGGCATCAGGGAACAACAGCTACGTACCAACACAGATATGACCAACAGCCTCCGCCAACTCCAGGACAATCACCACAAGCTGGAGGAGAGCTACCTACTTATACGCAACTTCATTGAGCAACATGTCCTGCAACAACCAACAGCTCAACACAACAGACGCCGCAACAGATGAACGCCACAGCACCACCGACACCACCTCACAATGACCATTGCCTGGAGGTAACAGGCCCGGGCACGGTACCCAAAAATCTCACTCATTGACTACAAATCACCACCGTCCAAGGTCCCTGACCTTATCCCCACAGCGGAGAACTCCGCCACACAGTACTATGCACTCACAAACAGCGGGTTTGGTACGGCGGTACCAGCCACCATGACACCACTGTACCCCAATAAAAAGCACAAAAACAGCATTAAACCCTTTCTATTCCTCTTCCTTTTCCTTCCAAATACCCTATATATATCTTGTTTTTCCTTAATCCTTTATTCCTGTTTCCCCCCCCCCCAAAAAAAAACAAAAAAGACTAGCCACCATCTTACAGCTTTGAAGACAGCATTTGAGTCTGGTAAATGTTTGCCACATAGTCCATCTTCCACAGGCCCAAAGACAGAATGTGCTAAATCAGGACTGTACAGTGGATGTGGTACAGCCAAATTTGGCAGTAACCTCCATGGTCACAAAACTAGTGTGGGGCTTAGCGTTATCATACTGTAAGTGGAAGTTTGCCTTCTTCTCTGGCCTGACTCTGGAAATTCAGGCTTTCAGCTTGGTCAGTATTGTCTTGTAGTGCTCTGAATTGACATTTACTCTAGCCTCCAAGGCATGCAAAAGAACCACATCCTGCCTATCCCAGAAGACTGTGCACATCACTTTGCCTGCAGATGGCCATGTCAAACTACTCCTTTGTTGAAGTTGCATGTTGTCACTTCATGGACTGTTGTTTTTATTCTGGCGCATAGGGTGACACCACGTCTGATCTCCAGTGATATTGGAATACAGAAAATTGACACCTTCAGCCTCGTATTTGTTCAGCAGGTCCTGACAAATTTCCATTTGATGATATTTTTGATCTTGTGTAAGCATCCGTGGGACCCATCTCGAACACACTTTGTGATAATTAAGGTTGCATAACATCTTGCCTAAGGCATTACTGCTGACATTCAGCTCTGCACACAATTCCTTGATCGTAACCCACCAATCATTATGGATGAGTTGATCGAGATGCTGTTCATTATACATGGTGGCAGCCGAGCAGGGTTTACCAGGGCGTGGCTTGTCCTGCACATCCTTTTCACCACTTTTGAAATGCTGTACCCACCACCTCACATCTACTGTATCATCTCCATACACCTTTAGCAAGTGTGAATGGATTTCAATTGACACAATTTGCTCAAAAGTAAGGAATTCAATGACATATCTCTGTTTTGTATGCACCTCTATGCTAGTTGCCATTATGGAATGCTTCCCAGCTGCTGCTGCTGCTGCTGCTCTCTGTTACAGGACAACGAAATTAACATGACACTAGTGGGAAGGTTCAACAATTAGTACACCACCAACATAATTTGGCTCGAACACTCAAAATCAACACAAAAAAGGGGAGGCATTAGTTTCGGAATGACCCTCGTAATTCTTTACCAGTGGTGGCTGTTGTATAAGAGCACAAGAACATGCGAACATCCTAACTTTTCACAGCTTGCAGATTTATTGCTTATTTTTTCTTTGAATCCTATTAAATGTAACATACACATTCTAATTTACAATCTAGGCATTGAAATCTACCATACTACTCCTCTAAACTCAATTAAATGTGGCAACAGGTTCAGTAGCAACATCTTGGCTTGGAAGAGCTTCTGCATTGCACAACTGGTATGACATGGAGCAAAGGTAAGTACAGGTCATGCACAGTTGAACAAGTGCACTAGAGCACTAAGTTTCCCCTACACTCTGTTTCCACTATAACTACAATCTTACGTCAATACCACTAAAGTGGTTTCACTTTAAGTTTAAAGGAGTTGTAAACAAAACCATGTAACAAACCATTGGCCGCTTAGCATGTTGTCTCTTCCTCTGCATAAAACAGTTCAGTTCGGATCGTAAAATTGTGTGGTTATTCTTGTGCAGAGAAATTTAAAACAATCATTACTGTAACAGTTCAATTTATGAAACAAAATGTATATGGTCAGATTCACTTATAACTAAATGAACTGTTATAGCAGAGGGCTTAAGAGGCTATGCACAGGCACTGCAGTTCTGGATAAGTCACCAGAGTACTCTTGAGAAAACATTACTTTCGAGAGTGACATGACTGAAAATCCTCTGCCACTGTGGAAAACATAAACACAGAAATTGGGAAGAAGACAATTGTGTTAAATGTTTTTAACAAATTCTGTGAAAAGTACCCATCTTTATTGACCTATAATAAATATGTAACTAAACCCAATATTGAGCCAGGACAATGGATGGAGTATTTTAAAACATTATATGGGGAAGACAGGAGTATAGTAATTACAAGATTTCTGGAAATAGGGGATGTTTTTGTAGAGATATTGGATGGTGAAATTAGGAATGAGAAAATAATAAAACAAGTTAAGTTACTGAAGAAAAACAAAGCTAATGGAATTGATGGCATTCCAACAGAGTTTCTTAAGGAGTGGTGTACTGAAACAGGAAGAGTGACAATTTTATTAGATTTATTTAATGTAATTATTAGAAAGGGTTATGTATCTAAACATAGGAGGGAAGCTATCATCCATCCTATATATAAAGGCAAGGGTAATGTCGATAAACCTAATAACTACAGAGGTATTGCATTACTATCTAATATAGGAAAACCTTTTGCGGGCATTTTGGCGGCTAGATTACAAATTTGGGTTGAAGAATATAATATCCTTTCGGAATTCCAGATGGGCTTTCGCAAGAGAAGGAGAACAACTGATAATTTATTTATTATAAAAACATTAGCAGATAATATTTAAAAGAAAAAAGGGGTAAATTGTATATGGCTTTTGTAGACTTACAGAAAGCTTATGACCAAATTGAGTTACAACTTCTGTGGCATAAATTAGACTGGACGATATAGAAATACAAAACATGTTCACTGAGATTGCCGAAAAGAGCTCATTGGTTTGTTATAGGCCAATGAAAAATATATAGACATAGCAAATAAAGAAGAGAGAGAATCTATTGCATGGGTAAGAACTGGAACATGGAGGCTAAGAAGGTAAGACAGGGTATTCCTCAGAATCAATGTCCGATATGTGGTGGTAATGAAGACATTGAACACATAGTATTAAGTGCCAAGGAACAGAAAATTGGAGAAGAGAATTTATTAAAAAGAAGTGGTTGAAGGGGGGATAGAAATACACTTATAATTGAAATGATGTGCAAGGATGCATTGGACAGTTTTTGTGTGAATTCAAAAATAAATGGCTTTGGATAGTGGATAGAGAAAAGTAAGAGGTAGTGTATCTTACTTTGAATGGAAAACTATGGTGAATTGTGATGGTAAAGTAATCAATAAGTGACAAGTGAAAAACAAGTGGAAAAGGAACATGAAAAACTGAAGCAAGATAATTTATTGACGGTAAAATGTAGATAAAATGTAGTGATTGTGTACAGAATGAGTGACCAGGGTCAAAGTTCAGTAGAAATCAAATTGTAAATCTCTTAGCATAATAAAACAATATATATACACACATAACCCACCTTTAATTAACAATGAATAGGGTTGGCTGGTTTTTTTTACCAATAATTGAAAACTTCTTTGTTAGTGATGCAGAATTGTTGCTTGGATTGTTTGAATCGCAATTCTTTTTTGTTGTTTTTTTCTAACCTATAGTGCTAATCATTTTCTTAACTTACTGACTAATAAAAGGTTCAAGTAAAGGTAGTATACTGATATTGGTCATGAAATGAATGATTTCCAAAGCCTGAAGTTTAATCTAGTACCTGTAATCACAGATGACAAACTGGTCAGGTACAACTTTTATTTATGTACTCTTAGTATTGTGTGTTAGAAGTTTAGGATGTAAGGCAAAATAAAGGAATATAAAATGCTTAAAAGCTAATGTTCCCAAGCTGTGCAATCTACTGCATTTGCATTCTGTCTGAAGCAATTTCCACTCGGGGGTACTTAGTTCCCATCATCCTCCACGTGGTGTTGTCATGTGCTCGGCCAAGTGCTACATTCAGTTTTGTGAAGTCAATTGTAAGACAGGTAGCACAATTACAGATGGGAAGGGTGGCAACTAAGGGGAAGATAATGGAAAGAGCTTTGAAATTTTGGTTCAGAATTTTAAATCTAGGAAAAAGTAATGTGTTGAATACCAAGAAAATAGCTTAATGAATGATGGATGAGTAAGTAAATTATGGAACATTTTGGAGAAAAATGGGTTAGGAGACATGTGGAGAAGGAGAGAAAATAACGTGAAAAATTTTTGGAAAAAGGCGAGGAAAAGACTGGAAGATATAGAAATACAAATCATGTTCAGTGAGATTGCCGAAAAGAGCTCATTAGTTTGTTATAGGCCAATGAAAAATACATGGGGTAGGGAAAAATATACAGACATAGTAAATAAAGAAGAGAGAGAATCTATTGCATGGTTAAGAACCGGAGCATGGAGGCTAAAAGGGCTAAGACAGGGTATTCCTCAGAACCATTGTCCGATATGTGGTGGTAATGAAGACATTGAACACATAGTATTTAAGTGCCAAGGAACAGAAAATTGGAGAAGAGAATTCATTAAAAAGAAGTGGTTGAAGGGGGATAGATATACACTTATGATTGAAATGATATGCAAGGATGCTAGAAGCATTGGACAGTTTTTGTGTAAAGTAAAAAATAAATGGCTTTGGACAGTGGAAAGAGAAAAGTAAGAGGTAGTGCATCTTACTTTGAATGGAAAACTATAGTGAATGTGTGATGGTTAAGTAATCAATAAGTGAAAAGTGAAAAACAAGTGAAAATGGGACATGAAAAAACTGAAAAAACAAGATAATTTATTGATGAGAAATTGTAAAATGTAAATAAACTGTACTGATTGTCTACTGAATGAGTGACCAGGGTCAAAGTGCAGTAGACAATCAAATTGTAAAACTCTTAGCACAATAAATAAATAAAATTCAGTTTTGTTTACTTCAACTTTAAACTTAGAGTGAAAAAGGTATATGGCAGAAGTTAGAGTCACTGTAGCAGAAGTAGATAATGTACACAAGTGGAGAAACTTTTCCCGGATTCTCCATACCATGCATAATCTCAACCATAATTTAATTTACATATTACTTAGTTCTTGATCTAGAGTGGTGTACTTAATTATGTACCCAGCAACAAACATCCAGAAAATAACCCTTTCTTTTGTCAGAAAAGTTACACATCACTATTATCATCATCATAACTATTATGTAGCACATGCTATTTCACATTTTCACGCCTGTCTGACTAAATTGCACCCAAATGTATAACACATATAAATGAAGCTATTGACACAGAAGCAAATACAAATATGCAATATACCAATAAATATTTGTAACAAATCTTCACTTATCTTGATAAATCATAAATTAAATTCAACTGTAGTACATGTTTTGTAATCCAATCGATTACATCATCAGCTTCATTTTTCGACTCGTTTATTTATGTTGTTACAGTTACTGCCACTAGGTGACGGAGTGGTAGCTATGGTATTGCCATCTACTGGAAGTAAAACAAATCTGTTAATAGAATCAATCGCTGGTATTTCAAAATTCATTACATGGTCTTTATTCTTTAAAATAAATATTTTCTCCAACACCATTAAATCTATGGATCCATTTAAATGTTTCAATAATTTAAATTCTGGATTTTATTTTATGATTAAATGACCTAAAATGATCTGCTACAACTGATTTATCACTTTGTTTGTATTTAATATTCCTGAAATGTTCCTCTACCCTAGTTTCCAAGTTATGTCTAGTCTTTCTAATATAAACCTGGTCACATTCTAAACAGTTTAATTGATAAATGCCAGGCTCTTTATTTTTAAAAAATTTCATCTTTTTCAGAGAAACATAGCAAATGTTTTATGCTGTATTTATTTTGAGAACTAATATTATACCATGTTCTTTAAAAATGTTTGTGAATGTTTATTTTTCCAAGGCTGATAAGCAATTTTTTTAAAACATATAATCATCTTTTATTTTTTTAAGAGCGGAAACATCTTTAACAGCTTAATGGAATATAATTTCTCAATCGTTTTATTTATAATATCAATATTAAAGCAGTGTTGATAATATGCTTATATTCTTTATTAAATTCATCCTCATTAAGGGGAATATTTATCAACCTATAAATTCAACCATTAAAAACAGCATAAAAGGGTTAAAAGTCTTATTTTTTATGCAATTATCAGTATGAGTTGATTTTCTATAAATAGCAAAATTCAATTTATTGTATTTTTAATAATCTTTAAATCCAGGAAAGGGAGATAACCATCATATTCACTTTCTAATGTGAACTTACATATCTACACCAAGTTTTAAAAATTAAAGGGAATGCTTTAGTGATTTATATTTCAAAATAGCTCATGGTATTTAATTTGCGATTTATCAAGATAGGTAAATATTTGTTACAAATATTTATTGCTATATTATATACTCAAACGTATAAACATGAGCCACTACTGTTTCTACAATCAAACATCAAAACTGGGGGGGGGGGAGGATCCTGGAACCCTCTTGATGACATCACATCACTTTCTCCAGTCACTATCCTTAATGGTTTCCAAAACATCCTTACAAAATCTGTTTTTCTATCAACTTAAGTTTGCAGAAATGGTCCATTACTCATTTTGTTGTAGGTACATGGGGGATATAGAAGACTGAAGTGCTTTAAAAAGTGAGTCACTCTTGAAATTACATACTCTTTACTTGAAACTACAAGAAACAAATGTATAATGCCAGAACTTAAAAAATGTATTAGTGCTGGAATGCTACCACTACCAACAAATATCTCAGAAATACTACATTATTGAAAAAATCAAAATTTTCGAAAAAAGTTCCATGTAAAGGGGAGTTTGGGATAGGGGATTTTCCTAAAAATTTTTGTGTCACATCTTTGGAGGAAACTGAACCTAAATACCAAGTTTGTATTTATCCAACTTTTTGTTTTTGAATTATGCTGTTCACAGACACACTGACCTTCTTATAAACATGCTTTTTTTGGACTTATGGGGTATCAAAACATGTATTTCTGGTGAAATCTTGGTATCAAAGTTTTGGGCTGAATGCAGTAATTTCTCTACCTACTATGTAAGTAAATAGAAAGAACGAAATTACGCAGTGAGATTTTGTCTATTTCTTACAGTTTACCAATTATAGAAAAGTCATTCAGAATGAAGAGTTGACAGGCTATTCCAAGAAAGTTCAAGATATACACTTTATTTGTCATGTAAATATCTTAAATATATGGTATTTTAGAACCTTTTTTGAGAAAATCTAAAACAATGAAAACAAAAACAAAATTGTGATACATTTGCATGGCTTTCTCTATCCTCTATTGTGTATTAAAGGGTACACAAATTACACTTACTAAAGCTCATTTTTCCATTTACTACATTTAATTCCAAATAAACCTTTGCAGAAACAGCTACATTACACATTTTGTTATAGATACAAAGAGAACAGCGATAGTCAAATGTTTAACAACTGGATACTATATGCTGCCTTAATATTCCATACTGTTTCCATGCAATCGTAAAAAACAACTGAATGTTGACAGACTTTAAGAGAATGACCAAGTAATGAACAATTCAAACTATTAATAACAGATATCTCAGAAATGGCTTATGCCACAAAAAAACTTATCTGAAATTGTGTTTTACAGAGATCTACATATTTTGCATAGTACGTTTTTGTCTATCACTTAACGCTTACCGATTATACAAGATTACACAAAATTCTTTCCAAATGCAAAGGACTTCACAGGCTATTCCCAGAAAATTAAAGATGTACATTTCATTTGTCATGTAAATATCTTTAATATATGGTATCTTAATCAAAATCATTAGAGCCATTTTTTAGAAAATCAACATTTTAAAAAAATGTTCCATGTAAAGGGTAGTTGTGGGTGGGGGGATTTTCTTGAAAATCATTGTGTCATACCCTTGGAATATACTGAATTTGAGTACCAAGTTTGGTATTTAAACAACTTTTCATTTTTGAGTTGTGCTGTTCACAGATATGTTTCTAAAAATGCTGTATTTGGATTCAGATGGCCTCAAAACATGTATTAGTGAAATCTCAGCATAAAATTTTTGGGTGGAATGCAATATCTTTACCTTTTATGTGTGTGGTACAGAAAGTAATAGTGAGTGAGATTATGACAACAATTGTGAGATATGGTGAGAGCTGCTGCAAGAGGTGTATTGTGTTTGATACTCCAGTGAGTGAAGTAAAAGGAAGAAGACACTCTTTGTGCATGATTACAAGGGTCGGCTGATAAGTTTGTTTGCAGATGATCTAGTGGCAGGTTCCATCTCAGTTGTGGGGCTAAGTAAAACTATTGAAGCGATTGGTAAATCAAAAAGATAAATAAGGGTCTATTTATAATGAGGCAATTAAGAAAGAATATGGATTATGAAACATTAAAACAAGTGTACTATGCGTTCATTTACTCACACATGAAATATGGGATAACTCTATGGGGAAACATTACTGCAACAGAAGTAAAAAAGGTTTTCAAGTTACAAAAAAAAGCTATTCGAATAATTGGGAAAATAAATAGTAGGCATACATGCAGATTAAAGTTTAAACAGTTCGGTATTTTAACTGTTCCATCCATATATATAAATAAAAATTATTTTACAGGATAAAGAACCAAAAAATCAGTGTATACATAAGTATAGTTTAAGAAATAATGAGGATTATTTTAGATCAGTATATAGGGGAATAGTAAACAATCGTTGCAGTATAAGTATGGGTAAAGAAAGAACTTTATAACAAGTTACACGTTGAAATAAAAAAAAAAAATCAAGTAAACAGAATATAAACTAAAAGAAATAAAAAAGTTCTTAATAATGAATGCATTTTATAGTTTAGAAGAATTTAAGTATTGGGATATGTAAAACCTGTATATATGTATTTAAAATTGTTTTTGATGTGTCCTTGAAATCTTGTATTTAAAGGATGAAGGATCTTACTTATCTTATCTACTGTAAAGATTGGGGGTTGAGAATAAACAAAAAGAAATCGAAAATCATTATTTTTAAGAAAGGATATAAACTAAGAAAGACCGAAAAGTGGTATTGGGAAGAACGGAGCTGGAAGCAGTGAGGACAATTGACTACCTAGGAGTAAGGTTCAATAGTGCAGGGAATTGAGGAGAACAGAAGCAAAGGGGAAACTAGCAATACAGGTAATGAGAGCATGTGTGAACAAAATACCAGAAATGCAAATTGCGTGGCTAGAAAGGATATAGCATAGTGGTGGAAGCAAGGGTATTATATGCAGCAGAGATATGGGGGCTGGAAAGAGGATGGAAAAATGAAGATGCTATACATAGGAATTTTTGCAAAATAAACCTGGGATTACCAAGTAGTTCACCGAATAGAGTAGCACAAGCAGAACTAGGGAGGGTGGGTGTTAAAGGCAAAATGGTAGAAAGGGCAATCAAATACTGGTTCAGAATAAAGCTACTGGAGGAAAATAGGATACTAAAGCAATGCTTGGCTGTACAGGAGAAAATTGGGGAAAAAAGAAACTTGGATGCACAATATACAGACAACATTGGAAGAAATAGGAATGAGGGAAACATGGGCAGAAAGAAACAACAAAAATAAGGGTTTCTGGAAAGAAATTAGAACAAGAGTGTAGGATATTCAAAATTCAAGAAATTATAAGAATTTTCAAGGAAAAAAGGTAATTAATAGAAAAGAAAGATACATCGAAGTATGCCACAAAGAGGCCAGAATGGGTATGCATGGGCAAGGACAGGTGTAATGAATTTAAGTCGTCTAATAGGGAGAAGAAGGGGGGAGAGATGTACTAAATGTAATGGATTACATGACAATTGGCACTATATTCTGGAATGCGAGGACACGGATAAAGGAAGAGAGAATTTAATACTAGAGAAATGGAAAAATTTACCAATAGAGCTAAAAGTTAGGAAGATTTTTAATACAAAATCAAATGAATAAATAGAGAAAGCAGGAAAATATTTAGGAAAAATTAGGTGAAAGTGGTTAAAAGAGATATGAAGTAAATTGGAGAAAATACGGAAAAAGGATAACAAGGCAAAAAAGTAAATAATGGAAAATTATACTTCCCCATTATATATACAACAGAATGTTAAATATAAGGGGAACAGAAATAATAAGCAGCTCCATTGTATAAACTGCATGTAAGTAAAAAGTAGACAATAAGTCATTCATTCATACTATGAATAAATAACAAGAAATGTAAAAAAGTAAAGTGGCTATAATACTTATGATAATAAGATATGATAATAAATACACAAAAGACAGCATGTATTAACTTTGAATTAACAAAACTTAACCCGAGTAGTATTACACTAAGTATAGATGGGGAAAACATATCAGAAATAAATTGCACTAATTTTCTTGGAGTAATAATTGATAAACATTTAAATTGGCAATCTCATGTAGAATCAATTAGAAGAAAGATAAATAAGGGCATTTATGTAATGAGACAATTAACTAAAATAATGGACAGTAAAACAATGAAACAGGTCTATTATGCTTTTATATATTCGCATGCAAGATATGGAATTACGTTATGGGAAAATATAACAGCAAGAGAAATGGATAAAGTCTTTAAACTGCAAAAAAAAGCCATTAGAATAATAAGCAAAATGGAAAACAAACAAACTTGCAGGGGGGTGTTTAAGAATCAAAACTGGTCAACTCTGCGTGCGTGCGTGCGTGCGTGCGTGTGATAAATATAAATATGCAAAAAAATTCCAGTGTACATAACCATAATTTAAGAAACAATGACGATTATTATAGAATAACATTAAGAGGAACTCTTAAATAATCGTGCCATAGAAGTTAGAGGAAGAGAATTATTCAATAAATTACCTAGAGAAATAAAGAACATAAACAGCCAAATGTAATGATGAAAACAATAAAGAAATACTTAATAGAAAATGAATTTTATAGTATAGATGAATTTAGACATGGTAAAGCAACATAAAGAGAAAATGATATTTAAGATAAACTTAATGTACATGCAATGTAAAAGAAGTAATGTAAAATTATAAGCTGTACTTGTTAAAAAAATAAAGTGCAAGACAATAGACAACTGATAAGAACAAACAAAAAAAACTTCATTCAGTAGTGTCACCAGTTCAGGTATGGACCTCTGTATCACTTCAACGCTATAAAGCCAAAGCTGGAAAATGTTTAAATCTTTACTTTTAATCACTTTGTTCCATCTTGTGTTTTCACTTACTGGACTTGTGTGCATCAGCTAAAGAATAATCTGACAAAAGATACACTTGGATACAAGTTTTTAACATTAATAAAGAAGCTAGAAACAGTGATGTGTTTTTTAATTTGCTTAAGGTGAGCCGGAATTAATTACACTAACATCACTTATGTTTACTCGGCATGTTTTGGGAAATGGTTTGTTCCCATTATCAGAATGGTCTTGTGTTATTGGTGTTTCTGTTGTGGTGGTTATCTATCATGGTGGCATCTTGTACTTCTGGAGGGGACTAGGTGGCGGCAAATCAAAATTCATTAGTTGTGAGCTGTGTTTCAAAATGAAGGTCTTCTCCCATGTGTCTAATTCTGTTGCATATTTGGTCGGTTTGATTAGCGTAATGTTTGGTTTGATGTTTGTGGTTGGCTGTTCAGAAATGGTGTGACACTGCAGATTTGTCCATTTGTTTGTATTTTAAGCATCTCATATGCTCCTTTAGCCAGATACCTTATTGCAATCAGAACAGTTGACTTTGTAGGTTCCAACTTTTTTGTTTTGTGGTATGGGGTTTTTTAACCTAATGCAAAGTAATTTCTATATGCTAAATTTGTTCTGTGGGGCTAGGCTGAAGTTATGTTTCATGAAAATCTTCTTAAATTTGTAATATGTTCTTGGATGATATGTGAATTTCTTGAAATTTTACCTGTTTTTCTTCTTGGATGAGATTTGTTGTGTCTTTGATATGTTTCTGTCATTTGAGTTTGGGAATTTTCTTGTAGATTGTTAGTTTGTTGAAACCGTTGCTTTTAGCTGTGTTTACTATGTGTTGATATTCCAGTTTGTAGTGGTTCCTCATCATTCTAGTTGTCTTAGCTTGCTTTGTCATCATCCTCGCCAATACTTTGTAGGAGGTCGTCTTGAGGAACCAATGTCACCGATATGTAAGTATGAAGCGCTCGTCGTATCTTAGGGTCAACTGCGGGGAATCGATCTGATTATGTATGCGACCACATACTGCGATTAAGTCATGGTAGAATACAGGAGTGGTAACACCAGGATATTGTTTAGAAAGAAACACTGTTTTCACTTTTCTCTCTCTGGCATGTTCTTTATGCTAGAAATCCTGTACGATTCTCTTGTTTTCCTTAACACATGCTATTCTTTAACACTGTCCTTCCATTATTAACTCTTGATCCACTAAGGCCAATTATTTAATATCTCGGTGTTCTATCACCGTTCTTTAGATTCATGCAAACTCAAAGTACTCGCTTGACAAATACTAAATCCTTTATAAGCTTGGATAAAATTACTTCAACGAATACTATTAGCACCTTAGATTAACATTCCACAATAATCACTTTGTAGTTATATAATTGTTGAAGTAGGTGTTTTGTTGCTGCTACGTATGGAAAGTCAGTTTGAAGATGTATTACATTTCGACTGTTGAGGAGCCAAACTTGTAGTAGTTGCAACCGCACGTATAGTAAACAGTTTCCAGTAGCCTTTGCCCCAAATGTACTTTCAGGTGGCCTTTGCCCTAAGTTTAAAAAAAAAAATTAACTTTGTAATTTGACTGTTTCTTTAAATATTATATATTTATGTTTGCCTCGGCTGCGTCAGTATTATTGTTAGAGACATGTTTCTCTTTGCAGGGTTGTGGTGAGACTGAAGAATGTAGGCTTACACAGATTATAATTTTATTTCACTGCTTTTATTAATGCTTGACACGATTTCATTAACACTTCACTGATATAGAGAGCTGTGAGATTCGTTTTATTAATTAATTACTTTTTAACACATAAACTTACTTTTCATCTTACACGAATACATATTATATTTCTTGAGGACACTTTTTGCATCTGGTTAGTAACGCTGTCTGCAGGCAACTGAACTCTAAATTTGTAAAATTTTTTCCTTTTCAGTTTCTGATTGGCTAATCCTACTCCAATAGAATACCTCCATTTAGCTAAAGCTTTTTCTGGTTGTTGATTGGCTACTTTATAAACTGTCACAAAAATTACATTATTGCTTCCAAGAATCAGAAGTAGTATTGTTAAACTCTCAAACTCATTATTGTCTCAAGGTTACCTCATTGTTAGCAATGTTTAACCTATTATTCTCACAGTTCCTACATTATTAAATTACGTAATATATTTACATAACATTATTGAACATGTATACAATAATATAAGCATATGCAATGATTGTTACATACATTTTACAAATTATCACATACACATATTGCTTCAAGGTGGGCTGTTATTGAATTTACATATTATATAATTTGACTGAAATTATTTAAGTGTTAAAAACACTGCCTCATTGTGAAGCACTCAGCAAATTTAGGAACTCAGCGTCCTTTTCTGACTTGGAGTACTTATGGAAGAATCATGACAGATGTGTGAAATCCACACTTACGTTTGCATATATCAACTTACTACTCGCCTCCGGATTTCTGTACATACAACCATGTCTTCCTATCTTCTCATTGGTTCTAATAATTATCTGTATCTTTATTGGCTCTCTGGTTGAAAATTTGAAGCATAAACTGTAAGAAAAGACTGTTGCTACTTTCTCTTAAAACTAGGGTCTTCCTCTTGAAATACAAAGAAACGTTAGACTTTTATTGCCCCATGCTCAAAAAAATACAATGAACATTTTGAAGTGAAGCTACTGTATATCGCCTAAATCTTACAGATTTTCTTACGCAATTAATGCCTTTATTTATTGGACAATATTAATGAAACTTAAAATATATTTAAACTTATTGAAGGGCTCTTGATTGGTGTAGCTTTTAATCCAATTACTTTAAAATTGTATAAAATGATCAAATTGCGTGCTAATTAATCATTAATAATTCAAAAACTATAATTATTTAAGAATTCCTTTTTGTGCACGTGTCATCAGGCAGAAATATTGCTACAAGTTGATATTCTTGTTTGTTTCGGCGGGGGGAGGGGGGGTGCAGACCAGTTTGTGTGTTAAGCTGTTTAGTTCTGCATGTTTGTGTGTTATGGGATTGAAAGTATTGGTAGCATATTTTCAACTCTGGTAATATAATCCTCTTTCTGAATTATAATTAGCTTGTTCCCCTATACCTTCTGATGATGGGAACAAACCGTTGACCGAAACATGTCAAGTGAGTTAACATAAATGATGTTAGTGTAACTAATTCTGACTCACTTTAAGTAAATAAAAGTTTCTAAGTTTAAAACTTACCTGTGAAATGCTATTACCAGCATCTTTGATAGCTTTGTTCAGAGTTGGTGAATCCATTGGACCTTGACTCCTGTCATCCTCATCTAATGAGTGCAAAAGCTGGCAAAAATAAACAATCATTGTAATATGCATTTGGTACACAGCTGATATACAGGGTGATCTGTCTGGGTACGGATAAAATAACACACTGTAGAATTTTACTACTGAACTTTACATGCTTAAACTTGATGTATACAACACTGAAAGCTGGGAGATTTCTTAGAACACTATGCTCAGTGGCCCCCCATTGCACACTCTGCACAAATCATAACAGTGATACAATTCAGCCATGTCTGTTGTGACATCAGAGGGCTGATTTTCTGGAAAGCTTGAGTAATTTTTAATTTCAGATCATCACTGTTCCTGGGTTTCACATAAAATCAGCAGAGGTTAAATTTAGAGAGTTAGGGGACCATGAAATTGTTCCATTATGACCAGACCACATACAATTCAAAGCAGTATTTACAAAATAACAAACCTCCCATGCCCAGTGAGGGGGTGCACCATCTTGCTGGTATACAATGCTCACATTGCGGCAACAGTAACAACTGCAACATATCCGAATAAAATCCATAGCATACTGCCTTTTCCATAAAGAAGAATGATTCATACAGTTTATTATGGTTGACTCTACATCATGCGTTAACTTTTGACCTTGATCTTTCAAGCTAGAAGGAGACATGTGGATTTTTCCTTGCTCAAATAATGCAGCTATGAGTGTTTACTCTCTTGCTTTGTCTATAAAGCCATCATTCATGGATGCATTGCCTAAGGCCTATAGATGTTTTAAGTGATATGGGTACAGTTTCAGGTACTTTTGAAAAATACGGTGACAGGACATATATGGCACAATCATCTTTGCTGACAGTTGTCTTAAAACTTTTTGTAGTAATCCTCATCATACCTTCATAGATAGTTGCTTCTTGTAGTGGGTTTCACCTGTGATCTTCTGCATGTATTTTTAACACAAAACCTGTTTCCACAAATCTTCAATACCACAACTTTATGGAATCGTATTTAGGTACACTCTGTCAATTTAAAAGTGGCTGGCATCTGAGACACTGAGCTCGAATTGGGCACTTCCATGAGCACTTAGGACAGCCAGGGTTTGTTCACAAGACTGCATATATTCATGTAGTAGTTATAATGGGGAACAAAACTATAATCTAAAGTCCTCTGAGAAAACAATGTTTCAGTGTGTTTCAACACTGAATATTTGCAACCAAAACACACTTTATTGATTTATGTTTCTCAAGTGGAGTATGATTAAAACTCATTACAATGCCACACTTACTGCAGTACTCTTAGCTCAGTGTGGAGAGTTAGCTTACTGTTCCTGAGGTTGCAAGTTCAAATCTCCATGGAGCTACTCACCTTTTTTTCCCCCCTTTCATTTTAAAAACACAAATAAAAATGTAACAAATTTTCTTCTTTTTTTTATGTATGTGACATTTATTTAGTAGTACATCATACCAGTAGATGGCAACCATGACGTTAATTTATCGGTCGGAAGGACGTTTCCTACTCAGTCAAGTTAATTTATAACACAAATTTCACCATTATTGTAATTATATTTGTAATTAAAATGAAGTAACACAAGCAATATTATTTAACTATATTGTAAAATATAAAGATAACAATCCACTACGGAGAATATTCAAGCTATTTGCACAGAAGTTAAGTAACTTAATCACTGCTCCACGCCAAGCACGGTGTGGAGGTAGGTAAAATCAGTGCGTTGTGGCTTGTACTATAGAGTTAGCCAACATGGCACACAGAAGTTGATGGTTGAGAATTGCAAGCTCACTCGAAGAGACTTTAAAAAAATTTTAACTGTACAAGAGACCAGCCACGTTTAGTTTGACTGAGTGTACATTAGGCACACTATAGTCATTTTTAAATTCTCTTTGAGCTTGTTCAACATTCTCAAATTTAGCATACCAAAGGAAGGATTGGCTTGCTGTTGATTTCCAATAGCCATTTCAACCATGTGTGATTTTCATTCTTGCCATGTACGAAAACTGCATATTTTAATAAAAACTTTACCTGCAAGAAATACCTCCTACTATCATATTAGCTTTCATAATAAAATTTAATATTATCCATACACAAACAGACCACACTGCATATATTTCAAACAAAATTGGAAAGCAGTACATTTTTCAACATGTGATACCTATGCTTAACTTCTAAAATATTCCAATTTCTACTACTATTATTAAGAGGGGAAAGCATGTTTGTGCAAGGAGAGAAGTGACCTCAAAAACCACTCAATCAATTTTTATATTCCCTTCACCACTGAAAACATTTGAACACAGGCTCTAAGACCCCTTGTACACGATCAAACTTTTTTTTCAATTCAAGAGTTTACAAGAAAAATTGTCAAATATTTTTCAATATGTGAAAAGATTTGAAAAGACTTGACAAGACCTGGCAAGACTTGACAATGTCATAAATGGGTATTTACAAGTTGTCTGTTTGCCAAACTGAAACCCTTCATAACACATTGACAATTTATCACGTGCAAAGCAATTTACTATTTGCGTCACGGTATAACAATTTGCAATGAAATGTTTTTTACTAATATTATGTAGCACTTTCACGTATTATATCCAATGAATCACATTATGATTATGGAATAGAATGTAAATAACACCAACTGATACGTTAACCACACTATATAACATTGCATTAATGTATACTTAGTTTGGAAATTTGCCTGGCAATTATTTCTTCATCTGCTCCATCTTATGATAATCCATGGAGCCCTCGATGTACAGACATGGCCAGCTTATGTATAACCTAATCAGTTCGCATACGACATACCTTGACCGGGTAGCCATTTTGTTTACTTTTTGCATACAGCCATGTTGCAGCTTTCGTGATGCACTGTAAATATTCAGATTTCATTGGCCAAAGCTATCAAATCATTGTCAAATCTTTGACCATTTAGAGCATGTTCTTATTTGCTTTCAAGAATTTCTAAGAGTTTAAAAGTATTGGAAGGTATTTGACAAGAAAAGTTGTAAAGTTGTGACAACTCTTGAAAGGTCTTATAAAGTATTGAATTTGACAAAAATTTGATTGTGTACAAGGAGCTTAAGACACCTAATTTTGATTCTAAAATGACTATAACATTAAAAAGCATTTACAAGGCCTAGATATTAGAATATGAATGAACATTTCTATAAAATATGGATAAGTTAATACAGTGATGTAAATTTGAAATTATTTAGAAAATTTGAGTCGGAGTTGAAACACTTAACTCAAATGTTTTTTGTCTTGACCAGTTTCGAGAGCTAATTCTCCCATCCTCAGAAGTGGCCGACTGGTTCCTCATGGTGATGTCCAGTGATGAATTTCCATAGTGGGAGTAATTCAAAATTCATTACACGGTGTTTATGTTTTATGATTAATAACTTTTCCCAAGATCTAACTCTGTTGTGTATTTTGCAGTTTTAGGAGTGTTACATTTGGTGTGATGATGTGATTTGTTGTCCAAAAGTGATGTGCAACCACAGATTTGTCCATCTGTTTGTATTTGATGTATCTCATATGCTCTTTTAATCTGGTCTCTAAATTTCTTTTTGTTTTACCTATGTAGATTTGGTCACATTCTGGGTAATTAATTTGATAGATTCCTGCCTTTTTGTTCTGAAGTATTTGGTCCTTTGATTTGTTGTAGAGTAACTTCTCTAGAATGAATCTGTTTTCTGGAGCTAGGCAGATGTTGTGCAATTTGTAATGAGTCCTTGGGTGGAAAGTGAACTTATTGAAAATCATTTTGTTTTTTTTGTTGAGTGAGATTTGTGGTGTTCTTAATGTGTTTCTGTTTCTTGAAATATGCTACTTTTTTGTTGATGAAGCCACTGTTTATACCAGTGTTAACTATAGCTGTGTTTGTATTCTGTTTCTGTTAATGGTGTGTATACCAATCTATGGGTTAAACTGTTTAGGATGAGAAAGTGTTTTGTTGTTGAAGTTTGCACCACGCTTTGGGCATTAATTTGAAGAAGATTGTTTGTTACGTATTATGCTGCTACGTATGAGAAGCCGATTTGAATATGTATTTTTGTTGTTACACTCCAAGTTTAAAAAATATATTTTAATTTTTAACTTTATTATTAAACTGCTTCTATAGATATTAGTTATGTTTGTTTTTGCCTCGGCTGCGTCAGTCTTACTTTAGAGAGACGTTTCTCTTAATCAGGTGTGGTGCGACAAGAATGTAGGCTTACACAGATTTTAAGTTTTAAATTCACTTCTTTTTATTAATTCTTGGCACAAATTAAATAGCACTACACTGATATCAAGAGCTGTGAGATTCTTTTATTAAATACTTGCACTTTGTTATCGCGTATACATAATTTTCGTTTCACACGAATACGTAATATTTCTTTAGAGAACATATCTTCCATCCAGTCATTACCAAGGTCTGCAGGCAACTGAACATATTTCAACTGTCGAAACCCATAAACTTCTGTATTTCAAGTCTCTGATTGGCTAATCCTAGTCCAATAGAATACCTGCATTTAATTAAAGCTTTTTCTAGCTATTGATTGGCTATTTTTAAACTGTCACAAAATTTACATTATCGATGCTCTAATCATGACTAGTAACATTTAAATTCTCAACCTCATTATTGCCTCAAGGTTACCTCATTGTTAGCAACTTTAAACTTATTATTCTCACAGCTCTTACATTATTAAATTATGTAATGCATTTACATAACATTATTGAACATGTTTACAATAATATAAGCATATGCAATGAGTGTTACATACATTTTTACAAATTATTACATACATATTGCTTCAAGGCGGGCTGTTATTGAATTTACATATTATATAATTTAATTGAAAATATTCAAGTGTTAAAAATACTGCCTCAAGGACTGCTTGTTTGTGTTGTACAGGGTTGAAACTATTGTTTTTTTACCTAGTTTTCAGAACGTGTAGGCTTCCTGCAGATACCAAAATTGATCTCGTTTGGTTTCTAATTACTTTTAGATCTAAGAAAGGTAGTGTACCTTCATTCTCAGCTTCCATAATGAATTGTATAGCTTTGTTCTGTAAATTGAGTAATTGGAGAAATATGCGGTTATACATCACTTTTGGATGATAAATCACATCACATCAAATATAATACTCCTAAAACCAGCAAAATACACAACAGAGTTAGATACTTGGGAAAAATTATTAATTGCAAAACGCAAACACTGTGTAATGAATTTTGAATTGCCACCACTAATCCTACTATGGAAATTGATCACTGCACCACCAAATGCCACCATACACAAACTCTCACTGCACATCACCACAAGTAACCAGTCAGCCACTTCTGAGGATGGGAGCAATTAGCTCTCGAAACCGATCAGGACAAAAAACATGTAAGTGATGTTAAGTGTTTCAATTCCTACTCAAATTTTCTAAATAATGAATGAACGTGTTTAAGTAATAAAGGAAGGTGGGTTTCACTTTTAACCTTGCAAAGGTGGTTTTGACTTTTTGTTGAGAATGCCATGGAGTAGAAAATATTGCTGATTATGTAAGAAAGCTTTACTGTAACTTCTTTGTATGTATGTATGTGGTAATCAAGTTCATTCCCAGTGCATGTTAAATACTTATATAAACAGAGAAAGACTACATGGCATTTCCAAAACATTTTAATTTGGTGACCTGGAATGGTGAATGGTAATATTGATAAGTTTCGCCCATACAGTAATACTGTGACGCAGTAATTTGTATCACAAATTATGTAAATGTCAGAGTGATTGTAGTGTGACATTGATTTGAGATGTTTGTTGATTGTAAGCATTGTTGAGAAGTGGGTTTATACGGCCTTACTGAAACTGACAATAATAGCGTGCAATAATGTAGCGAGAGGGTGAGCTGTTTATCATTATTAGAGACGAGCAAATGACGTCAGAGTGGCGTGTTTTTCTTAGAATTTGCGGGAACATTTTCCCTAGAGCATATGTTTTCGTAATTTTCATTGGATATAAATATAGACGCTAATGTTGGCGCGTTTTATTAACCAATAGCAGCTCGGTTATAAATCTTTAGGCATATCGGGCGAAGGAGTATAAATTCGTGTCAGAGGCAATATTGCCCAGTTCAACAAAAATCATCTACGCGTTACACATAGCTGAGTCCAACAGAAGCATTCGCGTATAAGACATCGATGAGTTCAACAGAAGCAGTCATGGTGAATACATCGCACAGTTTATCGATTTGCAGGTTACGCGTAGCAAATTTATGAAAAATCTCTCGTGTCGTAAAGTTAATTACACAAAAAGTTGAAGTACGCAAATTAATAATGTGCAGTAAATAAGTTATTATAACAGTTTCAGTTTGGCGAGTGTCAAGATTAATAGGTGAAAGTGAATAATGTGTTACGACAATAAAAGTGTAAAACAAATTCTTTTATCAGTGTTATCTTTGGATAAAAACTCCTTTCCGTTTACACACCCTGTACACGAGAAGTGCTTGACCGAGAAATCATAGCTAGCCGGAGGACAGTGAACCCAAAATTAAATACAGTAACAGGCGCTCAGTAAAAGATAACATGAAGTGGCCGCGACAAATTGTATTCCATACGTGCAGCAGATAAACAGTAGCATCTTTCGAACACAAACATTATACCGCCGCAAATTGGCTCCCAAACGTGGGGCTAACAAACAAATAAATATTCCACTCCAACTGAATATTTAGGGCAATACTGAAAACTTTTAAAATTTAATTTTTCTAAAAACAAATGCAATTTATTTATATTTGACAGCTACTTTCTAATGTTTTGCGAGTTGATTGCCATGCAGTTTGTTCGATTTGCTCTAATAGTGTTTTAATTATCATCAATTAAAGATTCTGTATTCACCCATAAATGAATTTAACTAGAGAACATTTCAGGGCTATGATTTTTTACAATTTTAAGTCGTCATTACTGCCTAAACAATGTGAAGATTGACTTAGAAATGCATTTGACAAAGAAGCCTCATCTAAGGCAACAATTTATAACTGGTACAGCAAATTCAAAAGAAATCAGCTTTTTATTAGTGAAGAATCTCGTGAAGGACGCCAACACCTGCTGTTACTAATGAACATTTTGCTGCTGTTCGAACAATACTTCAAGATGATCGACAGACATCTTTTGAATTTATTCGGGCAACATTGGGCATAAGTATGAGTCAAATTCAAAACACTTTACATCAAAAAATTAGACGTGAGAAAACTTTGTTGCCAATGGATTTTACATAAACTGACTTCGGATCAAAATCAACCCACATTGATTGGTGCAGGAAAAAACTGGAGAAATTCCAAGGCGGCACTTCAAATTTGGTGATGAATCTTGATTTATTGTTATGATCCTGAAAAGAAAAGTCAATCGGTTCAATGGGTCTTTCGAACAGAACCTAAGTCCACAAAAGTTCGACAAATTTACAGTGCTGGTAGGAAGATGGCTGCTAGTTGTTTTTTGTAAAATGGGCCATATTGCTACTATAGCATTAGAGGATAGATGTACCATTACTGCTAATTGGTACATAAATGTCTGATTACCGCAAAGTTTTGAAAAAGTTCATGATAAAAGTCCAAAAAGAAAAATGTTACATCATGATTATGCATCATTGTATACAACAAAACTAACAGCTGAGTATTTGGATGCCTAAGGGTCAACACCACGGACCCTCAACTATACAGTCCTGACCTAGCACCTTGTGATTTCTTTTTGTTTCCAAAAATTAAAGATAAAATTCATTGAATCACTTTTTCGTCATTAGATGAAGCAGTGGAACACTATAAAAACCTGGTTTCTGAACTGCCTTAGGAAGAATGGCATCATTGCTTTAAGGAATGGTTTCATGGAATGCAAAAATGTATTGGTGTTACAGGAGAACATTTTGGAAAACAATAAAATCATCTAAATTTTTTAAAACTAATCCTTGTTTGATTTTCTAACAATTTTCAGTGTTGCCCTCATATTTCATTGTATATTCATGTTAAGGTTTTCTGTATAATGTGAGAATTATATGGCCTTCATGCTGTTTAATAACTACGGGACCAAAGAGAAGGTACAAATGTTTAAAATTTTACTTTCTGTGATTAAAAAAGTGACTCAAACATTCCAAAATTGTTTCACTGTTAAAAGATACAAGTTATGCAACGTTTCCAGAACCTGAAAGGCTTTTGGCGGTAGGCTAAGGAAATCAAAAACACAATAACTCAACCAATATTTCATATCGATTTTCATAAATATTAGGGGATTTTTCATCCATAGTTAGAAATAGGGCTGCCAGGTGTCACACATTTTATGCGACAGTCCCAGATTTGTGCAAAATGTCCCATGTCCTGGACAGTTCCTATTCAGGATGGTAATTGTCCTGCATTTTTTAGTGTTTAATTAATTCTTAAACCTCTGGAATTGGTAAAACCGACTGCTATATTTCTTTATACTGCAAAAAGTAATTCCTGGTAACTTTTACCTTGTTATACAAATTTGGCAATTTTTGGGGGCTGCCAGCCTGGCACATATGATGCCTAATAATTAACAACTGCCGCTTACTTCCCCCTTCTGATTGATATCCGTCAACAATGAAGGGTGTTTGTTAGAAGCTTTGAAGTGAACAAATAGACAAGGTTATTTTGTTGAAAAACAGAAAATAAATTAATAATGGAAACGGAAACCAACTTGAAAGGCAAAGGTGATCATGTTATATATATATATATATATAAAAAGGTTTCCGTAAGGATTGGGAAAACTAAACTTAGTTTAGCGATTGGTTATATGCAATGGCAATGATAAGTACAAAGCATTTTGTAAATATTGCCGTAAGTGCTGCTCAGTTGCACATAGGGAGATGAAATGTGCATCTGTCCCTTATTTTCATTTAGATATCTGGCAACACTGGTTAGAAACGTCGCAGGGCTTTACAAAACTAGAGTTATAAGAATAATAGGTAAGTTCACCATAAAATCTTCTTTATCATTGACAGAAATTTCATGGTGAATTTTGGGAGAGGTACATGTAATTATATTAAACATACTTAGAGGTATAAAAACCCACCTATGTAATGTCATGTAGGTCAGCTAGTATTAAATAATAAATTGGAAATACACCTGAGAAAATCAACACCTGCAAATACCTTCTGTCCAAAAGTAAAAAATAAATAAATGCAGAGCTACCTTTTCCACTTCATCATCAAAATGCTCTTCTGCTTGGGTATCCCTTTTAGCTCGTTCCATAAGGGTTGCCCGCTTAGCTGCCAGGTACAATGAGCGCTTGATTCGTATATAGAACACCTCTGTTATTGCACGGACAGTGTAATCTGGTACAAATGTGTGGCGCAACAGTGAGTCCAGATTTACTGACTGAAGACTTCCCATATTCTGTGGAGTTGGAGATGTGGGTGAATCAGCTGAAAAAACACATAATACTGTACGTTTACATCCTATGCAACAACATCATTACAAAAGATCTGATGTGTTATATTCACATGACTTTCTCTATACAAACTATTCTTACGAAAGTTTATTTCTCTATTTAATTTGTTATAATCGAGATAAACCTTTGCAGAAACAGCTACATTACACATTTCGTTATAGATACAAACGGAACAGTGATAGTCAAATGTTTAAGAACTGGACGCTATATGCTAGCCTTAAAATTCCATACTGTTTCCATGACATCACGAGAAATAACTGAAAATCAACAGGACTTTAAAAGAATGACAAAGTAGTGAACAATTTGAATCATCAATAATGCGAGAGTTTATACCTCATGTGTGGTACACCAAACTTGCGGGAGATATGTTTCTAGGAGTGTTCGCCCCACGCTTTGGATGCAAACTTTCCAGTGGCCTTTGCCCCACGTTTAGGAACCAACTTTTGCGGCAGTGTCGTGTGTTTATTTTTATATGTAATAATTATTTTAATATTGTAATGAAAAGAAGCTAGAAACAGTGATGTGTATTGAATTTATTTAAAGGTGAGTCGGAATTGTAACACTAACATCACTTAAGTTTACTCACTTAACATGTTTCGGGAAACCGTTGTTCCCATCCTCAGAAGGTTAACTCGACTGGCCTGTGTTGTTGGTGTTTCCGTTTTTTGGACTGGATCCTGTGGTGGCATCTTGTGGTGGAGAGATGTACTTCCAGAGAGGATTTGGTGGCGGCAAATCAAAATTCATTAGATGTGTGTTGTGTTTTAGAATGGTGATCTTCTCCCATGCATCTAATTCGGCTGCAAATTTGGCTGGTTTGACTAATGTAATTACCAGCATATAGTAGACACAGCAATACATAATGGGTACAACAAAACAACTATTGACAAAAAAATTGCAAAATTCAAACGACAGATGCACATCAGAAACACAACAAATCTCAGCCAGCAAGATAAAGAGCTAAAGTTCAAGAAATTCACATACCACCCAGGAACTTTTCACAAATTTAAGAAGATTTTCATGAAACATAACATCAGCCTAGCTCCACAGAACAAATTTAACATAGAGAAATTACTTTGTAACAAATTAAAAGACCCCATTCCACAAGACAAAAAAGCTGGAATCTATAAAATCAATTGTTCAGATTGCAATAAAGTATACATAGGTAAGACAAAAAGAAACCTAGAAACTAGGCTAAAGGAGCACATGAGATGTATTAAATACAAACGAATGGACAAATCTGCAGTTTCACACCATTTTTGGATCACTAATCACAACATCAAACCCAATATTACATTAGTCAAACCAGCCAAATTTGCAGCCGAATTAGATGCATGGGAGAAGATCACCATTCTAAAACACAACACACATCTAATGAATTTTGATTTGCCGCCACCAAATCCTCTCTGGAAGTACATCTCTCCACCACAAGATGCCACCACAGGATCCAGTCCAAAAAACGGAAACACCAACAACACAGGCCAGTCGAGTTAACCTTCTGAGGATGGGAACAACGGTTTCCCGAAACATGTTAAGTGAGTAAACTTAAGTGATGTTAGTGTTACAATTCCGACTCACCTTTAAATAAATTATTTTAATGTTTATTTATTTATTTATTATTTATGCCTCAGCTGCGTCAGTAGTATTTTGTAGAACAAATATCTCTTATTAGGGCTGGTATGGCTGAAGAATAAAGTTTAAACAACTTATAATTGTATTTCACTGTTTTATTAATCCTTCACACAGTTAAATAACACTTCACTGATGTATCTTACTATAGAGCGGTGGGATTATTGTTAATTACACTTTTAACAGGTAAACATATTATTATCCTCACTGCAATGAATTATCATGTCTCACATACAATCACTGAACCCGTACCGAACCGAACTGCGTGGGTACACTATCTACTAGAGTCAACCATTTGAATTTGCACATTTCTGTATTTCTAATTTCTGATTAGCTAAGCCTACTCCAATAGAATACTTTATTTTTACCTTGGCTTGCTTTTCACACCCACGTGACCATTTATAAACTGTTTTAAATGTTACAAGAACTATTAGTAGCCTTTTTTAACTTTCTAATTTATTGTTAGGTTACCTTATTGTTAGCAACTTTCGGCCTCTACTTTGTAATTCTGTTTGCTACGTAAGGCAGCTTGCTTCTATTCTCACAGCTCCTACATTGTTAAACTACGTAATACATTCACATAACATTTTATACATATATATAATAAAATAAACATAATAAAATGACTGTAATATACATTTTATATATTATAACATACGCATATTGCTTTTAAGTGGGTTGTTGTTATGTTTTTAAATATTATATAATTAGACTGATATAATTCTAAGTGATAAAAATACTGCCTCAATAACAGATATCTCGGAAATGGCTTATGGTACAAAAAATGTTATTTGAAATAAATTTTGTGTTTTAAAGAGATCTACATTTTTTGTTTAGTACATTTTCATCTATCACTTAAGCTATAGCAATTATACAAGGATATACAAAATTCCTTGTGAATGAATAGGACTTCAAAGACTATGCCCAGAAAACTCAAGATATACAGTAGTGTCCAAGGTATCTGACCTTCAGTCAGCTGAACATTCCATATTATCCGACTCTGTTTGTGGTAAACAACATTTTTATTTTACTGTTGTTTTGGTGGGACAGTAAATCGGCATGCTATAGTATTCCATGATGCCATGTTGTACACGTCCTTTTTAGCACTGGATTGGCTGTCTGACTCAATATTGAATGAGGCTTTGTAGAGTATGGTTACAGCTGTTTCACGTTCCTTGTGAGTTGTTTTGTGTTCCCTGTGACTATGGCCAGTAAAAGGAAGAGATCAACAGTGGCAAGAACATGATTGATAAATTTAAAAAAAAATCAACATGAAAGATGTTGAGACAACATTAGTGAAGTCATGGAATGTGTTGTTACTTCCTTTCCAAAGGAAGCCATGTTAAGGATTTTTACGCCCGAAAAAATCCATCGCCTTCCATTGGGTTTGAACCCATGACCTCGGGAACTAGAGGGTAGCATGGTGACCACTTCACCATGGAGGACGACATATACAAAGGGTGTTACCCTTAACATGCCTTGAACAGAAAATAGAGATTCCCATCGCTCAACAATACTAAAGAAATAATAACTCATCTCTATTAAACATTTAATTTAAGTAATAAAAAACCTGATGTGTTACACTCACATGATTTTCTCTACTCTTGTACAAACTATTTTTACAAACGCTTATTCTCCATATGCTTCATGTTAATCGAGATGTTAATCTTATTGCTAATTTTCTTGTAGATGCAAGGGGAATTGGTAGGCTTTAAGCGATAGTCAAATGTTTTAAGAGCTGGTTGCTATGTCGAGCATTCCATTCTCTTTGCATTACCAGGACAAAAGAAAAATGAATAATGAATTCCCATTTGAGAAAAAGTATAAGTATTGGAAAATTTAAGGGAATAACAAGCAATATCTCGAAAATGGTTCACTCAACAAAAAAAATGTATATGACATAAATTGTGTATTTTAATGTGATCTACATTTTTTGTGTAGTAAAATTTTGTCTATCTCTTATGGTTTACCAGTTATGCAAAAGTCGTTCACAATGAAGAATACTTTTGGAGACATTCCCAGAAAATTCGAGATATACATTTTATTTGTCATTAAAATATCTTAAACATAAGATATTTTAATCAAAATCATTAGAGCCATTTTTGAGAAAATTAAAATATTCGAAAAATGTTCCATGTAAAGGGTAATCTGGGGTGGGGGGATTTTCTTGAAAACCTTTGTGTCGCATCTCTGGAAGATACTGAACCTAAATACCAAGTTTGGTGTTTATCCGACTGTTCGTTTCTGAGTTATGCTGTTCACAGACACAGACACAGACACAGACACGGACATGTTTCCAAAAATGCTTTATATGCATTCAGAGCATCTCAAAACATGTATTTCCGGTGAAATCTCGGTATCGAATTTTTGGGTGGAATGCAATACTTCCCCTACTTACTATACGTAGTAGAGAAAGTAAAAACTGCTATAACTTGCTTCCAGTTCAGCCAACATAATGCAAGCTAGCCAATGTCACAATTCAATAGAGTTAACATTTTGTAAATGCAGATCCACTAGTATTTCCAATTTTAGTCATAACCAGCATTCTTTATTAATAGCATACATTAAAGCTATTTGTTGTTCTTTATCGTTCTTTGCTAATTTCTACCAGTTTTGCTGCTATTTGTTGTTTTTGATGCAATAGCCTATTTTTAGTTGCATATAAACAAACTAAAGCTGACGCTTTTGCTAGAAGAACCAATACTGAATGGATCTGAGGGAGGCAGGATATATATTAACTGGAATTTCTTCCAGTTTTATTTTCTCAGCTTATGACTATAGAGTTCTGGTGGCTGTTTCATGTCATGGCCGCCTAGAATAACCTCTAAGTGAAGAGTCTAATATGCAGAATATGGATCTAATATGCTGTACCCAGGAACACGAACGAGAAATTTAAAACCTGACATCTTCTTTCCGTTCGTGAAACTGGCAAAGTTACTTGTTAATTGTGAACACTCACCTTGCTAAATACATATTTTAACTTTGTCATTCTCATTCTGGTTTCTTTCTCAGTTATTGTAAAGCAGCATTAAATGTATAATAAAAACACTTTTGCGAACATTTATCTCAATTAACAATAAGTAGACAGAAGAATAAATTTTTGCATGAATAGTTTGTAGGAGAGTGACTTGAGAAAAAGTTTAAATTAAGTTTTATTTATGGACGCTCTTTAACTGCTGTGGACCTTAGTGTCCCATTCTATATTGGGCGTGGAAGACCGGTAATTCTGCCCAGAGGCTGCTTTATCAGTCTTGAGGTTCTTTTATGTGACGTAAATCTATGAAATGGGCCACCGGCTTTACTTCGCTTCTGAAGGAAGCCATGCTAAGGATTTTTACATCCAAAAAGATTCATCACTTTTCACCCGGTTTGAACCCGCGACCTTGGGAACTAGAGGCTAGCATGGTAACCACTACACCATGGAGGATGACATATGGCTTGATATTTGAAAATATAATACATCAGAGTTTTATATGTCACATATTTGCCATTTATCACTTACCACAGTGAGACATTTGAGGCAGTATTTTAATATCTGAATAATTTTAATTGTATTATATAATAGGTAAATTCAATAACAGCCCACCTTGAAACAATATGTATGTAATAATTATTTAAATTGTGTGCAACAGTCATTGCAAAATGCTTATTTTTATTGTTAACATATTTTAATAATGTTATGTGAATACATTACATACTCTAATAATGAAAGAACTGTGAGAATAATAAGTTTTAGGTTGCTAACAATGAATAATAATGAAGTAATTGTGGCAATAATGTGTTTGGAGTTTGAAATGTACTGGTCATAAATAGAGCGACGATGACGTAAATTCTCTAACAGTTTTTAAATTAGCCATTCAACAGCAAAGAAAAGTTTTAAGTTAAATGCAGATATTCTACTGGACTAGAATTAGCCAATCAGAGACTTGCAATACCGAAGCTTATGGGTTTTGACCGTTGAGGTTACTAGTTGCTGGCGAGACTTGGTAGAGTATAGATGGGAAAATGTGTTCTCTACGGGTGATTAGTAAAAACAGATATATGCGCTAAGTGAATGTATAAAAGTTTCTCACAGTTCTTTAAAAAGTGTAGTGGTTTATAAATATGTGCAATAAATTAATAAAAGAAGTTAATTTAAAAGCTTAATTCTGTGATGTCTACAATCATTGTCATACCACGCCTACCTAAGATACATGACTCTAAAGCAAGACTGACACAGCCGAGGCAAATTCAAATATAAATAATATTACGTAAGCATCAAATTCAAACCGACACCCAAAGAGTGTTGCAAACTACATAAAGCAACTATTATTACATAAAACAATTCTTCAAGTTTACGTAATGTAGAAGAAAAGTGTATTCACTTAAAGAATCAACAATCAGGAAACAACTTATAATAAATAGAATGGGCAACACATGGTTAGGAAGAGAGGGTATGTTGACAGGATTCTGAGAATTAGTGACATGACAGCTGGAAGATATGGATAGAGAGAATCTATGGGCATTATGAAGACAAATGTTTTCTAAAATTTTATACAGATTTTGGTAGTAATGATGGAAAAGAGATGCACATCAAGAGGTGTAATTGGGATCAAAGAGAAGGTATTGCATGGTTTAAACTGAGAGTTTGGAGATTAAAAACGTTACGGTGGAGGGGCAGAATAAGGAATTTACTTTACTGGAGGCAAGAGTTTATCCCCGGAATAAATTGAACATGGCAAAAATAGTAGTAATTCAAAAACTCTTTTGTAAACAATCTCAGATTATTAATTTAGGAGAGTTCTTATTTAGAGAAATGGATCTGGTCGGCAAATTAAACTGAAGTACGTAGCACAAATTAGTTTGTTAATTATAAAGTATAATCACAGTCTGGTAACAGCAATGTATGAGCTAATGGTTGTAGAAAGCAGTGTTATTAATCATCTTGTATAGCCTGGAATAGAACCTGCATTAGTTCCAGGCCATATGAACTGTGTAAACAGCTTATTATAAATTGAGATAAATATTGCCCCACTGTTGGAGAGCCAAACTTGAAGTTGTTTATTACTGCTGTTGCATGCTGCGGGAGATATGTTTCTTGGAGTGTTCGCCCCATGTACAATACAAACTTTCTGGTGGCCTTCACCCCAACGTTTAAAAAAAATCTTTGTAATTTGAATGTTTATTTATTTAAATATTATATATGTATGCCTTGGTTGCGTCAGTAGTAATTTTTTGAACACGTATCTCTTAGCAGGGCTGGTACGGCTAAAGAACAAGGCTTGCACAAATTATAATTGTATTATACTTTTTTACTTTCTCTACTACGTATAGTAAGTAGGGGAAGTATTGCATTCCACCCAAAAATTCGATACCGAGATTTCACCGGAAATACATGTTTTGAGACCTCCTGAATCCAAAAATAGCATTTTTGGAAACATGTCCGTGTGTGTGTCTGTGTGTGTCTGTGTGTGTGTCTGTGTGTGTGTGTGTCTGTGTGTGTGTCTGTGAACAGCATAACTCAAAAACGAACAGTCGGATAAGCACCAAACTTGGTATTTAGGCTCAGTATCTTCCAGAGATGCGACACGAAGGTTTTCAAGAAAATCCCCCCACCCCAGACTACCCTTTACATGGAAGATTTTTCGAAAATTTTAATTTTCTCAAAAATGGCTCTAACGATTTTGATGAAAATATCATATGTTTAAGATAATGTCATGAGAAATGAAATGTATATCTCGAATTTTCTGGGAATGTCTCCAAAAGTATTCTTCATTGTGAACGACTTTTGCATAACTGGTAAACCATAAGAGATAGACAAAATTTTACTACACAAAAAATGTAGATCGCGTTAAAATACACAACTTATGTCATATACATTTCTTTTGTTGAGTGAACCGTTTTCGAGATATTGCTTGTTATTTCCTTAAATTTTACAATACTTATACTTTTTCTCACATTCGTTATTCATTTTTTTTATGTCCTGGACATGCAAAGAGAATGGAATGCGCCACATAGCAACCAGCGTTAAAATATTTGACTATCGCTTAAAAGCTACCATATTTCCCTTGCATCTACAAGAAAATTACCAATAAGATTGACATCTCGATATCTCGATTAACATGAACCATATGGAGAATAAGCGTTTGTAAAATTAGATTGTACAAGAGTAGAGAAAGTCATGTGAGTGTAACACATCAGATTTTTTATTAATCTTTCACACAATTAAATAACACTTCACTGATGTATCCTACTGTAGAGCTGTGAAATTATTGTTTCTTGTACTATCTAACACGTAAACTTTATATTATTCACATAATGAATTTTTTTTATGTCTCACACTGAATACGTATCGTGTACCGATTGGGTACGCAATCTAAAAGCATCTGCCTAGGAATGCTGTCTTGTAGCGTCTAGCGTCTACCACCTAAATTTGTACAATTTCTCTATTTCAAGTTTCTGATTGGTTAAGCCTACTCCAATAGAATACTTTTATTCAACTTTTAGCTTTACTAGTTGTTGATTGGCTATTTATAAACTGTTTTAAATATTACATTATTGTTCCAAGAATTATTAGTAGCATTCTTAAACTTTATAATTCATTATTGCCTCAAGGTTACCTCATTGTCAGCAGCTTCTACTCTCACAGCTCCTATATTGTTAAATTATGTAATACATTCATAACATTATTATACATGTACATAATAATATAAACGTAATACAATGACTGTTACATACACTTTATATATTATTACATACACATATTGCTTTAAGGCAGGCTGTTATTATATTTTTTTTTATTTATAATTAGACTGATATCATTTAAGTGTTAACAATACTGCCTCAAAATAAACTTTATTATGTAAGTTGCACGAACGATGCTGTAACTTGAAAATAACTACAACTATTCTAAAAGTACTGTTGTAGTGTAAACACAATATACACTGTGTTTCCTTTCTTTCGCTTTCAATGAAAATGTTTGCTATAATAATGTTCGTATGGTTAGTTTAAATGAAAAAGCAGCACTTACCAACACCGATATTCTGAACAAGTGCTTGTGTTCCAAAATATGTGAAAGGACCACTTTCGAACGTCATGTTCTCTTTCCCAATAGTCACTTCAACACGTCCTTCCAGGATAAGTACAAAATAATCTATAGCTTTACCCTGCGTGAGAAACAAAGAAAACATTGCAAAAATCTATTTTGAATATTTTTCTGTTGGCTGAACAATAGTTTACAATACATTAATTCTAAATACAGGGGTCTGTACAGCACAGCTCTGCATTACACAGGCCTGACAGGCAATGCAGAAGCTTTTAATAACTAAATTTGATATGTTGACATGCATAAATACACCTGTGCAACTGCATTACTATTAAAGGAAGATCCAGTTAATCTACCTTTCTAATACTCAGTCACTTGAAGACAAAGAAAGTAGAACCTGAGAACAGTAATATCAGAGTGACTTATCTGCTTACCTGCGAGTAAATAATTGTTTGTGGATCAGTTTTTGCTTTGTCTTTATTCTTCACCTTGATATGATAGATTATATCTTGCTTCAAAAGTCTGCGTAGAATAGTTTCAGATATAATATCAGGTTTAAAGGCATCCACAGCTGAAAACAAGTGAGAAATCAACAATTTAAGCATAAATTTCATAATAAACACAAAAATATTACAGTAACCATTATTTCAGAACGGTTACGAGTAAAGATGAGGGGTTTGTGTATGGCACGAAATACCTGTTGACTCGGCAGCAAGCAAAGGTAGACATACAGATAAACAACTAATGGCACTGACCCAAAAGAAGTGACACAAAAAGCATATATATATATATATATATATATATATATATTATAATAATAATTATTATTATTATTATTATTATTAGATATAGAATTAATTGAAATTAATTATACTTTTTACAGACCTTAGCCGATCTTGGCAAGTAATTTCAATTAATCATATATCTAATAATAATAATAATAATAATAATAATAATAATAATAATAATAATAATAATAATAATAATAATAAAGTAAAATCTTAAGAAACACGTAAATACCCAGCACAGAAGTACTTGCGATTGCAGGTCGCCACTGAGATTGTCATCTCGAGTGAGATGCCTTGGTGGTCTGTCTGGGAACAAAACTTGAGTCAATTGGAGAATTCAATGTCCCACCAGCATGTTGTCACAGTAGCTCAATGGTTAGAGCAACCGCAAGGAGAGCGGGAGAACCATGTTCAAATCCTGGCTGTGACATTGAATTTTTCAGTGACCCTATTAATATATATATCTTGAAATAAGACTTAAAGAGCATATGAGATGCATTTACCAAAAGCAGCCAGATAAATCACCAGTAGCACATCATTTCTGGTCTTCAAACCATGATATCACTCCAAACATAAAACTCTTAAAACCGATCAACAGCAGCAATGAATTGGACATCTGGGTAAAAATACATATCATCAAACACAGGAATCTCCCAATGAATTTCGAACTGCCGCCACCCTGCAGCCTTTGGAGGTTCATCAGCCCAGCACCAGAGAACATCACTAGCCACACACATTCCCCAGACAATAACCGGCAAAATCAGTTGAAAACATGCTGACGATGGGAGCAAACTGTCTCCCGAAACGCATTCAAGTAAGAACATTTTAGTGATGCAGTGTAACAACCTTCAACTCTCTTTATTTTAAAGAAAATGTGGAGTTTTCAAAATTCATTCCCAGTGTCCCTTAAGAATATTTCATATGAAATACCTATTGTTATAGAGAGAGATGAGAAAATTATGTTATAAAACTTCTATCTTATTGTTTTCAACTACCTTGGTATGAGACTATGAGGAATATTCAGTGTGCACATTATGAGTTGTGCTAGAATGTTAACTTTAGTGGATTTAGAAATTTCACGAATCTTTTATTGGTTTTTTTTATACATAAACATTTTAGCAGAGGATAGAATAAATATTTATGAGCATTTCGGACTTTACAGATGAATTTCCATGAAGTAAAAACTATCACTTGATGCTTTGCTGTATAGAGAGCTATGCTTCCTACAAACACATCTCTTTATACGGTTTTAGTACTCAAAATAATTTGCTATGGTATCTATTGCACTATGTATTAGTGACCTTTTTTCATGTGGTATGTTAGTGTCTACGTCGCTTCTTTTTCACCCCTTCCTCATCTCTAGCATTGGTGGCTTCTTGCACCTAGCAACCAAACTGCATTACCTTTCCACTGTTTTATCCTGGTGCTATATTACTTTCAGCCTGTACCTACTTTGCTAACAGTATGTTGCTTATAATTACTTAGATGTGCTTTGCCTTAATACAAGTCACTTATGCCATATTTAAATGTTATACATTGAGCTATTTTCTCCACCCCCTTCTTTTCCTCGAAATGGCAAGATGGGATGCTTTGCCATATACTACGGCTTCTCATGAGATGAAGTTGCACTGAAGTGCATCCCTATTGGCTGTATGATATGCCTTACACCAGCAATAGCAGTACTCTGGAGGAGAACAAGACAACTAGCTATGCTCTCCGGAAGCAGAGCGATAGACAGACACTGGCCAAAAAGAGAGAAGTGGCATTGGAGCAGTAGTACTGCTCATGCAATGGCAAGCGTGTTTAAATATCTTTAGGCCTTTTCCAAAATGCATTCATCATGTTTGGTGAGTAACTTATTTAAATTTATCACTACATTCTTTCTCCTTCATGAGAGCATATACTTACTCAAGTAGGAGTGGTACAAAGCACCAATATATCAATAGTTGAGTGAATATTATAATACTTTTAAAAGTGCCAGTGAAAACCAGATAAAAAGCAAGTCTTATTAATATTATATTTCAAAAATATTGTGAAAGATTTTAAAGAGACAGTTTTAAAGCAACTAATGTATTGTCAGATTAAAACTGTTGTATTATATTGTACTAAGGCAGTCACAATACTGAAGCTAGTATTTAATTATGAGGGCTATTTTTTTACTTTCTCTACTACGTATAGTAAGTAGGGGAAGTATTGTATTCCACCCAAAAATTCGATACCGAGATTTCACCGGAAATACATGTTTTGAGACCCCCTGATTTCAGAAAAAGCATTTTTGGAAACATGTCCGTGTGTGTTTGTCTGTGAACAGCATAACTCAGAAACGAACAGTCGGATAAACACCAAACTTGGTATTTAGGTTCAGTATCTTCCAAGGATGCGACACGAAGGTTTTCAAGAAAATCCCCCCACCCCAGATTACCCTTTACATGGAACATTTTTCGATAATTTTAATTTTCTCAAAAATGGCTCTAATGATTTTGATTAAAATATCATATGTTTAAGATATTTTTATGACAAATAAAATGTATATCTTGAATTTCCTGGGAATGTCTCCAAAAGTATTCTTTATTGTGAACAACTTATGCATAAGTGGTAAACCATAAGAGATAGAGAAAATTTTACTGCATAAAAAATGTAGATCGCATTAAAATACACAATTTATGTCATATACATTTTTTTTGTTGAGTGAACCATTTTCGAGATATTGCTTGTTATTCCCTTAAATTTTTCAATACTTATTTTCTCAAATGGGAATTCGTTATTCATTTTTTTGTCTTGGATATCAAAGAGTATTAATCTGTGGCAAAGGGAATGGTGATGCACCTAGCAACCAGCTATTAAGAGATATGTATATGCTTAAAGGCTACTGTATTTCTATATTGCCCTTGTAAATATATATTCCCCTTACATCTACAAGAAAATTAGCAATAAGATAGAGTCTGCAAATGTTTATCTCGATTAACATGAAGTAGATGGAGAATAAGCCTTTGTAAAAATAGTTTGTACAAGAGTAGAGAAAGTCATGTGAGTGTAACACAGAAGATTTTTTAACCTCCGATTGCTCTGCTACATGACCAGACAAGCATAAGGAGGCAGATCTGTACATTGTACTAGCGCAACTACTGCACAATAACATCCGCCAAGGCCAAGTTCAATACATCAGTTGGAGTTGAGGTACGGGCACTTCAACATGGCTGGTATCATTAATTCTCCTGCCATATGCAAGTTGCGAAGTGTCAATTAATTTTCTATAGGCAGAAGGGAATAATGCAGAAGAAATTCATTGCAATATGAACCATGTTTATGGTGCAAATGTATGAGTGAGGGTGTTGTGCGTCAATGGTGTAGCAAATTTTTAGAAGGCCGAAAGGATGTTCATGATGAAGGTGGGCAAGGGAAGACCTTGTTCAGTGAGTTGATCAAGTGGTTCCAGAGAGATAGAGGTTTAACATCAGTGAGTTGTCTGTGGATTTTCTGGACATTTCAAGGTCAGCTCTGTACACGATTGTTACAGAACACCTAAGCTATCAAAAATTTGTGTAGGCTGGATTCCCAAAAAGCTGTTGGACTTTAAAGCACGGCACATGGCATCAGCCTTATGCTTTCTCACACATTATGCTGACTATGGAAAAGTTTTTGAACTCCACTGTGGCAGGGGATGAAACGTGGATTCTTTATGACAATTCAGAATCAAAAGAACAATCCAAACAATGCATGCACAAACACTCCCCGAAAAAACCCAAAAAGTTCAAACAACAGGAAGACCATGGCTACTGTTTTCTGGGATCAGAAAGGCTTGTTCCTTGTGGAGTTTATGGAACCAGGGACTACAATCACTGCAAATGTGTACTGTCAGACATTACATCGCCTGCACAGAGCCATTCAAAACAAAACAAGAGGTATGCTGTCATCTGGAATTGTTTTGATTCATGACAATGCAAAACCACATACTGTTGCAGTAACCCAACAGCTGCTTAGTCAGTTTCATTGGGAAGTGTTCAATCACCCGGCATACAGCCCAGGTCTAACACCAAGTGACTTTCATCTTTTTTTGGCAGCTGAACTGGCAGCAACCTTCCATGAAGAGGGTATTGGAAAGCTCATCTATTGATGGTAAATGTCTTAATATTCACGGTGACTATGTGGAACATAACTGTGACTGTGCTTGACTCCTGGTAATAAAACCATTTTGTGATTCACATTTGTCTTTCTGTTATGCCTCACCAGAGTTTGAAAAAAAATAACCCTCGTATGTTCTTAACTTGACAACAATCTTTCAAGATCACAAAAAATTAAATAACAGAGTTCCTGTGTTGATATTTCACCTGTACTATTCCTACAGATTTAAATTTATAACATTTATAATGATCCATCCGTCTGGGCAGTAACACCCTATAACAAAGTCTTTATTACATTTAACAGCTTTCAGTAATTATAAGGACTGTTGTACTAATATAAATCAGTACAACATTCATAATATTACAAAAGCAATAACATATATTTCTTACCTTTCTCTTGAAGTGATTCTACATAAACATTAGTATTCACAAAGTTTACCTTTGTTTGTTTTATGGTCTTAAAATAAATTATACTGAATTTCTTTTACCTACAAAACATTTACAGTGAAACCTTATTAACACATTTTCCTCATTAGTATGCTTTTTTTGCTTATCCGTCATAATTTTTAATTCCTGATTCTCATCATATTAAATTAACATAAATATACCTCATTTGTCACGTTGGAAACTTCATTACTCTTTTTTATTACGATCACATTTTCCCCAAGCTTTAAGGAAATTTTTGCCCACCCCTTGTGGAATGTGAACCTTTTTAAAGATAATACACCTTGTTCTTAGCCACGGAGTGGATGAAACCAGGCAGCATGACCTAGAACAGTCCAATGTCCTCCCCTACTTACAGCCGAAAAGAATGAAGATATTGTTTGGAAATTAAAAAGGAGACTTTGTTTAAAAATATCAAACATTTAAATATTTGTTAATTTGAGATGAGTTAGTCATTTATTAAGATTGTAACATATCTTTATTTACTTTAAAAGATATTTGTATATATTCTGGATAGCTGAAACATTACGAATATTGAGAAAAAAGACAAAAATGTTCATTATTTTAAAATTGCATAGCCTACTGTGAAATAACTCATCAATGAGAAAAAAATTTTATCACTTGATTTAGCTATGTAGAGTGGTCAGACAACAATACTTATTGATTTGTAACCATAGCAACAATTATTACTTATAAGCTTTTCCCAGAAAGTAGGGGACGTGCTGGTGTCAGTTGCACATGAAACCGCGGATAGGTGACTTCGGAAGCAATATTCTGGATGGTCATCATAAATTACAAAGATTTGAAAATTAAGTCATAGATTCAGGAAACAGTTTAATAATTGTGATTCAGTTATTATTTTTATGCAGTAATATGTTTTTTGGAATAAATTCAAGTTTTCTGAGAATCCATAATCTTATTTCAAAATACTTCCTGTACTACGGCTGGTCATCCTCCATGTTGTAGTGGTTACCATGCTAGCCTCTAGTTCCTGAGGTCGCGGGTTCAAACCCGCAGGAGGGTGATGGATTTTTTTCTGGCATAAAAATCCTTAGCATGGCTACCTTTGGAAGGGAAGTAAAGCCGATAGTCCCATGTCGCAGATTTACAATACGTAAAAGAACCCCAAGCCTGATAAAGAGGCCTCTGAGCAAAATTTACAGTTTTTCACGCCAAATACAGAATGGGACGCTAAGGACCATAGTAGTTAAAGAGCATCCATAAATGTACCATGGCCCGACATAAATACAAAGAGTTCTCATAGCTTGTGCAAAATAAAATCTACAGCACAGCAAGAGAGGCAATGGAGAAATAAAATCAGAACTCAATGAGAGAAACATTGACGCTTCCAGACCTCTGATTGTAGTAAATATACTATTCTTAAAGTCAGTCACTCAACGTAATGCGCCAACATAATTTAGAATCATATTTTAAATGGATCATGAATGAGGGGCAATAGCATACTAAAAAACCTATATTAACGTGTTACCAAAGAAACCATAAGAAATTGTTTTGTCTTATATTGGAGTATTACAGAAGTAATTAGTTATCAAATCATTAACTAATGATGAGAAAATTAAAATGCTTAAAAAAGTAGACAAAAATTCCCAACTTAAGTGAGTGGAGCTGGCACGAAAGTTAAAATTCGCTCCTTCAGCTTTAAACACAATTTTAAGTAATCGAAGAAAAATAGAAAATGCATACAATAGGAATTGAAAGAGGAAATGTATGGGTAAAGGAAAGTTTCCAGAGCTTGAGATGGCATGGCAGCGGATCTTTCGTTTTTTAATGGACAACAACTTCAATAAGCATAAACTGGTTCTGTAATTCTTGCAAGTTGTTTTAAATTGAATATTTAATAGTATACATTTTCTCGTTTAACAGCTTTTATATTCCTGTACCCTGCAAAAAGATATTAATGAGGTTTCACTGCAGTTAAATGTAGTATTGAATTTAATCCTTTCTCTTTTTAATATTCTGGCATTAATAGTACAATTCACAACACTGAATACTGAACTATAAACAGATACATACATGTGTTTGAATGTTTTAAAGTTTTATTCTATGACTCTTTGGATTTATTAGTACTTACCTGTGCTGAGATACTGGAAGGTTGCCAATGTTAACTGTGGAGAAATGTGTATCCTCTGATTTTCTCTTCTTTCTGCAAACACTGTGAAGTCCTGCCTTGTAGTTTTGTCTTTCCTTCGCCGTTTCGAACGATTATCAGCTGCAAATGGTTAAAGGGATTAAAAACGTCTATCTATGAATGTTAACTTTACAAAGTCAATTATCATTTTCTCTGGAATCAGTGAAGACATCTACTGCCATTAGTGTATTTCTTTTAGCATTTCAGATGGAATTACTTTAAAATATGTTTACAGTTTTGCTTATATTAACATTTTTAATTAACTTATATTAACATTGTCAAGAAGAATGAAAATGGGTAATTTGTTTGAGCAAATAGATTCATCAGAAACTGTGATTAAAAAACCTACTAGTAACCAAACCTCAAACTTTGACAACAAAAAAGCTCAAAGAAGAGAAAAAATGAAAAGTAAGAACATACAGAAAATGTACCAATATAAACTTTACACTAAACCATAGTCTTCTATTGTAGAACCTTCCTAAGAATTACATTTTTAAGGGTGCAAGAGCACAAGGCATTTATGTTCTAATTGTGCAGAAAAATAATTAACCCTCAGTCAGGCGCGCGCTTTGGTAGAACGCTGTTAGTCGCGCGGGGCCTAGTAGACCCGCGCTATATTTTTGTTGTTATTGTTTGCATTTTTGTTTTCTTTCATTTATTTTCTTTTTTTTTCCCTGTTTTTACCTTTATTTATATTAAGCGTACAAGGCTTTCATTAATAGGTATTATCTTACAACATAAAAATACAAGCTAAAACATGAGTACATATACGTTATAAATTGTATTACAGTAAGTATAAAGAAATACATTGCCATTTGCAGGTATACATACAACTTGTAATTTCAAATGTTCAGTTACTCAGAATCATCTACTATCTCACCCGTGTTTTCCCCGACTAAGCAACTTTCGCAAATAATTTTAGCATGTTTGCTCAAACACAGGGGGGATGTTGCATTTCCCACATGCATATTTAGTTTTGCAGTTCATTTTGTCTTTGTTGCAGGGTGCACATCGTTTCCTTTTCAATGTGCATAGAGGTATATTTGACAATGCCGGATTCTTCAGGTTTATATTTTGTCAAAAGCCCTTTCAAATCCCAGGTAGATTTGATGCTGTTGCTCTGCTTTGTAGCTGCTGCAACAGTAAAGCTAAAGATAGTGCTTTCAAATACTCTTGGCTTGTGGAATACTTATTTTGGTTTCCAAGGAAGATAACCCTAGAATTAATACCTGCAATGTTCAAGATATGGTAAAAAATTACCATGGGCCACCTTCTCGTTGTTCTGGCTACATTGTATGTAGCACACAATTTATCTACTACATCAAATCCAGATTTAGTATCATTGTAATGCAGGATTATTTCAGGCTTTTTCTCAGCACCTTCTGATAACTGTGTGGATGGAACATGTAGACTTGAGAGCAAAACTACTGTTTTACCCGTTTTTGGAACATATGAAACAAGCGTTTCATTTTTTGTGAAGCCAAATCTGCTTTCTTACTGACTGGGATATTTTGGAGAAGTGAAATTAGTGGGTAACTCGTTTTTGTTCTTTCACACTGTACCGACGAATGAAAATTGTCTTTTGCGCAATTCATTCACCAGTGATACACTGGTAAACCAATTATCTGCAGTAACATTTCATCCAGTGCCAGAGATTGGTTCAGTTAGTCTCAGCACTACAGCCTCTGTCGAGTTAGTTTGCAAATATGGTCCATCCGGCTGCTGTCCACAATAAATCTCCATGTTAGTTGTATAAAATAGTTTTGCATCTCTCAAACAGAATATCTTTATGCCATACTTGTTTGGCTTGGATGGTATATATTGTCAAAAACCACATCGACCACGAAATGCTGGCAACAGTTCGTCCACAGTGATATTTTGTCCAAGATAATAATGGTTCTGACAGTTGTTCAGAAACAATGTAAACATTTCTCTAACAGCAGCCAATTTATCCAATCTTCGTCGCTCCAGTCTGGAGCTTTTGTCATCAAAGCAAATACAGCGAAACAGAAAACTTAATCGTTTTTCAGACATAGCCATTCGGAATAGAGGAATTCCAAGATCATCGGTTCTCCAAAAATCGTGAATATTCTGGCGTCCACCACGAAAAATTCCTGCCAGGTACAATAAGCCTAGGAAAGCTTTTATTGCTATTACATCTGTAGGTCTGCTGTCTCTTTCACGATCAAATTTGTGCTACGTACTGCTAATGTAAGTATTTGAGCTTTCAACAATCAAATCAACTATATATTCGGTAACAAAAAGGTTTCAACAATCAATTTCCATTTCTGCATTTTTGGCAGCTCCTACCACACCAGGAAGTTTGGTCAATATATTGTGAGCCCTTGTCTGTGTTATTTTCAGAGCTGTTTTTTTCCATCTCTTCCTGTAAATAAAAACAGAATGTATTGTCAATAATAATAAGAAGAAGAAAAAGAAGAATTACTATGATACGCATATGATGTTACCTATAAAATACATGTTATCACACAAGCTGCTTTCATCGTCTTCCTCTTCATCTTCATGGTCAGTTTCTGAATCTAAAGATCTCGTTTCGAGTTTATCTTCTGAATCAGAGTCATCTGATTCATATAAGTTGTCATCTACGGGCAAGGCATCATCATCGCATGGTAGGCGATGTACTTCTTCCAAATCATTCGTATTTTGTAGATCGTACCTTCTACTCGTATTCATGACGAAGCAGTAAAAGCTCCTTGCAATAGCAAAGCAATATTGCACAAAAGCTAATGAGAAATAAATCTGTCAACAATATGTAACGAGAGCAGGCGCCTGGTTGACCTGTGCGACATGTAACTGCTGATTAGTCATTCCTCCAGCCAAACAAATAAACAGATAAGGTTATCACTGCAGCAAATAATCGCGCAAGGTGTAATGTTAGATGTCCTAGTTAGGCAATTGCATAGGTGCGTTCGTTCGAAAATTATAACATTTATATAATGCCAGGGGTCCCTCAAGCCCCTAGTGACTGACGGAGGGTTAAAAGCACACTAAAAATACTTATAATCAACCAAAACCAATACACACAATTAATTAAAGGTTGGCACCGTAGCTTAGTCGATAGAGCACCTGCCTGCTGTGCGAAGGATCCCAATTTAGATTCCCTGCTGGAAAGTGAGAATTTTTCTCTAGCCAAGATTATTCCCTATCCTCCCCAGAGTCCGGAAGTATGAATGAGAGTGTGATCTAATGTATAAAACCCAAAGTAAAACCAGGATCTTATGACAACAGTACATGAGGTAACAGACTGCCAATATGACCATTGCAATTAACAGCAGGATACAAATGGAACAATAAATAAACAAAAACCAAAAAAACAACAACAAAAAAACAAATTCAGAAAATCTAAATGCTGATTTTAAATAAAAATTAAATTTTACAATTAGCTCCACTCAAAAACTGGTGCTGTGGGAATCAGGAGTAGCTGTCCACTGTTCAGTTCCCAGCTGGAGAACTCGAGAAATTTTTGTTTAATCAAGAAACCTTGACATGTTCAGAGTCTGATATATATCTGTGTGTGCGTGCATACGTGCATCTGTGTTATGCAATAAGCAATTTGTTCATTTAACCAATTTCAGGTTTTAAGGGGATGTGCCATGATACACATGTAACAATGAATCTAGAATCAATACACAACTATTGACGTTACAAAGTTAACTTCAGAAGCCTAAGTTTTTTTTTTTTTGGGGGGGGGGCTTTATCTACTATGTATAGTAAGTAGGGGAAGTACTGCATTCCACCCAAAAATTTGATACCAAGATTTCACGGTAAGACATATTTTGAGGTCGCCTGAATAAAACAAATTTAGAAAAAGGTCCATGAATGTGTCAGTGAACAGTACAACTTAAAAACGAAAAGTGGGATAAATAGCAAACTTGATATTTAGGTTCAGCATTTTTGAAAGATGCGACAAAGATTTTCAAGAAAATCCCCACCCCAGACTACATTTTTTCTCTCTCAAAAATGGTTCTAATGATTTTGATTAAAATAATATATGTTTAAGAAGATTTGACTATCGCTTAATGCCTACCATATTCCGCTTGCACCTACAAGAAAATTAACAATAAGATAGATTCTGCAAATGTTTATATTGATTAACATGAAGTAAACAGAGAATAAGCATTTGTAAAAATAGTTTGTACAAGAGTAGAGAAAGTAACGTGAATGCAACCCATCAGAATTATTTTTTAATATGATTTATTAGTAGTTAAAACATACCTATATACACATTGTAAATGTTAAAATGAAGTAATAAATATAGTGGAGTATAATAAAAAAAAATTGATGTTTTGCATTTGCATGACTTTCTCTACCTTTTGTAATTTATTTTTACATCTCTTCTACCAACTTATCTTACAAAAGCTTATTTTTCTATCTATTTCATGTTAATGGAGACAAACTTTGAAGAAATAGTTTCATTACAGGGGGGGGGGGATACATGAGGCTGAAGTGACAGTCAAATCTTTGGGTTGCTATATACTGATTTTGATACACCGTACTGTGGTGCAGTGGGTATGGCCCGAGCCTATTGGGAGGATGGTACCGACTGATCTGCCAGTTGGAGAGATAAATAGAGATAACCAAATTCTTCTGGAAGCTTCTTTTCCACCACCTGAACATTCTATAACCCTCTCAAAAACTCCAGTGGCTATATAAGTGAATGTGCTTGCAAGTCAGTTAGTAAATGAGTGAGAGCATTTCTGATGCAACAAAAAGTGCTGTTCTATGAGCAAGTTTGTGACGCAGTGAGTGCTGCTACTGCAAGAGATTAGAGAAGTCTTGTGTTCTGACTCCCAAGTGAGTGAAGTAAAGCATATTTTGTTACACTGCGAGAACTAAGTGAAATGACAGTGAAAATTGAACTAGCCTATAGGCTGAAACTAATCTAGGGGTATCTAACTCCAAATCAACTGAACGCAATAGAAGAGATCAATGTAAGGTTCCTGAAAGAATCCTAGGATTGTCAAAGTACGCACCCTCTTGGTTAATATATGTATTAACAAGAGAGATGACCTATGACTGAAGCTGCAGCTGCCACCTACTGAGACTTATAAAAGGTTAATGACATAAATGAAGAGGATTAACGGAATAGAGGAGGAACTTCTACTGGACGGACGCTATGACTCACAAAAAATGGACAGGGACAGATTTCCAACTGAGACATCTAGTAACGGGTTTGACAGTCACAGCTTCTATTTCAAGATCTGCATAACACAGAGATACCATGAGTGCAGACTGTGTGGTAACCGATGTGATAAATATCACATAAGAATGTCCCGTGCAAAAAATTTCTCAATAAGTGAACTAATAAACCAGTAATTATTACGTATTCAATGCACATTGTGCACAATTCTATTTTATTACTATAAAGTATTGGAAAATTCAAATCAAGCAACAAATATCTCAGAAATGTATTTGACAAGAATTGGGTTTTTTAATAAGATCTAAATGTTTGATGCACTAAGAGTTTGTCTGTCTGTACGTTTTAACAGTTACAACAAATTATGAACATTTCATTTAGAATCAAGAGAACTTCACAAGCTATTAGCAGAAAATTAAAGATATATTTGTTCAATCATACAGCTATCTTAAATATTTTAGTCAAAATTATTTAAACAACTTTTTGAGGGAAACAAAATATTATTTTGATGCAAAGGGTAATTTGGGGGGTGAGAAATTTTCATAAAATGTTCCTACTACATTCTTCGAAGATACTGTTTAACCAACACACTGTTTTTGAGTTATGTTGTTGTCTGCTACCCCACATACACATGCAAAAACACATTTTGGGGGGGGGAGCTGTCCAGGGATCAACAAAAATAATTTTTTGTGAAATCTCAAAATCAAATTTTTGGGAGTATACCTACTATAGGTACACGGTATCAGCAATCATTCATTTTCTTTCTACATATGTTTGTAAGCTAACAACTGAGTGTTCTTCAAAATTACCTCAAGATTTACAATATAAAATTACTCACTCCAAACATCTGTTTCATCTACTATTTCTGCTTGAATCAACTCTTCTATGACATCTTCCAGGGTGATAAGACCTATTGTCTCATAGAAAGGATCTCCTTCACCTTCAGAATTCACTCTGTGCACAAATGCCATGTGGCCCTTGATACCTGAAAAAAAAAATAACAGCATAATATAAAGTATACAAGTGTGATGCAAGAATAAGGTTAATCTATGGTGGATGCCTGGCCATAAGGGAATTTTAGGCAATGAAAAATGAGATAATCTGGCAAGATAAGGGTCTGTGCAAACATTTACTGGACCTGAACCAGCTTTTGAATACCTTTAAACTCTGTTTGAAGAACCATCGGTGAGTGGATTAATCATAACCACCAATTGCGATGGGTTCAAGCAGAGGGATGCAAGCACAGTAAGAGAATGATGAGCAGTATATCCCTCTCACTCACTGAAGATGTACTTAATCTCAATAGATCTGAAATAATAAACCTGTTAATCAGGCTCTTGATGGGACATTGTAGATTACAGAAATACCTACATACAATGGGAATCTTTAGAGAGGAACTAGTATGCAGGCTAGGTAACAAAGAGGACAAAACTGCCTCTCATATAATCTTAAATGTGAAGCAGTAGGTAAGAAAAGATATGAACTTTTGGGTCTGATAAACTCAAATGATGATTTTCCTAAAGAAAACTTAGTTACTAAACTACTGACCCTAATTAAAGGGACAGGAGTATTTAACTAAAACAATAGTGATAGGAGGTAATACAACAAACCTTAGGCTTCAGTGTTAAGGGTAATTATAACCCGACTCCATCACTACGATAGTCAAGTCGAGTCGAGTCAAGTCAGTGATACTGGAGACCTCTGGAAACTGTTAATGAGCATACGGGGAACAACTTCCAAATACAAGAAATTCCAGAACTAAACAACAAAGTTGGACATTACAGAAGAAGTTGCACCGGGTAAAGAGAACTATATTGTTGGTTGCCTAAGAGACTGGGTTAGAAAGAGAGAGAGAAGAAAATATTGATCAGAGTTGGAGAACATTCGGCACACAAATTTAAGTAGCCATAGCTGAAATGATAAGAATTGATATCTAACGGTTTGAAACGAAACACACAATTGATACAGATTCCAGTCGCAAGAACAGCGAGGCATGAGAGATTCCTGGGGGAGGGCTCGAACAACTTATTCAGAAGAAAAGTAATTATCTGATAAATAGAGAAATTAGTAATATTTTAAGTAACAAAAAGTCAAACAGAAATTCTCGAACATTCTTAATTTACAAATCACTTACAATTACATTACAAATACACATTAACTCTAAAGGCTATTAATCATCCTATTTTAAATGTTATTTTTTAATTATATCTTAAATTGTTTCCTTGTTTGCTTTTTATGTCTGTTAGTAACTTATTGAACAGATGCACCTCAACAGCACAAGGATACCATTTAATTACCTTGGTGCTGGAGCATTAGGTATGAAAATTATGTTTACTTCTGGTTGCATTTTAGTTGCTCAAGTTATTGATTTTTAATAAGAGAGCAATCAAAAAAATATACAAATAAAGAAAATCACATAGAAAAAAACAACTGATATAAAGTTTCTTATGCATAAAAACCTCACATATATCCATTATCTATTATAATGGTTTCTTTGAATGACAAAGACTAGCAGCCTTCTGCGCTCATGCAGCATCATCAGACCAGCTCGCTGTTTCTATTCTAGACAATGCAAACAATATGAATATTGAGGCAGTATTTTTAACACTTAAAGGTTTTAATCAAATTATATAAATATATATTTGAATAACAGCCCGTCTTAAAGCAATATGTGTATGTAATAATTTGTAAAATGAATGTAACAGTCATTGCATATGCTTACATTATTGTAAACATGTTCAATAATGTTATGTGAATGCATTACGTACTTTAATAATGTAGGAGCTGTGAGAATAATAGGTTTAAAGTTGCTAACAATGAGGTAACCTTGAGGCAATAATGAGTAAGGAAGTTTAAATGCTACTAGTCATTATTAGAGCAGCAATAATGTAAATTTTGAGACAGTTTAAAAATAGCCAATCAACAACCAGAAAAAGCTTAAGTCAAATGAAGGTATTCTATTGGACTAGGATTAGCCAATCAGAGACATGAAATACAGAAATTTACAAGTTTAGCCGGTTGAAATCAATTCAGTTGCTTCTAGACAGTGCTCATAACCAGACGCAACATGTGTCCTCGAGAAATTAATTACGTATTCGTGTGAGACGAAAATAGTATACATGTTAAAAAGTGCAAGTATTAAATAAAAGAATCTCACAGCTCTCGATATCAGTGAAGTGCTATTTAATTTGTGTCAAGGATTAATAAAAACAAGTGAATTAAAACTTAAAATCTGCGTAAGCCTACATTCTTCAGTCGCACCACAACCCTGCCAAGACTTCCATGTCTCTAACAATAATACTGACGCAGCCGAGGCAAACATAAATATTTAATACTTAAAGAAACAGTCAAATTACAAAGTTAATATTTTTTAAACTTGGGGCAAAGGCCACCTGAAAGTACATTTGGGGTGAAGGCTACCGGAAACTGTTTACTATACGTGCGGTTGCAACTACTTCAAGTGTTCGGTTCCCCAACAGCTGAAATATAATACAACTCCTATAATACAGCATCTACAAACTGACTTTCAATACGTAGCAGCAACTACCTACTTCAAATTGATGTCCATACGTGGTGCAAACAACGTAAAGAAACTATCTTCTTCAATATGTCATGTTTATCTTTTGTTATGAAAACTGCTTGAAATGATGCTCCTCTGCATCTATACGAGTCTAGTATCTTTTGAACAAATTATCTTTTGAACACTTGACAAATTTCTGCAGCTGAAATATTGTAAAATGCACACAAGATACTGTTTTCTAATTTGCCTAGCATATGGGGATTTCTTGCATAAACTTTGACTATAAGTATTCACTGTAGATGATAATCACATGGACTTAGATATGGAGAGCAAGCCAATTATTTGCATCAAAATCACAATGTAATGCATGCCAGCGATTTTCTAAGACTTCTTTCAACAGTCCCTATCTTGTCTAATTTTTCCTTTGTTTATTTTTGCGTAACTGCACCAAGTTTGTTCAAAATTTTTCTAGCAGCCTATAAAGTGCTGACTGTCCATATATGACTCCATATAAGCAAAACTTAGCACAATAAACACACACTGTTCTGTAGTATACATCTTGATAGCTTCACATAGCATTGTTCCATCATGCCAAACCACATCAAACTCAACTGCCCTCTGTAAGTGCATGAGCTAGGCTACCCCAGTCATTCAACCTGATGGCAGTCACTCATGTCATTCCAGACAAACCTCTATAACTCGCAAAAAGTTTTTCTTCTATCTGTATTATACTATTCACATCTTATTTTTAACTTAGGAACGACTTCAAATTAAGCAATAAGTAAAAAATGTTAAAAACCACTAATCGACATTTAACAAGACTAATTGCTTCACGTACTTAAATTTGAATTGGTCACATTTCAAAGAGGCATGCTCTCCATCCTCAGCGGGTCGGCTGACTTAAGTCCACATAAGGTAACTAACTCCCACTTACCTCGTTGGTCGTCTACCACTCTTCCCATTGGTCAGTTGTAAGACATCGTCTACAGCTGGTATTTCAAAGTTCATAACTCGATTTATGTTGTTAATTATATAAATGTTTTCCCACAGTGCTACTTCCCAATGGTTCTTAGCCGGTTTTAAAAGTTTGATTTCTTGGCTAATATTATGATTGCATGACCAAAAGTGATGGGCTGTGGCTGACTTATCTGTCTGTTTATATTTTATATTTCTGAGATGTTCCTTCAATCTGGTTTCTAAGTTTCTCTTTGTCTTTCAAATATATATTTCATGACAGTCTTCACAATTGAGGTGATAAATTCCTGATAATTTATTGCTCAGAGTGATATTTTTTAAACGGTGGTTAAGTAAATTTCTCACACTATGTTTGTTTTCAGGATCCAGTTTTATATTATAGTCTTTGAAGATCTTGTTGAATTTATTGAACACTTTTGGGTAGTATATGAATTTGCAAAATCTTTCCTGTGTATCTTTCATTTTTAATGTACTAACATTCCTAATAATTTTCCATGTTCTGTGTTTTTTCATCACTTTTACTTTCTCTGCTACATACAGTAAGTAGGGGAAGTATTGCATTCCACCCAAAAATTCAATACCACGATTTCACCGGAAATACATGTTTTGAGACCCCCTGAATCCAAAAAAAGCATTTTTGGAAACATGTCCGTGTGTGTGTGTCTGTCTGTGTACAGCATAACTCAGGAACGAACAGTCGGATAAACACCAAACTTGGTATTTAGGTTCAGTATCTTCCAGAGATGCGACACGAAGGTTTTCAAGAAAATCCCCCAACCCCAGACTAACCTTTACATGGAATACTTTGCGAAAATTTTAATTTTCTCAAAAATGGCTCTAACAATTTTGATTTAAATATCATATGTTTAAGATATTGTCATGAGAAATGAAATGTATATCTCGAATTTTCTGGGAATGTCTCCAAAAGTATTCTTCATTGTGAACGACTTTTGCATAACTGGTAAACCATAAGAGATAGACAAAATTTTACTACACAAAAAATGTAGATCGCGTTAAAATACACAATTTATGTCATATACATTGTTTTTGTTGAGTGAACTGTTTTCAAGATATTGCTTGTTATTCCCTTAAATTTTCCAATACTTACACTTTTTCTCAAATTCGTTATTCATTTTTTTTATGTCCTGGACATGCAAAGAGAATGGAATGCGCCACATAGCAACCAGCGCTTAAAAGATTTGACTATTGCTTAAAACCTACCATATTCCCTGTGCATCTACAAGAAAATTAGCAATAAGATTGACATCTCGATATCTCAATTAACATGAAGCATATGGAGAATAAGCATTTGTAAAAAATAGTTTGTGCAAGAGTAGAGAAAGTCATGTGAGTGTAACACATCAGATTTTTGTTACAGGTTGGACTTAACACCATTCAAATTTGCAATCTGTTTGATGTGCTCCAGTTCTTTGTTATATTCATCATTAGTTAAATGGATGTTAATAATTCTATGCATTAAACTGTGAAAAATGGTGTGCTGATGTGCTTTTAGGTTGAAATTATTATTTTTTATATAATTATCCAATGTGTAGGTTTCCTGTATATGCTGCATTCTGACCTATCCATATTTCTCATAATTTTTAAATCCAGGAAAGGTAGCTATCCATTTGTTCTATTTCAATGGTGAATTTTATGGATCTATCCAGCAAATTCACTAGATAGATAATTCAATAGATGTCTTACAAATTAAGTTAAACTGAGCTTTATTTATGAATGCTCTTTAACTACTATGGTCCTTAGCATCCCATTCTATATTGGACGTGAAAGACTGGTAATTTCGCTCAGAGCCTCTTATCAGGCTTGAGGTTCTTTTATGTGCTGTAAATCTATGACACGGGACCACGTGCTTATTTTCCCTTCCACCCTTTACACCTGAAAAAAATCCATTGCCCTCCACCGGATTTGAACCCGAGACCTCGTGAACTAGAGAATTTTAAAGCTTATTTATCTTAGTCAATGAGATTTTTAAATCTTGTCTTACGTTGATAGTGAACAGAGCATGGAAAAAAATGTATTATTACCTTCTTTGAACTGCTTAAACATGACATCCAGTGTTGTATCCTCAAACACAAAATTACAAGGGTTCTGGTAAAATTTGCACAATGTCTGCAGTGGAGTATTGTCATCAGGATCCACAAATGCAAGGTCCTTAATGTACAGCACTGTTACAATGTTGGAGCGCACACCATCATACACTGGGATTCGAGAGTAACCTGCAAAATAACAAAACCAGAAACATAAACTTGCACTTTAAACTGCACTAGGTACATTCCATTAACATCTATAGAAACACTTTAAGGAGATGCACAATGAAGCAATTAAAAAAATCTGATGTTACATTCACCTGACTTTTTCTACCCTGTATCATTTATTAGTGGGTATTAAAGTTATTCTTATGAAAGGTTATGTTTCTATCTGCTTCATTTTAACGGAGATAAACTTTTCGGGAAACAGCTGCATTACACATTTCGCTATAGACACAAAGAGAACAGTGATAGTCAAATGTTTAAGAACTGGACGCTATACACTGGCCTTAAAATTCCATATTCTTTCCATGCAATTGCGAGAAACAACTGAAAATCGACAGGACTTAAAAAGGACAAAGTGTTGAACAATTCAAAGCACTAGTAACAGATATTTCAAAAATGGCTTAGACCACTACAAAAGTTACTTGAAATAAATTGCGCACTTTAAGGACATCCACATTTTTTGTGAAGCACATTTCTGTCTATTGCTTAATGTTTACCAGTTGTACAAGGTTATAGAAAATCCTTTGAATGAAAAGGACTTCACAGGCTATTACCAGAAAATTCAAAATATACATTTTATTTGTCATGTAAACATTTTTAATTATGGTATTTTAATCAAAATCGTTACGTCATTTTTTAGTAAATAAAAAATATTCCATGTAAAGCGTGGTTGGGAACGGGAGGATTATTCTTTAAAATCTTTGTGTTGCATGTTAGAATCTACTGAACTTAAATACGAAGTTTGGCATAAAAACACATACACATGCACATGCTCTACAAACTATTCTTACGAAAGCTTATTCTTCTACCTACTTCTGTTTAATCGAGATAAAAGTTTTATTACCATTAACGCAGTCAAATTGTTGAAAAGCAGATCACTATGTGAAGGCTTTGAAACTCTTTGCATGGCCATATGAAAAAAGAATAGCGACTTCCCACTTAAAAAAAAATGCATAAGTACTTGAAAATCCAAACCAATAACAAAGAATATCTTGGAAATAGTTAATGACACAAAATATTTTATTTGACACAAATTGTGTGCTCTAACAAGATCTACATTTTTTGTGCAGTAAGATTTTGGTTATCTTATACGGTTTACCAGTTACACAAACCTCATTCTGAATAAAGAGCACTTCAGAGCGCATTCCCCAGAAAATTCAAGACATACACTTTTCTTGTCAGCAAAAATCTTAACCATACGGCAATTTAAACAAAATCATTAAGAGCCATTTTTGAGAAAATCAAAAATAACAAAAATTTTTCTATATAGAGGGTAGTTTGGGGGAGGGGATTTTCTTGAAAATCTTTGTGTAACTTCCTTGGACGATGCTGAACTTAACATATTTTCGTTTTTGAATTGTGCTATTCAGAAACACACCACAAATACAGAAACCTCTTTTCTAAAACTGATTTTTTTTTTGGATTCAGGAAGCTTCAAAATGTGTATTTCCAGTGAAGTCTGTATTGAATTTTTGGGTGGAATGCAATACTTCCTCTGCTATATTATAGGTAGGTAATACAGAAAGTAAAAGGTAGATCAGTATATGCTTGCCTTAGAGTGCATACCCTTTGCACAACTTCATAAAAAACAAAGGAACAGATCTATCATTTGAAAGGTTAATTTTAAAAATATTAGACAATTCAAATGAGTAACAGGAAATATCTTTTAAGCAGCTAAAGTTGCAAAACAGGGCTTTTGACATGAATTGCATAATCTATAGAGTATCCTAAATTTATGTGTACTATCTTTGAAACACTATTTCTCAGCAATGGAATGAGACAGAAATACAATTTTTGTTGTTTATGATTCAGAAGGCACCGGTAAAAGCATAGAAACAAGTTCATCTGTTTATACGCAAACATAACGGTGCATTTATCATTTTATTCATCCGTTAAAGTGGGTTCGTACAATGTACATTCACTATTGACACGTCAAACTATAAACATAAACAATAATAGGTTTTTGCAATATATACAATATGTTTTTACGTTACATACAATAGGTCTTTACATGCTAAATACTATGGTTCATGACATATATTTGTGTTCAAGGTAATCATTGATAGAATAAAAGGAGTGGTTAATTAGATATGCCTTGAGACTGGATTTCAGCTGGTTTACTTTTTTAATTGCCTTGATATTACTTGGTAAATCAATGAATGTAAATGTTTTTGGAAAGTGGAGAATGTTATTGAGGTCTGACATTGGAGAATTGAATTTGGTACACTATCAACAAGGTTACCAATCATAAGAATCCAAGACAAGTTTGAAGCTGATGGAATGATGCAAGATGCATTGAAAGGACAATGCAGAAAAAAGAAATTCCACTGATAATGAGTGATGATGCAGTCAGCTGGGAGTTTACTGTGGCAGAAGGGGACCTCTTGTGCGTGTACAGTGTCACGATACATTAGCTATTATTTTTGGGTATTCGCAGATTTATTATAAATTTCCATAAAAGATGAAATTAAAGGATTTCATAAGTTACCCGAGAGTTCAGAAACCCAGCTTAACGAACACAAAAGTTGCAATGTCAGAGACCATTTACCTCCGGGCCAGTGCCTGGAATTCTGCCAACTTGTTTGAGGTCATTTCTGTGGCTGTGACAATTTGCTGAGGTCCACCAGGGATTAGATGTTAAATAGTCCGAGTTTTAGGACTCATGGTCAACTCTTTGGTAGGTGCTACTACAACCCTTATTGGTCACCATTTTGGAAGTCCACATGTAAAAAGTAATACTTTAGATTGAATCGCCATGCACTGTTCAGCATCATCTGCAGCTTAGATAAGCTTTCCAACAATATAATTACTTATATCTTGTATGCTATATTAAATTTTGTTAACTTAATCGGGTTTATTATGCTAGTGTTTGTAATCACCCTGGACATATCCCCATCCCCTCCACTTGCAAAGCTTAGAGCATCCAAGACCTTTATCTCCCCTGATTTCCCTAGTTGGACACACCACCCTATATTAGGGGAGGATATGCGCCTAGCGGGTAGCTAAGGTCTAGGTTTAAGATCCTGCGTTCATGAGCCACCCCTTGGGGGTGTCCATGGTAAGTGCATGGTGGCACTGGAGTCTAGATCACTAGAAAAAGCAGCGACGTTAGGGGCCACCGTGACAAAGGGTTAAAGAATACATCATAAAAATTGTATTTCTGTCTCACTTCATTGGTGAGAAATAATGTACACATCATTTTGAAACACTGTATTCTTTAACATACCTTGTTTCATTATTTCTGACACAGTTTCAAAATCCAGAACAGAGTCCAAGGCCAACATGTAAGCATCCTCTAATTTTGTCATCACATCGCCAACTATTTTCTTTTTCAGCTCCAGCGCACCAGATATGATGTTTACTTCATCCTTTTCCAGATCGTTGTATTCTGTCGTTAGCTAGAAGCAACAAATATTTGTGTAAAAATAATTTACAGTGCACAAAAATGCTTATTACTGATTTAAAAATCTGATGTGTTATACTCACATGACTTTCTCTACTCTTGTACAAACTATTTTTACAAACGCTTATTCTCCATCTATTTCATATTAATCGAGATAAACATTTGCAGACTCTATCTTATTGCTAAGTTTCTTGTAGATGTAAGGGGAATATATATTTACAAGTGCAATATAGAAATACAGTAGCCTTTAAGCACATACATATCTCTTAATAGCTGGTTGCTAGGTGCAGTACCATTCCCTTTGTCACAGATTAATACTCTTTGCATATCCAACACAAAAAAATGAATAACGAATTTCCATTTGAGAAAATAAGTATTGAAAAATTTAAGGGAATAACAAGCAATATCTCGAAAATGGTTCACTCAACAAAAAAAGTATATGACATAAATTGTGTATTTTAACGTGATCTACATTTTTTGTGTAGAAAAATTTTGTCTATCTCTTATGGTTTACCAGTTATGCAAAAGTCGTTCACAATGAAGAATACTTTTGGAGACATTCCCAGAAAATTCAAGATATACATTTTATTTGCATTGAAAATATCTTAAACATATGATATTTTAATCAAAATCGTTAGAGCCATTTTTGAGAAAATTAAAATTTTCGAAAAATATTCCATGTAAAGGGTACTCTGGGGTGGGGGGATTTTGTTGAAAACCTTCGTGTCACATCTCTGGACTGAACCTAAATACCAAGTTTGGTGTTTATCCGACTGTTCGTTTTTTAGTTATGCTGTTCACAGACACACACACGGACATGTTTCCAAAAATGCTTTTTGTGTATTCAGGGGGTCTCAAAACATGTATTTCTGGTGAAATCTCGGTATTGAATTTTTGGGTGGAATACAATACTTCCCCTACTTACTATACGTAGTAGAGAAAGTAAAAATTAACAAGCAATATTAACACAATGTTTACAAAATTGTAAGCTCTTCAGGAAAGATCTCAAGATAAATTTTTAATTTAATGCATTTATACCCATATAAAAACTAAGTTTTGCAGTAATGTTTGGTTTTGGATGAATAACATGCGTTCTTTTGCAAGGGTGCACGTGTATGTTACGCACATTAGCTCCTACTTAGAAGACAGGCTATATGGCAACTTAATTACTTGCAACAAAGGAAAAGGGAATTTTAATGGGGTGGGAAATAAATGAATAAAAAAAATGAAATGTCCTACTTATTATTCAGCCTTTTGAAAAATGTTACATAGCAAAAGTTTATAAGCATAGTATTTTGGACAAGTTTTGTTATGTACAGTGGCTTCCATTTATGCCATCATCACAGCTTTGGGAGGCATTCTACTGGCAGCCTTCACAGGTGGGGTATGTATCTATAGCAAGGACGAGGTGTGTGTATCTGTTTACCTTTCTACGCATGCAATGGTGTCCTGTTTTATTGCACAATTCTAGATTATTCTCATATGAATATATACACCTTTGAGCAATAGCTTTACTCTTCATCACTTATAAAAGCATGTTTAAATATATAAATAAAACTCTGTTTTACACAATACATTAATACATTAATTTAACTTTTTATTTTAAACGGGACACATTTACTAGACATTATTGAAATCATGTGTCCATTCCAAATATACAACTAAATAAAACAAAGCTTTGCACAATTTCTCCATAAAAAAGTATGCCAATACAGAATGTATCTTTATTGGTGTCATATATTTGGGGGATGTGCGGCCATGCCTCCAAACGAAGCTCTGTATATACTTTCAATGAACAATATATTATCTGAATTATAAGGTATTCATTTATGTTTACACAAATCATATTTTGAAAATAAATACTGAAGGATAAGGCAGTAATAAAAGCGGAAGGTTTACATACCCGATATTAATCTATCGGGGGATCTAACATTGCGTTTATCTCGAGCAAAGACTACCTCACATTTAAGGGTGACATTCGAACTTCAGTATTCCTTACTGCCAGATACCTGACCGCTCGGCTATCAGCGCACATTCCACGTTAAGACCTCGCTTTGACTGATGAAGAATGAAGCTAGAAACTGCACGCAGAGAGGTCACTGTGAATGACCGCGGAGCTGGCGGAACAAAACAGCTTCCAGTGTCTGCTCATATTATTGTTTACTTCAACCTTCCGGTTAGCACGAGAAACAGTATAGGTACATGCTTGTGTGATGTTAAAGTTCTTAGTTTTAATATCCCAATAAAATCAGTTCCAAAACGTCATATTTCGGGTGAAAGGAGAGGGGATAGGCGTTCCTCTTGCGCTGATATAAAACAGTTCAAGTGTGCAAATCGCAAAGTAACATTTTGCAAGCAACATATCTAAAACACTAGGTTCCAATTAAGCATTCGAAAATAACAGTCAAAATAGGTCCGAGAAATTGCGCATAACCGTGCCAGTGGCGGCTCGTGGCCTAGTGAAGCTCTTTTCACACAAAACAAGTTAACTTACCTATTTCTTATATATTAAGTTGGCTCTACTATCCTTTCGGTTGGCGTACTTCTCGATAAATTACGCATTTCGTTTATTCTAAGTAGGTAACAGACAAGCCAGGAAAATAGTCTTTTGCAAATAATTATCTGCACAACCATTCATACTCGCTATACTACGAGCTTTTAAAATGTCTGCTGTAACACTTCGCACCTTTCCTTTTCACTCTATGTGCCGAAGAATTGGCTTAGGTCTAAACGTAAATATAATCTCTCTTTTATGGTCCTCAGCCCACCGCGGAAAATACTTTGTAACACGCAACACACCATATTAACTGAAAGGAATGGCTCAGGCGGTAATGTCTGTGGCCCGCATTCGTGAGGTACCGGGTTCAAATTCCGTGGGTCGACCAATTTGAGTTTTTTTTTTGTTTCTCTCAGCCGTCAAGGTATACACCGGATTGGACACTTAATATAACGACCCAACGTTCCACCTTATGTCCAAAACAATGGTAAAAATAGGTGGTAATAGCGAATGCTGTGTCATCTATCTACAAACAATGAAAGCAGGTAGACTAGACGTCACCCTCATGCCATCTGCAAGGCATGAAAGGAAACATCCAGTTGCTACGCACTGACGAACAAGATGGTATGGTTATAGGGATAAGACCTAGAAGACTAACTGTGCACCACACATTGATTCACGAGTTATCTACTAACAGATCCGTCGCAATATGACTATGTAATTAAAGCGACGTAAAATAAATAGATTAAACAACACTACTATATTATTCTGCTGATTGATTGTAAATCGCCAATGGTTTAAAGGTTTTTTTAAAAACCTTAAGCATCATGATACTTTAATGCACACTAGGGAAATTCCAAGACAATACACACAATGACAATAATCGCTACGTACAGATTTTGTTCGCACATGAGCTGAAGGACCAAGAACTTGGAAGTTTGAAAAGTGATTTGAGCGGGAAAACATTACGTTATCCAAGGGAAGGGATGCTTGCAAGTTTAGAAAAGATTTCACAAATGTCAATGACTCGAATAGCCTCTACAAGGGATCTTTCTACTCCAAAAAAAATCCAGGAGTTTAGCTTCACCGTAGCCTCGAAGCAGGTAGTTTGTGGGAAGTACACAACACTCTGACAGTCCAAGCTTGAGTTGGCAACCCACACACGGAGCAGTTGCACCAACCTTCTATACCTGCTCATGGACATTGCAGTTTTCTCATTTCGCTCGCTTACAACCTATTTTCCTTATTCCCTGCTACTGCCGCGGTAACACTTCAGAATGGGCGCTTTTCATCTTAAAATAGTGATTCTAAAATTATATTCCTCTTATGTGAGTAGTGGTGTATTTAAATATAAATTGCTTAAACTAGAGATAAAATATATTCGAACGCATCTAGTCAGAAAATAGCTGAAGTGCCGCTTCACCTGAGGAACCGCCCCTGAACCAGGCCTATTACAATTACTGCTCACTTAACTCACGTTAAAGGAATTCACACCCATCATCATCGCAGTAATCGTCTTGCATCAATTTCCATGATGCTAATGACTTTGTGTTCCAAAACGGCATCTAGGATAATTAACTTTCGCATGCTTACCGCAAGAACTCAATAGTATAATTACGAGGGCTGTCCCAGAAGTACCCGACCTAACAAAGAAAACACAAACATTTTGGGAAAAAACATTTAGTTCTCTACATAGTCTCCTTTCAGATCGATACACTTTTCCCTGCGATGTTCAATAGCTTCGATACCCTGTTTATACTGAGAACCACCGAGTTCTGCAAAACAGGCATCAACTGCAAACTCCACCTCTTCATTGTTGGCAAATCTTTTACCACCAAACCATTTCTTCAACTTTGAAAACAGAAAATAATCAGAGGGGGCTAAGTCTGGCGAATAGGGTGCATGAGGAAGCAATTCGAACTTTAACTCATTGATTTTGACCATGGCGATAACGGATGTGTGAACTGGTGCATTGTCTTGATGAAACAAAAGTTTCTTTTTCACTAAATGCAGCCGTTTTTACTTGATTTCATCATTCAAATGCTTCAATAAGTTTGCATAATACTGACGCTATGACCTTGCCTGCAAATGGAACTGTCTCACCTTCTTTGGAATCGATTCTCCCCTTTCAATCCACTGTTTTGACTGTTCCTTCGTCTCAGGTGTGAAGTGATGGACCCATGTTTCATCCATGGTTATGAATGGACACAAAAACTTGGGTTTACTGCAGCAAAACATGGCCAAACACTAGACTGAACTCTTCACGATGCTGCTTTTGTTCCATTGTGAGTAAACGCGGCACCCATCTTGCGCACAGCTTTCTCATGTCATCATTCTCAGTCAGTATGCGATGTACAGCACCTTTTGAAATGCCTACGATGTCTGCTAGCTTGCACCCAGTCGACGGTCATCCAATACCATTTTGTGGATTTTCTTCACAATTTCTGGCGTGGTCACGCCATTTGGTCGACCACTGCGATGTTCGTCTTGGCAGCTCGTACGGCCTCGCTTATATTGTGCCACCCAATATTTTACTGTTGTAAACGAAGGAGCACGTTCCCCCAGAGTAGAATCTAGCTCAGCTTTAATATTAGTTGGACTAAGACCTTTCAAATGAAAGTATTGTATCACATAACGATGACCAGTTTTATTCATGTTTACAAATTTAATGGCTGCCAAACAATTACTAAACACCGTAGCTTCGTCAAACTTCAGCTTTATAAGGTTGGTACTTTCTACCAGTCATTTGTTTGAAACAACAACCACTATCTATACATCAACTCGGGTACTTCTGGGATTGCCCTCGTAAATCCTATTTGCTGGAAGGTTTCTAATGAACGTTGCCCACTGGTACACATAGGCTACTCTGAAAGTTTTGAGAATGGGCAACAATGAGATGTGGTAAGCCAAAGCAAGTCTTCGTAGCTTTAGATTGAAGTTCAGACAGTAACCTGTGAAAGCTTGGGTGCGATCCAACAATGTGCAGCGCACTTCTGTGTATGTGCACGCAGGTGTTGCTACGCCATACGCTAGGATGCATCTCAAGCGAGAGCACGCCTTGCGATGATTTTCCTGGAGGTTTAAGAGAGACACACCTTAAAAGACTGCATTGGGCATTTGGGGATCTTTGCTCTTCGGAACCTACGATTTATCGATGCTTTGCAGAGGAAGGGATTCTGTCGAAGATGAAGACACCGCAGGACCGGCCCGGTTACAACAACAACGGATGAAAATATGATGAAAGAGAGCTCTTAAGAAACCCTGAATGTTAGATCGGCAGCAGTGAACACCATCACGTCAGGAAGCTCTGCAGTCGTTGGATACCTCATTAGCCCACAAATGAGCAGAAACAGGCACGTGTGCAACAGTGCCTGGTAATGAGAGAAAAAATTGATGGGGGAAGATCCAAAAACATGTTGACGAAAGCCGGATATACCAGTATAATCCAGAAACTAAGGCTACAGTCATCGTCTGGGTCTTCCCAGGAGAGGATCCCGGAACAAAAGTGAGGCAAACAAGAAGAGTTGACAAGAAAATAATCTATTCGTTCTCCCCAGCTAGTGGTCATATTCTGACAATTCCACTTGATGGACAACAGACTGTCACTGCCAGATGGTACACACAAAATGTCTGCCACAAGTCTTCAATGAACGGAAAACAACGCGTCCTAAGACTAGTCTGCGTGGAATTTTGTTGCATCATAAAAACACTCTCCCACACTGCATTAGAAACAACCCAATTTCTGCAGGAGTTAAAAGTCAAATATTTGTCCCATCCTCCTACAGTCCAGAACTGACCCCATGCAACTTTTTTCTAATCACCAAAATCAAAGAAAAAATTAGAGGTCCACGATTTGAATGACTTGTAGCTGCAGTAGCTGCTTGCGAAGAATGTATTTGGACTCTCTCCAAAGAAGAAGCGCATTCGGTGTTTGAAATGTGGCTTAGATAAGACGTTGTATAGAATGTAATTCAGAATACTTTGAAAAGATGCAATGATGAAATCTAAATTTAAAAATTTTATTGTTTTCATTCTCAAAACTTTCAGAGTGACGCTCGCAACTTGGAAGCGGGAACAGTTCCAAGGTGTTTAGCATTGTATCGGACATGTCACTTCATGCTAGGGATGTGACAAACAATTAACGGTTGTAACTGTTAGTTATATTGCGTTAACTGTTACATGTAACATTAAGTTATTTTTTTCATGGTTATGAAGTTCGCAGATATATTACATCAATGGTTGCCAGTAACGATTAGATGTAACCATGTTCAATATGAACGATGTCGACACAGAGTTACTTTGTTATTTGATACAATCTAAAAAGAAGTTTCTCTAGCTGTGTCAACACTTTGATTACTGCGGCGATTTATAATCTCAAAATGATTCACACTTGCTTCTACATCGCGGGCTCACCAAGATGTATTTCTCCGTATTATCTAAGCAATTCGCGCCGCAAGTGCGCCTCTCTATCACATGCAGATGGAAACAGCCGTGAGTAAATACCTTCAATTATTGACGACAATCTGGAAAAAGTAAAGAAAATGGTTCTGCAAAAATCACTGAATCACCATCAGAGAGGTTGCTGATGATGTCGACATATCCTTTGGCTCATGCCAAGCAATTTTTTTTCGGATGTTTTGGGCATGAAATGTGTAGCAGCAAAGTTTGTTCCGAAATTGTTTAATTTCGAGCAATAACGACATCGCTCAGGAATTGCTGAATGAAGTCGAAAACGATCCAGAACTTCCAAAGAAGGTGACGAAACATGGGTATATGCGTATGAGTCGAAACTAAGGCCCAATTGTCGCAATGGAAACTGCCTGAAGAGCCAAGACCGAAAAAAATTCGACAAGTTCGATCACATGTGAAGGTTTTTCTCACTGTTTTCTTCGATTACAATGGGCTAGTGCATCAAGAGTTCCTACCTTATGGTCGTACGGTCAATAAGTAATACTAACTGGAAGTTATACGCCATTTGGGTGAAGCAATCCGAAGAAAACGACCACAATTGTGGCAAAACCACTCGTGGAAATTGCATCACGATAATGCATGCGCTCACACCTCAATATTTGTTCGCGACTTTTTGCCAAAAAACAAAACCGTTATGCTGCCTCAGTCACCGTATTCGCCGGACACAGCCCCCTGCGACTTCTTTCTATTCCCGAGGCTGAAAAGAACAATGAAAGGACGACGTTTTGTCACCATTGACGAGAATCGCTAAAGGAGCTGAACACCATAACGAAAAGTGAGTTTCAGAAGTGCTTCCAAGATGGAAAAAGTGCTGGCACTAGTGTATTATATCTGAGGGAGATTACTTTGAAGGAGAAAAAATTGATGTTGATTAAATAAAAATGCTTTAAGAAAAAAAATTCCCGTTACTTTTTGATCGCACTTCGTATAATCGTATGTGAATAACCACTTTAATGCAATTCAGTGCTGACTGACCTGCCATCTGTGACCTGTGACCTATTTTCGATGTGATAAGCAACTCGCTGGATAAATATGTACTTGCTACTCCGTGCGAGGATGATTCTAGTTGTAAACGAGTTGAGGTAATTCCCGATAAGCGATACCAATGCCGCGCACATGAAGTGAATGATGTTATCCAAGGTAGATAACCGTCTCATTTCTCCAGTAACGATTAACGCGATAACTAGTTGTTTTGGTTACTTTGGTAACCGTTATTGGACAACTAGTTACTTTGGCAACCGTTACATTATTTTCTGCTCATCCCTACTTCAGACGATGAAGAATGAAATTGAGTGTTAAAGCTATTGATATTCCTTTTGAGCATTAACAGGAAAACACGAATAAACGCCTCACCTTGAGTCAACTGGACTCGCCGGTGTGACGCAATAACATTCACCCTTCGTCAGGCGAGGTCGAGCACATTTTACGAAGCTCCTCTTCTTTGTAAAATGAATGGATGCGACATTTGGGGCAGAGATGGCATTTCCGTGATTTGGCAATCCCAGCTGGCAAGGTAACCTTTACAATGTTTCTATTCTCGGAGAATACTGTGCTTCATGTCTCTTTCACTTGACAAGAGGATGGGGGCACACAGGAGAAACTGCCCTTCTTCAAATCAAGTTTTTAAATTAATAATCTTCAATAATTTACGAGACCACTGATATTTAAAAAAAATTCTAATGCGTTACATTCTCATGATTTTTCTCTACCATCTATGTTATTAATGGGTTTAAAAACTATTCTTACAAAGTTTATTTTTCTATCTACTTCATTTAAATCCAGATAAACCTTTACAGAAATAGCTACATTACACATTTCGTTATAGATAAAAAGGTAACAGCGATAGTCAAATGTTTAAGAACTGGACGCTATAAGCTGGCCTTTAAATTCCATACTGAAAGTCAACAGAACTTGTAAAAGAGTGGCTAGGTATTGAACAATTCCAACCATTAATAACGGATATCTCGGAAATGGCTAATGCCACAAAAAAGTTATTTGAAATAAATTGCGTGTTTTAAAGAGGTCGGCATTTTTATTTTCTCTGCTACACTTGCCATTTAAGTCCAATATCTTCCAAAGATTTTCAAGAAACTCCTCCCATACCAAACTATCCTTTACATGGAAATGTTTTCAAATTTTTTTACTTTCTAAAAAAGCGTCTCTAACGACTTTGATTAAAATACCATGTATTAAAGATATTTACATTGAAAAAGATTTTCTTTACGTTATTTGACCCACGTTTTGGACGTCAATTTGAAGAAGTTAGTTTGGTTCTGAAGGAGTTGTATTATAGTTCAACTGTTGGGGAGCCGAACTTGTAGTAGTTGCAACCGCACGTATAGTACCGGCTTTCCGGTAGCCTTCGCCCTAAGTTTAAAAATATTAACTTTGTAATTTGACTGTTTCTTTAAATATTATATATTTATGATTACCTCGGCTGCGTCAGTATTTGTTAGAGACGCGTTTCTCTTAGCTTACACAGATTATAATTTTAGTTCACTCCTTTTATTAATACTTGATACGATTTAAATAACACTTCACTGATATAGAGAGCTGTGAGATTCTTTTATTAATTACTTGCACTTTTTAACACGTAAACTATTTTTCGTCTCACACGAATACGTATTAAATCTCTCAAGGATGCGTCTCGCGTCCGGTTAGGAACACTGTTTGCAGGGAACTGACAAGATTTCTAGCGCCTAAACTTGTAAATTTCTGTATTTCAAGTCTCTGATTGGCTATTCCTAATCCAATAGAATACCTTCATTTAACTAAAGCTTTTTCTGGTTGTTGATTGGCTATTTTTAAACTGTCACTAAATTTACATTATTGTTGCTCCAAGAATGACTAGTAGTATTGTTAAACTTTCAAATTCATTACTGCCTCAAGGTTACCTCATTGTTAGCAACTTTTGACCTATTTCTCACAGCTCCTACATTATTAAATTACGTAATATATTCACATAACATTATTACACATGGATACAATAATATAAACATATATAATGACTGTAATATACACTTATATATTGATTTATGGCGGGCTGTTATTGAATTTACAAATTATATAATTAGACTGAAATTATTTAAGTGTTAAAAATACTGCCTCAACATGACAAATATTTTCTGAGAATAGATAGCCTGTGAAGTCCTCTTCATTCGGAATAAATTCTCTGGTTATATATCTAATGTCTCAAGTTAGAACGTTGACCACCCTGACATGTGGCATTAGGCATCTTTGCTTTGTTAAGCTGCATTCCCTTTACCTACATATTCGAGTAGTTCTGGTTACGGCTTGTGTAAAACGTCGTGACAGTCCACACTCCTGAAGCATAGATGCGCAATAGTACTGGCCAGCCCACTTGCATAATAAGAGAGGTGGGTGTCAGTGTTCCACCTGCTTGAGTGTGATACTCTTAACTTATACATTTGTTTACAATGCGTTGTGTATGTGACTGCCTCCGAGTTCCGAAAACACTTCTTGTCTCTTGCTCTCACCACTTCTCATTCCTCCTCTCTTGCGCATGTCACGACGTTTTACACAAGCTGTACCGAAGCTGAAGATTCCGAGTTGAATTTCCGGCCACGGAGTAACTTTTTATTTTAATACGCAATTCACTATAATCGACAAGTCGCAGTTAACTAAAGGATAAGTGACTGCGTATAAGTTTGATTTATTTTCACAGACCGGAAAAATATTGGGGAAAAAATCCTGATGAACTGCATTCACGTGACTTTCTCTACCCACCATCGTTTATTTTTGTATCTCCTTAACAGAACTATTCTTACAAAAGCTTTTTCTTTCTTCTATGTACGAGTACTTCAAGCTAATCGAAATAAACTTTGCAGAAAAAGATTCACTGCAGATACAGGAGCGTATGAGATAGATTTTAAGGAGCGGATCACTATATGTGCAGGCCTTGAAATTCCATACTCTGCTTGTTATCACGGGAAACAAAAGAGCGGCAACTTAGCACTTGAAAAGGCACAAATATTGGAAAATTCAAACCATTAGCAACAAATACCTGGAAATGGTTAATGTTAGAATTTGGCCTAAATCGTGTGCTCTCACGAGTGCTTCGTTTTTTTTGTGTAGTATGATTTTGTTTCTCTCTTATGATTTACGGAAAATATAAAATTAATTTCGAAAATGTGATTCACAGGCAGTGATTTAATCAAAATCGCTATAGAGACATTTTTGAGAACATAAAAAATAAATAACATTTTAAATATAAAGGATGGTTCGCCGGAGAGGGGTGAGCTATTTGAAAACCTTCGTTGGCATCCTTTTTTTTTTTTTCTTTCTTTCTTCTAAACTTTATTTTTTTATCGGTTTGTTTTTGTGTGATTCTGGTTGTTCTCCTTTTTCTTTTGGCGGGCTGTTATTTTTACCTATACACATATTTACACGGACAGAAAGACCCATATCCGAGGCGAGACTCGAAACCGCGGTCCTCCAGATGATGGGACAAAGCCAAACGCTCTAGCGACCACAACCACGAGAACCGGTTCCTTGGAAGATGCGGAACTTATATATCATGTTTGGTATTTAAAATCTTGATATCGAATTTTTGGGTAGAACACAATTTATTGGTTTACCCACTAGATACGTGGTAGGAAAAACAATAAAGGATTGATGGTGGCAGCATCGTGCGACAGCTGCCGAAAACATTTCACTCTAATTGCATTTTATCAACATGTAGTTCTCTATGTAAGCCCGATGACCGACAGCGACCCCAATTGCCAATTAGGACCGACAAACAAAACCATTACTGTAGGCCAACAGCTGTCCTCTGTCAACAAACCTACCGATAAACGAGACTGGAAAAACGTCTTTACGATCTCTTTCTTCCAAGAAAGGAACTAGCGTTTTATGAGGTTGACAGGCGTGCTAGGCAGTATGTAACTTCATTAGCTTAGAGTAAAGAACTTCATTGGAAATTAATTATCTTCAAGTACCTAACATTTGTCTTGAATTACTTTTCTATTTGAGGCTGAGGAAACGTATTCCATAGAAGGAAGAATTCCTTTAAAATGTACAATATAACGTATAGTTAACAAAATAGTATATGTACACTACGTCAATTTAAAATCCGGTGTCTGAGACGAGCTCGAATCGGGTACCTCCGTCAGCGCTCGGGACAGTCAGGCTATTCACAAGCAGAGGGCGGTTTCTGGGGTAGTGCCGCTGTGCCGTGGCACCACTTGTGTCAAGAGGAAAGAAAGAGAAGTAGGTGTACTAGGAATTGCATATAAAACATTGTTTCCGAGTATGTGTTCCCTCATTTGAACAGGCCGATGGGTTTCTGAAACTTGGAGGCAATTCCAGATTGACACGTCTACGCTCTTAAGTGCTGTGTGTTTAAGATTGGAGTGGACGTTTCTATACGATTCTTATGGGAGAGGTGGAGCCAAGATTGCTCTGACTCGGAGCTTACGTTCCTTCCGCTAGAGCGCAGTAAAGCACAGATCCTAGCGACAATGGAAGAATACATACTCCCCGCTCAACCTTTCTTTAATACAGTATCACCATCTTGCTGCAAGTTAATGCTAATGCATTTGGAAACGCAAAGTGATGCTTAAATCGATGCAGAAATAATGCACCAAAATATCCTTATAAATACAAATACGTATATGGTTTTGAATATATTAGTCATTAGGTTTTGAAATTGACAGACATTTCAATATGAGTGTGCTACAGCAGTATGGTGAAAGGGGATATAACACACATATATAAGAATTGTACATAGTAATAATATAATTCACCAAATGTTCAACAACCAAGAATTGTACAAAGCAGATTGTAAGAAACGGGGGAGCTAGCAAATTCCAGGTAAAACACAATTCTAAGTAGAGCCCACCTTTCACCAAGCTAATGAACAGGGAGCCGGTAGCGGTAAGGAGAAATAGAAAGAGACGGAGATATTGAACCCGCTTCATGACGCATGGTTGTGACGCGTAAGCGCAAAACTTTGGAGTAGAATATTCTCATACATGTTAAGGTAACGTGGTCTGAGGACCAATTAGAAACGTCGTTACAGTTTGAAGCGCAGAGGTAAGCGTCGCTAGGCTCAGGTATATAAAGGCGAACAAAGCCCCAGATTTTCACTCTCTCTACTAGAATTTCGTCGACACAAAGTGCTACGCTCTTGACGACAGATGCACGTGTGTGCATATAGGGAGGGACGTGTGCAGTTAGTTTAGGCTTCTGATTTATTCAAATGGTGGGAAATGCTAGCCGCGATAACCCTGAGAACCAAGAATTAGCTAAATAGCGAAAGGACGAGAACACTGCAGCAGATAGCATCAACAAGAGGGACGACGCTTTCCAGATGCTGCTGACCAACAATTTCCCGCTACAATGGGTTATGATTGAATACGTGGTATCTTATCCACTATAGATAAAAAACTAACGTATTCACCACGTGTTGAGCACCGTTTTCAAGTATTTCTTTTATCTTCATGTAGTAACAGTTCAGTCCAAAGGCGTTGTAGTTCAGCGTGAAGTTAAGTAACTGTGTGTAGAATGTTTTAAGAAAATATCCAGTTGTATGTGAAAGAACGTAACAATGTAAGTGTGAATTACTAAACTCTCCATCAGCAACACAACTCTCGGTGAAAACATTGGGTAGGCCACTCCCAAATCTGAATCTTCAACAGCAAACAAAAATCGAGGTCTTAAATTCAATCCGGAAATTCACCAAAACAACAAATGGATTTGTGGCTGTGAGGGAAACCTTTTTCGTTTTCCTTGTATGTTATTTAGGGGAGATGTTCATTGCTATAAGACCGGAATACTGGTACTGGGCATATATGGTCTAAAATGAAAGTACATTAAATTCTTGTTGATTGCCTAATACGTTCGATGCCAATGCACGAAGTTAGTAAACATATATTTGACGGATTTATTTTCACTTTTTTTTTAAGCAGCGCCAATAGAATATATCGGCCGGCACTGCTCACAAGACTGCCTACATTCTTGTAGTAGTTATAATGAGGAACACAACTATAATCACAAAAGTCTCTCGAGAAAATAATTCATATACATATCAAACAGATATGTTTCAGAGTGTTTGACACTGAATGTCTGTAACCAAAACGCACTTTATTGATTTGTGGTTCTCAAGTAGAGTGTGATTAAAGCTCGAATACAAGCAATATTAATTAACTATATTGCAGTAAAACTAACTGTAAGAAATAAAAGATAACAATCCAACTCGAGCTGCTTGCGTAGAAGATAAATAGCTTAACCAGTCCCATGCCAAACACGGAGTGGAGGTAGCGCAAATCAGGGCTTGTGCTTGCCTTGTGAGGTGGTTGCGGGGATATTGTTAGCTGTTTCGGCGGGAGTTCGAGTTGCGGCGACCGGCGTGTGAGTAGCCGTGCGGCGGCCACAGTGTGAATGAAAACCAGTGTATTCCAGCTCCAAAATGAATGAAGTTTTGATAAATTTAGTTTGAGGGTACAGATCTATAAACGTTAGGCTCAAAATTTTGATTTGAATAACTTAAACAATAATATATTACAAAAACACGTAGTCAACAGAATGGAATGGAGAAAATTAATAAACATAAAGGTTTAAATTTGATTAAACAAGACAATAATGGCAACTCACCTTAACCAATTCCTTGAGGCGCTCTCTGTTGTAGACATTGCCCAGTTCGACGCCCAGGATGCGGTCCAGCAGTTTGCTGATGGGGTACGACAGCGGGAAGGTGATGAGCATGACCAGACGCGTGATGTAGATGGTCTTGGCACCCACGGCGAGGCCGTAGCGGGAGCAGATTGCCTGAGGGCATATCTCGCCAAAGATGACGATGGCGAGAGTGGAGGCGATGACGGCCACCAAACCAGAGGTCAAGTCGTCCATGAGGATGGTCAGGGTCGAGTTGACGAGCACGTTGCCCAACAAAATGCTACACAGCAGGTAGTTGCCCGTTGTGCGCACCGGCATGATGGTTTGTGCATACCTGTACAGCCATTGCAATATTTAGATCTGGGTGCATGACAATCATATCTAAACGTCGACACACACAAAAAAAATCGGTGTCACATTCACATCTTTCATTTTATCTCTCTTCTACAAATATTCTTACAAAAGCTATTATTTCTATCTACTTCATGTTAAATGAAATATACATTTGTAGAAATACAGTGTGTTACAGTGGGATGTTCTACTTTTTAAATACGAGGGCAGTCCCAGAAGTACCCCACCTGACGTATATATAGCGATTGTTGTTTAAAAAACAAATGTAGAACCGTTATAAAGCTTAAGTTTGAAGTTTGGCGATGCTACGTTGTTTAGTGGTTGTTTGGCAGCCATCAATAGTGAACGCTCTCAGCGAATTTGTAAACATGGATAAAACTGGTCATCGTTATGTGATGCAATACTTTCATTTGAAAGGCCTTAGTCCAACTAATATTAAAGCTGAGCTAGATTCTACCCTGGGGGAGTCTGCTCCTTCGTTTACAACAGTAAAATATTGGTTGGCTTCGTTTAAGTAAGGCCGTACAAGCTGCCAAGATGAACATCGCAGTGGTCGACCAAATGAGGTGACCACGCCAGAAACTGTGAAGAAAATCCACAAAGTGGTATTGCATGACCGTCGACTGAAAGTGCACGAGGTAGCAGACATCGTAGGCATTTCAAAAAGTGCTGTACATCGGATACTGACTGAAAATGTAGACATGAGAAAGCTGTGCGCAAGATGGGTGCCGCGTTTATTCACAATGGAACAAAAGCAGCATTGTGAGGGTGTTTTAGTCAAGTGTTTGGCGTTGTTTCGCTGCAATAAAGCCGAGTTTCTGCGTCGATTCTTAACCATGGAGGGTCCATCACTTCACACCTGAGACGAAGGAACAGTCAAAACAGTGAATTGAAAGGGGAGAACCGGCTCCAAAGAAGGCAGTTCTATCTGCAGGCAAGGTCATGGCGTCAGTTTTTTTGGGATACGTGTGGGATAATTTCCATTGATTATCATCAAAAAGGAAAAGCAATCAATGGCGAGTATTATGTAAACTTATTGCAGCGTTTGAATGATGAAATCAAGCAAAAACGGCCGCATTTAGCGAAGAAGAAAGTTCTGTTTCATCAAGACAATGCACCAGTTCCATTATCGCTATGGCCAAAATCAATGAGTTAAAGTTCGAATTGCTTCCTCACGCACCCTATTCGCCAGATTTAGCCCCCCTCTGATTATTTTCTGTTTCCAAGGTTGAAGAAATGGCTTGGTGGTAAAAGATTTGCCAACAATGAAGAGGTGGAGTCTGCAGTTGATGGCTATTTTGCAGAACTCGATGGTTCTCAGTATAGACAAAGGATCTACGCTATTGAACATCACTGGGAAAAGTGTATCGAGCTGAAAGGAGACTATGTGGAGAAATAAAGATCTTTTTTCCCCAAACTTTTTTGTGTTTTCTTTGTTAGGTCGGGTATTTCTGGGACAACCCTTGTAGCAATTTCTCTGCATGAGTTTTGAATTGTAGGTACATTCAAATGAAGCACGAAATCAGGAGTTTCTGTGGATACTATCAGAAGGCACATCAATCGATATAAATTAAATTGCTGACACATAACCACCATTTAGCAGTATGTGTGTTACATTCACACGACGTACCTACCCATTCTTCAACAAACTATCCCTACAAAAGTTTATTCTTCTATCTACTTCATGTTTGGCATAAGACCAAGGTGCAAAATGTTTTTTTTTTCCTTGGATGAATATGCTACTGTTTTTTAAACAAGAAATTTATGCTATGCAACGTATGCAATGCATAGATAAGGAGAGCTTACATGGTAAACAGATCCTTAACTTCTCAGATAGCCAGGCTACACTTAAGGCTCTAAGTAGTCATAACATAACGACAGGTCTGTTTTAAACTGCCTAAATTGCTAACAAACTTGGCAGAACAGAATGAAGTTCAACTCATCTGGCTGCCGGGTCATAGTGGTATGGAGGGAAATGAAAAAGCTGATGAACTTGCAAGACAAAGAGTAGCTTCACCGTTTACTGGTCCAGAGTCGGCTCTAGGAACATCTTGATGTTGAGTAAGAACTGCTCCAAAGTAGAACATCATAATACCTGGCTAAAATCTTCAGGAAACAAACATGGTGAACTATTTATTAGAAAACCATGTAAGAAAATAGCTGAAAGCTTACTTAAATGTAACTGACTTCAGCTGAGAGCAATTACTGCATTTCTCACAGGAGATGCTCATGTGAAAAAACATCTTAACACGATGGAAGGAGTTTCAGGGTAAGTTAGATTGCAGACTGTGCAAAAAGAAACTGAAACAACTCAGCACATTTGTGTGTTCCTGTGGGGCTTTGGCTTTTGGGAATGTTTTTAAAACCCGAAGAATTTGAAACCATATCCGTTACGAGACTATACCTTGGTAAAGGGCGCAAGCATAATGAAATGGCTTTAAAACGGTAGCACAATAAGCCCAAGGCTGTCGAGCAATGAAGGAAAAACTGTATCGTATAATACAAGACAAAATGACTCCATGTTAATCGAGATAAACATTTCTACAAACGCTTTTATTACATATTTGCTTGTAAGTACACTGGAAATAGGGGAATACATGATGCTTAAGCGATAGTCAATCTTTTAACTGGTGGTCGCTGTGTGTGGACTTTAAAATTCTGTTCTCTTAGCATAAAAAAATAACGACTTCCCATTTGAGCAACGAGGAATATCTCGGAAATGGTTAACTCAAAAAAAAATGTTTTTTTGTTAATAAGATTTTGACATCTTTTATGGTTTTCCAGTTATGCTCAAGTCATTCACAATGAAGAGGACTTCAAAAATTCAAGATATGCACTTCATTTATCATGAAAATATCTTAAACATATGGTATTTTAATAACAATCGTTACAACCATTTTTTAGAAAATCAAAATTTTCGAAAAGCTTTCCACGTAAACGGTAGTTTGGTGTGGGGGGATCTTCTTGAAAATCTTTGTGTCGCATTCTTGGAAGATAGAGAACTTGAATACCGAGTTTGGTATTTAACCGACTTTTCGTTTTTGAGTTATACTCTTCACAGATACCACATACATTCAAGTGACCTTTTTCTAAACATTTGCATGATGAGTGCTATTCCATTACTTATTTCTATGTACTGTTTCGTTATTTTACAAATTACACTAAGGTTTCATGTGTACTGCTTGGCAGTGATTTAGTTCACAGGTCGCGGGTTTAAAGCCCGGCGAGGGGCAAGGGATGTTTTTTTCGGGCGTAAAAATCCTTAGCATGGCTTCCTTCGGAAGGGAAGTAAAGCTGGTGGTCCCGTGTCGTGGATTTACGGCACGTAAAAGAACCTCAAGCTTGATAAAGAGGCCTCTGAGCAAAATTACCTATCTTTCACGCCCAATATACCGGGTGTTTCAGAAATACTTTTACAAACTTCGTGTACTTAATTTCTCTATGCATTCATAGAAGGCGTTGACCCATTGTACTACATACGGTAGATGGCGAAGTGTTGCCATGGAGACTTGTTTACGTTTGTCATTTGTCATTAGTCTGTCTTAAACGTTTCAATTGTGTAAAAGGTAGTGAGTTAACTGCACGTGTTTCGTTCCACCATGGCTGGATATTCATTTCGTGAACAGGCAGACATGATTTTTATGTATGGTCGCGCGAATGATAATGGACGTGAGGCTGCACGGCTCTATCAGATGGAGTTTCCGAATCGAAGACAACCGAGTCATCCAAACTTTGTCGCTGTTTATCGTCGCCTTGCTGATAAATGTGATAAATGCCTGGCTCCGGCACATTTTGGTCGCATTGTTTGAGATGCACTAACTGGTATCTACCATGACCGATGGATAGGCAGAGGAGGACCAGTTCCATGGCCTGCACGTTCTCCCAACCTGAATCCTGTGGAGTTTAAATCATTGGTTTTTGGAGCAGCCATCCCGCATGCAGAAACGCCTCATCGGCGTGTCATGGAAGCCTGCGAAACCATTCGACATCATCCCGGAGTTTTTGACAGGGTGCGACATTCCATGATTTGTCGAGTACAGGCATGCATAGAAGCAAGAGGAGGACATTTCGAGCATTTATTATGAGTTTTGTGTGTTATAAGTGTACCACTGTGTTGAACACCTAAAGAGAAAACAAAGGATTATAGGACATGTGTTCATATGACCTTTTTTCCTTCTTGTGGTGTAAGGAACCCAAACCCGAAGTTTGTAGAAGTATTTATGAAACACCCTGTATAATGGGACGCTAAGAACCATAGTACTTAAAGAGCGTTCATAAATAGAACTCAATTTAATTTTTTGACTGTGATCCGCGTTTTCCTTTGTATTTTTTTAAATTATACCCACATCACTTTACAGTTTGCATGTTGCTTGAGTTTAATTATTGGCATACACATATTTTACTTGCACTTACGTGCGTTTGAATAACACGCCAGTGCACGACCCACCTGCGTTCTGCCTCGGAGCCTGTGTTGGCGACAATCTTGAGGTCCGTTTTATCCATGGACATGAGCCCCAGGTTCAGACCCGAGAAGAGGGCAGAGAAGGTAAGACAAACCACGATGATGAGGATTGATATCCACAAGGGTAACAGCTTCTCGTACGAGCGCACGGCTATCCAGGACTCGCTCCCTTGGTGTATCCACTGTGCCGTGCTGCCTCTGGACAGGTCCTTGATACAAACGTAGTAGGCCTGGTCCACAGCTTGGGGCACTCGAATCTTCACTAGGACCGACACGTTGGTGAGGGTCTCGGTGTCCACCTGTACCAAAATTAAACACCCTGTATTAATATTAGCTTTTACTGATGCAGTCAAAACAGAAAGTAAAACTGCTCACCTTCGTGGTGTCGGTGTAGCGTGTCTGCTCGCATTCAAGAGCTCCCGAGTTCGAATCTCGGTTAGGCTCAACCACCTAGATAAGGTTTTATTTCGGGGCTTTCCTTTATCCTGAGAAACGTCAGGTAACTATAAGCTCTAGCCCATTTGAGCATCTTATCAAATTTCATTTATTCACCGTCCGATATGATCCACCCGATTAAAGTACCAAGCAATACAGAAAGTAAAACCTCTAGCAGTCTAGCTAATGGACAGTAAATTCTCATTTTAATATACACAAAGAAGAAACACACTACAGTTTCGGTCTTTTGTTGATTCATTACTTTTCATTTCATGACCTCTATAGTTTCTTGAAAAATGCACCGATTTTTACTTTCTCTACCCCTATGTACGGGGTAGAGAAGGTAATACATTCCACCCAAAACTTCAATATAGAGATTTCACCGGAAATATACATACACTACGTGATCAAAAATATCCGGACACCTGGCTGAAAATGACGTACAAGTTCGTGGCGCCCTAAATCGGTAATGCTGGAAGTCAATATGGTGTTGGACCACCCTTATCCTTGATGACAGCGTTCACTCTCGCAGGCATACTTTCAATCAGGTGCTGGAAGGTTTCTTGGGGAATGGCAGCCCATTCTTCACGGAGTGCGGAATTGAGGAGAGGTAGGTCGGTGAGGCCTGGCATGAAGTCCGCGTTCCAAAACATCCCAAAGGTGTTCTATAGGATGCAAGTGTGCAGGCCAGTCCATTACAGGGATGTTATTGTCGTGTAGCCACTCCGCCACAGCCGTGCAATATGAACAGGTGCTCGATCGTGTTGAAAGATGCAATCGCCATCCCCAAATTGCTCTTCAACAGCGGGAAGCAAGAGGGTGCTTAAAATATCAATGTAGGTCTGCGCTCTGATCGTGCCACGCAAAACAACAAGGGGTGCATGCCCCCTCCAGGAAAAACACGACCACACCATAACACCACCACCTCCGAATTTCACTCTTGGCACTACACACGCTGGCAGATGACGTCCACCGTTCATTCGCCATACCCACACCCTGTCATCGGATCGCCACATTGTGTACCGTGATTCGTCACTCCACACAACGTTTGGCCACTGTTCAATCGTGTAATGTTGACGCTCCTTACACCAAGCGAGGCGTCGTTTGGCATTTTCCTGCATGATGTGTGGCTTATGAGCAGCCGCTCGACCATGGAATCCAAGGTTTCTCACCTCACGCCTGTCATAGTACTTGGAGTGGATCCTGATGCACACTACCTGTGTGATGGTCTGAATAGATGTCTGCCTATTACTCTTTACGAACCTCTTCAAATGTCGGCGGTCTCTGTCAGTCAAAATACGAGGTCGGCCTGTATGCTTTTGTGCTGTACATGTCCCTTCACGTTTCCACTTCACTATCACATCAGAAACAATGGACCTAGGGATGTTTAGGAGTGTGGAAATCTCGCGTACACACTTCTGACACAAGTGACACCCAATCACCTGACCACGTTCGAAGTCCGTGAGTTCCACGGAGCGTCCCATTCTGTTGTTTCATGATGTCTAATGACTACTGAGATCGGGGATAATGAGTACCAGGCAGTAGGTGGCAGCACAATGCACCTAAGATGAAAAACATGTGTTTGTGGGGGTTTCCGGATACTTTTGATCATATAGTGTATGTTCTGAGGCTCACTGAAGCCAAATAAAGAATTTTTAGAAGCATGTCCGCGTGTTTAACAGCATAACTCAAAAACGAAACGTTGGATAAATACCAAACTTGTTATTTAGATTCAGTATTTAAGAAAATCCTCCACACCAAACTACCCTTTACATGGAACATTTATCAATATTTTTTATTTTCTAAAAGTGGCTAACGATTTTAATTAAAATACCATACATGAAAGATACTTACATGATAAACACAATGTATACCTTGAATTTTCTGGGAATGACCTATGAAGTCCTCTTCATTCGGAAGGAATTTTGTATAATCTTGTATAACTGGCAAACGTTAAGCGATAGACGAAAACGTACCGCACAAAGAATGTATATTTCTTTAAAACGCCCAATTTATTTCAAATGAGTTTTTTTGTGGCAAAAGCCATTTCTGAGATACCCGATATTAAAGATTCGAAATGTTCATTTCTTGGTCACTCTTTTAAAGTCCTGTCAACATTAAGTCATTTCTCGCGATATCATGGAAACAGTATGGAATTTTAAGGCCAGCATATAACGTCCAGTTCTTAAACATTTGACTATCGCTGTTCCCTTTGCATCTATAACGAACTGTGTAATGTAGCTATTTTTGTAAAGGTTAAATTAAAATGTAGTAGATAGAAAAATAAGATTTCCCAAGAGTAGTTTGTACACCCACTAATATACGATAGAGGGTAGAGAAAATCATGTGTATGTATCACATACGATTTTTCAACATTTTTATGTGCAGTATTTTCAAAGCCTACATTCACTCTAGAGCAGTTTTCTTGTGTAAGCTTTAAAACTGTACAGAAATAGCATTTCAACTACCGAAAAATAAATTCGTTACGTCGTGAAAATCAAACAGTTTGGTTTCTCTGCTGACTGTTCGTCAGAAGTGTCTTTCAAGTGTAAAGTTTGTGCTACGTTGAGCAACTGAGTGACAAATTAAGTGTTTAGCAACAACTAGGATTCTGATTTGTTACAACACCTACAGATAAACCATTTTCGTTGTAGATATAAGAATTCAGTAAACAAAAGCGATAGGCAAATCTTTACAAAGCCGGCCCAGAAGGCTTTGGAATTCCTTTCTCTAACACTAAACGGAAAGAAAGAAAAAAAATCTGATGTGTTACATCCACATGACTTTCTCTACTCTTGTACAAACTATTTTTACAAACTCTTATTCTCCATATGCTTCATGTTAATCGAGATGTTAATCTTACTGGTAATTTTCATGTAGATGCAAGGGGAATATGGTAGGTTTTAAGCGATAGTCAAATATTTTAAGCGCTGGTTGCTATGTGGCACATTCCATTCTCTTTGCATGTCCAGGACAAAAAAAAATGAATAACGAATTTGAGAAAAAGTATAAGCATTGGAAAATTTACGGGAATAACAAGCAATATCTCGAAAACCGTTCACTCAACAAAAGAAATGTATATGACATAAATTGTGTATTTTAACGCGATCTAAATTTTTCGTGTAGTAAAATTTTGTCTATCTCTTATGGTTTACCAGTTATGCAAAAGTCGTTCACAATGAAGAATACTTTTGGAGACATTCCCAGAAAATTCGAGATATACATTTCATTTCTCATGACAATATCTTAAACATATATTTTAATCAAAATCGTTAAGAGCCATTTTTGAGTAAATTAAAATTTTTGAAAAATGTTCCATGGAAAGGGTAGTCTGGGGTGCGGGGATTTTCTTGAAAACCTTCGTGTCGCATCTCTGGAAGATACTGAACCTAAATACCAAGTTTGGTGTTTATCCGACTGTTCGTTTCTGAGTTATGCTTTTCACAGACACACAGACAGACAGACACAGACACACACACACACACACACATGTTTCCAAAAATGCTTTTTTTTGGATTCAGGGGGTCTCAAAACATGTATTTCCGGTGAAATCTCGGTATCGAATTTTTGGGTGGAATACAATACTACTACGTAGTAGAGAAAGTAAAAATCTGATGTGTTACACTCACATGACTTTTTCTACTCTTGTACAAACTATTTTTACAAACGCCTATTCTCCATATGCTTATGTTAATCAAGATGTTAATCTTATTGCTAATTTTCTTGTAGATGCAAGGGGAATTGCTAGGCTATAAGCGATAGTCAAATATTTTAAGAGCTGGTTGCTATGTGGCGCATTCCATTCTCTTTGTATGTCCAGGACAAAAAAAATTCTGATGTGTTACACTCACATGACTTTCTCTACTCTTGTACAAACTATTTTTACAAAATCTTATTCTCCATCTATTTCATATTAATCGAGATAAACATTTGCAGAAACGATCTTTTGACATGCAAAGAGAATTACATTTTACACATAGCGACCAGTTCTAAAAATATTTGACTATCGCTTAAGGCGTACTATGTACCCCTTGTTTTGTATTTGCAAAGGCAATATAGAAATACAGTAGTCTTTAAGCATCGACATATATCTTAATAGCTGGTTGCTAGGTGTAGCACCATTCTCTTTGCCACAAATTAATACTCTTTGCATATCCAAGACAAAAAAATGAATAACGAATTCCCATTTTAGAAAATAAGTATTGAAAAATTTAAGGGAATAACAAGCAATATCTCGAAAATGGTTCACTCAACAAAAACAATGTATATGACATAAATTGTGTATTTTAACGCGGTCTACATTTTTTGAGCAGTAAAATATTGTCTATCTCTTATGGTTTACCAGTTATGCAAAAGTCGTTCACAATGAAGAATACTTTTGGAGACATTCCCAGAAAATTCAAGATATACATTTTATTTGCATTGAAAATATCTTAAACATATGATCTTTTAATCAAAATCGTTAGAGCCATTTTTGAGAAAATTAAAATTTTCGAGAAATGTTCCATGTAAAGGATAGTCTGGGGTGGGGGGATTTTCTTGAAAACCTTCGTGTCGCATCTCTGGAAGATACTGAACCTAAATACCAAGTTTGGTGTTTATCCGACTGTTCGTTTCTGAGTTATGCTGTACACAGACACACACACACACACACACACACACACACGGACATGTTTCCAAAAATGCTTTTTGGATTCAGGGGGTCTCAAAACATATTTCCGGTGAAATCTCGGTATTGAATTTTTGGGTGGAATACAATACTTCCCCTGCTTACTATACGTAGTAGAGAAAGTAAAAATTATATATGTTGCATTTACATGACTATCTCTATCTTGTGGGTATACAATCTATTCTTACTAAAGCTTATTTTTCTATCTACTACATTTTAATCCAAACAAACTTTTGCAGAAATAGCTACATTGCACGTTTCGTTAAAGATACAGGCTGGCCCCGTAGCTCAGTCGGTAGAGCTGTGCGAGGGGTCCCGAGTTCAGTTCTCGGCTGGGGGGGATTTTTCTCTAGCCAAGATTAATCCTTAACTTCCCCAGTATTCGGAAGTATGAAAGAGTGTGAATGTGTGTATGATCTTGCAAGAAACCCAATGACAAGAGTTACACGAGTTAGGCTATAAGTTCCAAAGGAAAGGCGACTGATAAGACCAATGTAGTTAAAGGTGGGGTATAAATGGAACTAAGAAAGATAGAAAGTCAAATGTTTAAGAACTATACGCTGCGAGAAACAGTTGAAAATCGACAGGACTTTAAAGAATGGCTAAGTACTGAACGCTTCGAAGCATTAACAACCAATATTTCGGAAATGGCTACTGCCACAAAAAAGTTATTTTAAATAAATTGTGTTTTTAAAGAGATCTACATTTCTTGTGTTTATCGCTTATCGTTTATCAGTTATAAAGATTATACAAAATTTCTTCCGAATCAAGTGGACTTCATAGGCTATTCCCAGAAAATTCAAGATATGCATTTTATTTGTCATGTAAATATCTTTGATATATGATATTTTAATCAAAATCGTTGGAGCCATTTTTTAGAAAATAAAACATTTCGAAAATTGTTCCACGTAAATTGTAGTTGGCGTGAGGGGAATTTTCTTAAAAAAAATCCTCGTGTCGTATCTTTGGAAGGTAACTGAACCTAAACACCAAGTTTGGTATTTATACGACTTTTCGTTTCTGAGTTATGCTGTTCACAGACCCACACATGGAACTTTTTCCAAAAATGCTTTTCTTTTTACTCAGGGGCCTCAAAACATGTATTTCCGGTGAAATCTCGGTATCGAATTTTTGGGTGGAATGGAATACCTTCTGTTCCTACTATGCATGTGGTACAGAAAGTAAAAATAGCGACTTGCAGTTGAGAAAAGTATAAAGAACTTGAAAATTCAAGCCAATAACAAATAATATCTCGGAAATAGTTAACGAAAAAGAAAGAAAAAAAATATTTTTTATAACTTGTGTACTTTAACGAGACCTGCATTTTTTATGTTGTAACACTTTGTCTAATCTTACGATTTATCAGTTACACAAAAGTCATTCAAAAGACTTCTCAAGCTATTCCCATATAATTTCTCATGAAAACATCTTAAACATATGGTATAACAATCAAAATCGTTGGATCCATTTTTGAAAAAATGCTAATTTTCAAATATTTTCTATGTAAAGCGTATTCGGGAAGGATTTTCTTGAAAATTCTCGTGTTTGTGTTATCTATTTACAGACAGACACTCACAAGATTTTCCAACGAAGCATAGCATAGCTAAGTAGGTATTGTTGTATTCGCACAATTTTATTCCAAATTAAATATAATGTTGCAAACAATTTAATCATTTAAGGTTTTTGTTAACTTTTGTTCCTGTTAAACGCCGTTACAACAATGTTCTCTTGTATTTCTGTGGTACCGTAATTATTGGCAGAAAGATATAATTAATTAAATAAAGAAATAACAATAAGATAAAGAAATAATTGCAATAAATAATTTCCGTATATTAAATCAATGTATAATGTTAATAAGGTTGAGTTGAGAAGATTTGTCCGGAGAAAAAGCTCATTAGCGAGTCATATTAAGCAAAGTCATTAGCAACAGCCGAAGTAGCGAACGCGGTAGTATAAAAGTTCTTGGAATGCAGTTAAGCGGTGAATTCCGTACGTTTGTACCGTCACGTAGACCAGAATTCTGTAAAAGAGAAAGGGAATGAAATTCTGAGATTCGGGGAGGTACCCCATAGCCACAAGGTAACAGACGCACACGTAAGAATTGTAATATTGGATCGGGTAAGGAAGAGACTTGGTGGAGTAGTTCTTAAGTTGATATAAGTTCACGAAATCTAAACAAGTGACACTCTTTTCGTGTACATATTTGTGCATACAATCATCACTCCGGATATTTGCGACGACTCATGTGTTATTTTAAGCGTCCAGTGACGCGCTTATGAGAGTAAGATTTAGCGGTAGTCGCGAGGGGTTTTGCCGGTAAGCATTTTAGCGACTCGCGGCAAGTTACACTTATAGTTTCTTTTATTGCGTAAACAGTTATTTCAAACCGTAAAATTGACAATGCAGAAGTTAGCTTGTATAATAATTCAATTGTTATAGTTTCGAGTGCTACGATTCACAATCAATTTCATTCTTTATCTTCAAATGGTCGGCAACTCGCTTCAGTAGCTCACATTAATTTCTCAGTCAGTTTAAACTGGTGTTATCCTTCAAAAGCAGATATTGAAGCAAAGGTTACGGCTTCAAAAAGTGACGACCAAAGCCCGGATTCATCTCTTTTCACAAGCAATTCTCTCTGATACTTCTGAACCAGCAGCAACGATGACGCTACTTCCCCTCTCTCTCCAATGCGTCTTTTACACCTTCCGAGAACTAGCAGCTATCTAAATGTTGCTATCACATGCCCCCGAAATCTTTCTAGACGCTTCTCTGAACTATCGAAACATTCGACGAAGCCGTCTTTAGCGTGATCGAAGCCGCCTCTAACTTTGATGGAGAAAAGATAGAATTCTCGTATTGCATTTTGATAACAAACCAACAGATGTCACGAAGTTTGCAAGTAGATTAATAACGTATATTGATTATATTTCAAACCCACGAAAAAGATGCTGTGCTTGTCAACTCATTCCGGAGTACGTACTGTCCTTATCTCTGTTATTGGTTCCTTTTAGTACCTCCATGTTGCTGAGAGAGTCTGAAACGATAAAACACCAGGCTTTCGTGTGCTGATGGAAAAACATCGCCGTAGGCTGTGTTGCTTTCATGACGATGACTATAAAAAACACAATTACTGCGGTAGTAGAAAGTATACCGAAGATCTGGAGGAGTCCATTACGAAAACGTTTGCGAGCATCATAACAATAGTAATATTAATAATAATGCGAAAATGGATTTGGTATAGTCACAGGGCTGCTTCTACCGATTATAAATCCAAATGCATACATTATACAGCTTGCGGATAAGCAACGTGCAGAAAATTCTACAACAACGAACCAAGAATTTTCAAGTTATGAGCATGCGGTCAAATTAAATAAAATAAAATTCAGTTGTTATTTATGGACACTCTTTAACTGCTGTGGTTCTTAACGTTCATTGGGCGTGAAAGACAGGTAATTTTGCTCAGAGGCCTCTTTATCAGGCTTGAGGTTCTTTTACGTGCGGTAAATCTACGACACACCGGCTTTACTTCCCTTCCGAAGGAAGCCATGCAAAGGATTCTTACGCCCGAAAGAGTCGATCGCCCTCCTCCGGGTTTGAATCCGCGACTTCGATGTAGTGTGAATTTTACAATGTATATCGAGGATGAACGAAACCTTCCTGAGAAGATATCAGAAATGTGTGGATAGAGAAGGATAACATTTACAACATCTCTTATGATAAGATATGTGCTTATTATCATTGTATTTGTAACTAGAGAACGTGCGGGGATGTTATAATTGTTTCAGCGGGAGTACGATGCGGGGGCTACAGTGTGAAATAAAAACACTGTACCTATTACAAGATAATAACCAGTACGAAAGCGCGTACTACGTTGTAGTAAAGGGTGGTGCAGATAATTGTGGCTTGTCTCTCGTTTGAATGCAAATGCGATATTTCCGTTGTGCATTAATATAAACTTCTATTAAAATTGGTCCATAAAATTGAATCGAGCTACAATACAAAAATGGGCAACTTTATGCAATATGAATGGAACCATACTTTGTCTAAGAAGAATATTAAGGGTGGGTCAATTATTCTATCATTTCGCAAAATCAATTACAAAAATTTACCTGACTCTGATGACCACATGAAAACAAGGTATATACAAAAAATCTGATGTGTTATACCCTCACGTGACTTTCTCTACTACAAACTATTTTTACAAACTCCTATTCTCCATCTATTTCATACTAATCGAGATAAACATTTGCAGAAAAGATCTTTTGACATGCAAAGAGAATTACATTTTACACATAGCGACCATTCTAAAAATATTTGACTATCGCTTAAGGCGTGCTATGTTTCTCTTGTTTTGTAATTGCAAGGGCAATATAGAAATACAGTAGCCTTTAAGCACATACATATCTCTTAATAGCTGGTTGCAAGGTGCAGCACCATTCCCTTTGCCACAGATTAATACTCTTTGCATATCCAAGACAAAAAAATGAATAACGAATTCCCATTTTAGAAAATAAGTATTGAAATGTTTAAGGGAATAACAAGCAATATCTCGAAAATGGTTCACTCAACTATACATAAATTGTGTATTTTAACGCGATCTACATTTTTTGTGTAGTAAAATTTTGTCTATCTCTTATGGTTTACCAGTTATGCAAAAGTCGTTCACAATGAAGAATACTTTTGGAGACATTCCCAGAAAATTCCAGATATACATTTTTATTTGCCGTGAAAATATCTTAAATATATGATATTTTAATCAAAATCGTTAGAGCCATTTTTGAGAAAATTAAAATTGTCGAAAAATGTTCCATGTAAAGGATAATCTGGGGTGTGGGGATTTTCTTGAAAACCTTCGTGTCGCATCTCTGGAAGATACTGAACCTAAATACCAAGTTTGGTGTTTATCAGACTGTTCGTTTCTGAGTTATGCTGTTCACAGACACAGACACACACACACACACGGACATGTTTCCAAAAATGCTGTTTTTGGATTCAGGGGAGGTCAGCACCATGGACCTCCACCATACAGCTCTGAGCTAGCACCTTGTGATTTCTTTTTGTTTCCAAAAATTAAAGATAAAATGCGTGGAATCACTTATTCGTCATCAGATGAAGCAGTGAAACATTATAAAAACCTGGTTTCTGAAGTGCTTGAGGGACAGTGGCATCGTTGTCTTAAGGACTACAAAAATGTATTGATGTTAAAGGGGAATATTTTGAAAAACAATAAAATCCTTTAAAGGTTTTAAAACTAATCCTTGTTTGATTTTCTAAAAATGTTCAATCTCACCGTCGTAGGTTTCCTTACAAGTTCCAAAAACTATCATTCTTATTTTTACACCCTTATAGACAAACATTTACTGCTTGGCCACCCATGGCACACATTTGCGCAGTTGAGCTATACGAAACTTGAAAGATAGCTTGGAATTTAAAAAGAACTACCCCTACTCACATTCTTAACCCCATGCTTAGAGAATGATCTGTGTAATGCCGGGTAAGAGAATATTATGAAACCCATGCAAGAGGAATGCATACTGACCTGGAAGACGTCCGCGATGGGGAACTCGCAGAGGTCGCCATGGGCGGCGGGACGCGGAGTCACGGTCACGAACGTGTGGTTGGTGTAGCCAGAGCCAAAGAGACGGAGCACGGCCCGGGAGCCGGCCAGCAAGTTGGGGATGCCTTCATCGTCAATGTGAGGCTCCCGGGCGGCGTGCTCCACTCTCAACCCCAGCACCACTGGGGGTGGCTGCTGTGCAAGAGCGACCGTCTCGGTTAACACGTGAGGCATGGCAGATGGCTGGTCCCCGCTCGAAAATATCCACTGCGACGCCGCCGCCGTAACACCGTCCCCGCTGCCCCTGGCTTCTCTCTCTTCTTCAGTTTTCTTAACGGAGCGGCGGACACGATCTCCACTCCTGCAACAGAAACACAACTTCAATGTCGCACACTTGTGCAGTGTTTCAAGTATATACCAGATGCCATGCTTAAGATATGTTGGAGTAAATTACTTCTGAAGTAACTATGTAAGTAGGTTACTACGGGAGTAATTTACTTCCGGAATAACGTTCGACAGCTCAATTACAATTTACTCTTTTAATTACTACTACGGAAGTAAGAGCTCATTACTTCCCTTGTTTTATTTGCGCAATTTACTTGAAGGGATCATGGATAAGGTTATGTGCGACAGAAAATGGGGGGAAACGTCAGAGAAAGAGATATATGTTTGTTGGTAGAGATAATGAAAATCCATTTGAACAATATAGAGCGCAAAGCAACACGATATAAAGATGCTGGAAGAGAAGCGCCTGGGAAATCGTGACAGACGAGTTTAATGCTTCCAGCGACGGGAAACGCATTGAAGAGCAGCTTAAATTGCTTTGAAAACAATGTTCCTAATCTTCATATTTGCATCGCAGATCACTTGCTTCTTGATGGAGAGGCAGTATTTTTAACACTTGAATAATTTCAATTAAATTATATAATATGTAAATTCAATCACAGCCCGCCTTGAAGCAATATGTGTATGTAATAAATTGTAAAATGTATGTAACAGTCATTGCACGTGCTTATATTATTGTAAACATGTTCAATAATGTTATGTGAATGCATTACGTAATTTAATAATGCAGGAGCTGTGAGAATAATAAGTTAAACGTTGCTAACAATGAGGTAACAATGAGGTAACCTTGAGGCAATAATGAGTTTGAGAGTTTAAATGCTATTAGTCATTATTAGAGCAGCAATAATGTAAATTTTGAGACAGTTTAAAAATAGCCAATCAACAGCCACAACAAGCTTTAGTTAAATGCAGGTATTCTATTGGACTAGGATTAGCCAATCAGAAACTTGAAATACAGAAATTTACAAGTTTGGACGGTTGAAATTTAGTCAGTTGCCTGCAGACCGTGATAGTAACTGGATGCAAGATGTGTCCTCTAGAGAAATATAATATTAGTTGGACTAAGACATTTCAAATGAAAGTGTTGTATCACATAACGATGTCCAGTTTTATCCATGTTTACAAATTCGCTGAGAGAGTTCACTATTGATGGCTGCTAAACAATTACTAAACAACGTAGCATCATCAAACTTCAAATTAAGCTTTATAAGATTCGTACTTTCTACCTTAGTCATTGTTTGAAACAACCGCTATATATGTCAGGTCGGGTACGTCAGGGATTGCCCTCGTAGTATGATTTATGTCAAACTGAAAATCGAACGGGGGTGTCTATAACTCGCGCAAAACTTCTGGAATCGTGACCTTGATTGCCAGCCCAGCTGCCGAGCCTAGGAATGGTTTATGTTCAGCTTAATCAACGAAAGCGATATAATACCTTTGCTTACTCACAGTGCGTAACACATACAGTGTGCATGGAAAGTGTCTGCATCTGGTTGTAATTTTAAAGAGAGCAGTATCTAAATAGTACTTACTTTATATTTGTTATATTTATAACCATGGCTCCTACGTTTTCAAAGTTAAGTGTTAAGTTGTTACACATTCAAAGCAGGGAAATAATTGCAAATGTCCTCATCTTCATGAAGCAAGAAGCAGAGATGAAGGAAGAAAATATATGTTCACCCGAGTTCCACAAAAGCCTTAAGAGAGTGAAAGAAAGAGTACTCAAGCAACTGGTGTTTCGCCGAGTTCTGTTTCCAGAGTTCTCAAAGATAAGAAAAAAAAAGCATATGGATGAAAGAATGCCATTTGACACGCCTGGGAAGAAACATAAGGTCCCTAAACGTATTACAGAAATAGACGATTTCGAATGCGAATGATTCACAATTCCTATGTGGAAGAAAAAACTGTGCTAATAATAAGCAGATTGCTCATCCAGCTGAAACACAGCAGAAACTTTCAAGGTGGTGCTATAAATCTCAGAAAAATTATTAAAGATTTAGGGTTCAAGTGGAAGAAACCGAAATTGAATAGAAGAGTTCTAACAGAAAAGCAAAATAAATAAATAAATAAATAAATAAAATGAAATAATAATAATAAAATAAAATAAAAATAAAAAGTAAATGTTGCCATGATAGCTTAGTCGGTTAGAGCAACGGCACGGAAAGCCTAAGATCTGTGGTTCAAATCCCAGCTATGGCATTTAATTTTTCAGTCTGATTCTACCTTTCCAAAAGACTAATTTTATATGTACTTATATCAATGTGTACTTATATCAGCATCAATTTTCAAGGTGGTGCTACAAATTTCAGAAAAATACTATAATGTATGAAGATGAGTCATACATACACAGCAGTCATACAGCATCTAAAAGTTGAATTAGGTTTGCAGGCACCTGTTGCCAAAGGGCAAATACTTATTACGTTCATGCTGTTGGAAAGATCGGCTTCGTTCCAAATGCCCTTCTTTTACAAGTCGCAACAAACAACAGGAGATTTTCATCAAGAATTGAATACAGAAAATTACATGAAGTGAATCAACGCCATGTTGATACCTAATATGCCTGCTGGGTCTGTTCTGGTCATCAACAATGCTTCACAATGCGTCAACACTCAAATTCACAAACCACCTACCTCAAATTCCTTGAAAGAAGAAATGAGAGCTCGGTTACTTAAGACATAATAAAGCTTTAGATGAAAGCATGAGTAAAACAACTTAATTAAAGCCAACAAACAGCTTCAGAAGTCATACATACTTGACCAGATAGTAATACAACATCGCCATAATGTACTTAGACTGTCATCGTATCGCCCAGATCTAAACCCAATCGAATTAATCTGGGCTGATATCAAAAAATGGATGGCATGGAGAAATATCACTTTTAAATTAAAATATGTGGAGCAGTTATAACGCCAGCAATTTGCTGAAATTGGAAGGTCAGAATGGGAAAATGTATGGCGACATGCTGAATAAATTAAGAATCATTATTCCGAAAAATACGGAATTGCAGAAAATCAAATAGAAATAATTCTCATCCAGGATAATGGTGCAGAAAGTAGTGACAGCAGTGATGACGGCAATAATGTGAGTGATTCCGCTGAAGAGGAAGGGTTGTTAGATGTGGAAGAATTGGAGGCAATGATTGACAGCGTTTTTTATATTAAGCGCTTTTTACAGCGTGGATTTTAATATACTGTATATAAGTAAGTATCAGCGCAACGCAGTGCATAACCGGTGTGGATATTTGACGATGACTGTCCCACGCATGCAGACGACCGGTCACCACCTTATCTGGTAAGTAACTCGCTTCATAGCTCTCATTAAGATTTTCACGTGTCTAGAACTGTTGCGCCGATTATAACTTCACTCCCTTGCACTCTCGCATGAATGAAGCTTCTGCAGTAGTGTGCTACCACCTACTGGCATTAACGTAAATTTGTTACTGAGATAACGATGGTAAGGGCCAGTGAAAGTCTTCAAGTGTGCACGACCCGTATGTATTTCACCCATTAGATAGTTACGTCATATCAGTTGTGCAAAAGCTTCTAAAAACGCACATAAGTCAAGATGTGCTCGCGACTCTGTTGGCATGTCTCACTGAGTAGAGAAGCATGGTAGATTTAAACGCCGTAGATTTTAGATTAACCGCACCTGTGTTATACGTGTAATAGCATTCAAAGAAAAACTAACCAATAAATCCCCAAGGTGTCAAACATTAGGATGTTCACCGAGTATTAGTAACATTAAACTGAAATAACGATGTAATCAATTTCAATTACCTGTTCTATATGAAAGTACAAAACACTTAAACAAAGAATTAATTAAAACTGTCAGGACACTATGAAGAACAAAATAAAAACACTGAGAAAACATTATGCAAAAGTGTTGTTGAAGAATCGCAAATGTCACAGTTGGTAATTATTTCTCGGAATGCAGCTGAGTGACTTCCACGCTGCCACATTCAGCTGCCTATTTATAGAGAAAACCTCAGCTGGGAAGAAATACTAGCATTTTAGTAACTCAATATAACCTTGTTTATTCTCAGTAGCTAACACACACAAAACTATTGAGAAAACACAGGAAAGACAAAACAAAATGTCAAAATAACATACCATGGAGAAGGAGGAGAAGTGGTACTTCGTCTGGTTTGGTACTCTGCTGTTATTCACTCACTATTATGTCACTCAGTTTTTTCTGCTTATACAAACCCCAAAATTCTCATAGAAAAAATGAGAAACTACAGTTGCATAGCTGTTGCAATTTATTTATTTGACTAGGTCATTACTCCACGATCAATGTCAGAGAGGAGATCAATGAATAATATGTGAACCCGCTGTTCCTTTGTTACTCTGTGAGGCCCTGAAAGCCTAAAGCCCCTTGTAAACCATCAAACTTTTGTCAAATTCAATACTTTACAAGACTTTTGAAGAGTTGTCACAACTTTTCTTGTCAAATTGCTTCCAAGAGTTTTAAAATCTTGAAAGCAAATAAAGACATGCTCTAAACGGTCAAATATTTCACAATGATTTGATGGCTTTGGCCAATGAAATGCGAGTATTTACAGTTCGTCACGAAATCTGCAACAGGGCTGAAAGCGAAAAGTAAACAAAAATGGCCACGCGGCCAAGGTACATATGTCGTATGCGAACTGATTAGGTTATACATAAGCTGGCCATGTCTGTAAACATCGAGAGCTCCGTGGGTTACTACAAGATGAAGCAGATGAAGGCTTATGAAGAAATAATTGCCAGGCAGATTTCCGAACTAAGTATACATTAATGTAATGTTATATAGTGTAGTTAACCTATCGGTTGGTGTTACTTTCATTGTATTCCACACTCGTAATGTGATTTCATTGGATATAATACGTGAAAGTGCTACATAATATTAGTAAAGAACAATATTTCATTGTGAATTGTTATACTGTGACTAAATACAAAACTGCTTTGCGAGTGATAAATTATCAACGTGTTCTCAAGGGTTTCAGTCCGGGAAGCGGGTTTGTCATACCGTGACATTTCGGCTCGTACAGGGCATGCTGCTACGACAGTGATGCGTGTGTGGAAGCAGTGGATAGATGAAGGTCGTACGCAGCGAAGAGCGGGTCCTGGACCACAGCACGGGATAAACGCCATCTTGTCCGCATGGCCATAACGGACCGTACAGTTTCATCCACAGTGTTGGCTCGACGCTGGAACACTGCAACAGGTGTGAACTTGTCTGCATCAACGGTTCGTCGCCGTCTGCAGCAGGTTGGACTGGTTGCATGCATGCCATTACGTCGGCTTCCATTGTCCAGAAACCACAAGCTCTCCCGACTGCAGTGGGCACAAGAACACCGTCACTGGGGCACTAAGTGGAAAAATGTAGTCTTTTCAGACGAGTCCCGCTTCAACGTTTCCTACAGTGATGGCTGCATACGTGTCCGGCGGCAATGGTGAGCGCAACCTGGAGGGCTGCATTGTTGAGCGGCATAGAGGAAAATACTAGGTGTGATGGTTTGGGGCGCCAACAACCGATCTCGCCTCCTTCACACTTTGAACAGCAACCGGTACCTAACGGTGGTTGTAGAGCCTGAGGTACTTCCCCTGCTTTAGGCATCTCCAGGGGTCACATTTCAACAGGACAACGCCCGGCCACATATTGCGAGGAATGTACAAGCCCTCTTCGAAGAGCGACGGGTACCATTGCTTCCCTGAACATGTCTGGGATATGGTTGGTCGGTACCTGGTGCGTCATGGTCCTCCAGTAACCAGTGTCACGAATTTGTGGGCTCGAATACAAACTGTGTGGAGGGAAATCCCTCAGGAACTTATTCAGAACCTTTTTGATTCAATGACATGGCGTATAGCAGCTCTAATTGCAGCGCATGGAGGCCACACCAAATACTGAATATTAAGGCTCAAAGGTCATGTGTAGATTTGAAAAGTTTATCATGTGTTACTTGTCATGTACCCAGTCTGTGGTACTGAATTCATTGAATTCATGCGTTTCCTTGTTGGTGCTGCAATTTTCACAAACGGCAGTGTATATAAAAAGCATTTTTAGAATAAGGTCCGTGCATGTGAACAGCGGATAAATACCAAACTTGGCATTTAGGTTCAGCCCCTTACAAAGATAGACACGAATATTTTCAAGAAACTCCCCACTCCAGACAAACCTTTACATGGAACATTTCTCGAATGCTTTTATTTTTTAAAAAAAAAGCTCTAACGATTTTGATTAATATATTACATATTAGAGATATTTACATGGCAAATAAAATGTACATCTTGAATTTCCGAGGAAAAGCCTGTAAAGTTCTCTTCATTCGGAAGGAATTTTGTATAATTTTGCTCAACCGATTAACGAAAACGTACTGCACCAAAAATTTAGATCTCTTTAACACACAATTTACTTCCAATCTTTTTTTTCTTGTGGCATAAGCCATTTCTAAGATATCCATTATTCAAGGTTCGAAATGTTTATTTCTTGGTCATTCTTTTGAAGTCCTGTCAACATGCAGTTATTTCTCGCGATGTCATGGAAACAGCATGGACTTTTAAGGCAGCATATAGCGTCCAGTTGTTAAACATTTAACTATCGCTGTTCCCTTTGTATCTATAACGACTGTGTAACGTAGCTATTTCTGCAAAGGTGTATTTGGATTAAAATGTAGTAGATAGAAAAATAAGCTTTACTAAGAATAGTTTGTATACCCACTAATAAACGATAGAGGGTAGAGAAAGCCATTGAATGTAACAAGTCAGAGTATTTACTAGCGGTGCTTAATTCCCAAAATATTTCTTGTGGGTGTTTTCCGCGAAATGCTTAATGTAAGCAACTGAAACAGAATCATACTTGTTTACTTTTGAATGAAATAACAGAAGAAAATTACTGTTTTAAATTGAACATTTTACTTATTATGCACTTAATGTAAATCCAAATAGATACAGCTATTCATAACTACGGAGCATTCGTTTGGACGTGTGGCCGGCCTAACGGGAATTTTCTTGACACCGGGAAACACGTTATTTTCCGGCGAAGTTGGACATTCATGATCCATTAAATTACGGCGCATAGATTTCTCATGCAAATGATAACTACAATAACTACATTACAGAAGATGTTGGAAATAGTGCCCTTGTGCCGCCACACATCTCACACACCTTTTAACAAAATATGCATTAACACTCATTAATTCTTCATGGTCTTGTAAATAAAACCATGCGGGTCAGTACAGCGACCATTAGCATTATCCGACACAAAACTGCGAAATTAACTCTACTCACATTATCTCGTGGTTTCAATTCCTCAACTAAAGTTATCTTATAGGTTTTTAATTTTAAAAGTGATATTCCAAGCCGAGGTTTGCGAAATCCTTGATTCCTGTATTAGCTATCTCTTTGGACTTCGTTCTAACTTTTCTCCGATGTCTTATAACTTTCCTCTGTAAGAACACAGCGATTTAATTTCGGCTTCTTATCAAGAATAGATCCCTTTCCCTAAATCTATTCACAAGATTATGAACCGTTTCTCTATCCGTAAACCGCTGTCTCACTTCTCTGCAGGAGCTTGTCACAGGAACCACACATGAAGATCCTGTGTGCACTTTTGGCATTATAACAGCACTAACACATATACACTGAATCACGCGGTCTCACAATGTTTACAGCACAGACTTCGCATCAACTGATTAGCCCACACACGGAGAGGAGGGGAAGTTGATGGGGAACAGAAACAGTGCAGTGCAAGTAATTCCCCCTTATACAAATTGATCTGAAAGTCTGTAATCGTGGCATATACAGAACGTTAAAGAAAAATTATTCCATATTTTGATACGTGGTAGTGTGGACCAAAACAAGAAAAAAATGCCCAGTAAACATGGGCTTTAAAACGCATACCTTAAGACTTATGAGCACTTGTTCGTCTTCGCTACTGTGAACCAACATCTTTTCTACTGCAAGCTCTTTGCTATTATGCATGACCTACAGAATGCAGTAAACAAATGAAGACACGTTACTCTGTTACTGTGAAACAGCATAACTTCTAATGTAATCTGCTTGCGATTACATACGATCTGCACTTATAAACCGTCGCTTAAGGAGGTGCTCAATATGGTGTCCATTTATAGTAAGGCAATGCCTCTGTCTGACGTCTTGGGGAATCGTGCACTCTCACCACTCCAGGTTGGTCACGGATGCTCTGGCAGGCATTGATGACGCCTTCCTGTAGTGCTTGTACATCATTAATGGGGTTACATACACCAAAGATTTCAAGGTAAAACTGCAATGTAAAAGTATTTGTCAAACTTATCAAAACACAAGCTGATTCCATTAAAACTAATAAGAATATGATTTGCACTTATCCAGAACTGTGGATACGGTTTACAGTAACAACACTAATAGATGTTTATTGCATGTTGTGTGTAACAGAGTAAGCATCCTCATTTGTTTACTGCCTGTTGTAGGTCTACGTACGTAATAGCAAAGAGCTTGCAGTAGAAGAGATGCTTCACAGTAGCGAAGATGAACAAGTGCTCATATCTCTTAAGGTGTGCATTTTAGAGCCCCTGTTTACTGGACATTTCTTTCTTACTTTGGTCTATACTACCACCTCTCAAAATATGGAATACTTTTTTTTAAACACCTCGTATAAAATACATGTCTAAAAATCAAACTAATTTCTTAAGATATACATTACGGAGGTTATTCCCTTTTGTATTTGTCTTTTTACACGTTCTCCTTAAACCAAAAAAAGCGTCATCAGATAATGAAAGTATGTGAAAGCTCTTTCGCTCTCTCTCTCTCTCTCTCTCTCCCTCGCCCACGCGCATTTCATACACTTCATTATTTTTTTCTTCTAAGAATGGATTCTTTTTGTATAGGTGTTCGAGTAATGTAAAATCGTCCATTTCCAGTGAACTTCTGGAGTAAAAATGTTGGGTAGAATGCAGTTCTAGGTAAACGGCAGAACAAGTAAATAGTATTGTGACCACGCGCGCGAAGCTACCGTGGTTGATCAAATGGCGTTGTCCTTGAACTGCAAGCGTTCAGTGCAGTGGGTAGCTTCTTGGCTACAATGCAAACAGAGTAACACCAGCAGTTCAAAAGTGTTGTCAACAAGTGCAGTCGAGCTGTAATGTTTCACACGTGTATGTCCATAATTATATTGTTTTACAGGTTACAGGTTTACTTATTGAAACTATGACCGTAATGGTTTTGTTTGTTGCGGCAATGTAATGTATTGCTGACATTATTTCAGGTAATATTTATTGTTCCGGGAAAGAAAGGTTAAGTTACCTTTGGAACAGCGTGTAAAACAGTAGAGTGATAGGGAACAATAATAGAGCGCTGGCTCAGGTTCGCTTACGTCAACCACAAGGCCATACCTAAACTCCTGAGTCAAACACAGTGTGTACCGGCCCGGTACCGGGTGAGGCTTTTGACCGGGCGTCGGAACAACAGTCAGTGGGGAACAATAGCCCATTATGTGCCACTTTCCTGTTCCAGAACAATCCTTTCGGCATTTTCTAATAGGCTCCCTTTCTAGTTGTTAAGTAAAGCCTTTAACATAGTTTTAAACATGTTGTATGGTTTCATCCGCCCCCTTTCTATGATAGCGGCAGACGGCAACGAGCGCCGAGGACGCGGAAGGAAAAACACCGCGCAGCCGGTTCGTAGTTATTTGGCTCTCCCTGCAGAAAACACACGATCGTTTTATTACGTAACAGTTTAATTTCATTCACCATTATACTATGTAGCTCTTGTAGTCATACAGTGTAATTGCGACTTTAGGTATCTTATAATTAGGACCCGGATTTTGAGGTGGAATGAACCTTCATTTTAGGTTTCTTGTATGCTTAAAATAGGTTTTTTTTTTTTTAGGTTTTGCTTCGTGGATCAACAGAGGTATCAATAATGTTGTAAGATTTGTTTTTTGGCTTTCAGTAGATAATTATACACATTCTCAAATTTTCTGGCGTAAACGATTTCCTATTATCTCGTAACACATTCTTGTATGAAGAAAAGGCTGATTATGTCATTGGAGCGTAGAACATAGATGCCAGTGCAGCAGGCTAGAGGGGTAGTTCTCCTGTATACTTTTCTCCCTGCAATACTGAATTGATGATTTTCATATCTTCAAAACCAGGATTTCGTTGGAGAATCTTCTGCAACTTCGAAGAACATGCAACTCCCACTGGTCCAGGTATTTCTTTACTGGAAACATTGCCAATGATATCTAGAGCATCTTTCAGTGGCAAAGTTGTACTTTCCAACCGGAGAATAGCTTCTCCATACAACAAAAGCATGTCTTAATATATGTAGGGGAAGCAGCGAGAGTGGGGCACTCGAGTGATTTCTTAGCCTTAGCAATGCAGGCAGCTTCTGTTTCATCCAATTCATTGACATTTTTAATATATTGTAACTGCTCAGCATAGTAAATGGAAGCAGACAGCCGAGTTCCTCAGCGGGTAAGTGTCGCCTCAGGTGGTGTTGGAGCTTTTAAGAAAACCCTCTTGATCAAATATATCAGGCTGTTCACGTCATCGAAGTAGCTTGTAATCTCCTCCGCAAGGGCCAAGCACATATAGCATGATTGAGCGGAAAGACTGTAGAACCTCCCCTCCGGCCTTCAACATGTAGACACACTGTCCGTGACTAAAACAAGTGAAGTGTGGACCTGCAGCAATGCACTTTTTCAATAAATGTGATTTAGGCATTGTTTCATTATACAATTACATTAAAAAGTACTCTCGGTGAATGATTGGAGGTGATCCCGTTACGCAGGTTGCGCTCCTCCTGACCTTCTATCAGCTCATCCAGGTGTCACCACGTCACATGTGCTGCGTTTAACTGTAGTAACTTGAAACATCTATTGACTATAAGTGGTGGAAATAATTTTACAATGAGTTTCAATCCGAAAATAACATTCTTCATTTCGAAAAAGGAAAAATGGCTATTTAGGTTATTTTAGGTGTAATGAAATTCGCATGTTCTGCTCCAGGAAGTGTGAAACGAATATATATCTCGAAATGTGTTAATTAAATAGCGAGGAAAAATATAGGTTAAAACCTAAAAATCCGGGCCCTAGTTATAATGTTTCATAATAATCTGTTCAGTCGCTGCAGAACGGAAAGCAAAGTCACATGCACAAACACATTCTAAAAGTGGCATCTTTTGCTTTGGAGTGTGTACCTCAGCATAATCATTAGCATTAGTTGCCCTTCCAAAACTGTGGTTACAGCACTACTGCGTGTATAGTTATGCTGATTCTTTTACAAATGAGACAGCGGCGGCGTGACATCGTCCCGAATTACATATCGACCCGGAACAGAGACGTCGAGTGGCACGCCGATCTTCCTTTCCATCATGCTATTTCTGGACTTGCCGACGCACTTTCGCGATTGCTGCTCCAAATTAATGCAATTTTCAGGGAACACGGCGTCCCAAGGGAACCTATTAGCTTTGTTTCCTCTACCCGCCTGTATGTTAAAACTCGATTAAACAATGTGTTGAAAGCGATTGTTAACACAGTGCACAGATTCATCTTGCTCTCTTGCCGTGGAGAAGAACTGTATACTTGCAAGCAGAAAAATCTCATGTGTTACACTCACATGACTTTCTCTAATCTTGTACAAACTATTTCTACAGACGCTTATTCTCCATATGCTTCATGTTAATCTTATTGCTAATTTTCCTGTAGCTGCAAGGGGAATTGCTTTTAAGCGATAGTCAAATCTTTTAAGAGCTAGTTGCTATGTGGAGTATTCCATTGTTTTTGCTTTACCAGGACAAAAAGAAAAATGAATAACGAATTTGAGAAAAACTATAAGTATTGGCAAATTTAAGGGAATAACAAGCAATATCTCGAAAATGGTTCACTCAACAAAAAAATGTATATGACCTAAATTGTGTCTTTTAACGCGATGTACATTTTTATGTGGTAAAATTTTGTCTATCTCTTATGGTTTACCAGTTATGCAAAAGTCGTTCACAATCAAGAACACTTTTGGAGACATTCCCAGAAAATTCGAGATATACATTTCATTTGTCATGAAAATATCATAAACATACGATATTTTAATCAAAATCGTTAGAGCCGTTTTTGAGAAAATTAAAATTTTTTAAAAATGTTCCATGTAAAGGGTAATCTAGGGTGGAGGGATTTTCTTGAAAACCTTCGTGTCGCATCTCTGGAAGATACTGAACCTAAATACCAAGTTTGGTGTTTATCCGACTGATCGTTTCTGAGTTATGCTGTTCATAGACACACACACACACACACACACACACACACACACACACACACACACACAGACACGGACATGTTTCCCAAAAAAAATTGTATTCAGGGGGCCTCAAAACATGTATTTCCTGTGAAATCTCGGTATCGAATTTTTGGGTGGAATACAATACTTCCCCTACTTACTATACGTAGTAGAGAAAGTAAAAAGTGACCCATTTCCCCAGATCACAATAGTGTTTTATCTTCCGTAATGGTTCCACATTTATCTAGCCAACACTAGATTCCACCCAGCCCAGAGTCTCTCTATGATTCACTTGAAACAAATGCCAAGAAACAAACATACACCAATGGACTATGTTATACTCGATGTGAAACCAAGAAACGATCAGAAGTAACCTCTCAATGCATATTACTGATTGCAGTATACAAAGGCGATGCTGAAAAAGTTTTAGAATGCCCTGTTTCTAAAACAAATGATTTTTTTTATATATGACAGCCATTTTGTAATGTTTTGCAAGTTGATTGCCGTGTAGTTTGTTCGATTTGTTCAAATAGTTTGTTAATTATCGTCGTTTAGATATTTCTTATTCACCCAAAAAGGAGTTTGACTAAAGGACATTTCCGGTCCAAGAGTATTTACCACTTTAAATCGGCATTAATGCCCAAACAATGTGAAAATCGGCTTAGAAGTGTATTTGGCGAAAAGCCCCATTTAAGGCAACAATTTATAATTGTCACAGTGAATTCAAAAGCGGTCGGTTTTTCCTTAGTGATGAATTTCGTGAATGACGCCGTAGAACTACTATTACTGATGAAAATATTGCCGTTTGAAGAAGATCAGCGGATATCTTATGGGTTTATTCGGGCGACATTGGGCATTGGTACGAGTCAAATCCAAAATATATTACATCAAGAGTTAGACGTGAGAAAACTTTCTTGTCAATGGATTCCACATAAACTGGATCCCAATCAAAAATAACAACGCATTCATTGGTGCTGAAAAACTCCGGAAAAATTCCTAGGCAGCACTTAAAATTTGGTTTGAAATATCGTTGCTGGTGATGAATCATGGATTTATTGTTGTGATCTTGAAAAGAAAAGTCAATCGGCTCAATGGGTCTTTCGAACAGAATCTAACCCTACAGAAGTCCGACGAATTCAAAGTGCTGGCAAGAAGATGATCCCTAGATTTTTTTTTTCTAAAACGGGCCATTTTGCTATTGTAGCATTAGAAAATAAGATGTACCATTACTGCCGATTGATGCACAGATGGCTGTTTACCGCAGATTTTTTAAACAGTTAGTGAAAAACGACCAAAAGGAAAAATGTTACATCTTGACCACGAAACGTCGCATATAGCAAAACTAACAACTCCATATATTGTGGCGTATTAATAATTTAGGGGGTTACATTGACATTGTCATTGTCAGACATATTATTGTTCTACATTGTCATTAACAGACACATTGCTGTTTACGTCACTCCTGGATGGTAGCTTTGCTAGCCACGAGTGGTGGGGATATAGCGTCTGTCTTAGTTAGGATTCCGCGAGAAGCGGATCGCGTGTGCAAGCCAGCTTTTGGATCCGTGGACACCTCGTCTTTCATATTTAATAATGTAGGAATCCCAAACGGTTCGGAAATAAATCTAGGAATATGTAAGTAGATTTGTGTTATGGATTTTGTACAGTGAAAAACCCACGCCTTCCTCTTAACCTCCACACCACGTTTCGGTGCTTCTCAGCCAAATCAGTATACATCCCCTCAATGTACGTACCGGGTACTAGAAATTAATATAATTTTCATGTGAACCTTTAGGCCTCATCTCAGCAAGTAACAATATGGGTGCTCTAAAGGTCAGCACCATACAGCTCTGACCTAGCACCTTGTTATATCTTTTTGTTTCCACAAATGAAGATAAAATGTGTGAAATCACTATAAAACCTTGGTTTCTGAAGTGCCTCAGGAACAGTGGCATTATTGCTTCTAGGAGTGGTTTCATCGAATGCAAAAATGTATTGTTGTTAAATGGGAATTTTGAAAAACAATTTGATGCAGTAATTTGTATCACAAATTACTTAAATGTAAATAATGATTGTAATATGAATATGCATTTTTATGTGACATTGATTTCAGATGTTTATTGATTGTAATAATTAATAGGAAATAAGTTTATACGGCTTTACTGAAACTGTCAATAATAGCGCAATAATGCAGCGAGGGGGTGAGCTGTTTATCATTATTGGAAACGAGGAAGTTACGTAATGTTGGCGCGTTTTCGGTAGAACCTTCTGGAATGTTTCCCTAGAGCATATGTATTCATAATTTTCATTGGATATTAAAATAGACGCTAATGTTGGCGCGTTTTATTAGCCAATAGCAGTTCAGTTATAATCTTTAGGCATATCGTGGAGTGGGAGTATAAATAGAAGCCAAGCTAGAGGTAAAGTCAGTCAGTCCGGCAGTTCATCGAAAATCTCAATACATTACACGTCGCCTTCAGTTGCTCAGTTCATCAAAATTCTTTGTACACTATACGGCGTCTTCAGTTCGTTAGTTCGTCAAAATATTTGTATGAGATACGTCGGCTATAGATTCACAAGTTACGAAAATCTAAAGTATTATAAAGTTAATTATACACAAAATTGAAGTACGTGAATTAAGAGTGATTAGTAATAAAGTTATTATAACAGTTTCAGTTTGGCGAGTGTGAAGATCAATGTATAAATGTGATAGTTAACGTGTTTGACAATAAATGTGTAAAACAAATTTCTTCATCAGTGTTATATTTGGATAAAAGATTCCTTTCCGTTTACACAAACCTGTATAGAGATACGTGCTCAAGCCAACAGGATAATAGCTAGCCGGAGGACATTTGAAATAAAATCAAACAAAAGCGAATACTGCCGCAAATTGCTAACACTAGATGGAGCTACAAACCAAACAAATGAATGACGTCACAAGATGGCTTCAACACACGTGATGTAAACAAACATTATAAGTAATACCGTTACAAATTGGCACCCAGAACGTGGGGCACGATAACCAGGAAAGGAACACGATGGCCAGGAAAGGATCAGAATAACCAGGAAGAAGTGAGATGACCAAAGGGGCGAATGGAGAAGTGAACTGAACTACAAGACGCAGATTCCAGAAACAACAAAAGGAACGACAGACTACACGGATGATTGGACATCGTTATTCCGAGATTACAAGGCAACAGGGTAATTGAACTACAAAAACATCGAGACAACGTAGATTCATCATAACACAACGCAGAAGCGACATATAACCTAGGAGAGAGGGGCAGAAAGCTGGACATCAAAGCTACATCAGCAGATAGCATCAGAAAGGTTAGAAAAATGTTATGTTAATTCTAAAAAAAAAAAAGGTAAACAAATTTAAATGTACCTTAGGAGTGGTAGGATAAAGAAAACAATGGCTACTAATAATACAGAAGAAATAATTATGGAGGGAGATAATGTAACAGTTAGCTGTAAGTCAATACAGGTTACAGAAAAAAGCTCAAACGATGTAGTATTGGAGGGAGGAAATGTTAGTGCAGAAAGTCAGAATAGAATAGCAGGAAATATTAATTCTGATGCTGGTATGATGATGGAAATTCTGGGAATGCTGAGAAATATTAGTGAGAAAATGCAAAAGAGTCATAGGAAATTGAGGGAAGATATGCAAAAGAATAATGAGAAATTAGAAAAACTAACTCAGAGTAATGAGAAATTAAGGGAAGATATGCAAAAGAATAATAGGGAATTGAGTGAAAATATTATTAAGAGTGTAGAACAAAAAGTAGATCAGAGTTTTGTGGAATTGAGAGAAGCTATAAAAAAAGATCATAGGAAATCAATTGAAGATATTGGTAGGAGTAATGAGATATTAGAGCAAAAAGTAGATCAAAGCAGTGGAGAAATTGAAAAGAAAGTTATGAAGCTAGATAGTAGTATGTCAAAAATGAGAGATGAAAATGAGGAAATAATAGCAAGTGAGATAGGAGAAATTTCAAAGAAAATGTTAGACATGAGCAGGGAAATAGGTAACAAAGAAAGTGAGGTTAATACTAAAAGTGAACATGTTGATGTAGAATGTACAGAGTCAGGTAGTAGAATGAGTAGTATTTCAAGTGAGATGAGAGAGATGAAAGAGGTTATGAATGTAGATGTGAATCAGGCGCAGGTTAATTTCAGAGGGGAGATATCAGAAATACAGAAGGAGTCAATAATGCAAAGAAAGAAATTGTACCAAGATGTTCAAAATGAAAACTCCAGTCCAGTACAGTTTAGTACAGATTTGTTAAAGTACTCTCAAATTATAGAGATAGTAGAAGAATTGAAAATGACAGTTGTTAAAAGATGTGTTGTTCAAGAAACTGTAGATTGTTTTCACATATTATCAGGGAACGAAATTTCATATGAATACAAGAGGTTATCCATGAACAAAAATTTGAAGGTTAGGATACGGCTACGAGTAATGTTTAGCCACCGACAATTTGATCCAGGAGGGTAAATAACAATGAGATGTAAAGTAAATGCTGGATAGTTAAAGATGACTTGCAGAGAAATGTATTGGAACGTAAGAGGGTTAATTATTTATATGTCATTTGAAAAGAGAAATAAATTACAACAAAAAAAGAGAAATGTTTAAAAAAAAAAATTAAATTTTTAGTAACTGTAACAACATTTGAAAATTAAGAATGCAAAGATTGAAACTTAATATGATAATAAATTAAAAGTACGTAAATACAATTCCAAAAGTGTTGTTAAAATAAAGTACAAAATAACAAAAATGGGTAAAAATAATAATAAAAAAAATACTTATGTAGCAAACAGAAAAGGTGAAACATTGTCTAGATTTAAGAGATATCAATATATTTGTGTAGAGGGTGAATATTTTAATAAATATGTATAGTAATTACAAAAAAATTCTTAAATGTATAAATTTTTGTCAACAACTTAAGAAAGTAAACAATTTGGTAACAGTAATTAAATAATTTAGGGTACAGTATTTGCTATAAAAAATGTTGTGATGTCAGATTAATATCTAAATTAATTAAACCAGAGCCAGTAAGTAGTGGCAAGATAGAGGAAAAACATGTTGTGTGTTAAATACGTGTGAAGTGTTAAGTGAAAGTGATAGCGTGTGTTCCAAAAACACAATGTGTGAGACTAAAAACACAATTATAAAATTTCCAAACAAGTTGTAAATATTTATAATTATGTTTCTAGTGGGGCATATGATGCAGTAATTTGTATCACAAATTACTTAAATGTAAATAATGATTGTAATATGAATATGCATTTTTATGTGACATTGATTTCAGATGTTTATTGATTGTAATAATTAATAGGAAATAAGTTTATACGGCTTTACTGAAACTGTCAATAATAGCGCAATAATGCAGCGAGGGGGTGAGCTGTTTATCATTATTGGAAACGAGGAAGTTACGTAATGTTGGCGCGTTTTCGGTAGAACCTTCTGGAATGTTTCCCTAGAGCATATGTATTCATAATTTTCATTGGATATTAAAATAGACGCTAATGTTGGCGCGTTTTATTAGCCAATAGCAGTTCAGTTATAATCTTTAGGCATATCGTGGAGTGGGAGTATAAATAGAAGCCAAGCTAGAGGTAAAGTCAGTCAGTCCGGCAGTTCATCGAAAATCTCAATACATTACACGTCGCCTTCAGTTGCTCAGTTCATCAACATTCTTTGTACACTATACGGCGTCTTCAGTTCGTCAGTTCGTCAAAATATTTGTATGAGATACGTCGGCTATAGATTCACAAGTTACGAAAATCTAAAGTATTATAAAGTTAATTATACACAAAATTGAAGTACGTGAATTAAGAGTGATTAGTAATAAAGTTATTATAACAGTTTCAGTTTGGCGAGTGTGAAGATCAATGTATAAATGTGATAGTTAACGTGTTTGACAATAAATGTGTAAAACAAATTTCTTCATCAGTGTTATATTTGGATAAAAGATTCCTTTCCGTTTACACAAACCTGTATAGAGATACGTGCTCAAGCCAACAGGATAATAGCTAGCCGGAGGACATTTGAAATAAAATCAAACAAAAGCGAATACTGCCGCAAATTGCTAACACTAGATGGAGCTACAAACCAAACAAATGAATGACGTCACAAGATGGCAACGCGTGAAGTAAACACACATACACAAACATCACAAGCATCAACATTATAACCAATACCGCATCAAATTGGCTCCCATACGTGGGGCAGTTAAAATTATGTAACCAAACAAAACAAAAGCAGCACAATATGAGATCTTCAAGTTCTAATAACTTACGTAAAAACATATTACGTAAGCACTGAAATATCGTCTCAAATTGGCACCACAACGTGGGGCTAACAAATACAAAAACATATTACGTAAGCACTGAACCAAGAATGTTACTACAAATTAAATCATTTAAATTTGTTAAAACTAATCCTTGTTTTATTTTCTAAAATTTTCAGTGTCGCCCTCGTATTTTTGTATAAGCGAGTGGATATAATTTTTATATAAAGGTGATTTTTAAAAACAAAGCTTAGAAATATTCTTAGTAGTATAAAGGCGGGTACATACATTAGGTACAGCAGCTTCTTCGAAATAATATTATATTCAGTAGCAAATGTTACATATCAATGCCAAGTGTGAAAAGTGCATAACCTTAAAGGAATTAAATACAAATCTGACTTGCAAGCATTTTATTTTGTTACACAGAAAACCTTCCTTACCTGTAGCAGGGCGTAAAAATCCTTAGCATTGCTTCCTTCGGAAGGGAAGTAAAGCCGGTGGTCCCGTGTCGTAGATTTACGGCACGTAAAAGTACCTCAAGCCTGATAAAGAGACCTCTGAGCAAAATTACCGGTCTTTCAGGCCCAATATAGAATGGGACGCTAAGGACCACCTAAAGAGCGTCCATAAATAAAATTCAATTTAATTTTATTTACCTGTACCAGCCCTGACCAACATATACATGTTCGACCGACTAACTTCAACATAATACAATAATATCAACACGACCAAGGCGATTGCAGTCCTGCATCGGAAATCTGCTCCCTTGCAAACGTAACTCTGTACAATCCACCTGGGAAAACGCGAACAATTAGCACGTTCACTGACATTATGGTAATAGGTATTTTCTGACTTTTTTTCTTCTCTTTATCACAAAAAGCAACAACGTTACCAGTAGTGTATGCAGAAAATTATTAACGTATATAATGATGTATAGGGGACCATTTTTTAAACAATTTATATGAATTCAAATGATAAGTCTGAATTAATTCTGGATTAAAACATTTAAATAATCGATTTTATATTCACAGATTAAGATGCAACAGTTAGTATTAAAATGATGGGGTATTTTGCGTATTCTAAGCGGTAAATATATTGTGACATTAGAATTAATGACCACCGTGAAGTGTTTTATATAACCGCTTGAGACCACGTTATTTCACTACAAAATAGGGTTTCTGTTATGTTCTAAACTGGGAGATATTGCAGTCATTTGGAAACCACTCAAATTTAGCACCCGAACGAAAATATGCCCCTGATATCTAAACATGGTTGTACCAACGCCATTTTTATTGCATTAATTCAGCATTAGAAATGCTATACAGGATCTGGGTAAAATGCATAATAACAATATAAACTAATCTGAGGTCATCCACATGAGGCCCCTCTGGCACCAAAGTTGCAGATGCTAATAATATTGCTCATATGGTTCACTGTCAGTCTTCTAATTCGGAATCACTTCCGGAAGAAAGCATCAAGTCCTGCGGGAGATGACTCTTGACCCGGGGAACCTCATCAGATCTTCGTCCCAAGGAGAAATAGACTGCCCCAGATACTGAGTGAAGATGCTGAAAAAAAAGTGTGAGCCTGAGAGCGAATGTGTGCAGAGATGGTACAGAGTCCCAGTTCATAATGTATCTGGGTATTTGATATACAAGGTGCGTTCAGTATGAGCCTTAAAACTTTATTTTGAAAGACCTGCAGTGGATTAATTTTGCTTGCGGCTGCATCTCCCCAAATTGGAGAAGCATATGTGAGTAAGGGACGAAGGGCTTGTACAAAAGAGAACTACATGGCATTTGCAAAGAAGACTTAGGGCTGACAATAGTATAAAATTTGCTTAATCTGGAGTAAGCGAGATTTAATTTTGAATTAATGTGAGAGTTCCGGGTCAGTCGACGATACAAATGTACGCCAAGATATTTAACAGTGCCATCAGCACATTTCCAGGATACGGCAACAGTTTGTAAAGTATTAGGGGGGACAATGGAACACGCAATGTGAAAATCATGGTTTCACATTTCTTTTTATTCAAAGAAATCCTCCAGTTGTCAATCCATGATACAGAGCGGTCCCTCAGCGCTCTGGCCGGGAATTGCACGGCAGTCTTGTGCGAAACGTCTGAATGAACTCAAGACCACGGGCTCTTCCACTTATCGGACATGTGGCAGCGGGCTTCAGTCAGCTGTTATTGCTTCTTGTGTATAGACGCGTGTGTATTTGTGTGCTATTGAATTATCGGATTATTACAACCCAGAAATGGTACTCAAATTTTCGCTTTAATAAAGACTTTTTATGTATGACATGTATGTGAAAATCGACTCATGTAGACAGGTGTGTACGCAATTTCACGATAAATTTCTTGGTGTTCCAGTTCCGAGTAGAGAAACAGTTAGATATCTAATGAATAAAGTGAAGAGAACAGGATCATTTAATGTTGTAAGTTGTAAAAAGAAACGAAGGGTTCTAACGGAAGAAAAACTAAAGGGTTATGGCCGGCTCGATCGCCGGTTCTTACTGTGTGTGACTTTTATCTGTGGGGAATTCTCAAAAATAGAGTCTATAGCAATAATCCTCGCACCATAGACGAGCTTAAAAACAATATAAGAACAGAAATTAGGGAAATTACGCAACAAGAACTTATGCGTGTGAATGTAATTTCATCAGAAGGTGCCAAGAATGTTTTTCTGCCGAAGGAACACCACTTTCAACACCGATTGTGAAAAAGGTTAGTACTGATAAAATAAAAAGTAATTATGTTTGTTCTATGGGTATACAGATGTCAATATATCGTAATAATCATCATAAACTCGGTAATAATATGGTATCAGTATGAATAATGAGAATAATAAACAGATACACTGAATATAGCACGCGGAACAACACGCATCGCGATTACCGGCCAGATGGCTGAGGGACCGCTCTTTACTAGAGTATTAAGAGACGGCTGTAATCTATGAGCAGCAATATTTAGCTCGTAGTGAGTGGTAAAACTGCGATATCATCAACGTGCATGGCGATGTTGATATGTGGTAAAGTACGTATGTCACCCTTAGGTGAAGATATTGAACGGCACAGGTGCTAAATTGGAACCTTGGGGCACCCCAGACATGAGTGGCCGCACAGAGGTTAGAGTAGCACCAATCCTTACTTGAAAACTACGACGTGAGAGAAGCTATCAATAATATAATAAAAGCAATCCGGCAACCCAATGCTCTGAAGTTTGTAGAGCAGATCGCGTGCCACGGCTCGATCAAAAGCTTGTTTAAAGTCCAGAAATGTAACCATTTGTTGTTTAACGCCATCTAAAGTGCGGTTTCTGTTGTTGTCACCTTCGGTCATATTGTCCAAGAAATGAAATGTGGCGTAAATATAGCGCTACCAGTTATACGATTAGGAAATATCTCGTTCCCGCCAGCCTAGAAAGGTGCTATTATTTTAACGAAACTATTTTTGCTAGTAATGTTACACTTTTTGTTTAGCAAGGTGGGGTTCGAACCCCTCCCCCCGGCTACGCCTCTGGGCATTACAAATAACACCTCGAGCCTTGCTCGTAAATAACTATAAATCAGAATGTGCAGCATTTCCTGACGTATACGTGTGGTTTTGTATTACGTCATCGCGTTAGTTAAGTCTTTCCGCTTCAATTGCAGGACTGCACTCGCCTTGGCCAGGTTATAAACATATATAACAAAATAAACTACTTATAGACAACAGTCCTGCCATAAAGAAAAGTAGATATTTATGAGAATTTTGGGACCAATAAAACAAAGAAATGGAAACTGGAGATTAGCAAGGAATAATGAATTATAATTTAGAAACAACAAAGAAACTATTATTAGTTCTATAAAATCCCAAAGGCTACATAGTTCGTCTCCACTGAGACTGGAAAAGGAAAGACTGTCAAAGAAATGCTCGAATGAAATCCATATAGAAGACCCAAACACAGATGGAAAGACGACATGATAAACGACTTGGGAGAACTAGGTGTCAACAAATGGAATCCACTTCTCCCAGGACAGAAAGGAATGGCGAAAACTTGAGAAAGCTCAAACATTCCACTGGAAGTTGTAGAGCCTTTCGAACAAGATGCAGGACCAGCAAAGTTTTAAAAATCTGATGTGTTACATTCACACGACTTTCTCTACCCTTTATCGCTTATTAGTGGGTGTACAAATTATGCTTACGAAACTTTAGTTTCCTATCTTCTTCATTTACATCGAGACAAACGTTTGCAGAAATAGCTACATTACACATTTCGTTATAGATACAAAGAGAACAGCGATAGTCAAAAATGTTTAAGAACTGTACGCTATATGCTGACCTTAAAGCACCATACTCTGCACAATAAGCCTTTGAGGCAGTATTTTTAACACTTAAACAATGAGTAATTATATAATATAAAATATAATAATAGTCCGCCTTAAAGCAAATGTGTATGTAATAATATATAAAATGTATGTAACAGTCATTGTATTATATTTATTTTATTATGTACATGTATAATAATGTTATGTAAATGTATTATTTAATTTAGCAATATAGGAGCTGTGAGAATAGAAGCAAGCTGCCTTTCGTAGCAAACAGAATTATAAAGTAGAAGCCGAAAGTTGCTAACAATGAGGTAACCTTGAGACAACAATAAATTAGAAACTTTAATAATGCTACCAATAATTCTTGGAACAATAATGTAATATTTAAAACAGTTTAGAAATATCCAATCAAAAACTAAAAAACAAAGCTTAAGCTAAATAAAGGTATTCTATTGGAGTAGGCTTAGCCAATCAGAGATTTGAAATAGAGGAAATGTACAGATTCAGGCGGCAAAGGCATTTAGATTGCGTACCTGATCGGTACGGTACGTGTTCAATGGGAGACATAAATAGCGGTGAGAATAATATAAATTTACGTGTTAAAAAGTGCAATTAACAATAATCTCACAGCTCTACAGTAGGATACATCAGTGGAGTGTTATTTAATCGTGTGAAAGATTATTAAACAAAGTTAAATACCATTATAATTTGTGCAAGCCTTGTTCTTTAGCCACACCAGTCCTGCTAAGAGATACATGTTTCTACAAATTACTACTGACGCAGCCGAGCATACATATACAATATTTAAATAAACATTAAAATACAAAGTTGATTTTTAAATCAAGGCCACCGGAAAGTTTGTATCGTAAGTGGGGCGAACACTTCAAGAAACATATCTCCCATACGTGGTACAACAACTACAACAATTAACTTTTACAAATTGGTGCCTAAACGTGGTACAACCACAACAATTAACCCACTTCAAGTTTGGCTACCATACGAGGGGCAGCAACTACTTCACCTTTTAGGCTGATGTGTGGGAGGTCGACAAAACTCCAACCCCCCCCCCCCCCGTTATCTATCCATACTCTTTCCATCACATCGCAAGAAACTGAAACTCGACAGGACTTTAAAATAATGCCACCTTCAAATAAGTGTGAACAATTCGAAGCATTAATAACGGATATCTCGAAAATGGCTGATGCCACGAAAAAGGTTGTTTGCTTGAAATTGTGTGTTTCGAAGAGATCTACTTTGTGTGTGTGTGTGTGTGTGTGTGTGAGAGAGAGAGAGTGAGGTACATTTTCGTCTATCGCTCAACGTTTACCAGTTATAGATACAAGATAGATATAGATTTTATTTGTCATGTAAATATATTTAATATGCGGTATTTTAATCAAAATCGTTAGAGCCATTTTTCAGAAAGTAAAAAAATGAAGAATGTTCCCTGTAAACAGTACTTTGGAATGGGGAGATTTTCTAAAAATCTTCGTGTAGTATCTTTGGAATTAAATTAAATTGAGTTTCATTTATGGACGCTCTTTAACTGCTGTGGTCTTCAGCGTCCCATTCTATATTGGTCTTCACGCCGGTAATTTTGCTCAGAGGCCTCTTTATCAGTATTGAGGTTCTTTTACGTGCCCTAAATCTAGACACGGGAGCACCGGCATTACTTCCCTTCCGAAGGAAGCCATGCTGAGGATTTTTACGTCCGAAAAAAATCCATCGTCCTCCGCCGGGTTTGAACCCGCGACCTCGGAAACTACAGGCTGTATCTTTAGAAGGTACTGAAACTTAAATATGAAGTTTGGTATTTATCTGACATTTTCTTTTTGAGTTATGCTCGCAGACACACATACGAGCTCGCCTCGGATATTTTTTCCAAAATGATTTTTTTATTTATTCAGGGGGCCTCAAAATATGTATTTCTGGTGATATCTCGATATCAATTTGGGTGGAATGCAATACCTTGTCTATCTACTATCTACAGTAAGAAAGTAAAAACAGAAAGCTTAGGTACGTGTTCATTATTCTCGCACAATTGGAGGGCTCGTTCATCTGCAGATTGTAAACACAGCCGGGAAGTGTAGCGTTAAGGAATGCGACGCATAATAAAGCACACGGCTAGTAATTTAATCGCTTGACCATTCTCTACTCGTATCTCGTGTCAGCCCGACTTGAACGAGCGTAGGACAGGTTTTGTTTGGCACATTCCGTAAAGCCAGTTGTTGGGAAATCCAACAGGCTTGTCACGCACATATGGCTTTCATTACTGCTAATATCGCGTACAATTTGGGCCGTCCTTGCTTCGGTATTTCAGTTCTAAAACCCTGCAGGATGCCATTGCAAGTATATGTGGTAAGTGACTTAATCTCACGTGTAACTACTGCCATACTGTGGCAGACCAGTTTACAGCCTGCTTGTCAAGGGACATGCAATCAGTTTTATAATGAAAACTGAGGCTATCAAAGAGATTCGAGTCCTGGCTGCACAATGAATGTTTCAAGCCTCATTCAACCTCTTCTTTTTATTGTCACTTTAACTTCAACATATCGACGATGCTTACCACGCGTTTCTCACTTCTCCCAGTAAGTTTGTGCCAGACAAGTGGCTTAGTAGCGTAGTCGCTTTCCTGTACCGTCTATTTTGTTGCTATTGAATTTTGGTGGAAAAAGGATTTTGGGATGGTGGAACACACATAGAAGATAGTGCGCTCCACCCATCTCTAAAACATAACTTTTTGTGACATCAGCCATTTCCGAAGTATCCGTTGTTAGTGGATTGAATTGTTCAATACTTTGTCATTGTTTCAAAGTCAGTCGATTTTCAGCTGTTTCTCGCGATGCCATGGAAAGAGCGTGGAACTTTAAGGCCAGCATATACCTCATCTAAGAGTGCAATTCTAACTCATTGAGTAGGTACTCTTCAGAGTATCCGAGACCGCTTTACTGACTTAACATTGATCCATGATATCCAAAGTCTTTATAACCAAATTACTACAAATAACCAAGAAGTTATATTCTTCTGGATTCCCTCCCACTGTGGAATATCAAGAAATGAGGAAGCAGTTAGGGAAGCCAAAGATACCTCCAGTGGAAGAATTGACAGTGCCCAAAGTTATTTTTTTAGCAGACCAACTGTCAAATGGAAGCAGGACTGGACCATTAAAACATGAAGCAAACTCCACATAGTTAGGTAAGACTCCACCAAACCCTGCACATTGCAGACTCTAAAAGAAAAGACCAACTTATCACATCACGTTTACGAATAGGCCATTCAGCCTAACCCATTCCTTCTTACTCACCAATGAAAATGCTCCTCACTGCGAGACCTGCAATTGCCATATCAACATCGAACACCTCATCACTAAATGCAGAAGTTATACCATGGAGTGAAGAAGACATAACATCCCTGAAGATACCTTTAAACAACCCTACTCATTTAAAAAACATATTTTTTTTCTTTGCAAGACATCAAGCTGTATAATAGGTAATACGGTTATACTGTTCTAGCTGTGTTCATGACTTAATAATGTAAAATACGAGGGCTGATCAATAAAGACTGAGACCGATTTTTTTCCGTAGTTTACTTGATAGTTTTATGTCTCTACCACGAATACTTGAAAAGAGCAGCACTCTCGTAACGGCAGGTTGGTAGTAATGCTGTATATTGTTGACCCTACTTGAATTTCGCATACCACAAAATGGAGGTGACACGAGAGGAGCAATACAGCGCAATAAAGTTTTATTTTCGTTTAAATCATACAGCCTTGAAGCTTTCGAAAAGCTGAAGCAAGCATACGGTGAAGATGCACTACCTCGTGCAACGGTGTTTAGGTGGTTCAAGGACTTCAAAGAAGGGCGAGTCCTCTGTGCTAAGCAAGGTGGGCCTGGTGTTTCGGAATGGAATGATTTACCAGCATGCAGTTCTCCCCCCTCACACTACTGTTACACGCCAGTCAGTATTGGCTACACTGAGGAAGCACATTACAAGGAAACGTCCAGAACATCATCGGAATGGGTGACGACTTCATCACGACAACGCGCGGCCTCACGTCGCAAATCAAGTCCAGGAATTTTTGGCTAAATTCAACATTACCTGTGTGCCGCATCCGCCTTAAAGCCCCGGTCTTACCCCCTGTGATTTCTTTTTATTCCCATTACTAAAGGCAAAGCTCCGGGGCATTCGATTTGAGAGCACTGAAGTAGTGCTAAAGAAAAGTGAGGCGATTTTCAAAGACCTGACAAAGAATGGCCTGCAACATGCGTTCGAGGACTGGCAGAGACGCTATAAAAAGGGGATTCAGTTAGGAAGGGACTACTTTGAAAGAGATCATGTCAATATTGAAATGGAGTAATAAATATCTGTGAAAAAAATCAGTCTCAGTCTTTAATGATCAGCCCTTGTATGTTGTTTGTAACAATGTATTACAATTATTATATTATTTAATCATTGTAAAGTATACAATGCATTATTATTGTACTCGTATATATGGATATAAGTCGCAATATGACCTAGTAGCCAAAGCGACTGTAAAGAACAACTGAAACATTTGACTATCGCTGTTCCCTTTGTATCTATAACGAAATGTGTAATGTAGCTATTTCCGGAAACGTTTATCTCGATTAAAATGACGAAGATAGGAAAATAAACTTTCGTATGAATAATTTGTAAACTCACTAATAAACGATAAAGGGTAGAGAAAGTCAGGTGAATGTAACACATCAGATATTTTTATTTCATGTGTACTGTGGGTGGAACTTTGGCTCGTGATCTTGAATATCGAATCTGTTATATACCTAGCAACTGAGGGAAACCACGGAGAGAAAATCTGATGTATTACACTCACATGACTTTCTCTACTCTTGTACAAACTATTTTTACAAATTCTTATTCTCCATCTATTTCATAATAATCGAGATAAACATTTGCAGAAACGATCTTTTGACATGCAAAGAGAATTACATTTTACACATAGCGACCAGCTCTAAAAATATTTGACTATCGCTTAAGGCGTACTATGTTCCACTTGTTTTGTAACTGCAAGGGCAATATAGAAATACAGTAGTCTTTAAGCATAGACATATCTCTTAATAGCTGATTGCTAGGTGCAGCACCATTCTCTTTGCCACAGATTAATGCTCTTTGCATATCTAAGACAAAAATGAATAACGAATTCTCATTTGAGAAAATAAGCATTGAAAAAAATTAAGGGAATAAAAGCAATATCTCGAAAATGGTTCACTCAAAAAAAATGTATATAACATAAGTTGTATATTTTAACGCGATCTACATTTTTTGTGCAGTAAAATTTTGTCTATCTCTTATGGTTTACCAGTTATGCAAAAGTCGTTCACAATGAAGAATACTTTTGGAGACATTCCCAGAAAATTAGAGATATACATTTCATTTGTCATGAAAATATCTTAAACATATAATATTTTAATCCAAATCGTTAGAGCCATTTTTGAGAAAATTAAAATTTTCGAAAAATGTTCCATGTAAAGGGTAATCTGGGGTGGGGGGATTTTCTTGAAAACCTTCGTGTCGCATCTCTAAAAGATACTGAACCTAAATACCAAGTTTGGTGTTTATCCGACTGTTCGTTTCTGAGTTATGCTGTTCACAGACACACACACACACACACACACGGACATGTTTCCAAAAATGCTTTTTTTGGATTCAGGGGGTCTCAAAACATGTATTTCCGGTGAAATCTCAGTATCGAATTTTTGGGTGGAATACAATACTTCCCCTACTTACTGTACGTAGTAGAGAAAGTAAAAAGGAAAGAAAAAGTCACACTGTCCGGTACACCGCCTGAGCCATCTCGCTCGGTTTCCCAACTTGGTGCCTACAGACGGCTGTTGTGAAACAACAATTAACAACATACAAATTAACCCTAATAGAGGTTAACTATAAAGTCCGGAAATTAAAAGCGTTTGCAACTTTGTAAGTCGCCTTTGATATCTCTGGTATTTGAGATCGCCTTGAAGGTTTGCCGTCATACTTGAGTCAGAAGAAAATCTGCCATGGTAACTCAAACAGTAGAACATCTGTACTGAGAGGGGGAAATGTGTGGCTCGAGTCTTCAAACTGGGGATGAATTTCTAAAGTCTGATTCCAGTTTCCAAATTAGCGCCTACACAAGGCTAGCGTGAAAGAACAATTATAATTGTCAAAACAAGATATACTGTGCTTTCAGGATTATTCTGATATAGATTTGTCATTTGGCAAACATTATTCTGAGAATAATGAACCAACGCTTGAACTGGAAGGCGCAGTTCGGCTTCTGAAAGGAAAGAGAGAAAAGATGTTCAACTGGACTGCTACGAAAATTGGCGGTGAACGTTACGAACTGGTAAGGAATACGGTTGATCTGGGAACACTCAGAAGAACTAAAACAGCAGTACGAATCTTCTCCATAGGAACTGCGATGATGCAAAGAAGAAAAGTCTGATGTGGGCATTCACACGACTTTAAAATCCATAACAAATTCACAAACATCCGCTATACACAGAGCTTTCGTTTGGACACGTGGCTGTGTTACAGGAATCGCTGTTTCTAACCGGTTCTGTTCCCCCTCCACTTCGTGCGACGGCTAATCAGTTGACGTGGAGTCTGTGCTGTACAGAGGTTGAAAACACCAGTTGCTGCTAAACACATTTTATTACTTAGGTGCTCAGCGTAGCGCAGATATTACCTACACTAGACACACACTCAGAACACAACGAATCTGCACTCGGCACTGTTTACTTTTTAACTTCGTAACTTTTTGACTGAATGAATTGAACTGTTCAACCGGACGCTAATCAGCCCCTTAAATAGGCCCTCATACAAAACGGGATGTTCTAGAAGGGGAAGCTACTGGAAACCGCTGAAAGGAATCTTCTGGAGCAGTAAAAAGCAGTAAAAACTACTGGGAAGCGACACATAATGGGTTCGTTGCATGTCTATTGTTCTGAAGGCCAGTCGGGACCCCACCCAGGTGCGCTTATCGCGGCCCGCAGGTGGCTTCGCGCGCGCGTTCACACTACGTTGTGAGGAAACGTGACTTAATATTATATGTGTGAGTGCTGTTATGATACCAAAACGTCCGTATAATTTAGCACACAGAATCATCATGCGTGATTCCTATGTGACGACAAACTCTTGTAGAGAAGTGAGATGGCGATTTATAGACAGATTCCCTGCTGTTCATTTGTCTCAAAGAGAAATGGTTCATAATCTTATGGATAGATTTAGAGAAACGCAAGGACCTATTCTTGATAAAATAAAAACGAAAATATATCATCGTGCTCTTACAGAGAAAAAGCTTCATGGCATAGGAGTAAAATAAATCTGAGTAAGCTTGCATATGAATCATTTTAATAATTGCTCTATTGGTTAGCATTTTTTTTTTCGAAGCATAGTTTTAATTACATGGGAATGAAGAATTAATGAGTTAACAAAAAATTTTTTAAAAGGTGTTAGAGATGTGTGAGCAACATTTCCAACATCCTCTATGACGAAGGTATGTGCTTATTGTAAATGTAATTTGCATGAGAAATCTATGGGCTTGAATTTAAGGGATTATGAATATGCGACTTCGCCAGCAAACAGCGTGATTGCTGTTGGTGGCAAGAACATTCTAGTCAGGCCGGACAGGCGTCCACACCAAGGTTCTGTATTTCACCACTTTATATATAAACTGATGAGATACATTCACATGACTTTCTTTGCCCTCTATCGTTTATTAGTGGGTATACAAACTATTCTTACTAAAGCTTATTTTTCTATCTAATACATTTTAATCCAAATAAACCTTTACAGAAATAGCTACACTACACATTTCGTTATAGATACAAAGGGAACAGCGATAGTCAAATGTTTAACAACTGGACGCTATATGCTGGCCTTAAAATTCCATATTGTTTCCATGACATCGCGAGAAACAACTGAATGTTGACATGACTTTAAGAGAATGACCAAGAAATGAACAATTTGAACCATTAATAACGATATTCAGAACTGAAATACATTCTCAAATTTTCTGGCGTAAACAATTTCCTATTATCAGTAACACGTTCTTGTATGAAGAAAAGGTTCTTTCGACGGAACATGACGTCATTAGAGCGTAGAACATAAATGCCAGTGCAGCAGGTTCTAGAGGTAGTTAGTTCTCCTGTATACTTTTCTCCCTGCAATACTAAATTGATGATTTTCATATCTTCAAAACCAGGATTTCGTTGGAGAATCTTCTGCAACTTCGAAGAAATGCAACTCCCACTGGTCCAGGTATTTCTTTACTGGAAACATTGCCAATGATATCTAGAGCATCTTTCAGTGGCAAAGTTGTACTTTCCAACCGGAGAATAGCTTCTCTATGCAACAAAAATGTGTCTTAATGTATGCAAGGGAAGCGGCAAGAGTGGGGCACTCGAGTGATTTCTTAGCCTTGGCAATGCAGGAAGCTTCTGTTTCATCCAATTCATACCGACCTTCGTAGCCATGGTCGCTGGAGCATGTATCTTAGGCGGTCCGCCAACCTGAGGGTCGCGGGTTCGAGTCCCGCCATGGGCATGGGTGCTTATGTGTATTGTATGTGTAATAAGCGGTAAAGTAAACAGTAAAACACAGTAATCATAAACTGGGTAAACAAGGTAGCTTAAGAAGAGAGAAAAAAAGACACCCGATAGTTGCTGATTTTTGCCGGCCCTCGTAGCCGTGGTAGCTGGAGTGTGTGGCTTCGGCGCTCCGCCAAGCTGAGGGTTGCGGGTTCGAGTCCTGCCATGGGCATGGGTGTGTGTGTAATTGCGGTAATAAGCGGCAATGAAAAACCGTAAAAACACAGTTCGAAAGCAAGAAAAAAAATCATTGACGACAATTTTTAACGTCTTTTAAGTGCTCGGCATAGTATGTGGCAGCAGACGCCAAGTACACTCCACCTGACCTTCTATCAGCTGCATCCAGGTGTCACCACGTCACATGTGCTGCGTTTAACTGTAATAACTTGAACTATCTACTGGCTGTAAGTGGTGGAAATAATTTTACAATGAGTTTCAATTTGAAAATAACATTCTTCACATCCAGGTGTCACCACGTCACATGTGCTGCGTTTAACTGTAATAACTTGAACTATCTACTGGCTGTAAGTGGTGGAAATAATTTTACAATGAGTTTCAATTTGAAAATAACATTCTTCATTTCGAAAAAGGAAAAACAACTATTTAGGTTATTTTAGGTGTCAACCACTCATTTAGTTTTTTTAGGTGTAATGAAATTCGCATATTCTGCTCCAGGAAGTGTGAAACGAATATATATATATATATATATATATATATTGAAATGTGTTAATTAAATAGCGAGGAAAAATATAGGTTAAAACCTAAAAATCCGGGCCCTAGTCATGAGTATAACAGCGATGTTTATTTCCAGCTCTACTGTCCATTCCAAACCAGAGTGCCTTTCACTGAAAACAAACTCTTTGTATTATCCGCGCGAAAGTAGTTCGCAATCCCCGCCCTTCCCACGTGCTTGTTGAACACTGTTTTAATCTATAAAAACGCGCTCTGTGTGAGAATCATAGTTCAAAAAGCAACCAGAGGTAACAATCGATTTTATAAGTATGCGGTAATCAACGCTTTATTTGCGTTAATCACAATCCTCGGGCAAAAGTGCAACACCCAAATCCGAATCCTCCGAAGATGACTCAGCTGCCATATCGGAATCAGAACTACTCTCCAAAATAATGACAAGCTTATCCACAATTCCACAGCACTGTCGCACTTAAAACAAGTTCCCACATTTTATCCTCCTCTATGTTCTATTATCTCTGTTTATATTCCGTGCTCGCTTTCGTTACGCTTCTCACTGAAACGCCTGTAAAATCCGATATTAGTTTCGTAATATGCACTAATGCAAGTGTCGGGTATTTTTCTAATAGTGAGTTGAATATATGAACTATTGTTTGTTTTTCGCCACTTTCTAACTGTTTCCCTCTTTTGTGTTTGAACAGTTTATTCGCACTACACGCACCTTCCTCTGCCATGTGAACTCAAATGCCAACTCACTAAGTCAAAGATTTGATCTGAGCTGAGCATATGTGTGCCTGCGTATTATGAATGACCGTTCGCTTATCATATTTCCTGTGTTACGCAAAGTGTTTATTCGGTACTCAGATAGCACCTCTGGGAATTCATTGCTGCATTTCTTGTGTATGTAAGAGAGTGGCAGTCATGCATGCAGTTGGTATTAACAAGCAAGATACTCTCGGCGTTATTGCAAAAGCAGACGAAAATCATATTTTGTAATCTCTTAACAGCTAGTATATATCCATTACCTTTAACGATGAGTTCTTATGATAACCGTAATAAAATGTGCAGTTTTATAGCTTTCCTGCTCTAATACTTCATATCCAATACATGTATTAAGGAACTATTTATGTTGGCGTAAGAGCGTGTTCTTGGACTCGTGACACGTAGAAGCACGTGCTTCTGTTTACATCAGAGGGAACTCTGGTTTGAATGGACAGCAGGAACGAAAAGCGACCTATACACGAGGAAAGTAGGCTTCGAGAGTTCTTTTCCTTGATAGTTACATCACTGCAAAGTGTTACTCTCTACATCAGAGAGAACGTAAACGTAACTACCCGTGCAAGTCATTTTATTCAAATAAATGTGTTTACTCCATGCAAATATGACAATTGTTCTCCTTGACTAAACTCTGATAAACCTTATTTGTACAGTGTAGATATAACAGATTTCCCTCTTAAACAACCTCATGTGTCACACACACGTGACTTTCCCTACCCATTACAGCTTCACATAATCCCTTATATATTACATTATTTAGTATTCATATGAAAGTAATTCTTTCATCCGCGTTACGTAACTCGTATATATTTTCTTTCTCTACCACGTATACATAGTAGGTAGATTAGGTACTGCATTCCACTAAACATTTTGATAGAGTTTTCACCGGAAATGTGTGTTTTGAAGTCCCCTCAATCCAAGAAAAGCATATTCAGAAAAACGTCCGTGTGTGTGTGTGTGTGTGTGTGTGTGTGTGTGTGTGTGTCTGTGAACGGCCTAACTCAAAAACGAATAAATACCACACGGTATTTAGGTTCAATAACTTCCAAACATGCGATTTTAAAGAAAATCCCCCCACCCCAAACTACCCTTTACATGGAACATTTTTCAAAATGTTTGATTTCCTATAAAATGACTAACGATTTTGATTAAAATACCATATATTAAAGATATTTACATCACAAAAAAAATGTATATTTTGAATTTTCTAGGAATGACCTGTGAAGTCCTGTTTATTCAGAGGGAATTTTGTATAATATTGTAGAGCTAGTAAAAGCTAAGTGATTTGCGGAAACGTACTACACAAAAGATGTAGATCTTTTTAAACACGCCATGTATTACAAATAACGTTTTATTTTTTTTTTTTTTTGTGGCGCAAGCCATTTCTGAGATATTTCTTATTAATAGTTCGAATTGTTCAACACTTAGGCTTCCTTCCAAGTCCTGTCTGTCTATTTTCAGTTGTTTCTCGCGATGTCATGGAAACAGTATGGAAATTTAAGGCCAGCATATAGCGTGCAGTTGTTAAACATTTGACTATCGCTGTTCAAATGAAATTCAGTCAAATTGTATATTGGGCGTGAAAGACTGGTAATTTTGCCTCTTTATCAGGCTTGAGGTTCTTTTACGTGCCGTAAATCTACGACACGGGGCTACCAGCTTTACTTCCCTTCCGAAGGAAGCTATGCTAAGCATTTTTACGCCCGAAAAAATCCATCGCCATCCGTCGGGTTTGAACCCGCGACCTCGGGAACTAGAGGCTAGCCTGGTAACCACTAAACCACGGAGGTCGACCTCACTGTTCCCATTGTATCTATAACGAAATGTGTAATGTAGGTATTTCTGCAAACGTTTATTTCGATTAAAATGAAACAGAAAGATAAGCTTCAGTAAGAATAGTTTTATACCCACTTAAGACGACTGACAATAGAGAAAGTCATGTAAATGTAACACATTGGATTTTTTGATAACCATTATTTCCAGACACCCACCCAAATTTGGTTACCATTGATTCAGTGGTTACTGCGTAAACAGAATTTAAAGTAGTGTCATGTGTTAACTTTCTTAGCATCCTGACATCCCAGTGCACTTTTAATATACTGACATGAGAAATAAAATGTATATCATAAATGTTCACTGGATACTCTGTGAGCTTCCCATTAGTTTCACAACTCCTAGGTTACTATTCTTTTTACTTTCTCTACTACGTATAGTAAGTAGGGGAAGTATTGTATTCCACTAAAAAATTCGATACCGAGATTTCACCGGAAATACATGTTTTGAGATCCCCTTAATAAAAAAAAAAGCATTTTTGGAAACATGTCCGTGTGTGTGTCTGTCTGTGAACAGCATAACTCAGAAAGGAACAGTCAGATAAACACCAAACTTGGTATTTAGGTTCAGTATCTTCCAGGGATGCGACACGAAGGTTTTCAAGAAAATCACCCCACCCCAAGATACCCTTTACATGGAAGATTTTTCGAAAATTTTAATTTTCTCAAAAACGGCTCTAACGATTTTGATTAAAATATCATATGTTTAAGATACTTCCATGACAAATAAAACGTATATCTTGAATTTTCTGGGAATGTCTCCAAAAGTGTTCTTCATTGTGAACGACTTTTGCATAACCGGTAAACCATAAGAGATAGAGAAAATTTTACTACACAAAAAATGTACATCGCGTTAAAATACACAATTCATGTCATATACATTTTTTTTGTTGAGTGAACCATTTTCGAGATATTGCTTGTTAATCTCTTAAATTTTTCAATACTTATTTTCTTAAATGGGAATTCGTTATTCATTTTTTTTTTGTCTTGGATATGCAAAGAGTATTAATCTGTGGGAAAGGGAATAGTGCTGCACCTAGCAACCAGCTATTAAGAGATATGTATGTGCTTAAAGGCTACTGTATTTCTATATTGCCCTTGTAAGTATATATTCCCCTTACATCTACAAGAAAATTAGCAATAAGATAGAGTCTGCAAATGTTTATCTCGATTAACACGAAGCATATGGAGAATAAGCGTTTGTAAAAAGAGTTTGTACAAGAGTAGAGAAAGTCATGTGAGTGTAACACATCAGACATTTTTTTTGTCCTGGTAATGCAAAGAGAATGGAATACTCCACATAGCAACCAGCTCTTAAAATATTTGACTATCGCTTAAAGCCTACCAATTCCCCTTGCATCTACAAGAAAATTAGCAATAAGATTAACATGTTGATTACATGAAGCATATGGAGAATAAGCGATTGTAAAAATAGTTTGTACAAGAGTAGAGAAAGTCATGTGAGTGTATCACATCAGATTTTTAAACTTTATTTTATTCAGGGGCCTCAAAACATGTATTTCCGATACCGAATATTTGGTTAGAATGCAACAGCTTGTGTGGTACAGAAAGTAAAAATCGTCGCTATCAGTTTCTGACGTAACACAATCTCCGGCATTTAAACGCTGTGAGATAATTTTCATCCTGGGTACTACATTGCAACGGAAGAGTACTAGCTACAAGCTAGATAAGGGAATGTCTGTATTTGCACATACTTAAGACCTATCAATGAACATGCTTTACAAAGTAAGACCAAAGTGTTTATTTCGCAACGATGACTACAGCGCTTTAAGGCATCACTTCGGTGCTCTGAGAGAAATCTGAAGAAAGCGCAACGGTATTATTAAATGCCCCTCCCTTTCTTTGTAAGGCCGCACCCGTCAATTCCTCTCGACAACCGCACCCGTCAATTCCTCTCGACAAGTTCTCATTGAGTCCTTTTACGTGTTGTTTGCACTGCCGTCTATGGATGATATTCTGAACATACTGCGTGCCTGCTCAAAACATTTGTCCTTTAAACTAACCTTTTTATGGATTTATTTTTAATTTCTCAAAAACAGCTCCAACGATTTTGATTAAAATACCATATATTAAAGGTATTTACCTGACAAATAAAATGTATATCTTGAATTTTCTGGGAATTAAGGCAGTATTTTAATACCTGAATAACTTCAATTGTATTTTTTATAATAATTAATTTCAATAACAGCCCACCTTGAAACAATATGTATGTAATAATTATTTTAAATGTATGTAAGTCATTGCATATGCTTACTATTATTGTAAACATGTTTAATAATGTTGTGTGAATACATTACATACTTTAAGAATGCAAGAGCTGTGAGAATAATAAGTTTTAAGTTGCTAACAATGAGGCAATAATGAGGTAACCTTGTAGCAATAATGAGTTTGAGAGTTTGAAAGTTACTAGACATGATTAGAGCAATGATAATGTAATTTCAGTAACAGTTTAAAATTAGCCAATCAACAGCAAAGAAAAGCTTTAAGTAAAATGCAGATATTTTATTGGACTAGAATTAGCCAATCAGAGATTTGAAATACCAAAGCTTACAGGTTTAACGCTTGAAACATGTTCAGTTGGTGGCAAACCTTGGTAGTGACCAGATGGAAGATGTGTTCTCTACAGAAATATTACGTGTGAATCGTAAAATATATCTACGTGTTTAAGTGAAAGTATTAAAGAATCTCACAGCTCTTAAAAAGTGTAGCGCTTTATTAAAATGTGCAAAGGATAAAATAAAAAGCAGTGAATTTAAAAACTTAAAATTCGTGTATGTCTACAATTATTGCCGTACCGCACCTTGCCTAAGAAATACATGACTCTACAAATATTACTGACGCAGCCGAAGCAAATTCAAACATAAATAACTATTACGTAATCAACAACTTCAAACCGACGCCTAAAGCGTGTTGCAAACTTCTTAAACAAAATAACTCCAAGAACAAAAACTACTTCAAATTGGCTTCCCAAACAAGCTAAATAACTATTACGTAACAACACTACTTCAAGTAGGCTTTCCAAACGTGGGGCATACTACTTCAGAATAACCTGTAAAGTCCTGTTCATTCGGAAGGAATTTTGTATAACCTTGTCAACTGGTTAAACAATAGGCGTAATCACATCCCTTTAAAACACGATTTATTTCAAGTAATTCTTGTAGCATCAGCCATTTCCAAGATATCCCTAATTAACGGTTCGAATTGTTTAATACTTTGTTATTCTTTACGAGTCCCATCGATTTTCAGTTGTTTTTCGCGATGCCATGGAAACAGTATGGAAATTTAAGGCCAGCATATAGCGTCCAGTTGTTAAACATTTGAATATCGCTGTTCTCTTCGTATCTATAACGAAATGTGTAATGTAGCTGTTTCCGGAAATAGCTATCTCCCTTATAATGAAGTAGATAGAAAAATAAGCTTTCCTAAGAATAATTTGCATACTCGTTAATCAGCAATAGAGGGTAGAGAAAATCAAGTGAACGTAATACATAAGAATTTTTGTTATTAATTTACTTCCTCTATTTCCACGTGTACCAAAAGCAGGCACACATCAAAACTTGGATATGAGAAATACTAGTTTTGAGAGTTTCGCGATCCCAAAGCTTCTGATGTGCTACAATCACACTACATGCCCTACTCATTATCATGTCTTTCCTATCCTATAACTTATTCATATAAATGTTTACTCCTCTACTCTCTTCATTTAGGCAGAAATTCAATACACGTTTTGAAGCGGGTATACAAGGACATAATATATGAGGTTGATAAGACAGTTTTGTACACGCCTGCCTTGATATCACAAATCCTTTACATGACTTTAGAAGAAACAAAAGAACAGCACTTAAAGAAATGTATCTGAAATTTGGTAAAAAAACTTACGTTACTATCACATTACTTATCTTATCCATTCTTCAAAGATCTATTATTAGGAGAGCTTATTCTTCTATCTACTTTAAGGTTATGCAAGATAAACATTTGCAGATTTCCTTCTGGCATAATGGGAATAGGGGAATATGGTAGGCTTTAAGCGACAGTCAAATCTTTAAAGAGCTGGTCGCTATGTGATGATTCTGAAATTCCGTTCCCTTTGCATGACCAGGGAGAAAATAAATAGCGACTTTCCACTTGGGGAAAGTATTTGAGAATTTAAACCAATAACAAAGAATATCTCGGAAATGATTAACGCCACAAAAAACGTTATTGGCCATAAATTGCATGCTCTAACGAGATGTACATTTTTTGTGTAGTAAGATTTTGTCTGTCCCTTACGTTTACTAGTTATACAAAATTAATTCACAATGAAGAGCACTTCACAGGTTATTCACAGAATATTCAAAATGTCCATTTCATTTGTCATGTAAATATGTTAAACACATGATATTTTAATCAAATCAGACTCATTTCTGAGAAAATAAAAATTTTCAAAAAGTTCCATGTAAAGGGTAGTTTGGAGTGTGGGGATTTTCTTGAAAATGCTCGTGTCTCATCTTTGGAAGATAATGAATTTAAACGCCAAGTTTGGTATTTATAGGACTTTTGGTTTTTGAGTTATGTTGTTTGCAGACACACATGAATCTCTTTCTAAAAAGGTATTTTTGGAGGAGGGAGATACAGGGGGCCTCAAAACATGTACTTTCGGTGAAATCTCGACATCGAATTTTTGGGTGGAATACAATACTTACTTTAAGTACGCATTAGAGAAAGCAAAATGTGAAAAAAAAAATTTTTTATTTTTTTTTAATTTTATCTCACTTATAACTTCTACTTTCAAGCCATAGAGTTGGTTTTTTAATTTAAAAAATTTTAAACCCACAAATGGCTATTTAATTGGTCTTTTACCACTTAGGTAAAGCACCCCATTAAACTTTTAACTCCATTTTTCTCACTTCCTTACTTTTCATAAGAACATCAGAGTCGGGTAAATTTCTGTAATAGGATTTTGTGAAATAATAGAGTAATTGACCCACGCTTAATATTCGACTGTGACGAAGCACGGTTCCATTTATATGGAGATGTTTCGTCGCGAAATATTATATATTGGAGTGCAGAGAAACCCGATTTTACACACGAGATTCGCTTGCATGACAAAATTTGTGTCAGTAAATACATTCAGAATAACACACACACCCACGCACGCGCACGCACGCACACAGGATGTAAATAACACCCGGACCTAAATCCACTGGACTTTTATTTGTGGGGGCATTTGAAACCTCTTGTGTTTGAACCCCAGTACCAGATGTTCAGAGTCTCCGTACCCATATTATGCAACGCTGCGAAACCATACGCAATACTCCAGGGATACATCAGCACATCCGGGATTCACTACGACGGCGGGTTGATGCATGTACTGATAGACCACGAGAAGAAGGCAAGCGAGAGGAATGTGTAACATCAACACTTTCCTGCGTCCGTATCATATTTACGCTCGCCGTGTGGATACGACAAGCATGTTAGGAGGTTATAAACTACTACACAGTACACAGTGTTAAGTACTCACCCATGGCTAGAAGTCCAGCAGCGGTCGTGCAAGATCCAAGTCTGAGAAATCCTCATTTTCGCTGCTGTCGCTGCCGCTCTCCGAATCTTCATTGCTAGACTCCAGGCCTCCAACTGATATAATAAAATTGTCTATTGCATCGTCCACCAGACCATCCTTTTGCCTGAACCCACCCTCGAGTTTTTTAACGTGCCTGACATAGCCCACCCAATCAGCTGATGTAATAGAGTTCACTGCACTTTCACACACTTGCTGTAGATTTCTTAAAGATAGATCTCCAGTTACATTACGCTCTCTTACATGTCGCTTTATTGCTGTCCATGCCAGTTCTATAGCGTTCAGCTCGCACATATAAGGAGGTAACCTAAGAACTGTATGTCCACGCCTTTCTATTACTTTGTCGATATGGTATACTTTATCTTTTGGCTTATGCATTTGAATTAAATCAATCAAGTCGCCCTTCCGCATTGCAGCAGAACATGGAATATTGGCGTTCTCCAACCACTGTATCATTTCCTGCTTTACAGCGTACTTTGATGGAGGCTTATTTGCTTGTACGCTGTGGTATGAAGCATTATCAAGCACGATGACGCTGTTGGAAGGTATATTAGGTAAAAGTTTCTCCTCCAACCATTTCTGGAAATCTACTCCATTCATTTGACCATGATAATCCCCGCAAGCAAGTCCAGCTTTGAATATGAGAGAGGCTCCGGGTATGAAACCTTCATTACTGCCTGCATTTACAAGAATCAGGCGGTTCGAAGAGCTGGTGTTTGTCGTTATGCCATAGACATCATCACTCTGCCAGCATTTTCCAAACGTCAAGTTATTGTCTACCCAGGACTCATCAATGTAAATGATATTTCTCCCAGCATTTCTATATCCATGTGTTGTTCTTAGATATCTAGCTCTCCAAATAACTATGTCTGGACGTTCAATAAGTAATTTTCTCTTGCTTCCACATCGTTTCCATTTGTAGCCCATACTGCGCAACAGCTTCCGTAGAGTTTCTCTTCCCCATGGAAAATGTACAGTTTCTCTAATTGCTACAAGTAATTTGGGAACAGTAGGCACTGTTTTTCCAACCAAATAAAAATCTCGAATTAAGTTTTTAATTACTGTTCTATCAAAGTCATCACAGTGAAATTTAAATTCCTCGGCACACGGCCTCTTTTTCCCCGGAGTATGCAATAGTTTTTCACCAGCTCTAACACTTTCTCTCCTTATTCTTGATACAATGCGTTCCGATATCCCACAATAATTTGCCACGCGTGAATTACTTTGTGAAATTACACATGTCAATTGTCCTGATTTTGCTTCTTCGTCACATACTTCAATCACTTTTCTTATTACTTCCCTTGATTCACTGTGGATAGTTTGTCCCTTCTTTCGAATTCCAGCCATATGTAAATAATAAAGAAAGAATAAAAGTAACAAAAATGATATAAGTTGTAGTATTATAGTATATACCGTAACGCGTGTTACCAGCAAGAGCCAATGCGTTAACACCTATTACGGCGGTTGCTGTTCTACTATTATTAGTTTCAAATGGGAAGAGTTCTGCTCTGCAGCGAATGAGGTGCATTTGCGTGCTCAGCGTTGCCGCCTCGTTACCCCCACTCTTTTCATATTTCTCGCTCACTCACACATCGGCCTAGCGCTAGAATGGTCGACGTAAAGCAACCCAAACGCTTAGCTTACGGCGAATGCAATATGACAACATAGCGGAACTCCGAATGGTTGCCGCTCTGGCCGCGCTCAAGGACAAACATCATCCCATTTGAAAACCACATTAGTATCAAATCTGGCAGCATGGGTGGTTCATTTGCACACATAAACACATTTCGTGGTAAACGTAGTAAACAATCGACAGTACGTGATAGACAGTTGCAGAACCCCGCTCGCCTTCTTCTCGTTGTACAACATATCAATGCTCACGGAGGGCATATTGAACAAGTGAGAAAGAGTTGCATGTGGTATGCTGGTACGTTCTATTCTTGTGTGTTTCCCACGATAAATAAGTTGGAGAAAATGAGTTGTAACAAGGTAACAAAGCGTTTACAGATCCATGTTCATATAACATAATTTCTTCGTCTACGTTTGAGAAATGTGTCCTGCAATTTGTGCCGTACATTTTTGTTACATCCTGCATATATAATATAGAACAAATGCAGAGAGGTGCACAAGTGACACAACAATTTTGAACAGCTGACCACGTTGAATGTCAGTCTGGATTTTCCCAACAAGACTTTGCTACTGCTCATATAGCTGATTAGTTATTAAATTTAATACGAAAAACTTTGAAAATAGGGTAATTAGTAAAGAATTATGGCCCTCGCTATCACCTGATTTAAGTGTATGAGAGTTTTGTCTATGGGGGAACTTGAAAAACGAGATGTGCAACAAACCCCATACACTGCAAGAACTAAAAGAAAACATCAGGCAAGAAATTCATTCAATTTCTGATATTGAACTGTCGAGTGTGAAAGCACATTTCCTGGTAAGATGCCAGAAATGTGTGATAGAGATGGACAATATTTCCAACATCTCTTATGATAAGGTACGTGCTTATTATCATTGTAATTGTAACTACAGTTGCGGGGATACTATAGCTGTTTCGGCGGGAGTCCGAGCTGCGGCGGCTGGCGCGCGAGTAACCGTACCGAAGCCACAATGTGAAGGAAAACCACTGTATTATAATTCAGTAACGAGCTAACGTTTTATCGATAAAATAGTACCCTCGCAAGAATATATAAACGACCATGATGGGTCGATATCCAGCGCATGCATCAAACCTTATTGGTCAGTATAAAATATGCAGCGTGTGAATGGAATAGAGCATGTAAACCTAAGTTAAGGGGATTTCCTTGAAAATCTTCCCTTGGAATTCTTAAAGTGTCTGACTAAACTATGAAATTTCCTTATCACACTTTTGGTTTCATCACCCACCACAGATGAAGTAATCAAATAAAGAGAAGGTGATTTCTCGCGAAAATGACCTAGACTCCTTTAGATGATCTCTATGCCCTTTAAGTTGATGCCCACAGCAGGTATGACTCAGAATATTATGAGGCTATTAAACCCTGCGCCAGTAAAAAGGTCGTTCCTGTATAAAAGCAGTAATAAAGGTTGCCTGGAGTAAGGTCAAAGCCTTGGTTCTATTTCTGGTACACTTAGAAACAGAAAGACCGGTCCAAGACCCCCCCCCCCAGATCACAATAGTGTTTTATCTTCCATAATGTTTCTACATTTATCTAACCAATATTAGTTTCTACCCAGTCCTTATCACATCTACCTCTCACTTAAAACAAATCCGAAGAAACAAGCATGGACCAATAAGCGATGTTATACTTGGTATGAAACGTAGAGAGCGCCAGAAATAACTTCTTATAATGAATTCTAATCTGATTAGTGTAAACAAGTAGAGATGGCTAGCTCGTGTAACATAATTAGTAGAGGGGGGATGAGAAATGAGTTACCCGTAGCGATGAAATGTACAACAGTCACAATATTTGTTAAACATTTCTTCTGAAGCAGATATGAAAGCGTGAAGAGGTTATTTCGATGTATTTCTCAGTTTCAGTAATTACTTTGGCCAGTACGGATTGTATCAACAATAGTAAATTTTTATTATTATAAATTAGTATTACTATTGCTGCCGGACCTTCGCTTCGTAGATAGCGGGTATCCTTCAGCGCTAATCAGCGCATGACTGGTTGAACAGAGAAAGGTGGGGCTGAGCTCCTAGCTCAGAAAGCATCTGGAAGGCTAATGGAGTTCAAGGCCAAAGTTCGATTCTTGACCTTTCCTCGGGGTGTAACAAGTTTCTCGAAGCTCTTGCGTATATAGAGCAAATTAGCCGCGGTACCAGATTGTTGTGGATGTGACACTGTGCTGTTACTCAGCGAGTTCTGCGAGAGAGAGAAAAGGAATCCTGTGTTCGAGCACTACAATGAGCGATCGAAAGAGAGAAGAGACTGTTTCGCGTGTGGTTTATTGAAACGCTACGCGCATGGAGAAACTTAAGAGCAACTGGGGAAAACTGGGCAGTCACAGTATTATTATTGTTATTATTCGAGCAATAGGGCAGACCGACCACAATATGTTAACACTGACCCTACCATCCGGATAAGGGTTTTCCTCTAACCCATTACCCTCTTGGATGGTAGGAAATAGAGTATTTGGTTATTATTATTATTTATTATTATTGCCTAATAGCACTAATGACGCTCGATAGTCAAAAGACCTGGCTAACTAAATGCCCTACTATAACAATGATTATTCATTGGTATTCATCTAGCTAGAACAAGAAACCCATTGGCAGCGTTAAGCTCCGCCCATCTTTTGGGATGATGTAAGCAACTTGTCACCAAAGTGACTAGGATTATGCATGAGATGACGTTTAGAGACGGAGGAGCTACACATTTAAATCCTCTTGTTCCTATTGCTACGCTTGCAAGTAGTAAACGCAGCAGTCTAATCAGAACCGGACGAGTAGCAAGGGTACGTGCAAGTTCTAAGCGAGTCAAGTGCCAGAGTGCGCACAAGTTGGCTAAGCCACTTGCCTAAGGGACACCGTGACGCAACCAACACCCGGTTTAAAGTATTGTGACCGCGCGCGAAGCTATCTGCGGGCCGCCGTTAAACGCATCCCAGCCCGGCACCTGTGTGGGGCGTTCGGCCGGCCGGGAAACAGCTCGTTATGTGCCACTTCCCCGGAGTTTGAGTAATTACTGCTCTTTTCAGCAGTTTCCAGTAGCTTCCCCTTCTAGAACATTCCGCTTCTTTGTATGCGGGGCCTATATAAGGAACTGCTCTTACCCGGACAGTTAGAAGTGGACAGTGCGAATTGTGAGTTGTAACTCTGCAGTTCAGTTGTTCTGTTCTGAGTGAGTCAAAAGCGTCTCACGTGTAAAGCTGAGCATCTAAGTGACAAAGTATGTTTAGCAGCAATCGGTATTCTCGTCTCTTACAGCATCATGCCCATACATGACAGTGCCTGATTCTGCTTGTTACTGAGAGGAAAATGATGCCACTGTAAAGCTCCGTCATCAACGGAAAAGGCAAATCAAAATGTTCCGTCTAGAAATGCCCCAACTCAAAGTTAACTAAAACTGTAAAATATCGAAGCACGAAATAATTTAGACTCTTAATAAATTCCGATAAATATTTAAGTCGGCGTAATATAGTATACCTCCCAGGAGCAAATGAGACATTATATAACCAACTCTTTCATTACAACTGTACACGACTACGAGAAACCAGCACACATTGACGTACTGGTATAGGCATGATGCTTTTATTTCTAATGTATAGACTTCTCTAAGACTCAACTCTAGTGCTGCCATTCCTGGTTACTTCTCGGTAAATGCAAAATTAGATCAACATTGCAAAATGTACACACAGTAACTTGAATCTCTCCATGCAGAAAGTTCTTCAGGTTTGAGAAGCTAAAACAATGCACGTTATATTAATCTAATATTTTGGGGCCAAAAAAAGTATGAATACTTTCGCAATTTAAAAAAAATGTGCTGATGCATTACCTTCACATTACTTTCTCTACCCGTTCTTATTTCTGTATCTCTTCCACAAAACATTCTTATGAAACCTTATTACATTCTCTACTACGTATAGCAAGTAGGAGGAAGCATTGCATTCCACGCAACAATTATATACCTAGATTTCATCGGAAATACATGTTTTGAGGCCTCCTGGATCAAAATAAAGCATTTTTGAAAACATGTCCGTGTGTGTATCTGTGAACAGCATAACTCAGAAACGAACAGTCGGATAAACACCAAACTTGGTATTTAGGTTCAGTATCTTCCAGAGATGCGACACGAAGGTTTTCAAGAAAATCCCCCCACCCCAGATTACCCTTTACATGGAACATTTTTCGAAATTTTTAATTTTCTCAAAAATGGCTCTTAACGATTTTGATTAAAATATCATATATTTAAGATATTGTCATGACAAATGAAATGTATATCTCGAATTTTCTAGGAATGTCTCCAAAAGTATTCTTCATTGTGAACGACATTTGCATAACTGGTAAACCATAAGACTTAGACAAAAGTTTACTACACAAAAAATATAGATCGCGTTAAAATACACAATTTATGTCATATACATTTTTTGTTGTTGAGTGAACCATTTTCGAGATATTGCTTGTTATTCCCTTAAATTTTCCAATACTTATACTTTTTCTCAAATTCGTTATTTATTTATTTACTTTTTTGTCCTGGTAATACAAAGAGAATGGAATACTCCATATAGCAACCAGCTCTTAAAACATTTGACTATCGCTTAAAGCCTACCATATTCCCCTTGCACCTACAAGAAAATTATCAATAAGATTAGCATCTCGATTAACATGAAGCATATGGAGGATAAGCGTCTGTAAAAATAGTTTGTACAAGAGTTAGAGAAAGTCACGTGAGTGTAACACATCATATTTTTTTATATGTACACTTTATTGTGGGTGCGCTGACTTCTTAGAGTACGAATGAATTGTTAATTTATTCATAATTTTGGACCCTTCTTGGCGACCGCTTAGCGATGGCTGACATCTTGTAAGGTGTTAGTGCCAACGTGATAAAAATATTGTGGCTAACGTAATGTCGCGAAGCAAAGTAAAAGGTAGTTAAAGTGAGGTGATAAGAGCATATTGTATAATATTTGCGGAAATACCAGATCACGCAAACAATGAGGAATAACATAACGTGCAACGATTGTCAATTCAGATTCTAGACGTTTTACTTTCTCTATCACGTGCACAGGTAGAGAAGGTGTTGCATTCCACTGAAACATTGCATACCTTGATTTCAATGGAGATACACGTTTTGACGTACCCTGAATCCCAAGAAATCATTTTTAGAAAAAGGTTCGGGAGTGTCTGTGAACATCATAACTCAAAAACAAAAAGTTGGATAAATACCAAACCTGGTATTTAGGTTGGTATCTTTTAAAGGTGCCACTTAAAGATTTTCCAGAAAATCCCCCACCCCAAACTACCCCATACTTGGAACATTTTTCGAAATGTTTGATTTTCCAAACCATGATTCCAAATATTTTCATTAAAATACCATATATTAAAGCTTTTTGCATGACAAATAGAGTGTGTACCTTGAGTTTTCTGGAAATAGCCTGTGAAGTCCTCTTTATTCGGAAGCTATTTTGTACAATCTTGCGTAACCGGTGAACGTTTAGCGATAGACGAAAACGTACTTGCAAAAAATGGCAGATCTCTTAAAACACACAATTTATTTCAAATAACTTTTTTGTGGCATTAGTCGTTTGCGAAATATCTGTTATTAATGGTTGGACTTGTTCAATAATTTATTCTTTTTAAAGTTTCGCCTACTTTCAGACCTTAAATACGTTAAGAATAATTGCCTTAAAATTCATTCTCTGTATTAGTACCGTTAAACAAATAAAATGACTTCGTAAGTGCGTGTTTTCCATCTTCATTGTGAAAAAGCTCCTGTACCCTCACCTTCTTTAAAACCTCTGATGTGTCACACTCATGTGACTTTCTCTACTCCTGTACAAACTATTTTTACAAACGCTTATTCTCCATATGCTTCATGTTAATCGAGATGTTAATCTTATTGCTAATTTTCTTGTAGGTGCAAGGGGAATATGGTAGGCTTTAAGCGATAGTCAAATGTTTTAAGAGCTGGTTGCTATGTGGAACACTCCATTCTCTTTGCATTACCGACATAAAAAATTCTGATGTGTTACATTCACATGACTTTCTCTACTCTTGTACAAACTATTTTTACAAACGCTATATTCTCCATCTAATTCATGCTAATCGAGATAAACATTTGCAGAGTCTATCTAATTGCTAATTTTCTTGTAGATGTAAGGGGAATATATATTTACAAGGGCACTATAGAAATACAGTAGTCTTTAAGCACATACATATCTCTTAATAGCTGGTTGCTAGGTGCAGCACCATTCCCTTTCCCACAGATTAATACTCTTGGTATATCCAAGACAAAAAATGAATAACGAATTCCCATTTTAGAAAATAAGTATTGAAAAATTTAAGGGAATAACAAGCAATATCTCGAAAATGGTTCACTCAACAAAAAAAATCGATATGACATAAATTGTGTATTTTAACGCGATCTACATTTTTGTGCAGTAAAATTTTGTCTATCTCTTATGGTTTACCAGTTATGCAAAAGTCGTTCACAATGAAGAATACTTTTGGAGACATTCCCAGAAAATTCAAGATGTACATTTTATTTGTCATAAGAATATCTTAAACATATTATATTTTAATCAAAATCGTTAGAGCCATTTTTGAGAAAATTAAAATTATCGTAAAATCTTCCATGTAAAGGGTAATCTGGGGTGGGGGATTTTCTTGAAAACCTTCGTGTCGCATCCTTGGAAGATACTGAACCTAAATACCAAGTTTGATGTTTATCGGGCTGTTCGTTTCTGAGTTATGCTGTTCATAGACACACACACACACACACGGACATGTTTCCAAAAATGCATTATATGCATTCAGTGCACCTCAAAACATGTATTTCCGGTGAAATCTCGGTATCGAATTTTTGGCTGGTATACAATACTTCCCCTACTTACTATACGTAGTAGAGAAAGCAACAATTCGTCCCTCGGTTACGCTTTGCCGGTTACGGCCCTAAATGAGTAGCAACCGCCAAGTTCGTTGTTTGTAATCCATTTCCCTTTCAGATGCTGGCAACATATATTACATTCCGCTAATTTTTTCACTGCAATGTTGGCAACAGAAGCACAACAACGCCACCATGATTGCCTCGTTTGAGATGCGTGTTCTGCTAAAAGTATGTTGCTTGTGAAAACTGAATAAAACTCGCAATATATTTCATAAATGCCTTGAAAATGTTAAGCAATTGGCGCATTATGAGTTATTATGTGCTTCTTTAACATTCATAAAAGATAAGTCACTTCGGTATTGCACCACACAGCACATTATTTGTGGCATGCATTGTAAACACCTGTATAACTTTACTTTGAGTTAAAATTAAGTAATTGAATTTTTTCTTGCTGCACAAATCCAACTCTGTTCAATTTAACCTCCAAAATTCACCATGTGCCACAATAACCTAAATTAATTAACCATTTTTATTTTGCTTAATTTATTTATTCTTCTTTTGTTACCTGCTTATACCGTGATATTAATTTTATTGACATTTATTTTGAAATGTAATCAAAGTGGCACAAAAAGCGAAATTTTATGACAAGTTTTTTATTATTGTAATTCGCGTCAAGTGGACACTTTGGCAACCTTAAGATGAGTTAAGCAATTTCCCATTCTTACTTTTCTAACCCACCTATATTTTAAGTTAATATAATATCTTATTTCCTAATTCCTTCATAGTGTGATTGCATGGTTATCGGTGAATATATTCCACCATACGCGCAACAGGTTGTGATTGTGAGACTCAGAGGGATGGTTTGAAAAGCTCTCAGCAAATGACAGCATTATCTGTATATTTGGGAGTTATATTATAGATTGCCAACTTAGAGAAAAAAAAATCCTTGGGAGGGGTAACTCACCTGGTCATGTATCCCCCTCTTTAAGTGCCTTACGCGGCATGCCTCTCCTACTCTGCCTCTTAGTAGCTGCTTAAGCACCACACGGCATAATTTCGCTTAGCCCGTGTTTTGTTTTGGTTTATTCTCACAAAATCGTTTATCACACCACTGTTGTACCTATCCAACTGTAAAGGCAGGACTAAAGACACAAGAGTATTGCAACAAAAATACTGTGTTTGTAGACTGCTGTGACAGTCCACGCAAAGAGCAAGGTGCACCGGGTGTGAAAACAAATGTTTGCATATAACTAGCGATAGCATTTCACATGCATGCGGTATTATCATGGGATATCTTCCAACAGATAATTAACACTTTTTAGGGTATTTTATAGCCTTCTCTTCCTCATCTATCTTTTTAGAGGGGAAAAGTTCCTCACTGATTGATTTGCTTAATACAAATTAGGCATTTCAATTGAAGTTTTACAAAGAAAACTAGCAGTTTTAATTTTTTTTTACAGGGAGACCAATCACACATCATCACCATCATCTCGAAACTGTGCTCTTTAACATACCTCTTACAGAACTGGAATAAGGATTTTAGTTTTTGAGTTATCACAATGTAAACAAGATCCCATTAATTTTTTCTACTCTATAAAATTGCTGTGTTCACAATAGTAACGTAACACTTGTTTCCCGCGTATCAGCCCACTTCCTCTTTAAGACACCTCGTTGGATAACAGTAGCTAGAGGCAAAATACAAGCAGAGTGGGGGCGATTTATCCCTCCTGAAATACTCGCGTAGTCCGTAGACCGAGGGATCTTACTAAGTACTTATATTATAACACTACTGGCATGGGAAAGTGAGTCATTGTTTTAGATGTAGTAATGTAGATGGCATTGCCTTATAGTTCTCCAATCTCATTGGGTGGGTAAACCGAATGAAAACTACTATCCTTCTGAAGCATGGTAAGTGTAATCGGTAAACCAAATGAAACATGAATGCTGACGGAAACTACGGAATAATTCGATAGTTTTCATTGTGATTGACCACCACTACTGCTCGTTGTAGTGTGAAGAAGGCAGATGTGTACGTCACTCCGCTTTGAGACCAACAAATACAAGGTAAGAACTACAACTCACACCTTGTTAATGTCGCAGTTATTTTTGAGGCAGTATTTTTAACACTTAAATAATTTCAATTGTAATTTAAAATAGGTAAATTCAATAACAGCCCGCCTTGAAAACAATATGTATGTAATAATTATTTGAATTGTAAGTAACAGTCATTGCAAAATGCTTATTTTTATTGTAAAAATATTTTAATAATGTTATGTGAATACATTACATACTCTAATAATGCAAGAACTGTGAGAATAATAAGTTTTAGGTTGCTAACAATGAGTAATAATGAGGTAAACATGTGGCAATAATGTGCTTGGCGTTTGAAATATACTGGTCATGATTAGAGCGACGATGACGTAAATTCTGTAACAGTTTTAAAATTAGCCAATCAACAGCAAAGAAAAGTTTTAAGTTAAATACAGATATTCTATTGGACTAGAATTAGCCAATCAGAGACTTGCAATACCGAAGCTTACGGGTTTTGACCGTTGAGGGTTACTCAGTTGCTGGCGAGACTTGATAGAGTACAGATGGGAAAATGTGTTTTCTGCGGGTGATTAGTAAAAACAGATATACGCGCTAAGTGAATATATAAAAGTTTCTCACAGTTCTTTAAAAGTGTAGTGATCTATAAATATGTGCAAGAATTTAATAAAAGAAGTTAATTTAAAAGTTTAATTCTGTGATGTTTACAATAATTGTCATACCGCGCCCTACCTAAGATACATGACTCTAAAGTAAGACTGACGCAGCCGAGGCAAATTCAAACAGTAATATTACGTGAGCATAAAATTCACACCGACGCCCAAAGTGTGTTACAAACTACATAAAGCAACTATTATTACATAAAACAAAACGACATCTTTAAATTTAAATATTACGTAACAACAGCAGCAAATCATCTTCAAGTTGGCTTCCAAGCGTGTGGCTAACAACAACAGTAACACTTCAACAGTAGAAGAAAACAACTACTACAAGTTGGGTCCCAATTTGCGGGGCAGATAAAATAATTTACGTAATTTATTACGTCACTAAAATACCTTTCTCATTTTGAAATGTGCACGAGCTTATGAATAAGTAGAAGAGGCAAATGTTACATGTGTTGAGCATAGTGGATGCTTTGTAGTGTAGGTCGCCATCTGCAGTTGCTCCGCAGCGGCTATATTGTGCCAGTTACGGAAAGTGGCATCTTACCCCGATCCTAGGGAGAGATGCTACTGCTTTCTCGGGGTAAGATGCCGAATTTTATTCGCCACTTATGGAAATTTTCTTTTCGTGGGAAAATGCCTCGAACGTATGTCAGAACATCAAACAGGGTTCAACGGTCTAAAGAATCCCTACAAATAGCCATGGAGCATGCAAGGATTGAACGAATGAATTGTTTAAGAGTTTGCCAAAATTATGGCATCCGGTACAGGACTCTGAAATTGAAGTCGTTTAACTGGTACGTTATTAGCAGCACTCTTTGGGCGCCAAACTTGCAGTTGTTATTGTTCCGTATGGTAGCCAAACTTGAAGGTGTTTACACTACACACGTAATGAATGCCAATTTTGCGGGAGATTGTTTCTTGGAGTGTTCGCCCCGCATACAATAAAAACCTTCCGTTGGCCTTCGCCCCACGTTTAAAATCTAACTTTTTATTTTAATGTTTATTTATTTTACTTATGTATGTGTACCTCGGCTGCGTCATTAGTAATTTGTAAAGCACGTATCTCTTAGCAGGGCTGGTATGGCTAAAGAATGAAGCTTACACAAATTATAATGGTATTTAACTTCGTTTTATTGATCTTTCACACGATTAAATAACACTTCACTGATGTATCCTACTGTAGAGCTGTGAGATTATTGTTAATTGCACTTTTAAACACGTAAACTTTATATTATTCTCACCGCTATGAATTTTCTGTCTCACACTGAACACGTACGCAAACTTGTAGCATCTCCCGCCTGAATTTGTATATTTCCTCTATTTCAAGTCTCTGATTGGCTAAGCCTACTCCAATAGAATACTTTTATTTAACTTAAGCTTTATCTAGTTTTTGATTGGCTATTTATAAACTGTTTTAAATATTACATTATTATTCTTCCAAGAATTATTAGTAGCCTTTATTAAACATTCTAATTTATTGTTGTCTCAAGGTTACCTTATTGTTAGCAACTTTCGGCTTCTACTTTGTAATTCTGTTTGCTACGGAAAGCAGCTTGCTTCTATTCTCACAGCTCCTACATTGTTAAACTATGTAATACATTCGCATAACATTATTATGCGTGTACATAATAATATAAACGTAATACGACTGTAACATACACTTTATATATTATATTATACACATATTGCTTTAAGGCGGGCTGTTATTATATTTCATATTATATAATTAGACTGATATCATTTAAGCGATAAAAATACTGCCTCAAATTGACGTCTAGTGAAGAACGATAAGCATGCCATGGGCTTACAAATTAAATAGTATCCTATTAATTACAATGTTTTCTCTGATCATGAAGAAAAATACAATGGTTTCTAACCTAAAACTTTACTAAATAAAAAATTAACGATTCAACGGCAAAGCTGTTCCATGCACGAACTGCACTTTCCCAATTGCTTCAAACTTCTCACTTACTGAGGAATAGCTATCATATTTAACATTATTATTATTATTATTATTATAATCATCATCATTATTTATAGGTAGCCTTGGTGAAAAGAACGAGAAGAGGTTGATCACCTACAGAGAAAGTGCAGATGCATGGATTTCCACCACATCCAGAAACTCTATGCAGGCTAGTATTCCAGTTTGCGGAAAGAAACCGATTTTGTACAGAAAATGAAATGGCAGGTAGGGATTGATTACAGTCCTTTCTGAAACATTACCCAACTCTAGGTAAGAAAAAGCCACAAGGTTTATTAACAGAACTATGACAGTGAATAGGAAACCAATTCCAGTGTATTTTTTCTTTAGTCTTGATGTATTAACAGCAAACGCTTTACTGGATAAGCCTGGGCACCAATAAAATATGGATGAATTTTCAGATGAATCCTAGGCCAGACAAAGTGATAGCAGAAAAAGCTTCTCCTACTTTGTACCAAGTAACTTCTGGTGAAAAAGGAGAAACTATAACAGTCATCACCTGCTGCAACGCTGAACAAAATTTCATTCCTATGGCGTACATCTTTATATGTAAAAGAAAGAAACCTGAATGGGAGGATGGACTGCCTAATGCTTCGACTGTATTTATGAACGGAAAATTGGGATATACCCATGGGCTGGATGAAAGACCACTTTATTCCCAGAAAACAACAAGGAAAAGCAGTTCTGTTTCTCGATGACCATAGCTCACACTCTACTGATATAGATATGCTGGATCTTGTTACACAAAACGATGTGATCACAATTTGTTTACTTCTGCATTCAACACAATACCTTCAGCCTCTTGACAGGCGTGTCTTCTAATCCCTGAAACAAGCTTCTTACAGGGAGGGATATGCGCAACTGGACATTGTCTCATCCCGGACGTAAAGTCTCAAGGGCATAGCTCCAGGTCTTCCTCACTGAAGTGTGGACGAAAGCTGCAGTTCCATCCAATGCTCAATCTGGGTTTGAAGCTTGTGGCTTGTACCCATACAACTCGGAGAGAATTCCAGAGGAGGCATTCCACGATTCTGATATGGTTGCTACTGTTGAGGCAGACAAGAATGAAAGTGGTCAACCCGATAACAGTGGATATGATCGAGCTCCTCTTTCAAAGAAAGACAACAGCAGACTTGGATCAGGGATTCAAATGAGCCGATGCCAGGAACATCCTTTGAAGAAATAGCTCCTGGGCCTATCCTGGATCGTTACCACCTAAACGTAGAAAGAAAACAGCTGCAGTTCTTACAGAACATCGAATAGAAGATGCAAGAGTTCGACGAGAGCGAATTAAAGGCAAACAAATCTGATGTGTTACACTCACATGACTTTCTCTACTCTTGTACAAACTATTTTTACAAACGCTTATTCTCCATCTACTTCATGTTAATCGAGATAAACATTTGCAGACTCTATCTTATTGCTAATTTTCTTGTAGATGTAAGGGGAATATATATTTACAAGGGCAATATAGAAATACAGTAGCCTTTAAGCACATACATATCTCTTAATAGCTGGTTGCTAGGTGCAGCACTATTCCCTTTGCCACAGATTAATACTCTTTGCATATCCAAGACAAAAAAATCTGATGTGTTACACTCACATGACTTTCTCTACTCTTGTACAATCTAATTTTACAAACGCTTATTCTCCATCTACTTCATGTTAATCGAGATAAACATTTGCAGACTCTATCTTATTGCTAATTTTCTTGTAGATGTAAGGGGAATATATATTTACAAGGGCAATATAGAAATACAGTAGCCTTTAAGCACATACATATCTCTTAATAGCTGGTTGCTAGGTGCAGCACCATTCCCTTTGCCGCAGATTAATACTCTTTGCATATCCAAGACAAAAAATGACTAACGAATTCCCATTTGAGAAAATAAGTATTGAAAAATTTAAGGGAATAACAAGCAATATCTCGAAAATGGTTCACTCAACAAAAAAAATGTATATGACATAAATTGTGTAGTTTAACGCGATCTACATTTTTGTGTAGTAAAATTGTGTCTATCTCTTATGGTTTACCAGTTATGTAAACGTCGTTCAGAATATAGAATACTTTTGGAGACGTTCCCAGAAAATTCAAGATATACATTTTATTTGTCATAAAAATATCTTAAACATATGATATTTTAATCAAAACCGTTAGAGCCGTTTTTGAGAAAATTAAAATTTTCGAAAAATCTTCCATATAAAGGGTAATTTGGGGTGGGGGGATTTTCATGAAAACCTTCGTGTCGCATCTCTGGAAGATACTGAACCTAAATACCAAGTTTGGTGCTTATCCGACTGTTCGTTTCTGAGTTATGCTGTTCACAGACACACAGACTGACAGACACACATACGGACATGTTTCCAAAAATGCTTTTTTACTTTCTCTACTACGTATAGTAAGTAGGGGAAGTATTGTATTCCACCCAAAATTTCGATACCGAGATTTCACCGGAAATACATGTTTTGAGACCCCCTGAATCCAAAAAAAGCATTTTTGGAAACATGTCCGTGTGTGTGTCTGTGTGTGTGTCTGTGAACAGCATAACTCAGAAACGAACAGTCGGATTAACACCAAACTTGGTATTTGGGTTCAGTATCTTCCAAGGATGCGACACGAAGGTTTTCAAGAAAATCCCCCCCCAGAGTACCCTTTACATGGAAGATTTTTCGAAAATTTTAATTTTCTCAAAAATGGCTCTAACGACTTTGATTAAAATATCATATGTTTAAGATATTTTTATGACAAATAAAATGTATATCTTGAATGTCCTGGGAATGTCTCCAAAAGTATTCTTTATTGTGAAAGACTTTTGTATAACTGGTAAACCATAAGAGATAGACAAAATTTTACTACACAAAAAATGTAGTTCGCGTTAAAATACACAATTTATGTCATATACATTTTTTTAGTTTAGTGAACCATTTTCGAGATATTGCTTGTTATTCCCTTAAATTTTCCAATACTTAATACTTTTTCTCAAATTCGTTATTCAATTTTTTATGTCCTGGATATGCAAACAGAATACAATGCGCCACATAGCAACCAGCGCTTAAAAGATTTGACTATCGCTTATAACCTACCATGTTCCCCTTGCATCTACAAGAAAATTAGCAATAAGATTGACATCTCGATATCTCCATTAACATGAAGCATATGGAGAATAAACGTTTGTAAAAATAGTTTGTACAAGAGTAGAGAAAGTCATGTGAGTGTAACACATCAGATTTTTTGGATTCAGCGGATCTCAAAACATGTACTTCCGGTGAAATCTCGGTATCGAAATTTTGGGTGGAATGCAATACTTCCCCTACTTACTACACGTAGTAGAGAAAGTAAAAATGTATTCCGAGTCAATCTAGGATTAGGGAACCAAGCAAGGTCCGACAATGACAGTGATGAATGACCTCTGAATCATTACGATATAAATGGACCACGGATAGAGTGGGTTCAGTGCGTTGCATGACGGAGGAAACAAGTGTAATAACTGTGCAAAAGAATTCCGAGTTCATGTGGAAACAAACATTTCATTTCTTTAGTTTTATATACATTTATTTCATGTTCTTTGTAATCATATTAAATCTGCTTTGTGAATCATACGCTTATCTAAATTGTACCGTATAGGCACAAAACTAGTACCTGAATCTCCTTCCAATATAACTGCGTGGGTCCTCGGGGTGAGATACCAAAACTATACTGTTCATAAAAAATTCAAAACACAATCACTACTAATGGTAGGGTAACACTAACTGGCCTTTATATAGAAGAGGCTCCTCAGTGAACACTAGGTTTAGAGCCGAACCTAAACTCTTAATTTTAATCTAACCTTTGATCAGGGATGGTTCCGGAAGTAGTGCCATGGCATTACCTTAATACAATAAAGAAATACATATTTGAAATTACTTGTATACTCTACGATTACATCAAGAATACTGTCATACTTATTATTCTTAAAGTTGCAATGAAATGCCTTGTCTGAGAATACAAAACCATAGAAGCTGAAGGAAGCGACTGCAAATTGCAAGTCCGCAAACTTATTAAATTATTATTCTATGGATCCGTGCTACTTCTGTGCTGGTACGGATTCATAGCACTCTGGGCTTTCAGTCATGACCCTAGAGGGGCAAGAGGATAGACCAGATTCGTGCCAATTAGTACCTGTTATGGCCTAGCTTGGCAGCATATGCGAATCTTAAGTACCAACTTTACTGTACATTTACGACAAAGTGTGCTATACTGAGAAGTGAGAAATAAGGTACCAATCACTTGCAGTGTAAAAGTTAGCATAAACTTATGCTTTGTTATACACTGCCGTTTGTGGAAATTGCAACACCAAGAAGGAAACGCATGAATTTAATACCACAGGTTATACATGACAAGTAACAAATGATAAACTTTTCAAATCTATACATGACCTTTGAGCCCTAATATGTAGTATTTGCTGTGGCCTCCATGAGCTGCAGTTAGAGCTGCTATACGCCGTGGCATTGAATCAAAAAGTTTCTGAATACGTTCTTGAGGGATTTCCCTCCACGCAGTTTGTATTTGAGCCCACAAATCCGCGACACTGGTTACTGGAGGACCGTGATGCAGCAGATGCCGACCAACCATATCCTAGACATGTTCGACGGGCGACATGTCAGGCGAACGTGCAGGTCAGGGAAGCAATGGTACCCGTCGCTCTTCAAAGAAGGCTTATGCACTCCTCGCAATATGTGGCCGGGCATTGTCCTGTTGAAATGTGGCCTGAAGCAGGGGGAGTACCTCAGGATATACAACCGGGTACCGGTTGCTGTTCAAAGTGCCCTCAATGCATAGGAGGCGAGATCGGTTTTTGTGACCAATGGCGCCCCTAACCATCGCACCTGGTGTTTGTTCGCTATGCCGCTCAACAATGCAGCCCGCCAGGTTGCGCTCACCACGGTACCGCCGGACTCGTATGCGGCCATCGCTGTAGGACACGTAGAAGCGGGACTCGTCCGAAAATACTATATTTTGACACTCAGCACCCCAGTGGCGGTGTTCACGTGCCCATTGTAGTAGGAGGAGCTTGTGGTTTTTGGACAAGGACACCGATGCAATGGCATGCATGCAACCAGTCCAACTTGCAGTAACGGCGACGAACCGTTGATACAGACACGTTCACACCTGTTGCAGTGCTCCAGCATCGAGCCAACACTGGATGAAACTGTACGGTCCGTTTTCGCCATGCGGACAAGCCGATGGTCATCCGGTGCTGTGGTCATGTTCCGTGGTCCAGTACCCGCTCTTCGCTGCGTACGACCTTCATCTATCCACTGCTTCCACACACGCATCACTGCCGTAGCAGCGTCCCTGTACGAGCCGAAATGTCACAGTATGAGAAACCTGCTTCCCGGAGACCGATCATTCTGCCCCGTTCCAACTCACTCAAATGTCGATATGGCTCCCTTTGACTTCGACGAGGCATACTGGCACTCACTTTATTGTTTCCACCTTGTTTGACAGCTCTGCACTGACTACACTGGGCGCAACACTGACCTTATCGGACCGACACGAGAGAGGGATCTGCTCGGCCTACGTGTACCCCATCTCTCTGCAAACCTAATCACTTGTTGCTTGCATACACTTCCACCAAGTTTGGAGTTATTCGGGAAATTCTTTCTTGGTGTTGCAATTTTCACAAACGGCAGTGTATTTGTCATTAGTTTTCAATTATTTATAAATTAACCATTCTTTATAATCCTGCCTGCACTACCGAGTCCAACAGATGATTGAAGGAGAACGACTCTACAGACAGCAGCTGCGAGTTTGCGCGCGCGATTTGAACGTGAACCGTTGTGTTTGGCTTAGTATCATTAAGGTTTATGTACTTGCGTCTATTATAGTGCCTCTGTATTAAATTATACTGTAAGTTGCAAACCCTTTATAAGGCGTTTCACCTTGAAACGGCACTTCTCTATGTTCCACAAGGGACTTATGTTTAAGGAAATTCTGAATCTGAATTATTTGTATCAAAGAAGTTTCCCTGATGTATATCTCAAGGAATTAGTGGAAGTATATCCGTTCTTTGAAGAAAAATAAAAAGTGAACTGCAGGTTTGTTTTTCAAGATCTGAATTGCACTCTGTCACTGGAGTTGTACCGTCACTCTTGGCTTCAGCCACCACTGTCTTTGATCCCCCAAACCTTACGCTGCACATCTTCCCCTGATCTTAGTAACAATAAATGAACAGTACCTGTGAAAATTTATTTCCTGTAAATGAAGTCTATTCTTCTGTTCTGAAGTTCATAAACACTCACTTTTGCGCTGAGTTACTAATGCTGACCTAATTCTTAACGTTAACTCGTTTAGAAATTTTCTAAATCTGTAAAAACAGCTCTCTTGCCTTGATAGGACACATTAAAACGATTCCATTACTGCAGTCATCTTCATTAAATGAAGAGACTCTAGCTAGAAATATAATATTGTCAGAATTTGGCTTCCGTAAGTCGGTTATACTCTACAAGGCTATAAAACTACCGAACTCTGAAAAAGTTGAAGGGAAGAATCCATTTGCCGTAGCGAAACAGTCATTAAGGATGTGACTGTGGGGATAGAGCCGGGGGCTGAGAAAGACTTTCGTTTCCTGTCCGATCTGCAAAGGCCTGCAGTCACATGGGCTACTTCAAACCGTACCTTTTCTATCCCTACCCCTCAACTCCCTCTCAACGTCGCGAAACTGCATATAAGGACCTGACTACCGCTGCAGTGTCGAGATTCCAGACACAGTAATATTGTTCAGTTGGAGAGTTTGTGTAGTCGCCCGGGAAGAGTTTTCCCGCCATTGGATATATTCCGAGTCGTCTACGAAAATAGCGAAATATGTCAAATAAAGGAGCAAATAAACCTCTAATTAACTGTCTGTTGAAGTGAGATGTTGCAGCTCTTATGGACGAACCGCCCCTGCACTCACCTGCATGTTATTTCCACGCCACGTTTACCTAGCTAATTGTACAGTTTCATCGCCATGAAGAAGGCGGCACGGCGCCAGCGCTGTTATGGAGCGTCTTAATTAACAATGCGGTCTGCTGCATACATTCGAAGTTGAAGATATTAACACAACTCTCATAAGAAAGTCGAAGAAATTTGGCCAGGAGGATCCAAATTACGAAAAGAATCTTATGTGTTACACTCACATGACTTTCTCTACTCTTATACAAACTATTTTTACAAACGCTTATTCTCCATATGCTTCGTGTTAATCGAGATGTTAATCTTATTGCTAATTTTCTTGTAGATGCAAGGGGAATTGCTAGGCTTTAAGCGATAGTCAAATATTTTAAGAGCTGGTTACTGTGGAGTATTCTATTCTCTTTGTATTACCAGGACAAAAAAATGAATAAAGAATTTGAGAAAAAGTATAAGTATTGGAAAATTTTAGGCAATAACAAGCAATATCTCGAAAATGGTTCACTCAACAAAAAAATGTATATGACATAAATTTTGTATTTTAACACGACCTACATTTTTTTGTGTAGTAAAATTTTGTCTATCTCTTATGGTTTACCAGCTATGCAAAAGTCGTTCACAATAAAGAATACTTTTGGAGACATTCCCAGGAAATTCGAGATATACGATTTATTTGTCAGGAAAGTATCTTAAATATATGATATTTTAATCAAAAACGTTACAGCCATTTTAGAGAAAATTAACATTTTCGAAAAATGTTCCATGTAAAGGGTAATCTGAGGTGGGGGGATTTTCTTGAAAATCTTCGTGTCGCATCTCTGGAACATACTGAACCTAAATACCAAGTTTGGTGTTTATCCGACTGTTCGTTTCTGAGTTATGCTGTTCACAGACACAAACACGGACATGTTTCCAAAAATGCTTTATATGCATTCAGTGCACCTGAAAACATGCATTTGCTGTGAAATCTCGGTATCGAATTTTTGGGTGGAATGTAATACTTTCCCTACCTCTATACGTAGTAGAGAAACTAAAAATTTAAAATAATGTTTAGAAGAGTACATACTGGGTGAAGAATCCTGCGCGAAGTCGCTTCCATGGCTACCGGATTTTCGGCGTTTTGATAGCAACTGTGGTGAACGGGTGTTAGAAAACGCGAATAAACCTCGTTTATCACAAGGGCTAGGATTTTCACGATGGAGTATATATTTTTGCTTTCTATACCACGTACATAATAGGCAGAGAAGATATTGCTTTCCACCCAAAAATTCAATACCGAGATTTCACCTGAAATACATGTTTTGAGGCCGCTTTAATAATACAAAACATTTTTAGAAAAAGGACCATGTGTGTGTGTCTGAAAAGTATAACTCAAAATCCCAATTTTGGATAAATATCAAACTTGGTATTTACGTTCAGTACCTTCCAAACTTGCGACATTAAGATTTGCAAGAAAATCTCCCACCCCACACTACCCTTTACAAGGAACGTTTTTTGAAATGTTTCATTTTCTTAAAAATGGTTCTAAGGATTTTTATTAAAATACCATATATTAATGATGTTTACATGACAAGTAAAATGTATATCTTGACATTTCTGGGAATAGCCTGTGAAGATCCTCTTCATTATTAGGAAGGATTTTTTTTACTCTTGTATAACTGGTGAACGTTAAGCCATAGATGAAAACGTACTACACAAGAAATGTAAAATCTCTTTAAAACACACAATTTATTTAAAACAAGTTTTTTTGTGGCATCAGCCATTTCCGAGGTATCCTTTATTAATGGTTCAAGTTGTTTAATACTTTTGTCGTTCTTTTAAAGTCCTGTAGATTTACAGTTGTTTCTCGTGATGTCATGGAAAGAGTGTGGAATTTTAAGGCCAGCATATATCGTCCAGTTCTGAAAACTCCGACTAGCGCTATTCCCTTTGTATCTATATCGAAATGTGTAACGCAGCTATTTCCGAAAAGGTTTATCTCGAATAGAATAAAGTAGATAGGAAAATAAACTTTTATAAGGATAATATGTATACCCAGCAATAAGCGATAACGGGTACAGAAAGTCATGTGAATGTAGTAGATTCGATTTTTTTTTAAAGTGGTGACTATGTTACAATTTTCACTTGTACCTATCCGTGCCCCTTCAGCTGCCGTGGTGCGGGCACTGCGGACCCTTAGCACTCGTGGTACTTCTGACGTTACTAGAAGTACGTCGGGCCGCACGTTCGAGCCCCTCCCGTTGGGGAGCCGTTCGGATTGGGTTGGTCTCGACGGGGCAGTGGTTCCCGATACCCATGGGAGATTGGGTACGACTGTGTGGTTTTTCATGCAGCCGGGGTTGTGAGACACCTCAATGTCCTCCGGTACCGCCCTGGAGAACCGGTAGACGGCATGCTAGATTGCTGTTGGCCGCACCGAGGTTATCGGTAATCGCCCTTCAGGGATGACGCCCGTAAGTGGCGTATCCACTTCCATCTCCACGTAAGCGGGGGTCTTTTTAGCCTCCAGATATTGGCCTCATGGGAAACCCCCACGGTTGGAGAGCCACTCGGCTGGCGCTATCCCTGGGCTGAAGGGGGGTTTGGGCTCTGGCTCTTACCCTGGTAGACCTTTGCTCAACATGCACCTATCCGTGACCAAAGTTTCGCTCAGACTTGTCAAATACTGTAAGCTTGTACATAAGGGGTGTGAAAATGTGAGTACGGGTCGTTTTTCTGAAGTTGTATAGTATTTTATATCTGTCCGCTAGTCATACATCTAAAGTGCATACATTTGCGCCTGATTGGCCAAGCACCATTATTTTGAAAATAAAGCATAAGAGCAGCATTGGAAGTTGTAAGGTAATCTGATTTTCGCCGTCCTAATTGTACAACTTTGTGAGCATCCAATGTAAGTATTGAAACATTCAAATCTATAACAATATCTCGGAAATGGCTCATGCCACGAAAATGTTATTTGAAATAAATTGTTATCTGCTTGTTGCGTCTCTCTCTTATGATTTACCAGTTATACAAAATTATGTACAATGCTTTCTGAAAGAGTAACACTTCATAGGCTAGTGTCAGAAAATTCAACATATAAATTTATTTGCAATGTAACTATCTTAAATATATAATACTTCAATCAAAATCGTTAGAGCCATTTTTAAGAGAATCAAAAATAAGGGAAACTTTTTCATATAAAGGTTAGTTAGGGATGGGGAATATCCGACTTTGTCCAGCTTTTTAACTGCCACTTTACTAATGTGATCTAGTTCAGCTTTCACTATGATTTCACTTGTCTTCGTGATGTAGCTGCGTAATGCAATATCCCCAAAACAGCCCCTTCTTCGATGATTCACTCTCTGTGGAGTCGAACACAAGACCTCTCCAATCTCTTGCGGAAGTAGCACTCACTGTACGTCACAACAGTCGTCACTCGTAGAACAGCACCTTTTATCGCATCAGAAATGCACCCACTATCTCACAAACTTGTCAACTCGCTTGCAGGACATTCCATGTGAAATCGCACGGCCCACAAAAAAAAATTGTTTCCATTGTAACTAATAAGCGGTGCTAACGAAAGCATATTTATCAAATATTAGCATCTAAAACCAAACGGTTACCACGTTTTGTCGCATTTTAAGTGCAAATAGCTCCAGAATCCTGTATTTCAGAATATTGTACCAAACCTCATTTTGCAGATAAAAGTCCGCATTTCATTACAACATACACTAATTCTTTTTATAATATTCACAAAAACGAGTTTCTTATTTTAAGCGTCTTCGGATTTTTATAAAACTAAAATAATAGATTCAGAATAATCCAGTGTTATTAAGAGAAGTGTCATGATCATCAAGCGCTCTGTGAATCTGTAAGGGAATACTTAGAACCGCATACTCAACACTGCTTAGTAAGCGAGAACTCATTGTTTAACCATCCAGCTTGCTTGACTAGTTCAAAACAAACGTGTGAGAGCGACCATGAGCGCGTTAAGTAATTTACTTCTTTAATTATTTTAGACGAAATCTCACAGTAACCAATTACAGTAAAATAAATGTTTGATTGTGTTTAAATTACGGAATCTTACCATATGTAATGAAATCATTTTTCTTAATCCGTAACCGCCTACTTGAAAAAAAATATAAATTTCTTCACTTAAATAAAAATAAGAACTTGTTTACCTATCAGCATGAAATTAAAGTTTAGGGAACCAAAATAAAGCTCGATTTAAATAATAAGGTTTAAAGGTTTCAGAAATATAACAGCTTGAAGTTGGAAATTTTAGGTAGATACGATAAATTTGAACAATTTTAATTGCAGAACTATAATGTTCTAAATTTTAAGACTTTGCATAAAGCATTATATTGAGCTTTTCTATAAGCACAAAAAGATTGTTTGGTTTAAAAAATGCAATGTCGACATTCCTTCTGTTTCGGACAATTTGAAATGGAATAACCCTTATATAGCCGTTGGAAATGTCCAGATACTTCTAGAATGTTCTGGAGCCGGGGGAACGAGAAACTTCCAGAATGTTCTGGTGTTTACGCTGGATAAGAGCGCTACCGAGTCTACTTATCTCCGTTTATCTCTCCAATTGGCCCGCGTCGACCTCCCGATAAGCTTGGGCCATAGCCAATAAGCTATGTGTTGCATCTTTGGAAGATAGTGAACTTAAACGCCATGTTTAGTATTTATCCGATTTTTCGTTTTTAATTATGCTCTTCTCTCCCTCCCCTTTCCTCCCTTTCCCTCCTCTCAAACACAGCAATACAGAGTCTCACGCGAGGACCTTTTTCTACCATTTTAATGGCATTCAGTGGATCAATACGTGCATTGCCGGTGAAATCTCTGAATTGGATATTTGGGTGTATTGCAACAAATCTTCCAGCTACTATAGGTAAATTAGTAGAGAAGGTAAAAATTCCTCTAGTAAACCGTATATACAGTAATTTTGTAAACACTCCACAACGTAAAAAGTCGAAAAATCAGTGCAAATTCCAAACAATTACATAACTAATACGGTGTAAAATAACACAAACTGAAAGTACACGTAACTATCCTTTTTATGCATATTAAGATTAGAATTCCACTTGGTTAATTTTCTTGCTAAGTTCAGGAAAACAAATTTCAAGTTATGTTTACCATTGCAGGAATCTACCAACAGAAATCCTCACAGTTTGAGTTTTATATAGAGTGTATCATAATTAATAGCGCGAACTGAAACGGTTGAAAGCATACGGCAATAGAAACAAAAGAAATCCCAGTAACCATGGGTCCGCAAACAAGTCGTGTGCGAGTGTGTGGTTATGAACCGCCACTGACGTGAATTGCTTGAGGAAGCTCCCCTTGAGCAACGTCGGAGTAAGTGGAGCACCGGCACATTTTCCTATTACTGTAAGAACGCATCTAACGTGGAAATATGGTCCAAGATGGATAGGTCGAGGAGGGCCTGTACCTTGGCCTCCACCAGCACCTGATTTCAATCAGGGGGGTCACCTCAAAACTGTCGTATACAGCACTCCCGTTGATACCGTTGAAGTACTGGAGCAGAGAATTGTACGTGCTTGTCAAGAATTCTGAGATGAGAGACGAGAGACTCACTGCAGAGACGAGTGCAGTATTGATCCAGATACAAGGACCACACTTTGAACACCTCCTTTAACAGGGAAGAGTGTACAGTATTAATAATCTGTAACACACTAAAGTAGAATTGTACTCCTTCTTAAGCTAAGATGGGAGTGAATTTTGAGGAAACTTAGAAGGGCAATTATTAAACGAAATGTTTACTTTACAAATCCACTTTATACTAATTAGGACGATGTTGCTTCATTATATATATGAGTAAGCTAATCTACTACGTACAGTAAGTAGGGGAAGTATTGTATTCCACCCAAAAATTCGATACCGAGATTTCACCGGAAATACATGTTTTGAGACCCCCTGAATAAAAAAAAATCATTTTTGGAAACATGTCCGTGTGTGTCTGTGAACAGCATAACTCAGAAACGAACAGTCGGATAAACACCAAACTTGGTATTTAGGTTCAGTATCTTCCAGAGATGCGACACGAAGGTTTTCAAGAAAATCCCCCAACCACAGATTACCCTTTACATGGAACAGTTTTCGAAAGTTTTAATTTTCTCAAAAATGGCTCCAACGATTTTGATTAAAATATCACGTGTTTAAGATATTTTCATGACAAATGAAATGTATATCTTGAATTTTCTGGGAATGTCTCCAAAAGTGTTCTTCATTGTGAACGACTTTTGCATAACTGGTAAACCATAAGAGATAGACAAAATTTTACTACACAAAAAATGTAGATCGTGTTAAAATACACAATTTATGTCATATACATTTTTGTTGAGTGAACCATTTTCGAGATATTGCTTGTTATTCCCTTAAATTTTCCAATTCTTATACTTTTTCTCAAATGGGAATTCGTTATTCATTTTTTTTGTCCTGGTAATGCAAAGAGAATGGAATACTCCACATAGCAACCAGCTCTTAAAACATTTGACTATCGCTTAAAGCCTAGCAATTCCCCTTGCATCTACAAGAAAATTAGCAATAAGATTAACATCTCGATTAACATGAAGCATATGGAGAATAAGCGTTTGTAAAAATAGTTTGTACAAGAGTAGAGAAAGTCATGTGAATGTAACACATCAGATTTTTCATATGATTTTCTTGTGTACAACCTTGTAGTGACTCATGGCCCACGATAATGAAACAAAATTAATGAGTGAAGAATTAATAAAAGTTGCAATATTATTTTTTTCCCTACTTATTTAACGTCACTTTAACTACATGGTCATATCGCGATGGATCTGTTAGGAGACTCCTTGTGGCTCCATTTATGGCCGACAATTAGCCTAACAGGTCTCATCCATGTACCATACCATCTTCCCTCGGCTCTTGTCCACAGAAGCATGTGCACATTAATTGTACCTCTGCTTCTATACGTGACGGGCAGATGGCCGCAACAAAGCTCTGTCTATACGAGTAAAGTAAAGCAAGTGATTTATCTTGCGAACGCCCCCAATGCGGCTTGCAGATTGGCGGAGAGCTGATCACGTGGTATCTGCGCGCCACCTTGGGCTGGTTGCCTCAATATAAACATAAGGAAACAACTGCGTCGAAGCTGATTTATGAGTGAAAATGTCAGATTGATGTGCTTTCGGGTGCACTACCAGGACACAAACGGATATTAAATTATATAGTTTACTGTCGAAACTCATAAACTTGGAGAGAAGAAGGATTTGGTTGACCAAAATCAGTAGAAAGCACTCGACTCCTGGAGAGGAAATAAGTACCTATTCCGTATTTAACAACATTTATTTAATGCTGGATTTTACGGGTGATTAAATCTTTATATTGCCCACTTTCAATTCTTTTGTGCTTCTGCAATGGAATATTTCAAGTTTCTGTGTATTATATACAGCAATATAGGAGGGCGGATCGAAAAGTAACGCACAATAATTTTTTTTTTTTTCTGCCTTGTTATTTCAGCTGGAATGTTGCAATTTCAAACAGATATAGTTTGAAGTTTTAACTACAGAAGGTATTTTTTGTTTCATGTACAGCTCTAGCGAGAGAAGCGTGAACCACGCACAAAGATGGCGCGCATGTTACTGTCGTCCACGTGTGAAGAGCAGAGAGTTTGGTTCGATATTTGTGGGCCAAAGGGCATAAACCGAGTGATATTCACAGGAACATGTGTGGCGTGTATGCGGATGATTGTATGGCCCGTAGCAATGTCTCCAGATAGTGACATTCCTAGAGGACCGTGTGAGCCTTAGTGATTCGCCACGCTCCGAGGGGCCGGTAACAGCTGCAACCCTGCAGAATGTCAGAGGCATTGAGGCGTGTGCAACTGCGAATCTTATCGCAACAGTTCAACATTTCCTATGGTGCAGTGTACGATATTGTTCATGACACGTTGAAATTTCGTAAAGTTGGTGCTCGCTGGGTGCCTAAGAACCACAAGGGCCAGCGAATGAGCGAGCTTGGATCATCTAACGCGGTACACCGCAGAAGGGCATGACTTTCTGAAAGGAATCGTCACTTATGAAAGGAGATGCTGAAACTGGCTACCGTCGTTGTCCATACATTTTGACACCTCTTTAGGAAACTATCCATCACTCGCCGTAGTTCACGTTGAGAAATTTCCTGGAGGATATTTTGTTTTAATTCTTCCAGGGAGTGTGGGTTTTTCTTGTACACTTTATGTTTTAAGTTACTCCGGAGGGGAATTTTATGAACAATATTACCGGCTGCGCGGTGTTTTTCCACTGGGAGTGTGGAACTATATAGAACACGATAACGCACTGCTGCTATAAACAATGTCAGCTATTGTGGTTTTGCTGTGCAGTTTTGAGTTGACGGTGATGTGATGTAGTTCAGTTATTACGAGCTATTTATTATTTTGTCCTGTACTTAGTCTCAAAGTATATTATGGCTCAGTATATGTTTTCTACTGCACAGCGTGTATTTATTTATGATTCGTATGCGTTAACTCGGTCAGGTCGCCAAGCGAAAGAAAGATTTCCAGGTGTAAAAGTTCCAGGCTGTACAACAATCCATGAACGTTACAGTAAATTTCAGGCCACAGGAACTGTTCATGCTAAGAAATCTAAAAGACGGCGCTCGGTTCTTACCGAAGAAACATTAGACGACATCGGTCATCGTTTGGAAAATTCCCCCCAAAATTCCATGATGAATAGTTTCCTAAAGAGGTGTCAAAAATGTATGGACAACGACAGTGGCCAGTTTCAGCATCTCCTTTCATAAAGTTGATAAGTAAAGCCTTTAAAAGTAGTTTTAAAAATGTTGTATGGTTTCATCCCAGTCTTTCTATGATAGCAGCAGACGGCAACGAGCGCCGAGGACACGGACAGGGAAAACACCGTCAGGCGGTTCGGAGTCTTTGGCTCACTCTGTACATATGTTGGGCAGATGACATTAGGATGCCGTCCAGTCTACCTGCTTACAGTATCTGTGGATAGATGTCAGAGCATTCGCTATTACCATCTATTTTCATTTTCGCTATAGTTTTACATTTAAGGTGAAACTTTGGATCATGGTATTACATATCCAATCCGATATTTACCTATGCGACTGAGGGAAACCACGAACAAAACCATACAGATTGGTCGGCCCACGGAATTTGAACCCAGGACCTCCCGAATGCGGGCTACAGACGTTACTGGCCGGTATTGCCATATTGTTGTTATTTTTTCTAAAATAAACAATAGTTAACTTGCTGCTTTTGGATTCTATTCCTTTTACAACGTTCTTTAAAATATTCCTATAAAATTTGTCTCTAAAATCAACATGAGAGAATATCAATCTGATTTCCCATGTTAGATCCGTTGTCCAGAGATTTCTTTTTAATTTATTTATATTTCCACCCTGTATATATGCTACAGCAAGGCTCAACCCCGTTTCCTCGACAGGCACAGCGCTCTTAGGGCTCATTTCTTTCTTCATCTTTTCCAACGCCCTTTCACAGATCAACGCTTCTTTTGCACATCTATTTATAAACTGTGTTTTGCCTTCATCTTGCACGTTATAAACACACTGATATTCTCGCGACATGCACAAGACAAGGCTGCTAATATTAGAATGAGAGTAGGACCCGCTTTAACAATCAAGCAGCCGTCAAAATGCTTTCCTTTCCAAAACAAAATCTCATGTGATGCATTCACATGAATTTCTCTACTCTATCGTGTATTAGTGAGTATACAAATTATTCTTACTCAAGCTTATTTATCTATCTCTACATTTTAATCCAAATAAACCTTTGCAGAAGCAGCTACATTGCACATTTCGTTATAGATACAAAGAGAACAGCGATAGTCAAATGTTTAACAACTGGACGCTATATGCTGGCCTTAAAATTCCATACTGTTTCCATGACATCGCGAGAAACAACTGAAGGTTGAAAGGACTTTTAACACAATGACCAAGAAATGAACAATTCGAACCTTCAATAACGAATATCTCAGAAACGGCTTATGCCATAAAATACTTATTTTAAATAAATTGTGTTTTTTAATGAGATCTACAGTTTTTGTGTGGCACAGTTTCGTCTATCGCTTAACGTTTACCAGTTATAGGTACAAGATTGTACAAAATTCCTTCGGAATAAAGAGGACTTCACAGGTCATTCCCAGAAAATTCACGATATACATTTTATTTGTCATGTAAATATCTTTAATATATGGCATTTTAATCAATGTCGGAGCCATTTTTTAGAAAATAAAAAAAATTGAAAAATGTTCCATGTAAAGGGTAGCTGGGGGTGGGGGAATTTTCTTGAAAATTTTCGTGTCCATCTTTGGAAGGTACTGAACGCTTAATACCAAGTTTGGTATTTATCCGACTTTTCGCTTTTGAGTTATGCTGTTCAAAGACACACACACACACACACACACACACACACACACACACACACACACAGAGCCTTTTTCTTAAAACGCTTTTTTTAATTCAGGGGGTCTCAAAACATGTATTTCGGTGAAATCTCGGTATCGAATTTTTGGGTGGAAGGCAATACTTCCCCTACTTACTATATGTAGTAGAGAAAATAATAAGGTTTTAGCGTACGTGGTGCACACAATTGCTTTATAGTAATCAATTATATTAAATAAAATAAATAAATGTAATATAAGTACTGTATAGATATAAAAGGCACAGTCCGCTATGTCTTGACATAGAACCGCCTGAATCCTACGCTATGAACCGTACCAACGCCTCCTAGGAAGCGTTGACCGCAACAATACGAGATGCAGATGTAGATTTAGTGCTTATTCTGAGTGCTCCTTTCTAAAGAACAACCTTGTGACTGAAAATATGGCTAAAAATCCCAAGGAAACTTCAATCCAAACCAGGAACATTGAATCTGAGCTGCTACCCGCAAAATCTCGGCAGCAGTATGAGAAGGAATATATTGCACTTAAAGACTGGTGCAAGCTAAGCAGTGTTTCTCTTGTGAACGAAGGTGTGATCACTGTCATCTGGATTTTGTTTATTACGCCATTATAGTGTACTATTTTTCGGCTTGCCAACTGATTGACAAGCAACTGCTGTAGAGAGCGTGTACTAGGCTATTTGAAGTTGTTTTCAAGAGGTCTACACGTTTTTGTCTATCTCTTATGGCTTACCAGTTACACGAAATTATACAACATTCCTTTGAAATGAATAGTTCTTTAGAAGCTATTCCTGGAAAAATCAAGATATATACATTATCAATAATACCTATATTAAATTGTCGCGGTAAACTTTCGTGTTATCTTATTTGCTGAGCGCCTTTTATTGTTTTACTATTTTGAATTTTAGTTCTTTGTCCTCCGGCTAGCTATTATTATTATTATTCAGTCGAGCAAATCACTTGATCAGGGTGTGTAAACGGAAAGGAGTTGTTACTAAAAGATAACACTGATTAAAGAATTTGTTTTTACACTTTTATTGCCGTCACAATTTATTAATTTCATATATATTACTCTTGATACACGCCAGACTGAAACTGTTATATTTTCGAATGTAACTATAATCACTTATTTGCCGCACATTATTAATTCGACTATTTCACATTTTTGTAACTAGCTGTACGACGCGAGAGATTCTGTAGAATTGCGCGACGTTTAGCCCGTGGATGATTCTGTTGAACTGAGCAATACTTATAGGAAGAAGAAGAAGAAATACGTAATTTAGGTTAGCCTAGGCTAACCATGGCCGGTTAGGGTTTATGTCCCTCTTCAGCCAAATGGTTATTATTTGGAGTGGCTTCGATGTTCCGCAATTACTCGGCAAGAGCAGTTTGATGGTAAATGATGGTTTATGTGTGGGGGAGGGGGCGAAGGAGAAGGTGGGGAGCACGCAGGTGCTGAGTGTCTAGTCTTGGGGCTTTGTAATGGTGACCATTGCCTCTTATTTTTGTGTGTCTATTTATTTGTTTTTAATTTTTTTTGGCTATCATAGTTTTTGTCGTTATTGTGGTTTAATGTCTTTTTTAAATTTTTTATGATGATTTTTTAATAATTTTTTTGTCTTTTTTTTTCTCAGGCTTTAGCTTTTTTTACTCCCTCACCCCGATATGCCTAAAGATTATAATCGAGCTGCTATTGGTTAATAAAGCGCGCCAACATTAGCGTCTGTTTTTATATCCAATCAAAATTATGAACACATATGCTCTAGGGAAGATATTCCCTCCATTTCTAAAGAAAAGCGCACTACTCTGACGTCATTTGTTTCTCTCTTCTAATTGATAAACAACTCACCCCCTCGCTCATTGTTGTCCGCTCCTATTGTCAGTTTCAGTGAGATCGTGTAAACTTACTTCCTAACAATGCTTATAATTAACAAACATCTCAAATCATTGTCATATAATAATGCTAATTTACACTACAATCACTCTGGCATTCACAGTGTTGTGATGTCTCAAAATACTTAATCACAATTGTTAGAACCGTTTTTGAGAAAACAAAAAGTAACGAAATTTTCCACGTAAAGGGTAGTTTGGGACGGATGGAGTTTCTTGGAAATCCTCGAGTAGCATCTTTGAAAAATAAGGAACATAGATACCAAGCTTGGTATTTATCCGAGATTTCATTTTTCAGTTGTACTGAAGGTTCGGGGGACCTCACAATATGCATCTGCAATGAAATCTGGATATGGAATGTGTGAGTGGTATACAGTACCTGCCACAGGCAGAGAGGTGGAGAACATAGAAAGGAAAGAGAGATGACAATGAACGAAAATCTCCGGGTTAAGCTCCTTGTACACGATCAAATTTTTGTCAAATTCAATAATCTACAAGACTTTTCAAGAGTTGTCACAACTTCACTAATTTTCTTGTCAAATAAGGTCCAAGATTTGATGGCATTGGCCAAGGAAATGCGACTATTTACAGTGTGTCACGAAATCTGCAACATGCCTCAAAGAAAAAGTAAACAAAAATGGCAACCCGGCCAAGGTATATCGTATACGAACTAAGTTCCCGGGGTCGCGGGTTCAAACCGGCGGAAGGCGATGGATATTTTCGGGCGTAAAAATCGTTAGCATGGCCTCCTTCGGAAGGGAAGTAAAGCCGGTGATCCCGTGTCGTAGATATACGGCACGTAATGGAACCTCAAGCTTGATAGAGCCCTCTGAGCAAAATTACCAGTCCTTCACGCCCAATAGATAGCATGATTTATGAAGAACTGACATTTCTTTCTTTAATTATTCTGTTCGAAATTCACTCAATGCCCCAATTTTAGCACCAAATTAAGCAGAATGTTCTAGAGTTTTATTGCCTGTCACTAGATACGCAGATGTTCATGTTTTATTCGTAATTGTTAGTTTTGTTGTCGGCAACTATTTTTGAGATTTTGTTCTACTCAACTTGAAAATGGAGTACATATTAAATGAATGGCTCTTTCTTATAAAGCAATATTGGGTTACGAATTCAATTACAGCTACTAAAAGGGCATACCAGAGAGAATTTGGTGTTCGGAATCCCCCCAAAGAAACACAATACTAGGACTGGTAAACAAATTGGAAACAGCTGGATTTCTGGTGAGTGAAAAAGGCAAAACTCTTTCATCTAGGCCTCCCACGGTTGTTGGCGTAAGAGTACGACTGGATCAGTCACCCAAAAAAATCATTAAGACATTTGTCGCAGGAGACAGGGTACAGCTACTCAATGTGTCAGAGAGCTGTGAAAAGTGCAGGGCTAAAGCCGTATAGGATTACGGTTGTCCATCAGTTACAGGAACCAGATAAGGATAGACGACTGAGATATTATCGTTGGTTTCAGGCGTTCATTGTGCAAAATCTTGCATACTGTCCATCACATGGTTCACAGATGAAGCATGATTCCATTTATCCGGCTATGTGAACTCAAATAACTCACGCTATTGGGCCAGTGAAAATCCACATGTTATTCATGAAGCACCTATGCACGCGGTTAAACTCGGAGTTTGGTGCGCAATATCCGCACAGAGAATAGTGGGACCAATTTTTTTTAAACAATGTGAACACTGCAGAGTACCGACGGATTTTCATGGACTTTGCTGAGCAACTAGACGATGTAGAGCCGAGTCAAGGAGATTTTCAGCAGGACGGCGCTACATGCCATACAGCAAACGAATCCATGGCACTAATTGCAACTTTCTTTGACGACCAGATAATTTCCAAGAACCTGTGGCCACCGAGATCTCCGGATTTGACATCGCCGGACTTCTTTCTATGAGGTACTTAAAAGACAGGGTTTATGCCACACGTCCCCAGACATTCAACGATCTGAAACACATTACACGGGAGATTCAAGCTATTGACAACAGAGTCCTCCAACGAGTGGCCAGTAACATGGAACGACGTGTTGAGTTGTACCTTATGCAGGATGGAGGACATTTTCAACATTTGCTATAGAGGTAAATAATCTTCCGAAATTTCTCTGCATTTCAGGTATAATAAGTTGTCGCTAGTATAACTCGTTTTGAAACAATTAAGAAATAAATGAGTCAGTTCTTCATAAATCACCCTGTAGAATGGGAAGCTAAGGACCACAGCAATTAAAGAGCGTCCATAAATAAAAAACTCAATTTAAGTATGCGAACTGACTAGCTTATACATAAGCTGGCCATGTGTGTACGTCGAGGGCTCCGTGGGTTACCACAACAAGATGAAGCAGATGAAGGTATATAAGAAATAATCGCCAGCAGATTTCCGAACTAAGTATACAGTTGGTGATATTTCCATTGTGTTCCATTGGATATAATACGTGAAAGTGCTACATAATATTAGTAAAGTAGAATATTTCACTGCAAATTGTTATACCTGGCCCAAGTAGTAAATGGCTTTGTGCGTGATAAAGTAGCAATGTGTGAAGGGTTTCAGTTTGGCAAAGACACAACTAGTAAATGCACATTTATGACATTGTCAAGTCTTGTCCAATCTTATTACATATGGAAAAAATACTTGATAATTCTTCTTGTAAACTCTTGAATTGAAAAAAGAAGTTTGATCGTGTACAAGAGGCTTAATATGAGGAATTTTGAGAAGATGTTATACTTAGGAATATGAAGAAAAGCAGATGTACAATAATGATAGCATCCCCCAGCGCTGTCACGCTATCAAGATGCTCGCTCGCTCACAAAATCAATACCTGGGAACACCTACTCAAATACTCAAACGGAAAACAACTAGGCACCTGCCTTAACTCTTCAACGCAAGCTTGGGGCTACATCAAACATGAGCTCGGTGTATAACGCCCAAAATATGATTGCTACAGGAAACAATACCAAAGTCTTATTTGCTTTCCTTTAAAAAGAGAATAAACAACTCTGATGCGATACGTTTACATAACTTTCTCTAGCCCTCTATCGTTTGTTAGTGCATATACAAACTATTCTTACTAAAGCTCATTACTTTCTCTACTACGTATAGTAAGTAGGGGAAGTATTGCATTCCATCCAAAAATTCGATACCGAGATCTCACCGGAAATACATGTTTTGAGATCCCCTGAATTCAAAAAAAAAAAAGGATTTTTGGAAACATGTCCGGGTGTGTGTCTGTGAACAGCATAACTCAGAAACGAACAGTCGGATAAACACCAAACTTGGTATTTAGGTTCAGTATCTTCCAGAGATGCGACACGAAGGTTTTCAAGAAAATCCCCCCACCCCAGATTACCCTTTACATGGAACATTTTTCGAAAATTTTAACTTTCTCAAAAATGGCTCTAACGATTTTGATTAAAATATCACATGTTTAAGATATTTTCATGACAAATAAAATGTATATCTTGAATTTTCTGGGAATGTCTCCAAAAGTATTCTCCATTGTGAACGACCTTTGCATAACTGGTAAACCATAAGAGATAGACAAAATTTTACTACACAAAAAATGTAGATCGCGTTAAAATATACAATTTATGTCATACATTTTTTTTTGTTGAGTGAATCATTTTCGAGATATTGCTTGCTATTCCCTTAAATTTTTCAATACTTATTTTCTAAAATGGGAATTCGTTATTCATTTTTTTGTCTTGGATATGCAAAGAGTATTAATCTGTGGCAAAGAGAATGGTGCTGCACATAGCAACCAGCTATTAAGAGTAATGTCTATGCTTAAAGGCTAATGTATTTCTATATTGCCCTTGTAAATATATATTCCCCTTACATCTAGAAGAAAAGTAGCAATAAGATAGAGTCTGTAAATGTTCATATCGATTAACATGAAGTAGATGGAGAATAAGCGTTTGTAAAAATAGTTTGTACAAGAGTAGAGAAAGTCAAGTGAGTGTAACACATCAGATTTTTTTTCTATCTACTGCGCTTTAATCCATAAACCTTTGCAGAAACAGCTACATTACACATTTCGTTATAGATACAAAGAGAACAGCGATAGTCAAATGTTTAACAAGTGAACGCTATATGCTGGTCTTAAAATTCCATACTGTTTCCATGACATCGCGAGAAACAAGTGAATGTTGACAGGACTTCCAGAGAATGACCAAGTAATGAACAATTCGATCATATAATAACGGACATCTCAGAAATGGTTATGCCACAAAGAAACTTATTTGAAATAATTTGTGTTCTAAAGAGATCTATATTAATTTGTGTGGTGTGTTTTTGTTTATCACTCAATGTTTACCATTTATACAATATTATACAAATTTCCTTCCGAATGAAGAGGACTTCATAGGCTATTCCCAGAAAGTTCAAGATAAACATTTTATTTACCATGTAAATATCTCTCATATATGGTATTTTATCCGGCTTTTTATTTTTTAGAATATGCTGTTCTCTCATGTACGCACGCATATACACAGCGCGCGCACACGCAAGCGCGCGCACACACACATGGACCTTTTTCTAAAAAGCTAATGTTACATTTTCATGACTTTCTCTACCCCGTAGCGCTTATTAGTACGTATACAAATTATTCTTACGAAAATTTATTTTCCTCTCTACTTCATTTTAATTGAGATAAACCCTTCCGGAAATACCTGCAAGGCACAAAGGAAATAGCGATATTCAAATGTTTTAGAACTGCACGCTATTGCTGGCCCATACTGTTTCCATGACATCGCGAAAAATAACTGATAATCGAAAGGAGTTGAAAAGAATGACAAAAGTACTGAACGATTCGAACCATTAATAAGGGATATCTCGGAAATGGCTTATGCCACAAGAAAACTTATTCGAAATAAATCCTGTGTTTTGAAAGATATCTACATATTTGTGCAGCAGTTTTCGTCTAACGTTTGTTTACCAGTTATACTAGATTATAAAAGTTCATTCCGAATGAAGAGGACTTCACAAGCTATTCCCAGAAAATTCAATACATACATTTTGTTTGGCACGTAAATATCTTTAACATATGGTATTTTAAACAAAATCGTTAGAACCATTTTTTTAGAAGTTAGAACCATTTTTTTTTTGGAAATCAAACATTTTGGAAAAAGAAAGGTTCATGTATGCGATAGTTGGGGTGGGGAAGGGGGGATTTCATTGAAAATCTTCGTACTGCATCTTTGTAAAAGTACTGAACCTAAATAACAAGTTTGGTATTTATCAGACTTTTCGTGTTTGAGTCATGCTGTTCATAGATACACACACATACGGACCTTTATCTAAACACAATTTTTTGGGAGGTTCAAGAGGTCTCAAAACATTTATTTTCGGTGAAATCTCGGTATAGAGTTTTTAGGTGGAATACGATACCTTTCTACCAATGTACTAAGTGGTAGAGGGAAAAAAGTCTTTATTAAGGGACCTCAAAACTTGTATTTCCCATGAACTCTCGGTATCGAGCAATATCTTTCTACCTACTGCATATGCGGTAAAAAATACAAGTTATTAGGGTTGTAGGAATAAATGGAACAGAGGAAAAAAAAATCCATACTCTCTCCATGACATCGTGAGAAACAAGTGAATCGCGACAGCACTTTAAAAAAATTAAAAATTAGAAAGTATTGATTGATTCAAACCAATATTAATGGATATCTCGGAAATGGCTGATGCCACAAAAAATAACGGTTATTTGAAATAAATTGTGCGCTTTAATGAGAGCAAAATATAAATATATATGTAACATGATGAACGCCAACAATGAACAATTATAATACGATGGCCGACGCAACATATTTTTACATCACAAGACGTCAGTGCTTTGAAACAATGCATAAACACGCAGATGCAGCAAATCACCAAAGTGGGCCGAGTAATTCGGCTCTCTCCGCCGGCATTCGTAATGAAGCAGAGGTCTGTCTGTAACGTCAAGTGAAGATAACGGCGGGTCGCCTGATTGTTAGAACATACAGCCGGCACCTTTAAGAACAGATGGTCCGATTGCTGGATTGCTGGAATTGTCCTTTAGAACAAATGGCCCAAGCAACAAACTCTTTATGTGCGATCCCCGCCTTTCTGGAAACTTCCGGGCGGCAGGCTTGACAAGCCTATCCAAAAGAAGACGCCACATCGAGAACATTCCAGCCTAGTTGCGGGGCTATACAGAGCGGTTCGAAAACGTAACACTTCTGTGGCCATAACAATTTCAAGTCGATTTGCCTGGTATGCACCCGGCTAGTCACGATGAGCGGTGTTTACGTCAGACGAGCAGCTACTGTCATTTGACCTCTACCCTGAGTTGAGCCTTAGAGTAGATGCTATAGAATCAGAGGAAGAAATTTTGGCTCGAATTGTGATCGCTACACAACAAATTGCAGAGATACCAGGAGTGATGGAGAGACTTTACCAGAACATCATTTAAGTACTGTGTGTGCAACAACCCAAGTGTCGTCACTTCGAACCGAAGTTGTAACGGATCAGAATGCCAAACAGTCTGTGACAAAGAGAAATACTAATTGTTCAGTTTAACCGTAAACAAAAGTATTTGTGAAACATGATTAAATTTGCTTTTTGTTTCTTAAGCATTGTTTCCTAAAGGGTTGAAGCGATTCAGAATGGTAACCATATTGTGAGGAGGGCAAAAACGAATTGTAAAGTTTATCTGTAAACAAAGCGTTTGTGAAAATTGATTACAGTTTCCTGTTTATTCCTTTAGTAGTATTACCTAATGAGTTGAACTGTAAGAAAAGTGATGTATTGAGTCAAGCCTAACTGAAGTACTTAAGCAAACATGGTCACGTTGAACACGTTTCCCGACATGGCTTCCTATTCAAAACATGATCTACTCAGCCCCCTCTACAAGCCCTAAACGTTTCTAACGGGTACTTCCGGACACCCCGTATAAGGGCAGAACAACCCAACCCTAGAGGCCGCGGTCTCTTCTTTTGCCTCCATTGTGGTAGGAACTGCTAATAGTTTCACTGTTCACACCCCACTTCCTCTACATCCATATGTTCTACCTGTAGAACTCATTCTTCCAATATGCCGTTCCCGGGCAGGCCGCAGACCCTACCAGCGTCCCCGCACGGCGTACAATTGAGATATCCTGAGCGCTTGCGCCGCCAGGTCCGTCTCCACCTACGTGAGCATAAGGTGCGCGCGCGGGAGGATATTATGGCTCTTCTGAACCTCGAGAGTGGTGGCGTGTGACATTGCTAAAAGACTTCAGAACGGGCGAGGCCAACACACCTCCCCGCTCCAAGGCCTGGCCTACAATCTCCAAGCCAATGTGTTTGCGGACTATCTTGAATGGAACATGAGGCTCGAGATGACCGCCAGGATGATGCCTTCTCCAAATGTGTTCGCCGAAGAGGCAGCTCGCCCTCCTGTGATAAAACGCACTCCGGCGTCATTATCTTCTTCTTTCATTCAAGTTTTAGTAGAAGGATCTGTTACAGAATAAAAGCTGAATGTTGTAACCATGGGCGGCCCAGAGATCGTTGGTGGTAATAAACTACGGCTTTAGGGATCCTACTAGAGTGTATTCGATGCATATAATTCTTCCAGTTGATGTGGTACTGTTGGATATATTGGATTACAGGTACAACTTGTAGCTCCGTTAGCGCATCTTCATTGTGTTTGTGGTCCCATCGTGTATAGTCAGCTGTTGAGCGCACGAATCTCATTTCATTTGCTGTTACCTTGTTTTCTTCTTTTTGTCTCGTTGTTCATGCCTCGCTACCATAAGACTGGTCTTGTTTAAGTTTTGTAGAGGCTAGTCTTGTGCGCCTCTGTACTTCTGAGGGTTTCATTATGCTATTAAACCCATGGCTCTGGTGTGCTTAAGAATTTTATCTGGTATATCTACATCATCTACAAAGGATTCATTATAATGAAGATATTGTAGCGTATGTGTATGCATTGTCGCGTCGGACACATTATTGCTGTGTAGCATGACATTGTCGTGAATAATCATTTTGATTGAGAGTTTGAATTTACGTCTGACGTGGCATTTCCCTCCCAACCTCCTCAATCTGGTGACGTCAGTCCTGTGTGTGTCTTCAGAACGAGTGGAGTGTATGTAAGAGTGCATGTGTTTCCGTGCGAGTGTGGAGCATCTCCCTCTAATGTCTTTCCTGTAGTCTGTTGTGAACAATGCAGCGGCATCATATTAATTGTAATAAACCACAGGCAATAAGTTAAATGCGTATTTTGTTATGAAAATCCCACGCCTGCTTTAGATTTGTGCAGCAAATTCTTAGTATCTCTCGTTTGCCTCTGCAGCTACGCTCCCCAATGTTAATGCCGGGGTAACTAAAATTTAATTTTTAGCTGCAAAACCTTTGGCCTCACCCCGATATATAACAATATGATAATTCATTCACTCTTTCAAGAAGTCTATTTGCTACACAAATTTTACTAGGGACTGCATATTTTCCACAAAATGCTATTATTTTTTATTTATGAATATTAATTTCCATAGCATACAGTTCACCCACTTGGTATAAATTATGAACTGAGAATCGAGGCTCAGTCTCCGTAGGTGCTAAGAGGGCCAAATCTTCTGCAAAGAGGAGTGCATCTATTTGTAGATTTCCATTTACTTGTATGAATCCATGATGTGTTTTTCTTCAGTCTTGAATAATTTTCTTCATATACATTACAAATAGAAGGGGTGAGAGGCCACATCCCTGTCTTACACCAGTTGTAATTCCTTGCCATTGAGATAATTCACTGTTTATTCTGACAGCCATAAGTCGATAAAAGCAATGAAAGCTTCTACATTAAATTCCCTACGTTTTCCTATTAGCATCTTAATTGAAAAATAACCATCCCAACAATATCTTCCTGTTTTAAAGCCGTTTTGTTCTTCCGCAATTAAGTTCTTGTAATGTTTATACGATTTAGTTTTGATGATGTTAATGTAAATTTTATATCCTGAATTTAATATACTGGTACCTCTATAATTATCACGTAGTTTTCGATCTCCTTTTTACTTTCTCTACTACGTATAGTAAGTAGGGGAAGTATTGTATTCCACCCAAAAATTCGATACCGAGATTTCACCGGAAATATATGTTTTGCGACCCCCTGAATCAAAAAAAAGCATTTTTGGAAACATGTCCGTGTGTGTGTGTCTGTGAACAGCATAACTCAGAAACGAACAGTCGGATAAACACCAAACTTGGTATTTAGGTTCAATATCTTTCAAGGATGCGACACGAAGGTTTTTAAGAAAATTCCCCCACCCCAGATTATCCTTTACATGGAAGATTTTTCGAAAATTTTAATTTTCTCAATAACGGCTCTAACGACTTTGATTAAAATATCATATGTTTAAGATATTTTTATGACAAATAAAATGTATATTTTGAACTTCCTGGGAATGTCTCCAAAAGTATTCTTCATTGTGAACGACTTTTGCATAACTGGAACCATAAGAGATAGACAAAATTTTACTACACAAAAAATGTAGATCCCGTTAAAATACACAATTTATGTCATACATTTTTTTGTTGAGTGAACCATTTTCGAGATATTACTTGTTATTCCTTTAAATTTTTCAATACTTATTTTCTCAAATGGGAATTCGTTATTCATTTTTTTGTCTTGGATATGCAAAGAGTATTAAGGCTGGTTCACAACCACCCGGTAACGGTAACCAGAACGGAAACGAGAACGGGAAGCAAGAAATTTTGATTCACAACAGCCCGGTAACGAGAACGGGAATGCATATCGATCACAAAGTGAAAGTCGATTTTGCGCATTGGGATTTCATTTGTTTTTAACTGACCAATGACTTTTTTCACCTACTTCCAATTTAGCCAAGCCAACGTCAAAATTCGATAGAGTAAACATTATCTAAATGCATATTCATTACATTTCCGATCCCTCTACTTATGCCAAACTTTCATTCCTTTATTTAATGGCATACATTAAAATTGTTTATTCTTTTTTCATTTCCACCGGATTTAGCTGTTCTTTGTAGCTTTTGCCATTGTTTTTAGGTAATAGCCAGTTTTTAGTTGCATATAAACAAACTACAAATGATCCCTTCACCAGAGGAACCAACGTTGATTAGATTTGCGGGTGTCGGATTGAGGTTAGGAAGCACATTTACTACTAATTCCTACCAGTTTCATGTTTCCAGCTTGCGACTACAGAGAGCACTAGTGGCTGTTTCATGTCACGGCCGCTTAGAATAACCTCTAGAGTGAAGAGTCTAATATGCACAATAGGGATCTAATATGCCGTGCCCGGGAACGAGAACGAGAAAGTTAAAAGTTGGGCAACTCTTCTTCCCGTTCCCGGGGCCCGGGAAGGCTTCCCGTCGGTTGTGGACACTCCCATTTGAATACATGTATTTCAACTTTCCCGTTCTCGTTCTGGTTACCGTTCTCGTTGGTTGTGAACCAGCCTTTAATCTGTGGGAAAGGGAATGGTGCTGCTCCTAGCAACCAGCTATTAAGAGATATGTATGTTTTATAATAAACTAGAAGTATTTGTTATTGTGATGTTATATGATACTTAAATTTTGAGTTGGTATATATTAATTCACATCAGTGAATTGAGTTGGGTCTCAGCTGAGGATGAGAGAAACATATCTCTCGAAAGCGCTCCTACGGTAACAACTACCGCATTTATGTGATGTGAATTAATATATACCAACTCAAATTTTAAGAAAAAAAGATATGTATGTGCTTAAAGGCTACTGTATTTCCAAATTGCTCTTCTAAATATATATTCCCCTTACATCTACAAGAAAATTAGCTACAAGATAGTCTCTGCAAATGTTTATCTCGATTAACATGAAGTAGATGGAGAATAAGCGTTTGTAAAAGTAGTTTGTACAAGAGTAGAGAAATTCATGTGAGTGTAACACATCAGATTTTTTCTTTTGTCCCTAGCATCCTTTGGCTGTTTGTTCTAAAATAGATCCAAGAGCATTCCATTCTTCTTCAATGCCTTCTCTTTCTGGTACTTCCTTCAAGTTGTTTTCCATTCTTGTTTTCTAAAGTCCAACCAAAATAGAATCATTAAGTGAGCTTATTCGAAAATTTAAATGTACACAACTCCGGCGCTCAACATAAGAGGCACGGGTCCTGACGGGCTCACCCCCGCCATGCTGCGCTTCCTTCCCTTCAGGGCCGCACTCTTGCTGACCAATGTCTCCCTTTGTCACTTTCCGCGAGAGTGGAGAGTGGCCCGTGTGATATGCATCTTGAAGCCGGGGAAAGATCCGCTTCATCCATCAAATTACCACTCCATTAGCCTCTTGTTGGTTCACGCCATCCCTGACCACTAGTTTGGGTTTCGTCCTGAACACTCGACGCCCCAGCAGTTGCTGCAGGTGGTGCAGGCTGCTGCCCTGGGTTTCCAGGACAGGGAAAATTAAATTGAATTTTATTTATGGACGTTCTTTATCTGCTATGGTTCTTAGCGTCCCATCCATACTGGGCGTGAAAGACTGGAAATTTTGCTCAGAGGCCTCTTTATCAGGCTTCAGGTTCTTTTACTGCCGTAAATCTACGACAAAGAACCACCGGCTTTACTTCCCTTCCGAAGGAAGCCATGCTAAGGACATTTGCATCCAAAAAACCATTGCCCTCCGCCGGATTTGAACTAGGACAGGGCTTACCTGGTGCGGTATCTCTGGATGTCCAGAAGGCCTCTCCACGACGGCATGCGGGGCTCCCGCAGAAGCTTATTCACCTTGAACTACCAAAACACTACATCCACGTATCACACACATACGTCAACAATTATCTTTTGCTGTCTCAGTTGCAGGGAACAAATCTAAACGAATGCCAATAAGATGCGGAGACCTCGAAGGCTCTGTTCTATTCCCCATGCTTTTCAGCGTCTGCGCGGCCGGCCTACTTACAGAGCAGCAGTCAATACAACCCAGTATGCTGATGTGTTGTTACGCTGTAAAAACAGAAATCCACGCAGAGCCTTCAACCCAATACACCGACGCCTCCGCTTCATCTAGGAGTGATGCAGGCCTTAGCGACTGTCCAACTCGGAGAAAAGTCATGCCATTCTTATAGCGAACGACATTCACCTATATCCGACGTAGAATTGAGTGGATGAATACCATCTCCTATCTAGGTGTAAAACTGGATAAGGACTTAACGTTTGTGGGGCACATCAGGGACCTGTCGCAGCGGCAAGGAGGCCACGGTCCCCTTGTTCCCATGCTGGGGTCCGGATGTCGGTTTCTCGTAAGTTGTGCCTTTTCCGAGCCTGCGAGATCGGGGGCATGGCCGCAGACACCAGTCTTCTCCGACTGCAGCGGGTACAGAATAAGGGCCTTCGGGCTATCTATTCTGTATGTCGCGCCTTACCCGTAGGACTGCTCCATTAAGCCTGATCTCTTCCATACCTGGAGGATGAAATTAGGAGACGGGGTGCAAAATTATACGTCTCCTTGCCATTCCATCGGAGCGCTCTCGTTCGGTTTCTAGGGGGCTATAACCCCAGACAACGCCGCTTGTGGCGCCACCGGGTTCCCCGCATGGCACGCGGGCACTCTCGGTAACGCAGGAGCAATTCCAACCAGCAGCTAAACTGGGCTATATAGTCCTACTAAGAGTTGCTTGGCACATTCAAAATTAAACCCATAAGCAAAGCTTTTAGATAATCGCCTTCCACCAGCGGTGCCCTAGGGCCCTTACACCCTGACCTACAGTCCCCAAGGAGCACATTACTACATCCTTTCACACAATCAACCGTAACCTCACCGGCCAGCCCGTACCACCTCATCCTGCCAATAAGTGTAGGTACATTACTAACACCTCTTCGGACTGCCCTCAGCCTACCAACTTCGATTAGATTTGCAGCGGTGTTGAGTTGAGTCAGAGAGAAACCGAGTGCAGTCGACAGTAGCGAAGAAGTTGGACTACGCTGAGCGTCTAAGCGACAAAGAAACGTTGTTCAGCAGCAATCGGAGCCATCATTGCTTACAGTATCATGCAAGGTCTTTATTTCTGAGTCTGAAAGAGCGCTGCCTGCAGCCTAGACCATTTAAGGATAAACTGCGAGGAAGCTCTCGAACATCAGACACATTAAAAACCCATAAACGTCAAGGCATTTTGATAACCCCTAATTGCATCGATAATCTTCAACATTCCAAGACTCTTAGCTGACATTATACTTCTGCTTCTCTGTTGACTTACGCTATATGGCGCATTAATTCCAAGTTGTATGTCAACGATGAAATGCATTTCACGCTTTAACAACCTGATGTGCTAACTCACATGGCTTTCTCTACGCACTCTTCTACAAACTATTCTTACAAAAGCTTATTTTTCTACCTACTCATTGTGAAACTTTCGCAGAAGGCTGAAGCGACAGTCAAAACTTTCTGTGTTACATTCGTATGACTTTCTCTACCCACTATCGTTTGTTTCATATAGCTTCTACAAACTATTTTTAGGAAAGCTTGTTTTTTCTATCACCGTGTTAATCGAGACAAAGCTTTATAGAAGCAGTTTCCTCACACATTTCGTGTAGATACAAGGGAACTGGATCGATAGACGTTTAAAAGCTAGTCGCCAAATGCCCGTCCCATGCCATCGCGAGAAACAATTAGCAACAGCTTCTAAGAGAAAAAAGAAATGTCGAAAATTTGTCCATGTAAAGAGTAGCTTGGGGAGGGGGGAATTTTATAAGAATGTTCGTGTCGCATCTTTGCAAGATACTGAAAATTAAATACCAAGTTTGGTATTTACCGAACATTTTGCTTTAAAACCTGTGCTATCCACAAACACGGACCTTTTAACACTTCCACTTAACCATTATAGGTAGATGACAAAGAAAGTAAAATGCGGGTCAATATATGCTGACTTCGAAATTCCTATCTTTGCATGACATCACTGGGAAAAAAATTTCTGATGTGGTACATTCACATGTCATTCTTTACCCTCTATCTTTATTACTGGGTATACAAACTGTTCTTACTAAAACTCATTTTTCTATCTACATTTTAATCAAGATAAACCTTTGTAGAAATAGCTACATTACACATTTAGTTATAGATACAAAGAGAACAGCGATAGTCAAATGTTTAACAACTGGATACTATAAGCTGGCCTTAAAATTCCGTACTGTTTCCATGCAATTGCGAGAAACAACTAAACGTTGATAGGACTTTAAAGAATGACTAAAGGTTTGTTCCAACATACGGTTCTGAACGGGTTCCGAACTAATTCCAACACATGCTAATGCACATGCGCCAGTCCGGTACGCTCACAGAACTAATTCGGAATTTTGTGTGGTTGGAACACTACTTGAACCGTTCGCGTTCTGTCACGGCCTTCTTCGTTGCACGGTCAATCAGAAGACGATCAAATATCTACGTTTACAGCGTTGATGAATGAAATCAAACTCCGCCGATGTATATATATATATATATATATATACACACACACACACACACACACACACATACGTACATCGTAAGCGTTTCTTTCATACTGATTCCAGTCCTAATATTCGAGCAAAAATAAATCGCGTTCGTTTATCGGCTTAAAGCCATTGATACTGAGTTATTGCGAATAACAATTGTAATATATAGATATTATATTTAAACCAGAACCCGGAAAAAGTAATTTAACACAATTCCAATTTAACATTAGGTTTCCTGCTACAGAAACTTCTAAACACAATGTTTAATTTAAAACTCCAATACTCTGAGACAATGACACCCCACATAAATTCTATTCGAACGTAATGCAAATAATACAAAACTACATGGTACCAATGTATGCTTATGATCAGGGTTAGGATTTTTAGTTGCAAATTTCAGATGAAAAAAGGAAGGGAAAAGGTGCTCAAATAAGGTGAAAAAGGCACAATAAGGTGCTGGTTTATTTAAGGGGATGCACAACTGAAATTGCTATTTTCTAAACTATCCATTCAATTGGGCTGAAAATTTTATTTCTTTATATATAATTGTTTTGTGAATTATAGCCCAGTCTTAATAATTCTCGGAACTGCGCGGTTGAGGTTATTGTCGTCTCTGCCTGCCCAGGCTTCGTCTCCACGCAAACAGATGACGTCTCTCACAGCAACAAACTCACATTCACGAACAGCAGGCTACTGATTCTGGTGGGATAGAATCACTCATTGTCAATTGCATTATTGCGGGCTACTTTATAGCAGTAAAGTGAGAGAAAGAGGTTTTCGTCGAACACACAATTATTTTCCATTGTTGCGGGTGTGCTTTCAATTCCCGCGCGGTATTTACTGAAAGAGGTAGACTTACTATTCGCACGTACACAGCAAGCTGAGGAGACGTTAATTGAAAGTTAAAGAATAAATTGGAATGAAACTTAAAGAAAAAAGGGGATTATGGGCATGGTTGGGGGAAAATGGTATAAAGGTGCCAAAAAGGGGTAAAGGTCCCAAAATAACGGAATAATGTTTAAATGGAAATAATCCTCTTCTTCGGAAGTCGATGCATCATTAAAAAGATCACTGTCACCTTCTAAATCACTCATTATTGTTATCTTTGAACGCTGTTTTGCTCCCTGGCTTTGTTAGACGTTTGTTCTTTTCCTCAAGTATGTCGCCATACTGCTCAACAGCGAGCAACTGCTTACCAAACACCTTTGCTATTCCGTATTGAGAAATAAACACGAATGGAGGAATAAATTACATATTCAAATTTATTTCCTACTGAATACAGAGAGTATGTCGCTTTTTCAATACTCTCTGTCGGGTTTGTTCCAAGCGATTAGAATCGATTCTGAATTAACTGAGTATGCGCTGTAGACCATACAATCTGCGGATGTCTGGAATTTTCAGTTCCTATTCTTAATCACGAACCGATTTCACTCGTTCCGAACTAGTTCCCAAATACGTTGGAACAGCAAACTGGAAATTCAGAATTGGTTCTGAACTGATTCTCTGTCGTGTTGGAACGCCACTTAGCTACTGCGCACACTCAGATAATTCTGAATCGATTCTGAATCGTGTGGGAACAAACCTTAAGAAATGAACAATTCGAACCGGCTGGCCCTGTAGCTCAGCTGTACGAGGGGTACCGGGTTCAATTCCCGGCTGGGGTGGGAATATTTCTGTAGCCAAGATTAATCTCTATCCTCCCTGGAGTCTGGAAGTATGAGTGTGAATGTGTTTATGATCCAATTATTAAAATAACAAAAGTGCAAGAAACCCAACGACATGAGATACACGAGTTAACACCATTACCAATAGTCAATAAGTTCCAAAGGAAAGGCCGCCGATAAGTCTAATGTAGTTAAAGGTGGGGTATACATGGAACTAAAAAAAAATCGAACTATTAATAACGGATATCTCAGAAACGGTTTATGCCAAAAAAAAGTTATTTGAAATAAATTGGGTGTTTTAAAGAGATCTACATTTCTGGTGTAGTATGTTTCGTCTATCACTTAATGTTTACCAAATATACAAGATTCTTCCAAATGAAGAGGACTTCATAGGCTATTCCCAGAAAATTCAAGATATATATTTTGTCATGCAAACATATTTAATACTATGGCATTTTAATCAAAATCGTTACAGCCATCGTTTAGAAAATAAAAAATTTCGAAAAATATTCCATGTAAAGAGTAGTTAAGGGCGGGGGATTTTCTTGAAAATGTTCGCGTTGCATCTTTGTAAGTACTCAACCTAAATACGTATTAAGTGTGGTATTGATGCGACTTTTCGTTTTTGAGTTATGCTATTCACAGATATACACACACGGATCTTTTTATACAATTGTTTTATTATTATTATTATTATTATATTTATTATTATTATTCAGGGGGTCTCAAAACATGTATTTCGGGTGAAATCTCGGTATCGAATTTTTGGGTGGGATGCAATACTTCCCCTACTTACTATACGTAGTAGAGAAAGTAATAAATACGTAGATAATAATAACAATACTAATAACTTAAAAGAATCAACATTAGAAATCCGTGATAACACAAATATTAGATTTCTGGTGGGCTCTTGTCGAATGTTGCCTCACTGCTACGTGGACAATATCCCAGCCTGGCAGGGTTTCCTAAAGCGCTTTCAATAAATGTTCTGCCTACCAATTATTTGTGGATCACTTGTACAGCATGGCATGCTTCCAATTTTGAGCATTTCCAGGGTACAGGAAAGTGAATTATAACCACTACCTGCGGAAAGAAAGCAAGAGAGAGAGAGCGGGACGAAAATAAAATTCAGTGAAAGACCAGCTGGCTGTCAGAAGAAATGACCTTTACAAACGACTCCCTACCTGCACATTTGCTGAAAAGGGGTATTCGTTGCCTATTACAGCTTTACCCTTTCCTACCACTTATCTACAGTGGGTAGATAAGTACCTCTTGTATTCCACTCAAAAGTTATATCGAGGTTTCTCTAAAAATGCAAATAGGTACAAATTATTCTTACGAAAGCTTACTTTCCTATCTACTTCGTTTTAATCAAGATAAATCTTTCCAGAAATACCTGCATTACACATTTCGTTACAAACACAAAGGGAACAGCGACAGCCAAATGTTTAACAACTGGACGCTATATGCTGGCCTTAAAATGTCATACTCTTCCCATAACATCGCGAGAAACAACTGAAAATCGACAGCACTTTAAAAGAATGGCTAAGTATTAAACAATTCGAACCATTAATAACGGATATCTCGGAAATGACTGATGTAACAAAAAAAAGTTAACCGAGATAAACTGTGTGTTTTACAGAGATCTACATTTGTTTGTGTAGTACGTTTTCGTCTATCGCTGAACGTTAACCAGTTACACAAGATTCCTTCCGAATGTAGAGGACTTCACAAGTTATTCCCAGAATATATCTGGGATATCGTTATGTATGGTTTGATTCGTTCAATACTTTGTCATTCTTTTTAACTCCTGTTAACATTCAGTTGTTTCTCGCGATGTCATGGAAACAGCATGGAATTTTAAGACCAGCATATAGCGTCCAGTTCTAAAACATTTGACTCTCGCTGTTCTCTTTGTATTTAACACGAAATGTGCAGTGAAGCTATTTCTGCAAAGATTTATCTCGATTAAATTGAAGTAGAAAAATAAACTTTCCTAAGAATAGTTTTTATACCCATTAATAAATGGTAGAGGGTAAAGAAAGTTATGTGAATGCAACACATCAGGTTTTTTTAGTTGCTTAGGAATTAAAATTACACGCCGTATGATCATAGCCCGTCGGGAAGAACGGGTTTTCACTTTGTGAAAAGTCAAAATTGGTCGAGTGGTTTCCGAGGTTGTGGTTAACTGCGTACGGAAAAAAATAATGTGCAGAAAATTATAGAACTGAAAGGTAGTATACGATAGGAACAAGTGGACGCGTCAACATTAAATCCGCCATGTTAGATTAAACAAAACGGTCTCTTGTACAGTACAGTACTGCCAATACAGGACGAATCACCTAAAACTTGCACCGCAAATATTGCGGAAATGGAAATTGCTATTGTTGTGCAGTTTTCACAGCATTGATTGGTAGTCAGGGACTCGGACATTTAGCCTATAAACAGATTTTAATAATACTGAGAAAGTGTATTTTTTGAACAAACATACAAATTTGTAACTGGAACAATGCCTAGTTACATCAACAGAATAAAGGTAGGGTAAACTAGAATGTCAGTGGCGTTTGTTGCAAGATTCTAGTGCAAGTGGTTTACGAGAAATCTTATTTTGAAACATTTACGCACCGACACTTGTACAACCTGTGGTAGCACAAACTAAAGAAAAACAAAAGGGAATTACAATACTTCTGTGGATTCTTACAAGTAAAGAGAACATAGCCCTTCAAAGGTTGTGTTCAAAATGACCAATACACGCTTCCAATCTGCTATGGAAAGACTGCTGCACACGTTCTAGCATTTCAGCGGAAATTTCAGAGCAGGCAGCAGTAATACGTCGTTTCATATCGTCTGGTGTAGTTGGTACATTCTTGTAGACAGTGTCTTTCAGCCTTCCCCACAGAAAAAAAGTATAAAGGGGTCAGATCCGGCGAACGGGCCGGCCAAGGTACAGGTCCTCTTCGTCCAATCCAACGATTTGGAAACAATCCGTTAAGACAAGATGTAGTACTAGTGCAGTATGGGCTGGACAGCCATCATGTTGGTACCACATGTTCCTCCTAGTGTGCAAAGGAACGTCTTCTAGCATCTGAGGCAGATGGTCTGTCAGGAGGCTGCGATACTTGTGCGAGTTCATTGTTCCTTCTATGAACAAAGGGCCTATGAGCTGACGGTTCACTATCCCACACCACACATTTAAACTACATGGACGCTGACGTTCCACCTGACGAAGCCAACAGGGATTCTCAACAGACCAATAGTGCATGTTTCTGCGGTTTGCTTGACCATGATTAGTAAATGTTGCTAAACTACGTGATGAATCTAGAGTATCGTGTCTTAATGCCCATGTACAAAAGTTAACACGATTCTCAAAATCGCTTCCATGCAGCTCTTGGAGAGAGACGTGATAGGGATGGAACTTTGTCGATGGAGAATGCGCAGTACACTTGCCTGACTTATGCCACTTCCACGTGCGATTATGCGGGAACTAATTTGCGGATCTACTGCAACGGCAGCCAAAACATTAATTTCTGCCCCTTCTCCAGTCACTTGTTTGTTTCTGTTACGTTTTCTAGGTGTTACAGTACCACTTTCACGTAATTGGTTCAAGAGGTTGATAAATAATTGCCGAGATGGTTGACGTCTATTGGGATACGTTTCCGCATACACCGTACAGGAACGAACTGCATTCTTCCTACACCCTCCATACACCATGAGCATGTCGACTTTTTCTGCATTAGTGAACCCCATCTTCCACTCACGACTTACTGCTTGAACTGTCACAAACTGACCAGAAAGTCGCAATGCAATTAATGAACAGAAAACACAATACAAACAAACATAACAACATCGTACCTAGCAACTAAGCAGGTTGAATGGGACAAACAATTGTCGGGGTGGAAACTTTTCAAAATACGATTTCCCGTAAACCACTTGCACTAGAATCCTGCAACAAAGACCACTGACATTCTAATTTACCCTACCTTTATTCAGATGTAACTAGGCATTGTTCCATTTAAAAATTGTAAGTTTGCTCAAAAAATACACTTTCTCAGTATTATTAAAATCTGTTTATAGGCTAAATGTACGAGCCCCTGACTACCAATCATTGCTGTGAAAACTGTACGTCAATAGCACTTTCCATTTCCGAAACATTTGCGGTGCAAGTTTTAGGTGATTCATCCTGTATATGATGTAGTAATCATTAGTTGGGACAGTACGTGCACACTAAGGCTGATTTGCTGGCAAATAGCAGCGCTCCTGCTATTGTATTTGACGCAGTAATCTGTATCACAAATTATGTAAATGTCAGAGTGATTGTAGTGTGAATATGCATTGTTGTGTGACATTGATTTGAGATTTTTGTTGATTGTAAGCATTGTCGAGAAGTGGGTTTATACGGCCTTACTGAAACTGACAATAATAGCGTGCAATAATGTAGCGAGGGGGTGAGCTGTTTATCATTATTAGAGACGAGCAAATGACGTCAGAGTGGCGCGTTTTTCTTAGAATTTGCTGGAACATTTTTCCCCAGAGCATATGTTTTCGTAATTTTCATTGGATATAAATATAGACGCTAATGTTGGCGCGTTTTATTAACCAAGAGCAGCTCGGTTATAATCTTTAGGCATATTGGGGCGAGGAAGTATAAATTCAGTGTCAGGGTCAAGTTTCACGTAGTCCAACAGAAGCATTCGTGTATAAGACATCGATGAGTTCAACGGAGGCAGTCATGGTGAATACATCGCACAGTTTATCGATTTGCAGGTTACGCGTAGCAAAGTTATGAAAAACCTTACGTGTCGTAAAGTTAATTACACAAAAAGTTGAAGTACGCAAATTAATAATGTGCAGTAAATAAGTTATTATAACAGTTTCAGTTTGGCGAGTGTCAAGATTAATATGTGAAAGTGAATAATGTGTTACGACAGTAAAAGTGTAAAACAAATTCTTTTATAAGTGTTATCTTTGGATAAAAACTCCTTTCCGTTTACACACCCTGTACAAGAGAAGTGCTTGACCGAGAAATCATAGCTAGCCGGAGGACAGTGAACCCAAAATTAAATACAATAACAGGCGCTCAGTAAAAGATAACACGAAGTGACCGCGACAAATTGTCTTTCATTCGTGCGGCAGATAAATAGTAGCATCTTTCGACTACAAACATTAATACCACTACATATTGTTTCCACAACGTGGGGCGAACAATAATAATACTACTACATATTGTTTCCAGAACGTGGGGGCTACTAAATAAATAATAAACCACTTCATATTTGGCTCCCAAACGTGGGGCTAACAAAAATCATGAAGGGCTAATAAATAAACAAACAAACCATGAAACCCCCGCATATTGCATCTACGACCTTCAAAATGATTAGTTGGGTACAGAACACACAACGATTTTCTTTTTTTATAACACTGCTACAGATAATAGCGATTCAAGTGCTTTATACACCTCAATGATTCCGAAAGTTCTGCCAGTTGAGACATTTTGTTGAATTAACAAAACATATGGGACGCTTGGCAAGACTTGAGTGCTGCCCGGTTTTGAATCAAGACTTTTAAGGCGTAAAGCGTGGGACTAGCCGAGATTCCTGTAGACATACGGCGGGGAGGGGTAATAAATATATCCAGAAAGGATGGAAATAGCCTTTAGATGAAAGAAAACCTTCGATTCACGGCTGTTTTAGCTTTGAAATACGTAAAAAACGGTTAAGTAGGACGACACGGGACTCGAACTACTAGAGACCGGCTGAAACTAGTTGCTCGAGCCATGTTGCCAATCTTGAAACCACAACCATAGTTCACCAGAAATGAAGGAACGCTGAGGTTATTATTAACTCAACAGCTGTCCCGTGTTTCATTCTCTTGTACGGTAGGCGCTGGAGAAATTGCGATATCGCATCGCTAAAACTGCTTACATGCATGACAGCAATTCGTTAATTTCCAAAAGATGTTACACCTGCCTCAGAAACGTAACGTGGATAGAAGAATCATTCTTACTTTCTCTACCGTCTGTATATAGGTAGAGAAGCATTTCAGATATTCCACCCAAAAATTCGATATTGAAATTTATCCGGAAATACTCGTTTTCATGTCTACCGAAACCCTCCCCAGAAAAAAAACAACAAACTAATGTGATACATTTACACGGCATTCTCTACGCTCTATCGCTTATTACTGGGTATACAAATTATTCTTTACGATTTTTTTTTCCATTTTAATCGAGATAAACCTTTCCGGAAACAACTGTTACACATTTCGTTTAGATACAAAGGGAATAGCGATAGTCAAATTTTTAAGAACTGGGCGCTATACGTTGGTCTTAAAATTCCGTGCTCTGCATGCAATCGCGATAAAAAACTGAATATCGAAAAGACTTCATTAATGACGAATATCTCGGAAATGGCAGATGCTACGAAACAGTTATTTGAAATAAACTGCTTTAAAGAGATCTAAATCTTTGTGTAGTACGTTTTCGTCTATTGCTTAACGTTTACGAGTTACATAAGATTATATAAAATTCCTTCCGAATGAAGGCTATTTCCAGTAAATTCATTATATACATTGTTGTAATGCAAATATCTTTAATATACGGCATTTTAATCAAACTCGTTAGTCATTTTTTAGAAAATAAAAAATTTCTAAAAATGTCCCATGTAAAGGGTAGTTTGGGGTAAGTGGATTTTCTTGAAAACCTCCGTATCACATCTTTGCAAGGTACTGAACCTAAATACCAAGTTCCCTATTTATCCTACTTTTCGTTTTTGAGTTATCCTGTTCACACACGCACAAGGATCTCTTTCGAAAAATGCTTTTATTACATTCAGGGGCCTTAAAACATATATTTCGGCGAAATCTGGTATCGAATTTTTGGATGGAATGCAATACCTTCTCTACCTAACATACATGGTAGAGATAGTAATTAGAAACAGGTCCTCGTGCCCTCGCCTGAACGCCGTAACTCCAAACGAAAAGTAAGACAAACAGTTTCAAGAAAACTCACCACACTCCAAACTATCCTTTGCATACAAAAGTTTTGCTTGTTTTTCCCAAAAAAGGACTCTGTAGATTTTATTATACAGGTTTGCGTAGAAAGAATAGCCTGACTTGAGTAGCTTAGTACGATTGCATTGTATGCGCCTGCGCGATGTGTGTATGTGGAATGAAGTGGGAAAGGTTTGCCATTTGCAATTATGGTTGCGTGGACTGCAGAGCACCGCTCTTTCGCTGTGGAAACTTACTTAACAAATAATAACTCTTCAGTTACTGTTTAGGTTGAGACTCACGATGAAGTTCCTGACCGAACAATCTTAAGATGGGTTCACCAATTTTGCACCACTGCATCTAGCCTTAAGATGAAAAGTCCAGCACGCCCAAGGTCACAACGAACTCCTGGGCGAGTGGAGGAAGTCCGCCAAGCTCTCACCTGCAGTCCTCGGCGTTCCAGTGTCAGGCATGCTTTAGCACTATTGTCCATTCCAAACCAGAGTTCCCTCTGATGTAAACAGAAGCACGTGCTTCGGCTTGTCACGAACCCAAGAACACATTCCTACGCCAACGTAAGTAGTTCCTTAATACATGTATTGTATTATGAAATATTAGAGCAGGAAAGGTATAGAACTGCACATTTTATTGCTGTTATCATAAGAACTCATCGTTCAGGTAATGGATATATACTAGCTGTTAAGAGATTACAAAATATGATTTTCGCCTGCTGTTGCACTAACGCAGAGAGCATCTTGCGTGTTAATACCAACCGACATGCACGACTGCCATTCTCTTACATACATAAGAAATGCAGCAATGAATTCCCAGAGGTGCTATCTGAGTACCGAATAAACACTTTGCTTAACACAGGATATATGATAAGCGAGCAGTCATTCATAATACACTAACACACATATGCTCAGCTCAGGTCAAATCTTGTGATTTAGTCAGTTGGTATTTGAGCTCACATGTCAGAGGAAGGTGCGTGTAGTGCGAACACAGCGCGAATAAACTGTTCAAACACAGAAGCGGAAACATTTAAAAAGTGGCTAAAAACAAACAATACTTCATCTATTCAACTCACTATTACAAAAATACTCGACACTTGCATTATTGCATATTACGAAACTAATATCGGATTTTACAGGCGTTTCAGTGAGAAGTGTAACAAAAGCGAGCAAGGAATATAAACAGACATAATACAACATAGAAGAGGATAACATTTGGGAACTTGTTTTACGTGCGAAAGTACTGTGGAATTGTGGATAAGCTTGTCATTATTTTGGAGAGTAGTTCTGATTCTGATACGGCAGCTGAGTCATCTTTGGAGGATCCGGATTTGGGTGTTGCACTTTTGCCCGAGGATTGTGATTAACGTAAGTAAAATGTTCATTGCCGCATACTTATAACATTGATTGTTACCTCAGGTTGCATTTTGAACTATGATTCTCATGCAGGGCGCCTTTTTATAGATTAAATAGTGTTCAACAAGCACGTGGGAGGGGAACAAGCAGACATTATGGGCGGGGAATGCGAACTACTTTCGCGCGGATAATACAAAGAGTTTGTTTGCAGTGAAAGGCACTCTGGTTTGGAATGGACAGTAGCAATGTGGTGTCATTCCCTGCAGCGTATCATCCATGGCGATCTAGGCTTCCACCCCTACAAGATGCAGGTTGTGCAACAACTGAACGAATGTGACAAAGTTGCCCGAAGGAAGTACGCAGTGGACTTCCTGGTTCGCTCAGCAGCGGAACTGCAGATCTTGAGCAACTTAGTGATATCTGATGAGGCCCATTCTGAACTTAGCGGAACAAGCAACATTTCCGGTACTATGCACTAAATAATTGAGTTTTATTTATGGACGTTCTTTAACTGCTGTGATTTTTAGCGTCCCATTCTATATTGGGCGTGAAAGACCGGTAATTTGTCTCAGAGGCCTCTTTATCAGGCTTGAAGTTCCTTTACATGCCGTAAATCTACGACACAGGATCACCAGCTTTACTTCCCTACCGAAGGATTTTACGCCCGAAAAAATCCATCGCCCTTCGCCTGGTTTGAACCTGCGACCTCGGGAACTAGAGGCTAGCATAGTAACCACTACATCACAGAGGACGACGGTACTATGCACCCGGTAACCCAAGTGTGTTACATGAGAAACCGCTCCATAGCGAACAAACGACAGTGTGGTGTGCCGTTACTTCATTTGGCATCACAGGCCCTTATTTGAGGACCACAATGGCTGTGCTGTTACAGTTACTTGAAGTATTGTTCTTCAACTGTTGTAGTTTATTGTTGAAGATTTTACTGTTGTTAGCCACACGCTTGGGAAGCCAACTTGAAGTAGTTACTGTCTCTAAGAGTTTGCTTTTGAAGTTTTTTCACCACGCTTTGGGCATCAATTTGAAGAACATTGTTTGTTACGTAATATGCTGCTACGTATGAGAAACCAATTTTTGAAAATGTATTTTTGTTGTTGTTACGCTCCAAGTTTAAAAATATTATATTAACTTTGTTATACTGGTTCTATAGATATTATTTATGTTTGTTTTTGCCTCGGCTGCATCAGTATTGTTTTAGAGACACGTTTCTCATAATCAGGGCGTGGTGCGACAAGAATGTAGGCTTACACATATTTTAAGTTTAAATTCACTTCTTTTTATTAATCCTTGACACAAATTAAATATCACTACACTGATATTAAGAGCTGTGAGATTCTTTAATTTAAAACTTGTGATTTGTTAACGCGTATATTTAATTTTACGATTCACCACACGAATACGTAATATTTCTTTAGAGAACACATCTTCCATCTGGTCACTACCAAGGTCTGCAGGCAACTAAACATATTTCAACCGTCCAAACCTGTAAACCTTTGTATTTCAAGTCTTTGATTGGCTAATCCTAGTCCAATAGAATACTTGCATTTAATTAAAGCGGGCTGTTATTGAAATTACATATTATATAATTCAAGTGTTAAAAATACTGCCTCAACTAGTGATCGCTATGTTGATATGATTAACGCCGTTCTTCTTTCAGCAGTGGCCAACTACAACTTACCTCAGATATGGTTCCAACAATACGGGGCAACAGCTCATACGGCTCGACGATCCATGGATATCTTGCTGCCTACATTTCGAGGCCGATTGATTTCCAGATTTGGAGATGTCCACTGGCCAGCAGGGTCGCAATATTTGATTGCCCCTGACTACTTCTTATGGGGGTATCTGAAGAGTGAAGTCTACGCTACACGTCCTCAAACATTGGCAGGCATTAAGAACCGAATAGGAGACGCCGTGCAGGATATCCCTATGGACATGCATGTTTGATGCAGGCTTTCGTTCGCCGCTTGGAGGAATGTGTAAAATGTAATGGTGTCACATTCAAGAAACAGTAACTGCTATCTCTAATGAATAAATGGTACATCTTCATTTATGTTTTAACGATACATTCACATAATCGCTGTACTACTTAGAGTATGCTGGTCTGTTTATATTCTACTATTCTTTCTGCCCAACCCTGCATCTTACGTATATTAGTTATATGACTAATAAAAGGCATACTTTTAGCAAATAGCTTCTTCATTCCGAATTAATGGTGTATAATTTTGCATCATGGGTAAAGCATAACAGATAGGGAGGGGGGGAATACTATACAAAAAAATCTGATGTGTTACACTCACATGACTTTCTCTACTCTTGTACAAACTATTTTTACAAACGCTTATTCTCCATCTACTTCATGTTAATCGAGATAAACATTTGCAGGTTCTATCTTATTGCTAATTTTCTTGTAGATGCAAGGGGAATATATATTTACAAGGGCAGTATCGAAATACAGTAGCCTTTAAGCACATACATATCTCTTAATAGCTGGTTGCTAGGTGCAGCACTATTCTCTTTTCCACAGATTAATACTCTTTGCATATCCAAGACAAAAAAATGAATAACGAATTCCCATTTGAGAAAATAAGTATTGAAACATTTAAGGGAATAACAAGCAATATCTCGAACATGGTTCACTCAACAACAAAAATGTATATGACATAAATTGTGTATTTTAACGCGATCTACATTTTTTGTGTAGTAAAATTTTGTCTATCTCTTATGGTTTACCAGTTTACCAAAAGTCGTTCACAATGAAGAATACTTTTGGAGACATTCCCAGAAAATTCAAGATATACATTTTATTTGTCATGAAAATATCTTAAACATATGATATTTTAATAAAAATCCTTAGAGCCATTTTTGAGAAAATTAAAATTTTCGAAAAATGTTCCATGTAAAGGGTAATCTGGGGTGGGGGGATTTTCTTGAAAACCTTCGTGTCGCATCTCTGGAAGATACTGAACCTAAATACCAAGTTTGGTGTTTATCCGACTGTTCGTTTCTGAGTTATGCTGTTCACGGACACAAACACAGACAGACAGACACACACACGGACATGTTTCCAAAAATGGTTTTTTTTTGGATTCAGGGGATCTCAAAACATGTATTTCCGGTGAAATCTCGGTATCGAATTTTTGGGTGGAATACAATACTTCCCCTACTTACTCTACGTAGTAGAGAAAGTAAAAATCGAAACCGAGATTTCACCGGAAATACATGATTTGAGGCCCTCTGAATAAAAAAAGCATTTTTAGAAAAAAGGTTCGTGATCAGCATAGTCAAAAACGAAAAGTCGAATAACATCAAACTTGCTATTTAGGTTCAATACCTTCCAAAGATGCGACACGAAGATTTTCAGGAAAATCCCCCAGCCTAAACTACCCTTTACATGAAAGATTTTTAGAAATTTTTTATTTTCTAAAAAACGGCTAACGGTTTTGATTAAAATATCACACATTAAAGATACTTAGATGGTAGTTAAATGTATTTTCTGGGAATAGTCTCTGAAGTCTTCAGTCGGAAAGAACTTTGTATAATCTTGTGTAACCTGACGAAAACATACTAAACAAGAAATGTAGATCTCTTCAAGACAACAATTTATTTCAAATAACTTCTTTTCTGGCCTCAACCATTTCCGAGATATGTTATTAATGGTTCGAATTGTTCAATACTGAGCCATTCTTTTCAAATCGTGTCAATTTGCAGTTGTTTCTCCGATGTTCTGGAAAGAATATGGAATTTTAAGACCAGCGCATGTCTCCAGTTCTTAAACATTTGAGTATCGCTGTTCCCTTTGAATCTATAACGAAATGTTTAATGCAGCTATTTTCGGAAAGGTTTATCTCGATTAAAATGAAGTAGATAGGAAAACAAACTTTCGTAAGAATAATTTGTATACCCGCTAAAGCTATAGAGCGTAGAGAAAGTCATGCGAACGTTAACACATCAGATTTCTTCCATAAGACTTCTACCGGGCATACACCTGAGTCATTAAAATTAATTCAGGAAATGTTTGAAGATGGGTAGTTGATAAAGAATTAACTGATTTAAGCGTGTGTGATATTTATCTATGGGTAAACTTGAAAACATAAGGTATATGCCACAAACCTCATACACGAAAGATCTAAACGAAAACATCAAAAGAGAAATTCACTTAATTTTGGATATTGAATTCTAATGTGAATGAAAATTTCCTGAGAAGATGCCAGAAATGTGTGGATAGAGAAGGACATCTCTTATGTTAAGGTATGTGTTTATTATTATTGTAATTGTAACTATGAGAACATGAGGCGGTTGCGGGAATATTGTAACTGTATCGGCGGGAGTTCCAGCTCCGTCGGCCGGCGCGTGAACAGCCATGCGGTGGTCACATTGTGAAGGAGAAGTACTGTATAATATACAATTGAGTTTTATTTATGGACGCTCTTTAGTTTTGTCTTGACAGCAAGGTTATTATGTTTATTATGGTTTAAGATTTTAAGTTACTGTTGAAATATAGCATATTTCTGTACTTTTTGTTAACTTTCAGAAACAAACTTGGGCTACCCAGCAGCTATATTTAGGAATTAGAGATGTGAAGTAATGCAGAGTGAAAGAGAACGTTAGGTGGAGTTCTGTACCCAAGCCGGCTTACCGTGTGGGCATTGACTGAAATCCAATTATCTCATTACCGGCAACAGGCGACCACCAACGTAAAAACGGATTAGTTGCCCCGAGTGCCAAATTGTCCATGTGAGATTCTGATGGGCGTTCACTGATGATTCTGCTCTGGCTCACGATATTACCTAAGGCTAACGGTCGTATCTCAGCCAAGAGTAACTACAAACTGAATTGGACATTGTGACGAAAACCGAGTTATGTATGGATCCTTAATACATACACCTACTTACTTGACATATTATGTAGTATAGAAAAAACATGCAAACAATCACTACCAGTGGCGGACGCTTCTATCGGTGGTGGAAAAAATAAAGTGAAAACAAATCCCTCAAATATATCATGTTTACCAATTTCGTGCAGTGCATCGAACGTATAGGCAATTGATAAGAATTGAATATTCTCTCATTTTAGACTATATATGCGCAGTATCAGTTATTCCGGTCTTATACCTAGTAGTAGTAGTAGTAGTAGTAGTAGTAGTAGTAGTAGTAGTAGTAGTAGTAGTAGTAGTAGTAGTAGCGGTTTGAGTGGCGCAAAACTGCGGCGGTCATCAGCGCCACCCTCTGGCTATAAATTTGTTCAAGTTAGTACATCAATACAATAAAAACAATACAAGTACAAGTCAAGCAGTTCTGGTTATATAGATAATCACATTCTGGTACAAAACCAATACAGTCAGAGCATTCACAGAGAGAAACACCAGCATTACAAAAACAGAAATAGGAAATCAACAAATGCAAAAATTAAGCAATAGAAATCTCACAGAATATGACAAATAAGAACTAACCCTGAGCAAATGTAAACGTACAATGCAATTCTACACAGTTATAAAACAATAACACACGAGAAACTTCCTTCCTTAATAATCCAATTAATTCCAATCACAAACTGTCCATGCAAGGCACCAACCTCGACACCTAGTTAATGTAACACTTGCCTCCACGCCACTCCAGCACCAAAATCACCCAAGAACATCAACGTATCCTTAAACTCCTCACCACACTCTCCTTCCAAACTCTCACGAAAACTCTTCCCTGTCAACTCGCCCTTTCCTCCACAGATGCGTACACAGAAAGTATAGTCACATTTCGAAATTGAAACTTAAGTCTATTTTATATAATCCTTCATTAACTGGGTCCAACTCTATTAGGCTCTTCTTTATTCCCTTTGCGATAATAAATCCTATCTTGTGTAGTCCGGCTCAGTTGATCCACAATACAATAATGTGTAATCCTGTTTATCTATTCTTCCTTTTCCAGTCCAACGTTTTTCTTGCAACACTACTGTCCAGCCAATACCTTAAGAGTTATTTGCCACTTCTTTCATTTTTCCAGATCATAACATAGTTTGAACATTCCAGGTTGCCACCAACAAACCAGCCGTCTTAACAAGGTTTTTACAAGTGGGGTTGAGAGCCCCATGCTTAACCCCAACCTGGAGGACCAGTCTCCTTATTTCTGACCCCAGGAGACAAGGTGGACTGGTTATACCCCCAGACAATGGGTGGCTCAGGTACCTCGGGGTCGCCACACCCGTACTCACCAAAGTGAGCCCCTGAGGGCCGGTCTTATACCAATGGACATCGCCAAATAACACGTAAGGAAAACGAAAAAATATCGGTTTTCCTCACAGCAACAAATCCATTTACTCTTTTGGTAAATTTCCGAGTTAAACATAGATTTTTGTTTGCTGCTGCAGATTCACATTTGGGAATGGCCTACCCAATGTTTCAATCTGAGTCTTTTCACTGAGTGTCCTAGTGCTAATGGAGATTTTAGTAATTCACTTACATTGTCCATGTTTGGAACTTTCACATACAACTAGATATTCTCCTAGAGAAAACATTCTACTACACTGTTTCAGTTACCCCGACTTCACAACGTCTTTGGACTGAACTGTTACTACATGAACATAAATCCTTGACTATTGTTTTGAAAACAGTTGCTCAATACGTGGTGACAGCGTTAATTTTTGTTCTGTGGTGGATGAGATCCACGTATTCAATCATAACCAATAACCCTACCACTGTGAAATATACGAATATTGATATAATATCCCTTAGTTTCAAAATCTAATGACATTATTATATTCAAAACCATGTAAAAAGGTATTTGTATTTATAAGGATACTTTAGTGTATTATTTCTGCATCGATTAAAGCATTAACTTGCAGCAAATGATGACACTGTATTTAAGGAAGGTTGAGCGGGGAATATATATTTTTCCATTTCCGCTAGGTTCTGTACTTTACTGCGCTCTAGCAGAAGCACTGATGCAGAGCGATCTTGGCTCCACCTCTCCCATACGAACCGTCTATAAACGTACACTCCAGGCTTATACACTGTGCTTATGAGCATTGACAATGTAATCTGAAATTGGCTCCAAGCTTCAGAAGCGCGCGCGCGCCGTTTAACGCGCCTCTTCAAATGAGGGAACACATACTCGGAAACTGTTTTATGCGCAATTTCTATACACCTGTTGGTGGAACGGCACTACCCAGAAACCGCCCCTAATCACTACCTTAGCTTACCACTACCTAGCAACTTTTTAAATTTGAATAACGATTTAATTAATTTCATTCACCTCCCGTTCTTTATGAAATTACTGTACAACGATCAATAAGAATTTATGATGAATGCTCCATTCTACCCCTTATAACCTAATTTGGTATAGGCCCGGCTATTCTTAACGGATGAAATATCCCTATATTCAGGCAAAAGGATGTGAAACATCACCCTATGACTGACTTCCTTAACTTCCCCCAGATAGTCTTCCAAGCTCTGGAAATGCTACACAGCACATGAGTATCCTTTGGCGGTGGAACAATCATCGGCCGGAATGGTCGAGTAATTTTTAAGGTAATCTCTAGGCGAAACTTTACACCTTTGTGACTTCTCTGTAAATAATACAGAAAACCTTAACATATACAAAGAAATGGAGTTGAAGCTGGTGAATATGTAGATTCCGCACTCCCAGACCACCAAGTTAACCTCTTTGGAAAAGACACATAGTCTCGACCATTGAGAAAAACAATCTTCTCATTTGTTGATTATAAAATATCGGTCCAAGTTCTAATATTAGCTATTTTCTGTCTTTATACGAATATATAGCATGCACCGCTAATGAACCTGATTACAACATAAGTGCAAAGGAAATACAGCAAAACTTTCCTATGTGAGGGTTATTAAAATATATTGGCATTGGTATCGCATGCGTATCATGCAGCAAATTCAGCTCTATTTTGTTTCGCTGCGTCTTCTGTTTTCTTAGTTGCTAAATCGTGTCTATATACACTATGTGATCAAAAGTATCCAGACACCTCCCCACAAACATACGTTTTTCATCTTAGGTGCATTGTGCTGCCACCTACTGCCTGGTACTCATTATCCGCGACCTCAGTAGTCATTAGACATCGTGAAACAGCAGAATGGGACGCTCCGTGGAACGCATGGACTTCGAACGTGGTCAGGTGATTGAGTGTCACTTGTGTGAGAAGTCTGTACGCGAGATTTCCACACTCCTAAACATCCCTAGGTTCACTGTTTCTGATGTGATACTGAAGTGGAAACGTGAAGGGACATGTACAGCACAAAAGCGTACAGGCCGACCTCGTCTGTTGACTGATAGAGACCGTCGGCATTTGAAGAGGGTCGTAGGCAGACATCTATCCAGACCATCACACAGGAATTCCAAACTACATCATGATCTGCTCCAAGTACTATGACAGTTAGGCGTGAGGTGAGAAACCTTGGATTCCATGGTCGAGCGACTGCTCATAAGCCACACATCACACAGGAAAATGCCAAACGACGCCTCGGTTGGTGTAAGGAGCGTCAACATTACACGATTGAAAAGTGGCAAAACGTTGTGTGGAGTGACGAATCACGGTACACAATGTGGCGATCCGATGGCAGGGGTGTGGGTATGGCGAATGCCCGGTGAACGTCATCTGCCAGCGTGTGTGGTGCCAACAGTGAAATTCGGAGCTGGTGGTGTTATGGTGTGGTCGTGTTTTTCTGGAGGGTGCTTGCATCCGTTGTTGTTTTGCGTGGCACGATCAAAAACGTTGTGTGGAGTGACGAATCACGGTACACAATGTGGCGATCCGATGGCAGGGGTGTGGGTATGGCGAATGCCCGGTGAACGTCATCTGCCAGCGTGTGTTGTGCCAACAGTGAAATTCGGAGCTGGTGGTGTTATGGTGTGGTCGTGTTTTTCTGGAGGGTGCTTGCATCCGTTGTTGTTTTGCGTGGCACGATCACAGCGCAGACCTAAATTGATATTTTAAGCACCTTCTTGCTTCCCACTGTTGAAGAGCAATTCGGGGATGACGATTGCATTTTCAACACGATCGAGCACCTGTTCATACTGCACGGGCTGTGGCGGAGTGGTTACACGTCAATAACATCCCTGTAATGAACTGGCCTGTACAGAGTCCTGACTTGAATCCTATAGAACACCTTTGGGATGTTTTGCAACGCGGACTTCGTGCCAGACCTCACCGGCCTACATCGATACCTCTCCTCAGTTCCGCACTCCGTGAAGAATGGGCTGGCATTCCCCAAGAAACCTTCCAGCACCTGATTGAAAGTGAGAGTGAAGGCTGTCATCAAGGGTAAGGGTGGGCCAACACCATATTGACTTCCAGCATTACCGATGGAGGGCGCCACGAACTTGTACGTCATTTTCAGCCAGGTGTCCGGACACTTTTGATCACATAGTGTGCACATATATTATTTGACATGCATATTCTGTGGAGTAACAGTAACTATTTCCTACTTCATGGCACTCTCAAATGAAAGCCAAAGCCGTCTTCGCAAACATAATTTTACAATTCCAGTGGGTTCGTGCTCTAATATATAGCTTTTGTAAATCCTTTTCTTATTTTAATAATAATACTAGTCTGCATGATATCGGATGAGAAAACCAATAAGTGATTCTGACTCACTTTTTTATGCTGATTTCAGAACTGTTTTTAGTTTTTTTTTCTATCACGTACAGTTTTTTCACAATTTCACTTCAAAAATATAGAGATATAAAGATATTGCTTCCGCCACTACACATAAAATTGGGCTTGATGAAACAATTTGTAAGGGCTCTACCACAGGATGGACCCTGCTTCAAGTACCTTTCCAAGAAATTTCCCTTTACTACACAATACAAATTAAAGGCTGAAATTTTTGTTGGTCCTCAAATAAAGAAATTGATGAAGGATGAAGATTTTGAGAAGACAATGAATGAAAGAGAAATAGAAGCATGGACCACTTTCCGATCAGCTACTGAAAACTTCTTAGGTAATAACAAAGATACTAATTACAAGGCCATTGTCGAAACAATGTTGGAAAATTTCAAGAAGATGAGTTGTAACATGAGTGTAAAAGTGCATTTTCTGCATTCACATATCGACCACTTTCCAGAAAATCTGGGACATTATAGCGAAGAGCAGGGTGAACGTTTTCACCAAGATATTAAGGAAATGGAGAGGAGGTGCCAGGGGAGACGGAATGAAGCTATGATGGCCGAACTAAAGTTGGATGTTAGGAGGGACAGTCATCTTCAAGGATCTGCAAGGAAGTCAAAGAAGAGAAAGTTTGAAAAAAATTAAATGAAACACTTTGGCTTCTTGTTTTGTTAAAATATAGTCATGAAATAAATTAGGGAAGTTCTTGAGAGTATTCTTAAATGTTTCTTGAATAGATACTTAGCTTGCGTGAAATGGTATTTGAATACTTTTCTACGCTCATTAGTAAAATTGTCAAAACATTACTTCTAATTTTGTGTAAAAACCTGACGTGATAGAAAAAAACGGAAGTTATTTCTGGAATCAGCATAAAAACTTGATTCAAGAACACCTACTTTTAAGATATCTGACAAAAAGTTTGAAAATGCAGACGTGTTATGAATTGAAATTAGAAGGTGTTTTATAGACTCCGTTGGTTTTTTTAATGGTGAAACAATTATAAAAATCTGATGTGTTGCACTCACATGACTTTCTCTAATCTCGTACAAACTATTTTTACTAACGTTTATTCTCCATCTACTTCATGTTAATCGAGATATCGAGATGTTAATCTTATTGCTAATTTTCTTGTAGATGCAAGGGGAATTGCTAGGCTTTAAGCGATAGTCAAATATTTTAAGAGCTGGTTGCTACCTGGAGCATTCCATTCTCTTTGCATGTCCAGGACATAAACAGAATAACGAATTTCCATTTGAGAAAATGTAATACAATATAACCATTATGGAATTCAGGGGAAAAGCCGAAACGGTGTTGACGTGTTTATAGACTATAGTTAGTGTGTGGTGTAATAGTTTGTGCCATCGCTTGTCACGCAGGAGACAGGAGTTCGTTTCCATACAAGATATTAACATTTTAATTTGTCTTAAGTCATAAATGGGTTACTGCAATGAAGGACATAACTACATCTTCTTATTTTAAGTTCGTCATGAATTTAAGCTTTTCAAAACATCTTAGGTCCATCAGCATGTGCCACGTTTTCCTGAGCATCTCTTAAGATATATTCACAAATTAAAAAAAGAAAGGAAAGAAAGAACAATTCTGTAGTGTTGGGCTCACCGACTTTCTCTACTCAGTCTTCTACAAACTATTCTTTCAAAAACTTACTATTTTATCTACTAAATTATTAATCCAGATAACTTACATTACACATTTCGTTGTAGAATACACCAGTAAAGCGATAGTCACTTTTTAAAGAGCTGATCGCTATGTGATGGCTTTCAAATTTCATGTTCTTATCATGACCACGAGAAAAAAAATGAATAGCGACTTACCAGTTGAGAAAAATGTAAGAATTTGAAATTTCAAACCTATAAAAATAAAGCAGCTAACCATTAAGAGCAAATAGAACCTTGGGGAATCTCATACCTCTACAAAACATCCTATCAAACAACGGAACAGTAAATGTGGGTAGACTTGCAAAATGCAAATTGTACACGGATATATGTAATGAAATGGCATTACATCGGCTATGTTTGCATTTAAGTTAAATAATAGGACCAATGAAGATGTTAAATAAAGAACGTTAACAAATGCTAAACAGATACTGTGATCAAACCGAGCCTCGGATAGCAGGCGTATCCTTCAGCGCTAGCCGGCGAATGATTGGTTGGAGAAAGGGAGAGGTACTCCCGGCTCAGGAAGCATCTGAAAGACTAATCGAGAATGGCGAAACTTCCAAACCTGACCTTTCCTCAGGGGCGTAAGAAGTTCATCGAAAGCTCTCGTGGATATAAAGAGGAGCGGCACCAGGGTTTTGTTGTGACGTACTGCTCTATTTGCTGTTATTCAGCGAGTAATAGAGCGAGAGAAAAGGGGTCCTGTGTTCGACACTCATGTGGGAGACCGAGAGAGTAGTAATCCTGGTTCGACACTGAAGTGAGCGATCAGGAAGAGGCAGCTTTGCGCGTGGTTTATTGCAAAGTTACGCACAAGGAAAAACTAAAAAGTGACTGGAGAAAAACCGGACAGTCACAATATGCACAGATGTAACTTCCTTGAAATCGACAGAAATAATAGTAATACTTTATACGATGACTTTTGGGACTATTGTCTAAAATGTGTACTAAACATCAGCTACTGAAGTGTAACATTATCTGTGCATTTAGATCTTTTGGAAATTAAATAATTTAATTCAACACTGATCAAACGATTTTTGGGATTACGAATGGTACATACCTTAGGTCCCCCAGGTGATGCTTCTGTTTTGGAAATTGCTGCAAGTGAAGCAACTTTGCAGCAAGTTGCAGCTACAACGCAGTTAGTGTGTACCGTGGGAGAGTATTAAGTACGTAGTATGTAACTCCCAAGTCTCCGTTTCAACTCTCAATGAGTCATCCTGTCACATCATTAATGTTTGCAAAAAGATGCTTCCTTCGCCTACCTTCTTTATTACTAACGCAGCAAAATAAGGCTCTCTCAACTATCAATAAGCCTGCTTCCGGGATGCAGGGACAACGTGTCTGCCTCGTATTCCTGAGTTCGAAACTTGATAGGGATGAGCTAACTAGGTAAGATCTTTTCCGCAGCTTTTCCGATTATGACTCCGGGCTAATTTGAGTATAATTTCACCCCTTTTATTCATTCGCTGCCTGACAAACGTTTGTTTAACGGACATTAAACTAAAGTTATTTGTTAAAGTAGCCACAAAATATTCACATCTGGGCTTCATTGTTAGAAATCCTTTCTTTGATAAAGTCTTAAATGAGCACACGTCATTTGACATCCTATGCCCAAATACATACGATTTAATAGGAAAAATACAATTGAAATTGTTAAACTATTTTTTTTTCAAAAAAATTGGATACTACTGGGTATTTCAAATACGAAATTTAACTTAAAAACTTTCAATTCCAAAAGAGATATTATTCGTGTACAAGCTTTTGCTTTCAATTGTCGATGATGTCCATATTATTGAAAACATTGGTTTTTGTGTTTCACATTCAAAAAGCTTTTTCTTTTCACCTCCAGAGTAAAAACTGATTAACAATGCAGTAGTTAAGTATTTATCATTTCATCGTTTTTGTGTTAATTTTCTTTGTCACAACTATAATGTGCATTTGGTACAGTCAATTTTTCAATGAATCTAAGAAAACTGCAAGGGACATTTTTCTAGCAACTTCTGATTTTCGATGAATAAGTGATTCTAGCGTGTATAATGCAGAAAGCTTTGAAGCCCTACCGAAAAAAATAATTCTCACATTCTCTACCACTTACACGCAGTAAGTAGATGGGAGATTAGTATTCCACCTAACAATTACTGATGTGAGACATTCACATGACTTTCTTTACCTTCTATCTTTATTACTCGGTATACAAACTATTCTTACTAAAGCTTATTTTTCTGCATGCTACATTTTAATGGAGATAAACCTTTCCAGAAATAGTTACGTTACACATTTCGTTATAGATACAAAGAGAACAGCGATAGTCAAATGTTTAACAACTGGACCCTATACGCTGACTTTAAAATTCCATACTGTTTCCATGACATCACGAGAAACAATTGAAAATCGATAGGACTTTAAGGAATAAGTGTTGAACAATTCGAACCTTTAATAACGGATATCTCAAAAACGCTTATGCTACAGAAAAACTTATTTTAGGTAAATTGTGTGTTTTAAAGAGATCTACATTTTTTCCGAATGAAACGGAATTCACAGGCTATTCCCAGAAAATTCAAGATATACATTTTATTTGTCATGTAAATATCTTTGATATATGATATTTTAATCAAAGCGTTAGCCATTTTTACTTTCTCTACTACGTATAGTAAGTAGGGGAAGTATTGCATTCCACCCAAAAATTCGATACCGAGATTTCACCGGAAATACATTTTTGAGACCCCCTGAATCCAAAAAAAGCATTTTTGGAAACATGTCCGTGTGTGTGTCTGTGTGTGTGTGTGCGTGTGTATGTGTGTGTCTGTGAACAGCATAACTCAAAAACGAACAGTCCGATAAACACCAAACTTGGTATCTAGGTTTAGTATCTTCCAGAGATGCGACACGAAGGTTTTCAAGAAAATCCCCCCACCCCAGACTACCCTTTACATGGAACATTTTTCGAAAATTCTAATTTTCTCAAAAATGGCTCTAACGATTTTGATTAAAATATCATATGTTTAAGATATTGTCATGAGAAATGAAATGTATATCTCGAATTTTCTGGGAATGTCTCCAAAAGTATTCTTCATTGTGAACGACTTTTGCATAACTGGTAAACCATAAGAGAGACAAAATTTTACTACACAAAAAATGTAGATCGCGTTAAAATACACAATTTATGTCATATACATTTTTGTTGTTGAGTGAACCGTTTTCGAGATATTGCTTGTTATTCCCTTAAATTTTCCAATACTTATACTTTTTCTCAAATTCGTTATTCATTTTTTACTTTCTCTACTACGTATAGTAAGTAGGGGAAGTATTGCATTCCACCCAAAAATTCGATACCGAGATTTCACCGGAAATACATTTTTGAGACCCCCTGAATCCAAAAAAAGCATTTTTGGAAACATGTCCGTGTGTGTGTCTGTGTGTGTGTGTGTGCGTGTGTATGTGTGTGTCTGTGAACAGCATAACTCAAAAACGAACAGTCCGATAAACACCAAACTTGGTATCTAGGTTTAGTATCTTCCAGAGATGCGACACGAAGGTTTTCAAGAAAATCCCTCCAACCCCGACTACCCTTTACATGGAAGATTTTTCGAAAATTTTAATTTTCTCAAAAATGGCTCTAACGATTTTGATTAAAATATCATATGTTTAAGATAATGTCATGAGAAATGAAATGTATATTTCGAATTTTCTGGGAATGTCTCCAAAAGTATTCTTCATTGTGAACGACTTTTGCATAACTGGTAAACCATAAGAGATAGACAAAATTTTACTACCCAAAAATGTAGATCGCGTTAAAATACACAACTTATGTCATATACATTTCTTTTGTTGAGTGAACCGTTTTCGAGATATTGCTTGTTATTTCCTTAAATTTTCCAATACTTATACTTTTTCTCAAATTCGTTATTCTCAAATTCGTTATTCATTTTTTTATGTCCTGGACATGCAAAGAGAATGGAATGCGCCACATAGCAACCAGCGCTTAAAATATTTGACTATCGCTTAAAACCTACCATATTCCCCTTGCATCTACAAGAAAATTACCAATAAGATTGACATCTCCGATTAACATGAAGCAAAAATAGATTGTACAAGAGTAGAGAAAGTCATGTGAGTGTAACACATCAGATTTTATTTAAAAAAATTCCGAAAAATTTTCCATGTAAAGGATAGTTTGGGGTGGGGGATTTTCTTGAAAATATTCGTGTCCCATCTTAGGAAGGTACTGAACCTAAATACCAAGCGTGGTCTTTATTCGACTTCTCGTGTTTGAGTTACGCTGATCACAAACATCCGCACGGACCTTTTTCTAAAAATGCTTGTTTTTTTGAAATTTCGGTACGGAATTTTTGGGTGGAATGCAATACCTTCTCCACCTACTATGTATGTGTTAGAGAAAGTAATAAGTTGTATATAACAAACTCTCATACATTGTAAGAGCTAAAAGAACACATCAGGCGAGAAATTTACTCAATTTGGATACTGAACTGTCCAGTGTGAATGAAAATGTATTGATAAGATGACAAGAAAGCTGAATAAAGTACATTTCCAACTTCTCTTATTATAAGGCATGTGCTTATTATCATTGTAATTTATAGTATGAGAACGTGAGGTGCTTGCGGAGATATTGTAAATGTTTGGCGGGAGTCGGAGCTGCGGTGCCCGGCATGTAAGTAGCCGTGCGACGGCCACAGTGTGAAGGAAAGGCACCGTATAAGGGATAATGTTAAGTCGTGTGCATGTTGATACAGACCGAAATTAAAACTCAGCATCTCCGTAATAAAATGCAAACACACTGCACGCATATTATCTTGTTTAATGGTTACACTCCAATGCGTTAGTTGCCAGGAGATACACCTTAGCCTGTAATGAAACACACAGGTAATATTTATCGCAGTTTCCCTTCTGACAGGGCGGGAGCTAACACAAAGAAATTCGAATCGAACTTCCTAGTTTACTTCCACCTCTCCCAGGAAAGGCGAGAAAATATGAAATATATTCCAGGAGTATCGATAATCGATTCCATTACCACGTATCGGAAACCAAGAACTCCACATAAAGTGTTCGTTCGGAAGATCTTCATACACCAGTGAAGTTCACCCATCGCAAATATATAGGGTAAGAGCAACAGTAACTGGCTGTTACAAGCTACAAGAGTTACGCACGAGTAGCTACCGGCCTTCGTTCATACTAAAACCGTGTAACAATTCTTACTTCCCCTACCGCTTTAGAGAAAGCTCCGCGCGCGCGTTTGAGCAACATAACTAGAAAACGAACCATTTTTTGTATTTTTAATGTTCTCAAAAATGGTCCTTAAGACTTTGAGGTACAAAATGTTTAAGATATTTCTAACCAAAATGCGTAACTTGAATTTTCTATAAACAGCCTGTGAGGTGCTCTTCATTCTGAATGGATTTTGTATAACTGGTAAACCGTAACCGAAGATAAAAATGATACACAAAAAATGTAGATCTCATGTTCTTAAAAAAATACATAACATTCCTAAAATTCTTAAAAAATAACGTAATAACAAAAAAATACCCAAATCTGATATTTATTTAATTTATTAATATTAGTGTATAAAATTATAAATTAATTTATACATGAGCATAACTGCTATAGTAGCAGAAAAATCTAATGTGTTACATTCGTATAACTTTCTCTACTCTCTATTGTCTATTAAGGGGTATACAAATTATTCTTACGAAAGTTTATTTTTGTTATATACTTCATTTTAATCGAAATAAACCTTTGCAGAAATAGCTACATTACACATTTCGTTAAATATACAAAGAGAACAGCGATAGTCAAATGTTTAACAACTGGACGCTATATGCTGGACGCTAAATTTGTCATTGTTTTAAAGTGTCAAACAATGCGAACCATTAATAACGGATATCTCGGAAATGAAAAATGCCACAAAAATATTATTTGAAACAAACTCTTGTGTTTTAAAGAGATCTACATCTTTTGTGCTCTACGTTTTCGTCTATCGCTTAACGTTTACAAGTTATACAAAATTCCTTCCGAATGAAGAGGACTTAACAGGTTACTGTCAGAAATTCAAGGTGTACGTTTTATTTGTCATGGAAGTATGTTCAATATATGGTAATTTTTAAAACAAAAAAGAGGCATTTTTTAGAAAAAAATTCCATGTAAAGGGTACCTTGGGGTGGGAGATTTTTTTGAAAACCTTCGTGTCACATCTTTGGAAGATACTGAACGTTTATCTGACATTACGTTTTGAGTTATGCTGCTCTCTCTCTCTCTTTTTCACACGCGCGCGCGCGCGCGTTTTCTTTTTCTAAAAATGAGTTTATTTATTCAGGGGGCCTCCAACTATGTGAAATGTCGGTATAGGATTTTTGGGAGGAATAAAATACATTCTCTACCTACTGCACGTGGTAGAGAAAGTAAAAGGTATAAGAATAATGATGAGATAATTTAGAAAAAAAATTCCATGTTTTTGTTTGAATAATCTGAAAAAAAAAGAAACTTAAGAAAATTGTTTTTGAAGCAGGTCTTACAAACCTGTAACATGAATTATATTGAGTTCTCAGATTATACAAAAGTCATTGCAGATGAAGACGACTTCAGGGTCTTATGCCATGCCACAAAGATAAGGACAATACCAAACTAACTGTACGCACTTAAGGCGAAAATGGAAAAATCGACGTGTCTCATCCCTATTTGGGACATTAACTTATAACTGTAATTACACCTGCTGCTCTAACAATGGCCACCCCTCCACCCAAAGACACCCTTTCTAGACTACTCATTAAATAAGAGTGTGATTTTTTTTTAAGAATGCGAGTAAATCATGCACAAAGTTACTATTACTTCCCAGCTAAACAAAGAAATGTCTAATCTTTTAAAACGTATCGTTATATAAAGCAAGAATAATATAAAACTCTTTATATGGTGAATGCAAGAACTTGACTAAATAAAGACGTAAAGTGCATGAAAATGAAACATATAATGACCTAATAAATATGCATTTTTCTTAATCTGCGGCGTATGATGAGAACTGAAACGGCAACTCTAGGCCGAGCCCGAGAAATGTAATTATAGATAATTTGATTAATTAATTTTTATTGATGTTAATTCATGCTATGTACATATCTTTTTCTTTTTACTGCTTGTATAGTTTAAGAAGGGTGATTTAACGATATGTCTATATTTAGGTTACTTATATTAGAGTTATAAATTGTTTAATGTAAATAATTTAAGCGCTATGTTAAAATACTGTCCACGACGAAATGTCTTAGCTACAAGAAAAGTGTCTTCGAAGGCAGAAAGTCTAGTTTTACGATGTCTCTCTGGTCGCAGGGGCATTATTCATACAGTGAGGGTGTGGAGTCTTTGTTCCTTTATACGATAATTCGCCGTCACCAAGTGAGAGAGACAACAGGCTTAACGGTGAATTTAGGAAAAGCCGCGATTTACGTTAAACTTGGACCAATGAGAACCCTGTAAGTTTATACGAAATAGTGAGACGCGTTGAGTGGCGCTAAAAATGGACCAATAGGAAAGGAAGCAGCCCCAGAAGTCTACGACTATAAATGGATCTGTTAGGAACAAATCGGGGCATTGGGTCATTTGGTCATTTGTCATTTGGTCAGGGAACATTTTGGTAAAGTACAGGCAGGGAGAGATGCTGCAGGATGTTTGAGAGATATCGCGCCAAAAGTGAATGAAGACAGTTTTCGAAACACACATAAGAATCGCTACGCGTAAAGAGATATAAGAAGCATATGTAAACTTCGCGTCATATCCGCGCCGTGTTTCAACAGCGGTGGACAGTGTTTTAACGGCGGCAATATCAGTGTTGTGTACTACGAGGAGTAACTAAATAAAAGAAACTGCCGTGTCGTCTTTTCGTAACCAAAGCACGTCTATTTCTCCTTTTACCACCACCCGAGATCTACGCTTCCTTTACCAAGGATAAGTCCATGCTCCCACATGGTTTAAAAATTACAGCAGCTAGCCGAGGATAAAAATGCAGAGAACCAGCATACTGCGAATATCTGGAGCCAACGTGGAGGATGCAGCAAGGTAAGCCGCGAGCAACGGGCATTTAAACAACCACAAAACAACGGACACAAGGAGATACTGCCGGAGAACTTAAGAACATCCGTGTCATGTTTTGAATGCCAATTTTTTCTAAGTCTTACACGGTACAACGCCTTGTTTACACCATACGCAATACACTGTGTAACCGCTACTAAATGTGCTACTTACCATGTGTCTTCTCTGTAGTGCTGTGGCAAAGCGTAGGGTACCTGTGTGGTTTAGACCGCAGGTTAGCTTCTTACATGTAACCAACACGCTTTTATTCTGTCTTCTGTTAATAGTGTTTAATTATCACATAGTGACTATATATTTTGGATATACTGCATTTCATACACGGCATTTGATAAAGTTCATAACAGAATAGTTATTACGATGCAAAATACGTGGCTTCACAATTTCATCATGATCGCATATCGGTATATTGTTGGATATCAAGGTAGGGTCTAGGTGTGTTGAGGCAGCTTGACGATACACTGAACAGTACGCAATACACGGCAGTTCTTGAGAGTATTTTGATTCCCTCTTTGAGGATGAGATATCCTGATGGAATTGTTGAATTCGTACAGAATAATCATGCTGTCCACATATGTCGAAAGGTTTCAAATTGGTTCTCAGAGAGGCAGGATATCAGGGTGATAGACTGGCCTCCCTGTTCACCAGATTTGAACCCTGTTGAAAATGTGTGGGTTGAGGTGAAAAGGGAGCTGCGCTCGAATTTCTCTGCAGATGCGTGAAAGACAAAAGATGGCTTTTGGACACAAATTCAAGAAGTTGTAGCTTCTGTCCATGTTACTACAGAGATTTAATTTAATCTATAACCCGAAAATTGAGGGCGGTTATACGTCCTCAGGGTTCGTACACCCTATGTTAATTTTTATCTGTTTCACTTTTAGAAGATAATAGTTTATTTGCACTTATTTCTTTAGCTATTTAAAACGAGTGTTTTAACAGAATTATGTTCTTGTGTGCATAGATATGCCTAAAACTTAAAATGCTAAAGTTATTTTAATGAAATATTATGTTCTACGCAGTCTGTCATGAAATTAACAACATAAAAATAACAATAAGTAGTGCGAGATTTGAACGAGGAGCTTATCAGCGCAAGCAATGCCTTCTTAACCTCTCGGCCAACGTAACGTAGCTCTGTGCTCTGTTATCAGCTTATAAACTCACTACCGAGAAACACCGTTATAAAGTGGCAATTGCTCTCACAGGCACAGCCCATTCTACAGTTCCTGCATGTGCATTGTAAACACAACTATTATGCAGGTACACGAAGCCCTCCCGATCGTCACATGGAATCTGGGGACGACTCTTTTTTTTTGTCCACGGATGTACATGTTAATGTCTATGCTGCAACAGTTAAAAGATGACAACACGAGTATTCAGGCCTTGGTTACTAACCTTTTTGAGCTATTCCTTGTTATTGGTTTAAATTTCCAAATATTTAATACTTTTTTAAAAATAGGCAGTACTTTGCGATTGGTTTGCTTCTCGTGATCATGCAAAGTGTGGAATTTTAAAGCCAGCACATAGCAACCGCTTTTTAAAGATGACTATCGCTTCAGGCTCTTGTGTTTCTCTTTAACACAACGAAATGTGTAATGGAACTATTTCTGCAAAGGTTTATCTCGATTAATATGAGGTGGACAGAGAAAGAAATGTAACACATATTTTTTAGAAAAAGGCCTGAGTGCATGAATAACATACTTATCCCAAAAACGAAAAGGTTGGATGGAAACCAATCTCTTATTTACCTCCAGCATCTTGTAAGAATGTGACTTAAAGATTTTCATGACATTTCCCCACCGCAAACTACCCTTTTCATGGACAATTTATTGTTGTGTTTAATTTTATCAAAGGCATATCTTGGGGTTTTAATTAATATACTACATGCTTGGCATATCCGCATGACTAATAAAGTGACATTTTCTGTGGATGGTTTGTGAAGTCCCCTTCATTTTGAATGGATTTTGTATAGCATAAGAAAACTGACGAACTCTTTGAAGTATACAAGTGTATACCATTTTTGTAGCATTAGCCGTTTTCGAAATATTCGTTGTTACATCTTTAAGGTTGAACTGTTATGCTGCATTTGTAAAGCACGTTACAATATCCTATTTGGCTTCATCAATAATTAAAACTATGCGCTAACAGTTGTGTTTTGTTTTTCGTCTTGTGCATGTAACCAAGTCCATATAGCTTAAATTGAGGTTACTTGTACACGAAATCGTATATCGCAAGTAACTCTTTATATGAATGCTACTTATGACGTGATAAGAGTGTATTTCTTAATATCATGCGCTTGTAGAGATAAATACTCATAACTCGAACAAGATCTAGATCACATCATTCTCTCAAGCGTTGGAAGCCATGAAAAGTTACAATCCAAAAATGAAACCACCATTCATATATTTCTCTACCTCTAGCCATGCTACACAGAAGTTTCAAGTGGAGCATTTTAACACACAAATATAGGACAAGCAAGGCCATTTTGTAAAACTCCCCATGTCACACTCAAACTTATTCTGATAAATCATCTGATTTATATGTGTACATAGCTGACTATAGTCCATTCCAAACCAGAGTTCCCTCTGATGTAAACAGAAACACGTGCTTCTACTAGTCACGAACCCAAGAATATACTCTTACGCCAACGTAAATAGTTCCTTAATACATGTATTGTATTATGAAATATTAGAGCAGGAAAGATATAGAACTGCACATTTTAATGTGGTTATCATAAGAACTCATCGTTAAAGGTAATGGATATATACTAGCTGTTAAGAGATTACAAAATATGATTTTCTCCTGCTGTTGCGCTAACGCAGAGAGCATCTTGCTTGTTAATACCAACCGTATAAACGACTGCCAAACTCTTACATACACAAGAAATGCAGCAATGAATTCCCAGAGGTGCTATCTGAGTACCGAATAAACACTTTGCGTAACACAGGATACACGATAAGCGAACAGTCATTCATAATACACTAACACACATATGCTCAGCTCAGGTCAAATCTTGTGATTTAGTCAGTTGGTATTTGAGCTCACATGGCAAAGGAAGGTGCGTGTAGTGCGAATAAACTGTTCAAACACAGAAGCGGGAAAGAGTTAAAAAGTGGCTAAAAACAAACAATACTTCATCTATTCAACTCACTATTACAAAAATACCCGACACTTGCATTATTGCATATTATGAAACTAATATCGGATTTTACAGGCGTTTCAGTGAGAACTGTAACGAAAGCGAGCAGGGAATATAAACAGACATAATACAACATAGAAGAGGATAAAAGTGGGAACTTGTTTCCGACATTTTGCTGTAGTTGTGGCCCGCACAGCGATCCCACTGTCCCGCACAGCGATGACGACGATGTATATTTCCAACAGATGTCACTCTATGCAAAACACTAGCTAAGCAGATGTCACAAGCTTGACTAACACAATACTGCCAACATATGAATAATTGATGCCACCAAAGCGCCGCAACTTCGACCACAGAGCGTACCCGAGGGATATTATATAACCTTAGGTTTATGAATTCAGGGAAGATTACGTTTAGGTTACGTTTTTTTATTCATATAACCTTACGTTTCTGAATTCACGGAAGTTTAGGTTACTTTTCTTTTAATATAAGCTTAGGCTTCTGATATACTTTTATAGGTTAAGTTAGGTTTAGTTTTTTTTATAAGCTTGTTTTAATTAGTTAACAGTGGTTACATCAAAGCACGCGAGCGTGCGTTTCTAAGTTTACGCTTCTGGTTCACGGGAGGTTAGGTTAGGTTTAGTTTTTTTTATATAAGCTTGTTTGAATTAGTTACTAGTGGTTACATCAAAGCACGCGGGCGTGCGTTCCTAAGCTTACGCTTCTGGTTCACGGGAGGTGAGGTTAGGTTTAGTTTTTTTTATATAAGCTTGTTTGAATTAGTTACTAGTGGTTACATCAAAGCACGCGGGCGTGCGTTCCTAAGCTTACGCTTCTGGTTCACGGGAGGTTAGGTTAGGTTTATTTTTATATATATATATATATATATATATATATATATATATATATATAAGCTTGTTTGAATTAGTTACCAGTGGTTACATGAAACCGCGTTCCTAACTTTACGTTTCTGGTTCACGATAGGTTAGGTTAGGATTACTGGTTTTTATATAAGCTTACGTTTCTGAATTCAGGGAAGGTTAGCCTTAGGTTAGGGTTATTTTTATGTAAGCTTGCGTTAACTATCTACCACTGTTACGGTAAAGCAACTTCTTTATTACACTGTTATTACAATCGAAATAACCTCTTAATAAAATATAATTTGACAAAAACTATTACAAACTTAAAACTTTGGTGCATATTCTTTTGCTGCTTTCAATTAGTGCACGGTGCAGACAGTCTTTGAATGCGTTACGTTTTCTCAGCGGGAATAACACACGAAGAAAACCAAGAAGAAGAAAAAACACTACTAACAACTGCGCATCGCATTTCTGGTGGATTTTCATTTATGTTGGCAGTTCCCACTATACCTCTTCTTCAACGAAAAACTGGCTACGTTTGTTTTGTTTCGTACGCGATTCACCTATATAAGTAAAACACCGTCGAAGGGTGGGTAGGTGGGCACAAGCTATTGAAGAGGCCACATCTACTTCTAAACTCACTCACAAGGTAAATTATTCGCTTTTCTTTGGCTAATTTAAGCCAGTTCGACGAGCCATAACTATAGCAACTTTGCCCTTGTTTTAAGTGCGACAGTGTTGTGGAATTGTGGATAAGCTTGTCATTATTTTGGAGAGTAGTTCTGATTCTGATACGGCAGCTGAGTTATCTTCGGAGGATTCGGATTTGGGTGTTGCACTTTTGCCCGAGGATTGTGATTAACGTAAGTAAAATGTTCATTGCCGCATACTTATAAAATTGATTGTTACCTCAGGTTGCATTTTGAACTATGATTCTCACGCAGGGCGCCTTTTTATAGATTAAATAGTGTTCAACAAGCACATGGGAGGGGAACAAGCAGACATTATGGGCGGAGATTGCGAACTACTTTCGCGCGGATAATACAAAGAGTTTGTTTGCAGTGAAAGGCACTCTGGTTTGGAATGGACAGTAGCTGGCTGCCCGAAGTTGAACGGTTACCTTTTTAAACTTGAATGACAAATTAATTTCATTTACCTCCCGCCATCCTCTGTGAAATTATTGTACAATGATCATAAGATTTTTATGGTGAAACCTTCCATTTACCTCTTGTAGTTGTAATTTCCTACAGCATCAGCTTTCCTAACCATGGATGAAAAATACCCGATATTCATGCAAAAGGATGTGAAGCACCGGCGGAATCGATCCTGTGTTATATTTGTTTCTTTAATTGCCATTTATCAAACACTGCATTTGTGTGTACAATGAAACATCCTCATAACCTTTATTCTAATTCTATAAATGTTTGCAATGAAGATGTACACCAAAACCTAATACCACTCATGTAAGAAAGTTTTGCTGTATTTTTCTCAAATGGGAATTCGTTATTCATTTTTTACTTTCTCTACTACGTATAGTTAGTAGGGGAAGTATTGTATTCCACCCAAAAATTCGATACCGAGATTTCACCGGAAATACATGTTTTGAGATCCCCTGAATCCAAAAAAAAGCATTTTTGGAAACATGTCCGTGTGTGTGTCTGTCTGTGTGTCTGTGAACAGCATAACTCAGAAACGAACAGTCGGATAAACACCAAACTTAGTATTTAGGTCCAGTATCTTCCAAGGATGCGACACGAAGGTTTTCAAGAAAATCCCCCCACCCCAAATTACCCTTTACGTGGAAGATTTTTCGTAAATTTTGATTTTCTCAAAAACGGCTCTAACGATTTTGATTAAAATATATGTTTAAGATACTTTTATGACAAATAAAATGTATATCTTGAATTTTCTGGGAATGTCTCCAAAAGTATTCTTCATTGTGAACGACTTTTGCGTAACTGGTAAACCATAAGAGATAGACAACATTTTACTGCACAAAAAATGTACATCGCGTTAAAATACACAATTTATGTCATATACATTTTTTTGTTGAGTGAACCATTTTCGAGATATTGCTTGTTATTTCCTTAAATTTTTCAATACTTATTTTCTCAAATGGGAATTCGTTATTCATTTTTTGTCTTGGATATGCAAAGAGTATTAATCTGTGGCAAAGGGAATGGTGCTGCACCTAGCAACCAGCTATTAAGAGATATGTATGTGCTCATAGGCTACTGTATTTCTATATTGCCCTTGTAAATATATATTCCCCTTACATCTACAAGAAAATTAGCAATAAGATAGAGTCTGGAAATGTTTATCTCGATTAACATGAAGTAGATGGAGAATAAGCGTTTGTAAAAATAGTTTGTGCAAGAGTAGACAAAGTCATGTGAGTGTAACATCAGATTTTTAAGTTTAGTACAGAACTTAGGAATTTAGAATTGGCTTTGTTCTTCCCCAACCAATTTAGTTGTCTTCTTCTTTCAACTGATTTGCGAACGTCCTTGATGATTCGACCATTCAGGTGGTTTCCTCGTAGCAAAGCTTATCTGCACCGGATGTTGCAGCCGGTTATCTTCTGTTAAGATCCGGCAATTATGTTATCAGAGGAAGGAGGAGGTAGACCTAGGGCAAATTCATTTATCAGCTGGGAGCGAACAAAAACTTTCTGCACATAAGCTAGTACTTCAGGCTCTTTAAAAGGACCTTCCGAAGCATCAACAACGTTGTCAATCAAAGCAGTCCCAGTTTCACCTTGAACGTACGAACATTTAAACGTACAACAGAATACGAGTACAATGTAGCGTTGATTCCGCGTACGTTTCCAGTAGGTTAAATGAGATAACCCAGAAGAATAAAAAGAAAACAAAAAGATGAAATCGATGGCAGCTGGATGTATTCTGCGTCACAAGCAGTTCGTGCAATACCATGATGCTCCTTCTAGGATTAATATCATGAGTATTTAAATGCTCTAAATGGTAACATGCTCGAATGAGATTCAAACTCAGGCCCTCCACTTTGCTAGGCAGACAAGCTATCCATTACAAACTCGGAGGTGGATGGGGACAATGATCACGATGTTATACTAAACAGAAGAGGTGATGGTTGTAATAACTGCCCATGGGGCCCACAGCATTCAGACCCAATCTTCGGAAACCGAGCTTTCGTCTGTATAAATCACAAGAGATTGAAATAGCGGAATTTCTGAAAGTTGTAAGGTACGAGGGCAGTCCTAGAAGTACCCGACCTGACGTATATATAGCGGTTGATGTTTCAAACAAATGACTATGGTAGAAAGTACCAACCTTATAAAGCTTAACTTTGAAGTTTGACGATGCTACGTTGTTTAGTAATCGTTTGGCAGCCATCAATAGTGAACGCTCTCAGCGAACTTGTAAACATGGATAAAACTGATCAACATTATGTGACACAATACTTTTATTTGAAAGGTCTTAGTCCAACTAATATTAAAGCACAGGTACATTGTACTCTGGGGGAGTCTGCTCCTTCGTTTACAACACTAAAATACTGGTTGGCTTCGTTTAAGTAAGGCCGTACGAGCTGCCAAGATGAACATCGCAGTGGTCGACCAAATAAGGTGTCCACGTCAGAAATTGTGAAGAAAATCCACAAAATGGTATTGGATGACCATCGACTGAAAGTGTGCGAGCTAGCAGACATGATAGGCATTTCAAAACGTGCTGTACATTGCATACTAACCGAAACTTTAGACATGAGAAAGCTGTGCGCAAGATGGGTACCACGTTTATTCACAATGGAAGAAAAGCAGCGTCATGAGGATGCTTCAGTCGAGTATTTGGCGATGTTTTGCTGCAATAAAGCCGAGTTTTTACGTCGAGTCATAACCATGGATGACACTGGGTCCATCACTTCACACCTGAGACGATGGAACAGTCAAAACAGTGGATTGAAAGGGGAGAATCGGCTCCAGAGAAGGCGAAGACAGTTCCATCTGCAAGCAAGGTCATGGATCAGTTTTTTTGGAATGCGCGTGGATAATTTTCATCGATTATCTTCAAAAAGGAAAAGCAATCAATGTCGAGTATTATGCAAACTTGTTGCAACGTTTGAATGATGAAATCAAGCAAAAACGGCCGCATTTAGCGAAAAAGAAAGTTCTGTTTCATCAAGACAATGCACCAGTTCAAACATCCATTATCACCATGGCCAAAATCAATGAGTTAAAGTTCGAATTGCTTCCTCATGCACCCTATTTGCCAGATTTAGCCCCTCTGATTATTTCCTGTTTCCAAAGTTCAAGAAATAGCTTGGTGGTAAAAGATTTGCCAACAATGAAGAGGTGGAGTTTGCAGTTGATGGCTATTTTGCAGAACTCAACGGTTCTCGCTATAAACAGGGTATCGAAGCTATTGAACATCACAGGGAAAAGTGTATCGAGTTGAAAGGAGACTATGTAGAGAAATAAAGATGTTTTTTTCTCAAAATGTTTGTGTTTTCTTTGTTAGGTCGGGTATTTCTTGGACAGCCCTCGTATATTACGGCCAACGTTGAGAAAATAGTACGGGCCTTATGGCAACAGCGTTGCAACATGTCAAGAGTACATAGAAGTAACATTCATTCAATTTTCTACATGTGGAGAGAGAATTTTCTGCAACACTAGCCGCCCAACGCTCCACTCTTTACTCCTCAGTGTTTGCCTATATTTTTTCTTCTCCAGTTTAACCAAAATACTTTGGAGAATCCTGTACGTGACATCCGTTCGGCTTGGCAACACTAGCATGGCTGTTCCATCTGAATGTGCTAGTACACTACATATATTTTAAAGTAAATGCGCTATCCTATGGACATTACCAGTTGAGTTGCACATAACACAATTCCCTTTATACCTACAGGTATATAATAATGTTTATGTAAGATAAACCCTGAAGAAGTTTGTTTTGTTGTATTGTTGTTTGCAACACGTGTGGAAGCCAATTTAAAGTAGGAGTTGAAAGTCAGTTTGTAGATGCTGTATTACATTTCAGCTGTTGGGGAGCCGAACTTGTAGTAGTTGCAACAGCACGTATAGTAAACAGTTTCCGGTAGCCTTCGCCCCAAATGTATTTTTAGGTGGCCTTTGCCCCAAGTTCAAAAAATATTAACTTTGTAATTAAACTGTTTCTTTAAGTATTAAATAATTATGTTTGCCTCGGTTGCGTCAATATTATTGTTAGAGACATGGAAGTCTTGGCAGGGCGTGATGCGACAAGAATGTAGGCTTACGCAGATTTTAAGTTTTAATTCACTAATTTTTATTAATCCTTGACACAAATTAAATAGCACTTCACTGATATCGAGAGCTGTGAGATTCTTTTATTTAATACTTGCACTTTTTAATACGTATACTATTTTCGTCTCACACGAATACGTATTATATTTCTCGAAGACGCATCACGCATCCAGTTACAAACACTGTCCGCAGGCAACTGACTAGATTTCAACCGTCTAAACTTGTAAATTTCTGTATTTCAAGTCTCTGATTGGCTAATCCTACTCCAATAGAATACTTGTATTTAACTAAAGCTTTTTCTGGTCGTTGATTGGCTATTTTATAAACTGTCATTATAATTACATTATTGTTACTCCAAGAATCACAAGTAGTACTGTTAAACTTTCTTACTCATTATTGACTCAAGGTTACCTCATTGTTAGCAACTTTTAACTTATTATTCTCACAGCTTCTACATTATTAAATTACGTAATATATTCACATAACATTATTACACATGGATATAATAATATAAACATATACAATGACTGTTACTTTTACAAATTACTACATACACATATTGCTTCAAGGCGGGCTGTTATTGAATTTACATATTATATAATTAGACTGAAATTATTTAAGTGTTAAAAATACTGCCTCAAACCACAAACAAAGAGTTGTGCGCAGTTAGACAATTCTCTCGCTAGAATCCCCCTACTTTTGTTTTTATGAACGCAAGTTACTTAAATTTTGACTTGAAAGCTTGTATGCATGCACCCTCAACAACGTAAAACAGAACCTGGACATAGCCAATGTTGCAAACGATCTCCTTCCTCGTGCAAGGACACTTGTGTACGTCTCACGTTTTTCATTATCTGTCGGTTTCAATTCTGAACACGTCATGATACATGGTAAGCGCGGAGCTTGGAATTTTTGCAGCTTTTTCACACGTGAGATATGGGAGATGAGTTTCTTGGGAAAGTCGTCGCAATGATTTTTATGCTGACACCAATAATCGTTCCTTTACATCCTGTACGGTCTCTCATTTTTGGCAATTTCTGGATAAAATACTTGAAAGATACACGTCGCACAACAAATTTAACTAAAAACGCCCTAGACACACCTAAATGAATCCATTTGGTAGTATTTATGAACTAGGAGACACTCTCTTCTACTGTGTACACGTTAATGCCTGGACACCCGAAACAATACTGAGAGTGAGAGAGAGAGATGTGTGGTGTGGAACGAAATTAAGCCAGGTCACTGGAACATTTCAAATCTTTTCCGAGGGGTCAGCTAATGTTCCACATGTTTGACGGTATATGCACATAAAATTTCAAGTAAAAATGTAAGTAGCGTACAATTTTATAGATACACGTTTTGGGCCTCTACCGAGAGAATCACAACGCATTTTCCCAATGTTAGGAGCACCATAGCATATCACTTCTTACAGTTCCTAAAACCGAAGTTTTGCCAGAATCACAACAAAAGTATCCCTCGATAGCAATGCTCAAGGAATTCAGAGGAAATTTCGATTTTACGAACATGAGACTACCTCCCCCCAATCAACCCAATAACAAATATTTTAAGCCTCTCCTTTTTACTCCTTTGGGCTACCGTGTTCATTCAAAGAAAATGGAGTGAAACTGCTTATGAAAATACTCACGAAACGCCTTTTAGCTGATGTCCATCAGGTAAAACAGTGCTTCACTTTATAACACTTGTATAGCTTTTATCAAGTAGATAAACCTGCCCTACTTTTCGCTTTCTTTGGACAATTAATTCTGACAACTTAATTCATTCGAGGCCATTAACATTACAGATCTTTCCATTGCCTTTGGCGCACTGCGCGTATTCTACTCTTATACATTGTTATTGATTTTGGGGACGTGGGCGACCATCCTTTGGCCCATTATATTTTCGTATTCTATTCGTGCCTAGACATTGAGAAAACAAAGAACATAAGCGTCCACTCCTCGTTATTATGGGACGAATTTCGACGACAGACCCAGGAGATAACAGAACATTTCACTGACTACATTAAATAATAGTTTGTACATTCTTTATATTTAATACTTCTGTTACTTCACTACGTCTAGATGTTGATTTCATTGTTTGCGTTAGAAGAACGAGCTTCAAGGGAGATCGGAGAGTGCCATAAAAACTTCATTGCTATTTTAAAAGCCTGTCGTACTTTCATACACACAACACAACGGGAAATATGAGATAAGCTTATCTTCAGTACGATATAAACTAACATTTACTATAAAGAGAATGCATCTGTGTGCACATAAGGCAATCTCGGAAACCAATAAACCGATTTTGATAATTTTTTTTCTTTCACTGTTGTCGAGGTTCCTCAGGGATTCATTTTGAGTCCTTTGTTGTTTTTAATAACGATTAATGATTTGCCTCTAAACGTAAGCCGTGATTCAATATTATTTGCAGATGACACCTCACTCTTGACTAATGGTTTTTCTTTAATGGATATTATCTATGGAATCTTCTTTTCATATAGATACTAGATGGTTTAATGCCACTGTCTTAAACTTAACACTGACAAAACCCAGAATATACACTGCCGTTTGTGGAAATTGCAACACCAAGAAGGAAACGCATGAATTCAATGAATTTAATTTCACAGGTTAGGTACATGACAAGTAACAAATGATAAACTTTTCAAATCTATACACGACCTTTGAGCCCTAATATTCAGTATTTGGTGTGGCGCAGCAATTAGAGCTGCTATACGCCATGACATTGAATCAAAAAGCTTCTGAATAAGTTCCTGAGTGATTTCCCTTCGCGCAGTTTGTATGCGAGCCTACAAGTCCGTGACAGTGGTTACTGGAGGACCGTGACGCACCAGATGCCGACCAACCATATCCCAGACATGTTAGGCGAACGTGCAGGCAGGGAAGCAATGGTACCCGTCGCTCTTCGAAGAAGGCTTGCACATTCCTCGGAATATGTGACTGGGCGTTTTCCTGTTGAAATGTGACCTGTGGAGATGCCTGAAGCAGGGGGAGTACCTCAGGCTCTACAACCGCCGTTAGGTACCGGTTGCTGTTCAAAGTGCCCTCAATTCGTAGGAGGCGAGATCGCTTGTTGTAAACAATGGCGCCCCGAAGCATCACACCTGGTCTTTGTCCGCTATGCCGCTCAACAATGCAGCCCTCCAGGTTGCGCTCACCACGGTACCGCCGGACACGTATGCGACCATCACTGTAGGACACGTTGAAGCGAGACTCGTCTCAAAAGACTACATTTTGCCACTCGGCACCCCAGTGACGGTGTTTACGTGCCCATTGCAGTTGGAGGAGCTTGTGGTTTCTGGACAATGGAAGCCGACGTAATGGCATGCATGCAACCAGTCCAACCTGTAGCAGACGGGACGAACCGTTGATGCAGACAAGTTCACACCTGTTGCAGTGCTCCAGCGTCGAGCCAACACTGTGAATGAAGCTGTACGGTCCGTTATGACCATGCGGACAAGATGACGGTCATCCCGTGGTCTAGTACACGCTCTTCGCTGCGTACGACCTTCATCTACCCACTGCTTCCACACGCGCATCACTGTCGTAGCAGCATGCCCTGTACGAGCCGAAATGTCACGGTATGACAAACCCGCTTCCCGGAGACCGATCATTCTGCCCCGTTCGAACTCACTCACATGCCGATATGGCTCCCTTTGACGTCGACGAGGCATACTGGCACCCACTTCATTGTTTACACCTTGTTTGACAGCTCTGCACTGACCACACTGGCGCAACACTGCCCTTGTCGGACCGACACGAGAGGGCTCTGCTCGGCCCACGTGTACCCCATCTCTCTGCATACCTAATCACTTATTGCTTGCACACTCTTCTACACTTCCACCAAGTTTGGAGTTATTGTTTCTTGGTGTTGCAATTTTCAGAAACGGCAGTGTATATTTTACACCTAAGCAAGCTTTTGATGATGTGTTCTCTGAGGTTAAACTTCCGTTTTAGTTCCAAGCTTACTTGAACTGGTCAAACTTCCTACGTCTGAAAAACGTTGTTTCGTGTGCTATTATTATCGAGTCATTTGAAAAATCACATACCCAGACACCGCCTTAAGCAAACATACACCTTTTTCATAGCATAATTTCTTATGCTATCCATATTTCGGGTAATGTACAAAGGCAAGGCCTTAAGAATTATACCTGGTTCATCGTTTGATGCCATTTTCGTCCTATATTTAAAAATTCTAAAAACCTGACTGTAGCTAGTGAATATACAGGATGTAACACAATGGCGCAAACTGAAACGGTTGAAAGTGTGCGATAGTAGAAGCAAAAACGTTCCAGTAAACATGACTCCGCAAACAAGCCATGTGCGAGATAATTACAAGCCGCCACTGACTTCATTAAGCAACATCGTCCTAATCAGTACAAATGAATTTGAAAAGTGAGGCAGTATTTTCAACACTTAAATAATTTCAGTTAAATTATATAATATAAAATATAATAACAGCCCGCCTTAAAGCAATATGTGTATAATATATAAAATGCATGTAACAGTCATTGTATTATGTTTATATTATTATGTACATGTGTAATAATGTTATGTGAATGTATTACGTAAATTAATAATGTAGGAGCTGTGAGAATAATAGGTTAAAAGTTGCTAACAATGAGGTAGCCTTGAGACAATAATGAATTGCAAGGTTTAATAATGCTACTAGTCATTCTTGGAGCAGCAATAATGTAATTTTTGAGACAGTTTATAAAATAGCCAATCAATAACCAGAAAAAAGGCTAAGTTAAATAAAAGTACTCTATTGGAGTAGGATTAGCCAATCACAAACTGAAATAGGGCAAATTGTACAAATTCAAAAGTCAGTCGCTAGTAGACAGCGTTACTAACTGGACGCGAAACGCGTCCTCGAGAAGTTTAATACGTATTCAGTGTGAGACGAAAATAGTTTACGTGTTAAAAAGTGGAAGTAATTAATAAAAGAATCTCACAGCTCTCTATATCAGTGCAGTGTTGTTTAAATCGTGTCAAGCATTAATTAAAAAATCTGATGTGTTACACTCACATAACTTTCTCTACTCTTGTACAACCTAATTTTACAAACGCCTATTCTCCATATGCTTCATGTTAATCGAGATATCGAGATGTCAATCTTATTGATAATTTTCTTGTAGATGCAAGGGGAATATGGTAGCTTTTAAGCGATAGTCAAATATTTTAACGCTGGTTGCTATGTGGGGCATTCCATTCTCTTTGCATGTCCAGAACATAAAAAAATGAATAACGAATTTGAGAAAAAGTATAAGTATTGGAAAATTTAAGGGAATAACAAGCAATATCTCGCAAACGGTTCACTCAACAAAAGAAATGTATATGACATAAATTGTGTATTTTAACGCGATCTACATTTTTTGTGTAGTAAAATTTTGTCTATCTCTTATGGTTTACCAGTTATGAAAAAGTCGTTCATAATGAAGAATACTTTTGGAGACATTCCCAGAATATTCGAGATATACATTTTATTTGTCATGACAATATCTTAAACATATGATATTTTAATCAAAATCGTTAGAGCCGTTTTTGAGAAAATTAAAATTTTCGAAAAATGTTCCATGTAAAGGGTAGTCTGGGGTGGGGGAATTTTCTTGAAAACCTTCGTGTCGCATCTCTGGAAGATACTGAACCTAAATACCAAGTTTGGTGCTTATCCGATTGTTCGTTTTTGAGTTATGCTGTTCACAGACACACAGACACACACACACACAGACACACACACAGACACACACACACACAGACACACACACGGACATGTTTCTAAAAATGCTTTTTTTGGATTCAGGAGGTCTCAAAACGTGTATTTCCGGTGAAATCTCGGTATCGAATTTTTGGGTGGAATGCAATACTTCCCCTACTTACTATACGTAGTAGAGAAAGTAAAAAGAGTGAAATAAAAATTATAATCTGTGTAAGTCTAGATTCTTAGCCCTGCAAAGAAATTCAGGTCTCTAATAATAATACTGACGCAGCCGAGGCAAACATAAATATATAATATTTAAAGAAACAGTCAAATTACAATTTTTAAACTTGGGGCGAAGGCTACCGGGTAGCCGTATGTGCGGTTGCAACTACTTCAAGTTCGGCTCCTCAACAGTAGAAATACAATACACCACCACCATAAAATTAACCTTCCTCAAATTGACGCCCAAACGTGGTGCAAACAACGTAAAAATATTACCTTCCTCAAAAGTAGACTTTTCGTTTAATAATTGCCCTTCTTAGTTGCCTCAAAATTCACTCACAGCTTAACTTAAGAAGCAATACAATTCTACTTTGGTATGTTACATGTTATTAATCTGCACACTCTTCTCCCCTGTTAAAGGGGGTGTTCAAAGTGTCGTCCTTGCACGTGGATGCAATACTGCACTCGTCTCTGTAGTGAATCTCGGAATTCTTGACAAGCACGTAGTATTCTCTGCTCCAATACTTCAACGGTATCAACGGGAGTGCTGTACACTACATTTTTGAGGAGACACCATGCAGAAAAATCCAAAGCATCGAGATCAGGTGATGGTGGAGGCCAAGGTACAGGCCCTCCTCGACCTATCCATCTCCACGTTAGATGCCTTCTTACAGTAGCAGCAAAATGTGCCGGTGCTCCATTATGCATATACCACTTACTCCGACGTTGCGCAAGGGGAACATACTCAAGCAATTCACGTCACACATTCGCAATCATAAATCTTGCACACAGCTTATGTTTACTGGAACCTTTTTGCTTCTATTATCGTATAGTTTCAACGGTTTCAGTTTGCGCTATTAATTATGATACACCCTGTATCACACAACTGCTTAGTAATTATTAAGACTACATTGAATAATCAAGTATTTCATCATCAGCAACACGAACATTATAATAGGTACAATTATTTTGTCACATATAAGGTAGGGTTGAGTAAATCCAAGAAATGCTGCAATAATATCGGCATCAGTATGTTCCAACAGTTTACCATTCAGGTAGCCTAAATAGATTTAAAGTTGTTTTAAAACGTTGGCTTGCTGCAAACCCATTTTATAGTCTTAATGAATTCTTTCTAGCCAATATTAACATTGTATTTTTAAGTGTCCTGTTTTATATTTTTGTGTTTTTATTGTTTATGTTTTACGCTCCATTTTAACATTTTATTGAATTATGTAAATAACTGTTTATGATGCAGTTCTACAACAAAAACAAATATTGAACTGAACTGAAAACCACTGTTCTTCCCGACAGACACACGCTATAAGACAGTTTCCAATTTCAATTCATAAAGTCTAAAAATATTGTGTGTTGCATTCACATAACTTTCTCTGCTCTTTATCGCTTATTAGTGGGCATACAAATAATTCTTAAGAAAGATTATTTTCCTATCCACTTCATTTTAATCGAGATAAGCCTTTCTGGAAATAGCTGTATTACACATTTCGTTATAGATACAAAGAGAATAACGACAGTCAAATGTTTATGAAGTGGGCGCTAAATGCTGGCCATAAAGGTTCATAGTCTTTCGATGACATCGCGGGAAACAACTGACAATCGACAGGACTTTGATGTCACAAAAAAAGCCTATTTAAAACTAACTCTGTTTTATAGAAATCTACATTTTTTGTGTAGTATGTTTTCGTCTATCGCTTAAAGTTTACCAGTTATTCCTTCCGAATCAAGAGGACTTCATAGGTTATTGCTAGAAAATTAAGATATACGTTACTTGTTTCTTTCATTTACATTTTGGCAGATCATGTATGGATGCAGTATCTTAACATATAAAAGTCAGTGCATGACTATATGTATGCGTGTATGTTCTTTATATCCTTCTAAGTCGTCCCCGTGATCGGTACAATGCTAGCTTCCTTACCGTGGCTTCCTTCGGAAGGGAAGTAAAGCTGTTGGTTACGTGTCGTATGTTCACGGCACGTAAAAGAACCTCAAGCCTGATAAAAGAGGCTTCTGAGCAAAATTTCCGGTTTTTCAAGAAAATATAGAATAGGACGTGGAAAGAAACGTCTTGAATAAAAGTTGCTTAATAATAATGGCATTAATCGTGTTTTATTTGGAGGATGTTGTGATGGTCATTTTAGAGTCAATTTAATTTGACCCTAATTTAGGTTCCCATTTAAAAAAAATTAAATTGACCCTAAAATGAATATCATAACGTTCTCAAAACAAAACAGAACTAATGACATTTAATTTCCTCCATAATATCAAGCAACTTTTATTAAAGACATTTCTTTCTACAACGCTCAGCTTTGGAGGTATTGTACAGTCTCAACTTAAATGTTCCAACCTGTATATAGCCTTCTACAAAGCAGCACTGATTTCGACCAAAATTGGCACAGATAACCTTTTACACAAGGCGAAAATTACTTCTAGCTTAGAATTGAAAATTCCGGCCCATTTCACAAGATTAATTACCTAATTTTATGCAGTGCCTACAAATGCTCGCAACACTTTTCTCAAAGGCAAACATAGTAGCTGAACACTGCCAACATAAGAATAATTACTTTAGTTTTCACGGCCTCACACAATAACAAATGTGAGTTCATATATTACTCATTAATCTCCTCTCTGGCATCGATCAAGAAGTAACAAAATAACAAAACGCAACACAATTAAATAATTACAACAGCACTGCTACCTGCACAAAATATATAGACACAACAATCGCTTGATTGGAAACTTACTATGTTTAAAAGAAGAAGAGTCGTACTTTTAATAAATCCCCCCCCTAAAATAGCATTTTCCAGTTCTTTTTCTTTTTACTCAAGACTAAAAAAAAAAGTTTTATTTATGGACGTTTTTTAACTGCTGTGGTTCTTAGCGTCCCATTCTGTATTGGGCGTGAAAGGCCGGTAATTTTGCTCAGAGGCCTCTTTATCAGACTTGAGGTTCTTTTACGTGCCGTAAATCTCTTCCGAAGGAAGCCATGCTAAGGATTTTTACACCCGAAAAAATCCATCGCCCTCCGCCGGGTTTGAACCCGCGACCTCGGGAACTAGAGGTTAGCATGGTAACCACTACTTTACTCAAGACTGGATTTTATTTCAATGATAACTATATAAACCAAAAATAGCACAAGAAGACAAAACAATCGTTTGTAAAATATTACGTTTTTGTCTATTTGGCAGTGCGTACTTTTGGGAAAGCTGAAGTTTTCTTTCTGAATAAAATAGACTGTGTTTGAAGGTTTATTTTCTTTTGTTTTGTATTTCTTTACGATTTTATGCGTGTTGGTTACTGAGAATAAACAAGGCAACATTGGCGTTACTTAAACTGCCATTGTTTATTCCCAACTAACACTTTCTCTATAAATAGCGACGAGGCAGCCTGAATGCGACAACGTGGAGTCGTTCAGTTGCATTCACTAGAAATCATCATTACCAACTGTGGTATTTGTGATTGTTCAACAGTTCTTTTGCATAGTGTTTTCTCAGTATTACTTTCTCCACCTACATAGTAGCTAGAGCAGGTATTGCATTCCAACAAAAAAATTGATGTCGATATTTTTCCAGAAATACATGTTTTGAGACATTCTGAATCCAAATAAAGCATTTTTAGGGAAATGTCCTCGCGCGCGCGTGCTTGTGTGTCAACAACATAACTAAAAAATGAAAAGTCCAGTACACACCAAACTTGGTATTTAGGTTTAGCATCTTCCAAAGATGCGACATGAAGATTTTTTTAATAAGATCCCCCAGCGCAAACTACCTTTCCATCCCACATTTTTCGAAACTTTTTATTTTCTCAAAATAGCTAGCTACTTTGATTAAAATATCATATATTAAAGATATTTACATGACAAACATCTTGAATTTTCTGGGAATAGCCTGTAAAGTCCTCTTAATTCCGAAGGGCTTTTGTATAATCTTTTATAACACGTAAACGTTAAGAGATAGACGAAAACTTACTGCACAAAAAATGTAGATCTTTTTAAGACACACTATCTACTTCAAATAAGTTTTTTTGTGGCATAAGCCATTTCTGAGGTATTCGTTATTTAAGATTCGAATTGTTCATTTTTATGTCATTCTTTAAAGTCCTGTCAACATTCAGTTGTTTCTCGCGACGTCATGGAAACAGTATGGAATTTTAAGGCCAGCATATAGCGTCCAGTTGTTAAAACATTTGACTATCGCTGTTCTCTTTGTATCTATAACGAAATGTGTAATGCAGCTATTTCTGCAAAGGTTTATTTGGATTAAAGTGAAGAAGTTAGAAACATAAGCTTTAGTAAGAACAGTTTGTATAATAAAGATACATAGTAGAGAAAGTCATGTGTATGCATCACATCAGATTTTTCCATAACCTTTTCCACACCAACTTAGAACTAGTCTTTCCTCTTTTCTTCCTTCCTTCTTATGGGAGACCAATCAATTATCCTTCTGGGCCATCTCCATTCGTTGCAATATCCGTTCGCCGAAACCAAAGGGGAATTTACTGATGTGGACGCGACATGCAACTCCCACTCCAATAACTCAAGTTCCTCTAGTTCCCGAGGTCGCGGGTTCAAACCCGGCGGAGGGCGATGGACTTTTTCAGACGTAAAAATCCTTAGCATGCCTTCCTTCGGAAGGGAAATAAAGCCGGTGGCCCCGTGTCGTAGATTTACGGCACGTAAAAGAACCTCAAGCCTGATAAAGAGGCCTCTGAGCAAAATAAATGGTGTTTCACGCACAATATAGAATGGGACGCTAAGAACCACAGCAGTTAAAGGGCGTCCATAAATACAACTCGATTTATTTTTTCTTTTGAAAGGAGAATGAAACTGGGTGACATGTACGTATATCAAAAAACACAGTTTTAAAGTTTTTGGAAATATTTTATAGGCTATATCCATCCCAAAGAACACTGCTTTTCGTGGGTGAAAGAAATCTATAAATCTGGTGTGTTACATTCAGTGTGTATAAAAATTATTTTTACGAAAGCTTACTTTTCCATATAGGTACTTCATTTTAATCGAGACAAACTTTTGTAGAAATAGCCTACATTAACATTTCGTTAAAAATGCAAAGGGAATAACGATAGTCAAATGTTTAAGAACTGGATGCTACAGGATGTTCATTTTTATCCGTGATTTCCTGCGCAGGAAATGTCATCGATGCCATTGCTAACGAAGCGAATTTATGCACTGTAAAAGAATATAAAATAAAAAGGAAAATGGCTGCTTGGGCACTGGACACAATTTTGTCCAGTATAAACGATGAATTTATTTATAATATGTTTTTGGGAACCAGAAATCTTAACAGTATATGCTGTAGAGGTCGTCCGATATATGGATGGATACGACGGCAATGCAATCCAAGTTGAGAAAGGATATCACGCTGAGATAATTTGGTAGTTATGGCAGGCAGATAGATAAAATAAAGTTACTATTAAAAATTGTATAACACACCTAGAATGTTATCAGGAAATGTTTCTAGTTTTGATAACAGTGAAGTTAAATATTACCCAAGATACAATCTAGTGTAGCAATTCACTAGTGTGGCACGTAGCGGTGTAAAGAATGAGGTTAAGTTATTAGCAACGAAACACAAATGGCTGGTTACTTCAAAGGCACAAAAACATCATTCAAAATGTAACATAGCCCACAAGTGAGAACACGTTGGTGGCATTCTGTACGATATTTAGCATTTGAAGGTTATGTGAAAGTTTAACAACGGCGAGGCTAATGACTAAAGAAGGGACTTTAAGGTGCAGCACCTTTCCAAAAATATAGCTATTTTCATTCAGACAAGTCCATATATACATTTGTGGACATGAAATGAAGCAAATCAATCACAGTTTGTGGCATCTTTTCGTGAGATTACCTGTTCTCTTCTATGCTTCAGCACCTTTCCCTCTACTTTTATCTGCATTTTTAATAGATTAGACAATTTTCTTCTCTTCTTGAACGGGATTTTAAGATTTTGTTTAATCAGATGTAAACAATGGTCAATAAATATTAAAATGTAATTAATGGAAAACACCAGTAAATATTTATAACCCCAGCAACAAAGGACAACCGGCAGCTGTGAAATCAAATACAATTTAAACAATGGTGCTGCAACAGTTGAAACCTAAATTTTGTTAGCACTGGCATGAATTTAACCGATAGACTGTGTACTATCTTCTTAGCCAGTTTGATTTACCAGAACAGATTTTTCACAACAAAATCATGCCAAAGGTTAAGAAGGAGAAGTTGTGTGAACTTTCAAAAGAATTCAAGACTCACTTTATTGAAACTGATGGCATCATTCTGCGATGTGCCATCTGCGAAGTAAATATTGCCATTGATGACAAGCATCAAACAGAATAAACCAGCACATCCAGAACAACAAACATTTAAAGAACATTGAGCTTCGCAAGTCAAAACCTAAGCAAACTACTCTGATACATGCCTTCGATTCAGGATCTGAAAAGACGTGGGCATTGAATGAGTTTAGTGCGGATCTTGCCATGGCATTGATCCAGTCAGGAACTCCAATCCAGAAGGTAAACAATCCTGCATTTAAATCGTTCCTTGAGAAGTACGCACAGAGGTCAATACCGGATGAGAGTACTCTGAGAAAAGGTTACACAAGTAGTCATATCATGAGAGAGCCAGCACACAGAGGATTTGCCGCCATCTGATAAGGTTCTTTGTTCTATGCCGCTAGCCCCGCCCCCTCCCTTTGTGTGCTACTATTTGCCGCCCGGTCGCGTGCCGCTAGCTCCGCCCCCTTCCCTTTGTGTGCTGATCTAATGCCGACAGTGTCTGTGACGGCAGGTCCTCCCCCCCTCCCCCTGTGGTCACGTGCCGGTGACCCGCCCCCCTCCCTCCCCCATACGCGTGTCCTCCCTCCCCTTTGTGTTCTGGTTGGTTCCCTGTGGATAGGTGGGAGAGTGTGTATTGTTCCTATACGGTGACTACATTCCCGCCCCCCTCATTGTGACTTGTCTAAATCCCTGCCGTGTGATTGGCTTGGGGTAGGGGATGTGCCGCTCGGGGTGAGGGGTATAAGGGAATGGGGTTCTCGGTGCGTGACGTTGGCGGTGTGGGAATGCGATTCTCGATGCCTGCCGCACATCGGCAAATCGTTTGAGTACATAATTGTGTCAATCAATTAGGTAATGTGTGTTATTGAAAAAAGAATCGCCATCATATTACTACTAATGCAATTAAACGCTATTCTTCGAGCAATTAAGTATTTTGATTGATTCGCGCACACCTGTCCCTAAACCGCCATTTATAACCTACTATTGTCAATAAATTACACGTCTAATGAAACAAGACTAGTCGGCCGATGAAAACAATTAAGTATTTTTTGAATGATTAATTGACTCGCACGCAACTGTTCGTTATCGTATATGTGTGATAGCATGTGTATAATTATTACGAGTAATAACATTTATTTAATTCTACTTTTGAGGGAAAATATATTTTGGATTTATAAGAATATTACAACACATAGATGAAATGACAGACTTGACGTAACACTCGTTATCGCGTGAAAATTGAGATGGAACACCGACCGCAACCTTCCGCTGCGAGACGTTTCACACGAATGACTAACTCTCGATATTTGGACTGGCAAGTCGACTTCCGCATCCCCTCCACTCCCGCTTCAGTTCGCCAGCTACACTAGCGCACCAAGTGGTAATACGAGTGAAACTCCAGCGAGTGTTCCCCACAGCGCCCCTGGTGGTCATACCCGAAAGTTGTGAATTCACCATATTTAAATTCGAGGTGTACGCAAGACGGCCATCTTAACTCTATATAATTCTGCGAAATATGATTCCGGAAAAAAATAAAGGGGAATTAACATGCAAGGGGCGTTCATGTCGGCTCCGGAGGAATTGATTATGAAATAAATAAAAAATAAATAAGACTCTCGCTGATCGATGAATACAATGAATAAATATTGTAATTGACTCGCGCGCCTAGAGATATCTCACCCAATTATTCATCTACCATGAATATCTCACTTCTAATGAAACGACGCAGTCTATCGATTAAAACAATTAAGTTTTTTTTGATGGAATAATGTAATTGATTTGCGCGCAACTGTTCGTTATCGTATATGCGCGATTATTACGCGTATATAACTATTACGGCTAATAACGTGTGTTTAATTCTTCTTTTGACTGGAGGGTTTATAAAAAATATTACATTGCTTAGATGAATTAAAAAGCAACTTAAAGCGAAATTGCAAATAGCTTGTATGAGACGTTAACACGAGAACCCTTTACGAAAAAACGATCGATGAATACAATTAAATATTTTTATTAATTAATGTAATTGACTCGCGCTCCTAGAGATATCTCACCCAATTATTCATCTACCATGAATATCTCACTTCTAATGAAACGACGCAGTCTATCGATTAAAAACAATTAAGTTTTTTTGATTGATTAATGTAATTGAATCGAACGCAACTGTTCGTTATCGTATATGCGAGAATATTACGCGTATATAACTATTACGGCTAATAACGTGTGTTTAATTCTTCTTTTGAATTGCGGGTTTATAAAAAATATTACATTGCTTAGATGAATTAAAAAGCAACTTAAAGCGAAATTGCAAATAGCTTGTATGAGACGTTAACACGAGAACCCTTTACGAAAAAACAAGACGCAATGTGACAGCAATGCCCTGTCCATCATGAGAGGCGGTTAAAACAGGACGCGGGGGTTTCCCCTACTACCTGCTCTTAATGGCTAGGGGTATCCAGCACATAGGAGTACGCTTCAACAAAGCCCGCTATGTCTCTTCTCGCACGAGAGAAGTAATAATTACAATTCAAAACAGACGTACCTGTAAGTAACACGCACGAAGACTACAAATATAAATTTTATATTCGTTTTAAATGTTCTTTCTAAAGACGTAGCGAACTTTGAGAAATTCAATGAATTATTCACTGGCGTACACTGGCTGAAAGAAATATGGTGTACACCCCTGAAGAATGCATATGTAGACCCATTAGCAGACAAGGGCAAAACTCTTCCACACCATTAATTTTCGTCAGAAGAATGTAAAAACAAGGTCTTGTATAGAGCTCTTAGTGAACAATGACACACGTTTTCCAGTTGATTAAACATCCAAAGTGCTCTGAAAAACCACAGGCCCTCGGGGATAAATAACTTTTAGCGATACAAAAAGATCTTAATGGCTTCCTCTGTCCAGAAATTCCATCATACACCGCTGCATCACCCTGTCTAGACATGTTTTAAGCTTACCACAAAAAATGTTTTCCGATAATTAATATAATTCTACATGAAGAATATTAATGATTTAAGTTTTCAATTAAACGTATACTGTATAGATTCTGTACTTAAACATTCGATTGTATCTTTGTCATTATTTAAATACTCGCGTACAAGAAATGCAAACATGATATCAAAAAATTAAACTGATTTTTTTTTCGGGATGTTAAACAAAGAAATATGATTTGGCGAGAGTAATATGAAGAATAAAAAGTATTCAGAATGATATTACGTACGTTATTAAAATAAGGCTCTCGCTGATCGATGAAAACAATTAAATATTTTTTTATTAATTAATTGTATATGAATTGACTTGCGCATCTGATTGGTAACGCATGGGCATGATTATTACACATGTATAACTATTACGACTAATAGCATTTGTTTAATTCTAAATAATGAAATATGGAGCCTAGCCTAAACAATCCTCGTTACTCTTAATTTATTCCATTTTTAAAAAGATTGGGCTTAGTAAACATAGGACGAGTACGATTTTAAATAGCCCATCCATTCGAGAGATATTTTTTGAATATTCCAACATGTTAATATAAACTTAATACACACACACACAAAAAAATTCATTTCAAGTAATATTTGTGCGACATTAAGTATTTGCGACAGAGTTTTTACTTTCTATACTACGTATAGTAAGTAGAGGAAGTGTTGTATTCCAACCGAAAAAAATCGATACCGAGATTTCACCGAAAATACATGTTTTGAGACCCTCTGAATCCGAAAAAAGCATGGTTGTCTGCGAGGGTGCCTGTGAAACATAACTCAGAAACGAAGAGGCTGATAAAACACCAAACTTGGTATTTAGATTCAGTATCTTCCAGAGATGCGACACGAGGGTTTTAAAGACAATGCCTCACACCAGACTACCCTTTACATGGAACATTTCTCGAAAATTTTAATTCTCTCAAAAATGACTCTAACGATATTGAATAAAATATTATATGTTTAAGATATTGTAATGAGAAATGAAATGTATATATCGAATTTTCAGGGAATGTCTCCAAAAGTATTCTTCATTCTAATTACTTTTGTATAGTTAGTAAACTTACTACACAAAAAAAAATGGAGATCGCGTTAAAATACATAATTTATAACATATACATTCTTGTTGATGAGTAAATCGTTTCGAGATATTGCTTGTTATTCCCTTAAAATTTCCAATACTTATACTTTTTCTCAATTTCATTATTCTTGTTTTTATGTTCTGGACATGCAAAGAGAATGGGAGGCGGCACATAGCAACCAGCGTTAAAATATTTGACTATCGCTTAAAACCTATCATATTCACATTGTATCGTCATGAAAATTACCAATAACATCGACATCTCGATATCTCGATTAACATGAAGCATATAGGGAATAAGTGTTTGTAAAAATAGTTTGTACAAGAGTAGAGAAAGCCATGTGAGTGTATCACATCAGATTTTTTGATATTGGTTTAAATATTCAAATACTTTTAACTTTTCTCAAATGGTAACTTGCTATTCGTTTTTTCCCGTGGTAATGCATAGAGAATAGAATTCTAAAGCCATCACATAGCATCAGACGTTTTTTTAAACATCTGTAACGTATCTATTCACAATCGAAAGGTCGCTGGTTCGAGGACGATTATATCTACAGAAACAATACTTTTAACTTTTCTCAAATGGTAACTTGCTATTCGTTTTTTCCCGTGGTAATGCATAGAGAATAGAATTCTAAAGCCATCACATAGCATCAGACGTTTTTTTAAACATCTGTAACGTATCTATTCACAATCGAAAGGTCGCTGGTTCGAGGACGATTATATCTACAGAAACAATACTTTTAACTTTTCTCAAGCGGTAACTCGCTATTCGTTTTTCCCGTGGTAATGCATAGAGAATAGAATTCTAAAGCCATCACATAGCATCAGACGTTTTTTAAACATCTGTAACGTATCTATTCACAATCGAAAGGTCGCTGGTTCGAGGACAATTATATCTACAGAAACAATACATTTAACTTTTCTCAAATGGTAACTTGCTATTCGTTTTTCCCGAGGTAATGCATAGAGAATAGAATTCTAAAGCCATCACATAGCATCAGACGTTTTTTAAACATCTGTAACGTATCTATTCACAATCGAAAGGTCGCTGGTTCGAGGACAATTATATCTACAGAAACAATACATTTAACTTTTCTCAAATGGTAACTTGCTATTCGTTTTTCCCGAGGTAATGCATAGAGAATAGAATTCTAAAGCCATCACATAGCATCAGACGTTTTTTAAACATCTGTAACGTATCTATTCACAATCGAAAGGTCGCTGGTTCGAGGACAATTATATCTACAGAAACAATACATTTAACTTTTCTCAAATGGTAACTTGCTATTCGTTTTTCCCGAGGTAATGCATAGAGAATAGAATTCTAAAGCCATCACATAGCATCAGACGTTTTTTAAACATCTGTAACGTATCTATTCACAATCGAAAGGTCGCTGGTTCGAGGACAATTATATCTACAGAAATAATACATTATTTTCACTCTGTGATTAATTTGGTAATGTAACAATAATTAACAATGAATTTTTAGCGGTAAATGTAAAAAATAAAATATATTTTTTATTTCCTAGCGTCATACGCAGAAGCATTCCCCTTAAGGAACGCTGGCGTGAGCGATGGTTTCCCCCATAACGGGTTTAGACTTGCTTACGAAATGTCCCTGTGCGAGGCTAGCATTTCCCTCTCCTTCTCGAATTTTTGGAGTAGCCAATCAAAATTGCTGTATTATATAACGTCACACCTCTCACCCCTTCAGATTTTTATCAGGCGAAGCGATATAAAAGCAGTAGCTTCCCCAGCGATTTCACTGTATTGTGACAACACAGCGAGCTAAGATCTCTGCAAACTTTTCTCTTTCAAAGTGAAATTTCAACGAACATCATGTCTGGTAAGTTGTAACAAAACACTTCATTTACTTTAAAAGTTAAATTATTACTCTGTACATTTAACTTATATTCGCGTTCTTGTTTTTAATGCATGGCATTTATATGCGAATAGCTGAGCATTCTAAAAGTTAATAGCTAGACAAGTGAATTTTCTGAAATGTGAACAGTTTAGTTAAGTATTCATTTTAGGCAAGCTTATTCTACATTTAATAGCTAACTGCGCGAATTCTCAAAATGGGAACAATTTAGTTAAGTATTCACCTTGTTGAGTAATTATTATTCCAGATATTTAAATACAGGATTTCACAGAGTGAATTATATTCCTTTTTGGAGAAAATACAATTATTTGAATACCTTATTAACGTTTTTGCTTTAGAATATTACAAAAAGTCTGTTGCGCGAATCATTCGCTCTAACAAAGTAAATATCTACATTATATTAAAACATTTAAATTGAAAAATACAGTACTTAATGAACTTCATTAGTGAATCAGAACCTCAATTATATTTACACATATTATCATTTTCAGAAAAAAGTTAATAAGTTTGTAACTTTCAAATAAATGAAATTTTTGTTATGCAACACATTCTCTAATAAAGAATATGTTTTTTTCTCTTCCTAATGCAGAAAGTTTGACATCTCAACTTAACACATTGGCTGAGGGTAGCATTTACCCAGCCGTTCAAAGACTACAAGATCTTCAGCCAGAGGAGCCTTATAATATAAAATCCTTAAGAAAAATTGATACTCGATACGGTGCTAGAGTCGTTGCACTTTTAGAGAATAAGCAAGTGTTTCTCCCGACAAGATATTCAACCCTAACAAGCCAACAGTTGGAGGAAATGCCTGGGAAGTTTCAAATGGTATATCATGGAGTAGTACCAGCCGGCAAGTTTAAGACATGTAAATTGTCTTTTCTTCCTATTAAGGTTTGTAGAAATAATTCAGCTATCCTTTCAAAGCTTCATTTAGAGTTACATTCGTTGAGTTTATAAATTCGCACTTCAGTAGGATAACATTTGTCTAAAGTATACATCAATATGTAAAAAAAATAACGTCCAGGATGTAGTCTGAGCGAGGATCTGCAGAAAGAAGTTTAATAGTCTATTCACTGATTCTTTACCTCAAAGCAGATACCTACAGCAAGTTTCAAATAATTTCCAGCAGGATAGCAGTTGTCAAAAGCATGCATCACTGTATTAAAAAATATGTGTAAATAATGTCTAGATTGTACTCTGTGTGATTTCGTGCAGAAAGAACTTTAATACCCCTTGCAGTGATTCTCCACATCGAAGTATATACCTACAAGAAGTTGCAAATAATGTGAATGTGTGTTACAGGAATGCCCAGCTGAATGTAAATGAAGAGGAAGAACGAGATAGCTTAAAACATCATAAACAGAAATGTGATAGGAACATTCTCAACACCTCCCAGTAACCTCAATCAATGAAGAATTGCACCAGTGCGGAACATACATGGAAAAAAACATCCGCGTGTGTAGAATATAACAATAATATATATATATATATATAATTATGTACTCATTATTACTGCTATACCAGCCTATACCATTGATTTCATAAATAATTTCATAATTGTTTAAGGAGAATGCCTATCTTAAAAACATTGATGCTACATGAACTATTACTGAAAGAGACTTGAATAAATGGGGATCTAGAAGCCAGAACCATCTTAATATTGGGCTGTATGATATGAGGTGTATAAAAAGATTAATAAAAAAATGAGGTCTATGTAATATAAACAACATTTATTTTTTATAAACATTTTCCTATTACATTCCTATACAAAAAAAACATACATATTTCCTAAAGACAAAGGTGATAGTCTAGACATTCTAAAACACTCAGTTATATAATCATATACATCACACAGAAAGAGACCTGCATTATCCATAAAAAACTAAACATCTCAAGAATGTCTGGATGATGTATTTTATAAGTACAAGGTTTTGATATTTCAAAGTTCCTGTTAACCATGACTGTAATTGATTAACACAATTTCTCGATCCTGTCATGCTATAACTTTAGAAGCTTTCAGCTTACTTATAATCTCCTCAATCTCTTGTGTGTGACTATTATTACCAGCATTCCTCGATGCAATTAGTAACCTCAATATATTTACTAGTCTATTTGGATTTTCAAGCGTAGATATCACTGAATCATCATCATATGAAGATTTCATATTCTCGCGACTCCCGCTGTATCCAGATTTTTCACCATCAGTAGTCTCCAGTGAAGGACAGAGGCTTGATCCGGTATAACATCCCCCTCTATACATCTTCGGATCTTCGAGTGTAGGAGAGAGAGTCGATCCAGTATAACATGTTGCTCTATGAAGCTTAAATCTTGACAAAGAACGATTCTTAAAAATCCGCTCGCATATACAGCATCTAATGACGTGTTTTCCTCCATGTGTAATGTATGAAAAATTGAGTTTCTCATCCGCTAGTTGCACAGATTTTCTCCGGCAGGAGCTCATGCTAAAACTAAAAGAAATTAAATGAATACGGGAATGCTAACGCTCGAAGGAATTAAAAGCGAATGAATGAATTCATAACACGCAGCTATGTATATATTCAGTGTGAGGACGCCGGAGGGAATCGCAATCTTCGCATAGCAGCGGGAAAGGATGCTCTCTGGAAACATTTGTGGAGAAGGAGGCTCTCAACAGAACATGGCGAATGCGAGCATGGAAAAAGGATGCTCTCTGGGAACATTCGTGGAAAAAGGATGCTCTCAACAGAACATAACGATTGCGAGCATGGAAAAAGGATGCTCTCTGGAAACGTTTGTTACATAGCGTGATTCCTTTGTTACATAGCGCGATTCCTTTGTTACATGGCGCGATTCCTTTGTTACATGGCGCGATTCCTTTGTTACATGGCGCGATTCCTTTGTTACATGGCGCGATTCCTTTGTTACATGGCGCGATTCCTTTGTTACATACCGTGATTCCTTTGTTACATGGCGCGATTCCTTTGTTACATGGCGTGATTCCTTTGTTACATGGCGCGATTCCTTTGTTACATACCGTGATTCCTTTGTTACATGGCGCGATTCCTTTGTTACATGGCGCGATTCCTTTGTTACATGGCGCGATTCCTTTGTTACATGGCGTGATTCCTTTGTTACATGGCGCGATTCCTTTGTTACATAGCGCGATTCCTTTGTTACATAGCGCGATTCCTTTGTTACATAGCGCGATTCCTTTGTTACATAGCGCGATTCCTTTGTTACATACCGTGATTCCTTTGTTACATACCGTGATTCCTTTGTTACATGGCGCGATTCCTTTGTTACATACTGCGATTCCTTTGTTACATGCCGTGAGTCCTTTGTTACATAGCGCGATTCCTTTGTTACATGGCGTGAGTCCTTTGTTACATAGCGCGATTCCTTTGTTACATAGCGCGATTCCTTTGTTACATAGCGCGATTCCTTTGTTACATACCGTGATTCCTTTGTTACATGGCACGATTCCTTTGTTACATGGCGCGATTCCTTTGTTACATGGCGCGATTCCTTTGTTACATGGCGTGAGTCCTTTGTTACATAGCGCGATTCCTTTGTTACATGGCACGATTCCTTTGTTACATGGCGCGATTCCTTTGTTACATGGCGCGATTCCTTTGTTACATGGCGTGAGTCCTTTGTTACATAGCGCGATTCCTTTGTTACATAGCGCGATTCCTTTGTTACATAGCGCGATTCCTTTGTTACATGGCGCGATTCCTTTGTTACATAGCGCGATTCCTTTGTTACATACCGTGATTCCTTTGTTACATGGCACGATTCCTTTGTTACATGGCGCGATTCCTTTGTTACATGGCGCGATTCCTTTGTTACATGGCGTGAGTCCTTTGTTACATAGCGCGATTCCTTTGTTACATGGCACGATTCCTTTGTTACATGGCGCGATTCCTTTGTTACATGGCGCGATTCCTTTGTTACATAGCGCGATTCCTTTGTTACATGGCGCGATTCCTTTGTTACATGGCGCGATTCCTTTGTTACATGGCGCGATTCCTTTGTTACATACCGCGATTCCTTTGTTACATAGCGCGATTCCTTTGTTACATAGCGCGATTCCTTTGTTACATGGCGCGATTCCTTTGTTACATAGCGCGATTCCTTTGTTACATAGCGCGATTCCTTTGTTACATAGCGCGATTCCTTTGTTACATACCGTGATTCCTCTGTTACATGGCGCGATTCCTTTGTTACATGGCGTGATTCCTTTGTTACATGGCGCGATTCCTTTGTTACATACCGCGATTCCTTTGTTACATGGCGTGATTCCTTTGTTACATGGCGCGACTCCTTTGTTACATGGCGCGATTCCTTTGTTACATGGCGCGATTCCTTTGTTACATGGCGTGATTCCTTTGTTACATGTCGCGATTCCTTTGTTACATAGCGCGATTCCTTTGTTACATAGCGTGATTCCTTTGTTACATGGCGCGATTCCTTTGTTACATAGCGCGATTCCTTTGTTACATGGCGCGATTCCTTTGTTACATGGCGCGATTCCTTTGTTACATACCGCGATTCCTTTGTTACATGGCGCGATTCCTTTGTTACATGGCGCGATTCCTTTGTTACATGGCGTGATTCCTTTGTTACATGGCGCGATTCCTTTGTTACATGGCGCGATTCCTTTGTTACATTGCGCGATTCCTTTGTTACATAGCGTGATTCCTTTGTTACATGGCGCGATTCCTTTGTTACATAGCGCGATTCCTTTGTTACATAGCGCGATTCCTTTGTTACATGGCGCGATTCCTTTGTTACATAGCGCGATTCCTTTGTTACATGGCGCGATTCCTTTGTTACATGGCGCGATTCCTTTGTTACATTGCGCGATTCCTTTGTTACATAGCGCGATTCCTTTGTTACATGGCGCGATTCCTTTGTTACATGGCGCGATTCCTTTGTTACATAGCGCGATTCCTTTATTACATAGCGCGATTCCTTTGTTACATGGCGCGATTCCTTTGTTACATGGCGTGAGTCCTTTGTTACATAGCGCGATTCCTTTGTTACATGGCACAATTCCTTTGTTACATGGCGCGATTCCTTTGTTACATGGCGCGATTCCTTTGTTACATGGCGTGAGTCCTTTGTTACATAGCGCGATTCCTTTGTTACATAGCGCGATTCCTTTGTTACATAGCGCGATTCCTTTGTTACATAGCGCGATTCCTTTGTTACATAGCGTGATTCCTTTGTTACATAACGTGATTCCTTTGTTACATAGCGTGATTCCATTGTTACGCAGCCTTTTCCACAAACGTTTCCAGAGAGCATCCTTTTTCCATGCTCGCAATCGTTATGTTCTGTTGAGAGCATCCTTTTTCCACGAATGTTCCCAGAGAGCATCCTTTTTCCATGCTCGCATTCGCCATGTTCTGTTGAGAGCCTCCTTCTCCACAAATGTTTCCAGAGAGCATCCTTTCCCGCTGCTATGCGAAGATTGCGATTCCCTCCGGCGTCCTCACACTGAATATATACATAGCTGCGTGTTATGAATTCATTCATTCGCTTTTAATTCCTTCGAGCGTTAGCATTCCCGTATTCATTTAATTTCTTTTAGTTTTAGCATGAGCTCCTGCCGGAGAAAATCTGTGCAACTAGCGGATGAGAAACTCAATTTTTCATACATTACACATGGAGGAAAACACGTCATTAGATGCTGTATATGCGAGCGGATTTTTAAGAATCGTTCTTTGTCAAGATTTAAGCTTCATAGAGCAACATGTTATACTGGATCGACTCTCTCTCCTACACTCGAAGATCCGAAGATGTATAGAGGGGGATGTTATACCGGATCAAGCCTCTGTCCTTCACTGGAGACTACTGATGGTGAAAAATCTGGATACAGCGGGAGTCGCGAGAATATGAAATCTTCATATGATGATGATTCAGTGATATCTACGCTTGAAAATCCAAATAGACTAGTAAATATATTGAGGTTACTAATTGCATCGAGGAATGCTGGTAATAATAGTCACACACAAGAGATTGAGGAGATTATAAGTAAGCTGAAAGCTTCTAAAGTTATAGCATGACAGGATCGAGAAATTGTGTTAATCAATTACAGTCATGGTTAACAGGAACTTTGAAATATCAAAACCTTGTACTTATAAAATACATCATCCAGACATTCTTGAGATGTTTAGTTTTTTATGGATAATGCAGGTCTCTTTCTGTGTGATGTATATGATTATATAACTGAGTGTTTTAGAATGTCTAGACTATCACCTTTGTCTTTAGGAAATATGTATGTTTTTTTGTATAGGAATGTAATAGGAAAATGTTTATAAAAAATAAATGTTGTTTATATTACATAGACCTCATTTTTTTATTAATCTTTTTATACACCTCATATCATACAGCCCAATATTAAGATGGTTCTGGCTTCTAGATCCCCATTTATTCAAGTCTCTTTCAGTAATAGTTCATGTAGCATCAATGTTTTTAAGATAGGCATTCTCCTTAAACAATTATGAAATTATTTATGAAATCAATGGTATAGGCTGGTATAGCAGTAATAATGAGTACATAATTATATATATATATTATTGTTATATTCTACACACGCGGATGTTTTTTTCCATGTATGTTCCGCACTGGTGCAATTCTTCATTGATTGAGGTTACTGGGAGGTGTTGAGAATGTTCCTATCACATTTCTGTTTATGATGTTTTAAGCTATCTCGTTCTTCCTCTTCATTTACATTCAGCTGGGCATTCCTGTAACACACATTCACATTATTTGCAACTTCTTGTAGGTATATACTTCGATGTGGAGAATCACTGCAAGGGGTATTAAAGTTCTTTCTGCACGAAATCACACAGAGTACAATCTAGACATTATTTACACATATTTTTTAATACAGTGATGCATGCTTTTGACAACTGCTATCCTGCTGGAAATTATTTGAAACTTGCTGTAGGTATCTGCTTTGAGGTAAAGAATCAGTGAATAGACTATTAAACTTCTTTCTGCAGATCCTCGCTCAGACTACATCCTGGACGTTATTTTTTTTACATATTGATGTATACTTTAGACAAATGTTATCCTACTGAAGTGCGAATTTATAAACTCAACGAATGTAACTCTAAATGAAGCTTTGAAAGGATAGCTGAATTATTTCTACAAACCTTAATAGGAAGAAAAGACAATTTACATGTCTTAAACTTGCCGGCTGGTACTACTCCATGATATACCATTTGAAACTTCCCAGGCATTTCCTCCAACTGTTGGCTTGTTAGGGTTGAATATCTTGTCGGGAGAAACACTTGCTTATTCTCTAAAAGTGCAACGACTCTAGCACCGTATCGAGTATCAATTTTTCTTAAGGATTTTATATTATAAGGCTCCTCTGGCTGAAGATCTTGTAGTCTTTGAACGGCTGGGTAAATGCTACCCTCAGCCAATGTGTTAAGTTGAGATGTCAAACTTTCTGCATTAGGAAGAGAAAAAAACATATTCTTTATTAGAGAATGTGTTGCATAACAAAAATTTCATTTATTTGAAAGTTACAAACTTATTAACTTTTTTCTGAAAATGATAATATGTGTAAATATAATTGAGGTTCTGATTCACTAATGAAGTTCATTAAGTACTGTATTTTTCAATTTAAATGTTTTAATATAATGTAGATATTTACTTTGTTAGAGCGAATGATTCGCGCAACAGACTTTTTGTAATATTCTAAAGCAAAAACGTTAATAAGGTATTCAAATAATTGTATTTTCTCCAAAAAGGAATATAATTCACTCTGTGAAATCCTGTATTTAAATATCTGGAATAATAATTACTCAACAAGGTGAATACTTAACTAAATTGTTCCCATTTTGAGAATTCGCGCAGTTAGCTATTAAATGTAGAATAAGCTTGCCTAAAATGAATACTTAACTAAACTGTTCACATTTCAGAAAATTCACTTGTCTAGCTATTAACTTTTAGAATGCTCAGCTATTCGCATATAAATGCCATGCATTAAAAACAAGAACGCGAATATAAGTTAAATGTACAGAGTAATAATTTAACTTTTAAAGTAAATGAAGTGTTTTGTTACAACTTACCAGACATGATGTTCGTTGAAATTTCACTTTGAAAGAGAAAAGTTTGCAGAGATCTTAGCTCGCTGTGTTGTCACAATACAGTGAAATCGCTGGGGAAGCTACTGCTTTTATATCGCTTCGCCTGATAAAAATCTGAAGGGGTGAGAGGTGTGACGTTATATAATACAGCAATTTTGATTGGCTACTCCAAAAATTCGAGAAGGAGAGGGAAATGCTAGCCTCGCACAGGGACATTTCGTAAGCAAGTCTAAACCCGTTATGGGGGAAACCATCGCTCACGCCAGCGTTCCTTAAGGGGAATGCTTCTGCGTATGACGCTAGGAAATAAAAAATATATTTTATTTTTTACATTTACCGCTAAAAATTCATTGTTAATTATTGTTACATTACCAAATTAATCACAGAGTGAAAATAATGTATTATTTCTGTAGATATAATTGTCCTCGAACCAGCGACCTTTCGATTGTGAATAGATACGTTACAGATGTTTAAAAAACGTCTGATGCTATGTGATGGCTTTAGAATTCTATTCTCTATGCATTACCTCGGGAAAAACGAATAGCAAGTTACCATTTGAGAAAAGTTAAATGTATTGTTTCTGTAGATATAATTGTCCTCGAACCAGCGACCTTTCGATTGTGAATAGATACGTTACAGATGTTTAAAAAACGTCTGATGCTATGTGATGGCTTTAGAATTCTATTCTCTATGCATTACCTCGGGAAAAACGAATAGCAAGTTACCATTTGAGAAAAGTTAAATGTATTGTTTCTGTAGATATAATTGTCCTCGAACCAGCGACCTTTCGATTGTGAATAGATACGTTACAGATGTTTAAAAAACGTCTGATGCTATGTGATGGCTTTAGAATTCTATTCTCTATGCATTACCACGGGAAAAACGAATAGCGAGTTACCGCTTGAGAAAAGTTAAAAGTATTGTTTCTGTAGATATAATCGTCCTCGAACCAGCGACCTTTCGATTGTGAATAGATACGTTACAGATGTTTAAAAAAACGTCTGATGCTATGTGATGGCTTTAGAATTCTATTCTCTATGCATTACCACGGGAAAAAACGAATAGCAAGTTACCATTTGAGAAAAGTTAAAAGTATTTGAATATTTAAACCAATATCAAAAAATCTGATGTGATACACTCACATGGCTTTCTCTACTCTTGTACAAACTATTTTTACAAACACTTATTCCCTATATGCTTCATGTTAATCGAGATATCGAGATGTCGATGTTATTGGTAATTTTCATGACGATACAATGTGAATATGATAGGTTTTAAGCGATAGTCAAATATTTTAACGCTGGTTGCTATGTGCCGCCTCCCATTCTCTTTGCATGTCCAGAACATAAAAACAAGAATAATGAAATTGAGAAAAAGTATAAGTATTGGAAATTTTAAGGGAATAACAAGCAATATCTCGAAACGATTTACTCATCAACAAGAATGTATATGTTATAAATTATGTATTTTAACGCGATCTCCATTTTTTTTGTGTAGTAAGTTTACTAACTATACAAAAGTAATTAGAATGAAGAATACTTTTGGAGACATTCCCTGAAAATTCGATATATACATTTCATTTCTCATTACAATATCTTAAACATATAATATTTTATTCAATATCGTTAGAGTCATTTTTGAGAGAATTAAAATTTTCGAGAAATGTTCCATGTAAAGGGTAGTCTGGTGTGAGGCATTGTCTTTAAAACCCTCGTGTCGCATCTCTGGAAGATACTGAATCTAAATACCAAGTTTGGTGTTTTATCAGCCTCTTCGTTTCTGAGTTATGTTTCACAGGCACCCTCGCAGACAACCATGCTTTTTTCGGATTCAGAGGGTCTCAAAACATGTATTTTCGGTGAAATCTCGGTATCGATTTTTTTCGGTTGGAATACAACACTTCCTCTACTTACTATACGTAGTATAGAAAGTAAAAACTCTGTCGCAAATACTTAATGTCGCACAAATATTACTTGAAATGAATTTTTTTGTGTGTGTGTGTATTAAGTTTATATTAACATGTTGGAATATTAAAAAAATATCTCTCGAATGGATGGGCTATTTAAAATCGTACTCGTCCTATGTTTACTAAGCCCAATCTTTTTAAAAATGGAATAAATTAAGAGTAACGAGGATTGTTTAGGCTAGGCTCCATATTTCATTATTTAGAATTAAACAAATGCTATTAGTCGTAATAGTTATACATGTGTAATAATCATGCCCATGCGTTACCAATCAGATGCGCAAGTCAATTCATATACAATTAATTAATAAAAAAATATTTAATTGTTTTCATCGATCAGCGAGAGCCTTATTTTAATAACGTACGTAATATCATTCTGAATACTTTTTATTCTTCATATTACTCTCGCCAAATCATATTTCTTTGTTTAACATCCCGAAAAAAAAATCAGTTTAATTTTTTGATATCATGTTTGCATTTCTTGTACGCGAGTATTTAAATAATGACAAAGATACAATCGAATGTTTAAGTACAGAATCTATACAGTATACGTTTAATTGAAAACTTAAATCATTAATATTCTTCATGTAGAATTATATTAATTATCGGAAAACATTTTTTGTGGTAAGCTTAAAACATGTCTAGACAGGGTGATGCAGCGGTGTATGATGGAATTTCTGGACAGAGGAAGCCATTAAGATCTTTTTGTATCGCTAAAAGTTATTTATCCCCGAGGGCCTGTGGTTTTTCAGAGCACTTTGGATGTTTAATCAACTGGAAAACGTGTGTCATTGTTCACTAAGAGCTCTATACAAGACCTTGTTTTTACATTCTTCTGACGAAAATTAATGGTGTGGAAGAGTTTTGCCCTTGTCTGCTAATGGGTCTACATATGCATTCTTCAGGGGTGTACACCATATTTCTTTCAGCCAGTGTACGCCAGTGAATAATTCATTGAATTTCTCAAAGTTCGCTACGTCTTTAGAAAGAACATTTAAAACGAATATAAAATTTATATTTGTAGTCTTCGTGCGTGTTACTTACAGGTACGTCTGTTTTGAATTGTAATTATTACTTCTCTCGTGCGAGAAGAGACATAGCGGGCTTTGTTGAAGCGTACTCCTATGTGCTGGATACCCCTAGCCATTAAGAGCAGGTAGTAGGGAAAACCCCCGCGTCCTGTTTTAACCGCCTCTCATGATGGACAGGGCATTGCTGTCACATTGCGTCTTGTTTTTTCGTAAAGGGTTCTCGTGTTAACGTCTCATACAAGCTATTTGCAATTTCGCTTTAAGTTGCTTTTTAATTCATCTAAGCAATGTAATATTTTTTATAAACCCGCAATTCAAAAGAAGAATTAAACACACGTTATTAGCCGTAATAGTTATATACGCGTAATATTCTCGCATATACGATAACGAACAGTTGCGTTCGATTCAATTACATTAATCAATCAAAAAAACTTAATTGTTTTTAATCGATAGACTGCGTCGTTTCATTAGAAGTGAGATATTCATGGTAGATGAATAATTGGGTGAGATATCTCTAGGAGCGCGAGTCAATTACATTAATTAATAAAAATATTTAATTGTATTCATCGATCGTTTTTTCGTAAAGGGTTCTCGTGTTAACGTCTCATACAAGCTATTTGCAATTTCGCTTTAAGTTGCTTTTTAATTCATCTAAGCAATGTAATATTTTTTATAAACCCTCCAGTCAAAAGAAGAATTAAACACACGTTATTAGCCGTAATAGTTATATACGCGTAATAATCGCGCATATACGATAACGAACAGTTGCGCGCAAATCAATTACATTATTCCATCAAAAAAAACTTAATTGTTTTAATCGATAGACTGCGTCGTTTCATTAGAAGTGAGATATTCATGGTAGATGAATAATTGGGTGAGATATCTCTAGGCGCGCGAGTCAATTACAATATTTATTCATTGTATTCATCGATCAGCGAGAGTCTTATTTATTTTTTATTTATTTCATAATCAATTCCTCCGGAGCCGACATGAACGCCCCTTGCATGTTAATTCCCCTTTATTTTTTTCCGGAATCATATTTCGCAGAATTATATAGAGTTAAGATGGCCGTCTTGCGTACACCTCGAATTTAAATATGGTGAATTCACAACTTTCGGGTATGACCACCAGGGGCGCTGTGGGGAACACTCGCTGGAGTTTCACTCGTATTACCACTTGGTGCGCTAGTGTAGCTGGCGAACTGAAGCGGGAGTGGAGGGGATGCGGAAGTCGACTTGCCAGTCCAAATATCGAGAGTTAGTCATTCGTGTGAAACGTCTCGCAGCGGAAGGTTGCGGTCGGTGTTCCATCTCAATTTTCACGCGATAACGAGTGTTACGTCAAGTCTGTCATTTCATCTATGTGTTGTAATATTCTTATAAATCCAAAATATATTTTCCCTCAAAAGTAGAATTAAATAAATGTTATTACTCGTAATAATTATACACATGCTATCACACATATACGATAACGAACAGTTGCGTGCGAGTCAATTAATCATTCAAAAAATACTTAATTGTTTTCATCGGCCGACTAGTCTTGTTTCATTAGACGTGTAATTTATTGACAATAGTAGGTTATAAATGGCGGTTTAGGGACAGGTGTGCGCGAATCAATCAAAATACTTAATTGCTCGAAGAATAGCGTTTAATTGCATTAGTAGTAATATGATGGCGATTCTTTTTTCAATAACACACATTACCTAATTGATTGACACAATTATGTACTCAAACGATTTGCCGATGTGCGGCAGGCATCGAGAATCGCATTCCCACACCGCCAACGTCACGCACCGAGAACCCCATTCCCTTATACCCCTCACCCCGAGCGGCACATCCCCTACCCCAAGCCAATCACACGGCAGGGATTTAGACAAGTCACAATGAGGGGGGCGGGAATGTAGTCACCGTATAGGAACAATACACACTCTCCCACCTATCCACAGGGAACCAACCAGAACACAAAGGGGAGGGAGGACACGCGTATGGGGGAGGGAGGGGGGCGGGTCACCGGCACGTGACCACAGGGGGAGGGGGGGAGGACCTGCCGTCACAGACACTGTCGGCATTAGATCAGCACACAAAGGGAAGGGGGCGGAGCTAGCGGCACGCGACCGGGCGGCAAATAGTAGCACACAAAGGGAGGGGGCGGGGCTAGCGGCATAGAACAAAGAACCTTATCAGATGGCGGCAAATCCTCTGTGTGCTGGCTCTCATGATATGACTACTTACACACAGCCAATTTATGAGAACGTCTTAGAGAAAATAAAAGAGACGGTCGGCAAACATGAAGTGGGATTCATTTTAGATGAAACTACTGATGAGCTGCAAAGATATATTTTGAATGTGTTGGTTTTTCCATTATGTGGTGAATGCGTAAAACCTATGCTTTTTAAAATGTGCCAACTCGACAAGACAAATGCCTGCACAATAATGCAGCCATTCAACGACTCATGTATGAACCTGTGGCCAGGAGGCATACAATACGAAACCGTCAGGCTTGTGGTGACTGATCAAGCACGCTACATGCTTTCGGCTTTCCAACAATTGAAGGGTATGTATCCCAACCTCAACCATGTGACATGTATTGCACATGGTCTACATCGTGTTTACTAAAGTATCAGGAAAAATTACTGCAGGGTAAATGACTTCATTGCTGGTCTGAAGAAGATTCTGGTAAAGGCTCCCAGTCGTCAAGTTTTATATCAAGAAATGACTGGGCTCCTCCTTCCACAGTTTCCTATCATCATAAGGTGGGGTACTTGGATAAGATGTACAGTTTTCTTGTGCGAAAACTTTGATAAAATCAAACACTTCATTTGTGCTCTAGACTGAATGGACGCAGCAGCCATCAAGCAGGCCCAACAATTAGTCAACAACAAAGACCTAGAGTTGGAACTTTTTGAAGTGCATGCCTACAAGTATTTGCCTGGTGTGATTCAGAGTTTGGAAGAAGAAGGTATGGCGAAGGAGTAACAGTGGAAGAAGCTGATGAGTGTTAGGGACCATCTTGATGGCTTTGCTAAAGACAAATTTGAATTAAATTTGAAGAACAATCCAGATGTAGAAATCTTTACAACTTTGACTGAACTTCCTTTACGGGTGCTGACAAGATATGCTCCATTGGTTTCTGTAGATGTCGAGCGGAGTTTCTCCATATATAAGGAGCCATTGAGCTCAAAGCGCCAACGACTTAGTGTCAAAAACATTGAAATGCTGTGTGTAATCCAGTATAACAAGTGTATGAAATATTAGAACCAAGTAAATGGGACAAAGAAAGTTAATGTAGCTGGTTTAAACCTAAATAAAGTAATTGCATCAGCACCTTTTTGTATGTATTTTCAGAACCCCACCCCCTTTTCAGGCCTTTCACTACTAATGACACCATAAGCTTCGCGATGTGGGGAGGAGGTGCTGGTGATGACCAGATCAGAGGAGGCCTTCAGAGCCCCTATATCTAATCTATGATTAAGTTTAAATTATTTAAGAACAAGTTCATAATTTCTGCGTGTTTACATTGTGGGTTTACTACAAACGAATGCGGAGATAAACACATTTTTATCACTGGGTATAACGCAAAGCAGATGCACGACATTAGAAACAAGTTTTGGTTGAATTGAGAACACGACCAGTAAAAAAAGCTGTCGATGTCATTGCTTTGATTAAGCATTTCTAGCTGTTGCATTTAAGCATTGTTATAAGTAAAATGCAAGATGTAATGGGAATGTTCTCCTAATATCCTGCCCGTACGAAGCATTCTAATATTCCTGTTGGTTAATAAAATCTGTTAAGTTCTTTTTAGGCAAATGATATCGATGCGCCGCTCGCCTCTCACCGAGGCGGCCCGGGTTCAATCCCAGGGACCCGCATGTGGGATTTGTGGTGGACAAAGCGGCGTCTGGGCGGGTTTTCTCCGGGTTCTCCGGTCCCCCCCCATTCATTCCACCAACTGTTCCATCATCACCTTTCCTTTCATCCATTTCACCAACATTTCGTTTCATCTACTTCCTTCCTCCCATACCAAGCATCGGGCTGATCAACCATCCTGGATATTGTGTCTGCTCCTCGACGGGCCTCTGACCCCAGGCACCCACCTGTAAGTCCTACATAAGATGAGGTTAAACAGAGAAAGAAGAAGATATCGATGGAGCGATTCAGTTACATTTTAAGTTGGCAGTGACGTAGGCACCAGTTAAACGTAATTTTCAAAATTCCAATTAAAAGAAGAAGAGTGTTTTAAGGAATACAATGAGAGAAGCCAGATAAGTGCATTAGCCGTTTTGAGCATATAAAACGAAAGATACTGTAAACTCCAATAATATCAGCACGATTTACAACTTTGCACAAAAGTTAGGGTTTTACGAGGCGTGCTTTTAAAGTGGGTAACGTTTTAATATTATGCCGCTACAGCGCTGCAGTCCGAGTTTCAGCTGCGCGACCACTTCCTCCATTCATTAGAAAGCCAGACGCAGCGATCGTCACTTTGTGTTTTCCTGTTGTTAGAGCGTTTAGAAATATTCAAAACAATCGAACGGCCCACCGACTGTGAAGTCAGATCAGTGATTCGATTTCTGAAGGCGAGAAATTTTACGCCAGCAAACATTCATCACCAAGTGTGAGGTTTATGGGGAAACAATGATGACTAACAACCCGGCCACACAGCCAAACAAACTCAAGACTGGTCGCATCATTTGGTTGGGAACAATTCAAACATCCTCCCTACAGTCCGGATTTGGCATAAGTGATTTTCAATTTCTTCAATTGTAACTCCTTGGTGGAAAACATTTCAACGGCGGTGATGTGATATAAGACGTGCAGACTTGGCTTTCATCACAGGCGGTATCATTCTTTGACGAAGGCATACAAAAAGTGGTTTCTCGTTACAAATGCCTGAATAACGGCGGTGACCATGTGGAGAATTAATGTAAGATGTAAGGTTTCCAACCCATGTACATATAACGTAAATTTCTTCGTCTACACGTGAGGAATATGTCCTGCAATTTGTGCCGTACATTTTTTGCTACATCCTGTATACACTTGCTGTAACGCTGCACCAGCTTCTTTAACCCCTCGGCATAGAAGTCTGCGGCTGGTACTTGAACCAGTTGGCAACGCTCGTCTTGAGTTCATCGTCGGTTTGAAATCTTTGTCCACCCAGCCACTGTTTCAAAAGCAAGAAGAGGAAATAGTCGCTTGGTTCTAGGTTGGGACTGTACGGAGGGTGGTCAAAGAGTTTCCAACGAAACTCTTGAATCTTCTCTTTGGTTTTGGCAGCGGTGTGCGGGCATGCGTTGTCGTGCAGGAGGATGACGACAGTCGGCGTCGGTGCCGATGACGGCGTTGATTTTGGATCGCACGTCTCAGTTTGGTAAGCGTTGCACTGTACACGTCAGCTGTAATTGTTGACCCACGGTCCACGAAATCAATCAAAAGGTCGGTAGCCATCATTTTGGGATTCATGTACGGCGATTGCTTACACTGTTTTGGTTTGGGTGAACCGGAACGGCGCCACTGCATTGACTGTTGTTTCGATTCTGCGTCGGTGTACGTTATCCATGTCTCATCGCCCGTAACAATGTGGGAAAATAAACCATCTCCATCTTGTCTATAGCGCTTCAAAAACCGTCGTGCACTACGCATTCGTTGCTCTTTGTGCTGACCGGTGAACAGTTTTGGCACCCACCTCGCACAGTTTCCTATATCCAGGCTATTTAGTGACAATCCTGTGAAGTCAGGTTCGAGCAGCATTTGGGGATTCATCAGCCAGACCATTAAATGTCAAACGCCGATCACTTCGAAAGTTTTGGTTTACTTGCTCAACGATGTCGTTGGTCCGAATACTGAGCCTACCACTCCGCTGTTCGTCGTGCACATTTGCGCGGCCATTTCGAAATTCTCGACACCGGTGTGGAACCTGTCACTCAATATGTCCGGTCCATACAAGAGGCATAACTCACGATGGATGTCCGAAGCTGACGATCCTTTTGCCAGCAAAAATCTAATCACACCGTGCACTTCCAACTGGCGAGATATAGATTGTCAAGGCCATTGCAATCTGCTCTCACCGACTGGCAAACGCCTACTGCGATAGGTTCCTCAGGAGTCGGTAGACAGCGATGCAGGCGTGAAACGTCATTCAGGCCTACCATCCGTTAAATATTCTTCATTGGGCCTCAGTTTTGGAATACGCCTCGTATTTCACAGTACTGCAAACAGTTTTTAAATAAGAAATATTAATAATAGCTTAGGGGCAGCTGATTGTGAGAACACTGCGAAATTCTGTACAAGTTGCAGCAAAACAAAGCAGTGATTCCGGGTCAAGCTGGCCATTAATTACTGTGTCACTCGACAGTCAATTACCATGTCATTCTTCCCCTATCGGCGCGCGGAAAATCACGTATAAAAATGATCACCCAGTATATGTTGGCCTTAAAATTTCATACTGCTTCCATGCAACCGCGAGAAACAACTAAACGTCGACAGGACCTTTATACAAGATTATGCACAATTCCTTCGGAATGATGAGAACTTCACAGGCTATTCCCAGAAAATCTAGATATACATTTTGCAATGTTAATAGTTTAATATATTGTATTTTAATCAAAATCGTTAGAGGCATTTTTTAAAAATAATAAATTAGTCATATCTTTTAAAAATACTGAACTTAAATACCAAGTTCACGAACTTTTTTCTAAAATATTTTGGATTCAGGGGCCTCAAAACATGTATTTCCAATGAAATCTCGGTATCAAATTTTTGGATAAAATACAGACCTCTGCCTAATATGAATATGATAAAGTAAAAATAGACTGAATGTTTCCAAGATCTCCCTCTCTCTCTCTCTGAATCCTACGTCCTCCACTAGGGATTCCGACCCCTGGCCTCTCAAATTCAGAGAGACGTCTCGTTTGCATTCTCCTCCTACTGGCACGTGTTACAGAATTTTGCCTGTTGTAGATCTGCGAAGGTCAAGTACGCTGCGCACACTGGCCTATTGCGTAACTTAACAGGAAACTGCATTAGCTATGGTATTTTAATGATCTGCGTAGGTATGGGACTTGCTTCAGAGACTTACTTCATTCAGATTCTGAGAACAGTGCGAAAGAGCACAAAGCGAGCTTTGGCATGAATGAAACGGCTGCCAAGTGACAAAGCAGACACATCCTCTATAGGAACCGAGCTAAATAATAGGATCAACTACAACACAAAACGTTTTGATGTCTACTGCTAGCTCCTGTGACGAAACAGATGGCTCCCATTTAAGCCCGGAATCAAATTATTGATTAAATAACTAGTCGGTTTAGGTTGTATTATTATTATTATTATTATTATTATTATTATTATTATTATTATTATTATTATTATTAGTAGTAGTAGTAGTAGTAGTAGTATTTGTAGTAGTATTTTTACTTTCTCTACCACGTACATAGGTAGAGAAGGTATTGTATTCCATCCAGAAACTCGACATCGATAATTCACAGAAATGCAAATTTTGAGGCCCCGAATAAAAAAATTAGAAGGTCGTGTATGTGTAAACAGAATAACTCAAAAAACGAAAAGTCGGATAAACACCAAACTTGGTATTTACATTCTGTACCTTCCAAAGTTGCGACACGAAGATTTTAAAGAAAATTTCCCTCACCCCAAACTAACCTTTACATGGAAGATTTTTCCAATTTTTTTATTTTCTAAAAAATGGCTAACTATTTTGATTGAAATACTATATATTAAAGATACTTATATGACAAATATCTTGAATTTTCTGGGAATAGCCTGTGAAGTCCCCTTCATTTCGAAGAAATTTTGTATAATCTTGTGTAACTCGTAAACGTTAAGATAGACAAAAACGTACTACACACAAAATGTAGATCTCTTTAAAACACACAATTTATTTCCAATAACTATTTTTGTGGCATAAGCCATTTCCGAGATATACGTCCTTAAAGGTTCGAATTGTTCCTTACTTGGTCATTCTCTTTGTAACGGGAATTATTATATATATTATATATATATATATTAGGTGTTAATTAAAATGTTAATTAACAAAGCCGACCTACCATGATTAATGCATTGTAACTAAAAATGTAATATATTTGTAAAGCTACATTTTTGTATAAGTTTAAGATGTCATAGAAGTAAGTCATGCCATGTGAGTCGTGAGGACGAGACACGACACTTGTTTGTCACAAACACACAATGGTAAGGGAGAGAAGCCCTAAGTACAAACGAACAAGTCAAGGTCTTGCAGCTATCTCTAACAATAAGCCACCCTCTCGAGAAAGCTGGGTGACAGTTAAGTCAACAAACAAATAAACATGGAAGAACATTGCTGTTATTGGCTACATAGAGGGACACGTCATCCATAGAGCCAATCATGGTTAAGCTACAAGTTTAAACTCAAACATAGAAACGACGGTACAACGCGCTTACTAAAACAACTCAGTTCGTGGCTTGTTACTCTCAGCGGCAGACGAATGTAAATAGTGCTGTACAAAGATCATAATAATAGACATAAAGGTCTTTCAACGGGAGTGTCCGATCTTTAACATGTGATAGCTGCCGTTGTTACAGCAGTCATTTTTTTCATGTTGTTATTGACAAATAACCATGGAACGTTACAGCATTCAGCAACGCGTTGAAATTGTGAAACTTTATTATCAAAATGGATCATCTGTTCGCCAAACCTTCCTGCGAGAGAACGATTCGGCGTTTGATCGATAAATTTGAAAGAAGTGGTTCTGTCAGCGATCACAGAACGCCTGTACGTAATCGACGTAAGCGCTCGAACGAAAACATAGGCGCCGTTCGTGAGAGTGTACGCGAGAACGGAAACAAATCAATTGCTCGTCGAACGCAAGAATTGGGGCTTTCGCCGACCACAACTTGGAGAATTCTGCATTTGGGCTTGAAGTTTCACGCTTACAAAATGGTGTTAACTCAAAAACTAAAGCCCAACGACCATAGGTTGCGCCAAGTATTCGCTGACTGGGCTATGCAGCAATTGGAAGCTGACCCGGATTTTTGTCGAAAAATCATCTTCAGCGACAAAGCCCACTTTTGGATGGATGGTTGTGTTAACAAACAAAATTGCCGCTACTGGAGCAATCACAATCCAATGCAGATTCAAGAACGACCACTTCATCCCCAAAAGGTGACTGTGTGGTCTGCATTTTGGTATGGTGGAATCATTGCTCCATTTTTTCCAAGATGAAGATGGAGAAGCTCTGTCAATGGAGAAAGATACCGGGCTCTTATAAGGGACTATTTTTGGCCTCAATTGGATGGTAGGTATGGAGCTCAGAAACATCTGGTCCCAGCAAAATGGTGCCACATGTCATACTGCTCTCGAAACAATCGATCTTTTGAAGGAGAAGTTCATCATTTCCCATGGTGGTGATGTTAACTGGCCCCCAAGGTCATGTGATTTAACGCCGTTGGATTACTTCTTGTGGAGTTATGTTAAATCTCGAGTTTATGTCAACAAGCCAGAAACAGTAAATGATCTTATGAATAACATCACGTGTGTTATTCGTGAAGTTGGACCTAATTTACATTCTTCTGTCATTGAAAATTGGGTCAACCGTATACGCGCAACCCAACGAAGTCGCGGTGGTCACTTAACTGATGTTCTCATCCACACGTAATGACATTAATTATGTTCCAAAATAAAAACGAAATAAACCTCTATCATTTATGGAACGTGTTTTATTTAAGTTCAAAGATAGGACACTCTTGTTGAAAGACCCAATACATAAACGTTGAAGTTCACTACGACTCACAGGCAAGCTGCTTTAGCATATACACATGTATAAACGTATTCATCTTTTTGTGTGTAAACAACAAGAAATGTTTTTAATCTATATTAGTGGTGGTATATATATATCAAAACTAAAGAGCAGTGTACTAGATATTCAACATAAATCCTGTGTCTTCCCACTCCCTGCAAGAGCAAAGTGCCTCCCTGAGCTACCGGAGCATATTAAAACAATTACGTACACTCTAATACTCCACACCCACAAGAATACAAGTTACACACACAAACGGAATGAAATTACCCCAAGGTTACCACTACAAGAGATGAGCAACGTGCACCAGCAGACCTTCAGAGCTTCCAACAGGTACGTGTCTTACCAGATCATCACACCACATAACGAAGATACGCGGCATCTTTTAAGTCCTGTTAATATTCAGTTGTTTCTCGCGATGTCATGGAAACAGTATGGAATTTTAAGGCCAGCGTATAGCGTCCAGTTGTTAAACATTTGACTATCGTCATTCTCTTTGTATCTATAACGAAATGTGTAATGTAGCTATTTCTGCAAAGGTTTATTTGGATTAAAATGCAGTAGATAGAAAAATAAGCTTTAGCAAGAATAGTTTGTATACCCACACAATAGAGGGTAGAAAAAGTTATGTGAATGTATCACACCCGAATTTGTTTTACTTTTCCTGCAGGTAACCCAGACGAAATATTGCACTCCACCCAAAAATTCGATAACTAAGTTTAAGCATTTTTTTTAAAGAAAACAGTCCCCAAAATTGCAATGTGGTATAAATACCAAACTTGACATGTAAGTTCATTCAGCATCATCCAAGATGAGACGCGATACGCAGAACTGTCTTTTCCACGTAAAACGTTCGGTTATTTTTGACTATCTCAAAGAATGTAAGGATTTTAATTAAAATACTACACATTCATGATATTTGCATGACGACTAAAATGCATATTTCGATTTCTCTGCGCATAGCTAGTGAGATCCTCTTCATTCGGAATTAATTTTTTATACCTGGTAAACCATAAGAGATATAAGTTGACCACACAGAAACTATGCAACTCTTTAAAACACATTTTCTTTTGTTAATTAACGATTTCTGAGGTATCAATTGCTATTGATTTGAATTTCCAAACACCTTATACTTTTGAAAAGTGCTAAAATAATGGTCATGCAAATTCAAGACTATATATTGTAACGTATGTGTATGCATTGTTGCGTCGGACACATTATTGCTGTGTATAATGATATTGTTGAACTAATTATTTCGTTTGTGAGTTGAATTCTTGTCTGGCGCGGTATATTTCCCTCCAATTCCTAGTCAAGGGGAGTGAAGGCAAGTTGAGGTAAGAGCCTCTTTGTCTGAGAGCGTGGCGTCACCAGTCAAGTTAGTTTTAGTGTTTATCTATAACCTTTTGGAAATTATGTAGCAGCACCAAGGTAACGTTATAATAAACCAGAGTTAAATGTCAATTTATATGTATTATTTATAAATATTCCACGCCCGCTCTAGCTTTGTGCAGCAAGTTCCTGTAGATACGACCCCCTAATGTTTATGCCGGGGTAACTAAATTTAATATATTCACTGCAAACCTTTTTGCCGCACCCCGTTATATAACAATATAGTATATCCGGGAATATAACGATCCTGTTGTAAACAACAAGGATGAGTTGACTCGATCTGCCACGTGTTGGGCGCTACATATGTTTTGCAACACTAGCTGCAACAGCGCTAACTTGTTGCCAATAAATCGAGTAAGACATTACCAACTTATTAAATCTAAGTGTTACAGAATTAATATTATCATGTAGTAGCATAAGGTTACGTTTCGTATCGTGAAACAGTGTGCGATCATTTGCCTTCGGCAGATTGACAGATTGCTCCATGATGACAAGCTTACGTTTAAATTGCATACACGTGTTCTAGGCTTAAGAAGTATGCGAGAGGTGTAGGAAACACAGTCTTAAATATCAGAAGCGACTCTGATGATAAACAATAACATCTGAATCAGTATTCACCTCAAGACCTACTTTGTACTGATAGGGCCGCATTATGGTATAGGAATACAACTTATTATACAAGTGTTTCATTAGTAATACAAAGTTAGGCTGCATATTATTGTTAATAGTGTATTACTGCGCCTGTCTTTGGTTTAATCTATATCCCTATGCTTATATTAGGTTGTCTCATAAGTAATGTCGTTTTTAAGTTTGGTGTTTGATAGAATTGGTTTTCTTTGGTTCGCCAGTGCTATTAACAGGATGCCATGGCTGGTATTGCGAAAGTGTGTCAGTTGTTAATACACAGTCACAAAGTTTGAGATTAGAGTCCTTCTAAAGCACTACTGGAAACAAGATTATAAAACTGCTGTAGCGGTTCCAAAAATATCTGAAGTGGAAGGAGGTGTCGTTAGTAAACGATGGTTTCAACACTCGAGAAGAAAACACTAAAGATTTACCACGTTCTGGAAGACCTAAATTATGGGATACTGAGAATATACGCAGAGATTTGGAAGAAAATCATCAAAAAAGTACTCATAGGCTGTCAGAAGAACTTGGTCCATCATACCATGCATCGCCAGATTAATAAACTTGGAAAATGCCAAATTCATCGTTAAAAACAATCAGTTCGGCCCCAAAGTAATGTGTGTGGTGGAATTTTGGAGTGTTCACTGGGAGTTTGTTCCAAACGGGCATGCAGTCAATGCGGATCTTTACTCTCAACAACTGGAACGAGTTTATCAAATTTTGAAACTGAGATACCCAACATTAGTTAACCGAAATAGAGTTCTCTTGCAGCAGAATGCAACGCCCCATACTGCACGAACAACCATGACAAAAATTCAGGAATTGGAAGGAGTTGAACTGCTACACAGCCAGCATACAGCCCTGATCTTACGCCTTCAGATTACATCTGCTTCGATCCATGGATCATTTCTTGCGTGGAAGAAATTTCGAAAACATTGATGCTGTAGAAGTGGGTCTCACTGAATTCTTCGCATCAAAAACCAGAGATTGGTACCGCTGCGGGATAATAAACCTCGCTGAAGGATGGCTAAAGACCATAGAATCTGATGGGCTCTACTTTGAAGAGTAGTTTAATTTCTTGTCAGGAAACGTTCCAAATAAAGTTTTGCTTAAAAACGGACATTATTTACGAGACACCATCTATATATTTGTCTGTTGTAAATCTTTTCACAATTCACGGCCTAGAACACATAATATATGTGCTGCATACAGAGAAATCAATTTAAACACTTGTAAACTTTTCTCTCCCCAAAACTATTTTCACGCTGAGCAGGGATTAGAAAACTACTTACTGTGTTGTACTTCTTAGAGGCGATTATTGTGCGAAAACAAATAAAACACCCTTGAACTTCCCCCCAACAATGAGCGGCGTAAGAGCGTTCCGTCTCACTGTCTGTATATCTCTCTTTCTTCGCTCCCAAATGTTTACAAGAAGGTCATTCTTGTTTGAGACAGTTTACAACATATAGCGAACCCATATTTAAGATTTATCACTTCAGCCTCCTGCAACTTCCGTTTGTGTCTACAACGAAATGTGTAATGAAACAATTTATATAAACTTTATCTCAATTATCGTGAAGTAGACAGAAAAATATGCTTTCGTATGAATATTTGTAGCAGAGATACAAAAAAAATCTGATGTGTTACACTCACATGACTTTCTCTACTCTTGTACAAACTATTTTTACAAACGCTTATTCTCCATATGCTTCATGTTAATCTTATTGCTAATTTTCTTGTAGATGCAAGGGAAATTGGTAGGCTTTAAGCGATAGTCAAATGTTTTAAGAGCTGGTTGCTATTGGAAATTTTAAGGGAATAAGAAGCAATATCACGAAAATGGTTCACCCCCCCCCCAAAAAAAAACATGCATATGACATAAATTGTGTATTATAACGCGATCTACATTTTTTGTGTAGTAAACTTTTGTCTATCTCTTATGGTTTACCAGTTATACAAAAGTCGTTCACAATGAACACTTTTGGAGATATTCCCAGAAAATTCGAGATATACAATTCATTTGCGATAAAAATGCCTTAAACTTATGATATTTTATTCAAAATCGTTAGAGCCATTTTTGAAAAAATTAAATTTTTTGAAAAATGTTCCATGTAAAGTGTAATCTGGAGTGGGGGGATTTTCTTGAAAACCTTTGTGTCGCATCTCTGGAAGATACTGAGCCTAAATACCAAGTTTGGTGTTTATCCGACTGTTCGTTTCTGAGTTATGCTGTTCACAGACACACACGCGGACATGTTTCCAAAAATGCTTTTTATGCATTCAGTGCACCTCAAAACATGTATTTCCTGTGAAATCTCGGTATCGAATTTTTGGGTGGAATGCAATACTTCCCCTACTTACTATACGTAGTAGAGAAAGTAAAAAGCTGAAGTGTGTTGGGATACGTTCGCTGGCATTCAAGATGTTCGTAGTGTTTCATTCTCCCACCGTAACAAGTTGATGACTGCATACTTACCAACTTCCTAAAACTGAAACCCGTAAAAGTTTCTCTCGTCCAGCAAAGCGTAATAATTTTGCGATGACATGAAATTTAGAAAGAGAAAATTTTCGGTGCAGTAAATGTACAAAAACTACACGTCAAACAAATGGAAATTCCGTTTTATAAGAATATTTGAAGATCTGCAGTACTGCTTCTTTCTGTCGCACATGCTGAAATTCTATAGTCTATATTTTACACTTCATAACATCAACTAAAACTATAAAGAAAAACTGACACAAAAATTTATCCCGCAGCCATAGAATGTAAATAAGATATTTACATGAGGGAGTTGACTTTATAACTCACCCCGTCCATTTCTGAATGTACACGCCCATCTACTGCTGGGTACAAGAGTTCACTAGTGGTGCCATCAAGTTTTAAATCTGCAGGTCATGTATTTTGTTGCAGCCCAGTGAAGGGTGACTATGATCGTGACGAATGATAGACACACGGCCGCCTCCACGAGTTTTGTCGTCCCCTTTCGATAATTTCAAGTGCCGCACCTCGTGCATTTATCCAGATGTCAGTCCTCCATGACTGCTTATTCTCACGCAAGTATACGATATATTTGAAGGTGATCAATAAATAAAACTCAAGAGGAGATAAATTGTGTGGTAAAAGAACAAAATTGTCCTGAGCGAAAGATAAAAACAGGCAAAGTTACACTAAAAATGTTCAATATTTCGGATTTACCGCTTCATCAGAAGATTAAAGTATTAAAACCGCATACAACATGAAAACATACTTGATGTTCAACTGCACTATTATAGTTAATAATCATCTTTATTACAGGGTATACAATGAAGCGGGAGACCTCAAGAGCCGTGACCTACGGGAGATCTATTGCACCCCACCCCACCCCCCCCCCCCAGGAGGAAGAAAATGAAATTGAGTTTTATTTATGGACGCTCTTTAACTGCTGTGGTCCTTAGCGTCCCATTCTATATTGGGGGTGAAAGGCCGGTAATTTTGCTCAGAGGCCTCTTTATCAGGCTTGAGGTTCTTTTACGTGCCGTAAATCTATGACACGGGACCCGTTACTTCCCTTACGAAGGAAGCCATGCTAAGAATTTTTATGCCCGAAAAAATCAATCACTCTCCGCCGGGTTTGAACCCGCGACCTCGGGAACTAGAGGCTAGCATGGTAAACACTACACCATGGAGGACGACCACAGGAGGAAGGGATAAAGCTACAGTGATGCTTATTGTTGAACACCTGACGCGTACGGGATGTTTCGACTCTAATCATTAATGTGTGTCATCCAAACTGATCTACTCTGGCGCTTCATTTGTCAGCAGTTTCATTTAAAAAAAATATCTGATGTGTTACACTCACATGACTTTCTCTACTCTTGTACAAGCTATTTTTACAAACGCTTATTCTCCATATGCTTCTTGTTAATCGAGATGTCAATCTTATTGCTAATTTTCTTGTAGGTGCAAGGGGAATATGGTAGGCTTTAAGCGATAGTCAAATGTTTTAAGAGCTGGTTGCTATGTGGCGCATTCCATTCTCTTTGCATGTCCAGGACAAAAACAAAAATGAATAACGAATTTGAGAAAAAGTATAACTGTTGGAAAATTTAAGGGAATAACAAGCAATATCTCGAAAATGGTTCACTGAAAAAAAAAAAAAAAGAATGTATATGGCATAAATTGTGTATTTTAACGTGATCTACATTTTTTGTGTAGTAAAATTTTGTCTATCTCTTATGGTTTACCAGTTATGCAAAAGTCGTTCACAATGGAAAATACTTTTGGAGACATTCCCAGAAAATTCGAGATATACAATTCATATGCCATAAAAATGTCTTAAACCTATGATGTTTTATTCAAAATAGTTAGAGCCATTTTTGAAAAAAATTAAGTTTTTGAAAAATGTTCCATGTAAAGGGTAATCTGGGATGGGGGGATTTTCTTGAAAACCTTCGTGTCGCATCTCTGGAAGATACTGAACCTAAATACCAAGTTTGGTGTTTATCCGACTGTTCGTTTCTGAGTTATGCTGCTCACAGACACACACACACACACACACACACACACACACACACACCACGGACATGTTTCCAAAAAGGCTTTTTTTGGATTCAGGTGGCCTCAAAACATGTATTTCCGGTGAAATCTCGGTATCGAATTTTTGGGTGGAATGCAATACTTGCCCTACCTACTATACGTAGTAGAGAAAGTAAAAATTTCTCCTGAAAGTTGCAAGAATTTAAGCATGGTTTTTATTTCGACCTATTTTCAAACATCTTGCTCATATTTTAAGATTTCGCCGACCCTAAACCCCCCCCCCCACGCCCTCATTTTTTCTGAGAATTCAATTTAAACTATTTAGTTCCTTTTCTATGTTGCTGGAAAGCTTCGCAATTGGGGCTGTCTGATAGGTACTACAATAGCTATTGTGATACCAGTATACAATAAAAGTCCTGGCGGGAGTACACGTAGGCTCATGTATCTCCGTTGTTTTCTTGATGTTCTTGCCGGCTGCCGTTTAAAGAGCTGAGGAAAGAACTATCCCATCTAGCTGGATAACAACTTTGGGATTTTGTGGGTGAAGGCAAAATAATAAACGAATTTTTCCATAGCCTAGATTTATTGAAGAGAATTATGGCTATACAAGCGGCTAGGTATGTTCCCTTATGAAGTGCTTTTTAAATCGTATAGCTTAAATCTTCCCGCTATCATTCTATGTTATTCTGTGGACCTAGCTAATTCGCCACACGATCTTCCACCTGGCTGCACAATTTAATTACATCACTGATTCTAATATCGGTTACTACGGTAGTAGCACGCAAACTAACGCCAAAAGAGTCGTGTAAACTCGGGGCCTCCCTCCCTTTTTTATCTGTTTTCGTATGACGCCTTTATTCGTTACAATAATTTCCATTGGTTCTTGAGTAGCGTTACATAGCATGCTATGACAATAAAATGTGCCAAATTTCTGAAGTCGTGCGTCCTGCTGACTTATCCGGCAAAACCCAATGTCTCTGTCCTCTTAATTCCACGTTTCCTTTTCTATTTTATCAGCTCCCTCGAGTTCCGGAAAATGGACCACCATTTGTCTCTTTCTATTCTCTGCCCTCTCTATATTTCTGATGTTTAGCCCGAACCCTGTGTGCATTAGCGCGTGTATTGATGGTCTTTCACCTCCCGTTTGCTAGCTCGCCTGTTCTAATTACAGTTATGCTACTAGTTAGTTTTACACATAAATTATTCTCAATATTTTAACATTGATTCTTAATCCTATTTCCAATATTTTATATGTTGTTACTTTCTGGGCTTATTTGCTATCGGGTATGTCACCTTACATAGTCTGTAGCTCCCGAGATCGCAGATTCAAATATGACGGAGGGCGATGGATCGTTAAAATCCTTTAACTGTATTCACTCTTAGGTTGATCTGCGGCAAAACAAACCCACGTGGTCAGTGCACCGTGGTACAACACGGTAGCAATGCGCCCAGGAAAGTAGTCCCATGCTAATCTCCGAAGTTTAGAATGAATTTATCCTTAAATAGTATAATATTCTATACAAATACCTAAGGTTTTATTTAACGCTGATTTATACCGTAAAACAGAGCTACGAGTCCCATGACGCAATTCGTATGAGTCACCTGACATCCGGGTAGGCGCAGAATATTGTTTACAGCCAGAAACCAACAGTTGTGTTTAATATCAGGGAGGACGGTGAATTTGCTCGTGTTTTCGTCGAATTACGTAAAGCATTAGCCACGCAAACCAGACTAGTGGTGAAAAAACAATAGTGTTGAATCTTTATTATAAGTTATGTGAGAAATATCCAACACTTTCCGCGAAAGAAATGGTGAAATTAACTTCTGAGTTCACCGGTGTTTCGAGTACAAGTATAAACAGTGCTTGTGCAGAAAAATCTGAAACGAGAAAAGTAGTTACACCCGGAAAAAAAAGAAGAAAGAAAGCATATGAAATACGCGATGCAAGAATGTAGTGATCTTGAGAAGAATGCAATTCGCCTAACAGTGCACAATTTCTTTTTTAAACTGAGCCGCCAACAGTTAATGAAGTGCCGCTTCCAGAGAGCGAATAAATTAGGTTATCGCAAACTTGTTACTTCACTTTTCGCTCATTTATTTTAGAATTAACTATTATTATAGGTGCAAACGTTTATTTTGTTGCAACTATCAATGTTATCACCTTTAACCCTTAACAGAATATGCTAGTCACCGTTTCAGTTGTCGAAATAAGGACTCTGGTGCCGCTTGTACTGGCCACATGGTCTGAAAGTGTGACAGTATTCCTAGTGCGAATGGCGGAAGGATGCATTATAGCGCTGCACTGGTCACCTGGGGTTTGTTTTGACGCGGATCAACCTAACAGTGAATACAGAGTAGCAATGGCTTCCTTCGGAAGGGAAGTAAAGACGGTGGTCCCGGTCGTAGATTTAGGAAACATAAAAGAACCTCAATCCTGATAAAGAGGCCTCTGAGCAAACTTTCCAGTCTTTCACGCCCAATATAGAATGGGACGCTAAGGACCACAGTGCTTAAAGCGCGTCCATAAATAAAACTCAATTTTTATCACAATAAAAAAAATAAATAACAAAATCGTAATATTTATTATTTGGTATTTCCTATCCTATTCTATCTATAAATAGGTCAATGAAGTAAGTGCAATAACGCTATCACATTCTGAATAACTACAAACCTACTTGTAATGTTATAGTTCCTTTTATACATTTCCAAAAATAATCATTTGATACGCTACACTATAACATACATTACGAATTGTATTTAACTTACTTTTTGGGGGCATGCAGCACATTTAGATAAGATACAAACTGAGTTAACATTTACAATACTCGATTAAAGTTGTAATATATGCGTTCATATTACCTATGTATACCAATTAGCGCAGTACATTGAGTTTGTAATCTTAAGTTACAGCATAATGTAATGCTTTTTTGTAATTGTCCGTGTTGAAAATCTGTAACGCTCTGAATCTGCCCACAAAGCCGTAAAGATTCCTCTGCTCCTGTACTTTTTGGGGGCAAACCATGTCAGTTGACAAGTATGCTTTTGTATGTTACATTTGGCACGTTTTGATCAAATTGCCCAATCGCATTAAACAAGAGCACGCCCAGAATATCATCTTAAACGGTTATCTGCAATATTTCTAGTGATTCAGACGTGTGACCCGTGTTACTCAAGTCCCAATAATAAAAACAAATGAGAGTGATGCACTCTGACAGCTACATATCATAAATAATGGAGTTCCTTCTTTACACACAACTCAAACAACATTAACCCAATTCCGACGCGCCCTCTTTAAGAAAGATGTATGAGGTTCAGCAAGCAAACATCGCGTATCGAAACATTACTGGAATTTATGAAAACTCCGTTACAAATCACTCGACTTTTTCTAACTTTAAGTTATTTTCGTATCTATAAGCTACATTCACATGACTTTCTCTACTACGTATAGTAAGTAGGGGAAGTATTGCATTCCACCCAAAAATTCGATACCGGGATTTCACCGGAAATATATGTTTTGAGGTGCACTGAATGTATAGAAAGCATTTTTGGAAACATGTCTGTATGTGTGTCTGTGAACAGCATAACTCAGAAACGAACAGTCGGCTAAACACCAAACTTGGTATTTAGGTTCAGTATCTTCCAGAGATGCGACACGAAGGTTTTCAAGAAAATCCCCCCACCCCAGATTACCCTTTACATGGAACATTTTTCAAAAACTTATTTTTTTTCAAAAATGGCTCTAACGATTTTGAATAAAACGTTATAAGTTTAAGACATTTTTATGGCATATGAATTGTATATCTCGAATTTTCTGGGAATGTCTCCAAAAGTATTTTCCATGGTGAACGACTTTTGCATAACTGGTAAACCATAAGAGATAGACAAAATTTTACTACACAAAAAATGTAGATCGTGTTAAAATACACAATTTACGTCATATACACTTTTTTTTTGTTGAGTGAACCATTTTCGAGATATTGTTTGTTATTCCCTTAAATTTTCCAATACTTATACTTTTTCTCAAATGGGAATTGGTTATTCATTTTTTTGTCCTGGTAATGCAAAGTCAGTGGAATACTCCACATAGCAACCAGCTCTTAAAACATTTGACTATCGCTTAAAGCCTACCATATTCCCCTTGCATCTACAAGAAAATTAGCAATAAGATTAACATCTCGATTAACATGAAGCATATGGAGAATAAGCGTTTGTAAAAATAGTTTGTACAAGAGTAGTGAAATTCATGTGAGTCTAACACATCAGATTCTTTTTTACCTGCCACATTTTAATCCAAATAAGCTTTTGCAGAAATAGCTACATTACACATTTCATTATAGATACAAAGGGAACAGTGATAGTCAAATGTTTAACTGGACGCTATATGCTGGTCTTAAGATTCCATAATGTTTCCATGCAATCGCGAGAAACAACTGAACTTTGACAGGATTTTAAGAGAATGTCCGAAGAAATGATTTCGAAACTTTAATAATGGATATCTCAGAAATGGCTTATGCCACAAAAAAAACTTGCTTAAAGTAAACTGTGTGTTTTAAAGATATCTCCATTTTTTCGTGTAGTACGTTTTCATCCATCGCTTAACGTTTACTAGTTATACAAGATTACACAAAATTCCCTCCGATTGAAGTAAATTTCACAGGCTATTCCCAGAAAATTCAAGACATACGTTTTATTTGCCATGTTGAGGCAGTATTTTAATACCTAAATAATTTCAATTGTATTTTACAATAAGTAAATTCAATAACAACCCGCCCTGAAACAATATGTATGTAGTAATTATTTGAATTGTATGCAACAGTCATTGCAAATGCTTATTTGGATACAGGGGGCCTCAAAACACGTATTTCCGTTGAAATCTTGGTATCGAATGCAATACCTTCTCTACCTACTGTGTACGCTGTTGTTTTAAACTGGTACAAATGTTTCTGACCAGCAAAGTTTTCCTTTTTGTCTGTTGGGAACCTATGTTCCATACTTGAGAGACGCTTCCAGAACGTTCTCACACCATCGGAAACGAACCACCTGGTCTGCTGAAGCAAGAGCGACCGGCCACCTCCCTGATTCGTGGGATATAGACTGATGGAATTTTCCGACCACGGCTTCCGTGTCTCACGAGTAAGCCGTCTGCATTTTACGGCTTTCATCGCAGGCTTGGACTTCTGTAACTTTTGATATTCACTTCTTCCCTCCTTTATTTTTGTTGTCTCTTACACCTTGCATTCTGAGTTTATCCCTCTTGATTTTTCTTCGATTCACACGGTTTATCGCTTAGGTATGAAAGGTAGAAGAAGCGCATTAAACTCAGAATTTCGGTAGGTATGGAGGTTTTATTGAAGACTAGCAACAGGTTTAACTGACGTTGCATGGGTAGCTTTTTAAACTCCAATGACGATATAATCAATTTCGTTTACCTTTCCTCAGGTTCTTTATCAAACTACAAAACACTTAGAGAGTTAATTAAAACTCTCAGGATGCTATAAAAAACAAAATAAAAATATTGAGAAGACACTATGCAAAAGCGCTGTTGAACAATTACAAATAGCACAGTTTGTAATGAATGGTTTCTCTTGAATACAGCTGACTTCCTCGTTGTCACATTCGGGCTGCCTATTAATGAGAAAATTTCGTTGGGAAGAAATAATAGCAGTTTAGATAAGGCAATATAACCTTCTTTCTTCTCAGTAACCAACACACACAAAATTACTAAGAAAACACAAAAAATACAAAACAAAAGAAAGGCCAGATTAACATTTAAAAGAGAAGAAAGATGAGAAACTACAAATTGTTGCTGAGCCAAACTTGCAGTAGTTTTATTGTTGTGGTTGCACCAAGTATTGCGGGAGATATGTTTCTTGGAGTGTTCGCCACACGTACGGTACAAAGTTTACGGTGGCCTTCGCCTCACGTTTAAAAAATCAACTTTGTATTTTAATGTTTATTTATTTATTATATATGTATACCTCGGCTGCGTCATTAATAATTTGTAAAGCACGCATCTCTTAGCAGGGCTGGTACGGCTAAAGAACAAGGCTCGCACAAATTATAATTGTATTGTACTTTGTTTTATTAATCCTTCACACGATTAAATAACACTTCACTGATATATCCTACTATAGAGATTATTGTTATTTACAGTTTTTAAACACGTAAACTTTATATTATTCTCACCGCTATGAATTTTCTATGTCTCACACTGAACCCGTACAAAATCTGACTGCTTGGGTACTCTTCCTTGTAGCGTCCCCCGCCTGAATCTGTACATTCCCCTATTTCAAGTCCCTGATTGGCTATTTATAAACTGCTTTAAATATTACAGTATTATTGTTCCAAGAATTATTAGTAGCCTTATTAAACTTTCTAATTTATTGTTGTCTCAAGGTTACCTCATTGTAAGCAACTTTCGGCTTCTACTTTGTAATTTTGTTTGCTACGGAAGGCAGCTTGCTTCTATTCTCACAGCTCCTACATTGTTAAACTACATAATACATTCACATAACATTATTATACATGTACATAATAATATAAACATAATACAATGACTGTAACATATACTTTATATATTATACACATATTGCTTTAAGGCGGACCGTTATTTTCAGACTGATATTTAAAATACTGCCTCGAAATTATAATAAGTGAATATCCGAACATCGAACTATGATCGCAGAATGTATGGGTATTAACTTCGACTTATGTATTACTCTTATACTAGCAATGTTTTGAGCACCTCCAGAGACTTTTACAGTCAATTGATTATGTGAATCCCTTAGTGTTATTTTATATCAATACATAATAAATACTCATATGAAGATAAATAATAAGAAGCAGCAGTGATATTTACTCTTGTTTGATGCTGTTATCACAGTCTAATAAAATACGGTTGGAAATTTTGGCTAATTTTTCAACTAAGCGATTGTAGCGTCTTTACCATAGCCACAGGTGGCATAGATGTTGTAATTATTGTTTGTATTATTATTTCATGATCAAAGTCACAGAGGAGATCAACGAATAATATGTGAACTCGCTGTTCCTTTGTGATGCTGTGAAAGCCTAAGTAATTATTAGGTTCAGATTTCTATGATGTCATATTTTTCCCCTCGACATTTTTTAATCTTTTCAAGTAATATAAACACGTTTCATAGCAGCCTGAAAAAGTAGCTTTTATTTGGAATATAAATGCATATTTTAATATTCTTACTGCTATATGGCATATTTATGACAAATCTAAATGTCATATTTTGGGCATTTTTATAAACAATTTTTATAATCACCAGGATAAGGTGAAATATTCAGGATATTTTAAAAATGACTATGTTTTCCTGGAAATCCTGGTGCAAATTTCTTTTAATAGATTCTCAGGATGTTTTAAAAATACTTCTATTTTCTTGGAATGCAGTTAACACTAGAATATATAGTTTCATGTAGCAGGTACAATTTACCCCCAGTCGTGTGTGGGAAAATACAAACAAAGCAGGCAGGCTGTAGGGGCTTTTCGCTAAATTTTTTTTTCTTCTCGCCTTTAAAGCCTTTGATGATCAGTCATTGTATTTTCATTGTCAGTGTATATTCAACATGGCTAAAGTGAAGGGTCCAGTCAGTAAAATATTGCACGTTACATTCGTGAATTTGGTGGCAAAATATTTGGTACTACTGATGTGTTATCATTACCTATGTGAGGTGCAAGTTACGGCTGAGAAACGCTTCACAGTGCAACATTTTATATAGCGACTCCTACATAATTATCAGTGACTCTCTGTCAGCCTTAAACGCAATACAAGACACGTTCTCTATCAATAGTATTGTAAACGAAAACATAATCCTGTTATCATCCTTTATAACTTAATTTCATGTGGATACCATCTCATAAAAACATACCGGGTAAAAGTGCAGCAAAACAAGCTACAGAACTACCAACACAAGATACTGATATCAAAATACCTCTCCAAGATGCAGTCACACACTTTAAGAAGGAAATACACAAAGAATGGCTGGACAACTCTACAAGTAAACTTCATGATGTACGTGGGACTTCAACTCAAGAATAAGACAGCTACAGCAGCGAAACCAAATTGTAATATCCCGACTGTGAATTGGGCACACCAAACTGACACACTCTTATTTGTTAAACAGAAGCTCTCCACCAATTTGTGAAACGTGTAAAACAACATTAACAGTATTAAACATTATACTAACATGTCCAACATTTGATAATTAGCGTAGTCAGGTAGGTATGGCCAGAAATATTTCTGCAGCACTCAATGATGCAACTTTCATCCAGAAAGTAATTATTTTTCTTGAATTAGTTAATATCCATCAATACATTTAATTAAATTGTAACCTGTATATGTATACATAATGTGTAAGTATTACACTGTAATCCAATAATTAAACAACTGTACATGAAACGTCATGATGAAACGACCGTTAATAAAACTCTTTTTTTAAAAAACATGTTATTATCGTAGATTGTTTTACGTGATACTATGTACAATACATTATATTATAGCAATATATGTTTCATATATATGACGATAATGCCATATTTTAGGTTTTATTGGTCATATTTGTATGGATTTTTCAGTCATGAATGCATGCGTATTTCGTAATTTTTAGGTCACAGAAATCCGCTACCTAGTAATTATTATTATTATTATTATTATTATTATTATTATGTTGGCAATGTTCGAGCTATTACGACTATCGCTGAGAAAGATATGCTTGCGAGCTTTTGTAGGCACTACATAAAATTAAATAACTAACCGTATGAAATGGGACAGAATTTTGAATTCTAAACTAGACAATTTTCGTCTTGTGTTAAAGATTATCTGGCCAAGTTTGGTCGAAGTTGGTGCAACGGTGTAGATGCCTATAAGGAACATCACGCATATACATACTGACTTTTATATATTAAGATAAACGTTTTGAAGTCCCCGAATAAATATAAATAATAATAATAATAATAATAATAATAATAATAAGCAGATAATGCCTGTGACCAAGATAGTAAACATACACATACCCTTTCCAGCAGTTTGTGTGTTGCATTCTGGTTTTTAGTGGACATTTTAGGAAATAATCCAACAAAATCGTACATTTTTAGCTGTCTCCCCATCTTCAAATTGATTCGACCTCAGATTACATCCATGGACATTCGCTTAGCATTTGTTAACGCTGTTTATATAACATCTTCACTTGTTCTTCGTCATTTAAATGCTACCATCATAAGCGATATAATGTTCCTTTTATACATCAGTGTACAGTTTGCACTTTGCAAGTGGGAGTTTACCGTTACGTTGTATGATAAGATGCTTTGTAAAATATGATAATTCCCGAGGCTTTTTTTTAGTTTTAGTGATAGCTTTTGCAGTGTTTTAATTTCCGAAAACATTTTAAATTAAGTCCAGGAAAAACAAGGTAATTTCAAGAGGACTCCATAGGCTATTTACACATTTTCAAGTTATACAATCCATTTATCATGCGAATAACTTAAAACCTGTGGATGCATAAGAGCAAGTGCTCTTGCGTGCACTTCTGACACCTTGTAGATTTATTAGTTATTTTTTCTCAGAGAGCTATTAAACGTTACGTATATATGGTAATTTAAAATCTATAGGGTATAAATCTACCGCGCTACTCCTCTAAACTCGATGAAATATGTGGCAACAGCGAGCGTTCCTAGTATAACTTTACGTATACACGTTTAAAGGAGCTTCTGAGCATGCGCAACTCGTAGACGTAATTACCTTATGGAACCAAATACATACAGGTCGTGCACATTTGAAGTGCACTAGCGCGCGAAGCATTTCCCCTCATTCTGTTTCCGTACTACTATCACTATAATTTCACGTCAGTACCACTAGGTGGTAGCACACTACGGCAGAAGTTAGTCACTGTCGCAGAAGCAGGTAACCTGCACAAGCGCGGAAACTTCTCCAGGTTTCTCCATATCACCTATAATCTCAACTACAGTTTGATTTACACATTACTTCGTTCTTGTCCTAATATGCTGTACTTAATTATGTACACAAGAATAAAAATCCGCAAAAACAAACCTTTCTTTCATCAGACAAGTTGTGCATTATTATTATTATTATTATTATTATTATTATTATTATTATTATTATTGGGAGCTGTTGCAGTTGTATAAATTTGTTCATAATCATAACTACTATGCTATTTCACAGTTCCAGAGTTGTATAACTAAAAATGGTTCACGCGGACCATTTGTTCTATAGGGGCCGGCCGAAGGCCCTAACAATCCAGGGGCGGCTAGGTAAACGGGCCGGCATGCTCTCACACTGGCAACTTCACGCACGCGGTCACAGTACATTCACGAGCCACTACCGCTTAAAGCACATGGGATTTTAATAAAAATCATTAGAGCCATTTTTAGAAAATCAAAAATAATTAAATTCATTCCGTATACAGCCTAGTTTGGGCATGCGAGAAGGTTGTTTCTTGCAAATATTCGTGTTCCATTTTTCGTTTTCAGGTTATGCTGTTTACACGCGAGCACGCAAGCAGGCACATGCAGGACCTTTTTCTAGATTTTCTATTATTCGGGAAGCCTCAAAACTGTGTTTCCGGTAATATCTCGGTGTCGAATCTTTAGATGGAATGTAATACTTCATCAACTTGCTATCGGTAAGTAATAGATAAAACAATGAAAATCGTCTGCAGCTATACTACAGCATTTATTGTCTGTTCAGCGACGTTTTAGCTAGTGGGGAGGGGTGGTTTATCTCTCACGTAAAGCTTTACGTAATCGGGACTGGGAGAACAAGTATAGGGTTGTCTCATAAGTTTGTTCGTTTTTCGTTACGTTTGAATCACTAAGAACGCCTGGGAACACAACTCACCCGCAGCACAGCTACGACAGCGTAGTTGCCCAACTTTCCGTTTACAAACTTTAAACAAACTATTTATTTCCTGCAGTATACGTCATTACTGTCAATACATTGCCATTTCTCTGGAAGCTTATGAATTCCATTTCTCCAAAATGTGGAGATTTTTCCGGTTGATGAACTCTTCGAGGTTCAGTCTGCAGTCCTCAAAGGAAGCGAGGTGTTTGCCATTCAGGAAATTCTGCAGGGAACGGAATAGATGAAAGTCGGATGGGGCAATGTCTGGAGAATACGGCGGTTGGGGTAACGCATCCCACTCAAAATTTTGACGGGTCACCATAGACGTATGTATTATGGCGTTGTCGTGGTGAAAGACAACATCGTTTCCCAATTCCGGCCTTTTCTCTTCAATGGCTGCCTTTGGGACGATGCACTGAGAACAGCATTTCTCGGAATTGATAGTCTCATCATTCGGAAGAAGTTCGTAATACAGAATTCCTTTGAAATCCCACCAAATGCATAGCATAATCTTGCAGTCCTGGTTTAAGAACCGATAGTGGTAGCTGCCCTTTCATGCGCCATGGGTTACTCTTTCGGACGCTGTTGTACACAATCCACTTCTCATCTCCATTACCAGACGTTTCAGAAAAGGATCATTCTGATTGCGTCTCAGTAAGGAGTCAGATGGAAACGCGCTGAATCAAATTCGTTTCACTCAGTTCGTGAGGAAAACCTACATCGCGAATATTTAGTAACCCAGTTTTTTGAAGTTCCTGGCTACAGTAGCACAAGCTAAATTGAGCTCCAATGCCAACACACGAGTTGTCATTCCTGAATTGTTGACTATAATTTCATGAATTGTTTCCACGTCCGTCCGTAACCATTGGCCGTCCAGATCGAGGTTTGTCTTTTAGGGAGAAATTCCCAGTTCGAAATCGACTAAACCACTTTTGATATGCTCGATTTGTTACTGCATCTTCCCCGTAGACAGCACAAATTTTCTGCCGGCATTGTGAGGCAGTTTTACCCTTACGATAGTAAAACAGCATAAGATGTTGGAAATGTTCCATTTTGCTTTCCACAGTTTTTAAACACAAGTTCACGCCGTTCTATCCAACATCAGTCACAAACACACACTGGCATATCTGGTGATTGTTCTCTAAGTCGTAGGGGTGGTTAGGCAACTAGGATAACTTGAGTGTACAGGGGGTTCAGGGTTTTCAGCCGCTATAGATGGAATTTGCAAGCAAAACGAACCAAGTTATGAGACAACCCAATATGTTTTTGTTCTTCAAAATGGTAAAGCACAGTGTTTGATATGTCCTACTAACATTGGTTACGTTGCGAACTTCACCCTAAAGAGGCATTTCAATGCAGCTCATGCTGGAGCCTATAGCAAAGACAAATTGTCAGGTGAGGCACGTAAGAAAGTTTTAGAAGAGTTACAAGAAAAACATGCACGTAAGAGTGGCCCAGCTTGAGGCAGTATTTTTAACACTTTAATTATTTAAATTAAATTACATAATATGTAAATTCAATAACAGCCCGCCTTAAAGCAATATGCATGTAATAATTTTTAAAATGTACGTAACAGTCATTGCATATGCTTATATTATTGTAAACATGTTTAATGATGTTATGTGAACGCATTGTGTAATTTAGTAATGTAAGAGCTGTGAGAATAATAAGTTTAAAGTTGCAAACAATGAGGTAACCTTGAGGCAATAGCGAGTTTGAGAGTTTAAATGTTACTAGTCATGATTACAGCAACGATAATGTAAATTTTGTGACGGTTCAAAAATAGCCAATCAACGGCCAGAAAAAGCTTTAGTAAAATGCAGGTATTCTATTGGACTAGGATTAGCCAATCAGAAATACAGAAAGTTAAAAATTTATACGGTTGAAATATGTTCAGTTGCCTGCAGACCTTGGTAGCAACCGGACGGAAGATGTGTTCTCTAAAGAAATATTACGTATTCGTGTGAAACGAAAATATGTATACGCGTTAACAAAGTACAAGTATTAAATAAAAGAATCTCACAGCTCTTAATATCAGTGTAGTGCTATTTAATTTGTGTCAAGAATTAATAAAATGAAGTCACTTAAAATCTGTGTAAGCCTACATTCTTGTCGCACCACGCCCTGATTAAGAGAAACGTGTCTCTAAAGCAATACTGACGCAGCCGAGGAAATATAAACATAAATACTATCTATAGAAGCTTTAATAACAAAGTTAACTTTTTTTTTTAAACTTGGAGCGTAACAACAAAAGACATCTTCAAATCGGCTTCTCATACGTAGCAGCATATTACGTAACAATCTTCTTCAAATTGACGCCCAAAGCGTGGTGCAAACTTCAACAACAGTAACACTACTTCAAATTGACGTCCATACGTGGAGAGAAATAAATAAACTCCAAGAACAATATCTACTTCAAATTGGCTTCCCAAGCGTGAGGCTAATAAATAATTTACGTAACAATAAATTACGTAAACAACAATATCTTCAAGCTTTACCTCACACACAGTGTTATTACAGAACCGCACATTATGTTGCTAAAGCATCGATACAATTTTCTGGTGGAGAGTATATTAAAACGTTTGCGTATTGCGGGAGAAGAGTTTTTTTTCAATATTAAGGGAAGCTTTTGAAGCTGTCAATTTGTTACGAGGTGCCATTACTAACAGAATGGTTGACCTGGGCAAAAACTTGGAGGAACAGTTAATAGACAAATTAAAGAAGCCCGTTCATTTTCTCCTTGGCGTAGACGAAGCTACTGATATTAAAGACACGGTGCAACTTGTTAGAGGTGTAGATGCAGCATCAGCTGTGATCGAAGAGTTGCTGGACGTTTATCCAATGAAAGAGCGTACGCGCGGTGAGGATATTTTTGAGGCAGTGTTGAAGACAGCGTCAAAGTTTGGGCTCTAATGGGAAAAGTTAGTCTACGTAGCTACAAATGGGGCTCCGGCAATGAGAAAACTCCGAAAATTCCTTTCTCAAAATGGATTTTCCTCTCATAGCTCTGTAGCCATTCATGGCATTATTCACCGAGAAGCACTCTGTGCAAAATCTGTTACTTTAAATAACGTTATGTCTTTCTGTGTTGACTGTAAATCTAATCACAGCTCATGCACTGCGGCACAGACGGTTTCAAGAATTGTTGACAACCTCAGGCTCCGAATATTTGGATTTACCGTACTACTACCAGGCAAGATGGCTAAGCAGGGGCAAAATGTTGCAAGGAATGTTCGAAAAGAAATTCAGATTTTCCCTACAACTCAATGGATTGCACTTCCGGGATTTAAAGATGTTTTTATTTGTGATTTGGCTTTTTTTAAGCGATTTAACTGTTCACCTCAACAAATTTAACCTTAGTTACAAGGTCAGTTAACAGATAGTGTGAAAGCATTCATGCAGAAATTAAAAATGTGGCAAAGCCAAACAGAACAAAACAAACTGCAACATTTGCCATCTTTAAAATCGGTTAAGAAGGATGAACTGTACAACACGAAACAAAAAAATCTGATGTGTTACACTCACATGACTTTCTCTACTCTTGTACAAACTATTTTTACAAACGCTTATTCTCCATAAGCTTCATGTTAATCGAGATGTTAATCTTATTGCTAATTTTCTTGTAGCTGCAAGGGGAATTGGTAGGCTTTAAGCGATAGTCAAATGTTTTAAGAGCTGGTTGCTATGTGGAGCATTCCATTCTCTTTGTATGTCCAGGGCATAAAAAAAAATCTGATGTGTTACACTCACATAACTTTCTCTACTCTTGTACAACCTAATTTTACAAACGCCTATTCTCCATATGCTTCATGTTAATCGAGATATCGAGATGTTAATCTTATTGGTAATTTTCTTGTAGATGCAAGGAAAATATGGTAGCTTTTAAGCGATAGTCAAATATTTTAACGCTGGTTGCTATATGACGCATTCCATTCTCTTAGCATGTCCAGGACAAAAAAAAATGAATAACGAATTTGAGAAAAAGTATAAGTATTGGAAAATTTAAGGAAATAACAAGCAATATCTCGAAAACGGTTCACTCAACAAAAGAAATGTATATGACATAAATTGTGTATTTTAACGCGATCTACATTTTTTGTGTAGTAACATTTTGTCTATCTCTTATGGTTTACCAGTTATGCAAAAGTCGTTCACAATGAAGAATACTTTTGGAGACATTCCCAGAAAATTCGACATATACATTTCATTTCTCATGAAATTATCTTAAACATATGATATTTTCATCAAAATCGTTAGAGCCATTTTTGAGAAAATTAAAAGTTTCGAAAAATCTTCCATGTAAAGGGTAGTCTGGGGTGGGGGGATTTTCTTGAAAACCTTCGTGTCGCATCTCTGGAAGATACTGAACCTCAATACCAAGTTTGGTGTTTATCCGACTGTTCGTTTCTGAGTTATGCTGTTCACAGACACACAGACACACACACAGACACACACACGGACATGTTTCCAAAAATGCTTTTTTTGGATTCAGGAGGTCTCAAAACATGTATTTCCGGTGAAATCTCGGTATCGAATTTTTGGGTGGAATGCAATACTTCCCCTACTTACTATACGTAGTAGAGAAAGTAAAAATGAATAACGAATTCCCATTTGAGAAAAAGTATAAGTATTGGAAAATTTAAGGGAATAACAAGCAATATCTCGAAAATGGTTCACTTAACAAAAAATGTATATGATATAAATTGTGTATTTTAACGCGATCTACATTTTTGTGTAGTAAAATTTTGTCTATTTCTTGTGGTTTACCATTATGCAAAAGTCGTTCACATTTAAGAATACTTTTGGAGACATTCCCAGAAAATTCGAGATATACATTTTATTTGTCATTAAAATATCTTAAACATATGCTATTTGAATCAAAATCGTTAGAGCCATTTTTGAGAAAATTAAAATTTTCGAAAAATGTTCCATGTAAAGGGTAATCTGGGGTGGGTGGATTTTCTTGAAAACCTTCGTGTCGCATCTCTGGAAGATACTGAACCTAAATATCAAGTTTGGTGTTTATCTGACTATTCGTTTCTGAGTTATGCTGTTCACAGACACACACACGGACATGTTTCCAAAATTTTTGGATTCAGGGGATCTCAAAACATGTATTTCCGATGAAATCTTGGTATCGAATTTTTGGGTGGAATACAATACTTCCCCTACTTACTATACGTAGTACAGAAAGTAATACATTACTGTAACAGAGGAGACATCAGAATTGTTCTCACCGAAATTTATAGACGTGCAAGCGTTACACCACTGCAGGCTTTTCGAAAATCCATTTACATATGATCCTTGGGTGGCCCAAGATGAATGCAACTGGAATTACTTAACCTTCAAAGCAACACACCACTACGCACTTCAGGAAAACTTGGTTTGGGTTTGTACACATCACTGCCGAAAACATTTCCCAAGCTGCGCCTATTTGCAAGCAAATTACTGGCCATGTTTGGCGCTACTTATCAATGTGGACAACTGTTTAGCATATTGACATTTAACAAGGGCCTGCTACGCAGTAGCGTTTCGGATAAACATCTTCAAGTGTCCTACATTTACGTTCGTCTAGTTTGCAGCCGGACATTGAAACGCCAACATTTACAAAGAAGCCAGCAAGGATACCAATCGTGTATATTAAGGGAGTAACACTATGACTACGCTATTATCTAACAATGCACATAGTAAATAATCTCAATACACTATTTAGCTAAATCGTGACGTTTATTGTTGAGAATACAGTATAGAAATTACCTAAATGCCCTTGGCAGCACAAGGGAAATAGCACCGTATAAAAACTATTGCATAATAAAACACAGATAATAAAGATGTTAATTCTGTAGACCTGCTTTTGTCAGCTTAAGGTTTGGTTAGAGTTAGAAATGTGGTAGGAGAGCGGTTTGGCACACATGAGCCGTCTAGCTTTGTCACTACGTCCTTCACGCATGTTCTCCAGCTGTCATTGCCTCTCTTGTGCTTTCCTAGCCAAATCTTGAGTTCAAAAGTACGCATTTGATTACAGACGTTACATCAAAACCCGAATGACCGCCACTGTGGCACCTGTCTGTTTACCTGTCAGGCAGAAGGAAAAAGGAAGAGATGATTGTAGGGGTAGAGCATTTCACATTTCGGGTGCTCATCTTACCGGCCCTGCTTTAGCTGGTGGGAGGGGTACACAGTATGCTGAACTCGTGCCGCGTGTGGCGCGTACAGTATAAAACAAACAACAGTCTTTCACTATCGCGCGTCTTTACCCCTCACTTGCCTCAAACCACGTGAACACTACCTCCTTCCAGTAGCTAAACCCCTAGCTGCTTGGAAGGGCTCCCCCACCGACTAGCTAAACATAGCTGTATTGTCACTTTTCTCAGTTCTCACTGTCAATGTTTCGATTTGAGAAGGTGTAATTATTTTAGGAGGAGCTGTATTGTAGTTCAACTGTTGGGGAGCCAAACTTGATATAGTTTCTTGGAGTGTTCGCCCCCACGTATGGTACACAGTTTCCGGTGGCCTTCGCCCCAACTTTACTTTTCGGTGGCCTTCGCCCCAACGTTTAGGGATAAACTTTGAATTTTAATGTTTCTTTAAATATTATATATATTTATGTTTGCCTAGGCTGCGTCAGTATTAATTTTGTAGAAACATGTTTCTCTTAGCAACGTGTGATACGGCTAAAGAATGTAGGCTTACACAAATTATAATTTTTTACTTCACTCCATTTATTAATCCTTCACACTATTAAATAACACTTCACTTATATAGAGAGCTGTGAGATTATTTATTAATTACTTCAACTTTATAACACGTAAACTTTATAATATTCGCCGTAATGAATTTTCGTCTCACACTGGATACGTATTAACTTCTCGAGGACGCGTCTCGCGTCCAGTTAAGAACTCTGTCTACTAGCAACTGGCTTCTGAATTTGTACAATTTGCCCTATTGGCTAATCCTACTCCAATAGAATACTTTTATTTAATTTTCAGGTTTCCTGGTTGTTAATTGGTTATTATAAACTGTCTCAAAAATTAATTATTGTTGCTCCAAGAATTACTAATAGCATTATTAAGCTTTCCAATTCATTATTGCCTCAAGGTTACCTCATTGTTAGCAACTTTTATCACAGCTCCTATATTGTTAAATTATCTAATACATTCTCATAACATTATTAAACATGTACATAATAATATAAAAATAATGGAATGACTGTACATACATTTTATATGTTATTTATACACATATTGCTTTAAGGCGGGCTGTTATTATATTTTATATTATATAATTAGACTGAAATCATTTAAATGTTAAAAACACTACCTCAGTTTTTATGTACTTCACCTTCATTGGGAGTTTACTTCACTAAGGTGAACCAGTTCAATTCTCTGTCACTTCTCTTCCTTCGTGACGTAGCCTTAAAGTAACTGCAGATAATTCTTTTAAAAAAATAGAAGAAGATTATTTTCCACTTTATTATCATTCATTACCTTACACTACTTCTCCACATAAGTCACCACCGTTATCCAGGCACTTGTACGAGAAACCAGTTTCTGTACGCCTGCGTCAAAGAATGATGCCGTCTGTGATGAAAACCAACTCTGCACTTCTTGTTTCACATCATTGTCGTTGAAATGTTTTCTGCCAAGGAATTTCTTCAGATGAAAATCCCTTGGTGCCAAATCCGGACTGTAGGGGGGTCGAATTGTTCCCAACCAAATGATGCGATTAGATCTTGAGTTTGTTTGGCTGTGTGTGGCCGGGCATTGTCACTCGTTATTGTTTCCCCGTAAACCTCACACAATCGCTGTTGAATGTTTGCTGGCGCAACATTTCTTGCATTGAAACAACGAATCGCTGATATGACTTCACGCTCCGCGGGTCGCTCGGTTATTTTGAACATTTCGAAACCCTCTAACAACAGGAAAACACAGAGTGACGATCGCTCACAGCTGCGGATGGCTTCCTAGTGAATGGAGGAAGTGATCGTGCATGCTCAAACTCGCGGCTGCTCCGCTAAAATATTAAAACGGCACTTACTTCCAAGGATCTTCGGCTTACCGTGTCGCTGCTCAAACCAACAAAAATATCGGCTATGGCGTTGATTTTTTAACCTGATTCTACCTTTTCAACTTTAACCTACACCGACCTGTGTCAAAGTACAATTATCGTTATCACTGACTGATCTAATAGTGGTTATAAAACTCGATACTCAAAATATTTACCATATTGTAAGTCGGTATTTGAGTATGTTATGTCAAAAAGACTTTTTGTCCTACCTTGGCAGCGGCACGGTAAGCCGAAGATCCGCGGTTTAATTCCGGCTATGGCACCGAATTTTTCAGTCTGATTCTACCCTATACACCACAGGGTTAAAGAACAATTAATTAATATTATTATTATACGATTTCCTTTTTAGAGGCACCGATTCCTTGGAGTTGGAATGACATGGCTAATAACAAATACTGCTGCAACGGTACGCACCAAAGGAATGAATTCGACGAATCGAACGTAGGAATAAACGTATACGACACCTGCGGTATGGATTTAATGTCTAGATGGGGGGGAGGGGGGCTTCAGCCTGGCGAGCCCAATCCCCGTCTGCCTACGTCACTGCTGTCACTTAAGGGATCTCAACAACGAAAACAAATACATTTTCCAAAGTGTTATGAGAATAAAACGATAATGGTTGGAGAATTTGGTATGAATGTTATAGGTCAGAACTTTTACTTTCCCTACCACTTACGTATGACAGTGGAAGCAACGTATACGACAAAAAAATTAGAATCCATATTATTCCAAAAAACATCTCATAAAGCGAACTTTCTCTACCAATTAGAAACTTGTATATAACCTTTATTAACTTTGAATATTCTATCCAATTAATTTTTCTATTTTAAGTTATGGAATACACACTTATTTACATACAACATGCGGAAACAATCTTTAAACGTTTATTTGAAGCAGCGAGGAATAAATTCAGAAGTCGTGGTCATACAGGAATAAAGCACTCCATGACCATTCAAGGACCTCTTGCGAAAAAAGAACAAAAATGAACTGGAAACATAAGCATCTTCCGTAAGGTGATGCACAAGTGTGAAAATGTTACAAAGGAATATTTAAAAAATTACCAACACTATTAAAAATATTATTTGGCAAAATTTGTAAATCTTAATGAGATCTATATTTTGAATAAGGTTTTGTCTAGCCCTTTTGGTTTCCTAGATATGCAAAACTATACAATACTCGATGAGCATGAAGGGGGACTTCAGTGGCTATTCACAGAAAATTCAAGATACACATCAATATGCCAAATGCACAGCATTTTACTTAACATCGTTACAGTAGTTTTTCAGAAAATCAAAAATTATGAAATATGCTCATATAAAAGGCAGATGAGGTGACGAAATTTTGGAACATCTTCGTATCGCACCATACTGAACTTGAATACCACTTTATATCCTGCTCTCTCTCTCTCTCTCTCCTACACACATGCAAAGGATTTTTTGATCACAAGAACCTCAAAACATGTATTCACGTTGAAAAATCCCAATCGAATGTTTCAGTGGAATACAAATACTTCCTCTTCTGTGGTGGCTGCTGTATAAGAGCTCGTGAACAGCCAACTTTTGACAGCTTGTGGACTTATTACTTTCTCTAGTACGTATAGTAAGTAGGGGAAGTATTGTATTACACCCACAAATTCGATACCGAGATTTCATCGGAAATACATGTTTTGAGACACCCTGAATCCAAAAAAAGGATTTTTGGAAACATGTCCGTGTGTGTGTGTGTGTGTGTGAACAGCATAACTCACAAAGGAACAGTCGGATATTTAGGTTCAGTATCTTCCAGAGATACGTCACGAAGGTTTTCTAGAAAATACCCCCACCCCAGATTACCCTTTACATGGAACATTTTTCGAAAATTTTAATTTTCTCAAAAATGGCTCTAACGATTTTGATTAAAATACCATATGTTTAATATATTTTCATGACAAATGAAATGTATATCTTGATTTTTTTGGGAATGTCTCCAAAAGTGTTCATTGTGAACGACTTTTGCATAACTGGTAAACCATAAAAGATAGACTAAGTTTTACTACACAAAAAATGTAGATCACGTTAAAATACACAATTTATGTCATATACATTTTTTTTTGTTGAGTGAACCATTTTCGAGATATTGCTTGTTATTCCCTTGAATTTTCCAATACTTATACTTTTTCTCAAACTCGTTATTCATTTTTGTTTGTCCTGGTAATGCAAAGAATAGAATACGCCACATAGCAACCAGCTCTTAAAATATTTGACTATCGCTTAAAGCCTACCAATTCCCCTTGCATCTACAAAAAAATTAGCAATAAGATTAATATCTGGATTAACATGAAGCATATGGAGAATAAGCGTTTGTAAAAATAGTTTGTACAAGAGTAGAGAAAGTCATGTGAGTGTAACACAGATTTTTTTGTCTTGGATATGCAAAGAGTATTAATCTGTGGCAAAGGGAATGGTGCTGCACCTAGCAATCAGCTATTAAGAGATATGTATGTGCTTAAAGGCTACTGTATTTCTATATTGCTCTTGCAAATACAAAACAAGGGGAACATAGTACGCCTTAAGCGATAGTCAAATATTTTAAGAACTGGTCGCTATGTGTAAAATGTAATTCTCTTTGCATGTCAAAAGATCGTTTCTGCAAATGTTTATCTCGATTAGTATGAAGTAGATGGAGAATAAGAGTTTGTAAAAATAGTTTGTACAAGAGTAGAGAAAGTCATGTGAGTGTCACACATCAGAATTTTTTTTATTCAAATACTATTAAACGTAACGTATATGTAGTAATTTAAAATTGCGGCGTTTAAATCTACCGCGCCACCTTTCTAAACTCGATAAAATGTGGCAATAGGGTCGGTAACACATCTTGACTTGTAAACGTTTTAGGGAGCTTCTGCGCATGAGCAACTGCTATGACGTAACTATCTTAAGGGTCAAGCTTCTCCCGCACTCCATTTCATACTATGCAGCACCCTCTAGAAACACGTAGAGTATCCAGAAGGACTTGGTACTATCACTACAGTTTTACGCCAATGGCACTAGGCTTCAGCACACTACGAGAGAAGTAGCAGTAATAGTTAACATGCATAAGTACGGAAACTTCTCCCGGGATTTAAAAGGTCTGTGAATACCAAACTTCGTATGAGTCAGATACAGAGAGAGCCAAAAAACTACGAACCGGCTGCGCGGTGTTTTTCCTGTCCACATCCTTAGCGCTCGTTGCCATCTTCCGCTATCATAGAAAGGCGCGGATGAAAGCATACAATATTTTTAAAACTACTTTTAAAGGCTTTACTTACCAACTTTATGAAAGGAAATGCTGAAACTGGCCACCGTCGTTGTTCATACATTTTTGCCACCTCTTTAGGAAACTACCCATCACTCACCGTAGTTCACGTTGAGAATTGCTGGCAATTTCCTGGCGGATATTTTGTTTTAATTCTTCCAGGGTGTGTGGGTTTGTCTTTTACACTTTGTTTTATGTTACCCCAGAGATAGAAATCGCAGGGGTTAGGTTGGGGGACCGAGGGGGCCACAAATCTGTACTAATAACTCTGTCCTCAAACACACTTTCATAAAGTTGTTAAGTAAAGACTTTAAAAGTAGTTTTAAAAATGTTGTATGGTTTCATCCGCGGCTTTCTATGCTAGCGGCAGACGGCAACGAGATCCCAAGACGCGGACAGGAAAAACACCGCGCAGCTGGTTGGTAGTCTTTTGGCTCTTCCTGTATAATGGGTGCGGAAAAACAATGTGCAGAAAATTGTAGAGTAGAAAATCAGTAGCAAAATAGACATTTTGAAGATTTGCACAAGGAGCCGCAAAAGCGTTTATAATTATTACAATATGAATTCACATTGTTGTATACAACAATATGCACTAGTTCATTGTGTAGCAGTATTCTTAGTTTAGACAATGTTGAGCAAAGGTCTACCAGGGTAAGCGCCAAAGCCCAACCCCCCTTCTAAGCCCAGGGATAAGGCCGGTCGAGTGGCTCTCCATCCGTGTAGGTTTCCCATGAGGCCAAATATCTGGAGTCTAAAAATCCCCCCGCTTACGCGGAGATGGAAGTGGATACGCCACTTACGCGCGTCATCCACGAAGGGCGACTATCGATAACCTCGGTGGAGCCAACAGCAATCTAGCATGCCGTCTACCGGCTCTCCAGGGCGGTACCGGAGGTCACCGAGGTGTCTCACAACCCCAGCTGCAGGGAAAACCCATACAGTCGTACCCAATCTCCCACGGGTATCGGGAACCACTGCCCCGTCGAGACCAACCCAATCCGAACAGTTCCCAGACGGGAGGGGCTCAGACGTTCGGCCCGACGTACTTCTAGTAGCGTCAAAAGTATTACGAGTGCTAAGAGTCCGCAGCGCCCGCACCACGACAGCTGAAGGGGTCGGAACCCCTCCCCTACGGGGAGACAGTACGTACACAGGCCTGTTCCATACAACTTTGCCCCTTATCTCTTAACGGCCACGTGCACTAGTCCTTTCTCATTGGCTGTCATGGAATAGGCAGTTACGCGAAACAAAATAGTTCATTTAACGTGATCTTTTACATTAATATACTCGAAAATAATTTTCCAATTTACGCTTTCATTACCGTATGAATTAAATATATTATGTAACAGAGTTTATGCATGCAAAATCTTATCAACAAATAGATGGGAGGATCCTTCGGTTTAAACCTGCCTCTCAGGATGACGAAAGCACTTGCATCTATCATGACAATGTGGTTACACCGCCTATCCTTGTACTGTACACGGCTTGTTTGCCACCATTTGAAGGTGTATATTAGCCATCAGGGGTAAGGGGAAGGAAAGTCAGCGCGGAAGAATACATCTCTACGGAATGATGTTATAAGAAACAGGGTTTAGGTGCGAGTTACTGTTCACACACACACACGCATACACACGGACCTATTCTCTAAAAACGTTTTCATTGGATTGAAGTCCTCGGTGCAACAGTTTTGAAGCCGTACCCTTTGCTCCAAATTTTGACGTTGCTACCTCGAAGTTGCATCCATTTAGATAAACATTTAATGTCATCTCCCAGCTCGTTCTGCGTTCTGGTCCGCCAGCTACTTCCGTGGTATAGCTACGAGTTCTTTGTCTCAGGTATGCGCGAGTGTAACGTGAAAAGGTAACATCAGTTTACTTAGCTGATACATCTCAATGTTGACTCAAATATTTTGTTTGAAAAGAGTCGCCGGCTGTGAAATTAAAGAATTAAATTATTTCTAGAATAATAATTATGCGAAGCGACAGTTGTCACACGTCGCAAAACTGTTACTCGGAAAGATCCCTCGCAATGGCCGCTAAATCTTTCTCACATGATTAAGTGTGTAAGTAAGAATCAATCTGATTTAGAGTGCACGAACTTTTCTTAACCTAAGCTACGCCTACCTATCGCTATCCCTACTAAGGTTGCGATGGTATTATTAATGTATTTGTATATGTGTGTTTACTTCATGTGGTGAAGCCATTTTGTGTCGTGATTCTTTGTTAGGTTTGTAGCTCCATCTGGTGTTAGCAATTTGCGGCAGTATTAGTTTTTGTTTGAAAGAATGCTACTTTTATTTTATTTAATTTTGTTTCACTGTCCTCCGGCTAACTATGATCTTTTTGGGTCGAGCACTTCTCTTTATACAGGTTGTGTAAACGGAAAGGAATCTTTTATCCAAAGATAACACTGATGAAGGAATTTGTTTTACACTTTTATTGTCGAACACAGTCACTATCACATTTACACATTGATCTTGACACTCGGCAAACTGAAACTGTTATAACAACTTCTTACTGATCCCTTTTAATCCACGTACTTCAACCTTTTTATAATTAACTTTACCATACTTGAGATTTTTCATAACTCTTATACGCGTAACTTGCGAATCGATAGCCGACGTGTAATATTTCTGCTGGACTGAAGGCGACGTGTATCATACAAAATATTTTCGACGAACTGACGGGGTCTTTACCTCTAACCTACCTTTTATACTCCTTCACCCAGATATGCCTAAAGATTATAACTGAGCTGCAATTGGCTAATAAAACGCGCCAACATTAGCGTCTATTTTTATATCCAATGAAAATTATGAATACACATGCTCTAGGGAAATGTTCCAGAAGATTCTAAAGGAAAACGCGCCAACATTACGTAACTTCCTCGTTTCCAATAATGATAAACAGCTCATCCCCTCGCTGCATTATTGCACGCTATTATTGTCAGTTTCAGTAAGGCAGTATAAACTTACTTCCCAACAATAATTACAATCAACAAACATCTCAAATCAATGTCACATAATAATGCATATTCATACTATAATCACTCTTTACATTTAAATAATTTGTGATACAAATTACTGCATCAAGGTTCCGACTTATGTGGTCCAATATTAAAACTCTTAAGTATGCGTATCTGAAGCTGTTGCTACGCGGTACCTCCTCGAATCTCAAAATTTCTTTCCCTTTCTAATTTTTACAATTTCTGCCTACATGACTTTCCAAACGTACTGAACTCAACTGTCACTGCATTCCAGGAACTTTTATACAGAGCCAAAAGACTACGAACCGGCTGCGCGGTGTTTTTCCTGTCCGCGTCCTCGACGCTCGTTGCCGTCTGCCGCTTTCATAGGAAGGCGCGGATGAAACCATACAACATTTTTAAAACTTATGAAAGTGTTTTTGAAGACAGAACCATTAGTACAGATTTGTGGCCCCCTCGGTCCCCCAACCTAACCCCTGCGATTTCTATCTCTGGGGTAACTTAAAATAAAGTGTACAAGACAAACCCACAACCCTGGAAGAATTAAAACAAAATATCCGTCAGGAAATTGCCAGCATTTCTCAACGTGAACTACGGCGAGTGATGGATAGTTTCCTAAAGAGGTGCCAAAAATGTATGAACAACGACGGTGGCCAGTTTCAGCATCTCCTTTCATAAAGTTGGTAAGTAAAGCCTTTAAGAGTAGTTTTAAAAATGTTGTATGGTTTCATCCGCGCCTTCTATGACAGCGGCAGAACGGCGAGTGCCGAGGACACAAACAGGAAAAACACCGCGCAGCCGGTTCGTAGTTTTTTGGCTCTCTCCTTACTAATTATTTCTTTAACATAACTCGTTAATGACCTTTTTCTCCGGACAAATCTTTTCAAATCAAACTTATTACATTACACATTGATTTAATATACGGAGATTATTTATGGCAATTATTCATCTATCTATTATTTAATTATCTATATATTCCGGTCAATAATTATGGTATCAGGATTCAGGGAGTCTAAAAACGTGTATTTACGCTGAAAACTCGATATCGAACTTTGGACGGACAATAGGTATAGCAGAGAAAGTAAAAATGAAGAATCGCGTAAAGATGCTTTTCAGATGTGATATGACAGTTTCAACCTGGGAAAACATAAAAGATGTAAGACGAATCTTTCCAAAACAAAAAGTTACTTCACATAAATTGTATCTACATTTCAACGAATAGAATTTCAACTTTAAAGAATAGCAAGTTATTACTTTCTCTACTACGTATAGTAAGTAGGCAGGGTATTGTATTCTACCCTAAACTTCGATGTCCAGATTTCACCGGAAATATATGTTTTGAGGCTCATAAAAAGCATTTTAGAAAAAGATCAGTTCGTATGTCTGGAACAGCATAATTCCAAAAACGAAAAGTCAGATAAATACCAAACTTGATATTTAAGTTCAGCATCTTCCAAAAATATGACAGGAAGGTTTTCAACAAAATCCGCCAACACCAACTACCCCTTTAAATGGAAATTGTTTCGAAAATTTTCAATTTTATAATAATTGGCTTACGATTTTGATCAAAATACCATATATTAAACATATTTACATGACAAATATAATGTACTTATCGAAATTTCTGGGAATGGCATGTGAAATCCCCTTCATTGGGAAGGAATTTCTTACAATCTTGCATAACTGATAAACGTTAAATGATAGACGAAAACGTACTACACAAAAAAACACGCATTTTATTTCAAATAACTTCTTTGTGACATAAACCATTTCTGAGATATCCGTTATTGATATTTCGAATTGTTCAATTCTTTGTCATTCTTTTAAAGTCCCGTCGATTTTTAGCTGATTCTCGCGATGTCATGGAAACAGTATGGAATTTTAAGACCAACATATAGCGTCCAGTTGTTAAACATTTGACTATCACTGTTCTCTTTGTATCCATAACGAAATGTGTAATGTAGCTATTTATGTAAAGGTTTATCTCGATCAAAATGAAGTACACAGGAACATCGGCTTTAAGAATAGTTTGTATACCCACTGATACACAACAGAGAGTAGACAAAGTCATGTGAATGTAATACATCAGGTTTTCTTTCATGGTTTACCATATACACAAAATTAATTCAGAATGAGAAGTGTTTTAAAGACTGTTCAGGTTAAATATTTTATGAGTCAAGCAGATATATTAAACATGTGGTATTTTAATAAAAAGCGTTAGGATAATTTGGAAAAATCTGATGTGTTACACTCACATGACTTTCTCTACTCTTGTACAAACTATTTTTGCAAACGCTTATTCTCCATATGCTTCATGTTAATCGAGATGTTAATCGTATTGCTAATTTTTTTGTAGGTGCAAGGGGAATTGGTAGACTTTAAGTGATAGTCAAATATTTTAAGAGCTGGTTGCTATGTGGAGTATTCCATTCTCTTTGCATTACCAAGGCAAAAAAAATTAATAACGAATTTGAGAAAAAGTATAAGTATTGGAAAATTTAAGGGAATAACAAGCAATATCTCGAAAATGGTTCACTCAAAAACAAAAAAATGTATGACATAAATTGTGTATTTTAACGCGATCTACATTTTTTGTGTAGTAAAATTTTGTCTATCTCTTGTAGTTTACCAGTTATGCAAAAGTCGTTCACAATGAAGAATACTTTTGGAGACATTCCCAGAAAATTCGAGATATACATTTCATTTGTCATGAAAATATCTTAAACATATGATGTTTTAATCAAAATCGTTAGAGCCATTTTTGAGAAAATTAACATGTTCGAAAAAATGTTCCATGTAAAGGGTAATCTGGGGTGGGGGATTTTCTTGAAAACCTTCGTGTCGCATCTCTGGAAGATACTGAACCTAAATACCAAGTATGGTGTTTATCCGACTGTTCGTTTCTGAGTTATGCTGTTCATAGACAGACACACACACACACACGGACATGTTTCCAAAAATGCTTTTTTTGGATTCAGGGGGTCTCAAAACATGTATTTGCGGTGAAATCTCGGTATAGAATTTTTGGGTGGAATACAATACTTCCCCTACTTACTATACTAGTAGAGAAAGTAATAAAGTGTATGCATCAAATCTCCAAACACTGAAAGAACTAAAAGAAAACATCAGGCGAGAAATTCACTCAATTTGAGATGTTGAGCTCTTGAGTGTAAATGAAAGTTTCCTGAGAAGATATCAGAAATGTGTGGACAGAGGACAACATTTCCAACATCTCTCATGTTATGTGTTTATTATCATTGTAACCGAACTATGAGAAGGTGAGGCGGTTGCGGAGACATAATTGTTTCTGCAGAGTCCGAGCTGCGTCGGCAGGCGCGCGAGCAGCCGTGCAGTGGCCACAGTGTGAAAGAAAGGCACTGTACTATGTAGTTTGACAGCCTCGCGTCTCGGATCAAAGAGAAGTTAATTGAAATAACTACTCAAATGCAACTGGAATCAATAGAGCTCAAAGTTTCCAAGCATTTATCTTCCAGTAAAAGGGTAAACTGTGGGAAAGACCTTTCACAAAAATTACCACAAACAAGATACAAACTCGGGACTACTCGAAGACAGAGGTCTATACCAATAGTAGAGAGGTGAGCTAATCGTAAATGCAGGATACACAGGATGAAGGGGAGTCAGTAAAAATCAAACTTAGATAAACCACACCCTTGGTTATCTTGGCTGATAAGCTTTAAAAAACACTAGGTTTCACAGCCAATGAAAGCAGATTGCCAATAAAATTAGCATTCTTTGTTTTAGTTGTAAAGATAAGAGTATTCAAACTTTAACATTTTTTCTCTACACCATCCTTTCTTCATTTACTTATCAATTTTAATAAAAGTATTAGTAAAATAAAACACAACTCAGAAATCAAAATGACAACAAAGCAGTAACTAATAGATTTAAATTAAGTAAACATTACAAATCAATTATTCAAAGAAGAAAATAAAATAGGGACTTCAGAAAGAAGTACCAAAAACATTAATGCTATTGTTCAATAGTTTCAGGTTTGTGTCATGCAAAGAATTTCAGATTTGGAGATGCAACAAGTAATGATTCTGAACGGAGGTCCAGTCAGTATCGAGAGCTGGGTGATAAAGTAAACCGAGCTACCACTTCATGGAAGCAATAGTTTTCTCAGAAGACATTGTAAAACTCGTGAATTACAACTGCCTTCTTTAATAGTCTACCTTTGCAGAGTGCTGCTACATTAGCAAAATGAACAGTAGAACATGTGTGACTTTCAAAGTAGCCTTGATAAAAACAGCTTGCTGAGGGCAGTAGCCTTATGCCTATCCGCTGCAGAAAAATTGATTGAATTCCTAGTTAAGTAGTTATGTCTGACCTCTCAGCCTATAAGATCCCATCTCCTCCAACAATGTCTTTCAGTTCTTGTAAAGGTGCACCCTTCCTTCACAGGAGGCCTCTGCCAATGCACATCCCTAGAACCAAAAATCCATTGGATTAAGGTCTGGGAGTAACTTTATGGCACTTTTAAAATTATGTTTGTGTAAACATTAAAAGTCAGCCAAAACTGTCATGATTTATTTAGAATGGAAGCAGAAACATTAAAAAAAGCAACAAAGACCTGGATCTGTGAGTTGGGATGGCAGAGACATTTAAAGAACTGAAAGACACAAGTCTGTTTTGTTCACAAGATCCCACAGGAGTAGAGCTCTGGGATATTTAATAGGTCATACAGCATTGTATTACTACTTTTTTTTTTACTCTAACACAAAACTATAACTGATAACTCAAATCAGAAATACCATCTCCAGGACAAAACCTTCATCCACCACCTTAATTATAAATCATGCAGTGCAAAACAATGATATGTGCCCTATATAATATATTGATCTGCAAGTGTTTTCATGCATTTAAATCAGCTTAACATAAGCACATTAGACATATTAAACTGATATATTCTGAACTTGCACTTAGTTACCATAATAGTCATCAAAGAATTTTTACATAGAAATTTTTAAGAGTTAATAATTTCTCTATGGTGTCATTAGCCTCATAAAGAGTCTGGTAAGGCACTGGATATTTTGATACACTCATACTAAGTTTCCCTTTGACAGCAAGTTAAGCTTGATGTTGGTTGTATTAACATCCCTTTCACGATGTTAGCATGCTTAAAATATTTGAGATGACACCACAGAAATAAACCAGACTGTTCATACATTTAAGCGCTGCTGTACAAAGCAAAAGCTGACACAATTGCTTATAATTAAATTTTGCCAATACGACCAAATGCAATTCAAGTGAAAAATCAACAAACATCCCGCATACATTAATTTCAAACAAACAGGCTATTCTGCTGTAGTCTGCTTTCTGTCACTTTATGCATAATACAAATGACAAAATCTCTACGAATACTACCCATGAATTCAAGAGTAAACATAACCTTAATTCACATACCATGAACTTAGACCGTTGTCCATTTCTGCAATTCCGTTGTTTGGGATCACAATCTTCTCACCCTGATGAATCCACTTAATCACTTCACCACCAAACGTACTAACCACTGTATCATTTAAGGCCACCACATCACCACTGGTTCGAAATTTGACAACTTTCTTCAAACACAAATATAAAGGCTTCTCCTTCCAGATATATTTTTCTGGAAATTTAACTGTCAAAAATGCTACGCTGTCATTCAACCACACAGCGCTAGAAGTTGATGGCTGAACCACACTGTCACTGTCATTCACACATTCACTACCCCTTGCCAGGGGGCTCGAGACAAAACGAACATCCATCCCCTTGTAAAAATGTTTGCCAACCATTTCTAACAATAAACTTCTAAAATATTCGTTGTTTGCATCAGTAACGATTGACATGTTCAATAACGACAATGAATGTATAAAAGGGTACATTTCTGTCTGTGCCTTTACTTTCCTTGAGTACAAAACCGTAAAAATACACACCACACCAACAACCCACTTCACCTGCATCGCCATGATCTTTTCTACTGCACTAAGGACATCTACCGATGTTGGTTTATATTGGCATGACGGCTACCAATCAGCACGCAGATTGTAGGTGTATGTATGCAGCGGACTTCAGTCTGGTTCTGCATAAAGAAATTCTGCATAGAAGGAAGTCACCTTACTTTCTAAAAGCATGAATGTAAAAATGTTGATAAAATTACTAAATAAAAGAGCTGAATTCTCAAATATAATCAGAAGCCCCGAATAAACGTTTATAGGTCTCTATGGCAAAAGGAACAAGGTTAGACTGTAGTCATCGTGTCGCACAAATGCTACTGCAAATACTGTTAGCCGCGGTGACACCAAATTAGTTGGTAGAGGGGGGGGGGGCACAACTCTCAAATCCTACCAAAAAACAAAGAGTTGAAACCATAGGAATTAAAACTAATACAAGAAAAAACTGTCAGTATAGAAACATTAACTAGGACATCATTTAATAATAGCAATTTAATTAACACATCTTAAAATTTAATTCTGTATTTGTTTCGTTCATGAGATCCCACAACGAACATGTCCTTAGCAAACAACCTTCACCAATATTACTACACTTCTTTTTCATTTTACTTTCTCTACCACTGCTTAGTAGGCAGAGAAGGTATTGTATTCCATTCAAAATTCGATATCGAGATTTCACCGGAAATGCATGTTTTGAGACCCCCTGAAACCAAAAAAAGCATTTTAGGAAAAGTTGTGTGTTGTGTTGTGAACAGCATAATTCAAAAAGGAAAAGTCAAATAGATACCAAATTTGATATTTAAGTTCAGTACCTTCCAAAGATGCGACACAGATTTTCAAGAAAATCCCCACCCCAAATTACCCTTTACTTGAAACTTTTTTCGAAATTTTTTATTTTTGCAAAAATAGCTGTAACGACTTTGATTAAAATATAACATATCAAAAATATTAAGAAATAAAATGTATATCTTGAATTTTCTGGGAATAGCCTTTATTCAGAAGCAATTTTGTATTATCTTGTATAACTGCTTAACATTAAGTGATAGAAGAAAACATACTACACACAAAATGTAGATCTCTTTAAAACACACAATTTATTTCAAATAAGTTTTTTTGTGGCATCAGCCATTTCTGAGATATCCATTATTAATGGTTCAAATTGTTCAATACTTAGCCATTCTAAGTCTTGCCACTTTTCAGTTGTTTATCGCAATATCATGGAAAGAGCAGGGTCATATTTAGAGGGGGGGTTTCTAGGGTTCAACCCCCCTCCCAAAACTTCTGACAGTTTTATTTATTTAAATTCATAGCAAATCAATATGGGAAAATGTCGTTAGAAACAGTAGGTCTATTGCTAGTAACACATTTACAAGAAAAAGGGAAACTTAATATCATTGCCTTACATAGGTAAGGTGACTATACATTCCGGTTTTCGAAGCAGTCTCCATGTTTTGTGCTATAAGGTGGAATATCCTCATTCTGGTGAGTTTTTCTGTCTATATGTCTCCAAGCAATTTTCTTATCCATGTAACGTCTATATACTATGGAGTAGGTACATGGTAACAGTGTGGGGTACTGTTAAGTTTAGATCTACTTGTGGAAAACCCTCCCCAAAATTTTTTCCTGGGTATGGGCATGGGAAGGAGTATGGAATTTTAAGGCCAACATAGTGTCCAGTTCTTAAACATGACTATTGCTGTTCACTTTGAATCTAGAACGAAATGTGTAATGCAACTATTTCTAGGAGGGTTTATCTCAATTAAAATGAAGTAGATAGGAAAATAAGCTTTTGTAAGAATAATTTGTATATCCACTAATAAGCAATAGAGGATAGAGAAAGTGAAGTGAATGTAAAACATCAGAAATTTTTTTCTCACAGAAATGCCATCACAAAACATTAAAATCAGAAATACATCCAGAACAGAAAACATTTTAATAAGCACTGAACATGTAGTGCAAAGCAATGATAACAGGTTTGCAGGACATATGCAGAGTGAATTTAGAGGGGTGATGGGGAAGTTAGAGGGGTAATGGTGACTGAAACAGGAATAGATGAAACATATGTCAATCATACGTTCATTCTGTGGTCAAGTTTAAGGATTTATTCATGTGAGGGGTATATTAACTGGATCACTGAACAGGGTGTATTGTCTAAATGAAGGATGGATCAGCACGACCAACAAACAACTTTTTAAGTACCTATTTATATGACCAAAAAGCAAACAGGAATACATAGAGACTAAATTCTCCAGTCAGGAGTGTTAACTGCTAGACTACAGGGACACACTACAATTATATCTTATCATGTAATCATCTTATACTATCCGTGATTGACTGCGTGCTATAGTAAAATGAACAGAGCAAGCCATTTAACCAATGTTTCCGCCAATGCATGGAATGATAGTTTTCCAAAGGAACAAATTAAATTCCCTGTCATTCCCCTTTATTTGCCATTGCTTCAATGCATATACTATTTTTATTTACTTTTTTACTAACAGGTACAATGTGGCTTGAGCCCCTGCTTATGCCCCTTCTGGCTTATATAGATAATGCAGGTTCGTTTCATGTATATCATTCAATTAAAATGCGCATGGGGCAATATGCAAGTTTTTGAAGGACGTGGCGCCAGAGCTCTCTTTACCTCCAGAGCCAGTTCTCACCAGTTGGGGAACCTCTATCTCTGCAGCTATATATTATTACAGTAACAATTTGGACAAGTAATGTGAGGTATTTGATGCTCTATCAGAAGACGAAGCTGCTTCAGTTTGCAAGATAAAGAAGTCGTAAAATAAAGAACTCAGCAACAATTTGGCATTTGTAGCAGCACATTAGTGTGCTACTGTAAGCAATCTTGAAGTTGGAGAAAAAGGGTGATATGGTAGTGTCATCCATGGCGATCTTTGAAGATGCAATAAATCAACTGCTGCAAGTACCAGGAGGGAAAGGAAAAAGTATTAGTGAAAAATGTAAACATGCTATGAATGCTAATGCGGAACCTAGAACAACTTAAGAACATATTTTGTGATGTCCTGAAAGGTAAAAGTTCTGTTGTAACTGATATGAGTCCTTCCGAAATAGCTTGAGCATATTTAAATATGCTCCAGTCACTTCAGTGAAAGTAGAATGTTCTTTTTCCATGATGAAAAACATTCTCTCTGACAGGTGGCTACGACACTTGACACCTTGAAAAAGATATTGTTGTTATTAATCAAGTAAAGTAAGAGCAAATACTTTATGTGATAAATACATTATTAAGTATCTTATAAAGCTATTCTCATTAATAAAGAGTGGGATTACTCTCTGTTTTCATTTATGATAATTGTCAGTTTTTATTATATTACAGCTATGAGTATTTGGGAACAGTGATAAACCAAATGGGTAAAATACAAGAAGAAATAAGAAAGCGTGTAGAGAAAGATACTAAAGCGTATTATACACTAAGTAAATGTGTTTTTGGGAAAGAAGAAGTAGATAACAGGACAAAAATTTAAGTATATAAAACAGTTATAGAACCTATACTTATCTATGGAAGTGAAAGCTGGATAATAACAAAAAGTGAATTAAGCATGGTGAATGCAACGCAAATGAAATGCTTAAGAAGAATAGTCAGAAAGACACGACAAGAGAGAATAAGGAATGAAAGGATAAGAGATGAACTCAAAGTGCCATCGGTAAATACGAGGATAGAAGAAAGACAATTTACCTGGTATGGACATGTGAAAAGAATGGACGCAGACCGGAAAGTACGCCAATTTTTAGAAGCAAGACCATTAGGAAGGAATCCGAAAGGAAGACCAAGGATAACCTGGGAAGAAGTGATTAAAAGAGCGGTGGCTAAAAGAGGAAAGACTTGGGATCAGTTTAATATACTGGTAAAGGATAGGATGGAGTTTAAAAAAATGGATCTGAGGCAAACCCCTGACACCTCGATAGTGGTAGAACAGGGAAGTTGAAGAAGAAGTCAATTTTAATTATATTACTGCTATTTTCGGTATATAAAGTGCCTTTTTGCCTGCCTATTTTAACCAAAATAAATGCCAGAACTTCTGCGCTCTACTTATGATAAATATTTGCAGAAATGGTTTCTAAATAATTAATACCAGAAATACATATTTTGTCCACCTAGTTGGCAAAAGCAAGTCAACGCAATTGCACTATAATTATTACAAAACTTTGTATGAGTGTCAGAGACAAGAAGTAAATCTAAAAGTTGGTCTACAACCCTACTTACCTCCACTACTGCATCGGCACTCCAGAATGTGCTAAAATGTTACCACATGGCAAAGCAACCAGGCATAAGAACAATGAAAACATTACTCCCAGGTTACTGATAAGAAAATGTAAATATATACCAGTGCTGAACCCCAAGGTCAATATGCTTTACCATTATAGGATAATTGTGGTAAAACGTTCATAATGCACCTATATTTTAGCTGAAAACCAATCTTTTAATTTAAATATGAAACACAGTTTTTCCTTAAAGTAGATAAAAGTATTATGTCAAGTTAGTAGGGGTTATTAGTGCAGAGTAGAATGGTATCCTTGCACCTCCCGCTCAAAGTTATGCTTATAGTTATAATGTCTCAAGCTGAAAACTACAAATAATCAGATTAAGCACCTATCTTGCTTTTCCTGGAAGTTACGCTTGTAATATATACATTTTCCATTTAATTCTGATAATGCGGAAGTAAAGTATGTAGTTGTAATAAGGTTCAAGCTTTAAAATACAAGTTATAGAGAGAGCCAAAAACTACGAACCGGCTGCGCTGTGTTTTTCCTGTCCGCGTCCTTGGCGCTCGCCATCTGCTGCTCTCATAGAAGGTGCGGATGAAACCATACAAAATTTTTAAAACTACTTTTAAAGGCTTTACTTACCAACTTTATGAAAGGAGATGCTGAAACTAGCCATCGTCATTGTCCATACATTTTTGGCACCTCTTTAGGAAACTATCCATCACTCGCCTAGTTCATGTTGAGATATTTTGTTTTAATTATTCCAGGATGCATGGGTTTCTCTTGTACACTTTATGTTTTATGTTACTCCAGAGATAGAAATCACAGGAGGTTAGGTCAGGGGACCAAGGGGGGCCACAAATCTCTACTAATAATTCTGTCCTCAAACACACTTTCAATTGTTCTCATCAAAATATTGCCCATATGAGCTGTTGCAGAGTCTTATTGAAAAAAGGCAAAATCACGTAGTATGGGTGTCAACTGTTGACGCGAAAAAACTGGCCCTATAACTCTTTCCCTACTCATGGCGCACCACCTACCAATTTTTTTGTCATGAAGAGGTACTTCATGAACAATATTAGGTTTGTCAGAGCTCCAATAACAATTATTTTGTGTACACACATTTCCATGAAGGTGGAACCAAGCCTCGTCCGTGAAAAATATTAAATTTGGGTCTATTTCGCCATTGTGTACACTATTGAGACTCCACTCACAAAATGTGTGCCTAATTACAGGATCACCTCATTGAAGAGCATGTGCTACAGTTATTTTATATGGTTTTAACTTCAGCAATTTGGTAACTCTTCACGCAGAGCCATAAGAAATGCCTGTCTGTTGTGAAAGATGCCTAAGTGATTTTTGGGGGGGAGCTCTCCAAACGATGACTGATGCTGTCTAATGTTTCTTCGATAAGAACCGTACCCTGTCTTTTAGATTTCTTAGCCTGAACACTTCCTGTGGCCTGAAATTTATTGTAAAGTTCATGGATTGTTCTACGGTCTAAAACTTTAACAGCTGGAAATCTTTCTGCAAATCGTACTTTCACTTGGCGAGCTGACTGAGTTAACACATACGAATGATAAAGTAGAAAATGCTGTGAAGTAGAAAACATATACTGAGCCATAAAATACATTGTGACTAAGTACAGGACAAAATAATAAATAAATCGTAATAACTGAACAACATCGCAGTCAACTCAATACTGCACTTCACACTGCAGAGCAAAATGACGTCAACAGCATGAACTTGTTTATAGCAGCAGTGCGTTATCATGTTTCCACACGCCCAGTGGAAAAACACTGCGCAGCTGCTTCGTAGTTCATTGGTCCTTCCATTAGATATCAATCTGAATCTTCCATTAACACTTTTGTCTCTTTAAAAGTAATGTTATAGCAATGAAATCAAATGTATTCGGGTTGTATAGTAGGGTAGTACATATATTGTCTCATAGGAAGCAGTTGTACTTGGCTTTGCTTTCCTTCCATGTATAGGAACATGCTCACATCAAATGTCCCATTGCCTGGCACATGTTACATGTAATTTAAATATCTTGCACCACAAATGTCACTACCCATTACTGTGACAAACTACATCTTGCTGTACACTAAATTCTGACATTCTACTTCCTAAGCAATGTGGGTTTTTGTCTTTATTTTTGTATAATGGGCACAATTCTTTTATAACCTTTAAACCCCATAATTACCTTGTTCCTGCACTTGTCCTTTATGACAGCAAAACTATAAAACATGGATGAGATATAAGCTTTTGTTCATGTTCATTAAAACTGTTGAAAATAAATGAAAATGGTACTCAGATAATTTGATTAACATTACATCTTCTGCCACCAGCGAAAAGGAGAAAACTTATTTCAGTTACATCCAAGGATTTGTTGATAACCTGAATAAAACTTACTCTTCAAATCAGTGGCGGCTGCTATATAAAGCAAGTGAACGCCCTAAGTTTTGACACCTTGCATATTTATTGGTTATTTTTTCCTTTGAAAGCTATTGAATGTAATGTATATGTGGTAATTAAAAATCTACAGCACTACTCCTATAAACTCTATGAACTGTGGTAAAAGAGTTGGTAGCACATCTTGAGTTGTGCACGTTTTAAGGAGCTTTTGTGCATGCACAACTGGTATGAGTAATTACTTTATGGATCAAATACATATGGATTGTGTATGCCTTCAAGTGTGCACAGCAATGTTTCCATACTATCACTACAATTTTAAGTTAATGCCACTAGCACTGCAGCAGAAGTAGGCAATGTGCACGACCGCAGAAACTTTTCATAGTTATTCCAGACCATCCATACTCTCAACTACAATTCAATTTACACATTACTGTTCTTGTCCTGACACGGTGTACTTAATTATGTACACAACAAACATCCACAAAACATTCTTTTCTTTTGTCAGACAACTTATGTATTATTAGGGAGGTTAGCTGCAGGGCAAATCAACGACAGCTAACAACCAGCTTCAGTTCGAAATAAAGATTATTATTATTATTATTTATTACCATTGTTGTTGTTATTGTGAGTAGTTGTATCAATTTGCACATAATCATAACTATTATGCAACAGATGCTATTTCACACTTTCAGGGCCATCTGACTCTAAAATTTTGTGAATACCCAAAATGTATACTGATGAGCCACTATTGCTTCAAACACTCCCACAGAGACAGAGAAATCTGCAAATTTTAGAGACTATACATTCTAGCAGTGTGCTGTGGCACCATCTTACTGGAAGCATTTTTGCTGCTCCCTACTACACTCTAAAGACAACATTCACACAGAAGTTGATGCTATTTCAGTTGAAATGTTACAAAAGTTGTTTGATTATATGTACAACAGGCTGGGAGGTTGTCATTACAGAAATGGTGGCCATTTTTGAGATATAGTTTTCAAGAAATGAAATCCTTTCCTCTGTTGCTAAAAGTGGTATATTATTGGTACTAATCTCATATTTATTAATTTACAAAAATAATATAATTAGTGTTTACTACACAATAAAAATTTGGTTTCAGTGACTCACCCTATAATTGAGAAAAAAGTACAGAAAAAAGGTAATCAGTAAAACTACAATTTCACAAAATTCCAGTCTGTGGGTTAAGGTTGAACAATGAAAACATCACAGGTATATATAACACTAAATTTATTTACTCTACAATATACATGAACACTCAGCAGTTTAAGTTCCAGTATGTAAACATGCTATTTCCAGCAGAAGGCCAGTCCTGACTCATTGCCTTGCTGTTACTTCTTGGCGACCCAAGTGCCCAACTGTTCATTGTCAGTCTTTACCACTGCTGGTGTCTGGGAGATGCTGCCCTCTGAAGACATACACATTCTTGGAAACTGTACCAAGGGTTGTAGCTACAGCTTCCAAGGAGTAGCGAGATAGCCTGCTGTTCCGTCTGTTGGTTGAGCTGCCATAAGTCTTTATGAAGACTTTGGAATTTTTTTTAACCAAATTCCTTAACCTTTTCAGTGACACATGTTTCTTCTGCTCCATTGCTGACTATGCCTACAAACTCACAAAGTCATAGTACAGACATTTATTTAACTCTCAGCCAGTAACCACAATAATAAACAAGTGGACGTTGTATCCAGGGCTCCAAAAATTGTGGTTAAAGATGAAAATGCTTAGAGGAAGGTGAATATAACAGAATGATTGACAGCTTTAATGTCATTGACTTTTGTATTAAGTACCATGACATTTTGATTGGCTGCCCTGGTTGTGCCTTACAGGTGTTGGAGCTCAAATGTTCCTGAACCCTTGATGCATTTGATTACTAAAATGTAATGATTACAATTTTATTTCAAAAAGTAAATTAGAATTAAAAATTACATTTTGTAAAAATGTACTCAGCCAGAGCCAGAGTTTACATTAACATATTGTGATGGTTATAGTTTTAAAAGAATGTGATAAATATAATTTTATACAGTTTGAGATATTCAGGATAAAACTTAAGTAAATCCATGAAATTGGCTTTAGAATTCTTGCACTGTGATGTAAAGGTCACTTAGCCCAAACAAGCACTTTTGCCAGGGATGACATCAAGAGGGTTATAGGTCGTGGGTAGCTGGAAGGATGGTCACATATTAGTAGACATGTAATTCTGCTTCCAAGAGAGACTTTGTTACTCGGGAGACAGAGGAAGTCCAGCATTCCTCTTCGTCGTGCCTAGGACCTACGTCGAAGTTAGCACAAAATAAATTCAAAGGGCTGACTGACACAGATTCCTGTAGGCAAATGATTGACCAAACACGAGCCATCAAAAGACTGTAAGTTTAAATACCAGAGGAGTTTGCTTGCTAGTGCCTTAGCTAGCCCCTACCATATGACCATGTCGGCATGAGTTGCACAATCCATCCACGTGTCGCACATGGGGTGATCATACCACCAAACCCCTGCTTACACAAGCATCTGGGAACTGACTTGCAAGAATTCTAAAGCCAATTTCACAGTTTTACTTAAACAAATTTTGTCCTGAAATCTTGCGCTGTATAAAACTATATTTATCACATTTTTTTAAAAGTATAACCATCACAATATTTATATAGAAGAAAGAGTGAGCTGACTCAAGATACTCTTTGCTCCACTTACTACATATTACATGCAGGACATGTTTCGTGAGGCATTCCCACATCTTCCGCTGCTAAGCATCGACTGACTTCGGAGTAGGATTCCGGTTCTCTGGTGCCATCTGTTGACCGATTGATGAACTTAGTGATGAGATCTCTTTCCGGTGGTATTTCAAAGTTCATTAGTTGCTCTTGGAACTTATTGATGTATATTTTCTCCCACAAGCTTAATTCTAGCGGTTTCTTGACGTACTTTAGTAATTTTGCTTCCTTATCTACTGTGTGGTTCTCTTTCCAAAAATGGTTCGCTACAGCAGACCTTTCCAACTGTTTATATCTGATGTTGCAGTAGTGTTCCAATGTTCCTCTTGGTCTTCCCTATGTATATTTTGTCACAATCTTTGCAGTTTATCTGATATATACCTTGTTTCTTTTCATGTGGAATACTATTACTAGTGCTAGATTTTAACATCTTTCCTAAGCTGAATTTATTGTATGGTGCCAGGGTTATCTTGTATTTCTTGAAAGTCTTCTGGAATTTGTGGAAGGCCCAAGGGTGGAAAGCAATTCTCTTGTATCTCCAATTTTCCTCAATTGGTGCAAGAGTTGTAACCTGTCTGATTTGTTTTTCTCTGGTGAGCTCGTTGATTTTTCTGTCTATCATGTGGTTGTCGAATCCATTGGGTTTTACTGTTGTTACAATGTGTTCATATTCATTCTTGTATTCTATTTCTTTAAGAGGGGTGTTTATTAATCAGTGAATTAAACTGCTGCATATTGCATGTTGGTGTGGTCTGGGGTTAAAACCTTGAGCTTTTATGTAGTTGTTTGTATGCATGTTTTTCCTATGTATTCCATATTCTATCTTTTCCCCATTGTGGATTATTTTCAGATCTAAAAATGATAAAGTGTTTCGGTCCTCTATTTCAGGTGTGAATTTTACTGTTGTGTCCTGTAGGTTAAGCAACTTTAGTGCGTCTTCTATCTGCTTCTTGTTCACAATGGCAAAAATGTTGTCTACGACAAAATATACATAGGGAAGACCAAGAGGAACATTGGAACTAGGCTAAAGGAACACTACTGCAACATCAGATATAAACAGTTAGAAAGGTCTGCTGTAGCGAACCATTTTTGAAAAGAGAACCACACAGTAGATAAGGAAGAAAAATTACTAAAGTACATCAAGAAACTGCTAGAATTAAGCCTATGGGAGAAAATATACATCAAAAAGTTCCAAGAGCAACTGATGAACTTTGAAATACCGCTGGGAAGAGATCTCATCACTAAGTTCATCAATCGGTCAACAGATGGCACCAGAGAACCAGAATCCTACTCCGAAGTCAGTCGATGCTTAGCAGCGGAAGATGTAGGGAATGCCTCACGAAACATGTCCTGCATGCAATATGTAGTAAGTGGAGCAAAGAGTATCTTGAGTTGACTCACTCTTTCTTCTATATATTTGAATGCTTCACTGTGTGTAAGTTCCAAGTTTTCAAGAAAATCACAATATTTATCGTTCAGCTTTTTGATGATACCCAACAACATGAGGAAAGAGGAAAGTCTCAAATTGAACTTTAGGCTTTGGCAAGAACTTGTTCCTTCCAGACATTTCACCTCCTGCCTCTTGAAGAATCTAAAAGGATGAGCCTATAAAAGTTCTGCAAGATCTCACAGCAAGCACTCATGTGTTTGAAGATGTCCATCAATGTGCTGGAGAGAAGTTTTAAAATGAAAACCAATGTACCAAGGCATCAAAGCCTGGAAGATGAATATAATATATTTTAAAAATAATTAAACAGTAAGTTTTTACAGTAATTCAATTACTTTTAGTAATTACTTCCTATGTCTGAATATATTAAATCCTTTGTGAATTTGGTGATGTGTCCCATTGCCTACTTCACCTGAAATATTGCTTCAGAAAACAACAGATGCCACATGGTCATATTCCAAAAGAATGTTTAGAACTTCTGGAATCCATTTCAGGAGATGCTAGCCGGATTGGAAAAATGGGACATGAACTAATGTGGATGGAATTGGGGGAGGGATATGGTTAGGGAGATACAATTTAATAGATGTTTTTTGAAAGATGATTAGATGGAAATTTAAGAATGTAGAAAGACAAATAATTTAGTGCAAGCGAAAAAAGTTCTGTACTGATATACTGAGAAAGGAAACTGTATGAGAGAAGATTATATTGACAGATGTAGCAAGAAAGAGAGGAAAGGATTAGGAATTTGGAGACTAAAAGGAATTAGAAGAAACCTGGAGTAGAATATAGACTATTGATCAAAAATATCCAGACACCCCACAAACATACGTTTTTCATCTTGGGTGCATTGTGCTGCCACCTACTGCCTGGTCTCGTTATCCGACCTCAGTAGTCATTAGACATCGTGAAACACCAGAATGGGACGCTCCGTGTAACTCACGGACTTCGAACGTGGTCAGGTGATTGGGTGTCACTTGTGTCAGAAGCCTGTACGCGAGATTTCCATACTCCTAAACATCCCTAGGTCCACTGTTTCTAATGTGATAGTGAAGTGGAAATGTGAAGAGACATGTACAGCACAAAAGCGTACAGGCCGACCTCGTCTGTTGACTGACAGAGACCGCCGGCATTTGAAGAGGGTTGTAAAGAGTAATAGGCAGACATCTATCCAGACCATCACACAGGAATTCCAAACTGCATCAGGATCCACTCCAAGTACTATGACAGTTAGGCGTGAGGTGAGAAATCTTGGGTTCCATGGTCGAGCAGCTGCTCATAAGCCACACATCACGCAGGAAAATGCCAAACGATGCCTCGCTTGGTGTAAGGAGCGTCAACATTACACGATTGAACAGTGGCAAAACGTTGTGTGCAGTGACGAATCACGGTACACAATGTGGCGATCTGATGGCAGGGTGTGGGTATGGCGAATGCCTGGTGAACGTCATCTGCCAGCGTATATAGTGCCATCAGTGAAATTCGGAGGTGGTGGTGTTATGGTATGGTCGTGTTTTTTCTGGAGGGGGCTTGCACCCCTTGTTGTTTTGCATGGCAAGATCACAGCGCAGACCTACATTGATATTTTAAGCACCTTCTTGCTTCCCACTGTTGAAGAGCAATTCGGGGATGGCGATTGCATCTTTCAACACGATCGAGCACCTGTTCATACTGCACGGGCTGTGGCGGAGTGGTTACACGACAATAACATCTCTGTAATGGACTGGCCTGCACAGAGTCCTGACTTGAATCCTATAGAACACCTTTGGGATGTTTTGGAACACCGACTTCGTACCAGACCTCACCGACCTACATCGATACCTCTATTCAGTTCCGCACTCCGTGAAGAATGGGCTACCATTCCCCAAGAAACCTTCCAGCACCTGATTGAAAGTATGCCTGCGAGAGTGAACGCTGTCATCAAGGCTAAGGGTGGGCCAACACATATTGACTTCCAGCATTACCGATGGAGGGTGCCACGAACTTGTACATGATTTTCAGCCAGGTGTCCGGATACTTTTAATCACGTAGTGTATGTCCATTATAAAGGTGCAATTAAAATGCTGTTCACATTCTTGTCTAGAAACAGAAAGATTTGAGAAAGAAATTGAGATAGTCAAAAATATAATTTTTGGAGATCAATTTAAAATAAGGAGTTTAGGAAAATATTTGTGTTGAGTTAAAAATAAATATGCACTACAGTTAATGCACAAATGAATATTGGTTTTCTGGGTGTAGAGTTATGGCAGCACTTCTCTGAAGTAATAACAGGTGTTATAAGATGGGGCAGTTTGCTTAACACTACTATTATGCTTTTAATGTAATTACAAATAGAATTAATTAAAATACATCTGAAAACAAAAACTCATTCATTATCCAACAGAAATTTTGTTCTCTGAATTCAAGGTACCAAAAATATGTTTCCAGGTACATTGAATTTTTAGCAAAGCTTAGTGTATAAAAATTTCACTCAGTTACTAATCATTTTATCACCTCACTGTCTCACTTACCTATTTATATTATAATTACTTCATCTGGATAGTGGACAGAGCAAAGAGTGATGCATAAAACTAGAGAAACAGAACAGGAATAGAGGATTAATTATGGTTATAAAAATTCATCATTGAGATTCAGAGCAGGTTCTTTATTGCATCATTCAAATACACATAAATTTAGCTATGACACATTGAGGAAAGATAGCTCTTCTTTTCAGCTTTGCAGGTATAGTACAAATATTATGAATGAGAAAAGTGCCATTTTGTTTTATAAAGTTGCTGCAATAAGGGTATTGTAATATCGAGTATGTAACGCATATTTTAACCATACACAAAAGTTACATGTTTTGGGTGAACAAATCTACATACAAGCTAATCAGTCTTTATACAAACACACCTAAAGAACGTGGTGTGGCAAGTCTGGGAGCATATTATTGGCACAAATTCCTACCAAAAGACGAATTTTCAAATTGATCTGCAATGCACTGCTTTGAAGTGGTGAGAAACGTCAAATGCATGCTAGCCTATCATCTTATAAACGTTGACAGAGTTAATACTACTTCTATAACTTACATTACTGAGATAGAGCAAAATTCATCTCACACATAGAAATGCATATTAACTGGGACTGTTCAAATGGATGGTTTCTATCTATATTTATTTTCCCTTTCTTTTTAAATTATTACTAAAACTAATGACATTCCGAGGTACAAACAATGGACTCAAAGTTCAAAATTATTGTATTTTTTCCTTCCAAATCATAAAGTTATCTCCAAAGTGCCCACTTTGCAGAAATTATAAAAATAAATGTGTTGACTCTACAAAGTACATGTAAGGCAATTATTTAATTTTACCACATACTATGCTAACTAATTTTCTTCTATGTTTTTTTCTTTCTACAGTAAATGCTATGTGCACAGCTGAGTAACACCTACTGAAGAAATGAAAAAAAACTTAACTTCTTGGTTCTGAAAAGCTTTTATGAAGGAGATTAAATTCTCTAGTCAAATAAAGGAACTCTATGCTTTATTATAACGGAAAACAAAGGGGAAAGAAACAAAACATTTATTTTCCACTACACTGTTTTAGTTTCTAATGAAATGAGGTGTATATATACTGAATGTTCCCCCATTATAACATCATTGAAGAGCACACAAGGAGAAAGGTTTTTACGAGGGCAGTCCAGAAAGTCCCAGACGTTTTGGTCTATCGTGGCTATGAGTAGGGCTAGAGCCACCATCTTGGTGTCAGAACGTTCCTACATTCAGTACGCATCCAGCTGTGGTAGCGTGAGGACTGTGCCTTCCTTACTGTGCTCTCTGTGAGTTGTTAAAATGTGCGCTGCAATAGAAAATCCCGCCACTTGTGAAGTGCGATTGGCTAAAAAGAACAAACCAATTGAAATTTATCGTCAACTCTGTGATGTTTATGGGCAGGGAATAATAAGTGAAAGCCGAGTCAGGCAATGGTGCATTGATTTTAAAAATGGCCGTACCAATGTTCTCGATGAGGATCGCAGTGGTAGGCCTAGCCTTATGACTGATGAACTGTCAATGCAAATCAATGACAAAATTCGTGAGAATCGTCGTTTCACAATTACAGAACTTTTGGAACATTTTCCCCAAATTTCACGGAGTTTGGTGCATCAAATTGATGCTTTGATACTGACGCTGAACTGCATGCCAGTGCAAACCAGTGGTTGAAGTCGCAAGTAGCAGATTTCTACAGAGAGGGTATTGAAAAACTTGTGCCACGGTATGATAAAGACCTCAATTTGAATGGCGATTATGTAGAAAAATAGCTTAAGAGTGTACGTTTCAAATGTAGATAATAAACATTGATATTTACATTTTGTTAATTGTTTATTTAAAAACGTCTGGGACTTTCTGGATTACCCTCGTACATGCCAAAAGTAACATATCAAGAACGAGGAGAAAACAAAAAATTCTGAGGTGTTGCATTCACATAATTTTCTCTACTCACTCTTCTAACAAAATCTTACTTTTTTATCTACTTTATGTTACTCGAGATAAACTTTCATTACACATTTTGTTGTAGATATAAGAAGAATACAGTAGACTAAAGCAATTGTAATATTTTTAAAAAGTGGATCACCTAGTGATAGCTTTGAAATTCCAAGCTCTTTGGATTACCATGAGGAAAACCAAATAGCAATTTAAGTATATAAAAGTTCAAACCAATAACAAATAATATCTCAGAAATGGTTAATGCTACAATAAATTTTATTTGACATAAATTGTATGCTTTAACAAGATCTATATTTTTTTGTGTAGTAAGATTTGGTTTATCACTTATGGTTTACCAATTATACAAAAGTTATTCAGAATGAGATGGGACTATTCCCAGAAAATTCAAAATATACATTCCATTTGTCATGCAAATACAGTGTTTTAATCAAAATCATTTGGGCCATTTTGAGAAAATAAAATAATAACGAAAATATTTCCATGTAAAGGATAGTTTGGAGTGAGGATTTTCTTGAAAGTCTGTGTTGTTCCTAGCAAGATGCAAAACTTGAATACCAAGTTTGATATTTGACCGACTTTTTATTTTTAAGTTATACTGTTTTCGGATGGACGTTCAGACAAAAACAAATTTGCTTGTTAGCCATGCTGTCAATTGCCAGGATCATATCAGCACCATCAGTACCAGAATTTCGTCCCACATGATTTATTTTGTATGCTAGTAAATCTACTGATTATAGGCTGTCATTTTTAAGAGTGCTTAAAAGTCACAGACACTCACTCACATCTTTTTCTAAAAAATACTTCTTTTGGATTCAGGGAGCCTAAAAACGTGTATTTGTGGTGAAATCTCTGTATAAAACGTTTGGGTGGAATGCAATACTTTCCCTACTACAGATAAGTAGTAGAGGGTGTACAAAAAAAAGATTCATAGAATTGTGTAAACCAAATTTCAATTGTCCATTTGTGTGGAGGTGTCAAGAGGTCCAAAATTCAAGCCTCGGTTAGGGCAAGTTATATAGATAAGATTTTATCCAAGATTTTCTCTTGTCCTCAGAAGACCAAAGTTGGATAAATCTAAGCTACTTGGACCCTGAGCTCATTTGAGTATCATTTCGCCCGTTTCAATCATTCATTATCTGACATGACAACCCTATGAAAAGACATATTCCATGAACACTAAAATGATCATAAGATCTTTTTTCTGCACTGATTCTGTGGCAAGAAGCTACGGGAAATAATACATTTTCAATTGGTTATTAAGAGGTTTAGTGTATATTTACACCAATATAACTTATAGATAACTGTTCAAAAAAACTGTTTTACTGAAAAACAGAAATACAAGTTTATTTATTATTACACAAATACCTGTTTATTTCTTTAAAAAAATCTGATGTGTTACGCTCACAAGACATTCTCTACTCTTGTATAAACGCTTATTCTCCATGTGCTTCATGTTAATCGAGATGTTAATCCTATTGCTAATTTTCTTGTAGATGCAAGGGGAATATGGTAGCCTTTAAGCGACAGTCAAATGTTTTAAGACCTGGTTGCTATGTTTGTATTCCATTCTCTTTGCATGTCCAATACGTAAAAAGAATGAATAACAAATTCCCATTTGAGAAAAAGTATTGGAAAATTTAAGGGAATAAGAAGCAATATCTCGAAAATGGTTCACTCAACAACAAAAAAATGTATACAACATAAATTGTGTATTTTAATGCGATCTACATTTTTTGTGTAGTAAAATTTTGTCTATCTCTTATGGTTTACCAGTTATGCAAAAGTCGTTCAGAATGAAGAATACTTTTGGAGACATTCCCAGAAAATTTGAGATATACATTTCATTTGTCATGAGAATATGATATTTTAATCAAAATCAGTTAGAGCCATTTTTGAGAAAATTAAAATTTGTGAAAAATATTCCATGTAAAGGGTAATCTGGGGTGGGGGGATTTTCTTGAAAACCTTCGTGTCACATCTCTGGAAGATACTGAACCTAAATACCAAGTTTGGTGTTTATCCAACTGTTCGTTTCTGAGTTATGCTGTTCACAGACACACACATGGACATGTTTCCAAAAATGCTTTTTTTGGATTCAGGGGGTCTCAAAACATGTATTTCCGGTGAAATCTCGGTATCGAATTTTTGGGTGGAATACAATACTTCCCCTACTTACTATACGTAATAGAGAAAGTAATAAATGGCTTCCATCATTTGCAATGCATTACTGAAGATGTTCATGGAAGCACATTACGTTCTGAATCATTTCTTGAGGAATGGCCTTAATCTCTTCCCAGATTGCGGCTTTATTACTCAGACACAAAATCACAGCTCACTCATGAAAAGGCCCAGAGTAGCCCAAAGGTCGTCATCTGGTGTGCTATTAGACAGTCCATTGGAATTGTTGGGCCATATCTTTTTTAAGATGACAGCTGGTCAGTGACTGTCATTTCTGAGTGGTATGCGGCCGTGATCAAGAATCTCATCATTCCACAGCTGCAGGGACATTGCCATCTAAACATGATATGGTTTCAGCAAGATGGGGCTACAGCTCATACAGCATGTATTTCAATGACTACACTGAAGCGCCAATTACCTTCATGATTTGGTAATATCCCATGGCTGGTAAGATCATCCAATCTTTCAGCCTGTGATTTTTTTCTGTGGGGTCCTCAAGAACAAAAGTTTTTTCATGGCAACTCCCTAATACTGATGAGTTCTGGTGAAAAAGTGAGGCTAGAATCAAAATCTTAATTTGTGCATTAATAAACTTGGCTTGTATTTTTCAGTGTTGGCAATTTATTGGTGTAAATATATGCTAAACCTCTTAATAACCAATTGAAAATGTACTATTTCCTATGGGCCACCCTGTATAAGTGGAAGCGTTTCTAGCTTGCTGAATCTGCTCTTTTCTCAGTGTGTCGTCTTCCTTCCAAACTTAAAAACTTTTCTTTCACAACCAAACCACTTGTTTACTCAGTTTCCATATAGGATACTATTCTCAATTGTAATTTAATTGCTTGTATGCGTTTGTCTCATGAGCAAGGTTGAACTGGTGCTTGTATCTTCTCTTTTAGATTTAGTTCAGCGAGCTGTATTTTGTGCCATCTGTTGTTTTTTTTAAATCAAGTATATTGATTTATCAATATCATTTTGGACTCCTGTCTAACACCACTGCATACGGCTTAAATCACTTTTCATGCATGAAATGAAAATTAAATTTTTCGACACTTGTAACCTTTTCCCTGTCTGCTCTTCAATTACTACAGAAATACAAATGAAATAATTTACTGGAAAATATGCAAAAACAATGAATCTTTATTAAACAGTGCTTGAATAACTAGCTTAAACCTGTGGATCCATATAGTGCAGATTTTGAGACATTTTTATTGTGAAATTTCACTTCAAAGATGAAATGTTAATAAAAATTTATGACACACTCATTGTCTAAATTAATTATATATATTTTTGCTGATTTCCTGTAAGAACTTCACCTACTGTTTTCCTGAACAACATTCAAACCGTAATATTTTTATCAAACATTATCACTTTACTTTAAATGAAGAATAAAAATACTAATAAACAGTATAAGGCACCTTAATGTAGCCTGTATAAAAATTCCACAAAATAAATAATTCATAGAATCAATCAAATTCAAAGTGGGATCCATTAACATGAGTACAGAAACATTTAAGTGCTAAAACCATATTTTAAATAAGTTTTCCTATAATGAAAAATGTGTTAAGTTGTTGGTGTTGAAAAAAACGTTCATGCAGAGTTACTTTCAAACCATGATATTTTGTAGTGGTACTGGAAAATGATGATGAAAGTATTATAAGAATAACAAGATATTTAAAGATATTCAGCATAATATATGAGGGTGTAACAAATACAGCGCAGTTTGAGATTAATGAAAGTTACTTGATGTTATGAAGAAACAGTTTGCATACTTGTCAAGTTTTTGAAAGTGAAAGTTGTAAAACTTTCCCTCATCCAGCAAAGCATAATGATTTTGCAATGACATGAACTTTAGAATGCCCAAAAACTGCATGTAAAATAAATGAGAATTCCATTTTATAAGAATCCTTGGTTGTAATGCTCCTTTCTGCTGAAATTCCTCCTGGTACCACAATAAATATGTATTAAAACAAAGAACACCACTTCCTAGGCTATGCACAGATTTCTGGTTCATATTGTATGATTCATATCATGAACTACAAACAAAAACTGTCACAAAAAATGGGAAATTATATACTCTAGTCATGTATCAAGAATAAGATAAACAATTTACACGGGGAAGTTGACTTTACAATTAACGTCATCCATTACTAAATGTTTGCACCCATTTACTGCTCGTTACAAAGAGGTCAGTAAAGATGATTTTAAATCCTCATGCTATACATTTTGTTGTAGCCCAGTGAAGGGGGACCATGATCGCGATGAAGGATAGACACACAGATAAGGTTTGATCTGTCATAGCGCTGTACACCAATTAGTGCAGCTTTTTCAGTCTGTAATCTTAAGTTACAATATAATGCAATAGAAGTTAATGCTTTATCTTCTTCTTCTGTTTAACCTCCCCGTTATTAGGCCTTACACCCCCCAGGACGTTGTTCTCCATGATGTAGTGGTTATCATGCTAGCCTCTAGTTTCCAAAGTTGCAGATTCGAACCGGCAGAGGGCGATGGATTTTTTTGGGCGTAAAAATCCTTAGCATGACTTCCTTCGAAAGGGATGTAAAGCCGGTGGTCCCGTGTCGTAGATTTACGGCACAAAAGAACCTCAAGCCTGATAAAGAGGCCTCTGAGCAAAATTACTGGTCTTTCATGCCCAATATAGGACGGGACGCTAAGGGCCACAACTGTTAAAGTACGTCCATAAATAAAACTCAATTTTAACTTAACCCCCCCAGGACTTACAAGCAGGTGTCTGGGATCAGATGCCTTGGGGAGCAAGGACTAGTATGGATCAGAGAGGACAACTAGGTTGGGTGATCAGCCCGAAGCCTGGTGTGAGCGAGGAAGGAAATGAATGAAAGAAAGATGGAGCACTTAGTGTAATGAATGGCGGGGGAAACCGGGAACCCAGAGAAAACTGCCCAGATGCCGCTTTGTCCACTAAAAATCACACATGCATTTCCTGGAATTGAACCCAGGCTGCCTTGGTGAAAGGTGAGCAATCTAACCTTAATGTTTAACCTTAATGCAGTCTTAATGCTTTGTCATGTAGTGAAAATCTGTAACACTTTGAATCTTCACAAAGGCCATAAAAATGCTTCCTTTGCTGTTAAAGTCATAAAAGAGCGTCTGCTCCCATGCATTTTACAGGCAATTATGAAATTTTACAATTATTACAATTACATTTACTACCTGTCTATCAAGATGCTGAACCACTCATTGAAATATACCATTATTGAATGAGTGCCTTTTTCACTTGATTTTGTCTGTGATGGTGTGTGAAAGCATGTGACAGTCTGTCAGATACAACCAGGGTTGTCAGAATGATTTTATCAAGGTTGCCAAATCTGAATGCTTATGTAGCTCAATGCCGCCAATTTTCTACTTTTAAACACTTTCTGTCAGAGTTTAATACACTCATTTGTTTTATCATATTTATAAAGTCTAAGTTTAAAACATATATCTTTACAGTTTTATGAATTATACCTACTTTTTGTTATTTTAAAGACTGTTCAAATAAATCAAAGCAAGATGCGTTTGAAAACCATAAAACCAATGATTACATGCCAGTGCTAGTAAGTTTAAATAATTTAATTTGCATTTGATACCTAACGCATTGTCTTCATTCATAAACTTGCAATTACAGTGATTCACGAAAGAAAGGAAATATGTAATGACCCAACAGAGGGATTTTAGTAAGTATACTATGAAGTTAAATCACAATGAGGGTTGGTGGCGAGAGAAGAAGTGCTTGTGACTTTGAAGTGTTCTGTGTGAACAAATATGATATACAGTTTGAAGACAGTACACTCTACTTCAAGAGCAGGTTTAGTTACCTCATGATTTAATTAAAGCATTACATCAAAAGCTGTCAATCCTTTAAAGCAATATCTGCTCTTATTAGCATATGACACAGATCCTCAAAAAATTCTGATCCATACTTTGAAGCTGAGGAGGCTGAAAGTCCACTTTCCTCATTGTTCCTTCCTAATAATGTCACATGTTCCTTGTGTTTCATTGAATTACAGGTTGTTTTAAATGTCCTTTGAGCTGTAATGTTACATCTGATGGATTTGCCATTGTGCTGAAGTGTTTCATGCCAAATTCCACTACAACTGATGCTTACTGTGATGATGTTTTTCATGTATGAACTCTTCTTTACTTAAGTCATATTGTCACAGTTCTCCACTGATCTATATATATGCATAAAATAAATAGAACTCGCAACGAAACCATCTGTTGTGAAGGGAAGGGGAGGAGTGTGTCTGTCACAACACCTACTGTCACCCATACTCCAGGTAACACAATTGTTATGTTTACTTACTAAAACCCCTCTGCCTGGTAGTTGTCCCCCCGTGGTCTAGAGGTACCATGCTAGCCTCTAGTTCCCGAAGTCATAGGTTCAAACCTGGTGGAGGAAGATGGATTTTTTTGGGCGCAAAAATCCTTAGCATGGCTTCATTTGGAAGGGAAGTAAAGCCTGTGTTCCTATGTTGTAGATTTATGACACGTAAAAGAACCTCAAGCCTGATAAAGAGACCTCTGAGCAAAATTTCTGGTCTTTCATGCCCAATATAGAATGGGACGCTAAGAAGTAGTTAAGTAGTTAAAGAGCATCCATAAATAAAAACTCTCAATTTAATTTTTGCCTGGTAATGACTAATAAGGAACGCTCAACTTACTGGAAACTGAGCTGCAAGGTTAGCTGAGTGAAGTGATCTGTTTCTCAGATTTAACTGTTATTTAGGGTCATTTTTGAGTAGTGAAGTTTCAAATAGTTGGCTTTGTGTTTGACGTGTTAAGCCACTCACATAAATGGTCTCTTGGGTGGTGCCAGCTTCTCCTATTCTTATATTTGTTACATGCATCAAACAAAAGCTAATTGCTCAAAATTTAACACTTGAAAAAGAGCCTAAACATCAGCGAGCCAAAACGTTTCAACTTCTGAGAAGTTAACCTTTCAACCTGAACCAAATCCCAGTTTCAACAAGTGGAATGTCCCTTGTAAGAATAATATTATAATTTGTTTCTTACAAAAACAAGTGATTTGTATTGAATCCAAAATTAAATCAAGCAGATAACACCACTTTGCAAAATTTAAAAAAACAAAAAGAAAGTAAAACCAGCTGCTACAACACATAGCACAGTGAGATGAAAATTAGGCAAGCAAGTTGGCTTACCCATAGCCTGCCCAAGTCAGCCTTTGCCTGACTTGAATGGAAGTGCAGCAATCTGCCCATACTGAGCTAACATATTACTGGATTGCCTGCCTGCAGGTTGGGTAGGTTAAAAGGGGTATTTGTAGGTGCCTTTCTAGTTGTGTTTACTACAGCATGAATCTGAAGCTGCAGCAGCATCTTGTTTTTTTTATTAGAGGAGAGTTGTACAAGACCTAGGAAATGGTGTAGCAAGCTTAGGTAAGATACAAGTCTTCAAGTGGCATAAACTATTCAGGAAGACATTAAAATATTCTCTATGTCCTAGAAATGCAGGAAACATCCCCTCATATTTTTTGAGTGTGAAAGTAAGTTATTAATATACTGTAAGGAAGGGCTCACTGAAAAGAAACACTTCTGAAAAGCAACCAGGTTTTGCCTAAAATGGATAAACCCTACACCTTCTCACCAGACCATCATCAAAGAATAGGTTGGCACCGAGGTGATGATTCTCCTCATTCTCCGGACTTCATATCTTACAACCTTCATAACTTTCCAGAAGCAAACAACGAGCTTCATTATCATTATTTTCATAATCAACAGCGCATTACAAGTAATTTGAATGTGTCATAGTTGCATTTTATCAGAGGAATTTACCAAAGTTTGAATACAGTTATTGTATATTACTTATAAAATCAGATCAGTGATTCTTTGTATACACCCTCATATATATGCATATGATACAGTGTGATCATGTGGGCAATAGGTTACCATTATTGTGGGCAGTACTAGAACCTGCAGAGAGATTTACAGAGTACAGAATAAAATGATATGCTGCAGTCGATGTGAATGCCTACCAGTTATTAGTGCCTACCAGCACTGCAGTGATATAGATACACTTCAAATAAAGAAAATACTTAAGATTTAGTTACACAAAACATACCTTCACACTTAGAAATTATATAAAAACAATGTGCATCACTTTTCTTATAATAAAGGAAGTGTAAATACTGCAATACTACATGCATTTCGAAGCAAACATTAATATCAAAGTCAAAAATGTTACAAATATTACGCTTCACCTTAACTGCTAAATTTGCTATCTATTACTTTAAAATTCAGTATAAAGTTTCTTACCCATTTTCTATGCAAGAACAATGGTTTGAAAAAATGGCCTTTATTGGGAATACCTATAAAATAACATACATACATCGAGTAGATGTAAAAAATACGCTGCTCAGACATGCTTTTAATTTCATAGCATGTCTACTCAAAGATTTGAATGAAGGACGTTGTACAACACATGTTTTTATCTAAGGTTCATTCTGCAATAAAATAAGTTGAACATTCTATTCTGTAACCTTCAACATAGTTTCTGTAAGCTAAGTTAATGAAGGAACCAGTATAGTGAAGTAGATATTTGAATCAAATTTATTGTTAATGGGCGAGTCAAAACAAAAAGTTAGTTGTATAGCATCATGCCCGTACCCAGAAAAAAATTTCAGGGAGAGTTTTCCACAAGTAGATCTAAACTTAACAGTACCCCACAGTTACCAAGTACCTACTCCATGGTATATAGACGTTACATGGATAAGAAAATTGCTTGGAGACATTATATAGACTCGCCAGAATGAGAATATTCCACCTTACAGCACAAAACATGGAGACTGCTTTGAAAACCGGAACGTATGGTCACCTTACCTATGTAACGTGACAATATTAAGTTTCCCTTTTTCTTGTAAATGTGCCACTAGCAATAGACCTACTGTTATCTAACAACATTTTCCCATATTGGTTTGCTATGAATTTAAGTAAATAAAACTGTCAGAAGTTTCAGGGGGGGGGTTTGAACCCTAGAAACCCCCCCTCTAAATACACCCTGTGTAGCGTCCCTTACCATATTAGCGTTCAGAATATGCTGATTGCTAGATTACTGATGTGTGTTGTTCTTATGGTTTCTGTATGTACCTGACACACAGGATAATTATGAATCTCAACATGCTTGAAGTTGATGGCATGACTTTTTTATCCATAAGTCAAAAGGGGGATTACCACACCATAAAAATACAACTAAAGCCAGGATGTTAGGCAAAATGTATTTTTACTGGGTGATAGTACAACAAAACTGATATAATCATGTTTTGAGCTATTAGGAAGTTAAATAACCAGTTTTTATTTTGCATTTTTAACAACTAGCTGCCTATTTGAGTTATAAATGCCAATTTTTGCCTTTTATATACCAACTTAAATTTTTTCAAGTTATTTTAAATTTTTCTAGTACATTCAGGGAATTCTAGCACTTGGCCATCCTTCCCATTGGAATGTGACCATCTTGTAATGTTTGCTATCCAAAAGTGTTTAATTCTCCTTATTTTATTGCAGAATGAATTTTTACCTAAGAACCCTTGTATTTATCAAACATGTAGTGTTTTTAACAGCAGGCACGCTATTCCAAACATATATCATCCATATGGAGAACATCCAGAGAACAAATTTTGTTAACCTTATTGCATGTGGTAGCTAGCAACTGTCAAATCCAATTATGGCTAACTATATTCTGCAATGTTTGCAGCTATTGTTTTCCTTTTTATTTTTTCTGAATGTATATCCTGCTTTCAGTCAGATCTCTCATATCTAATCAGTCTCTTCTGAAATTTCTATTTATGTTGAGTGTTAAATGCATTTATGTAATAAGCACTGAAAATGGCTCCTCTGGATGATTAATTGACTTAAATATATTAAAGTAGAAGGAATTTTAAACAGTGTAGTTAATATTGTTTCATACAGCACTAAAAATGTTATTGTCGATAGAGGTCCCTTTGTTTGTTTTTTTTAATCTGGATTATATGACATTTCATACTGTGAATCGGAACATAAACATACAAAACTGTGGTTCGTTTAGGCACATTTATTCATTTTGTATTCATAAGCTCTGAGTAGTAGACCATCATTGTCTAATCGGTATCACTTTACTCCTGTGTGGTTGCTTTAAGGTGAGGCCACAGATGGCTATATGCCTAGCATGCTGTACTGCACTAACCTCAGTACTTTCTGATGCACAACTGGCGGTGCATGACACATTCAAGGTTATCTTTATCAGCTATGTTTCAGTCGCTGCTGTGTTAGTGCTGTAAAGAGAGTTGTGCATATCAAAGGTAAAAGTTTATTTAAGACATCTGTGTTGTGTGTGATTTGTTTAAGAGTGTTAACGTCTTGTTATTAGTCTACAGCAATACCTACCAACAAATTCATGCTTGAACAACAAATTTTTATTTACGATACATATGTAAAAACCAAACTATGTAGACAGGTGTGTAGACAATTTCAGGAGAAATTTCATGGTATTCCAGTTCAAAGTAGAGAAACTGTTAGACTGTGGTTAATAAGTTTAGGACAACGGGATTGTTAAACGCTAAACCTAAGAAGCAAAAACAAGATGTCCTAATGGAGGAAAAAATGGAGGTGCATCTATTTGTGGGGAATCCTAAAAAATAAAGTTTATAAGAACAATCTTCACATCATAGTTGAACTTAAGGACAATATAAAGACAGAAATTAGAACTTATGTGTGTGAATGGGAATTTCATCCGAAGATGCCAGGAATGTCTTCACGCAAATGGACACCACTTGAGGCAGTATTTTTAACCCTTATAGATTTTAATCAAACTATATAAATATAAATTTGAATAACAGCCCGTCTTAAAACAATATGTGTATGTAACAATATCTAAAAAGTGTATATTTCAGTCATTGTATATGTTTATATTATTGTATCCATGTGTAATAATGTTATGTGAATGTATTACGTAATTTAATAATGTAGGAGCTGTGAGAATAATAAGTTAAACGTTGCTAACAATGAGGTAACCTTGAGGCAATAATGAGTAAGGAAGTTTAAATGCTACTAGTCATTATTAGAGCAACAAAAATGTAAATTTTGAGACAGTTTAAAAATAGCCAATCAACAACCAGAAAAAGCTTTAGTTAAATGCAGGTATTCTGTTGGAGTAGGATTAGCCAATCAGAGACTTGAAATACAGAAATTTACAAGTTTAGACGGTTGAAATCAATTCAGTTGCCTCCAAACAGTGCTCATAACCAGACGGAAGATGTGTCCTTGAGAAATTAATTACCTATGTATTCGTGTGAGACGTAAATAGTATACGTGTTAAAAAAAAGTGCAAGTATTAAAAAAAATAATCTCACAGCTCTCTATATCAGTGAAGTGCTATTTAATTTGTGTCAAAGATTAATAAAAAGGAGTGAATTAAAACTAAAAATCTGTGTAAGCCTACATTTTTGTCACATCACAACCCTGCCTAAGAGAAACATGTCTCTAACAATAATACCGACGCAGCCGAGGCAAACATAAATATTAAAAGAAATAGTTTAATTACAAAGTTAATATTTTTTTTTAAACTTGGGGCAAAGGCCACCTGAAAGTACATTTGGGGCAAAGGCTACCAAAAACTGTTCACTATACGTGTGGTTGCAACTACTACTTGTTCAGTTCTCCAACAGTTGAAATATAATACAACTCCTTCCATACATGGAGCGTAACAATATAAACCTTCTTCACACTTATAACAAGGTTAGTACTCACTATAGTGCATGTTATTATCACTCGTGAGTAAGTAATGTGGAAGTTATGGAACGAGGAACCCCCAATGTAGCAGTGTGCAGAGCATGTATACATGCGATTCGTGGCCTCACCATAAAATGACCGCACTGTATCTGAATGATTTTAATTTCTTTGATCAAGTTTCTTGTGACACGTCTGAAGAGTAATGAAATATTTGTCATATATATCATGAATAGCTGATAAATCTCTAAATTATATGAAAAGAACCTTCAATATGACTTGATACAGAAAGGCATACTCCCCAAATAAATTCTAAGGTTTTATCCAATAAAAATGACAGAATATCATATTTTAAAAATTTAAATATTTTAGCTTTACTCCTCTATATACAACAAAACATAGTGGGAATATATCATGGAAGGGTCCCTGAAACTGGGACAGAGCACCGTAAGTAAGCCAGAGGGGTCCTTTTTGTTTCTAACATGACCCCTGGGAAGGAGGGGGAGAGCACTAGAACCAACCGAGTGGGATGGCTAAGGCGAGTGTCTGAGACTTGTATTTGGGTGGTCCTGGGTTCAATTCCCGTTGGACTAGCACTCAAACCCTGGATTTATTCATGAGAGATGAATATTGGAGTGAATTATATACTATTACAAATTTTCCAGTCCCTCATTTCATTTTATTTCATCTTTGGAGTTGCAGGGCCTGGCACAAAGTCTGGTGTGTGGAACTAGTGCTTTAACAGGGTATCTACTGCCTGGAAGGTTTAAAATGTTTACAAAATTCCAGTACTGCATTGAGTCATAATGCTGTAAAAATGCAGCAGTATTCAAATGCATGTTGTAGCTAACTAACATCTTTACTGTTTTATTTGTTTCCATACTAATTTTGAACAGGTGGTTTTTTAAATCTCAAATGACGTTTTAATTAAATTTACCCTCTGTACTCTTATAAAATGATCCAGAAGAATTACAGCTGTAACTTCATAATATTCCCATCCCATACTATTCATAATAATGAATATGAGAATGAGATACCAGCAGTATTTCTAATGTTAGCCTACGCCACCCTTCAAAAAATACTTATTTGACTAATAAGATTTTCTAAAAACAGTCACCAAAAAATTCAATCTGAAATAAATCAATGTTATATGGATATTTCATCCAATTTTTTCAGTATGTAATTACTAATTCCAGTATAACTTCAGTATAACCAGTATGTAAAACAAAATTCAAGTATATTTCCAGTAGACATACTTTTTATGGAGAAAACTGTTCCTTCCCCTGTATGCTACTTCTGCCTGGACCTGTTTATCTTTCACCCAGATAGGGGCATCCGGTTATGCTAAATAAAACCTAGAAACAAAAGGGACCCTGCTCTGCTGTGCCTGCCACTATCTGGCCACTCTTTGTACTCTCTCGACTCATCCTTCCTCTCAGAGGTCTAGTAGGTGCAATAGGCCTGGCCTTGGCCACAGTGCTGAAATCCTCCTGTTTTTAAACCTAACCTAGCATTAGAACCTAACACAATTTGTTTGTGCTGACCTGCAATTGTGATACAAATATCCCAATGTATCAAGAAAATTGAATCCCAGTAACAATTTTAAAAACGCTTTCTCTGAATTCTTGACATATAACATCTTTTATAATGATGATGAATTTTTACATCAATAAATATTGTAAATAATACACGTACAATTAATCACTTCAGTAACAGTTAATCGATCGTGCACGTATCTTTCTAGAAATACATATGAGCCTAGTTTGCTGATAGTAACTAATCTCATATTGTGCACCTATTGTTTTATACTTTAGACATTTTATCTTTTTTAATTGACATGTCCTATAATATGTACCATGTTTCAGTTGAGGAAATAAATAAATCAATACAATACAAGAGTCATAATACTAATACAAAAATGTTATATTTTAAATCATGAATATTATTCCGTCAAAGTAACTGAAGCTTTGCTTACTGTTTAATTCCATCCAAAAACTAAAAAACTGTTCACGTACTAACATATTGCTCTGAGGAAGAAAGGAGAGTTGTATCTTAAGTGTGACATTGGGGGGGGGGGGTTGTTCAGGGTCTACCTCTTGCTATCCAGTTCATCTGGCAAGGCTTAGCTTTGACACTCAGGAAACTTTATTGTTAAAAAGGACCTGGTACACAACCAAACAGTCTGTAATACTGTAGCACTAGGGGGCTTTGGCTCAAAATAATCTATACTGATAGATTCATATGTTCTTCAGTGTATCATACTACATGTTTTACGAATATAAATAATCACCCTGATTAACTGTACTAGAATAATACAATGCAAGAAAATTTAAAATGTTACTTAGATGAAATTTTAACTTGCTGAACAGATCTTGTTTTGGACAATTTGTGTAATATCAAACAAAAACTCCTCAAGAAAGTTAGCAAAGCACAAGATACTTTTCAACAAGCACTCTTCCTCATAAGCTATCATTCTTTTTCTAACTAGGCAAACTATTGCTATGTCCTTTTGCTGGACCGAATATTTAATAGACACTTAACATTGGAGAATTCATTACTATGCCATGTCATTATTATGCATTATTTTTAAACAATTACTTTGTCATACGTTTATATTCAACATGGTATTTATTTTTATCTGAGGAGGGCGTAAAGGTGGGCTGCAGCTGAACAAAGCCTCCCCACTGGCACTGTCCCTGCACAAGAGTTAATGAAGACTCTACATGTCTCACTTTTGAAGTAAGGAGAATAGGTACTTTGATATGCACTACAAGTGTTGCTAATGAATTAGAAATGCAATAACAGCTTTGAATGTGTCGCTTGATTAATTTAGTACAGTTTAGTCCAGAGAGATATCAGTCAATGAGATTTGTAACAAGTGTTTCATGTGTACAGAAGTTACGTTTAAATATCAGCTATAAAATGCAGGTTTGTATTGCTTATGAAACCTTAAGATGTATAAAATTACAAAGCATATGAAATGATAAAAACAGCAACTTTTTCTACTGTCTTCATCCAGAGGTGCCAACACTTTAAGGTTTTTATAAAGAACTGAATAATTGGGTTCTCTAACTATAATGTTGTACTAATGGCACAGCAACATGAAACCCTGATTGCCAAATTGAGGCTTTATGGTGTAAATGAAGTGCAGATGCATTTTGTATATCACCACTTCAAAGACCTTTTACCTTTTTTTTTCTTTTTAAACAATCTTATTTGTTTACAAGCAATTCAATGTTTTAATTCCCAGATCCCTTTGCAGAAGAAATTATGTAAGTGAACAAAAAACAGTATAACCACCTTTGTTATGAAAAACAAATGACAAGTACTGAGTGTTCATTCTATTCTTAGACTCTGATAGGGTTTGAAGTAGGTCAGTGAGTTTTTCATAGAGGGGTCCCTATAGAGCTGTTACAGGATTCCAATCAAGTCAGTGTGCTAACTGCACACCTCAGCTATAGTAGTGGTTGACTATGGTAGGCTGGAAAGGACGGAAGGGAGAAATGTTATCACTGCCTTTGTTCACCTGCTTCTTTTATTGTGAACGTATTTTCTGATCCTGTACTGCTACAGGGTTCCCAGCAAAAATATGAGCTTAACTTCCCTGACCACAATTTTGTATTTGCACAATTTTTAACACCTCTTCCGCCTGGTGCCCCATATTACCGAGTTTAAACTTTTTCTACACACTTTACAGTAGGCTTTTAATTGATTGCGTAGTACATTACCAAGCCATTCTATAAACTCTGGATCAGAAGAGTAGTTAGGGAGGAGTTTTGGAGTTTTGCCACTTGCTAAAAAGTGTAAAAATAGCCAAAATTGCTCCATTAAAATAATGGCATCTTTCCAGGTTGGTGGGAATGAGATCCTTCGTAATTGTATCACTGGTAGCGCTACATTTACGCTGCATGGCTTAGACCATATCACCAAAGGTGACAGCAACAGAAACTATACTTTAGATAGCGTGGGTACAACCATCTTAAGATATCAGGGGCATGTTTTCATTCTAGTGTTAAATTTGAATGGTTTCAAAAGAGTGCAATATCTCCCAGCTTATAACATAACAGAAACCCTGTTTTGTAGCGAAACAAAATGTCCTGCAGTGGTAATATAAAATACTTCACAGCAGTCATTAATTCTCATGCCACAACACATTTGCCACTTAGAACATGCAAAACATCTTATCCTAACTTTAATTCCAAATGCTGCACCATAATCTGTGAATATAAAATCGATTTATTTAAATACAGAGTGAGCCAAAAGACTCTGAACTGCCTGCGTAGTTTTTTTCCTGTCCATGTCCTCGGCGCTCATTGCCATCTGCCGCTATCATAGAAAGGTGCAGATGAAACCATACAAAATTTTTAAAACTACTTTTAAAGGCTTTACTTAACAACTTTATAAAAGGAAAGGCTGAAACTGGCCACCGTCGTCTATACATTTTTGGCACCTCTTTAGGAAACTATCCATCACTCGCTGTAGTTCACGTTGAGAAATGTCCTGGCGGATATTTTGTTTTAATTCTCCAGGGTGTGTGGGTTTGTCTTGTACACTTTATGTTTTAAGTTACCCCAGAGGGGTATTTTATGAAGAATATTACCGGCTGCGTGGTGTTTTTCCACTGGGCGTGTGGAAATATAAATACGTGATAATGCACTGCTGCTATAAAAAAATGTCACGCTGTTTGGTTTTGCTGTGTATTATGAAGTGAAATTTTGAGTTGGCGGTGATGCGATGTAGTTCAGTTATTACGAGTTACTTATTATTTTGTCCTGTACTTAGTCGCAAAGTATATTATGGTTCAGTATATGTTTTCTACTGCACAGCGTGTATTTATTTATGATTCGTATGTGTTAACTCGGTCAGCTCGCCAAGTGAAAGAAAGATTTCCAGGTGTAAAAGTTCCAGGCCGTAAACAATCCATGAACTTTACTGTAAATTTCAGGCCACAGGAAGTGTTCAGGCTAAGAAATCTTAAAGATGGTGTTCGGTTCTTACCGAAGAAACATTAGACGACATCGATCATTGTTTGGAGAATTACCCCCCAAAATTCTATTATGGATAGTTTCCTAAAGAGGTGCCAAAAATGTATGGACGACAGTGGCCATTTTCAGCATTTCCTTTCATAAAGTTGGTAAGTAAAGCCTTTAAAAGAGGTTTTAAAAATGTGGTATGGTTTCATCCGTGCCTTTCTATGATAGTGGCAGATGGCAATGATCGCCGAGGACACGGACAGAAAAACACTGCGCAAGGTGGTTCAGAGTCTTTTGGCTCAACCTGTATTTCAACTCAGGATTAATTCATATGAGCAATTGATTTAAAAAATGGATCCCTATGCATACTCCCCGTAATATTTTTCTGGTTATGCTGTTGCTCTGGATTAAGTGATGAATCCAACACTGATAGCTAAAAGCTTTTTTTTGGGGGGGGGGCACCAAAGTCTTATGATGGAGTAAATAAATCTAAAACTGCAGTCACAAAAAGGCGAACAACCTTATCTCTGTAACATGTGTGAAAACATTTATATTCATTAGCTCCTCTGCATTTAATTTGAAACATCACTTCAAGGGTTGGAAAGGGATTTTAAGGAGCAAAAAATGTTGTAATCCTCCTAAATATGTAGTTTTGAACCAATTTCCCTGACTTTTCCTGACATGTGCCAATTTTTTAAATACTCCCCTGACTCTCCAGGTTGCTGGGAACTCTGTGTTAACAATTATGAAAATGTTGATTATTGCCCCAAAGGTGCTTAAAATCAAAATGCCTCAATTATTTTGAATTCTTTCTCTTTTTGGGAAAACACAGTAACATGTTTTGACATATGCATGTACAAATTAAAATTTTGAAACACTCTAGTTTCACTTTCTACACCAAAACTTAATGGAACATGTTTCGGAGACTGTCTCCATCATAGCCTAGCATGAAATTCAAACATTATTGTGGGGAAAGTCTGAAAATAAATGAACACCCAGTATAAACCTTACCTAAAATACTGTTACAGTGACCTTTGAGGTAACTTAGCACAATATTCTCTTATTTTCCTTTCTTCAATTTAACTTGTTCTTCCTTTCACTAACTGCCTATCAAATCTTCAAGTAGGAACTTAAACTCAACCAATAAATGTGCTCCACAGATATATTTACAATATATAACAAAAATTAGTCCATTAATAGACAAATGTATAATATACATGGGTTTGTTTTGTGTATCTTTATGTTATCACATTAATAGAGTAACAAGTAAGGAGCCATGGCAGAAACATACTTATACCCACATTAAGCAAGCACATGTGTATTACAGTTAAGTGACACTTCATGTGAAAATAAATAATAAAACATACAGCTTTGGTTTTCCATATCAGGAGAAAAAATCCATATTAGTATTGTCTAGTTCTCAAACACAGCACAAACCAGATTCTTTGCATAGTTTTGTGCATTAATTTTCTGTTTATTTTTTTTCCCCCTTGGCGTTTTATCCTGTTCTTTGGCTGGCAGCTTTGTTCTGTATTTCAAACATTCTATTTACAATGCTGAACTATTTCCAGAAGCTTTAAATTAAACAAAATTAAAATATACAAGGATTGATCTGTGTTATTTTAACTTGCACAGCTAGATATATGGAATTTGAAGCAAATACACCCAACAGTGGTAGAGCATGCAAGCAAACAATCATCAATCCATGGGACTGAAGGCATTTGTCTTGTTTAAAATGTTTTTTGTGATTCAATGCACTATAAGTTATACTTCAGTGGCAGTAGTTTACATTTTCGTAACGACAAATCATCATGAGCTATGTACATATGATATGAATGTGAAATATATGAACAATGTAAAAAAGTATTAAACAATTTATGTGATCTTTAACCACCAGCTTTAACTTTTGACAGTGGGCCAAGATGAGCTTTTTTGTCACCTTTTTTAAGCTAAAGACATTGTCATTAGCTGTTTTAGGACCTAAATAAAATTTAAATATTGATTCTGTGGCACATGATTAATAATTGTTAACAATTGTCATCATATGCAGGCATGGAGTTTAAAGGAAGGCATTTATTATAAAACAAGAAAAACATTTTAAGGAATAAGATCGTTGTGCTGCAGTCTCGTAAACTCTTCCAAAGGTATGTACAGCTAAGACAAAAGAAAGTGTTTGACTCTTGAAGCCCAGTATGTTTCAGTTTAAGCCTTAGAAATTACTGTTATATTTGTATTTTTTTTTGTTTCATTCCTATTTTGTCTTTATTATCTCACATCATACTGCTAACTTTTGACTTTGGAACATTGTTGACAATGTTTGCTTCCCTTAGCTTGTTTTTTAGCTTTTTTTTTTGTATATTACTTTAGGTGTTCTTAAACATTAACTCACACATACAATCATGCTGTCATTCCATAGGTATAGGTTATTCAATGCAGGGGGACACCTCACGCACTGCAACTTACATAAATCTATTGTGGCTACCAGTTCCCAGGTTCAAACCCGGCGGAGGGCGATGGATTTTTTCGGGTGTAAAAATCCTTAGCATGGCTTCCTTTGGAAGGGAAGTAAAGCCAGTGGTCCTGTGTCGTAGATTTACGGCACGTAAAATAACCTCAAGCCTTATAAAGAGGCCTCTGAGCAAAATTACTGGTCTTTCACACCCAATATAGAATGGGACGCTAAGAACCACAGCAGTTAAAGAGCGTCCATAAATAAATCTCAATTTACCCCCAGGAGGAAGGGATGAGGTGAAGGAATCACAGGAGGCTGCAGGCAACACAGACGTGCGTAAATCCCTAACATTTCACAGCTTGCGAACCCGTCCCATTGTTGGAGGTGCTTAGAGAGGGTGACAAACCATTCCACCAATCAAGCAGCCCTCTGGTGTCCACAGGGAATACTCTTTCCATTGAGCATGCAACTGCACCATCTATCCCACACTGCCATACACCATGAAATCTAGAAGTACGCCTGAAAGATGACAAGGAAACGGAATGATGGAAAGGAAATCATGGTAGAGAAGAAACTACCCCAACATTTGCCTGGCAACCCTGGGGAAAACCACGAAAAACCCATGGGTCAGAAAAGGGCGGCCCTGGAGATTGAATCCGGGACTTCCCAAATGCAAGTCGCACATGTTACATACTTCCATACTCTAGGGAGATTAAGGAATAGTCCTGCCTAAAGAAAAATTCCCACCCTTCAGTCAGAAATCAAACCTGTTACCTGACCAATAACAAATGTGCAGTAAGTTTTGCATATTGCAAGTAAGAATGAAATCATTCGGACAATACTGATGATAATTTGTAAGCAGAATTTGCAAAGTTATTGTGCCTTAATTTATTCTTCCATATTATATTCAGGGTTCCTGATTTAGCAGTTTTCCAGCTAGAACTAGAGGTTTTAGCTTTTAGTCTAGCATCAAAAGTATTTTATCATGTCTACCCTAGCAGCTTTTAAACTAATACATAATAATAAAATCTGGTACCTTTTCTCATCACAGTACATGATTATGAAGATCTGATGTGTTACATTCCTAAACTTTCTCTAGTCATTCTTACAAAAACATTTTCTTTTATCTGCCTCATGTTAACTGAGATAAACATTTGCTGAAATGGTTTTATTACTGTTGTCGGTACAAGAGGAATACAACAGGCTTAAGCAATGATCAAATGTTTTAAAAAGCTGGTTGCTGTGTCATGACTTTGAAATTCTGTTCTCTTTGCATGACCATAAGAAAAAAAAATGAATAGCAACTTAGCAGCTGAGAAAAATGTAAGTACTTGGCAATTCGAACCAATAATAAATAATACCTCAGAAATGGTTAATACCACAAACATACTGGACATAAATTGTGTGTTTTAACAAGATCGGAATTTTTTGTGTAGTAAGTTTTAGTCTACCTCTTATGGTTTATAAGTTATACAACATTCATTCAGAATGAAGAGAACTTAACTGACTATTCGCAGAAAATTCATTTAACCTGGTGTTAGAACTATTTTTAAGAAAATAAAAAATAGTTGAACATTTTCCACATAAAGTGTAGTTTAGCATGGGGATATTTTCTTGAAAATCTTTGTATTGCATCCCTGAAAGATAGTGATCTTACATACCAAGTTTGGTATTTACCTGAGATTTTGTTTTTGAGGGCATAAAATTTTTGGATGGAAAGCAATACTTCCACTACTTACTTTAAGTATGTAGAAGAGAAAGTAACAACGTGTCCAGATTAGGTTGTAATCATATGTAAGGGACCAAAGGTTTTGGGGAGATCTGGAGAGTTAAAGAATTACTACAAATAGGTTTCTGGAATGGAATTAGGACAAGAATAGAGGGTATGGAAAAGCAAGATTTATTAGCAAGTTTTACTTTTAAGAGCTTACTGAGATTATACAGAGAAATGAAAGTAGTATGGAGCAGGGAACAGTATGTTGATATATGTAATAAAACAGCAAGGGCAGGATTTGCATGGGCTAGGACAGGGGTGGTGAATTTGAGAGGTTTGAGAAAAGAGATTGATTTGGAGAAATGCCCACTATGCCACCGGAAAGTTAAAGAGTGGCATATAGTTTTAGAGTGTGAAGAAACGAAGTTGCTTAGAAAGAGGATAGAAAAGAGAGAATGGCTAAATTTACCAATAGAAATTCAAGCTAAAAAGCTAATAAATGTAAAATATAGGAAAAATATAATAGAAGTAGGAAACTTTTTGGACAGAGTAAGAGCAAAATGGATGAGGAAAATTAGCAAGGAAGAGGTAAATGAATATTAAATTACAGTAGTTTTTATTTGATATGTTGCAAGTAGGACCCAACAGCTCGACAACCTCAAGGTTTGAGTTTGTTGGGGGTCCAAGGAAAAGCAACTCAAGGTAGAGTTAGAGTTATTATTGGAGATTAAATAAATTGATAATTGCACTTTTAGATTAGGAGGAATGCTGTATACCAGTAGTTAAGAGGTTAGTTCTTTATATTTTATTTTTAGTAATCAGGTTAAGAACAAATTTGTAAAATTGCTGTTGTAAATTTGTACAATTAACTGAGTTAATAATAAGCTATAAACTTTAAGGGAACAAACTTCTGCTTTACAAAATCAAAGGCAACAATGATTGTATATTTTGCATTGTGTACATGTTTTGGGTACACTGGGTCGGAATGCATTGCTCCAATTTGTGCACGTGGGTTCAAGCCCATCCCATTGAGGAGATTGCTTGGTCCAAGTATAGAGCTGGTGCTTATTTAGCATTGTGAGAAATAGGAGGAGCTATGATTTGTAATGATCTGGAAGTCACAAAAACAAGCACTCCAGCTGGGGACATGTGATGCTGAATGCATGTTGGATCATCACTGACCTCCCATGTGCCATATGGGCATGAGACCAGCAGTTGAGCTTGTAGGCCTTAGTCTTTTGTCTATCTGTTGTGCTTTAGGTAAACCTATTGCAATCCTACAGTGGGTAGCTTAGTTTTGAAGTCCATAATAATGTCTATGTTAACTAAACTCTGGAAATTTTCAGGGTTCCAAAGGCCATCTAAGCGCTGTAATAACATGCATTGGCAACCCTGATTATACTTCCCTGGTTACCTTGGAACTATACCCCTGGCAACATCAGTGATTTGTTACACTTGGAGTAGACATTAGTTGAATTATATCATTTACATTTTAATATAGCTTTATTTTAATTGATGAATAATGAAATCTATGTATAGAAACGTACTTGCTTCTTTATTGGTATTTAACCTCTTCATTACTACTCATGTTATTTGAATTTAGGTAAATTTATTTTATTTCAGCATTTTTCCTTATTCAAAAGGCTTTTAGCTTTTAGGAGAGCTTCAGATAATAAGAATTTAAAAACTATCTTGTGGTCATTTAAAAATATTCAGTAATTCATTTGCAATTACATTATTTTCCATAATGCAAGTTGGTAAATTTGAAAAATTCAGTAACACATCTACAAAGTAATGTGTAATGTCAAGTTAATAAAATGAATGCTATGGCGTCTTTAGTTTTTCTGCAGATGCACTGTTTTAGATGTTAGACAAAAGACAAATAAGCAGCAAAGAATATGGGAACCATGACACTGCTAAGTGTTAGGCCAAATATGGAGATCTGGTAACCCTAAGCAGTAGTGAAGTGTGTAACATTGACTGTAAACATAACAAATGAATATGACTGTGAAGCCATAATTACAGAATACTGGCAATATGCTGCAAAATATCTGGAAGCATACATTTTTTTGTCTTAGCTGTACTCATACATCTGGAAGAAAAGAAAGTATATATACATTAGTCTTTTCAAACGCTAGGTATGTTATGATCACTTTGAAATTTTGTTGCTTATTTTCTTCTGACAGTGAGTAATCATAATCAGCAACATGCAGACATTATGTTAAAACATTCCGATTTGTATTTACTTAAGGTGAGTCAGAATTAGTTATACTAACATCATTTATGTTTACCTACTTGACATGTTTTGGGAAACAGTTTGTTCCCATCATCAAAGGTGTGACTGGTTCGTGTTACTGGTGTTTCCATTGTGGTGGCAAAATGTACTTCCAGAGGGGACTTGGTGGCAGCAAATTAAAATTCATTAGTTGTGGGCTGTGTTTCAAAATGAAGGTTTTCTCCCATGTGTCTAATTCTGTTGCATATGTGTCTGGTTTGATTAGTGTAATGTTCAGTTTGATGTTGTGGTTGGTCGTCCAGAAATGGTGTGAGACTACAGATTTGTCCATTTGTTTGTATTTTAAGCATCTCATATGCTCCTTTAGCCTAGTTTCCAGGTTTCTTTTTGTCTTGCCTATATATACCTTATTGAATCAGAGCAGTTGATTCTGTAGATTCCAGCCTTTTTGTTTTGTGGTATAGGGTCTTTTAACCTACAGCAAAGTAATTTCTTTATGCTAAATTTGTACTGTGGGGCTAGGCTGATATGTGAATTTTTCAACTTTAACTGTTTTTATTCTTGGATGTGGTTTGTGGTGTCTTTGATGTGTTTTTGTTGTTTGAATTTTGCAACTTTCTCATCCACTGTTAGTTTGTTGAACCTGTTGTTTTTAGCTGTGTTTTGTTGATATTCCAGTTGATATTCTCGGGGGGGGGGGGGTTATACTAGTTGCATTGGCAAAAGGTAAAGGGTCGATGGCAGCAATTAGAAGCTGCAAATATAAAGTACCTAATATAAATGTTAAATGGCTGGAAAAAGTTTATGAGATGGTTGTGGAGGCAAAAATGATGTATGGTATAGAAATATGGGGACTAGATAGAGGATGGGAAAGTATAGATGTGGTGCACAGGATGTTTTGTAGAGAAATACTAGGGCTACCGAAGTCAATTGTAAGACAGGTAGCACAATTACAGATGGGAAGGGTGGCAACTAAGGAGAAGATAATGGAAACAGCTTTGAAATTTTGGTTCAGAACTTTAAATCTAGGAAAAAGTAATGTGTTAAGACAATGTATTGAATACCAAGAAAATAGCTTAATGAATGATGGATGGGTAAGTAAATTACGGAACATTTTGGAGAAAAATGGGTTAGGAGACATGTGGAGAAGGAGAGAAAATAACATGAAAATTTTTTTGGAAAAAGGCGAGGAGAAGACTGGAAGATATAGAAATACAAATCATGTTCAGTGAGATTGCCGAAAAGAGCTCATTAGTTTGTTATAGGCCAATGAAAAATACATGGAGTAGGGAAAAATATATAGACATAGTAAATAAAGAAGAGAGAGAATATATTGCATGGGTAAGAACCGGAGCATGGAGGCTAAGAGGGTTAAGACAGGGTATTCTTCAGAACCAATGTCCGATATGTGGTGGTAATGAAGTCATTGAACACATAGTATTTAAGTGCCAAGGAACAGAAAATTGGAGAAAAGAGTTTTTTAATAAGAAGTGGTTGAAGGGGGATAGAAATACACTTATGATTGAAATGATATGCAAGGATGCTAGAAGCATTGGACAGTTTTTGTGTAAAGTAAAAAATAAATGGCTTTGGACAGCGGAAAGAGAAAAGTAAGAGGTAGCGCATCTTACTTTGAATGGAAAACTATTGGTGAATGTGTGATGGCAAAGTAATCAATAAGTGACAAGTGAAAAGCAAGTGGAAATGGGACATGAAAAAACAAGATAATTTATTGATGAGAAATTGTAAAATGTAAATAAACTGTAGTGATTGTCTACTGAATGAGTGATCAGGGTCAAAGTGCAGTAGACAATCAAATTGTAAAACTCTTAGCACAATAAATAAATACATACAAATAATGCTGTATGTTTATGTGTTGTTGGATTGAAACTATGTTCTTTATGCAATTATCTGAATGTGAAGGTTTCCTGTATATGCCAAAGGTTATGTTCTTTTGTTCCCAAATTATTATGCCAGCAGATAGACAATCACCACAATGGAAACACCAATAACACGGACCAGTAGGACACCTTCTGATGATAGGTACAAACCACTTCCTGAAACATGTCAAGTGAGAAAAAATAAGTGTAACTAATTCCAACTCACCTGAAGTAAATTCCAAAACACATCGCTGTTTTTAGCTTCTTTTTCATATATTAATGTAATTCTGATTTGTATTTATCAAATCAGAGTGTGAATTTACATAGTGCATCATTATTAAAACACTGCTGGAGAAACTGTTGTTGACAGCTTTCAGCTGCATTCAAGAGGCAAGTAATTGATAACTAATGAGTTATGGATTGAAACCTATCATGCAAAAAGTGGTGTAAATAACTGTCAGTTAAGCTGTGTCTGATATAAGTTGTGGTCTATTACAACATTCATTATTATCAGTTTTTAGTGCAACACACAACCAAAGGCAAAACTGCAACATTAAATAAAAAAGACTGTGGTATTATTATTAATTGTGGAACTTATTACATTTGACATTATTTTCAAAACATATGACCAAATAGATAATTTAAAATACCCTTCCTTTCTTTTACTTATGAATTTTTGTTGTGTGATAATAGTAATAAGAACAAAAACAATGGAATGTTGAGCAAAACCGTGATAAAAAAAAATCCTTATTTCATCCAAAAATGGACCAATGTCCTGGCCGTCATTAATTCAATATCAACAGCTCCATCACAAAGTTATAATTAGTGTAATAAATCACTGAAATTTCTCAACACTGATTAATATTTCATAAAACTCCATTTAAAATGCTATAACATGTCAGAAAAACCTTTCTGTTTGTACCAGACTATTTTAGGACAGTTCTAACAATTTGTTTACCTGAAAACAATAATATGGGGAATTCTATGTAGATAAGAATGTGTCATCCACAAAAAATGAATTCATTTTGCTTTGCTGTGCTTCTTGCTTTGAAGACTTTAAGCGCAAAGGGCATGTTTGAAAAAGGCAGTGTTCATAGAGGTAGATCATGATTATTTAATTCATTCAACTTGCTGACATAATCCAGTGCTACCGACATTGTATTCATTTTTGGCTTTCATTTGTTAAAATTTAGCATCATGTTTTCTGTTTCTTTTATAACAGTTTTACTTTCTTTAATACATATAGTAGGTAAGGGAAATATTGGATTCCACCCAAAAATTTGATGCCAAGATTTCACCAGAAATGCATGTTTTGAGTGCCCTGAATCCAAATAAAGCATGTTTGGAAACATGTCCGTGCATATGTCTGTCTGTCTGTGAACAGCACAACTCAAAAACGAAAAGTTGGTATTACCAAACTTGGTATTTAAGTTCAGTATCTTCCAAGGATGCGATGCAAAGATTTTCAATAAAAGCCCCCCACCCCAGACTACCTTTACATGGAGCATTTTCAAACAATTTTGACTTTCTCAAAAACAGCTCTAACGATTTTGAGTAAAATATCATATGTTTAAGAGATTTTCATGGCAAATGGATTGTGTATATTGAATTTTCTTGGAATTTCCCCAAAAATCCTCTTTATTCTGGATGACTTTTGCATAACTGGTAAACCATAAGAGATAGACAAAACTTTACTGCAAAAGAAATGTAGATTCGTTAAAACACACAATTTATGTATTTTTTTTTTTTTTTTTGAGTGAACCATTTCCGAGATATTTCTTGTTATTTGTTTGTATTTTTCAATATTTATACTTTTTCTCAAATGGCAATTCGTTATTCGTTTTTTTATGTCCTGGACATGCAAAGAGAATGGAATGCTCCACAAGCATTTTAAGAGCTGGTTGCTATGTGGAGTATTCCATTCTCATTGCATTACCAGGACAAAAAAAAAAAAAAAAGGAATTCCCATTTGAGAAAAAGTATAAGTATTGGAAAATTTAAGGGAATAACAAGTAATATCTCAAAAATGGTTCACTCAACAAAAAATATGTATATGACATAAATTGTGTATTTTACCGCGATCTACATTTTTTGTGCAGTAAAATTTTGTCTATCTCTTATGGTTTACCAGTTATGCAAAAGTCATTCACAATGAAGAATACTTTTGGAGACATTCCCAGAAAATTTGATATATACAATTCACTGGTATTTTATTCAAAATTGTTAGAGCCATTTTTGAGAAAATTAAAATTTTCGAAAAATGTTCCATGTAAAGGGTAATCTGGGGTGGGGGGATTTTCTTGAAAACCTTTGTGTCGCATCTCTGGAAGATACTGAACCTAAATACCAAGTTTGGTGTTTATCCGACTGTTCGTTTCTGAGTTATGCTGTTCACAGACAGACACACACACACGGACATGTTTCCAAAAATGCTTTATATGCATTCAGTGCACCTCAAAACATGTATTTCCTGTGAAATCTCGGTATCTAATTTTTGGGTGGAATGCAATACTTCCCCTACTTACTATATGTAGTAGAGAAAGTAACAAGACTGGGTTGCCAAATATCACTGTGATGATAACATGGACAAATGATCATCAAACTTGGCACAAAGGTATGGAATGAACCAGCTAGAGTTTAAGATGCAATATTTTCTAGAACACTTGTAAAATTAGTCTATTTCATGCAGTTTTGTTAAAAGTGCATACATAATAAAAATGTATATATCACAAGTCTTCATGTCAATGGCACAGCTTTTATCACACTGCAGTGATTAAAAAATAAGCTCAATGGGTGCGCATAAGGCTTATGGAATCTATAGTGAGTTGGCTCTATACATTTATAATGAAGCCATAATAAGTAAACAAATGAAAGCTCACCAAACTTAGCAAATAATGTAAAATGTGCCATCTCAGTGAATTCAGAATTCTAGTACTTTGCTTGTAATATTTTTTGGAAGAGTGGAAACATTAATATACTGGGTTTCTCTTGAATGATGTGACTGGCGGCCCGCCACTTCCACAGCACTACTATATGAATCTGTTCATACAATAGCAGATTCCCTCACTGTTTCTCCCATAGGTAATGCTAATGATGCATAACAATATGAATATGTTATTATTACCTTTCATTATATAAGGTGTTGGAAATTATGTGCCTGTATAAGTCTGAAACGTGTTGAACACTCATATCAAAACATAGGAAAATGCAGACAGATAATGTCTTATAAGTCATTGATTGTATGGGGATTTGTTGCATAAACTTATCTTTTGATTTATATCTGGAGAGTAAAGGAATCATTTTGTCATAAAAAGCACATTATAATGGAAGACAGCAATTTTCGTGTACTTCTTTCCATGACAGCCCCTATAATTTAAATTTTCCTGTGTTAGGACTATGTTTCTTTTTGTCTAACCCATGCCAAACAACTGCAACCCTCCATAGGCATGTAAGCTAGGCTACTGCAGAGCAAGGTCATTCAACCCAACACCTGCTACAAGTCTTATCCAGCAGCCAAGTTGCGTCATTCAAGATAAACCCAGTATTTTAGGCATCCTTTCCAGATGTTAAATTTTTTTTATTCTAATCCCCTTTAAAATTTGTAGAAATATGAAGTTTGTTTTAAAGTCATTTCTGAGTAGATATGTGCTATGCTTTACAAAAGATCACAGTACAGACTTCAAAACTGAATATGAGAACCGTGCCCTGTTAAGTTTCTACGTATTGTAAAATAAACCAACAATCTAGTCCAAGGCTCCTTGCATCTCCTATCAAGCTTTCTGTAGCATGTACTTATGCACAATTTTGTTTTAGTTTTTAAAAGAACATTTCCATTTTTTGTAGATGCACATTCTTAACTATGTTTTCTTTAAAATGTTTTACTTTTTGGAACAACCTGTGACATCATTAAATAAATAAATCACTTCATTGTTAACAGCTTTGTACTTAACAGAAAGGTACCATTCTCTTTATTTGTCAAAAAAAATGTCTTTTTAAATAAAAAGAAAGCACCAAAGTTGTAAGTGTTGGCTTGTTTTTACTTTTTATGCATGATGAGGCAAATATTGGTCCGAATCTCCACTGGAGGCCATGGAAAAGTTGGCAGAGTCACGATCTTGTGGTCGACAATGTTGTGGAGTGCTATACTTGACTACTTGGCTGGGGAATGTATGATGACCGCCGTCAAGAGTATTTCCTGAGCTGTTGCCATACACCACTGGTGCAGCAACTACCACACGGCCTGCCACAACTGGTCCGAGTCCATTGCCCTGATGGTGGAAAGGCGGAAATCTCTTTACGAAGGGGTTAGGACCAGCGAAAAGTCTCACCCCGTTATGATGAGTTGGAATGGTCGTATGATGTCGAGGGAAGGAATGACAGCTACCACCATTGCCGACTTGTGTTGGAGTGCCTCCGTTACTTGATGACGATGCAGCTGCACTGCTTGGCAATGGCATCGTGGAACAGTGGGGATACACTGCTGCCACAGCTACGTGAGGCTGCGTGGGATAATGTGGCAATGTTGCAGAGGAAGAGGGGTAGATTGGAGTGGCTGTCGCATTGTGATCTGGGTTGTCTGTGAACGATGTCATTCTCATGTTGGTGGACCGACTAAAAGGCTCATCTTTAAGGATAGGTGGATCAGTTGCAACCTCACCATCAGTTGTTTTTGGCCGTGAAGCCTTGCGCCGGATGACGACGGTACTTTCAGTGCTGGATTCTAGAAGAACAGCAGGTACACCTCCTGGCGCAGTGATTACAGTTGCGTTTGTTGGTGCATCTGGATGAAAGCCATAGACTGGAGGAGGTGGTGAAATGTTGGCCATAGTTGCAGACGTTGGTGGTTGGACGTTCCTCTGTAGAGAGAATGAGCGCCAGTTCTGCGTGGCAATTGGTTGTCCTGAGAGATCATCCACGCTTGTGGATCTTCCTCGAGGATTGTTTGGCGGTTGATTTTGAACTGCTGGTGTCTGTTTGTCCGAGCCACTGGAATTTGAGTGTACACCACTTGAAGTTTCACTGTGGTTTCCTGTGGACGAAGGTGGAGAACCTCCAGAACCAGAGCTCTCTGTGCTTACGGAATCTGAACGAGGAGTAAGTTCATCATGTGGCATGCCTGAGTCAGCTCGTCGCAAGCATCTCGGAGTAGCTTGTTGTGGCTGTTGTTGCTGTTGCTGCGGCTGCTGTTGGAAAGTGCAAAATTATCAGTAGAAACATCTTTTTTTCCAAATGGTAGGCAAATTTAAGCAAGGAATTGCAAATTTTTTTATATATACCCTTGGAATATGCTTATGGATTTAATACAAATTTTGGCTATGTACCTTGAAAAATAGTCTTGTTTTTAAAGTATGTAAGGGTACTTGATACTGAAATTGCTAATTTCTACAAAGTGCAACCAATTATCACAAAATTGTTCAACATAATTATAGCAGAAAATTAATTTTCATTGTCCTATGTATCTGAATTTCAAAGAATATAATTTTCAAAAAATCATTATTAAATAATAGAATTCTAAATATAAAACTATACAAGGCATTACAAAAAGGCTCATTAAATTTCTTCATCTACCTTTAAAGAACGTATACTGAAAGAATCTGAAACAAAATTGCATCATGGGGAGAATTTTAAAGCGGCAAAGATGTGAGTAAACAAAATTGTGGGAAAATCAAGTTTTAAAAATTATTGCACTATTTGCATACACTTTTACATCTGGACTTAATCATTTAAATACCCAGAAAGCCAAAATTGCAATTGGAACCTGATTTTATAATGTTAAGGATTTTTTTCCATAGCACTTTAAAAAGGTTTTTCTCAAACTTTTATTGGAAATTCAGTATTGAGTACCCTTAATATAGTTCATATTTTCTCTGAATCTAGTCTGCAGATTCCTTTTTGTTTTTCTAATACAGAATGGAAGGGCATACTTGCCGCCAACTTCCTGAAACTGAAAGCTGTAAAGCTTTCCACCATCCAGCAAAGTATAATAATTTCACAATGAGATGAAATTTGGAATGCCTAAAATGTTTAAATGTACAAAAATTACACGCAAAAATAAATTAAATTCCGTTTTATAAGAATCCTTGAAGACCTGGCAGTACTGCTTCTTTCTGTCACACATCCTGAAATTCTTCCTTGTATCACAATAAACATATGTTAAACTCAAGAACACCACTTCCTAGGCTATACACAGATTTGCAGTCCATATTTTAAGCTTCATAACATGAACATTAAAAAAAACTGTGAAAAAAATGGGAAACATATCCCGCAGCTATAGAACACCAATAAGATAAGCAATTGACTTTACAATTAATGTTGTCCATTACTGAATGTTTGCGACCATTTACAGCTGGTTATTAGAGATCACTAGTGGTGCAATCATAATTTAAATCTGCACACTAGGTGTTGTGTTGCAGCCCAGTGAAGGGGGATCATTATCATGATGAAGGATAGACACACAGATAAGCTATGACCTATCATATCACTGTATACCAATCAGCACAGTACATTCAGTCTGTGTTGAAAATCTAACACTTTGAATCCGCACACAAAGTCATAAAAACACCTACTTGGCCATAAAGTCGTAAAAGGGTCTCTGCTCCTGTACATTTTATAGGCAAACCATAAAGCTGGCAAATATAGAAGATATAGATATCCTTGGAATTCAGAAAGATCTTGATGAGCACATTGAAAGTGTTTATGAGCAAATTTGTATGTCACAAATTTGTAGAAAAATAATTTTAAATGCAGAGACATTTAGCAACAGCTTGCTTTCCCTGTCACTTTCCAGATAAGTCCACAGCTCAGAGCAGAACACATACTCTGGGATATACATGAAACACATGAGTGTTTGTCCTAGTATTATCTCAGAACCTAATGAGGAGAAATGTTTCTTTCACAGTCTGCATGCATATCAGAGGAGTACAGCTCAAAACTATTATTCTGCTTTTCTTTAAGTTTAACATCCTTTAACCATAAATCATCTTAGAATGAGGAATGAAACGCCAAAAACGTGCTAGGCTTCTACAGCTGGAGCTACTAATTATTCATCAAGGGCCTAAGAGTTTGAAAAAGACATTGAATCCAACTGGAATTAGAACCTGTATACACTTGGTCACATTAAAAGTGGCTGGTCTCTTGAGCAGTTAAATTTTTTCGAAGTCCCTTTGAGTGAGCGTGCAGTTCACAACTATCAACTTCTGTGTGCTGCTTTGGTTAACAAGCCACAAGGCACTGGTTTGGGCTACCTCTACACCATGCTTTAACTACTTAACTTCTGTGCAAACAGTTCGAGTTTGGTTCTCCGCAGTGGAGTGTTATCTTTTATTTTTAAAACTCATTTTACTGTAATATACTTAAATAATATTGCTTATGTTACTTCATTTTACTTACAAATATAATTACAATAATGGTGAAATATGTGGTTATAAAATTAAATTGACTGAGTATAAAACCTTCTCCCAACCAATAAATTAATGTCATGATTGCAGTCTACTGGTATGATGACTACTAAATAAATGCTGCTTTCATAACAAATGAAGAAAACCTATTATGCCCAAGTTAAGTAGCTCCATAGAGATTTGAGTTTGCAACCTCAGGAACATTAAGCTAATGTTCTACCAAACTAAGAGTACTACAGTAAGCATGGCATAGTAATTCTTTATGTGTATGAATAAACTAAAACTAGTTAAATATCTTCATGTTTTATATAAAATATAAATGCATGGAATGATTTTGTGCTGCCTAAAATACCTATTTTGACCAATGAGACCTGTTTTAAGGTTTTAGAACCTAAAAGTGTCTATTTTACCATAAGTGTTACTTCACAATTTTTTTTTTCAATGCAGCAATGAAAGAAACAAGTCCTAAATATCATGGGGTGGTTTGACTCAAAGAATGCTGTAGGAATGACACGTTCCAGGAAAAAGACTATTTTATTTTAGGACTTCAGCAGGTAGATTCACTCATTTTGTAGAAAGCGAAACAGAACACTTGCCCCTTCTAGGTCTCTCTGTGTTCCTTTGGTATTTGTCGGTAACTGCAGTATGGCAGAAATCCCAAAGAGTAAGAAGGGACTTAACAAGATATTTGTTTTGCAAACATCATTTTGGCTCTATCTCAGCTCTAGAACATCTATGTCACAATGATATATCTGTAGTGCCTACTGTGGTCTATTCAATAAGTTTTGGGTGTCTTATTAAGCTCATTTTATGTACTAGCAATCATAAATTTGTAATTTGACTTAATAAAGTGTTTATAGCCATACATATTTACTAAATTTTCTGTTTTTATTACTGTGTAGTTTATAATGCTCACTAATTAATGGCATTTTTAAACTTTTTAGGTGTCTAAAACTATATCTTTATTGCCTTACTTGATAATTTGAAGCCTATTTTAAGTGCCTAAACATCCGAGTTCTACTTATGACTTTTATATTTTGGCAGTTTATACTTCCTGAAGACATTTATCTATATATGAAGCGAGTTGTAAACTTTGGTTATCTTGAAGGATCACAGCCAAGCATTTGTATGCTTGTAAGTCCTAATTGTGAACAGTATTTGAAGTATTTCTTTTACTGCAATCTCTCTGTCCATTTTAGACCACTAATCTTAATGTATGTATTCCTCCTTTAGTCAGTACTACTATCATATTCAAATATCTTCTCTCCCTCCACACAATGAACATTCACCTTACTTAAAATCATTCCATTGCTATTTCAATCTCCATATTCCTGTTCTTATCCACGCTAACCCTCCACTTCTCATCTTTACTCACCTTACCATAACTTTCAACATCATTTGTCATACTTCTCTTCCTTTGTTCCTGTCTTTGGTCTTTACCTAAAACGCTTGGAACAGCCAATATACTGTTCTGCATCAGTCATGTACCTTATACTGCTTTACTGTTTCTTCTTGCACTGCTCCTTGTGACTGGCAACTGTGATACCAGCCTTACCAAATGAATTGGAAGATAGTTAAGTTAAAGAAATGGAAAGACAGGCAGTCAATCCACCAATTACAGGCCAGATTCTGGTTGTGCCATTATCTGCTTCTAGACATGGAAGCAATCATAATCAAGGAAACATCATGTATCTCTGTATTATGCTATAGGAAGTGAAAAGACTGCTATCTAACAAACAGTGTAGTCATGATCAGGGTTGCCAATTTAGCAGTTTTCCCATCAGATATTAAGATTTTAACCATTAGTATTATGACAAAAAATATTTTCTCACCCAAAAGGAGTTCTAGCAACTTTAAAACTAAAAGTTAATAACAAAACCTGATTTTTTTTTTTTTTTCCGTCTCAGTAGATGATGACATCCATATTTGGAAACTCAGATCAAGGTACATTTAAAGGATAGATTGCGTAGCCAACTTCTTGAATTTTAAACTTGTAAAACTTTCCCTTGTCCAAACATGGCATAATAAATTTGTGATAATATGAAATTTAGAATGCCTAAAATTTTCAGTGCAGTAGATGCACAAAAATTACATGTAAAATAAATGGGAATCCCGTTTCATAATTATCCTTGAAGACCTGGCAGTGCTGCTTCTTTCTGTCATACATACTGAAATTCTTCCTTGTATCACAATAAATACATATTAAAGCAAAGAACACTACTTCCTAAGCTATACACAGATTTATAGCCCACATTTTAACTTCAAAACATTAACTATAAAAGAAAAACTGTCACAAAAATGGAAACATATCCCGCAACTCTATAATGCAACTAAGATAAATGAATTAGATGAATGCGTTGACTTTACAGCTATTGTCCTTTACTGAATGTTCGTGCCCATTTACTGCTGGTTACTAGTAGTGCAATAAAATTTTAAATCTGCATGCAATGCATTTTGTTGCGGCCCAGTTAAGGGGGACCATAATCACGATGGATAGACACACAGATAAGCTCTGGTCTATCATAGCACTGTATACTATTCAGTCTGTAATCTTAAGTTGCGATAGAATGCAACAGAATTTAATGCTTTGTCATGTTTTTGGTGAAAATCTTAATGCTTTGAATCTGCCCACAAAGCTGTAAGAATGCCTCCTTTGCTGTAAAGTTGTAAAAAGTTCTCCTTGGAAAACCATAAAAGTTTGCAAGTATGGATTGTAATCTTACCTAGAGGATCAAAATTCTGGTTTAAAGAATCAACGTCAACAATTACTGTATATTTGGATTGTGTACATGCTTTGTTTGGGTAAATACCACTGCAATTCTGTGTAATGTGTCCTGTGCTGCACTTATTAGAACTTTTCTATGAGGAATTTGTAGAATCAGGATCTACAAGTAAGATTGTGGCTTGGATTCTGACATATTAACATCTTTGTGCCAGCAATGCTGAATCTAAGATGGCACACAAATAATTTAACATAGTTGTTGAGTGATTCACGATATCACTCAAGCTCTCGCTTGTGTCTTCACTTTGTTCCCACCTAGACTATAGGCGCAACTCTAAGGAGCAACATAAGGGTCTTAAGTTTCCAAGTCTAACTATAATATATACATTACTGCAATCTGGAGATCTTTCCTCTGAAAATTGCAAGTTTTTGAAGACCATTTAATGAGATTCTAATAGCATAGATTGGCAACCATGTGGAAGATCAGGATGTAGCTGCTATAAAATGATGATTATAACCTTCTGCAACTAAGTAGTTTACTAACAGCATTCTTCTAGTGCTAAGAAGAAGGTAAAATAATAGACCGATGTATACAACAGGACTTACCTGTTGAGCATCATTGTTGTTATTATGTACTGTAACAGTGGCAGCAGTGCTAGTAGCGTTACTATTTGTTGGGGTGTTTGGATCAGTTGGGGGAGGTGGAAGATCTAAATCTTCATCAAGATCACGGGAAGGTTCGGGAGTTATTAGTGGGCTAGGATCCTCATAGTCCCCTGGTGTGAGATCTCTGTTAGTACGGGCATATGTGACATTATCGTCTTGAAGGGCAGAGTCCAGTAACTGCAACAACCAAAGCAATTGCATGCAAATCTCCATGTTAGTATGTTAGCTGCTGCTTAACCACACCAACAAAGTATTCAACTCCAACTAACAAGGAATGCCCCACTTGCTTCAAACTGGGAGAGCCGACTCAAGTATGTACTTCTCAGAAACTGAAATGGTTATTTAGGGCTGTGCTTTTAAGCACTGATGTTATCAGGACTTGGCTTTGTGCTGATGCTTTTCATCAGTACAGCCCTTTGGTCCCTCTGATAATGTCAGCTTCTTTAATTCTTACATTCTTAAATATCTTTATGTTCATATCAAATCTATTATGTCACATATTCCAATTTCAAAGAATGGTTGTATTTCACATAACATCTCAATCTATAGACCCTATTGTGAGCTAGACCAGCTTAAAGAAAGCTAGTCTACTCTAGTATGTAGATTACATCATAAATACATAATTAATTGTATACTTATATGTAAATAAATTGTAGTTCTTATGTAGAGTACGTTAGAGCTAAAAATTTTTAAAACAATATTATTTATACTTAATGTATTTATAAAATTCGGTAACACTTTATAGTCAGTTATTGTTTTCAATTAAAGAAATCTTCGTCTGTATAGAAGGTGTGAGTGATAAGATATCTTTTTAATGCTAACTTGAATTTATTTTTATTAGTTTTCAGTTCCTTAATATATGATGGAAGTGAATTAAATAATACTATACCATTGTAGTAAACCCCTTTTTGGAATACTTGTAGGTTAATGCTTGGCCTGTATAAGTCCTGCCCATTTCTGATTTGTTTGCCTGTATGTCTGAATTTTTAATGAACATTTCTGGGTGGTCAACCACGGTTAAAAGTACAGCTAAAATGTACTCACAGGCTAATGTTTCCAAATGTTTTGAATAGTGGTTTACAATGAGTTGATTGCTTTACACCTGCCATTATTCTTATTACCTTTTTTTGCAAAACAAATATTTTTTTTTGCGTCTACTGAATTTCCCCAAAATGTTATTCCATAAGTCATAATTGAATGAAAATAAGCATAATATACTGGTTTTAGGTTGCTTTTATTTGTAAAATGAATTAATGATCTAATTGCCAAACATGCAGAGCTTAGTTTCGATAGGATGTAGTCAATATGGTCTTTCCAATTCATATTATGATCTATAATAAGACCAAGAAATTTTATGCTACAAGTTTCAGTAATTTCATTGCCTTCATGTTCAATTCTTATGTCTGCAATACTTTTATTTTTTGTGTGAAAATTGATATACTTCGTTTTTTCAAAGTTTATATGAATTTTGTTACTATCGAACCAATTATTTAGCACACTGAAAATACTGTTAGATAACTCTGAGAGAGGACACAGTGGCTATTTCCACAATAACAATTAACTTGTCAGCTTAAAGCAAACAAATTTATTACTGCAAAATGATATATCATTTAACTAAACTTAAGAAGAGGGCACCCCTGCAACAGGTGTCATCACATTATGGAGTACTTGGTAACAAAGTTGCTGATCAGCTTGCTGAGATATTATATTGTACAAAATCCCACATAAAAATTATCTCTCTTCACAGTTAGAAGATAAATCAGCTCCAAATTCCAGTATATAATTTCAGATTGTTTTCAAGAAACTTTAAATAATAAAATATGGGAGTGCTTCAGTGAACAATGAACATTAATTCCTGATTATCCACGGAAGGGTGCAGCGGCATCTTTTTGGCTAATCACAGGCCATGATTGTTTATTAAAACGTCTCTACTACATTGGAATTTTTACTTCTTTAATCTCCCCATTCTATAGCCTTCATGAAGAGATGGGCCAGCAAGACAGTTAATGGCTTTATTGCCAAACATTAGTTAACAAAAACAACTACATTCTGTCTATACACTGGGGCAGTATTTTAATACCTGAATAATTTCAAATGTATTTTTATTATAAGTAAATTCAATAACAGCCAGCCTTGAAACAATATGTATGTAATAATTATTTTTAAATGTATGTAGCAGTCATTGCATATGCTTATTATTATTGTAAACATGTTTAATAATGTTATGTGAATACATTACATACTTTAATAATGCAAGAGCTGTGAGAATAATAAGTTTTAAGTTGCTAACAATGAGGTAATAATGAGCTAACCTTGTAGCAATAATGAGTTTGAGAGTTTGAAAGTTACTAATCATGATTAGAGCAACGATAATGTAAATTCAGTAACAGTTTAAAATTAGCCAATCAACAGCAAAGAAATGCTTTAAGTAAAATGCAGATATTCTATTGGACTAGAATTAGCCACTCAGAGACTTGAAATACCGAAGCTTATGGGTTTAATGGTTAAAATAATGTTCAGTTGCTGGCAAACCTTGGTAGTGACCAGATGGAAGATGTGTTCTCTACAGAAATATTACATGTGAATCGTAAAATATGTCTACGTGTTTAAGTGAAAGTATTAAAGAATTTCACAGCTCTTAAAAAGTGTAGTGCTTCATTAAAATGTGCAAGGATTAATAAAAGAAGTGAATTTAAAAACTTAAATTCTGTGTATGTCTACAATTATTGTCGAACCGCACCCTGCCTAAGAGATACATGACTCTACAAACATTACTGAAGCAGCCGAGGCAAAATTCAAACATAAATAATATATAGAAGCAGTTTTAATAACAAAGTTAAATATTATAGTGTAAAACTTGGAGTGTAACAACAAAAACACATCTTTAAATCAGCTTCTCATACGTAGCAGCATATTGCGTAACAACAGTAACTATTACGTAATCAACAACTTCAAACCGATGCCCAAAGCATGTTGCAAACTTCTTAAACAAAGTAATTCCAAGAACATGCTACTTCAAGTTAGCTTCCCAAATGAGAAGTTAATAATTTACGTAAAAACTCATATGTAACAACAAATCTACTTCAAGTTGGCTCCCATATGTGGGTCAGATAAATTACAACAACACAAATAACAACTACAACACCAATCACCAGGCCAAATTTTAAAGCACAAAAACATCCCAAAACCATTCCAATTTCTGCTAAATACACCACCTCAATTAACCTTGCAACCCAAACAAACTTTGAAATTTCAAATGAGTGGAGCATTCCTTGTGGGTATTATATTAAATGTTAGAAAAATGTTTACGATATGAATTGTAGGCTGGCAGATGGTTTTCGCAGAAATGGAGGCCATTTGCAACATATAATTTTTAAGAAATAAAATGTTTTCCTGTGTTGTATAAAATGGCAAATCACTGGCATTAGTCTCTTATTTAGTAAATAATATAATAAATGTTTAATATACAAATATAAAAGTTTGGTTTCATTACATCATGCTGTGAAATACAAACTGGTACTTTTAGATTAAGATACTAGCTACAACAGTGTGCATAACTCAAACATAGAACAGCTCCTAATTGTCCATATGTGTTTTATTTCATGATTACTACACATTTGTAGTTACTTTTGCAGACTGATTTATTTACCTTTTCCTAATCTAATTCAGGACTTTTTATGATGCAACTCAAATAGAACTATGAGAGTAATTTGAGAAGTTTGGTAAACATTATGTTTTTGTAACATAGTTGCTTTATTCTCAACATAGTTTTCAGTCAATGTCTGTACACTTGGTCCAGCAAGTTTTGAATCTTTTTCATTCCATAAGAAAAGCAGCATCTCTCAAACTCTGCAAAATACCCACTGACAGCAATGATCACTTCCTCGTTTGATGAAAATTTTGTTCCCACCAAGAAAAATCCTCAAGTTTAGGAACAGGAAAACACAACAGGGCTAAATGCGGACATTAAGGTGGATAAGGAATCAATTTGAAGCCCAATTGATACACTTTGGCCACTGGACTGTTATCGTGTGGGCTGGAGCAATGTCCTGGTGAAAAATCACTGGACATCTTGGTCTTTTCATTCATTGTATGTTTCAAATGGCCCCAACAATGAAGCTAATAGTTCCCAGTTATGGTGCAGCCTTTTTCCAAGGAATCTATGAGGATTATAGCTTGAGAATCCCCAAAAATAATGGCCATCACTTTTCCAGCTGACAAACAGTCCTTGCCTTTTTTGGTGTGCTCTCATCAGCCTTTGTTCATTGCTTTGATTGCTGCTTTGTCTCCAGTGTTGGACCCAAGTTTGATCCACAGTCACAGATTGTCCCAAGAAGTTGTGCAGATTGTGATTAAACACTGTGTTGAAATGTTCCTCTGCATGCATTTTTGATCAACAGACAGTGATTGTTCACTTAGCTATCTCGCACACTTTCACTCAGCGGTCATGCATTATGATACCACAGATTTATCAATGATTTCCTTTGTGGTGATCTCAAATGGGTGGCTAGTAAGCTTCATCGACAATCATTCATCCAGAAATAAACTGTCTTCAACGACGGTGCTAAGTCCACATCAACTTGATCCAACTCTGCTTTGATTTGTTCTGCAGACAACCCTTTATATGGAAATGCTTAATAACAACGTGAAGCTTGTCTTTTTCAATTTTATTTGGTGTGAGACTGATCACTTCAGATTGCTCTCACCAATTAATTAAAATAATTTGAGATGACTTACATCACATCCGTCTGAAAATCTGTCTAAAACAATTACATGAATCACTCTTACAAACAATGATGCTGCTTAATAAAATTTCCCACCATTTCATGGAAATTTACCAGGCTAATCAAACAACCCTCATAGGTAGATATGCCACCAAAAGCCAGATTATCAAAGCAATTATGAAATACTTACACAGAAATGTCACACTGGAAGAGAGTGATGTCATCAAAAAGTGTTTCTGTAGCCAAGAGGAATGGAAGTGGAAAGGATCATGGGAGACTTGTGGATTAAAAGGGAAATAAAAAACAGAGATTTTTGTAAAGAAATAAGCTTAAGACTGGAAGATATTGAAAGACAAGAAGTATCTGGTAGCATGGGACAAAGGAGTTCCATGAAGAAAATAAATGTTGGGTAAGGAAAAATATACAGAATGCATTTTAATTACATCGAAAACTATAGGTACATTTCCTGACTGGAAATGGAGGAAAGAAGGTCATATCAACATGTGTCCAGAAATGCAACATTGCCATGGTAGATGGCACTGACATACGGCATCATTCTCTCGGACTGCTTGCAGTATGTTTCTTGTGTGTTGCAGATTGTGTGATTGGAGCAGAGTACTGTAGAAACAGGATGGTCTGGTATTCACTCCAGGAATAAGCCAAGGTGGTGTTCTTATATGGCGAAGCAGCACAATGTGACAGACAACACCAACCACATCAAACATCATCTGGAGCCATATTTAGGAGTTTGTGTGAGCATGGGTCACTTCAGACAGATGAACATGCAGGGCAGCTGCAGAATGTGCATACACCAGATCTGGAGGAACATGTTCTACAGGATATTGAGACCAATCCAGGCAAGTGGTCTGCCAACATGTGTAAGCTGAAGGACGGTTATGTGTATCCTACATGACAACCACTATTATCCCTATCACCTGCAATGTGTACAGGGGTTATCACCAGCAGATTTCCCTCCACCGGAAAGATTTTCTTGCTGGTATTTGCACCAGGCACCACAGTTATGGATTTCTGTCATCAGTTCTCCTCACTGATGAAGTGATCTTTACCAGAGATGCATCATCAACCTACATAATTGTCATCTGGGAATCCTTGAAGCATCTCATCAGCATTGATTCAACAGCATCAATGTTCGGGCTTGGATTCTTGGCAACCACCTATTTGGACCAGTTATTCTTTCACAGCATCTCAATGGACAAACATATCTGGACTTCCTGAAGAATACTCTGCCACTTTTGCTTGAGCGCCATCCCACTTTGCGTTACTGTTTGCCAATACCTCAATAACATCTTTCCCAGATGTTGGATTACACACAAAGGCCCAGTTGTATGGCCTGCTCAATCACCGAACTTAAATTCCCTGGGTTTTTACTTTTGGGGACATCTGAAAAGCACTGTGTATGCTGAGCCAGTTCCTGATGTGCAGACCCTTCAACGGTGTGTCCACGTAGCCTGTGACACCATTCAGATACATTTGGAACATTCAAAACAGTGAGGCAATGCATGATACAATGTGTGAATGCTTGCATTGCATCCCATGGAGGCCACTTTGAACATCTGTTGTGACATGGATGCGATTCACGCCATGAACTATGCACTGGGACAATTTGCTGTCATTGCACACACAACACACACACTTTCCATTTCTGGACACATGTTGATATCACCTTTTTTCCTTCATTTCCTGTCAGGAAGCAATCCCTGTAGTTTGTCTGTGTAATTAAAATTCATCCTGTAGAGTTATGTGATAAAACAGGTGAAGAAGGACTTGACTGGGCTAAACTAGTTATGAAATTAAAAGATTTAGAAAAATGGCTAGTGTGTAGAGAAACAAAGAGCTTAATTCTACACTGTATTGCAATCAAAATTATGGAGGGAACAGGAATAGCAATAAAAATGGAGTAATTTATATGGGGAAATATTAATTAGAAGGGGGAAGGGGGGGATAAAAGCAAAGCTGTAGGGGATTATTTGGACAAAGTTAAAGAAAAAGGTTAAGAATGGTCAGGAGGAATCCAGAAAGAAACACACTTCTAGAAAAATATGTTACACAAGTATGGACAGCATAATACAGTAAAAGTGTGATGGTCAACCATATATTACTAACCTAGATTTGTGTGCATTGGGACTAGAAATATAGGCATGCAACTTTATGAAGAGCAATATTTAGAGAAGATACTATTATTTGTTTTAGATTCTAGTTTATCAGATACTATACAATGTCAAATTGTGTCTAATGTTTTACTGAAATACATAATCTGCTAATCTATCATTTAAAATGGTCTCTAAGCTTATATACTGCAATGGAATTGTTTGAATGCACAGGATGCAGAAAAACAATGCACAGAAAACTGTAGAGTAGAAACGGAGTATCAAACTAAGCATTTTTAGGTTAGGAGCATGCAGTCACAGATGCAATATAAAAGCATGACTTTATGAAACATCTTCATTTGCAAGCCACACAACTAGCGTGTACATACTGTCTCAACTAATGAGAAATTAAATATTACATACGTGTACTGTACTAAACAAGACAGTATTATCATACCATCCACTAGGCCTCATATCTGACAGTGACTAGTACAGTGTATTTTGTTTACATCTGACATGCCAAAAACAAGAGACTAACATGGTGGATTTAATGTTGAAGCATGTAGCGCAGTATCAAGCAAAGAACCCCTTGTTCCTAACGTTAAAATGCTTTATTTTTGTACTACCTTTCTACTCTACTATTTTCTGTACCCTGCACAGAAAAGTTTGCCTTAAAAATATGCAAACAAGAGCATCTCATATAATATGAGATCTGGGGACCATGGTATGGTACAAGAACTGTTAAATTTATTTAAAATATAATCTAGTAAGCACATTAAAGAAACATTACTACAGATATACACTAGAAATTATGTTAAACATCTTTTAAGCATTACAAGTAAATGAGCAATGTTACAGCATCATTTTTAAATACTTGTTTTAAGTACAGAGTATTCTTAGGTTAATTGTCAGAGAGATCTGTTAATGATTTTAGTTCCAAAGTGTATCTATCAGCATTATTATTCCATTAAAATAGTAGCTTTTCAGAACTGTACAGTTTTATTTTGGATTTATTTCTACAGGATTTGAGAATATTCTATGAGAACTATACTATTTGTTGTCAAGTTGTAAGGAACAAGACTGCTTTTTTGTTTGTTTGTTTAACATCCTTTAACCTGGTAGCTCAATTGGATGAAGAATGGGGATGAATGGTTGAAATCACTTTCAAATGAGCCTGGGGCCCTAGAACTTAGAGTTACCTGACATTTGTTTTCTTAGGATAAGGAAAAACCCAGAAAAAAGAACCCAATCCAGGTAACTTGCTGTAACTGAGATTCGAACTTGGGACTTCTTGAGGTACACATGCTAGCCCCACACCACAGTGGTGGGCTACTTAATTTTTTATTAAAGGAGAATTCTCTAGGTATAGGTAAGTATGAGGAGAATCTTCAACTGTATAAACATGCTAATTCTTTTGTTTTTTCAATAATTAACTGGAATCTAAAATTTAGATTCCATTGTAATGTTCAACTAAATCTCATTTCCAATGACATTAAAAATCTAATGTATCATACAAATTTCTCTACCCATTAAAAGTTAATAACAGGTCTTTATATTTATTCAACCTTTACTGCTAGTCGGTTTAAATGAATGATGTCATTATTAGTTCAGAGCCCCTTGTCTCAAAGGGAAGGTGAGGAATGGAACCTTGGATTGTATGCGTTTCTGACTTTGTAAACAGGTTGATGTAGTATGGTGGTGCAGAACTGGTTTTTACTAGGACATTTTGTGCTTTCTTTGCACACAAGATGGAAGTGACCACCAACCATAGAATTTGCCTATTTGAGTACTAAGCCGTGTATGCTACAAAAACCGTCCAATTATTATATCTATATTGGGTGTGAAAGACCATTAATTTTGCTCAGAGACCGCTTTATTAGGCTTGAGGTCCTTTTACATGCTGTAAATCTGTGACACGGGACCACCGGCTTTACTTCCCTTCCAAAGGAAGCCATGCTAAGGAATTTTACACCCGAAAAAAATCCATGGCCCTCCGATGGGTTTGAACCTATATGAGTTACCTATCAGCATACATACTGCAATTACAAATGCAAGTGAAAGAAGTTCCACATGTAAATATTGGAAAGGTATGATACAAAGTCCCATTTCATTAAGTTGACCTCAAAATTATTGATATCCAGCTCTTCCACTGATCTTTTACTACTCCTCTGCTAGAGGTACTGGTGATAAACTCGCTTCAAAGTACTGACATAATACACAGATAACCGACTGTGGCAACATCTGAATAAATCTGAAGAACCCATATAATCCTTTACATATTGTAGTATTCATATAAAAAGTGATTCATCTATTCATGTTGCTTATTCATGATACGTTTTAAAATAAAATAATCTAAGTTAAGGAATATGAACTTGGTTATATGCATGATATAGAAAACAAAACACAACTGTTCATATATTCTAAGTCAGCTTTAGTTACTAATGAACCAATGTGGGAAAAAATAGGAATTGCATAAAATATAGCATATGAGTTGTTATACACTATCCTCACTTACGTTACCGACTCATATACTATTGTAGTTATTTTCTCACTGTGTACAACTTCCTGATAATTATTGCATAAATATAGATGTTCATTATAGAAAAATTATTACACAAAGAGATGTTCATGTCAGTTCAATCTTGCTAAACTTATAGACATAACAATGAATATTTTTAAAACACCTGATGTGTTGCATTCACATGAATTTTCTACTCACTCTTTTACAAACTACTCTTACTAAAGCTTATTCTTCCCTTCTTGTTAATCAAGATAAACTTTCATTATAATTTTGTACATTTTGTTGTGGGTATAAGAAGAATATAGTAGGCTAAAGCAATAGTCAATGTTTTAAAGAATGTGTCGCTATGTAATGCCTTAGAAATTCCATGCTGTTCACACAACAATGAGAAAAAATGAATAGCGTCTTACCACTTGAAAAAAATATAAGTATTTTAAAATTCAAACCAATAACAAAGAATATGTCGGAATTGGTTAACTCCACAAAAAATTCTTATTTGACGTAAATTGTGCACTTTAACGAGATCTACATTGTTTTTATAGTAACATTTTGTGTATCTTTTACAGTTTACCAATAATACAAAAGTCATTCAGAATGAAGTGCATTTTAGAGGATATTCAAAGAAAATTCGAGATGTACATTTTATTTGTCTGCAAATTTCTTCAACATAGGGCATTTTAATAAAAATTGTTAAGAGCCAGTTCTGAGAAAATAAAAATGAAAAAATGTTTCCATTTAAGGTGTAGTTTGGAGTGGGGGGGAATTTCTTTAAAACCTTTGTGTCGCATCTTTTGAGGACACTGAACTTAAATACAAAGTTTGGTTTTTAACCAACTTTTTAATTTTGAGTTATGCAGTTCACAGACAGATTCAGGGACATACTTACATAGAACTTCTTCTAAAAATACTTTCCTAAATTCAGTGACCTCAAAACATGTATTTCTGCTGAAATCTTGGTATCAATTTTTGAATGGAATGCAATACTTCCCCTATTTACTATAGGACTTCCAGGCTATTCATCAAAAATTCAAGATATATGATTTATTAGGCGTGCTAATATCTTAAACATATGGTACTTGAATAAAAACTATTAGACATTTTTGAGAAAATTAAAAATAACAAAACTTTCACCATGTAAAGGGTAGTTTGGGGTGATAAAATGTTTTATAACATCTTTGCCTGGCCTGCTTAAACAGTGCCTGGCTGAAATACAGAATTTGGTATTTATTGACTTTTCAGTTTTGAATTATGTTGTCTACACACAGTATGTGTGCACAAAAATCTTTTTCTGAAAGTACTCTTTATTTTGGAGGGGGGTGGAAGGAGTTCAATGGACTCAAACCATATATTTCCAATGAAATCTCAATATCAAATGTTCAGGTGAAATACATTACTTTTTCTACCTGCTGTAGATAAATGATAGATAAAGTAAAAATGAAAACCTTGCCTATCCCTACATAAGTCTGCAGAATGTGCTTCGTTTGAATGTCTTAACTCACTTATAGTGCTTGATGTGTTAAAATATTTCTTCCTCCAAAATGTAAAAGACAATACAAAACAAAACTGTACAGAGTGCCTCTGTAGTCAACCAGTCATTCTGTCTTCTCAACACAGAGTTCCCAGGTTCGATTCCTGGTTGGGGTAGGGGAATTTTTCTTTAATTAAGTTCATTACCTACCCTCCGCAGAGTCTGGAAGTATGAATAAGGAAGTGGATCTGAGAGTGTTTCTGAATGAAAAAAGTCTGAAGTGTTACATTCACATCACTTTCTCTAGTCTTCATTGTTTATTAGTGGGTGTGCTAATTCTTCTTACTAAAGTTTATTTTCCTATCTATTTAATTTTAATTGAGGTAAACTTTTCCAAAAACAGCTGCATTACCCATTTCATTAGAGATACAAAGAGAACAGTGATAGTCAAATGTTTAAGAACTGGACGCTATATGCTGGCCTTAAAATTCCATACTGTTTCCATGACATCGCGAGGAACAACTGAATGTGGACAGAACTTGAAAATAATGGCTAACTCTTGAACAATTCAAACCATTAATAGGAAATGGCTGATGCTACAAAAAAAAGTTATTTGAAATAAATTGTATGTTTTAAAGAGATACATTTTTTGTATAGTATGTTTTCGTCTCTTGCTTAATGTTTACAAGTTAACAAGATTATATAAAATTCCTTCCAAATGAAGAGGATCACAGGCTATTCCCAGAAAATTCAAGATATACAATTTATTTGTCATGTAAATATCTTTAATATATGGTATTTTAATAAAAGTTGTTAGAACAACTTTTTAGTGAATCTAAATTTTCGAAAATGTTGCATGTAAAGGATAGTTTGAGGTGGGGAGGGGGTTATCTTAAATCTTTGTGTCACTTTTTTGAAAGGTACTGGACCTAAATACCAAGTTTGGTACTCAACTGACATTTTGTTTTTGAGTTATACTGTTCACAGACGCACACACGGACCTTTCTCTAAAAATGATTTTTTTTTCGGATTCAAGGGACCTCAAAACATGTATTTCCGATGAAATCTCACTATCAGTTTTTTTGGTGGGATGCAATACCTTCTCTGCCTGCTACATACATGGTAGAGAAAGTATATCTTGTTGAACTGGTAGGTAGGAAGGGATATGAACAGGTGTGTAAAAGATGCACTTATACAACTGTATCTGGAGCTACTAATCAACAGTTTTTATTTTGGTATAGGTAGTACTGTGGGAAAACTTCGCCTATCCAATTTGATAGCTCTGAATGAAATATGGACTTTCCAGTTAATGAGTTTATATTTAGTTTTTGTTTTAGATGAATGGTTTTAATGTTTTTAGTCACTTAAGGAAGTGTAACAACCTGGGGTAAAGGACAACAAAGTGGGCAAACTGCGGCACATGATGGTGTTTAAAAACAAAAGGTTTAAATGTGTGAAAAATGGAGTTAGATAATTGGCTCAGCAATAATGCAACAACAGCTGGCAAATAAATCCCACATTAAACACTCAAAATGAATTTTTATTACTCCAGCTTCATTTCTTTACCAAAAACTTGACTGACTGTTGCACTTCTTCTGTGTCTAGCAGATAGCATTTCCTGGCTGAGCATACTGTGTGATGAGATCATTTTCATAAAGGACATCCAAAATTTAGCAAATTGTTTATTTTTATGTACTTTTTCCTAAGGAAATCTATTGTTTGAATATAGCAAGCTAATAACTTGTGATAAATACTTAGTCATATTATTTTGTAATGTGCTTAGCAGAAGTAAATAAACAAGCAATTTTTCATAAATGCAGAATTCAATCAGTTCCAAAAATGCTCTGCAACTGTCAATTTATCAGTCTACTTATATTTTATGTTTCTCATGTGTTCTGTAAACCACATTCCTTTCTTTATCGTCTTTATTTGTATTTTCCTACAGTCATACATCAAATAAATCATGACATTTTTTCAGCTGGAATCTTATCCTTTGTGTTGGTCATGAGAATGTTTAAAGCAAAGCTTGAACATTTAAGCAAAATTCTGAAAGACCCAAGCTCGTTTCTTTTATGTTGCTTAGCATTATTTGTTTCCTCTTTTTAAATTTCATTATCTTTCTGTCCATAATGTCTTGCATAAAGCCATTTTTCTGTACAGTCTCTAGGATGATGTTGTAATCTTCTATACTCAGGAGAACATTTATCAGTCTGAAAAGAGAGGCATATTTGTGTTCCTTAGGGTTGTAGCTGTCATTTTTAATATTAAAAATACTCACAGTCTGATGATATTAAAACTGTGAGTGGATTGATAACACTTTAGTTACTCAGAATATGTTTTGAAGACGTTTCTATCTTCAGCTGTATGTCCACTAGTGTCTGGATGGGAGTCCCCTACTTTAGTGTTGGTTGTATGAATTCTAGCCAACTTGTCAACCTGCACAGTCGAGCCAAAGTGTCACTACTATGCTGCTTCTTGCATCAACCTCAGTGTACTAGTAACATGATCTCTGCCACCACCATTGGGCCACACGTGGAGGATATCTCACTTCACTGACCAGGCTCTCTGACCCCTGCATCCATGCCGGAAGGCACCGTGAAGTGCCAGCAATGATCCCACCAGGACTGCCTTCAAGATCTTCAGACCACCTTACATACATCACTTCAGATCCACACAACAGTACCTAGACTCAATGGATTGCACACTTTGAGCCCTGGAAAAACATCTCTACCAGCTCAGAGCCTACATACAGAAGACTTCTGGACAACCGTACACTCCCAGCACATGCCAAAACCTCTAAACAACTCGAAAAACTACACCACGATGTTTGCATCTTGGATGCCTCCAACAATGTCTTTGGACTGAAAACAACACCTTATTTTTCCTCATCCTTATTGTCATTTTTGAACGCCTAGGTGCAGTCAGGACAGTTTGTCATGTCTGTAGCCTAAGACCTTACCTTTCACCCAATTTCACCTATTGGATGGCAGCTCAGTATCTTTCAATAGACTATGCAGGTGCTATGTGGGACCACACTACCTTTCATATGTTGCCTTCGTCCCATCCGGTGGAGGAGTTTTAGTGGTTATGGACATGTACTGGCAAGTCCCACACTCTCAGTCTCTGAAGTTTTGGGTCTGAGATTAGTATGTAACTGTATCTTCTTCTACACTCAAAAAAAAATGTCATCTAGCTGTCCAGAAGAGAACTTCACAATATATCTACCATTGGAATTCTGAAATCCATTACTCTGAGGGCATTTTTGGTGATGTGGATTTTTTCCCAAACTGTGAGTTCTGCTGGTGTTTTGGCATGTTTTAAAAGCTTTATTCCCAAATTAATGTTATGTTCTGTTGACCAAAACTGGTGAGTTACTACAGATTTGTCTATTTGCTTATGTTTTACATTTGTTTAGTATTCCTTTAGTCTGGTTCACAGTTTTCTCTTGGTTTTTCCTACATATATTTCATGACAATCTTCACAATCAATCTGGTAAATCCCTGATTTCTTAGTGTTTATAATCACTTCCAGCCAGAAACATCATCTACAAGCCATAGAAGGAAGTTTAGCAGTGAGTCTTGGCTGATGATGGAGAAAACAGTCTCCAAAACATACTCCCTAAGTTCTGATAAAGAAGTGAAGTGGTTAAAAAGTTCATTTTGAGTATTTAATGTGTTAAAAAACTTATTGCTTTCCCCAAAAAAGAGGAAATGAAAACGTATACTTTATTTACATTAATTTAGCAGAAGTTTGCTCACTATTAGGAATACAGCATGGACAAAAATTATTTGAAGCATTAAATTATGTCCAAATAGTTTTTATTACATAAAGTTCTTACATATCAGTTAATAGATTGTCAAGCTATAAAAATATAAATAGCACCTTTATTTTGGGCTCAAACAGTTATTGTTCACTTATAAATAATATTAACTACATATTTTACAACTGTTCAGTTTCATTCCTTTTTTATAAATATCAGTATTAATGGATAGCCTTAATTTATTGCCTGTTTTAAAATAATTTCTGTAAAACTCTCATTCATGAACTGCTCTTGGGAATAATTAAATTCTCTTGTCAGGAAACACCATCGTAATAAAGTGAAACTCTTTTAATGAACGTCATAAACGACTGGTTGCTTCCTGCATAAACATTTTAAGCAGGAATGACCATCTCTGATCAATTTAAAATGTGAACTTACAAGGGGCACTCTAAAAGTTCTCAGCCTGACCAAGAAAACACAAGATCTAAGAGAAATGCCTTTTTTAATTTTCAACATAGTCACCTTGTATATCAATGTATTTAGTCCAATCACTTGCCAACCTTTTAATACCCTCAGTAAAACACAATTTGTCCAACTGGGGAAAATAAGCATCTGTCTTAGTTTCAGCTTTATCATTTGAAATGAATGTTCATCCCTCAGCCATTTCTTCATGTTTGGGAACAAACAGTAATCACTGAGAGCCAAATTCTGTAAATATGCAAGCACTTGGAAGTGAAGGTCATGCATCTTTGCAGCAACACCCTTGAGAAATATTCATGCCAATGTGACACCCACCAAGCAGAAAGCTGTCTCATAACCAAAAATTTGTGTACAGTGTAGTGTACACGGACTATTGAGGTTTCGCCTACCTTCTATCTGCGGTCATTGAGTATAACATACTGAATTTTTGTCACAATCTCATTGGTCATAGCAGATTTGGGATGCCCTAAGTGCTCATTGTCTTCAATGGATATATTATCATGCTTAAATTCACAGCCCAATTTTTAACCATAAAAAACAAAGGGGAAAAGATGGTTTAATGTCAAATTCAACTCCTTTTGTATTTCAGTTGTGTTAAACCCTTCAAAATTGAATTTATATAATATTTGGAAAAGTAGCAACGGAGATGAGAATTTGAAATTATAGAAAAACGAGTCCGATTGAAACACTTAACATCATTTACATGTTTTTTGTCTTGACCGGTTTCAAGAGCTACTTGCTTTCAAAATCAGAAGTGGCCACCTGGTTCCTGGTGGTGTTGTGCAGTGTGTTTGTGACATCTAGTGGCGGAGTGATGGATTTGGTGGCGCAATTCAAAATTGGTTTATGTTTTGTGATTAAAATATTTTCCCAAGTATTCAACTCTGTTGTGTGTGTTATGTTTAATGTGATGCTGTGATTGGTTGTCCAAAAGTGATATGCAACTGCAGATTTATCCATTCGGTTTGTATTTGATGTATCTCATATGCTTTTTTACCAAGCGAGATGGCTCCATGGTAACCTGTGAGGCTCGCATTTGGGAGGTTCTGGGTTCCATTTCTAGTGACCGCCCGCTCTAGGATGTTCTCTGGTTGGCATAAGGTGAAAGTTGGAGTGGTGTATTCTACCATGGATTTCCCCTCTCCCCCATTTCCTTTTCATGTTTCGGGTTGAATCCAGGGCTGTGGTTTAGATCGGTGTCATGCAGATGGTGCAGAAGCTTGCGATTTGGAACTTCTTCTTGGCCTTGCTAGAGGGAAGCCAGTAGAGCCTCTGCTGCTGGGTCGTATTTCCCCAGTCCCATTAAAGGGATGCCTCCTAGTGACCCTCCCGTGACTGGGTGGTCAAGCCTGGAACTCTGCATGTCTCTGTTGACTTGTGCCGGCCTTGCTCTGCAACCCATGTCTCCTGCAGTACCATCACCTCATCTGCTCCTTCCGGAGGTATACACACTAAACATCCATTGGGGGACAGATGCTAGGTGTCTACTACATTAACTAGTCCTATCCTATGTTCTTTTAATCTGCTTTCTACATTTCTTTTAGTTTTACCTATGTAAATTTGGTCACATTCTGAGCAACTGGTTTGAAAGATTCCTGCTTTTTTGTTCTGATGTATTTGGTCTTTCGATTTGTTGCAGATAATTCCTCTAAACTGAATTTGTTTCGTGGAGCTGTATAGATGTTGTGCAATTTATTGTGAGTACTTGGGTGAAAAGTGTACTTTTTGAAAATCATTTTGTTTTTTGCTGGGTGAACTTTGTGATAAACTTAAAATGGTTCCGTTTCTTGCATTTTGCTATTTTCTCGTCGATGATTGGTTTGGCGAAGCCATTGTTTATTGCTGTTTAGTGTGATGTATGAAAATATAAACTATGTTATGTGTTTGTATTCTCTTTCTGTTAAGGGCGTGTAAACCAATTGATTTTCAAAACTGCTTTATCACTGCTTGTATTTTGGTTTTATCCATTTTGTAGAAAATATTAACTGTTTGTTTATACTATCATGTCAAACAAATGACTACACTTATCTCTCTGAAACTTTACAGCATGCCATTTAAAGGAAGATGCTTAACCACTATCATAGTACACCTTCACAATATTTCTGAGTCAGGCCGAAAACGTTTAGGATGCCCCTTACACATTCATAGCAAGTATTAAAAAGTGTACTAAAATCTTTTGCAAAAAAAAAAATTAAAAGAGTATATAAAAGTAAACAGAAGAAAATTCACGTTTGAGTTTTTTTAAGCTATTCAAGAACGGATTCACACAAAGTAAAATATCCGAACATAAATGATGACAATAATACAACTAAATAGGGCATGTAAACATAATTTACTCTCACACTTGCACACACACATGCTCACAAAAATGCTTGTATTCACATTAAAATATTGTTTTCTAACATATGAGAAAAAGCAATAAATTATAAAATAATATTCTGTATGGAAGAATGCAAGTCAGTGATCACACATTTACTTTAGTTTTAATTTGCCTATGCTGGGCACAGATAAGATTTAATTGTCACTTGTCTTTGACAGGAAACTGTTTGTTTCATGCCTTCTTATCTCCTCTGATGTGCGTCTTGGCTTACAGAATAAATAAGTGAAATAGATTCCACACTTGATAGTGTGACAAATTACCTTCAACAAGCCTCTGGAATATGTTTCAAGGTAATATGCTATATTATTGGAGTGGCTTCTATTGCACTTATTTAATTCACTGTGGCCAAGACATTTTTTTTCTCTTTACCTTATCATATTATTTCAGCTTTGCAACTGATTATCAATAAGAGATTATAAAAAATGTGATCATTAAAGGGTAATGAAAGGTGTTTGTATACAGTTGCTGCAGAAATATTTAAGAGAGAGATAGGCATATGTTACTGTAAACTAGAGGTGGAAAAATGTATTTACATACAACAGCAAGATTATTTTGATCCACTGTTACTTACTGATTCAAGTTCTTCGAATCAAGTTGTGGTTCTTTATTCCTTATAAATATTGCGAAGAGGAAAGACAATGCTCCCTTCGTTTCCTCTCTCCCCACCCATCCTTTTTTCACCATATACACGAAGACATAGCATAAATAACAATACATAAGCCACATTACATCTAAATACTTATAATTACTGCTTCTTAACTCATGTAAAAATAATTCACATCCTCCATCATCACCATCATGAATTTGTTTCCATTATATGTTTCAAAACGCCATCTTGGGTAACTGCCTTTTGCACATGTATCACAAGAACCCAATAGCATAATTAAATCTGATTGGCCAGAATATTTTAATGGGCATTTCCCTCTATTGGAACTTGGAGGCAGGGACAGTTTTACATGTTTTACAAAACAAAATAATTATATTACAGAAGCAACTTGAACCAAACAAGTAATCCATATAGTAATATAATTTTGCTACATATTTGCTTCTATATCTCACTTGCACACATATATAGCTTCTTAATTCATTTGATTGCTTATCTCTTAAGTTCAAGATTCCTAAGAAACAAAGGGAACAACTATTTTAATATTTTTTTAAAATATAAGATTATAACTCATGTGCAGATACATAAAAGAAAATATTTTGGGAAAAAATGAGAAAAGTGCTAGCTTTAAAGATACATATTGGTTGATTATGATGGCATTGAGGAACATATGGTTGCCCTTGTGATAAAATTATTATGAATTTTGTTTGTATACAGGATATTTTTACAAAGTGGTAGACACAAAGCCTTAGGCAATCAGATAATTAGTTTTCTGACATACCCGAATTGCTAATACACTTTGTCCATATTCAAAGTAAAATTCCAGATGGGCTTTCGCAAGGGAAGGAGAACAATTGATAATTTATTTATTATAAAGACATTAGCAGACAAATATTTAAAAGAAAAAAGGGGTAAACTGTATATGGCTTTTGTAGACTTACAGAAGGCTTATGACCGAATTGAGCTACAACTGCTGTGGCATAAATTAGTGTGTAAGGGAGTAAGTCAGCAATTGGTGAATATTCTTAAAGCACTGTATTTTGAGAACACCTTCTGTGTAAGGGTGGAGACAGGCTGTGTAACAAACGAAATTCCACAAAAGAAAGGCCTTCGGCAAGGATGTAAGTTAAGTCCAGTTTTATTTAATTTATACATAGATGATGTCTTACTAGAAATTGGAAGGAATAATAACTGTGCACCAGTAATTAACAACATCCAAATTCCAGGACTTCTTTTTGCAGATGACCTAGTGGTAGGATCTATTACAGTAAGTGGTTTAAAACAATCATTACAAGCAATTGATGTATATTGTAAAGAATGGAGGTTAAAAGTGAATCAAGAGAAAACACAGATTGTGGTTTTCAAAAAGGGGGGAAAATTAGGCAAATATGAAAAGTGGAAGGGGAAGAATAAAGATTACAGGGTAGTGCATGACTGTATCTATTTAGGAGTAAAAATAGATGGAGGTAATAAATGGGAGAAACAAAAGAAGTTTGCATTGGCAAAAGGTAAAGGGGCGATGGCAGCAATTAGAAGCTGCAAATATAAAGTACCTAATATAAATGTTAAATGGCTGGAAAAAGTTTATGAGAAGGTTGTGGAGGCAAAAATGATGTATGGTATAGAAATATGGGGATTAGATAGAGGATGGGAATGTATAGATGTGGTGCACAGGATGTTTTGTAGAGAAATACTAGGGCTACCGAAGTCAATTGTAAGACAGGTAGCACAATTAGAGATGGGCAGGGTGGCAACTAAGGGGAAGATAATGGAAAGAGCTTTGAAATTTTGGTTCAGAATTTTAAATCTAGGAAAAAGTAATGTGTTAAGACAATGTATTGAATACCAAGAGAATAGCTTAATGAATGATGGATGGATAAGTAAATTACGAAATATTTTGGAGAAAAATGGGTTAGGAGATATATGGAGAAGGAGAGAAAATAACGTAAAACATTTTTGGAAAAAGGCAAGGAAAAGACTGGAAGATATAGAAATACAAATCATGTTCAGTGAGATTGCCAAAAAGAGCTCATTAGTTTATTATAGGCCAATTAAACATACATGGGGTAGGGAAAAATATATAGACATAGTAAATAAAGAAGAGAGAGAATCTATTGCATGGGTAAGAACCGGAGCATGAAGGCTAAGAGAGTTAAGACAGGGTATTCCTCAGAACCAATGTCCGATATGTGGTGGTAATGAAGACATTGAACATATAGTATTTAAGTGCCAAGGAACAGAAAATTGGAGAAAAGAATTTTTTAATAAGAAGTGGTTGAAGGGGGATAGAAATGCACTTATAATTGAAATGATATGCAAGGATGGTAGAAGCGTTGGACAGTTTTTGTGTAAAGTAAAAAATAAATGGCTTTGGACAGTGGAAAGAGAAAAGTAAGAGGTAGTGCATCTTACTTTGAATGGAAAACTATAGTGAACATGTGATGGGTAAGTAATCAATAAATGAAAAGTGAAAAAAAAAGTGGAAATGGGACATGAAAAAAAAAAACTGAAAAAAAAAGAGCAAGATAATTTATTGACAAGAAATTGTAAAATGTAAATAAACTGTAGTGATTGTCTACTGAATAAGTGACCAGGGTCAAAATGCAGTAGACAATCAAATTTGTAAAACTCTTAGCACAATAAAAATAAATATATGTGAAATAAATCGAAATTCCATTTTATAAGACTCCTTGAAGAGCTGGTAGTAATGCTTCTTTCTGTCACACATGCTGAAATTCTTCTTGGTACCACAATAAACAGGTATTAAAGGAAATAACACCCCTTCCTAGGTTATACACAGATTTCTAGTCTGGATGAGTTCACATCATCCATTACTAAATGTTTGCACCAATTTGCTGTTAATTTGTTACTGCTGATTATCGCTAGAGGGCATCAAATTTAGAGTCCCAGAAAACAAAGTATGTTTTATTACAGCCCAATGAGGAAGAGCATCATGGAGGATAGAGACACAGATAAGCTCTGGCCTATCGTAGCACTGTATATTATTACTGCAGTAAATTTGAACTATAATTGTAAGTTAGTGAGAAGTCTTACATTACCATCATAAAAGAAATTACAATACAAGGTTTCCACTTATAGGTATAATAAAAGAAATAGCTATAACTTCTGAACCAATATGAATCTAAAGATAAAACCACTTATTACAAATAGTGAAAACTGGGAATTTTTCTTTTAACCTTATGTTTCATAAACCTTAACACGGCTGCCATTAATGGCACGGCAAATGTCCAACTGGTATTCAACCTCAACCCATGTGTTATGAAGCATCTGTGGTAACACTGTCAACAGAATCATAAATTCTTTGTCGTAAGTCTGACAAATCATGTACTGGTGTCCTGTAAACCTGATCTTTAATAAATCCCCACAGGAAAAAAAATCACATGGTATCAGGTCTGGTGATCTGGCAGGCCATGTGATGTATGGTGATCCTCTTCCGATCCATCTTCCAGGGAACTTCTATCCAAGAATGTCCAAACTAAGTTGGCAAAGTGTGGTGGTGCCCCATCTTGCTAGAAAATTGTTCCATCAGAGAGCTGAGGCACAGCATATATATCCAGACGTGTTTGCAATCACCGTCTTCTCAGCAAAACAATAGGGACCAATGATTCTGTCGCGCATAATCCCACACCAAACATTCCATTTAGGGAATCCTGCTGGTGTTCAACCACGACACATGGATTTTCAGACCCCAAGATGCGACAATTGTGTCTGTTTGCTTTTCCACACACCTAGAACGTTGACTCATCTGAGAAGCAGACTCGAGTTAGGAATGTATTGTCGTCTACTTTTTCCATCATTGTTTTTGCAAAACATTTTCGTGCCCATTTATCATTTGGTGTAATCTTCTGATGAAGTTGCAGCTTGTATGGTCACAAATGCAATCTTTTATGGAGCACTGTATGCACTGTTGTTGGTGGGATGTTCAACTGCACACTAGCCTTGCGAATGGATTTCCATGGGCTTCTCTGAAATGTCTCGTGAATGAGCTTGGCATTGCTTTCAGACACTTTACACTTGGAATGTTTACCTGCATTTGACACTAAACTTCCTGTTTCTCTACCTGCCTATCCCATTTTATTATTGACACGTACGTCAGAATGGCTTACCTCAGTCTAAGGTTATACTGATGACGAAACAGGCATTGCACAAGAATTACCAACTTATGTTCTGCTAATGCTAGCACACAAAAGACTTTTTGATGTGGAGTCCAATGCTGTCTGATGAACAATATGATATGCATTCTCCTATGCAATGATCTGCGCAATGCGTAACTGTCCTAAACTTAACAACACCAATGGATTAAAACTCCCCAACTTCCTATTTCAAATGGTATCAACCTTAACCCATTTGTATGCATAGTTTTGAAATTGTAAACGTTTCCTCTATTATACTTAAAAGCAGAATACAGTGTATAATGCAATAGAAATTAATATTTTTTTCTTGTCCATGATGGAAACCTGCAACAGTTTGAATCAGCCCCCCTCGCCCCCCAAAAAAACCCCTAAAAAATCTGATGTGTTACACTCACATGACTTTCTCTACTCTTGTACAAACTATTTTTACAAACGCTTATTCTCCATATGCTTAGTGTTAATCGAGATATCGAGATGTTAATCTTATTGCTAATTGTCTTGTAGATGCAGGGGAATATGGTGGTCTTTAAGCGACAGTCAAATATTTTAAGAGCTGGTTGTTATGTGGAGTATTCCATTCTCTTTGCATTACCAGGACAAAAAAAATGAATAATGAATTCCCATTTGAGAAAAAGTATAAGTATTGGAAAATTTAAGGGAATAACAAGCAATATCTCGAAAATGGTTCACTCAACAAATAAAATGTATATGACATAAATTGTGTATTTTAAGCGATCTACATTTTTTGTTTAGTAAAATTTTGTCTATCTCTTATGGTTTACCAGTTATGCAAAAGTCGTTCATAATGAATACTTTTGGAGACATTCCCAAAAAATTCGAGATATACAATTCATTTGCCATAAAAATGTCTTAAACTTATGGTATTTTATTCAAAATCATTAGAGCCATTTTTGAGAAAATTAACATTTTCGAAAAATGTTGCATGTAAAGGGTAATTTGGTGTGGGGGGATTTTCTTGAAAACCTTTGAGTCGCATCTCTGGAAGATACTGAACCTAAATACCAAGTTTGGTGTTTATCCGACTGTTTGTTTCTGAGTTATGCTGTTCAAAGACAGACAGACAGACACACATGCACAAACAGACGGACACACACACGGACATGTTTCTAAAATTGCTTTATATGCATTCAGTGCACCTCAAAACATGTATTTCCTGTGAAATCTCGGTATGGAATTTTTGGGAATGCAATACTTCCCCTACTTCTATACATAGTAGAGAAAGTAAAAAGACATCCACTGTTGTAAGGTCTTAAAAAGTCTGTAACCCTGTAAATTTTATGGGCAAACTGTAAAAGTTGGAAAGTATACAATGCTATGCCAATAGGTAGAAACGCTTAATGTCACGTTCTAAAACAAGATGCATTACCACAAAAGCTTTGTTTAGTTCTGCTTCTTCAGCAGGTATTTGTGAGAGAGAGTAAAGACAACTTAGACTCTATCCACCACTCTCTTAAACGTTTCCACAGCAACTATAGCCTTATTATTAATGGACTCTTAGAGAAACTGGTATCACAAGTGACGATAGTGGTAGCGTTGTTGGTACCTCACCTTGTTGTCCTCTGAGAGAGTGTCATTATCATCGTTGGGAAGTAATGGAATCTCACGGAGGGTGGCGTAGTCCCCATCGTCTTCCTCTGACTCTGTCAATTGATCCAGACCTACGGCACCTCGTTTTCCTGCTGTTACAGCCTGTTGGTGAGATTTCCCTTTTGTTTTGCCACCAGAACCATTTTTAGGTGACTTGGCTAGTAGTGACTTTCCTTTCCTGCTTGCAAAACAAAGTAAAATGAATGACAGACACAGGAATGTGCTTTTTCTATGTCTAATCCTATGTTATTAGGCTATAGTTAGGCAGAAGTTTTATTTAGCACTTAAAACACCAGGTTTACTGTCCACCTAGAAGGTCCAACCCAGTAGTTTGGTATTTGCTTTGTCACGAACGTGACTGAGGAGATCCGTATTATGTTTATTATTTTGTATTAATTAACATTATTTTATTAACCTGTCACAAATTTCTGAATTCCTATAGAATCATATTTTATACTTCTTAATTCTGTTCAAGTCTTAGTAAATTGTATATATGACAGGAAACAGTGGTTTGCCACTTTCCTTGACATTTCAAAGGGATGTTACTATGCCATAATTTCCTCAGGGATACGTGTCTTTCTGCACAGCTCTTAGCTGCACCCTACAAATCACGTGATCCTTGGAAAGTCTTAAGCCTATGCATTTTCCAGGGCGTTGGCAGACCATATTTGGTAATAGCTGCCACTGTATTAGAATGAACCCCTCTAGGGTATTCGTCTCTATATAAGCAAGCCCTCAAGCTCTGCTCGTGGGGACTTTGTGTTGTAACTTGACCGGGACCGCTCTAGTACCCATTGATGGCCGCTGCACGGCCTCTCCGGATGGTTTCACTTGGCACCACTAGTGGCTTGACAAAGTCGTGTTGAGTATTGGCTCTTCTCATCCATGACGAGACGTTTCTCAAGGTAAGCATTATACAATGTTAGCTAGCACCATCATCATCCCTGATTGTAAACCCAATTATCACACGGTAGAAATGTAACTTTAGAATATAGTCAGATCGCTCTAATGATTGTCTCTACCTCTGCAATCCCTCAGTTAGCTATTCCCCCAGTGTCACAACTTAGCATGTGACAGCTTTATTATGTACCTTTATTATGCAAGAAAATTGTATTTAGGGCATGTTTATAGCCAGTGGCAGCTACTGCATAAGAGCACATGAACATTCTAAATTTTGTCACCTTACTGATTTATTGGTTATTTTTCCTTTGAATGCTATTAAATCTAAGTACCAACTTTAAAATATATGGTGTTTAAATCTACTATACTACTCCTTCAAACTTGATGAGACATGGCAACAGGGTCCCTAGCACATCTTGACTTGTGCACTTTTTAAGGATCTTCTGTGCATGCACAACTGTATGACGTAATTACCTTATAGGGCCAAGTACATACAGAAGTGCACTAGTGCTCAAAGTTTCTGCCACACACTGTTTCCATGCTATCACTACAATTTTACATCATGCCACTAGGTGGTAGTACACTACGGAAATTAGAGTCAGTGTAGCAGAACTCAAGCACGGAAACTTCTCCTGGTTCTCCATACCATACATGATCTCAAGTGCAATTTAATTAACACATTACTTAATTTTTGACCCTAACTTGGTGTATATAATTATGTTTACTACAAACATCTATATTGCAGCATATGTGTATGCATTGTCACGTTGGACACATTATTGCTTTGTAGCATGACATTGTTGAACTAATTATTTTGATTGGAGTTTGAATTTCGTCTGGCATGGCATCTTTCTCTCCTCACCTCCTGGCCAAGGGGTGGAGAGAGGAAAGGGAGGGAAGTTACTGGTTTCTTTGTTTGGTAGCATCAGTAGCAGTCTAGTAGTAGTGTGGGCAATGTAGTGGCACCATGTCAATTATTTAATAAATCACAGGTAATGTGTTAAATGTGAGTTCAAGTGTATTATGTTATGAATATCCCATGCCTGCTTTAAATTTGTGCAGCTAAGTTCCTGGTTCTCTCGCTGCCTCTGAGTCTATGTCCCCCAATATTTATGCCGGGGTACCTAAATTTAATATTTCAGCTGCAAAACCTTTTGGCCTCAACCCGGTATATAACATTTTAACATTTATCACGCTCCTTGCATGTGTTCCCAAGGAGGTGCTGGACTATAGTTCTTGATAGACCTTGACTGCATTTCCTATGGGTGAATCAATGCAACATTCCATAGACTTTTGTGTCTAAATGAAAACATGAAAAACAATGGGGGAAGGAGTAGAGGTGGTCATGTAACATGGAGTGTTAACCAAGTTGTGAATGAAGCTGATTTAGTTGCACACTAAATCAGTTTTCTGCAAGAGTGTGGCTTGCTGACTCACTCTCAGCCATTATTTACCTACTCCGGTGACTGAAATCTGTGAATCCAGAAGAAACAAATCAGAAATTAAGACATGAGATAATACAGTGCATGGAAATATTTGTTCTTTCGTTCCGTTTGTTAGCTTGTGTTTACACAAGTCAAACTCGGGTCACAAGCGTAGCTTACAGGTACACAGTATGACTAATTTCCATAATATGGATAGAAAAAACTTTAAAAGCAGGTTTGGTTTTGAGGACAAAATTTTGTTACATAAAAAGGGAACTAAAGAAAAAAAATAATAATATATTATTATAATTGTTCTTGTTATTTGGAGAATATCAAACAGGAACAATTTTGGAATTAGCGTATAATATAAAATTGGTTACATACATTTATACACAGAAAATTACTAATAAGAACATAATTCATTGAACAAGCTATCACCTTTAGAGGTTTTTTATGGAGAGAGTATCAAGTGTTACCGCTCAAAACTCTGTATTGGTATCGAGTATTGAGAAATAGTGGTATTGTCCCATCACTAAAAAGGCATTTTCATTCGTCAGATAAGTTATGCATTATTATTATTGTTATATTTAGGACCAGCTGCAGTTGTATGAATTTGTTTATAATCATAACTATTATGGAGCAGATGCTATTTCACATTTTCAGCGCTGTTCGAGTCTAAAATCTTGTGAACACCCAAAATGTATTCTCAGGAGCCACTACTGTTTCTAACCCACAACCCATCTTAGCCAGCATTACATGGATGGCTTTATAAACCTAGAAAAATGCTTTAGTTAATTTTATTTACATCCCACTATATTCTTTATGAAATTACTGTATTGTAGAAATGTAAATGTACATAGTCCCCGTGATATTCCCCATAACGGATGATCGGAAGTTTATGGAAATATCAGTATTTATATAGAAATAACAGCAGAATTTGTATTTTTGATATTCTTAAACCTCCCCACCAGTGTCTTCCAAGTTTTGAAAATGTATATACCCTGTAAGTATGTTTTAGTAAGAAAAGAATTATTATAATGGTTGATTAATTGTCAGACAATCACAGCAGATGAAATTTTAAACTTTTATTCCTTCTCTTTAGTACCATACTTATTTAATAACTCCACAGTTTTCATATAATACAGAAGCTAACAATTCTGGGAAGAAAATTGGAACATGAAGTGAAGCTGCTAAAATCAGTACATAACCTCATAGAACTAAGCTCATGGGAAAGAACGTATATCCAAAGTTCTGAGCATCAAATAATGAACTTTGAAATTTAAGCAGATAACAGTATAAATTCAACAATCCCACTCCAGATGACACTACACATACACAGGGAAGAAGATTGGGGAATCACCAGTTAGTCAACCAGCATCAAGAATGGGGACAACAGGTCCTCGAAACATGTCCTGCAGTAATCTGATAAGTCGAGCAACATGAGTGTTAAACATTGATTCATTTTCCATAGTTTAATTATTTGCCTAACTGTGTGCAAGTTCCAAAGTTCAAATTTAAACAAATACTTGTTTCAAATTAGTAGTTCTGAGATTTTATTTTTAAGTGTAGCTGATACTGAAATTACTAATTTCTAAATATGTCTACCAATTTAGGCTGAAATTGCTATCACAGATTTGCTCTATATAATTAAACATAAAATTGAGTCACATTGAGTGACTTGAACATTGGAAAATTTAAACTATAAAATTTTGCATATTGTCCTTAATAAACTTCTTTACAATCAAAGATTAATTTTTGTAACATTAAAACATTTACTTTTACATAATAATGTATGCTGCACTTTCAATTTACCAAAAATCAATAATATATTAAAACCCTAAATTGAAAACTGTACTCGATATCTTAGGTTCCTTAGATTTCTTAATCCATCTTCAAAGAACTAGCAATGAAAATCTGAAAGAAACTGAACAAAACTTGCATCATAGGAAGTATTTTAAAGAGCCAAAACTGTAAGAACATAAGAATATGAGAAAAATAAGTTTTAAAATTTCATGTGCTATTTGCATATATCTGTACCTTAAATTTAATAATTGTGTTTGGGCATTTTAATGGTAAAACAACAATTACATCCTGACACTACTATGTGTGAGAATTTCTTTTCATGCAATTTTAAAACAATCAGTAACCTTTTTTTTTGTCAAAATTTTCCTGAAAATTTTGTACTGAGTGCCCTTATTAAAAATTAATAGATCCTAACTGAATGACTTTTAATAATAATCAAACTAAATAGTTTCTGTCAAATTCTAACTTGTTATTAACTGTAATGTCTTTATGCTTTCTAAGTCCATCTGATACTTAAAAAAATAAAACATTTTTTTTGGACACATGGTTGTATTATAGGGAATTGCTTGCCCTGCACTGCACTGTTTCTAACTGGTTGTGTTCCCTCTCCTTGTGCCAGCTAATCAGTTGACTTGAAGTTTGTGCTGTAGAATGGTTGATATGCTGTGTGATCTTGTGTTATGGTGTGTTAGTGCTATTACAATACTAAAAAGTCTGTATACTTTAGTACACAGAATATTCATGTATGATTTGCATGTGATAAAAAAAAATATCTTGTAGAGAAGTTGGACAGCCATTTATAGACAAGATACCCTGATGTTTGAGTGCTTCACAGAGAAACTGTTCATAATCTTGTGAACAGAATTAGGGAAAGTAGTTCTATTCTTGGTAAGAAACTGGAATTATGTCACTGTGTTCTTACAGATGACATCTGAGAAAAATTAGAATGAAGCTCAACGAAATCTCTGAGAATCAGAAATTTTGTGAACCTCAGCTTGTAATCCCATTAAACTTTTAAAATAAAAACCCCATAAGATAACTGTAGTACAGATATTGCAAGCGTGTGATAATGTGAGTAGAATTCATTGCTGCAACTGTGGAATGAACACAGAGTGTAGCTGTAGGATCTGTAAAGTAGGGTACAACTGTGGAATGATGACAGAGTGTAGCTGTAGGATCTGTGAAGTAGGGTACAACTGTGGAATGAAGACAGAGTGTAGCTGTAGGATCTGTGAAGTAGGGTACAACTGTGGAATGATCACAGAGTGTAGCTGTAGGATCTGTGAAGTAGGGTACAACTGTGGAATGATGACAGAGTGTAGCTGTAGGATCTGTGAAGTAGGGTACAACTGTGGAATGATGACAGAGTGTAGCTGTAGGATCTGTGAAGCAGGCTACAACTGTGGAATGATGACAGAGTGTAGCTGTAGCATCTGTGAAGTAGGGTACAACTGTGGAATGATCACAGAGTGTAGCTGTAGGATCTGTGAAGTAGGGTACAACTGTGGAATGATCACAGAGTGTAGCTGTAGGATCTGTGAAGTAGGGTACAACTGTGGAATGATCACAGAGTGTAGCTGTAGGATCTGTGAAGTAGGGTACAACTGTGGAATGAAGACAGAGTGTAGCTGTAGGATCTGTGAAGTAGGGTACAACTGTGGAATGAAGACAGAGTGTAGCATGTAGGATCTGTGAAGTAGGGTACAACTGTGGAATGATCACAGAGTGTAGCTGTAGGATCTGTGAAGTAGGGTACAACTGTGGAATGATGACAGAGTGTAGCTGTAGGATCTGTGAAGTAGGGTACAACTGTGGAATGAAGACAGAGTGTAGCTGTAGGATCTGTGAAGCAGGTTGCAACTGTGGAATGATCACAGAGTGTAGCTGTAGGATCTGTGAAGTAGGGTACAACTGTGGAATGATCACAGAGTGTAGCTGTAGGATCTGTGAAGTAGGGTACAACTGTGGAATGATCACAGAGTGTAGCTGTAGGATCTGTGAAGTAGGGTACAACTGTGGAATGATGACAGAGTGTAGCTGTAGGATCTGTGAAGTAGGCTACAACTGTGGAATGATGACACAGTGTAGCTGTAGGATCTGTGAAGTAGGCTACAACTGTGGAATGATGACAAAGTGTAGCTGTAGGATCTGTGAAGTAGGGTACAACTGTGGAATGATGACAAAGTGTAGCTGTAGGATCTGTGAAGTAGGCTACAACTGTGGAATGATGACAAAGTGTAGCTGTAGGATCTGTGAAGTAGGCTACAACTGTGGAATGATGACAAAGTGTAGCTGTAGGATCTGTGAAGTAGGCTACAACTGTGGAATGATGACAGAGTGTAGCTGTAGGATCTGTGAAGTAGGCTACAACTGTGGAATGATGACAAAGTGTAGCTGTAGGATCTGTGAAGTAGGCTACAACTGTGGAATGATGACAAAGTGTAGCTGTAGGATCTGTGAAGTAGGCTACAACTGTGGAATGATGACAAAGTGTAGCTGTAGGATCTGTGAAGTAGGCTACAACTGTGGAATGATGACAAAGTGTAGCTGTAGGATCTGTGAAGTAGGTTGCAACTGTGGAATGATGACAGAGTGTAGCTGTAGGATCTGTGAAGCAGGCTACAACTGTGGAATGATGACAGAGTGTAGCTGTAGGATCTGTGAAGCAGGCTACAACTGTGGAATGATGACAGAGTGTAGCTGTAGGATCTGTGAAGCAGGCTACAACTGTGGAATGATGACAAAGTGTAGTGGTCACTTTATTTAGTCATTTAGTTTTGTAGTTGTATACAGATCAACACATTTATACTTTATGCTAGTTTTACTATAAATAAAATACTATTAAACATCTTATTGTGGTTCAAAAAGCAACAGGTGAAAGAATTAAATATAATTGGAAAATACCTGCTATTGGTTGAACTCAGGGAATCATCAAAGGTTACTTTGTGCTTGCTACCACCGCTGCCCCCTAGCTTACGATTCAGCCAGGCCAAGCGATCAGAAGAGTCTGGAGAAGTTTTGGGGGATGGTGGTTTGGGTCTCAGCCAATAGATCTGCTCTTCCCCATCATCCATCGCACTTCCTCCGCTGGTGTTACCTGTGTCAAATTAGTGTGTAAATCTTCATCTCTCTTTGAAACATTCCCAGAAGGGGCTGTTGTACATGCTTTTATTGCCCAGCATTTTTATGATACATAACATAGTTTACTAAACATCTTCTTTAAGTTTTATAAAGCTTTTACAAAATTCTAACATTTTAGAAACTATACTAATAAATTATACAACAATTCATGGAAATTTTTATGCAACTCCGAGAAAAAATGCAAATTTTTAAAAGAAAACTCCCATGCACACAATTGCTATGATTTCCCCTTGGGAGGCAAGACATTTCAAATCTCACTTGCATTTCAATACGGAATTAAGTTTTGTCTCTACTATTATTATTTTCATGGAGTTTGGTGCATCAAATTGATGCTTTGATACTGATGCTGAACTGCATGCTGGTGTAAACCAGTGGTTGAAGTCGCAGGCGGCAGATTTCTGCAGAGAGGGTATTGAAAAACTTGTGTCACGGTATGATAAATGCCTCAATTTGAATGGCAATTATGTAGAAAAATAGCTTAAGAGTGTACCTTTCAAATGTAAATAATAAACATTGATATTTGCATTTTGTTAATTGTTTATTTCAAAACGTCTGGACTTTCTGGATTACCCTCATAGTTAAGCCAACTATGAGGCAAATGTTATGTTTTATTATCATGAATAACTAATGAAATTAATTATACTTTTTTGACAACCTGCCCAGTCGTGATAATCATTAGTTGTATATAATAATAATTGAGCCTACCTTGTGAAGCTTTAGCTTTGCGATCCAGGGCTGCCTTCTGGATAACACTCATTATTGCCTTTTTAGGAGACGTGTCTGCAATTGTGTATGTTCGACCATTTCCTACAACGAGTAGAGGAGCAGAATCATGTCCGCCTGAGGAGTGTCGGCCAGAAACCAGGTCCACATCTGTGACTAGTTTGATGGACCGAGCTGAGCGGACGGCAGCACGGCCAACTGTCACCCGCAGCTTGAATACCCATCGCTGCTTCACAGTCAGGAAGAGCCAGAGGACTATCCAGAGAAAGAGATGGATGATGGCCCCTACGGCAGTGGCTAGGATTGCACCGTCTAGACTGCCCCTGTATACCACCGTGTAGTCATAGAGCAGTGGTGCTTGACACACTGCGAGAGCCATCAGAACACAGAGAGCAGCACAGTGTGTGAAGTAACCCCAGCCACCGCCAGATGTACCAATACCTCCTCCAGCCCAGCGCTGCAGCACGATCACTCGACGTTCCCTCTCGGAACTCAGGAACGCATTGAACCTGTTACAAACAAGTATGTTAGTCCATTCTCAACACTGTGACACATTTAAATCTACAGTTCTGTTGCATAACAGCTTGCTTCTACATTGTCTCAACAGGTACAGAAATAAAATTAAAAGGATGTTGCTGGAAAAGTAAAATGTGAATGATTATGCATACTTGACAACTTCCCGGAGTTGAAACCCATAAAACCTTCCCTTGTTCTGAAAATTTTGAGACAACATGAAATTTAGAATTCGTAAAATGTACTCCATAGACAAAAAAAGAGTAGACTGTTGAACTGTATAAGTCCAAATTGTTTCCGTGGCTGGCTCACAATGGTGTCTCGGGACGTGTGCTTTTAGCTTTGTTCTACTACCACCTTTCATACTGAATCCCAGTCACTAAATATGCACTGACAGCTGAGCGGTTATAAGCAGGTACTAGTAATGAGCCTTACCAAGGTTCGAATCCCGAGGATAACTTAATTTTTTTCCCCAGAAAAACACAATGTTTATTACGCATACTATAATATAATTTCCAATTACTAAGGCTTATTTGATTTTATGCACACACATAAAAATTAAAACACTCTGCTTTTCATTTTCAACTAAATAAGAAATAAGTAAATATTATAGTCCTAAATGAAAAACCTGATGTGATACATTCACATGACTTTCTCTATCCTCTATCTTTGCTAGTGAGTGTACATATTATTCTTACTATCTTTGCAGATACAACTACATTACACATTTCATTATAGATACAAAGATAATAGCGATAGTCAAATGTTTAACAACTGGATGCTATACATTGGCCTTGAAATTCCATATGCATGGAAATGTATGGAATGCACTTTAGAGGTCTTACTAATATGGCACTGATTTTGAAAACAAAAGAGTAATTTGTTTGTGTTTTTATGCATGACTGTCTTAAAATTAATAGCTACCATGGAAAACATATCGCATTGCCATATATTTAACAAATTAAAATTTAAATAATAAAAAAAACATTCATGCCAAGGATTCGAACGCAGGTTATTACATGTATTTCACTGCTTGGCTACCATGCATACAACCAAACTGAAAGGCATCGTCCTACTTATCGCATAGCTTTGAAATGAATGCAGGGTGGTATTAAGTTGTATATTGTGAATGCAGCGTCAGCAAATGCTTCTGACATTTTCTGAATTGAGCTCCCTCTCTGGCTGTTGCTCATTTATTTTGTCTTAGTTGTACAGTGTTGTAAACGTACCAAAATTACATGTAAAAAAATCGGAATTTTGTTTTATAAGACTCCTTGAATACGTGGTAGTAGGTATGTACTGCTTCTTTCTGTCACATACGCTGAAATTCTTCCTTGTACCACAATAAACACATATTAAAACAAAGAACACCACTTCCTAGGATATACACAGATTTATAGTCCATATTTTATGCTTCATAACAGCAATTGGAAATAAAAATGGTCACAAAAAATCTGATGTTGCATTCTGATGACTTTCTCTACTCACTCTTCTAGAAACTATTCTTATAAAAGCTTATTATTCTAGCTACTTCTTGTTAATCCAGATAAACTTACAATTCACATTTACACATTTCATTGTATAATACAGCGTGTCCGAAAAGTCCCGCACCATAGGGAAATATCTGATTTTGTGTTTTTTTTTGTCTTTTTTGCGGTAATGTGGCCGTGAAGGTTATTCACACTGTAGTGTTAGTAAGGAATTTAATTGTCGTCATCCTGGACGCCAACCAATCACACACAGTACTGTAGGAAGATTACTTAAGAAATTCATCGCAGCAGGACTCCGTTGGAAGACCACGAACTGATGAAACGATACAAGAAGCAGCAATTGTCAAAGTAAGTGCCAGTCCAAAGAAGTCAATTTGGCGAACCAGTATGGAACTGAACGTTCCTCGTCCACCATCAATGATATCCTGAAGCAGGCAATATTTCACCCTACAAACTGGAAATGTTACATTTATCAGAAGGCGATCGTGATCATAGGATGCAAATGTGTGGATGGTTCTTGGAGAGGATTGAAGAGGAGGCAGCAGACTTCCTATCCACCATGAAAGGTGAAGTCAACAAACAAAATCTATAGAGTAAGGAGAACCCCCACTGGTATGATCCTGCCACACAGCAGGGGTCTGATTGTATAGTGGTGTGGTGTAGCATCTGAAACACTCATAACACCCATTTTTCGAAGGAAAAGTGGATGGTGAAATGTATCTGCTTATGCTAGGAGATTGGCTGATATTGAGCTTGGGTTTAATTGGAGAACATACCACATGGTTCATGTAGGATGGTGCCCCTCCACATGCCACACTGCTTGGATGAAACATTTCCTCAACACTGGATTGGTCACAGAGGATCTGTTGAATGGGGGCCCTGCATTCGCTGGATTTGAGTCCAAAAGACTTGTTATTCCGGGGATATCTGAAGTCTCGGGTGTACAGTATGAAGATATGACCAAACTATGCACTAGGATTGATAAAGAATGCCATGCCATCGACCAGAATTTTGGTCCCTAGTGCTTAATAACTTTCCACCAAGAGACGGTGGACATATTGAACAAATAATGTAATTTCCTTATGGTGCTGTACTTTTCAGACACCTGTGCAATAGGTAAAGCGGTAGTCAGATTTTTAAAGAGTGTGTTGGTATGTGATGGCTTTAAAATTAAAAAAAAGCTGATGTGTTACACTCACATGACTTTCTCTACTCTTGTAAAAACTATTTTTACACACGCTTATTCTCCATCTACTTCATGTTAATCGAGATAAACATTTACAGACTCTATCTTATTGCTACTTTTCTTCTAGATGTAAGGGGAATATATATTTACAAGGGCAATATAGAAATACAGTAGCCTTTAAGCATAGACATATCTCTTAATAGCTGGTTGCTAGGTGCAGCACCATTTCCTTTGCCACAGATTAATACTCTTTGCATATCCAAGACAAAAAAATGAATAACGAATTCCCATTTGAGAAAATAAGTATTGAGAAATTTAAGGGAATAACAAGCAATATCTCGAAAATGGTTCACTCAACAATAAAAATGTATATGACATAAATTGTGTATTTTAATGCGATCTACAGTTTTTGTGTAGTAAAATTTTGTCTATCTCTTATGGTTTACCAGTTATGCAAAAGTCATTCACAATGAAGAATACTTTTGGAGACATTCCCAGAAAATTCAAGATATACATTTTATTTTCATGAAAATATCTTAAACATATGATATTTTAATCAAAATCGTTAGAGCCATTTTTGAGAAAATTAAAAATTTCGAAAAATGTTCCATATAAAGGGTAATATGGGGTGGGGGGATTTTCTTGAAAACCTTCGTGTCGCATCTCTGGAAGATACTCATCCTAAATACCAGGTTTGGTGTTTGTCCGACTGTTCATTTCTGAGTTATGCTGTTCACAGACAGACAGACAGACACACACATAGACATGTTTCCAAAAATGCTTTTTTTTTGGATTCAGGGGATCTCAAAACATGTATTTCTGGTGAAATCTCGGTATCAAATTTTTGGGTGGAGTACAATACTTCCCCTACTTACTATACGTAGTAGAGAAAGTAATAAACAGTGACTTCCCATTTGAGAAAAGTTTAAGTAGTTGAAAATTAAAACCAATAATTATGAATATCTTGGAAATGGTTAAAATCATCAAAATGTATTTGACATAAATTATATGCTGTAACAGGATCTACATTTTTTCTATAGTAAGATTTTGCACATGTCTTACAGTTTATCAGTTACATACAAGTGATTCAGAATGAAAAGGACTACATGGGCTATTTCCAGAAAATTCAAGATAAACATTTTGTTATGCAAATATCTTAGACTTATGGCATTTTAATCAAAATCATTAGTCGTTTTTAAGAAAAAAAAATAACAAAAGATTTTCCCAAGTGAAAGGGAGTTTGGAGTGTCAAGATTGATGCTGCACTTATAACACCAAATTTGTTATTTATGCAATATTTTATTTTTGATTATTTTATTCTCTCCCCCTCTCACACACGCACGCATGCATGTGCACACACACACACACATTGTGCGTCTTTGTCTAAAAATGCTTCTTTTGCATTCAGTGGACCTCAAAACATGTATCTCCAATGAAATCTGGATATTGGAATTTTTTGTGTATACCATAGAAAGATCCATTGTATCCACCCAGTTTACTGTAGGTAGATTGTAGAGAAAGTGTTGTTATTGTTATCTGGTGATGAAGCCATTACTGCTCTTGTTCTCCAGTATCCCTCTGTGATGGATCCAGCAGGTAGTACTTCTCTATTTTGAGTGATGGTCTTCAATCATTTCTTCTTCTTTGTTGCATAGGTGATAATTTGGAAATACATAAATTCCTAATCTATGTAGATGTTTTGCTAAATAATCAAGTTCTTTAAGGAGTCTGGATTTTGATACTGCACTTTAATGCGGTGTTTTTGGGATTCTATGTGATTTCTGTATTAAAATATTCCACGTTTTACTTTCTCTATCATGCACATAGTAGGTCAAGAAGACATCGTATTCCAACCAAAAATTCAATATCGAGATTTCACCAGAAATACATGTTTTGAGACCACTTGAACAAAACTAAAAAAAGCATTTGTAGAAAAAGGTCCATGTATGTGTGTGTGGAAACAGCATAACTCAAAAACGAAAAGTCGGATAAATACCAAACTTGGTATTTAGGTTGAGTACCTTCTAAAGATGTGATAAGAAGATTTTCAAGAAACTCTCTCAACCTCCAACTACCCTTTGCATGAAACATTTTTCAACATTTTTGATTTTCTAAAAAACAGCTCTAATGTTAAAGCACCATATATTAAAGGTATTTACATGACGAATAAAATGCATATCTTGAATTTTCTGGGAATAGCCTATTAAGTCCACTTTATTCAAAGGAATTTTGTAGAAGCTTGTACAACTAGTAAACGAAAATGATAGACAAAAAATGCACTGCACAAAAAATGTACATCTCATTAAAACGAACAATTTATTTCAAATAACTTTTTTTGTGGCCTCAGCCATCTCTGAGATATCTGCTATTAATGATCTGAATTGTTGAATTCTTTGTCATTCTTTGAAGTCCTGTGAACATTCAGTTGTTTCTCGCGATGTCATGGAAACAGTATGTAATTTTAAGGCCAACATATAGCGTCCAGTTGTTAAACATTTGACTATCGCTGTTCTCTTTGTATCTATAACGAAATGTGTAATGTAGGTATTTCTGCAAAGGTTTATCGTGATTAAAACGAAGTAGATAGAAAAATAAGCTTTTGTGAGAATAGTTTTTATATCCAATAATAAATGATAGAGGCTAGAGGAAGTCATGTGAATGTAACATATCAGATTTTTATCTTGGGCTTTTGTTTGTAATTTTTATCTTTGAATTCATATTTATTTTTAATTAGTCCTTTTATGGATGTGAAAGGTGAGCTTTTAGTTGTACTTTGAACTGGAGTCCTTTTTTTGCTAGCAAACCAGCAGTTTTTTCTTTTCCAGCAACTCCACAATGTACAGGTACCCATTGCAATTGAACTCTTTTCTGTAGTTGGTAGAGGAAATAAAACTGACCCCAAACATAGTCTCAGAAAAACTACTAATACAAAAAATATACAAGGAACTGAATAATAAATTTCAGCTTCATGCATACATGTCCCTGAAACATGCTTGAAGGTAATTCATCACAAAACCAAAGTTTGTGTTAGATCAATTCATTGTTGCTCATCAGTAAAAAGGAAATTTTAACATATGACTATAACAGGAAAATTCAGCAGAGATAATGGCTGAGGGACAGTAACAAACAAACCCCACCTAAAATACCACCCTTTAGCATGGACATTACAATTAACATTCCTGCCTTGCAATACGTTTTTTTGTTTCTATGATTGTACCTTGGTTTATATATCATTTTTATTCATCCATATCATCATTTACATATTATTGGATACGTCATTAGGTTTAAAAATAAAAATAATTACTGTATACAATTATTTATATGCTATAACTCATCCAGCCGATACATGCATCTTTGTATTAGGAAATTCTTTAGCATACATTTAAAAAAAATTCGTTTTGTTGTTTTTACAGTACTTGGTGGTTTGTTATACAGTATTTTAAGGGATTTTTGTTTGTTGTTGTTTTATTTACATTTACTCTGTGAAAAGTCTATCTTTACTGACTACAAACATAATTACTTTATAAACATATAAAGATACTACAGTATATATATTTTGTTTTAAAATATAAATTGAATTTCGAACTGCCGCCACCCAACAGCCTTTGGAGGTTCATCAGCCCAGCACCAGAGAACACCACTAATCACACACATCCCCCAGACAATGACCGGCAAAATCAGTTGAGGACATGCTGACGATGGGAACAAACCGTCTCCCGAAACGCGTTCAAGTAAGAATATTATAGTGATGTAGTGTAACAACCCTCAACTCTCTTTATTTTAAATTATGACACATCACTGTTACTAGCTTCTAAATCTTCAAAATTAATCAATATTTTGTTTTCTATTTATATTATATATATATTATACACTTCATTTGTAAAACTAATAGTCTATTTATGTTTGTCAAACAAGCGCTGCTGCATACCTCAATGGCATATTCTAGATGCAGATGTATTATTCCATAATAGGTTAAAATTCAGATCTTCTGCATTTAGGTAGTTTGCTAAATTCCTTAATAAATAAAGGTTTATATTTATCTTTTTGCACATATTACATTTTCCAAAAGTAATGCCTCCTTTTATTTTCACAACTTCATAACTACAACAGATACAGAAAGCATAATAGCACAGTGAAATAGAGCAAGATTTCAGCTGCATATTGTTATTTTTCCTCATACTCACCACGATTCATTATGCACTTTTGCCAAGGATGAACAAGAGCCTGCTTGTAAAAATCTGAACCAGCTGAGGCTAGCCACTGTCTTAGCTAGCTGTGTATTGAACTTCTTCTTTGTTGAAGAAATTGGATGTCGCCAATCCATGCACTGTCGTTTAGATTCTGTCTCGTAGTAGTGATACCACATCTCATCTCCGGTGATGATGGAGTTCAGAAAATTGTCCCTTGCAGCCTCGTATTGGTCCAGCAAGTCCCAACAAATTTCAATTTGATGAGTATTTTAGTCTTGTGAAAGCAACTGCAGAACCCATCTTGCACACACTTTGCAATAATTAAAGTTGTATAATACGTTGTCTAAGACATTATAGCCGACATTCAGCTCTACATACAATTCCTTGGTTGTAATCCACTAATCATTACGGATGAGTTGATCAAGATGCAGGGTCGACCAGGGCATGGCTTGTCCTGGACATCCTTTTCACCACTTTTGAAATGCTGTACCCACCATCTCACATTACTCACATTTACTGTATTATTTCCACACACATTTAGCAAGCGTCGATGGATTTCAATTGGCACAATTTGTTTAGCGGTAAGGAATTCAATCATACATCTTTGTTTTGTACACACCTCAATGTCAGTAGCCATTTTGGAAAGCTCCCCTGCTGCTGCTATCTAACAGGACACTAGTGGGAAAGTTCAACAATATACGAGGGCTGATCAACAAAGACTGAGACTGATTTTTTCCTGTAGCTTCCGTGATAGTTTCGTATCTGTAACATAAATATTTGAAAAGGGCGGGTTTTTATGTATAATGTTGGTAGGCGGCAGCACTCTCGTATTGGTAGGTTGGTAGTAATGCTCTATTGTGTAGACCCTACGTGCATTTCGCATACCAGACAATGGAGGTGATGCATTTTTTAAATCGATTATCACCGGTGATGAGTCATGGCTGCATCATTATGATCCTGAAGGAAAACAAGCCAGCACAGTGTGGAAATCGCCAGGTTCTCCAACACCAAAAAAGGCAAAAGTTGTTCCATCTGCAGGGAAAGTGATGGTGATCACATTTTTTGACTGTAATGGAATGATTTACCAGCATGCAGTTCCCCCTCACACTACTGTTACAGCAGCATACTACACGTCGGTATTGGCTACACTGAGGAAGCACATTGCAAAGAAACGACCAGAGCTTTCTCGGACTGGGTGGCGACTTCATCATGACAATGCACGGCCTCACGTCGCAAATCAAGTCATGCAGTTTCTGGCTCGATTCAACATTACATGTGTACCACATCCACATAGCCCCGATCTTGCACACTGTGACCTTTTTTATTCCCATCACTAAAGGCAAAGCTTAGGGGTATTCGATTTGAGAACTCTGAAGCAGTGCTCAAGAAAAGTGAGGCGATTCTCAAGGACCTGACAAAGAATGGTCTGCAGCACGTGTTCAAGAACTGGCAGAGACGCTATAAAAAGTGCATTGAAGTAGGAGGGGACTACTTTGAAAAAGATCATGTAAACATTGAATTGGAGTAATAAACATCTGTGAAAAAAAATCAGTCTCAGTCTTTGTTGATCAGCCCTTGTACTACATCAACATAATCTGGCTTGGACACTCAAAGGTAACAAACAAACAAAAAAGGTGGCATTACTTTCGGGTTGACCCTCATATAATCAATGTAATACCTCAAAGTTAGATTTTCAACAATGATAATTCCTATGAATTTTATTTACCTTTTATTAATTACTGTATTTTGTTTTTACTTCAGGATATCCACATTACTCTATAATATCAAGCAATGAATAATGATCACTTACCTGCCATATCCATAGAGATATAACACAAGGCTGGAGGCAAGAATTAGCACATTGGAGAGTATAAAAAGTGCCAGTGTAACGTGAGTGTTTAGGAGGAATGGTGATCCAGTGGGTAGTATTTCTGGAGCTCCACCTCGGTACAATGGTAGTGCTTCAGCAGCACCGAGCACCTGTACCTACATTGCAAACATAAATATAAAGATTTTTATCAGAAAAGTTCTATACCATTAAGGAAAACAAAATTAAAAACTTCAGTTTTCTTGTAAAGGGTTATTTTAGAGGTGGGAAAAATAGCCCTGACTGTTCCAGTTCCAAAAAGGAATACTATTTTCCAAATAACTAATCCAAAATAACAGTCAAATATGTCCACAATTATTTATGCATATCTGTAAAAGTTCTTATGCTGTTATTTGACTGACTCAGGTTCTTTCGCATCAAGTTGTGATTTTTTGTTCCATTACTAATATTGCCAAGTGGCAAGACAATGCTCCCCTCCTTTCCTCCCATCCTACATTCAGCCATGCACACAGGAATTTGTAATACTGTTAACAACAATACATCTATATACTTGTTATTATTATTGTTCATTTAATTCATGTTAAAGGAATTTCAAGGTAAATATCAGTGTATTAATGTAAATAATATTATATAAGTGTAAAACATGTTACTATAAGATAAATTTAAAGGAAGCTGTAGCTAGCCATGCAAGTTGTAATTTAGGTGCCTAAAGCCACACAGTACCAGGCGGGGATATCTCCAGTGTTGTCCAAAGCACAGGGAATTGGCTAAATATGTCTGAGAGAAAGGTGCAGAGATTGAAGAGATAGAGAAAAGCTAGAACAAAAACGGGAAGTCCGAGTCCATCATGAAAAAGAATTGTGGAAGATATTCTCATGATGTCAATGTGATTAGCCAATCACAATATTGCTATAAGCTACGGCAGGAAAAATAGCATCTTTATCTGCGAGTATAAATAAGGCAGATCCCTGGCAAACGCACGACTGTATACATTCTCCTCGGGAAGTGAACTTCATCCCACTCAGATGACCAAGTGTGTAACAAAGCTGTTGGCAATTAGAAGTAACTTAGGGTGGTAGGTACAGATTGAGAGATAGGCCCCCATAACCCAGTCAAAAATTGTGGGATAGAATTCAGGGCTAGCTGCAAACAAGTGTCCAAATAAATTACAGTTAAAGTGAATTTCAATTTGTCTCCTGTAACCACTCCTGAGATAAGACTTAACAGCAAAGCTCAACACAGAAGTGTTGTAGGATGCTCCTTTACAGCAATTCACGGCACACTAGAAGGATGATGAGGCAAGCAGAGAGAGGAGCAGCTCCATTGCATAACCATCTGATATAAAGTTTTCATGATACTAATGATTAGGGCTAGGACTTTTATGACCTACAAATCACCATAATATGTAAAATAAAATATGGCGTATGATCTAAAATTTACAAAAATATGATTTAACAATATTATGAGGTAAAATTTCAGTTGTAAAATAAATTAGTAACTACATTTGTGAAAATCAACTATTTATTTTTAAGAATAAAATGCACATGTGTAGCAAGTATGGAATTTGATATTGTAGTATGCTTTTTATTTTATTAAAATTATCCATACATGTTAATGTATGTTTGATTTGATTTACAAGCTTCCTTTTATGTCATCGAAATATACTATGAATACCTTGTGTAAATTTTCAAATGAACAAAAAAATTTTTATTATCAATTTAACAAAGCTTTGTACTTGAAAAAACTTATTTTTACTTCAACTGATACAAGATGAGCATACTTAAAATGGGCAATATCATTTGAATCTATTTTTAAATGATTAAGAGAAAACTTTTCACCCAAAAATATCACTGAAATGGAACACAAAGTATGACACACTTCATTTTTTCTAACACTTGCATCACACAGTTTAGAATAAAGCATTTTACTACCAGCCGAAAACAGTTTCTCAGCTGAGACATGGGCATTGTAGTTTTACTCAAATACTCTTGTTTCACTTTAGACATTTTTGCTAAACTATGCTGCACACATGTCTGACTTCAGCAAGACACTTATAAAGTGCATGCTTAAACAGTTATCTGCTTATAATGTAACAATAAGCTACAAAACAAACTGATACGTAAGGGTAACGTCCATATTGTGAGTTCAAATGAAATAAGAGAAAGGTAGATTTCTACCATTCTCCAGGAAACAAAATAGGATGTATAATTCTGAGAAACTTAACAGCTCAAATGAAAATGCAGAGGAAAGAAATTGCAGGAAAAAAGTTCTTTACTTCTTAAAAGAGCGAAAATATGATGAATATAACCATTTACTTACTAAAATACACTCCATCAGAAAGAAATTGCAATATATGCATAAATATGACTTAACAGATTTGTATAATTTGATTAGTTTTTTTCATGACAAGCATTTATATGCAGGATGATTCTGCGACTATGTTACAAACTTTTAGGGATGATAGAGGAGACAATTATGAAAGACTTTCATATACGAACCCATGTCCAGAAACATCTCGTTTGATAGGTGCAAGCATTAGCGTGTGTTGTCAGAGTGCTGTCTATAACAGAGTGCAGATTTTCATTCTAGAGTGATTAGGGGGCTGGTAAACCATAGTCTTCTTTAATGTAGGCCAAGTGATGTTTCTAATATACATTTACAGTCAACCTGTGGACTGGTATGACCACTTGATAAGGCCATATCTACTGCCAGCTTGTTTAAATGGAAAATTTACCACAACTTTCTTGATATGATTATAATACCTGAGTGGCTGGGGGATATTCAATATGATCTTTGGCAGCACATCTGGTGGCAGCATCATGGTGCACCCGCTCACTTCTCTGGGGGTGTCCGAAATCTTTTACATGAAGGTTTTTGGCGAGATGGATTGGAAGAGGTGGTCCAGTTCATTGGCCTGCCTGTTCACCTGATAAGTTTTTTCTTGTGGGGTCATCTTAAAGCCTTTGTTTATGACAGACCAATTGAATTGGAAGAGTATCTAATACCAAGATTACTAGTTGCCTCTGACACAGTTAGGAACATGTCAGGAATCTCTGAACGAGTGCAGTAGTTGATGATGCAGTGCTGCAATGCTTGTATTGAGGCTGGTAGAGGACATTTTCAACAGTTCTTGTAATGTGTGTTGGTATTCTAATTATATTATTGTGAGTGTTATGACTTTCAAGTGTACTCAATAAATAAAAGTTCAAAGGTTTAGGTTAATCATTATATTATGAAGCATTTCCGGACGTGGGTTCCTATATGAAAATTGTTCACAATTGTCTCCTCTATCTTGCCTAAAAGTATATAACATAGTCACAGAATCATCCTAAATATTTAAGGAACATATCTAACGCTTTAACCAGAGATCATATTGCAACTGAAAATTGTGCTTAATCTTCATATCATGAGCAACAAACATGTGAATTGCAGTCTGTAACTTCTTACCTCAACATTTTCAATTTTCCTACTGGCTGCCCTTAAGTACTGGCATTGTTGTTCAGTGCTTTGTTAACATAAAATATCAGAAATAAGGTGATGGGTTGGAAAATGAAAATTATGGCAAAAAACCTTTAAGCCACAGATTCAATTTTATAATATTCATAACACACTACTAATAGCTTCGGAAAATGATAGATACCCAGAAAAAGACTGGCTCCAAATATATACAGATGGATCCCTCATCAATAAAAAAAATGCCGGTAGGAGTATACTGTAAACATTTTGCACAGTATCTAACATTAGATGAAATGTCAAACCACTATGATGGAGAATTAACAGCTATAAAAACAGCATTACAGAACATTTTATATAGACCATACATAAAACAAAAAAATAGTCATCTTATCAGACTCAAAATCAGCCATAGATGGAATAGTAAATTACAATAATAAAACAACAAGAAATATTAAAGAAATAGGAAGCCTAATTAAAGCAGTTGAACCTAGAAATCATGCCACTCTACAATGGATCCCAGCTCATGTCGGACTTTTGGCCAATGAACATGCGGACCAACTAGCAAAGAAAGGTGCAATACAACAAATAAAACCTGTAGGATAAATAGAAATAAATAAACAATTAAATAACATTAAACAACATTTCAAAAGACAGCAGAGACTTGATGAAGAAGATAAATTAAAACATAAAGATTATAAGCCTATTAAAGATAGAATTGATATACAAAAAATGCCAAGGAAGACTGCAGTGACCTTATTTAGGATACCAACTGGCCACGATTGCCTCGCAGAACATCTCTACAAAATAGGATGCCTACCTACACCCAAGTGCACTCTCTGTGAAGAAGATGTCATCCTGAACAAACAACATCTCGTCAAATGCAAAGGCCTTAAAAGTGATAACTTACAGACTTTATATTGGGAAGCCAGAGGGAAAATTATGCAGATCAATTAATCTCCAGTGCCTTGGTGAACAACAACAACAACATATTCATAACACACAATAAATTTATATTAAATTTTGAGGCAGTATTTTAATACCTAAATAATTTCAATTGTATTTTTATAACAAATATATTCAATAACAGCCCGCCTTGAAACAATATGTATGTAATAATTATTTAAAATGTATGTAACAGTCATTGCATACTTATTTTTATTGCAAACATGTTTTATAACGTTATGTCAATACATTACATACTTTAATAATGCAAGAGCTGTGAGAATAATAAGTTTTAAGTTGCTAACAATGAGGTAATAATGAGGTAACCTTGTGGCAATAATGAGTTTGAGAGTTTGAAAGTTACTAGTCATGATTAGAGCAACGATAATGTAAATTCAGTAACAGTTTAAAATCAGCCAATCAACAGCAAAGAAAAGCTTTAAGTATAATGCAGATATTCTATTGGACTAGAATTAGCCAATCATAGACTTGAAGTACTGAAGCTTACAGGTTTAACGGTTGAAACATGTTCAGCTGCTGGCAAACCTTGGTAGTGACCAGATGGAAGATGTATTCTCTACAGAAATATTACGTGTGAATCGTAAAATATGTCTACGCGTTCTAAGTGAAAGTATTAAAGAATCTCACAGTTCTTAATAAGTGTAGTGCTTTATTAAAATGTGCAAGGATTAATAAAGGAAGTGAATTTAAAAACTTAAAATTCTGTGTATGTCTACAATTAGTGTCGTACTGCACCCTTGCCTAAGAAATACATGACTCTACAAACATTACTGATGCAGTCGAGGCAAATTCAAACATAAATAATATATAGAAGCCGTTCTTAATAACAAAGTTAAATATTATAGTGTAAAACTTGGAGTGTAACAACAAAAACACATCTTTAAATCAACTTCTCATACGTAGCAGCATATTGCGTAACAACAGTAACTATTACGTAATCAACAACTTCAAACCGATGCCCAAAAGCGTGTTGCAAACTTCTTAAACAAAGTAAACTCCAAGAACAATACTTCTTCAAATTGGCTTCCAACGTATGAAGCTAAATAAATTACGTAAAAAAATATTACGTAACTAAATAACTTCTTCAATTTGACAGTCAACCAGTTAATACTATCTTAAATTAATAATATTTATTTATCATGTTTGAAAAGCATAAAGCATTATTACCCAAATACTATCCTTGGTGACAGTTCCACTCAAAATATCACAAATCTCCCAACTGAACTGAATACAAGACACATATTATCAAGCATGGGGGTACATGAGTTAGTAACCAAGTGAAGTCCTGTAACTGCTCACAAAATGAGCTCAGTGAGGGGAAAAGCCATAAATGTGAAAGCCAGGAGTTCACCTGTCGCCGAGGAAAATGTGTCAGTAAAGGAAATGATGAACGGAAGGGGAATCCGAAACCGGGGCGGAGCGCTGCACACAAGCCAGCCGGCTCCTTTTGCTTCTACCATTGCCCTTGGGAGGTAGGAATGAAGATAGGACTCGAAGGGGGACCAGATCCGGATGACGACGGGCACAAGCACAGACGGGGTCTCTAAAGTTTCCAGATTGAACGCCTCCAACGCCGCCCGAGCCCACTTTATTGGATCCCGAGCCTCAGGGGGTCCCCAAAGGAGCACCCGCTCGAAAGCACACAGAGGCGGAGTCCCTAGATGGCGTCAGGATGAAACTTCCACAGGGCGCATAGACACCGTCCAGCCGCAACCCGCCGAACACTGTCGCTTCGTCCTACAACCCTGAAACAGATGACAAGGAAGATGATGGGTACAGGAAATGAGGGGCAGGAGAGTCGTGGTGGAAGACCGACCCGGGGAAGTCACGAAAAGCCCATAGGTTAGAGTGGGCGGTCGCCGGGGATTGAACCCGGGACCTTCCGAATGCGAGTCGCACACGTTACCACAGCGCCACTCGCTCGGTAAATGCGCTAGTAATACATATATCACTGGCTAATGATTTGTGGACTTTACTGACTATTTTCAGCCTATCCCCAGTGACCCCAGGAGTAAGGAAAGTGCGAAGTAACAATACCTTGTAGAGTACACAGACACCGGCGTAGGCGAGGAGAGACTGTAAACCATTGGCAAGCAGCTGCATGGAGAAGAGAGCACCAAAACCTTTGTTGGTAGCCCAGAATACGGCGGGGTACCTAACAGCATACACCAGCAGTGCTAGGGCGTAGTTGAGGAACTCTGGCGATATGGGACCCAGCCAGTCGTCATCGTCTCCTTCTCCACTCTCCAGGCCTGGCTCTATCCCAGACATCAGATCCTGCGGATCAAACATTAATATGCAACTGATTTTACTTTTCATGATAAACCCTGTGGGCAGAAACAGAAATTCTTTGGCTACCACTGAACCTGGTCATTGACAAGTAAATATTCCTCCACATACTGATATGGGAGAACAACGCGATGGCCTATTTCTAGATCTGACAAAGGCATGTGGTATGGTTAAACATAGAATCCTATTGAAAAAAATGGAATAAAACATAATGCACTTGAGTTGATTGAATCTTAATTATGCATATTTTCCAACTTCCTAAAATTTAATCCTTAAAACTCCCCCTCGTCCAGCAAGCCTAGTAATTTTGCGATGCCATGAAATTTAAAATGCGTAAAATGTTAATTGCAGTAAGTGTAAACAAATTATAAGTAAAATAAATGCGAATTACGTTTTATAAGCATCTTTGAAGACCAGACAGTATTGGTTCTTTCTGTCACAGATGCTAAAATTCTTTCTAGTACCACAATAAACACCTATTAAAGCAAAGAACACCGCTTCCTACGCTATACACAGATTTCTAATCTATATTTTACGCTTTATGACACGAAATATAAACACAACTGTCACAAAAATGGGAAACTTATATCCTGCAGCCATAGAATGCGAATAAGATAAACATTTACGCGAGGGAGTTCACTTTGCAGTTCACGTCGTCCATTACCTGCTGATTGTCCGCGCCCATTTACTGCTGTTTACTAATGGTGCAATCAAACTTTAAATCCGCACCTATGCATTTTGTTGCAGTGAATTAAAAAGGGACCATGATCGTGATGAAGGATACATACACAGATAAGCTCTGCTGTATCATAGCCTTGTATGCTAATTAGTACATTCAGCACGTAATCTTATTCTATAAGCAATAGAATTTAATGATTTTGTCATGTCCATGGTAAAAATCTGTAACACTTTGAATCTGCCCACAAAGCCGTAAAAACGCCTTTATTGCCGTAAAGTCGTAAAAAGGTCTCAGCTCCGTACATTTTACGGGCAAACCGTAAAAGTTGGCAAATATGCTTATATATCAGAAACCAATGAGAAGAATTGCACAAATTAAGGGTAAAATATTACAAAAGGCTTGTTATTTAAGGCCACAAGATATTGAATACAAGGTACCTCGGGTTCGATTATGCTAATAATTTCATTTTTGTGCTTTATAAACGATTTTCCCGAGTACCGAAAACATGCTATGCCAGTGCTTTTACAGATGATACAAATATTATTATGGGGGAAAACACAATAGCAGTGTTGTAACTTAAGAAAGTTTAAAAACAGTTTAAGCAGACCAAACAAAGGGAAAACACAGTTACGTAACTGGAAAGTAACACATAAATAATTACAATTGTTGTGCATGTCACAAGGTGAACACTTAGACTGGACAGTATTTACCAGGTGGAAGAGATAGATAGAGTCATACTCTCAAGAAGTGATATTATATACTAAGACAAATTAAAAACTACAGCATAATTTTAATTTCTGCACGATTTTCATCGCATTATAATTCACACACGAACGATTAAGGCAAATCCTATTGAAATATTTGACAGAACAGGAGCTACTGCACGCCTTTTGCTATAGATTAAGCATCTTGTTTCACCACATTTAGCATTTTTATGCTGGAATTACGACCTCGCAACAACGACTCAATTACCGACAACATACACGCCTCACGTCGCTGTGGTATCTCTTACCTGCCCGCACCAAGCGTTATCTTGGGTATAAACATCGTTACCAACATTGTATGTAATTATTATTTCTTTTTACTGAATGTTTAAATAAAATAATTTACTTCGTTTTACTGCATTTCCTTATAGTGTTGATTAAAAAATAGCATCTTTATTTGTTCTCACTGAATGCTCCGATAAGCAGTTCATTTTTTTAAAATAGTTAAAAAACTACTTTACCTTTGAATTTACATTACATTCTTATTACTGTTTTTATTCAATTTCTGGTAATTATATTTTTTGAAGCTGCTTTTCAACCTAGCTGAGGTACTTCTAGTAAAAATCAACCTTACAGTTAAAAAAAAAATAAAGAAAAGAAAAAAATACTTCTAACAATATTTGTTGAAACTGAAAGTTTTTGTGGTAGAAGAAATTTAAACAGGGTGTCTACTGCCTTAAATGTTTAAACTTCGAGTATATTTCCGGTGTAAGTTTCGACAAAATTCCAGTACTGGATAGAATTATATTGCAGTAAAACTGCAGTAATATTCAAATGCGTATTGTGGCTAGCTTAACATCTTTACTGTTTTTATTTGTTTCCACAGCCAAAATACGAAGCTGTTTTTATAATTAGTAACTATACCCAGGCGACACCGTGGCCGAGTGATTAGACGCTCGCCTCTCACCGAGGCGGCCCGGATTTGTGGTGGACAAAGCGGCGTCTGGACGGGTTTTCTCCGGGTTCTCCGGTTTCCCCCGCCATTCATTACACCAACTGCTCCATCATCACCTTTCCTTTCATCCATTTCACCATCCTTTCTTTCATCTACTTCCTTCCTCCCATACCAGGCATCGGGCTGATCACCCATCCTGGATATTCTGTCTGATCCATGAGTGTCTGCTCCTCGACGGGCCTCTAACCCCAGGCACCCGCCTGTAAGTCTTACATACGAGGAGGTTAAACAGAGAAAGAAGACGAACTATACCTGATGTTGAAAAAGTGGCTTTTTAAATCTCTAATGACGATTTCATTAAATTTATTGTACATGGTCTAAACTATTTTTTATGCTGATTTCTTCCCATCGCCTCTTTGAACTGTAATTTTATAAAACTCCCATGCTAGTCATAATAATGGACAAAAAATTCTCTGATATTCATAGAAATGGGAATGAAATATGAGCAGGTTTTGTATTTATCTTAGCCTTCCCCATGCCCTCCCCCGCAACAATCTAAATTCTAAGAATGTTGTATAGCCTGTAAAAATTGTTAGGGGTGAAAGATATTCCAAAAAGTTTGAGTCATTTTTACTAAGATGAAAAAATATGAAACAATAGATATCAGGCAAAATAATAATATTCCAAAAATACTTCGTTTTTAACAAGAGCTTCTAAGAATCAGTCACCTCAAATTCAATCTGAAATAAATCAATGCTATGTGGATATTTCACCCAAATCTTCCAGTATATAATCACTAATTCCAGTGTTATTTCAGTACGAGGGCGGATTGATAAGTCCATGACTTTGACGAGAGATAGCGTTCTAATTAACAGGTTTCTTGTTTGCACCGAAGTCTTATATGTATTCTGGGTATAGTCGCAGACATTCGTCGTCATTTGTTTCTTAGAACATTGCTGAGAGCGTCTAAAATAAGCAGATGTGTGTTGCTTCGTAGAAAGTGGAGAAAAGTGAATTTCATGTTTTGATAAAACATTACTTTTTGTGTGCTAATACGGTGAAGGAAACAGAAGAAAAGCTGAAGAAATATTATGGGGACTCTGCTTCATCACATGACATGGTTAACAAGTGGTTCACAGAATTTTGATGTGGCCGTTTGAGCACAAGAGATGCGTGCGCACAGGACGGCCGGTTGAGGTCACAACAGAAGAAATGTTGAACAAAGTTCACGATATTGTGTTGGAAGACCGCCGAGTGAAAATCCGTGAGATAGCCAAGACGTAAACATCTCGAGTGAACGGGTGTATAACATTCTGCACGAATTTTTGGGTATGAGAAAGCTGTCAGCAAGATGGGTGCCGTGACTACTCACAGAGAAGCGTTGGACGTGTATTGAATTGAAAGGAGACTATGTTGAGAAATAAAATGGATTTTTTGAAGGAAAAAATGCTATTTTCTTTAAAAAGTCACCGACTTATCAATTCGCCCTCGTATATTCAGTATATAAATAACTCAAGTATATTTCCAGCATATCCAGTAGCAGCAGACCCATGATTTATATAATGTTCCAAATACACCAAGGCGTACGTAATTTACAGCCTCCATCCAAAAATGTGTTTTTCCTGTATTTATAATTTTTGGCAGGGAATCTAAGACTGAGACTGTCTCACTAGCAATTGTTTTAAAGAATTAGTATCTGATGGAACAATTAAAAACATATGGTGTTTAGTTCAGAAGTGTAGATGATATTTTTGACACACACTGTACAACTTGTGCTGCTATGAGCGCTAAATTCGTAATTGGAAGGTAATTCCTTTACGTGCCGCATGGAACATGAGCATAATTTACTTCCCTGCCAAACAGCAATCTGTTTGGGGTCAACGAACCTGGAGAGTGCGAAAGGGAAGGCTTCTAACTGTGCTGAGAGATGGCGTGGTGGTGGATATGTTGGACGTCGCGGCGCTGGCGTTGGGCGTCGCCGTGTAGAAGGGCAGAGGCGTGGGAAGGCTGGAGTAGTTGGTGGTGCTCCCTGTCGGCGACGTCATAAAGCTCAGAACGACTAGACGATCTCTATGCACCACCATGAAGTCCAGGTCCGTCCGCCAGATGGCATCTGTCAACATATTCAAAGCCAATCATGAATATCGAAAACCCATTAACAAGTTTCCCCTAGGGGAGGCCGCTGGTGCTACGTTACCGATATTCAATATACAGGACAAAGCATTCCCTACCCCATTCTTTTATGAGAAGAAAGCCCACCTGTAGTCGACTCATGAAAAATATTTTCCTACTTAAAACAAAAAGCTTACAACTCTTTAACACAAAATGTACTTAAGCTATTTTGCTCTTAAACCATAAAAGCCAAAAACAGCTCGTTGCATAGGTGTGTGTGTGTGTGTGTGTGTGTGTGTGTGTGTGTGTGTGTGCACATTAATTTTATTCTTGACAGCCTGTGTGAGCGAAGAGAAATTGCATGGGCTTTCAACCAGCACTTCGCACGAATTCTGTTAAAGAAATGTTTTAAAAATGTCAAGCGAGGAAGTAATTTATTACTCCGGAGGGAGGGGGCTGCGATGCTATAATATAAAAATATCCCGAAATCAAATGTCGCAAACGGCTATATGGTTTGCAATTTCAACAGCGTGATACATGAGGACATCACGGACCATAACGAAAGAAAACAAACGGCATCCCCGTGTTTAATTAAACATTTAAAGGATTTAACAAGATAAAAAAAATCTGATGTGTTACACTCACATGACTTTCTCTACTCTTGTACAAACTATTTTTACAAACGCTTATTCTCCATATGCTTCATGTTAATTGAGATGTTAATCTTATTGCTAATTTTCTTGTAGATGCAAGGGGAATTGGTAGGCTTTAAGCGATTGTCAAATATTTTAAGAGCTGATTGCTATGTGGAGTATTCCATTCTCTTTGCATTACCAGGACAAAAAAGAAAATGAATAACGAATTTCCATTTGAGAAAAAGTATAAGTATTGGAAAATTTAAGGGAATAACAAACAATATCTCGAAAATGGTTCACTCTACAAAAATGTATATGACATAAATTGTGTATTTTAACGCGATATACATTTTTTGTTTAGTAAAACTTTGTCTATCTCTTATGGTTTACCAGTTATGTAAAAGTCGTTCACAATACTTTGGAGAATACTTTTGGAGACATTCCCAAAAATTCGAGATATACATTTTATTTGTCATGAAAATATCTTAAATATATATTTTAATCAAAATCGTTAGAGCCATTTCTGAGAAAATTAAAATTTTCGAAAAATGTTCCATGTAGAGGGTAATCTGGGGTGGGGGGTTTTCTTGAAAACCTTCGTGTCGCATCTCTGGAAGATACTGAACCTAAATATCAAGTTTGGTGTTTATCCGACTGTTCGTTTCTGAGTTATGCTGTTCACAGACAGACACACATGTTTCCAAAAATGCTTTATATGCATTCAGTGTACCTCAAAACGTGTATTTCCGGTGAAATCTCGGTGTCGAATTTTTGGGTGGAATGCAATATTTCCCCCTACTTACTACACGTAGTAGAGAAAGTAAAAAACTGTCAATATTCCACACTAGGATTTTTGAACCAGTGGGAGCCTGTATACTGAAGGCTCAAGTGCCTGCTTAGTAATACAGACTGAACGATTTGGGATTTCTGGAGCTGAGAGGTATTTGAGAAGTCCTGGGGTTGATTCCCCTTGGACCAATCAACCTAACCTTGAGCTTTTTCGTGGTTTTCCCTCATTCCAATGCTGGGGTGAATTATATATACAACTACGAATTTTCCTGTCCCTCACACTCGGACAGCCAGGCTTTATTCACAAGACTGATATATTCTTGTAGTAGTTATAATGGGGAGCACAACTATAATTACAAAAGCCTTCCGAGAAAATAATTCGTGTAACGAGATTTCAAACAGACAGATGTCTCAACACTGAATATTTGTAAACAAAACACACTTTATTGATTTATGGCTCCCAAGTGGAGTATGACTAAAGCTGGTTAGAATGCCACTCTTACAACAGCACTCTTCAGTGGTAGAGAGTTAGCGTTTCCGAGGTTGCAACTTCAAATCTCCGTTGAGCTACTCAACTTTTTACTTTCTCTACTACGTATAGTAAGTAGGGGACGTATTGTATTCCACCCAAAAATTGGATACCGAGATTTCACCGGAAATATATGTTTTGAGGCCCCCTGAATCCAAAAAAAGCATTTTTGGAAACATGTCCGAGTGTGTGTGTCTGTGAACTGTATAACTCAGAAACGAACAGTTGGATAAACACCAAACTTGATATTTAGGTTCAGTATCTTCCAGAGATGCGACACGAAGGTTTTCAAGAAAATCCCCCACCCCAGATTACCCTCTACATGGAACATTTTTCGAAAATTTTAATTTTCTAAGAAATGGCTCTAACGATTTTGATTAAAATATCATGTATTTAAGATACTTTCATGACAATTAAAATGTATATATTGAATTTTCTGGGAATGTCTCCAAAAGTATTCTTCATTGTGAACGACTTTTGCATAACTGGTAAACCATAAGAGATAGACAAACTTTTACTACACAAAAAATGTAGATCGCGGTAAAATACACAATTTATGTCATATACATTTTTTGTTGAGTGAACCAATTTCGAGATATTGCTTGTTATTCCCTTAAATTTTCCAATACTTATACTTTTTCTGAAATGGGAATTCGTTATTCATTTTCTTTTTGTCCTGGTAATGCAAAGAGAATGGAATACGCCACATAGCAACCAGCTCTTAAAATATTTGACTATCGCTTATAACCTACCATATTCCCCTTGCATCTACAAGAAAATTAGCAATAAGATTAACATCTCGATATCTCGATTAACATGAAGCATATGGAGAATATGCGTTTGTAAAAATAGTTTGTACAAGAGTAGTGAAAGTCATGTGAGTGTAACACATCAGATTTGTTATGTACGTGGTCTTTACTATTTAGTAGCCCGTCATACGATAAGTGGCAACTATAACATTAACTTATCGATCGGGGAGAGGTTTCATTTTCAGTTTAATTTTATAACCACAAATTTCACCATTATTGTAATTATATTTGTAACTAAATTGAAGCAACACAAGCGATATTATTTAACTATATCATATTAAAACGAGTTGTAAAAAATAAAAAATAACAATCCACCCGAAGAAACAAACTCGAGCTGCCTAACCAGTGCTCCACGCAAGGCACAGCGTTGAGGTAACCAATCAGTGCGTTGTGGCTTGTATTATAGCCAAAACGGCGCACAAAAATGGACGGTTGTGAACCGCACGCTCTCTCGAAGGGACTTTGAAAAAAATTAACTCCTCGGCTACTTTTAGTTTGACCGAGTGCTCGTTTCGTTTCCTTTCATCTAGCAGGGTTAGGTGTTGTGGACGTTAGTGTGCGGCGTATGCGGTGGATATATTTTGAGGAGATAACTGTTTCTTCCCTGGCATGTAGCCTTATGGTCGAAGCTGTCCGCGAGGGGAATGTTGAAGGGATTGTGCTGCGCCTGCCGCAGATCTGCTGCCGTTCGTGCTTACTCATCTTATCCCTTCCTCCCGGAGGTAGTACATGCAGTAGGCCGCAGTATTCAAATCCTCCTCCGTTTTTAATCCCTATCCCTAACTTTCTGCTCTTCGCACTCCGGATTCAATCCTTTTGTGATCAATAGCTAGGAAGTGTGAAGGAATGCAACATCCTAGAGGCTGCTGGCATATACTGAGACGGATAGCTAGTAAATGAAATTAAAAGATTAGAGTAGATTAAAGACCTAGATTGGTTACGGATCAGGGTTAAAGTCCTATAAATTACACAGTAGCCAGTTTTATGAAACATAAAAACATTACCATTTAAAATGTTAAAGGACACACATATATGGTATGTAACCAGCTTTAACAAGAATATATATTTATTATATTAGTGTGTGTATTAAATAATGACAACAGTAAACGTAATTCTTAAACATTTCAATCACAATTAATATACGGACAACCTTGATATCACGGCGACAAATACAACTTCCAGATTCCCAATGGACCTTCTTGCTTCACAGTGAAGATAATCTTGGAAACATCGACGACGATACGCCGAAAAACCTGAAGAGTCCAAATTCCAGAAACTTACACTCTCACTGTACCACTAAGTGTAGGGTATACAACGGAGAGGGACATCTCGCGCACACAACTTGTGTGTGATATTGCTATCACCCCGCCCCCAGAGGAAGGGATGAAGTTAAAGAACCACAGTAATGGTTACCAAAATTCATAAAATTGTAGATTTTAGTGAAATTTCACAGTAGGTATCATAGTATAACCAAATATTTTGTTTTCCTTGAGCGGCCGGAGCGGAGCACAACTTTGGAAAGTCGGTTTTACACTTCAAAAGCTGATCTGTTACATTCACATGAAATTCTCTACTCTCTTATCATCTATTAATGGCTATAAAACCGTTCTTATTAAAGCTCATTTTTCTATCTACTTCATTTTAATCTAGATAAACCTTTGCAGAAATAGCTACATTACAGATTTCGTTATAGATACAAAGGGAACAGCGATAGTCAAATGTTTAACAACTGGACGCTATATGCTCTTTCCATGTAACCGCGAGAAACAACCCCCCCCAAATTATATGAAACAAATTGTGTGTTTTAAAGAGGTCTACATTTTTTGTGTAGTACGTTTTCGTCTATCGCCTAACGTTTACCAGTTATACAAGATTATACAAAATTTCTTCCGAATGAAGTCAACTTCACAGGCTATTCCTAGAAAATTCAAGATATAGGTTTTATTTCCCATGTAAATATGTTTAAAATACGCTATTTTAATAAAAATCGTTATGAAAGGGGATATACCACACACACATATATACCTATACACACATATATACCGATACACATATACATATAAATTAATATAAAAAAGAATTATACATAATAACACAATTCAGCAAGAAAGATGTTAGAATATTTAGCAGCCAAGAGACGTACAAAGCAGATTGTAATTTAGATAAGTAAGGGATGAGCTAGCTAATTCCAGGTAAAAGGTAATTCTAGGTAGAGCCCACCACCTTTCACCAAGCTAATGAGCAAGGAACTTGAAGCAATAACAAGAAATAGAAAGGAAAGAGACAGAGATATTGAAGCTGCTTCCGTACGCGTCACTGGGACGCGTGTGCGAAAAGTTTTGAAGCAGAATATTTTCATACATAATAAGGTAACGCGGTCTGAGGACGAATTAGAAATGTCCTTACATTTTGAGGCGCGAAGGTAAGCGTCACTAGGTTTAGGTATAAAATGGGGAAGAAAGCCCCAGATTTTCACTCTCTTATAGAATCTCGTCGACACACAGTGATACTCTCTGGACGACGGATGCACGTGTGTACATGTGGGTGGGAACAGTGTGTAGTTAGTAGGCTTCTAATTTATTATTATGGCGGGAATTGTTGCAGATGGGAAAAAGCTAGCCCATAAGCATTTTATTGATATTAAACCACATTTTAACGGAAATGCAGTGTATTTTAATTTGCCTCACCTACGAAAACCCTGAGACCAGTGAAATTAGTTAGGTAATTTATTAGGAATGGAGAAATCATCAACCGCTGAGCAGAGGTAGCCAGAGACCAGAACACTGCATCAACCAGGAGGACCAACAATTTCCCACTACAGTTAGACCATTTCGAGAAAATAAAAAAATGTGAAAATGTTCTACGAAAAGGGTAGCTAGTTGGGGGAGAAAAGATTTCTCTTGAAAATCTTCGTTTCGCATCTTTGGAAGATACTGAACCAACCCAGGTTTGTTATTTACCAGAGTTTGAGTTATGTCGTTCTCAGATACACAAAGACCTTCTTTTAAAAATGTATTTTTTAATTCAGGGGCCTCGAAACGTACGAGTATTTCCGGTGAAATCTCGATATCGAATTTTTGGGTGGAATGCAATACTTTCTCTACCTACCATGTAGAGTGGTGGAGAAAGTGAAACGTATACTCCAGTGTTGGCCGGCGCTTTAATAATTTCGCCCTTGTATACCCATCTCTCCAACATGAATTAAAATTTATTACTGCACAAAATCTAGCTATGTTTTTCGACCATTTTTATAGGTTGTTTTTTCCTTAAGGTTGCGGAATTCTGCTAATATTTAAACTTCTATTCCCCATTACTTGAGACTTCACCAAATGTCTTTGACTTCGGGAGGTCCCGAGTTCAAATCCCGTGGGCCTCCCAATCTGTCTGAGTGTTTTCGTGGTTTTCCTCAGTCACCAAGGTAAATACCGGATTGGATATTTAATACCAAGACACAAAGCGCCACCTTACGTCTAAAATAATAGTAAAATGAAAAATAAGTGGTAACAGCGAATGTTATGCCATCCATCCACAGACAATGTAAGCAGTTAGACTGGACGGCACCCTAACGCCATCTGCACGGCACGAAGCAGAAGATCCGACTGCCATGCGATAGGAGTTCTCTGTGGGCACGTAACGAAGTAAGATGACATTTCCAGGGATGAGACCTAGAAGGCTTACTGTCTGCCTTTCTGTGTGAGGGCAGCGGTTGGCACGGCATGAAGCGGATGGTTACAGGAATGAGACCTAGAAGGCTAAGGTCCGCCTTTATAAGCGAGCGGTGGTTAGACTTGACGACACCCTAATGCCGCCTGCACGACACGAAGCAGAAGATTCGGTAGCTATGCGCTAGGGTCTCTGTGATACTGACGAGCGGGTGATTACAGGGATGAGACCAAGAAGGCTAACTGTCCGCCTTTCTGTGTGATGGCGGCGGTTAGACTGGACAGCACCCTAATGACACTTGCACGGCATGAATCAGGTGGTTACAGGGATGAGACCTAGAAGGCTAACTGTCCGTCTTTCTGTGTGAGGGCGGCTGTTAGACTGGACGGCACCCTAATGACACTTGCACGGCATGAAGCAGGTGGTTACAGGGATGAGACCTAGAAGGCTAACTGTCCGTCTTTCTGTGTGAGGGCGGCTGTTAGACTGGACGGCACCCTAATGACACTTGCACGGCATGAAGCAGGTGGTTACAGGGAGGAGACCTAGAAGGCTAAATGTCCACCTTATATGGGGGCGGCGGTTGGACTGGACGGCACTCTAATGCCATCTGCACGGCATGAAACAGGTGGTTACAGGGATGAGACCTAGAAGGCTAACTGTCCGGCGCCTTAATGCCATCTGCACGGCATGAAGCAGGGGTTACAGGGATGAGACCTAGAAGGCTAACTGTCCGGCTTTATATGGGGGCGGTGATTGAACTGGACGGCACCCTAATGCCATCTGCATGGCATGAAGCAGGGGTTACAGGGATGAGACCTAGAAGGCTAAGTGTCCGCCTTTATATGGGAGCGGAGGTTGGACTGGACGGCACCCTAATGCCGTCTGCACGGCGCGGAGCAGAAGATTCGCTAGCTATGCGCTAGGGTCTCTGTGGCACGTGACGGAGCGGTGGTTACAGGGATGAGATCTAGAAGGTTAACTGTCCATCACTTATTGTTCTAAGAGTTATCCACCAACAGATTCGCCGCGATATGACCAAGGAGTTAAAGCGGCGTAAAATAAAATAGAGTAAAATAATACATTTCACCAATATGTCAAACTGCGGCCGCGGCGACTTCTAGGAGGACCTGACACATACTTGTCCTATTCGTCAACACTTCACATTTTTGTGCGGCAAGCAGCGACCGAGATGTATGCTCTTGTCTGCTCGTGTGAGAAAGCCCCATAAATAAACCGTCACGCATTACAAGAGGTGTTAAACTGCTAGAGTCAACATGGACCTGGCAATGACTGGAATGCTTGACGTATGTAAAACAGAGTTGGGGGACTGTTGCGTTTGTTCCAGCCAACAGCAGTCACAGCTCTTGAACTTCAGTCGGTAACTTTACTGCCAAAACTACCTCCATAGGCTAATCGCTTTTCAACCAAATTGAGTCCAAGTTTTTATCACAGATTTGTTCAAATACATTGTAACAGAAAAGACATTTTTGTGATGCTATGTACCTATCCTTAAGGACATGTACAGCTGAGGTTTGGTAAAGATTTTCAAATAAATTAATTTTTACTTTCTCTACTGCGTATAGTAAGTACGGGAAGTATTGTGTTCCATCCAAGAATTCGATACCGAGATTTCACCGGAAATATATGTTTTGAGACCCCCTGAATCCAAAAAAAGGCATTTTTGGAAACATGTCCATGTGTGTGTGTCTGTGAACAGCATAACTAAGAAACGAACAGTCGGATAAACACCAAACTTGTTATTTAGGTTCAGTATCTTCCAGAGATGCAACATGATGGTTTTCAAGAAAATCCCCCCACCCCAGATTACCCTTTACATGGGACATTCTTCGACAATTTTAATTTTCTCAAAAATGGCTCTAACGATTTTGATTAAAATATCATATGTTTAAGATATTTTCATGACAAATGAAATGTATATCTAGAATTTTATGGGAATGTCTCCAAAAGTATTCTTCATTGTGAACGACTTTTGCATAACTGGTAAACCATAAGAGATAGACAAAATTTTACTACACAAAAATGTAGATCGCGTTAAAATACACAATTTATATCATACACATTTTTGTTGTGTGAACCATTTTCGAGATATTGCTTGTTATTCCCTTACATTTTCCAATACTTATACTATTTCTCAAATGGGAATTCGTTATTCATTTTGTTTTTGTCCTGGTAATGCAAAGAAAATGGAATACTCCACATAGCAATCAGCTCTTAAAATATTTGACAATCGCTTAAAGCCTACCAATTCCCCTTGCATCTACAAGAAAGTTAGCAACAAGATTAACATCTCGATTAACATGAAGCATATGGAGAATAAGCGTTTGTAAAAACAGTTTGTACAAGAGTAGAGAAAGTCATGTGAGTGTAACACATCAGATTGTTTTAATGTTCAAAAACTACTCTGAACTTTTAGGTTCAATTATCTACATACCAAGGATTTTGCTCTTCTCAGAGTCTTATAAAGCTTCAACACGTGACCATTTATGAATGACATTATGACATGAGCATATGGCCAAATGGGCCGACTTTGATTTTTCTTACACCTTTACCATTAAAATGTTCTATATGAATGCAGTTTGTAACCAGTCTTGCTCAACTTTTCAACAGAAACTCAGAGGAAATGAAGTTAGAAAACTGGCATATGACTTTTCCTACTCTTTTAAACTTCTATAGATGAGACTTTACGTTATTGCCTCGCACGTGTCTCCAAAGCTTTGCTGGACTGTAGTTCTTGATAGACCGTGACTGCATTTCCTGTGGGTGAAGCAATGCAACATTCCATAGACTCTTGTGTCTAACTGAAAACATGCTAAACAACGGGAGAAGGAATACTCATGTAACATGAAATGTTAATTAAGTTGTGAATGACACTGAATTGAGAAATTTTCATTCACACTAGAAAGTTCAATATCCGAAACTAAGTAGTAAATTCGTCACCTGGTATTTTATTTTAGTACTTACAAAGCATGAAGGTTTATTGCACACACATTTTTCTATTTCCCCCATAGACAAAATCACATAGTTAAATCAGGGGATGGTGAGGGCCATAATTCATTACTAAGTACTCAATATTAAAACGTTTCCTGAATTAAATTAAATGACTATACGCGGTAGCAAAGTCTAATTGTAAAAATTCAGACAAGCATTCAAAGTTGGCCAGTGTTGAAAAATGGTGTAAGTTATTCCTGGACCTCTCTGCATTTATTGTTTGTTCAAAAACTATAGGTTCTATTATTTTGTACGCATTTACTGCACACCAACTTTCGCGTCATACAAGGGAATCTCGTGTATAAAATCGGGTTTCGCTGTACTCCAATATCTGTTATTTTGCAAAGAAACATAGTCATATAATGCTTCGTTAGGAAGAATATTAAGCCTGGGCCAATTTCTCTATCATTTCGCAAACAGAAATTTACGCGACTCTGATGATCACATTAAAAATAAGGTATACAACAAACCCCGTACACTGTAAAAACTAAAAGAACACACACGCGAGAAATTCATTAATTTCGGATATTGAGCTCTCGAGTGTGAATAAAAAATTCCTGAGAAGATGCCAGAAATGTATGGATAGAAGACATTTCTAACATCTCTTATGATAAGGTATGTGCTTATTATCATCGCAATTGTAACTGTGAGAACGTAAATGGATTGCGGGGATATTATAACTGTTTCGGCGGAAGTCCGTGCTGCGACGACCGGCGTGCGAGTTGCCGTGCGGTGGCCACAGTATGAAAGAAATGCACTGTTTTTCAAGGCTGTTCTAGTGGTACACAGCAGAATGAAATTTATTTCAGTTGTTTTTGCGTTGCTTTCACGGCTAACATTTTATTCGAGAATAGTTCTTCCAATCTTCGGATTACAATTTTATACTGTCTAAAAAATATAGGTACACAGGAAATGTTCGGCGGATTTTGTATCGTTTTCTGGGGTCCTTTGAGGCGTGTCCTTCACCTTACCTACCACAGAGCGTGGTGGCTTGATAAGGGGTCAAAGAGGAGAAGTTGAGGCCTTTGCTTTTTATGGTGTTATTGAAACCAAAATATGTTTATTGTCTCAGAACCAGTCATGCCGTATACTAGCGAATTACTCGTGGACGTATCGTGGATATGTGGGAGGCTGGTCACACTGCTACAGCAATTGAATGGCAGTGCATAAAAGTATTTTTATAGTAAATTACTGGATTAAAACATTCCAGGAAATTGGGGAAGACGGTCTACATACTCGTCAGAAAGTGGGCTCTCCCCATAAAACATCCGCAGATGATGATATTCGTTTACTAAATGCAAATTACTCTTTTGTTATAATTCACTGATCATGTTCAGAAATTAGAGATAAATATGTATATGGTTTACCGAATATGACATTCATATTATAGCAATAAAATTGGGCTATAGTTTTGCTTATAATCCTGTTGTATTCCTATGATCAGCGATATGTTAGTAAAGGCATATTAACCAATTGTATTTTGAATTAGAGGGAAAACATGCTACTTTATTTATTTATTATTTAGTTATGTTTGCTTGTATGCAGCAACAAGCATTGATACCACTGTGAGAATACAGTTCTGTTTATTTTTTTGTTATAAAGTGCTGCCTTGCTATGTATTTAATGGATACCATTCAAGCTTTAATTTGCACCCCTTGAAAATCTTCTCACACTACACATTCTACGTTCCGCTAACCTGGTCGCTCATCAAGTTTTCCCCTTAGCTTTTAACTGCTTAAAGGCGCGTCCTGCACTAGCCAATAAGGTATGGCTACCAATCGCGATAAGAGGTCTGTAGGACAAACTGCATGCACTCACTCTACCTCTTTCTCTTTTAGCCAATACGATCGAGAGCGAAGACGTATATTTCGTTTCTACGCCATTTCGCAACCTTTCTTGTGGTTATTGGTGTAAGTATTTAGCAGAAGGACTGGCGCAACCAAAGCAACCAATGAAATGGCCATGGCTTCGCAAAGACACGTAAAATGATAAATAATGTGACATAGAACGCGAGGTGCAGTGAGATTTTCTTTGGCGCTCTCTGTATGTCTATCTAGGGGTTGCACGAATATTGTTTTTGGAGGAATAATTTGAGTCACAATTCTCTTGTGGTGCAACATCCTTGTTATTATAGGTCTGTCCACTCCAAGAATCCAAAAGGAGTAATGTGTCTTATGCAACACCAGATGACCCGTGCCTATTCTGTACGCTTTACGTGTTAACGCAATACTGGAAGAAGTGCAAACGTCGAATTACGATATCTCAAGACAGGCCGAAATACCTTTTAATTGACAAAAAGGTCTACCTACATACCGATTTAGAAAGTCATCGGGACTGTTCAGTTGCTGTACTTTCCTTGCAAGTGTAGCTTTGAGAGACACTATATAGCTCGAATACTAGTTATTAACTTTAACCTATTATTCCCGCAGTTCACTTCACAACTTAGCGATTTTCTCAGGGACATCACGTCTACAAAAGGCGATTGATTGCCAAAGAAGGTCGATGCGAGGAAAGTTTAAGCGCAGAGTGCTGCAGGATTCCGGCGTCCCACACGATAAGACGAGAAAAGTGCGGCGTGTATGTACGAAGGTTCCTAGGCAAGTCGTAGCAGTATCAATAGTAGATCACCAGCATCGATCCTCACCTGTTCCCTTCTCACCGCCGCCCTTTCAAGGCACAGAGAGGAAGAGTTAGCTGCGAGAACTTTCATGCTCCAGAGTACGTTCTCATTCAAGTGACGCTTCTCGAGAGAGCAAGCCACAACGAAACAGTCACTAAATTCAGATATCAAGAAACGATGTTTATTTAACCTGACTCTGTGGTATGGGGGCACCGTGTCTTCCTCACTTCAAGAGGTCAAGAGTTCCAATCTCGGCTAGGGGGAGTTACTTGGATAAGGTTTCTTCCGGGATTTTTCCCTTATCCTGAGAAGATGAGTCTTGGGGCCTGAAGGCCCTCGATAACCACTTGGTTAAGTTCAAGTCAGTCACACAATCCCGCGAATCCGCCACGGCACTAGCTACCCCCAATTCAATTCAGCTGAAGTGGGTACCGAGGCATGTGAGGGTTGTGGGCAACGAAAGATGAAACTGCTAAGAACGGAACTGAGCAATCTTTTGTTGGACTTGGGGTCGTCTTCAGGACCGGTTAAGCTATCAGGGAAAGATTACTCCGAGAACACGAGAAATACTGAAACTCATGTGTAGGGATCAGACATTTCAAAGTAGAATGCGAGAAGTGCAGGGAACATCTCTCAAGGACAATGGGCCTCTGTCTCATATGCAGACGGTGCATACGAGACAACCGCCCATCTATTGTGCAAATGCCCAGCACTTGTTCCACAAGGAGTCCTCATTTTTGGCAACCAATTACCAAAATTGGAGGAGCTTTCAACTATCACGGTCCAGAGTGCGATTCAGTTCGTTATGAAAGACTTATGGAACAATGAAAAGACTGCGGATGTGCAATAAATCTGCAAACCTCGCAGTACAAGACAGTGTTGCCCTCCTTATCATACTCATACTCAGGGCTCTTAAGGACCCCGGGCTCGTTGGGGCATCATTTCACCCATTTTCATTCATTCATGTGCTATATGACCTAGCAGGTTAAACGACGTTAAAATCCAAGGATGTTTCCTTCAAAAGTTCATCGTTATTATTAGTTACGCATGTTTAAACTACAGCACAAACTCGTGTTACTTTCATTCCTTCGGCTTTCGAAACTACTTACTACAAGGTTTATTCCAGTAGCAAAAATGACTTTGAACTCTCTGAAGTAAGGTTCATATTATTGAGGTACTAAGTACCCGACGTTGTTCCGGGGCTCTGACAGTTTTGGAAAAACAAAGTGATTTAGTTTTCTCATATATATGTTTACTTACAACTAGCTGCCTTAACCGGAATTACATCACTTCAGTCTCCTGCATGTCCCACGAAGCGTGTAATGAAACCTTTCTGCAAACGTTTATCTCGACTAACATGAAGTGATCGTGTTCATGATTATTCGCAGTCGACCAAGTGATTTTCAGCAACACTAAAGACGAATTACAAATTGCATGTCTAAAACGAAATAAAATAGCTAGTAGTTATTATATAGCAGGGTGTCTACTGCCTGTGAAGGTTTAAAATTCCAAGTAAGTTCTGACAAATTTCCAGTACTGCATCGAGTCATATTCACGTAAAAATGCACGAGTATGCAAACGCGTGTGGCTGCTAACTTAACATCGTTACTTGTTTATTTGTTTCCACAGACACACTATGCAGCTGTGTTTATTGCTAGCTGCCATACCCAGTGTTGAACAGGTGGCTTTTAAAATCCCGACTGATACTTTAGTTACGCTTACTCTCTTATTCATTATGAATTTACTGTACAATTATCTAGAAAAGTTTGTTTATGCTGATGCCTATCCATTACCACTTAGAGCTGCAATTTCATAAAACTCCCATTCCAGTCATAATAATGAACAAAACATTCACTGATATTAACAGAAATGGGAGTGAAATATCAGCAGATTTTGTATTTCTAATCTTAGCCTCCCCAACGACAATCTTCAAAATTCTGGAAGTGTACACCCCCGGGAGGCAGGGATGAGATGAAGGAGCCGTAGGTGGTCCCAGGTCCATAGGCAGACAGGTCTACAGATACGCGCAGGAGTCCCTAATATTTCCAGTTTGAACACCCGCGCACCAGTAAAGGCGAAAAATCCTATGAAGGCGACGAAACGACCCTAACGGGCGGGACAACGCACCCTGGCGTTCAGGGGAGAAATATTTCCAATGCGCAAGTATCCACACCATCTGCCCGACACCACTACAGGATCTGAAAACACACCTGAAACGTGACAGGGAGAGATGAAATGGGGGAAAGGAGAAATTGTGGTAGAGTACATCGCCCCGGCATTCACCTTGGGCGACCAGGGCAAAACCACGAAAAACCTCATGGTCAAGGTGGGTGGTCACCGGAAATCGTAGCTGGAACCTCCCGAATGCTAGCCACAGACATTCCGCTCGGTAATGTTAGGGGTTAAATATTATCCAAATGTTTGGGTCATTTTTACGTAAAATAAAAAATTATGAAATAGTTCATGCAAAACAAAAACATTAAAAAAACTTTAATCCGAAATAAATGAATGTTACATCGGTATTTCGTCCAATTTTTCCAGTATGTAATTATTAATTACAGTATAATTTCAGTAGGTATATTAAAATAATTCAAGTATATCCAGTATCAGTAGGCATCCTTTATAGGCATTTTAACTAAAATTAAAGTAAGGACATTTTTAGGGACAAACCATGTAAAATAATTATTAATAATGAACCAACAGATCAGGTAAATAATTTGAATTATTTAGGATTTTATGTATCTTACTGTCAGAAAAATTATTTAATGAGATTGTTTAACATATATGGGACAATAAGAAGAGCATTGAAAAACAAATATTTAGTTTACACAGCTAAAATTCTATAAAACTATGGCAGTACCAACACTAACACATGTGTGTGAAAACTGGGCAATCAATTGATTAGATAAACAGAAGAAATAAAGTTTCCACATTCAGTAGCAGGTTAAAGGTTGCCAGCACAATGAAGAAAGAACAACAGATTTAAACATCTACAACCTGACATGAACAACACAAAATAGCTTAAGTGGCTTGATCACATTGAAAGAAGGCCAGCCATACTAATCCATTACCAAACTAAAAGAAAAAGAAATGTTGGCCGATTCAGGGTGGAGAAGCAGGTCAAGGGCCTAAATCCATGAAGTAGAAGAACATTAAGTGATATATAAATAAAGGTTTTAAAAATAAGTTGTAGAAGAGATATAACTAGTGAGTAGAAAACGTAATGTGGCTTTAATACGTCAGACTTTTTACCACCCTTAAAAATATAAAGTGAACAAAATTCCTCTTTTTATATAGCGGGACTATTAACAAAACTGCGTGAGGGAGTGCTGGAATCCTGTAAAGTCGAACTCGCCTTGAGATTGTTCACTCTTGATCTGAGTTGATGACGCTGCCCCATCCTCCTGACAGCTCAGATCTGACATGCTGAGACTTCAACCTCGTTGGATCTCAGATACGTGTTTTGTTTGTTTTTTGAATGACGACAGCGAGCAAGACAAGGGTTGGTACCAGCCAGGAATACACGACCTTGTATTAGACCGCACTAGTTGCTAGGCGCTTTGTGCAAAAATAATATATGGAGAAGAAACATTCATTAATACTGGCAACAATTTTCAACAATTTTTAATGAATATGCACCGAGAAAAATAAAAAAAAAGTAAAGTAAAATACTCACGGGTCCAACCGTCCAAAGTCAACTAGTGACTTTGGTTTGCTTCGAGGGCAGTCCCAAAAGTACCTGACCTGACGTATATATAGCGATTGTTGTTTCAAACAAATGACTGTGGTACAAACTACCAACCTTATAAAGCTTAAGTTTGACGATGCTAAGTTGCTTAGTAATTATTTGGCAGCCATCAATAGCGAACAGCGAATTTGTAAACATGGATAAAACATCGTTATGTGATATAATACTTTCATTTGAAAGGTCTTAGTCCAACTAATATTAAAGCTGAGCTAGATTCTACTTTGGGAGAGTCTGCTCCTTCGTTTACAACAGTAAAATATTGAGTGGCAGAGTTTAAGTGAGGCCGTACGAGCTGCCAAGAGGAACATCGCAGTGGTCACCAAATGAGTTGACCACGCCAGAAATTGTGAACAAAATCTACAAAATGGTATTGCATGACCGTCGACTGAGTGCGCGAGCTAGCAGACATCTTAGGCATTTCAAAAAGTGCTGTAATCACATACTGACTGAAAATTTAGGCATGAGAAAGCTGTGCGCAAGATGGGTGCCGCGTTTACTCACAATGGAACAAAAGTAGCGTCGTGAGGATGTTTAAGTCGTGTGTTTGGCGATGTTTCGCTGCAATAAAGCCGAGTTTTTGCGTCGATTCATAACCATGGATGAAACATAGGTCCATCATTTCACACCTGAGACGAAGGAACAGTCAAAACAGTGGATTGAAAGGGGTGGATCGGCTCCAAAGAACGCGAAGACAGTTCCATCTGCAGGCAAGGTCATGACGCCAGTTTTTTTGGGATGCGCGTGGGATAATTTTCATTGATTATCTTCAAAAAGGAAAAGCAATCGATGGCGAGTATAATGCAAACTTATTGCAGCATTTGAATGATGAAATCGAGCAAAACCAGCCGCATTTACCGAAAAAGAAAGTTCTGTTTCATCAAAATGATGCACCAGTTCACACGTTCATAATCGCCATGGTCAAAATCAATGAGTTAAAATTCGAATTGCTTCTCCATTCACCCTATTCGCCAGATTTAGCCCCCTGTGATTATTTTCTGTTTCCAAAGTTGAAGAAATGGCTTGGAGGTAAAAGATTTGCCAAAAATGAAGAGGTGGAGTTTGCAGTTGATAGCTATTTTGCAGAACTCGACGGTTCTCACTATAAACAGGGTGTCGAAGCTATTGAACATCGCTGGGAAAAGTGTATTGAACTGAAAGGAGACTATGTAGAGAAATAAAGATGTTTTTATCCAATTTTTTTGTGTTTTCTTTGTTAGGTCGAGTGCTTCTGGGACAGCCCTCGCACCATGATTTCCCTTTGTTTTTACCTGTTTCATCTAAGGGGAAAAACTTACCACGTCACATGTCATAGAACCGCATGCATTCAGGTTGAATAGTATTGGCACCAGTAGTACCAAGGTTAGCAAGTGTTTTTGGCTTGCTAACTTGGCTTCACCTAAGAGAACACGCTAATCACGTCACGTCTTATGCCACCAGGAGAGAGATGCACTTTGAACTTTTTACGGCTGACTAGTGCTCTGCTACAAAGCAATCAAAATATCCAAGAAATTTCTTACATCCACGTACTTTAAACTCATTGAGAATAGAAAGAAATATTACAAAGATTGAGGGGTGTTACCTCCCCTTTCACCAGTGAAAAGGAGGAACTTTATTTGTGTTACACAGGGTGTGTGATCCCGTTCTAAATTGCCTTTATCGATAAAAGTACAAAGGCACTTTGTTCCTTTAGAAACAGAGGAGAAAAAAGAAGAAGAAAATAGTTCTTTCCATGCTACTTGAAATCAGTATTTCATTTGTTTCACTGGCTTTGAACGTACCAAGAGAATTATCTAACCGGAAATCCATTAGCTACAGTTTTGACCCGCTTTTGATCTGTACCGTGAAGAAACGGACGGAGAAGTTGAGCGCTGGTTTTCGCAAACCCATGACTCTGCAGCGTACATAGTAGGTAGACAAGGTCTTGCATTCCACGCAAAAATTATATACCGAGATTACAGCGGAAATACATGTTTTGAGGCACCTTGAATCCAAGAAACACTTTATGAAAAAGTTCGTGTGTGACTGTGTACAGCATAGCTCAAAAAGGAAAAGTCGGATAAATACCAAACTTGGAATTTAAGTTTTCAGTAGCCGTCAATGATGCGACACAAAGATTTTCAAGAAACCCCCCCACCCTTACCCCAACAACTCTTTACAAGGAACACTTTTTGAAATTTTTAATTTTCTCTAAAATGCTCTAGCGATGTTGATTACAATACCATATATTAAATATATTTACATGACAAATAAATGAATATCTTGAATTTTCTGGGAATAGCCTTCATTTGGAAGGACTTTTTTACAATCTTGTATAACTGGTAAACGTTAAACTACACACGAAAACGTACTGCACAAAAATGTATAACACCCACAACTTAACCCAAATAGCTTTTTTGACATAAACCATTTCCGAGATATGTGATATTAATGGTTAGCATTATGCAATACTTTGTAATTCTTTTAAAGTCCTGTCGATTTTCAGTTGTTTCTCGCGATGTCATGGGAACTATGGAATTTTAAGGCCAGCATATTGTAAGGTATATGTATGTGTGTGTATTGTCGCGTCGGACACATTATTGCTGCATATAGTATTGTTGAGCTAATTGCTGTGTTTGTGTGTTAATTATGGCCTGGCGCGGCAATTCCATTTCCTAGTCGGGGGGTGAAGGTAATTGTGGGAAGAGCTGTGTGTGTGTGTGTGTGTGTGTGTGTGTGTGTGTGTGTGTGTGTGTGTGTGTGTGTGTTTTATAACGTGGGTCTAGTTGTAGCCAGAGAAGCGTAGCGTCACTCTAATGTAAATCTTCGGAGGGAACGGGTGTATGTGTGATGGGTGTGTGCGTGCGTGGGGCATCTCCCCCAGTGATGCGTGTAAACGTTTGTGTACCATGTAGGGCACCTTGATTTATAATAAACCTGAGCAAAATGTGAATTCATGTGTAATTATTTAAAAATATTCCACGCCTCGCTTTAGTTTTGTGCAGCAAGTTCTTGGCACCTTTCTGGTTGCCTCTGTCTACGTTCCCCAATGTTTATGCCGAGGTAACTAAATTTAATATTTTAGCTGCAAACCTTTTGGCCTCACCCCGGTGTATAACAATATAGCGTCCAGTTGTTAAACATTTGACTATCGCTGTTTCCTTTGTATGTATAACGACATGGGTAATGTAGCTATTTCTGTAAAGGTTTATTTGGATTAAAATGAAGTAGATAGAAAAATAAGCCTTCATAAGAATAATTTTTATACGCACTAATACACGAATGAGGGTATAGGAAGTCATTTGAATGTAACACAGACTTTTACTGTTGAATTAATAAATGCCAAAGAAAACACTAGTGAAGATTGTAATTTTGTATATTACTTTCTCTACTACTCTCACCCAAAAATTCGATACCGAGATTTCATTGCAAATACACGTTTTGAGGTCCCCTGAAAAAAATTAGAAAAAGAAGTGTGTGTATATGTGCGTTTGAGTGTGTATGTGTAAACAGTATGATTCAAATCCGAAACGTCGGTTAAATACCAAAGTTATAATTTAAGTTTAGCATCGTCTAAGGTTCAAAGACGAAGATTTTCAATAAAAAAAAAGTAAAAAAAACCCACCCCGAAACTACGCTTTATACGGAAAAACTTACGTTATTTTTTAGTTTCGCAAAAATGGCTACAACGATTTTGATTAAAACACCGTATGTTTAAGATGTTTTCAGAAGAAATAAATTGTATGTCTTGAATTTTCTGGGAATAGCCTGTAAAGACCTTCACATTCTGAATGACTTTTGCATAACTGATAAATCGTAAGAGATAGACAAAATCTTACTACACAAAAATTGCACATCTCGCTAAAGCACACAATTTATCTCAAACAAATTCTTTGGGGCCAACTCCTTGCGTGGTGTGGGGGGTAGCGTGTCGGCCTCACATTCAAGAGGTCTCGAGTTCGAATCTCGGTTACGTCAGCTACCTGGATAAGGGTTTTTTCATGGGTTTTCCCTTATCCTGAAGAGATGAATGTCGGGCAACTTTAAGCTCCATGAACACCGGGCTCATTTGAGCATAATTTCATCCATTTCATTCATTGGTGATCCGACATGACTGCTCGGTTAAAGGACGTGGCGTTTTGTGGCGTTAACCAATTCCGAGATAGGTCGAATCAGACGGCTGAAAAAATCAATGCCATAGCTGAGGTTTGAACCACGGATCTCCCGGTCTCCGTCCGGTTGCTCTAACCACTGAGCTACCATGGCAACTTGTCGGTACGACATTAAATTCTCCAGCTGATTCCTGGTAAACCACAAGGAGATCTCAAATTGTATTGAGATGACATACCCCAATGGCGACCTACAATGTTGTAGGCACTCTAAGTCCCGGGCTTCATAGTTTCGACCACTATTAGTGTCGAATTAATTGCTCTTCTACACAAGCCGCGTATTGGACAAGGTTATAAAGGTAGAATCAGACAACTGAAAAATTCAAGCCGGGATTTGAACCACGGATCTCCCGGTCTCCGTCCGGTTGCTCTAACCACTGAGCTACCATGGCAACTTGCCGGTACGAGTCGCCTGATTCTACCTTTCCAACCTTGTCCAACACACGGCTTGTGTGGAAGAGCAATTAATTCCAATTCCGAGATAGTGTTTGTTATTGGATTGAGTTTTGCGAATACTTAACACATTTTTCAAGCGGTAAATCGCTATTCGTTCTTATTCGTGACCATGAAAGGAACGTGAAATTTGAAAGCTATCACATAGTGACCCGCTTTTTAAACATCTGTAGTAGTAGTAGTAGTGGTAGTAGTGGTAGTGGTAGTGGTGGTAGTGGTAGTAGTGGTGGTAGTAGTAGTAGTAGTGGTGGTGGTAGTGCTGGTGGTAGTGGTGGTGGTAATGGTGGTAGTGGTAGTGGTGGTAGTGGTGGTAGTGGTGGTCGTAGTCGTAGTCGTAGTCGTAGTCGTAGTAGTAGTAGTAGTAGTAGTAGTAGTAGTAGTAGTAGTAGTAGTAGTAGCAGTAGTAGCGGTTTGAGTGGCGCAAAACTGCGGCGGTCATCAACGCTACCCACTGGCTATAAATTTATTCAAGTCAGTTCATCAATACAATAAAAACAAAACAAGTACGAGTCAACTCAGATTACAGAAGCAGCTCTGGTTATATAGATAATCACAAAACCAATACAGTCAGAGCATTCACAGAGAGAAACACCAGGATTACAAAAATAGAAATAGTAAATCAACAAATGCAAAAACTAAGCAATAGAAATCTCACAGAATATGACAAATAAGAACTAACCCTGAGCAAATGTAAACATACAATGCAATTCTACACAGTTATAAAAACAATAACACACGAGAAACTTCCTTCCTTAATAATCCAATTAATTCCAATCACAAACTGTCCATGCAAGGCATCAACCTCGACACCTAGTTCATGTAACACTTGCCTCCCCGCCACTCCAGTACCAAAATCACCCAAGAACATCAACGTATCCTTAAACTCCTTCACCACACTCTCCTTCCAAACTCTCACGAAAACTCTTCCCTGTCAACTCGCCCTTTCCGCCACAGATGCGGACACAGAAAGTATAGTCACATTTCGAAATTGGACTTTAAGTCTATTTTACATAATCCTTCATTAACTGGGTCCAACTCTATTAGGCTCTTCTTTATTCCCTTTGCGATAATAAATCCTATCTTGTGTAGTCCAGGCTCACACAATACAATAATGTGTAATCCTGTTTATCTATTCTTCCTTTTCCACTCCAACGTTTTTCTTGCAACACTACTGTCCAGCCAATACCTTAAGAGTTATTTGCCACTTCTTTCATTTTTCTAGGTCATAACATAGTTTGAACATTCCAAGTCGCCAACAACAAACCATCCTTCTTAACAAGGTTTTTATAAGTGGGGTTGAGAGCCCCATGCTTAACCTCCAACCTGGAGGACCAGGTCTCCTTATTTCTGACCCCAGGAGACACTGGGTGGCTCAGGTACCTCGGGGTCGCCACTCCCGTACTCACCAAGGTGAGTCCCTGAGGGCTTAAGCATCTGACTATTGCTTTAGCCTACTGTATCCTTCTTATATATACAGCCAAATATGTAAGCGTGTACTAATGAAACTTTACCTAGATTAAATAAATCAGATAGAGGAATAAACATTTATAAGAATAGTCTGAAAGCGAGTGGGCAGAGGAAGTCATATGAATATATTTCTACTGCTTAAACTCATTTATTATTTCCTTTACAGAGGCTCATTCATATTTAATACATTATTAGATAAATACTTTTGCTTTATATACGGCCGCAGCGATGATAATAATAGAATAATGGCTGTTATGAAGTTTACGAAGAAAAACGACCCCCGCCACCACACACACACTCTCGTGAAAATATACGACACCACATGTTTTAACATTAAATTATTACAGAGGGCGGCGAATATGCTCTGGAAACAAATAACTCACGGTTCACGAACAAACTACAGCAACATATTATAAATCATTAATACTTAATGATAAATAATAATAATGCATGACTCTAATAGTAAGTCTTAATTTTTCCATATTTATTTATCTGTTTTATTTTACGTCGCTTTAACTCCTTGGTCATATCGCAACGGATCTGTTGGTGGATAACAGAACGATATGTGATGGACAGTTAGCCTTCTAGGTCTCATCCCTGTAACCACCCGCTCCGTCACGTGTCACAGAGACCCTAGCGCATAGCTACCGAATCTTCTGCTTCGTGCCGTGCAGACGGCATTAGGGTGCCGTCCAGTCTAACCGCCGCCCTCACACAGAAAGGAGGACAGTTAGCCTTCTAGATCTCATCCCTGTAACCACCTGCTTCATGCCGTGCAGATGGCATTAGGGTGCCGTCCAGTCCAACCGCCGCCCTCACACAGAAAGGCGGACAGTTAGCCTTCTAGGTCTCATCCCTGTAACCATCTGCTTCATGCCGACCAGATGGCATTAGGGTGCCGTCCAGTCTAACCGCCGCCCTCACACAGAAAGGCGGACAGTTAGCCTTCTAGGTCTCATCCCTGTAACCACCTGCTTCATGCCGTGCAGATGGCATTAGGGTACCGTCCAGTCCAACCGCCGCCCTCACACAGAAAGGCGGACAGTTAGCCTTCTAGATCTCATCCCTGTAACCACCTGCTACATGCCGTGCAGATGGCATTAGGGTGCCGTCCAGTCTAACCGCCGCCCTCACACAGAAAGGCGGACAGTTAGCCTTCTAGATCTCATCCCTGTAACCACCTGCTTCATGCCGTGCAGATGGCATTAGGGTGCCGTCCAGTCCAACCGCCGCCCTCAAACAGAAAGGCGGACAGTTAGCCTTCTAGGTCTCATCCCTGGAAATGCCATCTTGCTTCGTCGCGTGCCCACAGAGACCCCCAGCACATGTCAGCCGCATCTTCTGCTTCGTGCCGTGCAGATGGCATTAGGGTGCCGTCCAGTCTAACCGCCGCCCTCACACAGAAAGGCGGACAGTTAGCCTTCTAGGTCTCATCCCTGTAACCACCTGCTTCATGCCGTGCAGATGGCATTAGGGTACCGTCCAGTCCAACCGCCGCCCTCAAACAGAAAGGCGGATAGTTAGCCTTCTGTCTCATCCCTGGAAATGCCATCTTGCTTCGTCGCGTGCCCACAGAGACCCCCAGCACATGTCAGCCGCATCTTCTGCTTCGTGCCGTGCAGATGGCGTTAAGGTGTCGTGCAGTCTAACTGCTTACATTGTCTGTAGATAGATGACATTTCATTTTACTATTGTTTTAGACTTAAGGTGGAACTTTGGGTCGTGGTATTAAATATCCAATCCGGTATTTACTTTGGCGACTGAGGAAAACCACGTAAAAACCTCAGACAGATTGGTCGACCCACGGGATTTGAACCCAGGACCTCCCGAATGCGGGCCACAGACTTTACCGCCTGAGCCATCCCGCTCGATTTTTCTATATTATTGGTATTTCAAGGCAAAGAAAATCTAATGTACTAAGTATTCAAATTACTTTCTCTACCATTTCCTGGTAGGTAACGAAGGAATCGCATTCCATAAAAAATTCGATACCGAGATTTCACCCGAAATACATGTTTTGAGGTCCCCTGATTAAACAAAAGTTATAAAAATATCCGTGTGTGTGTCTGTGAACAACAGGACTCAAAAACGAAAAGACGGATAAATACCAAATTTGATATTTAAGTTCAGTGTCTTCCATAAATGCGACACGAAGATTTTTGAGAAAATCCAACCATCCAAATACCCTTTACATGGACATGTTTCAATTTTTTTATGATTTAAAAAATGACATTAAATGGCTTTTGATTAAAATACCATATATGAAAAATATTTAGATGACAAATAAAATGTATATCTTCAATTTTGTGGGAATAGTTTTTGAAGTCCTCTTAATTATGAAAGTATGTTATATAATCTTGTATAATTTGTAAACATTTAAGCGATAGACTAAAACGTAGTACACAAACAATGTAGATCTCTTTAAACACACAATTTATTTCGAATAGCAACATTCAGTTGTTTCTCGCGATGTCATGGAAACAGTATGGAATTTTAAGGCCAACATATAGCGTCCAGTTGTTAAACATTTGACTATCGCTGTTCCCTTTGTATCTATAACGAAATGTGTAACGTAGCTATTTTTGTAAAGGTTTATCTCTATTTAAATGAAGTAGATAGGAAAATACACTTCCTTAAGAATAATATGTATACCCACTAAATAAGCGACAGAGGGTCATGTGATTGAAACACATCAGATTTTTCTATTTCATGTTCATCGGTATAAAGTGTGCAGAAATGGTTGCATTACACGTTTCGTGGTAAGTACAAGGAGGGGGGATACACTAACCTGAAGTGATAGTTGAATGCGTAAAACGTGGACATGATGGCTTTAACATCCCGTTGTTTTACATATCATCGCGAGAAACAAAAGAATGGCGACTAAGGACTTAAAAAGTGTAATATAAGGTATTGACAGATTTAAACTAATAGCAGGAAATGGTTATTGCTACAAAAAGTGTGATAAATTGTGCACTTTAACGTTATCTACATTTTTCGCGAAATAAATGGCTTATTCTTATGGCTTACCAGTTATGCAACATTAATTTATAGTGAAGAGGATTTGACAGCCTATGCTAGAACATTTAGATATACACTGGTATGCAAAACCTAAGGACGAAAGTAATCTTCACATGCTGTGACACATAGCTCGATGAAACTTGAATCATACACAGAGGGAACTGCTACAGTAGGAAACTAAACGAAATATGCAATGAGACGAACAGAAATGGCACATTTATTCATAGACCATAAGCTACACTAAAGTCAATACGACATATGATGGCTCTCTAGATTTACAGAAACAGATACATGGTGCTTAAAAGGGTGTATGATCACCACGGACAGCAATGCATGCTCTGCATCGTGCTCCCATGCTGGCCACAAGGTTGGTAAGCAGTTCTTGTAGTAGGGCGTTCCTTTCCTCCACCAGTGCTGTTAACAAATGTTGGATGGTCGTTGGTGCATGTGGATGTGCTGCAATGCGTCTCCCCAAAGCATCCCACACGTGTTCGATGGGATTTAAATCGCGGGAATGGACAGGCCAGTCCATTCGCCGAATATCCTCTCGTTCCAAGATATCCTCCACCTGCACTGTTCTATGTGGTCGCGCATTGTCATCCATAAAAATGAAGTCAGGGCCGACTGCACTCCTGAAAAGATGCACATGGGGACGGAGTACAGTATCACAATAACGTTGACCAGTGAGCATACCGTGTTCAAAGATTTGGAGGTTGGTGCGCCAATGCAACATTATGCCTCCCGAAACCATACCACCCGGATCAACAAAATTATCATGTTCAAGGATGTTCCTGGGATCTTTACGTGTTCTCACCTCTCGCCAAAAGAGGGTACGTCGAGAATCACTACTTAGACTGAATCTGCTCTCATCCGAGAAGAGCACGCGACCGTATTCCTTGTTGGTCCAATTTTGATGCTCTTGGAATCATCGCAAACGGTGTCGCCGATGTGCAGATGTCAATGGAACACAACGTACTGGCCGTCGGGCAAAGAGACCACCTCTGTGTAGTCGCCGTGCCACTGTGTATCGTGAGACTGCGTGCCTAACTCTTCTGTTAAATGTGGTTGCAATTACACCCGCTGTTTGGCGTGGATCCCTTCTTGCTTGTTGCATAACGTAGCGGTCATTTACTGCTGTAGTTGAGCGTGGTCGACCACCACCTCTCCTTGGAACAGTAGTGCCTGTGGTTTGGAAGGTTCCCCATGCACGTGAAACAATGCTGTGAGCAATTCCAAACTCCTGAGCAACACTCGTCACACTTCGCCCTTCTTTCAGTTTCCCGATGATTCTTCCCGGTGTGAAGTCATCCAAATGGTGTCTACGGGTCATGTTGCAATGAAGAACATCACTATAGTGCACCGTAACAGCTCGCTAATTGCCACAAACCGTCTTGTCCTGTTTCGTCAACTGCCCTGTGTTGCGGGACCAGACCCATTTGGCACTATAAGCTCGCTACACCAACGCCATGTGACGTCTGTGAACGTATAATAGACCTCTGGCAACATGCTCCCGCACCTTCATCTACTTCCACCAAGTAGTTCATTTGTTATGTTACTTTACCTATCTCGTCCTTAGGTTTTGCACATCAGTGTATATTTTATTAGTAAAATAAACAAGCTAAAACTATAGGGATTTAAACAAAATATTTGACGTTATTTTTGAGAAAATAAAAAACAATGAAAAATGTATGTAAAGCACAGGGTGCTTTAACCGTCAGAGCATGAATGCGTGCGAAGCCACATATGTTTAAACTAGGAAAATACAATCATTGTCACGAGATGCAAAAATCAGATTAGTTTTAACAGTATTATGTTGAATAAACGTTTACACTTACATATTAAATAAGAAATGTAATTAAGTACTTAGCAAATTATCAGTCTTACATTCAGTCTCATGATATAATACACTGCCGTTTGTGAAAATTGCAACACCAAGAAGGAAACGCATGAATTCAAATTTAATACCACAGGAGTTACATGACAAGTAACGAATGATAAACTTTTCAAATCTATACATGACCTTTGAGCGCCAATATTCAGTATTTGGTGTAGCCTCCATGCGCTGCAATTAGAGCTTCTATACGCCGTGGCATTGAATCAAAAAGGGTTCTGAATAAGTTCATGAGGGATTTCCCTCCACGCAGTTTGTATTCGAGCCAACAAACCCGTGACACTGGTTACTGGAGGACCGTGACACACCGACAATCCATATCCTAGACATGTTCGATGGGCGACATGTCAGGCGAACGTGTAGGCCAGGGAAGCAATTATACCCGTCGCTCTTCGAAGAAGGCTTGTACATTTCTCGCAATATGTGGCCGGGCATTGTCATGTTGATATGTGGCCTGTGGAGATGCCTGAAGCAGGGGAATACCTCTGGCTCTACAACCACCGTTAGGTACCGGTTGCTGTTCGAAGTGCCCTCAATTCGTAGGAGGCGAGATCGGTTGTTGTAACCAATGGCGCCACAAACCATCACACCTGGTTTTCGTCCGCTATGTCGCTCAAAAATGCAGGCTTCCAGGTTGCACTTACCACAGTACCGCCGGACACGTATGCGGCCATCACTGTAGGACACGTTGAAGCGGAACTCATCCGAAAAGACTACATTTTGCCACTCAGCACCGCATGTGACGGTGTTCACGTGCCCATTGCAGTCGGAAGAGCTTCTGGTTTCTGGACAATGGAAGCCGACGTAATGGCATGCATGCAACCAGTCCAACCTGCAGCAGACGGCAACGAACCGTTGATGCAGACAAGTTGACACCTGTTGCAGTGCTCCAGCGTCGAGCCAACACTATGGATGAAACTGTACGGTCCCACACGCATCACTGTCGTAGCAGCATGCCCTGTACGAGCCGAAATGTCACGGTATGACAAACCCGCTTCTCGGAGACCGATCATTCTGCCCCGTTCGAACTCGCTCACATGCTGATATGGCTCCCTTTGACGTCGATGAGGCATACTGTCACTCACTTTATTGTTTCCACCTTGTTTGACAGCTCTGTACTGGCTACACTGGGCGCAACACTGACCTTGCCGGACCGACACAAGAGGGCTCTGCTCGGCCTACGTGTACTACATCTCTCTGCAAACCTGATCACTTATTGCTTGCACACTCTTCTACACTTCCACCAAGTTTGGAGTTATTCGGGAAATTATTTCTTGGTGTTGCAATTTTCACAAACGGCAGTGTATGTGCTACGTGAAGTATTTTTACGCCAATAGCAGCTCATACTCAATGAGATAAATGAAGCCACTTTTCTGTGCTATAATTGCAGACATAAATATTTTGTGGTTCTAATTTTGTGCTATCATCAAAATGGGCTCCCATGTTCATCAGTCACAGCAGACCTATATTTTGATATGACATATTTCAGGTTTGAACCGAGCGAGATGGAAAACTGTTGACGTAGAATTTAAATGAGATGAAAGCAACATGTGCATTAAACGAGTTAAAACCATATCAGAATTTCAATTCAGAGAGATGGATAATACTTGACACGTATATCATTGTTATGTATACATTGTGTTAAAATTTATAAATTGGGATTATTGGAAAATACTGCATAAAATTGAAATATTTGCAAAGAATGCTTACATTATGAAAACTCAATTTAAAAAAAATGTATCACGTAAAGAGAACAAAGGAAAACTAAACTGAATAACGTGAAAAGGGAAAATACGTTAACAAGAATGAACGAAAACATTGCATTCGTAATATTTTAAGCACAACAGGAAATTGAAAATGTCAACAAAAGAGAAAACTACAATAGAAATGTTATTATAATATTATTATAAGTTATTAATATTAAAATGTGATTCGTTTAACGCAAAGAATTTGTATGATTTATTTCATTACGCTTAGCAACCAAGTTAAAAGTACACAACGTTCAACTTTTTTTTATATTACCTTATGAAAGATTTAGCTCAGAAGCAGACATCTTGAGCAAAGCTCAAAGAAAATTATGCGCGCATATTGTATTGTATCATATGCAAAAAGAAATTCTCTACAAAGATTTGTGAAATACAAAGAATTAACGAACAAAAGTAGAAAAATTAAGTAAGTGAAATTGAAATACAAAGTTAGTGTACGGGACAAGTTCGAGAGGTTCCATATCCAAATTGAGAGCCAGAGCCGAGACGAGAACCCCGACCACAAAATCTGTACCACTGTGCTAGTGTATTCGGAAGGTTCCGGGTTCAAACCTCCCGGACTGAACAATCTGACCGAAGGGTTTTTCGCAATTTTCCTCGGTCGCCAGGCTAATGTTGGGTTGCATAACACTAGTCTGCATGATATCGGATGACTGAAAACTAATAAGTGATTCTGACTCACTTTTTTATGATAATTTCAGAACTGATTTTAGTTTTCTCTATCGTGTACAGTTTTTTCACAGTTTCACTTCAAAAACATAGAGATATAAAGATATTGCTTCCGCCACTACACAAAAAATTGGGCTTGATGAAGCAATTTATAAGGGCTCCACCACAGGATGGAACCTGCTTCAAGTACCTTTTCCAAGAAATTTCCCTTCATTATAAAAGACAAATTAAAGGATGGCATTTTTGTTGGTCCTCAAATAAAGAAATTGATGAAGGGTGGAGATTTTGAGAAGACAATGAATGAGAGAGAAATAGAAGCATGGACCGCCTTCCGATCAGTTACTGAAAACTTCTTAGGCAATAACAAAGATCCTAATTACAAGGCCATTGTCGAAACAATGTTGCAACATTTCAAGAAGATGGGTTGTAACATGTGTAAAGGTGCATTTTCTGCATTCACATATCGACTACTTTCCAGAAAATCTGGGACATTATAGTGAAGAGCAGGGTGAACGTTTTCACCAAGATATTAAGGAAATGGAGAGGAGGTACCAGGGGAGATGGAATGAAGCTATGATGGCCGACTACTGTTGGATGTTGAGGAGGGACAGTCATCTTCAAGGATCTGCAAGGAAGTCAAAGAAGAGAAAGTTTGAAAAAAATTAAATGAAACGCTTTGGCTTCTTGTTTTATTAAAATATAGTCATGAAATAAATTAGGGGAGTTCTTGAGAGTATTCTTAAAATGTTTCTTGAATAAAGACTTACCTTGCGTGAAGTGGTATTTGAATAGTTTTCTACGCTCATTAGTAAAATTGTCAAAACATTACTTATTATTTTGTGTAAAAACCTGACGTGATAGAAAAAAATGGAGGTTATTTCTGGAATCAGCATAAAAACTTGATTCAAGAACACTTAGTTTTAAGAAATCATCTCACAAAAAGTTTGAAAATGCAGACTAGTGTAATTAAAGACCTGATTGCAAGAACCAGATAATGACCACTTTTTGTGAAGTTTATATTTTTGTGCCAAATTGTAGCCATGTCTGCCCTTTATCTGTCACTATAAGCATTTTAACAAATAACAGTTACTTTCCTCACAAGATGGAGTTAAAGTTTCGACTAAGTCTGGTTTGAGTGTAAGAAGTAGATAATAACCAGAAGTATCCAGTTCTAGCATTCAGTTGTTATCTTGCATTGTCACTGACAGAATGATGACAGAGAATGGTGAAGCAATCTTGGCTGATGCAAATTCAATTTTGATTCAGAGGTAAGTTAGTAATAACATTTATTTACTAATTTCAGTTTAGTAGTAATTTTATGATTATTTAAAGATGATTATTTGTTAGAGTAACAAGTTTTTTGTAATCTGAATGTTAATAATATTGTGATATTTTAGGTACCAGTGCCAAGTTCTGTTGCCCAGGTAAAGGGCAAGGAATGAAAACAATTGGAGAGAAATTTTAGAAAAAGGAGTATCTTGCATGGAGAAGAGTATGTTTCAACATCAGGAAAACTTATTCCTGCAAAGACAGTTGCTAATGATTGTGCCTGTAGACGGAAATGCACATCCAAATTCTCATATGAAATTAAACAGAATATTCTTGATAGTTTCAACAATCTCAGGGATAAGAACACTCAGGATGCATACTTGATGGGGTTAATTACCTGTTACAATGTTCAGAGGTTAGTGTTTAATGAAGTAAGATTACTTTACGTTCAAATATCCCTGAAAGAGTACTCGTACTAACACATAAATAGTGAAATGCGTACATAATTATGAGGCAATATTTTATATCATAACATGCTGTGAATGAGAGTGATTGTAGTGTAAATTAATATTATGGTATGTACAGGATTTTATATGTTTGTTAGCCGTAAGTATTGTTAGGAAATAAGTTTACACGGCCTAACTGAAACTGACAATAGAAGTGGGTAATAATAAACCGAGGGGGTGAGTTGTTTATCACTAAGAAGAGATAAACAAATGACGTCAGGGTAGCGTGCCTTTTTTAGAAATGAAGGGAATATCTTCCCTAGAGTATATATGTTAGTAGTAGTGATTGGCTGACCAAAACAGACGCTACAGTGGGCGCGATTTGGTAACCAATGGCAGCTATATTATAATGTTTAGGCAATTCGGGGTGACGGAGTATATATTCTCGAGCCATAAGCAAGTGTCGCACAGTTCTGAAGAATCTCTCAGGAGGTGCACGTCGCACAGTTCTGAAGAATCTCTCACGAGGTGCACGTCGCAGAGTTAGTTACAAAAATGTAAAGTACGCGAAGTAATTGGTGCGCGGCAACTAAAATGACTGTAGTTACATTCGCAAATATCACAGTTTCAGTCAGGCGTGTATAGAGATTAAACATGTCAATTATTAATTAAGTGTGACAACAATAAAAGTCTAGATTTAGATTTTTTATCAGTGTTAGCTTTTAGTAACAACTCCTTTCCGTTTACACACCCTGCTTAGAGACACGTGCTCGACTGAGTTATAATAGGTAGCCGGAAGAAAAAGAACCCAAATTTAAAAATAATTAAACAATAAGCGCCCAAAAAATAAGATAACACAAGCCATCGAGAACTGCGACAATTATCAACAAAACCTTCCAGTTCCCGTGCTAACTACAGGTGAGCTGTTCTATAAGAGACAACTTTGGATGTTCAACATGGGTATATTCTCCTGTACTACTGGAGAGACGAAAATGTACATGTACGATGAAACATTCGGAAGAAAGGGATCCAATGAAACTGTTTCAATTTTGAAAATTGCACAGAGAACTACGTTGATGAGAAAATCAAAACCCTGCTTCTGTTTAGTGACAACTGCGCGGGGCAAAACAAGAATATGTTGATGCTGCAGTATTTAAACACACTTACTGCTTTGGGAAGATTTAATAAAATATATCACCATCTCCCAGAACGGGGACATTCATTCATGCCCTGTGATCGAGCATTTGTACAAATTGAGAAGTTCAGCAAAAGAAAGAGTATGTCTTTGTGCCCTAAGAGTGGTATGATATTGCATCATCAGCTTCAAAGAAAGTTACGTAGTGAAAGTAGATTAGAAAATCATATTGGATCTTAAAGAACACTTTCAGTCATTATTCAAGAAAATAATAAATAATAAGAATGAATCATTTAAAATCAGTAAATATCGCCAGTTTATATATGAAGGGAAGGAAGTGTTCGTTTCTGTTGGTCAAGACACACTGGTTCACTCTAAATTTTGCATATTTAAGAAAACACAAGTCCCTATCTTACATGCCCATGAGCTGTATCAGACTCCATTGCCACTGAAAACAAAGAAGTACTGTGATGTGATGGATTTGGCTCACAAATATATTCCTCCTGTACATATGAACTGGTACAGACAAGAAGATGGGACTGAAGACTCTGAAGCTGAAAGTGATGTGGTATAAACTTCTACTGAAGTAATATTTGTTGAATTTCTATTAAGGAAGCCTTCATACATGGATCTTCAAACATTATTGTATGTTGACCGTAAAATTTCTGTGCGAAAACTGTTTTTGCCTTGTATTATACTAGTTCATACATTCCACGAAACATTGGGGTGCAAGAAATGGATAATTCCAGCACATATTTTTCTTGATTTTATACATTTCTCAGTTAATTAGCACCTAGAAAATTGTCACACCAGTGTACCATAACTTATACTTTTATACTAAATCAATATAATCTATGAAATTTAAATATAATACAGTGTTAAATGTTTTTCTCACTTTTCTCAAAACTGTCCTTTTGGTTATTATCTTGTTCTTGCACTAACGTCTTCAATTTGATCCGGGAATTTTCCTATCATCCCTTTTATCGCTACATTTCATTTCCTTCTTCACCGCCATACCAGGCATTGGGCTGATCACCCATCCTGCATGTGCTATGATCAGAATTTGCTTGCTCCTCGACAGACTACTGACCCAAGGTATTGGACTGATCACCCATCTTGGATGTGCTATTATCCAGAGTTTGCTTGCTCCTCGACAGACTACTGACCCAAGGTATTGGACCGATCACCCATCCTGGATGTGCTATTATCCAGAGTTTGCTTGCTCCTCGACAGACTACTGACCCTAGCTATTGGACTGATCACCCATCCTGGATGTGCTATTATCCAGAGTTTGCTTGCTCCTCGACAGACTACTGACCCTAGCTATTGGACTGATCACCCATCCTGGATGTGCTATTATCCAGAGTTTGCTTGCTCCTCGACAGACTACTGACCCTAGCTATTGGACTGATCACCCATCCTGGATGTGCTATTATCCAGAGTTTGCTTGCTCCTCGACAGACTACTGACCCTAGCTATTGGACTGATCACCCATCCTGGATGTGCTATTATCCAGAGTTTGCTTGCTCCTCGACAGACTACTGACCCTAGCTATTGGACTGATCACCCATCCTGGATGTGCTATTATCCAGAGTTTGCTTGCTCCTCGACAGACTACTGACCCAAGGTATTGGACTGATCACCCATCCTGGATATACTATGATCCAGAGTTTGCTTGCTCCTCGACAGACTACTGACCGAAGACATTGGACTGAGCACTCATCCTGGATATACTATGATCCAGAGTTTGCTCCTCGACAGGCTACTGACCCAAGGCGTTGGCTTTTAAGTCATTGGGGGTCGTAAGTCCTACGAAGAGGAAGATAATCCATTAAAGAAGAAGATATTTAATTTTTGAAAACGCCTTTTCACAGCTTCGCTCGCGTGCTTTAATTTAACCAGTGGTAACTAATTAAAACAACGTTATATAAAAAAACTAAACCTAACCTCCCGTGAATCGGAAACCCAAGCTTATAATCTAGCCCTAACCTAACCTTCCATGAATCAGAAACGTAAAAAATTAATAAACCTAAAATAAAAACTAATTAGGAACGCAGGCTGAGATCGTTGGCGGTATCTTACTGGCTTTGGCGGTATTTGTTATTCATATGCTGCCAGCATTGTGTTGAAACTAGAGGATGACATAGGGTTGACATCTGTAGGGCATGTAATAAATCACTTTCATCCCTTCTGAAGACCAAAGTAAAGTAGAAGTCCGAAGTTTTATTTGCTGTTTTACTGGAAGAACGTCAAGTTCGTGATGCAGTTGAGTATTTCTTATAAACCATGGAGCATTTGTACTCGTAGATCTCCGGAGAAATTTGTTCTGCATAATTTGCAGTCTATGTATATTTATTTTACTTGTGTGCCATAAGGGAGTTGCATAAGTCGGTCGAATTAAAGATGTATATGTAGTGCAGTCCAATCCAGTCTTGGAGCGTCTGTTGATTAATGGGTATGGCCTGGTGGGTCTTGATATCATTCCATGTCAATCTTGTGTCCAGTAATATGCCAAGATATTTTACTGGCGTTTAGGACGGTAGCCAGGCTAGTTGTTTGTTCAGAAGACGTTCCTTTGCAGACTAGGAGGAACTTGCGGTACCAGCAATGATGGCTGTCCAGCTCATAGAGCACGAAGTACTACAGCTTGTCTTAACGGATTATTTCCAAATCGTTGGATTGGACGAAGAGGACCTGTACCTTGGCCGGCCCGTTCACCGGATCTGACCCCTTTAGACTTTTTTCTGTGGGAAAGGCTGAAAGACACTGTCTACAGGGATGTACCAATTTGAAGTAGTTATTATTATTTATTGAGCCCCACGTTTGGGAGCCAATTTGTAATGGTTTTAGTTATAATGTTATTTGTGTATGTGTTTACTTCACGCGTTGAAGCCATCTTGTGACGTCATCATTTGTTAGGTTTGTTAGCTCCATCTGGTGTTAGCAATTTGCGGCAGTATTAGTTTTTTTGTTTAAAAAAATGCTAGTTATTTTATTTAATTTTGGTTCTTTGTCCTCCGGCTAGCTTTTGGGTCGAGTACTTCTCTTTATACAGGTTGTGTAAACGGAAAGGAATCTTTTATCCAAAGATAACACTGATGAAAGAATTTCTTTTATACTTTTATTGTCGAACACTTTCACTATCACATTTACACATTGATCTAGACACTCGCCAAACTGAAACTGTTATAATAACTTCTTACTGATCACTTTTAATCCACGTACTTCAACCTTTTGTATAATTAACTTTACAACACTTTAGATTTTTCATAATTCTGCTACGAGTAACTTGTGAATCTATAGCCGACGTGTAATATTTCTGCTGGACTGAAGGCGACGTGTATCATACAAAATATTTTCGACGAACTGACGGGAATGCGACGTGTAGTATACAAAGAATTTTGATGAACTGACCGACTGAAGGACTTTACCTCTAACCTAGCTTCTATTTATACTCCCACTCCCCGATATGCCTAAAGATTATAACTGAGCTGCAATTGGCTAATAAAACGCGCCAACATTAGCGTCTATTTTTATATCCAATGAAAATTATGAATACATATGCTCTATGGAAACGTTCCAGAATATTCTAAACGCGCCAACATTACGTAACTTCCTCGTTTCCAATAATGATAAACAGCTCACCCCCTCGCTGCATTATTGCGCTATTATTGTCAGTTTCAGTAAGGCGGTATAAACTTACTTCCCCACAATAATTACAATCAATAAACATCTCAAATCAATGTCACATAAAAATGCATATTCATATTACAATCATTATTTACATTTAAGTAATTTGTGATACAAATTGCTGCATCAAACTACACCAGACGATATGAAACGACGTATTACTGCTGCCTGCTCTGAACTTTCCGCTGAAATGCTAGAACGTGTGCAGCAGTCTTTCCATAGCAGACTGGAAGCGCGTATTGGTCATTTTGAACACAACCTTTGAAGGGCTATGCTCTCTTTACTTGTAAGAATCCACAGAAGTATTGTAATTCCCTTTTGTTTTTCTTTAGTTTGTGCTAGCACAGGTTGTGCAAGTGTCGGTGCGTAAAAGTTTCAAAATAAGATTTCTCATAAACCACTTGCACCGGAATCTTGCGACAAACGCCACTGACATTCTAATTTACCCTACCTTTATTCTGTTGATATAACTAGGCATTGTTCCATTTAAAAAATTGTATGTTTGCTCAAAAATTACTTTCTCAGTATTATTAAAATCTGTTTATAGGCTAAATGTACGAGCCCCTGACTACCAATCAATGCTGTGAAAACTGCACATCAATAGCACTTTCCATTTCCGAAATATTTGCGGTGCAAGTTTTAGGTGATTCACCCTGTGTATGAATTTCTCTAAAAATACATATTTTATTCAGTGAAGCTCAAAACATGCATTTTCCATCGCTATCAAAAGTCTAGGTGGAATACGATATTTCTTAGGTAAATGATAGAGAAAGCAGAAAGAACCGTTGACTCTGGAGGACTGAATAAACAAGGCTACAACTTATGTGTTTTAATTCAGAGACTTGGCTACATTCACAAACTGTGCTGTGGTGGCTTCTTTATTCCCACAGCCTTTTGTACGTGAGATGTAACCTGGAGATTTACGTTTTACTGTCACTGAATAATCTCCAGGAGAGTTAAAATATATCAAAAAGTGTTTGAAAGGACGCCTTTGCCTTTGAAAGCAAACCCACTTGGTTTTCAATACATTGCCCAAGAGTAAACATTTGAGCCTAGTATTCTACTTTATGAAAGAACCTTTGGGGTGCATGTGAAAAGCCATAAATCCGCTGAATAAATAATTATCTGGCGGAATCATAAGAGAGAATCCTGCATTACGTAAATCAAAGTTGGGGGAGCCGAGGGAAAAACTCGAGTTTGTGAAGTGATATGAGTTTTATGTGGTGATACGCTGTGTTTCACCATATTGTGCACTCCTAGGGGTTAAAGTGAAAAGCTGCCATTCGGGGTAGCCCACTAGAAACCTAAGTATACTTTTATGAAAGACAGCGCCTGCTTTTGGGCTTTGCACCGGCATCCAAACTTCGGTACAGCATTTCGTCCCTTATTTTATGGTCTTCTCTCTGTTGCTTCCGAAGGTTTGAAGTCTCTCCTTCAGACTGCACTCCACATTGTAATGTCTACACATATCGGCAAAATTAATACAATTTGAAGCAATTTATCTATCTATCGGTCTGTCTTCTCGTAGGGGGTGGGGTTTCCGTTCCTTCAGCTACCGTGGTGCGGGCGCTGCAGACTCCTAGCATACGTGGTACTTTTGACGTTACCAGAAGTACGCTGCGCCCAACATCTGAGCCTCTCCCTGAAGGGAGCTGTTCGGATTGGGTTGGACTCGGCGAGACAGTGGTTTCTGATACCTATAGGTGATTGGGTACTTCTGGCCAAAGCCCAGGAGGGGTTCAGACTTCTCATTGTCCTCTGACACCAACCTGGAGAGTGGTAAGTGTGGCTAGACACTCGCCCCCACAGAGGTTGTTCGGTAGTCTTCCCTTTTGGCGTATCCATTTCCGTCCCTGTGAAAACGGGGTTATTAAATAGGTACTCTCCTAATGGAAGGACCCTTGGAGGTTCTTCTCCCTGACTTCAGGGCAAAGCTGGGTTACCGGCTCTTTTTCGTTGGATTTATGTCTATCTATCTGTCTGACTGTCGGAGTGTCTGTCTTTCTTATAGGCTCCTATATCCTTGAACCGATTTCAACAAATTTAGCATGCATATTCTTTAGCGCAAGAATAAAAGTACTAAGGGGTGGTATTACAAAAACCCACCCCTAACAGAAGAGGGAGGTTAATGTATAATATTACAAAATTCAGATAGATGTATGTATGCCAGTGCCATTCAACACAATGCTATGTAACGTCAGAAAGAATTCTTTTGCTCTCGGCACAGAAGAAAGTAGGACACAAGGGGGGGGGGACGCGTAGTTACTGATAAAAGGAGGGCTAGTGGTTACTATAGGGAACATAAGGTTGTAAACCAGTATGCAGTCAGCCTGTCCAACATACACTTCGCACCCCTAACCTACGATTCTCCGAAGTTGTATTACATCACACATGCTCTGTTACGTCACATGTGGATTATGTGTCTGTAGTGTTTTTGTACCCAAGTCATGCATCCTCACATAGACATGATTGTTTACTTTCTGTGAAACCTACCTATGATAGAAACATAGGGAGCTTACCTTATGGTTACCTTACCGAGCGGGATGGCTCAGGCGGTAACGTCATTCGGGAGGTCGTGGGTTCGATTCCTATGGCCAACCTTCCTGACTCATGGGTTTTTTCGGGGGTTTCCCGCGTTGCTAGGCGATTGCTGGGAATATTCATTACATCCCCCGAACTTTCTGTCCCTCCATTTCACCTATATTCTCATTTCACTTCACCTTTCATCTGCTTCGTCTGTTTCAGGGTTGAAGGTGTTGGCGGGAAACTCGGCGTTGCATGGCAGGGGAAAAGGATGCTCTATGTAGCCCTTCGTCCACCGGAAGGGGACGGTGCAAGCCCGCAGGGGGAGGGGAGCCAGTTGCACAGCTTTCCACTCGGGGAGTTTCAATCTGTAAAAGGTAGGGACCCTGACCTCTGCTCTGTCGTGCCTCCTGGTCTGACCGCCCTGTCTCCTCTCATCTCAACCATCAGGGGCTCAGGCACAAAAGATCTTGTAAGTGGAGGTGTTAAGTCCCCGCCATACCTGTCCCTACTCCTTACAGTTACGTTAATATTTGCACTCTCATTAATCGGACGGGGAAAAACTGCATTTGAAATAAGTCCGAAAACCCTCTTTTGTGGCAAATTAAAAACAGCTTCAATGTGTCGTTTTTATTCAAATAGACTCTACGGAATATTGATTGACATGAAAGGGACAGAAATGTAACAGTTGGTGGGAGATATATAAAAGTAAACGATTGGTATAGGTAGCTGATTGAGGGGGGGACCCTCGTGCACCGCGACCTACATAGGTTATTGTGCTTATCACCCCCAAGAGGAAGGGATGGAGTGAAGGAAACACACAGCGGGGTACAGGCCGTAGGCAGACAGGTCACAGAGACGCGCGGAAGTCCTTAACGTTTCCAAACTCACAGACCCGTCCCACTGCTGGAGCCGCCAAGCAGCCTAGTATTCGCCTGTCGACTTGGGGAAACCAGGAAAAACCCATGGGTCAGAGTGGACGGACGCCGGGGATCGAGCCCCGAGTGCTGGCCACAGACGTCGTCGCCATCCCGTTCATTGTTTAGAAAAGAAAGAGCACACACACGTATATTGTGGGAACAGAAAGCAAGCAGTGATGCACAACATTTCCTTCTCTCAGGGTTTGTTGGGTCCTCCAAGAGGAAAAGGACGTGTTGTAAACGGAAGCCTACGAGCAGATCCTTTGAAAGCGAATGGCTGGATTTAATTATGATAGTAAAAAAGTAGGCAGTATATCAAAGAGCACTTCAGCCCGTCTTTTTATACATTAAAAAAAAACGATAAAAGTTGGACGGACATAAGGCCTTCTCCTCCCTCTATGTTAACAAGAATGCGCCCTCCTCACGAGAAGGGTAATTTATGCAGACACAAACCTCGAGGGCTTGCCCCTCTGTTGCCGGAACTTAGGGCAGTACAATGCTTGGGGGTACCTGGATCGATCTGTAACCACGTGCCGCTACGCCTACACGCGCCGCTAATACACGACTGCTGTATCAAACACACTGCACTAAATACTTTCTCTACCCACTTTTGTATCTCTGCTACCGCGGACCTAGTACATACACCAAGTATTGCAATACACCCAAAAATTCGATTTTGAGAACTCAGTGAAAATGCACTTGTGAACAAACAAACAAATCTAATGTGTTGCACAAACACGACTTTCTCTATCACCTATAGTTTATTTGTGGGTATCTACTTCATTTTAATCGAGATAAACCTTTGCAGAAATAGTTACATTACACATTTCGTTATAGATACAAAGAGAACAGCGATAGTCAAATGTTTAACAACTGAACGCTATATGCTGCCTTAAAATTCCATACTGTTTCCATGACATCGCGAGAAAGAATATTCGTAATGAACAATACGAACCATTAATAACGTATATCTCGGAAATGGCTGATACTATAAAAAAGTTATTTGAAATAAATTGTGTTTTGTAAAGAGATCTACATTTTTCGTGTAGTACGTTTTCGCCTATCGCTTAAGGTTTACCAATTATACAAGATTATACAAAATTCCTTCAGTATAAAGAGGACTTCATAGGCTATTTCCAGAAAATAGAGATATGCTTTTTGTTTATAATGTATATATCCTTAACATTCATTCTCTGTTTAACCTCCTCTTATGTAGGACTTACACCCTGGTTGTCAGAGGCCCGTCGAGGAGCAGACACTCATGGATCAGACAGAATATCCAGGATGGGTGATCAGGATGAAAGGAAAGTGATGATGGAGCAGTTGGTGGAATGAATGGCGGGCGAAACCGAAGAAAACCCGCCCAGACGCCGCTTTGTCCACCCAAATCCCACATACGGGCCTCTGGGATTGAACCCGGGCCGCCTCGGTAAGAGGCGAGCGGTCTAACCACTCGGCCACGGGGCCGTCCATTTTTCTAACTTTTGATGTTTACCGTTTAAACACAATTGTATCAAATTAATTCAGAACGAGGATTTCAGAGACTATTCTCAGAAAATTGAATATACACAGTGTTAGTCATGCAGATATCTTAAACGTATAGTCTTTTGATTAAACGGTTACACTCATTTAGAGTAAATAAAAAAATAAGAAATATTTCGGCATGTAAAGGGTAGTTTTTGGGAGTGAGGTTCTTGAAAATATTTTTGTCGCACCTTTGAAAGATGACGAAGCAAGTTTGGTATTTATCCGACATTTGGTTTTTTAGAATATGCGGTTCACCGACAGGCAGACGGGCGTTTTCTAATTTTCTTGTGGTTCAATGGACCTCAAAACGTGTATTTGTATTTCAAATCTCAATATTGACTTTTTTTATGAACTACTATGCCTCCTCTGCCTACAACTGGTAAGTAGTAGCGGAAAATATCTTATGTGTTATATTCATATGACTTTCTCTATCCTCTATCGTTTAATAATGGGTACCAAATTATTCTTAAGAAAATGTATTTTCCTATATATTTAATTTACTCGAGATAAACTTTTCCGGAAATACCTTCATTTTGTTATAGATACAAAGAAAATAGCGATACTCAAATGTTTAAGAACTGGACGCTATATACTGGCCTTATAATTCCATACAGTTTCCATGACATCGCGAGAAACAACTGAATGTTGGCAGAACTTAGAGAAAGACCAAGTAACATGTAAATATCTTTAATATACGTTATTTTGATCAAAATTGTTAAGAGCCATTTCTTAAAAAATAAAACGTTTCAATAATTCTTCTATGCAAAGGGTAGTTTGGGGTGGAGGTATTTTCTATAAAATCTTCGTGTCGCATCTTTGGAACGTACTGAACTTAAATACCAAGTTTGGTGTTTATGCGACTTTTACAGGGACCTTTTTATAAAAAATCTGTGTTACACTCACATGACTTTCTCTACCCTTGTACAAACTATTTTTACAAACTCTTAGTCTCCACCAATTTCATATTAATCGAGATAAACATTTGCAGAAACGATCTTTTGGCATGCAAAGAGAATTACATTTTACACATAGCGACCAGTTCTAAAAATATTTGACTATCGCTTAAGGCCTACTATGTTCCCCTTGTTTTGTATTTGCAAGGGCAATATAGAAATACAGTAGCCTTTAAGCATAGACATATCTCTTAATAGCTGGTTGCTAGGTGCAGCACCATTCTCTTTGCCACAGATTAATACTCTTTGCATATCCAAGACAAAAAAAAATGAATAACGAATTCCCATTTGAGAAAATAAGTATTGGAAAATTTAAGGAAATAACAAGCAATATCTCGAAAATGGTTCACTCAAAAAAAAAATGTATATGACATAAATTGTGTATTTTAACGCGTTCTACATTTTTTGTGTAGTAAAATTTTGTCTATCTCTTATGGTTTACCAGTTATGCAAAAGTCGTTCACAATGAAGAATACTTTTGGAGACATTCCCATAAAATTCTAGATATACATTTCATTTGTCATGAAAATATCTTAAACATATGATATTTTAATCAAAATCGTTAGAGCCATTTTTGAGAAAATTAAAATTGTCGAAGAATGTCCCATGTAAAGGGTAATCTGGGGTGGGGGGATTTTCTTGAAAAACCTTCGTGTCGCATCTCTGGAAGATACTGAGCGTGAATACCAAGTTTGGTGTTTATCCGACTGTTCGTTTCTGAGTTATGCTGTTCACAGACACACATGTTTCCAAAAATGCTTCTTTGGATTCAGGGGGTCTCAAAAGATATATTTCCGGTGAAATCTCGGTATCGAATTTTTGGGTGGAAAGCAATACCTTCTCTACCTTCTAGGTACGTGGTGGAGAAAGTAATAAAATGGTAATAAAGTTATAACCATTTATTGACCGAAGCAGCAGATATTACCTAGGACGACAGGATGCTGGTTTTCGAATCCAGCCGACTGATACGTAGTATGAAATCTCTAACCAGGCCGTAGATAAATCCTCTTACATTAAAATGGGCCACGACCACTCTCCCCCTCAATATTTTAAATAAATAATATACCTCAATTTTCAAAACAACGCATAGGCTTTCACCTTATCTAATCATCTTATATTTCCATTGGTTTCCGCTAAGAGCTATAGGAAATCGATAATATGATAAAAATGCCCTAATGGTTAAATCCTAATTGCAGAAGGGAAGGCTGTTTCCCACAAGACTTTCTGCGACATACAAACAGACTGCAGCACCACAAAATGCTGCCGTTGCTTACATAATCCAACAAATACCTTTAAAGTGAGCAAAATTAATTAAATTTGCCTGTTACAACTAAGGGAATAAAAACACTATCGATAAACGTATTCAAAAACACTGCGCAAATCATGGGATTGAAGCAGAAATTAATTTCAGAAGGCACACAACCACTGTATATAACACGACAAATACTGTTTTATTATTGTTAGATTATTTTAAATAACATCGAATTAGAGGAGTAATTGATAAACTGAGAGAAAGAAGGTTATAATTAGGGCCTGGATTTTTAGGTGGAATAAATCTTCATTTTAGGTTTCTTGCATGATTAAAAATAGTTTCTTTTATGTTTTGCTTCGTGAATCAATACAGGCATCAATAATTTTGCTTTTTTGGTACTTATTTGCGAGATTTATTTTTTGACATGTCAGTAGATAGATACATTGCTACATTTTCTGGCATAAACTATTATCACGGAACACATTCTTGTATGAAGAAAAGGTTCTTTCAACGGAACATGATGTCACTGGAGTATAGAACATAGATGCCAGTGGAGCAGGTTCTAGGGGTAGTTCTCCTGTATACTTTTCTCCCTGCAATACTGAATTTATGATTTTCATGCCTTCAAAACCAAGGATTTTGTTGAATCTTCTGCATCTTCGAAGAACATGCAGCTCCCACTGTTCCAGGTATTTCTTTACTGGAAACATTGCCAATGATATCTAGAGCATCTTTCAGTGGCAAAGTTGTAGCTTCTGGTATAAAACAAAAATGTGTCTTAATGTATGCAAGGGAAGCGGCAAGAGTGGGGCACTCGAGTGATTTCTTAGCCTTGGCAATACAGGAAGCTTCTGTTTCATCCAATTCATTGACGACATTTTTAACGTCTTTTAAGTGCTCGGGGTAGTAAATGGCAGCAGACAGCCAAGTATCGGCTCAGGTGGAAGAAGGGTTGCCGGTACCTTCTCTTTGAACAATTGTGTACGTGTTGGGACATTTAAGAAAACCTTCTTGACCAAAAATATCAGGCTGTTCACGTAATTGAAGTGGCTTCTAATCTTTTCCGCAAGGCGGTGCAGGACGTGGCCCAAGAATGCAACATGTAGCATGGTTTGGGTGGAAGGACTGTAGAACCCCCCCCCCTACCCGGCCTTCAACATGTAGGCAGCACCTCTGTCACTAGAAAAAGTGAAGTGTGGATCTGCAGCAATCCACTTTTTCAGTAAATGTGATTTAGGCATTGTTTCACTATGCAACAATTATATTAGAACAATACTCTCGGTGAACAATTGGAGGTGATCCGTTACGCAGGTTAGGCTCCTCCTGACCTTCTATCAGCTGCATCCACGCCACATGTGCTGCGTAACTGTAGTAACTTGAATTATTTACTGGCTATACGTGCTGGAAATAATTTTACAATGAGTTTCAATTTGAAAATAACATTCTTCATTTCGAAAAAGGAAAAACAGCTATTTAGGTTATTTTAGGTGTCAACCCCTCCTTTCGGTTTTTTTAGGTGTAATGAAATTCGCATATTCTGCTCCAGGAAGTGTGAAACGAATATATATCTTGAAATGCGTTAATTAAATAGCGAGGAAAAATATGGGTTAAAACCTAAAAATCCGGGCCCTAGTTATAATAGACCAATGAGTGGAGAACAAACTTTAACTTGATACCTTCATCATGTTAATCCCTCCATAAACAAAAGAAATTGTACATAATTTTAAATATGTGAACATAGCTAAAACCAACGCATCAGCTAGAGTTCAGATGCCTGTACCGTGCGTTCGGTTTATAGTCGGGCGTTGTTGGCTTTCACTGCAGTGACCTTGCTATATTCCGCTAGCGGACTAGCGGTGAATGACCCGTCAAGGCTACTTTTATCAGCTGTGTTATACTGTGTCAGTTCAGTTCGTGCTGTAAAGACTAGAGTTTGCTAATTGTGCATCTCTAAAGTGAAAGTTTAGTCAGAGCACCTGTGTTGTGTGTGAACTACATTGTTCTTATTAGTCCGCAGAAATGCCTACCAACAAATTCACGCTTGAACAAAGAATTTTTATGTGCGATACATACATAAAAACGGAATCATGTAGACAATTTCAGGAGAGATTTCCTGATATTCCAGTTCCAGGTAGATGTCAGATGTCTGGTTAACAAAGTTTAGGGCAACGGGATTGCTAAATGCTAAACTTAAGAAGGGAAAACTAAATACTCTAACGGAGGGGGGGACGAAAGTAGATACTGAAACAGGCCACCGTTGTTGTCCATACATTTTTGGCACCTCTTTAGGAAACTATCCATCACTCGCCGTAGTTCACGTTGAGAAATGCTGGCAATTTTCTGGCTAATATTTTGTTTTAATTCTTCCAGGTGTGTGGGTTTGTCTTGTACACTTTGTTTTAAGTTACCCCAGAGATAGAAATCGCAGGAGGTTAGGTCGGGGGACCGAGGGGGCCACGAATCTCTACTAATAAGTCTGTCCTCAATCACACTTTCATAAAGTTGTTAAGTAAAGCCTTGAAAAGTAGTTTTAAGAATGTTGTATGGTTTCATCCGCGCCTTTCTATGATAGCGGCAGACGACAACGAACGCGGACAGGAAAAACACCGCGCAGCCGGTTCGTAGTCTTTTGGCTCTCCCTGTAGTACCAAAAAAGTCCGTATACTTTAGCACACAGAATCATGTATGGTTCCTATGTAACAACAAACTCATGTAGAGAAGTGAAACAGCGATTTATAGAAAGATTCCCTGATGTTCCTGCGCCTCACAGAGAAACGGTTCGTAATCTTGTGAATAGATTTATGGAAACAATCTTGATGACATCGGAGAAAAGTTAGAACGAAGTCCAAAGAAATCTCCGAGAAAGCTTGCACAGGAATTAGGAATTTCGCAAACCTCGGCTTGGAATGCCACCAAACTTTTCAAAAGTAAAACTCTACAAGATAACTGTATTTCAGGAATTGATAACGTGAAATACTTTGGATGATGAATAATGTTAATGATCTCTCTATTGACCCACGTTTTATTTATTTCTTTTTACGGATATTTTATTACATGACCATGAAGTATTATAGCAACTTTTGTTAAAAGGCACAAGCACATCATTCCTATCTTCTATGGCGAAGGTATGTAGTTATTGTATGAATATTTATAATTTGCATGAGAAATCTGTGCGCTTGAATTGCAGGGGCTATGAATACCTGACTCCGCCGGCAAACGCGTGCATCACGGTGTCGTTAGGACGGCCACACGTCCATACGAAAGCTCCTTATTTAATGCAGTAAGTTGTCTATGGTAGTATACTTTGAGGCACACCCTGTTGAGGAATGCTAGTCGGTTTGTCTACTACTCCCCCGCCAGGGATGAGTCACAGCGGCACCCCCTCGCTTGACGCGACACTAAATTCCCAACCCCCAGCTACTTTGTAGCGCCCTCTCCCAACGTCATCCGGTCCCCGAAACTCAACAAGAAGAGGAATAAAACTTGTGAATCCAAGGCAATTTCTTGGGAATGTCTGCAAGAGGCAGGTCCAGATGTTAGCAGTGCTCCTGGGACTCCCCCCTCCCACAGTCAACAAATGCATTAGGAAATTCAAGGAAGCATGATCGAAGTTCAGGGACTGCGATAAAATGGGCACGACTTGAGTTCACAGCACACTACGTGCCTCCGTTCACTTTGCTGTACTCGTGATCCCACCAAAAACATGAAAAGAGAAAAACCTGGGCTTGTTTTATATTGTCTAGGGGTTTCAGAATTATCATTTCATCCAGGGACGTAAGCATATATAAATTTAGCAAATCAGATAGACCGGCGAAATACAATCTGCTGATAGTTTAGTCATGGCCTGCTGTACAACCGTCTAATACATCCAGATCCCAAAATATTATATTACGTAACGAGACTATAATGGTAGTAATTAAAACGCGAGTATTATTATTATTATTAACCGAGCGAGAGAAGCGAGGTTAATAATTATCATACGAGCGTTTTAATCCCCATTATAGTCAAGTTTCATACGACTGTTTATGCTCGACCATGTATCTAAATTAAAGGTTTCATAAGTATTCGTTTCTGGTTTGAGTGATGTGTTATTCCTTTATCTATGGTTACAATACAATGACCTTGTAGCACCTGTGTCAAACAAAGTTGCTAGCGTTGTGAGACGTACTACGCGGAATAATCGATACTTGGACTTTCACAATGTTACGTGGCCACTTCTGATTGGCCGAATACCAATACTTTAATGAACAGGTGTACTTTAATGAGGCCCATTAAAGTACTGCTACCAATCGTATAAATACTACATTTTGGCATGGTCGAGCATAAAGCAAATTAACTGCTACGTTTATTCACGGACAGCATACAGCGCGGACCGCGTTACCTTGCAGGTTTAGATATGCTTCTCTCCGCCATATACTCAATCGTGCGACATTATTAAATCTTATGTGGTACAATCACACAACTTTCTCTATCCGTTTCAAATTCGCAGGCAGACCTTATATACATTATAGCGTTCATTAAAATGTGATTATTCTATCCATATACCGAATGGGAGGGAACATTACAATCTTTCCCATATGTGCTTAATAGAAGCATTACAAACCAAAAAAGGTATAATAGAACTTTGTTCTTTGATCAGCCGTTTTCGAAAAAAAAAAGTTTTTGTTCCAAATTAGATGTTTAATCAACGGGAATGTATGAAAACAATAATTTGTTATTTGTACCATGAATAGAGTAACCCATTTCTGACATAGCTTCGCTAGTAATGATGTGACACCACACAGGGATTATAAATAATTAATCACTTAAAGGTATATTTTGAATACCTTTTTGCAGACGTATTGTTGCTGTAAAACTCGGCAACATTGCAAAGAAGTGGTTAGCTCATGCGATCTGAACTGGCTTCTGGACTTAAACGAAACATAGTCTACCCCTCCTCTCCTTTATCTGAAGTGTGACTAGCGGTTTTGTTTTCCACACGTCCCTTAATCCAAACAAACACGACGCAAGAGTATGTAATGTTTTGGCGAAATAACAAAGTACTACTTGCATGCTATTGACCTAGACTAGAACAATGTAAAATGAAAGGAATGTCTTCAGTATCCAATAAGGGGCTATCGAGGTAACTGTTTTGTATTTACCTGTCAGGAGGATGGTTTGGTTGATTACATTAGAGTAGTGTAAATACGTGTTTAAGTGTAATATTAAACGAGCTGATAAAAATATAAATAGGTTGTGAGTTTAGGTTACAAAATGCTTCATTGGAAGATTCATATGCAATTATTACGAGATGGCAGATATGAAACGTTTGTTTGTTTATGCTCATGAGACACACATCACTGTGAAAGCGAAAGTGAAATCTGTTTACATGTTGTCCTCAAAGTGGTTTTGAAAATGAAAGTGACCCTCCTACTACCATGGTCAACAAAACCTGCAACGTTGCCAGTTTGACTGGTTTATGCTCTCGAAAAACCTCAAATATCTCCATAAAAATGGCCACAGAAAAAAAAATGCAAGTTACAAAACGTGTTCCAAATAAAGAAATCTGTAACTGGTTTAAATTAATTAAGTAACTTCACATCCCTCCTCGTAAATGGCTAAAGCTACCAAAAGAGTGATTTAGCAGGAATTGTACATGTTATGGGGTTGTAGCGACACAGGTGGCCAAGGTCGTTAAGGTGGGTAGGTATTGGTGAAAGAGAGGTCTCGCCTAGACCGTTCTACCCGATCTCAGTTTTTTTTTTCCGAATCCTAATAACTGGCAAATGTCGATACCCTAAACTTACTTCCCAAACATGGATATACTTTTTTTGAAATTCATAGTTTTTTGTGTGTTTTAATAACTGAGAATTTGTTTACTATATACTCGTGTATATATAGTGAAAAATATGTATACTGAATTTGATATATTCACATGACTTTCTCCACCCTCTATCATTTATTAGTGGGTATGAAAATTATTCTTACTCAAGCTTATCTTCCTATCTACGACATTTTAATCCAAATAAACCTTTGCAGAAATAGTTACACTACATATTTCGTTAAGGATGCAAACGGAACAGCGATAGTCAAATGTTTAACAACTGGACTCTATATGCTGGCCTTAAAATTCCATACTGTTTCCATGACATCGCGAGAAACAACTGAAAATCGACAGGACTTTAACAGAATGACAAGTGTTGAACACTTCGAATTTTTAATAACGGATATCTCAGAAACGGTTTATGCCACAAAAAGCTTATTTTAAGTAAATTGCGTGTTTTAAAGAGATCTACATTTTTCGTGTGGTATGTTTTTGTCTATCGCTTAACGTTTACAAGTTATACAAGATTATACGAAATTCCTTCCAAATGAAGAGGACTTCCTAAGCTATTGCTGGAAAATTTAAGATACCATTTTATTTGTCATGTAAATATCTTTCATATATGGTACTTTTTTTTTTAAAAAAAAACATCGTTAAAGCCATTTTGTAGAAAATAATTTTTTTTAAAAAATGTTTCAAGTAAAGGGTAATTGTGAGTGGGAGTGTTTCGTTGAGAACTTTCGTGTCGTATCCTTGGAAGATACTAAACTCAAATACCAACTTTGGTATTTATCTAACTTTTCGTTTCTGAGTTAAGGTGTACACAGACGGACAGTTTTCAAAAATACCTTAATTGGATTCAGGGCGCCTCAAACATGTGTTTCCGGTGAAATCTCGGTATCGAATTTTTGGGTGGAATAAGTAGTAGAGAAAGGAAAAACCTGTTGTATACCGAAAAAGGATTGTTAAATTACCTTCTTTTAAACATATTTCTTGAACTTAGATTAATTACAATAGCTTAGTTTATTTGTAACTAAATTGTAGATAAGCATGGTCCTTGTGGGCTATTGAGTTGTCCTTTTTGTTATCCTGGCGACCTGTAAGTGTATTTTATACTATTTATAGGGGTGTGATCATACTGTCTGCTTTAGCCATTGGGTGGTGGAGGGATAAAGACACACGATAGTGTCACGGATGGCTGTTTTCCACTGTTTGCGCCACGCGCGGCGCGAGTTCAGCACATTGTGTACCCTAATAGCTAAAACGTAGTTGAACAATCAGTACAGCATTGTTTATATTGTTCCTCATAAACCATACAGTTTATAGTAGGCATGTACAGACTTGGAAGCGTAAGAATATTATTCTGCTGGTTTACATCATCGTTACTTTGACGTGAACTGTAGTTTAGCTGAGGATGAGCTTCACACTTGAAATGTAACACTTATGAGAGTTGTTTTGTTTGGATACAGCAAATCTTGGCATAGCGTGTAACAAATTTAATAATACATAGTCACATTTGGAATGATGACATCATCCACTACACTTAGCCAGAGTGACAAATGAGGGTCGGTCCCTACCTGGTAGCCGTCGTCATGGAGACGATACCCTCTTCATCAATATGTATAAAGGTTACCCTTCCTTCCGTAACTCACTTTAAGGGCAAATCAGTGTCCCATTGCTCTTGAAGCGCAATCAAGTGGTCAGTCCGACCTTCTTGTAATGACCTTATTGGTAATTACTCCATTGTATCCCCAGCTCCCTGTTTGTTTGCCTGTCAAACTCGCTTTCGTCGTTTGACTTGCGGTTTACCCACTGCCCAAGGGTTTCGTTGATAAGGTTCACTGACACGCTCTCTAATTAAAGAGAGACCTGCCCCTTTGCCGATGGTTTCTTACACAGGAGTAAGCACTCAATGAATATTTAAACCCTGCATCCAAAATAAAGTAAAATAAAAGACGGACTCAATATATTAACACAATAAAAATCTGATGTGTTACACTCACGTGACTTTCTCTACTCTTCTACAAACTATTTTTATAAACGCTTATTCTCCATATGCTTCATATTAATCGAGATGTTAATCTTATTGCTAATTTTCTTGTAGATGCAAGGGGAATTGCTAGGATTTAAGCGATAGTCAAATATTTTAAGAGCTGGTTGCTATGTGGAGTATTCCATTCTCTTTGTATTACCAGGACAAAAAAGAAAATGAATAACGAATTCCCATTTGAGAAAAAGTAAAAGTATTAGAAAATTTAAGGGAATAACAAGCAATATCTCGAAAATGGTTCATCAACAAGAAAAATGTATATGACATAAATTGTGTATTTTAACGCGATCTACATTTTTGTGTAGTAAAATTTTGTCTGTCTCTTATGGTTTACCAGTTATGCAAATGTCGTTCACAATGAAGAATACTTTTGGAGACATTCCCAGAAAATTCGAGATATACAATTCATTTGCCATAAAAATGTCTTAAAACTTATGGTATTTTATTCAAAAGCGTTAGAACCATTTTTGAGAAAATTAAAATTTTCGAAAAATGTTTCATGTAAAGGGTAATCTGGGGTGGGGAGATTTTCTTGAAAACCTTTGTGTCGCATCTCTGGAAGATACTGAACCTAAATACCAAGTTTGGTGTTTATCCGACTGTTCGTTTCTGAGTTATGCTGTTCACAGACACACACACACACGGACATATTTCCAAAAATGCTTTATATGCATTCAGTGCACCTCAAAACATGTATTTCCTGTGAAATCTCGGTATCGAATTTTTGGGTGGAATGCAATACTTCCCCTACTTACTATACGTAGTAGAGAAAGTAAAAAACAATGTTATATTCACATGACTTTTTACCCTTATCATTCATCAGTGGGTATATAAATTATTCTTAAGAAAGTTTATTTTCTTATCTATTTAATTTTTAGTAATAAACCTTTGTAGAAATAGCTACATTACACATTTCGTTATAGACACAAAGAGAACAGCGATAGTCAAGGGTTTAAGAACTGGACGCTATATGCTGACCTTAAAATTCCATTTTCCATGCAACTGAAAATCGACAGGACTTTAAAAGAATGACAAAATATTGAACAATTCCAACCATTAATAACGAATATCTCAGAAATTGCTGATGCCACAAAAATTTATTTGAAATAAATTGAGAGATGTACATTTTTTGTGTAGTACGTTTATGTCTATCGCTTAACATTCACCAGTCAAGCAAAACACATAAATTATTTTCCGAATGAAGCGGACTTCGCACGCTATTCTCAGAAAACTCAACATATACATTTTATTTGCATTGTAAATTAATTTAATATATATAATATTTTAATCAAAATCGTTACAGCATTTTTCAGCAAATCAAAAATTTCGAAAGACGTTTTATGAGGAGGTTAGTTTAAGGTGGGAGGGGATTTTCTTGAAAAATCTTCGTTCTTTTTTTTATTTATGGACGCTCTTTAACTACTATGGTCCTCAGCGTCCCATTCTATATTGGGCGTGAAAGATCGGTAATTTTGCTCAGAGGCTTCTTTATCAGGCTTGAGGTTCTTTTACGTGCCGTAAATCTACGACACGGGACCACCGGCTTTACTTCCCTTCCGAAGGAAGACATGCTAAGGATTTTTACACCCGAAAAAATCCATCACGCTCCGCCGGGTTTGAACCCGCGGCCTCGGGAACTAGAGGCTAGCACGGTAACCACTACACCACAGAGGATGACAAAAAATCTTCGTATCACATGTTTGAACTTATATACCAAGTTTGGTATTTATCCGACTTTTAATTTTTGAGTTATGCTGTTCAAGGACACACAGACGGATTTTTTTTCTAAAAATGCTGTTTTTATTCAGGGGACCTCAAAACATGTATTTCCGGTGAAATCTCGGTATCGAATTTTAGGGTGAATGCAATTCCTTCTCTACCTACTGAGCACGTGGTGAGAGGAGGGAACTGTTGAAAGATACGTCACATTCACATGACTTTCTCTAGCCGCTATTGTTTATAACATTCTTAACTAATCTATAGCAAGCAGAGGAAGCATTGCATTCCACCAAAATAAATCTGATGTGTTACACTCACATGACTTTCTCTACTCTTGTACAAACTATTTTTACAAACCTTATTCTCCATATGCTTCATGTTAATCGAGATATCGAGATGTTTATCTTATTGCTAATTTTCTTGTAGATGCAAGGGGAATTGCTAGGCTTTAAGCTATAGTCAAATATTTTAAGATCTGGTTGCTATGTCGAATATTCCATTCTCTTTGCATTACCAGGACAAAAAAAAATAATAACGAATTCACATTTGAGAAAAAGTATAAGTATTGGAAAATATAAGGGAATAACAAGCAATATCTCGAAAATGGTTCACTCAAAAAAAGTATATGGCATAAATTGTGTATTTTAACGCGATCTACATTTTTTGTGTAGTAAAGTTTTGTTTATCTCTTATGGTTTACCAGTTATGCAAAAGTCGTTCACAATGAAGAATACGTTTGGAGACATTCCTAGAAAATTCGAGATATACATTTCATTTGTCATGAAAATATCTTAAACATATGAGATTTTAATTAAAATCGTTAGAGCCATTTTTGAGAAAATTAAAACACGGTCATGTTTCCAAAAATGCTTTTTTTTTTATTCAGGAGGCCTCAAAACATATTTTTCCTGTGAAATCTTGGCATAGAATTTTTGGGTGGAATATAATACTTCCCCTACTTAATATACGTAGCAGAGAAAGTAATAAGATATACAGATTTCACTGAAAATACACGTTTTGAGGTCTGTGTACCCCTAGAAAAGTTTCAGAAAAAGATCCGCGAAAACCTGGTTAAATACCATTGTTGATATTCAAGTTCAGCAACATTTGAAGATGCAACTCGAAGGTTTTCAAGAAAATCCCCCACTCCAAACCACCCTTTACTTGGAAAATATTTCATTACTTTAAATTTCTCAAAAATGATTCTAACGATTTTGATTAAAATACATGTTTAAGATAATCACATGACAAATCTTGAATTTTTTGTGAATAGCTTCTGAAGTGCCCATCATTCTGAACGACTTTTGTATAACTGGTAAACCGTCAGAGACAGATAAAATCTTTTACACACACACACACACACACACACACACACACACACAAATAGAACCCATTAAAGTGAAAAATGTATATAAAATGCTTTTGGGGGGGCGTTAACCATTTCCCAGATATTCTTTGTTATGAGTTTGAATTTTCAAATACTTACACTTTTCGCTGTTGTCAAGTCACTATTCGTTTCTCTCGTGGCCATGCACAGAAGACACAAGTTTAAAGCCATCGCATAGCAACATGGTATTTACAAATCTGACTATCAATTTTTCCTACAACGAAATATGTAAATGTTTAATTAAAATTTACCTTAATTAACAAGTAGATAAACGAATAAGGTTTTGTAACAACAGTTTGTAGAAGAGTGGTAGAGAAAGTCATGTAAATGCAACACATTAGATTTTTTTGAAAACATCCCCAAGTTCGTTTTTGAGCATTAATCAAAAACGAAAAGTTGATGCATACCAAACTTGTATTCAAGTCCGGGATCTTTCAAATATGTAACAAAGTGTAACATTTTCATCAAATTATTCCTGTCTTTACATGTAAAAAGTTCATTTTCAATTAAATTTTTTTAAAATATTGGTAAGACAAGATGTTGAATAATAGTGGTCTTCCTCATTCTTATTGAGTCTTAATTCCCACTGTATCTCTTATATAAACTCGTTTACCAAAAGCTTCTTTCATCTACTTCATTTTATTCGAAATAAACATTTACAGAAATATCTTCATTACACATTTCGTTGTAGAGAGGCACAGGAGGCTTAAACGGTATCAAATATTTAAAAAGCTGGTTGTTATGTTCAAGCTTTGAAATTAATACTCCCTGCCAAACCACTTTGTATTTTATTATTTCCCGTGAAATAAAAAAATAAATAAACAAACCAACATATATTGAATTTTTGTGCAGAATACATTGCTAACGTACATAAACTGTAAACGAAGTAAAACCCGGCAGTAAATCAGATATGAGAAACACATACGTTTCGGATGCAAGCATATAAAACGGATTACCCTCCTCTTTGTAGGATTTACACCCCAAGCCAATGCCTTGGATCACTAGCCTGTTGTAGAGCAAGCAAACGCTGGGTCATAGCATATCCAGGATGGATGATCATCCCAATGTCTTGGGTCAGTAGCCTGTCGAGGAGCAAGCAAATTCTGGATCATAGCATATCCAGGATGAGTAATCAGTCCGATGTCTTGGGTCAGTAGCCTGTTGTAGACCAAGCAAACGCTGGGTCATAGCATATCCAGGATGAGTGATCAGTCCAATATCTTGTGTCAGTAGCCTGTTGTAGACCAAGCAAACGCTGGGTCATAGTATATCCAGGATGAGTGATCAGTCCAATGTCTTGGGTCAGTAGCCTGTTGTAGAGCAAGCAAATTCTGGATCATAGCATATCCAGGATGGATGATCATCCCAATGTCTTGGGTCAGTAGCCTGTCGAGAGGCAAGCAAATTCTGGATCATAGCATATCCAGGATGGATGATCAGCCCAATGCCTTGGGTCAGCAGCCTGTCGAGGAGCAAGCAAATTCTGGATCATAGCATATCCAGGATGGATGATCAGCCCAATGCCTTGGTTCAGCAGCCTGTCGAGGAGCAAGCAAATTCTGGATCATAGCATATCCAGGATGGATGATCAGACCAATGCCTTGGGTCAGCAGCCTGTCGAGGAGCAAGCAAATTCTGGATCATAGCATATCCAGGATGGATGATCAGCCCTATGCCTTGGTCAGTAGCATGTAGAGAGGCAAGCAAATTCTGGATCATAGCATATCCAGGATGGATGATCAGCCCTATGCCTTGGGTCAGCAGCCTGTCGAGGAGCAAGCAAATTTTGGATCATAGCATATCCAGGATGGATGATCAGCCCTATGCCTTGGGTCAGCAGCCTGTCGAGGAGCAAGCAAATTTTGGATCATAGCATATCCAGGATGTGTGATCAGTCCAATACCTTGAGTCAGTAGACTATCGAGCCAGTCCAATACCTTGAGTCAGTAGACTATCGAGCAAGCAAACTCTGGATATAGCATATCTAGGATGGGTGTTGAGCCCAGTGCCTGGTATGAAGTGAAGGAAATGAAATGTAGTCATGAAAGGGAGGATAGTAAAATTTGCGGATCAAGTTATACAACCCAGCATTCGCCTAGCGACCGAGGTAAACCGGGAAAAAAGCTTCGGTCAGATTGGTCGCCCCGGGTGTTTAAACCCGTGACCTCCCGAATGTGAGTCACACGTTACCACAGCGTCGCCTTGCTCGGTCGTGTTTCTATAACTATGAAAATTATTTTCCATGTCACATCATTTCCGAGTCAGTACCCCACAGGAGCAAAACGGGAGACAAAGTTACTAACCGGGGAAACATAAGGTGTTTTTTCCAGTTGGATAAAACTCTATGGCTTCCAACGAGATGTTCTTTGAAGCACGCAGCTTTTCAACTGTCATCACACGCCATATCGATACCTCTCACGCTTTTTTGTCACGTAGCACATGCGTCCATCCTTTGTTTCAGCCATGATGGTGAGCACAGGACAGCGTATCAAAGGGAGCTCAAACATTTTTGGTTATTTATATTTTGCCGATTCTTTTTTATATTCCGAAGATTGAAATTTATTGTTCACACGTGAATCAATAGGCTTCATTTTTATTCCGAAAGGCTGCGCTGCAAATTTGTAATACACAGAGCATGTTGTATTGATACACGTTTTTGTGAGGATAAAATAAATGGAATGTTTTGAAGCGAAACGTTCGAATATGTGATACGAAAATTCTTTATTGAGTTTCTGATTCAGTAACCATGTTGCTTTGTCGGCAATTTACGATTAATGCTACACGGGTAACAGACGAACTGGTATGTGTCAATATGAATTCTCCATTACTCAATTTTAAGCTTGCACCCAATATCTTACGATACGTATTTATTACTTTCTCTAATACGTATAGTAAGTAGGGGAAGTTGTATTCCACCCAAAAATTCTATACTGAGATTGCACCGGAAATATATGTTTTGAGACACCCTGAAAAAAAATTGGAAACATGTCCGTGTGTGTGTCTGTGCACAGCATAATTCAGAAACGAAAAGTCGAATAAACACCAAATTTGGTATTTAGGTTCAATATCTTCCAGAGATGCGACACGAAGGTTTTCAAGAAAATCCCTTCACACCAAATTACCCTTTACATGGAAGATTTTTCGAAAATTTTAATTTTCTCAAGAATGGCAATAACGAGTTTCATTAAAATATCGTATGTTTAAGATATTTTCATGAAAATGAAATGTATATCTCGAATTTTCAGGGAATGTCCCCAAAAGTATACTTCAATGTGAACGACTTTTGCACAACTGGTAAACCATAAGAGATAGACAACATTTTACTACACAAAAAATGTAGATCGCGTTAAAATACACAATTTATGTCATATACATTTTTGTTGGTGAGTGAACCATTTTCGAGATATTGCTTGTTATTGCCTTAAATTTTTCAATACTTATTTTCTCAAATGGGAATTCGTTATTCATTTTTTTGTCTTGGATATGCAAAGAATATTAATCTGTGGCAACCATCTATTAAGAGATATGTATGTGCTTAAAGGCTACTGTATTTCTATATTGCTTGTAAATATATATTCCCCTTACATCTACAAGAAAATTAGCAATAAGATAGAGTCTGCAAACGTTTATCTCGATTAACATGAAGTAGATGGAGAATAAGCGTTCGCAAAAATAGTTTGTACAAGAGTAGAGAAAGTCAAGTGGGTGTAACACATCAGATTTTTTTATCTTGTATATGCAAAGAGTATTAATCTGTGGCAAAGAGAATGCTGCTGCACCTAGCAACCAGCTATTAAGAGATATGTATGTGCTTAAAGGCTACTGTATTTCTATATTGCTTGTAAATATATTTTCCCCTTACATCTACAAGAAACTTAGCAATAAGATAGAGTCTGCAAATGTTTATCTCGATTAACAAAGTAGATGGAGAATAAGCGTTTGTAAAAATAGTTCATACAAGAGTAGAGAAAGTCATGTGAGTGTAACACATCAGATTTTTTGGTAATGAAAAGAGAGTGGAATGCTGCACATAGCAACCAGCTCTCAAAATATTTGACTATAGCTTAAAGCCTACCAATTCCCCTTGCATCTACAAGAAAATTAGCAATAAGATTAACATCTCGACTAACATGAAGCATATGGAGAATAAGCGTTTGTAAAAAAGAATTTGTACAAGAGTAGAGAAAGTCATGTGAGTGTAACACATCAGATTATTTTTAAAGAATAATTACAACTCACTAGCTGCTTTAACGGCACAGGCATACTTGCCAACTTCCTGAAATTGAAAGCTGCAAAAGTTTCCCTCGTCCAAAAAAAAGTGTAATAATTTTTTGATATGAAATTTAAAATGCGTAAAATATAGAGTGCAATAACGGTACAAAAAGTGCATGTAAAATAAATGGGAATTCCGTTTTATAACAAACCTTGAAGTCCTCGTAGTACTCCTTCGTTCCTTCATACATGCTGAAATTCCTCTTGGTACCACGATAAACACGTAATGAAGAAAACACCACTTTCTAGGCTATAAATAGTTTTCTAGTTCATATTTTACGCCTCATAGCATGAACTATATAAACACAACCTGGCACAAAATATGTGAAATTTATATCCCGCAGTCACAGAATGCGAATAAGATAAATAATTTATAAGCGAGATGACTTTACCATTCACGTAGTATATTACTGAATGTACGCGTCCATTTACTGCTGGTTATCACTAGAGATCATTAGTGATGTAAACAACATTTTTGAAAAACCTTAAACGTAGAGACCAAATTACAATAACCCGCCTACGAATTGGACACACCAGAATTACACACTCCTCTACCTGACGCCTGTGATGAGTGTCAAACAGCACTAACAGTAGAACATATTATACTCAGAGTTCAAAGTTTCAACAGCAGAGAAAACAATTTGGTATACCAATAAACCTTCATGCAGCAATCAATGAACCCTCTCAGTGTCAAAATTAAAGCAATTAAATTATATAATGATATTTAATCAAAAAAATTAAGAAATTTTTTTAATCATGAAAAATTGTCATTCTAAAATTACTGTAATATTCAATTGTTCTTGTAAACCATTGTTATGTTCAATGTCTAATAACTGTAATTGTAAGGCTATCGTTCTTTTCAATGTGAATTGTTATGTTTTTGTAAAATCATTGTAAGAAATGTTTGTAAAATTGTTCTATTGAACCTATATCGGTCGCGATTAGACCAAAATGGTTAAAGCGACCTTAAACAAATAAATAAAAAAACAAAATTTTCAAACAACTTCCCGCTCATGTTGTCATGCCTGGCAAGTTGAAATTCCTGCATTCCGTACGTTCCACATTTTTACCTCAGGCATTAATAAAACATAGTTAATGCTCCAAATATTGATAAGTATATTTATTGATGCAGACATGCAAAATAATAATAGATATATTTTGATAGTTGAATGTTACCATTTAAATGCTACAGTTTTTGCTTTGTTAACATTTACTTAGGATTCAATTCTTTCAGCATGTATATATAACTCTTTCGGCGTAAGCAGCTATGTCACCTTCAGTTGTTGATTGCGTTGGTCAACATTATTAGGCGTGAACTGATCAATAATCAATTAAAGCTGGCAAGCCGTCAAGTTAGCAAGTATAGTACTTCCGTATTATACCTAAACTTAATAAAAATCTTTTGGTGATACTGTACAAAACTAATGTGCAAGTTAGGTTTCAATCCTACGACAATGACAGAACGCAACTTGAATATACGAGGGCGGATCGAAAAGTAACGCACAATAATTTTTTTTCTGCCTTGGTATTGTAGCTGCAATGTTACTATTTCAAACAGATATAGTCTGTAGTTTTCGCTACAGAGGCTATTTTTGGTCTCATGTGCAGCTCTAGCGAGAGAAGCGTGAACTACTCAACAAAGATGACGCGCATGTTACTGTCGTCCACGTGTGAAGAACAGAGAGGTGTGGTTCGATATTTGTGGTCCAAAGGACATAAACCGAGTGATACTCACAGGGACATGCGTGGCGTGTATGGGGATGATTGTATGGACCGTAGCAATGTCTCCAGGTGGTGTGCATTCTTCCTAGAGGGCCGTGTGAACCTTAGTGATTCGCCATGCTCTGGGAGGCCGGTAACAGCTGCAACCCCGCAGAATGTCAGAGGCATTGCGGCGGTAATTTTGAACGATCGGCGTGTGCAACTGCGAACCTTATCGCAACAGTTCAACATTTTTTATGGAGCAGTGTTCGATATTGTTCATGACACGTTGAAATTTCGTACAGTCAGTGCTCGCTGGGTGCCTAAGAACCTGAAAGACAACCACAAGGGCCAGCGAATGATGATGAGTTTGGATTACCTAACGGGGTACACCGCAGAAGGGCATGACTTTCTGAAAGGAATCGTCACTGATGATGAGTCGTGGGCATACCACTGCACGTCCGAAACCAAGCAGGCAAGTATGGAGTGAAAACATGTTGGTTCCCCAGTGAAGAAAAGATTCAAAGTGACCCAATCTGCTAGGAAAGTGCTTGTGACGGTGTTCTGGGATATGCATGGTGGTGTATTGGTGGTCTTTGCTGAACACGGGACCACTGTGAATGCTGCAGCCTACATGAAAACTTTGGTGAAGTTGCGTCGTGGCCTTCGTGACAAACGCCACAGCATGAATGCTGACGATGTAGAAATTCTTTACGACTATGCTCGCCCCCATGTTGCTGCTGCTGTTCGTCAGAAAATTACCACATTTGGTTGGGAGGTGCTCCAGCATCCACCATACAGTCCGGACCTTGCACCGTCGGACTTTCATCTGTTTGGTCCCATGAAGAAATTCCTGGCCGGCCAATGCTTTGCGACAGATGCGGAAGTGAAATCAACAGTCCGCAGATGGCTATACTCCAAGGAAACGGAGTTCTACGTACAGGGCATGTTGAAACTGGTATCACGATGGGAGAAATGTGTTAAGAAACTTGGTGACTATGTCGAAAAGTAGGTAAGAGGTGTAAGTTCATTTGTGATCTTTTTAGTTGTTTTTACTATTAAACTTTTTTGTAAAAAAATTATTGTTACTTTTCGAACCGCCCTCGTATTTGATGAAACCACATTTTGTCGTTTGCTTAGCTGCGAGACGCATTTGCGGTTAAAAGGTCCGATTTGTTACATCCACATGCCTTTCTCTACCGTCTGTCGCTTATTAGTGGGTATGCAAATTATTCTTGTGGAAGTCTATTTTCCTATCTACTTCATTTTAATTAGCGATTGGACGATACCAATATTTCTTGATACTCGATTTTGATACTGATTTCTGAGCACCGATACTTGATATTTACTTTATAAAACACTTGAAGTGGAATATTTGTTTATATTTGGAAGATGCTTCGTGTTTATCTGCACAACGTATGGAAGCCAATTTGTCGCGGTCAATTCGTGTTATCTTATTTCTGAGCGCCTGTTATTGTTTTACTACTTTGAATGTTGGGTTCATTGTCCTCCGGCTAGCTATTGTTTCTCGGTCGAGCACATCTCTTGAACAGGGTGTGTAAACGGAAAGGATTTGTTACTGAAAGATAACACTGATAAAAGAATTTGTTTTTACACTTTTATTGTCGTCACACATTTTCAATTTCACATATTGACTTTTGATATACGCCAGACTGAAACTGTTATGTTTTTCTAATGTTACTATAATCACTTATTTGTTGCACCTTATTAATTCGCGTATTTCACATTTATAACTAGCTTTACGACGCGAGAGATTCTGTAGAATTGCGTAACGTGTACTTTATGTATGCTTCCGTTGAACTACGCGACGTATAACTCACGAATACTTATGTTGAACTGATCGACGTATTACACGCGAATGCTTCTTCTGGACTGAGCGACGCATTACTCGCGAATGCTTTTGTTGGACTGGGAAATACTTAGCAATCCAGCAATCCAGCAATCGAGAACAGGTCGCCCAGGTTCACCTGGGCGGAATATAATCGCCACAGTACCTTTTACCTGTGCGATATAGAAGGATAAAAAGAATGTACACAAGCTTTTGATTTTTGTCTGTCTTGGGCGGAGTTTAGCTTGCTGCGCTACCATTGGCTGGGTCTCGGTGTCCCCTCATGGGCGGACTAGCGACCACGTGGTGACCAAGCCCAATGCTGCTTAACTTGGGCGACCGCTTGTGTGGTCGTCAAGTTAAGCAGGCCGGCATGGCAGCAAAGCATGATGGGAATGTAGGTAATGGGATAGGGTACTCAAGTTGGCGGCAGGGCGGATCGTTGCTAAATGGTCACTCATCCAGCTAGCGACCGGGCCCAATGCTGCTTAACTTGGGGAAGTTTGTGAAATGAGGGATTGGCAGACCTCAGCCTCGGGGGCCCAAGCCGTCTTTCGGCAACCGGTAGCTCTTCCTCCGCCGCGGCGCCTTGTGGTCATAGCGGCCCAAAGAGTTAACCAGCTGGTTGGTATGGTAGGCGAGTTTCGTGTACATGGTGCAGGTTCTCTCCCGCACCACGTCCACGATGTATGGGAGACCGGAATGGGTATGTAGGATATGTGATGGGAATCTACGCCCGGTATCATAGATCATCCGAAGCGCCCTGTTCTGAACGGTTTGCAGTCTGCGGATGGTGGTCGCTGCCGCCGATCCCCAGACCTGGGAAATACTTACCTCTGGCTTTAGCTTTTTATACTCCCACACCCTAATATGCCTAAAGATTATAACCGAGCTGCTATTGGTTAATAAAACGCGCCAACATTAGCGTCTATTTTTATATCCAATCAAAATTACGAAAACATATGCTCTAGGGAAGAAATTCCCGCCATTTCTAAGAAAAGCGCGTCAATCTGACGTCATTTGCTTGTCTCTAGTAATTGATAAACAACTCACCACCTCGCTCATTGTCCCCGCTCTTATTGTCAGTTTCAGTGAGGTCGTGTACACTTATTTCCTAACAATGCTTATAATTAACAAACATCTCAAATCAATGTCATACAATAATGCTTATTTACACTACAATCACTCTGGCATTTACATTATTGTGATACAAATTACTGCCACACACTAAAGGCGATAGCTTGTTCACTGAATTATGTTGTTATTAGCAGTTTACTGTGCATTACCTCATGTAACCAATTTTGTATTGTATGCTAATTCCGAAATGGTTCCTTTGTCATTCTCCAATCGGCAGCAAGTTTTTAATCTTGATAATAATAATACTAATACTACTACTAATGATAATAATAAAATTTATTTGCTTTCCTTTAAATGTAACTATAGTTTGTGCTAAAACTTTCTTTTTAAGGATTTTCTATCCACAGAGAAATATTTACTAGAAATTCTTCTTTATTCTGCAATCTTAAAAATATAAACAAACATGTATTTTATATGAAACTCAAACAACTAAAAGTAACAAATATTTCCATGCGCAGTATTATCTCACGTCTTGGGTTATGATTTGCTTCTGCTGGATTTACAAATTTTGGTCACCGGAGTAGGTAAATATAATAGTGGAGAGTGAGTTACCAAGCCAGGCTATTGCAGAAACGTGATTTAGCTAAATCAGCTTCATTCACAGCTCAGTTAACGCTGCATGTAACATGAGTACCTCACAACTCAGTTAACGCTGCATGTAACATGAGTACCTCACAACTCAGTTAACGCTGCATGTAACATGAGTATCCCACAACTCAGTTAACGCTGCATTGAACATGAGTACCTCACAACTCAGATAACGCTGCATGTAACATGAGTACCTCACAGCTCAGTTAACGCTGCATGTAACATGAGTACCTCACAACTCAGTTAACGCTGCATGTAACATGAGTACCTCACAACTCAGTTAACGCTGCATGTAACATGAGTACCTCACAACTCAGTTAACGCTGCATGTAAACTGAGCACCTCACAACTCAGTTAACGCTGCATGTAACATGAGTACCTCACAACTCAGTTAACGCTGCATGCAACACGAGTACCTCACAGCTCAGTTAACGCTGCATGTAACACGAGTACCTCACAACTCAGTTAACACTGCATGTAAACTGAGTACCTCACAGCTCAGTTAACGCTGCATGTAACACGAGTACCTCACAACTCAGTTAACGCTGCATGTAAACTGAGCACCTCACAACTCAGTTAACGCTGCATGTAACATGAGTACCTCACAACTCAGTTAACGCTGCATGCAACACGAGTACCTCACAGCTCAGTTAACGCTGCATGTAACACGAGTACCTCACAACTCAGTTAACGCTGCATATAAACTGAGCACCTCACAACTCAGTTAACGCTGCATGTAACATGAGTACCTCACAACTCAGTTAACGCTGCATGCAACACGAGTACCTCACAGCTCAGTTAACGCTGCATGTAACACGAGTACCTCACAACTCAGTTAACGCTGCATGTAAACTGAGCACCTCACAACTCAGTTAACGCTGCATGTAACATGAGTACCTCACAACTCAGTTAACGCTGCATGCAACACGAGTACCTCACAGCTCAGTTAACGCTGCATGTAACACGAGTACCTCACAACTCAGTTAACGCTGCATGTAAACTGAGTACCTCACAGCTCAGTTAACGCTGCATGTAACACGAGTACCTCACAACTCAGTTAACGCTGCATGTAAACTGAGCACCTCACAACTCAGTTAACGCTGCATGTAACATGAGTACCTCACAACTCAGTTAACGCTGCATGCAACACGAGTACCTCACAACTCAGTTAACGCTGCATGTAACGTGAGTACCTCACAACTCAGTTAACGCTGCATGTAACGTGAGTACCTCACAACTCAGTTAACGCTGCATGTAACATGAGTACCTCACAACTCAGTTAACGCTGCATGTAACGTGAGTACCTCACAACTCAGTTAACGCTGCATGTAACATGAGTACCTCACAACTCAGTTAACGCTGCATGTAACATGAGTACCTCACAACTCAGTTAACGCTGCATGTAACATGAGTACCTCACAACTCAGTTAACGCTGCATGTAACGTGAGTACCTCACAACTCAGTTAACGCTGCATGTAACATGAGTACCTCACAACTCAGTTAACGCTGCATGTAATATGAGTACCTCACAACTCAGTTAACGCTGCATGTAACATGAGTACCTCTACTAATCCTTCCCCCATTGTTTTGCACAAGAGTCTATGGAATGTTGCATTGATTCATGAAGTAGGTTTGTTGCTGCTACATATGGAAAGCCAATTTGAAGTAGTTGCAACCGCACATATGGTACCCGGTAGCCTTCGTCCCAAATTTAAAAATATTAACTTTGTAATTTGACTGTTTCCTTAAATATTATATATTTTTGTTTGCCTCGGCTGCGTCAGTATATATATTTGAGACATGAATGTCTTAACAAGGAGTGGTGCGACTGAAGAATGTAGGCTTACACAGATTATAATTTTTACTTCACTACATTTATTAATCCTTGACAGAATTTAAATAACACTTCACTCATATAGAGAGCTGTGAGATTCTTTTATTAATTACTTGCACTTTTTAACACGTAAATTATTTTCGTCTCACACGAATACGTATTAAATTTCTCGAGGATGCATCTCGCGTCCGGTTAGGAACATTGTCTACAACCAACGCGTCCAGTTATGAGTGTTGTCTACAAGCAACTGACTTGATTTCTACCACCTAAATTTGTAAATTTCTGTATTTCAGGTCTCTGATTGGCTATTCCTAATCCAACAGAATACGTTTATTTAACTTAACCTTTTTTGTGGTTGTTGATTGGATATTTTATAAATTGTCACAAAAATTACATTATTGTTGCTCCAAGAATGACTAGTAGCATTATTACACTTTCTTACTCATTATTGCCTCAAGGTTACCTCACTGTTAGCAACTTTTAACATATTATTCTCACAGCTCCTACATTATTAAATTACGTAATACATTCACATAACATTATTGAACATGCATACAATAATATAAACATATATAATGACTGTAATATACACTTTTTATATATTGTTACATAAACATATTGCTTTAAGGCGGGCAATTTATATTATATAAATTGACTGAAATCATTTAAGTGTTAAAAATACTGCCTTACAATTAACCCACAGGAAACGCAGTCAAGTTCTATCAAGAGTGCAGGAACTCTTCGAGGACAATAACGTGAAGTCTCAACTCCTTTCATTCCTTATCCAGCACAAAGTTAAGCGCAACGATTTCAATAATGCAAAACTTAAAAATGTAAAAGTAGCGAAAAAGTATCGAAGGTTTATCTCAAAGCATTAGACATACTTGATACCAACGAGTACCAAGAGTATCGAGGTCTCATACCTAATTTTAATCGAGATAAACCTTTTCAGAAACATCTACATTATACATTTCGTTACACATATAAAGGGAATAGGGAATGTTCTAGAGGTGGACGCAATACGCTGGCCTTAAAATTCCATGCTGTTTCTATGACACCCCTAAAAACAACTCAAAATTGACAGGACTTTAAAAGTATAGCTAAGTACTGAACAATTCGAACCATTGATAACGCATATCTCGGAAATGGCTAATGCAACAAAAATATTATTTGAAATAAATTGTGTGTTTTAAAGAGTTTTACTTTTTTGTGTAGTACGTTTTAGTCTATCACTTACGTTTGCCAGCTATAAAAGATTAAGGTTTCTTTGAATGAAGATGACTTCATACGATATCCCCAGAAAATTAAACATAAGTATTTTATTTGCCATGTAAATATATTTAAAGTGTGGTATTTTAATCAAAATCGTTAGAACCACTTATAAGAAAATTAAAGATTTCCAAAACTGTTCCATATAAAGGGTAGTCTGCATTGGGGGATTACCTTGAAAGTCTTCGTGTAGCATGTTTGGAAGGCATTGAATCTAAATACCAAGTTTGGTATTTATTCGACTTTTCGTTTTTGAGTTATGCTGTTCACAGACAAGCATAAGGACCTTTTTATAAAAATTATTTTTTATTGAGGGGGTCTCAAAGCATGTATTTATTTCCGGTGGAATATCGATATGGAATTTTTTGGGCAGTATGCAATACTTTCCCTACCTACTACATACATGGTAGAGAAAGTAAAAACTGTTGAGCCAAATTATTGTTGAATGCAAAATTTTGTTTGTCAAATTGTCGATTTACATATGTACATATAGTTTGTGCCAGATTCAAGCCCAAAACCACAGCCTGAGTAAGTGGTTAATTAAAGGACTGCTCGAAAAGCTCATAGGGTGAAATGAGTATGCGAGGTAACCAATTTCATCCTACCAGAAGCCACTAGTGGATTGTTATAGATGTAGGACACGCTTATTTTGATCTTTGTATTACAAAATCACGAATTTCCGTCAAAAAATTTGCTTACTTGCACATCTAATATCCTGAGGTGAATGTGATGGTATCTACGTCACTGCACAAGGCTGAGAACCCCTGATCTAAGAGATTGTTTGAGCTGAATCCTCTCCTGCATCCATTATGGACACCAATCGAAAAACAATGGACAAACATGTAAAAAAATCAATTGTGGGCTTTTTAACAAATGCATATGATATAAATTGCGTATATTAACGCGATCTACATTTTTTTGTGTAGTAAAATTTTGTCTATCTCTTATGGTTTACCAGTTATGCAAAAGTCGTTCACAATGAAGAATACTTTTGGAGACATTCCCAGAAAATTCAAGATATACAGTGTATTTGCCATGAAAGTAGCTTAAATATATGATATTTTAATCAAAATCGTTAGAGCCATTTTTGAGAAAATTAAAATTTTCGAAAAATGTTCCATGTAAAGGGTAGTCTGGGGTGGGGGGATTTTCTTTAAAACCTTCGTGTCGCATCTCTGGAAGATACTGAACCTAAATACCAAGTTTGGTGTTTATCCGACTGTTCGTTTCTGAGGTATGCTGTTCACAGACACACACACGCACACACACGGACATGTTTCCAAAAATGCTTTTTTGGATTCAGGGGGCCTCAAAACATGTATTTCCGGTGAAATCTCGGTATCGAATTTTTGGGTGGAATACAATACTTTCCCTACTTACTATACGTAGTAGAGAAAGTAAAAAGTAGAAAATTTTGTCATTTCCACCTAAAAATTCTGTCCCAGACCTTAATTTATAATAATGGTCCAACATTTTGCCGATACTCATGGATTGGAAGGAGGGAAGTCGGTCTAAATTCTGAAAAAGTGTCTGATTTAAGTATGTTTAAGCAGCGAAAGAATTATCCAAACGATATCGCGTCACGGAGGTTTACTAGACCGCAGTACTGAAATCCTCTTCCGCTTCCCTAAACCCTAACTCCCTAAAACACTATGCATAGCTCTGTATTTAGCAGATTCATATCACTCGGTTAATTGATGCCATTAAACCTCATCTCATTTTCCCGGGAAAAGCAACATGGGAACCATTCTGCACTAAAAAGCAGGCAACGGCGCGATTAAATTGCTTTCACTCGAAGGGAGACTTCCAGAGTCACAAAAACCAACTGAAAGCTGAACAAGAGTGGACCGGTGCCAGAGTGATATCGCTTCAGAACAAGTGTGGTATCAGCTATGTTGCAGTTGTAGTACTCAGTAACTAACATCATCAATTTCTCTGTAGTGATGTACACACACCGACAAAAGTAAATGGGCCGCTACAAACATTTAAGTCCATTGCGCATGCCGAGAATCTCCTACAGAGAGTATCACTCATTTCGTTATTGAAATCAACCAGTACTATCTGACGTAAGAGGCAGAGAAAAAATATCTGATGTGCTAAATTCACATAACTTTCTGTATCCTCTATGGTTTATTAGTGGGTATGAAAACTATTCTTTTCTTCGTTATAGATACAAGGGGAGTATCAATAATCAAATGTTTCAGAACAGAACGCTGGCTTTAAACTCCATACTCTTTCCATGACATTGGAGAAACAACTGTGAGCGAAGGTTGTACCAGGGCAAGAGCCGAAACCCAAACCCCCTCCTAGGCCCAGGGCTGGTCACTTCAATCGTGGGGTTTTCCCATGAGGCCAATACCTTATTTCCTAAAAAGCCCCCCCCCCGCTTACGTGAGGATGCAAGTGGATACGCCACTTACGCACGTCATCCCGAAAACCTCGGTAGGGCCGACAGCAATCTAGCATGCCATCTACCAACTCTGACTCATGGTCGGTGCATCTCACAACCCTGCCTGGGCGGAAAACCAGAAAGGCGTACCCAAACTCCTTGGTATCGGGAACCACTGCCTCGCCGAGCCCAACCCAATACGAACAACTCCCTATCGGGAAGGGCTCGAATGTTCGGCCCGGCGTACTTCTAGTAACGTCAGAAGTACCACGAGTGCTCAGAGTCCGGAGCGCCCGCACCATGGCAGCTGAAGTGGTCGGACCCCCCCTTACTAAAAGAATGACAAAGTATTGAATAATTTGAACCATTATTGACGAGTATTTAAGGAATAGCTTTCGCCACAGAAAAAATTATTTGGAATAAATTGTAAATTTTAAAGAGATCAACAAAGTTTGTGCCGTGTATTAGCTTAACGTTTACTAGTTATACAAGATAACCCGGCAACAGCCCACTCTGACCCATTGGTTTTTTGGGGGGATTTCCCATGTCAGGTTTCTTTCGCCCCCGAATTTGCTGTCCCACCATTTCGTTCCATTAATCTCATTTATCTTTTATCTCGTTGGTCTCTTTCAGGGTCGGAAATGTCGGCGGTGGTGTTTCGGTGCAGCGTGGCAGGGGAAAGGATGCTCTTTGTGACTCTCTCCGTCCCTCGGCTTTCAATGGCTGCCGGGGTATCCGAACCCCCTTGAGGGACATTGGAGTCCCTCTGTTGGGGTGTGGTTCCCGGTCTGCCTGTCCGTCTTCCGGGGTGTGTCTATCTGGAAACTCTGAGACTCTGTCATTGCTGTGCCGTCGCTCCTGGTTGCGGCCACCCGGTGCCTCCTCTCGCTTCATCCTTCCTCCCGGGGACGCCTCCTCGTGGGGCGAAGGTACAATATGCACCCTGGATCGGTGCCGAGTCCCATCCGTACTCAATCCAAACCAATCTACAAGACTATGCAAAATTCCTTCCGAATGAAGAAGACTTCACGGACTTCTCAGAAAATTCAATACATACATTTTATTTATCATGTAAATATATTTAATATATGATTGATATACAAAATCGCAGTAGTCATTTTTGAGAAGATGTTGCAAGCAAAGGGTCGTTGGAGGTGGGGGATTTTTTTCAAAACTTTTGTGTGGCATCCTTGGAAGGTCTTGCATTTATATACCTAGTTTATTTAGCCGACTTTTCGTTTTAGAGTTGTGTTGTTCACAGACACACACTCGCACCTTTTTCTAAAAATCTGATGTGTTACACTCACATGACTTTCTCTACTCTTGTACAAACTATTTTTACAAACGCTTATTCTCCATATGCTTCATGTTAATCGAGATATCGAGATATCAATCTTATTGCTAATTTTCTTGTAGATGCAAGGGGAACATGGTAGGTTATAAGCGATAGTCAAATCTTTTAAGCGCTGGATGCTATGTGGCGCATTCTATTCTGTTTGCATATCCAGGACTTAAAAAATTGAATAACGAATTTGAGAAAAAGTATAAGTATTGGAAAATTTAAGGAAACAACAAGCAATATCTCGAAAATGGTTCACTCAACTAAAAAAATGTATATGACACAAATTGTGTATTTTAACGCGATCTTCATTTTTTGTGTAGTAAAATTTTGTCTATCTCTTATGGTTTACCAGTTATGCAAAAGTCGTTCACAATAAAGAATACTTTTGGACACATTCCCAGGAAATTCAAGATATACATTTTATTTGTCATAAAAATGTCTTAATCATATGCTATTTTAATCAAAATCGTTATAGCAATTTTTAGAAAATTAAAATTTTCGAAAAATCTTCCATGTAAAGGGTACTCTGGGGTGGGGGGATTTTCTTGGAAACTTTCGTGTCGCATCTCTGGAAGATACTGAACCCAAATACCAAGTTTGGTGTTTATCCGACTGTTCGTTTCTGAGTTATGCTGTTCACAGACACACACACACGGACAGACACAAAGACACACACACGGACAGACACAAAGACACACACGCGGATATGTTTCCAAAAATGCTTTTTTGGATTCAGGGGGTCTCAAAACACGTATTTCCGGTGAAATCTCGGTATCGAAATTTTGGGTGGAATACAATACTTCCCCTACCTACTATACGTAGTAGAGAAAGTAAAAATGCTTTTATTTGGATTCAATGGTCCTCAAAACATATAATTCCGGTGAAATATCGACATTGAATTTTTGGGTGGAATACAATACTTTCCCTACTTATGTATAAGTACGTAGTAGAGAAAATAATCGAGATAGTGGATGGAAAAGTCATGTGAATGTAATACACACCAGATTTAACTGGAATCAGCTATTACTGAAAAATAAGCACTTCCCAACCTTAGTTATAATGGCAAAATTCCTTTGAACTTATGATTTACCAGTAATATAAAAGTATACAAAACTCATTCAGAATAAAGAGGACTACATAGTAGGAATGTGACAATCATTTTCGGGTAAGGGTTGTAACTGTTGCGGTTACAGTGCGTTAATGGCTACATGTAACGGTTAACAATAGCGATTAACCGTAACTACGTTTGATATGAATAAGGTCGATACAGACTTATTTTTACTTTCTCTACTACGTATAGTCAGTAGGGGAAGTATTGTACTCCAACCAAAAATTCGATACCGAGATTTCACCGGAAATATATGTTTTGAGACCCCCTGAATCCAAAAAAAGCATTTTTGGAAACATGTCCGTGTGTGTGTGTGTGTCTGTGAACAGCATAACTCAGAAACGAACAGTCGGATAAACACCAAACTTGGTATTTAGGTTCAGTATCTTCCAAAGATGCGACACGAAGGTTTTCAAGAAAATCCCCCATCCCAGATTACCCTTTACATGGAACATTTTTCGAAAATTTTAATTTTCTCAAAAATGGCGCCAACGATTTTGATTAACATATATATGTTTAAGATATTTTCATGACAAATGAAATGTATATCTCGAGTTTTCTGGGAATGTCTCCAAAAGTATTCTTCATTGTGAACGAGTTTTGCATAACTGGTAAGCCATAAGAGATAGACAAAATTTTACTATACAAAAAATGTATATCGTGTTAAAATACACAATTTATGTAATATACATTTTTTTTGTTGATGAACCATTTTCGAGATATTGCTTGTTATTCCCTTAAATTTTTCAATACTTATTCTTTTTCTCAAATGGGAATTAGTTATTCATAAAGATTTGACTATCGCTTAAAACCTACCATATTCCCCTTGCACCTACAAGAAAATTAGCAATAAGATTAACATCTCGATTAACATGAAGCATATGGAGATAAGCGTTTGTAAAAATAGTTTGTACCAGAGTAGAGAAAGTCATGTGAGTGCAACACATCACATTTTTTTAGATAGCGTGAGCTAAAAGTAGAACTTCTAAAATAGAGCACACGAGCTAAAAACTTTAGATTATCGCACTAGTACGATAATCGTCAGTGTAACCAGCTTTGGTTTCAAGTCCAATCACATGGCAATTACCTTTTGTATTTGCTCATGTTTAATAAGTAGACTTGGTTTAATTAAATTTTACTTTTCATTATGTCCTTTTACATGATTAATTTCTCATGGCGATCGCATTATCTGTTCACAATACAAAACTTCATACTTCAATTTATCGCGACTCGTAGAGTTAAACTATACGTTATATTGGCAGCTTTCTATGATCTAAAACGTTACTCATTTATCTAGCTTATATAAGCTTTAAACGGCGAAAATTATGAATTTAGAAGAAACTGAAATGGAAGTGAAATTACACAAGCAGCAGTAAGAATAACACTAGAAGTACTTACCCAAAAAATCCTGAAAGCAATATGATATAGCATTTAGTCACTTCATTGCCTGGTGTAAGGCAAAAAATGTTGAAAATAGTTTCACTGAAAATGTCTGCTAGCGAATCAACAAAACATCTGACATCTCGCTTTTTAATGTCATTTCTCTTGTTTCAAGAACACGTTCTAAACCTGATATCTGTTACTTTCAGCAATCAATATAATATTATTGATATTTTACAAATTCGAGCGTTGTTTAAAAAGTAGTATATGCCACACGTGTTAAAAGTAGTTTTTATTTTGCTCTTAGGATTGCGAAATAAAACACTAATTTTAACACTTGTATCATAATTTACTATTTTGGTGGACCATACTATAATGCGCTGATTACATGTGACGTAAGTGAACTGTTGCGGCATCCATAACACTTCAGCGACTCATTATGCAACTCTCCCATAGCTTTTAACACCTTCAAAGCAGCAGTCCATTGGGATCCATTCCCCAGATAAAATAATGAAATGTGTGAATGTAAAATAGAATAAATTCTGTTCATTTTAATATTAATATACTAATAAATTAAATTTATTTCCTTTGCTTCAACGTGTGTTGCTTTCACGTTACCTGCAATATTCAATAAATACGGCGTGGACTTAACAGTGCTGCTATCTGTTGCAGGACTTGCAAACGCGCTTAAGATCTGCCATCCGATCTATATTTAATTACACACAATTAACAAGGTGGGTTCTTTTTGTAAAATCTCAAAGTTTTTAAATTATAGTGTTGTCGACCAAAGACAGTCGTATGCAACTTAACTATAATGGCAATAATTAAGACGCTGGTATGAAAATTATGAAACTCGTTACCGCTCCTTCCATAAACATACTCGCTTCTTAATTATTACCATCACTGTCTTGTTGTATAATATACTATTCTCTAGCTGTGTCAACACTTTGATTACTACGGTGATTCATAATCGCAAAATGCATCCCCACTACATTCCTGCACATATACACAGATGAACTGGGCTATATGGGAACCTAAATATAAACAAAACATGATGCAGATATAGCAAAGGAAAATACATCATTACTGCCAACATAAACATGACTGAAATTAAGCTTAAATATTCTAGTAGGACATTAGATGAAATATGGTAATGACATTCTGAAAGGCAATGTTCCTAGTGAAAAGAAACATTAAATGTCGTCCTCCGTGGTGTAGTGGTTACCATGCTAGCCTCTAGTTCCCGAGGTCGCAGGTTGAAACCCGGCGGAGGGCGATGGATTTTTTTCGGGCGTAAAAATCCTTAGCATTACTTCTTTCGGAAGAGAAGTAAAGCCGGTGGTCCCGTGTCCTAGATTTACGGCACGTAAAAGAACCTCAAGCTTGATAAAGAGGCCTCTGAGCAAAATTATCGGTCTTTCACGCCCAATATAGAATGGGACGCTAAGGACCACAGCAGTTAAAGAGCGTCCATAAATACAACTCAATTTAATTTAATGTAGAAACATTAACGCTCAAACGCCCTTGTCTAATTTTACAGAATATACGGATAATCTCAGTTATATATATATATACATATATATATATATATATAAGGAAAAAAGTTTCCAATATTTACCAAGGAGATAGTATACAACAAAAGGAGAATAAACATTGGTCATAAACTTAGTATCTGCTAAGTTATGGTCTACTACACTGCCACTAATGATTACATTTATTTGATCTACTCTTCACAATAGGTGCTCGATGTGGCCGTCATCCATTGCAATGCAGCCTTCCACCCTGCGTCTCATGGAAGCACGCATTCTTTGGAACATTTTGGTTGTTGCCAGATTGCGTCACAGGCATTGAACACGCGTTGTCGTAGTGTCTGCATATCATTTATGGGAACTGTACACACCATGATCTTTAAATGTCTCCAAAGGCAAAAATCTAAAGCGTTAAGCACAGGAGAACAGGAAGGCCAAGGTATTGGCCCTCCCCGACCAATCCATCGCTCACGAAAGACTCGTGTTGGCTGTTGCCTAAATGAAAATGGACTGGTGGCCCAGTCCAGAGAAGGATAAGAAAACGAATTACAGTACTGCAGTGTCACAACAAAATATGCGCCATTTGAGTACTACCGCACCCCAGACGTAAATAACATACCTTACTGATAGAGCAATACGTATGTAGCACGCAGTGGAATACTGTAGGTTGACTACTCTTGTGTTCTGTTCTTGCTTGATACACCATACTCGTATGCTGCATAGCAACAAACGTGCAATGCGTTCTCATTCGTTTCGCGCCAAAGCGCTCGCAGTACAAAATAAGACCATAATTCAGAAGATATTAGTTTACGATGAATGTTTATAAGAGCTGTTTTTCTTCTTTCGTTGCATACTACCTCTTCTGTAAATATTGGAACGTTTTTCCCGACACCTGGTATATATAGTAAAATGGATAATTGGTAGGCATTTTTCTCGCCAGATGGTATATTAGATCCACAATGCCACTAATAATCTCTTGCGGAGGAAATTAATACTGCGTAACCAGTTGGTTAACTAGTTCCTGATAAGTGATACCAGGATATGTCATCCAGACTGGGTAACCGTCTCCGTTACTTTGTATAAGTTACTTGTGTAACTGTCTTCATTGCTACAGTAACCGTTACATTAAGGTAACAGTAAACGTTAATGGGTAATTAGTTACTGTCTCTCTCTATTACTTCAGTAACCGTCTGCCCATATCTATTCCCAGAAAATTCAAGATATATATTCCATCAGTTCTAATATCTTAAACTGATGCGGTAATTTGTATCACAAATTACTTAAATGTAAATAATGATTGTAATATGAATATGCATTTTTATGTGACATTGATTTCAGATGTTTATTAATTGTAATTATTATTGGGAAATAAGTTTATACGGCTTTACTGAAACTGTCAATAATAACGCAATAATGCAGCGAGGGGGGTGAGCTGTTTATCATTATTGGGAACAAGGAATTTACGTAATGTTCGCGCGTTTTTTCCGTTGAGAACCTTCTGGAATATTTCCTAAAGCATATGTATTCATAATTTTAATTGGATATTAAAATAGACGCTAATGTTGGCGCGTTTTATTAGCCAATAGCGGTTCATTTATAATATTTAGGCATATCGTTGAGTGGGAGTATAAATAGAAGCCAAGTTAGAGGTAAGGTCAGTCGGTCGCCCAGTTCATCAAAATTCCTAGCACATTACACGTCGTCAGTCAGTCCTTCAGTTCGCCGAAAGAATTCATACACTACACGTCGTCTTCAGTCAGTTCGTCGAAAGTATTAGTTCGTCAAGTTACGCGCAGCAGAATTATGAAAGATCTAAAATATGGTAAAGTTAATTATACACAAAATTGAAGTACGTGAATTAAAAGTGATCAGTAAGAAGTATTATAACAGTTTCAGTTTGGCGAGTATCTAAATCAATATGTAAAAGTGATAGTGAACGTGTTCGACAATAAAAATTATAAAAACAAATTTCTTCATCAGTGTTCTTTTTGGATAAAAGATTCCTTTCCGTTTCACGACCTGTATTGAGACACATGTTCGACTCAACAGGATAATAGCTAGCCGGAGGACATTTGAAATAAAATCAAACACAAGCTAATACTGACGCAAATTGCTAACACTAGATGGAGCTACGAACCTAACAAATGAATGACGTCATAAGATGGCTTCCACTCACATGAAGTAAACACAATATAAGATCTTCAAGTTCTAATAAATAATATTACGTAAACATATTACGTAAGCATCATTTCTCTCGCAAAACATACGATATTTTAATCAAAGTCGTAGGTCATTTTAAGAAAGAAAGAAAAACATTTTCCAAGTAAAGGATAGTTTGGAGTGGAAGAATTTTCCTGTAAATCTTCGTGCTGCATTTTCAAACTACTGAACCTAAAATACCAAGTTTGATATTTATGCCAGCTTTCGTGTTTAAGTTATGCTGTCCACAAATACACATAAGAGCGTGCGTTTTTTTTTCTAAAAATGCTGTCTTTGTGGGGAGGGGTTTACAGGAGATCTCAAAAGCATTTTCTAATTTTGGGTGCAATAGGAAAATAATAGGGAAAGTAACAAAATCTCGTTTCTTGCCTGAAAGGCACTCAAGCTGAACACACAACACGTATTCCAGATGGGTTATTTTCCAACCAGTAAGCTTGAAAATCTGTATATTTGTTTTGAAATGCGTGCTAAAGTTATGTTGGATGTTGTTACAGTATGTCACTTCCGGACTGTGAAGTGGGATCCCGTGTAAAAGTCAAGTCCGCCGCAAACCCCCTCCCCTTCTGTTCCTATTTCACAGAGAAGGGGAAACCACATTCGCAGTTCGATATATCGACCGTTCTGAACACACACCTGCGGCAGTCCCTTGCAACGCAAAAACAAGCGAGCAACGCTGCGAAAACAATTCAATGATTGGATATCTCTCTTCGGCTATTAAAATTATCGGAGACCTGGTATAAAGGCCTGCCTTTATCTAACGGTATCCTGGTTAGTGTTCTCTCTGGAATGTAAACCGCAGAGATGGAACAATGGCGTTCCGACGCTCAACAATGCATCTCACAAAGAAAAGATACTTTAACATCTTCAAACATATACTTATATGAAATTTAAAAAAAGACCACAATTTCAGGTCACCAATTTAAAGTTTTAACACTGAAATAGGATTTAATGTGTAACAGGTAAATGAAATTTTTTTGCATATTACTTTCTCTACTACGTATAGTAAGTAGGGGAAGTATTGTATTCCACCCAAAAATTCGATACCGAGATTTCACCGGAAATATATGTTTTGAGGCCCCCTGAATCCAAAAAAAGCATTTTTGGAAACATGTACGTGTGGTGTCTGTGAACAGCATAACTCAGAAACGAAGAGTTGGATAAACACCAAACTTGGTTTTTGGTTCAGTATCTTCCAGAGATGCGACACGAAGAAGAAAATCCCCCCACCCCAGATTACCCTTTACATGGAACATTTTTCGAAATTTTAAATGTTCTCAAAAATGCCTCTAACGATTTTGATTAAAATATCATATTTTCAGGAACAAATGAAATGTATATCTCGAATTTTCTGGGAATGTCTCCAAAAGTATTCTTCATTGTGAACGACTTTTGCATAACTGGTAAACCATAAGAGATAGACAACATTTTACTACACAAAAATGTAGATCGCGTTAAAATACACAATTTATATGATATACATTTTTTTTTAGTGAACCAGTATCGAGATATTGCTTGTTATTCCCTTAAATTTTTCAATACTTATTTTCTCAAATGGGAATTCGTTATTCATTTTTTTTGTCTTGGATATACAAAGAGTAGTAATCTGTGACAAAGAGAATGGTGCCGCACCTAGCAACCAGCTATTAAGAGGTATGTATGTGCTTAAAGGCTACTGTATTTCTATATTACCCTTGCAATTACAAAACAAGGGGAACATAGTACGCCTTAAGCGATAGTCAAATATTTTTAGAACTGGTCGCTATGTGTAAAATGTAATTCCCTTTGCATGTCAAAAGATCGTTTCTGCAAATGTTTATCTCGATTAATATGAAATAGATGGAGAATAAGAGCTTGTACAAGAGTAGAGAAAGTCATGTGAGTGTAACATATCGGATTTTTTTAAACTAGTTTCAGAGATATTAATTTTTTATTAATTGCGTTTTTGAAAAATTGCTCCACAATATGCACTTATTTTTAAAAAATATCTGATGTGTTAAATTCACATGACTTTCTCTACTCTATAGTTAACTAGTGGGTATAAAAACTATTCTTACGAAAGTTTGTTTCCTCTCTACTACATTTTAATCCATATAAACCTTTACAGAAATAGCAACATTACACCTTTCGTTATAGATACAAAGGGAACAGCGATAGTCAAATGTTTAACAACTGGACGCTATATGCTGGCCTTAAAATTCCATACTGTTTCCATGACATCGTGAGAAAGTTGAATGTTGAAACGACCAGAGATTGACAAAGTATTGAACAATTCGAACCATTAATAACGGATATCTCGGAAATGGTTTATGTCACAAAAAAGTTGTTTGAAACAAATTGTATGTTTTAAAGAGGTCTACATTTTTTGTGTAGTGCGTTTTTGTCTATCACTTAACGTTTACCAGGTATATAATATTGTACAAAATTCCTTCCGAATAAAGAGGTGTTCACAGGTTATTCCAAGAAAATTCAAACTATGCATTTTATTTGTCCTGTAAATATCTTTAATATTTAAACAAAATCATTGAAGCCATTTTACAGAAAGTCAAACGCCTCTTGGTATTTATTCTACTTTTCGTTTTTTATTTATGGTATTCTCAGAGACACACTGGGATCTTTTTCCTTTTTTTATTCAGGGGGCCTCAAAACATATACATTACCGTTGAAATCTCGGTATCGAATTTTTGGGTGGAATGCAATACTTTCTCTATCTACTAGGTGCGTGGTAGAGAAAGTAAAAATAATAGCTACTTAGCACTTTTAAAAAATTAGTATTTGAAAATTCGTACTAATAAAGAATATTTGGGAAAATATTAAAATCAAATAAATGTTGTATGCCTTTAACTGTTTCTGAAATATTCGTTGTCATTTTTGTGTGTGAGTGTTTTCAAATACTCATGAATTTTGGAAGTGTTAAATTGTCACGTCATGCGAAGAATATGCAGCAACAAAAACCAATAATAAACTTTTGTAAGAAAAGATTGTAGAAGAGATATAAAAGTAAATGATAGAACGACATATTTTTGTGTTTGCAGGTTGTATATTTAAGAGAACTCGGTGTGAGAGATAGTGGTAGTGGGGGAGCAATGGGGAACAACCCCAAGGGCAGGCATGGATTAGCAACAACTATACCTGTTTACCTGTTTGGGCAGACTTCCAAAATTAGCTCGGGTTTCTTTTTGAGATGATCTAGACTGTAAATTCTTTACAATGGCCATTTCTGCACGGTATAGCTGTTGAACGTGCTCCACAGACAAGACAAAAGAATAATGATCGCTGGGGTGTGGTCCAGCAATCATCAGTAATGAGCAGGCACATCAGATGCTGCGCTCCCACAGAGGGCCTCCCTTTTCATTTGTTTGTCTTCACTTTCCCTTCTGCAAATCGATCGTACACGAGTGCAACGCACCAAAATCTTTCTCTCTCTCCTGCGTGCGTGAATAATGTGAGCAAATCTTCCACAATAACGTTAGAGACGACCTTTTAGCCTCAATCATAAACGCATATAACAATTTATTTATTTACTACTCTCTCTCTTACCTAGCTATACCTGTTAGGTAAGATGAAGTATTGTACTCCATAAAAAATCAATGTCGGGATTTCTCCTGAAATACGTGCTCCTGGCACCCCTGAATAATAATAATAATAATAATAATAATAATAATAATAATAATAATAATAATAATAATACATTTTTAGAAAAAGGCCCATGTGCGTGTGCGTGTCTGAACAGGCTAACTCTAAAACGAAATGTTCGAAAAATATCAAACCTGGTACTTTAGTTAGCAGCTTTCAAAGATGCGACACAAAGATTTTACCAGACTACACATTTTATACAAACACTTTAATTATTTTTGGCGCAAACTATCGGAGACTTCCAGAGCTTCATAACAGACATTCCTTTACATTTAACAATGTTCAGATCATTTTCAGAAGACTATAGCCTAGTGCACAGGTCTCCAAACTACGGCCCGCGACAGCTAATGGTTTATTGTTGCTGTGATAAATTAGATAAAAAAACACAGAATGATAATAATTCGGTTTTATTTACTTGCTAGGCAAAGCTTAATGACAAGTATAATACGTAGACATTTCAACCTAAGCATAATAACTAACAAATAACTGAAAGGAATCCCACTGGCATTATAAACTAGTGGACATCCCGCGGTTTCACCCGCGTAGTTATGTTGGGGTAAAGAGTATGCTTCGAATGTATAGGGTTGTTTCATAAGTTCGTTTGCTTTTCGTTACGTTTCAATCACTAAGAACGCCTGGGAACACACCTCACCCGCAGCACAGCTACGACAGTGTAGTTGCCCAACTTTCTGTTTACAAACCTTAAACACAAGGTAGTTCAAAAGATAAATAACTACATCATTTACGTTTTGTAAACAAACTATTTATTTCCTGCAGTATACACCATTATTGCAGAAAATATATTGCCAAGTACAATATATTGCTACAGTAGCACGAGCTAAATTAAGCTCCAATGCCAACACCCGAGTTGTCATTCGTGGATTGTTGACTATCGTTTCATGAATTCTTTCCACGTCCGTAACGGTTGGTCGTCCAGATCGAGTTTGTCTTTTAGGGAGATTCGTTGCTGCATCTTCCCCGTAGACAGCACACATTTTCTGCCGGCATTGTGAGGCAGTTTTACCCTTACGATAGTAAAACAGCATAAGATGTCGGAAATGTTCCTTTTTTGATTTCAATAGTTTGTAAACACTAGTTCACGCTGTTCCATCCAACGTCAGCCACAAACACACACCGACATATCCAATAGTGAGTCTGGCTGTTCTCTAAGTTTTAGGGGTGGTTAGGCAACTAGGATAACTTGAGTGTACAGAGGGTTCAGGGTTTTCAGGCACTATAGATGGAACTTGCGAGCAAAACGAACCAACTTATGAGACAACCTAATATATATCCTAAATCACAATATGATTTTTATCCTGAAAATCCCTCAGGAACGGAAAAGCTGAATTAACAAATAAACCGCGGGGTGTCCTCTTGCAAAAAATAGATACTAATGAGATTTATGTAATTGTGATTTTCCACAGACAATGGTTTGTAGTTGTGACCAATTTTACTTGTATCAGTTATTAAAAAAGATTTTAATATGATCATCGGTTAACTGAAATCCCATGTAATTCCAAAATTCACCTTGTACAACTTGTGTGTGAGCTGGCTCAGTAGCTCAGTCGGTAGAGCAGCTGCCTACTGTGTGAGGGATTCCTTGTTCGATTCCCGGCTGGGGAATCTCTAGTCGAGATTTTTCCTTACACTCCCCAGAGTCTTGAAGTATGAATGCGTGTGAGTGTATGTGTGTGTGTGTGTGATTTAATGTACAAAAACCCCAAAGAAAAACTAACAAGTATATTGAGAACTGTATACGAGTTGACACCATTGCCCATAGGCAATATGTTCCAAAGGTGAAAGGTCGCCTATATGACCACAGTAGTTAAAGGCGGGGTATAAATGGAACAATTAAAAAAAACTCTGTATAAAAATAGAAACTTCGATTTTTACGTTGTTTTGCATTTACAAAGTTCTTTAACATTAAATTACCTTCGAACCTCATAAGAGTGTATGAGGAATCACATACCCTTACTTAAAATATGGATATATTGAGTTAATATTTTACCCCTTGATATGACATTTCTATGGAATTGCTGCTTTAGTCTAATTTTTATGGAAGTGTTTAAATTATGAAATTAAATGCACAACTTGTTCAGCTCTAAAACAAACAGGTAGGCAATTCGAATCCAGAACAATACGGACCACAGTGCATGTTCCTATAAATCCACAAACATTGTGTATTGAGGCAGTATTTTTAACACTTAAATGATTTCAGTCAAATTATATAATATGTAAACTCAATAACAGTCCGCCTTGAAGGAATATGTGTATGTAATAATTTGTAAAATGTATGTAACAGTCATTGCACATGCTTATATTATTGTATCCATGTGTAATAATGTTAAGTGAATATATTACGTAATTTAATTATTTAGGAGCTGTGAGAATAATAAGTTACATGTTGCTAACAATGAGGTAACCTTGAGGCAATAATGAGTTTGAGAGTTTAATAATACTACTTCTGATTATTAGAGCAACAATAATGTAATTTTAGTGACAGTTTATAAAATAGCCAATCAACAACCAGAAAAAATTTTAGTTAAATGAAGGTATTCTATTGGTTAGGAATAGCCAATGAGAGACTTGAAATACAGAAATTTACAAGTTTAGAGGGTTGAAATCAGTTCAGTTGCCTGCAGACAGTGATTGTAACCGGATGCGAGATGCGTCCTCGAGAGATTTAATACGTATTCGTGTGAGACGAAACATAAGTTTACATGTTAAAACGTGTAATTAATTAATAAAAAGAATCTCAAAGCTCTCTATATCAGTGAAGTGTTATTTAAATCGTGTCAAGCATTAATAAAAGGAGTGAAGTAAAATTATAATCTATGTAAGCCTACATTCTTAGTTGCACCACAACCCTGCCAAGAGAAACGTATCTCTAACAATAATACTGACGCAGCCGAGGCAAACATAAATATTTAATACTTAAAGAAAGTCAAAATTACAAAATTAATATTTTTTTTTAAACTTGGGGCAAAGGCCACCTGGAAGTGGGGCGAAGGCTACGGGAAACTACCATACGTGCGGTTGCAACTACTACAAGTTCGGCTCCCCAACAGTTGAAATATAATACAACTCCTTCAATACAAACCACTTCAAACTGACGCCCAAAGCGTGGTAAAAAAATAATGTAACAAACCATCTTCACCAGTATTCAAATATTTGATGCTTTTAAAGTTAGGTTTTCAATGAATAAAATACGGCAATTAATCATTTCCAGGCTTTTATTATTTTAAAACGCATCAAACTAAGTGTATTGTTTTGCCCCGGGTTCGCACGTGTTACGTGCAGTATACCTTGCACGGTTGCCAGATTTTGTAGTGTTTGTTCCATTTTAAGAAGTAAATGACTCTAGGTTCTATCAAGTTTCAGAGTAAGCGTCCCAGGAACTGTATGTGAAGTCCTGCGCCGAGAGCTCGCCAAGTTTGCAGGAACACAAGAGACGTTCCGATAAGGTGACACGCTTGTCAACTGTTTTGTGGTTGTTGTTGTACCACTATACAAACGTGTATCACGAGAAGCCTTTTCGTTTAATTACACGTCGAGAAGGGGAAATCTACTTAGGACCTCAGAGAACAACAAGGCCACCAACTACAGCCGTGCCTTTGCTGAAGTTGGTGGAAACTCTGCCAGTCATATCTATACTTCCGGGTGGAGGTGAACTTCCGAAACGTGCAATCGCTCATGATCAGAAGATACTCTGGCTGCAATGTTAAACTACAAGCACGTGGAACGCATATAAGGGTGTGGAGGACATCTTGTCTTGTCTTTTTCGATTGAAAACGCAAATAATATAATTGTAAACGCAATATATCAGTGGTGGCTATCTTCATAGATTTATCAAAGGCCTTTGATTGTATGAATATAAAAATAATACTAAATAAATTAGAAACATGTGGTATTCGAGGTCTGGCGCTGGATTGGATATTAACATATCTGGAAAATCTAACACAATGTGTCGAAATAAATCATATAAATACAAATGGTGTCATAAAAAAGATAAAGTCAAATTTCAAAACAGTAAAACAAGGGGTCCCGCAAGGTTCAAAATTGGGACCATTTTTAGTTATATATTTTTGAGGTCATACAAGAAAATGGAGGCATTGCAATTGGAACAGCAGACGACATGACTGTCATAATTAAATGTCAAACAGCAAAAGAGGTTGAAATTAGAGCGAATTCAATTTTAGGAATTATAAAACAATATTATGCTAATTTAGATATAATAATAAATACACAAAAGACAGCATGTATTAACTTTGAATTAACTTAACTTAACCCGAGTAGTATTAAACTAAATATAGATGAGGAAAGCATATTATAAATACATTGCAATAATTTTCTTGGAGTAATAATTGATAAACACTTAAATTGGCAATCTCATGTAGCATCAATTAGTAAAAAGATAAATAACGGCATTTATATAATGAGACAATTAACTAAAATAATGGACAGTAAAACAATGGAACATGTCTATTAGCTTTTATATATTCACATGTAAGATACGGAATTACGTTATGGGGGAATGTTACAGCAAGAGAAATGGATAAAGTTTTTAAACCTGAAGTAGTATTTTTAACACTTAAATAACTTTAGTCTAATTATATAATATATACATTTAATAACAGCCCGCCTTGAAGCAATATGTGTATGTAATAATTTGTAAAATTTATGTAATAGTCATTGCATATGCTTATATTATTGTATCCATGTGTAATAATGTTATGTGAATGTATTACGTAATTTAATAATGTAGGAGCTGTGAGAATAATAGGTTAAAAGTTGCTAACAATGTGGTAACCTTGAGTCAATAATGAGTAAGAAAGTTTAACAGTACTACTTGTGATTCTTGGAGTAACAATAATGTAATTTTAGTGACAGTTTATAAAATAGCCAATCAACAACCAGAAAAAGCTTTAGTTAAATGAAGGTATTTTACTGGAGTAGGATTAGCCAATCAGAAACTGAAATATAGCAAAATTTACAAATCTAGAAGTCAAGTTGCCTACAGACAGCGCTACTAACCAGACGCAAAAAGTGTCCTCAAAAAATATAATATGTATTCGTGTGAGACGAAAAATAAGTTTACGTGTTAAAAAGTGTAATTAATTAATAAAAAGAATCTCACAGCTCTCTATATCAGTGAAGTGTTATTTAAATCGTATCAAGTATTAATAAAACGAGTGAAGTAACAATTATAATCTGTGTAAGCCTACATTCTTGTCGCATCACAACCCTGCTAAGAGAAACGGGTCTCTAACAAAAATACTGACGCAGCCGAGGCAAACATAAGTATTAAATATTTAAAGAAGCAGTCAAATTACAAAGTTAATATTTTTTTAAACTTGGGGCAAAGGTCACCTAAAAGTACATTTGGGGCGAAGGCTGCCGGAAACTGTTTATTATACGTGCGGTTGCAACTACTACAAGTGTTCGGCTCCTCAACAGTTGAAATACAATACAATCCCTACTTTAAATCGGCTTTTCCATACGTGAAATAATAACATTTCGCAAATTGTAAAAAAAGCCATTAGAATAATAAGCAAAATGGAAAACAAACAAACTTGCAAGGGGGTGTTTAAGAGTCAAAACTTGTTAACAGTACAGTATATATGTGTGTGTGTGTGTGTGTGTGTGTGTGAGGGAGAGCATAAAATAAATATAAATATGCCAGTGTACATGGCCATAATTTAAGAAAAAATGACGATTATTATAGAATAACATTAAGGGGAACTCTAAATAATAGTGCCAAGGAAGTTAGAGGAAGAGAATTATTCAATAAATTACCTAGAGAAATAAAGAACATAAACCAGCCAAATGTTACGATGAAAACAATAAAGAAATACTTAATAGAAAATGAATTTTATAACATAGATGAATTTAGATGTGGAAAAACAATGTAAAGTGAAAATTTATATTTAAGGTAAACTTAATGTAAATGCAATGTAAAATGATAAGCTGTACTTGTTAAATTATTTTATATTTGTAATTGGACGTGTCCTTTAAATGTATCTAAAAGGATGATAATAAAATGAAATGAAATACAGATTTTCGTCATTCCTCCGGACGCACTTCAGTCTTGAGCTTATTGTTTACCTGTAAAGCCAATTCATCAAGCTTGCACCCTTTACCAAGGAATACAGTCTCATAACAGATATGATTTGAAATTTTTCTGGTTCTAAAAGCATCTTCCCAAAAGTCAAAGCCTCGCAGGAGCATATATTGTGGCTGTTTCAGTTTCTTTCTTGCACAATCTGCAGTCTAAGTTATCCTGAAACACTCCCAAGATGTTTTTTCACAGGAGCATTTCCCGTGAGAAATGCAATAATTGTTCTCAGCTGAGGTCTGTTACATTTAAGTAAGATTTCAGCGCTTTTCTTACATGGCTTTCTAATAAATAGTTGACCATGTTTGTTTCCTGGAGTTGTAAGATAGGTTTTATTATGTTCTACTTTGGACAAGTTCTTAACAGCCTCACTTACGAAACATCGAAATGTTCCTAGAGCCAGCTTTGGACCAATAAATTGTGAAGCTGCTCCTTGTCTTGCAAGTACATCAACTTCTATGCCACTATGACCCGGAACGCAGATGAGTTGAACTTCATTCTGCTTGTGAGCATGTTTAGTCAGTTTAAAACCAGACCTGACGTTATGTTATGACTACTTAGAGCCTTAAGTGCAGCCTGGCTATCTGAGAACATAAGGATCTGTTTACCAGTGTGAGCTCTTCTTATGTTTTCATGTGTGCACTCAATAATAGCATAAATTTGTGTAAACAAATCTGATGTGTTACACTCACATGACTTTCTCTACTCTTGTACAAACTATTTTTACAAACGCTTATTCTCCACATGCTTGATGTTAATCGAGATGTTAATCTTATTGCTAATTTTCTTGTAGATGCAAGGGGAATTGGTAGGTTTTAAGCGATAGTCAAATATTTTAAGAGCTGGTTGCTATGTGGAGTATTCCATTCTCTTTGCATTACCAGGATAAAAAAAATTAATAACGAATTTGAGAAAAAGTATAAGTATTGGAAAATTTAAGGGAATAACAAGCAATATCTCGAAAATGGTTCACTCAACAACAAAAATGTATGACATAAATTGTGTATTTTAACGTGATCTACATTTTTTGTGTAGTAAAATTTTGTCTATCTTTTATGGTTTACCAGTTATGCAAAAGTCATTCAGAATGAAGAATACTTTTGGAGACATTCCCAGAAAATTCGAGATATACATTTCATTTGTCATGAAAATATCTTTAACATATGATATTTTAGTCAAATTTGTTAGAGCCATTTTTGAAAAAATTAAAATTTTCGAAAAATATTCCATGTAAAGGGTAATCTGGGGTGGGGGTTTTCTTGAAAACCTTCGTGTCGCATCTCTGGAAAATACTGAACCTAAATACCAAGTTTGGTGTTTATCCGACTGTTCGTTTCTGAGTTATGCTGTTCACAGACACAGACACACACACACACGGACATGTTTCCAAAAATGCTTTTTTTGGATTCAGGGGGTCTCAAAACATGTATTTCCGGTGAAATCTCGGTATCGAATTTTTGGGTGGAATACAATACTTCCCCTACTTACTATACGTAGTAGAGGAAGTAAAAATAGTAGTATATTCACCCAAGGGGAAAAAACATTTGTGGAGAGGGTATACTTGCAGACATCCTATCAGGGACGAAATAATTCCATGTACAAAGACGAACAAATGTTTGTAATATTATTCTAGTCTGATAAAGTTTATTTCAGCAGCGCAGAAAATTTTCGGAATGCCTCTGTAGTCAAGCGGTCAGTCTTCCGACTTCTCAAACTAGACGTCCCGGGTTCGATTCTCGGCTGGGGCGGGGAGATTTTTCTTTAATTAGAATTATTCTCTGCCCCCTGCAGAGTCTGGAAGGATATGTGAGTGTGTTTCGTAATGAAAATCAATAAATTCCCAAGCCAACAATTTAATTGTTTCTCAAGTCAAAGTCTCCCGATATGGTCACAGAAGTTAAAGGAGGTATATACAAAACAAAAAATAAGTTTTCTGTACTTTTCGCATTAAAATTTGCAAAAGGAACGGTCGAGACAAGTCTATGGAGTATATGATAGAAGAGCAACTAATCTTCTCGCTACTTTAAGGGCCTGCTTTGGCTGCATTCACAATTTACGTGGAAATTTCGACATCGCAACAGCGGCTAAATAACACGCCTCAAACAACTGTAGTGTATCTCGCCCATTCGCTTTCATGGGTGCATAACTCTGGCTTGAAAACCATAACTCAAAAACGCAAATGCCCATATATACCATGTCCCGCATGAGGTTCCGGTTCCCAGCCAACGGAATGCTTCTGAGATAGAGCCCACTCAGCGTCGTGACGGATTTGAGGAGCTACGATAAGTAGCGATCTGTAGGTGACGAAAACCAGAAGTCCAGCTGGAGGAAATACAATGCTAAGCACATAATGTACCCATATCGCTGGATGATCGTTTATCTCTGCTGAAGGCGAATTTGGGGTGAGGTTTGAGGCAGTATTTTTAACACTTAAATGGTATCAGTCTAATTATATAATTAAAAAAATAACAGCCCGCCTTAAAGCAATATCTGTATGTAATAATATATACAGTGTATGTAACAGTCATTGTATTATGTTTATATTATTATGTACATGTATAATAATATTATGTGAATGTATTACGTAGTTAGGCGCATGTCTGAATAGCCTGCTGTGTAATCATGAAAGCGAGCGGGCAAGAGACACCATAATTGTGTGGGGTATATTATTTTGCCGCTGTTGCGACGTCGAAACTTCCACATACATTAAGATTTGTGACCATACCAGTGTACTAAAGAGAGTGCAAAATAGTACATTTATTGCATTTTCTATCATAATATATTCCACAGACCTGCCTTAATTGTTCCGTATGAGAATTTCTCTTCATTCTGAATTACTTTTTATGATTTTGTAATGGTCTGGGGTGGGCGGATTTTGTTGAAAACTCTCGTGTTGCATCTTTGGAATATACTGAAGTCAAATACCAAGTTTGGTATTTATCCGCATTTTCGATTTTGAGTTATGTTGTTCATAGGCAGATAGACAGACACACAAACATGTTTCCAAAAATGCTTTATATGGATTCAGGGCACCTCAAAACACGTATTTCCCGTCAAATCTCGATATAGAATTTTTGGGTGGAATGCAATACTTCCCATACTTACTATACGTAGTAGAGAAAGTAAAAATAGTATTTTTGTTATATCCAGTATCAGTACTGCAATAGTTCTACATATGTTTAAATGCTAGGGCACTATTCGTCCCCTCCCGCCACTCCTAGCGATGAAGAGTGGAGTTTACAGCAAGTTCACTTTTAAACCTTTTGACTAACACTTCAGTCGCCTGTATGCCTCTTGTATGTACAAGGAAATATGTACTGAAACTATATCTGTAAACATCATTGTGTGGGAGGAATAATAAACGACAGTGTGAATCTAAAACAGCATCAAGAGAACGACCTTTTGGCAATGTTGAGCCCAAGCTGGCGAATAAATAAACTTCAAGTAATAAAGGCTGTACCAGAACACAAAAATTGTATCGTAAATCTCGTTGCTGGAAGGAAAGCGCAAGGTATCACGTGCGATGTGACTGCCACAAAGTAAAAGAGTTGAAGCAGTTGGCAGGACTGTGGTGGAATCAGGGGTAGTCGTTCGCTGCATGTTTTAGCAGAATTCAATCTGTCCGGAGTCATCTATAATTCAGTGTCTCGTAGGGACATGGCGGCAGGGGGAGGGGAGGGAAAAGACCGCCTAGGGGCCACGTGTTGTGTGTACCTGGGCAAAGTTTGCTTGTTACACCTTCAAGTGCTTTCGTACCAATGGGCAGTGAAACAGTACACCACGTTATTTCTATCCTGAGGAGAATCTCGGCATTCCCAGTTGGCAAAAGTATATTCAAGTGACTGAGAAAAGTGTGTAATTAAAGTCAAAACATTGCAGTTTATATCTCAGAACAGAATAATGTGGGTTGTTATCTTCACTGAACAATCTTTATCAAAGATTTGATTTACTGTCTTTAACACATGCCTTGTTACAGGGAGACGGCCACGGGCATTGTGATCTACGTTTGATCTATTGCGGCTACCACCTCCCAGGAGGAAGGGATGTAGTGAAGGAGCTACAGGGTATAGTATATACAATGGAGAGGGACACCTCGGACACTGTGACCTAAGTGAGATCTATTGGGCAACCAGCCCCCAGGAGAAAGGGATGTAGTGAAGGAGCTACAGGGAGCTACAGAGTATAGTGTATACAATGGAGGGGGACACCTCGGACACTGTGGCCTAAGTGAGATCTATTGGGCAACCAGCCCCCAGGAGAAAGGGACGTAGTGAAGGAGCTACAGGGAGCTACAGAGTATAGTGTATACAATGGAGGGGGACACCTCGGACACTGTGACCTACGTGAGATCTATTGGGCAACCAGCCCCCAGGAGAAAGGGATGTAGTGAAGGAGCTACAGGGAGCTACATGGTATAGTGTATACAATGGTGGGGGACACCTCGGACACTGTGACCTACGTGAGATCTATTGGACAACCAGCCCCCAGGAGAAAGGGATGTAGTGAAGGAGCTACAGGGAGCTACATGGTATAGTGTATACAATGGTGGGGGACACCTCGGACACTGTGACCTAAGTGAGATCTATTGCGGCAACCAGCCCCCAGGAGAAAGGGATGTAGTGAAGGAGCTACAGGGAGCTACATGGTATAGTGTATACAATGGTGGGGGACACCTCGGACACTGTGACCTACGTGAGATCTATTGGGCAACCAGCCCCCAGGAGAAAGGGATGTAGTGAAGGAGCTACAGGGAGCTACATGGTATAGTGTATACAATGGTGGGGGACACCTCGGACACTGTGACCTACGTGAGATCTATTGCGGCAACCAGCCCCCCTCCAGAGGAAGGAATGAAGTGGAGGGACCAAAGGAGGCTGCAGGCCACAGAAGTTCTGAAGTTCTGCTCCATTACTGGAGCTGCCCAGAGAGCGATGAACCACCCATAAACCAAGCATTCCTCTGGTATCAACGGGGAATACTCTTTCCTTTGAGCAAGCATCCGAACCATCTATCCGGCACCGCCAAACACCGTGAAACCTGAAACATGAGAAGGAAACTAAGTGAAAGGGAAATTATGGAAAGGAAATCGTGGTAGATGGGAAATCACCTCAGTATTAACCTACCGACTAGGGAATTCACGAAGAGCCCAAGGTCAGTCGACGGGATCGAACCGGGGACCTCCAGAGTGTGAGCCTCACACGTTACTGCGGAGCTTTTATGGTACTTATAGGAAGCAGGACTCCATGCCACCGGAGATACATCTTATAAGGTTCTCTGAATTAAAGAAAAGTATTTTAACGTTCTCTAGAAGCTACTTATAGTAAGGTAGAGGAAGAGTTGTATTCCACAGTAATTGATTACGCTGCTACTTTGCGAAGAAAACCGAAGTGACAAGGAAAATCGAACTAGATGACACAGTGACGTCAGCTTTCTGCGAACAGCCGGTGAAGTTTCCAACATCTGAATGAATGTTGTGTAACGTTATGTAGCTGGTAAATAGTACGATATTAAAAAAGAAAAGTCTACTACACAAAGTTGTTAATGAAAATGACTCACGCTCATTAAATGAGCGAAGTTGTGATTCAACATAGCACGGCCGATACCCATCAGCCGTGAATCATTACTCCCCTCACGCCTCGGGGTCGATGAGTCGCAGGCGGTGCTCCCCTTTGGCACATCCAGCGACTCTGCAACTTATCTATAATTATAACAAATTAATTTCTGTATCACAAAACTCTGATATGTTGCGTTCACATTAATTTCTCTACGTACTATAATTTATTTTACCGAGCGAGGTGGCGCCCGGTGACCGCCCACTTTGACCCATGGGTTTTGCGTGGTTTTCCCGGGTCGGCAGGTGATTGCTGGGGGTGGTTTATCATCTACTACGGTTTTATTTTCATAATTTCCGTTTCATTCCGTTTTCTGCTCATCTTTCAGGAGTGCTTCTAGGTTTTGTGGTGTATGACTTTCATTATCGCAATAGATGGCAGAACATTCGCCTGAGCCAGGGTGGGCGAGAAGTCCCTGTACCCCTAGTATCGAATGTTAATTGATTTATTTTAGCACAAGTACTTACGTATTAAGTGTCCAATGTATCTGTATGTTCCCCATCTTGCTGTAAACACAGTTCCATAGCCTCCATGTTCTTCTTGACATATTCTTGAGCATGTCCGGTGTTATAGTGCATCCTCAACAGCATTGCACAGTTCTTCGTTTGTAGCATAATGGTGTGCAGATACATAACTCCCCCTAACGAGTTGTCCACTCCGCGACCTGTCTTTAACATTGCCGAAAGCAAAAGCACGTCTTTCCCAATCCAGAAGTGTTGTTTTTCGCGGTGGAGCCTCATTAAATCTTTGGTGGAATGTTGCCATAATCAGTCTCATTGTCTGCCCTGTGTGTTGTCGTTCGTGTACCCACACACTTGTCACCAAGCGCTCCCCAATAGTTTAACTATGACCGCTCACATCTGCCGTGGATACAAATTAAAACTCGACTGCGAAAACATGTAACCATGAATTCAACAATTGATAAAAATCTGATGTGTTACACTCACATGTCTTTCTCTACTCTTGTACAAACTATTTATACAAACGCTTATTATCCATCTACTTCATATTAATGGAGATAAACATTTGCAGAGTCTATCTTATTGCTAATTTTCTTGTAGATATAAGGGGAATATATATTTACAAGGGCAATTTGGAAATGCAGTAGCCTTTAAGCACATACATATCTCTTAATAGCTGGTTGCTAGGTGCAGCACCATTCCCTTTCCCACAGATTAATACTCTTTGCATATCCAAGACAAAAAAAATCTGATGTGTTACACTCACATGACTTTCTCTACTCTTGTACACACTATTTTTACAAACGCTTATTCTCCATATGCTTCATGTTAATCGAGATATCGAGATGTCAATCTTATTGGTAATTTTCTTGTAGATGCAAGGGAAATATGGTAGCTTTTAAGCGATAGTCAAATATTTTAACGCTGGTTGCTATGTGGCGCATTCCATTCTCTTTGCATGTCCAGGACATAAAAAAATGAATAACGAATTTGAGAAAAAGTATAAGTATTGGAAAATTTAAGGAAATAACAAGCAATATCTCGAAAACGGTTCACTCAACAAAAGAAATGTATATGACATAAGTTGTGTATTTTAACGCGATCTACATTTTTTGTGTAGTAAAATTTTGTCTATCTCTTATGGTTTACCAGTTATGCAAAAGTCGTTCACAATGAAGAATACGTTTGGAGACATTCCCAGAAAATTCGAGATATACATTTCATTTCTCATGACATTATCTTAAACATATGATATTTTCATCAAAATCGTTAGAGCCATTTTTGAGAAAATTAAAATTTTCGAAAAATCTTCCATGTAAAGGGTAGTCTGGGGTGGGGGGATTTTCTTGAAAACCTTCGTGTCGCATCTCTGGAAGATACTGAACCTAAATACCAAGTTTGGTGCTTATCCGACTGTTCGTTTTTGAGTTATGCTGTTCACAGACACACAGACAGACACACACACGGACATGTTTCCAAAAATGCTTTTTTTGGATTCAGGAGGTCTCAAAACATGTATTTCCGGTGAAATCTCGGTATCGAATTTTTGGGTGGAATGCAATACTTCCCCTACTTACTATACGTAGTAGAGAAAGTAAAAATGAATAACGAATTCCCATTGCAGAAAATTATTGAAACATTTAAGGGAATAACAAGTAATATCTCGAAAATGGTTCACTCAACAAAAAAAAAAAATGTATATGACATAAATTGTGTATTTTAACGCGATCTACAATTTTTGTGTAGTAAAATTTTGTCTATCTCTTATGGTTTACCAGTTATGCAAAAGTCGTTCACAATAAAGAATACTTTTGGAGACATTCCCAGGAAATTCAAGATATACATTTTATTTGTCATAAAAATATCTTAAACATGTGATATTTTAATCAAAATCGTTAGAGCCATTTTTGAGAAAATTAAAAATTTCGAAAAATGTTGCATGTAAAGGGTACTCTGGGGTGAGGGGATTTTCTTGAAAACCTTCGTGTCGCATCTCTGGAAGATACTGAACCTAAATACCAAGTTTGGTGTTTATCCGACTGTTCGTTTCTGAGTTATGCTGTTCACAGATAGACACACACACAGACAGACAGACACAGACACACACACGGACATGTTTCCAAAAATACTTTTTTGGATTCAGGGGGTCTCAAAACATGTATTTCCGGTGAAATCTCGGTATCGAAATTTTTGGGTTGAATACAATACTTCCCCTACTTACTATACGTAGTAGAGAAAGTAAAAAGTAACATAGCTACATGGCATAATAACATTTGATACTCAGAGGGGTGCGGGGACTTCTCGCCCAACCAGTACATTTTTGTTACCTTAACTTAATGACTTCTATTGGTCACAAAGTAGCATTTCTGTTTGTATAAATCGTACTTTGTGCTAAACTTATGACGGCGCAATAGCGTCCTGAATAGCGACCATGGACACACATACACACGTGCGCGTAAATAACATTAGATTAAGTTTGCAACAGCAGCATAACAGGGATAGCAGAGATGTTTCTTGGATACATTTCCTATCCCCTTCATTCCCCGGAGACCTTCAGCCAATATATGAGATAGTTACGGTAAACAATGCATACTGATGGTTACGTATTGAAAACCTCGTAAGTTCATTATTATAAATTTTACAGCAGAAGCAAATAACTGAATGTAATAACTGCATTAAAAAAAACTGAATTTGTTCTAGATCAGAAAATCAGTATACTAATATGTTTCGAAAATTACAAAACAGATCCCATGCTGGTTGCCCTCCACCTGCCCCGACCATTCTGCTGGCATGCCGTACCACCGATTATTTCACCTGGGCCCAACCCATCCAAATATACATGCGAAATAGCCAAAACCTAATAACATTACATTTTCGGCCGTGAAATAGAGGCTGTCTTATGGAAGAGAGGAGGTCAACTCTTACCGAATGAGTTGCATTTTTGCGCCATTGTATATATCACTCAGGTAGGGCAAAATAGGTGAGAGCTGTCGGTTATAGTGTAATAAAAATTATTGCGGCATTCAGGCTATCATATAATGATGAAATTAAAATGTTTATGGTATTTTCAGGAATTAAAATAAACCTAATAAGATTCTATTGTGATCATGTATACGTAGCTTTAGCTATAAACAATGTCGTAATCACCACACAACAATAACATATACTGATACGAAGCGCTACGTTATATGGGGAAGTTAGTTATCAATGATGCTTGGCAGACATACGAGGTTTTCAGCGCAAATGAAGGAACTCGAGATGTACGAGGTTTTCATTTATACTACTAGAGGGCAATGTAGCTCAACATGAAGTTCGTGTTCTTAATAAATTATGCGCCATTTTTTTTCTGCGTGGTTTTCAACGACTGTTGGAGTTGCGAGGTTTTCATTGTCCAGTATCCAAATGCTGAGTCGAGGAAGAAAGCGTGAGAGAGTGGAAGCTGGGTTTCCTGGGCTGAAAACTATAATTGACGAATTGAGCTACTATAAATAATTAAAAGTAGATATCCGAAACAAAACACTGACATGAGTCTGTAACGTTCCCACAGCCTTTAAAATCAACTAACAGAGCTTGACAGAATACAGCCGCAAAGGAAGTTGATAAACAAGCACATGCGTGCGTTGAGATTCACATGCAGCACAAAGCTTTCGCCGAGTTTTCGGTTTAAAAAACTTTCTCTTCCCCACATCTGGCAACTGAATCATAAATAACGCATCTCGTGCCTGTACCGGGATGAATATAATCTCGTCCCCCTCTCGACCAAAACTTGGAATATCGATGTTGAAATCTGCAGCGAAATACATCTGCACGCTCTCACAATAAAGATCAGTTTTCAAGCATTAATTTAGTTCTTGAAACCACATCACTAATATTGACCAAGTCCGTTTACTTGTTTTGAGGTAAATAATTTGTAAACAATTTATAGCTAAAAGTAAACTGGCTCACCGGGAAGAGTTGGTTGACGATAAAGACTACATTTCCAACTTAAATCTATGCATGTAATAAAACTATAACGAAAACTTTCTGCTAATTTTATATTTTAGTTCAATAACATACTACCTTTTATTATGGGCATCTTATGTAAAAACTCACGTATTTTTAAAAAGCTGTCTGCATGTCCCTTTCCCTCTCACTGTTACCTTTCCACGGAAGAATAGCCAAACCAATTGTTATGAAATGTCATACACAACCTCCTTACGTCCTCTTAGAAACTAACCCAAAGGAGAGTTTTAATGGGGTGCAAAGTGAAAAACATCTGAAGACTCTCTAACCACCATCGTTTGTTTTTATATAAATTCTACAAACTATTCCTTCTATTGTTTATTAGTGGGTATACAAATTATTCTTGCTAAAGCTTAATCAAATGTTTAACAACTGGACGCTATACACTGACCTTAAAATTCCATACTGTTTCCATGACATCGCGAGAAAAAAGTGAATGCTGACAGGGCTTTAAGAGATTGACAAAGTATTAAACAATTCGAACCATTAATAACGGATATCTCAGAAATGGCTTATGCCACAAAAACAACTTATTTGAAATAAATTCTGTGTGTTAAAGAGATTTACATTTCTTGTGTAGTACGTTTTCGTCTATCGTTTAATGTTTACTACTTATACAAGATTATACAAAATTGTTTTCGAATAAAGAGGACTTCACAGGTCCTGATATACATTTTGTTTGTCATGTAAATATATTTCATATATGGTATTTTAATTAAAATCGTTGTCATTTTTGAGAAAGTAAAAACTTTGGAGAAATGTTCCATGTAAACGGTAATTTGGGGTAGGGGATTTTCTTAAAAATCTTGAAGACAACTGAACTTACCAGGTTTGGTATTTATCCGACATTTCGTTTTGGAGTAATAATGTTCACGCTCATACACCCACACACACACGGATCTTTTTCTAAATCACCTTATTAGATAATCCTATGGCAGTTTTAAGTTTTCTATAAGCATTATTTATAGTAGGTACTACCAGCTGCCATTTCTGGATTATGCAACACTTTTATAAACTGCTTTATTTCCAGCTCAGAGAGTGTTTTAAATAGGAACAGGAGTGAAAATGAACGTATTTATGTAGTAGAAAATTAAGACATTTATGCATATAGATATAGAAACGTCAATGTTAAGATCTATCGCATAAATTCACCGAGCAACTTGGCTCCGCGGTAACGTGTGAGTTGAGTTGTGTGCCCTATAGCTATTACATAAATTCAACACTAGGAGGCATGTTTTTAATGTAAGTGCCGTTTTAATAGTTTGCCGCTGCAGCGTTGCAGTCGCGATTTTGAGCAACTTCCACCATTCGTTAGGAAACCAGAAGCAGCTGTGAACGATCGTCACTTTGTGTTTTCCTGTTGTTAAAGCGTTTCGAAATGTTCATAACAATAGAACGACCCGTCGATTGTGAAGTCAGATCAGTGATTCGTTTTCGGGATGCGAGAAATGTTACGCCAGCAAACATTCATCGCCAACTGTGTGAGGTTTATGGGGAAACAATATGAGTGACAATGCCTGGCCACACACAGCGAAGCAAACTCAAGATCTGATCGCATCATTCGGTTGAGAACAATTCGACCACCCTCCCTACAGTTCGGATTTGGCACTAAGATGTTTTCATCTGAAGAAATTCCTTGACGGAAAACATTTTCAACGAATGATGATGTGAAACAAGAAGTGAGACTTAGCTTTCATCGCAGGTGACATCATTCTTTGACGAATACATACAAAACTGGGTTGTCGTTACAACAAGTACCTGAATAACGCCGGTGACTATGTGGAGTAGGTTAAGGTAATGAATGATAATTAAGTATTTGGAAAATAATGTTCTGTTATTTTATAAATTATTATCGGTGCTTTCTTTAAAAAGACGTCTCCTATAATATTCCTGGGTCTTATAGAGAGATAAGTGTTCAATGTCTTCAGTGTACAATATTACAGTGTACAATAAAGTGTACCTTGTTAGACAAGGTTGCCGAATATCAACCACTGTTTTTAATCTATATTTTGACGGCATGATTAGATCATGGAAGCAACAAACAGTAGAAGGGATTAATTTTGGGATCAAGAACAGTAAAGACAATGGTCTTCGCAGATGACCAGATATTAATAGCGAAAAGTGAAGGGGAACAACAAACTAAAGTTATGGCATTTAAAGGTACTCACTCGGTCCGGTCTAAAATAATTATAGAAAATAAAAGCATATAACAAGCGACAATGTTTAATTTTTTAGGATGTGAAATAACATACGGGTCTGAAATAGACATCAATAAAAACCTAAATAAATGGCCATACCCAATATAACTTATGAGTCTGAAACATGGACAGTGACAGCAGAAAATAAAAGGAGGATATGGACAGCTGAAATGAGATTTCTCAGACTTCGAGGATATACAAGACTGGATAAAAAACCAAACAACGAAATAAGGCAAAACTTAAAAATAGAAGAATTAAATAAAGTAATAATAGAATATAGAACTAACTGGAAACAACATTTACAAAGGATGTCATCAAATAGGATACCCCGAACAACATATAACTACAGATACGAGGGGCACTATTTATATTTTGAGCCTAATAATTAAAACAAAGTAATTTCTGATTGAAAACTGCTTTATTGTTTTTCAAAATATTCTCCTTTATGATCAATACACTTTTGCATCCGTTTGAACCATTTCTCAAAGCATTTATTCCACTCTTCTTGAGACACCTCCAAAACATGGTTTTTGAAGGCATCAGCGGCTTCTTCTGCCAACGAAAATCATTATCCACGCAATTTATTCTTGATGTTCGGGAACAAAAAGAAGTCATTGGGTGCCAAATCAGGACTGTATGGCAGATGACCCATCAATTCGATTTTTTGAGCCTTCAAATACTCTGTTGTTAGACGAGATGTGTGTGCGCTCGCATTGTCTTGATGAAGAACGATCCTACGGTTCTTGTTGGTTTTCCTTACTTCACCGAAGACTTCCGGCAAACAAATGGTTGTGTACCATTCGCCATTGACCGTTTTACGTTTCTCTAAAGGCACTGTTGCCACATGGCCAGTTTTGCTGAAAAAGCAGGCGACCATTTGCTTCGAAATGCTTCGAGTGCGAACAACTTTTGTTGGATTTGCTTCATCTTGAAACACCCATATAGTCGACTGCTGTTTACAATCCGGCTCATACGCATAGATCCATGGTTCGTCATCTGTTACAATCTTATATACGTCTTTTGAGGCACCGCCATTGTATTTCTTGAGCATTTTTGTACACCAATCGACACGAGCATCTTTTTGAGATTGCGTCAAATTATGTGGGATCCAACGAGAGCAAACCTTTTTCACGGCTAAATAATCATGCAATATTTTATATATGCTGGTGGAACTAATGCCTAGGGTTGCCTCAATCTCACAATATGCCGCATGACGATCTTTCATTATTAGTTTTTGCACAGCATCAATGTTTTCTGGCACAACAACTGATTTTGGACGACCTTCACGAACTTCATCACTGAGCGAACGGTGGCCACGATTAAATTCGTTATACCAGCGTTTCACAGTGGCAAAGGATGGAGCTTCGTCGCCAAATGTGGAAGTTAGTTGATCGATGCACTCTTGTCTTTATAATCCACGTCGAATGTCGTAATAAATCATTGCACGAACATTTTCATGAGATAATTCCATGTTTCTGTTGACACACAATTTTCAAGTTAGTGTAAACAAAACAAATGACGCTGTATTGACAAAATGTTTGAAGTAGATTATGGTAAAAAATGTTAAACTTTTCATTGGAAACGTCAGATGGCACCTACAACATTCAGGGTTGCCAAGGCTCAAAATATAAATAGTGCCCCTCGTACAGAAACCCAGGACGACCAAAAAACAGATGGACACAACAAGATTTTGGAACCGGAACAGGCCAAACGGCTAAAACCGTGAAGCAGAAGTAGAAGAAGTGTACAATATGTAGGTGCCTTAACATTGTCAGGTAAGTTATTGAATAAACAAAGTACACTACCTCAAAACTATTTTTTGTTTTATTATACTTAGATTTGCTTAAATAAATGTTGTTACTACTTCTAATTCTGAATAACTGCCCACATTTCATACTCTTGTAGATTTCTCTTAATATAGCAAACAATTTACGCAGGTGTAGCCAGTGCTTCGCTGATGTTTTTATGCCGGTCACTAAGATTTAATTACGATGTAAAACGGGGGAGCGCGCTGGGGACGAGAGCTCTTATTTTATATTCCTGATAAATTTGCGTAACTCGCGCATACGACGCACTTAAACAGTCTCACCGTCATTCTGAGGTTATGACTGTCATAACTCCCTTTCCTTCGCATCTGGAGCTTGCCATTCACAGCACTGAGATTAATGTTATTATATTGGCAAGGTGGGAGTGAATTGGCCTTTAAGGGAATTGCTTCCCTTTCCGGAGGTAGGGCTGTATCCATTTAGGAAATGACTGGGTCTATGCTAGTATCGCTTTCAGCTTCCTGGGGAATACTGTCCTGATTCAAAGATGCCTTCTGTAACTTGTATACATCACTCCAGTCATGCCAACTTTACTTGAGAAAACACACAACTTTATTCACACGCACTGCAAATCATCCCAAACGTACCGAAACTTAGATACCAGGGTTGTTCATTATACTCACATGGCTTTTGCTGCTTACTATCATTTACGTTTACAAACTATTCTTGCACAAGCTTATTAATGCATTCCACTCAAAATTTAATATTCACATTTCACCGAAAACACTTGTTTTGAATTCCTACGAATAAAAAAAGTCCGTGTGTGTGTTTGATGAATACCAAACTTGGTATTTGGATCCAGTACCTTCCAAAGATGCGATACGAAGATTTTAAAGAAAATCCGCCCACCCCAAACTACCCTTTACATAACACATATTTAAGATTTTTCCTAAGAAATGGCTATAACGATTTTGATTAAAATGTCATATATAAAAGGTATTTACATTAAAAAGTGTGTAAAGTCCACTTCAATTTGAAGGTATTTATGTATAATCTTGTATATCTGGTAAACGTTAAGGGATAGACGTACTACATAAAAAAGTAGAGCTCTTTAAAACATTAATTTATTTCAAATAAGTTTTTTGTGGCATAAGCTGTATCTGGGATATCCGTTATAAAAGGTTCGATATTTTTTTAGTTCCATTTATATCCCACCTTTAACTACCTTGGTCTTTTCGGCGGCCCTTCCTTTGAAACTTATTACCTATTGTCAATGATATTAACTTCTCTTATTGGATTTATTGTACCTTTGGGGTTTTTAATCATTAGATCACACACACACCATTCACGCCCTCATTCATACTTCCAGACTCTGGGGAGGGTAGGGAATAATCTTGGCTGGAGAAAAATTCCCATCCTCTCCCTCAGCCGGGAATCGAACCCGGGACCACTCGCAGAACAGGAAGGTGCTCTTTCGACTGAGCTACGGCGCCAGCCTGGTTCGAATTGTTCAATACTTGTCTCATCGATTTTCAGTTGTTTCTCGCGATGTCATGGAAACAGTACGGAATTTTAAGGCCAGCATATAGCGTCCAGTTGTTAAACATTTGACTATCGCTGTTCTGTTTGTATCTATAACGAAGTGTGTAATGTAGCTGTTTCTGCAAAGGTTTATCTCGATTAAAATGTAGTAGATGGAAACATAAGCTTTAGTAAGAATAGTTTATATACCCACAAATAAAGACAGAAGGTAGAAAAAGTAATGTGAATGCATCACATCAGATTTATTTAAAATGCTTTATTTGGATTCAGAGGGCCTCAAAATATGTGTTTCCGGTGAAATATCCGTATCTAATTTTTGGGTGGAATGTAATACCTTCACTACCTACTAGGTATGTGGTAAAGAAAGTAATAAACTTTCGTGAGAATAGTTTTTATATCTATTAATAAATGATAGAGGGTAGGGAAAGTTATGTTAATGTAACATCAGAGTTTTTTAACTGCCACTTCACCAAGTTCTGTCACTTCGTTAATGTGAACTCGCTCAACTTTTCACTACCACAGCATTTTCTTCGTGACGCTGCGGTGTAACGAATTACACACGACGTAAGGTTCTTCTTCCGGAGGATTTACTCGCCCGGAAGTCGAACACAAGACTCTCCAATCTCTCCTGCAATAACACTCACTGCACTTCATAAGCTCGCTCGGAGAACAGTACTTTACGTCACACCAGAAACGCATTCGATAACTAACTCTCCTGCATACTTACTGACTACTCGCGAGAGCGCTCACTTATATAACAGAGTTCCAGAACATTCTAAAAGGGGAAACTTCCAGGAGATTCTGGTTATCTGAATATAGCACTTCCGGGTTTGCACTCACCGAGAGCGCTGCTTATCATTGTTGATCTCTCCCATTGCGCGGCGCTGACCTCCCGAATCTTGGGCTATAGCCGCAATAATTGCTATAATAAATTGTTACGCGAGCAATTAGACTATGTGGCTTTGCCTTGGGGGTGAATAGCATGGGATATATCCGCTCTTAGACGAGAAAAGGCTAAACATAAAACACACAGGGCTGATCTAACGGCATTAGCTCTTTGGTATCAGTCATTAAAATACAAAAAGAGAGCGCAGTTGGCCCAGTGCTTCCCCAACACAGGAAAGCTTTCAGCTTGCTTCCCCTTTTCATCTTTCTTAATTTAATATCTGTGAGACCATTATAACGTTATCCTTCTCTTTGGTTTTATTTTTACATACAAGTCGAGAAGCCGCAACGCTCCAGCACTTTCTCTTTATAGCCTGTGTTTACATTTCGTGTAATAAAAGTTCTATGTTATTAAGTTACTCCTTTGAAAGAAAACTCTCGATAGACTGGGCAGCGTTTTCTCTGTCCTAGAATTCGGATATGAACTGCATACATTTAACATATCTCTGTATACGGCATTTATTGGTATTAATGGCATGAACGAGACGTTTTCTACCTAATAACGAGGTATTTTTCTGAACTCAGTTTAGTTTAAGCTTGACGTTTACATACCTAACCAATTCAAAAGTTGTTAGACAATGGGGGAACCGAGGCATAAGAGTACACTTAAAGTTTGATGCGGTGTAAAATAGTAAAGGGCACAAGAAAATGCCTGAGACCGAGGAGATATTTATTCACTGAAAACCTAATTTTGCATTAAAAAATACGAGGGTAGTCCAGAAAGTCCCAGACGTTTTGGCCTATTGTGGCGATGAGTAGGGCTAGAGCCGCCATCTTGGTGCCAGAACGTTCCTACATTCAGTACGCACCCAGCTGTGGTAGCGTGAGGACTGTGCCTTCCTTACTGTGCTCTCTGTGAGTTGTTAAAATGTGCGCTGCAATAGAAAATCCCGCCACTTGTGAAGTGCTGTTGGCTAAAAACAACAAACCAATTGAAATTTATCGTCAACTTTGTGATGTTTACGGGCAGGGAATAATGAGTGAAAGCCGAGTCAGGCAATGCTGCATTTATTTTAAAAATGGCCGTACCAATGTTCACGACAATGGTAGGCCTAGCCTTATGACTGATGAACTGTCAATGCAAATCAATGACAAAATTGGTGAAAATCGTCGTTTCACAATTGCAGAAATTTCGGAACATTTTCCCCAAATTTCACGGAATTTGGTGCATCAAATTGATGCTTTGATACTGACGCTGAACTGCGTCTCAGACCAGCGTTGAGAAGAAAGCGGCGACCCTGTTGACAGAATCCTCTCATCGTTTTGCAAACAAATGCTCGGGCGCACGTGGCACAACCTGTAACTGATCTATATCGTCGCTGGGGTTGGGAAGTGCTTTTCCATCCACCATATTCACCGGACCTAAGCCCGTGCGATTATGACATAATCCTGAAGAAGAAAGAACCGTTTTGTGAAATTCGATTCAGGACTGTTCCCGAAATTCTGCAGGCTTTAGATCGCTCCATCAGGAACATCAACACAACAGGCGGTCAGCAGGGACTCTACGACTTTCACATTGCTGGCACTGAAAATGCTGGTGATCACACTGAAGGACTGTAGAAGTTTCAAACATATACCATTCTTATAATACTAATAAATACATAGTTCCACTATTGAAGTTCCAACCTATGTACTTCCAGTGAAATTTAGTTTGTGCAGAAAAAGAAATTGAGCTAAAACCTTTATGAAAACTAATTTGTTTTCAATAAAGCAACCTCGCAGACAAACATGGCATCGCCAGCACACCCAGTACCGGAACCTGATTATGTTCTGCTTCAAATAGATAAGATTATGTTTATTATTAATGATCTAAGTCAGAAATAACATACCAATTTACCGAGCGGGATGGCGCAGGCGGTAAAGTTTGTGGCCCGCATTCGGGAGGTCCCGGTTTCAAATCCCGTGGGCCGACCAACATGTCTGAGGTTTTTGCGTGGTTTTCCTCAGTCGCCAAGGTAAATACGGGATTGCATATTTAATTCCATTTTAAGTCTAAAACAATAGTAAAATGAAAAGTAAGTGGTAATAGCGAATGCTATCTATCCACAGACAATGTAAGCAGTTAGACTGGCCAGCACTCTAACGCCATCTGCACGGCACGAAGCAGAAGATCCGACTGCCAAGCGCTGGGGGTCTCTGTGGGCACGTGACGAAGCAAGATGACATTTCCAGGGATGAGACCTAGAAGGTTAACTATCCATTACATATCGTTCTAAGAGTTATCCACCAACAGATCCGTCGCGATATGACCCGGGAGTTAAAGCGACGTAAAATAAAATAAAGAGAAAAAAATCTGTCTTACAATCACATGGCTTTCTCTACTCTTGTAAAACTATTTTTACAAACGCTTATTCTCCATCTGCTTCATGTTAATCGAGATAAACATTTGCAGACTCTATCTTATTGCTAATTTTCTTGTACATGTAAGGGGAATATAGAAATACAGTAGCCTTTAAGCACATACATATCTCTTAATAGCTGGTTGCTAGGTGCAGCACCATTCCCTTTGTCACAGATTAATACTCTTTGCATATCCAAGACAAAAAAATGAATAACGAATTCCCATTTGAGAAAATAAGTATTGAAAAATTTAAGGGAATAACAAGTAATATCTCGAAAATGGTTCACTCAACGAAAAAAATGTATATGACATAAATTGTGTATTTTAACGGGATCTACATTTTTTGTGTAGTAAAATTTTGTCTATCTCTTATGGTTTACCAGTTATGCAAAAGTTGTTCACAATGAAGAATACTTTTGGAGACATTCCCAGGAAATTCAAGATATACATTTTATTTGTCATAAAAATATCTTAAACATATGATATTTTAATGAAAATCGTTAGAGCCATTTTTGAGAAAATTAAAATTTTCGAAAAATCTTCCATGTAAAGGGTAATCTGGGGTGGGGAATTTTCTTGTAAACCTTCGTGTCGCATCCTTGGAAGATACTGAACCTAAATACCAAGTTTGGTGTTTATCCGAGTGTTCGTTTCTGAGTTATGCTGTTCACAGACAGACACACACAGACACACACACACACGGACATGTTTCCAAAAATGCTTTGTTTTGGATTCAGGGGGCCCCAAACATATATTTCCGGTGAAATCTCGGTATCGAATTATTTTTGGGTGGAATACAATACTTCCCCTACTTACTATACGTAGTAGAGAAAGTAAAAAAAAAAAAAACAAAACATATCAACCATGTAATTTATGAATACGCAGCTTAAAGGTCAGTATTAAAGAAGCTTATGCTGCTACTATAATAAAGTAATAACTTGTTTTACTTACCGTGGTAAAAAGAATTTCAAAATGTACCACACCCTGATGAGAAACATAATTATAGCGAGTTCTGTTCTGCCCCGGGGTTCTTAATGTCCCCAGTTCCCCAACATGCGATTTGTAACTTCTGTCGTGAAATGTATCAGATAATTGTTTTTGGAACGATGACGACCATTTCTACAAACTTTATTTCGATTAACAAGAAGTAAAACAAATCTGATGGGTTACATTCACATGGTTTTCTCCACACACTCCTCTACAAATCATTCTTATATAACAATTTTCTTCCAGATACGTCACCTTAATCAAGACAAACGTCAGTACATGTATTTTCACTAAGGATTTTCTTGTATGTACAACAGGTATACAACGATAGACAAATCTTAAAAGAAGCGGATCCTTGTGTGCTGGCTTTGAAATGCCATACCTTTCTTGGAACCACCAGAAACAAAAGAACGGTGAGTTAACACTTCAAGACATGTAAGTATTCAATCCAACAAAAACGAATACCTATCTCAGAAATGTATTTGACATAAATTGTGTGCTTAACAAGATCTACATTTTCATTCTGTACCACGTACCTATTATTGTATTCCACTAAAAAACTCGATACCGAGATTTAACCCGAAATACATGTTTTGAAGTTCTAAGGATCCAAAAAACGCATTTTTAAAAACAGGTTCGTGTGGATGTCTGTGAGTCCGTGAAACATAAATGAAGAACGAAAATTCGGATAAATACCAGACTTGGTATTTAAGTTCAGTATATTCTAAAGATGCGACACGAAGGTTTTCAAGAAAATCTCCCCACCCCAAACTACACTTTACATGGAATATTTTTGGAGTATTTTAGCTTTTTGAAAAATTATTCTAATGATTTTGATGATTACCATATATTAAAGATATTTATATGAAAAATAAAATCTACGTCTTGGATTTTCTGGCAATAGCCTGCGAAGTACTCTTTATTTCGAAGGAATTTTGTAGAATATTGTATAACTGGTAAACGTTTAGCGATAGACGAAAATGTACTTCACAAAACATGTAGATCTCTTTAAAACACATAATTTTTATAAACAACTTTTTTGTGGCATACGCAATTTTCGAGATATGCGTTATTAATGGTTCGTATTGTTCAATACTTTTGTCATTCTATAAATTCAGGTCGACATTCACTTTTTTCTCGCGATGTCATCGAAAGGGCATGGAATTCTAAGGCCAGCAGAGCCCTGTTTGACTATCGCTGTTTTCTTTGTATCCTAACGAAATGTGTAATGTGGGTATTTATGCAAAGGTTTATCTCGATTAAAATAAAGCAGGTAAAAAAATAAGCTATCGTGAGAATAATTAGAGGGTAAGGAGAGTCATGTGAATGTAACACATGATATTTTTTCGTGTATAGCCCGCGTTAATCGCATATGTTTTACAAGTTATACAAAATAAATTCCGAATGAAGAAAAATTCACAAGCTACAAAATTCAAGATACACGTTTCATTATCAGGCAAACGTCGTTAACATATGTCACTTTAATCGAAATCTTTATAGCCATTTTTGAGAAAATAGAAAAATAACAAAAGGTTTTGCATATAAAAAGTAATTTGGGGCAGCTATTCGTGTCGCATGTGGAATTAAATATCAAATTTGCTATTAATGCAAGATTTCGTTTTTGAGCACTCTCTCGCTTCTATTCAGGGGACCTTAAAACATGTATTTCCGTTGAAATGTGTACATAGAGTGCAATATTTCCTCTCTTTAATAGAGGTTATAAGTGGTAGAGAAAGCTATAAGAGCGTAACACATTACATTTTTTAAACTACTTTATATCTGTAAACCCAAAGACTTAATGCTGTATCTGATAATATTTTGTCTTGTTTCATTTAAATTTCACTGAAGAATGTTGTGATTGCATTCCTACAGGAGTTTATCAAATCGAAGTCTTAATTAAAGCTTGCAATTAACCACAGTGTCCTCTAAACCAAATTATTGCCAGCAGTAAATCTCATTAAAAGTGCTCGCAAACTGATGGCCCTCCTGCTGGGGAACGGAGAGCCGCATAAATTTATTTAAAATTTTGTTTGCAGCCAAAGGAAGATAAAACCTGCCCTTAAGCAGCTTATATTAAAATAGAACGAAGGTAAGGAAGAGTAAAAAATAAATGTCGAGGCGTAAATTGAGGTAAAGTAGAGAGAGGTTCGCCTGGGGTTCGTGCGAGAGAAGAGTAACTAAAGAAACGTTACACCAAGATATATACCACATTATGTACATACATACAGTGACTTTAGAAGATATTCTTCACTTTAAAAAACTCTGATGTGCTACATTCACATGACTTTCTCAACCCTCTATCTCTTATTAGTGGGTATACAAATTATTCTTACGAAAGTTTATTTTCCTATTTACTTCACTTTAATCAAGCTAAGCATTTCCAGAAACAGCTACATTACACATTTCATTATAGATACAAAGAGAACAGCGATAGTCAAATGTTTAACAACTGGACGCTATATGCTGGCCTTAAAATTCCATACTGTTTCTATGACATCGCGAGAAACAACTGAAACTCGACGGGACTAGACTAAATATTGAACAATTCGAAGCATTAGTAACGGATACCTCGGAAATGGCTGATGCTACAGAAAATGTTATCAAAATGAATTGTGTGCTTTAAACAGATTTACATTTTTTTGTGCAGTACGTTTTCGTTTCGTCTTAACGTTTATCAGTTTTATAAAGTACAAATTTCTTTCCGAATGAAGTGAACTCCACAGATTTATTTCCAGAAAATTCAAAATATACATTTTGTTTGTCAGTAAATATCTTTAATATATATTATTTCAAACAACACCGTTAGAGGGATTTTTTAGAAAATAAAAAATTTCATTTAAAGAGTAGTTTGGGTTGGAGGGGATTGTGTCTCATCTGTGGAAGGTACTGAACCTAAATACCAAATTTGGTATTTATCCGCTTTTATTTTTTCAGTTATGCTCTTCACAGACACACACACAAACAAATCTTTTTTAAAAAGGCTTTTTTAGAATTTAGGGGGCCTTAAAACGTGTATTTCAGGTGAAATCTTGGTATCGAAGTTTTGGGTGGAATACAATACCTTCTCTACGTATATACACGATAGAGAAAATAAAAAAAGAAAGAGGGAAAAAGGAAGTGTGAGTTACAAGCAAATGGGCTAAAAGGTGTACCTTGATACCCTATGTTGGTCCTAAACGGTGCTTGGAATCAGTACAGGCACTACCAAAACCTCGGTAAAAGCATGGATTAGGGAAAAACATCAACTCAGGTGGCAAACCTATCCTGGACAAACAAAGGCCAGGAAACTGATCTTAGGTCCGTGCAACAACACTCTTTCATCTCTGCTGAGATTGGACAGAACAGGTTGAGGAAAGTAGTTGCACTAACTTCTGAACATGGTTACTTCAGGAAACATCTATGTAGGGTACATTGCCCTGAGTGCTCTAATCATTTTCCCCGAAAGTCCTTTACGTGTTAATTTCTCCCAGAGAACACTACGTTCCACAGTATCAAATGCCATTTTAAAATCTACAAATACAGTATATACCTTACCACTTTATTTCTCAAAATTTCATCAATTATTGTTTTCAGAACAATGACATTGTCAATAGTCGAAAAACCTTCCCTAAATCCTGCCTGAAATTTAGAAATCCTATGGTGTGTCTTAGCCCAACACTTAATTCTTTCTACTGTAAAGTTTTCCAAATATAGAGAACAAGATACCCCTGTAATTTCCTGGAATGCTGTAACTACCTTTGCCTTTGTAAAGAGGTTGGATAATGGCGGTCTTCCATGCTTCCGGATATTCTCCGCCTTCAAATATTTTATGGAAGGGAACTCTTGAAAAACTCAGCTGACAAGCCCTCTATACCAGCTACCTTCCCGTTCTTTAAGCATTTTGTTCCATGAACAACCTCCGTTGTGCTAATTTCATAGTCAAGCATTTGCACAATTGGAGCGCCAGTCATCGCTTCAGCAGCCAAAGTATTTAATTGCATCCTAAACTCCCCTCCTTCGTAGACTGTTTTAAAGTGCTTTATCCATTCCCCAACAGGGATAGTTGCCTGAATGGACCTTCGCCTTCGAATCTGTCTAATAACTTTCCACATGTCACCAATTTCCCCATTTTCGACTACTTGACGCACCTCTTCTGTCTTTGCGTCCTGCCAGGCTGTTTTGCTCTGCTTTAGGACTTCCCTATATGACTTTCTTAAATTTGTAAAAGAAATTCTATATTCTTCACTCCTCTCTTCTGTATTTGGAAAACTCTATAAGGATATGAACCCATTTGGAGAATGTACAAAGAGGAAGAGGACATTGTCTCGCCAATCCTCTTTGACTGCCCATTCCTGGCAAGAAACAGGCTCTTCCTATAGCCAGGAAAGATCTAGAAAAGGATGCTGACATTGGAACCAAGATACTGCAACTTTTTCAGAAAACAATTTGGGAAACAAGGCATCCTTTCTAACGGGGTTGCACAATAAGTCTTTTAGGCTGACGTGCGGAGATGAATAAGACTCCAACAAAAACTTCCCGTTATCTATTCTACTGGCAAATGAAATGTTCATTTCATTCTACTGCATCTACTATGACCGAGCGAGATGGTAACGTGTGTGACTTGCATTCGGGGGGGTCCCGGTTCGATCCCCGGCGACCGCCCACTCTGTCGCATGTTTTTTATGGTTTCCCCGGGTCCATAAAGTCCGGGTCCATGCTGGAGTGGTTCACCTTCTACCACGACTCTCCTGCCTCTCGTTTCCTGTACCCATCATCTTCCTCGTCGTGTTTCAGGGTTGTAGGACCAGGCGACGATGTTCGGCGGGTTGTGGCTCTGTGGAAGTTTCATCATGACGTCAAGGAACTCCTCGGCTTGAGCCCGCCTCTGGGTGCTTTCGGGCGGGAGCTCCTTCGGGGGACCCTCGGAGGCTCGAAGCCCAATAGGGCGGTGTCGGCGGTGTTTAATCTGGAAACATTAGGGACCCTGTCTGTCCTTGCGCCCATCGTCATCCCTCCTGGGAGTCACAGTAGAAGCATGAGGGGCCGGCTGGCCTGCGTGCGGTACCCTGCCACGTTTAATGCCCCCCTCTTAGCTTTTTACCCTCCAAATGCTCAGTTTTCAACTGTACACTATTTTTTTCCGCAACCTGTATAATTCACCCCAGTATTCCCTACCGAGCTGGGAAAACCACGGTGGCTGGTCCAACTGAAATCAAAGCCTGTACCTCCCAAAAGCCTGAGGCCATCTCGCTCAGTTGGAATCGTATGTTTTACGCTGAGCAGAAACTGCTGTGTTCCTTTTAAAGGTGCATATTTATTCAGCATTTTTCAGGAGCTGGAAGTTAGTATTCAACCAGAAACTTTGTTTATACGACATTATTTCATTTTATATTCACCATTTCCTTCTTCTATGTTCTTAATGAGCTTTAATTCCGTCTGGTGAAGAACACAGCCTTTGTATTTCTTTCGTTGTTACCGAACTAAACCCTTTCTCTCCCCACAATTGGGAAGACTACAAAAAGAAACAGGGAGCTGGGAAGGGGAAGCAAGAATTTAACTCATCGTCGTGAAAGCCACGCTTTGTGGCACGGAAATAAACAAAGTATTACCTTGAAACAAAACTCGCAAGGAAATATTACACCAAAGTTTATAACATCCACCTAGGGTACGCATCTACGTGAAGACTTTGTGTAACTTCGGGGAGGAGTTAGTTTTCCTTCCTTCTGCCAGTCACTGACTGCTCTCAAGTTACTCATCTCTCTCTAGGTATGGTTGCTTTCTCTAAGGACATTTGCTGAAAACAGCACTAACTAAAACACAGAGGCAGTTTCATTATAGCATTTGTGCTCGACCATACCAAAATGTAGTATTTATACAACTGGTAACAGTACTTTAATGGGCCTCATTAAAGTACACCTGTTCATTAAAGTATTGGTATTGCGTAGTACGTCTCACAACGCTAGCAACTTTGTTTGACACAGGTGCTACAAGGTCATTATATTGTAACCATAAATAAAGGAATAACGATTGTAACACATCACTCAAATCAGAAACGAATACTTATGAAACTTTAATTTAGATAGGGGAAAGGTCCCTAATTTGAACCGCTTTGATATTTTCCAAACTGTTCGACAGATGGCACCATAATCCTAGCAGAAGTGTAGCGTGTTCAGATATGAATGCTTGGAGTTGTTGACTGCATTCTGAGCCGTGGTTTCAGTTGTATGAAGTGTTGTGTGTTTTTGGTGCTTCAGAAGTAACATTTGACTCATATAGCTAAGCTTATACGACCAATTAGATAAGTTTGAGATGATATATTACATGTTATAAAGTGTTTATTTAGCAACAATATTCCTGCACACGTTTTTTCAAGCAGCGTCTCTCCTTGTCACATAGATGCTAAAGGTTCCAAAATGGCGTGGCTCGTAAATTGAACTACTGTTTGAACCCTATATTGAACTGGTCCAATTTAGGAAACCTATTGAAGTTCTAGGATTGCTCAACTGCGAATAGTATATCGTGTGAATAAATATCCATATACTATGCTAAGTTAAAAAAAAATCATATTAAAACAGTGAATGACTGAATTGTGAATTGTTTGAAATGATGGACATGATCCAGTGTATGAGTTGGGGGATATCGCTTCACCAAAAGTGTGCAAAATTTAGTGCCAAGAAGAAAGTGTTTTATTGTGAAGACTGTTTATAGTTGGATTCTTTTGTATGAGAGTAAAAATTTGTAAAAGCTCTATATTTGCAAAGAATACCTATTCCAAAACCAAGTGATTGTCATTATATAAAAATTGAAAATGTTTCAAGGAAATTGCTATTTTTATTACAATTTTGGCCTCTACTTTTGTTGCTGATAGCATATTTGTTTTGAATGTACAATAAAATATGTGTGTTTTATATTAATAAACATACCTTTAAACTTACTTGATTTTAAGACACGGGTGGTTCAATATAAGGACCACGTTTCTAATTTGAACCGATTTACACCATCTCACTTTTTAAATGTAATTTAATTGATAATTGTATTCATTTTAAATTGTGTTGAGGATATTTATAGCGCATGGATTTGTCACTTTAACGCTTGTGTTTCTGAAAATTTTGATTTGAAAGTATAATTATTATTTACTATTTAGGCTCAAGTGGTTCAATATAGGGACCTTTTCCCCTACATGGTCGAGCATAAACAGTCGTATGAAGCTTGACTATAATGGTGATTAAAACGCTCGTATGTTAATTATTAATACTCGCGTTTTAATTACTACCATTATAGTCTCGTTGCCTAATATACTATTAAAAAGTCTAAGAAATATAAAACCCTATGGTATGGGTACCTCAAGCGGATAGAGCATCAGCACGGAGAGGTGAAGATATGTGGCATTGAATTTCTACTTTCTCTAGCATCTACTTTATAGGTATAGCTTTTATAGCGGAGGGGACACCTGTTACATTGTGACTTACATAGATCTATCATGGCTACCGGCCCACCCAGGAGGAAGGGATGTAGTAAGGAACCACAGGAGGCTACACACACAGAGGTGCCTGATAGTTCCAAGCTCGAAAACCCCTCCCACTACTGGAGCTGCTAGAGAGGCCGATGAACGACCCGTGGACCAAGCAGCCACCTAGTTTCCATGGGCAGCACGCTTTCTTCTGAGCAAGCATCCGCGCCATCTGTTCAACATCGTCGTATGCCACGAAACCTAGAAGTACACCTGAAAGATGAGAAACCACCCCAGCATTCGCCTACAGACCATAAAAACCCAAGGTCAGAGCGGGCGGTCGGAATAGAGAGGATTGGCCATCCATTCAAAGCCAAATATCGCGAGTTCGAGTCACAGCGACTGTAGTCTGTGTGTGTGGAAAAGGACGGGAAGGGCCCAGGTAAAATAACTGGTGTGATAACAACGCTTTGATGCTGACAGGGTTACATTTGACTGCAGTTGCCTGGATTTTGCTTATTATTAAAAAAAGCACTACTGTGTTGTTGAAAAAATTAATATTTTACAATAAAACAGCTATAAATACCTGTATTTTATTGTTGGAGATCAGTATAATTTGAAATTCGAAAACCTTAAAAAATATAATTTGTATAAAATATGGTACACCAGGCTATGAGAGGTTAAGCAATCTTAAGAGAGTAGACTTGAAGTTGTGCAACTCTGGATGTTATAAGTTATATATCGTTGTTTGAGCTTACCGGCACGCGCATCTTTGGTTACTAATAAGCATTACTTGTTTATTCATTGCGTAACGAGTTGATTTAACTAATTCCCCATAACCGATATCAATGCACATGCAGTGAATATCACCCGGACTAGATAACCGTCTCCGTTACTTTAGTAATCGTTAACGGGATAACTAGTTACTGTCTTCGTTACTTTGGTAACCGTTATTGGGTAACTACACTGCAACGCCATGAAGGAAACGCGTGAATTCAATGAATTTAATACCACAGGTTAGGTACATCACAAGTAACAAATGATCAACTTTTCAAATCTATACATTACCTTTGAGCCCTATATTCAGTATTTGGCCTCCATGCGCTGCAATTAAAGCTGCTATACGCCGTAGCACTGAATCAAAAAGGTTCTGAATAGCCCACAAATCCGTGACACTGGTTACTGGAGGACCGTGACGCACCAGCCATATCCCAGACATGTTCGATGGGCGACATGTCAGGCGAACGTGCAGGCCAGGGAAGCAATGGTACCCGTCGCTCTTCGAAGAAGGCTTGTGCATTCCTCGCAATATGTGGCCGGGCATTATCCTGTTGAAATGTGGCCTGTGGAGTTGCCTGAAGCAGGGGGAGTACCTCAGGCTCCACAACCGCCGTTAGGTACCGGTTGCGTTCAAGGGCCCTCAATTCGAAGGATACGAGATCGGTTGTTGTATCCAATGGCGCCCCAAACCATCCTGGTGTTTGTCCGCTTTGCCGCTCAACAATGCAGCCCTCCAGGTTGCGCTCACCATGGTACCGTCGGACACGTATGTGGCCATCACTGTAGGACACGTTGAAGCGGGACTCGTCAGAAAAGACTACATTTTGGCACTCAGCACCCCAGTGACGGTGTTCATGTGCTCATTGCAGTCGGAGGATCTTGTGGTTTCTGGACAATGGAAGCCGACGTAATGGCATGCATACAACCAGTCCAACCTGCAGAAGACGGCGACGAACAGTTGATGCAGACAAGTTTACACCTGTTGCAGTGCTCCAGCGTCGAGCCAACACTGTGGATGAAGCTGTACGGTCCGTTATGGCCATGCAGACAAGATGAGGGTCATCCCGTGCTGTGGTCCAGTACCCGCTCCTCGCTGCGTACGACCTTCATCTATCCACTGCTTCCACACAGGCATCACTATCGTAGCAGCATGCCCTGTACGAGCCGAAATGTCACGGTATGACAAACTCGCTTCACGGAGACCGATCATTCTGTCCCGTTCGAACTCACTCACATGCCGATATGGCTCCCTTTGACGTCGACGAGGCATACTGGTACTCACTTTGTTTCCACTTTGTTTGGCAGCTTTGCACTGACTCTGGGCGCAACAGACCTTGTCGGACCGACACGAGAGGGCTCTGCTCGGCCTACGTGTACCCTATCTCTCTGCAAACCTAATCACTTATTGCTTGCACACTCTTCTACCCTTCCACCCTTGGAGTTATTCGGGAAATTCTTTCTTGGTGTTGCAATTTTCACAAACGGCAGTGTAGTTACTGTCTGTATCCATTACTTCTGTAATAGTTACATTAAGGCAGTCGTTACAACGTAACAGTTACATTAATTTCTGCCCATCCCTAGTAACCATGCTGACAGGATGACCCGAAACAAAGATACTTGGGTAATGCATATTTTTTTAAAAACTTATATACCTCCACTTAACAATGGACACTTTGTCAACCGAACATAACACCCTCGTTTTAAACTAATGTTTATGCTGGCGAGAGATAATCAGCAATTTTCCCCTCTGTCCGAATGTATCGCACTCTAGCGGAAAGATTTTAATATCGCATAGCTGCCGGCAGATGCGCACCTAAAATCAAATATAGACCAGGAGAGCATTTTAATCTGATCATCTTTAATGTTTGCCGATGAATGAATATAAAGTGGAAAATGGGCAATTTGCCCTCGTGAAAATATCCCCCTACCTCTCGAATATAGCGTTGCAAGCTTGTGTGCCTAGAAAATGCATTATTCTGGCATTTCAGCAACTACACACAATTTCACTGTGTAGCTTTATCTATCAGTCACCTGCGATAAGTAGAGGAAGAATTATATTCCACCCCAAAAATTCGATAGCGAGATTCAGTAGCAGGAATAAAACAATCTACTCCCCGAAAACTATTCTTTACAACTTTAGCAATTTTTTATTACTTTCTCTACTATGTATAGTAAGTAGGGGAAGTATTGTATTCCGCCCAAAAATTCGATACCGAGATTTCACCGGAAATATGTGTTTTGAGAAACTCTGAATCCAAAAAGAGCATTTTTGGAAACATGTCCGTGTGTGTGTGTGTCTGTGAATAGCATAACTCAGAAACGAACAGTCGGATAAACACCAAACTTGGTATTTAGGTTCAGTATCTTCCAGAGATGCGACACGAAGGTTTTCAAAAAAATCCCCCACCCCAGATTACCCTTTACATGAAACATTTTTCGAAAATTTTAATTTTCTCAAAAATGGCTCTAACGATTTTGATTAAAATGTCATATGTTTAAGATATTTTCATGACAAATGAAATGTATATCTCGAATTTTCTGGGAATGTTCCCAAAAGTATTCTTTATTGTGAACCACTTTTGACTGGTAAACCATAAGAGATGGACAAAACTTTACTAGACAAATATGTAGATCGCGTTAAAATACACAATTTATGTCATATACATTTTTTTGTCGAGTGAACCATTTTCGAGATATTGCTTGTTATTACCTTAAATTTTCCAATACTTTTTCTCAAATGGGAATTCGTTATTCATTTTTTTATGTCCTGGACATACAAAGAGAATGGAATGCGCCACATAGCAAACACCTCTTAAAATATTTGACTATTACTTAAAGTCTACTATATTCCCCTTGCAGCTACAAGAAAACTAGCAATACGATTAACATATCGATTAACATAATGTTCTACATTATGGAGAATAAGCGTTTATAAAAATAGTTTGCACAAGAGTAGAAAAAGTCACGCGAGTGTGACACATCAGATTTTTGATCTACAAATTGACTCAAAAGAGCCTTACTAAAATACCATTTGTTTAAAGTACTTGCATAATAAATAACACATGATGCATTACATTCTCATGACTTTCTCTGTCCATTATCGTTTATTTTATATAGATTCCACACGTTTTTCTATCTACTTCATTTTAACCGAAGTAAACGTTTACACGTTTTATTGTGGGTACAAGAGGGGAGGGGCAGGAAACAAAGCGATAGTCAAATGTTTAAAAGAGCATTGCTATTAGCTGGCCTTCAAATTCCACGTCGTTTCCTTCACATCGCGATAAACAACTGAATGTGACAGCACTTTAAAAGATGAAAAAGCATTGAACAATTCAGATCAATAACAGATGACATCTTGGAAATGACTGATGGACAAAAAAAGCTATTTGAAATAAATTGTGTGTTTAAACAGATGGACTTTTTTTCGTGTAATACGTTTTGGTCTCTCCCTCTCTATCTCCTATGGTTTACTTGTTATATAAAAGTCATTCAGAATAAAGCAGACTTCACAGACTATTCCCAGAAAGTTCAAGATATAGTTTGTTATGTAAATCCCATAAACATATAGTATTTTAATCAAAACCGTTATAAGAGTTACATTTCAGTTTGGGGTGAGGACAGCTTTTTCAAAATCTTCGTGTCCTATCTTTGGAAGATTAATTATGATTTATTCAGGGGGCCTAAAAATGTATCTTCAGTGAAATTTCGATATAGAATATTTGGGTGGAATACAATACTTCCTAAGTATGTGTAGAAGATGTAACAAGCATCAGAGCGTTCAGTTGTTTGAATACTTCTTGAATAACTCCTGTTAGAACGATAATCTTGTATTAGGAATGCTGGGTAGTAGGAATGGGCAGAAAATAACATAATGGTTACTGAAATAATGGAGACAGACAGCAAGTAGTTACCCATTAACGATTACAGCAATAACGATTGCAAAATAACTATAGTATAATTTAGTAAAATCCCTCGCCTATGGACTGCGCGAGTCAGCCCCACTCTACTTGTCTTTTGCCTTTAGCTACTGAGTTATCCAACAATGAGGTGTCCTAAAGAACAAGTGGGCTGATACGCGGGAAACAAGTGTCACGTCACTATTGTGAACACAGCAGTTTTATAATGTAGAAAAATTTAATCGGATCTTGTTTACATAGTGCTCAAAAACTAAAATCAGTTTCCAGGTCTATAAAAGGCTTGTTAAAGAACAAAGTTTCGAGATGATGATGATATGTGATTGGTCTCCCTGTAAAAAAATTAAAGCCGCTAGTTTTCTTTGTAAAACTACAACTGAAATAATTTGTATTACGAAAATAACTCAACGTGGAACTTTTTTCCTTGAAGAGATAGTTGGGGAGTGAAGGCTATGAAATACCCTAAAAAGTGTGAATTAAGTTTTGCAAAATATCCCTGATAATACCGCATGTATCTGAACCGCTATCGCTAGTTATATGCAAACATTTGTTTTCACACCCTCTGCACCCTGCTCTTTGTGTGGCCTGTCACAGCAATCTACAAACACATCATTTTTGTTGCAATGCTCTTTGAAGTAGATATTGTCTTTACTGTTTATTTATTTATTTCCACACTTGGGAAACCAATTTGAGAAAGGAATGCCCAACGTATGGGAACCAACTTGATGAAGTATTTGTTTTAATTTAACTGTCCCTCGTATGGGAGCCAATTTGAAGTAGTATTACTGTTGTAGTTTTTTCACCACGCTTTGGGCCTTAATTTGAATAAGATTGTTTGTTACGTAATATGCTGCTACGTATGAAAAGCTGATTTGAAGATGTATTTTTGTTGTTACGCTTCAAGTTTAAAAAAATATATTTACTTTATTATTAAACTGTTCAATAGACATTATTTATGTTTTTTTGCCTCGGCTGCTTCAGTATTACTTTAGAGACACGTTTCTCTTAAGTTTAAATTCACTTCTTTTTATTAATCCTAGACACAAATTAAATAGCACTACACTGATATCAAGAGCTGTGAGATTCTTTTATTTAATACTTGCACTTTGTTTAACGCATAAACATAATTGTCGTTTCACACGAATATGTAATATTTCTTTAGAGAACACATTTTCCATCCGGTTACTACCAAGGCCTGCAGGCAACTGAACATATTTCAACCGTCCAAACCCGTAAACTTCTGTATTTCAAGTCTCTGATTGGCTAATCCTAGTCCAATAGAATACCTGCATTTTACTAAAAATTTTTTTCTTGCTGTTGATTGGCTATTTTTCAACTGTGTAAAATTTACATTATCGTTGCTCTAATCATGAGTAGTAACATTTAAATTCTTAAACTCATTATTGCCTCAAGGTTACCTCATTGCTAGCAATTTTAAACTTATTATTCTCACAGCTCCTACATTATTAAATTACGTAATGCATTCACATAACATTATTAAACATGTTTACAATAATATAAGTATATGCAATGACTGTTACATACATTTTACAAATTATTACATACGTATTGCTTCAAGGCGGGCTGTTATTGAATTTACATATTATATAATTTAATTGAAATTATTCAAGTGTTAAAAATACTGCCTCAAGTAACTATAGTATAACTTAGTAAAATCCCTCGCCTATGGACTGCGCAAGTACTCAGGAGGGATTAATCAGCCCCACTCTACTTGTCTTTTACCTTTAGCTACTGAGTTATCCAATGAGGTGTCTTAAAGAACAAGTGGGCTGATACGCGGGAAACAAGTGCCACGCACTGTTGTAAACACAGCCATTTTATAGTGTAGAAACATTTAATAGGATCTTGTTTACATAGTGCTCAAAATTAAAATCAGTTTCCAGATCTGTAAGAGGCTTGTTAAAGAACACAGTTTCGAGATGATGTTAATGTGTGATTGGTCTCCCTGTAAAAAAATTAAAGCCGCTAGTTTTCTTTGTAAAACTAATACTGAAATAATTTGTATTACGAAAATAACTCAACGTGGAACTTTTTTCCTTGAAGAGATAGGTGGGGGAGTGAAGGCTATGAAATACCCTAAAAAGTATGTATTAAGTTTTGCAAAATATCCTGATAAAACCGCATGTATGTGAAACGCTATCGCTAGTTATATGCAAACATTTGTTTTCACACCAGCTGCACCTTGCTCTTTGCGTGGCCTGTCACAGCACTCTACAAACACAGTATATTTGTTGCAATGCTCTTGTGTCTTTAGTCCTGCCTCTACAATTGGATAGTTAACAGTGGTGTGATAAACGATTTTGTGAGAATAAAATAAAATACCAGCAAGACGAAATGATGGCTTGCGGTGTCCACCCAAGGCATTTAGAGGGGGAATACATGACCAGGTGAGTTACCCCTCCTAAGGGTTTTTTCGACGTTGCTGAACTATAGATGCCCAATAATGGTTATCGAGCCTAGACATCATTCACTGATGTACACTGTTATCGCTTATCAGGAACTAGTTACCTCAACTCGTTACGCAGTATTAATTTTCTCTGCAAGAGCTCGTGACTATCACTGTGGATCTATTACACCATCTGGCAAGAAAAATGCCTACTAATTATTCACTCTGCTACGTATAAATAACTGAGATTATCTGTATCTTTTGTGATGTTAGACAATAATGTGTTTGGGGGATAACGTTCCTCTTCTGTAGCAACGTCGCCTTTCAAAATGTCATTACCATGTTTTATCTACCGTCGTATGAGAATATTCAAGTTATTATATGCTTAACTTTAGTCATGTTTATGGTAGCAAAAATGGTGTATTTTCCTTTGCTCTGTCTGCATCACGTGATGTATATATTTAGGTTCCATGCAGTTCAGTTCACCTGTATAAACTGTGTATATATGTGCAGGAATGTATAAGCAAGTGTGAATGCATTTTGCAATTATAAATCAACGTAGTAATCAAAGTGTCGAACCGTTTGCCGAAAAAAACTACCACATCCACCGGGTAGAATTCTTGCGGCGCCACGCGGCGATGGAAAACCTCAGCAGAATCTACATAAGCGGTTTGTCGTTTTGTTCCTTGGTTAGCGAACCCTTCAGTTCCCCGCGACGTGTTCGTTATCCCTCAGGCCATTGTTCCTCGATAAACAAGGGTGCAAACAATGGGGCAATGCCCGTCATTCACATCCCTTCTTCAAAATAATTATTTTTACATGAGCGTCATCATGAAGATATGCAATAACTTCACACCTCATGGGGAGCTGAACCAGGTTCTCTGTCATTCTGCTCATTCAGAGAACGTTTGTCCACCTTTAAACTACCAATAGAATTCACTGAAAGGAAGTCTTCATAACCGTGTGTCCAATTCCAAGCATTTCGCAAAAATAATCTGTAATAAATATTTGGCAACATGGCAGCTGTCATATGAACGAAGTAAACGACACCGCTCTCCCTCGGAGGCAGGGGTAGCGTGTATCAATTTGTGTTTACGTTTTAAATGCATCTACACTGATATCAGGAATGACTAAACGCATTTGAACGCAAACGTGCGCTGTAAAGCAAAATCATACTTGCCAACTTCATGAAATTGAAACCCGAAAAACCTCCTTGTCCAGCAAAGCTTAATGTTGTGTAACATGCTTAGTGCAGAAAATGTACAAAAATTACAGGTTAAGTAAATGGGAATTCTGTTTTATAAGAATCCTTGAATACCTGGTAGTACTGCTTCTTTCTGTCACTTATGCTGATACTCTTCCTGGTACCATAATAAACACGTATTAAAACCACTTCCTAGGACATACGCAGACTTCTAGTCAATATTTTACGCTTCATAATATCAACTATACACAGAAATGTCACAAAAATGGGAAACATATATTCCGCAACTATAGAATACGAATAAGATAAACACTTTACGTGAGGGAGCTGGCTTAACAATTCACGTCGTCCATTACTGAAAGTTCACGTCCATTTACTAGGGGTCAGTAGAGGTGCGATCAAATATTAAATCCACACGCTATGCATTTTGTTGCAGCACATGAAGGGAGACCAAGATTGCGATGAAGATACACACACAGATAAGATCCGCTTTGTCATAGCACTGTATATCATTCAGTTTGTAATCGTAAGTTGCAATATAATGCAATAGAATTTAATGTTTTATCATTTCTGTGGTGAAAATCTACAACACTTTGAATCTGTCCATCAAGCTTTTGCAGATAGAGTGTATCTTCATTGGTGTCATATATTTGGGGGGCGTGTTCCTGACATCAAAACAGTAAAAAAGGTTCATATGTACATGGGTCTGAAAATCAATCGATTCGTTTAACATTCCAAGCATCTATTATAAGGTAAGGATTTTAGTCCGCTTCTGCTGGCGTAATTTCCCCGGCGACTGCCAGCTGTCTCGCGCAGTAGAGAGAGGACGCGAGCAGGTTCGAATATAATTTAACTACCCTATATCTTTCATACACAGTACTTTAATCAAAACCGTTAATCATATTTTGGAAAATAAGAAATTTCGCAAAGCGTATCATGTAAAGGATACTTTGGGGTGGGGATTTTCTTCAAAATCTTCGTCTTGCATGTTTGGAAGGTAAAGTTGGGTATTTATACGACTTTTCGTTTTTTATTTATGTTGTTTAAACACCCACGATCATTTATCTAAACATTTTTTTGGGTTCAGTAGGCCTCGAAACATATTTTCGCTGAAATCTGGACATCAAATTTTTGGGTAAAGTACAAAAATTCCCATACTTACTATCCGTGGAAGGAGAGAAAGTAAAAAATGCGTCCTCTGCCTGATTATGTTAGTTGTAAAGGCACTTAATAAGACGAAGCATGACCTCAGCAGTTCTAAGAGTTTGTTTCCCTTGGCAAGAACGCGCGTGTTCTTGTAGACTGTCCTTAGGCTGGAATATTACTCGCGGTCCTCGCAAGTAAACACGACAGACAGCAGGGGATATGACGTACACCCTCCTCTCTGTCTGACTCGGCAGGTTTTGTTCACTTTGTAATTAAATGCAGTTTAGGTGGGGAGCTGACTGAGAGGATTTGTCAAGACCATTCTTTCAGTTAAGCCACACAGAACAATGAGCATGCTTGTATGGCGAGCTGATACACCATACTTCTTGTCGTCTTCTCTTCGTCCCTATACACATTAATACTATTACAGTCACTTTAATCCGCCTACCACAGTTTTTACTCTCTACAGTAAGTAGACGAAGCACTGCATTTCACCCAAAAATTCAATATAGAGATTCCATCGGAAATACATGTTTTGAAGCCCTCTGAATAAACAAAAACATTTTTAGAAAAACCTCCTTCCGTATGTGTATATGAAAAGCATAACCCAAAAACGCAAAGTCCCACAAATATGAAACTTACTATTTAAGTTCAGTATCTTCCAAGAACAGACACAAATATTGTCAAAAAACTACAAACTACCCTTTACATGGAAAATATTTAGTTATTTTTGAGTTACCCAGAAAATGATTCTACAATTTTTTATTAAAATACCGTGTACTTAGGATTTTCCATGAAAATGAAATGTACGTCTTCAATTTCCTGGGAATAGCCTGTGAAGTCTCTTCATTCTAAAATGATGTATAATTTGCAAACCTACTACATAAAATGTAGATATAGTTAAAACACGCAACTTGTCAAATAACCTGTTATCCCTTTCATCACTGCTATCCATTTCCTACTTCTTCAACACCATACCAGGCACTGGGCTGATCACCCATCCTAGATATGCTATGATCCAGAGTTTACTTGCTCTCGACAGGCTACTGACACAAGACATTGGGCTGATCACACACCCTAGATATGCTATGATCCAGAGTTTACTTGCTCTCGACAGGCTACTGACACAAGACATTGGGCTGATCACCCATCCTAGATATGCTATGATCCAGAGTTTACTTGCTCTCGACAGGCTACTGACACAAGACATTGAGCTGATCACACACCCTGGATATGCTATGATCCAGAGTTTACTTGCTCTCGACAGGCTACTGACACAAGACATTGGGCTGATCACACACCCTGGATATGCTATGATCCAGAGTTTCCTTGCTCTCGACAGGATACTGACCCAAGGCATTGAACTGATCACTCATCCTGGATATGCTATGATCCAGAGTTTGCTTGCTCCTCGACAGGCTACTGACACAAGAAATTGGACTGATCACTCATCCTGGATATGCTATGATCAACAGTTTGCTTGCTCCTCGACAGGCTACTGACACAAGACATTGGACTGATCACCCATCCTGGATATGCTATGATCCAGAGTTTGCTTGCTCTCTACAGGCTACTGGCACAAGACATTGGGCTGATCACACACCCTGGATGTGCTATGATCCAGAGTTTGCTTGCTCCTCGACAGGTTACTGACACAAGGCATTGGGCTGATCACCCATTCTGGATATGCTATGATCCAGAGTTGGCTTGCTCCTCGACAGACTACTGACACAAGACATTGGACTGATCACCCATCCTGGATGTGCTATGATCCAGAGTTTGCTTGCTCCTCGACAGGATACTGACACAAGACATTGGGCTGATCACACATCCTGGATATGCTATGATCCACAGTTTGCTTGCTCTTCGACAGGATACTGACACAAGACATTGGGCTGATCACTTATCCTTGACATGCTATGATCCACAGTTTGCTTGCTCTTCGACAGGCTATTGAACCAAGGCATTGGGCTGATCACTCATCCTGGATGTGCTATGATCCAGAGTTTGCTTGCTATTCGACAGGTTACTGACACAAGACATTGGGCTGATCACCCATTTTGGATATGCTATGATCCAGAGTTTGATTGCTCCTCGACAGACTACTGACACAACACATTGGACTGATCACCCATCCTGGATATGCTATGATCCAGAGTTTGCTTGCTCCTCGACAGGCTACTGACACAAGACATTGGGCTGATCACTATCCTTGACATGCTATGATCCACAGTTTGCTTGCTCTTCGACAGGCTATTGAACCAAGGCATTTGGCTGATCACACATCCTGCATATGCTATGATCCAGACTTTGCTTACTCCTCAACAGGATCGTCCTCCGTGGTGTAGTAGATACCATGCTAGCCTCTAGTTCCCGAGGTCGTGGGTTCAAACCCGGCGGAGGGCGATGGATTTTTTTCGGCGTAAAAATCCTTAGCATGGCTTCCTTCGGAAGGGAAGTACAGCTAGTGGTCCCGCGTCGTAAATTTACGGCACGTATAAGAACCTCAAGCCTGATAAAGAGGCCTCTGAGCAAAATTACCGTACGGAGTCATTGGTGCCTTATTCACCGATAAGTATCGAACTTAATCGAAAGTTTTAAACTAATAACTGATAGCTTTTTTCTGCTATGTTCATGCTTTTATTCCTAAGATCCCACCTTCAATTCCAATAATGATCTAGGAAGCGTATTGTCATGAATTTTTGTTGACTATTAGGAGTTGGTAAAAATGGTAAGAATCTGGTGTGTTACATTCACATGAATTTCTCGACCCTCTATCGTTTATTAGTAGGTATGATACTGTTCTTATGAAAGGTTATATTTCTAATTAATTTTAATCGAGATAAAATTGTACAGAAATATGGAGCAACAGTACACATTTTGTTGTGGATACAAAGGTAATTACGATAGTCAAATGCTTATAGGTTTTCTCAAATGGGAACTCGTTATTCGTTTTTTTTTGTCCTGGTAATACAAAGAGAATGGAATGCTCCACATAGCAACCAGCTCTTAAAACATTTGACTATCGCTTAAAGCCTGTAAACGTTTATCTCGATTAACATGAAGCATATGGAGAATAAGCGTTAGTAAAAATAGTTGGTACAAGAGTAGAGAAAGTCATGTGAGTGTAACACATAAGAGGGGACGTGAAAACATGTATTTCCGGCTATATCTCGGTTTCAAATTTTGTAGTGAAATGAAATACTTCCCCTAGTTACAATACGTAGTAGAGAAAGTAAAAGTGGCATCGTTCTTGCATTGCAGTTATCTTGCCGAATTCCCCTCTTAGATAATTTAATTGAGATTTAAAAGTCACAAGCGTGCGTTAACCGCAATTAAACTTCCCAAATACTAACAGCACTCGTAATACCGAAGAAAATACGTCGCTATGACGTTACGTTTATATCTGAAACGTGATATTTCACTCTCTAATCCACTCAAAAGCAAAGAAGGAAACGTGTCCTAGGTTGGTAAGAGCACAAAGGGAAGAAGAACGGAAATGTTGAATTAACACAGAACAGCGGATCCTCGACAAACGTCTTTTGGCGTTGATGAGAAGTGTGCGTGTGTATATATATATATATATATATTCTGATGGAGCCGCTGTTTTAACATTCCCTCAGTCCCGCTTTTACTCTACTCTCAAAAATGTACATATTAAATCAGAGAGGCATATTTAAATTATGTGTGTGCACGTTCCCTAGTTTGGCCGGCTATATCATAGGCCAGACTTTTCTCCAATGCGAGGTTTTATGCATCTTTTGGCTACTAACCCTTGTTGAAATTTCCTATAATAATAATAATAATAATAATAATAATAATAATAATATCTCTGACTCTTAGGGTTTACAAGTTACACGAAACAATCCCGAATTCACAGGCTATTCGCAGAAACTTTAGATAAACAGAGTCATGCAAATATATGTTATTGTAATCAAAATCGTTTGAGCCATTCTTAGAAAGCAAAAGATAACGAAAAAGTTTGGCTGAAGAGGGTATTTTGGGCTGCCATTCGGGAGTTTCAATATGTACAAGGTAGTTAAAATTATATTCGAATCCACTCACGGCCTCTCTCAACTACGCGAGACAGCCGGCAGTCGCCGGTGAGATTACGACGGCAAAGGCGGACTGCTGCTGAACTTCGGAGAGTGAGCGAGAATATTTACACGAGATATACTGACTGAGAACAGAAGGTCAACATTTCCAGCACCTATTATAAAGTAAGGATTTTAGGCCGCCTCTGCCGTCTGTCTCGCGTAGTAGAGAGAGGTCGCGAGTGGGTTCGAATATAATTTAACTACCCTATAGAAAGGTAGAGACCATGTGGTGCATTCTCGTCCGGCCGCCCTCTCTCTCCTCTTACCTCACTCATCAGGGGCTTAAGCAGAAAAGATCTTGTAGATCAAGGTGTTAAGTTCCCCTCCATACCAAGTCCTACTCCTACACATCACAGCTCCTGGAACTCTGGCAAGTGTGAGAAGAAGCGAGAGGCGATCTTGCGTATAAACTGGTGAATAGGAAGGAGACCCAGTTCTTGATGTAGCTGCTGGTTGCTGACAAACCAAGCAGCATTAGGAATCTTTTTGGAGCACTTGGAGGTGAGTGTTTCTAGCAGTGTCCCAGACCTGGGAAGCGTATGTAAGCATGGGTCGAACAAGAGATTGTGAAGTAAAAGAGAGCATTTAAGACCAAGAGGTGTGTGTTTATTAAAACAGTGGATAGAGTTTAGAAAGTCTTCCGGATGCTAATGAAATGAGGCGATCGATATGGGCACGCCAAATGAGTTTGGTGTCCAGCATAACTCCAAGAGACTTGCTAAGAAATAGACTATGCTGCTCTTAAAATTCCATACTGTTTCCATGATATCGCGAGAAACAATAAAATAAAAATCTGCAATACTCTGCCGCGGGACCTAGTTTTCTAAACCGGGACATACATTCCAAATCTCAAATATCAAGAAAATACATATACATAAATAATTGTTCACATATATAAGATAAGTAATAAAATAATAAAAAAACACCTACAAAAAGTCAGCTCCAATTTCACTATCTACTACAACCAACATTTTAACATAAATGCTGGCATTTGTTATAAGTAGTAGCCAGATTATACTCTCTAACTACATTCTGAATTACAAAAACAAATTCTCTAACAAATAAATTACAGAATACAATTTAAACAATAAAATTTCCCAAAATAACCACTTGTCAGTAAACTACGTACTGGCATTTAGTACCTTTTATTTATTTATGAATTATTTTAGGTTTAACAAAGTAGTAAAATTGTCAAAATCGTAGTTTTGTTTATTATGTACATATTATTTATATTTTGTGCAGAAAAATTATGTCTTTCTTCTACATCGTCGTTTATATTATCCCACTCTCCCTCTTCTACTCTTACTTTAAAGCCTTTACATAATTCATCGCGTCCTCTTCTTAATCTTATCCTTCTTTCCCCGCATTCTTATCTTCCGTTATAGTCCAATAATACTTCCATTTCATTATTATGTATCATTTTCTTCTCCTTCTTCCTTCTCTTGAATTTGGTTTGCGTTATTGTTTAGACTACTTATTCCTCCTGTTATTCTTGTTGATCTTCTATTATCTCTATTTTTTCTACATTTCTTGGTTCTTCAACTGTTCTAATTTTTTCTTACCGAGCTAAGTTGCTTATTTTATGCACCAACTTATCTAGGATAGTCGCGAGAAAGAACTGAAAATCGACAGAAATTTTAAAGAATATTTAGCTATTCAACAATTTTAATCATTAATAACGGGCATCTTGGAAATGGTTAATGCCACAAAAAAGTGATCTGAAATAAATTATGTGGAAAGAGATCTGCGTTTTCGTCTATTGCTTAACGTTTACCAGTTATACAAGATTATACAAAATTCCTTCCGAATGAAGAGGACTTCAAAAGCTATTCCCAGAAAATTCAAGGTATACATTTTATTTGTCATATAAACATTTTTAACATATGGTATTTTAATCAAAATCGTTAAGACAGAAAATCAAACATTTCGAAAAATGTTCTATGTAAAGAATGATTGCGTGGGGGATTTTCTTGGAAATCGGGTCGCAGTCTTGGAAGGTACTGAACTTAAATCCAAGTCTGGTATTTATCGAACTTTTCCTTTTTGAATTATGTTGTTTACAGATACACACTTGCGGGCGGACCATTTTCAAAATTTTTTTAGGGTCCTCAAAACATATATTTCTGGTGAAATCTAGGTATTAAGTTTTTCGGTGGAATGCAATACCTTCTCTTATTAATGTATATGGTAGAGACAGTAAAAAGTAAATTTAAAGCATTTCTAACGTTGGTATTGATCCAACTTTTAGTTTCTGATGTAGACTTTTAGGGTGAAATAAGACACTTTCTCTAAAGAAAGTAAACACTAGATAGTGCGGACGAACAGGACAAGGGCGGTATTACTATTTCAGGCAGTATTTTAATACTTAAATAATTTCAGTCTAATTATATAATACATAAATTCAATAACAGCCCGCCTTAAAGCAATATGTGTATGTAACAATATATAAAAATGTATGTAACAGTCATTGTATATGTTTGTATTATTGTATCCATGTGTAATAATGTTATGTGAATATATTACGTAATTTAATAATGTAGGAGCTGTGAGAATAATAAGTTAAGCGTTGCTAATAATGAGGTAACAATGAGGTAACCTTGAGACAATAATGAATTTGAAAGTTTAAATGCTACTAGTCATTATTGGAGCAACAATAATGTAAATTTTGAGAGTTTAAAAATAGCCAATCAACAACCAGAGAAAGCTTTAGCTAAATGAAAGTATTCTATTGGAGTAGGATTAGCCAATCAGAAACCGAAAAGGAGAAACATTTACAAACTCAGAAGTCAGTTGCCTGTAAACAGTGTTCCTAACCGGACGCGAAACACGTCCTCGAGAAGTATAATACGTATTCGTGTGAGACGAAAAATAAGTTTACGTGTTAAAAAGTGCAATTAATTTAATAATAAAAAAATCTCACAGCTCTATCAGTGAAGTGTTATATAAATCGTGGCAAGCATTACTAAAATGAGTGAAGTAAAATTATAATCTGTGTAAGCCTACATTCTTGTCGCACCACAACCCTGCCAAGATATTCATGTCTCTAACAATAATACTGACGCAGCCGAGGCAAACATAAATATATAATATTTAAAGAAACAGTCAAATTACAAAGTTAATATTTTTTAAAAAAAACCTGGGGCGAAGGCTACTGGTAACTGTTTACCATACGTGCGGTTGCAACTACTTCAAGTTCGGCTCCCCAACAGTTGAACTATAATACAACTTCATCAAATTTGGCTCCCAAAACGTGGGGCAAATAACAACGTAAAAATAACAATACAATAAAAAAATCTTATGTGTTACACTCACATGACTTTCTCTACTCTTGTACAATCTAATTTTACAAACGCCTATTCTCCATATGCTTCATGTTAATCGAGATATCGAGACGTCAATCTTATTGGTAATTTTCTTGTAGATGCAAGGGAAATATGGTAGGTTATAAACGATAGTCAAATATTTTAACGCTGGTTGCTATGTGGCGCATTCCATTCTCTTTGCATGTCCAGGACAAAAAAAAATGAATAACGAATTTGAGAAAAAGTATAAGTATTGGAAAATTTAAGGAAATAACAAGCAATATCTCGAAAACGGTTCACTCAACAAAAGAAATGTATATGACATAAGTTGTGTATTTTAACGCGATCTACATTTTATGTGTAGTAAAATTCTGTCTATCTCTTACGGTTTACCAGTTATGCAAAAGTCGTTCACAATGAAGAATACTTTTGGAGACATTCCCAGAAAATTCGAGATATACATTTCAATTCTCATGACATTATCTTAAACATATGATATTTTCATCAAAATCGTTAGAGCCATTTTTGAGAAAATTAAAATTTTCGAAAAATGTTCCATGTAAAGGGTACTCTGGGGTGGAGGGATTTTCTTGAAAACCTTCGTGTCGCATCTCTGGAAGATACTGAACCTAAATACCAAGTTTGGTGTTTATCCGACTGTTCGTTTTTGAGTTATGCTGTTCACAGACACACAGACACACACACACACAGACACACACACACACACGGACATGTTTCCAAAAATGCTTTTTTTGGATTCAGGAGGTCTCAAAACATGTATTTCCGGTGAAATCTCGGTATCGAATTTTTGGGTGGAATGCAATACTTCCCCTACTTACTATACGTAGTAGAGAATCACCAGTGCTGCTGGAACGGTATCAGAACTGTGTAAACGTTGTTATATCAGTGAACAAAACTTGCAACACCTCGCACATCAATCTAAAGCAGGCCTGTAATAAAAGTCTGCCCTGACAGACAGTCCGTCAGCGGGGTGCTGCTATCTCGAGCTGCCTCCTTTAGCTGCAGTAAACGTGAAACGGTCTGGAGCGCGAGTAATGAAAATTCCGGGGGAGCCAAGAAATGTTGGTAATTGAGTGTGCATGGCAATGAGAGTTAAATCCTTGTGTTTCGGAATGTGTGGCAGCCGTTGCGATATTCAGGTAGTGTTAACTCATTACACTGCTTGCGTCGTATACTGCACTTGTGAAAGTCAAATTACTACTATTCTTTACTGAAAGTTACCTTACTGGGCAGTCTAGGGACGCAATATGTAAGGGGTTGAACATAAGGGTAGAGGTGCTTTTTCAAATTCATGAGCAGTCACTCTTACACATATGATAGCATCAGTGAGGTATTTTTTACTTTCTCTACTACGTATAGTAAGTAGGGGAAGTATTGCATTCCACCCAAAAATTCGATACCGAGATTTCACCGGAAATATATGTTTTGAGACTCCCTGAATCCAAAAACAGCACTTTATAAAATGATCCGGTGTGTGTCTGTGAACAGCATAACTCAAAAACCAAAACTCGGATAAATACTAATTTAGGTTCAGTATCTTTCAAAGATGCGACACAAAGATCTTCAAGAAAATCTCTCCATCACAGATTACCCTTTATATGGAATATTTTTAGAAAATAGAACCATTTTTTAGACATACAAAATTTACAAAAATGTTCCACGTAAAGGGTAGTTTGGGGTTAAGGATTTTCTTGAAAATCTTTGTATCGCATCTTTGTAAGATACTGAACCTAAATACCAAGTTTGGTGTTCATCCGACTGTTCGTTTTTGAATTATGCTGTTCACAGACACACACACGGACAATTTTCTAAACATGTTTTATTTGGGTTTAGAGGTCTCAAACATGTAAATCTCAATATCAAATTTTTAGTGGAATGCAAAACCTTAGATAAAATAATAAACGTGAGTAGAGCAAGTTATGTGAATGGAACAAATTAGACTTTTTAATGTGCCCCTCTTAGGTATATTAAATTCCCTATTATTTTTATGTCAACTGAATACCAATCCTGGTTAATTTTGTACAGAGTACAGAGCATTCGAAACTTCCTATTTTCCTATAGTATTTTCTCAAAATCTATAGCTATTAATTTGTATTTTCAATTTATTCTTAAAATAGAGGGGACCGGCACCGATCTAGGTAGGATAAGGTACCTATGCAACACAAGGGGTCACCCCCGGGAGGGAGAAGGTGAGAGGAAACACCGGACGCCCGGAACGAGGAGTGACGGCACAGCAATGACAGGGTCCCTATAGTTTCAAAATTGAGACGCTCCGACGGTCTGACAGGCAGATGGGGGATCCCCGCCCCATACAGAGGGTCCAACACTCCTTTCTGAAGGGACGGTTCTTATACCCCGACAACCAGCCGAAGGCTGAGTATCGGAGAAGGTTCCACAGAAAGTATTCTTTTTCCCTGCCACGTCGCACGTAACACCATTGCCGACACTTCCAACCCCGAAACAGACCTAATAAGTGAAGGATGAATGAAATGCTGAAGGGAACTAAATGGAGAAACAGGAAATTCAAGGGCATTCACCTGATGACCCGGAAAACCCCCGAAAAACCCCTGGGTCAGAGTGGGTGGTCGTCGGGAATCGAACCCAGATCTCCCAAATGTGACTCGCACGCCTTACCTCGCTCAGTATCTTCAATTAATGTTTACATGTTTCCATTTTATGAGCAATACGAAATATATTTGAGATAACTAATTCTATGACTTATGCCACTCTCAATCCGAGAGTAAAAATTGACTGTTGGGTGTGTTTTATTATCCCCCTCGGCGAATTCAGAAATAACAGCGAAGGTTTGCTGTAAACTTCTTTTTTCCAGGCAATATGTTTTGCTATATTTTAATGATGTTTATGCAATAAATGTCAGCGACATTCATCTCCCTTTTGGCGTTTCATGAAACAGGCAAAAAATAGCACAACCAGAACATTACAGCATATGTTGCACTAGGGCAACCTGGAATATCCAAGTTCATTTAGTGTTATTGTTCATGCCTATTTTGTCCCTATGTATTATAGATGTAATTTAATCAACTTTATAAAAAATGTTTTGTTAACGTACAGAATGGGTTATCCCATTATATAGTAATACAATTTTTGCGTGTATGTATGTTAACTTTTCACAAGAAAGCTGAATATACTGTCATTTTATTTGATATTGAATTTGGCTCACTAATGACTGTGAAGTTACAAAAAAGCCAGGTTTTTCTTGAATGACGCGACTGGTAGCTAGCCGCTCCCACGCCACTGCTATACGAATCCGTGCATACGACAGCGGTGGATCAAGCCGCCGTTTCTCCAATACAATACTATAACGTTTAAGGAGAGATTATAAGCCCTATTCCGACAATGCTAAATCTTCTAAATTCATGACTCATTACTCCAGAAACTGTTAAACAGTATATCACATTCAAATTTGTTTCAAGATGTAGATGCTTGTCTTCTAAGTTCTACACTTACCTATTTTTTGTACAATAAATATACTTATTAAGGAAGAGAGTGTTATTTTCTTAACTATGCTATCATTTGATTACATTTTATCATATATTTTTAAAACAAAACCCTATGTGATACATTCACATAACTTTCTCTACCCTTATCTTTATTAGTGGGTATAGAAACTATTCTTACAAAGCTTATTTTTCTATCTACTTCATTTTAATTCAAATAAATCTTTATGGAAACAGCTACATTACACATTTCGTTATAGATACAAAGAGAAAGCGATAGGCAAATGTTTATGAACTGGACGCTATATGCTGGCTTCAAAATTTCATACTGTTTTCATGCAATCACGAGAAACAACTGAATGCTGGCAGAAGTTTAAGAGAATGGCAAAAGTATTGAACATTTCGAACAATTACTAACGGATATCTCAGAAATGGCTTTTGCCACAAAAAAAACTTAATTGAAATAAATTGAATGTTTTAAAGAGATCTACATTTTTTGTGCAATACGTTTTTGTCTATCGCTTAACACTTACCAGTTATCCAAGATTATACAAAATTCCTCCCGAATGAAGAGGACTTCATAAACTATTCCCAGAAAATTCAAGACACACTTTTATATGCCATGTAAATATCTGTAATATACCGCATTTTAATAAAAATTGTTAGAGCCAGAAAATCAAAATTTTCGAAAAATGTTCCATATAAAGGGTAGTTTGGGGTGGGAAGATATTCTTGTTGTTGTTTAATCTATTTATTTTACGACGCTTTAACTACATAGTCATATCACGATGGATCTGTTAGTAGATAACTCGTGGATCAGTGTGTGGCCTTCTAGGTCTCATCCGTGTAACCATACCATCATGCTTTGTCACGTGTCCACAGAGACCTCAGTGCATAGCAACTGTATCTTCTGCTTCGTGCCGTGCAAATGGCATTAGGGTGCCGACCAATCTACCTGTTTTCATTGTCTGTGGATAGATGGTGAAACGTGTTTTTCTAACCCAAGAGGAAGTGGATTGAATATAGAAATAATGGCAGATTTCTACTTGAGAATATATTACATAATTAATTAATAATCCGACTTTCTTTCATTTAATAAACTTGCACTTCAATAACATACACAATTAACTTTTTAAAAACCCTTATTCTTTCACAATTCTTTACATTTTATTACGGCTTCAATACATTAAATTAAATTACAGCAATTAAGTACTTGCTTCCTGCTCTCACATTTACCGATATATTTGAAATCTAACCCCAATAAGTCTATAGTTCGGACGATCAACCTTTCCCCGGTGAATAGTTACTAAAGAGAATTTTGAATAGGTTAAGCCAAAAATGAATTTAGAAATACCGTCCGGAATGCCTTCTGTCTAAACGTTGTCCTGCTGTTTTCCTTGTGACCTCTCTCGCCGTCGAAGAAAGACTGATCAGCCTTGTGGACAGCACATTGAGGAGAGCTGCAACTGATCCGGCGACTGCTCAGTCGACGATCACCATCGCCTTACGTACTACACGATTCAAATCAACTGCGCGCTTTCTTCTTGTTGTTGTCGTCTCCTTGACAAACCACTACCATAGTCGTTCCACTTCTGTTCCCGTATGTCAACCTTCCTTTAGTGGAGCCCGTAGTCTCTAGAGTAGATTTGGCACAATGGCACAGCATTCGCTATTACCACCTATTTTTCATTTTACTATTGTTTTAGACTTAAGGTGAACTTTGGGTCGTGGTATTAAATATCCAATCCGGTATTTACCTTGAAGGCTAAGGGAAACCACGTAAAAACCTCAGTCAGATTGGTTGGCACACGGGATTTGAACCCGGGACCTCCCGAATGCGGGCCAAAGACTTTACCACCTGAGCCATCCCGCTTGGTGAGATAAAATTCTTAAACATTTGACTGTCACTTTCTCTTTGTATTTATGACGAAATGCATAATGTAGCTATTTCTGCAAAAGTTTAATAGATAGGAAAATAAGCTTTAATAAGAATTGTTTGTATAGCGACTAATAAACGATGGCGGGTAGGGAAAGTCACGTGAATGTATCTCAGATATTTTTTCTGTGGAGTAAAATTCCAGTACAAAATAGAAGATGCCTTTCCACTTTAAAAATGTACTTAGAATATAAGTATTGTGCGTATTATGCAGGGTGTGTTAAAACTACACCGAATAATTTAAGGTGTGATTCAGGGATTGTATTTGAGTCCTTTCTTTTAGGGAACACTCGCCCGTGAGCCCCTTGTTACTGAGCTAGACGGCATAAACATTTTTCAACCGCAGCGTCGCGTTAGATGAAATGAAAAGATGTGCTTATGGACCCGATCAGGAACATTCCTTTGTAGAGTCACTGTTTTTACATTTCTTTGGACTCACAAACGATGTACTGGTTTTTGGAAAGTTCCTGTTTCTTGCAGTCTTTGATGTACGGCAGTAAAGGTGCTGTGATGAGGCAAAAATCTCCTTGTGTAAAGCTCAGCATAATCAGGTATCCTTTTAGTTTTCCCCAACCAGCAAAATAAACGTATTGCATGTATGCTAGTTCTGCCTACGTAAAGTGGAACATTTATATAATAGGCTGTAAAACTGAAGGTCTTCCAGTAAACGGAGCAGTTCAGCTGAGATTGATAACCTACACCTCTTGTGAGAACTGCAAAGTCACAAAGTCCTGTGTAATATGCGACGGAAACATAACAAAACGCAGGTTTTAGGTTAATGGTAATATAAACAGTGTTAAAACCAGAACACAAGCGATATTCCAAAACGCAAAGAAAGAAAAACATAAGTGATATTCCACTGCCGTGGGGGAACGGATATGTTTTACAGAATTTCATCTAACAAGACGCGGCGTTTGAAAAACGTTAATGCCCTCTAGCTCGATAACAAGAAGCTTACGGGTGTACATTCCCTTTAACAAAATACTAAAATACAACCCCTGAATCATGCCTAAAATTATTCGTTGATATTCTGATTCATCCTGTATATAAAGGTGGCCCAAACAAGGCGTCCTTTCCCGCATACATAGGTGCAAAAGAGGTTGTCACTCACTGATGTTCAAAGAGGCAGTGTAGGTACGAAGCGAAAGGTCACTAAGGTAGTGCTTGCGTCTGTATGCGTTTACGTGGTAGTTTCGTGCTGATAAGCGTCGCGTGGTAGCCTGCTTGCAGTTCGAGCCAGGTCATTTAGGCAAAAAGGTAACCTTCACCATAAAGAACAGCAGATATGGTTACGATCTGTGCGAAAACGCACCAAAATGCAGCTGAGGCTAGAAGTCTGTTTTCTGAACATTTTCAGATGTAGCACCTGAGTTCTGGTTTTCTTTGGGGGGGCGTACAGAGATGATATTAAGAAATGATGGATCATTCCAGGTAGAACCTGGGCCTGAGAGGTCTTTATACCAATTCGTCCACCAAGGTGGGCATGTTTTTGTACATGCTTATTTTGAATAACACACTAATAGAAAATAATTTAATTCTAAGGTAGCTTTAAGCGTACCTGAATATAATAAAAATAGATTTTTGTTTATCTTGTTAACTTTGCGGCACCAATTGATGCCATATAGCTGTACTGAGTGTAGATTACCTGTCAAAGAATAGGTAAATGACTTAACACGTGTCCTCAGGTTTGCGTCAAGAGGCAATCCTCAATTCTTGTTAAAGATCGAATTGTTTATTAAATAACCGATAACACCCCCCCTCCCCACACACACATACTACTCTCACATTCAAACACCAGACTCTGGGTATACCGTGAAATGTATTTGTTTAAACACAACTTTCTAGAGCCCAGCCGGGAATTGAACCCGGAACATCTAATATACCAGGCAGTTTCTCTACCGAATGAGATATGGGACCAGTAATATCAGTTAAAGTGTCCGTTTTCAAGCATTGGGCTTACATTTAGCGGTCTTCCTTCTGTCGATATGGAGTCCCCTTTACAGTTCTGCTTAGGCAAACCTTTTGACATCCGCGCTATCCGGTATAAACTAACTTCAACTAAGGACGGCTTGTGTGGGCCGCTTGGTATAATTAAAGAGGAAATTCCGATTAATAAGACTGCACGAAATATTAAACATTTCATTTTTTGGTAATTTTCGCCATTTAGTTTCCCTTAACGGGGAACAGAATATTTCTCTACCTACAATAGACAGGCACATCTGATTTACGTAATAAAAAGAAAGGCTACTGCCTTTCCGTTCTTCAATATTGTTTGTTTAAGAGTTAAATTATTCGGCTGCCAATGCGTATCGATATGTTATTAATTTCTATATTTCTATGCAAGTTTAATCCCAATATGAAATGCAAATTGGGGTCGATGGGGTTAATATAATATTCAATAAATAAGTAATCAAAGAGCTGGGGAGATGATTGTAACAGAGTTTCATTTGGACCGGATATTTAGGCTTTATAGCAGCAAAACATCGGCTATTGGTGACAGATAAAAACCTACATACACTTCTCCAAACAAAGAGCGCCTGCAGTTAATAAAACTCGTCCATAACCAGCAATAAGTGTGGCCTGCCAATGCAGTCAAATATTACCTCTACCCTTAAGTATCTCAGGTAGAGGAAATGAACACTCAAATATTCGATAAAGAGACTTCACTAGAGATACATGTCTTTAGGCACCCTGAATCTATAAATGCATTTTTATAAAAGGGTCGTGTATATGAACAGAATAAACTAAAACTTTTGATGCGTTATACTCACATGACTTCCTCTGCCATCTTTCTTTATAAATGGGTATACAAATTATTCTTAGGAAAGCTTATTTTTCTATCTACTTCATTTTAACCGAGACAAACCTTTCGGGAAACAGCTGCATTATACATCTCGTTATATAAAGGGAATAACGATAGTCAAATGTTTAAGAATTGGACGCTGAGACAGTATTTTAATACCTGAATAATTTCAATTGTATTATAAACTAAGTAAATTCAATAACAGTCATTGCATATGCTTATTTTTATTATAAAAATGTTTTATAATGTTATGTGAAAACATTATATACTTTAATAATGCAAAAGCTGTGAGAATAATAAGTTTTAAGTTGCTAACAATGAGGTAATAATGAGGTAACCTTGTGGCAATAATGAGTTTAAAAGTTTGGAAGTTACTAGTCATGATTAGAGCAACGATAATGTAATTTCTGTAACAGTTTTAAATTAGCCAATCAACAGCAAAGAAAAGTTTTAAATAAAATGGAGATATTCTATTGGACTAGAATTAGCCAATCAGAGGTCTTGAAATACCGAAGCTTACGGGTTTCGACCGTTGAAAGTTGCTGGCAAACCTTGGTAGTGAACAGATGGAAGATGTGTTCTCTACAGAAATATTACGTGTGAATCGTAAAATATGTATACGCGCTAAGTGAAAGTATTGAAGATTCTCACAGTTCTTAAAAAGTGTAGTGCTTTATAAAAATGCGCAAGGATTAATAAAAGAAGTGAATTTAAAAAACTTAAATTCTGTGTATGTCTACAATTATTGTCATACGCACCTTGATTAAGATACATGACTCTACAAACATTACTGACGCAGCCGAGGCAAATTCAAACATAAATAATATATAGAAGCAGTGTTAATAACAAAGTTAAATATTATAGTGTAAAACTTGAAATGTAATAACAAAAACACATCGTAAAATCAGCTTCTCATACGTAGCAGCATATTGCGTAATAACAGTAACTATTACGTAATCAACAAATTCAAACCGACGCCCAAAGCGTGTTGCAAACTCCATAAAGCAAATAAATATTACGTAAAAACATATTACGTAACTAAAATACCTATCTTCAAGTTAAAAAAATATTTACATAAGCAACTAGAAGCAAATATCTACTTCAAGTTGGTTCCCATACGTGGGGCAGTTAAAATTACGTAACCAAACAAAACAAAAGCAGCACAACGTAACCTTCTTCAAGTTTAAAAAAATATTACGTAATAAACCTTCTACTTCAACGCTGATGTTGGCCTTAAAATTGCATACTGTTTCCACGACATCGCGAGAAACAACTGAAAATCTACAGGAGTTTAAAAGAATGACAAAGTATTAAACAAATCGGACCATTAATTGCGGAAACGGCTAATGCCACAAAAACTATTTGAAACAAATCCTATCGTTTTAAAAAGATGTACAATTTGTTTTTGTGTCGTATGTTTTCCTCTATTGCTTAACGTTTACCATTAAACAAGATTATACAAAATTTCTTATAAATGAAGAGGTCTTCACAGACTATTCTCAGAAACTTCAAGATATAGATTTTATTTGTTATATAAATATCTTTAATATATGGTAGAGAAGGTTTCATACTCGTCAATTTAATTTTATAGCCACAAATTTCAACATTATTGTAATTACATTTATTAGTAAAATGAAGTAACACAATCAATATTATTTAGTAAAAGAGTTGTAAAAAATAAAAGATAGTACGGTGTGGACGTATCCCAACTCAGTGCCTTGTGGCTTGTGTTATGGAGTTAGCCAAGGTGGCGGACAGGAGTTGAAGGTAGTTAACCGCGCACACACTCGAATGGACTTTGAACAAATTTAGCTGCCCGGCCACTTTTAGTTTGACCGTTTCTACATTGGCTGAAAGTCGTCCGCATGTACCAACAGTAGTTTCACTAAAGTTTTTATTTTTGTAGAGAAAATTTTAACTCGAGTGGGATTTAATTGACTATCTCACGATTAAAAGAAATCATACAGGGTGATTTGAAGAACTGACACATTTCTTTCTTTAATTATTCTGTTCGAAATTCATTCAATGCCCCAATTTTAGCACCAAATTAAGCGGAATATTCTGAGTTTCGATTGCTTGTCACTAGATGCGCAGATGTTCACGTTTTATTCGTAATTGTTAGTGTTATTGTTGGAAACTGTTTTTGAGATTTTGTTCTAGTCAACGTGAAAATGGAGTACACATTAAATGAACGACTCTTGCTTGTAAAGCAATATTGGATTACGAATTCAATTATAACTACTCAAAGGACATACCAGAGAGAATTTGGTGTTGGGAATCCTCCCCAAAGAAACACAATACTGGAATTGGTAAACAAATAGGAAACAACTTAATCTATGGTGAGTGAAAAAGGCAAAACTCGTTCATCTAGGTTTCCCACGGTTGTTGTTGACGTAAGACCACAACTGGATCAGTCACCCAACAAATCATTAAGACGTTTGTCGCAGGAGACAGGGTACAGCTACTCAATGTGTCAGAGAGCGGTGAAAAGTTAAGGCGTAAAGCCGTGTAGAATTACGGTTGTCCATAAGTTACTGGAACCAGATAAGGATGGACGTTGGTTTTCAGGCGTTCATTGTGCAAACTCCTGTCATATTGTCCATCATATGGTTCACAGATGAAGCATGGTTCCATTTATCCGGCTATGTGAATTCAAATAACTCACGCTATTGGGCCAGCGAAAGTCCACATGTTATTCATGAAGCATCTATGCACTCGGTTAAAATCGGAGTTTGGTGCGCAATATCCGCACAGAGAATAGTGGGACCAATTTAGTTTTTAAACAATGGGAACACTGCAGAGTACCTACGGATTTTCATGGAGTTTGCTGAGCAACTAGACGATGTAGAGCTGAGTAAAGGATACTTTCAGCAGGACGGCACTACACGCCATACATCAAATGACTCCATGGCACTAATTGCAAGTTTCTTTGACGCCCGGATAATTTTCAAGAACCTGTGGCCACCGAGATCTCGGGATTTGACAACGCCGGACTTCTTTCTATGGGGTTACTTAAAAGACAGGGTTTATGTCACATGCCCCCAGACATTGGACGATCTGAAGCACATTACACAGGAGACAACAGAGTCCTCCAACGAGTGGCCAGTAACATGGAACGACGTGTTGAGTTGTGCCTTATGCAGGATGGAGGACATTTTCAACATTTGCTATAGAGGTAAATAATCTCTCAAAATTCCTCTGCATTTCAGGTATAATAAGTTGTCGCTAGCATAACTCGTTTTGAAACAATAAAGAAATAAATGTGTTAGTTCTTCATAAATCACCCTGTAGAATAAAATATTAATTAACTTAGTATATTAAATGATCGAACTGCTTCCCCATACTGTTTGTGTTTCTCTTTGTGTAGCTTGGTGAAGTTAACTTTTAATATCCATGCGGAAAACAAACGACGATCGCAAACAAATTAACAGATGCTATGGAGGTGATGAAAATGTGGGATAAGCAGCCACGATTGCTTTTAACACGACGTTTCGTAGCGTCTTATTGATCAAAAGTAGTATGTGTGCAATAGTCATTAATTTCGCTACAGCTTACAGTTCGCTCCTGGTGCTGGCCAGTGCGACGCTGAATTAAGACGATGCCTGAGGGCTCTAGCAGTGATGATGAAAGGCGCAGGGGAACAGCAGCTTTCTGCCGCAATGTACCAGCGCCACATTTCCCTTAAGGGATTAATCTTATTGCTAGGCCTACCATTCGACTCGCTGACTTCCTGTACACAACGTTACTAATGTGATTAGCTTAGCGTGTTTCAATTCAAACCAGAAAATGTATTCTTACTTTTCACTTTCTTATACTGTGGAGATATATGCTAGCCTTATCAAAATCTACCCTTCTTCTCTTAACCATACCTTCAGGCTTCTAACTTGATTAGTTTTAAAAAGATTTATCATTTTGAATACAACTCTTTATTACTTTCTCTACTACGTATAGTAAGTAGGGGAAGTACTGTATTCCACCCAAAAATTCGATACCGAGATTTCACAGGAAATATATGTTTTGAGGTGCATTAAACGCATATTTTGGCAGCATGCGTGCAGACGGAGAGTATTAGGAAAAAGTTATTGCGGGAAGTATTTTTGGCTTCCAACAGACGGAGGACAGCATGCTGGGACTTGATTCTAAACAGCCAAAACTGGCCAAGCTTGGGCACATACTTAATGGAAGTACCTGTACTAAGAGATACGGTGTTTGTGTAAATCTTGTTTAAGTATACGTGGTGCTTGAGTATTGGTGTGCGTGAATGTGTGTGTTTGCGTGTGTGATTCAGAGTGTTTTTCAATTTTATATGTATGTATATAATGTGGTGATTATAAACATAGTTGTTTCTGGTCGATTCTGCAAGTCACGTATATAGACCAGGTATTTTCCTAGAGAGCATGTACGGTCTTATGACCCATGCGACTGTGCTATGTAATTAGTGTAATACTAAGTACTTAATAAATATCACTACTACTACCACTACTCTACCTGTTATACCTAATTTGTAGAGAAAGTAACACGTATAATGTAAGAAGAGTAATTTGTTTGTATCGGGATTACACAGCATTAATTGATATTTGAAATCCCTGCAAAGCCATGTGTACCATCAAGCACTACAAATCTGTTTGCTATTAAAAAGCGCACTATTGATTTAACCGTTAAACACAACTGCGCTGCAATAGCATTAAACGTGTTTTCATTTCGTTAACGTCCTAAATCATCATTACAGGGTCAACATGACAAACACAGCAACACGTGTTTACATGTAAATAAATAACCCCAGTTGCAGTACGACCGCTTGGCTTACTGTAGCAATGCTCGAAGACGGTTCCGAACTGAGCTTCTGAAAATCAGCCAAAACTCATCTCTTAAATTTTAAGATAAAAACCTGTAAATGTGGCATTTACATGACCTCTGCTCACTCTTCTACAAACTATTCTTACAAAAGTTTATTATTCTACTTCTTCCTAATCGAGATACACATTTATTATACATTTCGTTGTATGTACAAGTAGAATACAGTAGGCGAAACCGATTGTTAGATCTTTTAAAAGCTGTCGCTATGTGATAATAACATTTCACGCTCTTTGCACCACCACAGGTAAAAAAAACTATAGCAACTGAGCATGATACCGTAAATATTGACGGGAAGATATAAATAATTAAATAAGGAAATGATAGTAAGATAAAGAAATAATTGTAATAAATAATTTCTGTACATTACATCACTGTATAATATAATAACCCTGAGTTGAAAGATTTGTCCGAAAAAGAAGGTAATTAGGAAGCAACGTTAACGAAAGACATTAGTATCAACTGAAGATAGAACATATTACCTTAAAGATTCTGGGAATGCTGTATAAGAGTTAAATTCAAGACGTGTGTGAAGTTGCTCGTAGGCTAATCTTGGAAAAGAGAAAGGTGGATGAAATTCTCAGAGTTAGGGGAGGTGCACTAGCAACAATGTAGGCGTGTAATCTAAATTATAGTTACTCTGGTACCGTCACCGGTACTTACTGATCGACGTTCGTACACACAGTTGTGCAGTCATTCATTCGTGCAGACACCCTCTCTTGAGACTTACCGATTCCATTAATGATGTAATTACTTGTGTGATATTTAAGCGCCTAGTGAAGTGCTTGTGTAATATTTAGCGGCTATTGCAAGGGATCATTCCGGTAAGCATTTTAGCAAGTTACGCTTTTACCTCCTTTTATTGCGGAAACAGCTATTTGAAACCGTGAAAGTAATACTGCAGAAGTTAGTATGTATAATAATTACATTGTTATAGTCTCGAATGCCAATAATCAATTTCATTCTTTACCTTTTCAAACAGTCGGCAACTCGCTTCAGTAGCTCAAGTATTAGATCACATTAAGCTTCTCAGTCAATTTAAACTGGTGTTATCATTTCACAATATATTCACGCATACCCTGAGAGAAAGTACTCACAGCTCTACCACTGAAGCAGCTGGCGCACGAGAAACACAGCGAGCTACGAGACGTCAACACCAGTAGCAAATAAAGTAAAGCGCTTAAAAATTGCCAACCATCATCTTGCTTCAGGCAGTTGATAAAAACGATAAAGTATATGACAATTCAATCAAATAATGAATATCTTGGACATAATTTGACATAAATTGTGTGTTTTAACGAGATTTACATATTTGTTTTCTTGTAGTAACATTTTGTCTACCTCTTACGATTTACAAGTTATACAGATTCAATTCAAAATGAAGAGGACTTTACAGGCTATTCGCAGAAAATTCAAGGTATGCATTTCATTTGTAATGCAAATATTTTAAACGTATGGTATTTTAATCAAAATAGTTAGAGCTATTTGTTTTGAAGATAAAAAATAATGACAATTTTTGTTTGGAATGGGGAGATTTTCCTGAAAATCTCCATACCGCACCCTTGCAAGATGCATGAAATTAGATACCAATTTTGATATTTAACCAACTTTTGCTTTTTGAGTTATGCTGTTCTCACACGCGCGCGCAAACATGCAAAACTTGTTAGCACAAAATTTATGTCAAATAATTACTTCGTAGCGCTAATTATTTCCGAGATATTGTGCGTTACTGGTTTGAATTTCCAAATACTTATACTTTTTTCAAGTGGTAAGTCGCTATTGGTTATTTTCCTGTGGTCATGCAAAGAGCATGGAATTTCAAAGCTATCACATAACATCCCCTTTTTAAAAATCTGACTATCGCTTTAGCCTACAACGAAATGTGTAAATGTGTAATAAAACCTTTTACTTTCTCTACTACGTATAGTAAGTAGGGGAAGTATTGTATTCCACCCAAAAATTCGATACCGAGATTTCACCGGAAATACATGTTTTGAGACCCCCTGAATTAAAAAAAAAGAATTTTTGGAAACATGTCCGAGGTGTGACTGTGAGCAGCATAACTCAGAAACGAACAGTCGGATAAACACCAAACTTGGTATTTAGGTTCAGTATCTTCCAGAGATGCGACACGAAGGTTTTCAAGAAAATCCCCCCACCCCAGACTACCCTTTACATGGAAGAGTTTTCGAAAAGTTTAATTTTCTCAAAAATGGCTCTAACGATTTTGATTAAAATATCATATGTTTAAGATATTTTCATGACAAATAAAATGTAGATCTTGAATTTTCTGGGAATGTCTCCAAAAGTATTCTTCATTGTGAACGACTTTTGCATAACTGGTAAATCATAAGAGATAGACAAAATTTTACTACACAAAAAATGTAGATCGCGTTAAAATACACAATTTATGTCATATACATTTTTTTTGTTGAGTGAATCGTTTTCGAGATATTGCTTATTATTCCTTTAAATTTTCCAATACTAATATTTTTTCTCAAATTCGTTATTCATTTTTTGTCCTGGTAATGCAAAGAGAATGGAATACTCCACATAGCAACCAGCTCTTAAACATTTGACTATCGCTTAAAGCCTACCAATTCCTCTTGCATCTACAAGAAAATTAGCAATAAGATTAACATCTCGATTAACATGAAGCATATGGAGAATAAGCGTTTGTAAAAATAGTTTGTGCAAGAGTAGAGAAAGTCATGTGAGTGTAACACATCAGATTTTTTTAGATTAACAGAGGTAGACAGAGTAAGCCTAATTTAAGAATAGTATATGCAAGTATGAGAAGAGAAATTAATGTGAATGCAACACCTCAGATTGTTCATTTAATACTTTTTGTCTTGGTTTGACAGTATTACAGAATTCATTCCGAATGAAGAGGACTTAATAGGCTATTCACAGAGAATCCAAGATACAGACTCAAGCAAAGATTTTCAACGAATGGTATTTTAAACAAAATAGCTGAGATTTTTAAAAAACGGACGAAAATTTTCCCATGTAAAGCGTAGTTTAGGTTGCAAAATTTTGATGTTGGACTAAAGTACCAAGTTTCGTATTTATCCAACTTTAGCTTTTGAATGATGTTGTTCACAGACATACACTTTGTAGACGTGACCTTGGCCGGGAATACTAATGAACCCTTCTGTACAACATAAGCCATACGTCTGGATAACACCCAGCTGGACAAAGTCATATGATCGCAATATTTGCTCAACTGGACGGAATGGCAGGGAAATTGGTTTCCCGTTTTCAAAGCAAAGCTGTTTTCTAGTGCCTCCCGAACAAAGGGTACAGGCAGCCTCGCACAATGGGAGCGCACAGATCCATCTTTCAGGGTTGTTGTGGTGGAATACTCTGCCGCTACTCTGGGAAAGGCACAAAGCAACTCTTAAAAATAAATCCTTCCGTATAAAAATGTTCCGAGGGCATATATATTTAAAAACTGTTTCGTTGCTGTCTAGAGCGAGAGAAAACTTTTTCATTACCAACATTACTGGCGTGAGAACTTCTTCCAAAGTAGAAAAAACGCGAGCTTTTAAACTTTACCTCGGTCCTGCATAGAGGTAAACCGCGTCCAAATGTTTCCACAGAGCTCAGCCCATCTGCCCAGCAAAAAGTTTAATTAAATGTTTGTCACAAGAATTTTGAAAAGCAATAATACAGATAAAATAAACTAAGACACAGGATCACTTTACCTCATGGCTCAGGTGGTAACGTCTATGACACGCATTCGGGAGATCGTGGGTTCGATTCCCGCGGACAACTTTCCGGACCCATTGGTTTTTTCGGGGTTTCCCCGGGTCGCTAGGCGAATGTTGGTATGGCTCATTACATCAACCGAATTTCCTGTCCTTCCATTTCACCTCCATCCTCATTTCACTTCACCTTTCATCCGCTTTAAAGTGTCGGTGGTAGTCTTGGCGTTGCGTGACAGGGGAAAATATGTTCTATGTAACCCTTCGTCCCCAGAATAGGGGAACGTTTTCCGAGTCCCGGCCCCCCAGTGGGATGTACAAGCCGGCAGGGGTGAGGGAAGCCGGTTGCACAAACTGCCAACCGGGGAGTTTCAATATGTAAAAGGTAGGGACCCTGCTCTGCCCTGTCGTGCCTCCTCTCACCTCACCCCACCGTCCCGGGAGCACTCCATCAGGGGCTTAAACACAAAATATCTTGTAGGTCGATGTGTAAAGTCCCCCTGCGCACCTAGTCCTACTCCTACTCCCTCTACTGCTTACCTGTAGTAAGTAAAGGAACCAGCATTTTGATACGAAGATTCCAAGTACACGCATTGAGCCTCCCCGAATCAAAAAAGGGGATTTTTAAAATAAGATCCCTATGGGTGTGTCTATGAACGGTATAACTCAAAAACGAAATGTCGGATAAATATTAAACTATGAATTTAGGTTCAGTATCTTCCAAAGACGCGACACGAATATTTTCAAGAAAATCCCCTAACCCCAAACTACCCTTTGCATGGAAAATGTTTCGAATTCTTTGGTTCACTAAATTGTGTCTCTAACGGTATGATTTAAACATTAAAGATATTTACATGACAAAACCTATATCTTGAATTTTCTGGTTAATAGCCTCTGAAGTCCTCTTCATTCGGGATGAATTTTGTATAATCTTGTATAACTGGTAAACGTTAAGCGATAGACGAAAACGTACTGCACAAAAAATGTAGATCTCTTTAAAACACACAATTTATTTAAAATAAGTTTTGTTGTAGCATAAGCAATTTCTGAGATATCCGTTATTAATGGTTCGAATTCTTCAATGCTTATTGTTTTAAATCCCATCGATTTTCAGTTGTTTCTCGCGATGTCATGGAAACAGTATGGAATTTTAAGGCCAGCATATAGCGTTCAGTTGTTAAACATTTGACTATCCCTGTTCTCTTTGTATCTATAACGAAATGTATAATGTAGCTATTTCTGGATATGTTCATTGGATTAAAATGTAGTAGATGGAAAAATAAGCTTTAGTATACCCACTAATAAAGATAGAGGTTACAGAAAGCAATGAGAATGCATCATTAGAATTTGTTTTGCTTTCTTGTGCTTTCGAAATAGTTACTGAGAATCAAAAAGGCTACATTGACGTTAATTAAACTCCTATTGTTTCTTTCCAGCTAAGATTTTCTCTATAAATAGCCACGAGGGAGCCCGAATGTGACAGATAACGTGGAAGTTGTCGCAGTTCTCATGGCTTGTGTTATCTTATTTGTTGAGCGCCTCTTGTTTTATTCTTTTAAATTTGGGTTCATTGTCCTCCGGTTAGCTATTATAACTCAGTCGAGCAAGTATCTCTAAGCAGGGCGTGTTAAACGGAAAGGAGTTGTTGCTAAAAGATAACACTGATGAAAAAAATTTGTTTCTACACTTTTATTGCCATCACACTTAATTAATAATTCACATATTTAATCTTTATACACGCCTGACTGAAACTGTGATATTTCTGAATGTAACTACAGTCGTTAAGTTGCCGCGTACCAATTACTTCGCGTACTTTAAATTTTGTTTCTAACTTTGTGATGTGCACCTCGTGAGAGATTCCTTAAGACTGAGTGACGTGCACCTCGTGAGAGATTCTTCCGAACTGTGTAACGTGCACCTCGTGAGAGATTCTTCCGAACTGCGCTACGTGTACCTCGTGAGAGATTCTTCCGGACTGCGCGACACTTGCTTATGGCTCGAGAATATATACTCCTTCCCCCGAATTGCCTAAACATTTTAATAGAGCTGCTATTGGTTACCAAATCGCGCCCACTTTAGCGTCTGTTTTGTCAGCCAATCACTGCTACTAGCATATATACTCTAGGGAAGATATTCCCTCCATTTCTAAAAAAAACGCTACCCTGACGTCATTTGTTTGTCTCTTCTTAGTGATAAACAACTCACCCCCTCGGTTTATTGTTACCCACTTCTATTGTCAGTTTCAGTGATTCCGTGTAAACTTGCTTCCTAACAATACTTATGGCTAACAAACATCTAAATCCTGTACATACAATAATAATAATTTACAATACAATCACTCTGGCATTCACAGTGTTGTGATATAAAATATTGCCTCAAAGTCGCTCAGCTGCATTCACCAGAAATCACTATTACAAATTCTGGTATCTGTGATTGTTCAACAGTGCTTTTGCATAGTGATTTCTAGTATTTTTATGTCGTTCTTTATAGTATCCTGAGAAATTTAATTAACTCTTTCTGTAAGTGTTTTGCAGTTTCGTAAAGAAGGGGGGCGATGTAAAAGGAATTAATTATATCGTCATTAGAGTTTAAAAAGCTACCCGTGCAACGTCGGGTTAACCAGCTAGCGATAAAATAAATAAGAACAGAAAGTTACGAGGATAATTCAAAGTTATAGTTATAGATGGATGCGATATCCCAAGATTTTGAAGCTGCAAGACGGGAGATTGAGCAGGCACCGACGAGAACGTGTCCTAAAGCTTGATACTTGGCTTCGAAACCTGCGCCATACAAAGCTTGGCTTCTCTTTGTTTTGCAAGGGATGTTTTGACGAGAAACCAATGCCACTTTGGAGCCACTCAGATGCTGAGACTGCTGCTGTTAAAACCGCTATGAATTCACGCAGAGTGGATTGGCATTCAAGGACATTTCTGCAGCTCCTTCTCAATCGTAAAAACAGTTTCCCCTTACACATTTTCTCCCCTGCACTCCACGAGCACCTCTAGTGTGAGAATGGACCATTAAGTGCCCCTGGTGGGGCGGCAACTTCTCTGGTCGGGGGCGCCTGAATCTGCACGTTTAATGCGAGCAGCGATTAGCGATCTCTTTGCTGCGATTCAATGCAGTTTGTTCATTAGAGCAAGTGTTCTTACTCCGCGTCCCTTTTTTGGTGCCACAAATGTTACTGTGGCCTATGTTTGCATTATTGTAGCTACTGCAAGCCTATTTGATCTAGGTGCTACTGTTACCAAAGTGTGTCGTTCATGAGATCCAGAGTTCGAATCTCTGTTAGGGTGAGTTACCTGGATAAGCTTTTTCCTGAGAATACGAATGTCGGGGATAGGATTCGGCGCGGAGGGGGCCTTCGCACGTCGACCTACATAGATATTTTGTATCTATGCTCCTGATGGAGTGCTCCCGGGAGGGAGGGATGAGGTGATAGGAGACATAGGGTGGCCGGATCAGGGGACACGACAGGCAGAGGGCAGCGTCCCTACCATTTACAGATTTTAATCTCTCCGGATGGACACTGGACTTTACACAGAGCATCCTTTTCCCATGCACGTGCCGAGACCTCCCGCCGACACTTGTAGCCCTGAAAGAGACCAAGCGCATGAAAGGTGAAGTGAAATGAGAATGGAGGCGAATTGGAGGGACAGGAAATGCGGGGGACTTAATGATCCTTCCAAGTATTCGCCTAGCGACTCGGGGAAACCCATGAGTTAGGAAGATCCGATATGACCTAATCGGTTAAAGGACGTTAAGCTTTAAAAAAAATTGATCTTGTCTGGGCTAACATTACATGGCTTTGTTTTATAACAATACTAACTGGCTTATCGACCTTACAGGGTTACTTTTTAAACTCGAATGTCGCATTAATTTCATTTACCTTCTGCTGTTACTTATGAAATTATTGAACAATGATCTAGACGAATTTTTATGGCGATTCCTTCCCTTTACCCCTTATAATGCAATTTCGTACAGATCGTGCTATTCCTAATAACGGATGAAACATCGGCGGGACGTCTGACTTCCTTAACCTTCCCCAACAATCTTTCAAGTTCTAGAAATACTGCATATCTTATAAGTGCCCCTTGAGGTGGAACAATCATCGGTCGTAATGGTTGAGTACCGTTTTCTTTTAGATCATTATAGTAGGCGAACGTTTAAGCTTTTATGCCTTCCCTTTGGTCCCCTGGTTACTTAATAACATAAAAGGTACGCAGTTTTTACACAATACAGAAAACCTCAACATATACAACGAAAGACGGGTGAAGCTGGTGAATATGTAGGTTTTGCCATTCCAGTCCACTATCTTGGAAAAGACACACAGCCTGTGACCACCTATAAAAATAATAGGTTCACTGATTTCTAATATTAGCAATTTTCTCCTGCTAACGAGTTTGGTTAAAACATAAATACTGTAACACATGAGAATACCATTTACACTTTAGTTTTTTACTAGGCCTTCAGAGTAACACAAACGTTACACTGAGTCACTATGACACGCACCTCGATACAACACAACTGGTCCATCGAATCAAATCACAGTTGAACTGTACAACTCACAACTGGTTGCTCAGTTACATCACAATTAAACTGCATTGTTAACTTTTCACTTCGTCACTTCTAACAGCACTCAACTCAAATGAATTCAATTAAATACTGATTGCATTCAGTTCTACTCTGCTCGTCTTGGGGACAGCAGTTCCTTATATAGGCCTCGCATACAATGCGGAACTTTCAAGAACAAGAACCGACTAGAACATGCCGAAACGAGGTTCCGGAACAAGTAAGAGGCACATAAAGAGGCTTTTATTCCACGCTGCCTATTGTTTTATTGTGTCCGCTCTTGCTATTGTTCCGACGGTCTGTCGCAGGCTTCGCCCTGGCGCGGTAGCGCCGCGCGCGCAATCACAACACAAAGGAAGTAAAGCACAGGTTTTTTGCATGGGGATTATTAGAAGGTTTTGGCATCCAGAAACTTCAGTGCACATATTTATAGAATTAGAACAATGGTTATTCAGACGTTTTGACATTCAGAGGCTTTCATTACACACACACCTGAAGTACTTGATAAATGACAATTAAAGAAGCAATTATAACACAGGATCGATTGTCGCTTATTTAACTCTTGTCTTCTGTTTATTGAAGTGTTACATCATAGCCATCTATGTATATTCATTGCAATAAAATGTAACCGGCTTTGTTTTTATACTCTGTGGAGTGCAGCAACCATTTATATTCTGTGGAGTAACAACTATTTTTTCTACTCCATGTCATTCTTAAATAAAAGTCAAGGCCCTCTTCGTAAGTATATTCCTTTATAACTTCAATGTGTTCGTATTCAAGTACACGGGCTTTGTAAATCCTTTTTAATCTTTCAATAATTTATGAAATGAAATTAGGTCCGTCAGAACGAACTGGGCTTTTCAGTGATGAAGGAATATAAAAAACGGTTAAGTGGTTTTTGGGATTGTCCTGCGTACACAAACATGCACATAAATTTTCTCTATTTATAATAGTATAAATAACAAATAATGTCTCATTTTATCTGCTATTTAATGCTCTTCTTTAATGTATGGTATACGCTACCTTCAAAAACTCCCCGAAATCAATAATGCTTCGTAAACGGAACAATTTTACTTTCTCTACCACTTACCTATTATTGTTAGGGGAAGTTATTGCATTCAATCTAAAATTCGATATCAAATTTCACCGGAAAAGCACGTTTTGAGGTACATTAAACCTCCAAAATACTAATTTTTAGAAAAAGGTCCACTCGAGCGTATTTCATATTTGAGACAGACGCCGTTGAAGCATGGAAGATGAACATTATAAAAATATATTCCTCCACTCAGATACTAGCCCCTTATATCAAGATTTTTTGATTAGAATATCATACGTTTAGAATATTTGCATATTTCTTGACTTTTCTGTTGATAACCTGTGACGTTCCCTACATTCTAAACGTAATATTTTGTATAATGTTGTATAGCTGGTGAACATAAGAGATAGGCAATGCAGATACCACTCAAAGCATACAATTTATGTAAATTTGTGTGTCATTAAGCGTTTCCAAGGTACTCGTTATTTGTTTGAAATTTCCAACGCCAGCATTTTAATTGCTAAGTCACTATTCCATTTTTTCTTGTGACGTCAGAGAAAGAGTATGTAAAATAATGCCAGCAAATAGTGATCCGTTTTTAAAGATTTCACTATCGCCTCAGCCTCCTCTACCTTCGTTTGCTCTCAACGGAATGTGTACATATTTTTGCAAACATTTATTTCGATTAAAGTGATTCTTTTAGAGCAAAGATAAAAACAAAGGATAGTAGGTAGAGAAACTCATGTGATTGTAACACATCAGGGTTATTTTGTTAAGATAAACACACTAAGTTGAAATTGGTTTTCGCACCTATTATTGTAACAACAAAAAATGGAGTTGCATACAGAAGTCTAATTATAGTTGGAGTGGGATCTAGCCCACATAGGTATAACTACCCTTTTAAACGTAACCCGGGGCGTAGCTCAAAGGGATACTAAGGGGACAGATGGTAAATCGTTTAATTTGCAACAAAATTCCAAAGTGTAATTACAATTATTGTGGTCAGAATCTACAGAGATTATTTCCTTCTTACAAACGTGTTAAGAGTTACGCAGTAAGTATTTTATTGAAGTACGCTGGAAGCCAGAATTGACATTTTCTATGCCTCACGCACCAGCTTCTAATTCATAAGCACCAAAAAGTGACGACATGGCTATCCATGCCGGGCAAACTGAGAGCAAAGACCCATGCTGGACATCGGTTTTATTCAACCCACATAAGGGAATGGCGGTTAGCGAAACTTTACGAATAGTTCGAAATTTGATTTGTTTACGCAACTTTGTCATGGACACAAAAATTCATTATAATATCTCTTCGACTATTTCACAAGTTTATACTGACTTTATATAAATGTTGATCCAAAAGTCGTTACCATAATATAATGAAACAAACAATCCCACTCTTGCTAGACTACTATGACAATTTCCTAAAGCTAAATATTTTTCGAATATAGTTCCTCTATTTGGAACCTGAAATAGAAATAACTTATGTTGTCCCTCAGCAATAATACATCGACGACATCTGCGTATGAAATTCCCGTTCGCTTCCATTTAATTCAATTTAAGTAATTTGGTTGCACTTCTGGCAGAGAATATTGACACTCCTGCCTCCTGAGTAAGACATCAGAGTGATTTTTTCGGCGAAGGTTCGAGACGTTCCCCTATTGTCTAACTTCTCATCAGTAAGAACAAGGCGCGGGCGCCTCGTAACTCGTTTCCTATCATTCAGACCGTGTCTCTCGGAACTTTGTAACAAGTCGTCAAACGTTTCTCTATTTGGAACACGATTACCAGGTTATTATTTTACAAACACTTCTCTAAAGAATAAGTCTTCATATAATTATCGTACATAAACACTCTTTGTTCAGAACTGAATGGCGGTATAATTAACAAAGAACAATAATAACGCTAAGTAACTCGTAAACTAATACACACTGTAATCAGAGAACTGCGTATGCGCTTCAACTGACTATATAGAAAACCGCACGACCGGCATCGGCACCAGCGGACGAGACATTATCGTTTCACGAGGAAGTAGCCACGCTCTGTCGGTCGCTAGTTGTGATAACAAACCTGTATAATATATTACTCAAGCCTTTTTGCACATAACATATACTGCCAAGCCAGGTGATTTTGCTTAGAAAATAAAAGCTCTTGATGGTAACGTAGCATTAGCAAAAGTCGATTACGAATCAAGAAGAAGCATACTATGTTCGGTGGGGTTGTTTAATTTAAGAGATTTTGGAACACATTTACCAAAACTTCGTTGTCACTATTATTGTAAAACGTTTCATGGTCGTTCATATATACCCCATGCCGATACTGAAATATTCCCCTCGTGAAAGTTCAAGGATGTTCCAACCTACCTCAGAAGTGCATGTTGGGTAGTATATGTACCGGTTGAACTTTCCAAATTTATGGCTGCTTAAAACGTTTGTGAAACTTGTGAATTCAACATATTGTGACGACGCGGGGAGCATAGTTCAGGTTTCCAGATGGGAGAGCTAAGCTTGGCAGAGGGGTGGCCGAGAAGGAGCAGTGCTGTAGGGTGGAAAACCATTCACTTATAATTCTGGTCCCAAACTCTACTATAATTTCTCTATGCATTATGCCACATTATATTACTGATCACAAAATGAAAGGGTTGATTCGGACAACTGAATAATTACCTGGTTGTGTTCCATCTTTGTCGTGCCTATGGTCGACATCAAAGTTGAAAACTTAACACAAACTGATTTAAAGAGCGGGGCGTCACAAAGTCCTGCTAGGCACGAGATAGACAGAGACAGGCAGAGAGTCGTCAAATATCTAAGTTTAAATACCAGCAGACTGTGCTGATCCAGAGCTTCTAACAGCACTGACGTAAGCGGTGTCAACATAATTTGCATAACCACCGATGTATCGTTACATTCGTGAATATTCGAAAGACTTCCCGTTAAGATTACACGATACTCCCTGCTTACATAAGTACCGGGAAATGACTTGCCAGATATCTAAAGCCAATTTCATCGTCCCTCTTAAACAATCCTTTTTTCAATACACTAGCTTTATAACATTACATTTATCACAATATTATATAACCGTCATAGTGTGTTCGTCTGTTATAATTCATAGATACTGTGGGAGTGCAAGAGCGTAAATGAAAGGGGATATACCACATATATATGTATATAAATAAATACATACACATAGACATATAAATCAATATAAAACAAGAATTGTACATAATGTAATTCACCAAGAAAGATGTTAGAATATTTAGCAGCCAAGAAATGTAAAAAGTAGATTGTAATTTAGATAAGTAAGGGAGGGCGAGCTAGTTAATTCCAGGTAAAAGATAATTCTAGGTAGAGCCTACCTTTCACCAAGCTAATGAGCAGGGAACTAGAAGCAATAAGGAGAAATAGAAAGAGACAGATATACAAAGGAAAGAGACAGATACTGAATCCGGTTCAGGGCGCGTCACTAGGACGCGTATGCGCAAAACATTTTCATACATAATAAGGTAACGCGATTCTGAGGACCAATTAGAAATGTCGTTACATTTTGAGGCGCGAAGGTGAGCGTCACTAGGCTTAGGTATAAAGGGGGAAGAAAGCCGCAGATTTTCACTCTCTTATAGAATCTCGTCGACACACAGTTATTCTCTGGACGACAGATGCACGTGTGTGGATTGGGGTGGGAAGCGTGTGCAGTTAGACTAGGCTCCTAATTTATTATAATGGTGGGAATTGTTACAATGGGAAAAGCTAACCGCCCATAAGTATTTATTTGATAATAAACCACATCTTTAAGGGAAATGAGTGTATTTTAATTTGCTTCACCTACGAAAACCTCGACATCCGTGAAATTAGTTAGGCAGGTAATTATTAGGAATGGAGAAATCAGCTAACTCTGAGCAACAATAGCCGGAGACCAGTACACTACAGCAGAGGAACAACGCTTTCCTGCTACAAACGCAATAACATAGAAACCGCCTGCACACAAACTAATTATAACCATGCATACACTAACATTTTCAGCGCAAAAATATAATGTTTCATCACCCAATCCCCGTCATAAAGCCGCCCATGGTTACTCAGGTAATCTTTATGCTAATACAAACTTCTGTAAGCAACCCAGCAAAATACGAAACGCTTCAATGAGGCGTAGCATCGATAGAAGCGAAAGCAAACTTGAAAACAAAATTTCCTCTTCCTTATTAATAAAGCAAAGGCTTTTCAATGTGTTTGTAATATCGGAAAAGTAATTTCTGAACTTCAATAGTCTTGAGCTTCTACAGCTAATATTCCACCTTCAGAAAATTGCCTCTTAAGCCTTCCTCGTGAACGAAAATGGTTGCTCCTATGCGGAAAAAGTAAGCAAAGAAGGAAGAGAGAATCGTTTCCAAGCAAGTTGTTCCCGGTTAAAACGGCTGTTCCCAAGACTATGTAATAACTTGGCGGAGACTTAATGGAAGGAGGTAAAGATGAGTACAAAAAGAGTGGTTGAGGAAATAAAAACGTCCCAGTAAAAAAAAATAAAATTAAAAAGCAAAGGATCGAAAAGTGTGCTTCATTTTCTGCTTCTCTGGGTTTCCTTCCAAGTTTTCTTTGGTGGATTTAGTCGGATTGCAGCCCGCCAGCTATCCGTCTTTTAGAGGAAAGTTATAACAAAAACTGCAGTGCAATTATACGGGTTTCTAACTTGAGGAATTGAACATTCGTCAGAGTTTAACGGCCGTTTCTTTCTTTGGGTTCTCTGCCGAGATCATTGTCCTCAAATTCATTCATTTTTCCCCTTGTTTTCCATTCATAGCTTGGCTTAGTTCTCATTGCTTCTTTGTTTTAATTTATATTGTACATAGCATTTCTACATTACTTTCACTTTTATTCTGATAATTTTTAGATGTTTACGTTAGCCTAAACGATATCTTTGTCAAGTATTTAAAAAAAGAAGTCGACAGGATTCAAGTGCAGATGAGCCTCCTAAAAACTAACGGTGGGTTCAAATAGATACTTTAATAAACTGCATTACTCCCGGATATTATTTTATAAAATCTCTGCCATGTTTCGGAACAGTGCATTGTACAATAGTTACTCAAACAGCTATGATTCGGCTGGCCCCGAGTTCAGTCGGTAGATCAACTGTCTGCTGTGCGAGGGGTCCCCAGTTCGATTCCCGGCTGGGGTGTGTGAATTTTTCTCTAGCTAAGATTAATCCTTATTTTCCCCAGAATCTGGAAGTATGAATGAGAGTGTGAATGTGTGTATGATCCAATGATTAAAACCAAAGTACAAGAAACCCAACGACAAGAGTTACACGAGTTAACACCATTACCAATAGGCAATAAGTTCCAAAGGAAAGGCCACCGATAAGACCAATGTAGTTAAAGGCGGGGTATAAAAGGAACTAAAACCAAAAAATCTGATGTGTTACACTCACATGACTTTCTCTACTCTTGTACAAACTATTTTTACAAACGCTTATTTTCCATCTACTTCATGTTAATCTTATTGCTAATTTTCTTGTAGATGCAAGGGGAATTGGTAGGCTTTAAGCGATAGTCAAATATTTTAAGAGCTGGTTGCTATGTGGAGCATTCCATTCTCTTTGCATTACCAGAACAAAAATGAATAACGAATTTGAGAAAAAGTATTAGCATTGGAAAAATTAAAGGAATAACAAGCAATATCTCGAAAACGATTCACTCAACAACAAAAATGTATATGACATAAATTGTGTATCTTAACGCGATCTACATTTTTTTTGTGTAGTAAAATTTTGTCTATCTCTTATGGTTTACCAGTTACGCAAAAGTCGTTCACAATGAAGAATACTTTTGGAGACATTCCCAGAAAATTCAAGATATACATTTTATTTGTCATGAAAATATCTTAAACATATGATATTTTAATCAAAATCGTTAGAGCCATTTTTGAGAAATTTAACTTTTCGAAAACTCTTCCATGTAAAGGATAATCTGGGGTGGGGGGGATTCTCTTGAAAACCTTCGTATCGCATCTCTGGAAGATACTGAACCTAAATACCAAGTTTGGTGTTTATCCGACTGTTCGTTTCTGAGTTATACTGTTCACAGATAAGACAGACACACAGACACACACACGGACATGTTTCCAAAAATACTTTTTTACTTTCTCTACGTATAGCAAGTAGGGGAAGTATTGTATTCTACCCAAAAATTCGATACCGAGATTTCACCGGAAATACATATTTTGAGATCCCCTGAATCCAAAAAAAGCATTTTTGGAAAGATGTCCGTGTGTGTGTCTGTCTGAGAACAGCATAACTCAGAAACGAACAGTCGGATAAACACCAAACTTGGTATTTAGGTTCAGTATCTTCCAAGAATGCGACACGAAGGTTTTCGAGAAAATCCTCCACCCCAGATTACCCTTTACATGGAAGATTTTTCGAAAATTTTAATTTTCTCAAAAATGACTGTAACGATTTTGAATCAAATATTATATGTTTAAGTTATTTTTATGAGAAATAAAATGTATATCTTGAATTTTCTGGGAATGTCTCCAAAAGATTCTTCATTGTGAACGACTTTTGCATAACTGGTAAACCATAAGAGATAGACAAAATTTTACTACACAAAAAATGTAGATCGCGTTAAAATACAGAACTTATGTCATATACATTTTTTTTGTTGAGTGAACCATTTTCGAGATATTGCTTGCTATTCCCTTAAATGTTTCAATACTTATTTTCTCAAATGGGAATTCGTTATTCATTTTTTTGTCTTGGATATGCAAAGAGTATTAATCTGTGGGAAAAGGAATGGTGCTGCACCTAGCAACCAGCTATTAAGAGATATGTATGTGCTTAAAGGCTACTGTATTTCCAAATTGCCCTTGTAAATATATATTTCCCTTACATCTACAGGAAAATTAGCAATAAGATAGAGTCTGCAAATGTTTATCTCGATTAACATGAAGTAGATGGAGAATAAGCGTTTGTAAAAATAGTTTGTACAAGAGTAGAGAAAGTCATGTGAGTGTAACACATCAGATTTTTTTTGATTCAGGGGGACTCAAAACATGTATTTCGGTGAAATCTCGGTATCAATTTTTGGGTGGAATACAATACTTCCCCTACTTACTATACGTAGTAGAGAAAGTAAAAATATTATTTTTCTATCTACTTAATTTAATCGAGATAAACCTTTACGGAAATAGCTACATTACACATTTCGTTATAGATACAAAGGGAACAGCGACAGTCAAAATGTATGCTATATGCTGCACCTTAAGATTCCATACTCTTTCCATGCAATCGCAAGAAACAGCTGAATGTAGACAGGACTTTAAGAGAATGGCCAAGTAATGAACAATTGGAGAGATTAATAACGGATACCTCAGAAATGGCTTATATCACAAAAAAGATATTTGAAGTAAAGTGTGTGTATTTTAAAAAGATGCACATTTTTTGTATAATACTTCAATATATGGTATTTAGTCAAAATTGTTAGAGCCTTTTTTAGAAAACAAAGAATTTCGAAAAGTGTTTCATGCAAGGGGTAGTTTGGGGTGGGGAATTTTCTTGAAAATCCTTGTGTCTCATCTTTTTAAGTTTCTGAACCTAAATACCGAGTGTGATATTTATCAGACTTTTACATATTTCCAAAAGTGCTTTATTTGCATTCAGGAGACCTGAAAACATATATTTCCGGTGAAATCTCGGTACCGAATTTTTTAGTGGCGTGTGATACTAAATAATTTTAATGTTTATGATTAGTAATTAACATTTTGAAACACAAAACAAATGCCTTACACAGAGTATGATGCTACAAGCTGTTCATTGCATTAGCGAAGCAAGGGCTGCAGACAGCCAAGTTGTTACATCACAGTTTTGAGAGCTGAGCAATCACAGTTATAAATGAGGAGAAAAGTTTCGAAAGCACTTCACCCCTCCTCCCCCTATCCCATCAGAGACTTTCTGCCTCCAGCAAGAACAAAGTTAACGCAATAAAATGGGCTCTTCTCTCGTTTCGTTTCCTCTTCATATTTTAACAAGAACTGTGTGACTCTACTGACATTTTGTAATTATTAAATATATATATTTTAATTTCTTTTGTTTGAAGAAGCCTTCAAATATCTCCTAATTTCAAAGACTGTTAGCTTCATTAAGCAAATAACACAGCTTCCAAAATAATATGTTAATATTGTTAATTTCTAATCAACTCTAGCAGAACAAGTTATTCCTTAGAACTAATGAATTACCCAAAGCGAGCAGAAATTATTTCTTGAAGGACTTTTATTGATATCCTCACTTCCTTACTTCAGTTAATCCTAATCAACAATAAGTTAATGTTTTAAAAACATTTAAATCACTGACGATCAGGTTTTATTACAAGATTTCAATTTAATTTAGGCATATCTTACCGACATGGAAGCAAAGGGAATAGAAAACAAGTATTACAACTTCATAGTTCTATTGGTAGCCGCTAGACAACACTACGAGGGCTGTCCCAGAAGTACCCGACCTAATAAAGCAAACACAAAAAAAGATCTTTATTTCTCCACATAGCCCCCTTTCAGCTCGATACACTTTTCCCAGCGATGTCCAATAGCTTCGATACCCTGTTTATAGTGAGAACCGTCGAGTTCTGCAAAATAGCCATCAACTGCAGACTCCACCTCTTCATTGTTGGCAAATCTTTTACCACCAAGCCATTTCTTCAACTTTGGAAACAGAAAATAACCAGAGGGGGCTAATTCGAACTTCAACTCATTGATTTTGGCCATGGCGATAATGGATGTGTGACCTGGTGCATTGTCTTGATGATACAGAACTTTCTTTTTCGCTAAATGCACCGTTTTTGCCTGGTTTCATTATTTAAATGCTGCAATAAGTTTGCATAATACTCGCCATTGATTGATTTTCCTTTTTGAAGATAATCAATGAAAATTATCCTACGCGCATCCCAAAAAACCTTACCTATAGATGGAACTGCCTTCGCCTTCTTTGGAGCCGATTCTGCTCTTTCAATCCACTGTTTTGACTGTTCCTTCGTCTCAAGTGTAAAGTGATAGACACATGTTTCATCCATGGTTATGAATCGATGCAAAAACTCGGCTTTATTGTAGCAAAACATGGCCAAACACTCGACTGAAACATCCTCACGACGCTGCTTTTGTTCTATTGTGAGTAAACGCGGCACTCATCTTGCACACAGCTTTCTCATGCCTAAATTTTCAGTTAGTGTGCGATGTACAGCAGTTTTTGAAATACCTACGATGTCTGCTAGATCGTGCACTCAGTCGACGGTCATCCAATACCATTTTGTGGATTTTCTTCACCTGGTCACCTCATTTGGTGGACCACTGCGATGTTCGTCTTGGTAGCTCGTACGACCACACTTAAACTCTGCCACCCAATATTTTACTGCTGTAAACGAAGGAGCAGACTCCCCCAGAGTAGAATCTAGCTCAGCTTTAATATTAGTTGGACTAAAACCTTTCAAATGAAAGTATTGTATCGCATAACGATGGCCAGTTTTATGCAGGTTTACAAATTTGCCGAGAGAGTTCACTATTGATGGCTGCCAAACAATTACTAAACAACATAGCATCGTCAAACTTCAGACTTAGGCTTTATAAGGGTGGTACTTTCTAAGCTAGTCATTTGTTAGAAAAAACAACCGCTATATATATACGTCAGGTGGGTACTTCTGGGACTGCCTGGGTACTTCTGCACACCTTGAGAGAAACGTGGGAAATAGGACTACAAAATGTTGTATGTCTTCCTCAAACTTCTGTTGTCCACTGAAAGTGTGGCGTAGTCGTTTTACTCAGTAGGCAATTGCAGTGGTGGGTTTAACATACCCGCTCGACTTTAACTTCTCACGAATTATTCCTGGGTTTCCAACTTTTTAACGGTACTTTATGCTTAATTTACGAAACGTTTTTTTTTTCTTTATTTTTTGAGAATTTTCAAAGAAAAAATAAACCATTAGAGAATCAGGATTCAATTGCTGTTTTGACCTTCTGGTCATTTTAATGCCACAACGTGACGTTTAACTGAACGTATGCGTGCATATGTGTAAAAGTCGTATGCATTTGTAAATTTCATGTTCTCGTAATCTTTTCTTAATTTCTGCCACTTTAAAACCTTGCTCACCGTGCAATTTCTTTTTCTATTTCTTTAATTTGTTCAGTATGTTCTTTGAAGGTGGATGGTGAGAAGGATGTGACCCACGTATGGGAACCCAATTTGAAGTTGTTGATAATTATTTACGTAACTTATTAGCCTCACGTTTGGGAAGCCAATTTGAAGTTGTATTTGTTCTTTACGTTGTTTATTTATTTAGTTCCACGTATGGACGTCAATTTGAAGTAGATTGTTACGTAATATGCTGTTGCGTACAAAAAAGTCGATTATTGAAGATATATTTTTGTTATTACGCTCCAAGTTTTAAAAAAAATTAACTTTGTTATTAAACTGCTTCTTTAACTATTTATGTTTATGCTTGCCTCGGCTGCGTCAGTATTGTTTTAGAGACACAGGGCGCGGTGCAACAGGAATGTAGGCTTACACAGATTTTAAGATAAAATTCACTTCTTTTTATTAATCCTTGACACAAATTAAATAGCACTTCACTGATATCGAGAGCTGTGAGATTATTTTATTTAATACTTGCACTTTTTTAACGCGTATACTTATTTTACGTCTCACACGAATACGTAATATATTTCTCTAGAGAACGCACAAGCAACGCATCCACTGCATGGTCTGCAGGCAACTGAACAAGATTTTAATCGTATAAACTTTTAAATTTCTGTATTTCAACTATCTGATTGGCTAATCCTAGTCCAATAGAATACCTGCATTTAACTAAAGCTTTTTCTGGCTGTTGATTGACTATTTTTAAACTGTCACAAAATCTACATTATTGCTGCCCTAATCATGACTAGTAGCATTCAAACTCTCAAACTCATTGTTGCCTCAAGGTTACCTCATTGTTATCTCATTGTTAGCAACTTTAAACTTATTATTCTCACAGCTCCTACATTATTAAATTACGTAATGCATTCACATAACATTATTGAACATGTTTACAATAATATAAGCATATGCAATGACTGTTACATACTTTTTAAAAAATTACTACATATATATTGCTTCAAGGCGGGCTGTTATTGAATTTACATTTTATATAATTTAATTGAAATTATTCAAGTGTTAAAAATACTGCCTCATTGAAGATGTCTTAAGAGTTTTTCTTTATATCAAAATAGTTTTGGATACAGGAATTTAACACATTACTTATAATCTGTTACACGCTTTATTTTTCTTCCACTTTTATTTTTTTAACGTTACATAATATATAATACATTCCAAAGAACTGTATTTGAGAAACATGCAATAATAGCTGAAAGTTTTCAAATTTTCATTAGCTCGGGGATTTTACATGTGATTTGATTTTCACCTTTAAACAATTATTTTCTTGGCAAGTTAGGGTCACCAGAATTAATTTTCCATTAGAATTAAGTGTTGGACAAATCGGTGATTAAACTGTCAACAAATTGGTAGCAATTCCAGTATCGAGTGCAGTTATAACCGTTGTTTAGGAGAATGACAGAGCATTCTCATGTAATTTATGCAAGCTTCATAACATGTGACAAATATAATTTCAAGAAACTCCTATTCCCAAGGTCAATGCCGTGACGAAGAAGAGATCTTAACGGCCATTTCCCTTATGCCTGTTAGACAATAGGGCGTTACATTGTTTACACTAAAATTATTTTCATAATTTTGCCAAAAAAGACTTCGACCATTAAATAGTATCGTTTTACAAAATTGCTACATATTAATTTATTTTCTGCAACGGATCTTACTTTGCAGTTGTTGTGTATTAAATATTCTGTGCAGGTTTGTAAAACTAAAAATGCTCCTTTTTACCCCTACAAATCTACATGTGCGTCTATGAGCAGCATACATCACAAATAAAAATTCTAATAAATACCAAACTTGATGTAAACACCATATTTTAACTTACAAAATGCATATCTTTAATCATGTGAAATCTGGTTCACTCTGAATGAATTCTGTATGATTTTGCAATGGTATCTATAACTGGTAAACCATGAGAGGGGAACAGAAACTTACCGAAAGGTTAAAACACCCATATAATAAGCTCTCTTTGGAGCTACTTGATTTTGTTTTGCCTATTTTCAATAATCTCAACAAACGGATGCAAAGTGAAGTTCCCCAGATTCTCACCTTGCGCACAAATGTAGCTGCACCTTTGAAACCCCCCTTATCACTTGAGAAGTACAGGGGTTGGGAGGGTGGATTATCGAGACCCTAACGTCTTCTTAGCTCTCGAGCAAATTTATTTTGGAACCAAAGTAGTGCCTTCATTGCTGTCATTAAAACTAACAGAACAATGCTACAAGTATTTCTTCTTTAAATTCAAAATATGCCGCAAATGCAACCATGGAAACAAAGAGCTGTTGTAAAACTACAATTCCTTTACGTTAGGAGCGCTATAGCAATCTTCCCACGAAAAGAGCGACAATGGGCGGTGTTTACGTATTAAGGGTGTTTGATACCATGTATGTACAATATAAATGTCACAAATCCAGCCGGAATTCGAACGCGGGGCCCTTGAAACAGCAGAAATGTGCTCTACCAATTAAGCCAAGCAGTCAGTCTTTGTTTTATCACTTTTAAATAATCTACTGAAATGTCCAGAAATTTTTGGCTATTGGGGTTAGCAACGCTGCTTCCCACACTTGTGCAGTTTCTCCACCTCTGGCATAAAGCAATACATGAAATTGTTGAGGGATTCAAAGAAGCAATCATAACACGTGTTACTGCAGACGCTCCTGTCACCATGTGGACCGAATGCAGACTGTTAATGGTGGGCATATTGGGAGTCCATGGTGCTAATTAGAATGGTTGAAAGTGCTTTCAAACCATTAAATACTCCAGAAGAACCGCTTGAAGCCCTACCTCGCGGAATGCAATGCAAGGTTACTCTTGAGATAACGACGTAGTCTTCGACGCGTTATTGCTTGTTATGTTTCCTCAAGTGTCTTGGTCGCTGTTGACGCGGCCTCCCTGCTTAGCAAGATAAAAAGCCACGAAACGGATGGGGGAGAAATAACAGACAGCTGTCAAATTCTCGGCACTGATGGAACTGTCAGCCTCCACTCCTTTCTAAAAAAATTCCTGACTACGCTGAAAACTAAAATCCATTGGGTTCATTGGAGGCCATGATGAAATACTTCCATGTTTTATATCGCCGTCTCCTGGTGTTAACACTTAGTAATATTCTCTCCCAACCTTAGTGTGCGTATTTAATTTCCTGACTGCAGGGCTTTCTAAAACATCTGTCCTAGAATATGTTCAGCACATTGGGGGCAAGTAAACAACAGTAATAATAATAATAATAACAACAACGTAAGTATTCACACGAGTTTCTCTGATACTAAGCATTCTACAAATTGTTCGAGAAAAGCTAGAAAAATACACAAACAAACTCTCCATCTATACGGATGGTTCTAAAACTGAAAACTCTGATGTGTTACACTCACATGACTTTCTCAACTCTTGTACAAACTATTTTTACAAATGCTTATTTTCCATATGCTTCATGTTAATCTTATTGCTAATTTTCTTGTAGATGCAAGGGGAATTGGTAGGCTTTAAGCGATAGTCAAATATTTTAAGAGCTGGTTGCTATGTGGCGCATTCCATTCTCTTTGTATGTCCAGGACAAAATAAATAAATAACGAATTCCCATTTGAAAAAAAGTATAGGTATAGGAAAATTTAAGGGAATAACAAGCAATATCTCGAAAATGGTTCACTCAACATATGACATAAATTGTGTATTTTAACGTGATCTACATTTTTTGTGTAGTAAAATTTTGTCTATCTCTTATGGTTTACCAGTTATGCAAAAGTCGTTCACAATGAAGAATACTTTTGGAGACATTCCCAGAAAATTCGAGATATACATTTTATTTGTCATGAAAGTATCTTAAACATATGATATTTTAATAAAATCGTTAGAGCCATTTGTGAGAAAATTAAAATTTTCTAAAAATGTTCCATGTAAAGGGTAATCTGGGGTGGGGGAATTTTCCTGAAAACCTTCGTGTCACATCTCTGGAAGATACTGAACCTAAATACCAAGTTTGGTGTTGATCCGACTGTTCGTTTCTGAGTTATGCTGTTCACAGACAGATACACGGACATGTTTCGAAAAATACTTTTTTGGATTCAGGAGGCCTCAAAACATGCATTTCCTGTGAAATCTCGGTATCAAATTTTTGGTTGGAATGCAATACTTCCCCCGCTTACCATGCGTAGCAGAGAAAGTAAAAATTTATGAAGTTAACAACATGAAAAATCTGAAAAACGTCAGAACATAAAAACCGTATTATTGTTTGTTATTTCTGCATATTTAAGACTAGAACTTTCGGTATCTATTTATTCTGTTAGAATGTTTTAGAGTAGAGATTAATAAATAATGTCACTGTATCTATTATGAGGGAAAACCCTGGGAACTCACTCAAGTGAGATTGGATCTTTTGGCAGACACGGTACCTCCACCCCACCATAATTGATAATGCGATGAATGACGTCATGTGTTGGGCATTCATAGCATAGCCGATATAACGCAAGCGCATTGCTCGCTCTATTGACCGCTTGAGCAATAAATTTGTCTAGCGCGGTATTTATTGATTACGTGCAATTATCGTTTAGAACGCGAAATGTTGTTCTCTCAGCACCTCTCAAGGTATATAATGACCACAGCATTCCTTTGTTATCCCCGGGGATTACCTCCTATATAGCCGTAACATATATTACTCGGGACACTCAGGTTTGGTGGCGCTGTGATCGTATTCGCTGTACACAACGGGGATAGTTGCAACTTTGGTCGCAAGTAAACAACGTTAGAGATATATGCATGCTCCAAATAGTACGAGGGCGGATTGATAAATCCACGACTTTGACGAGAGATAGCGTTCTAATCACACGTTTCTTGTTTGCACCCAAGTCTTACATGAAATTCGTCATTTGTTTCTTATAACATTGTTGAGAGCGTCTAAAATAAGCAGATGTGTGTTCTAGTTTTAGTTTAAAAAGGGGTGGGTTTTATGCCCAAGCACTGCGACCTCAAAGATCTATTGCACATCCCCCCTTTCATCAGTTAAGTAGTCTGTTGCTCGTTATGAACTTAACCAGAGTGCAAACTTAGGCTTTCGATAGTTCATCTATCTTTGGAACGTGATTGTCAAAAATAATTGCTCTTTGATTCGCAAGAGCAGGGCAATCACATAGTAACAGTCTCATCTCCTTTTAGGCATCTACTACAGATAGGGTTGTTAAACTTTAGGGCACAGTGTCCTGTAATGAATCCTGTTGCCCATGCAAGCCTTCGTTTACTTAGACCGCGCAGGTACTTTGCTGTTATCCAGGTCTGTGATAACTTGGAATGTCTGCAACCCTCAATGGAGTTCCAGTAGTTGTGTTCTGCTTGAATCCAGCACTTGATAGTCTGTTTCACTGGTCTGTAGGACACACACACAGTACAGGCTCCGGACCCACAAATGGGATTTTGCTACCAGTCTTGGCTGCTTCATCTGCTTTCTCAATGCGTGGTATACCTGTGTGTCCTGGCACCCACATACGTTGAACCTTATTGTGTTCAACCAGTGTCATTAAGGATTCCCGGCATTCTGAGACCAGCTTTGAGTTTATTGATGGTGATTCAAGTGTTTTAAGAGCAGCTTGACTGTCTGAGAAGATAAGAACACTTCTATTCTTATATCTCCTCTTATTGCTTTCCATAACACTGGCTAGGATTGCGTAAAACTCAGCCTGGAAAACTGTAGCTAAGGAACCCAGACTATAAGAAATCTCGGTGCCATTACCGTAAAGTCCAGCCCCCGTTCCTGATTTGGTTTTTCGTGATCTGAAAAAGCACTAATTTTTGCGTGGGAAGACGTGAAGGAAACGGAAGAAGAGCTGGACAAGTATTATGAAGACTCTGCTCCATCACATGTCATGGTTCACAAGTGATTCACAGAATTTCGATGTGGCCGTTCGAGCACAAGAGATGCAGTGCGTACGTGCACGGCCGGTTGAGGTTACAAGAGAAGAAATGGTGAACAAAGTTCACGATATTGTGTTGGAAGACCACCGAGTGAAAATCCGTGAGATAGCCAAGGCCGTAAACATCTCGAGTGAACGGGTGTATAACATTCTGCACGAATTTTTGGGCCTGAGAAAGCTGTCACTAAGATGGGTGCCGCAACTGCTCACATTTGAGAACAAGCGGAATCGTGTGACCATTTCACAGGGATGTTTGAACAACTTCCAGCGCAACCCAAATGAGTTTTTGAGGCGTTATATCGCAGTTGATGAAACTTGGATCCATTACTATCAATCTGAAACCAAACAACAATCAAAGCACCTTTTCCTTTGGCGAACCTGCTCCAAAGAAAGGGAAAACAATTCTGTCGGCAGGAAACATCATGACAGCTGTCTTTTGGGATCCACAAGGGATGATAGAGATCCACTACCTGGAAAAGGGTAAAACGATCACAGGCTCATATTATGCCGCAATACTGGACAAGTTTCACAAGGAATTCTTAAAGAAACGACCCCATTTGGTGAAAAAAAAATGTTCTCTTTCACCACAGAACTGCTACCTCACCCACCATATTCTCCAGATTTGGCTCCGAGCGACTTCTTTCTCTTCGCAAACCTAAAAAATTGGCTCGCTGGGAAGAAATTCACGTCCAGTGAACACATGACAGAAACAACCTCATATTTTGGAGACTTCGAAGAATCATATTTTTGGAAGGGTTAAAAAATTGGAGAAGCGCTGGGCAACGTGTATTGAATTGAAAGGAGACTATGTCTCAAAAATGTTGTTATTTTCTTTAAAAAGTCTCTGATTTATCAATCCGCCCTCGTATGTATATTCCAAGTAGTATAAGTCAGCCACGATATGAGTGCTTTCGGTGGGAAGAGGAGTTTAACAGTTACGGAACAAGTGGGCGGGGCATCGGAAGTGGTCAGGTTAATAATACATCCGCAGTTCCGAGATGCATTTATTACTGAGGCATGCAAATGTATTACTGTTTTTATTGTGCGAGTGTACATTCCCACTATCGCCTTGCCACTCACTCCTCTGGGATCGCATTGTCAACAAACAGTGGCGCTATCCTCCAAACGTGGTCATAATATCGCGACCGACTAGAAAACCACATGTTACAACGTACTGTAACACGGCACCTTAAAGTTTAGCTTGTAGGGGAAAGGAAAGGAGAGTGGTGGCACGTTACTGGTCAGAGCAACTAGGGGAGAAGTTGCCATGGAAACGTACTCCTCCAACAACTGCCACGTGTCTTTTAAATGACACTGTATATACTGCACACAAATTCACACTGAGAAACCAAAAAGCAGGACCTTATAGTACCATCCATAGTCGCTTATGTGACAACACCCAATAATCCTAAATGACGACTGTATGACGAAGGATGAAGTGGTTGTTCGCTACATGACGAAAAGATGCAGAGGAGTTCTTACCTTTAGGCAGGAACCCGGCCTGGATGAGGCGTGCCTCCATCAGCAACTTGGGTAGCAGCAGACAGAAGGCTGTGGCGAGATGGAGGAACGGCGCCGTGGGACCCCCATGTTGCCACAAGGACCTCAACACTCCGGATCTTCCCAATGCCACGCTAGAAGCAGGATCCACGCTGCACGTCCCCAGATGTCGACCCAGCTTGAAGCCGTCGTTGGCGAGGTTGCCCACCTTGAAGATAGCGGCGGCCAGAAAGAAGGGGATCATCAGGGCTGCTAACCCCGTGAGAGCTAGGTGGGCATGGAGTTCGAGTCGTGGTGGGGGAGAGTCCCCCGGCCAGGGCAGTGAGGCATATCCCAGAAATCGCCGGGCACTCTGTTCCGCCATATACGCCTGTAACAATTGACAAAATTATTAGTATGTCTCGTGCTTGTACGCAAGAATGAGTTATCAGTACATCCACTCCGCTGTGCTGGTCTAGGCGAATGGGAGAGAAGGTTACACATAGTATTTCAGCTCGAGAATGGCCAGCAATACCTGCATTAACAGCAGATCCACTCGTGGCAAAAGCTGTGGAAACATAGTGGCCTTTTATACATTTATTTGCCCAACCCCCCAAAACAAAGTAAGCTCACTTGGTGCTTTTCGTCGGTGACTGGATGACCACTTTCTCGCTCATTGGATAGGATGATGGGAACCATAAAATGGCTCTATAGAAGTCCTGATCTCACGTCTTTTGACTTCTTTTTGTCGAGTTGGGCGAAACAAGTGATTTGTCCACGGATGAATACTGAAGTTAACTGCTCCCTTGCAATGCCTGGTATGCACAAACTTAGTGTGCTGCATGTTTTATCAATTATTTGGGAAGGTCATTTTTTTATTTTGTGTAAAATAGTCAATTTTGACAGAGTAATAACGGTTTAAAATCACACATGGCTTCTCCCCCATCCTGTAGATAGCAACCAACTACTGGTTTTCCAGCATTTTGAGACAAAACTATTTTTTGAAGAAAAATTCCTAACATCGTATATAAACAATATCAACGTTTACGTTTAGGTAGAAAACAAAACTTTTTTCTCTTAAAAATTTTGCAGTAGAATGGTGTCCAACATACAGATAGTAAAAGTACGATTACTATGTCATCTCTTACAGTAAGTCGTGATGCAGGAAGTTGCAGCTATATTCCGGTTTCCAGCCACGGAATGCGACTGGGTTCGAGCCTATACATGTGTGTGGGACCCATGTATAGAATCGTGATACATCTGAGGAGCTACGATAGGTAGCTACCTGTAGGTAACAAAACCCACTGAATGTTTCGGCATATCCTCACATCATTTGGATGATTATCACCTCTGCCTTGCCCATGTGAGCGTGAGGTCGCCAGGCAAAGGCCCGTAATGGCTGTAGTGCCACAGATTTATCTTTAGCTTAGCCAGTTTAAAAAATGTGTTGCGTTCCACTCACATGTCTTTCTCCACACTTGTACAAACTATTTTTACAAACGCTTATTCTCCATATGCTTCATGTTAATCGAGACGTCAATCTTATTGCTAATTTTCTTGTAGATGCAAGGGGAATTGGTAGGCTTTAAGCGATAGTCAAATGTTTTAAGATCTGGTTGCTATGTGGAAAGTAAAATTGAGTTTTATTTATAGACGCTCTTTAACTGCTGTGGTCCTTAGCGTCCCATTCTATATTGGGCGTGAAAGACCGGTAATTTTGCTCAGAGGCCTCTTTATCAGACTTGAGGTTCTTTTAAGTGTCGTAAGTCTACGACACGGGACCACCGGCTTTACTTCCCTTCCGAAGGAAGCCATGGTAAGAATTTTTTCATTTGCCATGAAAATATCTTAAAACATATGATATTTTAATCAAAATGGTTAGTCATTTTTGAGAAAATGAAAAAATTCGAAAAATGTTCCATGTAAAGGGTAGTCTGGGATGGGAGATTTTCATTAAAATCTTCGTGTCGCATCCTTGGAAGATAGTAAACTCAAGTACCAAGTTTTGTATTTATCCGACTTATCGTTTTTGAGTTATGCCGTTCACAGACACAAACGGACATGTTTCCAAAATGATTTATTTGGGATTTAGGGGCTTCAAAACATGCATTTCCTGTGAAATCTGGTATGGAATTTTTGGGCGGGATGCAATACTTCCCCTACTTACTATACATACTAGAGAAAATAATACATCTTAAGTTTATGAGCGTAATACGGCCCTGTACTTCTCAAATGGGGATTATTGACACTTATTTACGGCGCTCTACTCAAAGATATAACAAGCTTTTCGCTTATTTTGAAAACGTTTGTGTACTACATTGTCCAAAAAATTCCAAAAACTGCAGTTGCAACATTAAAATGGAATTTAAAGTCCGTAATTTATCCACAGCCAGGGTTACCGAAATGACTGCAACGTTTTCTAGCTAAAAGTAAAGTACATTGCGATGAAATGTATGTGTATAATGGACTGTAACTCTTTGGGCAGGCGATAAATCAGCTGTTTTATTTAATTTTTATTGTCATTAGAGGAGAAATATAACCACAATATAATTCTGTGCAGTAGCTGTAACGGTATTAATGCCTTTATGGACGGTATTCCAACATAACTTCTGTTGTTTAATGGCCAAAGTAGTCGCTAGCCACGTGTTTGACTGGGATTCGATTCCGCACCACAAATTACATTTTCTACAAAAGGTCACAAAAGCATATTTGGATAGTGTCCTTGGCTCCAGCAAGTCAGTTGAAGCAACAAGATACACTACGGTTTGTGAAAGAAGGAAACGCATTAATTCAATGAATTTAGTATGACAGGTTAGGTACATGACAAGTAACAAATGATAAACTTTTCAAATGTATACATGACCTTTGAGCCCTAATATTCAGTATTTGGTGTGGCCTCCATGCGTTGCAATTAGAGCTGCTACGCCGTGGCATTGAATCAAAAAGTTCCTGAGAGATTTCTCTCCACGCAGTTTGCATTCGCGCCCACAAATCCGTGACGCACCAGGTGCCGACCAACCATATCCCAGACATGTTCGACGGGCGACATATCAGGCGAACGTGCAGGCCAGGGAAGCGATGGTACCCGTCGCTCTTCGAAGAAGGCTTGTACATTCCTCGCAATATGTGGCCGGGCATTGTTGTTGATATGTGGCCTGTGGAGATGCCTGAAGCAGGGGAATACCTCAGGCTCTACAACTACCGTTAGGTACCGGTTGCTGTTCAAAGTGCCCTCAATTCGTAGGAGGCGAGATCAGTTGTAACCAATGCCGCCCCAAACCACCATACCTGGTGTTTGTCCGCTATGACGCTCAATAATGCAGCCCTCCAGGTTGCGCTCACCACGGTACCGCAGGACACGTATGCGACCATCATTGTATGACACGTTGAAGCGGGACTAGTCCGAAAAGCGTACATTTTGCCATTCAGCACCCCAGTGACGGTGTTCACATACCCATTGCAGTCGGAGGAACTTGAGCTTTCTGGACAATGGAAGCCGACGTAATGGCATACATGTAACCAGTGCAACCTGAAGCAGACGGCGACGAACCGTTGATGCAGAGAAGTTCACACCTGTTGCAGTGCTCCAGCGTCGGGCCAACACTGTGGATGAAGCTGTATGGTCCGTTATGGCCATGCGGACAAGATGAAGTCATCCCGTGCTGTGGTCATGTTCCGTGGTCCAGTACCCGCTCTTCGCTGCGTATGACCTACATCTATCCACTGCTTCCACACACGCATCACTGTCGTAGCAGCATGCCCTGTACGAGCCGAAATGTCACGGTATGACAAACCCGCTTCCTGGAGACCGATCATTCTGCCCATATGGCTCCTTTTGACGTCGACGAGGCATACTCGCGCGCACTTTATTGTTTCCACCTTGCATGGCAGCTCTGCGCTGACTACACTGGGCGCAACAATGATCTTGTCGGGATGACATGAAAGGGATCTGCTCGGCCTACGTGTACCCCATGTCTCTGCAAACCTAATCACTTATTGCTTGCACACTCCTCTACACTTTCACCCAGTTTGGAGTTGTTCGGGAAATTCTTTCTTGGTGTTGTAATTTTCACAAATGGCAGTGTATTTTGTTATTCTGATTAGTTTAATACTATTTCTCATTCATCTACTGTTTTATATTTATAGCGATGAATTCAGGATGCACTCAGGCATTTCAGGAATGCTCGCACATCACCTACTATGTATAGTACGATTTTTCCGACCTGACCTATAGAAACGCAAACGAGGTGAAGATTGGAGAGTGGAGGGGAGAAAAGACCAGCAGTATTCCCCTAGCGCGGTGCAACAGGAATGCCTAAGGCATATATCGGCTGTTCTCCTACAACTAACCCAAAACCCTTCCCAAGAAAAAAGAATGGGCTCGTCCAACTATTCCGCATCCAGCTGAGTAGGGCCAGGAGGAAAAAATCGAACTGTAACGCAACGCTAGCATTGGGTAATCTCACACATTTACGAAACATCCTGTTCACACAATGTAGCCGTAATATTTTCACAACGGGTGGGCACGCTTGCAAAATTTAAAATACACTTAGGTATTTACATTGGTCCACCAACTGACTGGACCGGACTGGGAGTGAATGACAATTTATGTCATATTTAGATACTTTATCAAGATTGTGCAGGTTTTTCATACAGGTTATCTGGTTAAAATTTAAAATCCTAAATTAAGTTATAAAGTACGAAAAGAATATATTACGTCTTTGTAAACTTCAAGGGAATCACAATAAAGCTCTTTATTAAATACGTTATTAATTTCTCCACTACGTGCATAATAGGTAGAGAATGCATTGTACTCCACCCAAAACCTCGATACCGAGATTTCACCAAATTAAATTAATTTGAGCTTTATTTATGAACTTTCTTTAACTACTGTGGTTCTTAGTGTCCCATTCTATGTTGGGCGTGAAATACCGGTAATTTTGCTGAAAGGCCTCTTTATCAGGCTTGAGCTTCTTTTATGTGCCGTAAATCTACGACACGGGACCACCGGCTTTACTTCCCTTCCGAAGGAAGCCACGCTAAGGATTTTTACGCCCGAAAAAAATTCATCGTCCTCCGCCGGGTTTGAACCCGCGACCTCGGGAAGTAGAGGTTAGCATGGTAGCTATTACACCACGGAGGATGACCCGAAATACATGTTTTGAGGACCCTTGAATAAAAAAACTATTTTTTAGAAAAAGGTATGTGTCTGTGAACGGTATAAGTCAAAAACGAAAAATCGGATAAATACCAAACTTGGCATTTAGGTGCAATATCTTACAAGGATGCGACACGAAGATTTTCAAGAAAATCCCCTTACGCCGAATCAGCTTTTTACATCTAACATTTTTTTCGAAATTGTATATTTTCTAAAAATTGTCCCTAACGACTTTGATTAAAATACCACATATTAAATATATTACATCACAAATAAAATGTCTATCTTGAATTTTCTGGGAGTAGCCTGTGATTTCCTCTTCATTCGCTAGGAAGTTTTTTGCATAACATTAAAAAGTGGTAAACCCTATGCGACAGGCGAAAACGTACCACGCTTAAAATGTAGATCTCTTTAAAACCTACAATTTATTTAAAATAACTTTTTTGTGGCATCAGCTATTTCCAAGATATCCGTTAGTAATGGTTTGAATTGTTCAATACTTTTTCATTCTTTTAAAGTTCTGTCAACATTCAGTTGTTTCTCGCGATGTCATGGAAACAGTATGGAATTTTAAGCCCAGCATATAGCGTGCAGTTGTTAAACATTTGACTATCGCTGTTCCCTTTGTATCTATAACGAAATGTGTAATGTAGCTATTTCTGCAAAGGTTTATCTGGTTTAAAAGAAGTAGATACAGTGCCTAAAATATTGACACTACAGAATGATGCATTTCAGAAATCACTTAGCTTGTCTTTCCTACCAAATTAGAAAATAACAGCGCTTTTGAATTTTGTAAAGTGTCTGATATGACAGCCTATTGCGTGTCCGGATAAAAGGGGAGCAAAGGTTGTCTACACCCCCAATATAATTTGCCGTTCTTATCTTACACTGAGGTTCGGGGATGAAATAACGCTAGGGTGTGCCATGACCATTAACACGACACTTTGGAAAAGCAATGAAGATACACTATCAATTAAGGGCCAAGGTAATGGAAACTTTTTAGTGTGAGAGTGCAATTAGCTTATCTACCTTTGGATTACTTTATTCTATATAGTCAAAGCTGACAGGAAATAAATACACAGTAGCGTGAGCTAAATTATTATTTGTTTTATTAAGTTTTTAAACCTGCTGGAAGAATACGAGCCACAGAATGTTTCCGTGTAATACACCAGGACTTGTGTCCACGATGAAATTTTGAAACAGCCGAAAGGACATAGTTTTGGAGAATAGTTATTCATTCGTCAAAAGAGAATGCAATGTTCTTATCTAATGCACTGCAGCAATATTACTTCAGTAACAAAGAGTCTATTCTATGCAATTTGTGCATACGAGTTAGAAACCTTGGCAACATTTGCTTCATAAGTTACTTATTTTCTCCTACTAGCAGTATCCAGTCACACATTATTATTAACATGCACCTACAGCAGTAGTTTCCAACTTTCCCTGTTGGCGTCCCCATTTGCGGTCGGTACGTGGCCTCAGTGGTGTAGCGTTTTCAAACACTTCATTACAAAACACTTATCTGTATGTCTATACTACAGAGTGAGCCAAAAAATTACGAATCGGCTGCGCGCTGTTTTTCCTGTCCGCTTCCTCGGCATTCGTTGTCGTCTGCCGCTATCATAGAAAGGCGCGGATGAAACCATACAACATTTTTAAAACTACTTTTAAAGGCTTTACTTACCGACTTTATGAAAGGAGATGCTGAAACTGGCCACTGTCGTTGTACATACATTTTGGTACCTCTTTAGGAAACTGTCCATCACTCGCCGTAGTTCACGTTGAGAAATGCTGGCAATTTCCTAGCGGAAATGTTCTTTTAATTATTCCAGGGTGTGTGGATTTGTCTTGTACACTTTGTTTTAAGTTAAGATAGAAATCGCAGGGGGTTAAGTCGGGGGACAGAGAGGGCCACAAATCTCTACTAATAATTCTGTTCTCAAACGCACTTTCAATTACTCTCAGTATAAGCTGTTGCAGAGTCTTGCTGGAAAAAGGCAAAATCACGCTCCCCGACTGTTAATTTTCTAAAAAAAAAGGGGGGGGGGCAAAATTGTATTCACATACGTACGGGCGTCAACTGTTGACTCGAAAAAAATTCTCCTTATAACTCTTAGTAAGTAAACTTTGGTAAGTAAATCCCTTAAAGACGGCAACGAGCGCCGAGGACGCGGACAGCAAAAACACCGCGCAGCCGGTTCGTAGTTTTTTGGCTCTCCCTGTATATATGAGGAAATGTAATAGCCATTTTTGTTGGAATACATCTTGGAATAAGACACGTGGGCATCAAATTCACTAACAAACTCTGAAGTTTACTTTTCAACGGTGGGGCAACGGGTAGCCAGTGGTTTTGTTTCCAGCTCTCGTGCTGAGGGTTTTAAGGATTTTAAGTCGGCCCTATCCATGCCTTCATCTCTGACTAGCACATGTGAAGTATCCCTAGGGCCCAAAGTCCACGGTAAAAGCTGTAGGTCCTCTCATTCCACACTCGTCTTTATCATCACTCTACCATCGGAGGCAACGGATTCTGCCCGCTAGGTGCCTTACCTCAGACATGGGTCCAGTCATCGCTTGGTGGAATGAGGCACCCCCCAAGATCATAGGCCTCTGGGGAGCGTTAGAAACGACGACGACAACTTTTCAACGGTTGTCTGCATTTATGTCTGCTTTCATGTGACAGAAACTGACATCACTATTCGTTAGGGATGGGACGTTAATACCTCGATACTCAGTGGTTTCGAAATATGTATAATATTTTGAGATACATTCGATGCTTTTAAAGCTTTTGCGTTTAACTTTATTTGTCAGATAAGGAATGACAGGAGTCGATAATTCACCTTATTGTCTCGTACGTGTCCTCAAAGAGTTGCTGGACTGTAGTTCTTGATAGACCTTGACTGCGTTTCCTGTGAGTGAATCAATGCAACATTCCATAGACTCTTGTGTCTATACGAAAACATGCAAAACTACGGGGGAAACGAGTAGAGGTGCTCACGTAACATACAGTGTTAACTGAGTAATTAACGAAGCTGACACACTAAATTAGTTTCTGCAACAGCCTGGTTTGGTGACTCACTCTCAACCATTACATTTACCTACTCCGGTGACCAAAATCTGTAAATCGAGCAGAAACAAATCAGAACTTAAGACGTGAGATAATGCAGCGCATGGAAATATTTGTTCTTTCCACTTTGTGTTTACGAAGTCAAATTGGAGTCACGAGCAGAACTTACAGGTATACCGTTGAACTAATTTCCATAATACGGAAAGACAATTCTTTAAAAGAAGCTTATCAGCACAAAATAATTACATAAAATGGAAATAAAGACACTAATCTATTATTAATAATAATACTAATAGCCTGGCATTACAAGATAAAAAATCTGATGTGCTACACTCACATGACTTTCTCTACTCTTGTACAAACTATTTTTACAAACGCTTGTTCTCCATGTGCTTTATGTTAATCGAGATGTTAATCTTATTGCTAATTTTCTTGTAGGGGAAGTGGAAGGCTTTAAGTAAGTATTGGAAAATTTAAGGGAATAACAAGCAATATCTCGAAAATGGTTCACTCAACAACAAAAATGTATATGACATAAATTGTGTATTTTAACGCGATCTACATTTTTTGTGTAGTAAAATTTTGTCTATCTCTTATGGTTTACCAGTTATGCAAAAGTCGTTCACAATGAAGAATACTTTTGGAGACATTCCCAGAAAATTCAAGATATACATTTTATTTGTCATGAAAATATCTTAAATATATGATAAGAAAATTAACATTTTTGAGAAATTCTCCATGTAAAGGGTAATCTGGGGTGGGGGGATTTTCTTGAAAACCTTCGTGTCGCATCTCTGGAAGATACTGAACCTAAATACCAAGTTTGGTGTTTATCCGACTGTTCATTTCTGAGTTATGCTGTTCACAGACACAGACACACACACACACACACACACACACACACACACACAAGGACATGTTTCCAAAAATGCTTTTTTTTATTCAGGGGGTCTCAAAACATGTATTTCCGGTGAAATCTCGGTATCGAATTTTTGGGTGGAATACAATACTTCCCCTACTTACTATACGTAGTAGAGAAAGTAAAAATTGATTAAATTCGTTTATACACAGTAAACTACTAATAAGAAGATAATTCAGTGAACAAGCAGTTGCGTTCACAGTTTTCTATAAAGTGAATATTGAGCTCAAAATTCAGTATTGGTATCGAGTATCCAGTAGTGATATTGTCCTATCAGTACTGTTCGTCCAAATGGTTTCCCCGCAATACTTGCTGATACTGAGGAACCCACTTTCAGAGAGAAATGCTCAACCCTTAGCAGTTAGCAAGCACTACAAGATGGCCAGATTCCAACGTAAAGGGCGTCCAAGTGGTGTTTCATTTGGAATTCATTGAAGGTAACAGAAACATTGGAAATAATTTGTCAAAAGTTTAACTTGATTCAAAAAAGACAAAACCCGACATTTCTAATTCAAACAGACAGCTAGACTATAAAACGGCAAAATAAAAACTGATTCTATAAGTTCCATATAGCTCGAAACACCTGTTAGCTTACCTGTAAGCCTGCTGTGCAGAGGCCGTACCAGACGGACCACAGGCTGTTGAGATGAGCGCGGAAACATGAGGACGACGAGGACGAAGAAGAAGACGACGAGGACTTGCTGTGGCGGTGTTTGTCGTGCGCATGCGCCGTGTTCTGTTGCTGTGACTGCCCAGAGTGCTGGGACTGCGACTGTTTGGGCTGTATGGTGGGGTGTTTCTTGCTCTTGCTGCCCAGTTCGCAGCCATTGTTGTTATCGAATGTCATCACGCTTCCAGACATAGACATGACCTGCAACAAAACGTGCAAACTATCTTCAGTAATACCACAAGTGCTGCTAGTACTTCGGTGATTTAATTCTAATGACAACAAGAATGAATTTGAAACCTCAGTTACATTACCTAAGAAAAATTATCAGAGGGTGTTTCGGTAAGATAATATACAATACGACAAAGATGCCATTTTGTTGTGCTTCTAGTATAACAATTGAAGTGATTACTAGGGACCGGAATTTTAGGTTTTAACCTATATTTTTTCTCACATTTCAAGATATATATTCGTTTCACACTTCCTGGAGCAGAGTTGACACCTAAAATAACCTAAAGAGCTGTTGTTTTTTGCTTTTTCAAAATGAAGAATGTTGTTTTCGGTTTGAAACTCATTGTAAATTTCTTCCACCACTTATAGCCAGCAGTTAGTTCAAGTTACCACTGTTAAACGCAGCACATGTGACGTGGTGACATCTGGATGAGCTGAGAACGTCAAGGAGGAGCGTAACCTGTGTAACGAGATTGCCTCCAATTGTTCACCGAGAGTACAACAGAGTACACTTCACTTTAGTTAATGACAGTGCTGCCTACATGTTCAAGGCCGGGCGGGGGTTCTACAGTCCTTCCACCCAACCATGCTACATGTTGCATGCTTAGCCCACGGCCTGCACCGCCTTGCGGAGATTAGAAGCCACTTTGATGACGTGAACAGCCTATCTTCGGTCAAGAAGGTTTTCTTAAAAGCCCCAACACGTATACAATTATTCAAAGAGAAAGTACCAGCAACCCCTCTTCCACCTGAGCCGATACTTACCCGCTGGGGAACTTGGCTGTCTGCTGCCATTTACTATGCCGAACACTTAAAAGACGTTAAAAATGTTGTCAATGAATTGGATGAAACAAAAGCTTCCTGCATTGCCAAGGCTAAGAAATCGCTCAAGTGCCCCACTTTTGCCACTTCCTTTGCGTACATTAAGACATATTTATACCAGAAGCTACTCTCCGGTTGGAAAGTACAACTTTGCCACTGAAAGATGCTCTAGATATTATTGGCAATGTTTACAGTAAAGAAATACCTAGACCAGTTGCATGTTCATCGAAGTTGCACAACGTTCTTCAACGAAATCTTGATTTTGAAGATATGAAAATCATCAATTTATTATTGCAGGGAGAAAAGATACAGGAAAACTACCCCTAGAACCTGTTGCACGGGCATCTATGTTCTACGCTCCAGTGACATCAAGTTCCGTTGAAAGAGCCTTTTCTTCATACAAGAATGTGTTACGTGATAATACGAAAGCGTTTACGCCAGAAAATTTGAGAATGTATGTATCTACTGCAATGCCAAGTATAAATCTTACAACTAAGTACCAGAAAAGCAAAATTATTGATGCCTGTATTGATCCACGAAGCAAAACATAAAAAAAACTATTTTAATCAAGAAAAACCTAAAAAAACCTATTTTAAGCATATAGGAAACCTAAAACGAAGGGTATATTCCACCTAAAAATCCGGGCCCTAGTGATTACAATTCGAGTACAATGCTATATTTTTCTACTTTTAGTATAATCACTGAAGTGTTTACAATTGTAATCATTTTTATGATTTCCCTAAGACCTTTGTAAAATAAGAGCCTATGACATAGACATTTCATTTGAAGAAGATATATTGAAGGAGTTGTATTATATTTCAACTGTTGGGAAGCCGAACACTTGAAGTAGTTGCAACCGCACGTATGGTACCCGGTAGCCTTTGTCCCAATTTTTAAAAAATATTAACTTTGTAATTTGACTGCTTCTTTAAGTATTAGATATTTATGTTTGCCTCGGCTGCGTCAGTATTATTGTTAGAGACAGGTTTCTCTTAGCAGGGTTGTGGTGCGACTAAGAATGTAGGCTTACACAGATTATAATTTTACTTCACTCCTTTTATTTATGCTTGATACGATTTAAACAGCACTTCACTGATATATATATATATATATATATATATATATATATATATAGAGAGAGAGAGTTGTGAGATTCTTTTATTAAATACTTGCACTTTTTAATACGTAAATTATTTTCGTCTCACACGAGTACGTATTATACTTCTCGAGGATGTGTCTCGCGTCCGGTTAGGAACACTGTTTGCAGGCAACTGAATTGATTTCAACCTAAACTTGTACATTTCTGTATTTCAAGTCTCTGATTGGCTATTCCTAATCCAATAGAATATCTTCAGTTAACTAAAGCTTTTTCTGGTTGTTGATTGACTATTTTTAAAGTGTCTCAAAATTTACATTATTGCTTACAAGAATCACAAGTAACATTTAAACTTACTAATTCATTATTGCCTCAAGGTTATCTCATTGTTACCTCATTGTTAGCAACTTTTAACCTATTATTCTCACAGCTCATACATTATTAAATTACGCAATATATTCACATAACATTATTTCACATGGATACAATAATATAAACATATACAATGATTGTAATATACACTTTTTATGTATTGTTACATACACATATTGCTTTAAGGCGGGCTGTTATTGAATTTATATTTATATAATTAGACTGAAAATCATAAGTGTTAAAAATACTGCCTCACATTTGGCATGTAAATATATTAAACATACCGTATTTCAATCAAAATGGTCACAACCATATATTCCATAAAATAAATACATAAATAAATGAAAAATTTTTATGTTAAGGATGGTTTGCAGTGGGAATTTTTTTGAAAATCTTCGTGTCTATCCATGGAACATGAAGTTACATTTTCATTTGTGAGTTATGCTGTTGATAGACGCACTCACCCAGACATAATTATACAGGGACCTTTTTATAGAAACGCTTCTTTTTGGATTCAGCGGATCAAAATATGTATTTCCGGTAAAACCTCGATACTGAATTATTGGGTGGAATACACTATCTCATCTACTTACTAAAGGTAACTGGTAGAGAAAGTAAAAATAATTGCTAATAAATTTTAATCAAAACATAATATGATTAAGTAAATAATCCTATCTTAAACAGTCTTATCTTTAAAGATAATTGGTCGCGAATATAATAGATTTAACATTGGTGGGATAGGACTTTTAATATTTCTTTAAGGCAAATGCATTAACTGCAACTCAAATTGATATAACAATGAACGTCTTTACTTTCTCTGCCTACAGTTAAGTAGAGGAAGGATTGCATTCCATCCAAATATTTCAGTTCGAGGCTTCACCGCAAAAACACAAAAATTCTGATGCGTTACATTCATACGGATTTTTCTACCCTCTTCTTATTATTGGCTATACAAATTATCTTAGGTAAGTTTATCTTCCTATCTACTTTTTAATCGAAATAAACCTTTGCAGAAATAATGTAATGTATGTGTATGTGTGTGTATTGTCAAGTCGGACACATTACTGCTGTGTATAATGTTGTTGAGCTAATTGTTGTGTTTGTGTGTTAATAGACTCCATTAGTGATGACGTCAGCCGTTGCTAGGAGGTTATCTTTCTTTCCAAACAACTGGTTGCTATGCAGTTTGTGCTGTATATTTGTCTACTGCTTTGGGATGAAGAGGTTATTTTGTTGTATTTTTATTTTCCCCACGCTTTGGGAGCCAATTTGAAATAGGTTGTATTGTAGTTCAACTGTTGGGGAGCCGAACTTGAAGTAGTTGCAACCGCACGTATGGTAAAAGGTTTCCGGTAGCCTTCGCCCCAAATGTACTTTCCGATGGTCTTTGCCCCCCCCCCAAATCGTTAAAAATATGAACTTAGTAATTTGACTGTTTCTTTAACTATTATATATTTATTTTTGCCTCGGCTGCGTCAGTATTATTGCTACAGACATGTTTCTCTTAACAGGGCGTGATGCGGCTGAAGCATGTAGGCTTACACAGATTATAATTTTTAATTCACTCCTTTTTTATTAATTCGTGACACGATTTAAATAACACTTCACTGACATAGAGAGCTGTGAGATTCTTTAATTAAACTATTTTCATCTCACACCGAATACGTATTACATTTTTTAGGACGTATCTCGCGTCTACAACCAACGCGTCCAGTTATGAGCACTATCTACAAGCCCCTGACTTCTAGATTTGTAAATTTTGCTATATTTCAGTTTCTGTTTGGCTAATCCTACTCCAATAGAATATCTTCATTTAACTAAAGCTTTTTCTGGTTGTTGATTGGCTATTTTATAAACTGTCACAAAAATTACATTATTGCTTCCAGAATCACAAGTAGTATTGTTAAACTTTCAAATTCATTATTGCTTCAAGGTTACCTCATTGTTAGCAACTTTTAACCTATTATCCTCACAGCTCCTACGTTATTAAATTACGCAATACATTCACATAACATTATTAAACATGGATACAATAGTATACACATATACAACTGTAATATACACTTTTTATATCTTTTTACATATTGCTTTAAGGCGGGCTATTATTGACTTTATATTATATAAATGGACTGAAATCATTTTAGTGTTAAAATACTGCCTCAGGGAGAATGTTGTTTTGAAAAGTCTACATTAATTATTTGTCAATCCTAAATAAATACCATTGCTAGGAATATAGTTATACTTACACCGTGTAGAGGTTGTTATTAGCGTTAATAGTCATTAAGTAATTATAGTATAAACCGCCTTAAGTGAGCATTACGCTATAACATGTTTGTGAAACTGAGTGAAATAATAGCATATTTTGAAGACGAATTGAGACTGGTAAAGAAAGGTGAAGATGCTGTTGAGTCTAATCACGTCTTAGCCGTGACATATGATGGGGAAATTTCGTATTTGCGAGGCCAGGTTCAAGCCAGCATGAAAAATAAATCTTACAATGTCCATATAAGTATAATTAAGGAATACTTTTATATATGTTGTCCTACAAATGAAAATGAGTAATATTATGTAAATGTTTTAGTACCCATAGACAATATAAAAGCTGGAGCCCTTACCGAACAAACCTTACATTGCATATGTTTGGGATAAATGCCCATAGGACTTTATTTTATGGCCCGTTGAGGAATTTCGCATAGCGTATTTAAATATATTAAAAACACAACAATTTGAGTTGTTTTTGTAGAGTAAATGCCAAATTTCGACGAAAATAATAAAAATAGTTTTCTTGTGTGCATGTGTACTGTTTGTCCAAGCTGTAATGAACATAACCAAGGGTGTTAGATGACATCATAAAGTATAAAAGTGTAATGTAATACAATCAAGAGTGGTACTTAATGTAACAAAGTATAAAGAGAGCATCTGTGAAACCAGGTGTTCTTCACAAGTGATTATTTTCGTTATATTATTACTAAAGCACATCTAACTTAACCTCAATAATTGAAATGTAAGTTCAGCAATGCACACTTGCTTAAAAAAGTAATTACTGAATAGAAATAACTGTAGCTGTAAGCAAATGTGGTGTAATTAAATTCTATTGGAAGTATAAAGACTTAAGTCAGGTTGGATTACCAGCTTATTAAAAAGAGGGGGGACTCATCTAGGGAGTTTTTAGACTGGAGTTCACTATAGTGTTTGCAGTCATTAACAAAACACACAACCAATGCGAGAGAAACGCTCTTGGCCCTGCTTCAGCTATTCGAAACACCTTCCTTCTGCCCAAAGTAATTGAAATTAATATATTATAGCGCAATTACACTAAATATTATTAGTTATATAAAAGACTACCAAGAACTCGCTGTAGGAATCAATGTTGTTTGGAAAACAAGATGGCAATCTCTATGGCAACGGCTAGCTCTGACGTCAGACTAACGGAGTCTATTATTGTCTGGCGTGGCAATTCCATATCCTAGTTGGAGGGTGAAGGCAATTGAGGTAATAGCTCTCTCTGTGTGTGATAGTGTGGGTCTAGCAGTAGCGTCCTGTGGTAGCGTGAGTCTTCTGAGTGTTAGCATGTGTGTGTGTAAGAGTGCTTAAAGGATGTGTGTGCGTGGGGTATCTGCCCCAGTGTTCTTCTGTAATCCTTTGTGTATAATGTAGTGCACCTTGTTAAGTATAATAAACCAGAGGTAAATGTGGATTTATGTATTTCTAATGTTCTAAATATCCCACGCCCACTTAGTTTGTGCAGCAAGTTCTTGTTACCTTTCTGGCTGCCTCTGTAGCTACGCTCCCCATTGTGTATGCCGGGGTAACTAAATTTAATATTTTAGCTTGAAACCTTTTGGCTTCACCCCGGTGTATAATAATATGTAGCTATATTACACATTTCTTATAGATACAAAGAGAACAACGATAGTCAAATGTTTAACAACTGAACGCTATATGCTGGCCTTAAAATTCCATACTGTTTCCATGACATCGCGAGAAACAACTGAAGACCGATAGGACTTTAAAATAATTACAAAGTATTGAACAAATCGAACCATTAGTAACGGATTTGAAATGTGTTTTAAAGATATCTAAATTTTTTGTATAGTACATTTTCGTCCATGACTTAACGTTTAGTAGTTATACAAGATTATACAAAATTCTTTCCTAATGAAGAAGACCACACAGCTTTTTCCCTGAAAATTGAACACATAATTTACCTTGTAAATGTTTAATATATATTTTAATCAAAATCGTTAAGAGCCATTTTTTAGAAAATAAAAAAATCTTCCATACGAAAAGTTAGTTTGGGGTGGCGACATTTTTTTTGAAAATCTTAGTGTCGCATCTTAGGAAGGTACTCAACTTAAATATCAAGTTTGGTATTTATCCAAAATTTCGTTTCTGAATTATGCGGTTCACACACTCACACAGACCGTTTTCTAAATGTGCTTTTTACTTTTTCTACCACGCACATAGTAGGAAGAGAAGGTATTGTATTGCATCCATAAATTCGATACGGAAGGTTCACAGGAAATCCATGTTTTGAGGCCCTCTGAATCCAAATAAAGCATTTTGGAATAAGGTCTTGTGTGCGTGTCGATATTCAGTTGTTTCTCGCGATGTCATGGAAACAGTATGGAATTTCAAGGCCAGCATATAGCGTCCAGTTGTTAAACATTTGACTATGGCTGTTCTCTTTGTATCTATAACGAAATGTGTAATGTGGCTATTTCTGTAAATGTTTATCTCGATAAAATAAAGTAAATAGGAAAATAAAGTTTCGCAAGTATAATTTGTACACCCAATAATGACCGATAGAGGGTAGAGAAAGTAATATGACCGTTACACATCAGCGTTTTTGGATTCAAGGAGCCTCAACGCATGTATTTCGGGTGAAATCTCAGTATGGAATTTTTGACCTACTATATACGTGGTGGAGAAAGTAATCTATAGATCATCTGCTATTCCGGGCAGACTGTGTCAAGTTTTGTTTAAACGATTTCCTGCAAAAGCACACTTTGAATAACTTGGCCGGGTGCTGAACCAGTGAACTGAACAAGTCTCCATTGTTTGAGACACTCTTTGAAACCCCGCCGCGAGACATTTTCAAGGGTGTTAACGAATGTGCACATTAACATAACAAGCCCCTTGTTTAGGGAAGCGTTAATTTCACAACTCGACTTCCCTGAACCTGGCAACGTTTTCCTGTTTAGAAGGCCCCTGCATACACTTTGCTACTTCATTTGTTTTGCATATTTCACAGCAGTGCCTCCCAAAACTTATGAATTATTCACGACAACCACTGAGTACGATAAAGTAATTTATAGTATGTAGGCAAAACACGGGAGCAAACCAAATACCTCATTATTGTTGCTTTAATGACAATGTTTTCGAATAAACATACTTGTTAGTATGATAGACACTTGTGCATTCCAAATCCCCATTTACCTTAAAATATTCTTGTGCATACGTTATGTTATGTAAAACGTATGATTGTTATCTTTATTGAAGCGAAATTATCAGCACAGATTTAAAAAATCTACTGTGATACAGTCACATGACTTTCTCTACCCTCCAACGTTTACTCTGGGTATACAAACTATTCTTACCAAAGCTTATTTTTCTAACTACTGTATTTTAATCCAAATAAACCTTTTCAGAAATAGACACATTAAACATTTCTTATAGATACAAAGAGAACAGCGATAGTCAAATGTTTAACAACTGGACGCTATATGTTGGCCTTAAAATTCCATACTGTTTCCATGACATCGCGAAAAACAACTGAATATCGAAAGAACTTTAAAAGGAGTAAGTATTGAACTATTCGAACCATTAATAAGGAATATCTCGAAAATGCCTTACGTCGCAAAAAAATTATTTGATATAAATTGAGGCAGTATTTTTAACACTTAAATGATTTTAGTTAAATTATACAATAAAAAATATAAAAACAGCCCGCCTTAAAGCAATATGTATATGTAACAATATATAAAAAGTTTATATCACAGTCATTGTATATGTTTATATTATTTTATACATGAGTAACAATGTTATGTGAATGAATTACGTAATTTAATAATGTAGGAGCTGTGAGAATAATAGGTTAAAAGTTGCTAACAATGAGGTAACCTTGAGGCAATAATGAGTAATAAAGTGTAATAATGTTACTAGTCATTCTTGGAGCAACAATAATGTAATTTTTGTGACAGTTTATAAAATAGCCAATCAACAAAAAAAAAAAAGCTTAAGTTAAATAAAATATCCTATTGGATTAGGAATAGCCAATCAGAGACTTGAAATACAGAAATTTACAAATTTAGATCGGTAGAAATCAAGTCAGTTGCTTGTAGACAGCGCTCATAACTGGACGAGTTGGTTGTAGACAGTGTTTTTAACCGGACGCGACATGCGTCCTCGAGAAATTTAATACGTATTCGTGTGAGACGAAAATAGTTTTACGTGTTAAAAAGTGCAAGTATTTTAATAAAAGAATCTTGCAGCTCTCTATATCAGTGAAGTGTTATTTAAATCGTATCAAGAATTAATAAAAAGGAATAAATAAAAATAATAATCTGTGTAAACCTACATTCTGCAGCCGCACCACGCCTTGCAAAGAAATCCATGGCTCTAGCAATAATACTGACGCAGCGCAGGCAAACAGAAATATATAATATTTAAAGAAACAGTCAAATTACAAAGTTAATATTTTTAAATTTGTGATGAAGGCTACCGGGTACCATACGTGCGGTTGCAACTACTTCAAGTTCGGATCCCCAACAGTCGAAATATAATACATCATCTTCAAACTGACTTTCCATACGTGAAGCAACAACCTACTTCAAATTGGCTCCCAAAGCGTGGGGCAAATAACAACGTAAAAATAACGAAAAAAAAAACAACTTCAAAATTGCGCAATTTTAAAGAGATATATATTTTTTGTGTAGTACGTTTTCGTCTATCGCTTAACGTTTATACAAGATTGTACAACATTCCTACCGAATGAAGAGGACTTCACAGGCTATTCCCAGAAAATTCAAGATATACATTTGATTTGTCATGTAAATATCTTTAATGTGTATTTTAATCAAAATCTTTAGCCACTTTTTAGAATGTAAAAACTTTCGAAAAATGTTCCATGTAAAGGGTAGTTTGGGCTGGGGGAGTTTTTTGAAAACTTCGTGTCGCTCTTTGGAAAGTTTCTTAGACACACACGCGCGCACCGTTTCCTAATTTTTTTTATTCATGGGGACCTCAAAACATGTATTTCTGGTAAAATTTCGTTATCAAATTTTGGGGTGAAATACAATACCTTCTCTACCTACTATATATGTGGTAGAGATATTTTAGCGGAGTTATGTTTTGAGGCCTGTCTCCAAAAAGAAGCATTTCTAGAAAAAGGACCGTGTGCATCTGAGTCTGTGAAGAGTATAACTCAAAAACGAAATCCCCAATAAATGCCAAACTTAGTATTTAAGTTCAGTATCTTCCAAAGCGACAGAAAATGCCCTCACCCAAACTATCCTTTACATGCAAGATATTTTGAATGTTTTTATTTTCTCAAAAACAGCTATAAAGATTTTGATTTAAATAGCACATATTTAAAATATGTACATGATAAAATCTATATCTTGTATTTTCTGGGGAAAACCTAAATAGTCCTCTTCATTCTGAAGGAATTTTGTATTATTTTGTATAACTGCATACGTCACAAAAATGCGGACATCTTTAAAACAGATAACTGTTTTAAACAACTTTTCCGTGGCATTAACCGTTTCCAGGTATCCGTTATTGTTGGTTTGAGTTTTTAAACTGTCATTTTCTTGAAGTGCTGTCACCATTCAGTTGTTTATAGCGATGCCATGGAAAGAGTACGAATTTCAAGGCCAACATACACCGACTAGGTTTTAAACATGTGACTAACGATTAGCTTTCCTCTATCCCTCGTGTAGCTACAACGAAATGTGTAATGAAACCATTTCTGCAACGTCTATGTCGATTAACATGAAAAACAAGCTTTCTTAAGGCTAGTCTGTAGAAGATGGATAGAGCACCTCTTCCAACTCTGCTCGACTGAGCGTACGCAGCAACAGTGCTCGTCTGAAGGGGAAGCGTGATCGCCAATACGCCAATGGAAGAAGGTCATAGTACAAGTGACGTTTACCGTTTCTGTGCACGAAAAAGACGGACTCCCGTATGTCAAAAGAGGAAAGCAGCGTACAGCGTCATTATATAACACTTCATTCAACCATGACGATAGCTTGCCCCAGTGTCGAGCTGTATTACATGTGCAGGCAGACTCTTGGGAAGCGTTGAGTATTGCGCTGCTCGCTGGCCACATTGAAGCTGGGGTAGAGGTTTGAGAAAGTCATGTGAATATAACACATCGGATTTTTTTTCTCTATCTACTTCATGTTAATGGAGGTAACCGTCAGATTTAATTATACTACTGAGCCGTGACGATACACAGGCCAACGACTATTATTCGAGATGCCATTTTTATTAAGATACATTACAATTTCGTGGATTCATGTGGAAGTATCGTCTTCCGATAGAACCAGATTAAGGCAAGTAAGGTTATATAAACAGTCGTGAATATACTTGACTTATTTTGGAACGGTTATTTGGAACCGGGCAACGCCGTAGTCGAGTTGTTAGACCGCTCATCTCCCACCAACACGACCGATGTTGTTATTACGGACCCGCATGTGGGATTTGTGGACGAAGCGGCTTCTGAGCGGGTTTTCTTCGTCGTTCATTCCACCAATTGCTACACCATCACCTTTCCATTCATCCATTTCGCCTTCGTTTCATATCATCTTCCCTCACTCTCACACCTGGCTACGGCCGATCCCCCGTTCCTAGGGGGTGTAACCCCAATATAAGAGGAGGCTAAGCCGGCTAAATAAGTATTTTGAGGCAGTATTTTATATCACAACACTGTGAATGCCAGATTGATTGTAGTGTAAGTTGCATTATTGTGTAACAATGATCTGAGATGTTTGTTAATTATAAGCATTGTTAGGAAATAAGTTTACACGGCCTCACTGAAACTGACAATAGGAGCGGGTAACAATGAGCGAGGGGGTGAGTTGTTTATCAATTAGAAGAGACAAGCAAATGACGTCAGAGTAGCGCGCTTTTCTGTAGAAATGGAGGGAATGTTTTCCCTAGAGCACATGTGTTCGTAATTTTGATTGGATATAAAAATTGACGCTAGTGTTGGCGTGTTTTATTAACCAATATCTGTTATAATGTTTAGGCATATCGGGGTGAGGGAGTATAAATTCCGAGCCAGAGACGGGCAAAGCGCAGTTCTACAGAATAATTCACAAGGCAAACGTCGCGCAGTTTAATAGAATCATCCACGAGTTACACGTCGCGCAATTCTACAGAATCTCTCGCGTCGTAAAGTTAGTTAAAAAATGTGAAATACGCGAATTAATAATGTGCGACAAATAAGTGATTATAGTTACATTTGAAAATATAACAGTTTCAGTCGGGCGTGTATCAAGAGTAAATATGAGAAATTAAATATGTGTGACGGCAATAAAAGTGTAAAAACAAATTCTTTTATCAGTGTTATCTTTTAGTAACAACTCCTTTCCGTTTACACACCCTGTTTAAGAGATTTGCTCGACTTGTAATAATAGCTAGCTGGAGGACAAAGAACCCAAAATTCAAACTAGTAATACAATAACAGGCGCTCAGCAAATAAGATAACACGAAAGTTACCGCGACAATTTACACCTCAGTATTTTATCTAACTGGAACGGTCAGAACTGTTACCGAAAAATAACAATTTTTCCTACCTCTAGGTTAGAGGTCCCTTGAATTAAATACACAGTTAGTTTCCACTTTCTCTACCGCGTAAATAGTTGGTAGAGAAGATATTGCATTCCACCTAAAAATTAAATACCGAGATTTCACCGGAAATACGTGTTCTGGGGCCCTCTGAATCCAAATAAAGCATTTTTAGAAAAATGTGAGTGCCTATGAAAAGCACAACTCAAAAACGAAAAGTCGGATAAATGCCAAATTTGGCATTTAGGTTTAGTATGTTCTAAAGATGCGACACGAAGATTAAAAAAAACACTACTCTTTACATCGAAAAAATTTCGAAATTTTTGATTTTGTAAAAAATGGCTCTAACGATTTTGATTAAAATGCCACATATAAATATATTTACATGACAAATAAAATGTATAACTTGAACTTTCTGGGAATAGCATTCGAAGTTCCCTTCATTTGGTAGGAATTGTGTATAATCTTGTATAACTGGTAAACGTTAAGCGACAGTCGAAAACGTACTACACAAGAAATGAACATCTGTTGTCATTCTCTTAAAGGCCTGACGACATTCAGTTGTTTCTCGCGATGTCATGGAAACAGTATGGAATTTTAAGGCCAGCATATAGCGTCCAGTTGTTAAACATTTGACTATCGCTGTACCCTTTGTATCTATAACGAAATGTGTAGTGTAGCTGTTTCTGTAAAGCTTTATCTGGATTAAAATATAGTAGATAGAAAAATAAGCTTTAATAAGCATAGTTTGTATACCACTAATAAACCATAGAAGGTAGAGGAAGTCATGTAAATGTATCACATCAGATGTTTTATTTTAGAAACGTTTTTACGGTGTAACAAGCTTCCTCTGCAATTAAAGTTAGAAATAGATAAGAAGCAATTAAAATTCTAATTGTATTAATATTACATGCATTGACTAAATAAATTGTATAGTCATCAACGTTCTATTTATGATTAATATAACAATAAATTCTGAAAAGAGAAATTGCAGTAGCTTCTTGACTTTACAAAGAACTCAATCCATTACAACGTTACATGACAGATTAGGAAAATGGAACGAGAAAGTTGGCGGAGCTGAAGCGCTTAATGACACTGTACCCTTTAACCAAGGTTAATGCTTACCTTGGTGATAGGGATGACTGATGACTAACACGACCTCTCTTCTTTAGCAGCCATCGTGATGGCTGGAGTGGTCGTCTTTCTGCAACAGAAAGATAACACTAAGATAAAACAAATGCATGTGACTGTTCGCTTGACAGCTCAGCTCAAGGGGGATAGAAATCATTGTACTCAGATGTTTAAAAGCGGACCCTATATGCTGGCCTTAACATTCAATTACGTCGCGAGAAACAACCGAATAGCGACTACAATTTTAAAAAATCTGATGTGTTACACTCACATGACTTTCTCTACTCTTGTACAAACTATTTTTACACACGCTTATTCTCCATATGCTTCATGTTAATCGAGATGTTAATCTTATTGCTAATTTTCTTGTAGGTACAAGGGGAATTCCTAGGCTTTAAGCGATAGTCAAATATTTTAAGAGCTGGTTGCTATGTGGAGTTTTCCATTGTCTTTGCATGTCTAGGACATAAAAAAGTGAATAACGAATTTGAGAAAAAGTATAAGTATTGGAAAATTTAAGGGAATAACAAGCAATATCTCGAAAATGGTTCACTCAACAAAAAAATGTGTATGACATAAATTGTGTATTTTAATGCGATCTACATGTTTTGTTTAGTAAAATTTTGTCTATCTCTTATGGTTTACCAGCTATGCAAAAGTCGTTCACAATGAAGAATACTTTTGGGGACATTCCCAGAAAATTCGAGATATACATTTCATTTGCCATGAAAATATCTTAAACATATGATATTTTAATCAAAATCGTTAGAGGCATTTTTGAGAAAATTAAAATTTTCGAAAAATGTTCCATGTAAAGGGCAATCTGGGGTGGGGGGATTTTCTTGAAAACCTTCGTGTCGCATCTCTGGAAGATACTGAACCTAAATATCAATTTTGGTGTTTATCCGACTGTTCGTTTCTGAGTTATGCTGTTCACAGACACACACACAGATACACACACACACACACACACACACACACGGACATGTTTCCAGAAATTCTTTTTTTTGGATTCAGGGGGTCTGAAAAACTATATTTCCGGTGAAATCTCGGTATCGAATTTTTGGGTGGAATACAATACTTCCCCTACTTACTATACGTAGTAGAGAAAGTAATAACGCATTTTTAGAAAAAGGTCCACGAGTATGTGTGTGTCTGTGAACAGCATAACTCGAAAATGAAAAGTCGGATAAATACCAAACTTGGTATTTAAGTTCAATACCTTCCAAAGATGCGACACGAAGATTTTCAAGGAAATCCCCCACCGCAAACTAACCTTTACATATAAGATTTTTTCAAATTCTTTATTTTCTAAAATGGTTCTAACTATTTTGATTAAAATACAGATATTACATGACAAAACGTATATCTTGCATTTTCTAGGAATAACCCTTGAAATCTTCTTCATTCAGAAGGAATTTTGTATAACCTTGTATAACTGGTAAATGTTAAGCGATCTCTTTAAAACACAGATTTATTTCAAATAACTTTTTTGTGGCATAAGCCATTTCCGAGATATCCGTTATTAATGGTTCGAGCTGTTCAATATTGAAAGTACTATCGATTTTCAGTTGTTTTTCGCGATGTCATGGAAACAGTATGGAATTTTAAGGCCAGCATATAACGTTCAGTTGTTAAACATTTGATTATCGCTGTTCTCTTTGTATCTATAACGAAATGTGTAATTAGCTATTTCTGTAAAGATTTATAAAGATTAATGAAGTCGCCAGAAAAATAAACTTTCGTAATAGTAATTTGTATACCCAATAGTAAACGATACCGGATAGAGAAGGTTATGTGAATCTAACACAATGTTTTTTATCTTTCTGATGATTTTGGTTACAATATATGTTTGATGGCTGGCCCCGTAGCTCAGTCGATAGAGCAACTGCCCGCTGTGGGAGGGGTAACGGGTTCAGTTCCCGGCTGGGGATGGGAATTTTTATCTAGCCAAGATTATTCCTTATCCTCCCCAGGGTCTGGAAGTATGAATGAGCGTGTGAATGTGTGTACGATATAATGATTAAAAAACGAAAAGTGCATGAAACCAAGGACAAGAGTTATACGAGTTAACACCATTGTCAATAGGCAGTAAGTTCCAAAGGAAAGGCCGCCGATAAGATCAATGTAGTTAAAGGCGGGGTATACATGGATCTAATATATCTATGTTAGATATACTGAGATGAAGGATAAAATGTATGCTCCGTATTTTCTGTGAAGTCTCCTGATTCTGATAGAATCTTGTATGATGTTGTGTAACCTCAGTGGCAGATAATGAGAAACAAAGGATACTAAGAACATCTAATATTAGTCAGAAAATATATGCATCAAAACACAATCATAATTATCGATTCAAGGAGTAACAAACATAATTAAAGTTGCAGACAAGAGACGAGATGAGATTTTAACTTGAGACCTCGAGGTGTGTTGACCTGGCGGTTAAGAGGGAGGCGCTTGATACAGTGCGTACAATCATGGGCTACATTAAACCGTGAAATGTGTTGCACGGTACTTCAGCTAGTGACGGGTAATCTACCAGCAAGGGGAAGCAGAGAGGGAGAGAAGTTTTATGTTTCAAGTGAGATTTCATTTCCCTGGTGAATTTCTTTAGAACGGAAGGGATGAAATGGCCAAGGTATGCAAGCTGTACCATAAATTGGATGAAAGAAAACAAGATGCGCCACGTATCGCAACAGGAGCATGATATTCTGCTAGAGGTCGACAGTGTTGTAATCCTCGTCTGCTTGGAACCATAACCGAAGCTAAAGTCATAGCAATCGAGTTAAGAGGCGAAGAAGGCTAAACAGTTGATTTGTCTCTGATGAAAGCGATGAATGTTCAGGGTTTCTAGCAAAAATGTGAACCCAACTTCCCTGACCAAAATACTGTATTTCCCGGGCACAGTTTTGTATTTGTACAGCGTTCTCCACCCTATGTAATGCCTGGTGATCCATATTGTAGCGTGTATGTGTGTGTATTGTCGCGTCGGACACATTATTGCTTTGTAGCATGACATTGTTGAACTAATTATTACGTTTGTGGGTTTGAATTCATGTCCGGCGTGGCACTTCCCCTCCCCACCTAGAGTCAGGAGGGTGAGTAGGGGAACTAGCCTCTTTTTTCTAGTGGCCGAGTAGTAGCCAGAGAGAGTCGAGTGTGTGTCTTCAGGCCGAGTGGTTGTATGTAGAGCGCGTGGATCGCGTGTGTGGAACATCTCCCTCCCATGTTTGTCCCGTAATCTGATATGGACGATGTAGTGGCACCATATCAATTTTAATAAACCGCAAGGTAATGCGTTAAATGTGAATTTAGGTGTATTTTGTTATGAATATCCCACGCCTGCTTTAGATTTGTGCAGCTAAGTTCCTGGATCTCTCGCTGCCTCTGAGTCTACGTCCACCAATGATTATGCCGGGGTAACTAAATTTAATATTTAGCTGCAAAACATTTTGGCCTCTCACCGGTGTATAAGAATATTACCGAGGTTTACTTTTTACTTTCTCTACTACGTATAGTAAGTAGGGGAAGTATTGTATTCCACCCAAAAATTCGATACCGAGATTTCACCGGAAATACATGTTTTGAGATCCCCTGAATCCAAACAAAAAGCATTTTTGGAAATATGTCCGTGTGTGTGTCTGTCTGTTAACAGCATAACTCAGAAACGAACAGTCGGATAAACACCAAACTTGGTATTTAGATTCAGTATCTTCCAGAGATGCGACACGAAGGTTTTCAAGAAAATCCCCCCACCCCAGATTACCCTTTACATGAAACATTTTTCGAAAATTTTAATTTTCTCAAAAATGGCTCCAACGATTTTGATTAAAATAGCATATGTTTAAGATATTTTCATGACAAATAAAATGTATATCTTGAATTTTCTGGGAATGTCTCCAAAAGTATTCTTTATTGTGAACGACTTGGTAAACTGGTAAATCATAAGAGATAGACAAAATTTTACTACACAAAAAATGTAGATCGCGTTAAAATACACAATTTATGTCATATACATTTTTTGTTGTTGAGTGAACCATTTTCGAGATATTGCTTGTTATTCCCTTAAATGTTTCAATATTTTCTAAAATGGGAATTCGTTATTCATTTTTACTTTCTCTACTACGTATAGTAAGTAGGGGAGGTATTGCATTCCACCCAAAAATTCGATACCGAGATTTCACCGGAAATACATGTTTTGAGACTTCCTGAATCCAAAAAAAGCATTTTTGGAAACATGTCCGTGTGTGTGTCTGTGAACAGCATAACTCAAAAACGAACAGTCGGATAAGCACCAAACTTGATATTTAGGTTCAGTATCTTCCAGAGATGCGACACGAAGGTTTTCAAGAAAATCCCCCCACCCCAGACTACCCTTTATATGGAAGATTTTTCGAAAATTTTAATTTTCTCAAAAATCGCTCTAACGATTTTGATGAAAATATCATATGTTTAAGATAATGTCATGAGAAATGAAATGTATATCTCGAATTTTCTGGGAAAGTCTCCAAAAGTATTCTTCATTGTGAACGACTTTTGCGTAACTGGTAAACCATAAGAGATAGACAAAATTTTACTACACAAAAAATGTAGATCGCGTTAAAATACACAACTTATGTTATATACATTTCTTTTGTTGAGTGAACCGTTTTCGAGATATTGCTTGTTATTTCCTTAAATTTTACAATACTTATACTTTTTCTCACATTCGTTATTCATTTTTTTTATGTCCTGGACATGCAAAGAGAATGGAATGCGCCACATAGCACCAGCGTTAACATATTTGACTATCGCTTAAAAGCTACCATATTTCCCTTGCATCTACAAGAAAATTACCAATAAGATTGACATCTCGCTATCTCGATTAACATGAACCATATGGAGAATAAGCGTTTGTAAAATTAGATTGTACAAGAGTAGAGAAAGTCATGTGAGTGTAACACATCAGATTTTTTTGTCTTGGATATGCAAAGAGTTATAATCTGTGGCAAAAGGAATGGTGTTGCACCTAGCAACCAGCTATTAAGAGATATGTATGTGCTTAAAGGCTACTGTTTTTCTATATTGCCCTTGTAAATATATTATCCCCTTACATCTACAAGAAAATTAACAATAAGATAGAGTCCGCAGATGTTTCTCTCGATTAACATGAAGTAGATGGAGAATAAGCGTTTGTAAAAATAGTTTGTACAAGAGTAGAGAAAGTCATGTGAGTGTAACACATCAGATTTTTTTCTGTACACTTTATAGATTGCCCAGTACATCATCTACAAAATCTGGATTAAGCGATGAGTCCAGCCACTGATAGTTGAAATTTTTTGGAGCAGAGCTGCAAAGTCTTATGATGGAGCAAATCAATCCGAAAATGCAGTCACAAAAAGGCGAACTTTATTATAACATGTATGAAACCATTTATATTTAAGGAGCAAAACGTGTTGTATTCCTCTTTAATATGTAGCTTTTCATCAACATAAATTACTAGACATGTGATAACTTTGAACCAGTTTCTCTGACAAACGCTAATTTGTACTTTTCTACTACATATAGTAAGTAGGGGAAGTATTGCACTACACCCAAAAATTGGATAGTGAGATATCACCAGAAATGCATGTTTTGAGACACCTGAATTAAAATAAACCATTTTTGGAAACATGTACGTGTCTGTGACTGAACAGTATAACTCAAACACGAAAAGTAGGTTCAGTATCTTTCAAGATGCGACAAAAAATCACTCGCCCCAGACTAACCTTTACATAGAACATTTTTCACAAATTTTTGATTTTCTCAACCGCTCATTTAGGTTTTTTTTTAGGTGTAATGGAATTCACATATTCTGGTCCAGGAAGTGTGAAACGAGTATATATCTTGAAACGTGTTAATTAAATAGCAAGGAAAAATATAGGTTAAAACCTAAAAATCCGGGCCCTAGTCATGACTAAACAGGTACAGACGATGTTCATTTTCGCTATTTTGCTACAATTTTCTTAAAATTAGGACGTTTTGGTCAAGTATTATAACACATTTCACTGTTTTAATCCACCAGGAGTTTGAAACCTACCCTGTGTTTTAAAGGCGATATTTGTTTTGTAAAGTGTATACACAAGAGGGTTTCTCTATGCGATAAAAACAAACGACGGCGAGGGTGCGTGTGATGGATACCAGTGCTCAAGGAGCAATATTACGATGACATGAGAAATATGAATGATAAAGCTTCTGGTTGCAGATAGAGGGTTCCTCTTCCCTACACTTAAGTCCTGCCCCAGGCAAGGGATTTCTTTACGCTGCGCAGGCGCGGCCGATCCCTTGCAATGATACGTTAGTTTACTTTTGTGGGAAGGGTGACCAGCTGCCTTCATCAAAGCCAAGCGAGGCCTTTGGAAACTGAGTTCAGGCAAAATGCGGCAAAACGCACTCCAAATTGATCAACTTAAACAACTGATATATCCTACTCTCAAAGGCTTCCGATGACCCCTTCCTCCCACATCCTATCCTACAAGGATACTCTGTTAAGGGTAGTTAAGTGCGGGTATTTAAGATTATTGACCAAATATCGAATTTTGGTTCTGTTCATATAAAATATCTCTACCACTTACCTATATTACTTAGAGTAAGAATTGTATTCCGTCCAAAATCCCTATAACCAGATTTCACTGGAAATACAAGTTTTGAAGGCCCCTAAATCCAAAATAATCCTTTTAACTTTATCTGCCACCTACCTATAGTAGGAGAAAGTATTGTATTCTACCCTAAAATACAATGTTGAGGTTTCACCGGAAATACATGTTTTGAGGCCTCCTGAATTCAAGATAAGTAGTTTTAGGAAAAGATCCGTGTGTGTGTGTGTGTGTGTGTGTGTGTGTGTTGTTGAGAACCATAGATAAAAAATGAAAGTCGTATAAATACCAAACTTGGTATTTAGGTTCAGCATCTTCCAAAGATGCGACACTAAGATTTTCAAGAAAATTCCCCCATCCCAAACTATCCTTTACACGGAACATTTTTCGAACATTACTTTCTGAAAAATACCTATAAGTTTTGATTAAATTACCACATATTAAACATATTAACACGAAAAATAAAATGCATATCTTGAATTTTCTGGGAATAGTCTCTGAAGTCCTCTTCATTCGAAAGGAATTTTATGGCATCTTGTGTTTGATAAACATTAACCGATAGACGAAAACGTACTACACTAAAAAGTGTATTTTTAACACTTAAATGATTTCAGTCTAATTGTATAATATAAAATATTAATAACAGCCCGTCCTAAAACAATATGTGTATGCAGTAATTTATAAAAAATGTATATTACAGTCATTGTATATGTTTACATTATTGTATCCATGTATAATAATGTTATGTGACTATATTGCGTAATTTAATAATGTAGGAGCTGTGAGAATAATAGGTTAAAAGTTGCTAACAATGAGGTAACCTTGAGGCAATAATGAGTTTAGCAATAATGTAATTTTAGTGACAGTTTATAAAAATAGGCAATCAACGACCAGAAAAAGCTTTAGTTAAATGAAGGTATTCTATTGGAGTAGGATTACCCAATCAGAGACTTGAAATACAGAAATTTACAAGTTTAGGCGCTAGAAATCTTGTCAGTTGGTTACAGACAGCGTTACTAACCAGACGCAAAAAGTGTCCTCAAGAAATTTAATGCGTATTCGTGTGAGACGAAAATAGTTTTACGTGTTAAAAAGTGCAAGTAATTAATTAAAGAATCTCACAGCTCTCTATATCAGTGAAGTGTTATTTAAATCGTATCAAGTATTAATAAAAGGAGTGAAGTCAAATTATAATCTTTGTAAGCCTACATTCTTGTCGCAGCAAAACCCTGCTAAGAGAAACGTGTCTCTAACAATAATACTGACGCAGTTGAGGCAAACATAAATATATAATATTTAAAAAAAACAGTTAAATTACAAAGTTAATAATATTTTTAAACTTAGGGGGAAGGCTACCGGAAAGCGGGTACTATAGTGCGGTTGCAACTACTACAAGTTGGGCTCCCCAATATAAGAACTATAATACAACTCCTACTAAAATATTCCTTTCTCACTTTAAAACTCACAATTTAATAAAAAAAAAGTTTTTGAGGCATAAACCATTTACTAGATATCCGTTATTAATTGATGGAATCGTCTAATACTTTTTGATTCTTTTAAAGTCTGTCAACATTCAGTTTTTCCTCGAGATGGCATGGAAACAGTATGGAATTTTAAGGCCAGCATATAGCATTCAGTTGTTAAACATTTGACTATCGCTGTTCCCTTTGTATCTATAACGAAATGTGTAATGTAGCTATTTCTACAAAGATTTAAATGTAGTAGGCTAAAAATAAGCTTTATTAAGAATAGTTTGTATACCCACTAATATACGATAGAAGGTTGAGAGAGACATGTGAGTGTAACTGAATGTCCGATCAATGCTAAACTTGGTATTTAGGTACAGCGTCCTCCAAACATGATCTAAATTATTTTTTGAGTGGAAAGATTTTCTCTATATGTTACGGTTTACCAGATATACAAAAATTATTCAAAATGAACAGGAATACACTGACCATTCCCAGAAAATATGTATAAGAAATATATTTTATTTGTCACATGACTGGAAAATGAACTTAAACATTGTTATTCATCCTACATTTCGTTTTCGAGTTATGTTGTTGGCACACACAGGGGGTTCATCTGATATATGTTTTCAATTAAAGCGTGGGATGTATCAAGGATTGCTATGGGTTTTAAACGCACTGTGATTGCAATACAGGCCCAGAGCGAATCAAGTGTACGAGCAGAAGGGAAGCATTTACGATAAGGTTCCGCATGCAATCTCCCCCTGACTGGGGAGCGAGCTGACCAATACCTTGCGAGGGTGGCACGAGATTACATTGCGCTCTTTCCCATTTACCTGACTTGTACAGTGTTGTGACTTCACCTACAGTACCTTGTACTCGTAGGACAGGATAGGACTAGAAGAGGAGGGGGGACTCAGCACCTCGACCTATGCAGATATTTTGTGTCTAGGCCCCTTACGGGGCGCTCGGATGGTGGCTGGTGTAGCCACCCCCCTGTGGGCTTACACATACCCTGGTGGGCCCGGAACCGGAGACCGCTCTCAGTCTGGGGGACAAAGGTTTCCTCAGAGCATCCTTTTCCCCTACCATGTACACGCCGAGACCTCCCACCGACACTTGCACCCCTGAAAGAAACCCAGCAGACGAAAGGTGAAGTGAAATGAAAATTGAGATGAAATGGAGAGACAGGAAACTCGGGGAATGTAATTATTCTTCCCAGCATTCTCCTGGCGACCGGCGGAAACCCCCGATAAAACCCATGGGTCAGGAAGGTCGGTCACGGCAATCGAACCCGCGACCTCCCGAATGCGGGACACAGACGTTACCGCCTGAGCTGTCCCGCTGGGTACCTTGTACTCGTAACACAACCAGATAAACTTGAATGCTCTTACACCCCGGGTTCCACTACCGGTGACCGCTCACTCTCCCCATGTTTGTTTGTTTGTGGTTTCCCAGGTTTCGGTAGGTTCCTCTTTACTACGACTTTCCTATACCTCATTTCCTTTACACATAATTTCCTCCATTATCATCTGTTTAAGGGTTGAAGGACCAGGCGGCAGTTGTGGGTGTGTTGCGTTTGGACAGTGAAGGTCAGCTTTATGAAGGTTTATTTCCCTGGCGTCAGGGGGCCCCAGCGGGGGCTAGGGGCTTGTGGATGGGCTTGAGCGGCGTCGGATGCGTTCAATTTGGAAACATTAGGGACCCCGTTCATACTTGTGCACGTCGTCTCCCAGATATGGTCGCCCTCAGGTCTCTTCCCTCATCTCTGCCGCCCAGGGGTCACGTTCGAAGCAAAAAATGACCTTTGTTGCCTACTTGCGGAGCTCTGCCCCGGCTTCGGGGCTCCTCCGTAATATGTACCTTTACCTTTTGACCTACAGTGGGCAAGGAACTATTCTATTCCACACAAAATTCGATATCAAGATTTCAGGAAATGCCTGTTTTGGAATTCATGAATTTGTCTGTCAACAGCATAACTCGAAAACGAAAGTTGATATTAAGTTCAGCATATTCTCAGGATGCTACACAAAGATTTTAATGAACATTTCTTGACCCCAAACTACCATTTATATAGGAGTATTTTTTTTTATTTAGGAATGGCTCGAACGTAAAAGACAAACAAAGCGTATATCATGAGATTTCTGTTCTGAGAACAGCTGTCTTCATTCTGAATGACTTTTGTACACTTGTGTATAACTGGGAAACCACAAGAAGTTGACAAATGCTTACAGCACGAAAAGTATACATCTCGTTAAAACAATCTCGTTACAGTCTTATATATTTCAAAATATATTGTAACAAATTAAAACGCCAGTTGCTGCTAACACCTTTATTTGTCGCTGATGTGCTCAGCGTAGCACAAACTTTACACTTGACACTTTTGACACATACTCAGAACAGAACGCAACTGATCCGTCGAATCGAATCACAAATGAACTGCACTCGGCACTGTTCAAACTCTTCGACTTGTTGATTGCACTTAACGTCGTAACTTCTTAACTAACTGAACTTCACGTATGACCCAGAGCAGCCCCCCTTTTTAAGAGGAATGTTCTAGAAAGGGAACCTACCCGAACCGCCTAAAGGAATTATTTGGAGCGAGAAAGTGGCAATTAATGGGCTAATGCTCTGAAGGTCGATCGATGACCCTATACAGGTACCGGACCGAGATGAGTTTACCGGCGGCCCGCAGGTAGCTTCGCAGTGCGATCATAATATTATCTGGGTAAAATTAACCATATCCCGGATATCTGTCGATATTAGTTTGAAGTTTCCAATATTTTATCATATATTTGTTGAAGTACTTATTAGTCATCAACACGCTAAGGATCCGGGACAAGTTTTCAACCAATGTATGTGCAAACTTACTAGAGTTGCTGGAGGTTTGCCAGCAAATGAGGAATTTAAAAAGGCAAGGCAGTAGGAATAGATGGAATACCAGGGGGAATTTTGGGGAATGTATGGGGAAACGCAAAATGTTTTAAAAGTGTCGACAAAATTACTAAATAAAATTAAAGAAAAGAATGATGTGGCAGAATGTTGGAAAATAAGTATGGTGGTACAAAACTACAAAGGGAAGGGAGAGCTAACAGACCAGAGAATTATAGGGAAATACGTTTATTATTTGTATTAGGGAGAATGTACACAGGTATACTGGCCGATAGATTAAGAAAATGAGTAGAAAGGAAGGAAAGCTGTCAGAGTACCAAGCAGGATTTAGGAAAGACAAACAATAGATAATGTATTCAAAATAGAGACTATAATAGATAAGTATCTGAGCAGGAAAACAGAAAGGATATATGTTTTTTGCAGATTTTGAAAAAACATTTGATACAATAAATAGAGAAGCGTGGCTTATAATTCAAGAAGGAAAGCGGTAAGTGAAAATGTTATAAAAGAAATTAGGAAGATTTACAAAGTTATAAAATTCTGTATAAGAAGTGGAAATAATGGAATTACAGAAATGACTGAGCAAAAAATAGGATTAAGACAAGGGTGCAAATTGAGTCCCATATTATTTAACATATTCATAGAAGACATATTAGAAAGAGTGAAAAAAAAACTGCACCGTCCCATAATGGCAAATAGAGAGGTACCAGGTTTGCTATACCCAATTGATCCTACGGTTGTGGCTACAACGGTAATTGGGCTATGGAAAGCAATAAATGAAATACAGGAATTCTGCGAAGATTGGGAAATTAAAGTAAACATAAACAAATGAAAAGTCATGATATTTAAACGAGGAAATAAATTCAAAAGAGAAGAGAAATGGCAGATGGGGGGATAAAGTTAGAAGTTGTCAAGGAGTTTGATTATTTGAGGGCGAGGACGAGCAGTAATACTGATGGGCGGCGCATAGCAGGAAGGTTATGGCTAAAGGAAAAGCGGCAATGACAGGAGTAAGGATGTGCAAATACAAATTAGAAATGCCGACTAAATGGATAGAAAGAATTTATGAGGCATTGGTAGACGCAACAAGCTATACGCAATTGAAATTTGGGGGGGGGGCGGGGAGGGTCTGAATTAAGCAGAAAAATAAACCAGAGCTACAGAATGTTCTGTAAAGAACTATTGGGTTACCAAGATCAGCACTGGGGAAAGTCGCGTTAGTGGAATTAGGAGGAGGAAGAAGAAGAAAGGGAGTGATACTGGAAAGGATATTGAAATTTTGGTTTAGATGCCTGAAAAAAGTTGAAGGGGAAATTTTAAAGATATGTATGGACCAACAAAAGAGTACGAAAAATAAAAATAGCTGGTGGACAGGGGTAGAAAAATTACGGAGATCTAGAGAGCAGGAGAAAGAAATAGCAATGCTTTCTGGATAACAGTAAGAAACAGAGTAGAGGACATAGAAAGACAAGAGATCTGGGGAAGCTTAGAGAGTAAACAATATCACTAGGGTTCCATAGGCTAGTAAAAAGGAAATGGGGATGAGAAGGGTGCGTGGACTACGGTAATAGAGCGGAAAAAAAGCGTTTGCATGGATGAGAATTGGATCAATGTACCTGAGAGCTTTAAGAGGCAGAAAAAGCGGAATTTGTGAACTATGCGGAGGCAGTGAAACGAAAGATAGGATACAAATTTGATAGAATACAAAGAATTAAACTAATGGACATAAAAATTATGGGAGGAAAACTGGGGGAAAAATAGACAGAAAAATAAGCGTAATTAAAATGTTGAAAGGAAAATAAAAATTTAAATTAAATTGAGTTTTATTTATAGACGCTCTTTAACTGCTGTGGTCCTTATCGTTCCATTCTATATTGGGCGTGAAAGACCGAAAATTTTGCTCAAGACCTCTTTACCAGGCTTGCGGTTCTTTTACGTGGCGTAAATCTACGACACGGGACCACCGGCTTTACTTCCCTTTCGTAGGAAGCCGTGTTAAGGATTTTTACGCACGAAAAAAATTCATCGCCCTCCGCCGGATTTGAACCCGCGACCTCGGGACCTAGAGGCTAGCATGGTAACCACCACACCACGGAGGACAACGAAAAAAAAAAAGAATATGGCGGAGTTTTTAAAGAAAGTAAAGGGGGGATGGATTAGAAAAGTAGGGGAGATAAGAAAGGTAGAAGGGCAAACGGAGGAGGGAAAAGATGGATCATAGGTGATTAAAGGCGAGCAAGGGCAGCTCAGTTGAGGCATAAGGCCAGGGTGCCAGGCAAAATGAGCAGTATAAGTAGAACATAGCTGGCCAGAAAATTTGTACATAGGTTAGGTTAGTTTACAAGTGAAATATTGTAAAAAAAGGATTATTGTGTATAAAAAGATGTACAAATAAAATTCATTCATTCATACCACAGAGTTCCGCAAACACAGTACTGCTGACGTAAACAAAGACGCAAGTACGCTGCCTTATTTGCTACTGTAAACAATACAGTCTAGTGGTGGTGGAAAATGAAGTAGGACACATATATCGGAATGAGAGACACAAGTGTATTGTACCTCTAGCCACGAAGCGTATTGTACACGACCTCACTGTTAAACAACGCCCTAATGCACCACGTCACTCCACCCTACTCGATGCATGACTTCATTCTTTAGTAATCCTAGATCCTTAGCCTGGTCATCGATCATTGGCTTTGTAGAAGGGATACAACAATAAATGCTATGGGAGAGAAAGCCATGCGAATGTAACACATCAATTGTTTTTAATGTACCACTACTTTTAATGCCGTTGCATATCTATAGCTTAATATACTATATAAGTAACTTCCTCTTTTGATAGTCGACTGTTTAGGAAAAGCTATCGCTATTGGCTGGCTTTGAAATTCCGTACTCTTGGCATAACATCCGAGAAGCACATGAATAGCGTCATTTAAAAATTACAAGTGTTGATAAATGTAAACCAGTAAGAATAAATATCCGTAAATCGCTGACGCCACAATTATTTGAAATAAATTATCTATTTTAAAGAGATCTACATTTACGATCTATCTCTTATGGTTTACCAATTACACGAAGTTAATTACGAATGAAGAGGACTTCACAAGCTGTTAGCAGAAAATTGAATATATATATATATATATTTTATTAGTCATGCAAATATTATAAACATGTGGAATTTTAATCAAATTTGTTGGAGATATTGTTGAGAAAATAATGAAGAAATCTCATGTGTTACACTCACATGACTTTCTCTACTCTTGTAAAAACTATTTTTACAAACGCTTGCTCTCCATCTACTTCATGTTAATGGGGATAAATATTTGCAGAAGCTATCTTATTGCTAATTTTCTTGTTGGTACAAGGGGAATAAGGTAGGCTTTAAACGATAGTCAAATGTTTTAAGAGCTGGCTGCTATGAGTGGAGCATCCCATTCTCTTTCCATGTCCAGGATATATATATATATATATATATATATATATATATATATACGAATTCTCATTTAAGAAAAATTATAAGTATTAGAAAATTCAAACAAATAACAAATACATCTCGGAAATGCATCACTCCACAAAAGAAAGTATATGACATAAATTGTGTGTTTTAATCAGATCTACATTTTTTTTGTGCAGAAAAAATGTGCCTATCTTACGGTTTAACATTTATACAAAAGCCGTTCGGAATGAAGACCTTTTGGAGACATTCCCAGAAAATTCAAGATGTACACTTCGTTTGTCATGAAAATATCTTAAATATATGCTATTTTAATCAAAATCGTTAAGAACCATGTTTTAGAAAATAAAAATGTTCGAATAATGTTACATGTAAAGGGTAGTATGGGGTGCGGGGATTTTTTGAAAATCTTTGTGTCGCATCTTTGAAAGATACTGAACCTAAGTACCAATTTTGGTGTCTATCCGACTTTTCGTGTGAGTTATGCTTTTGACAGACACAATCACACATCAACACAAACACATACATGGACCTTTTTCTAAACAGTTTTACATTCTCTACTACGTATAGTAAGTAGGGGAAGTATTGTATTCCACCCAAAAATTCGATACCGAGATTTCATAGGAAACATAGGTTTTGAGACCCCCTGAATCCAAAAAAGCATTTTTGGAAACATGTCCGTGTGTGTGTGTGTGTCTGTGAACAGCATAACTCAGAAACGATCAGTCGGATAAACACCAAACTTGGTATTTAGGTTCAGTATCTTCCAGAGATGCGACACAAAGGTTTTCAAGAAAATCCCCCACCCTAATTACCCTTTACATGGGACATTTTTCGAAAATTTTAATTTTCTCGAAAATGGCTCTAACGATTTGGATTAAAACATCGTATGTTTAAGATATTTTCATGACAAATAAAATGTATATCTTGAATTTTTTAGGAATGTCTCCAAAAGTATTCTTATTGTGAACGACTTTTGCATAACTGGTAAACCATAAGAGATAGACAAAATGTTACTACATAAAAATATAGATCTCATTAAAATACATAATTTATGTCATATACATTTTTTTGTTGAGTGAACTATTTTCGAGATATTGCTTGTTATTCCCTTAAATTTGTCGATACTTATTTTCTCAAATGGGAATTCGTTATTCATTTTTTTGTCTTGGATATGCAAAGAGTGTTAATCTGTGGTAAAGAGAATGGTGCTGCACATAGCAACCAGCTATTAAGAGATATGTCTATGCTTAAATGCTACTGTATTTCTATATCGCCCTTGCAAATACAAAACAAGGGGAACATAATAAGCCTTAAGCGATAGTCAAATATTTTTGGAACTGATCGCTGTGTGTAAAACGTAATTCTCTTTGCATGTCAAAAGATCGTTTCTGCAAATGTTTATCTTGATTAATATGAAATAGAAGGAGAATAAGAGTTTGTAAAAATAGTTTGTACAAGAGTAGAAAAAGTCATGTGAGTGTAACACATCAGAGTTTTTATTCGCGGGGCCTCAAAACATGTATTTCCGGTGAAATCTCGGTATCAATTTTTGGGTGGAATGTAATACTTACCCTACTTACTATACGTAGTAGAGAAAGTAAAAATGAGGGGGGGTGTTTGTTAAAAATCTTCGTATTGCATCGTTGGAAGATACTGTAGTTAAACATGAAGTTTGGTATTTATTCGGATTTTCGATATTGTCTTATAGTAATTACAGAGACGCAATTACAGACGCGCAGTCTTTTCTAATAGTTTTTATCCACGAGACCTTTAAAACCGGCATTTCAGTTGAAACCTCGATATGGTGTGTAGAGTTTACTTCGGCCCTTATCAGAACTACATTTTGAACTAAAGCTACAGGGCAGGATAATGGACGCCACCAACAAGTAGGTAGGACAACCACATTTGCATTTGTATGGTTCCCTGGGACTGTCCCTATTCTCTCGAGTTGCAATATCCTGTAAGGGCCAGGCTCAAATTACTTGTATGTATGTACATTGTATTTGGCAACAACCTCCACTATGAGCCAGTGAGCTCAAATGGAACAGACGTTTCCAGTACTTGGCAAATAATTACACAGATCAACGCTGCAAATACAAAAAGAGTTTAATTTCACTTTCACCAACTTTAATCATTTTTATTTCAGGGAGATTCATGTGGCAGGAACACTAGTATATAATATCTAATAATTTACGTATGTGGATTAGTATCAATAGCATCTGTCATTAATAAAATTGTTTCCTCTACTAACCTGCAGTAGGTAAAGCAAGCATTGCACTCCACACTGAGGTTTCACCGGAACTACATGTTTTGAGTCTCCAACAAAAACTCTCTGTCCCCAATAAGGAAATCTTATAAAATAAAGTGTGTGATAAATATAAAATTTGATCAAATTCAGTATTTTCAAAAAAAATATGACCACACTATCCTTTACACGGAAAAATGATTGTTATTATGGAAATTTGGTCGTTAGTTTTTATTTTCTAAAACACTACTAATGATTTTGATTAAAATAAGATATCTCAATGACAAATAAAATGTATATCTTGAATTTTCTGGGACTAGCCTATGAAGTCCTCTTCATTCGGAAGGAATTTGTATAATTTTGTACAACCTTGTATAAGAACTAGTCAAAAACGTACAATTCAAAACAATTTAGACTTCTTTAAAAGACACAATTTATTTTATTACGTGGCATTAGTCATTTCCGAGATATTCTATGTTATTAGTTGAACTGTTTATCCTCGGAGGTTGCCAGATGTTTCAAATTTCACCAAAGAGAATCACTTCTGCCAATGACGCAAATAAATTATTTTACTCTAGTGAAGTTAGCAATACCTAAGAGGCTTCCAAGAAGCAAACCTTTAGAGTAATACAGTTTTCTAAAATACCAGATACAAGATAATAATTGAACTCTCGAGTGTGAATTAAAATTTCTTGAGAAGGCGTCAGAAATATGCGGATAGACAAAGAATTTCCAACATCTCTTATGATAAGGTATGTGTTTATTATCGTTGTAATTGTAATTGTGCGAATGTGAGGCGATTGCGGTGATATAACTATAGGGTAGTTAAATTATATTCGAACCCACTCGCGGCCTCTCTCTACTGCGCGAGACAGCCGGCAGTCGCCGGGGAAATTATGCCGCAGAGGCGGACTAAAATCCTTACTTTATAATAGATGCTGGAAATGTTGACCTTCTGCTCTCAAACAGGCAGTATATCTGGTGTTAAATATTCTCGCTCACTCTCCGAATCTCGGCAGCAGGAATACTTGTGATTTGTTGCACAATGTTTTCTCTAAGTTCCTCTGATGTACGAAGATTGGAAAGATACACTTGTCTTTTAAAGAACCCCATAAATGAAAATCACAACTCGTTAGGTCAGGAGAACAGGAGGCCACAAATCAACACTAATTATTCCGTCAACACACACCTCTCTTATTGCATGTAAGGATTCGGCAGCCGTATGTGCTGTTGCAGAATCTGGTTGGAACGAACCATACGATTTCTCTTCTTCTGTCAAGCGATTACAAAATGGCCTCAGAATTAACCTCTGATATCGCTCTACATTTATTGTTTCATCGAAGAATGTGGGCCCTATTATTTTTCTAGCACTTATTGCACACCACACTGTAACTTTCTGATCGTAATGAGGCGTTTCATCATAAGAATTCCCGCTGCTGAACTTCGGAGAGTGAGCGAGAATATTTACACGAGATATGCTGCCTGTTTGACAGCAGAAGTTCAACATTTCCAGCATCTATTATAAGGTAAGGATCTTAGTCCGCCTCTGCCGGAGTAATTTCCCCGGTGACTACAGGCTGTCTCGCGCAGTGGGTTCGAGTATAATTTAACTACCCTATACTTCGGCAGGAGTCTGAGCATGACGGCCACAAAGTAAAGGAAAAGCAAAAGCACTGTATATGGGACCTTGGAACTGTCCCTGCTTCCAAGTTCCAAAAGAATGCAACGCCCACTATAAAACTTGTTGCCAATCGGATTTCATTATGCCACTGACTTCTTGTGGTACTACGGGTTTACCCAAGATGCCGTTTTGGAACATATAATCATTACTACCATAGAAGCTGATACTAGATGACGATGATGATGGACATGAATTCGTTTAACGTGAGTCAAGTGATTATTAATTCTAAGTAAACTGCATCTATGATCTGGTGGTTAGCACGCTAGCTTCCACATCCAGAGGTTGGGGTTCGATTCCCGGATGGATGGGAATGTTTCTTTAGTGAAGATTATTCTCCATCTTTCTTAGAGTATGAGCGAGAGAGTAAATTGTGTGTGTGTGTGTGTGTGTGTGTGTGTGTGAATTTATTAGAAATATGATGTCGTGGCGGATGGGAGAGAACGATGAGTGAATCGTGTTCCGATACCGGAACGAATAAGCATGAAATGATAGAAAGAACCCGAGTCAGTCAAGTAACTTACAGTTACGTTATGTGTAAATATTCGTGGACTATGTAACTGTTGTTTTGGAACTTTATTTAGAACCTAATAAGTTTTGGAAATGCAATGCTTGGAACTGTTACTAAAAAAAATCTGATGTGTTAGACTCACATGACCTTTTCTACTCTTGTACAAACTATTTTTACAAACGCTTATTCCCCATATGCTTCATGTTAATCGAGATATTGAGATGTTAATCTTATTGCTAATTTTCTTGTAGATGCAAGGTGAGTATGGTAGGCTTTAAGCGATAGTACAAATAATTTAAGAGCTGGTTGCTATGTGGAGTATTCCATTCTCTTTGCATTACCAGGACAAAAAATGAATAAAGAATTCCCATTTAAGAAAAAGTATAAGCATTGGAAAATTTAAGGGAATAAAAGCAATATCTCGAAAATGGTTTACTCAACAAAAAATTATATGACATAAATTGTATATTTTAACGCGATCTACATTTTTTGTGTAGTAACATATTGTCTATCTCTTATGGTTTACCAGTTATGCAAAAGTCATTCACAATGAAGAGTACTTTTGGAGACATTCCCAGAAAATTCGAGATATACATTTCATTTTTAAAATTTTCGAAAAATGTTCCATGTACAGGGTAGTCTAGGGTGGGGAGATTTTCTTGAAAACCTTCTTGTCGCATCTCTGGAAGATACTGAACCTAAATACCAAGTTTGGTATTTATTTACTTTTCGTTTTTGAGTTATGTTGTCAGTGTCATACAGACAGGCCTTTTCTAAAAATGCTGTTTTTGGGTGAATACAATACTTTCCAACCTTACTATATCAGTGCCTCAACATTTTTCTCTAATGCTGAAAAGTACAAGGTAAATATAAAAACGTCCTTACCTCTAGGAAAATGCAAAAAACGCAACGAATTCAAGAGAAGAGCAGATCTTCTCGCTAAACGTGAAACAAAAGCAAACAAACAGAGAAATGCAGCCTCTCGTCCTTTTTCACACGTGCAAAACCAACTAACTCTTGGCACAGCCAGAGGCAATAACCATTCTCTGTTCCCCAAATAACAATAAGGAAAACTTCATTTCCGCTCTCTAGCGCTAGCATTAAATGAAGCAGAACAAAGTAAAACTTTTCTCTTGTTGTCCACACACTCTTTCAATTAAATGTCCCTCTCTAAATCGGGTTTTCTGAAAACGGATAATTTTGTTTCACTCGGCTCTTGTTTTAATATTCATCTAATGCAGTTTCATGTTTTCCCGCTTGTGAGAATGTTGCCAGGCCTGTCTGCCTGTTTACTACGATACCATTCTGTTGTTGATCTGATTGCTTTCGTTCTTCGCTTCTAACGCTAGGGTTTTGTTTACTGCCCATGTGATAATTCAGGAAAAGTGAATATCGGTGTGGTTACCTTTTACTTAGAAATGCGATTATATTTTTGTTCTCCAAACATCGTCAACTTTGATAATGTATAAATACCTTGTAGAAGAAGTACTGTATTCCACGAAACACTCTATATCGTGGTTACACCAGAAATACATGTTTTGAAGCCTCCTGAATAAAAAACCATACTTGCCAACTTCCCAAAACTGAAACCTATAAAACTTTTCTTTGTCCAGCAAAGCGTAATAGTTTGGTGATGACATAAAATTTAGAATGCATAACATTTTCAGCCCAGTAAATGCATAAAAATTGCATGTAATATAAATGAGAATTCGTTGTATAGGGAACCTTGAAGACCTGATAGTACTGCTTCTTTCTGTTGCATATGCTGAAATTCTTCCTCGTACCACAATATATGGCAGTATTTTTAACGCTTAAATTATTTCAGTCTAATTATATAATATGTAAATTCAATAACAATATATAAAAAGTGTATACTACAGTCATTGTATATGTTTATATTATTGCATACATGTGTAATAAAGTTATTTGAATGTATTACATAATTTAATAATGTAGGAACTGTGAGAATAATAGGTTAAAAGTTGCTAACAATGAGGTAACCTTGAGGCAATAATGAATTTGAAAGTTTAACAACCAGAAAAAGCTTTAGTTAAATGAAGGTATTCTATTGGACTAGGAATATCCAATCAGAAACTGAAATATAGCAAAATTTACAAATTCAGAAGTCCGTTGCTTGTAAACAGTGTTCCTAACCGGACGCGAGATGCCTCCTCGAGAAATTTAATACGTATTTTATGTGAGACAAAAATAGTTTACGTGTTAAAAAGTGCAAGTAATTAATAAAAACATCTCACCTCTCTCTCTCTCTATCAATGAAGTGTTATTTAAATCGTGTCAAGCTTTAATAAAAGGAGTGAAGTAAAATTATAATCTGTGTAAGCCTACATTCTTCAGTCGTACCACTCCCTGCTAAGACATTCATGTCTCTACTAAGTAATACTGACGCAGCCGAGGCAAACATAAATATACAATATTTAAAGAAACAGTAAAAATACAAACTTAATATTTTTAAACTTGGGGCGAAGGCTACCGGGTACCATACGTGCGGTTGCAACTACTTCAAGTTCGGCTCCACAACAGTCGAAATATAATACATCTTCTTCAAACTGGCTTTCCATACGTAGCAGCAACAACCCTTCTTCAAATTGGTTCCCAAAGCGTGGGGCAAATAACAATACAACAAATCTTCAAATAAAAACGTATTAATGCAACGAACACCACTTCCTAGGCTATAACAGATTTCTAGTCCATATTTTACGCTTCACAACATCAACTGTTGATAAAAACTGTCACAAAAGTGGAAAACTTATATCCCGCAGCTATATAACGCCAGTAAGATACTTTGCTTGAGAGAGTTGACTTTGCAATTGATACCGTAATTATTGAGGGAATATATAAATAATTAAATAAAGTAATAATAAGATAGAGAAATAACTGTAATAAATAATTTCCGTATATTAAATCAAAGTATAACGTAATAAGCTTGGGTTGAAAGATTTATCAAAAGAGGGTCATTAGTTTCATATAAAGTCACGTAGCAGTCGAAGTAGGATAAACATTACTACAATGATTCCTAGAAACTAGTTAGAAGTTGATTTCAGTTAAGTTTACAGCGTCACGTAGGCAGAAATTCTGGAAAAGAGAAAGGCACCTATATTCTGAGATTTTATCCACGCCTCATAGTAACAAAGTTAAGACGCATACCTAGTAGTTTATCTATTGGCTGCGTGTGAAAAATGACGTTGGTGGGTAGTAATGAAGTAGGCGGAGCTAAAAGTAATAAAGGCGTGCAACGTTAGCCGGTTTTTAAGTTTGGTGTTTTATAAGATAGAATTGGTTTTGTTTGGTTCGCCAATGCTATTTAAAGGATGCCATAGCTAGTATTGCGTATATTGCGAGAATGTGTCAGTCGTCAGTTGTTAATACACAATCACAAAATGGAAATTATAAAGTTTTAGATTAGAGTTTATCTAAAGCACTACTGGAAACAACACACTGGAAAAGAACACACTCAAGATTTACCACCTTCTGAAAGACCTAAACTATGGGATATTGAGAATACGCAAAGTTTTGGGGAAAAATCCGCAAAAAAGCACTCGTAGGCTGTCAGCAGAAAGTTGGTCCATCAAAAGATACCATATATCGCCAGATTAAAAAACTTGGAAAATCAAAGAGAAGCTGTAGCTCTGTACCCCATGAACTGACACCTCAACAGGCTCAATGTAGAGTGGATATCTGTCGTCAGCTTATTGCTAATCACATGGATGATAGATTTAGCAATAGAATTGCCACATGTCATGAAAAATGGGTCTATTACCGCAACCCTGACGCCTGGAAACAGGGAGGCTCAGTCCCCATCAACCTGCCAAAGCCATCGTTAAAAAAATCTGTTCGGCCCCAAAGTAATGTTGTGTGTCTGGTGTAATTTTGAAGGAGTGATTCCTTAGTTTTTTTCCAAACGGGCGTGCAATCAATGCGGATCTTTATTCTCAACAACTGGAATGAGTTCGTGAAATTTTGAGACGGAGATACCCAGCATCAGTTAACCGAAATAGAGTTCTCTTGCAGCAAGACAATGCAACACCCCATACTGCACTAACAGCCATGACAAAATTTCAGAAATTGGAAGGAGTTGAACTGTAATTACACCTAGTATACAACCCTGATCTTGCGCCTTCTTATTACCATCTGTTTCGATCCATGTCCCATATCTTGAGTGGAAGAAATTTCGAAAACATTGAAGCTGTGGAATTCTTCGCATCAAAAACCAAAGATTGGTACCGTCGAGGGATAGTAAACCTCTCTGAAAGATGAGAGAATCTTTGAAGAGTAGTTTAATTTCTTGTCAGAAAACGTTCCAAATAATGTTTTGCTCAAAAACTGGCATTATTTATGAGGCACCATCTATAAATCCGAGAGTTACTCTGGTACCGGCACGGGTACTGATCGACATTCGTTCGTGCACACAGTTGTACATGCGTTAGTGGCTCTGGTGCCGTCTGCGGTACTTGCTGCTTGTGTGATATCTTAAATGCCTAGTGACGCGCTTGGTGAATAAGATTTCGCCGTTATTGCGAGAGGTCTCGCCGATAATCTTTTAGCGACTCACGGTAAGTTACACTTCTTGTATTACGGAAACAGTTATTTCCTACCGTAGCTTTGATACTGCAGAAGATTAAATTGTTATAGTTTCGAGTGCTATGACTGATAATCAGTTTCAGTCTTTATCTTCAAACGGTCAGCAACTCGCTTCAAAAGCTGAAATATTAGATCACACTAAATATCTCATTCAATTTAAACTGTTGTCCTTTCACAATACATTCACGCATACCCTGAGAAAAGTACTCATAGCTCTACCACTGGAGCAGCTGGCGCACGAGACATAGAACGAGTTACGAGATCACGGCAGCAGAATCAACAACGAAGCAGGTAAAGTAAACGGCTTCAAACTGCCAATCATTGATAGTGCTTCAAACTGACGCCTCATTGTGTGGCATCTACAACGTTCCAGCTTCACAATTCACGTCGCTCATTTAGAACTCACTATAGTACCGCCGTTTTATCTCCGGCTCTGACATTTAGCGCGACCGAGAGAGGTAGTGTTGCCAGTTCTTACCCCTACCGTGAACATGTGCGTATACCTGTGCCATCTCTTTGTAAACTGCAAACGATGAAATGGTTGCCTATGTTAGAGTATTTAAAGTATGGAGATAGCATTTACAGGAAACTTAAACACGCGTAACGCAGTAAATCGCATGCGCACAGAAAACAAACTTCACCTGGACTAAAGCAAACAGCTACTGACGACACGTGTTTCACTTACAAGAAAATCGACAACACAGCCCAAACTGCAGTGTACGCACCGGAGAGGGAGCCTGTAATTGGCCCTAGCAGACAACTTTGCTGTGCGAGTCAACTCAGCACTGCAAACCTTGCCGGATATTTTATTCTTCTCTTTCGTGTTGTGGTTTATGTTCAGCAAAGCTCTAAGCAACAACTGTAGACTATATTTATTACAGACTTAAAAGAAATCAAATTACAGTCCCCATTTATCTGCTGAAGCGACTCAGAATAGCTTCCTTTAGCATGGAACTTCACAGCGCTAGTATTGCTAAAGGTGGCCATTCTAATAATTACCTGTCTCTTTCTTTACTCTCATGAAACGTCAGGGCCGGAGATACAGCGGCGTAGGTATAGTGTTGTAATCAAATTTTAAATCCGCACGCTATGCATCATGTTATAGTCCAGTGAAGGGAGACCATGATCGTGATGAAGGATAGAGACATAGATAAGTTCTGGCTTATACAGCACTGTATACTGTAGTGGGTGTATACGTGTACAGTCTGGATCTCCGTAGTACTAGATGTTCTGTGCGCCGGCTGCTGGTCACAGAGCTGAGGAAATTCCTATCCTAGCTAGTTTGATAATGCAACCTCAAGGATTTTGTAGGTGAAGGCAAATGATAAAACTGATCTCCTTTAAACCTTGATTTCTCAAAACAATGATGCCTATTCAGGCGGCTAGCAGCTTTCCCTACGAATGTACATCTTAAATCTCCCCGCTACTATTTAATTATTCCGTGGGCCAATCTAATGCGTCACACGATATTCCCACCCGATACACGCAGAATCTTCAGCCTGAGTGCACAACTTAATCACATGACTGGTGAATACCACGACTGCTAAGTTGATAGCAAGTGTAAGACTATAAGAGAATGACCAAACTAGGGGCCTCCTTTTATTTGTTCTCCTATGACGCCGAAATTCGCGCCTTTATTTGTTTTAATCATTTCTATTGGTGCTTACGTAGTGTTACCTAGCGTGCTATGAGAATAAAATGTGCTAAGTTCTAGAAGTCACGCACCCTAATCACTTGTTTGGTAAAATCCGCTATCTTCATATTACTTTAAAACACGTGCTTCTCCTTCTATTTTACCGACTCCCTTCAGTTCCAGGAATTGGACCACTATTTCTCTCTCTCTCTTTCTATTTACTGAGGTTCAGCCTGAACCCTGTGTATGTGCTGGAGGATATTCATCCCTGTTTGCTAGTCCACCTGTTCACCAATTACAGCTGTGTTACAAGTTGATTTTACATTCAAGTTATTCTCAATGTTATTTAACAGTGATTCTTAATGCTATTATTCCAATGTTTATATACTATCATTTTCCTACACTTAATTGCTATCGGGTACGTCCCCATTCAGTGTGTAATCTTGCTGCAATACAATGCTTTGTCACGTACGCGGTGAAAATCTGCAACACTTTGAATCTGCCCACAAAGCCGTAAAAACGCCTCCTTTGCCGTTAAGTTGTAAAACTCCCGTACATTTTATGGGCAAACCGTAAAAGATGACATGTATGAAAGAGACATTTTTACTTTCTCTACTACGTATAGTAAGTAGGGGAACTATTGTATTCCAACCAAAAATTCGATACCGAGATTTGACCGGAAATATATGTTTTGAGACCCCCGAATAAAAAAAAAGCATTTTTGGAAACATCTCCGTGTGTGTGTCTGTGAACAGTATAACTCAGAAACGAACAGTCCGATAAACACCAAACTTGGCATTTAGGTTCAGTATCTTCCAGAGATGCGACACGAAGGTTTTCAAGAAAATCCCCCACCCCAGATTACCCTTTACATGTAACATTTTTCGAAAATTTTAATTTTCACAAAAATGGCTCTAACGATTTTGATTAAAATATCATGTTTAAGATATTTTCATGACAAATGAAATGTATATCTCGAATTTTCTGGAAATGTCTCCAAAAGTATTCTTCATTGTGAACGACTTTTGCATAACTAGTAAACCATAAGAGATAGACAAAACTTTACTACACAAAAAATGTAGATCGCGTTCAAATATACAATTTATGTAATATACATTGTTTTTTGTTGGGTGAACCATTTTAGATATATTGCATGTTATTCCCTTGAATTTCCCAATACTTTTTCTCAAATGGGAATTCGTTATTAATTTTGTATGTCCTGGACATATTAGCAATAAGATTAACATCTCGATTAACATGAAGTAGATGAAGAATAAGCGTTTGTAAAAATAGTTTGTACAAGAGCAGAGAATGTCATGTGAGTGTAACATCAGATTTTTTAGGAAAATGTCAGCCTGTGTGTGCTACTCAAGATGATTGTATACAGGAATACTTTCATTACAAATCTCATTGTGGTAGAAGAGGGATACAGGAGACTGAAGCAACAGTCAAAGTTTTAAAAAGCGGATCGCTATAACTTGGCTTTCAAATTCCATGTATGTCACGAGAACCAAGGGAGTCGACTTAACACTTCAAAGGAAGTAAGTATTTGAACATTCAAACCAACAACGAATATCTTCGAAATGCAACTGACACCACAACAATTTTTATTTGAAACATTTATTTTAAGGATTCTACATTTTTAGTGTGGTACATTTTTGTCTGTTACAGTTTACCAGTTATACCAAAGGATAAAAAAATTCATCCATAATGAAGAGGACTTCACAGACAAATATTCTATTAGTCATACAAATATCTTTAAAATGTGGCATTTTAATGAAAATGTTGAGCCAATTTTGGAAAAATCAAAAGTAGCGAAAAACTGATCATATAAAGGATAGTTTGGGGTGGAGGAGTGTTTTGAACTTTAAGTTTGGAATTAATCCTACATTTCGTTTTTTAGTTTTTTTTGCTGCAAAAACTCAGTCGGAAGGTCGTGTGTTCGATTCCCCTGGCCTACCTTCCTGACCCATTTGTTTTTTCGGAGTTTTTCCCGAGCTAGGAAGGTTCAGTACATACCCCGAATTTCCTATTCCTCTGTTTCACCTCGATTCTCATTTTACTTTACTTTTCATCTGCTTGGTCTGTTTCAAGATTGAAAGTGTCGGCGGGAGTCTCGGCATTGCAAGGCAGGGGAAAAGGATGCTCTATGTAACTCGTCCCTGGGAATGGGGGCAGCCCCTAAGTCCCTGCTCCCCGGGAACGTGCAAGGTCGCAGGGGGAGGGAAGCCGGTTGCATCCCGGGGAGTTTCACTCTGTAAAAGTCAGGGAACCTACCCTCTGCCCTACCTCAAATCTCCCTCCCGGGAGCACCACGTCAGGGGCTTCAGGCACAAAATAGTTTGAGGTCAAGGTGCTAAGTTCCCCTCGGCAATCAGTCCTAGTCGTATGCTGAATACACGCGCGCATCTCAGAGGTAGGCAGTGTCCATGTGCTAAACTTTCAAACCATTTCATTGGAAACCAATCAGCAAAAAGGTTAATTACTTGGAGAAAGAGGTGATATTTCACGCTAAAGAGAAAAACAAGTTAAAGGAAAACTGCAAGAACAGTGCAGCTGTCATAATAAAACCTTGAGTAGCTTGGAGTCTTGAAAACAGAGACTGTTTGTTCAGCGACGTTTTAGCTAGGAGGGTGGGATAGCTTATCTCTCAGGTAGTTTTTTAGCTGGTGGGAGGGGTACACATTATGTTGAACTACTGCCGCGCGTGTCACGTACAGTGGAAAACCACCAACTATCTTTCACTATCACGCGATTTTATCCTTCACTTGTCTCATACCAAGTAAACATTACCTCTTTCCAGTAGTTAAACCCCTAACTGCTTGAAAGGGCTTCCCACCCACTAGCTGAAACATCGCTGAACAGATATTATTATAGCGTATGTGTGTGCACTGTCGCGTCGGACACATTATTGCTGTGCATAATGATATTGTTGAACTAATTATTTCGTTTGTAACTTTGAATTCTTGTCCGGCGCGGCATATTTCCCTCCAATTCCTAATCAAGTGGGGTGAAGGCAAGTTGAGGGAAGAACCTCTTTGTCTGAGAGCGTGGCGCCACCAATAGAGTAAGTCAAGTGTATATGTTCAGAGTGAGTGGTTGTATGTAGCGTGCGTGGTCTGTATGTGCGTGGGGCATCTCCTCCAGTGTTTGTGAACTTTTGGGAACCATGTAGCAGCACCAAGGTAACTTTATAATAAACCAGAGTTAAATGTGAATTCATATGCATTATTTATAAATATCACGCCCGCTTTAGCTTTGTGCAGCAAGTTCCTGGTATCTCTCGTTTGCCTGTGCAATTACGTCCCCATAGTTTATGCCGGGTAACTAAACTTAATATTTAGCTGCAAAACGTTTCGGCCTCACCCAGGTATATAATAGTATGTATTTTTATTAGTTACTTTACCAGCTTAACCCTAAATTTGAATACAGAAACTATCATAAATACATGTTTAGAGGTCCACTGTATAAAAAAAATTATTTCTATTTAAAGATTCGCGCGCGCATCTCTGTGAGCACCATAGCTGAAAAACGAAAAGTCGGACAAATAACCAACTTTGATATTTAAGCCCAGACAGGATGCGACCCGAAGATATTGGTGAAATTACCTCCAATCGAAACTAAAATTTACTTCGAAAATATTTAGTTATCTTTTTATTTCCGATCTTTTTAAGACAGATCTGAAGGTTTTATTAAAATATAGGTACGTTTGCAAAATTTACATGAATGAAATGAATACCTTGCGTATTATATGAGTAACCTGTGAAGTCTTCTTATTCTGAATGAGATCTGTATACTTCTGAATAACAGGTAAATCATAAGAGATTAATTATTACTGCACGAAAAATACCCATATCGTTCAAATATAAAACGCATATCAAACAAACATTGCTGTAGCGTTTACCGTTTCCTAAATATTCGCAGTTCTTTGGTTCTACTATTTTATCACACTTCTGAATTGCTTACAAACCATTATTTTGTTTAATGAGGTAATTCAAAGGGTATAACAAATAGAAACTTGTTTTTAACATTTTATCGTGGTCTGGAATTAAATAATAGTGGGCAGAGCAAACCGTGTGACTGTAACACATAAGATTTTTACGTCACGGATTACGTATTGGAGTAGGGCTGCTACACGCCATACTTTGACCAACTTGCTGAGTTACCTTGATCTGCACGCAGTCTTGAGGCCGGCTAACAAAGGCGCATCTGGCCGCGGAAAGTTGCAGGAAAGTCAGCCTCCGGGGAATCGTCCCGCAGAGTGTGAAAACGTGTTGCTGGCACACACCCACACTTTGGGAAATGGGCCTCGCAAGATCTTCTCCCCCTCCCTCTCCTTTAAAACTGTTTTATGTTGCATACTGCAAGCGTAAACTGTGAGCTCATGTAAAATGTAGCTATTTAGTGCGCTCATAAAGCTCGCGAGAACTGCCGTGAGTAACAAGCTCTCCGTGCAGTTAATTATGAAAGTCGTGAATAGCACTTTCACTGCTACAAGGCCCTTTTCTTGCATCGCAGCGATATATCTGCCCTCTGTTGGGGTGGGGGGGTTTCTTGAACCTCTTCATCTTTGGAACATGTTGCACTTGTATGTCAAGTCCATTTAACAGTCGTCCTCCGTGGTGTAGTGGTACCATGTTCCCGAGGTCGCGGGTTCAAACCCGGCGGAGGGCGATGAAATTTTTTGGGCGTAAAAATCCTAAGCATGGCTTCCTTAGGAAGGGAAGTAAAGCCGATGGTCACGTACCGTAGATTTACGGCACGTAAAAGAAACTCAAGCCTGAAAAAAATGCCTCTGAGCAAAATTACCGGTCTTTCACGCCCAATATAGAAATGGAGGCTAAGAACCGTAGTAGTTAAAGAGCTCCATAAATAAAACTCAATTTCATTAATTTTGCATTTGACTTTTCGCTTCCGAGTTATGCTGTTCAAACGCGCGCGCGGACCTTGCTCTAAAAATGATTTATATGAGTTCAGTGGACCTCCAAAAATGTATTTCCGGTGAAATATCGATATCGAACTTCTGGTTGAAATATGATTCCTTTACCTACCAAAGGTGTTTGGTAGGGAAAGTAATAATATAATACTAAACATAATCACACCTCAAACACTAAACGATTTCATTTTTACTTTCTCTACTACGTATAGTAAGTAGGGGAAGTATTGAATTCCATCTAAAAATTCAATACCGAGATTTCACCGGGAATACATGTTTTGAGACCCCCTGGATCCAAATAAAGCATTTTTGGAAACATGACCATGTGTTTTTGAAGAGCATAACTAAAAATCGAAAAGTCAGATAATACCAAACTTCGTATTTAGGTTGAATATCTTACAAACATGCGACACGAAGATTTTCTACAAAATCTCCCACCCGAAACTAGCCTTTACATGGAACTTTTTTCGAAAAGTTTTATTTTCTAAAAAATAGCTGTAACGATTTTCACTAAATTATCACATATGAAAGATATTAACATGAAAAATACAATGTATATCTTGAATTTTCTGGGAATAGCCTATGAAGTCCTCTTCATTCGGAAGGAATTTTGTATAATCTTGTATAACCGGTAAACGTTGAGCGATAGACGAAAACGTACTACACAAAAAATGTGGATCTCTTTAAAACACACAATATATTTAAAATAGGATTTTTTTGTGTGGCATAACGTTTCTGAGATATCCGTTATTAAAGGTTCGAAGTTTTCATGTCTTGGTCATTCTCTTAACGTGCTTTCAACATTCAGTTATTTCTTGCCATATCATAGAAACAGTATGGAATTTTAAGGCCAGCATATAGCGTTCAGTTGTTAAACATTTGACTCGCTGTTCTCTTTGTATTTATAACGAAATGTGTAATGTAGCTATTTCTGTAAACGTTTATCTCATTATTAAATGACGTTAAAAACAAGATGTCAAGATGTTTTTTTGATTCACTAGCAGTCATTTTAAGTGAAATTATTTTCAACATATTGTGCCTTACACCAGGCAATGACGCAATTATATGTTTAATCATGTTGCTTTCTGGATGTTTTGTTAAGTAGTTCTAGTGTTATTCTTTCTGTTGCTTCTGTAATTTCACTGGCTCTTCCATTTCAGTTTCTTCTTAATTCATGATTTCCATCATTTAAGCTTTATATACTTTGGATAGATAGAAGAATAACTTTTTACATCAGCAGAAGGTAGTCAATATAAGGTATAGGTTAACTCCACAACGAATTGCGATAAATTGAAGTATGACGATTTGTATTGTGAACAGATAATGCTATCGCAATGAGAAATTAAAAAGAAAAGACATAATGAAAAGTAAAAACTAATCAAACCAAGTCGAGTTAATAAACATGTGCAAATTCAAAGGGTAACTGCCATGGACTTGAACCCGAAGTTGGTCACACTGAAGATGCACTAGTGCAATAATTTAAAGCTTTTAGCTCGCGTGCATCGTGCTAGAAGTTCTGCTTTTAGGTCATGCTAAATATTTCTTAGAAAAAGATCCGTATCTGCGTCTCCCTAAAGAGCATAATTAAAAAAAAAAGAAATGTCGGATAAATACCAAACTTGGCATTTAAGTTTAGTACATTCCAAAGATGCTACAGCAAGATTTTCCAAGAAAATAACTCACCCCAAACTACCCTTTATATGGATCATTTTTCGAATTTTTTTATTTTCTGAATAAAATAGCACATATTCTTGAATAAAATACCATATATTTACATGACTAATAAAAGGTATATCTTGAGGGTTCTGAAGTCCTCTTCATTCCGAAGGAAGTTTATGTAATTTTACATATTTGATAAACGTTAAGCGATAGACGAAAACGTAGTAGTAACAAAATGTAGATCTGTTTAAACCACACAATTTTTTCTTGTAGCATCAGCCATTTCAGGGATATCCGTTATTAATGATTTGAATTCCTCAATACTTAGTTATTCTTTTACAGTCCTGTCGATTTTCAGTTGTTTCTCGCGATACCATGGAAATAGTATGGAATTTTAAGGCCAGCACATAACGTCCAGTTGCAGTAGTTGTTGCTCCACTGTTGGGAGCCAAACTTGAAGTAGTTCGCCCCCACGTACGATACAAACTTTCCGGTGGCCTTCACCCCACGTTCACTTATCCGGCGACCTTCGCCCCACGTTTAAAAATCAACTTTGTATTTTAATGTTTATTTAAATATTATATATGTAAGCCTCGGCTGCGTCAGTAGTATTTTTTTAGAGCACGTATCTCTTAGCAGGGTTGGTGTGGCTAAAGAACAAGGCTTACACAAATTATAATTGTATTGTACTTTGTTTATTAATCCTTCACACGATTTAAATAACACTTCACTGATGTATCCTGCTATAGAGCTGTGAGATTATTGTTATTTGCACTTTTAAACACGTAAACTTTATATTATTCTCACCGCAATGAAATTTTATGTCTCACACTGAACCTGTACCAAACCGAACTGCTTGGTTACGCTTCCTTGTAGCGTCTACCGCCTGAATTTGTATATTTTCCCTATTTCAAGACTCTGATTGGCTAAGCCTACTCCAATAGAATACTTTTATTTAACTTAAAGCTTTTCTAGTTTTTGATTGGCTATTTATAAACTGTTTTAAGTATTACATTATTGTTCCAAGAATTATTAGTAGCCTTTATTAAACTTTCTAATTTATTGTGTCTCAAGGTTACCTCATTGTTAGCAACTTTCGGCTTCTACTTTCTAAATCTGTCTGCTACGGAAAGCAGCTTGCTTCTATTCTCACAGCTCCTACATTGTTAAAACTACGTAAAACATTCACATAACATTATTATACATTTACATAGTAATATAAACATAATGCAATGACTTATTATATTTTATATTATATAATTAGACCGATATCGTTTAAGTGTTACAGATACTGCCTCACAGTTCTTAAATGTTTGACTGTCGCTTCTCCCTTTGTATCTATAACGAAATGTGTAGTGTAACTGCTTTTGCAAAGGTTTATCTCGATAAGATGAAGTAGATAGGAACATATACTTTCGTAAGAATAATTTGTATACCCACTAATAAACGATAGAAGGTAGAGAAAAGCATGTGAATGTAACGTCAGCTTTTTAGGCATTTGACTGTCGCATTAGCGTCATGTATGCTTCTGTGTGGCTGTTATAAAATGTGTGTTGAAATCATTTCAGAAAACATTTGTTATCATTAACAAGAAGTAGGAAAAAGACCTCTCTCTCTCTCTCTCTCTTTTAAAGAATAATTTGGAGAATAGATGTGAAAGCAGAGCACGTCGTGTGTTTGTATGGCAACAAATTATTAATACGTTTTAGTGTGCAATTTAACAAGTTGTTAATTATTTTCAACCGCACACTGGATTGGTAAATGAAGCAATCAATCGTAGGTGTATATTTTCTCAACAGTTGACTTGCCAGTGCTTGTATTCCATTAAGGAAGCAAGCAAGCAAGGACCATAATGCCCAGGTAAGGACTTAATTACAAAGGGGGAGGCATTGCTTCACCGGACCGTGGCTTGGCGGTATGGCAACGCTTAGTGGTGGCACGCTGAAATCGGCCGGAAAATCTAATTAATAAATGAAGCATGCACGTGTCTGCCCTTTACTTTGAGGCGAATCCTCCTCCCTCATTGTGCCGGCAGCGAGGGTAAAGGTGAGCAGGCGTTACGTGCGGTTGTAACTCCTTGGATCGGCGCTATCATTACCTCAACTATTAGAAGGAAACTTCTCTCATCCTCCTAGCTCACATTCGGCAGGTCACGGGTTCGATTCCTGACCACTTTGACCTTGTTTTTTTCTCGCCTTTTTCCCTGGTAGGGAGGCGAATGCTAGGGTGGCTTTATAATGCTGCGAGTTTTCCTGACCACATGTCCTGTCTTTTCATTTCCTTGTCTTATTACACCATCGAAAGATCAGGCGAGAGGATGGCGGTGGAGTTTGCTTAGTGGAACTGTCTGTCCTGACGTTCGGTGTGTGACGCCTGCAGAGAGTCCTATCCATGGGGTGAGATAGGCCTGCTTGGGGCTCAGCCGGTGTTAGGATGTAACATCAGGAGGCGTTCGGGACCCCGCCTAGGCTGTGATCACGCTCTCTACCCTACGCGTCACCGTTTTTCCTGGAGTTTCCAGAAGCATAAAAGAGACTGTGCACTTGAGTGTCGAAATCCTGCTTCGCTTACTGATAACCATAAACGTTTTCTCTCTCCCTCTCTTGAAGGTTCTGTTTCTTAGCGTTTTCAAATCGGCAATAAAGCTACCTTTTCTGAGCTATGTAACAAGCAAGAAAGTAGTGGGGAAGAAACAGTATATATAGTAATTTGAATCTGGTGTGAGGAAACGTGAAATGTTATTTTATATTTAGCCTACACATGAAACAACAATTAACCACTGCAGTGTGGTTGAGTATGACCATGACCAATTGACGGATGGGACACCTGGCACCTCGACCCCCAATGGAACTCTGTACGTACATCCCCGGGAGGAACGGATAGGTGAGGGAACTGGAGGACACGTATGCGCTGCAGAGCAGGCCGGTGCAAGTCGACAAAGACGCACGAGTTCCTTAATAATTCCAGGCTTGACCACCCGGTCACGGGAGGTGCGCTCGCTCGATCCTCACGACCCAGCAGGGGAGGCTTGATAGGCTTCCTTCTAGCAGGGCCGAGAGGAAGTTCCAATGCGCAGGCCTCTGCGCCATCTGCCCGACACCGACCGAACCACAGTCCCGGAGACAACCTGACACATGACAGAAAATGAAATGGGGGAAGGAAATCCGTGGTAGAATACATCACTCCAGCATTCGCCTGTGCCAACCAGGGAAAACCAAGAAAAGTCCATGATCAGAGTGAGCAGCCATAGTGAATCGAACCTGGGACTCCCGAATGCGAGCCTCACACGTTACTGCTCGGTATAGTGTGAGTAGTAACATTTAACTACAAGTATATACCGGGTTTATCTTGAATAACGTTACTGAGAAACTGTCTCGTAGCAGGTACGAGGTTGAATGACCTCGCCCTTCGATAGCGTAGCTCATGTTGTTTGACTAGTGGAATAACGTTATATGTAGTTATCGCGGTGTGTACTATAGAACAGAGTGTGTTTATTGTATTAAGTTTGCTCGAAGGGAATTACGTACGGAGTATCAGTCTGAATTTATACAGAAATTCCCTAGTGTCACCGTTCCTAACAAATTCAAAATATAACTTTTTGGAAACATTAACACAGACTGAGTCCGAGTTAAAAAAATTCTGATGTGTTAAACTCACATGACTTTCTCTACTCTTGTACACACTATTTTTACAAACGCTTATTCTCCATATGATTCATGTTAATCGAGATAAACATTTGCAGTCTATCTTATTGCTAATTTTCTTGTAGAAGCAAGGAGAATATATATTTACAAGGGCAATATAGAAATACAGTAGCCTTTAAGCATAGACATTACTCTTAATAGCTGGTTGCTATGTGCAGCACCATTCTCTTTGCCACAGACTAATACTCTTTGCATATCCAAGACAAAAAATGAATAACGAATTCCCATTTGAGAAAAAAGTATTGAAAAATTTAAGGGAATAACAAGCAATATCTCGAAAATGGTTCACTCGACAAAAAAAGTGTATATGATATAATTTGTGTATTTTAACGCGATCTACATTTTTGTGCAGTAAAATTTTGTCTATCTCTTATGGTTTACCAGTTATGCAAAAGTCGTTCACAATGGATAATACTTTTGGAGACATTCCCAGAAAATTCGAAATATACATTTTATTTGTCATGAAAATATCTTAAACATATGATATTTGAATCAAAATCGTTTGAGCCATTTTTGAGAAAATTAATATTTTCGAAAAATGTTCCATGTAAAGGGTAATCTGGGGTGGGGGGATTTTCTTGAAAACCTTTGTGTCGCATCTCTGGAAGATACTGAATCTAAATACCAAGTTTGGTGTTTATCCGACTGTTCCTTTCTGAGTTATGCTGTTCACAGTCACACACACAGACATGTTCCCAAAAATGCTTTTTTTGGTTTCAGGGGGTCCCAAAACATATATTTCCGGTGAAATCTCGGTATCGAATTTTTGGGTGGAATACAATACTTCCCTTACTTACTATACGTAGTAGAGAAAGTAAAACAAAAGAAAAACCTTTATACGATGTACTGTTAAAGGTATGGACGAGCGGACGGGGCCCGCAATCGGGACACAGCATCGCAAGTAGGCCGCAATGGCCCTTTTTCTTCTACCGTGACCCCTGGGAAGGAGGGATGAGGGGTGACACTAAGTCCGAATGACGACGTGCGAAAGCATTGAAGGGGTGCCTAACGTTCCCAGAATGAATACCTGCGCCGCCGCCCGAGCCCATCCACAAGCCTCCAGACCCCCGGCGGTCCCCGCCTGGTTAGGGCCCACTCGGAGGCGAGTCCTAACTGAGTAGTCGCACGACGATGCCAGTGAAGAAACCTCTACAAGCGAACATCCACCGCGCAGCCACAAACCGTCGCCTGCTTTTACAATAGCAATGAAGGAGACGATGGATCCAGTAAAGTTGTGGTAGAAGAAGAACCTCCCCAGCATTCGCCTACAGAAGCGGGGAAACCAAGAGAAACCCAGGGTCAGAATGGGCAATGGCCAGGGATGGAACCCGGGACATCCCGCGCCGCAAACTTGCGAAGCCAGTAGTCTTGTACACCCCTGTTTTTGCAGTGCACAGAAGTAACTAATTACTTTGTTCTTCACGAACGGTTTGCCATATCCGCTCATCACACACAAATCACGTTCCTAAGCACGCATCACAAACACTGAACGCAAGGAGCTGCTACGCCATGACCATAAATTTCTGTGGACGCGTCATGCAGTTCACGGCAGGCGAAGTAACATTTGAAACGAAGATGAATCTAGGCGTGAACATGGGATATAACAGCAATTAATAATCTGTTTCGGTGATTAAACGATCCGTGCGTTTCATTACATCTGTGTTTACTTTGTTCTTTTCTCCGTGGGTGATAAATTTGCAGTCACATTTCCAAGCTTAAGTCCTCCATCATTGTTTCTGCTACAGGCTTTATGACATTACATGCCCTACTGCTTACGTTTACGAGAATATGTCGACGGAAAAATCTCTGGCACAGAAAAATTTGATGTGCTACATTCACGACTTATTGTATTTGTGTATCTCCCCTACAAAGTAGTTTTATAAAAGTTTCTTTTCCTGCTTCGTCTTAATTGAACAAAAATGGTTTCATAAAACATTTCTTTGTAGGCACAAGAGGGATACACGGCAATCAACTGAACTAAAATCTTTAAAAACCAGATCGCTATATGCTGATTTTGAAATTCCGTAGAACTATTTTCATTACAACAGAAAAACAAACGAATGGCGACAACAATAAGGTATCTAAAGATATCTGCAGTTATAATTACACATGCATGATTCACATTATTACTTTCTCTACTACGTATAGTAAGTAGGGGAAGTATTGTATTCCACCCAAAAATTCGATACCAAGATTTTTGGAAACATCTCCGTGTGTGTGTCTGTGAACAGCATAACTCAGAAACGAACAGTCGGATAAACACCAAACTTGGTATTTAGGTTCAGTATGTTCCAGAGATGCGACACGAAGGTTTTCAAGAAAAAACCCCCACCCCATATTACCCTTTACATGGAACATTTTTCGAAAATTTTAATTTTCTCAAAAATGGCTCTAACGATTTTGATTAAAATATCATAAGTTTAAGATATTTTCATGACAAATGAAATGTATATCTCGAATTTTCTGGGAATGTCTCCAAAAGTATTCTTCATTGTGAACGACTTTTGCATAACTGGTAAACCATAAGAGATAGACAAAATTTTACTACACAAAAAATGTAGATCGCGTTAAAATACACAATTTATGTCAAATACATTTTCTCAAATGGGAATTCGTTATTCATTTTTTTATGTGCTGGTAATGCAAAGAGAATCAAATGATCCACATAGCAACCAGCTCTTAAAATATTTGACTATCGCTTAAAGCCTAGCAATTCCCCTTGCATGTACAAGAAAATTAGCAATAAGATTAACATCTCGATTAACATGAAGCATATGGTGAATAAGCGTTTGTAAAAATAGTTTGTACAAGAGTAGAGAAAGTCATGCGAGTGTAACACATCAGATTTTTTTTATATATTGATTTCCCTGACTTACCATGACTTTATTGATACATTTTCTCTGACAATAAAGATGTTTTACTACGGTGCTGTAAAATGCTTCCAATATCATTAAATTTATTGAAATCAGAACATGATAACTTTTTTAAGTTTAAAGGAAATAACTAATTGAAGTTATGTAGGGTGGAGAAGATATTACATTCCATCAAAAACGTGTATACTCAGATTTCACCGGAAATACGAGGGGTAATCAGAAACTATGGTTACAAGGTCGATATTCCTAGAGTTTTGTCCGTTGTAGAGAAATTACTAGTGTGCGGTAATTCTAATACACGCGGTTGACAACTGTGCAGAGTTTGAACCCTCCGCCACCTACAGCGCCAGTTGTAGGTAAACACTTGGGAAACTGTTCTCTCGAAGAAATCCGCTCTGTTATTAATCTTCTATGGGCGAAACATGTAACCGCGGCTGAAATTCACCAGCAGCTGGTAGAGGTTTACGCAGAGACTGTAATGTCTCGTAAGCATGTCGCAGAATAGGTTGAAAGTTTGCGGCCGGTAGAGAAAACGTCACCGACGAGGATCGCAGTGGCGCACCCAGCACGTCATCAACAGATTTGAACACAGCTTGCGTGGAGGAGCTGATCCAGGACAACATGAGGATCACGTTAGGGTAGCGTTGAGAATGTCGTTCGGAAGCGTTCGTCACACTGTTTACGTTATTCCGCAAGGTTTGATCCCGGTGTGTTCCACGAAATCTGTCCATCCAACACAAGGAGAAGCGCATGGAGGCAAGTCCGCAACTTTTGCAACGGTTCTCACGGAAGGGAACAGTTTTCTTCACCATATAGTCACGGGTGACGAAACATGGATTCACCACTATACCCCAGCAGTAAATGGTCGGTAATGGACTGCAAACGCCCCTCCTCTCCAAAGACAAGGAAGTTTAAGGTGACGCCATCTGCCGGGAAGGTGGTAGCCACGGTGATTTAGGTCAGCGTGGGTGTCATATTCGTGGAGGTTTTGGAAAAAGGACACATAGTGACCGTTCGCGAAGCAATCACGACGAAACTGCCAGGACTCGTCACCGAGAGCGTAATCTTCCTTCACGACAACGCGCGACCCCATACAGCCCAGAACACCACCACACTGTTGAAGCAGTTTCGCTGGGACATCATCAACCACACTACCTACAGCCCGGACCTCTCTCCAAAAAACTTTCACCTTTTTCCTCACTTAAAGGAGCACCTAGGAGGCCGATGATTGGCTTCAGATGAGATGAAACACTTTACGATAACGTCGCTGAACACGCAAGGACAGGATTTTTACCAGGAGGGTAAAACTTAAACTCATCCCACGAAGTGACAAGTGCCTAAACCTATATGGAGACTATGTCGAAAAATAACTTAATGTATGTACTATCACCTGACTGTATTGGTTGTATGAAATACAATGTACACGTTTTACTGCAGGCTTTGTAACCTTAGTTTCTGATCACCCCAAGTTTTAGAGATCTCCGAGTTAAAAAAAAATCATTTTTAGAAAAATGTCCGTGTGTGTCTGTGAACAGCATAACTTAAAAGACGAAATATCGGATAAATACCAAGCTTAATATTTCAGTTCAATAACCCTTCAAAGATGCAACATGAAGTTTTCAAGAAAATCCCTGCACCCTCAACTGTTTACACGAAACATTTTTGAAATCTTTAATTTTTTGAAACATGACTCTGATTTTTATTAAAATACCATATATTAAATACATGTATATACTGAATTTTCTGAGAATAGCCCGTGAAGTCTTCTTCATTCCGAAGGAATTTGGTATAATGTTGTATAGCTGGTAACCGTTAAGTGATAAACGAAAACGGAGATGTCTTTAAAACACATAATTATTTTCACATAACTTCTTTGTGGCATCACTCACTTCCGAGATATGCATTATCAATAGTTCGCATTGTTCAACACTGTCATTCTTTAAAGTCCTGTCAACATTCACTTGTTTCTCGCGATATCATGGAAACAGTATGGAATTTTAAGGCCAGCGTATAGCGTCCAGTTGTTAAACATTTGACTATCGCTGTTCTTTTTGTATCTATAAGAAATATGTTATGTAACTATTTCTGCAAAGGTTTATCTCGATTAAAATGAAGTAGATAGAAAAGTAACATTTCGTAAGAAGAATTTGTATACCCACTAATAAGCGATATAGGATAGAGTAAGTAATGGGAATGTAACACATCCCATATACGTCCATCGCTCTCCTTGTATTTTATTTGTGTTATATTTGAATAACAGATATATCAGAATAACAAATTAAGATCAATTTAATACAATTTTCATTTTGTTCTATACAACGCCTGTAAAGTCAAAATACAAACAAATCAGTAGCATTAAGGCAATTTCAATAGTTTCAAAGAATCTGCCTTTCTCAATTTGAGAAAACTCACACTTTCTGACATGTTTTAAACAGTTTCTCTGACTTTCCCTGATATTTTTCTATTGCTGACTTTCTAGTCAAGTGTAAACCATGACGCGATAACATTTTGAAAACATTTGCATAAAAATTATGGTTTATGAGTTATACAAAATAATACAAAATGCTGAAGAGGATTTCACAGGCTATTCGCAGAAAGTTAAAGGGACACGTTTTATGAACCATACAAATTTCTTAAACATATAGGATTTTAATCAAAACTATTAGACCTTGAAGAAGGTTATTTTATTAGCTGCTCGTATGGAAAAGCCGATTTGAAGTAGATTGTATTGCCTTTAGCTCCACGTATGGAGGCCAATTTGAAGAAGTTTATTTATTACGTTATTTGCACCACGCTTTGGGCGTCAATTTGAGAAAATGTTTGTTACTGCTACGCATGGAAGCTCAGTTTGAAGATGATGTATTATATTTCAACTGTTGGGGAGCCGAACTTGTAGTAGTTGCAACCGCACGTATAGTACCCGGTTTCCTGTAGCCTTCGCCCCAAGTTTAAAAATATTAACTTTGTAATTTGATTGTTTCTTTAGATATTATATTTATGTTTGCCTCGGCTGCGTCAGTATTTATTTTAGAGACATGGATATCTTGGCAAGGTCGTGGTGCGACTGAAGAATGTAGGCTTACACAGATTTTAAGTTTTAATTCATTCCTTTTTCATTAATCCTTGATACAAATTAAAATAGCACTTCACTGATATCGAGAGCTGTGAGCTTCTTTTAATTAATACTTGCACTTGTAACACGTATACTTATTATATTTCTCTAGAGGAGGTATCTTGCATCCGGTTACTATTACTGTCTGCAGGCAACTGACTAGATTTCAACCGTCTAAACTTGTAAATCTCTGTATTTCAAGTCTCTGATTGGCTAATCCTACTCCAATAGAGTACCTGCATTTAACTAAAGCTTTTTCTGGTTGTTGATTGGCTATTTTTAAACTGTCTCAAAATTTACATTATTGCTGCTCTAATAATGACTAGTGGCATTTAAACTCTCAAACTCATTATTGCCTCAAGGTTATCACATTGTTACGTCATTGTTAGCAACGTTTAACTTATTATTCTCACAGCTCCTACATTATTAAATTACGTAATGCATTCACATAACATTATTGAACATGTTTACAATAATATAAACATTTGCAATGGCTGTTACATACACATATTGCTTTAAGGCGGGCTGTTATTATATTTTATATTATATAATTTGACTGAAATCATTTAGTGTTAAAATACTGCCTCAACCTGCAGACATATACACGAACGTTTAAATAAACATTTTTTTCTGGTTTTTTGTCAGGAAAGTTTAAAACATGTACCTCCTTTCGGTAGGTTGTAAAGAAAGTATACCTTCCCCGTCTCAGGAAGGAAACGAATGCGTGACTTCTGAGAAGGCAAAATCCTGACAGTTTGATCACTGAGGTAGTCTATAAATAAATTGTTCTAAAATATTATTATTGTAGATTGTTTCTTGGAACCCAGGTCTTGGGGGAAGAATACAGAAACACGTGCCTTGTTATTTTCTCCCCTTAAATTTCGAACAAAGGTCTACTTCGAAACTGTGAAGGGCATGTGATGGTATTTAGCCCCTAGCAAGAACTTCAGAGATTGAACCACAGACCCACATACATTACAATTGGAGGGAGAGCAACCAAGCGGTAGGTACTCTCACACTTTGTGCTTGAGCTGAGCGAAGAGTGGTGGAGCGATTGACCAATTTCAAGCCTCTTGGTGCCCAAAAGCGTGAAAACTTATCGGCCTGGAGAAATAGGATCAATCAGGGCTGTGAAATGCTGCAACAACGGAGCAAAACACGCTGTTGCTATGTAACATATACTTATCTTTAAAACGCAAAATCCTGCCTTGTGAATTTTAAATAGGGACTATAAACACTCATAGTAAAATGTTGTCTATCTTTTATGGTTTACCAGTTATGCAAAAGTCGTTCACAATGAAGAATACTTTTGGAGACATTCCCAGAAAATTCGAGATATACATTTTATTTGCCATAAAAATGTCTTAAACATATGATATTTTAATCAAAATCGTTAGAGCCATTTTTGAGAAAATTAAAATTTTCGAAAAATGTTCCATGTAAAGGGTAATGTAGGGTATGGGGATTTTCTTGAGAACCTTCGTGTCGCATCTCTGGAAGATACTGAACCTAAATACCAAGTTTGGTGTTTATCCGACTGTTCGTTTCTGAGTTATGCTGTTCACAGACACACACACACACACACACACACACACACATATAAGGACATGTTTCCAAAAATGCTTTTTTTTTTATTCAGGAGGCCTCAAAACATATATTTGCGTGAAATCTCGGTATCGAATTTTTGGGCGGAATACAGTGCTTCCCCTACTTACTATACGTAGTAGTATAAATGGGAAACACCGGAAGACATAAATAAGATAATTTATGCGAGGGATTTAACTTTATAGCTCACGTCTTGCATTACTGAATGTTCGCGCCCATGTACTGCTGGTTACTAGTGGTGCAGTAAAAGTTTTAAATCCGCACACTATGCATTTTGTTGCAATCCAGTGAAGCACCATGATGCTGATGAAGGATTGCACACACAGATAAACTCTGGTCTATCATAGCACTGTGTACCAATTAGCAGGTACGTTCAGCCTGTAATTCTATAGTTATAATATAATGCGATAGAATTTGTCATGTACGTGGTAAAATCTTTAAACTGTGAAACCCAACTCAAAGCCGTAAAAACGCCTCCTTTGCCGTTAAGTCGTAAAAAGACCTCCGCTCCCATATATTTCACTGACAAATCGTAAAAGTTGACAGGTATGCATAACTAATGTCTACTAAATATTCAAATGAAACGTAAAATTTAGAAAGTACTCATCCGATTTTGCATTCAAAACCTGAGAAGCTATTTTCCTTCGGTGATTAGAGATGAAATGGCATGTTAGTCAGTTTATCTCCATTTCCGCCAGTTTTGTTCTTATTTCGATGAATAGTTCAGGGTATTCTATAATCTCTTAATGTGAAAAGTGTGGAATCTTTATGTTGTTCAACAACTATGGGACCAAAGAGAAGATACAACAGTTTAAAATTTGATCATATTCTTTTGTCTAAAAATTATTCGTCTACTTGGATAATTGTTCCGTTGCTAAAATACATTTTCCAAAAATAAACGATTCATTTTCAAGGAAACAGTAATGTTTCTTTCACGGTGCACAAAAAAAGACTAGCCATTGTTTCCTGGAAACTAATGGTTACACATCCGAGGAGAAGGGCTAGCTATACTGTCGGAGATATGGGAGGGAGTCTATTACAAGTTCAAACAGGTAGCGCGCTTGCTGGACGACCTTCAACATCTGAAGACACAACCCAGAGAATTCACGAGGCAGTTGAAAGCGTCTCACGTTCGTCGAGTGAGCCACGAGTTGGTCATTGCATGGCCCAGTATTTGGTGTATTACATCTAGGTGATGCAAGATTATGCAGCCCGGATGCTGAACTTAGGGTGGCCCTTGAAAATGATAACCTATTAGACAACCCCTCTGCTTAGACAAGGCCACAACTGCCTGATATAGGCCGATAACAACCCTCATGAGCTTGTATGATGGAAGAGCAACACCACGCAGCTGAACTGTAGGCTAGGGTTGACCAGATTAAGCTCTATGAACCATTCATGTTTGTAGTGCACAGATATAGATACAAGTTACCTTGATATGCTACAGATTTTCCTGGAACCGCAGTTGGAGACTGATAGGATTCTGAATACCGTTGTGTTCCAGCAGGACGGAGCTCCTCCACACTTGGTTCTTATTGTGCACCATTACCTCAATCACACGTTCCCAGAACGTTGGTTGGCAGACGTTCACCGGTTTCTAGACTCCGAGGTCACCTGACCTTACACCCTTAGCGTTCGTTCTTGTGGAGTTACATCAAGTCCCTTCTGTGTGGGGTTAAAGTCACAAGCCTGTGTGAAAGGATCGTAGAGGCAGTCAGCAACTAACCAACTGCAGAGTGTTCAGAGCTACGGAGAAACGGTGGCCTCCTTGCGTTGACATGCGTAGTGACCACTTTGAAAGGCAATGAGATGAAATGTGACGTATGTGCACCTTCTCTCTCTCTCTCTCTCTCTCTCTCTCTATATATATATATATATATATATACCTTTACTATATTAAACATGCTTTTCATGAAAATTATGAACGGACGGAGGGCCCCCGCAACCGTCCTTTTTGCTTCTACTATGACCTCTGGGAGGGAGGGATGAGGGGAGAGACCCAAAGGACGATGGGCGCAAGCATGAACGTGTCGCGAACAGTTCCAGATCACAAACAGCATCTCGCCAAATGCAAATACCTTAAAAGTGATAACTTACAGACTTTATATTGGGAAGATAGAGGGAAAATGATGCAGATCAATTAATCCCCACTGCTTGGTGAACAACATTTTCAGATCGAAGGCATACCGCCCGGGCCCATCCACAAGTCACTAAAATTCCGGCAGTCCTGACGAGGCGGGGTCCACTCGGAGGCGGGTTCTGAGTATTCCCGCTACGACGCCAGGGAAGAAACCTCTACAGAACGCACAGTCACCGTCCGAACACCGTCGCCTAGTCCTACAACCCTGAAACAGATGACAAGAGGATGGGTACAGGAAATGAGGGGCAACAAGGTCGTGGTAGAGGATGGACCACCCTAGTATTTTGTCGCCCTCCGTGGTCTAGGTGTACCTGCCAGCTTCTAGTTCCCGAGGTCGCGGGTTCAAATCTGGCGGAAGGCAATGCACTTTTTCCGCCGTAAAATCCTTAGCATGTCTTCCTTCGGAAGGGAATAAAGTCGGCGATCTCATGTCGTAAATTTACGGTACGTAAAACAACCTCAAGCCTGTTAAAGAGGTCCATAAATAAAACTCAATTTATTTATACTCCAGCTTTCGCCTGCCAACCCGGAGAAACCACGAAAAACTTATGGACTGTGAAGTAGATGTTGCCCTACGTATGGGAGCCAAACTTGAGAGTAGATGCCCCACGTACGATACAAAGTTTCCGGTGGCCTTCGCCCCCACTTTTAAAAATCAACTTTGTAATTTGAATGTTTATTTAAATATTATATTTGTATGCCTCGGCTGCGTCAGTAGTAATTTGTAGAAACATGTATCTCTTAGCAGGGGTGGTGTGGCTAAAGAATGAACGCTTACAAAAATTATTATTTTTACTTCACTCCATTTTTTATTAATCTTTCAGACAATTAAATAACATTTCACTGATATATTATACGAGGGGACTATTTATATTTTGAGCCTTGGCAACCCTGAATGCTGTAGGTGCCATCTGACGTTTCCAATGGAAAGTTTCACACTTTTTACATAATCTACTTCAAACATTTTGTCAATAGAGCGTCATTTGTTTTGTTTACACTAACTTGAAAATTGTGTGTCAACAAATACATGGAATTAAGTCGTGAAAATGTTTTTGCAATGATTTATTACAACTTTCGACTTGGATTATCAAGACAAGAGTGCATCGATCAGCTAACTTCTACATTTGGCGACGAAGCTCCATCCTTTGCCACTGTGAAACGCTGGTATAACGAATTTAATCGTGGCCGCCGTTCGCTCAATGAATGAAGTTCGTGAAGGTCGTCCAAAATCAGTTGTGCCAGAAAACATTAATGCTGTGCAAAAACTAATTATGAAAGATCGTCATGCGACATATTGTGAGATTGAAGCAACCCTAGGCATTAGTTCCACCAGCATATATAAATTATTGCATGATTATTTAGCCGTGAAAAAGGTTTGCTCTCGTTGGATCCCACATAATTTGACGCAATCTCAAAAAGATGCTCGTGTCGATTGGTGTACAAAAATGCTCAAGAAATACAATGGCGGTGCCTCAAAAGACGTATATAAGATTGTAACAGATGACGAACCATGGATCTATGCGTATGAGCCGGAACGTAAACAGCAGTCGACTGTATGGGTGTTTCAAGATGAAGCAAATCCAACAAAAGTTGTTCGCACTCGAAGCAATTCGAAGCAAATGGTCACCTGCTTTTTCAGCAAAACTGGCCATGTGGCAACAGTGCCTTTAGAGGAACGTAAAACGGTCATTGCTGAATGGTACACAACCATTTGTTTGCCGGAAGTCTTTGGTGAAGTAAGGAAAACCAACAAGAACCGTAGGATCATTCTTCATCAAGACAATGCGAGCGCACACACATCTCGTCTAACAACAGAGTATTTGAAGGCTCAAAAATAGAATTGATGGGTCATCTGCCATACAGTCCTGATTTGGCACCCAATGACTTCTTTTTGTTCCCGAACATCAAGAATAAATTGCGTGGACAACGATTCTCGTTGGCAAAAGAAGCCATTGATGCCTTCAAAAACCATGTTTTGGAGGTGTCTCAAGAAGACTGGAATAAATGCTTTGACAAATGGTTCAAACGGATGCAAATGTGTATTGATCATAAAGGAGAATGTTTTGAAGAATAATAAAGCAGTTTTCAGACAGAAATTACTTCGTTTTAATTATTAGGCTCAACATATAAATAGTGCCCCTCGTACTGTAGAGCTATGAGATTATTTACTACTAGCACTTTTTAATACGTAAACTTTATTTTTATTCTAGCCGTAATAAATTTTTATGTCTCACACTTAACCTATATCGTATCCGTGAACGCTGCCTAGAAGTGTATGGCTTCTACCGCTTAAATTGGTACATTTCTCTATTTCAAGTCTCTGATTGAATAATCCTACTGCAATAGAGTACTGTTATTTAACTTAAGCTTTTTCTATTTTTTGATTGGCTATTTATTAAGTGTTTTAAATATTACATTATTGTTCCAAGAATTATTAGTAGCATTATTAAACTTTCCAATTCATTATTGCCTCAAGGTTACCTCATTATTAGCAACTTTCGGCTTCTATTCTCACAGCTCCTACATTGTTAAAACTACGTAATACATTCACATAACATTATTACACATGTACAGAATAATATAAACATAATACAATGACTGTTACACACATTTTACACATTATTACATATGCATATTACTTTAAGGCGGGCTGTTATTATATTTTATGTTATATAATTAGACTGATTTTATTTAAGTGTTAAAAATACTGCCTCAACTGTCGCTGGGGATTGAAATCGGGATCTCCCGAATGCAAGTCACACACTTTACCGCGGCGCAGCCTCGCTAGGTTTTCATGAAAATGAATGGTTACTTTGGGATATACTGTATACTTACAGTCTATACAAGATTTCCAAAACTCTTGAAAATGTAGGGGTTTAAATCATTTTGAGATTCTGGCACAGTGAGCCATTCCGCCACACAATGTCTACCAATCCGCCCTTTGTGTTCTCTCTCCCCTTTTGTCTGCCATGCATTAATTCCTTAAGCGCTTGCGCCGCGATATCGTCGTCTATCTTTTCTGCTGAGCTCCAAAACCAGTTTTAATTGTCTACTCCGCTCATTATCAGACAGTTGTAACAGAAGCAATAATTTGCTTTATTAAATGCTTCAGCATATCTAGCTTGTTTTTTAAGAGAGATCACAGTTGCCTTAATTATCCGATTCTTTACTTCAACCATTTTGAGTGGAATCGCACAATATTAATGCAAAATTGACCTGAAGTGTTTACAATGCTTGCCGTACTTCAGCAAGTAATTAAAAATTTGATATGTACTCATATAGCTTTCTCTCTCTATCACCGTTTCACAGCAAATTCCAAAGGGGAAAAAATTATGTGTTATTTTACATGCCTTTCTCTACCCACTATCACCTATTATTGGTATAGAGATTACTCTTAGGAAGATGGAGAAAATCATCTTAATTGAGATAAACCTTTTCGGAAAGCTACATTACACATTTCGTTACAGAATAGCGGTAGTCAAATTTTTAAGAAGTGGACGCTATATGCTGCCTTAAAATTCCATACTGTTTCCATGACATCGCGTGAAACAACTGATAATCGACAGGAGTTTCAAAGATCTGCATTTTTTCCGTAGTGGTTATCGTCTATCGCTTAACGTTTATCAGTTACACAAGATTATACGAAATTCCTTTAGAATGAAGAGTACTTCACAGGATATTGCCAGAAAATTAAGATGTAATCTTACTTTTCAGGTAAATATCTTTAATAATCGTATTTTAACCAAAATCGTTATTGCCTTTTTTTTTAAAAAAAAAACTCTGATGTGTAGCACTCACATGACTTTCTCTGCTCTTGTACAAACTATTTTTACAAACGCTTACCTCGTTCTACTTCATGTTAATCGAGATGTTAATCTTATTGCTAATTTTCTTGTAGATGCAAAGGGAATTGGTAGGCTTTAAGCGATAGTCAAATATTTTAAGAGCTGGTTGCTATGTGGCGCATTCCATTCTCTTTGCATTACCAGGACATAAAAAAAAGAAGAACGAACTGCCATTAGAGAAAAAGTATAATTATTGGAAAATTACAAGGAATATCTCGGAAATGGGTCACTCGACAAAAAAAAAAAATATATATATATAAACATATTGTGTGTTTTAACGAGATCTACATTTTTTGTGAGGTAAAATTCTCTCTATCTCTTACGGTTTTCCAGTTATGCAATAGTCATTCAGAACGAAGAGGACTTTTGGGAACATTTCCAGAAAATTCAAGATATACATTTCATTTGCCATGAAAATATTTTAATGATATTTTAATCAAAATCGTTGGATCCATTTTTGAGAAAATCAAAATGCTCTAAAAATGTTCCATGTAAAAGATAGTCTTGGATGGGGGGGATATTCTTGAAAATCTTCGCATCATTGGAAGATACTAAACTCAAAATACCATGTATGGTATTTATCCGACTTTTCCTTTTTGAGTTATGCTGTTCACAGACACACATACGGACATTTTTTTTCTAAAAAAGCTTTATTTGGATTCAGGGGGTCTCAAAACACGTATTTCCGGTGAAACTTCGGTATCGAATTTTTGGGTGGAAATTTCCCTACTTACTATACGTTATAGGGAAAGTAAAAATAAAAAATTTCGAAAAATGTTCCATGTAAGGGTATTTGGGGCTAGGGATATGTTCTTGAAAATCTTCGTGTCGCATCTTTGGTAAATACTGAACTTAAATGTCAAGTTTGGCATTTATGCGACTTTTCGTTTTTGAGTTATGCTGTTTACACACACAGGAGGACCTTTTTTAAAAAAAAATGTTTTTTATTCATGGGCCTCAAAACATGTATTTCCGGTGAAAACTCGGTGTAGAATTTTTGGGTGGAACGCAATGCTTCCTCTACCTTAATGGAGGGGTAGAGGCTAACCTGTATGACATAATAAAGAAATATGTTACCTAAAACCCTTTAAGTGCCGTATTTGTGGTTTCTGACGCGGTTTGCTGTTAAGCTGACTATAAGAATTATGTTTATTTTAAGCGGAGGCGACTGTACAAAGATCCCCTCTGCAATTCACCGTGACAATAACGTCCCCCCTCCCTCATCAAGGAGGCTCCCCTGCCGGGGGTGGAAGATTGGATTATCTATCTGCCTACCTTGGACGCCAACCCGGACATAGCTGTGGTTGCCTTGTCTTATCTCATGAAGATAGCATCTGGTGGACTGTTCAAGTTCATTTCTGTTTGCTTATTTGACACGTTTGTCCTCTATTGATTTTACCTTCCAAATCATAAGTCGTGTCACGGCTGAGGTTTCCGTTTTAAATCTCATTACTTCCTTGTCGCTATATGCTGCCTATGAAACTCTCTACTCTATACATGACATCGCGAGAAACAACTGAACACCAATGAATATTGCACAAACGTTGAGGCGGTATTTTTAATATTTAAATGATATCGGTCTAATTATATAATATAAAATATAATAACAGCCCGCCTTAAAGCAATACGTGTATAGTAATAAAATATAAAGTGTCTGTAACAGTCATTGTAATATGTTTATGTTATTATGTACATGTATTACGTAGTTTTAACAATGTAGGAGCTGTGAGATTGGAAGCAAGATGCATTTCGTAGCAAACAGTATTATAAAGTAGAAGCCGAAAGTTGCTAACAATGAGGTAACCTTGAGACAATAAATTCGAAAGTTTAATAAAGGCTACTAATAATTCTTGTAACAATAATGTAATATTTAAAACATTTTTAAATAGCCAATCAAAAACTAGAAAAAGCTTAAGTTAAATAAAAGTATTCTATTGGAGTAGGCTTAGCCAATCAGAGACTTGAAATAGAGAAAAAGTACAAATTCAGGAGGGAGACGCTACAAGACAGTGTTCCCAACCAGTCCAGTTTAGATTTGGTATGTGTTCAATGTGAGACATAAAAATTTATTGCGGAGAGAACAATATAAAGTTTACGTGTTTAAAAGTGCAACAATAACAATAATCTCACAGCTCTATAGTAGGATATATCAGTGGTGTTATTTAATCGTGTGAAGGATTAATAAACAACGTAGATTACAATTATAATTTGTGTAAGCCTTATTCTTTAGCCACATCAGCCCTGCTAAGAGATAGTGTTCTCAAAATTACTACTGACGCAGCCGAGGCATACACATATAAGTTTTAAATGAACATTAAAATACAAAGTTGATTTTTAAACGTGGGGCGAAGGCCACCGGAAAAATTTTATCGTACGTGGAGCGTACACTCCAAGAAACATATCTCCCGCAATACGTGGTGCAACCACTACAATTAAACCCTTTCAATGTTTAATGACACAAATTGAGTGGCTTAACGAGATTACCTTTTTTCTTACTAATTAGAGCGAGCTCGAGAATAACTTACTGTACCACCCGGCCTCAAGCTCGATTATCTAATTTTGTTTTAAATAAAATTATTCTGCAGTTATTTATACTATTATTATTTCACGAAACGCTTACTGAGCGAGGTCCCGAGTTCGATTCCCGGTAGCCGCCCACCTTGACCATGGGTTTTTCGTCGATTTCTGGTTGATAAAGGTGAAGGCTGGGGCGGTGTATTCTACCATGGTTCTCCCATTTCCTCTCATTTCATTTCCCTTTCATGCTTCAGGTTGACTCCGGGGCGGTTGGCGCAGAGGCTTGCAATTTGGAAATGTTTCCTCAGTGCCATGGCTGGGTTGTCAAGCCTGGAAATCTTAGGGACCTCTGCGCGTCTCTGCCCACTTACACCGGCTACGCTGTGGTTTCCTCACCTCATAAGTTCCTACCAGAGGTGTACGCACAATTGATCCCTTGAAGGTCAAAGTGTCAGTCAACCAACCGTTCTCCTAGTCCAGTCCAGTGCAAAAAACGCTTCTGCCTGCGGTACGAAGGCACTCGAGTTCAATTTCCGGTACTGTCATAGGGGCTCTTTTTCCACTTCTGGGAGGCGTGGTAACCGAGCCACTTTTTACGAAATAATGGTGGCTGAGGTCCTAGAAACCCCATGTAGTAAGCTTGACCACATGCTGTCCTTAATACTGCACCCTGCCCATGATGTCCTGGGTGTGGGTGCAGGGAGGCGGTATTTTTGCAGCTGCCGTGCTGTTGTAACGTTATTTGCAAATTTCAGAAGAGAGAATTTCTTTATTATTACTAGTATTATTTTCCATTCTGTGATAATCGTGTTATTTCGGGTTTCTCAACATCGCAGGCCAAAAACTGTGATAAATATATATTTTTGGTCTTTACCTTGTGTTTACATGGAAAAAACGTTTTGCTATTATTCATTTTATAAAAAATGACGCTAATGATCTTAACAGAATACCATATATTTAAGTACTGTTCAATATGAAAGAATTGTATATAACATGTAAACCGTAAGACACAGACAAAATCCTATGTAGATCTGGTTATAACACACAATTTACGTTAAATAAAATTTTTTGTGTCAAACATTTTCCGAGATATTCTTTGTTATTGGTTGAAATTTTGAAATACTTATGCTTCTTTAAAGTGGAGTCGCTGTTCGTTTTTTTCTCGTGGTCATGCAAAGAGTATGGAATTTCGAAGCCATCACAGAGCGAACGCTTTTTTAAAGATCTATCTTGTAGCTTATTGTATTAACCTTATAACTGCAACAAAATGTCAAAATGTGCAATGAAAGTTTGTCTCCATTAACAGTAGATACAATAAGGTTTTCCGAGAATAGTTTTTAGAAGAGTGAGTAGAGAAAGTGATGTGAGTTCAACGCATAAAATTTTGTTTTGTAATAAGTCTTGGTTTATCTCTTATGGTTTTAAAGAAAATCACACAAAATTAAGAAGACCACACGTTCTCAGAAAATTTAATATATGGATGTTATCAGTGGGGCAATTATCCTAACCATGACATTTTAATCAGTATCGTTGCAGCCATGTTTCCGTACGGGGATTTTCTTGAAAATCTTTTGTTTCCTATCCTCTGAAGATGTTAAACTTAAATACGAAGTTTGGAATTCATTCTATGTTTCGATATTTAGTTGTACTGTTCAGAAGCACACGAACAGACACGAATCTTTCTTTACACATTTTTTACGTTCTCTACTACGTATACCCAAAAAATCGATACCGAGATTTCACCGGAAATACATGTTTGAGACCCCCTGAATCCAAAAAAAAAGCATTTTTGGAAGCATGTCCGTGTGTGTGTCTGTGAACAGCATAACTCAGAAACGAACAGTCGGATAAACACCAAACTTGGTATTTAGGTTCAGTATATTCCAGAGATGCTACACGAAGGTTTTCAAGAACATTCCCCCACCTCAGATTACACTTTACATGGAACATTTTTTGAAAATTGTAATTTTCTCAAAAATGGCTTTAACCATTTTGATTAAAATATCATATGTTTAAGATATTTTCATGACAAATGAAATTTTATCTTGAATTTTCTGAGAATGTCTCCAAAAGTATTCTTCATTGTGAACGACTTTTGCATAACTGGTAAACCATAAGAGATAGACAAAATGTTACTACACAAAAAATGTAGACCGCGTTAAAATACACAATTTATGTCATATACATTGTTTTTTGTTGAGTGAACCATTTTCGAGATATTGCTTGTTATTCCTTAAATTTTCCAATACTTATTTTCTCAAATGGGAATTCGTATTCATTCTTTTTGTCTTGGATATGAAGAGTATTAATCTGTGGCAAAGAGAATGGCGCTGCACACAGCAACCAGCTATTAAGAGATATGTCTGTGCTTATATTGCCCTTGCAAATACAAAACAAGGGGAACATATTAGGCCTTAAGCGATAGTCAAATATTTTTAGAACTGGTCGCTATGTGTAAAATGTAATTCTCTTTGCATGTCAAAATATCGTTTCTGCAAATGTTTATCTCGATTAATATGAAATAGATGGAGAATAAGAGTTTGTTAAAATAGTTTGTACAAGATTAGAGAAAGTCATGTGAGTGTAACACATCAGATTTTTCTCAGTACGTTTGCGTCTATCACTTAAGGTTTACCAAAATTCAAGATATACATTTTATTTGTGATGTAAATATCCGTATATGTAGCATTTTAATTAAAATCGTTAGAGTAATTGTTTAGAAACTTAAAAAAAAATCGAAAAATACTCCATGTAAAAGGTGGTTGGGGTGGGAGAATTCTCTCGAAAATCTTCCCGTCATATGTTTGGAAGATGCTGAACTTGAATACCAAGTTTGGTATTTACCCGAAGTTTCGTTTTTGGGTTATACTGTTCACAGACATACAGGCGCGCACGCACAGACACACATGGACCTTTTATCTAAAAATCTGATGTGTTACACTCACATGACTTTCTCTACTCTTGTACAAACTATTTTTACAAACGCTTATTCTCCATATGCTTCATGTTAATGGAGATATCGAGATGTCAATCTTATTGATAATTTTCTTGTAGATGCAAGGGGAATATGGTAGGTTTTAAGCGATAGTCAAATATTTTAACGCTGGTTGCTATGTGGCGCATCCCATTCTCTTTGCATGTCCAGGTCATAAAAAATGAATAACGAATTTGAGAAAAAGTATAAGTATTGGAAAATTTAAGGGAATAACAAGCAATATTTCGCAAACGGTTCACTCAACAAAAGAAATGTATATGACATAAATTGTGTATTTTAACGCGATCTACATTTTTTGTGTAGTAAAATTTTGTCTATCTCTTATGGTTTACCAGTTATAAAAAAGTCGTTCATAATGAAGAATTCTTTTGGAGACATTCCCAGAAAATTCGAGATATACATTTTATTTGTCATGACAATATCTTAAACATATGATATTTTAATCAAAATCGTTAGAGCCGTTTTTGAGAAAATTAAAATTTTCGAAAAATGTTCCATGTAAAGGGTAGTCTGGGGTGGGGGGATTTTCTTGAAAACCTTCGTGTCGCATCTCTGGAAGATACTGAACCTAAATACCAAGTTTGGTGTTTATCTGACTCTTCGTTTTTGAGTTATGCTGTTCACAGACACACAGACACACAGACAGACACACACACGGACATGTTTCCAAAAATGCTTTTTTTGGATTCAGTGAGTCTCAAAACATGTATTTCCGGTGAAATCTCGGTATCGAAATTTTGGGTGGAATGCAATACTTCCCCTACTTACCATACGTAGTACAGAAAGTAAAACTATTTTCTTTGGATTCAGGATGCCTTGAAACATGTATTTTCAATTTCGGTATCGAATTTTTCGGTCGAACGCAATACCTTCTCTACGTAACATGTACGTGGCGGAGAAAGTAATAAACGTTTGTAAGAATATTTGTATACGTGCTAATAAACGACAGAGGGTGTAGAAAGTCATGTGAATGTAACGTAATGTAACAAATAAGATTTTTTTATTTCATATTACGGAGGTATCGCGGGTTATTCGTCGCGTTACGCTGTGCGTCTGTTTCCATGGAGATGCTAAAGAGAATGGAAATATTTCATAGTCCATACTGATATTGCAACTTTTCCTCTGCGGTGCTGCCTTTATTCAATTACTCTTTTAGTCGGCTTTGAAAAAGCTCCTGGTTGATTTAGCGTGTTCGCCGTGTGAGTAGGCCACCATTCTAACAGCCCTGTAGAGCAAGTAGACTTGAAGTCTTTCTGCAGGCGTTGTCAATTTAAAATAGCTCCGAATTAAACTATAGGTAGTGAATGTTTATCCCGCATCTGAACTACAAAGTATGGTGGAATTCAGGGAGAACTGAAATAAACACACTAAAATTTGGATGCTATAAATAAGTTTTCGCCCGTTAACTTCTTTGCTATGGCTCCCCGGTAACGTATGAGATTCGCATTCGGGAGGTCCGGGTTCCAATCAAATCCCGTGTATTTTAAAGAAGTCTACATTTTTATCTAGTTCGTTTTCGTCTATCGCTTAACGTTTACCAGTTATACAAGATTATACAAAATTGCTTCCGTATGAAGAGGAGTTCACAGGCTATTCCCAGAAAATTCAAGATATTCATTTTATTTGCTATGTAAACATCTTGAATAAATGGTATTTAGTCAAAATCGTTAAAGCTATTGTTCAGAGAAATTAAAATTTTGGATTAATGTTCCATGTAAAACGTGGTTTGGTATTTTCTTGAAAATGTTCGTGTCGCGTCCTTGAAATTGAAATTGAGTTTTATTTATGGAAGCTCTTTAACTGCTGTGGTCCTTAGCGTCCCATTTTATAATGGGCGTGAAAGACCGGTAATTTTGCTCAGAGCCTTCTTTATCAGGCTTGAGGTTCTTTTACGTGCCTAAATCTACGACACCGGACCACCGGCTTTACGTCACTTCCGAACAAAGCCATGCTAAGTATTTTTACGCCCGAAAAAATCCATCGCCCTCCGCCGGGTTGAACCCGCGAACTCGAGGCTAGCATAATAACCACTACACCATGGAGAACGACTGGAAGGTACTGAACTTAAAAACCAACTCTGTTTATCCGACATTTCGTTTTTGGGTTATGCTGTTCTCTCTCTCTCTCTCTCTCTCTCTCTCTCTCTCTCTCAGACTAACACACACACACACACACACACCTTTTTATGAAATGCTTTTCGTTGGGTTTCGGGGGGTCTCAAAACACATATTTCTGGTGAAATCTCGGTACCGAATTTTTGGGTGGAATGCAATACTTCCCCTACTTACTATACGTAGTACAGAAAGTAAAAACACTTTAGTAAAAATAGCTTTTAATATATATAAGAAGCACGATAGTGGATAGAGAAAGTAATGTGAATACGACACATCAGGTTTCTTTATAGTATTTAATTTCATTAAGGTCTCTGTAACGCTGTCCTAACGGCATCCAGATATTGATCTTTGGGACATCCCGAGGCCGCGCAGACGAATATCGAATAGCAATTGGGGAGGAGGGATTCTTCCTCGCCGATTGAACACAATTGCATGGTAATTTACGAGCCATTTCTCCAAAATGTTCATATTCCACTCAGCGAGAGAGTGGTCTCCCAGAAAATGCTGGTTAAGCTGAAATCAGAGAAAAGAGATATGAAGAACCAGGGCTGAGTAACTTCGGGGAAAAACACCCCATGTGTTGCATTCATATGACTTCTCTACCCACTCTTATATAGCTCCTACAAACCATTCTCACGAAAACTTAACTCTTCTATCCACTTCATTTTAATCGAGCTAAACTTTTGCAGAAATACAAATACCAAGGACAGGATTTTAATGCAAATGTGTATTAATTCTCTGATGTCAGAAACTATGCTCAAATAGTATGTAAGTTAGTTACTAAATTTCCAACAATTTAACAGTTTGCAACCTATGCTGCATGTTTGTGTCTTTTACATGTATCTGTATTTTATAAATGTATGTTTATTTTATTCATTTTATCTTAAAATTTGATTTACAAATGCAATATTTCCGAATAATATGTGCCAATGAGAGTCTTGAAACTTGGCAACACTGATGGTACATAGCTCACACGCAAACCAATCGTCACATTGCTGAATCCCTGCCTATCTGGTTGTGGCCGTTCCCTCACGGTATGAAAGTGGATGTTAAGTAGTTTTCGGAATTGAGTTCAAGTGTCGTGGTTATACTTGTTCGTAGTCTGTGGCGGCTGCTGTATAAGAGCACGTGAACACTCCAACTTTTGACACCTTGCGGAGTTATTGGTTATTTTTTATTGAATGCCATTAAACGTAACGTATATGTGGTAATTTAAAATCCCCGGCGTTTAAATCTACTAAAATCGATGTAACATGGCAACAGGGTCGGTAGCATATCCTGACTTGTGCACGTTTTAGGTAGCTTCTGCGCATGCGCAACTTGTATGGTGTAGTAATTACCTTATGACAAAGCGGGATAGCTCAGGGGTTTCGTCGGTTCGTTTCCTGTGGCCGACCTACCCGATCCATGGGATTTTACGGGGTTTTCCGATTACTTCATATCAGCGAGAAGTAAAAATGAGGAAGGAAACCTTGCCAATTCCGCGGATTTAGCTTCACATTTATGTTGGCAGTTCCCATCGCGCACGTGCAGGCGGGCACCGGGTCCAGGACAAAAGCATCTACCCCTAACACCACTCCTAAGATAATTTAATCAATTCACTTTGCCTTTTAATCACGTTTTCAATAACAGCAACGTAGATAGGCTTAGCTGGTAATTTCTTTAACACTGACTGTGTCACGTAACAATGGGCTACTTATAAACACTAGGAATGTTCTGAAACGTTATGCACAAATCTACTGTTGTACAAAATAAAGTTAAATTAATCTATTCTACCATTGATGCGTATTACATTCACCAACCACTTTTTTCGAGTTTTAAATTTAGAGTGTACATTAGATCCCCATAAATACGCCATTATTTTGTTCTGTTCAATGTGTTATACTGGATTACGTGGTTATTTTGTGGATATGTTGTTCGCTGTTTTTAATAATGACTTAACGAGTCATCATTTAAGGGTATGCCCACGGCAGCGTGGTATAGTGCTAAGGGATTTAACAGCAAGAGCCAGAATACGAATGATGGTACAAAATATTCGTGAAATAGATGCAAATCCCTTAGACCGCAACACTATTCAAAATGACAACTCTTTATGCAGTGTAGAAATTGAGGCAGTATTTTTAACACTTAAATGAGTTCAGTCTAATTATATAATTTCAATAACAGCCCGCCTTAAAGCAATATGTGTATGTAACAATATATAAAAAGTGTATATTACAATGAGGAAACCTTGAGGCAATAATGAATTAGAAAGTTTAATAGTACCTACTACTAGTAATTCTTGGAGCAACAATAATGTAATTTTTGAGACAATTTATAAAACAGCCAATCAACAACCAGAAAAAAACTTAATTTAAATAAAAGTATTCTATTGGAGTAAGATTAGCCAATCAGAAACTGAAATAGAGTAAGTTGTACAAATTCAGAAGTCAGTTGCTTGTGGACAGTGTTCCTAACCAGACGCGAGACGCGTCCTCGAGAAGTTTAATACGTATTCAGTGTGAGACGAAAATAGTTTACGTGTTTAAAAAGTACAAGTAATTAATAAATAATCTCACAGCTCTCTATATCAGTGAAGTGTTATTCAATAGTGCGAAGGATTAATAAAAGGAGTGAAGTAAAAAATTATAATCTATGTAAGCCTACATTCTTCAGCCGCACCACTCCCTACAAAGAGAAACACGTCTCTACAAATTAATACTGACGTAGCCGAGGCAAACATAAATATATAATATTTAAAGAACCATTCAAAATACAAAGTTGATTCTTAAATTGGGGCAAAGGCCACCGGAAAGTAAATTTGGGGCGAAGGCTACCGGAAACGTTTTACCACACGCGTTTGCAGCTACTTCAAGTGTTCGGCTCCCCAACAGTCCAAATACAATCCACCTCCTAAAAACTAAACCTACTTCTAAATTTACACACAATATTGTGTTTTAAGTTATGTGCAATGAAGTATATGAACATTTACATTTCTGCTTTCAAAAATTAGTCTTGAATCAGCTAAAATTGCGATTAGTCACTAGTAAAATTACTTATAAAGCTGTCCAAGGTTTCATAGACTAACTCTCCAGGATTCTATTCCACGAATAAACAAGAAACAAAACGTTCATTGCTCGTATGTAAAATGTGTAATAGTTCCCAAGTTATAGCGTAAAAAGTTAGCCAACATAAAGATTCGTTATCACATTACATTTAGCGCAATAAATGCCACGCCTGCTGTGATAATACTCATGCGCCCTGGCCCGGCTACTAACTATGCTGCAGATTACGCTTGACGAGTAATCTGGAGCCATCGGCCAATATTTTTTGCACCTGTCTGTACACCTATCCTTAAGCCATAGTGTTCTGTCCTACTTGAAGCGACCAGTGCAGTATAATTACAAGTAGAAGTCTATGTTTACAAAGAAGAATTGGAAATCTCTGTTACTTGAGAACTACTGAATGTCCGTGTTTGAAGTCGCCCCCTATAGGTAACAAAATATATCAGGAAGTTAATCAGTGTGCAAACAGAAGAAGGTATCAGATGATACTGCTGCCTGTCTGCTTTATTTACCACGTCTGAACCTTCCTTTGCCTTTCTCGCGATTAAATACACCTGATTAGGTAAAACGTGTGCGACTGATTGAATTTCTTCCTGACTGCGGGGGAGGGGGCGCGGAGATACTGCAGACGCAAATCACAAGCCTGGTGATGTTTTAAATTCTCAGACTATAAGAGAGGTATAAACATAAAATTGTCCTAAATTACACTTACGGAAGTATTAATAAAATACTGTTACTATCACATGATTTTTCGACACACTATCATTTATTTTCATATATGTTCTACAAACCGTTATTACGAAAAGTTATTTTTTCTATCTACTTCGTGTTAAAAGAGTTATACGTTTAAAGAAATAGTTTCATTACATATTTCGTTGTTGATACTAGGAAGATACAGGAGCTAAACAGGTCACTTTTTTTCTTTCTTTCTTCTTTTTTGTGTAGCACGTTTTCGTTTATCATTCAACGCTTACAGGTTACACAGGATTAAATAAAATTCCTTTCATGAACAGACCTTCACTGGCTATTCCCAGAAAATTCAATATATACATTTAATTTGTCATGTAAATATCTTTAATATATGGTATTTTAATCAAAATCATTAGAGCCAGTTTTCAGGAAATAAAAGCTTTGGCAAAATATTTCATGTAAAATGTAGTTTCAAGTGGGGAAATTTCTGGAAGGCCTTCGTGTCGCATCTTTGGAAGACACTGAACTTAAATACCAACCTTGGTATTTATCCGACTTTTCATTTTTAAGTTATGCTGTTCACATACACAGACAGGCATTCACGGAACTTTTCCTAAAAATTCTCATTTTACTTTCTCTACTACGTATAATTAGAAGTATTGTATTCCACCAAAAAATTCAATAGCGAGATTTCACCGGAAATATATGTTTTGAGACCCCCTGAATCCCACCCCCCAAAAAATCATTTTTGGAAACATGTCCGTGTGTGTGTGTGTGTGTGTGTGTGTGTGTCTGTGAACAGCTAACTCAGAAACGAACAGTCGGATAAACACCAAACTTGGTATTTAGGTTCAGTATCTTCCAGAGATGCGACACGAAGGTTTTCAAGAAAATCCCCCCACCCCGATTACCCTTTACATGGAACATTTTTCGAAAATTTTAATTTTCTCAAAAATGGCATTAACGATTTTGATTAAAATATCATATGTTTAAGATATTTTCATGACAAATGAAATGTATATCTCGAATTTTCTGGGAATGTCTCCAAACGTATTCTTCATTGTGAACGACTTTTGCATAACAGATAAACCATAAGAGATAGACAAAATTTTACTACACCAAAAATTTAGATCGCGTTAAAATACACAATTTATGTAATATACATTTGTTTTTTGTTGAGTGAACGATTTTCGAGATATTGCTTGTTATTTTCCCTTAAATGTTCCAATACATTTTCTCAAATGGGAATTCGTTATTCATTTTTTTTATGTCCTGGTAATGCAAAGAGAATGGAATACTCCACATAGCAACCAGCTCTTAAAAGATTTGACTATCGCTTAAAGCCTACCAATTCCTCTTGCATCTACAAGAAAATTAGCAATAAGATTAACATCTCGATATCTCGATTAACATGAAGCATATGGAGAATAATCGTTTGTAAAAATAGTTTGTACAAGAGTAGAGAAAGTCATGTGAGTGTAACACATCAGATTTTTATATTTAACTGGGCTCAAAACATGTATTTCCAATGAAATCTAGGTATCTAATTTTTGGGTGGAATGTAATAATTTCTCTATCTACTATGTGCGTGGTAGAGAAAGTAAAAAGTGGATTGTCACAGGTGTATTGGCTTTGAAATTCTATATTCCTTAAGTGATATCGCGAAAAACTAAAGTATACTGACTTTACCACTTCAAAAACATATGAAAGTACTGGAGAATTGAAAATAATAGCAACGAATGTCTCCAGAATGGTTAATCGCATAAATTGCATATTTCAACAGGTTCTACAGTTTTTTGTGTAGTTGGATGTTGTTCTTATCCCTTATGATGGGCTTGAAGGTTTAAAATTCCAGTATATTTCCAATATAAATTTTGACAAAATGCCATTACTGCATCGAGCATCATATTGCAGTAAAAATGCATCAGTATTCAAATCCGCGTTGTGGCTAGCTTAACATACTTACTGTTTTATTTGTTTCTACAGTCACAACATGGAGCTGTGTTTATTATTAGTAGCTATAGCCGATCTTGCGCAGTTGACTTTTTAAATCTAGAATGTTTACAGAATGATCTATGAAATTGTTGCATTGTAGTTCCACTGTTGGGGAGCCAAACTTGATGAAGTAACTGCCCCACGTATGGTACAAAGTTTTCGGTGGCCTTCGCCCCACGTTCACTTTTCGGTGGCCTTCGCCCCAACGTTTAAAAAATCAACTTTGTATTTTAATGTTTCTTTAAATATTATATATTTATGTTTGCCTCGGCTGCGTCAGTATTAATTTGCAGAAACACGTATCTCTTAGCAGGGGGTGGTGCGGCTAAAGAATAAGGCTTACGTAGATTATAATTGTTTACTTCACTCTTTTATTAATCCTTGACACGATTAAAATCACTTCACTGATATATCCTACTGTAGAGCTGTGAGATTATTGTTAATTGTACTTTTTAACACGCAAACTTTATATTATTCACGCCATAATGAATTTTATATGTCTCACACTGAATACGTACCGAGCGAACTGCTCGTGAACGCTGCTTTCTAGCATCTGCCGCCTGAATTTGCAAATTTCGTCTATTTCAAGTCTCTGATTGGCTAATCCTACTCCAATAGAATACTTCTATTTAACTTAAGCTTTTTCTAGTATTTGATTGGCTATTTATAAACTGTTTATATTGCATTATTGTTTCAAGAATTATTAGTAGCATTATTAAAATTTCTAATTCATTATTGCCTCAAGGTTACCTCATTGTTAGCAACTTTCGGCTTCTATTCTCACAGCTCCTACATACATTAACGTAACACTATTATACATGTACGTAATGATATAAACATAATACAATGACTGTAACATACACGTTATATATTATATTATACACATATTGCTTTAAGGCGGGCTGTTATTGAATTCATATATTTTATAATTAGACTGATATTATTTAAGTGTTTAAAATACTGCCTCATCTAGAAGACTTTTAAGCCTAATTCTCCCCTTTACCTCTTAGAACTATAACTTCATAAAATTCCTGAGTTATTCATAATAATGGACCAAACATTCACTTATAATCACAGGAATGGGAATGAAATATGAGCAGATTTTGTTTTTCTAACCTTAGCCTTCTTCCATCCCCTGCCCTGCAATAATGTTCATAATTCTGGAAATGTTGTATAGCTTGTAAAACTTTTAGAGGTAAAAGATTTTACAAATATTTGAGTCATTATCATGTAAGATAAAAGAAAACATGGAAAAACACACATGCAAAACAAAATATTACAAAAAATACTTATTTGATTAACCGCCGTGGCCGAGTGGTTAGACCGCTCACCTCTCACCGAGGCGGCCCGGGTTCAATCCTAGGGACCCGCATGTGGGATTTGTGGTGGACAAAGCGGCGTTGGGCGGGTTTTCACCGGGTTCTCCGGTTACCCCCGCCATTCATTCCACCAACTGCTCCATCATCACCTTTCGTTTCATCCATTTCACCATCATTTTGTTTCATCTACTTCCTTCCTCCCATACCAGGCATCGGGCTGATCACTCATCCTGGATATTCTGTCTGATTCATGAGTGTCTGCTCCTCGACGGGCCTCTGACCCCAGGCACCCGCCTGTAAGTCCTGGGGGGTGTAAGTTCTACATAAGAGGAGGTTAAACAGGGAAAGAGGAAGAAGAACTTATTTGATTAACAAGATCTTCCAAGAACCAATCACCTAAAATTTAACCTGAAATAAATCAATGTTATATGGATATTTCATCCAATTTTTTCAGTATGTAAAACAATTCAAGTATATTTCCATATCAGTATACATTTTGCCATGCAAATATCATAAATATATGGAACTTTAATGAGCATTCTTGCAAAACTCTTTGGGAAAATGAAAAATAACAAGCAAAATATTCAGCTTTTCGTTTCTTGAGTTAGGCTGTTCACAGACATACAAATGCGTACAAACATGTTTCTAACAAAGCTTCTTTTGGATAACGGGGGGCCTCAAAATACGCATTTCCAGTAGAACCCCGATATTGAATTTTTGGGTGCTCTGCAATGCCTTATTTGCCTACAGAGGCAGGTTGGAGAGAAGGTAAAATGACAGAAATCTTGTGTGTTTAGACCACAGTGAACAATATTTAATAGATTTCATACGCCTGTGAATCCCAGTGTTGCCAGCATGTCTGAAATTCCTGGGGACACACTGCCACAGATTGCCGAGAGCAGTGTAACGCACTAGCGCCGCTGAGCGGTCAGGCATGAATCACATGGACGTGAAGTGTCACGCAAGGGAATCTGAGGTCACACAGGCTTTGTATGGAGATCTTGGCATCTTCCCACAAAACAAAACGGGCAGAAACCCATGTGAAGTCCAGAGCATTTTAATGTGTTACCTCCATTACGTGAAGGGAAGCATTTCCTTTGTTTTTACTTTCTCTACCACGTACCTAGCAGATAGAGAAGGCATTGCATTCCACCCAAAAATTTGACACCTATATTTCATCGGAAATACATGTTTTAAAGCCCCTGAATCCCAAAAAAAGCATTTCTAGAACAATTTCTGTGTGTGTGTCTATGAACAGCACAACTCAAAAATGAAAAGTGGATAAATACCAAACTTGATATTTCTGTTCGACACGAAGATTTCCAAGAGAATCCCCAACTACCCTTTACATGGTACATTTTTCGAAGTATTTTATTTTCTAAGAATGTCTATAACAATTTAGATTAAAATGCCATGTATCAAGCATATTTACATAACAAATAAAATGTATATCTTGAATTTTCTGGGTAAAGCTGGCTCTCCTCTTTATTCGCGGGGAATATTGTATAATCTTGTTCGAAATGTTCAATACTTATCATTCTTTTTAAGCCCCATTGATTTTCAGTCGTTTTTCGCGATTGCATGGAAACAGTATGGAATTTTAAGGCCAGCATATAGCGTCCAGTTGTTAAACATTTGACTATCGCTGTTCTCTTTGTATCTATAACGAAATGTGTAATGTAGCTATTTCTGCAAAGGTTTATCTCGATTAAAATGAAGCAGATAGAAAAATAAGCTTTCGTAAGAATAGTTTGCATAAACACTAATAAGCTGTAGAGGGTAGAAAAAGTCATGTGAATGTAACAGATCAGATTTTTAAATTAGGAAACTTGCTTGGAAAGTAACAAGGGGTGAACTTTTTTAATTAATGGACAGATTATGTTAAGTTTAGCACGAATTTGACTGTGCAAAGTGCATATATTCTATGTCTAAAAAGCTGAAATAGTTTTGGACGATGGTGCACTTTTTTTTTACTAGGACATTACAATGAATACGTGTACCAACAGAAATGCAACCATACAATCATAACCTCATAACCAGGCATAGGAATTCTTAAGCAATTAGCTTCATGTTATCTACATTCTAACCATTATTAGTAATAATAATGTAAACAGTATGATGAAAGTTGTCTACAATCGCCATCAGAGGGGTGGGGAGAGTTTATAACCTGCGACGTCCCTGCCTAAGTACCGAGAGAGGTGGCGCCGCGGTAACGTGTGCGACTCACATTCGTGATGTCCCGGGTTCGATCCCTGGCGGCCGACCACTGACCTATGGTTTTTCGTGGTTTCCCCAGGTCGGCAGGCGAATACATGGTGGTTGATCTACTACCACGACTTTCATGTCCTCATTTCCTGTACCCATCACTTTCCTTGTCTATTTTAGGCCAGTGTTCGACTGGGCGGCGGCTGTGCGCCCTGTAAATCGTTCTTCCCTGGCGTCGTTGCGGGGCTGCTCCGTTAGCTGTCTTCTCCGAATGAGCCTTGAGGGGCCGCTGGGAGTTCGATGGCTTGTGGGTGGACCCGGAGGTTAGCATGTGTTCTATCTGGAAACGTTAGGAACCTCCACATGTTTGCGCCCGTCGTCCACTAGGTCTGGTCTCCGTTCGGGTCCCTCCCTTCATCCCTGCCAAAATCACGGTAGTAGTAAAAAAGGGCCGTTTCGGCCCACTTGTACTTGCAGGGCCCCAGCGTTCATCCTTCACCCTACCTAAAGTCCAGTAACAGTTCAACTTCATTTTCCTTCGTTCTGGCTTATCAATTCCGATGTTTGAACATGACAGTCCACTTTCCCATTAAACTAACTCACCGAACTAGAATGCACAGGAAGGCGACTATGGAAAAAAGGCCACCTGTCCGACACCTAGCATTAATAAAGATCTTACAAATCATCTTCGTAATAGAAGGTGCTGAAGCGAGGTTTATGTTTCCTGATGAGCTATTACTTCCGAAAAGCTTTGTTGTCAAAGATGCAGTATAAATGGGAGAAAAAAGGTTTAAAACCTTATTAACATTTTATTTGAACCATTACATTTCAAACTTTCATGGTCCCTGAGCACAAAGCCCATTTCTAAAGAAAGTTCCGAAAAGGTACTTTCGCATGTATGTTTTGAAGAGCATGACCCAGAAACGAAAAGCCAGATTCATACCAAACTTACTATTTAAGTTCAGCGTTTTCCAAGGACGCGACACGAAGATCTTTAAGAAAATTCCCTGAGTACCCTTTATATAAAACATCTGTTTTTAATTTTCCCAAAATGGCTCTATGGATTTTTATTAAAACATTCCTATGAGTAATAAAATATTTTAACTTGAAATTTGTACGTATAGATCACGAGGTTCTCTTCATTCTAAATGATTTTGTAGAACCATAAGAAATAAGATAAAAACTTATTATAGCAATAATGTTGAACTCTAAATTTTAATAGACTAGTGGCTTTCACCATTCCGAGAAATTGATTAATTTTGGTTCTAATTTTCCAAGCTATCATTGCAATTTCAAAGTTTGCTTATAGTGACCTGCTTTTTAAATATTTGCCTATCGCTTGAACCTGTTTGTACCTACAACGAAATGTTTGATGAAACTATTTCTGTATAGATTTATCTGATTAACATTAGGTACATAGAAAAATTAGCTATACTGGGTAAAAATAGCCATGTAATGTAACATCTCGGCAGGATTACTTGACACAAGCTTGAGCTTTTTGATAAGGTAATAATGGCTATTGTGGTACTCCAGTTTTCATTGCCACTTAACTAAGATGTTCTAGTTCACGTTTTCCTTGCCACTACACTTAGTTCTCACTGTCACTTCACTTTCCTCGCGACGTAACGGCAACCTCTTCTTCGGATGGCTCACCCGCTAGGGATCGAACACAATACGTCTCTAATCTCTCGCAGTAGCAGCACTTCCGTACGTGACAATTATCGTAGCAACCTCGCTCGGAGAACGCACTGAATATTCAGCACTTTATATCGCACTAGAAACCACTTACTAACTCCCTCACTCGCGAACATGCTGTCTTCTATAGCAGCTGAATTTTCCACAGAACATTATGGAGGCGGGAGAGGGGAAACTTCCAGAAGATTCTGGCTATCTATCGATAGCGCTTCTGGTGTTTACGCTGGGCGATAGTGCGTCCAACTACCAATAAGTTTGGGACATAGCCGCTGAGTCACACTATTTTTTTTCAACTACAGTAAACTTGTTGAGATTGGTGAGCTGATATTGACAAATTACCTAAAAAAAAGGTAAAGGCACTTGCTAGGAAGCCGGGACAGGGCAGTGCACGTAGACCCTTGTACTTCTATCGTAATCCCTTGGGAGGGAGGGATGAAGGAAGATACTCGAATGGCGACCAACGACGGGTGACAACGTGCGCAAGCATGGACGGGATGCTTAGCGTTTCCAGCTTGAATGCACCCGACGCCGCTCAGCGCACCCCTGGAGCGCCCGCCCGAGAGCACACGAAAACGGGACCTAGTTGAACAGTCCGACTGACGCCAGGAAGAAACATCCATAAAGTGCGCCTCCACCGCCCAGCCGCAACACGCCGAAAACCGTCGCCTGGTTCCTTAACCCGAAACAAATGATGGATACAGTGAATAAGTAGAGGAAAGCCGCGGAAGAGGAACCACCCCAATATACGCCTAACAACCTTGGGAATTGAACCGGGTACCTACCAAATGCGAGCCCTATCCGTAACTTAATGTAGTAGTAAAACGATTAAATTGGATTTTATTTATGGACGCTCTTTAACTGCTGTGGTTCTTAGCGTCACATTCTATATTGGGTGTGAAAGATCGCTAATTTTGCTCAGAGCCTCTATATCAGGCTTGAGGTTATTTTACGTGCCGTAAATCTACGACATGTGACCACCGGATGTAGTAGCAGCAACAATAATGCAAATGGCTCCGAGTATACTTTCTTGTAAAAAATAAATTCCTCATAGAACTGAGGCGACATTTATTTATATTCTGCATCTCTTATTACAATCACTGAATGGATACAAACCCAAAATACTTTAAGACCCACATTATTAATAAGCAATTCTGCATTATTTCGTTTACAAAAAAGGCAATCATAACATTTTCATCCTTCTTCCTGTCCTTACTATTTTCTGGCGTTGGACAACCATGCTCCTAAGGAGATGCCTTTGCAATTGGTTGCACGTGCTGTGTTCTGCAACGTTGGGATTCCCCCCTTCCTCGTGTATCTGTGCTCCCTTTCATATCCAATAAAAAACATTCTATGTTGATATCAAGAATTTCATTTCGTTTCCTTGCAATCTTAACATGTCTTTCCTTATCACCCGGATCTTTCGACCCTGATCCACGATGTTGGGGCGGCATAAAGCTCTCTTAAGACACGGTCTTGCGATTGGCACCGCGCTAATGGAGTTCACTGTAAACAGCTCAGATTACTTTTACGTACCACAGCGACAATCAGGGGACTGACCCATAATAGGGCGTTTTAAAAGCAAAGTTCAGTAATGAGACAGCAAGGTGGATGAAAGTGCTCAAATATACTACATGGAATAACTATACATTCTACTGTTATAGAAGGTTCTCCAGCAATACCCGTTTAGGGCTACCTGAATCCTAAAAGATCAATTTATTCGCTACTGGTTACCAATAGTAAGTACAGAAAATGTTTCATTCCACCCAAAAATGCTGTAAAGAGATTTCACCGGAAATGCAAAGTTTGAGATTCCATCAATTATAAAAAAGAATCTGATGTGTTACACTCACATGGCTTTCTCTACTCTTGTACAAACTTTTTTTACAAACGCTTATTCTCCATATGCTTCAAGTTAATCCAGGTGTCGAGATGTCAATCTTATTGGTAATTTTCTTGTAGATGCAAGGGGAATATGGTAGGTTTTAAGCGATAGTCAAATATTTTAACGCTGGTTGCTATGTGGCGCATTCCATTCTCTTTGCATGTCCAGGACATAAAAAATGAATAACGAATTGGAAAATTTAAGGGAATAACAAGCAATATCTCGATAACGGTTCACTCAACAAAAAAATGTATATGACGTAAATTGTGTATTTTAACGCGATCTACATTTTTTGTGTAGTAAAATTTTGTCTATCTCTTATTGTTTACCCGTTATGCAAAAGTCGTTCACAATGAAGAATACTTTTGGAGACATTCCCAGAAAATTCGAGATATACAATATCTTAATATGATATTTTAATCAAAATCGTTAGAGCCATTTTTGAGAAAATTAAAATTTTCGAAAAATGTTCCATATCAAAGGTAATCTGAGGTGGGGGGATTTTCTTGAAAACCTTCGTGTCGCATCTCTGGACGATATTGAACCTAAATACCAAGTTTGGTGTTTATCCGACAGTTCGATTCTGAGTTATGCTGTTCATAGACACACAGACATGGACATGTTTCCAAAAATGCTTTTTTTATTCAGGGGGTCTCAAAACATTAATTTCCGGTGAAATAATGGTATCGAATTTTTGGGTGGAATACAATACTTCCCCTACTTACTATATGTAGTAGAGAGAGTAAAAAATATATTTTTAGAAAAAGACGCACATATGTGAGTACCAGAACAACATTTTCGTGTCGTATCTTAGAAAGGATACGCACCAAAATTATCAGCAAAATCCCTCACTATCGTTTACATGGGAAAATTTTCGTTATTTTTCTTTTATTTATTTCTCAAAAGTGGCTCCTAGCGATTTTGATTAAAATGCCACATGTTTAAGATATTTGCATGGCAAATAACATGCATATGTTGAATTTTCTGGGAAAAGCCCAATTCTGAATGACTTTTCTATAATTGGAGCAAGTCGGCCACGATATGAGTGCGTTCCATAGGAAGAACTAGACACTTACGGGGCGAGGCATCGGATATGCATCCGCAGTTACGAGAACTAATGTGAAGACATCAGCAGTACAGTTTTCATCGTGCAACTGTACATTCCCGTTATCGCCTTGACCGTCACTCGTCTCGGATCGCAAACCTTGACGTTACGTATTGTCAATAAAACAGTGGCGCCCTCCTCCAAACGCATTCATACCGTGGTCGACTTACAAAGCGTAACATACAAAATCTCACTTCACAAAAAATGTAGATCTCCTTAAAGCACCCAGCTTATGTAAATGAAATTCTTCTGTCGTTAACCACTTCCAAAATATTCTTTGTTATTGGTTTGAATGTTCAAATATCTACTTATACTTTTCTCAGATTTAATTAGCTATTTTTTCTCGTGGTCATGCAAGGAACATGGGATTTCAAAGTCATCACATAGTGATCAGCTTTTCAAAAATCTGACTATCGCTTTAGCCTTTTGTATTCTTCTTATAGCTACAACGAAATGTGTAACGAAAGTTTATCAAGTTAGTCAAATCTTTTACGAGCGGGTCGCTATGCGATGGTTTTGAAGTGCCGTTCTCTTTGCATGACCAAGAGAAGGAAAAACGAATAACTACTTCCCACTTGAGAAATGTTTTTAAAATTCAAAACAGTAACAAGAAATATATGAGAAATGGCTAACTCCACAAAAAATGATTTGACAATGAAGTGAGTACTTTAACAAGTTCTACATTTTTTGTGTAGTAAAAGTTTGTCTATTTCTTACGGTTTACCAGTTATGCAAAAGACATTCAGAATGAAGAGGACTTCAGAGGTATTTCCAGAAAATTCAAGGTATGCATTTCATTCGTCATGAAAATATCCTAAACATTTTTGACAAAATTTCAAAAGATAGTCCATGTAAAGAGTAGGTTGGGATATTGGAATTTTCTTGAAAATCTTCGTGTCGCATCTTTGGAAGCTGCTGAACTTAAATGCCAAGTTTGGTATTTAATCGACATTTCGTTTTTGAGTTATGCTACTCTCTCTCACACACACTGAGCTTTTTCTAAAAATGCATATATTTGCGGTGAAATATAACATAGAACTTTTGGATAGGATACAAGACTTACTAGCAGAGAAAGCAAAAATCCTTATAAAAGGTGGTTTCTGGTGTGGGATTTTCTTGAAAATATTTGCTTGGTATACTTAAACACTGTCTGATTCAAATATAAAGTAGGTATTTTTCCGATTTTTTCGTTTTTGAGTTATGCTGTACGACTGTACGAGGTGGCGCCGCGGTAAAGCATGCGATTCGCATTCTGAGGCCCCGGGTTCAAGCCCCTGGGGTCGACTAACCTGAAGACTTTTTTCGCGGTTTTCCTCAGTCGCTAGGATAATTTGATCCGCGAATTTTCCTATCATCCCTTTCATTTCCTTCTCCACCGCCATACCAGACATTGGCCTGATCTGCTATGATCCAGAGTTGCTTGTTCTTCGACAGCCTACTGACCCAAGGTATTTGGATGATCACCCATCCTGAATATGCTATGATCCAGAGTTGCTTATTCTTCGACAGGCTACTGACTCAAGACATTGGGCTGATCACCCATCCTGGATATGCTATCATCCAGAGTTTGCTTGCTCCTCGACAGGTTACTGACCCAAAGACATTGGACTGATCACCTATCCTGGATATGCAATGATCCAGAGTTTACTTCCTCTTCGACAGGCTACTGACCCAACGTATTGGGTTGATCACACATCCTGGGTATGCTATGATGTAGAATTTTCTTGCTCTCGACAGACTACTGACACAAGACATTGAACTGATCATACATCCTGGATATGCTATGGTCCTGAGTTTGCTTGCTCCTCCACAGGCTACTGACCCAACGTTTTGGGCTGATCACTTATCATGGATATGCTATGATCCAGAGTTTAATTGCTCCTCGACAGGCTAGTGACCCAAGGCATTGGACTGATCACCTATCCTGGATATGCTATGATCCAGAGTTTGATTGCTCCTCAACAGGCTACTGATACGAGATATTGGACTCATCACCTATCCTGGATATGCTGTAATCCAGAGTTTGATTGCTCCTCAACAGGCTAGTGACCCAAGGCATTGGACCCATCACTTATCCTGGATATGCTATGATCCAGAGTTTGCTTGCTTCTCGACAGGCTACAGACACAAGATATTGGGCTGATCACCCATCCTGGATATGCTATGATCCTGTGTTTTCTTGCTTCTCGACAGGTTACTTACCGAAGGAATTGGATTGTTAGTCTATGGGGTATAAGTCCTATAACGAGGAGGTTGAAGTAGAAGGGTTATGCTGTACTCTATACACACATGAGTTGCTTTTCTTAAAAATCCTTTTTCTGGGAAGGGGTTTCAAGCTCTCAAAAGAAGCATTTTAGGTGAAATGTTTATATCAATTTTTTGAGCAATACGATACTTCATCTGCTTTCTATAGGTCGTGAATGATCTCGTCTTGTCTCGTTCGATACATATTTCGTCATTTCTCCGGCCTTGATCTAATTGTGCTACCTGTATCGTTTTAAGGCCAATTCATTATGACTGTACCCTTTACCAAGGAATATAGTCTCATAATAGATATTGTTTGAAATACTTCTCGTTCTAAAACATTTTCCAAAAGCAATATATCTCCTATAAGCAAGGCCTCACAGGAGCATATATTGTGATGGCTGTTTCAGTTTCTTACTTACACAATCTGCAATCTAAGTTACTCTGAAACATTCCCATTATGTTAAGATGCTTTTTCACGCCAGCATGTCCTGTGAGAAATGCAATAATTGTTCTCAACAGACTGAAGTCTGTTACATTTAAGTAAGCTTTCAAATCTTTTCTTACATGGTTTTCTAATAAATAGTTTACCATGTTTGTTTCCAAGAGTTTTAAGCCAGGTTTTATGATGTTCTACTTTGGAACAGTTCATAACAGTCTCTGTCTTACTAAACATCGAGATGATCGTAAATGATAGATAAAATAAAATCTGAGGGTTCAGAATCTACCGTTCATTTTACTGCTCTCCTTAGACTGGGTTAAGACAGAACATAACGTTGTCTCACATAAAAATCGAGCGACGATATAGTGGTATTGGTGACAGAGAGACAGGTGTGATCACATAATGAAATTCTAATGCCTGTTGTGGGATATTGTCGATACTAGGAGAATCATATCGATTTTCTCTCTTTCCGCCAATATCCGGTAGAAAGCATTTCACCTCCTCTACTGAATTTGGGGGCGGAATGAAAATCTGCGAAGGGAAGTAATAAAATCGTCAACAACGAACGTCAGAAGGAAGCAAGCAAAAAAACGGAGGGAAAGCGAGATTAAACCGAGTGAAACGAGAGGCAGCTCGAATTTTTTGGCATAGCAGCAACAGGGGAAATAAGTTCCTACAGCCCACTAGCACTACCTAGCGGATGGGGGAGACAAGTTCATGGCATTCTCAACTATGCTACTACCCCTAGATTTTTCTGGGTCTCTCTCCATTTGCGCCTTTCCTTTACGTCTCTTCGCGGTTTATTTCTCTCCTTTCCCGTTCTCTTATACACAGAGACTCCAAAAGGTACTTGACTCCACTATAAAATACTTAATGTGTTACATTTACATGACTTTCCCTACCTATGCTTCTACATAGTATTCTCCAAATCGAAATAAACATTTTCAGAAATAGTTTCATTACACATTTCGTTGTAGTACAAGGATACAGGAGACTGAAGTGAAAGTCAAAATTTTAAAATGTGGGTCGTTATGTCATGGCTTTTGTTTCGAGAGCTTGACGTGTCCAGGGACTACAAGAACTTCCATAGCAATCGAAAACATGAAACCCAGAAGAGGAGCGGAGGTTGTAGAGAACTTCAACCATCATCACTCGTTAAAACTATAAAAACTTGCTATATAAGGAGAAGATAATTCGGGTGTGTTTATTTGCCACATATACTACAAGTGTAAACAAATCTTTTTACTTTCTCCGCCACGTACATAGTAAGTAGAGAATGTATCGTATTCCACCCAAAAATTCGATACCGATATTTCACAGGAAACATGTTTTGAGGACCCCTGAATAAAGGCATTTAGAAAACAGTCCATGTGTATGTCTGTGAACAGCGTAACTCAAAAAATGAAATGTTGAATAAATATCAAACTTGGTATTTAAGTTAAATATATTTCAAATATGCGAGACGAAGATTTTTAAGAAAACGCCCTCACCCAAAACTACCCTTTACATGGAAAATTTTTCGAAATTTTAGATTTTCGAAAAATGCCTCCAACGATTTTGATTAAAACAACATACATTAAAGTGTCCACGACAAATAAAATGTATATTTTTCATTTTCCTTCCTCTTCATTCGGAAGGAAATCTATACAAATTGTAAATGCTAAGCGATGGAGAAAACGTACTATACAAAAAATTTAAAACACACAATTTTTTCCAAATAACCTTTTGTGACATCAACCATTTACGAGATTTACATTATTAATTGTTTCAATTGTTCAATACTCAGAAAATACGTTTTATGGTTTCTTAATTACTTTGCCCAAAAGGGATAGGGATTCTAACGAGGCGATATATGCAAATCGAAGTATGTTTAACGAAAGTTTATAAATACAGTGTTTCTAACCAGTTTTGTTTTTACGAAACGCCGATAGGATGAATAACTAAATGTCTTGCAGAACGCGAACCAGCGACGAGAAAGTTGAGCAACATGTTAGAAAGTGTTGTAATTAGTACAGTTCGGGGATTGGTACTACTAGAACGTTAATGAAGGAGACGTTAGCGCTGGTAGGAAATATAAACTGCCCCCAAGTGGCCACATAGAGCAGAGTAGACGTAGACGCGCGCACTACCAGCATACATGATATAAGTGCTAGTGGTATTAAATCACTTGTGCATTATTTTATAGGACTCAATCGTAGTAATTCAACTCCACTTCTCATCTTCATTTTGCCTTAAACTAATAGCTCCTATCTACGCTGAATTAACTCTCTTGTATAGCATACGAGATTGAACAACTCGGGCTTCTACTATATTTGGGTTGTAACAGTGTTTGCTACTTTTCGTATACGTAAACCATTCACCACGAGAATAGTACAGATAAAAATCTGATGGCTTCACTCCCATAACTTTCTCCACTCTTGTACAAAATATTTTTACAAACGCTTATTCTTAATATGATTCATGTTAATCGACATATCGAGATGTTAATCATATTCCTAATTTTCCTGTAGATGCAAAGGGAATTGGTAAGCTTTAAGCGATAGCCAAATATTTTAAGAGCTGGTTGCTATGTCGAGTACATTCTCTTTGTATGTCCAGGACACAAAAAATGAATAACGAATTCCCATTTGAGAAAAAGTATTGGAAATTTAAGGGAATAACAAGCAATATCTCGAAAATTGTTCACTCAACCACAAAAATGTATATGACTTAAATTGTGGTTTTTAACGTGATCTACATTTTTTGTATGTAAAATTTTGTCTATCTCTTATGGTTTACCAGTTATGCAAAACATAACATAACAAAACATAACATGCATAACAAAAGATAACATTCCCAGAAAATTCGAGATATACATTTTATTTGTCATGAAAATATCTTAAACATATGATATTTTAATCAAAATCGTTAGTCATTTTTGAGAAAATTAAAATTTTCGAAAAATGTTCCACGTAAAGGGTAATCTGGGGTGGGGGATTTTCTTGAAAACCTTCCTGTCGCATCTCTGGAAGATACTGAACCTAAATACCAAGTTTGGTGTTTATCCGACTGTTCGTTTCTGAGTTATGCTGTTCACAGTCACACACACACACGGACATGTTTCCAAAAATGCTTTTTTTATTCAGGGATCTCAAAACATGTATTTCCCGTGAAATCTCGGTATCGAATTTTTGGGTGGAATACAATACTTCCCCTACTTACTATACATAGTAGAGAAAATAAAAAGATGCAGCTCATTAAGAAAAAGAAGAGAGCTCATTAATACAAATTTGATGTTACATTCACGTGACTATTTCTACCAACTCTTCCACAAGCAATTGAAGGGGCAAGTGGATGAAGGTTTATGTGACATTTTCACAAAAATTGAGTTAGATGGCTGCATAAATCTATCAAAGGCAATACCATTGCCTTCATCAACTGGTATATCCATCATTTATTGACACTCAGGAATAAAGCTGCCTTTTATAGATAGAATGGGACATAACACCTTTATCCAACCATCTAACTCAATTTTCGTGAGAATTCACATAACATCTTCATGCACTTTCTCCTTCAAGTATTACTGTGACTTTGTCCAGTTTTGCAACGGTGGCTTTTCCAGTTCATGTTACGTCATTGTTTTATCTAGTTCAACTACACTGGGACTTCACACTGTCACTTCACTTTCATTATTGACGTAGCGGTGTAATGTAAAACGCACGACGTAACCAATTCTTCGGGTGGTTCACTCGCTGGGGAGTCGAACAAAACAATACTTCTTCAATCTCTCTGCAGCAGCACTCACTGCACGTTTTTTATAAACAGGTTTCTTTTTCAGGAGCCTCAAAACATGCATTTTCGATGAAATCGTGGTATCAAATTTTAGGTGGAATGCAATACCTTCTCTACCTACTAGGTACGTGGAAGAGAAAGTAAAAACGGGTGAACTGCCCGTTTTCCTAACATTTACGTTTAAAGAGCACGATAATTAGAGCATTTTTCCACCATAGAGTCTCTGGAGTTTTATTGCCTGGCCGTGATTTAGCTTTTCAACTGTTTTCCACTTTTTTCTCTATCACCTATTTACAGGGATAGAGGAAGTATTATATTCCACCGAAAAGTATATATCTAGATTCCACCGGAAATACACGTTTTGGGATCCGGAATCCCCCAAGGAAGAGAAATTTTTAGAAAAGGTCAGCGTGGTGTGTGCGAGTTTGTGTGTGTGTGTGTGTGTGTGTGTGTGTGCGTGCGTGCTGTGTGCTGTACTCATCTGTGAACAGAAACACTGAAAAAGTAAACGTTGATTAAATATGAAACTTGGAATTGTTTATCATCTTCTAAGGATGGGAATACAAAGGTTTTAAAAAAATTCCCCCCATTACTATTTATATGGACAGTTTTGGTTATATTCCTACTTTCTCATAAATGGTTCTAACGATGTTCATTCAAGCCATGTGTTTATAGATATGTTGCATATAAGACAAATAAAATGTAATTCTCGAATTTCCTGCGAACTCCTCTTCAATTAGAATGGCTTTTGTATATCTGGTAAACCGTAAGAGAAATAAAAATCTGTAGATCTGGTTAAAGCACACAATTGTGTCAATTTTTTCGTGCAATTAACCATTTCCGAGATATTATTTGAGTTTATTCTTTGATATTATTCGAGTTTATAATTACTTATGCTTCTTTCAATTGCTAAGTAGGTATTCCATTTTTTTTTCTGTGACCAACCAAAGAATGTCACACAACTGCCCGCTTTTTAAACATTTTACTATCGCGTCTGCCTATTTCTTGTACCTGTAATGAACTGTGCAACGAAACGAATTCTACAAGCATTTATCTCCATTAATGTAGAAGATAGAAGAGAAAGCTTTTGCAAGAATATTTCGTTGTAGAATGTTTCGAGAAACTACGTGAATGTAACATATTTGATTTTTTTTAAAATAGTATAGAATTAGTATATTAGCGTAGGTTTTGTAGAGCTGTTTTAGGATTGAGTTCCAATATACAGAAACAACAATGTAAATCTTACATTAAGTAGAAAATAGCTTTTAATAGCAACTAATTTCACTTGAGTAAGACGGCGTGCCCCTGTTGATGCAGAAACTTCTCCGACATATGGCTATGCGGGTTGCATATAGACAACGGCGAAGGCATTTATATCTGCAACGTTATAATATGGTAGTATTATATAAAACCTATTCATGAATATTCTAATTACAAATGAAGATGTGTGGAATACGTTTAATACTTCACGGTTATTTGACACTTCTGTATAACCATACTCATGTCACGTAATGTAATCAGGTTTAGTGGTCATGGTTTGAAAAGTCCGTTAAGAAATATGAGAAAAATAATTTATCGGGACATGTTTATTAAAGTAATGTAAAATTTTCGCCAAATGTTAACAAGTTTTTAAACTAATCTTCCATTCCGTTTGACACTGAAACACCCGTGGTTATGCGGCAACTTCTCCGACAGCTCTACCTTGCGGGTTGCGTGTGAAGAAAGGCGTTCTAGTACGATCAGTGAAGATGGCAACTGTCAAAATCAATTTTAATGTTTTACCCTTTGTTTACTGTATTTCTTGGGAAGAATTTAACGTAACTACTTTTATCATAAAGTGGATATTTCGGCCTGTAACATAGTAATTTAAATACGTGTTACCATGGGTCAGTATAATTAAACCTTTCAAAATTAAATTTATTTTTCTCTCCATTGTCATTGTTTCTCGCTGTCATGGAACATTACACCGAACGAGATGGTACCGCGGTAACCTGTGCGACTGGCATTCCTGAGCTCCAGGGTTCGATCCCCAGCGACCATCCACTCTTGACTTACGGGTTTTTCATGGTTTCCTTCGGGGTCCGCAGACGAATGCCGGGGTGGTTTCTTTTCTATCACGATTTCCCTTTCATTTCGTTACGTTTCCTTATATCTTTTAGGTGTGCTTATAGGTTTCGTGATGTATGGCAGTGCCGGAAAGATGGCGCAGATACTTGCTCAATGGAAAGAGTATTCCCCGTGGACAACAGAGGACTGCTTGAATGGTGGGCGTTCATCGCTCTCTCTTGACGGCTCCAGATTTGGGATGGATTTGCGAGCTTGGTAATGTTAGGAAGTTCCTTGCGTTTTTCGACCTCCTATAGGTCCTTCACCTCAACCCTTCCTCCTGGGGATTGGTAGCCACAATAGACCTCCGTAGGTCGCGGTGCTCTGGGTGCTTCGCTCCGTTGAATAACCTATGCCTATGGAATGTTACGGCCAGTGTGTAGCGCCGCTTTTAAATATTTGAATATCGATTCGGTTTCCTCTATCTTCCTTGTATCAACAACGGGATGTGTAATGTAACTATTTCTGCAAATGCTTATTAACATGAAGTGGATAGAAAAATAAGTTTTAGCAAGAATAGATATTAGAAGCTATATAAAATAAAGGGTAGTGAATAGAAAAAGTCACATGAATACAATATAAGATATTGCTTTTAGTGGTCATGTAAGGAGCATGGAGTTTCAAAGTCATCACATTTAAATGATTTTACAATCGCTTAAGTCTACAGTGTCCCTCTTGCACCTACCTAAAACGAAATGTGTAACAAAAGTACTGCTGCTAACATTTAACATGAAGTAGAAGAATAGTTTTTGTAATGTGGAGCGGCAGATATGGCTCGAGGTTATCGGGAGGTTGGCGCCGGGCGGTTGTAAAATAACACAGATAAGTAGCGCTCGCCAGCATAAACACTGGAAGTGCTATCGGCAGATTACCATTCTAGGTTTCTTTCCCCCATCTCCAGAACAAGACAATCAAATAATCATAATTTCATGGATATAAACAAAAGATAGTCAAATCACAGAAAACATTTTATGCATACACTTTTCTGTTTTTTTATATTTAGTAGCAATGAATTCCACATAAGTATCCATTATAGGTCTTGTTGAAAAGTTATTGAAGAGTAGGTACTATCCGAATCTGTAAAACATTATAGGGTATTCCATTTAATAGAAGGTTGCAGACATTTTCGGATAAACCATAAGTTGGGGAAAAATATCACTTTTGAGCTCACTATACATGACTCTCTCTGTACACCGAATTTTGTGTTAATCCGATACATACTTCATTAACTAATCCTGTATAAGTGTTAGTGTTACTGGTTTCACAACTCCTTCTACGTTCTCTAGCTCCTACATATATTAGGTAGAAAAAGACATGTTTTCTACTTAAACATTTGATATTCATATATAACCAGAAACATATGCTTTGAGGTACCCTAAAGAAAGCATTTTAGAAAAAGGTCCGTGTGTGTGTGCGTGTGTGAGTAACATAGCTCAAGAATGAAAAGTCGCATAAATTCGAAACTTGACATTGAAGTTCTGCACTAGGGATGGGCAGAAACAACATAACGGTTACATTGTAACGGTTACCAAAGTAACTACAGTTCAGCAACTTAGAAAAAACTCTTGGGAGGGGTAACTCACCGGGTCATGTATTTCCTTAACTCCTTGGGGGAGCATGCCTATCCTACTCTGAGTCGCTGTTTAAGCACAACACGCCATAATTTCGCCTAGCCCGTGTTTCATTTTATTTCATTCTCACAAAATCATTTATCACTTAATCACACCACTGTTGTAGCTATCCAACTGTAGAGGCAGGTCTAAAGACACAAGAGCACTGCAACTAAAATGCTGTGTTTGTAAATTGCTGTGACAGGCCTGCAAAGAGCAAGTACAGCGGATGTGAAAGCAAATGTTTGCACATAACTAGCGATAGCATTTCACATACATGCGGTATTATACTGGGATATTTTCCAAAAATTAATTCACAGTTCTTAGGGTATTTCATAGTCTTCACTCTCCCATCTATCTCTTCAAGCAAGAAAGTTCCTAGCTGATTGATTTTTACAATAAAAATTACTTCAATTGCAGTTTTAGAAAGAAAACTAGTAGCTTTTATATTTTACAGGGAGACCAATCATACAACATTATCTCGAAACCGTGCTCTTTAACATATCTCTTACGGAACTGGAATAAGGATTTTACTTATTAAGTTATTAAGATATAAACAAGATCCTGTTATATTTTTCTAGAGTATAAAATTGCTGTGTTCACAACAGTGGCGTGACGCTTGTTTCCCGCGCATCAGCCCACTTCCTCTTTAAGACACCCCATTGGATAATCAGTAGTTGGCAAAAGACAAGTAGAGTGGGGACGATTTATCGCTGCTGAATAGTCGCGCAGTCCTCAGATCGAGGGATTTTTACTAAGCTGTTATACTATAGTTACACAGTAACGGTTACCGAGGTATCGAATACAGAGTAACTAGTTACTCAATAACGGATACCAAAGTAACGAAGACAACTATTATCCATTCCAAACCAGAGTGCCTTTCACTGAAAACAAACTCTTTGTATTATCCGCGAGAAAGTAGTTCGCAAACCCCGCCCATAATGGCTGCTTGTTCCCCTCCCACGTGCTTGTTGAACACTATTTAATCTATAAAAAGGCGCCCTGCGTGAGAATCATAGTTCAAAATGCAACCTGAGGTAACAATATATTTTATAAGTATGCGGCAATGAACAGTTTACTTACGTTAATTACAATCCTTGGGCAAAAGTGCAACACCCAAATCCGAATCCTCCTAAGATGACTCAGCTGCCATATCAGTATCAGAACTACTCTCCAAAATAATGACAAACTTATCCACAATTCCACAGCACTGTCGCACTTAAGTGTCGGGTATTTTTGTAATAGTGAGTTGAATATATGAAGTATTGTTTGTTTTTAGCCACTTTTTAACTGTTTCCCGCTTCTGTGTTTGAACAGTTTATTCGCAGTACACGCACCTTCCTCTGCCATGTAAACTCAAATACCAACTGACTAAATCACAAGATTTGACCTGAGCTGAGCATATGTGTGTTAGTGTATTATGAATGAATGTTCGCTTATCATATATTGTGTGTTACGCAAAGTGTTTATTCCGTACTCAGATAGCACCTCTGGGAATTCGTTGCTGCATTTCTTGTGTATGTAAGATAGTGGCAGTCGTTTATATGGTTGGTATTAACAACCAAGATGCTCTCGGCGTTAGCGCAATAGCAAGCGATAATCATATTTTGTAATCTCTTAACAGCTAGTATATATCCATTACCTTTAACGATGAGTTCTTATGATAGCCGCAATAAAATGTGCAGTTCTATACCTTTCCTGCTCTAATATTTCATAATATAATACATGTATTAAGGAACTATTTACGTTGGCGTAAGAGTATATTCTTGGGTTCGTGACAAGCCGAAGCACGTGCTTCTGTTTACATCAGAGGGAACTCTGGTTTGGAATGGACCATAGTTATCGCGTTACGGTTACTAGAGCTTAGGTGAAATCATTGACTGCATGTGCGTATTTGTTTATTACAGCTACTGCTTATCGCTTCGAATATAGGTCACGGGCCACACGTGACAGGTCAGTCAGGACTGCATTGTATTAAGATGTTATTCACATACGAGTTTTTATACATCGCGGGTAGATGGGTATTAAAAACAATTAATGTTATTTAGTAGCAAAATATGCGAGGACCGTTGAGCTCAAACAACGGTACATAAACTTCACAGTGGTGAATGAAGATCTAGTTGGACTTCGTCAAGCCTACTCTCCAAGATTGATGAAAGAAATATGAAATTTCTCCGACTTTCGAATTCGAAAAGGACGTGTGAAAGTGTGTGTGTCCTCTCTTTTGGATTTATCATTATGCATATTTACACCTTTAACATTGAATGTCAAACAAACAATGCAAGACTGACACATGACAGTTAAATCGGTATTTCCCGAATCAAACCTTAAAGTTGAAAGAGCTACCTCATTGTCATTACTATAAACACCATAAATGTAAGTTGAATATTATTTATTAATACTGCACAACTGCATGCTTCCGACCTCGATTCGCATGAATGTAATGACTAGAGACCGGAACTTAGGCAGAATGTCTTTTTAAATGTGTCAAATCTATCTTCAATTTGAAAGTGAATCTGTACGAATTATACCTTTGTGATTGAAATGCCACAGTTTTATGTTGCCTTTTTCTGCCTTTTTAAATATAAAGACCTATTTTACGAAAAAAATACTTTTAGTTGCCTTTATTTCATTATTTGCCCACTATTTGTTAATTATTAAACATTTCCTTCAAGTACATTTTATTTCAATAACCGTTAGTCCGTGACAATGAAAGTTAGTTCGTCGAATGTGTATTATTGCCTTTAAGTTGCAGACAACAAAGGCGTCCTTCATTCTGTTCATTATTTTCTTTGCAACAATTAGTGCTGCCGCGTAAATAAATGTATAGATAACAGAAAGCGCTTGAATTACCGCTTGTGTTTATTTTAAAAGGCAATAATGATTGCGGGTCTAACTTTGTTTTTCTTTCAGTTTTATTGCAACATTGTTGTAGCTAACAGCAAGATGCCGAAATTCAGTGTTTCTTTATGCAGTAAATTACAAAGTTACGTAAATACTTTTGGATCCGACGTATTTTGTACCGACGGTAAATCACTCACATGCAAATATGCGAGCAGTCAGTGAACTACGAAAAGAAGTATTTTATATCACAGCATATCGGCACACTTAAACACAAAAATGCACTTTCCTAGGCTACTGGGAAGAAGATTTCTCTGCTTTCAACAGTAATTGCAACATCGAATCGAAAATCCCAGTTTGCATTCCACTAATGTAAAGCTTTTCTCAGCGTCGGAATCCTACATTATCACAGTTTTTGGAGAAGTGTACTATCCTACAATGATGCCAGGTTTTAGATATGCTCCAATAACCTCCGTCGATGTTGAGAGGCCACTTTCTCGTATGAAAAATGTGTTATCTGACAGGAGATTCAACATGACCACGGAGAACTTAAAACAGCATTTGGTTGTCATGTGCAACGAATAGGGCATTGCAATACACAGGCCTTTTTTTAAAAATATTTCATGTTTGTGTCAATTACAACACTAGCATTTTGTTTAAAACTTTGAAGTTGTTTAAAGCATGACGATCGAGTTATTGAATAGTGTAATCTATTACATAAATGGGTATTTCTAATTGCCTTTTATTGCCTGTTTTAGTATTTATAATGCCTTTTTGCCTGCCTATTTTAATGATTTATAATGCCTAAACTTCCGGTCTCTGGTGATGACTTTTCACTCACGGCTGTTCCCATCTGCACGTGCTAAGAGAGGTGAACTTACGCGCGAACAGTTCAGCCAGTAGGGAGAAGGCAACATGGAACAAATACCTCTGTGCATGTGTTAGAAATGTAGAAGTAATTGGGAGTGCATTTTGCGATTATCAACCACCTAGTAATGAAAATGTTGACACAGCTAGAGTTTGTATCAAAATAACAAAGTAAGTCTGTGTCGACATCGTTCATATTGAAACATAGTTACAGCTAATCTTTACTGGTAAACATTAATGTAATGTAACTGGGAACGTGATAAACGTGAAATCAAATAACTTAATCGTACCTGGTAACCGTTAAAGCACTGTAACTGCTAGTTATGACCGTTACTCAAAAGTAACTGTTTGTCACACCCCCATTCAGCACCTTCCAAAGATGCGACATGAAGTCTTTCAAGAAAATCCCACGTTATGAAGTGCAGAGGCATACGCCTCAGTGCCCAAGATGGAACTCGAAACAGTAGTTACCCAGACCAAAAGGTTGGAACGAAATGTCTCAGCGTTCGTGACTACGAGGGATCAGATTTATTTCAATTGCAAATGAAAACCCGAAGTTTGTGGTCGCCTTGTACAAATCACATTTCCATAATACAATATCTCCACTTGAAAACATCAGAAACAGACAATCCTCGACAGCTTTTGACGCAACATCAATAGTTCAGCGTTTCATCCATCATTATGGACTCTCTGTGTTTGTCGATGCCTTTTCTGTTTGTTTCGCCACTTATGTGTGGTTAAAACAGTTCTCCAGATACTAGTGTTATAATATTTACACGCTTTGTATACCACAAATATATGCAGACCGAAACATTCGAGCTACTATAAGTGCTTTTCATCTTGAATAATTCGCTGGTTCACTCTCCGGACGATTGCCTGAACGTTGACAGTAACTGCTTAATGGAAGCAAACGACTACATCTGTTTATTATAAATGACCATGCATTATAGACATCTGTACAGAAGTGTTCTATAACAACACATTATACTACATCGAGATTTCACCGCAAATAAACATAACTCAGATTCTAAATACTAAACTTTGCGTTGTAACTTCAGCATCTTCCAAGGATGAGATACTAAGATTTTGAATAACAGTTACCAGACCCCAAACTACGAGGCGCGTTTTTAAAGTAAGCGCCGTTTTAAAGTTTTAGCGCTACAGCGCGATTTTGAGCATGCGCGATCTCTTCCTCTATTCATTAGGAAGCCAGACGCAGCTATGAGCGATCGTCACTTTGTTTTTCTGTTGTTAGATCGTTTCGAAATGTTCAAAAATATCCAACAACCCGCCAACTCAGAAGTCAAATCAGCAATTCGTTTTTTGAATGCCAGAAATGTTACGCCAGCAAACATTCACCGCCAATTGTGTGAGGCTTATGGGGAAACAATAACGAGCAACAATGCCCGGCCACACGCAGCCAAACAAGTCGTCCTCCATGGTCTAGGGGTAACATGCTAGCCTCTAGTTCCCGAGGTTGCGGGTTCAAACCCGGTGGAGGGCGATGGATTATTTCGGGCGTAAAAATCCTTAGCATGACTTACTTTGGAAGGGAAGTAAAGCCAGTGGTCCTGTGTCGTAGATTTACGGCACGTAAAAGAACCTCAAGCCTGATAAAGAGGCCCTTGATCAAAATTTCCAGTCTGTCACGCCCAAATAGAATGGGACGCTAAGAACATAGCAGTTCCAATTTTTACAGCCAAACAAACTCAAGATCTGATGGCATCATGTGATTGGGAACAATTCGACCACCCTCCGTACAGTCTGGAATTGGCACCATGCGATTTTCTCTGTTTCCTCTGAATAGATTGCTTGGTGGAACAAATTTCAACGACGATGATGTGAAACAAGAAGTGCAGACTTGGGCGGCATCATTCTTTGACGACGGCATACAAAAACTGGTTTCCCGTTACGACATGGCCTGAATAACGCGGTAACAATATGGAATAGTATAAGGTATAGAGTGATAATAAAGTATTTGGAAAATTATGTTCTGTTATTTAAAAAAATAGACTATTACTTTAAAAACATGCCTCGTACATTTTACGTAGAGAAGTTTTCGTTATGTTTTATTTTCTCAAAAATAGCTCTATCGATTAAAATACATACTTGCCAACTTCCTGAAATTAAAACCCGTAAAACTTTCTCTCGTCGAGCAAAACCTAATATTTTGTGATATGAAATTTAAAATGCTTAAAACTTTCAGTGCAGTAAATACACAAAACGAATGTGTAAAATCAATGGAAATTTTATTTTATTAGAATCTTTGAAGACCTGCTAGTACTGCTTCCTTCTGTTAAACATGCTAAAATTCTTCCTGCTGCCAGAATAAATACGCATTAAAGCAAAGGACACCACTCCCTAGGCTATACATACTTTAAGCTTCATAACATCAACGGCTGGGAAATTTATATCCTACAGCCACATAACGTGAATAAGATAAACAATTTACGCGAGAGAGTTGACTTTACCATTCACGTCGTCTATTACTGAATTTCGCGCTCATTCACTGTTGACTACTAGAGGTGTGGTGTAATCTAATTCTAAATCCGGACGCTACGATTTTGTTGCAGCCGAATGAAGGGGGACCATGTGGTGATGAAGGGTGCATACAAAGATATGTTCTAGCCTATCAGAGCATTGTATACCATTCAGTCTGCAATCTTAAGTTAACCAAATGCAGTAGAATTTAATGCATTTGTCCACAAAATCGTAAAAATGCCTGCTTTTCCGTAAAGTAGTATAAACGCCTCCGCTACCGTGCATTTTATGAGCTAACCGTTATAGTGGAAAATATGAAAATGTCATCTCTTTAAGATATTTGAACTAATAAATGCATATTTTGAATTTTCTGTGAATAGTGTTTGAAGTCTCCTTCATTCTGAACGCATATATAATTGATACACCGTAAGAAATAGCCAAAAACTTACGATAAAACGCACAATATGTCAAAGTTGTTGTAGTGTTAACCATTTCCGAGATAATTTTTGCTATTGTTTTGAATTTCACAATACTCTATAAATGCACTGAATGTAACTTCAAAGCCATTACAGAACGACTCCCTTGGCTTTAGTCTTCCGTATTCCCTTTGTAGCTACAACGAAATGTATAATGAAATTATTTCTGCAGACTTTATCTCGATTAACACGAAGTATACAGAAAAAATTGTTACATTCACATGACTTTCTCTACCCTCAATCATTTATTAATTAGTGCTATTCTTACGAAACCTTTTTTACTTTCTCTACTACGTATAGTAAGTGGGGGAAATATTGCATTCCACCCAAAATACATGTTTTGAGGTACCTTGAATCCAATAAAACGTTTTTGGAAACATGTCCATGTGTGAGTCTGTCAGTCTGTAAACAGAATAACTCAACAACGAAATGTCGGATAAATACCAAACTTGGTATTTGAGTTTAGTATCTTACAAGGGTGCGACACGAAGATTCTCAAGAGCATCCCCCATCCCAAACTACCCTTTACATGGAACATTTTTCGAAAAATTTGATTTTCTCAAAAATGGTCTATAGATTGTGATTAAAATATCATATGTTTAAGATATTTTCAAGGCAAATGAATACCTATATATCTTGAATTTTCTGAGAATGTCTCCAAAAGTCATCTTCATTCTGGATGACTTATGTATATATGGTAAACCGTAAGGGATAGGTAAAATATTACTACACAAAAATATATATCTCGTTAAAACACACAATTATTGTCACATACATTTTTTGTTGTTGTTGTTGAATGAATAATTTCCGAGATATTCCTTGTTATTTGTTTGAATTTTCCAATACTTATACTTTTTCTCAAATGGGAATTCGTTATTCGTTTTTTATGTCCTAAGCATGCAAAGAGAATGGAATGCGCCACATAGCAACCAGCTCTTAAAATATTTGACTATCGCTTAAATACTACCATACATCTACAAAAGTCATGAGAAAGTCATGCGAGTGTAACACATCAGATTTTTTGTTATAAAACTATGCTCAATGCTCTTCTCTCTCCCACGCAAAGAGAGAGAAAGACGTTTTATAACACTTTTGTTGGATTTACTGGATCCTCAAAGCCCGTGCTTCTTGTGAAATCCCCATATCGAATTCCAGTAGGTACGTGCATACAATAGCTCTCGTATGTTGGGCGAAGGAAGAGAAAGTTGACAAGGCAGAGTTTTCCAGCGATAATGTGGGCGATGTTTTTGGCACAGACTGACAGATGGGGTTCAACGTCTTCCAGGGCGAGCGACAGAGACAGGACGGCGCCTCGCGGTAATCCTGGCTGGAGAAGATCCAAAACACAACCACAATAACAAGACTTCGTCTGCACGAAATTAAACGTGCTGTTCTCTGCTACACGAATATATTAAAACACCTTCAACAAGGAAACCAGGAATGAAACTTTCAAGCCTACAGCTCTACTCAACATTACAGTGACCTACTGCCATCTTTCTTCTTTCATACATTAGTAAACACTAAAAACCGTTACACTACGTATATTGGTTGTCTTAAATACTTGTGTTAATTTTATATTTTGGAGTAACGGTAACGAATTATTTCAGAAATCTTATGTGTTAATACAGGTGACTAAAGCGGTAGTCAAATACTTCCATTCTCTTTGCATTATCAGGACAAAAAAATGAATAACGAATTCCCATTTGAGAAAAAGTATAAGTATTGGAAAATTTAAGGGAATAACAAGCAATATCTCGAAAATAGTTCACTCAAAAAAAGTATATGATATAAATTGTGTATTTTAACGCGATCTACATTTTTTGTGTAGTAAAATTGTGTCTATCTCTTATGGTTTACCAGTTATGCAAAAGTCGTTCACAATGAAGAATGCTTTTGGAGACATTCCCAGAAAATTCGAGATATACATTGCATTTGTCATGAAAATATCTTAAACATAAAATACTTTAATCAAAATCGTTAGAGCTATTTTTGAGAAAATTAAAATGTTCGAAAAATGTTCCATGTAAAGGGTAATCTGGGGTGGGGGGAGTTCCTTGAAAACCTTCGTGTCGCATCTCTGGAAGATGCTGAATCTAAATACCAAGTTTGGTGTTTATCCGACTGTTCGTTTCTGAGTTATGCTGTTCACAGACACCGACACACACACGGACATGTTTCGAAAAAGGCTTTTTTTGGATTCAGCGGGTATCAAAACATGTATTTCCGGTGAAATCTCGGTATCGAATTTTTGGGTGAATACAATACTTCCCCTACTTACTATACGTAGTTGAGAAAGTAAAAATGTAGATCTCTTTAAAACACACAATTTATTTCAAACAACCTTTTTTTTGTGGCATCAGCCCTTTTCGAGATATCCGTTAATAACAGTTCAATTCATTGAATACTTTGTCATTCTTTTAAAGTCCTGTCGATTTTCAATTGTTTCTCGCGATTGCATGGAAAGAGAATGACCAGTATATAGCATGCAGTTGTTAAACATTTGACTATCGCTGTTCTCTTTGTATCTATAACGAAATGTGTGAAGTAGCTATTTCTGCAAAGGTTTATCTCGATTAAACTGAAGTAAATAAACAAATAGGTTTTCGTAAACTGCGTTATATGTCCTCACATGTACCTAGCTTGTATGTTTTCTTAATATACACTGGGAGCGGATTCAAGCCGCCAGTTTAGAGATAAGTTTGAAATAACGGGTATTGGTGTAATTTAGTCAACACTTTTTGGATCGCCGAGTTGTTCGAAAGTTAATTCAACTTGTGCTCGTTTCCCAGAGGAAATCTTTAAGGGCTTCTTTATATTGGAAACGGTGGACTGCTGCTTACATTGAATACAAGTCTTTGTGTGTGTGTGTGTGTGTGTGTGTGTGTGTGTGTGTGTGTGTGTGTGTGTGTGTGTGTGTGTGTGTGTGTGTGGAGGGAAAGGAAGAGTTTTCCTCAAATACCGCCCGACTTGGACCAGATTGCAGCGGTACAGTGGGTCATGAATATATGAGAAATGTGTATGCAGATATGCTAGACTTGCCCGATGTTTCAACGCTCCTCAATCCACATTGGAGTTTCGCTGCTTCCAGCACCTAATTATCCGGTATTCATTCCCACCGAAAATATATTGATGTTTCACGGAAATACATGTTTTGAGGTCCCACGTATAACTATCTGATCGGATCACATGACTTCGTCTACCCTCTATCATTTATTAATGGGTGTACAAACTGTTTTTACGAAAGTCTATTTTTCTATCTACTTCATTTTAATCAAGATAAACCTTTACAGAAACAGCTACATTACACATTTCGTTATAGATACAAAGAGAACAGCGATAGTCAAATGTTTAACAACTGGACGCTATATGTTGGTCTTAAAATTCCATACTGTTTCCATGACATTGCGAGAAACAACTGAATCTCGACAGGACTTAGTTATTTGAAATAAATTTTGTGTTTTAAAGAAACCTACATTTTTGGTGTAGTACGTTTTCGTCTATCGCTTAAAGTTTACTAGTTATACAAGATTATAAATACGTATTTTAATGGAAATCATTAGAACCAGTTTTTAGAAAATAAAAAATTTCGAAAAATCTTCCTTGTAAAAACTAGTTTGAGGTGGGGGGATTTAGTTGAAAATCTTGTGTCGCATCTTTGAAAGGAACTGATCCTAAATACTTTTCGTTTTTAAGCTATGCTGTTCACACACACACACACACACACACACACACACACACACACACGGATCTTTTTTCTAAAACTCTCTTTATATTGTTCAAGGCTCCTCAAAACATGAATTTCCGGTGAAATCTCGGTATAGAATTTTTTGGGTGGAATACAATGCCTTCTGTACCTATTATGTGCGTGGTGGAGAAAATGAAAACATATTTTTACAATTCGGATGCACGCGTGTCTAAGCCATATAACTCAAAAACCAAAATTCTGATAAATACCAAACTTTGTATTTAAGTTACCACAGGCGGTAACGTCTGTGGCCCGCATTCGAGAGGTCGTGTGGGGTTCCATTCAAGTGGCCGAACTTCGTGATCCTTGGGGTTTTTGGGGGTTTCCCCGGGTCGCTAGGCGAATACTGCGAAGGATTATTAAGTTCCCCGAATTTCCTGTTCCTCCACTCATCCGCTTGGTCTCTTTCGGGCTGTACGTGTCGGCGAGAGGTCTCGGCGTATGCATGGCAGGTGAAAAGGATGCTCTGCGGAAACCTTCGTCCCCGGAATGGGGTCGGGGAGCTGCACCAGCTCCCATCCGGGGAGTTTACTTTGTAACCGGTAGGGACCGTGCCCTCTGCCTGTCCTGCCCACTGGTCCGGCCGCCCTCTTGTTTCCTCTCCCGTCCGGGGCATAGGTACAAAAGCTCTACCTAGGTCGATGTGCTAAATACCCCTCCGCGTTGAATCCTAATAATTGTATTTAAATTCAGTATATTCCAAGCATGCGACACGGATTCAAGAAAATTACCTTACATGGAAAATGTTTGGTTATTTTTGTTTTTTCAAAATCAATGAAGCAATTTTTACTTTCTATACTACGCATAGTAAGTAGGGGAAGTATTGTATTCCACCCAAAAATTCGATACCGAGATTTCACCGGAAATATATGTTTTGAGACCCCCTTAATCCAAAAAAAGCATTTTTGGAAACATGTCCGTGTGTGTGTGTGTGTGTGTGTGTGTGTAAGTGTGTGTCTGTGAACAGCATAACTCAGAAACGAACAGTCGGATAAACACCAAACTTGGTATTTAGGCTCAGTATCTTCCAGAGATGCGACACGAAGGTTTTCAAGAAAATCCCCCCAGACTACCCTTTACATGGAACATTTTTCGAAAATTTTAATTTTCTCAAAAATGGCTATAATGATTTTGATTAAAATATCATATGTTTAAGATACTTTCATGACAAATAAAATGTATATCTTGAATTTTCTGGGAATGTCTCCAAAAGTATTCTTCATTGTGAACGACTTTTGCATAACTGGTAAACCGCAAGAGATAGACATAATTTTTCTATAAAAAAAATGTAGTTTATGTCATACACATTTTTTTGTCCAGTGAACCATTTCCGAGATATTCCTTGTTATTTGATTGAATTCTCCAATTTGTTTTGGCTGGGGAGGGAGAGGCGCACGGTAAAGGTTACCCATGTGTCGAAATTCGTTATTCGTTTTTACTTTCTCTACTACGTATAGTAAGTAGGGGAAGTATTGCATTCCACCCAAAAATTCGATACCGAGATTTCACCGGAAATACATGTTTTGAGACACCCTGAATCCAAAAAAAAGCATTTTTGGAAACATGTCCTGTGTGTGTGTGTGTGTGTGTGTGTGTGTGTGTCTGTGAACAGCATAACTCAGAAACGAACAGTCGGATAAACATCAAACTTGGTATTTAGGTTCAGTATCTTCCAGAGATGTGACACCAAGGCTTTCAAGAAAATCCCCCCACCCCAGATTACCCTTTACATGGAACGTTTTACGAAAATTTTAATTTTCTCAAAAATGGCTCTAACGATTTTGATTAAAATATCATATGTTTAAGATATTGTCATGAAAAATGAAATGTATATCTCGAATTTTCTGGGAATGTCTCCAAAAGTATTCTTCATTGTGAACGACTTTTGCATAACTGGTAAACCATAAGATATAGACAAAATTTTACTACACAAAAAAATGTAGATTGCATTAAAACACACAATTTATGTCACATACATTTTTTGGGGGTGAACCATTTTCGAGATATTGCTTGTAATTGCCTTAAATTTTCCAATACTTATACTTTTCCTCAAATTCGTTATTCATTTTTTTTGTCCTGGTAATGCAAAGAGAATGGAGTACTCCACATAGCAACCAGCTCTTAAAATATTTGACTATCGCTTAAAACCTACCATATTCCCCTTGCACCTACAAGAAAATTAGCAATAGGATAGTTTCTGCAAATGTTTATCTAGATTAACATGAAGTAGGCGGAGAATAAGAGCTAGTTTGTACAAGAGTAGAGAAAGTCATGTGAGTGTAACGAATCCGATGTTTAAATAGCCAAAGTTTCTTCGTGGGATAGCTAGTAAATAACGGTTTTATTTGGCTGACTCTGTTGGAAGCAGAAGCGACTGTATAGGCGGCATTTCGATCCTGGTAATTGAGAAGGGCTGAGCATATATGGGGAGGGAGAGGCGCACGGTAAAGGTTACCCATGTGTCGGCATTTCCGCCTAATCGGTTCCTGGAGATGTTACGCCTCAAGTGAAATGTTTGACTACACATTTTGCTGTAAAAATCACTCCAGCGTTGCGTGCCAATTTCACTCTCTCATATTTTCGAGTTTAATAAGGCTGGAAACGAAAGCTGCCTTCAAAACAGTGATTACCTCGGTAGAGAACCGCCGCATAGCTGCTGCGATCGCAATTACACACGGCGAAATTCCTATATTGTTAAACGAGGGTTACTTGCTAAGTCATGGCAATATTAGTAGTAGTTAGGTATATACTGACGATCAAGGTCGACAAAAATGCAGCTCTTTAAGCTTCTCGTTTATTGCGATATTAATTAAAGAAACTGTTTTTGCGAAGGCAGGTGATCTAGGATGTGCAGTAATAACGATAACGTCCACTGAAAAATCATCCAGTCAAATCAGATTAACTTATATTGTTGTGATCGTGCAATACGGTTCTCTCAATCTTGTATTCTCTAAAGTGCCTTTAACGACCGAGTAAATGCTATTTTAGTTCTACAAATGTATGTAATTAAGTTTATTGATGACGAAATTGTATATAAAAAACTTGTGCTGTATTTGCTCTCTCAACCGATTTTGATAATTCTTTCACCTTTGAAAATCCCAATTCGTTCTGACGTACGTAGGACTATAAAACACCTCCATGAATTACTAAAATATTAAAAAAGATTTACAAAGCCCTTGTACTTGAATACAAACACATTTCAGTTATGAAATAACATACTTGCGAAGAAGGCCTTGAGAAATGTTTGTTGCTGCTACTTATGGAGAGTCAGTTTGAGAAGATGGTTTCTTTTACGTTGTTTATTTGCAACACGCTTAGGGCGTCAATTTGAAGTAGTTGTATTATAGTTCTTATGCTGGGGAGCTGAACTTGTAGTAGTTGCAACCACACGTATGGTAAACAATTTCCTGTAGCCTTCGCCCCAAATGTACTTTTAGGTGCCCTTGCCCCAAGTTCAAAAAAATAATAACTTTGTAATTTGACTGTTTCTTTAAGTATTAAATATTTGTTTGCCTCGGCTGCGTCAGTATTTGTTAGAGACACCTTTCTCTTAGCAGGGTTTTGGTACGACTAAGAATGTAGGCTTATACAGACTATAATTTTACTTCACTCCTTTTATTAATGCTTGATACCATTTAAATAACACTTCACTGATAGAGGGCTGTGAGATTCTTTTATTAATTATTTGCACTTTTTAACACGTAAACTATTTTTCGTCTCACACGAATACATATATTTTTGAGGACACTTTTTGCGTCTGGTTAGTAACTCTGTCTGCAGGCAACTGAACTCTAAATTTGTAAATTTTGCTATATTTCGGTTTCTGATTGGCTTATCCTACTCCAATAGAATACCTTCATTTAATTAAAGCTTTTTCTGGTTGTTGATTGGCTATTTTATAAACTGTCACTAAAATTACATTATTTTTACGCCAAGAATCACAAGTAGTACTGTTAAACTTTCTTACTCATTATTGACTCAAGGTTACCACATTGTTAGCAACTTTTCACTTATTATTCTCACAGCTCCTACATTATTAAATTACGTAATATATTCACATAACATTATTGAACATGTATACAATAATATAAGCATATGCTATGACTGTTACATACATTTTAAAAATTAGTATATACACATATTGCTTCAAGCCGGGCTATTATTGAATTTATATATTTATATAACTAGACTGAAATCATTTTAGTGTTGAAAATACTGCCTCAACATGCAAAGAGAATGGAATGCTCCACATAACACCCAGCTCTTAAAACATTTGACTATCGCTTAAAATCCTAACATATTCTCCTTACACCCACAAGAAAATTAGCAATAAAATAGTTTCTGCAAATGTTTATCTGGATTAACATGAATTAGATGGAGAATAAGCATTTGTAAAAGTAGTTTGTACAAGGGTGAGTGGAACACATCCGATTTTGTCTTTACTACCTTTTACTTTATTTTTTACATGCCAAATTTATGCCAAAGTATTAGGTGAAAGGAATATGCAAAAAGATTCTTTGTTGTAAAGAATAAACTAAGCATTAAATGCTTGGAAAAACTAAACAATCGCGGTCAACTGAAGAAGAAATATCTGCAAACTTCAGTTGCTTGTCATAATTAGAGAGGGATTTAATGGGACCTCTTCAAATTCCCTTCATGTTCCGCAATTACTTGCAAACCACCGTAGGTTTCTTGTGGTATTGGACTTTAAAAGCCGCAATGTATTTAAGCTCTAATGATATCAATTGATGAGGCTGGTATCGATGTGACAAAGTTTGCCGTCAACTAATCCTTGAAGTTTCTCGTACTGCGAGATTATAACGGGTGAAGAAGTAGTGGCCACCCTGCTCGTTCCAAGGAGAGGGCGAAGACGCTCTCCCCGGCTGCGAGGTCGCCATGGCAACCAGACAAGGGAACCGCCACTACTTAGTTCCTATCAGACTCCTGAATTATGTGGGTTCATTTCCCGTCGGCTGAACAGCAATACCAACTTGTTACACGCAGTCTTTCCCTTTACAACACTCGTCCTTTTTTACTTTCTCTACTACGTATAGTAAGTAGGGGAAGTATTGTATTCCACCCAAAAATTCGACACCGAGATTTCACCGCAAATACATGTTTTGAGAACAGTCGGATAAACACCAAACTTGGTATTTAGGTTCAGTATCTTCCAAGGATACGACACGAAGGTTTTCAAGAAAATCCCCCACCCCAGACTACCCTTTACATGGAACATTTTTCGAAAATTTTAATTTTTTCAAAAATGGCTGTAACGATTTTGATTAAAATATCATATGTTTAAGATATTTACATGACAAATAAAATGTATATCTTGAATTTCCTGGGAATGTCTCCAAAAGTATTCTTCATTGTGAACGACTTTTGCATAACTGGTAAACCATAAGAGATAGACAAAATTTTACTACACAAAAAATGCACATCGCGTTAAAATACACAATTTGTCATATTGAGTGAACCATTTTCGAGATATTGTTTGTTATTCCCTTAAATTTTTCAATACTTATTTTCTCAAATGGGAATTCGTTATTCATTTTTTTTGTCTTGGATATGCAAAGAGTATTAATCTGTGGCAAAGGGAATGATGCTGCACCTAGCAACCAGCTATTAAGAGATATGTATGTGCTTAAAGGCTACTGTATTTCTATATTGCACTTGTAAATATATATTCCCCTTACATCTACAAGAAACTTAGCAATAAGATAGACTCTGCAAACGTTTATCCCGATTAACATGAAGTAGATGGAGAATAAGCGTTTCTATAAATAGTTTGTACAAGAGTAGAGAAAGTCATGTGAGTATAGCACATCAGATTTTTTATGTTAACATGCGCTTATTACTGAAATGCTTCAAGGCTTTTTCCAGGCTCATCGGGGAAGTTATGTTACTTTTCCCACGATTGTTTCTTTCTTTCTTTTTACTTTCTACACTCCCTACCTACCTATAGTAAGTGGAGGTAGTATACTGTATTCCACCCGAAGATTTGATGCCCACATTCCACCGCAAATACACGTTTTGAGGCTCCAAGGATGCGACAAGAATATTTTCAGAAATTACCTCGCCTCAAATTGCTGTTTACATGTAACTCTCGTTAGTTCTGATTTTCTCAAAAATGGATTTAAGGATTTTGATTAAAATACCGTAAGAATTCTTCAATGAAACGATTTCTGTAAACCTTACAGAGCGGGATGGCTCAGGTGGTACGTCTGTGGCCCGCATTCGGGAGGTTCCGGGATCTATCTCCGGCGACCGCTCTCTCTGGCCTATGGGTTTTTCGTGGTTTCTCCGGGTCGCCAGGCGAATGCTGAGATAATTCATCTCCTATCACAACACTCCTTCGTCTCATTTCTTGTACCCATCACCTTCCTTGTCATCTGTTTAAGGGTTGTAAGACCAGGCTATGCTGTTCCCTAGCTTAGTTGCGGTACCGCTCAGCTACCCCTCTCCTTAGCATGGGACTCCGCTCCGGGGGGAACCCGGAGGTTGGTGACTTGTCGGTAGGAACCGTGCGTTCTATCTGGAAACGTTAGGGATCCCGTCCATACTTGCGCTCGTCGGCATTCGGATCTGATCACCCTTCAGCTCTCTCCCCTCATCCTTCCCTATCAGGGGTCACGTTGAAAGCATAAAGCGCCGACGTGCGGTGCTCTGCACCGGTTCCAGGAATCCCTCCGTCATCGTACCTTTACTCTTTAACTGCAAACCTTTATCTCTTCTGACGTGTTACATTCACATGACCTTCTCTACCCTGTATCATTTATCAGTGGCTATAAAAACTTATCTTACGAAAATTTACTTTCCTATCTACTTCATTTTAATCGAGATAAGCTTCTGCAGAAATACATTACACATTTCGTTATAAATGCAAAGGAAACACGATTGTCAAATGTTTCAGCACTGGGTGTAGTATGCTGGCCTTATTCATTCTTTCCAAGCAGTTGCGAGAAACAACCAAAAGTCCACAGAACATTACAAGAAAGACAATGTATTGAACAATTCGAACAATTAATAATGGATATCTCAGAAATGACTTATACCACAGAAGTTACTTGTAATAAATTGTGTTTTTTAAAAAGATCTACAGTTTTTGTATAGTAGGTATACTTTCGTTTAACGCTTAACGTTTACCAGTGATACAGGATTACACAAAATTCCTTCCGAATGAAGAGGACCTCACAGGCTATTCCCAGAAAATTCACTATATACATTATATGTGTCATGTAAATATCTTTATGCTTGGCCATGCCAAAATGTAGTATTTATACCACTGGTAGTGGTACTTTAATGGGCCTCATTAAAGTACACCTGTTCATTAAAGTGTTGGTATTCGACCAATCAGAAATGGCCACGTAACATTGTGAAAGCGCAAGTATCGATTATTCTGCGTAGTACGTCTCACAACGCTAGCAACTTTGTTTGACACAGGTGCTACAAGGTCATTGTATTGTAACCATAGATAAAGGAATAACCATTGTGATGCATCATTCAAACCAGGAACGAATACTTAACCTTTAATTTAGATACATGTTCGAGCATAAACAGTCGTATGAAACTTGACTATAATGGTAGTAATTAAAACGCTCGTATGATAATTATTAACCTCGCTTCGCTCGCTCGGTTAATAATAGTACTCGCGGTTTAATTACTACCATTATAGTCTCGTTTCATAATATACTATTAATGTATGGTATTTTAATGAAAATCATTACATACTTTTTAAAAATTGGAAAAATGTTCCACGTAAAGGATGGTTTGGGGTGGGGGACTTTCTTGAAAATCTTCGTGTTGCATCTTTGGAATATACTGCACTTAAATACTAAATTTTATATTTACCCCATTTTTCGTTTTTGAGTTATGCTGTTCGCACAAACACAGACCTTTCTGCTTTTGGGGGTTCAGGGGGCCTCAAAACATGTAGGTCTGGTGAAACAACGATATCAAATGTTTAGGTTGAGTACAATAGTTCCTTTACCTATTACAGGTAAGTGGTACAGAAAGTAATAAAACGCCTTGTTGCACTTGAGTTTAATCTCTTGTTGCTATAAGAGCGATTCACCCTCACCTGGAAGACACAAAGACAACCTCCCTGCGGTGATTCTTAGACTCCTCCCCTTTTGTCATTAATGTCTAAACCTTCCCTGTTTTTATTTCTGTTCGCGAGGGTTTAAAACGCGATTATATGCACACACACACACACACACACACACATCCCTATTCAGGTTTTATAGCTAATGAATATGAAATGCCTAGAGAGAAGAATCCTCAAGGAGAGAAAACGCAATAATATGACGAGGTGCACGCTTCAAAGATAAAACCACGAATATTAAAAGGATTATGGTCTCTTTCATTTCTCTACCTAAGCACCTAATAGCTAGAGGAAGCATTGCATTCCACCCAAAACTTCAATATCCATATTTCACCAAACATTACAGGTTTTGAGGCCTCCTGCATACAAAAATCAAAGTGTATTTTGGTGTGCCTGTGAACAGTATAACTCAAAAACGAAAAATCGAATAAATACCAAACTGGGTATTTAAGTTCAGTATATTTTAAAGATACGGTACATGGATTTTCAAAATATCTAACGATTTTGACTACAATAGCATAAGTAGGTACATTTAGGATATTTACATGGCAGCTAAGATGTATGTCTGGAATCTTCTGGGAGAAGCTTGTGAAAACCTCTTCACGTGTTATTTGGTATAGCTACCACGGCAGTCCCAGAAGTACCCGATCTGATGTATAGATAGTGGTTGTTGTTTCAAACAAATGACTATGGTAGAAAGTACCAACCTTATAAAGCTTAAGTTTGAAGTTTGACTATGCTACATTGTTTAGTAATTGTTTGGCAGCCATAATTGTGAACGCTCTCAGCGAATCTGCAAACATGGATAAAACTGGCCATCGTTATGTGATACAATACTTTCATTTGAAACGTCTTAGTCCAACTAATATTAAAGCTGAGCTAGATTCTACTCTGGAGGAGTCTGCTCCTTCGTTTACAACAGTAAAATATTGGGTTGCAGAGTTTAAGCGAGGCCGTACGAGCTGTGAAGACGAACATAGCAGTGGTCGACCAAATGAGGTGACCACGCCAGAAATTGTGAAGAAAATCCACAAACTGGTATTGGATGACCGTCGACTGAGTGCGCGAGCTAGCAGACATCGTAGGTATTTCAAAAAGTGCTGTATATCGCATACTAACTGAAAATGTAGACATGAGAAAGCTATGCACAAGATGGGTGCCGCGTTTACTCACAATGGAGCAAAAACAGCGTTGTGGGGATGTTTCAGTCAAGTGTTTGGCGATGTTTCGCTGCAATAAAACCGATGTTTTGCGTCGATTCATAACAATGGATGGGTCCATCACTTCACACCTGAGACGAAGGAACAGTCAAAACAGTGAATTGAAAGGGAAAATCGGCACCAAAGAAGGCGAAGACAGTTCCATTTGCAGGCAAGGTCATGGCGTTACTTTTTTGGAATGCGCGTGGGATAATTTTCATTGATTATCTTCAAAAAGGAAAATCAATCAATGGCGAGTATTATGCAAACTTATTGCAGTGTTTGAGTGATGAAATCAAGCAAAAACGGCCGCATTTAGCGAAAAAGAAAGTTCTGTTTCATCAAGACAATGCACCAGTTCACACATCCATTATCGCCATGGCCGAAATCAATGAGTTAAAGTTCGAATTGTTTCCTCATGCACCCTATTCGCCAGACTTAGCCCCATATGACGATTTTATGTTTGCAAAGTTGAAGAAATGGCTTGGTGGTAAAAGATTTGCCAACAATGAAGAGGTGGTGTCTACAGTTGATGGCTATTTTGCAGAACTCGGCGGTTCTTACTATAAACAGGGTATCGAAGCTATTGAACATCGCTGGGAAAAGTCTATCGAGCTGAAAGGAGACTATGTAGAGAAATGTAGATGTTTTTCCCCCAAAATTGTTGTGTTTTCTTTGGTAGGTCGGGTACTTCTGGGACAGCTCTCGTAGTAAACCATGAGATGGCACAAAAAGGTACTACACAAAACATGTAGACCTCTTTAAAATATACAATTTATTTCAAATATTTTTTTCGGGGCAATAATTTCCGAGATACCCCTGTTATTGGTTTGAATTTTTGCAATACTCAGTTGTTTTTCGCGAAGTTATGGAGAGAATTTCAAGGCCAGCATATTGTGACGCCATCGGCACCCTCAACATTTACATTCTCAAGCTTCAGTATCGAGTTGACTGCAAGTGACCAAAGAAAGCAGGTTTATGCTCCCGCCATTGCCTGGGCTGTTCATCCATCTTGGAGAAGGGTATGTTCGAAAGACCAACATAAAGTTGTATATTAGAGATCTCATAATTCTTATTGCGGGAGAACCCGGACCGTGTAAGTACCAACTTGTAAATTATAGAAATTGTACTAATAAATCTCTCAGGGATACTAATATTTTATATTTGTATGTTACTATGTTGGTTGTATGTATATTATTCTGATTTGCTATTGCCACGGCTGCTTCTGTGATGTTTGGTAGGGCAAATGTCTCTTTTCAGGTGTGGTACGGGAAAGGAAATTATAGTGGTTTTTGGTAACATACAAACAAAGAACACAAAAAATGTTACCTGACTGAACTTTTCCTTTACTTCACAAGTAGCACCGTAAATAACACTTTTTATAGTTCTAAAAAAACACTTGTGTTCATTGAAGCTGTGTTAAATGAATTTTGTAATCTAACGTTGCAGTCAAACGCCAAATCACTAAGTTCTGTAATAACTATATAATGATATGTCACCTTGCTTGAATTTATACATCTGTGCACTCGAAATATTAATTATTTATTGCACAGACTACATTAAGAGTACTTAACACTCCTGACTACGAAGTGGCAAGAAATCTGTGTTACACTCACATGACTTTCTCTACTCTTGTACAAACTATTTTTATAAACGCTTATTCTCCATATGCTTCATGTTAATCGAGATATCGAGATGTTAATCCTATTACTAATTTTCTTGTAGATGCAAGGGGAATTGGTAGGCTTTAAGCTATAGTCAAATGTTTTAAGAGCTGGTTGCTATGTGGAGTATTCCATTCTCTTTGCATGTCCAGGACATAAAAAAACGAATAACGAATTCCATTTAAGAAAATAGTGTTAAGTATTGGAAAACTCAAGCAAATAACAAACAATAGTAAAATTTTGTCTATGCCTTACGGTTTACGTTATACGAAAGTCATTCAGAATGAAGAAGGCTTTTGGAGACATTCCCAGAAAACTCAAGATATACATTTCATTTGTCATGAAAATATCTCAAACATACGATATTTTAATCAAAATCGTTAGAGCCATTTTTGAGAAAATAAAAATTTTCAAAAAAATGTGCCATGTAAAGGGTAGTTTGGGGCGGGGGGATTTTCTTGAAAATCTTTGTGTCGTATCCTTGGAAGATTCTGAACTCAAATACCAAGTTTGACTGTTCACAGTACCATATCACTGGCTTCACAAAATTAAACATTTAAAAATCATATCACTTAAATCTTATTGGCTGCCTATATCCTAGAAGTACACTTCTTCTATCAATACTATTGGCTTTCCCTTAACACGCGGCTTTGTTTTTACGAAATTTAGCACGTTGCAACGAATTTTTCCGTTTATGACTACATGAACCTGCCCGCAGCTTTCTCTCCTTTTGTATTTACAAACTCAAGGCTAGCTCTATTGTGTACTCTCCCCTACGGTTTGGATCTGCTACACCCTGACCAAAATGAGTTGTTTTTCTGTACCTTTCCAGTAACCAACAGCTTCAACAAGTACACACGCTTACATTAACACTTTCCTTACACTTATTGACAACATATTATGACTATTACTATTATTTTCCATTTTTAATCAATCATAGTATTCATTACAAGTACGAGGGCTATTAAATTGTTATTTGATATCAATTATTATTCTTATTATTGATATTTGGGCAGTAATACTGTCTCCAAGACAATGTTGTGTAGGTCTCGTTGAGCCATGTGGGGAAACTACGTTACCCTACAGAACAGTGGTGAGGAGGGTTAGATATGGTGCTTCCTGTGGGACTGTATTATCCTAACACATACCGTGCCGCAAGGACTAAATATTATTGCATAGTATTTTTGTCATTTTTGGAGCATCATCCAGACCAGCGTTGTGAAGAAAACGCCGACACTTTTGATGGAATCCTCCCATCATTTTGCTCTGGCGCACGTGACACAAGCTGTAATTGATCTGTACCATCGCTGGGGCTGGGAAGTGCTTTTCCACCCACAATATTCAACGGCACTAAGCCCCTGTGATTATGACCTAATCCTGAAGTTGAAGGAACCGCTTCGTGGAATTCGATTCGGGACTGTTCCCGAAAGTCTGCAGGCATTAGATTGCTCCATCAGGAACAACAACAAAACAGATGCTGCAACAGGGATCCTACGACTTCCACATTGGTGGCAACGGGTTGTTGAAAATGTTGATGATTACATTGAAGTACAGTAGAAGTTTCGAACATGTATTATTCTTACAAGAGTAATAAATGAATAGTTGCCACTATAAAAGTTACCTACAACTTATGTGTTTGTTCATAATGCTATTATTATTATTATTATTATTATTATTATTATTATTATTATTATTATTATTATTATTATTACCCGCATCTCTGCTGGCTTTCTAGGGTTAAATGCAAAAATTCACAGAGAGAGAGAGAGAGAGAGAGAGAGAGAGAGAGAGAGAGAGAGAGAGAGCTCTAGCCCACAGCATCACATTTCCTGTTTACCCTCACCATTCCTTTTTTCTCCATCTCTCTCCTTTCGCACTGCCTCCCCTCCAACAACCTTATCCCGTCTTTCTCCTGTGCAATTATATGTTATACAATATTCTGAAAACCAGTGACTAGACTCCTTTATTTCAGGTTTTAACAAGAATTAACAACAGAAGTAAAAGGTTTAACAACACAAAGAGTTCTGTCTCTTCCTCATGCGGGTTAAGTGATTCGAACTGTATTTTTCTCATTGGTAACTGGTTTATGTGCAGGAATAATTGTAACAAAAAATTGTTATAACTTCCTAGATATTTATTCTGTACTAAGAATTCTGTCCTCAAACACACTTTCAATTTTTCTCATCGAAATATTGGCCGTATAACCTGTGGCAGAGTCTTGTTGAAAAATGGCAAAATCACGCTCCCTGGATATTAATTATATAAAAAAAGGGGCAAAATTGGCGAGTGATGGATAGTTTCCTAAAGAGGTGCCAAAAATGTATGGACAACGAGGGTAGTCAGTTTCAGCATCTCATGTCATAAAGTTGCTAAGTAAAACCTTTAAAAGTAGTTTTAAAAATGTATGGTTTCATCGGCGACTTTCTATGATAACGGCAGACGGCAACGAGCGCCGAGGACGCGGACAGGAAAAACACCGCGCAGGCGGTTCGTAGCTTTTTGACTCTGACAGTATATGCTTTCTTTGATATAAAACGTTATTCTTTTTATCTAGTACAACCTAAATACATATTAAGTGGTTGCAATTATCAATTCAGAAGAAACTGAAATGAAAGAGCCAAGTGAAATTACAGAAGCAGCAGAAAGATTAACACTAGAGCTACTTACTCAAAAAATCCAGAAAGAAAAATGATACAGCATTTAATCGCCTCATTGCCTGGTGGCCTGGTGTAAGGTAAAACACTGCTAGCGGATCAAGAAAACATCAAAACATTCGACACCTCGCTGCACAAGAGAGTTGATCTCGTTCTAAACATGATTTCTCTTAGTTTCAGGAATCAACATAATATTGTTATTTTATTGATCTTTTACAAATTCGAGCGCTGTCTAAAACATAGTATATGCCACACGTGTTAAAAGTCGTTTGATTTAACACTTTTAACACTTGTATCATAATTTATTATTATTGTCGGTGGTAGGCTCTCCGTTTGATCCAGGAACCGAGGGTCATCTCAAAGGAAAGTAATGGATACACTTCTATTACATTATCGGCTCTGGTTGCAGCTAGTTCGCAGTTCTGACTACACGTGTCGCCACGTTGATGTGTGGGTAGAATCCAAGACACGGGATGCCAAACACTATATTACGTGAAGCGGTCAAAAATTCTCTCCAGCGGCACCGTCTTCGAATTTGGGTTTATTTATCGTGCCTTAAATCCACAACACGGTTTCTCCCGGGGGAGTTCCATCGCTTTAAACTCCAAGGCTCTCACAAGAATAAAATCAGAAGCAGAGACGAAATTCGAAACGCATTGCCTACAATGGAAACTAAAAGCAATTTCTGCAGCACAATGTAAAACAAATACGAAGTAGGTAACTTTAATTTATTTTTAAACAATTGTTACATTCACATGAATTTCTCTATCCACTCCTCTACACACTGTTCATACAAAAGCTTATTATTCTATGTGCTTTATTTTAATCGAGATAAACATTGACAGACATGATTTTATTACGCATTCCGTTGCATGTACAAGGGGAATACAGAACGCTTAAGCGATAGACAAAACCAATCCTAAGTGATGATTCAAACTCCGTTCTCTTTGTATGACCACGAGAATGAGAAAGAGAGGGGATAGCGACTTAGCAGTTGATAAAGAGTATCAAGTATTTGACAAATCAAACCAGTAATATCTCGGAAATGGTTAATGCCACAAAAAATCTATTTGACATGAATTGTACATTTTAACGAGATATAGTACATTTTCTGTGTATAGGGTTTGAAAGTTATACAAAATTCATTCAAACGCTATTCGCAGAAAATTCAAGGTACATATTTCGTCACTCAACTATCTTAAACATGTGGAATTTTAATCAAAATCATTAGAGCTAGTTTTGAGAACATCAAAAATTAGAAAATATCTTGGATGTAAACAATAGTTTGAATTGGGGGTTTTTCTTGAAAATCATCGTATCGCGTCCTTGGAAGACACTGCACTTGAATACAAAGTTCCAGTACCCTTTCCAGCCCAATTTATTTTCGGGTGAAACAGATTTCTGAAACCTGCCTTAATCTCGCATTTGCAGCTCAGCAAAGAACCTCACCAGCCAGGATTTCGAATCCTTGTTGCAGTGTTACTAAAGTCAGTTGTAAAGGATGGGGTGGACCCACGTAAAATAAAGGACGATTGATATATATGAATGTTCTTAGTACTATGGCTGAACACTTGTTTTGAATCTGTATTAAAGGAAAGAGAGAGGAAAAGAAAATAATCGGTTTGTTTTTTATTATAGGGTATGTTAAATCAAATTCATGTGGCATCATTGGGCTGGAAAGAGTTATTTTTTATTAACACTTCCGTCAATTAAGGGCTGCCATAACGACAAAATATACCTATACGATTAACAAATTTATATTGACAACAATATGACGATATATAGTTAACATATCAAAATAATGAAAATCAACTTAAAACAGAAATATAAATGAATTTAAATCGGAACAGAGAAGTAGTATACAACCATCCTATTATGCAGTTAAAATAAATAATTATATAATAATTTAATGTCAATGATTTGTAAAGTGTGTATCAATATTATATTGAATACAAATGATTTCTGAGGATGAGAATTGATCCTCTAATAGCCATGATTGCTATTTGATAAAGTAGGCGTTTATCTAGGCCATAATCTACCCAAAACTTGTGTAGATTGTTGGGTATTGTTCCTCTAGCTCCTATCATCAATCCTGTGACTGAGATTTTATTTAAATTGTATTTATCCTTGTAATAGGAGATAGTGGGTTCATAAATGACCTTTTTTTTCTGGGTCTACTTCTTCCGGCTGTTGACAGTGGGATTCAAAGCGCACAGTAGGATCAATGATTAACCCGCTTCTGTCAGATGATGTCGATACGCCTGCTGCTACCACTGTTGGATAATCTATAAATGCTGTCCACAGACGTAAGCATACAGGAACCTTTGAGGCAGTATTTTTAACACTTAAATGATTTCAGTCAAATTATATAATACTAAATTCAATAACAGCCCGCCTTGAAGCAATATGTGTATGTAATAATTTGTAAAATGTATGTAACAGTCATTGCATATGCTTATATTATTGTATCAATGTGTAATAGTGTTATGTGAATATATTACGTAATTTAATAATGTAGGAGCTGTGAGAATAATAAGTTAAACGTTGCTAACAATGAGGTAACCTTGAGGCAATAATGAGTTTGAGAGTTTAAATGCTATTTGTGATTCATGGAAGCAATAATGTAATTTTAGTGACAGTTTATAAAATAACCAATCAACAACCGGAGGGGGTTTTAGTTAAATGAAGGTATTCTGATTAGCCAATCAGAGACTTGAAATACAGAAATTTACAAGTTTAGACGGTTGAAATCTAGTCAGTTGCCTGCAGACAGTGATAGTAACCGGATGTAAGATGCGTCCTCGAGAGATTTAATACGTATTCGTGTGAGACGAAAAATAGACTTTACGTGGTAAAAAGTGTAATTAATTAATTAATAAAAAGAATCTCACAGCTCTCTATATCAGTGAAGTGCTATTTAATTTGTGTCAAGGATTAATAAAAAGGAGTGAGTTAGAACTTAAAATCTGCGTAAGCCTACATTCTTGTCGCATCACGCCCTGCCAAGACTTCCATGTCTCTAACAATAATACTGACGCAGCCAAGGCAAACATAAATATATAATATCTAAAGAAACAGTCAAATTACAAAGCTATTATTTTTAAACTTGGGGCAAAGGCCACCTGAAAGTACATTTGGGGCGAAGGCTACCGGAAACTGTTTACTATACGTGCGGTTGCAACTACTACAAGTTCGGCTCCCCAACAGTTGAAAGACAATACAACCTACTTCAAATCGGCTTTTCATACGTAGCAGCAAACAACGTAAAGAACAATTCTATTTCAAATTGGCGTCCATACGTGGAGCTGAATAAATAAACAACTACTACAAATTGACACCCAAAGCGTGGTGCAAACAACGTAAAGACAACCATCTTCTTCACCTTTTTCTAATTTTTTTTAATTCAGATCTCAAAATATGTCCTTTCGGTGAAATCTCGGTACTGAATTTTGGGGTGGAATACTATACTTGCTTACTATAGGTAAGCAGTAAAGAAGGTAAAAATTGTTTATTTGGCGGAGTATGCCAAATTCAAGAAAGCTGCAAAAAATGTAAAATTACAATAGTGGACGAACTTTTGACATGAAAGCACGACTTTTAGAATGGCCGTACAACGTAATAGGTTTATAATTTGGTATTTTTTATTACATATAACACTCCAATGATATTTTTTGTCCAGTTGATTCAAAGTTTTCAAAAGCACCTTTTAAATATACCAAACACATTTGCCACATTTTCTCTGGTGATGCAAATTAATACATTATGTATTTATTCCTATCATTACAGTATCTTTTACAACCTTTTGCTGAAAGTAAAGCTGTTTTATAAAAAAATTATGTGAAGCGCTGATATATAAACACTAATGTAATGATGTTGACGTTTCATTTCACTGAAATTATCAGAACTTCGTTTAGTTCATTAGTCTCGTAAACCACTAATAAAATCCGTTTTGGGAGAGATATAAACTGTTTCAAATGTACATGTCAACATGTGCAACGTAGAGGAAAATAATGTCAGTCAAGGGCCCATCTCAGTAGCGCGTCTGCCTTACGTACATGAGGTCACGAGTTCGAATCTCGGCTAATGTGAGCTATCCGGATAAGGTTTCCTTCGAGGCTTTCCTTTATCCTGAAAGGTGAATATCGCGTGACTCTAAGCTCTATGGACTCCGGTCTCATTTGGACATCATTTCATCCATACGTCTGATATGACCTACCCGATTAAAGGACGAGAATAACTATGCTTTCATATGACATTTAAAAATCAGGAAGTGCAACAGTTTACCTGGTAATCAACTCTTGATTCGTTTTCTCTGAAGAAATAAATGTATTGCACTTCACACAAAAATTTGAGAGGGGACTTTCCAGCAAATACATGTTTTGAGCAGTAGAGCAGTGTTAGAAGTTTGGGTTGACATTTTATTTCGACAAATGTGTATCTAGTTGCATTTTTGTGTTGACAAATGCCATCGATATTTGTTTCTCTCCTTCTTGAGAAGGATTTCAGTTAAACAGCAATTATCACCTGAACCATCCAAGCTACAGTCAGGATTTTTTCACTGCACAATCTACACTACTTAGAGTAGAACATATATTAAAATGAATATAGCAGTGCAAAGAGATGTATATGACAACCATTAGGCTAATGCAGAGAAATACAAATTTTAGGTTGCCGAAGTTCATTTAGGTACCCTTCTGTTGAACCCACAAAATACTATTTCTGACAAAATAAGTGGATTAGCTTTTCAATACTATAATTTTTCAGTAAAAATCATAGCTATGTATAATTTAAACATTTTAGCTCAATTTTATCAGTACATAAAATTCTTTCTAAATTCTTTGAAAATTATAGAAAAACCATTCCACTCATTGTTTTAGCTTCTCAGAAAATTTCAGCTTTCTGGGTGAAATAGATTTGGAGATAGTAGTACCTAAATGTAGAACATTTTAAGTTACGGAAAAATGCAAAACACTACAACCAATGCGTATTTAGTATTTAAATACGACGTGTATTTAATTGCAAATTTGACAACTTAAAATGTGCAGCAACCCATAAATTATACATCATTGGATTCAGACAAAAATGGAGATTTAAATAGTGAAAAGAAAAAATCATTTTTGTTTTAACTACAAGGTGCTTAGATTGGCTACAATGTGCTCTTAAGGTGGCTGAATGCTTTTAAATAAATTATGATTCCTTGCTCTAGTATCCGATCTATGAAAGCCAAGAGTAAATTGAAACATGGGATGTTCTCTAAGTTCTCGACCTGTCCAAGAAAACGCATGATTTAAGAGATCCACACCCAACATAGTAATCGTATAAATAACACATTTTGCCTAGTAACATTCCAACTTTATAATACCCTCGTAAAATCAGATTCGTCCAACTGTGCAAAATAACCACCTGCTTCAGAATCTCATCATCTGATGTGAATCTTCGCCCACCCAGTAATTTCTACAGGTTTGGGAACGAAAAGTAGTCGCTAGACGCCAAATTCTACGAATATGGTGCATGAGGAGGCAATTGGAAGCAAGTTGATGCAGTTTTGCAGCAACAGTCACAGACAGTGTGAACGCGCATTATTGCATGAAGAGTTACTTTCCTACCATAAGGTTAAGTCTGAATATTACCTACTCCCCGGTGATGGTTCTGCTAGTCTAAGAGCATCACACCATGAAAATCCCAGAAAACCGTCGCCATGTCTTTTCCTGCAGATAGAACAAGCTTTTCTTCCTATGGTGTACTTCACCTGTCGCTATCCACTGTTGGACTGCTCCTTCGTCTCTGTCATGTAGTATGAATCTATATTTTATCTACTGTTATGAAATGTTGAGAAACTGATTTAAACTGCGTTTTGAATAATGTTCATTTGATTGCGTTATTGGTCCATTGGTAATAAAGGTTGCACCCACGGAGTGGAAGACTTTCTCATATACATAACCTCGTGTAGAATGTAGTAGACGTGTCCTGAGCGCTCATAATCTTGAATGGATGTACGGCCACGCTTAAATTCAGCAGGTACAGTCGAAAACGAAGGAGAAGAATTCTTTAATGTCCTTTTATATATATTTTGGGATTAAAGCATAATGAAATTTCTTTATATCTGATAGCTACTCTATAATATTTTGCGAGTTGATTGCCGTATACATTGTTTGATTTGCTCTGATAGTTTGCTAATTATCATCATTTAAAGATTTTGTGTTCACCAAAAATGAATTTGATTAGAGAACATTTCCGTGATATGATTTCTTACGATTTTAAATCGTCATTAACGCCTAAACAACGCGAACATCGGCTTAGAAATTAATTTGGCGAAAAAAATCCCATCTAAAGCAACAACTTATAATTGGTATAGTGAATTGAAAAGCGATCGGAGTTTTCTTAGTGATGAATTTCGTGAAGGACGCCCAAGAGCTACTCTTACTGATGAAAATATTGCTGCTGTTCGAGCAATGCTTGAAGAACTTCGATAGACAACTTATTAGTTTATTTGGGAGATATTGGGTATTCGTATGAGTCAAAACCAAAAGTTTTACATCAATAGTTAAACGCAAGAAAACTGTTGTCGATGGATTCCATATAAACTGACTCCCAATCAAAACAACAACGCACTGAAAAATTCCAAGACGGCACTTAAAATTTGGTTTGGAATATTCTTACTGGTGATGGATCTTGGATTTATTGCTATGGTCCTGAAAAGAAAAGTTAATCGGCTCAGTGCGTCTTTCAAACAGAATCTAAGCCAACAAAAGTCCTACGAATTCGCAGTGCTTATAAGAAGATGGGCCATATTGCTAATATAGCATTATAAGATAGACTTACCGTTACTGCCAATTCGTACACAAATGTTTGAAAGGTTTGAAAAGGTTCGTAAAAAACGCTCAAAAGGAAAAATAATGTTACACCATGACACTGCATCGTCGCATACAGCAAAACTAACAACAGAGTGTCTGTATGCCCTAAAGGTCAGCACCATGGACTCTCCGCCCTACAGCCCTGACCTAGCGATTTATGTTTATTTCCAAAAATTAAAGATAAGATGCGTGAAATTACTTTTTCGTCATCAGATGAAGCAGTGGAACCTGGTTTCTGAAGTGCCTCAGGAAGATTGCATCATTGCTTTAAGAACTGGTCTCATCGAATGCAAAAATATACTGATGTTAAAGAAGAATATTTTGAAAAAAGATTTCACCGGAAATATATGTTTTGAGACCCCCTGAATCCAAAAAAAATTGGAAACATGTTCCTGTGTGTGTGTGTGTGTGTGTGTGTGTGTGTGTGTGTGTCTGTGAACAGCATAACTCAGAAACGAACAGTCAGATAAACACCAAACTTGGTATTTAGGTTCAGTATCTTCCAGAGATGCGACACGAAGGTTTTCAAGAAAATCCCCCCACACCATATTACCCTTAACATGGAACACTTTTCGAAAATTTTAATTTTCTCAAAAATGACTAACGATTTCGATTAAAATATCATATGTTTAAGATATTTTCATGAGTATATCTTCAATTTTCTGGGAATGTCTCCAAAAGTATTCTTCATTGTGAACAACTTTCGCATAACTGGTAAACCATAAGAAATAAACAAACTTTTACTACACAAAAAATGTAGATCGCGTTAAAATACACAATTTATGTCATATACATTTTTGTTGATGAGTGAACCATTTCCGAGATATTGCTTGTTATTCCCCTAAATTTTCCAATACTTATACTTTTTCTCAAATGGGAATTCGTTATTCATTTTTTATGCCCTGGTAATGTAAAGAGAATGAAATGCTCCACATAGCAACCACCTCTTAGAATATTTGACTATCGCTTAAAGCCTACCATATTCCCCTTGCATCTACAAGAAAATTAGCAATAAGATTAACATTTCGATATCTCGATTAACATGAAGCATACGGATAATAAACGTTTGTAAAAACATTTTGTACAAGACTAGAGAAAGTCGTTTGAGTGTAACACATCAGATTTTTTAAAATTAATCCTTGTTTCATCTTCAGTGTGGCTTTCGTATACGATCCTCACAAACAAGTGAGTGCACTTATAACGCCTCTCGTATTTTCGAAAGCTATAATAGTCAAGCATGACCGTGATATTTGCTTGAAAATTGTTGGTTTCAAATGTCAGTTCTTCTTTCAGGGTGCCGGAAGGGTTTGTTCGCAGATCCAGTGCTACGAATGCTCGCATTTCCCCGTTGTATCCGAGTTATTTTCTATTCAGCGATTTCCATTGCCTTCTAAAGCAAGAGTGAAGTACCCGATGGTGATTGTTCGTGGGCAAAACAAGGAAAGTCTCCGTTAAGAAAATTCAATACACCGTCAGCATACAAGTGAATCCACTTCGCATCGGATGGGTCGATGCTTCCAGTTAAGGCAGGAGAGACGTCACAAAAAAAAAGAGAAACGGTAACGTCTTAAATGTGCTGCCTCTGTTGAAACAAAGGAGCAGGAAGAGGGAAGCACAAAGCCAAGTTCTGAGAAATAACATCCTATATTGTCAACTTCACAAGAACCTCTTACTAAGTGAAAAGCACAGTGTCTCATTTTATTGTATTGTTATAACTGAAAAGACAATTTCTGTTATAAACGGAGCTGCAAGGGCTTATTGAGAATTTTCTGTGAATCAAGCGTTGTCTCTCCTTTAGCAAAACTGCACAATGGGATACGTTCACACGACTTTCTGTACCAACGACAAATTCACATTTATATGTCACAGTTTCACCCGTTACGTCAGATTCACGGTTGGAAGTGTCGATGATGGTGTTCCGGTGCGGCAAAAAGGATGCTCTCTGTGGAACTTTCTCCGTCTACGACACGGGACCACCGGCTTTACTTCCCTTCCGAAGGAAGCCATGCTAAGGATTTTTACGTCCGAAAAAAATCCATCGCCCTCCGCCGGGTTTGAACCCGCGACCTCGGGAACTAGAGGGTAGCACCACTGCAGCACGGAGGACGACTGCCGGGATATAAAAAAATCTGATGTATTACACTCACATGACTTTCTCTACTCTTGTACAAACTTTTTTTACAAACGCTTATTCTCCATATGCTTCATGTTAATCAAGATATCGAGATGTCAATCTTATTGTTAATTTTCTTGTAGATGCAAGGGGAATATGGTAGGTTTTAAGCGATAGTCAAATATTTTAAGCGCTGGTTGCTATGTGGCGCATTCCATTCCCTTTGCATGAGAAAAAGTATAAGTATTGAAAATTTGAGGGAATAAAAGCAATATCTCGAAAATGGTTCACTCAACAACAAAAAATGTATATGATATAAATTGTGTATTTTAACGCGATCTACATTTTTTGTGTAGTAAAATTCTGTCTATCTCTTATGGTTAACCAGTTATGCAAAAGTCGTTCACAATGAAGAATAATTTTGGAGACATTTCCAGAAAATTCCAGATATACATTTCATTTGTCATGAAAATATCTTAAACATATGATATTTTAATCAAAATCGTTAGAGCCATTTTTGAAAAAATTAAAATTTTCGAAAAATGTTCCATGTAAAGGGTAATCTGGGGAGGGGGGATTTTCTTGAAAACATTCGTGTCGCATCTCTGGAAGATAATGGATCTAAATACCAAGTTTGGTGTTTATCCGACTGTTTGTTTCTGAGTTATGCTGTTCAGAGACACACAGATACACACACACACACACACACACACACACACACACACACACACGGACATGTTTCCAAAAATGCTTTTTTTGGATTAGGGGTCTCAAAACATGTATTTCCGGGGAAATCTCGATATCTAATTTTTGGGTGGAATACAATACTTCCCCTACTTACTATACGTAGTAGAGAAAGTAAAAAACGCTTCAGAAATGGGTGCTGGACCCTCTATGTGGGATGTGGTCCGCGGTCTATCTGTCGGGGTGTCTCAATCTGGAAACTGTAGGAACAATGTTATTGCTGTACTGTCACTCCTGGTTCCAGCCGCCCGGAGAGTGCTCTCACCTCCCTTGCGGTCGCACCCCCTTGAGAGGCATAGGTACAACACCGTCCCTGGATCGGTGCCCAGTCCCCTCCGTTAATAAGAGTTAAACTGTTAATCCCAAAAAATATAATAAATATTTGTTTTAACGAGGTGGACATTTTTGTTTCTTATGCTTTTATCTATCTCTTGTGGTTTACAATTTGTACAAAACACATCCGGAATGAAAAGGTCTTGACAGGCTATTCCTAGAAAATTTAAGATATTTGGAAAATATCTTAGTAACATGGATATTTTAATCAAAATCGTTAGAGTTCTTCTTGAGAAAATCAAAAATAAGGAAACATTTTCCATGTAAAGGGCAGTTTGGCATGTGGCATTTTTAAGAAAATCTATGTATCCCATCCTTGAAAAATGCTTCATTTAAATAGGTATCAAGCTTTGCATTTGTTCCACTTTTCGTTTTTGATTTCGGCTGCTCTCAGACATATCAACCTTTTTCTAACAATGCTTCGTTTTTATTCAGGGAACCTCAAAACAAGCATTTCCAGTGAAATCTGGGTATCGAATTTTTTTGTGCAATGCCATAATTCCTATACTTATTTCAAACATGAAATAAGGTGTGTTTCCACTTACATGAGATTGATGTATCACCCTTCCTGAGTAACTCACCTGCAAAGAAAGAAAATAAGTATGTTATTACACTTTTGCCTGTGGTTCTTAACACAGCATACACAAACAATAACACTTGCAGAACAAAGGACTTTGGTGTCCTGAAAACCATTGCAGTGGATTGTTAATAAAGTTGTCAAATAAATTCTCGGAGAAGAACCGCAGATGAATGCAATCACGTGGAAAAACAATTAAAGCTATGGAAATATATAAACAAACCCATCTGCTACAAGTTCTCCAATAAACTACAAAAATACAGCATTTGATTTCCACAAAACCACGAACGCCAATGTAAACAAAATCTATGAAGTTTTGATATGTTTTAAATGAACTTTCTGTCATTCAGTATTTGATACGGTTTATTACAGGTTGCGGTCCTCACGGGCTTCGTGGGTAAATTGCATGCAGGCTTGATAAAACTGTACATATGAGTGGGGAAAGGATGGTTACGCAGAATAGTGTGATTGGTTGCATATCACGCAAGGATCACAATGCTGTGATGTGGGGGTAGAGTGGCTGACTCACATCCAAGAGGTCCGGAGTTCGAATCTCGGTTAGGGTGAGTTACCCGGATAAAGCGATATTTCGTAGCGATATTTCGGCCTGATTGCACCTGCAAAAAATGAATTCTTAAATAATCATAGTTTATGACTTATTTAATGATTAATTAACACGCAATTTAATAATTTCCTACAATTTTACAGTAACTGGATTAAAAACTACGTCAATCAGGAGTTCTTAAAAAGTATAAATATGTTTTATGTTTCATTAAAATTGTCCAACCGAGCGGGATGACTCAGGCGGTAAAGTCCCGCATTCGAGAGGTCCCGGGTTCAAATCCCCTGGACCGACCAATCTGTCTGAGTTTTTTTCGTGTTTTTTCTCAGTCGCCAAGGTAAATACCGGATTGGATATTTAATTCCACGACCCAAAGTTCCACCTTAAGTCTAAAACAATAGTAAAATGAAAAATAAGTGGTACTAGCGAATGCTATGTCATTTATCTACAGACAATGTAAGCAGTTAGACTGGACGGCACCCTAACGCCATCTGCACGGCACGAAGCAGAAGATCCGGCTGCCATGCGCTGGGGATCTCTGTGTCATTTCTAGGGATGAGACCTAGAAGGCTAACTGTCCGCCTTTCTGTGTGAGGGCGCCCTAATGCCGTCTGCGGCACGAAGCAGAAGATTCGGTAGCTATGCGCTAGGGTCTCTGTGACACGTGACGGAGCGGGCGGTTACAGGGATGAGACCTAGAAGGCTAACTGTCCAGTACATATCGTTCTAGGAGTTATCCACCAACAGATCCGTCGCGATATGACCAAGGAGTTAAAGCTACGTAAAATAAAATAGAGTAAAAAAAATTCTCCAATAAATAAAGGCGTAATTGCGTAAGAAAATGTGCAAGATTTAGTAGAAATAGAGTAGCTTTGCTTCAAAATATCCATTGTATTTTTCCGAGAGTGGGGCCATAAAAGTCCGACGTTTCTTTGTATTTCGAGGGGAAGAACCTAGTTTTAAGAGAAAGTAGACGCTGTAGGCAATGGTCTTTTCTTACCGTTTATGCTTCGAATTTTCAACCGGAGAGCCAATGAAGATACAGGATAATTGTCAGAACCAATGACAAGATAGGAAGACGTGGTTGCATGTACAGAAATCCGGAGGATAGTAGATAACGTAAACGTAAGCGTGTACTTCATACAGTCCGTCATGATTCTTCGATAAGTGAACACGTAATACTCCCGAGTCAGAAAGTACCGAGCAGTTATGTAACTATAAAGTGATATATGTGGAATATTTTACCGATGTGCTAATAGTAATCGTCGAGATAATTTTATCCAAGCTTTTAAACGAGTTAATATTTGTCAAGTGACTACTTTAAGTTCGCACGAATATAAAGAACGGTGATAGAGCACCCAGATATTAAATAATTAGCCGGAGCAGACGTTAGTGGACCAAGAGATAACAGTGGGAAGACAGTGTTAAAGAATAGCATGTGTTAAGGAAAACAAAGAGAATCTTACAGAATTTGCAGCATAAGACACGCCGGAGTGGGAAAAGTGAAAACAGTGTTTCTTACTAAACAATATCCTGGTGTTATCACTCCCGTATGCTACCCTGACATCAGAGTAGGGAATTTCAAATCGATTCGCTGACAGTTGACCCTGATATACGACGACATCGGTGACATCGATTCCTGAAGACCCCCCCCCCCTACAACGTAGCGGCAAGGACGACAACGACGCAAGGTAAGACGACAACGACGACAACGGCGAAGCGCTACAATTTGAGCATCATTTCCCTATTTCATTAATTAATCGTCCGCTATGATCTACCAGGTTAAAGGACGTTAAACTTAAAAGTAAAACGAATCACTATCAAATTTCTTTTGTGTCATTTATATGCCGTCTTTAACATCTAAGATCACATCGGCGGCTTTACCTTTGGAGCAACTGTTCATCGGCGGTGATGTTCACTCGTTTACTGTTCTATTAATGTTTGGGTTTGTTTACTTTGGTTTTTCTTTGTACTAGTCGGCCACGATGTGAGTGTGTGCGGTGGGAAGAGGAACCAAACAGTTACGGAACAAGTAGGCGGGACGTAGAAAGGATAGTCAGCTTAAGAAAAGATCCGTAGTTCCGAGTTGTATTAACCAGCGACGCTGAGGCCTGCAAGTGTAGTATGTTGTCATTGTGCGACTGTACATTTCCCCATCGCCTTTCCTCATTCCCCTCTGATCCCTAGCCTTGATGACGTTCGCATTGGCAACAAAAACAATGGCGTCCTCCTCTAAGCGCATTCATAACGTGGCCGACTAGTACACTCTAGGGAGGACGGTGAATAATCCTGGCTAAAGAAAAGTTCCCATCCTCGAATTTACCCCATTTCCGGCACCTTTATATTTGGAAACTAGCATCTATACCACATAGAAGTTCTACAGTCAACCTTTCAACACGCATTTATATACTTCTTTTATTTTATTTTAATTTGTGAAGTTACAAATATCAATAGCTAGAAATTTCGAATCAATTAGTAGAGTAGTTGTTCATGTGTCTGCAGCTATGTATTATTTTCTCGACGACAGTGTTTTTAATTCACTTCCCGTTCATGTTATCAAGGTGGAAAGTTGAATTTTTGCATTCAGTGCATGAACTATATTAAATCCTTTAAGTTTTCATATATTTATTATTGCAGCCATGGAATATAATAATATTTGATACAAAACTTGTAATTTCCTTTCTTCTTTCAAACTAATCTATCTTATTTTTGTTTTGCATACGCTTCTGTACTAACATTGTGTGTGTGTGTGTGTGTGTGTGAGAGAGAGAGAGAGAGAGAGAGAGAGAGAGAGAGAGACAGAGATATCAGAATAACTCTATGCTGTGGTTAAAATGTTGTCCGAGTTTACGTTTCAAACTTTAGGCTACTCATGGCACGCGAGGAAGAACAATTACTAATATTGATTGACGTAACAGTGTATGTAGCCTAGCACTTAAAGTATTTACGATATGGTAAGCCGCCATAGGGTTATATTATCTCAAACATCTGGTGGTTTACCGAACAAAATGTGTCAGCTGGGCAATTTAATGTCACGCAGGCAGGTGCCATAGGACCTCAACTGGATACAACAGCTGCACGGTAAACCGAAGATCCGTGATTCAAATCTCGGACATGAATTGAATTTTTCAATCTTATTCTACCTTTCTGATACATGAGATGTTTTATCATAGTTGTTTGTAAGTATGAATGGGAAAACGCTGTGTATGAGCACAGCAATATCAGAAAGCGATAGGTAGGATTAGGATTATTTCGACGGAACAGGCACCTAGCACTTCGACACGTAAGGGATCTTTTGTCCATACATCCCTGGGAGGAACGGATGAGAAGCGACCGCAGGAGAAGAGAGACGATAGTTACTGGCTTGACCACCCGGCTGGAGAGGGCTGGCGTCGACCCTATCAAACCACTGGAGGGCGGCTCATAGCCTCCCCTCCAGTGGAGACAGGGGAAAGCTCGACACAGCAGTGGAGGCTCAAACGGCTACCATCTGATCGGACCGAGGAGCAGCTCCAAAGCGCAAGCCCCTGCGCCATCTGTCCGCCACCGACCGACACATAACCCTGGAGTTAACCTGTAACCGGAAAGAGGGAGATGTAATATGAGAAAATGGGGTGGGGGAGAACCATGACACAATACACCACTCTAGCATTCGCCTTGTCAACCAGGGAAAACCATGGAAAAACCCTTGGTCGGAGTGTGCGGTCACCAGGAACCAAGTCTAGAACCTCCCAAATGCGGGCCGCAGATGTTGCTGCCTGAGCCATCCCGGCCGTTAACCGATGGTTAACAATAATTCTAAACTTATATAAGGTTAAGACAAGGATTTTATAATGTATATTTGAGAGAACACATGATACCCCAAAAAGGTAAAGGTACATATTATGGAGGGGCCGCCGCATAGACCACTGGACCTCTGTGCAGTGATTATTTGAAATTGACGACGTGCGTAAGAATGGACGGGGTCCTTAACGTTTCCAGTTCGAACACATCTGCCGCCACCTACAAGACCCTGACGCCCCGAAGAGGCGCCCGTCCAAGAGCACCCGGAGGCGGGATCTAGCTGAGCAAGGGGTACAGGTGACAGGGAGGGCGACCTGCGGAAACCACAAAGAACCCATGGTCACAGTGAGCGGTCGCCAAGAATCGAATCCGGGATCTCGAGAATGCGAGCCTCCACATTGCATCTCGTTCGGATGTAACACCTTAAAGTTTAGCTGGAACAATATAGGTATAGGTTATTCAATGGTGGGGGACACCACGCGCACCCCGACCTATAGAGATCTATTGTGGCTACCATCCCCCAAGAGGAAGGGTTGAGGAGAAGGAGGCTACAGGCCGTAGGCAGAGAGACCACAGAGAAGCGTGGAAGTCCCTAACATTTCCAAGCTCGCAGACTCGTCTCACTGCTGGAGCCACTCACAAATCAAGCAAACCACTGGTGTCTATCGGAGTATTCTTTCGGCTTCTGTCCGGCACTGCCGTACACCACGAGACCTAGAACCACACGAAATACGAAAAGGAAACGGAGTAAAATGGAAATGATGGAAATCAAATCGTGATAGAGAAGAAACCACCTCAGGATTCGCCTTCCGACCACGGGAAAACATAAAAAACCATAGGTCAGAGTGGAAGGTCGCCGGTGATCGACCCCGGGACCTCCGAATGGGAGTCGTACACGTTACCGCGACGCCACCTCGCTCGGTAGCTGGAACAATAAAGTTATCATATACATTGTTATCTGCAGTCTGTTAGGTCACACGCTCTGGGCGGTGTTTCTCAGTTATTCTGCATTACGTTTACTGTTTTATCCTTGACTTATCTAACTGTATCCCTCCCCATTTTAGCGATATAAAACTGCAGATGTGAACGCAACCTGGTTGCAAGCACTACCTCGTTTTACATCATAACTCGTTTTGTTCGCTACTCTTGAGGCAGTATTTTAATACCTAAATAATTTCAATTGTATTATATAATAAGTAAATTCAATAATAGCCCGCCTTGAAACAATATGTATGTAATAATTATTTGAATTGTATGTAACAGTCATTGCAAATGCTTATTGTTATTGTAAACATGTTTAATAATGTTATGTGAATACATTATTTACTTTAATAATGCAAGAGCTGTGAGAAATAATAAGTTTTAAGTTGCTAACAATGAAGTAATAATGAGGTAACCTTGTAGCAATAATGAGTTTTAGAGTTTGAATATTACTAGTCATGATTAAAGCAACGATAATGTAATTTCTCTAACAGTTTAAAATTAGCCAATCAACAGCAAAGAAATGCTTTAAGTAAAATGCAGATATTCTATTGGACTAGAATTAGCCAATCAGAGACTTGAAATACCGAAGCTTACGGGTTTTGACCGTTGAAAGTTGCTCAGTTGCTTGCAAAACTTGGTAGCGAACAGCTGGAAGATGTGTTCTCTACAGAAATATTACGTGTGAATCGTAAAATATGTATACGCGCTAAGTGAAAGTATTAAAGATTCTCACAGCTCTTAAAAACTGTAGTGCTTTATAAAAATGTGCAAGAATTAATAAAAGAAGTAAATTTAAAAAGTAAAATTCTGTGATGTCTACGTTCTTGTTGCATCACGCCTTGACTAAGATACATGATCTACAAACATTACTGATGCAGCCGAGGCAAATTCAAACATGTATAATATATAGAAGCAGTTTTAATAACAGAGTTAAATATTATAGTGTAAAACGTGGAGTGTAATAACAAACACACATCTTAAAATCAGCTTCTCATACGTAGCAGCATATTGCGTACTAACAGTAACTATTACGTAATCAACAAATTCAAACCGACGCCCAAAGCGTGTTGCAAACTCCTTAAAGCAAAAGCATATTACGTAACTAAATACCTATCTTCAAGCTAAAAAAACAATACGTAAGCACACAACTATCTCATTCTTCCGTAGGTATTTATTGAAACCCAGAAAACTTTCATAAAATAAATGCAAACAAAACGTAAAACAATTCAGCTGCAATAATTAACTTTATGTGCCTCAAGGTAGAATCGTGTCGACAGGATATTCCCAAACATAACATGTCTGTAGGATGTCGATGTGTCTCTGTTTCATCGTTCCCTTGCATTTCGCCTCCGGCGGAAGAGAAAGGAGGGATAAAACCGTTCTCGAGAGATCGCAGCTCAAGGTCTCAATCCCTTGTTTCCCAAAAAAGAGAAGATGTTGTACAGAATTGCTTTATCTCAACGTTAGTGTTTTTCTTTACTTTCCTTCCTGGCAATATATACGTTGTGTGTATCAAGATTCCGGTCGTTTTCTTAGCTAAAATGTATATTTGAATAAATGGAAATTGATTTCTCTTTTATGACTAAACTTTTCAGTTTGAAAATTGGCGTATAGACAGAAATAGTTTTGACATTTACTGTTATGAACAAGTTTTATTTTTTACCTCACATGTAGTAGCTAGTAGGTAGAGAAGGTAATTGCATTCCATGCAAAAATTCTGCGTGTTTGTGTGTATGTAAACAGTAAAATTAGAAACCAAAAATCGGATAAATATCATATTTAAGTTCAGTATCTTCCTAAGATGAGACATGAAGATATTCAAGAAGTCCCCCCGCACCTCAAAGTACCCTTAACATGCAAAATCCTTGAAAAATTTTTATTTTCTTAAAAAGATTATAAAGATTTCTATTTTTACTTTCTCGACCCCCTGAATCCAAAAAAAAAGCATTTTTGGAAACATGAACCGTGTGTGTATCTGTGAACAGCATAACTCAGAAACGAACAGTCGGATAAACACCAAACTTGGTATTTAGGTTCAGTATCTTCCAGAGATGCGACAAGAAGATTTTCAAGAAAATCCCCCCGCCCCAGACTACCCTTCACATGGAACATTTTTCGAAAATTTTAATTTTCTCAAAAATGGCTCAAACGATTTGGATTAAAATATCATATGTTTAAGATATTTTCATGACAAATAAAATGTATATTTCGAATTTTCTGGGAATGTCTCCAAAAGTATTCTTCATTGTGAACGACTTTTGCATAACTGGTACACCATAAGAGATAGACAAACTTTTACTAAACAAAAAATGTAGATCGCGTTTAAGTACACAATTTATGTCATACTTTTGTACAAGAGTAGAGAAAGTCATGTGAATGTAACACATCAGATTCTTTTCTTTTGCAATAAAAGATTAAATGCAGTGCAACATTAAATTTGTTCCTCAAAAAAAAAGAAGAAATAACATCATTTTTCTAAAAAGCAATAACGATTTAAAATATTAAAATCCTAAATCCAAAATTATACTTTATATCAAAAAAAAGCCTCTTCAGATTTATTCTTGAAGCTTCAAAGAACGTCACTGAAAATGTGAAAGAAGGTGAGCAAGAAATGAATAATGGGGAGCATTTCAAAGTGACAAAGTGATTATAACAAATGAAGTTTCAAACCTTCATGCTCTATTTGCACACATCTATTTGCTCGTGTGTTTAAACATCGATTGGTAGTTTAAACTGCCAAAAAGATAAAACAAGTGGATCCTGATTCAACAATTTTTCTGATTTTTTTCATTAACACTTAAGAATTATATTTTTTAAAAACAAAATCAGCATCGACTACCCTTAAACATTAATTTCACACTCTCTACTAGCAGACTCTAAGGAGTTCGGGGAATGTGCTGCTCTGTGCAGAAAAACAAACTATACTGAAGTTATTGATCATTTGCTGTCTAGGTTTTTATCACAATAAAGTAAACTCTTAAGTTTTGTGTTGATTTCTGCGATTATGGTTGCTACAATAGAAGAGGTGTTTATTGTGAAGCATTATTTCCAGCCATATGACGTCAGAATGGACAGAGTTAAAGAAGAGTCAGTACAAGGAAGAGGTAGCAAATAGCAAATGTTAGCTACGTTGGCTAGTCCTATGTCAACAGGTCGCCAAAGAACCGTCATCACAAAACGAGAATCAAGGACTTCTTCTCCAACAAGTGTTAGAGTCGCCAAAGTGTAGTCTACATCACGAACATCGTTGAGACTTGGTCTGAGTGAAGGTCTGTTCAGCGGATGTATAAGAACTGGGTGGATTTGCTCAGCGTCTGAATAGAAAGTACGAGAGAGCAACAGTCCACAGCGCGGGAGAGTCACTTGCCCTTCTACAGAGAGAGCTGCGCGGTGTCTTTCCTGTCCGCGTCCACGGCGCTCGTTGTCGTCTGCCGCCATCATAGAAGGCGCGGATGAAACCATACAACATTTTTAAAACTACTTTTAAAGGCTTTACTTACCAACTTTATGAAAGGAAATGCTGAAACTGGCCACCGTCGTTGTCCATACATTTTTGGCACCTCTTTAGGAAACTATCCATCACTCGCCGTAGTTCACGTTGAGAAATGCTGGCAATTTCCTGCAGGATATTTTGTTTTGTGTGGATTTGTCTTGTACACTTTATGTTTTAAGTTACCCTAGAGATAGAAATTGCTGGAGGTTAGGTCGGGGGACCGAGGAGGCCACAAATCTCTACTAAGAAGTCTGACACACTTTCAATTGTTCTCATCGAAATATTGGCCTATAAGCTGCTGCAGAGTCTTGAAAAAAGTCAAAATCACGCTCCCTGGCTGTTAATTCTCTCTATAAAAAGGGGTCATAAAGTTGTTAAGTAAAGCCTTTAAAAGTAGTTTTTAAAATGTTGTATGGTTTCATCCGCCGGTTCGTAGTTTTTTGGCTCTCCCTGTATAACGACACTTCACCTAATTTCTCATGGAGCTGCATTCCAGTATCCTGCCTCCTCACGGTCCCTGATGGCTACACAAGGGGCATGTTCAAAGAATCAGCTTTCAAGACAGAAGCCATACATACAAATGTTCCCGAACTACGAAAGAAGATAACGTCGTTTTTCGTGTCCCAGCAACAACCTTTGTTCATCAACATACTCAATAATCCTCAGAATGGTTATGAACAAAATGCGGCCAAGTGATGGTAAACATTCTCGAACAACGCCATTAACTAACATTTCAATTGTTTCTTTCCCCGCATACTGTGCCAGCTCCAGGCGGGAATCAAAAGCAAGCCCACTGGATTTGTAGGCCACCGCCATACCAACGAGGCGGTGAAATCAGATATTGATTTATGTATTAAATTTCAGTAAGTAAAACTGATTTGTCCTGCTTTGATGGTTAGATATTTTTTCGTTATTTATATTTTGTATGCAAATGTTTACATTGAAATTTGTTTAGAGCAATCTAATGAATTAAAGTATTTAAATAATACCATCAAATGTTTCACCAGCTATATAATCCCATTAAAGGAAACACTGCATATAAAATGACGCAAATTCCAATATTATCGCTATCAATAACGTCCTGAAATTGAAACACGTAACATTTTCCCTCATTCGCAAAGGTAATAACTTTGCAATAACACGAAATTTAAAATGCGTAAAATTCAGTGCAGTTAATGTACAAATATTACATATAAAATAAATGGGAATTTCGTTTTTACAAGAATACTTCAAAAAGGTTGTAGTCTGCTTCTTTCTGTCACGCATGCTAAAATTCTTCCTGGTATAATTGGCGCAACAGTTCTAGACATGTGAAAATTTTAATGCCAGCTATGAAGCGAGTTACTTACCAGATCGGGCGTCTGCATGCTGCAGGAGTACGTGGGACAGTCATTGTCAAATATCCGCACACCGGTTATGCACTGCACTGGTAAACTTATAGTTATATACAGTATATTTAAATCCACCGCTGTAAAAAGGTCCTTAACATAACACACTGTCAATTTGAGTGTTAATGGTAAGAAGGATTGTCGATAACCAGAACGGACCCAGCAGGCATATTAGGTATGAACATGATGTTGACCAACTTCATGTAATTTTCTGTATTCACTTCTTGATGAGGCGGTGCCGTGGCCGAGTGGTTAGACTCTCACCGAGGCATTCGCCACAAACTCGCTCGGAGAACAGCACTTTTCGTCGCCTCGGAAACGCACTCTCTAACTCGCTCACTAACTTGTGACAGCGCTCGCTCATATAGCCACAGTTCCAGAACGTTCGAGAAGGGGAAACTTTCAGAAGATTCTGATTATCTGACACTTCCGATGTTTACGCTGGGCGAGAGCGCTACTTATCTTTGTTTGTCTCCGAGTGCCCGGGGCTAACCTCCCGATAATGTTCGGCTATAACCGCTGAGTCATACTATAATGCAATATAATTTAATGCTTTGTTCAAAACGTAAAAGTTGTCAAGTATGAATGCTCAATTAAAGAAATTATGTTGTTTAACGGAACAAAATATTATGCACTGCTGAAGTGTCAATAAGATATCAGTTAATCAGTGGGCTCTGTTGCAGATAATGGTAGATACATTTCAAGAGAGGATATTTTCTTTCTTGTGAGGTAATTAAACAGAAATTAGTGAGTTTTCTGTAATTATTACCACGTCTTTAGCGGTACATTGTTGGCTAAAGTTAAACATTTGTCATGTAAATTTTCTCCGCGGTGAAGTTTGGAGGAAACCCTTAATTAGTTCTCTTTTACCTCACGCTTACAAAACTGTTCTGACATGGAGGGTAAAAATAGCTAAATAAGGGCCCAGGCGTCCTAATTAGCTCAGCTGTTGCCTGCAAATCTCCCACTGTTCTGGTGTTTGTTTTTCACACCCAGGAAAGTTAAAGGAAACAGTGACATTTATTTTAGTACAAAAGATCATAGGGCTGGCCTCGTAGATCAGTTCGGTAGAGCATCTGCTTGCTGTCGAGGGGTCCCGGGTTCGACTCCCAGTTGGGTTTGGAATTCTTCTCTCGCCAAAATTGTTCCCTATCCTCCCCAGAGTCCGAAAGTATGAATGGTGTCAACGTGAGAGAGTGAGAGTATAAAACCCAAAGAAAAACCAGAAATCCAATGACAACCTATATACAAGTTAACACCATTGCCAATAGACAACATGTTCCAAAGGTATTGTTTGTTCAGTCCTTTAAGACGTTGGAAGGGGGAGATAAGGAATTCGCACGGTCACTACGCTAGCTAGCACAAAAACAGCCACAAAATAAATAAATAGAATCTGATATACTATCCCGGCTCGTTGGTTACTACACCAGGACATACGTTCAAACTTTATATTTATTCTCACAACACATTTAGGTACATTTTATATTACATCAATTTTTTTCAGATAAAATAGCTACAAACTATACAAAGTCTACAAAATACTAAATAAAATTGGAAATAAAAGAAAGAAAAAGAATAGAAATTATTAGATTAGGGTAAAGGCGTAAACAAAGCTTAATTACAATTCTAAATTCCATATTTACTTACACTTGGTGGTCTCAACTTAAATGACCCACCTGTATATTCACTGGAAACCAGCGAAAATGTACTAGTAGCCAGCACAAAACAGCTACTAATTATTTTAATAAGTTTATTTCTATATTTTTTAAAGTTGCTTACTAAAAATAATGAATCTAAGCTGTCTATAATATTTGATTGTTTACATAATAATTAATTAATTATGGTAGTTTAATATTTCGTTTAATTTATGTATTTATTTGTTTGTTTATTTATTTACCTTACAACATTTTATCTATTTAATCTCCATTTTAATTATTCCAGCATTTTCTTTATTTATTTTATATATCAATTTTAAATGTTAATTCTATATATTAAACCTTTACCTCTTTTAACCAAACATTAAATCTTCTTTCTTCTATCACTGCATATCCACTCACTTTACCCCAGATCATTTCACTTCACTCACATCCTCCATTTTATTTTAACACCAACTCCACCTCCAAACCTATATAAACTCCAAATCCCCCTCCTATTAATTAAATAATAGCAAATCCATGTCTCCGTGCATCTAAGATCACCATAACTCCGCTCACTATCCCTACCAATCCAGGTTAGCTGCTCCTCCAACGATGGCGAACTTGCCCCCCAACACCACCTTCTCTCCATTCTTCTATAGTACCACATTTCTCTCCTTCCTGTCGTCTTAATTAAACACTTGCTCTCTCTGGGCATTTCTATCGTCCCTTAGAGACAACAGGACCCTTCTTCTATTTATTGTCAAACTTCGATCTAATTAAATGTTAATATTCATAATTACTTCTCCTCTTCATTCTCCGTCAATGTCAACGTTTCTTCACTTATCTATCTTTTTCCATATCTAAATTTTGATTTATTATTCTAATCCTCTCAGATCTTCTAATCTTCTGTGACCCTATCACCAAACGAAGCCGAACTGGGCGCTGCAACCGGTTTTTACCTCCCTCTCTCCAATGTCTCAAAAGACTCTGAACTAGGTGTAAGAGGCCGCTCATATGGCCATTGCAGTTAAAGATAGGATATAAATGGAACAATTAAAAAAGAAAGAAAGAAGGAAAGAAAGAAAGGGAAAACAAATCTTTGGCCTGCCTTAAAGGAATCCACCATTGAAATCTTAATTAAAAAACGTTATTCTTTTCATAAAAAAATTATCTCTTAACCTTTTAAATTCACAATTTAATTGCATTTTCTGTCTGCTCCCAATTAAATTACCTTCGGCATCACTTAAATAGTGTCCCGCTAAATTGATGCAGAATTTATAATTTAATTACGCCTTTCTCGTTAACCTTTTTTGTGGGGGAGGGGGCCTTCTCTGCCAGCTAGCTACAGTGAGTACATGAGGTTATATTTCCGCCCAAATATTCTAAGATATCGAGAGTTTACTGGCAATACATGTTTTTATTCCCCCGGAATAAAAAGGTTCACGTTTAGAAAAAGGAGAGAGAACAACATAACTAAAAAACTAAATGTCGAATTAATATTAAACTCAAATTTAGTATTTAGGTTCAGCATCCTCCGAATATGCGATAAGAATATTTTCAAGATAATCTCCATCCTAAACTACTCTTTAAATGCGGAATGTTTCGTTTGATTTTCTCAAAAACGGCTCAAACAATTTTGATTAAAACACAACTTGTTGAATATATTTACATAACAAATAAACATCTGAAATTTTATGCAAACCATAATGGACAACTTGCTACAAAAAATGTACTTCTCATTAAAACACTAACTATTTTAATAGCTTTTCTTTGTGGCATGGGCCATTTCCGAGATATTCGTTGTCATCTGAATCTTTCACTACTTTTGTCATAGTTTAAAGCCCTATCACCATTCAGTTCTTTCTCGCGATGTCATAGAAAGAGCCAAAGCCGGCATATACCGGTCTGTTTAAAACATTTGACTATCACTTCAGTCTGCTGTGTCCCTCTGCAACGGTCAAACTATTTCTGCAATGAACATGAAGTATACAGGATGAACCTCACCGATAAACTTTCAGGATTTGTGCAGGGATACCTTCTGAGTATTTTGGTATAAAGGACCCACGGTCTCCGGTGGCTCGTTATAGAATAATTGCATTTCGTTTGGTTTCTTGCCCCAATTAGCTTTGTATCTCTATTGCATTGAAAATGCTGCACAACAGTGCAAATATTGACGGTATGTCCTTCTTGTTTGTAAACAAATTCTTTCCATTCGCTCACGGTACCTGCTGTTGACAACAGTAATGTCCTGTTTATGTCGTTGCCCTCAAGCTTTCAGTACTGCCCGGTTCTCTAGGGTTTTGTTTTTCCGGCACTGTTACTTGTGCGTTAACAATGACACACAGCATTGTGGATGGATTTGCTGATGAAGAGTTGGCCGATATACACCTCGTGTATGGGTTCATTGAATGCAATGGAAGAGCGACACAATGACGCTATGGAGTTGTCCCTACACCAGCGGCAACCGCATCACAGTACTTTTGCATCTGTACATAGACGCCTACGAGAGACTGGTTGCTTCCATGTTAGAATGGAAGATACTGGCCGTGTGAGGTATGCCAGAACCCCGATCTGGAAGAGAATGTGCTACACGCGATTGGTGATAATCCTGCTGCTAGTAGTCGGCGTGTTTCATGAGCTTTGAACACAAACCAATCAACTGTTTTGAGAGTCGTACATGGACAACTACACCCTATCATCTACAGAAGGTGCAGTCATTGCAGCCAGCGGACTTCGCATTTGGCGTGGAGTTTGCAAATTGGTGCCTACAGCAATGTGCAGAAAAACCACAATTTTCTTGCCTTGGTGGTGTTTACAGACGAGGCCAAGTTTACAAGAAAGGGCATGTTCGACAGTAGGAATAGCCATGTATGGGATTACTAAAATCCACATGCTGTCGATCTGATGTGTCAATCATATCAACAGTAGTTTTCTGTGAATGTACGGGCTGGTATTCTCAACGATTTTATGATTGGGCTTATATACTTTGTGATACACTGAACGGAGTCGTCTAAAAACGTTCCTTCAACATGTCCTCCCAAAGTTCCTAGAAGATTTTCCGCTGAGAATTCGTCAGCTTATGTAGTTACAACCTGACGAGGTACCGGCACACTTTCCACTCGATGTTAGTAACCACAATGATGCACAGTTTGAACAATTGGTCGCAGTGGTCCTGTTCCATGGCCAGATTGGTTAACAAACACGATACCAATGGACTTCTTCTGGGGGCATGTGAAGAGCCTAGTTTACGAGATTCAGGTCGATACTGGCATGGTTGATAGGATTATCGCAGCCGCAGAAGTAGTACGCCAAACTCCTGGAATGCTTGAGCGTGTAAGTACAGTCGATGGTGCTGTACAATCTGCCGTGATCATGGTGGTCGACATTTTGAACAAAACCTGTAAGGGAACAGTTCTCCATTTGCTACATACTGTACTGTGCACTGACAGATAGATTAAACACACTGTCATAGAAGTGTAGGTATTTCGTCTGCGGGATATTGCATAAGTCTGTATTATGTGTTGTAGCATATGCAGGATTCTTCAGTATTGTGAAGGTATTTTCACAGAAAAAGCGTGATTGGGGTAACAAACCGAATAAATCATAATTACATTATTACGAGTACTCTGTGACAAGGCGCCAGAGAACATGGGTCCCTTATATCAAAATACTCAGACGGTATCTCTCAACAACCACTGCAAGTTTATTGCTGCGGCTCTGATTCACTCTGTATAGAAAATTAAGCTTTTGTGTAAGAACAGTTCGTAGGAGAGATATAAAAAATAAACGATAGTGGCTAAAAAGTCATGTGAATGTAACTTATGCTATTTTTATTGGTGGAAACAAGATATAAATTACAATTATACTCCACGACTGCACTACTTTCTAAGACAGTCTCCAGCGTTGCTCACAGAAATGTGGTCCCGGAGATTTTAGACGTGTTTTGTTATGGTCGCTGGTTTCTGAGGGCTCTTTTCAAGTAAAGAACGGCCCCTTTGGGATTCTGAGGATAATGACCCACAGCAAGGAGGCTTGCGGAACAAAAGAACGTGCATATTCTTCAACAAAAGGCGAAGGAGCCGAGGGAAAAGAAAAATACTGTTTCGGATTTAATTAAAACGCAGTAGGTATTGTGGGGAGGTTTGCCGCAATCGGATCGTTGTGGAATCTTGGGCCGATGTACCAAGTTGGTCTCTTAACTTCGTGGGGGTAGGGAGAAAGCGTTAACTGTTAAAATACTTGCTCGTAGAACGGAGAAGTTGGCAAACTCTGCCCAAGTAAAGTTCAAGTAAATTATGATTTGTTCCGACCAAGTGGTGCTCTTACTGGAGACTAGATTCACATCCAATTGCTAGGCACACTTCATGCTTTTACAACTGTGTTAACATGGTGACCATTTAATTACCAGCTGGCAACGCACGTCATCGACAGCCGATTGGAGCTACGCTGTCACTTTCTGCAAGGCAACAATTGGAATTATAGCACACATTTGTTTGTAAGACATCCATCTTTATTGTTTTCTCTACTACGTACCTAGAAGATAGAGAAAGTATTGCATTCCATCCAAAAATTCAATATCGGGATTCAGAAATGCATGTTTTGAGACCCGGAATTAAAAAAAACATTTCTGAAAAAAGGTCCCTATGTGTGTTGAGAAGATGGTTTGTTATATTATTTGCACCACGCTTTGGGCATCAATTTCAAGTAGGTTTGTTGCTGCTACGTATGGAAGTCAATTTGAGAAAATTGTTGTTATGTTATTTCAACTGTTGGGGAGCCGAACTTGTAGTTGTTGCAACAGCACGTTTCCGGTAGCCTTCGCCCCAAATGTATTTTTAGGTGGTCTTTGCCCCAAGATTAAAAAAAAATACTAACTTTGTAATTAAAGTGTTTCTTTAAGTATTATATATTTATGTTTCCCTAGACTGTGTCAGTATTATTGTTAGAGACATGGAAGTCTTGGCAGGGCGGGATGCGACAAGAATGTAGGCTTACACAGATTTTAAGTTTTAATTCACTCCTTTTGTATTAATCCTTGACACAAATTAAATAGCACTTCACTGATACAGAGAGCTGTGAGATTCTTTAATTAATTAATTACATTTTTTAACACGTAAACTTATTTTTCGTCTCACACGAATACATATTAAATCTCTCGAGGACGCATCACGCATCCGGCTACAACCACTGTCTGCAGGCAACTGACTAGATTTCAACCGTCTAAACTTGTAAATTTCTGTATTTCAAGTCTCTGATTGGCTATTTTACTCCAATAGAATACCTGCATTTAACTAAAGCTTTTTCAAGTTGTTGATTGGCTATTTTTTTATAAATTGTCACTAAAATTACATTAATGCTTCCAAGAATCACAAATAACTTTTTAAACTTTCAAACTCATTATTGCATCAAGGTTACCTCATTGTTAGCAACATTTAATTATTATTCTCACAGCTCCTACAGTATTAAATTATGTAATATATTCACATAACATTATTACACATGGATACAATAATATAAGCATATTTAATGACTGTTACGTACATTTTACAAATTATTACATACACATATTGCTTCAAGGTGGGCTGTTATTGAATTTACATATTATATAATTTGACTGAAATTATTTAAGTGTTAAAATTACTGCCTCAGTGTGTGTGAGAGAGAGGGAGAGGACAGAAAAATAGGTATATAACTTCAGTACCTACCAAAGATGCGACACGATTTTCAAGAAAATCCCCCACCCCAAACTACCCTTTACGTAAAACATTTTTCCAATTTTGCAATGGATTTAACGATTTCTATTAATGTATCTAAATTAAAGGTTTCATAAGCATTCGTTTCTGGTTTGAGTGATGTGTCATTCCTTTATCTATGATTACAATACAATGACCTTGTAGAACCTGTGTCAAACAAAGTTGCTAGCGTTGTGAGACGTACTACGCAGAATAATCGATACTTGCGCTTTCACAATGTTACGTGGCCATTTCTGATTGGTCGAATACCGATACTTTAATGAACAGGTGTACTTTAATGAGGTCCATTAAAGTACTGCTACCAGTCGTATAAATACTACATTTTGGCATGGTTGAGCATAAAGCTATTTATATGACAAATGAAACGTGTATCTTGAATTTTCTGGGAATAGCCTATGAAGTCCTCTTCATTCGGAAGGAATTTTGTGTAATCTTGTATAACTGTAACCGTTAAGCAATAGACGAAACCGGTTACACAAATATTTTAGTTATATTTAAACAGAGTTTATTTCAAATAACTTTCTTGTGACATTAGCCATTTTCGATATGTCCGTTATTAATGGTTCGAATTGTTCAACACTTAAGCCATTTTTTTAAAGTCCTGTCGATTTCTCGCGATGTCATGGAAACAGTACGGAATTTTATGGCCAGCATATAGCGTCCAGGTGTTAAAACATTTCACTATTGCTATTCTTCTTTTATCCGTAACAAAATGTGTAATGCAGGCATTGTGGGAAAGGTTTATCACGATTAAAATAGTAGAGTAGATAGGAAAATAAACTTTCGTAAGAATCATTTGTATACCCACTATTAAACGATAGATGGTAGAGAAATTCATGTGAATCACAACTCTTTTTTTTTTCTGGACGTAGTATTTTGTTCATGAACTTATCATCCATCATGGCTTGCCTGGGAAGTCTGTTTTCTCGCATTCGTTGCAGCCAACCTAATTATGTCGACTTGGTTGAGTATTTTCACATTCTCGTCGCTACTCTTACACCCCTATATCATAACATACATAAATGTAATTTAAGTAAGAATATGAATTATTGTATCTTCACGGACCAATTGAAGTACATTTTCTTTCTCCCTTGAATGAAATAACAATAAATACTCGTAGATACCGAGCGGGATGGCTCAGGCGGTAAAGTCTGTGGCCCACATCCGGGGGTTCAAATCCCGTGGGCCGACCAGTCTGTCTGAGGTTTTTTCATGGTTTTCCTCAGTCGCCAAGGTATATACCGGATTGGATATTTAATAACACCTTAAGTCTAAAACAATAGTGAAATGAAAAATAGGCGGTAATAGCGAATGCTATGCCATCTATCTACAGACAATGTAAGCACTTAAGACTGGACGGCACCCTATTGCCATCTGCACGTCACGAAGCAGAAGATCCGGCTGACATGCGCTGGGGGTTTCTGTGGGCACATGACGAAGTTAGATGGTATTTCCAGGGATGAGACCTAGAAGGATAGCCGCCTTTCTGTGCGAGGGCGGCGGTTAGACTGGACGGCACCCTATTGCCATCTGCACGTCATGAAGCAGAAGATCCGGCTGACATGCGCTGGGGGTTTCTGTGGGCATATGACGAAGTTAGATGGTATTTCCAGGGATGAGACCTAGAAGGATAGCCGCCTTTCTGTGCGAGGGCGGCGGTTAGACTGGACGGCACCTAATGCCGTCTGCAAGGCACGAAAGCAGAAGATTCTGTAGCTATGCGCTAGGGTCTCTGTGACACGTGACGGAGCGGGTGGTTACAGGGATGAGACCTAGAAGGCTAACTGTCCATCACATATCTTTCTAAGAGTTATGCACCAACAGATCCGTTCGGATATGACCAAGTTAAAGCGACGTAAAATAAAATAGAATACAAAAATAAATAGAAATTACATATATTTTAAATTCAGAATATGAAGCAAATTTGAATTTTCCGATATCGATAAGGCAGTACACCAGTGGAATTGAGTGGAAAACTTGAAATAAAAATAAAGCGTGTTTTAGTTTCTCTAACATCTACGTATGGTAGGTATTGCACCTGAAAATTCGATATATTTTAAGCTTTTACAGAAAAGGAGATTATTTGCATGACAAGAAATTCGTGATAGAGGAACCATCCCAGCACCGACCTAGGACAACCACGAAAAAAAGGGATTCGAACAAGGGGCCTCCCGAATGTGAGCCTCAACATTACCGCGGGGCCGTCTCGCTCCGTTAATTCCAAACATTCGGAGATGTCTTCCCAATGAAAGCAAGACTTCTCCCTGTCGTGAATCGCACTCGGGACACTGCACTGGTACAGACGGAGTGAACCACGACATGCATATAAAAATAGGAATTTGCTCTTCCTAAGCACGCCGATCACGGACGGCCTTTACTTCCACGTGTTGACCTCTCACCTCGAAAGATTGTTGACCCCGTGGAGACCTCATTAATTGGATCGGAGACTGACGGGTCCTCTCTCCCAAGTTGTATTGCTTTACTGTCACGTGTAGAATGTGTATATGTTTGTCGCTGTGTGAGCCGAATACGTTATCAGGTGTGCCTCTGCTTGATAACGTGCTTTCTAAACCCAATTACCAATCATAAAAATCTGATGTAATACATTCACTTGGCTTTCTCTACCCTATATCATTTGATAGGGAGATTATAAAAGAATTCGTTAAGATTGTGACACTCCTCAATTAGATGCCGTTTCACCTTCGTTTAAAAGCCTCAAGACTGGTGACATGAAGTAAATTACGAGATAAATTGTTTATAACATAGTTTATTGAACAAATTGGTGACTTGTTAAAAAAAATCTGATGTGTTACACTCACATGACTTTCTATACTCTTGTACAAACTAGTTTTACAAACGTTATTCTCCATCTACTTCATGTTAATCGAGATGTTAATCCTATTGCTAATTTTCTTGTAGATGCAAGGGGAATTGGTAGGCTTTAAGCGATAGTCAAATATTTTAAGAGCTGGTTGCTATGTGCAGTATTCCATTCTCTTTGCATTATCAGGACAAAAAAAATTGAATAACGAATTTGAGAAAAAGTATAAGTATTGGAGAATTTAAGGGAATAACAAGCAATATCTCGAAAATGGTTCACTAAACAACAAAAATGTATATGACATAAATTGTGTATTTTAACGCAATCTACATTTTTTGTGTAGTACGTTTTCATCTATCGCTTAACATTTACCAATATATACAAGGTTATACAAACTTCTTTCCGAATGAAGAGGACTTCACGGGATATTGTCAGAAAATTCAAGATATACATTTTATTTGACAGGTAAATATCATTCATGTATAGTATTTTAATCAAAATCATGAGAGCCATTTTCTAGAACATCAACAAATTCTAAAAAAGTTCTATGTAAAGAGTAGTTTAAGTGGAGGATTTTCTTCGGGAAAATTTTTGTGTCGCATCTTTGGAATATACTGAACCTAAATACCAAGTTTGCTAACCTACCAAAACATGCCGAAACGTAAGCGGCACATAAAGGAGATTTTTATTCCAAACTCGCTATTCTATTGTTTCTGCGCTGATTATAGTTCCGATGGTCCGTCGCAGGGACGACCCAGATCCCGGGTCGGTGGCCCACAGGTGGCGTCGCGTGCGCGGTCATACTGGTCCCTCCTTGCCATAGTTGGAGCTTTGGTCCGGGAAGGGCGATAAGGCCGCACCACGTCACCCTGCTGGAAACCTTGGCTGCTGGCTCAGCTGTCGTAACGAGTCTTCATCCGGTCGCTTGCTTCTTGGATGTGCTGACGGGCCATTTTGTGCACATCGCGATGACGGTCCACAGGTTTCCTGACCGACGGCCTCTCAAACACGTCCTCCCAGCTAGCTCGCGTCGCGTTTGCGCGACATCCTCAGTCAAGGTCACCCTGCAGATGCCAGGATGTCTGTTAGGGCTCCGGAACGTCAACTCACCCTGGCCGAGTCGCAGGAAGGCATTCAGTCCCAGATCACATCCTCAACCACCCCCACGACGAGCACCCATAGTCTTACAACTCTGTGCCCCCGGGTCAACTCTCCACAGGCAAGGTGTCGCCCGATGTTGTCACTATCTGGTAGGGCTGATTCGGTTTCTTTGACGGCAAACCCTACGCCACGTCGGGTCTCATTACCGTCACGGCTGTACCCGCGTTCACTAGTATCCGGCGCACTTTTCCCTGGACCTAGCCATCCGCGATAAGGATTTCATCTGTTCTTCTGTCCAGGGCCTTAATTATGTTTTCGTCTCCATATTTTCCTTTTTGGCCTACCACTTTTTAAGGACTTCATTCATTGTGGATACCATACCCCATTCCTGACACCAGTGTAACATATGAAAACACAAGTTGCAGTGAAAACACTTTATTTATCACTAGATACGAACTTAACTGGCACGCACTGAACTCACTGCTCGTCCTGGCGACAGCAGATCGTTACATAGATCTCGTATACAAAGCGCAACTCTCTAGAACAAGAATCTAGCAGAATTGCCGAAACGAAGGTTTCGGAACAAGTAAACGGCGCATAAAGGGAACGTTCTATTCCACATTCGCTGTTGTTCTAGTGTTTTTGCGTTGGCTATTGTTTGCGAAGGCTCGTCCCGGGCCGGAGACCCTGCGCGGTCACAGTATTTTATAGACACTCATTTTGGTACGACACCACTGGACTCGCTCACCTCTCCGTTCTGCAAGTGTTTTTTCTCAGCTTCCTTGCATTTCAGTTTTGTATATAATCTCAAACGTGCTATTTACAGATTCAAGCATGCATTTTGTGATTGCTTTATTCGTTGGCTCAAAAAAAAAATTTATACCGAAAAACATGGAAAACTTGAACACCAACAACTTCATAAAAACAAAGTTTTATTCCTCTACAACTAATAATACCAACTTCAATCAAATGCTTACATTTATTTTCACTGTGCTACTGTATTTAAAACATGTCACTATCATACTACTCTTACAAAATATATATGAATGCGCAAGGCGGTTTTTACAGAATTTGCATGTTTTTCGCTAATTAAAAACATTTAGTTGTATAATCTGAGAAACTATTTGATCTACAGCTTTGAGGTTTTGCAAATTCGTTTTATTTAGTCATAGTATTAAATGTGCTAGTTTTCAAGTAAATGGCTTCAAAATTTAAAAAGTTAGAAAATTCAGACCTAGTGTCCCTTAATGTAGCATATTTTGGTGATATTTTCTGTACATATTTCGCATTCTACTTATGATTCACCCCGGAGAGAGCAACAGGATGATGTACATACCTGCTCTTTGTAAGCCAGCTTGCCTGGGGTGCGATGAAGTGCTACTTCAAGTATGCTTCCCACATAAGGGTTTTTAAAAACTCCTTCCTCTGTCGATTGAGGGAAGGAAAAGGACGCAGCAATTAAGGACACGGCCTTTATCAGGACTCCTTGTCACCTCATTTGTTTACTTGCCGCTGGCGAAGATCTGCCCTCCTCTAATTTAAACGTTCAACCAGTTCTCATTAGTGTGCTGTTACCTACTGTCTTCTGTAAGCGATTTTTTGGTGCTACGGTTATATTCCGCTGCTAATGGTAATACTATGAAATTACCAAATAAAAATTAAAAACAGTGTATTTATTTCTTCGCGCCGATTTGCGTATATATTTCTTATATATCCTCGAAATGCCAAATTGGTACTGCCATTCTGCTCTACAGTTTTCTGAACATTGCTTTTCAGCGACATATACATATAGGAGTTGGAACATTTGTTTTGTACCGTCTCAGGAGAGGGAAGGAGAGGGAGAGATAAGGAGGTGCGCCTAGGAATCATTAATCTCTTATCTCAGGTAGGGTTTTGCGATGCCCAATAGGGTTCGATTCCCGGTTGGGGTGGGAATTTTTCTCTAGCCAAGATTATTCCCTACCCTTCCCAGAGTCTGGAAGTATGAATGAGAGTGTGAATGTGCCTGTGAACCAATGATTAAAAAACACACGAAAGTACAAAAAACCTAACAACAAGAGGATACGAGTTATGTAGTTAAAGCCGGGTATAAATGGAACTAAAATTAATTAATTAATAATACGCGCATTACATTGCACCTTTAACTCCACTCCCGCGATTCGATCCTGACCACACATGTATATCTTCGTGTCAAAGGTGAAGGATTCCCGAAAATGACCTTACTCGTGCACTTGAGATCTCGCTATGTAATTTCTTATGCCTCTCCTACAAAGTCACATGACAACTTTCTTTAATATTATTCGCTGATTGAATTTCTTTAAAAATAAGTGCAATTTTCCTATTGGTGGATAAATAATACACAAACTTGCAACTTAGTTTTCTTACATGAATTTGAAGCACATACGTTCTAAACGTTCCCATGGGAATTGATGCGATCTCATGATAAAGCACGTTATGGCAAAACCTTTACTTTAAACATCTAATCCTAGGTTCTATTGTTCTGGTCACCTTACCTTTAAAGAATTACTCGTATACCGCCGGCATGCTGGCGCCCTAGAGAAAGTTTGTCTACTGTATTTCTAAAAAGGTCTGTTTTCACAGGGAATGTATATTTCGATCTGTGTCGGACATTATATATGGTTTCTAAATGTAATATTTAAATTATTAATGTAATTATGAACACATTATTAGCTCACAATCATTCGATTTTGCCCGTAATGTACAGTAGTTAAGATAAAGATCCTTGAATGAAGGTTGCACTGGAAAAATTCCGAACCGAGACTAATGGGTTTGAAACGTTGCTATCTAACAGAATATCATAATTGACTGCAAACTGGCGCAAGAAAGTAAATACGAGGGCTGTCTCAGAAGTACCCGACGTAACAAAGAAAACACAAAAACAAAAAAATCGTTATTTCTCTACATAGTCTCCTTTCAGCTCGATGCACTTTTCACAGCGGTGTTCAATAGCTTCGATACCCTGTTTATAGTGAGTACTTCGAGTTCTGCAAAATAGCCATCAACTGCAGACTCCACCTCTTCATTGTTGGCAAATCTTTTACCACCAAGCTATTTCATCAACTTTGGAAATAGAAAATAATCAGAGGGGGCCAAATCCGGAGAACAGGGTGCATGAGGAAGCAATTCGAACTTCAACTCATTGATTTTGGCCATGGTGATAATGGATGTGTGAACTGGTACATTGTCTTGATGAAACAAAAGTTTCTTTTTCACGCGATTTGGCTTGATTTCATCATTAAAATTCTGCAATAAGTTCCCATAATACTGGCAATTGATTGCTTTTCCTTTTTGAAGATAATCAATGAAAATTATTCCACACACATTCCAAAAACCTGACTCCAAGATCTTGCCTGCAAATGGAACTGTCTCAGCTTCTTTGGAGCCGATTCTCCCCTTTCAATACACTGTTTTGACTGTTCCTTCGTCTCAGGTATGAAGTGATGGACCCATGTTTCATCCATGGTTATGAATCGACACAAAAACTCGGCTTTATTGCACGAAACCAATGTGGCTAGATAACACGAAACATCGCCAAACACTCGACTGAAACATCCTCACGATGCTACTTTTCCTCCATTGTGAGTAAACGCGGCACCCATAGCTTTCTCATGTTTAAATGTCAGTCAGTATGCGATGTACAGCACTTTTTGAAATGCCTACGATGTCTTCTAGCTCGCCCACTTACAGTCGAAGATCATCCAATTGGATTTTCTTCACAATTTCTGGCGTGGTCACCTCATTTGGTCGACCACTGCGATGTTCGTCTTGGCAGCTCAAACTCTGCCACCCAATATTTTACTGTTGTAAACGAAGGAGCAGATTCCCCCAGAGTAGAATCTAGCTCAGCTTTAGATAATATTAGTTGGACTAAGACCTTTCAAATGAACGTATTGTATCACATAACGATGGCCAGTTTTATCCATGTTTACAAATTCGGTGAGAGTTCACTATTAATGGCTGCCAAACAATTACTAAACGACATAGCATTATCAAACTTCAGACTTAAGCTTTATAAGGTTGGTACTTTCTACCACAGTCATTTGTTTGCTTACAACCACTATCTATACATCAGGTCGAATACTTCTGGGACTGCCCTCGTACACTATTTTAATTGATATTTTCTTAGTAGGTATTACCATTAGAAGCGGGATATCGTCAAATCTTTACCCTTATTTTCGTTGTACTTAAATATTATAAAATGTCACTACCCTACTTCTCTGAAAAATGTGAATACGCGAGGCAGTTCTAGAGAATTTGCCATATTCGCTAATTGTAAATATTTAATTGAATTATATGAGAAACTATTTTAGCGTAAGCCTTGAGCTTTTGCAGTCATTTATTTATTTACCCAGATTAAGCATGTCAATTTTCAATTGAAGAGCTTTAAAGTTAATAAAAGCTTCAAAAGTTCAGTCGCACTGTCCCTTAAAACGTCTGTTCAGTGGACATGTGGTGTTTCTGAAATTCACGATTCAATTAGTGTGGTCACCCCTGGCTCTCAAAACCACAATGTTCCGTTCCTCCTCAGGACTTAATGCTTATCAAAGTCTCTTCATGGTGTATAAAAGACGGAGGGGAACCTACGCAGCAGGACATCCACTGAGCGTTTTCTTTGTGCGTGAAATCCCATGATAGAAAAGGAAAATGTATTTATAAAGTTCCGTCCTATTACATACAATTCCTCACAAAGGGAAACGTCCTTTCAAGAAAAGATAATTCTATCTTAAGACCTGGTTGCTAAGGTCTGATTCTTAATGAGAGATAGCGCAGCCGTTTGCAGATTCCCAAATGAAATCCATAAGAGGGTCCGTTGAGAACGAGTGAGAGTGAATATATTTTCAATCATCCCGTCGACATACGGCAGTGAAATGCCTTCTGTGATTTGTGGACTCTGCGAAAAAAAAGAACAAAACATCTGACGTGTTACATTCACATGGCTTTCTCTATCCTCTATCATTTATTAATGGGTATAAAAAGTATTCTTACGAAAGCTTCTTTTCCCTGCCCATTTTAATGGAGATAAAACTTTTCAAAAATATCTACATTGCACATTTCGTTATAGACACAAAGAGAACAGCGATAGTCAAATGTTTAAGAACTGACGCTATATGCTGGCATTAAAATTCCATACTGTTTTCATGACATCGCGAGAAACAACTGAATGTAGACAGGACTTAACGTTTACCAGGTGAGGCAGTATTTTTAACACTAAAATGATTTCAGTCTAATTGTATAATATATATAGCTCAATAACAGCCTGCCTTAAAGCAATATGTGTATGTAAGTATATATAAAAGTGTATATTACAGTCATTGTATATGTTTATATTATTGTATCCATGTTTAATAATGTTACGTGAATGTATTACGTAATTTAATAATGTAGGAGCTGTGAGAATAATAGGTTAAAAGTTGCTAACAATGAGGTAGCCTTGAGGCAATAATGAATTTGAAAGTTTAAATGCTACTAGTCATTATTGGAGCAACAATAATGTAAATTTTGAGACAGTTTAAAAATAGCCAATCAACAGACAGAAAAAAACATTAGTTAAATGAAGGTATTCTATTGGATTAGGATTAGCCAATCAGAAACTGAAAAGGAGAAAATGTTACAAATTCAGAAGTCAGTTGGTTGCAGACAGCGTTACTAACCAGACGCAAAAAGTGTCCTCAAGAAATTTAATACGTATTCGTGTGAGACGAAAAATAAGTTTACGTGTTAAAAAGTGTAATTAATTAATAAAAAGAACCTCACAGCCCTCTATATGAGTGAAGTGTTATTTAAATCGTCTCAAGAATTAATAAAAAGGAGTGAAAGTAAAAATTATAATCTGTGTAAGCCTACATTCTTAGCCGCACTACTCCCTGCAAAGAAATCCATGTCTAAAAAAAATACTGACGCAGCCGTGGCACACATAAATATATATTATTTAAAGAAACAGTCAAATTACAAAGTAAATATTTTTTAAATATTTTTGGTGGGCAAAGGCCACCGAAAAGTACATTTGGGGCGAAGGCTACCGGAAACTTTTTACCATACGTGCGGTTGCAACTACTTCAAGTTCGGCTCCCCAACAGTCGAAATATAAAACTACTTCAAATTAGCTCCCAAAGCGTGGGGCAGATAAAAATACTTCAATAATACAACCTACTTCTTCATTATAAACGTAATTTATCTTAGTTTCAGGAATCAAAATGACATTATTTTATTGATATTTTAGAAATTCGAGCGCTTGCTAAACATAGTATATGCCACACGTGTAAAAAGTGGTTTTATTGTAGGATTGCGAAATTGAAGTAGAATATTGGTTGGTAGTTGGAAGATGCTTCATGTTTATCTGCCCCATGTATGGGAGCCAATTTGTCGCAGTAACTTCTTGTTATCTTATTGCTGAGCGCCTGTTATTGTATTAATAGTTTGAATTTTGGGCTATTTGTCCTCCGGCTAGCTATTATTACTACTCAGTCGAGCATATGTCTTGAACAGGGTGTGTAAACGGAAAGGATTTGTTACTGAAAGATAACACTTATAAAAGAATTTGTTTTTACACTTTTATTACCGTCACAATTAATTAAGTTCACATATTGACTCTTGATACACGCCAGACTGAAACTGTTATATTTTCTAATATCACTATAATCACTTATTTGCTGCACATTATTAATTCGCGTATTTCACATTTATAACTAACTTTACAACACGAGAGATTCTGTAGAATTGCACGACGTATAACCTGTGAATAATTCTCTTAAACTGTACGATGTGTAACCCGCGAATACTTCTGTTGAACTATGCGACGTATAACCTGTGTATGATTCTGTTGGATTGAACGACGTATTACCCGCGAATCCTTCTGTTGGACAGAACGACGTTTGCCTTGTGAATTATTCTGTCAAACTGCGCGTTACCCGTCTCTGGCACGGAACTTATACTCCCTCGCCCCGATATGCCTAAACATTATAAACGAGCTGCTATTGGTTAATAAAACGCGCCAACATAAGCGTCTATATTTATATCCAATCAAAATTACGAACACATATGCTCTAGGGAAAATATTCCCTCCATTTCTAAGAAAAGCGCGCTAATCTAACGTCATTTGTTTGTCTCTTCTAATTAATAAATAACTCACCCCCTCGTTACATTGTTACCCGCTCCTATTGTCAGTTTCAGTGAGGCCATGTAAACTTATTTCCTAACAATGCTTATAATTAACAAACATCCCAAATCATTGTCATACAATAATGTTAAGTTACACTACAATCACTCTGGCATTCACAGTGTTGTGATATAAAATACTGCCTCAAAATTAAACCCTACTTTTAATACTTGTATCATAATCTACTATTAAAAAAAGGCACACATTTTCGGAAACATTCCACTTAATTTGGAGTTGTGGCGAAATGATTCATCAGAGACGTTTCTAGAAGACGGGGCCGAATCTGAAAATCATAAATGGCAGACTACTTTGGGTCAACTGTGTGCAACTCGAAGGCGTAATTTGCCATACCTTTCTTGACTTGCCCACAAGCAAGGGCTGGGAAGTAGTCGACCTGCCCAGGGCCAGAGCTCCTCTTCCAAGTGAGAGCGTAATTTAACAAGATTCTGTGAGCAGATGTTTGTTTGCTCTTTCCCCCGCTAGGGCGGCGTTACACGTGTGAGATAAATGAGAGTGACAAGTGGCCCTTCCTTCCCTTTACTTCATCTTGGGAACCCAATAACGTGACGAAGGAAATAATTCTTCTGGCGAGGGAAATGTACGCCCATATGGTTCCGCGTCTTCTTCATAAAGTTATACCGCGCGTGTGTCTCACCGAGCTACTGCATTATTACCATAGCTCACAGTCAAGCACCGCGTTTCTTATACAGAATGAAACTGCTTTAGTAAATCATATATCAGCAGTAGATCATTTATTTATGTACTAACAGAGTCCGCAACTCTGCTCGCGTTATTACGTTAAATGTGGAGATTTCTGTCACATCCATTAATCTCCGTCTCTGTCCACCTATATCCTGTCTCCTCAATGGTCGAGGGGTACCATACTAACTCCAGTTCCCAAGGTTGCGGGTTCAAACCCGGTGGAAGGCTATAGGCTTTCTGGGGGCGCAAAGATCCTTAGGATTGCTAACTTCGGAACGGAAACAAAGCCGGTGTTCCCTGTCATAGATTCACGGCACATAAAAGAACCTCAAGCCTGATAAAGAGGCCTCTGAGCAAAATTACCGGCCTTTCACGCCCAATATACAGAGAGCCAAAAAAATACGAACCAGCTGCGCGATATTTTTCCTCTCCGCGTCCACGGCACACTTGCCGTCTGCCGCTATCATAGAAAGGCGCGGATGAAAGCATACAACATTTTTAAAACTACTTTTAAAGGCTTTACTTACCAACTTTATGAAAGGAGATGCTGAAACTGGCCACCGTCGTTGTCCATACATTTTTGGCACCTCTTTAGGAAACTATCCATCACTCGCCGTAGTTCACGTTGAGAAATTTCCTGGCAGATATTTTGTTTTAATTCTCCCAGGGTGTGTGGGTTTGTCTGTACACTTTATGTTTTAAGTTACCCATGATGGGGTTAGATCGGAGGACCGAGGGGGCCACAGATCTGTACTAATAATTCTGTCCACAAACACAATTTCAATTGTTCTCATCGAAATATTGGTCATATGAGCTGTTGCAGAGTCTTGTTGAAAAAAGGCAAAATCACGCTCCCTGTCTGCTAATTCTCTAAAAACAGGGGAATATTGTATTCACGTATGCACGGGCTTCAGCTATTGACTCGAAAAAAAATAGTGCCAAAAATGTATGGACAACGACGGTGGCCAGTTTCAGCATCTCCTTTTATAGCGTTGGTATTTAAAGCCTTTAAAAGTAGTTTTAAAAACGTTGTATGGTTTCATCCGCGCCTTTCTATGATAGTGGCAGACGGCAACGAGCGCCGAGGACGCGGACAGGAAAAACACCGCGCAGCTGGTTCGTAGTTTTTTCGCTCTCTCCGTAGAATGGGACGCTAAGAACCATAGTGGTTATAGAGCGTCAGTAAATAAAACTTAATTTATTTTAGCCTACATCTCACTCTCCCCACAACTTACATGTCCGGCGTGTACTTGAAAACCGGCATTAAAACCATTTTTATTTTCTCTACCACATACGTAGTAAGTAGACCAGGTATTGCATTCCAAAAATGCGCTACCGAAATTTCAACGGAAATACCTGCTTTGAGACCCCTGAAAAATAAAAAAACAGATATTTTTAGAAAAAAACAAATTATCCTCTATATGGAACATTTCTCGAAATTTGTTATTTACTAAAAACTGGCTCTAACGATTTTGAATAAAATACCATAGGCACATTAAAATATTTACATGACAAATAAAATGTATATTTTGAATTTTCTGGGAATAGCCTGTGAAGCCCTCTTCATTCGCAAGGAATTTTGTGTAATCGTGTGTAACTGGTAAACGTTAAACGATAGACGAAAATATACTATACAAAAAAAATCTGATGTGTTACACTCACATGACTTTCTCTGCTCTTGTACAAACTATTTTTACAAACTCTTATTCTCCATCTATTTCATATTAATCGAGATAAACATTTGCAGAAACGATCTTTTGACATGCAAAGAGAATTACATTTTACACATAGCGACCAGTTCTAAAAATATTTGACTATCGCTTAAGGCGTACTATGATCCCCTTGTTTGCAAGGGCAATATAGAAATACAGTAGCTTTTAAGCACATACATATCTCTTAATACCTGGTTGCTAGGTGCAGCACCATTCCCTTTCCCACAGATTAATACTGTTTGCAAATCCAAGACAAAAAATGAATAACGAATTCCCATTTGAGAAAATAAGTATTGAAAAATTTAAGGGAATAACAAGCAATATCTCGAAAATGGTTCACCCAACAAAAAAAGTATATGACATAAATTGTGTATTTTAACGCGATCTACATTTTTATGTAGTAACATTTTGTCTATCTTTTATGGTTTACCAGTTATGCAAAAGTCGCTCCCAATGAAGAATACTTTTGAGACGTTTCCAGAAAATTCAAGATATACATTTTATTTGTCATAAAAATATCTTAAACATATGATATTTTAATCAAAATCGTTAGAGCCATTTTTGAGAAAATTAAAATTTTCGAAAAATGTTCCATGTAAAGTGTAACCTGGGGTGGGGGGATTTTCTTGAAAACCTTCGTGTCGCATCTCTGGAAGATACTGAACCTAAATACAAAGTTTGGTGTTTATCCGACTGTTCGTTTCTGAGTTATGCTGTTCACAGACAGACACACACACAGACACACACACAGACACACACACAGGCATGTTTCCAAAAATGCTTTTTTTGGATTCAGGGGGTCTCAAAACATGTATTTCCGGTGAAATCTCGGTATCGAATTTTTGGGTGGAATACAATATTTCCCCTACTTACTATTGGTAGTAGAGAAAGTAAAAGTAGATCTCTTTAAAACACACAATTTACTTCACATAACGTTTTTGTAGCATCAACCATTTTCAAAATATTGGTTATTAATGATTCAATTTGTTCAATTCTTTGTCGTTCTTCCAAAGTCCTGTAGATTTTCAGTTGTTTTTCGCGATGTCATGGAAACAGTACGGAATTTTAAGGTCAGCATATAGCGTCCAGTTAAACATTTGACTGTCGCTGTTCCCTTTGTATCCCAAACGTAATGTGTAATGTGGCTGTTTCTGAAAAGGTTTATTTGGATTAAAATGAAGTACATAGAAAAATAAACTTTCATAACAATAATTTGCTTACCCATTAATAAACGATAGAGGGTAGAGAAAGTCATATGAATGTAATACATCAGATTTTTCTGGAGTATTAACAGAAAATGAAACGCTAACATAAGCTTTAACAGTAAATAAACTGGTGTTTCTTCCTTAAAGTGTATTGGCTATACAACAGAGGGGAACACCTCGCTCACTGCGACCTCCCTCCAGGAGGAAGAGATGAAGTGAATGAACGACAGGAGGCTATAAACAGCAGGCCTCAGAGACGCAGGAAGTCCGTAGCATTCCTAAGCTCTATTCCATATCTCTTAACAGTCACGTGCACTAGTCACCTCGCATTGGCTGCTGTCGTAGGATAAGTTATACAAAATAGTTCTTTATTTAACATGATCATTTCCATTAAAATATTCAAAGATAATTGTGAAATCTCATTTAATAACCGTACGAATTAAATATATTACGTAATCTGGAATGCGTGTAAATTCTTATGAACAAAGATGGGAGGATCCTTCGGTTTAAACCTGCCTCTCAGAATGACGAAAGCACGTGCATCTATCATAACAATGGTAACTATCGCTTTTATCGCCTATATTTCATTGCATAGGACAATACATCGACATTCAAACCTGTAAATTAGCTAAACAGGGGAGAGAGGGAGGAAACGCAGCGCGGAAGAATACATGTCCGGCACCGACATACACCAGAAACCTAGAAGCACACCTGAAATATTAAAGGGAAATGGAATGAAAGGGAAAGGAGGGAAATGAAATCTTGGTAGATGCGAAACCACCCCAACAGTCGCCTACGGCCCAGGGAAAACCACGAAAAACCCTAAGTCATCGGATGTCACCGTGGAGCCAACTCGCTTGATGTCTCTTCCTTATCCTTGTTTTGTTGTAACTATACTACTTCTTCATTGTAACTACCTTACGTACACAAATAATAGTAACGAAAAATTGTTATAGCTATCTATACATTTTTTAATGTTCAACGTCGTTTTAACTTCGTCATATCGTAACGATTACGGTTATTGTTGGTTCATTTGAGTAAGTGCATACTTGCCAACTTCCTGACACGTTTCTTGTCCAGCAATGCGTAATAATTTTGCGATGAGATGAAATTTGGAATGTTTAAAATTTTCGGTGCAGTAAATGTACAAACATTACATGTGAAGTAAATGGGATTTTCTTTTATAAGAATCCCTGCAGATCTGGTAGTACTGCTTCTTTCTGTCACTCATGCTGCTTCTTTCTGTCCATTACTGAACGTTCGCACCCATTTACTTCTGGTTACTTAAGGTCACAGTGGTGCAATCAAATATTAAATCCGCACGCTGCGCAGCGTGTTGCAGCCCGGTGAAGGGGATCATGTTTGTGATGGAGGACAGACACACAGATAAGGTCTGGTCTATCATATTACTGTATACCATTCAGGCTGAAATCTTAAGTTACAAGTATTTAATATAATATTATAATAATAAATATAATATAAAGTTATTACAATTAACCGATTAGGTCATATTGGACAATGAATGAATTGGGCGAAATGATGTTCAAATGAACCCGGGGTCCACAGAGCTTAAACTTACACGACATTCGTGTTTTCAGGATAAGGAAACACCCCGAAAAAAAACTATTCGGGCAACTTACTCTGACAGAGATTCGAACTCGGGATCTCTTCAATTTAAGACAGACAGGCAACCCCCACACCAGACAAACTTTTATTATGCATAATAAAAATAGGGTTAATAAGCGAGATTATTATTTTGCGGCCCATTTGAGTCCCCTTTAAGCAAAGTACCATATAAGTGGAACCTCATAACAAACGGTCATATCCATAACAGTTAGTTAAAAGTTACTCCTCAAGCATTAGGGCTCTCTCTAAATACATTCGCCCATTTCCTTGGCACTTCCACGAGGTTATTGTCGCACCTTGCAGATTTGCAGTTTTAAGAGGCAAAGGGCCAGGACTCAACACACAAAGAATCTTCCAGAAACCTAAATCATCTGCAGAGACCGACACGAGTAGCCGAAGTCGTTAAGGTACGGACTTCTGAACGGGAGGCTTGAAGTTCAACTTCCGCTAGGAGCGTCCTCCTTGATGGGTTGTTTTCGGGATTTCCTCAGTCCTCCTGCTGAGGGGACACCCTAAACCTAGATCTGGAACGCTTCTTTCTCAAATTTTTCCGAATTGTCCTTTCATGTTAATCAGTGCCCACCGCCTGCGGTGCCGTGTGTAGTAAGAACGGACGTTAAACACAAGTAAAAGCAAAACACTGCATATATTCTAATTTCTAAAAAGTACTGTGTTTTAATTCAAACTAATAAGAATGTCATTTGAAATACAAATCTATGCAACATTAGATTAAAACAATAACTACACTATAGTTTTAACATCCTGCCTTAAAGCTTAGTTCAAATCAAAAGGAACTGCCATACACCAGGAATTTTGTATCCCCACCAGGTGGCTTAACTGACGTTGTACGTGTGGGTATTTAAATCCTGATAATTTTAAATAATTTAATTTACCTCTCTCGTATTCTTTATGGAACTATTGCACCATGATGTATAAGACGGCGAATCTTTCACTTTAGCGTTTCTGGTTCTAATTTCGTATCATGTAGAAATCCCTACCGAGCGAGACGGCTCACTCGGTAACGTCTGTGGTCCGCATTCGGGGAGTACGGGGTTCAAAACCCCGGGACCGACTAATCTGACCGAAGGCTATTTTTAGCGGTGTTCCTCGGTTGCTAAGCGAATGCTGGATTGGAAAATTTGATCCGCGAATCTGCTACTGACCCAAGACATTGGGCTGATCACTTATCCTGGATATGCTATGATCCAGAGTTTGTTTGCTCCTCGAGAGGCTACTGACCCAAGACATTAGACTGATCACTCATTCCGGATATGCTATGATCCAGAGCTTGCTTGGTCCTCGACAGACTACTGACCCAAGACATTAGACTGATCACTCATTCCGGATATGCTATGATCCAGAGCTTGCTTGGTCCTCGACAGACTACTGACCCAAGACATTAGACTAATCACTCATTCTGGATATGCTGTGATCCAGAGCTTGCTTCTCTCCTCGGCAGACTACTGACACAAGACATTAGGCTGATCACCCATCCTGGATATACTATGATCCAGAGTTTGCTTGCTCCTCGACAGACTACTGACACAAGACATTAGGCTGATCACCCATCCTGAATATACTATGATCCAGAGTTTGCTTGCTCCTTGACAGACTACTGACATAAGACATTAGACTGATCACCCATCCTGAATATACTATGATCCAGAGTTTGCTTGCTTCTCGACAGACTACTGACACAACACATTAAGCTGATCACTCATTCTGTATATGCTATGATCCAGAGCTTGCTTCTCTCCTCGACAGACTACTGACACAAGACATTAGGCTGATCACCTATCCTGGATATGCTATGATCCAGAGTTTGCTTGTCCTCGACAGGCTACTGACCTAGGCATTAGGCTGATCACCCATCACCCATGCACACACACACACACACACACACACACACGCCTATACCTAGGTAGAAAGAATTATCGAAATCGCGGAGTAATGTTTACATAATCACTGAAATTGAAAGTTTAAACTTTGTACCTATTCTTTGGTGCTGTAATTATTTTATAACAAAGGGGCTACACAGATTACACAGAAACCTCCAACATCAAAATATAACAAACAGATACAAAATTATTCCGAATGAACAGGACTTTACAGGCTACTCTCACAAAATTCAACAAACACATTTTTGAGAAAATCTAAAATAACGAAACCTTTTTCACATATTAGTTTATGTTGAGGGTTTTTCTTGAAAATTTGTGTCGCATCCTTAGAAGACACCGATCTTAAATATCAAGTTTGGTGTTTAACCAACGTTTCGTTTTTGGGTTATGCTGTTCACAGACACAAACGGACCTTTTTCATTTTTTTTTAATTCAGGGAGTCTGAAACGTGAAATCTCGGTATCGAATTTTTGGATGGAATGCAATACTTCCTCTACCTGCTATACTATCAATATTCAACCTTACAAAAAGAAAGACAAGGATGATTTCATTGTTTATATATTTTGTAGTGAACACTATAATCCTTTGCAACGGGTGTTATACAATATCTCCATAATAAAGCCTGAAGATTTTGCTTGGAAGGTTATCGGTTTTCAAATACCACTTAACGAGATTCTATTCCATGAATTGGCAACCCTTTTAAGGGAAGTATTTTCTCTAGAACAAATCCTTTATTCATGACGAAGATTGTACTATAGAAAGGATATTGTAACATGATAATGATATATATTTGTAATTCTTTTGCAGGAAGAGCCGAGGTATTCGCAGAGAGCAGTTTTTGTAATATATCGAGGAAGGACCGCTCACCTGTTCCACCCATCCCATCCACCATATAAATAACTCTTCGCAAACGGCGCTGCTGTAGCTGATGACGTCTCCAGGGGAATCCCTCTCTGGCTCTTTGCCAGGAGCTGGCAGTTTCACGTCTTTGTTCAGAACAAGCACTACCAATGATGTCCGAACACGAATTTAAATGAATAAACTTTAAGAGATGAGGGACACCCTGGGAACAATTTAAACTACTGGTAAACTCTGCAGTATAAACATTCAAACACTGTTTCTCATAGTTAACACAAGTCTTCACCTTTTTTTTTATACACAGTTGTTCGAAACGGCTCTAACTGGGCGCCCTACATTCTGACTTCGCACTACCAAAAATTCTGATGTGATACATTCGTATAGGTTTCTCTACCCTCCATTGTTTATTGCTGGGTACACTAACTGTTCTTACTAAAGCTTGTTACTTTTTATACCACGTAGTACATAGTAAGTAGAGAAGGTATTGCATTCCACACAAAAATTCGTTGTAGAGATTTCACGAAATAATGTTTTCACACATTTATCCAAAAATAAAGCATTTTTAAAAAATGTGTGTGTGAACAGCATAACTCAAAAACTGAATGTCGGATAAATATACAATTTCGTACTTAAGTTTAGTAACTTCGAAAGATGCGACACGAAGATTTTCAAAAACATCCCCCACCTCAAATCACCACTTACATGGAACGTTTTTTTAATTTGTTTATTTTCTCAAAAATGCTCTAACAATTTTTATTAAATTCGATATGTTTAAGATATTTTCATAGCAAATGAAATTATAACTTGAATTGACCTCTTCATTCTGAATTACTTTCGCATAACTGTAAACCGTAAGAGATAGACAAAATTTTACTGCACAAAAAATGTACATCTCGTTAAAACACACAAGTTAGGTCATACATTTCTTTTTTTTTTTTTTTTTGTCCAGTGAACCATTTTCGAGATATTCCTTGTTATTTGTTTGAATTTTCCAATACTTATACTTTTTCTCAAATGGGAATTCGTTATTGATTTTTTTTGTCCTGGTAATGCAAAGAGAATGGAATGCTCCACATAGCAACCAACTCTTAAAACATTTGACTATCGCTTAGAATCTGTCATATTCCCCTTGCACCTAAAGAAAATTTGCATTAAAATAGTTTCTGGAAATGTTTATATCGATTAACACGCAGTAGACAGAAAATAAGCGTTTGTAAAAATAGTTTGTACAAGAGAAGAGAAAGTCTTGTGGGTGCAACATATAAGATTTTTCTAGGAACTTCATTTTAACCCAAAATAAATGTTTGCAGAAATAGCTACACTATGCATTTTGTTATAAACACAAAGAGAACAGCAATAGTCAAATGTTTAAGAACTGGACTTTATATGCTGGTCTTAAAATTTAATATTATTTCCATGACATCGCTAAAACAACTGAAAATCGACAGGAGGGTTTTCTAAAAACTATTTTTGGATTCAGGGGCCTAAAACGTGTATTTCCGGTGAAAAATCGGTATCTAATTTTTAGGTGGAATGTAATATATTCTCTACCTACTACGTACGTGGTAGAGAAAGTAAAAACACATGCTTGGACAAGTTGAAGCTGCCATGTTTAAAAGTGGTGACAAATTATAGAGCAAAAATTGGCCTAAAAATGAGCTAAAGGCTCTACTCCAAACAGTACAGGAGTCATGATTTTTTGTAAAGTGTTGCAGAATTTATATTAGAAAAAGGCAGATGCAACACATTTTTTTAAAAATATACTTAAAAGAAAGCAGTGTACTTACAGTGATAAAATACATGTAAATTAACCAGGAAGTCTAATTAAGAAGAAAACAGTACACTAGCAGTGACATTTTTGGGTGATTTTTGCCATTTAGTCTCCGCTTAGATATTTCTGGACGACCACACTATAATACCCTGATTACATGTGACATAAGTGAACTATAATGACATCCATTATACTTCAGCGACTCATTATGATCTTACCCGGCGGCGCGCCCAATTTGCCCATACCTTTTAAGACCTTCAAAGCAACAGTCAATTGGGATCCATTCCCAGATAAACAATGAAATAGTGTATTTAAAATAAAACAAATTTTTGTTTGTAATTTTAATGCTGTAATAAATTCAGTTAATGTTCTTTGCTTCAATGTGTCTTGCTATCGCGTCATCTGCCAAAAAATCAATAAATACGGTGCGGACTTAATACTGCTGCCATCCGTTGCACTACTCGCAAACACGCACAAGCACACAATTGACAAGGTAAAATCATGTGTAAAAACTCAATATTTTGAAATTATAGTGATATCGACCAAAACAGTCGTATGGAACTTGATTGTAATGGTAATTAAGACGCTCGTAAGAAAATTATCAAACTCGCTAGCGTCTTAATTAGTCATGATAGTATTATTGCATAATATACTATTATGTAACAATGTAGCAATTTTATAGTATCACTCATTGTGCTGCTGGCTGCCGGAGAGGCCTGGCAAGCAAACGAGCCTAAGGATCGTTACCAGATTCCTGACCAAGAGAAAGAAGCTTGGATCTGATCCGCTCTCGGGTTTTCTTCCTCCTTATCATCGGCGGGGACTAGGTCTTGCTCCAGTGAGGGTATTTATCTATGCTCCACGACCAAAGGGGTCGCCCCCGGGAGGAAGAAGGTGAGAGGAGACACCTATGGGACGGAACCAGGAGGGAGACATGTAATACAGTTTCCAGATTGAGACACCCCGACAATCTGACAGGCAGACCGGAGAACCCCGTCCCACACAGAGGGTCCAACACCCCGCTCCGAAGGGCGGTCCGTATACCCCGGCAACCAGCCGAAAGCCGAGGGACGGAAGAAGTTCCACAGAGCATCCTTTTCCCCTGCCACGCTGCACCATCACCGAAACTTCCAACCCTAAAACGGACCTAACGGGGTGAATGGTTGAAATGAACGAAATGTAGACACAGAAAATTCGGGGCTGAAAGAAAACACTACAGCATTCGCCTAACAACCCAGGAAAACCCAGAAAAATCCATGGATCAGAGTGGGCGGTCACCGGGAATCGAACCAGGGACCTCCCGAACGCGAGTAGCACGCGTTACCACGGCGCCACCTCGCTCGGTATTCGCTCTCAATTACTATTTCGTTTCCCTCAGTTTACTTCCGATATCAAATTTCTACCTCCATATATTTGCTTATTTTATAAACAGAGGCCCAGATTCTCCCCCTGACTTCATATAGCTTGTTTAGTGTCTAGGAAGTTCAGCGCCTGGCATAGAGAACTTGACTCAACAAGTAATGAAGGGTGCGATATCATGCTTTACGTCAAAACTTTGTCTTCAGCAAGTGGAGGGAACCCTCACAGTTGCCAACATCACGGCTTCTAACCTCGTTTCGTTTTTAGGCACCATAATAACTGAGGGGTGTCAACAGCTTTCAACCTTCCCTTGCTTTTCATAACAATTTCATGAGCGCATTTACCTACTACCCTCTTTACACGTGCCTAGTTGGTAGAGAAGGTATTCTACTCAACCCTAAAATTCGAAATCGAGATTTCACCAAAAATTCCTGAATTAACAAAGAAACACTTTTAGGAAATGTTTTGTGTGTGGTTAATGTCTGTGAACAGCATAACCCAAAAACGAAAGTTGCCATAAACACCAAATACCCCACCCCATCTACACTTTATTTTGAGGCAGTATTTTGAACACTTAAATAATGTCAGTCTAATTATATAATATAAAATATAACAACCCGCCTTGCAATATGTGTATAATATGATATGTAAAATGTATGTAACACTTATTGTATTATGTTTCGTACATGTATAATAATGTTATGTGAATGTATTACGTAATTTAACAATGTAGGAGCTGTGAGAATAGAAGCAAGCTGCCTTCCGTAGCAAACAGAATTATAAAGTAAAAGCCGAAAGTTGCTAACAACTTGAGGCAACAATAAATTAGAAAGTTTAATAATGCTACTAGTAATTTTTGGAACAATAATAATATACTATTTAAAACAGTTTATAAATAGCCAATCAAAAACTAGAAAAAGCTTAAGCTAAATAAAAGTATTCTATTGGAGTAGGCTTAACCAATCAGAGACTTGAAATAGAGGAAATGTACAAATTCAAGCGGAAGACGCTATTAGATTGCGTATCCTATCGGTACGGTAGGTGTTCAATGTGAGACAATAAAACTTCATTGTGGTGAGATGAGGAAATTGTTTATATTATTATTAATCCCACGCTTTGGGAGCCAATTTGAAGAAGTTGTTGTATTGTAGGAGTTGTATTTTATTTCGACTGTTGGGGAGCCGAGCTTGAAGTACTTGCAACCGCACGTATGGTAAAAGGTTTCCGGTATTCTTCGCCCCAAATGTACTTTCCGTGGCCTTTGCCATAAAATGTTTAAAAAATATTAACTTTGTAATTTTGACTGTTTCTTTAAATATTATATATTTATGTTTGCCTCGGCTGCGTCAATATTTATATTTTTTTTAGAGACATGGATTTCTTTGCAAGGCGTGGTGCGACTGAAGAATGTAGGCTTACACAGATTATAATTTTATTTCACTCCTTTTATTAATGCTTGACACGATTTAAACAACACTTCACTGATATAGAGATAGAGCTGTGAGAGTTGTTTTTTTTATTAAATACTTGCACTTTTTAACACGTAAACTATTTTTGTCTCACACTGAATACGTATTAAATTTCTCGAGGACGCATCTAGCGTCCGGTTAGGAACACTGTCTACAAGCAGCTGACTTCTGAATTTGTACAATTTGCCCTATTTCAGTTTCTGATTGGCTAATCCTAGTCCAATAGAATACCTTCATTTAACTAAAGCTATTTTATAAACTATCACAGAAAATTACATTATTGTTGCTCCAAGAATTACCAGTAGCATTTAAACTTTCTAATTTATTATTGCCTCAAGGTTACCTCATTGTTAGCAACTTTTAACCTATTATTCTCACAGCTCCTACATTATTGAATTACGTAATACATTCACATAACATTATTGAACATGTACATAATAATATAAACATTAATACAATGACTGTTACATTCATTTTATATATTATATTATACATATATTGCTTTAAGGCGGGCTGTTATTATGTTTTATATATTATATAATTAGACTGAAATCATTTAAGTGTAAAAAATACTGCCTCAGAAAACAATATAAAGTTTACTGTTTAAAAAGTGCAAATAACAATAATCTCGCAGCTCTATAGTAGGATATATCAGTGAAGTGTTATTTAATCGTGTAAAGAATTCGTAAACAAAGTACAATACAATTATAATTTGTGTAAGCCTTGTTCTTTAGCCACACCAGCCCTGCTAAGAGATACGTGTTTGAAAATTACTGCTGACGCAGCCGAGGTATATATACATATATAATATTTAAATAAACATTAAAATTACAAGGTTCATTTTTAAACGTGGGGCGAAGGCCACCGGAAACTTTGAACCGTACGTGGGGCGAACACTCCTAGAAACATATCCCCCGCAATACGTGTGTGGTGCAACAACAATTAAACCCCTTCAAGTTTGGTTCTCTACAAGTGGGGATACAACGATTTCAAATTGGCTCCCATACGTGGGGCAAATAAACACCCTCAATTTCAAATAACATTTTCTTGTGGGAATCAGGCATTTTCGAGATATGCGTTTTATTGGTTTGAATTTTTCAATGCTTCTGTCATTTTTTCCATCCAGTAGTCTCTCGGGATATCGTGGAGAGAGTATGAAGTTTCCAAGTGGCAGCGTTTAAAAAAAAATATATTATCGCTGTTCTCTTTGTACCCACAACAAAATGTTTAATGCAACTGTTTAGCAGACGTTTATATACCTGAAATAAGTAGTAGCATAAGCTCCTGGAAGAACAGTTTCTAAGTGCTATATGAAATGAACGATAGTGGGTGGAGAAAGGCATGTGAATGGAGTATATTATATTTTTTTTACTTTATATACCACGTATCTAGTAGATACAGACGGTATTGCATTCCAACCAAATTTCGATACCGAGATTTCACGTTTTGAATATTCCCGAATCCGAAAAAAGCATTTTTAGGTAAATGCCCCCGCATATTTGTTTGCGTGAACAGCACAACTCGATAACGAAAATTCGGTTAAATACCTTGGTATAAGTTTAGTAAATTTAAAATATAATCAATATAGAGAACACCCCCACCCTAAGCTACCCTTTACACAGAAAACTTTTCCAAAATTTCGATTTTCGCAAAAATGGTTGTAATGATTTCTATTATAATACCATATGTTTATGTGATGGAAACAGTATGGAATTTTCAGGACATTTGACTGTCGCTATTCCCTTTATATTCTATAGGTAATATGTATTGAATCTATTTCCGGAAAGGTTCACCTGGATTAAAATGATGTAGACAGGAAAATAAACTTTCGTAAGAATAATTCACTAATAAACGATAAAGGGTAGAGACAGCTATGTGAATGTATAACATAAGATTTTTTTAATTTCTCTACCACGTACATAGTAGCTAGAGAAGGTATTGCATTCCTCCATAAAAATTCGATATCAAGAATTCACCAGAAATACATGTTTTGAGTTCCCCTGAATCCAAATAAAGCATTTTTAGAAAAATGTGTATGTGTGTGAACAATATAACACAAATACGAAAAATCCCGTAAATAACAAATTTGGTATTTAGATTCAATACCTTAAAAAAAGATGTGACACGAAGATTTTCAAGAAAATCCCCCACCCTAAACTACCCTTTACATGGAACATTTTTGGAAATTTTTATTTTCTAAAAAGTGGCTAACAATTTTGATTAAAATGCCACATATGAAATATATTTACTTGCCAAATAAAATGTATATTATTAATTTTCTGGGAATAGCAAATGAAGTCCTCTTCATTCGGAAGGAATTTTGTAAAACCTTGTATAACTGAAAAAGTTAAGCGATAGAGAAAACGTACTGTACAAAAATTGTAGATCTCTTTAAAACTCACAATTTATTTAAAATATGATTTTTTGTGGCATAAGTCATTTTTGAGGTATCCGTTATTAAAGGTTAGAATTATTCATCTCTTGGTCATACTTTTAAAGTCATGTCAAAATTCCGTTGTTTCTCGCGAATGCCTGGTTCAGTATCTTCTAGAGATGCGACACGAAGGTTTTTAAGAAACTCCCTCACCCCAAATTACGCTTTACATGGAACATTATTCGAAATTTTAATTTTTTCAAAAATGGCACTAACGATTTTGATTAAAATATCATACGTTTAAGATATTTTCATAACAAATGAAATGTATATCTCGAATTTTCTGGGAATGTCTCCAAAAGTATTCTTCATTGTGAACGACTTTTGCATAACTGGTAAACCATAAGAGATAGACAACATTTTACTACACAAAAAATGTAGATCGCGTTAAAACACTTAATTTATGTCATATACATTTTTTTTTTTTGGTTGAGTGAACCATTTTCGAGATATTGCTTGTTATTCCCTTAAATTTTCCAATACTTTTTCTCAAATGGGAATTCGTTATTCATTTTTTTCATGTCCTGGACATACAAAGAGAATGGAGTACTCGACATAGCAACCAGCTCTTAAAACATTTGACTATCGCTTTAAGCCTACCAATTCCCCTTGCATCTACAAGAAAATGAGCAATAAGATTAACGTCTCGATTAACATGAAGCATATGGAGAATAAGCGTTTGTAAAAATATTTTGTACAAGAGTAGAGAAAGTCATGTGAGTGTAACACATCGATTTTTTCCCTAGTGTTGACATTTTGCTATATCACAGACGCCTGTGAATTTGGGTAGAGAAACGTATGTGACTATACTTTATGTATGAACGTATTTTATGCAAATAAAGAACACAAAGAGGTGTGATGTAATCTCTTTCCACTGCTGGACCGGAAATGAAACGAACATGCATTGTCATTAAATTTCTGGAGCGTTGAATATGTGTGCATTGACTGTGCATGGATAAGAAATCAGGTTACAGAAGTTCTCGCGGTTTGTTCAGTTGGGTTTGCATGGTTTTCAAGATTTTGTTGTCGGAATGGCATTTAGAGGTGTATACCCAGTCCGATCAAATATTCCCTTAAATTTTCCAATACTTCATACTTTTTCTCAAATTCGTTATTCAATTTTTTTTGTCCTGGTAATGTAAAGAGAATGGAATAGTCCACATAGCAACCAGCTCTTAAAATATTTGACTATCGCTTAAAGCCTAGCAATTCCCCTTGCATCTACAAGAAAATTAGCAATGAGAGTAACATCTCGATTAACATGAAGCATATGCAGAATAAGCGTTTGTAAAAATAGTTGGTACAAAAGTCATATGAGTGTAACACATCAGTTTTTTATTTTGTGTTCCTCGGTAAGCAGCCTGGGAACCCAACTTGACCACAATTTGCGATATTGCCAAATTTCAGAGACAATTTAGTGCAAAGTTGTTCTACCCATATCCAAAATTTCAATGCTAAACTGGAAATTGTGAATGACCAGTCTTCTCGGATCTTTCCATCCACGGTATTGACCAAATCTTCTGTGATCACTGATGGCCGGCCTGATAGCTGTCACTCATCTTTCTCTGTTCTGTCGATGAATGTCCGCTGCTGAAACGTTCCTTGCTGTCAAAAACCGAATCACAGACCGTATTTCACAGTCGCCAGGCCAATCGATTGCTTTAAACATTTTGAACCGACACTGCCAACAGCATACTGCAACATTATCAATGTAAATGGCATCGTTTTAGCGCCAGGCATGCTGGGAGTCGGTGCGCATGCGCGTTTCATTGTTAGCGCGAAATTCGGTGAGCTACGGCGATTCCGACCTTACTTTACGAATTACCTTGGTATTTGGAGCGGTACGGGTCGCCATGGCTTAGCAGTTCCGAATACTTACACTTCCGATGAAATTATGCATCAACTCCAGTATCCCTAGAAATGTTTAACAGCGTCATCATGAAAAATCTGATGTGTTACATTTATACGATTTTCTCCACCCACTATCGTTCATTTTTAAGCTTGGATGCATTATTCTTATGAAAAATTATTTCTCTATCTATTTCATGTTAATCGAGATAAAAAGTTGAAGAAATGCTTTCTTATACATTTCGTTGTAGATACAAGAGGGATAGAGGAACTGAATCTATAGTCAGGTGTTTAAAAGAGGTCGCTATATACTGGTCTTGGAAATCCATACGTTTCCATGACAACGCGAGAAATAACTGAACAGCGAGAAAAGTTTAAACCAGTAATAATGGATATTTCGGAAATAGGTGATGCCATAAACCAGTTATTTGAAATAAATTCTGTGTTTTAAAGAATTCTATTTGTTTGTTTGTGTTTTGGCCTGTCTCAAATGCTTACCAGCTATACAAATTTCCTTCAGAACGAAGGGAGACTTCACGGGCTATAATTCCAGATATGCAAGGGGTACTTTAAAAGTAAGGTCCGTTTTGGAATAAAGTACCAAATACCAAGGTTTGTTCTATTTAACTTTCCCCGTATCACTTAACGGTCACGTGCACTACCCCTCATTGGCTACTGTCGTGGAATATATCGTTATGGTATACAAAATAGTACCTTATTTAACATGATAATTTACCTAAATATATTCGAAGACAATTGTCAAAGTTACATTTTCGTAAGTTGAGTTAAATATATTATGTCAGTAGCCAATCGGAATTAAGAAAAGCAAATGTTCGTACGAAGTTCATAATGTATATAAAGTTAGAAAATACAGTTGGTGGGCCCAGTTTGTTAAAATTATCAGCTTCTCCTCACGTATCTCGGGGAGGCGGATTCGCGCCAAGAAACAAAGGACACAATGTCGCGCTACAAATTTGATAAATAAACTCGTGATCATGTAACGAGTGTTTCAGAAAAACTTTTACAAACTTCGGGTATGGGTTCCTCACACCAAAATATGGAAAAAAGTTCATATGAACATATGTCCCATAATCCTTGGTTTTCGCGTTATTCCTGTCACAACGAAAGTGTGAGTTCAACGGCCTTCGGGGCCCAACCTCAAAACTTCATTTCCCTATGCATTCATAGAAGGCGTTGACCCATTGTACTACATACAGTAGATGGCGAAGTGTTGCCATGGAGACTTGTTTACGTTTGTCATTTGTCATTAGTCTGTCTTCAACATTTCAATTGTGTACATGTAGTGAGTTAACTGCACGTGTTTCGTTCCACCATGGCTGGATATTCATTTCGTGAACAGGCAGACATGATTTTTATGTATGGTCGCGCAGTGGTAATGGACGCGAGGCTGCACGGCTCTATCAGATGGAGTTTCCAGACCGAAGACAACCGAGTCATCCCACCTTTGTCGCTGTTTATCGTCGTCTTGCTGATAAATGTGATAAATGCCTGGCTCCGGCACATTTTGGTCGCATTGTTCGAGATGCACTGACTGGTATCTACCATGACCAATGGATAGGCAGAGGAGGACCAGTTCCATGGCCTGCACGTTCTCCCGACCTCAATCCTGTGGAGTTTTACCTCTGGGGGCATCTTAAATCATTGGTTTATGGAGCAGCCATCCCGGATGCAGAAACGCCTCATCGACGTGTCATGGAAGCCTGCGAAACCATTCGACACCATCCCGAAGGTTTTTGACAGGGTGCGACATTCCATGATTTGTCGAGTACAGGCATGCATAGAAACAAGAGGAGGACATTTCGAACATTAATTATGAGTTATAAGTGTACCACTGTGTTGAACACCTCCTAACGAGAAAACAAAGGATTATGGGACATATGTTCATATGAACTTTTTCCCTTCTTGTGATGTAAGGAACCCATACCCGAAGTTTGTAAAAGTATTTCCGAAACATGTATAATATATATGAAGTATTCAGCGTGTATGTTCGCGTGTTATACTTCAATGGAACAGTGGAAGGTCGTCCTCATAAACAAGAGAAGCGCAATGTGACCAGTGTGTCTAAATTCAGCTGCGGAAATGTTATATTAACCAATATATGACTATGTTATGTTGTCTCTCGTCTCATTGCTCTGATATCTCCAATACTTTCTCACGCTCTGCCGCAAGTACAACAGCTGGCTAGCCGAGGAAGAAGAGCATTAGTCGACACCGAACGACACTTTACCTACTTCTTAAATAACACCAAACACCTATAAAACACAATTTATTCAACAACAGGGGAACGCCGCACCTTTTAGCCAAAGTCATACTGCCGTTTTTGAGAAAATACAACATTTCTAAAAATGTTCCATGTATAGGTTAATTTGGTGTGCGGATGTTCTTGAAAATCTTTGTGTCGTATCTTTGGAAGATAATGAACTTAAATACCAGGTTATCCGACATTTCGTTTTTGAGTTCCGTTGTTCACAGACACATGTGGACCTTTTCGTAAAATGATTTTGATCTAGGGGCCATCAAAACATGTATTTGCGGTGAAATCTCGATCTACCTACTAGGTACGTGGTAGGGAAAGTAGAATATTCAAAGGAAATAATACTCCGCAATTAAAATGTAAGACAAATAAAACTTCCATGAGAGTTAACTTTTATACCTTTTCCTTTGTCCAACATAGGCATTTTTATCCCCCTAATTATCGGAAGGAACTCCCAATGCTCCAGTGAGAATATTATACCTATGCCCCACAAGGGGGCGCCCCCGGGAGGAGGTGAGGGGAGACACCTGGCGGCCAGAACCAAGAGTGACGGCGCAGCAATGACAGGGTCCAGATTGAGAGGCCTCAACAATTGGACAGGACGCCCGCTCCGAAGGGGCGGTCCCTTTAACCCGGCAATCAACCGAAGGACGAGAGACTGGAGAGAATCCCACAGAGAGCATCTTTTCATCCCTGCCACGCCGCACCGAAACACCATCGCCGACATTTTCAACACTGAAACAGAGCTAACAGGGTGAAGGATGAATGAAATGGTGAATGGAACGAGATGGAGGGACAGGAAATTCGGGGGCTGAAAGAAACCGTTCCAGCATTCGACTGACGACCCGGGAAAACATCCGAAAAATCCATGGGTCAGTGAGCGGTCGCTGGGAATCGGTCCCGAGAGCTCCCGAATGCGAGTAGGACGCGTAACCACAGCGGTAACGTTCGGTAACACATGTCTATACTGAATTCCGAAAAAACAAATTCTATTATTCAATTCTGAACCTCTCCAAAAGGATTTTGTTTGGCAGCTTCGTTTAAAGACCATAATCAAAATTTCTCCCAGCACAAACTGCCTACACAGTGAAAAAGTCTCTTATTATTTACTTTCTCAAACATGGTTGTAATCATTTTGAGGAAATCGGCGTACTTTTGAGATACTGTCATAAAGTATATATTTTGAATTTTCTGCGAAGAGCCCGTGTGAACTAAGTGGAGGTCCCAGTGAAAAGTTGAACCAGATCAAAACAGTGACAGTTGAAAAACTGGATAAAGTCACAATATCCTCTGCTATTCATATTCAAAGAAATGGGATTGAATCTGGTTGAAATGTAAACATTTTTAGAAATATACAATCTATGTCGTCTGGAACAGTAAGCCTTTACAATGTGTAAAGAACTAGCAAAATCGGTTAAGTAGTTTTACTTTCTCAATTACGTATAGTAAGTAGGGGAAGTATTGTATTCCACCCAAAAATTCGATACCGAGATTTCACCAGAAATATATGTTTTGAGACCCCCTGAATCCCAAAAAAGCATTTTTGGAAACATGTCCGTGTGTGTCTGTGTGTCTGTCTGTGAACAGCATAACTCAGAAACGTACAGTCGGATAAACACCAAAGTTGGTATTTAGGTTCAGTATCTTCCAGAGATGCGACACGAAGGTTTTCAAGAAAATCCCCCCACCCCAGATTACCCTTTACATGCAACATTTTTCGAAAATTTTAATTTTCTCAAAAATGACTAATGATTTTGATTAAAAGATCATAGGCTTAAGATATTTTCATGACAAATAAAATGTATATCTCGAATTTTCTGGGAATGTCTCCAAAAGTATTTTTCATTGTGAACGACTTTTGCATAACTGGTAATCCATAAGAGATAGACAAAATGTTACTACACAAAAAATGTAGATCGCGTTAAAATACACAATTTATGTCCTATACATTTGTTTTGTTGGGTGAACCATTTTCGAGATATTGCTGGTTATTCCCTTAAATTTTCTAGCTCTTAATGTATTTGACTATCGCTTAAAGCCTATCAATTCCCCTTCCATCTACAAGAAAACTAGCAATAAGATTAACATCTCGATTAACATGAAGCATATGGAGAATAAGCGTTTGTAAAAATAGTTTGTACAAGAGTAGAGAAAGTCATGTGAGTGTAACACATCCGATTTTTTCAAATTACTCTGCACACAACATACACAGTTTCCATATTAAACTTAACCCCACGTTTAAACCTCGTTTATAACAGCGACCCTACTCTGTATTCACTCTTAGGTTGATCCGCGTCAAAACAAACCCCAGGTGACCAGTGCACCGCTATAATGTATCCATGCGCCATTCGCACTAGAAATACTGTCACATTTTCAGACCATGTGGCGAGTACAAGCGGCACGTAGTGCAAAAAAGAACAGAGTCTTATTTCGACAACTGAAACGCTGACTAGCATATTCTGTTAAGGGCTAAAGGTGATAAGATTGATAGTTGTAACAAAATAAACGTTTGCACATATAACAATAGTTAATTCTAAAATAAATGAGCGAAAAATAAAGTAACAGGTATGCGATAACCTATTTCATTCCTCTCTGGAAGCGCCACTTTATTAACTGTGGCGGCTCATTTTAAAAAAGACACTGTGCATGTTACGCGAATTGCATTCTTCTTAAAATCACTACATTCTTGCATTGCGTATTTCATATGCTTTCTTTTTTATTCCGGGTGTAACCACTTTTCTCGTTTCAGATTTTTCTGCACAAGTAGGTACTGTTTATACTTGTACTCGAAAAATCGGTGAACTCAGAAGATAATTTCACCATTTCTTTCGCGGAAAGTGTTGGATATTTCTCACATAACTTATAATAAAAATTCAACACTGTTGTTTTTTTCACCACTAGTCAATGGTTTGCGCGGCTAATACTTTACGTAATTCGAGGAAAACACAAGAGCAAATTCACCGTCCGCCATGATACTAAACACAACTGCTGGTTTCTGGGTGTAAACAATATTCTGCGCCTATCCGGATGTCAGGTGACTCATACGAATTGTGTGATGGGACTTGTAGCTCTGTTTTACGGTATAAATCAGCGTTAAATAAAACCTTAGGTATTTGTGTAGAATATTATACTATTTAAGGATAAATTCATTCTAAAATTCAGAGATTAGCATGGGACTACTTTCCTGGGCGCATACCACGGTGCACTGACCACGTGGGTTTGTTTTGCCGCGGATCAACCTAAGAGTGAATATGGTGTAAATGTTATATTACATCTTCGGCTACATGTATAAGTAAGTTTCTGCCAGTACGTGCAAGCTTTAAAACGTGTGTATATTTTAATATCTGGGTTTATCCTGCTTGAAGCAGATTCTAATGAAAGAGATAGGAACACAAAGGGCGGCGAAGAGAAGAAAGCCGAACGACACAATTCCCTTCCGCATATTGGACGCCTTTGTCAGAGGAGTTCTCGATACAATCTTTTGTCGCCGAGGGATTCAGCTGTCCTCTTGCTCACTTCACGGCTACCGTCTCTTTCTAAACTGTCAGGATCCAACCGTTGAATAAAACCTTGTTTTCACCAGCCTCTCACCAAAAGGTAGCCTTATAACCCCAATGGAGTAGAATCTAATATCTCCGTTGGTTCGTATAAAAACAGTCGTGAACAGAGCAAACGTCTACCTCAATCGTTTTACACTTGAATTTGATGTATAACAGTCAAATAACATTATAGGATTCAATGTATTCTCTATTCTACACCGATTGAACGACGTGGTCATATAGCGACGGATCTGTTAGGAGATACCTCGTGAATCGGTGTGTGGCGAACAATTTGCCTTCTACAGTACGTTTAAGCTGAAACATGACCATTTTGAAGCTACCTGGCCGGTCTAGGACGAGGATGAGTGCGCTAATGACGGCGTGAGTGCTGCGAAACCCAGCCAGTCAACCTTTTCTGCCTAGTCTCTCAGTATCAGTTGTAGAATTTTTGGCAGTGAAATATGGAAAATATTCTATCTTCGGCAGTCCTTGCTTCACTGACTTGTTAGAAAAAGTGTTAGTTGTTCTCTTCTAAATTTCATGTTTCAATCTAATCCAGATGTTAAATAGTAAGTTTCAATTGTAAAGCTTTTGGGATTAGGCACTTAAGGATTATCCACTGCATAATAGGTCTCATCCATGTACCATACCATCTTGCTTCGTCACGTGTCCACAAGATCTTAGAGCATAGCAACTGTATCTCTGTTTCTGTAACGGACAGATGGCAGCTTCGACACGTGTCCACAGACATCTTAATGCTTAGCAACTGTATCTCTGCTTCTGTGACGGGCAAATCGCAGCTTCGACAAGCGTCCACAGAGATCTGAGTGCATAGCAACTGTATCTCTGTTTCTATGACAGGCAGATGGCAGCTTCCACACGTGTCCACAGAGATCTTGGTGCATAGCAACTGTACCTCTTTTTTATGAAAGGCAGATGGCAGGTTCCACACGTGTCCACAGAGATCTTGGTGCATAGCAACTGAACCTCTACTTCTGTGACAAGTCAAGGCAGCTTCCACACGTGTCCACGGAGATCTTGGTGCATAGCAACTGTACCTCTTTTTTATGACAGGCAGATGGCAGGTTCCACACGTGTCCATAGAGATCTTGGTGCATAGCAACCGTACCTCTACTTCTGTGACAGGCAGATGGCAGGTTCCACACGTGTCCACAGAGATCTTGGTGCATAGCAACCGTACCTCTACTTCTGTGACAGGCAAATGGCAGGTTCCACACGTGTCCACAGAGATCTTGGTGCATAGCAACTGAACCTCTACTTCTGTGACAGGCCAAGGCAGCTTCCACACGTGTCCACGGAGATCTTGGTGCATAGCAACTGTACCTCTTTTTTATGACAGGCAGATGGCAGGTTTCACACGTGTCCACAGAGATCTTGGTGCATAGCAACTGAACCTCTACTTCTGTGACAGGCCAAGGCAGCTTCCACACGTGTCCACGGAGATCTTGGTGCATAGCAACTGTACCTCTTTTTATGACAGGCAGATGGCAGGTTCCACACGTGTCCACAGAGATCTTGGTGCATAGCAACTGAACCTCTACTTCTGTGACAGGCCAAGGCAGCTTCCACACGTGTCCACGGAGATCTTGGTGCATAGCAACTGTACCTCTTTTTTATGACAGGCAGATGGCAGGTTCCACACGTGCCCACAGAGATCTTGGTGCATAGCAACTGTACCTCTACTTCTGTGACAGGCAAATGGCAGGTTCCACACGTGTCCACGGAGATCTTGGTGCATAGCAACCGTACCTCTACTTCTGTGACAGGCAAATGGCAGCTTCCACACGTGTCCACGGAGATCTTAGTGGCGGGCAGATGGCATTAGGGACCCGCCCAATCTAACTGATTTCATTATCAGTGGATAGATGACAGAGTATCAGCTATTACCATATATTTTTTATTTTCACTATTGATTTAGACTAAGATGAAACTTTGGGTCGTGGTATCAAATCCCACGGGATTTAAACCCGGTAAATTCCGAATGCGGGACATGGACATTACTACCTGAGCTATCCCACTCGGTAATAGTAAATTGTTGAGACAATGTTGGAAATATTTGCCCCGGTACTATGTTTGGTATCAATCAACCTTTTTTTCTTCTGCTTTCTCTACGACGTATAGTAATTAGGGGAAGCATTTATTCCACCCAAAAATTCGATATGCAGATTTCATCGGAAATACATGTTTTGAGGCCCCCTGGATAAAAAAGGCCTTTTAGTAAAAGGTCCGCGCGCGCGTCTCTATGAACAGCATAACTCAAAAACGAAAACTCGGATCAATATCAAACTTGATATTTAAGTTCAGTACCTTCCAGAGATGCGTCACCAAGATTTTCAACAAAATGTCCCACCCCAAACTACCCTTTACATTCTTCCAATATTTTTTATTTTCTCAAAAATGGCTCTAACGATTTTGATTAAAATAACCCATATGCAAGATATTTACGTGGTAAATAAAATGTACATCTTTAATTTTCTGGGAAAGTGCCTATCAATATTCAGTTGTTTCTCAGGATGTCATGGATAGAGTATGGAATTTAAGGCCAGCATATGCCGTATGACCAGAAGCGGAGGGGTAGTTAGCAGCTTGGCCTGAGTTCTTTTATGCCTAGGCCTCTAACGGGGCGTCCCCGGGAGGAAGGGATGAGATGAGAGGTGACAGAAGAGGGCAGGGTCTCTGCATTTTTCAGCTGAAACTCCTCGGTGGCAGCTGGTAAAACCGGCTCCCCTTTCCCATACAGGTTTAAACATCCCACTGGGGGGCCCGGGACACTCAGAACCGCCCCAATTCTGGAGGATGAAGTGTTACAGAGAGCATCCTTTTCCCTTGCCATGCAACGCGGAGCCTGCTGCTGACACTCGCAACCCTGAAACAACTAAGCAGATGTAAGGTGAAGTGAAATGAGAAAGGAGGTGAAATGGACGGATAGGAAATTCGGGGGATGTAATTAATCTTCCCAGCATTCGCCTAGCAACCCGGTGAAACCCACGAAAGAAACCTATGAGTCAATAGAGTCGGCCACGGGAACTGAACCCAAGACCTTTCGAATGCAAGTCACACGCGCTGCCACCTGCTCGGCAAGACCAGCATATAGCGCCCAGCTCTTAAACATTTGACTATCACTGTCCCCTTTGTATCTATAGCGAAATGTTTAATGTAGCTATTTCTGTAAAGGTTTATCTCGGTTAAATGAAGCAGCTTTGTATACCCACCAATAAGCAGTAGAGGGTAGAGAAAATCATGTGAATGTATCAAATCAGATGTTTGGGCTTGTAGCGATTTAGGAATTAGGTGTATTATAGCATAGTTTCGTCGGCTTTTGAGTTGTGCAAGAATTGTCTAAATTGATTGAGTGCTTTCCCTCATTACCCCCCCCACCACACACACACACACACACACACACACACACACACACACATTTTCTCTCTTCATACTATATAGGTTATGTTCCTCAAATACAGCACACTGGTGCATTAGGAAGGATAGAAATCTTGGAGCTGCTTGAACATTTTATATTAGTTTTGCAGACGATAGAGACGATATTTAAAGTCTATCGAGTTATTAAATGTAGCTAACTGGTCCATTAGCCTTCACAGGAAACTGGAATGTGAATGATGTTTTCATTAAGGCATCTATTGGTTATCATTATCATGCTAACAAGATATCCCCTCCCGTTTGTCAGGTAAATTACCCCCCATCTTTCATTAAGCACTTACTGCAGAATTAATTGGCCTTTCAGCTTCAACGGCTCCAGTGATCAATGAAGCACATAAAACGCTACTTCTAATAAAGTCATGTCACATATCATTAAGTTTAAGAGCCTTACAATTAAAATAATTTGTTTTATAAATTGTTTTTTTTATGAAACTTACATCCTGGATCCAACAATTAGACTTAAAAATAATGATTGTGACCAAGCTAAAAATACATGAGATGTGTTACCCTCACATTACTTTCTCTACTCTTGTACAAACTATTTTTACAAACGCTTATTCTCCATATGCTTCATGTTAATCGAGATGTTAATCTTATTGCTAATTTTCTTGTAGATGCAAGGGGAATATGGTAGGCTTTAAGCAATAGTCAAATGTTTTAAGAGCTGGTTTATGTCCATTTGAGAAAAAGTATAAGTATTGGGAAAATTAAGGGAATAACAAGCAATATCTCGAAAATGGTTCACTCCACAAAAAGACAATATATGACATAAATTGTGTATTTTAACGCGATCTACAGTTTTGTGAAGTAAACATTTTGTCTATCTCTTATGGTTTACCAGTTATGCAAAAGTCGTTCACAATGAAGAATACTTTTGGAGACATTACCAGAAAATTCGAGATATACATTTCATTTGTCATGAAAATATCTTAAACCTATGATATTTTAATCACAATCGTTAGAGCCATTTTTGAGAAAATTAAATTTTTCGAAAAATGTTCCATGTAAAGGGTAGTCTGGGGTAGGGGGATTTTCTTGAAAACCTTCGTGTCGCATCACTGGAAGATACTGAACCTAAATACCAAGTTTGGTGTTTATCCGACTGTTCGTTTCTGAGTTATGCTGTTCACAGACACACAGACACACACATGGACGTGCTTCCAAAAATGCTTTTTTTGAATTCAGGGGGCCTCAAAACATGTATTTCCTGTGAAATCTCGGTATCGAATTTTTGGGTGGAATACAATACTTCCCCTACTTACTATACGTAGTAGAGAAAGTAAAGAGAAAAGAATAAAGCAAAGATCATTTATGAAACTTGCTTTCCTTTCTTGAAAGAGAAACACAAATCTCAGTTCGGTCAGCGTCATTTCCAAGATGAAGGTCAGTATTTGGATATATTTTACTTTTTGCATAAACTAGGTCTCCACAAAAAACAGATGCTGTCTCTAACGGGCACCAAGCGGAATGGCAAAGGCGGTACCGCCTGTGACCCGCCATTCAGGAGGTTGTGAGTTCGATTCCCGCAGCGACCTTCCTGACCAATGGGTTTTTATGCGGGGGTTTCCCGGATCACTAGGCGAATGCTGGGAAGGTTCATTACATCCAACGAATTTCCTGTCCCTCTATTTCACCTCCATTCTCATTTCACTTCACCTTTCATCTGCTTGGTCTGTTTCAGGGTTGAAAGTGTCGGCGGGAGTCTCGGCGTTGCATGGCAGGGGAAAAGGATGCTCTATGTAACCCTTCGTCCCCGGAATGGGGGCGGTCCTCCGAGTCCCCCAGTGGGATGTGCAAGCCGCTGCCATCGGGGGAGTTTCAATGTGTAAAAGAAAGGTACCCTGCCCTCTGCGATGTCGTGTCTCCTGGTCCGGCCGTCCTCTGCCTCCTCTCACCTCACCCTCCCGTCAGTGGCTTAGGCACAAATGATCTTGTAGGTCGAGGTGTTAAACCCGCCTCCGTACCTAGTCCTACATCCTACCTATAACGGACAATATAATTAGAGCTTCGGTATCAATTATTCATCATCGCGTATATCTATATGATTGATCACGCATATGGATGTGTTTTTCTTTCTTATATGAATCTATATAAAATTCTTCAAGTTTATTTTATAAAATCAAATTATGTAAATGCTTTTTCATCACAATGTGGCCACCTCACAGCTGTTCGCTCGCCGGCCACCGCAGCTCAGGATCCCCCGAAACATAGTATCCCCGCAACCGCCTCACGATCTCATACTTAAAATTACAATGATGATAAACACATACTTTAACATAAGAGATGTTGTCCTTCTCTATCCACACATTTCTGGCATCTTCTCAGGAAATTTTCACTTGAAAGTTCAATATCCGAGATTGAGTGAATTTTGAAGGTGTATTATATTTCGACTGTTGGGGAGCCGAACTTGAAGTAATTGCAACCGCACGTATGATAAAAAGTTTCCGGTAGCCTTCGCCCCAAACTGACTTTCCGGTGGCCTTTGCCCAAAATATTAACTTTGTAATTTTGACTGTTTCTATATATATATATATATATATATATATATATATATATATATATGTTTGCCTCGGCTGCGTCATTATTTATATTTTTTTAGAGATATGAATGTCTTAGCAGGGAGTGGTGCGACTGAAGAATGTAGGCTTTCCATTTATTAATGCTTGACACGATTTAAATAACACTTCACTGATATAGAGAGCTGTGAGATTGGCTAATCCTAGTCCAATAGAATACCTTCATTTAAATAAAGATTTTTCTGGTTGTTGATTGGCTATTTTATGAACTGTCACAAAAATTACATTATTGCTTCCGAGAATCAAGTAGCATTAAACTTTCAAATTCATTATTGCCTCAAGGTTACCTCATTGTTACCTCTTTGTTAGCAACCTTTAATCTGTTATTCTCACAGATCCTACATTATTAAATTACGTAATACACTCACATAGTATTATTAAATATGTATACAATAATATAAGCATATATAATGACTGTAATATACACTTTTTATATATTGTTACCTACACATATTGCTTTAAGGTGGGCTGTTATTGAATTTATATATTATATAATTAGACTGAAATCATTTAAGTGTTAAAAACACTGCCTTAATTTCTCACCTGTTTTCTTTTTTCTTTCAGTGTATGGGGCTTGTTGCATACAATGACCTACCCTGGGACCGACCGTGCAATGCTCTACTATTAAACAACGTGTAATTATGCCGCAGGCTTTTGCTGAAAACTGTCATTTCACGAAGTTCCTAGGCAGATCATGGAAAGTCGGCGTATGCTGAACAACTGCAAAAGTACACGTTCGTCATGAAATGATAAGAGCTTTTTAGGCATATAGTGTAACTCTAATCTAACCAAAACTTTCGCTACTGCCTAGTTTTAGAGGCCCCGCCAAATGGTCTATAGAATGACGATACAGTACAAAAGCATTCACCAGGTTTTCATGATCTGTTTAGGTTGAAGTAGTATTGTTATTGCTGCACCACGTATGGAAAGCCAATTTGAAGTAGTTTGTATTAAAGGAGTTGTATTATATTTCAACCGTTTGGAGCCGAACTTGAAGTTGATTGCAACCTCACGTATGGTACCCGGTAGCCTTTGCCCCAAATATACTTTCTGGTGGCCTTTGCCCCCAAAAAATGTTTAAAAAATATTAAGTTTGTAATTAAACTGTTTCTTTAAATATTTAATATTTATGTTTGCCTCGGCATGGATGTCTTGGCAGGGAGTGGTGTGACTTAAGAATGCAGGCTTACACATATTATAATTTTACTTCACTCCTTTTATTAATGCTTGATGCGATTTAAATAACACCACTGATATAGGGAGAGCTGTGAGATTTTGTATTAATTACTTGCACTTTTTAACACGTAAAACTGTTTTCGTCTCACACGAATGCGTATTAAATTTCTCGAGGACGCATCCGGTTACAAACACTGTCTGCAAGCAACTGTCTTCTGAATTTGTAAATGTTTCTTATTTTCAGTTTCTGATTGGCCAATTCTACTCCAATAGAATACCGTCATTTAACTAAAGTTTTTTCTGGTTGTTGATTGTCTATTTTATAAACTGTCACTAGAATTACATCATTGCTTCCAAGAATCACAAGTAGTATTGTTAAACATTCTTACTCATTATTGCCTCAAGGTTACCTCACTGTTACCTCATGGTTAGCAACTTTTGACCTATTTCTCAGAGCTCCTACATTATTAAATTACGTAATACATTCATATAGCATTATTACACATGAATACAATAATATAAACATTTACAATGACTGCAATATACGCTTTTTATATATAGTTATATACACATACTGCTTTAAGGCGGGTTGTTATTGAATTAATATTCATATAATTAGACTGAAATTATTTAAGTGTTAAAATACTGCCTCACGGTTATTTAAGGAATTACGGATTTCAGCAAAACCCTACGACACATACATATAGTAAAAATACATGTCCGCCTCCGCAGTGTCTGCTTCATATTCAATAGAACCCAGTTTGAATCTCGGTTAGGATGAGCTATCTGGATTAAGTTTCTTTCTCGGGGTTTTCTACGAATGATGCGTACGCAATTCTATGGACTCCGGGTTCATTTTGAGGCATTACATCACCGATTTTATTCATTCACCGTTCAATAGGCCTATCTCGTTAAAGGACATTAAACACAGACACACGCACACACACACACACAACAGTAAAAAAGCATTTTCGGTTATTTTCGGTTTTAGATGAGAAATTATTGCTTTTACATACAATATTGAAGATTTTGTTTTATATATATATATATATATCTATATATATATATATATATATTACTTTTTGATTCAACAATGACCGAACCAATTATCAGGAAACTTGGTAAATATAATACTTTAAGTAGTGCTTAGAGAGTAGGCTATATGGCTTCTAAATTATTTTGCTCGTAAAGGAGTCATACCGTAATTATTGACAAGAATATATGAATAATTAAAAAAAGAAGTAACAGTAACCCAGAGAAATAATTGCACTAAACAATTTCCGTATATTAAATCAACGTATAATGTAATAAGCCTGAGTTGAAAAGATTTGTCCGGAGAAAAAGATAATTAGCGAGCAAAGTCATTAGTAACAACCGAGGAACGAAAGGTTCGTATAAAGATTCCTAGAATGCAGTTACGTTATAAGTTTAATACGTTTGCAGAGTCACATAGACCGACCAGAATTTAGTAACGCAGGCAACAGAAACTTCAAAACGTGATACGGCTTCAGGGGGTTGTAATGGGGAGATATAACAAATTCGAAACACCTCGATTATTATTAATTTTGAGGCAGTATTTTTTAACACTTAAATGATTTCAGTCAAATTACATAATATGTAAATTCAATAACAGCCCGCCTTGAAGCAATATGAGTATGTAATAATTTGTAAAATGTATGTAACAATCATTGCATATGTTTATATTATTGTATCCATGTGTAATAATGTTATGTGAATATATTACGTAATTTAATAATGTAGGAGCTGTGATGATAATAATAAGTTAAAAGTTGCTAACAATGAGGTAACCTTGAGTAAGAAAGTTTAACAATACTACTTGTGATTCTTGGAGTAACAAATAATGTAATTTTAGTGACAGTTTATAAAAATAGCCAATCAACAACCAGAAATGGCTTTAGTTAAATGCAGGTATTCTATTGGAGTAGGATTAGCCGATCAGAGACTGGAAATACAGAGGTTTACAAGTTTAGACGGTTGAAATATATTCAATTGCCCGCAGACTGGATGCGTTGCTTGTGCGTCCTCGAGAGATTTAATACGTATTCGTGTGAGACGAAAACTAAGTTTACGTGTTAAAAAGTGTAATTAATTAATTAAAGAATCCTACATATCTCTCTTTATATCAGTGAAGTGTTATTTAAATCGCATCAAGTATTAATAAAAGGAGTGAAGTAAAATAATAGTCTGTGTAAGCCTACATTCTTGTCGCATCACGCCCTGCTAAGAAATCCATGTCTATAAAATAATACTCACGCAGCCGAGGCAAACATAAATATATAATATTTAAAGAAACAGTCAAATTACAAAGTTAATATTTTTTTTAAACTTGGGGCAAAGCCCACCTGAAAGTACATTTGGGGCGAAGGCTACTGGAAACTGTTTACTATACGCGCGGTTGCAAGTACTACAAGTTCGGCTCCCCAACAATTGAAATATAATACAACTCCTTCAATACAAACTACTTCAAATTGACACCCAAAGCGTGGTAAAAAAAAGTAACGTAACAAAACCATCTTCAAATTGGCGTCCATACGTGGAGCTAATAAACATCTACTTCAATTTGTTTAACTGATACATAGCAAAAGTTATCATTATGGCTCTAACAGGCACTATTATTCTATTATTTAAGAAAAAAAATGCATATGATGAACATTTAAGAAGTTATAACCATTTTTCTTACTATTATTCCTCTACATTCCAGTTTGATAAAGAAATAATAAGTGAATTATAATTATTGCTGTAACAATAAATTGAAGAGCACCCATGGCCCAAGATTATCCCGGTGCTGGGCAGTCGGAGATAAACAAAGATAAGTAGCGCTGTTGTCCAGCGCAAATACCAGAAGCGCTATCGACAGATAACCAGAATCCTCTGGAAGTTTCCCTTCCCCCTCCTCCAGAACGTGTGTCCAGGACACCCTAGAATGTTTGATGGAAATTTCCAGCGTTTACAGAAGCGAGCTAGTGAATGCATTTCTGGTGCGAGGTAAAGTGTTGTTCTCCGAGCGAGTTTGTGACGACTACAGCGAGTGCTGCAACCGCACAAGGGATTAGAGAGGTCTGGTGCTCGACTCCCCAGCGGATGAACGTATTCCATTACGTCGCGAAATGAAGTAACAGTGGAAATTTGAACTAAATCATATTAGCGAAATGACAGCGAAAACTGGTTGTCATAATATAAGCCAGTTACCATGAGAAACAGTTTATTGTTAAACTTTTTACTTGTGTTTTAGTGTTTATGAACACCTCACAGATAACACTTTTATTACTAACTTTCAAATCACATAACATTCAGCTCCACAGAGTAGAGAATGGAGTGAGGTCGGCCAAGGAGGAGATCGGGAGAGTGAGAAAGTGGGAGAAGACACAGAAGAATAACGCGGCAGAGTCGTCGGTTCTGCTAGTGACTTACAAACATAGAGTGTGTAACAGTCTGGTGTGACGTTAAGTTATTTCAGTTGTTAAGATCCAGAAACTGTACATAGACTTTTCTTGTCATCAAGATCTGTCGTTATAACTCAATCTGCTAAATAGTAACAACTACTTTCTTGTAACAGTGATGGAGTAGCAGTTACTGTTAACAAATAAACGCTATTTTTTATTGCATTCGGGCTCACAGTTTTAATATTCGTAAAGTAATGTGAGCAAAGGAAAAGGGTTATCCCCTCAACTTTTGAAAAGGATTAAATACAACAATCTAATTTCGTAGCCCTGCCTTTGCTTCTTGTGTGTATTTCTCTTGGCCTTCCTTCCACTTCAACTTAATTCTAAGTTATTGCTTCGTTAGGGCGGGTGGGGGGGGGTGCAATTGAGCGGATAGCCTCCCCGCCATGTTGCCCTGACAACCGATCCCTTGCCACCCTTAATCTGCCTCACATTAATTACTGCTAGCAAATCTTCTAAGACATGTGTCCTCTCATTGGTGGGAAACAAACGCGATCGATGAAGAATGGCTTCATATCTTTTTAAGGACGTTGTTTCCTGCTGCGCTGCGGCTCAGGACACGTGGACTTGCTATGTCACCAAGTAAGACGAGCTTCGACGACGACACAGCATGACTGTCATCCATTTTCAGGGCCCTAAGGGAAGCAACCGCTGAAAATTCTATTTTCTGAAGTTGTCAGCCAATTTGGATGAAAGTTTAGTATCAAACTTCTCTTAAGTAAACTTCGAAAACTTTTAAATTTTGTGTCTATATATTTTCTAGTTTTCAAATTATAGATTTTCAAACATTACGGAATTTATACCTCACGCATGGATGCCAAACTTGCGGGACGTATGGTTCTAGGAGCGTTCGCCCCACGCTTGGAAACCAATCTTGAAGCTGATATGTGGCCCCAAGTACGGTACAAACTTTCCGGTGGCCTTCGCCCCACGTTTTGGAAACAACTTTTGCGGCAGTGTGTGTGTGTTTATTTTTATATGTAGTAATTATTTTAATGTTTATTTAAATATTATTTATGCCTCAGCTGCATCAGTAGTATTTTGTAGAACAAGTATCTCTTATTAGGGCTGGTACGACTAAAGAATAAGTTTACACAAATTATAATTGTATTTCACTTACTTTATTAATCCTTCACTCGGTTAAATAACACCTAACTGATGTATCTTACTATAGAGCAGTGGGATTATTGTTAATTACACTTTTAACAGGTAAACATTTATATTATCCTCACCGCAATGAATTATCATGTCTCACATACAATAACTGAACCCGTACCGAACCGAACTGCGTGGGTACCCTATCTACTAGCGTCAACCGCTTGAATTTGTACATTTCTCTATTTCTAGTTTCTGATTGGCTAAGCCTATTCCAATAAAATACCTTTATTTTACTTTAGCTTCTCTAGTTTCTGATTGGCTAAGCCTACTCCAATAGAATACTTTTATTACTTTCTCTACTACGTATTAAGTAGGGGAAGTAATGTATTCCACCCAAAAATTCGATACCGAGATTTCACCGGAAATACATGTTTTGAGACCCCCTGAATCCAAAAAAAGCATTTTTGGAAACGTCCGTGTGTGTGTCTGTGAACAGCATAACTCAGAAACGAACAGTCGGATAAACACCAAACTTGGTATTTAGGTTCAGTATCTTCCAGAGATGCGACACGAAGGTTTTCAAGAAAATCCCCCCACCCCAGACTACCCTTTACCTGGAACATTTTTCGAAAATTTTAATTTTCTCAAAAATGGCTCTAACGATTTTGATTAAAATATCATATGTTTAAGATATTTTCATAACAAATAAAATGTATATCTCGAATTTTCTGGGAATGAAGCCAAAAGTATTCTTCATTGTGAACGACTTTTGCATAACTGGTAAACCATAAGAGATAGACAAAAGTTTACTACATAAAGAATGTAGATCGCGTTAAAATACACAATTTATGTTATATACATTTTTTGTTGAGTGAACCGTTTTCGAGATATTGCTTGTTATTCCCTTAAATTTTCCAATACTTATACTTTTTCTCAAATTCATTATTCATTTTTTTATCTTGTATATGCAAAGAGTATTAATCTGTGGCAAAGGGAATGGTGCTGCACCTAGCAACCAGCTATTAAGAGATATGTATATGCTTAAAGGCTACGTATTTCTATATTGCCCTTGTAAATATATATTCCGCTTACATCTACAAGAAACTTAGCAATAAGATAGAGTCTGCAAATGTTTATCTGGATTAACATGAAGTAGATGGAGAATAAGCGTTTGTAAAAATAGTTTGTACAAGAGTAGAGAAAGTCATGTGAGTGTAACACATCAGATTTTTTTATGTCCTGGACATGCAAAGAGAATGGAATGCGCCACATAGCAACCAGCGATAAAATATTTGACTATCGCTTAAAACCTACCATATTCCCCTTGCATCTACAAGAAACTTACGAATAAGATTGACATCTCGATTAACATGAAGCATATGGAGAATAAGCGTTTGTAAAAATAGTTTGTACAAGAGTAGAGAAAGTCATGTGAGTGTAACACATAAGATTTTTTTACTTTAGCTTTTTCTAGTTTCTGATTGGCTAAGCCTACTCCAATGGAATATTTTTATTCTGGCTTGCTTTTCAAGTCCACGTATTTGTTATATATATGTATATATATATTATAAACTGTTTTAAATATTATTATTGTTACAAGAATTATTGTTAGTCTTTTTTTAACTTTATAATTTATTGTTGTCTCAAGGTTATCTTATTGTTAGCAACTTTCGGCTTCTACTTTGTAATTCTGTTTGCTACGTAAAGCATATTCTCACATCTCCTACATTGTTAAACTACGTAATACATTCACATAATATTTTATATATGTACATAATAAAATACACATAATACAATGACTTTAAAATACACTTTATATATTATACGCATATTGCTTTAAGGCGGGCTGTTATTTTTTTAAATGTTATATAATTATACTGATATCATTTTAAGCGATAAAAATACTGCCTCAAAATGAATTTTATTTTCTTATGCCAAAATATGCCATAGGATGAAATTTAAAAGGTAAGGTTCTTTTTTAAATATCCATACCTGCAAACTTGTTGAATTTGAAACCTTTAACTTTCAATCGTCCAGCAAAGAATAATAATCCTGTCATGATCAGAAACTTAAAATGCGTAAAATGTTCAGTGCAGTATTGCACAAAAAGTATGTAAAATAAAGGGAATTCCGTTTTATAAGAATCCTTGAATACCTGGTAGTACTACTTCTATCTGTCAAAATTTCACCTATTAAAGCAAAGAATACCATCTTCTAGGCTATACACCGATTTCTAGTCTATATTTTACGCTTCATAACATCAACCATAAACAAAAAATGCACAAAAATGGGAAACTTATATGGCGTAGCCACGTAACGCGAGTAAGCTAAACAATGTACATGAGAAAGACTTTATAACCCACGTTCTCCATTACTGAATGTTCGCGCCCATCCACTAGAGGTGAATTCAATTTTCAATTCGCAGGCAATGCATCATGTTGCAGCCCAGTGAAGGGTGACCATGATCGTGATGGACAGACACACAGATAAGCACTGTATACCATTCAGTCTGTAATCTTAAGTTACAATATAATGTAATGGAATTTAATGCTTTGCCATGTCCGTTGTGAAAATATTTAACACTGAATCTGTCCACAAAGCCGTAAAAACGCCTCCTTTGCCGTAAAGTCGTAGAAATGTATCCGCTCCTGTACATTTCACGGGCAAACCGTAAAAGTTGGCAAGATTGAATATCAATGTCAATTATCTGATGATATCTATCAGAATTGTGGCATTTTATATGCTGTTAGTACAAAAGAAAATAATTTTTAAACACTTAATTGCTGCAAACTTCTGGTTTTTAATCAAGTTTAACCTTGAAAAAGGTTATTTAGTTGTTTTAGTTTAACTGCCCCATGTATGGGCGCCAACTTGATGAAGTATTGTTCTTCAAGAGTTGTATTTTATTGTTGTTGAAGTTTTACTGTTGTTTATTGTTTTATTTATCTCCACGTATGGACGTCAATTTGAAGAACATTGTTTTGAAGTCGTTGCTAGAGTTTTGCGCCACGCTTTTGGCGTAAACTTGAAGTAGATTGTTTGTTACGTAATATACTACTACGTATGTAAAGCCTATTTGAAGATGTATTTTTGTTGTTACGCTTCAAGTTTAAAAATATAATATTAACTTTGTTATTAAACTGCTTCTATAGATATTATTTATGTTTATGTTTGCCTCGGCTGCGTCAGTCTTGTTTTAGAGTCACGTATCTCTCAGACAGGGCGTGGTGCGACAAGAATGTAGGCTTACACAGATTTTAAGTTTAAATTCACTTCTTTTTATTAATTCTTGGTACAAATTAAATAGCACTACACTGATATTAAGAGCTGTGAGATTCTTTTACTTAATACTCGCACTTTGTTAACCTGTATACTTAATTTTCGTTACACACGAATACGTAATATTTCTTTAGAGAACACATCTTCCATGCGGTCACTACTAACGTCTGCAGACAACTGAACATATTTCAACCGTCCAAACCTGTAAGCTTCTGTATTTCAAGTCTCTGATTGGCTAATCCTAGTCCAATAGAATACCTACATTTAATTAAGGCTTTTTCAAGCTGTTGATTGGCTATTTTAAAAACTGTCACAAAATTTACGTTATCCATAATGACTAGTAGCATTTAAAGTCTCAAACTCATTATTGCCTCGAGGTTACCTCATTGTTAGCAACTTTAAACTTATTATTCTCACAGCTCTTGCATTATTAAATCACACAATGCATTTACATAACAATTTTAAACATGTTTACAATAACATAAGCATTTGCAATGACTGTTAAATACATTTTTATAAATTATTACATACATATTGCTTCAAGGCGGGCTGTTATTGAATTTACATATTACATAATACAATTGAAATTATTCAAGTATTAAAAATACTGCCTCAATCTCAGCATCGAATTTTTGGGTGAAATACAATACTTTCTCTACCTATAAAGTACGTGGTAGAGAAAGTAAAAAATGCTTCGCCACACAAACATTTACGAAGGTAGTTGTAGATTTTCAGAAAGAACTGAATTTAAACTTCATCGTGGGAAACATTTTGAACGGACTAAAGTGGAGAAAACAACATTCCAAAAACTAAAAGTTTTAAATGCAATGAACCATAAATCCAGAATGTTATCACGTTGGATACAAAGGTACAGGTTATACAACGGAGGGGGGTCTATTGTGACTACCACTCCCAGGAGGAAGAGATGATGTGAAGGAACCACAAAAGGTTACAGGCCGCAGGATAACATGGTAAGCGAAGGTCTACAAGGGCAAGTGCCTTAGCCCAAGCCCCCCTCGAATCCCAGGGTTAGCGCCTGCCGATGGGTTCTCCAACCGTGGGGGTTTCCCATGAGGCCAATACCTTAAGTCTACAAAGGCCCCCCCCCCGCTTGCGCGGAGATGGAAGTGGATACGCCACTTACGCGTGTACCTCGAAGGGTGACTACTAACCTGGTTAGGGCTGACAGCAATCTAGCATGCCGTCTACCGGCTATCCAAGACGGCACCGGAGGACATTGAGGCGTACCCGATCTCCCACGGGTATCAGGAACCACTGCCCCGCCGAGTCCAACCCAATCAGAACAGCTCCCTTTCGGCCCGGCGTACTTCTAGTAACGTCAGAAGTACCACAAGTGCTCAGGGTCCGCAGGGCCCGCACCACGGCAAATGAAGGGGTCAGAACCCCTCCCCTACGGAGGCCGCAGGATGACAGCCAAGAGACGCGTGGAAGTCCCTAACAGCACCAGGCTAGAAGACCCGTCCCACTACAAGCTGTCTAGAGAAGGCAATGGACGACCCGTCGACTAAGCAGTCCTCTAGTGTCCACAGGAAGATTTTACCTTTAGGAGGCATCCACGCCATCTGTCTGACACCGCCATACGCCACGAAACCTAGAAGCATACCTAAAAGATGAGAAGGAAGCGGAATGAAAGGGAATGATGGAAAGGAAACCGTGGTGGATTCACCCTAGGATTCGCCTACCGACCATGCAAAACCACGAAAAACCAAGGTGAGAGTGGGCGGTCGACGGAAATCGAACCGGGACCTCTCGGATGTGAGCTTCACACGCTACCGCGGAGCCATCTTGCTTGGTGATATTGGGTTTAATTTTCCAATGCTGTTTCACACAGATTTTTGAAGTGTTTGGTCATCATTCTTTTGTTTCTCGTGTTGTCACAGCAGTGCAGTTTCAAAGCCAGCCTTTGGGAATCTACTTTTTTTAAACATTTGACTATCCTGTATGTACCTGCAACGAAATGTGTAATAAAACCATTTCTGATGATACGAAGTAGATATAAAATTAAAAAGATAGTGGGTGGAGAAAGCGGTATGAGTGTAACACCCACATGTTGGGCTGTGAAAGCACCCCTGACATTAACCAAGACGCTCACCTGTAATTAAACACGCCTATAAGGCGCTGTAAAGCTTGACTTAATAAACTAGACTTAATGAAACATGGCGGCAAGCTTATCCTAAGAACTCTTGCTGCCTCTAATGAAATTACATCTTTAATTGTGGAAGTAATTGGCCCTATGCGCTTGCGCTGTAAGCGAGAAGGGTTATCTGCCTTTGTGAAATTAATTCAGAAGGAAGACGGAATGCCGATGATTCCCACACCACCGACCGCCATCTCTTTGTTCAGAGGAATGAATGAGCTTCCGACTCAGCGATATTCTTCGAGCCCCGACTCCATTTTATTAAGTCTCTATGAAGGACGTGGTCGTGCTCTTTATTATTTCTCTTATACGAACTCTGCAAGCCATCAACAATACTTCCTACACTCTCTTCGTCTCCCTATATCAACCAATTACCTTAACATATATCTTCTATTACATCTCTTACGAGGGGACATTGTCATATGTCAGCTGTGATTATTTATAGTGAAAATACATCCAACACAAAAGTAACTTGTCTTGTACCGAGGGAAGTGGCGCTTGCGACTCGCATTCTGGAGGACCTGGGTTCGATCCTCGGCGACCGCCCACTCTGACCCATGGCTTTTCCTGGTTTCCCAGGGTCGGCAGGAGAATGTTGGGGTGGCTAATCTTCTACCACGACTCTCCTCACCCTCATTTCGTGTATCCATCATCTTCCTTGTCATCTGTTTCAGGTTTGTAGGACTAGGCGACGATGCTCGGTGGGTTGCGGCTGGGCGGTGGCTGTGGAGGTTTCTTCCTGGCGTCATCCAGGGACCGCTCGAAAGGATACCTGCCTTGGGTGCTTTCGGGCAAGCGCCCCTGGAGGCTCGGGGTCCAATACGTGGGCTCGGGTGGCGTTGGAGGCGTACAATGTGGAAACATTAAGAACTGTCCATCTTCATCTGGACCTGGTCGCCCTTCGGATCTCTCTCTCTCTCTTCATTCCTTCCCCCCCAGAGGTCAAGGTAGAAGAACAAGGAACCGGACGCCTAACGTAAGGTGTCCGGCTCCGGCTTCGCGGGCCCGTTCCGTTCGCCTTACCTTTAACTCTGTCTCGTCTTTCTCTCCAATAGGGTCCTTATTCGTCCGGTAAAAATTATAAAGTTTTCAGTTGTAAAGGCTGTCTTTAGCGCTGTCTTCCGCCCAACGATCAGCTGCCTGGTACTGTGCCAGACGCTGCAATAAATCTATACAAGTTTGCCACAAGGGAAATGAAGGTCGTATTTCTGAAGAATCGGAACTGACAAGTGAAATGCGTAATACACGAATTAGAAATATAATACTATGCATGTTTAAACAGTTTTCATATGAGAATGCGGGCACAATTTGAGTATAAGAGACTTTGTTATAAATACTTTTCATATTGGTCCCATCTTTAAAGAAGTTGCTGTTTGAAATATACATTTTATCAAAAACCAATCGAGACACATCTTTATAATACATCCTTATAAAGAAATAAGTGTTACTGAATTTACATAAACATACACAGACGTTCCACTAGTTAGATCTTTTATAAATAATACGGTTATTTCCCAATTAATGTTTAGGAAGAGTTACCCACACCACGCTGCATGGAGAAATGGAGTTAGTGAAAAGAAAATGCCGTATCCTTCGTCAATGTATCAACACAACCGCGAATGGGGTGGCATAATCAACTTTGCACAACACCAAGGCTTCAAGTATCTGCGCGCAAGAGCGCGTTAAAGATAGCTTACAACCAAGATTTCAAGTAGCAAAGAGAAAAATCGGCCGCAGTTACGTTTCATTTTTTTTTCTCAGTGATGGGCGCCTGCAAAAAACAAACTGAAGAGATAAAAATTCCACAGGTTTGCAAGTTCTCTCAATACTTTTTAAACACCGATATATGCGAGGAATTAATATATTATTAGTGAATCATTTTAAATTGTAAATAATCTTTTTCTTGTCCAACTTGTGTCTATGGCAGTAAAAGCTGAAGCACGGTAAATTTATTTTGGATCTACTTATAAAAAAACATCTGATGTGTTACACTCACATGACTTTTTCTACTCTTGTACAAACTATTTTTACAAACGCTTATTCTCCATATGCTTCATGTTAATCGAAATATCAAGATGTTTAATTGCTAATTTTCTTGTACATGCAAGGGGAATTGGTAGGCTTTAAGCGGTAGTCAAATATTTTAAGAGATAGTTACTATGTGGAATATTCCATTCTCTTTGCATTACCAGGACAAAAAGAATGAATAACGAATTCCCACTTGAGAAAAAGTATTGGAAAACTTAAAGGAATAACAAGCAATATCTCGAAAATGGTGCACTCAAAAAAAAAAAAAAAGAATGGATATGACATAAATTGTATATTTTAACGCGATCTACATTTTTTGTGTAGTAAAATTTGTCTATCTCTTATGGTTTACCAGTTATGCAAAAGCCGTTCACAATGAATAATACTTTTGGAGACATTTCCAGAAAATTCGAGGTAACATTTCATGTGTCATCAAAATGTCTTAAACATATGATATTTTAATCAAAATCGTTAAGAGCCATTTTTGAGAAAATTAAAATTTTCGAAAAATGTTCCATGTAAAGCGTAATCTGGGATGGGGGGATTTTCTTGAAAACCTTCGTGTCCCATCTCTGGAAGATACTGAACCTAAATACTAAGTTTGGTGTTTATCCGACTGTTCGTTTCTGAGTTATGGTGTTCACAGACACACACACACACACACGGACATGTTTCCAAAAATGCTTTTTGTTTGATTCAGGGGGTCTCAAAGGATATATTTCCGGTGAAATCTCGGTGTGGAATTTTTCGGTGGAATACAATACTTCCCCTACTTACTATACGTAGTACAGAAAGTAAAAAACAGCTCATTCTGTAACATCAATGTGACAATGGTCCCTACTTAGTACGCATCATAATTTATAACGTTTCAACCAATTTGTTTTACTCTTCCTGGTCAATTTTAGCTTTGTTACTGCTTCGGAACTGTTTTTAAAACAGTTACATTACATATTTCGTCTGTACATTTCAGATGCTACAAGTCATATTTCATCAATTCGTTGCACCATCCAAAGTTTCCGCATTATACAATCACACATTCCATAGTGATCACTTCTTTAGTTCTTTCTTCAAAATTATAATTCCTGTATCAGATATTTTAAACAGAGTATTAAACATACTTGACATTTGTATAGTTTTTGGAATATGCCATTATAAGCAACGAGAGTCAGGGCAGTGTCCTCCTGTTGTTGAATTTTTTCAAAATAATTAGTACACGTCCAGTACAATATTTTCGGTAAAAATGAATGGTCAAAATGTGACCTTTCTCCTGTTATACGTCTGTTTGACTTATTAACAGCCCACACTTCTGGCACACCCAAGTATTTAAAGCTGTTCAACTGATCCACTACCTTATCCCAAACTCCTGAACAGTATATTCTTTGCTTTCTTTCGTAACCACGGCCTTCGCCTTTTTATTCTCTCTACCTCAGACGTATTATATTCCACCCAAACATTTTATATACACGTTTTGAGGTTCTCGAGTCCAAAACAATTAGAAAAACTGAGGCAATTGTGGCTCTTCTTTCACCAAGTGGCTGTTTTTATGTACCTAAAATCATGAACTACAATTTTCGGCCGCTGCTTATTATTACGCCGGCAGCCTGCCTTACAACAAAAGTCGGCTGCACCAGGTTTCTACAGCGCTCGCCAGGTTGTGTCCTCTCCGCCAGTATAGGTAGCGCTTATGTTGGCTCCATGTCATCATCACGTGACCTTCCCAGTGCGTACCCCGAGCGATGCATCAAGAGAGAAAAGTGTGTGGCAGGTAATTCTCTACGACCAGAGAAGAAGGATTTTTCTTGAGCCTCGTGTCTGGGAGCGGCCGTCTCCACACTTTTCGGCCTTGTCTAAATTATCTATATCATGTACGTTTGGCGTAAGTAAAATTCTAAATTCTTGTAGTGTGTGGAGCTGCATTTACGGGGGGGCACTATTAATATTTTGAGCCTAATAATTAAAACAAAGTAATTTGTGACTGAAAATTGCTTTATTCTTTTTCAAAATATTGTTCTTTATGATCAATACACCTTTGCATCCGTTTGAACCATTTGTCAAAGCATTTATTCCAATCTTCTTGAGACACCTCCAAAACATGGTTTTTGAAGGTATCAACGGCTTCTTCTGCCAACGAAAATCGTTGTCCACGCAATTTATTCTTGATGTTCGGGAACAAAAAGAAGTCATTGGTTGCCAAATCAGGACTGTATGGCGGATGACCCAACAATTCTATTTTTGAGCCTTAAAATACTCTGTAGTTAGATGAGATGTGTGTGCGTTTGCATTGTCTTGATGAAAAACGATCCTACGGTTCTTGTTGGTTTTCCTTACTTCACCGAAGACTTCCGGCAAACAAATGGCTGTGTACCATTCGGCATTGACCGTGTTACGTTCCCCTAAAGGCACTGTTGCCACATGACCAGTTTTGCTGAAAAACAGGCGACCATTTGCTCAGAAGTGTTTCGAGTGCGAACAACTTTTGTTGGATTTGCTTCATCTTGAGACATCCATACAGTCGACTGCTGTTTACGTTCCGGCTCATCGCATAGATCCATGATTCGTCACCTGTTACAATCTTATATACGTCTTTTGAGTCACCGCTATTGTATTTCTTGAGCATTTTTGTACACCAATCGACACGAGCATCTTTTTGAGATTGCGTCAAATTATGTGGGATCCAAGGAGAGCAAACCTTTTTCACGGGTAAATAATCATGCAATATTTTATATATGCTGGTGGAACTAATGCCTAGGGTTGCCGTAATTCCACAATATGTCGCATGACGATCTTTCATTATTAGTTTTTTCACAGCATCAATGTTTTCTGGCACAACAGCTGATTTTGGACGACCTTCACGAACTTCATCATTGAGCGAACGGCGTCCACGATTAAATTCGTTATACCAGCGTTTCACAGTGGCAAAGGAAGGAGCTTTGTCGCCAAATGTGGAAGTTAGTTGATCGATGCACAATTGTCTTCATAATCCACGTCGAAATTCGTAATAAATCATTGCACGAGCATTTTCACCAGTTAATTCCATGTTTTTGTTGACGCATAAGTCAGTGTAAACAAAACAAATGACGTTTTATTGACAAAATGTTTGAAGTAGATTATGGTAAAAAATGTTAAACTTTCTATTGGAAACGTCAGATGGCACCTACAACATTCAGGGTTGCCAAGGCTCAAAATATAAATAGTGTCCCTCGTAATATCTCATGGAAGCGAGTTTATATCATATTAACGCGTGTTAAATTTCATTTCAAAATGGCAAATGTTGTGTGAGAAGGACAAATTCAAATGCACTCCTGCTTCAATTGTAACACATCTTTGTTTCTACATTTGAGTGTTAATATTTTCAGTACTTTTGGGGCTGTATGTATTGTTACTTTTATTTAAAGCTATTTTAAATCCTTGTTCAATGCCTTTAAGCTTTAGTAGTACAAAACAATTATTACTCTGGGGGAATTGTTTACTTCTAAGCATCGATTACTTCTAAATCGGCCTTGCAAGAACGTTACAAAAATTGCAAATTTACTACAGCTCACGCTTCGCAGTTACGTTTTGCCACTTCGGAGTTGCTTCCAACATGATTCGAGTCCTTCTACTCGATACACTCGTCTTTGGCGAGTTTCCTTTTCCTTGCAGTTCCTGCGGGGTTTTGTTTTTGGACCCCGGATCCTGCAAGGATTTCCCCTTTTTTTCCTTGATCCATGCCAAAGCATATTTTCCTTTTATGTCCCTCGTCGAGATCTCTTTCCTTTGTTTCTTTGTGTGTTTTCTGTGTTTTCGTTTTCTTTATTTGTACTCTGTGCACAGTTTTGTGGGCCTCTTATTTAGTTTTTTTTGTGTAATTAGCACTTGCAACCGGTTGTGTCTGTTTTTTATGTGGTAGTTATATATAGGATCTTTCAGCAAGAGAGTCCTATCTTTGAACTTAAATAAAACACGTTCTATAAATGATAGAAGTTTATTTCTTTTTTATTTTGGAACATAATGTCATTACGTGTGAAAGAGAGCATCAGTTAAGCGACCGCCGCGACTTCGTTGGGTTGCGCGTATAAGCTTGACCCAATTTTCAATGACAGAAGAACGTAAATTAGGTCCAACTTCACGAATAATACACGTGATGTTATTCATAAGATCATTTACTGTTTCTGGCTTGTTGACATAAACTCGATATTTAACACAACCCCACAAGAAGTAATCCAACGGCGTTAAATCACATGACCTCGGGGGCCAGTTAACATCTCCACCACGGGAAATGATGAAACCTCTGAAATTATCATTCAAAAGATCGATTGTTTAGAGAGCAGTATGACATGTGGCACCATCTAGCTGGAACCAGATGTTTCTGAGATCCATACCATCCAATTGAGGCCACAAATAGTCCCTTATAAGAGCCCGGTGTCTTTCTCCATTGACAGAGCTTCTCCATCGTCATCTTGGAAAAAATATGGACCAATGATTCCACCATATCAAAATCCACACCACACAGTAACCTTTTGGGGATGAAGTGGTCGTTCTTGAATCTGCATTGGATTGTGATTACTCCAATAGCGGCAATTTTGTTTGTTAACTCAACCATCCATCCAAAAGTGGGCTTGGTCGCTGAAGATGATATTTCGACAAAAATGCGGGTCAGCTTCCAATTGCTCCAAAGCCCAGTCAGCAAATACACGGCGCAACCTATGGTCGTTGGGCTTTAGTTCTTGAGTTAACACCATTTTGTAAGCGTGAAACTTAAAGTCCAGATGCAGAATTCGCTAAATTGTGGTCGGCGAAAGCCCCAATTCTTGCGCTCGACGAGCAATTGATATGTTTCCGTTCTCGCGTACACTCTCACGAACGGCGCCTATGTTTTCGTTGGAGCGCTTACGTACAGGCGTTCTTTGATCGCTGACAGAACCACTTCTTTCAAATTTATCGATCAAACGCCGAATCGTTCTCTCAGGGACGATTATGCACACCGTAAACTTCACGCAATACACGGAAGGTTTGGCGAACAGATGATCCATTTTGATAATAAATTTTCACAATTTATACGAGTTGCTGAATGCTGTAACGTTCCATGGCTATTTGTCAATAACAACTGTAACCACATGAAAAAATGACTGCTGTAACTCAATAACAACGGCAGATCACATGTTAAACATAGGACACTCTTGTTGAAAGACCCGTTAGTTATAGTAGTAACGTTAAGTTGTTTGTAGCACCTTCTAGTGTTTGTCTGTGCAAAGGAATTCATGAAGACAGTCAGTAGATACCAAATTTCGTATTCAAGTTCAGCGTGTTCCAAGAATGGCATACGATATACTGCCACCTAAACTAGGCTTTATATGGATATTTTCTCAAAACAACTCTAACGTTTTCTATTAAAATATCACCCGTTTAACATATTTACATTAATAAAAAATGTACAGGTTGAATTTTATGTAAATGGCCTGTGAAATCCTCTTCAATCTGAATGATTTGGTTATCAGAAGTATTGTATTCCACCCAAATATTCGATACCGATATTTCACCGGAAATATACCAAACTTGGTATTTAGGTTTAGTATCTTCCAGATATGCGACACGAAGGTTTTCAAGAAAATCCCCTCACCCCAGATTACCCTTCACATGGAACACTTTTCGAACATATAAGTTTCTCAAAAATGGCTCTAACGATTTTGATTAAAATATCATATGTTTAAGATACTTTCATGAGAAATAAAATGTATATTTTGAATTTTCTGGGAATGTCTCCAAAACTATTCTTCATTGTGAACGACTTTTGCATAACTGGAAACCACAAGAGATAGACAAAATTTTACTGCACAAAAAATGTAGATGGCGTTAAAATACGCAATTTATGTCATATACATGTTTGTTGTTGAGTGAACCATTTTTGAGATATTGCTTGTTATTCCCTTAAATTTTCCAATACTTATACTTTTTCTCAAATGGGAATTCTTTATTTTTTTTCTCCTGGTAATGCAAAGGGAATGGAATAGTCCACATAGCAACCAGCTCTTAAAACATTTGACTATCGCTTAGAGCCTAGCAATTCCCCTTGCATCTACAAGAAAATTAGCAATAAGATTAACATCTCGATTAACATGAAGCATATGGAGAATAAGCGTTTGTAAAAATAGTTTTACAGGAGTAGAGAAAGTCATGTGAGTGTAACACATAAATATATGCATTGAGAAGTGTGCGCGGGTGTTTTTGACCAGAGGACCTCAAGCTTAAAACAAAACACAATACTTTTTTAACTACTGGACATGAGGAAATTTGCACAACGACATCATTTTAAAAATGGAAAATCTCTCTCTCTGAATAAGCATATCTTTATTTTTATTCACGGATAACCTGGAGAGCAAACAGCGGACTGTAGCTTAAAGCGGCGGTGTAATCTGGTAGCAATAACAAGGTAAAAGCCCATAAACAAACACTGGCTTGTTAATCTCCGTAACAAAGGAATGACACATGTCTGACTCTCGCAGCCAGCCAGCCAGCTATTTCCAACTCGTTTAATAAATCCTCGTTACTGCCAGAATTAGACAAGACTCCGCCTCGTGACGTGTTCCTGGCGAGAGGCCCACGATCGATGCTTATCGATAAATAACAGTCGCGATATCAGAAAGCGTTGTGCGCGATTTATGGGCGCTTCGGAAAACGATTTGAATTTATTTTCTGAATTGATAAACGTAAGGCGTTGTCTATGAGGAGGAATTTTGTTTCGGATATAAACGAAACAATTTGCGGCACGATTTTCACTTTCTCTACCACGTACATAGTCGGTAGAGAAGGCATTGTATACCACTCAAAAATTCAATACCGTGATTTCGCTGGAAATATACGAGGGTAATCCAGACGTTTTTAAATAAACAATTAACAAAATGCAAATATCAACGTTTATTATCTACATTTGAAAGGTACACTCTTAAGCTACTTTTCTACATAATCGCCATTCAAATTGAGGCATTTATCATACCGTGGCACAAGTTTTTCAATACCCTCTCTGTAGAAATCTGCCACCTGCGACTTCAACCACTGGTTTACACCGGCATGCAGTTCAGGGTCAGTATCAAAGCATCAATTTGATGCACCAAACTCCGTGAAATTTGGAGGAAATGTTCCGAAAGTTCTGTAATCGTGAAACGACGATTTTCACGAATTTTTTCATTGATTTGCATTGACAGTTCATCAGTCATAAGGCTAGGCCTATCACTGCGATCCTCGTCGTGAACATTGGTACGGCCATTTTTAAAATCAATGCACCATAGCCTAACTCGGCTTTGACTCATTATTCCCTGCCCATAAACATCACAAAGTTGACGATAAATTTCAATTTGTTTGTTCTTTTTAGCCAACCGCACTTCACAAGTGGCGGGATTTTCTATTGCTGATGTTGCAAAGTCCGCAGCAAAGGATCGTGATACAGTTAAAAATGATGACAGTATGTTGGGTGATTCCAAATCCTAGTACAAGTGATGCATCATTTGACAGCTCTGATTCTGGTAGCTGTGAAGCAGCTGTAAACACAATGGTGGTAATAATTGAACTGGGTACTACGCCCATTTCGTCTGATCCAGTTCTCGCGGATAGTGAAAATTTGAATGCTACATCAGTTTCTAAAACACAAAAGTGTGTCCACCTGTCTTCTGGGTATGCTGGAAGTGATGAAACCAAAGCTGCTAATGGCGTGGACACTCGAGATCCTCGACTCAGTGAGTCACAATCATCATCTGCTGTGTGTACTACTACGGATGATGCTAAACAGATCACCAGTTGAATCTTCCCAACAAACCAATAAACTCAGACAAGCTGCGCGAGCAAAGACTAAACCAGAGAACGACCTCGGAGATGTTCACAGTCTCCCTTGGGACAGAACTAACCTCCCTTCGTCTGCCTTGCCTCTCATTGGTATCACAATTATGGTGATCACTCTACAAACCTATGCTACTGTTAATGGTATTAGATCTGCGTCGGGCAACGCTCATTGCATCAATTCCAATGCTTTATATAACTTTCTTACAGGAGGCAAACACCTTTAATCTGGATTTTATATCTCGTTATGATTATGTGATTAATTTTAGTGAAGGTGCCAGGGGCACTGCTGTCGTCTATCGTCATGGTTTGGCAATCACAGAATTCTGGATGTATGTGTGTTGGCCGCATTTTATCAGCTTTGTATGGGGATGCGATACTCATTAATATCTACACGCCGTCCGGTACCAACAACCGGCGAGAACGTGAAATACTCTTCAGGGATGCCTTGACAATTCCTGTGTGTCGTGTACAGCAGATATCTTAGGTGGAGATTTTAACTGTACACTTACAGCAAAGGAACAAAAGGTGTATATAAATGATAGCCCTATACTTACTGAAGTTGTCAGACAGTTGCAAAGATGCCTGTCAACAGAGCTGAGAGGACGCGACACGGGCTCTTAGGCTTGTTGTAGAGTGGATACAGAGGATACGGGAATAATTGTTGTAGGATACACCTATTAGTGGACATCTTCGCCAAATGCTGGACGACGAACGTCTTTCATTCTTCCAGATGGCGAAAGAATGGGCATGTCCCAGTAAATCATACGCTCATCAAATCCGTTTTGCTAATCAGGAGATAACACAAGCAACGTCAGTTTTAAAGGTATCTGAAAAGCATTTCCGGGCTTTCTTTGCGCGAGAGCCGCTCACAGATGCTCGCATCACAGGTAGTTACGGTAATGTGCAAATTGCACCTCAATCAGGAGCAGCCCTGGTTAAACCGATCCTGTAGGACGAGATCCTTCACTGCACGGAAACTTCTGCGGCCGGTTTGGATGCTAGCCCGTATGCCTTTTACATACAACACTGGAAACTCATTGGACCAGCCGTCATTGCAGTGTTAAATTATATCCTTTCGAACATACCTTATTCTAACACTTCATGGACGTCTTATAGTGCTGCTTCCCAAAACACACTCTCCAAAATCTACGGCAGAGTATCGTCCTATCACTTTATTAAATACCGTATTAGCGAAGGTACTGACTAACTGACTAAAAGCAGTTCTCACGGAAGTTTTCCACAGTTGACAAACAGCAGTTGCGCCTAACCGCTCTATCACACATTCCTGGGTGATCATCAGAGATGTGATATGCTATTTTCACTGTAGCAAAGAAACCATTACTATAGTTAATCTTGATTTTCAAAAAGCCCTCCATAAGGTCCGAGATAGTTATATATGGGAAACGCTTGCGGATATTCGTTTGCCTGAGATGTTTCAGCGCATGATTCAAAACCTTAATAGTGGAGTAATGTCGGGTATATTGTGCAATGACTTTCTATCTTCTCCTGTGAGCATTGAGCGGTCGGTGCGCTAAGGACGTCCACTCTCGATGGGATTGCTCGCATTGACCATTAATTAGCTGATTCGGTCTATGGAAGAACAGCTAGATGGTGTAATATCTCGGGGTTCTAAAGTTATGGCGAGAGCATACGGATGACATAACTGTGTTTGCTAAACATACTCAAGATATTCATTGTTTAAACAACATTCTCACTGCTTATTGTAAAATTAAACATGCGCAAATCGCAACTAATGCTATTAGGCAAATGGAGAAACTCTTGCTCCCGGTCTTATGCCAATTGTTTCCCATTAGAAGATTTTAGGAACTGTTTTACATAACCTCCAGGAAACTATTCTACATACGTGGACCGACAAACTTAATGCACCACGCCATAAACTAAGCGAACAGCACACAAGGAGATTGAATTAATTCAGAGGGTATGGTATGTAAATGTCTATGCAGTCAGTAAATTCTGGTATGTTGCTCGACTGCTTCCGATAGCCAAACGCCAAGCTCAACAATTTGAAAAACTAATTGGTTATTTTCTATGGCATGGATTCTATCGTGTGGCGTGGTGTCAACTGCGAGTAACAGTTACAAGAGGAGGAGTGGGCTTGGCAGCTGTTGAACCGAAGTGTAGCCTTGCTGGTTTCAACGGCCTTCAACAGATTTTATAGGGACGGCACGTTTGCGGATCCAGCTATGGTCGGTACTAACTTACAGCCCTGACTGAATTTCGACACATCCGTACAGCATTAATCTATTTGGAACCAGAAACTCTTCCTGTCAACCAAGTTTGTGCTAGCGGCATCTATACAGTCTCCTCTTCAACCAACACATTGCTACCCCTTCCATACAACTCAAATGCCCGGAACGTGGATGGAAGCCTACATGGTCCTTATACCGCACCCAGTGTATTCCTAATGACTGGAAAGAGGTAGTAATGCTGCAGTTAATAACATCATTGCTACGGGAGAGAAACAGTGACGATATGTATACGCACACATGGTGGCTGTGAGTTTTGCACGAGATCCGACACTCTACAACACCGTTTGGTGTATTGTAAGAATGTGGGCCAGATATGGCCCTGGGTGGCGCAGCGAATGACAGTGATGGGAGGAACAAGATAAACCTATCGTCCGTTGGAGTTATGCCCGCTACAGGTTCCCGAAAAACCATCTGCATTGCGGAATGGCTACACCTGGTTATTCTTGCATTTTACTGTATATTGGAGGTGAACCGTGATGCTAAGAAGATCTAGTTAACGGCTTTTGTTGCTTTTCTTCGGTCCTGTAGCTGGATGGCTCTACAGCGGAGAACATTTGTTGTCACCTACTTAGAATTTGAGAGGCCAGCTGAGCAGCCACACACACACACGTGCACAAGCATGAAATGGTTTGTAGTAGAAAAAATCCGATGTGTTACCTCACATGACTTTCTCTACTCTTGTGCAAACTATTTTTACAAACGCTTATTTTCCATCTACTTCATGTTAATCGAGATAAACATTTGCAGACTCTATCTTATTGCTAATTTTCTTGTAGAAGTAAGGGGAATATATATTTACAAGGACAAAATAGAAATACAGTAGCCTTTAAGCATATATATATATATATATATATATATATATATATATATATCTTAATAGCTGGTTGCTAGGTGCAGCACCATTCCCTTTGCCACAGATTAATACACTTTGCATATCCAAGACAAAAAAAAAATGAATAAGGAATTCCCATTTGAGAAAATAAGTATTGAAAAATTTAAGGGAATAACAAGCAATATCTCGAAAATGGTTCACTCAACAAAAGAAAATGTATATGACATAAATTGTGTATTTTAACGCGATCTACATTTTTTGTGTAGTAAAAGTTTATCTATCTCTTATGGTTTACCAGTTATGCAAAAGTCGTTCTAAATGAAGAATACTTTTGGAGACATTCCCAGAAAATTCGAGATATGCAATTCATTTGCCATAAAAATGTCTTAAACTTATGGAATTTTAATCAAAATCGTTAGAGCCATTTTTGAGAAAATTAAAATGTTTGAAAAATGTTCCATGTAAAGGGTAATCTGGGGTGGGGGGATTTTCTTGAAAACCATCGTGTCGCATTTCTGGAAGATACTGAACCTAAATACCAAGTTTGGTGTTTATCCGACTGTTAGTTTTTGAGTTATGCTGTTCACAGACACACACACACACAGGCATGTTTCCAAAAATGCCTTTTTACTTTCTCTACTACGTATAGTAAGTAGGGGAAGTATTGCATTCCACCCATAAATTCGATACCGAGATTTCACCGGAAATACATGTTTTGAGACCTCCTGAATCCAAAAAAAAGCATTTTTGGAAACATGTCCGTGTGTGTGTCTGTGTGTGTGTCTGTGTGTCTGAACAGCATAACTCAAAAACGGACAGTCGGATAAACAGCAAACTTGGTATTTAGGTTCAGTATTTTCCAGAGATGCGTAACGAAGGTTTTCAAGAAAATCCCCCCTCCCCAGACTACCCTTTACATGGAACATTTTCCGAAATTTTTAATTTTCTCAAAAATGGATCTAACGATTTTGATGAAAATATCATATGTTTAAGATAATGTCATGAGAAATGAAATGTATATCTCGAATTTTCTGGGAATGTCTCCAAAAGTATTCTTCATTGTGAACGACTTTTCCATAACTGGTAAACCATAAGAGATAGACAAAATTTTACTACACGAAAAATGTAGATCGCGTTAAAATACACAACTTATGTCATATACATTTCTTTTGTTGAGTGAACCGTTTTTGAGATATTGCTTGTTATTTCCTTAAATTTTCCAATACTTATACTTTTTCTCAAATTCGTTATTCATTTTTTTTGTCCTGGACATGCAAAGAGAATGGAATGCGCTACATAGCAACCAGCGTTAAACTATTTGACTATCGCTTAAAAGCTACCATATTCCCCTTGCATCTACAAGAAAATTACAAATTGACATCTCGATATCTCGATTAACATGAAGCATATGGAGAATAGGCGTTTGTAAAAATAGATTGTACAAGAGTAGAGAAAGTCATGTGAGTGCAACACATCAGATGTTTTGGATTCAGGGGTCTCAAAACATGTATTTGCGGTGAAATCTCGGTATCGATTTTTTGGGTGGAATACAATAGTTCCCCTTCTTACTATACGTAGTAGAGAAAGTAAAAAGCAATAACATTAAAAAAAATCTGATGTGTTACACTCACATGACTTTCTCTACTCTTGTACAAACTATTTTTACAAACGCTTATTCTCCATATGCTTCATGTTAATGGAGATATCGAGATGTAATCTTATTGGTAATTTTCTTGTAGATGCAAGGGAAATATGGTAGCTTTTAAGCGATAGTCAAATATTTTAACGCTGGTTGCTATGTGGCGCATTCCATTCTCTTTGCATGTCCAGGACATAAAAAAATCTGATGTGTTACACTCACATGACTTTCTCTACTCTTGTACAATCTATTTTTACAAACGCCTATTCTCCATATGCTTCATGTTAATGGAGATATCGAGATGTCATCTTATTGATAATTTTCTTGTAGATGCAAGGGGAATATGGTAGGTTTTAAGCGATAGTCAAATATTTTAACACTGGTTGCTATGTGGCGCATTCCATTCTCTTTGCATGTCCAGGACATAAAAAAATGAATAACGAATTTGAGAAAAAGTATAAGTATTGGAAAATTTAAGGAAATAACAAGCAATAACTCGAAAACGGTTCACTCTACAAAAGAAATGTATATGACATAAGTTGTGTATTTCAACGCGATCTACATTTGTTGTGTAGTAACATTTTGTCTAGCTCTTATGGTTTACCAGTTATGCAAAAGTCGTTCACAATGAAGAATACTTTTGGAGACATTCCCAGAAAATTCGAGATATACATTTTATTTGTCATGACATTATCTTAAACATATGATAGTTTAATCAAAATCGTTAGAGCCGTTTTTGAGAAAATTAAAATTTTCGAAAAATGTTCCATGTAAAGGGTAGTCTGGGGTGGGAGAATTTTCTTGAAAACCTTCGTGTCGCATCTCTGGAAGATACTGAACCTAAATACCAAGTTTGGTGCTTATCCGACTGTTCGTTTTTGAGTTATGCTGTTCACAGACACACAGACACACACACACACAGACACACACACAGACACACACACACACACACACACACAGACACACACACACGGACATGTTTCCAAAAATGCTTTTTTTGGATTCAGGAGGTCTCAAAACATGTATTTCCGGTGAAATCTCGGTATCGAATTTTTGGGTGGAATGCAATACTTCCCCTACTTACTATACGCAGTAGAGAAAGTAAAAAATGAATAACGCATTTGGAAAAAGTATAAGTATTGGAAAATTTAAGGAAATAGCAAGCAATATCTCGAAAACGGTTCACTCAACAAAAGAAATGTATATGACATAAGTTGTGTATTTTAACGCGATCTACATTTTTTGTGTAGTAAAATTTTGTCTATCTCTTATGGTTTACCAGTTATGCAAAAGTCGTTCACAATGAAGAATACTTTTGGAGACATTCCCAGAAAATTCGAGATATACATTTCATTTCTCATGACATTATCTTAAACATATGATATTTTCATCAAAATCGTTAGAGCCATTTTTGAGAAAATTAAAATTTTCGAAAAATCTTCCATGTAAAGGGTAGTCTGGGGTGGGGGGATTTTCTTGAAAACCTTCGTGTCGCATCTCTGGAAGATACTGAACCTAAATACCAAGTTTGGTGCTTATCCGACTGTTCGTTTTTTAGTTATGCTGTTCACAGACACACACACAGACACACACACACACACACACACACACACACACACACAGACACACACACGGACATGTTTCCAAAAATGCTTTTTTTGGATTCAGGAGGTCTCAAAACGTGTATTTCCGGCGAAATCTCGGTATCGAATTTTTGGGTGGAATGCAATACTTCCCCTACTTACTATACGTAGTAGAGAAAGTAAAAAAACACTCCAATGAATAAAAACATATGATAAACAAGGGAAAAAATCTGATGTGTTACACTCACATGACTTTCTCTACTCTTGTACAATCAAATTTTATAAACGTCTATTCTCCATATGCTTTATGTTAATCGAGATATCGAGATGTCAATCTTATTGGTAATTTTCTTGTAGATGCAAGGGAAATATGGTAGCTTTTAAGCGATAGTCAAATATTTTAACGCTGGTTGCTATGTGGCGCATTCCATTCTCTTTGCATGTCCAAGACATAAAAAATCTGATGTGTTACACTCACATGACTTTCTCTACCCTTGTACAATCTATTTTTGCTTCATGTTAATCGGAGATGTCAATCTTATTGGTAATTTTCTTGTAGATGCAAGGGGAATATGATAGGTTTTAAGCGATAGTCAGATATTTTAACGCTGGTTGCTATGCGGTGCATTCCATTCTCTTTGCATGTCCAGGACATAAAAAAATGAATAACGAATTTGAGAAAAAGTATAAGTATTGGAAAATTTAAGGAAATAACAAGCAATATCTCGAAAACGGTTCACTCAACAAAAGAAATATATATGACATAAGTTGTGTATTTTAACGTGATCTACATTTTTTGTGTAGTAAAATTTTGTCTATCTTTTATGGTTTACCACTTATGCAAAACTCGTTCACAATGAAGCATACTTTTGGAGACATTCCCAGAAAATTCGAGATATACATTTCATTTTTCATGACATTATCTTGAACATATATTTTCATCAAAATCGTTAGAGCCATTTTTGAGAAAATTAAAATTTTCGAAAAATCTTCCATGTAAAGGGTAGTCTGGGGTGGGGGGATTTTCTTGAAAACCTTCGTGTCGCATCTCTGGAAGATACTGAATCTAAATACCAAGTTTGGTGCTTATCCGACTGTTCGTTTTTGAGTTATGCTGTTCACAGACACACACACACACACACACACACACACAGACATGTTTCCAAAAATGCTTTTTTTGGATTCAGGAGGTCTCAAAACATGTATTTCCGGTGAAATCTCGGTATCGAATTTTTGGGTGGAATGCAATACTTCCCCTACTTACTATACGTAGTAGAGAAAGTAAAAATGGCTAGACTAAAGCATCCTGTACTCTTAGATGAACTTATGGAAAAAATTACAGATTTCTTTTAATGTTAGAATCCATGTTTATGATTTACTGTGATCATTATTATTAATATTGGACTGTGCCTATTTCAAGGCTATTGCTGCTCGTCGGCGGCTGTGTTGTTCATTCTTAATCTTTACTTATATAGCTAATTCTTGGGTTCTCAGGCTTAATGCAGGTGAGGCAAATTAAAATATACTGCATTTCCCTTAATAAATATGGTTTATTATTAAATAAAAATTATTCCCATTATACCAATTCCCACCGATAGAATAAATCAGGAGCCTAAACTAGCTGCACACGTCTTCCCACCCATATGCACACACGTGCATTTGTTGTCAAGAGAGTATCACTGTGTCGACGAGATTCTAGAAGAGAGTGAAAATCTGGGGCTTTGTTCCCCTTTATATACCTAAGTCTAGTGGCGCTTACCTCCGCGCCTCAAAATATAATGACATTTCTAATTGGCCCTCAGACCGCGTTACCTTAACATGTATGAGAATATTCTACTCCAAAGCTTTGCGCTTACGCGTCACCATGGCGCGCCAGGAAGCGGATTCAATATCTCTGTCTCTTTCTTTTTTCTATCTGTCTCTTTCTATTTCTCCTTACCGCTACCGGCTCCCTTCTCATTAGCTTGGTGAAAGGTGGGCTCTACCTAGAATTATCTTTAACCTGGAATTTGCTAGCTCACCCGTCTCTTACAATCTGCTTTGCATAATTCTTATATATGTGTGGTATATCCCATTTCAAAACAAAAGAGGCTGCCTGGCGCGTATTTCTTTACACAGCTACGGCACGATGAAGAGTGAAGTGACGGAAAACAGAACTAATTCACGTTAGTGAAGTGACAGTGTGAACCAACAATAAGTAAAGTCGCAGTGAAAGTTCAACTAGATCACATTAGTGAAGTGACAGTGAAATTGGACAAAGTTACAATATGAAGCAACAAGTTAACATCTTTGGAAAAGGCACATCTGCAATCATCAGGAAAAATGATCTTCTCGGTTGTTTGATTTCTAACGTTAACATCTTCCCTCTTTATACAATTATTTGATTGCATTATACGTAAAGCATGTATTCTAACTTATTAAAGCATTATTTGTACACTTTCCTCCAACGTCCAATATGATTCCTCCACATAACTTTACATAAAAAAACTGAAGTGCTACGTTCACATGGATTTCTTTACCAACTATCGTTTATTTTGATCTTTTTACAAAAGCTCGTTCTTTTAACTGCTTCTTGTTAATCGAGATAACGTTTGCAGACATGCTTTTACTACAAATTTCGTTATAGGTAAAACAGCCTGAAGCTACTGTCAGTCAGCAAGCGGTCGATTATATGCTACATAGTCAATAAAATATCTCGGAAGTGGTTAAATTCACTAAAAACTGTTTGATTAAATTCTGTAATATAAGGAGAGTCTGTTGCTTACGGTCTATCAGTTCCTCAAAATTCTTCAATATGTATATTTATTTACACATACCAATATCTTAAACATCAAAAGCGTTATAGGAATTTCTAAACTAAAATGTAAGTAGTAGTTTGAAGTGGGGTATTTTTGCGGTGCGTATGCTTTGAGAGAAGATCATTTCTTCTCTGGCACGAAACCTTCGTGAGTATAGTTGAATCTTGAAACGTTAAGGACCCCACTGCGCTGGGCCTGCAGCCATCAGATCTGGCAGCACTTCGTACCCCTCCCATCCTTTCCTCCTGGAGGTTTAGTAAGTGCAATAGATCTACCCTTGACGCAGTGTTAAGTCCTCGACCCCTTGGGTGCATAGGAATCTCAAACATGTATTTCTGGTGAAATACCGGTATTGAATGGAATGCATACTTCTTGTTCTTTCTCTAGAGAAAGTAAAAGTAGCAAGTAACTTGGTAATTTAGCTGAGGTAGTTACTAACATACTAGAGCTGGAACACAGTTGTTTAAACTGCTGATCTGAGCTATGAGCATAAAACACTGTTACCTCATCGTCCAAAATCATTACTTTAGCAGCAGAAACGTGAAGAGCAGCAACATTGTGTCTGCGATGTAAAACTGCGTATAAAATGCTGAAAGCTCGCGAGTCTGGCCTGTGAATCATTCTGGAGCCCGGCCAAACTGCTTTACTGAAATTTATGTGTCGGAGATTGCGGTATTTGCTTACGAGACTCTAAAACCTGAATGGAAGCTCGTAGTTGAGACCTTCTCGGTGCTGACATGGTCAGCAATGGCGTTAGTATCTCATTCGTGACGTAGGTGCTTGCATAACGTCAAACATGTGAGATTTCCACTGTTCCCTTTTCCTGTTTACCTTCTCTACAACGTACCTAGTAGGTAAGGTATTGCATCCCATTCAAAAATCCGATATGGAGATTTCACTGCAAATACACACACACACACACACACACACAGAAGTATTTTTAGAAAAAGGTCTAAAACGATAAGTCGGATAAATACCAAAACTTGATATTTAAGTTCAGTACGTTCCAAAGATGTTACTTGAATAATTTTAAGACAATCCCCCACACACAACTAACCTTTACAAGAACATTTTTGTAAATTTGTTATTTTCTCAAAACAGGCTATAACGATTTTGATTAAAATAGCATATATTAGAGATACTTCCAAGACAAATAAAATGTATATCTTGCATTTTCTGCGAATAGTCTGCGAAGTCCTCTTCATTCGGAAATAATTTCGTATATGTAAATTTGCATAACTGGAAAGCCATAAGAGTTACATAAAAACTTACTACACACAATGTAGATCTCTTTAAAACATACAATTTATTTCAAATAGTTTATTGAGGCATTAACCATTTCCGAGATATCGTTGTTATTGATCTGAATTTTCCAATACATCGTCATTCTTTGAAATGTCATCATTCAATTGTTTCTCGCGATGTCGTGGAAAAAAAAATGGAATTTCAATGCTAGCATAAAGCGACCCGCTCTTAAGCATTTTACTATCGATGCAGTTTCATGTATCCCATTTGTACCTACAAAGAAATCTGTAAATTCTGCAAACATTTATCTCAATTAGTAGATAGAGAAGGTTATGTGAATTTTACATAAAAGTTTCTTGAATTCTTTACACCTTAACTACAATAGTTACAGGATGCACGTCTTCCGCTCAAAAAGATCTCCTGGGCATAAAAATAGGAAAACGTGGCAGAGACAAGCAGAACTCAAAAACGAAAAATAGATTTTCAATAACACATCCCCAAGGCCAAACTCTTTCAAATCTTTCAAAGATGCGACAAGATTTTCAAGAAAATCCCCCCACTCCAGACTATCTTTACATGGAACATTTTTTCGAAAATGTTCATTTTCTCAAAATTGATTTTAACGATTTTGATTAAAATAACATATACTTAAGATATTTTCATAGCAAATGAAATGTATATCTTGAATTTTCTGGGAATGTCCCCAAAAGGCCTCTTCATTCTGAATAACTTTTGCTTAACTGGTAAACCGTAAGAGATAGACAAAAGTTTACTACACAAAATGTAGATCTCGTTAAAATACACAATTTATGTCGCATACATTTTTACTTTCTCTACTACGTATAGTAAGTAGGGGAAGTATTGTATTCCACCCAAAAATTCGATACCGAGATTTCACCGGAAATACATGTTTTTGAGACCCCCTGAATGTCCGTGTGTGTGTCTGTGTGAGTGTGTCCGTGTGTGTGTGTCTGTGAACAGCATAACTCAGAAACGAACAGTCGGATAAACACCAAACTTGGTATTTAGGTTCAGTATCTTCCAGAGCTGCGACACGAAGGTTTTCAAGAAAATCCCCCACCCCCGATTACCCTTTACGTGGAACATTTTTCGAAAATTTTACATTTCTCAAAAATGGCTCTAACAATTTTGATTAAAATATCATATCTTTAAGATATTTTCATGACAAATAAAATGTATATCTCGAATTTTCTGGGAATGTCTCCGAAAGTGTTCATTGTAAACGACTTTTGCATAACTGGTAAACCATAAGAGATACACAAAATTTTACTACGTAAAAATTTAGATGGCGTTAAAATACACAACTTATGTCATATACTTTTTTTGTTGTTGAGTGAACCATTTTCGAGATATTGCTTGTTATTCGCTTAAATTTTCCAATACTTATACTTTTTCTCAAATGGGAATTCGTTATTCATTTTTATGTCCTGGACACGCAAAGAGAATGGAATACTCCACATAGCAGCCATCTCTTAAAATATTTGACTATCGCTTAGAGCCTGCAAATGTTTATCTCGATTAACATGAAGTATATGGAGAATAAGCGCTTGTAAAAATAGTTTGTATAAGAGTAGAGAAAGTTATGAGCGCAACACATCAGATTTTTTTATACTGTTGATTTATAGAAAAACTACGTTGCCTGTAACAATTCGAAAATGAGAAAATGCCGAGAAAAGAGAGTTTAAATATTATAACACTAAAGTAACACCGCTTTCTACTTAATGCTGTTTAAAATACATTGTGTGCGTATACAGACTCTCCGTCTTTTTCTGCTCCTCTGCAAATAATGTATTTTAACATTCCTTAGGCCACTCCTGAATGGTTTATTCGCTTTTATATAGGCAAAATGTATAGTTTGTTTTTTACTACAAGTTTATAAGAAGCTAGGCTTACAGACAAACATTTAAATCGCTATATGTCATGCTTTAAATGGTCGAACAGCTATAAAAGCAGCATAGAACTAAAGCATAGGATTTGCAGTGCTTAATAACGCTAAAATCCATATTTCTGAGTTTTGGCATATTTTTGTCTTTTCTCGCAGTTGAGTAAAGACCCTCTCTTACTATATATGAGGCATTGATAGTACAGGAAATGAAATGGCAATTGAAAAGGGGGGAAAACGGTCAGGGAGGACGGTCCTGAAGGGATTTGAACCGCAGATCTCCCGTTCAAGATTCCGTACCGTAACGACCTCGGCTACCTGCGTACATGTAAGATCTAACTCTGTGTTTTCACGGAAGATACTTTTGCTTATGAACACGCCTAATGCAGCACTACCCTCCCCATTTCCTGATGAGAATTGTAAGAGAGGGAATATCTTATAAGAACGCAATTTGTAAGCCAAAGACATGGACTCGTGTCATTATGGCATGGGGTAGGTTGGCAACCCCTAAGACCAAGGATATAGATTTCTGTTGGCAAGAGGGGATGATCTTTATGGGTGAGTCATTCTCAACCAAGGGGATGCCGTTTTACTGAACGCTTTTCACTTCGCCTCGGTTTGCGTTCTTCAAGTGCCGTGGTTACACATTCAAGAGCCACTATGTTCGAGCCTTATTGGGGTTTATTAGTGCACGCATGTATTGCTAACGCGTTTGGAATAAAGGCTTCTATTGTATTTCAAGGACTCCAAATAAGCTCCTTCGTATGTTTCATTGCTTCAAAGCTGGGGATCTACATTTCCTTCTATTCATTTCACTCTTTCTAGTTTTAAAACACATCCAACCTTCCACACTTATCGATGTGTTCTTTTGAAATGTTCGTCCTTCTTTCAATAAACTACCTAAAAGATATCAAATTAATTAGAATATTATTTTCGAAGTTATTTAGATGTTTAAATAATTAATGAGGAAAACTTACCGAATAAATGCATAATTAGTCCCACAGGCATAGGTTATGAGAGAGAATATAAATGATTTTTACGTTCTCTACTACGTATTGCAAGTAGGGAGAGTATTGTATTCCACCCAAAAATTCCATACCGAGATTTCACCCGAAATATGTTATGAGGACCCTGAACCACTACAAAAAAGAGACATTTTTAGAAAAAGGCCCGCGTGTGTGTGTCTGTGTGACTGTCTGCAAGTGTGTCTGTGAACAGTATAACTCAGAAACGAGAAGTCAGATAATTACCGAACTTTGTATTTAGGTTCAGTACCTTCCAAAGATGCAACTCAAAGATTTACAACAAAATACCTCCACCCAAACTACCCTTTACATGCAACATTTTTGTCAATATTTTATTTTCTAAAAAATGGCTCCAACGATGTTAATTAAAATACCATACATTAAAGGTATGACAAATGTTTTTACATGCCAAATAAAATGTATATATTGAATTTTCTGGCAATAGCCTGTGAAGTCCTCTTCATTTGAAAGGAATTTTTATGATCTTGTATAAGCTATAAACGAAAACGTATACAAACGAGATACAGATCTCTTTAAAACATACAATTTATTTTAAATAAGTTATTTGTAGCATAAGCTATTTCTGAGATATACAATAGTAATGGTTCGAATTGTTTGTTACTTGGCCATTCTCTTCGAGTCCTGTCAATATTTGCTTGTTTCTCGTAATTACATGCAAAGAGTATGGAATTTTAAGGCCAGCGTATAGCGTCCAGTTGTTAAACATTTGACTATCGCTGTTCCCTGTGTATCTATAACGAAATGTGTAATGCAGCTGTTTCTGAAAAGGTTAATCTCGATTGAAATTAATTAGATAGGAAAATAAACTTTGGTAAGCATAATTTGTAAACTCAGCAATAAGCGACAGAAGGCAGAGAAAGTCCTATGAATGTAACACATCAGATTTTTCTCCAATATTTGCTGTACTTTAACTTATTATGCTCATACAGCAACTTCTTTGTGCCCTTTTTCGATTTTGGACAAATTTCTTTTCTGTGGTTTTCCTGGAGTTGTAGCACCGCAAAATTTGTGTTTTAAATGTTATACCCATATCGAATTTTCAGACGGTAGCAACAAACGGGAAGAGATTATAAAATTACTTAGAGATACGTCACGTTTTTGCTAATTTGGATAGGCAACCGAAAGGTCTGAGCGTTAAGTAAATAGCCCTTAGTTCACGTTTTGAAGCACAAGAGTGGTTATCGATTACCTCTCCACGCGCAGGTTGCTTGGTGCGAAAAAAAGCCCACGCAAGTAAACACGGCTTACAGATGGAGTGATTTGGATATCCTCCAGGTACTTTTTGCTTGCGATTTACGAATATGTACGTAACCAGCCAACTCCGTCCTTTCCTCCTTTTACTATCTCATTTCTCCTCCTTTATTCCTACCTGCTCTTTCTAAATGGCATACAGCCAGATATTAAGGAAATATAAATTCCTGTTCTGATTCACCCTCTTTGCCGTTTTAAATAATTCTTTCTTTACTTCCACGCACTTTTCATTTAAATGTCTGGTTCTTAAAGTACATAAAAGCAGAGTTTTAAGACTGAAGTGCGTATCCAATATTTAGGATCTAAAAATTACATTTCTTGAGGAGTTTAAATCAAAGCGAGAATAAAGTTAGTGTTAAGATCCGTGCAAGACACAAGATATTACAGGATTTACACTAAGGTCCAATAAAACCTCTATGTCAGCAATGTTTTAAATTTCAAACACATACGGAGATATTTTAGTCATAAACACCCAATATACATATCAGTGAGTCAGCTGCGCCTGTTTATTTTTGAATTCATGCAACGTGCTAAGCGACATATGTGACTTATGCCTTTCTTGAATGCCTTCTAATGGCTGATTTGCGTAACACTTTATAGAGGAGGAATACATAACCCAGTGCATAAGTGTTTTACGGGACAGAATGCAATCGTTATGTATGTCGATGCAAAAAACATACCACCCTGACACTTAGAGCTCCAGTAGCAATTGTAGCCAATTTTGCAAAATTTTATTCTTTAACATACATCCATGCACCCCTTTGAAAACGCCCCTGAAGGAACAACCTATCACATGCATCGGTTGACAAAACCATTTGAAAACAAAATGTCAGATCTATGTAGTGCAACCAATTGGATTTAAGCCGTTAGTCAATGTACAGCCTTGTCAAAAATGCTAACTATTAGGGAGATAATTTCTCTTATGTCACAAACCGTGGCGTATTTCAGATCACAAAGTAATTGTAATGACTGATGCAGTTTATTTGTTTGAATTAAAACTACCAAACCGAGCCCAAAACACTGTATGACACTGCAAAAAGCGTGTAAAGATTCGAGGTGGGGTCTAGTTCTGCGATTACTAATTCGTATAGGAACCTCAGCTCTCAAGGTAGCATTCGCCGAATGGTATTATCATGGTTGCTTTAGCACTGGGCCACTTTAATTCGGCTTCAAATTCTTCTGGTGTATTTCAAACTTTTTTATTACCTTTTGTTTTATCTCTTTGGGCCTATAATTTGATATTATAATATAAATAACATTATAAGTGTATAAAATAGACTAATCGTCATGTTTTCCACCGCAAAGAAGAAGAATCACAAAGCCCAAATCATCTACGGGCTCTCATACGTGTAGAATGCATGCAGATTACACCGCACATGTTATAGCATGCAAGAAGGTCTCTTCCGCAACGTACATAAATGTGCATTGATGAAGGGGGTCGTCATTTTGTGCATTTACTTCGTTGATGAAATCCACGTTCTTTAACAATTTATTATTCTGTTTACCAGTGAACTTAGCACATTTACAGCTCCTTTGTCAATAGAAGAAGTGAAACATAAGGTTTAAACATGAAACAGAAACTGTTATATTTAATATCGTTGATATGCGCCCAAGAGAAGAACGCTAACTACGTAACACGGTTTACAACACCAACAGATTATTAGGGTAAGCATGATATACAATTATCTGAATATAATTCTTATGTCTTTGGCTCACAGGAGTGCCAGTAACAAAAATAAATTAGTACACTAAAAGACAGAAAATAAACAAAGAGAAAAAAAAAGAACCAAAACAATTTTATATTTGTATCAGATTCGAATCTCCGAAGCTAACCTTTGCTTTACCACATTCCGGCAGCTAAACCACTCGACCAGAACCCACGTAGTTTATCCTGCTCTTCGGGAAAACGTTGCTCTTATCTCCTTGCAAGCATTATATCCAAGCATTGAAACGCCGTCTTTCTTAAGGCCTTCGCAGCTCTTTGGTTCCCATGCAGCCCTTTAATCATTAATGCTAGTTGCGTATAGTACCAAATAGAAGGGCAGAGCTACAATAACAGTTTGCTTGGGTCAATGTTTTCACATTAGATTATAAACTGCGGGTTGCATAGATAGAATACTTAGGGGCAGCTGACTCACCTGAGATATATATATGTGTGTGTGTGTGTGTGTGTGTGTTTTGGGTAGTCTGTAGTGGGGAGATTTTCTTGAAAAGCTTCGTGTCGCATCTTTGAAAGATACTGAATCTAAATACCAAGTTTGGTGTTTATCCCACTTTTCGTTTTTTAGTTATGCTGTTCACAGACACACACACGCGGATTTCTTTTTAAAAGTGCTTTTTTATTCAGGGTGCCTCAAAGCATGTATTTCTGGTGTAATCACCGTATCGAATATTCTGGCGACGTAGTAGAGGAAGTAATAATCTATCTTAGGAGTAGTTTGGGATGGTGTATTTTGTTTAAAACTCTTCGTGCTGAATCTTGGTAAATGCCTAACTTCAATAGCAAGTTTGGTATTTATCCGAATTTTGGTGCTCCCTTTTTGGAGGAATGCTACCAACAGATTATACAACGAAGGGGGACACCTTGCGCACTGCGACCTGCATATATCTACTGTAGCTACCATGCCCCAGGAGGAAAGGATCAAGTGAAGGAATCACAGGAGGCTACAGATTGCAGGCAGACACGCCACAGAGACGCGCACAAGTCCCTAAAAGTTCCAGGCTCCAAGATATATACTACTGCTGGAGCTGCCTATAAAGGACGATGTACAACCCGTCGATCAATCAGCCCTCTAGTGTCTATAGAGAGTATACTCTTTACCATCTGTAGTTCTACGTGGTGTAGTGGTTACCATGTTAGCCTCTAGTTCCCGAGGTCGCGTGTTTAAACCCGGCGGAGGGCGATGGATTTTTTCGGGCGTAAAAGTTCCTAAAACGGCTGCCTCGTAAGGGAAGTAAACCGGTGGTCCAAGTGTCATAGATTTACGGCACATAAAAGAACGTCAAGCCTGATAAAGAGATCTCTGAGCAAAATTACCGGTCTTTCACGCCCAATATAGAATCGGACGTTAAGAACCACAGCAGTTAAAGAGCGTCCATAAATAAAACTCAAAAGAACAAAAGAATGGACCAATCTAAAGCTTTTGACCTGGTTGACCATGATATATTAATTAACAAATTGTGCAATTATTGTATAAGGGGAATTCCATTAAAGTCGTTTGATTCATATCTTAGCAATAGAAAACACCTAACTGAAATCGAATCTGAAATAAGAAATTCAAAAGAAATTAAAGCTTCACGTTCTGGTTTGGAAAATGTTAAATATGAAGTACCTCAAGGCTCGATACTGGGCCCCTTACTAGTTTTACTGTATATTAATGACCTGGCCATAAACAATGACTTCCCTAACGCTAAATTTACTCTTTTTGCAGATGACACAAACCTTTTAATTTGTAGTAAAGATAAACAAGAACTTAAAGTAAACATGGATATGGTTCCTTCGCCAAACATTTTTGAAACTCTGGTAACGATGTATAAGCAGCAAAATAGCTTTAACACAAATGCTGATATGCATCACTATAATACAAGAAATAAATTTAAACTGCACATTACGGTCATAAAAGAACCCTATATGAAAAAAAGTTTATATTATAATGACATTCAATTGTTTAATAAACTCCACACATGTTTAAAAAAGGTTAAAACCTAACAGTCTTCAAGAAAGATTTGAAAAAATTCCTAATACAGGCTTGTTTTTATTCAGTGGAATAATATCTAGAAATGAATTAGTTTATAAGCTTTATTATGGAATATACTATGCTTACGATTCCAAAATTTAGTTTAGATACCTACTCATGTAATAAATTAGGATTTCTGCATTTGTGTATTACAGCTAATTAGACTTGTTCTTTTTGTACTAATAATTCTATTGTTGATAAAGCCAATATTTCTATACTGTTTTCAAACGGTGAATAAATTTGAGTAATGCCATCTCTACGGAACTGCCATACGCCACGAAACCTTGAAGCACACCTGAAAGATGAGAAGAAAACGGAACGAAAAGGAAATTATATGGTAGATGAGATACCATCCCAGCATTCGCTTACCATCCAGGGACAACCACGAAAACCCAAGGTCAGAGTGGACTACCGAACAGGGGACTACCGAATGCGAGCCTCACAGGTTACCGGCGGCTGTTTCGCTCGGTATGTAGTGAGGTAAATAAAACTGTTGTCTTTTGTTTCTTCCTATGCCAGGTCTCCAGTTTGTCATTTCAGTACATTAATTGAATAAGATACAAAATATACCTACATGAATGTGAATATGATAATGGAAATGAAATATCAAGAACTGGAGTTTTAAAAAGGGACATTTTGTGATATTCCCCCTCCAAGTTGCCTCAGTTACTGAAAGGTTAAAGAAAATTAAATACAATTTTTTAAAAAATGTTGAGTTCTCTCTGTGAAATGGTTTGTATTATGTAAGTTGTAGTAGATATGTGCGTGGTTTACTTTGTTTGCACCCTTCTACTTAGAGCCTCAACAGTTCTTTTGAAAAGGTAGAGAGGTTTTGGCATTCATTCCTGCAGAAGCGCACGCTAGGAGCGAGAGGATAATTTTAGAAGTCCTGCATCAAGCTCGAGTCTAAAGCAGATGACACCCGCGTTCAGTTTGCTTGACGTTTTGGACACGAGCTTCCTCTGCACTTCCAAATTAAAATACATCATAGACAACTCCGGGATCAAAGGCGAAAAACAAAAGAACCGTTACATACATACCTATGACAGACTTTCATTTATTTATTTACAACACTCGACTTTCAACAGTATACATTTCAAACTGACTACTGCGGCTTTAAGCATAAGCAGGAATTATTTCTGTTATGATACATTCATACGACTTTCGTTGTCAATAACATCCGTTTAACATATTACAGTATTCATATAAGAACAGATTCTTCTATCCTAACGATACACTACCTTCTCCAGCACCTTTCTATTGATATTTCTGTAGAAATGCACATTTTGAGGACCAATGACAAAATAATAGCATTTTTTAAAAACCAGATGTGTTACATTAATATGACTTTCTCTACCCTCATTCTTTATACAAATTATTCTTACGCAAGCTTATTTTTCTGTCTACTTCATTTTAGGCTAGATAAACCTATGCAGACGCTATATGCTGGCTTTAAATTCCATATTTTTCCTATGCAATCGCGATAAACAAGTGAATGACGACAGCACTTAAAGAATGATAAAATATTGAACAATGCGAAGCATTAATAACGGATATCTCGGAAATGGCTTGTGCCACAAAAAAAGTTATTGGAAATAAATTGCGTGTTTTAAAGAGATCTGCATTCTTTCTGTCGTGTGCTTTTGTCTGTCGTTTAACGTTTACCTGTTATACACGATTATATATTATTACTTTGGAATGAAAAGATCTTCACAGGCTATTCCCAGAAAATTCAAGATATATTTTGTTTAATTTGTAAACATCTTTAATATCGTTAGTCGTCCTACGTGGTATAGTGGTTACCATGCTAGCCTCTAGTTATCGAGGTCGCGGGTTCAAACCCTGTGGAGAGCGATGGATTTTTATGGGCATAAAAATCCTTAGTGTGGTTTATTTCGCAAGGGAAGTAAAGCTGGTGGTCCCGTGTCGTAGATTTACGGCACGTAAAAAAAACCTCAAGCCTGATAAAAAGGCTATGAGAAAAATTACCAGTCTTTCAAGCCGTATATAGAATGGGACGCTACGGAACCATAGTAGTTAAAGTTTAATTTAATATCGTTAGCCATTTTTAAAAAAGAAACAAATTTGAAAATGTTCCATCTTAAGTCGTCGCTAATCTGACGAAGTGGCGTAAGCGCCAAAATCGAAAAAATTGAGATATTTCGCCTATACAGTCCATTTGGCCTTATCTATATTCTGACAAACTGGCGTACCTCCATCTCTAATGGTTACTTAGCAGTAAACATCATGTCGTAAACGCCATTGCTCACTCATTCTTTTTCAGACGAACAGGCGTATGAGACTCGCAAGTCGCTTACGTCTCTTCGTTAGATACTATCATTATTAAAATTGGTCGATACGTCTATGTACTCAGTGTAATGCTAGTATCTCTAGACCAATTTTTGCCACCTGATGCCAACAATGAACATGTGTTTATAAATTTGGACAAGAAAAACCTGCTTCAACAATATTGATTGGTCTGAATACACCTGCAACAAACTAATGCAGTCTCAGTAAAGCAGCAATCTGTTATGAACATGGACTTATTAGTAAAGCGAGAGATGGATCTACGAATGTGGTATAATGCAACGAAAGTTAATACAGTGAAGGTGATGCGTTAAAGGTAGGAGCTGAAATTAAGTATAGTGGTTATCAGACAAGAAGTAATATTATGGGAAGGTGATTCAGATGGATCGTTCAAACGAAAATCGGAACGAAAAATCAGGAATGGAGTCTATAGATGTTGCTCTCAGCGTTCTAAAGATCCACATAAAGACAGTTTTGAAAATGTAAATGCTACATCTGCAGACAATACTAATATAAAGGAACAGTGTTGTCATCAAGAAAAGGAAATACGCCAGCTGGAGTAGGCATTTAGTGACTGTAATAATAGTAACTATGATCCATCATATGGTGAAAACTATCAATTTCTCAATTGAAAAAATGAAGGTTCTGTGATTTGCCCACTTTGTTTATGTTTGCCATGTACAAAGAATTCAAATAACAATAACGAATGCACTTACCATCGTCCTGAAGAGTATTCCTAAGAATATTTACATCCAGTCCTGACTGTCTAAAATGTATTCTATGCATAATGAAGATAACATCTCACAGCCCAAAGCCAGTTATCAAAAACCTACACCAGAGTATACAAATCTTTGAGTCTATCATTCCACCTAAGGAGGACTAGTGCAGTTTGTGTGCAACTTAGCTCATGTGATGCTGCGAAGAAAATGGAGTTGCAAGATATGTACGACAAACACACTGAAGAAAAGAATGATGTAATAAATGAGAAAAACAATGCTCAAAAAGGTGCCAAAGAAATCCCAAGATAACATTCCTCTGCGGTATTTGATCTTCAGCAAGAGATTCAGTCTCCCCTTTCCAAAGAAAGTGCTGTATTCTATCGAATGCGTTTGTCAGCACATAATTTCACGGTTTACAACATTTGAATCAAAGAGTCTATGCTTTCTATGAAGCGAGACTATCAGCAAAAGGGGATCATCTGAGATTGAAACCTGTGTGGGAATCTACCTTCAACATCTTGATGTCCGCGGTGTAAAGTATGTCAGGCTGTTTGCTGATGCCGGTAGTAGCCAGAATACCACCGTAGTGTCCATGTTTTTGTACATTCTAAGTAACTCAAAAGAATTCACTGTCTATCAACTTGTGCTTCTTCGAACCTAACCATGGTCAAAACGAAGGTGATTCTGCCCACAGCACTATTTCAAGAACCCTGACTCAGGCATGGAACATCTTCATACCTTCTTAGCTGGTACCTGTTGCGAGACTTCCTCGAGTGCTGCTCCGTATGAAGCACATTCTACAAGGGTAGAAGATTTCTTGGACTACAAAAGTATTTCAGAGAGTTTACAGATCCGATCCCCGAGGATTTCAATCTGGAAACAAAGTGGATTGGACTGCAATCAGAGAAGTTAAAGTGACCACAGACGATGCCGCTTGCGTCTTTGTAAAAAAACATTCATTTGCCAAACATTTTGAGCGGCTATCTCTGAAATCCAGGAACACTTCACGGGTTTTGAAGCTTCCTCTGTCTCGACTTAATGCCACATCTGCAAAGCTTTCGGCTGAGAAGTACAGCGATTTGCAGGAGTTATGCAAAGAGCCAACACCAGTAATAAGAGATGTTGTTTACAAAACGTTCTACAAGGAACTGCCACACTTATAAGTTGCATTAACCCATGACATTTTCAATACTTGTTTGCGTTTCCTAAAATCATTTGAAAGCAAAACAAAACGTTATTGTATGTAATTTGGAAAAAAAGCAATAGCATACATATTAATACTTGATATTGCTATGGTTAAATAGAATTTCCTATCTGTGTGTTTCCTAAAAGCATTTGTAAACATATTACTCTACATTATTCATCAAACTATTGTCATTCAAAATAGCACACCTATACGCTTGATTTTGCTATTGTTAAAATAAGTTCAGAAGTTGTGTTTCTTTAAGGATGTGTAAACAAACAAATATATAATTTGCTAAATTACTGCAGATAATTAAAAATAAATAAAATACACTTAAATACTTGATATTACCGTTGTTAAATAAGTAGGTACCACTATTTGTTTTATTGACTTCCAACGCTTTACATCGTACTATGTACTTAGAATAGAAATATATACGTGAAAAATATACATAAAAAGAAATAAATAATGCTACAGCCCAAAACAATAGCAAAAATCAGCATAATGTATTGATCATGTGTATGGTGTAAGCGCCTTAGTATCATAGGTGAAATCTTTCAAACCGACGTATCTCCAATTTAGGCCTTTTTGGCCTATATGGTATCCAAATTCTAGAGTCTAACATTAGTGCTAACTAAGAACAACTATTATAGTTTTGAATAACTGTATTATATTTGATCTATCATTTTATGCTTTTGAGCCGTAGGCCCCTAAGTAAACACACTTTTCTTTAAACTGCTCTCCTGTAAAATTACACTTATGTCGCTTACGTCTGTTCGTCTTTTTAGCGACGAAGTGTACCTGGAGGTGGGAAATTTTCTTGAAAATCGTCGTATCATCTTTGGAAATTGCTGCCGACTTTTCGTTTGAGTTATGCTGTTTATATACATACGCACGGGCCTTTTTCAGAAACTGCTTTGGATTCAATGGGCCTCAAAACATGTATTTCAGGTGAAATCTCGATATGGAATCTTTGGGTGAAATGCAATACTTTCTCTACAATACGTCATATAAATACCAAAGTTGCGACGCGATGATTTTTCAAGAAAATATTCCCCTCCAAACTACGCCTAATACGGTTTAGTTTTCATTACTTTTTATTTTATCAGAAATGGTTATAACTATTTTGATTATAATACAATTTATTTAATGCATTTACAGGTCAAATAAAATGGATATATATCTTGAATTTTGCGTAAGAGTGTTCTAATGCCCGCTCTTAGTACATACGGAACCAGAGGCAGTGGACTTGCAATTCAGTTATATTTCTGAAAGGAATTTTGGAAAGAAAACTTTCTAGGGCTAAGTTTAGGATGACTCCCCCCACATTTGCCAGTTGATGAGAGAGGAAAACCACAGTTAGGGAGGGCGGTCCTGGCGGGATTTGATCTCGGACCCCCCAAAAGCAGACTTACACTTACCGCGGGGCCGCCTAGCTGGATTTGAATTTTTTGGGAATAGCCTGAATGAAGCCCTCTTTATTCTGATTATATAGGGTGATTTATGAAGAACTGACGCATTTCTTTCTTTAATTATTCTGTTCGAAATTCACCCAGTGCCCCAATTTTAGCACCAAATTAAGCAGAATGTTCTGGAGTTACGATTTCCTGTCACTCGATGCACAGAATGTTCATATTTTATTCGTAATTGTTAGTTTTATTGTCGGCAACTGCTTTTGAGATTTTGTTCTAGTCAATGTGAAAATGGAATACACATTAAATGAACGACTCTTCCTTGTAAAGCAATACTGGATTACGAATTCAATTGCAGCTTCTCAAAGGACATACCAGAGAGAATTTGGTGTTCGGAATCCTCCCCAAATAAACAATACTGGTACTGGTAAACAAATTGGAAACAACTGGATCTCTGGTGAGTGAAAAAGGCAAAACTCGTTCATTTAGGCTTTCCACGGTTGTTGACGTAAGAGCACGACTGGACCAGACGTTTGTGGCAGGAGACAGGGTATAGCTACGCAATGTGTCAGAGAGCTGTAAAAAGTGCAGGCCTAAAGCCGTATAGTATTACAGTTGTCCATCAGTTACAAGAACCAGATAAGGATAGACGACTGAATTATTGTCGTTGATTTCAGGCGTTCATTCTGCACAATCCTGCCATATTGTCCATCACATGGGTTACAGATGAAGCATGGTTCCATTTATCCGTCTATGTGAACTCAAATAACTCACGCTATTGGGCCAGCGAAAGTCCACAAGTTATTCATGAAGCACCTAGCACCCGGTTAAAATCGGAGTTTGGTGCGCAATATCCGCACAGAGAATTGTGGGACCAATTATTTTTGAAAACAATGTGAACATTGCATGGAGTTTCCTGAGCAACTAGATGATGTAGAGCTGAGTCAAGGATACTTTCAGCAGGACGGCGCTACATGCCATACATCAAATAAATCCATGGCACTAATTGCAAGTTTCTTTAACGACCGGATAATTTCCAAGGACCTGTGGCCACCGAGATCTCCGGATTTGACATCGCCGGACTTCTTTCTATGGGATTACTTAAAAGACAGGGTTTATGCCAGACGTATCCAGACATTGGACGATCTGAAGCACAACATTACACAGGAGATTCAAGCTATTGACAAGAGAGACCTCCAACGAGTGGCCAGTAACATGGAGCAACCATTTGAGTTGTATCTTATGCAGGATGGAGGACATTTTCAACATTTGCTGTAGAGGTAAATAATCTCCCAAAATTCCTCTGCATTTCAGGTATAACAAGTTGTCACTAGCATAACTCGTTTTGAAACAATTAAAGAAATAAGTGTATCAGTTCTTCAAATCACCCTGTATAATCTTGTATAACGCGTAAACCATAAGAGAAAGACAATAACTTATTACACAAAAAAATCAAGATCTCTTTATGCAATTAAAAAAAAAACAGTATGTTTCCAATGCTTTTTCTGACATCAACCATTTCTGAGATACCGGTTATTATTGGTTGGAATTTTTCAATACTTTTATAATTTGTTTTGAAGTACTGCCGCTATTCAGGTGTGACTCGCAATGTCATGGGAACAACATCAAGTGACTAGCTATTAAACATTTATTGATTCGTTTTCCTGTATCCCTCTTGTACTTACAACAAAATCTGCAATATAATTATTTCTGTAAATGTTTATCTGGCTAATATGAAGGAGAAGAATACGCTTTCATAAGAATACTTTGTAGAAGCTACAAAACCTTGGGACAGAGTACCACACTTGGGCATGTGACCCTTTGTGCTTCGAATTGACCCCTCTCATTCCTCCCTCCCAGGAGACACCCAAAAAGCAACCAGATCCGGGAGATCTGCAAGCGTGGAAGGGGTCCCTAACGTTTGCAGATCGAACGCATCCACATGCACCTAACTCCTCCGAGAGCACCCGGAGGCGGGTCCATGAACAGTCCGACATACGCCAGGAAGAAATCTCTAAAAAGCGCATCTCCACCGTCCAGCTGCACCACGCCGAACACCGTCGCCTGGTCCTTCAACCCTAAAGCAGACGATGATGAAGGAAATGACGGACAGGTAAGTCGTGATATAACCTCCTGAATGCGAGCCTCACACGTTACAGAGGGTCAATCTCGCAGGGTTTATAGAAGCTACAGAAAACTTAACGATTTTGGATGGAGAAAGTCATATGAACGTAACACTTCAGATATTTTAATAGGGAAAAAACAGTATTCCTGCCATATAAACTAACATTTGCTGTAGCGCTTTACTTTATCCGTGACTGTACACGCGAACTCTTGAAGGACATGGATGTAGAGTCAATTCCGTCTGCTATATCCTTTTCCATCGCCCAGGATCCCTGCGCTATCTCTTGAACTTTGAAACAACTCTGCACACATTTGCATAAAGCTTGTGTATGAAAGGATGGAGAAAAGACCGCAAATGAGTTTCAGATCCATTGAAACGTTTCCAGATGGAAGAAAAACGCTTCCCTCTAGAACAGCCGTTTTCAAAAAGCGTTTCAGGGTTTGCTGGTTGCGCAAGTGTGTGACATGCGTTTCTGATAAACATTGCATTCAAATTAAACACATGATAAAACGCAAGTTTTACTTCTGTATTCATTGTTAATTACTGCACCTATTTTATTTATAACTAGCTGTACGCTCTCTTTGGTCCCACGTTTATTTAATAACATAAAAGCCGCATCATTTTTACATTGCAGAATTCGTTTTACATTATTTGCACCACGCTTTGGGCGCCAAACTTGAAGGGGCTTAATTGTTGGTGCGGCACCACGTTTAAGTACCAATTTGAAGCTGTTTTACACCACACGCGTAATGGATGCCAATTTGCGGGATATTGTTTCTTGGAGTGTTCGCCCCACATACGGTACAAAGTTTCCGGTGGTCATCGCCTAAAGAATGCAGGCTTACACAAATTATAATTGTATTGTACTTTTTTTTATTAATCCTTCACACGATTAAATAGGGCTTCATTGATGTACCTGCTATAGAGCTGTGAGATTACTGTTAATTGTACTTTTCAACACGTAAACTTTATATTATTCTCATCGCAATCAATTGTTTGTCTCTCACTGAACCTGTACCGAACCGAAACTGCTTCGTTTACGCTTCCTTGTAGCGTCTACCGTCTGAATTTGCACATTTCCTCTATTTCAAGTCTTTGATTGGGTAATCCTACTCCAATACTACTCCTACTTTTATTTAACTTTAAGATTTTTCTAGTTTTTGATTGGCTATTTATAAACTGTTTTAAATAGTACATTGTTATCTATTGTTCCAAGAGTTATTAGTAGCCTTTATTAAACTTTCTAATTTATTATTGCCTCAAGGTTACCTCATTGTTAGCAACTTTCTGCTTTTACTTTGTAATTCTGTTTGCTACGGAAATCAGCTTGCTTCTATTCTCACAGCTCCTACATTGTTAAATTATGTAATACATTCACATAACATTTTTATACATGTACAAAATAAAATAAACATAATACAATGACTGTAATACACACTTTATATATTATATTATACACATATTGCTTTAAGGCGGGCTGTTATTTTTGTTAATATTATATAATTAGACTGATATCATTTGATGCAGTAATTTGTATCACAAATTACTTAAATGTAAATAATGATTGTAATATGAATATGCATTTTTATGTGACATTGATTTCAGATGTTTATTGATTGTAAATATTGTTGGAAAGTAAATTTATAAGGCTTTACTGAAACTGTCAATAATAGCGCGCAATAATGCAGAGAGGGGGGGTGAGCTATTTATCATTATTGGAAACGAGGAAGTTACGTAATGTTGGCGCGTTTTCGGTAGAAACTTCTGGAATATTTGCTCCCTAAAGCATATGTATTCATAATTTTCATTGGATATTAAAGTAGACGCTAATGTTGGCGCGTTTTATTAGCCAATTGCAGCTCAGTTATAATCTTTAGGCGTATCTGGACGAGGGAGTATAAATAAGGTAGGTTGGAGGTAAAGTCAGTCAGTCCTTCAGTTCGCCGAAAGCATTCATACAGTACACGTCGCCTTCAGTTCAGTTCATCAAAATTCTTAGTAAATTACACGTCGCCTTCAGTTGTTCAGTTCATCAAAAATCTGTGTACACTACACGTCGTCTTCAGTCAGTCAGTTCGTCGAAAGTATTAGTTCGTCATACATCGGAGATAGATTCACAAGTTACGCGCAGCAGAATTATGAAAGATCTAAGATATGGTAAAGTTAATTATACAAAAGGTTGAAGTACGTTGATTAAAAGTGATCAGTAAGAAGTTATTATAACAGTTTCAGTTTGGCGAGTATCTAGATCAATATGTAAAAGTGATAGTGAACGTGTTCGACAATAAAAATTATAAAACAAATTTCTTCATCAGTGTTCTTTTTGGATAAAAGATTCCTTTCCGTTTACACAACCCTGATCAAGACACATGTTCGACCCAAGATAAGATAATAGCTAGCCGGAGGACAATAAACAAAACTTAAAATTCTTTCAAACATTGATACTAGGTACCACAAATTGCTAACACTAGATGGAGCTACAAACCGAACAAATGAATGACGTCACAAGATGGCTTCAACACACGTGATGTAAACAAACATTTGTAAGTAATACCGTTACACATTTAAGCTATAAAATCTAATGTGTTACACTCACACGATTTCTCTACTCTTGCACAAACTATTTTTACAAACTCTTATTCTCCATCTATTTCATATTAATCGAGATAAACATTTGCAGAAACGATCTTTTGACATGCAAAGAGAATTACATTTTACACATAGCGACCAGTTCTAAAAAATATTTGACTATCGCTTAAGGCATACTATGTTCCCCTTGTTTTGTATTTACAAGGGCAATATAGAAATACAGTAGCCTTTTAGCATAGACATATCTCTTAATAGCTGGTTACTATGTGCAGCACCATTAATACTCTTTGCATATCCAAGACAACAAAAATGCATAACGAATTCCCATTTGAGAAAATAAGTATTGAAAAATTTAAGGGAATAACAAGCAATATCTCGAAAATCGTTCACTCAACAAAAAAAATGTATATGTCATAAATTGTGTATTTTAACACGATCTACATTTTTTGTGTAGTAAAATTTTGTATATCTCTTATGGTTTACCAGTTATGCAAAAGTCGTTCACAATGAAAAATGCTTTTGGAGACATTCCCAGAAAATTCGAGAAATACATTTCATTTGTCATGAAAATATCTTAAACATATGATATTTTAATCAAAATCATTAAACCCATTTTTGAGAAAATTAAAATTTTCGAAAAATGTTCCATGTAAAGGGTAATCTGGGGTGGGGGAATTTTCTTGAAAACCTTTGTGTCGCATCTCTCGAAGATACTGAACCTAAATACCAAGTTTGGTGCTTATCCGACTGTTCGTTTCTGAGTTATGCTATTCACAGACACACACAGGCATGTTTTGAAAACGATCTTTTTTGGATTCAGGGGATCTCAAAACATGTATTTCCGGTGAAATCTCGGTATCGAAGTTTTGGGTGGAATACACTACTTCCCCTACTTACTATATCTACGTAATAGAGAAAGTAATACATTTTACACACTGAACCCAGTCTGGTCCAATCACATAGAAACAACACAAATCCTCGGAACGTTTCCAAAATAATGGTTACAATATTTTTTCACCTCCTAGTACAGTTAATGCATATAAGAGCATATAATTAAAACGCCATTTTTGGTTATAGACTTTAACATCAGTTATTCGTGGAAGTCGGTAATTACCGGAAAATTTTCAATACAGATCTAAAAATATGCATCTGTCACGGCAGGTAGGCGAGAAGTGAAACTCGTAAGGATAATTTGGACGTTCAGTTGCCAATGAAAAGCCCTAACGCGACTAAAGGGCCATAAAAGCAAGAAGTGAAACACTCGTGACCTCCACCGCTGGGAGCAAGGCAGTATCGGATGCATAACAAACGAAGGACCAAGACCAGCAGCAAGGGGTGGTATTCCCAATAGGAAGGGCTGAATAATCATCATCAATCAGCTAAAACCCCCACGATTGGCTTGTTACACTCAGTAATGGACCAGCGCTATTAACAGCTATGCAAACTTTGGATGTTACCCAAGTGCTCCATTACGGGTCAGCTACGTCAAAGGTCACACTGATGTAGGAATCCATTAGCGTAACTGGTGATTTATCATCGTGCCGGTGTCATACAGCAACTTTTCTTAAAGCATCAGTCCACCGCAAGTTGCGAGGTTGGCAACTTCAAAAGGTTGTGGTTTCGTGCCTTAGAGCACGCTAGGCTTCGCTGCGACACGCTAGCACCAGGATCTACATGGCATAGGTGCAGATCGCAATGTATAAAGCCATATTAAATGGATAACTACACGCGAGCACCTTGAAGTCAATAAACGGTGTCATTCATACCTTGTACACCAATCACTAACTTAATCGATAATTTTAATGCCTCATGCTCAAATGCTAAAAAAATCTGATTTGTTACACTCACATGACTTTCTCTACTCTTGTACAATCTATTTTTACAAACGCCTATTCTCCATATGCTTCATATTAATCGAGATATCGAGATGTCAATCTTATTTGTAATTTTCTTGTAGATGCAAGGGGAATATGGTAGCTTTTAAGCGATAGTCAAATATTTTATCGCTGGTTGCTATGTGGCGCATTCCATTCTCTTTGCATGTCAAGGACATAAAAAAATGAATAACGAATTTGAGAAAAGTATAAGTATTGGAAAATTTAAGGAAATAACAAGCAATATCTCGAAAACGGTTCACTCAACAAAAAAATGTATAGGATATAAGTTGTGTATTTTAACGCGATCTACATTTTTTGTGTAGTAAAATTTTGTCTATCTCTTATGGTTTACCAGTTATGCAAAAGTCGTTCATAATGAAGAATACTTTTGAAGACATTCCCAGAAATTTCGAGATATACATTTCATTTCTCATGACATTATCTTAAACATATGATATTTTCATCAAAATCGTTAGAGCCATTTTTGAGAAAATTAAATTTTTCGAAAAATGTTCCATGTAAAGGGTAGTCTGGGGTGGGGGGATTTTCTTGAAAATCTTCGTGTCGCATCTCTGGAAGATACTGAACGTAAATACCAAGTTTGGTGTTTATCCGACTGTTAGTTTTTGAGTTATGCTGTTCACAGACACACACACACACACACACAGACACACACACACACACACACACACACAGACACACACACACAGACCCACACACGGACATGTTTCCAAAAATGCTTTTTTTGGATTCAGGAGGTCTCAAAACATGTATTTCCCGTGAAATCTCGGTATCGAATTTTTGGGTGGAATGCAATACTTCCCCTACTTACTATACGTAGTAGAGAAAGTAAAAATACAGAAGCCTTTAAGAATTGACATATCTCTTAATAGCTGGTTTTTATGTGGAACACCATTCTCTTTACCACAGCTTAATACTCTTTGCATATCCAAGACAAAAAAAATGAATAACGAATTCCCATTTGAGAAAAAGTATATTGGAAAATTTAAGGAAATAACAAGCAATATCTCGAAAATGGTTCACTCAGCGAAAAAAATGTATATGACATAAATTGTGTATTTTAACGCGAGCTACATTTTTTGTGTAGTAAACTTTTGTCTATCTCTTATGGTTTACCAGTTATGCAAAAGTCGTTCACAATGAAGAATACTTTTGGAGACATTCCCAGAAAATTCAAGATATACATTTTATTTGTCATGAAAGTATCTTAAATATATGATATTTTAATTAAAATCGTTAGAGCCATTTTTGAGAAAATTAAAATTTTCGAAAAATGTTCCATGTAAAGGGTAATCTGGGGTGGTGAGATTTTCTTGAAAACCTTCGTGTCGCATCTCTGGAAGATACTGAAGGTAAATACCAAGTTTGGTGTTTATCCGACTGTTCGTTTGTGAGTTATGCTGTTCACAGACACACAGACACACAGACAGACACACAGACACACAGACAGACATACACACACACGGACATGTTTCCAAAAATGCTTTTATTGGATTCAGGGGGTCTCAAAACATGTATTTCCGGTGAAATCTCGGTATCGAATTTATGGGATGGAATGCAATACTTCCCCTACTTACTATACGTAATAGAGAAAGTAAAAATCATAGTTTTGACTTCCTCTACTCTTTACTTATAGTAAGTAGATGAAATATTGCATTCCATCCCATAAATTCTGATGTGATACATTCACATGACTTTCTCTACCCTCTATCGTTTATTAGTGGGCATACAAACCAGACTCACTAAATCTTATTTTTCTATCTACTTCATTTTGATCCAAATAAACCTTTGCAGAAACAGCTACATTACACATTTCGTTATAGATACAAAGAGAACAGCGATAGTCAAATGTTTAACAACTGAACGCTATATGCTGCTTTAAAATTCCATACTGTTTCCATGACATCACGAGAAACAACTGAATGTTGGCAGGTCTTTAAAAGAATGACTATGTATTAACAATTCGAACCGTTAATAACAATATCCCGGAAATGGCCGATGGCACAAAAAAGTTATTGGAAATAAATTGTGTTTTAAAGAGAGAAACATTACCAGTTATGCAAGTTTATATACATTGGCTTCCGAATGAAGACTTCACAAGCTGTAGCCAGAAAATTCAAGATATACAGTTTATTTGTTATGTAAATTACTGTAACATAAGATATTTTAATCAAAATAATTGGACCCATTTTTCAGAAAATAAAAAAAAGCTCAAAAACTGCTTCATATAAAGGGTAGTTTGAGGCGGCCGGAGCATTTTCTTGGAAATGTACTTGGCAAGATACTGAACTTAAATTAACAAGTTTGTTTACATTTCGACATTTCGTTTTTAAGTTATGCTGTTCACAGACAGATACAGACACGCCTCTAAACATTGAGAAGGTGTTTGCTTACGTAATATTTTTTTTTTACGTAAGTTATTTAGCTTCTTGTTTGGGAAGCCAATTTGAAGAAGTATTGTTCTTAGAGTTACTTTGTTTAAGAAGTTTGCAACACGCTTTGGGCATCGGTTTGAAGTTGTTGATTGCGTAATAGTTATTGTTGTTAAGCAATATGCTGCTACGTATGAGAAGCTGATTTTAAGATGTAATTTTGTTGTTACACTCCAAGTTTTACACTATGATATTTAACTTTGTTATTAAAACTGCTTCTATATATTATTTATGTTTGAATTTGCTTTGGCTGCATCAGTAATGTTTGTAGAGTCATGTATTTCTTAGGCAAGGTGCGGTACGACAATAATTGTAGACATACAGAATTTAAGTTTTTAAATTCACTTCTTTTATTAATCTTTACACATTTTAATAAAGCACTACACTTTTTAAGAGCTGTGAGATTATTTAATACTTTCACTTAGCTAACTCGTAGACATATTTTACAATTCACACGTAATATTTCTGTAGAGAACACATCTTCCATCTGGTCACTAGCAAGGTTTGCCAGCAACTGAACATATTTCAACCGTTAAACCCGTAAGCTTCGGTATTTCAAGTCTGATTGGCTAATTCTAGTCCAATAGAATATCTGCATTTTACTTAAACTTTTCTTTGCTGTTGATTGGCTAATTTTAAACTGTCACAGAACTTACATTATCATTGCTCTAATCATGACTAGTAACTTTCAAACTCTCAAACTCATTATTGCTACAAGGTTACCTCATTATTTCCTCATTGTTAGCAACTTAAAACTTATTATTCTCACAGCTCTTGCATTATTAAAGTATGTAATGTATTCACATACCATTATAAAACATGTTTATAATAAAAATAAGCATATACAATGACTGTTACATACATTTTAAATAATTATTGCATACATATTGTGTCAAGGTAGGCTGTTATTGAATTTACTTATTATAAAAAATACAATTGAAATTATTCAGGTATTAAAATACTGCCTCAACATTTATTTCCAGTGAAATCTCAATATGGAACTTTTTGCTGGAACAACACCTTCGATATACATGGTAGAGAAAGTAAAAATTACTGCATGTTTTAGTTTTATCACTTGAGGTTGTTAAGTAAGAAAGACTAAGTAGGAATAACTTATAAAAGAGTTCATGTTTTTCATTAAAACTTTGCTGCTGGTGTTTGCACAAAGGACATATTACAGAGTATATGTACAGTATATTTTCGTGTTTTAGTGCATCTAATTCTCAACACTAGTCATTAGTTTGGGCCTATGCTCCCCGATTCTTTATACCAACAGCTTTGGATAGCTATCAGATTCTCTTTTGCCTTTCCTGTATTTTATCCTTTCGCCTCCAATACCCTTTTATGCACGAGAACCACTCTACATGGACGATAAGAGAGAAGGTGAAGGACAGAGAACCTGATCTGGAAGATTTTTGTAACTTTTCCTCTCCACGCTGCACACACGTCAGGGGAAGATGGATGGACTGCTATCCTGAGAGAAAAGGGTTGTAACACGAACCAAATTACTGGAGCCTGGGTATCGTCCCAACTTGAGGCCTCTCTCAGGGCGACAAATGGCGTGTGCAGCGTGTGGCATAAGATACTGGCACATCTGTCAGGCACATCATCAAATATACCCACTGTTATCTCTATTGTACAACGAGATTTTATTGTCAAATAACTCAATAAGAACTAAGAACAACGAATATCAACGAACAAATTAGATATAAAATATCTGTTTTAATGAGATTAAACTTTTGGTGTAGTAATTTTAGCTACTCTACCACGTACCTCGTAGGTAGAGAAGGTATTGCAATCTACCCAAAAATTCTATACCAAAATTTCACCGGTAATACATGTTTTGAGGCCCCTGCATACAAATAAAGCATTTTTGAAAACATGTGTGTGTGCGTCGGATAAATATCAAATTTGCTGTTTACATACAACATCTTCCAAAGATGCGACACGAAAATTTTCAACAAAATTCACCCCCCCCGCCAACTACCCTTTACATGAAACACTTATTGATTTTCTAAAAATCGGCTCTAGCGATTTTAATTAAAATACCATATATTAAAGATATTTACATAACAAATAAAATGTATATCTTGAACTTTCTAGGAATAGCCTGTGGAGTCTTCTTCATCCGGAAGGAATTTTGTATAATCTTCCATTTATACCCCACCTTTAGCTCATTGGTCTTATCGGCGGCATTTCCTTTGGAACTTATTACTTATTGATAATGGTTCACACTCTCATTCATACTTCCAAGCTATGGGGAGGATAAGGAATAATCTTGGCTAGAGAAAAATTCCCACCCCCTAGCATAGCAGGCAGTTGCTACAGGACCAGCCTTGTATAATCTTGTATGACTACTAAATGTTAAGCGATAGACGAAAACGTTTACACACAAAATGCATATCTCTCTAAAACACAGTTTATTTCAAGTACTATATTTTTTAGTATAAGCCATTTCTGCGATATCCTTTATTAAAGGCTCGAATACTTCATTGCTTGGTCGTTCTCTTGAAGTCCCTTCAACATACATTTGTTTCTCGCGATTTCATAGAAGCAATATGGAATTTTAAGCGCACAGCTTACAGTTCTTTTGACTATCGCTGTTCTGTTTGTATCTACACTGCCGTTTGTAAAAATTGCAACGCCAAGAAAGAATTTCCAGAATAACTCCAAACTTGGTTGAAGTGTGGAAGAGTGTGCAAGCAATAAGTGATTAGATTTGTAGAGAGATGGGGTACACATAGGCCGAGCAGAGCCCTCTCGTGATGGTCCGACAAGGTCAGTGTTGCGCCCAGTGTAGTCAGTGCAGAGCTGTCAAACAAGGTGGAAACAATAAATTACGTGCCAGTATGCCTCGTTGACGTCAAATGGAGCCAAATCGGCATGTGAGTGAGTTGGAACGGGGCAGAATGATCGGTCTCCGGGAAGCGGGTTTGTCATACCGTGACATTTCGGCTCGTACAAGGCATGCTGCCCACCAATAAATACAGAGGGTAGAGAAAGTCATGTGAATGTATTACATCAGAATATTTTTCTATAATCTGCGGCTTAGTATTTGTACAAAATCATGCAAAATGAGAAGTTCACAGGTTATTCCAAGACAATTCAAGAGACATGTTTTAATTATCATTTAAATATTTTAAACGTAGCATTTTATCAAAATCTATAGAAAATTTTGAGAAAATCAATAATAAAGAGGAATGTTCCATGTAAAGGATGGTTTGGTATGGGGGATTCTCCAAGTCTTCGTGTCGCATCTTGGAATATGCTAAACTTCAGTACCAGATTCGATGTTTATCCGACTTTTCGTGTTTGAGTTACATTGCGCAGTTTTCTACTTTTTTTCTTCTACCTCAAAACGTGTATATCATTTGAAATCTCGATACCACATGTTTGGGTGGAATGCAATACTTCCTCTAATTACTACAGCTAAGACCGAGCGAGGTGGCGCCGTGGTAACGTGTGCGACTCGCATTCGGGATGTCCCGGGTTCGATCCCCGGCGACCGCCTGCTGACCCATAGCTTTTCATGGTTTCCCCGGGTCGGCAGGCGAATGCTGGTGTAGCTCATCTTCTATCGCGACTTCCCTGTCCCCATCATCCTCCTTGTCATCTATTTCAGGAATGTAGTACCAGGCGACGGTGTTCGGCGGGTTGCGGCTGTGCGCTCTGTAGACGTTGTTGTGAAACTTGTCCATTAGGTCTCGTTTCGAGTGAGCTCCGGCTCGAATGCGTTCAATCTGGAAACGTTTGGGACTCCGTCCATGCTTGCGCCCTACTTGCGGTGCTCTGCCCCGGTTTCGGGTGCCCTGCTTCTTCGGTAGAGAAAGCAGAACATTCAATGCCATATTGAGACTTGAGCCACGTATCTTCAGTTCTCTGTGCTCTTATGACTTGAGCTACCATGGTGGAACATCTGTACGCGCATTACACCTCATCTGATACAAGTATCCAAGTATATCTTTGAGGCGATCTTATATACACGTGATTTCCTCGAAGCGAATTGGAATATTATAACCTATTTTGACTTCCAGGTTTATCGCTACAGTACTTCTGACATTCCTGAGATCACTATAGTTAACCTCTGTTAGGATAATTTATAATCGTCCTCTCAAAGTAGTCGTACCTAATCAGCAAGTTGGAAATTTGAACCAGACTTGAAAAATACAGTAAGACTGCCGGGGCTCAAACCACACCTTAAGATCTGCGAACCGTTCCTCTTATCCTTTAGCTAGTATGGCACATTAAGTATCATCTGATTCATGTATCTCGGTAAACCTCCAAGTTGATATCAGATATTCGAAATCTGCGAATAATAATAAAGAAATGAGGAACTCTATAATGTTAATATGACAATTATTTCAATCTGAATCTGACATAAAATCTTCTATCCTAGAATAAATAAAAGAGTAATCCAGGAAGTAACGCTCGTTTGCTCTTAATAAATCCAAAACAAAACATTTCATTTAAAACATGTCACTTACAAAATTTAAGCTTACTTTATTTCTCCACATAATCATGACCGTTATTTAAACTTCTCATATCTCTCCACGAGCTTTAGAACTACGTCTTGCAGTCGCCTCCTCCAGTCCAGTTAGCCAGGATGTTGAGACAATTTCAACAAGCAAACAACCAGAAATGTTTGGGAAAGAAAGCTATAACTCATCTAGGGTTACACGTCTATCTTGTAGAGATTCGTTCACTTGATTCTTCAAATCATCTCTGATGGATCACAGGTGTCCTGGTCAAGTTTCATCATGTATATTTGTTCATCTATTGTTAAGATTTCACACCACTTTCCCACACTTCTTTTGCTCATTACTGAATCGCCATACACTTCGTTTAGACAACGGTAAATTTGTGCAGATTTTAACCTCCGAGCATTCAAAATTCGAATAATATCTCTCACCTCAGATCGGCGGGACTTGTATCACACTGTTCATTTCGAACCATCACAGAATGCACAATAACTTGTTTCGACTGAGATAACAAAAACTGAGAAAACATGTCGAGGAAACTATTTAAGCATGGATAGAAGGCCGATAGAGAAATGCGCAAACGGTGGTTACTTCCTGGATTACCCTCGTGTCTAGATGCTACCACCAGAATCGAACGGCTCACACATTTGTTCAGTAAAGCTATGGAACTCGTCAAAAAGTACATGATATTCTGACTGCCCAGTGTTTCAATTCTCACTTATCTAAATTCTCAATGTCACTTCACTAATTATCAGTACCCCTTAGATCACACTATCAATTCACTAATGTAACTAGTTCAATTTCCAAGCCACTTTACTTTTCTTCTTGACGTGGCGGCGTAATGCAACACGCACGACGCACGGTTCACTCGCACACAAGACCTTTTTAATCTCTCCTGCAGCAGCACTCGCTACAGGTTACAAACTCACTTGCAGAAGCGCACTTGATGTCGCACCAGAATCGCACTCGTTAACTCGCTCACTAATTGCTGCGAGAATGCTCGCTTACATAGCCGGTGGTCTTCCACAGTACTTCCAGAATTCTCTCGACACACATTCTGGAGAGGGGGAGAAGAAACTTCAGAAGATTTTGGTTTATCTGACGATAGCTTATTTACGCCGGGCTAGAGCGCGACTTATCTTTGTTTATCTCCGACTTCCCGGCGCCATCCCTACTCATATTTGTAACCCCTTACGTAGAAATTTGCATCATTTGAGCAATGTGGATACAAGTTCGCACACGGATGCATTATTTCCCAGTAAAAATTGCAGGCTAGTTGCGAGCTTCAAACCCCTCACTTGCAGATGTTCACTGTATGATATATATTATTTCAATCCCTTCTTCTAGGACCGACCAATTTAATCATATAAACACTGAAACAAAGCGTCCAATCCATGAATGCTTTAACAAAGAATCTGGTTCCACAGTTTGTCGGTCTAATTTAGAAACATTCCGTGTATCTATGTATAGATATTACCTATACTTCACGCTGTCACCCAACAACTCTCCAGAATCCTAATACTAGGAACAAACTGGAGGCAAAAAGATGTTATGATACATAGTGCAACAGTTCTTAATTTATAATGGTAAAGGTTAGCCAATGAAAAAGCGAATATCATATCACAGTTTAGTGTTAAACACTTGCCATTCGGTTGCTGATACATCCATGCGGGCTGACCGGGCTACCTGACTAAAGGTCAACTTCTCGCTGTTCCTTCCCTTCTTTACAGTCCTGAATTGTCCTCAACGCAGGTAGCCGGACAAAATATATATTTTCTGTGGAGCTCTGGGATGGGGGCGAGGGTTTACACTCCTCCTTGACTGCACAATGATAAACGTCATTTTATACTCATGTATTTAAGGGGAGGTGACCTAGTTCCTGGTCGCACTGTAGTGGATCCAGCCTCCTAGATTATCTGGAATGTGATTCATGTAGGATCTTGCTGTGCGTACGTGACTGCGTGCCAGAGAGAGATAACACGTTCAATAGCGGCCATACTGCTTTGTTCTGTTCTACACGCTCGGCTTATGTGATTACAAGGTGCCACGCATATCATCCCATACAACAGGGATGTCTATTAACAGCCACACTCTAAACTTACAATTTATACCACAAAATTGAGCTCTTACAGTTATCCCAAAGTTTATTCATAACGAGAAGATCTGCTTGTGTTTTCTTTCTTGAGAGTTTAACGTCCTTTATCCTGAAGGCTCATATCGGTCGGTGAATGAATCAGACGATGCACACAAGAGGTCTTACGATCCCTAGCATTCAATTTCCGAGGTTAAGGAAACCACAGGAATAAAACCTTTATTCTGCTAAGTCACCAAACTGAGATTCAAACTCAGGATCAGTTGAATTTGAGGTAGACAACCTACCCTACATATATTTCAGGTGAAAGCTCTATATAGAATTTTTGGAAAGAGTATCTGCGCTCGCAGAAGAGATATCATACACATAAACTAACACATGAATCTGTATTATTATTATTATTATTATTATTATTATTATTATAAAGAGAGAAAAATTGTGTGTGCATGTATGTAGGGTAATCCCAAAAACCACTCAACCACTTTGATAATTCTTTCACCATAAATTAATCAAATGCATTTATAAAGCCTATGCGCCAGAATATGAAAACATTGCAGTTATAAAATACCATACTTCCGAAGAAGGTTTTAACTTTTCGTTGAGAATGTCATGGAGCAGAAAATATAGTTGTTACTCTACAGAAAGTGCATGCAAAATAAGACAAATGATGCGCATATTTCATTCCAAGCAATATAACGATTTAGCAACCAAGACACAGCAAAACACGAGACAATCGAATCTGCTTTTACGATAGGCATGCAATACTAATGCCAAAATATTTTAAATACCCTAAGTAAGAAAGTTTTGCTTTATTTCCTATGTATGTTGTAATAAAGTTCGTTAGAAGGGTATTCTAAATGTTTATATAGAGAGAAAATTGTACCCAGAAATCAACGAACCGATATTTTAGCAGGCGGTAACGTCTGTGTTCCGCATTTGGGAGGTCCCGGGTTCAAATCCGTGGGACGACCAATCTGTCTGAGGTCTTTTCGTGGTTTTCCTCAGTCGCCAAGGTAAATACCGGATTGAATATTTAATACCACGTCCCAAAGTTCCACCTTAAGTCTAATACAATAGTAAAATAAAAAATAAGTAGTAATACCAAATGCTATGCCATCTATCTACAGACAATGTAGGCAGTTAGACTGGACGGCACCCTAACGCCATCTGCACGGCATGAAGCAGGTGGTTACAGGGATGAGGCCTAGAAGGCTAACTGTCCGCCTTTCTGTGTGAGGGCGGCGGTTAGACTGGACGGCACCCTAATCCATCTGCACGGCATGAAGCAGGTGGTTACAGGGATGAGACCTAGAAGGCTAACTGTCCGCCTTTCTGTGTGAGGGCGGCGGTTGGACTGGACCGCACCCGATTGTCATCTGCACGGCATGAAGCGGGTGGTTACAGGGATGAGACCTAAAAGGCTAACTGTCCGCCTTTCTGTGTGAGGGCGGCGGTTGGACTGGACGGCCCACTAATGCCATCTGCACGGCATGAAGCAGGTGGTTACAGGGATGAGACCTAAAAGGCTAACTGTCCGCCTTTCTGTGTGAGGGCGGCGGTTGGACTGGACGGCCCCCTAATGCCATCTGCACGGCATGAAGTAGGTGTTACAGGGATGAGATCTAGAAGGCTAACTGTCCGCCTTTCTGTGTGGGGAAGCGGCGGTTGGACTGGACGGCACCCTAATGCCATCTGCACGGCATGAAGCAGGTGGTTACAGGGATGAGACCTAGAAGGCTAACTGTCCGCCTTTCTGTGTGAGGGCGGCGGTTGGACTGGACGGCCGCCTAATGCCATCTGCACGGCATGAAGCAGGTGGTTACAGGGATGAGACCTAGAAGGCTAACTGTCCGCCTTTCTGTGTGAGGGCGGCGGTTGGACTGGACCGCACCCGATTGCCATCTGCACGGCATGAAGCGGGTGGTTACAGGGATGAGACCTAAAAGGCTAACTGTCCGCCTTTCTGTGTGAGGGCGGCGGTTGGACTGGACGGCCCCCTAATGCCATCTGCACGGCATGAAGCAGGTGTTACAGGGATGAGATCTAGAACGCTAACTGTCCGCCTTTCTGTGTGGGGAAGCGGTGGTTGGACTGGACGGCACCCTAATGCCATCTGCACGGCATGAAGCAGGTGGTTACAGGGATGAGACCTAGAAGGCTAACTGTCCGCCTTTCTGTGTGAGGGCGGCGGTTGGACTGGACGGCCCCCTAATGCCATCTGCACGGCATGAAGCAGGTGGTTACAGGGATGAGACCTAGAAGGCTAACTGTCCGCCTTTCTGTGTGAGGGCGGCGGTTGGACTGGACGGCACCCTAATGCCATCTGCACGGCATGAAGCAGGTGGTTACAGGGAAGAGACCTAGAAGGCTAACTGTTCGCCTTTCTGTGTGAGGGCGGCGGTTGGACTGGATGGCAACCTAATGCCATCTGCACGGCATGAAGCAGGCGGTTACAGGGATGAGACCTAGAAGGCTAACTGTTCGCCTTTATATGGGAGCGGCGGTTGGACTGGACAACACCCTAATGCCGTCTGCACGGCACGAAGCAGAAGATTCGGTAGCTATGCGCTAGGGTTTCTTTAACACGTGACGGAGCGGGTGGTTACAGGGATGAGACCTAGAAGGCTAGTTATCCATCACATAATGTTCTAAGAGTTATCCACCAACAGATCGGTCGCAGTATGACCAGGGAGTTAAAGCGACGTAAAATAAAATAGAGTAAAAAAAAAGATTATTTATGTCAATGGTCGCAGACTATTTGTATTTTCCAAAGACGTTAACTGGTGGCTAGGAGTGGGGAACTTTAATACTCAGCATTTCTACCCATATTTATTAAGGATTAACGCATTATGAAAAATTTACGTAGGTTTTGTTATTAAATAAATAACTATGAGACCAAAGAGATAGATGCAAAGGCTTAAAATTTCACCTACTATGATTAATTAAAACAATTACTAGACAATTCCGACCGTTGATTGTTACAGAACTTGGAAGACTGTCGAGGGAGGTTAAGGATGTTTCATATTGTAGCGTGTATGTGTGTGCATTGTCGCGTCGGACAAATTATTGCTTTGTAGCATGACATTGCTGAACTAATTATTTTGTTTGTGAGTTTCAATTCATGTCCGGCGCGGCATTTCCCTCCCCACCTCCTAGTCGGAGGGTGTGAGGGCAAGTAGAGGGACTAGCGTCCTTGTTCTGGTGGCGTCACTAGTAGCGAGAGTCTTGTGTGTGTCTTCAGGGCGAGTGTGGCTCGTGCGAGTGTGGAACATATCCCTCCAATGTCTGTTCTGTAGTCTTCTGTGAACGATGTAGTGGCACCAAACTAAATTTATAATAAACCACAGTAAGTGTGAAATTAAATGTATTTTGTTATGAATATCCCACGCTTGCTTTAAATTTGTGCAGTAAAGTTTCTGGTCCTCTCGTTGCCATTGAGTCTACGCTCCCCAATGTTTATGCCGGGGTAACTAAATTTAATATATAGTGCAAAACCTTTAGGTCTCACCGGGTACATAACAATATCGTTTTACGTGAATATCGGGGGATTTATAATCCCTTACTAGATATAAGGGATGTACAAAATTGCAATTATAAGGGCTAAACGGGAAGATTCACGACAACAATCCAACAATCTCGTTGTAAAATAGTTTCATAAAGATCCAGGAAGATAAATGAAGTTACCTAAAGTTTAAGAGACTAAACGTTCAAAGTCGGGTAAGCCAGATCGTGTTTTGTAAATTAGTTACGTACGTATGTAAGTCACACACTTTCTGATTTTCTATTTAGTGATATTAATAAGTGTCTGGTCATATCACAGTCGCTAGTGTGCTGGAGCTGATGTTACCAAACTGCCACAAGCATTAAGGGGAGGTACTGTTGGCCAACGGAAAGAAAGCCCCTGATAGGAATGTGCTAACCTTATCTGTTTGGAAAAAGTGCGACAAGGACAGTGAATGTGTGACAGAGAACGCATGCTACGCAAGGAGTAACACTATTCAACTGCGCTGTCGTGTGTGTCATAAATGAGGTTAACATGAGCAAGTAGGCAGGGTTCCGACCGTGTCTAATCAGAAATTTCCCCTCTGCCCTTCATTCCCCGGGGACTTTCTTTGCTGTGGACGACAATATAAGTTAAAATTATCCTGCGCTGTGGGCTAGAATATGGAGCTTTCATTCCCGGCTATGGAATGCGCCCGGGTTCGATTCCACCCAGCGGGGTGTGTATTTTAAAGTTTCGGATAGCGGGCCGATGGCCGCTTAGTATCGTGAGGACAGTGAGGCACTGCAATAGGCAGCGGTCCTGGCTTCGTGAGCCAACATTCCGACTGGAGGATGCGTGATGCTGGCGTGAGAAGTGGGAGTGAGAGCGGTAGTAGGTTTGGCAGACGCTCGTCTTTCGCGGACCAACTTAAATAAGTTCAGCATCTTCCAAGGACTGTAAACAAAATATTTTCAAGAAAATGCACCCACACCAAAATACCCTATACATGAAACATTTTTCCAATTTTTTTATTTTCTGAAAACTACCGATTTTGATTAAAATACCATAGATCTCGTTAAACCCCACCATTTATGTGAGATACATTTTTTCAGTTAAAAATTTCCGAAATATTCCTTGTTATTGGTTTGAATTCTTTTTTCTCTTCTTTTTCTTCTCCTCCTGGTCGTGCAAAGAAAACCTAATTTCAAAGCCATCGCATAGCGACCAGCTTTTTAAACATTTAACTATCAGTTAAGCTTATTGTTTTGATTTATTGCCATTGTACCTACAAGAAAATGTGTAATAAAACCATTTATACAAATATTTATCTCCATTAACACGAAGTAGATAGAAGAATAAGCGCTCGTAAAAATACTTTGTTCAATAATGGGAAGAGAAAGTCGTGAATGTAACATAATTTTACCATCAGAAAGAAATACGCGTTTTGTACTTAAAAGCTCTGATGTGATACATTCACATGACTTCTCTACTCTCTATCTTTATTAGTGTGTATACGAACTATTCTTTATAAAGCTTATTTTTCTATCTACTTCATTTTAATCCAAATAAATCCTTGCAGAAACAGCTACATTACACATTTCGTTATAAATACAAAGAGAACAGCGATAGTCAAATTAAGAGCTGGACGCTATATGCTGGCCTTAAAATTCCATAGTTTCCATGACATCGCGAGAAACAACTGAAAATCGATGGGACTGATAAGTAATGAACAATTCGAACCTTTAATAACGCATATCTCAGAAAGGCTCATGCCACAAAAAAACCTATATTAAATAAACTGTTTTAAAGAGGTCTACATGTTTTGTGTGTTAGGTTTTCGTCTCTCGCTTAACGTTTACCGGTTAAACAAGTTTGTACAAAAGTACTTCCGAATAAAGACGACATCAAAGGCTATTCCCAGAAAATTGAAGATAAACATTTTATTTGTAATCTCAATATATTTTATATATGTATTTTTTTCAAAACCATTGAAACCATATTTTGGAAAATCAAAATTTTCGAAAAATGTTCAATGTAAAGGGTAGTTGGGGGTGGGGAAATGTTCTTCAAAATCTTAGTATCCATTCTTGGAACATGCTGAATTCAAATACCAAGTATGGTATTTATCCGAATATCGTTTTTCAGTTATTCTATTCACAGACACACACACACACACACACACACACACACACACGGATATGTTTCCAAAAATGCTTATTCTTACTTTCTCTACTACGTATAGTAAGTAGGGGAAGTATTGTATTCCACCCAAAAATTCGATACCGAGATTTCACCGGAAATATATGTTTTGAGACCTCCTGAATAAAAAAAAGCATTTTTGGAAACATTTCCGTGTGTGTGTGTCTGTAAACAGCATAACTCAGAAACGAACAGTCGGATAAACACCAAACTTGGTATTTAGATTCAGTATCTTCCAGAGATGCGACACGAAGGTTTTCAAGAAAATCCTTCACCCCAGATTAACCTTTACATGGAATATTTTTCGAAAATTTTAATTTTCTCAAAAATGACTCTAACGATTTTGATTAAAATATCATATGTTTAAGATATTTTCATGACAAATGAAATGTATATCTCGAATTTTCTGGGAATGTCTCCAAAAGTATTCCTCATTGTGAACAACTTTTGCATAACTGGTAAACCATAAGAGATAGACAAAATTTTACTACACAAAAAATGCAAAATTTATGTCATATACATTTTTTATTGAGTGAACCATTTTTGAGATATTGCTTGTTATTCCCTTAAATTTTCCAATACTTTCTTTCTCAAATGGGAATTCGTTATTCTTTTTTTTTTGTCTTGGATATGCAAAGAGTATTAATGGTGCTGCACATAGCAACCAGCTATTAAGATATATGTCTATGCTTAAAGGCTACTGTATTTCTATATTGCCCTTGCAAATACAAAACAAGGGGAACATAGTACGCCTTAAGCGATAGTCAAATATTTTTAGAACTGGTCGCTATGTGTAAAATGTAATTCTCTTTACATGTCAAAAGATCGTTTCTGCAAATGTTTATCTCGAATAATATGAAATAAATGGAGAATAAGAGTTTGTAAAAATAGTTTGTACAAGAGTAGAGAAAGTCATGTGAGTGTAACACATAAGATTTTTTATTTATTCAGGGAGCCTCAAAACATATCAATTTTTAGTGGAATGCAATACCTTCTCTACCTCGTGCACGTGGTAGAGGAAGTAAAAAAGTATCTCGTAATGTGCTATAAAGCACTTATTCTTACTAAACGTGGCTAAATTTTTAAAATAAATAAAATTTACCCACTTAAAACAGAAAAACAAAGCCTAAGGGTTTGTGAACGAAAATAAATGACCAAAGAGATTTGGAGCTTCCAAGTTGGTATTTTACGAACATTTATGAAGTTGAAAAGTCTTAACTTTTCATAGAGAAATTTATATTTCCTGTGGTATATGACGCAAACAGTCCGATAAGTCGCTTCTCCGCTCACTTGTGTATGTCACTTGGAACCACCGAGGTCACGGCGCTCGACTTTTTGAAGCCACAAGAAAAGTCGTTCACCTCTGCTCACTTTTTTGGCAGGCTAAAGGCACTTCCGGTTTCGCTCTTGCCAAGAGAAGAGGGCTGTCGTCATTTATAGTGCGATCACCAAAGTGAGACTCGATTTTATCCCCAAAGTTTTCTTCCAGGTAAGTTGTGGAAAGCGATAAAAGTATCAGCCGAACTTGAGAGCTCGTAAAGCATCATTTACACTTCGCTGCAGAACGGATATACCCGTGTTCCTGCCTTACACGTGGCAGAGTGCGCGTGCTACGGCGCTCTAGACACAGAAACGATGTGAAAAGTTATGTGCATATTTTAGGTTCATTTACTGCAATATTTCTATCCGAATCTTCACAATTTTAGTTTATTCTTTTTCTGTAAAATCCTGAAAATAAATTACTTATTAAATACTTGTTATACTTAACCAAAATGAGCATATATACTTTAAATGTGTCAAAAGTAGAGAAACATAAATCTTACTTCCTCTAAAACCTATTTAAAATAGAGTAAGTATAGTCTACTACCTAAAAATTCTATATCAAGATTTCATCAGAAATACATGTTGTGAGGTCCCCCCAAATACGCTCGCACGAACAGCGTAAATCACAAACGAAAATTGAATAATTTGGTACTTTAGCTCAGTATCTCTTGTCGCAGTAATCTGTTCGTGTTATCTTTTTTGCTGAGCGCCTGTTTTTGTTTTACTATTTTGAATTTTGGGTTCTTTGTCCTCCGGCTAGCTATTATTACTCATTCGAGCAAATATCTCTGATCAGGGCGTGTAAACGGAAAGGAGTTGTTACTAAAAGATAACACTAATAAAAGAATTTGTTTTCACACTTTTATGCCGTCACACTTAATTAATAGTTCACATCTGTAATCTTTATACACGCGTGACTGAAACTGTAATATTTCCGAATATAATTACTGTCGTACGCTTACTTCACATTTTGTAACTAACTTTACGACGCGAGAGATTCTGTAGAACTGCGTAATGTGTACCTCATGAATGCTTCCTTAGAACTGCCTGAAGTGTAACTCGCGAGAGAGATTTCTTAGAACTACGCGACGTTTACCTCGTGAATGATTCTGTAGAACTGCGTGAAACATCCAGCAATCGAGAACAGGTCGCCCAGGTTTACCTGGGCGGAATATAATCGCCACAGTACCTAGCCGCGTGCGCGGCGCGTGCGCGGCTTTACCTGTGCGATAGAGGAGGTTAAAAGAATATACACAAGCTTTTGATGTTTGTCAATCTGTCATGGGCGGGGTTTAGCTCTGTGCACTACCATTGGCTGGGTCTCGGTGTTCCCTCATGGGCGGACTAGCGACCATGTGGTGACCAGGCCCAATGCTGCTTTACTTGGGCGACCGCTTGTGTGGTCGTCAAGTTAAGCAGGCCGGCATGCCAGCAAAGCAAGATGGGAATGCTAGGTAATGGGATGGGGATACTCAAGTTGGCGGCAGGGCGGGTCGCTGCTAGATGGTCACTCATCCAGCTAGCGACCGGGCCCAATGCTGCTTTACTTGGGGAAGTTTGCGAAATGAGAGATTGGCAGACCTCAACCTCGGGGGCCCAAGCCGTCCTTCGGCAACCGGTAGCTCTTCCTCCGCCGTGGCGCCTTGTGGTCGTAGCGGCCCAAAGAGTTGACCAGCTGGTTGGTGTGGTAGGTGAGTTTCGTGTACATGGTGCGGGTTCTTTCCCGCACCACGTCCACGATGTATGGGAGACCGGGATGGGTGGGTAGGATGTGTGACGGGAACCTACGCTCGGTATCATAGATCATCCGAAGAGCCCTGTTCTGAACGGTTTGTAGCCTGCGGATGGTAACATGCTTTTGGCTCGAGAATTTATACTCCCCCACCCCGATATGCCTAAACATTATAATAGAGCTGCTATTGGTCACTAAATCGCGCTAACATTAGCATCTGTTTTATAAGCCAATCATAATTACAAACACATATGCTCTAGGGAAGATATTCCCTCCATTTCTAAAGAAAGGCACGCTACCCTGACGTCATTTGTCTCTTCTAAGTGATAAACAACTCACCCCATCGCTTCATTGTTACCCACTCCTATTGTCAGTTTCAGTGAGGCCCTGTAAACTTATTTCCTAACAAAGCTTACAGCTAACAAACATCTAAAATCATTGTCATACAATAATGTTAATTTACACTACAATCACTCTGGCATTCACAGTGTTGTGATATAAAATACTGCCTCACTCTCAAGGATGCTGTGGGGGAATAGCTACCTGACGTCTAGAAAAGGATGTTCTATCTGGTAATAGCAGCAAATGAAGTACACCGTAAATAACTTTAACCTTTACACATGTATTGACACTAACGTATTGCATACATATTTGCGGCTAACATCACTCTCTCCCAGTCTAGCCATGTCCGAATAAGCTTAGGTCAATTCCCGACAGATGGCGTGGCGTTTCCGGGATTCTCCACATCCGCTTACCTGCTGGTCTGGAGGATGGCACGACGTTATCAGATTATAACATCCAAAAAAGTCCTACCTTCACTTAGTACTACGACTTCGTGGAGGTATGCAGATATTTGTCAAAACTATTACACAGGAAGTAGAAGCTTCAGACACCATTGAAAACGTTCAGGCCGAAGTACAGGACAAGGAAGGCATTCCTCCGGACCAGCAGCGTTTAATCTTTACTGGTAAACAACTTGAACATGGACACACGTTATCCAGAAGGAATCTACACTCCATCTGGTTTTGCGACTAAGAGGTAGAATACAAATCTTTGTAAAGACACTCACTGGCAAAACCATCACATTGGAGGTTGAAGCATGTGATACAATCCAGGATTCTCCACAGATGAGACACGAAGATTTTCAATAAAATGCCCCACCCCAAACTATACTTTACATGGAACAATTTTCGCTTTTTTTAATTTCCTAAAACCGACGAAGTGGCGGTTTTGATTCAAATAGCATATGTTTCAGATATTTGCATGGAAAATATAATGTATACCTTGAATTTTCTGCAAATAGCCTGTGAAGTCGGACAACCGAGCGAGGTAGTGCCGCGGTAACGCGTGAACTCGCATTTGGGAGAATCTGCGTTCCATTCCCGGCGAACGCCCACTGACCCAGGGTTTCTCGTGGTTTCCCTAGTCGATAAGCGATTACTGTCGTGGTTCCTCTTCTACCACAACTTTCCTGTCCCTCATTTCCTGTACCCATCATCTCGTTCATTATTACCCCTTTCAGGGTTAAAGGACCAGGTGACGGCACTCGGTGCGTTTCGGCTGGACGGTGGATCTGAGCTTTGTAGAGGTTTCTTCCCTGGATGATTGCTCTTGAAGTCGTTGCGAGACTACTCAGCTAGGTCTCGCCTCCGAGTGGGCCCCGCCAATGGTTTGGAGGCTTGTGGGTGGGTCCGAGCGGCGTCGGATGCGTTCAAACTGAAAACCTTAGGGATCCCGTTCATACTTGCGCCCGTCGTCATCCGAATCTGGTCGCTCCTTGGGTCTTTCCCTTCACCCCCCAGTATCACGGTAGATGCAAAAAAGGCGTCCTACTTGCAGTGCACTGTCCCGGTCTCGGGGGACCCTCTCTTCGTCCGTACCTTGACATTTTACTTGAAGACCGTGTTTAAACAATGTCTGTAAAATTTAATTTCTTTTGGTTTTCTCTTCATCATTAAATCAAACTATTTCCAGACTCTACCGAAGATAAGTAATATTTCTGGCCTTGAATCGAAAGTGAGGATTTTCGATTTTGAAGCTGGGATACCACCATCAGACCAGAGATTCGCCTGTATATTCATTATAGTAAAATGTGGCTTTATAACTGCTGTATGTATTTCAAAAAGGGAATCCTTTAAATGCAAATTTCCTATAACCAACATATTTAAAACAAAAAGTAAATAAGAGTAAACATTCTAATGTGTTACATTCACATGACTTTCCCTACTCTTTATTGCTTATTAGTGGATACAATTTATTCTTACGAATGCTTATTTTCCTATCTACTTCATTTTAATCCAGATAAACCTTTGCAGAAATAGCTACATTGCACGTTTCGTTAGGATAAAAAGGGAAGCGATAGTCAGATGTTTAAGAACTGGACACTATATGCTGGCGCTTAAAATTTCATACTATTTCTATGACATCGCGAGAAACAACTGAAAATCAATGGGTCTTATAAAGGGTGAAAGTATTGAACAAATCGAAACTTAATAACGCATATCATGGAAATAGGCTGATGTTACAAAAAAGTTATTTGAAACAAATTGTTTGTTTTAAAGAGATATACATATTTTGTGTGGTACGTTCTCTCTATCGCATAAGTTTACCTGTTATTCAAGTTTATAGAAAATTCCTTGCGAATAAAGAGGACATCAGAAGCTATTTCAAAAAAATTCAATATATACATTTGATTTATGATTTAAGTATCTTTATATACATATAGTATTTCAACCAAAATCATTAAAGCTATTTTTAGAAGTTAAAAATTTTCGAAAAATATTCCACGTGAAGCGTAGTTAGGGGTGGGGGATTTTTCTTGAAAAGCTTCGTGTCGCAACTTTGGAAGGTACTGACCCTAAATACCATTTTTTACGTTTAATCGGCTCTTCGTTTTAGGGCGATGCTGCACAAACACAAGACTTTTTTCCTAAAAATGCTTATTTTGGATTCAAGGAGCCTCAAAACATGTATTTCCTGTGAAATTTCGGTTTCGAATTTATGGCTGGACTGCCTACAATGTACGTGGGTAGAAACTGTTGAAGATACAGATTGAATTCTTGGTGTAACATTTTCAACTGCGCGTCTACTTGATAAACTATGAATGAGCTATTGGTATTTTCTGAGTTTTAAAAAATATTGTGTTTAAAACATTTCTTAACCTCATTAATGATCTTTTACCCTGCTCTTTATTGAAAATGAGGCATTCAGTATATCAAACAGCAAGGAGATCTGGGTGTACTTGTTCGGACACTGCATTGCACTTTTTGTAGGTTAAGTGGCATTTGGTCCCCTTCAAAACGTCTAATGATATACATAATAGTAAAGATAATACTTCAAGCTTCACTTACATTTAAGTTTTGAAGAAAAGGTGAACACTACGCAGAAGGAGCAATTCTTACGACTTACAGTAATAAAGAAGCTGTATAGTACGCCTAATGGCAGCTCACGCAATGCAGGCAAGCTAAAGAAGTTGCCGATACTCCAAGGGGAAACTTCCAATACCTTGGGAGCTGTAAACCCCGGTCTTTTTACACAAATACCGAAGTTATGCATGGCAGGAGATGCAAATGGTGGAAATGCTCATCTTTGGCACTAAGAAAAGTTATTCTAAAAAGAGCGAGATAGAGAGAGAAGTCGCTACGATAATAGAGAACTAGAGCTGACAAATTTAAAAACTGCTGTAACATTTGCTAAACCATTTTTACTTTCTGCACTACGTATAGTAAGTAGGGCAAGTGTTGTATTCCGCCCAAAATTCAATACTAGATTTCACTGGAAATATTCTTTTGAAGCCCAGAATCCCCCCACCCAAAAATTTGGTATTTAAATTCAGTAACTTTCAAAGATGTGACATGAAGAATTTCAAGAAAATCCTCCAGCCCAAACTGCGTTTTACATGGATTACTTTTCGAAATTTTCGATTTTCGGCAAAATGGCTGTAACAATTTTGATTAAAATACTATATATTAAGATATATTTACATGACAAACAAAATGTGTATCTTGAATTTTGTGCGAATAGCCTTTGAAATCCTCCTCATTCGGAAGAGACGAAACTACACAAAAAGTCTGATGTGTTACACTCACATGACTTTCTCTAATCTTGTACAAATTATTTTACAAGCTCTTATTCACCATCTATTTCATATTAATCGAGATAAACATTTGCAGAAACGATCTTTTGACATGCAAAGAGAATTACATTTTACACATAGCGACCAGTTATAAAAATATTTGACTATCGCTTAAGGCGTACTATGTTCCCCTTGTTTTGTAATTGCAAGGGCAATATAGAAATACAGTAGTCTTTAAGCATAGACATATCTCTTAATAGCTGGTTGCTAGGTGCAGCACCATTCTCTTTGCCACGGATTAATACTCCTTGCATATCCAAGACAAAAAATGAATAACGAATTCCCATTTGAGAAAATTATTGAAAAATTTAAGTAATATCTCGAAAATGGTTCACTCAACAACAAAAAGTTGTGTATTTTAACGCGATCTACTTTTTTTGTGTAGTAAAATTTTGTCTACTTCTTATGGTTTACCAGTTATGCTAAAGTCGTTCACAATGAAGAATACTTTTGGAGACATTCCCAGAAAATTCGAGATATACATTTTATTGGTCATGAAAATATCTTAAACATATGATATTTTAATCAAAATCGTTAGAGCCATTTATGAGAAAATTAAACTTTTCGAAAAATGTTCCATGTAAAGGGTAATCTGGTGTGGGGGGATTTTCTCGAAAACCTTCGTGTCGCATCTCTGGTAGATACTGAACCTAAATACCAAGTTTGGTGTTTATCCGACTGTTCGTTTCTGAGTTATGCTGTTCACAGACAGACACACACAGACAGACAGACAGACACACACACGGGCATGTTTCCAAAAATGCTTTTTTTTTGGATTCAGGGTGTCTCAAAACATGTATTTCCGGTGAAATCACGTTATCGAATTTTTGGGTGGAATACAATACTTCTCCTACTTAGTGTACGTAGTAGAGAAAGTAAAAATGAATAACAAATTCCCATTTGAGAAAATTATTGAAAAATTTAAGGGAATAACAAGAAATATCTCGAAAATAGTTCACTCAACAACAAAAATGTATGACATAAATTGTGTATTTTAACGCGATCTACATTTTTTGTGTTGCAAAAGTCGTTCACAATGAAGAATACTTTTGGAGACATTCCCAGAAAATTCGAGATATACATTTTATTTGTCGTGAAAATATCTTAAACATATAATATTTTAATCAAAATCGTTAGAGTCATTTTTGAGAAAATTAAAAGTTTCGAAAAATGTTCCATGTAAAGGATAATCTGGGATGGGGGGATTTTCTTGAAAACCTGCGTGTTGCATCTCTGAAAAATACTGAATGTAAATACCGAGTTTGGTGTTCATCCGACTGTTCGTTTCTGAGTTATACTGTTCACAGACATACAGACAGACACACAGACATACACACGGAGATGTTTCCGAAAATGCTTTTTTTTTATTCAGGCGATCTCAAAACGTATATTTCCGGTGAAATCTCGGTATCGAAGTTTTGGGTGGAATACAATACTTCCCCTACTTACTATACGTAGTAGAGAAAGTAAAAATGTAGATCTTTAAAACATGCAATTTATTTTAAATAAGCTTTTTGTGGATAAGGCATTTCTGAGATATCCGTTATTGTTTATTAACGGTTCGAATAGTTCATTTCTGGGTCATTAAAGTTCTTTCAACATTCAGTTGTTTCTCGCGATGTCATGGAACAGTATGGAATTTTAAGGTCAGTATATGACGTCCAATTCTTAAACATTTGACTATCGCTATTCCCTTTATCTATAACGAAATGTGTAATGTAGCTATTTCTGTAAAGGGTTATTTGGATTAAAATGCAGTAGATAGAAAAATAAACTTCAGTAAGAATAGTTTGTATACTCACTAATAAACGGTAGGGTAGATAAAGTCATGTGAATGGATCACATCAGATTTTTGTAAATCGCTGAATATGATGTGTCGTTTAGCAGCGGACAGAATAGAATGACACAGTACCTAGTGGCTAACGTAAACGTCACGCTGGATAGCCAGAAATATTGTGCACAACTTTATTTCCCGTATGTCATTCTGCAGCAGCAATTCAAATCCAGGATCATGGCCGTGCATGGCGTTTGTGCTGTATAATGAACTGGCGGGGAAAAACACTTTGTGATGTCTCGTTTGTTAACAAGTCCAAGCTATTTTATACACAAGGCCCTAAACATATACCAGGTTCGATTACCGTCAACCGTCCACTCTCACCTTGGATTTTCTTTGGTAGGTAGACGAATGTTGAGGTGGTTTTCATCTACCACGGTTTGCTTTCCATTATCTCCCTTTTATTTCGTTTCCTCTCGTCTTTTAGGTGTGCTTCTAGACTTCGTGGTGTATGGCGGTGCCGGATGGGCGGCACGGATGTTTGCTCAAAGGAAAGAATACTCCCCGTGAACACTACAAGCGCTTGGTTCAAGGGTCGATCATCGCCCTCTCTAGGGAGCTCTAGCAGTGGGACGGATCTTCGGCTCTGGAGCTGTTGGGGACTTCTGCGCGTCTCTGTGGCCTGTAGCCTTCTGTGTTTCTTTCACTTCATCCTTTCTTCGTGAAGGGTGGTGATCTATGTAAGTTGTAGTACGCGTGGTGTTTCCCACGTTGTATAACCTAGCCTACCAGGGAATATCTGTTACATTCTCTACCGCTTACCCGTAGAACGTAAACCAATCTGGTGGCACTCCTCTAAAATGATCCGCGCGCTTGAGTGTCGGTAAAGAGCAATCTGGTTTCACATTCACATGACTTCATCGTCGTTTATTTTTATATAGCCTCTACAAACTACCTTTCACAAAATGTATTTGTCTACCTACATGGTATTACTCAAGATAAACGTTTGCACACATAGTTCCATTACACAATTCGTTGTAAGTACAACAATACCGGAGGCTGAAGTGATAGTTAAATGTTTAAAAGAGGTTGGCTATACCCTAGCCTTGAAATTCCATCCTGTTCTCATGATATTGTAAGAAACAACCAAATGATAAACACATGAATAAAAACCTTATGTATTACATTCACATTACTTTCTCTACTCTCTATCGTACACTGGTGGCTACACAAATTATTCTTACTAAAGCTTATTTTTCTATCTACTTGATTTTAATCGGGATAACCCTTTTCGGAAATAGCTGCATTACACATGTTGTATACACAAAGGGAATAGTGAGGAAGTATTTTTAACACTTTAATGATATCAGTCTAATTATATACCTAATATAAAATATAACAGCCCGCCTTAAAGTAACATGTGTATAATATAATATAAAAATGTATGTAACAGTCATTGTATTACGTTTATATTAGTATGTACATGTATAATAATGTTATGTGAATGTATTACGTACTTTTAAAAATGTAGGAGCTGTGAGAATAAAAATAAGCTGCCTTCCGTAGCAAACAGAATTATAAAGTAGAAGACGAAAGTTGCTAACAATCAGGTAACTTTGAGGCAGCAATAAATTAGAAAGTTTAATAATGCTACTAATAATTTTGGAACAATAATGCAATATTTAAAAAAGTTTATAAATAGCCAATCAACAACTACAAAAGGCTTTAAGTTAAATAAAAGTATTCTATTGGAGTAGGCTTAGCCAATCAGAAACTGAAATAGAGTAAATGTAGGAATTTAAGCGGAAAAAGCTAGACGCTAGAAGGCAGCGAATCCCGAGCACTTCGATACGTATTCAGCGTGAGACATGAAAATTCATTACGGCGAAAATAATATAAAGTTTACGTGTTAAAAACTGTATTTAACAGTAATCTCACAGCTCTACAGTAGAATACATCAGTGAAGTGTTATTTAATCGTGTGAAATATTAATAAAACGAAGTTAAATACCATTATAATTTGTGTAAGCCTTCATTCTTTAGCCGCACTACCCCTGCTAAGAGATACGTGTTTCTGCAAATTACTACTGACGCAGCCGAGGGGTACATATATATAGTATTCAAATAAACATTAACAACTACAAAGTAGATTTTTTTTATAAGTGGGGTGAAGGCCACCGGAAAGTATTCGTGGGGCGAAGGCCACCGGAAACTTTGTACCGTACATGGGGCGAACACTCCAAGAAACATATCTCCCGCATATACATGGTGCAAGCAGCAGTAATAAACAACTCCAAGTTTGGCTCTCCAACAGTGGGGCAATAACCCTCTCAATACGATATCAAATGTTTTACAACCGAATGCTATACGCTGGCCTTAAAATTTAGTACCGTTTCCATGACATCGCAAGGAACTATGTTGACAGGCCGTCAAAAGAATTACAAAATATTGAACAAATGTAACCATTAATAACGCATATCTCGGAAACGGTTTATACCACAAAAAATATTATTTGGAATAAATTGTGTGTTTTAAAGAGATCTACATTTTTTGTGTAGTAAACTTTCGTCCATCGCTTAACGTTTACCAGTGATACAAAATTATACAACACTCCTTCCGAATGAAGAGGACTTCACAGGCTATTCCCAGAAAATTCAAGATATACATTTTATTTGTCACGTAAATATCTTTAATACATGATATTTTAATCAAAACCCTTGAGCAATTTTTTTAGAAAATCAAAAATTTCTAAAAATGTTCCATGTAAAGGGTATTTTGGGATGGGGGATTTTCTTGAAAAACTTTGTGTCGCATCTTTGGCAGATACTGAACCAAAATACCAAGACTGGTATTTATCCTACGTTTCGTTATGCTATTCGCAGACAGGCACAGGCACACACCACAAACGGGTATTTTTATAAAAATGCTTTATTTGGATATAGGAGGCCTGAGAACACACATTTCTGGTGAAATCTTGATATCGAATTTTTGGGTGGAATGCAATACCTTCTCTATCTACTACCTTAGTGATAGATAAAGTTAAAACTGATTATATCACTTCCAAATATCTCAAATCACGTTTATATCTACATAACTTTTGATGCATTACCACCCAGTATAAAAGGTAGTTTGCCTAACATCCAGGCTCTAATCAGTTTATGAAGAGAGCTGGTAGCTGAATCACCAACAAGTGCCCATAGCTTGTATCACCGCATCATCATGAAGGACAACCTTTGTTAGGCAGGTGTAAAGCCGTCAGCTTATATTTTTGTCACTAGATGTCACATTATGTATTCGTGGGCCATCCTCACATTAATTTGGCAGAGAGGAGACGTGCGCGGACTGACAAAACGGGTGGCTCAGGTTCCTCCTATTATCTGCACAACAAAGTCCTTTTGTGGCACGTTACTGAAGATATGCGGACATCGCCACGGTTCTGTCCTAGGCGTCCTTAAGAGAAAAGTCTGGTGCGTTAAGTCATACCCGTTACATAGGGACTCCATGGAGGGTTGGTTACTGCAGGCCAGTCTTACGGAGGTCTTAGCGGACGATAATCAAGTGTTGATAGGGTTTGTATTCAAAGGTAAATTTTCAAATGCGGATTTAGTTATATTGATACCAGGTGTTTCACACATCTCGGTTTAGTTTTATATATTCAGATTTATTTCTGACCCTTGCCATGATTATTATATTGAATTATATTTCTGGCTTTTGTTATTTTTATGCTGATTTTTACTTCCTCTACTACGTATAGTAAGTAGAGGAAGTATTGTATTCCACCCAAAAATTCGATACCGAGATTTAACCGGAAATATATATTTTGAGGCCCCCTGAATCCAAAAAAAGCATTTTTGGAAACATGTATGTGTGTGTGTGTGTCTGTGAACAGCATAAGTCAAAAACGAACAGTCGGATAAACACCAAACTTGGTATTTAGGTTCAGTATCTTCCAGAGATGCGACACGAAGGTTTTCAAGAAAATCCCCCACCCCAGATTACCCTTTACATTGAACATTTTTCGAAAATTAGAATTTTGTCAAAAATGGCTCTAACAATTTTGATTAAAATACAATAAATTTAAGATATTTTCATGACAAATAAAATGTATATCTTGAATTTTCTGGGAATGTCTCCAAAAGTATTTTTCATTGTGAACTACTTTTGCATAACTGGTAAACCATAAGATATAGACGCAATTTTACTACACAAAAAATGTAGATCGCGTTAAAATACACAATTTATGTCATATAAATTTTTTTTTGTTGAGTGAACCATTTTCGAGATATTGCTTGTTATTCCCTTAAATTTTCCAATACTTATACTTTTTCCCAAATGGGAATTCGTTATTCATTTTTACTTTCTCTACTACGTACAGTAAGTAGGGGAAGTATTGCATTCCACCCAAAAATTCGATACCGAGATTTCACCGGAAATACATGTTTTGAGACCTCCTGAATCCAAAAAAAGCATTTTTGGAAACATGTCCGTGTGTGTGTCTGTGTGTGTGTGTGTCTGTGAACAGCATAACTCAAAAACGAACAGTCGGATAAACACCAAACTTGGTATTTAGGTTCAGTATCTTCCAGAGATGCGACACGAAGGTTTTCAAGAAAATCCCCCCACCTCAGACTACCCTTTACATGGAAGATTTTTCGAAAATTTTAATTTTCTCAAAAATGGCTCTAACGATTTTGATTAAAATATCATATGTTTAAGATAATGGCATGAGAAATGAAATGTATATCTCGAATTTTCTGGGAATGTCTCCAAAAGTATTCTTCATTGTGAACGACTATTGCATAACTGGTAAACCATAAGAGATAGACAAAATTTTACTACACAAAAAAATGTAGATCGCATTAAAATACACAACTTATGTCATATACATTTCTTTTGTTGAGTGAACCGTTATCGAGATATTGCTTGTTATTCCCTTAAATTTTCCAATACTTATACTTTTTCTCAACTTCGTTATTCATTTTTTTATGTCCTGGACATGCAAAGAGAATGGAATGCGCCACATAGCAACCAGCGTTAAAATATTTGACTATCGCATCTACAAGAAAATTATCAATAAGATTGACATCTCGATATCTCCATTAACATGAAGCATATGGAGAATAAGCGTTTGTAAAAATAGTTTGTACAAGTGTAGAGAAAGTCATGTGAGTGTAACACATCAGATTTTTTTATGTCCTGGTAATGCAAAGAGAATGGAATGCTCCACTTAGCAACCAGCTCTTAAAACATTTGACTATCGCTTAAAGCCTACCATATTCCCCTTGCACCTACAAGAAAATTAGCAATAAGATGAACATTTCGATTAGCATGAGGCATATGGAGAATAAGCGTTGTAAAAATAGTTTGTACAAGAGTAGAGAAAGTCATGTGAGTCATCAGATTTTTATCTCTGGCCTTTGCTATGATCTGTTTTACAAGGACACTAATGACCTAGTAGTTGCGCGCCCTTAAACGCAATCATCATCTTCACAGACTGCTCATGTAAACGGTAATTTTTCTGTCCAGCTCAACTTCTTCTTCTTCTTCTTCTTCTTCCTCCTCCTCCTCCTCCTCCTCCTCCAGGGATTAGATGAATTCACCTCCTCCATTTTTCAATATCAAACCATTTATTGTGTGGTCTATCCAAATACCTCCTTCCAGTTGGTTCATAGTTCTTCGGTAATCTATTATCTGGCATACCATGCCAGCATGTATCTACATAGAAGAAGTGAAATAATTATATTCAGGTTTTTGTATATACACTGTGGAACTGCCCCAGGGCGTCTACTGCGTTGAAGGTTTAAAACTCCAGTGCCGGTTTTGACAAAACTGCAGTATTGCACCAAGTCATATTGCAGTTAAAGTGCAGCAATATTCAAATGGGTGATGTAGCTCTATCGTGACATGTTCACTGTTTTATTTGTTTCCACAGCCACGATATGAAGGTGTGTTTATTAGCAGCCATCATACCCGAACTTGCACAGGTGGTTTTTTAAATCTCAAATGACGATTTAATTAAACTTACTCTCTGTAATCTTTTTTGAAATTATTGTATAATGTTCCGAAAAACCTTTTCTGGGAGCATCGGAAAGCTTGTAAACGATGGACTATGTGCATTGAAAAGCAAGGCGACTACGTTCAAAAATGAGGTAATCTAAGTTTCTATTTTTGTTATAATAAACTTAAAAAATTATGATCGGATACGTATTGACTTACCCTCGTATATAGATATTCCATTAATTTTTCCAGTAGGTAATAATTAATTCCAGTATAATTTCAGTATATCCAGTACGCAAAAAACAACCTCCCACAAAAAGCAGGTATATTTCCAGTATCAGAAGACACCCTGTGCCCACTGTATATTAGCCAATAGGCATGTGTTTACAAAATATTACGTAAAATAGGACTGATTTGTACCTTCTCCAGCACCTACCCATAGTACTAGAGGAATTAATGTGCTCCATACAAAAATTCGATATTGGGATTTCGCCGAAAATACTTGTCTTAAGGTCCCCTGGACAAAAGCACCATATTTAGAAGAAAAAAATTCAAGCGAACGCGTGCGCGCGCGTTTGGTGTATTACTCCCACCCCAAATTAAATTTCAAACTACGAACGACTTTGATTAAACTGCCATTACATTTATAATTTTGTCTCATCAATAAATGTAAACCTAGAATTTTCTGCGAATATCCTGTTAAGTCCTTTTAATTCAAGGTTAGTTTTATATAATTTTGTATAACTCGTAAAGCACAACAGATGGATAAAAATTTACTGGAAAACATTTAGATATATTTAAAACTGACATTTTCTGTAGCAGTAACCACTTCCGAGAAATTCATTGATCTTGATTGAATTTTACAATATCCAACTGCTTTTTCATTAATTTGTTTCTCGCGATCACATGAGGAAGTCTATTCCATCCGTTTTGTGCCTACAACGAAATGTGATATGAAAACTATTTCTGCAAATTTTGCTTCCATTAACATGAAGTACAACAAAAACGAGCGTTTGTAAAAGACAAAAGTAAACCGCTGTGGTCAGAGAGAGTCATGTAATTTTTAATTTCTCTACTACGTATAGTAAGTAGGGGAAGTATTGCACCCTTTACATGCAACATTTTTCGAACATTTTAATTTTCTCAAAAATGGCTCTAACGATTTTGAATAAAGTATCATATGTTTAAGATATTTTCATGGCAATTGAAATGTATATCTTGAATTTTCTGGGAATGTCTCCAAAAGTATTCTTCATTCTGAATGACTTTTGCATAACTGGTAAACCCTAAGAGATAGACAAAATTTTACTACAGAATAATGATCTCGTTAAAACTGTGGCGTGTTTTTGTTGGTAGTTGGAAGATGTTTCATTTTTATCTGCCGCACGTATGAAAGAGAATTTGTCACTGTCACTTCGTGTTATCTTTTACTGAGCGCCTGTTATTGTATTTAATTTTGGGTTCACTGTCCTCCGTCTAGCTATGATTTCTCGGTCAAGCACTTATCTTGTACAGGTGTGTAACCGGAAAGGAGTTTTTATCCAAAGAAAACACTGATGAAAGAATTTGTTTTACACTTTTATTGTCGTAACACATTATTCACTTTCACATATTAATCTTGACACTCGCCAAACTGAAACTGTTATAATAACTTCTTTACTGCACATTATTAATTCACATACTTCAACTTTTTGTGTAATTAACGTTACGACACGAGAGATTTTTCATAAATTTACTACGCATAACCTTGATGAACTTCGTGCGATGCATACTCCATGAATGCCTTGGTTGAACTACATGAAACTTGATTCTGACACTAAAGTTATACTTTCTCACCCCAATATGCCTAAAGATTATAACCGAGCTGCTATTGGTTAATAAAACGCGCCAACATTAGCGTCTATATTTATATCCAATGAAAATTACGAAAACATATGCTCTGGGGAAAATGTTCCAGCAAATTCTAAGAAAAACACGCCACTCTGACGTCATTTGCTCGTCTCTAATAATGATAAAACAGCTCACCCCCTCGCTACATTATTGCACGCTATTATTGTCAGTTTCAGTAAGGCCGTAATAAACCAACTTCTCGACAATAATTACAATCAACAACATCTCAAATCAATGTCACACAACAATGCATATTCACACTACAATCACACAGCACATATCTCTACTCAACCCTCAGAATCAAAAAAATCTGATGTGTTACACTCACATGACTTTCTCTACTCTTGTACAAACTATTTTTACAAACGCTTATTCTCCATCTATTTCATATTAGTCGAGATAGACATTTGCAGAAACGATCTTTTGACATGCAAAAAGAGAATTACATTTTACACATAGCGACCAGTTCTAAAAATATTTGACTCGCTTAAGGCGTACTATGTTCCCCTTGTTTTGTATTTGCAAGCATAATATAGAAATACAGTAGCCTTTAAGCATCGACATATCTCTTAATAGCTGGTTGCTATGTGCAGCACCATTCCCTTTGCCACAGATTAATACTCCTTGCATATCCAAGACAAAAAAATGAATAACGAATTCCCAATTGAAAAAAATAAGTATTGAAAAATTTAAGGGAATAACAAGCAATATCTCGACAATGGTTCACTCAACAACAAAAATGTATATGACAAATTGTGTATTTTAATGCGATGTACATTTTTCTGTAGTAAAATTTTGTCTATCTCTTATGGTTTACCAGTTATGCAAAAGTCATTCACAATCAAGAATACTTTTGGAGACTTCCCAGAAAATTCGAGATATACATTTCATTTGTCATGAAAATATCTTAAACATATGATATTTTAATCAAAATCGTTTGAGCCATTTTTGAGAAAATTAAAATTTTCGAAAAATGTTCCATGTAAAGGGTAATCTGGGGTGGGGGGATTTTATTGAAAACCTTCGTGTCGCATCTCTGAAAGATACTGAACCTAAATATCAAGTTTGGTGTTTATCCGACTGTTCGTTTCTGAATTATGCTGTTTACACACACACGGACACACACGGACATGTTTCCAAAAATGCTTTTTTTGATTCAGGAGGTCTCAAAACATATATTTCCGGTGAAATCTCGGTATCCAATTTTTGGGTGGAATACAATACTTCCCCTACTTACTATACGTAGTAGAGAAAGTAAAAAATAATTATTTCCTCTAATATATGAAGCTTCAAGATCAAGAATGTTCCAGCAACACCAACACCAGCTTCATTGGTACTCGGATACAACAGCTTCTGCAACTCATTATCTTCCCCAGCACCTCTAAATGAGCCAATCAATACCAAAGAAATGGAGTGGAGAAGGGGTAAAATGGAGTTTAGTAAAAAGGTATTTATAGGTAGTATTGGCCTGAGTAACGACATTTTTAACCTGGATACTCCAGTTCTATTCTTCAGTTCTTTTTTCTCCAGAGAAATTAATGGAACAAATGTTGCTTGAACACACAAACACACACTTCAGAAAGATCCAAGCAATACATTCGAAGTAACAATGAATGAGCTGAAACGCTTTTTTGGTTGCTGCATTTTAACGAGCATAGTTCATCTGCCAAATGTTCGAGATTATTGAGGTCCATTTGAAAATGATCTGATAAGGGATGCATTGTCTGTCAGCAAGCTTGAAAAAATAAAAAGATACATGCAGCTTAATTATCTCGATAATTTTGCTCCAAGTGTAAGTTCCAGTCATGACAGACTCTTCAGAATTCGACCCATAGTAGAATATTTAAACCAAGTTTTTTTATGTGTTCCTATGGAACACTCTGACAATTGACGAGCAACTATGTTTTACCAAAAACAGACAATATTTAAGGCGTATATGCCATCAAAACTTCACAAATGTGGATACAAAATTTTTTCTTGCTGGTGTAAATGGCTTTGTATATAAATTTGAAATTTATACTGGTCAAGAGAATTATTCTAGCCTAAGAATGTTAAATGAACCAGATTTGGGAGCAAGTGGAAATGTTGTTGTGTGACTTGTAAAGCATTAATTTTGACAACTATACAACAATTCCTTTGGCAATTTACTTAGGAAGAATGGGAATTCAATCCGTTGCAACCATTCGACGAAACAGGCTTCCTGGTTGTGATCTACCTGCTGAGAAAGACTTCAGGAAAAATGCAAATTTACTGAAGCAACGAGTTCAATTGAAGGAGTAAATGTTGCTGTGGTTGGACAATAAACCAGTTACATGAGTATCTACCTTTGTTGGTCAAGGTCCCATTGAGGAAGTGCAGAGATTTGACACGAAAAAACGAAAAACCATCTCAGTCAAATGTCCACAAATAATAAGTCTACAACAAGCACATGGGAGGTGTAGATTCGTCGGATTCTAACATTTGTAGCTGGAAAACGTTGTTCCTCTGGTTGATGCCCTCTGCTGCAGTGTTATTGTCTCCGGCTATAGCTGCTCGTCGGTTGCTGTATTCTCCATTCTAATGATTACCTATGTAACCAATATCACGGGTCTCAGGGTTTTCGTAGGTGAGGCAAATTAAAATACACTGCATTTCCCTTAACAATGTGGCTTATTATCAAATAAATCTTATGGGCTTATAGCTTTTCGCATTAGTAACAATTCCCACCATTATAATAAATTAGGAGCCTAATCTAGCTGCACACGTCTTCCCGTCCATATGCACACACGTGCATTTGTCGTCCAGAGAGTATCACTGTGTGTCGACGAGATTCTATAAGAGAGTGAAAATCTGGGGTTTTCTTCCCCTTTTTATACCGAAGCCCAGTGCCCCTCACCTTCGCGCCTCAAAATGTAACGACATTTCTAATTGATCCTCAGACCGCGTTACCTTATTATGTATGAGAATATTCTGCCCCAAAAGATTTCGCATACACGTTCTAGTGACGCGTCAGGAAGCACATTCAATATCTCTGTCTCTTTCCTTTCTCTTTCTCCTTATTGCTTACAGTTTTCCTTGCTCATTAGCTTGGCGAAAGGTGGGCTCTACCTAGAATTATCTTTTAAATGGAATTAGCTAGCTCGCCCGTCTCTTACTTATCTAAGTTACAATCTGATTTTGTACAATTCTTGGTTGTTAAATATTCTAACATATTTCTTGGTGAATTATATTATTATGTACAATTCTTGTTTAATATTGATTTATATGTCTATATGTATTTCAATTGGCAGACTAAAAACAAAATCCAGAAAATGCTATTTTAGAATCTTATATCATCTGATTAACTAAACGCTCACAAATGCCTGGGTCGTATATAACAGGGCATTATATGAAAGGGCCATAATACCAAAATAATGAAAGCTACACAGTTTGCATATGAAATATGCTAAGGTTTTGCTAAAGGCAGAACAGTGAAATGAAGAAAAGGGGCAGACCAAGCGGTGAAGTTGAGAATGAAATCCTTAAGAAGATCAAACGAGGACCAATTAAGGCGACACCTAAAGATATGCGAATGGATCAAACTGGACACTGGGTTCAATGTGAAGCGAAGCGAGGAATATGTAAACTATCTGGGTATAGAGGATGGCATATTTTCTGGCAGAAATGTTATACCTTTTTGTGCTGTAACAAGGACAAAAATTGTTTTCATTTGTTTCATAATAATTGATCATCATTGTCAGAATAATAATATTATTAATTGTAATTACTAATGTGTTTCTTCCTTTATTTTTAACTAACCTTATTATACCAGCAACAGTGTAATTGTTACAACAAAGTTCTATTTTTCAACCAAGTACAGTGATGTTCTCCGAATGCATAGTGTTCCCTCCAGGGTACAATGTCGTCCTCCGTGGTGTAGTGGTTACCATGCTAGTCTCTAGTTCCCGAGGTCGAGGGTTCAAACCCGGCAGAGGGCGATGGATGTTTTTCGGGCGTAAAAATCCTTAGCATGGCTTCCTTCCGAAGATTTACGGCACGTAAAAGTACCTCAAGAGGCCTCTGAGCAAAATTACCGGACTTCACGCCCAATGTAGAATGCGACGCTAGGGACCACAGCAGTTAAAAAGCGTCCATAAATAAAACATTTTTTTTTCCAGGATACAAACCAAAATTTTAGCCCTGTGAGAGTTTAAGTGCAAAAATTTTTTTTCTCATTTTTCCCATTATTTTACCACAATTACAACTCGATAAAAATATTTTAAATGTTTAAATAATCATGCTTTTAAGGGTTATTAAAATCCAGCAGAATCTCGAATCTTGTAACACTTTCATTTTCAATTTTCCCCCTGTATGAATGCAACTAAAAGTGTGACAGACGTGGAACAAACCGTCTGGTAACTATGACAGGTTTATTTAATTAATGCAGCTGAAAATCTGCACTATGAACGTTTCTCTTCCATTGTAGCTGTCAGTTTTTATTCCCACAATTTAATGATCCTAAATCCGACAGATTTATCGGCCATGGAAATGTCACGTCGGCAAAGAATATTATAATCCCAGTCCATCCCTCCTCCCCTTTGTAGCATTAGCGTGCTGCACTACCCCTCTGAAAGTTTTTCCCCTTCAGCAATTTGTTGTTGTCCCTTACCTCTGGAACCACGCGTTACAGTTGGTTTCTCCTCCAGCTGTGATCCACCAGGCTGTACAACTTTGGAACACGCAACGGCTCTAAATCTCTTTGTCATTTCCTTACTTATCATGAGCTGTAGTTATATTTGAAGAGAGAGAAAGGAATTGAAAATGTTGAGTGGATAAACTCACACGACATTCTCTATCAGTTATCAGTTAACAGGTGTATATTGTAATATTGAGACATATTTTTCTAATTATAGGTTAATCAAGTTTCAAGAACAAGTCAGTGCGTTTGTCTGAGAACAGAATAACTCTGAACCAAAATTTGGATAAATAGTAAATTCATGCTGAAATAAGCAGCGAGCGGGATTGCTCTTGCTTTAGTTTTTCCCTGCTTTTCCACCAGGATTTCACCTTTCCCCCCATTTCCTCTCATTTCATCTCTCTCTTTCACATTTCAGGTGTGTTGTGTTTTTAGATCCTGCGATGCTAGCGGTGTTGGGTAGATGGCGCGGGTGCTTGAGCACTAGATAGATTCCTCTCTGTGAACGCCAGGGTGCGCTGTCCCGCACGTTAGGGTCGCTTCATCGCCCTCTCTCCGGATTCATCGCCTGTATTGGTGCGCGGGTGCAGACCTGAGAGCTCCTACGACTTCACTTCATCCCTGCCTCTCAAGCTGGTCGCAGTGCGCGAGGGGTGCCCCTCCAATACACACATCCTGCATCCTACTGAAGTAAGGGGCATTAAAAATTCAAAGAATAGCCACTGGCAAAAAAACAATCCTTTCCATGGAAGAATTTGAAATATTTTATATTCTTACAAATGATTTTAATTTAAATATATCTATGAGACAATGGGCTCATAAATCTTACAATATTGAGTAAATTTATTGTTATAAAATTTTATAAACCTAAGAAACCCTAAAATAGAGGACTAGAGCTTAATACAAGACAAATATAAATCTCCTTAAACTATACAGAGTAAACCACAGAGCAAAGTGGCGCTGCGGTAACGTGTGCGACTGGCATTCGCGAGGTTCTGGGTTCGATCCTCGGTTACCATCCACTCTCACTCTTGAGTTTTTCGTGGCTTCCCCGGGTCGGCAGGTAAATGTTAGTCCTCTGTTTACCACGACTTTCCTGCCCATTTCCTGTACCCATTATCTCCTCAATGTCATCTGTTTCAGGGTGGTAGGACGCTGTTCGGCAGGTTGTGCCTGGACGTTTGTGAGGTTTTCTTCCCTGACTCGCTTGAGAGCCGCCTGCGAAGTGGGTCCCACCAGAGGGGACCGCCGTGGGTTAGGGGTTCGCGAGTGGGGCCGGGCGGCGGATGCGTCCTGTCGGAAACTTTAGGGACTCCGTCTCCGTCGTCATTTGGATCTGTTGGTCTTTAGGGTCTCTCCACTCATCCCTATCCCCCAGGGGTCACGTTAGAAGCAAAAAGGGCCTACTTGGGGTGCTCTGCCTCGGTTTCGGGGCCATCTCCGTAGCATGTACCTTTGTCGTTTGCCTTAACAGTTATAATGGCGTATTTTCCAAAATAAATATTACTGTTAGGATGGTCTGGTTCTCTCTTTATAAAAAATCTTAGCATTTAATAATATCTACAACATCCCCATTATATACTTAGTTTCTTCTGATTCAAACCTAATTTGGAGTTCCGTTTGTATAGCATACTTGAAAGCAAGATTCTTTTTCTTTCTTCCATCATGTGAATTGTGACAAAGAGATGAGCATCTGCCCATCATATTGTTATACACCGGGGCGAGGCCAAAAGGTTTTGCAGCTAAAATATTAAATTTTGTTACCCCGGCATAAACATTGGGGAGCGTATCTGCAGTGGCAACGAGAGGAACAGGAACATAGCTGCACAAATTTAAAGCTGGCGTGGGATATTCATAACAAAACACACTTAATTTCACATTTAACACATTACCTGCGGTTCATTATAAATTTGTCTTGGTGCCACTACATCATACACAACAGATTACAGCACAAACATTGGAGGGAGATGCTCCACACTCACACAGAAAGACACGCATTCCTACACACAACCACTCGCCCTAAAGACACACACACGTCTGACTGGACTGCTAGACGCTATCAAACAAAGAAACCAGTAACGCTACTTTTCTTCATCCCCTTTCCTCTCTCCACCCCTTGACCAGAAGGTGGAGGGAGAGATAAATGCCGCGCCGGACGAAATTCAAACTACAATCAAAATAATTAGTTCAACAATGTCATGCTACAAAGCAATAATGTGTCCGACGCGACAATACACACACATACCCTACATCATTCATAATAAAAGTCACCATTATCTACTGGTGAAGTGAAAGCATTTCTAGGTAGGTATATACCTGGTTAATGCTAAATGGAGAAAAGGAAACGTTATATTAATACTGCATAAAGCGGATCAGACACACGTAGGAAAACATGTCCCCAGGTCCAGCTACACAGTTCTAAACTAACAGTCCTCCAACTCTGTGAGTACTTTAATAACAAGTTCCCAGGAGATGCTCTAATCTTAGAGAGTCCGTTGTGTTACAGTAGAACACTTACAGGTATATATATGATGCGAGACCTTGGAACTGTCCCTGCTTCCAAGTTCTAATATAGAGTACGTTGTGTTACAATACAAGTTACACGTATGTATATAATAATGCGAGGCCCTGGAACTGTCCCTGCTTCCAAGTTACAATAGAGAGTGCATTGTGTTACAATACAACAGTTACAAGTATGTATATAATGCGAGACCCTGGAACTGTCCCTGCTTCCAAGTTCTAATATAGAGTACGTTGTGTTACAATACAACAGTTACAAGTATGTATATAATAATGCGAGGCCTGGAACTGTCCCTGCTTCCAAGTTACAATAGAGAGTGCATTGTGTTACAATACAACAGTTACAAGTATGTATATAATGCGAGACCCTGGAACTGTCCCTGCTTCCAAGTTCTAATATAGAGTACGTTGTGTTACAATACAACAGTTACAAGTATGTATATAATAATGCGAGGCCTGGAACTGTCCCTGCTTCCAAGTTACAATAGAGAGTGCATTGTGTTACAATACAACAGTTAGAAGTATGTATATAATGCGAGGCCCTGGAACTGTCCCTGCTTCCAAGTTCTAATATAGAGTACGTTGTGTTACAATACAACAGTTACAAGTATGTATATGATGTGAGACCTTGGAACTGTCCCTGCTTCCAAGTTACAATAGAGAGTACATTGTGTTACAATACAACAGTTACAAGTATGTATATGATGTGGGACCTTGGAACTGTCCCTGCTTCCAAGTTCTAATATAGAGTACGTTGTGTTACAATACAACAGTTACAAGTATGTATATGATGTGAGACCTTGGAACTGTCCCTGCTTCCAAGCTACAATACACAGTACGTTGTGTTACAATAGAACAGTTACAAGTATGTATATGATGTGGGACCTTGGAACTGTCCCTGCTTCCAAGTTACAATAGAGAGTACATTGTGTTACAATACAACAGTTACAAGTATGTATATGATGTGAGACCTTGGAACTGTCCCTGCTTCCAAGCTACAATACACAGTACGTTGTGTTACAATAGAACAGTTACAAGTATGTATATGATGTGAGACCTTGGAACTGTCCCTGCTTTGAAGTTACAATAGAGTATGTGGTATTACAATACAACAGTTACAAGCATGTATATGACATGAGGCCTTGGAAATGTCCCCCTTCCAAGTTACAATAGAGAGTACGTTACGTTACAATCAACAGTTACAAGTATGTATATGATGTTAGAATTTGGTACTGCCCCTGCTTCCAAGTTACAATACAACAGTTACAAGCATGTATATGATATGAGGCCTTGGAAATGTCCCCCTTCCAAGTTACAATAGAGAGTACGTTACGTTACAATCAACAGTTACAAGTATGTATATGATATGAGGCCTTGGAAATGTCCCCCTTCCAAGTTACAATAGAGAGTACGTTACGTTACAATCAACAGTTACAAGTATGTATATGATGTTAGAATTTGGTACTGCCCCTGCTTCCAAGTTACAATACAACAGTTACAAGCATGTATATGATATGAGGCCTTGGAAATGTCCCCCTTCCAAGTTACAATAGAGAGTACGTTACGTTACAATCAACAGTTACAAGTATGTAGTGAATATGTAATAGCCGGAGACTTCGTGTGATTTGATTGCCTATTTCAATTATTTTGATTCATGTAAAGAAAAGTATTATCTTATACAACGTAAAAGGTAAATTAACTGAAGTGTAGCTAGTTTTAATATGTGCGATAGCGTAACGAATAAACTCTGCTGGGCTCTGTATACACTAAATAACTTCGTGTTAGTTTTGAACTTAAACAAACGTATTTCCATTCGTTTCCTAGAAATATTGAGGATTACAGTTCCACGATAAGTCGAGTTTTATTTCACTAATTATATTTAATTCTAAATTCTAGTGAAATGCCTCGAAGCTGACAACCTGAAAAATATAATTATTTAATTCCCCGAGAATTGTTCAACATTATTGTGATGTTTTTATAATCAGCTAAATGTGTTTTTAATTATTTTAATAATGTTTTTAATCGTATTAAAATATTTTCAGCAAGAAAAATTACAAAGCAAATATATTCATAGCCATCTAGATGAGGTACACAGCAAACAACAGGGATGTAAACTTCGGTGCAGAAAAAACACAATATGGCAACAGTACTTTTTTTCTTCCGTAAGGTTGTCACATTTATCAATACAATACTAGTTTTTTCACCCAGACCTACTCCAAGACTGGCTTGAAACAAACCCCAAGACACAACGTGAGCGATGTTATACTCGGTGTGAAACGAAAGAGAGCTGAGAAATAACTTATCTTAGTGAATTTTACTGTTTGGTTTAAACAAGTAGAGACAGCTAGCTCAATGTAGTATAATTAGCGACTCGACTTGTAGAGGGAGCAGTGGGTGAGAAATGAGTTGCCTGCTATACTCTAGTTCACGACAGTCACAAATATATATCAAACGATTGTTGTGAAGTACACATGGAAACAAAATCTAAAATTATTGCTGACAAGAGGATGCAATTTCGATTTAGGTATTTGTCATTCTAAATTATTACTTTGGTCCATAAGTGTTAAAACTGAATAATAATACATTTTTTTTGTAATTTATTACTGATTTATTCTTACAATTGCGGTATAATGGCATTTATGATTCCCTCGTAGTAAAAGTATTGTTAAATAAATCGACTGTTATTATCAGCTTTATTTACGTTATGATGATTATTATTAACTCATTTAGCAGTTCAATGACAGCTTATACTGAGCCCATATTTTGAATTGACTTAAGTGGCTAGAATTATGGAAGAGGGGAGGTAGAAAGGTGGCGCTTGGGAAGGACATTTACTACCAAATTAAATGTTTTAAACATTTTCGTCATCCAGTTCTTGTATGATAAGTACTGTCCGCTCGGCGACGTTTTTGGTAGTGGGTGGGGGAGCACTTCCAAGCAGATAGGGGTTTAGCTACTGGAAGGAGGCAGTGTTTGCTTGGCATGAGGCATGTGAGGGATAAAGACGCGCGATAGTGAAAGACTGTACGCGTTCATGCGCGGCAGGAGTTCAGCATATTGTGTACCCCTCCTACCAGCTAAAGCTTTACTAAGATAAGCCACCCCTGTCTACAACTTAAAACGTCACAACAGACAGTAACGCCTATTCCACAAAGATATGGTATATATACTACACTTCAACATCAGTTGAAATTAATAAATGATAGCTGAATAATTTTGCAGAAATGTGTTTCATACACTTTAACGATTCCAGAATCGCGCGACCTGCCTGCGCCACCATCAATCCGTGAACAAGTCTCCCCACACAGGAAGTGACACTAGCCGGCCATCCAAGGCCAGGAAGAAACCCTTTTACACAGCATAAATTCCGCAGATCCCGCTGTCAAGCACCAATCGCCGTCGTCTGGATCTGCAACCCTGAAACATATGAAGGGAATGATGTGGTAGAAGAGGAACCATCCCAGACCACGAAAACACCCAAGGTCAGGGTGATCGGCACCTCTCGGGCAATCTGGCCGTTAGAGACAGTTATTTGAAATCCAGAACCCTTTGGCTACGAACAGTAATCATTTAAACAAAACACAGGACCGAACACGTCGATAGAAACCTCTGAGAACATTTTACCGAGGGGGATGCTCCACGGTAACGTACGAGGCTCGCATTCTGGGTTCGATTCCTGAGACCGACCACTTTAAGCAAGGGTTTTTCGTGGTTTTCCCTGGTTGGCAGGGAAAACCATGAATTTCCTTATCTCAATTCTATCATTTTGCTTCCCCTTTCATGTTTCAGGTACGCTTAGGGGCTATGCAGTGTCGGTCGATGTAGCGCAGATACTTGTTCGCTGTAAGGTTATCCACAGTCCCGCCAGTGGGAAGCCTACCCTGAGCAGCCCGCCGGAGCCATCAAGCTTGGAATCGTTAGGAACCTCTGCCCGTCTCTGTCGACCGACCTGCCTGCGGCCTATAGTCTCCTGCGGTTGCTTCACGTCGCCCATTTCTCCTGGGGGTGGTAAGCGAAAAAGTTCCGCGTTGGGTCGAGGTGTGAGGTGTCCCTCTGTTCCCTGGCCACTCATTCATTCGAAAGTACATACGGCGGCAGGGAAAAAGGCAAAACCACTACTGTGTGTTGCTGGGTCCTGAGAGGGTTACAGCCTCCGATAATGGTCCATGTTTTACAATCACTTGGTCCGCTATAAACTTCGGTTTTGTGTCAAGTCGTTAACCTAACCGAGTTTACACAGGAATGTATTATTAATATAGCACGTAATTTTATGGAGAACATTTCGGCTCCTGTGACAGTTCCTTCTTTGTCAAATTTCAATATCCATCTACATTTTACGAGCGCGGTGAGGTAATCTCATTTTTGTCTATCTCTTCCCCGCAACGTCTACACACACGCGCGGAATTTTGATGTTCCCTCCGGCGCATTTTCATCACCATCGCATCAACCTGCCCTCTATATGCTAATAAACAGAGTATAACGTATTAATAACCATGTCATTTGCTTATTTCTAAAATCTTAAAATAACTTCTAAACTTCTCTCTTCCCATATTCTTAATAATTCACACATTTTATAGATAAATGTTCATTTATATATGCATATAAATTCTAATTGCACAAAAAATTCTAATGTGATGCATTCACATGACCTTCTCTACCTTCTATCTTCATTAGTGCATATACAAATTATTCCTATAAAGCTTATTTTTCTATCTACTACATTTTAACCCAAGCAAACCTTTACAGAAACAGCTACATTACACATTTCGTTATAGATACAAAGAGAACAGCGATAGTCAAATGTTTTAGAACTGGACGCTATATGCTGGCCTTAAAATTCCATACTGTTTCCATGACATCGCGAGAAACAACTGAATGTTGAAAGGACTTTAAGAGAATGACCAAGAAATAAACTATTCAAACCTTTAATGACGGATACCTCAGAAACGGCTTATGCCACAAAAAAGTTATTTAAAATAAATTGTATGCTTTAAAGAGATCTACATTTTTTGTGTAATGCGTTTTCGTCTATCGCTTAACGTTTACCAGTTATACAAGATTATACGAGATTCCTTCTGAATGAAGAGGACTTCATAAGGTATTTCCCGATAACTTAGGATATACATTTTATTTTTCATGTAAATATATTTAACATGTGGCATTTTAAGCAAAATTGTTGAGAGCCATTTTTAGAAAATCAAAATTTTCGAAAAATGTTACATGTAAAGGCTAGTTTGGAGCGGGGAGCATTTTATTAAAAATGTTGTGTCGAATCTTTGGAAGATAATGAACTTAAATACCAGTTTGGTACTTATCCGACTTCTCGTTTTTTGAGTTATGCTAGACACGCACACGGCCATGTTTCATAAATATGCTTTATTTGGATTCAGGGTGCCTCCAAACAAGTATTTCTGGTAGAATCTTGGTATCGAATTTTTGGGTGGAATGTAGCGTATGTGTGTATTGTCGCGTCGTACACATTATTGCTGTGTATAATATTGTTGAGCTAATTGTTGTGTTTGCGTGTTAAGTTCTTGTCCGGCGCGGCAATTCCATCTTTCTAGTTGGGGGTGAAGGCAAGTCGAGGGAATAGCTTCACTTGTAGCCAGAGTCTAGTGTAGGTCTGCAAAGGAAATGGTTGTGCGTGTGCGTGGAACATCTCCCCCAGTGTTCTTCTGTAACCTTTTGTGTATAATGTAGGCCACCTTGTTTATTATAATAAATCAGAGGTAAATGTAAACTTATGTATTTTTAAATATTCTAAATATCCTACGCTCGCTTAGTTTTGTGCAGCAGGGTTCTGGTATCTCTCGTGTGCCACTGAGTTACGTTCCCTAATGTTTATACCGAGGTAACTAAATTTAATATTTTAGCTGCAAATCTTTTGGCCTCACCCCGGTGTATAACAATACTTCTCCTACTTACTATACATAGTAGAGAAAGTAACAATGGATTTGGTTTTTTGAATATATGAATGTTGTTTCTGCATCGTACAAAAAACAAAGTCGTTATTATCTGAATTTAGTAAATTTCTAGACAACCGTTTATCTTAATTAACGTAAAGTGGATTACACAACACGTTTTAATACGAATGGTGTATACATATACTGAGATCATGATAACTGGAGAGAAAATCGTATCAGATTCCTACGCTATGTGTACATACTTTCTGAAATTGAAACCCGTAGAACTTTCCCTAATTCTGTAAAGCGTAAAATGTTTAATGCAGTAAATTTACAAAAATTACATATAAAGTAAATGTGCATTTATAAGAAACCTTGTAAAACTGCAGCTCTGCCTCTTTCTGTCACACGTGCTGAAATTCTTCCTTGTGTCACAGATGAGTAGTAAAAACTAGCAATGGACACAGTTTCCTGGGCTATACACAGATTTCTAGTACATATTTTACTCTTCATAGCATGAATTATAACCAAAACCTGTTACAAAATATGTGAAGTCTGTATCTTCCAGCCATAGAATAAGAAAAAGATAAATACTTTACGTAGGAGATTTGACTGCACAATACACGTCGTCCATTACTAAAGTTCGCGCCCACTTACCGCTCAATGGTTACTGCTGATTATCACTAGTGATGCGATCCTTTTTATATCCTACAAAATAAAGTATGCACGCGTAGTATTTTGTTGCAGCATCATGAAGGACCGACACACAGATAAGCTTTGGCCTATCATAGCACCGTATATTATTAGCACGGTACATTTGGGCTGTAATCGTAAGTTAGCGAGGATTCCTACATTATTATCATAAAAAATCTGATGTGGTACACTCACATGGCTTTCTATGATTTATTAGTGAGTATACAAGCTAGTCTTACCAAAGCTAAAATTCTGCAGAAATACTCATAGCTACATTACGCATTTCGTTATAGATATAAAGAGAACAGCGATAGTCAAATGTTGGATGCTATATGCTGGCCTTAAAATTCCATACTGTTTCCATGACATCGCGAGAAACACCTGAATGTTGAAACGACTTTAAGAGACTGACCAACAAATGGACAATTCGAACCTTTAATAAGGAACATCTCGGGAATAGCTGATGCACAAAATAAATAAATAAATAAATAAATTGTGTGTTTTAAAGAGATCTACATTTTTTGTGTAGTACGTTTTTGTCTATCGCTTAACGTTTAGCAGTTATACATTACATAAAATTACTTCCGAATCAAGAGGACTTCAAAGACTGTGCCCAGAAAATTCAAGATAACATTTTGTTTTGTAAATACTGTTAATATATGGTATTTAACCAAAATCGTTGGAGATATTTTTTTAGAAAATCAAACATTTCAAAAAATGTTTCATGTAAAGGGTAATTTGGGCTAGGGGAATTTTGTTGAAAATCTTCATGTTGCATCTATGGAAGGTACTGAACTAAATACCAAATTTGGTGTTGATCCAACTTTTCGTTTCTGAGTTGTGCTGTTTACACACACACACACACACACACATACACACACAGACCTTATTCTAAAAATGTTTATTCGAATTCAGGGGGCCTCAGAACACGTAAATTTTACGGGCAAACCGTAAATGTTTGAAGTATGAGTACACCTATTCTCGACATTTTAATGCAATAATCCCAATGAAAATACTGCACTGTACTTGTTATGAAAATAAATTTGTTAACAGAAGTTATGTGTCATGGTGTTGTGTGATAATTTAAGACTACCCTTGCCGAGCCAGTGCTATATCTTTCCTCGGCTTCTTTGAGAAACCCTCTAGTCTATGTTTGTCTTTCACTGGGAAAGAAAAAACGCATCCGCTAATATTTACTTTCCACATACCAAGTTCATCCCGTCTCTTAGCAACCGAGCTGCTACGTGCTACGAGATTGTACGCGTCGCGTCTAGTGAGGTAACGTACTCAATTGTAACACATACATAGATGGAACTGTTGAAGCTAATCCACACGGCATTCTCTACCAATGAAAAATCGGTAATATATTATAATACTCATATGAAAAAAAAAGTTCTTCTATCCCCGATTCATAATTCAGGTTCATTTTTACCTAGATAGATTTCAAATTAAGTAAAAAGTCTTTGTTATATACATTTACATACAGTATTTAAACGTATAGCAGTTGTAAAGAGGTCTTGCTATGGAAGAAATCAAGATCTTTGCTACCTCCAATAGAAGAATTGCCAGGGCCCTACAGAGATGCTCAAGGTTATTTTTTTTAGCAGACCAACTGTCAAATGGAATCAAGACTGGACCATTAAAATATCAAGCAAACTCCACATAGTTATGAAAGGCTCCACAAAGCCCTGCACATTGCAGACTCTAAAACAAAAGATCAACTGATTATATCACGTTTACGAATAGGCCATTCACGCCTAACCCATTCCTTCTTACTCAACAAAGAAAATGCTCCTCACTGCGAGACCTGCAATTGCCGTATCACCATCGAACACCTCATCACTAAATGCACAAGTTATACCATGGAGAGAAGAAGACATGACATCCCTGAAGATATATTTTTAGCTTTAAACAACCTACTCATTTCAAAAACATTATATTTTTTCTTGAAAGACATCAAACTGTATAACAAGATTTAAATATAACACATAAAATAAAAACGGTAATAGTTTATTTCGTTCTAGCTGTGTTCATGCCTTAATAATGTAAAATATGTTTGTAAATAAAGCATTATAATTATTGTATTATTTAATCAATGTAAAGTATACAATGAACGAGGGTCGTCCAATAAGTAAGTTTCCCTATTTTATAAAAAAACATCACACACAATTGAACACGATTAATTAATTTTATTTATATTTTATAATCCTTCTGTTACTTTTCTACATAGTCAACACGTTTTTCCAAGCATTTTTGGGGACGTGACAAGTTTTTTCAAGCAGTGTTGTATCCGGTCGGGCCCTGTGCTCGCAACCAGCTGTTCACTGATCTGACTTCATCACCGGTGTTAAAAGTGCTTACCTTTGAGTTGGAGGAACATGTGAAAATCACTTGGGGCAAGCTCCGGTGAATATGGAGGATGCGAGAAAACTTCCAAGTTGAATCTTGACCCAGGCGGAGCTCAGAAGATTCAACTGGAAAGTTTTCTCGCATCCTCCATATTCACCAAATCTTTTCCCAAGTGATTTTCACATGTTCCCCTGACTCAAAGGTCATCTTGGAGGTTACGAGCACAGGACCCGACCTGGTACAACACTGGCTTGGAAAAGCTTGTGTCACGTTCCCAAAAATGCTAGGAAGAACATGTTGACTATGTAGAAAAGTAACAGAAGGATTGTACAATATAAATAAAATTAATTCAACATGTTCAATTGTGTGTAATTTTTTTTATAAAATACGGAAACTTACTTATTGGCGCCCCTCGTAGTATTATTGTACTCGTATGTATGGGTATAAGTCACTATATGACCTAGTAGTCAAAGCGAGTATAAATAAACAAAAATAAGAACAACAATCAATCCGTAAAATGGGAAAGTATGTAAAACTATTTGTGAAAGCTCAAAACAGCGCTGCTAGTTGAAAGCGCGAGTAAATAAAAAAGAGATGCCTGTGCCCTGTTAAAGGTAGAGGATTATCTACCTGTATAAAGTTCCAGGTATTGTGTTCCATGGTTTAAACAGTGGGGCACCTGCTTGATGGAAAGTTTATTTAACAGCTGCGTTAAAAAGCCGCGAGACATTGTTACATTACTCCTGATGTGACCTATATATCCAGAGCCAGACAAAACAGCCTTCCCTGTACTCTGTCACAAAAGTTCCCGTAATCAGGTGTACAAAACTTTGAGGGTAGCATAAGCAAAATAAGAAACAAAATAGTTATCTCTATCTGTGAACAGCATGACTAAAAACGAGCAGTCCGTTACATAATCTTGGCATTTAACTTCGGCGTCTTCAAAGCTTAGGTATAACAGTTTTCAGGAAAATTCACCCACCCCAAACAACCCTTTACGTTTAAATATTTTCGTTATTTCTTTTATTTTCTCAGAATGGCTCCAAAGATATTTATTAAAATACCATATATTTGGATATGCTTAACTTTCTCTGCATAACTGTGAGGTAGTAAAATTTTTGAATGAAGTTTTTATAATTTTGGTACTTGTAAACCGTAAGAGATAGACAAATTACACAGAAATACAGATCCCGCAAAACATAATTTGTGCCGTGTACAGAGTGAACCATTTAAGTTGATACTGTACAATATCTCCAAAACTAAGCGTTGTAGAAAGAAATGTCTTGGATAAAAGTTGCTTGATATTATGGGGGAAAGTAAATTCCATTAGTCGTGTTTTATCTGGAGGACGTTGTGATCGTCATTTTGGGTTAATTTAATGTTTTAAAATAGGAACCTACATTTTTACTTTCTCTACTACGTATGGTAAGTAGGGGAAGTATTGTATTCCACCCAAAAATTCGATACCGAGATTTCACAGGAAGTATAGATTTTGAGGCCCCCTGAATCCAAAAAAAGCATTTCTGGAAACATTTCCGTGTGTGTTACTGCGTGTGTGTCTGTGAACAGCATAACCCAGAAACGAACAGTCGGATAAACACCAAACTTGGTATTTAGGTTTAATATCTTTCAGAGATGCGACACGAAGGTTTTCAAGAAAATCCCCTCACCCCAGATTACCCTTTACATGGAACATTTTTCGAAAATTTTAATTTTCTCAAAAATGGCTCTAACGAGTTTGCTTAAAATATCATATGTTTAAGATATTTTCATGACAAATAAAATGTATATCTTGAATTTTCTGAGAATGTCTCCAAAAGTATTCTTCATTGTGAACGACTTTTGCATAACTGGTAAACCATAAGAGATAGACAAAATTTTACTACACAAAAATGTAGATCGCATTAAAATACACAATTTATGTCATATACATTTTTTTGTTGAGTGAACCATTTTCAAGATATTGCTTGTTATTCCCTTAAAGTTTTCAATACTTATTTTCTCAAATGGGAATTCATTATTCATTTTTTTGTCTTGGATATGCAAAGAGTTATAATCCGTGGGAAAGGGAATGGTGCTGCACCTAGCAACCAGCTATTAAGAGATATGTATGTGCTTAAAGGCTACTGTATTTCTATATTGCCCTTACAAATACAAAACAAGGGGAACATAGTACGCCTTAAGCGATAGTCAAATATTTTTAGAACTGGTCGCTATGTGTAAAATGTGATTCTCTTTGTATGTCAAAAGATCGTTTCTGTAAATGTTTATCTCGATTAATATGAAGTAGATGGAGAATAAGAGTTTGTAAAAATAGTTTGTACAGGAGTAGAGAAAGTCATGCGAGTATAACACATCAGATTTTTTTATATTGTTTTGCCACTCCTCATAAAAAACTAAACTTCTGTATAAAGCACTTTGCAATTGTGTTTACACCAACATAAATAACAACGAAAAGTCAGAATGGCTGTGTACGAAGAGCGCAATGAATGGTTGGACCATCCATGGATGGTCGTTTGAGGCTCAAGTTACCTTTCATAATTGGGAACCAACATTTTTTATTTTATTTCGTTATTCATCACAAAATAAACAAAATGTAGCTTCCAAAAATTAATTAATTAATTGGGCCTAAAATTACCATCATAACGTCCTCCAAACTAAACACGACTAATGGCATTTACTTTCCACCATAATATCAAGTATCTTTTATTAAAGACATTTCTTTCTACAACACTAAGTTTTGGAGATATTGTACAGTTTCAACTTAAATGGTCCACCCTGTGTGTGTGTGTGTGTGTGTGTGTGTGTGTGGGTGTGGGTGTGTGTGCGCGTGTGCGCGCGTGCGAACGTGTGTGTATTTTTTGTGGCATTAATTATTTTGGAGATATTTGTTGTTATGGGTTTAAATTCTTTTACTGCTAGGTTGAGGCGATAATTTGATGGTCAGAAAATAAATAGTTAAATATCACTCATTAAAATATTATCAGACATTAATTAAAATCAAAATTGACCAAATTCCACATTTTGACATTATGGCGACGTGTGGAAATCACGTAGGTTTGCTGCTAGTGGGGGGATGAAAATGTCAGTTCAGTGGTTTCAGTTGAGTTGGACGTCTAAATCTATGCGTAACAAGTCGAGTCCCGTGGCGCTCAGAAATTATGTAACAGTTACTTTCGCGAGACGAGATTTTAATTCCTCGCAGTCTATATCAGTGATAGAAAATAATGACACACATACACGAGTATGTCGGAGAAGTAAAAAACAAAAGAATGGCAGAATAGCAAAGGGAATATTTTTAGTGCGACATAATAAACTTGCAAGTGGCATAGTGATTCTGATAGCATCATTGAAAGTGAATTATCGTGTTTTTCCTTTGGTACATCATATATCTGCATCCCGTATCCTTGGACATTACCCACAATTACTTTTCATAGCCGAGAAGAGAAGGGTCGGCTCTGAGATTCAATCTGGATCCTACAACTGCGACGATTCTGCTGGACCGGGCACAACGACATCAACATAGGTGTTAAAAAAAAAACCTTCACCATCGTCGAAAAAAAAGAAAACGCGAGGTCACCAATCCTTTATTTTACACAATGTGATGCAAATAGTATGGAATTTCAAACCCATCACACAGCCAGCTACCGCGTTTTAAAGGTTTGACTACTGCTTTAGCCAACTGCGTCCCAACGATACGTGTAAGGAAACCTTTCTCCAAACGTTTATCTCCATTAATACGAAGTACACAAGAAAATGGGCTTTTATAAGAATAGTGTATAAAGTCAAAGGTACTGATGAATGGAAGGGGTCCCGAAACCGAGGCACTGCACCGCACGAAGGCCATTCGGCCCCTTGCGCTTCTATCGTGACCCCTAGGAGGGAGGGAATGAGGGGAGAGGCCTCAAGGGCGACAGATCTGGACGGTCACGGGCGCAAGCACAGACGGGGTCTCTAATGTTTCCAGCTTGAACGCTGCAACGTCGCCCAGGACCATTCGTTGGGCCCCGAGCCTCCCCGAAGGAGCGCCTGTCCGGAAGCACCCAGAGGTGGGTAACCAACCGAGTGGTCCCTGGACGTCGTCAGGAAGAAACCTCCAGAGAGTGCATAGCCATCATCCACCCGCAGAACACCGTCCCGGTCCTACAGCCCTGTAACAGGGAAGATGATGGGTACACGAATAAACCCATGGACCAGAGTGGGAGGTCGTCGTGGATCAAACCCTAGACCTTCCGAATGTGAGTCGCACACGTTACTCGTTCTGTAAGAGTAGTCTGTGCAAAAATAAACGATAGTGGGTAGAGTAAGTGATGTCAGATGTTTTTCTTAAAGCTTCCTCCGACCGACGTAGCGGAGTTCAGTACGTCCTCCGTGTATGAATGAAAATGCTGCACGCTTGGGAGGTAAACAACACGCAGAAACAATTTCCGGCTTGTTTATAGCTCTTTTCTAACTGCCGACGCTTCTTGAGTAATACTAATAGAAACACATCCGCTAAGACAAGGCAAACGAATGTAACCTAAAGAGTAAATCAGAAAATAAATCTGTGAACTGCAAGGAACAAACAATTTCAAACAGAGGATCATGGCTAGGTATTAAACGATGATGCATGAAGTTAAATATTTAGGAAAGGAAACTTTCCAGGTCTTGGTGTTGGCGGGATTTGAACCGTAGACCCCCCGTTCACGAGTATTGGCCTCAACAACGTCATCTACCCGTGTCGGTCTGTCTTCATATGATAATGAGCAGAAATATAATGAATGGTAACCTATCACCTCAAGAAAATGTAAAATGTATTGGAAAATTCAAAACAAATTGCAACAAATTTTTAAAAATTGGTTAGATCTAGAAAAATTTATTTCACCCAATTTGTGTGTTTTATCGAGGCCTACATCTTTCGTGTAGTCAGGTTGTAAGTTTTCGTCTATCTAAGCAGTTATACAAAATCACTTCAGAATGAAGAGAACTTCACAGGCGAAACACAAAAAATTCAATATATACATTTTATTAGTCGTGCAAATACTGTGCTTTTCGCTCACACTGCGGCCGCCGCACGACTGTTCGCCGGCCGGCCGCGGCAGCTCCAACTCCTGCCGAAACTGTTATAATATCCCCGCAACTGCTTCACGTTCTCATAGTTATAGTTACAATAACAACAATAATAGTATTGATGATAATAAGCACATAACTTACCATAAGATATATTGAGAATGTCGTTCTTCCCTATACACAAACTTCTGTCATCTTCCCAGAAAATTTGCGCTCATACTCGAGACTTCAATATCTGAAATTGAATGAATTTCTCACCTGATGTTTCTTTTTCTTACAGTGTGTGGGGTTTGTTGCACACACTTTAGTTTTCAAGTTTCCCCATAGATAAAACCCGCATATAGCTCCGTAATACTTTATTAATTATCCTATCTTAGAAATTTTCTAAATTCAATTGAACGGCTCATCAGTTGTATGTGCGGTAGCAAAGTCTTGTTGGAAAATCCAGACTGAAATTCAAGGTGGGTCAGCTGTTAAACAAATGGTGTATCACATTTCTGTATCTCTCTGCATTTATTATTTGTTCAAACATACGTCCTTTTGCCGCATAACAATTTTCGCGTCATGCAAGGGAATCTCGCGTATAAAATCGAGTTTCTCTGTACTCCAATATCTGTTATTTTGCGATGAAACATAGCCATGTAAATGGGTCCATGCTTCGTCAGAGAAAAATATTAAAGCGTGGGTCAATTACTCTATCATTTCACAATATCCAATTACAGAAATTTACTCGACTCTGACAATCACATAAAAAATAAGGTGTATTTAACAAACTCCCATACACTGGATGAAATAAAAGAGAACACCCGATGAGAAATTCACTGAATTTCGGATAGTGAACCTTTGGGTGTGAACGCAAATTTCGTGATAAGATGCCAGAAATGTATGGATAGAGGACAACATTTCCAACGTATGTTTATTATCATCGTAACTATGAAAACATGAGGCGGCTGCGGGGATTATAATAACTTTTGGCGGGAGCCCGAGCTGCGGCGGCCGCGTGCGAGTACTGTGGTGTACGCGGTGTGAAAGAAAAGCGTTGTATGTTAAATATGGAATTCGAGGCAGTATTTTTAACACTTAAATAATTTCAAACAAATTATATAATATATAAATTCAATAACAGCCCACCTTGAAGCAATATGTGTATGTAACAATATATAAAAAGTGTATATTACAGTCATTGTAAATGTTTATATTATTATATACATGTTCAATAATGTTATGTGAATGTATTAAGTAATTTAATAATGTAGGAGCTGTGAGAATAATAGGCTAAAAGTTGCTAACAATGAGGTAACCTTGAGGTAACATTGAGACAATAATGAATTTAAAAGTTTAATAATGCTACTGGTAATTCTTGGAGCAACAATAGTGTAATTTTTGAGACAGTTTATAAAATACCCAATCAACAAACAGAAAAAAGCTTAAGTTAAATAAAAGTATACTATTAGAATAGGAAATAGGAATAGCCAATCAGAAACTGAAATAGGGCAAATTGTACAAATTCAGAATTCAGTTGCTAGCAGACAGTGTTCCTAACCGGACGCGAGACGCGTCCTCGAGAAGTTTAACACGTATTCAGTGTGAGACAAAAATAATTTACGTGTCAAAAAGTGCAACTAATTAATAAATAATCTCACAGCTCTCTATATCAGTGAAATGTTATTTACATTATATCAAGAATTAATAAAAGGAGTGAAGTAAAAATTATAATCTGTGTAAATCTACATTCCTAGCCGCACCACTCTCTGCAAAGAAATTCATGTCTCTAACAATAATACTGACGCAGCCGGGCAAATATAAATATATAATATTTAAAGAAACAGTAAAAATACAAAGTTAATATTTTTAAACTTGGAGCGAAGGCTATAGGAAACTTTTTACCATACGTGCGGTTGTAACTACTTCAAGTTCGGCTTCCAAACATTCGAAATACAATACAACCTACTTCAAATTAGCTTTCCATACGGGGGGCATAAACTACGTTCCTCAAATTTTAATTAAAATCGTTTCAAACATCTTTGAGAAAGTAAGAAAAAACCGAAGTATTTTTCGATGTAAAGGGTAGTTGAGGCTGGGGAGGGTTTCTTGAAAATTTTTGTTCTTTAAGCTTTTCCTTGGAAGTAAGTTTCTAGACTTAAGACAACTTAGTGCTGAAGTTTGAAATTTACCTATGTAATTCTACTAGAAGTAAGCAGTAGAGAAAATGGAAAGGGAATTATGAATATCGGCATGAAAGGGCGTAAAGCGCAGCCAGTACACAGTTAATTTCCTGAAGCAGCAGGCATCAGTATGTCTGGTTCTCAAAGACACTTTGAAACTTCAGATTTCTCTGCAGCAGCAAGTTGGTTGAATTACGAATTACATTACAAGGAGACGAAGAGAGTGTGTGTATGTGGCTGTAACATAAAACAGGCACGAGAACTCTCGTAAAGTAGAAAGGATAAGAACGGGATATGGTGAAGTGTGATGTATCTAGCGGAACGGAAAGTTTTAAGACATGTTTTAGGAGCGGATTTAGCTGAGACGGGGCCAGTGTTCCACGTGTGGCGTAACAAAAAACAAAACACTACAATTCTTCTGCACTAGTGCAAGAGCTTCGAGGCATATCCTGCATTATTACGATTGCTTTTTGGTATTGCACGCTGGGGGGGGGATGCTCGGATTCCATACAGAAACGGGGAAATTAAAACCCCTAACCTGCTAAAGATATTACTCATTACAGGATGTAGATGCGTCTTCTAAGTTCACTGAGATAATTCTATACATTACGTTTGTTTATTACGGAAGATAGGTTTATTTACTTATTTATACCATATTTTGATTAAAATGTGTTATCATTTTTTTAAATGATTAATCATGTTATTAACTCAAAGTAGGTCCAAAATAGTACCGAGAGTTTCTCTCTATCATTCTAAAGTTTAATTTAGCTATCAACAGTTTATGAGAAAAGGGTCGTTAATAATAGAAAATGTAGAAGTACAATCATTGGAAAATTTAAGGGAATAACAAGTAATATCTTGAAAATGGTTCACTCAAAAAAAAAATGTATATGACATAAATTGTGTATTTTAATGCGATCTACATTTTAGTGTAGTAAAATTTTGTCTATATCTTATGGTTTACCAGTTATGCAAAAGTCGTTAACAATGGAGAACACTTTTGGGGACATTCCCAGAATATTCAAGATATACATTTTGTCATGAAACTATCTTAAATATATGTATTTTAATCAAAATCGTTAGAGCCATGTTTGAGAAAATTAAAATTTTCGAAAAATGTTTACATGTAAAGGGTAATCTGGGGTCGGGGGATTTTCTTGAAAACCTTCGTGTCACATCTCTGGAAGTTATTGAACCTAAATACCAAGTTTGGTGTTTATCCGACTGTTATTTTCTGAGTTATGCTGTTCACAGACACACACACACAAAAAAAACACAGAGAGAGAGAGAGAGAGACACACACACACACACGGACATGTTTCCAAAAATACTTTTTTAAGGATTCAGGAGCCCTCAAAACATGTATTTCCGGTGAAATCTCGGTATCGTAGTAGAGAACGTAAAAAATGAATAACGAATTCCCATTTGAGAAACAGTATTGGAAAATTTAAGGGAATAACAAGCAATATCTCGAAAATGGTTCACTCAACAAAACAATGTATATGACATAAATTGTGTATTTTAACGCGATCTACATTTTTCGTGAAAGTATGAAAGTACGTAAGAGGAAGAATAAACTGCTTGATGTGTTTTTCCTTGCAAAAACAAACAGTACAATCTATGGATGAACCCGGAGAGTCTACAGAAAAACGTAAACAAAACGTTCAACTGGGTTTTTTTTTACCCTAAAATTATATAAAACGTGAACAAAAATGCTTCGATTTGTGTATCAAGGAGACCAATCGGTGAAAATTGGACAAAAATGGTAAAAGAATTGCTATTTCGGACTTTTAAATTAGTAACGCTGATTCTCTAGGAACGTTTTCGTGTAAAGCTTTTTGTTGTCGCAGTAAAAATGAGGGAGTTACGTGAACATTTAAATAACCCTGAGCGGAGGGTGTGGTATAGCATTTGAGGCTTTTTACTCACATTTATTTCGAAAATTTCAGGAGTGTTTTTTACAACATTAGCTTCAAGTATTAATCAGTTTCTAAATTAAAAATTTTAGGCGAACATTTACACTATTTTATGAAAGATACATAAGCAGAGATTGAGGGAAGTTATAAAATGTTCCTTCCGGTGGAATTTTTAGGTTATCAGCAGTAGTTTCCCCAATATATTGTGTCGCAGCGGCTACGGCCCAACCGGAAGGACGGCGCCGCCATGTCTGAGGTAAACAGAGATAAGCAACGGTCTCGCACGGAAGCAAATAATCAGCATTTTCTGGATGTTTCTCCCCCCCCCCTCCCCCGCTTACAGAATGCGTATAAAGATAGTTCTGGAATTTACTGTGAAAGATTCCACTGCCTATATAAACAAGGGTTTTCGCGAGAGCAGTTAGTTGAAACAGTCAAGTCAGTGAGCGAGCGGCTTGGGGGGTACGTTTCCTCTGCGACGGGGGCGTCGTTCTCGGAACGAGCTTGTGGCAACTGTTGTGACGTGCAGCGGGTATTGCTGCGGAGGGAGACTGTGAAGGACTCTGAAGGCTGCTCCCAGAAAATTCAAGACATACATTTTATTTGTCATGTAAATATCTTTAATATATGATATTTTAATCAAAATCGTAGGAACTATTTTTCAAAAGCAAAATTTTCGAAAAATGTTCCTTGTAAAGGGTAGTTGGGAGTGGAGGTATTTTCTTCTAAATCTTCGTGCAGCATCTTTGGAAGATACTGAACTTAAATACCAAGTTCGGTATTTATCCAGCATTTCGATTTTGAGTCATGTTGTTCACAGAAACACACACACACACACACACACACACACACACACAAAACGACCTTTTTCTAAAAAACCTTTTTTTATTCACGGTCCCTCAAAACATGTAAAGGGTCCTTCAACAAGTGTCCGATCTTTAACATGTGATAGCTGCCATTGTTGTTGAGTTACAGCAGTCATTTTTTTCATATGGTTACAGTTGTTATTGACAAATAGCCATGGAACGTTACAGCATTCAGCAACGCGTTGAAATTGTGAAAATTTATTATCAAAATGGATCATCTGTTCACTAAACCTTCCGTATATTGCGTGAAGTTTACGGTTTGCATAATCGTCCCTGCGGGAGAACGATAAATTTGGAAGAAGTGATTCTGTCAGCGATCAAAGAACGCCTGTATGTAATCGACGTAAGCGCTCCAACGAAAACATAGGCGCCGTTCGTGAGAGTGTACGCGAGAACGGAAACAAATCAATTGCTCGTCGAGCGCAAGAATTGGGGCTTTCGCCGACAACTTGGCGAATCCTGCATATGGACTTGAAGTTTCACGCTTACAAAATGGTGTTAACTCAAGAACTAAAGCCCAACGACCATAGGTTGCGCCGTATATTCGCTGACTGGGCTATGGAGCAATTGGAAGCTGACCCGGATTTTTGTCGAAAAATCATCTTCAGCGACGAAGCCCACTTTTGGATGGATGGTTGTGTTAACAAACAAAATTGCCGCTATTGGAGCAATCACAATCCAATACAGATTCAAGAACGACCACTTTATCTCCAAAAGTTTACCGTGTGGTATGGATTTTGGTATGGTGGAATCACTGATCTATATTTTTTCCAAGATGAAGATGGGGAAGCTCTGTCAATGGAGAAAGATACCGGGCTCTTATAAGGGACTACTTTTGGCCTCAATTGGATGGTATGGATCTCGGAAACATCTGGTTCCAGCAAGATGGTGCCACATGTCATACTGCTCTCGAAACAATCGATATTTTGAAGGACAAGTTCAGAGGTTTCATCATTTCCCGTGGTGGTGATGTTATCTTGGCCCCTCAGGGCATGTGATTTAACGCCGTTGGATTACTTATTGTGGGGTTATGTTAAATCTCGGGTTTATGTCAACAAGCCAGAAACAGTAAATGATCTTATGAATAACATCACGCGTGTTATTCGTGAAGTTGGACCTCATTTACGTTCTTCTGTCATTGAAAATTGGGTCAACCGTATACGCGCAACCCAACGAAGTCGCGGCGGTCACTTAACTGATGTTCTCTTCCACACGTAATGACATTGATTATGCTCGAAAATAAAAAAATAAATAAGCCTCTATCATTTATAGAACGTGTTTTATTTAAGTTCATAGATAGGACGCTCTTGTTGAAGGACCCTATATTTCCAGTGAAATTTCGATATAGAATTTTTGGGTAGATGCAATACCTTCTCTGCTACTGTTACCTTCGCAGCAGATATTAAACACACCTATTCATAGAACTCTGTCTGCACTACCACCCGACTGAAATGAAGGTAGGTGGGACATTTTATCCCTCTCAGTTTTTATATACCAATCAACACGCTGTGTTCAGGAACAACCACGCCATCTTAATGACCTTTGAGGTAATGGTGATTATGAAATGGCATGCTGAAACACAAAGCACCTGGGTTATTTTAAGAGTATTTTACATCGCGGCCTGCAGGAGTTGCAGGAAGTAGTAATGGCTTATCCTGAACTTTAGTATTTCATGGAGCTGTAACTCTCATATGGTGGAGAACATGACCATAAAATACAAAGTACCAACATGCAAGCGCTTTTATTACCTCTTTGATGGCACACAATATCTTAAATCAGGGACGGCAGAACCCTTAAACATCGCTTCAAGTCATCAATATGAAATTATGCTAAGAAGTCATTAAGCATAATGACTTTAACTCCTAGGACCAAACATCCCTTGTGTTCCATTCAATGATTTTCTCTACATGATTTTTTTATTTTTATATTTCTTTTTACAAAAACATTTTGTTTTAAATAGGTAGAAGAGGGTGAAGCAATAATCAAATATTTAAATACCGGACCGCTATATACTGATTTTGAAGTTCCAGACTCTTTCCATGACATCGCGAGAAACAAAAAATGTGCCTTAGCATTTCAACAAGGAATATTTGGATATAGCTAATGCCACAGAAAAAGTACACGGCATAAGTTATGTTATAACAAGAACAAAATTCTGAATGAAGATGATTTAACAGGTTCTTCACCAAAATTTAAGATATTATGACGAAAATAGTTATATTTTATAAGACTGTAGTAAATATAATTCTACAACATAACATTGGCTTTAGAAATTGCGGCGAGTTATATCCCGGATGCTTATACAAGCAGGGAAGCATCGTCTGATCTTAAGATTACATCTTCCGAATCTTTGCGAATATATCGGCACGTGAATGGAGTGTGCAAATCGTGCGGTCCTGACACCGTTTACGTCAGTATTGTCTAAAGCACATGGTCAGCATACGCCAAGGATATTTAAACTTAAACATTTTTGACGGTTCACTCTCTCAGCAGGAATCTGCGACACTCAGTATTTTAATCTTTAACCTGATTTTCAGCTACGCCGCAAGACCGCCGAAACATAATATCTTAAACGTGTTACGTTTTAACTCGAAATGGTTAAGAGCCGCTTTTGATACAATTAAAAATTACGAAAATGTTTTAATGTAAGAGATTGTTTGGAGTGGGGAGATTTTCTTGAAAAATCTTCGTGTCGCAACTGTGGAAAACGCTCACACGGACGGAAGTTTTTTTATAAAACTGCTTTACTCGGATCCACATCTCAAAACATGTATTTTTGTAATATCTCGATATCAAAATCTTGGATGGAAAGTACCTACTATAGGTAGGTGGCATAGAAAGTAACCACAAGTTAAATACATCGCACGAAGACTACGATAAAAGGTCTTCACCTCAGTTGATTTGATGTTGTTATACTCGAAAACCCACATTTTGTTTTCGAAATGTTGGATGGAATTGAACGAGCGGAATGACTCATGCCAATCTGTGGACCGCACTGGGGAGGTCCCGCGCTCAAAACCACGGGCGACCATTTGACTGAGGGGTTTTTTCGCGGTTTCCTCCGTCGCTAGGCGAATTCTAGGTTGGACAATTTGATCCACGAATGCTCTTATCATCCCTTTCATAACTACATTTCATTTCCTTTTTCTTCACAGCCATACCAGGCAATGGACTAATCACCCATCCTGGATATACTATGATCTAGAGTTTGCTTGCTCCTCGACAGACTACTGACACAAGACATTGACTTGGAAGTCCTACGAAGAGGAAGGTAATCAGTTAAGGAAAGGAAAGAAGAAGAATACAATACTTGCTCTAGTTGCTATAGCTGAGTGGTAGAAAAAGATTATCACGGCATGAAATTTGAATAATCCCTCCTTCAGCTCATAGTTTTGTCTTAGATGGATGATCCACTCGACCACAGCGAACCCGTTGGTGAGGATCTCAAAACACAGCATTTCTGTATTAGTTTATCTACACCACAAAATTTTTAGACTTTCCGCAGGTTATTGGCATTTGTATAACTTTTTTTTGGGGAGGGGGGACAAATTGAACGATTGCTATAACACGGCTTGAGGAAGTATTTTTAACACTTAAATAATTTCAGTCAAATTATATAATATAAAATATAATAACAGCCTGCCTTAAAGCAATATGTGTATAATATAATATATAAATGCATGTAACAGTCATTGTATTAATGTTTATATTACTATGTACATGTTCAATAATGCTATGTGAATATATTACGTAATTTAACAATGTAGGAGCTGTGAGAATAATAGGCTAAAAGTTGCTAACAATGAGGTAACAATGAGGTATCCTTGAGGCAATAATGAATTAGAAGGTTTAATAATGCTACTGGTCATTCTTGGAAACAACAATGTAATTTTTGAGACAGTTTATAAATAGCCAATCAACAACCAGAAAAAAGCTTAAGGCAAATGAAAGTATTCTAATGGAGTAGGATTAGCCAATCAGAAACTGAAATAGGGCAGATTGTACAAATTCAGAAGTCAGTTGCTAGCAGACAGTGTTCCTAACCGGACGCAAAACGCGTCCTCGAGAAGTTTAATACCTATTCAGCGTGAGACAAAAATAGTTTACGTGTTAAAAAGTGCCAGTAATTAATGATCAGCTCTCTATATCAGTAAAGTGTTATTTAAATCGTTTAAAGAATTAATAAATGGAGTGAAGTACAAATTATAATCTGTGTAAGCCTACATTCTTCAGCCGCACTCTCCCTGCAAAGAAATCCATGTCTCTAACAATAATACTGACGCAGCCGAGGCAAACATAAATATATAATATTTAAAGAAACAGTCAAATTACAAAGCTAATATTTTTAAACTTGGGGCGAAGGCTACCGGAACTTTGTACCATACGTGTGGTTGCAACTACTTCAAGTTCGGCTCCCCAACATTCGAAATACAATACAACTCCACCTAACATAACCTTACTTCAGGGTTACTCATACTGTATCGTGTATGTGTGTGCATTGTCGCGTCGGACACATTATTGCTTTGTAGCAACGACATTGTTGGGTATAATTATTTCGGCTGGGGTTTTTTAATTTCGTCCGACGTGATATCTCTCCCCACCTCCCGGCCAGAGGTGGATAGAGGAAAGAGAGGGAAGCGAGTGTTACTAGTTTTTTTTTGTGTGGAAGCGTGGCGTCAGTAGTAGCCAGGCAGTCGTAGTGTGTCTCTTGAGGACGAGTGTTGTGTGCGTGGATCGTGCGAGTGTGAAACATCTCCCTCCAATGTTTTTACTTTAATCTGTTTGTGAATGATGTAAAGCGCCAGGTTTAATATTTAATAAACCACAGACAATGTGCTAATGTGAAAACCCGTGTATTTTTGTGAGAATTATCCCACGCCTGCTCTAAATTGTACAGCTAAGATCCTGGTCCTCTCGTTGTCTTTGCAGTTACGTCCCCCAATGTTTATGCTGAGTATCTAAATTTAATATCTAGCTGCAAAACCTTTTGGCCTTACCGCGGTATATAACAACACCAAGTTCCTTAATTGTGCTTCCTAAGTAACATGTATCAAAACCCATAAAATGAGATGCCGACTGCTATTTTTTTTTTATGTTTGGTAAAAGTTGTTAGCAACAGACCTTAAGAATGCTGTAGTAGATCCAGTCTGCTTCCTCACCGCAGATGACTAGAGAATCTGGAAAGAAAATAAGGTTGGTTATTAGCAGTGAACAAGTTAATAATATAATGGCTAGACCCGATGTTAATCAAAACAACTTTTTATCACTGGATGGTAATAAATCAAAAGTTATGCAATCGTGTTTTGAGATATTTTGAAGGGATAGAATCAATTTTACTTTGCGTATTTAAGGTCTAGCTAGCTATCTGAATTATAAATGCCGATTTTTGCCTTTTTTAAAATCAATAACTTTTTCAATTTGCTTTCAATTTTACTATTACATTCTGGAAATTCTAGATAATGCCACATTTATATCTTGGAAGTTAAGAGTATCCCCAGTATCAGTAAGTATTGTAGGGAAAACATTTTGACAAATAATGCTGATCAGTTACTGTCCGTGAAACCAGACATAACATCATTTAATTACTGTACTTAAATTCAGCCAATCATTGAAAAGTAGACTCTCAGTTACGTTAGCGAATTAGATGTCCACGTGTTTTCATCTGATGGAACAGCTTTATTATGTCAGGTTTGTGAAAGGAAAGTTAATCTCGTGGGGAAAAAAGTATTGTAACAAATGAGAACACCAGTTACTACGAAACACATTTTATTTATCCACTAGGCACTGAATGTAACACAAACGTTACACCTGAGTCACTTTTGACACAATCGAAACAGACCAGAACCGATCCGTCTAATCACAACTAACAACAGAGCTGCACTCACCACTGTCCACTGCGTAACTTTTTGACTTACTCCCTGCCAAGAGCAGCCCCTTATATACGCCTCGCATACAAAGCGGAATGTTCTAGAAAGGGAGGCTACTAGAACATGCCGAAAGGAAGGTCAAAGGCCCTACCCAGGTGTCGGGCCGAGAGACGCTTACCGGCAGCCTGCAAGTAACTTGTTAACACCAAAGCACAAATTTCTCTCACTCAACGACTGGTGACAAGAAAATAAGGCTACTTACAACAGCTGTTGTCACATCTAGCAAACAGTCACGGTTTTCATTAACTGGTGCCAGCAGACTCTAACACAAAAACATTTACAGCAACAGCTTCTGGTAATGTGCAAGAATAAAAACGTAACATTTGTATTTTTAAATCAACTATTGGTTATTGAATAAATTATTATTATGGCTTTTTAGATGTTATACCTTTTTAAGGTTTACGGCGCCCTTTCTTAAGTTTTTATTGCCTTTTTTTAATCGTATAAATGCCTAAACATCCGGGCTCTAATAATGATAGTACAACTGGGAAGAATGTTTCATCAATTATACACTTTAAATCTACACGTTGCGGAAAAAAACAATGTGCAGAAAACTATGGTTGAAAGGCAGGACCAAACTGGAGGTCGCAGATGTAGTATAACAATAGAACTGTATGAACATGTTCATTTGCCAGTGACTCAAATGTCTGCTAGCGGGATGGCTCAGGCGGTAACGTTTGTGGCCTGTATTCGGGAGGTCGTGGGCTCGATTTCCTTGACGAACTTTTCTGACCCATGGGATTTTTTGGGGGTTTCCCCGGATCGCTAGACGAATGGTGTTACGGGGTTCATTACATCCCCCGAATTTCCTGTCCGTCCATTTCACCTCCATTCTCATTTCACTTCACCTTTCATCTGTTTGGTCTGTTTCGGGGTTGAAGGTGTCGGTGTGAAAAGGATGACAGGGGAAAATGATGCTCTAGGTAACCCATTGTCCCTGGAATGGGGACGGTGACTTAGTCCCGAGCCCCCAGAGGTTTTGTAAGTCCCTAGGTAGGAGGGTAGCCGGTTGCACCAGCTGCCGGGGAGTTTCAATCTGTAAAAGGTAGAGACCCTGCCCTCTTCTCTGTCGTGTCTCCTCTCACCTCACCTCTCCCCCGTGGGCACCCCGCCGCCTCTAGTCCTAATCCTACACAAGTCTCTATGTACTGTCTCAACCAATAAGTACTGCACTGTACTTATCGCATCAGACATAACTTATCTCACATGACGAATTCAATGTTGAACGCATGTAATGCAGTAAAAAAGCTAAACCTCAAAATGCTCATTTTGGTACTGCCTTTACGCTCTTAAGTTTTCTGCACAGTTTTACCGATCCAGTATATAAAATAATAAACAATAATAGTAATAAAGATAGAGAATTTGTGTTTAATTGATCTTTCTTCACTAAAAACACCCGTTCTTCTCTACGGGTAATAAATAACTAAAGGACTAAAATTATTTATAAACGCGTGGAGTCATAAAAGAACATATTTGCGCAGATGGCTTCGAGAATTACATGGAATCGCCACAGAAATGCATGTCAAAATAAGAGAACAGCTGGAAAATTTCATTCCAAGCACTACACATACGCGCAACCAATTTGGTAACTGAGAAAACAAAGGACACAGCAAAACAAAAGAACAAGACAATTCTGATACGCTATTGGACTGGACTCACGCATTTATTTCTTCAAGAATGGATGTCTTACTTCCCTTTCTCTGATAAGAGCTATCGCTTTGTAAATATATCTTATTTAGATTAAAAGAAAATTAACATAAAATTATATACACGGACGTTAAGAACTACTAAATATGTGACATTATGGAGCTTTCTATTGAAGTAGTGGAATTGTTTAAGTAATTTATTTATTTATTTATTTATTTCCACACTTGGGAAACCAATTTAAAGTTGTTGTTTACGTAATTTAGCACCATGCTTTGGGCGTTCATTTGAAATAGGTGTTGAAGTTGTTATTGTTTACTTATTTATTGTTTTGATGTTAGTCACACGCTTGGGTAGCAACTTGAGAAAGTAGTTGTTTTGTTTAATGTCTATTTATTTAGTAATTTATTGTTACGTAAGTTATTAGCCTCACGCTTGGAAAGTCAACTTGAAGTAGTTATTGTCTTTAGGAGTTTGTTGTTTTAGTTTTGCACCACGCTTTGGGCGTTAATTTGAAGTGGATTGTTTGTTATGTAATATGCTACTACGTATGTGAAGCCGATTTGAAGATGTATTTTTTTTTGTTTTTACGCTTCAAGTTTAAAAAATATTAATTAACTTTGTTACTAAACTGCTTCTATAGGTAGTATTTATGTTTATATTTGCCTCGGCTGCGTCAGTATTGTTTTAGAGCCACGTATCTCTTAGACAGGGCGTGGTGCGACAAGAGTGTAGGCTTACACAGATTTTTAAGTTTTAAATTCACTTCTCTTTATTAATCCTTGGCACAAAATAAATAGCACTACATTGATATTAAGAGCTGTGAGATTCTTTAATTTAAAACTTGCACTTTGTCATCACGTATACTTAATTTTCATTACACACGAATACGTAATATTTCTTTAGAGAACACATCTTCCATCCGGTCACTACCAAGGTCTGCAAGCAACTGAACATATTTCAACCGTCCAAACCCGTAAACGTTTGTATTCCAAGTCTCTGATTGGCTAATCCTAGTCCAATAGAATATCTGCATTTTACTAAAGCTTTTTCTAGCTGTTGATTGGCTAATTTTAAACTGTCACAAAATTTACATTATTGTTGCTCTAATCATGACTAGTAGCATTTAAACTATCAAACTCATTATTGCCTCAAGGTTACCTCATTGTTAGCAACGTTAAACTTATTATTCTCACAGCTCTTACATTATAAAACTACACAATGCATTCACATAACATTATTAAACATGTTTACAATAATATAAGCATTTGGAATGACTGTTACACACATTTTACAAATTATTACACACACATATTGCTTCAAGGCGGGCTGTTATTAAATTTATATATATTATATAATTTAACTGAAATTGTTCAAGTGTTAAAAATACTTCCTCACTATTTGCATGCATAATTGTTGTGTGTTCATTATTACATCCTTATTTACTTTCTGAAAGCAGTAGACAAATTTTAATTTGATTACCTGACAACTCTTATGAACTAGTTTTGCACTGTCTGAATGATATATATATATATATATATATATATATATATATATATATATATACATATATATATAAAATGGGGAAAACTGCAAGTCATTTGGTATGAGTCGAACTACCCTAAAAAAAGCCTCTATTTCACGGCTCATGGTGAGGTGTAGCTAGAGCTGCTGTCGCACCTGAGGTTTTAAATGGATGGCCCAGGTTAAAATAATCGGTGGTACGGGCGCTGTGGATCCTTAGCACTCGTGGTACCTCTGACGTTACTAGAAGTACGCTCGACCGAATAAGTGAGCCCCTTCCGGAAAGGAGTTGTTCGGATTGGGTTGGACTCGGCAGGGAAGTGGTTCCCGATACCTATGGGTGATTGGGTATGTCTGGGCTAAGCCTAGGCGGGGTTCTGAGACGCCTCAATACTCTCCGGCACCAACCTGCAGAGCTGGTATACAGTGCCTGTTCCCAACGAGGTTGTTCGGTAGCCTTTCGCATATCGGGTTCGACGCGCTTTTGTGGTGTATCCACCTCCGTCCCTGTGTAAGCAAGGGGGGCGGTATATAAAATAGACACCTTCCTAATGGAAAAACCCACGTAGTTGATCCCTGGGCTTAAGGTGGCGCAGGCTGAGAGTAGTCAGGACTGTTGCGGATTTCGGTACGACATGCCTGGATGATGACAGGGACAGGTAGGAAGTACCCAGTGTGAGACTTTTTTTGTAAATTTTCGTAACATACTACTATAGTCACTTTTTCATTATCTATTATTGCATTCTAAACAGAATTTTTGGGTTCACTTGTGTCGAAATTCACTCCTAAACATTTTTAAACAATCCACCTTTTTGACACAACTTGTTTACAGGTACCCTTAATGCTTGCGCAATCGATCAAAAGTGTAGCAATTGGCGCTAATATTTTATATGTATTTTAAAATAAATTACTTGCTTTTGCTATAAAATGTATTATAATGGAGTTACGAGGTTTTCATTGCCTACCATCTAATTGACACACCTGCTTTATGTACTTAATATTTTTCACAATAAGACCTCTGTAGTTAAGTGAATTATAATATACCATATAAAAGGAAAAGAAAGTAAAGAACACATTTCAACTTTTGATGTTGCTTCTTTTATCTTAAAGGGTCGGTATGAAGCTCCAGGGACACTCGCTCAACATGCACCGCGCATGTGCAGTTAAGTCATTCAGCACCATGAAAGGATACGCTTATGGTTGTGTGAAGGTGTCAACTGAAGGAGACGAGGAACCCTTCATCGAAGATGTCATCCACAGATATGCTGTAGAAAGGTCCCCATTGTAAATGTAATTTACTGCATACTATAACAATTATGTTCCAAATATTTTAAGCTTATTATTTTGTACCTACTTACACCGTTAAGTCTGACATCCATCTGGAGCAAATCGGCCGTATTCAAAACTTCATGTTGCCTTTTATATTTTTGACATTCCGTTTTTCTTCGTATTGTATCAAGTCATTTATAATTATATACAAAAATAAATGATACAGGGACGCCGAGGCCGAGTGGTTAGACCGCTCGCCTCCCACCAAGGCGGCCTGGGTTCGATCCCAGGGCCCCACATTGGAATTTGTGGTGGACGAAGCGGTGTATGGGCAGGTTTTCTCCGGGATTTGTTTCCCCCGCCATTCACTCTGCCAATTGCTCCATTTCGCCTTCATTGCATATCATCTTCATCACCCCTCTTACCTGGCTACAGGCCGATCCATCGTTCCGAGTTCTTCATTGTCTGATTCAATGTCCGTGTAGGTCTCTGACGCTAGGCATGAGTGTGGGTAATCCGACCAAATAAGTAAGCAAATTAAACAATCTGATGGTTTTGAACAACTGGTAACTTTCACTGGAAATAGGTTTTGAGACTTTCAGAATAAAAAACAAAGAAAAGAAAATAAAAATCTAATGTGTTACACTCACATGACTTTCTCTACTCTTGTACAGACTATTTTTACAAATGTTTATTCTCCATATGCTTCATGTTAATAGAGATGTTACTCTTATTGCTAATTTTCTTGTAGATGCAAGGGGAATTGGTAGGCTTTAAGTGATAGTCAAATATTTTAAGAGCTGGTTGCTATGTGGAGCATTGCATTCTCTTTGCATTACCAAGACAAAAAAAATGAATAACGAATTTCCATTTGAGAAAAAGTATAAGTATTGGAAAATTTAAGCGAATAACTAGCAATATCTCGAAAATGGTTCACTCAACAACAAAAATGTATATGACATAAATTGTGTATTTTAACGCGATCTACATGTTTTGTGAAGTAAAACTTTATCTATCTCTTATGGTTTACCAGTTATGCAAAAATCGTTCACAATGAAGAATACTTTTGGAGATATTCCCAGAAAATTCGAGATATACATTTCATTTGTCATGAAAATATCTTAAACATATGATATTTTAATCAAAATCGTTAGAGCCATTTTTGAGAAATATAAATTTTCGAAAAATTTTCCATGTAAAGGGTAATCTGGGGTGGGGGGATTTTCTTGAAAACCTTCGTGTCGCATCTCTGGAAGATACTGAACCTAAATACCAAGTTTGGTGTTTATCCGACTGTTCGTTTCTGAGTTATGCTGTTCACAGACACACACAGGGACATGTTTCCAAAAATGCTTTTTTTGGATTCAGGGGGCCTCAAAACATATATTTCCGGTGAAGTCTCGGTATCAAATTTTTGGGTGGAATACAATACTTCCCCTACTTACTATATGTAGTAGAGAAAGTAAAAAGAAAGAAAAAAAGAAATTTTAGAGAAAGGTTCCTGTATGTGTATGTCTGTTAACAGCATAACTACAAACCGAAAGGTCAGTTAAATACCAAACTTAGTATTTAAGTTGAGCGTCTTCCAAGGATACGACAATATGATTTTGAAGAACCCCCCACCCTTAACTACCCTTCATATGAATAAAAGTTTAATTAACCAGAAAAAAGAATAAGCTTTTGTAAGAATAGTTTTTTTAAGTTCTATTTATACCTCCCCCTTAACTACAATGGTCTTATTGGCGGCCTTTCCTTTGTAACATATTGCCTATAGGCAATGGTGTTAACTCATATTCCCCTATTGTTGGATTTCTGGTAAACTTTGGATTTTATTATTAGACATACACTCGCGCGCACGCACACATTGACACACTCATTCATACTTACAGTCTCTGGGGAGGATAGAGAATAATCCTGGCTAGAGAAAAATTCCCACCCCAGCCGGGAATCGAACCCGGGAATAGTATTTATAAGAGTAGAGAGAGTAATATGAGATCAACCCATAACATTTGTTAATAAAACATTATACATTAGTAATCAGATTAATCCTCAAAGGCTTTTATTGTATTCTATCCTTAATGCTTTATTTTTGATAATGAAAGTGCGTTTTGTTAGGCATCAGACCATATCCGAACTCGCGAGCAAGATGATAGAAATGAAAAGTAATCCGCTGACAACTGAAAAGCTTTTAGCAGTAAAACCGGCTGGGTATTAGCTGTGACGTCAGTAACCATGACAACTGCCCTATACTCATTTCCGGTGGATCGGTTTAATTTCAAGATTTAATTTCCAAAGCCGTGTGGAAGTTGGAAACTGCCACAGACTGAGGATGGGGGCAGGGGGTTTGCAGAGAGATGTCGTTTCAAGAAGCCCTGATTAGTTGACAGAAAGAAATAAGAAGCCGAGGACCTCGAACAAGGCAAGGGAATTATCTTGATCCAAATCGAAAAAGGGAATTGCCACACCAAGGGCGGGATTCTTATCATTTTATAGGAATATAAGAAAGTCTAAATTCGGAATGCGAAAAGTCAAAATACAGTGAGAGCGCAGTACATAATTGAGGCCAAAATTATAAATTTGATAAACGATACCTACCTATATAATCACAAAAGTCACATTTAACGTTTATTGTTTAGGCAGAACATAGGCGACTAACCGCGATCCCCGTCGATGAAGCTCGAGATTAGGTCTACAGCACTGCAACACTTTTTTTTAATCGATCAGCCCATCCACACTTTACAGATTTGGTTGAAAATATGAAGGAAGAAAAAATACAAGAAAATTGTAACAAACAAAATAGAGTCAATAATGGCACTAGGTGGATTGGAGGTGAACCGCTCCGGACCCCTATCAGACTGGTGGTATGCTGGCATGTGAATGGATCCGATTCATTCGGAGCTAATTGTACAGAATGCTAAAACAAAAGATCCTTTAGCAGGCGACTGCGGATGTTGGTGGGAACCTCCTAACTGAATAGAAAACCGCATGCTAGCCTCTAATTCCCAAGGTCGTGGGTTCAAACCCGGCGGAGGGCGATGGGTTTTTTCGGGCGTAAAAATCCTTAGCATGGCTTTCTTGGAAGGGAAGTAAAGCCGGTGGTCCTGTGTCGTAGATTTACGGTACGTAAAAGAACCTCAAGCCTGATAAAGAGGCCTCTGAGCAAAATTACCAGCCTTTCATGACCAATATAGAATGGGACGCTAAGGACCACAGCAGTTAAAGAGCATCCATATATAAAATTCAATTTCATTTTGCACCTGGAGCGTAGCGAAGATGGTGAAAGAACTTCTGTGCTTGGCGACGGATAAAGTCCTGAATACTGAGAGTACAAAGCTCACGGTGTTATAGTTCATTCCGGACGAACCAAGGAGTATGGACCCCTTTGCGAAGAAGTTTGCTTTAGAAAGACTGAATCTTATGAATTCTACTAGAGGCCGCACGACCTCACAAAGGGCAACGTACGTCAAAAGAGGGCGTAAGACAGAGACATAAAGCAGAACGGTGTCATTTTGTAAGAGAGAAATTGCGATTAATTAGTGGATAACATCGTGAAAGACGAGAATAGGCTAAAGTAAGTTTGCTGTTTATATGAGCCTTCCACGTGAGACGACGGTCAAAGAGTACCCCCAGGTAATTCACTGATTCATCATTATGTTTCCATGGTATAGTGGTGCTGTTAAGCACAATAGATGGGGATGGTACAGATCGACGAGGGTGAAGGTCGTCACATCAGATTTGTTGTAGTTGAGAGAGATGCGCCAATTTTAAGGAAAAATAATTGTAAGGAATCTAAGGCTGATGGAAGCGAGGGTATCCTCAGCAGATGTGGGTAAAGTGGTATCATCAGATAAATGGAAGTAACAAAACACAGCAATGATGAAATAGAAATGTAGATATTAAAACGTGTAGGGCTCAGCACGGAACCTTGAGGAACGCCGGCGAGAACTTATCGGGATAAAGAGCGTTCAGATCCTAGAGCGACTGAGAATTTGCGATTTGCGAGGAAGCTGTGAATGATGCTATATAGATAATCATATAGACCAATGCCATGCAGCTTATACATTAGACCGGCGTGCCACACCTTATCAAAAGCTTTAGTGAAGTCAAAGAAGGTGAATAAGGTATGCTGCTTCCTCTCAAAAGACTGAGCAATGTGTTACGTAATCCTGAGGAGTTGATGTACGGTAGAATAGCAACACAATTGGAATCATATATATGATGATATCATTAAGACTCCCTCCCTGAAAGCAATTTGTCTTTGTTATTCACCTGCTTTGCAACAATCTGGGCGTAGACTGTGGAAGAACATATATTTTTATGCTTCATTGTCAAGCTCTACATACCTGGTCAAGCCTATCTATCCTGCAGGGAACTCAAGTATAAACCTGCAGGATATATTACGAGCGGGATGGCTCACAAGATTGTCTGTAGCTCGCATTCTGAGGTCTCGGTTTCGACTACCGTTCGAACGGGCACAATAACCTTGGTTTTGCCAGATCGGTAGGCATATAGGCATATACCACGCAATTACCGTCATTTCATTTCATTTCCTTTCATCTTGAAGGGTTAGACGCATTGGTGGTAGTGTGCGTCGTATAGCATTGAACCTTCTGCCTGAATTGTCCGTGACGATACTGCTATAACGAACGGGCAGCAGGAAATGCTTAATATAGAAACGTTAAGGTCCCCGTTGCGCACTTTCCTCGCGCACTGAAGGGAGTCTATGCCTAACGCCAGGCAGCTGTCTGCCTGCTGAAAGACGTGGGACTTTGCTGATACTACATAAACACACATCACACCACTGCATGACTGGTTTATTGTCACTATGTTCAGATTGCTCAATCATTCTTTTATATTTACACATTATACACAAGCCTTGTCACACAAATGCATTGTCTTAAACTAGCAAGGGATTTATTACTATGATAAACACTCTACACCAGAAATATCACCACCGTCGTTTTCTTCTGCAAGACTTTCCCTGTCATCTTCTTCTTCAGATATTTCCCTTCCATCGTCTTCAGTCTTCTTCCTTCGCTGTCACTATATTCCCTACCGTGGATTACAAAACCTTCTATGACATTTTCAAACAGGCCTTATTGTTCTTCAATATGTTTGTCTTCCTACTTAATAACGTGTTGACAGGCATTTTCCCACTTTTCTACGGTTATGTCCTCAACATGTTGTTAGCTAAGCTTAATAAATAACATCATCTAATTTAAAAGGGTGTTCTACCAAGCTACCCATTGCCTTATATAAGCCCAGATGAGTTCTACTCGATTAAGACCCGATGAATATGGCGGTAATCGGAGAACATTGTGTGCATGGCCTACAAAATATCAACGTAAATTTTCGGAACGGGCCTTGACCCTTACTTAGGTTGTAAAGCTCCAAACTTAGCATCTTTTCATGGAATGGCGCAAGTTCTGTATCTTATTTTGGTAGGAGACGTTGGGGCCTTTTCCAACTGTATACTATGGTACGGTGCGTTATCAATCACCAAAACAGATCTGGGAGGCAAGTTAGGAATTAGTTTTTCCATTAGCCATTTTGTTTTTGTATTTTTATCCATCATTTTGGGTATATTAACTTTTTTATTTTTACATAAAAATTTGCAGAAGGCAAGAACCTCCAATAAACACAATACATACAATCCAAGTTTAATTACAGAAACACAGGGGCGTCATTAAGGGGGGCAGGGGGTCAATTGACCCCCTCCCCTAAGTTACAAGAAAAAATTAGATTACATTATTGATCTACCAAAAGAAAAATTACATCTGTACTTTTAATACAAATATTTCACATTTAAGAAATAAAAACTTATTTTCTTTTAGCCCAAATCTATCGTTAAAATCCACATGAAATTTTGGGAAACTGCTCCAAGCAATCTTGCCCCCCCCCCATGTAGAAACTGAAATGACGCTCCTAAAGAAACATATAGTAACTAATTTATAAAGACAAAGTTCAAGGTAGCATGAAGTCATAAACAGACGGCTGGTTCGAGCTATTGCTGACGCTAGACTGAACTGATTGCACTCACTGCGCATGCCCGAGAATTGAGTCTCGCTCACTGTCCAGATATCCAGTGCGCATCCAGGCTTCACCAGCACAGAACCATCGTCCCTACTGTAGTCACCCTTTGTACTCTCTCGCCTCATCCCTTACTCCCGAAGTTTTAGTAGACGCAACAGGCCTGGATTTGGCCTCAGAGTTGAAATTCTCAATTTTTAATCCATATACAACAATGACAATGTCATAATTTTAAACAATGAAGAAATATAACAGCTTTAACAACACCAGCCTGTGTTAAGCTTACCAGTCTCAAGTCTATGCTAAGCGGGAGGGAAAACTTTTTTCTCTATAGAAATTTACAGATTAAATTGTATGAGTTTGCGTATCAAATTACATTGTAGGAATTCACATATTAAATTATAGGAAATTACACATCACATTGAAGGAATTCACACATAAAATTGTAGGACAAAGGATTCTTATAAACCACAACGTTGTGAAAATTCACATAACCATCATCAGAGCTATTTTTGAGAAAATAAAGAATAACGAACAAATTTCCATTATAACGGATAGTTTGGGAAAGGGTGCTTGAAAATGTTTGTGTCGTATTCTTGGACTTAAACAATAAATATGGTGTTCATTCGACATTTCGTTTTTGAGTTATGCTGTTCAAAGACTGACACCCACACATAAATTATTTTAGGAAGAATAAAATGCTTCCTCTACTGCTACAGGTTATTATTTGAGATAAAGTGATTGTTTACTATAAGATGCGGACGCTATAATTGAGGCAGTATTTTTAACACTTAAATAATTTCAGTCTAATTATATAATATACAAATTCAGTAACAGCCCGCCTTAAAGTAATATGTGTATTTAACAATATATTAAAAGTGTATATTACAACCATTGTATATGTTTATATTATTGTATCTATGTGTAATAAGGTTATGTGAATATATTACGTAATTTAATAATGTAGGAGCTGTGAGAATAACAGGTTAAACGTTGCTAACAATGAGGTAACCTTGAGGCAATAATGAGTTTGAGAGTTTAATAATGTTACTTGTGATTCTTGGAAGCAATAATGTAATTTTAGTGACAGTTTATAAAATAGCCAATCAACAACCAGATAAAGCTTTAGTAAAATGAAGGTATTCTGTTGGATTAGGAATAGCCAATCAGAGACCTGAAATACAGAAATTTACAAGTTTAGGCGGTTGAAATCAATTCAGTTGCCTACAGACAGTGTTCCTAACCGGACACGACACACGTCCTCGAGAAATATAATACGTATTCGTGTGAGACGAAAACTAAGTTTATGTGTTAAAAAGTGCAATTAATTAATAAAAAGAATCTCACAGTTGTCTATATCAGTGAAGTGTTATTTAAATCGTGTCAAGCATTAATAATAGGAGTGAAGTAAAATTATAATCTGTGTAAGCCTACATTCTTGTCGCACCACAACCCTGCCAAGACATCCATGTCTCTAACAATAATACTGACGCAGCCGAGGCAAACATAAATATATAATATTTAAAGAAACATAAAAATTACAAAGTTAATATTTTTAAACTTAGGGCGAAGGCTACCGGAAAGCGGGTACTATACGTGTGGTTGCAACGAATTTCAAGTTCGGTTCCCCAACTGTTGAAATATAATACGACGTACTTCATAATTAAAGTTACGAAATGCAAGGTATCTCTGGGTTTTGGAACGCAATAATCCACACGTCGAACATGAATTTTGTCGCAAGGTTTGAATTGTACACCCCTGAGATAAGAGGAGGAAAAACATGCAAGCAATTACAAAGTTGTAGGGACATTATGCCCTTCCTTCCCCTCCTGCTATGAAAAGAAGTATTAAAAAAAGGAGGTTGAGATGCGGTGTGTAATACACCAACCGCTTTCAGCAAACAACCATCTCCCTGCCGCGCTGCTACCTTCATTTATTTCACCCTACAGCGAGATATCGATATGGAGCTGCACCACCAAGGAAACCTGTGGGCAAATTACCGGGCATTTATCAGCAGGACGGAGAGCAAACAAGAAGGTAACTCTAACCAAACTTTTCCAATTTTCGCTTCATTACGTCGTCTGATGAAAATTACTTGAGCACACGGATTTCTGAGCATTAACCTTTCGTACAAGTGACAGAAGCACTCTCCCCCCAAAAAGAGCCCTTTTTTCTCTTCTACAAAGGACACAGTAAAAACAACCTTTACTTCAATAAGAATTGCCAAAATTTTGAAATAATAATTACCTAATGCTTATGAGAAAAAGGTATTAAAACCACTTGCAAATAGAAAAGGAATGGAAGGATTAATTCTTTTTTAATTGCACCGATTTTTCAAGCGTTTCATCTGTGGTATTTACAGAATTACCATACAGGCTGGAACATTCGTTGAGACTGTACAATATCTTCAAAACTACGCGTTGTAGAAAGAAACGTCTTGTATAAAAGTTGATTGGTATTATGGGGGAAGTAAATGCCATTTGTCGTATTTGGTTTGGAGGACATTGTGATGCCCATTTTAGGGTCAATTTAATTTTGTATAAAACACTTTGCAATTGTTCTTAAAACCAACGTAAATAACGAAAATTCTGAATGACTGCACAATGGGAGCAATGAATGATTAGACCGTCCATGGATGGTCATCTGAGGATCAAGTTACGTTTCGTAATTGAGATCCAACATTTTTTGTTTTGTTTCCTTATTCATCATCACAAAATAAACAGATTTTTATAAAACATTTTCTAATGAGAAAACAACATACAAAATGTAGGTTACCATTAAAAAAATCTGATGTGTTACACTCACATGACTTTCTCTACTCTTGTAAAAACTATTTTTACAAACGCTTATTCTCCATCTCCTTCATGTTAATCGAGATAAACATTTGCAGACTCTATCTTATTGCTAAGTTTCTTGTAGATGTAAGGGGAATATATATTTACAAGGACAATATAGAAATACAGTAACCTTTAAGCATATACATATCTCTTAATAGCGGTTGCTAGGTGCAGCACCATTCTCTTTGCCACAGATTAATACTCTTTGCACATCCAAGACAAAAAAAAATGAATAACGAATTCCCATTTGAGAAAAGTATTGAAAAATTTAAGGGAATAACAAGCAATATCTCGAAAATGGTTCACTCAACAACAAAAAATGTATATGACATAAATTATGTATTTTAACGCGATCTAATATTTTGTGTAGTAAAATTTTGTCTATCTCTTATGGTTTACCAGTTATGCAAAAGTCGTTCACAATGAAGAATACTTTTGGAGACATTCCCAGAAAATAGAGATATAAATTTCATTTCTCATGACAATATCTTAAACATATGATATTTTAAACAAAATCGTTAGAACCATTTTTGCGAAAATTAAAATTTAGGAAAAATGTTCCATGTAAAGGGTAGTCTGGGGTGGGGGGATTTTCTTGAAAACCTTCGTGTCGCATCTCTGGAAGATACTGAACCTAAATACCAAGTTTGGTGTTTATCCGACTGTTCGTTTCTGAGTTATGCTGTTCACAGACACACACACCTACAAACACACACACACACACATGCACACACACTTACATGTTTCCAAAAATGCTGTTTTTGGATTCAGGGGGCCTTAAAACATATATTTCCGGTAAAATCTCGGTATCGAATTTTTGGGTGGAATACAATACTTCCCCTACTTACTATACGTAATAAAGAAAGTAAAAAGGTATAGATAACATTTAATTCGTAATGTTATGAAAATGTAAATTTAACAATTATCTTCGAATATGTTAAGATAAATGATAAAGTTAAATAAAGAAGCATTTTGTATCGCATAAGAACCTATTCCACGCAGCAGCCAATGAGAGGTGACTATTGCACATGCCAGCTAAGGGATACGGGGCAAAGTTATATGGAACAGAACTTTGGAAGTGATCCTTGCTTTAACATGTACGAGTACTTGTTTATTGTGGTACCAGGAAGAATTTCAGCAAGTGGGACAAATAAGCAGTACTAGCTACCAGGTCTTCAAGGATTCTTATAAAACGAATTTCCATTTATTTTTGTACATTTACTGCACTGAACATTTTATGCATTCTAAATTTCATATCATCACAGAATTATTACTGAACGAGAGAAAGTTTTACGGGTTGGCAAGTATGTTTGTAGAAGGGATTCAAAAATAACGAATAGTTGGTAGAGAAAGTCACGTGATTACAATATACCAGAGTTTTGTATGTTTTGTATTTATTTCCAAACTTTGGATACTTGCTCCCTCCTCGAGAGAGGGAGAAGTGTTTTGTGGCGTGTAAAACTACTTTACTGCACTTCATAGTTAAGTATATGTTGCTTCAGGTAAGTGAATGTTTTCTACTCTGCCTCGCTAAGTGATGGTACGACACATAATAGTATCATAAGCAACGTTTTCAAGGGAAAACCATTAACGTTACGTTAATTTTTTCCAAGGAGGGAAGAGAGTGTGAAAATGGGTACAGCGCCTCTCGCAACACGCTTCTTGCAAATTGATCCAATTTGTCATATCTCGGCAGCGATGTACGTGATGTTAGCAGCCTTTGCTTCTTTTCCTCGCACTTCTTTACACAAACGTTGCATCAAGGGGGAAGATACGCATCCTAGCCATTAAGGAGGGGGGGATCTGCCAGCCACTTTGCAGGACGTCACAGCATACCCCACATTAAAATGGATTTCCTACCAGCGCAAAATGTCATTCCGAAATGTATCACCGTGAATCCCCTTTCAGGTCTTAGAAAGAGACCCTGATTTCGTTACGAAATGTTGAAGAGGGTGGAAAAGGTACATAATGATAAAGGAAGAGATGAATGTGTAGAGCACTGTCACGGTGTAAATTTATTATTATTATCAGAACCCGCAGCTCTGCTCCAATTGCATTAAATGTGCAGATTCTTTGCATCTCTCTTCCCGCTTTCTTAATGTTTCTCCCTTCCCCTACACTTCCGTCTCTCTCTCCCCTTTATACGAGTATGCAACCTACATGCCATGTGATGTTTTGAGAACGGCTTTTGTGTAGTGTTAAAGTACAGAACGGTCCCTCAGCGCTCTGGCCGGGAATTGCACGGCAGTCTTGTGCGACACGTCTGAATGAACTCACACGGGCTCTTCCACTTATCGGACATGTGGCAGCGGGCTTCAGTCAGCTGTTATTGCTTCTTGTGTATAGACACGAGACGCGGGTGTATTTGTGTGCGATTGAATTATCGGATTATTACAACCCAGAAATGGTACTCAAATTTTCGCTTGAACAAAGACTTTTTATGTATGACACGTATGTGAAAACCGACTCATGTAGATAGGTGTGTAGGCAATTTCACGATAAATTTCCTGGTGTTCCAGTTCCGAGTAGAGAAACAGTTAGATATCTAGTGAATAAAGTGAAGAGAACGGGATCATTTAATGTTGTAAGTTGTAAAAAGAAACGAAGGGTTCTAACGGAAGAAAAACTAAAGGGTTATGGCCGGCTCGATCGCCGGTTCTTACTGTGTGTGACTTTTATCTGTGGGGAACTCTCAAAAATAGAGTCTACAGGAATAATCCTCGCACCATAATCTTAAAAACAATATAAGAACAGAAATTAGGGAAATTACGCAACAAGAACTTACGCGTGTGAATGGTAATATCATCAGAAGGTGCCAAGAATGTTTATCTGCCGAAGGACATCACTTTCAACACCGACTGTGAAAAAGGTTAGTACTTATAAAATAAAAAGTAATTATGTTTATTCAATAGGTAATCAATATATCGTAATAATCATTATAAAATAAATAATAGTATGGTATCAGTATCAATAATGAGAATAATAAACAGATACACTGAATTAAGAGCGCGGAACACGTATCGCGACTCCCGGCCAGATGGCTGAGGGACCGCTCTGTAGTTGCCATTTACGAAGGCCTTGGATGTGCATGACAATGCTAGAGCCCACTACAGATCTTCCAACCAACAGACTGAGCTCGTGTGATACCGTTGTCTCCATCCGACGTGTTTTTAACTCCTCTCTTTTGTAATTACACTTAAGGTTTCCACAGTTTTGACTTATTTTGTCGTGATCTCACTTCGTTTCCTTTAAGGGTAGCCAACTGAACAGAATTAGATATACAGGGTTATTAAAAAAGAAGAAACAGACTTTACATATTTATTTCTAATTAACGACAATAGATGGCGACACATGCTATACATCACTGAACAGAGAAAAGTTCAACATTTTATTTTGTGTTCAAAATGAGCACCATTTATTATGCGAGGACGACCAGTGCTTTTCCATTTGCATACGCAACCATCTTCTACGAATGTATTGTATCAATTGTAAATTTTATATGACGAGGCGGCTCGTTGTTGAACTTACAACGAAATGCACGCTGCAATAAACAATGAATTCACACTTTGCATAATGCAGCACACAAAACGACTTTTTCTGTGGCGTCGGCATTTCCTCGTAAACAAACACAGCGCCGCTGTAGGCATAAATGGAACTAATATGTCGGGCTTTAAACTTTGGACTTTCCTCTATTCAATAATGTGTCTATGTGTCGCTATCTATTGTCGTTCTTTAGAAATAAATATGTAAAATCCGTTCCTTCTTTTTGAATAACCCTGTATAAGAAGCACGCGAGTTAATGTTCAATGTTGCTGCGGAGGGTCAGAGGAAGGAAGGGACATGGGTAGCCGAAGTCGTTCAGGCATGGCTCGTGAAAGGGAAGTCTGCGGTTAATCTCTCCCCCGGACTGCCCTCCCCGACTGAGGTTTCTTCCAGGTTTTCGTCAGTCCTCATAACCGGCAAGAGGTATCCTAAACCAAGATCTGTAACGTTTCCTTTCCCAATTGTCAGTGTCCACCGCCGTGTGTAGTAAGAAAAAAGGGTGGGAGGGGAGAAACAGCTATGTCTTTCTTTCTGTGTGAGTAAAGTCCTTAAACATAACTACAAATTGATTGTTACACTCACAGAATTTCTCTGTCTATTATCATCTATTAATGAGTGTATAAATTATTCTTTCCAAAGTTGATTTTTTTCCATCTAATTCATTTTAATTGGCATAAAACCTTTACAGAAATAGCTGCATTACACATTTCGTTACAGGTACAAAGAGAACAGCGATAGTCAAATGTTTAAGAACTGGATCCTATATGCTGGCCTTAAATTCCATACTGTTTCCATGACATCACGAGAAACAACTGAATGTCAACAGAACTTCAAAGGAATGACAACGAATTTAAGAATTCAAAAAATTAACAACGGTTATCTCGGAAATGGCTGATGCTACAGAAAAAGTTATTTGAAATAAACTATGTGTTTTAAAGACATCTACAGTTTTTGTGTAGTACGTTTTCATCTATGGTTTAATGTTTACCGCTTATACAAGATTATACAAAATTCTCTCCGAATGAAAACTTCACAGGTTATTCCCAGAAACCAAGCTAGATGGATCAGGCAATTGCGTCTGTGGCCCGCATTCGGGAGGTCGTGGGTTCGATTCCCGTGGACGACCTTACTGAACCATGGTTTTTTTCGGGGTTTCCTCGGGTCAACAGGCGAATGTTGGAAAGAATCATTACATCCCCCGAACTTCCTGTATTTCTATTTCATTCATCCTTCAGCCTCGTTGTCGTCCTCCGTGGACTGGTGGTACCGTGCTAGCCTCTAGTTCCCAAGGTCGCGGGTTCAAACCCGGCGGAGGGCGATGGATTTTTTCGGGCGTAAAAATCGTTAGCACGGCTTCCTTCGGAAGGGAAGTAAAGCCGGTGGTCCCGTGTCGTAGATTGACAGCATGTAAAAGAACCTCAAGCCTGATAAAGAGGCCTCTGAGCAAAATTACAGGTGTTTCACGCCCAATATAGAATGGGACGCTAAGAAGCATAGTAGTTAAAGAGCGTCCATAAATAAAAAAACTCAATTTAAACTCAATTCAGCCTCGTTGGTCTGTTACAGGCTTGGAAGTGTCGGCGATGGGGTTTCGCTCCACCGTGTCAGGAGAAACGGATGCTCTCTGTGAACCTTCTCTGTCCCTCGGCATTCGGCTGGTTGCCGGGGCATTGGATCCCATGTAGGGCGGGGTCCCCTGTCTGCCTTTGCGTCTACCGGGGCGTTTTGGAAACTTTAGGGACCCTGTCATTGCTGTGCCATCCTCCTGGTTGCGGCCGCCCGGTAGCTCCTTTCACCCGGGGGCGCCCCTCTAGTGGGGTCGTCGGTACAATGTCTGGACTACCTGGATCAGTGCCGAATCCTCTCCGCTTCTCATTCATTTCCCACAAACTTCAATATATACATTTTATTTCCCATGTAAATACCTTAAATATACAGTATTTTAATTAAAACCAGTATATCCGTTTTTGAGATACTATCAAAAATATGTGAATTAGAAGATGCTGAACTTAAATACCAATTGGCATTTATCCGAACTTGCATTTTTAAGTTATGCTGTTCAAGAACACTCAGGTGCGCGCTTGATTAAGGGAGCCCGACAACACATATTTCTGGTGAAGTATCGATATCGAATTTGTATATGGTAGAGAAAATAAAAATAAACTACATAATTACTCCGTGGTCTTGCTCAGCCACAATTCCATTCTGTAGAAGAGACCAACTTTACGAACATTACATTTCATTTTGATATGTTGGTATGTAATTATTCCTTCAGTGGGTCAGTGAGTGGCCATTATGCATGACGTGGGCGGTACAATGTCTGGCATGCTAATGTCGCGTCAACACCAGCAGGTGGCTCTGATTGCATGCACGACACGTGTAGGGAGGGACAGCCTTTGCCAAAAATATTATCGCTGATTTGTTATGGCCCAGCCACACCAGCTCATCTTCTGAATCAGCACAACAGCTTTTTATGGTGCTGCTAAGAGCAGTTCAACATACACGAAAATGCACATAAAGGACTCAAATTTTAGAGAGCTCATATGAAAATGTATCTACTAATATTATAAAGACAGAAAATTTATTAGTATGGTAATCTCAAAAACCTCTGAACGGATGTTGATAACTCTTTCACCATTGAAAAGCTCTATTCTTTCTAACGGACATGGGCTATAAAATACCTAATTTCTATCCCAAGATTACTAAAACACAAAGTGTTTACAAAGTCTTCTTTGAGAAAACCATGCAGTAGAAAATATTTACTGCACTCCATATGCGTGAAAAATGCGTGTAAAAGCAAAAGCCGGTTAATTGCTGTACTCCACAGAGAATGTGTGTACAAACAAAAGCCGGTTAATTGCTCTACTCCACAAAGGATGCGAGTAGAAATAACAGCCGATTAGTTACTCTACTCCACAAAGGATGCGAGTAGAAATATCAGGCGATTAGTGGCTCTACTTCACAAAGGATGCGAGTAGACACAACAGTCGGTTAGTTACTCTACTCCACAAAGAATGCTAGTAGAAACAATAGTCGGTTAGTTGCTCTACTCCACAAAGAATGCTAGTAGAAACAATAGTCGGTTAGTTGCTCTACTCCACAGAGGATGCTAGTAGAAACAATAGTCGGTTAGTTGCTCTACTCCACAGAGGATGCTAGTAGAAACAATAGTCGGTTAGTTGCTCTACTTCACAAAGGATGCGAGTAGACACAACAGTCGGTTAGTTACTCTACTCCACAAAGAATGCTAGTAGAAACAATAGTCGGTTAGTTGCTCTACTCCACAGAGGATGCTAGTAGAAACAACAGTCGGTTAGTTACTCTACTCCACAAAGAATGCTAGTAGAAACAATAGTCGGTTAGTTGCTCTACTCCACAGAGGATGCTAGTAGAAACAATAGTCGGTTAGTTACTCTACTCCACAAAGAATGCTAGTAGAAACAATAGTCGGTTAGTTGCTCTACTCCACAGAGGATGCTAGTAGAAACAATAGTCGGTTAGTTGCTCTACTCCACAGAGGATGCTAGTAGAAACAATAGTCGGTTAGTTGCTCTACTCCACAGAGGATGCTAGTAGAAACAATAGTCGGTTAGTTGCTCTACTCCACAGAGGATGCTAGTAGAAACAATAGTCGGTTAGTTACTCTACTCCACAAAGAATGCTAGTAGAAACAATAGTCGGTTAGTTGCTCTACTCCACAGAGGATGCTAGTAGAAACAATAGTCGGTTAGTTGCTCTACTCCACAAAGAATGCTAGTAGAAACAATAGTCGGTTAGTTGCTCTACTCCACAGAGGATGCTAGTAGAAACAATAGTCGGTTAGTTGCTCTACTCCACAAAGAATGCTAGTAGAAACAATAGTCGGTTAGTTGCTCTACTCCACAAAGAATGCTAGTAGAAACAATAGTCGGTTAGTTGCTCTACTCCACAAAGGATGCTAGTAGAAACAATAGTCGGTTAGTTGCTCTACTCCACAAAGAATGCTAGTAGAAACAATAGTCGGTTAGTTGCTCTACTCCACAGAGGATGCTAGTAGAAACAATAGTCGGTTAGTTACTCTACTCCACAAAGAATGCTAGTAGAAACAATAGTCGGTTAGTTGCTCTACTCCACAAAGAATGCTAGTAGAAACAATAGTCGGTTAGTTGCTCTACTCCACAAAGGATGCTAGTAGAAACAATAGTCGGTTAGTTGCTCTACTCCACAAAGAATGCTAGTAGAAACAATAGTCGGTTAGTTGCTCTACTCCACAGAGGATGCTAGTAGAAACAATAGTCGGTTAGTTACTCTACTCCACAAAGAATGCTAGTAGAAACAATAGTCGGTTAGTTGCTCTACTCCACAGAGAATGCTAGTAGAAACAATAGTCGGTTAGTTGCTCTACTCCACAAAGAATGCTAGTAGAAACAATAGTCGGTTAGTTGCTCTACTCCACAAAGAATGCTAGTAGAAACAATAGTCGGTTAGTTGCTCTACTCCACAGAGGATGCTAGTAGAAACAATAGTCGGTTAGTTACTCTACTCCACAAAGAATGCTAGTAGAAACAATAGTCGGTTAGTTGCTCTACTCCACAGAGGATGCTAGTAGAAACAATAGTCGGTTAGTTGCTGTGCTCCACAGATAATGCCAATTAACTGATGTAGTACTCCGCAGATAATGCGTATAAAAACAAAAGTCGTTTACATTTTATTCTAGCATAGATGGCTATGATGTAATATTTCAGCAAACAGAAGACAGAGTTTAATCGATCGCGTTAATAACGGTATGATTCGTAGGTTTTATGCATTTCCTCAATACCATTTATCAAATACTGCATATGTATGTGTGTGATTAACAATGTCTAAATCTATGAATAACCTTATTTTAATTCCTAGATGTATGCACTTAGGTTTCTGGATGGAAAAACCTCCTAATAACCCTCATGTAAGAAGCTTTTGCTTTAATTCATTTGCACTTACGTTGTAAACAAGTTCATTAACAGGGCATGCTAAATAATGTTATAAAGACAGGAAATTGTGTACAGCTAACATCAGAAATCAGTGAGATTAGAAGACGACAATCCACGTGTTTATAACCGTACTACGAATCGTATGTTATATTGTTAAACACCGGGGTGAAGCCAAAAGGTTTGCAGCTAAAATATTAAACTTAATTACCCCGGCATAAACATTGAGGGACGTAGCTAGAGGCAACCAGAAAGATACCAAGAACTTGCTGCACAAAACTAAAGCGGCGTGGAATATTTTTAAATAATTACATTTGAATTCACATTTTGCTCAGGTTTATTATAAATCAGGGTGCTCTACATGGTACACAAAAAGGTTACACACAAAACACTGAGGGAGATTCCCCACGCACACACACCCATCACACATACACCCGAACCCTCCGAAGTTTTACATTTGTCACGCTACTCTGGCTACAACTAGACCCACGGTATAACACACACACACACACACAGCTCTTACCACAATTGCCTTCACCCTCCTCCAACTAGGAAATGGAATTGCCGCGCCAGACAGTGATTAACACACAAACACAAGAATTAGCTCAACAATATTATATACAGTAATAATGTGTCCGGCGCGACAATACACACATATTCATGCATTACAATATTTTTTCTTTAATTGCCAGTTATTTAATACTGTAGACGTGTCTGCGCTGAACCAGTGTCAAAACCTCTGAAAAACCATCATAATGGTCGTAGACACTGTGTCTTAACCTGGTAGCCTGAGAGTGCCGAATTATCATTCACCAGCCTCACCTCTACTTTGTTGTATATGTTCAGGGTTTCTGTGTTATGTGAAAACTATTCACGTAGCTTATGTTATTAAATAACTAAGGGACAAGAGAGAAGGTATAAAAGTTGTATAAAAGTTTACAATTTCATGTACTATAATTATATAAAAAATTACTCTACCACTCCGACGGATGATTGTTCCACAGCCAAAGAGGTACAAGATTAACCTTAAAAGTCCTCTACATCATTGTACGAGGGCTAATCAACAAAGACTGAGACTGATTTTTTTCCTGTAGCTTCCGTGATAGTTTCGTATCTGTAACAAATATTTGAAAAGAGCGGGTTTTTATGTATAATGTTGGTAGGCGGCAGCACTCTCGTATTGGTAGGTTGGTAGTAATGCTCTATTTTGTAGACCATACGTGCATTTCGCATACCAGACAATGGAGGTGATGCATTTTTTAAATCGATTATCACCGGTGATGAGTCATGGCTGCATCATTATGATCCTGAAGGAAAACAAGTCAGCACAGTGTGGAAATCGCCAGGTTCTCCAACACCAAAAAAGGCAAAAGTTGTTCCATCTGCAGGGAAAGTGATGGTGATCACATTTTTTGACTGTAATGGTATGATTTACCAGCATGCAGTTCCCCCTCACACTACTGTTACAGCAGCATACTACACGTCAGTATTGGCTACACTGAGGAAGCACGTTGCAAAGAAACGACCAGAGCTTTCTCAGACTGGGTGGCACGGCCTCACGTCGCAAATCAAGTGATGCAGTTTCTGGCTCGATTAAACATTACATGTGTACCACATCCACCGTATAGCCCTGTGACTTTTTTTTATTCCCATCACTAAAGGCAAAGCTTAGGGGTATTCGATTTGAGAACTCTGAAGCAGTGCTCAAGAAAAGTGAGGCGATTCTCAAGGACCTGACAAACAATGGTCTGCAGTACGTGTTCAAGGACTGGTACAGACGGTATAAAAAGTGCATTGAAATAGGAGGGGACTACTTTGAAAAAGATCATGTAAACATTGAATTGGAGTAATAAACATCTGTGAAAAAAAATCAGTCTCAGTCTTTGTTGATCAGCCCTCGTATAATAATTTCCCAAAGAATGGGGACGGGATAAATGAAAATATTCATTCGGATTTAAAAAGTTAACAGTATTTGAAAATTCAAACCAACAGCAAGAATATCTCGGAAATGGTTAATTAAAAAAATTAAAAACTTTAGTGCTTTAAAGAGATCTGCATTTCCTGTGTATTAACATTTTGACTGTCTCTTACGGTTTACCAGTTATGTAAAAGTCATTCAGAACGAAGAGGACTTCAGAGGCTATTTACTCCTAAAAAACTCAAGATATACATTTCATTTGTCATAAAAATACGTAAGACATATGGTATTTTAATCAATGAAGTTAGAGAAAATTTTGATAAAATCAAAATGTTCGAAAAATGTTCCATGTAAAGGGTAGTTTGGATTGGGGGGGGGCTTTCTTTAAAATCTTCGTGTCGTATGCTGAGTACTTTGGACCTAAATACCAAGGCTGGTATTTAACGAGCTTTTCGTTTTTGAATTATGCGGTTCACAGACACGCACACACGCCCTTGCCTGGTTTGACGAAGAAAAACAATTAGTTCGAATATTCTAAGAGCATTTAAATTATCAGAAAACAACTAGAATTAATATTGCCAGAGAAGGTCCCTCTGTGCTAAACGGTGCTACAAATCTGGCAAGGGTTGGTGAAGATAACAAAAATAGCTCCCATCCCTAGTATTGACAAATTAGCTTCGTCAGACCTTTCAGTAATAGGATTATGAACGGGAGCAGAGAAGAAACGGCTGTGTTAGCATAAAATAAATGAATGCTATGCACCGTACCTTGAACATCACAAGGGTGAGACAATTTATTAAGAGACCGTCCTTGCCAGTATTAAATTAGTTGCTTACTGATGCTGCACTGCTCAAATCAAGAGGCCCTATTTTGTCACGTCTCAAACAGAATCATATTACTAAAACACGTGAAAAAGCTTGTTACAAAAGTCGCAGCGAACGGTTTTATTGCTTTCTCTATCACCTGCATATATTTGTAAGGGAAAGTATTGGGATTCCATGGAAAATTTACATTTTGAGTATATTTGAACACCAGAAAACATTTCTGCGCGTTTGATCATGTGTCCGTCAACATCATAACTCCTAAGTAGAGGCCTAGAAACGCCATTTTCCGTATTTTAGTTCAAGAGTTTCACGAGATTCGCTCCATTCTTAACTATTTTGTATGGGAAACTTTTCGTATTACACACACACACACACACACACACACACACACACACACACACACACGCACAACACTACCATTTGTGAAAATTGCAACACCAAGAAGGAAAACCATGAAATCAATAAATTTAATACCACAGGTTAGGTACATGACAAGTAACAAATGATAAGCTTTTCAAATCTATACATGTTCTTTGAGCCCTAATATTCAGTATTCGGTGTGGCCTCCATGCGCTGCAATTAGAGCTGCTGTACTCCGTGACATTAAATCAAAAAGTCCCTGAGGGATTTCGCTCCACGCAGTTTGTATTCGAGCCCACAAATTCGTGACACTGATTACTGGAGGACCGTGACGCACCAGGTGCCGACCAACCATATTCCAGACATGTTTGATGGGCGACATGTCAGGCAAACGTGCAGGCCAGGGAAGCAATGGTACCCGTCGCTCTTCGAAGAAGGCTTGTACATTCCTCGCAATATGATCCGGACAATGTTCTGTTGAAATGCGGCCTGTGGAGATGCCTGAAGCAGGGGAGTACCTCAGACCCTACAACTACCGTTAGGTACCGATTGCTGTTCAAAGTGCCCTCAATTCGTAGGTGAGATCGATTGTTGTAACCAATGGCGCCCCAAACCATCACATCCCGTGTTTGTCCGCTATACCGCTCAACAATGCAGCCCTCCAGGTTGCGCTCACCACGGTACCGCCGGACACATATGCGGCCATCACTGTAGGACACATTGAAGTGGGGCTCGTCCGAGAAGACTACATTTTGCACTCGAGCACCCCAGTGACGGTGTTCATGTGCCCATTGCAGTCGGAGGAGCTTGTGGTTTCTGGACAATGGAAGCCGACGTAATGGCATGCATGCAACCAGTCCAACCTGCAGCAGACGGCGACAAACCGTTGATGCAGACAAGTTCACACCTGTTGCAGTGCTCCAGCGTCGAGTCAACACTGTGGATGAAGCTGTACGGTCCGTTATGACCATGCGGACAAGATGGCGGTCATCCCGTGCTGTGGTCATGTTCCGTGGTCCAGTACCCGCTCCTCGCTGCGTACGGCCTTCATCTATCCACTGCTTCCACACACGCATCACTATCGTAGCAGCATGCCCTGTACGATCCGAAATGTCACGGTATGACAAACCCGTTTCTCGGGGACCGATCATTCTGCCCCGTTCGAGCTCACTCACAAGCCTTTGATGTCGACGAGGCATACTGGCCCCTCTTTATTATTTCCACCTTGTTTGGCAGCTCTGCTCTGACTACACTGAGCGCAACACTGACCTTGTGGACCGACACGAGAGGACTCTGCTCGGCCCACGTGTACCCCATCTCTCTGCAAACCTAATCACTTATTGCCTGCACACTCTTCTACACTTTCACCAATTTTGGAGTTATTCGAGAAATTCTTTCTTGGTGTTGCAATTTGCACAAGCGGCAGTGTATATACATAATGTTATTAACACAGCTCTACTATTTTTACGCACAGAAGGTACATATTACATTCCACTCAAAAATTCGATATCGAGATTTCACCGGAAATACATATTTTAAGTCTATAATCCCAAAAACCAAATTTTTCGAAATTTTCGATTCTCTCAAAAATGCCTCCAACGACCTTGATTTAAAATACCACCTGTTAAATACATTTACGCGAAAAATAAAGTGTTTACCTTAAATTTTTTGGGAAGTCCTCTTAATTCGGAAGGAATTTTGTATAATTTGCTAACTGGTAAACCATAACAGAACGGCAAAAAGGTGCTGCACAAAAAACGTAATCTCTTTATAACACACAATTTATTTAAAAACAATGTTTTGTGTCATTAACCAGTTCCGAGATGTACGTTGTTATTGGTTTTAGTTTGTCAGTACTTTGTCAACTTTAACGCACTGTCGCTTTTCGGTTGTTTCTCGCGATATCATGGAAGAAGTATGAAATTTCTATGCCAGAATTTATAGCGATAGTGTTTGAACAGGTTTCTATCGATTTGGTTTCCTGTATTCCTTTGGTGCCTACAACGAAATATATAGTGGAAGTATTTCTCCAAAGTTTGTTTACCATGAAGTAGATAGAAAAATTGTAAGAAGAATATATATATATATATATATATATATGAATGATGTGTTACATTCACACGAGTTTCTCTACTAATTACTCAACAAAGTATTTTTACAAAATTTTATTTTTCTATCTACTTCATGTTAATCTAGATAACCATAAATAGAAATGGTTTTATTACACGTAGTTACAATCGGAATAGGCGAATAAAATAGGCTTGAGCGATAGTCAAATTGGGAGATTGTCGCTATGTGATGGGTTTGAAATTCCGTTCTCTTTGTGTGACCAGGATGAGGGAGAAGGAAGGAAGGAAGGAAGGAAGGAAGAAAGAAAGAAAGAAAGAAAGAAAGAAAGAAAGAAAGAAAGAAAGAAAGAAAAGGAATAACGAATTCCCATTTGAAAAATCTGATGTGCTACACTCACATGACTTTCTCTACTCTTGTACAACTATTTTTACAAACGCTTATTCTCCATCTACTTCATGTTAATCGAGATAAACATTTGCGGACTCTATCTTATTGCTAATTTTCTTGTAGATGTAAGGGGAATATATATTTACAAGGGCAATATATACATACAGTAGCTTTTAAGCATAGACATTACTCTTAATAGCTGGTTGCTATGTGCAGCGCCATTTTCTTTGCCACAGATTAATACTCTTTGCATATCCAAGACAAAAAAATGAATAACGAATTCCCATTTGAGAAAATAAGTATTGACAATTTTAAGAGAATAACAAGCAATATCTCGAAAATGGTTCACTCAAAAAAAATGTATATGACATAAATTGTGTATTTTAACGCGATGTACATTTTTGTGTAATAAAATTTTGTCTATCTCTTATGGTTTATCAGTTATGCAAAAGTCGTTCACAATGAAGAATACTTTTGGAGACAATTCCCAGAAAATTCGAGATATAAGTTTTATTTGTCATCAAAATATCTTAAACATATGATATTTTAATCGAAATCGTTAGAGTCATCTTTGAGCAAATTAAAATTTTCGAAAAATGTTCCATGTAAAGGGTAATCTGGAGTGGGAGATTTTCTTGAAAACCTTCGTGTCACATCTCTGGAAGATACTGAACCTAAATACCAAGTTTGGCGTTTATCCAACTGTTCGTTTCTGAGTTATGCTGTTCACAGACACACACACGGACATGTTTCCAAAAATGCTTTTTCTGGATTCAGGGGGTCTCAAAACATATATTTCCTGTGAAATCTCGGTATGGAATTTTTGGGTGGAATACAATACTTCCCCTACTAACTATACGTAGTAGAGAAAGTAAAAAATTATTTGACATAGTTTTTGTGTTTTAAGATGATATACGTCTTTTGTGTAGTACTTTTTGTCTCCCTGTACAGTTTAAACGTTATAGAAAGTTCCTTCCGATGAAGGGGACTTCATAGGATATTCCCAGAAAATTCAGGATATGCGAATATATTAAGTGTAAGATCAAGAGTTTCTCAAAAACTTAAGAAACAAAGAATACGTAATGAAATAGCGTTACAATTAGTTATATTTAAATGAACCCCCTTCTTAAAAACTAGCTTAACAATAGACAACTTCATACATTCCGGAAAAACACCATTTATTATACACAGATTAAATCAATATGTAAGCGGATGAATTGAGTTAATTTTTACATATTTTAAATTTCTACTGCTTATGCCATCCGAACCGGCAGAGTATGACAGCCCCAGGGAGTTTATACATGGTGTCACTTCCAGGAGTTAGGGGATATACAAACTATTCCTACAAAAAATTATTTTTCTATTTTATTTTAATACCTACATTACACATTTCGTTATAGGTAACAAGGGAATAGCGATAGGCAAATGTTGAAGAACTGGGCACTATACGCTGACCTTAAAATTCCAAATGACATGGCGATAAACAACTGAATGTTGACAGGAGATAAAGGGAATGACTAAGTAATGAACAAACCGAACCATTAATAACGAATATCTCGGAAATGTCATTTGTCACAATAAAGTTATTTGAATTGAATTGTCTATTTTAAAGAGATTTACATTTCTTGAAGTAGTACATTTTGCTCCATCGCTTAACGTTTACTAGTTATAAAAGATTATACAAAATTCCCTCCGAATGAAGAGGCTATTCCCAGAAAATTCAAGATATACGTTTTATTTGTTATATAAATATTATTAATATATGGTAATTTAATAAAAAAGCAGAGCTATTGTTTAGAAAATATCACATGGACAAACACACACACACGAGTAAAGATATATAAACATACACACGACATCTTTTCTAAAATTACCCTGTTTAATCAGGTGACTTCAAAACATGTTGAGGCAGTATTTTTAACACATGAATAATTTCAATTGAATTATATAATACGTATATAATTTCAATAACAGCCCGCCTTGAAGCAATATTTTAAAAAATGAAATAATTTGAAAGATGTATGTAACAGTCATTGCAAATGCTTATACTATTGTAAACATGTTTAATAATGTTATGTGAATGCATTATGTAATTTAATAATGTAAGAGCTGTGAGAATAATAAGTTTAAAGTTGCTAACAATGAGGTAACCTTGAGGCAATAATGAGTTTGAGAGTTTAAATGTTACTAGTCATGATTAGAGCAGCGATAATGTAAATTTTGTGACAGTTTAAAATTAGCCAACCAATAGCCAGAAAAAGCTTTAATTAAATGCAGATCTTCTATTGGACTAGAATTAGCCAATCAGAGACTTGAAATACAGAAGCTTACGGGTTTTGACACTTGAAATAATGTTCAGTTGCTGGCAGACCTTGGTAGTGACCGGATGGAAAATGTGTTCTCTAAAGAAATATTACGTATTTGTGTGAATCGTAAAATTAAATATACGCGTTAATAAAACACAAGTTTTAAATTGAAGAATCTCACAGCTCTTGATATCAGTGTAGTGCTATTTAATTTGTGCCAAAGATTAATAAAAAGAAGTGAATTTAAACTTAAAAACTGTGTAAGCCTACATTCTTGTCGTACCACGCCCTGCCTAAGGGATACGTGACTCTAAAACAATACTGACGCCGCCGAGGCAAACATAAACATAAATAATATGTATAGAAGCAATTTAATAACAAAGTTAATATAATATTTTTTTTTTAAACTTGGAGCGTAACAACAAAAATACATCTTCCAAAATCGGCTTCTCATACGTAGCAGCATATTACGTAATAAATTATCCACTTCAAAATTGACATTCATACATGGAGCTGATTAAATAAATAAACTCCAAGACAATAACTACTTCAAGTTGGCTTCCCAAGCATTTGGCTAACAACAACAGTACAATTCCAACAGTTGAAGAACATAACTTCTTCAAGCTGGCTCCCATACGTGAGGCAGTTAAACTAAAGCAACTAATATACTTTCTTCAATGTATGTTCAATCAAATCTGGATACTGAATTTTTGGGCGATTCCAATAATTTCTCTAGTATGTGCTTGAGAAATGTAAAAAGCGTTACAGTTTTATGCATAATGCTTCTTTCAAAAGCCTACCTTTGACATCAAACCGAAAAAGATGAGGGTTGGAGGTTTACAGCTAGTTATACATGAAACACGGCCAATAGAAAAGGAAGAAAGCGTGTAGGAAAAAGCGATGAAGTCCGTTATTTTATTTGACACACGCTTCTCATTTTTGTATGTTTCTTACAAATGCATTTTTTTGTAACGTCGCAAAAGTTTTCTTTATATTTGAACACACAGAGTGTTTCCCCAAGTGGGGGAGAGTGAAGAAAGAAGAGGCGATACTCTTTTATGTGTCGGTTCCGCATTCTCCCACCAGAGTGTGTGTTTATGATCACTCGCTCGCTTCGGGAAACAAAGTGATATTTTCAACTTTTGTTTCGATGACACAGATGTTTTATATCTCTCTCTGTTCTGACTCAGGGGAGTTTTATCTCTTAAGTAACTCTTCTTCTTTCTAAAATTTTGTGGTTACTCATAATATCTTCCATCGATATAGCTCCTTCCTCTTTATTCCCCGATATGTGGTTCAACTTCTTATGTGCCTGCCACATCTCCAAACTGAGTACAATAAATGTGCTCAAAACAGAGGAACGTTATACAAGAGGAAATTATTACTACACATCTAAACACTAACATATGCCCGAGACATGTAGTGTCACATTCACATGCCTTTCTCTGCACATTTTTCTACAAACTATCCTTACAAAAACTTGTTACTTTCTCCATTACTTATTGTAACCCGAAATGTATATTTTTAGGCTTCCTGAAGCAAGCAAAAAAAGCATCCTGAGGCAGTATTTTTAACACTTAAATGATATCAATCTAATTATATAACATAAAATAAAATGACAGCCCACCTTAAAAGCAATAGGTCTATGTAATAATATATAAAGTATATGTAACAGTCATTGTATTATGTTTATATTAACATATACATGTATAATAATATTATGTGAGTATATTATGTAATTTAACAATGTAAGAGCTGTGAGAATAGAAGCAAGCTGCTTTTCGTAGCAAAGAGAATTACAAAGTAGAAGCCGAAAGTTGCTAACAATGAGGTAACCTTGAGACGAAAATAAATTAGAAAATTTAATAAAGGCTACCAATAATTCTTGGAACAATAATGTAATCTTTAAAACAGTTTATAAATAGCCAATCAAAAACTAGAAAAACCTTAAGTTAAATAAAAGTTTCTGCTGGAGTAGGCTTAGCCAATCAAAGACTTGAAATAGATGAAAATTACAGATTCAGGCGATAGACGTTACAAGATTGCGTACTCGATGAGGTTCAGTGTGAGACATAAAAATTCATTGCGGTGAGAATAATATAAAGTTTACGTGTTAAAAAGTACAATTAACAATAATCTCACATCTCACTCATTGTAGTGTTATTTAATCGTGTGAAGGATTAATAAACAAAGTAAGTACAATTATAATTTGTGTAAGCCTTCATTCTTTAGCTGTACCAGACCTGCTAAGAGATACGTGCTTTACAAATCACTAATGATGCAGCCGAGGTATATATATATAATAAATAAACATTAAAATAAAAGTTGATTTTTAAACATGGGGTGAAGGCCACCGGAAAAGTGAACGTGGGGCGAAGGCCACCGGAAAGTTTGCATCGAACACTCCTAGAAACAATCTCTCCCAAAATTGGCATCCATTACGTGTGTGATCTAAAACAACTTCAAGTTTGACTCTCATCGTGGGGCTGCAACTACTTCAAGTTTGTCTCTCCAACAGTGGTGCTTAAACCCCTTCACTTGACAAAAAGGTCCATACTTGGTATTTACGTTAGTTTTCCCCTCCAATTCACCTACATTATCATTTCACTTCATCTTTCATCTGCTTGGTCTGTTTCAGTATCTCAAGTGACGGCGGGAGTCACTTGAAGACGTGCACAAAACTTCTCTCACGCTGTTTCCATACTATCACTATAACTTTATGTTAATGCCACTAGATGGTAGTACACTACGGCAGAAGTAGGCAACGTGCACGAGCGCAGAAACTTCTCCCGCTTATTCCAGACCATCCATACTCTCAACTACAATTTAATTTATACATTACTTCGTTCTTGTTCTAAAACGCTGTGCTTAATTATGTACACAACAATAAATCTGCAAAAAACAATACTTTCTTCTGCCAGGTAAATTATTATTATTATTATTATTATTATTATTAGTAGTAGTAGTAGTAGTAGTAGTAGTAGTAGTAGTAGTAGTAGTTGTAGTAGTAGGGCCCGGATTTTTAGGTGGAATAAACCTTCATTTTGGATTTCTTATATGCTACAAATACGTTTTTTTAGGCTTTTCTTGATTAAAATAGTTTTTTTTATATTTTGCTTCTTGGATCAGTACAGGTATCAATAATTTTGCTTTTCTGGTACTTAGTTGTAAGTTTTATTTTTTGGCATTGCAATAGATACATGGACTCAAATTTTCTGGCATAAACGATTTCCTATTATCACGTAACACATTCGTGTATGAAGAAAAGGTTCTTTCAACGACGCATGACGTCATTGGAGCATAGAACATAGATGCCAGTGCAGCAGGTTCTAGGGGTAGTTTTCCTATATACTTTTCTCGCTGTAATACTGAATTGATGATTTTCTTATGTACAAAAAATCAGGATTTCGTTGAAGAATCTTCTGCGACCTCGAAGAACATGCAACTCCCACTGGTCCAGGTATTTCTTTACTGTAAACATTGCCAATGATATCTAGAGCATCTTTCAGTGGCAAAGTTGTAGCTTCCGGTATAAAACAAAAATGTGTCTTAATGTATGCAAGGGAAGCGGCAAGAGTGGGGCACTCGAGTGATTTCTTAGCCTTGGCTTCTGTTTCATCCAATTCATTGACGACATTTTTAACGTCTTTTAAGTGCCCGGCATAATAAATCACAGCAGACAGCCCAGTCTGGCCTATCAGCTGCATCCAGGTGTCACCACGTCAAATGTGCTGCATTTAACTGTAGTAACTTGAACTATCTACTGGCTATAAGTGCTGGAAATAGTTTTACAATGAGTTTCAATCCGAAAATAACATTCTTCATTTCGAAAAAGGAAAAACAGCTATTTAGGTTTCTTTTAGGTGTCAACCCCTTATTTAGGTTTTTTTTAGGTGTAATGAAATTCGCATATTCTGCTCCAGGAAGTGTGAAACGAATATATATCTTGAAATGTGTTAATTAAATAGCGAGGAAAAATATAGGTTAAAACCTAGAAATCCGGGCCCTAATTATTAGTAATTGTTACTGGAAGCGGCTGCAGTTGTATCAGTGTTTCATAATTATAACTGTTATGTAGCAGATGCTATTTCACATTTTCAGGGCTGTCTGTTTGTGAATACCTAAAATGCACACTCACGAACAGCTACTGGTTAGAAACCTTACAGGGCGGGGTTAGACGGTGCAGGTATAAGAAATGATCGGGGTAGCGAGCGCACATTTATGCTATAAGCATTTTTCAATGTAGTTAGTTCCAGGTTCGATCTACATTTACTCATCTTGCTCTGAGTCCCAACCGGAAGCCTAACAATTGCAGCACTGGAGTTTGAACGCGACCTTTTCACCTCAAAGACAAAGTGATTCCCTTTCCGTTTGAATAATTAACCAAAAGGACCCTTGCTGCACGACAATGCCATTCAAACAGTTAACCTCTGCTTGGCCGTGACCATTCGACAATATTAGCTTGCTCCTTGAGGCCTCTCTCTCTCTCTCTCTCTCTCTCTCTCTCTCTCTCTCTCTCTCTCTCTCTCTCTCTTTACATAATCTTACTTGCCAACTCCATGAAATTGGTACCAGCAAAACGTTCCCTTGCTTAGTAAACTGTAATAAATTTGCGATAACATTAAATTTAGAATGCGTAAAATATTCACTGCAGTAAATGTACAAAAATAACATTAACATTCTAAACCAAAACACGGAATAAATACATAATAAAACATACCGAGTTAGTTGGCTCCGCGGTGTGTCCCGAGCTCGATTCCGGTCGACCGTGAGGCAGTATTTTTAACGTTTAAATGATTTCAGTCTAATTATATAATATATAAATTCAATAACAGCCCGCCTTAACGCAATATGTGTATGTAGGTAACAATATATAAAAAGTGTATATTACAGTCATTGTAAATGTTTATATTATTGTATACATGTTCAATAATGTTATGTGAATGTATTACGTAATTTAATAATGTAGGAGTTGTGAGAATAATAGGTTAAAAGTTGCTAACAATGAGGTAACCTTGAGGCAATACTGAATTTGAAAGTTTAACAATACTACTTGTGATTCTTGGAAGCAATAGTGTAAATTTTGAGACAGTTTATAAAATAGCCAATCAAGAACCAGAAAAAGCTTTAGTTAAATGAAGGTATTCTATTGGGCTAGGATTAGCCAATCAGAGAGTAGAAATACAGAAATTTACAACTTTAGGCGGTAGAAACCAAGTCAGTTTTTGTAGACAGTTCTCATAACTGGACGTGTTGGTTTTAGACAGTGTTACTAACCGGACACGAGATGTGTCCTCGAGAAATTTAATATGTATTTTGTGTGTGACCAAAATAGCTTACGTGTTAAGAAGTGCAAGTATTTGACAAAAGAATCTCACAGCTCTCCATATCAGTGAAGTGTTATTAAAATCATGTCAAGAATTAATAAAAAGGAGTGAATTAAAATTATAATTTGTGTAAGCCTACATTCTTCAGCCCCATCACGCCCTGTTAAGAAATTTATGTCTCTAAAAATAATTCTGACGCAGCCGAGGTAAACCTGAATATATAATATTTAAAGAAACAGTAAAAATTACAAAGTTAATATTTTTTAAACATTTTTTGGGGGCAAAGGCCACCGGAAAGTACATTTGGGGCGAAGGCTAACGGAACATTTTTACCATACGTGCGGTTGCAACTACTTCAAGTTCGGCTCCCCAACAGTTGAACTACAATACAACTCCTGCTTCAAATTGGCTTTCCATACGTGAAGCAACAGCCTACTCCTTGGGTCTGGTCACTCTGGGCTCGGACAGGAAATGAGATATATACCAAATAGTATGGTCTGAGAGAGGGACAACGCTTGGAATCCAGTACACCCAACTAGTTAATATGCAGAATCTCATTTGTGTTCAAAGGCATGGATGATACAAAATAGTGACCAAAACTCGTTCGATGGACAGCTCTACCCGATAGATTTCCCATAGACCACAGTGCGCGTGACCTTTTTTCAAGCAGAAGACAATTAGTACATATACGTGCTGCAGATTGTGGAAATCAAGTTTGTTAAGACACTCTATCTACCGAACTAACCAAACCAAAAACCTGGAGGAGCTGTTTCCAGGTAGCACCCTACTTCATGTAATATAGAACTGTGTTAGCATTTGTTAGCTCTTCAGAAAATATTTACTGAAACTCTGTTCATAGCATACAATATTGCTGCTGCATTTCAAATGAGAAAGGGAATTTCGTTTTACAGGAATCCTTAAACACCTGGTAGTGCTGCTTCTTTATGCCACACGTGCTGAAATTCTTCCTGGTACCACAATAAACATGCATTAAAGCAAAGAATACCCCTTACTAGGTTCTGCACAGATTTCTAGTCCGGAATTTACGCGTCTATGCATAACATCAACTATAAAAAAAATCTGATGTGTTACACTCACATGACTTTCTCTACTCTTGTACAATCTATTTTTGGAAACGCCTATTCTCCATATGCTTCATATTAATCGAGATATCGAGATGTCAATCTTATTGGTAATTTTCTTGTAGATGCAAGGGGAATATGGTAGCTTTTAAGCGATAGTCAAATATTTTATCGCTGGTTGCTATGTGGCGCATTCCATTCTCTTTGCATGTCCAGGACATAAAAAAATGAATATCTAACGAATTTGAGAAAAAGTATAAGTATTGGAAAATTTAAGCAAATAACAAGCAATATCCCGAAAACGGTTCACTCAACAAAAGAAATGTATATAACATAAGTTGTGTATTTTAACGCGATCTACATTTTTTGTGTAGTAAAATTTTGTCTATCTCTTATGGTTTACCAGTTATGCAAAAGTCGTTTATAATGAAGAATACTTTTGGAGACATTCCCAGAAATTTCGAGATATACATTTCATTTCTCATGACATTACCTTAAACATATGATATTTTCATCAAAATCGTTAGAGCCATTTTTGAGAAAATTAAAATTTTCGAAAAATGTTCCATGTAAAGGGTAGTCTGGGGTGGGGGGATTTTCTTGAAAATCTTCGTGTCGCATCTCTGGAAGATACTGAACGTAAATACCAAGTTTGGTGTTTATCCGACTGTTAGTTTTTGAGTTATGCTGTTCACAGACACACACACACACACACACACGGACATGTTTCCAAAAATGCTTTTTTTGGATTCAGGAGGTCTCAAAACATGTATTTCCGGTGAAATCTCGGTATCGAATTTTTGGGTGGAATGCAATACTTCCCCTACTTACCATACGTAGTAGAGAAAGTAAAAAACTATTACAAATATGGGAAACCTATATCCCGCAGCCATAGAACGCGAATGTGTGTGGGAGTTGACTTTACAACTCACGTCGTCTATTACTGAATGTTCGCGCCCTTTAGAAGACACTATTGTGAAATAAAATTTTAAACCAGCACGTTTAAGATAGGGATGATGGATAAACAGACAGATAAACTCTGGTCCATCATGGTACTGTATACTGTCCAGTCTGTAATCTTAAATTACAATATAATACAATAGAATTTAATGCTTCTCCTAACTCTCTGTGGGACAAGTATTTGGTGCTGGCGGCTAAAAGTAATGTGAACATTGGAAATTACGTTCAGAAGTTTCATCCAGAGAGGTGTTAATCTCCAGTAAAGCTCCGATGATACGGTTTGCTCTACTATTAGGGGATGCTCACGACAAGAACTTATGAAAATTCTATTCAGCCACTTAAGAGATAGAGGTTTGGTAACGGTTGTGAATGTCCCTGAAACCAAGACTAATAAAAAATGAGTGTTCCTAGGTAAAATAGAAGTGAAACAAATAAACAGTTGGGAGTTGATAAAAAAATATGCTTCATTTGGAACACAGAGACGCATTGACGGAAGATTCTTTGTGAATTGCAAGAGATGCCGTTTGTTGCAGAGCCTATTAGAAAGTATACATTCGGTAACTTTCCCAGCATAATAACTAAAGCATGATGTACGATACTAATGTGGCCCCACGTTGGGCGCCATTTGAAGTCGGAGAAAAGATATTAAGGTTGTGATGTTGAAACTTTGCTCCCGTATATTTATTAGTCAGTCATGACTAAGAGTCATGAGATTTGTCTCGGATCCTGATCTCAAGAGAAAACACGAGTCCAATGATATTCAACTTCAATATTTAATATTTGATTTTCAGTTATAAAATTAATAACTCGTGTGATAAATCAATCAAATAAATATGAAACAACTATTTATGTTGTCTTCACTTATGTGGTGATTTTCATCCCCCTTCGTATTATGACGAAGTTTTAATACATCTTCCTCTTACGTAAGGTTTAAGCACAGTCCTTCGCTCGTCTTCCGTCGAAGGCAGATGTATCGACGGAATTTGCTTAAGTCTTATTTCGGAGGAAGACGTATTCAGATTTCCTCGTAATACATTAATTATGCGCGCAAGCACAAACGCACACACACACACACCGTTTAGTAATATACACTTTAAAGGATTTGAGTGAACCACCTCAATGCACTCCTTCCGATGAAGTCCGGATAATGGATTTTTGGTTGGAATACAGTACTTCACCTAATACAGAAATGTGGTAGACGAAGGAAAACGGACATGAAATTAACTCCAATTGCTTTTGACTTTGTTTGTGTTTGTTTATTTTGTTTCAGAAAATTTTATCATCCAGTTAAGCTACATAGTGTACGGCCAAAGTTAGTGGATGTCTATTGTTTTTTCATCGATGATGGCTTCTCTATTGTCTTTTAAAACCGAACGTTCAAAGCCCTTGTATGCACACGGCCACATTTGAGTACTTCCTCATTTTGACGGTAATATGCATAATGCAAATGCAGTAGTTATCAATATAAGGTTAATACAATTTCTTCACCAATCTCAATCGGCGGCTGTTTGATCTATCTCTCCTTGATACGGTATCCGAGTTTACGTTTGGTTACGTTACATCGCTCTGGATAGCAAGTTATGTACAGTTGCACGGCTTCTAATGCTTACGTTAACTGCATTACTGAAATGGGCACATGGCATTCCATTAGTTTCCTTGCTATTCTCATTTACCGATTGAAAGGTTCCAATTTCTGTATTGGGCATGTTCACCTTTAGACGTGTTGCTACTCTGTATGCTAAAATAGGTGCGTGCAACTACTGCAAATACGGAGGTAACGTTTTATGTACAGGAATTTGGAGGAAATTAGACTTGTTACTTTCTCTATCACTTACCTAGTAGATAGAGAAGGTATTGCATTTCACCCAAAAATTTGATACGAGATTTAGAGGCACCCGGAATCCAAATAAAGCATTTCTGGAAAAATGTCCGTCTATGTCTGTCTGTGAACAGCAAAACCCAAAAACGAAAAGCCGGATCAACATCAAACTTGGTATTTAAGTTCAGTACCTTCCAAAGATGCGACACCAAGGTTTTCAAGAAAATCCCTCCACCCCAAGCTACCCCTTACACGGAAATTCTTCTTCTTTCTCTGTTTAACCTCCGCTTACGTAGGACTTACACACCCCCAGGACTTACAGGCGGGTGCCTGGGGTCAGAGGCCCGTCGAGGAGCAGACACTCATGGATCAGACAGAATATCCAGGATGGGTCATCAGCCCGATGCCTGGTATGGGATGAAACGAAAGGTGATGATGGAGCAGTTGGTGGAACGAATGGCGGGGGAAACCGGAGAACCCGGAGAAAACCCGCCCAGACGCCGCTTTGTCCACCACAAATCCCACACGCGGGTCCCTGGGATTGAACCCGGGCCGCCTCTAACCACTCGGCCACGGCGCCGCGCCCCTTACATGGAACATTTTTAGAAATGTTTATTTTCTACAAAATGGCTCTAACGATTTTGATTAAAATACCATATATTAAAAATATTTACATGACAAATGAAACGTATATTTTGAATTTTCTGGGAATAGCTTAGGAAGTCTTCATTCGGAAACCTTGTATAAGTTAAGCGACAGACGAAAACGTATTACACACAACAACAACAACAACAACAACAACAAAATGTAGATCTCCTATAACTTATTTCAAATAACTTTTTTATGGCATCTGCCATTTCCGAGATATTCCTTATTAATGGTTCGATTTGTTCAATACTTTGTCATTCTTTGCAACTCCCATCGGTTTTCAGTAGTTCCTGGCGATTTCATGGAAACAGTATGGAATTTTAAGACCAGCATATAGCCTCCAGTTGTTAAACATTTGACTGTTTCGTAACGAAATGTGTAATATAGCTATTTCTGCAAAGGTTTGTTTGGATTAAAATGAAGTAGGTAGAAAAATACATTTTTGTAAGGATAATTTTTAAGTCCACTAATAAACTAGAAAGGGTAGAGAAAGTCATGTGAAAGCAACGCATCAGATAGCTTTTTTTTTTAGAATATCTTAATAATGCAAACATTTTGTCTACAATAAATATATATAAAATTAAAGAGAATGCTACACAAAAGGCTAAAAATATCACTTCGGAAACCAAAAGTTGAAGCTAAAGTGAAACTCTGAGCGGATTGCCGAAAATGGCAAGTTCCAACCGGAATACAGCTGAGGCATTTATGAGGATTTACACTCAAGTTTCAGTTACCATGGTTACCGTAGCATTGTCCTTGGCACCTGGTAGTGACGCCACATGAAATATTCATTTGGATCACCTGACATGTTGACGTACAGCAACACAATACTACGCTGTATGAAATATTCAGGGGAGGACTTTTAAGTCACCCTGGGCAGGAGAAGGGTGTTTGTTCTCTCGTCACGAGGGATGCTGTGTCAACTCCCACGAGGATCTTCTTCCCTCCGAGGGTGTTGAAAACTTAAGTTTCTAAGACGTTAGTGACGGATGGATGCGAGAAAATGACGCTCTTGCCTTGAGGTTAACCTGAGTTTTCACTAAGGATTTGCTATATTGGTTCATCGTTTCCATGGCAACTTCATAAAGAGTTAGCTGACTCAATCTTTAACCTTACAGATCCTACGTTGTTATTGAGTTACAGCAGTCATTTTTTCATGTGGTTACAGTTGTTATTGACAAATAACCATGGAACGTTACAGCATTCAGCTACGCGTTGAAATTATGAAAATTTATTATCAAAATGGATCATACGTTCGCCAAACCTTCCGTGTATTGCGTGAAGTTTACGGTGTGCATAATCGTCCCTGCAAGAACGATTCGGCGTTTGATCGATAAATTTGAAAGAAGTGGCTCTGTCAGCGATCAAAGAACGCCTGTACGTAATCGACGTAAGCGCTCCAACGAAAACATAGGAGCCGTTCTTGAGTGTGTACGCGAGAACGGAAACAAATCAATTGCTCGTCGAGCGCAAGAATTGGGGCTCTCGCCGGCCAAAACTTGCGAATTCTGCATCTGGACTTGAAGTTTCACGCTTACAAAATGGTGTTAACTCAAGAACTAAAGCCTAGGGTCTGCCGTGTTCGCTGACTGGGCTATGGAGCAATTGGAAGCTGACCCGGATTTTTGTTGAAAAATAATCTTCAGCGACGAAGCCAACTTTTGGATGGATGGTTGTGTTAACAAACAAAATTGCCGCTATTGGAGCAATCACAATCCAATGCAGATTCAATCACGACCACTTCACCCCCAAAAGGTTACTGTGGTGTGGATTTTGGTATGGTGGAATCATTGGTCCATATTTTTTCCAAGATGAAGATGGAGAAGCTCTAACTGCCAATGGAGAAAGATACCGGGCAATTATAAGGGATTATTTTTGGCCTCAATTGGATGGTATGGATCTCAGAAACATCTGATTCCAGCAAGATGGTGCCACATGTCATACTGCTCTCGAAACAATCGATCTTTTGAAGGAGAAGTTCAGAGGTTTCATTTCCCGTGATGGTGATGTTAACTGGCCCCCGAGGTCATGTGATTTAACGCTGTTGGATTACTTCTTGTGGGGTTATGTTAAATCTCGAGTTTATGTCAACAGGCCAGAAACAGTAAATGATCTTGTGAATAACATCACGCGTGTTATTTCGTGAAGTTGACCTAATTTACCTTCTTCTGTGATTTAAAATTGGGTCCACCGTATACGTGAAACCCAAAGAAGTCGCGGCGGTCACTTAACTGATGTTCTCTTTCACACGTAATGACATTAATTATGTTCCAAAATAAAAAAAGAAATAAACCATTATCGTTTATAGGGCGTGTTTTATTTAAGTTCAAAGATAGGACACTCTTGTTGAAAGACCGTACATATACACGTCACGAAACAATGGCCAACACTTATCATTTATTCTCACAGCTAGTATACTAAATTATTTTTCACAGATCCCATTACTTTCTGTGTCAAGTGCATAGTAGGAAGAGAAAGTACTGCATTACACCCAAAAATTCGATACCGGGATTTCACCGAATAAATTAAAAAAAAAGTTTTTAGTAACAGGTCCGCGCGCGCGCGTGTGTATGTGTCTGAACACATAACTCAAAAACGAAAAGTCCGATAAATACCACACTTGGTATTTAGGCTCAGTACCTTCCAAAGATGCGACACGAAGATTTAAAGAAAACCCCTCAGTCATGTACCCTTTACATGAAACATTTTTAGAAAATTTTCATAGACGAAAACGTATGACACAAAAAATGTAGATATAAAAACACACAATTTACCTAAAATAAGTTTTTTTGTGGCATAAGTCGTTCTGAGATATCCGAGATATCACCCCAGCTTTCGCCTGCCGACCCCAGGGAAACTACGAAAAACACATGGACCAGAGTGGACGGTCGCTGAGGATCGAAATCGGCCCCACTGGCGCCAACGAGGTGGCGTAGCGGTAACGTGTGCGACTCGCATTCGGGAGGTCCCGGGTTCGATCCCCGGCGACTGCTCACTCTGGTCGGCAGGTGAATGCTGGGATGGTTCCTTTTCTACCAGACTTTCCTCCCTGTAGGGAGGGGTTCCGACCCCTTCAGCTGCCGTGGTGCGGGCGCTGCGTATCCTGAGCACGCGTGGTACTTCTGACGTTACTAGAAATAAGTCGGGCCGAACATTCGAGCCCCTCCCGTTGGGGAGCTCTTCGGATTGTGTTGGTCTCGATGGAGCACTGGTTCCCGATACCCATGGGAGATTGGGAACGTCTGTATGGGTTTCCATACCGGCGGGTTGTTAGACGTCACAATGTCCTCCGGTACCGCCCTGGACAGCCGGTAGACGGCATGCTAGAATGCTGTCGGCCTTACCGAAGTTATCGATAGTAGCCCTTTCGGGATGACGCGCGTAAGTGGCGTATCCGCTTCCATCTCCGCGTAAGCGAGGGACCTTTTTAGGAAACCAGATATTGGCCTCGTGGGAAAACCCCGGTTAAATAGCCACTCGGTTGGCGCTAACCCTGGGCTTAGAAGGGGGGCTTTCCCCGGGTAGACCTTCGCTCTAACCAACTGTCCATTTCCTGTACCCATCTGCTGTTTCAAGGTTTTAGGACCAGGCGGCGGTGGATGTGCACTTTGTAGAGGTTTCTTCTCTGGTGTCGGTCGGGACTGCCCAGTTAGGACCCGCCTCCTAAAGAGTCTACCCCGGTGCGGGGGTCCCTCCATTCGTACGTACCTTTACCCTTCACCGTTAAGTAACTCATTTTACGCAAGTGGCTATAGAGACTTTATTGGAGGTGCACGTTTTGAGGTGTCCCTGTATAAAATATCCTAATACATTCACATGAGTTTCACTACCATCGTCACATTTACATATATCTGTTGAAATTGTAATAACAGTAACAGAAGGATTTTACAGTATAAATAAAATTAATTCAACATGATCAATTGTGTGTAATGCTTTTTATAAAATAGGGAAAATTACTTACTGGACGACCCTCGTACCTTACAAGTATTATGCCTTTAAAGTCTTCTCTAGAATCTAGATAACCAGTCAGTGTATTGTGGAAACTGTAGTTTCCTCGCATTATACTGGTTCTGAAATAAGGACCCAACGCCATTGTTTAAATTACCAAACAATGCAATAGTATCTGTCCGTGTCTTCACTTCACCATGAACACGGGTCATCCAGAAAGGCTCAACCAAATCTAATTTATACGAGACGAGAATGTAAATACGTGACAAGCGTTGCTAACAGTATTTCCTCCAACTGTGTAATGCAATTCAGGCCGGAAGAAAGGCTTTTCTGTATGCAAATTAACTCAAATTACTTTATAATGTCCGTACATTATTGTGTCGCTGACGGAAATACATTTTTATACTTCTCTACCTTGAATTGCTTAACGATATAAACTCGTAAAAGAATTTGCTTCATACAGGTTTGCTTTTTTACTTCCTCTACCATATACCTATGCCAGATAGGAACGATTGTATGGCATCCAATTATACCACATCGAGATTTTACCGGAAATTCACGTTTTGAGATCCCTGTTCATGCACAAATTAGAAAATAATATCTCTCTGTGTGTTTGCGTGTGTGAGAGAGAAAGAGCAACTCAAAAACCAAATTCGGATAAATGCAAAACTTAGCATTAGGTATTAAGTTCAGCATCTTCCAATGATATGTAACGAAAATTTTCCAGTGCAAACGAAACACACGCGGTGAACACGTTTTTACTTTCTCTACTACGTATAGTAAGTAGGGGAAGTATTGTATTCCACCCAAAAATTCGATACCGAGATTTCACCGGAAATATATGTTTTGAGACCCCCTGAATCCAAAAAAAGCATTTTTGGAAACATGTCCGTGAGTGTGTGTGTCTGTGAACAGCATAACTCAGAAACGAACAGTCGGATAAACACCAAACTTGGTATTTAGGTTTAGTATCTTCCAGAGATGCGACACGAAGGTTTCCAAGAAAATACCCCCGCCCCAGATTACCCTTTACATGAAACATTTTCGAAAATTTTAATTTTCTCAAAAATGGCTCTAACGACTTTGATTAAAATATATGTTTAAGATATTTTCATGACAAATGAAATGTATATCTCGAATTTTCTGGGAATGTCTCCAAAAGTATTCTTCATTGTGAACGCCTTCTGCATAACTGGTAAACCATAAGAGATAGACAAAATTTTACTACACGAAAAATGTAGATCGCATTAAAATACACAATTTATGTCATATACAATTTTTTGTTGAGTGAACCATTTTCGAGAAATTGCTTGTTATTTCCTTAAATTTTCCAATACTTATACTTTTTCTCAAATGGAAATTCGTTATTCATTTTTTTTGCCCTGGTAATGAAAAGAGAATGGATTACTGCATATAGCAACCAGCTCTTAAAATATTTGACTATCGCTTAAAGCCTACCATATTCTCCTAACATTTTCTCCAAGAAAATTAGCAATAAGATTAATAACTCGATTAACATGAAGCATATGGAGAATAAGCGTTTGTAAAAACAGTTTGTACAAGAGTAGAGAAAGTCATGTGAGTGTAACACATCAGATAATATAGAAATACAGTAGCCTTTAAGCATAGACATATCTCTTAATAGCTGGTTGCTATGTGCAGCACCATTCTCTTTGCCACGATTAATACTATTTGCATATCCAAGACAAAAAAAATGAATAACGAATTCCCATTTGAGAAAATAAGTATTGAAAAATTTAAGGGAATAACAGAATAATCTGGGGTGGGGATTTTCTTGCAAACCTTCGTGTCGCATCTCTGGAAGATACTGAACCTAAATATCAAGTTTGGTGTTTATCCAACTGTTCGTTTCTGAGTTATGCTGTTCACAGACACAGACAGAGACATGTTTCCAAAAATACTTTTTTTAGATTCAGGGGGTCTCAAAAAATATATTTCCAATGAAATCTCGGTATCGAATTTTTGGGTGCAATACAATACTTCCCCTACTTACTATACGTAGTAGAGAAAGTAAAAATAAGCTTTCGTTAGAATAATTAGGGCGTAGATAAAGTATAGGAACGTTACAAAACAAATATTTCAGTTCTTGATTACACATAAAAGGTATGGTATTTCAAAGCCAGCATATTGCGGACCCTTTTAAAAATTCTAGTATCGCTTCAATCCACTGTTGTAATCGAACGATGCCTGTAATCTTTATTTCGAGTGACATGAAGTGAATAAAAAAGCTTTTGTAGTGATAGTTTGTGGCAGAGATAAAAGTAAACCATGTTTATAAAAGTCGTATGAAATAAAATTTAAAATTGTTTCAAAATCCACGATGAAACACAGCATTTTGTTTTGAGGCAGTATTTTTAACATTTAAATGATTACAATCTAATTATATAATATAAAAATTAATAACAGCCCGACTTAAAGCAATATGTGTATGTAACAATATATAAAAAGTGTATATTACAGTCATTGTATATGTTTATATTATTGTATACATGTTCAATAATGTTATGTGAATGTATTACGTAATTTAATAATGTAGGAGCTGTGAGAATAAGTCAAAAGTTGCTAACAATGAGGTAACCTTGAGGCAATAATGAATTAGAAGGTTTAATAATCCTACTAGTTATTCTTGGAGCAACAATAACGTAATTTTTGTGACAGTTTCTAAAATAGCCAATCAACAACCAGAAAAAGCTTTTAGATGAACGAAGGTATTCTATTGGACTAGGATTAGGCAATCAGAAACTAAAATGAAGCAAAATGTACAGTTGCTTGTAGACAGTGTTCCTAACCGGACGCGAGATATGTCCTCGAGAAATTTATTACTCATTTTTTGTGAAACAAAAATAGTTTACGTGTTAAAAAGTGCAAGTAATTAATAACAAAATCTCACAGCTCTCTCCCTCTCTATATCAGTGAAGTGTTATTTAAATAGCGTCAAGCATTAATAAAAGGAGTGAAGTAAAATTATGATCTGTGTAAGCCTACATTCTTCATTCGCACCACTCCCTGCTAAGACATTCATGTCTCTAAAAATAGACACTGACGCAGCCGAGGCAAACATAAATATATAATATTTAAAGAAACAGTCAAAATTACAAAGTTAATATTTTTTTTAAACATTTGGAACGAGGGCTAGCGGGTACCATACGTGCGGTTGCAATTACTTCAACTTCGGCTACCCAACATCTTCTTCAAACTTGCATTTCATACGTAGCAGCAACAAACATTCTTCAAATTGGCTCCCAAAACGTGGTGCAAATAACGTAAAGATACTATCTACCTCAGTTTAAATGCTCATATTTTGGATTTGGAAAATACATACCTAAAGGTAATCAAATTACGAACTGGCAAACACCCTTGCCACGTCTACTGAAGAAGGCGCAATGCGCATACCACCTCAGTACTACCAACATCGGAGAAAATGAAAGTAAGGTAAAGTGTAGCGGGCAATAAAGGGCGGCTGGGGCTCTAAGATAGTACAAAAGAGAAGCGAAGAGAACTTTTCTACGAACGCAATAATGTTCATACTACTCCAATATTCAAATTGGCTAGAGGACGATGCTGAACTTCCTTCTATTCTAAAACTTCTTTCCTCTTTGAAGTGTACTCGTAAAGTTTGCCATGAAAAGAAATGTTAGAAATGGGTTCATATACACACAGACTCCAGTGGCTGAAACTTCCTGCAGCATTTTACAAGTCTTCGGTTTTATTCTTACAAAGATTCTCCATGACAGACTTCTCAACTCTATATTGGAAAGAGAAACAGCCAGTGATGTGAAGATACAAGTAGGGAGGTGTTACATTCATATGACTTTCTCTACATGTACAGTAAGCAGGGGAGGTATTCTATACCACCCAAAAATTTGATATCAAGATTTCACCGAAAATACATGTTTTGAGGCCCCTGAATAAAAACATCTGATGTTATATACTCACATGACTTTCTCTACTCTTGTACAAACTATTTTACAAACTCTTATTCTCCATCTATTTCATATTAATCGAGATAAACATTTGCAGAAACGATCTTCTGACATGCAAAGAGAATTGCATTTTACACATAGCGATCAGTTCTAAAAATATTTGACTATCGCTTAAGGCATACTTGTTTTGTATTTGCAAGGGCAATATAGAAATACACTAGCCATTAAGCATAGACATATCTCTTAATAGCTGGTTGCTATGCGCAGCACCATTCTCTTTGCCACAGATTGATACTCTTTGCATATCCAAGACAAAAAAATGAATAACGAATTCCCATTTAAGAAAAAGTATAAGTATTGGAAAATTTAAGGGAAAACAAGCAATATCTCGAAAATTAATCACTCAACAAAAAAAATATGTATATGACATAAATTGGGTATTTTAAAGCGATCTACATTTTTTGTGTAGTAAAATTTTGTCTATCTCTTATGGTTTACCAGTTATGCAAAAGTCGTTCACAATGAAGAATACTTTTGGAGACATTCCCAGAAAATTCGAGATATACATTTTATTTGTCATGAAAATATCTTAAACATATGATATTTTAATCAAAATCGTTAGAGCCATTTCTGAGAAAATTAAAATTTTCGAAAAATGTTCCCTGTAAAGGGTAATCTGGAGTGTGGGGATTTTCTTGAAAACCTTCGTGTCGCATCTCTGGAAGATACTGAACCTAAATACCAAGTTTGGTGTTTATCCGACTGTTCGTTTCTGAGTTATGTTGTTCACAAACACACAGACACACACATGGACATGCTTTATTTTGGATTCAGGGTGTCTCAAAACATGTATTTCCTGTGAAATCTCGGTATCAAATTTTTTGGTGGAATACAATACTTCCCCTACTTACTATACGTAGTAGAGAAAGTAAAAAGGTAAGCATAACATATTCAAATTGTTTCGCATCATTAACATTATCTACGGGAGGAACGGCGGGATGGTCCATCATGTATGAAAGGATTCATATAGGAGTGCCGTGGGAGCGGCAGGCTGCAAGTTGCGTCGTGCAAATAATATAGGCACTAAACAGGTACTGTAGAGCTAGCATTCTGGAAAAATAAATAAGTTATACGCAAATATTTTCAGTGATTAACAGTAGGCATAGGATATACAACGAAGGGGTACACCTCCTGCACTGTGATCTATATAGATCTATTGTGACTACATCCCCATAAGAAAGGAATGCAAGAAGGAACCACACCAGGCTACAGGTCGCAGGAAGAAAGGCCACAGAGGCGCGCGTAACTCTAGGACCTGTCCCACTACTAGAGCTCCCTAGAGAGCAGCCCTCTAGTGTCCATGGGAGTACCCTTTCCTTCGTGCAAGCACCCGCGCGTCAGTCCGGCGCCACCATACGCCACGAAACCTAGACATATGAGAAGCAATGAAAGGGAAATTATGGAAAGGAAACCGCCCCAGAGTTCGCTACCGACCAGGAAAAAACATGTAAAACCCAAGGTTAGAGTGGGCGATCAGAGGAAATCGAACACGGGACTTCCCGAATTCGAGCCTCACATTGGGGGTGATTAACAGTATGTGCATATGTGTGCTGGTAATCCGCAGAGAAAATCGTGAGACTGTTACACGTTTTTATGTTAAAACAGCATCTAAAACGTTTTAAACGTTAATCCGAAACCAGGCTTATCAATGCCTCTTTTTTTTTTAATCAAAGCCTGTGCTGATATAATTCCAAACGCCAATGAACGTACTTTAAAGCCTATAAAAGCAGACAAAAGGTTATTAAGCTATCTTGTTATAATATTCGAATCCTATAATGACGTTTTTCGCTCTCGTGATCACACACATTATATGGGAAAACAGCCAAATGCATCAAAAGCGCGCTCTTTGTTCTTCCATTGAAATCACAAAGCTATGTGACGGGGTTCTGGAGTGACAAACACAGTCTATTTTCGCATAAACCGTTTTATTATTTAACCCTAAAACAAAGTTCATCAAATAATACCGTCATGCTTATCGCTTCTAAACAATGAACTGTGAAAATCCTATATTCTCTCCGCATATTGTTTCTTCACACCCTACAACTCGTTTATTCCACCCTCGTTCTGATCACTTTCAGGGAAATTAGATTCAAGATCGGGGTGGTTGTTATCCATTACAGGGACAGAGAGGTGACATATCAACGTTTTGGTAACATTTTACATCATCCAACACTTACCTATTGCCAAGTATAGCCCAAACGTTTGATAGCGAAACACAACCAGAAATACACAGCTTAAGATTCCCTGAATAAACAAACAAAAGCATTCTGTTGTTTTGCTTACACTGAGGCAATATTTTTAACACTTAAATAATTTCAATCTAATGATATAATATATAAATTCAATAACAGCCCGCCTTAAAGGAATACGTGTATGTAACAATATCTAAAAAGTGTATATTACAGTCATTGTAAATGTTTATATTATTGTATCCAATGTTACGTGAATATATTACGTAATTTAATAATGTAGGAGCTGTGAGAAATAGCTTTAAAGTTGCTAACAATGAGGTAACATTGAGGCAATAATGAGTAAGGAAGTTTAAATACTACTAGTCATTATTAGAGCAGCAATAATGTAAATTTCGAAACAGTTTAAAAATAGCCAATCAAAAACCAGAAAAACCTTTAATTAAATGAAGGTATTCTATTGGACTAGGATTAGCCAATCAGAGATTTGAAATACAGAAATTCACAAATTTAGGCGGTGGAAAAGAGTTCAGTTGCCTCCAAACATTGCTCATAACCAGAACGTGTTGCTTCTAGACAGTGCTCATAACCAGACGCGAGATGTGTCCTCGAGAAATTAAATGCGTATTCGTGTGAGACGAAAATAGTTTACGTGTTAAAAAGTGCAAGTATTAAATAAAAGAATCTCACAGCTTTCTCTATATCAGTGAAGTGCTATTTAATTTCTGTCAAGGAATAATAAAAAGGAGTGAATTAAAACTTAAATCTGTGTAAGCCTACATTCTTGTCGCACCACAACCCTGCCAAGACTTCCATGTCTCTAACAATAATACTGACGCAGCCGAAGCAAACATAAATATATAATATCTAATGAAACAGTCAAATTACAAAGTTAATATTTTTAAACTTGGGGCGAAGGCTACTGGAAACCGGGTACTATACGTGCGGTTGCAACTACAAGTTCGGCTCCCCAACAGTTGAACTATAATACAACTGTCGTCCTCTGTGGACTAGTGGTACCGTGCTAGCCTCTAGTTCCCAAGGTCGCGGGTTCAAACCTGGCGTAGGGAGATGGATTTTTTCGGGCGTAAAAATCCTTAGCATGGCTTCCTTCGGAAGGGAAGTAAAGCCGGTGGTCCTGTGTCGTAGATTTACGGCACGTAAAAGAACCTCAAGCCTGATAAAGAGGCCTCTGAGCAAAATTACCAGTCTTTCACGCACAATATAGAATGGGACGCTAAGAACCACAGCAGTTAAAGAGCGTTTATAAATAAAACTGAATTTAATTTCAATACGATCTACTTCAAATTGACGTCCAAAGCGTGTTGCAAATAACGTAAAGAAAACCCCTACTTCAAAATTTAGATAACTTTCTCCATACTCTACTCTATCGTTTATTATTCGGTAAACAAATTATTCTTGCTAAAGTTTAATTTTCTATGTACTTCATTTTAATACAAATAAACCTTTGCACATTTACACATTTCGTTATAGATACACAGAGAACAGCGATAGTCAAATGTTTAAGAAATAGACGCTATACGCTGCCTGTTTCAATGACATCACGAGAAACAAACCACTGAACAAATCGAACCATTAATACTGAATATCTCGGAAATGGCTGATAACACAAAAAGGTTATTTGAAATAAATTGTGTGTTTTAAAGAGATCTACATTTTTTTGTGTACAAGCTTCTGCTTTTTCCGGATTCTAAACCTGTATTCCGTTGAACTTTCGGTAAAATGTAATAGCTTCTCTGCTTACTATGTCCGCGGTAGAGAAAGTATAAAAGCATTTTAGATGAAGGTGTGTGTCTGTGTGGGGGGGGCTGTATCTGTGAAAAGCATAGCTCAGAAACGAAAAGTCGGTTAAATATCAAACTTAGAACTTAGCACTTTCCAAGGATGCAAAACGAAGATTTTCAGGCAAATCCCTCCACACCAAACCAACCTTTACATGATTTTTTTAAAATTTTATTTCCTAAAAAATGGTTTTAATGAGTTTTATTAAAATATCATGTGTTTTAAATATTTGCATGACAAATATAAAGTACATCATCAACTTTCTTGCTGTAGCTTGTGATGTGCTGTTCATTCTGAATGACTTTCGTAAATTGGTAAACTGTAAAGGATACAAAAGCCTTACTACTCAAAAAAATCTGATGTGTTACACTCACATGACTTTCTCTACTCTTGTACAATCTATTTTTACAAACGCCTATTCTCCATATGCTTCATATTAATCGAGATATCAATCTTATTTGTAATTTTCTTGTAGATGCAAGGGGAATATGGTAGCTTTTAAGCGATAGTCAAATATTTTATCGCTGGTTGCTATGTGGCGCATTCCATTCTCTTTGCATGTCCAGGACATAAAAAAAATGAATAACGAATTTGAGAAAAAGTATAAGTATTGGAAAATTTAAGGAAATAACAAGCAATATCTCGAAAACGGTTCACTCAACAAAAAAAATGTATATGATATAAGTTTTGTATTTTAACGCGATCTACATTTTTTGTGTAGTAAAATTTTGTCTATCTCTTATGGTTTACCAGTTATGCAAAAGTCGTTCATAATGAAGAATACTTTTGGAGACATTCCCAGAAATTTCGAGATATACATTTCATTTCTCATGACATTATCTTAAACGTATGATATTTTCATCAAAATCGTTAGAGCCATTTTTGAGAAAATTAAAATTTTCGAAAAATGTTCCATGTAAAGGGTAGTCTGGGGTAGGGGGATTTTCTTGAAGATCTTCGTGTCGCATCTCTGGAAGATACTGAACGTAAATACCAGAAACTGTTCGTTTCTGAGTTATTCTGTTCACAGACACACACAGACACACACACAGACACACACACACACACAGACACACACACACACAGACACACACACGGACATGTTTCCAAAAATGCTTTTTTTGGATTCAGGGGGTCTCAAAACATATATTTCCGGTGAAATCTCGGTATCGAATTTTTGGGTGGAATGCAATACTTCCCCTACTTACTATACGTAGTAGAGAAAGTAAAAATGTACTGAGCAAGATGGATCCGCGGTAACGGGTGAGGTTCGCACTAGCGAGGTTCCGCGTTCGATTCCCGTCGACCGCCCATTATAGGGTTTTTTCGTGGTTTTCCCTGATCGGTTTCCTTTCGTTTCTTTCTTGTCTTTCAGGTGTTGTACTAGGTTTCGTGGCGTATAGTGGTGACGGACATATGGCGCGGATGCTTGCGAGTACCCCCCGTGGAAACTAAAGGGCTGCTTGTTGTTCATCGTCTTCTCTATGCATCTGCAGCAGTGGGATGGGAGGGACTTCCGCGCGTCTCTTTGGTCTGTCTGCCTGCGGCCTGTAGCTCCTGTGTTCCCTGCACTTCATCCTGAACGAGGTTTACCGCGCCCCCCTCCGTTGTATAACCTTTAAGTGTGTAATAAAGTTTATCTCGATTAATAAAAAGCACACAGAAGAATCTGTTATCTGAATGCAATAGATCAGATATTTATTTCTACTTCATTTTAATCGAGATAAACGTATACAGAAGTAACTACATTACTCATTTCGTTGTGAGTGTAAGAGGGTTACACTAAACTAAAGTGATAGTTAAATGTTTAAAAAGGAGGTCGCTATGCTGACTCAGTATATATATAAGGTACAATATGAATGTGTGTAGTATTTAGAGGAAGTTATGTGAAAGTAACGATTTTTGCGTGTGGTTTTCGTAGCGCTCTTCAATTTTTTCGTTCCGCGTTTTACAATGTAATTAATTGCCTGCAGCCTATATTGAGGGAATATAGAATGGTCTGTTCGGTGTGGAAATTTATCTGATAACCGCCAGGCTACTAATATTGTAGAAAATGGGAAATGGAACAAGTTAATTGATACGTCAGAAGCAGCAGCCGTCAACAAAAGCAGATATGGACCATCGACGACCGCTCTGTGCTCAGAGATAAAATATTGCTTATGGAAAAAAAAAATCACCTTGTCTCCGCATCATGCTCTCAAGCAAGAGATGCAGGCTTCGTGACGTCACGTAGAGGAACTGGTACATTCCACCAACAAATTTGATACCGAGATTTCACCAGAAATGCCTGCTCTGAGGTAAGATTCTACGTGAATTGCAGTGTTTTGCAAATAGTACACTGAGGTATACTGAAAAATTTTAGAAAATTAAACAACGTTGGTTTTAAAAAAATTTAAACGATTTAATTATTTTTCAAAATATTCCGCCTTTAACATCAATACATTTTTGCATTCAATGAAACCAGTCCTTAAAGCAATGATGCCACTCTCCCTGAGGCACTTCAGAAACCAGCTTTTTATAATGATCCACTGCTTCATCTGATGACGAAAAAGCGATACCATGCATTTATCTTTATTTTTTGGAAATAAAAAGAAATCAGAAGGTGCTATGACAGGGCTGTATGGTGGAGGTTCCTTGGTACTGACCTTTAGGACATCCAAATACTCAGTTTTTCTGTATGCAACGATGTGTTGTCATGATGTAACATTAGTTTTCTTTTAGGAGTTTTCCATGAACTTTTTTTCAAAACTTTACGGTAAACAGACATTTGTGTATCAATCGGCAGTAACGGTATGTCTATCTTCTAATGCTGTAGCAGCGTTATAGCTCATTTTAGAAATACAAAAAAACAAAAAACAACAAACTAGCAAACATCTTCTTACCAGCACTGCGAAATCGTTGGACTTTTGTAGGCTTAGGCTTAGGTTCAGTTCAAACGACCCATTGAGCCGATTGACTTTTCTTTTCAGGATCATAACAATAAAGCCAAGATTCATCACTAGTAACAACATTCGAAACCAAAGTTGAACTTCCACCTTCGAATTTTTCCAGAGTTTTTGTAGCAATCAATGCGTTGTTGTTTTTGATCGGGAGTCAGTTTATGTGGAATCCATCGACAACAACGTTTTCTCACTGTTGATGTAAAATGTTTGGGATTTAAGTTACGCCAATGCCCAATGTCGCCCGAATAAATTCAAAAGATCTCCGTCGATCTTCATCAAACATTGCTCGAACAGCGGCAATATTTTCAACAGCAGTTTTTGGGCATCCCTCATGAAATCCATCTCTAAGAAAGGGAAAAAATCTGATATGTTACACTCACATGACTTTCTTTACTCTTGTACGAACTATTTTTACAAACTCTTATTCTCCATCTATTCCATATTAATCGAGATAAACATTTGCAGAAACGATCTTTTGACATGCAAAGAGATTTACATTTTACACATAGCGACCAGTTCTAAAAATAATTGACTATCGCTTAAGGCGTACTGTGTTCCCCTTGTTTTGTATTTGCAAGGGCAATATAGAAATACAGTAGTCTTTAAGCATAGACATTACTCTTAATACCTGGTTGCTATGTGCAGCACAATTCTCTTTGCCACATATTAATACTCTTTGCATATCCAAGAGAAAAAAATGAACAAGGAATTCCCATTTGAAAAAAAGTTTAAGTATTGGAAAATTTAAGGGAATAACAAGCAATATCTCGAAAATGGTTCACTCAACAAAAAAATGTATATGACATAAATTGTGTATTTTAACGCGTTCTACATTTTTTTGTATAGTAAAATTTTGCCTATCTCTTATGGTTTAGCAGTTATGCAAAACTCGTTCACAATGAAGAATACTTTTGGAGACATTCCCAGAAAATTCGAGATATACATTTTATTTGTCATGAAAATATGTTAAACATATGATATTTTAATCAAAATCGTTAGCCATTTCTGAGAAAATTAAAATTTTCGAAAAATGTTCCCTGTAAAGGGTAATCTGGGGTGGGGGGATTTTCTTGAAAACCTTCGTGTCGCATCTCTGGAACATACTGAACCTAAATACCAAGTTTGGTGTTTATCCGACTGTTCGTTTCAGAGTTATGCTGTTCACAGACACACACACGGACATGTTTCCAAAAATGCTTTTTTTTTTTGGATTCAGGGGGTCTCAAAACTTATGTTTCCGGTGAAATCTCGATATCGAATTTTTGAGTGGAATACAATACTTCCCCTACTTACTGTACGTTGTAGAGAAAGTAAAAAAAAACCTCTTTTGAATTCGCTGTACCAATTATAAATTGTTGCCTTAGATGGGGCTTCTTCGCCAATGCATTTCTAAGCCGATCTTCACATTGTTTAGGCGTTAATGACGATTTAAAATCGTAAAAAATAATAGCCCGTGAAAAGTAGTCTATTCAAATTCATTTTTAGGTTGAACGCAAAAATCTTCAAATTATGATAATTAACAACCAATTAGAGCTAATCCAACAAGGTAAACTGAAATCGCAAAACATTAGAAAGTAGCTGTCAAATATAAACAAATTTCATTTGTTTTTAGAAACGTGACAATCTAAAATTTTTCAGTAGCGTTCTTGTATTCCAAGTCTAATCTCATATGCCGTCCTCCGTGGACTAGTGGTACCGTGCTAGCCTCTAGTTCCCAAGGTCGCGGGTTCAAACCCGGCGGAGGGCGATGTATTTTTTCGGAAGGGAAGTAAAGCCGGTGGTCCGGTGTCGTAGATTTACGGCACGTAAAAGAACCTCAAGCCTGATAGAGAGGCCTTTCACGCCGATCTTTCACGCTCAATATAGAATGGGACGGTAAGGACTAGTAGTTAAAGAATGTCCATAAATAAAACTCAATTTAATTTTTCAAAGTAAAAGACACGAATGCATCCTGTAGCATATAATACGAAACCGTAATAATACTCCGAGGATAGTGAAGTGTATAGTGGTGTGAAATCCCTGTCACGAAAAATCGACACTAGTATTGAACACAAATAGTTGGTTACGACCACGACATTGCTGGTAGCTTTGCACAATAATAAAACGTTATTACACATTAATGTTTTGGCGTTTTTCAAAAACTTTCATTTGATTATAATTTTTTGAATACAGCAATTTTTCAACAATTTTGTGTGTGGAGTTTGTAGGGGAAGATACACCCGACAGGACAAACAATTATAAATAACAGGAATCAATAACTAAGATAGTAATATAACCATTAATGTAATACTGCGAAATAACTTGTATCATAAAATGTAGGCATATGTAAGGAAATATTGTAATTAGCAAGGAGGCGAGCAAGCAGCAGGGTTAAAGGTCCTCCAATATACACATCATAATGTACACAGGATTAGGCAAAGCAACAGCAATCAGAGAGGTCCGAGGAGAGACAACGACGGAGATAGGTGTATGATTCCTGGAACGTCAAGGGATTTGGAGAAAGAGTCAGATGCTAGAAAGAGGAACCAGCGTTGTGAGTGAGACAGATATAATGGGTTTTACCACAGGAGTCAGATAGAAGCTTGACAATTTTATTCTCATAGCACGCCAAGTATATTACCAATAGGAATAAAGGTTACATAAAAAGGCACGAATGATAGCGTCTTAGCAGAGGAGTATAAAAGGAAGGCCGGGCCCAGATTTCAACACCTATTCATAGTCTCTCCTGCGAGGTATTTGGTGACAGGTGCTGTAACGCGTGTGCGTGTGGGTGGGGTAGAAAGCGTGTGACGTAGATAGGTCCACGGTAAAGTAGCGGGAAGATAGAAAATACAGCTTATAGATTACTTCAGCATTATTCAAAAGGGGAACAGTTGGCCGCTACGATAAGTTATAGCGTTAAAATAAGTCGTTACATTGAAGTTTGTTGGTTTTATCAAAGCAGTCAGACAGAAGCTTGATTTATAAAAATTGGACAATTTTGCTCTCATAGCACGCCAAGTAAGAGGAGAGGTTACATAAAAGGGAGCGAATATTAGCGTCAGAGCAGAGGGAAATAAAAGGAAGGTCGTCCCCAAAGTTCAACACATACTGACACTCTTTCAATCTTACTCTTCGATGTGAGCTAACTGAGCGAAGACTCGTGTGTGTGTGTGTGTGTGTGTGTGTGTGTGTGTGTGTGTGTGTGATGGTCAATATAGCGTGTGACATATATAGATAGATAGGTTCCACTGCAACATCTAAAGTAGCTGGAAGATATAAAATGCACCTTATGGATTATTTCATTATTATTCAAAAGGGGAACAGTTGCTGAACGCTTCGACAAGTTATTGTGTTAGAATAAACCAAGTTGTTTAAAGAGAATTCAGTTTATTACTTGCCTTCGCACACAATACCCTGAGTATCACCAAAGATAGGTAGCTATAGTTCAGCAACTTAGAGGGGTAAACCCTGGGAGGGGTAACTCGCCTGGTCATGTATTCCCCATCTCTAACTACCTTGGGCTCACGCCATAATTTCGCCTAGCCCGTATTTTATTTTATTCTCACAAAATCGTTTATTACTTAGTTATACCACTGTTGTTACTATCAAACTCAGGAGTAAAGACACAAGAGCACTGTAACAAAAGTGCTGTGTTTATAGATTGCTGTGACAGGCCACGAAAAGAGCAAGGTGCAGCTGGTGTGAAAGCAAGTGTTTGCATATAACTAGCGACAGCATTTCACATACATGCGTTATTATCATGGGATATCTTCCAAAAGTTAATGCACACTTTTTAGGGTATTTCATAGTCTTCACTCCCCCATCTATTCTTCAAGGAAAAAAGTTCCTCGCTGATTGATTTTCATAATATAAATTATTTCTATTGAAGTTTTACAAAGAAAACTAGTGGCTTTAAATTTTATAGGGAGACCAATTACAGATCATCTCGAAACTGTGCTCTTTAACGTACCTCTTACAGAACTGGAATAAGGAGTTTAGTTTTTGAGTTATCACGATGTAAGCAAGATTAGATTATTCTACACTATAAAATTGCTATGTTCTTAACAGTGACGTGACACTTGTTTCCCGCGTATCAGCCCACTTCCTCTTTAAGGCATCTCATTGGATAACTGAGTAGCTAAAGGCAAAAGACAAGTAGAGTGGGGCTGATTTATCCGTCCTGGATACTCGCACAGTCCATAGACCGAGGGACTTTACTAAGTTATACTATAGAACAAGCATTTATTCTCAGTCCTAGGACTAGCGGCCCAGGTAGAGAACTTCTAAGAACTTCCAATTTGAGACATCTTCAGGTGAGGTAGCACGTATATACGTGGAAGCGCAACAGCCCTCCCCGCTATAAGTTTACAAAACTGTTACATTTTGTAGAGCATATTTATATAACATCCGATTCTACGGTTAAAATCGGTTTTAGTGAAACATGAAACCGCAATACTGTTTTGCAGTCACTATAGGTCTATTGAAAAGTCCTAAGTCTTTCAAAATGGGAATGAAAATTATGCATTATGAACTAGATTGAGATTAATTTCCTAAGGACTGAGTTAGGATGTTTACGTTTTGTAAGACTGGTCCGACTTAGGATGCGAACGTAAGAAATGGGACCCAGGTGGGTTTCATTGAAAGGCAGTCTGCGATTATCGAGAAAAATAACCTACTCAGTCATTAATTATGGGTTCACTGATTTCTAATGCTACATGGAGAATTTTTCTCTCTTTATAAAATTGTTTAGCATACCGACCCTGCTAATGAACTTGATTACAACGCAAGTGCCAAGAAAATAAAACAAAACTGTCTTACGAGGGTCACACCGAAAGAGGGATATTTTAATGCTACAAACACACTTTACTACGCAACAATGTGGCAAGTGTTTTAGCCAGAATGCGGCCGGAAGCACACTCAAGTGTTGCATAGATGGGCAAACGTAATGGTGCTGCCACGACGTGATTTTCGTGTCATGATTTATTGTTATACACCGGGGTAAGGCCAAAAGGTTTGCAGCTAAAATATTAAATTTACTTACCCCGGCATAAACATTAGGGAACGTAACTCAGTGGCACACGAGAGATACCAGAAATCTGCTGCACAAAACTAAGCGGGCGTGGGATACTTAGAACATTAAAAAAATACATAAATTTACATTTACCTCTGATTTATTATAATTAACAGTGTGGCCTACATTATACACAAAAGGTTACAGAAATACACTGGGGGAGATGCCCTGTGCTTACACTCCCTCACAGACACGCAACCATTCCCTTTGAAGACCTACATTAGACTCCGGCTACAAGTGAAGCCAAGCCACACACAAAGAGGCTATTCCCTCGACTTGCCTTCACCCCCAACTAGGAAGATGGAATAGCCGAACTTAACACACAAACACAACAATTAGTTCAACAATATTATACACAGCAATAATGTGTCCGACGCGACAATACACAGATACGCTACAATATTATGACTTCAAAAAGGGCCTAACAGCAAAGCCGTGTCACCAGTCGTTGGTAGATGTTTTTCGGGAGTCTACACCATCCGAGTTACAATTGGAAACTCGTTTCCGGTTTCCAAAGAGGGCGAGGGTCTCTGGAAGACGAACCTCGCGCGGGTCGCCCTCGCACAGCGGTAGCTCCAGAAACAGTTGCAACTGCCCAGAAATAATGGAATATCCCATCACCTATGTTGACCTTTAGAGCACCCTAAACTTTGGATAAACGGCAGTGAATGCCTCCTTCATGAACATCTGCAGTCACCATGCGCTGTTCTGGTTGAGTTGAAGTAGATGGTTTGTTACGTTATTTGCATCACGCTTTGAAGTAGTTTGCATTGAAGGAGTTATATCTCAACCATTGCGGAACCGAACTTGTAATTCATTGCAACCACACGTATGGTACACGGTAGCCTTTGCCCCAATTTTTAAAAATATTAACTCTGCATTTTTTTACTGTTTCTTTAAATATTATATATTTATGTTTGCCTCGGCTGCGTCAGTATTATTGTTAGACACGTTTCTCTTAGCAGGGTTGTGATGCGACTTAAGAATGTAGGCTTACACAGATTACAATTTTACTTCACTCCTTTTTATTTAATGCTTGACACGATTTAAATAACACTTCACTGATATAGAGAGCTGTGAGATTCTTTTATTACTTACTTGTACTTTTTTAACATGTAAACTTATTGTTCGTCTCACACGAAATCTCTCGAGGACGCATCTCGCATCCGGTTACAAACACTGTCTGCAGGCAACTGAATAGATTTCAACCGCCTAAACTTGTAAATTTCTGTATTTCAAGTCTCTGATTGGCTATTCCTAATCCAATAGAATACCTTCATTTAACTAAAGCTTTTTCTGGTTGTTGATTGACTAAACTGTCACTAAAATTACATTATTGCTTCCAAGAATCACAAGTAACATTTAAAATTCATTATTGCCTCAAGGTTACCTCATTGTTAGCAACTTTTTACCTATTTCTCACAGCTCCTACACTATTAAATTACGTAATATACTCACATAACATTATTACACATGAATACAATAATATAAACATATACAATGACTGTAATATAACTTTTTACATATTGTTGCATACACATATTGCTTTAAGGCGGGCTGTTATTGAATTCACATATTATATAATTAGACTGAAATTATTTAAGTGTTAAAAATACTGCCTCAGAGTGCCGCATTTGTTAACAGAGGTTCAGAAAGCAGCTCATGTGGAATGGTGCCATTTCACGCTGGAAGAATTCAACAGTGGCAGAGGCAAAGGACACCTACTACATTGTCACAGGAGATGAAACCTGGATATACCACTGTGATCCAGAAACAAAGCGGCAATCGGCGGTATGATGCTTTCTAGATGACGACCCACCAACAAGAGTGTGAAGATGCAGAAGTGCAAGAAAGAAGATGGTGGCCTCCTCCTTCTAAAAAACCGGCCACTTAGCATCGGTCACCCTGCAATCAGTCATTGCAGCAAAACAAAACATCCACTCACTGCTGCTTCACCATGACAATGCTTCTGCAGAACACTCGATTTCTTGGCTGATCAAAATATCACATCCTTCCTAACTCCCCTTATTCTCCAGATTTAGCTCCATGTGACTTTTTCCCAAAAGAAAAGCTCCATGATCAGCATTCATCACATGAAGAGGCCATTTGGGCTTACATGGAGGCTGTGAACGACCTTCAAAAGAAGCTTGGTAGACGCATTTTCAAAATGGTTTGAACGGTTGCAAAAGTGTAATCGTCATATTGGAGAACACTTTGAAAAGTTGTAAAAGTTATACCTCAATTGAAAAATATTTCTGGCTGCTGGCAAAAAACCTTCGGAGACACCCTTGTATTAGAAGGTTCTGGTATCCAGAAACATCAGTACATACATCTATAGAATTAGAATAAAGGTTATTCATTGGTTTTGACACTCGTGCATCACACACGCATATGCAGTATTTGTTAAATAGTAACTTAAGAAATAAACATATCATAACATTAGCACACGTCAATTGTCACTTTTTAAGCTCTATCTTATTTGCTCAAGTATCTAAACATATTGCTTGGATTAAAATGTAACCGGCTATTTTTTTTACACGCATTCTCTACGGAGTACAGCAACTACTGGCTTTTGTTTCTATACCTTACTCTGTGGAATAACAACTGCTATTTTCTACTCCATGGCATTCTCAACGAAGGCATAGTAATAGTCTTTTAATAATAATCTATGAATTGAAATTATAAGCTGTTTGTAGCCTATATCCATCAGAAAGAATACGGAATTTCAATGGCTTTTTTGAGGTTACACACATATACATACGAGGCGTGTTTTTAAAATAAGTACTACCAGTAATTTAAAAAAAAATAACAGAAAATCATTTTCCAAATACTTTATCATCATTCATTAGTCATTACCTTATACTACTTCTTCACATAGTCACTGCAGTTGTTCAGGCACTTCTCGCAACTGGAAATCAGTTTTTGCATACCTTCCTCAAAGAATGATGCCGCCTGTGATGAAAGCCAAGTCTGTACTTCTTGTTTCACATCATCCTCGTCGTTAAAATGTTTTCCTCCAAGAAATTTCTTCAGATGAAGAAACAGATGAAAAAAGCTTGGTGCCAAATCCGGACTGTACGGAGAGTGGTCGAATTGTTCCCAACCAAATGACGCGATCAGACCTGAATTTGTTTGGCTGTGTGTGTGGCCGGGCATTGCCACTCATTATTGTTTCCCATAAACATCACGTAATTGGCGATGCATGCTTGTTGGGTAACATTTCTCGCATTCAAAAAACGAATCACTGTTCTGACTCCACAGTCGGCGGGTCGTCCTATTGTTTTGAACGTTTCGAAACGCTCTAACAACAGGAAAACACAAAATGACGATCGCTCACAGCTGCGTCTGGCTTTCTAATGAATGGAGGAATTGATCGCGCATGCTCAAAATCGTGGGTGCAGCGGCAAAATATTAAAACTGTACTTAGTTTAAAAACACGTCTCGTATATATATTTTCTCTATTTATAATATTAGTATACAGATTTACTGTGTATACAAAGATTTTAAATGAATCATTTCTATAAATAACGCAGTTTTCTGCTCGTTAAGGGTGTTTGTTACGGGTTACGGTGCATCCAAAAGCATGGATTATTCGAAGCCCATCTCCCTATTTGGTTCAAATCTTCACAAGAAGTTCTCTCGGTTTGTGAGCAAGCCATGCAGAAAATTTGGTGGAATCAGCACAAACAAAGGGAAGACCGCACATACCTTGTCGATTGTAACAGCCATTCATTACAACTGCCGCCACATCAGCAGCATTAAACTTCATTATCCACAGATTAATGCTGTGTAATGCTTTTCATGTCACGTTATTCTGAAACAAAACCAACCCTAGAGCGCAAATAACGTGACAAAACTTTACACCCGTATACGGTACACCGCATACTCAAGCAGGCCGACTAGCATCAACACCTCCTTGTTTTTCATGTAAAAATCAAAAGATTTTCCTCAATTTCTTACTGTTTAGATACTATAACGAAAAATCGGATGTGTTACATTCACATGACTTTCTTTTCCCTCTCCTTTATTAGTGGGAATGCAAAATATTCTTACGAAAGTTTACTTTTCTATTTGCTGAAGCCACAATATACATACTTGTAACCGTTGTATTGTAACACAACATACTCTCTATTGTAACTTGGAAGCAGGGACAGTACCAAGGTCTCACATCATATGCATACTTGTAACTATTGTATTGTAACACAACATACTCTCTATTGTAGCTTGGAAGCAGGGACAGTTCCAAGGTCTCACATCATATACATACTTGTAACTATTGTATTGTAACACAACATACTCTCTATTGTAACTTGGAAGCAGGGACAGTTCCAAGGTATCGCATCATATACACACTTGTAACTGTTATACTGTAACACAATGTACTCTCTATTGTAACTTGGAAGCAGGGACAGTTCCAAGGTCTCACATCATATACATACTTGTAACTGTTGTACTGTAACACAACGTACTCTCTATTGTAACTTGGAAGCAGGGACAGTTCCAGGGTCTCACATCATATACACACTTGTAACTGTTGTACTGTAACACAACGTACTCTCTATTGTAACTTGGAAGCAGGGACAGTTCCAAGGTCTCACATCATATACACACTTGTAACTGTTGTACTGTAACACAACGTACTCTCTATTGTAACTTGGAAGCAGGGACAACTCCAAGGTCTCACATCATATACACACTTGTAAGTGTTGTATTGTAACACAACGTACTCTCTATTGTAACTTGGAAGCAGGGACAGTTCCAAGGTCTCACATCATATACATACTTGTAACTGTTGTACTGTAACACAACGTACTCTCTATTGTAACTTGGAAGCAGGGACAGTTCCACGGTCTCACATCATATACATACTTGTAACTGTTATATTGTAACAGAACATACTCTCTATTGTAACTTGGAAGCAGGGACAACTCCAAGGTCTCACATCATATACACACTTGTAACTGTTGTATTGTAACACAACGCACTCTCTAGGATCGAGGGTTACCTTTGGAACTGGTTATAAAAATACTGGAACGATCGCGTTAGTGCAAAGTTGGAGGACTGTTATTTTGGTACTGTGTAATGAGACCTGTGGTTATTTTATGGAACAGTTACTAGAATTGAAACGTTCCAAAAATAACTTTTTTTCCTCCCCGTTTCTTTAATTAACTGGTGCCTCCCAACTAAGGTAAAACCTTAAGCATAAAAGCATAGTAAAGAAATGAAGTGATATCCTCTTGGTTTTCTGTGTTATCGTTCCCTCTACTATCCAGTTCCGGTAAAGTTAGAGCAAGGTCAGTCTATAATTTTGACGGTAATATTAATTTGCGCTAAATTTAAGAGGCATGACATAATTGGTGGACGTAATGAAGTTATAGTTATTAGAGCGCTGCAACTCTATTCGCAGGCCATAAAGCAATCAACACTCCAACTGAATTGAAAGCAGAAAGAAAATCCAGTAAACCATAATAGAATTACAGTGAAATACAATCAGCTCCCTCTGTTGCGTTTTAATTTAGATTATTGTTTCTCCAGCAGTGCAACAGGTAGATCAGTGTCTGATGTGGGATGTGAAGTAGAGTCGGCACACACTGGAGCTATCAAAACTTAAGTTATAATCATACGTCACTACGCTGCAACAGTTTCCAAACTCCAACTTTGGGACGACCTTTGACCTCAGCACGACGCGCCTTTGACCTCCAACGTTGTCTGGCTGCTCGGCCCAATCGATATTTCTGTGCATTTGCCACCAAACGCCTTAACGTTCATCTAACTTCTTGTATTAACTCCTAAATCCTGCTTCTTCAATATGTACACTGACGGGCATAAAAAGTGGCCCATTACCTTAGATGCAATAGATATTTCCCTCTGTCAAGTTTCAGGTAACCAACCCTTGACTCCACCCAGGCGTTGTCATTTCTTTATGACAGAGTTTGCCAAACTAGGCCCCGGAGGCCGAACCCGGCACGCGAGCTGCTTTTGTTTCGTCCGTCTACAAACTTCAAAACGTTTAAATAAAAAGAAAGGCCTTATATGTATTACACTGACTTATTCACATTTTAATTGGTATACAGTGTGCAGGGTGTTTACTACCTTAAAGGTTTAAAATTCTAGTATAAGTTTTGACAAAATTCCAGTACTGCATCGAGCCATAATGCAGTAAAAATTCAGCAGTATTCAAATGCACGTTGTGGCATATCTTAACTGGTTTCATTTGTTTCTACAGCCATAATATGAAGCTGTGTTTATTAGCTGTTTTACCAAATCTCTCTCACATGGCGTTTTAAATCCCAAATAAAAATTTAATTAAATTTACTTTCTGTTCTCTTTATGAAATTACTGCACAATGATCAAGCAGATATTTTAGGCCAAATCTCCCCTTTACTTCTTAGGGCTGTAATCTCATAAAAATTCTGTGGTATTCATAATAATGGTCCAAAAATTTGTTGATATTCACAGAAATGGGAATGAAATATCAGCAGATTTTGTATTTCTAACCTTACCTCCCACCAATTCCCCCCCCTGCAACAATCTTCACAATTCAAGAAATGTAAGCTTATAAAAAATGTTAGGGGTAGATTACCAAATGTTTGATTCATTATTATATAAGATAGAAATTATGGAAAAGCAGATACCTGTCATGCAATGCAGTAACTTATTCAAAAATACTTATTTGAATATTAAGACCTTCACCTGAAAATTCAGTCTGAAATAAATCAATATTATATGGATATTTCATCCAATTTTTAGAGAATGTAACCATTAATTTCAGTATATAAAAACAATTCAAATATATTTCCAGTATCAGTGGTCACCCTGGTGCAAAGACCTACTTAAGGACAAATACAGAGAAGTTAATTTGGTTTTGATTTTTACAACTTTCTGTGGAATGAGACATTTGCTCATTAAATAAAAAATAAATTGAGTTTTATTTATGGACGCTCTTTAACTACTACGGTTCTTGGAGTACCATTCTATATTGGGCGTGAAAGACCAAGCATTTTGCTCACAGGCCTCTGTATCAGGCTTGAGGTTCTTTTACGTGGCGTAAATCTACGACACGGACCACTGGCTTTACTTCCCTTCCGAAGGAAGCCATGCTAAGGATTTTTATCCTAAAAATTTATCGCCCTCCGTCGGGTTTGAAACCAAGGCCTCGGGAACTGGAGGCTAGCATGCCACCACTAGACCACGGAGGACGACTCATTTAAAAGATTTTACATGAGGACTAATGTCAACATTCGTATCAACGTAGATATATCTGTGAAAAGACACTTACAAAAATGAAATATTTCAAATCTAAATATAGACCTGTCATGACTGAAGAAGACTTAGAACCCGTTTTGATGATAGGCAGCAGAAACTTAGAACCACAAATGCCTGCAATTATAACGCAGAGAAGTCACTTTCATTCTTGACGCTGAATATTGAGGCAGTATTTTTAACACTTTCGATTAGGAGTAGCCGATCAGAGACTTGAAATACAGAAATTTAGAAATTTAGGCGGTAGAAACCAAGTCAGTTGCTTGTAGACAGTGTTCCTAATCGGACGCGAGATGTGTCCTCCAGAAATTTAATACGTATTCGTGTGTGACGAAAATAGTTTGCGTGTTAAAAAGTGCAAGTAATTAAAAAAAATCTCACAGCTCTCTCTATATCAGTGAAGTGTTATTTAAATCGTATCAAGCATTAATAAGAGGAGTGAAGTAAAATTATAATCTGTGTAAGCCTACATTCTTCAGTCGCAACAACCCTGCAAAGAGAAACATGTCTCTAACAATAATACTGACGCAGCCGAGGCAAACATAAATATATAATATTTAAAGAAACAGTCAAATTACAATGTTTACATATTTTTAAACATTTGGGGCAAAGGCCACCGGAAAGTACATTTGGGGCGAAGGCTACCGCAAAGCGGGTACTGTACGTGCGGTTGCAACGAACTTCAAGTTCGGCTCCCAACAGTCGAAATACAATACACCTCCTTCAATACAACCTATTTCAATATGAACTGCTATTAATGTAAAGGTCTAATGTGTCGCACTCACATGACTTTCTCTACTCCTATACAAACTATTTTTACAACCGATTATTCTCCATATAATTCATGTTAATCGATATATTAAGATATTAATCTTATTGCTAATTTTCTTGTAGGTGCAAGGGGAAGCACCCTGTAGATAAATTTAATATTTGGCATTTTAATCAAAATCGATAGAAAATTAAACATTCCGAAAAATGTTCCATAGAAAGGATTGTTTGAGTGAATGGATTTTCTTGAAAATCTTAGTGTCGCATCTTTGAAAGTACTGAACCAATATCAACTTTGGTATTTATCTGAGCTTTCGTTTGCGAGTTACACTGTTACAGACACGCACACACGGACCTGTTCTAAAAATACCTTGTATGCGTGGAATACAATACTTCCCCTACATACTATACCTAGTAGAGAAAGTAAAAACGTCATTGACAGTTAAAAACTGAGGAATGTAGTTTTGTTGGAGTTGTTTATTTATTTAGCTCCACGTATGGACGCCAATTTGAAGTAGAATTGTTCTTTACGTTGATTGCTGCTACGTATGAAAAGCCGTTTTGACGTAGCAGTTGTATTATATTTCAACTGTTGGGGAGCCGAACTTAAAATTCGTTGCAACCGCACGTATAGTAAATAGTATCCAGTAGCCTTCGCTACAAATGTATTTTCAGGTGGCCTTTGTCCCAAGTTTAAAAAAAAATATATTAACTTTGTAATTTAACTGTTTCTTTAAATATTATATATTTTTGCCTCGGCTGCGTCAGTATTTGTTAGAGACACGTTTCTCTTGGGCAGGGTTGTGATGCGACTAGGAATGTAGGCTTACACAGATTATAATTTTTACTTCCCTCCTTTTATTAATACTTGATACGATTTTAAATAACACTTCACTGATATAGAGAGCTGTGAGATTCTTTAATTAATTAATTAATTACACTTTTTAACACGTAAACTATTTTTCGTTTCACACGAATACATATTAAATCTCTCGAGGACGCATCTGGCATCCGGTTACAATCACTGTCTGCAGGCAACACGTCCAGTTATGAGCGCTGTTTGGAGGCAACTGAACTGTTTTCAACCGTCTAAACATGTAAATTTCTGTATTTCAAGTCTCTGATTGGCTAATCTTACTCCAATAGAATACCTTCATTTAACTAAAGCTTTTTCTGGTTGTTGATTGGCTATTTTTAAACTCACTAAAATTACATTATTGTTACTCCAAGAATCACAAGTAGTACTGTTAAACTTTCTTACTCATTATTGACTCAAGGTTACCTCATTGTCAGCAACTTTTGACCTATTTCTCACAGCTCCTACATTATTAAATTACGTAATATATATTCATATAACATTATTGAACATGTATACAATAATATAAGCATATGCAATGACTTGCATACATTTTACAAACTACCACATACACACACTGCTTCAAGGCAGTTGTTGAATTTACACATTATATAACCAGACTGAAATCATTTAAGTGTTAAAAATACTGCCTCAAGTCAAATGAAATCTCAATGTGCAAAATCGACTTTTCACTTCGTGATCAATATGGTAATCGATATGCGTTACCGGCTGCTGTGAACCTAAACCTTGTACGCTGTATTGCTTCCCGTTCTCGTTCCCGGACTATTCCGAACCAGCCTTCTGGTGTTAACCATATAGCTAAGAGAAATAACGATGGAAAAACTTGGGTCATAATTAAACTTGGAACCTCTCGGATAGGATGTACAAGCGCCCAATAATTAGTGTAGCTTTTTTATTACCAACAAATTTCATTTAAGGCTATATCCCCTCCGCCTATGAACATTCTGTATCAGAGTAGATCAACCTCTCAATACTAATTTTGTCTTATGAGGGCGACGCTGAACATTTTTAGAAAATCAAACAAGGATTAGTTTCAAAAATATTTAATGATGTTATTGTTTTAATATCAATATATTTTTGCATTCCTTGAAACCGGTCCTTAAAGCAATGATGCCACTGCTACCGACGCACTTCAGAAACCAGTGTTTCATTTTTATAATGTTCCACTGCTTCATCTGATGACGAAATAGTGATTCCACGCATTTTATCTTTAACCTTTGGAAACAAAAGAAATCACCAGATAGTAGGTCAGGACTGTATGGAGGAGGGTCCATGGTGCTGATCTTTATGGCACCCAGATACTCAGTTGTTAGTTTTGCTGTATGCGACGATGCGTTGCCGTGATGTAACATTATTTTTCCTTTTGGCGTTCTTCACCAACATTTTCAAAATTTTGCGGTAAACAGACATTTGTGTACCAATCGGCAGTAACGGTACAGGTCGATTTTTTCGTCGTGAAAAGGCAGAAACGCAGAGGAAGAGAAGGTAGTCTAAGGTGGGGGAGAACGGCTGACAGTATTCCCCTTGGGTGTGGAACAAACACTGACTCGGAACCGTGGTGTACACACCTGGTTCTCTGTTACAACCGAAACACCACCCCTCTCAGAAGGTAAATGGACCTGCTCAAAACCGCTGTGCATACGGATAAGCCTGTCATGACGAAAAAATCGTACTGTACGTCTATCATCTAATGCTATAGTAGCAATACGGCCTATTTTAGAAAAACATCTTATGTGTTACACTCACATGACTTTCTCTACTCTTGTACAAACTATTTTTACAAACGCTTATTCTCCATATGCTTCATGTTAATCTTATTGCTAATTTTCTTGTAAATGCAAGGGGAATTGCTAGGCTTTAAGCGATAGTCAAATATTTTAAGAGGTGGTTGCTATGTGGAGTATTGCATTTTCTTTGCATTACCAGGACAAACAAAATTGAATAACGAATTTGAGAAAAGTATAAGTATTGGAAAATTTAAGGGAATAACAAGCAATATCTCGAAATTGGTTCACTCAACAAAAAAAATGTATATGACATAAATTGTGTATTTTAACGCGATCGACATTTTTTGTATAGTTAATTTTGTCTATCTCTTATGGTTTACCAGTTATGCAAAAGTCGTTCACAATGAAGAATACTTTTGGAGACATTCCCAGAATATTCCAGATATACATTTCATTTGTCATGAAAACATCTTAAACATATGATATTTTAATCAAAATCGTTAGAGCCATTTCTGATAAAATAAAAATTTACGAAAAATGTTCCATGTAAAGGGTAATCTGGGGTGGGAGATTTTCTTGAAAACCTTCGTGTCGCATCTCTGGAAGATACTGAACCTAAATACCAAGTTTGGTGTTTATCCGACTGTTCGTTTCTGAGTTATTCTGTTCACAGACACACACACACGGACATGTTTCCAAAAATGCTTTTTTTTTTTGATTCAGGGGGTCTCAAAACATATATTTCCGGTGAAATCTCGGTATCGAATTTTTGGGTGGAATGCAATACTTCCCCTACTTACTATACGTAGTAGAGAAAGTAAAAATAAAAACTAGCAACCATCTTCTTATCAGCACTACAAATTCGTCGGACTTTTGTAGGCTTAGGCTCTGTTCGAAAGACCCATTGAGCCATAGACTTTTCCTTTAAGGATCATAGCAATAAATCCAAGATTCATCACCAGTAACGATATTCCAAACCAAATCTGAAGTGACGCCTTGCAATTTTTCCAAAGTTTTTCTGCATCAATCATTGTGTTGTTGTTTTCGATCGGAAGTTAGTTTGTGGAATCCATCGACAACAAAAGTTTTCTCACGTCTGTTGATGTAAAATGTTTTGGATTTGACTCATACCAATGCACAATGTTGCCTGAATAAATTCATAAGATGCCCGTCGATCTTCTTCAAGCATTGCTCGTGCAGTGGCAATATTTTCAAGAGTAACAGTAGTCCTTGGGCGTCCTGCACGAGAATTCATCACTAAGAAAAAATCAAACTCTTGTATAATTATAAATCGTTGCCTTAGATGGGTCTTCTTGGCCAAATGTATTTCTAAGCCAATCTTCACATTGTTTAGGCGTTAATGAGGACTTAAAGTCGTGAAAAAACATCGCCCGGAAATGTTCTCGTCAAATTCATTTTTGGGTGTACACAAAATCTTTAAATAATAATGAAGAAACTATTCGAGCAAAACGATCAAACTAGAGGGCAATCAACTCGCAATTTATTTTTAGAAACATGGCATTGTAAAACTTTTCAGTATTGTCCTCGCAATATTGACTCCGGTGAAGAAAACAACACTTTAATACAAGAAAATTTACATAACCAGCTTCTTAACAAGGGATTACTTTGCTTAAAGACCCTCTCTAGCGGAAGACACACATGTTATTTGAGGAAACGCAAATTAAACGCTACACGTGAAGTGAACAGGATATTCCCTTACAAAACAATAGTACGCTATGGACGATTTAAATAAATGTAACCCAAAGCGATAAAGGCGGCCACTTTCCCATCACAAGAATGACGGCTGGCGCTTCCCGTGTAGAGGGGTGGTTGCTTCAATTTGCTAACAATAGAACATCGGTCACTCACATCCGCCCAGCGACAAACTTTACTCCAACTAATTATTATAATGGAAGTCTGATAATTTAAACATCCAGTCAGAAATTAGCCTCTGTTCTTCCATCCGAATTCCTTCGACCACCACTCCATTGTCTTAAATGGCCTCGGATTTCGTAGCTTTAAGAAGAAAAAGAAGTAGTAGTAGCAGCAGCAGTAGTAGGTTTCTCATGGTCACAATATGCCACTGTATTCCAAGCTGAAGCTCAAATTTGGATTTTCTCTGACAGCCAGGCTGCCTTGAAAGCCATTGCAATCTATCAATTAACACCTAAGTTAGTCTGGGGCTGCCCAATAAACCTTATACAACTGGCAAAACACAACAAGGTTACTCTTGAGTGGGCGCCAGGGCATATGGGAATTTTAGGCAATAAAAACGCAGATACCCTGGCAAGGAAAGGGTCTGCTCAAACCTTTAGTTAATACAGAAACCTACAACGAAATAGAGGCGAAGCTGGTAAATATGAATATTTCACACTCCCAGGCCACCAAGTTAACTTCTTTGCAAAAGACATAATAGTCTGCAACCATCGAGAAAGACTATCTTCTCGCTTGTTAATTAAAAAATCTGAAGTGTTACATGCAAATGACTTTCTATACTCTATATCATTATTAATGGGTATAAGAACTGTTCTTGTTGGCCAGTTACTCAGTCGTTAGAGCACCTGTCTGCTGTGCGAGGGGTCTCGAGTTCGATTCCGGGCTGGGGATGGGAATTTTTCTCTAGCCAAGATTATCCCCTATCCTCCCCAGAGTATGGAAGAATGAATGAGAGTGTGAATGTGTGAGTGATCTAATGATTAAAACCCAAAAAGTGCAAGAAATCCAACGACAACAGAATACAAATTAAACATCATTGCCAACAGTCAATAAGTTCCAAAGGAAACACCGCCAATAAGTCCAGTGGCGGGGTATAAATGGAACAAAAAAAAGTATTCTTACAAAAATTTATTTTTCTACCTACTTAATTTTAAGCCGGAAAAATCTTTGCAGAAATACTACATTACACATTTCGTTATGAATACAATGGGAATAGCGAGACTCAAATATTAAAGAACTGGACGCCTTAAAATTCCATACACTTTCCATGTAACCGCGAAAAACAACTGAATGTCAACAGGACTTTAAAAGTCACAAAAAATTGAACAAATCGAATTATTAATAACGGATATCTCGGAAGTGGCTGATGCCACAAAAAAGTTATCGAAATTAAATTTTGTGTAGCACGTTTTCGTCTATGGCTTAACGTTTACTTGTTATACAAGACTATAGAAAATTCACAATACATACTTTATTTATTATGCGAATACCTTTAATATATTGTATTTTAATCAAAATCTTTAGAACCATTATTGAGGAAATTATAACTGTAGAAAAATGTTCCATATGGGGGTAGTTTTGGGTGGGAGATTTTCTTGAAAATCTTCGTGTTGCACCTTTGCACGTGTTGCTGTTCACTAACACACACACACACGGACGTTTTTCTAAGTTTGTTTTTGGATTCTGGGAATCTCAAACATGTATTTCTGGTGAAATCTCGGTATCGAATTTTTAAGTGGAATGCAATACCTTCTTTACCTACCACGTAGGTGGTAGGGAAAGTGAAACTATAGTGGTTCGCTGATTTCTAATGTTAACAATTTTCTCTTCCTGTACAATAATTATTTAGAGTGCCCTGCTAACAAAGTTGATTACACCATCAGTACAAAGGATATAAACAGGTTCGATTCTCTTTGTTTTGCTGAGTTTTAGTTGCTAAATTGTGACCATCTGCATGTATACTGCTTAGAATGAAATATTCTCGGCATTTGTCTTATTTTACATGCATATTCTATGGAGTAACAACTATTTCGTACTAGTCGGCACCATAGAGTGGGAAGAGGGACGAAACAATTGCTAAACAGAGTGAGGTAAAGAAATGATCCGCACGTCCGACTTGAACTCACTAGCGAGCCTCAGGCGTTCAAATGCAAGGTCTGTTCCATATAACTTTGTCCCATTATCTTCCATAGGTATGTCACATGACTATAATCACCTCTCATTGGCTCCTGTCGTACAATATTTTGCTGTGCGGTACAAAATATAGTGCCGTTTCTGAAAATTGCAACACCAAGAAGGAAGCGCATGAATTCAATGAATTTAACACCACAGTTAGGTACATGACAAGTACCAAATGATAAAACCTATACATGTCCTTTGAGCCCTAATATTCAGTATTTGGTGTGGCCTCCATGCGCTGTAATTAGAGCTGCTATACGCCGTACCACAGAATCAAAAAGGTTCTGAATAAGTTCCTGAGGGATTTCCCTCCATGCAGTTTGTATTCAAGCCCACAAATCCGTGACACTGGTTACTGGAGGACCGTGACGCACGAACCATATCCCAGATATGTTCAATGGGCGACATGTGCAGGCCAGGGAAGCAATGGAACCCGTCGCTCTTCGAAGAAGGCTTGTACATTCCTCGCAATATGTGGCCGGGCATTGTCCTGTTGAAATGTGGCCTGTGGAGATGCCTGAAGCAGGGGAGTACCTCAGGTTCTACAACCATCGTTAGGTACCGGTTGCTGTTCAAAGTGCCCTCAATTCATAGGAGGCGAGATCGGTTGTTGTAACCAATGGCGCCCCAAACCATCACACCTGGTGTTTGTCCGCTATGGCGCTCAACAATGCCGCCCTCCAGGTTGCACTCACCACGGTACCACCAGACAATTATACGGCCATCACTGTAGGACACGTTGAAGCGGGGCTCGTCCGAAAAGACTACATTTTGCCACTCAGCAGCCCAGTGACGGTGTTCACGTGCCCATTGCGGTCGGAGGAGCTTGTGGAATCTGGACAATGGAAGCCGACGTAATGGCATGCAACCAGTCCAACCTGCAGCAGACGGCGACGAACCGTTGATGCAGACAAGTTCACACCTGTTGCAGTGCTCCAGCGTCGAGCCAACACTGTGGATGAAGCTGTACGGTCCGTTATGGCCATGCGGAAAAGATGACGGTCATCCCGTGCTGTGGTCCAGTACCCGCTCTTCGCTGCGCAGACCTTCATCTATACACGCTTTCCACATACGCATCACTGTCGTACGAGCCGAAATGTAAAGGTATGACAAACCCGAATCCCGGAGACCGATTATTCTGCCCCGTTCGAACTCACTTACATGCCGATATGGCTCCCTTTGACGAGGCATACTGGCACTCACTTTATTGTTTCCACCTTGTTTGACAGCTCTGCACTGGGCACAACACTGACGTTGTCAGACCGACACGAGAGGGCTCTGCTCAGCCTACGTGTACTCCATCTCTCTGCAAACCCAATCATTTATTGCTTGGAACTCTTCCACACTTCCACCAAGTTTTTAAATTATTCGGGAAATTCTTTCTTGGTGTTGCAATTTTCACAAACGGCAGTGTATTTCCCTATTTAACATGATCATTTAACTTCATATATTCGAAGATAATTGTCAAATTTACGTTTTCATAATCGTATGAATTAAATATATTACGTAACAGATTTAATGCATCTGGAATGCACGTACTTTCTTATTAATAAATGGAAGGATCCTTCGGTATAAACCGTGCATGTATCACGAATTGTTTATATCGCTTTTCTCGCCTAACCTTGGACTACACACGGCTTGTTTGTCACTATTCAAAGGTGTACATTAGCCAAAAAGGGGTAGGAAACGCAGCGCGGAAGAATACATAAACAGGGTTGGTACGGTTTTTATTCTACAACTGTACATTTCCTACTGCCTTGCCCTTCAATCCCCTCTGATTCCAAGCCTTGAATAACACTACATATTTTCAACAAAACAATGGCGCCCTCCTCCAAGTGCACTCATATCGAGGTCGACTAAAACTCCATGGCATTCTCAACTAAAAATCAAGACCTTCTTCTCAAGCATGTTCTTTTAAATCTGACTCTAACGTGGTTGTATTCAAGTACAAGGGTTTTGTAAATATTTTTCATTCTCTTAGTAATCTATGAAATGGAATCAGGTGTTGTATAGCACCATGTCCATTGGAATTTTCAATTGTGTAAGAATTATTAAAATTGGTTGAGTGGTTTTTGAGATTACACTACATACATTATTACTTTCTCTATAACGTACAGTCGAGAGCAAAACAACATGCCGATGCTTTTGGTTACTTTTGGTGTTTTCTATTCTTGAATGTTGGCAGAATCTCCTCCTCATTTGTGTTCCGCGCCTGCCTTAGCTGAGCCATCCTCTATTGTCCATTCCAAACCAGAGTTCCCTCTGATGTAAACAGAAGCACGTGCTTCGGCTTGTCACGAACCCAAGAATAGACTCTTACGCCAACGTAAGTAGTTCCTTAATACATGTATTGTATTATGAAATATTAGAGCAGGAAAGGTATACAACTACACATTTTATTGCTGTTATCATAAGAACTCATCGTTAAAGGTAATGGATATATACTAGCTGTTAAGAGATTACAAAATATGATTTTCGCCTGCTATTGCACTAACGCCGAGGGGATCTTGCTTGTTAATACCAACCTTATGCACGACTACCACTCTCTTACATATACAAGAAATGCAGCAACGAATTCCCAGAGGTGCTATCTGAGTACCGAATAAACACTTTGCGTAACACAGGATACACGATAAGCGAACAGTCATTCATAATACACTAACACACATATGCTCAGCTCAGGTCAAATCTTGTGATTTAGTCAGTTGGTATTTGATCTCACATGGCAGAGGAAGGTGCGTGTTGTGCGAATAAACTGTTCAAACACACAAGCGGGAAACAGTTAAAAAGTGGCTAAAAACAAATAATACTTCATATATTCAACTCACTATTACAAAAATACCCGACACTTGCATTATTGCATATTGGGAAACTAATACCGGATTTTACAGGCGTTTCAGTGAGAAGTGTAACGAAAGCGAGCAAGGAATATAAACAGACATAATACAACATAGAAGAGGATAAAATGTGGGAACTTGTTTTAAGTGCGACAGTGCTGTGGAATTGTGGATAAGCTTGTCATTATTTTGGAGAGTAGTTCTGATTCTGATACGGCAGCTGAGTCATCTTCGGAGGATTCGGATTTGGGTGTTGCACTTTTTCCCGAAGGATTGTGATTAACGTAAGTAAAATGTTCATTGCCGCATACTTATAAAATCTATTGTTACCTCAGGTTGCATTTTGAACTATGATTCTCACGCAGGGCGCCTTTTTATAGATTAAATAGTGTTCAACAAGCACATGGGAGGGGAACAAGTAGCCATAATGGGCGGGGATTGCGAACTACTTTCGCGCGGATAATACAAACAGTTTGTTTTCAGTGAAAGGCACTCTGATTTGGAATGGAGAGTAGTGTTAGGTGAAGTCCGATACGCTAGTATTACCCTATGAAGAAGGGTGAGGCCTATCTGGGCGATGAAAGGCGTGGAGAATCGGTGTACGTCACCTGAATGGTTGAAAATATGCCTCCCCAAGACTGTCCATACTAGTCTCTGAATGGCTCCGGTTCTTATTGGTTCGAACCTGTGTAATCGAATGAGTGATAGAAATAGGACGCGGCAAGTGTGTTAATTATTGATTGCCAACTTAAACAGCCGTTCCTCATATCAGCACGTTTTTTTGCACACGAGTGTACCTAGTAGGTAGAAAACGTATTGCATTCCACCCAAAAATTCGATACCGGGCTTTGAACGGAAATATATGTTTTGAGATCCCCACCCAAAAAAGAAGCATTTTTGGAAAACCGTCCATGAGCGCGCGCGCGCCTCTCTGTGAACAGCATAACTCAAAAACGAAAAACCGGACAGATACCAAACTTCGTATTTAAGCTCCGTATCTTCCAAAGATACCACACGAAGATTTTCAAGAAAATCGCCCCACCCTAAACTACCCCTTACTTGGAAAATTTAATGATTTTTTTATTTTCTAAAAATATATCTTGAATTTTCTGGGAATGGCCTGTGTAATCATCCTCATTCGGAAGGACTTTTGTATAATCTTGTATAACTGGTAAATGTTAAGCCATAGACGAAAACGTACTACACAAAAATGTAGATCTCTTTAAAACACGCAGTTTATTTCAAATAACCTTTCTTGTGGCATCAGTAATTTCCGAAATATCAGGCATTAATGGATCGAATTGTTTAATACACCGTTCTTTTACAGCCCTGTCGGTTTTCAGCTGTTTCTCGCGATGTCATGGAAACGTATGGAATTTTAAGGCCAGCATATAGCGTTCAGTTCTTAAACATTTGACTATCGCTGTTTCCTTTGTGTCTATAACGAAATATGTAATGTAGCTGTTTCCTGAAAGGTTTATTTCGATTAAAAGGAAGTATATAGGAAAATAAACTATCGTAGGAATAACTTGTATACCCACTAATACGCGATAGAGGTTAGAGAAAGTCGTGGGAATCTAACATCAGATTTTATGGATGTTTCAATGTCCTTCTAATAATTTATTATGACTTATTTTGGAATGACCAAAGGGTCTTGTTCCTAACTGGTGTTCGTCCGAATAAGCTTAATAATTTAAATCCCACTGTCAAAATTGGATAGAATGTACATCTCTAAAATCCGGGGGTGGGAATTCCTACAGATATTACATTTTCATGATCCAGCTCAACCAAAAAGCTGCAACAATAATAACAGGTTGGCATATCCATGGCCAAATCTCTAATTATTATTGCAGCCCACGCAGCACAACTTGGGTCTCCATGCAGCAAAAACACGTTTCCGCTTCCTCTCACTTCTGCAGCTCCCAAGGGGAAAAAAAGCTTCCTTGCTCCAGTGAAGGGGTTGCCCTGTCGAGGTAACACCGGAAGCTTGGTAACCCTCTTCTCGTATTAGATGTTGCTCTAACTCTTCCCAAACCTCCAGCTTGCCACAGAAGGCATTGTGCCATTCTACAAAACAGATGACAGAGAAGAAACAGATATTTGGCGGCAGTATTTTTAACACTTAAATGATGTGGCAGTTATTTGTATCACAATAATGTAAATGCCAGAGTGATTGTAGTGTAAATAAGCATTATTGTATGACATTGATTTGAGATGTTTGTTAATTATATGCATTGTTAGGAAATAAGTTTACACGACCTCACTGAAACTGACAATAAGAGCGGATAACAATGAGCGAGGGGGTGAGTTGAATATTAATTAGAAGAGACAAACAAATGACGTCAGATTGGCGCGCTTTTCTTAGAAATGGCGGGAATTTCTTCCCTAGAGCATATGTTTTCGTATTTTTTGATTGGATATAAAAATAGACGCTAATGTTGGCGCGTTTTATTAACCAATAGCAGCTCGGTTATAATCTTTAGGCATATCGGGGTGTGGGAGTATAAAAAGCTAAAGTCAGAGGCAAGTATTGCACAGTCCAACAGAAGCATTCGCATGTAATACGTCGCCCAGTTTAACAAAATCATCCACGCGTTACACGTCGCTGAGTCCAACAGAATCATTCAGAAGTTAAACGTCGCTTAGTTCATCAGAATCGTTCGCGGGTTACACGTCGCACAGTTCTACAAAATCTCTCGCGTCGTAAAGTTAGTTACAAAAAAAAAAGTTGAAGTACGCGAATTAATAATGTGCAGTAAATAAGTTATTATAGTAACAGAAAATATAACAGTTTCAGTCTGGCGTGTATCACGAGTCAATATGTGAATTTAATTAATTGTGACGGCAATAAAGGTGTAAAAACAAATTCTTTTATCAGTGTTATCTTTGAGTAACAAATCCTTTCCGTTTACACACCTTGTTTAAGAGATTTGCTCGACCGAGAAACAATAGCTAGCCGGAGGACAATGAACCCAACATTCAAAGTAGTAAAACAATAACAGGCGCCCAGCAATAAGATAACACGAAGTGACCGCGACAAATTGGCTTCCATACGTTGTGCAGATAAACATGAAGCATCTTCCAACCAACTACAAATATACCAATACAATGATATCAGTCTAATTATATACCTAATATAAAAAAATAATATCCCGCCTTAAAGCAGTATGTGTATAATATAATATATAAAGCGTATGTAACGGTCATTGTATTATGTTTATATTATGTACATGTATAATAATGTTATGTGAGTGTATTACGTAGTTTAACAATGTAGGAGCTGTTAGAATAGAAGGAAGCTGCCTTCCGTAGCAAACAGAATTACAAAGTAGAAGCCGAAAGTTGCTAACAATGAGGTAACCTTGAGACAACAATAAATTACAAAGTTTAATAAGTTTACTAATGATTCTTGGAACAATAATAATGTAATATTTAAAACAGTTTATAAACAGCCAATCCAAAACAAGAAAAAACTAAAAGTTGAATAAAGGCATTCTATTGGAGTAGGATTAGCCAATCAGAGCCTTGAAATAGAGAAATTGTACAAATTCAGTCGGTAGACGCTACAAGATTGCGTACCCGAGCACTTCGGTACGAGTTCAGTGTGTGACATGAAAATTTATTGCGATGAGAATAATACAAAGTTTACGTATTAAAAAGTACAATTGATACTAATCTCACAGCTCTATAGTAGGATATATCAATGAAGTGTTATTTAACGTGTGAAGGATTAATAAACAAAGTACAATACAATTATAATTTGTGTAAACCTTCATTCTTTAGCCGTACCAGCGCTGCTAAGCGATACGTGCTCTAAAAAATACTAATAACGGGCATCAACTACTGCAATTTTTACTCTCTCCGCCACGTATCTATAGTAGGTAAAGGAAGCATTGCATTCCACCGCAAATACATGTATTGAGCATAACTCTCAAACAAAAGCTCTGATGTGTTACATTCATATGACCGTCTCTGCATTCTATCGCTTATAAGTGGGTATTCAAATTATTCTTACGACAGCTTATTTTCCTGTCCACTTCATTTTAATCGATATAAACCTTTCCGGAAATAGCCGCATTACACACTTCGTTATACATACAAAGGGAACAGTGACTGGGTTGGGTTGTTAAGTGGAGGGAATTCGACACCGATCCAGAATGAGGACATTATGCCACACGACCTCGCCCCCAAACAGGGTCCAACGCCCCCAAGAGGCGGCTCTTATATCCTGGCAACAAGCCGAAGTACGGAGAAAGTTTGCAGAGAGCATCCTTTTTCCGCCACGCTGCATCAAAACATCATCGCCGATACTTTCAACACTGAAACAGACCAAACGGGGTGAAGGATAAATGAAATGATTAATGGAACGAAATGGAAGCCAACAGCAAAATGCTGTCACTAAGTACTTTCCCTCCCCATGGGAGTGGTCAAACAAAATTAAACCAACCACAATTCAAAGAAGAACAAACACCAGCAGAGCAGGGCACTGGAGTTGTTCCTGAAGAGACAGCCATTGAGGTGCCTATAAAACATAGCGCTACCTCCCATCACACCAACACCATCAACACCAAACCGCCACCCTACAACAGATCCATCATCCCTATGGTAAAGTCTCTCCAAAGGTAGATACATAGCAAAAATCACTTAGGCTCACCACGAGTTCGAGTTCGAAATGGAAGAACAGGAAGTTCGGGGGGTGAAAGACACCACTTCAGCATTCGCCTGGCGGCCCCGGAACCCCCCCCCAAAAAAAAGAATTCTTTTGCGAGAGAGGGCGGTTGACGGGAATCAAAACCGGGACCTTCCGAATGCGGTCCACAGACGTCACTAACCGAGTCATCCCGTTCGTTAAGGGAGTAAGGATAGTCAAATGTTTTAGAACTGGAAGCTTAAAATTCCATACTCTTTCCACGACATCGCGAGAAACAACTGCAATTCGACAGGACTTGAAAAGAATGACTAAGTGTAGAATAATTCGAACCATTCATAATGGGTATCTCGGAAATGCTGATGCCACAAAAACGTTATTTAAAACAAATTGTGTGTTTTAAAGAGATCTACATTTTTCGTGTAGTACCTTTTTGTCTATAGTTCAATGTTTACCAGTTATACAAGATTATACAATATTCCTTCCGAATGAAGAGGACTTCACAGGCTATTCCCTGAAAATTCAAGATATACATTTTATTTGTTATATAAACGTCTTTGAGTTATGGTATTTTATTCAAAATCGTTAGAGCCATTTTTTAGAAAATCAAAATGTTCTCAAAATGTTTTATGGAAACGGTAAGTGGGGCGGGGGTATTTTCTTGAAAATCTTCGTGTCGTATCCTTGGGAGTTATTGAACTTAAATATCAAGTTTGGTACCTACCCGACTTTTCGTTTTTGAGTTATGCTGTTCATAGACAGACACACACAGGGACATGTTTCCCAAAATGCTTTATTTGGGTTCAGTGGCCTCAAAACATGTATTTCCGGTGAAATCTCGGTATCAATTTTTGGGTGGAGTGCAATACTTGTGCGATAGTGGCTACAGTCATGTGAATGTAAAGCAAAACATAAGTTTGTTTTACTAATGGTGACTAGAACACATTTCCTGGGAGGATCTTAATCATAAAAGGTTACAAACGATATCTACCCGTTTACTGTTAACCAAAAGTGTGACTCGCTCCCTGTTAATGCAAATGAAAGGATTTGGGGGACAGGTGAGCGAGCCAGTTCTCATTTGTCACCAGTTAGTTACTGACCAGGGAAAACGCCGGCATATCGACCATGGTCAGGCTTTCGCTGCACCTGCCATGTAATTAAAATACTTTTTATTTCCCCTCTGCTGCAGGCGTCACGTTTACATATGCGTTATAAAACATTTAACCCACAGATTGTATTTAAGATCACATAACATGGAAATGAAATTAATAAATTAATCATACATTCGTTCTAGTAGTGGCAACGGGAGCTTAGCCCAAACCAAACTAACTTTCAAGCAGTAATTATTCATAACAATAATACTTAACACAACCGAATTTAAATTTCCTAAATTGTGTAATATTCATAAATAAGCACTGTGCTCCATCCTAAAATTACATTAAGAGATTTCACGGAAAATACACGTTTTGAGATCTCCTTATAGATTCCATATGCGTGTACAAACTATTCTTACAATAGCTTATTTTTCAATCTACTACATTTTTATCCAAATAAACCCCAAGAAATACGAGGGACGTCCAATAAGTAAGTTTTCCTATTTTATAAAAAACATTACACACAATTGATTATGTTGAATTTATTTTATTTATATTGTACAATCCTTCTGTTACTTTTCTACATAGTCAACATGTTTTCCAAGCATTTTTGGGGACGTGACACAAGTTTTTCCAAGCCAGTGTTGAAATTAAGTTTTATTTATGGACGCTCTTTAACTACTGTGGTTCTTACCGTCCCATTCTATATTGGACGTGAAAGACCGGTAATTTTGCTCAGCGGCCTCTTTATCAGGCTTGAGGTTCTTTTACGTGCCATAAATCTACGACACGGGACCATCGGCTTTACTTCCCTTCCGAAGGAAGTCATGCTAAGAATTTTTACGCCCGAAAAAATCCATCGTACCTCCGCCGGGTTTGAACCCGCGTCCAAGCCAGTGTTGTACCAGGTAGGGTCCTGTGCTCGCAACCAGCTTGTCACTTCTGATTGATCTTCGTCATAGTGTTAAAGTACTTACCTCCAAGATGACCTTTGAGTCAGGGGAAAAGATCTGTTGAATTTGGAGGATGCGAGAAAACTTCCCAGTTGAATCTTCTGAGCTCTGCCTGGGTCAAGGTGCCCACTTGGAAGTTTCCTCGTATCCTCCGTATTCACCGGAGCTCGCCCCAAGTGATTTTCACATGTTCCTCCAACGCAAAGGTAAGCACTTTTAACACCGATGATTAAGTCAAATCAGTGAACAGCTGGTTGCGAACGCAGAACCCGACCTCGTAGAACACTGGTTTGGAAAATGTTATGTCACGTCCCCAAAAATGCTTGGAAAAGCATGTTGACTATGTAGAAAAGTAACAGAAGGATTGTGCAATATAAATAAAATTAATTCAACATGATCGATTGTGTGTAATTTGTTTATAAAATAGGGAAACTTAATTATTGAACGCCCCTCGTAACTACATTACACATTTCTTATAGATACAAAGGGAATAGCGATAATCAAATGTTTAACAACTGGACGCTATATGCTGACCTTAAAATTTCATACTGTTTCCATGGCATCGCGAGAAACAACTGAATCTTGACAGGTCTTTAAGAGAATGACCAAGAAACGAACAATTAGAACCATTAATGACGAATATATCAGAAATTGCTTATGTCACAAAAAACATTTAAAATGAATTGTGTGTTTTTAAAGAAATCTACATTTTTTGAGTAGTACGTTTTGATCTATCACTTAACATTTTCCAGTTATACAAGATTATACAAAATTCCTTCCAAATGAACAGCACTTCACAGGCTATTCCCAGAAAATTCAAAATATACAATTTATTTGTCATGTAAACTCTTTAATATACGGTATTTTAATCAAAATCGTTATTGGATTTTTCAGAAAATAAAACATTTTGAAAAATATTCCATGTAAAGGGAAGTTTGGGGTTGAGAATTTTGTTTAAAATCTTGGTGTCGCATCTTTGGAAGGTACTGAACCTAAATACCAGATTTGGTACTTATCCAACTTTTCGTTTTTGGATTATGCTGTTCAAAGACACACAGGGACCTTTTTCTAAAAATGCCTTTTTTTTTAATTCAAGGAACCTCAACACATGTATTTCCAGTGAAATCTCGGTATCGAATTTTTGGGTGGAATACAATAGGTATCTTCTCTACCTACCATGTACGTGGTAGAGAAAATAAAAGCTTACATCACAAAAAATGTAGACTACATCAAAATGCACAATTTATTCTATCTGCAGAAAATTCAAGATAGTAAGTTGCAGTAGGGAAGTAAATATTTTAGACATATAGCATTTTAATGAACATCATTGGAGCCATTTTTGAGAAATAAAATATAGTGAAACATTTTGCATACTCGTATAAAGTGTACTTCGGGGAGACCGAGCTAATTGGCGCCGCGATAATATGTGTAGGTTGCGGCTGGGCGGTGGATGTGTGCTTTGTAGATGTTTCTTCACTGGCGTTGGTCGGGACTACTCGGTTAGGTTCCACCTCCGAGTGGGCCACTCTAGGGGGATCACCAGGGGTTAGGGGATCGTGGGTGGGGTCGGACGGAGTCTGATACGTTCGAAGTGGAAAACGTTATGTACCCCGCCCATGCTTGCGCTGGTCGTTATCAGGATCTGGTCGCTCTTCGGATCTCTCCCCTCATCCCTCCCTCCCTCCCGCCCATCCCAGGAGTAACGCTAGAAGCAAAAGGGGCCATTGCGACCTATTTGTGGTGCTCTGCCCCGGTTGCGGGACCTTCCGTATGTCCGTACCTGTACCTTTACCATACCTTTGGGTGGCGGGGGGGGTTCTTGTAAATGTTCTTGTCGCATCGTTAGAAATTACTGAGTTTAAATGCCAAGTTTTTGTTTTTATCCGATTTATCGCGCAGGTGGACCTTTTTCTAAAAGTGATTTCCTTTTTTTTTTATTCAGAAAAACCTCCAAACAATTTGAGGTGAAATCTCAATTTCGAGTTATTGGGTGGGACACAATGCTTGCTCTGCCTCTTATAGCCAGGTGGTAGAACAATAATGGATTGTAAAGTCCCTTTCAATGTATAGCAAAAGGCAATCTGGAGCGTAAAGTTGTATTTTCTGCACTGTTTTCACAACACAAGCTTTTCTTATCGATCCTGAAAGCAATACTCGCAGATTTCCACTGAAGCCTTACACACATGAACAGCTGCAGGTCCTAATTACGACGCGCTGATGCAATTTCTAAACAACTGACGGCTGCAGTTGCGTGTTTATTGAAATGTTTGCGGCGACAGCAGTTTGCATGGCGCGCGAGGATTAACTCAACAATCCAATTCTGGTAATCACGTGACACTGCCAACAGAGTAAAGAATTATTCGCTTGGGGCGCTGTACTGCATTTCAACTTTTTTTCTAATACCTACTATGGAAATTTCTCTGCCTGTTAAATATGCAGTGCTTGTAAAATCTGACTAACAATCGTGTAGACAACTTGTTATATTACGAAAGAAATCACAATAGGGTGCAAAAACGTCATAACATGAAAATTGTGCTGTTGGCACAAGAAAAACAACATCCAAGGTTTTTCTCCCGAATAAAATCGTATGAATGCGAGTTCTGTCCTATGTAAAAGCAGCTCGCAATCCAAAGGTCTCGAGTTCAAATCCCGAAGTGACCGTCTCTATCGCTGTTCTCTTTGTATCTATAGCAAAATGAGTAATGTATCGTTTTTGCAACGGTTTATTTGGATTAAATGTAGTAGATAGAAAAATCTGATGTGTTACATTCACATGACTTTCTCTACTCTTGTACAAACTATTTTTACAAACGCTTATCCTCAATATGCTTCATGTTAATCGAGATGTTAATCTTATTGCTAATTTTCTTGTAGGTGCAAGGGGAATTGGTAGGCTTTAAGCGATAGTCAAATGTTTTAAGAGCTGGTTGCTATGTGGAGTATTCCATTCTCTTTGCATTACCAGGACAAAAAAAGAATGAATAACGAATTTGAGAAAAAGTATAACTATTGGAAAATTTAAGGGAATAACAAGCAATATCTCGAAAATGGTTCGCCCAATGGTTTTTACTCTTGTAAAAAAAAATGTATATGACATAAATTGTGTATTTTAACGCGATCTACATTTTTTGTGTAGTAAAATTTTGTCCATCTCTTATGGTTTACCAGTTATGAAAAAGTCGTTCACAATGAAGAATACTTTTGGAGACATTCCCAGAAAATTCAAGATATACATTTTATTTGTATGAAAATATCTTAAACATATGATATTTTAATCAAAATCGTTAGAGCCATTTTTGAGAAAATTAGAATTTTCGAAAAATGTTCCACGTAAAGGGTAATCTGGGGTGGGGGGATTTTCTTGAAAATCTTCGTGTCGCATCTCTGGAAGATACTGAATCTAAATACCAAGTTTGGTGTTTATCCGACTTTTCGTTTCTGAGTTATGCTGTTCACACACACACACACACACACACACACACGCACACACACACGGACATGTTTCAAAAATGCTTTTTTTGAATTCAGGGGGTCTCAAAACATGTATTTCCTGTGAAATCTCGGTATTGAATTTTTGGGTGGAATACAATACTTCCCCTAATTCTATACGTAGTAGAGAAAGTAAAAAAAATCTGATGTGTTACACTCACATGACTTTCTCTACTCTTGTACACACTATTTTTACAAACGCCTATTCTCCATATGCTTCATGTTAATCGAGAAATCGAGATGTCAATCTTATTGGTAATTTTCTTGTAGATGCGAGGGGAATATGGTAGCTTTTAAGCGATAGTCAAATATTTTAGCGCTGGTTGCTATGCGGCGAATTCCATTCTCTTTGCATGTCTAGGACATAAAAAAATGAATAACGAATTTGAGAAAAAGTATAAGTATTGGAAAATTTAAGGAAATAACAAGCAATATCTCGAAAACGGTTCACTCAACAAAAGAAATGTATATGACATAAGTTGTGTATTTCAACGCGATCTACATTTTTTGTGTAGTAAAATTTTGTCTATCTCTTATGGTTTACCAGTTATGCAAAAGTCGTTCACAATGAAGAATGCTTTTGGAGACATTCCCAGAAAATTCGAGATATACATTTCATTTCTCATGACTTTATCTTAAACATATGATATTTTAATCAAAATCGTTAGAGCCATTTTTGAGAAAATTAAAATTTTCGAAAAATGTTCCATGTAAAGGGTAGTCTGGGGTGGGGGGATTTTCTTGAAAACCTTCGTGTCGCATCTCTGGAAGATACTGAACGTAAATACCAAGTTTGGTGTTTATCCGACTGTTCGTTTTTGAGTTATGCTGTTCACAAACACACACACACACACACACAGACACACACACACACACACACACACACACACACAGACACACACACAGACACACACACGGACATGTTTCCAAAAATGCTTTTTTTGGATTCAGGAGGTCTCAAAACATGTATTTCCAGTGAAATCTCGGTATCGAATTTTTGGGTGGAATGCAATACTTCCCCTACTTACTATACGTAGTAGAGAAAGTAAAAAAATCTGATATGTTACACTCACATCACTTTCTCTACTCTTGTACAAACTACTTTTACAAATGCTTATTCTCCATATGCTTCATGTTAATCGAGATATCGAAATGTCAATCTTATTGCCAATTTTCTTGTAGATGCAAGGGGAATATTGTAGGTTTTCAGCGATAGTCAAATATGTTAACGCTGCTTGCTATGTGGCGCATTCCATTCTCTTTGCATGTCCAGGACATAAAAAAATGAATAACGAATTTGAGAAAAAGTATAAGTATTGGAAAATTTAAGGAAATAACAAGCAATATCTCGAAAACGGTTCACTCAACAAAAGAAATAAATATGACATAAGTTGTGTATTTTAACGCGATCTACATTTTTTGTGTAGTAAAATTTTGTCTATCTCTTATGGTTTACCAGTTATGTAAAAGTCGTTCACAATGAAGAATACTTTTGGAGACATTCCCAGAAATTTCGAGATATACATTTCATTTCTCATGACATTATCTTAAACATATGATATTTTCATCAAAATCGTTAGAGCCATTTTTGAGAAAATTAAAATTTTCGAAAAATGTTCCATGTAAAGGGTAGTCTGGGGTGGGGGGATTTTCTTGAAAATCTTCGTGTCGCATCTCTGGAAGATACTGAACGTAAATACCAAGTTTGGTGTTTATCGGACTGTTAGTTTTTGAGTTATGCTGTTCACAGACACACACACAGACACACACACACACAGACACACACACAGACACACACACACACAGACACACACACGGACATGTTTCCAAAAATGCTTTTTTTGGATTCAGGAGGTCTCAAAACATGTATTTCCGGTGAAATCTCGGTATCGAAATTTTGGGTGGAATGCAATACTTCCCCTACTTACTATACGTAGTAGAGAAAGTAATAAGCTTTAGTCAGAATAGTTTGTATACCCACTAATAAAGATAAACGGTAGAGAAAGTCATTGGAATGTATGGCATCAGATTTTTTAAACATACCGAGACGCACTTAACCTATTCCAGTGCGAACTTAACTAACGGTTAACCCTTAGAAATGTGCCACTAACTAAGCTATACATATCTTAATATTAACAACAAGCTCGCTTTATTAGTTCCCGAAATCATCCAGCCTTCACAAACGATCCATATTAATTATAAAATTCCTCGAATTCAATAGAAACTTAAGATTTTATTATACAGAGAAGTCAGACGGTCAACTCAAGAGAGTTACAGCAGAAAGCTTATTTTAAAGATCTAATGCGCGCAAAAATGTTGCAAACCATACCAAATTGTTAAACTCTGGTTAATATCCTATAGTTACCTTGCGTTCGTAATACGGGGCACTCCGTTTAACTAACAGGTAGCTATAACTACAAGTTACAAAACCTCAGCTTTTAACTGGAGATCGTAACACAAACCGCCAAGTGATGTATTGTAACACAACCTGCTCTCTAGTTGTTACTTTTGGAACTGGTTATAAAATAATCGAAGATCGCGTAAATGTAAACGGACCTATAATCACCTTTAGGAACAGTTCCATCCTCGGAAGGCTCCAAAATAACGGTTGATTCTGTTCCCTACCTCCACTCCCCAGAAAACTTCCAGTGTACCTACTAAGGAGGAGGGACATTCGACTGGAAGACAGGGGTTCAGTTCCCTTTACACCTCGGTATCTGCTACCTTTTTTGAAAGATCTCATTGTTGTGAGTAAAAGAGGAAATTTCTGTGGAACATATGATGCATTTCTACACGAATTTACGATCCAGTGATGTTTCTTGCTTCTTTCCTCACCAGTTGAAAACTAGATCGATTTCTTGACTTTATGCCATACTTTACCCACCTCAGCATGAACATCCAATTAGCTTAACGGCGTAAGAAGCGTGTTCAGCCCGAAGTTGACATTAGCTGTACCATCTCTTCGCCCAGGAGGGAAACGAGACATATCGAGTGTTGTGTATAAATCGATTATCAACAGAAATTCAATTAAGGCAACTCACGAAGGGGGAACACTTGTGCGAGCCAGTACACTTTGCAACTACTTGTGTGAACTTTAATCTGCTTAAAGTCGTTGTCGGCGGGGAAGCGTGTAAGTGGTAGATGTGATCCATACCACGTGACTGCACATCCCTTACACGTGTTCACACTGGCTCTGGGGCAAAAAAACTTTCTTCGATTAGCTCCATCAAGGTTCCAGCTTCTGAAGCCATGGCTTAGGGGCAAAGAAAAAATTGAAGGAGCAGAAATATAAAAGATCGTGTAAATTTTTCAGCACTTTTTGACTAACTACACTTGTTGGGTCTATTTACCGAATTTGGTATTTTAAGCCCAACTTCGTCCAGTTATTCGAGGCGAAGGTTTTCATGTGATCCTTCCATCCAAACAACATGTTACATGAAAAGATTTTCTATTTCATATTTTTACTTTCTCTACTAAGTATAGTAAGTAGAGGAAGTATTGTATTCCACCCAAAAATTCGATACCGAGATTTCACAGGAAATACATGTTTGACATACTGTGTGTTTTAAAGATATCTACATTTTTTGTGTAGTTCGTATTCACCTGTTAACGCTTACCAGTTACATAAGATTATACAAAATTCCTTCCGAAAGAAATATATTTAATACATACTATTTTAATCAAAATCGTTAGAATTAGTTTTTAGATAATTCAACATTTTGAAAAATGTTCCAAGTAAAGCGTAGTTGGGGATGGGGAGATTTTTCTTGAAAATCTTCGTGTGGCCTCTTTGAAACATACTGTAACTTAAATATCAAGTTTGATATTTATCCGACTTTTCGGTTTTGAGTTATGCTGTTCACAGATACACGCGTGCGCGGACTTTTTTGTATAAATGCCTTTTTTTATTTGTTTATTCGAGGGGGCTCCAAACATGTATTACCGGTGAAATCTTGTTATCGAATTTTTGGGTGGAATAGAATACCTTCTCTGCCTACTCTGTACGTGGTAGATAAAGTAATAAATAATAATAGCTACAAAAAGTCATGAGAATGTTTTTTAGTTTCAGGATAATTGCTTACACTTGTCACTGTTTACCAAAAAGTATTGTTATCAGAATGTGATTCTAGGACAGTTCTCCAATATGAGGTTCATTGTATCTTCCACACGCAGCGTGTACCATTTGCCTGATTCAGTGCTCTGCATTTCTGTGAAGTGGTCTGCTACCATTTGAAATATTCAAGTGGAGCCCCATCTAGCGCGCGTATTCGAGAACCCTCTACACATTTTAATGAGCAACTTCGATGACAGTTCACCGTGAACATCCCGAACAAAGAAAGGCATGCATGGTGATTGACGATATACTGGTCAGTGTGTCCGACAACGGATCCGGGAGTTCTTGGTTCGTTTACTAGTGATCAGTCTAACAGGAATAAAAATAAACACACAGGATATATACTTCATTCACTTCAAGTAAAAACAGTGGTTGGCAAGTCATTTTTTCTGCTAAACTAACGTAGAGGAAGCAGTGAATTCGACTAAAAATTTAATATAGATACATGATTGAAAATAATCTTCTGAATCAAAAAGTGGCGAGGTACCAGGTTCGATCCCCGGCGACCGCCCACTGATCCGTGGGTTTTTCGTGGTTTCCCAGGTCGGCAGACGAATGCTGGTGTAGTTTCTTCTTTATCACGATTTCCCTTCCATTCCGTTTCCTTCTCATCTTTCAGATGTGTTTCTAGGTGAGCTTCTTTCCGCGTAAGGGGGGGTTTCCGACCCCTTCAGCTACCGAGGTGCGGGCGCTGCGTACCCTGAGCACTCGTGGTACTTCTGACGTTACTAGAAGTACGCTGGACCGAACATTCGAGCCCCTCGTGAAAGGGAGCTGTTCGGATTGGGTTGGACTCGGCGGGGCAGTGGTTCCCGATACCCATGGGAGATTGGGTACGCCTGGCAGGTTTATCCGCCCAGGCGGGGCTGTGAGACGCCCCGATGTTCTCCGGCACCAATCATGGGAGAGAGCTGGTAGACGGCACCTAGATATACTGTCGACCCCACCGAGGTTGTTCGGTAGTCTCCCCGATAGGGTTTTCCCTATTGGCCTGACGCGCATAAGCGGCGCATCCACTTCCGTTTCTGTGTGGAAGGGATGAGAGGGGAAGATATGTATCCACGCCGGGGGGCACGGTATATAAAATAGGCACTGCCCCTAATGGAAAGAGCTTGACTCCCGGGTTGCGAGGGTGTGGTCTGAGTTGTCAGATTCGGTCCCGTGTTTACAGGTTGTGCTTCTAGGTTTGTGGCTTATGGCGGTGCCGGACAGATGGCGCGGATGCATGCTCAACGGAAATAGTACTCCCCATGGACACCATAGGGCTGCTTGGTCGTCGAGTCGCTCATTCACCCTCTCTAGGCAGCTCAAACAGTGGGATGTTTATTCGAGCTTGGAGCTGTTAAGGACTGTGGCCTTTCTGCCTGCTGCCTCTAGGCTCCTGTGGATCCTGGGCTATGGTAGCCACAATAGGTCTATGTAGGTCGCAGTGCGCGAGGTGTTATGTAATCTACACATTTTTCATGGAACTCTTCCACACAAAATTCCCCTCCACGTGGGAAAGTGTTGCATTCTGTGTGAATGTTTGTATAAACGGTTGAAACTCAATTTCTTGGTTTATTACAGTTCCTATGGCGACGCTGTATTTCCGAAACAACGGTACTAGTGTCATCCCTCATCATGATACATTTCTGGCGACCCGGGGCCCTATAAATATTTCCCTTGACTGATTCCAACCATTTCAATCACACTAAAATCGGCTCGTGTGCAATCTACAAACATGTCTACATAAATTTTATTTCCAGACATCAGTGTCAAACGTTATTTGTTAGTGGGCTATTATTTAGTCGGCAGTACACAAGGATTGATTGCAATCAATCATGACGGTACGTCAGAGCCGATCAGCAAGACTGACCAATGGGTACTGCTGTCATTCCCCTGCAACTATTTTAATTGGTTAATTTACTCGACTGAGAAGGGTGGGGGTAACCGCAATGGTTGTAGCGTTTAATCACCAATTCCCCCACCAGATGGCTGCAACAATGGAACGCTATGTCTGCGGCGGGAACCGAGTCCCAGCTGATTGTAAATCAACTGCATGTCTTCTTTTTACGTCTGTATTCAGCTACAAATTGAATGTGGCTTGTTACACACGCTCAGTGAAATTCGATAAGACACTGTCCCTGACGTCACGGATTCAATTTCCGTGTGACATGTTTAACATTCAAGTGGTTTAATGCTTTGTTCATATCTGGCACAGTCTGTTCCTGATATATCTCTCTACATATAACACGTAAGTACTGAAACTTATATATCTCTTCTGCAAACTATTGTTATAAAAACTTATTTTTGTATCATCTTTTTTTTCTCTATTTTATTTTACTCCCTGGTCATATTCGACGGATCTGTTGGTGGATACCTCTTGGAACGATATGTGATGGACAGTTAGCCTTCTAGGTCTCATCCCTGTAACCACCCGCTCCGTCACGTGTCACAGAGACCTTAGCGCATAGCTACTGAATCTTCTGCTTCGTACCGTGCAGATGGCATTAGGGCGCCGTCCAGTCCAACCGGCGGACAGATAGCCTTCTACGTCTCATCCCTGTAACCACCTGCTTCATGCCGTGCAGATGGCGTTAGGGTGCCATCCAGTCCAACCGCCGCCCCCATATAAAGGCGGACAGATAGCCTTCTAGGTCTCATTCCCTGTAACTACCTGCTTCATGCCGTGCAGATGGCGTTAGGGTGCCATCCAGTCTAACCGCCGTCCTCACACAGAAAGGCGGACAGTTAGCCTTCTAGGTCTCATCCCTGTAACCGCCTGCTTCATGCCGTGCAGGTGGCATTAGGATGCCGTCCAGTCTAACCGCCGCCCTCACACAGAAAGGCGGACAGTTAAACTTCTAGGTCTCATCTTGGAAATGCCATCTTGCTTCGTCACGTGCCCACAGAGACTCCCAGCGCATGGCAGCCGGATCTTCTGCTTCGTGCCGTGCAGATGGTGTTACATTGTCTGTAGATAGATGGCATAGCATTCGCTATTACCACTTATTTTTCATTTTACTATTGTTTTAGACTTAAGGTGGAACTTTGGGTCGTGGTATTAAATATCCAATCCGGTATTTACCTTGCCGACTGAGGAAAACTACGAAAAAAACCTCAGACAGATTGGTCGGCCCAAGGGATTTGAACCCGAGATCTCCGGGCCACAGTCTTACCGTCTGAGCCATCCCGCTCGGTAGGTTTTGTATCTTTTTCATGTTACTCCAGATAAAAGTTTGTATAGAGGTCACTAAAGTGCAATTTTGACATTTTTCCACTATTAGGGGATGCCACTAGAATTTGGTGATATTCAGGTTGGTAGGTTCCATTCAGGTAACTCCTCCGCAAATATGCACCTGTTATATGTATTGGGAAAGTTAGTAATATTGTATCTATTACGTTAGCGTCCGTTTTTATATATGCTCAAACTTTACACGCCTGTCATTTAGTCAACAAAATACGCACTGATTATAATATTAATAATATTATTACACTATATCAATTATATTACTATCACCGAGCGGGATGGCTCAGGTGATTATGTATCTGGTCCACAATCGAAAGGTCGTGGGTTCGATTCCCGTGGTGACCTTCCTGACCCATGGTTTTTTTTCGAGGGTTTCCCCGGGTCGCCAGGCGAATGCTGGGAACGATCCTTACATCTCCCGAATTTCCTGTCCCTCCATTTCATCTCCATTCTCATTTCAATTCACCCTTTATCTGCTTGGTCCGTTTCAGGGTGGCAAGAGTCGGCGGGAGGCCACGCAGTGTTCATGACAGGGGAAAAGGATGCTCTGTAGAAACCTTCGTCCTCAGGACTGCGAGCGGTCACCGGGTCCCAGACCCCTCAGGGATGTGTAAGCCTAAAGGGGGAGGGGGCCGGCTACACCAGCCAGCACTCGGAGATTTCAAATGTGCAAATCGTAGGGACCCTGCCTTCTGCCTGTCGTGCCTCCTGGTTCGGCCGCCCTCTGACTCCCCCATCTCATCCCTCCACCCCGGGGGGATACAGTCAGGATCTTAGGCACAAAAGATCTGCTTAGATCGAGGTCTAAGTCCCCCTCCGATTCTAGTCCTATCCCATCCTATATCACTTATATCACTATGTATATTAGACTGGTTATAGTTATATTAACTAGGCTAATTATACGAACACTTAATTATTACGTTGGGTTATTACTAATTACTAGGTCTTACCTTTGTAGTTAACAAGAAATCTAAATTATTTTTGAAACTTTTGGTATAAGCGATACCTATGGGGTTTTATTTTTAGAGGAAGATCTGTGTTAAAAAAAACGAGAAATTTGATTATATGGTTTAGTTAAGTACGCCGAAATCGCATTAAAACGTAACTATAACTGTTCTTCATACTATTACAGTACAGTAATTTCAAGCCGGAATTATAAAGGCAATAATTATCATAATAATCTGAGAAGGATAGGATATAAAATAAGTAATAATATATTTAAAATCAGTGTATGTATAAAAAGGAGAAGCATTGTGAAAATTCTTGACTGTAAAACCGACAGAAAGACAAGACAGGCACAGTTTTGTTAATTAGGGACCAGCCTCAGGTAGAAAGGGTAAATACCATTGAAGCAAGTTTTTTCCTGGTAACTAGCAGAGTACAGCTGCACTTAACCTGGTGAAGGCCACTCTAAGTATCATGACGCCAAGTTTGAGGAAAGCGTTTGAGGGGAGAGAGGGGTAGTTTAGGCGTTGGTTTTCCTTGTATTAGCGTGGGTAGATCAGTCTGCCTGAGTGCCTGGTGAGTGCAGGACGACTTTCTCGTCGTGTGGAGAAGATTGGCGGCGAACATGCTAGAGGGTAGAACGCTTAGCCGTAGTTAATATTCTTCGGTCTTGGTAAAGACAAAGTAACTTCGTATGCATTTAATAGTGATCGGCAAACCTAAAGCATTATTTCAAATAGTGAATAAAAGTGTTCCAAGACAGCGTTTGTGTGTTACCTGCGTCAAATTTGTAACTTTTAATAACATACACATGTTATATAAATTAAGTCCATAGCACGTTCATTCTTAATTTAACACTTAAGGTACATACAGGTTACAGGTAATCAGTGATTATGTTGGAGAAGGAAGGTGACGACCAAAGCTTTGTACTGAAGAAAACAATATTACAGAGCAGTATATATGATATCATAATGACTCATAATACTAGGAGAAGACCAAAATAATGCCTCGTTTATAAATATGTTGTCTGGTGATTTCTCTGGTTATACCTATATATCTAATGACAAGTTGGAACGTTGGCTGCCCTGACATGCAGCATCTGCCGTCTATGTTTTTTTAGTAACCTGGGTTAGGCTGCTTCCCAATAGGTTTATTTTACATTTCGGGGACAGATGAAGATCGTCACTAATGATTCACGTGTAGATTTTTATTCTTTATGGAATATTTGGTGGAATTATCAGAAATGATACCACAAGAGGTTACGAATATGAAACTCCTAACCTCGAATGGGATTTATTAAAACTACTCCACGAATAATATTTAACACATTATACAGGGTGATTTATGAAGAACTAACGCATTTATTTCTTTAATTGTTTCAAAACGAGTTATGCTTGCGACATCTGAAATGCAGAGGAATTTTGGGAGATTATTTACCTCTATAGCAAATGTTGAAAATGTTTTCTATCCTGCATAAGCCACAACTGAATACGTCGTTCCATGTTACTGGTCATTCGTTGGAGGATTCTGTTGTCAATAGCTTGAATCTCCGGTGTAATGTTGTGCAATTAGTGCCATTGATTCATTTGATGTATGGTATGTAGCGCCGTCCTGCTGAAAATAATCCTTGACTCAGCTCTACATCGTCTAGTTACTAAGCAAACTCCATGAAAATCCGTCGGTACTCTGCAGTGTACACATTATTTTAAAAAAAAATGGTCCCACTATTCTCTGTGCGGATATTGCGCACGAAACTCCGATTTTAACCGGGTGCATGGGTGCTTCATGAATAACATGTGGACTTTCCCTGGCCCAATAGCGTTTTATTTGAGTTTACATGGTGGATAAATGGAACCATGCTTCATCTGTGAATCATGCGATGGAAAGTATGGCGTGATTTTGCACAATGAACGCCGGAAACCAACCACAATAATTCAATCGTCTATCCTTATCTGGTTCCTGTTACTGATGGACAACCGTAATCCTATACGGCTTTAGGCCTGCACTTTTCACAGCTCTCTGACACATTGAGTAGCTGTATCCTGTTTCCTGCGACAAACGTCTTAGTGATTTTTTTGGGTGACTGATCCAGTTCGTGCTCTTGCGTCAACAACAACCGTGGGAAGCCTAGATGAACGAGTTTTGCTTTTTCACTCACCAGGGATCCAGTTGTTTCCAATTTGCTTACCAGTCCCAGTATTGTGTTTCTTTGGGGAGGAATCCGAACACTAAATTCTCTCTGCTTTGTTCTTTGAGTAGCTGTAATTGAATTCGTAATCCAGTATTCCTTTACAAGGAAGAGTCGTTCATTTAATGTGTACTCCATTTTCACGTTGACTAGAACAAAATCTCAAAAACAGTTGCCGACAATACAACAATTACGAATAAAACATGAACATCTGCGCATCTAGTGACAGGCAATCGAATTTCCAGAACATTCTGCTTAATTAGGTGCTAAAACTCTTCAAAAATCATCCTGTATAAATAATAACTACTTTCTTACTTGTGTTTAAAATCAAATTACCATTGTATCAACTGCCAGATCACGGCCTACTTAATAAATAAGCAATCGAATGTGTTACGGAGTAACCAATGCTACCAACAGTGGAATGAGAAAGCAGTTAACATCAAAATTATGATAAGCTAAAATCAGAACACGATAAAAAAGCCTTCTTCTTTCAAGAACGTAATTAATTTTGAAATTTACTCTATTTGAAGGTGCATTGATTAAAAACACAATTACGAAAGCTGACGGAATCGCTGGTTTTCCGCAAAGGAAAGTTAAATGAATGTTGAGGTAGCAGGATTTCGTAATTTATCCAGTATTAATGAATGACAAAGTGGATGACTGAAAATTAATCGTTGAATACTGATTTTATTCAGTAATGAGCTGGCGTTTTATCCAATAAAATCGCATTCCTGCAAGATAAACGACAGTGATTGGTCAATATTGTATGCTAAACATTGTTGAATGTTAAATAGGCGGTATACGAATGGAATATAATCATTTAGGCGCTGAGGACTACTGCTGTCAATCTCTCTTAAACCACAAGTAAAGGTAGAGTTAATCTTTATACCTACTTGAAGATAAGTCTACTGCGTTGCATTCACATGACTTTCTCTACCTACTATCGTTTATTTTATGTAGGTTCTACAAGATATTCTTAGGAACGTTTATTTTTCTACCTGTCCTGTTCTACCGATATTGGGCGTGAAAGACCGGTAATTTTGCTCAGAGGCCTCTTTATCAGGCTTGAGGTTCTTTTACGTACCGTAAATCTGCGACACAGGGGACCGGCTTTACTTCCCTTGCGCAGGAAGCCAAGCTATGAATTTTTAAGCCGGAAAAAATCCGTCGCTCTCCGCCGGGTTTGAAACCGCGACCTCGGGAACTAGAAATAGAGACCGAATCGATAGTCGGATGTTTAAATGCGGGTAGCTATATGCTGGCGTTGAAGTTCTATACCCTTTCCGTAACATCGCGAAAAACAACTGAATGGTGACCACTTCAAGAAATGACAAATCTGGATTGAACATTTCAAACCAATAACAACGAATATCTCGGAAATGGCTGATCCCAGGAAACAGATCTACATTTTTGTGTAGTACGTTTTTGTGAATATCTTATGGTTAACCAGTTATAAAAAATCATTCCGAATGAAGAGGATTGACAGGCTATTCACAGATACTTCTAGATGCAAACGTTGTCATAGAAATACGAGGGCAGTCCAGAAAGTCCCAGACGTTTTGGCCTATCGTGGTGATGAGTAGGACTAGAGCCGCCATCTTGGTGTCAGAACGTTCCTACATTCAGTACGCATCCAGCTGTGGTAGCGTGCCTTCCTTACTGTGCTCTCTTTGAGTTGTTAAAATGTGCGCTACAATAGAAAATCCCGCCACTTGTGAAGTGCTGTTGGCTAAAAAGAACAAACCAATTGAAATTTATCGTCAACTTTGTGATGTTTACGGGCAGGGAATGAGTGAAAGCCGAGTCAGGCAATGGTGCATTGATTTTAAAAAAGCTTCGCAGTGGTAGGCCTAGCCTTATGACTGATGAACTGTCAATGCAAATCAATGACAAAATTCGTGAGAATCGTCGTTTCACGATTGCAGAACTTTCGGAACGTTTCCCCAAATTTCACGGAGTTCGGTGCATCAAATTGATGCTTTGATACTGACGCTGAACTGCATGCCGGTGTAAACCAGTGGTTGAAGTCGCAGGCGACAGATTTCTACAGAGAGGGTATTGAAAAACTTGTGCCAAGGTATGATAAAGACCTCAATTTGAATGCCGATTATGTAGAAAAGTAGTTTATGAGTGTACCTTTCAAATGTAGATAATAAACGTTGATATTTGCATTTTGTTAATTGTTTATTTCAAAACCTCTGGGAGTTCCTGGATTACCCTCGGATATTAAGTCCACGCTACTTTAATTACAATCGTGAGCCACTTTTTCAAAAATAGTGAAAAGTTTTCCATGTAAGGGGACAGGGGGATTTTCTTGAAATCTTCCTGTCACATGTTTGGAGGATGCTGAACTGCGTGTTTGGTGTTTTTCCGACGTTTTGTTTTTAAGTTACACTGTTCACAGACAGCTTTGGGGGGATTTCAAGGGCTTCTAAATATGTATATTACCTAGTGAAATCTCATACAATACGATACTTACTATAGGTAGGTGGTACAGAGAGAGAGAGATATATTGCTATCAATTCGCAAGTGGGAGTGCAGCAGCCACGTGCGGGCAAGGGATTGATGACTGTTGCACTCTCCCATTACTCATGGACCAAACCACAGAGGCAATACATTGATATGCACCAGCATTACATCGGAAATGACGTCAGTGATGGACACGTGCAGGAAGGAGCCGTTCTCACAGCAACATCTGTACGTTACAGCTCATTGTCATTAACATGCCTGGAGCAAACAGCGTGGGTATATTTCGATATACTCTTGACCTTTTAAACACGCACCTAGAGCTGATAAAAAAAATTCGAGGTGTTCCATTCTCAAGACTTTCTCTACTCACTCTTCTACGATAGCTTATTCTTCTACTTACTTCTAAACATTCATTTCGGATATACACCCCTCAAAAACGTATTCGCTTGCAATTTAAAAAGATTCTAGTAGCCAAATTATTGGAGGAAAGAATCTAAATTTTTTTAACATACCTAAAGAGCAAATAACAATACAGTTTATATGTTTTAACGGCTTTTCAAATCGTTCATTTTATCAGTTTTGTAATTTTTTGAAAAATACATCGAAATTTCGATTTTTTTTTTGTGCGCAGTGTTTTCAAAATTATCTTTCATGCATTGGGTAGAGCACTTCATTATGCCTACAACCACACATTTTCATCAACATGTGACTTAAACTGGTGGAGAAATAAATTCGTAAAGTCGTAAAAAATGAACAATTACGGCAAAAACGTTGAAAATTCCTAACTTTTACATTTTATTCCTTCATCAAATAAAATCCGATTTTCGCCGCAAAATCAAGTGATATACAAAAGAATAGCTCTACTCGATGCATGTAAGATCATTTTGAAAACACCACGTACAAAAAGCTTGCAATTTTGGAATTTTTTAAAAAAATTATAAAACATATAAAATGATCACTAAAACATGTAAATTGTATTATCATTTTTTATCTTTATGTCCCAAAAAATTAGATTTTTCCCTCCATTTATTTGGCTGCTAAAATTTTTTAAAGTGCAGACGAATACTTTTTTGAGGGCTTGTAAGTAGGTTAAACCCATAGTCAGATTTTTAAAAGGACGCTATGTGATGCTTCGACATCCCTTGGTCTTTGCATGACCACGAGAAACAGTTACTTTTTGCTTGACAAAAAAGGATACCTCGCAAATAACATGAGTTAAATTATTACATTTTGTATGAATATTATAATATACAGAGAGTGACAAAAAATGTATACACACTTCAAGCAAAGCTGATTTCACACAAACAGAAAATGATGAACACTAACCATCTTAGACTTTTACAGTTACAACAGTTGCTCAAAATGCCCACCATCGGCGTCGATACACTTCTGAGTACGTTGAACTACTGATCGAGCAACGTTTGTGAAAATGTCCTCAGCGATTGCAGCATTCTTCGCGAAGTGCTGCCGGTGTAGCTCGTTTTCTACGGTATACTAGTTTCCTAAAGGTAGAAATCCAACGGAGTTAGATCCGCAGAACGCGATGGAAACTCAATCGGATCTCTTCGTCCTATCCAGTGCCCTGGAAGATTGTCATCAAGGTACATCTCGGTGATAATGTGGTGGTGCACCATCCTGTTGAAAGTAACATTCTTCATATCCATAGAGTGTATGAATGGCGGGTAAGACGGATGTTCAGGTACACTTGGCAAGTTACTATTCATTCAAAAAAGAATGGACCAATTAGACCCCTAGATGACAACCCACACCAAACATTAATTCCGAGTAAATTAACAGCCTTTTCCAAAACAAAAAAAATGTGAATTGTTTGCACACCAGTAGACACAGTTATGCCGGTTAACAGTTCGTTCAACTTAAATTGTGCCTCATCGGACCAAACAACTATCACTATGAAAGCCTCATCCTCTTGCACCATGTTCCGAAACCACTCACAGCACTGCATTCTCCGATCAGGGTCATATTCATTTAATGCATTATTGTGTAGGCAAGCACATAAATATACATATACATACATATCAGATGGTTTAACAGCGCCGTAACACACTTGTGTAGATACCCCTTCGTACGCTTAAAAAGTTGCAGAACTCGACGGGGCAATTCCAAGTAAACGTAGGTCAGTGAGGAACTGGCGCAACAGCATGAGCGACCTCGTTCTATTCATTTTACTTATCAGCGAAGACGAAGAGCAGATGGCGCTCACTGAGAGGCAGTTTTCGGGCTTGCACTAGAGCGTACCGACCGTGATGATAGAAAAGAACAGCATAAACAGGCCAAAAATGAATGCTTTCCAATTCAGCTACAGAGTTTATTTTCGAGGGAATAAACTAATTTTTTAGATTGACAAATAATTAAAATATCTTTATTTGAACTGTCAGTATCCAGCTACACCTATTTTTAAAAGGTGTTTAAGCTGTTATTGTCTAATATTACAGTATGTATATGCTTATCAATAAAGGAGATCTTCTCATGTCTTCGAAGATTAGAACGAAGGTCGCTACTGTATCACTTCCCCACTGATCTGTGCTTACTTGAAATTGCCCTATTGAGTTCCGCAACTCTTTTAACACACCAGGAATATCTACAAACGTGGAATACGGCGCGGTTGAGCCACCTGGTATATTACCTTCATCTGTACATTTACTTTGAGAGGCTGGACAGATACGAAGCTTCAAAAGAAACACAGCAACAGAAGGGGGTTGAATCATAAAAATAAACTTTATCTTTGAAATCTATTTCATTTTCTCTTGAAATAACGTGGAGCTGGACTTCGTCGCGGGAACTGGCAAAGAAATATATGGACATCGCAAAGCAAATTTGTCTTCTGTTTGCAGAAGGAAATGTGGAGACCCAGCTATATAATAAAGGAGAGAACAAAAGGCAGGAAGATGGGGTTGAAACGAATGGTCCTGGCGTTCGTTGTGGTGCGAATTTAAAGAGATCTCACTCAATAACTGTGATTCTCTTTGCTGGAAGAACCAGAGAGAGAAATGGTTTGTGCACAAACCATCACGTGTAGCCTAGTTGCAACACTGACACGCAGAAGCCGCATCTCTATTCGCGTTATTACGTGAAAAGGAAGGCTGCTTATCGGTTTCTCTCCCTTCACAAGCCCTTTCCTCTTCCTTCACCTCTCTCCCAAGCCGTCGCCTTCATCTCTCTCTCTCTTCTCTATGTGCAACTTTCATATAATTGATGTTTTGAAAACCGGTAGATACAAGCTGTTTTTAATGGGATGTTCATTAAAACAACAATATCTTGCAGCTTTACTCTACACAAATCGTGCTGGAAGAATAGTGGTTAACTATAAAGCCCAGGACAAAAAGCACTTACGATATTGTAAGTCGCCATTGTTGGGATGTGTTATCTCAAAAATGTGACTGAATTACGGAATTTAGTGTCGTGCGGGCAAGTTGCTATGGTAGCTCAGCGATCAGAGCTGCGGCACGAAGCGCCTCAGATCCGTGGTTCAAATCCCAAGTATGGTATTGTATTTTAACAGCCTGGTTGCACCTTTCCAATAGTAATTTACTTAAGGAAGTTCCCGGTACGATTCCCGTTGGATCGGCTACCCTGAACTTGGCTTTCATCTTGGTTTTTGCAGGTCGGTAGGCGAATGCTTGGGCCAATCATTTCGTTTCCTTCCAACTAGCAGGATAGCAGGGGTTAGGCGCAGTGGACTGTGGTGACTTACAGTCTGCCCGAACCTGTCCATAATAGCGGCTGGACATCGAAAGGGTTGCGGGTATGTTCAAGCTGGAAACGTTAGGGACCCCACTCAGCTGTTCCTGCCATCGGACATTGGCGCCCTTCGTACCCTCACGCCTCACCCGTTCCTCACGGAGGTTTAATAGACGCAATAGAACTAGCCTAGGCCACAGTTCTGAACTTCTCCGCTTCTTATTCCTAACCCTAACAATAATTTAGGTTACAAGGAGTGACTGTAAAGTTTTATCGATATAGCTGAGGCCGGAATTTTCAAACGAATTTCTGAAATACTTTCAGTTTTTGAAATGCACAGTATTTTATTCCATTTTATAGGTTCAATGAGGGGCCAACTATACAAGAACAGTCGATACATGGCATGTATTATTTTGTTTAAATCTGATAAAACAAATTACACATACAGAAGGATGATTTGTCCACATAATTTCAATTGCTACCTTCATCTTTTATTTTCTCTAACACTTACTATATATTGACGCAACTATAGGCCTCGGTTATCTGTAGAACCCGCCGACCGACCAACTAGCCGTGTGATAAGTGCTCTCGCCCACCACAAACACCAAAGGCGCTATCGAGAGAGGCTCTTCTGGAAGTTTCCCTTCTCCTCGAACGTTCTGGAACTCTCTGGAAGATTTCTCGCGAGTGTGTCAGTGAGTTGGTGAGTGCATTTCTAATGCGAAATCAAGTGCAGTTCTACGTGCGAGTTTGCGATGTGCATTGAGTGCTGCTAATACGAGATTAGAGAGATCTTGTGTTCGATTCCCCAGCGAGTGAATCACCCGAAGACAATGCTGCTTTGCGGGTATTTCATTATGCGGCTACATCACGAGAAAAGTGAAGAGACAGGAAAAATTGAACTATCTCACATTAATGAAGTGATAATAGGTATGAATAAAGGAAGTATTGCATTACACCCACAGTTTCCACACATTTCACCGGAAATGCTTGCTTTGAGGTACATGAATAAATAAAAAAAATGTCTATATCGTAACTCAAAAACGAAATATCGGTCAATTGTAAACTGTTTAAGGTCAGCATCTTCTAATGATGCGACACAAAGACAATGAAGAAAATTCTGCCACACCAAACTACTTTTTACATGGAACATTTTTCATTCTTCTTTTATATTCTCAAAACGGGTAATATTATTTTGATAAAAAGTCATATGTTGAAGTTATCTGCGTGACAAATAAGTTATACTTTATATACTGAATTTTATGAGAATAGCCTGTGAACCTTTCGTCATTATAAATGATTTATTATAACCTTGTAAATACCAGACAGACAAAAATCTACCACAGAGCATTCGTTTCAACGGTAGCCGTAAAATTGCTTGCCCTGTACTGAGCTGTTTCTAATCGGTTTTGTTCCCTTTCCGTGCCAGCTAATCAGTTGACGCGAAGTCTGAGCTGTATAGAGGTTGATAGGTTATGTGACCATGTGTTTCAGTGTAAGTGTTAGTGCTGTTATAGTACCAAAAAGCTCGTATACTTAAGCCCACAGAATCTTCATGTATGGTTCCTATGTGACAACAAACTCTTGTAGAGAAGTGATGCGGCGATTTATAGACAGATTCCCTGCTGTTGTACGCAACACCGAGAAACTGTTTGTAATCTTGTGAATAGATTTAGGGAAACGAGATCTATTCTTGATAAGAAACGGAAAATAAATTGCCGTGTTCTTACGGAGGAAAAACGCGAAGACATCGGGGAGAAGTTAGAAGTACAAGCTTGGAATGCGAGTAAACTTTTAAAATTAGAACCCTGGAAAATAACTGTAGTCCAGGAATTTATTGCAACTACACGATAATGTGAGCAGCGTTAATTACTGCAATTGAGTATTGGATGATGTTAATGATCGCTCTACTGACCGGGGTTAAATTTTTTTACGGACGAACCATGGTTTTATTTACAATACCAGGAAAAATTTACGAGTATAAATGCAAATTTTGTTAAAAGGTATGAGAGATGTGAGGATATCATTTCCAACATCTTCTATGACGAAGGTAGATATGCGCTTATTGTATTTATAATTTGAATGAGAAATCTGTGCTCTTGAATGTAAGGGGCTATGAATATCCGACTCCGTAGGCAAACAATGTGCTTCCCGGTGCCAAGAAAATTCCCGTTAGGCCGGCCACGCGTCCAAACAAGATTGTATAAAAATGTATTTCTGGTCAAAATGTACAATTTACATGAAATATTTTTGTAGCATCAAAAATTTCCGAGATATTCGCTGCTATTGGTTAGAATTTTCCAATACTTTATCATACCTTTTTTTTTTAAATACTAGGATGTAATTATCGGAGGGTGACACTTCGTCACTGTGGCCAGCTTGCATCTACTGTGGCTACATCGACCGAGAGGCAGGGATGAAGTGAAGGTGCCGTAGGAGTTCTCAGGTCTGCAGGAGACAGGCACACAGAGACGTGCAGAAGTCCCTAATATTTCCAGTTTGAACACCCGCGCACCAGTGGAGGCGACGAAGCGACCCTAATGGGCGGGAAAACGCACCCTGGCGTTCAATGCGCAAGCAAATACACCATCTGTCCGACATCGCAGCACAACAGGACCCGAAGACGCACCTGATACGTAAAAGAGAGAGATGAAATGAGAGGATATGGGGGAAAGGAGAAATCATGGTAAAATACACCACCTAGGCAGCCACGAAAATCCCCATGGTCATAGTGGGCGGTCACCGGATATCGAATGTGGAACATACACGTTGTCCCGCTTGGCAATACTAAGGCATTATTGTTTCTCGTGATGTCAAGCAAAGAGGACGGAGTTTCAAAGACAACATATAGCAACCCGCTTTTTAAAGATTTAACCGTCACTTAAGTGTCTGTCGTCTCCTTGTACTACCTCCAACCAATGTGCAGTGCCTTTCTCGTGCGCTGGCCGCCGCAGCTCGGACTCCCACCGAAACAGTTATAATATCCCGCAACCGCCTCACGTTCTCATAGTTACAATTAGATACAATAATAATAAACACATAGCTTATTATAAGAGATGCTGGAAATATCCTTCTCTATCCACATATTTCTGGCATCTTCTCAGAAAATTTTCATTCACACTCGACAGTTCAGTACCTGAAATTGGGTGAGTTTCTTATTTGATGTTTTCTTTTAGTTCTTACGATATATGGTATTTGCTGCACATCCCTCTTTTTCAAGTTTCCCCATAGATAAAAATCACATACTGTTAACTCGGGGATCGTGAGAGCCATAATTCTTTGCTAATTACACTATCTCAAAACGTTTCCTGAATTAAATTTAATGACTCGTGAGGTGTATGCGCTGTAGCAAAGTCTTGTTGGAAAAATCGAGACTGATACTCAACGTCGGTCAAGTGTTATAAATAAAAAAAAACTGGTGTAAGTCGTTCCTGTAGCTATCTAGATTTATTGTTTGTTAGAAAAATATAGATCATATTATTCTGTATGCATTTACTGCATGCAAGGAAATCTCGTGTGTAAAATCGGGTTTCTCTGTACTCCAATATCTGTTATTTTGCTTCCAAACATAGCCGTGTAAACGCAACTATGCTTCTTCAGAGAAGACTATTAAGTGTAGCTAAGTACCCGAGTCTGTTGATCACATGGGAAAAACAATTGATGTGCTACATTCACATGATTTTCTCTACCCTCTATCGTTTCTTAGAGGATATACAAATTATTCTTACGAAAATTTATTTTCCTATCTACTTCATTTTAAGGGATTCACTTTATAGATAGAATAGAACTGGATGGTACATGATGGCCTTAAATTCCCATACTCTTTCCACGACATCGCGAGAAACAATTGAAAATCGACAGAACTTTTCTACGTAGTGTGATTTGTCTATCGCTTAACTTTTACTAGTTATACAAAATTTCTTCCGAATGAAGAGGATGTCAGAGGTTATTCCCAGAAAATTCAAGATATACATTTTATTTGTCATAAATATCTTTAATATATGGCATTTTAATAAAAATCGATAGCCATTTTTTAGAAACTCAATATTTTCGAAAAATGTTCTACGTAAAGGGTAGTTGTGGTGTGTGATTTTCTTGAAAATCTTCATGTCCATCCTTGGAAGATACTGAATTTAGGTAAGTACCAAGTTTGGTACTTTTTATTCAGGGGACATCAAAACATGTATTTCCGGTGAAATATCGGTATCGAATTTTTGGGTGGAATGCAATACCTTCTCTATCTAGTATGTCGATGGTAAACTAAAAATAGACAATAATGGGTAGAGAAGGTTCATGTGAATGTAAGCCAGAGTGGTTTTTCTTCTGTGTTCCAGGAGGTTCATATACATGTTAATTTTGTAAAGCCGCGCTAGGGCGTAATGATTGCCTTTGTTTTTTTGCATCACGCACATTTCTTGCGATTAAAACAGGGATGGAAAAGATTTGTAGATGTGTTGGGCCCGGGGATGTTTTCGCAGCAAAATGAACATTCCGCTCTGTTATCTTACAAGCGAGCCAGGTTTTAACGAGCCGCAGCACGCGAAAAACTTTACCGAGGTGAGTGATTTAGCTTTTTGTTTTCTTGCCAGCAACGAATTGTAACCACTGTTTTTGTTTTTCCTGTTTTAATCTGTTACGTCGGAGACTCATAAATATTCAACATTCATGACGTTATTTATTTTAGTAATCGTAAAACCAGAAAAAGAAACACATTTCGTGACAAAAATCCTTTACCATTGAAACAGGAGTTTTTCAGAACCTGCGTTTACACAACAACTTAATTAATATTGTTATTCATCCCCTAACGCAACAGCTTTACTGAAGAAAAAAAATCGGATGTCTTTCATTCACACGACTTTCTCCACTCACTTTTCTACAAACTATTTTTACAAAAGCTTATTCTTCCACCTACTTTTATTAATCGAAATGAACTTCCATTATATATAATCTATCCCTATGTGATTACTTTGAAATTCTGTTCTCTTTGCATGACCACGAGAAAAACTAAATAGCGACTTACTGCTTGAAAAAGGTATATGTATTTGTAACCAATAATTAAAAAAGAATCTGTCCCTTTCATATGACTTTCTCTACGTTTACGGTTTTACAATTGCGCCCATTCCTCAACTTTTACCAGTTATACAAGATTACACAAAATTCATTACGAATGAAGAGGACTTCACGGCCTATTCCCACGGAAATTCAAGATATACGTTTTATTTGTCATGTAAATATCTTTATGTTGGACCATGCCAAAATGTAGTATTTATACGACTGGTAGCAGCACTTTAATGGATCTCATTAAAGTACACCTGTTCATTAAAGTATTGGTATTCGACCTATCAGAAGTGGCCGTGTAACGTTGTGAAAGCGCAAGTATCGACTATTCTGTGCAGTACGTTTCACAACGCTAGCAACTTTGTTTGACACAGGTGCTACAAGGTCATTGTATTGTAACCATAGATAAAGGAATAAGGATTGTGATACCTCACTCAAACCAGAAACGAATACTTATGAAACCTTTAATTTAGATACATGGTCGAGCATAAACAGTCGTATGAAACTTGACTATAATGGTGATTAAAACGCTCGTATGACAATTATTATGATATTAATAATAATACTCGCGTTTTAATTACTACCATTATAGCCTCGTTGCATAATATACTATTAATATACGGTATATTCATCAAAATCGTTAAAAGTCATTTTCAAGAAAATTGATGGAAAATCGACAATTCGAAAAATGTCCATGTGGAGGAGTCTTTGGGGTGGGGAACTTTCTTGAAAACCTTTGTGTCGCATCTTTGGAATGTATCTACTGAACCTAAATATCAAGTTTAGTATTTATCCACTTTTCATTTTTGAGTTATAGTGTTCACACACACACATACGACCTTTTTCTAAAATCCTTTAATTGGATTCAAGGGGCCTTAAAACCATGAAATTCCAGTGAAATTTCGGTATCGAAATTTTGGGTGAAATGTAATACTTTCTCTACGTACTATTTACGTGGCAGAAAATGTAAAAATATCTCAAAAATGATGAAGGTCACAAAACATTTTATTTGACATTAATTATCGCTTCAACCAGCTCTACATTTTCGTGTGAACATATATTATGTCTTATGGTATATAACAATTATACAAGTCATTCAGAATAAATAGGCCTTCACAGGCTATTTGCACAAATTTAAGAGTTTATTTGTGATGCAATACCGTAAGAATGTGGTATTTAAATCAAATCCGTTACGGCGACTAATGAGAAAAAAATCTGATGTGTTACACTCACATGACTTTCTCTACTCTTGTACAAACTATTTTTACAAACGCTTATTCTCCATATGCTTCATGTTAATGGAGATATCGAGATGTCAATCTTATTGATAATTTTCTTGTAGATGCAAGGGGAATATGGTAAGTTTTAAGCGATAGTCAAATATTTTAACGCTGGTTGCTATGTGGCGCATTCCATTCTCTTTGCATGTCCAGGACATAAAAAATGAATAACGAATTTGAGAAAAAGTATAAGTATTGGAAAATTTAAGGGAATAACAAGCAATATCTCGCAAACGGTTCACTCAACAAAAGAAATGTATCTGACATAAATTGTGTATTTTAACGCGATCTACATTTTTTGTGTAGTAAAATTTTGTCTATCTCTTATGGTTTACCAGTTATGAAAAAGTCGTTCATAATGAAGAATACTTTTGGAGACATTCCCAGAAAATTCGAGATATACATTTTAATTATCATGACAATATCTTAAACATATGATATTTTAATCAAAATCGTTAGAGCCGTTTTTGAGAAAATTAAAATTTTCGAAAAATGTTCCATGTAAAGGGTAGTCTGGGGTGGGGGGATTTTCTTGAAAACCTTCGTGTCGCATCTCTGGAAGATACTGAACGTAAATACCAAGTTTGGTGTTTATCCGACTGTTAGTTTTTGAGTTATGCTGTTCACACACACACACAGACACACACACAGACACACAGACACACACACACAGAGACACACACACGGACATGTTTCCAAAAATGCTTTTTTTGGATTCAGGAGGTCTCAAAACATGTATTTCCGGTGAAATCTCGGTATCGAATTTTTGGGTGGAATGCAATACTTCCCCTACTTACTATACGTAGTAGAGAAAGTAAAAATGAAACGTTTACCATTAAGGGTAGTTTCTTGTGGCGGGAGGAATGGGTTCTTCAAATCTCCTTGTCGCATACTAGCAAGATGCTGAACTTAAAATATTTATAGCATTTTCTTTATTTATTATGGTCGCTTGAACCGTCCTTTAAATTCGAACATCTTTAATTTCATTACTATAAGCGCAATACTTATATTATTTTAAATATAGTTTTCTAATTTGATACATTCATGTGGCTTTTTCTACCTTTTATCATTTACTAATGGATACACAAACTATTATTACTAAAGCTTATTTTTCTATCTACTTCATTTTAATCCAAATAACCCTTTGCAGAAATAGCTACATTACACATTTCGTTATAGACACAAAGAGAACAGCGATAGTCAAATGTTTAACAACTGGACGCTGTATGCTGGTCCTAAAATTCCATACTGTTTCCATGACATCACGAGAAACAACTGAATGTTGACAGGGCTTTAAAAGAATGACCAAGTAAAGAACAATTCGAACCATTAATAACGGAGATCTCATAAATGGCTTATGCCACAAAAAAGATTACTGTAAATAAATTGCGTGTCTTACAGAGATCTAAAATTTTTGTGTAGTGGGCTTTCATCTTTTGCTTAACGGTTATTAATTATACAAGATTAAACAAAATTCCTTCTGAATGAAGAGGACTATAAAAGATATTCCTAGAAAATTCAAGATATAATTTTATTTGTCATGTAAATATCTTCAATATATGGTATTTTAATCAAAATCGTTAGGGCCACTTTTTGGAAAATAAACATTTACAAAAATCTTCTATGAAGGGTTGGATTTTCTTGAAAATCTTCGTGTCGCATCCTTAGAAGGTACTGAACCTAAATAACAAATTTGATATGTATTTGACTTCTCATTTTTGAGTTATGCTGTTCACAGACACATGCGCACGCACGCCTTTTGATTCAATGGGTCTTAAAACATGCATATCACGATATGGAATTGTTGGATGGAATGCAATACCTTCTCTACATACTATGTACTTACGTGATAAAGTAAAAATAACCTTACTTCTTAAGTGGAAAAAATTTGAAGTTTTCACAAGTTAGTCACCTTAAACATTACGAGCTTGCGCGCGTATGTTGGAAGTGAGTAAAGAAGGGAGGGGAGCATTGTTTTTCGACATCGGAACGAAAAATCACGACTTGTTACGAAAGCACCCGAGCCAGTCAATAGCGAACCGGTACTATTACGCTATTCGTGAAAGTACTTGATTGTGTCGCAGTTCTCTGGCTCGTGTTATCCTATTTTTTGAGCGCCTCTTGTTTTATTATTTTAAATTTGGGTTCTTTATCCTCCGGTTAGCTATTATAACTCAGTCGAGCAAGTGTCTCTAAGCAGGGAGTGTAAACGGAAAGGAGTTGTTGCTAAAAGATAACACTGATAAAAAAAAATTGTTTCTACACTTTTATTGCCGTCACACTTAATTAATAATTCATATATTTAATCTTTATACACGCCTGACTGAAACTGCGATAATTCCGAATGTAACTACAGTCGTTTTAGTTGCCGCGCGCCAATTACTTCGCGTACTTCACTTTTTTGTAACTAACACTGTGACGTGCACCTCGTAAGAGATTCTTCCGAACTGTGTGACGTGCACCTCGTGAGAGATTCCTTAGAACTGCATGAAACTTGATTATGGCTCGAGAATATATACTCCTTCACCTCGAATTGCCTAAACATTATAATAGAGCTGCTATTGGTTACCAAATCGCGCCCACTTTAGCGTCTGTTTTGATCAGCCAATCACTACTACTAACATATATGCTCTAGGGAAGATATTCCCTCCATTTCTAAAAAAGGCACGCTACCCTGACGTCATTTGTTTGCCTCTTCTTAGTGATAAACAACTCATCCCCTCAGTTTTTTGTTACCCACTTCTATTGTCAGTTTCAGTGAGGCCGTGTAAACTTATTTCCTAACAATACTTACGGCTAACAAACATCTAAAATCTTGTACATACAATATTAATTTACACTACAATCACTTTGGCATTCACAGCATGTTATGATATAAAATACTGCCTCAATTGTTATTTAGGAACGGTTGTTTGGAACCTAGAAGTTCTCTTTTAAAACTGGAATGGTCAAAACTGTTACTGCAATCTTACCCCCCCCCAATTGCTGTTCCACAAAGTATGCGACACTTCACAAGTCAGACAGCAGTCATCTTTACATCATTGTTGCCGATTAGTGATCTGCACCCCCAGCTCTTGACTGCGTGACGTCATACCAATTAGCGTGACGTAGTAGCACCTGACGGTCACGTGCCAGTCACGAGGCGATCTCCCTCAGTCACACATAAATGGTTATGGGAAGGGGACAATTGCAAAACTTTCCGTTTCAGTCATCTTTGTTGCATGCGTCTTTCAGGACAAGCTGGATTGAAAACAAAACTTGAACCAGATTGTTGCTATATACTTAGAAATGTTTAAAAACAATCATGGCTTCCAATATTGTTATGATTTTTTACTTTCTCTATCACGTACCTAGTAGGAAGAGAAGGTACCTATGAATTCCACTAAAATATTCGATACCGATATTTTACCGGAAATACATATTTTGAGGCCTCCTGAAAAAAAAATTTTGGTAGTGCTACCACTACTTCTAGATACTCGACACAGATACTGATTTTTGAGCACCGATACTGGATACTTGCTTTATAAAAAACTGTAAAGGCGATAGTTTGTTCACTGAATTATGTTCTTATTACTAGTTTTCTGTGTATAAGCGCATGTAACCAAATTTTGTATTGTATACTAATTCCGAAATTGTTCCTGTCTCACATTCTCCAATTGGCAGCAATTTCTTTATCTTCATAATGGCAAAGGTTATATATCCCATATTGTCAGTCAAGGATGATGATAATAACAATAATAATAATAATAATAATAATAATTTCTTTGTTTCCCTTTTTATATCTTATGCTGAAAGATGTAAGTATTGTATTGTAGTTGTTGGGAAGCCAAACTTGATGAAGTAACTGCCCCACGTAAGGTACAAAGTTTCCGGTGGCCTTCGCCCCAACGTTAAATATCAACTTTGTATTTTAATGTTTCTTTAAATATTATATATATTTATATTTGCCTCGGCTGCGTCAGTATTAATTTTGCAGAAACACGTATCTCTTAGCAGGGGGTGATGCGGCTAAAGAATGCAGGCTTACACAAATTATAAGTTTTACTTCACTCCTTTTGTTAATCCTTCACACAATTAAATAACACTTCATGATATAGAGAGTTGTGAGATTATTTATTAATTACTTGAACTTTTTAACACGTAAACTTTATAATATTCTCGCCGTAATGAATTTTATGCCTCACACTGGATATGTATTGAATTGCTCGGGAACGCTGTCTACTAGCGATTGGCGTTTACCGCTTAAATTTGTAAATTTTTCTATTTCAAGTCTCTAATTGGCTAATTTTTCTCCAATAGAATACTTTAGTTTAACTTAAGCTTTTTCTGGTTGTTGATTGGCTATTTATAAACTGTTTTATTTATTACATTATTGTTCCAAGAATTATTAGTAGCATTATTAAACTTTCTACTTTATTGTTGTCTCAAGGTTACCTCATTGTTAGCAACTTTCGGCTTCTATTCACACAGCTCCTACATTATTAAATTATGTAATACATTCACATAACGTTATTATACATGTATACAATAATATAAACGTAATATAATGACTGTTACATACATTTTATATATTATACACATTTTGCTTTAAGGTGGACTGTTATTGAATTTATATATTATATAGACTATGCGGTGGTATACTTGTTAAGTTATATTTATTTTGTTAAGCCCCACGTTTGGGAGCCAATTTGTGACGGTATTACTTATAATGTTTGTGTATTTGTGTTTACTCCACGTGGTGAAGCCATTTTGTGACGTGATTCTTTGTTAGGTTTGTTAGCTCCATCTGGTGTTAGCAATTTGCGGCAGTATTAGTGTTTGTTTGTAAGAATGCTACTGTTATTTTATTTAATTTTGGTTCACTGTCCTCCGGCTAGCTATGATCTTTTTGGTCGAGCACTTCTCTTTATACAGGTTACGTAAACGGAAAGGAGTCTTTTATCCAAAGATAACACTGATGAAAGAATTTGTTTTACACTTTTATTGTCGGACACATTCACTATCACTTTACACTTTGATCTTGACACTCGCCAAACTGAAACTGTTATAATAACTTCATTACTGATCATTCTTAATTCGCGTACTTCAACTTTTTGTATTATTAACTTTACAACACTTGAGATTTTTCATAACTCTACTACGCCTAACTTGCGAATCGATAGCCGACGTGTAATATTTCTGCTGGACTGAAGGCGACATGTAACGTACAAATGTTTTCGACGAACTGACATGAAGACGACGTGTAGTGTACAAAGATTTTCGATGAACTGACGGACTGAAGGACTTTACCTCTAACCTAGACCTTTTTATACTCCTACGCCCCGATATGCCTAAAGATTATAACTGAGCTGCTATTGGCTAATAAAACGCGCCAACATTAGCGTCTATTTTTTATATCCAATGAAAATTATGAATACATATGCTCTAGGGAAAATGTTCCAGCAAATTCTAAAGAAAAACGCGCCAATATTACGTAACTTCCTCGCCTCTAATAATGATAAACAGCTCACCCCCTCGCTGCATTATTGTACGCTATTATTGTCAGTTTCAGTAAGGCAGTATAAACTTACTTCTCAACAATAATTACAATCAACAAATATCTCAAATCAATGTCACATAAAAATGCATATTCATACTATAATCATTCTTTACATTTAAATAATTTATGATACAAATTACTGCATCAACTAAAATCATTTTAGTGTTAAAAATACTGCCTCATATTATAGAAATCTCAGGTATATCTGTAAGCTACGCTCCAGACCCGAGTTAGACTTGCGTAAACACGAACTAACAGATGCAAGGAAACAAGTACCTAATATTTTCATGCGCTATATCATCTCACATCTTACGTTCTGATTTGTTTCTGCTGGATTCACAGATCTTGGTCACCGGAGTAGGTAGATATAATGATTGAGAATGAGTCACCAAGCCAGGCTATTGCAAAAACGCCTTTTACTGCGCCAGCTAAATCAACTTCATTCACAACTCAGTTAACGCTGCAGAGAACCTCTACTCCTTCCCCCACTGTTTTGCATGTCTTTATTTAGACACAAGAGCCTATGGAATGTTGCACCGATTCACTCGTAGGAAACAAAGTCAAGGTTTATCAAGAACTGTAGGCCAGCAACTCTTTGGTGACAGATGCGAAGTAATAACATGAACTCTGGACTCTTTTCAATCCTTATCTAATATAAAGCTAAACGTAACAACCTTTAATAATGCAACATCTAATAATTAAAGGTATCGAAGATTAGACATACTTCGACGTCACCGAGTATCGAGGTGTCGTGACCTCATCCCTAATTACTTTCTCTACTATGTACAGTAAGTAGGGGCAGTATTGTATTCCACCCAAAAATTCAATACCGAGATTTCACCGGAAATATATGTTTTGAGACACCCTGAATCCAAAAAAAGCATTTTTGAAAACATGTCCGTGTGTGTGTGTGTGTGTGTGTGTGTCTGTCTGTCTATGAACAGCATAACTCAGAAACGAACAGTCGGATAAACACCAAACTTGGTATTTAGGTTCAGTATCTTCCAGAGATGCGACACGAAGGTTTTCAAGAAAATCCCCCCACCCCAGATTACCCTATACATGGAACATTTTTGGAAAATTTTAATTTTCTCAAAAATGGCTTTACCGGTTTTGATTAAAATATCATATGTTTAAGATATTTACATGACAAATGAAATGTATATCTCGATTTTTCTGGGAATTTCTCCAAAAGTTTTGTTCATTGTGAATGACTTAAGCATAACTGGTAAACTATAAGAGATAGACAAACTTTCAGTACACAAAAAATGTAGATCGCATTAAAATACACAATTTATGTCATATACAGTTTTTTTTGTTGAGTGAACCATTTTCGAGATATTGCTTGTTATTCCCTTAAATTTTCCAATACTTATACTTTTTCTCAAATGGGAATTCGTTATTCATTTTTTTTGTCCTGGTAATGCAAAGAGAATGGAATGCGCCACATAGCAACCAGCTCTTAAAACATTTGACTATCGCTTAAAGCCTAGCAATTCCCTTTGCATCTACAAGAAAATTAGCAATAAGATTAACATCTCGATTAACATGAAGCACATGCGGAATAAGCGTTTGTAAAAAAAATTTCTACAAGGGTAGAGAAAGTCATGTGAGTGTAACACATCAGATTTTTCCCCCGTGAACAGCATATACCTCAAAAACGAAAAGTTGGATAAATACCAAGCTTGGTATGTAAGTTCAGTATGTTTCAAAGATGCGTCCCCCAACTACGCTTTACATGGAACATTTTTAGAACTACACAAAAGATGTAGGTATCTTTAAAACTCACAATTTATTTCCAACAACTTTTTTATGGTAAGAGCCATTGCCAAGATATCTTGGTTTGAATTGTTCAATACCCTATCATTCTTTCAATCCTGTCGACTTGCACATGTTTCTTGCGATATCATGGACAGAGTATGGAATTTTAAGGGCAGCATATAGCGACAAATCCTTAAACATTTGACTGTCGCTGTTCTATATCTGTATCTACAATGAAATGTATGTAGCTATTTCTACAAAGTTTTATCTCGATTAAAATGAAGTAGATAAACAAATTAGCTTTCGTGAGAATAATTTGTATACCCTGTGATAAGCAATAGAAGGTAGAGAAAGTCATGTGGTATTTATGGTAAGCCGTAGATACTCAAAGCGATGGTTTCCAACTCGTTAGTAATAATGGATATTGGTTTTCCATTAGTATACCAAAGCTTCTGTCAGACCGATATTTACGAAATTATCAAAACCAAAAGCTGGACTTTTGCCATTTGGTGGGAGGTTCCTCTTTGTCTTCCCGAAACGTCGAAAGGCTATAAATGACTCCAGCGCCGTTTTCAGCTTCTGATAAACGACTGCATGTCTCACCCATAAAAATAATGGAGACGACGACGACGCCTAAAGAAAATGACTCACCCCAAAATGAAGCACGTGGCACATAGTTGCTTGCGATTTTATCAAATAATGCAGACACTTGCTATTCGATTCTCGATAATCATTGCTTTTTCTCTCAGGTTCGATTTAAGGAGGACATCGCTTTGCTAGGGATGATAACGCCTTGTAAAGGGTCTTTCAACAAGAGTGTCCTATCTTTGAACTTAAGTAAAACACGTTCTATAAATGATGGAGGTTTATTTCTTTTTTTATTTTGGAACATAATGAATGTCATTACGTGTGGAAGAGAACATCAGTTAAGTGACCGCCGCGATTTCGTTGGGTTGCGCGTATACGGTTGACCCAATTTTCAATGACAGAAAAACGTAAATTAGGTCCAACTTCAGGAATAACACGCGTGCTGTTATTCATAAGATCATTTACTGTTTCTGGCTTGTTGACATAAACTTGAGGTTATGTGGCACCATCTTACTGGAACCAGATGTTTCTGAGATCCATACCATTCAATTGAGGCCAAAAATAGTCCCTTATAAGAGCCCGGTATCTTTCTCCATTGACAGTTAGAGCTTCTCCATCTTCATCTTGGAAAAAATATGGACCAATGATTCCACTATAGCAAAATCCACATGACACAGTAACCTTTTGGGGATGAAGTGGTCGTTCTTGAATCTGCATTGGATTGTGATGCTCCAATAGCGTCAATTTTGTTTGTTAACACAGCCATCGATCCCAAAGTGGGCATCGTCGCTGAAGATGATTTTTCGACAAACATCCGGGTCAGCTTCCAATTGCTCCATAGCCCAGTCAGCGAATACACGGCGCAACCTATGGTCGTTAGGCTTTAGTTCCTGAGTTAACACCATTTTGTAAGCGTGAAACTTCAAGTCCGGATGCACAATTCGCCAAGTTGTGGTCGGCGAAAGCCCCAATTCTTGCCTTCGACGAGCAATTGATTTGTTTCCGTTCTCGCGTATACTCTCACGAACGGCGCCTATGTTTTCGTTGGAGCGCTTACGTCGATTATATACAGGCGTTCTTTGATCGCTGACAGAAACACTTCTTTCAAATTTATCGATCAAACGCCGAATCGTTCTCTCGCAGGGACGATTATGCACACCGTAAACTTCACGCAATACGCGGAAAGTTTGGCGAACAGATGATCCATTTTGATAATAAATTTTCATAATTTCTACGCGTTGCTGAATGCTGTAACGCTCCATGGCTATTTATCAATAACAACTGTAACCACATGAAAAAAAAATGACTGCTGTAACTCAATAACAACGGCAGCTATCACATGGTAAAAATGACACTCTTGTTAAAAGATCCTATACTATAGACTAAAGTGTCAAGAACATGCGTATTACTAGTTCGTTTTATATATTACACAATGAGGCTCGCTCGTTTCTTCGAACCCAACTCGTTCGAAAGCAGCGATGAGTATACGGAACTTGAGCTTAAAAAACGAATAAAATAAAAAAACAGTAAGTTTATTTATTGTTAATGAAAATAATAATAGGCTGCTTTTATTAAGTCTGCACATCATTAATTTTCTTTCATTATCGTGGGCCATGACTCACTAAAACTTTGTAACAAATAAGAGTCATGATATGAAAAACATTTTTTGCTATGACTGTTATTTTATTGCACAAAGCGTTTCGATTTTGCTTTGTATCTCAATGTGAGTTGTTTTTGAAGCTCCTCGTCAGTTGAAGAAGACCTTAAAACTATCGGAGAAAGCAATATGACAGTTTTAGTTACGTAAAAACCTATGTTACATTCTAATGACTTTCTCTAGGCACTGTTGCTAATTAGTGGGTACACAAATTATTCTTACGATAATTTATTTTCCTATCTGCTTTATTTTAATTGAGATAAATGCTTCCGGAAATAGCTGCATTACACATTTCGTTATAGATACAAAGAGAACAGCGATAGTCAAATGTTTAACAACTGGACGCTATATGCTGCCTTAAAACTCCATACTCTCTCCAAGACATCGCGAGAAACAGCTGAATGTAGACAGGACTTCCATTAATAACGGATATCTCGGAAACGGCTAGTGCCACAAAAAATTATTTGAAATAAATTGCACGTTTTAAAGAGATCTACATTTTTTGTAGTACCTACGTTATCGGCTACCGCTTAACATTTACCAGTCTAAAAGATTAAATACATTTTCTTCCGAATGAAGAGAACTTCACAAGATGTTCCCAAAAACTTCAAGATATACATTTTATTTCTCGTGTAAATATCTTTAATATATGGCATTTTAATCAAAATCGTTAGTCATTTTTTAGAAAATCAAAACTTTCGAAAGATGTTTACATGCATAGGCTAGTTTAGGTTAGAGGGATTTTCTTTAAAATGTGTCGACACCTTCGTGTCGCATCTTTGGAAGGTAATGAACCTAAATACAAAATTTGGCATTTATCTGATTTTTCGTTTTAGAGTTGTTCGCAGACACAGACCTTTTCCTAAATATGCTCTTTTCGATTCAAGGTGCCTCAAAACACGTATTTCCGTAGAAATTTCTGTATCGAGTTTTTGTTGGAGTGCAATACCTTCTCTACCTACTATGTACGTAGTAGAGAAAGTAAAAATGTAACACATTACTCCCCCCCACCCGGGGTACTGGCTTGTGCCCATCCCTACGCGTTCCCCAATATCATGACCAGCGTATATTGTATGCCACATCCGCAGGCCATGGGAGAATAACCCACAGCAGGATATGAACCAAGGTTTATCTCCATCGTTGCCTACAGAAACGCCAGATGTTCCCTAACGGATGTTTCATTATCTGCTCTCTCCTCCAGTTTGGGCAGTTCACCACGGGCTGATCTACAAGAGGTAATTCGCACGAACTCAGTTTACACTCCTCTGGTTACAACGTTTTAGTGGCAAACCGTTTTTTGTAAGGGTGAATACTGTCGCAAATACTTTGTGATAACGGTTACAAGTGGCAATTGGCATATTAACACCTGTAATTACGCGTTAAGATAGGAAGTGTATCTGTTATTCATAAAAGACCAATGTCAAATTCACACAATTTTCGAGCTTCACATAATCCGCTGTGCAAAGTCATGTTACGTTACGATAACCTTTCATCTAGAAAAAAATCTCAAATTAAGCAGTGTGGGCTTGGTTACGGGAGAACATAGATTAGAAACGAAAGATTTTAGCACTGGGCCAAGGCTAGGTCTACTGGGCCCACTAAACCAAACAAGGGATAAACGAGGGAGTACAAAGCGCGACTAGATCTGATAGCCGCAGGCGCGGCGGATTGGGGTCCCTAACATTTCCAGATTGAACATCCACGGCCGTCCCTATCTGCATGCACAAGCGCGAGCAGAATATTGCATTCCACGCAAGAAATAGTTCTCTCCTCAAAGGATATTCACCTCACACCAGCATCAACCGCACCTAATGAGGAACAGGAAAATGTGTGGTAGTATATAAGCATCTCAAAATTCGCCTACTAACCTGGGAAAACCACGAAAACACCGAGGTCAGGGTGGCCGCTCCAACGAGAATCAAACCCTGGACCTCCCGAACAGGATACACCCTGATGGCTCATAATAATGAAAACAAAATATCTTAAGTCTGTTTTGTTACTCATACATCCACGACGGAAAAATAAGAAGTATGTCACATTTATGGATGTCGCCTTTTCCTAACCAAGGAAACTTTAAAGTTATTGAACATAAATTCTACACTGTATTGAGCTCTACATTTTGCATGTGGTAACTTTTTAACTTTTTGTTTCTCTCTTTGGCAGTTATGCAAAATTATTCAAAATTAATTCAAAATGAAGACTTTAAACACTGTCAATTCAATATGTACATTTTGTTAGTCATGTATATGCCTTTTGGAATTTTTGATAAAAGATAAAGCGAAATTATCGATGTAAGGGGAAGTTTGGGGACCGAGGGGGGACTATCTTTGAAAATCTTTGCTTGGCATGCTTAAAGATTGCTTGTGTAGTGTTAAACCCTTTACTAATGGTTTAATTTTTTATTATTCTTGTTTCTCGGTTTACCCTTCCCGTTTGAAGGACTTATAACCAGGATGGCTGATCCACCCGAAGCCTGGTATGAGAGCGAGGGAGATGATATAAAATGACGGTGAAATGGATGAATGGACAGGTGATGATGGAACAGTTTGTGGAAGGAATCGCGGAGAAAACCGGAGAAAACCCGCCCACAAGAAATGTCATTACTGACTTTTAAAACACTACACAACATGTACAATGCACAGAAAAAGATAATGTTGGAAAGGGGGAAGGAATGAGAATGGCGAGGGAGAAAGGAACAAACTGTGAGTTAAAGAGGAAAAAAGGAATAGAAAGATAGAGTTGTAGAGAGAGAATGAACAAGAAACCCAGAAACAGAAAAATCTTCAGGTTCGTCTAATAAAAAAATTAATGTGTATGAACCCAAATTTAGCTAGAAGTTGAAGAGAAAAGAAATGAAATTTGAAACACCCGGTACACATTTGCATACAACTGTGGGCGGACAGAACGACAATTGATCCGGTGCAGAAGGGGACAGCGCTCGGGGGATGTATATAGCTAAGGGTAAGAGAATCTACGAGCGAAATTTAATGAAAACTGCTTTGCATAAAGCAGGCAGCTACTTACTAGCCCAGGGTATATTAACTTTGTGCCTTCAGGTTGGTATCACCTAACTCATAACCTGTTTCTAAGTAACTTCAGCCCTAATAATATCAAAGTAAAGTTATTTAAGGGTTCTCGTATGCAATGGTTTAATAACACACATTTTTTTGCTAATACACATTCATTAAGCATTAACGGTTTCAAAAGTTATGACAATAAACTGGACACCCCCAGTCTAGGGTTCCACTGCTTTTATGAGCAGTACTGTACTGCCTAAAAATGAGAAATACGCTTTTACCTTCTTGAGGCTACATAAGCAGTATTTCACTGCAAAAGTGTGAATGTCAGTGTCAAGTTCAAGTTAATACTGCCGCCGAGAAGAGGCACGGTTCCCTTTTTCATATAGTCCCCTGCCCTGACAGAAGTTCACTGCAACCATCTTGAACACCACGTGCTGTGTCTTTCTAAGCTATGCCTCAGTGTTTTAATGCATATTTGTTTGTTAAAACAGAGCTTGACAATGAATTAATAATAAATGGAGTAGGAAATATCCGGTTCTGTATAATCATGAGAACAAAAATTGTAAAAATAGAAATGTGAAAGTTGAAGCCTGGAAGAAAATAACCGAGCCTGCCGAAAAACTAACAAAAATGTTTGTTACATTCACATGACCTTCTCTACCCTCTGCCGCTTATAAGTGGATGTACAAATTATTCTTACGAAAGCTTATTTTCCTATCTTCTTCATTTTAATCGAGATAAACATTTCCAGAAACATCTACATTACGCATTTCATTATAGATACAAAGAGAACAGCGATAGTCAAATGTTTAACAACTGCACGCTATATACTGGTCTTAAAATGCCATGCTATGCGGGAAAAAAAATGAAAATCGACAGGACTTTAAAAGAATGACAAAGTACTGAACAGTTCAACCCATTAATAACGGATATCTCGGAAATGGCTGTAGCCTTAAAACGTTATTTGAAGAAAAACAATCGTGTTTTAGAGAAATCTGCATTTTTTGTGTAATGCGTTTTCGTCTATCGGTTATCGTTTACCAGTTATACAACATTATACAAAATTCCTTCAGAATGAAGAGGACTTCACAGAGTTTAAAGATAAACATTTATTTGTTATGTATACATGTTTGGTATTTATCCGACACTTCTCTTTTGAATTATACTGCTCACAGACACACGCATACAAGGAGCGTTTTCTAAAAATATGATGTGTTGCGTTCACATAACTTTCCCTTACTCTTGTACAGACAATTTTACAAACGCTTGTTCTCCATATGCTTCATGTTAATCGAGATGTTAATCTTATTGCTAATTTTCTTGTAGATGCAAGGGGAATATGGGAGGCTTTAAGCGATAGTCAAATATTTTAAGAGCTGGTTGCTATGTGGAGTATTCCATTCTCTTTGCATGTCCAGGACATGAAAATATGAACAACGAATTCCCATTTGAGAAAAAGTATAAGTATTGAAAAATTCCAACAAATAACAAGGAATATCTCGGTAATGGTTCGCTCCACCAAAAAAAAAAGAAAATAGAGAAAAAAATATGAGACATTAATTGTGTGTTTTAACGAAATCTACATTTTTTGTGTTGTAAAATTTTGTCTGTCTCTTACGGTTTACGGCTATGCAAAAGTCATTCCGAATGAAAAGAACTTTTGGGAACATTCCCAGAAAATTCAAGATATACGTTTCATTTGCATTAAAATATCCTAAACAAATGATATTTTAATCAAAATCGTTACAGCCATTTTTGAGAAAATCAAATTTTTGAAAAATATTCCATGTAAAGAGTAGTCTGAGTTGAGGGGACTTTTTTGAAAAGTGTCGCGTTGCATCTTTGGAAGATACTAAACAAATACCAAGTTTGGTATTTATCCCACTTTTCATTTTTGAGTTATGCTGTTCACAGACAGACACACACGGACAAGTTTTCAAAAATGATTTATTTGGATTCAGGGCACCTCAAAACATGTATTTCCGGTGAAATCTCCATATCGAAGGTTTGGGTGGAATACAATACTTCCCCTACTTACTATACGTAGTAGAGAAAGTAAAAAAGTGATAATCGCCTTGCAATGCACATCCACTTCACACTATACCTACACTGGCTGTACCGCAGTGAACCCGGAACCTCAGTCAAAGTGGTTTTAAAAAATAGAAATGCAGCATTCCTGTTTTACTGCAGAAAAATGCAGTATCAAAACTCATTAAAGCAGTAAATTACTGCCAGCCGACCGCTAGCCTAAGGAACAGGGTCACTACTGCAAAATTTCTTCAACTTTTACACCCCTAAGGGGGCAAAGGGTGGGCCCTCCACCCGACCCATCTCAACTGCGGTCCTCCAGCTTCCAAGGCCGTGCAAACTACATCTCCTCGCATGCATCGAGTTTAGCTGTGTGTAGAACATGCAGTTAGTCGGGTTCCGCATTAGCACGTCGCTTAGTCCTGCAATATTATATGCTGAGATGCGTCGAACGATGATATCCCGGTCTACAGACATGAGAAAGTCCTGGGTGTAGCTAGGGGGATTAGGGTTGATAGATAAGTGATTGCATATTTAACAGGGAAATGAACAGGAGGAAAATATCCCTACCCGCCCGCATCGAAACCTTAGGGTTATAGTACGGTATCCTCCCTGTTTCTTCTAAACATCACTTCCCTAATCTCTGAAAAGTCTCAGGAGTCCATAGATTACATTTCTACTAGTACAGTCCCATTTGGATCAGCGGTTCCAATTTGATTGTATATATTCACTTCCAGTGTTTCACACTGGAATATTCAGCGTGAGGCCCGTACTGCATATTGGCTCTTTTGAGAGCCCCATTGTCGGCAGGGATATGGTAGTTTCATGAAACATTTTTCTTATTGTTCTTTTTTTTTCCAAAATGGCCCTTAACGATATTGATTAAATACCATATGTTGAACATATTTCCACGAAAAATAAAAATGTGCGTACATTTTGTTTTCTTGAATAGTCTATGAAGTCCCCTTCTTTTTGAATTATTTTTGTATAATTTTATATAACAAGCAAATCATAACAGACGGACAAAAATTACTAAACGAAAATTTAAAATACACAATTTGTATCAAATACATTTTTGTTTAATTAAACCACACTGTAACGCAGTGGCTATGGCCAAAGATTATCGAGAGGTAAACAGAGATAAGCAACGCACACCCCGACGTAAACATCGGAAGCGCTATCGGCAGATAACCAGAATTTTCTGGAAGTTTCTTCCAGAACGTATGTCGAGATAGTTCCAGAATGTTCTGTGGAAGAATCCACTGACGTGAGCGTTCTCGAGAGATCAGTCGGTTAGTGAGTGAGCGGATTAGCGAGTGCGATTCTACAAGTGAGTTTGTGACAACTACGACGTGCAGCAGCTGCAGGGGGAGAGATTGTGTTTGACTCCCCAGCGAGTGAACCGTCCGGAGAAATAAAATTGGTTACGTTGTGCGCATTGCATTACGCCGCTACGTCAAGAAGGAAAGTGAAGTGACGGGGAAATTGAACTAGTTCAATATTGTTGAAGTGACTGTGTGAACTAAGTGAACTGCAGTGAAGTTGAACTAGATAAAAGCAGTGAAGTGACATTGAGAACTTAGAGAAGTGGCAGTTGAAAACTGGACAGTCACAATACGTTATCATAAGTTTTTCGAAGTGCTAAGACACCAGTGTTTTGCTTCTTGCGATGTGATGGGAAAAAGAAAGATTTCAATCGCTTCATCCTACTGTATCCTCCTTATATCTATAACGAAATATGTGATGATACCGTTTCTACAAACGCCTATCTGGATTAACATGAAGTAGATAGAAAACTATGTTTCCCAGGAAAATTTTGTAGATGATGTTGATAGTATAGAATGGAGCTTATGATTTAAGTGTATAACTGATTTTCGAAAAATGAAGAAATCAGCTTGCGGCTTGATTTTTGAATTGTTTCCTGAGTCACACACACAATGCACGAAAGATGCCGAAGTTTCTGTTTTTTTTATTTAATGTTGGCAGAATCTCCTTATCTGTGTTCCATACCAGTCCTAGGTGACCCAATTTCTTATTGACTTGAATTCAAGTCCGACAGACAACGCATTAGCCTATGAACAAAGATCAGGCCTAGGTGAGCGGTGAAAGGGGAGACGTACGGAAACATTTCATCTGAGTGGCTGGAATGCATGCTTCGTAACCACGACGCACACCAATTCCGTCTCGTATTGGTTTGATGTCAAAAGTCTGACCTTAAACCTTAACCTATGAACATAAGTCATTTTCAGGCTCAGGGGCGAGAAAGACAATTGCCAGAACCAGGTAGGGGACGTGCCAGAGGCGCTTTAGTATTTCCTTGCCAACATAAATACACCACATGAGGGGTTCTGTTGAATATATGTAACACTTTACAATGGATGTGTCAAACTATTCTATTTGTTAGCTAGTGATAAAGAGGGGAGGTATGTTTTCCTTCCACAGTCCACACGTAGACTATGACATATTATCTTACACACACAAGGGAATGGTGAAATAGGAACTCTCTGACAGCCCCTTAACGTGGCATTCGGATAAGGGACGAACATACGCTAGCAAATGGCAAAGTGCACAGTTGTGTTACAGTTCTGTATGCCTGATTAGAAAACGGGAGGGCTAAATTCTATGAATGATTACCTTAGTTCAAAATAGCCCAGCAAGAGTTTGCTTAACAAGTAGCTATTTTAGAAAATGTGTTTTCAGACAGCTGGAGTTTAGTTGCCATCCTAAAGGAGCTGACTTCATCTCGCCTTCAAAGAAAGCTATAAACCAAGGTCCGCCCGCACGCGTTTATGTATTCAGTTGCCGCTGTAGGGAATGAACAAATGCCACGAGAAGAAAGCGGAAGTTTAATGTCGCATCCATCAGCAAGTCTTCCAAAGACGGGAGATTAAAGGCGAGATGGTACATAAACAAGGACGCAATAAAACACATAATTGCACGGCTTCTGCTTAAAAGACCTCCTTCTGCAGATGACACATTCTGTCTCCCTTCTCTCTACGTCAGAATCTACCCCTTTATGTGGCAGTGAAGCGTTTTTGGTCGTCGGGTCACAAGTTCATTCTCGTGCGATCTTGTACAGGTATGTGCAAAAGATCTTGCCATCCCCCCTCCCACACAGATCGCAACAGTTTACCCCTAAGTTTGTCATTATTGCATTTCACCCCACAGAGTCTCAATGTTCTTCATCTCTAATGGAATAGCGAAAATTGCCGAAAGAGTAAAATTTTAGTATTTTTTACAGTCTTGTTAATTGAAATTTCCTCTTTAATTTGAATTTAACATTGAAAACGCGATACATATATTTTAAATATATTTTTACTTTCTCTACCATATACATAGTAGGTAGGGTAGGTACTGCACTCCACCCAAAATTTCACATCCTATTCTACCGGAAATACATGTTTTGAGGCCCCTGGATGACTAAATAAACAATAGTATATTACGCAACGAGACTATAATGGTGGTAACTAAATCGCGAGTATTATTAACCGAGCGAGTGAAGCAAAGCGAGGTTAATAATTATCATACGAGCGTTTTAATCACCATTATAGTCAACTTTCATACGACTGTTTATGCTCGACCATGTATCTAAATTAAATTCGTATCTGGTTTGAGTGATGTGTTACAATCATTATCCCTTTATCTATGGTTACAATACTTGTAGCACCTGTGTCAAACAAAGTTGCTAGCGTTGTGAGACGTACTACGCAGAATAATCGATACTTGCGCTTTCACAATGTTACGTGGCACTTCTGATTGGTCGAATAGCAATACTTTAATGAGCCCCATTAAAGTAATGCTAACAGTCGTATAAATACTACATTTTGGCATGGTCGAGCATAAAAGTGCTTTAGAAAACGATCCATATGTGTGTCTGAACAGCATAACACAAAAACGAAAAGTCGGATAAATACCAAACTTGGGTATTTAATTTCAGTATCCTCCAAACCACCATGGTTTTCAACAAAATCCCGCAAACCCCAAACTACCCTTTATAGGATGAATGGCTCCTAACGGTTGTGATTAAAATACAATATATTAGAGATATTTACATGATAAATAAAATGTATATCTTGAATTTTCTGGGAATAGCTTTTAAAGTCCTCTTCATTCGGAAGGAATTTTGTATAAACTTCTATAACAGGTAAATGTTGAAGGACAGAGGAAAGGTACTACACAAAAAATGTAGATATTTTTTAAAGATACAATTTATTTCTAATAACTTTTTTTGTGGCATCAGCATTTCCGAGGTATCCGTTATTGATGGTTCGAATTTTTCAATACTTAGCCATTGTTTTAAAGTCCTATCAACATTCAATTGTTTCTTGCGATTGCATGGAAAGTATGTAATTTTAAGACCAGCATATAGCGTCCAGTTGTTAAACATTTGACTATCGCCGTTATCTTTGTATCTATAACAAAATGTGTAATGTAGCTATTTGCGGAAAAAGTTTTTCTCTATTAAAATTGAGCAGATATGAAAATAAACTTTAGTAAGAATAATTTGTATACGTATTAATAAGGATAGAGAAAGCCGTGTGAATGTAATACACCAGATTTTTTAATTCATCTTGACTTTTCATCCGCGCTAAAATAATGAAACTGTCATGTAAACAGTAATGGAATGAAGAATGTGTTTAGGAAGAGACATAGGTGATTTTTGGAAAATGATTCGATATAGTTTTGAGGAAATAGACAAATTATGTATGCTGCTGCAAGTGAGAAAAGTTCTTTATTGCAATATCGATAATAATAATAATGATGATGATAATAATAATAATAATAATAATAATAATAATGAGGGGGTTATCTTACCTAGTTATTTTGAAATAAGAAAGAGAGGGAAGGTTTAACACAGTGCAGCCCAACCGGTTTAAAGAGCTAAGGCTCAAAGTCCATTGTTCACCCCACCTACTACACTTGAAGAGGTTGACAAACCCTACCACTCAAGTTTCAGTCTTGGCAGCACGAGTGGAAATGAGCGGGAAGGGAAACTACCTTCATCCCCTCTCTCTGTACGATTGGGCATCCCTGTTTACTCTAGTTCCCGAGGTCGCGGACGATAGATTTTTCGGGCGGAAAATCCTTAACATGGCTTCCTTCGGAAGGGAAGTAAAGCCGGTGGTCCCATGTCGCAGATTTACGGCACGTAAAAGAACTTCAAGCCTGATAAAGAGGTCTCTGAGCAAAATTTTCAGTCTTTCTTACCCAATATAGAATGGGACGCATAGAACCATAGCAGTTAAGAGCGTCCATAAATAAAACTAAATTTTATTTTTATCCCTGGTTTAGCATGATTTAGATAAGGAATTTGGAGACTGGAAGGAATTAGAAGACACCTGCAACAGAATGTGTCAATTATATAGGTGCGCTGAAAATGTCTTCCACTGGTGTTTGAATACATCGGAACAAGAGATTGGAGACAGTAGTTGATTAAAGAAAAGTAGATCCAATTATTATCTGGGGCAGCGATATTAAAACATTTAGAGACAAATCTCAATTTTGGAGAATATGCGTATCGAGTTAGAAGTAAATGTATACCACAGGTAATAGTGAATGAACGTTTATTGTATTTTTTTCCTTTTCTTTAGGGTCAGTGTATGATAGATAAGTGGCATTCCTCGTAGTTGCCTTACTGTACTATCCGCTTAAAGAACTTGCTGGTGTCCTTAGTTGCGTAGTCACCTTACTGCACTATCCATTTGAGGAACTTGCTGAAAGATGGCGTTCGTTGCATAGCCGCCTTACTGTATTATCCGCTTGAGGAACTTGTTGATACATGTCCTTAGTTGCGAATACGCCTTACTGTACTATCTGCTTGAATTTGTTGATAGATGTCCTTAGTTGCGTAGTCACCTAACTGCACTATCCGCTCGAGGAACTTGCAGATGATGTCCTTAGCTGCGTAGTCACCTTACTGTATTATCCGCTTGAGGAACTTGTTTGATAGATGTCTTTAGTTGCGTAGTCACCTTACTGTATTATCTGCTTGAGAAACTTGTTGATAGATGATCTTAATTGCACAGTCATCCTGTCGTACTATCCGCTTGAGGAACCTGCTGATAGATGTCATTAGTTGCGTAGTCACCTACTGTACAATCCGCTTGAGGAACCTGCTGATAGATGTCATTAGTTGTGTAGTCGCCTACTGTACTATCCGCTCGAGGAACTTGCTGAAAAATAAGTTTAGTTGGTAGTCACCTTACTGTACTCTCCGCTTGAGAAATTTGCTAGTAGATGTCCTTAGTTGCACAGTCACCTCACTGTACTATCCGCTTGCGAAACTGGTAACAAATGACCTTGGTTGCTAGTCACCTTACTATTCCATATTTTGTTGCTATTGAGTTTCACCCCCCCCCAGAATGTGGACTTTGGGATCATGGAACTATTGGCTGCTCTTTGAACTTACTCATTGCCATTTGGTGCTCAATAAACGGCCTTAGTTGCGTAGTCGGATTGCTATACCATCTGCTTAGGTAACTTGTTTATATATCGCAGCAGTTGCGTAGTTACCTTCCAGTACCATTTATTTTAATTTCTCTTTATTTTGTTCTGTGGTTGAACTTGGTGTCATGGTATTTAGTATCCAATCCGGCATTTACCTAGCAACTGAGGGAAACCACGAAACAAGTCCGGTACACGGCATTTGAACCGGGTCTCGCGAATGCCAGCCACACTCACATCTGACTTACGGCAGCAGTCGTTTGAATAGAGTATTATGTAGATTTACCTCAGCATATTGCCTAAAAATACTTGCAAAGGGGGAATACTAATGAACGTTGCTGTACTACTGATCGATTACGTACAAGCTAAAGTATCTGATTTCTATCACATATACTCCCCTTTCACTATCACTAAAATCCCATTAAATTTCTTTCAGATAATGAATAAACATACTGGCGTCTTTGATTCACGGACTAACACAGTTTACATTAGGGGATATGCTACGTTCTTGCTATGAATTATTACTCGCACATTGTGTTTGCGGGACATAATGGATAATTCGACGCAGTTAGAGAGGGGTTGCTTCTCCCGTCGATTACCGAAATGACGGACAATGGCCCCCCCTCTTCTGAGAGCGTAACAATTGTAATCTGCTCCTCTCCTCCGCCCTTCATCATGGGCGCAGCTTTTAGAACTGACAAAAGAATTTTTCTTGAAAGCGTTCCCTCTCTACTGTGGAGCAGAGAATTAAAACTGTTTCTCCTTCAGCAAGTTGCGAGAGGGTGGAAGACTGGAACAGAGCAATTAGTCTCTCCTTCTTCAGGTAGTACTTTGGCAGAATTTCAACAACCATACGATTACAATACAAGGAAATGCTAAAAATATAACCTTTATTACACTCGTGTGGTAATTATTTTTCTTAACTTACTTTTAGGCAACCAGTTTATTTCCAGGATTGCCTTCGATTCAGAAACTCACATCAGCATTCACGGAAATGCACGTTATAATGTCCCCCGAATTCATACAAAAGAAAGATCTGGTGTGTTATATTCTGCCCTATATAATTTATTAATGGGTATAAAAACGTATCCTAAGAAAGCTTATTTTTCTGTATACCTTATTTTAATGAAGATAAACCTTTGCAGAAATAGCTACATTACCTACACACTTCGTTATAGATACAAAGGGAACAACGATAGTCAAATGTTTAACAACTGGACGTTATATGCTGGTGTTAAAATTCCATACTGTTTTCATGACATCGCGAGAAGCAAGTCAAAACCAACGAGACTTTAAAAGAATGACAAAGTAATGAACAATTCGAACCATTAATAACGAATATCTCGGAAATGGCTGATGCCACAAAAACAATGATTAGAAAGAAATTATGTTTTTTAAAGAGAACCACGTTTTTTGTGTAATATGTTTTCGTCTATTGCTGGACTTTACAAGATTATACAGAAATTCTTCCGAATGAAGAGAACTTTTCAAGCTATTTCCAGAAAATTCAATATATGCATTTTATTCGTCATGTAAATATCTTTAATATATGGCATTTTAATCAAAATCAGTCAATTTTTAGAAAACAAAAAAATTCCAAATATGTTCCATGCACACCGTACTTTGAGATGGGTGGATTTTCTTGAAAATCTTCGTGTCCCTGAATTCCACAACCAGCATGTAGCGTCCCGCTTTTAAATATTGTGGTAGTATTTTATATCGCAACACTGTGAATGCCAGAGTGATTGTAGTGTAAATTTGCATTATTGTATGACAATGATTTGAGATGTTTGTTAATTATAAGCATTGTTAGGAAATAAGTTTACACGGCCTCACTGAAACTGACAATAGGAGCTGGTAACAATGTAGCGAGGGGGTGAGTTGTTTATCAATTAGAAGAGACAAACAAATGACGTCAGAGTAGCGTGCCTTTCTTTAGAAATGGAGGGAATGTCTTCCCTAGAGCATATGTGTTCGTAATTTTGATTGGATATAGAAATAGACGCTAATGTTGGCGCGCTTTATTAACCAATAGCAGCTCGGTTATAATGTTTAGGCATATCGGGGTGAGGGAGTATAAAAAGCTTAAGCCAGATTACCCATTAATTAACCGAAAGACGGAACTAAGCACGGCCCTTAGCATCACACTGTACAAGAGCCTAATCAGACCGATAATGACATACGCGGCACCGGTCTGGGGACACTGTGCCCCCTCGCACATACGCACGCTGCAGACGATACAAAACAAAATAATCAGAATGGCCTCAAGAGTACCAAAGAGCACACCCGCAGACATACTGCACGACGAACTCAAACTGCACACAATAGAGGAGTTTATTAAGAAACTCGCCTACGATCTATACAGACGATCCAAAACCCACCATAACCCTCTGATACAAGGCCTAGGCCAGTACACTACAGAAGCAGACAAGCACAAACGACCCCTGTCTCTTTTTGACAGATCTCTTCCCATCACCAAGCAAACTGGCCCCGACCCTGTCACACAGTACCTAATGCATCTTATCCCGCCATGAGGACTGAACGCCCCTATGACGACCACCGCGCTAACATGGAACACGAATAGGTAACTGAAACTCACATTCTATGTTTCCTTTCAGGACGAACCCACACCAACAGAGACGACGGCACCGACCCGACACGTAAGTAAGCATGGTCACTTCTACTCTATCACTAAGCACGACACCTAACACAAAATTCCACCTGCATGAGCATGAATACCTCACTAACATACACCAGGCACCAGCACTGGGCCACGAGCCAAGTGATGGCCCTGGATCCACCTCTGCCTGTCTACCCCCTGGTAGGCCGGCGTCTTTCGTAGAGTTACCCACTAACCCCAGGTTGCGCAAGCGGTACCTGGCACCACTAGCACCACTCCCTCTCCCATCCATTAGCTGTAGTTAGTGCATGGTAGGGGAGGCGATGTAGATCCCTTTCGGATGATCGTCACCTGGTGTGGCGGAGGAGGGGCCACACCATTAAAAAAAAAAAAAAAAAAAAAAAAAAAAAAAAAAAAACGGCTATCGCTCAGTCCAACAGAATCATTCGCGGGTTACACGCCACCCAGTTCAACAGAATCATCCACAGGTTAAACGTCGCGCAGTTCTACAGAATCTCTCGCGTCGTAAAGTTAGTTAAAAGATGTGAAATACGCGAACTAATAATGTGCGGCAAATAAGTGATAATAGTTACATTCGAAAATACAACAGTTTCAGTCGGGCGTGTATCAAGAGTAAATATGTGAAATTAATAAAATGTGACGGCAATAAAAGTGTAAAAATAAATTCTTTTATCAGTGTTATCTTTTAGTAACGACTCCTTTCCGTTTACACACCCTGTTCAAGAGATTTGCTCGACTGAGTAGTAATAATAGCTAGCCAGAGGACAAAGAACCCAACATTCAAAATAGTAAAACAATAACAGGCGCTCAGCAAATAAGATAACACGAAGTTACCGGGACAATATATGACTGCTGCTTTAGCCTCCTGAATCTCTCTTGTGCTTACAATGAAATGCGTAATGATGCCATTTCCGCAAACTTTATCTCGATTAATATGAATTACATAGTAAGAGAATCTAATGTGTTACATTCACTTGACTTTCTCTACCCTCTATCAGTTATTAGTGGGTATACAATTTCCAATTTACTTCATTTTAATCGAGATAAGCCTTTCCGAAAATTGCTAAATTAAACATTTCGTGACAGATACAAAGGGAATAGTGATAGTCAAATGTTTCAGAACTGGAAACGCTATACGCTGGCCTTAAAAATAACACTCTTTCCATGACATCCTGAGAAACAACTGAGAATCGACAGGACTTTAAAAGAATGGCTGAGTATTGAACAATTAGAAGCATTAATAACGGATATCTCGAAAATGGCTGATGTTCACAAAAAAGTTATTGCATATAAATTGTGCGTTTTAAACAGATCTACATTTTTTGTACAGTGCATTTACGTCTATCCCTTAACGTTTACCAGTTATACTAGATTATATACATTTCCTTCCGAATAAAGATAGCCTTCACAGCTATTCTCAGAAAATTCAAGATATACAATTTATTTGTCATATAAATATATTTAATATATGGTATTCTAATCAAAATCGTTTGAGCAATTTTTTAGAAAATCTAATTTTTTTAAAAATGTTCCATGTAAAGGATAGTTTGAGGTGGCGGGATTTTCTCGAAAATCTTCGTGTCGCATCTTTGGAAGGTACTGAGGCTAAATGCCAAGTTTGGTATTTATCCCACTTTTTGGGGGGTCAGTTATGCTGTTCACAGACACACACACACACACACACACACACACACACACACACACACACAGACCTTTTTCTAAAAATGATTTTTTTTTGTTTAAGGGTCTCAAAGCATGTATTTTCGGTAAAATCTCGGTATCGAATTTTTGGCTGAAATACAATTATCTTCTATACCTACTATGTGCTATATGACAAAGTAACAAGCTTTTGTAAGAATAGTTGGTAGGAGAGTGCATAGAGAAAGTCATATGAATGTTATACTCAGATTTTTTCAGCTCGAGTTAATTTACCTGACAAAATCGGCTTGTGTTATCAACAACTGATGTTTTTTCCACGCAATCAATATTGCTTTATTTAAAACCATTTCAAGGGAAACGTTTGGTGTTTTCGAGACTGTTAATGGGTAGAGAGGTCGTGCACGTGCAACACATGTGGTTTATTTTATTATTAGTTTTTACCTTTTCAAAAAGTGAGCGATGCTCAACGTTAAGACTGAGGTGTACAATACAAGTCGGCAGAAAGCAGAATTAATCAACCTCGCTCACAAAGCCGCTTTCTCCAAACAATGAACGAACCTTGGCGGTAGACACCACCAGCTCTGAAGTGGCGTGTTCTCCCAACTTCGGTAAAGAATCTTCCTCCAGCCCATAAATTATAATAAGAGCTCTTCCCATTTCCATTTCAATCTAAGTTTAATTTGTTATGAATAATCCTTTCCCTCCAAACATCTTGATTTGGTTATAATCAATTCAGGGATATTAAGAAGGAAAAGTTTTGAGGGAATATCCCTCATAATCTCCTTTGCACAATAAGGCTGGCGTCTGGGAATCCCATTAGGGAGGCGGGTTGCATCCACTTCCGGTTCAATGGGATGGAACATTTCAGCAAGATTGCCACTTACTTGTGATTCCCCCGCGCGTGTTTCCATGGAAACAACGCAACATCGTTCCAGCACGTGCCTTTCAATACGACCCCGCACAAGCTGATATCTTAAATAGCTTCAGCCATTACTTCCAAGAAGAGAAACTTCCGTCTACCTGCTTCAGAGCTGCTCATTAGTGACTGCTATTAATTCAAAAGTCAACCCGCAGGTTTGAGTCCAACTTACCACTGCAGTGCTATACACACTTCTAAAATCATACATAGGGTAACGAATGAGAATACCAATTGTTGCTGAACACACTTTATTTGTCACTTAGGTGTTCAGCGTAACACAAGCTTTACACCAGAGACACTTTTGGCACATGAACAGAACACAACTGATCCGTCGAATCGAGTCACAACTCTCAACTGAACTGCACTCGGCACTGTCTACTCTTCGCTTCTTGACTGCACTTAACTTCTTAACTAATTCCCGCGCAAGAGCAGCATACTAAGCGAAATGTTCTAGAAGGGGAAACTACTGGAAACGACGGAAATGAATTTTCTGGAGAAGTAAAAACTGCGGGGAAGCGGCACATAATGGGTTCGTTGCACTACTATTGTTCTAAAGGCCGGTCAAATACGCCCACCCAGATGCTGGGCCGGGATGCGCTTATCGGCGTCCCGCAGGTAGCTTCGCGCGCAAGTCCACAATAAGTATGAATCTCTGTGACTAGCAGAAATGTTCCTCACGATGTTTATTGTTATCTATACCGAGCGAGTTGGCTCCACGGTAACATACCAATCTCGCATTCGGATCGTCCTGGGTTCGATTCCTGGGGCCGGCCACTCTGACCTGATGCTCTCTGTGAACAGCATAACTCAAAAACGAAAAGTCGGATAAATACCAAACTTGGTATTTGAGTTTACTATTCTCCAAGGATGTGACATGAAGAATTTCAAGAACATTGCCCATCCCAACTACACTTTACATGGAACATTTTTCGAAAATTTTGATTTTCTCAAAAAAGGATCTTTTGATTAAAAAATTATTTATTTTAAGATATTTTCATGACAAATAAAATGTAGGAGTATAACTAAAACTTTCTGGGAATTTCCCCAAAAGCCCTCTTCTTTCTGAATGGCTTTTGCATAACTGGTAAACCGAAAGAGATAGATAAAAATTTTCTGCACAAAAATGTAGAGCTCCTTAAAACACACAATTTTGGTCATATACATTTTTTTTGTGGAGTGAATCATTTACAAGATATTCCTTGGTATTTGTTTGTATTTTCCAGTACTTATACTTTTTCTCAAATGGGAATTCGTTATTCGCTATTTTATGTCCTGGACATACAAAGAGAATGGAATGCTCCACATAGCAACCAGCTCTTAAAACATTTGACTATCGCTTAAAGCCTAGCAATTCCCCTTGCATCTACAAGAAAATTAGCAATAAGATAGTTTCAGCAAATGTTTATCTAGCTTAACATTAAGTAGATGGAAAATAAGCGTTTGTAAAAATAGTTTGTACAAGAGTAGAGAAAGTCATGTGAGTGGAACACATCAGATTTTTTGATGTGGTTACCATTCCAATGTTTCTCGTAGCGTCATACAAAAGGTATACAAGGACTCACTTTTTAAACATTTGACTATCCCTTCCGTCTCCTGTATTCCTCTAGTACTTATAAAAGCATGTGTAATGGAAGTATTTTTGCAACCGTTGATTGATATGAAGTAAATAGAAAAAAAATTCTGATGTGTTACACTCACATAACTTTCTCTACTTTTGTACAAACTATTTTTACAAAAGTTTTTTCTCCATCTACTTCATGTTAATTGAGATAAACATTTGCAGGCTTTAAGCGATAGTCAAATGTTTTAAGAGCCGGTTGCTATGTGGCGCATTCCATTCTCTTTGTATGTCCGGGACTTAAAAAATATGAATAACGAATTCCCATTGTAGTAAAAGTATTGGAAAATTTAAGGGAATAACAAGCAATATCTGGAAAATGGTACACTAAAAACAATGTATATGACATAAATTGTGTATTTTAACGCGATCTACATTTTTTGTGTAGTAAAACTTTGTCTATCTTTTATGGTTTACCAGTTATGCAAAAGTCGTTCACAATGAAGAATACTTTTGGAGACATTCCTACAAAATTCAAGATATACATTTCATTTGTCATAAAAATATCTTAAACATATGATATTTTAATCAAAATCGTTAGAGCCATTTTTGATAAAATTAAAATGTTCGAAAACTTTTCTATGTAAAGGGTAATCTGGCGTGGGGGATTTTCTTGAAAACCTTCGTGTTGCATCTCTGGAAGATACTGAACATAAATACCAAGTTTGGTGTTTATCCGACTGTTCGTTTCTGAGTTATGCTGTTCATAGACACACAGACACACACACGGACATATTTCCAAAAATGAATTTTTTGGATTCAGGGAGTCTCAAAACTTATATTTCCTGTGAAATCTCGGTATGGAATTTTTGAGTGGAATACAATACTTCCCCTACTTACTATACGTAGTAGAGAAATTAAAAATACGATTTTGTAAGAATAGTTTGTAGAATGGCCAGTGGATAGAGATTTTTTATTAATACCATATTAATATATCAAGCCCATGAAGAAAACAAAGCTTTTATCTGAGATTCAGAGCGTAACTTTCCCTCCGATATTATCTTTAAACACACAAAATAATTGAAATAAATGACAGAGTATGCAAACGAAATCTGTGTTTAACGAGTCCCGGAAGAAGAGAGGTATCGTTATAATGACTGAATTTTAATACCCCGGGAGTCTATACAGATGATTAAAAAAAAAAAAGACATGAATATGTATATTAACATATAAGCTGTGACAGCCGCCCCCCCCCCCATCATGTAGATTTAGATTTGCATTTAAATGCACTACAGCTGTTTCCAAGCACTCTACCGGTCCTATGTTACCAAAGCCTTTTCAGTTTTCTGCACAAAGGAATCCTTACACGAGCATACCTATCTTTGATCACACGTGCACCTTACAAAGAGAACAGAGTAGGTCTGTTTATTTACTTCTACATATTCATGTTAGTGCTCGAGATTCCTGGAGGTGGGAAAAAAACTTCTACGCATATGCTTGGGCCCTTCAAAACTCTACGCCTCCAGGGTTACAATTGCTTTCAAACAACTCTTAATAACTGAAAGTAACAAAAAATACATATCAACTACAACAATCACATGACTTCCTATACCAATTGTGGTAGGTAAGAGGAAGCATTACATTCTTCCCAAAAATTCTACACTAAACGTTCACGAAAATACGAGATTTTAGAAATCTATAAGCATTTTAGAAAAAGTTTTTATTTTCCCACAATGATTAACCATTTTTACATTCTCCACCACGTACGTAGTAGGTAGAGAAATTATTCCAATCCACTCAAAAACTCGATACCGATATTTCACAAGAAATGCATGTTTTGAGGCCCCTGAATAAAAGACTTTTTAGAAAAAGGACGTCTATGTGTTTGTCTGCGAACAGCAAAACTCAAAAACAAAAGTCAAATAAATGCCAAACTTGGTATTTAGGATCGGTTATCTACCAAATATGCGACACGAAGATTTTCAAGAAAATTTCCACACGCCAAACTGCCCTTTACCTACATGTAAAATTTTTCGAATTTTTTTACTTTGTTATAAACATGGTTCTAAAGATTTTGATTAAAATACCTATATAAAACATATTTACATGAAAAGTAGAATACATAATTTCAATTTTCTGGAAATAACCTATGACGTCCTCTTCATTCGGAAGCAATTTTGTGTGATCGTGTATGGCTCGTAAAGGTTAAGCGACAGACGAAAACGCACTACACAAAAAATTGTAGACCTCTTTAAAACACAGAATTTATTTCAAACAAATTTTTTGTGGCATAGGCCATTTCTGAGATATCCCTTATTAAAGGTTCGAATTGTTCATTTCTTGCTAGTGTTTTTCAAGTCCTGTCAACATTCAGTTGTTTCTCGCGATGTCATGGAAACAGTGTGGAATTTTAAGCCCAGCATATAGCGTCTAGTTCTTAAACATTTGACTATCGCTGTTTCCTTTGTATCTATAACAAAATCTGTAACGTAGCTATTTCTGTAAGGTTTATTTGGGTTAAATTGTAGTAGAAAGAAAAAAAAGGTTTAGTAAGAATAGTTGTATGCCCACTAATAAAGATATAGGGTACAGAAAGTCATATGAATGTATCACGTCTGAGTTTTATTAATATACCACATGCATACAACATTTGAATGACTTAACAAACTGTAGATATCTCATTAATTTTCTCTGAATAGCGTATGTAGTGATTAACAGGATGACTTCCCTAACTTAGAATCCGAGAAAAATGATGTCCAACCAGAGGCATATAAAATATTCATCATAATGAGGAGGTGCCCCGTCTTGCACACACCACTCTCGATAACTGCACCAAGTCAGTGACTTCCATGGATACTTCCTAATGAACTCTGCTGCCACTTCGCGCTGAGGCATCAATGGAAAAACAAAACTTAACAATCGTTTCTAGGCTAAAATTGTTTTGTGTTGTAGGAAAAGAGGGATAGAAGAGGTTGAACGATAGTGAACTCTTTAAAAAGCAGGTGGCTATACGCTGGCTTTGAAATTCCATAGTCCTTGCATGATCACGAGGGGAACAAATGTGAATCAGCACTTCAAAGTAGCATACAGTATTTCAAACTGAAACCACTAACAATGAATATATCGGAAATGGTTAATATTACAAAGATGTATTTAACATAATTTGTGTTTTAAGGAAATATACATTTTTTACAAGTTTTGATACACAATTTTGTCGAACACTCATAGTTGAGCAATTATACAAACGTATTTAAAATTCACTCACAGGATTTCACAGCCCATTCCAAGAAAATACAGTATATACTTTTATTGGTTGTGCAAATATCTTAAACGCTCAGTGATTCAATCAATATTATTAGGCATTTTGCAGATAGTGAAAAATATGTTCATTCAGGAGACCTCAAAATGTATTTTTCCAATGAAATCTAGACGCCGAATTTTAGGAATACAATATCTGCCAAGTGAAAGTAGCAGAGAAAATAAAAAACAATAAAATGTTCCTTTCTGCTGCGGTTGCAGTTTTCATGGTCATTCTGTTTGTAATTATTGTGAACTTAACGTTATTAGATGAAATAAAACGTGACTCCGTATTCTCGCAAAACACACAGTAACATAACCTTTCCAGCATTTTTGCGCAGTGTCTAATTCTACATGTTAAAATAAATAATTTAGTAATTATTTCTTTCTCACCAAACAGCAGTTGCAGTTGAGCCATGGAGAGAGAAGTTCAGATACTCACCTGAAAATAAAATACAACCAATATTACTTCATATGGTCCAGATTTCAAGTTGTATATTTAAAATAACACCCCCCTCCTTCTCCTCTCTCACTAGATAGAAGTGATACTTTCGAACAAAAATTAGGAATCGAGCTTTCAACGTATGTACAAATTTTGAGAGTCCTTAAATCCACAGAAGACATTTTTACTTTCTCTACTACGTACCGAGCGAGATGCCTCAGGCGGTTACGTCTGTGGCCGCATTCGGGAGGTTCCGGGATCGATCCCCGACGACCGCCCACACTGAACTATAGGTTTTTCGTGGTTTACTCGGGTCGCTAGACAAATGCTGGGGTGGTTCATCTTCTATCTCGACTTTCCTTCCTCTCGTTTCCTGTATCCATCATCTTCCCAGTCATCTGTTTCAGGGTTGTGTTCGGCGGGTTGCGGCTGGGCGATGGCTTGCCTCTGTAAAGGTTTCGTCCCTGGCGTTGCTGCGGTACCGCTCAGTTAGGTCTCTCCGCTCCGGGGGATCCTGAAGGTTGCTGGCTTATGGGGAGGGACAGTGCAGCGTCGGATACGTTCTATCTGGAAACGTTACGGACCCCTTCCATGCTTGCGCCCGTCGGCATTCGAATCCAGTCACCCTTCGGGTCTCTCCCCTCGTCCCTCCCTCCCTCCCAGGGATCACGTTGAAAGCACAATGGACTGGCACGCGTGCGTGCGGTGCTCTGCCCCGGTTTCGGGGACCCCTCAGTGATACGTACCTTTACCTTTCTCTATTGTATTGCATTCCAACAAAAAATTCGACACCGAGTTTTCATTGGAAATAGGAGGCCCCTAAATCCAGAAAAAGCACTTTTAGAGAAAGGTAGGTGCGTCTGTGAGCAGCATAACTCAAAAACGAAAAGTCGGATAAACACTAAACTAGGTATTTGAGTTTAGTATCTCCCAAGTATGCGCTTCCACCCCAGACCACCCTTCACATGCAACATTTTTCGAAATTGTTTATTTTCTCAAAATGGCTCTTAGGATTTTGATAAAAATATCATATATTCCAGATATTTTCATGATAAATAAAATATATATCTTGAATTTTCTGGTAATGTCCCCAAAAGTCCTCTTCTTTCTGAACTGTAAACCGTAAGAGATAAGAACAAAACTTTTCTACGCAAGAAACGTAGAGCTCGTTAAAACCACAATTTATATCATATACATTGTTTTTCTTTCTTTTGTGGTGTGAACCATTTCCGAGATATTTCTTTTTATTGATTTTGAGTTTTCCAATACTTATACTTTTTCTCAAATGGGAATTCGTTATTCATTTTTACTTTCTCTACTACGTATAGTAAGTAGGGGAAGTATTGCATTCCACCCAAAAATTCGATACCGAGATTTCACCGGAAATACATGTTTTGAGACTCCCTGAATCCAAAAAAAGCATTTTTGGAAACATGTCCGTGTGTGTGTGTCTGTGTGTGTGTCTGTGTGTGTGTGTGTGTGTGTGTGTGTGAACAGCATAACTCAGAAACGAAGAGTCGGATAAACACCAAACTTGGTATTTAGTTTCAGTATCTTCCAGAGATGCGACACGAAGGATTTCAAGAAAATCCCCCCACCCCAGACTACCCTTTACATGGAACATCTTTCGAAAATTTTAATTTTCTCAAAAATGGCTCTAACGATTTTGATTAAAATATCATAAGTTTAAGGTATTTTCATGACAAATGAAATGTATATCTCGAATTTTCTGGGAATGTCTCCAAAAGTGTTCTTCATTCTGAACGACTTATGCATAACTGGTAAACCATAAGACATAGACAAAATTTTACTGCACAAAAAATGTAGATCGCGTTACAATACACAAACTATGTCATATACATTTTTGTTGTTGAGTGAACCGTTTTCGAGCTATTGCTTGTTATTCCCTTAAATTTTCCAATACTTATACTTTTTCTCAAATTCATTACTCATTTTTTATGTCCTGGACATGCAAAGAGAATGGAATGCGCCACATAGCAACCAGCGCTTAAATATTTGACTATCGCTTAAAACCTACCATATTCCCCTTGCATCTACAAGAAAATTAGCAATAATATTGACATCTCGATTAACATGAAGCATATGGAGAATAAGCGTTTGTAAAAATAGTTTGTACATGAGTAGAGAAAGTCATGTGAGTGTAACACATCAGATATTTTTTTTTTGTCCTGGTAATGCAAAGGGAATGGAATACTCCACATAGCAATCAGTTCTTAAAATATTTGACTAACGCTTAAAGCTTGCAAATGTTTATCTCGATTAACATGAAGCATATTGAGAATAAGCGTTTGTAAAAATAGTTTGTACAACAGTAGAGAAAGTCATGTGAGTGCAACACATTAGATTTTATTTTAGAAAAGGTAGGCACGCTAAACGAGGTAATTCATGAAATGCTCATTAATTATTCACAACTTCAGGAATAAAATTCTCCATCCTTTTAAATTATGTTCCCATAACAATACACAACAATCTGATCTACTAAGTGCATGTAAGTTCATTTTGAAAACAGCGTACATTAAAGGTTTTAAAACTTCTGTGAAATTCTCCAAGAATAACAAAACTCATAAATGAAAATTCTGATGAGACAAATTTACATGCGTTTCTCTACGCTCTATCTTTATTAGTAGACATAATAATTAGTAGGCAAACTTAATAAAGTTTATCTTTCTACCTACTACATTTTAATCCAAATAAACCTTTACAGAAATAGCTACATTACACATTTCATTATAGACACAAACAGAACAGCGATAGTCAAATGTTTAACAACTGGAAGCTACATGCTGGCCTTAAAATTCCATACTGTTTCCATGACATCGCGAGAAACAACTGAGTGTTGACAGGACTTTTATGAAATGACCAAAAAGTAAACAATTCGAATCTTTAATAACGGATATCTCAGAAATAGATTATGCAACAAAAAACGTATTTGAAATAATTTGTGTGTTTTAAAGAAATTTTAGAAAATTTTAGAAAATTTTAAAAATTAATTTTTGAAAATAACAAATTTTGTTAAATATTCCATGTATAGGGCAATTTGGGGTGGGGGATTTTCTTGAAAAAGTGTCGCCTCTTTGGAAGGCATTGAACCTAAATACCAGATCCCAAATACCAAGTTTCGTATTTATTCGAGTTTTCGTTTTTGAGTTATGCTCCTTTTTGGATCCAGGGAGCCTCAAAACATGTATTTCTGGTGAAATCTCTGTATCCAATTTTTTGGTGGAATTTAATGTTCAAAATGTGCGCAACATGTAAAGTGTATTTTCATCTTTTCCTTGATATATTGCACACTTAATGAGTAAATACACATCACTTTCCACACCAAAGAAAAATTCACATAATTTAAATTATTCACTATAAATGTTTGAAAATAAGTGCTTAGTTAAACACAATCTATGGAAACAGCATTCAACTGTTTAGCCGTGGTAACGTGTTCTTACGACAGGTAGTAAAAAGAACAATACCATACTTCACACGTGTCTTTCAATAGGAAAGTGTAAACATAAAACAATTTGGAAACAGCTCATTTTGAAATTAAATGAGCTCAACAAATTTCCTATAGTAAGCCTTGATCTGTCTTCTATGTTTCCAGTTACCTATATGAAACGCAAATGGTATGAATAGCAATAGGCTATTAACAGAACATTCAAAATGTATATTTTATTCGTCATGCAGATATCTTAAACATATGATATACTCAGACTGTATTTTTGCTCTCTCTACTACGTTAATAAGTAGCGGAAGTTGAGGCAGTATTTTTTAATACTTAAATGATATCAATCTAATTATATAATATATAAATTCAATAACAGCCCGCCTTGAAGCAATATGTGTATGTAACAACATATAAAAAGTGTATATTACAGTCATTGTATATGTTTATTTTATTGTATCCATGTTCAATAATGTAATGTGAATGTATCACGTAATTTAATAATGTAGGAGCTGTGAGAATAATAGGTTAAAAGTTACTAACAATGAGGTAATTATGAGGAAAACTTTCAGGCAATAATGAGTAAGAAAGTTTAATAATGCTACTAGTCATTATTGGAGCAACAATAATGTATATTTTGAGACAGTTTATAAAATAGTCAATCAACAACCAAAATAAAAGATTAAGTTAAAATAAAAGTATTCTATTGGATTAGGAATAGCCAATCAGAGACTTGAAATGCAGAAATTTACAAATTTAGGCGGTAGAAATCAAGTCAGTTGCTTGTAGACAACGCTCATAACTGAACGCGTTGGTTGTAGACAGTGTTTCTAACCGGACGCGAGATGCGTCTTCGAGAAATTTAATCCGTATTCAGTGTGAGACGAAAATAGTTTACGTGTTAAAAAGAGCAAGTAATTAACAAAAGAATCTCACAGCTCTCTGTCTCTCTCTATAAATATAAATATATATCAGTGAAGTGTTATTTAAATCGTGTCAAGAATTAATAAAAGGAGTGAAGTAAAATTATAATCTGTGTAAGCCTACATTCTTCAGCCGCACCATACCTTGCAAAGATATTCAGTCTCTAACAATAATACTGACGCAGCCGAGGCAAACATAAATATTGTAATATTTAAATAAACGGTCAAACTACAAAGTTAATATTTTTAAACTTGGGGCAAAGGCTACCGGAAACTTTTTATTATACGTGCGGTTGGACCTACTTTAGTTCGGCTCCCCAACATAAGAACTACAATACAATTCCTACTTCAAATCGGCTTTCCATACGTGAAGTAACAACCTAACTTCAATGTTATCATTCCACCCAAAAATTCCATGTCGAGATTTCACCGGAAGCATCTGTTTTGAGGTCCAATGAATCCAAAACAAATAAAGCATTTCACCTCATATTACCTTTTACTTGGGATATTCTTCATTACTCTAGGTTTTGCCAAAAATGGCTCTAGCCATTTTCATTAAAATACCGCAGGTTTAGAAGTGAAGCCATCTTCATTCTGAATCAATTTTCAATAACTTTGTATAACAAGCAAACCTAAGACGTAGGCAAAAGCGTGCTAGAAGAAAAGTGCAGATCTCCTAAATAAAAACACACATACAAGGAATAGGACCTCGATACTGTCGATTACTCGATACTTTCGATAATCGGTGATGTCGAAGAATGACTAACACTTTGATACTTTTAAAGTTTTGCATTACTGAAAGTTGTTGTTCTTAACCTTATACTAGATACTGAATGGAAGGATTCGAGACTTCACGTTATTGCCTCGCACGTGTCCCCAGAGAGTTGCTGGATTATAGTTCTTGATAAAACTTGTCTGAGTTTCCTGTCCAGGGTGAATGAATGCTACATTGCATAGACTTCTGTATCTAAATGAAAACATGCAAAACAATGAGGGAAGGAGCAGAGGTACTCATGTAACATGCAACGTTAACTCAGTTGTGCATGAAGCTGATTTAGGTGGCGCATAAGTCACGTTTCGCAATAGCCTGGCTGGGTGGCTCAATCGCACATTTACCTACTACTGTGACCAACATCTGTGAATCCAGTAAAAACAAAGCAAAACTTGTTACGTGAGCTAATACAGGGCATAGAAATATTTGTTCTTTCATTCCATCTGTGAGTTTGTGTTTACGCATCGGGTCACGAGCGTAGATTACAGATATACCATACGACCAATTTCCATAATATGGATAGAAAATCTTTGAAAAGAAAGTTTTCAGCACAAAATATATTTACATAAAAACGGAAGCAAAGAAAGCGGCAGTAGCAGTAGTAGTATTAGCCTTGACTAACAATAAGGGATATACAGAGTGCACCATTTAAGTTGAGACTGTCCAATATCTCCAAAGCTAAGCATTGTAGAAAGAAATGTCTTTAATAAAAGTTGCTTGATATTCTGGGGGAAAGTAAACATCATTAGTCGTGTTTTGTTTGCAGGACGTTATCGTAAGTCATTTTCCAATATGTTTCACACATTTTTACTTTCAATTCGATGCCGAGATTTCACCCGAAATATATGTTTTGAGGCGCCTGAATCCAAAAAAATCTGATGTGTTACACTCACATGACTTTCTCTACTCTTGTGCAATCTAATTTTACAAACGCCTATTCTCCTATGCTTCATGTTAATCGAGATATCGAGATGTCAATCTTATTGGTAATTTTCTTGTAGATGCAAGGGAAATATGGTAGCTTTTAAGCGATAGTCAAATATTTTAACGCTGGTTGCTATGTGGCGCATTCCATTCTCTTTGCATGTCCAGGACATAAAAAAATGAATAACGCATTTGAGAAAAAGTAAAGTATTGGAAAATGTAAGGGAATAACAAGCAATATCTCGAAAATGGTTCACTCAACAAAACAAATGTATATGACATAAGTTGTGTATTTTAACGCGATCTACATTTTTTGTGTAGTAAAATTTTGCCTATCTCTTATGGTTTACCAGTTATGCAAAAGTCGTTCACAATGAAGAATACTTTTGGAGACATTCCCAGAAAATTCGAGATATACATTTCATTTCTCATGACATTATCTTAAACATATGATATTTTCATCAAAATCGTTAGAGCCATTTTTGAGAAAATTAAAATTTGCGAAAAATCTTCCATGTAAAGGGTAGTCTGGGGTGGGGGGATTTTCTTGAAAACCTTCGTGTCGCATCTCTGGAAGATACTGAACCTAAATACCAAGTTTGGTGCTTATCCGACTGTTCGTTTTTGAGTTATGCTGTTCACAGACACACAGACACACACACAGACACACACACACGGACATGTTTCCAAAAATGCTTTTTTTGGTTTCAGGAGGTCTCAAAACATGTATTTCCGGTGAAATCTCGGTATCGAATTTTTGGGTGGAATGCAATACTTCCCCTACTTACTATACGTAGTAGAGAAAGTAAAAAGCATTTTCGGAAACATATCCGTCTGTGTGTATGTCTGTCTGTGAACAGCATAACTCAGAAACGAACAGTCGGATAAACACCAAACTTGGTATTTAGGTTCAGTATTTTCCAGAGATGCGACAAGAAGGTTTTCAAGAAAATCCCCCCACCCCAGATTACCCTTTACATGGAACATTTTTCGAAAATTTTAATTTTCTCAGAAATGTTTCTAACGATTTTGATTAAAATATCATATATTTAAGATACTTTAATGACAAATAAAATGTATACCTTGAATTTTCTGGGAATGTCTCCAAAAGTATTCTTCATTGTGAACGACTTTTGCATAACTGGTAAACCGTAAGAGATAGACAAAATTTTACTACACAAAAAATGTAGATCGCGTTAAAATACACAATTTATGTCATATACATTTTTGTTGTTGAGTGAACCATTTTCGAGATATTGCTTGTTATTCCCTTAAATTTTTCAACACTTATTTTCTCAAATGGGAATTCGTTATTCATTTTTTTGTCTTGGATATGCAAAGAGTATTAATCTGTGGCAAAGAGAATGGTGCTGCACCTAGCAAATAGCTATTAAGAGATATGTATGTCCTTAAAGGCTACTGTATTTCTATATTGCCCTTGTAAATATATATCCCCCTTATATCTACAAGAAAATTAGCAATAAGATAGAGTCTGCAAATGTTTATCTCGATTAACAAGAAGTAGATGGAGAATAAGCGTTTGTATAAATAGTTTGTACAAGAGTAGAGAAAGTCATGTGAGTGTAACACATCAGATTTTTAAAGATCTGACTATCGCTTCACTCTCCTGTATGTTTCAAGGAAATGTTGCAAACGTTTATCTCGATTAATATGAAGCAGATATAAAAATAAGCTTTAGTAAGAATTGCTTGTAGAAGAAAGGGTAGAGAAAATCAGGTGAATTTAACACTTCAGATGTTTTAAAATGGTTGCCGAATACTTCGTGTAGTGAGTCAGTGAATAATAAGTTAATAACCAAGGCCTGAATCGATGAAGCGAGCAGACCAAGATAAACTCGAGTTGAGCAAATAGCAGAGAGAGAGAGTGAGCCCAGGAAGCAAAAGAGGAACTATCCTGAGGAACGTGTTTGTCGAGTGGAAATGGGGATTGCCTCGGTTTCCAACCCAATAACTCCCTTCCCAATATCTGTCTGTCAGTACAACTCGCGTGCTGTGTGTGCGGATGAAAACCTAATTATTTCTGGGAACGTTTATATCAAAATCATTACACGGAGTTGCCCAACGTGACCTAAATTCGTTTCTGGAGCCAACACACTGATTCGCCATTAAACGTCATTTAAAATCTAAGTTCTTTATTCCGACTGTACAGCTCTCTCTAACACTGCGATCAGGGCTTGGCCTATTGCACCTCCAGGAGCAAGGGATGAGGCGAGAAAGTACAAAGGGATGCCAGTAAGACGGTGGCTGACGCAACGGGGTCCCTAACGTTTCCAGGCTAAACATTCCCAGCCGCAATTTCATGTTTTCCCTGTCATCATGAAAGTTTGCAGTCTAGGAAAAAATACTAGGGGAAAGGTTCACTTGAAACACTTAAGCCTAAATAGTAAATAATTATTATAATTTCAAATCAAAATTTTCAGAAACACAAGTGTTAAAGTGACAATTCCTTGCGCTATAAATATCAACACAATTTAAAATTAACACAATTTTCAATTAAATAACATTTAAAAAGTGAGATGGTGTAAATCGGTTCAAATTAGGAACGTGGTCCATAAATTGAACAACCCTGTCTTAAAATGAACCACATACTTTAAGTTTAAAAGTATTTTTATTAATACAAAATACACTTATTTTATTGTACGTCCAATATAGGGTTCAAACAGTGGTTCAATTTAAGAGCCACGCTATTTTGAAAGCTTTGGCATCTCTGTGGCAAGGAGAGACGCTGCTTGAAAAAACGTGTGCATGAATATTGTTGCTAAATAAACACTTCAAAACATGTAATATATACAGACCATCTCAAACTTATCTAATTGATCGTATAAGCTTAGCTATATGAGTCAAATGTTACTTCTGAAGCACCAAAAACACACAACACTTCATACAACTGAAACCACAGCTCAGAATGCAAAGTCAACAACTCCAAGCATTCATAGCTGTACACGCTACGCTTCTGCTAGCATTATGGTGACATCAGTCGAAAAGTTTGGAAAATATCGGAGCGGTTCAATTTAAGAGGCGGTTCAAATTAGGGACCTTTCCCCTACTCCCCTCTAAGCATATCAACCCCGCCGCTCGGAAACCCCGAGATATGAAGAGAGAGATGAAATGAAGAACAAAACATTCGTGACAGTTGCATTCGCCTACCGACCTGAGAAAGCCACCCGCTCAGTGAGCTATAGCGATATAGGTACATGCCACAGAGATTCCCCAAGATGCCGTTTTGGAACATACGTTGAAAATGGCGTGGCACGGCCAAATGCACAGTAGATGGTGTAAAATTCTCGTATCGCGATCGTGTGTTGTTCAAAAACTGACAATCCTGGAGAAATAAATTCACAGTTATTCTTCCTCTATGCACGCAACGCAGGTATAAAGTTCGGAGTTTACAAACTCTTACGTTACGTAACTCAGTGTGAATGTTTCCATTAAATAACTGATGTAAAGTGCTGTGAATGGGGCCTAACTGTTATTGCGGAACGGTTATTTGGAACGCAGTATTATTTTGGAACTGGAACTGTCAGAACTGTTACTGAAATATATACATATATTATTTTTTTTCAACTGTGTTTATTCGACTTAGGTAGGGACGAACAGAGGGACCACCGCAACCGGGGTAGAGCGTCGCAGGTAGTCCGCCACGGCCCTTTATGAAGGGATGAGGGTGAGACCCTAAGACCAACCAGGCCCGAATGATGATGGGCGCAAGCATGGGCGGGGTACCTAACGTTTCCGGGGTTGAACGCATCCGCCGCCACCCCGGAGGTGCCCCCGGGGGCCGAGGCCCACTCGGTGGCGAGACCTAACTGAGCAGTCCCGCACGACTCTAGAAAAGAAACCTCTACAAAGCGCACAGATACCGCCCAGACGCAACCCGCCGTACACCGTCGCCTGGTCCTACAACCCTGCTGGATATAGGAAATGAGGGGGCAGGAGAGTCGTGGTATAAGATGAACCACCCCAGCATTCGCCTGCCGACCCGGGGAAACCACGAAAAACCAATGGGTCAAAGTGGGCGGTTGCCGGGGATCGAACCCGAGACTTCCCAAATGCTGGTCACACACCTTACCACAGCGCCGCCTCGCTGGGTCTGTTCCCACAAATATATTTTTAGTTTTATGGACCTCAAAAGCGTATTACAGGTGAAATCTGGATGGTAAAATGTTGAGTGGATAACAATACTTGTTGTACACTATTCGTATTAGTTCTGAAAGACATACAGCATGATAAAAGGGAGGTTAAGCAAGACACGTGTGAGTTTTTATTTCCCACATTTAAAAATTGCTGCAGGAAGTAAAAACAAAAGGTTTAGATCCTTGCTCTTTTGTTTGTATGATCAAAACAGCGTCAACACTTGTGCTGCTACAAGGGGATGCCTGTGGCGGCGCGTCTCTTCTCATTACTTCCCTGGCGTCGCTTTTCTCTCCGGGAAATTAATTTCTTATTCACATGCAAGCTGCCTACCGTCTGTGTAATTGTTACAGGTGCATTTTCCCTAGTTCTTTATTCCTTTTCTGTTTTTCCTTTTCTCGTTTTCTCCAATTTGTGTTTTTGTGATATAACCAGGTAGTGAATGACAAAATAATAATTAGCAATATTGTTAAATATTTTTAATTAAATTTCCTTTGTTACTGATTAACGTAGAGAGCGGGGTATAGCCTGTAGACAGGACCCCACTTCCTGTAGGCATTTTGGCTAGGAATATGTGTTTTTTCGGTTGGGTTAAATATATATATATATATATATATATATATATATATCTTATTGCTAATTTTCTTGTAGATGCAATGGGAATTGGTAGGCTTTAAGCGATAGTCAAATATTTTAAGAGCTGGTTGCTATGTGGAGTATTCCATTCTCTTTGTATGTCCAGCACATAAAAAAAACGAATACGGAATTCCCATTTGAGAAAAAGTATAAGTATTGGAAAATTCAAACAATAACAAAATTCAACAAATAACAAAGAATATCTCGGAAACGGTTCACTCCACAAAAAAATGTATATGGCATAAATTGTGTGTTTTAACGAGATCTACATTCTTTTGTGTAGTGAAATTATGTCTATCTCTTACGATTTACCAGTTATGCGAAAGTCATTCAGAATGAAGAGAACTTTTGGGGTCATTCACAGAAAATTTAAGATATAAATTTCATTTGCCATGAAAATATCATCAAAATATGATATTTTAATCAAAATCGTTAGAGCTATTTTTGGGGAAATAGAAATTTTCGAAAAAGTTACATGTAGAGCTAGTCTAGGGTGGGGGATTTTCTTGAAAATCTTCGTGTGGCATCCCTGAAAGGTACTAAACTCAAATACCACGTTTGGTATGTATCGGATATTTCGTTTTTGAGTTATACTGTTCGCACAGACAGATACACACACGGATATGTTTCCCAAAATACATTATTTGGATTCAGGGCACCGCAAAACATTCATTTTCGATGAAATCTCTTACTATGCGTAGTAGAGAAAGTAAAAACGAATTCCCATTTGAGAAAGAGTATAAGTATTGGAAAATTCAAACAAATAACAAGGAATATCTAGGAAATGGTCACTCGACAAAAAAATGTACATGACATAAATTGTGGAGTTTAACGAGAACTACATTTTCTGTGTGTAAAATTTTGTCTGTCTCTTGTGGTTTACGGTTATGCAAACGCCATTCAAAACAAAGAAGACTTTTGGGGACATTCCCAGAAAATTCAAGATTATGCATTTCATTTGCCATAAACATATCTTAAACATGTGGTATTTTAATCAAAATCAAAATTTTCTTGTAAATCTTTGTGTCGCATCCTTGCAAAATAATAAACTCAAATAACAAATTTGGATTTATCCGACACACCCGGACCTTTTTCTAAAGATGCTTTTTTTTCTTTTTTTTAATTCAGGGGCTCTCAAAACATGTATTTCCGGTGAAATCTCGGTATCGAATTTTTGTGTGGAATGCAATACTCCCCTACTTACTGTACGTAACAAAGAAAGCAAAACTAAACTTAATCTTGCTGTTTACATTACTGATCAATTTATGAATAGTTTGTTGTAACAGTGTAATCGATGTAACCACAGGATGTCGCGATAAGACCCAGCGGTCAAAGCGACAATAAATAAAATGAAAAGAGATTCTTCTTCTTCTCGTCACTCACGATATGCGTTTTATCCTTAAATTCTCCTTACAAATACAGCATTCAAACGTTTATGCAAGAAAAACAGAACAGCAAATTTTCAAGTACGCCTCACTTTCCCACACTTGAGAGAGGTGTCTACTTCCTTAAAGAAAAATTTCGAAAACGGCTAAATCAAGAGAGAGAAACTCTTGTGTTGCTTTTCTCCTCACTCTTCTACAAATTATTCTTTGACGACCTTATTTTGTGTCTCCTTGTTAATCGAATTAATCTTTTATTACACATTTACGCATTTCGTTGTAGGTATAAGGACAACCATTTAAAAATGCAAACCAATAACAAAGAATATCTTGGGAGTGGTTAACGCTACAAAAAGTTTTATTGGATATAAATTGTTTGTTTTAACGCGATCTGCAGTTTTTGTTTAGTAAGGTTTTTTCTACTTCTTACGGTTCAGTTGTACTAACGTAATTCAGAACTGACTTTATATGCTATTTCCAGAAAATTCAATATACGATTTATATTTATCATAAAAATATCTTAAACGTGTGATATTTAAATCAAAACCGTTAGTCATTTTTAAGGAAATAAAAATGTCGAAAAATGTTCCATGTAAAGCTGGGAGTTGGGGGGGGGATTTTCCTGAAAATCTTCGTGTCGCATCTTTGGAAGATAAAACTAAACTCCGTGGGGTAATAGCCCGTCGACGGACCAAGGCCTGCCGCCCGATCGCTGCGTCCCCCACCTCCGCCCATAACAGGCGTCATAGAGGGGTGGAACGTGGTAGCGTCCGAGGCCCTCCCGTTCGGTATATGCGGCCATCTCAACCTGGATCCGCTGCTTTTTAATCAAGTAGCTCTTCAATTGAACCCTCAGGGACCAGGGACAGGCTGATTGCACCCCGGGCCAGGTCTTCCAGCGGGAGAAAATATTTGTCAGCTATGACCGAGCGAGATGGCTCCGTGGTAACGTTTGGGGTTCGCAGTCGGGAGGTCCCGGGTTCGATTCCCGGTGGCCGCCCATTCTGACCATGTGTTTTACCTGGTTTTTCCCGGCTGACAAGGGTGAATGCTCGAGTGGTGTATTCCACAACAGATTTCCTCTCCCCCATTTCTGTACCCCTTCATGTTTCAGGTTGACCCCGGGGCTGGGTTAGGTCGGTGTCGGGCAGATGGCGCAGAGGCTTGCGAATTGGAACTTGTTTTCGGTCCTTCTAGAGGGAAGCCTGTGAACCTCCACTGCTGGGACGTCTTCGAGCGACCCTACCGTGTCCGGGTGGTCAAGCCTGGAACTGTTAGCGTACTTGCGCCGGCCTCGCTCTGCATCCCATACGTCTCCTGCGGTGCACTCACCTCATTCGTTGCTCCTGGGGGTGTACGCACAAAATATTCATTGAGGACCGAGGTGCTAGGTGTCCCCTCCGTTAACCACTCCTATCCTAGATCAGCTATGAATGCCGAATTATTTCATGATTCATTTCCTACAATTTATAATGATAAGATTGCATAAATGTATCCCACTGTTGGGTAATGCTAACAGGAATTATGAAGGAAGCATAAAAACAAATTATGATTACAGAAATTGGTGTGATTTTAACACATGAGAGTAACACGGTCGTATTAAACAAACTGTGCCTCATTTGGAGAATTTCGGCCGTGCAAAGCTCACAGAAGTGAGGCATATTAGAGATGGGAATATCTCCATCAAAGGGTTTGCCCTAGGCTGTGATTATCTAACGCGTGTGTGTCACATCGGTAAAGCAATTAAAACAAGAAGCTGTCACAGCTTTCTTCTGTTCCATTACTGAGCTCTGATGTGGCACAAACTCAGTAAATACGGCACAAAACTGATCTTATAAAACAACTGTGAAGAAGACACAGGTAACGACTTTTACCATCCAAACAAGCTATAGGAAGTACTGCAATTCGCGCACGTGTCTATGTAAGCTAAGCTTAAAAACCTGATGTTACATTCACATGACTTTATCTACAAAGAATGCTTTATTTCTATATATCCTCTAATAGCTATTCTTGGAAAAATCTGACGTGCTGCACTCACATGACTTTCTCTACTCTTTTACAAACACTTATACTCCATCTACGTCATGTTAATACAGATAAATGTGTACAAGCTTTAAGCAATTGTCAAATGTTTTAAGAGCTGGTTGCTATGTGGAGCATTCCATTCTCTTTGCATTACCAGGACATAAAAAAAACCAATAAGGAATTCCCATTTGAGAAAAACAACTATTGGAAAATTCAAACAAATAAGAAGGAATATCTAGAACATGGGTCACTTGATAAAACATTTTTTATGTGTTACACTCACATGACTTTCTCTACTCTTGTACAAACTATTTTTACAAACGCTTATTCTCCATATTCTTCATGTTAATTGATATATCAATATTCTTATTCCTAATTTTGTTGTAGATGCAAGGGGAATATGCAAGGCTTTAAGCGATAGTCAAATATTATAAGAGCCGGTTGCTATGTGGAGTATTCCATTCTCTTTGATTACCAGGACAAAAAAAAATGAATAACGAATTTCCATTTGAGAAAAAGTATAAGTATTGGAAAATTTAAGGGAATAACAAGCAATATCTCTAAAATGGTTCACCCAACAACAACAAAGTCGTTCACAATGAAGAACACTTTTGGAGACATTCCCAGAAAATTCGAGATATACATTTCATTTGTATTAAAAATATCTTAAACATATGATATTTTAAACAAAATCGTTAGAGCCATTTTTGAGAAAATTAAAATTTTCGAAAATGTCCCATGTAAAGAGTAATCTGGCAGTGGGGGGAATTTATTGAAAACCTTAGTGTCGCATCTCTGGAAGATATTGAACCTAAATACCAAGTTTGGTGTTTATCCGACTGTTCGTTTCTGAGTTATGCTGTTCACACACACACACACGAACATGTTTCCAAAAATACTTTTTCTGGATTCAGGGGGTCTCAAAACATATATTTCCGGTGAAATCTCGGTATCGAATTTTTGGGTGGAATACAATACTTCCCTCTGCTAAAGATTTTTACGCCAAAAAAAATCCATCACCCTCCGCCGGGTTTGAACCCGCAACCTCGGGAACTAGAGATTGGTAACCACTACACCACGGAGGACGACTCGACAAGCTACTGACCCAAGGCATTACATTGTAAACAGGAGTGTCATTTCAGTTTTTGCTTAAGAGGACAAGATTGCCTGAAGTAGTTGTTCGAATTTTCATGTGAATCTTAACGAAATATTTAGCCTAAGAGTTAATCATCTTTGTTTCTTAAATCGTATTAAAAGTACAGTTCTCGTAATGTTTTGGTAGAGCAATAGAAACCAGTACCCTAATTATTTCTCATTATTTGGGGCAGGCAGTTGATGCCTCTGTACCCTAGTGTTAAGTCCTACAAACAGGAGGGAAATCCGTTAAAGAAGAAGAAACTTTATAATGTTAACTTTAAACTTGTGATCATTTAGCGATTTCTTTGCTTTACTGTAGTAAATATTGATACCGTAATTATTGTCAGGAAGATATAAATAATTAAATAAAGAAATAATAGTAAGATAAAGAAATAATTGCAATAAATAAATTCCCTATATTAAATTAATGTATAATGTAACAAGCATGAGTTGAAAAGATTTGTCTGAAGGAAAAGGTCATTAGCGAGTCATGTTAAACAAAGTCATGAGCTACAGCCGAAGTAGCGAACACGTTAGCACATAGTTTCTGGAAGCAGTTAAGGATGAATTCAGTACGTTTGAAGTCACGTATACCAAAATTATTGCAAAAGAGAAAGGGAAAGGCAATTTGGAGATTCAGTTAGGTACCCCATAGCAACAAGCTAACAGACAATGTTAAGAGTGTTTAGTATTGTGGCGCATATGAAAGGATCTTGGTTGGGGAAAATATGTAGGCGAAGCTTGAGTTAATATAAGGCGTGCAATTCTAATTAGAGACACATTCGTTCGTGCACATATTCGTGCATACATTCGTAACACTGTTTCTTGAGAAGTAGTCACTTAATATAGTGATTACTAGCGTGTTATTTTAAACGCTCAGTGACGCGCTAGTGTAAGATTTAGCTAAGCTAAGCTTCTAGTTTATTTTATTCCGGAAACAGTTATTTCAAACCGTAAAACTGATACTGCAGAAGTTAGCAGGTATAATAATCCAAGTGTTATAGTTTCGAGTGCTAGGATTCGTAATCAGTTTCGTTGTTTATCTTCAAACGGTCGGCAACTCGCCTCAATATCTCAAGTATTAGATCACATAAAATTTCTCAGTCAGTTTAAACTAGTGTTCACCCTTCACACCACTCCCACGCATACCCTGGAAGATCTCATAGCAAACCACTGTAGCAGCCGGCAGCAAAGTAAACAGCAGATACTGAAACGAAGGCTACGGCTTCAAAAAGTGACGACCATCGTCCGCCTTGGAAAAAACTGTGGCATTTTCGGGCGGCTTTAAAAATCATATAACGAGTACGTTAATATACATACTCCAATGTTGGCACTACTGCCGTAAGCATAGCTAAAGCAGCGAGTCCAATGTCAGATATCACGATGTAGATACTGAATGGGCGACTGGTTGAATTTCAACTGGGATATGGGATATTCTATAGTATAACAACTTAGTAAAATCTCTCGGTCCACGGACAGCACGAATATTTAGGAGGGATAAATCTGCCTCACTCTGATAAATTATTAAAACCTATACAGATTCCTTCACACTTGGAAATTTGGGAAAAGCTTTTCATCCATCTCAACATTTAGAATGCTTTGAATTTTGAAATACCGCCTACAGACTACTTAATGCAGCTGGTCCAATCAGATTACAAGAGAGAAGAAAGAAGACAAATGAGTTCCCAACCTTCACTACAGATGGCAACAACACCACAAGTTTCAAATCTTTCACAACAGAGGGCAGAAGAATCATCTAATGAAATACTTCTTGGGGTCAGGATAGCGAACGAGACAGCAGTCGGCCGAAGCTGATGATGAGGGAAACATGTCTCTCGAAAGCGCTTCTCAGTTCATCGGGCGCTAATGCGATGTGAATTAAAATGTAACGACTCAATTTCAAATATCATATGATAACATCACAATTAAAAATACTTCTGTTTATTATAATCTATAGTCTCCCTCACTCTACTCGTCTTTGGCTTTAACTACTCAGTTATTCAATGAGGTGTCTTAAAGAACAAGTGGGCTGATATGCGGGAAACAAGTGCCACGTCACCTTTGTGAACACAGCAATATTATAGTGTAGAAAAATTTAAGAGGATCTTGTTTGCATCGTGATAACTGAAAAATTAAAATCCTTATTCCGGTTCTGTAAGAGGTATGTTAAAGAGCACATCATTGGTATCCATGTAAAAAGATTAAAGCCGCTTGTAAAACTTCAAATGAAATAATTTGTATTATGAGAATCAATCAGCGAGGAACCTTTTTCCTTGAAGAGATAGATGGGGGAGTGAAGGCTATGAAATACCTTAAAAAATGTGAATTATCTTTTGGGAGATATCCCATGATAATACCGCAGGCATGTAAAATGCTATCGCTAGTTATGTGCAAACATGTTTTCACTCCCGCTACACCTTGCTCTTATCGTGAACTGTCACAGCAGTCTACAAACACAATATTTTTGTTGCAATACTCTTGTGTCTTTAGTCCTGCCTCTACAGTTGGATAGGTACAACAGTGGTGTGACAAACGAGAAAACAAAACACGGTCTCGGCGAAATTATGGCGTGTGGTGCTTAAGCAGCGACTCGGAGGACGAGCAGGACAGGCATGCCCACCCAAGACAGAGAGGGGGAATACATGACTAGGTGAGTTACTCCACCCAAGGGTTTTTTCTAAGTTGTTGAACTATAGTTAATTTTACGTGTTTTAAGTCGTTATATTAATGTTTAATACGAATGGTGCTTTACGTTACAGCTGTGTAGAATGTCGAGACAGTTGGAGAGGACTAAAAGCGAAATCCTGTTGCTATTCTGTAAAACAAGAAGCTTCACATTACCGCCGCAATGTGAGTGTGTTTTGTTTGACCTTTGGCACCACCGCTGTTGTTTTCGAAAACAAGCGGTTGTGGGTGACATTACCGTTATTCGGAATAGCGTCCTTGCGTCGTCCTTGCCCAACAGAGCACATCACGCCAACAAGGAGCAAGTTTCCTTCACGGTAGGTACAGGAAATGCAATTAGGAACTTCTGCATAAATTGCGTGTTTTACTATTTCTTTCTCCTTTGAATAATGGCAAAACTATTCCAAACGAAAGTACCGACTGTATGCACGATTCATAAGAGCCTAATTTTGCTTTAAATTAAATCTTAGTTACCTCTACTATAATAGGTTATAGGCAGGGCCAGGTGTTTCTCTTTCTTCTTCTTCTGCCTTTCAAGGGTCAGGTCTATCGACCTGTTCCGGCCTCAATTCCATCTTTTAACTGGCTTTCCTATGTCCCTCTTTCCTAAATGTTCTTTTCATTTTTTTGTTCTTCTAGTTTATCCTTCACTGCAAAAATATTCAGTTCTTGCCTAATTACTTCATTAGGGAACCTGTGTAACCTTTAACTGATCGTGAAAAATTTCATTTCTGCAGCCTCAACATTACTGCAATCTTTTCTTCTCATCACCCAGGATTCACTGACATGTAATAGACTAGATAGAGCCATCACCTTATAAAATTTAATTTTTGTTTCTCTTCTGTAATTTTTAATGTTCTGCTTATAGTGCCGCAGATACTCTGTTATTTCTGTAATTTGATGTCTATGACCTTATCCTGGTTAAAAGTAATATAACTTCGTAAATAGTAATTTCGTGATAATTTTTAATGTCATAGCCTCATAGGCAATGCCTCTCATTGTCTCGGGTGCGGCATGATGTTTTTGGAATTCGGCTGGAGACAACCTTTCAGACATAGTTATAGATTGTTGATTACGTGCACTGTTTATTATAGCATTTCCCACACTTTTTCTGTTGTTTCAACGCGGTCAATTATTACTTTCCCTACTACGTATAGTAAGTAGAGGAAGTATTGTATTCCACCCAATATTGTATTCAATACCGAGATTTCACCCGAAATATATGTTTCGAGGCCCCCTGAATCCAAAAAAAAAACATTTTTGGAAACATGCCCGTGTGTGTGTCTGTGAACAGCATAACTCAGAAACGAACAGTCGGATAAGCACCAAATTTGGTATTTAAGTTCAGTATCTTTCAGAGATGCGACACGAAGGTTTTCAAGAAAATCCCCCACCCCAGATTACCCTTTACAAGGAACATTTTTCGAAAATTTTAATTTTCTCAAAAATGGCTCTAACGAGTTTGATTAAAATATCATATGTTTAAGATATTTTCATGACAAATGAAATGTATATCTCGAATTTTCTGGTAATGTCTCCAAAAGTATTCTTCATTGTGAACGACTTTTGCATAACTGGTAAACCATAAGAGATAGACAAAATGTAGATCGCGTTAAAATACACAATTTATGTCATATACATTTTTGTTTGTTTGTTTGTTGAGTGAACCATTTTCGAGATATTGCTTGTTATTCCTTTAAACCTTCCAATACTTATACTTTTTCTCAAATGGGAAGTCGTTATTCATTTTTTTTTTGTCCTGGTAATGCAAAGAGCATATGAAGAATAAGCGTTTGTAAAAATAGTTTTTACAAGAGTAGAGAAAGTCATGTGAGTGTAACACATTAGATTTTTTGTGTAGTACGTTTTCGTCTATCGCTTAACGTGTACCAGTTATGCAAGTTTATACGAAATTCCTTCCGAATGAAGAGGACTTCATAGGCTATTCCCAGAACATTCAAGATACACATTTCATTTTTCATATAAGAATCTTTTATATATGTTATTTTAATCAAAATCGTTAGTCATTTCTTAGAAATTCAAAAATTTCTAAAAATGGTCCATACTAAGGGTAGTTTGAGGTGGGGATTTTTTGTTGTAAATCCTCGTGTCGCATCTTTGGAAGACATTAAATCCAAATGCCAAGTTTGGTATTTATCCGAATTTTCGTTTCTGATTTATGCTGTTAATAGAGACATAAACACACACGCTCGCGCGCGCCGACTTTTTCTAAAAGTGCTTAGTAGGATTTAGGGGCCTTAAAATATGTATTTCCTGTGAAATCTGGGTACTAGCTATGTGGTAGAGAAAGTAAAAATTTGATTATCAGTTCAGCCTTCTTGATCCTCCTAGTACCTAGAACAAAAGGTTGAACAAAAATATTTCTGCATAGGTTTAACTCGATTAACATGAACAGAAAGTTTTTGTAAGAACAGCTTGTAGGAGATATAAAATAAAAGATGGTGGGTTTGGAGTCATGTGAATGTAACATTTCATCGAAGTATTGATCTCTCGTGCATCTTAACAGACGTATAAGACCTGCTATTAACCGAACTAAACGTACTGTAACGCAGAGGACAGGGGTGCCGTCCGTTGCTCCAGAAAATGACAACCACTACTGTACACTAGAGAGAGAGAGAGAGAGAGAGAGAGAGAGAGAGAGAGAGAGTAACAGAGCAGCAAGTTGGTCACAAGGGACCTCGTACTGGAGATGACAGCTGAAACTCGTTTCTTACTTGCACATTCTAATTATACTAAAAGCCTCAAGCATACCTACTGCAGTTTTATCTCTAGAAAATGAAAATAGTGAACTTCTTGCAGATGCATTTATTATCGTAAAAGTCTAATGTGAAACAGGTACAAGCCCTTTTCTACTCATTTCGAATTCACAGGCACCCTACTTAACATGTGATGTCTTTCAAAAAGACTTTAAAACTTTAAAGTACTATTAATATAATAAAACTGAAAAAAATTACTGAATTGGATAAACAATGGGGTTTTGTTTGGAAATACACTATATGATCAAAAGTATCCGGACACCTGACTGAAAATGACGTACAAGTTTGTGGCGCCCTTCATCGGCAATGCTGGAAGTCAATACGGTGTTGACCCACCCTTAGCCTTGATGATAGCGTTCACTCTCGCAGGCATACTTTCAATCAGGTGCCGGAAGGTTTCTTGGGGAATGGCAGCCCATTCTTCACGGAGTGGGGAACTGAGGTCGGTGAGGCCTGGCACGAAGTCGGCGTTCCAAAGCATCCCAAAGGTGTTCTATAGCATTCAAGTCAGGACTCTGTGCAGGCCAGTCCATTACAGGAATGTTATTGTCGTGTAATCACTCCGACTCAGCCCGTGCAGTATGAACAGGTGTTCAATCGTGTTGAAAGATGCAATCACCATCCCCGAATTGCTCTTCAACAGTAGGAAGCAAGAAGGTGCTTAAAATGTTAATGTAGGTCTGCGCTGTGATCGTGCCACGCAAAACAACAAGGGGTGCAATCCCCCTCCAGGAAAAATACGACCACACCATAACACCACAACCTCCGAATTTCATTGTTGGCACTACACACGCTGGCAGATGACGTTCACTGGGCATTCGCCATACCCACACCCTGCCATCGGATCGCCACATTGTGTACCGTGATTCGTCACTCCACACAACATTTTGTCACTGTTTAATCGTGTAATGTTGACGCTCCTTACACCAAGCGAGGCGTCGTTTGGCATTTTTCCTGCGTGATGTGTGGCTTATGAGCACAAGCTCGACCATGGAATCCAAGGTTTCTCACCTCACGCCTGTCATAGTACTTGGAGTGGATCCTGATGCAGTTTGGAATTCCTGTGTGATGGTCTGGATAGATGTCTGCGTATTACTCTTTACGACCCTCTTCAAATGTCGGCGGTCTCTGTCAGTCAACAGACGAGGTCGGCCTGTACGCTTTTGTGCTGTACATGTCCCTTCACGTTTCCACTTCACTACCACATCACAAACAGTGGATCTAGGGATGTTTAGGAGTGTGGAAATCTCGCGTACAGACTTCTGACACAAGTGACACCCAATCACCTGAACACGTTCGAAGTCCGTGAGTTCCACGGAGCGTCCCATTCTGCTGTTTCACGATGTCTAATGACTACTGAGGTCGCGGATAATGAGTACCAGGCAGTAGGTGGCAGCACAATGCAGCTAAGATGAAAAACGTATGTTTGTAGAGGTGTCCGGATACTTTTGATCACATAGTGTACGTCCGCCGTTTTCTTTTCACTCACAACATTCTCACCGAACACCAGTTTGCAAATAACATCTTGTAATATTAGCAATTTTTTGAGAGAGGGTATATTTCAGTTGCAGTGGGGTTGTGGCATGTGTCAGAAAAACTCCTTCTATAACGTAAACGCACGATCAAAAGTCGACGGGATTGAGGTCTGGAGATCGTGGAAGACATATGGTTGGAAGCTGCATGCCAAAATTGGTTAAACCCTGGTTAAATCCTCATAATTATGAACATGGCTCGCTCTTAAGGGTGCCTGTTCGGTACAGATAATGGCTAATTTATGCAAGTTTCAAAAATTATATCGCTGCTTGTTCAAACTCATCATAGCATAAACTCGATTTCGATGTTGCTATTGTACCGAATTTTCAAAGAAAATAATTTTCAAAATGAAAGTAGAGTCCGATGTGAAATGATGAGCATTTAAATTCCACGTGATGAGTATTTACAGTTTGCATATTATTTCTGGGATATAATTCATTAAAATCAAATATTACAGAACGCACTACGATATGGATTCGAAATGTAGGATTTCAGTACAGCGGCTAACACTAGATCTATTGCGCCTATTAAACATTCGGAAGGAAGGGATGAGAATTGACCACAACAAAGATAGATATTTATATTACAGCTGATCAATACATAATTGACCCCATACTAGTCTAGCGACACCAAGACGAAAATATTATTCCTATTGCAGCTGATCAATAAGGCCACCTCACAGAATTGACCCCACTCAATGCTAGCGACAAGACGATAGATATTATTTCAATTGCAGGTGATCAGTAAGATCATGACACAGAATTGGTCCAGTTTGACTCTAGCGACCACAACAAGGCGATAGATATTATTTCTGTTGAGCTGATCAATAAGGCCATGATACAGAATTGATCCAGCTTGGCTTTAGCGACCACCGCAAGGTGATAGATGTTATTTCTGTTGAGCTGATCAATAAGGCCATGACACAGAATTGATCCAGTTTGACTCTAGCAACCACAACAAGGTGATTGATGTTACTTCTGTTGTAGCTGATCAATAAGGCCATGGCACAGAATTGATCCGGTTTGACTCTAGCGACCACGACAAGGTGATAGATGTTATTTCTGTTGCAGCTGATCAATAAGACCATGACACAGAATTGGTCCAATTTGACTCTAGCAACCACAACAAGGTGATAGATGTTATTTCTGTTGTAGCTGATCAATAGGGCCATGGCACAGAATTGATCCGATTTGACTCTAGAGGACGGAACAAGGTGATAGATGCTATTTCTGTTGCAGGTGACCAATAAGGCCCCTCATGCCTCTGAAACTCCTGTCAGAATATTGTAGTCAGTTAGTATTGGGGAACAGCAGAATACTTCCGTAATTAGCATGCTATTTGCTATTGTTTGTGCACTGTAAGACTGAGCTAACCCTCGTTTGTATTTTTCAGATAAGAGTATCCATCTATAAACCCTCACATTGCCCTCGAAGCTCTAGGTTTGTAGGTAGATTGCGTATATCGGATTCCAGTATGTGGAGGAACAATGTGCGTGTTCCCATGGGAAATTACAACGCTTGAGATGGCCGCACAATCAGCCGTGGTTATTGCTTCCCTCAGAACACCATACCGTGACCCTAAATAATGACCTATGAGTACAAAGTGCTTGGTGTATTTCACAGCTTGTCTTTCACAGTGAGGATAAATCCTACATACTCCCCTTGCGTTGCTACTTAAGGGTGACTAATATCCAATACCCACAATGTTAAGTACACCAAATAGGAATATAGGCATAGGTTATATAATGGAGGGGGACACCTCGCGCACTGCGTCCTACATAGATCTATTGTGACTACCACCCCCCAGGAGGAAGGGATGCATCTCCAGGCACTTTGAATCAGAAAAAATAAAGAAGTGATTTTTAGAAAAAGATCCGTGTGTGTGTGTCTGTGAACAGCATAACTAAAAAATCTGATGTGTTACACTCACAAGACTTTCTCTACTCTTGTACAATCTATTTTTACAAACGCTCATTCTGCATATGCTTCATGTTAATCGAGATATCGAGATGTTAATCTTATTGCTAATTTTGCTGCAGATGCAAGGGGAATTACTAGGCTTTTAGTGATAGTCAAATATTTTAAGAACTGGTTGCTATGTGGAGTATAACGAATTTGAGAGTAACATGCAATATCTCGAAAATGGTTCACTCAAAAAACGTATATAATATAAATTGTGTATTTTAACGCGATCTACATTTTTTGTGTAGTAAAATTTTGTCTATCTCTCATGGTTTACCAGTTATGTAAAAGTCGTTCACAATGAAGAACACTTTTGCAGACATTCCCAGAAAATTCAAGATATACATTTCATTTGTCATGAAAATGTCTTAAACATATGATATTTTAATCAAAATCGTTAGAGCCATTTTTGAGAAAATTAAAATTTTCGAAAAATGTTCCATGTAAAGGGTAATCTGGGGTGGGGGGATTTTCTTGAAAACCTTCGTGTCGCATCTCTGGAAGATACTGAAACTAAATACCAAGTTTGGTGTTTATCCGACTGTTCGTTTCTGAGTTGTACTGTTCACACACACACAGACAAACACACACGGACATGTTTCCAAAAATGCTTTTTTTGGATTCAGGGGGTCTCAAAACATGTATTTCCGGTGAAATCTCGGTATCGAATTTTTGGGTGGAACACAATACTTCCCCTACTTACTATACGTAGTAGAGAAAGTAAAAATGTATACATAAAATTGGTATATAAGTTCAATATCTTCTGAAGATGCGACAGGACGATTTTCAAGAAAATCCCTCCATCCTAAACTACCCTTTACCTACATGGTACATTTTTCAAATTTTTTGATTTTCTAAAAAATGGCTCTAACGATTTTGATTAGAATACCGTATATTAAAGATATTTACATGACAAAATGTATATCTTGAATTTTCTGGAAATAGTCTTTGAAGTCCTCTTCATAGGGAAGAAATTTTGTATACTATTGTATAACTGGTAAACCTTAAGTGATAGACGAAAACGTACTACACAAAAAATGTAGATCTCTTTAAAACACCCAGTTTATTTCAAATAATTTTTTGTGTCACTAGCCACTTCCGAGGTATCCGTTATTAATGGTTGGAATTGTTCAATACTGGGTCGTTTTTTTCAAGTCCTGTCAACATTCAGTTGTTTCTCGAGATGTCATAGAAACAGTATGGAATTTTAAGGCCAGCATATAGCGTCCAGTTCTTAAACATTTGACTATCGCTGTTTCCATTGTAATTGTAACGAAATGTGTAAAACAGCTATTTCCGGACAGGTTTATCTGGATTAAAATTAAGTAGATGGGAAAATAAACTTTCGTAAGAATAGTTGCATACTCACTAATAAAGATAGAGGGTAGAGAAAGTCATGTGAATGTAACATACCACGTTTTTAAATTAAGCTAAGTTTTGAATACTAAACATTTTGGATAGTTTACTTTTTACTCTTCTTTAAACCTTATACTATCTATTTTTCTAGCAGTTATCAATGTTTTCCGGAACGTTAGCATAGCACAAGTTTTTTAGAAGCTCATCACAGATCTCCACGACCAGTCCATTTAGGAAACATGTAGCTATTTCTCTGTACTGAAAACGAGCTGTTGGGAATATTCGCGGCACTGGTAGCAAAGCTTCTTCAAGGACAAAAATGAATCGCCTGCCTTGGCGAACATCAGTTTAACAATTGTTTTCATTCAGTTAGTCTGTTTTGAAGATCAGACTTCCACACTACCACTTTGAATCCCCCCCCCCCTGAAACTAAAGATACCAACAACATACTTTCTTCTGCCATGACATCTTAAAAACATAAAAATCCTGTTACAATCACATGACTTTCTCTACTCTTGTACAAACTATTTTGACAAACGCTTATTCTCCATATGCTTCATGTTAATCGAGATATCGAGATGTTAATCTTATTGCTAATTTTCTTGTAGATGCAAGGGGAATTGGTAGGCTTTAAGCCATAGTCAAATATTTTAACCGCTGGTTGCAATGTGGCGCATTCCATTCTCTTTGCGTTACCGGACAAAAGAAAATGAATAACGAATTCCCATTTGAGAAAAAGTATAAGTATTGGAAAATTTAAGGGAATAACAAGCAATATCTCGAAATTTTTTCACTCAACAAAAAAACTGTATATCACATAAATTGTGTATTTTAAGGCGATATAAATTTTTTGTGTAGTAAAATTTTGTCTATCCCTTATGGTTTACCAGTTATGCAAACGTCGTTCACAATGAAGAATATTTTGGAGACATTCCCAGAAAATTCGAGATATACATTTTATTTGTCATGAAAATATCTTAAACATATGATATTTTAATCAAAATCGTTAGAGCCATTTTTGAGGAAATTAAAATTTTCGAAAAATGTTCCATGGGGTGTGGGGATTTTCTTGAAAAGCTTCGTGTCGCATCTCTGGAAGATACTGAACCTAAATACCAAGTTTGGTGTTTATCCGACTGTTCGTTTCTGAGTTATGCTGTTCACAGACACAGACACAGACACACACACGGACATGTTTAAAAAAATGCTTCTTTTTTGGATCCAGGGGGTCTCAAAACATGTATTTACGGTGAAATCTCGGTATCGAAATTTTGGGTGGAATACAATACTTCCCTTACTGCATACCACAATGAGAATTCAAAGGGCTGTGAAATGCAATACTTCCTCAGCAAAACCTGTGGTATTTCTTAGAAGTATTTGAGACAGGCTGCCCGAGCGTTTGTCTGAAAATATTGTAGTGAACCTGACCCTGACATCTCCAGTTGCTGAATAATGTAGCGGTGAGGTCCTCATCGATCGGGACACACACACACACCAGCTGTGCTGCTGCTCGCAGCGAAAAGCACATCCGCGCACTGCTGCATTGTCTGCCACCGTCCGTCAGTTGCAATTCGCGTTTACCTCGTCTCTAACATCACAAATGAACCATACTGCGTTTTCAGTCCGCTGGTTGCGAAATTCACATAGCTTTCTCTACCCAACTTCATGTCCATACAAAAAGTGATACTCCTGTCCACGTTACGTTAACTCACGATTGACTTTTGCCTAGAACTGATTTCAAATTAAGGGGACAAGGTAGTCTGAACACATGGAAGTTACACCTTGTGTTAAATCACCACTGCTCTTAAAGTTCTCAATGTTTTCTTCTGGAATTTGTATGAATTATTCTATAAATCATGACAATTATTTCATGTGATTGTTTGCATTGTTAGCTTATGTAGTTGAGTCCGTAAAACTTATTTTACTCAGCAGAAAAATAATAAAATTTACTCTTAAAACATGTGAATTCATGTACCTTTTCCTCTGATACTACTTGCAATACAGAATCACACTTTTGCATGCTTGTTTGTAGTATAATCAGCTATCTTCTGAACCTCAATTATTTAGTTATGTATATCAGTTCACTAGAAAGTGAAAAACAATTATTTGCAAAGTCAAACAAGTAAAAGTTTGGAAAATTTGCAATGTTGTTGCTTTCTTAGTATCACTAATATCCATTATAAAATTGTGATTGTGCTTCAAAAAGTTTAGCTATGTGTTGTATACATGTACTAAAAATTTCAGCTCTCTACCTCTCATACTTTCTGAGAAAAAGGTACATAAGTATTCAAATAGTTGTTTTTAGAAAACTGAATTTAAAGTTTGAACATTAGAATTCTGACACACTTCAGTACATCCCAGGGTCATAATCATAGTTTCATTGCACATATCGTTGTAGGTGTAAGGAGGAGAGAGGAAACCTAATCATGGTCAGATGTTTAAAATTGAGTGGCTATATGTTGACCTTGAAAGTCCACATTTTTTATATATCCCGAGAAGCAACTGAATACGGCCTTCCCTTTGAAAATGACAACATATTGGAAAATTCAAAACATAATAATGGATATCTCAGAAATGCTTGATGCCATAAAAAAGGTTATTTGAACACGGGAATCCTCTCTGTCGGTCCCTCACAAACTGTCGAACACAGGTCTACTCTTCTCTCTGCCGGTCGCTCACAAATTGTCGAACACAGGACTACTCTTCCCTCTGCCAATCGCACACTAACTGTTGAACACAGGACTACGTCTCTCTTCCGGTCGCTGAAAAACTCTCGAACACAGGACTACTCTTCTCTCTGCCGGTCGCTTACAAATTGTCGAACTCAGGCCTACGCTTCTCTCTGCCGGTCGCTCACTAACTGTCCAACACATGACTCCTCTTCTCTTGCGTACGCTCACTAACTGTTGAACACAAGACTACTCGTCTCTCTTCCGGTCGCTGACTAACTCTTGAACACAGGACTACTCTTCTCTCTGATGGTCGCTCACTATCAAACACAGTTCTTCTCTCTTGAGTACGCTCACTAACTGTCGAACCCAAGACTCTTCTTCGCTCTTCCGTAAGCTCACTAACCGTCGAACACAGGACTACTCTTCTCTTACGGTCCCTCGCTACGTTAAATCTGTCCTCTTCTCACTGTAACGCTTGCAGAGTTTCAGCACTCACAGTACGCCACAACAATAACCCGGTCCCGCGGCGAATTCGGTTCTCTTTATATCCGCACGAGCTGTTCCAGAAACTTCTTACGACGCTGAGGGGGTGTAGTTCTCGAAGTTACGCCACTGTTCTCGATTAGTCTGCCTACCCCGATTTCTCCAATCAACCATGCGCCGGCTAGCGCAGTCGGACGCCATCCGTTGATTAAAACGCAAAGTTTTGAAATGTCCTTTCAGGAACGGTTACAATCTGTAAGATCAAAGCCTTGCAAGAAAAACAAAAGAATGCCAAGTTTTATGCAAATATTGCTTGAAACAGCTTGACCTAACCTAAATTAAAGGCGATTCTGTGGCTATACGACTGCAGGTAATCGACAGTAACTATTGTAAACAAAACATTAAAACGCCCGGAATACCTTAGCCAGCTCTGAAAGAGCAGAACACACAACACAGCATTCCTCCTTCTAGAAACTCATTAAGCCCAAGTTCAGGGGAAGCCAACTGAAAATAACACGGATGTAACTACAAAATTCATTCTTTGTTGCCTTTGCTTGAAAGTTTCCTTTCTCAAAGATAATGGTATTATAAAATATTTCCATTTAACTCTCTGCTTCTCTTAGAGGCTCGCTGAAAATATGCTTTTAATTACTTTAATTTTTCAGGAACTCTAAAGAGAAAGGAGGGAAAATGTTCAAAACGAGCCGAGCACTTTGTGTTACCTAACAAGCTTTTAACTCGGAACCATGAACACCACAGAGAATGATGAGCACTTCAGCAATGCGTGCGCGCGCTTACTTCCTGAACTATTTACGTGTCTCGTTAAAACCATCTAAGCTTTCCGAAAATAAATGACTTATACATTGCTCTCAACTCTGCAAACCATTACCACTGAATGTACTTCTTAACGTATAATTTTCAATGTGCATTCATCTGCTGTCAAGATTCATGTTTTTGGGAGGTGATTCTATGTCCAAAGACAAATGTTATAATGCCATTTTAATTATGAGGCAGTATTTTTAACACTTAAATGATTTCAGTCAAATTATATAACATAAATTCAATAACGGCCCGCCTTAAACCAATATGTGTATGTAACAATATTGTGGCATGTGCACAGATTGTAGTAATAGCCGTGCCCTCTGGTTACTCAAGCTGAAGGTTGGCAGCTTATCCGAGGAGGGGCGTTTGAGGGGAAATAGTCTCATTGGAGGGAATATGGCGTTAGGACGCCAAGCTTAACGAGTTTTTTCAAGAGTCAGTGTCTAGTCTTCGCGGTGTTGAGATGTACGGATAGTTGTGCAATGATAGGGCGTCCTCGTCCCGGCAGACACATGGGTAAGCATATTTAATAAATCTTCTACTTAAGCTTCTTCCTTGACTTTTTAATTATGGTAGTATAGAATCCTTGCCTTTCCCTTCAGCCAGGAATTATGTGAGTGTAAGAATATTTGTGAGTTTAACTTTAGCTGCGTCCCTTTGTGTCGGTGCCTCTTAAAGTAAAGTTTCCTTAGTTTGAATAACGATCCCTCTCACAGCGAGTAGCTCTCCTATGAAAGTTAAATAATAAATTACAAATTATTGAGGCACGCGACAAATTGGTGGAGTCGCTGGGAAATTGGTGGGGGGCGCCAGGTAGAATTGAATTGTTTTGAGATTTTAAGTGCAAAATTTTTTTTCTCCCTCCAAATGTAACGGTTTTTCTTCCACGTGGTCGTGAAAAATGTTAAGTTCTTTCTGGCTGAAGGGTAAGGATTTTTATACTTTTATTTGTGGTTCTCTTCTTCTAAATTTTGTTTCCATCATTTCTGAAAGTTTGGTGTCGAAATTTCAATTTTGAGTTCATTTTTGCATATTTTCCCATTGTCTGCCGGGTGACGCTAAAACTTCTGACTCCATTTTCCCCTTGTTTTGGCTTCATTTCCTTTAAATTATATCACGGTGTTCCGTTCTTTGTGCTGGTTGTTTTAAAAAAAAAAAAAAAATGTTTTTGTGAAATTTGAGAAGAAACGAGTGATATAGGTGTTGTTTCAAAATGTGCTCGTCACGTGTTGGCTATCCGTTTGCAAATCTTGTTTTCTGTGCTTATTAGCAGTGGTTTGGAAATGTATTACTTTATATTCCAGTGATTGTGATTTCTAGCTATTTACTGCACTTTTCTGAGTTATTTTTCGTGTAACTTTTATGTACGCACGTGTGTTGTGTAATTCCCGCGTGGTCGTGCATTTCAGCAACAATTTTTAGCTTGAGTAACCAGAGGGCACGGCTATTACTACAATCTGTGCACATGCCACAATATATAAAAAGTGTATATTACAGTCATTGTATATGTTTATATTATTGTATACATGTTCAATAATGTTATATGAATGTATTACGTAATTTAATAATGTAGGAGCTGTGAGAATAATAGGTTAAAAAGTTGCTGACATTGAAGTAACCTTGAGGCAATAATGAGTAACAAAGTTTAATAATGCTACTAGTCATTATTGGAGCAACAATAATGTAAATTGTGAGACAGTTTATAAATAGCCAATCAACAACCAGAAAAAAACTTTAGTTAAATGAAGGTATTCTATTGGACTAGGATTAGCCAATCAGAAACTAAAATGAAGGAAAAATGTACAAATTCAGAAGTCAGTTGCTTGTAGACAGTGTTCCTAACCGGACGCGAGACACGTCCTCAAGATGTTTAATACGTATTCAGTGTGCGACGAAAATAGTTTACGTGTGTAAAAAGTGCAAGTAATTAATAAAAAAAATCTCACAGCTCTCTATATCAGTGAAGTGTTATTTAAATCGTGTCAAGAATTAATAAAAATGAGTGAATTAAAAATTATAATCTGTGTAAGCCTACATTCTTAGCCGCACTACTCCCTGCAAAGAAATTCGTGTCTCTAACAATAAATCTGTCGTAGCCGAGACAAACATAAATATATAATATTTAAACAAACAGTCAAATTACAAAGTTAATATTTTTTAAAATTTGGGGCAAAGGCCACCCGAAAGTACATTTGGGGCGAAGGCTACCGGAAACTTTTTACCATACGTGCGGTTGCAACTACTTCAAGTGTTCGGCTCCCCAACAGTCGAAATACAATACAACTCCTGCTAAAAATAAACATCCTCAATTAAAAAGCTTTGTTTTAGCCAGAAAAAAAACCACACACACAATTTGTCACATTATAGTTCACCAATTCACATACAGAATATTTAAGACAAGACTTATTCAGCCCACCCTCGCGGTGTTGGAATAGTCAGACTGCCTCACATTTAAGAGGTTTTGAGTTAGATTCGTGGTTAGGGAGTTACCCGGAATTTTTTTTTTTCGGGTTTTCCCTTTTCCTGAAAAAACGAATGTCGTGTAACTTTAAGTACTAAGGACCCCGGGCTCATTTGAGCACAATTTCACCCATTATATTCATTCATCGTCCAATATAACCTACCGGTTAAAGGACGTTAAACTAAACAAACAAAAAGGACACATTAATGGACCAGTAACTCATCTGCATTTTCTTCCTTAACCGAAGCGTTTCTCAAAATTTAGCATTTTTGTTCTGTACAAATCTTACGCTCAGATTACGACGTCGCAACAGCGGCTGAATACATGACCACACACACGCCTCACACTGCTTTACTTCACCACTTTGGTTCTCGGAGATACTTCACATAAGCTAGTCAAACTGTAGTCTTGAATAGGGACCTCATAGCCGGGAACTGAAGCGCAAACCCTACTATGTGAGCAACGAATGAAACCCTGGCACTTTACTAAAAAATTAAGTGAAACAAAATAATCAGTAGAAATTACAGCTCGAAAAAATTAGGCATAGGACAAAAATAAAAAAGTATCTGTTTATATCCATGGAAGACAGGTCGAGTTTATAAGCAGTATATTACTGAGCTTGTATGCCAATTTCAGGATTCTAGCCGAACAAACTGGGTAGTAAAATGGTTCCTAGTGGTGAAGAAAAAAATTCGTGTGATATAGGCTGCTTTTGAAAAGCACGAATTATGGTGATAAGTGTTCTAAAAGGATCATAAATCTTTGTGCCAAAAAAGTTCTGAATTTTTCAATAAAAATTGCCAACAATTCTCAACAATAGCATCCCTTTAACACGAAGCAGAAATAAAATAATCTTTAATTTGAGTAATTTGTAAAATATTTTGGTTATAAATAAGGAATATCGATATTTATACGATTACGGTGTTTCAACAGCTGATTTCAGTTTATTGAAATTCACTTGGGAATTCTGTGTTACTAAGTGGTTGAATTTCGTTTTAACATAGTCAATTTTATTTGTTTCTTATACCACCTGTTGTATTCATTTCCTTTAACTGTCGTACAACCAAATTACAAGTTTACGAATGAACTGTGCATTAGAGAGGTAAATTAGCAGTGTTGAGAAAATTTGGTTTTTAAATTCTTAGCAATTTGGTAGCCATTAGCATCACAAAGGATGTACCTCTACCTGTGTGGCCGGAAGCTAATGTAAATGGATCTCACATTTAATTAGTGGCTGAAAGTTGGCTGGACTGAGCCAGCTAATAGGATCACGTCTAAATCTAATTCCCCGCAATTGGCACCAGTGCGACACATTAAAAGTCGAACTTAACAAGCCAGGTTACAACCACGGCCACGAATAGAACACGCACGCGCGACTTTCTCTAACCATGATAAATTCACATGTATCCATCCTAACATTCTTTAAAACAAAAGTGAATCTTTTTTCACGTTATGTTACTGACGCTATCGTTTTGTTTAGGAACAGTAGCGGCTCGTGAGTATACATTTTGGGTGTTCAGAGAGTTTCAAATCAGAGAGCCCTGAAAATGAGAAATAGTATCTGCAGACGCTCACAATAATAAGGATAACTTATCTGACGAAAGAAAGGGTTGTTTTGCGCATAATTAAGCACACCCTCTTAGGGCAAGAACGAAGTAATAAGCAAATGAAACTGTACTTGAGATTATAGGTGATTGGAATAACAGCGAGAAGTTTCCGCGCTCGTGCACGTATAGTATTACTCTAATACAGGCACTGTCCCGGAATGCACTACCATCTAGTGGCATTAACGTAAAATTGTAGTGATAGTATGGAAACACAGCGCGGGAGAAGCTTTCTGCACGCCTTCAAGTGTGCACGATTCGTATGTATTTGACCCATAGGGTAATTACGTCATACCAATTCGCGCATGCGCAAAAACTCCTTAAAAAGTGCACAAGTCAAGATGTGCTACCAATCCTGCTGCCTAATTTCATCGGGTTTAGAGTAGCGCAGTAGATTTAAACGCCCTAGATTTTAAATTACCTCATATATGTTACGTTTAATGACATTATAAGAAAGAAGTCTGATGTAATGCACTCACATGCCTTTCTCTGCGCTCTATCGCTTATTAGTGAGTATAAAATTATTCTTACTGAAGCTTTTTTCGAATTTACTTCATTTTAATCGAGATAAACCTTTCCGGAAATAGCTAAATTACACATTACGTTATAGATACAAAGAGAACAGCGATAGTCAAGTGTTTAAGAACTGGACGCTATATGCTGACCTTAAAATTCCATATTGTTTTCACGACATCGCGAGAAACAACTTAAAATCGACAAAGAATGGCTAAGTATTGAGCACTTCCAACCATTAATAACGGATATCAAGGAAATGACTGGTGCCATAAAACAGTTATTTGAAATAAATTGTGTATTTTAAAGAGATATTTTTGTAGTGCATTTTCCTCTGTCGCTTAACGTTCACCAGTTATACAAGATTATACAAAATCTCTTCCAAACGAAGAGGTCTTCAAGATATACATTTCATTTGCCACGAAAATATATTTAATATATAGTATTTTAATCAAAATCGTTAGTAATTTTTTAGAAAATAAAAAATTGCAATAAAAATGTTGCATGTAATGAATAATTTGGGGTGGTGGATTTTCTTGAAAATGTTTGTGTCGCATCTCTGGAAGATACTGAACCCAAATACCAAGTTTGGTGTTTATCCGACTTTTAGTTTTTAATTTATTCTGTTCACAGACACACAAGTACCTTTTTCTAAAAGTCTTTTTAATTTATTTAGGGGATCTTAAAACATGCATTTTTCGTGGCATCTCAATATGTAAATATCTTTAATATATAGTATTTTAATCAAAAAAGTTAGAGCCATATCGTAGAAATTAAAAAATTTCGAAAAAATGTTCCATGTATGGTAGTTTGGGGCGGGAGGATTTTCTTGAAAATCTTCGTTTCGTACCTTTGGAAGATACTAAAACTAAATACCAAGTTTGGTGTTTATCAGAATTTTGGGTTTTGAGTTACAATGTTCACAGGCACACACTGACCTTTTTCTAAAAATTTTTTTTAGGATTTAGGAGACCTTAAAATATGTATTTTCGGTGACATCTCGATATCGTAGTTTTGAGTGGCATACAGTGGGTACTTTCCCTGCTTATTATACATAGCAGAGAAAGTAACCACCATACATTTGTAAGGTTATCAAAAGTTAAGTGTTCACATGCTCTTATACACCAGCCGCCACTGCTAAAATACTTTCAAACTACACAATATGTCCTTAATTACAACATGCGGAATCAGCATTCAAACGCTTAACCCTGATAAGGAGCTCTTGCGCTGAAAGAAAAAAAGAAGAATCGTAGACTTTAAAGCATCTACGTAAAATGACGTACCTACTTGGGAAACAATATTTGAAAATTGCCAACGCTTGAAGAAAAGACTTATTTGACACAAATTGTGTATTTTAATGACTTATTCGTATTTGTGGTAAGTTTCTATCCCTAAGATTTCCCAGTTACATAAAATTCAATCACCATGAAGAGGACTTCACAGGCCATCCAGAGAAACTTCAAGACATATATTTTTTCGAATATAGTTATTACTTTCTCTCCTACGTATAGAAAGTAGAGGAAGTATTGCATTCCACCCAAAAATTCGATACCGATATTTCACCGGAAATACATGTTTTGAGACCCCTGAATCCAAAAAAGCATTTTTGGAAACATGTCCGTGTGTGTGTGTGTGTGTGTGTCTGTGTGTGTGTGTGTGTGTGTGTGTGTGTCTGTGAACAGCATAACTCAGAAACGAACAGTCGGATAAACATCAAACCTGGTATTTAGGTTCAGTATCTTCCAGAGATGCGACCCGCAGGTTTTCAAGAAAACCCCCCCATCCTAGATTACCCTTTACATGGAACATTTATCGAAATTTTTAATTTTCTCAAAAACGGCTCTAACGATTTTGAATATCATATGTTTAAGATATTTTCATGACAAATGAAATGTATATCTTGAATTTTCTGGGAATGTCTCCAAAAGTAATCTTCATTGTGAACGAATTTTGCATAACTGGTAAACCATAAGAGATAGACAAAATGTTACTCCACAAAAAATGTAGATCGCGTTAAAATACACAATTTATGACATATACATTTTTGTTGTTGAATGAACCGTTTTCGAGATATTGCTTGTTATTCCCTTAAATTTTCCAATACTTATACTTTTTCTCAAATTCGTTATTCATTTTTTTTATGTCCTGGACATGCAAAGAAAATGGAATGCGCCACATAGCAACCAGCGTTAAAATATTTGACTATCGCTTAAAACCTACCATATTTCCCTTGCATCTACAAGAAAATTATCAATAAGATTGACATCTCGATATCTCGATTAACATGAAGCATATGGAGAATAAGCGTTTGTAAAAATAGTTTGTACAAGAGTAGAGAAAGTCATGTGAGTGTAACATATCAGATTTTTTTTATGTCCTGGACATGCAAATAGAATGGAATGCGCCACATAGCAACCAGCGTTAAAATATTTTACTATCGCTTAAAACCTACCATGTTCCCCTTGCATCTACAAGAAAATTACCAATAAGATTGATATCTCGATTAACATGAAGCATATGGAGAATATGCGTTTGTAAAAATAGTTTGTACAAGAGTAGGGAAAGTTATGTGAGTGTAACACATCAGATTTTTTTTTATTGAGTGAACCATTTTCGAGATATTGCTTGTTATTCCCTTAAATTTTCCAATACTTTTTCTCAAAAGGGAATTCGTTATTCATTTTTTTATGTCCTGGACATACAAAGAGAATGGAATACTGTACATAGCAACCAGCTCTTAAAATATTTGACTATCGCTTAAAGCCTACCATATGTCCCTTGCACCTACAAGAAAATTAGCCATAAGATTAACATCTCGATTAACATGAAGCATATGGAGAATAAGCGTTTGTAAAAATAGTTTGTTCAAGAGTAGAGAAAGTCATGTGAGTAGAGAAAGTCATGTGAGTGTAGCACTTCAGATTTTTTGTAACTGATTCAAAGCTTCAATTCCAAAAATGTCAACCAATTTTTTGAACTTTTGAAGCGCGTGGTTAATTTTATTACGCGATATATTAACATAATAAAATTTATGGAATAATTAATAACGCGCAAATTATTTATCCAACTTGAATGAAATTTGGTATTCACATTAATATAACAGCAATAGAATCACAGTACAATTTTCAGAAATATCTATACAAGAATTTGGAAAGTTGAAAATTCACTCCTAGTGTCCCTATTCTAATCATAAATCTAGTCGAAAAACGTACGATTTAGGTCCCCTGTACCCAGAGTTCTGCTTTTTAAGTAAGTTCCGTGGGTAAGTAGGTATATCAGAAAGCGAGACAGATCATAAAAAAAATCCCGTGTTCTGTCGATGAATTGGTGTTCTGTAAATCTTCAATTGTATTATACCAAGCGTGGTTTTGAGGCTCGGCCACGATCGTGTGTATGCGTGATTCGCTCGCACTGCCTGACCTCGGTCCGAAAAATTCACCCTTACACAAAGAATTGTTATGTAAGACACATAATTAAAAACCGAATCATGTAGACAATTCCAGGAGAAAGAGATACTGTAAGATGTGTGACTAATGGACAACGGGCTCGCTAAACACTAAACCTAAGAAGCGAGATAGGCTTGTTCTAATGATGGAAAAATTGACGAAATTGGTGCATCATTCGAACGCTCTCCAAAGAAGTGCCCAACACGTGTTGCATAGCAAATGGTTGTTTCAAAACCTTCTATTCATACAGGCGCAGAACTTTAAAATAGAGTGACTATTGCTTGCGAATTACAACCTCGTAATGTCGAGGAATATCAGGAATGTCTCAACGCAGATGGACACCACTTAAAATAAACTTAGTACTTATTATAGTGCATGTTACTATTACTCATATGTAACGAAGGAGTTTTAGAATGGAACAGCGGTCGTGTGGCAAACAGCGCGCGCAACACGCATACACGCAAACTGAAAAAAACAAAACTGCTTCCTAAAAACGAAAATTCATGTTGAAGTAGTTTGTTGTTTACGTAATTGAGAAAGTGTTTGTTTTTCTGCCCCACGTATGGGAGCCAACTTGAAGAAGTATTGTTCTTCAACTATTGTAGTATACTTAATTTTCGTTACACACGAATACGTAATATTTCTTTAGAGAACACATCTTCCATCCGGTCACTACTAAGGTCTGCAGGCAACTGAACATATTTCAACCGTCCAAACGTTTAACTTTTTGTATTTCAAGTCTCTGATTGGCTAATCCTAGTCCAATAGAATACCTGCATTTAATTAAAGCTTTTCTGGCTGTTGATTGGCTATTTTAAAAACTGTCACAAAATTTACATTATTGTTGCCCTAATCATGACTGTAACATTTAAACTCTGAAACTCATTATTGCCTCAAGGTTAACTCATTGTTAAATCATTGTTAGCAACTTTAAACTTATTATTCTCACAGATCTTACATTATTAAACTAAACAATGCATTCACATAACATTATTGAACATGTTTACAATAATATAAGCATATGCATTGACTGTTACATACATTTTAAAAATTATTACATACATATTGCTTCAAGGCGGGCTGTTATTGAATTTACATATTATATAATTCAAGCGTTAAAAATACTGCCTCAATGTTGCAAACTGATTGATTCAGTTTTAGGGTTACATCAGAACGACAGCTTTGCTACCTGATTCCTTCCCTTGGGCACATGTTCGGTGACGAGAGACTCTCTGGTGTGCATTAAGTTGAAGTAGGTAGCGGTTTGAGGCTGACTCGAACCCTGGATCGTCACTTGTATGGCAGCGGCACGTGAACTAGGGGAGGTCCCGTAATGTAAGAAGAAGTAGGGTAGATGCAGTTAACCCTCCAGATGACGGTATCTTCTGAGAGAAGCAACAGCTGCGAACATTGGCGATGCTCCAAAAGCACAGACAACAAGTGTTCACGCGGCGCCAGAAACCTCCTATACTCGCCGAAACTTGCACTGCAAGACGTCAGTCCTAAATACTATGCAATTTTGAATAACATTTTCAGTAGTGTTAAAATGTATAACCTGAGGCAGTATTTTAATACCTGAATAATTTCAATTGTATTATATAATAAGTAAATTCAATAACAGTCCGTCTTGAAACAATATGTATGTAATAATTATTTAAATTGTATGTAACAGTCATTGCAAATGATTATTTTATTGTAATCATGTTTTAATAATGTTATGTGAATACATTACATACTTTAATAATGCAAGAGCTGTGAGAATAATAAGTTTTAAGTTGCTAACAATGAGGCAATAATGAGGTAACCTTGTAGCAATAATGAGTTTGAGAGTTTGAAAGTTACTAGTCATGATTAGAGCAACGATAATGTAAGTTCAGTAACAGTTTAAAATTAGCCAATAAACAGCAAAGAAAAGCTTTAAGTAAAATGCAAATATTCTATTGGACTAGAATTAGCCAATCAGAGACTTGAAATACCGAAGCTTACGGGTTTAACGGTTGAAATATGTTCAGTAGCTGGCAAACCTTGGTAGTTACCAGATGGAAGATGTGTTCTCTACAGAAATATTACGTGTGAATCGTAAAATATGTCTACGCGTTAGCTAAGTGAAAGTATTAAAGAATCTCACAGCTCTTAAAAAGTGTAGTGCTTTATTAAAATGTGCAAAGGATAAAATAAAAAGAAGTGAATTTAAAAACTTAAAGTGTATGTCTACAATTATTGTCGTACCGTACTCTGCCTAAAAAATACATGACTCTACAAACATTACTGACGCAGCCGAGGCAAATTCAAACATAAATAATACATAGAAGCAGTTTTAATAACAAGGTTATATGTTATAGTGTAAAACTTGGAGTGTAACAACAAAATTACATCTTAAAATCAGCTTCTCGTACGTAGCAGCATATTACGTAACAACAGTAACCATTACGTAATCAACAACTTCAAACCGACGACCAAAGCGTGTTGCAAACGTCTTAAACAAAGTAACTTCAAGAACAATACTTCTTCAAACTGGCTTCCCAAACAAGAAGCTAAATAATTTACATAAAAAAAATATTACGTAAGCAAACACCTTCTCAAACCTTATTTTGGAGGCGTGGCCGGCCTAACGAGAATTTTCTTCGCACCGGGATCACGCTGTTTGTCGTCGAACTCGGATATTCATAGCTCTTTAAATTCAAGTGCACAGATTTCTCATGCAAATTATAACTTGACGACGAATGGCGAGTGTCCCCTTTTGACGTCGTGTCCAATATCTGCTGTGGATATTGCTGCCGGCTGCTACAGTGGTTGGCTATGAAATCTTACTTTCAGGATATGAGTAGGTGTTGTGTGAAAGGATAACACCATTTTAAATTGATCGTGAAATTTAATGTGCTCTAATGCTTGAGCTATTGAACCGAGTTGCCGATCACTTGAAGATAAAGAACGAAACTGAATCATAGCAGTCGAAACTATAACTGAATTATTAACCCTGCTAATTTCTGCAATAGCAGTTTTACTGTTTGAAATAACTGTTTCCGCAATAAGAAAAACTAGAAGCGTAAGTTGCCGTGAGTGCTAAAATGCTTACCGGCAAAATCCCTCGAGGCTACCGCTAGGGACTGATAAGCCAGCGCGGACTTAAGCGGTACGAACTGCCGATTAACGTTAAACACTGTAAGCCCCTAAGGCTGTGCACAAAAGCAAAGCAATACATTAAGCTCCGCCCACATATCAATACCCCTCCCAACGTAACTTCTTCCCCGGACCTATCTTAAAACTCTTAAGTATGCGCATCTAACAGTTACTAAGCGCTACCTCCCCGAATATCAATTTTCATTTACCTTTCTCTTTTACAAAATTTCTGTCTACATGACTTTGTAAACATACTTATAACCTAACTGATTCCAGGAATCTTTATGCCAAACGCGTTCGTTCCTCGAGCTGTTACTAATGACTTTTCTCACAATGAGTCGCTAATTACCTTTTTCTGCGAACAAATCTTTTCAACTCAGACTTGTTACATTATACATTCATTTAATATACAGAAAATATTTATTTTAAATATTTCTCTATATTTCCGTCATTCTTTTATTCATATCTTCCTGTCAATAATTACGGTAACAAACTACAAAACTCCATACCTTCGTCATAGAAGATGTGTTGAAACAATGCCCTTGGGCCGCCACACATCTCTCACACCTTTTAACAACATTTGCATCGTCACTCATTAATTATTCATGGTGTTGTAAATAAAACCATGCTTCGTGCGTTAAAAAAATTAAACGTGGGTCAATAGAGCTGTCATTAACATTATTCAAAATCCAATTCCAGAAATTAACTCTACTCGCATTATTGCGTGACTGCAATTCCTGAAACATATTAATTTTAAAAGTTTAGTGCCATTGCAAGCCGAGGTTTGCGAAATTTCTGTTTCCTGTGTAAGCTTGAACTTGGTTCTAACTTTTCCCCGATGACATCCAGCTTTCCATTTTAAGATTTAATTTCGGTTCCTTATCAAGAGCAGATCCCGTTTCCCTAAATTTGTCCACAAAGATTTCTCTGTGAGGCGCACCAACAGCATGGAATCTGTCTATAAATCGCCGTCTCACTTCTCTAAAAGAGTTTGTCACACAGGAATCATACATGGAGATTGTGTGTGCTAAAATATATGGGTTTTCTATGAGGGGCACTATTTATATTTTGAGCCTTGGCAACCCTGAATGTTGTAGGTGCCATCTGACATTTCCAATGGAAATTTTGACATTTTCTACCATAATCTACTTCAAACATTTTGTCAATAGAGCGTCATTTGTTTTGTTCACACTAACTTGAAAATTGTGTGTCAACAAAACATGGAATTAACTCGTGAAAATGTTCCTGCAATGATTTATTACGACTTTCGACGTGGATTATCAAGACAAGAGTGCATCGATCACCTAACTTCCACATTTGGCGACGAAGCTCCATCCTTTGCCACTGTGAAATGCTGGTATAACGAATTTAATCGTGGCCGCCGTTCGCTCAATGATGAAGTTCTGAAGGTCGTCCAAAATCAGTTGTTGTGCCAGAAAACATCGATGCTGTGCAAAACACTAATAATGAAAGATCGTCATGCGACATATTGTGAGATTGAGACAACCCTAGACATCAGTTCCACAAGCATATATAAAATATTGCATGATTATTTAGCCCTGAAAAAGTTTTGTTCTCGTTGGATCCCACATAATTTGACGCAATCTCAAAAAGATGCTCGTGTTGATTGGTGTACAAAAATGAAAGACGTATATAAGATTGTAACAGGTGACGAATCGTGGATCTAAGCGTATGAGCCGGAACGTAAACAGCAGTCGACTGTATGGGTGTTTCAAGATGAAGCAAATCCAACAAAAGTTGTTCGCACTCGAAGCACATGGTCGGCTGCTTTTTCAGCAAAACTGGCCATGTGGCAAAAGTGCATTTAGACGAACGTAAAACGGTCAATGCCGAATGGTACACAACCATTTGTTTGCCAGAACTCTTCGGTGAAGTAAGCAAAACCAACAAGAACCGTAGAATCGTTCTTCATTAAGACAATGCGAGCGCACACACATTTCGTCTAACAGAGTATTTGAAGGCTCAAAAAATCGAATTGATGGGCCATGCGCCATACGGCACTGATTTGGCACCCAATGACTTATTTTTGTTCCCGAGCATCAAGAATAAATTGCGTGGACAACGATTTTCGTTGGTAGAAGAAGCCGTTGGTGCCTTCAAAAACCATGTTTTGGAGGTGTCTCAAGAAGACTGGAATAAATGTTTTGACAAATGGTTCAAACGGATGCAGAAGTGTATTGATCATAAAGGAGAATATTTTGAAAAACAATAAAATAGTTTTCAATCAGAAATTACTTGGTTTTAATTATTAGGCTCAAAATATAAATAGTGCCCCTTGTAGTTATAACAGCACTAACACACTAACTGAAAAGCGTGTCTCACGTCTCAAGCTGTTGGTGTACAAAGACCTCGAGTTAACGGATTGGAGGGCACACGGAGAGGAGGGGAAACAGAACCGGTTAGAAACAGCGCAGTGCAAGGCAAGCAATTCCCCGTAATGCAACCACGCCTTCAAACTAAAGCTTTGTAGCCGTATAGGACGGTGGTGAAGGTAGTAGTGTCGTTGGTAGTGGTGGTAGTAGTTACAGAAACCCTTAAGTTATCGGGAGGTCGTCGCCGGACAGTCGGAAATAAACATAGAAAATCAGCACTCGCCAGTGTAAACGCTATCAGTAGATAACCAGAATTTTCGGGAAGTTTATTTCCCCCGTCTCCAGAACGTGTGTCCAGATAATTCTGGAATGTTTTGTGGAAGATTCCATTGGCCATACAGGGGAGCGTTCTCGCGAGAGCAGTTAGTCAGTTGAGTGAGTAAGCGGTGCTGCGGCATCAAGTGCGGTTCTCCGAGCGAGTTGTTGGCGACTGCTGTGACGTGCAGCGAATTGCTACTGCGGATCGAGAGATTGTAGAAGTCTTGTGTTCGATTCCCTAGCGAGTGAACCGTTCGGAAGAAGAGACTACGTCACGAAGAAAGTGAGGTGACGGTGAAATTGAAGTAGTTCACATTAGTGAAGTGACAATGTGAACGAAGTGAAAGTTGAGCAAGATCAAAAGAGTGACATTGAGTATTGCTGCTTGAGAAAGATGTTTTGTTAGCTCTACGTATGGAAGCCAATTTGAAGTAGTTAGTATATGAGTTGTATTATATTTCAACTGTTGGGGAGCCGAACTTGTAGTAGCTGCAACCGCACGTATAGTAAACAGTTTCCGGTAGCCTTCGCCTCAATTTTTAAAAATATCATCTTTGTAATTTGACTGTTTCTTTAGGTATTATATTTGTGTTTACCTCGGCGGCGTCAGTATTATTGTTAGAGACACGTTTCTCTTAGTAGGGTTGTGATGCGACAAGCATGTAAGCTTACACAGATTATAATTTTACTTCACTTCTTTTATTAATACTTGATACGATTTTAAATAACACTTCACTGATATAGAGAGCTGTGAGATGCTTTTATTAATTACTTGTACTTTTTAACACGTAAACTTATTTTTCGTCTCACACGAATACGTATTATATTTCTCGAGGACGCATCACGCATTCAGTTACAAACACTGTCCCCAGGCAACTGACTTCTGAATTTTCAGCTTCTGATTGGCTAATCCTAATCCAATAGAATGCCTTCATTGGCCATTGGCTTTTTCTGGTTGTGATTGGCTATTTTTAAACTGTCTCAAAATTTACATTATTGTTGCTCCAATAATGACTAGTACATTTAAACTTTCAAATTCATTATTGCCTCAAGGTTACCTCATTGTTAGCAACTTTAAACTTATTATTCTCACAGCTCCTACATTATTAAATTACGTAATACATTCACATAACATTATTAAACATGGATACAATAATATAAACATTTGCAATGACTGTAATCTACACTTTTTATATATTGTTACATACATGTATTGCTTTAAGGCGGGCTGTTATTGAATGTATATATTATATAATTTGACTGAAATCATTTAAGTGCTAAAAATATAGCCTCATGCTGCGGGAGAGATTGGATAAAGAAACAAAATATATTTCTAACATATCTGCTAAATTATAATCTGTACAACGACTGAAGAATGAACAATACTGATAAAATTGCAAGTTATTGTGCAAACTATTTTAATAACATAAATTGTTTGCTTATAATTTTCGTCGAAATCTGTAAAGCAGTTCCGCTGTAGTCGGTTAACTGTGTTGGCGCTGTTGTTCAGTAGATTTATCGCCAGTGTACGTATGGTATTTTAATCAAAATGGTTATACATTTTTTATAAATTAAAAAAAAATCCAAAAATGTTGTTTGAGGTAGGGGATATTCTTGAAAATCTAGTGTCGCTTCTTTGGAAGTACTGGACCTAAATACCAAGTTTGGTCTATCTGAGTGTTTTAGTTATGCTGTTCAGACAGACAGACACACACACACACACACACACACAAGGACTTTTTCCTTTCTCTGCTATGTATAGTAAGTAAGGGAAGTATTGCATTTTCCCCAAAAATTCGATACCTAGATTTCACAGGAAATACATGTTTTGAGGTGCCCTGAATCCAAATAAAGAATTTTTGGAAACATGTCCATGTGTGTGTGTGTGTGGTGTGTCTGTGTCGAGAAGTCGGATAAATAGCAAACTTGGTATCTGAGTTTAGTATCTTCCAAGGATACGAAAGGCAGATTTTCAAGAAAATCCTCCACCCCAGGCTATCCTTTCAAACATATTTCGAAAATTTTGATTTTCTGAAACATGACTAACAGTTTTGACTAAAATATCATATGTTTAAGATATTCCCATAGCAAATAAAATGTATATCTTGCATTTTCTAGGAATGTCCCTAAAAGTCCTCTTCATTCTGAATGAACGTTGGCATAACTGATAAACCGTAAGAGATAAATTGTTTCTACACAAAAATAAATGTAGATCTCGTTAAGACACACAATTTATGTCATATACATTTTTGTTATCGAGTGACCCATTTCCGAGATATTCCTTGTTATTTGTTTGAATTTTCCCATACGTATACTTTTTTCTCAAATGGGAATTCGTTATTCGTTTTTTTATGTCCTGGACATTGACGCAGTAGTTTGTATCAGAAATTACGTAAATTGTAAAGAGTGATTATAGTGTGAATATGCATTATTGTGTGACATTGATTTGAGATGTTTGATGATTGTAAGCATTGTTGAGCAGTGGGTTTATACGGCCTTACTGAAACTGACAATAATAGCGTGCAATAATGTAGCGAGGGGGTGAGCTGTTTATCATTATTAGAGACGAGCAAATGACGTAATATTGGCGCGTTTTTCTTAGGAATTTGCGGGAACATTTTCCCTAGAGCATCTGTGTTCATAATTTTCATTGGATATAAATATAGACGCTAATGTTGGCGCGTTTTATTAACCAATAGCAGCTCAGTTATAATCTTTAGGCATATCGGGGTGTGGGAGTATAAAAAGGGCTAAGTCAGAGGTAGATCCCTCCAGTCCATCGGAAACATTTGTACATTACACGTCGTCGAGTTCAACAGAAACAGTCATGGTGAATACATAGCATAGTTTATCGATTCGCAGGTTACGCGTAGCAAAGTTATGAAAAATCTCAAGTGTCGTAAAGTTAATTACACAAAAAAGTTGAAGTACGCGAATTAATAATGTGCAGTAAATAAGTTATTATAACAGTTTCAGTTTGGCGAGTGTCAAGATTAATATGTGAAAGTGAATAATGTGTTAAGACAATAAAAGTATAAAACAAATTCTTTTATCGGTGTTATCTTTGGATAAAAACTCCTTTCCGTTTACACACCTGTATAAGATAAGTGCTCGACCAGAAAAATCATAGCTAGCCGGAGGACAGTGAACCCAAAAATAAAATACAATAACAGGCGCTCAGTAAAAGATAACACGAAGTTACCGCGACAAATTGTCTTTTATACGTGCGGCAGATAAACAGTAGCATTTTTCAAACAAACACTAATATCACTTCAAAAATGGCTCCCAAAGGTGGTGCATATAAACATGAAGCATCTACAAATAAATAACAAACATTAAAACCATCGCAAATTGGCGCCCAACGTGGGGCTCAATAAATTCAAACAAACACTAATACCACCACAAATTGGCTACCACAACGTGGAACTTAAAGAATACCGTCGCAACATACAAAGAGAATGGAATGCGCCACATAGCAACCAGCTCTTAAAACATTTGACTACCGCTTAAAGCCTACCATATTCCCCTTGCACCTACAAGAAAATTAGCAATAAGATAGTTTCTGCAAATGTTTATCTCGAGTAACACGAAGTAGATGGAGAATAAGCGTTTGTAAAACTAGTTTGTATAAGAGTCGAGAAAGTCATGCGAGTGCAACACATCAGATTTTTTGGATTCAGGGCACCTCAAAATAAGCATTTCCGGTGAAATCTCGGTATCGAATTTTTGGGTGGAATGCAATACCTTCTCTGTCTATTATGTGCGTGGTCTGAGAAAGTAATGCTGTCAGTTGGAGAATGTCAAAGCGGAACAATCTCGAAATTAGCTTACGATATAGAAACATAATTCAATGAACAAGCTATCGCCGTTACAGCTTTTTATTAAGCGAGTATCGAGTATCGATGTTTAAACAGCAGTGTTGGTACGAATATCGAGAAACAGTGGTATGTTCCATTACTAGCTCAAAAACTAATAAACTGTGAAATATTTGTAACAAAAGGATGAAACTTTGTTCGGAACACCGTGGTATCGTCAATACGCTGTAACAGGTTCGTTGTCTTTGTGTTGCTACTCCCTCCACAAGCAAGGAGTGTTAATATACATTACACAATCAGTTTGGCAAACACAGATACCTAGAATTACTAGTTTGCAACATACGTTGAGAGATAACGTAACCAGAGATCGCTGAGCTTTGATCAGACAACTGAGTAACTTACGTGACATTCTGTTAGTTTTGGGATAAATTATTTTTAAGGGCACTCAGTACTGAAACTGCTAATAATTTACACAAAGTACGAGAGTTTCGCATTCGGGAGGTCAGAGGTTCGATTCCCGTTAACTGTCCCATCTGGCCTTGGGTTTTTCGTGGTTTTTCCTGGTCGGTAGCAGTATTATATACATTCAGCAGTATTAAATGCGTGTTGTGGCTAGCTTAACATATTTACTGTTTTATTTGTTTCCACTGCCATAATATGGAGCTGTGTTTGTTGCTAGCTACCATACCCAAAGTTGAATAGGTGGCTTTTTAAACTCAAATGATGATTTAATTAAATTTACTCTCTGAACTCTGTAAGAAATTATTGTACAGCGATTTAGAATATATATATAGTTTTTTTTATTTCTCCCCATAACCTCTTAGAACTGTAATTTCATAAAACTACCATGCTAGTCTTAATAATGGACTGACATTATTCACTGACATTCACAGGATGGGAATGAAGTATCAACAGATTTTGTATTTATCTTAGCGTCCGTCCACGCCCTCCCCCGCAAAAGTTTTCAAAACTGTGAAAATGTTGCACAGCCTCTAAAAATGTTGGAGATGAATGATTATCCGAAAGCATTTTACATAAGATGAAAAATTATGAAACAATAGTTATCATGCACAACATATTTATTAAGAATATCTTCCAAGAACCAATTACCTAAAATTTAATCTGAAATAAATCAATGTTTTATGTATCTACATTTCATACAATTTTTCCAGTACGTAACCACTAATTCCAGTATAACTTCAGTATATTCCAGTATCAGTAGTAACCCTGTTTAGAGCTCTTCATCCACCTTCAAAGAATGCATACACACAAAGCGAAGAAAACCTGCGTCAGGTTTGAAAATCAATTTTCAACATTCCACATGCTATTTACTCACGCGTGAACGTGCCCATTTGTTTGGGCATGTACACGGCCAGGACTGCATCCTGATTCTAAGCACAATGTTTCAAGATTTTATACCTAACAGCTTTATGAATTACGGGATGGGGCATCCTGTAACTGGAGTACAACGCCGCAGTAGACCAGCGAGTCTTCTACTTCCAACGAGAACCCTGGGAGGAAGGGATCAAGGTGAGACCCGAAGGGCGACCAGATGCGGGCGACTTTGAGCCCTAGGAGGGATAGGATTCCTAACGATTCCAGCATGGTGCCAGTCCTGATGCCAGCTATCTCTGACCAAACTACTCGCAACCCGACGGTCCCATGACAACCAAGAGGCCCTTCCAAACGCCAGGGGAAAATTTTTCCAGAACACAAATTCCACCGTCCTGCCGCATCACACCAACCGCCTTCGCTTGGTCCTACAACCCTGAAATAGATAAAAGGAAATAGTGTGTACAGAACAATCGTGGTAGAAGGGAAATTACCCCAGCATTCGCTTACCGATCCGGGTAAACCACGAAAACACTCATGGTGAGTGGCCAGCCAACGGGAATCGCACTCGGAACCTCTTAAATGCGAGCCTCACACGCTACCGCAGAGCCATTTTGCTCGGCACTGTCAGTTTTAAAAAATATTTGTTTTCGAAATTTTGTCGAAAATTCACTATTGCGCCTTTAAGTTCGACAAAACAATCGTATTTTTACTTTCTCTGGTAGGCAGAGGAAGTAATGCATTTCTCAAAATAATTCCATATTGAGAAATACATGTTTTGGGAATCTCTGAATCCAAAAACGACATTTTTATAACACACTAACGATAGCGTCAGTACAAAGTTGGAAGGCTGTATGACTGCGCCTATGTTTATTTTTGCTTTCTCTACTATATACACAGTAGGTACAGAAGGTGCCAAAAAGTCAATGCCACTTCCACTCAAAAAGTCCATGCCGAGATTTCACCGGAAATAATGCATTTTTGGAAACAAAATTTTTCTCAAAAACGAAAAGTCGGATAAGCACAAAACTTGGTATTTAGGCTCAGTACCTTCCAAAGATGCGAAACGAAGGTTTTCAAGAAAATCCTTCCTCCCCAAACAACCCTTTAGATGGGAAATTTTTCAAACTTTTCTGTTTTTTTAAAAAGTGGCTCAAACGCTTTTGATTAAAATACAACATATTAAAGACATTTACATGACAAATAAAATGTATATCTTGAGTTTTCTGGGAATAACCACAGTAGTTTATTACTTCATTTGGAGGAATTTTGTGTCATGCTGTATAACTGGTAAACGTTAAGCGATAAACGAAAACGTACTAAAAAAATGTGCATCTCTATTTAAAACACACAATTTATTTCAAATAAGCTTTTTTGTGGCATAAGTCATTTAAAAATATCCTTATTAATGGTTCGAATTGTTCAATACTTGTCTATTCTTTTGAAGTCCTGTCAACATTCAGTTGTTTCTCGCGATGTCAATGAAACAGTATGGAATTTTAAGGCCAGCATATAGCGTTCAGTTCTTAAACATTTGACTATCGCTGTTCCCTTTGTATCTATAACGAAATGTGTAATGAAGCTGTTTCTGTAAAGGTTTATTTGGATTAAAATATAGTAGATAGGAAAATAGGCTTTTAAGCAATAATTTGTATACCCACTAATATACGATAAAGGGTAGAGAGCCATGCGAATGTATCACATCAGACTTTTTTGTATCCTTTGTCCTGACAGTTAAACCAGGCTTGGAATGTTGCTTCTCAATGACATTTGGACCGCCATAATTCCTGCACTAGATAGTGTTCAAGGGCATACTGCGGCCCAAACCAGGTTCAGTTAAAATAGCAGCGAATGCCAATCTGTTGTTGGAACTATTTTTGTACAACCAAATCTATATTTTGTTTGAGAGACTGTGGCAGTGAACTCCAGAACATCAACCATGCAGTTTGGTTACATTATGTCACCAGCAGATAGCAGATCGTGTCTATTCCTCAGCTCGCCGGCCAAGGTTGGATTGCCCTTTGGACTCTGGCCAGCTGGCCAAGCCTCATCGACTGTTTTCCCCCAAACAAATTTGGATATCCGGGCAGCTTTGCTCAGAGGTCCATGGCCCACTGCTTTGTCATGCTGCACGTGCAAATCCTTCAAACCTCCAATGCTCCACATTCACTGTGTGTTACCATTCTCTACTGCTTCACTATAGGCATCGAGGTTTCAGTGGGAATACATGTTTTGAGGACCACTGGATCCAGAAACAGCATTTTAGCAAAAGGTCCATGTATGTGTCACTACGAACACTATAACTTATAAAGAACTTATCTATCAAATATACATGACGTTCTCTATCCACTATGGTTTATTTCTATTTGCCCTGCTTTTCCTTCACACCTTGGCCTCCGCATGGCTGTTCCCGCACTACCCGCCGCAGCTCGGATTCCCGCCGAAACAGTTGAAATATTCCCGCAACCACCTAAGTTCTCACGGTTACAATTACGATTATAATAAGCACATACCTTATCATAAGAGATGTTCGAAATGTTATACTTCCTTTTCAGGTAACTTTCATTCACACCTTAGAGTTCAATATCCAAAACTGAGTTAACTTTTAGTCCGATGTCTTCTTTTAGTTCTTCCAATGTAGCAGTTAATATTCTTCTCTGACGAAGCATGGTTCTATTTATATGGCCATGTTCTGTCGCAAAATAACAGATATTAGAGTACAGAGAAACCCGATTTTATACACGAAAATTTTTATTCTCACAGCAACGAATTTTTTATGTCTCACACTGAACCCGTACCAACTGCTTGGTTACGCTTCCTTGTAGCCTCTCCCGTCTGCCTTTGTACATTTTTTTCAATTTCAAGTCTCTGATTGGCTAAGCCTACTCCAATAGAATAATTTTATTTAACTTAAGTATTTTCTAATTTTTGATTGGCTATTTATAAACTGTTTTAAATATTACATTATTATTGTTCCAAGAAGTATTAGTAGCCTTTATTAAACTTTTCTAATTTATTGTTGTCTCAAGGTTACCTCATCATTAGCAACTTTCGGCTTTTACTTTGTAATTCTGTTTGCTAAGGAAAGCAGCTTGCTTCTATTCTCACAGCTCCTACATTGTTAAACTACGTAACACATCCACATAACGTTATTATATATGTACATAATAGAATAAACATAATACAATGACTAATATACACGTTTTATATATTATATTATATACATATTGCTTTAAGGCGGGCTGCTATTTTATTTTATATTATATATTTAGTATAATTTAAGTGTTAAAAATACTGCTTCATATGACACGAAAATGGGTGTGCAATAAATTCATACAGAATAATAGGACCTGTACATGAGCAAACAATAAATGCAAAGAGGTAGCTACAGGAATAACTTACACAATTTTTGAACAATAATTGAATAAATTTGGATTGAATTATTTGAAAAATTTTAAATTTGAATAAATTCTTAATATTTATACAGATGGTTCTGCAGATAAATTGAGAAATAATGTGGGACGTGGTATATGCTGTAAATACTTTTCACATTATTTTACATTGCCAAGACAATCCACAAATTTTGATGGTGAAGTTGTTGCAATATAACGAGCATTAGAACAAATATACTACAGGACTGATATAAAAGAAAATAAAGTAGTAGTTCTCACAGACAAAATTTCAACAGATAATATTACTGTGGATACCAGCACAAGTGGGCGTGAATGGTAACGAAACTGTAGGTTTTCTGACCAAAAAGGGTGCAGTGTTATACTCAAAACCTTTCTTGTGGACTAGATATGAAACTAAAAAATGTCAAAACTTATATAGAACAAAAATACCAATATAATATTCAAAAGGAAATTACTAACAAAAATTACTCCAACATAAAAAAAACAGTACAAAAAATAAAAATGTCGCAAGGAAAGAAGTCGTTGCTCACTTCAGATTAGCCAGTAGACATGACTGTCTGGCAGAACATCTACATAGATTTGGTTTTATGAATGACAAAACCTGTAAGATTTGCAATGCTGACAAGATTTTAAATGGAGAACGTCAGAATTGAGGAAAGCTCTACCAGAGGGGTAGATACACAATTTATATTGGCTAGCTAGGGAAAAAGTGATGGATCAAAAGCCTGCACATTAGATCAACAACATTTTTTGAACATTGACCGACGTTGAATGTCACGTCTGGATTTTTTTTCCAAAAAATACTTTTTTACCGCGCATACAGCTTAAGAGTCATCAAATTTAATTCAGTAAATTCTTGAACTTACGGCAACTAGTAGAAGAATTAGGCCCTTGCGATTTCCTAATTTTACTATATATGGTTTGTATCTATGGGGAAACTTGAAAAATAACGTATGTAACAAACCCAATACACTGGAAAAACTAAAAGAAAACAGCCGAGAAAAATCACTCAATTTCAGATATTGAACTCTCCAGTGTAAACGAAAATTTACTGAAAAGATACCGGAAAAGTGTGAAAGAGAAGGACAACATTTCCAAAATCATTTATGATAAGGCATGTGCATTATCATTTTAATTGTAACTATGAGGACGTAAGGCGGTTGCGGGGATATCATAACTGTTTCGGCGGGAGTTCGAGCTACGGCGGCCGACACGTGAGTAGCTCTGCGGTGGCCACAGTCTGAAGGAGAAGCACTGTACCTAAGAAAATCATTTTTGTATATCTACTTTATGTTAATCGAGATAAACCTTTGTAGAAGTAGTTTCATCACACATTTAGTTGCAGGCCAAGAGGGATACAGGAGATCTAATCGATAGTTACCTATTTAAAAGAGGCTCGCTATATGCTGGCATAGAAATTCCATACTCTCTAAAACAGCGAGAAACAACTGAATAGGGACAGCAGTTTAACAAATTGAAAGTATTGAAAAACCAACAATGGTTATCTCAGAAATGGTTGATGCCGTCAAAAATATATATAAATTCTGGGTTTTAAAGAGATCTGCATTTTTTGGTAGTACTTTTGTCATCTCTTACGGTTTACCAGTTATACAAAATTTCCTTCAGAATAAAGGGGATTTGACAAGCTATTCCCAGAAAATTCAAGGTATACATTTTGTTTGTCATTTAGATAACTTAAGCATATGGTATTTTAATGCAAATCGATTTGACTCTTAGAAAATAGAAATTTTTTAAAAATTCTTCATGGAAAAGGTAGTTTGGGGTGGAAAGGACTTTCTTGAAAATCGTCGTATCCCACTTTACCGAACTGGATGGCTCAAGAGGCGTCTGTGGCCCGCATTCGGGAAGTTCCGGGTTCGATTTCATTCATCCTGCATCCCGCTGATCTCTTTCAGGTTCGGAAGTGTCGGCGATGGTGTTTACGTGCAGCGTGGAAGGGGAAAAGGATGCTCTCTGTGAACTTTCTCCATCCCTCGGCTATCTGCTACAGCCGGGGTATTCGGTCTGCTTTCCCGTCTGCCGGGGTATCTACTTAGGGACCCTGTCATTGCTGTACCGTAGCCGCCCGGTGTCTCCTCTTTCCCATCCTTCCTCCTGGGGAAGCCCCCACGTGAAACGTAGGTACTATATCCCCTCTAGATCGGTGCCGAGTCCCCTGCGTTACGGAAGACAAGGTAAGTTCACACCTTTGGAAGATACTGAAACTAAATACCAAGCTTTATATTTATCAGGCATTTCGTTTTTGGGTTATGTTTATATTGCGCATAAAATGCTCTTTCGGGACGCCAAAAGCTCGAAAGCGGAAACACAATTACTGCAGATTTATTGCTACGCTAAAGATCCTGCCGATATCTGAGAACGGTAATGGCCTGCAGTGGTTTAGTTGATAATCCACTAACAATCGTTAATGGTTTGAAGAAAATCTCCAGAGCTTAGCTCTTGTTAATCGCGCCTATCAATAGATACCTATCCAGTTAACCCCCAAGTGGTTAGTTTGTCTTAGGAAGATTCCACATTGTCCGTTCATCTTCCTCTACCCTTTACTGTAACCTGAGACCTTAGAAAGTATCGCTACCACTTTAAAATATTCCAGTAAGCTATTATCGTAAAGAAAATGCTAATTTTTAATTAAAAAAACAATATATTGCATGTTTTGGTGATTTTAACTATTTCTCATTTCATTCATTTTATAATTTTCAACTTTTCATGCACGGTGTTTACAAAACTGTTTTATGCGCATTAGGTACAGGAAGTGTTAATATATTACATCCGATATGATTTAAACTTGAAACTGAAGAAGTTGTATTGTTATTTGCCCCACGCTTTGGGAGTCAATTTGAAGAAGAATGTTTGAAAAAGGTGTATTATATTTCGAATGTTGGGGAGCCGAACTTGAAGTAGTTGCAACCACACGTATAGTATAGTATAGTGCCTTCGCACCAAATGTACTTTCCGGTGCCTTTGCCCCAAATGTTTAAAAAATATTAACTTTTTAATCTTTGACTGTTTCTTTAAATGCTATATATTTATGTTTACCTGGACTGCGTCAGGATTTATATATATTTTTAGAGACATGAATGTCTTAGCAGGGAGTGGTGCGACTGAAGAATGTAGGCTTACACAGATTTTAAGCTATTCTTCACTCCATTTATTAATTCTTGACACGATTTAAATAACACTTCACTGATATAGAGAGAGAGAGAGCTGTGAGATTCTTTTGTTAATTACTTGCACTTTTTAACACGTAAACTATTTTCGTATCACACAAAATACGTATTAAATTTCTCGAGGAACACTGTCTACAACCAACTGACTTTTGAATTTGTAAATTTTGCTATAGTTCAGATTCTGATTGGCTAATCCTAGTCCAATAGAATACCTTCATTTAACTAAAGCTTTTACTGGTTGTTGATTGGCTATTTTATAAACTGTCACAAGAATTACATTATTGTTGCTCCAATAATGACTAATGGCATTATTAAACTATCTTACTCATTATTGCCTCAACGTTACCTTATTCTTAGCAACGTTTAACCTGTTATTCTCACAGCTCCTACATTATTAAATTACGTAATACATTCACATAACATTATTACACATGTATACAATAATATAAACATATAAAATGACCATAATATACACTTTTTATATATTGTTACTTACACATATTGCTTTAAGGCGGGCTGTTATTGAATATATTATATAATTGGACTGAAAGCATTTGTGTTAAAAATACTGCCTCAAAACGCAACTGAACCAAGAGCACCAGACTAACACGTTGAGGGTGTGTCTCAACATACACTCAGTCAATTTAAAACTGGCCGGCGTCTGAGACACGGAGCTTGAATCAGGTACTTCCATGAGCGTTCGGGACAGCCGGGCTTTGTTCAAAGACTGTGTATATTCTTGTAGTAGTTATAATGGGGAAAACAACCGTAATAAAAAAGAATGTTTCGGGTAAATAATTCATACGCGAGATTTGATACAGGCAGATATTTCAACACTGAATATTTATAACCGAAACACAATTGATCTATGGTTCTCAAGTGGAATATGACTAAAGCTCTGCAGCACTCTTAGCTCAATGCTAGAGAGTTACGTTACTGTTCCTGAGGTTTTAAGCTCAAATCTCCGCGGAGCTACTTACTTTTGTTTCTTTTCATTTTAAATACATAAGTTAAACTATAACAGGGCCCTTTTTTCATTTTTATATTGTGACGTTTATTTAGTAGTCCGCCATACCGGTAGATGGCAACTAATGACATTAATTTATCGGTCGGGACGTTTTCTACTAAGTAAATTTCATTTTATAACTACAAATTTAACATTTATCGTAATTATATTTATATGTAAAATGAAGTAACACATGCAGCATTATTTAACTACATTACAATAAAACGACTTGTACAAAATAAATTATAATAATCCACTACAGAGAATCGAACACGAGCTGCTTGAACAGAAGTTAAATAGCTTAACCACAGCTCACGCACGGACTGTCCAAATCAATGCCTCATGGGTTGAATCATAGAGTTAGCCAAAGTGGCACAAGGTGCCTAGAAAAACATTTGACTGCTCAAGAGACCGGCCATTTTTAGTTTGACTGAGTGTACATACTGTAACTGCCCAGTTTTCAGTCATACCGTAGCCTCGTAATGAAATACGCGCGAAGTAGCCCCTTCTTCGTAGCATTCACTCTCTGGGGAGTTGAATACAGGACGTCTCTAATCTCTCACAGGAGCAGCGCTCTGATACGTCAAACCGCCCTTGATGTCGCATCAGAAATGCGCTCACCAACTCATTCACTCGCAGGTCGCAAACACGATTGCTGATGTAGCCGTTGGAATTTAATACAGAGTTCCAGAATGTTCGGGAGGCATGGAGAAAGAACCTTCCAGAACAATCCCGTTACCTGTCGATGGCGCTTCTGATGTTTACACTGGTAAAAGGTCGGCCGATGGCTATTATGCGATAAACTCGCCCAAAGCTACGTCATTATACTTAGGCAGCCTAATGACATCAGCATATCTAAACCATCGCTATTTATAGTAGCAGTAAAGTATTTGCAATCACTGTAAAGTTTATACTTGTTTCATTAGCCACAAAACACAATACTCAGATGTCATTGTACTGTGCAAGGCCATCTGAGCTTTCTTTGCCAACATTACTTTTAATTTTCTATTAGAAACATTTCTCAATATTGTTAAAGTCCTACTACGTATAGTAAGTAGGGGAAGTATTGTATTCGACCCAAAAATACGATACCGAGATTTCACCAGAAATATATATTTTGAGACCCCCTGAGTCCAAAAAAAGCATTTTTGGAAACATGTCCGTGTGAGTGTGTCTGTGAACAGAATAACTCAGAAACGAACAGTCGGATAAACACCAAACTTGGTATTTAGGTTCAATATCTTCCAGAGATGCGACACGAAGGTTTTGAAGAAAATCTCCCCACCCTAGATTGCCCTTTACATGGAACATTTTTAGAAAATTTTAATTTCTCAAAAATGGCTCTAACGATTTTGATGAAAATATCATATGTTTAAGATAATGTCATGAGAAATGAAATGTATATCTCGAAATTTCTGGGAATGTCTCCAAAAGTATTCTTCATTTTGAACGACTTTTGCATAACTGGTAAACCATAAGAGATAGACAAAATTTTACTACATAACAAATGTAGATCGCGTTAAAATACACAACTTATATCATATACATTTTTTTTTGTTGAGTGAACCGTTTTCGAGATATTGCTTGTTTTTTCCTTAAATTTTCCAATACTTATACTTTTTCTCAAATTCGTTATTCAATTTTTATGTCCTGGACATGCAAAGAGAATGGAATGCGCCACATAGCAACCAGCGATAAAATATTTGACTATCGCTTAAAAGCTACCATATTCCTCTTGCATCTACAAGAAAATTACAAATAAGATTGACATCCCGATATCTCGATTAATATGAAGCATATGGAGAATAGGCGTTTGTAAAAATAGATTATACAAGAGTAGAGAAAGTCATGTGAGTGTAACACATCAGATTTTTTTTTATGTCCTGGACATGCAAAGAGAATGGAATGCGCCACATGGCATCCAGCGTTAAAATATTTGACTATCGCTTAAAGCCTAGCAATTCCCCTTGCATCTATAAGAAAATTAGCAATAAGATTAACATCTCGATTAACATGAAGCATATGGAGAATAAGCGTTTGTAAAAATAGTTTGTACAAGAGTAGAGAAAGTCATGTGAGTGTAACACATCAGATTGTTTAACTATCACTCCATTAAGTTCTCACTGTCTCTTTGTTAATGTGATCTAGTCCCAATTTTCACCACCACTTCACTAATGTGAACTAGTTCAATTTCCACAGTCACTTCACGTTTTTCACAACGTAGCCTCTTCTGAATAGTTCACTCACTGGGGACTCCGGAAGCAGCACGTCACAAACTCGCTCGGAGAACAGCACTTTTCGTCGCACCAGAAACGCATTCGCTACGTTCTGGGATGGGGGGGGGAAAGGAAATTTTCAGATGAATCTGGTTATTTGATGACAGCGCTTCTGCTGTTTAGTTGATAGCGCTACTCATCTTCGTTTATCTCCGACTACCCGGCGCCGAACTCCCTATAATCTTGGGCAAGGTCGTTGCGTCACAATATGAATGGCATTGCTATCTGCATATCTGGGTCGTCCTCTGTGGTCTAGGGGTACCATGTTTTCCCGGGGTCGCAGGTTCAAACCCATCGGAGGGCGATGAATCTTTTTCAGGCGTAAAAATCCTTAGTATGGCTTCCTTGGCAAGGGAAGTAAAGCCGGTGGTCCCGTGTTGTAGGTTTACGGTTTGTAAAATCCTCAAGCCTGATAAAGCGCCTCTGAGCAAAATACGGTCTTTCACCCCCAATATAGAATGAGACGTTATGAATCATAAATAACACACAATTTAATGTTTTGCGTCTCTTTTTCGTAGATATGCTTTTCTCCTTGAAAGTGCATGGCTTAATAAAAACGTTTGCTAGAAAGTAGTTAGTTTAGAAGAGTTTTGTCTAATGGTACGTTACTTCACCCCACCCCCAACTCACACTTAAAATTTCAAAGTGATGTGACCTCATTTCGGGTTATGATTGATGAGATTAATCTCAAGTGAAAGCTCACGTGTGGTTTGTTTACACATATTTCTTTCTTTAATATTTTAATGAGGTGTTGTCCAAAATATGACTGCTACGGGTGGTCTGGTTCACTGTATGGTCAAAGGAAGAGTTTGCTTGAGAACGTAGCATAATCAGTTGTGAAGTATCTGCTGTAAACAAAGAGAAATGTGAAACACAAAAGAAGGTTTCCGATCCAAGCATATGTCACATGACACTGCAACATAAGAACTGTTGTGAAGCAATCATCCCCTTGTTTTTTCCCGAAATAATGTAACATGAGAGCAGCAGGTAAAAGGTTCCACCCCAGCTAGGCCCCTCTCTCCTCCAAGTGCTGCTGCTGCACGCAGGAAAAGCCTCTCTCAAAAACCACACAATTTCCTTTTCCCTCATTAAGTGAGGACCTCCATGGAACTAAACAGGGATCATGTTCTAGCAACGAGAGTTACGCTGTTTAATATACATCCGCTCTGACATTTATCTGCCTCTTTCGCGATTTTCACTCTCGTTTCAAACTTTATTTCCCTGCCATGCACGACTTACTTGCCACATGCCCACAAGTGGTAAGTGTCCTTTTATTTCCCATTCCTATAAGCCCTTAGCTTATAATAATTATGTACCAAAGGTATTAGATTAGTTATTCTGCCGGTGACATCTTTACAAAACAGAGAACCAGAACAAGTATTCATAATTCAGTGATGTATTAGAGAAAATCAAAATAACATTCGTAGATTCCGGTATGCATGTAAGTACTCTGTTTAATAAACAAAGCTCGTGAATTTCAAACAAAATGTAAGAATCTAATGAAATTGTAATTAAATATAAAGAAGCCACAGATACGTTACTGCCAGTGACATTTGTATAATAAGGAATATACTAGTTATGAAAGTTGGTTGAGATGGATAGTATTAATGAAACAGTACTTCTGACTTACTTCAGGCCAAGAATCTGGATAAAACATTTGTGTAATAAGGAATATACTAGTTACGAAAGCAGGTTGAGATGGATAGTATTAATGAAACAGTACTTCTCACTTACTTCAGGCCAAGAATCTGAATAAAGCATTTGTATAATAAGGAATATACTAGTTATGAAAGCTGGTTGAGGTGGATGGTATTAATGAAACAGTACTTCTCACTTACTTCAGGACAAGAATCTGGATAAAACATTTATATAATAAGGAATATACTAGTTATGAAAGTTGGTTGAGGTGAATGGTATTAATGAAACAGTACTTCTGACTTACTTCAGGCCAAGAATCTGGATAAAACATTTGTGTAATAAGGAATATACTAGTTATGAAAGCTGGTTGAGGTGGATGGTATTAATGAAACAGTACTTCTGGCTTACTTCAGGTCAGGGATCTGGATCAAACATTTGTATAATAAGGAATATACTAGTTATGAAAGCTGGTTGAGGTGGATGGTATTAATGAAACAGTACTTCTGGCTTACTTCAGGTCAGGGATTGGATAAAACATTTGTATAATAAGGAATATACTAGTTATGAAAGCTGGTTGAGGTGGATGGTATTAATGAAACAGTACTTCTCACTTACTTCAGGCCAAGAATCTGGATAAAAAATTTGTATAATAAGGAATATACTAGTTTTGAAAGCTGGTTGAGGTGGATGGTATTAATGAAACAGTACTTCTCACTTACTTCAGGCCAAGAATCTGGATAAAACATTTGTATAATAAGGAATATACTAGTTTTGAGAGCTGTTTGAGGTGGATAGTATTAATGAAACAGTACTTCTCACTTACTTCAGGCCAGGGATCTGCATAAAACATTTGTATCATAAGGAATATACTAGTTTTGAAAGCTGGTTGAGGTGGATGGTATTAATGAAACAGTACTTCTGACTTACTTCAGGCCAAGAATCTGGATAAAACATTTGTATAATAAGGAATATACTAGTTATGAAAGCTGGTTGGGATGGATAGTGTTAATGAAACAGTACTTCTGGCTTACTTCAGGCAAGGGATCTGGATAAAACATTTGTATAATAAGGAATATACTAGTTTTGAAAGCTGGTTGAGGTGGATAGTATTAATGAATCAGTACCTCTATCTGGATAAAGCATTTTGTTCTAACCCACTTTGGAACAAGTATTCGATGCTAGTGGCTAACAGAAATATCAACAGTGGAAATTACAGTAGGTTGTATGACTTTCTAAATCCAGTTTCAAATGTTTCGACTAGAGAGGAGGTGTTAAAGTTTTTCGATAAAGCTCCAATGATAAGGTTCCTGTACTGTTTGGTGGCTGCCGACGAGGAGCACTTGATGTAGAACAGAGAGCTTTGATTACTGGTGTGAATGTGTCTGAAACTGAGACTGTTTTGCACTATAATAGAAGAGAAAGAAATTAACAGATTGCAGATGATTACAAAATATTTTGTAAGGACCACAGGAATGCTCTGAGGGAAGATGAGGCAGTATTTCTAACACTTAAATGATTTTAATCAAATTATATAATATAAAAATATAATAACAGCCCGCCTTAAACTATATGTGTATGTAACAATATATAAAAAGTTTATATTACAGTCATTGTATATGTTTATATTATTGTATACGTGTAATAATGTTATGTGAATATATAACGTAATTTAATAATGTAGAAGCTGTGAGAATAAAAGTTTAAACGTTGCTAACAATGAGGTAACAATGAGGTAACCTTGAGGCAATAATGAGTAAGATTGTTTAATAATGCTACTAGTCATTATTGGAGTAACAATAATGTAATTTTTCAGACAGTTTAATAAATAGCCAATCAACAACCAGAAAAAGCTTTAGTTAAATGAAGGTATTCTATTGGAGTTGGATTAGCCAATTAGAGACTTGAAATACAGAAATTTACAAACTTAAGCGGTAGAAAAGAAGTCAGTTGCTTGTAGACAGCACTCATAACTGGACGTGTTGGTTGTAGACAGTGTTCCTGACGTGAGATGCGTCCTCGAGAAATTTAATACGTATTCGTGTGAGACCAAAATAGTTTACGTGTTAAAAAGTGCAAGTAATTAACAAAAAGTCTCACAGCTCTCTCTCTATATCAGTGAGGTGTTATTTAAATCGTGTCAAGCATTAATAAATGGAGTGAAGATAAAACTTAAAATCTGTGTAAGCCTCATTCTTCAGTCGCACCACCTCCCTGCTAAGAAATCAATTGTCTCTAACAATAATACTGACGCAGCCGAGGCAAACATAAATATATAATATTTGAAGAAACCGTCAAAAATTACAAAGTTAATATTTTTTAAACTTGGGGCAAAGGCCACCGGAAAGTACATTTTTGGGGCGAAGGCATCCGGAAACCTTTTACAATACGTGCGGGTTCAACTACTACAAGTTCGCTCCCCAACAGTCGAAATATAACACATCATCTTCAAACTGACTTTCCATACGTATCAGCAACAAACCTTCTCCAAATTGGCTCCCAAAGCGTGGGGCAAATAACAACTTCAAAGATTAATCCAGAATTACACGGAAGGTCGTTGTACTGCACAGCCTGTTGGAAAATAATACTTCGAGAACATTCCAAGCAGAGTATTTGGGCTGGACTAATGCAGACAAATACACAGGTTGCTACTTACGACGAACTTCAGCAACTCTATTTTCAGGAGCAAGTTTTAAAGCGTGATGGAGGGGTACATTTGCTGCTGAAGGATATTTAGCAGACAGTATGGCATTTCCAGGGTGTTATTGGAATTCCTTTTACACCTATGTCTATTAATGTGTTCATCTGTCTGTATAAATGAACATGAATCAGAATTTACTACACACAACATCAGACTTAGTGAAGATGGTTATACCGAAGGCGAAGATCTTAAGTCATGTTTGAGACTAATTAAATGTTTAGTTTTTGTATCATAATGTTTTCGTGAACTTGAATAAATTGAGTACATTAAAATAGTTTTATTTTGTTGCCTTGTCATTTACGTTTGTTTAAACAATGAATACTCAACAAAAAGACTATTGCGCCATAAAATAAGTTACTTCTGAACAATCATTATTAAATTTATGGTAAATATTATCCGTCAATCCCGAATGACATTGATTGTCATTTTGTTTCAACAACAAAAACGACAGCTAAATACTTAGTGCACACACAACACGAGAAAACGTTCAATAAATAAATTCAGAGGACTAGTCAGTGAGAAATTAATTACTCCTAATGATTATGGTAATCAGCTGCTGCGCAGGAAAAGGAAAAATCTAATGTGTTGTATTCATATGACCTCTGCCTTTTGCCGCTTATTAGTAGCTATATAACTTACTCTTTCGAAATTGTATTTTCCTATTTGCTTCATTTTAATCGAAATAAACCTTTTCGGAAACTGCTGCATTACACATTTCGTTATAGATACAAAGGGGAATAGCAGTAGTTAAATGTTTAACAACTGGAACCTATATATGTATTGTGTAGTATGATTTCGTCGATTGCTTAAATTTACCAGTTATATAGGATATTTCAACAAGTGTCCTATCTTTAACATGTGATAACTGTCGATTATTGAGTTACAGCAGTCATTTTTTTCATGTGGTTACAGTTGTTATTGACAAATAGCCATGGAACGTTGCAGCATTCAGCAACGCCAAACCTTCCGTGTCTTGCGTGAAGCTTACGGTGTGCATAATCGTCCCTGCGAGAGAACGATTCGGCGTTTGATCGATAAATTTGAAAGAAGTGTTTCTGTCAGCGATCAAAGAACAACTGTACGTAAGCGCTCCAACGAAAACATAGGTGCCGCTCGTGAGAGTGTACACGAGAACGGAAATAAATCAATTGCTCGTTGAGCGCAAGAATTGGGGCTTTCGCCGAATTCTGCATCTGGACTTGAAGTTTAACGCTTACAAAATGGTGTTAACTCAAGAACTAAAGCTTTGCGCTGTGTATTCACTGACTGGGCTATGGAGCAATTGGAAGCTGACCCGGATTTTTGTCGATGGTTGTGTTAACAAACAATTGCCGCTATTGGAGCAATCACAATCCAATTCAGATTCAAGAACGACCACTTCATCTCCAAAAGGTTACTGTGTGGTGTGGATTTTGGTATGGTGGAATCATTGGTCCATATTTTTTCCAAGATGAAGATGAAGAAGCTCTAACTGTCAATGGAGAAAGATACCGGGCTCTTATAAGGGACTATTTTTGGCCTCAATTGGATGGTATGGCTCTCAGAAACATCTGGTTCCAGCAAGATGGTGCCACATGTCATACTGCTCTTGTAACAATCGATCTTTTGAAGAAGTTCAGAGTTTCTTCATTTCCCGTGGTGATGATGTTAATTGGCCCCCGAGGTCATGTGATTTAACGCCGTAGGATTGCTTGTTGTGGGGTTATGTTAAATCTCAAGTTTATGTCAACAAGCCAGAAACAGTAAATGATCTTATGAATAACATCACGCGTGTTATTCGTGAAGTTGGACCTAATTTACGTTCTTCTGTCATTGAAAGTTGGGTCAACCGTATACGCGCAACCCAACGAAGTCGCGGCGGTCACTTAACTGATGTTCTCTTCCACACGTAATGACATTAATTATGTTCCAAAATAAAAAAAGAAATAAACCTGCAACGTGCTTTATTTAAGTTCAAAGATAGGACACTCTTGTTGAAAGACCCTATACAAGATTATATAAATTTACTTCCGAATGAAGAGGACTTCAAAAAGTATTTCCAGAAAATTCAATATATACATTTTATGTGTCGTGTAAATATCTCTAATAGATGGCATTTTAAACAAAATCGTTGGGGTTATTTTTTAGAAAATCAAGAATTTCGATAAATGTTGAATGTAAAGGGTAGTTGGGGTGGATGTTTTTCTTGAAAATCTTTGTAGCATCTTTACAGGGTACTGAACTTAAATACCAAGTTTTGTATTTATCGGACTTTTCGTAGACCATTTAAAAAAATGTTTTATCCAAGGGACCTTAAAACGTGTATTTCCTATGAAATCTCGGTATTACATTGTTGGATGGAATGCAATACCTCCTCAGTATAGTAGAGAAAGTAATAAACGAATCTACGATTTTTAAGTGAACTGCTCTGCACACACGGAGTTGAAATAAGGTTTTGAAGAAAATTCGTCGACATATTTGGTTGAAATCGATAATAAGAAAGTTTGTAGGAAGAATATCGTAAAATGTTTACAGACTTCAGAATGACGTAGGTAACAACTTTGTACTGCAGTATTTCCCACAGTATTTACGATGTCGGGTATAACATAAAGAGTAATGTTGGCACGTTGTAAAAGTGTTCTAATCTACTGCGATAAACAGCAAGCCGTCTGGCCGGCATAAGAAGAAGAAGAAGCAGGAGGATAATCTGGGAAGAACATCTGCCACGTTAACAAAAACAGGACCCGGCCGGAGTTTTAAATCTGTGTGGACCACCTGCCACACAGCCACCTGCCCATATGAGCGGGAGAAGTAGGTACAACTTCCGGCCCCTATAAACATTATCGTAACTCCAACCTTCCTTCCTGTGCATTCGTATTCTCAATGAATCCTTTGCGTTTTGCTTCATAGCTTTGCTCTCCGCGTTTCCTTTTCATTTCCCTCCCAACTTCCCACCGCCTTAAGTTCCTCACATACAACAAACATCTGAACTGCAAGTAGAATACTGAATTTCTAGTCCTATCCGACTCGTAGCAGGTATCCAGTTGGAACACTAGCTCTGGGTAACCTAGCTCACGTGCCTACCGAGTAGTAACGTCTACAGTTGTTTGCACGATGCATGCGCACAACAGCGTGTGTTTATTGTGTTAAGTTTTGCTTAAACTATGTCGCACGTGGACTATGAGCGTGAATTTATACAGAAATTCCCTTACGTCAACGTTCGTAATAAATGTGAATCTATAAGTTGTTAAAAACATTTAAACATCCGTGTTAGACAAGAAAAAATCTTGTATTACATTCACATGACTTTCTCTACTCTTGAACAAACTATTTTACAAACGCTTATTCTCCATCTACTTCTTGTTAATCGAGATAAACATTTGCAGACTCTATCTTATTACTAATTTTCTTGTAGATGTAAGGGGAATATATATTTACAAGGGCAATATAGAAATACAGTAGCCTTTAAGCACATACATATCTCTTAATAGCTGGTTGCTAGGTGCAGCACCATTCCCTTTGCCACAGATTAATACTCTTTGCATATCCAAAACAAACAAAAAATGAATAACGAATTCCCGTTTGAGAAAATAAGTATTGAAAAATTTAGGGAATAACAAGCAATATCTCGAAAGTAGGGGAAGTATTGTATTCCACCCAAAATTTCGATACAGGTTTTGAGACCCCCTGAATCAAAAAAAAGCATTTTTGGAAACCTGTCCGTGTGTGTGTCTGTATGTCTGTGTGTGTGTGTCTGTGTGTCTGTGTGTGTGTGTGCATAACTCAGAAACGAACAGTCGGATAAACACCAAACTTGGTATTTGGGTTCAATATCTTCCAAGGATGCGACACGAAGGTTTTCAAGAAAATTTTAATTTTCTCAAAAATGGCTCTAACGATTTTGATTAAAATATCATATGTTTAAGATATTTTTATGACAAATAAAATGCATATTTGAATTTCCTGGGAATGTCTCCAAAAGTATTCTTTATTGTGAACGAATTTTGCATAACTGGTAAACCATAAGAGATAGACAAAATTTTACTACACAAAAAATGTAGATCGCGTTAAAATACACACTTTATGTCATATACATTTTTTTTGTTGAGTGAACCATTTTCGAGATATTACTTGTTATTCCCTTAAATTTGTCAATACTTTTCTCAAATGGGAATTCGTTATTCATTTTTTTTTGTCTTCGATATGCAAAGAATATTAATCTGTGGCAAAGGGAATGGTGCTGCACCTAGCAACCAGCTAATAAGAGATATGTATGTGCTTGAAGGCTACTGTATTTGTATATTGCCCTTGTAAATATATATTCCTCTTACATCTACAAGAAAATTAGCAATAAGATAGAGTCTGCAAATGTTTATCTCGATTAACATGAAGTAGATGGAGAATAAGCGTTTGTATAAATAGTTTGTACAAGAGTAGAGAAAGTCATGTGAGTGTAACACATCAGATTTTTAAAGTTATGCTGTACACAGACACACGTGGATGTTTTTCTAAACATGATTTTTTTGTATTCAGGGGACCTCAAAACATGTATTTCCGGTGAAATTTCTATAGCTAATTTTTGGATGAAATACAATACTTCTCCCTACTTACTATATGTAGTAGAGAAAGTCGTCTTCCGTGGTGTTTATCAAGCCAGCCTCTAGTTCCCGAGGTCACGGGTTCCCGAGGGCGATGGATTTTTCGGGCGTAAAAATCCTTTGCATGGCTTCCTTCGGAAGGGAAGTAAAGCCGGTGGTCCCATGTCGTATATTTACGGCACGTAAAGGAACCTCAAGCCTGATGAAGACACCTCTGAGCAAAATTACCTGTCTTTCACACCCAATACAGAATGGGACGCTAAGGACCACAGCAGTTAAAGAGCGTCCATAAATAAAACTCAATGTCGTAGTAGAGAAAGTAAAAAACGGAACGACGAATTTCCATTTGGGAAAAAGTATAAGTATTGGAAAATTCAAACAAATAACAAGGAATATCTGCGAAATGGTTCACTCCACAAAAAAAAAATCTGATGTGTTACACTCACATGACTTTCTCTACTCTTGTACAAACTATTTTTACAAAACGTTTATTCTCCATATGCTTCATGTTAATCGAGATATTGAAATGTTAATCTTATTACTAATTTTCTTGTAGATGCAAGGGGAATTGGTAGGCTTTAAGCGATAGTCAAATGTTTTAAGAGCTGGTTGCTATGTGGAGTATTCCATTCTCTTTGCATTACCAGGACAAAAAAATGAATAACGAATTTCCATTTGAGAAAAAGTATAAGTATTGGAAAATTTAAGGGAAGCAATATCCCAAAAATGGTTTGCTCAAAAAGAAATGTATATACATAAATTGTGTATTTTAACGCGATCTACATTTTTTGAGTAGTAAACTTTTGTATATCTCATGGTTTACCAGTTATGCAAAAGTCGTTCACAATGAAGAAAACTTTTGGATACAATCCCAGATAATTCGAGTTATACAATTCATTTGCCATAAAAATGTCTTAAATATATGACATTTTAATCTAAATCGTTAGAGACATTTTTGAGAAAATTAAAATTTTCACAAAATGTTCCATGTAAAGGGTAATCTGGGGTGGGGGGATTTTCTTGAAAACCTTCGTGTAGCATCTCTGAAAGATACTGAACCTAAATACTAAGTTTGGTGCTTATCTGACTGTTCGTTTCTCAGTTATGCTGTTGAGACACACACACACACACACACACACACAGACACACAAACACGGACATATTTCCAAAAATGCTTTTTTTGGATTCAGAGGGTCTCAAAACATATATTTCTGGTGAAATCTCGGTATCGAATTTTTGGGTGGAATACAATACTTCTCCTACTTACTATACGTAGTAGGGAAAGTAAAAAGTATATGGCATAAACTGTGTGTTTTAACGAGATCTACATTTTTTGTATATTAGGAGGTTGTGTATCTCTTACAGTATACCAGGTATGTAAAAGTCGTATTTCATTTGTCATGAAAATATCTTAAACATATGCTATTTTAATCAAAACCGTTAGAGCTATTTTTCAGAAAATAAAAAGTTTCGAAAAACGTTCTATATAAAGGGTAGTCTGGGAGGGGATTTTCTAAAAAAATCTTCGTGTCGCATCTTTGAAAGATCCTTTATGTTTTAAGTTAGCCCAGAGATAGAAATCGCAGGGGGTTAGGTTGGGGGATCGAGGGTGCCACAAATCTCTACTAATAATTCTGTCCTCAAACACACTTTCAGTTGTTCTCGTCGAAATATTGGCCGTATAAGCTGTTGCAGAGTCTTGTTGAAAAAATGCAAATCACACTCCTGGGGTAACTTAAAACAAAGTACACAAGACAAAGCCACACACCCTGGAATAATCAAAACAAAATATCCGCCAGGAAATTGCAAGCATTTCTCAACGTGAACTACGGCGAGTGATGGATAGTTTCCTAAAGAGGTGCCAAAATTTGTATGGACAATGACGGTGACCAGTTTCAGCATCTCGTTTCATAAGGTTGGTAAGTAAAGACTTTAAAAGTAGTTTAAAACATGTACGGTTTCACCCGAGCTTTTCTATGATAGCGGCAGACGGCAACGACAGGAAAAATACTGCGCAGCCGGTTCGTAGTTTTTTTGGCTCTCTCTGTACTAAGCAATAAGATAAGATATCACCCCTAAATGATACAAATTAACGGAGATGCTCATATGTGAGTCCCCAAATCGGACACAAGTCAATGAGAAGAGAAAGCAAGGAAACAAGTACCACACTATATACCCTTAAGGTAAGATACGACCCTGCGGCAGCCTCAGTCGAGGCTCGCCACCTGTAGGGCGTCCCAGTTCAAAGTGTGCAGCACCAGGATAGAAGTTACGAGTCGTAGTAGAGATGTGCTCTCGGATGTCGGTGATTCCCAATTCACCGTGAAGCTGTGTATTCCGGTGTACCATGGAGCGTTCACAGATATACGCGAAACCTTGTTCTGAACACCTGAAGCCGTTGGATCTTAGAGGGAGATGCTCAACTCCATATAGAACTGGCATGCAGGAGTGACCGCAGAATGCTCTTGATAGCAGCAGAGTAGTCAACTAGCAGGAAGGATTTGTGGTTTGGAATCGGATAAAGCTTATGGAGACGAGAATATGCCTGACTGAGTTTAGGTTGAGGAGGGTATGCCATGTTAACCGACGATCAAAGTGAACATCCAAGTATATCACTGCTCAGTCAGAAGGCAACCATGGAACCTCGTGTCGTAGAGTCCAATATTTGCTGGAGCATGAGGTCTACGTTATGTGATGAGCTTTATCTGACACTTATGAGGGCAGTCCCAGAAGTACCCGACCTGACGTATATATAGTGGTGGTTGCTTCAAACAAATGACTATGGTAGAAAGTATCACCCTTATAAAGCTTAAGTTTGAAGTTTGACCAGTTTGTTTAGTAAATGTTTGACAGCCATCAATAATAAACTCTCTCAGCGAATTTGCAAACATGGATAAAACTGGTCATCGTTATATGACACAATACTTTTATTTGAAAGGTCTTAGTCCAACTAATATTAAAGTTGAGCTAGATTCTACTCTGGAGGAATCTGCTCCTTCGTTTATAATAGTAAAATATTGGGTGACAGAGTTTAAGCGAGGCCGTACGAGCTGCCAAGACGAGCATCGCAGTGGTCGACCAAATGAGGTGACCACGCCAGAAATTGTGAAGAAAATGAACAAAATGGTATTGGATGGCCGTCGACTGAAAGTACGCGAGCTAGCAGACATCGTAGACATTTAAAACATTGCTGTACTTTGCATACTAACTGAACATTTAGACATGAGGAAGATGTGCGCAAGATGGATGCCGCGTTTACTCACAATGGAACAAAAGCAGCATCGTGAGGATGTTTCGCTGCAATAAAGTCGAGTTTTTGCGTCGATTCGTAACCATGGATGAAACATGGGTCCATCACTTCACCCCTGAGACGAAGAAACAGTCAAAACAGCGGAATGACAGTAGAGAATGGGCTCCAAAGAAGGCGAAGACAGTTTGATCTGCAGGCAAGGTCATGGCGTCAATTTTTTGGGGATGCGCGTGGGATAATTTTCATTGATATCTTCAAAAAGGAAAAGCAATCAATGATGAGTATTATGCAAACCTATTGCAGCGCTTGAATGTGAAATCAAGCAAAAACGGCCACATTTAAGGAAAAAGAAAGTTATGTTTCATCAAGACAATGCACCAGTTCACACAGCCATTATCGTTATGGCCAAAATCAATGAGTTAAACTTCGAATTGCTTCCTCATGCACACTATTCGCCAGACTTAGCCCCATATGATTATTTTATGTTTCCAAAGTTGAAGAAATGGCTTGGTGGTAAAAGATTTGCCAACAACGAAGAGGTGGTGTCTACAGTTGATGGCTATTTTGCAGAACTCGACGTTTCATACTATAAACAGGGTATCGAAGCTATTGAACATCGCTGGGAAAAGTGTATCGAGCTGAAAGGAGACTATGTAGAGAAATAAAGATGTTTTTTCCCAAAATTTTTTGTATTTTCTTTGTTAGATCGGGTACTTCTGGGACAGCCCTCGCACATACAGGATCTGACTCTACAGGGCTCAAACCAGGGTAGAGAGGTAGGGTAAATGCCAGATGACATCAGCTGCTCGTCTGACGTAAACACAAATCGTCGTGATTAGTCGGTTGCATACCGGCAAACCGACTTGAAATGGTTATAGCACAGAAGTTCCTATTTAAAACATAATGTAATTAGTTCCCTTTACAAGTCCTAAAAGCCTTTATGGGAGATTTCCGAGCACTCTGTATATACACAGCCAACATAACCGAGGAAGCATTAGACGAGATAGAAACGTCATGGAAAACGGTGCAAAACAAAACAAAAAATAAATCTGATGTGTTACACTCACATGGTTTTCTCTACTCTTATACAAACTATTTTTACAAACGCTTATTCTCCATATGCTTCATGTTAATCGAGATGTTAATCTTATTGCTAATTTTCTTGTAGGTGCAAGGGGAATATGGTAGGCTTTAAGCGATAGTCAAATGTTTTAAGAGTTGGTTCCTACGTGGCGCATTCCATTCTCTTTGTAGTACAGGTCATAAAAAACGAATAATGAATTCCCATTTGAGAAAAAGTATAAGTATTGAAAAATTTAAGCAATATCTTGAAAATGGTTTACTTGACAACAAAAAATGTATGACATAAATTGTGTATTTTAACGCGATCTACATTTTTGTGTAGTAAAATTTTGTCTAGCTCTTATAGTTTACCAGTTATGCAAAAGTCGTTCACAATGAAGAATACTTTTGGAGACATTCCCAGAAAATTAAAGATATACAATTCATTTGCCATAAAACTATCTTAAACTTATGATGTTTTATTCAAAATCGTTAGAGCCATTTTTGAGAAAATTAAAATTTTCGAAAAATGTTCCATGTAATCTGGGGTGGGGAGATTTTCTTGAAAACCTTTGTGTCGCATCTCTGGAAGATACTGAACCTAAATACCAGGTTTGGTGTTTATCCGACTGTTCGTTTCTCAGTTATGCTGTTCACACACACACACACACACACACACACACACACACACATATGGGCATGTTTCCAAAAATGCTTTTTTTGATTCAGGGGGTCTCAAAACATATATTTCCGGTGAAATCTCGATATCGAACTTTTGGGTGGAATACAATACTTCCCCTACTTACTACGTAGTAGAGAAATTAAAAATGAACTCACTCTCCAGATCTAAATCCATCTGTTTATTATCTGTGGGGAATAGTTAAAGATAAACTTTATGTAACGAATCCTCATTTACTCGATCAATTAAACGAATTCCGGAGTTTTCCTATTTATCAGGTCTACGAGTGTTCAACATGTGCCAGGCTTGTATAGCCGTAGAGGGACATAATTTGGAACACATTTTATAACGAAAGATAAGTGTAACATATTCATATTTTTTTGTATTTCATTTAAAGTTTAACATCCTTAGACCGGATAAGCCATATCGGACGGTGAATGAACGAAATGGTTGAAACTATGCTCATATAGGCCTAGAATCCCTTGAGCTTAAGAGTTAACCAACATTCATCTTCTCCAGATAAGATAAAAAAAACCAAATTACCGTATGCAGGTAAGCAATCCTAACTCAGGACTCCTTATATTCATACTGTTTCCTTTAGGATTATCTAGGGGAGAAACAGCGGGCCGGTCCACCACACTGCACAAACAGATTCGTATAGTGGTGCCGTGGTAGTGGCGGGTTGTCAGACGGAGCATTCAAGAGAAACCCAATAGTGGGCATTACTGTCTGTCCAGCGACGGTTTAGCTAGGAGGTGGGGTGACTATCTCTCAGGTAAAGCTTAAGCTCATGGGAGGGGTACACAGTATGCTGAAACTCGGCCAACAGTCGTTCAGTATCGTGCCTCTTTAACCCTCACTTATCGAGCGAGTTGGCTCCGCGGAAGCGTGTGAGGTTTGCATTCTGAAGGTTCCGGGTTCGATTCCCGGGAGCCCCCAACTCTGGCCATGGGAATGCTGGAGTGAATGCTATTTTACCACGGATTTTCTCTCTCCATTTCCTCTCATTTCATTTTCCTTTGACTCCGGGACTGTGGTTCGGTCGTGTTACGCAGTTGGCGCAGAGGCTTGCGATTTGGAACCTGTTCTCGGCCCTGCTAGAGGGAAGACTGTCGAGCCTCCACTGCTGTGTCGTGTTTTCCCGCTCCCACTAGAGGGACGTCTCCGAGCGACCTTGCCGTGGCCGGCAGGTCAAGCCTAGAACTGTTAGGAAACTTTGCGAGTCTCTGTCGACTTGCGCCGGCCTCGTTTTGCAACCATACATCTCCAGCGGTTCCCTTCCCTTATCCATTCCTCTCGGGGGGCACGCACAAAAGATCCATTGAGGCTCGAGAAGCTAGGTTAATCAGTCCTATCTTACCCATCCCGGCCTCAGACCTAGTAAACACTATCTCCTCCCAGTAGCTAAACCCCTACCTGCTTGAAGAGCTCACCCACCCACTAGCTAAAACGTTGCTCAACAGTACTTGTTTTTTACTTTCTCTACTACGTATGGTAAGTAGGGGAAGTATTGTATTCCACCCAAACATTCGATACCGAAATTTCACAAGAAATACATGCTTTGAGGTGCACTGAATGGATACAAAGCCTTTTTGGAAACATGTCCGTGTGTGTGTCTGTCTGTGAACAGCATAACTCAGAAACAACAGTCGGATAAACACCAAACTTGGTATTTAAGTTCAGTATCTACCAGAGATGCGACACGAAGGTTTTCAAAATAATCCCCCACCCCAGATTACCCTTAACATGGAACACTTTTCGAAAATTTTAATTTTCTCAAAAATGACTAACGATTTTGAATAAAATACCATACGTTTAAGACATTTTATGGCAAATGAATTCTATATCTCGAGTTTTCTGGAAATGTCTCCAAAAGTATTCTTCATTGTGAACGACGTTTGCATAACTGGTAAACGATAAGATAGAACAAAATGTTACTACACAAAAATGTAGATCGCGCTAAAATACACAATTTATGTCACACTTTTTTTTTTGAGTGAAGCATTTTCGAGATATTGCTTGTTATTCCCTTAAATTTTCCAATACTTATACTTTTTCTCAAATGGGAATTCGTTATTAATTTTTACTTTCTCTACTACGTATAGTAAGTAGGGGAAGTATTGCATTCCACCCAAGAACTCGATACCGAGATTTCACCGGAAATACATGTTTTGAGAACCCCTGAATCCAAAAAAAAACATTTTTGGAAACACGTCCATGTGTGTGTCTGTATGTGTGTCTGTCTGTGAACAGCATAACTCAGAAACTAACAGTCGGATAAACACCAAACTTGGTATTTAGGTTCAGTATCTTCCAGAGATGCGACACGAAGGTCTTCAAAAAAATCCCGTCACCCCAGATTACCCTTTACATGGAAGATTTTTCGAAAATTTTAATTTTCTCAAAAATGGCTCTAACGATTTTGATTAAAATATCATATGTTTAAGATACTTTCATGACAAATAAAATGTATATCTTGAATTTTTTGGGAATGTCTCCAAAAGTATTCTTCATTGTGAACGACTTTTGCATAACTGATAAACCATAAGAGATAGACAAAATTTTACTACACAAAAAATGTAGATCGCGTTAAAATACACAATTTATGTCATATACATTTTTTTTTTTTTGTTGAGTGAAGCATTTTCGAGATATTGCTTGTTATTCCCTTAAATTTTCCAATACTTATACCTTTTGTCAAATGGGAATTCGTTATTAATTTTTTTTGCCCTGGTAATGCAAAGAGAGTGGAATACTCCACATAGCAACCAGCTCTTAAAACATTTGACTATCGCTTAAAGCCTACCAATTCCCCTTGCATCTACAAGAAAATTAGCAATAAGATTAACATCTCGATTAACATGAAGCATATGGAGAATAAGCGTTTGTAAAAATAGTTTGTACAAGAGTAGGGAAAGTCATGTAAGTGTTACACATCAGATTTTTCTTATTAGGCATTACACACATACACATTTTTGGCTAGTGTAGGTAGATGATAGATAGGGTTATAAGGAAGAGCTTATTTTGATTTCATTTTTGTGAGTATCACCGCTGGCGCCGCCGCCGGTGCAAAATGCCCAACGGAAACCACAGACACCGGTATCTTCTTAAGAAACGAGGACTTGTTTTGTCGCCAGGAAGTTATGTCCGGTGATAAACACGGCTATTTATTTATAAACGACATCAAATATGAAGTGTGCGCTGTTCACATCACGAAAACATGCACAGGCTTTATATTAATTCTTCTTGTTTGTCTTCTTTGACCCAATTTTTTTCTCGCGTGCTGAATTTCAACCATCGATTTGCTGCAGCATTACAAAAATGGAAGTAAACTCTTTTTACTGCTCCTGCATGTTTGTTTCTCTTAAAGCTCACTGAAGACACTTCAGATATGTAACTTGCTTTAAAAAAAAGATTTAATTATAGTTCCACTTCTAAGGAAATGTTCCTCAAATGGTTTTCTCGGAACCATGGAACACCGCGACACTACAACTCGATACAAAAAAAGTCAACTGCAGCTTATCTGAATTGGAAAATATATGTAGCTACTATAAATTTCAAGAAAGTATCAATTAAAACTTTGCGCCATTCGTTCAGCTCGATGTTTGAGTATGCTAATATCGCTATCCTGACAAAGAACTTATTTACATGTATGTTTTCTGTTTATTTGTTTGTTGTTTCAGCTTACCTATGGTTTACTTGCCAAATTCCTAACATTGAAATCAGTAAGACTTTCCCTCGTCCAGCAAAGGGTAATAATTTTGCGACGACACGAAATTTAGAATGCGTAAAATGTTCAACACAGCAAATGTAGAAAAAGTACTTATAAAATAAATGGGAAGAGCTGGTAGTACGGCTTCTTTCTGTCACTAATGCTGAAATTCTTCTGGTACCACAGGAGCACATATTGAAGCAATGAACACGAACCACTTCCTAGTCTATACGCAGATTTCTAGTCCATATTTTACCCTTCATAACATCAATTACAAATACAAGCTCTCACAAGAATGGGAAACTTATATCCCACAGCCATACAATGCGAATGCGATAAACAATTCACGTCATCTATTACTGAATGCTCGCGCCCATTTACTGCTGGTCACTTGTGGTACACCAAAATTTAAATCCGCACGCTATGCATTTTGTTGCAGTCCAGTGAAGTGAGACCATGATCGTGACGAAGGATAGAGATAATTTCTGCCCTATCCAATTAGCGCGCGACATTCAGTCTGTAATCTTAAGTTACGATACAATTCAAGTCCGCCTCTGTGGTGTGGAAATGTCTACCTTACATTCAAGAGATCCCGAGTTCGAATCTTGGTTAGGGCGAGTTCCCGCATAAGACTTTTTCCGGGGTTTTCACTGATTCTGAGAAGACTAATGTGGGTAACTTTAACCTCTATGGACCCGATATGACCTGTCAGGTTAAAGAACGTTAAACTTCAAACGAATACACACACACCACAATGCCAGTCAAATGTTTCCCGACACCCACTGAAATGCAATTCAGCGTTTAGCTTGAATTGTTATTTATTCCGCTATGTACAAACAACCCAAAATCACTGTTTAGAATGCAATATTAGTTAAAGAAGCGAGTATAGTAAAACGTTTTGAAAATAATTTACAGAACAGGTCTCACAGTAGGTGCTTCTACCAGCCACGTCATCGTCCAGGCATGCTGTATCACCGATTATTTGACCTGGGCCCACCCCATCCTAATACACAGTCGAGATAAGAGCACCCAGCGGGTCTAGCAACACTCCACCAACAGCACGTTTCCGGCCTATGAAATAGAGACTGTCTTAAAGGCAGAGAGCAGTTCGACTCGTACTAAATGACTTGCAGTTTTCAGCCGGTGTGTGTGTGTGTGTGTGTGTATGTGTGTGTATGTGTGTGTAAGTGTGTGTGTAGGATGTAACAAAAATGCACGACACAAATTGCACGACACATTCCTCACACGTAGACGAAGAAATTATATTATATGAACATGAGTCTGAAAACGCTTTGTTACCATATTACAATTCATTTTCTCCAACTCATGAATCATGCAAAACACACAAGAATAGAACGTACCAGCATATCACATGCAAATCTTTCTCACAGGAGTTGTTCAATATGGCCTCCGTGAGCATTGATACATGCATCAACCCGCCGTCGTAGTGAATCCCGGATGCGCTGATGTATCCCTGGAGTATTGCGTATGGTTTCGCAGCCTCCCATAATACGGGCACGGAGACTAAGAACATCTGGTACTGGGGTTCGATACACAAGAGCTTTCAAATCCCCCCACAAATATAAGTCCAGTGGGATTAGGTCCGGGGAGCATGGAGGACAGCCAATTGGTCCACCTCTGCCTATCCATCCGTCGCCGAATCTGTTATTTAGAAACCGATGGACATTAGCACTAAAATGAGGAGGTACTCCATCGTGCATGAAGTACATGTTTTGTCGCACAGCTAAACGCACATCTGCTAACAGATCAGGTAGAATATTCTCTACGAAATTATGGTAACTTTGTCCGTTGAATCTGGATGGAAAAACGTGAGGCCCTAACAAAGTTACCAACAATGCCCGGGCCAAACATTGACAGAAAATCTTTGTTGAGGACTTGCTTCAACAGTTGCGTGTGGATTGACGTCAGCCCATACATACCGATTGTGGTAATTTACAATCTGATCTCGTTGAAACGACGCCTCATCTGTTAACAGCACCGTTGCACTAAAATTAGAGTTCACACTTTGTTGCATAAACCATTCGCAGAAGCGTACCCGTGCAGGAAAATCAGCTGCTGATAGTGTCTGCACACGCTGTAAATGGTATGGATACAGCCGGACCTCGTGTAACACTCACCAGGCAGCCATGTGGTCAACATTCATTGTTACAGCTACTTGTCTTGTACTGACACTAGGGTCGTCGTCAAATGCCTGAAATTGCCGCCTCCCGTTACGGTGTTCTCGTCCTTCTAGTCCTCCCACGGTCGCGAATATGTCGCATGGCAACAGGGACCTGTGAAACAAAACACTGGCGGTGCACCTACGATGACAGACATAACCAAGAGTCCATGTTCCCCATGTTTCTAACGTTCTGTTCGTGTGTGTCTCCCATGATTAATGAGTTGTAACATGGAAACAGACCTTGTTCATATAACATAATTTCTTCGTCTACGTGTGAGGAATGTGTCCTGCAATTTGTGTCGTACAGTTTTGTTACATCATGTATGTGTGTGCGTGTATATATACTGCGTGAGTCTTCTCATCCTGCGGATTGGTAACTAGGCAACCTTGAATTTTACAGGCGATGCGAAATGCAGGTAATGACACTGCATTCACCAGCCCGCTGATTAGGGCTACGGTAGTGCTTGTTGTTAATGTGCTCTAGTAGTAAAGGGGTTTTCAACAAGACTGTCCTATCTTTAACATGTGATAGCTGCCGTTGTTGAGTTACAGCAGTCATTTTTTTCATGTGGTTACAGTTGTTATTGACAAATAGCCATGGAACGTTACAGCATTCAGCAACGCGTAGAAATTGTGAAAAAATTTTATCAAAATGGATCATCTGTTCGTCAAAACTTCCGTGTATTGCGTGAGGTTTACGGTGTGCATAATCGTCCCTGCGAGAGAACGATTCGGCGTTTGATCGATAAATTTGAAAGAAGTGGTTCTGTCAGCGATCAAAGAACGCCTGTACGTAATCGACGTAAGCGCTCCAACGAAAACATAGGCGCCGTTCGTGAGAGTGTACGCGAGAACGGAAACAAATCAATTGCTCGTCGAGCGCAAGAATTGGGGCTTTCGCCGACCACAACTTCGCAAATTCTGCATCTGGACTTGAATTTTCGCACATACAAAATGGTGTTAACTCAAAAACTAAAGCCCAACGACCATAGCTTGCGCCGTGTATTCGTTGAATCCTCAGCGACGATGAAGCCCACTTTTGGATGGATGGTTGTATTAACAAACAAAATTGCCGCTATTGCAGCAATCACAATCCAATGCAAATTCATGAACGACCACTTCATCCCCAAAAGGTTGCTGTGTGGTGTGGCTTTTGGTATGGTGGAATCATTGGTCCATATTTTTTCCAAGATGAAGATGAAGAAGCTCTGTCAATGGAGAAAGATGCGGGGCTCTTCTAAGGGACTTTTTTTTGTCTCAATTGGATGGTATGTATCTCAGAAACATCTGATTCCAGCAAGATGGTGCCACATGTCATACTGCTCTCGAAACAATCGATCTTTTGAAGGAGAAGTTCAGAGGTCTCATCATTTCCCGTGGTGGTAATGTTAACTAGCCCCCGAGGTCATGTGATTTAACGCCGTAGGATTGCTTCTTGTGGGGTTATGTTAAATCTCAAGTTTATGTCAACAAGCCAGAAACAGTAAATGATCTTATGAATAACATCACGCGTGTTATTCGTGAAGCTGGACCTAATTTACGTTCTTCTGTCATGTGAAAATTGGGTCAACCGTATACGTGCAACCCAACGAAGTCGCGGCGGTCACTTAACTGATGTTCTCTTTCACACGTAATGACATTGATTATGCTCGAAAATAAAAACGAAATAAACCTCTATCATTTATGGAACGTGTTTTATTTAAGTTCAAAGATAGGACACTCTTGTTGAAAGATCCTATACAAAGGTTAACATGGTGGAAAGCCATGGTGAAGGTCGGAAGTTCAAATAATGCCTGCGAATAAATGAGTTGTTTATCCATTTCTGTTCAAGTTTCGAGAACGTTCTAGCAAATCATGATTTCTTTCTGAATGCACTAAAAAGTGGATTTGGCTATAAATACGAAGTTCCAGCCGTCTGTGCTCACTGATGAACAACGTTTTCGAATAGAGAGTATCTAGACATGGTGTTAGTATACGGGGAAGCACAGCAGAATGCTACGGAGGCACGTCGTCTATACCAACAGAGGTTTCCTCAGAGAACACGCTACAGATCATACGTTTTTGCCAAGGCCAAAGGGCCAATTATTTCGAGTCAAGAGTTGAAGCCGTGAATACTGTTTTGCCCCGGTTTTTAGAGAATTAACAGACAGGGAGCATGATTTTGCCTTTTTTCAACAAGACTATGCAACATTGCACACGGCCAATTGAATGTGTGTTTGAGGACAGAATTATTAGTAGAGATTTGTGGCTCCCTCGGTCCCCCGACCTAACCCCCTGCGATTTCTATCTCTTGGGGTAACTTAAAACAAAGTGTACAAGACAAACCCACACACCCCGGAGAATTAAAACAAAATATCCGGCAGGAAATTGCCAACATTTCTCAACGTGAACTACGGCGAGTGATGGATAGTTTCCTAAAGAAGTGCCAAAAATGTATGGACAACGACGGTGGCCAGTTTCAGCATCTCCTTTCTAAAGTTGGTAAGTAAAGCCTTTAAAATGAGATAGATAGTATCTTTACGTTATTTGCACCACGCTTTGGGCGTCAATTTGAAGTAGGTGGTATTGAAGGAGCTGTATTATATTTCAACTGTTGGGAGCCGAACTTGAAGTTCATTGCAACCGCACGTATAGTACCCGCTTTCCGGTAGCCTTCGCCCCAAATGTACTTTCCGGTAGCCTTTGCCCCCCCCCAAAAAAATGTTTAAAAATATTAACTTTGTAATTTGACTGTTAAATATTATATATTTATGTTTGCCTCGGCTGCGTCAGTATTATTGTTAGAGACACGTTTCTCTTTGCAGGGTTGTGGTGCCACTGAAGAACGTAGGCTTACACAGATTATAATTTTACTTCACTCCTTTTATTAATGCTTGACACGATTTAAATAACACTTCACTGATATAGAGAGAGCTGTGAGATTTTTTTTAATTAATTACTTGCACTTTTTAACACGTAAACTATTTTCATCTCACAGTGAATACGTATTATACTTCTCGAGGACGCATTTTGCGTCCGGATAGGAACACTGTCTGCAAGCAGCTGAATTGATTTATACCGCCTAAATTTGTAAATTTCTGTATTTTAAGTCTCTGATTGGCTAATCCTACTCCAATAGATTACCTTCATTTAACTAATGCTTTTTCTGGTTGTTGATTGGCTATTTATTAAACTGTCTCAACATTTACATTATTGTTGCTCCAATAATAACTAGTAGCATTTAAACTTTCAAATTCATTATTGCCTCAAGGTTACCTCATTGTTAGCAACTTTTAACCTATTATTCTCACAGCTCCTACATTATTAAATTACGTAATACATTCACATAACATTACTGAACATGTATACAATAATATAAGCATTTACAATGACTGTAATATACAATTTTATATATTGTTACATACACATATTGCTTTAAGGCGGGCTGTCATTAAATTTACCTATTACATAATTAGGCTGACATTATTTAAGTGTTAAAAATATTGCCTCAAAAAGTAGTTTTAAAAATGTTGCATGGCTTCAATCGCGCCTTTCTATGATAGCGGCAGACGCAACGAGCGCCGAGGACGCGGGCAGAGAAAACATCGCACAGCCGGTCCGTAGTTTATATACATACATACATACATACATACATATTTGTCATGTCCGTACTGAAGATAACACTTTGAATCTGGCCACAAACCCGTAAAAAGGCCTCGTTTGCCGTAAACTCATAAAAAGACCACCGCTCCCAACATTTTACGAGAAAACCGCAAACGTTCGCGTATACTTGTGGTAGATATTCCCCCTAAAATACAATATCGACATTTCATTGGAAATACATGTTTTGACGTCCCATGAACCCAAAAGCTTTTTAGAAAAAAAAGGTCCATGGGTGTGCGCATGTGTGTACCTGTGAATTGCTACCCGAAATTTGCTACACTTCGAGGCATAACGTTAACCAGATAAGCAGATATTTATTGAATCAAGAGCTAATTGATTGTAAAATATTCTGATTAGTACATTAACATAAAATAAACTATTCTAGCGTGCTGGAGGGTACGAGCATTACAGGGCAACCAACTGCTGAAGATAACTGCGACCACTGTCAGAAAACACCCTTTTAGCAGTTTTATTTTTTAAAAAAATGTATTTATATAGTCGTTTTACGACCAACAGCGCCTATCTCTTATGCATACTGAAACAAAACCCTTTCAGCTGTAAAAATAATGACCGTTATTCTGCAGAGGATGCATATCGCGCAACACGCATGCGTGCGCTTTACTGCAGTGGTGGCTCACAAGTGACCGCTTCTTTATGCATTATTCATCAAGCACAAAGTTATCATCGTCGCTAAACGTTTTGCTCAGCGGATTCTCAGTAAACGCGTGTGCTTTACAACTTGACTTTATTTATAGTCATGAACGGACAAGAAATCTCCGGTAATTCTTTCAGCTGAACTCTTCTTGGGACAGAAAAACAAAATCTGATGTTACATTCAATGACGTTTTCTACGCACTGTCATTTATTGCTTTCTCTGCCACATATATAGTAGGTAGAGAAGGTATTGCATTCCATCCAAATATTCCGTGCCCAGACTTCAACGGAAATACATGTTTTGAAGCCCTCTGAATACAAAAAGAAGCGTCCGTGTGTGTGTGTGTGTGTGTGTGTGTGTCTGTGAACAGCGTAACTCAAAACCGAAAACTCGGATAAATACCAAACTTGGTATTTACGTTCAGTATCTTCCAAAGATGCGACACGAATATTTTCAAGAAACCCCCCCCCCCACCCCAAACTACCATTTACATGGAAATGTTTTATTTCTTAAAAATGGCGAATATCTTGATTTTTCTGGGAATAGCCTGTGAAGTCCTCTTCATTCGGAAGAAATGTTGTAACATCTTATACAGCGTGATTTATGAAGAACTGACACATTTATTTCTTGAATTATTCTGCTCGAAATTCACTCAATGCCCCAATGTTAGCACCAAATTAAGGAGAATGTTCTGGAGTTTCGATTGCCTGTCACTAGATGCGCAGATGTTCATGTTTTATTCGTAATTGCTAGTTTTACTGTCGGAATTGTTTCTTGAGATTTTGCTCTAGTCAGCGTGAAAATGGAGTACACATTAAATGAACGACTCTTCCTTGTAAAGCAATACTGGATTATGAATTCAATTACAGCTACTCAAAGGGCAATTTAGTGTTCGGAATCCTCCCCAAAGAAACTTTGACTGCTAAACAAATTGGAAACAACTAGATCTCTGGTGAGTGAAAAAGGCAAAACTCGTTCATCTAGGCTTCCCACGGTTGTTGTTGACGAAAGAGCACGAGTGGATCAGTCACAAAAATATTAGGGTACAGCTACTCAATGTGTCAGAGAGCTGTGAAAAGTGCAGGCCTAAAGCCGTATAGGATTACGGTTGTCCATCAGTTACAGGAACCAGATAAGGATTGACGACTGAATTGTTGTCATTGGTTTCAGGCGTTAATTGTGCAAAATTCTGCCATATTGTCCCTCACATGGTTCACAGATGAAGCATGGTTCCATTTATCTGGCTATGTGAACTCAAATAACTCACGCTATTGGGCCAGCGAAAATCCACATGTTATTCATGAAGCACCAATGCACCCGGTTAAAATCGGAGTTTGGTGCGCAATATCCGCACAGAGAATAGTGGGACCAATTTGTTTTTAAAACAATGTGAACACTGCGGAATACAGACGGATTTTCGTGGAGTTTGCTGAGGCACTAGACGATGTAGACCTGAGTCAAGGATGTTTTCAGCAGGATGGCGCTACATGCCATACATAAAATGAATCCATGTACTAATTGCAAGTTTCTTAAACGACCGGATAATTTCCAAGAGGCCGCCGAGATCTCCGGATTTGACATCGCCGGACTTCCTTCTATGGCAGGGTTTATGCCACATGTTCCCAGACATTGGACAATCTGAAGCACAACATTACACAGCAGTTTCAAGCTATTGACAACAGTCCTCCAATGAGTGATCAATAACATGGAACGACGTGTTGAGTTGTGCCTTTTGCAAGATGGAGGACATTTTCAACATTTGCTATAGAGGTAAATAATCTCCCAAAATTCCTCTGCATTTCAATATAATAAGTTGTCGCTATCATAACTCGTTTTGAAACAATTAAAGAAATAAATGTATGAGTTCTTCATAAATCGTTAAGCGATATCTCCTTAAAACACACAATTTATTTCAAATAACTTTTTGTGGCATCAGCCATTTCTAAGATATCCGTTATTAATGGTTCGATTTGTACAATACTTTTCTCATTACTTTTAAGTCCCTAGGATGTTCAGTTGTTTCTCGCGATGTCATGGAAACAGTATGGAATTTTAATGCAGCATATAGCGTCCAGTTGTTAAACATTTGACTATCGCTGTACCCTTTGTATCTGTAACGAAATGTGTAATGTAGTTATTTCTGCAAACGTTTATTTGGATTAAAACGTAGTATATAGAAAAATAAGCTTTAGTAAGAACAATTTGTATACCCACTAATAAAGATAGAGGTTTCAGAAAGTCATGTGAATGTATCGCATCACATTTTTTTATATCCCTTCTATATGCCATTTCTACGAAAGCTTTTCTTTTTGGTCTACCACACTATAATACGCTGGTTACATGTGACGTAATGAACTATAATGGCATCCATTATGCTTCAGCTACTCATTATGGTCTTACTCGACTGTCTGCACATCTCTCTTATCTTTTAGTATTCTCCAGATAAACAGTGAAATATGTGTATTTAGAATAAATTCTGTTCATTGTAATTTTAATATTGTAATAAACTAAGCTTTTATTAAGTTGCTGCTGCCGCTATTATTATTATTATTATTATTATTATTATTATTATTATTATTATTATTATTATTATTATTATTAGTTTACTTTACCTGCTTCATTGGTGATTCTGCTGCCGGCTGCTACGGTGCTTGGCTATGAGGCATTTCTCTCAGGGTATGTGTGGGCGTATTTTGAAAGGCTAGCACCAGTTTAAATTGGCTGAGAAGTTTAATGTGATTCAACACTTGAGCTATTGAAGCGAGTTGCCGATCCTTTGAAGATAAATAATGAAACTGATCATGAATCGTAGTACTCGAAAATTATATTTAACTATTATACCCGCTAACTTTTGCAGTATCAATTTACAGTGAAAAATCTGTTTCCGCAATAAAAAAAAACTAGAAGCGTAATTGCCTTGAGTTGCTAAAATGCTTACCGGCAAGATACCTAGCAATAACCGTTAAATCTTATCCATACAAGCGAGTCACTGAGCGCTTAAAATAACATGCGAGTAATCACCAGATTGTGTGACACGAATGTATACACGAATGAATATGTGCCTCATTAGACTGCATGTCTTTATATCAACTTAAGCTCCGCCTATTTTAGAAATACTCCAGCAACATTACTTCATATACGCTCCAAACTCAGAACTCTAAGTATGCGTGTGTGACACTTTACTAGGCGGTATCTCCCGGAATCTCAGAATTTCATTCCCTTTCTCTTTTACAGAATTTCTGTCTACGTGTCTCTGCAAACGTACTGAGCTTATAACCTAACTGCATTCCAGGAATCTTTATACTAACGCGTTCGCGCCTCGGCTGTTACTAATGACTTTGCTCGCTAATTACCTTCTCCGGACAAATATTTCCAACTCAGGCTTACTACATTATACAATGGTATAATACACGGAAATTATTTATTGCAACCACTTCTCTATGTTACTATTATTTCTTTAATTATTTGTATCTTCCTGTCAATAACTACGGTTGGTGTTATTAGTATTCGAATAGGACACTTTTCTATTGCATTATAAACCGATGACATGAATCCACGTGGCATTTATTTGTCTACTCCTCACAACTGATACGCAAAATGTTTTGTTTACATCTAGTCCGTTATGAGGCTTGATCGTTTACATAGTTTAGTATAGCGGGAGCATCGGAGGGGCGGCCAGGAATGTTCAATCTGAAAACGTTATGGACCCCGTTGCTGTGCCTACCGCCATCAGGTCTGGCCGAACTTCGTATCTCTTCCTCTCTGAAGTTCAGTAAATGCAAAAGGCCTAGCGTTGTCCACAGTGCTAAAATCCTCCGTTTCTAATACGGAGACTTCATGGCATGATTAAGGCAAACTATAAAAAGACATGTTACAATCACTTTTCTGCATTGCTGTGTATAGCAACGTTTGCAAAACCTCCGCACTTGGAAAATCACTCTCAAAAGGATGGCCCCCGAAGTCCAAAGTTCTCAATATGATTAGTTGCAACAATAATCCACGTGAGTCGCTGCTCATACAACGAAATTTGATAGTGACATGTGCAATCAGATAGCCGAGCAGAGCCGGACAATACACATACATTCAGGTGACAAGAATGGCAAAGCCTTGAGAAAGACGGCCTGAAAATTACCGCCACTAGACTTCAGTGGCACAGCAAAGTTTTGATAAAGACGCGATAGTTCTAATGGCAAGGCGAGCATATGATGTGATGTTCGAATACTAACCATGATATGGTGTATTTAAAGCTTATTCATTTCTTGCTATTTTCTTTTTACAAAATTAAAAATAAAGTCATCTAAATCCATGTATTCTTAGATGTTGATCCATAATTAACACATGTTTAATAAGTTAATAAATACTACGTAAGTTAGGCAACTTTCATGTACTTTTTCCTTGTTATCTTACAAAATAGTGACGCATTTTGAACTGCTTTTCGCACATAATTGACAATCTCACAAACTATAGGTTGATTTCCGAATTAGTGGTACCAATGTCTCAAAGTTTAAATGTGATATTAAAAAAATATTCCGTGGATACGTTACATTCTCATTGCTTCTTCTATACACCATTTTTATTTATATACATTTTCTACAAAACTTTCTTACAAATGCTTGTTTGTGGATCTACATCATATTAATCATATTAATCATAAATAAATAAATAAACATCTGAAATACTCCGTCCCGGTATCTAATTCCTTAAACAGGGACGGGTTTTCCAAATTCTTACATTTATTACAAAACATACCAATTACATTCCAATACATTTCATTTTTTTCAGATTACTTATATATGAAACAAGCAGTATCTCGAAAATGGTTCACTCAACAAAAAAAATGTATATGACACAAATTGTGTATTTTAACGCGATCTACATTTTTTGTGTAGTAAAATTTTGTCTATCTCTTATGGTTTACCAGTTACGCAAAAGTCGTTCACAATGAAGAATAGTTTAGGACACATTCCCAGGAAATTAGAGATATACATTTCATTTGTCGTGAAAATATCTTAAACATATGATATTTTAATCAAAATCGTTAGCCATTTTTGAGAAAATTAAAATTTTCGAAAAATGTTCATTGTAAAGGGTAATCTGGGGTGGGAGGATGTTCTTGAAAACCTAAATACCAAGTTTGGTGTTTATCCGACTGTTCGTTTCTGAGTTACGCTGTTCACAAACAGACACACACACGGACATGTTTCCAAAAATGCTTTATACGCATTCAGTGCACCTCAAAACATATATTTACTGTGAAATCTCGGTATCGAATTTTTGGTTGGAATGCAATACTTCCCGTACTTGCTTTACGTAGTAGAGAAAGTAAAAATAAAATCGAAACAAAATATAAGCATACAAATAAGATAAAAACAAATATGTATAAGAAGATAGGAGTAGGAATAAAATAAAGTGAAAGTAAAGAAAGAAATAAAAGGCAGGTAAGATTAAAAATTAAATAAAACAAAATATTTTCTAAATATACACCAGAAAAGTTAGGAAGTAGATATAATAAAGCATTAGTACTCAATAAAAATACAGTAAAGTATTATAAATGAGAGGGAAAAAAATAAAGTTACTCTACTTAATCATTTACTAAACTAATATACTACCTACTAACTTATATAATAGAGTACTGGTAACCAGCATTAGATTAGCTGGTATCCAGCTAACTTCTAACCATTCTTCTAAATTAAACCTAAACTTAACTCCAACTAGACTAGTAATCTAAATACATACTAAAATCACTATCTACTAATCCACTAACAATTTCAAATTTCAAACAAACAAAATATACAAAATTCTAATATCTGAGTTCTAATTTATCCATCTACTTTACCTTTAACTCATTTTTATTACACTAGTCTGCATTTTCAAACTTTTTGTCAGATGATTTCTTAAAAGTAGGTGTTCTTGAATCAAGTTTTTATGCCTATTCCAGAAATAACTTCCGTTTTTTTTCTATCACGTCAGATTTTTGCACAAAATAAGAAGTAATGTTTTAACAATTTTACTAATGAGCGTAGAAAAGTATTCCAATACCATTTCACACAAGGTAGGTTTTTATTCAAGAAACATTTTAAGAATACTCTCAAGAACTCCCCTAATTTATTTCATGACTACATTTTAACAAAACGCCAAAGTGTTTTATTTAATTTTTTTCAAACTTTCTCTTCTTGACTTGCTTGCAGATCCTTGAAGATGACTGTCCCTCCTCAACATCCAACAGTAGTCGGCCATCATAGTTTCATTCCATGTCCCCTGGTGCCTCCTCTCCATTTCCTTAATATATTGGTGAAAACGTTCACCCTGCTCTTCACTATAATGTCCCAGATTTTCTGGAAAGTAGTCGATATGTGAATGCAGAAAATGCACCTTTACACTCATGTTACAACCCATTTTCGAAATGTTCCAACATTGTTTCAACAATGGCCTTGTAATTAGGATCTTTGTTATTGCCTAAGAAGTTTTCAGTAACTGATCGGAAGGCGGTCCATGATTCTATTTCTCTCTTATTCATTGTCTTCTCAAAATCTTCATCCTTCATCAATTTCTTTATTTGAGGACCAACAAAAATGCCAGCCTTTAATTTGTCTTGTGTAATGGAGGGAAATTTCTTGGAAAGGTACTTGAAGCAGGGTCCATCCTGTGGTAGAGCCCTTACAAATTGCTTCATCAAGCCCAATTTTATGTGTAGTGACGGAAGCAATATCTTTGTATTTCTATATCTTTGAAGTGAAATTGTGAAAAAACTGTACGTGATAGAAAAACACTAAAAGCAGTTCTGAAATCAGCATAAAAAAGTAAGTTGACTTATTGGTTTTCAGTCATCCGATATCATGCAGACTAGTGTTATCAATTCAAAATATAATAAATTTTCACTTTATAAACCTCAAACTAATTTCATCTACTAATTCACTATCAATCTAAAATATTCTACTAACTCGCTACATGCTTTAAACTAACGCAAGAAAATTTCCAATTCTAAACATCTATCTATTATAACCTACTAACTTACTAACCTATTTTAAACCTATTAATCCAGACAAACGTTTGCAGGAATAGCTTCATTTCAGATTTCCCTATAGGTACGAGAGAGAATAGATGAGACTAATGTGATTAAATGTCGCTATGCTGGCTTTGAAAAGTCATACTCAGGAGAAGCAAAACAATAGTGACTTAGCACTTCAAACATGTATGATCAGGAATTGGAACATTTACACCAATAGCAATGAATATCTCAGGAAATAGCTAATTCAAAAAAAGTACTTGAATAATGTGCGGGTTTAAAGAGAATTGCCTTTTGTGTATTAAATTTATGTCTGTCTCCTATGGTTTACCAGAGGATAAAATAAAACAATTCAGAATGAAGATCACTTCACAGGCTTTTAGAAAATTTACAATATACATCTTCTTAGTCAGAAAATACATATCTGCATTAAGATGCTTCATTGAAAATCTTGTGTCGTATACTTGGAAAATGCATTTGATATTCTTGGGAATTTTCGATGTTTAGGTATGCGAGTGCGCGCGCACGCGCACGCACACGCGCGCACACACACACACACACACACACAAACTGACCTTTTTCTGAAAATATTTTTCCTAGGATCCAGGGGGCCTTAAAACATTTCGAGTGAAATCACTGTATCGAATTTTTGGATGGAATACAACACTTCCTCTGCTACTATACGTAAGCAATATATACAGTAAATAAAAACAATGGTGCTTTTTATTTTTGTCTTAGCTAAACTTAAGATTTATTGTGCCTCAAAGTTTTAAGTGATTTATGAAAGAATCAATCTTATACGTTTGGTAACACAAACATGTACATTCTATCTTAAAAATATGTGTTGCACTCACATGACTTTCTCTACTCTTGTTCATGTTAATCGAGATATCGATATGTTAATCTTATTGCTAATTTTCTTGAAGATGCAAGGGGAATATGGTAGGTTTTAAGCGATAGTCAAATGTTTTAAGAGCTGGTTGCTATGTGGAGTATTCCATTCTCTTTGTATGTCCAGGACATAAAAAAACGAATAAAGAATTTCCATTTGAGAAAAAGTATAAGTATTGGAAAATTCAAACAAATAATAAGGAATGTCTCGGAAATGGTTCACTGGACAAAAAAAATTGTATATGACATAAATTGTGTGTTTTAACGAGATGTACATTTTTTTGCGGCGTAAAATTTTGTTTATCTCTTACAGTTTACCAGTTATGGAAAAGTCATTTAGAATGAAGAGGACTTTTGGGGACATTCCCAGAAAATTCAACATATACAGTTCATTTGCCATGAAAATATCTTAAACATGTGATATTTTAATCAAATTCGTTAAAGCTATTTTTGAGAAAATCAAAATTTTCGAAAAATGTTCCATGTAAAGGGTAGTCTAGGGTGGGAAGATGTTCTTGAAAATCTTCGTGTCGTATCTTTGGAAGATACTAAACTCAAATACAAAGTTTGGTATTTATCCGAGTTTTCGTTTCTGAGTTATGATGATCACAGCCACACAAAGGACGATTCCAAAAATATTTTATTTGGATTCAGAGCTCCTCAAAACATGATTTCCGGTAAAATTTCGGTATCGTATTTTTGGATGGAATGTAATACTTCTTCTACTTAGCATACTAGTAGAGAAGGTAATAACATACTTACCACCCAGCGCAACCCTGAGGCCCCGGATGCGATTCCCGGTTGTGGCAGGGAATTTTTCTGTATTTTAGATTCATTCCCTATCCTCCGCAGAGGCCGAAAGTAAGAGGAATGTAGGAATGTTTCCTGGTGAAAATCATTAAAAACCAGAAGGTAGTCACCGAGTTTTGTTTCCAAGAGAAAGCCCCCGATATGACCACAGAAGTTAAAGGGGTATACAAATATTAATACAAAATGTAAGCAACAATACATTCATGAAGAGAGGAGAGGCTAATGATCCAATTTGTGGCAAGGGCTCCCACCTGCCTGACAGAACTAGCTATCCCGCTCCATGATAAAGGCAGAATTCGTACCAAATTACCTGGCTGACTGCACTTTGGTCATTAGACACTTCTGGCGAGCAACTCCATGTTTGCACACAAATTTGTCCACTTGATTGTCAAATATATACATAATGTCCATACATTAATTGGCCTAATGCCTAATTAAATTGCACACGAGCAAACATACGAGATGACCACAGAATATAAAAATATCAACGCTTTACAGTTTTTCAACATACGTTTTCACTTAATCGCACTATAGACTGCAACGATAACGTAAATATAAAGCTTCTTTGAGGCAGTATTTTTAACACTTAAATGATTTTCAGTCTAATTATATAATATGTAAATTCAATAATAGCCCGCCTTAAAGCAATATGTGTATGCAACAATATATAAAAAGTGTATATTACAGTCATTGTTGTGTGAGTGCAAATTTGTATGTTTTCTTCACTTTAACTGCCCCACGTATGGGAGCCAATTTGAGAGTGGTATGGTGTTGATATTTGTGTATTTGTAGCACCACGTTGTGGATAATGTTTCTCACGTAATGTTGCTTACCTCACGCGTGCAGCCATATTGTGTGACGTCATTCGTCGGTCGCCTGCTGAATCCATCTGGCGTAGCAATCTATATGAATTAGTTTTAAGGTTATGTATATTGTCTTCCGGCCAGCTATTTAGGTAGGCATTTAATTCTTGCAGGGTGTGAAGCGGAAAAGGAATCTTTTATCCAAAAATTACTAGTGAAGAAATGTTTTTTATATTTTTTTATTGTCGAACACGTGCACTAACACTTTCACAGATTTGTCTAGATAATCGCCATACTGAAACTGTTTGTAATAACTTCTCACTTTTAACTCACGTACTTCAATTTTTTTGTATATAAGTAACTTTGTAATATTTTAGATCTTTAATGATTTTCACTGCGCGTAACTTGGTGAACTAAGCGTCCAACGTGTAATGTACGGAGAATTTTGTATAACTGCGGGAGACGATGTGTAGTGCTTCGTGAATCTTGCCGAACTGAAGGACGATGTGTACTGTGTCGAGAATCTTGCCGAACTGGAGGACGCTCGCTTTGAATCTACACTATTTATAGGCTTACCTCAAGCTACACCTAAAGATTATAAATGAATTACCATTGGCTAATAAAACGCGCCAACATTAGCGTCTATTTTACTATCCAATGAAAACCATTAATACATATTACTTTTATAGAATGTTCTGGAAGCTTTTTTTACTGAAAAGGCGCGAAACATGACGTAACTTCCTGGTTCCCGGTAACGATAAACAACTCACTCCCTTGCTAAAGTATTGTGTTATTGTTAACAGTTTCAGTAGAGCCGAAAATTATTATTTACCATTAATAATTACAATTATTAAACCTCTGAAATCAATGTTACATAAAAATACATATTCATATTATTATCGTTAACCACATCTGAGTAATTTGTGATACAAATTACCGTCACATATGCCCCACTAGAAATATAATTATAAATATTTATAACCTGTTTAGAAATTTTATAATTTTGTTTTTAGTCTCCTAAATCTTGTAACACACGCTATTCACTTTCACTTAACACTTCACACGCGTTCAACACACGACATATGTTTTATCTTGCCACTACTTACTGGCTTTGGTTTAATTTGTTTTAATATTAATCTGTCGTTACAATAAATTTTTTTTTTTTTTTTATAGCAAATACTTTACCCTAAATTATTTAACTAGTGTTACAAAAAATGGTTTACTTTCTTATATTGTTACCAAAAATTTATCAATTCAAGAATTTTTTTTTTTGTAATTACCATACATATTTACCAAAATATTCACCCTTTACACAAATATTTACATCTCTTAAATCTAGACAATGTTTCACATGTTCTATTTACTACATAAGTATTTGTTTCAATTACTTTTAATTATATTTACCAATTTTTTTGTTATTTTGTACTTTGCAAATATATTTACATCTCTTAAATCTTGACAATGTTTCACCTTTTCTGTTTGCTACATAAATATTTGTTTTGAATTATTTTTACCATTTTTTTTTTTTGTTATTTTGAATTTTATTTTAATAATACTCTTTGAATTGTATTTAATTTAATATCATATTAAATTTCAATCTTTGCATTCTTAATTTTTAAATCTTGGAATTGTATTTACGTACTTTTACTTTAATATCATATTAAGTTTCAATCTTTGCATTCTTAATTTTTACATGTTGTTACAGTTACTAAAAATTCAATTTTTTTTTTATATATATATATATATATATATATATATATATATATATATATATATTTCTCTTTTCAAATGACATATAAATAATTAACCCTCTTACGTTCCAATACATTCCTATGCAAGTCATCTTTAACTATCCAGCATTTACTTTACATCTCATTGCTATTTACCCTCCTGGATCAAATTGTGTGTGGCTAAACATTACTCGTAGCCGTAACCTAACCTTCAAATTTGTGTTAATGAATAACCTCTTGTATTCATATGACATTTCGTTCCCTGATAACATTTGAAAACAATCTACAGTTTCTTGAACAACATATCTTTTAACAACTTTCATTTTGAATTCATCTGCTATCTCTTTAATTTGAGAATACTCTGACAAATCTGTACTAAACTGTACTGGACTGGAGTTTTCAATTTGAACATCTTGGTACAATTTATTTCTTTGCATTTCTGACTCATTCTGAATTTCTGATATCTCCCCTCTGAAATTAACTTGCGCCTGATTTACATCTACATTCCTAACCTCTTTTATCTCTCTTAACTCACTTGTAATGCTACTCACTCGACTACCTAACTCTGTGCATTCTACATTAACCTCACTTTTAGTATTAACCTCACTTTCTTTGTTACCTATTTCCTTACTCATGTCTAGCATTTTCTTTGAATTTTCTCCTATCTCACTTACTATTACTTCCTCATTTTCATCTTTCATTTCTGGCCTACTACTATCTAGCTTCGTAACTTTCTTCTCAATTTCTTCACTGCTTTGATCTACTTTTTGCTCTATTATCTCACTCCTCCTACCAATATTTTCAATTGATTTCCTGTTTTGTTCAAAGCTCTTACCAATATCTTCTCTTAATTCCCTATGACTCTTTTGCATATCTTCCCTGTTTTGATCTATTTTCTTTTCTAATTTCTCATTATTCTTACAAATTTCTTCCCTTAATTGATCTGTAATACTCTTACTAATATCTTCCCTCAATTCTTTATTATTCATTTCCATTTTCTGAGTTAGTTTTTGTTCTAATTTCTCATTACTCTTACTACTATCTTCCCTTAATTCTTCCCTCAATTCCCTCTTATTCTTTTCCATATCTTCCCTTAATTTCTCTATATTCTCATTATTCTTTTGCATATCTTCCCTCAATTCCCTACTCATATTTCTCAGCATTTCCATCATTATCATACTAGTATCAAGATTAACATTTCCTGCTATCCTATTCTCACTTTCTACACTAACATTTTCATCTTCAAACCCCAAAAAATCTGGGCTATTCCCTGTACTTTGTATTGGATCACAGCTAACTATTACACTATCTCCCTCCATAATTATTTCCTCCGTATTATTGGTAGCCATTGTTTTTATTATCCTACCGCTCCTAAGTCTCATTTAATTACCTTTTTGATGCTGTCTGATGCTGCAGTTTTGATGTCCAGCGTTCTGCCCCATTCTCCTAGGTTTGTATGTCGCTTCTGCGTTGTGTTGTGATGAATCTACGTTGTCTCGATGTTTTTGTAGTTGATTTACCCTGCTGTCTTGGAATCTGCATCTTGTAGATCGTTCCACTGCTGCATTCGCCTTTTCCTGGTTAATTCTGCTACTTTTCCTAGTCGTCTAGCCTTCCTTTCCTAGTTGTCGCTCCACGTTGATGCGCCAATTTGTGTGAGGACAAATTGTATATTTTGTGTTTACTTCACTTGAACTGCCCCACGTGGTGGATAATGTTTCTCACGTAATATTGCTTACCTCACGCGTGCAGCCATATTGTGTGACGTCATTCGTCGGTCGCCTGCTGAATCCATCTGGCGTAGCAATCTATATGAATTAGTTTTAAGGTTATGTATATTGTCTTCCGGCCAGCTATTTAGGTAGGCATTTAATTCTTGCAGGGTGTGAAGCGGAAAAGGAATCTTTTATCCAAAAATTACTAGTGAAGAAATGTTTTTTATATTTTTTTATTGTCGAACACGTGCACTAACACTTTCACAGATTTGTCTAGATAATCGCCATACTGAAACTGTTTGTAATAACTTCTCACTTTTAACTCACGTACTTCAATTTTTTTGTATATAAGTAACTTTGTAATATTTTAGATCTTTAATGATTTTCACTGCGCGTAACTTGGTGAACTAAGCGTCCAACGTGTAATGTACGGAGAATTTTGTATAACTGCGGGAGACGATGTGTAGTGCTTCGTGAATCTTGCCGAACTGAAGGACGATGTGTACTGTGTCGAGAATCTTGCCGAACTGGAGGACGCTCGCTTTGAATCTACACTATTTATAGGCTTACCTCAAGCTACACCTAAAGATTATAAATGAATTACCATTGGCTAATAAAACGCGCCAACATTAGCGTCTATTTTACTATCCAATGAAAACCATTAATACATATTACTTTTATAGAATGTTCTGGAAGCTTTTTTTACTGAAAAGGCGCGAAACATGACGTAACTTCCTGGTTCCCGGTAACGATAAACAACTCACTCCCTTGCTAAAGTATTGTGTTATTGTTAACAGTTTCAGTAGAGCCGAAAATTATTATTTACCATTAATAATTACAATTATTAAACCTCTGAAATCAATGTTACATAAAAATACATATTCATATTATTATCGTTAACCACATCTGAGTAATTTGTGATACAAATTACCGTCACATTGTATATGTTTATATTATTGTATCCATGTGTAATAATGTTATATGAATATATTACGTAATTTAATAATGTAGGAGCTGTGAGAATAATAGGTTAAAAGTTGCTAACAATCAGGTAACCTATGATGAGTAAGATAGTTTAATAATGCTGTTAGTCATTATTGGAACAAAAATAATGTAATTTTTGTGACAGTTTAAAAAAATAGCCAATCAATAACCAGAAGGTAAATGAAGGTATTCTATTGGACTAAGATTAGCCAATCAGAAACTGAAATATAGCAAAATGTACAAATTTAGAGTTCAATTGGATGCAAACGGTGTTCCTAACCGTACGCGAGATGCGTCCTCGAGAAATTTTATACGTATTCGTGTGAGACGAAAATAGTTTACGTGTTAAAAAGTGCAAGTAATTAATAAAAGAATCGCACAACTCTCTATCAGTGAAGTGTTATTTAAATCGTGTCAAACATTAATAAAAGGAGTGAAGAAAAACCTAAAATCTGTGTAAGCCTACATTCTTCAGTCGCACCACAACCCTGCTAAGAGAAACGTGTTTCTAACAATAATACTGACGCAGCCGAGGCAAACATAAATATATAATATTTAAAGAAACAGTCAAGTTATAAAGTTAATATTTTTAAAGATTTTTTGGGGGACGGCAAAGGCCACAGGAAAGTAGATTTGGGGCGAAGGCTACCGGAAAGCGGGTACTATACGTGCGGTTGCAACCAACTTCAAGTTCGGCTCCCAACATTTGAAATATAATACAACTCCTTAAATACAACCTACTTCAAATTGACGCCTAAAGCGTGGTGCAAATAACGTAAAGACAATAACCAACTTCAGATTGCATGTAAAATAGATGGGAATTCCATTTCATAAAAATCCTTGAAAACCTATTAGCACTGCTCCTTTTTGTCACACATACGGAAATTCTTCCTGGTAACACAATAAATACGTGTTAAAGAACACCACTCCAGACTAAACACAGATTTCTAGTCCATATTTTACGTTTCATAATATGAACTACAAATAAAAACTGCCAAAAATGAGAAACATATCCTGGAACCATAGAATGCGAATAAGATAAACGAGTCACTTCGTCCATTACTGAATGTACGCACACATTTACTGGTGGTTACTAGAGGTCGCTAATAGTGCAATCAATCCGCGCGCTATGCATTTTGTTGCAGTCCAGAGAAGGGGGACCATGATCGTGACAAAGGATAGACACACAGATAAGCTCTGTCCTAGTGTAGCACTGTATACCATTCAGTCTGAAATCTTAAGTTACAATATACCTTAATAGAGTTTAATCTTTCATGTCCACGGGAAAAGACGTCGTAAAAAACGCCACCTTTGCTCGTGAAGTCGTCAAAAGACCTCGACTCCCATACATTTTAAGGGAAAATGGCAAAAATTGGCAAATACGTGGTACATCAGAAAGTAAAGAACAATTGCACATCACGCTCGGTGCCATCCCATGCACCTTTAGTTAGCTCCTTACTCCGCTTCAGTGTGAGTCGAGTTTCGTTACTAGGAGGTCACGCCTATCTGTTCTACAACGTATCCAAATGCCAGCGCCAACTGAAAATCCCGCCAAATGTGAAGTGCGCAGTGTGACTCATTTTTGAATGCACAAAATGTTTGGCCAATAGAAATGTATAGGCAAATACTGTAAGTGTCGTGATGATGCAATGAACGAGTCTTCAGTGAGGAAATGGTGCATAATGTTGAGGCAGTATTATTAACACTTAAATGATTTCGGTAAAATTATATAATACGTATATTCAATAACAGCCCGCCTTGAATCAATATGTGTATGTAACAATTTGAAAATGTATGCATATACTTATATTATTGTATACATGTAATAATGTTATGTGAATGTATTACATAATTTAATAATGTAGGAGCTGTGAGAATAATTGGTCAAAAGTTACTAACAATGAGGTGACAATGAGGTAGTCTTGAGTCAATAATGAATTAGAAAGTTTAACAATACAACTTGTGATTCTTAAGCAATAATGCATTTTAGTGAGTTTATAAAAAATAGCCAATCAACAACCAGAAAAAGCTTTAGTTAAATGCAGGTATTCTATTGGAGTAAAAATAGCCAATCAGAGACTTGAAATACAGAACTTTACAAGTTTAGACAGTTGAAATCTAGTCAGTTGCCTGCGGACAGTGTTTGTAAGTGGATGCGAGATGTGTCCTCGAGAAATTAATTACATATTCGTGTGAGACGAAAAACAGTACACTTGTTAAAAAGTGCAAGTATTAAATAAAAGAATCTCACAGCTCTCGATACCAGTGAATTACTATTTAATTTGTGTCAAGGATTAATAAAAAGGAGTGAATTAAAATTTAAAATCTGTGTAAGCCTACATTCTTGTCGCATCACGCCCTGCCAAGACCTCCATGTTTCTAAAAATAATACTGACGCAGCCGAGGCAAACATAAATATATAATACTTAAAGAAACAGTCAAATTACAAAGTTAAATTTTTTAAACTTGGGGCAAAGGCCACCTAAAAATAAATTTGGGGCGAAGGCTACCGGAAACTGTTTACTATACGTGCTGTTGCAACTACTACAAATTCGGCTCCCCAACAGCTGAAATATAATACATCATCTTCAAACTGACTTTTCATACGTAGCAGCAAACAACGTAAAGAACAATTCTACTTCAAATTGGCGTCCATACGTGGAGCTAAATAAATAAACAACTCCTATAACAAACTACTACTTCAATGTTTAACCAAGGATGAACTAGTGTGCACGACGAGGCTATCAGCCATTACGGATGAGTTGAAAGCAAATGCTGATGACAGAATTCAGGATATTCACTTTTTTCCGAAACTAAAGGATTTTTTGGGTGGAAAAGCGTTTCCAACCGATGAAGACCTCAAGAAGGCAGTGACAGTCTTTGGCGGTAGAAGAGTATAACATCGGCATTGAAAAACTGGTACCACGCTACAGTAACTACCTCGACAGCAATGGCGATTTCACTGAAATAGAGTATAGAGTAAGGTGCTGTGCCTTTGTAAATAAAGTTTTGTGTTGATATCTTATTATTTAATTATGCAAAGTCGTTCTTTATTTTCTGGATGCCCCTCATATGTACTGCTAAACCGTAAGACTTACCTCACAGTGGCTGTGGATGTCGTTAAAACACAATTTACTCCAATTTTTTGTAGGGTTAACTATTTCTAAGATAATTGTTCTTACTGATTTGGATTTTCCAATATTTTGTATCTTTTGCAGTGCTAAATCGAAATAATTCTCGTGTTCTCATGCAAAGAGTATGGAATTTCAAAACCAGCGTATAGCGATCAAATATTTTAAGATTTGACTATGGTTTCAGTCCTGTGTCCACTTTCTATGTAGCTACATTGAAATGTGTAATGGAACTATTTCTGCAAACGCTTGTCTGGATTAACAAGGAGTCGATAATAAAATAAGCTTTTGTAAGAACAACCTATAGTAGAGTGGTAGAGAAAATTAAGTAAATATAACACATCTGACTTTTGTTTTCAAAATAAAAAAAAAATAGAATTATTTAATACCAACCCTAAAAGACTTGTTAAATTAATTGCGGATGAAATGGACACGTCGAAACGCAATGCATATCAAAGTCTTAAAATGTCATTCTGCATAAAGAAGTTTTTTAAATCTGTTCCAATTAATGAAAAATACCAGGATGTCGCTGGGAGCGACTGGCTGGCTATTAGATAATGGGAGGGAGTTGAAAGTGGAAAGGGAGCAACTGCTTGGCACAATATTCTTTGCAGGTGAGTGTACTTGTCAAAGTGGATCGCATCAACCGAAGTGCAGTGATAGGGATATATATACAAGCACCTGCCTCTAAATGAAAGCTGACATGACGTCATATCCTTGAGCCAGCTGGGTGTCCAGTGGACCAAGTGCCAAGGGGAGATAAGGCCTAAGCAGAGAAAATTGCCTGGCGAGAGCTGTTTTTTCTTTGCTACCCCAGTTTAGCGGGTGGTAAGGGAGGATAAGCACTTTACTACCCTTCCTGCATAGGAAACACTTGCCACCATCTTGATCGATGTGAATGTCTTAGCGGCGGGTCCCTTAAGCTCGCTAAGCACCTGATTATTTCTGGTCCGCGGTGCACACAAGACTCTTGCAGCTAATGAAGCCGCCTTAGTGACTCTTTCACAAGAAACACACTCAAAACTGCTGCCTTCCTACAGCCGAGTAAAACAGTTTCGTCCTCACAAAAACATATCCTTAAACAGCTCAGTTTAATTTAACTGTCTATAGCAACATGTAATAGAGCTGTAATTGAAAAAAATGTCATCCTGTGTCTCTCTATGAACAGAACAACTCGAAAATGAAAAATTGGGTAGATACCAAACTTGGTACTTAAGTTCAGCATCTTCCAAAGATCCACACGAAGATTTTCAACAAAATTCCCCCACCATATATGAGTCTTTCAATAAGAGTGTCCAATCTTTGAACTTAAATAAAACACGTTCTATAAATGATAGAGCTTTATTTCTTTTTTATTTTGGAACATAATTAATGTCATTACGTGTGTAAGAGAACATCAGTTAAGTGACCGCCGCGACTTCGTTGGGTTGCGCGTATACGGTTGACCCAATTTTCAATGACAGAAGAACGTAAATTAGGTCCAACTTCACGAATAGCACGGGTGATGTTATTCATAAGATCATTTACTGTTTCTGGCTTGTTGACATAAACTCGAGATTTAACATAACCCCACAAGAAGTAATCCAACGGCGTTAAATCACATGACCTCGGGTGCCAGTTAACATCACCACCATGGGAAACGATGAAACCTCTGAACTTCTCCTTCAAAACATCGATTATTTCGAGAGCAGTATGACATGTGGCACCATCTTGCTGGAACAAGATGTTTCTGAGATCCATACCATCCAATTGAGGCCAAAAATAGTCCCTTATAAAAGCCCGGTATCTTTCTCCATTGACAGTTAGAGCTTCTCCATCTTCATCTTGGAAAAAATATGGACCAATGATTCCACCATACCAAAATCCACACCACACAGTAACCTTTCGGGGATGAAGTGGTCGTTCTTGAATCTGCATTGGATTGTGATTGCTTCAATAGCGGCAATTTTGTTTGTTAACACAACCATCCTTTCAAAAGTGGGCTTCGTCGCTGAAGATGATTTTTCGACAAAAACCCGGATCAGCTTCCAATTGCTCCATAGCCCAGTCAGCGAATACACGGCGCAATCTATGGTCGTTGGGCTTTAGTTCTTGACTTAACACCATTTGTAAGCGTGAAACTTTAATTTCAGATGCAGAATTCGCCAAGTTGTGGTCGGCGAAAGGCCCAATTCTTGCGCTCGACGAGCAATTGATTTGTTACCGTTCTCGCGTACACTCTCACGAACGGCGCCTATGTTTTCCTTGGAGCGCTAACATCGATTACGTACAGGCGTTCTTTGATCGCTGACAGAACCACTTCTTTCAAATTTATCGATCAAACGTCGAATCGTTCTCTCGCAGGGACGATTATGAACACCGTAAACTTCACGCAATACACGGAAGGTTCGGCGAACAGATGATCCATTTTGATAATAAATTTTCACAATTTCTACGCGTTGCTGAATGCTATAAGTCCCATGGCTATTTGTCAATAACAACTGTAACCACATGAAAAAAATTATTGCTGTAACTCAATAACAACGGCAACTATCACATGTTAAAATTAGGACACTCTTGTTAAAAGACCCTTTACTACCTTTTACTTGCAAGAATCTGTTATTTTTCATTTACTCAAAAGTGATTTCAAGGATTTTGATTAAAACATCCTATGTTTGGTATATTTGCACAACTAACAAACTGCACATCTTGAATTTTCTGTGAATAGGCTTTGAGGTATCCTTCATTCTGCAGCAATTTTGTATAACTAGTAAAACATAATAGACCAAAACCTACCACACAAAAAAGTGCATCTCGTTAAAACACGTCAGTTATGTCAAATACATTAACCATTTTGGTCTGTTTTTCTTGGTTTGAATTTTCATACACTTTTATAAGTGCTAAGTCGCCTTTCGTTTGTTGCTAGTGACCATGCAAAGACTAGTTTCAATGTTAGCTTCCTGTATCCCGTTGTACACTGTCGTGCATAAAAAGTGGTCCATTTTCCTAGATCGCCATAGTATTTTTCCCTCCTAAGGCTTCCACCTTCAAGTAATCAACTTTTGACTCCACCCAACCGGTACGAGTTTCTATGTGAGTGGACTGAAAAGCAATACAGGGACATACAAACTAACCAATGAACGGTATTTATAATCTATTTGGAATGAAGGGGTTTTTCGGATACCACCTCTATCTTTACTACACAATATCTTCAAAACACACCGTTTATATCAAATAAGTTCTTTTTTGTAGCATAAACCGTTTCCGAGATATCCGTTATTAATGGTTCGAATTATTCAATACTTAGACATTTTAAAGTCCTGTCAACATTCAGTTGTTTCTCGCGTTTGCATGGAATTTTAAGGCGAGCATATAGTGTCTAGTTCTAAAATATTTGACTATTGCTATTCGCTTTATATCTATAACGAAATGTGTAATGGAGTTATTTCTGGAAAGGTTTGTCTTGATTAAAATGAAGTAGATAAGAAAATAAACTTTCGTGAGAGTAATTTGTATACCCACTAATGAGTGATAAGAGTAGACAAAGTAATGTGAATGTAACACATCAGAAAAAAAAACATTTTTCTTTTGATAATATGAGTATAGATTAGTTACTTCTGTTTGTGTTGTTATTGCGTCAGTCGTACTTTGATTCATTAAGTCTGACGGGAGTTTAGCAAATGTACTTGAAGGTTCTTGCCGAGAAACCCATTAACAAGGAGACTTGGCTGTAACACAGGACTTAACGAGGGAACTCGTGCGAAGTTTTAATGAGCGAATTGTTACCAAATGTGAGGCTGTGGAATTCTCCGCGAAATCAGGTGGAAAAAGAACACTTGTTTGTTCACATTCTGCCATTCTGGACTACTCAAGCGACTCCAAATAGTATTTTACCCCACTTTCAAAAATCTTATGTGAAGTATTCATACATTCTGTACCAATAACAAATGCATACACACACACACACACACACACACACACACACACACACACACATTACACTATTCTATTCATGTAAAAAGTGGTTCTACCATCCTCGTTTCATTACGATACACAGGATGAGCCAAAAGACTCTGAACCGCCTGCGTGGTGGTTTTCCTGTCCGCGTTCTCCGGGCTCGTTGCCGTCTGCCGCTATTACAGAAAGGCGCGGATGAAACCATACAACATTTTAAAACTACTTTTAAAGACTTTACTTACCAACTTTATGAAAGTAAATGCTGAAACTGGCCACCGTCGTTGTCCATACATTTTTAGCACCTCTTTAGGTAACTATCCATCATAGAAATTTTTGGGGGAAATTTTTCAAACGATGACCGATGTCATCTAACGTTTCTTCGGTAAGAACCGAATGCTGTCTTTTATATTTCTTAGCCTGAACACTTCCTGTGGCCTGAAATTTACTGTAAAGTTCATGAATTGTTGTACGGCCTGGAAATCTTTCTGTAAATCGTACTTTCGCTTGGCGAGCTGACCGAGTTAACACATACGAATCATAAATAAATACACGCTATGCAGTAGAAAACATATACTGAGCCGTAATATACTTTGTGACTAAGTACAGGACAAAATACCAAATAACTCGTAATAACTGAACTACATCACATCACCGTCAACTCAAAACCACAACAGCGTGACTTTGTTTATAGCAACAGTGCGGTATCATGTTTTTATCATATTTCCACACGCCCAGTGGAAAAACACCGCGCAGCCGGTAATATTGTTCATAAAATACCCCTCCGGGATAACTTAAAACATAAAGTGTACAAGACATACTCATACACCCTGGAAGAATTAAAACAAAATATCCGCCAGGAAATTTCCCAACGTGAACTACGGCGAGTGATGGATGGTTCTCTAAAGAGGTGCCACAAATGTATGGACAACGACGGTGGCCAGTTTCAGCATCTCCTTTCATAAAGTTGGCAAGTAAAGCCTTTAAAAGTAGTTTTAAAAATGTTGTATGTTTTCATCCGCGCCTTTCTATGATAGCGGCAGACGGCAACAGCGCCGAGGACGCGGACAGGAAAAACACCGCGCAGGCGGTTCGGAGTCTTTTGCCTCATTCTGTATTTTTACCTAGGAATTTTTTTCAGCCTAACCAAGAAGTTTTCAACACGTGGAAACATTATTCAAATGTTTTTTCGTGATAACAAGCTTTTAGGATAGAAAGATACAAAAAGTCTGACCTCGCGAATGTTTTCTTCCACAGGTTGTACCAAATCATCCGTAATCACAGATAGTCGGCTCGTCATGCAAATTTTCACGAACTTGGCTAAACTGTCTGACCAACCTCCTCACCATTCCATCACTCACTATTGTTTTCCCATAAACCTCACACAGTTGGCGATGAATGTTTAAGGCGTAACGTTTCTCGCATTCAAAAAACGAATCGCTGTTCTCACTTCACAGTTGGCAGATCGTTCCAGTGTTCTGGACACTTTAAAATGCTCTAACAACAGGAAAACACAAAGTAACGATAGCTCACAGCTGCGTCTGGCTTACTAATAAGTGGAGGAAATCATCGCGCATGCTCAAAATCGTGACTGCAGCGCTGCAGCAGCATAATATTAAAATGGAAGATATCGAGAAACAAGAGATATGGGCTAGTTTTGAGGATAAAAGGTCATTGATCTTGTATAAATCAGTTAAAAGAGATTGGGGAAGGGAGAAGTATGTAGATATATGTAATCAATTTGGTAGAATAGGTCTTGCGTGGATGCGCACAGGAGTAATATTTTTAAAAAGGAATGGATATAATGGTTCGGGGAGATGTATTATGTGTGATGAATCGGGTAGTACTTTTCATTGTCTAATAGAATGTGATAAGGTTAAAAGGTGGAGAGAGGTTATATGGAATAAAAAATGGGACAAGTTAAACAAAGAAGCAGTAGCATTAAGAATGTTGGGAAGCACAAAAGTAGAAATAATTAAAATGATGGGGACATTTTTAGGCAACACAAGGGATAAGTGGATAAGGAGCTTAAGAAAGGTACAGCTGAACGAGCATAGTTTGTAAAGTGGAGAGATGGTATAGTAGCTTTATCCCAATATATACAGCCTAGGGGCTAAATATGGGGGAGCTAGAAAACTGGTGCACTAGACATAAGTTTTAGATGTAAGCTTTATTTGTATTATTGTAATAATGATGAAATAAAATATTATTATTATTATTATTATTATTATGATTAAAATGGTACTTATTTTAAAAAAAAGCGTCGTATTTAAGTCAAAATCTATGGATTCATTTTTGAGAAAATTAAAATAACAAACAGCTTTCCATGTACAGGGTATTTTGGGATAGGGAGATTTTCTTGAAAATCTTCGTGTCGCATCATTGGAAGATACTGACCTTAAATACCAAGTTTGTATTTGTACGATTTTTTTTTAATTTTGTTGTTGAGATACACGCACGCACGTTAGGTACTCTTTTCTCTAACTTGTGCATGTATACTATTTACAAAATTGTATTATGTGGATTTAGTACAGCAAACGTTTTGGTACGTCACCTACATTTGTGAGGACGATATTAAAAACAATGACAGTTCCTAATTTTTATGTTTTTGCCTGCGTCAGAACAAAATGAATTTCACTGCAATATCGCTAATTCCTTCTGCGTTAATTTGGATACTAGAATTTTTTTAAACTAGAGGCCAATATTTTCCAATGTCACTGAGATAGTGTGGCACCGCACAGAGGATCTTAATTGCGCAGTCATCTTCCTGTGTCATATAGTTATTTCTAGTTCTTTATTTTTTGAGGGCGAACTTTGGCATTGGTACTGAATATTCACTCCAATATTTATATGGAGAATCAGTGAATCTACGAGAAAATCCACTCCGATTGGCAGGTACACAGGATTTAGGTCGCGACCTCCGAATGCGAGCCACACTTTCTGTTTTAAAAAAACTCGAGATATTTTTACTTTCTCTACCATGTACCCTAGGCAGAGAAGGTATTGCATTGCACCCTAAACTTCGATACTGAGATTTCAACGGAAATACATATTTTGACCCTCACTGAATAAAAATTTGTTACACTCACACGACTTTCTCTACTCTTGTACAAACTATTTTTACAAACACTTATTCTCCATATGCTTCACGTTAATCGAGATGTTAATCTTATTGATAATTTTCTTGTAGGTGTAAGGTGAGTATGGCAGGCTCTAAGCGATAGTCTAATCCTTTAAGAGCTGGTTGCTATGTGGAGTATTCCATTTTCTTTGCATTACCTGGACAAAAAAAAATTCAATCATATTTGAGAAAAAGTATAAGTATTGGAAAATTTAAGGGAACAACAAGCATATCTCGAAAATGGTTCACTCAACAAAAAAATGTATATGACATAACTTGTGTATTTTAACGCGATCTGCATTTTTTGTGTAGTAAAATTTTGTCTATCTCTTATGGTTTACTAGTTATGCAAAAGTCGTTCACAATGAAGAATACTTTTGGAGACATTCCCAGAAAATTCGAGATATACATTTTATTTGTCATGAAAATATCTTAAACATATGATGTTTTAATCAAAATCGTTAAGAGTCATTTTTGTGAAAATTAAAATTTTCGAAAAGTGTTCCATGTAAAGGGTAATCTGGGGTGGGGGTATTTTCTTGAAAACCTTCGTGTCGCATCTCTGGAAGATACTGAACCTAAATACCAAGTTTGGTGTTTATCCAACTGTTCGTTTCTGAGTTATGCTGTTCACAGACATACACGCACAGACACACGGACATGTTTCCAAAAATGCTTTTTCTGGATTCAGGGGGTCTCAAAACATGTATTTCCGGTGAAATCTCAGTATCGAATTTTTGGGTGGAATACAATACTTCCCCTACTTACTATACGTAGTAGAGAAAGTAAAAAAGCATGCATAGAAAAGAGTCTGTGTGTATCCAAAACGAAAAGTGGGATAAATACTGAACTTGGTATTTAGCTTCAGTACCTTCTAAAGATGCGACACGAGGATTTTCAAGAAGAAACCCCCAACCCAAACTACGCATTACATGGAACATTTTTAGATTTTTTCTCAAAACTGCCTCTTTACATGACAAATAAAATGTATATCTTGAATTTTCTGGCAACAGCCTGTGATGTCCTCTTCATTCGGAAGGAATTTTTTATAATCTTGTACAACCCTAAGCGTTAAGAGATAGACGAAAACATACTAAACAAAAATATAGATCTGTATAAAACAATTTATTTCAAGCCATTTCCGAGATATCCGCTACTAATGGTGCTAATTGTTCAATACTTAGCTATTTTTTACGTCCTCTGTATTTTCAGCTGTTTCTCGCGATGTCATGGAGACAGTATGGAATTTTAAGGCCAGCATATAGTGTCCAGTTGTTAAACATTTGACTATCGCTGTTCTCTTTGTATCTATAACGAAATGTGTAATGTACATCAGATTTTTTAAAGTAGCGTTTAACGCCCGTTGTTACTACATACGGCATCACAGGTGGTGGACATTGATGATGCATGAAATTTGGGAAAGGAGAAAGGGCACCAGGAAACTTCCAGGCCTTAGTTTTGGGTATTTAACTAACATTTGGCGGTTATTAGGACTGATGAAAACCTGGAAAACACCTAAGTCAGGGAGGTTAGGCTAACCGTGTCGGTAAAAACTCATAAAAGGATACTCAACTCTTCCATAATGGTCTATTTGCGTAACTAGGTAATTTTCCCTGGCCTGTAAGAGCATTTCTTGTTTATCAACCAGCACTAACGATATTTACTAAAGGCACTTGGTTTTTCCACCACTCGCCTCTTATTTCTCCCCATTCCTCTTCAAGTGTCATATAAACATCAAACATCCCCCTTGGTAGCAGGTGGTGCACATGCCTGTCACATAGATTTGATTCACTCCTGCAGCACCAGGAGAAGAGTAGCCACATTGTTTGTTGTTTGAAATCCATTGTAGAGCGCGCTGCAGGGGGTTGTATGGTAATATAGCTCTGTTTCCAAATGGAATCGTCGCTGCTGAGGTTTGGGGCTTGCACAACAAAAATCTATTCAGTCGTTTACTTTCTCTACCACTTACTATAGGCAGAGGAAGTATGTATTGTATTCCACTCAAGAATTTCACTGGAAATACTTTTGAGGCCCCTGAACCCAAAAAAGCGTATTTCTAGATAAATATCCGTGTCCGTGAGTGAGAGAAAGAGAGAGAGAGAGAGCAGCATTGCTCAAAAACAAAATGTCCGATAAATACCAAACCTAGCATTTAAGTTCAGTGTCTTCCTGCGACGCGATGATTTTTTTTTTAAGAAAATTCCTAACCCACGGACTAGGGCTAACTGCGGAAGGGGATTTAGCACCTCGACCTACAAGATCTTGTGTACTTGAAGCCCATCACGAGGTGCCCCCGGGAGTGAGGTGAGAGCAGACAGAGGGCGGCCGAACCAGGAGCCACTATACGGCAAGGTCCCTACCTTTTACAGACTGAAACTCCCCTAGCAGCTGGTGCAAGCGGCTCCCCAGTCCCCCTGCGGGTTTACACATCCCTTGGGGGCCTGGGACCCCGAGATCGCTCCCATTCCGGGAGATAGAAGTTTACATAGAGTATCCTATTCCCATCATACAGCGCGGAAACTCCCGCAACCCTAAAACAGAACAAGGAGATGAAAGGTAAAGTGAAATGAGAATGGAGGTGAAATGGAGGGACAGGAAATTCGGAGCATTCGCCTAGCGACCCGGGGAAACCCCCGAAAAAACCCATAGTTCAAGAAGGTCGACCGCGGGAACCGAACCACGACCTCCCGAATGCGTGCCATCCCACTCGGTTCCCTACCCAAAACTAACCTTAGTATGGATTTTTGTTGTTATTTTTTATTTTATCAAAAATATCTCTAACGATCTTGATTAAAACACACATTATTTTAGATATTTACATCACAACTGAAAATGTATCGTGACTTTTCTGGGAATGCCCTTAGAAGTCCTCTTTATTCGGAAGGACTTTTGTACAGCAGATAAACCGTAAGAAATAGACAAAAGCAAACATCTCTTTAAAACAGATACAATTTATTTCAAATCACATTTTCTGTGACATCAGTCATTTCAAGGTATCCATTATTACTGGTTTGAATTTTTGAGTACTTTGTCATTTTCTTAAAACGCCGTCGCTATTAAACGCAATGTCATAGAAAGGGTACGCAATTTCCAGGTCAGCGTACAAGGACTAGCTTTTAAATACGTGACTATCGACTCGGTTTCCTCTACCCGCCTTGTACCCACAACCAAATGTGTAATCAAACTATATCCGTGTTCACGGCTACCTCCATTTTTTAAACTTTAACGTCGTTTAATCTGGTGGGTCATATCGGACGATGAATGAAATGGGTGAAATGATGCGCAAATGAGCCCGCGATCCATAGAGCTTAAACTTACTCACATTCGTCTTCTGAGGATAAAGGAAAACTCCAGAAAAACCTTATCCGGGTAACCCACCCTAACGAGATACGAACTCGGGACCTCTTGAATGTGAAGCAGACACGATAACCCCACACCACAGAGGGGGGTTTATTTAATGTTCCTATACTCTGTAATCCGAAATCCATAAAGCCTTTTGCTTAACGATTTTCAATAAACAAATTTAAAAAATAAAACCTACACGATTAACATGAAGTGGATAGAAAAATAAGCTTCCGCAAGAAGAGCCCGTAGAAGCTGCATAAAAGATAAACGACAGAGGGTAGAGAAAGTCACATCATTTTAACACATCAGATTTTACTGTATAAAAGAGAAGATATTTTACAGTTAACATAGCAACCATGAACAAAATGCACCATTGCGATAGTAATGTACCATGACCAAAAGTGGTACCAACAAAATAAATGTAAATAAAACCAAATGGTACAGGAACCTGACTACGCAACTAATGCCATATATCAATAAGTTACTAAGCAGGTGATACAGAAAGGCGACTACGCAACTAGGGCCTTATATTAACAAGTTACTACGCAGGTGATACAGGAAGGCGACTACGCAACTACGGCTATATATCAACATCTGCGTGACTACATCTGTCATCAAGTTACCTAGTGGATGGTATAGTAGGCGACTACGTAACTCAAATCATATATCAGAAAGTTACCTCAGTAGATGATACAGAAAGGCGACTACGTGGCTATGGTTATCTATCAAAAAGTTGTCTAAGCAGATGATATAGGAAGGCGTCTACGTAACTTCGGCCATCTATTAACAAGTAAACTAAGCAGATGATACAGGATGTCAACTACGTAACTACGGCCATCTGTCAACAAGTTTCCTAAGCAGATGGTATAGGAAGGTGACTAGGTAACTACGGCCATCTATAAAAGTTACCTACGCAGATGGTACAGAAAGGCGACTATGCAACTAAGACCATTTATCAACATGTTGGCTAAGCAGGTGGTACAGAAAGGCGATTATGTAACTACGGCCATCTATCAAACAGTTACCTAAGCAGATATACTAGAAGCCATCTGCCAACAGCAAACCTAAGCAAATGGTGCAATAAGGCGACTACTTAACTACAGCTATCTATCTATACGTTATGTCAGTAGATGACACAGGAAGGCGACCACGCAACTACGGCCATCTATGAAAAAGTTACCTAAGTAGATGACACAGAAAGATGACTGCGCAACTACAGCTATCTATCAACAAGTTATCTAAGCAGATCATACAGGAAGGCGACTACGTAACCACGGCTGTCTATCAACATATTACCAAGTAGACGGCTACGCAAATATGGCTATCTACAAACAAGTTATCTAAGTAGGTCATACGGGAAGGCGACTCCGTAACTACGCTATCAATAAGCTACCTAAGTAGCTAATAACCAGATGATACCGGAAGTCTACTACACAACTACGCCTATCTATCAAAACGTTACCTAAACAGATGATATTGGAAGGCGACTACGTAACTAAGGCTATATGTCCAGCATAATGGCTGTGTATACCCAAAGGACAACCAATCGTTCCATTAATCGAAAGTCCACATTCCGACAAAATTAACAACAGCAAAGTAGATGACACAGGAAAGTGACTGCATTTGGGGGCCATCATCATGATTTTCCTCAAGTAAATAATACAGGAAGGCAACTACGCAACTGAAGCTCAATATCTAACATGCCGACTCATGTGAACCAACGAACCTATTGTAACCGTCGCGATGACCATAAAGAAGCTCAAGAGTTGGGGAAAAAATCTAAAAGAAAAAAACCTTCATCAAATCATATAAGGATATTCTTCTATGACAGCTGAGTAACATCAACATGTACTATAAATGGTTATCATAAACACAATGGGGGAAAATTAATTCCTTGAGAATTAAGAAAACTGAAGGAACAAAGGAATGGTGGAAGAGGACTGCACGCAAGAGTTCACTGATGAGGCAATGATACTAAACTACGAGACAGCGAAGCATTGCTTAATGGTGCAGTGAAGAAAATTACTACTCCAATTACGTCTTATTGCGGAGCAAAAGCTTGCCGATAGTTAACGAGGACAGCCCACATACGCTACAAATTGTGTGGCAAGCCAAGTAGAGCAATAGTCAACACTAATAGTTCACTACAACTGAACGCAATGTAATTAACCAGAAAAGTGGCAACAGCGCATTCTTCAGAACCTGAGATGAGGCAGGTGCTGGTTGTTATAAAGGATATTGCGCCTGTAATACTGCACGCTACTGTAATACTGTACCCTATTTTGTCGCTATTTTTGAGACACATAATCCTATCCCACCTCTGACACCACTACGAATTTGTTATTCAGACAGAAAACTCTGCCTGTGATGTAATTGGAACGGGCAGTTGCACGCGTGTGGACGTGCTGTTAACTAAGGTGCACGGACGGGTTCATCTATCAAGGCAGCAGCCCCACGGGGATGCTACCCCTCGTACACGCACAAACTGCACCCTCACAATCGATATGTTGTGTGCTTTAACCTAAAGCTTTGTTGTTCTTTACTGCACCCATTTTCCAAAGCAATCATCCCTCGGTACACATTTCTCGTCCCTATATGAAGAGCGACATACAACTGTTGCTGATTACAGAGGCAGTCTCGTGCAGGAGCAACGGAATTCACCTGACTTCAAACGTTCCAGGATCGGCTGACTTCTGACAAGTGCTGGTCATCAGGATTACGTGACTCCTAACAGGCATTTTATGTTAGCAGAAGCCGAGTGGCGTAAGTTCCATTTACCTCAGTCCTTTGAAAAATACACAGAGTGATCTTCGACAAAGTAGGATGTAAACAGAATTTTACAGTACAGTTTTTACTTTCTCTAGCACACACTAGGAAAGCACTGCATTCCACCCCCCAAAAAATCTGATGTGTTACACTCACATGACTTTCTCTACTCTTGTACAAACTATTTTTACAAACGCTTATTCTCCATATGCTTCATGTTAATCGAGATGTTAATCTTAATGCTAATTTTCTTGTAGGTGCAAGGGGAATTGGTAGGCTTTAAGCAATAGTCAAATATTTTAAGAGCTGCTTGCTATGTGGAGTATTCCATTCCCTTTGCATTACCAGGACAAAAAAAAATGAATAACGAATTCGTATTGGAGAAAAAATATAAGTATTGGAAAATTTAAGGGAATAACAAACAATATCTCGAAAATGGTTCACTCAACAAAAAAATGTATATGACATAAATTGTGTATTTTAACGCGATCTACATTTTTGTGTAGTAAACCTTTGTCTATCTCTAATGGTTTACCAGTTATGCAAAAGTCGTTCACAATGAAGAACACTTTTGAAGACATTCCCAGAAAATTCGAGATATACAATTCATTTGCCATAAAAAGTCTTAAACTTATGGTATTTTATTCAAAATCGTTAGAGCCATTTTTGAGAAAATTAAAATTTTCGAAAAATGTTCCATATAAAGGGTAATCTGGAGTGCGGGGATTTTCTTGAAAACCTTCGTGTCGCATCTCTGGAAGATACTGAACCTAAATACCAGGTTTGGTGTTTATCCGACTGTTCGTTTCTGAGTTTTGCTCTTCACAGACAAACACACACAAGGACATGCTTCCAAAAATGCTTTATATGCATTCAGTGGATCTCAAAACATATATTTCCGGTGAAATCTCGGTATCGAATTTTTAGATGGAATACAATACTTCCCCTACTTACTATACGTAGTAGAGAAAGTAATAAAACTTCAAATGAAGATCACGTATATTTTTTCCATGTAAACTGTAGTTTGGGTTGTAAGGAATTTCGTGAAAGGCTTCGTGTCGCATCTCTGTTGCTCACATACACACAGACGCGGAGGAACAGGCACATTAATGGACATTTATCTAAAACTGAGTCCAGGGGACTTCATAATATATACTCGTAGTGGAATCTTGTTATTGAATGTTTTCTCTACAGAAAGTAAAAAGAGGAATCCATAACTTTCAAACCTGTTCTGTCAGATGCACTTAACATTTGGCGCAATTCAAATATAGAACATGGACTATTTCGAAAACACTTAACACATCAGAAAATAATTTCCACAATTTTTTTAAGGAGCTCTACATGCTCCCTGTTGTAAGTTTTTGTGTGTCCTTTAATGTTTCCGCGAAATTACTCAAAATTCAATCAAACTAAAGGAGAACTTACAGCCAATTTAGTGCAGTGAACAGGCTGAACTTAAATACCAAGTTTGGTATTTACCGAGCTTTTGATTTTGGGTTGTGTTATTCTCTCTTTTCTGCACCTTGTTCTTTGGTTGAGGTGACCATAAAACATGTACTTCCACTATAGAGAAAGTACAAATCAATTTAAGGCAACCCTATGGTTAGATTTTGAATTTTGAAAATTCAAAATTTCACATTTTTTTGTTGTTGCATGTTCTAGTAATTTAGAACTTAAAGTAACATATAACGGCCTTAATGGAGCAATCTCGTGACCCCATATCAAGGCCAGAAATACAAAATAGTGGCATCTGAATCTTTAAACTTGATTTTCTAAGTACCAAAATTTTTCATAACACAAAAGGTTTCTCGTGATTCAATTTTTCACCAAAATGTCTAAAATTTACAAGCTAGGCATACAAAACATAGACAAGGAGCTTCAGAAAGCCCCTTTTTAAAATATGTGAATAGTTCCCACATAATGTTGTATAAATTGCTAAATAAGTGAAAATTTTGGGAGATGTTTCAGCAGAATAGAACGGAAAAATATGTTTTTGTCTATAGTTAAAGAAATATGGGGAAAAGGCCGATTTGAGTGTCTAAGCAATATCTTTAGCTAATGTCAGGAACAATTTTATTGTACCAAATTAAATAATTTGATGTGTAGGACATTTTATATAACTAGCAATATTAATTTATAAACTAGTGATGAGACGATACCAACATTTCTCGATATTCAATACTGCCACAAAGGCGATAACTCGTCACTAAATTATGTTCTTATTGGTAGTTTTGTGTGTACAAGCGCATGTAATCAATTTTGTATTGTATACTAATTCCGAAATTGTTCCTGTCCGACATTCTCCAATTGGCAACAATTTTTTACTTTCTCTACTACGTACAGTAAGTAGGGGAAGTATTGTATTCCACCCAAAAACGATACCGAGATTTCACAGGAAATATATGTTTTGAGGCCCTCTGAATAAAAAAAAAGCATTTTTGGAAACATGTCCGTGTGTGTGTGTGTGTGTGTGTGTGTGTGTGTGTGTGTGTGTGTGTCTGTGAACAGCATTCACAGCATTCGTTCTTCATTGTGAACGCCATTTACATAACTGGTAAACCATAAGAGATAGACAAAATTTTACTACACAAAAACTGTGGATCGCGTTAAAATACACTATTTATGTCATATACATTTTTTTGTTGAGTGAACCATTTTCGAGATATTGCTTGTTATTCCCTTAAATTTTCCAATATTTATACTTTTTGTCAAATGGGAATTCGTTATTCATTTTTACTTTCTCTACTACGTATAGTAAGTAGGGGAAGTATTGTATTCCACCCAAAAATTCGATATCGAGATTTCACCGGAAATACATGTTTTGAGATCCACTGAATCCAAAAAAGCATTTTTGGAAACATATCCGTGTGTGTGTGTCTGTGAACAGCATAACTCAGAAACGAACAGTCGGATAAACACCAAACTTAATATTTAGGTTCAGTATCTTCCAGAGATGCGACACGAAGGTTTTCAAGAAAATCCGCCGACCACAGAGTACCCTTTACATGGAACATTTTTCGAAAATTTTAATTTTCTCAAAAATGGCTCTAACGATTTTGATTAAAATATCATATGTTTAAGATATTTTCATGACAAATAAAATTTATATCTTGAATTTTCTGGGAATGTCTCCAAAAGTATTCTTCATTGTGAACGACTTTTGCATAACTGCTAAACCATAAGAGATAGACAAAATTTTACTACACAAAAGATGTAGATCGCGTTAAAATACATAATTTGTTTCATATACATTTTTGTTGTTGAGTGAACCATTTTCGAGATATTGCTTGTTATTCCCTTAAATTTTTCAATACTTATTTTCCTAAATGGGAATTCGTTATTCATTTTTTTGTCTTGGATATGCAAAGAGTATTAATCTGTGGCAAAGGGAATAGTGCTGCACCTAGCAACCAGCTATTAAGATATATGTATGTGCTAAAGGCTACTGTATTTCTATATTGCCCTTGTAAGTATATATTCCGCTTACATCTACAAGAAAATTATCAATAAGATAGAGTCTGCAAATGTTTATCTCGATTAACATGAAGTAGATGGAGAATAAGCGTTTGTAAAAATAATTTGTACAAGAGTCGTGTGAGTGTAACACTTCAGATTTTTTTTTGTCCTGAACATACAGAGAGAATGGAATATTCTGGTTGTTGATTGACTATTTTATAAACTGTCACTAAAATTACGTTATTGTTGCTCCAATAATGCTAGTAGCATTATTAAACATTCTTACTCATTATTGCCTCAAGGTTACCTCATTGTTAGTAACTTTTAACCTATTATTCTCACAGCTCCTACATTATTAAATTACGTAATATATTCACATAACATTATTGAACATGGATAAACATTTACAATGACTGTAATATACACTTCTTATATATTGTTACATACACATATTGCTTTAAGGCGGGCTGTTATTGAATTTATATATTATAGAATTAGACTGAAATTATTTAAGTGTTAAAAATACTGCCTCAAAACGCAGTCAAGGTCTATTGAGAACTATAAGTTCAACAACCCTTTGGGGACACGTGCGAGGCAGTAACTTGCTTCTAGCTTAAAATTAAACGCATCAACTTTCAATAATGCAAAGCTTAAAAATTTAAAAGCATAAAAAAAGTATCGAAGGCTTATCTCAAAGTGTTGGACATATTTCGATACCTCGGAGTATCGAGGTACCCATCCTTAGTATAAGCATGGGAAGGGCTGCCTTACGCGAACCACACCTTTGCTGCAGTCGCGAACGTCACTTGTGAACACACACAATAACTCACTTGTGAACCGGTTTTGTCGGAAAGTAATTCCAGCAACAGCACTTTTAGCTATTGTGACAGGACGCAGTTTAATTTCTAAACGTCATCTCTCAGCGCTATCTTTACCATCGGAGGAATTTTGCATAAGGTCACGTTTCCCGTGGGAAAGGTAGAGTTCTGAATCCTGATAGTGACACTTGAGGAGGGCTGACAGCTGCCCCACACCGGGGCGGGAAGGTCATTGTGGAGTCAAATTCGACTCGTCCTGCAGGGTAAGAACTCATTCGTCAACCCAACTTTTTCTGTTCCTCAACAGTTCAGAGGAATTCAATTGTTTATTTAACAAGCGTATTGGAGAATACCACGAGTAGCGTGATCACAAATAATAACAATAATAATTTATTCTTTGTGTGTTTCTGTGTATTGAAAAGAATTGTCACACAGTGCGTTTCAAAAGTCCCGCGTATTTTCTACTAGAGCTAAATGGAAATTTTTGTTTCAAAAAACGCTAAGCAGTATATTTTAAAAAACACTTTTTCACACTAACAAACCATTCTTAATATGTAGTTGTGCAAGTTGTGACGTTATCGGGGACATTTTTTAAATTACGCCCATCTTTTGTATACCATCCTAAATATTCTATATTATTGTACTTATTCTGAGCGCTCGTATCTAAACAACAAGCTTCATTTTTGTGAATACTGATAAACAATAAAACGATGTTAACTCTCAGACTGTTATGCGGGGTCCAGCTGGAACCCAGTGTTAAACCTTTTAGTCTTTATGAGTGAAATGTCCAATTTAAAGAAATTTTTGTAATGTGTTACAAATTTAATCAGCTTTATTACCATTAAATAGTTCCGTAAAATGTTCAGTAAATACAATTATAAAAAATGAAATACAACTTGTGGTCCACCTGGACCCCATATATAGTTCATGTCTCATTAAATTTTCTGCATCTTCAGAGTTTTATGTTGACACTGCTTTGTGTTTTTCAGTTATTCTAGCATGCATTGTTGGTTTGAAATTGTGTGGAAACAGTTCAGTACTCTCCTAATGTGCAATGTAATGCGTAGTCATGTCGAAACGGAAAGGTGAAACTTTTAAAAGGCCGATGTCAGTTATATATAAGAAAAAAGTATAGATAAACTAGAAGAAAGTGCGAGAGTTGCAAGAAATTCATTTACGATACCCACTATAAGAAAGCGCAGAGAGTAGTGTGTCTTGGATGTTACACTTCTGAACACGAATTGTAAAAAAAATTAACCTTACTGGTAGTACCTTGTGAATCCCAGTGATAAATAAAAAATAAAACAAATTATTTCATCTAATACAGTAGTGCTGGAAATAAAAATAATATTGTAGTTTATAACTCGGTTGTTTGTTTGACAATGCTAATTTTGAGGTAAAACAATTTTTTTATTCTATTTTATTTTACGCCGCTTTAACTCCTTAGTCATATCGCGACGGATCTGTTAGTAGATATCTCTTAGAACGATATGTGATGGACAGTTAGCCTTCTAGGTCTCATCCTTGAAACCACCCGCTCCGTCACGTGCCACAGAGACCCTAGCGCATAGCTATCGAATCTTCTGCTTCGTGACGTGCAGACGGCATTAGGGTGCCGTCCAGTCCAACCGCTGCCCTCACACAGAAAGGCGGACAGTTAGCCTTCTAGGTCTCATCCCTGTAACCACCTGCTTCTGCCGTGCAGATGGCATTAGGGTGCCGTCCAGTCCAACCGCCGCCCTCACACAGAAAGGCGGACAGTTAGCCTTCTAGGTCTCATCCCTGTAACCACCTGCTTCATGCTGTGCAGATGGCATTAGGGTGCCGTCCAGTCCAACCGCTGCCCTCACACAGAAAGGCGGACAGTTAGCCTTCTAGGTCTCATCCCTGTAACCACCTGCTTCTGCCGTGCAGATGGCATTAGGGTGCCGTCCAGTCCAACCGCTGCCCTCACACAGAAAGGCGGGCAGTTAGCCTTCTAGGTCTCATCCCTGTAACCACCTGCTTCATGCTGTGCAGATGGCATTAGGGTGCCGTCCAGTCCAACCGCTGCCCTCACACAGAAAGGCGGACAGTTAGCCTTCTAGGTCTCATCCCTGTAACCACCTGCTTCTGCCGTGCAGATGGCATTAGGGTGCCGTCCAGTCCAACCGCCGCCCTCACACAGAAAGACGGGCAGTTAGCCTTCTAGGTCTCATCCCTGTAACCACCTGCTTCTGCCGTGCAGATGGCATTAGGGTGCCGTCCAGTCCAACCGCCGCCCTCGCACGGAAAGGCGGACAGCGTTAAACACTGCCAAAAAACATTCATGAGGTCCAGAGTTAGAATCTCGGATAGGGTGAGTTGCCCGGGTAAGGTTTCTTCCGGGGTTTTTCCTTTGTCCTGAGATGAATGTCACGTAAGTTTTAGCTCTATGGACCCCGGACTCATTTCAGCGTTATTTCAACCATTTCATTCATTCATCGTCCGATATGACTTACCAGGTTGAAAGCATGTTAAACTTAAAAAAATTAATTTAAAAAACACTAGGAATGCCATTTCACAAATAACAAGGCTTTCAAAGTTGAAAGCACTGCCAAAATAGGCGAAGTTTCTATGATTACAGTAAACGTTAATAATTTTTTGGGAGATAGTGTTTTTTGATCCACTTCCCCATCAAGCTCTCATGGTGAAAAGTTGAATTTCCTGCACTCAGTGCTAGTAACCTAAAATATCTGCGTGTTTTGTCTATTACTGCACGTATGTGCATGAACTATTAAATCCTAAACTAATATATTTATTATTGTAAATATAATATAATCCTTTTTGATACCTGAATTTTACCAAATAAATTTTACCTGGGGTTTATTTTTATTTATTAACATTTACTTACGTTTTAATTCGTACGCTGCACGTTATTGATTTGTTTAAGGTCAACAACCAGGCGTGAATAATCGATCGCCAGTTCGCCACTAAGATTAATTGTTGATGAACTTGCTATGTAATCATGTTAAACAGCCGTTAGTTATTAATTTTATTTTAAGTAACATTTCTATTATATTCACTGTCGTAATCTGGGGTGGGGGGATTTTCTTGAAAACCTTCGTGTCGCATCTCTGGAAGATACTGAACCTAAATACCAAGTTTGGCGTTTATCGGACTGTTCGTTTCTGAGTTATGCTGTTCACAGACACACACACACACACACACACACACACACACACATACAAATACTTCCCCTACTTACTATAGTAGCAGAGAAAGTAAAAATTATTATAAGATCTCTGTTGAAAATTTAGGCCTATTTTATTGGCAGTAATTTATCTTTTGATTCAGTTAATAATCAGGTTAAAATGAATTTAATCATTGTATCCTTCTTAGTAAAATGTAAAAAACTAATTTGCTAATTACCTGAGAAAGGTTTGTGTTGTCAGTGGCTTTTAGATTCTTAACGTGTTTCAGGCTTTCACAGCGTTTCAAAAGATCACTTCTTTTTGCCCCCAAAACAACCATGCTCTGTGCTTTGCTTTTGCACTGTCTTCTTTTACTAGTTGTAATCATTTCGAAAAAAAAACCCTTCTTTCAACCATTTATCCAAAAACTAATGTTTTCCCACGATCTTCTCATATTTCTACAGTATTTTTTTTTTCTTCCTTAAGAATGGGGTGCCTACCCTTTATCACTTATTATTATATAATTGGCAACACTTAAAGTAATTGAATTAATTTTCTGGAGTATAATTGAGACTTTTTTACATGTCTATTTTGCTAATAATCATAAATTTATGTTTTAAAATTTAAATTTACTAAATTCGCTACATTTTCCTACTTTTTCGTTTTTCGCCACAATGCCTCCCGAAGGCTCAAATTTCCCTAGACGTAGCTGAGTTCCGCTATGGTTGGCAACAGTGTTTCAGCGGAGCTAAAGATAGCATTCGTATAGGAAGATCGATGGCTTTCAATGCTCGCTGACAACTGTAATCTCCATTAGAAATTTTCCGGCCAATCAGATTTAATTATGCTGTTGGGTTTATGCAATGAGGTAGTCATCATCTTACCCGTTTTAAAGTTCTTTTTTATAAGGGAGAGGGGTTTTAGTAAGTAAACATCAAGTTAGGAATGCATTAAGGGTTGCTGTCGAAGGAAAGTGGGAAAGACTGCAACCTTTCAGTGTTCTCTGTAAACACGTATGATGAACAGCTGAAGGCACTACACCCTGCTTCGAAAGTAGGTAAAGGATTAAGGAATAGTATTAGAAGAAAGAAATCAATGTATGTTTAGCTCCTGATAGTGTGCAATTAGTTTATGAAAGCTACTAAACAAGCATTTCGAAGGCTGTACATTTTTTAAAGCAATATCCACTCTTATTAGTGTATGACACAAATTCTCGAAAAATTTTGATGTGTATTTTGGGGCTGAGGAGATTAAAGATTCACTTTCCTCATCGTTCCTTTACGCCATTTGTGCTGAAGTGCTCCTTGCCACATTCCGCCACAAATTATACTAATTCTGATGCATAAATTCTTTTCTGCTTTAGGCACTTTGCCACGATTCTCCACTGGTGTATATTATGCAGCGAATAAATGGAACAACGAAACCGGCTTCTAGGAAGGGGATGAGTGTGTAGTCACAGTACCCGACGTTACCTATACTCAGTGCGGTAACACTTTTGCTCTGTTTACTTACTAAAACCCCTCTGCCTGGTTATAATATATACTTAAGATTCTCAAATTTTGATATTATATTTTGTACTACAAACAGATTATTAAAACGGATGTGATTTTCTGAAGCTGAGTTAAGTAAGCAGTATTAAATAACGTGTATGTATTGTTTCAAACACTACGTTATGAATTCGCGCGGTTGGGGAGGGAGGGAGGAGTATACAGCAAAGTCAATGCCATCACCTTGCCTAGCACGGGGTCGTCTCCCACCGCCCAGCCTCGGATGGTCGGGCAGAACATCCATCATCATGATTTTTGTATAAAAACTCGCCAAAAGAGTCGGGGATTTATGGAGACGCAGCTATCGCAAATATTCATGACCGGTATGCTAATCCGCAGGCATAGGACTTCTTAAGCAGTTGGCTTCAACGTATCTGCACTCCAACCGAAGGCTGCAAAGCAACAGAGGCCAAGGTCACCTGACAGGCAGGTAAAAACCGGTTCGAGTGCTGTCTGCATACGCCAAAAGGTGGTATGCGGGATGGGGGATGGTATGTTATCTGCGACCTTCCTGCATGTAATCCAGCCACAGTTCATCCTTATTTTTTCCGTCCTGGCTTTAATGGTTAGAAATTCCTATGCCTGCTAATCAATATCGTGGAAAGCTAACAGCAAAAAGTAAATACAAACATGTTACCTACACTTTGAGTCTTTTATCGCGAACTTCGCTTCTCAGACTTTTTATTCTCTTTGTTAACGACTAAAATTCTGTTATTCACCCTTATTTGTTATGTTTGTGTTCATAAATACAGAATGAGTCACCTAAAACTTGCACAGCGAATATTTCGGAACTGGGAAGTGCTATTGATGTGCGATTTTCACATAATTGATTGGTAGTCAGGGAGTCGTATACACAGATTTAATAATGCTTAGAAAGTGTACTTTTTGAACAAAAATACAAATTTTTAAATGGAACAATGCCTATTGACGTCAACAAAATAAACGTATTGTAAATTAGAATGTCAATGGTGTTTGTCGCAGGATCCTTGTGCAAGTAGTTTATACGAAAATCTTATTTTGTAAATTTTACACACCGACACTTGTATACCCGTGGCAGCACAAGCTAAAGGAAAATAAACGTGAATACACTACTTCCCTGGATTCTGACTAATAATGAGAAAATTGACCTTCAAGGGTTGTGTTCAAAATGACCATCGCCAGCTTCCATACAGTCTGCTATGGAAAGACTGCTGCACACGTTCTAGCATTTCAGCGAAAGCAGCAGTAATATGCCATTTCATATAATCTGGTGTAGTTGGTATGTGCTTGTAGACAGTGTCTTTCAGCTTTACTACCAAAAAAATTCTGATGTGTTACACTCACATGACTTTCTCTACTCTTGTACAAACTATTTTTACAAACGCTTATTCTCCATATGCTTCATGTTAATCGATATATCGAGATGTCAATCTTATTGGTAATTTTCATGTAGATGCAAGGGGAATATGGTAGGTTTTAAGCGATAGTCAAATATTTTAACGCTGGTTGCTATGTGGCGCATTCCATTCTCTTTGCATGTCCAGGACATAAAAAAAATGAATAACGAATTTGAGAAAAAGTATAAGTATTGGAAAATTTAAGGGAATAACAAGCAATATCTCGAAAACGGTTCACGCAACAAAAGAAATGTATATGACATAAATTGTGTATTTTAACGCGATCTACATTTTTTGTGTAGTAAAATTTTGTCTATCTCTTATGGTTTACCGGTTATGCAAAAGTCGTTCACAATGAAGAATACTTTTGGAGACATTCCCAGAAAATTCGAGATATACATTTCATTTCTCATGACAATATCTTAAACATATGATATTTTCATCAAAATCGTTAGAGCCATTTTTGAGAAAATTAAAATTTTCGAAAAATGTTCCATGTAAAGGGTAGTCTGGGGTGGGGGAGATTTTCTTGAAAACCTTCATGTCCCATCTCTGGAAGATACTGAACCTAAATACCAAGTTTGGTGTTTATCCGTTTGTTCGTTTCTGAGTTATGCTGTTCACACACACACACACACACACACACACACACACGGACATGTTTCCAAAAATGCTTTTTTTGGATTCAGGGAGTCTCAAAACATGTTATTTCCGGTGAAATCTCGGTATCGAATTTTTGGAGGAATACAATACTTCCCCTACTTACTGTACGTAGTAGAGAAAGTAAAAAATTCCTAAATGAGTCAAATCTAATTGAGTACCTGGACCGGCCAAGGTACAGGTTCTCTTCGTCCAATCCAAGATTTGGAAACAATCCGTGAATACAAGCTGAAGTAATTCGTGTACTATGGACCGGACAGCCATCATGTTGGTACCACAGGTTCCTCCTCGCCTGCAGGAGAACGTCTTCTAGATGTGTGAAGATGGTCTGTTAGGAAGCTGCAATACTTGTGTTGTTTCTACGAAAAAAGGGCCTAGTGGTGATGGTTCATTATCCCACACCTTGGGAGCTGTCGTTCCACCTGACGAAGCCAACGGGAATTATCAACAGACAAATAGTGCATGTTTCTGCGATTTACCTGGCCATGATTAGTAGGTGTTCCTTCATCACTAAACAAGATACATCATAAATCTGGAGTATCATGTCTTAATGCCCATGTGCAAATGTTAACATGATCTCAAAATCGTTTCCATGGAGCTCTTGACGGAGAGACATGTGATTGGGATGGAACCCATGTCGATGGAGAATGTGGAATACAAGTGCCTGACTTATGTGCCACTTCCACGTGCGATTGCACGCGAACTACTTTGCGGATCTACTGCAACAGCAGCCAAAACCGTGCTAGCCTCTAGTTCCCAAGGTCGTGGGTTCAAACCCGGCGGAGGGCGATGGATTATTTCGGGCGTAAAAATCCTTAGAATGGCTTCCTTCGGAAGGGAAGTAAAGCCGGTGGTCCCGTGTCGTAGATTTACGGCACGTAAAAGAACCTCAAGCCTGATAAAGAGGCCTCCGAGCAAAATTACCGGTCTTTCACACCCAATATAGAATGGGACGCTAAAGACCATAGTATCTAAGAGCATCCATAAATAAAACTCAATTTAATTGAATTTAATTTAGCAGCCAAAACAACTTCTGCGTATTCTCTAGTCACTTGTTTGTTACGTTTCCTATGTGTTCCACTGCCACTTTCAGGTAACTGGTTGAAGAGGTTGATAAAGAATTGTTGAGATGGTTGACCCGCACGTGTACACGGTGCAAGAACAAACTGCATGCCTCCTACATTCGCCATACACCATGAGCATATCGATTTTTCTGCGTTGGTAAATTCCATCTTCCACTCACGGCGTACTGCTTGAACTATCACAAACTAATTGACTAGAACGTCGCAATGCAATCAATGAACAAAATATACAATGTAAACAAACATAACAGCATCGTACTTATACTAACAGTTGAATGGAACAAATAATTGTCGGGGTGGAAAATTTTCAAAATGCGATTTCTCGTAAACTACTTGCATTAGAATCCTGTAACAAACACCATTGACATTATAATTTACTATACTTTTGTTTTAATGTCAATAGACATTGTTACATTTAAAACGTGTATGTTTGTTCAAAAATACAGTTTCTGAGCATTATTAAAATCTGCGTATAGATTGCAAACACAAGCCTCTGACTACCATTCAATTCTGTGAAAACCGCACATCAATAGCACTTTCCATTTCCGAAATATTTGCAGTGCAAGGTTTAGGTGATTTCACCTGTATAGGTATCTGTTGATAACACAATTGCATTATGGGAGCAGTTAGTTGCTACCTTAGTTTATAAAAAAAACAAGCTCTTTGTTTTACATGCAAAAAATACCTCATACTTAAAGTACATTTCTGAGAAACACTATCCCACTTTAGCGGATGCAGCTCATGCTTTGATGGACGCCGCTTTTAAAGCGTTGAGCCGGTTAAATAACTCTGCATGCCAAACGTTGTGGCAATTTACCTTACGTTCAGTTTTATTACTACTTTTGCACAAAATAAAGACAGATCTCCGAAAATTGTCCACAATGCACTTAGAAACATCCCATTAAGAATGTTATATAAATGAATTATGTTTAAAACATGCATAACAAGGAAAAAGAAAATGAAATGTAAACCTTCCACTACATGAAAAATCGCATCATACAATGTTACAGTAAATATGCATTTTAAACATACACATAATTGTAGTTGAGTGTCGGGGAAAACGCAGTTAAATATTAAATAGTAAGCGCTGTACACAGAGTTTTTAGGTTTTAAATTACTAATAATGTATATGCAAAAATACGTATAAAAAATCTGATGTGTTACACTCACAGAACTTTCTCTACTCTTGTACAAACTATTTTTACAAACGCTTATTCTCCATATGCTTCATGTTAATCGAGATGTTAATCTTATTGCTAATTTTCTTGTAGATGCAAGGGGAATTGGTAGGCTTTAAGCGATAGTCAAATATTTTAAGAGCTGGTTGCTATGTGGGGTATTCCATTCTCTTTAGATTACCAGAACAAAAAAAAAAGAATAACGAATTTGAGAAAAAGTATAAGTATTGCAAACATTTAAGCGAGTAACAAGCAATATCTCGAAAATGGTTCACTCACAAAACAAAATGTATATGACATATATTGTGTATTTTAAAGCGCTCTACATTTTTTGTGTAGTAAAATTTTGTCTATCTCTTATGGTTTACCAGTTATGCAAAAGTAGTTAACAATGAATAATACTTTGGAGACATTCCCAGAAAATTCGAGATATACAATTCATTTGCCATGAAAATATCTTAAACATATAACATTTTAATCAAAATCGTTGGAGCCATTTTTGAGAAAATTAAAATTTTCGAAAAATGTTCCATGTAAAGGGTAGTCTGGGGTGGGGGGATTTTCTTGAAAACCTTCGTGTCGCATCTCTGAAAGATACTGAACCTAAACACCAAGTTTGGTGTTTATCCGACTGTTCGTTTCTGAGTTATGCTGTTCAGACACACACACACGGACATGTTTCAAAAATGCTTTTTTTGGATTCAGGGGGTCTCAAAATATGTATTACTATACGTAGTAGGGAAAGTAAAAATCTAATAACGAATTCCCATTTGAGAATGGAAAATTGAAATAAAAATATCTCGGAAATGGTTCACTCGACAAAAAAATATATATATGACATAAATTGTGTATTAACGAGATCTACATTTTTTGTGTAGAAAAATGTTTCCTATCCCTTACGGTTTACCAGTAATAGAAAATCCATTCAGAAAGAAGAAGACTTTTGGGGACATTTCCAGAAAAGTCAAGATATACATTTTATTAGTAATGAAAATATCTTAAATATATGATATTTCAATTAAATCGTTAGAGGCATTTTTGAGGAAATTAAAATTTTCGAAAAATGTTCCATGTAAAGGTAGTCCGGGTGGGGGAATTTTCTTGAAAATCTTCGTGTCGCATCTTTAGGAGATACTGAACCTAACTAGCAAGTTTGGTATTTATCCGACTTTTCGTTTTAGAGTTCTGTTCACAGACACACATCCACACACACACACACACACACACACACACACACATACACATACCTTTTCCTAATTCTTTTTTTATTCAGGAGGCCTCAAAACATGTATTTACGGTGAACTGTTGGTATCGAATTTTTGGGTGGAATGCAATACTTCCCCTCCTTACTATAGATAGAAGAGAAAGTAAAAATTGAAGTTCCATGCTGATAATGTTAGAATAGTTTCTTTTGTGTATGTATTTGACGAAAGATTCAAGTTCTAGTCGGATCCAGACAAGTAATTGCATTTGTAGGAGGTAACAGCAACACCATAACTATACATAGGTGTCAGGAGTCCGAAGTTATGCCACTTCGGATACCTAAATGTCCGGGAATTCAAGCATTTTAGTTTACACTTATTTCATTAATAAACACTATTTCTAGATAGCTGTTTCAGGTTTTCGACTAACAAGTTGGCAAGCCTGCCTTTGCAACAATAAACATTTGCCCCAATAATGTAATTTCGTTTCACTGTTTCTTTGCTGTAAAGGCATCTTTTAATGTGTAAAATAAATAAAAGTATTCAGATTATATGACTTCTGCGTGTGTCAGCACACAGTAAAATTGATTACAAGTGCAAAATGCGTAGAAACGTTGCATTACTTATTTCAAATTAAACAGAACGGGCCAAAAATCGTTCAACCAACGCGTTTCTTTCGAAAACTATGAAAAGAACATTCAATGGGTAGCTTGTTCCGAAAATAATTAACCTTTTTGTGCAGAATTACAGAAGAAAACTCATGATTCGTTATTGTTTACCATTATTCTGCACTTTATCAATATTATTGTTGCTTGAACTCATAGATGTTTTCCAGTCTAAAAAAAAAGTTGCCAAAATGTTGTGCGAATTGAAAAGAGCAAAAGTATACAAGTACAAAGATGGCAACCCTATATAGTATGTCAATTATATATTAACAGCTGTGGCGAAGGTCAGTAATGTAAAGATTTTCTTCGTGTCATTAGTTATGTTACAGCATCACAAGCAAAGACAAAAAACAGCAATTCACTGGAAAATTTTATCCTAGGTTGTATTCCTAATTTAACGTGTATGAAATGAAATGTGTACTCACCAGGTTAGAAGTCTTTGAGTTCAGAGTTATTGCCTGCACAGTGAAAAGAGGAGCTGGTTATATCCGAAGTACACCACTAAATGTATGTAAATAGACGTCTAGTCACAACACCTCACAATAAACACTTAAACAAACACTTTTACACACAAATCTGTCACATGGCTCTGCGTATTATTCTACCATGGTCTCGCGCCACTTTTTTTTAACTGTTGCTCTCTCTCAGAATCACGGTACATGCAACTTCTACACGCTATTTCTCTCTCGCTGCATCACCCACCCGCTCACACGCGCGGCCGTACTTCTTCTGTTTCGCTGCCTGGTCCCTCCATTCGACGCATGCACCAATAGGCTTCCCGTCTTCACCGCAACGATGCGCTAGCCTCGCTCTATTTTTAGCCTACTTTCGTTTACGATTGGACATTTCAACTCAGCTGCTGGAGTATTACTGTTTCGGATTATAAAGTATCATTGATACGGTAATTATTTGGTTATGAGAAGGCTTTCTACATTATTAAGTGCTCTCCCCAAAGCAAAGCATAAAACCAAATTAGCCGAAAAACAATTCTCATGCTTAATATCGAGAAAGAACAATCGATATTACAGTTTCTGTCGACGGCGTTTTTTCCCGATTTTTCGTCTTATTAGTACTATAATTTTTTCTCAAAAATTGCACAGATTTTCCAGTTGTTTCAAGTATGATGTTTGCAGAACTATGTTATACTCACTTAATAGAACACTTTTTATTTTCTCTTCTACGCATAAGTATGTAGAGGAAGTATTGCATTCCAACCAAAAATTCGATTTTGATATTTCACCGGAAACATGTATTGAGGTCTCCTGAACACACACACACACACACACACACACACACACACACACACACACAAAAACATTTGTGGTAAAACGTCCGAGTGTGTGTGTGAGAACAGCATAATTCAAAAACGAAAAGTGGATAAATACCAAACCTTGTATTTAGGTTCACTACCTTCCAAAGATGCGACACGAAGATTTTCAAGAAAATCCCCCAACTGTTTACATGGGGTATGTTTCGAAATGTTTTATGTTCTAAAAATTGGTTCTAACGATTTCGATTAGCATTCCAAATATTAAAGATATTTACATAACGAATAGACTGTATATCTTGGATTTTCTGGGAATAGCCCGTGAAGTCCTCTTCATTTGGAGGGCATTTTGCATAATTTTGTATAACTGGTAAACGTGAACAGCACACGAAAATGTAGATATCTTTAAAACACACTGTTTATTTCAAATAATTTTTACCCTTGCATGTACAAGAAAGTTAGTAATAAGATGCAAATGCTTATTTAGATTAACATGAAGTAGATGGAAAATAAGCGTTTGTAAAAGTAGATTGTACAACAGTAGAGAAAGTCACGTGAGTGCAACACAGATTTTTTATCCATTTATTTCGCATGTTCAAATCTGATTGCATTTTACTAATGATTGTTGCTTCTTTATTATCAGTATAAAAAGGTAACATATCAGCAAAGAGTAATTTTATTCTTATAATTTGAAGTTAGCAATATCATTGATAAAGATTAGAAAAAGTAAAGGTCCGAACACGGAACCCTGTTGAACGCCATCGTATCTTATGATAATTTAACTTTTAAGTTACTCGTAAACACACACTGCATAATATTATTCAGGTAATTTTCAAACCACAATAGAGGAGTGCCAGTGATCCCTGTCTTGTTCATTTTAAAGAATAATAACTTATGAACAACCATATCAAAAGTCTTTTTTAAATCTATAAATAAAACTGCAGTTATTTTATTTTCATTTAAAACATTTTGAATCGGTACTATAGTGTGTTAACTACTGCATTTGGAGTGCTGGCATTCTGTAACCAACCATATTGAACAGTGTTCATCACTCTGGGGTCTTTAAGAATGGCACTAATCTTTTTTTAATTGCAGTTTCTATGGGTTTTAATAATTTAGGTAGAATACTTTTAGGTCTATAGTTATTCGGATCCATTTTTTCACCACCCTTGTATACTGGAATAATTTTCGCCGCTATGCAAGCATCAGGCATTGTGTCTTCACCAAAACATAAGTTTATTAAATCAAAAACATTAGGAATAAGATGTTGACAGCATCTTTTGAGAGTTAAGCTATTTATATTGTTATCAATTGACAAATATTTGTACTTTATGGATTTTGAGAGCAGTATTTTTAACACATAAATGATTTCAGTCTAATTATATAATATATAAATTCCATGGCAGCCCGCCTTAAAGCAATATGTGTATATAACAAGATATAAAAAGTGTATATTACAGTCATTGTATATGTTTATATTATTCTATACATGTTTAATAATGCTATATGAATGTATTACGTAATTTAATAATGTAGGAGTTGTGAGAAAAAGAGGTTAAAAGTTACTAACAATGAGGTAACAATGAGGTAACCTTGAGGCAATAATGAATTAGAAAGTTTAAATGCTACTGGTAATTCTTGGAAGCAATAATGTAATTTTTGTGACAGTTTATAAAATAGCCAATCAGAAATTAAAATGGAGCACCAATAATGTAATTTTGTGGTAGCTTATAAAATAGCAAATCAACAACCAGAAAAAGCTTTAGTTAAATGAAGGTATTCTATTGGACTAGGATTAGCCAATCAGAAACTAAAATGGAGCAAAATTTACAAATCCAGAAGTCAGTTGCTGGTAGACAGTGTTCCTAAACGAACGCGAGGTGCGTCCTCGAGAAATTTAATACGTATTCAGTGTGAGACGAAAATAGTTTACGTGTTAAAAAAATGCAAGTAATTAATAAAAAAAATCTCACAGTTCTCTCTCTATATCTGTGAAGTGTTATTTAAATCTGTGTAAGCCTACATTCCTCAGTCGCACCACTCCCTGCTAAGACATTCATGCCTATAAAAAAAAAGTATAGATACTGACGCAGCCGAGGCAAACATAAATATATAATATTTAAAGAAACAGTAAAAATTACAAAGTTAATACTTTTTTTAAAACTTTTTTGGGGCAAAGTCCAGCGGAAAGTACATTTGGGGCGAAGGCTACCAGAAACTTTTTGCCATACGTGCGGTTGCAACTACTTCAAGTTCGGCTCCCCAAAATTTGAAGTACAATACAACTCCTACTTCAAATCGACTTTCCATACGTGGGGCAGAAACTAACGTACTTCAATTTAATAATGCAATTGACCTCTTTAATATTAGTAGGCTTTAGGAAAAGAACGGTATCGTTGTGTTTTATAGTGTTTAAGTCTGCAACTTGAGTTATAATATTTCCTTTTAATGTTATCGCAATATCGACAAAGAATTTATTTACAATGTTAGTAACTTCTCTGCATCCCCACATACTTACTGCCTTTTTAATGGCTTTTTCTTTTTCACAACCAGTGTACATTGCATTCACTCTGAGGTTGATCCGCGCCAAAACAAACGCACGTGACCAGTGCACCGTGGTACAACACTGTAGCAATGAGTGCAGGAAAATAGTCCCATGTTAATAATCTAAATTTTAGAATGAATGTACCCTTAAATGGTATAGTATTCTATACAAATTCCTAAAAGTCTAATTAACGCTAATTTGTACCTTTAAAAAGAGCTACAAGTCCCAACATACAATTCATATATGTACCTAACATCCGGGTATGCTCAGAATATTGTTTGTAGCCAGAAACCAGCAGTTTCTGTTTGTATCGTGGCGGACGGTGATTTGCTCTTGCGTTTTCGTCGACTTACGTAAGTATAAGCAGACTAGTGGTGAAAAAAACAATAGGTTGAATGTTTATTGTAAGTTATGTGAGAAATATCCGACACTTCCCGTGAAAGAAGTGGTGAAATTAACTTCTGAGTTCACCAGTGTTTCGAGTACAAGTTTAAACAGTGCTCGTAAAGAAAAATCTGAAACGGGAAAGTGGTTACAAGCGGGTAAAACAGAAAGCGTTAGAAATAAGCGATGCAAGAATGGGACAAGAATGTTATTCACGTAACAATATACAATTTCTTTTTTAAAACTGAACCGCTGACAGTTGATAAAAGTGCCGCTTCCAGAGAGCGAATAAATTAAGATATCGCATACCTGTTACTTTCTTTTTCGCTCGTTTCTTTTAGAATTAACTATTATTATATGTGCAAACATTTATTTTGTTGCAACTACATATCAATCTTATCACCTTCAACCCTAACAGAGTATGCTAGTCATCGTTTAAGTTGTCGGACCATGTTCTCTTTGCCTGTACTCTGTGACATGGTCGTGAAAATATGACTATTTCTGCCGCGAATGGCGGAAGGATACATTACAAAGGTGCACTGGTCACCTGGGTTTTGTTTTAGTGCGGATCAACCTAAGAGTGAATACAGAGTAGATAAGTTTTGTAGTCAGGTATTTATTGGGGCATTTATCTTAGGTTTCTCCTTTTTTATCAACGCTGGTAGCTCATCATTTACCCAAGGTTTTCTAACTTTAGGTGTTACCCTAATTTCTTTTTTATGGGACAGTTCCTTTCACCTTCATGTAGATATTTTACAATATTTTGTGCTAAGCTATTTGTGCCTTGTGTGATATTTTTAAAAGGAGTAGTAGAAAAATACACATTTAGTTTATTAAAATCTACTATTCTGATATTTGTTTCGTTGCAGTTTGTTAATAATGGGGCATCTCTAGTGGGGTTAATGTGTACAAGTAGGTTATGATCACTTATAGCCATGCATATATTAGCTACAGTTATACGATCATTCCCTTTATCACGAGAACAATCAGCAAGCGTGGCTATTGTACTCGTGATCCTAGTAGGTGCATTGTTGCATACTGTGAAGAAGTAGTTTCTTTAGTTGAATTGCCCCACGTATGGGCGCCAAATTGAAGTAGATATGCCTCACCTATGGGAGCCAGCTTGAAGTAGATATTATTTCTGCCCCACGAATGGGAACCAATTTTTGAAGAAGATTGTTACGTAATATGCTACTACGTATGAGAAAGCCGATTGAAGATGTATTTTTCTTGTTACACTCCAAATTTAAAAGTATTATATTAACTTTGTTATCAAACTGCTTCTATAGATATTATTTATGTTTGTTTTTGCCTCGGCTGCGTCAATATTACTTCAGAGACACGTTTCTCTTAATCAGTGCGTGGTGCGACAAGAATGTAGGCTTACACAGATTTTAAGTTTTAAATTCACTTCTTTTTATTAATCCTTGACACAAATTAAATAGCACTACAATGATATTAAGAATTGTGAAATCCTTTTACTTAATACTTGCACTTTGTTAACGCGTATACTTAATTTTTCGTTTCTCACAAATACGTAATATTTCTTTAGAGAACACATCTTCCATCCGGTCACTACCAAGGTCTGCAGGCAACTGAACATATTTTGAACCGTCCAAATCCGGAAACTTCTGTATTTCAAGTCTCTGATTGGCTAATCCTCGTTCGATAGAATACCTGCATTTTACTAAAGCTTTTTCTGGCTGTTGATTGGCTATTTTTTTAAACTGTCACAAAATTTACATTATTGCTGCCCTAATCATGACTAGTAGCATTCAAACTCTCAAACTCATTATTGCCTCAAGGTTACCTCATTGTTAGCAACTTTAAACTTATTATTCTCACAGCTCTTACATTATTAAATTACGTAATGCATTCACATAACATTATTAAACATGTTTACAATAATATAAGCATATGCAATGACTGTTACATACATTTTACAAATTATTACATACATATTGCTTTAAGGCGGGCTGTTATTGAATTTACATATTATATAATTTAATTGAAATTATTCAAGTGTTAAAAATACTGCCTCAACTTTAAGATTAAAACTATGGCAAATCTCAAATATTATTTCTCAATGGTAATACTTATATCGATAACATTCCCGTTAAAGCCTCCAAACACATATGTATTACACTTCGGTTTATATGTTAACACTGTTTCTAGGTCTGCAAAGAAATCCCTGGGATTATATACACCTATTGCATTAGTTCTGATATTAGATCGCTTTATGGCAATACACAATATACTATGGTGCTTATTCGCTCTAAACCCTTTGACTAGTTTAAAAGAGTTTCTAATATACATTGGAATGCCTCTTGTACTCGCGCCAAGTGGATGGAAACGTAACCATTTAGTTAAAAAATATTGTAGTTCACTTTCTTTTAGCATGTTTCAGTAACAATGAGAACATCAACATAACCTAACCTATCCAGGAACGTTTCTAATTCTTCAAGTTTATTTCTAAATCTTCTAGCATTTATATATATATATATATATATATATATATATATATATAAAATTCTCTTTTTGGACATGGCCTAAAAGTAGAACTCTAACACAGTGCACAATGTTTAATGTTTAATAACTCGACTTGATTTTATTAGGCTTACTTTATATTATTATTATATTTTTGTACATGATTCATTTCTCATGATGCTCGTATTATCTGTTCACAATACAAATTATATTTCAATTTATCGTAATTCGTTATAAAGTTAACCAATACGTTATATTAGCAGCCTTCTGCTTTCTTTGATCTAAAACGTTATTCGTTTATCTAATATAACCCACATAAAGATTAACACACGGAAATTATGAATTCAGAAGATACTAAAGTGGAAGGTCCAGGTGAAATTATAGAAGCAACAGAAACAATAACATTAGAAGTACTTACCCCCCAAAAAATCCAGAAAGCAATATGATATAGCATTTAATCGCTTCATTGGCAGATGAAAGGCAGAACATAGGTATTGAAAATAATTTCACTGAAAATGAACCAACAAAATATCAAAATATCCGACATCTAGCTTTTTAATGTCATTTCTCTTAGGAATCAATAAAACATTTTTGATATTTTACAAATTCGAGCACTGTCTAAAAATAGCATATTATGCCACATGTGTTAAAAGTGGTTTTACCCCTTGTATCATGAGCCACTATTAGTTTACATCTATTGTAGGGTTTATACTCCCTTAGATGCTGGGACACAGATAAGTTCGTTTACTCCTTGACTAGACATGTTATTTAAAGTCATTCTAGTTTGTTAGCTTTGTTCTTGGGATTAATTAAGTCGGTTTAACCCCTATTGCTCTATGAGCAAACTTTATTCTTAGCATTACTTTGCAGTTTATGACCGAAGTTACTTGGATCAATCCCTTGCGGTTAAGGTCCCTTGTCTTCTTTGCTAATGCATTGTTCATAACAGTAAGATAGTCGTTCAAGTACACATTCCCCTTCTCACATATATATTCCGACAGAACCGGCCGCCGATGCCGTGACCTTCAACGCAACTCTAGCCGGCCGAGATTTCCAGCTGATGTAAACAATTCTGGGAAGGTCTTCTAGCCGTGGCGTTATCTTTCCAGATGTCTCTGTCGTTCTCGGACTTTCTAAAACATTCAGCCTGACTTTTCGAGAACTCTGCAGCCGTATATAAGCGACTGCTCTCGCGGCAGTGGGCAGTAGTCGAGTCAGTGGCGACAGTGGCGTTGTGAAGTTCAAGTGTCAGTGAGAAATTCTCCAAGCGAATTGGTGACTGCTGTGACGTGCAGTGGGAGCAACTGCGGAGCGACGGGTTGTGGGGGTCTTGTGTTCGACTCCAGAGCGAAGTGAACCGTGATGCGTGGAGAGGCTGCGTCACGAAGGAAGAAGTGAAGTGACATTAGTGAAGTGAACTGCCTAGGAAGGTGAACTACATAAAAAGAACGAAGCAGTGACAGTAAGAACCGAGAAAAATGACAGTTGAAAAACTGGACAAAGTCACAATATCCTAAGTCCACCGTGGATATCATTTTCATTCTGTAACTGGCGTCCAAAAGCTCATATTTCTTCTAACAATGTACAAACTTCACTATAATGGGTCTTGGTCCACCCGTAATTCGGGTTGGAAGTTTCTGTGCTATATCAATATGGTTGTAGCCTACTTTTGCATTTGATGCAGGTCCCAAATTGCTGATTTTGTCATAGACGTCTTCATCGTTGAAGAAGTTGATTTGTTGTAGTTGTTGATTTATTTAGCTCCACGTATGGACGTCAATTTGAGGTAGGTCGTATTGAAAGAGTTGTATTATATTTCAACTGTTGGGGAGCCGAACTTGTAGTAGTTGCAACAGCATGTATAGTAAACAGTTTCCGGTAGTCTTCGCACCAAATGTAGTTTTAGGTGACCTTTGCCCCAGGTTTAAAAAAATATTAACTTTGTAATTAAACTGTTTCTTTAAGTATTAAATAATTATGTTTGCCTCGGCTGCGTCAGTATTATTTTAGAGACATGGAAGTCTTGGCAGGGCGTGATGCGACAAGAATGTAGGCTTACACAAATTTTAAGTTTTAATTCACTCCTTTTTATTAGTCCTTGACAGAAATTAAATAGCACTTCACTGATATAGAGAGCTGTGAGATTCTTTCATTTAATACTTGCACTTTTTAATACATATACTATTTTCGTCTCACACGAATACATATTTAATTTCTCGAAGACGCATCATGCATCCCGTTACTATCACTGTCTGCAGGCAACTGACTAGATTTCAACCGTCTCAACTTGTAAATTTCTGTATTTCAAGTCTCCGATTGGCTATTTTTACTCCAATGGAATACCTGCATTTAACTAAAACTTTTTCTGGTTGTTGATTGGCTATTTTATAAATTGTCACTAAAATTTACATTATTGCTGCCAAGAATCAGAAGTAGTACTGTTAAACTTTCTTACTCGTTATTGACTCAAGGTTACCTCATTATTACCTCATTGTTAGCAACGTTTAACTTATTATTCTCACAGCTCCTACATTATTAAATTACGTAATGCATTCACATAACATTATTGAACATGTTTACAATAATATAAGCATATGCAATGACTGTTACATACATTTTACAAATTATTACATACACATATTGCTTCAAGGCGGGCTGTTATCGAATTTACATATTATATAATTTGACTGAAATCATTTAAGTGTTAAAAATATTGCCTCATCGTGCGCATCTGGTATCCCAGAAACGATTAGGTTGTTCATGCAGGTATACTGCTATACATCTTCCATATTCTCTTTCAAAAAGATTTCTTCTTCTTTAATTTTTTTGTAGATTATGTACCGCTCCCTCTGACGAATCAATTTGCATCTTGAAATTTGAGGTAGTTGCAGCCCGACGTGTGGTAGCCAAACTTGAGAGGGGTTTAATTGTTGGAGCGGTTGCACTAGGTTTAGACAGCAATTTGAAGCTGTTTTAGACCACGCACGTAATGGATGCCAATTTTTGCGGGAGCTTGTTTCTTGGAGTGTTCGCCCCGCGTACGGTACAAACTTTCCGGTGGCCTTCGCCCCACGTTTACGTTTCCGGTGGCCTTCGCACCGCGTTTAAAAAATCAACTTTGTATTTTAATGAGCACGTATCTCTTAGCAGGACTGGTACGGCTAAAGAATGAAGGCTTACACAAATTATAATTGTATTCCACTCCCTTTATTAATCTTTCACACTATTAAATAACACTTCACTGATATATCCTACTGTAGAGCTGTGAGATTATTGTTAATTGTACCTTAACAGTTAAACTTTATATTATTCTCACTGCAATGAATTGTTATGTCACACACTGAACACATACCAAATCTGACTGCTTAGGTACGGTTCCTTGTAGCGTCTCCCGCCTGAATCTGTATATTTCCCCTATTTCAAGTCTCTGATTGGCTAAGCCTACTCCAATAGAATATCTTTATTTAACTTTAGCTTTTTCTAGTTTTTCATTGGCTATTTATAAACTGTTTTATATTACATTATTATTGTTCCAAGAATTATTAGTAACCTTTTTAAACTTTCTAATTTATTGTTGCCTCAAGATTACCGCATTATTAGCAACTTTCGGCTTCTACTTTGTAATTCTGTTTGCTACGGAAGACAGCTTGCTTCCATTGTCACAGATCCTACATTGTTAAACTACATAATACATTCACATAGCATTATTATACATGTACATAATAATATAAACATAATACAATGACTGTTAAATACGGTTTATATATTATTACACACACACACACATATTGCTTTTAAGGCGGGCTGTTATTATATTTTATATTATATAATTAGACTGATATCATTTAAGTGTTAAAAATACCGCCTCAAATTGTTGTATTCTTTGCTGATAAACCCAGCGTTCCTTTTTATTTTATCGATTTCCTGTTGAATATTGTTTTTCTACTTTACTATGTTTTTTTTTTTTTTTTTTAAGATTATCCACTACCCACTGATCTAAGTTAATTGGCTCCATGTAATCCTTCCTTTCGCAAAATTATTTTGTATTTGTTTTTGCATAATTCATTATACTTTTCTTTCGTCATATTATCAGTTTTGATAACACCACTTTGACATTTTCCATCACAATCTAGTCTCCGCTGTGTAGTTTGGACTTTTTCCGCAAGGAACACAAATGCCAACCACTCCTGCCAACACCATCTTTGAATTATGTGCGTTAATAATAGTAGCATTACTAATATAATGGTAGTATTATGAACAGAAATATCTCTGTAAGTAAATAATTAAGGTGAGTTATTAAGTAATACTCAAATTCTAAAATTAATACAGAAATGTGAAATAATGTAATACGCAAGAATGTGTGTCTATATGTTGGTGCTGGAGTACGGAAAGTACCTGAACAGTAAAGTTCGATTTAACTACTGGTTTGGAGTTGGAAAACCATGAAATTCCGGATAGTATGAAACAAAATGTAATTAAGCATTTTATAAATTAAAAAAGTATAAGACAATAGAATTTAAATGCCCCATAGAGCTAATGTAAATTTGTCAATAATAATACATATTACAAGGAGAGAAACTCTGTGTGTGTGTGTGTGTTAAAATTTAAATTGAGTTTTATTTATGGACGCCCTTTAACTGCTGTGGTTTTTAGCGTCGCAGTCTATATTGGGCGTGAAAGACCGATAATTTCGCTCAGAGGCCTCTTTATCAGGCTTGAGGTTGTTTTACGTGCCGTAAATCTACGACACGGCACCACCGGCTTTACTTCTCTTCCGAAGGAAGCCATGCTAAGTATTTTTACGCCCGAAAAAATCCATCGCCCTCCACCGGGTTTGAACCCGCGACCTCGGGAACTAGAGGCTAGCATGCTAACCACTACACCACGGAGGACGACTGTGTGTGTGTGTGTGTGTGTGTGTGTGTGTGTGTGTGTGTGTGTGTTTAGCAGTCCCGGAAATCACTCAACCGATTTTGATAATTCTTGCAACATTGAAAAGTGCTGTTCTTCGGACGGACATAGGCTATATTTTCAAGAAGAGTTAAACCGGAGGAGTGGGCTTTAGATGGTGTTTTATATTCATGTCACTGAATTTCAATCCGACTTCCAATCCAAAAGAGTAATTGCTGAGGTTTAAAATATTTTGAAATTCAGTTATTGTCGAAAGATGCGTATTGTGTTCCTATCACCAAATTTCTCCCTGGTTTACCTGAACTTTGTGATTAATGAGTATTTTTGGTATGATTTTAACAAGATTTGTTATATTTGGGTTTTAAAATCCAGAAAAAATTAGGAGTTCCCTACGACTTTCAAAAACTTCGGTAAGCTGTTTTTCAATCCCTGTTTTCAACGCCTAGCATACAAATTAAGCGTCCTAATAGGATCCAACTAAAATGTTATAGGCTACCTTATAACTTTCAGAAACTATTCTAACATTGTTCAACCCTTATGCAGAAATTAATTCAGGTGATCAAAACATTGTACAGTTGTACTATAAGACCTTAAGATTACCTTACAACTTCTGATTACCACCCAACCCTTATTTTCAATCATACAGCACCTAAAAATTTTATAAACTATCCTTATCTTTATTTTCAACCCCTTATAAACAAAATTATACTTCCTGGCCAATAAGGGCACAAATTTCTCTGCATAGGCTATAGGCAAAATTGTAGGATACCTTACAATTTTAAAAAGCTACCCCTACTCATATTTTCAACCTCGTGTTTAAATGAGGGCGGCGCCGTGGCCGAGTGGTTAGACCGCTCGCTTCTCACCAAGGTGGCCCGGGTTTAATCCCAGGGAACCGCCTGTTGGATATGTGGTGGACAAAGCGGCGTCTGGGCGGGTTTTCTCCGCGTTTTCCGGTTTCCTCCGCCATTCATTCCACCAACTGCTCCATCATCACCTTTCCTTTATTCATCTCACCGTCATTTCATATCATCTCCTTTCTCGCTCTCATACCAGGCTTCGGGCTGATCCCCCATCCATAGTGCTCCCCGACAGGCGTCTGACCCCAGGCACCCGCTTGTAAGTCCTGGGGGATGTAAGACTACAACAAGGAGGGTAAACAGACAAAGAAGGACTGTTTAAATGAGCTTTAAATGCTCACTGTAGTAGAGTTTTACTTTTACTACTACGTAAATAAGTAGGGGAAATATTGCACTCCGCCAAAAATTATTTACCGAGATTTCACCGGAAATACATATTTTGAAGCGCCCTGATTCCAATTAAAGCATTTTTGGAAAAAATGTCCGTGTGTGTGTGTCTGTGAACAGAATAACTCAGAAACGAAAAGTCGGATAAATACCAAACTTGGTATTTGAGATTAATATCTTCCAAGGATGCGATACGAAGATTTCCAAGAAAATCTGCCCACCCCAACTACCCTTTACATGGAACATTTTTCGAAAATTTTGGTTTTCTCAAAATGGCTCTAACGATTATGATTAAAACACCACATGCTTAAGATATTTTCATGGCAAATGAAATATATACTTTGAACCTTCTGGGTATGTCCCCTAATATCCTCTTCCTTCTGAATGACTGCATAATTGTAAACCGGAAGAGATAGACAAACTTTTACTGAACAAAAATGTAGAGCTCGTTAAAAGACACAATTTGTGTCATTTACATTTTTTTGTCGAGTGAACCATTTCCGAGATATTCCTTGTTATTTGTTTGAATTTTCCAATACTTATACTTTTTCTCAAATGGCAATTCGTTATTGGTTTTTTATGTCCTGGATATGCAAAGAGAATGGAATGCTCCACATAGCAACCAGCTCTTAAAATATTTGACTATCGCTTATAGCCTAGCAATTCCCCTTGCATCTACAAGAAAATTAGCAATAAGATTAACATGAAGTAGATGGAGAGTAACCGTTTGTAAAAATAGTTTGTACAAGAGTAGAGCAAGTCATGTGAGTGCAACACATCAGATTTTTGTCTATCTTTTAAGATCTCCTTGTTATAGAAAATTATACAAGATCCAACCAAAACGGAAAATTATGACAGTCATAGATATAGATTTTATTTCTCATGCTAATACATTAAATATTGAACATTTTAAATAAAATTCTTAGAAACGTTTTTATAAAATCACGATTTTGAAAAAAGTTTCCATTTAAAGTGCGATTTTCTTGAAAATCCTATCGTATCCTTGGAAGATACTAAACTTAAATATCAAGTTTGGTATTTAATAATTCTACGTACTATACGTATTAGAGAATCTAATTTATTGCAAGTGAGGGAGAATTGAAAAATCACTTTTTGCATGAATGTATGTGAATTTGTCATCTGTAGCATCACATCAGATTTTTCTTATGTTGGCAGTTCCGAAAACGCGATGTTTACACGCCGTGTTCCGAGTCTAGGCGATTCGCATTTAGTGAAGCTACATAAAATAAGAATAAGTGCATTCAGCTGTTTTGATTAGCAAGGTCATTGTCCCGGTTCAGTTGGCGCGCAGGTGGCCTTGCCTTCGGAAGTGCAGTGCAATATTTCGTTCCCTGGAATTAACAATGGTTACTACAGCGGACGAGCTACATTAAGGTAATTTCCTTTAAAATGCATGTTATCAAATAGAATTTTAAGTACTGTTAACAATGCGTGTCGAGAAATGCGTGACAATCAGGTTCTCGTATTCATTTCTACCAAGTTTCCCTTATTTCTATCGTAAATGGCGCGTGCTTCTACTCTTCTCTTATTGGCTACTGGATGCACAACCGCCTTTTTTCAGTGAAAATAAGTTATGTGTATATAAACCAATAATTTGTCGTCGCATATTTGAAGACTATCAAGAATAGTATATTCTTAGCAAACACGCGCTACAAATACATGCGTGGATCATCAACTCATCTGTATATTAACGTTACATTAGAGCTGATAACCTCTCACGTTTAAATTTGACTCATCATGGCGATGGTATGTGTGCGTTGATTAATTGTTGGTTAAAAGGGGGTGAGTTTTTCATATATCGTGTATAGTTGCTGCATAATGGCATTATCCACAAGTATTCCTAAGTTTAAACATCGCTATTGTGACGATTATGAGGAAAACAGTTGTTTTACAGTAGAAGAACTGTACTTACAAATTGCGTCGATTTTGTTTAAACACTTAATAAGCGTATGGATGTGCATAGGTTCACATTTCTAACTTAATTGCTAACATAAATCCAGAGTTACCTTATTTCTGTACTTACGGAAATATAGGTAAAATTTCTAACATTCGGATTCGTAGAAATGTAAAGGAAAGAAGTACGACAGGACTGAATAATTTAAAGCTACCCAGGTACTATATCACGAAATCAGACTCCGACATGGAGGTCATTGCCTCACTACAAATGCTCCATAACTGTAAGTTGAATATAAAACTGCATACTTCTAAGATCGTTTTCATAAATATAGATATGTTTTTCAACGATAACGTCTCTGATCCACTTCCCGTTCATGCTGTCATAGTGGAAAATCGAATTTACTGCGCTCGGTGCTGTTAACCTAACACACCTGCGTGTTTTGTCTAATTTACTGCACGTAGTGTGTTAAATTACCACGGCCCTAAAGGGTTTTTCCTGAAATGTTTATGAATTACTCGATAAATCATGACATTATTTCAAGTGGTTGTTTGCATTGATAGCTTATGTAGTTGAGTCCGTAAAAAGTATTTCATTCAGCAGAAAATTAATAAAATTTACTCTTAAAACATGTGAATTCATGTACCTTTTTCTCTGACACTACTTGCAATACAGAATCAAACTTTTGCATGCTCGTTTTTAGTATAATCAGCTATCTTCTGAACCTCAATTATTTAATTATGTATATCAGTTCACTAGAAATCGAAAAAAAATTGCAAAGTAAAAATGTGGAAAATTTGCAATGTTGTTGCTTTCTTAATATCACTAATATGCATTATAAAATTATGATTGTGGTTCAGAAAGTTTAACCATGTGTTGTATAAATACATTGAAAATTTCAGCTCTCTACCTCTCATACTTTTTGAGAAAAAGGTACATAAGTATCCAAAAATGTTGTTTTGAGAAAACTGAATTTAAAGTTTGAACATTAAAATTCTGACACACTTCAGTACATTCCAGCGTCATAATCATCTGCACCTTCATTCCTGGATTGCTTCAGCTGTTTTTGATTGCCTTCTCTTGGTCCTGGTCTTTTTTGTTAATTGCTAAATTGCTCGCTGGGCATGATATAGTCGTTCGTTGTTGTAAGATATAAAAATGTTCTAAAAAGGGGCGTTGCATGACAGCTTTAAAGGAATGCAACTAGCATTTAAATGGTTAAATGTCTTAAAAACTTCTTAACCCCCAAAAGTATATATTTTCCGAGACTGGAAACAATATAGATTTTATTGGTGCCTAAAATAAAAAAAAATGCGATTTTTGACCATTTCAGAGTACCTTGTTCCCTTAAATCTTACGTGAGACTTTAGTTCCTTTTTATCTGTTAATATTTACTTACGGTTTAATTAATGCAGCAGCGAAGTATGAGCTGGAAGCTACTGTCATTGTTTTTTTGGGGGGTCAAAAACCAGGCGTAGATAATCGATTGCCAATTCGACACTACGGTTAATGTTGGTGACCTTGCTATGGAAGTCGCCCTCCGTGGTGTAGTGGTTACCATGCTAGCCTCTAGTTCAAACCCGGCGGACGGCGATGTATTTCTTTTTTGGGCGTGAAAATCCTTAGCATGGCTTCCCTCGGAAGCAAAGTAAAGCCGGTTGTCCCGTGTCGCAGATTTACGGCACGTAAAATAACCTCAAGCCTGATAAAGAGGCCTCTGAGCAAAATTACCGGTCTTTCACTCCCAATATGGAATGGGACGCTAAGGACTATAGTAGTTAGAGAGCGCCCATAAATAAAACTCTTTAGTAATTTGTTTTATTTTGGCGTAAGCAACATTTCTATTACTCACTATCCTCCCTAATAGTGTGCAATACATATGCATTAAGTGTCTTGGAGAAATTTTGGGAGTAGAAGATACTCGACTACGTCTCGTATTTTAGAACTCCTCGTTCTCCAATGATGAATTTACCACAATACTGTTTTCGACAATAGTGGTGTTTACATACACTTCCCGCTCGTGCTATCATGAGTGGCAAGTTGAAATTCCCGCAGTCTCTGCGTTTTGCATTTTTACCCCAGACGTTAATAAAATGTATTTAATCCTCTAAATATTGATATGTATACTTTTTGTTGCAGACATGCAATATAATGATATTCGTTAGCTAAATTTAACTGTTTAAATCATACCGTCCTTACTTCCCTTGTTTGTTAACATTTACTTGCACTTTAATTCGTACAGCATGTAAATATAGATAACTTTTGACGCAAGCAGCGGTGTCACCAACTGTTCATAGGCTTGGTCAACACTACCAGGCGAAACTAATTGATCAGTTCGCAGAAGCTAGAGCTGACAGTAATTCATTTTATTTCCGCGTAAATAGTTCTACAGTACTATTCACTGTCGTCCAAACAATTGTAGCAATACTCGTGCGTTAAGTACTTTAAAAACTTGAAATGAAAATACGAGACACACTTCTGGCGGAACAGCTGTAGTCAATCAGAGAGATGGGAACGCGAATGAACACAATTTAGGGAAAAAATCTGGAATTTTTATTCACACAGCTTTCTCTAACCATTGTCGTGTATTACTTTCCCTACTACGTATAGTAAGTAGGGGAAGTATTGTATTCCATCCAAAAACTCGATACCGAGATTTCACCGGAAATATATGTTTTAGACCCTCTGAATCCAAAAAACGCATTTTTGGAAACATGTCCGTGTGTATATCTCTGTGTGTGTGTGTGAACAGCATAACTCAGAAACGAAAAGTCGGATAAATACCAAAACTGGTATTAGATTCAGTATCTCTCAAAGATGCGACACGAAGATTTTCAAGAAAATCCCCCCACCCCAGACTACCCTTTACATGGAACATTTTTCTAAAATTTTAATTTTCTCAAAAATGGCTCTAACGATTTTGATTCAAATATCGTATGTTTAAGATATTTTCATGACAAATGAAATGTATATCTCGAATTTTCTGGGAATGTCTCCAAAAGTGTTCTTCATTGTGAACGACTTTTGCATAACTGGTAAACCATAAGAGATAGACAAGATTTAACTACACAAAAATGTAGATCTCGTTAAAACACACAATTTATGTCATATACATTTTTTGTTTTTGAGTGAACCATTTTCGAGATATTGCTTGTTATTCCCTTAAATTTTCCAATACTTATACTTTTTCTCAAAATCGTTATTAATTTTTTTTTTATGTCCTGGACATGCAAAGAGAATGGAATACTCCACATAGCAACCAGCTCTTAAAATATTTGACTATCGCTTAAAACCTACCATATTCCCCTTGCACCTACAAGAAAATTAGCAATAAGATTAACATCTTGATTAACATGAAGCATATGGAGAATAAGCGTTCGTAAAAATACTTTGTACAAGAGTAGAGAAAGTCATGTAAGTGTAACACATCAGATTTTTTTATATAGGTTGTATTGAATATTCATGCAAAAACTTATTTTTCAAACTACTGCATGTTAATCGAGATAAATTTTACAGAAATAGTTTCATTACATGGAATTAATTGTTCTTTCACACAAGTCATGTGTTGGACAGGGTTGGAAAAGTAGAATCAGACCGTTGAAAAATTCAATGACATAGCCGGGATTTGAACCACGGATCTCCCGGCCTCCATCCGGTTGCTCTAACCACTGAGCTAACATGGCAACTTGCCGGTACGACATTGACCTAACAGTGGTTGAAACTGTGAAGCCCGGGACTTGAAGTACTTACAGCATTGTAAGTCGGCATTGGGGTATGTCATCTCAATACAATTTGAGATCTTCTTGTGGTTTACGGGAAAAATGCGAATCATTTGGGGAATTTAATGTCTTACTGGCAAGTTGCCATGGTAGCTCAGTGGTTAGAGCAACCGGACTGAGACCGGGAGATCCGTGGTTCAAATCCCGGCTATGGTATTGAATTTTTAAGTCGTCAGTTTCATTATATATTTCGTTGTATGTAGGTACAAGAGGGATACAGGAGACTGAAGTGAATGTCAGATCTTTTAAGCAGGTCGCTATTAGCTAGCTATTAAATTCTATATTCCTTACATAACATCACAGAAACAACTTAATGGTCACTACTGTGATGTGTTACACTCACATAACTTTGTCTACTCTTGTACAAACTATTTATACAAACGCTTATTCTACATCTACTTCATGTTAATCGAGATAAACATTTGCAGAAACTATCTTATTGCTAATTTTCTTGTAGATGTAAGGGGAATATATATTTACAAGGGCAATATAGAAATACAGTAGCCTTTAAGCACACACATATCTCCTAATAGCTGGTTGCTAGGTGCAGCACTATTCCCTTTGCCACAGATTAATACTCTTTGCATATCCAAGACAAAAAAATGAATAACGAATTCCCATTTGAGAAAATAAGTATTGAAAAATTTAAGGGAATAACAAGCAATATCTCGAAAATGGTTCACTCAACAACAAAAATGTATATGACATAAATTGTGTATTTCAACGCGATTTACATCTTTTGTATAGTGAAATTTTGTCTATCTCTTATGGTTTACCAGTTATGCAAAAGTCGTTCACAATGAAGAATACTTTTGCAGACATTCCCAGGAAATTCAAGACATACATTTTATTTGTCATGAAAATATCTTAAACATATGATATTTTAATCAAAATAGTTTGAGGCATTTTTGAAAAAATTAAAATTTTCGAAAAATCTTCCATGTAAAGGGTAATCTGGTGTGGGGGATTTTCTTGAAAACCTTCGTGTCGCATCTCTGAAAGATACTGAACCTAAATACCAAGTTTGGTGTTTATCCAACTGTTCGTTTCTGAGTTATGCTGTTCACAGACACACACACAGACAGACACGGACATGTTTCCAAAAATGTTTTTTTTATGGATTCAGGGGGTGAAATCACGGTATCGAATTTTTGGGTGGAATACAATACTTCCCCTTCTTACTATACGTAGTAGAGAAAGTAAGAAACGACAAAGGTACTGAAAAATTCAACCCAATAATAGAGGTTTGTTTGGAAATTACTAATGGTATAAAAATTTATTTCAAATAATCTTTATGTTTTAAAGAGATCCACATTTTTTGCGCAGTATATCTCTTATGATTTACAGTTATACAAAATTCATTCAGAATCAGGCAGCCTTCATAAACCATCCCCATAAAATTCAAGATATGCATTTTATTAGTCGTGTAAATATCTTAAATGTATTACAATTTAATCAAAATTTGCTTAGAACGTTTTTCATAAAAGACAACGTAAACATAAATTTGTTCATATAAAGGTTGGTTTGGGGTGGGGAGATTTTCTTGAAAATGTTCGTGTCGGATCTCTGGAGGATACTGAACTTAAGTACTAGATTTGCAATTTATTCGACGTTTCGTTTTTTAATTACGCTGTTCACAGACACATACAAACATACACATACAAAGGCCTTTTTATAAAGATGTTTTCCTTTATTGTTATTTAAAGGTTCCTCAAACATGTATTTCCGGTGAAATCTTTTCGATATAGATTGTTTTACTTGTTTTACATGTATTGAGACCCCTGAAAAAAGAAGCATAACTCAAAAATGAACAGTTGGACAGTACCAAACTTGGTATTTAAGTTCAGCACCTTCCATGGCTGTAACACGAAGATCTTCAGGAAAATCCGCATATACCAAAATACCCTTTACAAGGAACATTTTTCGAAATTTTGATTTTCTAACAAATTGCTCGAACGATTTTGATTAAATTGCCATATATTAAAGATATTTATATATGTCAAATAAAATGTATATCTTGAATTTTCTGGGAATAGCTTTTAAAGTCCTCTTTATTCGGAAGGCGTTTTGTATAATCTTGTATAACTCCTAAACTTTAAGTGATATAGGAAAAAGGTCTCACACAAGTAATGCAGATCTCTTTATAACACACAATTTTTTTCAATTTCTGAAATATCTGCCATTAATGGTTCAAATTGTTCATTACCTGATCGTTCTTTGTTTCTCGTGATGTCATACAAACAGTATGAAATTTCAAAACCATACTCGCTTCTTAAAGAGCACCTACAACGAAATGTGTGGTGAAGGTAGGTATTTACGGCGGGGCCCCCTCAACCGAGGAAGTGCACCGCACGCAGGCCAAATTTCCCTTTGTGCTTCTAACGTGACAGCTGGGAGGAGAGGGATAAGGGGAGAGATCCGGATGACGACGGGTACAAGAATGGACACCCTTAACGTTGCCAGATCGAACGTATCCGCCCAGGCTCACCCACTAGCCTCCTAACCTCCGGCGTTCCCCCTTTGTTGGGGCTCACTCCGAAGCGGGTCCTAGTAGGAGGATTAGGACTAACTGCGGAAGGGCCTTAGCACCTCGACCTGCAATATCTTTTGTGCCTAAGCCTCTGACGGGATGCCGTCGCGAGGAAGGGGTGAAGTCAGAGGAGACAGAGGGCGACAGGGCAGAAGGCCAACTCCCTACATTTTATAGATTGAAACTCTCCGGATGACAGCTGGTGCGAACGGGTCCCCTCCCTCTGCAGGCTTACACAGCCCATGTGGACTCGGGGGGACTCGGAGACCGCGTCCATTCCGGGTTACAGAGAGCGCTCTTTTCCCCTGCCATGCAACACCAAGACATTCGCCGACACTTTCAGCCCTGAAACAGACCAAGCGGATGAAAGGAGAAGTGACATGAGAATGGAGGTGATAGCTGGTGAAACCGGCTCCCCTCCCCCTGCAGCCTTACAAATTCCTATGGGGGACTCGGAGACCACCCCATTCCGGGCACGAAGGGTTACAGAGAGCATCCTTTTCCCCTGTCATGCAACACATGACTTGCACCGACACTTTCAGCCCTGAAACAGACCAAGTTGATGGAAGGTGAAGTGACATGAGAATGGAGGTGAAATGGAGGTACAGGAAATTCGGAGGATGTAATGAACATTACCAGCATACGTCTAGAGACCCGGTTGCCACGGGAATTGAACCCACTATCTCCCGAATGCGGCCCACAGGCGCTACCGCCTGAGCCATTCCGCTCGGTAGGTGGGTTCTAACTGAGCTCTCCCTAACGACGCTAGGGAAGCAAGCTTCACCGCAATCTATCTATTTGAGCCATGGATGATAGTGGACGCCGGGCGTCCCGAATGTGCGTCCCTCACGTTACCACGGCGCCACCTCGCTCGGTACCTAAAGGAAAGTTTTGGTAAGTCCTTCCCTTACGAACATAGGATGTAATGAACTTGTTCACTGTTACAAAACTTCAGGGTTTTGTGTTAGATTTTGCAGAATTTCTCATATAGACATAACAAAGCTATGTGCATAGCTGACGTTCATTATTGCTTTGAGAGAAGCATGGAGTAGGTCACGGCTTAAACGATCGATCCCAAGCCAGTCTACGTAGGCTTCTAAGAATCCCTTACGAGTTAATCTGAGCAGTGTGTGTGTGTGTGTACATTAGGATGAGATGGGTGCGTGGTACAGTTAAATCTCAGTAAGGAAAGGCCGTAAAACCCAGTTCGTGTTCCTTTTCTAAGAGAAGCGTCTGTCACGCAGTAGCTGCTATAATCGATATTGAGACAGGTGGCATACGTCAAAAGAGTGAATTTTTCAGGAGAAACGTCAGAAACTTTCAGTTACTGTGCATGTATTCTTAATTATGCGTGACCGATACGGGTCGCTGAGGCACGGACTTGTGAACGGGAGGTGTGCGGTTCAAATCCCGCCAGATCCTATTTCACTGAGATCTTTTCCAGGTTTTCTTCAGTCCTAGTCCAAACTTCGTTTCTTTCCCAAATTACTTTTCCCAATTATAATTTTATTTTATGTATCATCAGTGTGCATTGCCTGTGGTGCCGTATACAGTAAGAACGGTTGTTAAATCTTATAAAAAATCTGATACATTACATCCACATTACTTTCTCTACCCCTATGTCGTTTATAACTCAGTCTACAAATTATTCTTACGAAAGTTTGTTACACAATTTATGTCATATACATTTTTTGTTGTTGAGTGAACCATTTTCGAGATATTGTTCTTATTCCCTTAAATTTTCCAATACTTATACTTTTTCTCAAATGGGAATTCGTTATTCATTTTTTTTGTCCTGGACATACAAAAAGAATGGAATACTCAACATAGCAACCAGCTCTTAAAATATTTGACTATCGCTTAAAGCCTAGCAATTCCCCTTGCATCTACAAGAAAATTAGCAATAAGATTAACATCTCGATATCTCGATTAACATGAAGCATATGGAGTATAAGCGTTTGTAAAAATAGTTTATACAAGAGTAGAGAAAGTCATGTGAGTGTAAGACATCAGATTTTTCAAAAATGAGTCACCAACAATTCATAAAGTGCCGCTTACAGAGAGCGAATAAATGGAAGATATTGCATACCTGTTACTTTTATTTTTGCTCGTTTCTTATAGAATTAACTATTATTATATGTGCAAACTTTTTTTTTGTTTGTGTTTGTAACTATCAACGTTATCTCCTTTAATCCCTAAGAGAATATGCTAGTGACCATTTAAGTTGTCGGAATAAGGACTTCTTTTTGCATTATGTGCCGCGTGTAATCACCACATTGTCGTGAAAGTGAGTGCAACTATTCCTGGCGCGAATGACGTAAGGATACATTACATTATAACGGTGCACTGGTCACCTGAGTTTTGTTTTGGCGCCGATCAACCTAAGAGTGAATACAGTGTATAACGAAATGTGTAATGCAGTTAATTCCGGAAAGGTTTATTTGGATTAAAATGAAGTAGAAAAATAAACTTTCGTAAGAAAAACTTATATACCCACTAATAAATGATAGAGGGTAGGTACTGAAGCAGTATTTTTAACACTTAAATGATTTCAGTCTAATTATATAATATATAATTTCAATAACAGTCCACCTTAAAGCAATATGTATATGTAACAATATATAAAAAGTGTATATGTTAGTCATTGTATATGTTTGTATTATTGTATACATGTAATAATGTTATGTGAATGTATTACGTAATTTAATAACGTAGGAGCTATGAGAATGATAGGTTGGAAGTTGCTAACAATGAGGGAAAAATGAGGTAGCCTTGAGGCAATAATGAATTTGAAAGTTTAATGCTACTAGTCATTCTTGGAGCAACAATAATGTAATTTTAGTGACAGTTTATAAAATAGCCAATCAACAGCCAGAAAAAGCTTTAGTTAAATGAAGGTATTCTATTGGAGTAGGATTAGCCAATCAGAGACTTGAAATACAGAAATTTACAACTTTAGGCGGTAGAAATGAAGTCAGTTGCTTATAGACAGTGTTCCTAATCGGACGCGAGATGTGTCCTCGAGAAATTTAATATGTATTTTGTGTGAGACAAAAGAATATCTTACGTGTTAAAAAGTGCAAGTAATTAAAACAAAAAATCTCACAGCTCTCTCTATATCAGTGAAGTGTTATTTAAATCGTGTCAAATATTAATAAAAGGGGTGAAGTAAAATTATAATCTGTGTAAACCTACATTCTTCAGTCGCACCACAACCCTACAAAGAGAAACATGTCTCTAACAATAATACTGACGCAGCCGAGGCAAACATAAATATATAATATTTAAAGAAACAGTCAAAATTACAAAGTTAATATTTTTTAAACATTTGGGACAAAGGCCACCGGAAAGTACATTTGGGGCGAAGGCTACCGGAAAGTGGGTATTATACGTGCGGTTGCAATGAACTTAAGGTTCGGTTCACCAACAGTTGAACTACAATACAACTCCTACTTCAAACTTGCTTTCCATACGTAGCAAATACAAACCTTCAAATTGGCTCCCAAAACGTGGGGCAAATAACAATACAACAAACCTATCTTATTCAGTACATACCACAGGTAAGCAGTAGAGAGGATAATAGTGATTTTGAGAATTTTACGACCTCTTCATTGAAAGTTTTTACAAGCATGCAAACTTTCAAGTTACCCTGCATTTCATACATACCAACGTACCCACGTTTACGTAGCCTAGAAGTACGCTGCAGTGTGTGCAGAACAAGAGGAACGAAATCGTACACGCAATACAAACATGCATGTCGCTTGTACAGACTTAATGAATCATATTTCACTTTTCATGTCCCTTAATGAATAAACAAGACCGGTGTACGAGCTGGTTTATTACAATGAATGGCTGCATTAACAAGTACCGTACACAACGTTTTCTCTTATCAACACTGCAGCCATGTTTGGTTGCACGTGTAGGCAAGTGCCATTGTCGCATATTTAAAAGATCACAAAGTGAGCAAGTATCAGTTGTAAATACACACGCTGGGCGTCATCAAATACCTTGATTAGGTACGGTCGAGCGAAGCCAGGGCAGAACACCGCATGCAGGCCTGCCGCTCCTTTGTGCTTCTACCGTGATCCCCAGGAGGGAGCAATGAAGAGAGAGACACGAAGGGGACCAGATCCGTTCGCAAACAGACAGGGTTCCAAATGTTTCCAGATTGAACACCTCCAATGCAGCCCGGTCCCACTTTATTAGGTCCCGAACCTTCGGGGTTCTTCCCAAGGAGCCCGCCGAATGCGCCCAGAGGCGGGTTCCAACCGAGCAGTCCCTGGACAACTCAGGATGAAACTTCCACAGAGCGAACACCGTCGCTTGATCCTACAACCTTGAAACAGATGACAAGGAAGATGAGTACAGGAAATGAGGGGCAGGAGAGTCGAGCAGAAGACGAACCATTCCAACATTAGCCGCCGATCCGGGGAAAACAAGAAAAGCCCATGGGATAGAGTGGCCGGTCACCGAAGATCGAACCTGGGACCAAATGCAGGTCGCTCACGTTAGCGTGGCGCCACCTCGCTCGGTAAATACCTTGATTACAAACGTACGAGGATTTCAGCACTACGTCAGTGGTCGGGCTTGTTGTACCTCCTAAACCTCAGAGAAAGAGTACAACGGGCGGCCAGACCTGATTGCGCAGGTACGACTCAATGGGGTTCTTAAGCTTTCCAGACTACATATCCGGTCACTCCCCCGTTGTCTCTTGCTACTCTACAAGATGAAAATGAGACGAAATGAGGGACAGAGAATTAAAATCCATTCCAACATTCGCCCACCACTATTCTTTTATTATTATTATTATTATTATTATTATTATTATTATTATTATTATTATTATTTATTTCTACAAATATTGCTAAGGGTACTGTATAAGAGAGTGAGGGATCTGCTTGTGGTCATCTCTCTCTAAAAGACATTCATGTTTACAAGTCGTGATATAACAATGTATTTTACCTATCATTTTTATATTGTTGAAATTTATTTACATAAACAAAACACTAGCTCTTATCAACTGACTATTCCACTAATTTGGAATGGGGGGATTTTTGCTTTCCTATTACGTATAGTAAGTAGGGGAAGTATTGTATTCCACCCAAAAATTCGATACCGAGATTTCACCGGAAATACATGTTTTGAGACCCCCTGAATCCAAAAAAAGCATTTTTGGAAACATGTCCGTGTTTGTGTCTGTGAACAGCATAACTCAGAAACGAACAGTCGGATAAGCACCAAACTAGGTATTTAGGTTCAGTATCTTCTAGAGATGCGACACGAAGGTTTTCAAGAAAATCCCCCCACCCCAGATTACCCTTTACATTGAAGATTTTTCGAAAATTTTAATTTTCTCAAAAATGGATCTAACGATTTTGATTAAAATATCATATGTTTAAGATATTTTCATGACAAACAAAATCTATATCTTGAATTTTCTGGGAATATCTCCAAAAGTATTCTTCATTGTGAACGACTTTTGCATAACTGGTAAACCGTAAGAGATAGACAAAATTGTACTACACAAAAAATGTAGATCGCGTTAAAATACACAATTTATGTCATACATTTTTTGTTGTTGAGTGAACCATTTTAGAGATATTGCTTGTTATTCCCTTAAATATTTCAATAAATATTTTCTCAAATGTGAATTCGTTCTTCATTTTTTGTCTTGGATAGGCAAAGAGTATTAATCTGTGGCAAAGGGAATAGTGCTGCACCTAGAAACCAGCTATTAAGACATATGTATGTGCTTAAAGGCCACTGTATTTCTATATTGCCCTTGTAAATATAGATTCCCCTTACAGCTACAAGAAACTTAGCAATAAGATAGAGTCTGCAAACGTTTATCTCGATTAACATGAAGTAGATGGAGAATAAGGTTTGTAAAAATAGTTTGTACAAGAGTAGAGAAAGTCATGTGAGTGTAACACATCAGATTTTTTTTAACAATCTTCGTGTCGCATCCTTGGTAGACGCTGAACTTAAATATCAAGTTTCGTATACAACCGAATTTCTGTTTTTGGGTTATGCTGTTTGCACACGCGCGCGCCTTTTTCTAAAAGGGCTTTTCTTGGGCTTAGGGGACCACAGAACATATTTCTGTTGCAATCTCGGTATCGAATTTTTGAGTGGAATACAATACCTAAAAAACTGGCAAAAACTAAGTGTATGTACCCCATTCAACATTTGCATTGCTGCTTTGAAACATTCCAAATTTAATCGAAGTACACAAAATGTGAGCGCCATAGATGCGTCAGAAGAAGATAGGCAACAAAATACTTACTCCATCTGTTTCCTAAAAACGGATACTAACGTATGACGCATTAGCTCGTTTAGGGACAGCGACACATTTAAAATAACGCAGAGAAAATGAAATAAAAAATAAATACATTAAAGTCTAAAAGTAAGCCCATTAGCAATTTCTGTGTTTTGCTTCCGTCCTCCTCTGATGCGAAATTCAAAGTCGTTGAATCGAGGCAGCTATAATAGCAAATATTGATTTCCTGTTTGATTGTTTTGTAATATATAGCAGGAGTGCGCGCGCACAGATAGCGTACCCTCGCTTGTAATTTAACTTATGTTGCCTCCGAGAGGGCCTAAATCACGTCACAGGTTTGTATATGCAACCATCTTCCCTAACAACCTGGTTATTAAATACCGCGTACCGGCTGCGGTTTTGTCGTGCTTTACCTCAGTTGCTACTCGTATATACCATGAACCAAAGATTAGCCAACGGAGGAAAAGAAATGTAGAAAACAATAGATGCTACACGAAAGCCACTATGCAACTAAGGCCACCCGTGTGGCATACACTTACTCAGGTAAACTGTCTCGGTATCACCAAGAGATTGATGCCAGGTTAAGGTTACCCACATGTGAAATTTATAAATATTGCCGTTTTTATTCAAATGTTTTCAAAATTCTTTTTCTTTTGTCTCCTACTTCTCTATAACTACGTCGTCATATCGCGACAGATCTATTAAGAGATACCACGTGGCTCGGTGTTTAGCGGAAAGTTAGTCTTCTAGGTCTCATCCCTGTAGCACATCTTACTTCGTCATGTATCGCAGAGGCATGTATACAGCAGCTGTACCTCTGCTTCGTGGCGGGCAGATGGCAGCTTCGACACATGTCCACAGAGGTATGTGCATAGCAACTGTACCTCTGCTTCTGTGGCGGGCAGATGGAAGCTTCGACACGTGTCCACAGAGGTATGGGCATAGCAACTGTACCTCTGCTTCTGTGGCGGGCAGATGGAAGCTTCGACACATATCCACAGAGGTACGTGCATAGCAACTGTACCTCTGCTTCTGTGGCGGGCAGATGGAAGCTTCGACACGTGTCCACAGAGGTATGTGCATAGCAACTGTACCTCTGCTTCTGTGGCGGGCAGATGGAAGCTTCGACACATGTCAACAGAGGTACGTGCATAGCAATTGTAGCTCTGATTCTGTGGCAGAGAGATGGCAGCTTCGACAGGTGTCCACAGAGGTATGTGCATAGCAACTGTACCTCTGCTTCTGTGGTGGGCAGATTACAGCTTCGTCACATGTCCACAGAGGTTTGTGCACAGTAACTGTACCTCTGCTTCTGTAGTGGGCAGATGACAGCTTCGCCACGTGTCCACAAGGTTTGTGCACAGTAACTGTACCTCTGCTTCTGTGGCGAGCAGATGACAGCTTCGTCACGTGTCCACAGAGGTTTGTGCACAGTAACTACCTCTGCTTCTGTGGCGAGCAAATGACAGCTTCGTCACGTGTCCACAGAGGTTTGTGCACAGTAACTGTACCTCTGCTTCTGTGGCGAGCAGATGACAGCTTCGTCACGTGTCCACAGAGGTTTGTGCACAGTAACTGTACCTCTGCTTCTGTGGCGAGCAGATGACAGCTTCGTCACGTGTCCACAGAGGTTTGTGCACAGCAACTGTACCTCTGCTTCTGTGGTGGGCAGATTACAGCTTCGTCACGTGTCCACAGAGGTTTGTGCACAGTAACTGTACCTCTGCTTCAGTGGCGGGCAGATGACAGCTTCGTCACGTGTCCACAGAGGTTTGTGCACAGTAACTGTACCTCTGCTTCTGTAGTGGGCAGATGACAGCTTCGCCACGTGTCCACAGAAGTTTGTGCACAGTAACTGTACCTCTGCTTCTGTGGCGAGCAGATGACAGCTTCGTCACGTGTCCACAGAGGTCTGTGCACAGTAACTGTACCTCTGTTTCTGTGGCGAGCAGATGACATCTTCGTCACGTGTCCACAGAGGTTTGTGCACAGCAACTGTACCTCTGCTTCTGTGGCGAGCAGATGACAGCTTCGTCGCGTGTCCACAGAGGTTTGTGCACAGTAACTGTACCTCTGCTTCTGTGGCGAGCAGATGACAGCTTCATCGCGTGTCCACAGAAGTTTGTGCACAGTAACTGTACCTCTGCTTCTGTGGTGGGCAGATGGCAGCTTCGTCACGTGTCCACAGAGGTTTGTGCACAGTAACTGTACCTCTGCTTCTGTGGTGAGCAGATGACAGCTTCGTCGCGTGTCTACAGAAGTTTGTGCACAGTAACTGTACCTCTGCTTCTGTGGCGAGCAGATGGCAGCTTCGTCACGTGTCTACAGAAGTTTGTGCACAGTAACTGTACCTCTGCTTCTGTGGCGAGCAGATGGCAGCTTCGTCACGTGTCCACAGAGGTTTGTGCATAGCAACTGTACCTCTGCTTCTGTGGCGAGCAGATGGCAGCTTCGTCACGTGTCCACAGAGGTTTGTGCACAGTATCTGTACCTCTGCTTCTGTGGTGGGCAGATGGCAGCTTCGTCACGTGTCCACAGAGGTTTGTGCACAGTAACTGTACCTCTGCTTCTGTGGTGGGCAGATGGCAGCTTCGTCACGTATCCACAGAGGTTTGTGCATAGCAACTGTACCTCTGCTTCTGTGGTGGGCAGATGGCAGCTTCGTCACGTGTCCACAGAGGTTTGTGCACAGTAACTGTACCTCTGCTTCTGTGGTGGGCAGATGGCAGCTTCGTCACGTGTCCACAGAGGTTTGTGCACAGTAACTGTACCTCTGCTTCTGTGGTGGGCAGATGACAGCTTCGTCGCGTGTCTACAGAGGTTTGTGCACAGTAACTGTACCTCTGCTTCTGTGGCGGGCAGATGGCAGCTTCGTCGCGTGTCTACAGAAGTTTGTGCACAGTAACTGTACCTCTGCTTCTGTGGCGGGCAGATGACAGCTTCGTCGCGTGTCTACAGAAGTTTGTGCACAGTAACTGTACCTCTGCTTCTGTGGCGAGCAGATGACAGCTTCGTCGCGTGTCTACAGAAGTTTGTGCACAGTAACTGTACCTCTGCTTCTGTGGCGGGCAGATGGCAGCTTCGTCGCGTGTCTACAGAAGTTTGTGCACAGTAACTGTACCTCTGCTTCTGTGGCGGGCAGATGACAGCTTCGTCGCGTGTCTACAGAAGTTTGTGCACAGTAACTGTACCTCTGCTTCTGTGGCGGGCAGATGGCAGCTTCGTCGCATGTCCACAGAAGTTTGTGCATTGCAACTGTACCTCTGCTTTTCTGGCGGGCAGATGGAATCTTCGACGCGTGTCCACAGAGGCATGTGTACAGTAACTGTACTTCTGCTTCTACACGTGTCTAACAGATGGCGTTAGTGTGCCGTCCACTCTACCTGATTACATTATATGTGGATGGATGGCAGAGTATTCGTCATTACCATTATTTTCATTTTTGGTATTGCTTTAGACTTAAAGTAGAACTTAGGGTCGTTGTATTAGATATCCAATCCGGTAATTACCTTAGTGACTGTGGCAAATCACGAAGAAAGAAGACCAGTCAGATTGGTCGGCCTATGGGATTTGAACCCGGGATCTCCCGAATGCGGGCCACAGACGTTATAATCTGAGCCATCCCGCTTAGTTTCAGAATTTTGTCATATGCTGCTCTATTCAATAATAAGTATGTTTTAAATTTCCTCAGGCATCTTTAATAGTTTTTAAACCATTTTATTTATGCTATACTAATTAATCGGGCGTGGCCCACACAATGCTGAATTCGTAGTTTTGAAAAAATAAAAGATTCTGCCGTTTTATTTAAATACTAATACTGGCATTTAGGCAGTTTTTTCACTCTTTTAGTTTCATAAAAAAACGTTCAATTACAAGTTTTTAAGCTCAGTTTCTGTTGCAAATGTGAATAAGTTTACAAGAAAAGTAAACTGATATGAAAATTTATTAGTGAAGGAACAGTAAAAAACAAAAGAAATAAAAAGGAAAAGAAAGAAAGAAGAAAAAAGGGAAGAAAAGATAGAATATTTACACTGAGGCAGTGTTTTTAACACTTAAATGATTTTAGTCTAATTATATAATAAGTAAATTCAATAAGAGCCCGCCTTGAAGCAATATGTGTATGTAACAATTTGTAACATGTATGTAACAGTCATTGCATATGCTTATATTATTGTATCCATGTGTAATAATGTTATGTGAATATATTACATAATTTAATAACGTAGGAGCTGTGAGACTAATAAGTTAAACGTTGCTAACTATAAGGTAACAATGAGGTAACCTTGAAGCAATAATGAGTTTGAGAGTTTAAAAGTTATTTGTGATTCTTGGAAACAATAATGTCATTTTAGTGAGAGTTTATAAAATAGCCATTCAACAACCAGAAAAAGCTTTAGTTAAATGAAAGTATTCTATTGGACTAAGATTAGCCAATCAGACTTGAAATACAGAAATTTACAAGTTTAGAGGGTTGAAATCAATTCAGTTGCCTCCAAACAGTGCTCATAACCAGACGTGTTGCTTCTATACAGTGATCATAACCAGACGCGAGAAATTAATTACGTATTCGTGTGAGACGAACATAGTATACTTGTTAAAAAGTGCAAGTATAAATAAAAGAATCTCACAGCTCTCGATATCAGTGAAGTGCTATTTAATTTGTGTCAAGGGTTAATAAAAAGGAGTGAATTAAAACTTAAAATCTGTTTAAGCCTATATTCTTGTCGCATCAGGCCCTGCCAAGATTTCCATGTCTCTAACAATAATACTGACGCAGCCGAGGCAAACATAGACATTTAATACTTAAAGAAAGAATCAAATTACAAAGTTAATTGTTTTTAAACTTGGGGCAAAGGCCACCTAAAAATACATTTGGGGCGAAGGCTCCCGGAAACTGTTTACTATACGTGCTGTTGCAACTCCTACAAGTTCGGCTCCCCAACAGTTGAAATATAATACAACTCCTTCAATACAAACTACTACAAATTGACGCCCATAGCGTGGTAAAAAAATAACGTAACAAACCATCTACTTCAAATTGGCGTCCATAAGTGGAGCTAAATAAATTACTTCTTCAACATGCCTCGTTTTGTACTCCATTGTCCAACAAAAATAATAATTTTCACGTTTAGTTTGAAATTAAAAGCAGAGACAATAAAATACAGTGAAACTTGGATAATTCGTACGTTTTTAATTCGAACTGTTCTCTAATTCGAGCTTTCCTTATATCCCCTTGAATTTCCTATGTAAACAGTGCGTAAATATCGTATTTTATTTCAACATAGTTATATTTAATTCGAAGAAAGTCTCCAGAGTGACGCCGAGTTGTGGAATGTGGTAGGGCGGTAGGGAGCCGTACTTTTACTATTTTTATAAGCGAGAGACATGAGAATATACACCTTTCAGGGTGGCTACGTACTGTTCTCCACTCACGAGAATCTCTGTGAGAGGAATTTGTACAATCAGCAACTACAGCGATAGAAGAGCTTGATTCCGGCTCAGATTCTGATATATCAAGGCTTATGCATCTCTTAGAAAACATACGCCCGTGCCTGCAACGCCCTATACATTCTGTACTCATGGCGTTGTAACTCTATACCAGACAAGAACGATCCTGTTGTAAACAAGGCGGAGCGGACTTTAACCCGACAGTGTTTGACGCTACGTGTGTGCAGGTAAGTTTTGCAACACTTGCTGTAGCAGCGTTAACTTCTTGACAATAAGTCGAGTAAGATATTGACAGAAACTTATTACATCTACGTGTGTCACAGAATTAATACTATTATGTAGTAGTATAAGATTACGATTCGGGGTTTCTTTCGAAACAACACGTGAGCATTTGCTTCTCGAAACTTCTTAAGCTTTGCCTCCGCTGTGTTTTATTTCGGCAGATTGACAGGCTTGCTCCACGATGCTAAGTTGACAGCTTTTAAATTGCGTATACGTAAGTATTCTAGGCTTATGAAGTATGCGAGAGGTGAAGGAAATACCGTCCGACTCTGCACGATAAACAACATCTGAATCACTATTCACCTTGAGATCTACTTTATTCTGAGAGGGCGACGTACGGTACAGGAATAAAACTTATGGATTATACAAGTGTTTCATTAATAATACAAAGTTAAGCTGTATATTATATGACAATAGTAACTTAATACTGCACAACAGCGCCTGTCTACATATGTCTGTTGTTAACATTCCTTTCAGAATTCACGAGCCTAGAACACATTTGTGGCGTATGCATAGGAAACAGAGAAATGAATCTAAACATTTGTGGACTGTTATCTCCTCGAAACTATAGCATAACAACTTTTAAAATCCTTTGGTCTACGGGTTGCGCGAGTTTTTAGGAGGGATAAATCGCCCCCACTCTTCTTGTCTTTTACCTTTAGCTCCTCAATTATCCAACGAGGTGTCTTAAAGAGGAAGTGGGCTGATATAGGGGAAACAAGTATCACGTCACTCTGTGAACACAGCAATTTTATAGTGTAGAATATGATCTTGTTTACATCGTGATAACTCAAAGACTAAAATCTTTATTCCAATTCTGTAACAGGTATGTTAAAAAGCATAGTTTCGAGATGATGATGTGTGATTGGTCTTCTTGTAAAAAATTAAAGCCGTCAGTTCTCTTGTAAAACTTAAATTGAAATAACTTGTAATATGAAAATCAATCAGCGAGGAACTTTTTCCTTGAAGTGATAAATGGGGGAGTGAAGGCTATGAAACACCCTAAAAAGTGTGAATTAACTTTTGGAAGATATCCCATGACAATACCGCTTGTACCTATGTGAAATACTATCGCTAGTTATATGCAACCATTTGTTTTCACACCCGCTGCACCTTGCTCTTTGCATGGCCTGTCACAGTAATTTCTACAAACACAGTATTTTTGTTGCAATGCTCTTGTTTCTTTAGTCCTGCCTCTACAGTTGGATAGATACAACAGTGGTGTGATAAACGATTTTGTGAGAATAAAATGAAATAAAATAAACACGGGGTAGGCGAAATTACGGCCTCTGGTGCTTAAGCAGCGGGTCAGAGGCATGCCCGCCCAAGGCAGAGAGAGGGAATACATGACAAGGTGAGTTAACCCTCCCAAGGGTTTTTCTAAGTTGCTGAATTATAATCCACGCTTAGCAGGTATTAGAAAACTACTTACAGTGCTGTATTACTTAGAGACGCTTATTTTGCGAAAACCAATAAAACACCATGAACTTCCCTCCACCAATCAGCGGCCTAAGAGCGTCCCATTACACTATCTCTCTCTTTCTTCTCTCCCATATGTACACTACGTAATCAAAAGTATCCGGACATCTGGCTGAAAATGACATACAAGTTCATGGCGCCCTCCATCGGTAATGCTGGAAGTCAATATAGTGTTGGCCCATCCTTAGTCTTGATGACAGCGTTTACTCTCGCAGGCATACTTTCAATCAGGTGCTGGAAGGTTTCTTGGGGAATGACGGCCCATTCTTCACGGAGTGTGGAACTGAGGAGAGGTATCGATGTAGGTCGTTGAGGCCTGGCACGAAGTCGGCGTTGCAAAACATCCCCAAGGTGTTCTATAGGATTCAAGTCAGGACTCTGTGCAGGCCAGTCCATTACAGGGATGTTATTGTCATGTAACCACTCCGCCACAGCCCGTGCAGTATGAACGGGTGCTCGATCGTGTTGAAAGATGCAATCGCCATCCCCGAATTGCTCTTCAACAGTGGGAAGCAAGAAGGTGTTTAAAATATCAATGTAGGTCTGCGCTGTGATCATGCCACGCAAAACAACAAGAGTGCAAGCCCCCTCCAGGAAAAACACGACCACACCATAACACCACCACTTCCAAATTTCACTGTTGGCGCTACACGCGCTGGCAGATGACGTTCATCGGGCATTCGCCATACCCACACCCTGCCATCGGATCGCCACATTATGTACCGTGATTCGTCACTCCACACAACGTTTTGCCACTGTTCAATCGGTAATGTTGACGCTCCTTACACCAAGCGAGGCGTCATTTGGCATTTTCCTGTGTGATGTAAGGCTTATGAGCAGCCGCTGGACCATGGAATCCAAGGTTTCTCACCTCACGCCTAACTGTCATAGTACTTGGAGTGGATCCTGATGCAGTTTGGAATTCCTGTGTGATGGTCTGGATAGATGTCTGCCTATTACTCTTTACGACCCTCTTCAAACGTCGGCGGTCTCTGTCAGTCAACAGATGAGGTCGGCCTGTACGCTTTTGTGCTGTACATGTCCCTTCACGTTTCCACTTCACTATCACATCAGAAACAGTGGACCTAGGGATGTTTAGGAGTGTGTACAGACTTCTGACACAAGCGACACCCAATCACCTGACCACGTTTGAAGTCCATGAGTTCCACGGAGCGTCCCATTCTGCTGTTTCACGATGTCTGACTACTGAGGTCGCGAATAATGAGTACCAGGCAGTAGGTGGCAGCACAATGCACCTAAGACGAAAAACGTATGTTTGTGGGGGTGTCCGGATACTTTTGATCACATAGTGTATACAAGAGGATCGTTCTTGTTTGAGGTAGATTTATAGAATGATTCATGGCATTAGACCATAGCATTGTGTACTGTTGTATATAGACCTGTAATTGTGTACTCTCTTTCACATGTCCTTGGCTTTTGTCCCTATGACGAAGTACCACACATTTCGGCATATGTTGTCCAGAAGGTTGGATATATGGCCCATGAAGAGATCTCCGGAATTGCTACGCAAGGGAGTACACGCGTATTGATACCTGGCTCGCATTTTGGTTACATATTAGATCCAACAATACGATTTGAAACTCGTCCTAACCAAGCCAAGGAGGTCGGTGATGAGAAAGAAAATCTATCAGCCAATAATTCCATACTATAAGGAAAAATATTCTCATGGCCACATTGTAGGTGGTTTAATGTTATTTATTTATTGAGCCCCACGTTTGGGAGCCAAATTTGAGAGTGGTATACTTCTGTTATTTATTTAATATTATTGTAGCCCCACGTTGTGGTAGCCAATTTGAAGTGTTTTATGGTTTGTTTGTTAGCCCCACGTTTGGGAGCCAATTTGCGATGGTAAATTTATAATGTTTTTGTGTATTGTTTACTCAACATGGTGAAGCCATCTTGTGACGTGATTCATTTGTTAGGCTTGTTACCTCCATCTGGTGTTAGCAATTTGCGGCAGTATTAGTGTTCGTTTGAAAGAATGCTACTGTTATTTTATTTAATTTTGGTTCTCTGTCCTCCGGCTAGCTATGATCTTTTTGGTCAAGCACTTCTCTTTATACAGGTTGTGTAAACGGAAAGGAATCTTTTATCCAAAGATAACACTGATGAAGGAATTTGTTTTACACTTTTATTGTCGAACACATTCACTATCACATTTACACATTGATCTTGACACTCGCCAAACTGAAACTGTTATAATAACTTCATTACTGATCAATCTTAATTCGCGTACTTCAACTTTTTGTATAATTAACTTTATAACACTTTAGATTTTTCATAACTCTTATACGCGTAACTTGCGAATCGATAGCCGACGTGTAATATTTCTGCTGGACTGAAGGCGACGTGTATCATACAAAATATTTTTGACGAACTGATGGACTGAAGGCGACGTGTAGTGTACAAAGAATTTTGATGAACTGACGGGGTCTTTACCTCTAACCTACCTTTTATACTCCTTCATCCAGATATGCCTAAAGATTATAACTGAGCTGCAATTGGCTAATAAAACGCGCCAACATTAGCGTCTATTTTTATATCCAATGAAAATTATGAATACATATGCTCTAGGGAAATGTTCCAGCAAATTCTAAAAGAAAAACGCGCCAATATTACGTAACTTCCTCGTCTCCAATAATGATAAACAGCTCACCCCCTCGCTGCACCACCACACGCTACCACTGTCAGCCTCAGCAAGGCAGTATAAACTTACTTCCCAACAATAATTACAATCAACAAACATTTCAAATCAATGTCACATAATAAAGCATATTCATACTATAATCACTCTTTACATTTAAATAATTTGTGATACAAATTACTGCATCAACATTGAGTGATTGGGCTCGTGGAATAACTCCAAAGCTCTTCGCTGACACCTGCAAGTGACATCAAACCATTTGGAACGTCCGCTTTGAAAGGATCAGTAGCCCTCTTAAAAACTTCTTTATAGCCCTTGTTATTTACGGCAATGCCTCCCGTGATGTTCCACCGGTTTCCCCCAAATCATCGTGAATTTTCAAAACAACCTACAGTCTCTTCTACATGGATACTTGTAAAAGTTTTAAAAACATTTTTAATCCTAAATTATTATTACCGTCTTCTAACATTATTTCATTGTATGGCTTTGTTCTTTCCTTATTGCCCTATTCAACCATTTATGTGTGTATTTATTGATAATTCTGTATTTGTTATGCTTTGTCCAAGAGGCAACCTTTCAATAAAGAAAGCTTTAAAAAATATATCTGATGCGTTACACTCACATGACTTTCTCTACTCTTGTATAAACTACTTTCACAAACACTTATTCTCCATCTATTTCATGTTAATCAAGATATTGAGATGTTAATCTTATTTCTAATTTTTACTTTCTCTACTACGTATAGTAAGTAGGGGAAGTATTGTATTCCACCCAAAATTCGGTACCGAGATTTCACCGGAAATACATGTTTTGAGACCCCCTGAATCCAAAAAAAAGCATTTTTGGAAACATGTCCGTGTGTGTGTCTGTGTGTGTGTCTGTGAACAGCATAACTCAGAAACGAACAGTCGGATAAACACCAAACTTGGTATTTAGGTTCAGTATCTTCCAGAGATGCGACACGAAGGTTTTCAATAAAATCCCCCCACCCCAGGATACCCTTTACATGGAACATTTTTCGAAAATTTTAATTTTCTCAAAAATGATTTTAACGATTTTGATTAAAATATCATATGTTTAAGATGTTTTTATGACAAATGAAATGTATATCTAGAATTTTCTGGGAATGTCTCCAAAAGTGTTCTTCATTGTGAACGACTTTTGCATAACTGGTAAACCATAAGAGATAGACAAAATTTTACTACACGAACAATGTAGATCGTGTTAAAATACACAGTTTATGTTATATGCATATTTTTTGTTGAGTGAACCGTTTTCGAGATATTGCTTGTTATTCCCTTAAATTTTCCAATACTTATACTTTTTCTCAAATTCTTTATTCATTTTTTTTGTCCTGGACATGCAAAGAGAATGGAATACTCCACATAGCAACCAGCTCTTAAAATATTTGACTATCGCTTAAAGCCTACCATATTCCCCTTGCACCTACAAGAAAATTAGCAATAAGATTGACATCTCGATATCTCGATTAACATGAAGCATATGGGGAATAAGCATTTGTAGAAATAGTTTGTACAAGAGTAGAGAAAGTCATGTGAGTGTAACACATCAGATTTTTTTGTAGATGCAAGGGGAATATGATAGGATTTAAGCGATAGTCAAATGTTTTAAGAGCTGGTTGCTATATGGAGCATTCCATTCTCTTTGCATTTCCAGGACATAAAAAAAGAATAACCAATTCCCATTTGAGAAAAAGTATAAGTATTACAAAGTTTAAAAAATAACAAGGAATACCTCGGAAGTGGTTCACTCGACAAAACAAAAAACAAAAAAACTGTATATGACATAAATTCTGTACTTTAACGAGATCTACATTTTTGTGTAGAAAAATGTTGTCTATCTCTTACGGTTTACCAATTGTGGAAAAACCATTCAGTAAGGAAGACTTTAGGGGGCATTTACAGAAAATTCAAGACATACATTTTATTTGCCATGAAAATATCTTAAATATATGACATTTTAATAAAAATCGTTAGAGCCATTTTTGAGAAAAATCAAAATTTTCGAAAAATGTTCCATGTAAAGGGTAGTTTGGGGTGGGGCGATTTTCTTGAAAATCTTCGTGTCGCATCTTTGGGAGATACTGACTCTAAATACCAAGGTATTTATCCGACTTTTAGTTTTTGAGTCTACAAGGATGTACCAACTACACCAGACGATAAGAAACGACGTATTACTGCTGCCTGCTCTGAAATTTCCGCTGAAATGCTAGAACGTGTGCAGCAGTCTTTCCATAGCAGACTGGAAGCGTGTATTGAAGCTGCCGATGGTCATTTTGAACACAACCTTTGAAGGGCTATGTTCTCTTTACTTGTAAGAATCCACAGAAGTATTGTAATTCTCTTTTGTTTTTCTTTAGTTTGTGCTACCACAGGTTGTAGAAGCGTCGGTGCGTAAAAGTTTCAAAATAAGATTTTCCGTAAACCACTTGCACTAGAATCTTGCAACAAATGCCACTGACATTCTAATTTACCCTACCTTTTTCTGTTGATGCAAGTAGGCACTGTTTCATTTAAAAAATTGTATGTTTACTCAAAAAATACACTTTCTCAGTATTATTAAAATCTGTTTATAGGCTAAATGTGCTGACTACCAATCCTTGCTGTGAAAACTGCACATCATTAGCACTTTCCATTTCCGAAATATTTGCGGTGCAAGTTTTAGGTGATTCACTCTGTATAGATTGCTATACCATTATTTTTAATTCGAATGTTTTCTTAAGCCCTTCATATTCGAATTGCACTGTAATTTGCTGTACTCTTGAGCACACTCCAAAGTCTCGTTAAAATAAGGAAAGAGAATCATTTTCGAGGATAACTGATTTATTAGCGTAAGGTTTAGAAAGCGCGAATGAATGATGTGTCGCCCCAGGTGGGTTTGTTAGTAACGGGAAACTGACCGACGCGACCGTGCCTCGCTCGTTACATATCACGTAGTAGACACTGATAGTGCCTCTGGTGGACAGCTGTGGAATCTGAAGCTTTCATAACATACCGTGTTCCTGCGGGCATGTATGCTTTCTTCTCGTATACTCGGACTGCTTTCAAAGTCAAAGCTGTACGGTAGAGAACCCTTTCATTTATCTCAAACCACCGCTCCACATTGAGGGTGGTTAAAATGCCTTATCTGTTGACCAATTTTCTCTACAACTGGTCAAGGTATCACAATGAAATTTTCCATCAATATACACTAGTGTTAAATAGCTTTACTGATCTACTGGGGCGGGTTTTATTGGTGATAATTTTTTAAAGAATTCGCTTTTAATTTTTAAATGTTCGTGTTAATAATACCACAAAATTTCTTGATAAATTCGCGAAAAAAGATTTAAAAAATTATGATGTGATACACTCACATTGCTTTCTGTACCCTCTACCATTTATTAGTGGGTATACAAACTATTTTTACTAAATCTTATTTTTACATCAACTACATTTAAATCCAAATAAATCTTTGCTGAAATAGCTACATTACACATTTCGTTATAGATTCAAAGAGAGTAGTGATAGTAAAATGTCTAAGAACTAAACGCTATACGCTGTCTTAAAATTCCATACTGTTTCCATGCAATCGCGAGAAACATCTGAATGCTGAAGAAGCTTTAAAGAATGACCAAGTAATGAACAATTCCAAATTTAATAACGGATATCTCAGAAACGGCGTATGCCACAAAAAACTTATTGGAAATAAATTGTGTGTAGTACGTTTTCGTCTATCGGTTAACGTTTAGCAGTTGTATCTACAAGATTATATAAAATTTCTTCCAACTGAAGTCGACTTCACTGGCTATTACCAGAAAATTCAAGACATAAATTTTATTTGGCAAGTAAATATCTTTAATGTATTATATCTTAATTAAAATCGTTAGAGCCATTTTTGTAAAATAAAAATTTTCAAAACATGTTCCATGTAAAGGGTAGATTGGCGTGGGAGGATTTTCTTCAAAATCTTCGTGTCGCATCTTTGGAAGGTACTGAACTTAAATACCAAGTTTGGTATTTATCTGAGTTTTAGTTTTTGAATTATGTTGTTCACAGGTACACATACACACACACGGATCTTTTTCTAAAAATGCTTTTTTTTTATTCAGAGCCCTCAAAACATCTATTTCCGGTGAAATCTCGACATCAAAATTTTTGTTGGAATAGAATACTTCCCCTACTTACTAAGCCTAGTAGGGAAAGTAAGCAAGTATATGTGTAGTTCGTATAATAACCGACTTTGAAATTCATTCGGAGAAAAAAAGATCAACTTATCTTATGTTCTTCTTCCTTTTAAATTAAACTGAGTTTTATTTACGGACGCTCTTTAACTGCTGTGGTCCTTAGCGTCCCATTCTATATTGGGCGTGAAAGACTGGTAATTTTGCTCAGAGGCCTCTCTATCAAGCTTGAGGTTCTATGTGCCATAAATCTACGACACGGGACCACCGGCTTTACTTCCCTTCCGAAGGAAGCCATGCTAAGAAGTTTTACGCCCGAAAAAAATCTACCGCCCTACCCGCGACCTCGGGAACTAGAGGCTAGTATGGTAACCACCGCACCACGGAGAACGGCTCTTCTTCCTCTGTTTACCCTCCCCGTTGTTAGGACTTACACCCTCCAAGACTTACAAATGGTTGTCTGGGGTCAGACTTCTGTCGGGGAGCACATACTATGGGTCAGAGAGAACAACCAGGATAGTTGATCAGCCCGAAGCCTGTTTGAGAGCGAGGAAGGAGATGATATGGAATGATGGTGAGATGAATGAAAGGAAAGCTGAGGATGGAGCAATTGGTGGAATGAATGGCGGGGGAAACCGGAGAACCCCCCCCCCGACGCCGCTTTATCCACCACAAATCCCACATGCGGTTCCCTGAAATTGAACCTGGGCCGCCTTGGTGAGAGGCGAGCGGTCCAACCACTCGGCCAGGCCCCGCCTGTTAACTTATGCTGTACAATACAGAATTACTGTATTATCCGTAAAACTGAATCATTAATACTACCAGTAGTTTATGCGAGGCTTAACAGAGATGCAATATATTTTTGAAAGGATATTAATGTTTGGTAGAAAATATTAAATTAATTATATTTAGTCCAGCTGACATCGAATTCAAACATACGACAAGTTAAAAGGTTTTCAGGTCATTGAAGACCTCGTCAGTAACTACTAAATTTAGTGCACAAAAAATCTTTCACTGTCCGCATTTGATGACAGTTATAAGGCTTGAGCAGATAACTCACACAATCTCGGTGTTTACGTTTCTTTTTTGTGTTTGTGTTTACGCAAGTCAAACTCAAGTTACGAGCATAGCGTACAAGTAGGACTAATTTCCTTAATATGGATAGAAAATCCTTTAAAAGAACGTTTTCAGCACAAAATATAGTTACATACAAAGGAAGCAAAGAAAGTATTATTATTATTATTATTATTATTATTATTATTATTATTACAATTATTAGCCTTGACTAACAGCAGGGGATTATATATATAAACCCATAGCATTATCAAGATAAAAAAATTGCTGCCAATTGGAGAATGTGAAATAGGAATAATTTCGGAATTAGCTCACATTACAAAATTGTTTACATGCGTTTATACACAGATAACTACTAATAAGAACATAATTCAGTGAACAAGCTATCGCCCTTACAGTATTTTATAAAGTACCTATCGAGTATCGGTGCTGAAAAATCAGTAGGTATCCAGTATCGAAATATGTTGTCCCATCACTCTGTAGCGGGAAACGGTTGCTGTGCGACATTTGTAGCGCGAAATCGTTGGTCAGTAGCATCTGGAAAGCGTCGTTCCTCTGGTTGATGCTATCTGCTGCAGTGTTCTCGTCCTCGGCTATGGATGCTGTGTTTTCCATTCCTAATCTTTCCCTATATAGCTAATTCTTGGTTCTCAGGATTATCGTGGGTGAGGCAAATTAAAAATATACTGCATTTCCCTTAATAAATGTAGTTTATTATTATCAAATATTTTATGGGCGGCTAGCTTTTCCCATTATACCAATCCCACCATTTGAATAGCTCAGGAGCCTAAACTAACTGCACACGTCTTCCCACCCATATACACACACGTACATCTGTCGTCAAGAGCGTAGCACTTTGTGTCGACGAGATCCTAGAAGAGAGTGAAAATCTGGGGCATTGTTCGCCTTTATATACCTGAGTCTAGTGACGCTCACCTCTGCGCCTCAAAATGTAACCACGTTTCTAATTGGTCCTCAGACCGCGTTACCTTAACATGTATGAGAATATTCTACTTCAAAGTCTTGCGATTACGCGCCACCATGACGCGTTGGGAAGCGGGTTTAATATCTCCGTCTCTTTCTATTTCTCCTTACCGCTACCAGCTCCCTGTTCATTAGCTTGGTGAAAGGTGGGCTCTACTTAGAATTATCTTTTACCTGGAATTTGCTAGCTCGCCCGTTTCTTACAATCTACTTTGTACAATTCTTGGTTGTTGAATATTTTAACATGTTTCTTGGTGAATTATATTATTACTATGTACAATTCTTATATATGTGTGGTATATCCCCTTTCAACTCAATATCTAAATACTTTAAAGAAGAACGAAGTGCTTGTGAGGTTTGCTGAGACTTAAATTTTTACTAGCAATTATAAACCTGTATTTAATTGACACAGCAGTTAACGTAGCAAAGAGGAAAGAAACGGCGAAGTTTCCTGAGAAAAAATTACCACCTCAAGGCCTTTAATTAGGTTCAATGTTGTGAACAACTACAAGGAGATCTAATTTTCAATTAATCGGACTAAGTGCCACTGTGAGTAAATAAGGTTCTCGAATGTATTTAAGTGAAATTCGCCCAGCTGTAATCAGAACAGCGCTGGAGGTCATTAGCGAGCTCAAAATGAAATGCTGAAAGAATGAGTAAGGTATTCAAAAGGAAAGGAAAGAGTGGGGTTTCTCCATTGAGAAAAGTTGTGCATTTCGACAAACAGGTGTCTGTCTGTTGTTTAACCATAGAATGTCACCACTGCTTTGTAATTAAAATACACAGAAGAAAAAAGACTATTCAGCTAGATACGTGATGAAATTTCTGTAAGAAAGCACTGGGAAATGGAGGAGTTCGGTGCTAACATAACTGAAATACGTAATCAAGGGAGGTAGGTGATTGCAATAAACAAAACTGTGTCCTTTTAGTATGAGAATGATTATTCTATTAGCTACACGTATGGACGCCAATTTGAGAGTGATGTAGTATTGTTATTTTGAAGGAGTTGTATTATATTTCAACTGTTGGGGAGCCGAACTTGTAGTAATTGCAACCACACGTATGGTACCCGCTTTCCGGTAACCTTCGCCCCAAGTTTTAAAAATATTCACTTTGTAATTTGACTGTTTCTTTAAGTATTAAATATTTATGTTTGCCTCGGCTGCGTCAGTATTATTGTGAGAGACACGTTTCTCTTAGCAAGGTTGTGATGCGACAAGAATGTAGGCTTACGCAGATTATAATTTTACTTCACTCCTTTTATTAATGCTTGACACGATTTAAGTAACACTTCACTGATATAGAGAGCTGTGAGATTCTTTTTATTCATTACACTTTTTAACGCGAAAACTTATTTTTCGTCTCACACGAATACATATTAAATCTCTCGAGGACACTTTTTGCGTCTGGTTAGGAACACTGTTTGCAGGGAACTGACTTCTGAATTTATGAATGTTTCTCCTTTTCAGTTTCTGATTGGCTAATCCTACTCCAATAGAATACCTTCATTTAACTAAAGCTTTTTCTGGTTGTTGATTGGCTATTTTATAAACTGTCACTAAAATTACATTATTGCTTCCATGAATCATAAGTAGTATTGTTAAACATTCTTACTCATTATTGCCTCAAAGCTACCTCATTGTTAGCAACTTTTAACTTATTATTCTCACAGATCCTACATTATTAAATTGCGTAATATATTCACATAACATTATTACACATGGATACAATAATATAAACATATACAATGACTGTAATATACACTCCTTATATATTGTTACATATACATATTGCTTTAAGGCGGGCTGTCGTAGAATTTATAAAGTATATAACTAGATTGAAATCATTTAAGTGTTACAAATACTGCCTCAGGGTTCAGTGGTTAGTGGGTGGGCCCGGGCGGCGTCGGATGCGTTGAATCTGAAACGTTAGGGACACAGTCCATGCTTACACCCATCGTCTTCCGGATCTGGTTGCGCTTCAGGTCTCTCCTCTCCTCTCTCCCTCCCAGGGGTCACGGTGGGCTACTTGGGGTGCTCTGTCCTGGTTGTGTAAGCAGGCATTCAAGGTCGTAAATAAAGTCTCAACCGTGTAAACACACATATCATTCTGTTCAGCAAGAATTGCACAACTTTTTCAAAATGAAAATAAATCTCCTTATCGCCCCTTAAACCCACAGAACAAAGAAAAAAATCTACTTGAAATTTCTATCAGTTTCCTTCATACTTTGAAAGCTGATAAATAAAATTCATGATACAAGGCATTAGACATTTGTTCTTTTTGACGCCAATGTATACAAATGTTCAAATACCTTATGTATGGCATTTTTATTTTCTCTAGCATCTAACTATAGTAGGTAGAGGAAGTACTGCATTCCATACAAAAATTCCATATTGTTAATTTATGGAATATACATGTATTGGGACACCGAATATAAATGTAGCATTTTTACTTCCTCTACTACGTATAGTAAGTAGGGGAAGTATTGTATTCCACCCAAAAATTCGATACCGAGATTTCACCGGAAATACATGTTTTGAGACCTCCTGAATCCAAAAAAAGCATTTTTTGGAAACATATCCCTGTGTGTGTGTGTGTGTGTGTGTGTGTGTGTGTGTGTGTGTGTGTCTGTGTCTGTGAACAGCATAACTCAGAAACGAAGTCAGATAAACGCCAAACTTGGTATTTAGGTTCAGTGTCTTCTAGAGATGCGACACGAAGGTTTTCAAGAAAACCCTCCACCCCAGATTACCCTTTACATGGAACATTTCTCGAAAATTTTAATTTTCTCAAAAATGACTCTAATGATTTTGATTAAAATATTATATGTTTAAGATATTTTCATGACAAATGAAATGTATATCTTGAATTTTCTGGGAATGTCTCAAAAAGTATTCTTCATTGTGAACGACTTTTGTATAACTGGTAAACCATAAGAGATAGACAAAATTTTACTACACAAAAGATGTAGATCGCGTTAAAATACACAGTGTGTCATATACATTTTTTTTGTTGAGTGAAGCATTTTCGAGATATTGCTTGTTATTCCCTTAAATTTTCCAATACTTATACTTTTTCTCGAATTCGTTATTCATTTTTTTCTGTCCTGGTAAGGCAAAGAGAATGGAATACTCCACATAGCAACCAGCTCTTAGAATATTTGACTATAGCTTAAAACCTACCGATTCCCCTTGCATCTACAAGAAAATTAGCAATAAGATTAACATCTCGATATCTCGATTAACATGAAGCATATGGAGAATAAGCCTTTGTAAAGATAGTTTGTACAAGAGTAGAGAAAGTCAAGTGAGTGTAAGACATCAGATTTTTACTTTCTCTACTACGTACCCAGTAAGGTGGAGAAGGTATTGCATTCCACCTAGAAAGTCCACAATTTCACATGTTTTGGGGCCACCTGAAAAAGGCGCGTGCTTGTGTGTCTGTGAACAGCGTAACTCTTAAATAAATAGTCGGATAAGTACCAAACTTCAGAAGAATAATTATGCAAAATTACGTTTTTATGCGAAACGTCAGTTGCCGTAAGTAGTAGAAATATTACTCGGTGAGATCCCGCGCAACAGCCGCTAATCTTTCTCACCTAAGCGCGTCACTAGACGCTACAAACGTAAAATCAATTCAGGATTATTACCTTATACATTGATTTAATATACATAAATTATTAATCATTGCAATTATTTCTTTGTCTTAGTCTTATTTATTTAAGTAATTTTATCTTCCTGTCAATAATTACGGTATCACCTGTCTCCTAAGTCGGAACAGAAAGAGGTTTGAGAAAAATAGGCATGGGAATCAGTATATAAAGAGGTGAAATAAATGATAAAACACATGGAAAGGTGTCAAAAGAACACCAATAGATATCAGCCAACAGAAAACTGAATCGGAATGTAAGATTTGACCTTCTCTAAGCCTAGCAAATGAAATAAAATTGATTTGGAGTAAAGACACATATATGCTTCAGTTAGAAAGAAAGGAAAGATCAGGAATAGCATGGTTTATACTGGGAGACTGGAGGGCACAGTAAATGACTGACGTTGGATGAAGACTGGGTACAAATTTTGGCGGAATGCACACAGTGGGAAAACCAGCGAAGAATTAAATTCACAAAAAAATTCATTAAGTCTTACTGGAAGGAGATTGGTATGTTGGGATCTACTGGCTGATTAGTGTAACGGGCCAAACAATAGCAACAGGCCAAGTTTGTTCAGTTAGTCAGAGGCAATTTATCTCTAAGTTTTTCTTTATTATTTGTTTTCTTTTTCTCACATTTGATTTGTATCTTAAATACGCATGTACAGTCAATGACCCATGTACTAAGTATTTGTGTGATAACTTTAATAATTTGACACCAATAAAGATATCGTACCTACACCAGGTGGCCCAACTGGACCGTATTCGATGTGTGCAGATAACCCTTCGTGCGTTAAAACAGTTGCAGAACTCAACGGGGAAATTCCAAGTAAACACAGGTCAGTGGGGAACTGGCGCATTAGCGCCATAAAAGCCTCATTACTAGTACTGCTACTACAACATCGTCCTCCGTGGTCTAGTGGTACCGTGCTAGCCTCTAGTTCCCAAGGTCCCGGGTTCAAACCCCGGCGGAGGGCGATGGCGAGGGCGTAAAAATCCTTAGCATGGCTTCCTTCGGAAGGAAAGTAAACTCGGTGGTCCCGTGTCTTAGATTTACGGCACGTAAAATAACCTCAAGCCTGATAAAGAGGCCTCTGAGCAAAATTACCGGCTTTCACGCCCAGTATGGAATGGGACACTAAGAACCATAGTAGTTAAAGAGCGTCCATAAATAAAACTCAATTTAATTTCTCAATTTACGACTAAAACGGTTCTCAGAAACGTTCATGTGGATACACGGAGACGGTTGGAATATCGTAACAATCAACAGGGGCAAAATTTCGAACATCTATTCAACGACTGAAGTCAGCATAACAGTACTGCTATATGATGATAATAAAATAGCATTTATAACAGCAAGCGAAAAAATGGCAGTGAAACACTGTGTGCTGTCATGCTTATTGCTTTAGTCCGTAATGTTAGACAAGAACAGCGTAAACATAATTAAACATCAGCTATGGGCAGGTACGGATAAGTTAAATAGCGACATTTCAATTATTTGTCAGTCTAAAAAATGAGTTTATTCCTTCGAAAATAAAGTGTATGTAACTGAAGTGGAAAATATGCCAAGACTTTTTCGGTCTGGTTTTGTCTATCATCACGGACTATACACTGTATTGTAGGTTTGGAAAGTGCCTCTCAATGAGCGCGAACCGCTTCATCTTCGTTGCTGATAAGCAAGAGGAGTAGAATGAAGCTCGGCTAACCTCATAACTCAATCGGTATAGCACCTGGCAGCTGCACGAGGGTCCCGAGTTCAATTCCCGGCTGGGGATTGGGCATTTTTCAATAGCCAAGTTTATTCATTATCCTCCCCAGAGTCCGGAAGTATGAATAATAGTTTGAGTGTGAGAGATATCTGATGATTAAAGTCCAAAGCTTACTAGAAATCCAAAGACAAGCGAATACGAGTTCTAACACCATTGCCTAGAGGCAATAATATGTTCAAAAGGAAAGGCCGCCATTTTAGTTAATGGCTGAGTATAAATGGAACTAAGGGGGACCAGGCTAATTCGCCGCTGACCTGTATTTACTTGGAATTGCCCCGTTGAGTTCTGCAACTCTTTTAACGTACGAAAGGATATCTACACGCGTGAAATACGGCGCGATTGGGCCACCTGGTATATCTAAAAGAATTACATGTATACAGACAAGATAATACTGTTTATAAACCTATTACTTTCTCTACCACGTACATGGTAGGTAGAGAAGGTGTTGCATTCTATCCAAAAATTCGATATATTTAATCAGAAATACATGTTTTGAGGCCCCCAAAAATCATTTTTAAAAAAAGCCCACGCTCGCGCGTGTATGTCTGTGAACAACATTTCCTGTGCTATTCCCTTTGTACCCATAACGAAATGTATAATGTAGTTATTTCTGCAAAGTTAATCTCGATTAAAATGAAGTAGTTAGATAGAAATATAAACTTTCGTAAGAATAATTTGTATACTCAATAATAAGCGATATAGGATAGAGAAAGCCATGTGAATGTAACATCTCCGATTTTTTTCTGGATCCGGTGGACCAATAAACATCTAAATTGAATTTTTGTGTGGAACTTCGTAGTATAAATTGTAATGAAGTATCGATATCGAATCTTTGTGTGGAAAGTAATTCTTTCTCTAGCTATTTTAGGTGGGTGAGAGAGAAAGTAAAGATGCGGCATCTTCCTTTTTTTTGTATGAAATTAAATACTTCCTCTTCCTGCTGTATGTAAGTGGCAGCAGTTCTTTTAAGCAATAGATAAATGATAATTGTTCTTACACACATGCCGTGTTTAGGCTAAAGTTAGAAAGGTAGAATCAGGCTGAAATATTCAACGCCATTGCCGGGATTCGAACGACGTATCTTTGGCTTTAATTGACCTAATAGTATAAGGCAAAGGTACGGACGAACGAAGCGGTCCCCGCAGCCGAGTAGAGCACAACAAGTAGGCTGCAACGGCTCCGTTTTGCTTTTACCGTGACCCCTGGAAGGGAGAGGTTAGAGGAGAGTCCTGAAGGGGTCCCTAACGTTTCCAAATCGAACGCATCCGCCGCCTGGATCCACCCACAAGCCACCTGAACTCCAGCGGTTGCATAAGGGCGGGGCCCTTTGGGAAGCGAGGCCTAACTGAACAATCCCACAACGACACCTGAGAAGAAACCTCTACAGACTGCACAGCCACCGTCCAGCCGCAACCCGCCTGGTTCTACAACCTTGAAACAGATGACAAGGAAGATGACTAGGCACAGGTAATGGGGAGGGGACAGGAGAGTTTTGAAGCACTCCAGCAGTCGCCTACCGACGCAGGAAAACAATGAAAAGGAGGTCGCAGGGGATCGAACCGAGACCTTCCGAATGCGAGTCGCACACAGATCTAATAGTGGTTAAATATAAATCCCGGGAGTTAATTTATTTACGAAATTAAAATGAGTTTTATTTATAGACGCTCTTTAGCTACTGTGGTTCTTATCGTCCCAGTCTATATTTGGCGTGAAAGACCGGAAATTCTGCTCAGAGGCCTCTTTATCAGGCTTGAGGTTCTTTTACGCGACACAGGACCACCAGCTTTACTTCCCTTCCGATGGAAACTATGCTAAGGATTTTTACGCCGGAAAAGTTCTTCGCCCTCTGCCGGGATTGAACCCGCGACCTTGGGAACTAGAGGCTAGCACACAAGTCCCCATTGGGATAGGTTATCTCAAAATTAATTTGAGAACGCCTTGTGGTTTAACGGGAAAGATGTGTCAGCTGGGAATTTAATGTGGTCCCGGAATATTGTCATGGTTGGTTAGAACAACGGCAGAGATCTGAGATTCAAATGTAGTATGCTTGATATTGAATTATTTTTCAGTTTGATTCTACCTTTCTAGTAGATAAATCAATAGGGAGAAGGGAATTTAAGTGAAATAGAGGTCATTAGTTGGGTCACACGCTTGTGTGTTCACACTGGGGAAAGAGCGGGTATAGTTCAGAAGGCTGTTTACACCGTCCATGTAGATGTTCCCTTTCTTCTTGGGAGGCAGCGATATAATATAAGGAAGTAACGAAGAAGAAATGAGGAAGGCGCCTAAAAATAATTGTAAAAGGCGGGAAGATGTAGGTAGAGAAAGAAAGCAAGAGAATAAAGGCAGTCTTCTAAGGAAATAACGAGTTCAAAGAACTTGTTTGCTAAGACTTCTATAACGACTCAGTACCTTTTGTAGGGCTTTCTTTCAAAATACCGAACGTCATCGATTTACCGGCTCGTCTTTTATCGTACTTGAGACGTTAGGCTTTGTTTGAAAATGCTTATAAGGCTGTTTTACTTTCACTGCTGCCTCCCTAAAGAAAGTGTTGTATTCCAACCATAAAATGTCAATGTTGTAACTTGTCCAGTTCTCACCCTCACTTCACTAATGTGATCTAGTTTAATTTTCACTGTCGCTTCACTTAATTCTCTTGACGTAATGAAATATGCGCGAAACAGCCGCTTCACTCGCTGTGGAGTCGAACACAAGACCTCTCTTATCTCTTGACGTAGCATCACTAACTGTATACTAGGTCAATCTAAAACTGGACTGCGTCTCAGAGACGCAGCTCGAATGGAATATTTCCGTGAGCACTCAGGACAGCCAGGCTTTGTTGACAAGACTACGTATACTATTGTAGTAGTAATAATGGGGAACACAACTATAATCACAAAAGTCTTCGGAGAAAATAATTCATATAAAAGATTTCAAACAGACAGATGTTTCAAAGTGTTTCACATTGAATATTTGTAACCAAAACACACTTTATTGAGTTATGGATCTCACTAAAACTCGTTACAATGCCACGCTTACTGCAGCAATTTTAGCCCAGTGGTAGAGAGATAACTTACTGTTCCTGAGGTTGCAACTTAAAATCTCCGTGGGGTGACTCAACTTCCCCCTCTTTCATTTCTAATACACGAGTAAAAATATAACTGATTTACTTCATTTTTTATGTATGTGACGTTTATTTGTAAGTCCATCATAACTGTAGATGGCAACCATGACGTTACTTTATCAGTCGGGAGGAGGTTTCGTATTCAGTCAATTTAATTTTATAACTACATATTTTTCCATTATTGTAATTATATTTGTAAGTAAAATGAAGTAACAAGTAATATTATTTAACTATATTAGCGTAAAACAAGTCGTAAAAACTAAAAGAGAACCGAGCTCGAGCTGCTTGCGTAAAAGTTCATACCGTAATTATTGACGGGAAGATATAAATAATTAAATATAGAAATAATAGTAACAGATAAATAATTGCAATAAATAATTTCCGTTTATTAAATCAATGTATAATGTAATAAACCCGAGTTAAAAAGATTTGTCCGAAGAAAAAGGTAATTTGCGAGTCGTGTTAAGAAAACTCATTAGTAACAGCGTGAGTAGAAACGCGTGAAGTACAAAAATTCCTCTAATGCAGTTAAAGTTAAGTTCAGTACGTTTGAACAGTCACATAGACTGAACTTCTGTAAAAGAAAAAGGTAAATGGAAATCTTAGATTCGGAAAGTTCCGCGTAGCAACAAGGTGAGGGACGCATACGCAGGAGTTTTTAGTATTGGCCAGCGCGAGAAGGAACCTTGGTAGGTTTATTGATATGTGGGCGAAGCTTAAGTTAATATAAGAGCGTGTATTGCTAAAATTAGCATTTTTATTTTCTTCGTGTACAGCCTTAGGGGCTTACAGTCTTTTGCGGTGATCGGCTGTTCTTAGCGCCTAAGACCAAGCTGGGTCATCACTTACTTAGCGGTAGCCGCGAGGAGTTTTACCGCTAAGGTTTTAGCGACTCACTGCAGGTGACTCTACTAGTTTCTTTTATTACGGAAACAGTTATGTCAAACAGTAAAATTGATACTGCAGAAGTTAACAGATATAATAATTCAGTTGTTATAGTTTCGAGTGCTACGATTAATAATCGGTTTCATTCTTTATTTTCAACGGTTAGCAGCTCGCTTCAATAGCTCAAGCATTACATCGCATTAAATTTCTCAGTCAATTTCAACTGGTGTTATGCTTTCAAATTACACCTACGTATACCCTGAGAGAAAGATCTCATAGCCAACCACTGTAGCAGTCGGCAGCAGAATCAACAGCAGATATTGGAGACGACGTTAATAGGTGGCACTGGCCTTTCGTCGTCAAGGTTAAGTAGCTTAACCACTGCTCCAAGATGTGGAATTAGCCCAAATCAGTGCCGTGTGGCTTGTTTAAAGTTAGCCATATCGGCGCACAGAGGCCTACGGTTGTGAGAACACTCACTCTAAGAGACTTTAAAAAAAAAATCTGATGTGCTACACTCACATGACTTTCTCCACTCTTGTATAAACTATTTTTACAAACGCTCATTCTCCATATGCTTCATGTTAATCGAGATGTTAATCTTATTGCTCATTTTCTTGTAGATGCAAGGGGAATTACTAGGCATTAAGCGACAGTCAAATATTTTAAGAGCTGGTTGCTATGTGCAGTAGGTATTCCATTCTCTTTGCAGTACCAGGACAAAAAAATGAATAACGAATTTGAGAAAAAATTTAAGTATTGGAAAATATAAGGGAATAACAAGCAATATCTCGAAAATGATTCACTCAACAACAAAAATGTATATGGCATAAGTTGTGTATTTTAACGCGATCTACATATTTTGTGTAGTAAAATTTTGTATAACTCTTATGGTTTACCAGTTATGCAAAAGTCGTTCACAATGAGGATTACTTCTGGAGACATTCCCAGAAAATTCGAGATATACATTTCATTTGTTGTGAAAATATCTTAAACATATGATATTTTAATCAAAATCGTTATAGCCATTTTTAAGAAAATTGAAGTGTTCGAAAAATGTTCCATGTAAAGGGTAATCTGGGTTGGGGGATTTTCTTGAAAACGTTTGTGTCGCAACTCTAGAAGATACTGAACCTAAATACCAAGTTTGGTGTTTATCTGACTGTTCGTTTCTGAGTTATGCTGTTCACAGACACACAGACAGACACACAGACACAGATGGACATGTTTCCAAAATGCTTTTTTTTTGGATTCAGGCGGTCTCGAAACATATATTTCCGGTGAAATCTGGGTATCGAATTTTTGGGTGGAATACAATACTTCCCCTACTTACTATACGTAGTAGAGAAAGTAAAAATCTAATGTGTTACACTCACCTGACTTTCTCTACTCTTGTACAAACTATTTTTTCAAACGCTTATTCTCCATATGCTTCATGTTAATCGAGTTATCCAGATGTTAATATTATTGCTAATTTTCTTGTAGATGCAAGGGGAGTTGATAGGTTTTAAGCTAAAGTCAAATATTTTAAGAGCTGGTTGCTATGTGGAGTATTCCATTCTCTTTACATTACCAGGACAAAAAAAATGAATAACGAATTTGAGAAAAAGTGTAAGTATTGAAAAATTTAAGGGAATAACAAGCAATATCTCGAAAATGGTTCACTCAACAAAAAAATGTATACGATAATTTGTTTATTTTTACGCGATCTACATTTTTTGTGTAGTAAAATTTTGTCTATCTCTTATGGTTTGCCAGTTATGCAAAAGTCGTTCACAATGGAGAATACTTTTGGAGACATTCCCAGAAAATTCGAGATATACATTTTAATTGTCATGAAAATATCTTAAATATATGTTATTTTAATCAAAATAGAGCCGTTTTTGAGAAAATTAAAATTTAAAATGTTCCATGTAAAGGGTAGTCTGGGGTGGGGGGATTTTCTTGAAAACCTTCGTGTCGCATCTCTGGAAGATACTGAACCTAAATACCAAGTTTGGTGTTTATCCGACTGTTCGTTTCTGAGTTATGCTGTTCACAGACACACACACGGACATGTTTCCAAAAATGCTTTTGTTGGATTCAGGGGGTCTCAAAACATATATTTCCGGTGAAATCTCGGTATTGAATTTTGAGTGGAATGCAACACTTCCCCTACTTACTATACGTAGTAGACTTTGACCGACTGTACGTCACAACCGTCGTCAGAAATTCACTCATTGCATTGGAAACGCAGCCATTATTTTACTTAACTAACACATTCGCGAGTACACTCACTTATATAACCGCTGGAATTTTTCCACAGAGTTCTAGAATGATGTTCGGGAAGCAGGAGAAAGAAGTTTCTAGGATTATCTCGTTGCACCGCGATGGCTACAGGAATTTGCGACTTGGGGGAGTAGACCTCCTCCTATCTCTGTCTCTCCAATGTCGTTCGGTTGTTGGCGCGATCCACGTAATAACGCCACCGCTTCACAATACAGAGATTTCACAGGAAATAATGTTTTGAGGTCCCCTGAGAAAAGAAATTAAATTAAAAACGAAATATGAAACGTCAAATCTTGGAGAGCTTCTCACAAGGATTTGACTTCATAATTTTCAGCCAAAAGCTCCTACCTCAATCCTCCGTTTTTATGAGAAAGTGGCTCTAAAAATTCTGATTAAAACACTTTTTAAGAAATTCGCATGCTTAATAAAATGTAAAACTTGAATTTTCTACCATCAGTCTGTGAAGCATTCTTGAAAAATAGAAAAAGAACTTCCTGCAAGGAACTCTGATGTTTTCATTCACATGACTTTCTCTACTCTTTTGTATCCGTACAAAACCTTATTCTTCTCCCTACTTCCTATTAATCGCGTTAAAGTTTCCTTGCACTAACACATATTTCCTTATACGTATAAGAATGGTAAGGTAGGTTAAACTGATAGTCAGATGTTTAGAAAGCGGGTCACTATGGGATCATTGAGATTCCATGCACTTTTTATGGCCACCAGAAAAAACAAATATCAACTATCACTTGAGAAGAGCATAAAGTATATGAAAATTCAAACCAATAATAAAGAATATCTCGGAAATGGTAAATGCCACAAAAAATATTTCACATAAATTGCTTTAATTAGATCTGCATTTTTACTTTATCTATCACATACAAAGTAGGTAGAGAAGATACTGCATTGCCCCCAAATATTCGATACCGAAATTTCAACGGAAATACATGTTTTTGAGGCTCCTTGAATCCAAAACAATTTTTTTTAGTAAAGCGTACGGGTGTGTGTGTGTTTGTGTGTGTGTGTCTGTCTGTCTGCCAACCAATGGTGCGACATAAAGATTTTCAAGAACATTTTCCCAATCCAATCTACCCTTTACATGTAGCATATTTTTAATACTTTTACTTTCTCAAAAATGGCTCTAAAGACTTATAAAACGTATCTCTTGAATTTTCTGCGAATATTCTCTGAAGTCCTCTTCACAATGAAGGAATTTTGTATAACCTTGTATAACTGGTAAACGTTAAGCGATAGACGAAAACATACTACACAAGAAATGTAGAACTATTTAAAGCGCAGAATTTATTTCAAATAACCATTTCCGAGATATCCGCTGTTAATGGTTCGACTTGTTCAATACTTAGCCATTCTAAAAATCTGTCGATTTTCAGCTGTTTCTCGCGATGTCATGGAAACAGTATGGCATTTTAAGGCCAGCATATAGCGTCCAGTTGTTAAACATTTGACTATCGCTGTTCTCTTTGTATTTATAACGAAATGTGTAAGTTATTTTTGCAGAGAAAGTCGTGTCAGGGGTCTCAAAGCATGTAGGTATATCCCGTGAACTGTCACCATTTAATATTTGGGTGGAATACGGTAGTTTCTGTTACCTAATATAGGCAAGAGGCAGAGAAAGGAATAAAAGATCGTGGATAGAGAAAGTGATGTGAATTGCGGCGGCACGTGATTTGCAGGAATGGTCCCAGGTTCAGGGATTTGCATGGATCTTGGATCTAGGGTTACTGATTAATACGTCTGTTTCATTTTCCTGCTCGTTTATTTCCCGTCACTGTTTTAACATCTGACTCCTGATATTACCTCGCCACACACGCGCGCGTTTTTTAGTGCTGTGCTTCGTACTATCGCACCTATCCGTTGACACATTAAGAACAATCTCCAAGGAACTACCACGAAGAAGAAGTGCGTCTTCTAATCTCTCCTGTGTCTCTATTTCAAATTTCCTATCTACCCATTTCATTATCACATGATTTCTACCGTCTTTCTTATTGCATGCTTGAGGGTTTTGAGAACATTAACCCTTTTCTACGCATGTGATTTACAGGCGACCTAATGGGACACTAATAACAATTGAGGAAAAGACCACCCGTTTCCGGCCCGTTCAACTGTCTGTTCAACCCATATTCACCTGGAGATGTAATATTCATTTCCCAGTCTTATTTAATAGATAATACTATTCCTACTGTTATTAATATTTATTTTACCTATGGTTATAATTTTATATTTAGCTACTCAGAACGTAGTGTTTCAGAATGTGAGTCAGTATTTTTAACATTTAAATGATTTCAGTCTAATTATATAATATATAAATTCAATAACAGCACGCCTTAAAGCAATATGTGTATGTAACAATATATAAAAAGTGTATATTACAGTCATTGTATATGTTTATATTATTGTATACATGTGTAATAATGTTATGTGAATGTATTACGTAATTTAATCATGTAGGAGCTGTGAGAATAATAGGTTAAAAGTTGCTAACAATGAGGTAACCTTGAGGCAGTAATGAATTTGAAAGTATAACAATACTACTTGTAATTTTTGGAAACAATAATGCAATTTTTGTGACAGTTTATAAAATAGCCAATCAACAACCAGAAAAAGCTTTAGTTAAATGAAGGTATTCTATTGGACTAGGATTAGCCAAACAGAAACTAAAATGGAGCAAAATTTACAAATTCAGAAGTCAGTTGCTTGTAGACAGTGCTCCTAACCGGACGCGAGATGCGTCCTCGTAATACGTATTTTGTGTGAGACAAAAATAGTTTTACGGGTTAAAAATTGCAAGTAATTAATAATAAAAAAATCTCACAGCTCTCTATATCAGTGAAGTTTTATTTAAATCGTATCAAGCATTAATAAAAGGAGTGAAGTAAAATTATAATCTGTGCAAGTCTACATTCTTCAGTCACACCATTCCCTGCTAAGACATTCATGTCTCTAAAAATAAATACTGACGCAGCCGAGGCAAATATAAATATATAATATTTAAAGAAACAGTCAAATTACAAAGTTAATATTTTTTAACATTGGAGCGAAGGCCACCGGAAACGTTTTACCATACATGCGGTTGCAAGTACTTCAAGTTCGGCTCCCCAACAGTCGAAATACAATTCAACTCCTTCAATACAACTTCTTCAAATTGGCTCCCAAAGCGTGGGGCAAATAACAACGTAAAAATAACGTAATAAAAATAAGAACTTCTTCAACTGTAACACAGAGATTGTTACTAAAGCAGATGGCTGGGATGTAATAATTACGAACACGTTGTGTATGAAACTCATGTAGAGATACAGCCCTACACACCACAAGGGCAGACATAAGGTTTCATTGTAGTGAGTTGATGAATGTTGGAGTGCAGCTGTCATCACACTTCCTTCGCCAGGTGGCAGGCCAGTCTCTCTAAGATTTATTTCCTCCTTGAACCATACGCACGCCGACCTTCGGTAATGAGCATCCCAATGGCGCCTGCACGCTCTCCGGCCTTCAGCTTCTGCTGTCTCGTGTTATTGTTTCCTGAAGTGCACCAATCTGATGACCTGCTGAACCTGCGCCTGCAACTTGTTACATTCACATGACTTTCCCCACCCATTATCCTTTATTACTTTCTCTACTACGAATAGTAAGTAGGGGAAGTATTGTATTCCACCCAAAAATTCGATACCGAGATTTCACCGGAAATACATGTTTTGAGACCCCCTGAATCCAAAAAAAGCATTTTTGGAAACATGTCTGTGTGTCTGTCTGTGAACAGCATAACTCAGAAACGAACAGTCGGATAAACACCAAACCTGGTATTTAGGTTCAGTATCTTCCAGAGATGCGACACGAAGGTTTTCAAGAAAATCCCCCCACCCTTTACATGGAAGATTTTTCGAAAATTTTAATTTTCTCAAAAATGGCTCTAACGATTTTGATTAAAATATCATATGTTTAAGATATTTTTATGACAAATAAAATGTATATCTTGAATTTTCTGGGAATGTCTCGAAAAAGTATTCTTCATTGTGAACGACGTTTGCATTACTGATAAACCATAAGAGATAGACACAATTTTACTACACAAAAATGTAGATCGCGTTAAAATACACAATTTATGTCATATACTTTTTTTTTGTTGAGTGAACCATTGTCGAGTTATTGCTTGTTATTCCCTTCAATTTTTCAATACTTTCTCAAGTGGGAATTCGTTATTCATTTTTTTGTCTTGGATATGCAAAGAGTATTAATCTGTGGCAAAGGGAATGGTGCTGCACCTAGCAACCAGCTATTAAGAGATATGTCTATGCTTAAAGGCTACTGTATTTCTATATTGCCCTTGTAAATATATATTCCCCTTACATCTACAAGAAAATTAGCAATAAGATAGAGTCTGCAAATTTTTATCTCGATTAACATGAAGTAGATGCAGAATAACCTTTGTAAAAATAGTTTGTAGTCTTATTGCTAATTTTCTTGTAGATACAAGGGGAATATGGTAAACTTTAAGCGATAGTCAAATATTTTAAGAGCTGGTTGCTATGTGGAGCATTCCATTCTCTTTGCATGTCCAGGACGCAAAAGCAAAAAAACAAAACAAAACAAAAAAATGTTTACCAGTTATATAAAAGTCATTCAGAATGAAGAGGTCTTTTGGGGACATTCCCAGAAAATTCAAGATTTAAATTTTATTTGTCATGAAAATATCTTAAATATATGATATTTTAATCAAAAACGTTAAAACCATTTTTGAGAAAATCAAAATTTTGGAGAAGCGTTCCATGTAAAAGGTAGCCTGGGGTGGGGATAATTTCTTGAAAATCTTCGTGTCGCATCTTTGAAAGATACTGAACCTAAATACCAAGTTTGGTATTTATCCGACTTTTCGTTTTTGAGTTATGTTCACAGGCACACAAGCCACATACACGGGCCTTTTTTTTAAATATGTTTTTTTTATTCAGGGGGCCTCAAAACCTGTATTTCCGATGAAATCTTGGTATCCATTTTTTGAGTGGAATGCAATACTTCCCCTACTTACTATACGTAGTAGAGAAAGTAAAAACTAGAATAGGTTAGAATAGAACGAGATGCGGAAGGGAACTCAGCACCTCAACCTACGCAGATCTTTTGTGTCTATGCCCCTGACAGGGCGTCCCCGGGAGGGAGGGATGAGGTGATAGGAGTAAGAAAGTGGCCGGTTCAGGAGGCACGACAGGCAGAGAGCAGGGTCCCTACGATTTACAGATCTGAACTCCCCGAATGCTGGCTAGTGCAGCCGGCCCTCCTCCCCCTTAGGCCTACACATACCCTGAGGGTTCCGGGACCAGGAGACTGCTCGCAGTCGGAGGACGAAGGTTTCCTTAGAGCATCCTTTTCTCCTGCTATGTACACAGCGAGACCTCTCCCAACACTTGCAACCCTGAAAGAGACCAAGCAGATGAAGGGTGCAGTGAAATAAGAATGGAGATCAAATGGAGGGGCAGACAATTCGGAGAATGTAATGATCCTTCCCAGCATTCAGCTGGCGACCCGGGGAAACCCCCGAAAAAGCCCATGGGTCAGTAAATCGGCCACGGGAATCGAACTCACGACATCCTGAATGCGGGCCACAGAGGTATCCCGCTCGGTTTAAAAAAAAAAAAACTAACTTCTCAGAAAGTTCATCATGCCTCCTTGGACTACGTACGAGGGTAAGGGAGTAAGCATACGCACACAATCTATTAAATTTATTATAACAACAATATAAACTTACAATTACCTCATTTTTCAACGTAGTCCCCTAGCTTCTCATTGCACATGTTTCATTGTTACACAAGCTTTCTAATGCCCTCAGAAAAAAAGTTTTTTGCTGAGCAGCAAGCCATGTATGCACTGCTTCCTTCACTTCCTGGTGTGTAGTGAATCGACTCCTTAAGTCACTTTTGAGTGGACCAAAAAAGATATGGTTTGCCACTTTATCGACCGTCAATCTTCGGTTCTCTGAAACATGATACGGATTTGCTCAATGTTGACATTCACTAGTGGTTATGGATGCGCGTCCTGCTCCTTTCTCGTCCTTCACAGTTGTCCGATTAGTTTTTAACTTTTCAATCCATTCATACACATTTCGCCGGGGACGACGACGACGAGCTGCTGGCAGGCTAAGTTTTAGCCCGAGTGAGTTTTTGCTGTGTGCCCACCCTCTCAGGGTTTAACTACAGGATGAGTATTTCAGTTTGAAATGATGTTTCAGGAAGACGGTTTGTTTTTAGGATACAGCGGCCCTTCTGCACCCTGGTGTGTGTTTGTTTATGCATTTCTTTAGTAAGCATTGAATTTTGAGGCCAATCAACTCTTGAGTGGGATTACTATGGAGTTCAGCTTTAGCTGCTGTTGGTTTAACTCCTTGGTTATCTGGTGTGCCCGCATGCCATGCGGGGAACCCGATGACACAGAAGACGGCGATTTCTAGGGTTGTAATCCCCAAGTGATCTGACCAGGACACTCTGATGGTTTGGTAAAATGACGTAAAATTTTGTAGCCCGGCGCTTAATTTCATCTTCCACATATGGAAGAGATGAGGCTTCGTGTAGTAGTCTCACGGGGAAGGCGCGGCCGACAGAGTGGATGGACCGGAGTCCCCTATTCTGCGCCCGTTGTAGCCATAGCAGCCAGCTGTCTGCGGCCATGCCCCAGACCTCGCAGGCGTAAAGCATGAGGCGGACTATCAGGGCTCGGAAAAGGTGTAACTTTAGGACAACGGGCATCCCGGGTCTCAGCATCGGGTACAAGGAGGCGATTGCCCCCTGCGCCCGGGCCGAGACGTCTCGGATGTATTTGCGAAATCTTAGACCCTTGTCCAACTTCACTCCCAGGTAGGTTATAGAATTCCTCCATTCAATTCTTCGGCCTCGAAATTGAAATGTGGGGCAGTCTGCGGGTATGTGGCGTTTCGTTAGAAGCATGGCGTGGCCCCCATATTATGCGAAAGTCTTCGATGGATTTCGGCTACTGGCACATCTTCAGACGACAAAAAATGGACAATGCACAGTTCTTTGGTGCAAACAGTGAGGTGTGCAACCATGTAACCACTCAGTGGAGTGGTGGCGGTCAAGCATTCCACAAGCGGAGACAAAGAAACAACATGTTGACGCGTGCTCGCACAAACGGATACAGTCAACCTACAAAAACTTAAAAATAATGTGCGGATACTTATTGATTTGCCCTCAATTCAATCATTCAAAAAAAAATAGCCGCTCCGTGGGGTCATTGGAAGTAATGCTAGTGTTATGAAGAGCTGTTGTACTGATGGATATGCCTGCAGCATTCCAAGATGCTTGGACCTATCTTGATGGAACTGTATCTCCTGTTTTGTTGTTGCTCGACTTTTTGGTCTCGTTGAATGTAAACCATTTATCATCTGATGACAAATCATCCTCTGCACGACAAGGTGCAGAATGAAATCGTTTTGCTGCACGCATCACAACATTTTGAATGTTCTTTTTCCTTTCTCTACTACGTATAGTAAGTAGGGGAAGTATTGTATTCCACCCAAAAATTCGATACCAAGATTTCACCGGAAATATATGTTTTGAGACCCCCTGAACCCAAAAAAAGCATTTTTGGAAACATGTCCGTGTGCGTGTGTGTGTGTGTGTGTGTGTGTGTGTGTCTGTGTGTCTGTGAGCAGCATAATTCAGAAACGAACAGTCGGATAAACACCAAACTTGGTATTTAGGTTCAATATCTTCCAGAGATGCGACACGAATGTTTTCAAGAAAATCCCCCCATCCCAGATTACCCTTTACATGGAACATTTTTCGAAAATTTTAATTTTCTCAAAAATGGCTCTAACGATTTGGGTTAAAATATCATATGTATATTTCGAATTTTCTGGGAATGTCTCCAAAAGTGTTCTTCATTGTGAACGACTTTTGCATAACTGGTAAACCATAAGAGGTAAACAAAATTGTACTACACAAAAAATGTAGATTGCGTTAAAATACACAATTTATGTCATATACCTTTTTGTTGTTGAGTGAACCATTTTCCAGATATTGCTTGTTATTCCCTTAAATTTTCCAATACTTTTTCTCAAATGGGAATTCGTTATTGTCCTGGACATACAAAGAGAATGGAATACTCCACATAGCAACCAGCTCTTAAAATATTTGACTATCGGTTAAAGCCTACCAATTCCCCTTGCACCTATAAGAAAATTAGCAATAAGATTAACATCTCGATTAACATGAAGCATATGGAGAATAAGCGTTTGTAAAAATAGTTTGTACAAGAGTAGAGAAAGTCATGTGAGTGTAATATATCAGAATTTTTATATCCGCGTTGGTATCTGTAGGCAACCATCTCAATTTATAAAATGGATGCATACATGCAGCTATGAAAGCCTCGTTTACTTCAGAATTGAGCGAAAAGTGATTACGGAGCCGTGCCTCCAAATCCATGCTGATTCCTCGCAGGAGAGTGAAGGTGTAGTGTGTTGTAGCCCCACTGTTGGGAGCCAAACTTGTAGTTATTTATTGTTGCTGTTTGCACCACGTATTGCGGGAGATATGTTTCTTGGAGTGTTCGCCCCACGTACGGTACAAACTTTCTAGTGGCCTTCGCCCCCACGTTTAAAAAATCAACTTTGTATTTTAATGTTTATTTTAATATTATATATGTATGCCTCGGCTGCGTCAGTAGTAATTTTCAGAACACGCAATTCTTAGCAGGGCTGGTGTGGCTAAAGAATGAAGGCTTACGTAAATTATAATTGTATTGTACTTTGTTTATTAATCCTTCACACGATTTAATAACACTTCACTGATGTATCCTACTGTAGAGCTGTGAGATTATTGTTAATTACACTTTTTAACACGTAAACTTTATATTATTCTCACTGCAATGAATTTTTATCTCGCACTGAACACGTACCGTACCGATCGAGTACGCAATCTTGTAGCGTCTACCGCCTGAATTTGTATATTTCCCCTATTTCAACTCTCTGGTTGGCTAAGCCTACTCCAATAGAATACTTTTATTTAACTTAAGTTTTTTTCTAGTTGTTGATTGGCTATTTATAAATATTACATTATTGTTCCAAGAATTATTAGTAGCATTATTAAACTTTTTAATTTATTGTTGTCTCAAGGTTACTTCATTGTTAGCAACTTTCGGCTTCTACTTTGTAATTTTGTTTGCTACGAAAAGCAGCTTGCTTCTATTCTCAAAGATCCTACATTGTTAAACTACGTAATACATTCACATCACAGTTTTATACATGTACATAATAACATAAACATAATACAATGACTGTTACATAATTTTATGTATTATATTATACACATATTGCTTTAAGGCGGGCTGTTATTATATTTTATATTATATAATTAGACTGATATCATTTAAGTGTTAAAACACTGCCTCAAGAGCACCACTGTACCTTAAATTTATCTCTTCAAGCTCACTCACTTAATTCTTAAAGTAAATAGGGTTGGTAACTGACAATAATATGAGTTATCCTCCTGCAGGCGGTCTAGTGCTGTATCCAGTGGTTTAAAAACAGCTTCGTATTCTTTTAAGTATTCAATTTATGTGTCCTTGGACGTTTTCAAGCTTAATCTTAATAAATGCAAGTATTTCAAATACGTATAGCCCAACTCTACATAACTAGTAGACAAATTCATATGAGTGTAATGTATTAGATATGTCTGGACAATATTATTTATTTAAAGTTTAGATCTCTATGCTCTTCGATGTAGTGAAAGTTGAAATGTCTCGCTCTAATATAAGGGACGAATTCGTGAGATTTCGAAACATATTGGAGAAACAATTTAATGTCAATTCCCAAGAATTTAAGTGACCGTCTTTACAGAACGTTGTATAATTTAAGATCAGTCGGTATTATGTGATTTATCGGAGGGATACATCTCCCGAGCTAAGACCTGCCCAGATCTGTCACGGTTACCAACCCCCAGGAGGAAGAAACGAAGTGAAGGAAACACAGCAGGCTACAGGCAGCAAGAAGGCAGTCCACAGAGACGCGCGGAAGTCCCTAACATTTCCAAGCCCGCAGACCCGTAACACTTCTGGAGCCGCCGAGAGAGGGCGATGAAGCACCCACCAATCAAGCAGCCCTCTGGTGCCCACGCGGAATATTTAAGCAAGTATTCCGCCATGTGTCCGGCACCGCCATACACCACGAAACCTAGAAACACACCTGAAAGATGGACAGGAAACGGAATGGAAAGGAAATGGTGGCAGAGAAGAAACCACCCCATCATTCCCCTATCGACTCCGGGGAAACCAAGAAAAACCCATGGTCAAAGGGAGTGGTCACCGGGGATTGATCCGGGACCTCCCGAATGCGAGTCGCATACGTTACCGCAGCGCTACTTCACTCAGTAGATTAAATGTTGTTTTGAAAAAACAAAATCTGATGTGTTACACTCACATGACTTTCCCTACTCTTGTACAAACTATTTTTACAAACTCTTATTCTCCATATGCTTCATGTTAATCGAGATAAACATTTGCAGGCTTTAAGCGATAGTCAAATATTTTAAGAGATGGTTGCTATGTGGAGCATTCCATTCTCTTTGTATGTCCAGGACAAAAAAAATTCTGATGTGTTACACTCACATGAATTTCTCTACTCTTGTACAAACTATTTTAACAAACTCTTATTCTACATCTATTTCATATTAATCGAGATAAACATTTGCAGAAACGATCTTTTGACATGCCAAGAGAATTATATTTTACACATAGCGACCAGTTATAAAAATATTTGACTATCGCTTAAGGCGTACTATGTTCCCCTTGTTTTGTATTTACAAGGGCAATATAGAAATACAGTAGCCTTTAAGCACATACATATCTCTTAATAGCTGGTTGCTAGGTGCAGCATCATTCTCTTTGCCACAGATTAATACTCTTTGCATATCCAAGACAAAAAAAAATGAATAACGAATTCCCATTTGAGAAAATAAGTATTGAAAAATTTAAGGGAATAACAAGCAATATCTCGAAAATGGTTCACTCAACAACAAAAATGTATATGACATAAATTGTGTATTTGAACGCGATCTACATTTTTTGTGTAGTAAACTTTTGTCTATCTCTTATGGTTTACCAGTTATGCAAAAGTCGTTCATAATGAAGAATACTTTTGGAGACATTCCCAGAAAATTCAAGATATACATTTTATTTGCCATGAAAATATCTTAAACATATGATATTTTAATCAAAATCGTTAGAGCCATTTTTGAGAAAATTAAAATTTCCGAACAATGTTCCATTTAAAGGGTAATCTGGAATGGGGGGATTTATTTGAAAACCTTCGTGTCGCATCTCTGGAAGATACTGAACCTAAATACCAAGTTTGGTGTTTATGCGACTGTGCGTTTCTGAGTTATGCTTCACAGACACACACACAGACATGTTTCCAATTGTTTTTGGATTCAGGGGATCTCAAAACATATATTTCCGGTATCGAATTTTTGGGTGGAATACAATACTTCCCCTATTTACTATACGTAGTAGAGAAATCACTTTCCAGCACATATCACATCGCATTGTATTTGCTGGGAAACTGTGTTGTAAAACAAGTAAAACGTGAGGAACACTGACGTAAGCATTAAAACTATTTCAAATAAATGCACACTTGGGACGCAACGGGCTTTACCCAACCAGGTATTATTCACTTAAAACTCAACAGTTGACTGAAAGATAACGCCTCTCCCGGAAACATAAAATTTTCAATTACCAAGCGGTAACGTCAGTGGTCGTGGGTTCGATTCCCGAGGGCGACCTTCCTAATCCAAGGTTTTTTCGTGGTTTTCCCCGGTTGCCAGGCGAATGCTGGGAAGGATTATTAGGTATTCCCCGAATTTTCTGTCCCTCCATTTCATCTCCATTCTTATTTCACTTCACTCTTCATCTGCTTGGTTTCTTTTAGGGTTGCAAGTGTCGGCGGGAGTCTCGACGTGTGTATGGCAGGGAAAAGGATGCTCTAAGTAAACCGTCGTCCCAGGAATGGGGGGGCGGTTTCCGGGTCCCGGGCCCCAGGGGAAGGGGAGACGGCTGCACCAGCCACCTCGGGGAGTTCGGATCTGTAAACGGTAGAGACTCTGACCTCTGCCTGTCTTGACTTCTGTCTCCTTTCACCTCATCCCTCCCTCCGCCTAGGTACTAAAGATCTGGTCGAGGTGCTATATCCCCTTCCGCTATCCTAACATTTGCAATTAACACCAACTACGGCCATATCTTTACTATGCGTATATGTTAAGAGCAGTTACTGGTATTGATGTCAGCTGAAGAAATAGAATGCCAACAAATGTAACCAAGAGCACTTTAACGGGGGAAATATCTCACAGTTGGCTGTTAGCTTGCGTTCTCTATGTATAGGTACTCTGGTTATATTGAGTTTTGAAGCGACCAACATCAGTGCCGTAGTCTATTGTGCGGCCTGTGTTAACGATGCGGCGAGTGCAGGTAACGGCTAATGCATGCAGGAGAGAGGTCCTCCACAGGTAGATACAGCAGCTGCTGAACGTGATTGGGGAAGATTTGTAGGACGCCAGGTGCAAGCGAACATGACCACCCGGGGCTCGCTCTCTCGGCGAGCCTTCCAAAACACACCCTTCCAATAACCAACTGCTTGCCCATAATAAATCTGCAATTAAACTTTTGTTGGTAATTTTACATGTAGACTTCCTTGAAATCAACTTCTCATAGCGTCTTGGACATAGAACTTTTACAAAATAATGAATAATCCAAATAAAACTAAAATCAAGTGCACGAACACGTCAAATTTAATCTTGTGAAGGGAACATTTTTCCAGAAAAGAAACGTTTTCAGCCATTATTGTATAAATCTCACATGTTAAATTCACATGACTTCCTCTACCCTCTATTGTTTACTAGCAGGTGTACAAATCATTCTTACGAAAGCTTTTTCCTTTCTCTACCACGTGCATAGTAGGTAGAGAAGGTATTGCATTCCACTAAAAAATTCGATACCGAGTTTTCACCAGGAATACATGCTTTGTGGCCTCTGAATCCAAAAAAAAATTATGAAAAAGGTCCGTGTGTGTCTGTGAACAGCATAACTCAAAAACGAAAAGTTGAATACATACCACCCTTGTTATTTAGATTCAATATCTTCCAAGGATGCGACACAAAGATTTTCATCAAAATCCCCCCACCCCAAATACTCTTTATATGGAACTTTTTATTAACATTTTGATTTTTTAAAACGTGGCTCTAATGATTTTGATTAAAATATTAACACGTTAAAATATTTACATGAAAAATAAAACGTATATCTTGACTTTTTTGGGAATAGACCGTGAAGGGAATTTTGTACAATCTTGTATAACTCGTAAACGTTAAGTGATAAACGAAATCATACTACAAAAAATGCAGATCTCTTTAAAACACACACTTTACTTACAATGGGTTTTTGTGGCATACACCGTTTCTGAGATATCCTTTATTAAGGTTCCATTCTTCAATACTTATTCTTTAAAGTCCCGTCGTTTTTCAGGTGTTTCTCGCGCTGACATGACAACAGTATTGAATTTTAACGCTACCACATTTGACTATCGCTGTTCTCTTTGTATTTTTAAAGAAATGTGTAATGTAGCTATTTTTGCAAAGGTTTATTTGGATTAAAATAAAGTGATAGAAAAACATGTTTTAGTAAGTAGTTTGTATATCCACTAAAAAGATAGCGGGTAGAGAAACTCATGTGAGTGTATCATATCAGAATTTTTTGTGTAGTACCTTTTCGTCTATCGCTTAACGTTTATTAGTTAATGCAAGATGATGAGAAATTCCTTCCGAATGAAGAGGAGTTCAAGGTCTATTCTCAGAAAATTCCAAACATACATTTTATTTCTAACGTAAATATCTTTATGCTCGATATTGCGAAAATGTAGTATTTATACGACTGTTAGCAGCACTTTAATGGACCTCATTAAAGTACACCTGTTCATTAAAGTATTGGTATTCGACCAATCAGAAGTGGCCACGTAACATTGTGAAAGCGCAAGTATCGATTATTCTGCGTAGTACGTCTCACAACGCTAGCAACTTTGTTTGACACAGGTGCTACAAGGTCACTATATTGTAACCATAGATAAAGGAATAACACATCACTCAAACCAGAAACGAATACTTATGAAACCTTTAATTTAGATACATGGTCGAGCATAAACAGTCGTATGCAACAAGACTATAATGGTGATTAAAACGCCTAGCTTCGCTCGCTCGGTTGTTAATAATAATACCCGCGTTTTAATTACTACCATTATAGTCTCGTTGCGTAATATACTATTAAAGTATGGTATTTTAATAAAATCTTAAGAGCTATTTTTTATGAAATCAGAATTTTCGTAAAATGTTCCATGTAAAGCGTAGTTTGGGGTTGGAAAAAAAATCGAGTGTTATTTATGGATGGTCGGATTTTCTTGAAAACCTTTGTGTTTCATATTTGGACGATATTGAACTTTAATATCAAGTTTGCCAGTTTATCCGACTTTTCGTTTTTGAGTTATGTTGCTCACACACACACACACACACACACACACACACATGGACAGTTTTCTACAAATGCTTTATTTGGATTATGCGGTCCTCAAAACATGTATTTCCGGTGAAACTTCGGTATTGAATTTTTGGGTGGATTCCAATACCTTCTTTACCTACTATGTATATACGTGGTAGAGAAAGTAATAACAAAAGCTCCAATGAATAACATCGGATATCTCGGAAACGGCTAATGACACAAAAATGGTTATTTGAAATGAATTGTTTTAAAGACATACATTTTCTATAAGCTAAGTTTTTGTCCATTTAATGCTTTACGGTTACACAAAATTCCTTCCCAATTAAAAGCATTTCATTGGTCTTTCCCACAAAATTTAAGATATATGTACATTGCATTTGTCATGTAAATATGTTAAATATATAGTGTTTTAATCAAAATCGTTAGAGCCATTTTGAGGAAATTGAGAAGATGGTTTGTTACGTTATTTGCACCACGCTTTGGGCGTCAATTTGAAGTAGGTTGTATTGTAGGAGTTGTATTATATTTCAAATGTTGGGGAGCCAAAGTTGAAGTTTGTTTGCAACCGCACGTATGGTAAACAGTTTCCGGTAGCCTTCGCCCCAAGTTTAAAAATATTAACTTTATAATTTGACTGTTTCTTTAAATATTATATATTTGTGTTTGCCTCGGCTGCGTCAGTATTATTGTTAGACACATGGATGTCTTGGCAGGGTTGTGATACGACAAGAATGTAGGCTTACACAGATTATAATTTTACTTCACTCCTTTTATTAATGCTTGACACGATTTAAATAACACTTCACTGATGTAGAGAGAGAGCTGTGAGATTCTTTAATTAATTACTTGCACTTTTTAACACGTAAACTTATTTTTCGTCTCTCACACGAATACGCATTAAATTTCTCGAGGACACTTTTTGCGTCTGGTTAGTAACGCTGTCTGCAACCAACTGACTTCTGATGTTTCTCTTTTTCAGTTTCTGATTGGCTATTCCTAACCCAATGGAATACCTTCTTTTAACTAAAGCTTTTTGTGGTTGTTGAATAGCTATTTTTATAAACTGTCACTAAAATTACATTATTGCTTCCAAGAATCACAAGTAACATTATTAAACTCTCAAACTCATTATTGCCTCAAGTTACCTCACTGATAGCAACTTTTAACTTACTATTCTCGTATCTCCTACATTATTAAATTACGTAATATATTCACATAACATTATTACAAATGTATACAATAATATAAACATATACAATGATTGCAATATACACTTTTTATATATTGTTACATACACATATTGCTTCAAGGCGGGCTGTTATTGAATTAGACTGAAAGCATTTAAGTGTTAAAAATACTGCCTCAAAATAAACATTATGAAGAAATTGCCATGTAAAGAGTTGGGGAAGGGAATTTTTATCTTTGCTTGGTGTCGCATCCTTGTAAGAATAAACTTAAATGCGGTTCACGGTTGTGTGTATCCAAATTTGGTTTTTGAGTTATATTGTTCACACACAAACACACACACCCACACATACGCAGTGACCTTTTTTCTAAAACTGTTCTTTTGTATTCAGGGGGCCTCAAAACATATTTCTGGTAAAATTCCAATATCGAATTTTTAGTTGGGATGCAATACTTCCTCTACCTAATAGAAAAGTGGTAGAAAAGTAAAAACCAGGTATGACAGATCTACACAAGTTTCTCTGTCCACTTTCAATAATTTGTATATCTCTTCTACAAACTATTCTTATAAAAGCTTATTTTTCTAATTACTTCATGTTAATCGAGGTAAATGTTTACAAAAATTGTTTCATTACACAATTCGTTTATATCAAGAGAGGAACAATAGGCTGAAACGGTACTAAACTCTTTAAAAAACTTGTTGCTGTATGCTGACTTTGAAATTCCATACTCTTTGTCAACATGTAAAACAAACGATTGGTGATTTAGCGCTTAAAATATAAGCCAATGAAAATCAAACCAAGAGTAGTAATTAATACCTTTGAAATAGTTAATGGCGTAAATAATAACGATAATATATTAATTTAGTGTATTAACGAAAAGTACATTTTTTATGTAGTAAGCTTTTTGTTTTAAGTCTTACGCACAAAAGTGATTCGGAGCAAAGAAGATTTCACAGCCTATTTACAGAAAATTCAAGGTATTGACACAATATTATCGGGAGGTCTCTGCTGGGCAGTCAGATAAACAGAGACAAGAAGCGCTCTCGCCCAGCATAAACACTAGAAGCTCTATTTCCAGATAACCAAAACCGTCTGGAAGTTTCCCTGCTTTCCGCATCTCGAACGTTCTGGAACTTTTTGGAGTTGATGCATAAGGAGTATTCTCGCTAGTGAGCCACTTAGTGAGTTTGTGCCGACAGCGCGAAGTAATGTGAGTGTTGCTACCGCGGAAGATTAGAGACGTCTTGTGTTCGATTCCCCGGCGAATGAAGTGGAGGCAATTTCGTGCGTATTTCACTTCGCGGCTACGTCACGAAGAAGAGTAAAATGACGGAAAATTAAACTAGTTCATATTAGTGAAGTGACAGTGTGAACTAAGTGATGTCACAGTGAAAGTTTAACTAGATCAAAACAGTGAAGTGTGAAGAAGCACGTAGTTGCCACCTTTTTTCGTTGTCACAAATATCCGCTGTTGATTCTGCTTCCAGCTGCTCCAGTGGTAGAGTTATGAGTACCTTCCCTCAGGGTATGCGTGGCAGTATTGTTAAAGGATGTTTGAGTTATACAAGTAAATTGCCGACCGTTTGAGATAAAGAAATAGAACTGATTATGAATCGTAGCACTCGAAGCTATAACAACTGAATTATTGTACCTGCTAACTTCTGCAGTATCAAAGTTATGGTAGGAAATAACTGTTTCTGCAATAAACGAAACTAGAAGCGTAATTTGCCGTGGGTCGCTAAAATGTTGCTCGGAAAGTGTCCTTGCGGTAGCTGCGAAACCTTACTCTCATAAGCGGGTCATTAGGAGCACAAAATCACACGCGTAAGTACCGCTGACGGTACCAACAAGAGAGTAAGTGTCTGATTTAGATGCTCGCCTTCTTATCACTTGAGAAAAGAATTATAATTACTGCCACCAATATAATTATTCATTCCCAAAATACTTAAATCCTATGTGTGCTTCTAAATTTTGTTACCATGCTGGCCTAGCTAAACTCTCAGAAATGCGTTTCACTTTTCTTTTTCATAATTTTGGCCTACGTGACGTGCAGGCGTACTGAACTTATAACCTAACTGCGTTCCCAGAAATCCTTAAGCTAATGTGCTCGCTACTGTGGCTGTCGCTAGTGACTTTGGCTAACCTGACTTCTTAATTACCTTCATCTTTCCTGACAAAATCTTTCAACCCAAACTTCTTATATTATACATTGATTTAATATACAGAAATAATTTATTACAATTATTTCTCTATTTTACTATTGTTTATTTAATTATTTATATTTTCCAGTCCATAATTATGCTATCAAGTGACAGTGAGAACTTAGTGAAGTGACAGTGAAAACTGGACAGAGTTACTGCATGTATTTTGTTAAGTCATGCAAATATCTATTTAATAAAAACATAACGAAGGCTTTTCCATGTTAAGTATAGTTTGGGATTCGGCAATTTTATTTAAAATCTTCGTCTGACATGTCTAAACGAAGTCTGACTCAAGTTTGAAAGTGTATGTATATTATCTGACTTTTCCTTTTTGAGATGTGCTGTTCACTCACAGACATAGGCGCGCATGCGCACACACAAGGACGTGTTTTAGGAGGACTCAAATCGTGTACTTACTGTGAAATCACAAAATAAAATCTTGGTTGCAAGACTATTTCCTGTACCTTAGGAAAGGAGTTGAGAAGGTAATCCGGACAACAGTAAAGAAAATGGATGGAAAACGTATTTCGCCTTGACTGAATGAATGCAATAAGTATAACAGCTGAGGTTGAGAGAAATGAAGGAGAGAGGTCACGTTCAGCAGAAAGAGGGGTTCGGACACGCGTGCCAGATGCTGTCCTGTCAGGTACCCACAACAGGGTGATGAATAACCCGATTTGTGTAGCCTCCCTCCTCATCGATACCTCTCGATGTACAGCGACGTTCCTTAGTATTCCCAAAGTTCACCAAACTGGAGTCAGAGGCGCTCTTAAAACCCTAATAATAAAACAGTACCCACATTCGCCTTTGATGATTTTTACTAGTAGAGGAAGTATTGAATTCCAGCCAAAAATTCGATATCAAGAATTTATCAGAAATGCACGTTTTTAGGCTCTCTGAATTCAAACAAAGAAATTTTATAATAAAAAGGTACGTACGCGCAGAACACATAAACAAAAACTCTGATAAATACCAAACTGTGTATTTACTTCAACATTCTCCAAGCACATGACCTAAGGGTTTTGAAGAAAGTCCCCCCTCTCGAAACTAACTTTTACAGGCAAAACTCACTGCCTACACTTAATGTAGACCTCTTTAAAACAAGAAAATTACGTTAATAGGAGATTATGATACAAAGATTTTCAGAGTATGAATACTTCCATTCGTTTCGCAATCCTACAAGCAAACTAAAACCACTTTTAACACGTGTGGCATATACTATTTTTTAGACAGCGCTCGAACTTGTAAAATATCAATTCTACCGTTTTATTCAAAAAGAAGGGACAGATTTTAAATACTTATTTCTAATGAACGGCAATAGATAACCACACATACAACACATCATTGAATAGAGGAAGGTTCAAAGTTTTAAGTTCCACCTATTAGTTCCATTCAGTGCCTACAGCGGCGCTGTGTTTGTTTACCAGAAAACGGCTACGCCACAAGAAATGTCGTTTTGTGTGCTGCATTATGCAAAGAGTGAATCCATTGTTTCGTTGCAGCGTGCATTTCGTTGTAAGTTCTACAATGAGCCGCCTCGTCATAAAAAATTTACAATTGATACAATAAATTCGTAGAAGATGGTTGCGTATGCAAACGCAAAAGCACTGGTCGTCCTCGCATAACAAACGGTGCTCATTTTGAACACATAAAATAAAATTTTGAACTTCTCTCTATTCAGTGATGTATCGCATGTCTCGCCATCTGTTGTCGTTCATTAGAAATAAATATTTAAAGTCTGTTCCTTCTTTTTGATTAACCCTGTATACTTATTGATTTCTGAAACTAACAAACATCACGTTTAGATCGCGGTTCTCGAAACCAGAGAAATGCCGTTAAAAATTCGAGATGTCAGATCTTTCGTTGTTTCCTTAGCAGTTATTTTCAGTGAAATGATTTTCAACATGTTTTGCCTTACACCAGGCAATGAAGCGATTAAATGCTATATCATATTATTTTCTGGATTTTTTGGGTAAGTAGTTCTAGTGTTATTCTTTCTGCTGCTTCTGTAATTTCACTTCCATTTCAGTTTCTTCTGAATTCATAATTTCCACCATTTATTCTTTATGTAAGTTAGATAAATGAGTAATCTTATACTCAGAGAAAACTGCCAATACAGGGTGGAACATTTAAGTTGAGACTGTACAATATCTCCAAAACTAACCGTTGTAGAAAGAAATGTCTTTAATAAAAATTGCTTGATATTATGGGGGATAGTAAATTCCAATAGTCATGCTTTATTTGAAGGACGTTGTGATGGTCATTTTAGGGTCAATATTGTTTTTTAAATAACCTAACCTTTTTATGTTGTTTTCTCGCTCCTCATAAAAAATTAAAAAAAACATTTGTATAAAGCACTTTACAATTGTTCTTACACCAACGTAAATAACAACGAAAATTCTGAACGGCTGTGTATGAAGACCGCAATGAATGGTTGGACATCTATGGATGGTCATTTGAGGGCCAACTTACGTTTCGTAATTGGGAACCAACATTTTTTATTTTCTTTACTTATTCCTCATCATAAAATAAACAGTTTTTAAAACCATTTTCTAATGAGAAAACAACCTACAAAATATAGGTTCTTATTTAAAAAAATTAAAGTTACCCTAAAATGGCCATCGCGACGTCCTCCAAATAAAACACGACTGACGACATTTACTTTTCCCGATAATATCAAGCAACTTTTATTAAAGACATTTCTTTCTACAACGTTAAATTTTTGTTATTATTGTACAGTCTCAACTTAAATGGTCCACCCTGTATAACGTGTAGGTTAACTCTACAACGAATTGCGATAAATTGAAGTATATGACGATTTGTATTGTGAACAGATAATGCGAGCGCCATGAGAAATTAACCAAGTAAAAAGACATATGAAAAGTAAAATCTAATCAAACCAAGTCTAGTTATTAAACATGTGCAAATACAAAAGACAATTTCCATGTGATTGGACTTGAAACCAAAGTTGGTCACACAAAGATTATAGCCAGTGCGATAATTGTCGGCTCTCGTAGCCGTGGTCGCTGGAGTGTGTAGCTTCGGCGCTCCGCCAAGCTCAGGGTTGCGGGCTCGAGTTCCGCCATGGTCATGGGTGTTTGTGTGTGTGTGTATGTGTGGAATCGTGGTAATAAGCGGTAAACGACAACAGTAAAAAAACAGTACTGATAAATTGGGTGAAAAAGGGAAAAAAAGATAATCTAAAGCTTTTAGCCCGTTCTACTTTTAAGCCTTGCTGTCTAAAAACATTTTTGTAGCATTACTGAGATATTCATTGGTATAGTTTTGAATTGTCAAATACTTTAAACCTTTGTGACATGCTAAGTCGCCATATGTTTGATTCTCGTGACCATAAATACTGTATGGAATGTCTTAGCCATCACAAAGTGCGACCCACTTTTTAAACATTTGACTGTCACTTCAGGGTCCTGTTTGCCTCTTTTACCTACAACGAAATATGCATTGAAACTATTTCTGTAAAGGTTTATCTCGGTTAACATGAAAGAGATAGAAAAAAATATGTGTTACACTCACATGACTTTCTTTTAATCTCTCGCTTAGCAGTGGGAATGTAAATTATTGCTACGAAAGTTATTTTCCCTATCCTCTTCATTTTAATCAAGGTAAACCTATCCGGAAATAGCTACATTACACATTTCGTTATAAATACAGATACAGAGATAGTCAAACTGAACGTTATAAGCTGGCCTTAAAATTCCATAAAATCGCGGGATACAATGAAAATCGAAAGCACTTTAAAAGAATGGCTTAAGTATTGAACAATTCGAACTATAATAACGGTATCTTGGAAATTGCTAATACCACAAAGAAGTTATTGGAAATACATTGTCTGTTTTAAAGAAGTCTACATTTTTTTGTGCAGTACGTTTTCGTCTATCTCTTAACGTTTACCAGTTATACAAGATTATACAAAAGTCCTTCCAAATAAACACGATTTCATGCGCTATTTCCAGAAAATTCAACATATATATTTTATTTCTTATGTAAGTATCTTTAATATATGTTTTTTTTAATCAAAATTATTAAAGCCATTTTTTACAAAATAAAATAATCTGAAAATATTCCATGTAAAGGGTAGTTGGTGTGAACGGATTTTTTTGATAATCTTCGTTTCGCATCTTTGTAAGATATTGCACTTAAATAGCAAGTTTGGTGTTTATCCAACTTTTCGTTTTTGAGTTATTTACATAACAAATAACCTGTACCTATATCTTGAATTTTCTGGGAATAGCCTCTGAAGCTCTCTTCATTCGGAAAGATTTTTTTTGTAATCTTGTATAAATGCTAAACTTCAAGCGATACACGAAAATATACTACACACAAATTTATGTCCAATACTTTTTTCGTGGCTTATGCCATTTCTGCAATACCCGTTATTAATGGCTCGAATTTCATTACTTGCTCATTCTTTTAAAATCCTGTCTACTTCACTTGTTTCTCGCGATGTCATGGAAACAGTATGGAATTTTAAGGTCAGCATATAGCGTCCAGTTGTTAAACATTTGACTATCGCTGTTCTCTTTGTATCTATGATGAAATAATGTTATTTCTGCGAAGGTTGCTTTGGATTAAAATGTAGTAGATAGAAAAATAAGCTTTGGTAAAAAGAATTTTTTATTCAGATGGTAAAACATGCATTTCCTTGAAATCTAGCCATCGAATTCTAGTATAGGTAGGTGGCAAGGAAAGCAGTAATATTTAGTAACAATGTTTTGTAAAAGCTGTATAAAAATAGACGATAGTGGATACAAAAGTCGTGTGAATATAGCATCTCAGGTATGTTTTTTTTCTCCCTTTTGTAGCAGCTCGCTGCTACGCTAACATTATATCTGTTTATGTGTCAAGTCCACTAAAGCTTGTGCATTCAATAGCTTTTGGTAAAAACTCTCTAAATTATATTAAATAAAATGTAATATAAGTCCTTAATAAATATAAGAGGCATAGACAACCATCTGTTGACATATTCCCACAGCCGCCTGAATCATATGCTATGAACCGTACCAACGCCTCCTAGGAAGCGGTGACCGTAACAGTACGAGATGCGGGCGTAGAGGCAGTACTTATACTGAGCGCTCATTTCTAAACAACAAGCTTGCGATTGAAAATATGGTTGAAAATCCCGGGGAAATTTTAATCCGAGTCAGAAACATTGAATCGGAGCTGCTGCCAGCAAAATCTCGGCAGCAGTACGAGAAGGAATATACTGCACTTAAAGACTGCTGAAAGGTAAGCTGTTTCTCCTGCGAAGGAAAATGTGGTTACTGCTATCTGGATTCTGTTTATTACGCAGCTAAGTTACTAATTTTGTTAACAGTCCAACAAACAACTGTTCTAGAGAGTGCGTACTAAAAAATCTTATGTGTTACACTCACATGACTTTCTCTACTCTTGTAAAACTATTTTTACAAACGCTTATTCTCTATCTACGTCATGTTAATCAAGATAAACATTTGCAGGCTTTAAGCGATAGTCAAATCTTTTAAGAGCTGCTTGCTATGTGGAGCATTCCATTCTCTTTGTATGTGCAGGACATAAAAAAACGAATAACGAATTCCCATTTGAGAAAGAGTGTTGAAGAATTCAAAAAATAACAAGGAATACCTCGGAAATGGTTCACTGCACCCAAAAAAATGTATAGGACTTAAATTGTGTGCTATAACGAGATCTACATTTTTTGTGTAGTAGCATTTTGTCTCTTACGTTTTACCAGTTATGCGAAAGTCATTCAGAATGAAGAGGACTTTTGGGGACATTCCCAGAAAATTCAAGATATACATTTTATTTGTCATGAAAATATCTTAAACATATTATATTTTAATCAAAATCGTTTAAGCCATTTTTGAGAAAATTAAAATTTTCGAAAAATGTTCCATGTAAAGGGTAGTCTGAAGTGGGGGGATTTTCTTCAAAATCTTCGTATTGCATCCTTAGAGGATACTGAACTCAAATACCAAGCTTGGTATTTATTCGACTTTACGTTTTGGAGTTATGCAGTTCACAGTAGATAGACACCCACACTGACATGTTTCCAAAAATGCTTTATTTGGATTCAGAGCACATGTATTTCCGGTGAAATCTCGGTATCTAATTTTTGGGTGGAATGCAATAATTCCTCTACTTACTATACGTAGCAGAGAAAGTAAAAATGTTTTAAATAGGTATTATTTACCTCCTATGCCTGAAGATATATGGACCCAGGAGTAGTAAAGGGTTCTTTCAACAAGAGTGGCCTATCTTTAACATGTGATAGCTGCCGTTGTTATTGAGTTACAGCAGTCATTTTTTTCATATGGTTACAGTTGTTATTGACAAATAGCCATGGAACGTTACAGCATTCAGCAACGCGTAGAAATTGTGAAAATGTATTATCAAAATGGATCATCTGTTCGCCAAACTTTCCGTGTATTGCGTGAAGTTTACGGTGTGCATAATCGTCCCTGCGAGAGAACGATTCGGCGTTTGATCGATAAATTTTAAAGAAGTGGTTCTATCAGCGATCAAAGAACGCCTGTACGTAATCGACGTAAGCGCTCCAACGAAAACATAGGTGCCGTTCGTGAGAGTGTACGCGAGAGCGGAAACAAATCAATTGCTCGTAGAGCGCAAGAATTGGGCCTTTCGCCGACCACAACTTGGCGAATTCTGCATCTGGACTTGAAGTTTCACGCTTACAAAATGGTGTTAACTCAAGAACTAAAGCCCAAAGACCATAGGTTGCGTCGAGTATTCGCTGACTGGGCTATGGAGCAATTGGACGCTGACCCGGATTTTTGTCGAAAAATCATCTTCAGCGACGAAGCCCACTTTTGGATAGATGGTTGTGTTAACAAACAAAATTCGGCTATTGGAGCAATCACAGCCCAATGCAGATGCAATGTGTGGTGTGGATTTTTGTATGATGGAATCATTGGTCCATAGTTTTTCCAGGATGAAGATGGAAAAGTCCTAACTCTCAATGGAGAAAGATACCGAGCTCTTATAAGGACTATTTTTGGTCTCAATTGGATGGTATGGATCTCAGAAACATCTGGTTCCAGCACGATAGTGCCACATGTCATACTGCTCTCGAAACAATCGATCTTTTGAAGGAGAAGTTCAGAGGTTTCATCATTTCCCGTGGTGGTGATGTTAACTGGCCCCCGAGGTCATGTGATTTAACGCTGTTGGATTACTTCTTGTGGGATTATGTTAAATCTCGAGTTTATGTCAACAAACCAGAATCAATAAATGATCTTATGAATAACATCACACGTGTTATTCGTGAAGTTGGACCTAGTTTACGTTCTTCTGTCATTGAAAATTGGGTCAATCGTATATGCGCAACCCAACGAAGTCGCGGCGGTCACTTAACTGATGTTTTCTTCCACACGCAATAACATTAATTATGTTCCCAAAATAGAAAAGAAGTAAACCTCTATCATTTATAGAACGTGTTTTATTTAATCAAAGATAGGACACTCTTGTTGAAAGACCCTATATATGTATGGTATTTTCCCAGCATGTAGCCCTGTTTCCTGTAATCATGCACGTATTGTTTTACAGAGAGGGGACAATGTTCACAATATTTTGTCTTGTGTCACGTCTCAGTTGTGGATGAAGTATTTTACTGCAGCACATTTTAAATCCGAGCGAGACTGGTATTCGTACAGGTTGATCCAGCACCTGCCGGTACCCTAGCACCTGTCTCCCACACCCAAGGTTAACCTGCCTGCCTCTCCTTCATTCACCGTCGCATATGTTAATGACACAACAGGATCTATCATCATCATCTAACTTATAGGAAGTGTTGCATTCCGCTCAAAAATTAAATATACACATTTCACCCGAAATACAGCTATTGAGACCCACTGAATCAAAAATACCTTTTTTTAGAAAAAAAGTTACTGTGTGTGTGAACGCTTACAACTCAAAAAAGTTTTACTTGTTGCTCTCATATGACTTTCTCTACTCTTGTACACACTAGTTTTACAAACGCTTATTCTCCATCTACTTCATATTAGGAATCTTATTGCTAATTTTCTTGTAGGTGAAAGGGGAATATGGTAGGTTTTAAGCGATAGTCAAATGTTTTAAAGAGCTGGTTGCTATATGGAGTATTCCATTCTCTTTGTGTATCCAGGACATACAATAACGAATAACGAATTCCCTTTTGAGAAAAAGTATAAGTATTGGAAAATTCAAACAAATAAAAGGAATATCTGGAAATGTTCATTCGACAAATAAAAAATGTATATGACATAAATTGTCTGTTTTAACGCGATCTAAAGTTTTTGTGTACTAAGAATTTGTTCATCTCATACGGTTTACCAGTTAAGCAAAATTGATTCAGCATGAAGACGACTTCTGGGGACATTTCCAGAAAATCCAACACATACATTTCATTTCCCATGAAAGTATCTTAAACATAACATATTTTAAGCAAAATCGTTAGAGCCATTTTTGAGAAAACCAAAATTTTCTAAAATCTTCCATGTAAAGGGTAGTTTGGGGTGGAGGACTTCCTTGAAAATATTCGTGTCACATCTTTGAAAGATACTGAATCTAAATACCAAGTTTGGTATTTATCCGACTTTTCGTTTTGGAGTTATGCTGTTCAAACTTTGTTAAATCACAAACTTTCATTTAACTTCAGTAGCTTTATAAGTACGTGGCACGAGGATTTTTCAATAAACCCCCCCCCACCACCCCAAACTATCCTTTACATGCAACATTTATCGTTTTATTTACTAAAAAAATGGCTCTTGAAAGTATTCGTGTCGCATCCTTGGACAAACTGCAATAACAAATTTGGTTTTCATCTCACTTTCGTTTTTCTGTTTTTGTTTTTGTTAAGTTGTTCACAATACACAGATGCGTACGCACACGTAAGGTTTAAAATAATGCAAAAAAATTAGATACAATAAAAACATGGAAACTTCTAGCATATAAAGGTTAGTTTGTCGAAAGGGAGCATTTTCTTTTCAATCTTTGTGTCTCATGTTTGGAAGATGCTGAACTTAAAACACCAAGTATGGTATGTTTCCGACATTTCATTTTTTTTCTTGACGTTTAACGTCCTTTAACCGGATGGCGAATGAACGAAATGGTTGATGCTCAAATGGGCCTAGGGTACCTAGAGCTTAGAGTTACCGACATTTGTCTGCTCAGGATAAGAAAAAATCTTATAAAACCCTTATCCAGATAGCTCACCCTAACCAAGATTCGAGCTCGGGACCTCTTGAATGTGCTGTGACCTTGGGTTTTTCGTGGTTTTCCCAGGTCGGTAGTGGAATACTGGAGTGATTTATCATCTAGCACGATTTCCTTCTCATGTTTTAGCTTTCTTGGCGTATGGCGCTGCCGGGCAGATGGCGCGAATGCTTGCGTATTCCACGTGTACACTATAGAACCGTTTGATTGATGGGTCGTTGATCGCCTTCTTTGGCTGCTCCTTTAGTGGGATGGGTCTTCGTACTGTTAGGGACTTCCGTCGCGTCTCTGTGGCCTGTCTGCCTGCAGACTATAGCCTGCTGTGGTTCATTCACTTCATCCCTTCCTCCTGGGGGTGGTAGCCGCAATAGATCTACATAGGTCACAGCGCACAAGGTGCCCCCCTCCGTGTATACCCTATTTCCTAAGCTGTTCACAGATACACAGTCACAGACAGACACACGAACCTTTATTTCTCCTAAAAACGCGTTGTCTTGGGACCTAAAACGTGCTCTTCTGGTGAAGCTTTGATATCCAATTCTCGAGTGGAATGTAGTGCTTTCGTTTATGGCAGTTTGGTTGTAAACCTGTTACACAGTTGGCAATGAAGTGTGCGTTTGGAAATACTGTTATTCCAAAACTATACAAATATCGACGGTAGGAACATCAACTGTAACCTAACAGCTGTGACATGTTGTCCTATTCAAGGACAACCTTTGTTAGATGGTGATGATGATGATGAAGTCGAGGACATGTTATCACATCTGCCCTAAGCCACAACATATACGGGTCATGATTATTCTGTTTAATGGTAAATTACACCTCTCAATGTAGGCGTGAGTCTGCTGGTTCTTGTGAATTCAAAACACGTTTCTACACAAATAGGTATTAGTTTTGGACAAAACTTTCACTTTCTCTAGAATATACAGTGATTCCAGAACATATTCGTCTCCACTTTAACGAAATCTGATGTGTTACATTCAACATAATTTCCTCTACCCTCTATCGCTTTTTAATGCATATGGAAATCATTCTTATGAAATTTTATTTTTCTACCTACTTTATTTTATAGCTGCGTTACACATTTCGTTATAGATACAAAGAGGACAGCGATAGTCAAATGTTTAACTGGACGCTATATGCTGGCCTTAAAATTCCATACTGTTTCCATGACATCGCGAGAAACAAGTGAAAATCGTTGATTTTAAAAGAATGGCTAAGTATTGTAGAATTCGAAATATGAGTAATAAATATCTCGGAAATGGCTTATGCCACACAAAAAAAAAACTTATCAGAAGTACATTATGTGTTTTAAGGAGAGCTACATTTTTTGTGTAGTACGTTCCCTTACGAATGAAAGGAACTTCAGAGCTATTCCTAGAAAATTCAACATATACATTTTATTTGTCATGTAAACATCTTTAATATGTGATATTTTAATCAAAATCCCTAGAGCTATTTAAAACAAAATTAAAAAAATGTTCCATGTAAAGGGTAGTATGCGGTAGGGGGAATGAATTTAAATACCAAGTTTGTTATTTATCCGACTTTTCGTTTTTGAGTTATGCTGTTCACAGATACAATGGGAACCTTGTTCTAAAAATGATTTCTTTTTGTATTCAGGGGACCTTAAATCATGTATTCCCTTTGAAATCTCGGTATGGAATTTTTTGGTGGAGTGCAATACCTTCTCTACCTATTATGTACGTACGTGATAGAGAAAGTAATAATTCTATCAGCCAACGAGAGAAATGTGTCGTTTTTAATGTGTAGAAAGAACAAACGAAATTGCAGTTTACGTATTCAAGGGTTTTTCAAAACGTTTTTTATTGAATTATTTTCATAGCATTTTTAAAATTACATAGACTTTTTTTCAACTTTTTTATGTGTGTTTTTATAAAGGCCCGTTTTTATCATGTGTGTATTCCACTTCTAATTATAACACATAATAATTATTTAGAGAACGAGTTACAAAAGTAGAGGTTTAGTAATGAGAGACTCAAGTTAGAATACGACTGAAGGGAGTTAATAAACCTAATTTGCCCTCAGGGGCTCACCTTGGTGAGTACGGGAGTGGCGACCCCCAGGTACCTGAGCCACCCAGTGTCTGGGGTTATAACCTGGACACCCTGTCTCCTGGGGTCACAAATAAGGAGACCTGGTCCTCCAGGTTGGGGGATAAGCGTGGGGCTCTTAACCCCACTTGTAAAAACCTTGTTAAGACGGATGGTTTGTTGTTCGCAACTTGGAATGTTCAAACTATGTTATGATCTGGAAAAATGAAAGAAGTGGCAAATAACTCTTAAGGTATTGGCTGGACAGTAGTGTTGCAAGAAAAACGTTGGACTGGAAAAGGAAGAATAGATAAACAGGATTACACATTATTGTATTGTGTGAGCCTGGACTACACAAGATAGGATTTATTATCGCAAAGGGAATAAAAAAGAGCCTAATGGAGTTGGACCCAGTTAATGAAGTAGTATGTAAAATAGACTTAAGGTCCAATTTCGAAATGTGACTATACTTTCTGTGTCCGCATCTGTGGAGGAAAGGGCGAGTTGACAGGGAAGAGTTTTCGTGAGAGTTTGGAAGGAGAGTGTGGTGAAGGAGTTTAAGGATACGTTGATGTTCTTGGGTGATTTTGGTGCTGGAGTGGCGGGGAGGCAAGTGTTACATGAACTTGGTGTCGAGGTTGGTGCCTTGCATGGACAGTTTGTGATTGGAATTAATTGGATTATTAAGGAAGGAAGTTTCTCGTGTGTTATTGTTTTTATAACTGTGTAGAATTGCATTGTACGTTTACATTTGCTCAGTTCTTATTTGCCATATTCTGTGAGATTTCTATTGCTTAATTTTTGCATTTGTTGATTTACTATTTCTATTTTTGTAATCCTGGTGTTTCTCTCTGACTGTATTGGTTTTGTACCAGAATGTGATTATCTATATAACCAGAGCTGCTTCTGTAATCTGAGTTGCTTAACTTGTACTTGTTTTGTTTTTGTTGTATTGATGTACTGACTTGAATAAATTTATAGCCAAAGGGTGGCGCTGATGACCGCCGCAGTTTTGCGCCACTCAAACCGCTATTACTGCTACTACTACTATAACTAATTTGTAACGTGTTGTCTACAATATTTTATCTACGTTCAGAGTATTTTAGTATATGCTGTATATTTAATTAAATTTATTTATTGCGGAAACTATATTTTAGAGAAATGTGGGCTTTGGAGAAAAAAGGACACTATAAATCAACAAACTTTGTTGTTATATTCTACAATTTTGGTTGCTAGTTCCATATGTAAATTTAAAGTAAAAATGATCGAGAAGGTGGTTTTCACGGTTCATCAGGAAACATTTTAAAAACCCGTCCAAGATGCATCTATTAATACACTTCCAGAAAAGTCAAGGACCGTTTATTTATATACTTATACAAAATTCAGGGACTGGTGTGTGGGTAATGAAGCAGTCGTAAATAAAGATTCTTTGTTGGCGTATTTTTATAAGAACTCGAAAATTATTAAAGCTTCGAGTCTTTGGAGTGAATATTCCATGGTGAGATCAACTGTTTTTATTACTGATAATACTGATATCAGTAAGTTTGGAAAAGTAAAGGCCTTTTTAAAGAGTGTATTTTGCGTTTTTACTTTCTCCACTACGTATAGTAAGTAGGGGAAGTATTGTATTCGACCCAAAAATTCGATACCGAGATTTACCGGATATACATGTTTTGAGACCCCCTGAATCCAAAAAAAGCATTTCTGGAAACATGTGTCGTCGTCCGTGGACTAGTGGTACCGTGCTAGCCTCTAGTTTCCGAGGTCGCGGGTTCAAACCCGGCGGAGGGCGATGGATTTTTTCGGGCGTAAAAATCCTTAGCACGGCTTCCTTCGGAAGGGAAGTAAAACCGGTGGTCCCGTGTCGTAGATTTACGGGACGTAAAAGAACCTCAAGCCTGATAAGAGGCCTCTGAGCAAAATTTCCGGTCTTTTACGCCCAATATAGAATGGGACGCTAAGAACCATAGTTATTAAAGAGCGTCCATAAATAAAACTCAATTTCAAGTTTGGAAACACGTCCGTGTGGGTCTGTCTCTGTGTCTGTAAACAGCATAACTCAGAAACGAACAGTCGGATAAACACCAAACTTGGTATTTAGGTTCAGTATCTCCCATAGATGCGACACGAAGGTTTCCAAGAAAATCCCCCCACCCCGACTACCCTTTACATGGAACATTTTTCGAAAATTTTAATTTTCTCAAACATGGCTCTAACGATTTTGATTAAAATGTTATATGTTTAAGATATTTTCATGACAAATGAAATGTATATCTCGAATTTTCTGGGAATGTCTCCAAAAATATTCTTCGTTGTGAACGACTTTTACATAACTGGTAAACCATAAGATATAGACAGAATTTTACTACAAAAAATGTAGATCGCGTTAAAATACACAATTTATGTCATATACACTTTTTTTGTTGAGTGAACCATTTTCGAGATATTGCTTGTTATTCCATTAAATTTTTCAATACTTATTTTCTCAAATGGGAATTCGTTATTCATTTTTTGTCTTGTATATGCAAGGAGTATTAATCTGAGGCAAAGAGAATGATGCTGCACATAGCAACCAGATATTAAGAGATATGTCCATGCTTAAAGGCTACTGTATTTCTATATTGCCCTTGTAAATACAAAACAAGGGGAACATAGTGCGCCTTAAGCGATAATCAAATATTTTTAGAACTGGTCGCTATGCGTAAAATTTAATTCTCTTTGCATGCCAAAAGATCGTTTCCTCAAATGTTTATCTCGATTAATATGAAATAGATGGAGAATAAGAGCTTGTAAAAATAATTTGTACAAGAGTAGAGAAAGTCATGTGAGTGTAACACATCAGATTTTTACTATTGTTTTACACTTAAGGGGAACGTTGGGTCGTAGTATTAAACCTCAGTCAGATTGTTCGGCCCACGGGATTTGAACCCGGGACCTCCCGAATGCGGTTCATAGACGTTACAGCCTGAGCCATACCACTCGGTTATTTTACGTTTTGTTGAACCTGTATTTTATGTTTTGATAGCTTGTTTTGTTAGAATATAAAGTATAGATTTTGTTGCCTAGTAACTATGAACTAAAGCATCACTGATTATTATGATAGTAAATAAAAAGAACGTACTTAGTTCCTCCTGTTGAGATACAATCAATTCCTTTAGGATGCTTATAATAGTGGAGATCTTAGTAAGAGATACTTCTTAAGCAGACTCGACACCTGAGCATGCTCAATGTCCTGCACCGGGGGCATTCTGTACACTTAGGAACAGAAAAAGTGGCCCGCTCCGCTAGATTACAACAGTGTTTTTTTTTTTCTCCCCTAAGGTTTTCACATTTATCTAACCAAACTATTATAGTTTCCACATCACGTCTCTATATGTCTGATTTGAAAAATATCCTAAGAGACATATTATGCTCGGTGAGAAACGAAGGAGCGGTCAGAAATAACCTCTCTTAATGAATTCTACTCTGATTGGTGTAAACAAGTAGAGGTGGATAACCTAATGTAACATGATTAGCGACTCTAGGAGTGGATGTGAAATGAATTACCTACAATGTTGAAAAGAACAAAGTCACAATATTTTTGCCAAATGTTTTTCCTGAAGAAAGCATGAAAATTATTGCCGTGAACGAATTGTTAGATATGGTTTGATACATTTTTGTTCAATTTATTATTTTATTATTGTATAATGACACTGATAGTCAAACATTCCTGAAGAGGCAGCTAAACGCCGAAATTACGAAAAAGTAACATTCTCAGTTGTTGTTTTTTACTTTCTCTACTACGTATAGTAAGTAGGGGAAGTATTGCATTCCACCCAAAAATTCGATACAGAGATTTCACCGGAAATACATGTTTTGAGACCTCCTGAATCCAAAAAAAGCATTTTTGGAAGCATGTCCGTGTGTGTGTCTGTGTGTGTGTGTGTGTGTGTGTCTGTGTGTGTGTCTGTGAACAGCATAACTCAAAAACGAACAGTCGGATAAGCACCAAACTTGGTATTTAGGTTCAGTATCTTCCAGAGATGCGACACGAAGGTTTTCAAGAAAATCCCCCCACCCCAGATTACCCTTTACATGGAAGATTTTTCGAAAATTTTAATTTTCTCAAAAATGGCTCTAACGATTTTGATTAAAATATCATATGTTTAAGATAATGTCATGAGAAATGAAATGTATATCTCGAATTTTCTGGAAATGTCCCCAAAAGTATTCTTCATTGTGAACGACTTTTGCATAACTGGTAAACCATAAGAGATAGACAAAATTTTACTACACAAAAAATGTAGATCGTGTTAAAATACACAACTTATGTCATATACGTTCCTTTTGTTGAGTGAACCGTTTTCGAGATATTGCTTGTTATTTCCTTAAATTTTACAATACTTATACTTTTTCTCACATTCGTTATTCATTTTTTTTATGTCCTGGACTTGCAAAGAGAATGGAATGCGCCACATAGCAACCAGCGTTAAAATATTTGACTATCGCTTAAAAGCTACCATATTCCCCTTGCATCTACAAGAAAATTACCAATAAGATTGACATCTCGATATCTCGATTAACATGAAGCATATGGAGAATAAGCGTTTGTAAAATTAGATTGTACAAGAGTAGAGAAAGTCATGTGAGTGTAACACATCAGATTTTTTTTGTAGTTTTATAAATTTGAATTTACTCTTTAATTTGATATATAGTTTATCACTGTAGGCAAAATACTTAAAATTTAAATACATTTTTAAAAATGGAGTGCATCTAATATTTTGTACTCTGAATTCTTCGCCCCTTCACAGAAAAAATAATAACTCGTATATTGTTGGTTCACTCGGTCAATTTAAAACTGGCCGGTGTCTGAGAGACGGAACTCAGATTTTCGTGAGCTCTCGGGACAGCAAGCTTTGTTCATAAGACTGCGTATATTCTTGTAGTAGTTATAATGGGGAACACAACTATAATCACAAAAGTCTTAGGCAAAATAGTTCATATACGAGATTTCAAACTGACAACTGTTAACCGAAACACACTTTATTGATGTATCGTTCTCAAGTGCAGTATGAATAAGCACAGTGCCATTCTTAGTTCAGTGGTAGAGAATTAGCTTACTGTTACTGAAGTAGCAGGTTCAAATCTCCGTGAAACTTGTCAACTGTTTTCCCCTTTCATTTTAAATACACGAGTAAACGTATTACAGACTTTCTTCATTTCTTATGAATGTGACGTTTGTTTAGTATCCGTCAGATCGGTAGATCGACAACCGTGGCATTAACTTATCTGTCAGGAAGATGTTTCATACTCCGTCAATTTAATTTTATAACCACAAATTTAACAATTATTGTGTAGTTATATTTTTAAGTAAAATGAAGTAACATAAGTAATATTATTTAACTATATTATAGTAAAGCGAGATGTGAAAAATCTGATGTGTTGAACTCACATGACTTTCTCTACTCTTGTACAAACTATTTTTACAAATGCTTATTCTCCATCTACTTCATGTTAATCGAGATAAACATTTGCAGAGTCTATCTTATTGCTAATTTTCTTGTATATGCAAGGGGAATATATATTTACAAGGGCAATATAGAAATACAGTAGCCTTTAAGCACATACATATCTCTTAATAGCTGGTTGCTAGGTGCAGCACCATTCTCTTTGCCACAGATTAATACTCTTTGTTATATGCAAGACAAAAAATGAATAACGAATTCCCATTTGAGAAAATAAGTATTAAAAAATTTAAGAGAATAACAAGCAATATCTCGAAAATGGTTCACTCAACAAAAAAAATGTATATGACATAAATTGTGTATTTTATCCCGATCTACATTTTTTGTGAAGTAAAATTTTGTCTATCGCTTATGGTTTACCAGTTATGCAATAGTCATTCACAATGAAGAATACTTTTGGAGACATTCCCAGAAAATTCAAGATATACATTTTATTTGTCATGAAAATATCTTAAACATATGACATTTCAATCAAAATCTTTTGAGCCCTTTTTGAGAAAATTAAAATTTTCGAAAAATGTTCCATGTAAAGGGTAATCTGGGGTGGGGGGATTTTCTTGAAAACCTTCGTGTCGCATCTCTGGAAGATACTGAACCTAAATACCAAGTTTGGTGTTTATCCGACTGTTCGTTTCTGAGTTATGCTGTTCACAGACACACACACACACACACAGACACACACGGACATGTTTCCAAAAATGCTTTTTTTGGATTCAGGTGGTCTCAAAACATGTATTTCCGGTGAAATCTCGGTATCGAATTTTTGGTTGGAATACAATACTTCCCCTACTTACTATACGTAGTAGAGAAAGTAAAAAAGGAATAACGGATTCACATTCGAGAAAAGGTGTAAGTACTGGAAAATTCAAAGAAATAACAAGGAATATCTCAGAAATGGTTCACTCGATCAAAAAATGTATAGGATATAAATCGTGTGTTTTAAAGAGTTCTACATATTTTGTACAGAAACATTTTGTCTGTCTCTTACGGTTTATCAATTATGTGAAAGTCATACATAATGAAGAGGGTTTTGGGTGACATTCCCTGAAAATTCAAGATATGCATTTCAATTGCCATTAAAATGTCTTAAATGTATGATATTTTAATCAAAATCGTTAGAGCCATTTTTGAGAAAATCAATACTTTCGAAAAATGTTCCATGTTAAGTGTAGTCTGGGGTGCGAAGATTTTCTTGAAAAGCTTCGTGTCGCATGCTTGGAAGATACTAAAATCAGGTACTAAGTTTGGTATTACCCGAATTTTTCTTTTTGAGTCATGCTGTTCACAGACAGACACACACACAGGTATGTTTCCAAAAATGCTTTATTTGGATTCAGTGGGTCTCAAGACATGTAATTCCGGTGAAATCTCGGTATCGAATTTTTGGGTTGAATGCAATACTTCCCCTATTTACTCTAAGTAATAGAGAATGTAAAAATAAAAGATAACAATTTATTACGGAGAATTGTACTCCAGCTGCTCGCGGAGAAGTTAAGAAGCTTAACCACTGCTCCACGCCAAGCACGGTGTGGAGATAGCCAAATCAGTGCCTTGTGACTTGTATTAAAGAATTAGCCAAAGTAGCGCACAGAAGTTGACGGTTGTGAACCGCGCGGTCTCATTTAGTTTGATCGAGTGTACATTTTGGCTCATCTTTTGCTCTGCAAATATAGCAGCTTCCGTATGTCCAAGCAATGTGAATTTTCCTTTGTAAACATGTGTGAAGGTTCTTCCTCCCATTTTTATTTCGAGCAGAGTTTTCTCTGAATCACGTTTTCTGGTACAAGTGATCCGTTTTCTCAGGAACTATTGAAGATCGTTAAATGAAATTTTGATATTATAAAAACAACACCTCATTGCTGTTATTGATATACTTTGAAGTTAATAAGGTGATTATGCTTTAAACATTAATTGCTGTTACATTTTAATAAAAATTGTGTACATAAGAAAAAAGGAGATAGGTAATTGAAGTTAGAGGACATTCATCTACATCTTGTAAAAATTTCAGTCTTGTATCTTAAATAGTTTAGATGAGGTTAGCAAATTTTGAGGCAGTATTTTTAACACTTGAATGATTTCAGTCAAATTATATAATATGTAAATTCAATAACAGCCCGCCTTGAAGCAATATGTGTATGTAATAATTTGTAAAATGTATGTAACAGTCATTGCATATGCTTATATTATTGTATCCATGTGTAATAATGTTATGTGAATGTATTACGTAATTTAATAATGTAGGAGCTGTGAGAATTTTAGTGACAGTTTATAAAATAGCCAATCAACAACCCGAAAAAGCTTTAGTTAAATGAAGGTATTCTATTGGAGTAGGATTAGCCAATCAGAGACTTGAAATACAGAAAATTACAAGTTTAGACGGTTGAAATCAATTCAGTTGCCTGCAGACAGAGTTACTAACCAGACGCAAAACGTTTCCTCAAGAAATATAATATGTATTGGTGTTAAAAAAGGTGTAAATCAATTAATAAAAAAGAATCCCATAGCTCTCTATACCAGTGAAGTGTTATTTAAATCGTATCAAGTATTAATAAAAGGAGTGAAGTAAAATTATAATCTGTGTAAACCTACATTCTTGTCGCATCACAAACCTGCTAAGAGAAACATGTCTCTAACAATAATACTGACGCAGCCGAGGCAAACATAAATATTAAATACTTAAAGTAACAGTCAAATTAAAAAGTTAATATTTTTAAACTTGGGGCAAAGACCACCTGAAAGTACATTTGGGGCGAAGGCTACCGGAAAAGCGGGTACTATACGTGCGGTTACAACTACTACAAGTTCGGCTACCCAACAGTTGAAATACGATACAACTCCTAAAATACTCCTTTCTCAAATTGGCGTCCATCGTGGTGCTAATAAATAACTAATAAATTACTCTTCAAATTGACACCCAAAGTATGTTGCAAATAAAAATACGTAACAAACTTTATTCTCAATTTAACATTGGCGTTTAATTTCCCCTTAAATAATGCACTATTATTGTCAGCCTTATTAGTATTATCATCATTATTATTAACTTAAAGGTACCCAACTAACAAGAACGTAGATAGGCCATCGGCACTGTTACACTCCATCCATCTTTTCGGATTATTGTAAGTAACTGCTAATCAATTGGTTGGAATTACGCAAGAGGGATGGGGGGTAGAAAGGATGATGCTTGGAGAAGTAGAGCTGATGTAGTCAGTAGAAATTTAAATCACCTCCTATAGACCACCTTTTCTCCTCCCAAATTCTTTGCATTGTTTGCTGGAGAGATGACTGCAGTGAAAACTGAAATAAATAATCGATACAGTGTGTCCATCGTCTGAATCCATTGACAGTGAATATTGTGACGACACCACGGCGTCTTCACTGGATGGGACGAGGACGGTGACATAGTGCAGGTTTCCAGACGGGAGAGTAAAACTTGGAGAGAGGTGGCCACGAAGGAGCAGTACTGAAGGATGGCAAATTATTGACGTGTAACTCTGGTTCCAAATTTAGTTTAATTATCTACAGTACTACTCTAATCTACAATAAACATGTCAGCAAGATTTAGTTAGCTAAAGTTCTACAAACACGTCTACCAATCATAAGGCTGCAATAGACACCTGGGGTGTCTGGAGTGTGAGGAAAGTTGGGCTTTCCATGTTCCGGCGGTCATGCGGCGTAGATGATGATTACGTTAAAGATTAAAAGACTGAGTGTCGCATACTCCTATTAATACGTGTCTAGCCGAGAGAGCGAGCCGTCAAAAATCTCTAAGTACACGAGGAATATGCGGATCAATGCTTTAGACAGCACTGATGTAAGTGGGTGTCAGCATGATTTACCATAATTCACCCACTTGTAAAATTTCTATGAATCAGAGGTGATCATTTCCCCTAAAAAATATACGAACTAACCTCGTAGGTGATACCAAAAATCTTTAAAATGCAATGTTTCTAAAAACAAATAAAATTTGTTTATATTTGACAACTACTTTCTAATGTTTTGCGAGCTGATTGCCGTATAAGTTGTTCCGTTTGATTTAATAGCTTGTTAATAAATCACTTAAAGATTTTTTGTTCGACCAAAAATAAACTTAAGGACAGAAAACTTCTGCGCTATGATTAATGCCTACACAATGTGAAAATCGGCTTAGAAATACATTTGGCGAAGAAGCCCCATCTAAGGCAACAATTTATAATTGGTACAGCGAATTCAAAAGAGGTCTATGTTTTCTTAGTGATGAACGTCGCCCAATAACTGCTGTTACTGATGATAATATTGCAGCTGTTCGAGCAATGCTTGAAGAAGATCGACGGACATCTTATGGATTTATTCGGGCGACATTCGGCATTGTTATGAGTCAAATCGAAAACATTTTACATCAACAGTTAGACGTGAGAAAACTTTGTTGTCGATGATTCCACATAAACAAACTCGGGATCAAAAACAATAACCCATTGATTGGTGGAGAAAAACTCTTGGAATTTCGGCACTTCAAATTTGGTTTGGAATATCGTTACTGGTAATGAATCTTGGACTTACTGTTAAGTCAATCGGCTCAATGGGGTTTTCGAACAGAACCTAAGCCGACGAATTCGCAGTGCTGGTAAGAAGAACAAGGCCTATTGCTACTATACCATTAGAAAGATAGACGTATCGTTACTGCCGATTCATACGCAAATGTCTGTTTAACGCAAAGTTTTGAAAAAGTTCGTGAAATAGGCCCAAAAGGAAAATAGTGTTACATCATAACAACGCATCGTCGCATACATAAAAAATAACAACTGAGTATCTGGATGTCTTAAAGGTCAGCGCCATGGACCCACCACCATACAGCCCTGACCTAGCGCTTGTGATTTCTTTTTGTTTCCAAAAATTAAACATAAAATGCGTGGTGTCAGTATGTCATCATCAGATGAAGAGTGGAATATTATAAAAACGTGGTTTTTTATGTGGCTCAGGAAGAGTGGCATCATTGCTTTAAGGACTGATGTCATCAAATGCAAAAATGTATTGGTTTAAAGGGAAAATTTTGAAAAAAACAATACAATTATTTAATTCTTTAAAAATAATCCTTGTTTGATTCTCTAAAACTTTTCAGGATACCTTCGTACATAAACACCCAGGAAATTAGTCACAAGAATCTTAAAGCCAGTTTCATGAATTTACTTAAACTTTATCCTGAACATCTCGAACTTTGTAAAACTAGATTTATGATATTCTTGTAAAATAAAACTATAACCATCACAATATCTTGTAACAGTCGCAAACTTTGCGTTAAGGTTGAATGACACGGAGGTAAAAGAACTGGCAAGGAGACGAAATCATAAGGTTTCAACTCAAGTTTTGTTGGCGGAGGGTCATATTGATGTAAGGGCTTCAGAAGGCGTGGAGATGAATGGCGTTTAGCATTGCGGGAGCAGAAATGTGTGGCTTCTAAACGAAATATGCTAGGGGCAACTTGGAATGTGAGCAAGTTCACGTGTCAGACGACGCTTAGGGCTTTCGCAAGGACAATTGGGTGTAAACACGCCGGGAATATAACCGATTTGGGGTCAAAATTTGGATTTGAGGCTTTAACGCTTCCTTCCCCCGATTTATTACTATTATTTTGCATTGCATTTAAATCCGTACTTGTCTGTCATTAATTATTGTGTTTTCTGTGGAAATATATTGCATTTTAAGCACTAAATAATCGGATATACCTCTCTTTATGATGTTTTGGCACTTAGTGTCCCAGATATAACTATATTTTGCCAGTCGTTTCTCGAAACTTAATTTTTTACTTTCTCTACTACGTAAGGGAAGTATTGTATTCCACCCAAAATTTCGTTGTCGAGAATTCACCGGAAATATATACGAGGGCGAATTGATAAGTCAGTGACTTACAGAAAATAACAATTTTTTTCAAAGAATCAATTTCATTTTTCAACATAGTCTCCTTTTAATTCAATACACATAGTCCAACGTTTCTCCAAGCTTTTTTAACCCTTCCAAAAATATGATTTTTCGAAATCTGCAAAATATAAGGTTGTTTCTACCATGATGTGTTCACTAGACGTGAATTTCTTCCCAGCGAGCCAATTCAAGTTCGCGAAGAGGAAGAAGCCGCTCGGAGCCAAATCTGGAGAATATGGTGGGTGAGGTAGCAGTTCGTAGCGCAATTCCACAAATTTTACGATGGCAATGGCTGACTTGTGTGCGGGTGCATTATCCTGGTGAAAGAGAACCGTTTTCTTCATCAAAAGTGGTCGTTTCTTTAACAATTCCTTGTAAAACTAATCCAACATTGCGGCATAATATGAAGGAAATCCACTACTTTGATTGCTGTTTGGTTTCAGGTTGATAGTAATGGATCCAAGTTTCATCAACCGTGTTATAACGCCGCAAAAACTCATTGTTGCGCTGGAACATGTTCAAATATCCCTGTGAAATGGTCACACGATTCCGCTTGTTCTCAACTGTGAGCAGTCGCGGCACTCATCTTGCTGACAGCTTTCTTATACACAAAAATTCGTGCAGAATGTTATACACCCGTTCACTCCAGATGTTTACGGTCTTGGCTATCTCACGGATTTTCACTCGGCGGTCTTCCAAAACAATATGATGAACTTTGTTCACCATTTCTTCTGTTGTAACCTTAACCAGCCGTGCGAGTGCGCACGGCATCTCTTGTGCTCGAACGGCCACATCGAAATTCTGAGAACCATGTCATGTGATGGAGCAGAGTCCCCATAATACTTGTTCAGCTTTTCTTCCGTTTCCTTCACCGTCGTAGCAAGCAAAAAGTAGTGCTTTTTCAGATCACGAAATTCACTTTTCTCTATTTTCTGCGAAACAACACACATCTGTTTATTTTAGACGCTCTCAACAATGTTCTAAAAAACAAATGAGAACGAATTTCTGTAAGACTTGGGTGCAAACAAGAAACCTGTGATTAGAACGCTATCTCTCGTCGAAGTCATGGACTTATTAAACAGCCCTCGTATTCTGAGGACCCTTTAACCCCCAAGAAAAGCATTTTTAGAAAAAATATCTATGCGTGTGTGTTTTTGTGTGTGTGAACAGCATAATTAAAAAACAAAAGTAGAATAAATATCAAACTTGGTATTTAAGTTCAATACCTTACAAAGATACGACATGGAGTGATTTTTTCAGAAATGGCTCTAAGATTTTTATCAAAATACCAATTATAAAAAAATTTACATGAAGTCTTGAAAAGACTTTTGTATAATCCTATATAACTGGTAAACGTTAAGCGATAGATGAAAACATACTACACAAAAATGTAGATCTCCTTAACACACAATTTATTTCAGAATTTTTTTTTTTGTGGCATCAGCCATTTCAAAGATATCCGTTGTTAATGGTTCGAATCGTTCAATACTTACCAATTGTTTTAAAGTCCTGTCGATTTTCAGTTGTTTCTCGCGATGTTATGGAAACAGTATGGAATTTTAAGGCCAGCATATAGCGTCCAGTTCTTAAACATTTGACTATCGCTGTTCCCTTTGTATCTATAACGAAATGTGGAATGTAGGTATTTCCGAAAATGTTTATCTCGATTAAAATGAAGTAGATACGAAAATAAAAGCTTCCTTAAGAACAATTTGTTTATCCACTAATAAGCGATAGAAGGTACAGAAAGTCATGTGAATGTAGCACCTCCGATTTCTTTTTTTACTTTTCTACTACATATGGTAAGTAGGGGAAATATTGCACTCCACCCAAAAATTCGATAGCGAAATTTCACCATAAATACATGTTTTGAGGTGCTCTGAATCCAAATAAAGCACTTTTGGAAACATGTCCCTGTGTGTGTGTCTGTGTCTGTCAGCCTGTGAACAGCATAACTCAAAAACGAAAACTCAGATAAATACCAAACTTGGTATTTGAGTTATGTGTCTTCCAAGGATGCGACACGAAGATTTTCAAGAAAATCCCCCCACCCCAGACTATTCTTTGAATGGAACATTATCCGAAATTTTGATTTTCTTAAAAATGGCTCTAACGATTTTGATTAAAATATCATATGTTTAAGATATGTTTATGGCAAATGAAATGCGTAGCTTCAATTTTCTGGGAATATCCCCAAAAGTCCTCTTCATTCTGAAGGAATTTCGCATAATTGGTAAGTCATAAGAGATAGACAAAATTGGACTACACAAAAATCTATATTTTGTTAAAGTCCACAACCTATGTCATATACATTTTTTTTTGTTCAGGGAACCATTTTCAAGATATTCCTTGTTATTTGTTTGAATGTTCCAATACTTATTCTTTTTGTCAAATGGGAATTCGTTATTCTTTTTTTATGTCCTGGACATGCAAAGAGAATGGAATACTCCACATAGCAACCACCTCTTAAAACATTTGACTATCGTTTAAAGCCTACCATATTCCCTTTGCATCTACAAGAAAATTAGCAATAAGATTAACATCTCGATTAACATGAAGTAGATGGAGAATAAGCCTTTGTAAAAGTAGTTTGTACAAGATTAGAGAAAGTCATGTGAGTGCAGCACATCAGATTTTTTAGTTATGCGGTTAATAGTCATTTACGCGCATTTGTTCTAGTATATTTTGTTCAGGGAGTTCAAAAGTATTTCTGATGAAATCTCGGTATCCTAATTAGCTATTTACTGTATTTAAGCAGTAAATAAAGTAACAATATAAAACAATTTGCACCCCCGTTAAGGTCGTAGCGATTACAAAATGGGGATGGGCAAAGAAATCAATGTGTGTGAGGTATTGGTTTAGTTAACATTGACACGTGGCGTAAAAGCGTTCTTACAGCATGTATGGGCAAGTGTAGGTTATATAACTGAGGGGACACACCGCGCACTGCGACCTACATCGATCCATTATGAGCTAAATTGCGTATTTTTACGTCGTAAAAAGTGCATTTTAGGTACCTAAAATAGGCTCTTTCAGTACCTCATTTAGGCTGTATAAAACCTAAAATATTATGCAGAAAAACTAAACATAATATAAAACACACAGTGTTGACATGAACACATTATTATTTATTAAAAGCAAGGAAAATGAAAATATGCACAGTTGCACAACAGCAAACCTTGTACTACAGTGTGTCCATAAAAATACTGTCACACTCCAAACTGGCACCATGTCGCCGTGGATAATCGTATTTAAATGAAATTGGTGACATTCTAAAGAGAAACTCATATTTTTGTGCATGTCAACAATAGACAACAATGGACGAGATCGCGGGAATCAAACACAGAAACTAAATTCAGCCACATTTGTGATTAGTCGATATGGGTTCATTGTTGGATATTTAGCAGGCAGGTTACATGTGAATGTTTGCTTTTAAAATTGTGTATTAAAGAAGTTTTAAGGAGTTATGGGGAACCCACAAGAACGTAATTGGAGTGACAAAATAAACAACAGATAAAAAACAAGAAAAAGGAAAATAGAGATAAATTACCTTTATCTAACTGAACAAATTTGACCTAGCTTCGCGCACCTTAGCCAAAAAATTGCCCATGTTTTGCTAGTTCCTCTGGTCAGCCAGCAGATCCCAACATGCCAATCTCTTTCTTGAGGGGCTTAAAGATTTTTCTTTGAGTTTAATTGTTCGCTGGATCTCCCACTGTGCACATTCCGCCAAAATATGTACCTAGTCCTGATCCAAATCACAGAATGGGTAGATTCTCCTGCCAGAATCGTCAGTCATTTTCTGTGCCCTCCAGCCCCCCCAGTCTAAACCTTTCCTTTCTCACTAAGTTAAGCATATATGCCTCTTTATCCCAATTCATTTTTATTTCATTTGCTAGACTGAGAGAAAGTTTAATTTTACAATCCGATTCTATTTCCTGTTGGTTGGTGTCTCTTAGGCTTCTTTTGACACCTTTCCATATGTTTTTGTCATTCCTTTTATGTGAAGGTTTCCTACACACACATCAATTTTGAAGTAGTACCGTGATTTTGTGGATAGTGGCTGCATATGTGTTCAAAGGAAACGCATTCAGGGAGACCGTCTGTCAATGCGGGAATTGTGGAACAGGTGCGGGAGTCCTAAGAAGTCTGTCCGTAGAGGTAGTCAGCAGTTAAACATCCCTAAATCCACCGTATCTACGCGACTGAAGTTTCACCCTACAAACTGCAATTACTGTATAAGTTGAAACCAGATAACCCTGCAAAACGATTACATTTATCTGAACATTTATTGATACTAATGGAGGATAATGAAAATCTGCCAGAAATTTTCGTGACGAGGCAGCAATCCACGTTAATGGAAAAGTGAAGAGGCATAATGTTAGGATTTGGAGAAGCTAGAATCCACATGCCATTTTGGAAATTGAAAGAGACTCCCCTAAAATGAATGTCTTTTGCGCCATGTCGAAACGTCAAGTCTATGACCCATTTTTCTTTCGAGAGGGCACTATCAAGGGTCCAACTTATCTTGACATGGTCACTGAATTGTTATTTCCATAACTGGAAGAAGAAGGCAACAAATTTATTTTCCAACAAGATGGAGCACCTCCTCACTGGCATTTATATGTTTGGGAACATCTGAATGGAAGATGGATTGGACGTGCCGGAAATGATGATAATGTCTTCTACAAGTGGCCGCTGAGGTTACCTGACTTGACGGCTGTGACTTCTTTTTATGGGGTTAGATAAAGGACTGTGTCTATGTACCCCATTGCCTCAAAACCTGCACGAAGTGCAACTTCGTACCGCTGCTGCCATCCAGTCCATTTCATCAGATATGTTGTAGTGTGTGTGGCGTGATTGGGAATATCGTCTTGATGTCTGTAGCGTCACTCGTGGGGGCCACATTCAATGTCTGTAAGGTATAGTAAAAATATTTGGGTTTTTCTTTCGTATGTCACCAACTTCACCCAAATATGACTACCCAAAGCGACGCAATACCGTTTCAAAGTATGACAGTATTTTTATAGACACACTGTACTTTAAAGTTAAAACTGATCCCAAACCTTTTTAGTTTTTCCAAGATAAAAATAGTGTAAAGCACATAAAGCCATATGATGAAATACGTTGAGGCAGTATTTTTAACATTTAAATGATTTCAGTCTAATTATATAAATATAAATTCAACAACAGCCCGCCTTAAAGCAATATGTGTATGTAACAATATATAAAAATGTATGTAACAGTTATTGTATATGTTTATATTATTGAATACATGTTCAATAATGTTATGGGAATGTATTACGTAATTTAATAATGTAGGAGCTGTGAGAATAATAGGTTAAAAGTTGCTAACAATGAGGTAACAATGAGGTAACCTTGAGGCAATAATGAATTTGAAAGTTTAACCATACTACTTGTAATTCTTGGAAACAATACTGTAAATTTTGAGACAGTTTATAAAATAGCCAATCAACAACCAGAAAAAAGCTTAAGTTAAATGAAGGTATTCTATTGGATTAGGAATAGCCAATCAGAGACTTGAAATACAGAAATTTAGAAATTTAGGTGATAGAAATCCAGTCAGTTTCTTGTAGACAGCGCTCGTAACTGGACGCGTTGGTAGCAGAGAGTATTATTAATCAGACGCGAGATGTGTCCTTGAGAAAATTTAATATGTATTCGTGTGAAACGAAAATAGTTTTACATGTTAAAAAGTGCAAGTAATTAATTAAAGAATCTCACAGCTCTCTATATCAGTGAAGTGTTGTTTAAATCGTGTCAAGAATTAATAAAAAAAGAGTGAATTAAAAATTATAATCTGTGTAAGCCTACATTCTTCAGCCGCATCACGCCCTGTTAAGAAATTCATGTCACTAAAAATAATACTGACACAGCCGAGGCAAACATAAATATATAATATTTAAAGAAACAGTCAAAATTACAAAGTTAATATATTTTTAAACATTTTTGGGACGAAGGCTACCGGAAACATTTTACCATACGTGCGGTTGCTACTACTTCAAATCGGCTTTCCATACTTGAAGCAACAAACTTCTTCAAATTGGCTGCCAAAGCGTGGGGCAAATAACAATACAACAAAACATCTACTTCAACATGTAATATTTAATTTAATAAATGCCGAATAAACCAGTGGTGTCAAACATTCAGACCATAGTTGACTTCCCAGTAAATAACTAAAATTTTTTCTAGGTTTTGCAGAGAAAAACTATGGCATTTGTCAGGTAGTATTAATTTATATGCCAAAAAGGTTCGTTCTACATCAACGGATGTGACAGGGGCGTACTTCACATATTGGACAGGAATGTTACAATCAGGGGAGCTGGATCTTCCCCTAAGTATATCTGTTGCACACAAGTCCTTCAGGCCGGTGTTCATCTGCAAAAACGTTTGCATTTTGCCTGTACTTTTTGTCTCACTTCACCTGGCGCTTCATTAATTTAGTTTTTAACTTCCTCCAGTAAAGAAATGTTCTCGTGGATAGGCCTGACTGAACCTTCTAATTCGGAAATAATTCTTGCCATAAATGTGTAGTTAGCTCAAATATAAGCCAAGCCCCTTGGAGTAATTGCTTTGCTGAAGTTGTAGAGGCGGTGTCTTCCGGTAGACTTCAATTGCCTTCTGGGCTGCTGGGAGATGCTTATTGTAGTATTCCGCTGCTGCTAACCACGTGCCCCAGCGGGCAACAACAGGTTCGGGTGGCAAGAGGACATATGGAATGCCTGTATCCTTGATAGCGCCTTAACAAAAACTTTCTCTACCGTGGAGATTAATTGATTTACCTTAGGGAATTCTAGCCTTACTTGCTCTACTATACGGTTGATACCACGTGCTACACAAGTTACATTTAGCATCAGTAGACGCAATTGAAACGCCGCAACCATATATGCAGCGGCATCTATGAAGGCCAGAAGCACCTTTTGGATATAGCACCTTCAGCCCATTGTTGACAAAGTGTGCAATTGTTTGATGGTTAGTCTTTGGGAGTTGTGTTGAACGAATCAAACAGGCCCTGGATGGCGCTTCTGGGTCCAACATCTGGTGTCGAAAGATGTGAGAAGAAATTCTCAATTCCGAAATTGCAGGAAAAATTAAAAAACATACATAAAAACATACAACTTGTTGCATGCTTGGAAGAATACCATTTTTCCATCTGTCGTATAGTGCGCAAACTCTGGCAGCCACAGTCTTATACGACTAGACTTTGAAGTAGTTGTTTTCGGAATTTTCCTCTGTTGAACTATTCGCGCACTGAAACTAGAATAAGTTTTGAACAATGAACATACTACACTTTATACGTCCATCGGTACACCACGTTCTAGTTTAGTTTGGAGGGTGGATAATAAAAAGTCGACAATGGACTCGCCTTCGTAAATTTTTTTTAAAAATGTTTTATTTAGGGTCGTTTTAACCTTCCTAGGTTTTATCACGACCTTTCATGTACAGTTGTTTACATTATTGGATTACAGTATATTATGTATACATACAGGTTACAATTTCGTTAAATGTATTGACGTATATTAATTCCTTTAAGAAAAATAATTACTTTCTGGATGAAAGTTGCATCATTGAGTGCTGCAGAAATATTTCCGGGCATACCAATCTGACTACGTTGATTTTCAAATTTTGGACATGTTAGTATAATATGTACTACTGTTAATGCTGTTTTACATGTTTCACAAATTGGAGAGCTTCTATTTAACAAAAAATCTGATGTGTTACACTCACATGACTTTCTCTACTCTTGTACAAAGTATTTTTACAAACGCTTATTCTCCATCTATTTCATGTTAATCGAGATGTTAATCTTATTGCTAATTTTCTTGTAGATGCAAGGGGAATATGGTAGGCTTTATGCGATTGTCAAATATTTTAAGAGCTGGTTGCTATGTGGAGTATTCCATTCTCTTTGCATTACCAGGACAAAAAAAAAATAATAACGAATTTGAGAAAAAGTATAAGTATTGGAAAATTTAAGGGAATAACAAGCAATATCTCGAAAATGGTTCACTCAACAAAACAAATGTATATGACATAAATTGTGTATTTTAACGCGATCTACATTTTTTGTGTAGTAAAATTTTGTCTATATCTTATGTTTACCAGTTATGCAAAAGTCGTTCACAATGAAGAACACTTCTGAAGACATTCCCAGAAAATTCGAGATGTACATTTCATTTGTCATGAAAATATCTTAAATATATGATATTTTAATCAAAATCGTTACAGCCATTTTTGAGAAAATTAAAATTTTCGAAAAATGTTCCATGTAAAGGGTAATATGGGGTGGGGGATTTTCTTGAAAACTTCGTGTCGCATCTCTGGAAGATACTGAACCTAAATACCAAGTTTGGTGTTTATCCGAGAGTAAGTAAAAATGTACTTAGCTCTTTGGCAATTTATTTAGGTAGACTAAGCCTCAAAGTCTACCCTTACGCTACGCCACTAATAACCACGACACCATGGAGGCCGACATCGCAGAGCTATCTCGTTTGGTAAAATATTAGTATAAATATCTTGGCATTTATTTTCGATATACAAATTCACGATGTTGGTTCTTAGATAACATCTGACGGAAGAGGTAGTCCTGGGGCTGATAAGGAAATTAAAGGAAAGGTTTTCTTTCCCTCCATGGGGACAGACAAACAAGACTAGTTTACAGAATACGTCAAATTAAGCAAAAACATTTTTGTATGCGAGTATCAGGACAGATGGCGGTCGTAAAAACGGAAACCAGCTCGAATGCTCAGATTACATCCCCGATAATAACGCCGGGCAGCTGACATAATTATCTCAGCGAAGTCAATGTCAAGGACAGCTGAAACACGTTTTTCTTTCCTCTGGAAATTAAATTACTGCCCAGGGAATAACACTTTCTCTCTCGACAGGAAATGAAGCACATGCCCTTTTATTAGTAATCAACCCCATATATGTCTTCTCATTAAGCAATGACCACTTGCTTACATTTTTACTTCCTCTACTACGTATAGTAATTAGGGGAAGTTTTGCATTCCACTCAAAAATTCGATACCGAGATTTCACCGGAAATATATGTTTTGAGACCCCCTGAATCCAAAAAAAGCATTTTTGGAAACATGTCCGTGTGTGTGTGTGTCTGTGAACAGCATAACTCAGAAACGAACAGTCGCTAAACACCAAACTTGGTATTTAGGTTCAGTATTCTTCCAGAGATGCGGCACGAAGCTTTTCAAGAAAATACCCCCACCCCAGATTACCCTTTACATGTAACATTTTTCGAGAATTTTAATTTTCTCAAAAATGGCTCCAACGATTTTGATTAAAATATCATATGTTTAAGATATTTTCATGACAAATAAAATGTATATCTTGAATTTTCTGGGAATGTCTCCAAAAGTATTGTTCATTGTGAACGACTTTTGCATAACTGGTAAACCATAAGAGATAGACAAAATTTTACTACACAAAAAATGTAGATCGCGTTAAAATACACAATTTTCGAGATATTGCTTGTTATTCCCTTAAATTTTCCAATACTTATACTTTTTCTCAAATGGGAATTCGTTATTCATTTTTTTGTCTTGGATATCAAAAAGTATAAATTTGTAGCAAAGAGAATGGTGATGCACCTAGAAACCAGCTATTAAGAGATATTCTATGCTTAAAGGCTACTGTATTTCCAAATTGCCCTTGCAAATACAAAACAAGGGGAACATAGTACCCCTTAAGCGATAGTGAAATATTTTAAGAACTGGTCGCTATGTTTAAAATGTAATTCTCTTTGCATGTCAAAAGATCGTTTCTGCAAATGTTTATCTCGATTAATATGAAGCATATGGAGAATAAGAGTTTGTTAAAACAGTTTGTACAAGAGTAGAGAAAGTCATGTCAGTGCAACACATCAGAGTTTTTAATTATTGATCGAGAAGCTTAAATTACAAACATTACTCCAATTCTTGAGTCAGCAGGTGGAATAAAGAATTTAATAAAATAAGAAAAAAGGGGAAGGGGAAGAAAAAAGAATGAATGTAGAATATAAACGACCTTTGTATCAAAGTCCGGTTTTCTTTAATTAACTCCTAGATATCATCAACCACATTTCACACAATGAATTTCAGCCTGGGAAAATTAATGGCAGCTACCTAAATATTAATGCTACGAGGAAATTTATCTATACCAGCATTATACAAACAAAATGTATCTGATGTGATACATTCACATGGCTTTCTCTACCCTCTATCGTTTATTAGTGGGTATATAAATTATTCTTACTAAACTTATTCTTCTATGTACTATATTTTAATCCAAATAAACATTTGCAGAAATAGCCACATTACACATTTCATTACAGACACAAAGAGAACAGCGATAGTCAATTCCATACTGTTTCCATGACATCGCGAGAAACAGCTGAATGTTGACATGACTTTAAGAGAATGGCCAATTTGAACAATTAATAACGGATATCTCAGAATTGGTTTATACCCCCAAAAAGTTATTTTAAATAAATTGTGTGCTTTAAAGATGTATATATACACTACGTGATCAAAAGTACCCGGACACCTGGCTGAAAGTTTGTGGCGCCCTCCATTGGTAATGCTGGAAGTCAATATGGTGTTGGTCCACCCTTAGCCTTGATGACAGCGTTCACTCTCGCAGGCATACTTTCAATCAAGTGTTGGAAGGTTTCTTGGGGAATGGCAGCGCATTCTTCACGGAGTGCGGAACTGAGGAGAGGTATCGATGTAGGTCGGTGAGGCCTGGCACGAAGTCGGCGTTGCAAAACATCCAAAAGGTGTTCTATAGGATTCAAGTCAGGACTCTGTGCAGGCCAGTCCATTACAGGGATGTTATTGTCGTGTAACCACTCCGCCACAGCCCGTGGAGTGTGAACAGGTGCTCGATCGTGTTGAAAGATGCAATCGCCATCCCCGAATTGCTCTTCAACAGTGGGAAACAAGATGATATTTAAAATATCAATGTAGGTCTGCGCTGTGATCGTGCCACGCAAAAAAGAAGGGGTGCAAGCCCCCTGCAGGAAAAACACGACCACACCATAACACCACCACCTCCGAATTTCACTTTTGGCACTACACACGCTGGCAGATGACGTTCACCGGACATTCTCCATACCTACATCCTGCCATCGGATCGCCACATTGTGTACCATGATTCGTCACTCCACACAACGTTCTGGCACTGTTCAATCGTGTAATGTTGACGCTCCTTATACCAAGCGAGGCGTCGTTTGTCATTTTCCTGCGTGATGTGTGGCTTATGAGCAGCCGTTCGACCATGGAATCCAAGGTTTCTCATCTTACGCCTTACTGTCATAGTACTTGGAGTGGATCCTGATGCAGTTTGGAATTCCTGTGTGATGATCTGGATGGATGTCTGCCTATAACGCTTTACAACCCTCTTCAAATGTTGGCGGTGTCTATCAGTCAACAGACGAGGTCGGCCTGTACGCTTTTGAGCTGTACATGTCCCTTCACTATCACATCAGAAATAGTGGACCTAGGGATGTTTAAGAGTGTGGAAATCTCGCGTACAGACTTCTGACACAAGTGACATCCAATTACCTGACCACGTTCGAAGTCCGTGAGTTCCACGGAACGTCCCATTCTGCTGTTTTACGATGTCTAATGACTACTGAGGTTGCGGATGAGTACCAGGCAGCAGATGGCAGCACAATACGCCTAAGATGAAAAACGTATGTTTGTGGGGTGTCCGGATACTTTTGCTCACATAGTGTATATTGTGTTGTACGTTTTCGTCTATAGCTTAACATTTACCAGTTATACAAGAGTATATAAAACTCCTTCCGAATGAAGAGGTCTTCATAGGTTATTCCTTGAAAATTAAGTCGTTCTCCGTGGTGTAGTGGTTACCATGCTAGCCTCTAGTTCCCGAGGTCGCGGGTTCAAACCCGGCGGAGGGCGATATTTTTTCGGGCGTAAAAATCCTTAGCATGGCTTCCTTCGGAAGGGAAGTAAAGCCGGTGGTTACGTGTCGTAGATTTACGGCACGTAAAAGAACCTCAAGCCTGATAAAGAGGCCTCTGAGCAAAATTACCAGTCTTTGACGCCAAATATAGAATGGGACGCTAAGGACCACAGCAGTTAAAGAGCGTCCATAAATAAAATAAAATTTAAAAAAAACTAGAAGATTCAAGATATACATTTTATTTTTCATGTAAATATGTTTAATATATCGGTTTTAATAAAAATTGTTATATCTATTTCTTAGAATATAAAAATTTCGAAAAATGCTCCATTAAAAGGATAGTTTAGAATGGGGGATCTGGGAAATCGTAGTGTCCCATCTTTGGAAGGTACTGAACCTAATACCAAGTTTGGTATTTATCCAGGTTTCGTTTTTGTGTTGTGCTGTTCACAGAAACACACACACACACGGATATAGTTTTTCTAAAAATGCTTTATTTGTATTCAGGGAACCTCAAAATATGCATTTTCCCTGAAATCTCGGTATATAATTTTTTCTTGGAGTACAAAACCTGGTCATGGTAGAGAAAGTAAAAATGTGTATGTGAAATTATATGAAAATATGTAGTAGTTTTAATGTTGTATTTATTTAACATTAATTGTAGCTCCGCGTTTGGAAGCCAATTTGCGAGAGCAAATATGTGTTTTTACTTCACGCGTTGCCATCCTGTGACGTCACTCCTTGTTTGGTTCGTAGCTCCCTCTGGCGTAGCAATTTGTATCAATTAGTTTCTGAAAGAATTTAAGGTTATGTATATTGTCCTCCGGCTAGCTATCATCTTATCTTGGTAGAACTTGTATCTCTTGCAGGGTGTGAATCGGAAAGGAATCTTTTATCCAGAAATGATACTGATGAAGAAATTGGTTTTATAACTTTTATTGTCGAACACGTTCACTAACACTTTTTACATATGAATCAGGATACTCGCCAAACTGAAACTGTTTTTAATAACTTCTTACTTGTCACTTTTAACTTGCATACTTCAACTTTATGTAATTTTCTAAATGTATGATACTTTATAATAATTCTCGTAATTCTGCTGCGCGTAACTTGGCGAAATAAATGAACTGAGAGACCGACGTGTATAATACTGAGAATTTTGTAGAACTGGGAGACACTCTACCTCGAACCTGGCTTATTTATAGGCCTGCCTCAAGATACGCCTAAAGATTATAAATGAACTGCTATTGGCTAATAAAACGCGCCAACATTAGCGTCTATTTTAATATCCAATGAAAACCACTAATACATTTTGCTTTAGGAAATGTTCTAGAAGCTTCTAAACGGAAAAAACGCGCGAAATATTACGTAACTTCCTGGTTCCCGGTAATGATAAACAACTCATCCCACCGCTGCATTATTGCGTTATTGTTGACAGTTTCAGTAAAGCCGTATATTATTATTTACCAATAATAATTACAATTAATAAATCTCTGAAATCAATGTCACATAAAAATACATATTCATATTACTATCATTAATTACATCTGAGTAATTTGTGATACAAATTACCGTATCAAATTGTGTAATTTTTATGGTATTACGTAACTAAAAGCCTAAAGGGGAAGCTGAAAAGTTTAACATTTCATTTGCTATGATTATCTAAACATTACTGGGTCTTTCCGATAGTACCTTACTGCTTAAGATTACAGCAGTGTCAGAATTTGCAAGATTGTCAGGTAGAGCTCAAGGAAATCAGAAAAACAACATCGGTCTATATTTTGAAATATCAGCAGATTTTACGCCCGTTGTTAGTTGCCACGTGGAATTAACGGAATTACTGTTACAGGCAGAAAATAACAGAATTTACCATAGAAATCTTCTGAAATCTTGTACAATAATTTCATAATGCCTCCTCTGTGGTATGGAAGTAGCGTTTGCGTATATTAAAGAGGTCTCGAGTTCGAATCTCGGCTAGGGTGTTACCCGGTTAAGGTTTTTCCGGGGTTTTTCCTTATCCTGAAAAGGCGAACATCGGGTAAATTTAAGCTCTATGGACTTCGGGCTCATTTGAGCGTGATTTAACCCATTTAATTACTTCATTGCACTCACATGACTTTCTCTACCCCGTACAAACTATTTTTACGAGCGCTTATACTGCATATACTTCATGTTAATCGAGATAAACATTTGCAGCAACTATCTTGTTGCTAATTTTAAGAGCTGGTTGCCATGTGGAGCCTTTCATTCTCTTTGCATTACCAGGACATAAAAAACGAATAACGAATTCCCATTTGAGAAAAAGTGTAAGTATTGGAAAATTCAAACAAATAACAGGAATATTTCGGAAATGGTTCACTCGACAAAACAAAGGTAAATGGCATAAATTGTATGTTTGAACGAGATTTACATTTTTTGCGTTGTACAATCTTGTCTATTTCTTAGGGTTTACCGGGTATGCAAAAGTCGTTCAGAATGAAAAGGAATTTTGAGGAGATTTCTAGAAAACTCAAGATAGACATTTCATTTGCCATAAAAATATCTTAAACATATGTTATTTTAATCAAAATTGTTAAAGCCATTTTGAGAAAATAAAACTTTTCAAAAAATGTTCCATGTAAAGGGTTGTCTGGAGTGGGGCCATTTTCTTGAAAATCTTCGTGTTGCATCTTTGAAAGATACTGAACCTAAATGCCAAGTTTAGTATTTATCCGACTTTTCGTTTTTGATTTTTTCCCCAAAATGTTTTTTTTTGGATTCAGGGGCCTCAAAACATGTATTTTCGGTGAAATCTCGGTATCGAATTTTTGGATGGAATGCAATACTTCCCCTACTTACTATACGTAGTAAAGAAAGTAAAAATACGGAAAGAAGTAAACCAAATTAATTGATCATTTTAGGTTTAAAATGCCACGCTCGATACTGGGTAGATTCTGACTTAACTAGAGCGCTTTTTTATTGTCCGGTCAGGATCGCGTATATGCGTGCTCCGCGCTGTCTAAACCTTGTTCCTTGCTCCACAGACATGATATATTCTTTTACGCTGCGTTTCCTTTCCCTTTCCAGTGGTTGGCTAATGTCCACCTTCGAATGGTGCCAACAAACCGTGTGCAGTGGGGAGATAGTCGATAAAAGCGATGTATACACATTGTTGTAATAGATGCACGTGCTTTTGTCATTCTGAGAGGCAGGTTTAAACCGAAGGATCCTCCCATTTATTTGTTGATAAGAGTTTACATGTATTCGAGATGCATTACATCTGTTGTGTAATATATTTAATTTATACAGTTATGGAACTGTAAATTTGACAATTTACTTCAAATATGTTAAGATAAATAATAATGCTATTTTTAATCGCGTAAGAACGCATTCCACCACAACAGCCAATGAAGTGACTAGTACACGTGACCGTTAAAGGGTACGGGGCAAAGTTATACGAGGGTAATCTAGAAAGTCCCAGACGTTTTGAAACAAACAATTAACAAAATTCAAATATCAACGTTTATTATCCACATTTGAAAGGTACACTCTTAAGCTATTTTTCTACATAATCGTCATTCAAATTGAGGCATTTATCATATCGTGGCACAAGTTTTTCAATACCCTCTCTGTAGAAATCTGCCGCCTGCGACTTCAACCACTGGTTTACACCGGCATGCAGTGCAGCGTCAGTATCAAAGGGTTGTGTACCGAGCCATTTCTTCATCGCTGGGAAGAGGTGGTAGTCGCTTGGCGCCAAATCCGGGCTGTATGGTGGATGGTCAAACACCTCCCATCCAAGAGTGTTCGGGTACGATTGGCCGTGTGTGGGCGTGCATTGTCGTGAAGAAAGTATACTTTGGTGCTAAATTTTCTCCGACGCTTATTTTGTATGGCACGCCTTAACTTTCTTAGCGTTTCACAATACCTCTCAGAGGTTATTGTTGTTCCACGTTCCAGAAACTCAACGAGAAGCACTCCCTTAGAGTCCCAAAACACAGTAAGCATGCCCTTTCTTGCTGACAGCGTTTGCAAACACTTTCTTGTGAGAATGTGTGCGTCCCCATTCCATCGACTGCTGTTTTGTTTCACAATTGACATGCTTCACCCAAGTCTCGCCCCCGGTTACGATACGATCGAGTAAAGCGTTACCATGTTTGTTGAAATCTTGGAGGAAGGTCAGTGCTGCAGCCAGTCACTGTTCTTTATGGTCTTCCGTCAGGATTTTCGGAACCCACCTAGCACAAAATTTGTGGTAACCAAGGTTCTCCACCACAATTTGATGCACCAAACACCGTGAAATTTGGGTAAAATGTTCCGAAATTTCTGTAATCGTGAAACGACTATTTTCACGAATTTTGTCATTGATTTGCATCGACAGTTCATCAGTCATAAGGCTAAGCCTACCACTGCAATCCTCGTCGTGCACATTGGTACGGCCATTTTTAAAATCAATGCACCATTGCCTGACTCGGCTTTCACTGATTATTCCCTGCCCGTAAACATCACAAAGTTGGCGATAAATTTCAATTGGTTTGTTCTTTTTAGCCAACAAAAACCTAATCACAGACCGCACTTCACAAGTGGCGGGATTTTCTATTGCAGCGCACATTTTAACAACTCACAGAGATCACAGTAAGGAAGGCACAGTCCTCACGCTACCACAGCTGGATGCATACTGAATGTAGAAACGTTCTGACACCAAGATGGTGGCTCTAGCCCTACTCATCGCCACGATAGGCCAAAACATCGTGGACTTTCTGGACTGCCCTCGTAATTTGGAAGAAACCTTAATATACTGGGGACTTTCCATTCTAAAACTCCCTTGTTACATACTCATGAGTAATAGTAACATTTACTGTGAGTATAAAACTTGTTATAAGTGGTGTCCACCTGCATTGAGACATTCCTCGCATTCCTGTCGTCCCGAGGTTGTAATTCATCAACAATAGTCAGTCTGTAGGGCTTCAATTTTAAAAGTTTAGTAGTTTTATGAACGAGGGTTTTAAAACACCCACTTGCTGTGCAAAACCTCTTGGAGACTTCTTTGGAGAGGGTTAGAATGATGCACCAATTTCGTCAATTTGTTCCTTCGTTAGAACATATCTTCCTTGTTTCTTAGGGTTAGCTTTAGCGATCCCAATGTTCTAAACATAGCTATCCCGCTCGGAAAATACAATTATATTCCATGTCAGGAACAATAAGTGTGTCAAAGGTGAAAGGGGATATATTATACATATATAGAGGAGTTGTACATATGAAAGGGGAACCATACATATAAGAATTGTACAGTAATACTTTAATTCACTAATGTTAAGATATTCAACAGAGCTGATTGTAAGAAACGGGCAAGCTAGCAGAATTCCAAGAAAGCATAAAGAGCGTACCTTTCACCAATCCAATAGGCAGGGAACCGGTAACGATACGGAGAAATAGAAAGAGACAGATAGAGAAAAGAAAGAGACGGAGATGTGGAACTAACTTCACAACGTTCCAAGATGGCGCCTAAGCGCACGGATCTGAAGCCACACATTCTCATACATGTTAAGGTAACGCGGTCTGAGGGCCAATAGGGAACGTCGTTACATTTTTAAACGCAGAGGTGAGCGTCACTAGCCTCCCGTATATAAGGGCAGGCAAGGCCTCAGAGCCCACTCTCTCTCTAACTGATCTTCAAGAATTCACGTCAACACGAGGTGCTACAGATGCACGTGGGTGCACAAGGGTGGGAGTGCGTGTGCAGATAGTTAGGCTCTTGACTAATTTAAAGTGGTGGGATTATAATAATGGAAAAAGCTAGCCGCCCATAATTATTTCAATAGTGAATAAACTTCATTTATTAAGGGAAAATTGCAGTGTATTTTTTAAACTTGCCTCACCCACTATAACCTGAGAATTAATAATTAGATATAGTTAGGAATGGAATACGTAACAACCAACGAGCACCAATAGCCGAGGAAGAACACTGCCGAAGACAACAACCCAGGAACGACGATTTCCCGCTACAAATATCGCCCAAAGGTTAGAAGATTTAAAATAGCTCAAGCATATACATGCAGTAAAATAGACAAAACATGCAGGTAAGTTGACTTGACGAATGTAAAGATAGAGTTACGATTGCCTTTAACACTGATACCTATAGGGTTTATTGTATTACCTCCTATCTGTATCATTTTAGTTACATAGCCCTGTCCCTTTAATCATAACAGTAGGTTATTAACTATATTTTTGTTAGGAAGATATAATCTGGGTTTATCAAGGCCAGTAGTTCACATCTTTTCCTACAGCGCTTCGCATGTGAAGATATATGATACGCAGTTTCGTTCCCTTCATTGCACAACCTACATGCTGGTTCTTCTTTGGAGATTCCCATTGTATGTAGGTGTTTCCGTAATCTGCAATGTCTCGTCAAGAGCTGGTTATCAGGTTTATTTCGGATCTTTTCAGTTTAAGTACATCTTCAGTAGTGAGGAAGGTATTTTACTCATTCGCTTACCTGTGCGTACATCCCTTTGTTTGAATGCATAGAAATTGCTGGTGATAATTCATACACTCAGCAATGGTTCTTCGAGCAGAATTTAAAGAAATGCCAAATACTGTTTCGGGCCCAGTAAAACTTTGAGCAGATACTTCCATTACCAGGGTGTCTGCTTTTTCATTATCTAAAATTCCTTTATGTCCAGGCACCCACCAAGGGTAACCTCGTGTTTTGCCAGTTGTATAAGGTTTGTTAGGCGGTTTCAGACTAACCTATGTGGATACCGATCGAGGTGGCGCCGCGGTAACGTGTTCGGGATGTCCCGGATTTGATCCCCGGAGCCGACCCACCCTGACCCTTGGGTTTTTCGTGTTTTTCGGGTCGACAGGCCAATACTTGTGTGATTAATATTTTGCTGGATACCAGTAATTATATATGAGTGTTTAACATTTAATTAATATCTATTTAATTTATTGCATTTTGAAATATTAAATGAAAATAAATTAAAATTTAAAGACTAAAATTAAAATAAATTTGAAATGTAACAATTTGGATTAAATTTATAAAAATTTTAATTTTAAATTGTTTTATTATTATTTTGATTAAAGTAAATTTGGTATTTTGCAAAAATTAAATAAGTTTTTAAACTATTGATTTTATTATATTTTTTTATAAATTTTTGTAAAATTATTTAACTACAGAATTACTTTTACAGGATATAGATATATAAATTTAAACAAAAATTTAGTATTTAATAAAAAATTTCAAAACTTATTTATTATTATATTACATTATTTTATAATTAATCTCTACAATTATTGTATTTAAAATTGTAAATGTTTTTTGAGATTGAACTAATTATAAGGTTTAATAATATAAGCCCTGGTTTAAGAAATTAGATGCCAGGGTTTAGCATTACAGATTTTATTTTTATTTTTTATACTTTTATTTTTATATTTTTACTTTCTCTACTATGTATAGTAAGTAGGGGAAGTATTGCATTCCACCCAAAAATTCGATACCGAGATTTCACAGGAAATACATGTTTTGAGGTGCACCGAATGCATATAAAGCATTTTTAGTTTCTTTACTACGTATAGTAAGTAGGGGAAGTATTGCATTCCATCCAAAAATTCGATACCGAGATTTCACCGGAAATACATGTTTTGAGGTGCACTGAATGCATATAAAGCATTTTTAGTTTCTTTACTACGTATAGTAAGTAGGGGAAGTATTGTATTCCACCCAAAAATTCGATACCGAGATTTCACAGGAAATACATGTTTTGAGGTGCACTGAATGCATATAAAGCATTTTTAGTTTCTTTACTACGTATAGTAAGTAGGGGAAGTATTGTATTCCACCCAAAAATTCGATACCGAGATTTCACCGGAAATACATGTTTTGAGACCCCTGAATCCAAAAATAGCATTTTAGAAACATGTCCGTGTGTGTGTCTGCGTGTCTGTCTGTGTGTCTGTGTGTCTGTGAACAGCATAACTCAGAAGCGAACAGTCGGATAAACATAAACTTGGTATTTAGGTTCAGTATCTTCCAGAGATGCGACACGAAGGTTTTCAAGAAAATCCCTCCACTCCAGATTACCCTTTACATAGAACATTTTTCGAAAATTTTAATTTTTTCAAAAATGGCTCTAACGATTTTGATTAAAATGTCATATGTTTAAGATATTTTCATGACAAATGAAATGTATATCTCAAATTTTCTGGGAATGTCTCCAAATGTATTTTTCATTGTGAACGACTTTTGCATAACTGGTAAACCATAAGAGATAGACAAAATTTTAGTACACCAAAAATGTAGGTCGCGTTAAAGTACACAATTTATGTCATATACATTTTTGTTGTTGAGTGAACCATTTTCGAGATATTGCTTGTTATTCCCTTAAAGTTTCCAATACTTATAGTTTTTCTCAAATGGGTATTCGATATTCATTTTCTATGTCCTGTACATACAAAGAGAATGGAATACTCCACATAGCAACCAGCTCTTAAAATATTTGACTATCGCTTAAAGCCTACCAATTTCCCTTGCACCTACAAGAAAATTAGCAATAAGATTAACATCTCGATTAACATGAAGTAGATGGAGAATAAGCGTTTGTAAAAATAGTTTGTACAAGAGTAGAGAAAGTCATGTGAGTGTAACACATCAGATTTTTTTATTCATATTTTATCACGAACTCTCCTGCCCCTCATTTCCTGTACCCATCATCTTTCTTGTCATTTGTTTCAGGGTCGTAGGACCGGGTGACGATATTTGTCGGGTGGCCGCTGAGCGGTAGCTGTGCGCTCAGTAGGGCCCTCTTCCTAACGGCGTTCGAGGGACAACTAGGTTAGGACCCGTCTCCGGGTGCTTTTGGGCAGGCCCTCCTTCTGGAGTCCCCGGGGACTCGGGGCCTATGGGTAGAAATTAATCTGGAAGGATACGGTCGCCTGCTCCCTCCCAGGGTCACAGTAGGAGCACAAGAGCCCGGTGCTCTGCCCCGGTTTCGGGTTTGCCTCCGTTCATAAATGTCTTTACCTTTACCTCTTAGGTAGGTAGGTTACGTTGCCAGCACTGAATGCAGGAAAGTCAAGTTTCCACCGTTACAGCAGAACGAGAAGTGGATAAAAAACATTATCGTCTAAAAATAAGTTTATGTAAGAATAGTTGAGTGGGTAGAGAAGGTCAGCTCATGAGAGTTTTCGTAACGTTAGCCTTCACACCAGCTGGAGAGAGACACTCCAGATGTTTCAGAAAACTTATCCTTGTTTGTATAAGGAAAGGAGTGTATAACGTATAATTATGGCGGGGAATCTGTCCGCAGGTAGCAAACCTTACGTCGCCTCTGTAGAACTCAAACCACGTGACCATGCCTTCTTCACCTTTCTCACGACAGCGACCCCAACAATTAGCCTTAACTACACATCATTGCTCTTATTGAACTTAACACAACCAATACAACGGCCGTTTCTCTCCTGGCATTCGTCTGCAAACTAAACATCGTGCGGAAAACATAGCTTTACATGCTTATTATATAAAAGCTACGGTTGGGACCATAATTCGTGCAGGGTTACCAATTTAGGGGTGTTTCCACCAGAATTAGAAGTTTCAGCTCTTAGTCTTGGGGTAAAAATCTGATGTGTTACACTCACATGACTTTCTCTACTCTTATGCAAACTAGTTTTACAAACGCTTATTCTCCATATGCTTCATGTTAATCGAGATGTTAATCTTATTGCTAATTTTCTTGTAGATGCAAGGGGAATTGGTAGGCTTTAAGCGATAGTCAAATATTTTAAGAGCTGGTTCCTATGTAGAGCATTTCATTGTCTTTGCATGTATGTCCAGGACATAAAAAAATGAATAACGAATTCCCATTTGAGAAAAAGTATAAGTATTGGAAAATTTAAGGGAATAACAAGCTATATCTCGAAAATGGTTCACTCAACAAAAAAATGTATATGACATAAATTGTACTACACATTTTTTGTGTAGTACAATTTTGTCTATCTCTTATGGTTTACCAGTTATGCAAAAGTCGTTCACAATGAAGAATGCTTTTGGAGACATTCCCAGAAAATTCGAGATATACATTTTATTTGTCATGAAAGTATCTTAAACATATTATATTTTAATAAAAATCGTTAGGGCCATTTTTGAAAAAATTAAAATTTTCGAAAAATGTTCCATGAAAGGGTAATCTGGGGTGGGGGTATTTTCTTGAAAACCTTCGTGTCGCATCTCTGGAAGATACTGAACCTAAATACCAAGTTTGATGTTTATCCGACTGTTCCTTTCTGAGTTATACTGTTCACAGACACACACACGGACATGTTTCCAAAAATGATTTTTTTGGATTCAGGGGGTCTGAGAACATGTACTTCCGGTGAAATCTTGGTATCGAAATTTTGGGTGGAATACAATACTTCCCCTACTTACTATACGTAGTAGAGAAACTAAAAATGTAGATCTCTTTAAACAGTACAGTTTATGTCAAATATATATTCTGCCGTTAACCGTTTCCGAGATATTTTTTGTTGTCAGTTACGACTTTCAAGCACTTACAGTTTTTTCAAGCGATGAGTCGATATTCGTTTTTGTTTCTCGTGGTAATACAAACAGCACGCAATATCAAAGCCATCACACAGCGATCCGCTTTTTAAAAATCTGACTCGGTTTAGTTATTCTTCGTACCTTTAACGATATATGTATATGCGTAATGAAAGCTTACTGCGATTAACAGGTGGCTAGGAGAATAAAATGTTGTAAGAATAGCGTATAGAGGACTGAGTATAGAATGCCATGTGAATATAACACATAAGATATTTACTTCCTTTACCACGTACATAGTAAGTAGAGACGATATTGCATTTCACTGACAAATTCGACATAGGTATTTCACCGGAAATGTATGCTTTGAGGACCTCTGAAAAAAAATTTTAGTAGATAAAGGTCCACGTAATTATATGTTTGTGAACAGCATAATTATAAAACGAAAAGTCGAATATCTACCAGGCTTGATGTTTAAGTTTATTCCAAAGCGACACGGAAATTCTGAAAATCTCCCCATATAAAGACCGCTAGATGGAAAACTTTTGGAAAAATATTGGTTTTCATAAAAATAATTTCATAACGATTCTGATTTAAACACAATATATGAAAGATATGATGTCCTCTTAATTCGGTAGGAATTTTATATAATTTTGTACAACTGGCAACGTTAAGCGATAGTCGAAAACTTAGTACACATAAATGTAAATCTGTTTATAACATACAATTTATTTCAAATAGCTTTTTATGTGGCATTAGCCATTTCCGAGATATCGGTTATTGATGGTTTCAGTTGTTCACTACTCGTTCTTTTTAAGTCCTGTCGATTTTCAGTTGTTTCTCGCGATGTCATGGAAACAGTATGGAATTTTAAGGCCAGCATATAGCGTCCAGTTCTTAAACATTTGACTATCGCTGTTCTCTTTGTATCTATAACGAAATGTGTAATGTAGCTGTTTCTGTAAAAGGTTTGTCTCAGTTAAAAAGAAGTAGATAGGAAAATAAACTTTCATAAGAATAATTTGTATACCGTCTAATAAGCGATAGAGGGTATAGAGAGGCATGTGAATGTAACACATGAGATTTTATTTAGAAAAAGGTCCCTGGGTTTGTGTGTGTGTGTGTGTGTGTGTGTGTGTGTGTCTGTGTCTGTGGACGGCATAACTCAAGATTTTCAAGAAAATCCCCCCATACTAAACCACCGTTTAGCTAGAACACTTTTAAAAAATTTCGATTTTCTGAAACATGACCCTTTAGGATTTTTATTAATATACCATGTATTACAGATATTCTCAAGATAAACAAAATTTATATGTTGAATTTCTTGGGAATAGCCTGTGAAGTTATCTTCATTCGGAAGGACTTTTAGATTCTAATCTTTGTCGCAGTTCTCATGGCTTGTGTTATCTTATTTGTTGGGTGCCTCTTGTTTTATTATTTTAAAATTTGGGTACTTTGTCCTCCGGCTGGCTATTATAACTCAATCGAGCACGTGTCTCTAAGCAGGGCGTGTAAACGGAAAGGATTTGTCACTAAAAGATAACACTGATAAAAAACATCTGAATCTAGACTTTTATTGCCGCCACACTTAATTAATAATTGACTATTTAATCTTTATACACGCCTGACTGAAACTGTGATATTTCTGAATGTAACTACAGTAGTTATAGTTGCCGCGCACCAATTACTTCGCGTACTTTACATTTTTGTAACTAACTCTGCGACGTGCACCTCGTGAGAGATTCTTCAGAACTGTGCGACGTGCACCTCGTGAGAGATTCTTCAGAACTGTGCGACACTTGCTTATGCCTCGAGAATATATACTCCTTCACCTCGAATTGCCTAAAGATTATAATAGAGCTGCTATTGGTTACCAAATTGCGCCAACGTTAGCGTTTGTTTTGGTCAGCCAATCACTACTACTAATATATATACTCTAGGGAAGATATTCCCTCCATTTCTAAAAGAGGCACGCTACCCTGACGTCATTTGTTTGTCTCTTCTTAGTGATAAACAACTCACCCCCTCAGTTTATTGTTACCCAATTCTATTGTCAGTTTCAGTGAGGCCGTGTAAACTTATTTCCTAACAACGCTTATGTCTAACAAACATCTAAAATCCTGTACATACAATAATATTAATTTACACTACAATCACTCTGGCATTGACAGCATGTTATGATATAAAATATTGCCTCATCTTGTACAGCTGTTTCTCCAAATGTATGTCTCCATTATAGTGAAGTGGATAGGAAAATACTTTCGTGGGAATAATTTAAATACCCACTAAACGATAGAGGACGGAGAACGTCATGTGTATGTAACACATCAGATGTTATGATGTATCGCAGCCCAGGACCATTAACTGCACTGTACTGTACTTCATTACAAACCCAAAGCGGTGCTTGATCTGCAGTAATCTGTGGTTAACCGCAAGGCCGTATCGAGCGACAGCTGAAGACGCAGTTCGACTCCCGGCTGTTGACTTCTCAGGCGCATGCAAGGCCAGCCAGTGTGATCCCGAGATAAGGAAGCCGTCACCGGAAGTGCTCGGGAGCACGCATCGTGACCACAGGAAGTGGTCTGTGAGAAGCAACCTTTTTCTGTCATCTACATCTACATAATTAATACAATCGTTTTAGTTGCATTTAGTTTCCTGAGGTTGGTGAGCCTGGTTTCTACGAACTATTTTAAAAAATAATTCCTTTTATCAATCAACATAAAATTAATGTGTATAGTACAAAACCTGCGATAAAAGTGCTTCAACCTGTCTAGATTTCAAATCCAGAGGTCTCGGGTTCGACTCCCGGCTGCAGGATGAGAATTATTCTTTAACCAGGGTTGTTTCCCGTCCTCCCCAGAATCTGAAAGTATGACTGAGAATGTAAATGTGTGTATGTGTGTCTAAATTTAATGTTTATAAAGAAAATACAATATAAACAAACCCAAAGTTACACAATAGAAAAACGAAGGTTTATTATATCTACTTCACCTTAATTCAGACAAACCTTTCCGGAAATAGGTGTATTACAGTTTTCTTATGGATACAAAGGGAACAGCGATAGTCAAATGTTTAAGAACTGGACACTATATGCTGGCCTTAAAATTCCATACCGTTTCCATGACAACGCAAGAAACAACTGAAAATCGATTAAAGTTTAAAAAAGATGAAGTATTGAACAAATCGAACTATTAATAACAGATATCTTGGAAGTGGTGTAAGCTACAAAAAAGGTATAATTTTGTGTTTTAAAGAGATCTATATTTTTGTAGAGTATCTTTTCGTCTATCAGTTAATGTTTACCAGTTATGCAAGATTCTACAAAATTCCTTCGGGATGAAGAGAGCTTCACAGGTTATTCCCAGAAAATTCAAAATAATACATTTTATTTGTGATGTAAATATCTTTAATATCGTATATGATATTTTAATTTAGTTAGAGGCTATTTTTCGGAAAACAAAAAATATGGACAAATGTTCTATGTAAAGAGTTGTTTGCGATGGGGTGTATTTTCTTGAAAATCTTCATGTCGCATCTTTGGAAGATACTGAACTTAAATACCAAGTTTGGTGTTTATCCGACGTTTCGTTTTTACTATCTCTACTACGTATAGTAAGTATTGCATTCCACCCAAAATTTCGATACCGAGATTTCACAGGAAATATTTGTTTTGAGGTGCCGTGAATCTAAGTAAAGCATTTTTGGAAACATGTCCGAGTACACGTGTCTGTGTGTCTGTCTGTGAACAGCATAAATAAAAAACGAAAAGTCTGATAAATACCAAAGTTGGTATTTCAGTTTATTACCTTTCAGGGATGCAACAAGAAGATTTTCAAGAAATCCCCCCACCCCAGACTTTCCTTTACATGGAGCATTTTTCGAATTTTTTATTTTCTCAATAATGGCTAGCGATTTTGGTTAAAATATCATACGTTTAAGATATTTTCATGTCAAATGAAATGCATATCTTGAATTTTTTGGGAATGTTCCCAAAAGTCCTCTTCATTCTGAATTACTCGCATAACTGGTAAACCGTAAGAGATGGATCAAATTTTACTACACGAAAAAATATAGATCTTGTTAAAACACACATTTATATCATACATATTTTTTACTTTCTCTACTACGTATAGTAAGTAGGGGAAGTATTGCATTCCACCCAAAAATTCGATACCGAGATTTCACCGGAAATACATGTTTTGAGACCCCCTGAATCCAAAAAAAGTAGTTTTGGAAACATGTCCGTGTGTGTGTGTCTGTGAACAGCATAACTCAGAAACGAATAGTCGGATAAACCTCAAACTTGGTATTTAGGTTCAGTATCTTCCAGAGATGCGACACGAAGGTTTTCAAAAAAATACCCCACCCCACATTACCCTTTACATGGAACATTTTTCGAAAATTTTAATTTTCTCAAAAATGGCTCTAACGATTTTGATTAAAATATCATATGTTTAAGACATTTTGATGACAAATGAAATGTATATCTTGAATTTTCTGGGAATGTCTCCAAAAGTATTCTTCATTGTGAACGACTTTTGCATAACTGGTAAACCCTAAGCGATAGACAAAGTTTTACTGCAGCAAAAATGTAGATCGCGTTGAAATACACAGTTTATGTCATATACGTTTTTGTTGTTGAGTGAACCATTTTCGAGATATTGCTTGTTATTCCCTTAAATTTTCCAATACTTATACTTTTTCTCAAATTCGTTATTCATTTTTTATGTCCTGGACATGCAAAGAGAATGGAATGCGCCACATAGCAACCAGCGATAAAATATTTGACTATCGCTTAAAGCTACTATATTCCCCTTGCATCTACAAGAAAATTAGCAATAAGATTGACATCTCGATTAACATGAAGCATATGGAGAATAAGCGTTTGTAAAAATAGCTTGTACAAGAGTAGAGAAAGTCATGTGAGTGTAACACATCAGATTTTTTTTAACATTTCTCAACTCTATAATCCGCGGATATTATCAACTTTTTATTGCCGATTACTTTGGTCGTTGAAGGAAATTCTGTATTACGCCCAAAAATTCATATCCAAATTTTACCAGAGATATACAATTCGATGTCCGTACACCCCCAAAATAAAATGCATTTTAGAAAATGGTTCTTGCGTATGTGTGAACAGCATAACTCGAAAACCGAAGATCCATAAATACCTACAGCCTTTTTCCTTCACACTGTGGCCACCGTAGGCCTCTCGCACGTTGGCCGCTGGAGCTCGGATTTCCGCCGAAACAGTTATAATATCCCCGCATCCACTTCACATTCTCATATTTACAATTACAATGATAATGAGCACATGTTTTATGATAAGAGATGCTGGAAATGTCCTTCTGTATCCATATATTTATGGTATGTTCTCAGGAAATTTTCATTTGCACTTGAGAGTTCCTTATACGAAATTGAATGAATGTCTCGCCTGTTTTATTTTAATTTTTTTAATGCATGCGGTTTGTTGCATACGCTTTGTGTTTCAAGTCCCCCCCCTAGATAAAAATCACATACATTTGAATTAGGGGACCGTGAAGACCATAATTCTCTACTATCTTGTCTTAAAAATGTCCTGATTTACATTTAATGATTGTATGTGAGCTGAATATAACTGTATGTGAGGTGGCAAAGTCTTGTTGGAAAAATCCAGGCTGACATTCTACGTCAACCAGGTGTTCAAAATATATTGTGAATACGTCACTCCTATACCTTCCTGCATTTATTGTCTCTTAAACAAATATAGGTCATATTCTTCTGTATGCATTCACTGCTCACCAATTCTCGCGTTATGCAAGGGAATCTCAAGTGTAAAGTCGGGTTTCTCTGTACTCTAATATCTGTTATTTTGGGACACAGCCATGTAAAGGGAACATGCTTCATCAGAGAAGAATATTAAGCGTGAGTCAATTACTTCATCATTTCGTAAAATTCAATTACAGAAATTTACCCGACTGTCATGATCACATGAAAAAAAAATCTGATGTGTTACACTCAAATTACTTTCTCTACTCTTGTACAAACTATTTTTAAAAACGCATATTCTCCATATGCTTTATGTTAATCGAGATATCGAGATGTTTATCTTATTGCTAATTTTCTTGTAGGTGCAAGGGGAATTGGTAGGTTTTAACCGATAGTCAAATATTTTAAGAGCTGGTTGCTATGTGGAGTATTCCATTCTCTTTGTATTACCAGGATAAAAAAAAAACAAATGAATAACGAATTTCCATTTGAGAAAAAGTATTATTGGAAAATTTAAGAGAATAACAAGAAATATCTGGAAAATGGTTCACTGAACAACAAAAATGTATATGACATAAATTGTGTATTTTAACGCGATCTACATTTTTTGTGTAGTAAAATTTTGTCTATCTCTTATGGTTTACCAGTTATGCAAAAGTCGTTCACAATGAAGGATACTTTTGGAGACATTCCCAGAAAATTCGAGATAAACATTTTATTTCTCATGACAATATCTTAAACATATGATATTTTAATCAACATCGTTTGAGCCATTTTTGAGAAAATTGAAATTTTCGAAAAATGTTCCATGTAAAGGGTAATCTGGGGTGGGGGAATTTTCTTGAAAATTTTGTTTCAGAATATTGTACCAAATCTCATTTTGTAGAAAACAGTCCGCATTTCATTACAGAATATACTTAATTATTTATATAACGTAGAAAAATCTATATACAGTTTTTACTTATTTTAAGCGTCTCCGGAGTTTTATAAAACTAAAATATTAGATTAAGAATAATCCATAGTGTCATTAAGAGAAGCCGGCAGTGTTGGTAAAGTAGTTATGTTTGGGTGATCGTAGTTAAAACATAAAAAGTGAATAAACGCGGCGATTTATGCAGTTGATGCGCGATGATCAACAAGCGCTCTGTGAGGAAATACTCAGAACTGCATACTGCTTAATAAGCGTTCTCATTGTTTTACCATGCAGGGCAGCTTGCTTGACCTTCAGTTCAAAACAAACGTGTGAGACGACCATGAGCGCTTAAAGTAATTTACTTGCTTAATTATTTTTGATGCAGTAATTTGTATCACAAATTACTTAAATGTAAAGAGTGATTATAGTATGAATATGCATTATTATGTGACATTAATTTGAGATATTTGTTTATTGTAATTATTGTTGAGAAGTAAGTTTTTAATGCCTTACTGAAACTGACAATAATAGCGTGCAATAATGCAGCGAGGGGGTGAGCTGTTTATCATTATTGGAAACGAGGAAGTTACGTAATGTTGTCGCGTTTTTCTTTTAGAATCTTCTGGAACATTTCCCTAGAGCATATGTATTCATAATTTTCATTGGATATAAAAATAGACGCTAATGTTGGCGCGTTTTATTAGCCAATTGCAGCTCAGTTATAATCTTTAGGCATATCTGGGTGAAGGAGTATAAAAGATAGGTTAGAGGTAAAGACCCCGTCAGTTCGTCGAAAATATTTGTATGATACACGTCGCCTTCAGTCCGTCAGTTCAGCAGAAATATTACACGTCGGCTATCGATTCACAAGTTACGCGTAGCAGAATTATGAAAAATCTAAAGTGTTGTAAAGGTAATTATACAAAAAGTTGAAGTACGCGAATTAAGAGTGATCAGTAATGAAGTTATTATAACAGTTTCAGTTTGGCGAGTGTCAAGATCAATGTGTAAATGTGATAGTTAACGTGTTCGACAATAAAAGTGTAAAACAAATTTCTTTAATCAGTGTTATCTTTGGATAAGAGATTCCTTTCCGTTTACACAACCTGTATAAAGAGAAGTGCTCGACCCAAAAAGATCATAGTTAGCCGGAGGACAGTGAAACAAAAAAAAAATTAAATAAAATAAAAGTAGCATTCTTTCAAATGAACACTAATACTGCCGCAAATTGCTAACACCAGATGGAGCTAACAAGCCTAACAAATGAATCACATCACAAAATGGCTTCACCATGTTGAGTAAACACAAATACACAAACATTATAAATTTACCATCGCAAATTGGCTCCCAAACGTGGGGCTCAATAAACAAATTAAATAATATTACAAGTATACCACTTCATTTTAAACGAAACCTTATCAGTAATCATTACAGTAAAACGTATGTTTCATTGTGTTTAAATTACAAAATCTTATCATATATAATGACATTATTTTTCTTAATCCGTAACCGCCTACACCTGAAAAACATCGAAATTTCTTCATTTAAATAAAAATAAGAACCTGTTTACTCATTAGTATGAAATTAAACTTTAGGGAATCAAAATAAACCTGGGTTTAAATAATTAGATTTAAAGGTTTCAAAGTTATAACACCTTGAATTTGGAAATTTTAGGAAGATACGATAAATTTGAACAATTTTAATTGCAAAACTATAGTGTAATAACTTTTAAGAGTTTACATAAAGCATTGTATCGGGCTTGTCTAGAAATACAAAGTGTTTCGTTTCGTTTAAAAAATGCAAGTTCGATTTTTCTTCTATTTCGGACGATTTGAAATGGAATGTGCCATGTACATGTATTTGCAAACAAAGAAACCATATGGCTAAAGCATAAAGAAACTGTTATAGTTAACAGTAGTACCAATTTTTGGAGCAGAACCTCCCCTAAAAATGGGCTTAAGTTTACGTCTCTACTCTAAAGTCTGTAGAAGTTGGGACTTTTTTTCTTCTGAGAAGTGCAAAATTCACCATGCAAAATGACATGCAGTACAATTTTTATTTTTACTATACGTATGTAAGTAAGGGAAGTATTGCATTCCACTAAAAAATTTGATACCGAGATTTCACTGGAAATATATAAGTTTTGAGGCCCCTTAAATCCAAAGAAACGTGTTTTTAGATAAAGGTGTGCGTATGTGTGTCTGTAAACAGCATAACGCAAAAACTAAAAGTCGAATAAATATCAAACTTGGTATTTAAAGTTCAGTAGATTTCAAAGATGCGACACGCTGATTTTCAAGAAAATCCCCTATCCCCAACTACGCTTTACGTGGAACAGTTTTCACATTGTTTATTTTCTAAAAAAGGGGCTCTAATGTTGAAAATACTATATATTAAGGATATTTACATGATAAATAAAATTTATATCTTGTATTATCTGGGAATAGCCTGTGAAGTCCACTCTATTCGTAAGGCATTTTATATAATCTTGTATACCTGGTAAACGTTAAGCGATAGACGAAAACGTACTACACAAAAAATATAGATCTCTTTAAAACGCAGTATTTATTTCAAATAAAATTTTTTGTGACATCGGCCATTTCCGAATTATCCGCTACTAATGCTTCGAATTGTTCAATACTTTGTCCTTCTTTTAAGTCCTGTTGATTTATAGGTGTTTCTCGGTGTCATGGAAAGAGAATGGAATTTTAGGGTAACGTATAGCCAGTTTTATAGCTAGAGAAAATAATGTGAATATAACGCATCAGATTTTTTAAAAATATGTTTAAAATATAAGTAGTATTGCGAATACGTTGATAAGATAATTTCAAATTAAAGAGAAAATTCCAATTGATAAGACTATACAAAAAAAACTAAAAATGTCATTTTTGGCATTTATTCTACCCTTAAATGTACATAAAGAAGATACAGAAATAAGCTGGGAGAGATAAGAGGGAGACCCGAAGAGCGAATATGTGCGCAAGCATGGACGGGGTCTCTAACACTTCCAGACGCCCGCCAGCTCCGATCACAAGCCCCAAACCACTCGGGGCCTCCTAAGGCCCAGGGATGCCCCCAGAAATCGAATATGTCGGCAGTCTAACCAACTCAAGGGGGAAACCTTTCCATAGCGCGTATCCACCGCGCAGCCGCAACGCAGCGAACGCCCTCGCCTGGTCGTACAACCCTGAAACAGTCTATAGGAAACGATGGACAGGAAGTTCGTGGTAGAAGGGGAACCACCCCAGCATTCGCCTACCGACCGAGGAAACTTTGGAAAAAATCCTCGGTCAGACCCGAGCGGTATTGAACTCGGACTTCCGGAATGCGAGCCACGTGCCATCTTGCTCGGTAACAATAGAGAGAACACATCACAGCCCCCCCCCCATGAAATACATTCACATAGACTCTGGAATGATGCTATTTAAAGAAGCACTCCCGGCCACAGAGGCAGTCTTGGACGTGAAATCTGTACAGCAAATGCGGACACAAAAAGAGAAGCTGTGGCGGCAGGTGGTTTGGCACGTGGAATGCTGCACCTGGACCAAGTAGCTCGATGACCCTGGTGGGGCAGGTGCGGAGCGGACCTCCACATTCATTCACTCAGGTTCACTTCTCTTCGTCGCTACAAAACAATTAAATCTATGAAACTCAATCACTGCATGGACCGTTTACTGTTTTCGGGGGTCTTTAGAAGATTTAGATTCCGAGAAGCAAAATATAGAGGTCGCTGCTCGGTGCCTACATATAGTTATGTCAGAAAATATATCTCCAGAATCTGTTACATTCACATGATTTTCTCAACCCGCTACGTTTATTTTATACCTTCTTATTATTCTTCTTATTCTTCTTCTTCTTCTTCTTCAGGCATTAGACCTCACGATCATTGGTCCGACCATCTTTTCTTGGGTCTTCCAACTCCTCTTTCCCCTCTCGGCTTGTACTTTAAAATCTTCTTTGACATTCTTTCATTACCCATTCTATTAACGTGGTCTTCCCATGTCTGTCTATTTAATTCATATATTTCCAGACGATTACGAATGTCATCATTGTATAATCTCTCTCTTTTTGTTACTCCTAGACATCCTCTCAAAAATTTCATCTCTACTGTTTGTATCCTACTACGTGTCTTTGTATCAAGGGTACAAGTCTCCCAGCCATATAATCCACATGGTATCGCCATTTTTACTTTCTCTACTACGTATAGTAAGTAGGGGAAGTATTGTATTCAACCCAAAAAATTCGATACCGAGATTTCACAGGAAATGCATGTTTTGAGGTGCACTGAATGCATATAAAGCATTTTTGGAAACATGTCCGTGTGTGTGTCTGTGAACAACATAACTCAGAAACGAACAGTCGGATAAACACCAAACTTGGTATTTAGGTTCAGTATCTTCCAGAGATACGACACGAAGGTTTTCAAGAAAATCCCCCAACCCAGATTACCCTTTACATGGAAAATGTTTCCAAAAATTTAATTTTCTCAAAAATGGCTCTGAGGATTTTGATTAAAATATAATATATTTAAGATACTTTCATGACAAATAAAATGTATATCTTGAATTTTCTGGGAATGTCTCCAAAAGTATTCTTCATTGTGAACGCCTTATGCATAACTGGTAAACCATAAGAGATAGACAAACTTTTACTACACAAAAACTGTAGATCGCGTTAAAATACACAATTTAAGTCATATACAATTTTTTTGTTGAGTGAACCATTTTCGAGATATTGCTTATTATTCCGTTAGATTTTCCAATACTTATACTTTTTCTCAAATGGGAATTTGTTATTCATGTTTTGTCCTGGTAATGCAAAGAGAATGGAATACTCCACATAGCAACCAGCTCTTAAAATATTTGACTATCACTTAAAGCCTAACAATTCCCCTTGCATCTACAAGAAAATTAGCAATAAGATTAACATCTCGATTAACATGTGTGTGTAACACATCAGATATTTTTTTTTAAAAATTTCATATATGTGTCCCTCCTGACCTTACCTTTTAACGTTCTTCTGATGGTCCCAACATGCGATTAAATTTTTCAATCTCCAATCTCTCGTTCTGCATCTATGGCTCCTATATATAACAGGTCACCCCTAGGAATTTGAAGGAGCTTACTTGTTCAATGCTTTAGAGCTGTATCACTAATTTACATCTAAGAGGACATTTTCCTCGAAATGCCATTGTCTTGATTTTTTGGACAGTTATATTCTCCAGTGATCTTTTGTAATTCGAAGGGTGTTATTTTTAAGATGTCTTCATTGTCAGATATAAGAACGTGATCATCTGCAAATAAAACAGTGTTTTTTATACCTCTTCTACAAATTATTCTTACAAGCGTTTATTCCCACTTCTGTGGTGTGGGAATAGCGTGTCTGCCTCAAGAGCTCCTGAGTTCGAATCTCGGTTAGGGTGTTACCCGGATAAGGTTTTTCTGGAGTTTTTCCCTATCCTGAGAAGAAGAATGTCGAGTAACTCTAGGAATCGCGGACTCGTTTGAGCAACTTAAACAATTCTGATAGGATACAATCACATGACTTTCTCTACTCTCTATCGTTTATAGTGGGCATACAAACTGTTCTTACTAATTTTTATCCAAATAAACCTTTGTAGAAACAGCTACATTACACATTTCGTTATAGATACCAAGAGAACAGCGACAGTCAAATGTTTAAGAGCTGGACCCTACATGCTGGCCTTAAAATTCCACAGTTTCCATGACATCGCGAGAAACAACTGAAAATCGATGACACTTTAAAGCATTGTACACTGAATTCAAACTTTTTATAACGGATACCTCAGAAACGGCTTATGCACAGAAAAACTTATTTTAAGTAAATTGTGTGTTTTTGTATATGGTACGTTTTTGTCTATCGTTCAACGCTTACCAGTTATATAAGATTTTACAAAATTATTTCCGCATGAAGAAGACTTCTCAGACTATTCCCAGAAAATTACACATTTTATTTGACATCTTCAATATAAGGCATTTTAATGAAAATCGCTAGAGCAATTTTTTAAACATTTCGTAAAATATTCCATGTAAAGGGTAGTTGGTGGTGGTGGGATTTTCTTGAAAGTCTTCATGTCGTATCTTTGGAACGTACTGAACCTAAATGCCAAGTGTAGTATTTACACAAGTTTTCGTTGTTATATTATGATTTTTTTTAGCATTCAGGAGACCTCAAGACATATATTTACGGTGAAAGCTCGGTATTGAATTTTTGGGTAGATTGCAATACCTTCCCTACCTACTATGTACGTGGTAGAGAAAGTAAAAAAAAACTTTTTGTATCTACTTCGGTTTAGATAAACGTTTACAGAAATATTTTCATTAGACATACAGGAGACTGAAGTCATAGTCGAATCTTTAAAAGCGGGCCGCTATATTTTGGTTTTGAAATTCCTTAATCTCTCCATCACATCGCGAGAAACAAATGAATGGCGTCTTAGCACTTACAAAATTTTAAACTATTAGAAAATCGAAACCACTAACAATCTCAGAAATCGTTAACGGCACAAAATGATTCATTTCACATAAATTGTTTGCTTTAATGACATTTTCTGCGTAGTAAGATTCTGTTTATCCCTTACGGTTTACCAATTATACAAATGTGATTCAGAATGAAGAAATCTTCATAGCATATTCCCAGAAAATATAGGTTTTATTTGTCATGCAAATGTCTTTAAAAGTAAGGTATTTTAATCAGAATCGTTATGATCATTTTGAGTAGAAAAAAAAAGAAATATTTTCTAAGCAAAGGATTTTGGAAAGATTTTCTTGAAAATCTTCGTGTCGCATTCTTGGAAGACGTAGAATTTTAACACTAAGTTGATACGTATTTAACTCGCTTTGCGTTTTTGAGTTATGCTGTTCATACACACGCACTCAAGGACCTTATTCTGTTAATTCTTTTTATTTTCTTTAACCACATACATAGGTAGAGAAGGTATTACATTCCATGCAAAAATTCAATACAGAGGTTACACCGGAAATACATGTTTTGAGGCCTCCTAAATCCAAAAAAGCATTTTTAGAAGCATGTCCGTTGTGTCTGTGAACAGCATATCTCAAAAACGAAAAGTCGGATAAGCACAAAACTTGGTATTTAAGTTTAGTATCTACCGAGGATGGGACACGAAGATTAAAAAAATATCCCAACTCTATTACCCTTTACATGGAAAATGGTTCGAACATTTTTATTTTCTAAAATAGATCTAATGAGCTTAATTAAAATATCATATATTAACATTATTTACATTACAAATAAAATATATATATATACATAATGAATGTTCTGGGAATAGCCTGTGAAATCTTCATTCGAAGAAACTTTGTATAATCTTGTATAAGTGCTAAACGTTAAGCCTAGAGAAAACGCACTAAACAAAAAATCTGATGTGTTGCATTCACATGACTCTCTCTACTCTTGTACAAACTATTTTTACAAACGCTTATTCTCCATATGCTTCATGTTAATCCAGATGTTAATCTTATTGCTAATTTTCTTGTAGGTGCAAGGGGACTTGGTAGACTAAGCGATAGTCAAATATTTTAAGAGCTGGTTGCTTTGTGGAGTATTCCATTCTCTTTGCATTACCAGGACAAAAAAAATGAATAACGAATTTCCATTTGAGAAAAAGTATAAGTATTGCAAAACTCAAACAAATAACAAGGAATATCTCGGAAATGGCTCACTTCACAAAAAAAAGTACGGGACATAAATTGTGTGTTTTATTGAGGTCTATATTTTTGTGTAGTAAAATTTTGTTTATTCCTTACGGTTTACCAGTTATGCGAATGTCGTTCAGAATGAAGAGCACCTTTGGGGACATTCCCAAAAAATCCAAGATATGTATTTCATTTGCCATAAAAATATCTTAAATATATGTTATTTCAATCAAAATCTTTAGAGCCATTTTTGAAAAAATCAAAATTTTCGAAAATTGTTCCGTGTAAAGGGTAGTCTGAGGTGGGGGATTTTCTTGGAAATTTTTGTGTCGCATCCTTGAAGATACTAAACTCAAATACCAGGTTTGGTGCTTATCCGACTTTACGTTTTTGAGCTATGCTGTTCACAAATAGATACACACATGGACATGTTTGCAAGAATGTTTTATTTTTATTCAGGGCACATCAAAACATGTATTTCCGGTGAAATCTCGGTATTGAATTTTTGGGCGGAATCTAATATTTTCCTTACTTGCTATATGTAGTAGAGAAAGTAAAAGTGTAGATCTCATTAAAATACACAATTTATTTCAAATAGTTGTTTTTGTGGAATATGTAATTTCTGATATATACGTTATCAATGGTTCGAATTTTTCATTGCTTGGCCATTATCTAAAGTCCTTTCAACATTCACTTGTTTCTCGCGAAGTCATGGAAACAGTATGGAATTTTAAGGCCAGCATATAGCGTCCAGTTGTTAAACATTTGACTATCGCTTTTCTCTTTGTATCTATAACGAAATGCGTGCTGTAGCTATTTTTGCAAAGGTTTATTTGAATTAAAAGTAGTAGATAGAAAAATAAGCTCTTGGTTTGTATACTCGCTAATAAATGATAGAGTGTCATGTGAATGTATCACATCAGATTTTTTTATTTATTTAGTGAGTCTCAAAACGTGCATTTCTGGTGAAATTTCAGTACCGAATTTTTGGGTGGAACGCAATACTTCTGACTATAGGAAAACAGTAATTAACGTAAAAATGTGTAAGACACCGCATGAACAGATAATGATTAGTGGTATGTATTTGAAAATGAGCAGGCATCGTCACTGCATGTACTACCTCGCTGTAATATCGATAGGGCATTCAGAGCATGAAGAGCAGGTTGCAGTGAATACGTGTGTATTGCGTGTACTATACATACAAGGCTTCCCTCATGTAGTTTACTGTCATAACAGAATGTGTAATGTTTCCACCTGCTGTTTGTATAATGAGACTCACCTCTGGAATTATAGCATTCCCAATCACTGCGATTCATCCATCACTCTCTCTCCTCTAATGGTGTGCAGTTTTCTTTATTCTATTGCAATAAAACTGCAGTTCCAGAATTCATCTTGAGAGAATTCGAGGCTGTATTGCTTCACGAATAACATCATAAAAATCTAATAACACATCCATAAAATTAACTTATAACAGTAATTTAGTATATGTGTATTGTACAACGTTTTATCTACTTTAGTTATGTAATACCGATTTCTTTTAATTACTTCGGTAAATTACATTTTTATTTCAGATGTAGTATTAGGAATCACTGCAAGAGTGCACTAATTGATACATAGTTGTTGCGTGTGTGTAGTGGGGCATGGTTTGATAGACGATTTGTTTGTTAGGTTTTTGTTTAAAACAGAACATGAGTACTAGGTGAATTAAATAAATGAGTTCTGATGAAGATATTGTACACGCAGCTAATTCTCATATAGATAGTTTAATTCCTAATAAGTCCCGACTTTATTATTATTATTATTATTATTATTATTAGTAAACAATACTTTATTATTTATGTATGGTTCACAATACGCAACCAGTTTCGTGACAAGAGTTACATTACGAAAATCGTTCCGTAATAGAAGCTGCCTTACCAAACTAGTTGCATAATGAGGTACCATTACGAAACTAGTTAGGTAGTGAATAAGTTTAGAACATATTTTTAGTATTGTAAAATCGATATTACGTATTTAAAATAGATAAAAGCATAAAATGATTCTTACAATTATGCATGTACACTCGCTCAAACTAAGTGGCCAGTCTTTTGATCAGTTAAAAATGTTCAAAGTCCCTTCGAGTGAGAGCGCGGTTCACAACCGTGTGCGCCGCTTTGACAAACTATTTGGGCTAAGCTGCTTAACTTCTACGCAAACAGCTCGAGTTCGATTTTGCGTAGTGAATTGTTATCTTTTACAACTGGTTTTACTAATTAGCTAAATACTATTGTTTGTGTCACTTCATTTTACTTAAAAATACTGAAATTTGTGGTCATAAAATTAAATTGAATATGGAACCTACTACCGACCGATAAATTAATACCATGGTTGCCATCTACCGGTATGATGGACTACTAAATAAGCGCCAGGGCTTAAAAAGTGAAAAAATAGATATATTTCTTTCATGTATTAAACAAGTCGAATAGCAAGTACAGTAAGTTAATTCTCTACCACTGAGTTACGAGTACTGTCTATCTCTCGTATACGAATTATTTTCTCGGAAGACTTGTGATCATGCTTGTGTTCCCCATTAAAACTACTATAATAATATACGCAGTCTTGTGAACAAAGCCTGGCTGTCCCGAGCACTCACGAAAGCACTCAATTCGAGCTCCGTCTGTCATACGCCGGCCAGTTTTAAATTAACCAGATGTACGTCCCAGCGGTTTAAGCTGAATGAAGGCCGAATTTTCTGCAGTTTTATTCATTAACCCTTGTCACATTAAGAAGCACACAAACTAGACTGAGTCGATAATTTGGAAACGATAAAACTGACAGGATATAAAGCTATTATTGGCATTTTATTCCGGAATGTTTATTTGATTCACAAATAAAACAATCGTCAGAAATTGCAACGATAATAATGCTTTCTATCAACTACCTTAGTGGGAAGTCAGAAAACGATAAACACAGCATTAAACTTTAGTTGCGTTCCGAAAAAAGTCTGAAGGTCTGGTCCTTACGGAAGCTGCTATATTTTGAGCTGGTACCAATTTGTAGAGCAAAACTTGCCCTAAAAGATGAACTAAAATGTACCTGTCTACTCGCATTCAGGAGGTCCCGGGTTCGATTCCCGTCAACCGCTCACTCTGACCATGGGGTTTTGTGGTTTTCCCTGGTCGGTAGGCGAATACTGGAGGGGTTTCTCATCTACCACCATTTCCTTTCCATCATTCCCCTTCATTCTGTTTCCTTCTCATCCTTCAGATGCACTTCTAGGTTTCGTAGTGTATGGCGGTGCCGCACAGATGGCGCGGGTGCTTGCTCGAAGGAAAGAGTACTCTCTGTGGTCACTAGAGTGCTACTTGGTCGAGTTGTTCGTCGCTCTCTCTAAACAGCTCCAGCAGTAGGACGGGGCTTCGAGCCTGAAATTCTTAGGGACTTCCGCCGCGTCATTGTGGCCTGTCTGCCTTCGGCCTGTAGCCTCCTGTGGCTCCCTCATTTCACGCCTTCCCCCTGGTGGGTGGTAGCTACAATTTTTCTATGTACGAGGGTGATACTGAAAGTCGTGGGCAATCCATTGTTAAAATTCAAACTCCAACAATGCAACAAAGACGACTGCAGGATCGTAATATACAGACTTTACACCACATGTTGATTCTATGACGAGACCATAGGCAGTATTTCCAAAATGGCGGGAATCTATTTTTCGTCGACAGCGTGCTGTCATTGAAAATTATGTGTTGCTGAAATTAACCTCTGACTTCAACGTGCCTATGGAGAGGTTTGTATGGGCGCCAGCAATGTCAAAAGATGGGAACACTAGTATCAAAGATGAGTCTCGTAGCGGTCGCCCTCGAGCTGCCTCCATGGAACGCAACGAGGAAAGATTTGATGAGCTCATTAGAGTAGACAGGCGTGTCACTGTGGATGAAAATGCTTCAAAACTTGCAGTAGGACATAATGCAGTGCAGCAAATGATCGAAAGTCCACAAACTATAGAGACGAACCACTTTGTAGAAGATCGGGACTTTTGGGTGAGGAAACGCTTCCACATCTTCCCTATAGTCCCGACTTGGCACTCCACGACTATGTACATTTGGAAAGCAGTTCTTCAGTGTTCTCGGGCAGCTGGAACGCAGTTCTATCGTAAGAGCATCTTCAAACTTGCAGAATGTTGGGAAAAATATGTGCAAACAAATGGAAACTACGTTGAAAAGTGACAGAAAAGTCTGCAGATTAAGATGATGCACTGACATAAGAGCAGCAACTAACTTCTACCAATGCCTATACACAAACCACACGCCTAGCACTAAGAGCCACCCGAGAAACATCGACGATATGGAGGTTCCTCCAATTATACAAAGTGAAGTGAGAGCAGTCATTGAGGAAGTCAAGAGCTCCGAAGCACCAGGCGAAGACCGCATACGGAATGAACATCTGATGATGGGATTAACACAATTATTGAAACCGCTCACAGAAACCTTCAACAATATCTTTCAAACCGAGGAGTTGCCAGAACAATGGAAAATAAGCAAAATCGCACTATTATACAAAAAAGTGCCAAGGACGATCTAAACACTACAGACCCATTAGCCTAATGCCAAACCATTACAAACTCTTCTAAAAAATATGTGTTACACTCACATGACTTTCTCTACTCTTGTAAAAACTGTTTTTACAAACGCTTATTCTCCATATGCTTCATGTTAATCGAGCTGGTTGCTATGTGGGGCATTCCAATCTCTTTGCATTACCAGGACAAACAAAAATGAATAACGAATTTGAGAAAAAGTATAAGTATTTGAAAATTTAAGGGAATAACAAGCAATATCTCGAAAATGGTTCACTCAACAACAAAAATGTATATAACATAAATTGTGTATTTTAACGCGATCTACATTTATTGTATAGTAAAATTTTGTCTATCTCTTATGGTTTACCAGTTATGCAAAAGTCGTTCACAATGAAGAATACTTTTGGAGACATTCCCAGAAAATTCAAGATATGCATTTTATTTGTCATGAAAATATCTTAAACATATATTTTAATTAAAATCGTTAGAGCCATTTTTGAGAAAATTAAAGTTTTTGAAAAATGTTCCATGTAAAGGGTAATCTGTGGTGGAGGGATTTTCTTGAAAACCTTCGTGTTGCATCTCTGGAAGATATTGAACCTAAATACCAAGTTTGGTGTTTATCCGAGTGTTCGTTTCTGAGTTATGCTGCTCACAGACACACACACGGACATGTTTCCAAAAATGCTTTTTTTGGAATAAGGAGGTCTCAAAACATATATTTCCGGTGAAATCTCGGTATCGAATTTTTGGGTGGAATACAATACTTCCCCTACTTACTATACGTAGTAGAGAAGGTAAAAACAGTTACAAGAAGAACAGGAAGGACTTTAGATGAGAGTCAACCGCCCGATCAAGCAAGCTTCCTCACAGGCTACAGAATGATAGACCATCTACAGACGGTCAAACAAATCATCGAAAAATCGGAGGAATTCAACCAACCGATTACACAAAGGCATTTGACGCGGTAGAACACAGTTATGTAATACAGGCAATAGAAAGTCAAGGAGTTTAGCCAAAATACCCTCGGATACTAGCTGAACTGAACAGCGAATCACAAGCCAAAGTAGCCACGGAACGGGAGGGACAAAAATTTAAAATAGTGAGGGGAATGCGGCAATTGCCCCGAAGTTATTCACGAATTTCCTGGAAGAGATATTCTGAGAACTGAACTGGGGCACTGGTAGGAATACAGTACAACATGAACGAAGAACTAAAAGTCAGATTAGCATGGAGATCATTTTGGGCCTTAAAACTTGTTGTACTAGACAGGAAACTCAACCGAAAAATAAAAATCAAAACACTAGATTCCATCACTACTATATGGGTGCCAAACTTGGCATTTGATGGAAACACAAAAGCAACGTATCCAAGTTTGCCAGAGAAAAGTGGAGATGAAGGTGTTAGGACTATCCCTCAAAGACAGAGCGCCAAACAAGGGAAATAACAAAACTGGAAGATATATCACAACGAGCCACCAATTTGAAATGGAAGTGGGGAGGCCCGTGTCGAGGCTCCAGAACAAGAGATGGGCATACATTTCTACGATGTGGTCCCCCTATATCGGCATGAGACGACAAGGCAGACCCGGAACAAGACGGGACAACGCCTTCAAGAAAGCAGTAGGATCACACTGGAAGGACTGCACATGGCCGCAGCAGCTGAAAAGACATCTGAAGAAGGCAGGAAGTGCTAAACACAACTACCTAGGGTCGGATGGGGAATTAAGGGAAGAAGTGTGCGAAGTGAACAACCCCAAACAAGATCATGAAGTGCCGACTGAAAAGAAGTGAGTGAAGAGTAGTGCGAAGTGCGGAAGTAAGAACGCAACGAAAAACACCACTTATGCGGACTAGCTCTCCCTATGAGTGATATCGAGCTACCCCTCGCAAGAAGAGGTCTTAGCCCTTCAGGGACAAACCCAGATACTCATCCATTCATTCCTTTGGTTTGTCTAAAAAATAATGATTAAGGTTTTTAAAAATTGTTGGTCATGACTTTCAGTATGACCCTAGTAGGCCTAGGTGGGTAAGGTACGTGTCACGGAGGGGCACCCGGAACCAGGACAGAACACCACAAGTAGGCCGTAACGACCCCTGGGAGGGAGTGATGAGGGGAGAGACCCGAAGGGCGACAGCAGATCCGGATTCAGACAGGCGCAAGCATGCACGGGTCTCTAACGTTTCCAGATAGAAGGCGTCAGAAGCCGCCCAGTCCTTCTCCACAAGCCACCGATCTCCAGGATCCCCGGGGTGAGCCCACTCGGAGGAGAGTCCTAACTGAGCGGTACCGTAGCGACACCAGGGAAGAAGCCTTCACAGAGCGCAAGCCACAACCCGCCCGGATACCCTCGCCTAGTCCTACAACCCAGAGACAGATGAGAAGGAAGATGCTGGGTACAGGAAAGGAGAGGGGGGAGAATCGTGGTAGAAGATGAACCACCCCATCATTCGCCTGTTGACCTGGGGAAGCCACGAAAAACCCATGGGTCAGACCTGGCGGTAGCCAGGGATTGATTCTAGGACCTCCCGAATGCGGGCCGCAGACATTGCCGCCTAAGCCATCCCGTTTGGTCCTAATAGGTCTAATTGGCGAGGTGTCTCCCCTACCTCTAAACTGTCTACTCCAAACTATATATGTATATTAGTTATGATTTTTCTGTGAAATGGTGTAGAATTCACATTACAAAATGACAGATGCAGCAAAATTTTTAAAATAGTATAAAATTAAAAGAGGATAAAGCTACACAAAAAAACCAAACATGAAGTACTGACGCCATTCAGTTCCTTCTCGCGAAGTCGTACAAAGAGTATGGAATTTCAAAGCCAATATAGGGCGATCCGCTTCCTAAAGATTTGACTATCACTTCACTCTCTTGTATCCCCCAAAGAAATGTGTAATGGCATTATTTCTCCAAACGTTTATCTCAATATAAAACAGTTGGTAGAAAAAGCTTTTGTAGTAATAGTTTCTGGAGACTGAATAACATTTTTTTACTCTACTTTATTTTACGTCGTTTTAACTCCTTGGCCATATCGCGACGGATCTGTTGGTGGATAACTCTTAGAACTATATATGATGGACAGTTAGCCTTCTAGGTCTCATCCATGCAACCACCCTCTTCGTCACGTGTCACAGAGACCTTAGCGCATAGCTACCGAATCTTCTGCTTCATGCCGTGCAGAGGCATTAGGGTGTCGTCCAGTCCAACCACCGCCCCCATATAAAGGCAGACAGTTAGCCTTCTAGGTCTCATCCCTGTAATCACCCGCTTAAAAACACTTGTGTTACATTCACATGACTTTCTCTACCCTCTATCGTTTATTAGTGGGTATAGAATTTATTCTTACGAAAGCTTAATTTTCTATCTACTTCATTTTATTTCAGATAAATCTTTGCAGAAATAGCTACATTACACATTTCGTTATAGATATAAACAGAACAGCGATAGCCAAATGTTTAAGAACTGGACATTATATGTCGCCTTAAAGTTCCATACTGTTTCCATAACATCGCGAGAAAGTTATTTTAAATAAATTGTGTGTTTTAAGGAGATCTATATTTTTTGTGGAGTATGTTTTCATCTATCGTTCAACGTTTACCAGTTATATAAGATTATACAAAATTCCTTCCGAATGAAGAGGACTTCAGAGGTCATTCCCAGAAAATTCAAGACATACGTTTTATTTGTTATGTAAATATCTTTAATAGATGGTATTTTAATAAAAAAAAGTTAGAGCCATTTTTTAGAAAATCAAAAATTTCGAAAAATGTTTCATGTGAAGAGTAGTTTGGAGTAGGGAGATTTTCTTGAAAGGCTTCTCTACCTACTAGGTACGTGATGGAGAAACTAATAAACGATAGCGACTATTGTCCATTCCAAACCAGAGTTCCCTCTGATGTAAACAGAAGCACGTGCTTCTGCTTGTCACGAACCCAAGAACACACTCTTACGTCAACGTAAATAGTTCCTTAATACATGTATTGTATTATGAAATATTATAGCAGAAAAGGTATAGAACTGCGCATTTTATTGCGGTTATCATACGAACTCGTCGTTAAAGATAATGGACATATACTAGCTATTAAGAGATTACAAAATATGATTTCCGTCTGCTATTGCGCTAACGCCGAGAGCATCTTGCTTGTTAATACCAACTGTATGCATGACTGCCACTCTCTTACATATACAAGAAATGCAGCAATGAATTCCCAGAGGTGCTATCTGAGTACCGAATAAACACTTTGCGTAACACAGGATATATGATAAACGATAATACGCAGGCACGCATACGCTCAGCTCAGGTGAAATCTTGTGATTTAGTCAGTTGGTATTTGAGTTCACATGGCAGAGGAAGGTGCGTGTAGTGCGAATAAACTGTTCAAACACAAAAGAGGGAAACAGTTAGAAAGTGGTGAAAAACAAACAATACTTCATATATTCTACTCACTATTAGAAAAATACCCGACACTTGTATTAGTGCATTTTGCGAAACTAATATCGGATTTTACAGGCGTTTCAGTGAGAAGTGTAACCAAAGTGAGCAGGGAATATAAACAAACATAATAGAACATAGAAGAGGATAAAATGTGGGAACTTGTTTTTAGTGCGACAGTGCTGTGGAATTGTGGATAAGCTTGCCATTATTTTGGAGAGTAGTTCTGATTCTGATATGGCAGCTGAGTCATCTTCGGAGGATTCGGATTTGTGTGTTGCATCTTTGCCATAGGATTGTGATTAACGTAAGTAAAATGTTCATTTCCGCAGACTTATAAAATAGATTGTTACCTCAGGTTGTATTTTGAACTATGATTCTCAGGCATGGCGCGTTTTTATAGATATAAACAGTGTTCAACAAGCACGTGAGAGGGGAGCAAGCAGTCATTAGGTGCGGAGATTGCGAACTACTTTCGGCGGATAATACAAAGAGTTTGTTTTCAGTGAAAGGCACTCTGGTTTGGAATGGACAGTAGAATGCGTATGAAACACGTAAGATGTTTACTATTATTGTAGCACCCCCCACCCGTCTTATAGTAGTGGAATGAGTTTGGACGTTCTCAGGCAAGCCAGAGCGGTATTCACAGACAAGCGAATTCGTTTAGTGTACTTTGATGTGTGGTACAGGTTGAATAACTTCCGGAGACAGACGAAGGATGCAACCCTCGCGCATCGATTTGCTGCACTGTAGCTGGTGAATTATTCATCACAGTTGTGCGCCATGTTTGTCTTGCACTCCAGACTGTGAGATGAAAACAAACTGAAGACAACCTACAACTAAGTCTGAGGAAGCGAGTAACTGTTTATAGAACGGTCGCTCCCCGTACATATTATGTAAATCACTTACTGATTTGTTCCTGAGTCTGATTTACGAGGATTATGTGTGTCATCTTCTTCTCTCTCTTCTTAGCTGTTCTTTATTTAAATTACTCTCAAAACTTAACAGGCGGGATGGCTCAGGCGGCAACGTCTGTGGCTCGCATTCGGGAGGTCCCGGGTTCCATCCCCGGCGACCGCCCACTCTTGCCCATGGGTTTTTCGTGGTTTCCCCGGGTCGATAGGCAAATGCAGGTGTGGTTCACCTTCTACTACGACTCTCCTCCTCATTTCCTGTACCCATCATCTTCGTTGTCACGTGTTTCAGCGATGTAGGACCAGGCGACTGTGTTTGGCGGTTGCGGTGGCTGTACTTCTGTAGAGGTTTCTTCCCTGGCGTCGCTACGGGGACTGCTCAGTTAGGTGAGGTGGGCTCCTCCCGGTGACTCTGGAGTTTGACTGCTTGTGAGCAGGATCGGGTGGCGTGGATGCGTTCAATCTGGAAACATTAGGAATCCTGTCTGTGCTTGCATCCGTCGTCATCCGGATCTGGTCTCCGTTCGGGTCTCTCCCCTCATCCCTCTCGGCAGTCACTGGTAGAAGTACAAAAGGCCGACTGCCCCTCTGTGATATGCACATTTACCTTTACTATTCAAACTTAGTAATGTTCGTGAAATAAAAACTACGTCTGAGTCTAAGAGAAGTAGATGAGGGAGACACATGCGTTGGTAATCTCCCCCCACCGTGTACGAAGGACCCAGATCTGATGGCGGTGGGTGCAGCTCACCCGGGTCCTTAACGTTTCCAGGCTCAACATTCTCGGCTCCCTGCCCCCCATCCTCATTAACAGCTCCGGCAGAAGGTTACTATCCAGGAAAGATGCAGTTCTCTTCTCAAAGCAAAGAGTTACTTTAGAGATCCTATGGAAAATACTAAGAACTTTGAAGTTATTCCAAATAAAGTCCAGAAATCGTTTTAGTTATTTTCGAAGTTCCACTTAAAACGCATTTACAAAAACACGATCACACCAGCATAAACATGGATATACAAACACATATAAAGTCTGTTTAACAACATCAATAATAATAATAATAATAATAATAATAATAATAATAATAATAATAATAATAATTACAGCTCAGTAATATTTTTTCCTTTGTTCATTATTACAGGTTTTGTTTATATAAATATGTTCCACACTTAATGTAGTAAAATATACTAATTTTATAATGCCTATTTTCATAGTGTGTGCATTTTCGTTATAGCTTGTTTTGTAATAGAACGTTTATTAAGGTTTTTACGTAGAGCCAATAAGTCACTGTAAAGCGTACGTCAAATGGTCAACATGGGTTGTGACCATTTTAGTATTAACTTATCGCTTTGTTCATTAACACGATGACCTGCATTGTTTTCTATTTCCCATGAGCGCGAAAACACAATACTGACCTAAAACGACTAGGTCACTACTATTGTTGCATTTGTAATTTCATTATAATTACAACAATAATACACAACAGACTCAATAATATTGACAAATCAGCGTGGGAATGTACAACGTATTTAACCCTTAAGTAGTCGCGTGGGGGTCAAAATTGCGGGAGTTTATTATTGCGGTTGCACCACGTTTAGGCACCAATTTGGAGCAAGGTGTTGGGTCACGTTGCGGGAGATATGTGTCTAGGAGTGTTCACCCCACGTTTAAGAACCAACATTTTATTTTAATGTTTTATTTATTTATGCATGCGTCGGCTTCGTTACTATTTTGTAGAGCACGTATCTCTTAACAGGGTTGGTACGGCTTCAATGAAGGCTTACACAAATTATAATTGTATTGTATTTTTACTTTCTCTACTACGTATAGTAAGTAGGGGAAGTATTGTATTCCACCCAAAAATTAGATACCGAGATTTCACCGGAAATACATGTTTTGGAAACATGTCCGTGTGTGTATGTGTGTCTGTGAACAGCATAACTCAGAAACGAACAGTCGGATAAACACCAAACTTGGTATTTAGGTTCAGTATCTTTCAGAGATGCGACACGAAGGTTTTCAAGAAAATCCCCCCACCCCAGACTACCCTTTACATGGAACACTTTTCGAAAATTTTAATTTTCTCAAAAATGGCTCTAACGATTTTGATTAAAATATCATATGTTTAAGATATTTTCATGACAAATGAAATGCATATCTCGAATTTTCTGGGAATGTCTCCAAAAGTATTCTTCATTGTGAACGACTTTTGCATAACTGGTAAACCATAAGAGATAGACAAAATTTTACTACACAAAAAATGTAGATCCTGTTAAAATACCAATTTATGCCATATACATTTTTTGTTGTTGAATGAACCATTTTCGAGATATTGTTTGTTATTCCCTTAAATTTTCCAATATTTTTTCTCAAATTCGTTATTCATTTTTTTTGTCCTAGATTTGCAAAGAGAATGGAATACGCCACATAGCAACCAGCTCTTAAAATATTTGACTATCGCTTAAAGCCTACCAATTCCCCTTGCATCTACAAGAAAATTAGCCACAAGATTAACATCTCGATTAACATGAGGCATTGGAGAATAAGCGTTTGTAAGAATAGTTTGTACAAGAGAAGAGAAAGTCATGTGAGTGTAACACGATTTCTTTTATTAATCCTTCACACGATTAAATAACACTTGATTGATGTATCCTACAATAAAGCTGTGGGATTCTTGTTAATTACACTTTTTTAACCGTTATATCTATATTATCCTCACCGCAATGAATTTTCATGTTTCACATACAATCACTGACCCGTACCGAACCGAACTGCTTGGGCACGCTTTCTTGTAGCGTCTATCGTTTGAATTTGTACATTTCTCTATTTCTAGTTTCTGATTGGCTAAGCCTACTCCAATAGAATATCTTTATTAACTTTTAGCTTTTAAAGTTTTTGATTGGCTGTTTATAAACTTGTAAATATTACATTATTATTGTTCCAAGAATTATTAGTAGCCTTTTTAAACTTTGTAATTTATTGTTGTCTTAAGGTTACCTCATTGTTAGCAACTTTCCGCTTCTACTTTGTAATTCTGTTTGCTACGAAAGGCAGCTTGCTTCTATTTTCACAGCTCCTACATTGTTAAACTACGTAATACATTCACATAACATTTTTATACATGTACATAATAAAATAAACGTAATACAATGACTGTAATATACACTTTATGTATTATATTATACACATATTTCTTTAAGGCGGGCTATTATTATATTTTATATTATACAATTAGACTGCTAGCATTTAAGTGATAAAAATACTGCCTCAAAATATTAATAATATTTCTACTGATATTTATTTAATGCTGTTGGTTACACTGTTCTCTCTCCCAGTACCTTCCTTGACTATTTGCCATCCTGCTGCGATTAGTACTAACAATGTGGCTATGCTTGTTTCCGAGCACAGGCCTGTTTATTTGTTTGGGGACCAGTAGTGTAACTTAAAAACCACTGTGTAAAGTGCATTGGAGAAATGAAACATGTTAAATGTCAAAATAATTACCTGAATGAGGTTTATAGCTTCAATATTAAAAGAAATTCCGTTTTATAATCGCATCTTTTTGTGTTTATTTTAGAGGTAGTGTCTATGTATCTGTTAACCTGTATGTCATTCACAACAATTTTGCTATGTAATTTGCTTTGGATGTAAATTATATTTATTACTGACAGAATTAAGATTGCTTAACCGAGTGGGATGGCTCAGTGCGGTAAAGTCTGTGGCCCTCATTCGGCAGGTCCCGGGTTCAAATCCCGTGGGTAGACCAATCTGTCCGAGGTTTTTTCATGTCTTTCCTCAGTAGCCAAGGTAAATACCGGATTTGATATTTAATACCACGACCCAAAGTTCCATCTTAAGTCTAAAACAATAGTAAAATGAAAAATGCTGAAAAATCTACAGACAATGTAAGCAGTTAGACTGGACGGCACCCTAATGCCATCTGCACAGCATGAAGCAGGGGTTACAGATGAGACCTAGAAGGCTAACTGTCCATCATATATTGTTCTAAGATTGCTTCCTGAATTGTATTTAATAATTCTATAATAATAATAATAATAATAATAATAATAATAATAATAATGTAAATCCATGAGAATACCTGGACAAAGTATGGAAAATATTTGGAAAATATTACTAATAAATACATGGGGTTCATAATGACCCCACGCGACTGTTTATTTCAAAAACTACTTAAGGGTTAAAGAGAAATTACTAGGGTTTGCCTTTAAAAATGCATTAGTAACCGAAGGGTATAAATTTAAAGAAATCATGTCTACAGTTTGCACTTCGTTAAGAGAATAGTGAAATTTAGCAAATTTAATATATGGAATATCGCTATTTGATACAATTTCCAAACTGTTCTATCATGTGAAAATGTATTTTTAAGCGGCAAATAAATGAATGATTGTGCCTACTTCTATCATTATTGACAGTACTTATATTAGTGCCTATTTTAAACTTGTAGTGCCTATTTTAAGTTTTTATCGCCTATTTCGTCGAGTTCTAATAATATATAAGCAATACCTGCGAAGCTATATTTTTACGAAATAGTATCAATATAAAAAATAAGAGGTTTTAAAATTATTTCGCCACACATTGGTTTTAGAAAGTGTTCAGGTAACAAAACATACTGATCTGTCGCATTCACTCGACTTTCTCTACCCAGTCTTTTACAAACTACTTACAAAAAGTATTCTTCTACGAGAAGTTTTTTTAAAGTAAGTACCGATGATTTTTATTTTAAAATAAGAGAACATTATTTTCCAAATACTTTATCATCATTCATAAATCATTTCACAACAGTCCGGATTTGGCACCAAGCGATTTTCATCTGTTTCTTCATCGGATGAAATTGCTTGGTGGAAAACCTTTCAACGACGATGATGTTGTAAAACAAGAAGTGCAGATTTTGATTTAATCATTGGCGACATCATTCTTTGACGAAGGCATACAAAACTGGTTTCCTGTTACGACAATTGCCTGGATAACAGCGATGACTATGTGGAGAAGACCGAGCGGGATGGCTCAGGCGCTTGCATCTGCGGCCCGCACTTGGTAGATGGTGGGTTCGATTCCCGTGGCCGACCTTCCTGACCCATGGGTTTTTTCGGGGGCTTCTACGGGTCGCCAGGCGAATGCTGGGAAGGATTATTGCATCCCCTCCTGTCCCTCCATTTTGTTACATTAATCATTTCATTCATTCTTAACCCAGGGTTGGAAGTGTCGGCGATGGAGTTTCGGTGCAGCGTGTCAGGGCCAACAGCTGGTGGCCGGGGTATAAGGACTGTCCCCGGTGGGGGCTTTGGACACCATGTGAGGCGGAGTTCCCAGTCTGCCGGGCGTTTATATCTTGAAACTTTAGGGACTCTGTGCCGTCACTTCTGGTTCCGGTCGCCCGGTGTCTCAAATCACCCGTAAGCTCCCCAGTATAGGGGCGTACGGTACTATGTCCGGCCTCTGGATCAGTTCCGCATCCCCTTCGCTTCTCATTCCATTCCATGTAGAGAAGTAGTGAAAGGTAATGAATGATAATAAAGTATTTGAAAAATAATGTTCTGTTATACTTTAATGCAGAAATACTTTTATTACACATTTCGTTTTGGGTAGGTACAAGAGGGGGCTTAAGTGATGCTAAAATCTTTAAAAATGGGTCGCTATATGCTGGCTTGAAATTTCATGCTCTATGCATAAGAAATGACTAATTTGCACACAAAAAAGAACAACAACGAATATCTCGGAAATCGTTTGTGACTAAAAATTGTTTCATATAAATTCTGTTTTAATGAGATATGCATTTTTTGTGTAGAAAGTTTTTATTTTGTTTACCACATACATAGTAGATAGGGAAGTTCTATATCGAGATTTCACCGGAAATACACGCTTTGAAGCCTCCTGAATAAAGAAAACATTTTTAGAAAACACAACAACGAAACGTCGGATAAATATCAAACTTGGTATTTAGGTTTAGTACCTAGATGCGACACGGAGATTTTCAAGAAAATCCCCCCATCCCAAACTACCTTTGGTATGGAACATTTTTCGAATTTTAGATTTTTTACAAAAAATGGTTCTAACGAGTTTGATTAAAATGCCATATATTAAAGATATTTATATGTGAAATAAAATGTATATGTTGAATTTTCTGGGAATAGCCTGTGAAGGTCGTTCTCCGTGGACTAGTGGTACCGTGCTAGCTTATAGTTCCCGAGGTCGCGGGTTCAAACCCGGCGGAGGGCGATGGATTTTTTCGGGCGTAAAAATCCTTAGCATGGCTTCCTTTGGAAGGGAAGTAAAGCGGTGGTCCCATGTCGTAGATTTACGGCACGTAAAAGAACCTCAAGCCTGATAAAGAGGCCTCGGAGCAAAATTTCCGGTCTTTCACGCCCAATATAGAATGGGACGCTAAGGCCCATAGTAATTAAAGAGCGTCTATAAATAAAACTCAACTTAATTTATAGCCTGTGAAGTCCGCCTTATTCGGAAGGAATTTTATATAATCTTGTATAACGTAAACGTTAAGCGATAGACGAAAACGTAAACACGTGGATCTCTTTAAAATACGCAATTAACTTCAAATACCTTTTTTGTGGCATTAACCATTTCCGAGATATTCGTTATTAATAGTTCGAGGCGTTCTTTTAAAGTCCTTTCAACATTCAGTTGTTTCTCGCGATGTCATGGAAACAGTATGGAATTTTAAGGCCAGCATATAGCGTCCAGTTGTTAAACATTTGACTATCGCTGTTCTCTTTGTATCTATAACGAAATGTGTAATGCAGCTACTTCCGGAAAGGTTTATCTCTTACCGGTTATGCTATTCCCCCAAAAAATCAAGATATACATTTTATTTGTCATGCGACAATGTTAAATATGCATATACCTACTGTTTTATCAACATCTTTTGAGCCTTTTTTGAGAAACTAAAAGGAACAATTTAAAGGATAGTTTGGTTTGGGGGATTTTTTTGTTTGAAAATATTAGCCTCCCATGCTTAAAAAATGCTTAACTTGTTGCAGTATTTTATATCACAACACTGTGAATGCCAGAGTGATTGTAGTGTAAATTAGCATTATTGTATGGCAATGATTTGAGATGTTTGTTAATTATAAGCATTGTTAGGAAATAAGTCTACACGGCCTCACTGAAACTGACCATAGGAGCGGGTAACAATGTAGCGAGGGGGTGAGTTGTTTATTAATTAGAAGAGACAAGCAAATGACGTCAGATTAGCGCGCTTTTCTTTAGAAATGGAGGGAATATTTTCCCTAGAGCATATGTGTTCGTAATTTTGATTGGATATAAAAATAGACGCTAATGTTGGCGCGTTTTATTAACCAATAGCAGCTCGATTATAATCTTTAGGCATATCGGGGTGAGGGAGTATAAATTCCGTGCCAGAGACGGGTAACGCGCAGTTCTACAGAATAATTCACAAGGCAAACGTCGCGCAGTTTAAGAGAATCATTCGCGGGTTACACGTCACACAGTCCAACAGAATCATTCACGAAGTTCACGTCGTGCAATTCTAAGAATCTCTCGCGTCGTAAAGTTAGTTAGAAAATGTGAAATACTAGAATTAATAATGAGCGGCAAATAAGTGATTATAGTTACATTCGAAAATATAACAGTTTCAGTCGGGCGTGTATCAAGAGTAAATATGTGAAATTAATTGATTGTGACGGCAATAAAAGTGTAAAAACAAATTCTTTTATCAGTGTTATCTTTTAGTAACAACTCCTTTCCGTTTACACACCCTGTTTAAGAGATTTGCTCGACTTGTAATAATAGCTAGCCGGAGGATAAAGAACCCAAAATTCAAACTAGTAATACAATAAAAGGCGCTCAGCAATAAGATAACACGAACGATACCGCGACAAACATAACTACCAAGTTTGATATTTAACCCACATTTCGTTTTTGAGTTTGCTGTTTACAGACTCATGGACGATTTGTCCTCAAAATGTGTAAGTATTTCATGTGGAAACTCAATATCGAACTTTGGGAGAAATACCATGGCAACAGTAAGTGGCAGAGAGAGTAAAAAGTGAAAATTGTTAACATGAATGAAAAAGGTTGCAATTGCATCCCTGCCAACTTGTTACAAAAATTGTGTATTACAAGTCTGGGCGGAGACGTCATTAATAACACTGTCGGGGAGGGGGTGGGTGTGACACATTGATGTATACTCCAGTAGGGGCAAGTTGCCCAATTGAGCCGTGTCCTTGGTGTACTGGTCACTGCCCCTGGTGCACCGGCAGATCAATAAGGGGCTATGACCTCGTGCAACTCTCAGTTTCACAGCGGGGCGCCGCGGCGTCTTCAAAACTAGACGCATATTTCAAATGTTTCCATTTCCTTTCTAATGTCTTCTGCTGAAAGTAATGTGAAGCAAATTAATGAAGCTGTGTAGGATTACTCTGGTGTGTGTGTGTGTGGAGAGAGGGAGAGAACAACATATCTCTAGAGCGGAACAGTTGATTCAGCATCTCCCGAGAATGCAACAGGAAGACTTGTACATGCAAAATGTTTTGTTGTTTTGATTTCTTAAAAAATGGCTTACTAACGATGTTGATTAAAATACCATATGTTAAAGGTATTTGCTTGACAAACTGAATTCTGTATTACTGGTAAACCATAAGAGATAGACAAACTTTTACCACATGAAAATTTTGTATATCGTTAAAAACACACGTCAAATATAAATCGAGGCAGTATTTTTTACACTTAAATGATATCAGTCCAATTATGTAATATAAAATATAATAACAGCCCGCCTTAAAGCAATACATGCAACATATTACGTATTGTAACAATGTAGGAGCTGTGAGAATAGAAGCAAGCTGCCTTCCGTAGCAAACAGAATTACAAAGAAGCCGAAAGTTGCTAACAATGAGGCAACAATAAATTAGAAAATTTAAAAAGCTACTAATAGTTCTTGGAACAATAATAATGTAGTATTTAAAACAGTTTATAAATAGCCAATCAAAAACTAGAAAATCTTTAAGTTAAATGAATATATTCTATTGGAGCAGGCTTAGCCAATCAGAGACTTCAAATAGAGAAAATTGCAAATTCAGGCGGTAGACGCTACAGGGAAGCGTAACCAAGCAGTTAGATTTTATACAGGTTCAGTGTGAGACATAAAACATTAATTGGGGTGAGAATAATATAACGTTTACGTGTTAAAAAGAACAATTAACAATAATCTCACAGCTCTATAGTAGAATACACCAGTGAAAAGTTATTTAATCGTCTGAAGGATTAATAAAAAAGTAAAATACAATTATAATTTGTGTAAGCTTCATTCTTTAGCCGTACCAGCCCTGCCAAGAGATACATGTTCTGCAAATTACTAATGACGCAGCCGAGGTATACATACATATATAATATTTAAATAAAATAAAAAGTAAACGTGGGGCGAAGGCCACCGGAAAAGTAAACGTGGGCGAAGGCCACCGGAAAGTTTGTACCGTACGTGGGGCGAATGCTCCTAGAAACAATCTCCCGCAAATTGGTACCAAAACGTGGTGCAACCACAACAATTAAAACACCTTCAAGTTTGGCGTCCCATACGTGGGGCTGCAACTACTTCAAAATTCTGTGCATTAATCATTTTAAAAATGTTCGTTGTTATTTGTTTCGATTTTACAACATTTTCACTTTCTCTACCATACATAATAGGTAGAGAATGTACTGCATTGCACCCAACAATTCGAGACGAGAGATCACCAGAAATACCCTCTGAATCCAAAAAAGTATCTTTAAAAAAAGGTTCAGTGTGTGTGTGTATCTGTATCTGTGTGTGTGTTTGTGAACAGCATAACTTAAAAACGAAAATTCGGTTAAATACCAAACTTGGTATTTAAGTTTTCAGTATCTTCCAAAGATGCGACAGGAAGATTTTCAACAAAATCCCTTCACTGCCCTTTATATGTAATAATTTTTGACATTTTTTATTTTCTAAATCATGGCTGTAACGATTTTGATCAATATACCATATTATTATATTATTTTTTTTTAGGAATAGCTTGTAAAGTCCTGTTCATTCGGAAGGACATTTATATAATATTGTATAACTGCTAAACCTTAAGTCATAGACGAAATCCTTTTTCACAAAAAATGGAAATCTCTTTAAAGCACACAATGTGTATCAAATAGCTGTTTTGTGCCATAAGCCATTTCCGAGATATCCGATATTAAAGGTTCGAATTATTAATTTCTTGGCCATTCTCTTAAAGTCTTGTCAACATTCAGTTGTTTCTCGCGATGTCATGGAAACAGTATGGAATTTTAAGGCCAGCATATAGCGTCCAGGTGTTAAACATTTGACTATCGCTGTTCCCTTTATATCTATAACGAAATGTGTAATGTAGCTATTTCTGCAAAAGTTTATTTCGATTAATATGAAGTATATAGAAAAATAAACTTTAGTAAGAATGATTTTTGTACCCGGTAATAAGGATAGAGTGTAGAGAAAGTCATGTGAAGCAACACAGATTTTAGCAATATTTAACGCCCGATATTACTACATAAAGTATCAAAGCTGGACACATTAAATGCATTGATATTTGGGAAAGATAATTTGAGAAGTAAACGTTGCAGAACTAAGTTTGGGCTAACTCCCCAGCACTTTCCAGTTATGAGTCTTGAGCAAAACCTGGAAACAACCTCGGTCAGGGAGGACGTTCCTAGTGGTGATACCTCTCTTGTATCTACAACTATATGTGTAGTTAAACTATTTCTATAGACGTTTATCTCGATTAATTTAAAGTAAATATATGAATAATTTCTATAAGAATATTTTAATAGAGATGCAAAAATAAACGATACTGGATAGGAAAAGTTGTGTGAATGTAACATCACATTTTTTGTTTCATTTTCCAAGAGTTCGTTGAATCTATTCCTCCATGCTTCTATAAGCGCATTCATTAATGAAATATTTGAATATTACGATTTTCAACATTAGTCTTGTAAACCAAAAACAAGCGCTACTTTTTAAACTTCAAAGGAAAGAAAATCTTATTAATTTAAAAACAAACATTGTGAAAGGTTTTATTAGCTCCACGTATGGACGCCAATTTGAGAAGGTTGCTTGTTGCTATTATGTTTGGAAAGCCGATTTGAAGTAGGAGTTGTATTATATTTCAACTGTTGAGGAGCCGAACTTGTAGTAATTGCAACCGCACGTATAGTAAACAGTTTCCGGTAGCCTTCGCCCCAAATGTGCTTTCAGCTGGCCTTTGCCATAAGTTAAAAAAAATATTAACTTTGTAATTTGAGTGTTTCTTTATATTGTCGTAGCCTCTACTTAATAATACTCAGAAAATAATGATGGGGAGACACTCGCTTGCAAAAGGTACCGGTAAATTAATAAGATCTTCACATGGCGAGGCTACGACGGGGACGCAGCTAAGTTAAACACACAAATAATTACTATTCCAGAACGTCACATGGCTTAAGGGGAAGGAAGGATTCTACTCTTTCATAATTAAGACTCTCCGAAAATGGATGGCTACTAAATTTAATGTATAAAGATAGATAACAGTGCTTACACTCTCAGCCCAATGTCTGTCGGCGAGGCCATCATGCCTTAGCACGAAGAAAACAGTTGTACGTCTTTACCACACGAACGTTACCTCCTGACTCTCCTTCTCAAACCCACGCTACCCTCAAGCGTCAGTGACGCTAAACAATTCATCCCCTCCTAAAAAGTCTAGTTCTCCCTACTCCAAACCCAACTGCCATCTCGAATCTCGGTGACCAGAGACGTATATCCTATCATCTTTGCATACGTCACAATATATTATATATTTACGTTTGCCTCGGCTGCGTCGGTATTTATTTTAGAGACATGGATATCTTGGCAAGGTTGTGATGCGACAAGAATGTAGGCTTACACAGGTTATAATTTTACTTAACTCCTTTTATTAATATCTAATACGATTTAAATAACACTTCACTGATATAGAGAGCTGTGAGATTCTTTTTATTAATTAATTACACTTTTTAACACGTAAACTTATTTTTCGTCTCACATGAATAAGTATTAAATCTCTTGAGGACGCACAAGCAACGCATCCAGTTATGAGCACGGTTTGCAACCAACTGAACTGATTTCAACCGTCTAAACTTTAAATTTCTGTATTTCAAGTCTCTGATTGGCTAATCCTAGTCCAATAGAGTACCTTCATTTAACTAAAGCTTTTACTGGTTGTTGATTGGCTATTTTTAAACTGTCTCAAAATTTACATTATTGTTGCTCCAATAATGACTAGTAGCATTATTAAATTTTCTTACTCATTATTGCCTCAAGGTTACCTCATTGTTACCTCATTGTTAGCAACTTTTAACCTATTTCTCACAGCTCCTACATTATTAAATTACGTAATACATTCACATAACATTACTGAACATGTATACAATAATATAAACATATACAATGCCTGTAATATACACTTTTTATATACTGTTATATACACATATTGCTTTAAGGCAGCCTGTTATTGAATTTATATATTATATAATTAGACTGAAATTATTTAAGTGTTAAAAATACTGCCTCAGTTATCAATAATGTTTTTAAGTCTTTTTCTTAGGACTTGCAATACGTCACAACGCATAATGACAAAGTGGCCTCTTGATATGTTTTACGAAGAAATGTTGCATTTAGATTTTTATAACAGTTAAAGCATTACATACCATGATATTTTATAAAAAATATAAATATATTCATTTAAGTATAAGAAACAAACGTCAGTTCAGCTGCTTCAGAAGAAAAATCCCCAGGAATCTTCTGTTACATATTTCTCACTTTTCTTAAACTCCCTTTAACCTAAATCCAGATATCTAGAGTACTAAAGACGCGCTACGAAAATTATATGGCATTCTAATTCATTATTTTTGAGTTTCTGTTGAAAGTTTGAAGAAAATTGAATAAATGCTACAACGTGTGGAATATTTGGATTAAAAAGCGCAGGAAAATCCAATTGCGAGAAAAACGCGTTTCAAAGACTAGCTAACATAATTACTGTGCGTGAACGGCTATTTAGAGGGTCACATGACAGCAGTTAACAACTACTCACAGAGGGAAAAAACAATAAACAAAAGAACAAATTATTAAAGCAGAAAACCTCTTTCTTTTTTCGCTTTAAATCCAGAAATAAAGTTATGATAGCACCCTTTTGAACATTTATACGTTGTTTCCGTATGTTGTGTGTAATTAAGCACTTATTACTTAATTTGAATAATTTATAGTCAGAAATATATCGTGAATAACCTCACGTGGATAGAAGAATCACTTTTATACAGCAATATAACACGTAATTCACGTATGTGAATTTACAATTGGTCGGACTGGTGTACTATATCAGACGTTTTGTTGTTTTATTCTTTTTATTTTCTCTACCACATACATAGAAGGCAGAGAAGGTATTGCATTCCACCCAAACATTTGATACCGATATTTCACCTGAGAAATGTTTTTATTAAATACTTGCACTTTTTAACACGTAAACTATTTTTCGTCCCACACGAATACGTATTAAATATCTCGAGGATGTGTCTCGCGTCCGATTAGGAACACTGCAGGCAACTGGATTGATTTTAACCGTCTAATCTTGTAAATTTCTGTATTTCAAGTCTCTGATTTGCTATTCCTAATCCAATAGAATACCTTCATTTAACTAAACCTTTTGCTGGTTGTTGATTGGCTGTTTTATAAACTGTCTCAAAATTTACATTATTGTTGCTCCAATAATGACTAGTAGCATTTAAACTTTCAAACTCATTATTGTCTCAAGGTTACCTCATTGTTAGCAACTTTTGACCTATTTCTCACAGCTCCTACATTATTAAATTACGTAATATATTCACATAACATTATTAAATATGTATACAATAATATAAGTATATACAATGACTGTAATATACACTTTTTATATATTGTTACATACAAGTCTTGGTTTAAGGCGGGCTGTTATTGAATTTATATATATATAATATATATAATTAGACTGAAATTTAAGTGTTAAAAATACTGCCTCATACCGGAAATGCGTGTTTTGAGTCCCCCTGAATACAAAAAGCACTTTTAGAAAAAGTTTCGTGTGTTTGTGTCTGTGAACACCATAACTCAAATACGAAAATTTGGATAAATAACAAACTTAGTATTTAGGTTCGGTATCTTTCAAAGATGCCACACAAAAATTTTCGAGAAAATCCCCCACACAAGACTACCTTTACGCGAAACATTTTTTGAAAATTTTGATTTTCTCAAAAATGCTCTAATGATTTTGATTAAAATAGCACATGTTTAAGATATTTTCATGGCAAATGAAATGTATATCTTGAATTTTCTGGGAATGTCCCCAAAAGTCATCTTCATTCTGAATGACTTTCGCATAAGTGGTAAACCGTAAGAGATAAATCAAATTTTACTACGCAAAAACTATAGGTCTCGTTAAAACACACAGTTTATGTCACATACTTTTGTTGTTGTTGAGTAAGTCATTTCCGAGATATTCTTTGTTATTTGTTTGAATCTTCCAATGCTTATACTTTCGCTGAAATGGGAATTTGTTACTCGTTTTTTTATGTCCTGGACATACAAAGGGAATGGAATGCTCCACATAGCAACCAGCTCTTAAAACATTTTACTATCGCTTAAAGCCTGCAAATGTTTATCTCAATTAACGCGAGGTAGATGAAGAATAAGCGTTTATAAAAATAGTTTGTACAAGAGTAGAGAATGTATTTTGAGTGCAGCACATCAGATTTTTATCGTACTTTTAGGTAATAGTCATTTTAAACGTGTGTGTGTGTATGTGTGTGTGTGTGTGTGTGTGTGTGTGTGTGTGTGTGGCTGTGGCTGTGGCTGGGGGCGTGCGCGATGTCGGTAATCAGTTAATCGATTTTGATAATTATTTCACAATTTTAAAGCACATTTCCTCCAGTTGGACACAGATTGTAATCTATTTCCATAAAATTAAAACCTACGTGATTTAGGAGAGGTTGCATATTGAAGTTACCCTATTTTAATCCCGTTTCGATGAATATGAGTATCCAAAAAAAAATTCTAGTGCTTTTTGCGAACATCGCAAATTTTTAATCAGTTCCGACCTAAAGGGGTAAATGAGGAATTACTGAAGGGGAGAAGTAGCATAATAGGTATTATTTATTTAATCTCTCAGCTAACATTGACAGTAAATCTTCCATTAATTATTTGTTTGCAGGTGACTTAGCAATTGCAGTTACTTCTCATAATAATATTACTTTAAATATACAAATGTCGTCCTCCGTGGTCTAGGGGTACCATGCTAGCCTCTAGTTTCCGAGGTCGTGGGTTCAAACCCGTCGGAGGGCGATGTATTTTTTCGGGCGTAAAGTTCCTTAGCATGGCTTCGCTTGTCGGTGGTCCCGTGTCGTAGATTTATGGCACGTAAAAGAACTTCAAGCCTGATAAAGAGAACTCTGGGCAAAATTTCCAGTATTTCACGCCCAATATAGAATGGGACGCTAAGCTCCATAGCAGTTAAAGAGCTTACATAAATAAAACTCATATTTTAAATCTAGATATCAAAGATGGTTATCATATAAGATAAATGAATGCTGCAATGTCAATAAACTCATTATCAACGCCATTAAAACAGTTGATCTAGATTTGCGTTCAATACGTTTAATTATGACCATTATTGTTTTACCAAGTTTATTGGCATTCATCTTGAACTTGGCTTAGGTTGGAACATTCATATCGAATACATTGCAAACAAGATTACTAAAGGTATCTACACTGCCGTTTGTGAAAATTGCAACACCAAGAAAGAATTTTCCGAATAACTCCAAACTTGGTGGAAGTGTAGAAGAGTGTTCAAGCAATAAGAGGTTAGATTTGCAGAGAGATGGGGTACACGTAGACCGAGCAGAGCCCTCTCGTGTCGGTTCAACAAGGTCAGTGTTGCGCCCAGTGTAGCCAGTGCAGAGATGTCAAACAAGGTGGAAATAATAAAGTGAACGCCAGCATGCCTCGTCGACTTCAAAGGGAGCCATATCGGCATGTGAGTGAGTTCGAACGGGGCAGAATGATCGGTCTCCGGGAAGCGGGTTTGTCATACCGTGACATTTCGGTTCGTACAGGGCATGCTGCTACGACAGTGATGCGTGTGAGGAAGCAGTGGATAGATGAAGGTCGTACGCAGCGAAGAGCGGGTACTGGACCACAGCACGGGATGACCGTCATCTTGGCCGTATGACCATAACGGACCGTACAGCTTCATCCACAGTGTTGGCTCGACGCTGGAGCACTGCAACAGGTGTGAACTTGTCTGCATCAACGGTTCTTTGCCGTCTGCTGCAGGTTGGACTGGTTGCATGCATGTCATTACGTCGGCTTCCATTGTCCAGAAACCACAAGCTCCTCCGACTGCAGTGGGCACGTGAACACCGTCACTGGGGTAGTAAGTGGCAAAATGTAGTCTTTTCGGACGAGTCCCGCTTCAACGTGTTCTACAGTGATGGCCGCATACGTGTCCGGAGGTACCGTGGTGAGCGCAACCTGGAGGGCTGCATTGTTGAGCGGTATAGCGGACAAACACCAGGTGTGATGGTTTGGGGCGCTATTGATTACAACAACCGATCTCGCCTCCAACGAATTGAGGGCACTTTGAAAAGCAACCGGTACCTAACGGTGGTTGTAGAGCCTGAAATACTACCCCTGCTTCAGGCATCTCCACAGGCCACATTTCGACAGGACAATGCCCGGCCACATATTGCGAGGAATGCACAAGCCTTCATCGAAGAGCGACGGGTTCCATTGCTTCCCTGGCCTACACATGTCGCCCATCGAACATGTCTGGGATATGGTTGGTGCGTCACGGTCCTCCAGTAACCAGTGTCACGAATTTGTGGGCTTGAATACAAGCTGCGTGGAGGGAAATCCCTCAGGAACTTGTTCAGAACCATTTTGATTCACTGCCACGGCGTATAGCAGCTCTAATTGCAGCGCATGGAGGCCACACCAAATACTGAATATTAGGGCTCAAAGATCATGTATAGATTTGAAAAGTTTATCATTTGTTATATTGTGTGTAAAAATGTATTAATTATGGTTTACTATGCACAAATACACAGTCACCTAAGTTACGGTACTCTCTTGTGAGGTAATATTCAGCCAATGAAGTACTTATTCTGTAGAAGAGAGCTCTTAGAATTTGATACCGTTCTTGGTGCAACGGCTTAGATGTATACCCTTGCTTCAAATTTTTATAACATTAAATGTTACTTGCTCTGTTGCTGAGTTTTATATCATCTCGTTCTACGTTGTCTCGTACGCCAGCTGCTATAGTGGTACAACTGAGTTTTTTACATGAGGGTATGCGTGAGTGTATTTTGAAAGAATAACACCAGTTGAGTTAACTGAAAAATTTTAATGTTGACTAAAATGTTCAGTTAGAGAAGAGTCACCGACTGTTGAATTTACGAATTAATTACTTCTGTAACAATTGTTATGCGAGTATGAGTTGCCGTAAGTCTCAGGAATTTGGCTCGGGAAGTTCCTTCTCAATAGCCGCTAAATAATTCTAACGCCGGTGCGTTCATGTGCACTACATAACTTAAAAATCTGATGTGTTACACTCACATGACTTTCTCTACTCTTGTACAAACTATTTTTAAAAACGCTTATTCTCCACATGCTTCATGTTAATCGAGATATCGAGATGTTAATCTTATTGCTAATTTTCTTGTAGGTGCAAGGGGAATTGGTAGGCTTTAAGCGATAGTCAAATATTTTAAGAGCTGGTTGCTATGTGGAGTATTCCATTCTCTTTGCATTACCAGGACAAAAAAAATGAATAACGAATTCCCATTTGAAAAAAAGGTATAAGTATTGGAAAATTTAAGGAAATAACAAGCAATATCTCGAAAATGGTTCACTCAACAAAAAAAAAATGTATATGGCATAAATTGTGTATTTTAACGCGATCTACATTTTTGGTGTAGTAAAATTTTGTCTATCTCTTATGGTTTACCAATTATGCAAAATTCGTTCACAATGAAGAATAATTTTGGAAACTTTCCCAGAAAATTCCAGATATACAACTCATTTGCCATAAAAAGTCTTAAACCTGTGGTATTTTATTAAAAAGCCTTAGAGCCAGTTTTTGAAAAAATTAAAATTTTCGAAAAATGTTCCATGTAAAGAGTAATCTGGGGTGGGGGATTTTCTTGAAAACCTTCGTGTCTCATCTCTGGAAGATACTGAACCTAAATACCAAGTTTGGTGTTTATCCAACTGTTGGTTTCTGAGTTATGCTGTTCACAGATGATTTTTTTGGATTCAGGGTGTCTCAAAACATGTATTTCCGGTGAGATCTCGGTATCGAATTTTTGGGTGGAATACAATACTTCCCCTTCTTACTATACGTAGAAGAGAAAGTAAGAATTACACACTAGAGTCAAGAATCTCAGAATATGTCATGAATGTATGCACAAATGTGTATCTGATTAGAATGCATGTTCTTTTCTTAACTTAAGCTCCGCCCATATATCTATTCTCCTACCAACGTTCCTTCTCATGCGGGCCAATCTTAAAATCCTAAGGATGCGTCTTTGTCACTGTTACTGTACAGGACCTCCTCAAAACTTAGAATTTCATTCTCTTTCTAATTTACGGAATTTCTGCTTACGTGACTTTTCAAACGTAGTGAATTTAACTCTAACTGCATTCCGGTATCTGTTATGCTAAAGCGTTCGTTACTCGGCTGTTACTAATGACTTTCGTTAACATAACTCGGTTATGGCCTTTTTCTGCGGACAAACATTTCAACTCAGGCTTGTTACGTTGTACATGGATTTGATATACAGAAATTATTTATGGCAATTATTTCTTTATTTAAACATTTATATATTCTTGTCAATAATTATGGTGTCAAATTATATGTGGGAGGTATTTCCGAGAACACCCTGCAGGCCACCTCTTATTCATCTGGACATACTTTACCATCAGTGTACGTACTGTCTTGTCTGTTATACGTATGCTAGAGCTCATTTGAAGGACAATATGAAGTGTTCATCTCACCATAATTATTTTAAGATAAACAAAGACAATATTTATATAAGTAAATGCAAATATAGTAAGACGATAAATAGTTTTTTATGCATAGCTTATAAATTTTATAACAATTTACCATCTAGGTTAGGGATATGTCTTTAAATTCTTGTAAGAGATCAGTAAGCAATACCTTGATGTTAAATCACATACACATACACATAGATAGTGGCGTATCAGTAAGTGCATTGTAATTACCAGACTATTATTGTGTTGAATTGTCGATAGCATTATTGGATTACTGCTTTGGCGCGGAACACGACAGAGAGAGGGCTTTGTTTGGAAACTGTCTGGTATGACGCCAACCCTGGCTGCCTTGGCTAGACACGGTTGGAGGGGGGATATAGTTAGCGTCACTTGTGTGTGAGCAGTGAAAGCAGCAAGTTGCGTGTGTGGTCAGGCCTCGACTTCGGAGCATCTCCCCTCATCCTGTTTTCCTAAGTGCATAATGTAGAGTAGCCAAACATTTTAAATAAATTCCAGATAATGTGTGTTATGTAATCTTTTTGTATAATGTGAAACCTCACGCCTTCATCTAAATCTAAATCCCCAGATCCCGGTCCTCTTGCCGTTAACGAGTTACGCTCCCCTATGTGCGAGTTGGCGTGATCGAAATTTAAGCATTTGCTGGAAACCTTTTGGCCCTCACCCCAGGATGTAACAATATATATGTATAATATGGACGAATATTATAATATTGATTTTAATATGAACATGTAATTTATTGTATTGACGTTGCTGTACTGTACTGTCATGGCAATAAACAAACTACTACTACCATTACTACTATTATCCCTGTTATTTTGTTGAGCATGGCTAACAAGGAGTTTTTAATATGGCTTTGAGAAAATTGGTCACACTTGTGTTTCATATTCTAACGAAAATAATAAAAGCTAACCTGCAGAGCAAATGGCAGAGTCCCTACCGTTTACCGTTTAGAGATTTGACTCCCTGAGTGGTGGCTGGTTCAGCCGGCTTATCTCCCATCCGTGCTTACACATCCCCGGGCGGCCCTGTACCCGGAGACCGCTCGAAGGTTTCCTCAGAACATCCTTTTCCCCAGCCATGGACACGCCGAGACTTCCCGCCGACACTTGCAACCCTGAAAGAAACCAAGCAGACGAAAGGTGAAGTGAAATAAGAATGGAGGTAAAATGGAGGGACAGGAAATTCGTGAATGTAATGATCGACTAGCGACCCAGGGAAACGCACGAAAAAACACATGGGTCAGGAAGATTGGCCACGGGAATCGAACCCACGACCTCCCGAATACGGGTCACAGGCGTTAAAGCCTGAGCAATCTCGCTTGTTAATTATATACCATAATTCGAAAAAGAACAGAGACTAAAGCATAATGCGTTTTAATCTCGTGATATTTTCCGTTTCCAAATAATTGTGCCTTTCTATACTTCCATCGTTTAGAAAATCAGAGACTAACGCCTTGAGGCCAAGACAAATTACAGTGAAGAAGAAGCAAAGTAGAGAAAGGCAGGAAATCGATTCTGCTACTGCCTTGGTTTTCTGAATATATCGATTGCATTATTCGTCAGAAGACTTCATTACCGCAACATCCTGTATACAAAAAACGATAAATGATCTCGTTAAGACATGTTTACCTCTCAAAAGGCTAATAACATGTTTCACTAAAGAGGTCAGAATATCTTAACAAACAAGAACTTAGAGCCTGTCTCTGTGGTGCGGGAGTAGCCTGTCTGCCTACCATTCAAGAACTCCCAAGGTCGAATCTCGTTAAGGTGAGCTACCCGGATAAGGCTTTTTCCGGGGTTTTCTTTATCCTGAAAAGACGAATGTCTGTTAACTTTAAACTCTATGTGCCATGGCTCATTTGAGCATCACTTCACCTAGTTCACTCATCGACCGATATGACCTAACCGGTTAAAGGATACAAAACTATCCAAAAAAGAGTCTGAAATATAACGATGATATTTCATGGCCGTGAAATATTAAAATATATAACTAAAATGTTTCGTTAAAGGTCATAAACAGACCAGGAAATTGATTATTAATAAAACTTTTATGTTATATTCATGTGACCTTCTTTAACCGCTATAGTTTATTACTTTCTCTACTATGCATAGTAAGTAGGGGAAGTATTGTATTCCACCCAAAATTTCGATACCGAGATTTCACCGGAAATACATGTTTTGAGACTCACTGAATCCAAAAAAAGCATTTTTGGAAACATGTCCGTGTGTGTGTCTGTCTGTGTGTCTGTGAACAGCATACCTCAGAAACGAACAGTCGTATAAACACCAAACTTGGTATTTGGGTTCAGTATCTTCCAGAGATGCGACACGAAGGTTTTCAAGAAAATCCCTCCACCCCAGACTACCCTTTACATGGAACATTTTTCGAAAATTTTAATTTTCTCAAAAATGGCTCTAACGATTTTGATTAAAATATCATATGTTTAAGATATTGTCATGAGAAATGAAACGTATATCTCGAATTTTCTGGGAATGTCTCCAAAAGTATTCTTCATTGTGAACGACTTTTGCATAACTGGTAAACCATAAGAGATAGACAAAATTTTTCTACACAAAAAAATGTAGATCGCGTTAAAATACACAATTTATGTCATACACATTTCTTTTGTTGAGGGAACCGTTTTCGAGATATTGCTTGTTATTCCCTTAAATTTTCCAATACTTATACTTTTTCTCAAATTCGTTATTCATTTTTTTATGTCCTGGACATGTAAAGAGAATGGAATACGCCACATAGAACCAGCGTTAAAATATTTGACTATCGCTTAATACCTAGCATATTCCCCTTGCATCTACATGAACATTACCAATAAGATTGACATCTCGGTATCTCGATTAACATGAAGCATATGGAGAATAGGCGTTTGTAAAAATAGATTGTACAAGAGTAGAGAAAGTCATGTGAGTGTAACACATCAGATTTTTTATGTCCTGGATATGCAAACAGAATAGAATGCGCCACATAGCAACCAGCGCTTAAAAGATTTGACTATCGCTTATAACCTACCATGTTCCCCTTGCATCTACAAGAAAATTAGCAATAAGATTGACATCTCGATTAACATGAAGCATATGGAGAATAAACGTTTGTAAAAATAGTTTGTACAAGAGTAGAGAAAGTCATGTGAGTGTAACACATCAGATTTTTTTCCATGTAAAGGGTAGTTTGGAGTGGAGACATTTTCTGTTTCATATTTATCCAACATTTTCTTTTTGAGTCATCTCGATCTCTCTCTCACACAAACAAACATATGATATTTTAATCAAAATCGTTAGAGCCATTTTTGAGAAAATTAAAAATTTTCGAAAAATGTTCCATGTAAAGGGTAGTCTGGGGTGAGGGGATTTTTTGAAACCTTCGTGTCGCATCTCTGGAAGATACTGAACCTAAATACCAAGTTTGGTGTTTATCCGACTGTTCGTTTCTTGAGTTATGCTGTTCACAGACACACACACACACACACACACACACGGACATGTTTCCAAAAATGCTTTTTTTTTTGGATTCAGGGAGTATCAAAACACATATTTGCGGTGAAATCTCGGATTTTTAACGTCATTTCTCTGGTTTCAAGAACCGCGATGTCAACGTGATGTCTGCTAGTTTCAGGAATCGATATAGTACAGGGTTATTCAAAAAGAAGGAACAGACTTTAAATATTTATTTCTAATGAACGACAATAGATGGCGAGACATGCGATACATCACTGAATAGAGAAAAGTTCAAACTTTTATTTTATGCGTTCAAAATGAGCATAATTTGTTATGCGAGGACGACCAGTGCTTTCCGTTTGCATACGCAACCATCTTCTACGAATTTATTGTATCAATTGTAAATGTTTTATAACGGGGCGGCTCTTTGTTGAATTCACAACGAGATGCACGCTGCAATGAAACAATGGATTCACTCTTTGCATAAAGCAGCACACAACACTTTTCCTGTAGCGTCGCTATTTTCTCGTAAACAAACACAGCGCCGCTGTAGGCATTGAATGGTATTAATAGGTTGGGCCTTAAAACGTTGAACTTTCCTCTATTCAATGATGTGTAGTATGTGTCGCTATCTATTGTCGTTCATTAGAAATACATAATTAAAATCTGTTCTTTCTTTTTGAATAACCCTGTACAGACAGACCACAAAGATGCGCGGAAGTCCGTAACAGTACCAGGCTCGAAGACCCGTCTAATGTTGGAGCTGCCTAGAGAGGACGATAAGCGACCCTGTAGTGTCTCCATGGAGTACTCTTTCATTTGAGAAAGCATCCGCGCCATTTTCCCGGCACCGCCATACGCCACGAATTTTAGAAGCACACCTGAACCATGAGCAGGAAACGGAATGAAAGGGAAATGATGGAAAGGAAATCGTAGTAGAGGAGAAACCACCCCAGCATTCGCCTATCGACCAGGGAAAACCACGAAAAACCCAAGGTCAGAGTGGGCGGTCGACGGGAATCGAAACCGGGACCTCACGAATGCGAGCCTCTCACGTTACCACGGAGCCATCTCGCTCGGTGGAGTATATGTTCTTTGAAATTGTTTTTCAAGGTTGTACGTTACTGAAATTTCTGACCTCTACATTTATTATTGAATATTAACAATTTTATACCGGTGTGCTGTAATATGTCTCTAAAATTTCATTCAACTACAGAAATAATTTACTTTTAAAACACTAGAATTTAAAAAATCATATATTACAGCGACATTAAATTACTTGCTTCAAATAAAATATAGTGAAACTTCCCATAGCGTACAATTTAACTATTTAAGGAATTATGAATTGTTCTTATTAATGGTTCTTGTATAAAGAGAATATTAAAGTTTAATATTTATACGTTTTTCTCTATTCTGAGGCATAGGTGGTTTTTTATGTACTTAGATAGGAAGAGGATTTGTCAATTCGACCTATGCAGATCTTTTGTACCTAGGCCCCTGACGTAGCACCCCCGGGAAAGAGGGATGAGATGAGAGGATCAGGAGGCACGACAGGCAGATGGCAAGGTCCCTACCATTTACAGATTTGTACTCCCCGGGTACTGGTGGGTGCAGCTTCTCCCCCGTGGGCTTATACATCCCCTGGGGCCCAGGGACCCGGAGACCACTCGCAGTCCGGGGGACGAAGATTTCCTCAGAGCATCCTTTTCCCCTGCCATGCACACGCCGAGTCCTCTCGTCGACACTTGTAACCCGGGAAGGAATGAAACAGATGGTCGGCCACGGGAACGAACTACGACCTCCCGAATGCGGGCCAAGATACACTTTTTATTTGTCACGTGAATATCTTTAATATATGGTATTTTAATCAAAATCGTTAAAGTTATTTTTTAAAAAATAAAAGTTTTCGAAAAGTGTTCCATGTAAAGGGTAGTTGGTTTAGGGAAATGTTTTTGAAAACCTTCGTGTCGCATCCTTGGAAGATACTGAACTTAAATACCAAGCTTGGTATTTATCCGATTTTGCGTTTTTGAGTTATGCTGTTCACAGACACACACATGGACATATTTCCAAAAATGCTTTTTTTGGATTCAGGGCTCCTCAAAACATGTATTTTCGGTGAAATCTTGGTATGGAATTTTTGAGGAAATGTAATACCTTTAACTGAATACATACTCGCAGTAACATAAATTTCGTATTAATTACTTTTGTGAAAGTAAGCTTTAAATGTGCACATTATATGTGCTTCTGAGATTATCATACGATTAAAAATAAACAAAATAATCTGATGTGTTACATTACTTTCTCTACTCTTGTACAAACTATTTTTACAAACGCTTATTCTCCATATGCTTCATGTTAATCGAGATGTTAATCTTATTGCTAATTTTCTTGTAGGTGCAAGGGGAATTGCTAGGCTTTAAGCGATAGTCATATATTTTAAGAGCTGGTTGCTATGTGGAGTATTGCATTCTCTTTGCATTACCAGGACAAAAAAAATGAATAACGAATTTGAGAAAAAGTATAAGTATTGGAAAATTTAAGGGAATAACAAGCAATATCTCGAAAATGGTTCAGTCAACAACAAAAATGTATATGACATAAATTATGTATTTTAACGCGAATTTTTTGTGTAGTAAAATTTTGTTTAACTCTTATGGTTTACCAGTTATGCAAAAGTCGTTCACAATGAAGAATACTTTTGGAGACATTCCCAGAAAATTCGAGGTATACATTTCATTTGTCATAAAAATAGCTTAAACATATGATATTTTAATGAAAATCGTAAGAGCCATTTTTGAGAAAATTAAAATTTTCGAAAAACTTTCCATGTAAAGGGTAATCTGAGATGGGGGGATTTTCTTGTAAACATTCGTGTCGCATCTCTGGAAGATACTGAACCTAAATGCCAAGTTTGGTGTTTGTCCGACTGTTCGTTTCTGAGTTATGCCGTTTACAGACAGACACACACACAGACACACAGACGGACATGTTTCCAAAAATGTTTTTTTGGATCCAGGGGGCCTCAAAACATGTATTTCCTTTGAAATCTCGATATCGAATTTTTGGGTGGAATACGATACTTCCCCTACTTACTATACGTAGTAGAGAAAGTAACATCTAATGTGAAAAACCCACACGGCATTCTCGGGTAAGAGCAGGCCCTACATCTATATTACCTTTTATTTATCAAATATAAAATGCACATGAAAGAACATAACACGTATTAGTGTTGATACGTGAGTATATTTAAATGTAACGCTTATGTAAGTTACGGTACTCAGAAATACCAGCCGTTTTTCCTTGCACGATTCCGACCATTCTATCCAAACTTAAAACGCACGTACAGTATTCGCCCTTTTACCTAACAAAGGGGGAAAAATCCGTAAACGTCCATCAGATTTAAAACTCTTGCGTTATTTAAACATTCATCATTGCACTTAAGCGAATTTGGACTGGAGGGCAGCTAAAATTGTTGGCAACTTGTTTGCATAATTCAGCAAATCGATTGTTCCATTGCCAGAGTAACGACCGTTCTCTCGCCTTTCCCGTTTTCCATCGGAGGCAAATGTACTCAAATCCTGACTTCAACGCTGGGAACTGCTAAATTATTGCTTTAATAAAAATTTTAAATACGAGTTTAGAAATATAATCTATATATGTATACGAGGGCAGATTGGTAAGTAAGTGACTTTTTAAAGAAAATAACAGTTGTTTCCAAAACATCAATTTTATTTCTCAACATAGCCTCCTTTCAATTCAATATACATTGTTCAACGTTTCTTCAGTTTTTTTAACGCTTCCAAAAAATATAATTCTTAGAAGTCTGCTAAATAGGACGTTGCTTCTGCCACGATGTGTTCACTGGACGTGAATTTCTCCCAGGGTGCCAATTTTTCATGTTTGTATTCAATTATTTAGGAACAAATAAAGACAAAAGAAGGAAACATTTTCACTTTCTATACCACGTATATAGTAGATAGAGAAAGTATTGCAGTCCCCCAAAAATTCTGTACCCAGATTTCACCGGAAATACATGTTTTGAGACCCCTGAATCTAAAAAGAAACAATTCTTATAAAGGTCCGTGTGTGTCTGTGAACAGCACAACTCAAAAACGAAAAGTAGGACAAGTACCAAACTTGGTATTAAAGTTCAGTATCTTACAAGGATGCGACACGAAGGTTTCAAGAAAATCCCCCACCCTAACTATCCTTTTGATTTTTTAAAAAATGACTTTAACGATTTTGATCCAAATTGCGTAGGTATATTAAAGATGTTTATGCTCGACCATGCCAAAATGTAGTATTTATGCGACTGGTAGCAGTACTTTAATGGTCCTCATTCAAGTACACCTGTTCATTAAAGTATTGGTATTCGACCAATCAGAAGTGGCCACGTAACTTGTGAAAGCGCAAGTATTGATTATTCTCGTTTCGAACGACAAGGGTATTATTATCATTAGCATTAATTGTAAATGATATTTCAATAGATTTCAATTTGTTCTAGTTTTCATTGTCTATACTTTTATTTAGGTTAAAGTGTGTCACATGTTAACAGCTGTTTATAGGGAAGTAATCAATATTTCTGCGTCTGCGTAGTACGTCTCACAACGCTAGCAACTTTGGTTGACACAGATGCTACACGGTCATTGTATTGTAACCATAGAAAAGGAATAACGATTGTAACTCATCACTCAAACCAGAAGCGAATACTTATGAAACCTTTAATTTAGATACATGGTTCAGCATAAACAGTCGTATGAAACTTGACTATAATGGTGATTAAAACGCTCGTATGATAATTATTAACCTCGCTTCGCTCGCTCGGTTAATAATAATACTCGGGTTTTAATTACTACCATTATAGTCTCGTTGCATAATATACTATTACGTGACAAATGAAACGTATATCTTGAATTTTCTGGAAATAGCCTGTGAAGTCCTCTTCATTCGGAAGGAATTTTGTGTAATGTTATGTAAGTGATAAACGTTAAAAGTGTAGATCTCTTTAAACACACAATTTATTGAAAGTAACCTTTTTGTGGCATAAGCCATTTCTGAGATAGCCATTGCTAGTGGTTAGTATGGTTCATTACTTGGTCATTCTCTAAATTCCTCTCGATATTTTGTTGTTTCTCGCGATGTCATGGAAACAGTATGGAATTTTAAGGCAACCATATAGCGTCCAGCTGACGCTAGACATTTGACTACGAGGAGCACTTTTTATATTTTGAGTCTTGGCAGCCCTGAATGTTGTAGGTTCCATCTGACGTTTCCAATGGAAAGTTTGACATTTTTGACCATAATCTACTTCAAACATTTTGTCAATAGAGCGTCATTTGTTTTGTTCACACTATTTGAAAATTGTGTGTCAACAAAAGCATGGAATTAACTCGTGAAAATGTTCGTACAATGATTTATTACGACTTTCGACGTGGATTATCAAGACAAGAGTGCATCGATCAACAAACTTCCACATTTGGTGACGAAGCTCCATCCTTTGCCACTGTGAAACGCTGGTATAACGAATTTAATCGTGGCCGCCGTTCGCTCAATGATGAAGTTCGTGAAAGTCGTCCAAAATCAGTTGTTGTGCCAGAAAACATTGATGCTAAGCAAAACTAATAATGAAAGATCGTCATGCGACATATTGTGAGATTGAGGCAACCCTAGGCATTAGTTCCACCAGCTTATATAAAATATTGCATGATTATTTAGCCGTGAAAAAGGTTTGCTCTCGTTGGATCCCACATAATTTGACACAATTTCAAAAAAATGCTCGTGTTGATTGGTGTACAAAAATGCTCAAGAAATATAATGGTGGTGTCTCACAAGACGTATATAAGATTGTAACAGGTGACGAATCATGAATCTATAGTATGAGCCGGAACGAAAACAGCAGTCGACTGTATGGGTGTTTCAAGATGAATCAAATCCAACAAAAGTTGTTCGCACTCGAAGCACTTCGAAGCAAATGGTCGCCTACATTTTCAGCAAAACTGGCCATGTGGCAACAGTGCCTTTAGAGGAACGTAAAACGGTCAATGCCGAATGGTACACAGCCATTTATTTGTCGAAAGTCTTCGGTGAAGTAAGGAAAACCAACAAGAACCATAGGATCGTTCTTCATCAAGACAATGCAAACGCACACACATCTCGTCTAACTACAGAGTATTTTAAGGCTCAAAAAATCGAATTGATGGGTCATCCGCCATACAGTCCTGATTTGTCACCCAATGACTTATTTTTGTTCCCGAGCATCAAGAATAAATTGCGTGGACAACGACTTTCGTTGGCAGAAGGAGCTGTTGATACCTTCAAAACCATGTTTTGGAGATGTCTCAAGAGGACTGGAATAAATGCTTTGACAAATGGTTCAAACAGATGCAAAAGTATATTGATCATAAAGGAGAATATTTTGAAAAACAATAAAGCAGTTTTCAATCAGAAATTACTTTGTTTTAATTATTAGACTCCAAATATAAATAGTGCCCCTCGTATCGCTGTTCCCTTTGTATCTATAACGAAATGTGTAATGTAGCTATTTCTGTAAAGATTTATTTGGTTTAAAATAAAGTAGTAATAAACGATAGAGGATAAAGCAGGTCATGTAAATGTATCACATGAGATTGTTTTCAAATATTTGACTATCACTCCAGTCTCCTGAATCCCTCTTGTACCCAAAACGAAATGTGTGGTGAAGCATTTCTAGAAATGTTTATCTGGAATAACTTGAAGTAGAGAACGTCATGTGAATGTAACACATCCGAGTTATTTTGGGATGTGGAAGCTTCAGCAAGTGCAAGCGTACACGATGAATGCCATGAATTGAACAGACCGGGACCTAATGTTTTTGTTTCTCTCCCAGTTTAGAGGCAGGGCGTCCTTTCGGTTCACTAAAGATTGCTGATCAAACTGGTCCCGTGCACCAGCAGGATATTGCAGGCTAAATCCAGCCAGGATAGAAATACGAAAAAGCAATCCCCACCCCCTAACCTTAACCTTAAAGCCGAACCTACGTTATTACATTCTGCTTGCATGCGAAATTCGATTGCGAACATCTTAAATGCTAATAATTATCAGTATTTGAGCATAACCCGTTTTCTTCCCAAGTCCCTGGTTCAGTATCAACATTATTGCTTTAAACCCCGTACAAATATATGATCACTCCAGAATATTCCTGAGGCGATACTTCCAAATTTGCATTCTCATTTCCGATGGAAAAAAATTCTGATGTTATACGTTCACATGACCTTTTCTCTAGCTTTATTAGGAGTGTACAAACTATACTTACTAAACCTTATCTTTCTATCTACTACATTGTAATCCAAATAAACCTTTACAGAAATAGTTACATCACACATATCGTTATAGATACAAACAGAACAGCGACAGTCATATGTTTAAGAACTGGACGCTATATGCTGGCCTTAAAATTACATACTGTTTCCATGACATCGCGAGAAACAACTGAATGTTGACAAGACTTTGAATGTCCAAGAAACAAACAATTCGAATCTTTAATAAGGGATATCTCAGAAATGGCTTATGCCACAAAAAATACTGATTTGAAATAAACTGTGTGTTTTAACGAGAACTACCTTTTTACTTTCTCTACTACGTATAGTAAGTAGGGGAAGTGTTGTATTCCACCCAAAAATTCGATACTAAGATTTCACCGGAAATACATGTTTTGAAAGCATTTTTGGAAACATATCCGTGTGTGTGTGTCTGTGAACAGCATAACTCAGAAACGAACAGTCGAATAAACATCAAACTTGGTATTTAGGTTCAGTATCTTCCAGAGATGCGACACGAAGGTTTCAAGAAAATACCCCACCCCAGATTACCCTTTACGTGAAACATTTCTTGAAAGTTTTAATTTTCTCAAAAATGGCTCTAAACGATTTTGATTAAAATATCATATGTTTAAGATATTTTCATGACAAATGAAATGTATATCTCGAATTTTCTAGGAATGTCTCGAAAAGTATTCTTCATTTTGAACGTTTTGCATAACTGGTAAACCATTAAAGATAGACAAAATTTTACTACACAAAAAATGTAGATCGCGTTAAAATACACAATTTATGTCATATACATTTCTTTTTGTTGAGGGAACCATTTTCGAGATATTGCTTGTTATTCCCTTAAATTTTCCAATAGTTATACTTCTTCTCAAATTCGTTATTAATTTTTTTGTCCTGGTAATGCAAATAGAATGGAATACTCCACATAGCAACCAGCTCTTAAAATATTTGACTATAGCTTAAAGCCTACCAATTCCCCATGCACCTACAAGAAAATTAGCAATAAGATTAACATCTCGATTAACATGAAGCATATGGAGAATAAGCGTTTGTAAAAATAGTTTGTACAAGAATAGAGAAAGTCATGTGAGTGTAACACATCAGATTTTTTATACTACGTTTTCGTCTTTCGCTTAACGTTTATCAGTTATACAAGATTATAAAAAATGTCATCCAATAAACAGGACTTTACAGACTATTCCTAGAAAATTCAACATATACATTTTATTTGTCATGTATATATCTTTAATATATGCGGCAGTTTTAATAAAAATCACTAGCCTTTTTTAGAAAAAAAAATCTCGAAGTATGTCCTAGGTAAAGGGTAGTTTTTGATAGGGATACTTTGTTGAAAACCTTCGTATCGTATCTTTGGAACATGCTGGAGTTGAATGCCAGGTTGTTTTTATTCAGCAGGCCTCAAAACATGTATTTCCAGTGAAATCCAGATATAAAGTTGTTGTTTGAAATGCCATGCTTTCTATATCCGTTAGGTACGTGGTAAAGAAAGGAAAAGAGTTTAATTTTAACCCACCTCCGTGATATGGAGATATGTATGCAACATTTTCCAGAGGTAATGTATCTCGGTTCGGGTCAGCTTTCCTACAAGGTTTCTCTTATTCTCAAAGACGAATTTAGGTCAACCCTAAGCTGTATGGGCCAAGGGCTTATCTGAACATAATATCATAGTCCTGTCTATTGGGAGGTAAAGTTGAGGGAAAAGGAACATTTATTTTCAGAGCCTGATTCTTTCTTGAACGACTGAGATGGCTCAGGCCACAAGTCTCAGGCATTCCGGAGGTCCCGGGTTCAAATCCCCGAGACGACTAGTCTTACCGAAGGTTTCTTCGCGGTTTTCGTCGGACGCTGGATTGAATAATTTATCATCCCTTCCATCACTACATTCCATCTCCTTCTTCACCTCCATACGAGGTATTGGGCTGATCATCCATCCTAGATATCCTATGATCCAGAGTTTGCTTGCTCTTAGACAGGCTACTGACACAAGGCATTGGGCTGATCATCCATCCTAGATATCCTATGATCCAGAGTTTGCTTGCTCCTAGGCAGGCTACTGACACAAGGCATTGGGCTGATTATCCATTCTGGATATGCTATGATCCAGAGTTTGCATGCTCCTCGACAGGCTACTGACATAAGGCGTTGCGCATCTGGATATGCTATGATCCAGATTGTCTTTGCTCCTCTACAGGCTACTGACACAAGACATTGGCCTGATCACCTATCCTGGATATGCTACGACCCAGAGTTTGCTTGCTTCCCGAAAAGCTACTGACCCACGACATTGGACTGGTCACACATCCTGGATATGCTATGATCCAGAGTTTACTTGCTCCTCGACACACTACTGACCCATGGCATTGGACTGATCACACATTCTGAATACGCTAAGATCCAGAGTTTACTTACGGCTCGATAGACTACTGACCCAAGACAATGGGATGATCAGCCACCGTGGATATGCTATAATCCAGAGTTTGTTTACTCCTCGACAGACTAGTGATCCAAGACATTGGACTGATCACTCATCCTGGATATGCTATGATCCAGAGTTTGTTTGCTCCTCGACAGGCTACTGACACAAGGCATTTGGCGTGTCACCCATTCTGGATATGCTACAATCCAGGGTTTGCTTGCTCCTAAACAGACTACTGACACAAGGCATGGGCTGATCACCCATTCTCCCATTCTGGGTATACTATGATACAGAATTTGTTGCTCCTCGAACAGGCTACTGATCCAGGACGTTGGGCTGATTACCCATCCTGTATATGCTATGATTCACAGTTTGCTTGTTCCCTGACAGGCTACTGACCCAAGACATTGGGCTGATCACACATCCTTGGTATGCTATTATACAGAATTTGTTGCTCCTCGAACAGGCTACTGATCCAGGACGTTGAGCTGATTACCCATCCTGTATATGCTATGATTCACAGTTTGCTTGTTCCCTGACAGGCTACTGACCCAAGACATTGGGCTGATCACACATCCTTGGTATGCTATTATACAGAATTTGTTGCTCCTCGAACAGGCTACTGATCCAAGACGTTGGGTTGATTACCCATCCTGTATATGCTATGATCCACAGTTTGCTTGTTCCTTGACAGGCTACTGACACAAGGCAATGGGATGAACACCCAATTTTGGGTATGCAATGATGTAGAGTTTGCTTGTTCTTCGACAGACTACTGACCCAAGGCGTTGCTTTGTACGTCCTTGGGGCGTATGTCCTACAAAGAAGAAGTTAATGCATCGAAGGTGATCTTTTCTTGATATTACATTAAATGAACACAATTAGATAGAATGCACTAAATACAAATATTCCAAAAGGCATATATCGTTATGATTCCCTTTTTTACTTTCTCTATCACCCAACAAATTCGATACCGGTATTTCAGTAGAAATACAGATTTTGGAAGTTATACAATGGAGTGGAACACCTCACGCACTGCGACCTACACAGATATTTTGTGGCTACCATCCCAAAGAGGAAGGGGTGAAGTTAAGAAACCACAGCAGGCTGCAGGCCACAGAGAGGCGTGGAAGTCCCTAACAGTTCCAGGCTCGAAGATCACTCTCACTGCTGGGGCTGTCTAGAAATGTTGATGAACGACCTGTTGTCGACCAAGCAGCCCTATAGTGTCCACAGAGAGTACTCTTTCCTTTGATCCAGCATCCGCGCCAACCTGTCCGGTACCGCCATACTCCACGAAATCTAGAAGCATATCTGAAACGTGAGAAGGAAACGGAATGAAAGGGAAATTATGGAAAGGCAATCGTGGTGGATGAGAAACCCATTATTCACCTACCGATTTGAGAAGACAACGAAAAACTGAAGGTCAATGTGGACGTTTTAAGATATTTATACGAGTGAAGAAAGTAACCTGTATCTTAAATCTTCTGCGAATGACCTGTTAAGTCCTCTTCATTCTGAAATATTGAGCGTAGGGCACTGTAATTTTATTAATCAATAGTCGTCAGAGAACGATCACGCTACCGTCTGCAACCTTTGTGGGAAAAGTCTTTCCATGCCCGAATTTTGTAGAAGTCGTATTGTTTATGTTTTGATGTTGAAGTTGTTGTTTACGTAATATGCAGCTATGTACGTAAAGCCTATTTGAAGATGTAATTTTGTTGTTACGCTCCAAGTTTAAAAAAATATTTTTTAACTTTGTTATTAAACTACTTCTATAGATATTATTTATGTTTGTTTTTGCCTCGGCTGCTTCAGTCTTACTTTAGAGACACGTTTCTCTTAATCAGGGCGTGGTGCGACAAGAATGTAGGCTTACACAGATTTTTAAGTTTTAATTCACTTCTTTTTATTATTCCTTGACACAAATTAAATAGCACTACACTTATATTAAGAGCTGTGAGATTCTTTAATTAAATACTTGCACTTTGTTAACGCGTATACATAATTTTCGTTTCACACGAATACGTAATATTTCTTTAGAGAGCACATCTTCCATCCGGTCACTAACAAGGTCTGCAGGTAACTGAACATATTTCAACCGTCCAAACCCGCAAACTCCTGTATTACAAGTCTCTGATTGGCTAATCCTAGTCCAATAGAATACCTGCATTTTAATAAAGCTTTTTCTAGCTGTTGATTGGATATTTTTAAACTGTCACAAAATTTACATTATCGTTGCTCTAATCAGGACTAGTAACATTTAAACTCTCCAACTCATTATTGCCTCAAGTTTACCTCATTGTTAGCAACTTTAAACATATTATTATCACAGCTCTTACATTATTAAATTACGTAATGCATTTACATAACATTATTAAACATGTTTACAATAATATAAGCATATGCAATGAGTGTTACATACATCTTTTTACAAATTATTACATACTTATTGCTTCAAGGCGGGCTGTTATTGAATTTACATATTATATAATTCAAGTGTTAAAAATACTGCCTCAATTTGAATGCTCTTGGGTGTCCCATTTCGTTGTCCTTCACCCTCGCTTGGGGACGATGCCTCTGAACTAGAGCGGGTTTTTAATTAAGTTCTTTCACACAGTTTAATTCCTTTACCTACGTGCTTATGTCGACTCTTCCAACGGTTGTCCTTTTTAACGGTATTAATGTTGGTTCTTTATCAGGTTTTTGCCAGAGTTTAGGTGTATTTCAGCTAGGACTAGTGCATTTGGAAATGTCCTAAGCAGTTTTGCCCTCAGAACCTCTTCTAAGACTATTCTGAATAATTTATACACTTTTGTATATAAACTTTGTAAACCACATGAAGTAGAGAAAGGCTTATTGCATAAAAGAAGCAGATCTCGCTAAAACACACCATTTATGTCCAAACAATTCTACCAGGTGGCCCAACCGCGCCGTATTTCAAATGTGTAATGTCCCTTCGTGCGTTAAAAGAGTTGCAGAAATCAACGGGGCAATTCCAAATAATTATAGGTCAGTGGGTAACTGGCGAATTAGCGTGAGGGAGATTCTTCTTCTTCTATGCTCCCTTTATACCTCGCCTTTGATTAAAATACTCCTATCGGCGGCTTTTCCTTTGGAACACATTATTGCCTCTAGACAATGCCGTTAACGTCTTCCTTTGTCTTCGGGTTTCTAGTAAAGTTTGGGCTATAATCTTTAGATCACACACTCATTCATACTTCCAGACCCTTGGAAGGATAGGGAATAGCCGAGAATCGAACTCAGAACCTCTCGCACAGTAGGCAGTTGCTCTACCGGCTGAACTACGGGGCCAGCGAGATTCGTTCTACTCCTCTTGCTTATCAGCAAAGAGGATGAGTGGTTTGCGCTCATTGAGAGGCACTTCCCGTGCTTGCAATACAATGTATAGTCCGTGATGATAGACAAAAATAGACCAAAAAGTCATAGAATATTTTCCACTTTAGTTACACAGGCTTTATTTTAGAGGGAATGAACTCACGTTTTAGAGTGATAAATAATTAAAATGCTTTTATTTTACCTATCCGTAATCATGTTTACGATGTTCTTGTAAAACATAATCGACTATAAGCAACGGACATGAGAACACGCAGTGTTTCACTGGCATTTTTTCGCTTCCTATTATAAATGTTAATGTTACTATTATTATTATTATTATTATTATTATAATCATTATCTAACGGTGCTGCTATGCTGACTTCCGCTCATTGAATAGGTCTTAGAAAGTTTGCCCCTATTGATTGATACGAAGTTCCAACCGTCTACGTGTATCCATATGGACTAGTGGTAGTAGTTTTTTAGGGCATTAACGCGCCAGTTCCCCACTGAACCTGTGTTTACTCGGAATTGCCCCGTTGAGTTCTGCAAATCTTTTAACACACGAAGGGTTATCTGCACATGTCAAATACGGTGCGGTTGGGCCAAATGGTATATGGCATTAAGTACTTCCAAGGTATTCGTTGTTGTTGATTTTGATTTTTCAGTATTGTCAAACATTTATAAAGTTGTCGCCATTCTTTTGTTTGTCGAACGCCATGCAATGAATAAGCATATTGAATACCAGCACATAGCGATCTGCATTTTAAAGATTTGACCATCGCTTCAGACTCCTGTATCTCTTATGTATCTGCAACGAAATGTGTAAGGAAGACATTTCACCCAAAAATTCAATACCGATATTTCACCGAAATACATGCTCTGAGGCCCCCCGAATAAAAAAAAATAGAAAAATGTCCGTGTGTGTGTGTGCGCCTGTGACTGTGAACAACATAACTCGAAAACGAAATGTCGTATAAATACTAAACTGGGTATTTTAGTTCCTTCCAAAGATGCGACATGAAGATTTTCAAGAAACCCTTTATAAGGAGCATTTTTGGAATTTTTTATTTTATGAAGAATGGACAAGGAGTTTGATAAAGGTTCCGTATATTGAAGATATTTACAAGACAAATAAAATGTATATCTTGAATTTTCTGGGAATAGCCTGTGAAGTCCTCTTCATTCCGAAGGACATTTACATACATAATTTTGTATAACTGGTAAACGTTAAGCGATAGACGAGATCTACACAAAAAGCATGTTCAATACCTAAAGTCATTCTTTTAAAGTCCTGTCGATTTTCAGCTGTTTCTCGCGATGTCATGGAAACAGTATGGAATGTTAAGACCAGCATATAGCGTCCAGTAGTTAAACATTTGACTATCACTGTTCTCTTTGTATCTATAACGAAATGTGTAATGTAGCTATTTCCGGAAGCATGTATCTCTGTTAAAATGAAGTAGGTAGGAATATAAACTTTCGTAAGAGTAATTTGTGTACGTACTAATAAACGATAGAGGGTGGAGAAAGCTCTAGTTTGTAGATGAGATGTAAAAGTAAAGGATAGCGAATAGGGAAAGTGATCTTTTACTCCGTGGATGTTCGGGGAATAGTATTGAAATATCCAACACTCTATTTATCAAGCTACTGCCTTTAAAATAGTTTTAACATCATCTATGTTTTCATAGCTTGCATCTTCCATTAAATTTATACTGTAACAAATAAGAATACCAATTACTGCGAAATGCACTTAGTTTATCACTTAGACATTCAGCGTAGCACAAACGTCATACTTAAGTCATTTTTGGCACACGCTCGGAACAGAGACAACTGATCCGTCGAATCCAAACACAGCTGAACTGCTGAGCACAATTCGCAACTAAACCGGTACTTCGACTTTTCACTTTGTAACGTCTTAACTAACAGAATTCAACAAGAGTAGCCCCTTATATAGGCATCACATACAAAGTGGAATGTTCTAGAAAGGTAGGCTACTAGAACATGCCGAAAGGAATGCTCTGGAACAGGGAAGCGGCGCATAATGGTACATTGTTCCGACGGCCGGTCTTAGGCTTCACCTAGGTGCCGAGTCGGGAGGTGCTTACCTGCGGCTCGCAGGTAGCTTCGCGCGCGGTCGCTATGCTAGTATGATGGAGTCGTATAGACTGCAGCGGTTTTACTTATAACCTTGAGGTATTATAGCATACAAGAGAACGCACGAACGTAGACAATGTATGTAGCATTGGAGCACTTTACTTTCTAACACTCGTGAAATAAAGATTGAAAGGCAATACAAATGTTGTTCGTCTCATTGCTATAATACCTATTTGCTAAGTCCTAATGCGTAAATTCCAAAATTTGTCGACATTAGTAAATTATTTTGAATTCCGTGTAAAGTGTTGAAAATGTGGAAGTGGGTAATAAGACCACCGTAATAGTTCTCATATCCTGAATGTTTTGTCCAGATGGGAACAAAGACTGCGAGTTTGTCGAATGGAGTAGTTTTGTACAAGCATAGGCTCAAAATAAGGGCATAGGGATGTGTTTAAATATTTGAGTGTACATAGGATTGAAAATAAATATTGGGATAGTTTTTACTTTCTCTACTACGTATAGTAAGTAGGGGAAGTATTGTATTCCAAAAATTCGATACCGAGATTTCACCGGAAATATATGTTTTGAGATCCCCTGAATCCAAAAAAAAACATTTTGGAAACATGTACGTATGTGTGTGTGTCTGTGAGCAGCATAACTCAGAAATGAACAGACGGATAAACAACAAACTTGGTATTTAGCTTCAGTATCTTCCAGAGATGCAACACGAAGGTTTTCAAGAAAATCCCCCCACCCCAGATTACCCTTTACATGGAACATTTTTCGAAAATTTTAATTTTCACTAAAATAGCTCTAACGAGTTTGATTAAAATATCACAAGTTTAAGATATTTTCAGGACAAATAAAATGTATATTTAGAATTTTCTAGGAATGTCTCCAAAAGTATTCTTCATTGTGAACGACTTTTGCATAACTGGTAAACCATAAAAGATAGACAAAATTTTAATACACAAAAATGTAGAACGCGTTAAAATACAGAATTTATGTCATATACATTTTTGTTGTTGAGTGAACCCTTTTCGAGATATTGCTTGTTATTCCCTTAAATTTTTCAATACTTATTTTCTCAAATGGGAATTCGTTATTAATTTTTTTGTCTTGGATATGCAAAGAGCATTAATCTGTGCCAAAGGGAATGGTGCTGCACCTAGCAACCAGCTATTAAGAGATATGTCTATGCTTAAAGGCTACTGTATTTCTATATTGCCCTTGCAAATACAAAACAAGGGGAACATAGTAGGCCTTAAGAGATAGTCAAATATTTTTAGAACTGGTCGCTATGTGTAAAATGTAATTCTCTTTGCATGTCAAAAGATCGTTTCTGCAAATGTTTATCTCGATTAATATGAAATAGATGGAGAATAAGAGTTTGTAAAAATAGTTTGTACAAGAGTAGAGAAAGTCATGTGAGTGTAACATCAGATTTTTTAAAGTTGTATGATCACCAGGGCGGGTGCTATGTTATTAATGATAAATGGGATATGTAACGGAGAGATGAGCAAGAAGTACATGCACGATTTATGCCTATAATTTTGTCGCAAAATTTCGTGAAAAGTGATCGTTTCTGCGAAAATCGAAAAAATGGTTTAAAAAATGTATTCGTTTTGAAGATGTTGGCTGTAAAGCGATGAGAATTCATTTGGGAAAGTACATTAACCTGAAAATTTAGATTATGTTATTATTCTGTTTTATGATCGTCAGGACCATCCAGGATTTTCTTGAGCTTTAGGAACACTCCGTTAGAAATATTTTCGTTTTGAAGTTCTTGAAGTATTACTGCAGTGAAAAATAATTGACCACGTTGAAACAACAGAAGTACACTGACAGCAATGCGACCATAATCAGTGGACGTGATCAACAGTCCAGAAAAACGACTGAAAGCTTGTCACCAGCCGAGATTCAAGACATCACTTGCAAGTTTCATGACATTTCTGCCATATTTTAAACTATAAATACCATATCTTGTATACTTTTCACGAATTGTTTTTAAACAAGCACAAAAAATATGATCCTGATATCAATCTATGATTCTGCAGGTTCTATAGTATCATTGTGTATAATATTTTGTCGAAATAGGTTAAACTGTGCAAAATTGTATATAAGGGATGGAAAAATATCATAGGCGTGGTGTTTGAAAGTTTTAGGGTAGCGTATCAACTTTTCCAGGTTCTAAACCGTCAGTGTACACATATTTGTCAACATCATACCAGAAATTCTCCCTGAAAACATTGCGAAAAAAACGAGAGGGAAATGCCATCTACATAAATTTGCCATCAACACAATTTGAAAGACTTTAAGCCTGTCCTTTTATCCCTTTGGGCTGAAAGTCATTAAACATCCGGAATATTAGCAATAAAGCAATAAAAATGTCCTCTGATATCCATTTTTGACGAAACGGGATTCAAATTGAGGGACATGAGTTTGAAACTGCTTTTCAGTGTATTAACGAAATTGGCTGAGTGGTTTTCATATAGCACTGTTCACGAGTGCACACATGTATTTTCTCTATATGTAATATTAATATATAGATTTGTAAAACAGTTATGTAAATAAACAGTATGTCGAGAATGTTGTGTGATTGTTGAACACAAGATTTTTTTAAGATGAGCTAGGAAAATATGCAGTGAAAGACCGTAGTTTATCTTGTTTCAAAAAATAGGAAGAAAAACTTATTCTTTAGTATCAAAGAATCTGCAGGCATTTGTCCCAAAACCGCTTGGTTCTTGATGTAACATTTTTTCTTCCCTGGCTGGTAAGGAAACCAGAAGCTGTGGAAATACATTAAACAAATTAAACTTTTCTTGGTGAAGAAATACTGTCTTTTTCTTTGCGAAAAGCACTCCCAAATATCAGTTTACATTTTAAGAGCTTATCTTAGGAAAGATTTTACTGAAATAAGTGAATGTACAGGATGGAAGGGAATGTATTACATTTCTTCTAATAGCAGGTGCTTCATAGATGTATTACAAACATAAAACGTATAATAGCCTTTTGTTATATAATCAGACAAAAAAAGAGTTTTTTTTTAATTTGATGGTTTATTCCAAGAGAATTTATGAAGGTAATAGTTTGTTACTTGTAAGATGGGTAGATATTAACCTATTTCTGACCTAGTTTTGGTAGTAACTATGTAACATAATACACGGTTTTGGAATAATTAATCATTTTCTACAGACTAAATTAGTTAGCTGATAATAAAGCTAAATTATACATAGTTATCTTACGTAGTTTATTTCCATTTCCATTACATACATTGACATTAACATTAAGTTTTATTTGCAATGTTTACAAACGTTCAATGTGACTCCCTTTTGTCACTCGGCAGATATCCCACCTGTACGGCAGTTCATCCCACATACGCGTGATCATGTCCGCATTTACCCGAGCTACCGCTACGTTAATTCATTGATGAAGCTCATCGAGATTGGTCGGCAGTGGAGGGTTGTACACGTTATCTTTAATGTAACCCCACAGGCTAAAATTCAGAGGTGTTAAATCGGGAGATCGTGGAGGCCAAGCTATGTTCCCACCACGTCCAATCCAAGCGGGAGTAGTGTGGGATAGGCACGTAGTGACCTCATGGTGGTAATGAGGAGGTGCACCATCATGTTGAAAAATGAAACTCTCTCATATCTTCTTGCAGCTGTGGCATCAGGTAGTTTTCTAACATATCTAGATATGTAATGCCAGTCACAGTCTTCTCATAAAAAAGAATGGTCCATACGCGTTCTCCGAGCTTAGCGCAAAAACGCATTCAGTTTTGGTGAGTCACGTGTATGTTCCGTCGGTTGTTGTGTACCCCATATCCTTACATTGTGGCGATTAACTGTACCACTAAGGTGAAAAGTTGCCTCGTCACTGAACATGATCTTATTAAGAAAACTATCGTCTTCTTCCATCCTGTGCAGCATGTCCGCACAGAACTCATAACGTTTAAGCTTGTCATTAGCACTCAATGCCTGAACTAGTTGTAACTTGTACCCTTTACACTGCAGTCGTAAAATTCTCCATACCGTAGGTTGTGGAATGGTCAGCTCTAAACTTGTTCTAGTTGTAGACTTCTTTGGACTTCGTGCATAAGTTCTTCTCACGGTTTCCACAACGTGGCCTGCTACAGGAGGGCGTTCCTGTCCTTTCTCTCGGTGTCCCACACAACTTGTTTCTACGAATCGATCATACCATGTTTTGATAGTTTTCACCTGCGGGACACTGTACGAAAACGTCTTTGTGTGGTAATTTGCGATTTAGTTTCATGAAACCACAGACAACACTGCGCGCGCTCCGCACCGCTGTAAGACTCCATGGCGACTGCTTACTAGGCTCCAGGTGTTGCGAGTGCTTCACATTTTCCCATGTAGCGAAGTCTACCGACCATGTTTAAAACTTGATGATATGGCATAAGATTTGATGAACATCGGAATAAATTTCCGTCAACAGCTTCGAAATAATTCATTCAAACTTTCAGGTAAGTAATTTAGAATAACCCTGTATTTTGCAGACGTAATGTGGTTGAAGAGATGGACAACGTTGCTAGGTCAAGGTACGCCAGTGTGAGAACCGACTCCCGGACATAAACAAAACAGCATACGGGAACTGGGAGGTAGGGGGACTATCAGTTTTGTTTTCCAAACGAGCCTCTAATCCAAACAAACACGACTAAAGGGTCCTGTAATATTTTAACGAAATGACAAGTACAACTTGGTAGCTATTGATCCTCACTAACAGTATGAAAATAATTCCTTAATCGTCCAATAATTTTTCCAGGGCATGTTCATGTCAGCTCTAATAGAAGTTGAGTCATTATTAGCGTAACACCTTACTAAGCATTGAAACTCACCTGTTTAGTGATAAAAGAACCCGAGGTGTATTTATTGGATAATTATACGTACAGCACAAGGTTTACGAGATGCCACCTTTTCAAATCGTCAGCATCTTTATAACGGTTATCTACACTCGTGAATGAGGTACGCGCCATACAGCTAAAGTGAAAACTGTTTACGCGCTGACCTACTTCTGGTTTTCAAAGGGAGAGTCCCATCCCCGCTACTATCTACCGGTCGCTACCAGCTACACGCTGCAACGTTGCCAGCGTGTGCGTTTTATGTTCACGAAAAACCTAAAATAACTCCGCAGAAAATGGTCATAGAAAACTCTGAAGAATATAAAATATGTTCCAAATAATGAGATCTGTAACGGTTTAAATTAATGTAATGACTTCACCTTCACCCGGTATTTAGAGTTTTTGAGTTTTAGCTTTATGCTGCGGAATTAAACCCAAAAAAACATTTTCTTTGCTTCAGAGAAAAATCTGATGTGTTGCGCTCACATGACTTTCTCTAATCTTATACAAACTATTTTTACAAATGCTTATTAACATCTACTTCATATTAGGAATTTTATTGCTAGTTTTCTGCAAGTGCAAGGGAATATGATAGGCTTTAAGCGAGTCAAATCTTTTAAGAAGTGGTTGGTATATGGAGTATTGTATTCTGTTTACATGCACAGGTCATGAAAAACGAATAACGAATTCCCACTTGAGAAAAAGTATAAGTATTGGAAAATTTAAACAAATAACAAGGAATATCTCGGAAATGGTTTACTCCATAACAAAAACGCATATAACTTAAGTTGTGTATTTTAACGCGATCTACATTTTTTGTGCAGTAGAATTTTGTCTATCTCTTACGGTTTACTAGTTATGCAAAAGCCATTCAGAAAGAAGGGGACTTTTGGGGACATTCCCAGAAAATTGAAGATGTGAAGTAGATAATATCTTTACGTTATTTGCACCACGCTTTGGGCGTCAATTTGAAGTAGGTTGTATTATATTTCAACTGTTGGGAGCCGAACTTGAAGTTGGTTGCAACCACACGTATGTTAAAAAGTTTCCGGTAGCCTTCGCCCCAAACGATTAAAAATATTAACTTTGTAATTTGACTGTTTCTTTAAATATTATATATTTATGTTTGCCTCGGCTGCGTCATTATTATTGTTAGAAACATGTTTCTCTTTGCAGGGTTGTGGTGCGACTGAAGAATGTAGGCTTACACAGATTATAATGTTACATCACTCCTTTTATTAATGTTTGATACGATTTAAATAACACTTCACTGATATAGGGAGAGCTGTGAGATTTGTTTATTAATTACTTGCAATTTTTAACACATAAACTATTTTCGTCCCACACGAATACGTATTAAACACTGCAAGGACACATCTCGCGTCCGGTTAGAAACACTGTCTGCAGGGAACTGAACTCTAAATTTGTAAATTTTGCTATATTTCAGTTTCTGATTCACTAATTCTAGTCCAATAGAATACCCTCATTTAACTAAAGCTTTTTCTGGTTGTTGATTGGCTATTTATAAACCATCTCAAATTTACATAATTGTTGCTCCAATAATGACTAGTAGCATTATTAAACTTTCTTACTCATTATTGCCTCAAGGTTACCTCATTGTTACCTCATTGTTAGCAACTTTTAACCTATTATTCTCACAGCTCCTACATTATTAATTTGCGTATTACATTCACATAGCATTATTACACATGGATACAATAATATATACATATACAATGACTGTAATATACACTTTTTATATATTGTTACATACACATATTGCTTTAAGGGGGGCTGTTATTATATTTTATATTATATAATTTGACTGAAATCGTTTAAGTGTTAAAAATAGTGCCTCAGATATATATTTTATTTGTCATGAAAATATCTTAAATATATGATGTTTTAGTAAAAATCGTTCGGGCAATTTTTTAGAAAATCAAAATTTTTTAAAAATGTTCCATGTAAGGGGTAGTCTGGGTTGGGGGGTTTTCTTGAAAATCTTTGTGTCGCATCTTTGAAAGCATCTGCCTAAATACCAAGTTTGGTATTTATCCAACTTTTCGTTTTTGAGTTATGCTGTTCACAGACACATAGACACACTAAAAATGCTTTTTATGAATTCAGGGGGGCTCAAAACATGTATTTCCGGGGAAATCTCGGTATATAATGTTTGGGTGGAATGCAATATTTCCTCTGCTTACTATAGTAGGGAAAGTAAAAAGTATAGCTTATAGACTATAACACCCAGAAGTAATAGTGAGGGAACGTTAAAGTGATGTCTGCAAGTGTATAATTTAAGTTTATCGATACGCCTACTAAACAGCAGTTCAGCATCTGGATATTTCATTTGCTCCTGCGCCAGATGGTACACATTCAGCTCTCGTGTAAAGCGGGATGTTGCATACAGGCGCAGATGAAACAGTTGCTAATACCTAGAGGAGATAATCGTGCTATTCACTGGTCCCATCAAAAGCCATTTTCACGTACGTTTTCATATTAATACAGACCCTCCCTTCTGAAGTATTTTGAGGATACATTAGACACAGAAACATTGCTATTAGTTCGCCTAATGAGAGAGATTGTTTATGGAAGCACATACCATGTTTTCTCTCGTTATACATGGAGTTAGAGTTACCTAGTCCTGTTTCTCGTTGACAACTTACTTCACTGTTTATTTCATTGTATATGTATAAGACTAGCTCTGTTACCCGGGGTCACATGGATGCAACCTGTAAGTGGTTGAAAATATAGGGCAAGGCAGTTTTTAAAAAGTTCTGACGTGTTTCGTTTTCATTGACTTCTCACTATCCTATACGAAAGCTTATTTTTTTTAACTACTTCATGTTAATCTGGATAAATCTTTACAGAAATACCTGCAGTACACATTTTGTTTTAGATAAAGAGCTGAAGTTAAAGATACCAACTAACGGAGAGGCAACGTAACCGGGGCAGAGCACCGCAAATACACCGCAGCGGCCCTGTTTGCTTCTACCATGACCCCTGGGATGGGGTCCTTAACGTTTCTAGATCGAATCCATCCGACGGCGGGATCCTAACTGACAAGTACCACAACGACGCCAGCGAAGAAACCTCTACAAAACACACAGCCCAGCCGAACACCGTCGCCTGGTCCTACTGCCCTGAAACAGATGACAGTGATGAAAATTATGGGTACAGGAAATGAGAGGTGGTAGTAGAAGATGAACTACCCCAGCATTCGACTGCCGACCCGGGGAAACCACGAAAAACCCATGGGTGAGAATGGGCTGTTGCCGGGGATCAAAGCCAGTCGCACAATTCACCGTGGCGTCACCTCGCTCGGTTCTGTTAGTCGCTATATGCTGACGATCTGACCTTGACATTTCATAATTTTTGCATGACATCGTGAGAAACAACTGAATGTCGACGAGGCTTGAAAATAATGACAAAGAACTGAAAAATTCAAATTATTAATACCGAATATCTCGGAAATGGCTTACGTCACAAAAAAGCTTTTTATTCTATTTATACCCCACCTTTAACTACATTGGTCTTATCGACGGTCTTTCCTTTAGAACTTATTGCCTATTGGCAATGGAGTTAACTCGTATTCTCTTGTCGTTGGGTTTCCTGTACTTTTTGTGGTTTAATCACACTTTCAGACGCTGGGGAGGATAGGGAATCGAACCCGGATCCCCTCGCACAGCAGGCAAGTGCTCTACCAACTAAGCTACGGGACCAACCACTACAAAAGTATATTTGAAATAAATTGTGTGTTTTAAAGAAAAAATTAAACTCAGTTTTATTATTGGACGCTCTTTAACTGCTATGGTCCTTACCGTCCAATTCTATATTGGACGTAAAAACAGGTAATTTTGCTCAGAGGCCTCTTTATCAGGCTTGATGTTCCTTAGGTGCCGTAAATCTACGACACGAGACCACCGCCTTTACTTCCCTTCCGAAGGAAGCCATGATATGGATTTTTACGCCCGAAAACTTTCATCGTCCTCCGTCGGATTTGAACCCGTGTCCTCGGTAACTAGAAGCTAGCATGGTAACCACTACACCACCGAGGACGACAAATGTGTTTTAATGAGATCTACATTTTTTGTGTAGTACGTTTTCAGCTATCGCCTAACGTTTACCAGGCTATTGCTGGAAAATTCAAGATATACATTTTATTTGTCATGTAAATATCTTTAATATATGGTATTTTAATCAAAATCGTTACACATATTTGAGACAATTAAAATTAACGAAACTTTTTTCCATATAAAGGGTAGCTTGGTGTCTGCGAATTTTTCGGTGGAATACACTACTTCTTATCTACAGTATATAGGTAGTGAAGCCAAACCGCTAGGTACAATATGATTCAAAATAAGGATTTAGTTCCTGGAAGTTGTAAAGTAACCTATGAATTTTCACCTGATAGGTTAAACAGTGCAAATTTATACAAAAGGGGTTGCAAATAATCGCACTGGTAGTTTTGTGGAAGACGTAAGGGAAGTATAAACATACAAAGCTTTATTTAGATAAATTAAGAGCATTTATTTGTATATTAAGGGTTGAAAATAGGGATACAAGTTTTTTTTGAAAGCTGTGGGGTAGCTTTTACTTTTGAATATTCTAAAGCCCAAGTAAAAATTATAATTAGTCCAATGAATTTAAAATTTCTTTAAATGAAAAAGTAAAATGCCTGATTTATAGTTATTTTTATGGTTAATTGAGATTTTTTTGTTTTTTATATCATTAGTATTACTTTCTCTACTACGTACACTAAATAGGGGAAGTATTGTATTCCACCCAAAAATTCGATACCGATATTTCGCCGGAAATATATGTTTTGAAACCCCCTGAATCATAAAAATGCATTTTTGGAAACATGTCCGTGTGTGTGTCTATGAACAGCATAACTCAGAAACGAACAGTCGGATAAACATCAAACTTGGTATTTAGGTTCAGTATCCTCCAGAGATGCGACACGAAGGTTTTCAAGAAAATCCCCCACCCCAGATTACCCATTACATGAAACATTTTTCGAAACTTTTAATTTTCTCAAAAATGGCTCTAACGATTTTGATTAAAATATCATATGTTTAAAATATTTTCATGAGAAATGAAATATATATCTCGAATTTTCTGGGAATGTCTCCAAAAGTATTGTGAACGACTTTTGCATAACTGGTAAACCATAAGAGATAGACAAAATTTTACTACACAAAAATGTAGATCCCGTTAAAACACACAATTTATGTCATATACATTTTTTTTGTTGAGTGAACCATTTTCGAAATATTATTTGTTGTTCGCTTAAATTTTCCAATACTTATACTTTTTCTCAAATGGGAATTCGTTATTCATTTTTTTATGTCCTGGACATGCAAAGAGAATGGAATGCGCCACATAGCAACCAGCTCTTAAAATATTTGACTATCGCTTAAAACCTACCATATTCCCCTTGTATCTACAAGAAAATTAGCAATAGAATTAACATAAAGCATATGGAGATTAAGCGTTTGTAAAAATAGTTTGTACAAGAGTAGAGAAAGTCATGTGAGTGTAACACATCAGATTATTTTTAATTAATATAGATTTTTTTGTTGAATGGGATTAAGATATATTTTTTGTTTAATAACATTAAATATTTGAGAATTTTATATAACGTTTGTTTTTATAATTGTTCATGGAGCTGGGGTTTATTTATTAATTCGATTTAGTAATGCTTTTTCAAGTTGATTATTAAATTTAATTTTGGACCAAGTTTGGCAAAAGCATAACAAACTATTCCTTAATAATAAAGTTAAGTGGAATCACAGGGAAATTTGCTGTTATACACACAGTATACAACCCCATACACTATCAATAACTCAATTTAAAAATATTTTAAGCCTTCCCCTGTACCCTTTTGGCCTTGAAGTCTTTAAAAGTCTGGCATGTTCCATAAAATATTATTTAGCACTCATATTTCATTGCTGATAGAATTACCAGAATCTGTACACACACAAACGTTCTCTCTTTATAATGTTTGATTTGAACTCGGAAGGCATTATTGTTTAATCCTATGTGAATTGATACATCCTGGATTTATCGTTGTTTTCCTTAACTACTCAGGTGAATATTCTAAAGGTTATGGGTTATAAAACGGAGGGGGACACCTCGCGCACTCCGACTTACATAGATCTAGGAGGAAGTGAGGGATCCACAGGAAGCCACAGCCCGCAGGTCACTTAGACGCGCAGAGGTCCCTAACAGTTCCAGGCTCGAAGACCCGCCCATTGCTGACCCGCCTAGAGAGGACGATGAACGACTCATCGGCGAAGCAGCCCTCTAGTGTCCACGGGGAATATTCCTTCTTTTGATCAAGCATCCACGCCATCTGCCTGGCACCGCCACACACCATGAAACCTAGAAGCACATCTGAAAGATTAGAAGCAAGCGGAATGAAAAACGAAAGGATGGAAAGGAAATCGCAGTAGATAAGAAATCACCCCACCATTTCCCTACTGGCCAGGTAAAACTCAAGGTTGGAGGGACAGTAGACGGGAATCGAACCCAGGACCTCCCTCATAGGTTACCGCGGAACCATCTCGCCCCATAAAGAAAATCGTGTGAACTTAAGACGTCAGAGTTTTTATGGTGAATCAAGACTTCAGAGAAAGAAAGTTGCAGGGATGTTTCATTCAGTATACCGTGTAGGATGTCCTACTGCTACGTAGGTGGGCATTATACTTTTTAGCTGACTGTTTTCGTCGCGAACCCGCCTTGAGGGACAAGCTACTCTGAAATGGCACCAATAAAACCTCTATTATTTCCGGTTTCAGAAAATATATACTTTTGGAGGATTAAGAGGTCTTTAAGGCATTTAAATACCATTTAAATGCTAGCCTGCATTCCTTTAAAGCTGTCATGCCACGCCCCTATTTAGAACCTTTTTTTATCTTTCAACAACGAACGACTATATCATGCCCAGCGAGTAGTTCAGGAATCAACAAAAGAGACCAGGACCAAGAGAAGGTAATCAGAAAAGCTGAAGCAATCCAGGAATGAAGTGCAGATGATTATGGCCCTGGAATGTACTGAAGTGCGACAGAATTTTAATGTTCAGTTTTCTCAAAACAACATTTTTGGATACTTGTGTACCTTTTTCTCAGAAACTATGAGAGGCAGAGAGCTGAAATTTTCAGTGCATGTATACAGCACATAGTTAAACTTTCTGAACCACAATCATAATTTTATAATAGTATAGTAGTAATATTAAGAAAGCAACAACATTACAAATTTTCCTAATTTTTACTTTTTTTACCTTGCAAATAATTTTGTTTTAATTTCTAGTGAACTGATATACTTAAATAAATAATTGAGGTTCAGAAGATAGCTTATTGTACTAATAACAAGCATGCAGAAGTGTGATTCTGTATCGAAAGTATTATCAGAGATAAAGGTACATGAATTCCCATTTTTAACAGTAAATGTTATTTTTTTTCTACTGAATGAAGTAATTTTTATGGACTACATAAACTATCAATGCAAACAACCACTTGAAATAATTGTCTTGATTTATAGAATGATTCATAAAAGCTTCAGGAAAAACCATTGAGAACTTTGAGAGCAGTGGTAATTTAATACACTTAAGGTGTAATTTCCATGTGTTCACACTACCTTGTCCCCTTAAATATCTGCATTGCGTTATTCCGCAGTGAATATAAAGATACCAATGGGTGAAGTGTCACACAGCTCTCAGTTCAAAAACACTTTCGACAAATAGCATCTGGTTCTCGATAGTAACGGGAATCGATATTCTCGCACAACCCACATACGGTATCTGAAACTCCTTGCATGAAAATATTAATAATGCCAAATGTTAGGATTAACAAACTGAAAGTTTAATGTTAATGGAAAGCAAATGGAAATCATCGGAAAACAAAGGATTTGATTTTGAAATGACTGAACATCAAACTGAGTGTGCATTGTTTGGCCGTCGCCAGCGTTTTCTGACTTATTATGAAAACAGGGGCCTAATGCATAGGTCACAATCTCAGAGCATACAGAAAATATTTGATTTTCGATAACATGCTTTTCAGAAAAGCTATCTTCCGGTTATTTTAACTTGGAAGCATGTGAAACTCATGCATAGTCAGCAGGAAACAGTGTACCAACAAGTGAACAGTATTTGTCGCTATCTTGACGCTAGAAACTCGCCAGAAACTCGCTAAAATGTTAAAAGTAACCAGAAAGTCTCCAAAAAGGGGTTTGGATTAAAATAATTACATTTTCAATATTATTACTTGTAAATATCCATTCGCTCTCGGAGAGGATAGTTACACGTAATTATCATAATCATTATCTTCTTGTTCTGCTGCTTATTCTTTTCCTAGCTGTGGTTTCGCTTTCAATTCTGAAGTCGAAAGCGTCGCAGGGCGGACCCAGGTTGCTTTAAAGGGGTAAGGTTTTGATATTCCCTTTTCCTTCAGTACAATGTCCCTAGCTGTGGTTGATTTGATCGTACCAGATAAGTAGACCCCACCGTATAACAATTCCCAAAAGCTTGGTTATGTTTACACCAAACGGATTCGTGGAATATACTTGTGTTGCCCAGATCGCTGATAAGCTTGTGTATGAAATATTGATTGTACCACTGTGTTTTCTTATATCGTTTAATTTTGTATTGCGACGGTATTAATGTTATTCTTATTTATTTAACATTAATTGTAGCCCCACGTTGGTGCGGCAATATGCAACGGAATTAATGTTGTTTTACTTCATGCGTTGCCATCTTGTGACGTCACTCCTTGTTTTGGTTCGTAGCTCAATCTGGCGTAGCAATTTGTATCAATTAGTTTCCGAAAGAATTTAAAGTTTTGTATATGGTCCTCCGGCTAGCTATCATCTTATCTTGGTAGGACATGTATCTCTATGTAAGGGTGTGAATCGGAAAGGAATCTTTTATCCAGAAATTATACTGACGAAGAAATTGGTTTTATAATTTTTATTGCCGAACACGTTCACAAACACTTTTACATATTAATCTGGATACTCGCCAAACTGAAACTGTTTGTAATAACTTCTTACTTATCACTTTTAACTATGTATTTCAACTTTGTGTAGAATTAACTTTATAATAATTCTCGTAATTATGCTGCGTGTAACTTGACGAACTGAAGGACTGACTGACGATGAACTGAGAGACCGACGTGTAGTGTGTTGAGAATTCTGTTGAACTGGGGGGCGATCTATCTCGGACCTGGCTTATATACTCCCACTCCTCGACATGCCTAAAGATTATAAATGAACTGCTATTGGCTAATAAAACGCGCCAACATTAGCGTCTATTTTAATATCCAATGAAAACCACGAATACATATTGCTTTAGGAAATGTTCTAGAAGCTTCTACCGAAAAGGCGCGAAACATTACGTAACTTCCTTGTTCCCGGTAATGATAAACAACTCACCCCCTCGCTGCATTATTGCGTTATTATTGACAGTTTCAGTAAAGCCGTATATTATTATTTACCAATAATAATTACAAATTAATAAACATCTGAAATCAATGTCACATAAAAATACATATTCATATTACAATCATTAATTACATTTAAGTAATTTGTGATACAAATTACCGTATCATATGCCCCACTAGAAACATAATTATAAATATTTATAACTTGTTTGGAAATTTTATAATTGTGTTTTTAGTCTCCTAAATCTTGGAACACACGCTATCACTTTCACTAAACACTTCACACGCATTTAACACACGACATATGTTTTATCTCGCCACTACTTACTGGCTCTGGTTTAATTAATTTAGATATTCATCTGACATCACAATTTTTTTATAGCAAATACTTTACCCTAAATTATTTAATCACTGCTACCAAATTGTTTACTTTCTTAAGTTGTTGACAAAAATTTATACATTTAAGATTTTTGTAATTATTATACATATTTACCAAAATATTTACCCTTTACACAAATATTTACATCGCTTAAATCTAGACAATGTTTCACCTTTTCTGTCTGCTACATAAGTATTTGTTTTGAATTATTTTTACCATTTTTGTTATTTTGTTCTGTATTTTAACAATACTCTTGGAATTGTGTTTACGTACTTTTAATTTAATATCATATTAAGTTTCAATCTTAGTATTCTTAATTTTCAAATGTTGTTACAGTTACTAAAAATTTATTTATTTTTTTTATATATAATTTATTTCTCCTTTCAAATGACATATAAATAATTAACCCTCTTACGTTCCAATACATTTCTATGCAAGTCATCTTCAACTATCCAGCATTTACTTTACATCTTATTTCTATTTACCCTCCTGGATCAAATTGTGTGTGGCTAAACATTACTCGTAGCCGTAACCTAACCTTCAAATTTTTATTCATGAATAACCTCTTGTATTCATTTGAAATTTCGTCCCCTGATAACATTTGAAAACAATCTAAAGTTTCCTGAACAATACATCTTTTGACAACTTTCATTTTCAATTCATCTGCTATCTTTATAACTTGAGAATACTCTGACAAATCTGTACTAAACTGTACTGGACTGGAGTTTTCAATTTGAACATCTTGGTACAATTTATTTCTTTGCATTACTGTCTCATTCTGTATTTCAGATATTTCCCCTCTGAAATTGACTTGCGCCTGATTCACAACTACATTCATAACCTCATTTATCTCTCTTAACTCACTTGAAATACTACTCATTTGACTTCCTAATTCTGTGCATTCTACATTAACCTCACTTTTAGTATTAACCTCACTTTCTTTGTTATCTCTATCCCTGCTCATGTCTAGCATTTTCTTTGAAATTTCTCCTGTCTTACTTGCTATTACTTCCTCATTTTCATCTCTCATTTTTGGCATACTAATATCTAGCTTCATAACTTTCTTTTCAATTTCTTCACTGCTTTGATCTACTTTTTGCTCTAATATCTCATTACTCCTACCAATATCTTTTCTGTTTTGTTCAAAGCTCCTACGAATATGTTCCCTCAATTCTCTCTTATTCTGATCTAGTTTTTGTTCTAAACTCCTATCAATATCTTCTCTTAATTCCCTATTATTCTTTTGCATCTCTTCCCTGTTTTGATCTATTTTCTTACTAAGATCTTCCCTGTTTTGATCTATTTTATTACTAAGATCTTCCCTTAATTCTTCCCTCAATTCTCTCTTATTCTTTTCCATATCTTCCCTCATATTTCTCAGCATTTCCATAATCATACTAGTATCAAGATTAACATTTCCTGCTATTCTATTCCGACTTTCTGTACTAACATTTTCATCCTCAAATCCTAAAAAGTCTGGGCTATTTCCTGTAACCTGTATTGAATCACAGCTAACTGTTACACTATCTCCCTCCATAATTATTTCTTCTGTATTACTAGCAGCCATTATTTTTTTTATCCTACCACTCCTCAGTAACATTTATTTACCCTTTTTTTTTCTAAAAAAAATTAAGATACTCTAACCTTACTGATGCTGTCCGTTGCTGTTACTTTGATGTCCAGTTTTTCTGCCCCTCTCTCCTAGGTTTGTACGTCGCTTCTGCGTCGTATTATGATGAATCTACGTTGTTTTGTAGTTGAATTCCTTGTTGCCTTGTAATCTCCGAATTACGATGTCCAATCTGCGTCTTGTAGATTATTTCACTGCTCCATTCATTCCACCTGCTGGTTAATTCTGCTACTTTCCTGGTTAATTCTACTACTTCCTGGTTATTGTGATCCTTTCCTGGTCACTCTGCTTCATTCCTGGTCATCGTGTTCCTTTCCTGGTCACTTCGCCCCACGTCCTGGGTGCCAATTTGAAGTAGCATTAATGTTACAATGTGTTTAACATTATTATAGCCCCACGTTGGGCGCCAATTTGCGACGGTATTAATGTTATTCTTATTTATTTAACATTAATTGTAGCCCCACGTTGGTGCGGCAATATGCAACGGAATTAATGTTGTTTTACTTCATGCGTTGCCATCTTGTGACGTCACTCCTTGTTTTGGTTCGTAGCTCAATCTGGCGTAGCAATTTGTATCAATTAGTTTCCGAAAGAATTTAAAGTTTTGTATATGGTCCTCCGGCTAGCTATCATCTTATCTTGGTAGGACATGTATCTCTATGTAAGGGTGTGAATCGGAAAGGAATCTTTTATCCAGAAATTATACTGACGAAGAAATTGGTTTTATAATTTTTATTGCCGAACACGTTCACAAACACTTTTACATATTAATCTGGATACTCGCCAAACTGAAACTGTTTGTAATAACTTCTTACTTATCACTTTTAACTATGTATTTCAACTTTGTGTAGAATTAACTTTATAATAATTCTCGTAATTATGCTGCGTGTAACTTGACGAACTGAAGGACTGACTGACGATGAACTGAGAGACCGACGTGTAGTGTGTTGAGAATTCTGTTGAACTGGGGGGCGATCTATCTCGGACCTGGCTTATATACTCCCACTCCTCGACATGCCTAAAGATTATAAATGAACTGCTATTGGCTAATAAAACGCGCCAACATTAGCGTCTATTTTAATATCCAATGAAAACCACGAATACATATTGCTTTAGGAAATGTTCTAGAAGCTTCTACCGAAAAGGCGCGAAACATTACGTAACTTCCTTGTTCCCGGTAATGATAAACAACTCACCCCCTCGCTGCATTATTGCGTTATTATTGACAGTTTCAGTAAAGCCGTATATTATTATTTACCAATAATAATTACAAATTAATAAACATCTGAAATCAATGTCACCTAAAAATACATATTCATATTACAATCATTAATTACATTTAAGTAATTTGTGATACAAATTACCATATCAGTATATATTTCAGTACGGCAGTAGGAAATGTATGCTTTTGATTTGTCAGTACTTAAGGCTGTAACCCAGTCATTAATATGACTGGCGGTAGTTTTACTTTAATCGTATATTCTTAAAATGTTAAGCAAATACAATGTTATACTTAAATAGTTTGTCATATTGTGATGAAGCCTGCCACCGATTCGTGACCTTCAACGAAACGCGAGCCGGCAGCTCAGTAGGAAAGTGTCTAGCTGATGTAAACAATTCCAGTAAGGCCTTGTAGCCGTAAGCCGATCGTTCCGGACCTTTCTGTTGTTCTCGAGTTTTCCAGAACATTCCACATGACTCTCCGAGAATTCTGCAGTCGTATATAAGTGAGCGCTCTCGCGGCAGTAAGCCAGTAGGAACTCGAGCGCGAGTCAAGAGCGAAGTTAGTGGCGACAGTGGCGTTGCAAGTTGCGGCCAGTGCGAGTGGAGTTGTGAGTGGTAAGGTTGTTGAGAAGTTCAAGTGAGTGAAGTGAACCGTTCGGAATGAAGAGGTTGCGTTCACGAAGAAGTGAAGAGACGGAGAACTGAACTAGTTCACCTTGGACAAAGTAACATTAATGAAGTGAACTCCCAACGAAAGTGAACTACATAACGAAAATATTGGCAGTGAGAACTGAGAAAAGCGACAGTTGAAAAATCTGATGTTACACTCACATGACTTGTTCTACTCTTGTACAAACTATTTTTACAAACGCTTATTCTGCATATTCTTATTGCTAAGTTTCTTGTAGATGCAACGGGAATATATATTTGCAAGGGCAATATAAAAATACAGTAGCCTTTAAGTGCATACATATCTCTTAATAGCTGGTTGTTGGTGCAGCACCATTCTCTTTGCCGCAGATTAATACTCTTTGCATATCCAAGACAAAAAAATGAATAACGAATTCCCATTTGAGAAAATAAGTATTGAAAAATTTAAGGGAATAGCAAGAAATATCTCGAAAATGGCTCACACAACCAAAAAAAATGTATGTGACATAAATTGTCTATTTTAACGCGATCTACATTTTTTTGTGTAGTAAAATTTTGTCTATCTCTTATGGTTTACCAGTTATGCAAAAGTCGTTCACAATGAAGAATACTTTTGGAGACATTCCCAGAAAATTCAAGATATACATTTTATTGGTCATGAAAATATCTTAAACATATGATATTTTAATCAAAATCGTTGGAGCCATTTTTGAGAAAATTAAAATTTTCGAAGAATGTTTCATGTAAAGGGTAATCTGGGATGGGTGGATTTTCTTGGAAACCTTTGTGTCGTATCTCTGGAAGATACTGAACCTAAATACCAAGTTTGGTGTTTATCCGACTGTTCGTTTCTGAGTTATGCTGTTCACAGACACACACACACACACACACACACACACAGACACACACACACGGACATGTTTCCAAAAATGCCTTTTTTGGATTCAGGGGGGTCTCAAAACATATATTTCCGGTGAAATCTCGGTATCGAATTTTTGGTACTTACTATACGTGGTAAAGAAAGTAAAAATATGAACGCACATTCCGGTGTATACCGCGCTCTTAATCTCGGGCACTGTTGAAACGACGCTTCAATATTAATAATAAAATACTATAGCAATAGTCAACTTTCTTTCAATAACCCATTAAACAAGCAGGAGTTCCATCACGGGATACAAAGCGCTAACTATATAACCATATAATAAATGAAGTGGGAGGAGTCAAAGTCGTTAGAAATAGCGACAAAGTCGCGCTAGTATGCCGACTAAGTTCAATACAAAACCACTAGTACCAGAAACCACATTCTGTGATCGTGCCTTCCTTTACTCTTGTCTTGTGCAATAGAAGTTTAGTGTATAAAATTTGTAAGTTAGTATGTTATGTATCTTTGTGACGTAAATGTTTTAAAGAAAACCGCCTCTTCAAACTACCTTTTACAAGGAAGAATTTGGGATATTTTGTATTCTTACTTTCTCTACCACGTGCCTAGTAAGTATAGAAGGTATTTCATTCCACCCAAAAATTGAGACAATATTTTATATCATAAAATGCTGTGAATGCCAGAGTGATTGTAGTGTAAATTAATATTATTGTATGTACAGGATTTTAGATGTTTGTTAGCCATAAGCATTGTTAGGAAATAAGTTCACACGGCCTCACTGAAACTGACATTAGAAGTGAGTAACAATAAACCGAGGGGGTGAGTTGTTTATCACTAAGAAGAGGGAAACAAATGACGTCAGGGTAGCGTGCCTTTTTTAGTAATGGAGGGAATATCTTCCCTAGAGTATATATGTTAGTTGTAGTGATTGGCTGACCAAAGCAGACGCTAAAGTGGGCGCGATTTGGTAACCAATAGCAGCTCTATTATAATGTTTAGGCAATTCGGGGTGAAGGAGTATATATTCTCGAGCCATAAGCAAGTGTCGCACAGTTCGGAAGAATCTCTCACGAGGTGCACGTCGCACAGTTCTGAAGAATCCCTCACGAAGTGTACGTTGCAGAGTTAGTTACAAAAATGTAAAGTACGCGAAGTAATTTGTGCGCGGCAACTAAAACGACTGTGGTTACATTCGGAAATATCACAGTTTCAGTCAGGCGTGTATAAAGATTAAATGTGTCAATTATTAATTAAATGTGACGGCAATAAAAGTCTAGATTCAAATTTTTTTATAAGTGTTCTCTTTTTGTAACAACTCCTTTCCGTTTACACGCCCTGCTTAGAGATACTTGCTCGACTGAGTTATAATAGCTACCCGGAGGACAAAGAACCCATATTTAAAAATAATTAAACAATAACCGCACAACAAATAAGATAACACAAGCCATTGAGAACTACGAATAAAATTTTATATCGAGATTTCACCGAAAACACCTGTTTTGGGGCCCCCTGAATCCAAATAAAGTAGTTTTAGAAAAATCTCCGCGTGTGTGTGTGTGTGTGAACAACATAACTTATAAACGAAAAGTCGAATAAATATCCTACTTGGTATTTAAGTTCAGTATCTTCCAAGGATGCAACACGAAGATTTTCAGAAAAATCTCTCACGCTTAACTACCCTTTACATGGAACATTTTTCGAAACTTATGAATAGCTTATGAATAATTTTGCTATATTTCAGTTTCTGATTTGCTAATCCTACTCCAATAGAATACTTTTATTTAACTAAAGCTTTTTCTGGTTGTTTATTGGCTATTTTGTAAACTGTAACAAAAATTACATTATTGTTACTCCAAGAATCACAAGTAGTATTGCTAAAATTTTTTACTCATTATTGACTCAAGATTACCGCATTGTTGCCTCATTGTTAGCAACTTTTAACCTATTATTCTCACAGCTCCTACATTATTAAATTACGTAATATATTCACATAACATTATTACACGTGGATACAATAATATAAACATATATAATGATTGTAATATACACATTTTATATATTGTTACATACACATATTGCTTTAAGGTGGGCTGTTATTGAATTTACATATTATATAATTAGACTGAAATCACTTAAGTGTTAAAAATACTGTCTCAATTATTATGAACGGGATGGGATGCGAATTTGATGAAATTATAGTTAAAGGGGGTAAAGGGTAGAATTCAGCTTAAAGAAATTCTCTATATCATTATACATTAATTACATAAAACGCACAGGGAATAAATTTAATTAAATCTTCATTCTAGATTTAAAAAGCCATCTGTTCATCATTGGTTATAGCAGCTAGTAATAAACAGAGCTTCATACTATAGCTGTGTAAACAAACAAAACAATAAAGATGTTAAGATAGCCACAACACACATTTGAATACTGCTGCATTTTTACTGCAATACGACTCGATGCAATACTGGAATTTTGCAAAACTTGTACTGGAAATATACTGTAATTTCAAACCTTCAAGGCAATAGACAGCTTCTTAAGGTTTACCAGGTACAAAAGTAAACATAATCCATCTATAATGAAGTGGATTTCCCAGGTTGTTCCTAGAATGTTCAAGATATACATTTTATTTCTATTTGTGTTAAACAGAGAATACTTTAAATAATTTTTAATTTGAGGGGGATGTTCTTAGAAATAGTTTTGTCGCATCCCTAGAAGATTAATTTAAATACCAAGTTTGGTATTTATTCAGTATGAGACAAAAATAGTTTACGTGTTAAAAAGTGCAAGTAATTAATAAAAAAATCTCAGAGGTCTCTCTCTCTCTCTATATATCAGTGAAGTGTTATTTAAATCGTATCAAGCATTAATAAATGGAGTGAAGTAAAATTATAATGTGTAAGCCTACATTCTTAGTCGCACCCCTCCCTGCTAAGACATTCATGTCTCTAAAATAAATATAAATACTGACGCAGCCGAAGTAAACATAAATATATAATATTTAAAGAAGTAGTCAAAATTACAAAGTTAATATTTTTTTAAACATTTTGGGGCGAAGATTACCGGAAACTTTTTACCATACGTGCGGTTGCAACTACTTCAAGTTCAGCTCCCCAACAGTCGAAATATAATACACATCCTTCAAACTGGCTTTCCATACGTAGCAGCAACAAACCTTCTTCGATATCGATATCGAAATTTTTGGATACAATACAATACCTATTCTAGTTCAATGCTGCTCGGCTGAGTCTGAGTACACGCGCGTACGCAGCAACAGTGCTCGGAGGCAATATGGAGAGGAGCGTGTTAGCCAGTACGTCACTCGGCTAAGGCCATAGCACAACAAGCCCTTACGCTTCCTGCCATTCTTGAGTTGGTGTTGTTTCTCATAACAAGTCGCTATGTAAGCCGGGGAGGCTCGTTGACTATTTTGTGGACAGAACAGTTTCTGTTTACCGAAAAGGAGTGTCTTGTATGTCAAAAGGTGCTGAATCCGACGACGAAATGGAACTTACAGCGTCATTATACAACACTTCAAGCCGTGCCGATAGCCTGCCCCAGTGCCGAGCTGTATTGAATGCTGCAGGCAGACTCTTGCGAGTCATGTGTACTGGACTGCTCGCTGACGCGTACCCAAGCTGGAATAGCTCTCAATCCTCCACAGTTATTGAACTTGGCGTACAGTATATGATACTTTCTGCAGAATAACCAACTGTTTGCGAGCCTCAATACTCTCTTCCAACATCATTTTAGTATTTAAAAATATTAGTTAATATCTAAGTACACAATCATGTTTCTAATGATGAACCGCCTCCTTTAAATTGTTATTACTTTCTCTACTACGTATAGTAAGTAGGGGAAGTATTGTATTCCACCCAAAAATTCGATACCGAGATTTCACCGGAAATAAATGTTTTGAAACATCCTGAATCCAAAAAAAGCTTTTTTGGAAACATGTCCGTGTGTGTGTCTGTGAACAATATAACTCAGAAACGAACAGTCGGATAAATACCAAACTTGGTATTTAGGTTCAGTATCTTCTAGAGATGCGACACAAAGGTTTTCAAGAAAATCCCCCATCCCAGATTACCCTTTACATGCAACATTTTTCAAAAATTTTAATTTTTTCAAAAATGGCTCTAACGACTTTGATTAAAATATCATATGTTTCAGACATTTTCATGACAAATGAAACGTATATCTCGAATTTTCTGGGAATGTCTCCAAAAGTATTCTTCATTGTGAACGACTTTTGCATAACTGGTAAACCGTAACAGATAGACAGAATTTTACTACACATAAAATGTAGATCGCGTTAAAATACACAATTTATGTCATATACATTTTTGTCGTTGAGTGAACCATTTTCGAGATATTGCTTGTTATTCCCTTAAATATTCCAATACTTATACTTTTTCTCAAATTCGTTATTCATTTATTTTGTCCTGGTAATGCAAAGAGAATGGAATACTCCAAATAATAACCAGCTCTTAAAATATTTGACTAACGCTTAAAGCTTACCAGTTCCCCTTGCATCTACAAGAAAATTAGCAATAAGATTAACATCTCGATATCTCGATTAACATGAAGCATATGGAGAATAAGCGTTTGTAAAAATAGTTTGTACAAGAGTAGAGAGAGTCATGTGAGTGTAACACATCAGATTTTATTTTTTAAGGGAAATAAAACACAACAGTTTGTTAGAAGAGCAAAAGTTTGAATAATTGACTACTGCTCATTCGTTTTGTTAAATAGAAGAAACTTAGATGAAATACTATAGGCAAGACGTTACTAAGTTGGTTTTAGTAGCTCATGGATCACGTCAGGGCAGGTTTATGGGCGGTGCACCGGCTGAGACTAACTTTCGACTATTGCAAGTAATCGTGAATGCAAATAGTGTAGATATTCTGTAAAAACAATTCGCCTAACACTGCTCTACAAACGCTGAGCCCCTGCCGGTAGAATTCCGAAACGTTTTGGAGAAAATTCAGCTACACAAAGCCTAGCACACTTGGCGAATTTCATCCCTAAACACAATTATTATTATTATTATTATTATTATTATTATTATTATTATTATTATTATTACCATGACTCATTTTCCAACCAATGTAATGCAGAGCATACATAGACGAAAATCGTAAACTTGGATCTACCCTTGCTATAAGACAGATCGATAGCTCGTAAAAGCTGCAATAATTATTACCTTAGTTCCGTCACTGGGAGGGTTTTACGAGCCTCGGCTTTCATGTGAGGATGGCGTTATTACTGAGCCTTTTTCACCAACAACACACTTATCTGATGTCTGCTTCACGGAGGATTTCAGCACTGCGGCCAGTACGATCGGACAGAACTAATGCCTGCAGAAGGGCCCTAACGTTAAGTGACGCTATGCGTCTTGTGGCGTTAACCTTCAAGTGCAACGTGTTGAATGCACGCTGTGCTCGCTACTGTATGTTTCAGGGAGGCGGAGACGATGGCAGTGAAATCCTTAAATTGAAAGAGGGAACAGCTTTGGTAGGTTGGCCATGTGTTAATAAAGATAAACAAAATTTTGATGTGTTACACTCACATGACTTTCTCTTGTCTTGTACAAACTATTTTTACAAGCTCTTATTCTCCATATGCTTCATGTTAATCGAGATGTTAATCTTATTGCTAATTTTCTTGTAGCTGCAAGGGGAATTGGTAGGCTTTAAGCGATAGTCAAATATTTTAAAAGCTGGTTGCTATGTGGCGTCTTCTATTCTCTTTGCATGTCCAGGACATAAAAAAATGAATAACGAATACCCATTTGAGAAAATAAATATTGGAAAATTTAAGGGAATAACAAGAAATATCTCGAAAATGGTTCACTAAACGAAAAAAATGTATATGACATAACTTATGTATTTTAACGCGATCTACATTTTTTGTGTAGTAAACTTTTGTCTATCTCTTATGGTTTAGCAGTTATGCAAAAGTCGTTCACAATGAAGAATACTTTTGGAGACATTCCCAGAAAATTCAAGATATACATTTTATTTGTCATGAAAATATTCTAAATATATGATATTTTAATCAAACTCGTTAGAACCATTTTTGAGAAAATTAAAATTTTCGAAAAATGTTCCATGTAAAGGGTAATCTGGGGTGGAGGGATTTTGTTGAAAACCTTGGTGTCGTATCTCTGGAAGATATTGAACCTAAATACCAAGTTTAGTGTTTATGCTACTGTTCGTTTCTGAGTTATGCTGTTCACAGACACACAAACATGGACATGTTTCCAAAAATGCTTTTTTTGGAAAGTAATAGTTTATACGACTTCTAAAAATGTAAGAATTTTGAGATTATTCCCTAAAGTATGTACTAAATACCAGAGTGCAAAACACAAAATGTCGCGAAGTGTAATCGTATGTGTATATTTTGGTTCGCTATATTGAGCTGTTAAGTATGCATGTTCGCATGGCCAGAACAGCCACCACTCCACTTAAAGTTCGCCACTCTGTTTTATAGCCTCAATTTTATTCATTTAAACGTAGAATAATCTGTAGCTGTTACTTGAGGGTTAAATGAAGAGGACCTCTGCAGGAACACGTAGTGACGTCTGACTAAGAAGGAAAGAAAGGTCTGTGCACGTAGCTCTTGACCGAGTTAAACTCATACTTACTGAGATGCTTCACGTTAGCGACGAATTCGAGCAGAGTAGCATTTTAATGTGGCCGCTGTCTCTGCTCGAGGAAACCTGAACACTGCTGCAGCTTCCCAAGTTAACTAACTCATCATGCACTGACATGTCACTTCTGTAAATTCCTCAAATTTTCAATCTGCTATCACTTCATTAACTAACCAAACTCTGAAATGTCATCCACATGGAATTTCTACACCCATTATAACTTCACAAAATTTGAAGTGTCATCCTCATGGAATTTCTACACCCATTATAACTTCACAAAATCTGAAGTGTCATCCTCATGGAATTTCTACACCCATTATAACTTCACAAAATCTAAAGTGCCACACTCATGGAATTTCAACACCCATTATAACTTCACAGAATATGAAGTGTCATACTCATGGAATTTCTACACCCATTATAACTTCACAAAATATGAAGTGTCATCCTCATGGAATTTCTACACCCATTATAACTTCACAAAATCTGAAGTGTCATCCTCATGGAATTTCTACACCCATTATAACTTCACAAAATCTGAAGTGCCACACTCATGGAATTTCAACACCCATTATAACTTCACAGAATATGAAGTGTCATCCTCATGGAATTTCTACACCCATTATAACTTCACAGAATATGAAGTGTCATACTCATGGAATTTCTACACCCATTATAACTTCACAAAATTTGAAGTGTCATCCTCATGGAATTTCTACACCCATTATAGCTTCACAAAATCTGAAGTGTCATCCTCATGGAATTTCTACACCCATTATAACTTCACAAAATCTGAAGTGCCACACTCATGGAATTTCAACACCCATTATAACTTCACAGAATATGAAGTGTCATACTCATGGAATTTCTACACCCATTATAACTTCACAAAATATGAAGTGTCATCCTCATGGAATTTCTACACCCATTATAACTTCACAAAATCTGAAGTGTCATCCTCATGGAATTTCTACACCCATTATAGCTTCACAAAATCTGAAGTGCCACACTCATGGAATTTCAACACCCATTATAACTTCACAGAATCTGAAGTGTCATTCTCATGGTGTTTCTACACCCATTATAACTCCACAAAATTTGAAGTGTCATTCTCATGGTGTTTCTACACCCATTATAACTCCACAAAATTTGAAGTGTCATTCTCATGGTGTTTCTACACCCATTATAACTCCACAAAATCTGAAGTGTCATTCTCATGGTGTTTCTACACCCATTATAACTCCACAAAATCTGAAGTGTCTCTCTCATGCCGTTTATACATCCATTATAACTTTATAACTTCACAAAATCCTTATACCGAGTTTGCCTTGAATGACGCAACTGGCAGTCCTCGACTCTCACGGTACGGTACTATACGAATCCATTCGTGCAGTAGCGGAGGACCGGTCCGTCATTTCTCCCTTATATAATGTTAACGATGCATAACAAAATGAAAACGTTACGAATCCGTTATACTTGTATAAGTTATTCAAAATGATGCTCCTCTGCATCTATACAAGTCTGGCAACTTTTGAACACATCATTGAACAACCGAAATATTAAAAAACGCAGGCTGGATACTGTCTTATAATTAATCAAGCCTATAGGAATTTGTTGCATATAATTTTGTGTTTAAGCTTTCCCCGCAGATAATGATCGCTAATTATTCTGAGAGATAATTATTCTGTCATTAAATATACGTTGTATTATGAGGCAGAGATTTTCTAAGACTTCTTTGCATGAAATGCTCTAACTCGTCTAATTTTTGTCGACCAGAAAACTGTTAGCTATCTATGTATTTTTATGTAATACGGACCCATTCGGTTTCTAACAACCTATGTATTATAGATTTGTTAAGCACTGCGCCATCAGAGAATTTCAGTATAAGTTCAAGTTGAGAGTCCACACGTGATCCGTTAGCAAAACCTAACACAATAAACACAGGTTCTTCTGTGGTATGCACCATGGCTACAAACAGCTTCACATAAGGTTATTCCACCATTCCAAACAATATTAAATTGAACTGCAAATACTATGAGCTAGGCTACCGCAGAGAGAACTCTTGAATCCGACACCTGTTAAGAGTTGCATCGCTGGTTACCAGTCGCTTCTTTCAAGATAAACATGTATATCATAATGTTCATATAAAATAATCCTTCCATCCATGTTATTTATATTAAATTAAACAATATTGACACAGTTTCATGCACACTATGCAAAATAAAACACTGGCATATCGGTAAGTCAGTTTTGCTACTAATGAACCCAAACGGGAAAAATAAAAATCTCATAATAGCTACATATGTGTCAAATACGCAAAATAAAGCTTACAATAGTTTTTAATAAAAACTAAATTATATCAAATAAAATAAATATAAGTACTGTATAAATATAAAAGGCTTAGTCAGTCATTTGTTGGCATTCTCACAGCCGTCTGAATCCTACGCTATGAACCGCACCAACGTCTCCGAGGAAGCATTAACCGTAACAATACGAGATTAGGATGTAGATGACAGTGCTTATTCTGAGCGCTCGTTTCTAAACAACAAGCTTGTGGCTGAAAATATGGTGAAAATCCCGAGAAAATTTCGTTCCGAGCCAGAAAAATTGAATAGGAGCTGCTGCCAGCAATATCTCGGTAACAGTATAAGAAGGAATATATTGCATTTAAAGACTGGGCAAAAGTTAACAAGTATTTTGTTTAAAACCCTATTAAAGTTGGTACGACTGGTTACGGGCATCTGGATTTTGTTTATTACGTCGTTAAAATACTGTTTTTCGGTGTGTTTAACAGTCCGACAGGCGGCTGTATTAGAGAACCTGTACTAAAAATATTCTTTTCGTATTTTTAAAGGATGCTGAAGTGTTTTTCTAAGCTTGATACTCATCCCACTTTTCGTTTTTGATTTATCCTATTCACATACACACACGCAACGGGATCGTTTTGCTTTATCTACCATGTACACAGTAGGCGTTCCGCTAAAAAATTCGAAACCGAAATTTCACTGGAAATATATGTTTTGAGACCCCCTGAATAAAAAAACTCTGATGTCTTACACTCACATGACTTTCTCTACTCTTGTACAATCTAATTTTATAAACGCTTATTCTCCATATGCTTCATGTTAATCGAGATATCCAGATGTCAATCTTATTGGTAATATTCATGTAGATGCAAGGGGAATATGGTAGCTTTTAAGCGATAGTCAAATATTTTAACGCTGGTTGCTATGTGGCGCATTCCATCCTCTTTGCATGTCAGGACATAAAAATCTGATGTGTTACACTCACATGACTTTCTCTACTCTTGTACAATCTAATTTTACAAACGCCTATTCTCCATATGCTTCATGTTAATCGAGATATCCAGATGTCAATCTTATTGGTAATTTTCTTGTAGATGCAAGGGGAATATGGTAGCTTTTAAGCGATAGTCAAATATTTTAACGCTGGTTGCTATGTGGCGCATTCCATTCTCTTTGCAAGTCAGGACATAAAATAATGAATAACGTATTTGAGAAAAAGTATAAGTATTGGAAAATTTAAGGAAATAACAAGCAATATCTCGAAAACGGTTCACTCAAGAAAAGAAATTTATATGACATAAGTCGTGTATTTTAACGCGATCTACATTTTTTGTGTAGTAAAATTTTGTCTATCTCTTATGGTTTACCAGTTATGCAAAAGGCGTTCACAATGAAGAATACTTTTGGAGACATTCCCAGAAAATTCGAGATATACATTTCATTTCTCATGACATTATCTTAAACATATGATATTTTCATCAAAATCGTTAGAGCCATTTTTGAGAAAATTAAAATTTTCGAAAAATTTTCCATGTAAAGGGTAGTTTGGATTGGGGGGATTTTCTTGAAAACCTTTGTGTCGCATCTCTGGAAGATACTGAACCTAAATACCAAGTTTGGTGCTTATCCGACGGTTCGTTTTTGAGTTATGCTGTTCACAGACACACACACACACACACAGACACACACACGGACATGTTTCCAAAAATGCTTTTTTTGGATTCAGGAGATCTCAAAACATATATTTCCGGTGAAATCTCGGTATCGAATTTTTGGGTGGAATGCAATACTTCCCCTACTTACTATACGTAGCAGAGAAAGTAAAAAAATCTGATGTGTTACACTCACATGACTTTCTCTACTCTTGTACAAACTATTTATACAAACGCTTATTCTCCATATGCTTCATGTTAATCGAGATATCGAGATGTCAATCTTATTGGTAATGTTCATGTAGATGCAAGGGGAATATGCTAGATTTTAAGCGATAGTTAAATATTTTAACGCTGGTTGCTATGTGGCGCATTCCATTCTTTTTGCATGTCCAGGACATAAAAATATCTGGTTGGACCAGGTGTTTATTTAATTATGTTAGCAGTGGATGCTCTTCCATGTTGTGGAAAGGGTCTAAACTCCAATTGATGTTTTTATTTTTCGATTGAACCACTTCCACAGTTTGAAAATTGTCACTTCTATCATCATTGTCTGTAGGACGAATGCTATCTTCACTAGTATGGTTTCCTTCTTCTGAAACGTTTTCCGAACTATCAAACATATTGCCTGCAGCTTCCAGTTCACATTCGGTATGCCATGATAAAAGTATTTCACCACTCACTATGATAAGTAAAATTACATCCTCCTTCAACAGTCAATCAGACGTAACTGATTTGTGTTCTCCTGCGTTTACTTTACCAACAATGTATTGCTCATTGTTGAAAAAGCAAGCGGCTGCTACATCGTTGTGTGCATTGACATACATATGAGTTTAGATACAGTGGGACGTAAAACTTAAGGAAAAACGCCTATTCTCCATATGCTTCATGTTAATCGAGATATCGAGATGTCAATCTTATGGGTAATTTTCTTGTAGATGCAAGGGGAATATGGTAGGTTTTAAGCGATAGTCAAATATTTTAACGCTGGTTGCTATGTGGCGCATTCCATTCTCTTTGCATGTGCAGGACATAAAAAAATGAATAACGAATTTGAGAAAAAGTATAAGTATTGGAAAATTTAAGGGAATAACAAGCAATATCTCGGAAATGGTTCACTCTACAAAAGAAATGTATATGACATAAATTGTGTATTTTAACGCGATCTACATTTTTTGTGTGGTAAAATTTTGTTTATCTCTTATGGTTTACCAGTTATGCAAAAGTCGTTCAAAGAATACTTTTGGGGACATTCCCAGAAAATTCGAGATATACATTTCATTTCTCATGACAATATCTTAAACATATGATATTTTAATAAAAATTCGTTAGAGCCATTTTTAAGAAAATTAAAATTTTCGAAAAATTTTCCATGTAAAGGGTAGTCTGGGGTGGGGAGATTTTCTTGAAAATCTTCGTGTCGCATCTCTGGAAGATACTGAACGTAAATGCCAAGTTTGGTGTTTATCCGACTGTTAGTTTTTGAGTTATGCTGTTCACAGACACACACACACACACAGACACACACACACACAGACACACACACACACAGACACACACACGGACATGTTTCCAAAAATGCTTTTTTTGTATTCAGGTCTCAAAACATGTATTTCCGGTGAAATCTCGGTATCGAATTTTTGGGTGGAATGCAATACTTCCCCTACTTACTATACGTAGTAGAGAAAGTAAAAATGAATAACGTATTTGAGAAAAAGTATAAGTATTGGAAAATTTAAGGAAATAACAAGCAATATCTCGAAAACGGTTCACTTAACAAAAGAAATGTATATGACATAAGTTGTGTATTTTAACGCGATCTACATTTTTTGTGCAGTAAAATTTTGTCTATCTCTTATGGTTTACCAGTTATGCAAAAGGCGTTCACAATGAAGAATACTTTTGGAGACATTCCCAGAAAATTCGAGATATACATTTCATTTCACATGACATTATCTTAAACATATGATATTATCATCAAAATCGTTAGAGCCATTTTTGAGAAAATTAAAATTTTCGAAACATTTTCCATGTAAAGGGTAGTCTGGAGTGGGGGGATTTTCTTGAAAACCTTCGTGTTACATCTCTGGAAGATACTGAACCTAAATACCAAGTTTGGTGCTTATCCGACTTCGTTTTTGAGTTATGCTGTTCACAGACACACAGACAGACAGACACACACACGGACATGTTTACAAAAATGCTATTTTTTGAATTCAGGAGATCTCAAAACATATATTTCCGGTGAAATCTCGGTATCGAATTTTTGGGTGGAATGCAATACTTCCCCTACTTACTATACGTAGTAGAGAAAGTAAAAATGAATAACGAATTTGAGAAAAACTATAAGTATTGGAAAATTTAAGGAAATAACAAGCAATATCTCGAAAACGGTTCACTCAACAAAAGAAATGTATATGACATAAGTTGTGTATTTTAACGCGATCTACATCTTTTGTGTAGTAAAATTCTGTCTATCTCTTACGGTTTACCAGTGATACAAAAGTCGTTCAGAATGAAGAATACTTTTGGAGACATTTTCAGAAAATTCGAGATATACATTTCATTTCTCATGACATTATCTTAAACATATGATATTTTCATCAAAATCGTTAGAGCCATTTTTGAGAAAATTAAAATTTTCGAAAAATGTTCCATGTAAAGGGTAGTCTGGGGTGGGGGGATTTTTATGAAAACCTTCGTGTCGCATCTCTGGAAGATACTGAATCTAAATACCAAGTTTGGTGTTTATCCGACTGTTCGTTTTTGAGTTATGCTGTTCACAGACACACAGAGACACACACACACACACACAGACACACACCCACACACAGACACACACACGGACATGTTTCCAAAAATGCTTTTTTTGGATTCAGGAGGTCTCAAAACATGTATTTCCGGTGAAATCTCGGTATCGAATTTTTGGGTGGAATGCAATACTTCCCCTACTTACTATACGTAGTAGAGAAAGTAAAAAATCTGATGTGTTACACTCACATGACTTTCTCTACTCTTGTACAATCTAATTTTACAAACGCTTATTCTCCATATGGTTCATGTTAATCGAGATATCGAGATGTCAATCTTATTGGTAATTTTCTTGTAGATGCAAGGGAAATATGGTAGCTTTTAAGCGATAGTCAAATATTTTAACGCTGGTTGCTATGTGGCGCATTCCATTCTCTTTGCATGTCCAGGACATAAAAAAAATGAATAACGAATGTGAGAAAAAGTATAAGTATTGGAAAATTTAAGGGAATAACAAGCAATATCTCGAAAACGGTTCACTCAACAAAAGAAATGTATATGACATAAGTTGTGTATTTTAACGCGATCTACATTTTTTGTGTAGTAAAATTTTGTCTATCTCTTATGGTTTACCAGTTATGCAAAAGTCGTTCACAATGAAGAATACTTTTGGAGACATTCCCAGAAAATTCGAGATATACATTTCATTTCTCATGACATTATCTTAAACATATGATATTTTCATCAAAATCGTTAGAGCCATTTTTGAGAAAATTAAAATTTTCGAAAAATCTTCCATGTAAAGGGTAGTCTGGGGTGGGGGGATTTTCTTGAAAACCTTCGTGTCGCATCTCTGGAAGATACTGAACCTAAATACCAAGTTTGGTGCTTATCCGACTGTTCGTTTTTGAGTTATGCTGTTCACAGACACACACACACACAGACACACACACAGACACACAGACACACACACAGACACACACACGGACATGTTTCCAAAAATGCTTTTTTTGGATTCAGGAGGTCTCAAAACATGTATTTCCGGTGAAATCTCGGTATCGAATTTTTGGGTGGAATGCAATACTTCCCCTACTTACTATACGTAGTAGAGAAAGTAAAAAGCATTTTTGGAAACGTGTCCGTGTGTGTGTCTGTGAACAGCATAACTCAGAAACAAACAGTCGGATAAACACCAAACTTTGTATTTAGGTTCGGTATCTTCCAGAGATGCGACACGAAGTTTTTCAAGAAAATACCCCCACCCCAGATTACCCTTTACATGGAACATTTTTCGAAAATTTTAATTTTCTCAAAAATGGCTCTAACGATTTTGATTAAAATATTATATGTTTAAGATATTTTCATGACAAATGAAATGTATATCTCCAATTTTCTGGGAATGTCTCCAAAAGTATTCTTCATTGTGATCGACTTTTGCATAACTGGTAAACCATAGGAGATAAACATTTACTACACAAAAAATATAGATCGCGTTAAAATACACAATTTATGTCATATACATTTTTTTGTTGAGTGAACCATTTTCGAGATATTGCTTGTTGTTCCCTTAAATTTTCCAATACTCTTTTTCTCAAATGGAAATTCGTTATTCATTTTTTTTGTCCTAGTAATGCAAAGAGAATGGAATACTCCACATAGCAACCAGCTGTTAAAATATTTGACTATCGCTTAAAGCCTACCAATTCCCCTTGCATGTACAAGAAAATTAGCAATAAGATTAACATCTCGATATCTCGATTAACATGAAGCATATGGAGAATAAGCGTTTGTATAAATAGTTTGTACAAGAGTAGAGAAAGTCATGTGAGTGTAACATATCAGATTTTTTAGATAAATGTCCTGAAGAGCATAACCTAAAAACGGAAATATGATTAAACACCAAAATTGGCATTTAACTTCACCGTACTCCATGGATGCGACACGAAGATTTTCAAGGAAATTCCCTACCCCAAACTACCTTTACGTGGAACATTTTTCGTTAATGGTTATTTTCTCAAAAATGGCTGTAATGATTTTGAATAAAATACCCTATATAAGTATATTTTCATTACAAATAAAATGTATGTCTTGAACTTTCTTGAAATAACCTACGTAGTCCTCTTCATTCTGAATTATTATTTATAACGTGTAAATTGTAAGGGATACACAGGAGATGTAGATGTCGTTAAGTCACACATTTTATGTCAAACAAATTTTTTTGTGGCGTTACCCATTTCCGAGAAATTCTTTATTATAGATTTTGAATTGTCAAGTACTTTATACCTTTACAACTGCAAGGTCACTGTTATTTTCCCTGGTCATGCAAAGAGAACGGAATTTCAAGACGATGATAGCAATCCGCTTTTAAAGGATTTGACTATCACTTAAGTATACTACGAGATTCCCTTTGCACCGACAAGGAAATATGCAATAAGACAACTTCTGCAAATGTTTATCTCGATTAACGTGAAGTAGATTGAAGGATAAGCTTATGTTAGAATAGTTTGTGCAAGAATGGGTAGGTAAAGTTATGGGCGAAGGAGGGGGGGCCCGAAACCGGGGTAGAACACCCCAAGCAGGCCAGTGCTTCTACCGTGACCCCCGAGAGGGAGGGATGACCGGAGAGACCCGAAGGGCGACCAGATCTTGTTTTCAACGGGCTCAGGCTCAGACGGGGTCCCTATGTTTCCAGATTATAAGCCCTCAACGCTGCCCGAGCGCACTCTATTGAGACCCGAGCCTCCAGGGATCCTCGAAGGATGTCCACCCAGAGCCGGGTTTCAGCCGAGCAGTCCCTGGACGATATCATGATGAAACTTCCTCACAGCGCAAGCCACCGTTCAGCCGCAACCCACCGAACACCGTCGCCTGGTCCTACAAACCTAAAAAATCGGTGACAAGATGATGCGTACAGGAAATAAGGGACAGGAGAGTCGTGGTAGAAGATGAACCACCCCAGCATTCGCCTGCCGACCCGGGGAAAGCATGAAAAACACGGGTCAGAGCGGGCAGTCCTTGAGGATTGAACCCGGGACCTCCCGGATGCTACTCACACACGCTACCGCAGCTCTACTTAGCTCCGTAAGAGGGAGGAGAGAAATTCAAGTGAATGTAACACGTCAGAACTTTTTTGTTACAGAACAACATGAGAGAAGATAAGTATTTTGGCTAAAATGGTAAAAAAATTATATCAACTTAAACAGAAAAAAAAGTTCTTAAGCAATTTTCGTCATTTAGTCTTCCTTTAAATAGAATCGTTAGACGCCTTTTTAGGAAATAAAAATATTTGTTTGAAGTTGGTCAAATTTTTTTGAGAATTTTCATTTGCACCCTTAACCATCGCTTATTCAGGTGTGAAATTTGGATTTATTTGGCAGACATACGCGCGTGAACACTGTTATTTGAACAGTTTGAACCGCGGCTTGTGTTATTCGTGCCCGATAAATCCCCCACGTTTCTATCAGGTTGCAGTTTCAATTTTATGTCCTTGCCGGGCTGGGGAAGCAATTCAGCTCCTGATTATAGTAACAAAGTTTGCTTCGTTAGCAGTTGGCGCCGCTGTCACGTTTTTGACACGCGAGAGAAATATCAAACAATCCCATCATACATAACACTGTTAATGTAGCAAGTTGTATACGGCGAAACCCAGACTCGGTTAGGCAACTATCTTGAATTAAAATGTGTTGAGCCCATTAATATTATGCAGAATGTATATCTGTATTTATGTTAGAAAATTCAAGATATACTAGGTGGGCAAACAAGCCGTCCTTTGCACCTTTATGTTTCCCGCATACATAGGTGCAAAAAAGTTGCCGCATCACTGCTGTTCAAAGGGGCAGTGCAGATTCAACGCAAAAGATCGTCGGTAGTGCTGCTGTCAGCATGTATTTACGCGATAGTTTCGTACTGATGAGCATCGCGTGGTCGCCTGCTTGCAGTTCGAGCCAGGTCATTCAGACAAAAAGATAACGTTCACCAATAACGAACACACAGATGTGGTTTCGATGTGTGCGGAGACGCTCCAAAATGCAGCTGAGGCTCGAAGGCTGTTTTCTGAACATTTTCACACCCAGCATCTGTCTTCTGTTACTGGATAATTCCAGGTAGAACGTGGGCCTTACAGGCCGTTGCGTGAATTCGACCGCCAACGCGGGCATGGTTTTGCACATGCTTATTATGAATAATGCACTAATAGAAAATAATATAATTCCAAAGCAAGTTTAGAGGTACATAAATATAATAAAAATCAAATTTATTGCACTGAAATGACACTTTTACTCTTGTACAAACTATTTTTACAAACGCTCATTCTCCATCTACTTCATGTTAATCGAGATAAACATTTGCAGAATCGAATAACGAATTCTCATTTGAAAAAAAGTATAATTATTTGAAAATTTAAACAAATAACAAGGAATACTTCGGAAATGACTCACTCCACAAAAAGAATGCATGTGGCATAAATATTGTATTTTAATGAGATCTAAATTTTTGTGTAGTAAAACGTTATGTATCTCTTATGGTTTACCAGTTATGCAAAACTCATTCAGAATGAAGACAACTTTTGGGGATATTCCCAGAAAATTCAAGATTTACATTTCTTTTGCCATGAAAATATCTTAAACATATGATTTTAATTGAAAATCAGCCATTTTTGAGCAAATCAAAATGTTCGAAAAATGTTTCATGTAAAGGGTAGTCTGATGCGCGGGGATTTTCTTGAAAATCTTCGTGTCGCATCCTTGGCAGATACTAAACTGAAATATCAAGTTTGAGAAGGTGTTTTGTTACGTAATATATTTACGTAATTTATTAAGCTTCATGCATTGGAAGCTAACTTGAACTTGTTCTTGAAGTTACTTTGTTTAAGACGTTTGCAACACGCTTTGGGCGTCGGTTTGAAGTTGTTGATTACGTAATAGTTACTGTTGTTACGAAATATGCTGCTACGTATGAGAAGCTGATTTAAAGATGTGTTTTTGTTGTTACACTCCAAGTTTTACACTATAATATTTAACTTTGTTATTAAAACTGCTTCTATATATTATTTATGTTTGAATTTGCCTCGGCTGCATCAGTAATGTTTGTAGAGTCATGTATTTCTTAGGCAGGGTGCGGTTCGACAATAATTGTAGACATACACAGGATTAAAGTTTTAAAATTCACTTCTTTTATTAATCCTTGCACATTTTAATAAAGCACTACACTTTTTAAGAGCTGTGAGATTCTTTAATACTTTCACTTAGCTGACGCGTAGACATATTTTACAATTCACACGTAATATTTCTGTAGAGAACACATCTTCCATCTGGTCACTACCAAGGTTTTTCAGCAACTGAACATGTTTCAACCGTTAAACCCGTAAGCTTCGGTATTTCGAGTCTCTGATTGTCTAATTCTAGTCCAATAAAATATCTGCATTTTACTTAAAGCTTTTCTTTGCTATTGATTGGCTAATTTTAAACTGTTACTGAATTTACATTATCGTTGCTAATATCATGATTAGTAACATTCAAACTCTTAAGCTCATTATTGCCTCAAGGTTACCTCATTATTACCTCATTGTTAGCAACTTAAAAATTATTCTTCTCACAGTTCTTGCATTATTAAAGCATGTAATGTATTCACATAACATTAATAAAACATGTTTATAATAAAAATAAGCATTTGCAATGAATGTTACATACATTTAAACAATAATTATTACATACATATTGTTTCAAGGCGGGCTGTTATTGAATTTACTTATTATATAATACAATTTTAATTATTCAGGTATTACAAATACTGCCTCAAGTTTGGTATTTATCCGACTTTTCGTTTTTGAGTTATGCTGTTCACAGACACATACACGGAAATGTTTCCAAAAGTGTTTTATTTTGATTCAGAGCACCTCAAAGCATGTATTTCCGGTGAAATCTACTATAGGTAGTAGAGAAAGTTATAGACGTTAACGAGTATAGAAAGTAATGTGAATGTAACGCACATTTTGTTCACGTGATCTAAACAGATAGAAAGGCCGGTATGAAAACGTGTTACAAACAACAAGTTTATGTTTGTGTGTTGGTTTGCAACAGACCACCACGCGAGTGTGCGGGGTGCCGGCAGGCAGGCGCAGCACGATCAATACCACCACCACACACCCAACTGTGTGCCGAATACAATTAACACGTAACAGCATTCATTCGCTCCTCAAACTTCATTTGTTTATACTTTCTCTGTTCCTTAAATGCGTATCTTGTTGATCATTACCTCATCTCCGTTACACTAGAAATATGCGCTACGACAGACGTAGCATCAGCCATGAACAAGTTAACATTTTCCTCAAAAAAATAGTTTATTTAATTTATACTTTCTCTACCACGTACACAGTATGTAAAGAACGTATTGCATTCCACCCAAAAACTTCATACTGAGGTTCCACCGGAAATACATGTTTTGAGGGTACCCAAATAAAATGTAAACCTTTTTAGTAAAATATCCGTTGTATGTTTGTGAACATACAACACCAAAACGAAAAGTTGGATAAAAGCCAAACTTGGCATTTAAGTTCAGTACCTTCCAAAGATGCATCAAGAATATTTTCAAGAAAATTCCCCCAACCACCCCAACCTACACTTTACATGGAGTATTTTTCGAAATTTTCTACTTTCTTAAAAATGGCTCTAACGATTTTGATTAAAATGCCATATATTTAATATATACGTATGAAAAATAAAATTTATATCTTGAATTCTATGGGAATTGCTTCGTTTGGAAGGAAATTGGAAACGTTAAGTGAGACATGAAAACACACAACGCAAAAAAATTAGATCTCTTTAAAACCATAATTTATTTCAAATAACCTTTTTTGTGGCACCAGTCACTTCCTATACATCCGTTATTAATGATTCGAAATCTTCAACACCTCGTATTCTTTTAGTCTGCCAACATTCAGTTGTTTCTCGTGATGTCATGGAAACAGTATGGAATTTTAAGGCCAGCATATAACGTCCAGTTGTTAAACATTTGACTGTCGCTGTTCCCTTTTGTATCTATAACGAAATGTGTAATTCCTGAAAAGGTCTAGATTAAAATGAAGTAGATAGGAAAATAAATTTTCGTAAGAATAATTGGTATACCCACTAACACAGAAAGTGGTACAAAAATTGGAATTCTGATTCGCATGACTTTCTCTACCCTCTATCGCTTATTAGTGAGTATACAAGCTATTTTTATTTTTCTATCTACTTCATTTTAATCCAAATAAACCTTTGCAGAAACAGCTACACTACACATTTCGTTATAAATACAAAGAGAACAGCGATAGTCAAATGTTAAAGAACTGGACGCTATTCGCTGGTCTTAAAATGCCATACTTTCCGTGCAATCGCAGAAATAGCTGAATGTTAACAAGACTTCAAGAGAGTGATCAAGTAATGAACTATTCGAAGCATTAATAGTGGATATCTCAGAAACGACTGGTGCCAAAAAAATCATTGGTAAAAAATCTACATTTTTTGTGTAGTACGTTTTTGTCTATTGCTTAACGTTTACCAATTATACCAGATGATATAAAATTCCTTACGGATGAAGGGACTTCATAGGCTATTCTCAGAAAATTCAAATATGCATTTTATTTGTATTGTAAACATCTTTAATCGAGCCATTTTGTAGAAAATACAAAATTTTTCAAAATGTTCCATGTAAAGGGTAGTTTACGGTGAGGCAAGTTTCTTGAAAATCTTAGTGTCGTATATTTGAAAGGTACTGAACTTAAATACCAAGTTTGGTGTTTATCGGGCTTTTCGTTTTTGGGTTATGCTGTTGTTAAACACACTCACACACACAGATCTTTTTCTAAAAATGCTTTTTTTTTTGTATTCATGTTGCCTCAAAAGATGTATTTCCGGTGAAATATTGGTATCGAACTTTTTGGTGGAATGCAACACCTTATCTACGTACTAGGTACCTGGTAGAGAAAGTAAAAATGTGTAACAGTCACACTATCCCAAAAGTATATGTTATAGCATGAGAGCAGTATAGGATCGTGGTTGCTCCGTTGAGCATAGTTTTGATTGTACTCATACAACGGAGGTCACCTCTTAAACATAGGATATTTTAATCGAAATCGTTTGTGCATTTTTGAGAAAATTAAAATTTTCGAAAAATGTTCCATGTAAAGGGTAATCTGGAGTGGGGGATTTTCTTGAAAACCTTCGTGTCGCATCTCTGGAAGATACTGAACCTAAATACCAAGTTTGGTGTTGATCCGACTGTTCGTTTCTGATTTATGCTGTTCACAGACACACACGGATGTTTCCAAAAATGCTTTTTTTGGATTCAGGGTGTCTCAAAACATATATTTCCGGTGAAATCTCGGTATCAATTTTTTCGGTGGAATACAATACTTCCCCTACTTACTATACGTAGTAGAGAAAGTAAAAATTCAATTTACATCGCGAATCTTCACACTGTACACCCGAGACTTCAGATATCCTCAGAATGAGAGGTCCATCGGATTCAAATCCGGCGAACGCGGGGCCCCTCCAACAGATCCTCTGCGACCAATCCAGTTTTGAGGAAATTTTTTATCCAACCAGCGTCGCATAACCGTGGCATAGTGTGGAGGGACACCGTTCTGCATCAGCCATGTGGGATGTTCTCCAATTAAATCCAATCTCGGCATCAGCCAATCTCCTAGCATAAGCAGATACTTCTCACCGTCCACATTTTCTTCGAAAAAACATGAGCCAATGATATGAGTTTCCAGAGGCCACACCACACCAGTAGTACACGATCAGACTCCTGCTGTGTGGCAGCATCGTACCAGTGGGAGTACTCCTGCAGCGCAGATTTTGTTTATTGACTTCACCTTTCATATAAAACGTCACGGTGGATAGGAAGTCTGCCTCCTCTTCAATCCTCTCCACATATTTGCATCGCCTTCTGATAAATGTAACATTTCCAGTTTGTTGGGTGAAATATTGCCTGCTTCAGGATGTGTGGACGGTGGACCGAGGAACGTTCAGTTCCATACTGGTTCGCCGAATTCACTTCTTTGGACTGGCACACACTTTGGCATGCACCGCTTCTTGTATCGTTTCATCAGTTCGCGGTCTTCCGACCGAGTCCTTTTGCGATGAATTTCACAAGGGAACAAGGTAGTCTGAATGCATGGAAATTACACCTTAAGTGTGTTACATTACCACTGCTCTTTAAGTTCCCAATGGTTTTTCATGAAATGTTTATGAATTATTCTATAAATCATGATAATTACTTAAAATGGTCGTTTGCATTCATATCTTATGTAGTTGAGTCTGTAAAAATTATTTCATTCAGCAGAAAAATAATAAAATTTACTGTTAATACATGTGAATTCATGTACCGTTCTCTATGATACTACTTGCGATACAGAATCACACTTTTGCATGCTTGTTCTTAGTATAATCAACTATCTTGTGAACCTAATTATTTAGTTATGTATTTAAGTTCACTAGAAACTGAAAAACAATTAATTCCTTAGTCAAAAAAGTAAAAATGTGGAAAATTTGCAATGTTGTTGCTCCCTTTATATTACTAATATACATTATAAGATTATAATTGTGGTTCAGAAATTTGAGGCAGTATTTTTAACACTAATATGATTTCAGTCTAATTATATAATATATAAATTCAATAACAGCCCGCCTTAAAGCAATATGTGTATGTAATAATATATAAGGAGTGTATATTAAAGTCCTTGTATATGTTTATATTATTGTATCCATGTGTAATAATGTTATGTGTATGTATTACGTAATTAAATAATGTAGGAGCTGTGAGAATAATAAGTTAAACGTTGCTAACAATGAGGTAACAATGTGGTAACCTTGAGCCAATAATGAGTTTGAGAGTTTAACAATACTACTTGTGATTCTTGGAACCAATAATGTAATTTTAGTGACAATTTATAAAAAATAGCCAATCAACAACCAGCAAAAGCTTTAGTAAAATTGAAAGTATTCTATTGGAGTAGGGTTAGCCAATCAGAAACTGAAAAGGAGAAACATTTACAAATTCAGAAGTCAGTTGCCTGCGGACAGTGTTTGTTACCGGATGCATGATGCATTCTCGAGAAGTATAATACGTATTCGTGTGAGACAAAAATAGTTTACGTATTAAAAAGTGCAAGTATTTAATAAAAATATCTCACAGCTCTCTATATCAGTGAAGTGTTATTTAAATCGTATCAAGCATTAATAAAATGAGTGAAATAAAATTATAATCTGTGTAAGCCTGTATTCTTGTCGCATCATAACCCTGCTAAGAGAAACATGTCTCTAACAAAAATACTGACGCAGCCGAGGCAAACATAAATATATAATATTTAAAGAAACAGTAAAAATACATTTGGAGCGAAGGCTACCGGAAACTGTTTACTATACGTGCGGTTGCAACTACTACAAGTTCGGTTCCTCAACAGTTGAAATATAATAACTCCTTCAATACAACCCAACTTCAAATTGACGCCCAAAGCGTGTTGCAAATAAGTTAAAAGAAAACACGTTCTTCAAATTTGGCTCCCAAAGCGTGGTGCTAATAAATAACAACGTAACAAACCATCTTCTTCAAAGTTTAACAATGTGCTGTATACATGTGTTAAAAATTTAAGCTCTCAACCTCTCATACTTTCTGAGAAAAAGGTACATAAATATTCAAAAATGTTGTTTTGAGAAAATTGAACTTTAAAGTTTGAACATTAAAATTCTGACACACTTCAGTACATAATCATCTACACCTTCATTCCTGGATTGCTTCAGCATTTCTGATTGCCTTCTCTTGGTCCTGACCTCTTTTGTTAATTTCTGAACTGCTCGTTGGGCATGATATAGTCGTCCGTTATTGAAAGAAACAAAAATGTTCTAAAAAGGGACGTAGCATGACAGCTTTAAAGGAATATTCATTTAAGTGGTATTCTAATGTCTTAAAAACCTCTTAAACCCCCAAAGTATATATTTTCTGAAACTGCAAATAATAGAGACTTTATTAGAGCTTAAAACACAAAATGTGATTTTTTACAATTTCAGAGTGCCTTGTCCTCTTAAGTAATCTTCCCACAGTACTGTGTGTGATTGGTTGGCGTCCAGGATGACGACGATTAAGTTTCTTACTAACATCACGGTGTGTGTGACCTTCACGGCCACACAACAGAATGATCTCCATGCATTCCTCCTTCGAAAGCATCATTTACGCAAAAAAGACACAAGAACACAACATTAGATGGTGCGAGACATTTCGGACTATTAAAAAATGTAAAAAAATATGATGTTCAGCATAAGTATTGTTTTTAAATGAAAAATCTGTATTATTTTGACACAATTGACAGCATGGGAAATAACATAAGAATGGCGTTTGTTACATTCCATTAGACTAATTACATCCCGAGAAATTATAATGTGAAGTTGACGCTTGAGATACAACGAAAGGGATAAGCCTTTATTTACCAGGGCGGATCGAAAAGTAACGCACAACAATTTGTTTTACAAAAAAGTTTAATAGTTAAAACAACAACAAAAAAAATCACAAATGAACTTACAACCTTTTACCTACTTTTTGACATAGTCACCAAGTTTCATAACACATTTGTCCCGTCGTGATACTAGTTTCAACATGCCCTGTACGTAGAAGTCCGTTTCCTTGGAGAATAGCCGTCTACGGACTGATGATTTCACTTCCGCATCTGTCGCATAGCGTTGGCCGGCCAGGAATTTCTTCATGGGACCAAACAGATGAAAGTCCGACGGTGCAAGGTCCGGACTTTATGGTGGATGTTGGAGCACCTCCCAACCAAATTTGGTGATTTTCTGACGAACAGCAGCAACAACATGGGGGCGAGCATTGTCATGAAGAATTTTGACATCGTCAGCATTCATGTTGTGGCGTTTGTCACGAAAGGCACAACACAACTTCACCAAAGTTTTCATGTAGGCTGCAGCATTCACAGTGGTCCCATGTTCAGCAAAGTCCACCAATACAACACCATACATATCCCAGAACACCGTCATAAGCACTTTCCTAGCAGATTGAGTCACTTTGAATTTTTTCCTCACTGGGGAAGCAGCATGTTTCCACTCCATACTTGCCTGCTTGGTTTCGGGCATGTAGTGGTATGCCCACGAGTCATCACCAGTGACGATTCCTTTCAGAAAGTCATGCCCATCTGCGGTGTACCGCGTTAGGTAATCCAAGCTCGTCATTATTCGCTGGCCCTTGTGATTGTCTGTCAGGTTCTTAGGCACCCAGCGAGCACTAACTTTACGAAATTTCAACGTGTCATGAACAATATCGTACACTGCACAATAGGAAATGTTGAACTGTTGCGATAAGATTCGCAGTTGCACACGCCAGTCGTTCAAAATTGCCGCCTCAATGCCTGCGGGGTTGCAGCTATTACCGGCGTGGCGAATCGCTAAGGTTCACACGGCCCTCTAGGAAGAATGCACACCACCTGAAAACATACAATCATCCCCATACACGCCACGCATGTTCCTGTGAACATCACTCGGTTAATGCCCTTTGGACCACAAATATCGAAACACACCTCTCTGCTCTTCATACGTGGACGACAGTAACATGCGCGCCATCTTTGGTGCGTAGTTCACGCTTCTATCGCTAGAGCTGCACATGAAACAAAAAATACCCTCTATAGTGAAAACTTCAAACTATATCTGTGTGAAATTGCAACATTCCAGCTGCAATACCAAGACAGAACAACATTTTTCTGCGTTACTTTTCGATCCGCCCTCGTATTATACATTTTCCTTTTTTTTTCTGCCTCAAAACGTTATATTATTTCCAATGCAATTATAACGATGAAAATGATGTTAACAACAGTTTTTATCGCATTGTGTATAACGTCATCGCGATTAACTGGAACGTGAAGTTGACGCTTGAGACTCAACGACGTGGATATGTAACTGACGTGCGTTTCATTGTATCTGAAGCTTCAATTTCACCTTACAATCTCCCAGAATATAATTGACCAACTGTGACGTTGTTTTCCATGCTGTCAATTGCATAAAAACTTATATAGAATTTCCCTTAAAACAATACAAGTTTATGTTGAGAATATTTGCTTACATTTTTACTTTCTCTACTACTATAGTAAGTAGAGGAAGTATTGCATTCCACACAAAAATTCGATACCGAGATTTCATCGGAAGTAAATGTTTTGAGATCCCCTGAATCCAAAAAAGCACTTTTAGAAAAAGGTCCGCATGTGTGTCTGTAAACAGCATAACACAAAAACGAAAAGTCGAATAAACACCACATTTGGTATTTAAGTTCAGTATCTTCCATAGAAAAGACACGAAGATTTTCAAGAAAATCCCACAACCTCAAACTACCCTTTACATAGAACATTTTTTGAAATTATTGATTTTGTGAAAAATGCTTCAAACGTATAACTGGTAAACATTGAACGATAGACGGAAACGTACTACACTAAAAAATTGTGTATCTCTTTAAAACACACACTTTATTCCAAACAGTCGTCCTCCGTGGTGTAGTGGTTACCATGCTAGTCTCTAGTTCCCGAGTTCGCGGCCTGAAACCCGGCGGAAGGCGAAGGATTTCTTCAGGCGTAAAAATCCTTAGCATGGCTTCCTTCGGAAGGGAAGTAAAGCCGGTGGTCCCGTGTCGTAGATTTACGGCACGTAAAAGAACCTCAAGCCTGATAAAGAGGCCTCTGAGCAAAATTAGCGGTATTTCACGCTTAATATAGAATGGGAAGCTAAGGACCACAGCAGTTAAAAGCGTCTATAAATAAAACCCAATTGAATTTTTAATTTTAATTTTATTCCAAATAACCTTTTTTGTAGCATAAGTCATTTCTGAGATATCCGTTATTAGTGGAAGTCCTGTAAACATTCAGTTGGCATGGAAGCAGTATGGAATTTTAATGGAATAGCGATAGTGAAACGTTTAGTACTGGCTATACGTTGACTAAAAATTCCATACTCTTTCCATGACATCGCAAAAAACAGCTGAAAATCGACAGGATGTTAAAAATAATGACTAAGTATTGAACAATTCGATGGATACAAGGATATCTAGGAAATGGCTGATGGAACAACAAGAGTTATTTGAATAAAATGTGTGTTTTAAAGAGATCTACGTGATTTGTACAGTGTGTTTTCGTGTATCACTTAACGTTTTTCAATTATGTAAGATTGTATAAATTTCTTCCAAGTGAAGGGGATTTCACAAGCTATTTCCAGAAAATTTGAATTTTGTCATGGCTCTGTGTCTCGCATTCGGGAGGTCCGAGGTTCGATTCCCGGTGACCGTCCACTCTGAGGCATGGTTTTTCGTGGTTTCTCCGGGATCGATAGCGGAATGCTGGGATGGTTTCTTCTCTGATATGATTTCCTTTCCGTTATTTCCCGTTCATTCAATTTCCTTTTCATCTTTCAGGCGTGCTTCTAGGTTTCGTGTTGTATAGCGGTGGGTCGCTGTTCGACTGGTGGGTTGTTCATCCCCTCTCTCGGCGGCTCAGCAGTGGGACGAGTCTGCGAGTTTGGAAACCTTAGGGCGCGTCTCTGTGGGCTGCCTGTCTACGGCTGTAGCCTCGTGTGTAGTTCCTTCACTTCATCCCTTCCTCCTGGGAGTGGTAGGCACAATACATCTACGTAGGTCGCGGTGCACGAAGTGTGTGCCTCTCAGTTCAACTATATATATATATATATGTGTGGTATTTTAATCAAAACCGTTGGAGGTGTTTTTAAAAGATTAAAAATTTCGAAAATATTCACGTGTAAAAGGTAGGTTGGTGTTTATCCGAGTTTTCGTTTTCGAGTTATGCTGTTCACAGACACACACACGGATATTATTACTTTCTCTACTACGTATAGTAAGTAAGGGAAGTATTGTATTCCACCCAAAAATTCGATACCGAGATTTCACCGGAAATACATGTTTTCAGACCCCCTGAATCCAAAAAAATGTATTTTTGGAAACATGTACGTGTGTGTGTCTGTGTACAGTATAACTCAGAAACGAACAGTCGGATAAACACCAAACTTGGTATTTAGGTTCAGTATCTTCCAGAGATGCGACACGAAGGTTTTCAAGAAAATCCCCTCACCCCAGATTACCCTTTACATGGAACATTTTTCGAAAATTTTAATTTTCTCAAAAATGGCTCTAACGATTTTGATTAAAATATCATATGTTTAAGATATTTTCATGACAAATAAAATGTATATATTGAATTTTCTGGGAATGTCTCCAAAAGTATTCTTCATTGTGAACGACTTTTAACTGGTAAATCATTAGAGATTTTACTACACAAAAAATGCAGATCGCGTTAAAATACACAATTTATGTCATATACTTTTTTTGTTGTTGAGTGAACCATTTTCGAGATATTACTTGTTATTCCCTTAAATTTTCCAATACTTATACTTTTTCTCAAATTCGTTATTCCATTCTTTTTGACCTGTTAATGAAAAGAGAATTGAATACTCCACATAGCAACCAGCTCTTAAAATATTTGACTATCGCTTAAAGCCTACCAATTCCCCTAACATCTACAAGAAAATTAGCAATAAGATTAACATCTCGATTAACATGAAGCTTATGGAGAATAACCGTTTGTAAAAATAGTTTGTACAAGAGTAGAAAAAGTCATGTGAGTGTAACACATCAGATTTTTTGGGATTAAAGGGCCTCAAAAGATGTTCCTGTGAAATCTCGGTATCGAATTTTTGGGTGGAATGCTTTAACTTCTCTACCTAGTAGGTATTATATGGTAGAAAAAGTAACAATGTAACTCACAAGAAGTGTAAATGTTCCGCCTACTGTCATGAAAATGGCCTTCAGCTTAGTCGTTTCCAAATCCCAGCCTCGCTCGCTGCTGGATTGTAAACCTCTCGACTCCTGCGGTAAAATATTACCACATAAACAGTTGTTAAAAACACAGTTGTAATACAGCTCGTTCTATTTTGTTTCCTTTTTTTCAGATGGCCGCATGAGCAAATGAAAAAGACGGGACATCTCTCAGAATGAGGTAAGCTTTGTGTGTTCCTATATGTTTAATACTGGAGCGGTCCCAGAGGGCAGGCAATTTGCAGTACATGGCAGAATTACACGCAACTGCGATCACGACAGTGTTTTAATGGGCATTTCGCCTGAACGCTTCACATAATACCTACAGAGACCTTACTCTGTCGGGTCTTTACAGCACAGTAACATCGCTTACAATGCTTCATGGGCGGTAATACAACCCTCTTTGTTTTATGTTTATTTATAGTCGCTAAAACATCTTAGTGTTATAGTGGCTTTTACAAGGTAGTACATTATACAGTAAGTAGCACGTTATACAGTTCTCATTACATAATTATGTTCTAGATACATTGAAAATAACTTTGGGTGAATTACGTGGGGCGTCCAATAAGTAATATTCCCTATTTTATAAAAAAAATTACACACAATTGATCATGTTGAATTAATTTTATTTATATTCTACAATCGTTCTGTTACTTTTCTACATAGTCAACATGTTTTTCCAAGCCAGAGTTGTACCAGGTCGGGCCCTGTGCTCGCAATCAGCTGTTCACTGTTTTGACTTCATCATCGGTGTTAAAAGTGCTTAGCTTTGAGTTGGAGGAACATGTGAAAATCCCTTGGGGCAAGCTCCGGTGAATACGGAGGATACGAGAAAACTTCCAAGTTGAATCTTGACCCAGGAGGAGCTCAGAAGATTCAACTGGGAAGTTTTCTCGCATCCTCCATGTTCACCAGATGTTTTCACAAGTGAATTTCACATGCTCCCCTGACTCAAAGGTCATCATGGAGGTAAGCACTTTGAGACGGTGACGAAGATCAATCAGAAGTGAACAGCTGGTTACGAGCACAGGACCCGATTTCTGGTTTGCTTCTGATTCATCTTCGTCACGGTGTTAAAGTGCTTACCTCCAAGGTGACCTTTGAGTCAGAACAACATGTGAAAATCACTTGGGAGGAGATCTGGTGAATATGGAGGATGCGAGAAAACCTCCCAGTTGAATCTTATGAGCTCCGCCTGGGTCAAGATTCAACTTGGAAATTTTCTCGTATCCTCCGTATTCACCGGAGCTTGTCCCAAGTGATTTTCACATGTTCCTCCAACTCAAAGGTAAGCACTTTTAACACCGATGATAAGTCAAATCAGTGAACAGCTATTTGCGAGTACAGGACCCGACCTGCTACAACACTCGCTTGGAAAAACTTGTGTCACGTCCCCAAAAATGCTTGGAAAAACACGTTAACTATGTAGAAAAGTAGCAGAAGGATTGTGCAATATAAACAAAATTAATTCAACATGATCAATTATGTGTAATGTTTTTTTTTTATAAAATAGGGAAACTTACTTATTGGACGACCCTCGTACAAAGCAATACTGTGATGAACGTCAACACAATTGATCTGTGAGACAGTAGCTATGTCTGTGACATTTATTGGCTAGTACAGCACATGAAGTGAGTGATTTACAGTTTATCTGGTATTCCAATGTCACTGAGGAAGATCTTCAACTTGAAATAAACTGACGGGCTTCCGATTACGTTATGGAGTTCGACGAAAATTCCATTTATTTTCCTCTTGAGATGGATTTATTGATATTTTGTGACTGTGTTCTATTGTCAAGGTAGCAGAGCAGAAGGGACAATTCTGTGTTTCATCTTTAGTTATGAGATGAATATTGTGACGTACAAGTATTGTTGCGTACGTGACTTGGCTACCCAGATCGGGTATTGCGTAAGAGTGGTGGGGATAAACGAGTTTTAGATAGCGTCATCACGCCGAGTTAGCATGGGTTGAGTCAGTCAGTAGACGACAGTCGTGGCTAGTTACTGGGAGAGGCAGATTGTGTTGTGTGCGCGCTACCCATGCGTACAAGCATGGCGTCCTCACCGACAGACATGGGAACAAGGAGATACTGTATCCCTTTACATCAATAAACCCTCTTACCATCCATCGTCCTTTTGTTTAAATTATCATAGTAGATAGATCCCTTCTCTCATCTACACCATGTAGTAATCCTTTTACTAGGTATTTCCTAATATTTTTCACATTTCTCTTAGCTGCGTCCCTCGTCGTGACCTCGCATAATGTAAATTATTAAGTTTTAGATTCTTCGGTACCCGAGTTGCGAGCGTGTTTAGAGGTCACGACAACATAAGTGAGTCTTCAGTGTCCTATGAATCCTTGTTGCTCTAATTTGATCTTGGCGTTTCATGGCATTGTAAGGAAGAGGTTTAATTTCGTTATTCCTAGCTGTTTGAAGTTTGCTGTTGGAAGAATAAGGTCATTGCAGTTTCCAATCGAGGTGTGATGCTAAGTCCAGGTGAGGAACTTTAGTGGAATAATCAACGGAGTTTTGAAGAATAGTTCTTTTAGCCATGGGATCCGCTAATCCATTTCCGGCGATGCCAACATGTGATGGAATCCAGACGAGAACTACATGGTAGTCTTTAACAAAAATAGACTGGAACAGGCAATGAATATCATGAACAAGAGGGTGGTGCGTGATTCGATCCAATATTGCTAGAAGGCAGCTTTTGGAATCAGTAAAAATGACAGAGAATTTGTTATCGTATGTCATAATATATGATAGTGCTTCCCTGAGAGCCAGTAGTTCGCAGCAATCCCCTTGTAACCACATTCCTAACCTTAAATCAATACTACTTTCTCTACTATGTGTTTACCTAACAGGTACAGGGACTATTGTATTCCACCCAAAAAAAACTTAATATCAAGATTTCACCGGAAATACATGTTTTAAATCCTCTGAATAAAACGTTTATTACTGGATGTATACATTATTCGTACGAAAAGTTATAACAACTGGACGCTATATGCTGCCTTAAAAATCCATACTGTTTCCGTGACATCGCGAGAAACAACTGAAAATCGACAGGTCTTTAAAAGAATAGCTAAGTATTGAACAATTCGAGCCGTTAATAACAGATATCTCGGAAATGGCTGATACCACAAAAAATGTTGTTTGAAATAAATTCTTTGTTTAAGGACATCTACATTTTTTATCGAGCGGGATGGCTCAGGCAGCGACGTCTGCGGCCCGCATTAGGGAGATCCCGGGTTCGATTCCCGGTGGCCGCCCACTCTGACCGTGAGGTTTTCGTGGTCTTCCTGGGCCCCGTAAGGGGAGGGGGTTCCGACCCCTTCAGCTGCCGTGGTGCGGGCGCTGCGGACCCTTAGTGCTCGTGGTACTTCTGACGTTACCAGAAGTACGCCGGGCCGAACATTTGAGCCCCTCGTGAAAGGGAGTTGTTCGGATTGGGTTGGACTCGGCGGGGCAGTGGTTCCCGATACCCATGGGTGATTGGGTACGCCTGGGTAGGTTAATTCCGCCCAGGCGGGGTTGTAAGACGCCTCGAGAATCTCCGGCACCAGCCATGAGGGATAGCTGGTAGACGGTAGCTAGAAACTGTCGGCCCCACCGAGGTTGTTCGGTAGTCTCCCCCAGTAGGGTTCGCCCTGCTGGCCTGACGCGCGTAAGTGGCGTATCCACTTCCGTCCCTGCTTGGAAGGGTTGGTGCGGGAGGTGTCCTTGCCCGATTTCGACCAGGCAGGGGGGGCGGTATATAAAATAGGCACCGCTCATAATGGAAAGCCCCACGAGTTTCTCCTGGGTTTGCGAGGGTGTGGTCTCTGCGTTGGCGGACCCGGTCCCGTATTTAGAGGTCTTCCTGGGGTGGTGTATTGTAACACGATTTCTCCTTTCCCTCATTTCATCTTTCTCCCTTTCATGTTACAGGAAGTGTCTCCGTGTTCCATAGTGCGACTGCTGTCGGTCAGATGACACGGTTCATATGCTTTGTGAAAGATTTCTCCTTTTTTACCCTGTAAAACGACAAGGTAACTGCTAGGATCTCTCCATCGCCTTGTCGCAGGATTCTTTGCTTCTGCTGGTGAAGGCGGGTGTTTCAAACTGGAAATGATAGGGACTTCCATGCCTCTCTACAGCCCTATCTGCCTGCGGTTCCTTCACTTCATCCCTGCCTGCCAAGGGTATAGCCACAATAGATCTAGGTCGCAGTGGCGAGGTGTACCCCTCCATTGAATAACTTCTACCTCTACATTTTTGTATAGTACGTTTTCGTCTATCATTTAACATTTACCAGTTATACAAGATTATACAAAATTCTTTTCGAATGAAGAGGACTTCATAACCTATTTCCAGAGAATTCAATATAGGTATGCATATTATTTGTTACGTAAATATCCTTAATATATGTTATTTTAATCAAAATCGTCAGTCATTTTTCAGAAATTCAAAAACCTCGAAAATGCTTCATGTAAAGTGTAGTTTGGGGTGAGGGGATTTTTTTGAAAATCTTCGTGTCGTATCTTTGGAAGGTACTGAATTTAAATACCAATTATGGTACTCATTATACATTTCGTTTTTGAGTTATGCTGTTCACAGACACACACGGACATTTTATTGTATTCAGTAAACCCCAAAACATGTGTTTTAGGTACAATCTCAGTGTCGAATTGTTTGGGTGGAATTCAGTACCTTCTCTACACAACAGTACGTGGTACAGAAAGTAAATGCCGAAAATATTACAAACTTGTATTTAAATTAAATATCCTGCAAAGATGCGACATGAAGATTTTCAAGAAACCCTCCACCCCAAACTACCTTTTACGTGGAAAGTGTTTCATTATTCTTGATCTCAAAAATGAGCGTACCTGTTTTCATTAAAGTACAGTATACTAAACATATTTACGAACCTTGAATTTTCCGGGAATAGCCTGTGAGGTCCACTTCCTTAGGAAGAAATGTTGTATAATTTTGTATAAATAGTAAACTTAAGAGACAGATACAATATGTACTACACAAAAACGCAAATCTCTTTAAAAACAGAATTTATTTCAAAAACCTTTTTGTGGCCATTCACGCGATATCCGTTATTACTTTCTCTACTACGTATAGTAAGTAGGGGAAGTATTGTATTCCACCCAAAAATTCGATACCGAGATTTCACCGGAAATACATGTTTTGAGACCCCCTGAATCCAAGAAAAGCATTTTTGGAAACATGTCCGTGTGTCTGTGTGTGTGTCTGACTGTGAACAGCATAACTCAGAAATGAACAGTCGGATAAACACCAAACTTTGTATTTAGGTTCAGTATCTTCCAGAGATGCGACACGAAGGTTTTCAAGAAAATCCCCCCACCCCAGATTACCCTTTACATGGAAGATTTTTCGAAAATTTTAATTTTCCCAAAAATGGCTCTAACGATTTTGATTAAAATATCATATGTTTCAGATATTGTCATGAGAAATGAAATGTATATCTCGAATTTTCTGGGAATGTCTCCAAAAGTATTCTTCATTGTGAACGACTTTTTCATAACTGGTAAACCATAAAAGATAGACAAAATTTTACTGCACAAAAAATGTAGATCGCGTTAAAATACACAATTTATATCATATACATTTTTTTGTTGAGTGAACCATTTTCGAGATATTGCTTGTTATTCCCTTAAATTTTCTCATACTTGTACTTTTTCTCAAATTCGTTATTCATTTTTACTTTCTCTACTACGTATAGTAAGTAGGGGAAGTATTGTATTCCACCCAAAAATTCGATACCGAGATTTCACCGGAAATACATGTTTTGAGACCGCCTGAATCCAAAAAAATCTGATGTGTTACACTCACATGACTTTCTCTACTCTTGTACAATCTATTTTTACAAACGCCTATTCTCCATATGCTTCATATTACTCGAGATATCGAGATGTCAATCTTATTTGTAATTTTCTTGTAGATGCAAGGGGAATATGGTAGCTTTTAAGCGATAGTCAAATATTTTATCGCTGGTTGCTATGTGGCGCATTCCATTCTCTTTGCATGTCCAGGACATAAAAAAATGAATAACGAATTTGAGAAAAAGTATAAGGAAATTTAAGGAAATAACAAGCAATATCTCGAAAACGGTTCACTCGAAAAAATAAATGTATATGACATAAGTTGTGTATTTTAATGCGATCTACATTTTTTGTGTAGTAAAATTCTGTCTATCTCTTATGGTTTACCAGTTATGCAAAAGTCGTTCATAATGAAGAATACTTTTGGAGACATTCCCAGAAATTTCGAGATATACATTTCATTTCTCATGACATTATCTTAAACATATCATATTTTCATCAACATCGTTAGAGCCATTTTTGAGAAAATTAAAATTTTCAAAAAATCTTCCATGTAAAGGGTAGTCTGGGGTGGGGGGATTTTCTTGAAAATCTTCGTGTCGCATCTCTGGAAGATACTGAACGTAAATACCAAGTTTGGTGTTTATCCGACTGTTAGTTTTTGAGTTATGCTGTTCACAGACACACACACACACACACACACAGACACACACACACACACACACACACAGACACACACACGGACATGTTTCCAAAAATGCTTTTTTTTGATTCAGGAGGTCTAAAAACATGTATTTCCGGTGAAATCTCCGTATCGAATTTTTGGGTGGAATGCAATACTTCCCCTACTTACTATACGTAGTAGCGAAAGTAAAAAGCATTTTTGGAAACATGTCCGTGTGTGTGTCTGTCTGTGTGTCTGTGTGTCTGTGAACAACATAACTGAGAAACGAACAGTCGGATGAACACCAAACTTGGTATTTAGGTTTAGTATCTTCCAGAGATGCAACACGAAGGTTTTCAAGAAAATCCCCCCACCCCAAACTACCCTTTACATGGAACATTTCTAGAAAATTTTAATTTTCTCAAAAATAGCTCTAACGATTTTGATTAAAATATCATATGTTTATGATATTTTTATGACAAATGAAATGTATATCTCGAATTTTCTGAGAAAGTCTCCAAAAGTATTCTTCATTTTGAACGACTTTTGCATAACTGGTAAACCAAAAGAGATAGACAAACTTTTACTAGACATAAAATGTAGATCTCGTTAAACTACACAATTTATGTCATATACAGTTTTTTTGTTGAGTGAACCATTTTCGAGATATTGCTAGTTATTCCTTTAGATTTTCCAATACTTATACTTTTTCTCAAATACGTTATTCTTTTTACTTTCTCTACTACGTATAGTAAGTAGGGGAAGTATTGCATTCCACCCAAAAATTAGATACAGAGATTTCACCGGAAATACATGTTTTGAGACCTCCTGAATCCAAAAAAAGCATGTTTGAAAACATGTCCGTGTGTGTGTCTGTGTGTGTGTGTGTGTGTGTGTGTGTGTGTGTGTGTGTGTGTGTGTGTGTGTGTCTGTGTCTGTGAACAGCATAACTCAGAAACGAACAGTCGGATAAACACCAAACTTGGTATTTAGGTTCAGTATCTTCCAGAGATGCGACACGAAGATTTTCAAGAAAATCCCCCCACCCCAGACTATCCTTTACATGGAACAATTTTCGAAAATTTTAATTTTCTCAAAAATGGCTCTAACGATTTTGATGAAAATATCATATGTTTAAGATAATGTCATGAAAAATGAAATGTATATCTCGAAATTTCTGGGAATGTCTCCAAAAGTATTCTTCATTATGAACGACTTTTGCATAACTGGTAAACCATAAGAGATAGATAAAATTTTACTACACAAAAAATGTAGATCGCTTCAAAATACACAACTTATATCATACGCATTTGTTCTGTTGAGTGAACCGTTTTCGAGATATTGCTTGTTATTTCCTTAAATTTTCCAATACTTATACTTTTTCTCAAATTCGTTATTCATTTTTTTATGTCCTGGACATGCAAAGAGAATGGAATGCGCCACATAGCAACCAGCGATAAAATATTTGACTATCGCTTAAAAGCTACCATATTCCCCTTGCATCTACAAGAAAATTACAAATAAGATTGACATCTCGATATCTTGATTAATATGAAGCATATGGAGAATAGGCGTTTGTAAAAATAGATTGTACAAGAGTAGAGAAAGTCATGTGAGTGTAACACATCAGATTTTTTTATGTCCTGGACATGCAAAGAGAATGGAATGCGCCACATAGCAACCACCGTTAAAATATTTGACTATCGCTTAAAACCTACCATATTCCCCTTGCATCTACAAGAAAATTAGCAATAAGATTGACATATCGATATCTCGATTAACATGAAGAATATGGAGAATAAGCGTTTGTAAAAATACTTTGTACAAGAGTAGAGAAAGTCATGTGAGTGTAACACATCAGATTTTTTTATTTGAACTGTTCAATAGATAAGTTTGTCATTTCTTGAAATTACTGTCGCTCTTCAGTTGTTTCTCGCGATGCCATGCAAAGAGTCTGGAATTTAATGGCCAGTATATAGCGACCCGCTTTTAAATATCTGATCATCGAGGCTTCCTCTATACCTCCTATAATTACAACGAAATGTGTAATGAAAATATTTCTATAAAGGTTTATCTCGATTGGCATGAAGTGGATAGGAGAATAAGCTTTCCTAAGAATGGCTTATAGAAGCTATATGAAAATAAACGGTTATGGCTAGAGAAAGTCCTGCGAATGTAACGCATAAGCTTTTTATATACTTGTATGTAGTTTTATAATGTTTATTTACACCCACGAGTTACTAAGACTAATAGCCTACAGTATTTGATCCATTTAACGAAACGCATGAACAGTACGCAGCTTAATGAACAAATTTCATGTTATTTATTCAATATTTTGTTTTGCTAATAAGCGTTTTGTTTTATTTCCATTAACATTTTTACTTTCTCTACTACGTAGAGTAAGTAGTGGAAGTATTGTATTCCACCCCAAAATTCGATACCGAGATATCACCGGTAATACATGTTTTGAGACCCCCTGAATCCAAAAAAAGCATTTTTGGAAACATGTCCGTGTGTGTGTCTGTCTGTGTGTCTGTGTGTCTGTGTGTCTGTGAACAGCATAACTCACAAACCAACAGTCGGATAAACACCAAACTTGGTATTTAGGTTCAGTATCTTTCAGAGATGCGACACGAAGGTTTTCAAGAAAATCCCCCCACCCCAGACTACCCTTTACATGAAACATTTTTCGAAAATTTTAATTTTCTCAAAAACGGCTCTAACGATTTTGATTAAAATATCATATGTTTAAGATATTGTCATGACAAATAAAATGTATATCTCGAATTTTCTGGGAATGTCTCCAAAAGTATTCTTCATTGTGAACGACTTTTTCATAACTGGTAAACCATAAGAGATAGACAAAATTTTACTACATGAAAAATGTAGATCGCGTTAAAATACACAATTTATGTCATATACATTTCTTTTGTTGAGTGAACCGTTTGCGAGATATTGCTTGTTATTCCCTTAAATTTTCCAATACTTATACTTTTTCTCAAATTCGTTATTCATTTTTTTTATGTCCTGGACATGCAAAGAGAATGGAATGCGCCGCATAGCAACCAGCGTTAAAATATTTGACTATCGCTTAAAACCTACCATATTCCCCTTGCATCTACAAGAAAATTATCAATAAGATTGACATCTCGATATTCTCCATTAACATGAAGCATATGGAGAATAAGCGTTTGTAAAAATAGTTTGTACAAGAGTAGAGAAAGTCATGTGAGTGTAACACATCAGATTTTTTTGTCCTGGTAATGCAATGAGAATGGAATACTCCACATAGCAACCAACTCTTAATATATTTGACTATCGCTTAAAGCCTACCAATTCCCCTTGCATCTACAAGAAAATTAGCAATAAGATTAACATCTCGATATCTCGATTAACGTGAAGCATATGGAGAATAAGCGTTTGTAAAAATAGTTTTACAAGAGTAGAGAAAGGCATGTGAGTGTAACACATCAGATTTTTTTTCAAGTCTCCTTTTCTTAGACTGTGTTGATAAACATCTCACAGGTCAAGGCGTTAGCTCCCTGACCTAAGATAACCATGCTAAGGACTTTTACACCTCTGAAAACAAGCATCATCCTCCGGTGCGTTTGAACCCGCGACCATGAGAACCCCCCCCCACGCATACATACAATGACTACTTAAATTGCCTCATGACAGGGAATAACAAAATTCTTGTAGCCAATGGCAAAACGCCGATAACAACAGGCAGACTATTTAACATCAAATTGTCTCTACCACCGCGTAATCGAAAAACAGGACGCACAAAGGCAACCGCTGACCCTCGGGTAATCAAAGGGTTTCATTTAAATAGATCGTGTCCTTGGATGCTGGGTTCATGCAGCGTATCCATTCCTAACTTAGGTACAGGAACCGTATTTATAATGGGGGAGAAAAACTGGTTAATAGATTCACGCTTCGCTATAAATCTGCCTAAATATTCTTATTTAGAACGGTTGATAAACTAGACAATTAGTTCATTGTTTCTAATAAGAAAAACAAACCTTTATATGAATGTAAATCATGTGTTACATTCATATGACTCTCCCTACCCATTCTTGCATAATTTTATCACTTTTACAGAAAATGTTCTTACAAAAGCTAATTTTTCCATCTATTTGATGTTTCATTGAGATAATTTTTTGCAGAAATAGTTTTCTTTATACATTTTGTTATAAGTATAAGAAAGATACAGTAAAATTTTTAAAAACCGAGTCGCAATTTGCTGGCAATTAGAAATTCCACTCTGTGCAAGACATCACGTGAAACAAACGAATGGTGACCAAGCACTGAACGAAACAAATATTGGAAAATTCAAACCAAGAGCAACGAATACCTCGGTCATGATTAATGCCAAAAATATAAATAAATAAATAAATAAATATTTTACGTAATGATATGGTTAAGAGGTTCTAATTTTCTTGCGTTAAGTTTTTGTCCATTAAAGCATACATTTTATTTTTCATGCAAATATCTTAAATATATAGTAGTTTCATTAAAATCGTGAGTAATTTTTTAACAAATTTGATGTGTTACATCCACATGACTTTCTCTACTCTTGTTACAAACTATTTTTACAAACGCTTATTCTCCATCTATTTCATATTAATCGAGATAAACGTTTGCAGAAACGATCCTTTAACATGTAAACAGAATTACATTTTACACATAGCGACCAGTTCTAAAAATATTTGACTATCGCTTAAGGCGTACTATGTTCCCCTTGTTTTGTAATAGCAACGGCAATATAGAAATACAGTAGCCTTTAAGCATAGACATATCTCTTAATATCTGGTTGCTATGTGCAGCACCATTCCCTTTGACACAGATTAATACTCTTTGCATATCCAAGACAAAAAAAATGAATAACGAATTCCAATTGAGAAAAGTATTGAAAAATTTAAGGGAATAACAAGCAATATCTCGAAAATCGATCACTCAACAAAAAAATGTATATGACATAAATTGTGTATTTTAACGCAATCTACATTTTTTGTGTAGTAAAATTTTGTCTATCTCTTATGGTTTACCAGTTATGCAAAAGTCGTTTACTATGAAGAATACTTTTGGAGACATTCCCAGAAAATTCAAGATATACACTTTATTTGTCATGAAAATATCTTAAACATATGATATTTTAATCAAAATTGTTAGAGCCATTTTTGAAAAAATTAAAGTTTTCGAAAAATGTTCCATATAAAGGGTAATCTGGGGTGGGGGCATTTTCTTGAAAACCTTTGTGTCGCATCTCTGGAAGATACTGAACCTAAATACCAAGTTTGGTGTTTATCCGACTGTTCGTTTCTGAGTTATGCTGTTCACAGACAGCCACACACACAGACACACAGACACACGGACATGTTTCCAAAAATGCTTTTTTGGATTCAGAGGTCTCAAAATATGTATTTCCGGTGAAATCCCGGTATTGAATTTTTGGGTGGAATACAATACTTCCCCAACCTACTATACGTAGGAGAGAAAGTAAAAATGAATAACGAATTCGCAATTGAGAAAATAAGTATTGAAAAATTTAAGGGAATAACAAGCAATATCTCGAAAATGGTTCACTCAACAACAAAAATGTATATGACATAAATTGTGTATTTTAACGCGATCTACATTCTTGTGTAGTAAAATTTTGTCTATCTCTTATGGTTTACACTTATGCAAAAGTCGTTCACAATGAAGAATACTTTTGGTGACATTCCAAGAAAATTCAAGATATACATTTTATTTGTCATGAAAATATCTTAAACATATGTTATTTTAATCAAAATCGGTAGCGCCATTTTTGAGAAAATTAAAATTTTCTAAAAATGTTCCATGTAAAGGGTAATCTGCGGTGGGGGGATTTTCCTGAAAAGCTTTATGTCGCATCTCTGGAAGATACTGAACCTAAATAACAAGTTTGGTGTTTATCCGACTGTTCGTTTCTGAGTTATGCTGTTCACAGACACACACACGGACATGTTTCCAAAAATGCTTTTTTTTGGATTCAGGGTGTCTCAAAACATATATTACCGGTGAAATCTCGCTATCGAATTTTTGGTTGGAATACAATACTTCCCCTACGTAGTGTACGTTGTAGAGAAAGTAATAGACTAATACACTCGCAATCCTCAGCTTGGTGTAAGTGATATAGGCTTCAGTGCCATGGATGAGAATAAGGGGAAAGCATGCAAAGTACTTGAGGAATCGAGCAAATTCAAAATGTAGAGTAATCAGAAGTAATGAGGAATTGGTTTAGTAGAGAGTGAGGCAAAAGACTCCGAACCGGCAGCGCGGTGTTTTTTCTGTCCGCGTTCTCAGCGCTCTTTGCCGCCTGCCGCTATCATAGAAAGGCGCGGATGAAACCACACAACATTTTTAAAACTACTTTTAAAGGCTTTACTTACCAACTTTACGAAAGGAGATGCTGAAACTGACCACCATCGTTGCCCATAATTTTTGGCACCTCGTTAGGAAAGGTAAGAATATACGCTAACGTGGATCATTGCAGCTACGCTTTGTGTGACCCAGGGTTCCTGGAGGTGTATCTTCGGCTATATTTGGTTTTCTGCAATGTTGGCAATAGAAGCGCAACACAATCAAAGCTCCCCCAATGCCTCGGGTGGGATGCGTTTGATTGGCTTTATATGACGCGTTAATGACGTGACTGTAGTGAGCATAGTTATGTAACTTATGTTGTGTTAAAGTGTGCTAACAACTTATACATATGTTTATTATGTTTTATCACTCATCCTAAGCAATAAAAGATTCATTCAGTAGCATCAGTGCCAGGTGTATAGCGATCCCGGGTCTGTTCTCACGTACCGTACAATGACAAGTGATATATTGTGACACAGCGACTCTGGCCCGAGGTCGGGAGCTCGGCGCCGAGCGGTCCGGGTAAACAAGATAACCGCCGCTTGCCAGCATAAACATCGTTATCGGGAGATAACTAGAACTTTCTGGAAGCTTCTTCTCCCCCTCCTCCAGAAACTGTGTCGAAATAGTTCTAGATCATTCGAGTATCTTCTGTGAAGATTCTACTACCTATACAGGGTGGAGCATTTAAGTTAAAACTTTACAATCTTTCCAAAACTAAGTGTTGTCGAAGGAAATATCTGAATAAAAGTTTCTTGATATTGCAACACCCCTAGGGGGTGATAGCTCAAAGGTAGGGAGATGTGTCGGTACTCGGGTGGTAGGTAGGCCGGGATGGCGTTCCAGAATGGGGGTATTTAATTAATGCACAGGGGTTGCATTGACCCAATAAATTACATTATTGTTTTAGTGTGAGTACATTAGGGCCCATAGTTGGGCCACTCAGACTGGGTGACGCCCGTGCAAGCAGAGCAGATCTTAGAGTAGATGCATCCTTTCCTCTTCAACTTGTGTTGCGCTGGCGACTCATGTATGGTAAGCGGACTACAGGTCGTCGATGATACAATTCACTCTCTTCACGATTCCAACTGATTCCGACCCCATTCCGCACCAAGCGACCCAGACCCCCGTAGTATAAATACATACAGAAGTGCTGACTTCGTATTTCTTAGCGCGCCCGTGTTGAGGTAACCGCGTTTCGACACTTTCTGCTTGTTGCCTCATCTGACGTAATATTTTCTTTTAGATGCAAGGGGAATTGGAATTTTAAGGCCAGCATATAACGTCCAGTACTGAAACATTTGACTATCGCTGTTCTCTTTGTATCTATAACGAAATGTGTAATGTAGATATTTCTGCAAAGGTTTATTTGGATTAAAATGTACTAGATAGAAAAATAAGCATTACTACCTAAGAAGAATTTGTATATCCACTATTAAGGATAGAAGGTAGAGAAAGTCACGTAAATGTATCACAATTTTTTACTTTCTCTACTACGTATAGTAAGTAGGACAAGTATTGTATTCCACTCAAAAATTCGATACCGAGATTCCACCGGAAATATATGTTTTCAGACCCCCTGAATGCATAAAAAGCATTTTTGGAAACATGTCCGTGTGTGTCTGTGAACAGCATAACTCAGAAACGAACAGTCGGATAAACACCAAACTTGGTATTTAGGTTCAGTATCTTCCAGAGATGCGACACGAAGGTTTTCAAGAAAATCCCCCCACCCCAGATTACCCTTTACATGGAACATTTTTTGAAAATTTTTATTTTCTCATAAATGTCTCTAACGATTTTGATTAAAATATCATATGTTTAAGATATTTTCATGACAAATAAAATATATATCTTTAATTTTCTGGGAATGTCTCCAAAAGTATTCTTCATTATGAACGACTTTTGCATAACTGGTAAAACATAAGAGATAGATAAAAGTTTAGTACACAAAAATGTATATCGCGTTAAAATAGACAATTTATGTTATATACATTTTTGTTGTTGAGTGAACCATTTTCGAGGTATTGCTTGTTATTATTCCCCTAAATTTTCCAATACTTATTCTTTTTCTCAAATGGGAATTCCTTATTAATTTTTTTGTTCTCGTAATGCAAAGAGAATGGAATACTTCACATAGCAACCAGCTCTTAAAATATTTGACTATCGTTTAAGGCCTACTATGTTCCCCTTGTTTTGTATTTGCAAGGGCAATATAGAAATACAGTAGCCTTTAAGCATCGACATATATCTTAATAGCTGGTTGCTTTGTGCAGCACCATTCTCTTTGCCACAGATTAATACTCTTTGCATATCCAAGACAAAAAAATGAATAACGAATTCCCATTTGAGAAAAAGTATAATTATTGGAAAATTTAATGGAATAACAAGCAATATCTCGAAAATGCTTCACTCAACAAAAAAATCTATATGACATAAATTGTGTATTTTAACGCGATCTACATTTTTTGTGTAGTAAACTTTTGTCTATCTCTTATGGTTTAGCAGTTACGCAAAAGTCGTTCACAATGAAGAATACTTTTGAACACATTACCAGAAAATTCAAGATAAACATATGATATTTTAGTCAAAATCGTTAGAAGCATTTTTGAGAAAATTAAAGTTTTCGAAAAATTTTGCATGTAAAGGGTAGTCTTGGGTGCGGGGATTTTCTTGTAAACCTTCGTGTCGCATCTCTGGAAGATACTGAACCTAAATACCAAGTTTGGTGTTTATCCGACTGTTTCTGAGTTATGCTGTTCACAGACACGCACACACACAGACACACACACGGACATGTTTTCAAGAATGCTTTTTTTGGATTCAGGGCGTCTCAAAACATGTATTTCCTGTGAAATTTCGGTATGGAATTTTTGGGTGGAATACAATACTTCCCCTACTTACTATACGTAGTAGAGAAAGTAAAAAAAAATGTTGCCATTTAAAATTTTCAAAGGCAAACCCTGTACAATAATTATGAAAATGTTATTTCGTTTTTGCAACATTTTCCTTTCAAAATATTAAATTTTTTATGTCCGAGAGGTTTTTAAAAAAATGAGTTAGGCAGTTTTAGTTTTATTTGAACTGTTCCTTACCTGTATCTGCTATAAAAGTTTCAGTTAATTGGAATTAGCAGTGAAACTGTTTCCATCTCATGACGTAATTTTGACAAATACCGCAAGTTTTCCTCTGATTTTCCTTATGAAGAGTAACAGTGCGCACTGAAAGACACGTCATTTTGGTCGTAATGAGGGCCGCTGCAATAGCATTCCTGATTTTGCTGTTCTGTTTTGGGCCCATTTGCAGCTGACGTGGGGGAAATATCGCAGCAGTAGAATTTGGGTGCTGCAATCAGTGACGGGGTAGAATAGCTTTCCCATTCATCTTCCTGAGGGGGCAAGATACGGCCCTTAACCCGTTCCCAGCGACGGGAAAAGAATGTTCACAATTAGGAGCCAGGAGCGTTGCGTGTACTTTATTGTTTTGTTCTTCCTCTTCTGTAAATGATAGCTTTATCGTGGCCGTTTTTATGCATCAAATACTCATTGTTTGCCAGTAAACAGTGTTTATAACCCTCCAAAAACAAACCACCTTGCCTACCTTATAAGGGATGAGTGAAATACTACTTCAACGTTTTAGTAAAAAAAAAAGTAATTTTTTCTTTCTTTTTACTTTCTCTTCTAAGTGCATAACAATAAGAAGACTTAGTATTGTATTTTACCCAAAAATTCGATGTCGAGATTTCACTGATATACATGTTTTGAGACCTTCTGAGCCAAAAACAAGTAATTTTAGAAAAATGTCGCTGTCTGTGAACAGCATAACTCAAAAGCAAAAATCGGTTAAACACCAAACTTGGTATTCTATTTCTGTATCTTCCAGAGATGCGACACGAGGATTTTCAAGAGAATCCCTCCACACCCAACTATCCTTTAGATGGAACACTTTTCGAAATGTTTGAATTTTTTTAAAAATTAATTTAACGATTTTGTCGGATCTTTGGAAGATTATCAATTGATATCTATCCGACTTTTCGTTTTTGTGTTATGCTGTTCACAGACACGCACTCACACAGATGGGCCTATTTCCAAAAATGCTTTTTCTGTATTCAAGGATAGAATAGAGAAAGGTAAAATAGAAATAGGCAGAGAAAGTAAAAACTTATTACATAATTTACAAGAATACATTATTACCTTAGAAAAATATCTTATGTGTTACACTCACATGACTTTCTCTAGTTCCTTACAAACTATTTTTACAAACACTTATTCTCCTTCTACTTCATGTTAATCGAGATAAACATTTGCTAAGCTTTAAGCGATAGTCATATCTTTTAAGAGCTGGTTGCTATGTGGAGCATTCCATTCTCTCTGCATGCCCAGGACATTAAAAAAAACCATGATGTGTTACACTCATATGACTTTCTTTACTCTTGTACAAACTATTTTTACAAACTCATATTCTCCATCTATTTCATATTAATCGAGATAAACATTTGCAGAAACGATCTTTTGATATGCAAAGAGAATTACATTTTACACATAGCGACCAGTTCTAAAAATATTTGACTATCGCTTAAGGCGTACTATGTTCCCCCTGTTTTGTATTTGCAAGGGCAATATAAAAATACAGTAGCCTTTAAGTATCGACATATCTCTTAATAGCTGGTTGCTAGGTGCAGCACCATTATCTTTGCCACAGATTAATACTCTGCATATCCAAGACAAAAAAAATGAATAACGAGTTTCCATTTGAGATAAAGTATAATTATCGGAAAATTTAATGGAATAACAAGCAATATCTCGAAAATGGTTCACTCAACAACAAAAATGTATATGACATAAATTGTGTATTTCAACGCGATCTACATTTTTTGTGCAGTAAAATTTTGTCTATCTCTTATGGTTTACCAGTTATGCAAAAGTCGTTCACAATGAAGAATACTTTTGGAGACATTCCCAGAAAATTCAAGATATACATTTTATTTGTCATGAAAATATCTTAAACATATGATATTTTAATCAAAATGGCTAGAGCTATTTTTGAGAAAATTAAAATTTTCGAAACATGTTCCATGTAAAAAACCTAATTATACGAGCATTTATTATTAAGTTTGGTTATTAGATCTTACCTTTGCAGTTAACTAGAAATTTGGATTGTTTTTGCAATTTTTACTTTCTCTACTACGTATAGTAAGTAGGGGAAATATTGTACTCCACCCAAAAATTCAATACCGAGATTTCACCGGAAATATATGTTTTGAGACCCCCTGAATCCAAAAAAAGCATTTTTGAAAACATATCCGTGTGTGTGTGTCTGTCTGTGAACAGCATAACTCAGAAACGAACAGTCGCATAAACACCAAACTTGGTATTTAGGTTCAGTATCTTCCAGAGATGCGACACGAAGGTTTTGAAGAAAATCCTCCACACCAGATTACCCTTTACATGGAACATTGTTCGAAAATTTTAATTTTCTCAAAAATGGCTGTAACGATTTTGAATAAAATATCATAAGTTTAAGACATTTTTATGGCAAATGTATTGTATATCTCGAATTTTCTGGGAATGTCTCCAAAAGTATTCTTCATTGTGAACGACTTTTGCATAACTGGTAATCCATAAGAGATAGACAAAATTTTACTACACAAAAAAAGTAGATCGTGTTAAAATACACAATTTATGTCATATACTTTTTTTGTTGTTGAGTGAACCATGTTCGAGATATTATTTGTTATTCCCTTAAATTTGTTCAGTACTTATTTTCTCAAATGGGAATTCGTTATTCATTTTTTTGTCTTGTATATGCAAAGAGTACTAATCTGTGGCAAAGAGAATGGTGCTGCACCTAGCAACCAGCTAGTAAGAGATATGTATGTGCTTAAAGGCTACTGTATTTCCATATTTCCCTTGTAAATATATATTCCCGTTACATCTACAAGAAACTTAGCAATCAGATAGAGTTTGCAAATGTTTATCTCAATTAACATGAAGCATATGGAGAATAAGCGTTTGTAAAAATAGTTTGTACAAGAGTAGAGAAAGTCATGTGAGTGTAACACATCAGATTTTTTGTGAAAGCGTTGTCTGTTTGTGTCGAGTTTCACTTTTATAGGAAGTACGCTGAAGAAAACCAAGAAATTTAATTGTTTTGTTTAGCTAAGTACGCTGAAATCATATTACAACGCAACTATACTGTTGTTCTTCATACTATTACAGTACAGTAATATATGACGTTTAATAACATACACATATTATATAAATTAAGTCCATAGCACAGTTTCATTGCTTAAGGTGCATCCAGGTTATAGGTAATCAGTGATTATGGCGGAGAAGGAACGTGACGACCAAACCTTTGCACCGAAGAAAAGAACATTACAGAGCAGTATACATATATGATATAAATGACCCATAATACTAACGGAAGACCGAAATAGTGCGTGATTTGTAAATAGGTTGTTGATGATATCTTTGACTATATATCTACTGTCCATTCCAAACCAGTGTGCCTCTCACTGTCAACAAACTCTTTGTATTATCCGCGCGAAAGTAGTTCGCAATCCCCGCCCCTAATGGCTGCTTGTTGCCCTCTCACGTGCTTGTTGAACACTGTTTAAATCTATAAAAAGGCGGCCTGCGTGCTCAAAATGCAACTTGAGTTAACGATCTATTTTATAAGTCTGCGGAAATGAACATTTTACTTACGTTAATCACAATCCTTGGGCAAAGATGACTCAGCTGCCATATCAGAATCAGAACTACTCTCCAAAATAATGACAAGCTTATCCACAATTCCACAGCACTGTCGCACTTAAAACAAGTTCCCTCATTTTATCCTCTTCTATGTTGTATTATGTCTGTTTATACTCGCTGTTCGCTTTGGTTACACTTCTCACTGAAACGCCTGTAAAATCCGATATTAGTTTCATAATATGTAAGTGTCGGGTATTTTTCTAGCAGTGAATATATGAAGAGCTGTTTGTTTTTAGCCACTTTTTAACTGCTTCCCGCTTTTGTGTTTGAACAGTTTATTCGCACCAGACGCACCTTCGTCTGCCATGAGAACTCAAACACCAACTGACTAAATCACAAGATTTGACCTGAGCTGAACATATGTGTGTTAGTGTATGCCTGTTCACTTATTATATTTCCTGTTTTACGCAAAGTGTTTATTCGGTACTCAGATAGCACCTCTGGGAATTCATTGCTGCATTTCTTGTGTACGTAAGAGAGTGGCAGTCATGCATACATTTGGTATTAACAAGCAAGATGCTCTCTGTGTTAGCGCAATAGTAGACGAAAATCATATTTTGTAATCTCTTAACAGCTGGTATATATTCATTACCTTTAACGATGAGTTTTTTATGATAACTGCAATAAAATGTGCAGTTCTATACCTTTCCTGCTCTAATATTTCATAATACAAAACTTAAGGAACTATTTACGTTGCCGTAAGAGTGTGTGGGTTCGTGACAAGCAGAAGAGCACGTGCTTCTGTTTACATAAGAGGGAACTCTGGTTTGGAATGGGCAGTAGTGACAAGTTAGAAATTGACCGCACTCACATGCGGCGACAGTCATCTTTGTTCTTTAGTAACTTGAGTTAGGCTAGTCCCCTGTAATACTCTGACTTGTTCAGAGGAGCTATGTTTATCACATAAGGAGGAGGTAGTAAAGAGATTTAGATATTAAGGTTGAGTGAACCAGGACCGTGATTGAGAAATAACATTCTTTCAAACATGATTGATCATTATTTCCCATTTGCGGCATAAGTGTAATGTTGAGGCAGTGTTTTTAACACTTAAATGATTTCAGTCAAATTATATAATATGTAAATTCAATAACAGCCCGCCTTGAAACAATATGTATATGTAACAATATCTAAAATGTGTATATTACAGTCATTGTATATCTTTATATTATTGTATCCATGTGTAATAATGTTATGTGAATATATTACGTAATTTAATAATGTAGGAGCTGTGAGAATAATAAGTTAAAAGTTGCTAACAATGAGGTAACCTTGAGGCAATAATGAGTTTGAGAGTTTAAATGTTACTTTTGACTCTTATAAGCAATAATGTGATTTTAGTGACAGTTTATAAATAGCCAATCAACAACCGGAGGGGATTTTAGTTAAATGAAGGTATTCTATTGGAGTAGGATTAGCCAATCAGAGACTTGAAATACAGAAATTTACAAGTTAAGACGGTTGAAATCTATTCAGTTGCCTGCAGACAGTGCTCATAACTGGATGCGTTGCTTGTGCGTCCTTGAGAGATTTAATACGTATTCGTATGAGACAAAAATAGTATACGTGTTAAAAAGTGCAAGTATTAAATAAAAGAATCTCACAGCTCTCAATATCAGTGAAATGCTATTTAATTTGTGTCAACGATTAATAAAAAGTGGTGAATTAAAACATAAAATCTGTGTAAGCCCACATTCTTGTAGCATCACGCCCTGTCAAGACATCCATGTCTCTAAAATAATACTGACTCAGCCGAGGCAAATATAGATATTTAATACTTAAAGAAACAGTTTAAATTACAAAGTTAATATTTTTTTTTAAATTTGGGGCGAAGGCTACCGGAAACTGTTTACTATACGTGCGGTTGCAACTACTTCATGTTCGGCTCTCCAACAGTTGAACTAGAATACAAACTCTTTCCATACATGAAGCAAACATCTACTTCAAATTGACGCCCAAAGCGTGGTGCTAAAATATAATACAACTCCCATAACAAACTACTTCTTCAATATTCATTATAATAAGAATAAAAACATTTGAAAAGTAGCTATCGATTTGAATACGTTTTTAGAAATACTAAGATGGCAGATTTCATTGTAATAAATATTATTTTGTATGTTAGACGTTTCACTGTTGCAGCTACAACAGTAATAGAGAAGAACGCTGCATATAGTACATTAATTTCGCAAGCATGAAGAATAGGAGCTTTGAAAACAGAGTGGGTCACTAGACAACAAACTTCGCCATTTCGCAAAACCACGACACTAGGGGCGGGGGTGTGGGTTGAAGGAGGGGGTTATATAAAAGAACATCAGATAAAAGACGATCGTTTGCCCGCATAAAGGATACCCTCAGGATCTCTCCCGCTGAATTAAAATCTACATTTTCAATTTTCTTCTTTCTTCGTCTGGATTTTCAACAACTCCTCGTTTTTCCACTGCAGAACATGGCTGATGCGGGCTTTCACCATTATCGGCGATAATGCCATCACACCACAGCTCAAGTTTGGATGGTAATCAGCTTTATGTCAATAACAATAATCCTTCAAGGATTAAACCATTGTTGGTTCGTTCCGGCTCCAGTTGTTGCAGCTGCTGTATCCATATCTTTCGTGGATGTTCCTGGTCTCTTTTCGTCCTTTCGGTCAATAGTTCAAAACTTCTTTTGTAACATTTAGTTTTGGTCGTTTCGACTCGTGATCTTATCACGAACTTTAATAATTTTATAAAATATACATTATTTCAACATTAACAAAGAAGTTTACATTTTTACACTGTATCATGCAGATAAATGTCCTTAAGAAACTGTAAAGTATTTGTTATCTTTTTACTTTTTCTACTACCAGATCTCACCGGAAATACATGTTTTGAGACCCCCTGAACCCAAAAAAAGGATTTTTGGAAACATGGCCGTGTGTGCCTGTAAACTGCATAACTCAGAAACGAACAGCCGGATAAACACCAAACTTGGTATTTAGGTTCAGTATCTTCCAGAGTTGCGACACGAAGGTTTTCAAGAAAATCCCTCACCCCAGATTACCCTTTACATGGAAAATTTTTCGTAAATTTTAATTTTCTCAAAAATGACTCTAACGATTTTGAATAAAATATCATAAGTTTAAGACATTTTTATGGCAAATGAAATGTATATCTCGAATTTTCTGGGAATGTCTCCAAAAGTATTCTTCATTGTGAACGACTTTTGCATAACTGGTAAACCATAAGAGATAGACAAAATTTTACTACACACAACATGTAGATCGCGTTAAAATACACAATTTGTCATATACATTTTTGTTGTTGTTGTGTGAACCATTTTCCAGATATTGCTTGTTATTCCCTTAAATTTTCCAATACTTATACTTTTTCTCAAAGGAAATTCGTTATTCATTTTTTTTTGTCTTTGATATGCAAAAAGCATTAATCTGTGGCAAAGAGAATGGTGCTGCACCTAGCAACCAGCTATTAAGAGATATGTCTATGCTTAAAGGCTACTGTATTTCTATATTGCCCTTGTAAATATAAAACAAGAGGAACATAGTAGGCCTTAAGCGATAGTCAAATATTTTTAGAACTGGTCGCTATGTGTAAAATGTAATTCTCTTTGCATGTCAAAAGATCGTTTCTGCAAATGTTTATCTCGATTAATATGAAATAGATGGAGAATAAGAGTTTGTAAAAATAGTTTGTACAAGAGTAGAGAAAGTTATTTGAGTGTAACACATCAGATTTTTTGGTTTGATAAATCCATACTAATTTGTTGTTTAGATTTGTGTACACTGGACAGTCCACTGTGATGTGTTGCAGTTGGCACAGGTTGGAGGCTGGTCTTTGGTTCGAAGAAAAGAGTGCTTCGGTTTGCAGTGGCCAATCCTTAAACGGGAGGTGATTGCTTGATTTCGTCGTTTGAATGTTCTTAGAGGTTGGAAAGGGTTGGTACAGTCTGAACGAGCTTCATGAAGTTTGCTATCAAGTGATAACCGGTCTGTCTTCCATTTCTGTATGAACGCTCGTTGGATGAAGCTTATTACTAGGGCCTGGATTTTTAGGTTTTAACCTATGTTTTTCCTCGCTATTTAATTAACACACTTCAAGATATATACTCGTTTCACACTTCCTGGAGCAGAATATATGAATTTCATTACACCTAAAAAAACCTAAATGAGGGTTTGACACCTAAAATAACCTAAATAGCTGTTTTTGCTTTTTCGAAATGAAGAATGTTATTTTCGCATTGAAACTCATTGTAAAACTATTTCCACCACTTATAGCCAGTAGATAGTTCAAGTTACTACAGTTAAATGCAGCACATTTGACGTGGTGACACCTGGATGCAGCTGATAGAAGGTCAGAACTTGGCTGTCTGCTGTCATTTACTATGTCGAGCACTTAAAAGACGTTAAAAATGTCGTCAATGAATTGGATGAAACAGAAGCTTCCTGCATTGCCAAGGCTAAGAAATCACTCGAGTGCCCCACTCTTGCCGCTTCCCTAAGACACATTTGTGTTTTATACCAGAAGCTACAACTTTAGCACTGAAAGATGCTCTAGATATCATTGTCAATGTTTCCAGTAAATAAATACCTGGACCAGTGGGAGTTGCATGTTCTTCGAGGTTGCAAAAGATCCTTCAACGAAATCCTGGTTTTGAAGATATGAAAATCATAAATTCAGTATTGCAGGGAGAAAAGTATACAGGAGAACTACCCCTAGAACCTGCTGCACTGGCATCTATGTTCTACGCTACAATGACGTTATGTTCCGTTGAAAGAACCTTTTCTTCACACAAGGATGCCTTACGTGATAATAGGAAATCGTTTACGTCAGAAAATTTGAGAATGTATGTATCTAATACAATGCAAAATAAAAATTCTGATGTGTTACACTCACATGACTTTCTATACTCTTGTAGAAACTATTTTTACAAACTCTTATTCTCCATCTATTTCATACTAGTCGAGATAAACCTTTGCAGAAACGATCTTTTGACATGCAAAGAGAATTACATTTTACACATAGCGACCAGTTCTAAAAATACTTGACTATCGCTTAGTCTTTAAGTATAGACATATCTCTTAATAGCTGGTTGCTAGGTGCAGCACCATTCTCTTTGCCACAGATTAATACTCTTTGCATATCCAAGAGAAGAAAAATGAATAACGAATTCCCATTTGAGAAAATAACTATTGAAAAATTTAAGGGAATAACAAGCAATATCTCGAAAATGGTTCACTCAACAACAAAAATGTATATGACATAAATTGTGTATTTTAACGCGATCTACATTTTTTGTGTAGTAAAATTTTGTCTATCTCTTATGGTTTACCAGTTATGCAAAAGTCGTTCACAATGAAGAATACTTTTGGAGACATTCCCAGAAAATTCAAGATGTACATTTTATTTTTTATGAAAATATCTTAAATATATATTTAATCAAAATCGTTAGAGCCATTTTTGAGAAAATTAAAATTTTCGAAAAATGTTCTATGTAAAGGGTAATCTGGGGTGGGCGATTTTCTTGAAAACCTTCGTGTCACATCTCTGGAAGATGCTGAACCTAAATACTGATGCAGTAATCTGTATCACAAATTATGTAAATGTCAGAGTGATTGTAGTGTGAATATGCATTGTTGTGTGATATTGATTTGAGATGTTTGTTGATTGTAATCATTGTTGAGAAGTGGGTTTATACGGCCTTACTGAAACTGACAATAATAGCGTGCAATAATGTAGCGAGGGGGTGAGCTGTTTATCATTATTGGAGACGAGCAAATGACGTAATATTGGCGCGTTTTTCTTAGGAATTTGCTGGAACATTTTCCCTAGAGCATATGTTTTCGTAATTTTCATTGGATATAAAAATAGACGCTAATGTTGGCGCGTTTTATTAACCAATAGCAGCTCGGTTATAATCTTTAGGCATATCGGGGTGTGGGAGTATAAAAAGGGCTAAGTCAGAGGTAGATCCCTCCCAGTCCATCGGAAACATTTGTACATTACACGTCGTCGAGTTTAACAAAAACAGTCATGGTGAATGCCTAGCATAGTTTATCGATTCGCAGGTTAGGCGTAGCAAAGTTATAAAAAAATCTCAAGTGTCGTAAAGTTAATTACAAAAAAAGTTGAAGTACGCGTATTAGTAAGGGGCAGTAAAGAAGTTATTATAACAGTTTCAGTTTGGCGAGTGTCAAGATTAATACGTGAAAGTGCATAATGTGTTACGACAATAAAAGTATAAAACAAATTCTTTTATCAGTGTTATCTTTGGATAAAAACTCCTTTCCGTTTACACACCTGTATAAGATAAGTGCTCGACCAAGAAAGCTCATAGCTAGCCGGAGGACAGTGAACCCAAAAATTAAATACAATAATAGGCGCTCAGTAAAAGATAACACGAAGTGACCGCGACAAATTGTCTTTTATACGTGCGGCAAATAAACAGTAGCATTCTTTCAAACAAACTCTAATACCATCGCAAATTGGCTACCACAACGTGGAGCTTTCAAACTTAACAAAGAATACCGCCGCATATTTGACTCCCAAACGTGGGGCTAACAAATAAACATAATAACCGTCACAATACCAAGTTTGGTGTTTATCCGACTGTTCGTTTCGAGTTATGCTGTTCACAGACACACAGACAGACACACATACACGGAGATGTTTCCAAAAATGCTTTTTACTTTCTCTACTACGTATAGTAAGTAGGGGAAGTATTGCATTCCACCCAAAAATTCGATACCGAGATTTCACCGGAAATACATGTTTTGAGAATCACTGAATCCAAAAAAAGCATTTTTGGAAACATGTCCGTGTGTGTGTCTGTCTGTGTGTCTGTGTGTCTGTGTGTCTGTCTGTCTGTGTGTCTGTGTGTCTGTGTGTCTGTGAACAGCATAACTCAAAAACGAACAGTCGGATAAACACCAAACTTGGTATTTAGGTTCAGTGTCTTCCAGAGATGCGACACGAAGGTTTTCAAGAAAATCCCCCCACCCCAGACTACCCTTTACATGGAACATTTTTCGAAAATTTTAATTTTCTCAAAAACGGCTCTAACGATTTTGATTAAAATATCATATGTTTAAGATATTGTCATGACAAATAAAATGTATATCTCGAATTTTCTGGGAATGTCTCCAAAAATATTCTTCATTGTGAACGACTTTTGCATAACTGGTAAACCATAAGAGATAGACAAAATTTTACTACACAAAAAATGTAGATCGCGTTAAAATACACAACTTATGTCATATACGTTTCTTTTGTTGAGTGAACCGTTTTCGAGATATTGCTTGTTATTTCCTTAAATTTTCCAATACTTACACTTTTTCTCAAATTCGTTATTCATTTTTTTATGTCCTGAACATGCAAAGAGAATGGAATTCGCCACATAGCAACCAGCGTTAAAATATTTGACTATCGCTTAAAAGCTACCATATTCCCCTTGCATCTACAAGAAAATTACCAATAAGATTGACATCTCGATATCTCGATTAACATGAAGCATATGGAGAATAGGCGTTTGTAAAATTAGATTGTACAAGAGTAGAGAAAGTCATGTGAGTGTAACACATCAGATTTTTTTGGATTCAGGGAGTCTCAAAACATGTATTTCCGTTGAAATCTCGGTATCGAATTTTTGGGTGGAATACAATACTTTCCCTACTTACTGTATGTAGTAGAGAAAGTAATAAATTATACAACTAAGTACTAGAAAAGCAAAATTATTGCTACCAGTATTGATCCACAAAGCAAAACATAAAAAAACACTAGTTTAATCAAGAAAAACCTAATAAAAACCTATTTTAAGCATATAATAAACCTAAAATGAAGGTTTATTCCACCTAAAAATCCGGGCCCTAGTGATGACGTCTTGGTGCGAGGAGGCACGCTATAGATGGGTCACTTACAGGATATCTGGATGCGTCTATAGAGCTTCGATCGGCTATTTCATTGCCATCTATATGTAAGTGTGAGGGAATCCATATCAAGGATCCCGTTTTCCCTGTGTTGCTAATTTTGGAGCACAAGGAACAAATGTCATGTAACATTGCATGGGAGGGCTCTGTGTGGCTAGTAGCGTACTTAAGGAATCAGTGAAGGTGGTGAAGTGTGCCTTTTGGGGAGAGTTATGTACATCTAAAAGAGCTTCTCTTATGGCGAAGATTTCACAAGAAAACACAGCAAAGTAGTTCGGTAAGGCATAGAGCGTTACATAGTCGGGGTGTACCACTACGCAGTTATGTCCTTCATTAGTTGCTGAACCGTCGGTAAAGATTTTCACGGAGTTGTAATACGTACTTATCTAGTAGGCGACTGAATATCTGTTTAAGAAGAAGAAGAGTGGGTGTTTGGAGTCTTGCATGGGATGAAAGTTGGATATCATTTGACAGATGTTGCACGCACCAAAGAGCTGTTGGCGTGGGTAGATCAAAGGTGTTTTTGCATTAATATCTTGGGAGTAATGCAGAATTTTTATGTAGAACGGTCTTTCATGTAGTTTTGAGGGCACTCTGTTAGGGATATGTTGTGGGAAAACTAGCGACACATTTTATGTGAGGGACATGACGCAATTTTATAGCATTTTTCTGTGAACATTCAAAGGAGGCTCACATGCTACCAATTATAGACTTGTAAATGGGCTCGTAATGAATGTCCCTAGACGTAGTGCAGTAGTTTGAATTGTATCCAGTATTTTGAGAATCGAAGGTTTATCGGAGTTGTAAGCCACAATCCCATCTCCAAGGCTTTCTATTGGTATACATTCTGCAGACATGTTCATACTATAATAATAATAATAATAATAATAATAATAATAATAATAATAATAAATTTCCATTTGCAACAAAGTAAATTTTGACTCGCAAGAATGAGATCATTAAAAGCAAATAGGTCTTTCGAAATAGTTAATGCTACGTAAAGGTAACACAACAGAAATTTATATTTTATAGACCTCTGCGTTTTTTCGAAAGTTTCTCTCTCTCTCTCTCTCTTATGGTTCGGCATTTATAGAAATTCAAAAACAAGAATACTATTTCAAGGGTTAATCATAGATATCTTCCAAACACATTTCGTTTGCTATGATTGTTATTTATTCTGTTTTTATTTACGTTTTTAGAAAATTGCATGCACCTTTTTAAGGCATGAACTACTTCGGTGTAATTCGTTGCTATAATCTTGAATTTTCCAATACCTTAGCATACTTCTTCAATCATTTATCGCAATTTAAATGAAGAGTAAAAATAATATTTCATAAAAATAGTTAGTAGAAGCTTGTAGCGGATTTTAATAAAGGGGGGGGTTTGATTTCTGAAAATTTTAAAGTGCGGCGAATCGTGAGTCTTCAGGACCTGGTAGCAAGGGTGCATTAACAAATATAACAAAGTACGGCTTCAAATAATTTATTAGTAACTTTGGTTAAATAATTCAGTGTATCTGTATTGATACTAATAATACACAATGAACAATTATTAATGTTATATTCGCTAATGTAATGGTCTTGTAACCGCTAGTAACTTATATTCCCTTCTTTGCTACGTAAAACTAGCTTATGTGCATCGGAACGTCTGTTCCTTGTGAAAGACTTGAAAAAACTAATGAAAATTCCGTATTTATTGAATTTCTGTTACGTTGCTATGGCACTGGGTAATCAAACTGTGGCTTGTTTATAGACTCCGTTAGTCTGACGTCAGAGTTAGCCGTTGCCTTAGAGATAGCCATCTTGTTTTCCAAACAACATTGATTCCTACAGCGAGTTTTTGGAAGTCTTTCATATAACTAATAATATTTAGTGTGATTGCGTTGTAATATATTATTTTCAATTACTTTGGGCAGAAGGAAGGTGTTTCGAATAGCTGAAGCAGGGCCAAGAGCGTTTCTCTCGCATTGGTTGTGTGTTTTGTTCCTGACTGCAAACACTATAGTGAACTCCAGTCTAAAAACTCCATAGATGAGTCCACCTTTTTTTTAATAAGCTGATAATTCAACCTGACTTAAGTCTTTATACCTCCAATACAATTTAATTACACCACATTTGCTTACAGCTACAGTTATTTCTATTCAGTAATTACTTTTTAAGCAAGTGTGCATTGCTGAACTTACATTTCAACTATTGAGGTTAATTTAGATGTGCTTTAGTAATAATATAACGAAAATAATCACTTGTGAAGAACCACCTGGTTTCACAGATACTCTCTTTATACTTTGTTACATTATGTACCAGCCTTGATTGTATTACATTACACTTTTATACTTTATTACGTCATCTAACACTCTTGGTTATGTTCATTACAGCTTGGACAAACAATACACATGCACACAAGAAAATTATTTTTATTATTTTCGTCGAAATTTGGTGTTTACTCTACAAAAAAGCAACTCAAATTGTTATGTTTTTAATATATTTAAGTACGTTAAGCGAAATTCCTCACCGGGCCATAAAATAAAGTTTAGCCCTATGGACATTTATCCCAAACATATGCAATGTGAGGTTTGTTCGCTAAGGGCTCCAGCGTATATGTTGTCTATGGGTACTAAAACATTTACATAATATTACTCATTCTCATTTTAGGACAACATATATAAAAGCATTCCTTAATTATACTTATATGGACATTGTAAGATTTATTTTTCATGCTGGCTTGAACCTGGCCTCGCAAATAGGAAATTTCCCCATCATATTTCACGGCTAAGACGTGATTAGACTCAACAGCATCTTCACCTTTCTTTACCAGTCTCAATTCGTCTTCAACATATGTTATTATTTCACTCAGTTTCACAACAATGTTATAGCATAATGCTCACTTAAGGCGGTTTAATTTACTATAATTATTTAATAACTATTAACACTAATAATAACCTCTAAGTATAACTGTATTCCTAGCAATGGTATTTATCTAGGATTGATAAATAATTAATGTAGACTTTTCAAAATAACATTCTCCCAAAGCAGTAGACAAATATACAGCACAAACTGCATAGGAACCAGTTGTTTGGAAAGAAAGATAACCTCCTAGCAACGGCTGACGTCATCATCAATGGAGTCTTATTCTCCTAGCAGGTGAGACAAAACAAACATGCTTTCCGCAGCATATAGCTTATATATTAATGGTGACCATGATCAGTTAATTTAGAATAAACCATAACCTAAATCCAATTTAGTTTTCATTTTTAACACCCCAAAAGTTTACTTTCTCTACCACGTGTTTAATAGGTAGAGAAGGTATTGCATTCTACCCAAAAACTCGATACTGATATTTTACTGGAAATACGTGTTTTACGAACCTCTGAATAAAATTAAACAAAAATTAGAAAAAAGTTTGTATGTGTGTCTGTGAACAGCATAACTCAAAAACAAAAACTCGAATACATACCAAAATTGTTATTTACGTTTAGGACCTTCCAAAGATGTGTGACGAAGATTTTCAATACAATCCCCCTCTCTCAACTACCCTTTACGTAGAACATTTTACGAAATCTTTGATTCTCTTAAAATGTCTCTAATGATTTTGATTAAAATACTATACATATTAAATATATTCAGATGACAATTAAAACGTATATCTTGAATTTTCTGAGAATAGCCCGTGAAGTCCTATTCACATGGAAGGAATTTTATATACTCTTGTATAACTGATAAACGTTAAGCGATAAACACAAACTTACCATAACAATTGTATATCTCTTTAAAACACACAATTTATTTCAAATAAATCTTTTGTGGCATCAGCCATTTTCCAAATAATGCGTCGATTTGTTCAACACATTCCTTTCAAGTCCTGTCGATTTTCAACTGCTACTCTCGATGTCATGGGAACATCATGGAATTTTAAGGCAGCGTCTAGCGTCCAGTTAAACATCTGACTAACGCTGTTCCCTCTATATGTATAACGAAATTGTGTAATGGAGCTATTTCTGCAAAGGTTTATCATGATTAAAACAAGCGATGGAGGTATAAAAAGTCATGTGAATGTAATATATCACATTTTTTCAAGAGTTTGGGCTAGCAATGTCGAGTAAACATTTGACAGTTATCTCAGTCCTGGAGCTATTGATTGCCACAAAGACGACTTTTCAAATGAAAACAGACAAAAGGTATAATGGATTATTTTAGTTTTTTTGTAGAGTATTTCATTGTTTTTGCAGCCAGTGAAATAACGTAGTTTTGCCAGTTCCGCAGGGGGACACAGATTACGTTAATGCCAGACGCGTGCTGTATTTATTACACCGATTACATTATTCCTGCTTCATGATATTTTCGGGCACAAGAAATAAACTGCTTTAGGGGAAGAGGTTAAAAAGGACTGTTTTGTGGCTTCAGCACAAATTTATCAACTTTTCCTACCTTTATGGCAGCCCTGCTCCTCTTGGCTTACAGCCAGCGCGCGCGCCGTTATGCATGCACAAATCACGCGTGCGCTGACTTCCTAATTCTCTCCTTGCTCTTTTTAATGGCTTATTATTCTTTTAAAGGTCACCAAGGATGAATAAGAGAATCGTGGGGTTGAATGCACTGTCTCTTTATTATTATTATTATTATTATTATTATTATTATTATTATTATTATTATTATTATTATTACATAATAATTGTTCCTTGTGCTTCAGTACAAAAGAAAAAAATCTGATGTGTTACACTCACATGACTTTCTCTACTCTTGCACAAACTAGTTTTACAAACGCTTATTCTCCATATGCTTCATCTTAATCGAGATGTTAATCTTAATGCTAATTTTCTTGTAGGTGCAAGGGGAATATGGTACGTTTTAAGCGACAGTCAAACCTTTTAAGCGCTGGTTGCTATGTGTAGTATTCCATTCTCTTTGTATGTACAGGACATAAAAAATCTGATGAGTTACACTCACATGACTTTCTCTACTCTTGTACAAACTATTTTTACAAACGCTTATTCTCCATCTACTTCATGTTAATCGAGATAAACATATGCAGACTCTATCTTATTGCTAAGTTTCTAGTAGATGTAAGGGGAATATATATTTACAAGGGTAATATAGAAATACAGTAGCGTTTAAGCACATACATATCTCTTAATAGCTGGTTGCTAGGTGCAGCACCATTCCCTTTCCCACTGATTAATACTCTTTGCATATCCAAGACAAAAAAATGAATAACGAATTCCCATTTGAGAAAAGTATTGAAAAATTTAAGGGAATAACAAGTAATATCTCGAAAATGGTTCACTCAAAAACAAAATCTGTATATGACATAAATTGTGTATTTTAACGCGATCTACATTTTTTGTGTAGTAAAATTTTGTCTATCTCTTATGGTTTACCAGTTATGCAAAAGTCGTTCACAATAAAGAATACTTTTGGAGACATTCCCAGGAAATTCAAGATATACATTTTATTTGTCATACAAATATCTTAAACATATGATATTTTAATCAAAATCGCTAGAGCCATTTTTGATAAAATTAAAATTTTCGAAAAATCTTCCGTGTAAAGGGTAATCTGGTGTGGGGGGATTTTCTCGAAAACCTTCGTGTCGCACCTCTGGAAGATACTGAACCTAAATACCAAGTTTGGTGTTTATCCGACTGTTCCTTTCTGAGTTATGCTGTTCACAGACAGACACACACTCACAGTAACACACACACAGACACACAGAAACACACACGGACATGTTTCCAAAAATGCTTTTTTTGGATTCAGGGGGTATCAAAACATGTATTTCCGGTAAAATCTCGGTATCGATTTTTTGGGTGGAATACAATACTTCCCCTACTTACTATACGTAGTAGAGAAAGTAAAAAATCTGATGCGTTACACTCACATGACTTTCTCTACTCTTGTACAAACTATTTTTACAAACCCTTATTCTCCATATGCTTCATGTTAATCGAGATATCGAGATGTTCATCTTATTGCTAATTTTCTTGTAGATGCAAGGGGAACTGGTAAGCTTTAAGCGTTAGTCAAATATTTTAAGAGCTGGTTATTATGTGGAGTATTCCATTCTCTTTGCATTACCAGGACAAAAAAAAATGAATAACGAATTTGAGAAAAAGTATAAGTATTGGACAATTTAAGGGAATAACAAGCAATATCTCGAAAACGGTTCACTCAACAAAAGAAATGTATATAACATAAATTGTGTATTTTAACGCGATCTACATTTTTTGTGTAGTAAAACTTTGTCTATCTCTTATGGTTCACCAGTTATGCAAAAGTCGTTCATAATGAAGAATACTTTTGGAGACATTCCCAGGAAATTCAAGATATACATTTTATTTGTCGTAAAAATATCTTAAACATATGATATTTTAATCAAAATCGTTAGAGCCATTTTTGAGAAAATTAAAGTTTTCGAAAAATCTTCCATGTAAAGGGTAGTCTGGGGTGGGAGGGATTTACTTGAAAACCTTCGTGTCGCATCCTTGGAAGATACTGAACCTAAATACCAAGTTTGGTGTTTATCCGACTGTTCGTTTCTGAGTTATGCTGTTCACACACAGACAGACACACACACACACACACAACACACACACACACATACACACACGGACATGTTTCCAAAAATGCTTTTTTTGGATTCAGGGGGTCTCAAAACATGTATTTCCGTGGAAATCTCGGTATCGAATTTTTGGGTGGAATACAATACTTCCCCTACTTACTATACGTAGTAGAGAAAGTAAAAATGGATAACGAATTCCCATTTGAGAAAAAGTATTGGAAAATTTAAGGAAATAACAAGCAATATCGTCGGCGCCGTGGCCGAGTGGTTAGACCGCTCGCCTCCCACCGAGGCGGCCCGGCTTCAATCCCAGGGACCTGCATGTGGGATTTGTGGTGGACGAAGCGGCGTCTGGGCGGGTTTTCTCCGGGTTCTCCGGTTTCCCCCGCCATTCATTCCACCGACTGCTCCGTATCACCTTTCCTTTCATCCATTTCACCAACATTTCGTTTCATCTACTTCCTTCATCCCATACCAGGCATCGGGCTGATCACCCATCCTGGATGCTCTGTCTGATCCATGAGTGTCTGCTCCTCGAGGGGCCTCTGACCCCAGGCACCCGCTTGTAAGTCGTGGGGGTGTAATTCCTACATAAGAGGAGGGTAAACAGATAATGAATGAATGAACAAGCAATATCTCGAAAATAGTTCACTCAAACAAAAATGTATATGACACAAATTGTGTATTTTAACGCTATCTACATTTTTTGTGTAGTAACATATTGTCTATCTCTTTGGGTTTACCAGTTATGCAAAAGTCCTTCACAATGAAGAATATTTTTGAAGAAATTCCCAGAAAATTCGAGATATACATTTCATTTGTCATGAAAATATCTTAAACATGTGAATTTTAATAAAAATAGAGCAACTTTTGAGAAAATTAAAATTTTCAAAAAATGTTTCATGTAAAGGATAATCTGGGTTGGGGGAATTTTCTTGAAAACCTTCGTGTCGCATCTCTGGAAGATACTGAACTTAAATACCAAGTTTGATGTTTCTCCGACTGTTCGTTTCTGAGTTATGCTGTTCACAGGCAGACACACACACAGAGACACACACACACACACATACACACACATACACACACATACAGACACACACAGATACACACAGACACACATACATACAGACACACACAGACACACACATACACAGACACACACATACACACATACAGACACACACACACATACAGACACACACAGACACACACACACACAGACACACACACACATACAGACACACACAGACACACACAGAGACACACACATACACACATACACACACACATACAGACACACACAGACACACACAGACACACACACATACACACATACAGACACACAGACACATACACATACAGACACACACAGACACACAGACACACACATACACACATACAGACACACACAGACACACACAGACACACACACATACACACACATACAGACACACAGACACACACATACAGACACACACACATACAGACACACACAGACACACACAGACACACACACAGACTCACAGACACACAGACACACAGACACACACAGACACACACAGACACACACAGACACACACACAGAACACACAGACACACAAACAGACACACAGACACACACAGACACACACACAGACACACAGACACATACAGACACACAGACACACACAGACACACAGACACACACACGGACATGTTTCCAAAAATGCTTTATATGCATTCAGTGCACCTCAAGACATGTATTTCCGGTGAAATCTCGGTATCGAATTTTTGGGTGGAATGCATTACTTCCCCTACTTACTATACGTAGTAGAGAAAGTAAACAACTCTATGATAGGAAACTTATAACAATAGCAAAAATATCTCGAAATTGATCGATAATTGATAATAAGTTGTATTCGACGTAGAATGTGTGTTTTAACGAGATCTTCATTTTTCTTTCAGGCAGGTTTTGTCTATCACTTGTGATTTGTCAGTTATACAAATTTATACAAAAAAATCAGAACGAACAGGAATAAACAGGCTATTCACAGATAATTCTAGATATACAATTTATTTGTCGTACAAATATTTTTCTTATTTTAATAGACTTGTTACAGCCATTTTTGAGTAAATGGAAAGTAACCAATGTTTTGTACAGAATAATTTGGTGGGGGTGGTATTTTTTAAAATCTTCATGTCGCATCCTTGGATGACGAATTAAAATACCAAGTTTGGTGTCTATCTGACTTTTCCTTTTTGAGTCACGCTGTTTACACACACACATACACACACACACACACACACACAAACACACACACCGATTGTTTTTATTTCAGTGGACGTCAAAACATGTATTTCCAATTATATCTTCATATGGATTTTTTAAATACATAATATCTCTATCTACTTTTGGCAGTTAATACAGAAAGTAATAATGTTATTTAAACCTCCAGTAATTAAATTTAGACGGAGTGGGATGTGGCCCGCATTCGGGAGATCCTGGGTTCAAATCCGTGGGCCGACAAATCTGTCAGGTTTTTTCGTGGTTTTCCTCAATCGCCAAGGTAAATACCGGATTGGATATTTAATACCACGACCCAAAGTTCCACCTTAAGTCTAAAACAATAGTAAAATGAAAAATAAACGGTAATAGCGAATGCTATGCCATCTATCTACAGACAATGTAAGCAGTTAGGGTGGACAGCGCCTTAATGCCATCTGCTCGGCACGAAGCAGAAGATCCGGCTGCCATGCCCTGGGGATATCTGTGGCATTTGTAGAGATGAGACCTAGAAGCCTAACTGTTCGCCTTTCTGTGTTGAGGGCGGCGGTTGGACTGGACGGCACCCTAATGCTATCTGCAAGGCATGAAGTAGCTGGTTACAGAGATGAGACCTAGAAGGCTAACTGTCCGCCTTTATATGGGGGTGGCGGTTGGTCTAGAAAGCACCCTAATGCCGTCTGCACGGCATGAAGCAGAAGATTCGGTAGCTATGCGCTAGGGTCTCTGTGACACGTGACGGAGCGGGTGGTTACAGGGATGAGACCTAGAAGGCTAACTGTCCATCACATTGAGGCAGTATTTTTAACACTTAAATATTTCTCAGTCTAATTATATAATATGTAAATTCAATAACAGCTCGCCTTGAAATAATATGTGTATGTAATAATTTGTAAAATGTATGTGACAGTCATTGCATATGCTTATATTATTGTATACATGTTCAATAATGTTATGTGAATGTATTACGTAATTTAATAATGTAGGAGCTGTGAGAATAATAAGTTAAAGGTTGCTAACAATGAGGTAACCTTGAGGCAATAATGAGTTTAGGAGTTTAAATGTTACTTGTGATTCTTGTAAGCAATAATGTGACTTTAGCGGCAGTTTATAAAATAGCCAATCAACAACCGGAGGGGTTTTAAGTTTAATGAAGGTATTCTATTGGACTAGGATTAGCCAACCAGATACTTGAAAAACAGAAATTTACAAGTTTAGACGGTTGAAATCTATTCAGTTGCCTGCAGAGTGTGCTCATAACTGGATGCGTTGCTTGTGCTTCCTTGAGATATTTAACACGTATTCGTGTGAGACGAAAATAGTATACGTGTTGAAAAATGCAAGTAATAAATAAAAAGAATCTCACAGCTCTCGATATCAGTGAAGTGCTATTTAATTTGTGTCAAGGATTAATAAAAAGGAGTGAATTAAAACTTAAAATCCGTATAAGCCTGCATTCTTAGTCGTACCACAACACTGCCTAAGAGAAACGTGTCTCTAACAAATACTGACGCAGCCGAGGCAAACATAAATATATAATACTTAAAGAAACAGTTAAATTACAAAGTTAATATTTTTTTAAACTTGGGGCAAAGGCCACCAGAAAATACATTTGGGGCGAAGGCTACCGGAAACTGTTTACTATACTGCGGTTGCAAGTACCTACTACAAGTTCGGCTCCCCAACAGTTGAAATAAAGTCCCGTGTAAGACAATTTACAATTGGTACAGCGAATTAAAAACAGATCGATGTTTTCTCAGTGATTAATTTCGTGAAGGACGCCCAAGAACTGCTGTTACTGATGAAAATATTGCCGCTGTTGGAGCAATGCTTGAAGAAGATCGATGGACATCTTATGAATTTATTCGGGTGACATTGGGCATTATTATGAGTCAAATCCAAAGCGTTTTACATCAACAGAAGTGAGAAAACTTTGATGTCGATGGATTCCAGAAACTGACTCCCGATCAAAAACAACGACGCATTGATTGGTGCAGAAAAACTCTGAAAAAATTCTAAAGCGGCACTGGAAATTTTATTTGGAATATCTTTACTGGTGATGAATCTTGATTTTATTGTTATGATCTTGAAAAGAAAAGTCAATGGGTCTTTCGAACAGAACCCAAGCCTACAAAACTCCGACAAATTCGCAGTACTGGTAAGAAGAAGGTTACTAGTTACTTTTTCTACTACGTATAGTAAGTAGGGGAAGTATTGTATTCCACCCAAAAATTCAATACCGAGATTTCACCGGAAATACATGTTTTCAGACCCCCTGAATCCAAAAAAATGTATTTTTGGAAACATGTACGTGTGTGTGTGTCTGTGTACAGTATAATTCAGAAACGAACAGTCGGATAAACACCAAACTTGGTATTTAGGTTCAGTATCTTCCAGGGATGCGACACGAAGGTTTTCAAGAAAATCCCCTCACCCCAGATTACCCTTTACATCGAACATTTTTCAAAAATTTTAGTTTTCTCAAAAACGGCTTTAACAATTTTGATAAAATATCATATGTTTAAGACATTTTCATGACAAACGAAATGTATATCTCGAATTTTCTGAGAATGTCTACAAAAGTATTCTTCATTGTGAACGACTTTTGCATAACTGGTAAACCATAAGAGATAGACAAAATTTTACTTCCCAAAAGATGTAGATCGCGTCAAAATACACAATTTATGTCATATACATTTTTTTGTTGAATGAACCATTTTCGAGATATTGCTTGTTATTCCCTTAAATTTTTCAATACTTATTTTCTCAAATGGGAATTCGTTATTCAGTTTTTTTGTCTTGGATATGCAAAGAGTATTAATCTGTGGCAAAGAGAATGGTGCTGCACCTAGCAACCAGCTATTAAGAGATATGTATGTGCTTAAAGGCTACTGTATTTCTATATTGCCCTTGTAAATATATATTCCGCTTACATCTACAAGAAAATTAGCAATAAGATAGAGTCTGCAAATGTTTATCTCGATTAACATGAAGTAGATGGAGAATAAGCGTTTTAAAAAATAGCTTGTACAAGAGTAGAGAAAGTCATATGAGTGTAACACATCAGACTTTTTGTACAGTAACAATAACAACGGCTATTGTCTAATCACATGTCAAGTTTATTGTGTTCCTTTGAGAGAGCGTTATTGAATTCTTTTCGTGGAATGTTTCGCACGTGCACGTAAACCTGTAGCCCCACGTGCCATTTCCTTTTTCGGTTGCAGTTAGACAAAGAAGTATCATTTTTCTTGTTTGACTTCCTCACTACTTAATTTGGGCCTAAGTTTTCGGGAAAGTAAATCTTTTGAGCAGGGGGTGTCCTATACAACATCTGTTACCTCTGTTTTGGCATGCAAACGCCTTCCTCTGATTCCAATAAGGCAAGAGTTGGGAGGCGAAATTCAACCTTTGAATTAAACGCGGTGATAGTCTAACTAAAACGAAATGTTTAAGGAAACCATTTAGTTTATTACGATTAACATAAGTAGATAGAAAAGAATATCTGATGTGATACAGTCACATGACTTTCTCTATCCTCTATTCTTTATTAGTGTGTATACAGACTATTCTTGCTACAACTTATTCTTACATCTACTACATTTTAATTCAAATAAGCCTTTGCAGAAATAGCTACATTACACATTTCATTATAGATACAAAGGGAACAGCGATAGTCAAATGTTTAACAACTGGACGCTATATGCTGGCCTTAAAATTCCATACTGTTTCCATGACATCGCGAGAAACAACTGAACGTTGAAAGGAATTTAAGAGAATGACAAGTAATGAACAATTCGAACCTTTAATAACAGATATATCGGAAATGGCTTATGCTACAAAAAACTTGAGATAAATTGTGTGTTTTAAAGAGATCTACATGGTTTGTGTATGGTCATCGCAGCCTTCGGATCCCCAAGCGGCGACCTTTGTGCAGTAGCCAAACACTTGTTCCCTACCCTCCCTAACCGCAAGCACCATAAAATCTTAGTGACATCCATGTGCATATGCGCGTTGTTGCCAAAATTAAAAATAGTATTTAAAAGCAAAACTTTGCAGGTGATTTCCACATGTACAGAATACAATCATGCAGTTTGTCTGCTTGCTTTACACACAAAATAACTATGTAAATAACTATGAATCGCATAGTAATTACATTTAAGTTGCAAACGCTTTAAAATATAACTGAACTAATGAATGATCTGAACTAATATACTGCGCTACAAGAATAGAAATGCATGTTAACATATCCGAGAGAAACTTAGAAACATGTTCCGAATAAACTATACATTGTTGGACTATCATTAAATAATTAAAATACATAAATATTAATTTATTTTGAAAGGAACTCTTACTCCCAAATCAAAGCATCATTTTTGATTATGCTGTGCGCGGAGCTATGGTAAAAAGTTTTTTATCACTTGTATCACAACAATGTTTTATTAATATAAAGCTAATACAAGAAGTTGTGTATTGTTTAAGGTGTAAGATTTATAAGCATGACATCTTCTGTTTACTTAAATGAATAGCTTTATTATAAAATGCAGGATAAGTAAAAATACGAAGGCAAAAGAAAGAAAATAAAAAAAAAATCTTATGTATTATATTCACAAGATTATCTCTACTCACTCTTCTACAAACTACTTTCACAAAAGCTTATTCTATCTACTTCTTAAATAATAAGATAAAATTTCATTGCACATATCGTTGTAAATATAAGGATACATAGGCTAAAGCGATAGTCAGATTTTTAAAATACAGATGACTATATGATGACTTTGAAATTCCATGCTCTTAGCATGACCACGAGGAAAATACAAACAGAGACTTCCAACTTGTATTTCAAAATTCAAACCAACAACAAAAAATTTCTCGGAAATGGTTAACACAATTTGACCTAAAATTTGTCCTTTACCGAGATTGCATTTTACGCAGAGTAAGATTTTGTCTCTCTCTTAGAATTTACCAGTAATACAACAAGTTGAGAACGAGGAAAATTTTACAAGTTATTCCCAGAATATAAAATTCATGATACAAATTTTATTTTTCCTGCAAATATCTTAAACTTGCGGTATTTTACTAAAAATCGTTAAGCTGTTTTTGAGAAATTCAAAACAATAACAAACATTTTTCCACATAAAAGGTTCTTTTCTACATGTTCTTGAACATTACACATAAAAATCTGGCTTTGCTTATTCAGTTTTTGTAGCCCTTTTCTTCGTGGTCTTGGCATTACTGATATTCTGCAGAGGGTCACTTGCTGGTGCGGCCGGAGGGGCATCAACTTGGTTCGTTTCCCAAGGTCTCCACATCTTAATTAAACTATTAAACGCTAATAACTATTAAACACTGCTAAACTTACAAAACTGCACTAAGTAAAACACTATATAACTTCTCTGAAGAAGTAATATAGAAGCTTAGCTGAACATGGAAGAAAAGCACGAGCGAACAGTCACAGCTGCTAAAACCGGCAACAACGCTTTGCTTTGGTGGAGCTGGAGAAAGGACCACGTGTTGTGTTTAAGGGATGGGAAGACCCTACTAATCGTTTACTGATGGGTTTATGGTCAGGCTTCAAAGCTTTCCGTTCGCTTTGAAGCCGGTTGGGGAAAGGATGCCCGCGACTAGTTTACTCCGTCGTGTATCACTAAACGTTTACCGTTATAGAAGATTATACAAAATTCCTTCCGAGAGAAGAGGACTTCACAGGCTGTGCCCAGAAAATTCAAAGCACACGTTTTATTTGTCATGTAAATATCTTTAATATGTGGTATTTTAATCAAAATCGTTAGAGCCATTTTTGAGAAAATAAAAATAACCGAGAAATGTCCATATATAGGGTAGTTTGGGTGGGTGCTTTTCTTGAAAATCTGTGTCACATCCTTGGCAGATGTTGAACTTAGGTTAGATTATACAGCGGAAGGGACATCTCGCGCACCTCGACCTACATAGATCTATTGTGGCTACCAATCCCAGGAGAAAGGTATGAATTGAAGGAAACACAGAAGGTACACGCCTCAGACAGACAGACCACAGAGATGCGCGGAAGTACCTAACAGCTTGATACCGTAGTTATTGACAGGAAGATATAAATAACTAAATAAACAAATGATAGTAAAATAGAGAAATAATTTAATAAATAATTTCTGTATATAAAATCAATGTGCAATATAATGAGACTGAATTGAAAGATTTGTCCGAAGAAAAAGGTCATTAGCGAGTGATGTTAAGCAAAGTCATTAGTAACAGCCGAGTGGCGAACCCACTGATTCCTGGAATACAGTTAAGGTGTGAGTTTAGTACGTTTGCAAAGTCACTACGTAGGACTTTCGTAAATTAGAAAGGGAATGAAATTCTTAGATTTGAGCGAGGTACCGCATGGAAGCAGTGTCAGATACGTATATGTATGGATTTAGGATTGGACCGCGTTAGTAGCAACGTTGGTAGGGGTAGTGATAGATAGGCGGAGCTTAAGTTAAGAAAAGAGCATGCATTCTAAATCAGACTGACTTACTTACTAAATCATGTGACGTACTCTTCTGAGAACGCTTGTAATTTTCCTCGTGTGATATTTAGTTTCATTTTTAAGTTGTGTAGCGCCCATGGTGTCTGAAATATTTAGCGGCTATTGCGAGGGATCTTTCCGAGTAACATTTCTGCGACTTACGGCAACTGACGCTTCGCTTCATTATTATACCAGAAATAATTCAATTGTTTGATTCAACAGTCGGAGACTCTTTAAAACAGAATGTTTGAGTCAACATTAAAATGTATCAACCAAGGAAGCTCGCGTTATCTTTTTACACTACACCCACGCATACCCTCAGACAAAGAACTCAAAGCTGTACCACTGAAGCAGCTGGCGGACCAGACACCGCAGAACTCAATAACAAAGCAGGTAACATTAAACGATAACTAATGGATGTAACTTCGAGATAGCAACATCAAAATTTGAAGCAAAGGGAACGCTTTAAGTTCCAGGTTCGACGACCCGTCCCGCTGATGGAGCTGCCTAGAGAGAGCGACGAACGTCCCGTCGACCAAGCAGCCCACTACTGTCCACGGAGAGTGCTCTTTTCTTTGAAGAAACATCCGTACCATCATTCCGACATCGCCACACACCATGAAACATAAAAACACACATGAAGGATTCGAAGAAAATGGAATCAAAGGGAAACGATGGAAAAGGAATCGTAGTAGATGAGAAACCACTCCAGTGTTCGCCTACCGACTAGGGAGAACCATGAGAAACCCAAGGTCAGAGTGAGCGGTCCACGGGAATCGAACCCGTGACCTCCCAAATGCGAGCGCGCGCGCTCACCATCACGGATATCTTTGTTTTGTTTTTTTACTTTCTCTACTACGTATAGTAAGTAGGGGAAGTATTGTATTCCACCCAAAAATTCGATACCGAGATTTCAGCGGAAATATATGTTTTGAGACCCCTGAATTAAAACAAAAAGCATTTTTGGATACATATCCGTGTCTGTGTGTGTCTGTGAACAGCATAACTCAGAAACGAACAGTTGGATAAACACCAAACTTGGTATTTAGGTTCAGTGTCTTCCAGACGACACAAAGGTTTTCAAGAAAATCCCCCCAATCCAGATTACCCTTTACGTGGAACATTTTTCGAAAATTTTAATTTTCTAAAAAACGGCTCTAACGATTTTGAATAAAATATCATATGTTTAAGATATTTTCATGACAAATGAAATGTATATCTCGAATTTCCAGCATAACTAGTAAACCATAAGAGATAGACAAAATTTTACTACACAAAAATGTAGATCGCGTTAAAATACACAATTTATGTCATATACTTTTTTGTTGAGTGAACCATTTTCGAGATATTGCTTGTTATTCCCTTAAATTTTCCAATACTTATACTTTTTCTCAAATTCGTTATTCATTTTTTTTTGTTCTGGTAATGCAAAGAGAATGGAATGCGCTACATAGCAACCAGCTCTTGATGCAGTAATTTGTATCACAAATTACTTAAATGTAAAGAATGATTGTAATATGAATATGCATTTTTATGTGACATTGATTTGAGATGTATATTGATTGTAATTATTGTTAAGAATTAAGTTTATACGGCCTTACTGAAACTGACAATAATAGCGTGCAATAATGCAGCGAGGGGGTGAGCTGTTTATCATTACTGGAGACGAGGAAGTTACGTAATGTTGGCGCGTTTTTCTTTAAAATCTTCTGGAACATTTCCCTAGAGCATATGTATTCATAATTTTCATTGGATATAAAAATAGACGCTAATGTTGGCGCGTTTTATTAGCCAATAGCAGCTCAGTTATAATCTTTAGGCATATCGGGGTGTAGGAGTATAAAAGGGCTAGGTTAGAGATAGACCCCGTCAGTTCACCGAAAATATTTGTAGGCTACACGTCGCCTTCAGTCCAGCAGAAATATTACACGTCGGCTATCGATTCGCAAGTTACGCGTATTAGAGTTATGAAAAATCTCAAGTATTGTAAAGTTAATGATACAAAAAAGTTGAAGTACGTGAATTAAGAATGATCAGTAAATAAGTTATTATAACAGTTTCAGTTTGGCGAGTGTCAAGATCAATGTGTAAATTGTGATAGTGAATGTGTTCGACAATAAAAAGTGTGAAACAAATTCTTTCATCAGTGTTATCTTTGGATAAAAGACTCCTTTCCGTTTACACAACCTGTATAAAGAGATGTGCTCGACCAAAAAGATCATAGCTAGCCGGAGGACAGTGAACAAAAATTAAATAAAATAACAGTAGCATTCTTTCAAACAAACACTAATACTGCCGCAAATTGCTAACACCAGATGGAGCTAACAAACATTATAAAGAATCACGTCACAAAATGGCTTCACCACGTGAAGTAAACACAAATACATAAACAAACATTAACAAGTAAACCACTTCAAATTGCCACCACAACGTGGGGCTACAATAATGTTAAATAAATAACATATTACCACTTCACTCTTAAAATATTTGACTATTGCTTAAAGCCTACCATATTCCCCTTGTATCTACAAGAAAATTAGCAATAAGATAGAGTCTGCAAATGTTTATCTCGATTAACATGAAGTAGATGGAGAATAAGCGTTTGTAAAAATAGTTTGTACAAGAGTAGAGAAAGTCATGTGAGTGTGACACATCAGATTTTTACACTACACCCACGCATACCCTCAGACAAAGAACTCAAAGCTGTACCACTGAAGCAGCTGGCAGACCAGACACCGCAGAACTCAACAACAAAGCAGGTAACATTAAACGATAACTAATGGATGCAACTTCGAGATAGCAACATCAAAATTTGAAGCAAAGGGAACGCTTTAAGTTCCAGGTTCGACGACCCGTCCCACTGATGGAGCTGCCTAGAGAGAGCGACGAACGTCCCGTCGACCAAGCAGCCCACTAGTGTTCTTTCCTTTGAGGAAACATCCACACCATCTGTCCAACATCACCAAACATAAAAACACACCTGAAAGATGAGACGGAAATGGAATGTAAGAGTATTAATGGAAAGGAAATCGTGGTAGATGAGAAACCACTCTAGTGTTCGCCTACCGACTAGGGAAAGCCATGAACACCCCAATGTCAGAGTGAGCGGTCGACAGAAATCGAACCCTCGACCTCCCGAATGCGAGCGCGAGCGCTCATCAACACGGATCCCTTACTAATTTTTTTTTTAAATTCAGGAAGCCTTAAAACATGTATTTCTGATAAAATGTAGATATCGAATATTGGGGAATCTAATGTTTCCTCATTTACTATAGAAAGGTGCTAGATAAAGTAATAGGGGATAGTTGGTAGAGATAGAAACATGAATGTAACACATCAGTTCTCTCTTAAAGTTGTGGGATCTCTGGGTAACCTTACATTAGAGGTAGGCATGTTGTCAGCTAAAGATTTGTGGTTTGTTTCCCGGTCATTAGAAATTTGATCACTGTTACATAAGCTCAATGCTTGTGAAGAAGGCATTGCTTCATTAAATCACAGCTGCCGTGGTTTACCACAGAATCACGTGCAGTTTTCCTCCGTGCTGTATGCACATCGAAGCCTTTTTCCCTGTATTTACACGCAAGCGAGGTAACAACGCTTTTTCAGCGCCGCATTCATCATCATTTTCCCCGCAACAGAGCACACATTGTAACGCCTAATGGCGTTTTCACAATGCCAACAAATTACATTAGTGTATTTTGTATACCTACTTACTTTTCAACAAAGGCTTGCAAATGTCCATGGCCTGAGTTCAAATTCAGCTATTTAACTGGATTTAGTACTAAAACACAAATAAAACACTAGATAAATACCCACAGCTGTGCTATTCAAACATCATGCATGGTTTTGAGTTCTGTTTAAACAACCTTGCATTGATATGTACAAGGTTTCTCATGAATGACGCCACTAGTATAGTTCTCGTATACCCAGTATAGTATATAGTACTCCCACGGGAGTGCTTTACGAATCCAGTCGTTCAACCGGTCCGCCGTTTCCCCCTAAATAATGATACAGAAAATATTACGGCTACCTTTCATTATAAAAAGTGTTTGAAATGATGCCCTCTGCATCTACACAAGCCTGGCATCTGTGAACACATTACCGAACACTGAGGCAGTATTTTTAACACTTGAATTATATAGTATATAATTTCAATAACAGCCCGCCTTGAAGCAATATGTATGTAATAATTTGTAAAAATCTGATGTATTACACTCACATGACTTTCTCTACTCTTGTACAAACTATTTTTACAAACGTTTATTCTCCATATGCTTCATGTTACTCGAGATATCGAGATGTCAATCTTATTGCTAATTTTCTTGTAGATGCAAGGGGAACATGGTAGGTTATAAGCGATAGTCAAATCTTTTAAGCGCTGGTTGCTATGTGGCGCATTCTATTCTGTTTGCATATCCAGGACATAAAAAATTGAATAACGAATTTTGAGAAAAAGTATAAGTATTGGAAAATTTAAGGAAATAACAAGCAATATCTTGAAAATGGTTCACTCAACTAAAAAAATGTATATGACAAAAATTGTGTATTTTAACGCGATCTACATTTTTTGTTTAGTAAAATTTTGTCTATCTCTTATGGTTTACCAGTTATGCAAAAGTCGTTCACAATAAAGAATACTTTTGGAGACATTCCCAGGAAATTCAAGATATATATTTTATTTGTCATAAAAATATCTTAAACATATGATATTTTAATCAAAATCGTTAGAGCCATTTTTGAGAAAATTAAAATTTTCGAAAAATCTTCCATGTAAAGGGTACTCTGGGGTGAGGGGATTTTCTTGAAAACCTTCGTGTCGCATCCTTGGAAGATACTGAACCTAAATACCAAGTTTGGTGTTTATCCGACTGTTCGTTTCTGAGTTATGATGTTCACAGACACACACACAGACACACAGACAGACACACAGACACACACACGGACATGTTTCCAAAAATGCTTTTTTTGGATTCAGGGGGTCTCAAAACATGTATTTCCGGTGAAATCTCGGTATCGAAATTTTGGGTGCAATACAATACTTCCCCTACTTACTATACGTAGTAGAGAAGGTAAAAATGTATGTAACAGTCATTGCAAATGCTTATATTATTGTAAACATGTTCAATAATGTTATGTGAATGCATTACGTAATTTAATAATGCAAGAGCTGTGAGAATAATAAGTTTAAAGTTGCTAACAATGAGGTAACAATGAGGTAACCTTGAGGCAATAATGAGTTTGAGAGTTTAAATGTTACTAGTCCTGATTAGAGCAACGATAATGTAAATTTTTGTGACAGTTTAAAATTAGCCAATCAACAGCCAGAAAAATCTTTAATTAAATGCAGGTATTCTATTGGTCTAGGATTAGCCAAACACAGACTTGAAATACAGAAGCTTACGGGTTTGGACGGTTGAAACATGTTCAGTTGCTGGCAGACCTTGGTAGGACCAGATGGAAGATGTGTTCTCTAAAGAAATATTACGTATTCGTGTGTAACGAAAATTAAGTATACGTGATAACAAAGTGCAAGTTTTAAATTAAAACAATCTTACAGCTCTTAATATCAGTGTAGTGCTATTTAATTTGTGCCAAGGATTAATAAAAAGAAGTGAATTTAAAACTTAAAATCTGTGTAAGCCTACATTCTCGTCGTACCACGCCCTGATTAAGAGAAACGTGTCTCTAAAGTAATACTGAAGCAGCCGAGGCAAACATAAACATAAATACTACCTACAGAAGCAGTTTAATAACAAAGTTAATATAATATTTTAAAACTTGGAGCGTAACAACAAAAATACACCTTCAAACATCGCCTTCTCATACGTAGTAGCATATTACGTAACAAACAATCCACTTCAAATTAACGCCCAAAGCGTGTGGCTAACAACAACAGTAAAACTTCAACAACAATAAATTACAGTTGAAGAACAATACTACTTCAACACTCGTACTGCCGAAATATTGTAAAACGCAACTGTCTTCTAATTCGTCGAGTATATGGGAATTTGCGGTATAAACTTTATCTATAAGCGTTCCCCACAGATAATACATATAATCACATGAATTTAGATTTGTAGAACGAGTCGATTATTCAGTCATCTAAAACACGTTGTGACGCGAGGCACGATTTTCTTGGACTTCTTTCCAAGACAGACCCCATCTCGTACAATTTTTCTTGAGTTAGAATTTCATACTGTAAGTAATTATTGACGGAAAGATATAAATAATTAAATAAAGAAATAACAGTAAGATAGAGACATAATTGCAATAGATAATGTTCATATATTAAATCGTGTATAAAATAGCAAGCGTAGTTGAAAGATTTGACCGAAGAAAAAGGTCATTAGCGAGTCATATTAAGAAGTCATTAGCAACAGCTGAAATTAATTTAAATTGAGTTTTATTTATGGACGCTCTTTAACTACTATGGTTCTTAGCGTCTCATTCTATATTGGGAGCGAAAGGCCGGAAATTTTGCTCAGAGGCCTCTTTATCAGGCTTGAGGTTCTTTTACGTGCCGTAAATCTACGACATGGGACCAACGGCTTTACTTCCCTTCCGAAGGAAGCCATGTTAAGGAATTTTAAGCCCGAAAAAATCCATCGCCCTCGGGAACTAGAGACTAGCATAGTAACCACTACGCCATGGAGGATGACACACGCACACACGGATCTTTTTCTAAAAATGCTCTTTGAGGGGGTTTCAAGGTGTCTCAAAACATGTATTTCCGGTGAAACCTCGTTATAGAACTTTTGGGTGGAATACAGTACCTTCTCTGTGTACTATATATATGGTAGAGAAAGTAAAATAAGCAACAGAGCAAGTTTTTGCCCTCTCTAATACGTACTTACAGCAAGTAGAGGAAGTATTGCATTTTTCTTTCTCTACTACGTATAGCAGGTACGAGAAGTATTGCATTCAGCCAAAATTTAGATACCGAGATTTCACTACACACTCGTACACATGTTTTCAGGCCCCCTGAATCCAAATAAAGCATTTTTGGAAACATGTTTGTATGTATGTCTGTCTGTGAACAGCGTACTACCCTTTACATAGAAATTTTTTCGAAAATGTTTACTTTCCATAAAATGGCTCTAACGATTTTTATTAAAATGTCGTATATGAAAGATATTTACATGACAAATAAAATTACATCTCGAATTTTCTGGGAATAGCCTATGAAGTCCTCTTCATTCGGAAGCAATTTTGTATAATCTTATATAATTTGTAAACGTTAAGCGATAGATGAAAACGTACTACACAGAAAATGTAGATCTCTTTAAAATACCAATTTATTTCAAATAATTTTTTGCGCCATAAGTATTTTCTGAGATATCTTATTAAAGGTTCGAATTGTTTATTAATTGATCATTCTTTAAAGTCCTTTCGTCTTTCAGTTGTTTCTCGCGATGTCATGGAAACAGTATGGAATTTTAAGGCCAGCATATAGCGTCCAGTTCTCAAACATTTGACTATCGCTGTTCCCTTTGTACCCATAACGAAATGTGTAATGTAGCTATTTCTGCAAAGATTTATTTGGATAAAAATGTAATAGATATAAAAATAAGCTTTATTAAGAATAGTTTGTATACCCACTAATAAAGATAGAGGGTAGAGAAAGTCATGTGAATGTATCAGTTTTTTGGGAGGGTTCCATCCTCAGAAGTCACCTTTAATGATGCTCAACTGTTAGATATTTGTGAAAGTTGTCCGACCTGTACTGAGGGGAGATAAACACATTTAATAGTACCTACACCAGGATCTGAGCCGCATGGCAAATCTCGCTTATTTTTTATTTATTCAGCTGAGCTTGTAGCCATCACATAGGAAGATCCAAAAATCTATCACATTTTCGGACTCATATTGTGTTCTGACTAAAACTAGAACGGATGCAAATTTAATATTATTGAAATAGAAATCAAACACATAATGTCTCTAGCCATGTAAAAAGGGATGCAAATAGTTAATTTCGATCTCTGAGCATAAGAACATAAAGGGTAACTGTAAAGTAGATAATCTGAAAATACAATTATCTATCTATCCAAGATATTATTGGTCACCTTAAAAAATAATTTATTAAACAATTGAGCAATGAACATCCCCAAGATTCCTGGAACTAGGAAGAAAACAACAAACTATGGTTCAAAAACGTGCATGGTCCTAAACAAGTCTTAACAAACATCGTAAAGATAAGAATGGGTACGGCCATGACTCCATTATTATTGTATAAAACGAAAAAAAAAAAGATTATTGTGAATATGATGAAATAGGTAATATTAAACATGTATTAATAGGATATCATCTTATAAAACTCTAATGTGTTACACTCACATGATTTTCTCTACTCTTGTACAAACTATTTTTACAAACGCTTATTCTCCATATGCTTCATGTTAATCGAGATATCGAGATGTTAATCTTATTGGTAATTTTCTTGTAGATGCAAGGGGAATTGGTGGCTTTAAGTGATAGTCAAATATATTAAGAGCTGGTTACTATGTGGAGTATTCCATTGTCTTTGCATTACCAAGACAAAATAAAAATGAATAACGAATTCCCATTTGAGAAAAAGTGTAAGTAATGGAAAATTTAAGTGAATAACAAGCAATATCTCCAAAATGGTTCACTCAACAAAAAAAATGTTTATGACATAAATTGTGTATTTTAACGCGATCTACATTTATTGTGTAGTAAAATTTTATCTATCTCTTATGGTTTACCAGTTATGCAAAAGTCGTTCACAATGAAGAATACTTTTGGAAACATTCCCAGAAAATTAGAGATATACACTTTATTTGTCATGAAAGTATCCTAAATATATGATATCTTAATCAAAATCGTTAGAGCCATTTTTGAGTAATCTGGGGTGGGGAGATTTTCTTGAAGACCTTCGTGTCGCATCTCTGGAAGATACTGAACCTAAATACCAAGTTTGGTGTTTATCCGACTGTTCGTTTGTGAGTTATGCTGTTCACAGACACACACACACACACACACACACACACAGACATAAACACGGACATGTTTCCAAAAATCCTTTTTTTTATTCAGGAGTCCTCAAAACATGTATTTCCGTGAAATCTCGGTATCGAATTTTTGAGTGGAATGCAATACTTCCCCTACTTCCTATACGTAATAGAGAAAGTAAAAAGGGCAATGATGAAATAATAAATTCACTAAAAAATGGTTTACAGGGGCTAGAAAAGTAACTAATATTTTAAAGTACAGTCCCGAACTAGTATTTAAAAAAATTAACAGACATATAAAAAATGTAAAATCAAAATCTAATTTAGTCAGATGATTCTACAACTAAAGGGTACTTAATGAAACTGGTGGTTTCATTATAAAATAAAATTTCAGGAGGCAGACGCTAAATGGAGTAAAATAGACTTCAAAGGCGTCTATAAATAAAGAAGAAGAAATCTCGTTTATGAATAAAATGGATGGATTTTCGCTTCAAAAGAATTATTCACTATGAGTTTGAGTCATGCCTTATTTCGCCGAGGAAGTTCCGTTGAACGGAGCAGAGTAAAGCCTTTGCTGATTAAATTGCCTTTCACTGAGCGGTCCCTGGAGTTCTGCAGCTTTATTAAAACAGCTTTGTTGCTGAGTCTCTTTGTATTCTACCGTACTACATTGTGTTAAGCACCTCTCAGATTCTCAACAATAATATAATCAACTGTTGTATTTTCTGTACAGTCAGAGAAATAGGTCACAGACTAAATCCTATTACAACAGGTTCCTCACATGTAACACTATCAGGGTTATATTCTGCCAATGTCTGTTCTTCCAAGTATGACTGGAACTGTGAGAACACCTAAATTATTTTTAGAATTGGAAGGAAATACAAGAACTCACAGAATATTAATAATCAAGGAGGTAGTCGTGGAAACAAATGAACGCGTTTATCGAGGAAAAGGAGGCGAAAAGAATAAAGATTACATAACCTCAAACTGCATGCGAGAATCGATGGAATATAAAAATCTGATGTGATACATGACTTTCCGTACCCATTAACGTATTTTCAAACTAATGTTACAAAAGCTTATTTTCTATGTATTTGAAGAAAGATGCTTTATGTTTAACTGCCCCACGTATGGGAGCCAATTTGTAGAAGGTTATGTTCTTCAACTGTTATTTGGTTCACGTAATAAATTACGTAAATTATTATTATTGCCCCGCAAATTGGAAGCCAACTTGAAGGTGGTCTTTGCTGCTGTTGTTACGTAATATATATATATTTACGTAAACTTGAAGAATTGTTTTATGTAATAATAGTTGCTTTGGGTCGGTTTGTATTTTATGCTTACGTAATATTACTGTTTGAATTTGCCTCGGCTGCGTCAGTCTTACTTTAGAGTCATGTATTTTGGGTAGTGTGAAGTATGACAATTATTATAGACATCACAGAATTAAACTTTTAAATTAACTTCTTTTATTTAAATTCTTGCACATATTTATAAACCACTATACTTTTTAAAGAACTGTGAGAAACTTTTATACATTCACTTAGCGTGTATATCTGTTTTTACTAATCACCCGTAGAGAACACATTTTTCCATCTATACTCTACCAAGTCTCGCCAGCAAAATGCCTTAAGCTTCGGTATTGCAAGTCTCTGATTCGCTAATTCTAGTCCAATAGAATTTCTGCATTTAACTTAAAACGTTTCTTTGCTGTTGATTGGCTAATTTTAAAACTGTTAGAGAAACTACGTCATCGTCGATGTATTCATTTTTAAACTCTATTATTGCCACAATTACCTCATTATTACTCATTGTTAGCAACTTAAAACTTATTATTCTCACAGTTCTTGCATTATTAGAGTATGCAATGTATTCACATAAGATTAATAAAATATGTTTACAATAAAAATAAACATTTGCAATGATTGTTACATACAATTTAAATAATCATTACATACATATTGCTTCAAGGCGGGGTGTTATTGAATTTACCTATTTTAAATTACAATTGAAATTATTCAGGTATTAAAATACTGCCAGATGACTGTTTGCAGAAATAGTTTCATCTGTAGGTACAAGAAAGACAAAGGGAAACTAAAGTGAGAATCAAAGGTTTAAAACAGCAGGTCGCTATATGCTGGCTTTGAAATTCCATACGTTTGCACCACAAGAAACAAAAGAATGGCGCCTTAGCACTTCAAAATTGTATGCTAAAGTATTTGTAAATTCAAACCAATAGCAAATGAGTTCTTACATTTTTGTGTAGTAGTTTTCTTTTTCTCTTAAGGTTTATTAGTAGTATAAGGTTATGAAAAATTTATTCATCTTATTCACCAGAAATTTAAAGATATATCTACAGGTAATTTATCACTTTAATGTCTCAAACATATTTTAATTAGAATCTCTAGAGCTTTTTACATTCTCTACCACGTACATACTAGGTAGAGAAGGTATTGCATTCCACACAAAAATTAGATACCGAGAGTTAATCGGAAATGCATGTTTTGAGGTCCCTTGAACTCCAAAAGGTATTTGTAGTGTGTCTATGAACAGCATAACTCAAAAAGGAAACGTCAGATAAACATCTAGCTTGGTATTTAGGTGCTATACCTTTCAAAGACGCGACAAGAAGATTTTCAAGAAAATCCCCCAATCCTTTACATGGAAAATTTTTCGAAATTTTTATTTTTTTCAAAAATGGCTCCAACGATTTTGTTTAAAATATCATATAGGTGTGGTGTTTTAAAAGTGAGTACCTACCGTTTTAATATTTTGTCGTTGTAGTCGCGATTTTGAGCATGCGCGATGACTTTATTCATTAGGAAACCAGACGCAGCTGAGAGCGATCGTCACTTTATGTTGTACTGTTCTTAGAGCGTTTCGAAATGTTCAAAACAATCGAACGACCCGCCCACTGTGAAGTCAGATCAGTGATTCGTTTTTTGAATGCGAGAAATGTTACGCCAACAAACTTTCTTCGCAATTGTATGAGGTTTATGGGGAAACAATAATGAGTGGTGAGGAAGTAGGTTAGACACACAGCCAAATAAACTCAAGATCTAATCGCATCATTTGGTTGGGAACAATTCGACCTCCCTCCCTACAATCTGGATTTGGCACCAAGCTATTTTCATCTGTTTCTTCTTCTGAAGAAATTCCTTGGCAGAAAACATTTCAACGACGATGATGTTGTGAAACGAGAAGTGCAAACTTGGCTTTCATCACACGCGGCATCATTCTTTGACGAAGGAATACAGAAACTGGTTTCCCGTTACAAGTGCCTGATAACAGCGGTGACTATGTGGAACAAGTAGTGTAAGATGAATGATAATAAAGTATTTGGAAAATAATGTTCTGTTATTTTTTTTTTTAAAAAAAATATCGGTACTTACTTTAAAAACACGCCACGTGCTAAAGATACTTATATGACAAATAGAACGTATATCTTGAATTTTCTGGGAATAGCCTGTGAAGTCCCCTTTATTCGGAAGGAATTTTGTATAATCTTGTATAACTGGTAAACGTTAAGTGATAGACGAAAGCGTATTACACAAAAATGTAGATCTCTTTAAAGCACACGATTTATTTCACATAACTTTTTTTGTAGCATCAGCCGTTTCCGAGATATCTGTTGTTAAGGCTTCGAATTGTTCAATACTTACGTCATTCTTTTAAAGTACTGTCGATTTTCAGTTATTTCTACGATATCATGGATACAGTATGGAATTTTAAGGCCAGCATATAGCGTCCAGTTCTTAACATTTGACTATCGCTGTTCCCTTTGTATCTGTAGCGAAATGTGTAATGTGGATATTACCAGAAAGGTAAAATGAAGTAGGCAGGAAAATAAACTTTTGTAAGAATAATTTGTACACACACTAATAAACGATAAAGAGTAGAGAAAGTCATGTGAATGTAACATATCCGATTTTTAAATTGAAGAACAACGAACCGTTTTCCATGTAAGAAGTAGTTTTGACTGGAGCAATTTCCTTAAAAACCTACGTCCGGCATACTTAAGCACTGTATGACTCAAGTGTGAAATCAGGTATTTATCCAGCTTTTGAAAGGCACACGGAAGGAAAAAACACACATGCGCACGCGAGGAACTGTTTTGTGAACCTGCTTTATTGAGTTCAAAGGATCTCAAAATGTACGGAGATGAATAAAATAATGATAATGTCATTCTAGTCCTTGAGCTCTTACTTCAAGCCACTTCAGGCTCCTCAGGCCACTTACGCGCGTCACCCTGAAAGGGTGACTAACGAAAACCTCGGCAGGGCCGACAGCAATCTAGCATGCCGTCTACCAACTCTCACTCATGGTTGGTGCCGGAGAACATCGAAGTGTGTCACAACACTGCCTGGGCGAAACACCAGCCAGACGTACCCAATCACCCATGGGTATCGGGAACCACTGCCCGCCGAGTCCAACCCAATCCGAACAACTCCCTATCGGGAGGGGCTCGAATGTTCGGGCCCGGCGTACTTCTAATGATGTCAGAAATACCACGAGTGCTAGGGGTCCACAGCGCTCGCACCACGGCAGCTGGAGGAATCGGAACCCCTCCCCTACGGTACACTTGAAAGATGAGAAGGAAACAGATTGAAAGAGAGATGATGGAAAGGAAATCGTGGTAGAGAAGAAACCATCCCAGCATTCGCCTGCCGACTCCGGGGAAAACATGAAAAACCGATGGGTCAGATTGGACGGTCGTCGGGGATCGAACTCGGGACCTCCCGAATACGTTACCGCGGCGCCGCCTCACTCGGCAATTTTACGGTTATATAAAACTATTTACAATAGTGCTGATACTTACATCGATGCACCAGTATTCCCGCTACAAGACACACATTTGAATCGTTGTATGACATGCCTTAAAAGGTCGTACACCTATATGGAATTAAAGTAGAAGGCTTGTAGTATCGTGGTTATCTCCAACGCTCCCCATATGTGGCATATGACCTTCGGGGGTTCCTCATTCCACCCATTTCTGAGGTAGAAGCATCCAGAGGGCGGAGTCCGTTGCCTCCGATCATAAGGTGATGATGAAGATGGTCGTGAAAGCTAAAGAGTAAATATACGAACAGAGGGGCTCCCAAAACCGGGGCAGAGCACCATATGCAGGCCATTCGGTCCCTTGTGACACTACCAGTGGCCCCCGAGAGGTAGAAAAAATTAAATTGAGTTTTATTTATGAACGCTCTTTAACTACTGTGGTCCTTAGCGTCCCATTCTATATTGGGCGTGAAAGACCGGTAATTTTGCTCAGAGGCCTCTTTATCAGGCTTGAAGTTCTTCTACGTGCCGTAAATCTACGACACGGGACCACAGGCTTTATTTCTCTTCCGAAGGAAACCATGCCAATAATTTTTATCCATCGCCCTCCGCCGGGTTTGAACCCGAGACCTCGGGAATTAGAGGTTCGGTGGTACCTGTAGACCACGGAGGACGACTCTGGGAAGGAGGGATGAGTGGAGTGACCCGAAGGTCGACCAGAAACGGATGATGCAAACACAGATGGTGCCCCTAATGTTTTCAGATTGAACACATCCGATGCTACCCGGTCCTGCCCACAAGCAACCAACCTCTAGCGTCGCCGGGTCGGAGCCCAGTAGGAGAGACCTAGCTGAGTAGTCCCCGCAGCGTCACCAGGGAAGAAACCTCTACAGTGCTCAGCCGCAACCCGCCGAACACCGTCTACTGGTCCTGCAGCCCTGAAGCAGATGAAAAGAAAGATGATGGGCACAGGAAATGAGAGGGACGAGAGTCGTGGTAGAAGCTGAATCACCCCGGGGAGACCACGAAAAACCCATGGGCCAGAGTGGGTGGTCGCCGGAGATCGAACCCAGGACCTCCCGAATGCGGGCCACAGAGGTTGCGTCCTTAGACATCCCGTTCGGTACTTGACGGTGAAATGAGAGGACCTACAAGTTTTACCAGGTTGGGCCTTGAGAATACTCCACATGAGGAAGTCAAAAGTGAAGGCGTGGGCTTAAAATCGCCACCCCAGAGCCGGGAATCGAACCCCGGACCGTCAGAACGAGAGCCGAAAACGAAACCACTGCACTATCCCGACGCCCGGTTTGTGGTGTTTATTACATTAAAATGCATATTTACGAATTTTGTCAAGTTTGGTCTTGTTTCACAGAGGCAGAAGTTTAAAGAAGCACTCTGATAGTTTTCTGTAGAGTGGTATGACAGTTCCTGCGGCCTGGAAAATGACAGCTGTTACAAGATCGATTGCCTGCCTATCCGTCCAATAGAGTCGCTTGTGTACTTTACTTTTACATACACTTTGCCAGTCCGTTTACGAATTAATAATCCAGCACATTCCCTTGCCTCGTTGAAGGTTTGCGATAGTCGATAGATGCATCGATTGCTTGCGTGCTGCGCATTAACACAACACGGCACACGAGTACAATGCTTCTGTATTAAATTCCTCCCAGTACATACAATATATAACATTCTCATTCGTACACATCAGGTTTTCAATAAAAAATCATTCTCTTCTTGCTTAAGAAGGTGTGTTTTACTGTGAGTCATTTATACGTGCTTGATGAATCTAATTCAAATAAATTCCAATGAAAAAAAGCATTTCAAAACCTACACCATTGCATGAAACAGCAATGTTAAAGAAGTAACCCCCAATTTTATACAACTTTCCTATTCGTACAGTTGTTAAGAATGACCACTGCGTCGTAAACAGCTTCAACATGTACGTGTTTCAAAGGTTGCTTAGGCTACTGCCGTCGCAGTTGTATACGTTCTGTCAGTAGCGATCGAAATGGGTAAGCAAAAGGAGCTTAGTTCTGATCTGAAGCATGTAATTATAAACTTAGCACTTACGGGGCATTCTCTCAGAAAAAATAGGACAAAAATTAAATAAACCGCATTCTACAATTCAGTACGTAGTCAAAAAGTTCATGGAACAAGGTTCTACAAAGAATTAACCAAGAAAACCTAAAGAAAGTAGGCCGAATGCACGAGAGGAACGTTACATTGGAAGCCGAATCCTAGAAAATCCAAAAGGAAGCGTTCCTCAATTACGACCATTAGTAGGAAATGTGTCTGGAAAGAAGATATCTGACCAAACTGTTCGTCGGGTCTTATGGAAGTATGGATACCATGACCGAACACCAAGCAAGAAGCCTTATGTAAGTGCAGCAAACAGGAAGAAACGAGTTGCATTTGCTAAAGATCACATCCATAAGGATCAGAACTTTTGGAACAGCGTGATATGGTCAGACGAGACTAAGATAAACCTCTTTGGGTCAGATGGGATAAACAGAGTCTGGAGAAAGGCAACTTCAGACAGTGACATCAGGAACACTCTTCCCACAGTTAAGCATGATGGTGGCTCCATTATGCTCTGAGCCTGCGTGTCATCCAACGGTGTTGGTAATATACAATTTATTGATGGACTATGGGCAAACATGTGTATTTTGGCATTTTACAGAACAACGTAAAGCAGAGTGCCCAAAAAATGGGCATGGCACCTGGTTATAGGTTTCAGCAAGATAATGATGTAAACACGAGGCAAGACTGAACAGGAATTGGTTGATATGAAATGTACCCAAACTAGTACAAACACCACCTCAGAGTCCAGACTTGAATCAAATCGAGCATCTGTGGACAGTTCTGAAGAAACGAATCCGTAAAAGCAAAGTAAAGTCTAAACAAGAGCTTAAACGTGTTGTGGAAGAAGAATGGAATAAAATTAGCCCAGAATAATGCAAAAACTTGGTTACTTCTATGAAGAGAAGGTGTGAGGCAATTATTAAGCCAAAGGGTACCCAAAATTATTAGATTATCAGTGGTGTATTCGTTATTAAACTATTACTTCTAATGTACAAATAGAAAAGTTGTACAAATATGGTCAAGTTTCTTTTACAATTTTATTTTATTTAGTTTGTAAGTTCATAAGTTAATATTTAGTTAATTCCTAAAACAGCACGTGTTATATTGTTCAACATGCATGGAAAAAATATTAATTTGACTGTGTCTTCTAGCAAATATTAAAGTATTTTCTTAGCAAATGGAAATGTACGAATAAGAATGTTATATACTGTAAACTGTACTGTCGAAGTTTTCCACGTGGTTCTGGAAAATATCTATTACAAACTAATAACGAACAGTAAAAAGAACTTAACTACGAGACAAATTCTACAAACATTTAATTTCTACTAAATCACTTACTTAAAACCCACACTACTTTCTCTACTACGTAGAATAAGTAGGGGAAGTATTGTATTCCATCCAAAAATTCGATGTCGAGATTTCACCGGAAATATACGTTTTGAGGTCACCTGAAGCGACACGAAACTTTCAATAAAATCCCCCCACTCCCACTTCCATGGAACACTATTGGAAATTTTCTATTTTCTAAAAAAATATCTGTTAGCGATTTTGATTAAAATACCACGTATTAAAAATGTTTTCATGACAAATAAATTGCATATCTTCAATCTTCTGTGAATAGCCTGTGAAGTGCTCTTCATTTGGAAGGAATCTTGTATAATCTTGCATAACTGGTAAACTTTAAGCGATAGACGAAAACGCAGTAGGTACACAACAAATTTAGGTCTCTTTAAAATACGCAACTTATTTCTAGTAACTTTTTGTGGCATAAGCCATTTCCGAGATAACCGTCATTTATGGCTCGAATTGTTCAATACTTTGTCATTCTTTTAAAGCCCTGTCGACATTCAGTTGTTTCACGCGATGTCATGGAAACAGCATGGAATTTTAAGGCCAGCATATAGCGTGCAGTTGTTAAACATTTGACTATCGCTGTTCTCTTTGTATCTATAACGAAATGTGTAATGTAGCTATTTCTGCAAAGGTTTGTTTGGATTAAAATGAAGTAGACAGAAAAATAAGCTTTCGTAAGGTAAGTTTTTACCCATTGATAAATGATACAGGGTAGAGAAAGTCATGTCAATGTAAAACATCAGATGTGGTCGAGTGGTTATGCTGCTCGCCTCCCATCAAGGGTTTTGATCCCAGGGACCCGCATATGGGATTTGTGGCGGTGGAAGGGCGTCTGGGCGGGTTTTCTCCGGTTTCCTCCGCCATTCATTCACCAACTGCTCCATCATCAGCTTTCTTTTTACCCATGTTACCACCATTTCATATCATTTGCTTCCTCACCCTCATACCAAGCTTAGGGCTGATCACCCATCCTGGTTCTTCTATCTGGTCCAAGCGTCATACTCCAGGCATTGGCTTATAAGTTCTGAGGGATGAAAGTCCTCCAAACGGGGAGGGTTAACTGAGAAAGAAGAAGTTTTCTAAATAATGAATCAGCAGCGGTTTCATAAATGGTCACCGCATTTCTTGTTCATTCTTTGTTTATCTGTCGCTCTGCCCGCCGCCATAAGGTGAGCTGCAGCAATCTGCTGCAAGGTTATTTGCAGAATTAATGCATGGCAATTAAAACTTAAAAAATCTGATGTTACATTCACGTGACTTTCTCTACACACTATTCCTACAAAAACTTATTCTTATAACTACTTCTTGTCACTCGATACAATGTTTGCAGATACAATGGAATGGTGAATAGCACCTGAAAGAAATGACGTGTCGAAAAATTAAAAACAAAACAACGAATATCTCGGAAATGGTTGATGCCACAGAGAATTCTGTGATGCCACACAGAAAAATTTATACACAATAAATTATGTATTTTAAATATATGAGGGCTGTTCAATAAAGAATGATCATATTTTTTTTCTGACAACATACCTTTACTCAGCCTAATAATTTTGGTGGTCCTTCTCAAAATAGTCCCCTTTGGATGCGATTCGCTTGTCCTGCCAATCTGCCAAAACATGCTGAAAACCATTTTTTGAAAACTACTTCAGAATCGCCTCTACAGCCTTCACTGTTGCTTCTGATGATGGAAAATGCCTCCCACGAAGGGTTTCTTCAGGTTAGGGAATAGAAAAAAGTCACACGGGCAAAATCCGTACTATAGGAATGGTGAGGGATGCACTTCACATTGATTTTTGCAAGATATTCAGTAATAAGATTTGCAATATGTGACCTTGCATTATCGTCATCCGCCTGTTTCGCGAATATATGGTCTTTTGCGCCTGATATGGACTTCCATGTTTTCAGAACATCCCTGTAACATTATCCAGTGTCTGCGATACAGCATGCTGATAAATCATTCCATGAATATCAAAAAACGAGATGACCATAGCTTTCCCAGCAGAAGCAACCACTTTTGCTTTTTTGGGTGTTGGTGATGAAGGAGATTCCCGCACTGAGCTTTGCTGTTTGCTCCCAGGATCAAAATGAAGTAGCCAAGTTTCAACAGCAGTGATTACCTTCGAAAGGAACTCCGGATCTTCCTCTAACATCAAAGCTGCATATTTTTCATCGCGTGTCACCCCCATTTTTGCGGTAGGCGATACTGAACATGTTTCAGATTGTCCGCCTCTCACAGGCGGGAACCAGGAGTGGCAAAAATGAAACTAGTACGGCGTGTTTGTTATACATTAAGCTAACAGAATGTCGTAAGATTAAATTCTAGTGCCAGAAATTGTGACCGTAACAAAATTAGAAAAACTAAAAGTTGAATAAAGATATTCTATTGGAGTAGGATTAGCCAATCAGAGACTTGAAATAGGGGAAATATACAAATTCAAGCGGGAGACATTACAAGGAAGCGTACCCAAGCAGTCAGTCAGGTTTGGTACGTGTTCAATGTGAGACATGAACATACATTGCGGTGAGAATAATATAAAGTTTACCTGTTAAAAGTGCACACAATAATCTCACACCTCTACAGTAGGATACATCAGTGAAGTGTTATTTAATCGTGTGAAGGATTAATAAACAAAGTACAATACAATTATAATTTGTGTAAGCCACACCAGTCCTGCTAAGAGATACGTGTTCTGAAAATTACTACTGACGCAGCCGAGGCACACACACAATATATATAATAAGTAAAAAAATAACATTAAAAAGTTGATTCTTAAAGTGGGGCGAAGGTCACCGGAAAAGTAAACGTGGGGGCGAAGGCCACCGGAAAATTTGTACCGTACGTGGTGCAACCACAACAATTAACTTAAAGTTTGGCTTTCCAACAGTGGGACTACAACTACTGCATGCTTCAGTCCATTTAATGTTTCCAAGCATGACACAAGGCAGAAATCATTAAGCTTAGTTACCACCCCCAAAAAAACCAAAATACCTCCAGTACCTCCCGCTGATAACAGTGATTGTGTGCTACAAAGTACCAATGCCGTGAATAATCCAGAAGTGGTTTTGAACATAGTGACCATTTTAAGGCAAGATATCTACAGAAATGAGAAAGAGATCCCTGGTACCTTAGAGCTAAATTCATTTATTCCATCAACCAATAATGCAATAATAACCAGATGGTATTCACTTGAGCCTGAAGGGGAAAAAGTGTAGTTAAGTTGCCTCCTATGGTATAAGATTGAAAGTTCGAATATTACTCAACTGTATACCAAATTTAACTTACATGAACAAACTAATGCAACTAAAGTGCTGTGAACAGTTTACAAGGCATCCAATGACAGATTGCTGCTGCTGCTACTCTCCAGCCGCGCCGCGCTAAAATCCAGATATGCACCGCTTTCTAAGTTATTTTATTTAAAATTAACTATACAGGATACCATCTTTGTTTTATGCAAATACATACAAAATTGCTGTAAACTTTACCATCAATTATAGTAAATATTAAGTAAATGATTACACATTAAGCGTTGCATTCCACTTTATAACATAATTTTGTTACTTATCGGCTGTGAGATATAGTAATTTAAAGGTAGAGAGGTGTGCCGCTTTTCACAAGTTGGATTGTGCAATATGATTTTAAAAAAAATAAGAATTTAAAGCATAATTCACTTCATTTTTGTAATCCATGGACAACATTTGAAGTAAATCGCAGATATGATGGTCAGATTTTGTGAAAATTTGTGCGATTTGACGTGGAACGACTCACATATGGTGTATTTACCAAAATCCTCAGAGGAATTTTCTCCTCACGGATATATGTACCCCTAATCAGAGAAAATACAAACACCTGGGACAGCATGTAGTCTTCAAGCAGAGCATCAATCTCGAGTTAAAACACAGTGTATCGTTGGCTTGGAAGGCATTCTGGAGCCTGAAATTCATTTTGTTAGACAAATCAGTCAACTGCTAGCTAAGGTTTCGACCTTAGAATCCTGCATCTTCCCAGTGAACCTCTATGGATGTCAAATGTAGACTGTCTGTCAAGCATCTCGTAATAATACAAACATTCCAGAGAAACATGCAGAGAAAAGCACTAGAAGTCACACTGAAAGTCAAAATTTCTTACACCAACCTGAAAAGAATTACCAACACATCTGACGCAGCAGAACGAGCAGTGATGAAGTGGGAATGGGGAGGCCACTTAACAAGATGGACGTATGCGACGACCACGATGTGGGACCCACAGATCCGAAGAAGAAACTAAGGAAGACCGCGGCTTAGATGGGCAGATGTGTTCGTGAAAACGGCAGGCAGTCGATGATCAAGAAAGGCAAAATACAGAACGCAGTGGAAAGAACTAGGATTTAGTCTATCACAGTATCAAATTGATTAGTGTTACAGAGGGAAGCAGAGCCATCAGTCGATGAGTATCAGAGTGTAGAGTTAATAGGGCATACGTTCTAGAGATAAGCAGACCAACACGATGTTACTTCGCTTGGAATGACTCACCAAACGAGAAATAGCGAGCCATCCCTTCTAAAAGGAGGCCCTTGCCCTTTAAGAGACAGTATGGCTAAATTCATTCATTCAGAGCACGCTAATATCGAATAGTTACTGTTACTTAACATGAAATGGAAAGGGTAGCGGAGGGGACTCGGCACCGATCCAGTGAGGATATTGTTACGTGCTGGGGTGAGGGCCTAAACGTTTCCAGAAAATGATTAAATTTAGGTTACCCCAACACGCACATGGAGGCGCAACCCGCTATCAACAGGAAGACCGGGTCCTTGGTGTATGGATTTAGAGGAAAGCATGGGGTTTTACGTTACACAAAAACATTACATAACACACATTACCTGGAATTTATTAACAAACGTTTGGGACTCTGTGAACTGGGAAGAGAGGATGGAGGGAGATGCCTCGAAGCCGTGGACTGACCACACGCACGTCTTGCTACAACGACCGCACTCACTCAAGTGACGCAATCTATATCCCCCTCCAACCGTGTCTAGCACGCCAGCAGGGTTGGCGTCATACCAGACGAATTTCAAACAGAGCCAAAAGGAGGGATCGTTAAATAAAAAAAAACCAATAATGCTATGTCTAGTAGCGACCTCGGGGTAGGAGACACCGGGCGGTGGGAACCAGGAGTGACGGCACAGAAGCGACAGGGTTCCTAAAGTTTCCATATTGAGACGCCTTGGACCCGCCATACACAGAGGGTGCAACGCCCCCCAAGGGGGAATCCGTATACCCCGGCAACCAGCCGAAGGACGGAGAAATTTCCACAGAGAGCATCCTTTTTCCCCGTCACGCCGCACCGAAACACCATCACCGACACTTCCAACCCTGAAACAGACCTAACGGGGTGAAGGATGAATAAGATGAATGGAAGGACAGGCAATTCGGGGGCTGAGAGAAACCACTCTAACATTCGCCTGACGACCCGGGAAAACCTCGAAAAAACGCATGTGTCAGAATGGGCGGTCGCCGGGAATCGAACCCGGGGCCTTCCGAATGCGAGTCGCGGATGTTATTGTAGTGCCACCTAGCTCAGTTCTACAAGTGGTAGAAAAGAACTTCCTAAAATTGTCGCAGTTCTCATGGCTCGTGTTATCTTATTTACTAGGCGCCTCTTGTTTTATTATTTTAAATTTGAGTTCTTTGTCCTCCGGCTAGCTATTATAACTCAGTCGAGCAACTGTCTCTAAGCAGGGCGTGTAAACCGAAAGGAGTTGTTGCTAAAAGATAACAATGATGAAAAAAAATTGTTTCTACACTTAATTAATAATTCACATATTTAATCTCTATACACTCCTGACTGAAACTGTGATGTTTCCGAATGTAACTACAGTCGTTTTAGTTGCCGCGCACAAATTACTTCGCGTACTTTACATTTTTTTAACTCACTTTGTGACGTGCACCTCGTGAGAGATTCTTCCGAACTGCGCGACACTTCCTTATTGCTCGAGAATATATACTCCTTCCCGAATTGCCTAAACATTATAATAGAGCTGCTATTTGGTTACCAAATCGCGCCCACTTTAGCGTCTGTTTTGTCAGCCAATCACTGCTACTAACATATATACTCTAGGGAAGATATTTCCTCCATTTCTAAACAAACGGCACGCTACCCTGACGTCATTTCTTCGTCTCTTCTTAGTGATAAACAACTCACCCCCTCGTTATATTGTTACGCACTTCTATTGTCAGTTTCAGTGAGGCCGTGTAAACTTATTTCCTAGCAATACTTATGGTTAACAAACATCTAAAATCCTGTACATACAATAATATTAATTTACACTACAATCACTCTGGCATTCACAGCGTTGTGATATAAAACATTGCCTCAAAATGTTCTCGAACTTACCTCCCTAACAGACTAAGCTATATACATGTTTATATTTCACATCTCAGGGAAGTCTACTTAATTCCCAGTATAGATGTTAGACAACAATCAATGCCCGTGAGGAGCTGGCTCGAATCCGCTCAGCGGATCTTGGTAATGCATTATTGAGTGGAGCAGAGGAGTGAGTCTGCAGTACTCTTCATGGGTATGGTTTACAGCAACATTTCCTTGGCTTCAGTTTTACACGAGACCATGCATTTTTGAAAACTTTTCTCATCTGCCTTAATCCAGAAGCTATTACCTACCTAGCTAAAGATGTCTTCCTCTAAAACTTGCAGCCACTTTCACGAGAGGAGATAACACAGCAACATGAAAGGAATTATTTTTACAGCTCGGAGAATTTTGCTGTTGATCGAAAAGGGCTACGGCTTTCACGATATCTGCGTTAAACCAGGTGTATGTGTATGTGTCGGAGAATACCTACCCTATAATCAATATTCACAAGTGAATATAAAGAATATAATCACATATATGCCTTAGAGAGATCAAAAAGTTCCTACAACCCTCTCTCTATTATTCAGTTTATTAACAACATTATTTAATGTCTTCGTTATTGCATCCTTTGTCGACTTATTTCTTTGAAAACCATATTGTACATCAGTTAGTAATTTATGTTTATTAATAAAATTTATTAGTCTATTTAGGAACACTTTCTCTAAGATTTTCGATAATGCAGATGTGACGGTAATTGTTTATGTCTTCAGGATTACCCTTTTTATACAATGGTATTATATTACCTTTCTTTAAGCAAGAAGATAAGGTACCTTGTGCCAGAGAGGAATTAACTATATCTAATAATGGTTCTAGTATAATATTTTTACATTTTTTCAGAATGTTACTTGTTATATTATCCAACCACGTAGACATACCTGGATTTAATGAGTCAATTATTTTAGCTAATTCATTTTTGTCTGTAGGTTGAGGCTGTCTTGCTCAAATGCCCAATGAGTAGCTCTTATCTGCAGCGTAACTAGGTTTACCACGTTGAAATGAAAACTACGATTTGCGTTGATTCATAGTTTATTGACGACTCAATTTACAGGCAAGAATGTTCTTAGAGCATAGGCTAACTGAAGGCTTTACGGGAATAGCGACGTAAACTTATTTTCCCGTTCACTAAACTAAAAACAAAACTGGCTCCCAATTATCACGGCGATATATAAAATATTTAAATGCTCCTGGAATATTACTATCTTTAACTTATGCTCACATCTCGAACACGTGTTCGTGGGAGCGTCGATGGATATATGTATACTCGCCGAAGTCAACAAAATACTAGAGAACGAGCTCCAGCAATCCAGCAATCGAGAACAGGTCGCCCAGGTTTACCTGGGCGGAATATAATCGCCACAGTACCCAGGCGCGTACGCGGCTTTACCTGTGAGATAAAGAAGGATAAAAGAATATACACAAGCTTTTGATGTTTGTCAATCTGTCATGGGCGGGGTTTAGCTTTGTGCGCTACCATTGGCTGGGTCTCGGTATTCCCTCATGGGCGGACTAGCGACCATGCGGTGACCAAGCCCAATGCTGCTTAATTTGGGTGACCACTTGTGTGGTCGTCAAGTTAAGCAGGCCGGCATGGCAGCAAAGCAAGATGGGAATACTAGGTAATGGGAAGTGGGTATTCAAGTTGGCAGCAGGGCGGGTCGGTGCTAGATGGTCACTCGTCCAGCCAGCGACCGGGCCCAATGCTGCTTAACTTGGGAAAGTTTGCGGAGTGAGGGATTGGCAGACTTCAGCCTCGGGGGGCCAAGCCGTCTTTCGGCAACCGGTAGCTCTTCCTCCGCCTTGGCGCCTTGTGGTCGTAGCGGCCCAAAGAGTTCACCAGCTGGTTGGTATGGTAAGTGAGCTTCGAGTACATGGTGGGTTCTCTCCCGCACCACGTCCACGATGTATGGGAGACCGGGATGGGTGTGAAGGATGTGTGACGGGAATCTACGCCCGGTATCATAGATCATCCGAAGCGCCCTGTTCTGAACGGTTTGTAGCCTGCGGATGGTGGACGCTGCCGCCGATCCCCAGACCTCGCAGCCGTACAGAATCAGGGGCGGGTTAATCGCCTGATATAGGCGTAGTTTGAGGCCTATGGACATTGTGGAGCGGAATACAGGGTACAGCTGCCTGAGCGCGGAGTGGCCGAGGCCGACCTTTGCCCTGTGGCGCGAAAGTGAGGCCGCGGTCGAGCGTGACTCCGAGGTATTTGGCTGAGTTCACGTTTCTCTCCAATTTATACAAATTTTTACCCACGCGCTACTGGGTTTACATTTAGACTCGAACCCAGCCAGTAGACGCTATACAGGGCTTGGCTCTCTTTTGTATAGCGGGTGATGACCTCGCCAAGGTGTCCAAATGCTTGACTTACTCCTTCCGAATTTACGAAAATCCACAGTTAGCCTCACTCAGAATCGAAATTAGATTATAAGCAATGAAATACTGCTTCAAGGTCTTAAAAATAGTGTGCTTGTGTTATAAAATTTACTCCGAAATTCGCTAAGGTTTCTTTGTTGTTTATTTTTACTGAGCTACTAATCATATTTGTATAGTACAGATTGAAACATTCACCTATTTCTTTGGGATCCTCCAATAATTTTCCCTCAGAGTTATATGTTAATAAACGATAGGAAAACGAATAGCAGAGATTATATATTAAAAAATCTGATGCGATACATTTACATGGTTTTCTCTACCCTCTACCGCTTATTAGTGGTACACAATTTATTCTTACTAAGCTTATTTTTCTCTATACTACATTTTAATTCAAATAAACCTTTGCAGAAATAGCTACATTACACATTTCGTTATAGATACAAAGAGAACAGCAGACGTGTTGCACAGCAACTGGGTGTTTCAAAAACCTCTGTTCATAGATAGAGCTGTCAAACTTTTAAAGCTGAAAAATTGAGTTTTTAGTTATAGACGCTCTTTAACTACTATGGTTCTTAGCGTCCCATTCTATATTGGACGTGAAAGGCTGGTAATTTTGCTCAGAGGCCTCTTTATCAGGCTTGAGGTTCTTTTACGTGCCGTAAATCTACGACACAGGACCACCGGCTTTACTTCCCTTCCGAAGGAAAAAATGCATCGCCCTCCGCCGTGTTTGAACCCGCGACCTCGGGAACTAGAGGCTTGCACGGTACCACTAGTCCACGGAGGACGACTAAAACTGACTTTTCTTCATGAATAACAACCTCATGACTACGAGGAATGCCAGTAAAGTCTCAGTGCAAATGGATACCACTTCCAATACCTATTATAACGTAGTATTCATTATAGGTATGTTATTATCACTCATGAGTAAGTAACGTGGGAGTTTTAGAACGGAAAACCCCCCGATATAATAGTACGCGGAGCACGTATACACGCTATCCGCAGCCCCGTAATATAAGGAACGGCCTGCATACCCTACACTCTTAAACTTGGATCGGAATGTAGTTGTGCTCGGCGCGCCGGTAATGTTGGTTATATGTTGCATGGGTTTCGGGGATGGTGCGCATTTGAATCAGTTACAAGTTATGTCTCTTTAAGTGCAGTGGTTTGTGTGTTCGTCAAAATAGGTTATGTTCCTTAAAATGACCAGTGAAAGTACTTCCATCGATTTCAGTGATTGTGGGATTATAGGCAGAGTGAATCGTTTGTTGTGTAACAGAAATCTGAAGTTACATTCACATGACTTTCTCTACCGTCTATCGCTGATACAAATTATTCTTACAAACGTTTATTTTCCTATCTACTTCATTTTAATCGAGATAAACCTTTCCAGAAATAGCTACATTATACATTTCCTTTTAGATACAAAGGGAGCAGAGATAGTCAAATGTTTAACCGGATGCTACACGCTGGCCTTAAAAGCCCATACTGTTTCCATGGCATCGCAAGAAACAGCTGAAACTAGAGAGGACTTTAAAGGAGTTAAGGCTGGTTCACAACCAACGAGAACGAGAAAGTTGAAATACATGTATTCAAATGGGAGTGTCCACAACCGACGGGAAGCCTTCCCGGGCCCAGGGAACGGGAAAGAAGAGTTGCCCAACTTTTAACTTTCTCGTTCTTGGGCACGGCATATTAGATCCATATTGTGCATATTAGACTCTTCACTCTAGAGATTGTTTTAGGCGGGCGTGACATGAAACAGCCACTAGTGCTCTCTACAGTCGCAAGCTGGAAACATGAAACTGGAAGGCATTAGTAGTAAATATGCTTCCGAACCTCATCCCGACACCCGCAAATCTAATCAGCGTTGGTTCCTCTGGTGAAGGGATCATTTGTAGTTTGTTTATATGCAACTCAGAACTGGCTATTACCTAAAAAACAATGGCAAAAGCTACAAAGAACAGCTAAATCCGGTGAAAATGAAAAAAGAACAATAAACAATTTTAATGTATGCCATTAAATAAAGGAATGAAAGCTTGGCATAAGCAGAGGGGTCGGAAATGTAATGGATATGCATTTAGATAATGTTTACTCTATAGAATTTTGACGTTGGCTTGGCTAAATTGGAAGTAGGTGAAGAAATGTCATTGGTCAGTTAAAAACAAATCAAATCCCAATGCGCAAAATCGACTTTCACTTTGTGATCGATATGCATTCCCGTTCTCGTTACCGGGCTGTTGTGAACCAATATCTTGTATGGTGCATTACTTCCCGTTCTGGTTACCGTTCTCGGGCGGTTGTGAACCAGCCTTTACAAGTATTGATAATTCGAACAATTAATAACGGATATCTCGGAAATGGCTGATGCCACAAAAAAGTTATTTTAATAAATTGTGTGTTTTAAAGAGATTACATTTTTTTTGTGTAGTACATTTTCGTGTGTTGCTTAATGTTTACCAGTTATACAAGATTATACAAAATTCCTTCCGAATGAAGAAGACTTCACAGGTTATTCCCAGAAAATTCATGATGTACATTTTATTTGTCATGTAAATATTGTTAATATATGGTATTTTAATAAAAATTATTAGTTATTTTTCAGAAAATCAAAAATATTCCAAAAATGTTCCATGTAAGAGGTAACTTGGGGTTGGGGAATTTTCTAGAAACTTTTTGTCTCACATCTTTGGAAGATACTGAATTTAAATACTACTTTGGTATTTATCCAACATTTCTTTTTTGAGTTATGCTGTTCAAGACACATACAGACCTTTATCTAAAAATATTTTTTTTTGGATTCAAGGAGTCTCAAAACATTTATTTCAGGTGAAATCTTAGTATCAAAGTTTTTGGTGGACTGCAATAACTCCTCTTCTACCATATACATGGTAGAGTAAAAATGAAAATTCTTAGAAAAAGATGTTTATGTGTGTGTGTTTCAACAGCATGACTCAAAAACAAAATGTCGGACAAAGACAAAATTTGGTATTTAAGTTCAGCATGTTCCAAGGATGTGGCACAAAAATATTCAATAAAATCCTCCCATTCCAAAGTACCCTCTACATGAAATACATTTCAACATTTTTGAATTTCTCAAAAATGGCTTTAATTATTTTGATTCAAATTTTAAGTTATTTGCATGACAAATAAAATGTATATTGAATTTACTTGGAATAGCCTGGAAGTCCTCTCCATTCTGAATGGGTTTTGTATAATTTATTACAATTGATAAACAATAAGAGATGAACAAAACCTTACTACAGAAAAAAATGTAGATCTCTTTAAAACAAACATTTATCTTACATTAATTTTTTTGCAGCATAACCATTTCCTAGATAACCTGAATTCAGCATAACCTGAATTTTCAAATACCTTAAACTTTTTTTGAAGTGCTAAGCAGCTATTCAATTGTTTTTTGTGGCCGTACAAAGAGTATGAAATTTCAAAGCCAGCATAAAGTGATCCACTTTTTAAACTTTTGACTACTGTCTCAGCCTCCTGTATTCCTCTTGTACCTACAACTGAGGCATTGATGGCTCCTACCTTGCAGCAGCATTCATTTTGCCTGGCCAAAGAGTGAAGAATCTAGCAATGTATCATCTGCATTACCGGCCAAAGCAAACTTACTCTTCTCCTGGCCTAAGGATAGTGCAACCTGGCATACCTGTCTGTATTACCGGCCAGAGGAGTCCTTCATTTATAATCAACAGATGGCATGTTATCAGCATGCATTGGTGGCGCTGGGTGCTGAAGAGCAATGTCACACCTTGTGATAGTTTCTGTAGGTCAACTTGAGTGGGGAACAAACACGAAGAGAAGAAAGAAGTCGGGCTTCAACAAGCGTTGAGGAAGACGTTTAGCTTGGGGCTTAGGGAAGTGGCCATGCACACACATCTTTCAGACTTCTCAAAATTTCATAATCTGAACCTTTTGTGAGTAAACTTCTAAATTTCAATGCTTTAGTATGTGTGACTTAGCATAAAATTACTGAGCAAGTTCAAAGATAGTAAACAATAATGCAAAAGTTAAATTTACACATTCGTTTGTGCAAAAAGAACAAAGACTTATTATACATATGCTGAGTGTAGTCCAGTTTGTAAAGCTTATTCAGCATTGTTAAAGTTTACAAGGATATATTAATATTCATGCAGCTGCAAGAATGCACAGCTTTATTCTTTAAGGGTGAGGTTTTCAGGCCTTTTATATATTATTCCTTTCCTTTAATATGAGTAAGCTGTAACGATATTACCACCTCTGGGGGTGTGTTCACTAGTTGATATACCTAAAGTTAAATGGGCCAAACATGCAATTATGGATAACATAGAATTACTACAAATGCCAACGGAGTTGAATGTTATAAATTTGTAGTCAAAAGAAAAAGTTATAAAATGATAGCAGAGTTTTTGTAATTTTATATTACGCAACAAAATGTGTAATGCAACTATTTCTGCAAATCTTTATCTCAATTAATACGAGGTGTGATCAAAAACTAACAGTAAATTTGGTTTTTCTTAAAGAATTTTTATTTAATCAACATCAACTTTTTCCCCTTCAAAGTAATCCCCCTCAGATATAATACGCTTGTGCTAGCACTTTTTGCAATCTTGAAAGCACTTCTGGAACTCACTTTTCATTATGGTATTCAGCTCCTTTGGCGATTCTGTTTTTATCTCATCAATGATGGCAAAATGTCGTGCTTTCATGATTCTCTTCAGCCTCGGGAATAGAAAGAAGTTACAGGGGGCCATGTCCAGTGAATATGGTGGCTGAGACAGCATAACAGTTTTGTTTTTTGCCAAAAAGTCACGAACAAGCATTGAGGCGTGAGTGGGTACATTATCTTGATGCTATTTCCACAAGTGGTTTTGCCACAACTCTGATCATTTTCTTCAGATTGCTTTACACAAACGGTGTATAACTTCCAGATAGTATTCCTTATTGAACATATGATCATAAGGCAGGAGCTCCTGATGCACTATCCTATTATAAAGGAAGAAAACAGTGAGAAGAACCTTCACATGTGATCGAACTTGTCGAATTATTTCAGTCTTGGCTCTTCAGGAGTTTCCATTGGGACCCATGTTTTGTCACCTGTTGTAACCTTCTTTAGAAGTTCTGGATTGTTTTCGACTTAATTCAGAAATTCCTGAGTGATGTCTACGCGACATTGTTTTTGCTCGAAATTCAAGAATTTTCACGTTTCATGGACAAAACATCCGAAAAAATTGCGTGGCATTAGCCAAAGGATATGCCAACATCATCAGCAACCTCTCTGATGGTGATTCGGCGATTTTCCAGAACCATTTTCTTTACTTCTTCCACATTGTTATCAGTAATTGATGTGCTAGGGCGTCCAGGGTGGTCATCGTTTTCAACGTCTTCTCAACCCTCTTTGAAATGTTTATACTACTCGTAAACTCTTGTCTTAGTCATAGTATATTCGCCAAGTGCTACAGTCAGCATTTTGAATGCGGTACTGCACTATATTCCATTTTTCAAGCAAAATTTAATGCAAATTCTTTGTTCCATCTTTTTCAAAAGCAAAATTTGCTGAGCACTCGAAAACATATATAACTTTTTTCACTGTCAACAATAAACTAAATATTCAAAACTGCTGAAAATGCAAACATACATCAGGAACATGTGTACCAACAAGATAAAATGAAAGTTTTGAACATCAGAACGTATAAAGCTCATGAAATTAAAAAATTCCTGTTATTTTTTTATCACCTTTGAATGAAGAAGAAAGAAAAATAAGCTTTAGTGAAGGCTTTATAAAAGAGAGATACAAATAGATGAAGGGGTAAGGAAAATCATGTGAATGTAACATGAAATTTTCTTTCTTTATTTTGTGTACTTTTATCCCGCTTATAAAAATTAATATCATGGTGCATTTATTCACATGCTAGTTTATTACAAAAATATACAAAATTATATATAGACAATTTATACAGGAAATAATACAGCATCAAATGTCTGCAAACTGAGCCAGAATCCTCACTACAGCTGACAGTGCTGGATCATCTGTTTCTGAGGGTGACAGAACAGTTGCTGCAATACTGAAACAAAAAAACACATGCTTTAGTTACTACTGAAACAAATTGTTTACATATGCGAACCGCATGGAATATAATTACTTATGAAGCTAGAGGCCAATACATACAGATGTCAATTGGGGTGATATTTTGATCCATAGCATACAGTATAGTATGTTTTTTTTCTACCTGACCCTGCAGAAACACAAACGAGAAGCAGGTTGGAGAGGGGAGGAAAGATTAGGCCAGCAGTATTCCCCTAGTGTAGTGCAAAAGGAATGTCTCATATATTAGCCGTTCTCATACAACTAACCTAAACCCCTCCTGGGAGATAATGGGCTCATCTAGCTATTGCACATCCAACTGAGTAGAGCCAGGAGGAAAAAATCATACTTACGAGGGCAGTCCCAGAAGTAGCCGACCTGATGTATATATAGCAGTTGCTGTTTCAAACAAATGAGTGGTAGAAAGTACCAACCTTATAAAGCTTAAGCCTGAAGTATGATGAAGTAAGTAATTGTTTGGCAGCCATTAATAGCGAACCTCTCAACAGTAGTCAACAGTACTCTACTCTGAGGGAGTCTGCTCCACTGTTTACAACAGTAAAATATTGGGTGGCTGAGTTTAAGCAAGACCGTATGAGCTGTCAAGACGAACATCGCAGTGGTCAACCAAATGAGGTGACCACGCCAGAAATTGTGAAGAAAATCCACAAAATGGTACTGGATGACCGTCGACTGAAAGTGCACGAGCTAGCAAACATCGTAGGCATTTCAAAAAGTGCTGTACATCACATACTGACTGAAAATTTAGACATGAGAAAGCTGTACGCAAGATGGGTGCCGCGTTTACTCACAATGGAACAAAAGCAGCATCGTGAGGATGTTTCAGTCGAGTGTTTGGTGATGTTTTGCTGCAATAAAGCCAAGTTTTTGCACCAATTCATAACTATGGATGAAACTTGGGTCCATTACTTCACACCTGAGACGAAGGAACAGTCAAAATAGTGGACTGAAAGGGGAGAATCGGCTCCAAAGAAGGCGAAGACAGTTCCATCTGCAGGCAAGATCATGGGGTCAGTTTTTTGGGATGCGCGTGGGATAATTTTCATTGATTATCTTCAAAAAGGAAAAGCAATCAATAGCAAGTATTATGCAAACTTATGCAGCATTGGAATGATGAAATCAAGCAGAAACAGCCACATTTAGTGAAAAAGAAAGTTCTGTTTCATCAAGACAATGCACCAGTTCACACATCCATTATCGCCATGGCCAAAATCATTGAGTTAAAGTTTGAATCACTTCCTCATGCACCCTATTCGCCAGACTTAGCCCCTCTGATTATTTTCTGTTTCCAAAGTTGAAAAAGTGGCTTGGTGGTAAAAGATTTGCCAACAATGAAGAGGTGGAGTCTGCAGTTGATGGCTATTTTGCAGAACTCGAAGGTTCTCACTACAAACAGGGTATCGAAGCTATTGAACATCGCTGGGAAAAGTGTATCGAGCTGAAAGGAGACTATGTAGAGAAATGAATATATTTTTTCCCAAAATTTTTGTGTTTTCTTTGTTAGGTCGGGTACTTCTGGGACAGCCCTCGTAACTGCCAAGAACACATCAACAATCTCATGTGTCCAATATTTATTTGTTCCTAAACAATGTCAGAATACGTACTTGTACAGCAACATTAATCTGTTTTTTTTTAAAATGCAGACAAGGATGGCTACTCCTGGACAATGTTTGTTCCACCCAATATACAGGGTTCCCACAAATGGGAATGGCCCCACCTTTCGGGTTTCGCACACGTGTAACTTAAGTTCAATAAAACTTAGAAACATGAAACTAGTATCAATGGAAAGAGGAACTAAAAAAGTTTTGGTTATAGTATCACAATTGGCAACAATGATGCATACTCATATACATTGCACATTAGAAAGTTACAAAGTGGCTGGTGTAGAGGTTAGGCAAGCGTTCTATGTTCTCGATTGTCATGTAATTGTTGTTCAACAACATTTTTGAACAAGATTTGGTCTAGATCCACCCAGTGGGCCTTTAATTCGTCACTTGTCACTAAACACTATGGATTAAAAAAAAACATCAGTTTCCATGTGACTGCATACTCTCGCAGAAAGAACGATGCAACACTATCTTCTTTCTTTAAGAACTGCAGCATCTTCAGTCGGTATGGGTAAAATCGCAAACGTTTATCCAGAACTTTCCATACAGTGGATTCAGAGATCTGTAGCTCCCTACTACTGCAGTGGTTGATATTTGAGGACTACGTGTGAAAGATTCAGTTTCCTCGCTTACTTACAGGTGTCCATGAGATTTCCTCTTACAAATGCAACCCTCTTGTCGTAAAATCAGAGTAGCACTTACAAATTGAATCTCTTATATAATCTGTTAAATTTTATTCAACGAATAGTTCTTAATAAATCCAATTCGAGGTTACGAGTTTCATTAGATAAATTCATAACCTCTTGTGAGAACACTTATGATAAAAAGCAAAAGACATAATGGCAGTTTTAAGCTATAAAACCTAATTTTGTTATACAATTCTTTAGTAATTATCACTCATGTGTAAAAGAAGACAAACAATACCCTCTAAAGTAACAATTATATTTACAAATAACACTAATACAATTAATTTAAAGAATATAAAAATAATTTTCATTATGGAAATTCTTTTTTGATAATACTACTAATTGTGGCTTTTAGTTTAAGAATGCTATAGTGCTGCAAATGTGGATTTTTTATATTGTATAACTTTGAACCAGGATTATTTCTCTGGTTGAAAACTGCATTGTTAAACATTTAGATTCTGACAAATAGGAGGTGTGGTATATTAATCAAGATGTTATTAACTTCAGCATAAATTATGAGGGGGTGGGATGAAAGTTATATTGCATGAGGTGCCAAAAACATACATTTTTTGCTGATATGGGTCACTGAAAGTTTTGAGAAGGGCAACAATGAGCAGTGCTAAGCCAAAGCAGACTCTTCCTACCTCAAATTGAAGTACAGATAGAGCAACATGTGCAAGTCTGGGCATGCTCCAACAATGTGCATTGTCAGCACTGCATGAGAGAATGACTTGAAAAACTGCTTAGGGATCTTTGCCCTTCGCAATCCACCATTTATTGATGGTATGCAGAGTTTAGAAGAGGAAGGGATTCCCTCGAAGTTGAAGGCGAGCAGTATGGCCGGCTACAGCAGCAATGCATGAAAATGTGGTGAAAGCAGAGCACTTGTTGCGGGAAGATCATTATTGCACATATGGTCAGATTCAAGAAGCCCCAAATACTGGATCGGCAGCAGTCAAAACAATCCTGAAAGAAAACCTTGACGACAGGAAGCTCTGCAATCACTGGATCCCCCACCACCTCACTAAATGAGCAGAAACAAGCACTTGTGCAATGGTGAAAGGAAATGATTGAAAAATTCAATGGAGAAAGATCCAAAAACAATTTAACTAACAGGTGACAAAAACTGGATTTACCAGTATGATCCAGAAACTAAACGACAGTCATTGGTCTGGGTCCTCCCAGGAGAAGATCCCCCAACAAAAGTGAAGCGAACGAGAAGTGTTGGCAAGCAGGTGATCTGTTCCACCTTCTTCTCAGCAAGCAAATGGTCACATTGTGATGATTCCGCTTCAGGGACAAAAGGCTGTTACTGCCAGATGGTACACCGCAAAATGTCTGCCACAAGTGTTTAATGAACTAAAAAAAAGCGTCCTAAGACTGGTCTGTGTGGAATTTTGTTGCACCATGACAATGCCTGTGCCCACACTGCACAAGAAACAACACAATTTCTGCAGGAGTCAGATATTTGTGCCATCTACAGTCCAGATCTGGTCCCATGTGATTTTGTTCTATTCCCCGAAATGAAAGAAAAAATTTGAGGTCAATGATTTGAGTCACCTGAAGCCACAGTAGCTGCTTACGAAGAATGTATTTGCACTCTCTCCAAAGAAGAATGCCGTTCAGCATTTGAAAAATGGTTTGAAAGGATGAGACGGTGTATAAAATGCAATGAAGAATATTTTAAAAAGATGCAATGATCAGACCTAAATTTTTAATATTTTATTATGTCCATTCCCAAAACTTTTGGAGTGACTCTATATACCCATTTACAGACTAAATTGTTGTTATAAATTTTCTATAATTGTACAGAGTGATTCAACGAAACCAAATTTTTACTTTCTCTACTACTTCAAGAAAATTCCCCCACCCTTTACATTGAAAATTTTTTGTCATTTTTGATTATTAATGCCTTACATCATTCATTTATTATTACTATTATTTTATGTGCTAGCAACTAATATTTCAAATTTAAATATTAAACCTTATTTACAGTAATTGTTTTTACCTATATGAATATTTCTCTTAGAAGCATTTTTGTTATGATTTTGTTATTTTCTTTATTTTAATATCTTTGTTGGATGTTTGCATGTTTACATTTTTAATATGTTGTATTTTATTGTAGTGCTTAATAGAGTAGAAGAGAAGCCTCGTGGTGTTAGCTCATACTAGGATAAATAAATAAATAAATAAATTTTCTCAAAATTGGCTTTAACAATTACGTTTTTAAGATATCCACATGACAAATAAAATTATATCTTAAATGTTTTGCGAATAGCCTGTGAAATCTTCTTCATTCTGAATGACTTTTGTGGTCAGTTGCCACCATGCTAAGGATGGAAATGAATGTCTCCGAAAATGTTCTAAGATTTAACAGCTTGATGTAAATGAAGTTTTAAGTGAATACATTGACTCATTAATATTTTAAAATCAAAATTAAATTAAAATATGGCATTTTAATAAACATTATTGCGGTAATTTTTTCAGAACTAAAAGTAGTTTAGGGCAGGGGGAATTTTCTTGAAAATTTTTGTTTGCATCAGGGTTGTAATTAAACCGCTCTAAATGGATTTATTGCACTAAGTCCCGTTGTAAATGGTTTTTTAACTTCTTTCTTTGGTTGTATAAATTGCTGCAACCCGCATTCCTGGCAACTTCTGAGAGGTGCATAACTACTAGGCATTGTCAATGAAGGTGGTTAGTAAGCAGCAAATGATTACGAACATGCGCAGAAACGTCAAACTGAACATTCTGGAATATCTTTGCATGTGTATATAAGGCTCACATCGGGTTGAAGACGAACATAGTTCTCCAGCTTGTGAAGTAATGCGGCCTGTGACAATATGTGGGGTCTGTACGAAATAGGAAATGTCAACAACAACCTATAAAACTTATAGTTTCTTCGCAGAATAATGTTGTAGAGAAGCAGCACACATCACAAGTTGCATTAGGAAGTACTAGTGCTATACCTTGAGGCAGTATTTTTAACACTTAAGTGATTTCAGTCAAATTATATAATATATAAATTCAATAACAGCCCGCCTTAAACCAATATTTGTATGTAACAATATATAAAAAAGTGTATATTACAGTCATTGTATATGCTTATATTATTGTAAACAGGTTCAATAATGTTATGTGAATGTATTACGTAATTTAATAATGTAGGAGCTGTGAGAATAATAAGTTAAAAGTTGCTAACAATGAGGTAACAATGAGGTAACCTTGAGGCAATAATGAATTTGAGAGTTTAACAATACTACTTGTGATTCTTGGAAGCAATAATGTAATTTAAATGACAGTTTATAAAAATAGCCAATCAACAACCAGAAAAAGCTTTAGTTAAATGCAGGTATTCTATTGGAGTAAAAATAGCCAATCAGAGACTTGAAATACAGAAATCTACAAATTTAGGCAGTTGAAATCAGTACAGTTGCCTGCAGACAGAGTTACTAACTGGATGCATGATGCGTCCTCGAGAAATTAAATATGTATTCATGTGAGACGAAAATAAGTTACGTATTAAAATAGTGCAAGTATTAAAAATAAAAGAATCTCACAGCTCTCAATATCAGTGTAGTGCTATTTAATTTGTGTCAAGGATTAATAAAAAGGAGTGAATTGAAACTTCAAATTTGTGTAAACCTACATTCTTGTTGCACCACGCCCTGCCAAGACTTCCATGTCTCTAAAATAAATACTGATGCAGCCGAGCCAAACATAATAAAATAATAAATATTTAAAGGAACAGTAAAAATACATTTGGAGCTAAAGACAACAAAATACTTTTCTAAAATTGCATCATTCTTCAAGTTGACACCCAAAGTGTGTTGCAAACAAGATACAACAATAATACCTTCTTCAACCTTCGACATCAGGGTCTGCGTCCACTGCATTGTGTAGTGAACCACGTAACCTTCCAGAGGTGCTACCAACACCACCCTCTTCAAGCATGGTAGCTGAAGATTAAGTGGACAAAGTACTGCCAGGGCTTTTTATGCTTCAGATGCACCTCTTTCAATGTTAGAATTGAAATACTGGCAAGATGTTTTACAGAAGATCTGTCCTGATTATGAGCCACCTACACACCATGCTCTTGGTAGACAATTGGTGGATACTGAATACCAACATGTGCAAGCAGTGGATGTGTAGAAGATTAACAAGTCAAATGCGCTTGCCTTAATTTCAAATGGTTGGACAGATATTTCAGGCAACAGTGTGATAAATTTTATTATCACCACACCACATCCTATATTTTATAAGAGCAATCGACCTGAACAGCAACAGGAAACCACTCAGTATATTGCATCAAGTATCATTGACATTATCGATGACATTTGTAATGATAAATTCATCGCTGTTATCATAGACAACACCTGAAATGTTGAAGCAGTTGGTTGGTTCCGTTTTGTTTTTAGCTGCTTTATGTTTAACTGCCCCATGTATGTGCGCCAATTTGAAGTAGTTATTTAGCTGGTAGTTGGAAGATGATGCTTTATTGATGCTGGTTACGTAATATATTACGTAACTTGAAGATGATTTGCTGTTGTTGTGTAATGTTGCGTAAACTTAATGAAGGTTATGTTTAATAGTTGCTTTGAGCGGCGGATTGAATTTAATGCTTACGTAATATTACTGTTTGAATTTGCCTCGGTTGCATCAGTCTTAATTTAGAGCCAGGATTCTTATACAAGGTGCGGTAATGACAATTATTGTAGACGTAACAGAATTAAACTTTTAGATTTTCACTTTTATTTTTAACTTCTTGCACATATTTATAAACCAAACTGTGAGAAACTTTTATACACTCACTTAACGGGTATATCTGTTTTTACTAAATGCCCGTAGAGAACACATTTTTCCATCTACACACTATCACGTCTTGCCAGGAACTGAACTAACCTCAACAGTTAAAAACCTTAAGCTTCGGTAATGCGAGTCTCTGATTGGCTAATTCTAGTCCAATAGAATTTCTACATTCAACTTAAAACTTTTCTTTGCTGTTGATTGGCTCATTTTAAAACTGTCACTATCATCGTCGTTCTAATCATGACCAGTATATTTTTAAATTCCAAACACATTATTGCCACAATTATCTCATTATTACTCATTGTTAGCAACCTAAAGTTTACTATTCTCACAGTTCTTTCATTATTAGAAAAAATATAAAGTATTCACATAACATTAATAAAATATGTTTACAATAAAAAAATATCTGATGTGTTACACTCACATGACTTTCTCTACTCTTGTACAAACTATTTTTACAAACGCTTATTCTCCATCTACTTCAATGTTAATCGAGATAAACATTTCCAGATCTTATTGCTAAGTTTCTTGTAGATGTAAGGGGAATATATATTTACAAGGGCAATATAGAAATACAGTAGCTTTTAAACACATACATATCTCTTAATAGCTGGTTGCTAGGTGCAGCACCATTCCCTTTGCCACAGATTAATACTCTTTGCATATCCAAGACAGAAAAATGAATAACGAATTCCCATTTGAGAAAATAAGTATTGAAAAATTTAAGGAAATAACAAGCAATATCTCGAAAATGGTTCACTCAACAACAAAAACGTATATGGCATAAATTGTGTATTTTAACGCGATCTACATTTTTTGTGTAGTAAAATTTTGTCTATCTCTTATGGTTTACCAGTTATGCAAAAGTCGTTCACAATGAAGAATACTTTGGAGACATTCCCAAGAAATTCAAGATATACATTTTATTTGTCATAAAAATATCTTAAATATATGATATTTTAATCAAAATAGTTAGAGCCATTTTTGAGAAAATTAAAATTTTCGAAAAATCTTCCATGTAAAGGGTAATCTGTGGTGGGGGGATTTTCTTGAAAACCTTTGTGTCGCATCCTTGGAAGATACTAAACCTAAATACCAAGTTTGGTGTTTATCCGACTGTTCGTTTCTGAGTTATGCTGTTCACAGACAGACACACACACGGACATGTTTCCAAAAATGCTTTTTTTGGATTCAGGGGGTCTCAAAACATGTATTTCCGGTGAAATCTCAGTATCAAATTTTTGGGTGGAATACAATACTTCCCCTACTTACTATACGTAGTAGAGAAAGTAATAAGCATGTGAAATGACTGTTACATACAATTTAAATAATTATTACATACATATTGTTTCAAGGCGGGCTGTTATTGAATTTACCAATTATAAATAACAATTGAAATTATTCAGGTATTAAAATACTGTCTCAATGTGCTTGCTGCAGGAAAAATACTACACATAGTCAGTATAGGTTGTTAAGTATTTTAGGTATAGCCAGTTTCCAAACGCAATACTGGAGGCTAAAAGGAAAGAAAAATATGGTAATTCTTCCGTCACGCTAAAACTCTCATCTCCAACTTGGTGGAGTGCTGTAATGATATGCTTCGATAGCTTGCTAAAGAACAAAGAAGCTCTACTAGAAGCTGTTGTTAGCTTAAGTGTTCAGATTGACAGAATTGTTAGTTCCTTACTGGTGGATAAGACTTGGCAGAAATTAGAAGAAGCTTTGAGTCTACTGAAACGTATGTCTGGAGTGGAAGGGGACAATGCTACTTTCTCAGACATGCACAAGCTGTTTTATGAACTTTCCACACTTGTAGATCCAGTGCTGAAGGATTGTAAATTAATTTCTACAGACTTTGTGGCTGATAGGAAAGTGTTCACTTGCAAGGCAACTCGTGTGCCAGCAAATCTTGCAGATCCCCGATACAAAGGAGCGGTTCTTAATGTTGATGAGAAACATCAAGCACTGGAGTATATCAAAACATTCCGTGATTTGTTTACGATTGGCACTGGGCTTGTTGCGGCTAATCTGGTGGAATTTCAAGCATGTGTAGGTCTTTTTTCAAACGAGAGTATTTGGTCTGCTGCTCAACATATATCTCCAGGTACATGGTGGAGTGGCTTATATTATAAGCAAATGTTATATCCCCTGGCTTCATGAATTTTGAATATTTCACTGTCGTCGGCAGCCAGTGAATGCAATTGGTCCACCCATGGCAGAATTCACAATAAGGTAAGAAACAGACTGTTTCCAGTTACAAGTGAGAAACTCATTTCAGTGCACTGGTACCTTAGATATAATGATATGCCATAGAAGTATACAAACCACCATGATGTACCTTTTCATCGGATGAGGAATCAACGTAAAGTGTTTAAAATTTTGTAAACAGCAACCAATTGTTTGTCCTGCAAATAACATGTGTTTACATGATGATAATGTGATCCGAAGACAATTGTGTGTTTATTATTACTTTCTCTTCTACTATGTATAGTAAGTAGGGGAAGTATTGCATTCCACCCAAAAATTTGATACCGAGATTTCAGCAAAAATAAATGTTTTAAGGTGCCCTGAATCAAAATAAAGCATTTTTGGAAACATGTCCATGTGTATATCTGTCTGTCTGTAAGTCTGTGAACAGCATAACTCAAAAATGAAAAGTCAGATAAATACCAAACTTTACTATCTTTCAATGGTACGACACAGAAATTTTCAAGAAAATCCCCCAACCTGGACTACCCTTTACATAAAACATTTTTCGAAAACGTGAGTTTCTCAAAAACGGCTCTAAGGATTTTGTTTAAAATCATATGTTTACGATGATTTCTGGCAAATTAAATGTATATCTTGAATTTTCTGGGAATGTCCCCAAAAGCCCTCTTCATTCTGAATGACTTTCGCATAACTGGTAAACCATAAGAGATAGACTAAATTTTTCTACACAAAAAATGTAGATCTTGTTAAAATACACAATTGATGTCATATACATAATTTTTTTGTGGAGCGAACATTTCTGAGATATACCTTGTTATTTGTTTGAATTTTCCAATACTTATACTTCTTCTCAAATGGGAAATTGTTATTTGTTTTTTTTTTATGTCCTGGACATACAAAAAGAATGGAATGCTCCACATAGCAACCAGTTCTTAAAACATTTGACTGCCATATTCCCCTTGCACCTACAAGAAAATTAGCAATAAGACAGTTTCTGCAAATGTTTATCTCAATTAACATGAAATAGATGGAGAATAAGTGTTTATAAAAATAGTTTGTAGTAGAGAAAATCATGTGAGTGTAACACATCAGATTTTTTTTTTTCTACAAAATAAACTTATCTGTGCAACCAAATATTACCACTATTTTTAATATTTTGTTACTGATACTGTTCATTACAAGGGAATTGTAAGTTTCTAAACAATTCAAAACATTACTGTTGAACCTGATATACAGAGCTAATAAAAGAGCATCATGCATAAAATCCTAGTTTGTATCCTTGGAAGAAACTGAACTTAAATATGAAGATTTGTCTCAGTCAAATATGTATTTTGTTTTTGAGTTATGCTGTTCTCTCTTTGTCTCTCTCATGTACTCGTAAAAATGACAGCTAGAACTCCACAGAACACAAACAACCTCACTTTCAGATTTGAACACACCCTGATCACAGAAGAGAACTAAAAGTAACACATTTCCACCACATGGGGGTTTTACTGTGCTAAACTAGAATAACAGCTACGTACTTTGGATGCCTGAGAAGTTTTACAAGCTCCTCGATTCTATCACACACAATCTGTTTATCTGCCTCCTTCACATTTGTTAATGTTCGCATTTGTGTATCAATCTTTCTGAAGCACAGTCGGACTCTTGGAATCAGATCGTGGCATTTGCTGGTGAGCTACAACATAAAACAAAATTATATTTTATTACTTTTTTTATATGGGAAGCATTCCAGAGCACAAAATATTTTACATAAATTACAAAAGAGTTGAAATATTTCACACCAGGGGTGGCTCAAGAAGGGGTTGAGCCATGCTACTGCCTAGCACGGCAGGTTTTAAGAGAGGCAAATCTTAAAACACGAGCAAGACATTTGAAAATAGGACAGAATTACAAATCATGTTTAAGGGGAGTGATGGATGAAATTTATATTTTTCACAATTTTAAGACTAGATTCTTAATTTTTTGTACACATATTTGGGGTGTTATGTGGAACAATTTGGCAGAGTTTCATTTTTGTATGTCAATTAGTTTTTGAATTATTGGAAATTTTCTTTCAAAAAATTTGCAAATTTCAAAATGAAATTCACTTCACACTTTTTTGAAAACACCTTTGAAATTTCTTTCATAAAACCAGAAACTCATTTAGAAAAACTTTACAAATGGGTTTTGTAATATCTTAGCCGTAAGGGAAATTAAAAAAAAAAATGATGTGTTACACTCACATGACTTTCTCTACTCTTGTACAAACTATTTTTACAAACGCTTATTCTCCATCTACTTCATGTTAATCGAGATAAACATTTGCAGACTCTATCTTATTGCTAATTTTCTTGTAGGTGTAAGGAGAATATGGTAGGCTTTAAATGATAGTCAAATGTTTTAACAGCTGGTTGCTATGTGGCGCATTGCATTCTCTTTGTATGTCCAGGACATAAAAAAAAATAAAGCATTTTTGGAAACATGTCCATGTGTATGTCTTGTGTGTCTCTGTGTTTGTCTGTCTGTGAACAGCATAACTCAAAAACGAAAAGTGGGATAAACATGGTATTTAGGTTCAATATGTTCAAGGGATGTGACATGAAAGTTTTCAAGAAAATCCCCCCACCCTAAACCACCCCTTACATGGAACATTTTTCGAAAATTTTTATTTTCTCAAAAATGTCTCTAATGATTTTGATTAAATTATCATATGTTTAAGACATTTTTATGGCAAATAAAATGTATATCTTGAATTTTCTGGGAATGTCTCCCAAAGTCCTCTTCATTCTGAACGACTTTTACATAACTGGTAAACCGCAAGAGATAGACAAAATTTTACTACACAATTTATGTCATAACCATATTTTTTGTAAAGTGAACCATTTTCAAGATATTCCTTGTTATTTCTTTGAATTTTCCAATACACTTTTTCTCAACTGAGAATTCGTTGTTCTTTTTTTGTTCTTGACATGCAAAGAGAATTACATTTTACACATAGCGACCCGTTCTAAAAATATTTGAATATCGCTTAAGGCGTACTATGTTCCCCTTGTTTTGTATTTACAAGGGCAATATAGAAATACAGTAGCCTTTAAGCACATACATATCTCTTAATAGCTGGTTGCTAGGTACAGCACCATTCCCTTTGCCACAGATTAATACTCTTTGCATATCCAAGACAAAAAAATGAATAACGAATTTCCATTTGAGAAAAAGTATAAGTATTGGAAAATTTAAGGGAATAACAAGCAATATCTTGAAAATGGTTCACTCAACAAAAAAAGAAATGTATATGACATAAATTGTGTATTTTAACGCGATCTACATTTTTTGTGCAGTAAAATTATGTCTGTCTCTTATGGTTTACCAGTAATGCAAAAGTCGTTCACAATGAAGAATACGCTTGGAGACATTCCCAGAAAATTCGAGATATACACACAGACAGACACACAGACAGACATGTTTCCAAAAATGCTTTTTTTGGATTCAGGGGTCTCAAAACATATATTTCCGGTGAAATCTCGGTATTGAATTTTTGGGTGGAATACAATACTTCCCCTACTTACTGTACGTAGTAGAGACAGTAAACATATGACCTGCATAGCAAACATTTTGATAGACACGTTTTATTTTTTATCTCAAAAAGTACTAAGTTTATCCTAAATTCCATGTGCCAGTTTTTTTGTTATGCTTTATAGAATGTACAGTGAACATTTCAGCCCTCTAACACTTAATTTGTGGATGTAATTTTGTTTTTAATGAATAAGTGTAGCAAAACTTCACATCTTCACTACAGATGGCAACAAATCCAACACCACAAGTTTCCAATTTTTCACAACAGAGGGCAGAAGAATCATCTAATGAATTACTTCTTGGGGTCAGGGGAGAGAACGAGACAGCCACTTGACCAAGCTGATGATGGGAGAAACATGTCTATCAAAAGCGCTTCTTAGTTAACATCTTGTGCTACTGTGATGTGAATTAATACGTAACGACTCACTTTAAATTATCATTTAAATTGATGTTATACGACAACTACCGGCAGAGCTGCTATCACTATGTTATACCAATTTCGGTGGCTCAGTGACAAACCAGAAACTAAGCTTCATGGAAAAAAATCCCACAAGAATTGGTAAAACAAAAAAGTGGAAGTTTTGCTTCATGCAGCTATTTCATCAGCTGCCATGCCTTCTCAGGGACATTTAAGGAGTACAAATCTTTAAATATGATAAAATTAGAGCAACTTCCAGGCACTGTAGGGCTTTAAGACTTTGCACATATGCACTTCAAATCATCTAGTAATTTTTGGTACAAAAAAACACAAAATAAGAAATTTTGTAATTTTTGGTCACATTTTCACCCCTTAAATTCTAGCGAATTTTGGAGATTTTTTTTTGCTATGAAACTGGTGGCAAATGAAGTGCAGAATTGGTCACTTTGGATGTGACGCTTATTGTCAAACTATCCCGTGCGTGGCAGGTGTACAACAGTATGCATCATGTTTATAAACAGCAGTGTTTCAAGCCACTATCATTTTATCCCTTCCTCATGGGGCGTGGTAGCCCCATAAATCCCTCATAGGTTGCAGTGCGTGAGCTGCCCCCTTCCATTGTATACCCTATTATAAAGATGATTATTAACCAGTATAGTCGACTGTCAAGTGTATTTTCATTTTGTGCATTCTTTAAACATTAAATCTCCTGATGAAGAGATAAAACTGAAATATTGAACAGTTTTATAGTGTGACTTTACATGTTTTTATCTTTTGCTCAGAATAATCTTGTTCTTTCACCATACATACCTCGTCTTCAGTTTTATTTAGTGATTACCTATGATGCAAATATATACAGTATGTTAGAATAAGTAGTCATGGAGGACTGACATTGCAGATAAAAAGCAGTGCCGAGTGAGGGGGAGCAGCATTTGCAATTATTGCAATACTTCAGAAGTCAGCCCTGTCTCACACATGCACTAATTAGCAAGCAGGACTGTTGAGAGTGGCTGAAAACAACACATATAGTCTATTCACATTCTTTTCAGCCAGCAGGTGGGGTAAGGGAGGGAAGGACAGGTCCGTGCAGTAAGCAACACAAGGCAACACACACAGTACGTATGTAAACAGTGCAGGCCACATTGAATGATCTAATCTCTATTACTTCCCATACCACCGACATTCACAGTACTATAATTGCAAAAAGTTATTAAAGAAACGTGCAATAAACACAAAATATATGCTGTTGTTGAATTAGCTGCTAAGCATGGCCACATAATTTTTAGACATCCCCCCCCCCCCATTACTGTACTCTGAATCCCATAGAATATGTATGGTCAGAAATGAAAAGAAGCATTGCATCCAATAATATCTTCAGAAGAAAAAAAAATTAAATTAAATTGAGTTTTATTTATGGATGCTCTTTAACTACATTAGTCCTTAGTGTCCCATTCTATATTGGGCATGAAAGACGGTAATTTTGCTCAGAGGCCTCTTTATCAGGCTTGAGGTTCTTTTACGTGCCGTAAATATACGATACGTGACCACCGGCTTTAGTTCCCTTCCGAAGGAAGCCATGCTAAGGATTTTTACGCCCGAAAAAATCCATCGCCCTCTGCCGGGTTTGAACCCGCGACCTTGGGAACCAGAGGCTAGCACGGTACCACTAGTCCATGGAGGACGACATCTGCGTGTGTATCTGTGTGTGTGTCTGTGAACAGCATAACTCAGAAACGAACAATTGGATAAACACCAAACTTGGTATTTAGGTTCAGTATCTTCCAGAGATGCGACACAAAGGTTTTCAAGAAAATCCCCCCCACCCCAGATTACCCTTTACATGGAACATTTTTCAAAAATTTTGAATAAAATACCATAAGTTTAAGACATTTTTATGGCAAATGAATTTTCTGGGAATGTCTCCAAAAGTATTCTTCATTGTAAATGACTTTTGCATAACTGGTAAACCATAAGAGATAAACAAAATTTTACTACACAAAAAATGTAGATCGCGTTAAAATACACAATTTATGTCATATACATTTTTTTTTTTTGAGTGAACCATTTTCAAGTTATTGCTTGTTATTCCCTTAAATTTTCCAATACTTCTACTTTTTCTCAAATGGGAATTCGTTATTCATTTTTTTTTGTGTTGGATATGCAAACTGTATTAATCTGCGGCAAAGAGAATGGTGCTGCACATAGCAACCAGCTATTAAGATATATGTCGATGCTTAAAGGCTACTGTATTTCTATATTGCCCTTGCAAATACAAAACAAGGGGAACATAGTACGCCTTAAGCGATAGTCAAATATTTTTAGAACTGGTCGCTATGTGTAAAATGTAATTCTCTTTTTCTAAAAAGGTTCGTGTGAGTGTGTGTCTGTAAACAGCATAACTCAAAAATGAAAAGTCGGATAAGTACCAAATTTAGTATTTGAGTTTAGTATCTTCCAAGTATGTGACAAAGATTTTGAAGAAAATCCCGCCACCTACAACTACCCTTTACATGGAACATTTTTCAAAAATTTTGATTTTCTAATAAATGGCTCTAACGAATTTGATTAAAATACCACATATGAAAGATATTTACGTGACAAATAAAATGTATATCTTGAATTTTCTGGGAATAGCCTAGGGAGTCCTCTTCATTCAGAAGGAATTTATATAATCTTGTATAACTATCTGTCATTAAAGGTTCGAATCGTTCATTTCTTGGCCATTTTCTTGAAGGCCTTTCAACGTTTAGTTATTTCTCACGATTGCATAGAAACAGTATGGAAGTTTAAGGTCTGCATATAGCGTCCAGTTCTTAAACATTTGAGATTGAGGTAGAGAAAGTCATGTGAATGTATCACATCAGATTTTTTCATGGTGAGATTCCCTTTTGCCACCACTATTGTGTTCAATATGATGTTTAAGGGGTTGAGATATGCTCTGCAGTGCAATTTCTATTGTAGGCACACATTATTGAGCTGACGTGATAGCAAACCTGAGTGTGAGGCAACCGGCAGGAGTGAGAGGGCATTTCAAGGTCATCCGTGTTCAGGTGCAGCAAACTTCTACATTATAAATATCCCTTAAATGTTAAAACATAATGTAAAACTAAGAAAAATAACATGACATACCTTAGCTAAGGATGTACAGATGATGGTGAACATATTCAGACATACACTTTCTTGCGTTGGTATGACTGTAAGAGCCTCGTATACACAGCACTCCAAAGCTTCATAGTAGCGTGTTAGAGCATCTAGACTGTATCTTTCACTGGAACATGTATGAGCAAGTTATATTGTTACTTTCTCTTCCAGGTAGAGGAAATATCCAGAAAAACATTTTTGAGATCTCCGGGGGAGGGGGAATTAGATGCAAATATCTTTGAAGAGCATAACTCACAAATGAAATACCAAGTAAATACCATATTTGCTTCAGTATTTATAAACAATGTGACACAAAGATTTTTAAAAAACTTCCTCCATCAAACTATGTTTTACATGGAAAACGTTTTGTTATTTTTTATTTTCTTAAAATGACTCCAATGATTTACATTAAAATACCATATGCACAGGTAATAAAATGTATATCTTGAATTTTCTGCAAATAGCTTGTGAAGTCCTCGTCAATCTGGATAAATTTTATATAATTACTTTCTCTATTATGTATAGTAAGTAGGGGAAGTATTGTATTCCACCCAAAAATTCGATACCGAGATTTCACCGCAAATACATGTTTTGAGACCCCCTGAATCCAAAAAAAGCATTTTTGGAAACATGTTCGTGTGTGTGTCTGTGAGTCTCTATGTGTGTGTGTGTGTGTGTGTGTGTGTGTGTGTGTGTGTGTGTGTGTGTGTGTGTGTGTGTGTGTGTGTGTGTGTGTGTGTGTGTCTGTCTGTGTCTGTGAACAGCATAACTCGGAAACGAACAGTCGGATAAACATCAAACTTGGTATTTAGGTCCAGTATCTTCCAGAGATGCGACACAAAGGTTTTCAAGAAAATCCCCTCACCCCAGACTACCCTTTACATGAAACATTTTTCGAAAATTTTAATTTTCTCAAAAATGGCTCTAACGATTTTGATTAAAATAGCATATATTTAAGATATTTTCATGACAAATGAAATGTATATCTCGAATTTTCTGGGAATGTCTCCAAAAGTGTTCTTCATTGTGAACGACTTTCGCATAACTGGTAAACCATGAGATAGACAAAAATTTTACTACACAAAAAATGTAGATTGCGTTAAAATACACAATTTGTCGTATACATTTTTTTTGTTGAGTGAACCATTTTCAAGATATTGCTTGTTATTCCCTTAAATTTTCCAATACTTATACTTTTTCTCAAATTCGTTATTCATTTTTTTTATGTCCTGGACATGCAAAGAGATTGGAATGCGCCACATAGCAACAAGCACTTAAAAGATTTGATATCGCTTATAACCTACCATATTCCCCTTGCATCTACAAGAAAATTAGCAATAAGATTGACATCTCGATATCTCATGAAGCATATGGAGAATAAACGTTTGTAAAAATAGTTTGTGCAAGAGTAGAGAAAGTCATGTGAGTGTAGCACATAAGATTTTTTTTTATAACTGTTCAACCACAAGAGATAGCCAAAAGCTTATTATATGAAGATTGAGACCTCCTTTTAACACATAATTTATGCCTTTTGTGGCATTAACCATTTCCAGTATATTCATTGCTATTCTAATGAATTTCTGAATACTTCACAATTAATTTTTTGAAGTGCTGAGTCACTATTTATTTGTTTCTCACAATATCATGTAAAGATTATGGAATTTTAAGGACGGCGCATTAACAAACCACTTTTTTACTTTCTCTACCATGTACAGATTAGGTAGAGGAGGTATTGCATTCCACCCAAAAATTTGATGCCAAGAGATTTCACCAGAAATATATGTTTTGAAGCCCCCCTTCAAATCCAAAATCCAAAAAAGCAGTTTAAGAAAAAGGCCTCACTGTGTGTGTGCCTGTGAACAGCATAACTCAAAAATGAAAAGTTGGATAAATACCAAACTTGGTATATAAGTTCATTATCTTTCAAAGATGTGACACAAAGATTTTCAAAAAAATTCCCCCACCCTAAACTACCCTTTACATGGAAGAGTTTTTGAAATTTTAAAATTTCTGAAAAATGGCTGTAATGATTTTGATTAAAATACCATAAATTAAAGACATTTACATAACAAATAAAATATATGTCTTGAATTTTCTGGGAATAGCCTTTGAAGTCCTCTTCATTCGGAAGGAATTTTGTATAATCTTGTATAACTGATAAACATTAAGTGATAGGCAAAAACGTACTACACAAAAAATATAGATCTATTTAAGACACACAATTTACTTCAAATAACTTTTTTTGTGGCATAAGCCATTTTTGAGATATCTGATACTAATGGTTTGAATTGTTCAAGACTGTCATTTTTTTAAAGTTCTGTCGATTTTCAGTTGTTTCTTGTGATTGCATGGAAAGAGTATGGAATTTTAGGGCCAGAGTTCTTAAACATTTGATTATCACTGTTCTCTTTGTATCTATAATAAAATGTGTAATGCAGCTATTTCTGCAAAGATTTATTTGGATTAAAGTGAAGTAGATAGAAAAGTAAGCTTTTGTTAAGAATAATTTGTATAAAAATTAAGGATAGTAGGTAGAGAAAGTTCTGTGAATATAAGCTGCTTGCTCTTTGCAAGGAGACTGCATTGATTTGTAACTTCCCATGAGCTAGTTTAATGATCAATATCATTGATAGCTTAACTTTTCTTGAAGAGTGTGTGTAGGACACAACAAATGATGGAATTGTTCTTCCACACAAGCTGTGTGTAGGTTGGAAAGGTAATTAGGCTGGAAAATTCAATGCCATATCCAGGATTTGAATCACAGATCTTCTGGTTTCCGTGAGTGACCTAACAGTTGGTTAAACTATGTTGCCATTGGGATCAGCAGTTGCAGCACATTTTTGGATACAGGGACATGAAACTGAAGACACAGTATCACTTGCCAAGCAGCCACAAAAACCTACAGAATTAAACATTTGCGAGAAAATATTTCTTTGGAAATTTCGTCCTAGGTTAATGAATTTCGACATCCCTATGGACAAAAATTTGATTACTAAGCTTGTAGAACCACCACTAGAGGGACAAAGAGACATCTATAACCACCAGAGGAAAGCCAACCAGTTGCAATCAGCTGACGATGAGGAAGTGATTCCTTGAAACTAGTTCTGAGGTATTGAACCCATTTTAGTGAAATTGTATATTTGCAACCATTTCTATATATTATACTTAATCTTTTCACTCTGTCTTCCGATTTAAAAGTGATCTACTTTGTGTTGCACTCACATGACTTTCCCTTCTCTTGTACAAACTATTTTTACAAATGCTCATTCTCCATCTACTTCATGTTAATCTAGATAAACATTTGCAGAAACTACCTTATTGCTAATTTTCTTATAGGTGCAAGGGGAATATGGAAGGCATTAAGCGATAGTCAAATATTTAAAGAACTGATTGCTATGTGGAGCATTTCATTCTCTTTGTATGTCCAGGACATTAAAAAATGAATAACAAATTCCCATTTGAGAAAAAGTATAAATATTGAAATATCTCGGAAATGGTTCACTCAACAACAAAAAAAGTATATGACATAAACTGTGTGTTTTAACAAGATCTACATTTTTTGTGGAGTAAAATGTTGTCTATCTCTTTTGGTTTACCAGTTATGTGAAATTCATTCAGAATGAAGAGGACTTTCGGCAACATTCCCAAAAAATTCAAGATAGTACATTTCATTTGCCATGAAAATATCTTAAACATATGATATTTTAATCAAAATCGTTAGCCATTTTTGAGAAAATCAAAATTTTCGAAAAATGTTCCATGGAAAGTGTAGTCTGGGGTAGGGGGATTTTCTTGAAAATCTTCGTGCTGCATCTTTGGAAGATACTAAATTCAAACACCAAGTTTGGTATTTATCTAACTTTTTTTTTTGAGATGCTGTTAAAAGACAGATAGGCATACAGACATACATATGTACATGTTTCCAAAAATGCTTTATTTGGATTCAGGACACCTCAAAACATGTATTTCCAGTGAAATCTCAGTATCCAATTTTTGCAATATTTCCCCTGGTTACTATACGTAGTAGAGAAAGTAAAAATCTATCACTTTAGTCTACTCTATCCTTCTTATACCAAAAGCAAAATGGTACCGAAAGTTTACCTCTATTATCAAGAAGTAGATGGAAGAATAAGCTTTTGTAAGAATAGTTTGTATAAGAGTAAGTAGAGAAAGTCAAGTGAATGCAACAGATCAGATTTCCTTTTACCTTGGAATTATTTTAAATTAAGTAAGAACATATTGCATGAGGTGTCTTGCATGGTAATACTGGAAATTCTTGAATGTCATTCATACTCACCTATTTTCATAATCTCTGTTGGTATGTTTCTCAGGGAGAAGCACATACATAAATAATAGTTACCTGTAGCTAGTGGCTGCATACTGTCCAACAGCCCATATTAAAAACAGAAACAGTTCCAAGTATTTCTCGCTGTTCTCCAGAACTGCTAGAAACTGTATAATTTCAGTCTGAACCACAAACACCAGCTCAGGGCACAGTTCAAACATTACATGTACATGTGAAAACAGGTTTCTGTGAAAAAGAAAACAAAATGTAATTATTTGGCTTAACATATAAGTACCTAACTTCAATTTAAAGCTGTTATATTTGACAAAGAAATGACGATGGGACTACATATTTTATTTAGTTCATTCAATATTGATTGGCACTCCCCCTATAACTCCTGCAAAATAGTGGTTTGTAATGTGTGTCGATGATACACTATAGTACTGTCTACTGCCACCACATGATGTTGCTGCTTCTCATAGGTAGAGCATTGCAGCAGCAATTGTTCCGGCTTGCGAGTACACTTGTGGACATTGATAAAGACAACATAGAAGCAAACAAGCATGGGCAACGGTGGGCAGTAAGGTTTCTCTGGAGGGAAGAAGTGACTGCCTCAGACATCCACAAAAGGTTAGTAGCCATTTGTGGGAAAACAGCACCAAGTCACAGATCTATGTTTCATTGGTATCAGAGTTCAAAGAGGCAGAGACTGTGCTGAAAAATGCAAAAGCGACTGCACGCAAACCAAACAATGCCCAATAGGTATGTCAGTATATAATGGAGAACAGGCAAATCACATTTGATGAACTAGAGAACGCAACAGGTCTATCATAGGGAACCCTCCACACCATCATCCATGAAGATTAGAAGATGAAGAAGTTGTGTGCACAATGGGTGACCCATACCCTCACCATTGCACAGAAACAGAAGCGTGTGGAGATATGCCAACAGTTGGTGCAATAGTACAGTTCAGGTCCTGCAGAGTTCTTTGAGCATCTGGTCACCGTCGATGAGTCGTGGTTCTTCCAAGAGACTCCAGAAAAGAAACGCCAGTCTATGGAGTGGAAGCATACTGGGAGCCCTCATCCCAAGAAGTGATGGCTGGGACTATTTGAGCAGAAACAAATGGCAACTGTGTTCTGGGATCAGGAAGGGATAATTCTGGTAGATTGGCTCCCTCCCAATACGACCATCAACAGTGATCGATCCTACAGTTCACTGTATCAAGTCCACCGATGCATTCAACAATGCTGTCATGGAAAATGCAGCCATGCATTCTTCTCCAACACAACAATACGTGGCCACAAGCCAGTCGCCAGATCATTGCCACCATGCATGAACTAGTTTACTATGCTGCCACATCCTCCATATGCTCTGGTATCTGGCACCTAGTGACTCTGCCCTATTCATCAGAATTAAGGAGGTCATGTAGGGTAAGAAATTTGCTACCAATGACAAACTGCATGCAGTTGTCCACCAGGATATCCCCAAAGAATGGTTTGATACACAAATACGGAAGCTGCCAGAACGATGGCAAAAGTGCATAGACATTGGCAGGAAATACCTGTAATATAATCTGTATTCTTTTGTTCAGTAAATGGTTCCAGTGAACACAAACAAACTGTAGTGACAATAATTTTTGAATGCCCCTAGTAAGGTTGTTTATTTACAACTGCTCACACATTTTTAAAGCCATAATTTTAACAGATAATGAGATGTGTAGTTAACAATGTAGAAACCAAAGTATGCTGAAATCAGTCACTGTAAATATTGCTTGTAGTACTACAATAATATAGGGAAAAACACAGTGAAGTAATATAATTGCAAGAATTATTTCAGTGTTGCACACACACTCTAATAACTTCAATATTTTTTGAGAGTTATCTTGAAAGCATTTTGGAGACATCTTGTCTCCATCATCAGCTAATACTGTGATTATGATCAACTTAATGTACCATGACATAATGTGGAACTTTAACCTATTGTATTAAATGGGGCTATTTAGGGCCGACTTAATGTGACTTAAGTCTTTGTCAATTCCAAGCTTTTCCTTCATGTTACATTAACTTTGACATCACTGGTAATTAGAACCAATCGGCATGAAGTAATAAAACCAACTATCAATAGAAAGTCATTCTCATTATATTAAGTTAAATGTATCCTAATTAGACCTTTAGTTGAGCAGCATTTCATAAATTCATGTTCAGTCACATTAAGTAAAGTTCATCGTAATCCTGGCATAAAAGCCACTGATGAATTTTTTCATATTGGACAATCTCACCATCCCCAGGATTTGTGGATTGCTGAAAATACATAAACCGACCAATTATACACAATAAATTTGGCTATATATAACCTTTCAGTCTGGTTAACTAATGAATTTCAAAAACTCCTGCAGTTCCATAGTTTGAACATCAAGAACATTATGACTTAACAGAAAAGATCAAGGATATCAAAATGTTGAAAAATGATTTATTGGTACCTTTCGATGTGCTGTCACTTTTCCCAAGGACCCCATGGGTAAACTGCTAACCTATATAAACATTGGTTATCTACAATTGGTTTACAAAATAAATATTTAGAGAAATGTTTAACCCTCATGGAAATATGCATTAATGGTGATAATTTTTCATTCACAAACAAAGTCTTTAGCCAAATTAATTATGAGACTGCCAATTAATGTATATAGGTAAAACAAAAAGAAACATTGGTTTAAAGCTTAAACAACACATAAAACATGTTAAATACAAGAAAATAGAAAAATCTGAATTGCCAACCACAATATCACAATATCCAAAAGCAGGTAAAATTAATAAAGGCGGTAAAAAAGCCAATAGATTTAACCATATGGGAAAAACTCTGGATACAAAAGAACCAGAATCATCTTAGGAATTTTAGTTTTCTAACAGTCAAGGATATCATCAATAAATACATTAAGCCACAAGCGACACCTACAGGGAAATCAGAAAATTTGTCAGTGGCTATCAGCTGACAACGGAGAAAGATGTCTTTGAAACGTATGTGAGATAGCTCTCAAAATTAGTGAAATTATCAGAGTGTGCATGCCAGATTGAAATAATTCTTGTAATTCCTTATAGTATACTTATTTTGGGGCCTTATATTTTTAATTTCCCTAACTCTACTTCTAGTAAGTAGAGAAAGTGTTGACTAATTTTGAAGATTTAAAAGCTAGTACCAGTGATGTGTCATAATTTAAAATAAAGAGAGTTGAGGGTTGTTACACTACATCACTAAAATATTCTTACTTGAACGCGTTTTGGGAGACGGTTTGTTCCCATCGTCAGCATTTCCTCAACTGATTTTGCCGGTCATCGTCTGGGGGATGTGTGTGACTAGTGGTGTTCTCTGGTGCTGGGCTGATGAACCTCCAAAGGCTGCTGGGTGGCGGCAGTTCGAAATTCATTAGATGATTCCTGTGTTTGACAATATGTATTTTTTCCCAGATGTCCAATTCATTGCTGCTGTTGATCAGTTTTAAGAGTTTTATGTTTGGAGTGATATCATGATTTGAAGACCAGAAATGATGTGCTATTGCTGATTTATCTGGCTGCTTTTGGTAAATGCATCTCATATGCTCTTTAAGTCTTATTTCAAGATTTCTTTTTGTTCTTCCTATATATACCAGGTTACATTCATTACAATCAATATAAGTCTTATTTCAAGATTTCTTTTTGTTCTTCCTATATATACCAGATTACATTCATTACAATCAATTTGATATATACCAGCTGATTTATCGTTGGGAATAGGATCTTTTGTTCTGTTGCATAGTAGTTTCTGTATATTGTGGTTATTCTGTGGAGACAGGGTGATGTATTTTTTGAAAATCCTTTGAAATTTATGTGTCCAAGGGTGATAAGTGAATTTTCTATATACTTGTGGTTTTTGTTGTCTGAGTAACGTAGTCATTTGTTGGATGTATTTCTGTCTTTCAAACCTTTTTATCTTCTTATCTATTGTTTTTTTCTGGTATCCATTCATAGTGGCTATGTTGATAATGTGTTGGTATTCTTTCTGGTATTCCTCTTTCTCCATTGGTATATGTACTAACCTGTTTGTAATACTATTTAAAATTGCATGTTTGTGGCTGGTAGGATTGTAGCTATTGTTTTTAATATAATTTTCTGTATGCGTTGGTTTTCTGTAAATGCCAAACGTTAGTTTGTTGTGTGCATTATTTCTGATGATCCTGATGTCTAGGTAAGGTAATTGGCCATTTTCTTTCTATTGTGAATTTAATAGATCTTTTTTGTAAATTTAATAATTTCAAAGCATCTTCTGAAAGTTTTTTTGGAACAATAGCAAAAATATCATCTACATACCTATACCAGGTTATGAATAGATGTGGGAAAGATTTAGTAATATGGCATTCAAAATGGCTCATATATAGTTCTGCTAAAAATGGTGAAAGGGGGTTTCCCACAGTTAGGCCTGAGGTTTGTTCAAAGATTTTGTGATGGAATGAAAAGAAATTTTGGTCCAGACATAATTTTGTTAGTTTTAGGTAATCTTCTGTTTGTGCTCTAGGTGTGCCATTGTTTAATATCCAATTTTCTAGGAGTGGTAATAATTCTTCTTTTGGTATGCTTGGGAAGAGTGCAGTGACATCAAATGATACCATCATGTCTGTGGGTGATATATTTATATTTGAAAGGTGACTGGTTAATTCTAATGAATTTTTTATACTAAGACTTTTGAACATAGGCATGGAGTTGAAGGTATTTGAAAGCCATTTTGCTAGTTTATATGTGGGAGAGTTTATGTTATTCACTATGGGCCTCATTTTATTGCCGAGTTTGTGTATTTTTGGTAGTGCATATAACCTAGGTATGGTGGGAAAATCTGGTTTAATTCTGGATTTTTCGGCTTTTGTTAAGGTTTTGGTTTCTATCAATGTGTTCTGGAGTGGCTTGGTGCATTCTTTTAATGGATTTTTGCTGATTTCTATGTACTCTGGGCTATGTAGTAATTGCATAACCCTAGATTCATAATCTTCTTGGTCTAATATCACTAATGTGTTTCCTTTGTCTGCTTTGGTGTACACTACAGGCTTTGACTTTGAATGGATACCAGAAAAAAACAACAGATAAGAAGATAAAAAGGTTTGAAGGACAGAAATACATCCAACAAATGACTACGTTACTCAGACAACGAAAACCACTTGCATATAGAAAATTCACTTATCACCCTTGGACACATCATAAATTTCAAAGGATTTTCAAAAAATACATCATCACCCTGTCTCCACAGAATAACCACAATATACAGAAACTACTATGCAACAGAACAAAAGATCCTATCTCCAACGATAAATCAGCTGGTATATATAAAATTGATTGTAATGAATGTAACCTGGTATATATAGGAAGAACAAAAAGAAATCTTGAAATAAGACTTAAAGAGCAAATGAGATGCATTTACCAAAAGCAGCCAGATAAATCAGCAGTAGCACATCATTTCTGGTCTTCAAATCATGATATTACTCCAAACATAAAACACTTAAAACCGATCAACAGCAGCAATGAATTGGACATCTGGGAAAAAATACATATTGTCAAACACAGGAATCATCTAATGAATTTCGAACTGCCGCCACCCAGCAGCCTTTGGAGGTTCATCAGCCCAGCACCAGAGAACACTACTAGCCACACACATCCCCCAGACGATGACCGGCAAAATCAGTTGAGGAAATGCTGACGATGGGAACAAACCGTCTCCCAAAACGCGTTCAAGTAAGAATATTTTAGTGATGTAGTGTAACAACCCTCAACTCTCTTTATTTTAAAATAGAGAAAGTGTTATATTCCACTCAATTTGATATTAACACTTCACCCAAAATGGATGTTTTGAGGTTCCCTAAATCTGAAAGAAACATTTTTAGTTTCTCTGCCATGTATCTATTAGATAGAGGAAGTGTTACATACCACCTAAAAGTTTGATATTGATACCAAACTTAGTACATAGCAGCCACTGTATGGTGGGGCCACAAATTGCATGCTCTGCCTGCACTGCAGTGACCTGTTTTTCTGCTGTGTACTAGTGGTCAATGACCCACTCAAGGCTATGTTTATCAGCTGTGTTATACTCATACTGTGTTAGTTGCTATCTTCTGTTTGAGCTGTAAGCACTAGAGTTTGTGCATTGTGCATCTCAAAGGTGAAAGTTCATTCGAGACATCTGTGTTGTGTAAGTGTGTTCTTGTTATTGTTGTTTTCTTGTCTTGTTATTAGTCCACTGAAATGCCTGCCAACAAATTCACACTTGAACAACTAACTTTTATGTACAATGCATATGTAAAATCATGTGGACAGGTGTATAGACAATTTCAGGAGAAATTTCCTGATATTCCAATTGCAGGTAAAGGAAACCGACATTCTCCTCTTAGTGTATCCCCCACAACAATGAAAATGATGTGTTACAGGTCCAAGAGATGTCACTCTATGTCATACACTTGCCCTAACATAATGCTGGCAACATATGAATAACTAATGCTGCCAAAACCGGTAAGATACTCAGCCTCAAGGCGTAGCCAAGAGATTGAGGGCCCTCAGCCTAAAAGTGTAGCCGAGGGATCTGCGCGTCTAAAACTCGAATGATTCACGTTCGCAGAAACAACAGCACATCACATATTTAGCGCATTTCACTTTTTATTTAGGTTGGCAATACCCACTTTGTATGTGATTTATCAGAAAAATGGCTACGTTTGTTGTGTTCCTGACATGATTTGCCTATATAAGTAAAACACCTAAAAGGGGCGGGTGGGCACCAGATATAGAAGAGATCACACCGTGTTCTAAACTCACTCCTAAGGTAATTTATTGGCTTTCCTTTTGATTTTATAAGAATTTTCAATGGGGATACTCTAAGAGGAGATTTGCCAAAGAAACTGCTATATGTCTGGTTGGTAAGTTTAGGGCAACGGGATCGCTAAATGCTAAATCTAAGAAGCGAAAACAAAGAGTTTTAAAGGAGGGAAAAATTGACGAAATTGACTCATCATTCAAACCCTAAAAACCAAAGTTTATAGGAAATAATTCCCACACATAGACAAATTCAAGGACAATATAAGAATTACACAAGAAGAACTTAAGGTGAATGGAAATTTCATTTGAAAATAATAGGAATGTTTCAATGCAGATGTATACCACTTATAAGAAGGTTAGTATTCATTATGGTGCATGTTACTATCACTTGTGAGTAAGAAACACAGGATATTTAAAATAGAAAAACCCCAGCGTAATAGACAGTGCATGGAGTATGCATACGCATGATCCACATACCTGCAATATAGGAAATGCTCTGTATTTAATTTCAGATTTTCAAAAGATGACACAGAGGGTTTAGAATATCCCCTCCCACCATAAACTACCCTTTACATGGAAAATCTGTTGTCATTTTTTATCTTCTCAAGAATGGCTCTAAATTTCAATTAAAATACCATACATTTAAGCTATTTTTATGACAAATAAAATGTATATCTTGAATTTTGAGGGAATAGCCTGTGAAGTCCTCTTGAATCTGAAGGATTTTGTATTATTTTGATAATTGGTAAAGCATAAGAGATGGACAAAGACTTTATAAAAATTGAAATCTCTTTAAAAAAAAAAAAAACACAATTTATTTCAAAAACTTTTATGTGGAATTTGTGATTTCAGAGAAATCTGTTGTTATTGGTTTGAATGACGATTTTGGAGGTACTGCCACATTATGTTGTTAATGTTGAACTTGTAAACATACCTGTAAACTGCTTGTTGATAATTTTGAATGTTAAACAGCAGTTGCAGCCTGGTTAACATTACTGGTACAAGAACTGAAATAATTCCCATGTCAGCTTCTGATTCCACTTGGCTGAAGAATGCATCCAAGAGAAGTGGCACAATCTCACTGCACGCTATCACCAGTGGATGCGTACTCAACTCCCCTACTGCATTCATGAATGAATCAAGCCTGTAATACACAATTATTAGTTAGAAAAGTGTACAAAGTGTATCGCTGAGTCTCAAAAACTCAGCATATGAAGAGTAAACTGTGTTTTCAGTGCTGTGTCTAATGATCATTAAAAATATCAGTGCAGTTCGTGAGCTTTTTTCATTCATAGGGCCTGATAGACAAAGTGACATTCAAAGGTGCTCCATAGTGATGGCATATGCACCTAAAACCCTTTATGATTGCTAAACTGTTATGCATCATTGTAAATGTGCATCGTTTTCAACCTTACCTATTGCTGAAAGGCTTATTTCTGGAAAACAATTACAACAAAAGAAATTATTTTTACTTTTTCTAGCACTTATTTCATTTAGGTTAGATTTTATTTGAAACACATGTTTTGAGATCCACCGAACTCAAAAAAAGGCAATTTTAGAAGCAAAGTAGTGTGTATGAGAGAGGGAAAGGAGAGGGAGAGAGAAAACAGTATAACTCAAAAACGAAAAGCCAGACAAATATCAAATAAGCATTTTCCAAGGATGTGAAGGCTTTCAAAAATTCCTCCAATAAAAACTACGCTTTAAATGGATACATTTTTATTTTTTATTTTCTCAAACACAGCTCTAGCGATTGTGAATTAAACTTGTATATTTGATATAATGACATTAGAAATAAAATGTATATCTTGCATTTTCTGTTAATTTTCTATGAAGTTCCATTCATTCTGAATTAATTTTGCATAATTAAGAAATTATGAGATAGCTTTATTTTATAAAAACTATAGAGCTCATTAAAATATATTATGACTGAGCTTCTACACACCTCCTGATACTGTCCAGCTAACAAAAGGATTACGTTAGGACAGAATGGATTATGTAGGACATGCCAGAAGACATCCACTATCTCACAGGGAACACTTGAAGCTGGTGAGTGACCAGATAAAGGCTCTCTGTGACCATTTGGAGAACAATGTCGGATTCCGGGAGGGTGACGTTGTATGGCTCTGTTGCCCCATGAGGACCAAAGAAAAGTCGCTGAACTTGCAATGTTGCTGGGACAGCCCGGATAAGGTAATCACACTTATCAACATTGGTATATATATACTACATTCAGCATCAATGCCAAAGCTGATGGAGGACAATGCCATTCAAGATGTACCACCATGGTCTAGGGGTACATTGCTAGGCTCTAGTTCCCAGGTCGTGGGTTCAAACCTGGCGGAGGTCGATGGATTTCTTTCCAGTGTAAAAATCCTTAGTATGGCTTCCTTCAAAAGGGTTAGTCATCCTATGTCGTAGATTTTTGGCATGTAAAAGAACTTCAAGCCCGAGCAAAATTTCTGTATTTCATGCACAATATAGAATGGGATGCTAAGGACCATAGTAGTTAAAGAGCGTCCATAAATAAAACTAAACTTCTTTTATCTTGAACGGCTTGCTCTGTATGGTGGGAGGGAGCTATGTGACACAGTTATAAGTCTTAGTAATCGGTAGAAGGTGCCAAATGACTGAAGAGATAAGGCAATGGGGTAGTGCTCTGACCCAGTGTAAACACCAGAAGTGCTACTGAGAGATAACAGGATTCCTTCATCTCCCCATCTCCTGAAAATTCTAGAACTCTCAAAAAGTCCAGCAGCTATATAAGTGAGCCAGTTAGTCAGTGAGAAAATGAGTTCTGATGTGACAAAAAGTGCTGTTCTACGAGTGAGTTTGTGATGTACAGTGAATGCTGCTACTGCAAGAGATTGTAGCCTTGTGTTCGACTCCCCACTGAGTGAAGCAGATGGGAGAAGAGGTTGGTTTCACACATGCTTCATTACGCCACTATGTTGCAAGAACTAAGTGCAAAGTCACAATACAATTTGTGACAAGTAAATTTTTTCATAGTGTGCATAGCTGTATGATTTGATTTTCTCAAATATATGCATGTCATCTGATGGAACATGTTTCCTTTTTCTTTTCCTTCACAACAGGTCATTACTACGAACATGGAGGAGCAATTTTTTCATTTGTGCTTTTGTTAAACATCTGAATGTTGTTTCCACATGTTACAGAGGTGTGAAAATTATTAGACTCAAAGCAAGGTTTTTGTTATTTACTACTCAAGGTTGTGTCTCCAAGATATTGAAGCTTTAGTCTGATAAAATGTTTATAAAATTTTCCACCAATCAGAATTATATGATTGTATTTATGAAAAACAAAAGAAAGGAAAAAAAAAACAGTCAACTTCTTAACATGAACTGCTAGACAGATGAAATATATTTTTTTTCAATCATTCTTACCTCAGTATTATGTGTGAAAATTCAAGATCCCATCTGTAAATTAAATAGTAAATTGTTTTTTATTATGTATATCTTGTTTCTTGTGTAAATTGAGGCCATGGGTTGGAAAATGGGTCTTTCACCAAGAAAAATTATTAATGCAATGTTGTTATTGGATGAAAATAAATATTCACAATGACAAATAGCTGATAGGTTTCACATAAAGTTTGATTTGATTTTAGACATTTGCAAATTATCTTCAAGCTCGGAACCTACAATCATTTTACAATATAAATCTGTAAGAGTCTAATAATTTTTACACCTCTGTATATGCAACTACTGTCCATTCCAAACCAGAGGGCCTTTCACTAAAAGCAAACTCTTTGTATTATCCGCGTGAAAGTAGTTCGCAATCCCCGCCCCTAATGGCAGCTTGTTCCCCTCTCACGTGCTTGTTGAAGACTATTTAATCTATAAAAAGGTGCCCTGCATGAGAATCATAGTTCAAAATGCAACCTGAGGTAACAATTGATTTTATAAGTAGGAGGCAATGAACATTTTACTTAAGTTAATCACAATCCTTGGGCAAAAGTGCAACACCCAAATCCGAATACTCCGAAGATGACTCAGCTGGCATATCGGAATCAGAACTACTCTCCAAAATAATGACAAGCTGATCTACAATTCCACAGCACTGTTGCACTTAAAACAAGTTCCCACATTTTATCCTCTTCTATGTTATATTATGTCTGTTTATATTCCCTGCTCACTTTCGTTACACTTCTCACTGAAACGCCTGTAAAATCGATATTAGTTTCGTAATATGCAATAATGCAAGTGTTGGGTATTTTTGTAATAGTGAGTTGAATATATGAAGTATTGTTTGTTTTAGCCACTTTTTAACTGTTTCCTGCTTCTGTGTTTGAACAGTTTATTCGCACTACACGCACCTTCCTCTGCCATGTGAGCTCAAATACCAACTGACTAAATCACAAGATTTGACCTGAGCTGAGCATATGTGTGTTAGTGTATTATGAATGACTGTTCGCTTATCATATATCCTGTGTCACGCAAAGTGTTTATTCGGTACTCAGATAGCACCTCTGGGAATTCATTGCTGCATTTCTTGTATATGTAAGAGAGTGGCAGTCATACATGCAGTTGGTATTAACAAGCAAGATACTCTTGGCGTTAGCGCAATAGCAGGCAAAAATCATATTTTGTAATCTCTTAACAGCTAGTAGGTATATATCCATTATCTTTAACGATGAGTTCTTATGCTAACTGCAATAAAATGTGCAGTTCTATACCTTTCCTGCGCTAATATTTCATAATACAATACATGTATTAAGGAACTATTTACATTGGCGTAAGAGTATATTCTTGGGTTCATCACAAGCCGAAGCACGTGCTTCTGTTTACATCAGAGGGAACCTTTGCTTTGGAATGGACAGTAAATGCTTGTTGTTTAGATTGAAATCATTTCTAGACAAAAATGTATTGTTATTGAATTGTATAATAAACAATATATGCTGTTTTGTTTTCCTTTTTTTTTTAAAGATGTTTGTCAAACTATATATATTATTTAAATATTAAATAAGTGGTTGTAAAATGTTCACAATGAAACATTTAATGGGTTTGTTTTATTTGGAAATCGATACATCAGAGATGGCAGTGCTACTGGACATTGTAACCTGTATATTCACTCCCTTACTACCTGAGATGTAACATATGCTAAAGGCCTGCATACTTGTCAGTTATGTATGTTTTCCCACTCTCCTTCCTCATTATGTAGCTGAACACTGGTCGGAATGCAGGTGATTTCACATTTTCCAACAGGGACATCCACTGTTGTTCTAGCTGTTGTCCTAGTGGTGCCTGGTGTACACACAGCATTGCAGAGAGCAGTGGCAGATCAATTAAACTGTGAAACACCTGTTGATCATTTCAAATACATTTTCAGAAAATGCTTTTACAACTTATCTATATTAATACGAGGTGATTCCAGAAAGTAAGTTTCCCTTTTTTTTTAAAACAATGAAAACATAGTTACATGAGAAACTTTACTGGCAACAGGCAAGCAATGTTTGAGCTATTTTTCGACATAGTCACCTTAAGCATTGAGACACTTGTCATATCGTAGGATCAACTTTTGTATTGCTGTGTCGTAGAAGTCTGCCGCCTGTGAATGGAACGAGCGTGTGACGATCATCTTCAGAACTTCGTCGTTGTCAAAACACTGACCAGAAGACAGGAATTTCTTGAGGTGCAAAAACAGATGGAAATCATTGGGAGCAAGATCAGGACTGCATGGTGGATGATCAAACAGCTCCTGCAGAATAGTTGCTGTGTGCCAAGCTGTATGTAGACGAGCATTGTCATGAAGCAGCACAACAGGAAGTTGTGGAAGTCAATGAGCAGAATGCCCTTCCTGTCCCAGAAACCATGCACATCACTTTCTCACTGACACAGTCTGTTTGAATTTCGTCTTGAACGGAGATCGACTGTGACGCCAATGCATTGACTGCTGCTTGGTTTCCAGAGTAAAGTGCGAAAACCATGTCTCATCACCTGTGACGATCCTGTCGAGGAACTTGTCACGTCATAATGATACTGCTGCAGAAATATCAGTGCTGTTCCTAAGCGTTTTGTTTTGTGCTCACGTGTCAGGCTTTTTGGCACACAATTTCCTGACACCAGATGCTTAGTGACAATTTCATGCAACAAAGGTCACGATATTTGCGGAAAATGGCTGCTGAGCTCCATAATCATGAAGCAACGGTTCTCCACGATGCGCCGTCGCATCAGCTCAATGAGGTCATCATTGATGAAGGATGTTCATCCACTGCACTCTTCATCATGGACACTTTGACGATCTTCAGAAAACTGCCTAAACTAGCAACGCATCATCTGTTTGCTAATGATGTTCGGCCCGTACACCTGACAGAGCGGACAATGAATTTCTATCGGCGCTATGTTTTGTGCAGTAAGGAACTTTATCAGGCGGGACCTGTCCAGCCAGCATATGATTGATATGTCATAGATCTGTTACGCATGCGCATTTTTCCCAGCTAAATACGTTTACTTGAAAGGAAACAAAATCGGGAAACTTACTTTCTGGATGCACCTCATATTATAATTATGAGAAAATGTAGATAAAAGTATACATACTATAGGGGAGAGGGAGGGAGGGGGAGAGAGAGAACAACCTACACACAGAAATTTTGGTATTAAAAATTTATGGATGTGTTACATTCACATACTTTCTCTACTCTCTATTACTTATTTCTGGGTATACAAATCATTCTTACAAAAGTTTATTTTCCTATCTACTTCATTTTAATCGAGAAAAACCTTTTTGGAAATAGCTGCACAACACATTTGGTGATCAATACAAGGCGAACAGCAATATCAAATGTTTTTAAGAACTGGATGCTATACGCTGGCCTTAAAGTTCCATATTCTTTTCATGACATCACGAGAAAATGACAGGGCTTTAAAACAATGGCTAAGTATTGAACAACCTGAACCATTAATAATGATATCTCGGAAATGGTTGATGCCACAGAAAACGTTATTTGAAATAAAGTGTGTGTTTTAAACAGGTCTACATTTTTTGTGTAGTACGTTTTCTTCTATCACTTAACATTTACCAGTTATACTAGATTGCACAAATTCCTTCTGAATCAAGAGGAGTTCACAGGCTATCCCAGAAAATTTAAGATGTACATTTTATTTGTCATGTAAATATCTTTATATGGTACTTTATGCAACATCGTTAGAGCTATTTTTCAGAAAATAAAAACATTAAAAAAACATTCCATGCTAAGGGTAGTTAGGGGTGGGGCAAATTTGATATTTATCTGACATTTCATTCTTGAGTTTTGCTGTTCACAGACACACATAGACATTTTTCTAATTTTTTTTTTTTTTTTGGATTGAGGGACCTTAAAACAATGTATTTTTTGGGAAATCTTGATTGAAGTAGGTTTTTGATTTACGTTGTTATTTGCCCCACGTTTTGGGCGTCAATTTAAAGAAGATGGTTTGTTGCTGCTACGTTGTTGTATTGTTATTTCAACTGTTGGGGAGCCAAACTTGAAATTTATTGCAACCACACGTATAGTACCCGCTTTACGGTAGCCTTTGCCCCAAATGTACTTTCCGGTGGCCTTCGCCCCAAATTTAAAAATATATTAACTTTGTAATTTGACTGTTTCTTTAAATATTATATATTTATGTTTGCCTCGGCTGCATCAGTATTATTGTTAGAGACATGGATGTCTTTGCAGGGTTGTGGTGCGACTGAAGAATGTAGGCTTACACAGATTTTAAGTTTTTTTCTTCACTCCATTTTTTAATGCTTGACACAATTTAAATAACACTTCACTGATATAGAGAGAGTTGTGAGATTTTTTTAATTAATTACTTGCACTTTTTAACACGTAAACTATTTTTTAGTCTCACACAAAATACATATTATACTTCTTGAGGACGTGTCTCACATCCAGTTATGAGCACTGTCTACAAGCAACTGACATGAATTCCACCACCTAAATTTGTAAATTTCTCTATTTCAAGTCTCTGATTGCTATTTTGTAATCCAACAGAATACTTTTATTTAATTTAAGCTTTTTTCTGGTTGTTGATTGGTTATTTTATAAACTGTCTCAAAATTTACATTATTGTTGCTCCAAGAATGACTAGTAGGATTATTACACTTTCTTACTCATTATTGCCTCAAGGTTACCTCATTGTTACCTCATTGTTAGCAACTTTTAACCTATTATTCTCACAGCTCCTACATTATTAAATTATATAATACATCCACATAACATTATTAAACATGGATACAATAATATAAACATTTACAATGACTGTAATATACACTTTTTATATATAGTTAGATACACATATTGCTTTAAGGTGGGGTGTTATTGAATTATATATTATATGATTAGACTGAAGTCATTTAAGTGTTAAAAATACTGCCTCATCATATGCAATTTTTAAAGGAATGCAATACCTTTTCTATCTAGTATGTACATGGCAGGAAAAAGTACAAATGTTTAGAATAATTTGGCAATTATGTACGAGGTATGGCAAGAGAGAAGTGATAGAAGAAAGGGGTTAAGGAAAAGGAATGAGCTTAATGACAGAGATAGGAAGGAAAGATGATGTTAGATAGCAAAAGCTGAATACAAATGTTTGTACAGAGTGAAGTACGATTCTTTATACCAGGGTGTAAGTTTATAGAATCCACAATACCAAGAACTCTGTACTAGGAAACAGAGGGGACACGTTGTACCATGTGCTTACCATTCCCAGGAGGAATGGATTTGAGGGAGGAACCAGCTGGTTGACAGAAACACACAGATGTCCCTAACAATTCCAAGCTTGCTCAAGAGAAGGCTTCCCTCTGGCAGATCTTGAGGCAGCTTAGAGAAGGCTGCCATCTGGCATGGCCGAGAAGAACTTTCCAGCAAGAATCTGTGTCACTGACCAACACTGCACAGCCCTTAAGCCCCCCTGAAACATGAAAGAGGAAGTGAAATGAGGGAAAGGAAATTCATGGCAGAAGAGAAACCAGCATTTGCCTTGCCAACCAGGGAAAACCACAAAAAACCCTTGGTCAGAGTGACCAACCCCAGGAATTGCTCAGGAGATCCCAAATGCGAGTTTCACACGTTATGTAGAGTCATCTCACTTGGTATTATAACTTAATAACTTCTTATTAATTACCTATATTAATTTATAGCCTCAATACACACAACCTCAAGTTATCTGCGTACTGAAGGCCCACTATCTTTTGCTCATAATAATCATATGTCCTTTTCCTCTCTCTTTGTAGCCATTCTTACCCATTTTCTCTTTACCTTACCCAAGTACTTTCCCATGGCTTTTATATTTTTTTCCCCTTTTATATTCAAAATTTTCCTTATTACTGTTTCCCCATCCAAATTTTCCCATTTCTTTTGCCAAACCTGATCTCCCCATATCTTTGTTTACTTAAAATATAATATACAATGATTTTCCGCATTCTCTTCATTACACATTGAACATTTATTTGCTTCATCTTGTACTATACCCTTCAATTTACTAACTCCTGTTCTTGCCCAAGCAAATCCTTCCCGTTCTAATTTATTACATATGTCTATATACTTTTCCCTCTCCCAAACCACTTGGTACTAAGCACTCTAAGATGATACGGTAATTTGTATCACAAATTACTTAAATATAATTAATGATTGTAATATGAATATGTATTTTTATGTGACATTGATTTCAGAGGTTTATTAATTGTAATTATTATTGGTAAATAATAATATAAGGCTTTACTGAAACTGTTAACAATAACGCAAGAATGCAGCAAGGGGTGAGTTGTTTATCGTTACCGGGAACCAGGAAGTTACGTAATGTTTCGCGCCTTTTCGGTAAAAAAAAAGCTTCCAGAATGTTCCTTAAAAGAAATATGTATTAGTGGTTTTCATTGGATAGTAAAATAGACGCTAATGTTGGCGCGTTTTATTAGCCAATAGCATTTCATTTATAATCTTTAGGCGTATCTTAAGGCAAGCCTATAAATAGTGTAGATTCAAGGGAGCGTCCTTCCCAGTGCAACAAGATTCTCGACACATTACACATCGTCCTCCAGTTCAACGAAATTCTCAATACACTACACGTCGGCCGCTCAGTTCATCAAAATTTCGTGTACACTACACATCGTCAGCCAGTCCTTCATTTCGTCAAGTTACACGAGAATTATTATAAAATATTATACAGTTAAATATACACAAAGTCGAAGTACGTGAGTTAAAAAGTGAGAAGTTATTACAAACAGTTTCAGTTTGGCAAGTATCCAGATTAATTTGTAAAAGTGTTTGTGAATGTGTTCGGCAATAAAAGTTATAAAACCAATTTCTTCGTCAGTATAATTTCTGGATAAAAGATTCCTTTCCGATTCACACCCTGCAAGAGTTAAATGTCGACCTAAATAGCTAGCCGGAGAACATTTAAAGTGAATTATTTTAAAACTGATACAAATTGCTACGCCAGAGGGAGCTACGAACCAGACAAAGGAGTGACGTCACAAGATGGCAACGCGTTAAGTAAAGCAGCACAACATATGATCTACAAGTTCTCATAACTTACGCTATAAATATTACGTAAGAAACATTTCCGTCGCATAATTGGCTCCCATACGTGGGGCAGTTAAAGTTATGTAAACAAACATTTATTTGCATCATTAAAACCGCATCATAATTGGCTTCCACAACGTGGGGCTCGACAACAAAAAGACATTATGTAAAGCAAGTTCTCTCGCAAATACGCGAGTAAAAACATATATATGAAAATTTGCTCTCGCAAAGAACAGTTTGTTTATACCACTAATAATAAAACTTTATATAATTTTTGTAATCAACAATTCATTTATATAAACTCATTCAAAATAAAGAGAGTCGGAATTTGTTACAATACATCACTAAAAGGTATTTTACTTTGAATCGCAGTTTCGGAGAATGGTATGCTCCCATCGTCAGCTTGTTTCCAACTGATTTTCCCAGTTACTGTCCGGGGAATGTATGTAGTTAGTGGTGTTCTCTGGTGCTGGGTTGATGAACCTCCAAAGACTGCTGGGTAGTGGTAGTTCGAAATTCATTAGATAATTCCTGTGTCTGACAATATGTATTTTTTCCCAGATGTCCAATTCATAGCTGTTCTTGATGGGCGCAAATCATTCTCCCAAAACACGTTCAAAGTAAGAACCTTTTAGTGATGTAGTGTAACAACCTCAGACTCTCTTTATTTTAAATTATGACATCACTGTTATTGGCATCTAAATCTTCAAAATAATAAACTCATTCAATTAATAAAGAATGACAATTGACACCATTCTTCATAACTTTCTGCTAGTTTTAAATGTGGTATACAAAAGTAGAGAATTCTTATTACTAGCAACAAAACACAACATTTGTCAATATCCCTGCTTTACCAAGCGAGGTGGTACCACGGTAATACGATGACTCACATTTGGGAGGTTCCGGGATCAATTCCCAGCAACTGACCATGGGTTTTTTCAGGGAGTGTTCGTGGGTTGTCAGGCGGATACTGGAGTGGTTTCCTTCAGCCCTGAAGTTTCTGTCCCTCCATTTCATTCATCCTTCACCCCATTAGGTCTGTTTCAGGATTGGAAGTGTTGGCGATGGTATTTTGGGGCGCATGGTAGGGAAAAAGAATGCCTTCTGTGGAATTTCTCCATCCCTCAGCTTTTGGCTGGTTGCCAGGATATATGGACCACCCCTTCAGAGCAGGATGTGTGCGGCAGGGATCCCTGGTCTGCCTGTCCATCTGTTGGGGCATCTCAATCTGGAAACTTTAGGGACTCTGTCATTGCTGTGCCATCACTCCTGGTTCCAGCCATCCGGTCTCACCTCTTACCTCCTCCTTCCTCCCATGGGTGCATTTCCAGCAAACACTCCGCAAAAGGGCTCAGGTCCTATAAAATTGAGCGCCAATCCTCTCCTCTCTAGACATTTAGGATCTTATTGCCTCTAATGCCAGCATGTCCCGGTACCCAAGGAAGTGTAACTTGGCAGCTAGTACATAGTCTATCCAACATCCTCTGGCATTGCCACACCAGTTTGGATGCGCCCTAGGGGCTTTCAAAGCAGCCATACTATAGAGCAGATTTACACATGCGCTCGTCCGCATGGCATAGTGTAAATATGCATAACACAGGCTAAGATCGCAAAGACCTCAACCTGAAAAACTGTGGCAAATCACCCAAGGGCCATAGGCCCCAGACCTCATCCTGTCCCCGAGGCAGGAACCATCCATGAAGCACATCCTGCCCCCAGCCTTCAGGAGAGACCCAGTCTCTGATCCCACTCCTCTCTGGAAGGTATTACCACAGAGTAGGATGAACTTAGGTTATACCTAGTTCCCATCAAGTCCCCAGGTTATAGGACATTTCTCCTGCAATCTAGAAAGGATCAGTGAGTGCCCCTTGTGGGGTAGCTTGAAACACCACCCCCCTACAGTCCAGAGGCAGTGTGCACTCATCCTAGCTACCTCCTCCACAAACAAGCGTAGAGGGGGAAGGTCCACCAAAATCTCTAAGACAGACTGAGAAGTCATGAGCACTGCCCCTGATATCATCATAGTGCTAATCTTTGCAGCAAATCCAGCCTAGCAGCCACTACCTTCACCAAAGAGGCAGGCCAAGGTGTATTGCCATTTGACACACCTTGGGTCTCAGGCCCCACCTCAGTCCTATTGATCTTCGACAGGACCACAGGGCACTGTAGGCCTTCTTAACTTTATAATATACATGCTTTCTCCAGCTCAGCCCAGCATCTAGAATAACTCCTAGATACTTGACCGCTCCGGAAAGCTTCAGCTTCTTCCCAAACAGGTGGGGCTCAACAAAACCTGGCAGCCTCCTCCTCCTCCTCCTCCTCCTCCTCCTCCTCCTCCTCCTTGTGAAGATCATACTTCAGTCTTGTCTGGGTAAACGGACAAGCCTGTTTCTCTGCACCATTGCTCTAAAGCATGTAGGGAGCTCCAAAACAGTGCTCAGGAATTTTCCACTTGCTACAAGACATATGTCATCAGCATAGCCTTGAGCATGAATTCCTCCCCTGTTTAGTCTACCACCAGACACCACAGGGTAGGTGACAGAACTGCCCCTTGGGGCACTGTTGCCCTCACAGACACGCTCCTCAGTCGCCACAGGCTGCCGGCCTTCCAAGGAGGTCATAATCCAGTTTGTTACAACCAGACTGACTCCCCTACTCTCCAAACATTTCTGAATGATACTTCCCTTCCAAAGGGAAGTAAAGCTCAAAAACATCCATTGCTCTCCGCCTGGTTTGAACCTGTGACCTCAGGAACTAGAGGTTAGCATGGTACCCTTAGACCATGGAGGATAACAACATAACGTAGGGGTGACATTGATTTATATGACTACCATTTTTTCAAGTTTTAATTCTGGTTATGCAGAAATTATTTGATGTACCAACTTACCTCAACAGTGGATGAGGGTCCAACAAAATATGGAACCATTTCAACATACTCCTCAACTAAATTTGCAGGATGACATGCCACTAACTTAAGTAAATTTGGAAAATAGTTTTGTAAGAGTGGTTGTTGAAGTGCGGAGAGTTTATCCTTATTATCCAAAATGAATGTTGCTGTCTCAATGGCTGCTAATCCTGAGGAATAACTCTGATGTACTATATCCCTTAAGAACTGATTAAAAAACGGTTGTGGATCGTAGGCTGTATTGTCCCCTGAAAAAAAAAAGTCATATTTATAAGTTCTAAATGAAATATGTACACATTTTCTGAAATAATACTATGCTACCATAATTAAAAGAACATATAAAATGTATTTTAGTTACTTATAAAAATATAGCTTACCAGTAATCAAATAAAACTGAAGTATTCTGACGAAGATTGAAATATCCCTGGGATCAGATTTGAACTTCTCTAATACATTATGCTGAATGTATTTGACGACCTGCATGCATTGTTGGGTTTGATTCTGGTCTAGCTGAACCAAAATGCAGAGAATTTCTAGAACTTCAGCCAAGATCTGCAAATGCAATATTTTTTTTTCTGACATTTTACAGAAGTTCTTTGTATTCATGGCTTGTTTTTATTTTCACTAATAGTATATAAGAACATGAATAGAAATAAAGTAAAAGAGGCCAGCACACACACTCCTAATAAAAAAATAAAACAAGATTTTTCAAGAAATTCACATGCTGCGTACCAGCTTTCTAGAAATTCCAGAGGATCTTCAAACAGCACATCATCATTTTGGTCCCCCAAAGAAGTTACTTCATCAAGAACATATTAAATTCTAAGTTAAAAGATGACATCCCACAGGAGAACAAACCAGAAATATACCAGATCAGCTGCAATGACTACAAAAAAAATCTACATTGGGAAAACTAAAACAAACATAAAAACAAGCACAGAAACATAAAGCAAAAACAAGAAGGAAAATCATCTGTAGCTTGGCATTTTTGGAGGGAACATCATGCCATAAACAGAGATCTGAAAATACTAAAATATATTACACAAAAACAGAACTTGTAGTTTGGTAAAATATTTACATTTGGAAGAACTGCAACCATGTTTTTAATTTTGAAATCCCAAAGGTGACATACTAGTGTACTGTCCAATCCAAACCAGAGTGCCTCTCACAGTAAACAAACTCTTTGTATTATCCATGCGAAAGTAGTTCACAATCCCCACCCCTAATGGCTGCTTGTTAAATATTGTTTCAAACTATAAAAAGGCACCCTACGTGAAAATCATAGTTCAAAATGCAACCTGAGGTAACAATTGATTTTATAAGTATGCGGAAATGAACATTTTACTTACGTTATTCACAATACTCAGGCAAAAGTGAAACACCGAAAAACGAATCCTCCGAAGATGACTCAGTTGCCATATCGGATTCAGAACTACTCTCCAAAATAATGACAAGCTTATACACAATTCCACAGCACTGTCGCACACAAGACATGTACCCACATTCGATTCTCCTCTTCTATGTTCTATTATGTCTGTTTATATTCCCTGCTCGCCTTGGTTACACTTCTCACTGAAACGCCTGTAAAATCCGATATTAGTTTCATAATATGCACTAATGCAAGTGTTGGGTATTTTTCTAATAGTGAGTTGAATATATGAAGTATTGTTTGTTTTTCACCACATTTTAACTGTTTGCCGCTTTTGTGTTTGAACAGTTTATTCGTACCACACGCACTTTCCTCTGCCATGTGAACTCAAATACCAACTGATTAAATCACAAGATTTGAACCTGGGCTGAGCAACGCGTGACTGCGTATTATGAATGACTTCGCTTAACAGCAGACGAAAATCATATTTTGTAATCTCTTAACAGTTGGTACATATCCATTACCTTTAACAATGAGTTCTTATGATAACCGCAATAAAATGTGCAGTTCTATACCTTTCCTGCCCTAATATTTCATGATACAATACATGTATTAAGGAACTATTTACTTTGGCATAAGAGCATGTTCTGGGGTTAATGACAAGCAGAAGCACATGCTTTTGTTTACATCAGAGGGAACTCTGGTTTGGAATGGACAGTAGAGTTTCATCCAACTGCCACCAGGGATAAAGCCAATCACCATGAGGAGTGATGCCAGCAGTCGATGGTAGCAGGTAGTTCCAGAATCATGTTCTCCTTTTCTTAATATAATAAGTGACATAGTGTAAAAAAAGACTCAGTAATTAATTTAAATGAATAGAAGTCATGGTGAACAAAGTCATGAGAACTACTGTTAACATTTTCTATTAAAACGATAAGTATAAATATGAGCTGTGATAAAGTAATTCGTTTTGAAGAGTTTAACCCCAAAAGAAATACAAAAGAAGTTAAGGCTGGTTCACAACAACCGACAATGGTAACCAGAATGAGAATGACAAAGTTGAAATACATGTATTTTAATGGAAGCATTCACATTGATGAGAACCTTTCCCAGGCCCTGGGAAAAGGAAAGAAGTCTTAGCGAAGTCTTTAACTTTCTCATTCTCATTCCCAGGCATCACATATTTGGTGGAGTGACAAAGTTTAACAACCTATTCATTGGCAGGATTTCAAAATTTGTGATATTTTCTTCATTCTTGACAATGAATATTTTCTCCCAAATAGTCCGTTCTAGCAATGAAGAAACTGGTTTTAACAATTTTATGGTTTGGCCAATGTTGTGGTTCTCAGAACAGAAGTGGTGTGATACAGCAGATTTGTCTGTTTGTTTCTGTTTTATATTTCTCTGGTGTTCTTTCAATCTCATGCTCAAATTTCTCTTGGTTTTGGCCCACATAGAATTTTTCACAGTTGATCTGGTAGATCCCAGATTTGAGTGTCTCCAGGATTGTGTTTTTTCAGTGGTTTGTTCAGTTTGTCACTCCACCAGTAGATGGCAGCAGAATCCAACCCAACCAGGAGAGGAGGAAGAGAAAGCAAGCAGGAACATGCTTCAGTCTCCAAACTGCTGATGATGAGGATGAATGCCCTAGAAAACGTTGCCGTTTCATTAACTTAGTAAGTGAAGGTTTTGTGTAAAAATACTGTGACTCATCCCTAATTCAACCTTATACTGGGTTTATCATGAATGAAGTGACTGACAGCTGAAAGATCTGACTACTAGTAGTATTGGACTGTATGATCTTGCTCAGTCGTGGCCTAGCTCATGTAAATTCAGTATAACATTTTTTGGCATGGTGTATAGCGGGAATAACAGTATCTGAAGTTGTATGTAGTTATTGTGATGTATACTGCAGATAAGTGTGTTTATTGTAATAAGTTTTGGTTAAACAGAGTCACATGTGGACTATCAATTTGGATTTATACAGAATTATCTGATGTTAATGTTCCTAATAAATCTATAATAAAGAACTTGTTAGATAAAAAAATCACTGCCTCACATTGCAATGCATTTTTCATGTCAAAATAACTGATCTGCTGTCCAAGTCTAAATCTATATGACTATTATCTGTGGAGAATGTTTAAAGATAAAGTTTATGCAACAAATCCCAATGATGTGTTCAACAGTTGCCAGGCTTGTAATGGGGGACATCATTAGCATTATTTAAGGGAGAGTCAGTTGCTACTGCATGAACAGATTCATACAGCAGTGCCATGGGAACAGCAGGTGCCAGTAGCGGGCATCATTCAAGAGAACCCAATATATGTTTACGTACTTACAGCTTTCTGAAGAGCAATGTCCTGCTCTTTCTGTGCTGCTTGAAGACACTGCTCTGTTATACAACTGCAGTAATCTCCTACAACTTCTATCAACTTGCTCTCCTGATGCAGCCACATCCTTATAATGGAGAACGTATGCACACCCATTATCTGTGATTTACTCAAGGTGCTCACTGTAAATAACATACACAGATAGTATTAATTTATATTGCAGTAGTTGGAGTAAAGAGGTGAAAAATATTGTCAATGCTGGAACTTCAGTAACTGAATGTTAATAAATTAAATGCTTTTCTTACATTACAAAAATTCCAGAAACAAAATATGCAAATACTGTTTATTCATGCTTTTTTACTTTCTCTACCATGTAGCTAGTAGGTACCGAAGATATTGCATTGCAGCCAAAAATTCATACCGAGATTTTACTGAAAATACATATTTTGAGGCCTCCTAAATCCAAAAAAAGACATTTTTAAAAAAAGGTTGATGTGCATGTCTGTGAACAGCAGAACTCAAAAACAAAAAGTCGAATAAACACCAAACTAGGTATTTAAGTTCAGTACCTTCCAAAATTGAGACACACAGATTTTCAAGAAAATCCTCCCACCCCAAACTACCCTTTATATGGAAGATTTTTTGAAATTTATTATTTTCTAGAAAAAACTATTCTTAACTTTTTTTTTATTAAAATACCATATATTAAAGATATTTACAGGACAAATAAAATGTATATCTTGAATCTTCTGTGAAGAGACTTTGCAGTCCTCTTCATTCAGAAGGAATTTTGTAGAATCCCATAATCTGATAAATATTATGTGATAGGCAAATATGTACTTCACAAAAAATATAGGTCTCTTTAAAAGACACATTTTTTTTTTGGAGCATAAGCCATTTCCGAGATATGCATCATTAATGGTTTGAATTGTTCGATACTTTATTCTTTTGAAGTTCTGTCGATATTCAGGTGTTTCTCATGAATGCATGGAAAGAGTATATAAGGCCACCATGTAGCGTTCAGTTCTTAAACATTGGATTATCACTATTCCTTTCGTATTTAGATGAAATGTGAAATGTAGCTATTTCTGCAAGGTATATCTCAATTAACATGAAGTAGACAGAAAAATAAGCTTTTGTAAGATAAGCCCTTTTACCCATTAATAAATGTTATAGGGTAGAGAAAGTCATGTGCAAGTAACACATCAGATTTCTTATTTAATGTTTTAGACATAAATGAGTTCCTATTCTAGTGAATATGTATGACAGAAAGATTGGAAAAGCTGCCAACCACATTTAAATATTTCTCTGCACATTCTATTTTCTTGGTTCCTTGTGCAGTTCTACATAAAACAGATCATGTTGTAGAAAGCTAGCAACATAAAACATGTTTGAAAACCCTTCTACAAAAATAAAGAGCACGTAAATGGAAGAACAGTGCATAAGAAACATGTTTATGGATCATAATTAGCGTCTGTTCATCTATAAGCAGATGAACTTGTATTCTGCTGTAGCAGTTTGTAGGCTAAACCACAGATGAATGTCTGGGAAGCAGTGGTTGCCACTCCTTATGAGTTAATGAGATGTAGTGAACTAACCATTATTTGTACTTTCTCTACTACGTATAGTAAGTAGGGGAAGTATTGTATTCCACCCAAAAATTAGATACCGAGATTTCACCGGAAATACATGTTTTGAGATCCCTGAATCCAAAAAAAGCATTTTTAGAAACATGACCGTGTGTGTGTATGTGAACAGCATAACTCAGAAACAAACAGTCGGATAAACACCAAACTTGGTATTTAGGTTCAGTATCTTCCAGAGATGCGACACGAAGGTTTTCAAGAAAATCCCCCCACCTCAGATTACCCTTTACATGGAACATTTTTCAAACATTTTAATTTTCTCAAAAAATGACTAACGATTTTGATTAAAATATCATATGTTTAAGATATTTTCATCACAAATGAAATGTATATCTCGAATTTTCTGGGAATGTCTCCAAAAGTATTCTTCATTGTGAACGACTTTTGCATAACTGGTAAACCATAAGAGATAGACAAAATTTTACTACACAAAAATATAGATCGCGTTAAAATACACAATTTATGTCATATACATTTTTGTTGTTGAGTGAACCATTTTCGAGATATTGCCTGTTATTCCCTTAAATTTTCTAATATTTATACTTTTTCTCAAATGGAAATTTGTTATTCATTTTTTTGTCCTGGTAATACAAAGAGAATGGAATACTTCACATAGCAACCAGCTCTTAAAATATTTGACTATCGCTTAAAGCCTACCAATTCCCCTTGCATCTACAAGAAAATTAGCAATAAGATTAACATCCCGATTAATATGAAGCATATGGAGAATAAGCTTGTGTAAAAATAGTTTGTACAAGAGTAGAGAAAGTCATGTGAGTGTAACACATCAGAATTTTTTTACTTTCTCTACCACCTATCTATAGTAGGTAGAGGAAGTATTGTATTCCATCCAAAAATTTTCAACATTATCTCCCATTCAAACTACTCTTTTACATAGAAAATGTTTCATTATCATTTTATTTTCTCAAAAATAACTATAATGGTTTTGGTTTTGATTAAAATACCACATGTTTATGATAATTGCATGACAAGATATATATAGGCCATGCAGTATATTCATCAATATCAAGAAAATGGTTCCAGCAAATGATGATGATGATGATGATGATGATGATGATGATGATGATGATGATGATAATAATAATAATAATAATAATAATAATAATAATAATAATAATAATAATAATAATAATAATGTTTATTTGCCCACAGACACTTACAAGTTTCAAGCATCGTCAAACAATCAAATATATATATATACAATATATACAGTTCATCTAACCTATACAAGCACCTCTGAGTTAAGAATGCTTCTTTTGAAAGTCTTTGCCTTTTAAAACTTTAATATCATTTGGTAGTCTATTGTACTGACTAGTCAAAGACAGGTAGTCTATTGTATCCTGCCCATCATAAGGGGATCGTTTTCAATGGTTATTCTAAGAGGGTTGTCCCAGAAGCACCCGACCTAACAAAGAAAACTCAAAAATTTTGGGAAAAAACATCTGTATTTCTCTACATAGTCTCCTTACAGCTCGATACACTTTTCCCAGCGATGTTCAATAGCTTCAATACTCTCTGTTTATAGTGAGAACCGCCGAGTTCTGCAAAATAGCTATCAACAGCAGACTTCACCTCTTCATTGTTGGCAAATCTTTTACCACCAAGCCATTTCTTCAACTTTGGAAACGGAAATAATCAGAGGGGGCTACGTCTGGCGAATAGGGTGCATTAGGAAGCAATTCAAACTTTAACTCATTGATTTTGGCCATGGCGATAAGGGATGTGTGAACTGGTGCATTGTCTTGATGAAACAGAACTTTCTTTTTTGCTAAATGTGGCCATTTTTGCTTGATTTCATCATTCAAATGCTGCAATAAGTTTGCGTAACATTGATTACTTTTCCTTTTTGAAGATAATTAATGAAAATTATCCCACGCACATCCCAAAAAACTGATGCTATGGCCTTGCCTGCAGATGCAACTTGTCTTTGCCTTCTTTGGAGCTTATTTCAATCCATTGTTTTGACTGTTCCTTCGTCTCAGGTGTGAAGTGATATACCCATGTTTAATCTATGGTTATGAATCGATGCAAAAACTCGGCTTTATTGCAGCAAAACATAGCCAAACACTTGACTGAAACATCCTCACAACACTGTTTTTGTTTCATTGTGAGTAAATGTGGCCACCCATCTTGTGCATAGCTTTCTCATGTCCAAATTTTCAGTCAGTATGCGATGTATAACACTTTTTGAAATGCCTATGATGTCTGCTAGCTCACGCACTTTCAGTCGATGATCATCCAATATCATTTTGTAGATTTTCTTCACAATTTCTAGCATGGTCACCTCATATGATTGACCACTGCGATGTTCATCTTGGCAGCTCGTACGGCCTCGCTTAAACTCTGCCACCCAATATTTTACTGTTGTAAACGAAGGAGCAGACTCCCCCAGAGTAAAATCTAGCTCAGCTTTAATATTAGTTGGACTAAGACCTTTCAAATGAAAGTATTTTATCACATAATGATGGCCAGTTTTATCCATGTTTACAAATTTGCTGAGAGAGTTCACTATTAATGGCTGCCAAACAATTACTAAACAACATAACATTGTCAAACTTCAAACTTAAGCTTTATAAGGGTGGTACGTTCTACCATAGTCATTTGTTTGAAACAACAACCGCGTCAGGTATACGTCAGGTCGGGTACTTCTGGGACTGCCCTCGTATTTACATTATCTCTATAGTAATTGTTTTGTGTTCTAGTATTATATATATATATAATATATATATGGCTATCTTTAATCTATGCAGAATGTGATTTACTCACTACAGATATAATTATTTTATATACATGTAGTGATATAACAGTTAATATCTTAGCCTCTACAAAGATTTGTCTACAGGATTCTCAACTATTTAGATCATAAATACATCTTACACATTTTTTCTGCAATGATGTCCAAGAGGGAGGAAGCCACTTTGAGGAATTTTTATGTTTTGTTCTTAGGATTACTTCTGTCGCGGTAATCTGTTCGTGTTATCTTTTTTTACTTGGCGCCTGTTATTGTTTTACTATTTTTTTAAAATGTTGGGTTCTTTGTCCTCCGGCTAGCTATTATTACTCAGTCGAGCAAATATCTCTAAGCAGGACGTGTAAATGGAAAGGAGTTGTTACTAAAAGATAACACTGATAAAAGAATTTGTTTTTATACTTTTATTGCCGTCACACTTAATTAATAGTTCACATCTGTAATCTTTATACACGCCTGACTGAAACTGTTATATTTCCGAATTTCACATTTTGTAACTAACTTTATGACGTGAGAGATTCATCCAAACTGTATGACATTCACCTCACGAGAGATTCCTCAAGACTGCGCTGCATGTAAGTCGTGAATAATTCTGTAGAACTGCGTGATGTATACCTCGTGAATGATTCTGTAGAACTGTGCGATACTTGCTTTTGGCTCAAGAATTTATACTCTCTCACCCCGATATGCCTAAACATTATAATAGAGCTGCTATTGGTTACCAAATCGCGCCAACATTAGCGTCTGTTTTATAAGCCAATCATAATTACTAACACACATACTCTAGGGAAGATATTCCCTCCATTTCTAAAGATAGGCACACTACCCTGACGTCATTTGTTTGTCTCCTCTAAGTGATAAACAATTCACCCCGTCGCTTCATTATTGTTACCCACTCCTATTGTCAGTTTAAATTAGGCAGTGTAAACTTATTTCCTAACAATGCTTATGGCTAACAAACATCTAAAATCATTGTCATACAATAATGTTAATTTACACTACAATCACTCTGGCATTCACAGTGTTGTGATATAAAATACTGCCTCACTTCCCAAAAATATCTGACCCCAAATTGTTTACAATCTATGTGTATATTTATAGCAATGACCCAATCTTTGGTTTTGCCTATTTCTATAATCGTTCCATTCTTAGAACCCAACTTCATGTAAACACATAATATCATTAACTAGCTCGCAATGCACGAGAAACCAAAGTACACTATAACATGAGTACCTTAAGTATGTATGATTATCTGTGGGTTATCAAGAAGTATGTTACTCAAACATATTTTGAAACTTTTGATTTATATAAAATAGTAAATAATATCAACAGTAACATTAAAGAAGTTTGCACCTTCTGTTTAATTCTGTGTGGTGTCATTTCCCTCTCTTCTGCATGCACATGATAATAAAGAGCAGCTTGAACCTCACAGCTGACACAAACACAAGCCTAACGTGGAGGGATACAAGATGTTTTGTTTACACCAACTTTGGTTCTAATGAAATCAAAATCATTTGCACAGGATTTATTACATCTGTTTTCTTTTGCAATGAGATGCTATGCCAATGTAGTTACTTGTAAAACTGTGACATGAACATGGCTTTGAGAATCCTCAAAGATGCCAAATAAGCATTTATCCTTCTAGCACAGCTGCATGCAGATAAATTTGTTTACAACTGTTACCTGGAGAAAGAGCTGTAAATATATCAGTGGCAACACGATCTGATCCTTTGGGTTGCGCCAACTTCTGAGAGGTGAGTTGTAACCAGTCGACCATTTGCTCATTTAGAAGTGATATGCAGTTTTGTGGAATGTCTATGTTACAATTCCTTGTTACTCTACACAGAAAAGTTAACAGCTTTCCACATTCTTCAGCATTCAAGTCTTTGCTTCCAATGAGACTGAGCAAACAATTTAAAAGTTTTTTATTACATTCAAAACATATGCAATTGCTATATACACTGACTTAGAAAATCATTAAAAACACACTGAGCAGCAAAAAAAGCAAAACAGCAACATATTTAGTTTTATTACAGCACTTAAGCTGAAGTTTCAAGCCTTGCTAAGGCCAACTTTGTGACATTACAAAAATGCAACAACATGCCTAATGCTTAATAAATGGATTTAAAATGTTTTGGTCTATTTCTTGGATCTTTTTGTGAATTCTAACTAATATACTACTAATTTTGTGTATAACACAGCTTTGTAAACAATCACCGCAAAGTGATGTTTTAACATTCAATGTACTTTTATGCTGCATGATAATTTTAAGCATTCAGGCTTGCCTAGTAATCAAGTCTTAAATGAGTTTTAAAGATTTAAAATGCCTCTTAGAACTGAAGATGCAGCAAGTGCTGTGGCATTACTGAATGATGGACAAAGTCTGCGCTGTGTTGTTGACGTCATTGGCACTTCTTATTCTAATGTACACAGGAGTGACCAGAGGTTCAGAGAGGATGGTATCTACACCCAGATACTGGTTTTGGTTGTACCAGGAGTACCTTTGATTGTGATGATTGCTTTTTTACTTTCTCTACTACGTATAGTAAGTAGGGGAAGTATTGTATTCCACCCAAAAATTCGATACCAAGATTTCACCAGAAATACATGTTTTGAGATCCCCTGAATAAAAAAAAGCATTTTTGGAAACATGTCCATGTGTGTGTCTGTCTGTCTGTGAACAGCATAACTCAGAAACAAACAGTCAGATAAACACCAAACTTGGTATTTAGGTTCAGTATCTTCCAGAGATGCGACACGAAGGTTTTCAAGAAAATCCCCCCACCCCAAACTATCCTTTACATGGAACATTTTTCGAAAATTTTAATTTTCTCAAAAATGGCTCTAACAATTTTGATTAAAATATCATATGTTTAAGATATTTTCATGACAAATAAAATGTATATCTTGAATTTTCTGGGAATGTCTCCAAAAGTATTCTTCATTGTGAACGACTTTTGCATATCTGGTAAACCATAAGAGATAGACAAAATTTTACTACACAAAAAATGTAGATCGCATTAAAATACACAATTTATGTCATATACATTTTTTTTGTTGAGTGAACCATTTTCGAGATATTGCTTGTTATTCCCTTAAATTTTTCAATACTTATTTTCTCAAATGGGAATTCGTTATTCATTTTTTTGTCTTGGATATGCAAAGAGTGTTAATCAGTGGCAAAGAGAATGGTGCTGCATATAGCAACCAGCTATTAAGAGATATGTATGTGCTTAAAGGCTGCTGTATTTCTATATTGCCCATGTAAATATATATTCCCCTTACATCTACAAGGAAATTAGCAATAAGATAGAGTCTGCAAATGTTTATCTCGATTAACATGAAGTAGATGAAGAATAAGCATTTGTAAAAATAGTTTGTACAAGAGTAGAGAAAGTCATGTGAGTGTTACACATCAGATTTTTACTTTCTCTGCTATGTATAGTAAGTAGGGGAAGTATTGTATTCCACCCAAAAATTTGATACCGAGATTTCACCGGAAATACACATTTTGAGACCCTCTGAATCCAAAAAAACATTTTTGGAAACATGTCTGTGTGTGTCTGTTTGTGAACAGCATAACTCAGAAACGAACAGTTGGATAAACACCAAACTTGGTATTTAGGTTCAGCATCTTCCAGAGATGCGACACAAAGGTTTTCAAGAAGATCGTCCCACCGCAGATTACTCTCTACATGGAACATTTTTCGAAAATTTTAATTTTCTCAAAAATGACTAACAATTTTGATTAAAATATCATATGTTTAAGATATTTTCATGACAAATGAAATGTATATCTTGAATTTTCTGGGAATGTCTCCAAAAGTATTCTTCATTGTGAATGACTTTTGCATAACTGGTAAACCATAAGAGATAGACAAAATGTTTCTTCACAAAAATGTAGATCGCGTTAAAATACACAATTTATGTCATATACATTTTTGTTGTTGAATGAACCATTTTCGAGATATTGCTTGTTATTCCCTTAAATTTTTCAATACTTATTTTCTCAAATGGGAATTCGTTATTCATTTTTTTTGTCTTGGATATGCAAAGAGTATTAATCTGTGGCAAAGGAAATAGTGCTGCACCTAGCAACCAGCTATTAAGAGATATGTATGTGCTTAAAGGCTACTGTATTTCTATATTGTGCTTGTAAATATATATTCCCCTTACATCTACAAGAAAATTAGCAATAAGATAAGAGTCTGTAAATGTTTATCTCGATTAACAGATGGAGAATAAGAGTTTGTAAAAATAGTTTGTACAAGAGTAGAGAAAGTCATGTGAGTGTAACACATCAGATTTTTTTACTGCAAGTTCTTTAAGATCGATATGCAACATTGGTGGAGGAATAATTTGAGGCAAGTACAGCATTTAACATATGCGAAAAGACAGTTAGAAGGAGGCTGTGTGAGGGTGAATTTACAATCCAGGAGATCAGCGAAAGGACCCCTGTTGCACCATATTATGACACAATGGCCCACTTATCGGGAGGTCAATGCTGAGCGGTCCGATAAACAACTATAGCAGCCTTTTGCCAGCGTAAACACTGGGTGCTGTATTGGAATATAAACAGAATCTTCTAGAAGCTTTATCTCCCCCCTCCTCCAAAAAGTGTGTTGAAATAGTTCTAGAATGTTGAGAGCTTTATGGAAAGATTCTACTGACTATATAAGTGAGCGTTTTTGCGGCAGTAGAGTGAGTTGCATTGGTGAGTCTCTGGTGCGACATGAGAACGATTCTCTGAGCGAGCTGGTGACGACTTTTGTGACGTGCAGCGATGCTACTGCAGAGCAAAAGGTTGTGGAGCTCTTGTGTTCGATTCCTGAGTGAAGTGAACCATCCTGCATGAAGAGGCTACGTCATGAAGGAAGTGAAATGACAGAGAATTGAACTAGTTCAACTTAATGAAGTGAATTCCCAGTGAAGGTGAACTACATAAAAGTGAAAAAGTGACAGTTGAAAAACTGGATAAAGTTACAATATATCTGGGATACAGTTTTCTCACCCCCATTAAAATTGGACTATGGAGCACGGTGCTCTTCATGGATGAGATCAAGTTCTGTTTGAAGGCACCAGTTGGAAGGGAGAGAGTTTGGAAAAGACCAGGTTCTTTTCAAGGACACCTTCTAATGGAAGTTCAGTATTGGTTTGGGCAGGGATCAGCATTGAAGCAAGGATGATCTCGTGTTCATCGAGAATAGTCCACTGACAGCTCATTGGTACATTCAGGAGATTCTCTGATCATGTAGTGTCTTTTGCACCCATTATAGGCAACAACATTTTCTTTATGCTCGACCAGAGGTTCTAAGTTCCTGCATGTGGTTGGGATTGAACACCTGGTGTGGCTAGCATACGGTCCAGACCAGAACCCAATAGAACGAGCCTGGGACATGCTTGAGAGGCATGCTAAGGGTCAATTTTCCTACTCACTGGCAGAACTTTGGGCTGCACTTCAAACAGAATGGGAGCTCATACCACAAAAGCAGTTTGCAGATCTTATCTGGAGCATACCTCGTATAATTACAGCCGTAATTAGCATAAGAGGTGGCAACACTTGTTACTGAGACTGTAGCTATGTTTCACAAACAGCTATAGAACCATAGAGCCATTAAGATTGTTATTTCACAGAATTTTTAAAAAGTTTTGTTTTTTGTGATACTGGCCATGTTTCAAAAGGTTTCTTTTTTTGCAATAAAACCAATAATATGATATAATTTACAATTAAGTATACTCCTTTGATGACAGAATGTTGTTAAACAATTGTTAAAGAGATTCTGGTTTAATATTTAGTCTTCTTTTCATTAAACATAGATTTTTATTTTAAAAATTAAGCGTTTTGCTTTTTTTGCAGCACAATGTATATATAATCTTTATAACAAAAATTGAATATAAATTAAAATAAAAGTAATTTGAAAAGTTTAATCACACTTGAAAACTTAAATGTCATGCCCAGGACTCAAACCATACATCTTTGGCTCACTGTAGCAAGAGCTACCAAGGTAACAGTTTTCTTGTACATCTGTACAGTAATCTCAAATGCTCACGGTTTGTATTTCAAAGGCAACTTGCAATGTTGCAAGTACTTTTATTTCTGGGTTTTACAGTTGACCCCTATTAGGGTTAATAGTAAGTGAATTATTCAAATATGCTTCAACTTTTCAACATATTATCTAGTATGAAAGAACAATTATTGAAAATAAAAGTGTTTAGCACCATAACAGTGCAACGTTTATTGTATTACTTTCTCTACTACGTATAGTAAGTAGGGGAAGTATTGCATTCCACCCAAAAATTCGATACCGAGATTTCACCGGAAATATATGTTTTGAGACCCACTGAATCCAAAAAAAGCATTTTTGGAAACATGTCCGTGTGTGTGTCTGTGTGTGTGTCTGTGTGTCTGTGTGTGTGTCTGTGTGTGTGTCTGTGAACAGCATAACTCAAAAACGAACAGTCGGATAAACACCAAGCTTGGTATTTAGGTTCAGTATCTTCCAGAGATACGACACGAAGGTTTTCAAGAAAATCCCCCCACCCAAGACTACCCTTTACATGGAACATTTTTCGAAAATTTTAATTTTCTCAAAAATGGCTCTAACGATTTTGATGAAAATATCATATGTTTAAGATAATGGCATGAGAAATGAAATGTATATCTCGAGTTTTCTGGGAATGTCTCCAAAAGTATTCTTCATTGTGAACGACTTTTGCATAACTGGTAAACCATAAGAGATAGACAAAATTTTACTACACAAAAAATGTAGATCGCGTTAAAATACACAACTTATGTCATATACATTTCTTTTGTTGAGTGAACCGTTTTCGAGATATTGCTTGTTATTTCCTTAAATTTTCCAATACTTATACTTTTTCTCAAATGCGTTATTCATTTTTTTTATGTCCTGGACATGCAAAGAGAATGGAATGCGCCACATAGCAACCAACGTTAAAATATTTGACTATCGCTTAAAATCTAGCATATTCCCCTTGCATCTACATGTACATTACCAATAAGATTGACATCTCGATATCTCGATTAACATGAAGCATATGGAGAATAGGCGTTTGTAAAAATAGATTGTACAAGAGTAGAGAAAGTCATGTGAGTGTAACACATCAGATTTTTTTTGGGATAGTTTGGTACACCTGTAATAGTTAAGTATTCATATGTTGGTATTAGTGTTAAATGTGATGTGGAGTTGTTGACTGGTTTTTATCCTGCGGGTAGGCGAGTTCTTGCTCTCTTTAGTAGCAACAGCCAGACAGGCAACATGGGTGAGAGAAGACGTCCTCATCGAAGCAACAAGTAACCTCATGAATCACTTTTAAACTTTCTTTTATATAATAAATTCAACATCTTAATTTAAATGTGTTGATCTTTTGGCAGTACAAACCATTCACTTTTAGTTCCTCTAATAAAAACTGTGTAAAGAAAAGTGATGTGCCTGATGATTGTCAATTAATTCCAGTATGCATGCTGCTATGCCCCATTGTCTGCCTCAGTTGAAATGTTTACTTACAAGGCAATGAGTAATTAATGAGTGTTAATAAAAATTTTGTTAAAAAATGTAAGAGATGTATGGCGGCACAAGGACATCACTTGCAATACTATTTATGATGAAGGTATGTGATTAGTGTACAGAGTAAGCGAAAAGACTCCGAACCGCCTGCGCAGTGTTTTTCCTGTCCGCATCTTCAGCGTTCATTGTCATCTGCTGCTATCATAGAAAGGCGCGGATGAAACCATACAACATTTAAAACTACTTTTAAAGGCTTTACTTACCAACTTTATGAAAGGAGATGCTGAAACTGGCCACTGTCGTCCATACATTTTTGGCACCTCTTTAGGAAACTATCCATCACTCGCCGTAGTTCACATTGAGAAATTTCCTGCCGGATATTTTGTTGTAATTCTTCCAGAAGTGTGGGTTTGTCTTGTACACTTTATGTTAAGTTACCCCAGAGGGGTATTTTATGAACAATATTACCGGCTGTGCGATGCTTTTCCACTGGGCATGTGGAAATATGATAAGAACATAACGCACTGTTGCTATAAACAAAGTCATGCTGTTGTATTTTTGCTGTGCAGTGTGAAGTGCAGTATTGAGTTGATGGTGATGTGATGTAGTTCAGTTATTACGAGTTATTTATTATTTTGTCTGTACTTAGTCACAAGGTATATTATGGCTCAGTATATGTTTTCTACTGCACAGCGTGTATTTATTTATGATTCATATGTGTTAACTCGGTCAGCTCGCCAAGTGAAAGTACGATTTGCAGAAAAATTTCCAGGTATAAAAGTTCCAGGCCGTACAACAATCCATGAACTTTACAGTAAATTTCAGGCTAAGAAATCTAAAAGATGGCGTTCGGTTCTTACCGAAGAAACATTAGACGACATCGGTCATCATTTAGAAAATTCCCCCCAAAAATTCCATGATGGGTAGTTTCCTAAAGAGGTGCCAAAAATGTATGGACAACAACGGTGGCCAGTTTCAGCATCTCCTTTCATAAAGTTGGTAAGTAAAGCCTTTAAAAGTAGTTTTAAAAATGTATAGTTTCATCCGCACCTTTCTATGATAGCAGCAGACAGCAACAAGTGCTGGGGATGCGGATAGGAAAAACACAGCGCAGGTGTTCGGAGTCTTTTGGCTCATTCTGTAGTTATAATTTGCTTGAGGTTATGAATATGCATTCTGCTGGCAAACACTGCGCTTCCAATTGTCAAGCAAATTCCTATTAGGCCAGCCACACATCCAAACAAAGGCTCTGTATAACAGCAAAAAATATTTAAAATAAATAACATGGAGACAACCATATCATACAAATTCAATATAATTAAATATGATATGCCAAAATATTTCGGTGAGATGTATAACTTTTTTACTTTCTCTACCATATACATAGTAGGTAGAGAAGGTATTGCATTACGCACAAAAATTCAATACGGAGATTTTACTGGAAATACATGTTTTGATACCCCTAAATCCAAAAAAGCTTTATTAGAAAAAGATCCATATGTGTGTGTCTGTAAACAGCATAAGTAAAAACCAAAATCTCAGGATAATACCAAACTTGGTATTAAGTTCAGTACATTCCAAAGATGCAGCACAAAGATTTTCAAGAAAATCCCTCCTCCCCAGACTACCCCACACATGGAACATATTTCAAAATTTTTTAATTTTTAAACAATGGCTCTAATGATAATGATTAAAATACTATATATTAAAGATGTTTAGATGACAAATAAAATGTATATCTTGAATTTTCTTGAATAGCTGTGAAGTCCTCTTTATTCTGAAGGAATTTTGTATAGCCTTGTATAACTGGTAAACATTAACCGATAGACGAAAATGTACTACACAAAAAATGTAGTTTTTCTTTTTAAAACACACAATTTATTTAAAATGACCTTTTTTGTTGCATTAGCCATTTCCAAGATATCCATTGTTAATGGTTCAAATTGTTCAATGCTTAGCCATTCTTTTAAAGTCCTGTCGATTTTCAGCTGTTTCTCACGCTGTCACTGAAAGAGTATGGAATTTTAAGATTAGTGTATAGTGTGTAGTTCTAAAACATTTGACTGTCACTATTCCCCTTGTATGTGTAACAAAATATGTAATGTGGTTATTTCCAGAAAGGTTTATCTCAATTAAGATGAAGTTGATACGAAAATAAACTGTCATAAGAATTATTTGTATATTCATTAATAAATGATACAGAGTCGTCCTCCATGGTGTAGTGGTTACCATGCTAGCCTCTACTGTCCATTCCAAACCAGAGTTCCCTCTTATGTAAACAGAAGCACGTGCTTCGGCTTGTCATGAACCCAAGAATATACTCTTACGCCAACGTAAATAGTTCCTTAATACATGTATTGTCTTATGAAATATTACAGCAAGAAAGGTGTAGAACTGCACATTTTATTGCGGTTATCATAAGAACTCATTATTAAAGGTAATGGATATATACTAGCTGTTAAGAGATTACAAAATATGATTTTAGCCTGCTATTGCGCTAACGCTTAGAGCATCTTGCTTGTTAATACCAACCAAATGTATAATTGCCGCTCTCTTACATACACAAGAAATGCAGCAATGAATTCCCAGAGGTGCTATCTGAGTACCGAATAAACACTTTGCGTAACACAGGATATATGATAAGAGAAGTCATTCATAATACACTAACACACATATGCTCAGCTCAGGTCAAATCTTGTGATTTAGTCAGTTGGTATTTGAGCTCACATGGCAGAGGAAGGTAGTGTACTGCGAATAAACTGTTCAAACATGAAGTGGGAAACAGTTAAAAAGTGGCTAAAAACAAACAATACTTCATATATTCAACTCACTATTACAAAAATACCCGACACTTGCATTATTGCATATTACGAAACTAATATCGGATTTTACAGGCGTTTCAGTGAGAAGTGTAATGAAAGCAAGCAGGGAATATAAACAGACATAATACAACATAGAAGAGGATAAAATGTGGGAACTTGTTTTAAGTGCGACAGTGCTGTGGAATTGTGGATAAGCTTGTCATTATTTTGGAGAGTAGTTCTGATTCTGATATGGCAGCTGAGTTATCTTCAGAGGATTCAGATTTGGGTGTTGCACTTTTGCCCGAGGATTGTGATTAACATAAGTAAAATGTTCATTGCTGCATACTTACAAAGTCGATTGGTACCTCAGGTTGCATTTTGAACTATAATTCTCACGCACGGCGCCTTTTTATAGATTAAATAGTGTTCAACAAGCACGTGGGAGGGGAACAAGCAGCCAGTATGGGCGGGAATTGCGAACTACTTTCGCGCGGATAATACAAAGAGTTTGTTTTCAGTGAAAGGCACTCTGGTTTGGAATGGGCAGTAGTTACCAAGGTCACGGGTTCAATCCTGGTGGAGGGTGATGGATTTTTTTCAGGCGTAAAAGTCCTTACCACGGCTTCCTTCGGAAGGGAAGTAAAGCTGGTGGTCCCATGTTGTAGATTTACAGCACATAAAAGAACCTCAAGCCTGATAAAGAGGCCTCTAAGCAAAATTACCGGTCTTTCATGCCCAATATAGAATGGAACGCTAAGGACCACAGCAGTTAAAGAGCATCCATAAATAAAGCTCAATTTAATTTAATAAACGATAGAGGGTAGAGAAAGTCATGTGAATGAAACACAAATTTTTGTGAAAAGTCTATGAAATCCTCTTCATTTTAAATGTATTTTCCATAATTTTGCATATCTGGTAAACCATAACAGATAGACAAAAACTTACCATGCAATAAAATGTACAATTTATGCCCTTATAACTTTTTCTGCAGTATTAGTTGTGTTTGAAATATTTATTGTTACATCTTTAAGTTTTCCAATCTGAATGTCATGAAGCATCTATAAATCATTTATGTAATTTTTACGTTTTCCCTGCATGTGTTCATTAGTAACAAAAACTGATTTACAATATGCAAAATTGTGTTTTGTTTTCCATATTGTCCATGTTCATATTGCTTAGAATGATGTAAGATTGTAATGGTTAGAGAAGGTCATGGAGTGTAATGTTTTGTTTTATAACAATATGCAAGAGTTATCCTGTTATAAAGATACTTACTCAAATACTTTCATGATCGTTGCATTGTCCAACAGTGCAACAAATCCACCCACCATTATACAGTTTAACAATTCAACCAACGCTGTGGTATTAGCTGAGAAGCACACTGTCTCTACAATACTGCCCTCTAGCTTCCAGCATACTTCATCCAAAATTTGGAATATCACATTTCTCATTTTCTTTGAGAGTGATTTTGTAGAAAATGTCATGAGGAGTGTATTATATGAACCTTCATCTGGTGGGATGAATGCTTTATGTTGAAAATAAAACATCAATATCTCTCTTATGTGGTCTCCTTTTACCCCTTTCTTCTGAATCTGTGCCCATTTCTGCTGAGCGTATTCCACTGGAAGGCTCCTGTAACAGACACATACGTAACGTTTTAATAATAACATTTTATTTGCCATTCAATAACTATAATAGACTAAATCAAAGGAAATAGCTTAAAATCTACAGACAGCTTATAACCTAAAGAACACACCAATTTCTTTTACATACAGTTACATCTAAAGAACAGCTATGATGAAAACATTTATGTCATTGTCTCTTAAAAGATTGTCTATCATGGTTTTTACTTTCTCTACTATGTATCGTAAGTAGGGGAAGTATTGCATTCACCCAAAAATTCGATACCAAGATTTCACAGGAAATACATGTTTTGAGGTGCACTGATGCATATAAAGCATTTTTGGAAACATGTTCGTGTGTGTCTGTGTGTGTGTATGTGTGTGAACAGCATAACTCAGAAACGAACAGTCAGATAAACACCAAACTTGGTATTTAGGTTCAGTATCTTCCAGAGATGCGACACGAAGGTTTTCAAGAAAATCCCCCCCACCCCAGATTACCCTTTACATGGAACATTTTTCGAAAATTATAATTTTCTCAAAAATGGCTCTAACGATTTTGAATAAAATACCACAAGTTTAAGATATTTTCATAAGAAATAAAATGTATATCTCGAATTTTCTGGGAATGTCTCCAAAAGTATTCTTCATTGTGAACGACTTTTGCATAACTGGTAAACCATAAGAGAGAGACAAAATTTTACTATACAAAAAATGTAGATCGCATTAAAATACACAATTTATGTCATATATATTTTTGTTGTTGTTGAGTGAACCATTTTCGAGATATTGCTTGTTATTCCCTTAAATTTTTCTCAAATTGGAATTCGTTATTCATCTGTTTTTTTTTTTTCTTTCTTTTCATTTTTTTTTTGTCTTGGTAATGCAAAGAGAATGGAATACTCCACATAGCAACCAGCTCTTAAAATATTTGACTATCACTTAAAGCCTACCAATTCCCCTTGCATCTACAAGAAAATTAGCAATAAGATTAACATCTCGATATCTTGATTAACATGAAGCATATGGAGAATAAGCGTTTGTAAAAATAGTTTGTACAAGAGTAGAGAAAGTCATGTGAGTGTAACACATCAGAATTTTTTTACTTTGATTCATTCCACCGGCATTTCAAAATAGCACTAAGAAGTGCTCTTCTTTTAACTTTTTTGGCTTGGGAAGCATGCCTGTGTTGTAGTCCATTTAGCGTTACCGAGGGAACACCATGTGGAGGTGAACTACGTTGTTCCCCAATATATACAGATGAATCCTTCATCAATAAAAAATGCCAGTGTAGGAGTATACTGTAAACATTTTGCACAGTATCTAACATTAAATGAAATGTCAAACCACTATGATGGAGAACTAACAGCTATAAAAGTAGCATTACATAACATTTTATATAGACCATACATAAAACAAAAAATATTCATCTTATCAGTCTCAAAATCAGCCATAGATGGAATAGTAAATTACAATAATAAAACAACAAGAAATATTAAAGAAATAAGAAGCCTAATTAAAACAGTTGAGACTAGAAATCATGTCACTCTACAATGGATCCCAGCTCATGTTGGACTTTTGGGCAATGAACATACGGATCAATTAGCAAAGAAAGGTACAATACAACAAATAAAACCTGTAGGACAAATAGAAATAAATAAACAATTAAATAACATTAAACAACATTTCAAAAGACAGCAGAGACTTGATGAAGAAGATAAATTAAAGGATAAAGATTATAAAAATATTAAAGATAGAGTTCATATACAAAAAATGCCAAGGAAGACTGCAGTGGCCTTATTTAGGATGGCAACTGGCCATGATTGCATTGCAGAACATCTCTACAAGATACGATGCCTACCTACACCCAAGTGCACTCTCTGTGAAGATGTCATCCTGAACAAACAGCATCTCGCCAAATGCAAAGGCCTTAAAAGTGATAACTTACAGACTTTATATTGGGAAGCCAGAGGGAAAATGATGCAGATCAATTAATCCCCAGTGCCATTGATGAACACCAACAATAACAACAACTCATCTAAAGAACAACAGACACCTATCTTATAACATACATAAAGTAATAATAATAATAATAATAATAATAATAATAATAATAATAATAATAATAATAATAATTTATGTCCTTAGATTAAATTACAAGTTTCAAGCATTGTCAAGTATACAAAAAAAAAAAAAAAAAAAAAAGTTGAAAAATTACAGCTAGTTTAGGAAATCATTAATATGGATTAAGAGAGAGTTTTTACACTTTGTTGAAATATTAGAGTAAATACTTTAAAAATCCATTAATATTATATACAGACTCAGTTTCGAGCACTGTCAAAGTACAAAGTAAATAAACAAAAGCTGAAAATTACAGAAGATTAATTTAGAAAAGCATTAATATTATATACACGATTGTTTAAGAGATATTTTTACTTTCCCTACTACGTATAGTAAGCTGGAGTAAGAGTAATTTTCTGGGAATAGGCTCTGTTCATTTGGAAGGAATTTCATATAATCTTGTATAACTAGTAAACATTAACAACAGATGCAAACATACTGCACAAAAAAATGCAGATCTCTGAAAAATACAGAATTTATTTCAAACAACCTTTTTTGTGGCATCAGCCGTTTCTGAGGTATCCGTTATTAATTAATCAAAAGTCCTGTGGACATTCACTTGTTTCTTGCGATTGTAGGAAAGAGTAAGAACAGCGTATAGCCAGTTCTTAAACATTTGACTAATGCTGTTCTCTTTGTATCTATAATGAAATGTGTAACATAGTGGATTTTTAGTCTTTTAGTCATTTATAAATTGATATTAGAAAGCATTTTATAGGAATTGGACTTTTCAATGGCAAAAGAATTATCAAAATCAGTTGAAAGATTTTCGAGATTACCCTAACACATGCATGTTCACTCACACACAAATTTTCTCTCTTTATAATATTGGTATAGATAATACACAGTTTAATTTCAGTTTATTCACTGTTCAGTTATTATTTCCAAACATTACACTCCTAAAAAATGGAATATCATCACAAGACTGCTGTGTTATACTATTAATATTGCAATATTTATTTATTTCATAATCTATGAACTCCATGAGCTAAATTGCTCCTATTGAGGAAGCACAATAAACATAATTTTTTTTTACACAATAAGAGGAAGGGATTTACAATATATAATTATGTCAGATCTTAAGCTTTCACATTGGTGACATAACTAATAAGTCATCAATGGGAGATTAGTTGTATCTGTATTAGCAGGTTCAAGCTTTTGGTCATGCTGAGCTTAAGATGGCTATATATAGCGCTTAGCATGGTCACCCTGTTAATATTGTGATGCTGCGGCTATAGCTGCAGGAGGTCAGTGCAGGGCGGTCAGAGTAGACAACATAACTGCCACTCTCCAGCGTAAACACAGGGCGCACTATCGGCAGGTAACCACAACCTTCTGGAAGCTATTTCTCCCCCTCCAGAAAGTGTGCCGAAATAGTTCTAGAATGTTCGAGAACCTAGTGGAAAGATTACTCTGACTATATAAGCAAGCGCTCTTGCAGGAGTTACCTCAGTCGAAAGAGAGTGATTGAGTCGGAGCGAGCCGAGTGCGAGTTGAGTTGGTGGATGAGTTTTCCCACGCGACATCAAGAGCGATTCTCCGAGCGAGGGATTGTGGTCTTGTGTTCGACTCCCGAGTGAAGTGGACCATCCGGCATGAAGAGGCTGTGTCACAAAGGAGGTGAAGTGACGGAGAATTTAACTAGTTCACCTTAATGAAGTGAACTCTGAAGTGATAAGATCCGGCCGAATAATAATAATAATAATAATAATAATAATAATAATAATAATAATAATAATAATAATAACCATAATTATAATATAAATAAGCATCTAATCAAAGTAATAAGGAGGGGAATACTAATAAGATGGAAGAATAAAAGAAAATATTAAGAATTAGAAAAGGGGGAAATAAAATCATAACAAGAAATAAAGTAAAGAACAGATACGAATAAATAATCAGAACGTGAAATAAAATGTAGAAAACGCGTATTTTAGAACGAAGAGACTTGGCGAAAACTGTAAAAGGGTTGAAGACTTAGGAACGGACAGGAAAAGCAACATTAGCAAACGCTTAAGTCCTATAGAAATCTGGTGGAACTCACAGGAAGCGAAAACAACAGAACGGAAATCGAATGCAGTCAAGCGCACAGAAAATTCAATCAAGCGAACATAAGATGGTAATGGCAGATGCGGACGAGGCCAGAGCGACGATATAACGAGCCAATGGAAAACAGAGAAAAATTTAGATAAATAACCAATAAGAAATGATCAAAGTCACGTGCATAGTAACAAGAGGGATCGAAACTAGAAAAGAGGCGTGAAATAGAATAATTATCTATGACACAGAGCAAGTTTCAGACGTGGGTAAGATGCATCACTTCGTGTCGAACAGTTGGGTAGAACAGATCACTTCGTGTAGTGCCGTGGGGAAGAGTAGATCACAGATGTAGAAATTCAAAGTATTTCATATCAGAGAGGGAAACAGTGTAGATGTCTAAAATCAAGTCTTTATATATTTGAAAGTTAGTATAAAGTAAAAGTGAGTAAAGGGTAGCTAGGAATGACAGAATTCAAGTCATTAAATTAACACCGTAATATGTTTCAACTTCTAAAAGTACTTAAGTACTTGCATGTAAACAATAGCAGGGCAGAATCGCGTCTTGTGTTGAGGGTAATCGGACGAGGACAACAGTGTGGATCTTCAATAAATGGGCCATTTGGGAGGAGAACAGTGAACATCATTCATCTCCCATCCACACTCCCTGAGATAAGAATCACACTACCAATATCCCTCTACCTGAGTAGCCGGCAGCAACATCAATCCTTCCGAATAACAAACCCAACACCAAGAACCAACCCATCACCCATTAATCCCCGCTAAACTCCCAATGAAGTTGAACTGGATAAGAACTTAAAACAAAACAATGAGAGTGAGCACTGAGAAAAATAATATTTGAAAAACTGGACAAAGTCACAATACTGATACAGTTTATTTCCATGAAGCCATTGTTAATATAAAACAAATTAAACTACAACATAGGAATGCAATGTTGCCATAACTTGAAGCTAAATTATTAACTTTGTGGACATATGTTCTTATTTAATTCTTCAATGTTTATTTTATTTTTACCTTATTTTATTATTTACTTTTGTTATTATTGCAATTTTAATGTCTGCATAGGTCATATGGTGAATAAATGAAAGCCCAGGATCCATAGGAGTTGTCCAATGTTCACTGGAAAACCTAGAAGAAAGCTTATCCAGGTAAGTCATTCTAAACAATATATATTATTAATCCCAGAGCTCTTGCTGCCCCTACACCACTGAGGTGGGCTATGAGTTTATAGTTATCTAGTGCAGCCAGTAATTAGCATTATAACTATATCCCAGAGAGATTATATAGTTTAAAAAAGTTGTCCTCATTTCTAATGCTCCCCATATGGCCAATGACCTTCGGTGGTTACCTCATTCCACCAAATGATGAGTGGACACATTTCTGAGGTGGAGGCACCCAGTAGGCAGAATTCATTGCCTCTGATGGTAGCGTAATGATGAGGATGGTGGTGGAATGACAGGACCTACAGCTTTTACTGTGGACTCCAAACCACATTGGGTCTTGGGGGTACTTACATGAGCAAGTCAGAGGTGAAGACCAACTTAAAATCATCACCCCAGACCTAGGAATCCAACCACGGACCCTCAGTACAAGAGCCGGAAACGAAACCACTACGCTACCCTCACACCCATTTTTTTACTTTCTCTACTACGTATAGTAAGTAGGGGAAGTATTGCATTCCACCCAAAAATTCGATACCGAGATTTCACCGGAAATACATGTTTTGAGGTGCACTGAATGCATATAAAGCATTTCTGGAAACATGTCCGTTGTGTGTGTGTCTGTGAACAGCATAACTCAGAAACGAACAGTCGGATAAACACCAAACTTGGTATTTAGGTTCAGTATCTTCCAGAGATGCGACACAAAGGTTTTCAAGAAAATCCCCCCACCCCGGATTACCCTTTACATAGAACATTTTTCGAAAAATTTTAATTTTCTCAAAAATAGCCCTAACAATTTTGATTAAAATATCATATATTTAAGATACTTTCATGTCAAATAAAATGTATATCTTGAATTTTCTGGGAATGTCTCCAAAAGTATTCTTCATTGTGAACAACTTTTGCATAACTGGTAAACGATAAGAGATAGACAAAATTTTACCACACAAAAAATGTAGATCACGTTAAAATACACAATTTATGTCATATACATTTTCTTTATTGTTGAGTGAACCATTTTCGAGATATTGCTTGTTATTCCCTTAAATTTTCCAATACTTCTTCTCAAATGGGAATTCGTTATTCATTTTTTTTATGTCCTGGACATACAAAGAGAATGGAATGCTCCACATAGCAACCAGCTCTTAAAAGATTTGACTATCGCTTAAAGCCTACCATATTCCCCTTGCATCTACAAGAAAATTAGCAATAAGATTAACATCTCAATTAACATAAGCATATGGAGAATAAGCGTTTGCAAAAATAGTTTGTACAAGAGTAGAGAAAGTCATGTGAGTGTAACATATCAGATTTTTTTTAAAAAATAATCAAGCATAATATATTTAATTATAAACATGTGTTTTAAAATCATATAAATTATACATTTTTACTGTTGCATATTACTGCAAGGTATTGCTGAAAATTTTCTATTGTTATACTCTGGAAGAATCAACTAATGATTTAACAACACTGGCTATATGTGGCAACAGCTGTTGGAAGTAGCTTTATTTTTTTATCACCACTCTTGGAAGTGACTGCAGATTTATGCTTTTTTGTTAACAGGTGTATATTTATAAAAACGTTTTTACTTTTTATACTATGTATAGTAAGTAGGAGAAGTATTGCATTCCACCCAAAAATTCGATACCGAGAGTTCACCGGAAATATATGTTTTGAGGTGCCCTGAATCAAAATAAAGCATTTTTTGAAACATGTTCATGAGTCTGTCTGTCTGTAAACAGCTTAACTTAAAAACAAAAAGTTGGATAAATACCAAGCTTGGTATTTGAGTTTAGTATCTTCCAAGGATGCGGTAGGAAGATTTTAAAGAAAATACCCCCACCCCAACTACCCTTTACATGGGATATTTTTCAAAATATTTGATTTTCTATAAAATGGCTCTAATGATTTGGATTGAAATACCATATATGAAATATATTTACATGTCATATAAAATGTATATCTTGAATTTTCTGGGTATAGCCTAGGAAGTCCTCTTCATTTAGGAGGAGTTTTGTATAATCTTGTATAACTTGTAAACGTTAAGTGGTGGATGAGAATGCACCACAAGAAAAATGTAGATCTCTTTAAAATACGCAATTTACTTAAAATAAATTTTTTTGTGGCATAAGCCGTTTGAGGTATCCATTATTAAAGGTTCAATTTTGTTCAATACTTGTCATTCTTTTAAAGTTCCATCAATTTTCAAGTGTTTCTAGCGATATCATGGAAACAGTATGGAATTTTAAGCCAGCATATAGCATCCAGTTCTTAAACATTTGACTATCGCTGTTCCCTTTGTATCTAATAACGAAATGTGTAATGTAGCTAACTGGCTATTTTTACAAAGGTTTATTTGGATTAAATAGTAGATAGAAAAATAAGCTTTAGTAAGAATAGTTTGTATACCCATTAATAAAGATAGAGCGTAGAGAAAGTCATGTGAATCTATCACATCAGGTTTTTTAATTTTATTTATTTAATGCCGTTTTGACAAGATCAAATCACAACCATAATAGTTTTACAATTTCTTGCATAATTGGGTCACATTAAAAAAGTTCAACACATCTTGGAGACAGCTGGATCACCAAAGTCGGTTAAGTTGGTTGTTGGCGTTTTGTATCTAGTCCTTGCATCATTGTAGAAATGGCAGCTGGTGAGAATGACAATAGTTGCACATGGGCGGAAGATCACCGGACAGAAAGTGGTAATGGCTAAGAGCAGCATGCCGAGATGTAGGCAATATAGAAGAACTAGATGGTGATGCTTGAAATGTGTGAGAGGATAGACAGAATTGGCAAGGGAATATGAATCATATAGTTTGCTTCTAGAGGAGATGAACCACTTTTGTTTCCATTGTCAGAAAATGGTAACACGCATAAAGCTGTTGAAGTCTTGGTGGGGAATCTTGAGGTCCGACAAATTTGGAGGATGTCGTGCTGCTTCCTTAGCTGCAGCATCAGTGTTCTCATTCCCTGGTATGCCAGTATGAGAAGATATCCATACAGCAGAACCTATTTACCTGAAGTAATATTGTGGCATATGTAAGCATTGTTGCGTACATGACCTTGGCCGCCTGGATCGGGTATTGCGTAAGAGAGTGGTGGGGGTAAACAAGCTTGTAGATAGCGTCCCACGCCAAGTGGTGTGCTGTCAGTCAGTCAGTAGAGTCGCAGCTAGCAGGCAGGTTGTGTGTACGTGCTACCCATACAAAAGCATGTATGGCGTCCTCACCGACGGACATAAAGCCAAGGAGGTATTGTACCCACGTTTATTAATATATCATCTTACCATCCACGTCTTCCCAGTGTAATTTATAATAGTAGATAGATCCTTTCTCCCATCTAAACCATGTAGTAATCCTTTTATTAGATATTCTCTAATATTTTTCACTTTTCATTTAGCTGCGTCCCTTGTTGTGACCTCGCCTTATATAAATTATTAACTTTCTGGTACCTCAGTAGCGAGTAGCCCTACCTCCCATTGAGTATTTGTATAGAGGTCACGACAATATTCTGTGATAAAGCAGCTGGATGTACAACACCAGGTTGTTGGCCAGAGACTCTGGGGAGCACTGATCGAGTCTATGAAGATAATGTAGGAGAGAGCATCACTCTCGAGGGCGTACTCCAAGGTGAGCCGAATAGCTATCAGTTCACAAGAGAAGACGGATAGGAAGGGTGCGCTACAAATTACATCTGTAGAGCAAGTTCTTATGGGGTTGTACCACTGCATAGCTGCAGTGATTTTCACATTTTGAACTGTCAGCGTAAATTTCTTGTGATGTAGAATGTGAGGTAAAAAGAAAAGCGAATAAACAGAGATAGATGGAAGTATCTGTGTGACCTATGTTGTAAAGGGTCATGGAGGTATCTATGACAGGTAGTTGTAGCTTGCAGTGTCAATGGAGCAGGGAGGTATGTAGTCAGTACTTGATTGTTTCTTGTTAATTATTGCTTTTCTATTATGTATACTAAAGTTCAGTAAACACACAGAATAAAAATGGTGAGAAACTTTTCGTTAATGAAGGCAGTTCTACAAGTTTCCCTTGGTTATATCTGTCTAATGGATTTCTTTTGCAGAATAACAATTCCATTCAAACAAGTTTTTGCAGCTCTTTCCATATTTCCAAGCCATATGTTAAATGTTTCCAAAGTAGGTTAGTTTCACAGTTTTTACATCACCACAGTTTTGGAAATACCTCATGATGTTGTTTAATTGTTGTTGTGGTAGCACCATGTATTACGGGAGATATGTTTCTTGGAGTGTTCGCCCCACGTATGGTACAAAGTTTGCATTGGCCTTTGCCCCAACGTTCAAAAACCAACTTTGTATTTTAATCTTTATTTGAGTATCATATATGTATGCCTCGGCTGTGTCAGTAGTAATTTGTAGAACACGTATCTCTTAGCAGCGGTAGTACGGCTAAAGAATGAAGGCTTACACAAATTATAATGGTATTTAACTTCACACGATTAAATAACACTTCACTGATATATCCTACTGTAGAGCTGTGAAATTGTTGTTACTTGTACCTTTTAACACGTAAACTTTATATTATTCACGCCATAATGATTTTTTTATGTCTCACACTGAATATGTACTGAGCGAACTGCCCAGGAACGCTGCCTTCTAGCATCTAGCATTTACCGCTTAAATTAGTACATTTACTCTATTGGCTAATTCTACTCCAATAGAATACTTTTATTTAACTTTCGCTTTTCTAGTTGTTGATTGGCTATTTATAAACTGTTTTAAATATTACATTATTGTTCCAAGAATTATTAGTAGCCTTTATTAAACTTTCTAATTTATTGTTGCCTCAAGATTACCTCATTGTTAGCAACATTCGGCTTCTACTTTATAATTCTGTTTGCTATGGAAGGTATTTTGCTTCTATTCTCACAGCTCCTGCATCGTTAAATTATGTAATACATTCACATAGCATTATTATACATGTACATAATAATATAAACATAATACAATGACTTTAACATACACTTTATATATTATATTATACACTTATTGCTTTAAGGCGGGCTGTTATTAGATTTTATATTATATAATTAGACTGATATTTAAGTGTTAAAAATACTGCCTCACTCAATAAGTATATAGATCTACTAATAACATTGCATATATGGTTAATATGTTCTGTCCATTTTAAATTATTGTCTACCACGATGCTTAAAAATTAAGAGATGGTATAGTACCAAGAGAGAGAATTAATTCTAGAGGAAATAGATAGGAGGAAAATTGTACTGTCTTTAGAAAGAAGGCCAAGTGTTTTGCTGGACATCCTGTGTACACTAGATATCACTGCTGTGTTTGGGGACTTTTTGGTATTTTCATATTTTGAATCAAAAAGTAAGTATTTCCTTCTTAAAATTATAATTTTTGGAATGTACTGTTTTTATTTTTAACTAAAAATATTATTATGATCCTGTTATATATTTTATTCTTATATTAAGCTTAACTTAATTTAGTTGTATTATCTTTATTTCTTACATTTTCTCTCCAAATGCATCAAATTGTACCAGAAGAGCCATGAAGTGCCCCTTGGTACATAGGAAATATTACATCTTATTGTTTTTATTACTTCAGGGTTAGAAGGTTATCTCAATATTCTGAATTTATAAAGTATATATTTTTATACAGCAAACTTAGTTTAGGCATGCCAAGGAGCAAATTAGGAAGAAAAAGGGAACTGCCCTCTGAAAAATAAATGGCAAAGGCCGTTAATGATGACAGGGAAACTATCAATAAGATGTACTACAATGAAACATAACGTGGCAAATTCAACAGTTTCATGTCATATTTCTGCAAAGGAGGACTTTGACTCAAAATTTTCATTTTTTTTACTTTCTTTACTATGTATAGTAAGTAGCGGAAGCATTGCATTCCACCCAAAAATTTGATATCGAGATTTCACCGGAAATACATGTTTTGAGGCCCCCTGAATAAATAAATAATAAATAAAAAAAAAAAAGCATTTTTAGAAAAAGGTCCATATGTGTGTCTGTGAACAGCATAAACCAAAAACAAAAAGTCGGATAATACCAAACTTGGTATTTAGGCTCAGTATCTTTCAAAGATGTGACACAAAGATTTTCAAGAAAATCTCCCCACACCAGGCTACCCTTTACATGGAACATTTTTAAAATTTTGATTTTCTCAAAAATGGCTCTAACGATTTTGATTAAAATATCATATGTTTAAGATATTTTCATGGCAAATGAAATGTATATCTTGAATTTTCTGGGTATGTCCCCAAAAGTCCTCTTCATTCTGAATGACTTTTGCATAACTGGTATACCGTAAGAGATAGACAAAGTTTTACTACACAAAAAACATAGATCTTGTTAAAACACACAATTTATGTTATATAATTTTTTTTGTGGAGTGAACCATTTCCGATATATTCCTTGTTATTATTTTAATTTTCCAATACTTATACTTTTTCTCAAATGGGAATTCGTTATTAATTTTTTTTTTTTTTATGTCGTGGGCATACAAAGAGAATGGAATGCTCCACATAGCAACCAGCTCTTAAAACATTTGACTATCACTTAAAGCCTACCATATTCCCATCGCATTCTTCAATGATCCGGATTTTCTCCCATTATATGTTATTGATCTTCTGGAACCATCACTATCTCATTTTGAACTGTTTCCACATCAAGTTCTGTTCATTAAATCTGCTCCTGCTGTTGAACCTACTGTTTCCACATCTTTGACTTCATCTGCTAAACCATACAAGTGATAGACCCTTTCCCAAAGCAGGGGATAGGAAATTATATCTCAAAAAAAGGAAAGGGAAAACAAGAATTATTAAAAATATGATAAAGAAAATTGAAATTGAGAACTTCGAGAAAACCAAGAAAGAAAAGCCCAACCAGAAGTGGTAAAGAATGTTGAAGATGAGGATGAAAACTCTGAGCAAGAAAAAACAATTACGTCTGATTCGTCCAATGACTAGAATTTTGAAGAATTACAAGAAATTTATATGTTGAAAGAGAGGATGGGACCGTTCAGATAGGGCATCACCTGTTACTACCATGTAGAGGTGAAAAATCAAAGAAGGCCAGAGCGATAACAACAAAAAACAAGAGTGAGTTTGAAGGTTGTTACTACAGCAAAATGAAACATGATTAATAATTAACTTATTTCAGATGATGAAAGCAACCTTTATATACTTGAAAGTGAAGATGTAATTTTGAAATTGCCACATCCTGTGACATTATGTGGAACAAAAAGAACACATCAGATTAAACTTTTTGGTTGACTTTTCACTGTTCAATTAAGGATAGTTTAAAATTTTCAAAAAGTACCAACATTTTTACCATATTTCATGAGGTATTGTTTTGTAGGTAGGTACCTAACTTTAGTAGTGTAATTTCCTTTGCAGTAATTGATTTTTATGAGGTAAAACATTTGTTTTGAAGCTTAGTACATTGATGCACCATTCCAAATTCCTGTACTCTCAAAAATTCATAACCAGAATGAAAAAGCTTCTTCAGTTCTCAATAACATGTCTGCCATGATATGCATATTAGATCCATTGTAGGAAAGAGCAGAATGATTGGTTATTATGCAGAACTACGGCCGCTCGAAAAAAACAACGAATTCCGGTGTTAATGGTAGATTCTTTTATGCTGATTACGTTTTTAACAATTTTAAGCATTTAGAGAGAGTACAGTTAGTGACACACGCACTTATATACGTATAATCGCAGCTATTGTTTGCTAACATAACCTAATCATGTAGACCAAAAAATCAATAATGGCTAGTACTAAATTACTTTTTACTCACAGCTAAAAGCCAATAAGACATTCTAAAATTAAAAGTATCGTGGGACATGACGATATTTGACAATGATTTTTTTCCCCCTTTATTTTCTTTTGCAAGGCATTAGCGAATTTTGTGTGGCATTTTATGGCCTTCCAGTCATTAAAACCCTATACATATTCCAAATATTGTGTTGTTTTTTCTCAGAGATCGTATTAATTATAATTTGTCAAATAGCTTTTAATTTGTTGCCACGCTACGGAATGTGTTGAGGTTATCTTATCAGTTGTTGTTTACCCACAAATTTAGCATTAACCTAAATTAAAACTATTTAAATAAATACAAAATGGGATCTTACTTGTAATGTTTGACCATATCTGTACATGTTTTCATTTTGAACCTAAGCTACCAGATACTGCTCCAAAACAATCACATAACCAATTACACTACTATAGGTTAGGTTTACTTCGGAACGAGATGGGATACATATGTATATAGTTTCAGAGATCTAAAGGTCACTTTTCTTATCTCTGTTCATTAACATTGTAGTTTTTCGGGATGAAACATTCTAAATCCACTTTGTTTTTTGTTTTTAATTTGTCATAAATTGGCAATGCGTAATCAAGTTGGCAATAATGTATTCGCAAATTCGTCCTTGCATGGATGCCAATATAAATAGGAAAAACAACTCCAATTAACAGTACATCCATACGCAAACAAAATGAGTCATATCTTGAACGCCAAATTTTTACTTTCTCTACTACGTAGTAGGGGAAGTATTGCATTCCACCCAAAAATTCAATACCGAGATTTCACCGGAAATACATGTTTTGAGACCTCCTGAATCCAAAAAAAGCATTTTTGGAAACATGTCCGTGTGTGTGTGTGTGTGTGTGTGTGTGTGTCTGTGAACAGCATAACTCAAAAACGAACAGTCGGATAAGCACCAAACTTGGTATTTAGGTTCAGTATCTTCCAGAGATGCGACACGAAGGTTTTCAAGAAAATCCCCCCACCCCGGACTACCCTTTACATGGAACATTTTTCGAAAATTTTAATTTTCTCAAAAATGGCTCTAACGATTTTGATTAAAATATCATATGTTTAAGATAATGTCATGAGAAATGAAATGTTTATCTCGAATTTTCTGGGAATGTCTCCAAAAGTATTCTTCATTGTGAACAACTTTTGCATAACTGGTAAACTATAAGAGATAGATAAAATTTTACTACACAAAAAATGTAGATCGCGTTAAAATACACAACTTATGTCATATACATTTCTTTTGTTGAGTGAACCGTTTTCGAGATATTGCTTGTTATTTCCTTAAATTTTCCAATACACTTTTTCTCAAATTCGTTATTCATTTTTTTTATGTCCTGGACATGCAAAGAGAATGGAATGCACCACATAGCAACCAGCGTTAAAATATCTGTCTATCGCTTAAAAGCTACCATATTTCCCTTGCATCTACAAGAAAATTACCAATAAGATTGACATCTCGATATCTCGATTAACATGAAGCATATGGAGAATAGGCGTTTGTAAAATTAGATTGTACAGGAGTAGAGAAAGTCATGTGAGTGTAACACATCAGATTTTTTTCTAAATCGTTCATGGCACAACGCCTTGTTTACACCATACGCAATGCAACTGTGGAGTCGCTGCAGCAGGTTGTTGTATGGCATGCTGCTTTCCACGTGCCTTCTCTGTAATGTTGTAGCAAAGCATAAGGTACTACTTGGCCACAGATCGTAGGTTCGCTTCTCGCATGTAGAATTTTTACTTTCTCTACTACGTATAGTAAGTACGGGAAGTATTGTATTCCACCCAAAAATTCGATACCGAGATTTCAACGGAAATACATGTTTTGAGACTCCCTGAATCCAAAAAAAAGCATTTTTGGAAACATGTGCGTGTGTGTATCTGTGTGTGTGTGTGTCTGTGAACAGCATAACTCAGAAACGAACAGTCGGATAAACACCAAACTAGGTATTTAGGTTCAGTATCTTCCAGAGATGCGACACGAAGGTTTTCAAGAAAATCCCCCCACCCCAGACTACTATTTACATGGAAGATTTTTCGAAAATTTTAATTTTCTCAAAAATGGCTCTAACGATTTTGATTAAAATATCATATGTTTAAGATATTGTCATGAGAAATGAAATGTATATCTCGAATTTTCTGGGAATGTCTCCAAAAGTATTCTTCATTGTGAACGACTTTTGCATAACTGGTAAACCATAAGAGATAGACAAAATTTTACTACACAAAAGATGTAGATCGCGTTAAAATACACAATTTATGTCATATACATTTTTGTTGTTGAGTGATGAACCATTTGCGAGATATTGCTTGTTATTCCCTTAAATTTTTCAACACTTATTTTCTCAAATGGGAATTCGTTATTCACTTTTTTGTCTTGGATATGCAAAGAGTATTAATCTGTGGCAAAGGGAATAGTGCTGCACCTAGCAACCAGCTATTAAGAGATATGTATGTGCGTAAAGGTTACTGTATTTCTATATTGCCCTTGTAAGTATATATATTCTCCTTACATCTACAAGAAACTTAGCAATAAGATAGAGTCTGCAAATGTTTACCTGGATTAATATGAAGTAGATGGAGAATAAGCGTTTGTAAAAATAGTTTGTACAAGAGTAGAGAAAGTCATGTGAGTGTAACACATCAGATTTTTTCTTTGTTCTGTTAATAATTTTTGCTCAATATACTCAATTTCATACATGGAATTTTGTAAAGTTCATAACAGGATAGTTATTACGATGCAAAATTCGTGGCTTCCAATTTCATCATTATCGCATGTCATTATAATGTTTTTTTTATAGTTGGTGGATTCGGTAATGTCTGTCTGCATGCCCGTACGCAGAAAAAAATTTCGGGGAGTGTTTTCCACAAGTAGATCTAAACTTAACAGTACCCCACACAGTTACCATGTATCTACTCCGTAGTATATAGACATTATATGGATAAGAACATTGTTTGGAGACATCATATAGACAAGAAAAACTCGCCAGAATGAAGATATTCCATCAGCACAAAACATGGAGACTGCTTCCAAAATCGGAATGTATGGTCACCTTACTTATGTAAGGCGACGATATTAAGTTTCCCTTTTTCTTGTAAATGTGCTACTAGCAATAGACCTACTGTTATCTAACGACGTTTTCCCATATTGGTTTGTTATGAATTTAAATAAATAAAACTGTCAGAAGTTTCGTGAGGGGTTTGAACCCTAGAAACCCCCCTCTAAATACAGCCGTGTCTGTCTGTATCTTGTTGGTTATCAAATGATGGTCTAGGTGTGTTGTGGCAGCTTGACGATACCCTGAACAGTGCGCAATACACGGAAATACTTGAAAATAATTTGACTTCCTCTGAGAGGATAAGATATCCTGATGGAATTGTTGAATTAGCACAGCATTCTAGGCACAAATTTAAGAAGCGTGGAATGTTGTAGCTTCTCGTCCATGTTACTACAGGGATTTAATTTCATCTATAACCCGAAAATGAGCGCAGTTATAGGAGCTCAGGGTTCATACACTCGATATTAATTTTATTTTTTATGTTTTTAGTTGACAATGCTTTATTTGCATTTATTTCTTTAGTTATTTAAAACGTATTTTAATAGAATTGTGTTTTTGTGTGCATAGACATGCTAAAACTTAAAATTCTAAAGTTATATTAATGCAATATTATATTCTACACATCCAGTCATAAAATTAAGCATATAAAAAGTAACAATAACTAATACGAAATTTGAACGGAGGAACTTATGAGCACAAGCGATGCCTTCTGAACCTCTCGGCCAACGAAACGTTTTTCCGGGTTCTCTTTTCAGTAGCAGCTGTTACGAAGGTACACTAAGTCCTCCGGTCGTCACATGGAATCTGGGGATGACTCCTTTTTACTTTCTCTACTACGTATAGTAAGTAGGGGAAGTATTGTATTCCACCCAAAAATTCGATACCGAGATTTCACCGGAAATATATGTTTTGAGAACCCCTGAATAAAAAAAATCTGATGTGTTACACTCACATGACTTTCTCTACTCTTGTACAAACTATTTTTACAAACGCTTATTCTCCATATGCTTCATGTTAATGGAGATATCGAGATGTCAATCTTATTGATAATTTTCTTGTAGATGCGAGGGGAATATGGTAGCTTTTAAGCGATAGTCAAATATTTTAACGCTGTTTGCTATGTGGCGCATTCCATTCTCTTTGCATGTCCAGGACATAAAAAAATGAATAACGAATTTGAGAAAAAGTATAAGTATTGGAAAATTTAAGGAAATAACAAGCAATATCTCGAAAACGGTTCACTCAACAAAAGAAATGTATATGACATAAATTGTGTATTTTAACGCGATCTACATTTTTTGTGTAGTAAAAGTTTGTCTATCTCTTATGGTTTACCGGTTATGAAAAAGTCGTTCATAATGAAGAATACTTTTGGAGACATTCCCAGAAAATTCGAGATATACATTTTAATTATCATGACAATATCTTAAACATATGATATTTTAATCAAAATCTTTAGAGCCGTTTTTGAGAAAATTAAAATGTTCGAAAAATGTTCCATGTAAAGGGTAGTCTGGGGTGGGGGGATTTTCTTGAAAACCTTCGTGTCGCATCTCTGGAAGATACTGAACCTAAATACCAAGTTTGGTGTTTATCCGACTCTTCGTTTTTGAGTTATGCTGTTCACAGACACACAGACACACAGACAGACACACACACACGGACATGTTTCCAAAAATGCTTTTTTTGGATTCAGTGAGTTTCAAAACATGTATTTCCGGTGAAATCTGGGTATCGAAATTTTGGGTGGAATACAATACTTCCCCTACTTACTATACGTAGTAGAGAAAGTAAAAAAGCATTATTGGAAACATGTCCGTGTCTGTCTGTGAACAGCATAACTCAGAAACGAAGAGTCGGATAAACACCAAACTTGGTATTTAGGTTCAGTATCTTCTAGAGATGCGATACGAAGGTTTTCAAGAAAATCCCCCCACCCCAGAGTACCCTTTACATGGAACATTTTTCGAAAATTTTAATTTTCTCAAAAATGGCTCTAACGATTTTGATTAAAATATCATATGTTTAAGATATATCCATGACAAATGAAATGTATATCTTGAATTTCCTGGGAATGTCTCCAAAGGTATTCTTTATTGTGAACGACTTTTGCATATCTGGTAAACCATAAGAGATAGACAAAATTTTACTACACAAAAATTGTAGATCCCGTTAAAATACACAATTTATGTCATATACATTTTTTTATTGAGTGAACCATTTTCGAGATATTACTTGTTATTCCCTTAAATTTTTCAACACTTTCTCAAATGGGAATTCGTTATTCATTTGTTTGTCTTGAATATGCAAAGAGTTATAATCTGTGGCAAAGGGAATGCTGCTGCACCTAGCAACCAGCTATTAAGAGATATGTATGTGCTTAAAGGCTACTGTTTTTCTATATTGCCCTTGTAAATATATTTTCCCCTTACATCTACAAGAAAATTAGCAATAAGATAGAGTCTGCAAATGTTTATCTCGATTAACATGAAGTAGATGGAGAATAAGCGTTTGTAAAAATAGTTTGTACAAGAATAGAGAAAGTCATGTGAGTGTAACACATCAGATTTTTTCTTATTGCTATTATTATAAATAATTTGCTAAGAAAACTATAAAGTTTCCACAATTTAATCTGCATGAATGCACATATTTTATTTTAAACACCTTATGAACATTGAGAATTTTCAAATTTTGGAGAAACCCCATTGTGATTTGACTGGGTAATCTTTAATAAGGCAGGGAATAGACGTCGGAGTCCCGGAAAGATAAGCTCAACAAAATATTGGGTGATATAAATAAAAACAAGCAAAAGCTTGTGAGATGCAGCTTGCAAGCAAGTTGAGAATCGAGTATGAAATCGTGGTTTGGTACAAATAAACATTTCCCCTCTTCGTTGAGCTATTTATCACCTGCCAAGCTTTTGCTCAGTGACCTTCACCACGACACATCAGCTGAGTAAACAAACACACCTATTCTTCTGTCAGGAGGCGATTTAAATCTTTACTGCACTTAAATATCCATATGCACATTCATGCTAATCATACGCTCATTTATGAAACCTAATAGAGGTACAGATTTTAAATAACACAATTGTAATAAAAGATTTCGCATTGGGATTCACCCAACTTTCAACAGATAACGTTCATCCCCTTTCTAAATCCAATCCCTCATTTCCTTATTTGATAGTATTACAAACGTGTGACTAACTGATACATTGAAAGTAGATTATTTGTACTTCTGTTTTTGCACCTTTATATTGGTATCCTCTGCATCTAGTGTATAAAATATCACAATAAGTAATTCCACGAATTTATAAGATGTTATCACGAATTAAAGTTAAACTGGATGGAAGAATTTCATTTCGTTGAAAGTTAAATTTAAGTTTGGTTTTATATGAAATTGTTTAGTTCTAATCCGGTTTTGATTTGTACGAACATTCTGCTCTACGTAAGTGTTTATTTGTATATCGCTTTGATTATATTACCAGTCTTCCGGTAATGAGAGCGAATCGCTATGACCTCACTCACATTCTGTTTAGCGTTATAGTACCCAGATGAAAACACGTCAGGAATTTTTCGGCAGTGTTAGAAGGTCCACCTCGTCTTTCATTTGCCTCTGGAAGAAAATGTTACATCTTCTACATTTTCTCTATTAAATAACTGTTTATGTCTGCACACATCCTAGTCCTTGCGTCTTGAAACAAGTTTTAATTTCTCTATCAGTTAGGTATAGCATGTAGAGGAAGTATTGCATTCTATGCAAAAATTCGATACCGAAATTTCATCAGAGATATACGTTTTGAGAGTGCCTGAATTTGAAAAAAAGCATATTTAGCAAAAGGTGTGTGAACAGCATAAATAAAAAAGTTATTTCAAACTTATTATCCTCCAAGGATGTGATAAGATTTTCAAGAAAATTCCTCTACAAGAAAACTACTCCTTCACTCAAAAAATGGCTCCAATAATTTTGATTAAACTGCGGTGTTGTTTAAGATATTTGCATGACAAATATAATTAGGTATATCTCGAATTTTCTGGGAATAGCCTGTGAAGCGCTCTTCATTCCGAATAACTTTTTGTAACTGCTAAACTGTAAGAGATCCTACAAAATCGTACTACGCACCTGTGTCTGAACAGCAAACACAGAAAGGAAAAGTCGTTAAATAACAAGTTTGGTATTTAAGTTCAGCACCTTCCAAACATGCGTCAGGAAGATTTTTCAAGGAAGGCCTCCCATCCCAAACTACCCTTTACATGGAACGTTTTACAAAAGCTTTATTTTCTCACAACTGACTCTTAACGATCTTGATTAAATACCACAGGTTTAAAATATTTTCATGCCAAATGCATACATTGAATTTCCTGGGAATATCCTCAGAAGTTCTCCTCGTTTTGGGTAACTTCTGCACAATTGGTAAACCATAAGATAGGCAAAATCTTACTATTTAAAAAAACTGGTCTCTTTAAAGCACACAATTTATGTCAAAGTATTTCTTTTTTCCGTTATTTTTTTAAGTTAACCATACCCGAGATATTCCTTGTTATTGGTTTGAATTTTCAAATACCTATTTATCATTTTCTCAAATGGGAAGTCGGTTTTCGATATTTTCTCGTGGTCATGCAAAGAGCATCGAATTTCAAAGCCCCCATATACACACACACTCTTTAAAAAGCTGACTCACTTTGCCTACTGCATCATATAACGAAATTGTAGACGTAAATTGAAGGTTTATCTGGATTAACAGGAAGAAGCTGGAATAATAAGCTTTTGTAAGCATAGTTTGTAGAAGAATGATTAGAGAAAGCCATGTAAATGTAGAACATCGTAATTCTTTTCTTCCTTTCTAACGCGATCATCTGAAAAGAACAGAATTTCAAATCCATCAAATAGCGAACCACATTTAAAAGATTTAACTATCGCTTTAATTTACTTCATTCTTCTTATCGCTACAATGAAGCATGTGATGAAAGTTTGTCTCGATTAGCAAGAAACAGATCCCAAGAATAACGTTTTATAAGAATTGTTGTAAAAGAGTGATAGAGAAAGTCGTGTGAATGCGAGTCGTGTGCTTTTTATTTTCCTATTTGGAACTAGCATATGTCCGCCATGGTACTAAAATGCAGTTGAGCAAGCTGAGTTACCTACGGAGGTACCTCAAGAAATGGCAAGCAAAAGCTTACTAAAGGCGAGCAGGACTTGTTTTTATTTATACCATATCGCGAGCAATAGCTCAACGATCAAGGTCAGCAAGCTTTTGCTCGCGAGGAGTTTGAGTAGAAAATTTTTATTTATACGAAACCGAACAATTGCTTGGAATTAGTGAGAAATGAGCTAATGCTTGCTTTTATTTATACCACCCATTGTGACGCAGCGGCTATGACCCAAGGTTATCGGGAGGTCGGCGCTGAGCGGTCGGAGTAAACAAGATAACGCTTATCAGTGTAAACCCCGAGCGCGCTAGCGGGAGATAACTAGAACCTTCTGGAACTTTATCTCTCCCGTGTATCGAAATACTTCTAAAACGTTCAAGAACCTTCTATGGAAAATTCCACTGCCTATATAAGCGAGCGATCTCGCGGGCAATCAGTCAGTATGTGTCTAGTTGCAAGTCGTGTGCGATGAGTCAGTCAGTGTCCAAGCGAGTTAGCGACTGCTACTTCAAGAGCGATTGTTCCAGCGACGACTTCTGAGACGCAGCGAGCGCTACCGCGGAGCGACGGTTGTAGAGGACTTGTGTTCGACTCCCGAGTGAAATGACATTAGCGAAGTGAACTGCCAGTGAAGGTGAACTACTAAAACGAAACAGTGACAGTGAGAACTGAGAGAGAAATGACAGTTTGTAGAAACCGGACGAAATCACAATATCAGAACAGTGGAAATGTTTTCATACTACCAAAGCTTAGCTTTGCCTTAAGAAACTTAAAACTTCTACTTAACCAAAATACCTTCAGAACAGCATATTTTGCCTACTTTCACTCCCTGTTGTATATGGAATAATCTGGGGTAATTCGGCACACAACAAGCAAATCTTTATATTACAAAATATCTGATGTGTTACCTCACATGACTTTCTCTACTCTTGTACAAACTATTTTTACAAACACTTATTCTCCATATGCTTCATGTTAATCGAGATGTTAATCTTATTGCTAATTTTCTTGTAGCTGCAAGGGGAATTGGTAGGCTTTAACCTATAGACAAATATTTTAAGAGGTGGTTGCTATGTGGAGTATTCCATTCTCTTTGCATTACCAGGACAGAAAAAAAATGAATAACGAATACCCATTTGAGAAAAAGTATAAGTATTGGAAAACTTAAGGGAGTAACAAGCAATATCTCGAAAATGGTTCAGTCAACAAAAACAATGTATATGACATAAATTGTGTATTTTAACGCGATCTACACTTTTTGTGTAGTAAAATTTTGTCTATCTGTTATGGTTTACCAGTTATGCAAAAGTCGTTCACAATGAAGAATACTTTTGGAGACATTTCCAGAAAATTCGAGATATACATTTTATTTGTCATGAAAATATCTTAAATGTATGATATTTTAATCAAAATCGTTAGAGCCATTTTTGAGAAAATTAAAATGTTCGAAAAATGTTCAATGTAAAGTGTAATCTGGGGTGGGGGGATTTTCTTGAAAACCTTTGTGTCGCATCTCTGGAAGATACTGAACCTAAATACCAAGTTTGATGTTTATCCGGCTGTTCGTTTCTGAGTTATGCTGTTCACAGACACACACACACACACACACACACACACACACACACACACACACACACACACACAGACATGTTTTCAAAAATGCTTTTTTACTTTCTCTACTACGCACAGTAAGTAGCGGAAGTATTGTATTCCACCCAAAAATTCGATACCGAGATTTCAACGGAAATACATGTTTTGAGACCCCGTGAATCAAAAAAAGCATTTTTGGAAACATGTCCGTGTGTGTCTGTGTGTGTGTCTGTGAATAGCATAACTCAAAAACATAAAGTCGGATAAACACCAATCTTGGTGTTTGAGTTCAGTATCTTCCAAAGATGCAACACAAAGATTTTCAAGAAAATTCCCCCACACCAGATTACCCTTTACATGGAACATTTTTCGAAAATTTTAATTTTCTCAAAAATGGCTCCCACGATTTTGATTAAAATATCATATGTTTAAGATATCTTTATGAAAAATAAAATGTATATCTTGAATTTCCTGGGAATGTCTCCAAAAGTATTCTTCATTGTGAACGACTTTTGCATAACTGGTAAATCATAAGAGAAAGACAAAATTTTACTACACAAAAAATGTAGATCGCATTAAAATACATAATTTATGTCATATACATATTTTTTTGTTGAGTGAACCATTTTCGAGATATTGCTTGTTATTCCCTGAAATTTTTCAATGCTTATTTTCTAAAATGGGAATTCGTTATTCATTTTTTTGTCTTGGATATGCAAGGAGTATTAATCTGTGGCAAAGGGAATGGTGCTGCACCTAGCAACCAGCTATTAAGAGATATGTATATGCTTAAAGGCTACTGTTTTTCTATATTGCCCTTGTAAATATATTTTCCCCTTACATCTACAAGAAAATTAGCAATAAGAAAGAGTCTGCAAATGTTTATCTCGATTAACATGAAGTAGATGGAGAATAAGCGTTTGTAAAAATAGTTTGTACAAGAGTAGAGAAAGTCATGTGAGTGTAACACATCAGATTTTTTGGATTCAGGGGGCCTCAAAACATATATTTCCGGAGAAATTTCGGTATCGAATTTTTGGGTGGAATACAATACTTCCGCTACTTACTATACGTAGAAGAGAAAGTAAAAACTATTTTAATCAAGAAAAACCTAAAACAAAAGCGTATTTTAAGCATATAAGAAACCTAAAATGAAGGTTTATTCCACCTAAAAATCCGGGCCCTGGTTATGAGAGAATGTCGTCAGTGCCATCTACCGTAGAAAATATGCATTTTCGGACACGAGGTGATATGAAACTTGTGTTCCATTTACAGTCAGGAGTCACCCCTGAAGTTTGTCGGTGGACTTAAAACTCATTCTGTAGACTCGCTCCCTGTATACTATGAAGGACTTTCTTAAGACATCGTGTAACAGGTGAATATTCACTACATGGGACAGATTGCTGCGTGGCTATTTACACTTATTTGTTATTGTTGTCCTACTGTAATACATTTTGAGAAGTTTATTCTTGAAATGGCGATGGTTTACAAAAATTTTATCTCTTGGATAATTCAAGTTGTTCTTGGTGATAGGTATACTATAAGTTTAAAAGAAAGTCTTGGTTTTGGATATGTTATTAAACTGTATTCACTCTTAGATTGACCGGTGCCAAAACAAACCCCAGGTGACCAGTGCACCGTTATAATGTATCCTTCCGCCATTCGCGTCAGAAATACTGTCATATTTTCACAACCATTTGTGGCGAGTACATGCGGCACTAATGCAAAAGTACAGAGCCCTTATTCGGATAGCTCAAATGGTGACTAGCATATTTTGTTAGGAGTTAATGGAGATACGATTGACAATTACAACAAAATAAAAGTTTGCACATACAATAATATTAATTTTAAAAGTAACAGATATGCGACATCCTACATTTATTCGTTCTTTGGAAGTGCACTTTATCAACTGTTAGCGGCTCATTTTTAAAAAACGAATTTGTGTACTGTTAGGCAAATTGCATTCTTCACAAAATCGTTACATTCTTGCATTGCGTATTTCACACGCTTTCTTTTTTTCCCGGGTATAACAGTTTTCCTGTTTCAGATTTTTCTTTACAAGCACTGTTTATACTTATACTCGAAACATCGGTGAGCTCAGAAGTTGGTTTCACCAGTTCTTTCACGGAAAGTGTTGGATATTTCACACATAACTTATAAAAAACATTCAATTGTATTATTTTTTTTCCACCACTAGTCGATGGTTTGTCCGGCTTATGCTTTATGTAAGTCGACGAAGACGCGAGGGGGCGATCGCCTCCTTGTACCCGATGCTGAGATCCCGGATGCCGTCCGCCTAAAGTCACCTTTTCCAAGCCCTGTTAGTCCCCTTCATGCTTTACGCTTGCGAGGTCTGGGGCATGGCCGCAGACAGCTGGCTGCTATGGCTACAACTGGCGCAGAATAGGGGACTCCGGTCCATCTATTCTGTCGGCCGCGCCTTCCCCGTGAGACTACTACACGAATCCTCATCTCTACCATATTATGTGGAAGATGAAATTAAGCGCCGGGCTACCAAATTTTACGTCAGTTTACCAAACCATCAGAGTATCCTGGTCAGATCACTTGGGGATTACAACCCTAGAAATCGCCGTCTTCGGTGTCATCGGGTTCCCCGCATGGCATGCGGGCACACCAGATAACCAAGGAGTTACACTAACAGCAGCTAAAGCTGAACTCCATAGTAATCCTACCCAAGAGTTGATTGGCCTCAAAATTCAATCCTAACTAAAGAAATTGATAAACAAACACACACCAGGGTGCAGAAGGGCTGCGCCGCTGCATCTTAACAGGCAGTTCGAGGAGCTACTTGCTTCCTCTCTTCTTTCTTACAACCTCAAAACAAACCGTCATCCTTAAACATCATTTACTACTGAAATATTCACCCTGTGCTTAAACCCTGATGAGGGTGGGCACACAGCAAAAATTCACTCGGGCTAAAACTTAGCCCGCCAGTAGCTCGTTGGCGTTGAGCAAATTCAATAAACAGAAACTGCAGGTTTCACGCTGTAAACAGTATTCTGCGCATACTCCGATCAGGTAACATAGGAATTGCATTTTGGGACTTGTAGCTCTGTTTAACAGTACAAACCCGTGTTAATTAAGCTCTTAGGTATTTGTAGAGAATATTCTATCATTTAAGGATAAATATATTCTAAAATTTAGATTATTAACATGGGACTACTGTCCTGCGCGCATTGCTACCGTGTCGTACCACGGTGCACTGATCACGTGGGCTTGTTTTGGCGCGGATCAATCTAAGAGTGAATACAGTTTAGTTATGCTGCATATTTCATAAGTGTATAACGTGTTCAATGTCTCTGAGTGTTGCTCACAATAGGACCAAATAAACAAACAAAGTCCTTTAATATGATACATATTTTATACCTCACAGTTGCCGAGACAATCTTGGACTAGTATCTCTATACCATAGGACACGTCGTAGAAATAAAACGATATTTTGTTTACAACTCTTGTATTCAGTTTCATCATTTTTAATCGGGCATTTTTACGACTTATTTGGTCTGCACTCAGCATATCTAAATTTTGTTATCACACCCCACTACAGTTTTTTTTCATAAATAACTCGGCCAATCATCACTCTTGAAAGGCTCATCCAGAATGTCACTGTGCGTGGTTTTAGTTTATTAAATTCATTGTTGTTTGAAGGCTAGTATTACTATAGAAGCAACCAATAGCAAGCTTAATAGTGTTAAATTATGTTGTTTTTTTCATTACTGAGGACTGTTTGAGCTGTATCTACCAGGACATTATTTACAAGGACAAGCTGAGGAGAATGTTGTGCAATAATTTTTCTTCTTACTATTGGTTCTCAGAAATGTTCCTCAAGAGAATAGTACAGAGTAAGTTTTCGTTATAGTGAAATACGTTCGGTGATATTGCATTATGTTTTTATCCATTTGGACATTGCACAGTGACATCATCTTAAACTCCAGGGGATGCTCTACTTATACCAGTCATCTCTTAAAATGAGGCAACTATATTAATTTCACCATTAGTTGCTGTTTTTAAGGTGACGAAATAGGTTTTCTTTCTTTCTCTTTTTGTGGGGGAAGTGAAAATTTGTGGGAAGGCATTCATGTTCGTTGCTTAAGTGAATGTGTAGTTTTATATGCCGTTGGAGCACTTTCAACCCTACATGCCAATTTTCTCTCTCTCTCTCCTTCCTCTCACACATACACACATAAGACAATCGTGGTGCTACAAATATGTTTCCTCTGTTGACAACTGACATCATAAGAGACGGTTTATTTGACTATTACTAAATTTCCAGTATGTGTAAAATTTGTTTTTAACCACTGTGTGCCACTGTGTTAGCAAAGCAATAGCAGCTTTTGTCACTCAGAACGTTCAAGTTGGTGAAATTAATGCTTACAATAAATTGCTGATTTATTCATGGGCAGTTGCGGATCCCATTCAACGTATAATTTATAGGTTAGTTTCAACAACAGCTCCTGGTAGTTTGAGCAAGCATATATATATAAATTGTTGCTGCGGACAGTTTGTTTACATTCTGGTGTACTTCATACTTCACGCCATTTACTATTCAGTAGCTGCCGACAGTCCTCCGTTTACATTCTGCTGTACTTCATACTTCACACCATTTACTATTCAGTAGCTGCGGACAGTTTGTTTACATTCTGGTGTACTTCATACTTCACGCCATTTACTATTCAGTAGCTGCCGACAGTCCTACGTTTACATTCTGCTGTACTTCATACTTCACGCCATTTACTATTCAGTAGCTGCGGACAGTTTGTTTACATTCTGGTGTACTTCAAACTTCACGCCACTTACTATTCAGTAGCTGCCGACAGTCCTCCGTTTAAATTCTGGTGTACTTCAAACTTCACGCCATTTACTATTCAGTAGCTGTGGACAGTTTATTTACATTCTGCTGTACTTCAAACTTCACGCCATTTACTATTCAGTAGCTGCGGACAGTCCTCCGTTTACATTCTGATGTACTTCAAACTTCACGCCATTTACTATTCAGTAGCTGCGGACAGTTTGTTTACATTCTGATGTACTTCAAACTTCACGGCATTTACTATTCAGTAGCTGCGGACAGTCCTCCGTTTACATTCTGATGTACTTCAAACTTCACGCCATTTACTATTCAGTAGCTGCGGACAGTTTGTTTACATTCTGATGTACTTCAAACTTCACGCCATTTACTATTCAGTAGCTACGGACAGTCCTCCGTTTACATTCTGATGTACTTCAAACTTCACGCCATTTACTATTCAGTAGCTGCGGACAGTCCTCCGTTTACATTCTGATGTACTTCAAACTTCACGCCATTTACTATTCAGTAGCTGCGGACAGTTTGTTTACATTCTGATGTACTTCAAACTTCACGCCATTTACTATTCAGTAGCTGCCGACAGTCCTCCGTTTACATTCTGATGTACTTCAACCTCACGCCATTTACTATTCAGTAGCTGCGGACAGTTTATTTACATTCTGCTGTACTTCATACTTCACGCCATTTACTATTCAGTAGCTGCGGACAGTCCTCCGTTTACATTCTGATGTACTTCATACTTCACGCCATTTACTATTCAGTAGCTGCGGACAGTCCTCCGTTTACATTCTGCTGTACTTCATACTTCACGCCATTTACTATTCAGTAGCTGCGGACAGTTTGTTTACATTCTGATGTACTTCAAACTTCACGCCACTTACTATTCAGTAGCTGCCGACAGTCCTCCGTTTACATTTTGGTGTACTTCAAACTTCACGCCATTTACTATTCAGTAGCTGCGGACAGTTTGTTTACATTCTGCTGTACTTCAAACTTCACGCCATTTACTATTCAGTAGCTGCGGACAGTCCTCCGTTTACATTCTGGTGTACTTCAAACTTCACGCCATTTACTATTCAGTAGCTGCGGACAGTTTATTTACATTCTGCTGTACTTCAAACTTCACGCCATTTACTATTCAGTAGCTGCGGACAGTCCTCCGTTTGCATTCTGATGTACTTCAAACTTCACGCCATTTACTATTCAGTAGCTGCGGACAGTTTGTTTACATTCTGATGTACTTCAAACTTCACGCCATTTACTATTCAGTAGCTGCGGACAGTCCTCCGTTTACATTCTGATGTACTTCAAACTTCACGCCATTTACTATTCAGTAGCTGCCGACAGTCCTCCGTTTACATTTTGGTGTACTTCATACTTCACGACATTTACTATTCAGTAGCTGCGGACAGTTTATTTACATTCTGCTGTACTTCAAACTTCACGCCATTTACTATTCAGTAGCTGCGGACAGTCCTCCGTTTACATTCTGATGTACTTCAAACTTCACGTCATTTACTATTCAGTAGCTGCGGACAGTTTGTTTACATTCTGATGTACTTCAAACTTCACGCCATTTACTATTCAGTAGCTGCGGACAGTCCTCCGTTTACAGTCTGATGTACTTCAAACTTCACGCCATTTACTATTCAGTAGCTGCGGACAGTCCTCCGTTTACATTCTGATGTACTTCAAACTTCACGCCATTTACTATTCAGTAGCTGCGGACAGTCCTCCGTTTACATTCTGATGTACTTCAAACTTCACGCCATTTACTATTCAGTAGCTGCCGACAGTTTGTTTACATTCTGATGTACTTCAAACCTCACGCCATTTACTATTCAGTAGCTGCGGACAGTTTATTTACATTCTGCTGTACTTCATACTTCACGCCATTTACTATTCAGTAGCTGCGGACAGTCCTCCGTTTACATTCTGATGTACTTCATACTTCACGCCATTTACTATTCAGTAGCTGCGGACAGTCCTCCGTTTACATTCTGCTGTACTCCATACTTCACGCCATTTACTATTCAGTGGCTGCGGACAGTCCTCCGTTTACATTCTGCTGTACTTCATACTTCACGCCATTTACTATTCAGTAGCTGCGGACAGTTTGTTTACATTCTGGTGTACTTCAAACTTCACGCCACTTACTATTCAGTAGCTGCCGACAGTCCTCCGTTTACATTCTGGTGTACTTCAAACTTCACGCCATTTACTATTCAGTAGCTGCGGACAGTTTATTTACATTCTGCTGTACTTCAAACTTCACGCCATTTACTATTCAGTAGCTTCGGACAGTCCTCCGTTTACATTTTGATGTACTTCAAACTTCACGCCATTTACTATTCAGTAGCTGCGGACAGTTTGTTTACATTCTGATGTACTTCAAACTTCACGGCATTTACTATTCAGTAGCAGCGGACAGTCCTCCGTTTACATTCTGATGTACTTCAAACTTCACGTCATTTACTATTCAGTAGCTGCCGACAGTTTGTTTACATTCTGATGTACTTCAAACCTCACGCCATTTACTATTCAGTAGCTGCGGACAGTTTATTTACATTCTGCTGTACTTCATACTTCACGCCATTTACTATTCAGTAGCTGCGGACAGTCCTCCGTTTACATTCTGATGTACTTCATACTTCACGCCATTTACTATTCAGTAGCTGCGGACAGTCCTCCGTTTACATTCTGCTGTACTCCATACTTCACGCCATTTACTATTCAGTGGCTGCGGACAGTCCTCCGTTTACATTCTGCTGTACTTCATACTTCACGCCATTTACTATTCAGTAGCTGCGGACAGTTTGTTTACATTCTGGTGTACTTCAAACTTCACGCCACTTACTATTCAGTAGCTGCCGACAGTCCTCCGTTTACATTCTGGTGTACTTCAAACTTCACGCCATTTACTATTCAGTAGCTGCGGACAGTTTATTTACATTCTGCTGTACTTCAAACTTCACGCCATTTACTATTCAGTAGCTTCGGACAGTCCTCCGTTTACATTTTGATGTACTTCAAACTTCACGCCATTTACTATTCAGTAGCTGCGGACAGTTTGTTTACATTCTGATGTACTTCAAACTTCACGGCATTTACTATTCAGTAGCAGCGGACAGTCCTCCGTTTACATTCTGATGTACTTCAAACTTCACGCCATTTACTATTCAGTAGCTGCCGACAGTCCTCCATTTACATTTTGGTGTACTTCATACTTCACGCCATTTACTATTCAGTAGCTGCGGAGAGTTTATTTACATTCTGCTGTACTTCAAACTTCACGCCATTTACTATTCAGTAGCTGCCGACAGTCCTCTGTTTACATTCTGATGTAATTCAAACTTCACACCATTTACTATTCAGTAGCTGCGGACAGTTTGTTTACATTCTGATGTACTTCAAACTTCACGCCATTTACTATTCAGTAGCTGCGGACAGTCCTCCGTTTACATTCTGATGTACTTCAAACTTCACGCCATTTACTATTCAGTAGCTGCGGACAGTCCTCCGTTTACATTCTGATGTACTTCAAACTTCACGCCATTTACTATTCAGTAGCCGCGGACAGTTTGTTTACATTCTGATGTACTTCAAACTTCACGCCATTTACTATTCAGTAGCTGCCGACAGTCCTCCGTTTACATTCTGATGTACTTCAAACTTCACGTCATTTACTATTCAGTAGCTGCGGACAGTTTGTTTACATTCTGATGTACTTCAAACTTCACGCCATTTACTATTCAGTAGCTGCGGACAGTCCTCCGTTTACAGTCTGATGTACTTCAAACTTCACGCCATTTACTATTCAGTAGCTGCGGACAGTCCTCCGTTTACATTCTGATGTACTTCAAACTTCACGCCATTTACTATTCAGTAGCTGCGGACAGTCCTCCGTTTACATTCTGATGTACTTCAAACTTCACGCCATTTACTATTCAGTAGCTGCCGACAGTTTGTTTACATTCTGATGTACTTCAAACCTCACGCCATTTACTATTCAGTAGCTGCGGACAGTTTATTTACATTCTGCTGTACTTCATACTTCACGCCATTTACTATTCAGTAGCTGCGGACAGTCCTCCGTTTACATTCTGATGTACTTCATACTTCACGCCATTTACTATTCAGTAGCTGCGGACAGTCCTCCGTTTACATTCTGCTGTACTCCATACTTCACGCCATTTACTATTCAGTGGCTGCGGACAGTCCTCCGTTTACATTCTGCTGTACTTCATACTTCACGCCATTTACTATTCAGTAGCTGCGGACAGTTTGTTTACATTCTGGTGTACTTCAAACTTCACGCCATTTACTATTCAGTAGCTGCGGACAGTCCTCCGTTTACATTCTGATGTACTTCAAACTTCACGCCATTTACTATTCAGTAGCTGCGGACAGTCCTCCGTTTACATTCTGATGTACTTCAAACTTCACGCCATTTACTATTCAGTAGCCGCGGACAGTTTGTTTACATTCTGATGTACTTCAAACTTCACGCCATTTACTATTCAGTAGCTGCCGACAGTCCTCCGTTTACATTCTGATGTACTTCAAACTTCACGTCATTTACTATTCAGTAGCTGCGGACAGTTTGTTTACATTCTGATGTACTTCAAACTTCACGCCATTTACTATTCAGTAGCTGCGGACAGTCCTCCGTTTACAGTCTGATGTACTTCAAACTTCACGCCATTTACTATTCAGTAGCTGCGGACAGTCCTCCGTTTACATTCTGATGTACTTCAAACTTCACGCCATTTACTATTCAGTAGCTGCGGACAGTCCTCCGTTTACATTCTGATGTACTTCAAACTTCACGCCATTTACTATTCAGTAGCTGCCGACAGTTTGTTTACATTCTGATGTACTTCAAACCTCACGCCATTTACTATTCAGTAGCTGCGGACAGTTTATTTACATTCTGCTGTACTTCATACTTCACGCCATTTACTATTCAGTAGCTGCGGACAGTCCTCCGTTTACATTCTGATGTACTTCATACTTCACGCCATTTACTATTCAGTAGCTGCGGACAGTCCTCCGTTTACATTCTGCTGTACTCCATACTTCACGCCATTTACTATTCAGTGGCTGCGGACAGTCCTCCGTTTACATTCTGCTGTACTTCATACTTCACGCCATTTACTATTCAGTAGCTGCGGACAGTTTGTTTACATTCTGGTGTACTTCAAACTTCACGCCACTTACTATTCAGTAGCTGCCGACAGTCCTCCGTTTACATTCTGGTGTACTTCAAACTTCACGCCATTTACTATTCAGTAGCTGCGGACAGTTTATTTACATTCTGCTGTACTTCAAACTTCACGCCATTTACTATTCAGTAGCTTCGGACAGTCCTCCGTTTACATTTTGATGTACTTCAAACTTCACGCCATTTACTATTCAGTAGCTGCGGACAGTTTGTTTACATTCTGATGTACTTCAAACTTCACGGCATTTACTATTCAGTAGCAGCGGACAGTCCTCCGTTTACATTCTGATGTACTTCAAACTTCACGCCATTTACTATTCAGTAGCTGCCGACAGTCCTCCATTTACATTTTGGTGTACTTCATACTTCACGCCATTTACTATTCAGTAGCTGCGGAGAGTTTATTTACATTCTGCTGTACTTCAAACTTCACGCCATTTACTATTCAGTAGCTGCCGACAGTCCTCTGTTTACATTCTGATGTAATTCAAACTTCACACCATTTACTATTCAGTAGCTGCGGACAGTTTGTTTACATTCTGATGTACTTCAAACTTCACGCCATTTACTATTCAGTAGCTGCGGACAGTCCTCCGTTTACATTCTGATGTACTTCAAACTTCACGCCATTTACTATTCAGTAGCTGCGGACAGTCCTCCGTTTACATTCTGATGTACTTCAAACTTCACGCCATTTACTATTCAGTAGCCGCGGACAGTTTGTTTACATTCTGATGTACTTCAAACTTCACGCCATTTACTATTCAGTAGCTGCCGACAGTCCTCCGTTTACATTCTGATGTACTTCAACCTCACGCCATTTACTATTCAGTAGCTGCGGACAGTTTATTTACATTCTGCTGTACTTCATACTTCACGCCATTTACTATTCACTAGCTGCGGACAGTCCTCCGTTTACATTCTGCTGTACTTCATACTTCACGCCATTTACTATTCAGTAGCTGCGGACAGTTTGTTTACATTCTGATGTACTTCAAACTTCACGCCACTTACTATTCAGTAGCTGCCGACAGTCCTCCCTTTACATTTTGGTGTACTTCAAACTTCACGCCATTTATTATTCAGTAGCTGGGGACAGTTTATTTACATTCTGCTGTACTTCAAACTTCACGCCATTTACTATTCAGTAGCTGCGGACAGTCCTCCGTTTTCATTCTGGTGTACTTCAAACTTCACGCCATTTACTATTCAGTAGCTGTGGACAGTTTATTTACATTCTGCTGTACTTCAAACTTCACGCCATTTACTATTCAGTAGCTGCGGACAGTCCTCCGTTTGCATTCTGATGTACTTCAAACTTCACGCCATTTACTATTCAGTAGCTGCGGACAGTTTGTTTACATTCTGATGTACTTCAAACTTCACGCCATTTACTATTCAGTAGCTGCGGACAGTCCTCCGTTTACATTCTGATGTACTTCAAACTTCACGACATTTACTATTCAGTAGCTGTCGACAGTCCTCCGTTTACATTTTGGTGTACTTCATACTTCACGACATTTACTATTCAGTAGCTGCGGACAGTTTATTTACATTCTGCTGTACTTCAAACTTCACGCCATTTACTATTCAGTAGCTGCGGACAGTCCTCCGTTTACATTCTGATGTACATCAAAGTTCACGTCATTTACTATTCAGTAGCTGCGGACAGGTTGTTTACATTCTGATGTACTTCAAACTTCACGCCATTTACTATTCAGTAGCTGCGGACAGTCCTCCGTTTACATTCTGATGTACTTCAAACTTCACGCCATTTACTATTCAGTAGCTGCCGACAGTTTGTTTACATTCTGATGTACTTCAAACTTCACGCCATTTACTATTCAGTAGCTGCCGACAGTCCTCCGTTTACATTCTGATGTACTTCATACTTCACGCCATTTACTATTCAGTAGCTGCGGACAGTCCTCCGTTTACATTCTGATGTACTTCATACTTCACGCCATTTACTATTCAGTAGCTACGGACAGTCCTCCGTTTAAATTCTGCTGTACTTCATACTTCACGCCATTTACTATTCAGTAGCTGCGGACAGTCCTCCGTTTACATTCTGATGTACTTCATACTTCACGCCACTTACTATTCAGTAGCTGCCGACAGTCCTCCGTTTACATTTTGGTGTACTTCATACTTCACGACATTTACTATTCAGTAGCTGCCGACAGTTTGTTTACATTCTGCTGTACTTCAAACTTCACGCCATTTACTATTCAGTAGCTGCGGACAGACCTCCGTTTACATTCTGATGTACTTCAAACTTCACGCCATTTACTATTCAGTAGCTGCGGACAGTTTGTTTACATTCTGATGTACTTCAAACTTCACGCCATTTACTATTCAGTAGCTGCGGACAGTTTGTTTACATTCTGCTGTACTTCATACTTCACGCCACTTACTATTCAGTAGCTGCGGACAGTCCTCCGTTTACATTCTGATGTACTTCAAACTTCAGGCCATTTACTATTCAGTAGCTGCGGGCAGTCCTCCGTTTACATTCTGATGTATTTCAAACTTCACGCCATTTACTATTCAGTAGCTGCCGACATTCCTCCGTTTACATTCTGATGTACTTCAAACTTCACACCACTTACTATTCAGTAGCTGCGGACAGTCCTCCGTTTACATTCTGATGTACTTCAAACTTCACGCCACTTACTATTCAGTAGCTGCGGACAGTCCTCCGTTTACATTCTGATGTACTTCAAACTTCACGCCATTTACTATTCAGTAGCTGCGGACAGTCCTCCGTTTACATTCTGATGTACTTCAAACTTCACGCCATTTACTATTCAGTAGCTGCGGACAGTTTGTTTACATTCTGATGTACTTCATACTTCACGCCATTTACTATTCAGTAGCTGCCGACAGTCCTCCGTTTACATTCTGATGTACTTCAACCTCACGCCATTTACTATTCAGTAGCTGCGGACAGTTTATTTACATTCTGCTGTACTTCATACTTCACGCCATTTACTATTCAGTAGCTGCGGACAGTCCTCCGTTTACATTCTGATGTACTTCATACTTCACGCCATTTACTATTCAGTAGCTGCGGACAGTCCTCCGTTTACATTCTGCTGTACTTCATACTTCACGCCATTTACTATTCAGTAGCTGCGGACAGTTTGTTTACATTCTGATGTACTTCATACTTCACGCCATTTACTATTCAGTAGCTGCCGACAGTCCTCCGTTTACATTCTGATGTACTTCAACCTCACGCCATTTACTATTCAGTAGCTGCGGACAGTTTATTTACATTCTGCTGTACTTCATACTTCACGCCATTTACTATTCAGTAGCTGCGGACAGTCCTCCGTTTACATTCTGATGTACTTCATACTTCACGCCATTTACTATTCAGTAGCTGCGGACAGTCCTCCGTTTACATTCTGCTGTACTTCATACTTCACGCCATTTACTATTCAGTAGCTGCGGACAGTTTGTTTACATTCTGATGTACTTCAAACTTCACGCCATTTACTATTCAGTAGCTGCCGACAGTCTTCCGTTTACATTCTGATGTACTTCAAACTTCACGCCACGTACTATTCAGTAGCTGCGGACAGTCCTCCGTTTACATTCTGGTGTACTTCAAACTTCACGCCATTTACTATTCAGTAGCTGCGGACAGTTTATTTACATTCTGCTGTACTTCAAACTTCACGCCATTTACTATTCAGTAGCTGCGGACAGTCCTCCGTTTACATTCTGATGTACTTCAAACTTCACGCCATTTACTATTCAGTAGCTGCGGACAGTTTGTTTACATTCTGATGTACTTCAAACTTCACGCCATTTACTATTCAGTAGCTGCGGACAGTCCTCCGTTTACATTCTGATGTACTTCAACCTTCACGCCATTTACTATTCAGTAGCTGCGGACAGTCCTCCGTTTACAGTCTGATGTACTTCAAACTTCACGCCATTTACTATTCAGTAGCTGCGGACAGTTTGTTTACATTCTGATGTACTTCAAACTTCACGCCATTTACTATTCAGTAGCTGCGGACAGTCCTCCGTTTACATTCTGATGTACTTCAAACTTCACGCCATTTACTATTCAGTAGCTGCGGACAGTCCTCCGTTTACATTCTGATGTACTTCAAACTTCACGCCATTTACTATTCAGTAGCTGCGGACAGTTTGTTTACATTCTGATGTAGTTCAAACTTCACGCCATTTACTATTCAGTAGCTGCCGACAGTCCTCCGTTTACATTCTGATGTACTTCAACCTCACGCCATTTACTATTCAGTAGCTGCGGACAGTTTATTTACATTCTGCTGTACTTCATACTTCACGCCATTTACTATTCAGTAGCTGCGGACAGTCCTCCGTTTACATTCTGATGTACTTCATACTTCACGCCATTTACTATTCAGTAGCTGCGGACAGTCCTCCGTTTACATTCTGCTGTACTTCATACTTCACGCCATTTACTATTCAGTAGCTGCGGACAGTTTGTTTACATTCTGATGTACTTCAAACTTCACGCCACTTACTATTCAGTAGCTGCCGACAGTCCTCCGTTTACATTTTGGTGTACTTCAAACTTCACGCCATTTACTATTCAGTAGCTGCGGACAGTTTGTTTACATTCTGCTGTACTTCAAACTTCACGCCATTTACTATTCAGTAGCTGCGGACAATCTTCTGTTTACATTCTGATGTACTTCAAACTTCACGCCATTGTACTTCAAACTTCACGCCATTTACTATTCAGTAGCTGCCGACAGTCCTCCGTTTACATTCTGATGTACTTCAAACTTCACGCCACTTACTATTCAGTAGCTGCGGACAGTCCTCCGTTTACATTCTGATGTACTTCAAACTTCACGCCACTTACTATTCAGTAGCTGCGGACAGTCCTCCGTTTACACTCTGATGTACTTCAAACTTCACGCCATTTACTATTCAGTAGCTGCCGACAGTCTTCCGTTTACATTCTGATGTACTTCAAACTTCACGCCATTTACTATTCAGTAGCTGCCGACAGTCCTCCGTTTACATTCTGATGTACTTCAAACTTCACGCCATTTACTATTCAGTAGCTGCCGACGGTCCTCCGTTTACATTCTGGTTAGTGGCGCAGCGTGATTATCGGACTCGGGTATGTACCCCAACGTACACTATGTGATCAAAAGTATCCGGACACCCCCACAAACATACGTTTTTCATCTTAGGTGCATTGTGCTCCCACCTACTGCCTGATACTCATTATCCGCAACCTCAGTAGTCATTAGACATCGTGAAACAGCAGAATGGAACGCTTCGTGGAATTCACGGACTTCGAACGTGGTCAGGTGATTGGGTGTCACTTGTGTCAGAAGTCTGTACGCGAGATTTCCACACTCCTAAACATCCCTAGGTCCACTGTTTCTGGTGTGATAGTGAAGTGGAAACGTGAAGGGACATGTACAGTACAAAAGCGTACAGGCCGACCTCGTCTGTTGATTGACAGAGACCGCCGACATTTGAAGAGGGTCGTAAAGAGTAATAGGCAGACATCTATTCAGACCATCACACAGGAATTGCAAACTGCATCAGGATCCACTCCAAGTAATATGACAACTAGGCGTGAGGTGAGAAACCTTGGATTCCATGCTCGAGCCGCTGCTCATAAGCCACATATCACGCAGGAAAATTCCAAGCGACACCTTGGTCCTCTTTTTCGGAGGGGGCTTACACCCCTTGTTGGTTTGCGTGGCATGATCACAGCGAAGACTACATTGATATTTTAACCACCTTCTTGCTTCCCACTGTTGAAGAGCAATTCGGGGATGGCGACTGCATCTTTCAACACGATCGAGCACCTGTTCATACTGTACGGGCTGTGGGGGAGTGGTTACACGACAATAACATCCCTGTAATGGTCTGACCTGCACAGAGTCCTGACTTGAATCTTATAGAATACCTTTGGGATGTTTTGGAATGCCGACTTCGTGCCAGGTCTCACCGACCTACATCGATACCTCTCCTCAGTTCCGCACTCCGTGGAGAATGGGCTGCCATTCCCCAAGAAACCTTTCAGCACCTGATTGAAAGTATGTCTGCGAGAGTGAACGCTGTCACCAAGGCTAAGGGTGGGCCAACACCAGGTTGACTTGCAGCATTACCGATGGAGGGCGCCAGGAACTTGTACGTCATTTTCAGCCAGGTGTCCGGATACTTTTGATCACGTAGTGTATATTGTAAAATTCGTTAAATATGACCCAACTTAAACAGAGCTGCGTATATCAGCATACTTAATCTCAGCCAGACGACATGTAATGTAAACAAGATGTTCTTAATTAATTCAGTTTAAATAACGAATACTAAGTACACTGGAAGGTAGTTTAATGAACATAATTTAGAATCATTATGTTTATAAACAATAAATATTATTCACTGACTTAATTTCTGCCTACTTCTTGTAAATCAGCTGGTCCCTCCGATTTTTCTGAGCAAAAACATCAATTACGTCATCCTCAAAAGAAGGTCGCGAACGTAGATCTTGTAGAAGCTTGCTTTCGATGTCCATCAGAGCAACAGGCGAGAGTCTTTCTTCATGCTGAGAGTTGCGAAGATAATCTTTAATTCTTCTCAGGCAGGAAAACAATCTTTCTACTGAATCACTAGTTGTTGCTATAGTCAGGATCAAAGTCGTCAGTTTGAAAGTTTCAGGGAACACTGTAGAAAGTTTCATTGTCTTTATATATTGGTGAAGCTCTACGACACTATTTCTTTTCATATCAGGATCACCATAAATCGCACACAGCTCACGTTTTAGAGCAACAAAATCGAAAAATATTCCATAATTAATTTTCAAACTTTCAAATGCCTCCTCCGGGAACTTTTTTTTGAAGTTAGAGAATTGTGCATGGTCAAGAAGACAGAAGAACTGTAACTTTGAAATTTCAATAAATCTCTGAGATACGCGTTGCACTACGGTATCAATAATTAAAAAAAAAAAAAAAAAACATCGCGTATAGTTGAATTCATCGCTGCTGGTGCCGGATATACTGCCAAGACGAATTCTCTTTGCTTGAAGTTTGCTGTCACTATCATTCATTTCCTCCCAAAGTCCGTCAAATTCATTCCTGTAGTTGTGCAAATATTGCTTGAAAGTTTCTAGCATTCTATTGCAGTAAGCAATGTTTGAAGTTTTTTCTAGGGAATTTGGAAGAGAACATTAGAGTACTGGAATATGTTAGCAAAAACTGTTAAAAGGAAATTAAAAGTGAAATATTTTATCCTAGTTAATAAGCCTCCTGCACAGTGTCCTCGTTCCATTTGGAGTTTTCATTTTTACCATTGTTTCAAACAAATGTTTGATATCAATTTTGTGATCCTTCACTGTCCGAACTAAACGGCTTTGAAAATTCCATCCGAGTCTGAGGAACACTAGGAATTCGTCTTTTCACATGCATATCCAAAGCATGATCTCTCTTTGTCGATTTAGAAAAGAATGTTCCAAAACCTTATAGAGAGGTAAACAAGCTTTTAACTTTTTTGATAAAACTAGCTGACTGCGACAGCAGAAGATTTAGCTGGCAAGATAGCAGTGAACGAATATGGCAGATTTACAATGTTCTCTCAACTTCGATTACAGTCCATTGTGTGTGACTGCTGCCCCACCATATGTTTGGGCAATTAGTTTATTTGAACAAGAAAAGTCGTTAAGAATACTGACAGCATGGTTCAAAAGAGAATACACTTTTCTGTCAGACCTTACATGTTAAAGCAAATAAACCTCTCTTCAACAATGTCCGTCAACAGTTATGTGTCAGCAAACGGTAGAGAGTTGCTGTTTACTACTTATGTCAGGAGTTTCATCTAATATTAATGAAACAAAGAAGGCGCCAGAAATTTTCTGCTTAATTTCACGCGTCATGACGGCACTCACACTTGAAATAAAGTCATTCTGAATATTAGATGAAGCTGCACGAAAAACAGTCGACTTTTCCAGGTGCTCTTTCAGACAGGTGTCACATTTTCTAATTCATTTAAATATTTAATATGGTTGCCTCTGTTTGAAGATCCTTCATTCCCATTGTGACCACGAAAAGCAAGTGCTTGGTTTCCTAAAAAGCATACAGCCCGCATAAAATGCTCTATTATTTTCACTTGATTGTGAAGCAGTACGTTTTGAGTAACCAAATAAAATTATAATCATAGGGAAAATAAATATCAATAACAGTTGGGATAGTATTAAATAAAACTGGAAAGCGAGTGTTACTGTAAATTTGTAGAAGGGTTGAGTTAGACAGTGCCATCAGCGGCCGGAAACGGGTGGTTTTTCCCTCTATTGCTACGTGTCCCGTTAGGTTGCTGGAACGCAGATGTGTAGAAAAGGGTCAATGTTCGCCAAAAACCAGATAGCTTTAGGCATCCAATGAAAGAAGCTATAAATCAGGTGATGGTGGAATGGGGAGATAGAAAATTTGAAATAGAGAAACAGGAGAGTTTAGAAGACACACTTGGCCATGGTAGTTCATTGAGATGTTCTTAGAAAATGTGTCGGCGGATAGGTGCGAGGATATGACGCGTAGCAATGAGGAAATCCACGCGTGTGTGTGTCGAAGCAATAGCAGGAATCAAATTTTAAAGCGGTGACGGGAAATAAACGAGTAGGAAAACAAAACAGAATTATTCACCACTAACCCGATATCCAAGGTCCATGCAATATCCCTGAGCTAGTACCGAACCTGGGACCATTCCTAAAAATCCTGTGCCGCCCAATAGCCACATACCACCGCAAATATTATGTTGTTCAACTGAGAGCTTATACTGACTATTCAATGAAAATTCTATTCTGGGGGGGTTTCCCGAGAATTTTTAGTAGTTTTGCACATATTATATTATTACAAGAATAGTTGTGTTTTTTGGCTACCTTATAAATGTTATTTAAATCTTCATAACAGCTGGAATTCCAGACACAATTTTCATTTGAAAAAAAGAAGATATGACCAACAAAACAGTTCTTCTAAGTTTGTACAACCGCACAGCCAAGACTCACAGATTTTTTAATTTTAGTTGAAATGCTGAATACAGGCTTTGGAGGACCTGCTTTAATTACATCTTTATTTTCAGAGAAATTTAATGTCTGGAAGCTTCTTACCTTGAGTTTGTCGATCACACAACAGTATATTTCTATTTTCGTTGCCACAACCGCACTGAAACAATGTATTGTTTGCTATTGTATATTATCGGCTTCGTGACCTCTCGGATGTACACTGCCTGTGTACGTACCTTCCTCCCAGAACCCGCGCAAATCTTAACCTACATTTGCTGTGATAGCACACTCAAATTTTCACAATTGAAGAAACACACATATAAGAAACAAAACAACTCTATTTACGTCTATAAGTGCAATAGGGTGAGCATGATTTTTAACACGAGATGTACTCCAACTCAGTACATACCATGGGTCAAGTACACAACGCCAGTTTCCTCCAGCTGACGGCAGGTGCCGTTGATCCGAGATTTATTTCTATACAGACTGGCGCAATTCAAATCATAATATTTAGAAAGCTTGATTATTTTATGACATTAAAACGACTGTGTATCACAAAATTATAATCAACACCAATTTTGCCACCAGTTTGAGAAAAGTTACAGGTATTCAGTACATCTCTCACATCCATTGACGCTACGCCCCTGCATTCTGGTGTTGAAGTCAAAATATTTGTTAGCAATTGGAGGATACTTCAATTTTATATGCACCACGTATGGGAGCCAATTTGTCGCGGTAACTCGTGTTATCTATTTCTGAGCGCCTGTTATTGTTTTATTATTTTGCATTTTGGATTCATTGTGCTCCGGCTAGCTATTATTATTATTCAGTCGAGCAAATCTCTTAAACAGGGTGTGTAAACGGAAAGGAGTTGTTACTAAAGATAACACTGATAAAGGAATTTGTTTTTACACTTTTATTAATTAAGTTCACATATTGACTCTTGATACACGCCAGACTGAAACTGTTATATTTTCTAATGTTACTATAATCACTTATTTGTTGCACCTTATTAATTCGCGTATTTCACATTTATAACTAGCTTTACGACGCGAGAGATTCTGTAGAATTGCGTAACGTGTACTTTAAGTATGCTTCCGTTGAACTACGCGACGTATAACTCACGAATACTTATGTTGAACTGATCGACGTATTACACGCAAATGTTTCTTCTGAACTGAGCGACGTGTAATGCACAAATGTTTCTGTTGGACTGGGCAATACTTGCCTCTGGCTTTAGCTTTTTATACTCCCTCGCCCCGATATGCCTAAATATAATAACCGAGCTGCTATTGGTTAATAAAACGCACCAACATTAGCGTCTATTTTTATATCCAATCAAAATTACGAAAACATATGCTCTAAGGAAGATATTCCCTCAATTTCTAAGAAAAGCGCGCCAATCTGACGTCATTTGCTTGTCTCTAATAATTGATTAACAACTCACCCCCTCGGTCATTGTTGCCCGCTCTTATTGTCAGTTTCAGTGAGGCCGTGTAAACTTATTTCCTAACAATGCTTATAATTAACAAACATCTCAAATCAATGTCATACAATAATGCTTATTTACACTACAATCACTCTGGCATTTACATTATTGTGATACAAATTGCTGCCACAATGTACTTCAAACTTCACGTCACTTACTATTCAGTAGCTGCCGACAGTTCTCCGTTTACATTCTGGTGTACTTCAAACTTCACGTCATTTACCATTCAGTTGTCGCTGTTGACAGTCCTCATTTTACTTTGTGTACTTGGAACTTGACAGAATTTGCTATTCAGTCTTTGCGGGAGGCAGCACATGATTGAATACATGTTTACCGAGAACACGGAAATGTTAATTTACTGCGAAGCTCGACATTATGTTATACCTGTTCAACGTCTGTATGCAGAGAATTTTCCGCATAAGGTCGGTTCATCACATACCAGCCTGTCCTTACAGCCACCGCTACAAGGACATATTGCTTCGAAGCTAGCAATGCCGACTATGGTGCTCATTGTGTATGCCACGCTCTCAGTATTGAAGAGAATCTTCATGGAATCGGAAAGAACCCTTCGGGGAGTAGTTGCAGCATTACAAGTATTATTTTTTTAAAAGTAAGAAACTTCGAAAAGGGTAGTGAAGGGTAGCTTGGGATGGGAGATTTTCTTAAAAATCTTCGTGTCGCTTCTTTGGAAGGTATTGAATCTAAATACCAAATTAGGTATTTATCCGAGTTTTCATGTTTGAGTTTTGCAGTTCACATACGAGGGGCGCCCAATAAGTAAGTTTCCCTATTTTATAAAAAAACATTACACACAATTGATCATGTTGGATTAATTTTATTTATATTTTGTAATCCTTCTGTTATTTGTCTACATTGTCAACATGCTTTTCCAAGCATTTTTGGGGACGTGACACAAGTGTTTCCAAGCATGGTCCTGTGCTCGCAACCAGCAGTTCACTGATTTGACTTCATCATCGGTGTTAAAAGTGCTTACCTTGGAGTTGAATCTTGACCCAGGTGGAGCTCAGAAGATTCAACCGGGAAGTTTTCTCGCATCCTCCATATCCACCAGATCTTTTCCCAAGTGATTTTCACATGTTCCCCTGACTCAAAGGTCACCTTGGAGGTTACGAGCACAGGAACCCCACCTGGTACAACACTGGCTTTTGAAAATTGTGTCACGTCCCCAAAAATGCTTGGAAAAACATGTTTACTATGTAGAAAATTAACAGAAGGATTGTACAATATAAATAAAATTAATTCAACATGATTAACTGTGTGTAATATCTTTTATAAAATAGGAAAGCTTACTTATTGGACGACCCTCGTACATACAGTCACTGACCATTTTGTAAAAAGCTTTCTTTTGGGTTCAGGGGCCTTAAAACATAAATTATCAGTGAAATCTAGACATCAAATTTCTGAGTGGAGTGTAATACTTCCCCCACTTACTATATAGTAGAGAAAGCAATAACTCATTTGTTTGCACTGAATATTAACAAACCAAATGACAAATGTTTCATTACAGTGCAAACCTGAGCCACTCTTGCTCTAACATTCTGCTGAAGCTTTCAAGACTAATGGCATGCTTTATTGCGTTTTTTTAGGTTAGCGGGTGCAACTGTTCAATTAAACTGCAACTGTTTTGTATTCAATATCCAGATTTGTTCACAGGTGGAGTAATGAGTTTTAAGATGGCCTTGCATTCACTTCAGTCTTTTGTTTTATTTTATAAAGCCGCCTCATCAGTAGTGTGTAGGACACAAAAACAACGTTAGGAGAGATAATGTGGTGTCTGCATATTTGATACCATGACTCTTCTGATGTTACATAGGTGACGTTTTGCTTTCTCCAATGAAATTTCTATATCGAGTATCTGGGTGGAGTACGTCACCGTAGATGAGCCTTGAAGAAGGTGTTTTGTTTACGTAATTTATTAGCCTCACGCTTGGAAAGCCAATTTGAAGTAGAATTGTTCTGTACGTTGTTTATTTATTTTAGCTCCACGTATGGACGTCAATTTGAAGTGCATTGTTTGTTACGTAATATGCTACTACGTATGAGAAGCCGATTTTTGAAGATGTATTTTTGTTGTTACGCTCCAAGTTTAAAACTATTTATTAACTTTGTTATTAAGCTGCCTCTATAGGTAGTATTTATGTTTATGTTTGCCTCGGCTGCGTCAGTATTGTTTTAGAGTCACGCACTCTTAGACAGGGCGTGGTACGACAAGAATACAGGCTTACACATATTTTAAGTTTAAATTCACTTCTTTTTATTAATCCTTGACACAAATTAAATAGCACTACACTGATATTAAGAGCTGTGAGATTCTTTAATTTAATACTTGCACTTTGTTAACGCGTATACATAATTTTACAATTCACACGAATACGTAATATTTCTTTAGAGAACACATCTTCCATCCGGTCACTACCAAGGTGTACAGGCAACTGAACATATTTCAACCGTCCAAACCCTTAAACTTTTGTATTTCAAGTCTCTGATTGGCTATTCCTAATCCAATAGAATACTTTTATTTAACTTAATTTTTTTTCTGGCTGTTGATTGGCTATTTTATAAAATGTCACAAAAATTACATTATTGTTGCTCCAATAATGACTAGTAGCATTTAAACTTTCTAATTCATTATTGCCTCAAGGTTACCTCATTGTTAGCAACTTTAAACTTATTATTCTCACAGCTCTTACATTATTAAAGTATGTAATGTATTCACATAACATTATTAAACATGTTTACAATAATATAAGCATATGCAATAACTGTTACATACATTTTTATAGATTATTACATACATATTGCTTCAAGGCGGGCTGTTATTGAATTTACATATTATATAATTTAATTGAAAGTATTTAAGTGTTAAAAATACTGCCTCAGCCTGTTAGGGTTCTTTTCCTTCTAATTACAATTTATCTAGTTCATAGACTCCGGCAGCACCGTCGCTTTATTCCTTATGTTCCAAAAATTTCTGATTTTGAGAAGTAGCGGTTGGTAGTTAGACCATGTTTGAAACATACTGTATATATTTATACTTTTTACTTAGTCTACTACGTATAGTAAGAATGGGGAAATATTGCATTCTATTAAAAAATTCGATACCGATATTTCGCCGGAAATACATGTTTTGAGGAACCCTGAATCCAAATAAATCATTTTTGGAAACGTCCATATGTGTGTCCCTCTGTCTTTGAACAGCATAACTCAAAAAAGAAAAGTCGAATAAATATCAAACTTGGTATTTGAGTTTAGTATCTTCCAAGGATGCGACACTAAGATTTTCAAGAAAATCCCCCATACCAACCTACCCTTTACGTGGGACATATTTCAAAAATTTTTATTTTCTCAAAAATGGCTCTAACGATTTTGTTTAAAACATCGCAGGTTTAAGATATTTTTATGTCAAATGAAATTTATACCTTGAATTTTCTGGGAATGTCCCCAAAAGTCCTCTTCATTCTGAATGACTTTCGAATAACTGGTAAACCGTAAGAGATAGATAAAATTTTACTACACAAAAAATGTAAATCTCGTTAAAACGCACAATTTATGTCATACACATTTTTACTTTCTCTACTACGTATAGTAAGTAGGGGAAGTATTGTATTCCACCCAAAAATTCGATACCGAGATTTCACCAGAAATATATGTTTTGAGACCCCCTGAATCAAAAAAAAAAGCATTTTTGGAAACGTCCGTGTGTGTGTCTGTGTGTGCGTCTGTCTGTGAACAGCATAACTCAGAAACGAACAGTCGGATAAACACCACACTAGGTATTTAGGTTCAGTATCTTCCAGAGAAGTGACACGAAGGTTTTCAAGAAAATTCCCCACCCCAGATTCTCCTTTACATGGAACATTTTTCTAAAATTTTAATTTTCTCAAAAATGCCTCTAACGATTTTGATTAAAATATCATATAGTCAAGATATTTTGTTGACAAATAAAATGTATATCTTGAATTTTCTGGGAATGTCTCCAAAAGTATTCTTCATTGTGAACGACTTTTGCATAACTGGTAAACCATAAGAGATAGACAAAAAGTTACTACACAAAAAATGTAGATCACGTTAAAATACACAATTTATGTCATATACATTTAGTGAACCATTTTCAAGATATTGCTTGTTATTCCATTAAATTTTGCAATACTTATACTTTTTCTCAAATTCGTTATTCATTGTTACTTTCTCTACTACGTATAGTAAGTAGGGGAAGTATTGCATTCCACCCAAAAATTCGATACCGAGATTTCACCGGAAATACATGTTTTGAGACCTCCTGAATCCAAAAAAAGCATTTTTGGAAACATGTCCGTGTGTGTGTCTGTGTGTGTGTCTGTGTGTCTGTGAACAGCATAACTCAAAAACGAACAGTCGGATAAGCACCAAACTTGGTATTTAGGCTCAGTATCTTCCAGAGATGCGACACGAAGGTTTTCAAGAAAATCCCACCACCCCAGACTACCCTTTACATGGAAGATTTTTCGAAAATTTTAATTTTCTCAAAAATGGCTCTAACGATTTTGATGAAAATATCATATGTTTAAGATAATGTCATGATAAATGAAATGTATATCTCGAATTTTCTGGAAATGTCTCCAAAAGTATTCTTCATTGTGAACGACTTTTGCATAACTGGTAAACCATAAGAGATAGACAAAATTTTACTGCACAAAAAATGTAGATCGCGTTAAAATACACAATTTATGTCATATACATTTCTTTTGTTGAGTGAACCGTTTTCGAGATATTGCTTGTCATTCCCTTAAATTTTCCAATACTTATACTTTTTCTCAAATTCGTTATTCATATTTTTTATGTCCTGGACTTGCAAAGAGAATGGAATGCGCCGCATAGCAACCAGCGTTAAAATATTTGACCATCGCTTAAAAGCTACCATATTCCCCTTGCATCTACAAGAAAAGTAGCAATAAGATTGACATCTCGATATCTCGATTAACATAAAGCATATGGAGAATAGGCGTTTGTAAAAATAGATTGTACAAGAGTAGGGAAAGTCATGTGAGTGTAACACATCAGATTTTTTATGTCCTGGACATGCAAAGAGAATGGAATGCGCCACATAGCAACCAGCGTTAAAATATTCGACTATCGCTTAAAACCTACCATATTCCCCTTGCATCTACAAGAAAATTATCAATAAGATTGACATCTTGATATCTCCATTAACATGAAGCATATGGAGAATAAGCGTTTGTAAAAATAGTTTGTACAAGAGTAGAGAAAGTCATGTGAGTGTAACACATCAGATTTTTTTATGTCCTGGTAATGCAAAGAGAATGGAATGCGCCACATAGCAACCAGCTCTTAAAACATTTGACTATCGCTTAAAGTCTACCATATTCCCCTTGCATCTACAAGAAAATTAGCAATAATATTAACATCTCGATTAACATGAAGCATATGGAGAATAAGCGTTTGTTAACATAGTTTGTACAAGAGTAGAGAAGGTCATGTGAGTGTAGCACATCAGAATTTGTTTTAATTTTCCAATACTTATACTTTTTCTCAAATGGGAATTCGTTATTCGTTATTTTTATGTCCTGGACATGTAAAGAGAATGGAATGCTCCACATAGCAACCAGCTCTTAAAACATTTGACTATCGCTTAAAGCCTACCATATTCCCCTTGCACCCACAAGAAAACTAGCAATAAGATCGTTTCTGCAAATGTTTATCTCGATTAATATGTAGTAGACGCAGAATAAGCGCTGTAAAAATAGTTTTACAAGAGTAGAGAAAGCGATGTGAGTGCAACACATCAGACGTTTTTTTTCCACAATATCCTGAGCTAATAAAAATCGTCTGACTATTACTTCTTGTTGTTTTTATATCGACTGCAGATAATATGCCACCTAACATGACGCTATCAGCGTCAGTAATCTTGCAGAGTCACGTTATGTTTCTGTGTTACAGTATCCAGTTTGATAATTGGTCATAATTTTATAACTCGCAGAATAATGGGAGCAAATTGAACAAACATGATGTGTGCAAAATACCTAAAGCAAAAGCACTGATTACTTTTAAGTAGAAAGGATACTCAACAGATACAGTAACCCTCAGGAGTTTGGGAATATTGTGTTAAAATCCTTATGCGAACACTCACATGAGTTTCTCTCCTCACGGTAAATCGACATCGGTTATACAGAGTGGACCATTTAAGTTGAGACTGTACAGATCTCCAAAACTAAGTGTTGTAGAAAGAAATGTCTTGAATAAAAGTTGCTTGATATTATGGGGGAAAGTAAATGACATTAGTCTTGTTTTGTTTGGAGGAAGTTATGGTAGTCATTTTAGGGTCAATTTAATTTTTACTTCCTCTACTACGTTTAGTATGTAGGGGAAGTATTGCATTCCACCCAAAAATTCGATACCGATATTTCACCGTAATACATGTTTTGAGACCCCCTGAGTCCAAAAAAAGCAATTTTGGAAACATGTCCGTGTGTGTCTGTCTGTCTGTGAACAGCATAACTCAGAAACGAACAGTCGGATAAACACCAAACTTGGTATTTAGGTTCAGTATCTTCCAGACATGCGACACGAAGGTTTTCAAGAAAATCCGCCCACCCAAGATTACCCTTTACATGGAACATTTTTCGAAAATTTTATTTTTTTCAAAAATGGTTCTAACGATTTTGATTAAAATATCATATATTTAAGATACTTTCATGACAAATAAAATGTATATCTTGAATTTTCTGGGAATGTCTCCAAAAGTATTCTTCATTGTGAACGACTTTTGCATAACTGGTAAACCATAATAGATAGACAAGCTTTAACTACACAAAAACGAGATCGTGTTAAAATACACAATTTATGTCATATACGTTTTTTGTTGTTGAGTGAACCATTTTCGAGATATTGCTTGTTATTCCCTTAAAGTTTCCAATACTTATACTTTTCTCAAATGGGAATTCGTTATTCATTATTTTTTTGTCCTGGTAATGCAAAGAGAATGGATTACTGCACATAGCAACCAGCTCTTAAAATATTTGACTATCGCTTAAAGCCTACCAATTCCCCTTGCATCTACAACAAAATTAGCAATAAGATTAACATCTTGATTAACATAAGCATATGGAGAATAAGCGTTTGTAAAAATAGTTTGTACAAGAGTAGAGAAAGTCATGTGAGTGTAACACATCAGATTTTTTAAATGAGAACCTACATTTTGTATGTTGTATTCGCATTAGAAAATGGTTTATAAAAATTTGTGATGAGGAATAAGGAAACAAAATAAAAAATGGTGTAGCGTAGCTTGACCCTCAAATGACCATCTATGGATGGTCCAACCATTCATTGCGCTCTCGTACACAACCATTCAGAATTTTCGTTATTTATGTTGGCGTAAGGAGAATTGCAAGGTGCTTTTATATAAATGTTGTTTAGTTTTTTAAGAAGTGTTTTTATCATTCATACTTCATGGTCTATTTCTGGGTTGAAACTGCCGGCGATGGTGTTTCGGTGCAGCGTGCAAGGAAAAATTATACACTGGTGCATTTTCTCCGTTCCTTGGCCTTCAGCTGGTTGCCGGGGTATAAGGACTGGGGGGCGATGGACCTCGTGTGGGACGAGAACCCGGGTCTGCCTTTCTGACTGTCGGGGCGTCTGTATCTGGAAACTGTAGGGGCCCTGTTATCGCTGTGCCGCCACTCCTGGTACTGGCCACCCGGTGTCTCCTTTCACCTCATCCCTCCCTCTCGGGGGCGCCCCTTCGTGAGGCGTCGGTACAATATCCGGATTCACTGGATCGTTGCCGAATCCCCTTCGCTTCACAATTGTTTCGTGTTGAGTAAGCTTTGTGAGAATTATCCAGCCTCCCCCATATGCCACTGTGACACTAACTTCAGAATTTATTGGCGTGTCTAAGACGAGCACTTACAGTGCGAGAAAAGGACTAGGATTAGGAGTAGATGGGGACTTACGTCTCGACTTACTAAGATCTTTTGTGCCTATCCCCTATCGGGGCGTCCCGGGACGGAGGGGTCAGTTGAGAGGAGACACGAGGGGCAGAGGGTATGATTTCCGGATGACAGCTGATACAACCGGCTCCCCTTCCCCCTGTAGGCTTGCACATGCCCGGAACTCGGAGACCGTCCCCATTCCGTGGGACGTAGGATTACATAGAGCATCCTTTTCCCCTACCATGGATCGTCGAGGCTCCCTCCGACACTTGTAACCCTGAAACATCCAAGCAGATGAAAGGTGAAGTGAAATGAGAATGGAGATGAAATGGAGGGACAGGAAATTTGGGGGATTTAATGAACCTTCCCAGCATTCGCCTAGCGACCCGGGGAAACAGCTGAATACACCCATGGGTGAGAGAGGTCGGCCACGGGAACCGCGCCCACGACCTTTGACTTTGCCGCCTAAGCCATCCCACTCAGTGAGAAAAGGAAACGTATGAGAAAGGTTGTGGATGTGACTTGAGATAAATTTGTGAGTTCTGAGTTACATTGCAAAGTATTGGCATTTTACTGTCCACTTTAAAAAGTCTGATGTGTTACACTCACATGACTTTCTCTACTCTTGTACAAACTATTTTTACAATCGCTTATTCTCCATATGCTTCATGTTAATCGAGATGTTAATCTTATTGGTAATTTTCTTGTAGATGCAAGGGGAATTGGTAGACTTTAAGCGACAGTCAAATGTTTTAAGAGCTGGTTGCTATGTGGAGTATTCCATTCTCTTTACATTACCAGGACAAAAAAAAAATGAATAACGAATTCCCATTTGAGAAAAAATATAAGTATTGGAAAATTTAGGGGAATAAAAAGCAATATATCGAAAATAGTTCACGCAAGAAAAAAAATGTATGACATAAATTGTGTATTTTAACGCGATCTACATTTTTTGTGTAGTAAAGTTTTGTCTATCTCTTATGGTTTACCAGTTATGCAAAAGTCGTTCACAATGAAGATAACTTTTGGAGACATTCCCAGAAAATTCCAGATATACATTTTATTTGTCATGAACGTATCTTAAATATATGATATTTTAATCAAAACCGTTAGAGCCATTTTTGAGAAAATTAAAATTTTCGAAAAATGTTCCATGTAAAGGGTAATCTGGGGTGTGGGGATTTTCTTGAAAACCTTCATGTCACATCTCTGGAAGATACTGAACCTAAATGCCAAGTTTGGTATATATCTGAGTGTTCGTTTCTCAGTTATGCTGTTCACAGACACACATACGGACATGTTTCCAAAAATGCTTTTTTTGGATTCAGGGGATCTCAAAACATATATTTCCGGTGAAATCTCGGTATTGAATTTTTTAGTGGAATGCAATACTTCCCCTACTTACTATACGTAGTAGAGAAAGTAAAAATAGTATTTGAATTTTTACTCAGAAATCGCCAAAATGTGGGGGGCGATATAGTGCTGTGGCGCAGACGTCATTCCCATAAAATAGAATTAAGGCAATGAGGAATAAAATATATTATTTAGATGAGACCTGGTGCAATGAAGGTTATACTTCTACAAACTTTCAACCATGACGTGACTAATCACGGGTTTTAAAAATCCAAGTGGGAAAGTCAAGAGGTTGATTCTCTTTCATATATGAGGGCGACACTGAAAATATTTAGGAAATAAAACAAGGATTAGTTTTTAAAAATTTAAGTTATTTAATTGTTATTTTATTATGATGCCATTCTTCCCGAGGCATTTCAGAAACCAGGTTTTATACTATTCCACTGTTTCATCTGATGAAAAAGTAATTCCACGCATTTTATCTGTAATATTTGGTAAGAAAAAGAAATCACAAGGTGCTAGGTCAGAGTTGTAAAGTGCAGGGTCCATGGTGCTGACCTTTAGGGCATCCAGATACTCAGTTAGTTTTGGTGTATGCGACAATGCGTGTCATTATGTAACGTTATTTCTCCTTTTGTGCGTTTTTCATGAACTTTCTCAAAACTTTGCCGTAAACAGACATTTTTGTATCAATCGGCAGTAACGGTACGTCTATCTTATAATGCTATAGTAGCAATATGGCCTGCTTTAGGGAAAAAGAAAACAGCAACTGCGAATTCGTCGGAATTTTGTAGCCTTAGGTTCTGTTCGAAAGGCCCATTGAGTCGGCTGACGTTTCTTTTCCGGATCATAACAATAACTACAAGATTCATCACCAATAAGGGTGTTCCAAACCAAATTTGAAGTGCCGCCTTGGACATTTTCGAGAGTTTTCGTGCGCCAATCAATGTGTTGTTATTTTTGATCGGGGTACAGTTTACGTGGAATCCATCGACAACAAAGTTTTCTCACGTCTAACTGTTGAGGTAAAATGTTTTGGATTTCACTCATACCAATGCCCAATATAGCTCGAGTAAATCCATAAGATGTCTGTCTGTTTTCTTCAAGCTTTGTTCGAACAGCGGCAATATTTTCGTCAGTAGCAGCAGTTCTTGGGCGTCCTTCACCATATTCAACACTGTGGAAAAATCGATCTCTTTTGAGTTCCCTGTACTAAGTGTAAATTGTTGCGTTAGATGGGACTTCTTTGCCAAATGCATTTCTAAGCTGATCTTCACATTGTTTACGCGTTAATGAAGATTCAAAATCTTAAAAACTCATAGCCCGGAAATGTTCTCTAGTAAAATTCATTTTTGAGTGAACACGAAATATTTAAATTACGATACTTAATAAACTATTAGAGCAAATCGAACAAACTACATGGCAATCAACTCACAAACCTTAGAGAATAATCGTCAAATACACTGCCGTTTGTGAAAATTGCAACACCAAGAAAGAATTTCCCGAATAACTCCAAACTTGGTGGAAGTGTAGAAGAGTGTGCAAGCAATAAGTGATTAGGTTTGCAGAGAGATTGGGTACACGTAGGCCGAGCAGAGCCCTCTCTCAGTGTTGCACCCAGTGTAGTCAGTGCAGAGCTGTCAAACAAGGTGGAAACAATAAAGGAATGCCAGTATGCCTCGTCGACGTCAAAGGGAGCCATATCGGCATGTGAGTGAGTTCGAACGGGGCAGAATGATCGGTCTCCGGGAAGCGGGTTTGTCATACCGTGACATTTCGGCTCGTACAGGGCATGCTGCTACGATAGTGATGCGTGTGTGGAAGCAGTGGATAGATGAAGGTCGTACGCAGCGAAGAGCGGGTACTGGACCACGGAATATGACCACAGCACGAGATGACCGTCATCTTGTCCGCATGGCCATAACGGACCGTACAGCTTCATCCACAGTGTTCGCTCAACCCTGGAGCACTGCAACAGGTGTGAACTTGTCTGCATCAACGGTTCGTCGACGTCTGCTGCAGGTTGGACTGGTTGCAGGCATGTCATTACGTCGGCTTCCATTGTCCAGAAACCACAAGCCCCTCCGACTACAATGGGCACGTGAACACCGTCACGGGTGCTGAGTGGCAAAATATAGTCTTTTCGGACGAGTCCCGCTTCAACGTGTCCTACGGTGAAGGTCGCATACGTGTGGTGAGTGGTGGTACCGTGGTGATTGCAACCTGGAGGGGCTGCATTGTTGGGCGTCATAGCGTACAAACACCAGGTGTGATGGTTTGGGGCGCAATTTGTTACAATAATCGATCTCGCCTCCTACGAGTTGAGGGCACTTTGAATAGCAACCGATACCTAACGGTGGTTGTAGAGTCTGAGGTACTCCCCCTGCTTCAGGCATCTCCACAGGCCACATTTCAACAGGACAATGCCCGGCCACATATTGTGAGGAATGTACGGGCCTTCTTCGAAGAGCGACGGGTGCCATTGCTTCCCTGGCCTGCACATGTCGCCCATCGAACATGTCTGGGTTACGGTTGGTCGGCACCTGGTGGGTCACGGCCCTCCAGTAACCAGTGTCACGGATTTGTGGGCTCGAATACAAACTACGTGGAGAGAAATCTCTCAGGAAATTATTCAGAAATTTTTCATTCAATGCCACGGCGTATAGCAGCTCTAATTGCAGCACATGGAGGCCACACCAAATACTGAATATTAGGGCTCAAAGGTTATGTATAGATTTGAAAGGTTTATCATTTGTTACTTGTTATGTACCTAACCTGTGGTATTAAATTCATTGAATTCATGCGTTTCCTTCTTGGTGTTGCAATTTTCACAAACGGCTGTGTATAAAGACATTTCGTTTGGTTTTAGAAAATTGGCATTCTAAAAATTATCAGTGTCGCCCTCGTAAGTAACGATGGAAGATGAGAAGTTAGCTTTTTAATCGAAAAAAGTGGGGAATTCCATACAGAAATGACTGGCGATGTTTTCAGATCCTTGATGAAACAAGTATTTCCTAAATTGGAGCCAAACAGTGTTTTATTATGGACAATGCACCATACCATACCGTACAATCAGAACTGTCCCAAATAAATTGTGGAGAAAAATTTATACAACTTAGATACAAACAAAGACATTGAATGTAACGAAAGCGTAGTGAGGAATGAATTATTAGAATCAGTAAAGCCCTTAAAAAGTGCGTGTGAAAGATACGTTGCCGATGTCTTGGCGAGAGAGCAGGGCATAGCATTGTTAGACGCTCACCTTACTATTATATCCGCATGCTCGTCATGTGCGCGGCAGAGTGATACGTTATAGTTCTAATAAAACCAGTGTAGGAATAGGTGCTTAGCTGCAACATGTTGAAACAACTTTCAAATCTTTAGCCGCGATAAGAAACTCTTTCGATGGAAAGCAAAAAGAAGAATCGCAAACTTTCGAGCATATCCATTAGATGAAGCAGTTGGGAAAGGGTAGACACGCAGCATGAAATAGAATCTCGATTATCTGAGTTAACGTGAACCAAGACTATCTCGGTTTAATATAAACTCGGGTAAAACTAATGATTACTGACAAAAAACTGTGTTTGTATTAGAAAACTCTTTAATTAAATAGGCTAAATGTAGCAAACAAAGTAGGTTGACAAGAAATCTAGGCATTTAAAAATACAGCGCATATACATCTAAGACATGTAATACTGTACAGTGCACTGAAACCTTATAATTTCTTAAAAAGTGTTGTGTTTGATTACGCTGCCTCACTTTTTTGCCGTCATGTTGAGGCAGTATTTTTAACACTTAAATGATTTCAGTCTAATTATATAATATTAAATTCAATAACAACCCGCCTTGAAGCAATATGTGTATGTAATAATTTGTAAAAAGTGTATATTACAGTCATTATATATGTTTATATTATTGTATCCATGTGTAATAACGTTATGTGAATGTATTACGTAATTTAATAATGTAGGAGCTGTGAGAATAATAATTTAAACATTGCTAACAATGAGGTAACATTGAGTCAATAATGAGTAAGAAAGTTTAACAGTACTACCTGTGATTCTTGGAGTAACAATAATGTAAATTATGAGACAGTTTAAAAATAGCCAATCCACAACCAGAAAAAGCTTTAGTTAGATGAAGGTATTCTATTGGAGTAGGATTAGCCAACCAGAGACTTGAAATACAGAAATTTACAAGTTTAGACGGTTGAAATCAATTCAGTTGCCTGCAGACCGTAATGGTAACCGGATGCAAGATGCGTTCTCGAGAGAAATATAATACTATTCGTGTGAGACGAAAAAATAAGTTTACGTATTAAAAAGTGCAAGTATTTAATAAAAACATCTCACAGCTCTCTCTATATCAATGAAGTGTTACTTAAATCGTGTCAAGCATTAATAAAAGAAGTGAAGTAAAATTATAACCTGTGTAAGCCTACATTCTTTGTCGTATCACAACCCTGCCAAGACTTCCATGTCTCTAACAGTAATACTGACGCAGCCGAGGCAAGCATAAATATAATATTTAAAGAAACAGTTAAATTACAAAGTTAATAATATTTTTTTAAACTTGGGGCAAAGGCCACCTGAAAATACATTTGGGGCGAAGGCTACCGGAAATCGGGTACCATACGTGCGGTTGCAAACAAACTACAAGTTCGGCTCCCCAACAATCGAAATACAATACAACTCCTTCCATATGTGAAGCAATAACCAACTTCAAATTGGCTCCCAAAACGGTGCAAACTCCTACAGCAAAACAACTTCTTCAAATTGGCGTCCATACGTGGAGCTAATAAATTAATTCTCAATGTTACGCAGATGTTGTGGCATCAATGTCGTCCTGCTGTTCTGTGTAGAGCATTGTTTTTTCGAAGCATCAGTGATACTGATTTTACCTCTTACATTGTTATAGTGGTTGTCATCCTCATAAGGTTTATATTCGAATACTAAACTGAAAATGCATTCATCAGTTAATTCATACTGCAACGAAGTCGCTTCGTGGATATTGGTAGCGCCCTTCAGCGCTAGCCGGCGCATGATTGGTTGGAGAAAAAAAGAGGGAGGAGCGTATTCGCCGCGCACTAGATTGTAGTTGTGAAGTAGAGTGCTCGATAGAGCGAGAGAAGAGGATTCCTGTGTTCGATTCCAGTGAGTAATTGAAGAAGAGAAGAGGACTCCTGTGTTCGACACTCCAGTGAGCGATAGAGGAAGAGAAGAGAACTCCTGTGTTTGACACTTCAGTGAGAGATAGAGGAAGAGAAGAGAACTCCTGTGTTTGACACTCCAGTGAGAGAAAGAGGAAGAGAAGAGGACTCCTGTGTTCGATATTCTACTGAGTGATCGAAAGAGAGAAGAGCGTGGTTTAGTACAACTCTACGCGCAAGAAGAAAATGAAGTTTCACTGGAGAAAGTCACAATACTGTTCATTCTCATTCACCCATTCATCGACACCGATATTTGTCACTTCTTCTGTAACTAGTAGGTGGTTAAGTTAGACTCGTTAATTCATATTCTGAATTCTCTTCGGTTTCTTTCCGGCTCTTCAGTTGTCTGGCGATTCTCCCAACCAGTAAATAATATCCTAAAGGCAGCCCATTGGCGAAAATACTAAAAATGCGCAATTCTTGACCTATCAACTCCACATTTTTGTGTGGTAGTGGCCACTGCTTTACGAATATAATAAATTTGGAACCGCTAAGCTAAACCATTATTGAGAAATTAATTATTTACTAAACCTTTAGGTTCTAATTTTGCAATTTTTCAAAATGCTCCCCGTGATGAACGATCACGATTTTTGGCCTAAAAATTTAATTTCTGCACCAAAACATAAAGTCTTACGTCGGCATTTTTGCTTTCTCTAGCACGTACATAGTAAGTAAAGAAGGACTGATTGCATTCCACCAAAAATTAGATACTCAGATTTCACCTGTTACATGTTTTGAGGACCCCTGAATAAAAAGCATTTTCAGAAAAAGGTCCGCGCGTATGTGTGTGACTGTAAACAGCATAACTCAAATACGAAATGTCGATAAATATCAAACTTGGTATTTAAATTTAGCACCTTCCAAAGATACGACGCGAAGATTTTCAAGAAAATCCCCCACTAAGCTATTTGGAACATTTTTCGAACTTTTTATTTTCTTAAAAATAGTTCAACAATTTTGATTAAAATACCATATATTAAAGATATTTGCATGAAAAATAAAATGCACATCTTAAATTTTCTGGGAATAGCTTGTGAAGTCCTCTTCATTCAGAAGGAATTTTATACAATCTTGCATAACTGGTAAACGTTAAGCGATAGACGAAAACTTGCCACACAAAGAAATGTAGATCTCTTTAAAACACACAATTTATTTCAAACACGTTTTTTGTAGCATAAGCCATTTCCGAGATATCCGTTATTAATGGTTCGAACTGTTAAATTTTTAGTTTTCAAGTCTTGTCGAGTTTCAGCTGTTTCTTGTGAGTTATGCAAAGAGTATGGGATTTTGAGGCAGGGTATAGGTCCAGTTGTGAAAAATTTGATATCGCTATCCCCTTTGTAAGTATAATAAAATGTTTAATGAAGCTATTTCCGGAAAGGTGTATCTCAAAATGAAGTAGATAGGAAAATAAACGTTCGTAAGAATAGTTTGTATACCCACTAATAAGCGATAGAGGGTAGAGAAACTAATGTGAATGTAAAACATCAGTTTTTTGGGAAATGTTCATTAGTTTGTCGGTAAAAGATTCTGAAATATTCATAAAAACAAGCACATTTCTTTATTCAACAGTTCTCTAACGCTGCAAGTTTCAGGAAAATTGGTTGAGATTTGCATCACATGGACCAATTTGAATATGTTGACAAAAAATATTGGAGAAAAAGAGGTAACGAGTATCAAGCAAAACACGTGCACACCAATTATGAAATTTCCGAATTACTGCATAAATATAACAGCTATTGGAATGTTGAAGAGTGGAATATGAAACTAGAAAGTACAAACAGAATATAACTAAAACTTGAAAATCTACTTTTTGACCGCTTTTGGGCAAACTTTCAGCGACGAGTTGCTTTAAGGTTAATCCGTTTTAGGTTTTTCAGGATTTACTTTTCATTTCACTATCCTGTAGCAGGTTTTTCAAAAGTCTCTGTCGGTAGTTTCGTATTATAATTTCAAGAGCCCCTTGATGTAGGGGCTGAATGAGTACCATTACGTTGGGGGGTTAAAAAAAACTCTCCGGTGACTAATTCAGATTCGTTAGGATATTATAAAGAAGGAAGGTGCCTTGTGGGTAAAGCGGTTCCCATTACAAAATCCCTTTAACACTTGGCACAAACTGTTCCTGAAACCACGACTTAAAAGCCTTCGGAATCCTCCATACACTTCTTTGACTGGAATATTGTCCACATTCACATTTTGTAAGGCTCTTGTTTTTGTAGGTCTTACCAACCAGTAAAAATTGAGACTTGTGCTCGCCATGTTAAGATGTCACACTGGGGCTGACTGTTTCTGCTTGGTTGCGAAAATCTTGATCCGGAACGTTTTGTAATTTTTTGCGGGCCAAGTTTGTTTTTCAAATGTCATTAAATTTGCTGACAAACGAATCCACTACGTCAGCGTTAGTTAATAAAATCTGCCCTGTAATATTTAACTCTCTGACGCAATATAGCTTCTTTAAACCAACCCACTTCGCTTGTAACATTCGGCCCAGATAACGGACTTCTGTTTTCTCTCATCTGGTGAAATTACAAAAACGATGCCTCTGATATCGGCTTGTAAAAGCACTCACTATCTATAGATAGAGAAGGTATTTAATTCCACCAAAAAGCCAGATAACAATATTTCACCGGAAATACATGTTTTCAAGTGCCCTGAATCCAAATAAAGCATTTTTGGAAACATGCTCGTGTCTGACTTTGAACAGCTTAACTCAACAACGAAAAGCCGGATAAATACCAAATTTGGTATTTGAGGTTAGTATCCTCTAAGGATACGACACCAAGATTTTCAAGAAAATAGCCCCATCCCAGACTACCCTTTACATGGGACATTTTTCGAAAATTTTGATTTTCTCAAAAATGGCTGTAACGATCATATGTTTAAGATATTTTCATGACAAATGAAATCTATATCTTGAATTTTCTGGGAATGTCCCCAAAAGTCCACTTCATTCCAAATGACACTCGCACAACTGGTAAATCGTAAGAGATAGACACAATTTTACTGCATAAAAATGTAGATCTCGTTAAGACACACAATTTATGTCATATACATTTTTTGTCATGTAAACTACTTCCGAGATATTCCTTGTTATTTGTTTGAATTTTTCAATACTTAGCTTTTTCTCAAATGGGAATTCGTTATTCGTTTCTTTATGTCCTGGACATGCAAAGAGAACGAAATGCTTCACATAGCAATCAGCTCTTAAAATATTTGACTATCGCTTAAAGCCTACCAATTCCCCTTACATCTACAAGAAAATTATCAATAAGATAGAGTCTGCAAATGTTTATCTCGATTAACATGAAGTAGATGGAGAATAAGCGTTTGTAAAAATAATTTGTACAAGAGTATAGAAAGTCATGCGAGTGCAACACAGAAAAAGGTCCGCGCGGGCGGTGTGTGTGAGCGAATAGCATAACTCAAAAACGGATAAACAGCAAACTTGGTATTTAAGTTCAGTATCTTCCAAAGATGCGTCGAAGATTTTCAAAAAAATCCCCCCCAAGTCAAACTACGCTTTGTATGGAACATTTTCGAATTTTTTAATTTTCTATAAATAGGCAGTAACGATGTTGATTAAAATACCATATATTAAAGATATTTACATGACAAAATGTATATCGTGAATTTTTGGGGAACATCCTGTGAAGTCTTCTTCATTTGGAAGGGATTTTGTGTAATCTTCTATAGCTGGTGAACGTTAAGCGATAGAGAAAAACGTAATACACCAAAAATGCAGTTCTCTTTAAAAAACGCAATTTATTGCAAATGTAACTTTTTTGTGGCATAAGCCGCTTCCCAGATATACACTATTAATGGTTCGAATTGTTCAATACTGTGCCAAGTTCTGTCGTATTGCAATTTGTTTCTCGCGATGTCATGGAAACAGCATGGAATTTTAAGGCCAGCATATAGCGTCCAGTTGTTAAACATTTGACTATCGCTGTTTGTGTAATGTAGTTATTTCTGCTAAGGTTTATCTCGATCAAAATGAAGTTGATAGGAAAATAAACTTTCGTAAGACTACTTTGTATACCCGCTAATAAGCGATAAAAGGTAGAGAAAGTCATGTGAATGTGACACATAATTTTTTCCCCTTTCTTTTCTGTGTTATGTCTTCCTCGGCTGTCATTTGTCTACGTTGTGATGCCCATTCTTCAATTTGCGTTTCTTCTCCAATAATACGTATCCAATATCTAAAATGCCACGACCTAAACGTTTAATAGCATTAAACTCATCTTCTAGTGATACCATCACACGATTTCTTTCCCCTCTCATTTGAGCGACAACCGACTTACAGTGCTGTGTTCGGGAGGTTTGACACGTTAATGTGTAGCTGTTTCTGCAAAGGTTTATTTGGCTTAAAATGTGGTATATAGAAAAATAAGCTTTAGTAAGAATAATCCGAGTACCTAATAATAAATATAGGGGGTAGAGTAGGTTATGTGAATGTACTACATCAGATATTCTTTTAGCTTCAGTGGATATTAATAGACATATTTTAGGTGAAACTTCGATATCGATTTTTTTTGGGTACATCGCAATATTTGCTACATAACTAAAGGTAGAGATAGTAAAAAAAATGCCGCAAAAGCTCTGACATAAGAGCTTACGATTCATAATTCTCAACGAAAAGATGCTCCCGAAAATAAAATTTGAGTAATGTTTCCAGAAAGTTCCAAGGAAAAAAATGTGATACGTACATTCGAAGTCAGAGCTTGCACACAAAATGAACCTTACGTAATCTTGTTGAAAATGCCATCAGATGAAATATTATCCTCTTGTTATCTAAAAGCTTCTTAAATAGAGAAAGATCATGACACAGAATTGCAGCATTACGATCAGTGGCGGTTCGCACGATGTTCTGACCGTCCTTCTCTATTTCTCTTTCCTGTTACATTAAAATGATACGTAAGATCATTATTTTTTTTTAAACTACACAGCGTTTTATTGCTGGTAGAAAGTAAAATAAATTACATAATTAAGAGCAGAAAAGACATAATTAATTTAAATTCCTATGCCATTTACCTAAAAAGCCCCGCATACGATCTGAAAATTCTTCATCAAGATTTAACCAGAAGCATGTGTTTTGAACCACTCATATAACTTTCTCTACTCTTGTACAAACTATTTTTACAAACGCTTATTCTCCATCTACTTCATGTTAATCGAGATAAACATTTGCAGGCTTTAAGCGATAGTCAAATGTTTTAAGAGCTGGTTGCTATGTGGAGCATTCCATACTCTTTGCATTACCAGGACAAAAAGAATGAATAACGAATTTGAGAAAAAAGTATAAGTATTGGAAAATTTAAGGAAATAACAAGCAATATCTCGAAAATGGTTCTCCCAACAATAAAAATGTATATGAGATAAATTATGTATTCTAACGCGATCTAAATTTTTTGTATAGTAAAATTTTGTCTATCTCTTATGGTTTACCAGTGATGCAAAAGTCGTTCACAATGAAGAATACTTTTGGAGACATTCCCAGAAAATTTGAGATATACATTTCATTTGTCATGAAAATATCTTAAGCATATGATATTTTAATTAAAATCCTTAGAGCCATTTTTGAAAAAACTAAAATTGTCGAAAAATGTTCCATGTAAAGGGTAATCTGGGGTGGGAGGATTTTCTTGAAAACCTTCGTGTCGCATCTCTGGAAGATACTGAACCTAAATACCAAGTTTGGTGTTTATCCGACTGTTCGTTTCTGAGTTATACTGTTCACACACACACGCGCGCGCGCGCGCGGAGATGTTTCTAAAACTGCTTTTTTCTTATTCAGGGAGTCTCAAAACATGTATTTCCGGTGAAATCTTGATAACGAATTTTTTAGTGAAATGCCCCCTACTTACTGTAAGTACCTACGTAGTAGAGAAAGTGTTACTGTTACACATGGTCGCATCTAACACACATGGCAGGCTATATTCAATAATTTACGATATTTTATTTTAAAAATTGACATAAGAATGAACCATAATTTGTACTTTTCACTGCTGTTGCTCGTGACATCCTAAAACGACTCTGAAACTCATCTAAAGAATATTGCGGAACCGAATTCAGGTTTCTTGCAGGAACCCTCCCTCTCCTTCGACGTTTAATTCATAAGCGATGGCCACAACGTTGATATTCTCAAGTGGAACTATTTGATCAGCAACATGGTTGCCATCGTCCGCTATAAACTGCAAACACAAATCGTAACATTTCTATTGGATTCATATTCTACAATAAGCGTATTTCCATGTGCTGTCACTGGAAAATTCAAAACGTAAGTGGCCCAGAAAACAAATTACGAAATTCCCGCTTCTGCTAGCGCTGAATACAGCAAAGGTATTCAGCACTGGCCCACTGAATGTACCTAAAGGGTAGTTAAATTATATTCGAACCTACTCGCGACCTCTCTCTACTGCGCGAGACAGCCGGCAGCCGCCGGGGAAATCACACCGGCAGAGGTGGACTAAAATCCTTACCTTATAATAGATGCTGGAAATGCTGACCTTGTGCTCTCAAACAGGCGGCATATCTCGTGTAAATATTCTCGCTCACTCTCCGAAGCTCAGCAGCAGGAATTCTTGTGATTTCTTGCACAACGTTTTCTCTAAGTTCCTGTAGTGTGCGAGGATTGAAACGATACACTGTCTTTTAAAGAACCCCATAAATAAAAACCACAATCGTTAGATCAGGAGAACGAGGGGGCCACAAATCAAAACTAATTATTCTGTCATCAAACACCTCTCTTATTGCATCATTATTCGGCAGTCTATGTGCTGTTGAAGAATCATGCTGGAACCAACCATACGATTTCTCTTCTTCTGTCAAGCGATTGCAAAATGGCCTCAGAATTAACCTCTTATATCGCTCGGTATTTATTGTTTCATCAAAGAATGTGGGCTCTATTATTCTTCTAGCACCTATCGCACACCACACTCCAACTTTTTGGTCATAATGAGGCGTTTCATCACAAGAATTCCTGCTGCTGAACTTCGGAGAGTGAGCGAGAATATTTACACGAGACATGCTGCCTTTTGAGACCAGAAGGTCAACATTTCCAGGTCTGTTATAAGGTAAGGATTTTAGTCCGCCTCTGCCGGCGTAATTTCCCCGGCGACTGCCGGCTGTCTCGCGCAGTAGAGAGAGACCGCGAGTGGGTTCGAATATAATTTAACTAGCCTATATTTATCGTTCAAACAGCACAATACTTTTTACACGGTTATTTAAGTATTTTTGCCAGGATAATCTTCTAACATGGCCTCTTACAAAAGTACTTATAGCAGCAAGTTTTAAATCATTGAAATTGCCAATTTTTCCCCTTAAGATAAAATAAGAAGGGATTTAAGTGTCTTTTAGTACACGTTCTTTGAAACAGTTGCTTGTCGGACTCTCAACACGCCGAAAAATACAGTGCGTCTCCACACTGCTGTCTCCGCATGGTGGCTCCCGCGCCGGCCGCCGTAGCTCCCACTCTCGCCGCGCAACCGTCTCATATGCTCATAGTTACAGTAAGAATGATAATAAACACATACCTTATTACAGATATGTTGGAAATATTGTCTTTTTCTATTCACATATTTCTGGTATCTTCTCAGGAAACTCATTTACACTGGAGAATTCAGTAAAATAGACTGAATTTCTCGCCTTACGTTTTCTTTCAGTTCTTCCAATAGTTGAAAATCACATCCTTAGATCAGGGGATCTTGAGGGCTATAATTCTTTACTAAATACCCTATCTTCAAAAAAGTTCCCGAATTAAACTTAATGGCTCATCAGCTGTATGCGTGCTAGAAAAGTCTGTTGAAAATACCCAGACTGACATTTAATGACGGTCAGCCGTTCAGAAAATGCAGGTGCTACGAGGGCGGATTGATAAGTCAGTGGCTTTTTAAAGAAAATAACAATTTTTTCCAAAAAATAAATTTTATTTCTCAGCATAGTCTCCTTTCAATTCAGTGCACATTGTCCAACGTTTCTCCAATTCTTTTAACCCTTCCAAAAATATTATTTTTCGAAATCTGCAAAGCATGAGGTACTTTTCGCGATTCTGTATTCATTGGACGTGAATTTCTTTCCAGCGAGCCATTTTTTCAGGTTTGCGAAGGGGAAGAAATCGCCAAATTGGGAGAATATTGGGGGTGAGGTAGCAGTTCGTAGTCCAATTCCACAAATTTTGCGATACCAATGGCTGACTTGTGTGCAGTGCATTATCCTGGTGAAAGAGAACCTTTTTTTTTTCCCCAAATGGCGTCGTTTATTTAAGAATTCCTTGTGAAACTGATCCAGCATTGCGGCATAATATGAGCCTGTGATCGTTGTACCCTTTTCCAGGTACTGGATGTCTATCATCCCTTGTGAATCCCAAAAGACAGCTGCCATGATTGTTCCTGCCGACGGAATGGTTTTCGCTTTCTTTGGAGCAGGTTCGCTGAAGGAAATCCACTGCTTTGATTGTTGTTTGGTTTCAGGTTGATTGTAATAGATCCAAGTTTCATCAACCGTGATATAACGCCGTTTGGGTTGCGCTGGAAAATGTTCAATCATTCCTGTGAAATGGTCACACGATTCCGCTTGTTCTCAAATGTGAGCAGTCGCGGCACCCATCTTGCGACAGCTTTTTCAGGCACAAAAACTCGTCCAGAATGTTATACACCCATTCACTCAGGATGTTTACGGTCTTGGCTATCTCACGAATTTTCACTCGGCAGTCCTCCAACACAATATCGTGAACTTTGTTCACCATTTCTTCTGCTGACCTCAACCGGCCGTCCTGTGCGCACGGCATCTCTTGTGCTCGAACGGCCACATCGAAATTCTGTGAACCATGTCATGTGATAGAGCAGAGTCTTCATAATACTTGTTCAGCTTTTCTTCCGTTTCCTTCACCGTCTTAGACGCAAAAAGTAGTGCTTTATCAGAACACGAAATTCACATTTCTCCATATTCTACGAAGCAACACACATTTGCTTATTTTAGACGCTCTCAACAATATTCTAAGAAACAAATGACGACGAATTTGTGCGATTACACCCAGAATAGTTGTAAGACTTGGGTGCAAACAAGAAACCTGTGATTAGAACGCTATCTCTCGCCAAAGCCATGAACTTATCAATCCGCCCTCGTATTGTTCCGTATGCATTTACTGCACACCACACATCAACCTTCGCGTTATGGGAGAGAATATCGTGTGTAAAATGGGGTTTATCTGTGTTTCAGTACCTGTTATATTACGACGGAACATAATGATGTAATTGGAATCATGCTTCCTCAAAGAAGAATATTAAGTATTTGTCAATATCACTGTCAAATCCAATTACAGAACCTTACTTGACCGTCATGATCAAGTAAAATATAAAGTGTATGCAACAAACCCCGTACATCGGAAGAACTAATAGAAAACATCAGATACAATTTTGCATATTGAACTCTCTAGTTTCAATGAGAATTTCCCGAGAAGATGCCAGAAATGTGTGGATAGAGAAGGTCAACATCTCTTATGATAAGGCATGTGTTTATTATCATTGGAACTGTAACAATACCGAGCAGGATGGCTCAGGCTTGAACGTCTGTGGCCGTATTTGGGAGGTCCCGGAATCGATCTCCGGGATCGTCCTCTCTGACCCATGGGTTTTTCGGGGTTTTCCCCGGTCGTCAGTCTGAGTGTTTGCTTTCATCTCCCGAATTTCCTGTCCCTCCATTTCGTTCCATTCTTCATTTCATTCATCGTTCATTCCGTTGGTCTCTTTCAGGGTCGGAAGTGTCGGAAATGGTGCAGCGTCGCAGGGGAAAAGGATGCTCTTTGACTCTTTCCGTCTCTCGGCTGTCGGCTGGCTGCCGAGTATCCAAACCCCTTTAAGCGCATTGGACCCCCCCTGTGTGGGTTGGGGTCTCCGGTCTGCATGGGTGTCTCTATCTGGAAACTTAGGAACCCTGTTTAGTACCGTCGCTCCTGGTTCCGGCTTCCCGGTGTCTCTCGCCTCGTTCTTCCTCCTGGAGACGCTCCCTCGTAGGTACAATATCCCCTCTGGCTCGGTGCGTCTCCTCCGAAGTCAATCCAATCCTACTGTAACAATAAGAACGTGAGGCGGTATTATAACTGTTTCGGCGGGAGTCCGAGCTGTAGCGGCCCTGTGATGGCCGCAGCTTGAAAAGAAAGCTTATATTTCTAAAGTCGTCATGGAAACCTTTAGCGGCGTAATCAACAAAATCCAGATGCCAGTGACCAATCAGATTAACTTTAACATGATTTTTGTAAGCGTCACGTTGTAACGCCACGATGGTAGCTGCTGCGATGCCTTTGATTTTCTGACGCTGAATGTTGATCTCTGTCAATGTACTTGTACTAGTGTTTGGCTTGTATTAGATAATTATTGTTGTTGCTTCGGGTAACTGCACTTATACCATTCTTGTCAGTGCGTGTACAATCTACAACTATGAAGTACATAATAACACCTGCAATTTGCTGAACGTTATTTGTAATTAATGTGATTTTAAAACACTCGCTTAAATGTACTACATAAACGACATACTTGCACTTCGTAGTATGATGTTAGCACTGATATATGTTCAAGTACTGCAGTTACTTTAATCACCAATAATCACTAGTTTGCAACTACTTTATTATGAATTATATCTCAGCGTACTGCAGGAGATGCAACTGTTATACTACTATTATTAACATACTTTAAGGCAATCTACCGCCAACACTTAATAAACTATAGTAGCACCACTGCTGGCACGTGCTAGCGCGTCTTGAGGCGTCGTCCTCTGTGATGTACTGCTAGCCTCTAGTTCCCCAGCTCGCGGGTTCAAACCTGGCGGAGGGCGATGGATTTTTACTTTCTCTACTACGTATAGTAAGTAGGGGAAGTATTGTATTCCACCCAAAAACTCGATACCGAGATTTCACCGGAAATACATGTTTTGAGATTCCCTGAATAAAAAAAAGCATTTTTGGAAACATGTCCGTGTGTCTGTCTGTGAACAGCATAACTCAGAAACGAACAGTCGGATAAACACCAAACTTGGTATTTAGGTTCAGTATCTTCCAGACATGCGACACGAAGGTTTTCAAGAAAATTCCCCCAACCCAGATTACCCTTTACATGAAAGATTTTTCGAAAATTTTAATTTTCTCAAAAAAGGCTGTAACGATTTTGATTAAAATATCATATGTTTAAGATATTTACATGACAAATAAAATGTATATCTTGAATTTTCTGGGAATGTCTCCAAAAGTATTCTCCATTGTGAACGACTTTTGCATAACTGGTAAACCATAACAGATAGACAAAATTTTACTACACAAAAAACGTAGATCGCGTTAAAATACACAATTTATGTCATATAATTTTTTTGTTAAGTGAACCATTTTCGAGATATTGCTTGTTATTACCTTAAAATTTTCAATACTTATTTTCTAAAATGGGAATTTGTTATTCATTTTTTTGTCTTGGATATGCAAAGAGTATTAATCTGTGGCAAAGGGAATGGTGCTGCACCTAGCAACCAGCTATTAAGAGATATGCATGTGCTTAAAGGCTACTGTATTTCTATATTGCCCTTGTAAATATATATTCCCCTTACATCTACAAGAAAATTAGCAATAAGATGGAGTATGCAAATGTTTATCTCGATTAACATGAAGTAGATGGAGAATAAGCGTTTGTAAAAATAGTTTGTACAAGAGTAGAGAAAGTCATGTGAGTGTAACACATCAGATTTTTTTTTCTGGTGTAAAAATCCTTATCCTTCGGGAGAGAAATAAAACCGGTAGTCGTAGATTTACGGCATGTAAAACAGCCTCAAGACTGATAAAGAGGCCTCTGAGCAAAATCACTATTCCTTCACGCCCGATATAGAATGGGACGCTAAGGACCACAGCAGTTAAAGAGCGTCCATAAATAAAACTCAATTTAAATGTTTACTTTCTCTACTACGTATACTAAGTAGGGGAAGTATTGCATTCCACCCAAAAATCCAATACCGAGATTTCACCGGAAATACATGTTTTGAGACCCACTGAATCCAAAAAAGAATTGTGTGTGTCTGTGTGTGTCTGTGAACAGCATAACTCAGAAACGAACAGTCGGATAAACACCAAACTTGGTATTTAGGTTCTGTATCTTCCAGAGATGCGACACGAAGTTTTTACAGAAAATCCCCCCACACCAGATTACTCTTTACATGGAACATTTTTCGAAAATTTTAATTTTCTCAAAAACGGCTCTAACGATTTTGATTAAAATATCATATGTTTAAGATATTTTCATGACAAATGAAATGTATATCTCGAATTTACTGGGAATGTCTCAAAACGTATTCTTCATTGTGAACGACTTTTGCATAACTGGTAAACCATAAGAGATAGACAAAATTTTACTACACAAAAAATGTAGATCGCGTTAAAATACACAATTTATGTCATATACATTTTTGTTGTTGAGTGAGGCATTTTCGAGATATTGCTTGTTATTCCCTTAAATTTTCCAATACTTATACTTTTTCTCAAATTCGTTATTCAATTTTTTTTGTCCTGGTAATGCAAAGAGAATGGAATACTCCACATAGCAACCAGCTCTTAAAATATTTGACTATAGCTTAAAGCCTAACAATTCCCCTGCATCTACAAGAAAATTTGCAATAAGTTTAACATCTCAACATCTCGATTAACATGAAGCATATGGAGAATAAGCGTTTGTAAAAATAGTTTGTACAACAGTAGAGAAAGTCATGTGAGTGTAACACATCAGATTTTTTCATTTTACGTCTTGAGCACGTCATAAACTACATGGCTCAGCATCTCTTACTTCGTAACTTTAAAATATCATGGCTTAAATCTTACGGATTCCTTGCCTGACGCAATCTTTCACTCGCCCTATCAGACACTGGCATTTAAAAATGATTTAAAACCGGAACGTTGGACTTCCCAAAGCATCTCTTTAAATCTATTAGTATGTTGTGTGACTTTCTTGCATAAAACTGTTCAGATAGATTTATGACGGACAGCTATTTCTTGCTCGGAAATGTTCAAACTGATCTACTTGCCTTAAAATGCGAAACTGCTTGCGTATAAGTTAATATCACACTAAGCCCTTGACTTTGACGAGAGATAGCGTTTTAATCACAGGTTTCTTGTTTGCACCCAAGTCTACATCGCAGAAATTCGTTGTCATTTGTTTCTTAAAACATCGTTGAGAGCGACTAAAATAAGCAGATATGTGTTGCTTCGTAGAAAATGAAGAGAAGTGAATTTTGTGTTCTGATAAAGCACTACTTTTTGCGTGGTAAGACGCTGAAGGAAACAGAAGAAAAGCTGAACAAGTATTATGGGGACTCTGCTCCATCACATGGCATGGTTCACAAGTGGTTCACAGAATTTCGATGTGGCCGTTCGTGCACAAGAGATGCCGTGCGCACAGGACGGCCGGTTGAGGTTACAACAGAAGAAATGTTGAACAAAGTTCACGATATTGTGTTGGAAGACCGCCGAATGAAAATCCGTGAGATAGCCAAGGCCGTAAACATCCTGAGTGAACGGGTGTATAACATTCTGCACGAATTTTTGGGCATGAGAAAGCTGTCAGCAAGATGGGTGCCGCGACTGCTCACAGCTGAGAACAAGCGGAATCGTGTGACCATTTCACAGGGATGTTTGAACATGTTCCAGCACAACCCAAATGAGTTTTTGTGGTGTTATATCACAGTTGATGCAACGTGATCCATTACTATCAACCTGAAACCAAACAACAATCAAAGCAGTGAATTTGTTCGGCGAACCTGCTCCAAAGAAAGCGAAAACCATTCCGTCGGCAGGAACAATCATGGCAGCTGTCTTTTGGGATTCACAAGGGATGATAGACATCCACTACTTGGAAAAGGGTACAACGATCACAGTCTCATATTATGCCGCAATATTGGATCAGTTTCACAAGGAATTGTTAAAGAAACGACCCCATTTGACGAAAAAAAATGTTTTCTTTCACCAGGATAATGCACCCGCACACAAGTCAGCCATTACCATCGCAACATTTGTGGAACTGCTACCTCACCCACCATATTCTCCAGATTTGGCTCTGAGCGATTTCTTCCTCTTCGTAAACCTGAAAAATTTACTCGTGGGAAGAAATTCACACCCAGTGAACACATCATGGCATAAACAACCTCATATTTTGCAGACTTCAAAAATTCATAATTTTTGGAAGGGTTAAAAAAATTGGAAAAACGTTGGACAACGTGTATTGAATTGAAAGGAGGCTATGTTGTGAAATAAAATTGATTTTTTGGAAAAAAAATTGTTACTTTTTTTAAAAAAGTCACTAAATTATCAGCCCGCCCTCGTAACTTACAGTAACATAATTTACAGCATGTCTTGATATTTAAAAGATGAGAATACATTTGTTAAATGTTTTATATGAGAACAGAAAATATATTCATGTTATCAATTAGAGAGGTGGGCTGTAGTACTGTCTCATTTTAAACAAAATACTTGATCATAAAACTAAAATATAAGGCATAATTGTATTTTATATTAATCATAAACTTTTAAACACAAATTAGTTTTAAACATTGAGAATTTGAAACATAGAGAGGAAGCTTTCAATATCTTTGATATTTCATTCGTTTACAAGAGAAACACTGCACCAGTCTTTAATTGCAATACATTCTTTCTCATACTGCTGTCGAGATTTTGCTGACAGCAGCTCCGATTCAATGTTTCTGACTCGAATTGAAATTTTCAACCATATTTTCCGTTACAAGCTTGTTGTTTAGAAACGAGCACTGACGTCTACGCCTCGTATTGTTACGGTCAATGCTTCCTAGGAGGCGTTGGTACGGTTCATAGCGTAGGAATATGTCAATAAATGTTCCATTTATATTCATACAGTACTTATATTACATTAATTTAATTTAATATAGTTTAGAGAGCTTTTATTAAAACCTGTTGTTTGCACCACGTACACAAAAACTTTATCGTACTAGATACACAAATAGTTATTATGTATTATATGTAGTTTACTGTACACAGTCCAAGTTACAATTTTATAAAATTGTCATGCTTCTATTTTATTATGTACATGCCTGGTACCCTACTTTGTGTTGCACAGCCAGTGTAGCTCTCTGGCCTTCAGCACTGCTGTACAACATTTACTTCTCTTTGCTAAAGCCTCATTACAATTCATTTTATCTTACCTCCCCTCCCTATTCTTCTCTTTGACTTTCCTCGTCCATTTCTCTTTCATTTTTATTAAAAAATCTCCTAATTTCCTATTTCTTCCTTCCTGCTTGCTTGTTAGTATTTTCAGTGCGGCTAAATCACCCTCATATTATTCCATTTCTTGTACCAGATTTTCTCTCTCCATTTATTCAACTCTTCACATTCTGTTAGACAATGTTCTACACTTTGCAAAATTCACATATCCCTTTATCATTACCTCTTAAGCCACTTAAGAATTGAGATAGATGGATTGTAGCCCCACGTACGATACAAAGTTTCCGGTGTCCTTTGCCCCACGTTCACTTTCCGGTGGCCTTCGCCCCCACGTTTAAAAAACCAACTTTGTATTTTAATGTTTACTTAAATATTATATATGTATGCCTCGGCTGCGTCAGTAGTAATTTGCAGAAACACGTATCTCTTAGCAGGGGTTGGTGCGGCTAAAGAATGAAGGCTTACACAAATTATAATAGTAATTAACTTTGTTTTATTAATCTTTCACACGATTAAATAACACTTCACTAATGTATCCTACTGTAGAGGTGTGAGATTATTGTTAATTGTACTTTTTAACACGTAAACTTTATATTATTCACGCCGTACTGAATTTTTTGTCTCGCACTGAATACGTACCGAGCGAACTGCTCGGGAACGCTGCCTTCTAGCGTCTGCCTCTTGAATTTGCACAATTTCTCTATTTCAAGTTTCTGATTGGCTAAGCCTACTCCAATAGAATACTTTTATTCAACTTTTAGCTTTACTGGTTGTTGATTGGCTACTTATAAACTTTTAAATATTACATTATTGTTCCAAAATTATTAGTAGCATTACTAAACTTTCTAATTTATTGTTGTGTCAAGGTTACCTCATTGTTAGCAACTTTGGGCTTCTATTCTCCCAGCTCCTACATTGTTAAATTACGTAATACATTCACATAACATTATTATACATGTATGTAATAATATAAACATAATACAATGACTGTTACATACACTTTATATAATTATGTTATACACATATTGTTTTAAGGCGGGCTGTTATTATATTTTATATTATATAATTAGATTGATATCATTTAAGTGTTAAAAATACTGCCTCAGAATATCGTTTCCGTTCTCAACCAAGCTAACCCTTCTTTTTCTGTTTTATTACACTGCTCTGTGTATCTTTCTCTTCCTCATTCTGTAAAATTTCAGAGATTTTTTTTGTTTCCTATGCTTCCCCATATCTCCTGCCTTTCAATATCCTTCACTCCTTCCCTCACTTATATCCAAAAACCTGTTCCTTCCCCTTCTAACCACATATGTTTCAACCCTATTTCTTCCAATGCTTTCTTCAACCCTGCTCCCCAACTGTTCTCATTTTTTATACTCTCCTGTTGTACCATATAGTTCTTAATATATCTCCTTCGTTGTCAAACATTTATACCAAAATTTTGTCAATCTCTCTAGCACTATACCTTTCCTCCTTGTTTCCCCTATTCTGGGGCTGATCGCCGCAAACCTAGTAGTTAGTTATACTGGGTAACTCATTCCTGCCCGAGCCCACACATTGGAAGGCAAACTCATTAGCTCCACGCCGCGGTTGTAATAAAATTGAGCTGAGCAAAAGATTGTGGGTATTTCACATTAGAACAATATTTTCACGAGCAGAAACATGCTATTTTTTTACTTCCTCTATTGCTTACACATAGTATATAGATGCAACACAAGATTTTCAGAAAATCCCTCCCACCCCAAATTACCCTTTACATTTGTTGAAATGTTTTATTTTCTAAAAAATATTTCTACCGATTTTGATTAAACTACCGTATATTAAAGATACTTATATAATAAATAAAATGTATATTTTGAATTTTCTGGGAATAGCCTTTGGAGACCACTTCATTCTGAAAGAATTTTGTGTAATCTTGTCTAACTAGTAAACGTTAAGCAATAGACGAAAAAATATTACACCAGAAATGTACACCTGTTTAAAATACACAATTTATTTTAAATAACCTTTTTGTAGCTTCAGCCATTTCCGAGATATCCGTTATTAATGGTTCGAATTGTTCAAAACTAAGCCATTCTTTTAGTCCACTCAACATTCAGTTCTTTCTCGCGATGTCATGGAAACTATGGAATTTTAAGGCCAGCATATAGCGTCCAGTTGTTAAACATTTGACTATCGCTGTTCCCTTTGTATCTATAACGTAATGTGTAATGTAGCCATTTCTACAAAGGTTTATTTGGATTGAAATGAACTAGATATAAAAACAGCTTTAGTAAGACTCACTAAAAACGATAGAGGGTAGAGAAAGTAATGTGAATGTATCACATTAGATTTTTAGAAAAAAGTTACGTGTATTTGTGTGTGTGTGTCTATGAACAGCATAACTCAAAAAACGAAAAGTCGGATAAACACCAAACAGTACCTTCCAAAGATGGGACACGAAGATTTTCAAGAAAATCCCCTTCACCGCAAATTTCGTTTTGCATGTAACACTTTTCGAAATTTTTTATTTTCTGAAAAATGGTTCCAACGATTTTGATTAAAACAGCGTAAATTAAAGGTATTTACATTGCAAATAAAGTGCATATCTTGAATTTTCTAGAAATACTCTCTGAAGTCCTGTTCATTCGGAAGGAATTTTCTATAAGGAAATCTTGTATAACTGGTAAACGTTAAGCGATAGACGAAAATGTACTACACAAGGAATGCAGATGTGTTTAAAACAGTTCATTTCAAATAATGTTGTGACATTAGCCATTTCCAAGATATCCGTTATTAATAGTTTGAATTGTTTAATACTTTGCCAATCTGTTAAAGTCCTGTTGATTTTCAGTTGTTCCTCGCGATGTCATGGAAACAGTATGGAGTTTTAAGGCCAGCATATAGCGTCCAGTTGTTAAACATTTGACTATCGCTGTTCCCTTTGTATTTATAACATGTGTAATGTAGCTATTTCTGCAAAGGTTTCAATCGATTACAATGAAGTAGATATAAAAATAAACTTTCGTAAGAATAATAATTTATATACCCAATAATAAGCGAAAGAGGGTAAAGAAAGTCACGTGAATGTAACACATCAGGTTTTTTTCCCTTCTCAGTGCAGAAATATCATTTCGATTAAAGAATGGGAGGTGGATCTCTGTTGAAATACAGCGGCATAGCGTTCATTATAACCCAACTCCGATTGCGATTCCAAGATAGCAAGAAAGAAACTAATGATAAACAAATAAAAGCCGATGGTATGATGATTGGGCTGCTGCCAAGAATGCTCGGCCTTGCATCTCTACATTAGCATGATTGCACATAAAAGATAAATGTCTTCTGCCAATGGAATACATATTACACTATTAAACTCTATTATACCACTGTTGCTGCATATAAGTCGAAAAGCAAGCAATACGAAAGTGATGTATGACAACAACACGCCGCCTCGAATGCATGTCTCAACAAAAAACAGTTTTATATCCACGCCGCTACCTGTGGTGTTCGGAAATGCTACTTGGTTCATAAGAAACAGTCAACTTCACATAAAAAATTAGATACTCTTCTCTTGCAACCAGCCTATCCATTGTTGGACAATAATGGTTAGAAAAATGTAACTAATACGGCTGGCAAAAATTGACCTTAAACAATCGAAATATGCATAAGTGTGAGTTTAAACTTTAATATTCATAGTTGTGCAGTCTGCTGAATTCAATGCTGTCAATAACTCGTGAAAAATTGTGGATATTTCTAAAGGAAACATTACATTCTAGTCGCCTGTGAGTATCAAATGTTATTATGCTATGTGGCTATAATACCTCCTATTAATTGTTGGAATCGATTGTTGGAATTTATGGTTACATGTTTTCGCAGTCAATTTTAATTTGTAGCCATGGCAGATGTGAGCACCATTGAGGAACGCTTAGTGAAAAGTGTGTGGGTACACGAACGTAAGTACACAGGGCAGACAATGAGAGACATTGTGAGAACGTTTCACCAAAGATTTAATAAGGCTCCACCGCGAAAAGCAACATTTCTGGAATGGGAAAGACGTGCTTTTTGTGCTTTTGGCGGTGTTAAAGACAGGCCACGGAGTGGAAGGAAGAAGACACGAAAAGAAACATGTGCCGGAGTCTCTGCTTCGGTTGAACAATCTGCAAGGAATCGACACATAAACGAGCTTCGGAACTCGATATACCGAGGAGAACAATGCGAGATCACACGAAAAAAGACCTTAAGCTCAGACCTTTCGACCGTTATCGGATAAAGACCGGAATGGTCGCGTTTTAACATGCTCTTATGTTTTCAGATGAATGTGCGATTTATCGCAGCTCACGTGCTAGTATTGTCTTTTGGGTCAAAGAGAATCCTCATTACACAGTCGAGTTAGAAAGGAACCCGCCTCACGTAATGATATGGGCAACGACATCACATCTGCCTGAACCGTACTTTTTTGAAAGGACTGTGAATGGCGCACATGTTACAAACATGGTTAATACTCCAGCTTGAGGAAAGGGGCCTCACAGAATGCATATAGTTTCAGCAGGATGTAGCACCTTCTCACTACGCTCTTGCAGTACGCGAATTCCTAAATGAACACTTTCCAGAACGGTGAATAGGTCGTGGTTCATCAGCAATACCAGCTCTCTTGAAATGGCCACCAAGAAGTCCTGACCTCATCACATCTGACAACTCGTTATGGGGAGTCATTATCTGCACGTCGTTATGCTACAAACGAAGAACTGCGCAATGCTGTTGAGGATGCATTTCGCACTATAACACCGGACATGCTCAAGAATATGTCAAGAAGAACATGGAGGCGCATGGAACTGTGTTTACAGCGTGATGGGGAATATACAGATTATTGGACAGTTAATACGTAAATACTTGTGCTAAACTAAATCAATTAGCATTCGATTCTAGGCGGGTACGGAGAATTCTAGCAGATCTTGTACATTTTCACAAGCTACAAGCTAGGTGAAAAAGAGAGAGAGAAACACGAGTACTTGTTAGCTGTTTATGGTGATCAAGTGTGTTCATTTGATACAATTGCAAGGTGGAGTCGATCATTTGAAGAAGGCCTAGAGACTTTGAAAGACAGTCCTCGTTCTGGCCAGCCTCGGGAAACTGTGAACGAAAGAATAATTCAAAAAGTGAACTTGATGGAGGAAAATCGACATATTACTGTTGAAATGTATGGAAGTCGGTATCAATGTTGCCACCATGAATACTCCATAAACATTTAAAGGTGCGAAAAGTCTGTGCAAAATGGGTTCCGCATTCTCTAACCAATGAAGAGGAGAAAGGAATGTGCAAGGAAACTGCTGAGCATGTTTCCACCTAATAGCCCTAAACGTTTGACAGATGTATGCACTAGTGATGAAAGTTGCTACCATATCAAATAAAGCTCAGAATTGTGTCTGGGTTAATCAGAATGATCCAAGACCAGTCGATCTTCGACAAGATTTTCGTTCTCGGAAGCAAATGTTCACGTATTCAACTAGCAAGGTCCATTAGTGGTTGACTGCATGCCAAAAGGAATGACAATGAATGAAGAATAGTATGCCTCTTATGTTTTGAATCGTTTATTTGAACAGCTGAGGAGGCGGCGTTCAAAGACAGGAACTTCAAGGCTGTTATTTCTGCATGACAGAACAGAGGCAAGTTTGAGGAAACTGGAAGCCGCTGAAGTCCAGTTGCTTGACCATCCACTCTACAGTCCCGAACCTTGCACCGTGCGACTTCTGACTGTCTCCTCGAATGAAATCTTGCACTGGTGGAAAACCTTTTTGACGAGTACAGGACCTTGCTAAGGCTGTAAATTCAGCTCTGTTGGTTATACCTCAGTCTGAATATCGTATGCTTTTGACAAGTGACTGCACCGTCTACAACTGTGTGTAGAGACAGATGGGGACTAGTTTCTAGGATTGTGGGAATAAGTTTTTGAAGTCCATCCTTAGTTTGGAATTTAAGCTGACACTTGCAAAGCTTCATGAATGCTCCTCGTATCATCAAAATGTATAGAGGTATGGGCATTCTTGACTCCACGTGTCAAGCTACCTCCACCCATGCTCTTCTCGTTTGTTGTTTACAAACACACAAGCAGTCTTCTATCCCAGTGGTGGAACACTGCTTTATGTAGTTATGCATTCTCGTACGATGAGAATGTATGTAGTTGGTCGGACATTTAGAAAATAATGGGCTCTTTAACATTTTGTAACATACAGAGACGCTGCAGTTACACGGACGCAGCCTAACTTAGGTTACTAAAAATAAAGATGGCTGACGCTGCAAGTAGGGCGGGCAATGCTCTAACTTGAGCCACTAGATGTAACACCACACAATCTGTTTACAAAGACACACTCTTTGGGTATTCTATGGGAGGGGTTCCGACCCCTTCAGCTGCCGTGATGCTGGCGCTGCAAGTAGGGCGGGCAATGCTCTAACTTGAGCCACTAGATGTAACACCACACAATCTGTTTACAAAGACACACTCTTTGGGTATTCTATGGGAGGGGTTCCGACCCCTTCAGCTGCCGTGATGCTGGCGCTGCGTATCCCTAGCACTCGTGGTACTTCTGACGTTACTAGAAGTACGTCGGGCCGAATATTCGAGCCCCTCCCGTTGGGAAGCTGTTCGGATTGGGTTGGTCTCGACGGGGCAGTGGTTCCCGATACCCGTAGGAGATTGGGTACGACTGTATGGTTTTCCATGCAGCCGGGGTTGTGAGACGCCTCAGTGTCCTCCGGTACCGCTCTGGATAGCCGGTAAACGGCATGCTGGATTGCTGTTGACCCCACCGAGGTTTATCGGTAGTCGCCCTTCGGGGTTGACACGCGTAAGTGGCTTATCCAGTTCCATCTCCGCGCAAGCGGGGGCCTTTTTTAGGAAACAAGGTATTGGCCTCGTGGGAAACCCCCACGGTTTGGTTGGAGCTGAACCCTGGGTATAGGAGGGGGACTTGGGCTCCGCTCTTGTCCTGGTAGACCTTCGCTCAGCAGCAGCAGTAGTTGGCATATCATATATACCATTGAAGCCCAACCTTGTGTCTTAAGAGCTAATAAAGTCACATTGCCACCTTACCCCACCTCTTTCATTTTGTGTGTATGAAGCATTTCCCCTTCACTCACTTACTGATGGCGAATCGCGATGGCATGTTACAAGGTAAACAAACATTGGAGTTTTAACAACCCATGACCACATTAATACGTCATAGCTCTGCGAACAATGCGTGGGGGTAAATCCGCCTTACCCTGTTTTGCTTAAGTTTGGGCATCACTAATATGTATAGCTCTGTATTATTTTTTCCTTCGGTCATCTTCCTTCTCCGCCGTAATCGCTGATTACCTATAACCTTTAACCTGGATGCACCTTGAGTGTTAAATTAAGCACTGAACCGTGGACGTAATTCATAAAACCTGCATATCTTATTAAATGTTGTTAATCAGTGTACTCTAATAGAATGAAGAGCAACTTATAGCTACGTTATAATACAATTTCGGCGTACCAATCAGATTTCTTGTTTTTCTCTACGCAGATCTTCCTCTAAAAATAAAACCCCACATAAACATACAACGCTTACACCGAAAATTGCAAAAGCAATTAACATTTCTAGTTAACTGCAAAGGTATGACGATGACCAGGAGTAGAGGGGGATTTAGGACCTCGACCTTCAGGAGATCTTTTGTGTCTAGGATCCTAACGGGGCGCCCCGGGACGGAGGGGTGAGGTAAGAGGAGACAGAGAAGAGGCAGGGTACCTACATTCTCCAGGTTGAAACTCCCCAGTGGCAGCTGGTACAACCGGCTTGCACATCCCACTGGGGGGCCCGGGAAACGGAGACCACCCCTGTTCCAGAGGACGAATTTTACAGAGAGCATCTTTTTCCCTGTCATGCAACACCGAGACTCTCGCCGACACTTGCAACTCAGAAACAGACAAGGTGAAGTGAAATGAGAATGGAGGTAAAATGGAGGGATAGGAAACTCGGGGGATGTAATTAATCTTCCCAGCATTCGCCTAGGACCCAATCCGGGGAAACCCCCAAAAAGAATCACGGGTCAGGAAGGTTGACCGCAGGAATAGAACCCACGACCTCCCGACTGCGAGTAACATACGCTACCGCCTGCGGCAGCTCGCTCGGTAACTGAAAAGATAAGACCTAATAGAATTAATTGTTCTTCCAAACAAGCCTGTGTAGCACAAGGTAGAATCAGACAGCTGACAAATTCAATGTCCTAGCGGGAATTTGAACCACGTTTCTTCCGGTTGCTGTAACCAACTGAACTTGTCGCACCGGCACGTTGCCATGGTAGCTCAATTGGATTGACTACGGAGGGGACTCAGAACTGATCCAGAGTGGTTATTGTACCTAACCCCCACGAGAAGGCGTCCCCGGGAGGATGAATAAGGCAAAAGGGCGAAAAGAGGAGCGACGGCACAGCTAATGACAGGGTCCCTAAATTTTCAGATACCCCTGCAGACGGACAGGCAGACCGGGGACTCCACCCCACACAGAGGAAAAAAATGAAATTGAGTTTTATTTATGCACGCTCTTTAACTGCTGTGTTCCTTAGAGTCCCATTCTATATTGGGCGTGAAAGACCTGTCATTTTGCTCAGAGGCCTCTTTATCAGGCTTGAGGTTCTTTTATGTGCCGTAAATCTACGACATGGGACCACCGGCTTTACTTCCCTTCCGAAGGAAGCCATGTTAAGGATTTTTACGCCCGAAAAAAAATCCATCGCCCTCCGCCGGGTTTGAAACCGCGACCTCGGGAACTAGAGGCTAGCATAGTAACCACTACATCACGGAGGACGACCCACACGGAGGGGGTTCGGATACCCGGCAGCCAGCCGAAAGCCTAGGGACGGAGAGTCACAAAGAGCATCTTTTCCCCTACCACGCTGCACCGAAACACCATCGCCGACACTTCCAACCCTCAATGATACCAACGGGGCGAAGGATGAGTAAACTGAAGATTGGAACGAAATGGAGGGATGGGGAAATCCGGGGATGAAAGAAACCACTCCAGCATTCGCCTGACGACCCAGGAAAACCTCCGAAATATTCATGGAGTCAGACTGGGTGTTCGCCGAGGATCGAATCCGGGAACCTCCCGAATGCGGGCCACAGACGTAACCGCCTGAGCCATCCCGCTCGGTGCTCAGTTGGTTAGAACCGGACGGAAACCAGAAGATCCGAGGTTCAAATTCAGCATATGGCATTGAAGTTTTCAGTCGTCTGAGTCTACCTTCCTAAGACTTGATAATCAATAATAACCTAATAGGCCTAGTAACGTAACCTAATACATAATAATTAAATCCTCATATAATTAGTCTGATTAATAGGCGTAGCAGAGAAAGTAAAAACGAAACGTTATATGAATGCCAAATTTGGTATTTAATAGTTATGGCATGATACCACTCGATCCTCGATACCGATACCAATTTTTGAACATCCATACTCCATACTCCATTTATAAAAACCTATAATGCCGATAATTCACTGAATTATGTTGTTATTAGTAGTTTTCTCTGTATAAACATATGTAACCGATTTTGTATTGTATGCTAATTCCGAAATTGTTCCTGTCTGACATTCTCCAATTGGTAGCAATTTTTACTTTCTCTACTACGTATAGTTGGTAGGGGAAGTATTGTATTCCACCCAAAAATTCGATACCGAGATTTCACCGGAAATACATGATTTTTGGAAACATGTTCGTGTGTGTCTGTGAACAGCATAACTCAGAAACGAACAGTCGGATAAACATCAAACTTGGTATTTAGGTTCAGTATCTTCCAGAGATGCGACACGAAAGTTTTCAAGAAAATCCCCCCACCCCAGATTACCCTTTACATGGAAGATTTTTCGAAAATTTTAATTTTTCTCAAAAATGGCTCTAACGATTTTGATTAAAATATCACATGTTTAAGATATTTTCATGACAAATGAAATGTATATTTCGAATTTTCTGGGAATGTCTCCAAAAGTATTCTTCATTGAGAACGACTTTTTGCATAACTAGTAAACCTTAAGAGATAGACACCATTTTCGAGATATTGCTTGTTATTCCCTTAAATTTTCCAATACTTTTTCTGAAATTGGAATTCGTTACTCATTTTTTATGTCCTGGACATGCAAAGAGAATGGAATACTCCACATAGCAACCAGCTCTTAAAATATTTGACTATCGCTTAAAGCCTACCAATTCCCCTTGCATGTACAAGAAAATTAGCAATAAGATTAACATCTCGATTACCATGAAGCATATGGAGAATAAGCGTTTGCTGAAAACTTTGTTTTAAAGGATTTTCTATCCATATTATGGAGATTAGTTATACTGTATACTTCTAAGCTACGCTCGTGACTCGAGTTTGACTTGCAATCATAAACTAATTGATGGAAGAAGAGAGGAAATATTTCCATGCACTGCATTATCTCACGTCTGAAATTCTGATTTGTTTCTGCTAGGCCCAAGATTTTGGTCATTGGAGCTGGTAAATGTAATGTCTGAGAGTGAGTCACCAAACCAGACTGTTGCAGAAACGTGATTTAGTGCGTCAGCTAAATCAGCTTCATTCACAACTCAGTTAACGCTGCATGTTACATGAGTACCTCTACTCCTTCCCCCATTATTTCATATGTTTTAATTTAGACACAGGAGTCTATGGAATGTTGCTTTGATTCAGCCACAGGAAACGCAGTCAAGGTCTATCAAGACCTATAGTCCAGCAACTCTTTGTGGACATGTGTGAGGTAATAACGTGAAGTCTCGATTGCTCTAACGATTTTGAATGAAATACAATATATTAAAGATATTTACATGACAAATGAAGCTTATATTTTAAATATTCTGGGAATAGCTTATGAAGCCCTCTTCATTCGGAAGGAATTTTATATAATCTTGTATAACAGGTAAACGTTAAGCGACAGACGAAAACGCACAGTTTATTCCATGGCTGATGCTACGAAAAAAATATTTGGAATATCAGTATTCTCTTTGTATCTATAACGAAATGTGTATTGTAGCTATTTCTGTAAATGTTTATTTGGATGTAGTAGATACAAAAATAAACTTTCATAACAATAATTTGTATACCCGCTAATAAAATTTAGAGGTAGAGAAAGTCATGTGAATGTAACACTTCATTTTTCTGCAGGTTTATAAGCGTTATTATATTTATTTCTTCAGTTTTATTAAGAGTATGAGATTCTTTGGGGTTTCAGAAATTCTTTGTATGAATAATAATGAATAAAACACTTGATTTTCTTAAGTCGTTTAATGCATACTTACATTTTAATAAATAGGCATTTCCAGCGTTTCAAAACTAAGAAACGCATTAAACTATTGCTACGATAGAGTGGTAACTATGTTACGTCACAGTACCCCGCCCACCCCCCTGGAAGTTACACAGGCTCCGCCATACCTGATCTATGCTAATGTTATAAAGAGAAGAAACTTGTGTCTCTCTCCTCGCTGTCTCTCTCCGTGTAAGGTAATCGGAAACCACTTGACTGATTTTGATAATTGTTTCATAATTCAAAACTCTTATTCTTATCAATGGACTTAAGCTAAATGCAAAAGCCGGTTTGTAATTTCAACTCTGTAAGTAATAAAAATGATTTAAAGTGCTTGGAAATTAGATGCAAACAGGTTGCAGTCAAAGAACAGCTTGCTTGCAAAGAAGGCTTTGACTTATAGCTGAACCTGTCACGGAGCAGAAAATAGGTATTACTCCACAGAAAATGCATGCAAAATAAGACCTTGGCTATTTTTTACAAGCATTGCACATAGGTGGTCACGATTTAGCAACCGAGGAAACAGAAGATACAGCAATATAAAACACAGTCGGATGATTTTATAATGGTATGATATGTAAACTCGGTCAATTTAAAACTGGCAGGGTCTGGGAGAGGGAGCTGGAATCGGATACTTCCGTGAGCGCTCGGGACAGCCAGATTTTGTTTACAAGACTGCATTTATTCTTGTAGTAGATATAATGGGGAACACAACTATAATCACAAAAGTCTTCCGAGAAAATAATTTATATACGAGATTTCAAACAGACAGATGTTTCAGAGTGTTTCAACACTGAATATTTGTAACAAATACACACTTTATTGATGTATGCTTCTCAACTGGGGTATGACTAAAGTTCGTTACAATGCCACGCCTACTGCAGCACTGTTAGCTCAGTGGTAGAGAGTTAGCTTTGAAGTTGAAAGTTCAAAAACGAGTATTTGAAATACACGAATAAAAATATAACACTTTTCTTTCTTCATTTTTATTTTCTCTACTACGTATAGTAAGTAGGGGAAGTATTGTATTCCACCCAAAAATTCAATACCGAGATTTCACCGGAAATATATGTTTTGAGGCCCCCTGAATCCAAAAAAAAGCATTTTTGGAAATATTCTGTGTGTGTGTGTGTGTCTGTGAACAGCATAACTCAGAAACGAACAATCGGATAAATACCAAACTTGGTATTTAGGTTCCGTATCTTCCAGAGATGCGACACGAAGGTTTTAAAGAAAATCCCCCCACCCCAGATTACCCTTTACATGGAACATTTTTCGAAAATTTTAATTTTCTCAAAAATGGCTCTAACGATTTTGATTAAAATATCATATGTTTAAGATATTTTCATGACAAATGAAATGTATATCTCGAATTTTCTGGGAATGTCTCCAAAAGTATTCTTCATTGTGAACGACTTTTGCATAACTGGTAAACCATAAGAGATATACAAAATTTTACTACACAAAAAATGTAGATCGCGTTAAAATACACAATTTATGTCATACACAGTTTTGTCGTTGAGTGAATCATTTCCGAGATATTGTTTGTTATTCCCTTAAATTTTCCAATACATACTTTTTCTCAAATTCTCGATTAACATGAAGCATATAAAGAATAAGCGTTTGTAAAAATAGTTTGTACAAGAGTAGAGAAAGTCATGAGAGTGTAACACATCAGATTCTTTTATGTATGTGGCGTTTATTTAGTAGTCCTTCATACCGGTAGATGGCAACCATGAGATTAATTTATCGATCGGGAGGAGGTTTCATACATAGTTAATTTAATTTTATAACACAAATTTCACCATTATTGTAATTATATTTGTAAGTAAAACGAAGTAACACAAGCAATGTTATTTAACTATATTACATAAAAGATTTGTAAAATTAAAAGATAGTAATTCACTACGGAGAATTGAACACGAGCTGCTTGCATACAAGTTAAGCAGCTTAACCACCGCCTAGGACGGTGTGAAGGTAGTCCAAATAGTGCCTTGTGGCTTGTGCATAGAGTAAGCCAAAGTAGTGCACAGAAGTTGAAGGTTGTGAACCGCGCGCTGACTCGAAGGGACTTTGAAAGTATTTAACTGCTCAAGAGACCGGCCACTTTTAGTTTGACCAAGTGTACGTATGTGATACTTATGTCAAAATCTTCTAATAATGCTTACGTAAGAACGTTTTTCTGTACTTCCTTTGGGTGTTATCGACTTCATTATCTTATACCGTAATTATTGACGGGAATAGACAAATAATTAAATAGAGAAATAATTGCAATAAATAATTTTCGTATATTAAAATATAACATGTATGAGTTGAAATGTTTTGCGGCAAGGTGAAGGTAATTAGGAAATCATGTTAACCAAAGTCATTAGCGGCAGCCGAAGTAACAAACGCATTAGCTTAAAGATTCTCGGAATTCAGTTAGGTTATAAGCTCAGTACGCTTACACAGTTACGTAGGCAAGAATTCTGAGAAAAGTGAAGGGCTCAGTTAGCAACAAAGTAAGAAACGTGCATGAAAATCATTTTAAGTATTGCCCTGAGGGTGAAATAATCCTGGAAGGGAAATAATATGTAGGCGGAGCTAAAAGTAATAAAGACGTGCTATTTTGGATCAGAGAGTTACTTGACTATACTACCGACACTGGTACTTACATACGTTCGTGCACACAGTTACTCTCTCTGATACCGTCAACAGTACTTGCTTGTGTAATATTTTAAGCGCCCAGTGATGGGCTTGTGTGAGTAGCGGTTATCGCGAGGGATCTTGCCGGTAAACATTTTAGTGACTCACGGCAGTTACTCTTCTAGTTTCTTTTATTGCGGAAACGGTTATTTCCAACCCTAACTTTGATACTGTAGAAGTTAGCAGGTATAATAATTCAGTTGTTATAGTTTCGAGTGCTACGATTCATAATCAGTTTCATTCTTTATTTTCAAACGGTCGGAAACTCAATCAAGAACTCAAATATTAGTTCACAATAAATTTCTCAGTGAAGTTCAACTGGTGTTGTGCTTCACCATACATCCACGCACACCGTGAGAGAAAGGTCTCATAACTTACCGCTGGAGCAGGTACGAGATCCCGGCAGCAGAATCAACAACGAAGCAGATAAAGTAAACGACCATCGCCTTGCTTCAAATTGTAGCACCATCGCGGCATCTTAATCTTCCGGCATCACACTGTATGCTAAATAATTAAACGAAGATCAAGACTTGCCCGTGAAGAAGTTATGAGCCCCACGTATGGGAGCCAACTTGTATAAGTTGTTTTGTTTACGTATTTTATTTACGTAATTTATTAGCCTCACGCTTGGGAAGCCAACTTGAAGATCAATTGTTCTTGGAGTTTATTTTTATTTATTTTTACACTTGGAAAACCAATTTGAGAAAGTGTTCTGTAGTTGAAGTTTTTACTGTTGTTGGAGTTTACACCTTTGGACGTTAATTTGAAGTTGTCTTGATTACGTAACAGTTACTGTTGTTACGTAATATGCTGCTACGTATGAGAAGTAGATTTTTGTTATTTGGTTCCAAGTTTTAGAAAATAATACTTCACTTTGTTATTAAACTGCTTCTATAGATAGTATTTATGTTTATGTTTGCCTCGGCTGCTTCAGTATTGTTTTAGAGACACGTTTCTCTTAATCAGGGCGTGGTACGACAAGAATGTAGGCTTACACAGATTTTTAGTTTAAATTCACTTCTTTTCATTAATCCTTGACACAAGTTAAATACCACTACACTGATATTAAGAGCTGTGAGATTCCTTAATTTAAAACTTGCACTTTGTTAATGCGTATACTTAATTTACGATTCACACGAATACGTAATACTTCGTTAGAGAACACATCTTCCATACGGTCACTACCAAGGTCTGCAGGCAACTGAACATATTTCAACCGTCAAAACCCGTAAGCTTCTGTATTTCAATTCTCTGATTGGCTAATCCTAGTCCAATAGAATGCTTGCATTTAATTAAAGCTTTTTCTGACTGTTGAGACTAGTAACATTCAAACTCTCAAACTCATTATTGCCTCAAGGTTACCTTATTGTTACCTCATTGTTAGCAACTTTAAAGTTATTATTCTCACAGCTCTTACATTATTAAAGTATGTAATGTATTCACATAACATTATTGAACATGTTTACAATAATATAAGCATTTGAAATGACTGTTACATACATTTTTATAAATTTTTACATACATATTGCTTCAAGGCGGGCTGTTATTGAATTTACATATTATATAGTTTAATTGAATTATTCCAGTGTTAAAAAATACTGCCTCATCCGCCTAGCGTCAGGCAGGCGAAACTCCACAAATGAATAAGGTTGACTGAAGTCTGAATATCTCCCAGCATATTAATTTGTTATTGATGTTTGTGAAAAAGGATTACAAAGATTGCATAGAAAAAAACGAAAATTTTCTTAGATTAGAAGAACAAGGTTTTATGTTGCTGTTAGCAAAGGTAGAGTAAATAAGATGATCGATTTTATTTTGTCCTTTTTCATGCACGAGAGAAAGTTTGCGTGTTTGTGTACGTGATACGGTAGTAGGTAATGCTGCAAGTTCAACTGGGTAGCTGTTTCAGTATTAAATGTCACAACAAAAGGTCATATCCTGGTGGTGTTACTGTCACCGTTTAGTTAGATATCTAATATACCTACACCTCATTGTTTCCTAAAACTCATCAAGTTTCCATTGTCATTGCCAACAACAGTTTGCAAGTGTATACAGATAGTCCCGGAACTGTAAGAGATGCAGGTGATCTTGTAGGATGCGGTTTTGTTTTATACTGCAGTAACGATGAAATACATTCAGATATATAATTATAAGTTGGCTCCTTTGTGCTGCATATTCCAAGCTGAATGATTTCCTATCAAACAGGCTGTAAACTGGATCACCAATATTGACTCTACTAAACAGGGTTATTCATAAGTCAGTGTCAAAATTTGAAGAAGTTAGTGTTTTGTTGTATTTGTTTCTGTTTCTGCCCCTCGCATGGGAGCCAATTTGAAAAAGATATTGTGTTTTATTTATTAGCACCACTTATGGACGCCAATTTGAAGAACATTGTTTTTTACGTTATTTCCACCACGCTTTGGGCGTCAATTTGAAGTAGTTAGTTGCTGCTACGTACTGAAAGTCAGTTTGTAGATGCTATATTATATTTCAACTGTTGGGGAAGCTAGTAGTTGCAACCGCACGTATAGAAAACAGTTTCCGGTAGCCTTCGCCCCAAATGTACTTTCAAGTGGCCTTTACCCCAAGTTTAAAAATAATTAACTTTGTAATTTTGTTTCTTTAAGTATTAAATATTTATGTTTGCCTCGGCTGCGTCAGTATTATTGTTAGAGACATGGAAGTCTTGGCAGGGCGTGATACGACAAGAATGTAGGCTTACGCAGGCACTCCTTTTAATTAATCCTTGACACAAATTAAATAGCACTTCACTGATATAGAGAGCTGTGAGATTTGTTTTATTAATTGATTACAGTTTTTACCACGTAAAACTATTTTTCGTCTCACACGAATACATATTAAATCTCTTGAGGACGCACAAGCAACGCATCGAGGTATGACAACTGTCTGCAGGCAAATGAATAGATTTCAACCATCTAAAGTTGTAAATTTCTGTATTTCAAGTCTATGATTGGCTAATCCTACTCCAATAGAATACCTTCATTTAACTAAAGCTTTTTCTGGTTGTTGATTGACTATTTTATAAACTGTCACTAAAATTATATTATTGCTTCCAAGAATCACAAGTAGTATTGTTAAACTCTCAAACTCATTATTGCCTCAAGGTTACCTCATTGTTAGCAACGTTTAACTTATTATTCTCACAGCTGCTACGTTATTAAATTACGTAATACATTCATATAACATTATTGAACATGTATACAATAATATAAGCATATGCAATGACTGTTGCATACATTTTATAAATTATTACATACACATATTGCTTCAAGGCGGGCTATTATTGAATTTACATGTTATATAATTCGACTGAAATCTAATTGTTTTTTTCAAGTTAGGTGTTAAAAATTCTGCCTCAATTTGGAAAACATCTTGTGCGTGATGTATGATATGTGAGAGTCCAAATCATGTTTGTATGGAAACAGAATCTCTCCAAGTTTGTGTCAGGTGAAGCACGCATGCTGTGGTGATGCGGTTGGCCACTAGGAGGCGGAGTGTACAAATTGGCGTTCGCAGGTAACGAGAGAGCGTTTTGCATGATACAATTTGCGAAAACACAGGTTACTGTGACTGTTCAGCGGCGATTTCGTACTCGTTTTCACAAGGATGCGCCAGATCGTAGGACCATCAAGAGGTGGTATGAAACGTTCGAGCGCACTGGTTGTCTGTGTCCACCCAAACGACCCGGAAGGCCGGGACTGTCAGATGCCACTCTTGCACGTTGTCGTGAGTTGTTTGCGCGCAGCCCTCAGAAATTGACAAATCGTGCAAGTCTGCACTGGGAATGTCTCAGTTGACTGAGTGACGGATTCTTCACAAGCAACTGAAGGTGAAACCGTACAAACTGGAACTCCTGCAGGCGCTCACAAATGGCGACAAGGAGGTTCATACAGAATTTGCTATTGACATGCAGGCTGCAGTGGCAGATGATGATGATTTTGGTGACAGACTTGTCTTCAACGATAAAGCAACGTTTCACTTTTCGGGGAAAGTGAACCGTCACAACGTGCGCATTTGGGGAACCCAACACCCACATGTGACAGTCGAGCATGTGCGCGACTCCCCAAAGATCGTGTTCTGCGCCTTGTCAAAGGACAAGGTATACGTGCGCCTTTTACTTTCTCTACTACGTAAAGTAAGTAGGGGAAGTATTGTATTCCACCCAAAAATTCGATACAGAGATTTCACCGGAAATATATGTTTTGAGACCCTCTGAATCCAAAAAAAGCACTTTTGGAAACATGTCCGTGTGTGTGTGTCTGTGAACAGCATAACTCAGAAACGAACAGTCGGATAAACACCAAACTTGGTATTTAGGTTCAGTATCTTCCAGAGATGCGACACGAAGGTTTTCAAGAAAATCCCCCACCCCAGATTACCCTTTACATGGAACATTTTTCGAAAACTTTTGTTTAATCAAAAATGGCTCTAACGATTTTGATTAAAATATCATATGTTTAGGATGTTTTCATGACAAATGAAATGTATATCTCGAATTTTCTGGGAATGTCTCCAAAAGTATTGTTCATTGTGAACGACTTTTGTATAACTGGTAAACCATAAGAGATAGACAAACCTTTACTACACAAAATGTAGATCGCGTTAAAATACACAATTTATGTCATACATTTTTTTGTTGAGTGGACCATTTTCGAGATATTGCTTGTTATTCCCATACATTTTTCAATACTTATTTTGTCAAATGGGAATTCGTTATTCATTTTTTTGTCTTGGATATGCAAAGAGTATTAATCTGTGGCAAAGAGAATGGTGCTGCACCTAGCAACCAGAGATATGTCTATGCTTAAAGGCTACTGTATTTCTATATTGCCCTTGTAAATACAAAACAAGGGGAACATAGTACGCCTTAAGCGATACTGAAATATTTTTAGAACTGGTCGCTATGTGTAAAATGTAATTCTCTTTGCATGTCAAAAGATCGTTTCTGCAAATGTTTATCTCCATTAATATGAAGTAGATGGAGAATAAGAGTTTGTAAAAATAGTTTGTACAAGAGTAGAGAAAGTCATGTGAGTGTAACACATCAGATTTTTCTTCGCCGAATCCACAGTGACTGGCATCACTTATCTGGACATGTTGGAACAATGCCGCAAGTGACAGAGGTGGCTTCGTTTTCCAACAGGACGGGGCCCCACCCCACTTCCATCGACTCGTGCGCTCGTACCTGAACCAGAACTTACCGTGACAAGTGCTGACAATGAACGTCGCATTGTTTCGGTGGCCGCCCCGATCCCCGGAATTAACACCATGTGATTTCTCTCTCTGGGGATATGTGAAGGATAGGGTGTTCATTCCACCACTTGCAGCTGACTTGAAGGACCTCCGAGATCGCATTACAGCAACGATCGACCGCGACATGCTGGTGCGGGTGTGGGCGGAAGTGGACTATCGCCTGGATGTCTTCCGTGTAACCAGAGGCGCACACATTGAACACTTGTAAGGTATATCAAACAAACTTTGAGAGGTTGCCTTTCATTTAGTATATCATTCACACTGATATGTAAGTACTTATTTCATAACAAACTTCCGAAATGTGACATTGACTTATGAATAACCCTGTATAATACTATTAATGCTATTGCAGATATGCGATAAGGGCGTAATAATAATAATAACCTACAATGATAATAAAAAATAATAGCAACAGTAGTAATAACTTACAATAATAACAATAAATAACTAACAATGATAACAATAGGGGAACACATGCGAGAGATACACACTATGTGCGCTCATGTTTGCATGGTTTTCGTTACGACGCATTTGATTTACTCTATAATGCGACTACCACTTTTCTTACTCCGCTTTAATGTTTGATTTGAGGCAGTATTTTTATCACTTAAATGATATCAGTCTAATTATATAATATAAAATTCAATGACAGCCCGCCTTAAGCAATATGTGTATGTAATAATATATAAAGTGTATGTAACAGTCATTTGTAGTATGTTTATATTACTATGTACATATATAATAATGTTATGTAATGTATTACGTAGTTTTAACAATGTAGGAGCCGTGAGAATAGAAGCAGAATTATAAAGTAGAAGCCGAAAGTTGATAACAATGAGGTAAACTTGAGACAACAATAAATTAGAAAGTTTAATAATGCTACTAATAATTCTTGGAACAATAATGTAATATTTAAAACAGTTTATAAATAGCCAATCGACAACTAGAAAAGTTTTAAATTAAATAAAAGTATTCTATTGGAGTAGGATTACCCAATAAGAAACTTGAAATAGAGGAAATATACAAATTTAGGCAGCAGACGCTACAAGATTGCGTACCCGATCGGTACTGTACGTGTGAGACATGAAAAGTTATTGCGGTGAGAATAATATAAAGTTTACGTGTTAAAAAGTGCATTTAACAATAATCCCACAGCTCTACAGTAGGATACATCAGTGAAGTGTTATTTAATTGTGTGAAAGATTAATAAAACAAAGTTAAATACCATTATAATTAGTGTAAGCCTTCATTCATCAGCCGTACCAGCCTTGCTAAGACTTACGTGTTCTGAAAATTACTATTGATGAAGCCGAGGTATACATATATGTATATATAATATTTAAATAAACATTAAAATACAAAGTTGATTTTAAACGTGGTGTCGAAGGCCACCGGAAAAGTGAAAGTGGGGCGAAAACCACCAGAAACTTTGTATCGTACGTGGGGCGAACACTCCAAGAAACATTTCTGCCGCAAATTGATGCCTAAACGTGGTGCAATCACAACAATTAAAACAACTTCAAGTTTGGCTACCATACGTGGGGCTGCGACTGCTTCAAGTTTGGCTCCCAAACGTGGGACTTAAACGACTGCAAGTTTGGCGCCCAACCTGGGGCTACAGTAATTACTTCAGATTGACTCTACAATGCGTATAGCGCGTATGTAATAATAATATAAATAATAATAATAATAATAATAATAATAATAATAATAATAATAATAATAATAATAATAATAATAATAATAGGAGAACAAATTCCAGTGATACACACTACGCGTTCTCATGTTTGCATGGTTTTCGTTACAGCGCTTTAATGCTTTGATTTAACTCTACAATGGTATAGCCCGTAATGTAAGACAAGAACAGCGTAATAGTAATTTATGATACAAATATCGTAACGTATCATATTAGAACATGAGATTGGAAGATTGACAAACAAAACCGCAGTCGAGTTTGATAACCATTCGAGTACTGTAATATGTAGTCACGATATGTGTATCGTACAAACGTTTACCTACTTTAGTTACGTAATAAAGATTTTTTAAATTTACTTTGGTAAATTAAATTTTTATTTTAGATGTAGTATTAGGAATATCGAAACAGTACACTACATTTATGCACAGTTGATACGTGTGTGTAGTGGGTCATGCATGGTTTGATCGAGATTTGTTTGTTAGGTTCTTCTTTAAATCAAAAGAACATGAGTGCTGAAGTGAATTAAATAAACTTTGAAAAATGAGTTCTGCCGAAGATATTGCAAACGCAGCTAATCCCTAATAAATCCCGACTTTATTATTATTATTAATAGGTAATAAGTAGTTTATTATTTATGTATGGTTCACAATACCCAACCAATTTCGTGATAAGAGTTGCATTGCGAAAATCGTTGCTTAATAGAAGCTTCATTACGAAACTAGTTCTGTAATGAGGTACGATTACGAAACTAGTTAGGTAGTGAATAGGTTTACGTTTTTTTTAGTGTTGTAAATAATATTACGTAACTAAACTAGATAAACATAATTTACAAAATAGCTATGGAGGATACTGATAGGTATCAAACAAAGAAATTTTAATTGTTTGTCAGTCTAAAAAGTTAATTTATTCCCTCGAATATAAAGTCTCAGTACTGAAGTGGAAAACATTGTAAGACATTTTGGATCTGTTTGCAATGTTTTTGTCTATTATCACCTACTGTACACCTAAGTGCAAGCCTGGGGACTGCCTCTCAATGAGCGCGATCGGGTGTTGATCTTCGCTGATAACAAGCAAGAGTCGAAGGAAGCCAGTTCCCCACTGACATGCATTTGCTTGGAACTGTCCCGTTGAGTTCTGCAGTTGTTTTAACGCACGAAGGCATATCTATACACGTGTAATACGGCGCGCTTGACCCACCTCATACACCTACAAATTTCAGACAGCTTTCATGCAACTCCGGATAAAACAGCTGTCATTTTATAACAAAACTTCCTGAAGTATTTGGCATATGACCTTGGAACAAGTTTTCTTTAACGAGAATCATTCCTTATCCCTCGCAGAGTCTGCAAGTATGAACCTGAGTATGTTTAACAGTTAAACACCCAACAGTTCAGGGCCAATAACACCACCAGTTATTTTTACTTTCTCTACTACGCATAGTAAGTAGGGGAAGTATTGTATTCCACCCAAAAATTTGATAACGAGATTTCACCGGAAATATATGTTTTGAGACCCCTGAATCCAAAGAAAACATTTTTGGAAACATGTCCGTGTGTGTGTCTGTGTGTGTGTGTCTGTGTGTGTGTCTGTGTGTGTGTATGTCTGTCTGTGTGTCTGTGAACAGCATAACTCAGAAACGAACAGTCGGATAAACACCAAACTTGGTATTTAGGTTCAGTATCTTCCAGAGATGCGACACGAAGGTTTTCAAGAAAATCCCCCCACCCCAGATTACCCTTTACATCAAACATTTTTCGAAAATTTTAATTTTCTCAAAAATGGCTCTAACGATTTTGAATAAAATACCATAAGTTTAAGACATTTTTATGGCAAATGAATTGTATATCTTGAATTTTCTAGGAATGTCTTCAAAAGTATTCTTCATTGTGAACGACTTTTGTATAATTGGTAAACCATAAGAGATAGACAAAATTTTACTACACAAAAAAATATAGATCGCGTTAAAATACACAATTTATGTCATATACATTTTTTTTTGAGTGAACTATTTTGGAGATATTGCCTGTTATTCCCTTAAATTTTCCAATACTTATGCTTTTTCTCTAAAAGGGAATTCGTTATTAATTTTTTTGTCCTGGTAATGCAAAGAGAATGGAATACTCCACATAGCAACCAGCTCTTAAAATATTTGACTATCGCTTAAAGCCCACCATACTCCCCTTGCATCTACAAGAAAATTAGCAATAAGATTAACATCTCTATATCTCGATCATTAACATGAAGTACATGGAGAATAAGCATTTGTAAAAATAGTTTGTACAAGAGTAGAGAAAGTCATGTGAGTGTAACATGTCAGATTTTTTAAGTCATACTCCCGATATGACCAAACAAGTTAAATTGTTAAATGAAAAGATAAATAAAAATATTATGTGTTTCATTCACATGACTTTCTCTACCCTCTATCGCTTATTACTGGGTATACAAACTATTCTTAATAAAGTTAGCTTTTTTACTTGATTTTAATTGAGATAAACCTTTGCAGAAATAGATACATTACACATTTCGTTATTCATACAAAGAGAACAGCGATAGTCAAATGTTTAACAACTGGACGCTATACGCTGGCCTTAAAATTACATACTGTTTCCATGACATCGCGAGAAACAAGTGAATGTTGACAGGACTTAAAGCATGACCAAGTAATTAACAACGGATATATCATATTGGCTGATACCACAAAAAGGTATTTTTATTTTATTTTTTTTTCTATCGCATCATATTTGTTCCTGACAATCAAATAAAACTAGCTGTGTGTTTACCCAAGTAGTAAAAGATTTACTTATGCAAAAAGCCATACCGTTACTAGTTTTATACCTATTTTTTTATATATTTTTACAAACGCTTATTCTCCATATGCTTCATGTGTTTTTTTTTAATTTTTTTACTGGTTCTGAAACTGTACGTATTTTTTTAATTTTTTTATTTTTTTGTTTTATTTTTTTATTTTGCTTTATTTTATTTATTTATTTTTTTAATGTTTTTTTTTTAATTTTTGTGCAAAGTATTTATTTACTATATTTTGGGACAGGTTTTTAGGAGAATATGGAAACTACTACACAAGAAGGATAGATCACTTTTGTTTCTTCTTCTTCTTCTTCTTATCCCTATTCTTAGCATATGCCCTCCTGCAGTGGACACTTAGAGCTTCCTTAAATGCGGGAGATCCAAGGCCAAAGTGGTCCTTTTGTCCAACTCCCAGCGTTCCTATTTCAATGAAAATCTTTGGAGCTAGTTATTAGGAAATAAAAAATTTCGATAAATGTTCCATGTAAACCTTATCTGGGTAGGGGGATTTTCTTAAAATTCTTCGTGTCGCATCGTTGGAAAGTACTGAACCTAAATACCGAGGCGGTATATATCCAACGTTTCGTTTTTGAGTTATGCAGTTCACAGGCACACGAGCACACACACACACACACACACACACACACACACATGAACCTTTTTTTAGAAAAAAGTTGATTGTATGTGTCTTTGAACAGCATATCTCAAAAACATAAACTCAGTTAAATGCCAAACTTGCTATTTAAGTTTAGTGCCTTCAAAAGATGTGACACGGTGCTTTTCAAGAGAAACCACCAACGCCAAACTACCCTTTACATGAAACATTTTTCGAAAAGATTGCTTTACTCAAGAATGATTGTAGCCATTTTGAATAAAATAGCATATATTAAAGATATTTACATGTCAAATAACATGTATATACTGAATTTCATGGCAATAGCCTGAGAATTCCTCTTCATTCGGAAGGAACCTGAAATGATGTATAACTGGTAAGCGTTATGTGACAGATAAAGAAGTACTAGACAAACAAATGTGCCTAGATCTCCTTGAAACACACAATTTCTTCCAAATAACTTTTGAGGCAGTATTTTTAACACTTAAATGATTTCAGTCTAATTATATAATATATAAATTCAATAACAGCCCGCCTTAAAGCAATATGTGTATGTAACAATATACAAAAGTGTATATTACAGTCATTGTATACGTTTATGTTATTGTATACATGTTCAATAATGTTATATGAATGTATTACGAAATTTAATAATGTAGGAGCTGTGAGAATAATAGGTTAAAAGTTGCTAACAATGAGGTAACCTTGAGGCAATAATGAATTAGAAAGTTTAAATGCTACTAGTCATTATTGGAGCAACAATAATGTAATTTTTGTGACATTTTATAAAATAGCCAATCAACAGCCAGAAAAAAAATTAAGTTAAATAAAAGTATTCTATTGGATTAGGAATAGCCAATCAGAGACTTGAAATACAGAAATTTACACATTTAGGCGGAAGAAATCAAGTCAGTTGCTTGTAGACAGTGCTCATAACTGGACACGTTGCTAGCAGACAGTGTTACTAATTAGACGCGAGATGTGTCCTCGAGAAATTTAATACGCATTTTGTGTGAGACAAAAATAGTTTACGTGTTAAAAAGTGCAAGTAATTAATAAAAGAATCTCACAGCTCTCTAAATCAGTGACGTGCTATTTATATTGTCACAAGAATTAATAAAAGGAGTGAAGTAAAATTATAATCTGTGTAAGCCTACATTCTTCAGTCGCACCACAAACCTTGTTAAGAAATTCATGTCTCTAAAAATATATACTGACGCAGCCGAGGCAAACATAAATATAATATTTAAAGAAACAGTAAAAATTACAAAGTTAATATTTTTAAACTTGGGGCGAAGGCTACCGGAACTTTGTACCATACGTGCGGTTGCAGCAACTTCAAGTTCGGCTCCCCAACAGTTGAAATATAATACTTCTTCTTCTTCAAACTGACTTTCCATACGTAGCAGCAACAAACCTTCTTCAAATTGGCTGCCAAAACGTGGGGCAAATAACGTCTTCACTTTTTATGGTATCAGCCATTTCCGAGATGTTCGTTATTAATGGTTCCATTTGTTCAATACTTTGTCATTCCTTTTAAGTCCGTAGATTTTCACTTGTTTCTCGCGATGTCATGGAAACAGTATGGAATTTTAAGACCAACATATAGCGTTCAGTTGTTAAACATTTGACTATCGCTGTTCCCTTTGTATTTATAACGAAATGTGTAATGTAGCTATTTCTGAAAAGGTTTATCTGAATTTAAATGAAGTAAAAAATTTCACTTTCGTAAGAATAATTTATATACTATATATAAATAATATATATTTATATAATAAACGATGAAAGGTAGAGAAATTTCTGTAATATATCAGATTTTTTGGGTGAAATGTAGTAGGGCAAATAATAAGCTTCCGCAAAAGTAGTGTTTAGAAGTGTGGGTAGAGAAAGTTATGTGAGTGTAATACGGTCATCATATTGTGTATCGTTCCCCTTTAAGTTTCATTCGATTCGGTTGCTGAGTTTACGTTTGATGTTTTGGTTTGAAGTGAATCGCCAGAAACAGTATACGCACCAACAGACAGACAAGAAGGCGTAATCGTTTTAAAGCAATACTCTCACCCCGTCGTCTGCACTTTAAAAAATTCTAGCAGCCAAATTAATAAAGGGAAAATCTAATTTTTTTGTTGAACATAAAAATCAGATGGTAATAGATTTTATGTGTCTCGTTCGTGCCAGAATTGCAACACTTTTGTACGTGGTGTTTTTAGAATTATCTTTCATGCATTGGTTAGAGCATTTTCGTGCAAATACCCATACACTTTCACCGATATGTGACTTAAACTGTGGAGAAATAAATTCGTGAAGTCGCAAAAAGTGCGCCGAAAATGAGAAACTAGAGCAAAAACGTTGAAAATTTCCAACTTTGACATTTTTTACTCCTTCAAACAAAATCCTATTTTCACTGCAAAAATCAAGTAATATACAAAACAAACTAAACAAAATTTTCTCTCTATTTTATTTTACGTCACTTCAACTCCCTGGTCATATCGCGACGGATCTGTTGGTGGATATCTCTTAGAACGATATGTGATGGACAAATAGCCTTCTAGGTCTCATCCCTGTAACTACCGCTCCGTCACGTGTCACAGAGACCCTAGCGCATAGCTACCGAATCTTCTGCTTCGTGCCGTGCAGACGGCATTAGGGTGCCGTCCAGTCCAACCGTCGCTCCCATATAAATGCGGACAGATAGCCTTCTAGGTCTCATCCCTGCAACCACCTGCTTCATGCCGTGCAGATGGCATTAGGGTGCCGTCCAGTCCAACCGCCGCCCCCATATAAAGGCGGACAGTTAGCCTTCTAGGTCTCATCCCTGCAACCACCTGCTTCATGCCGTGCAGATGGCATTAGGGTGCCGTCCAGTCCAACCGCCGCCCCCATATAAAGGCGGACAGTTAGCCTTCTAGGTCTCATCCCTGTAACCACCTGCTTCATGCCGTGCAGATGACATTAGGGTGCCGTCCAGTCCAACCGCCGCCCCCATATAAAGGCGGACAGTTAGCCTTCTAGGTCTCATCCCTGCAACCACCTGCTTCATGCCGTGCAGATGGCATTAGGGTGCCGTCTAGTCCAACCGCCGCCCCCCATATAAAGGCGGACAGTTAGCCTTCTAGGTCTCATCCCTGCAACCACCTGCTTCATGCCGTGCAGATGGCATTAGGGTGCCGTCCAGTCCAACCGCCGCCCCCATATAAAGGCGGACAGTTAGCCTTCTAGGTCTCATCCCTGCAACCACCTGCTTCATGCCGTGCAGATGGCATTAGGGTGCCGTCTAGTCCAACCGCCGCCCCCCACATATAGGCGGACAGTTAGCCTTCTAGGTCTCATCCCTGTAACCACCTGCTTCATGCCGTGCAGATGGCATTAGGGTGCCGTCCAGTCTAACCGCCGCCCTCACACATAAAGGCGGACAGTTAGCCTTCTAGGTCTCATCCCTGTAACCACCTGCTTCATGCCGTGCAGGTGACATTAGGGTGCCGTCCAGTCCAACCGCCACCCTCACACAGAAAGGCGGACAGTTAGCCTCCTAGGTCTCATCCCTGTAACCACCTGCTTCATGCCGTGCAGATGACATTAGGGTGCCGTCCAGTCCAACCGCCGCCCTCACACATAAAGGCGGACAGTTAGCCTTCTAGGACTCATCCCTGTAACCACCTGTTTCATGCCGTGCAGATGGCATTAGGGTGCCGTCCAATTCAACCGCCGCCCCCATATAAAGGCGGACAGTTAGCCTCCTAGGTCTCATCCCTGCAGCCACCTGCTTCATGCCGTGCAGATGGCATTAGGGTGCCGTCCAGTCTAACCGCCGCCCTCACACATAAAGGCGGACAGTTAGCCTTCTAGGTCTCATCCCTGTAACCACCTGCTTCATGCCGTGCAGATGACATTAGGGTGCCGTCCAGTCCAACCGCCACCCTCACACAGAAAGGCGGACAGTTAGCCTCCTAGGTCTCATCCCTGTAACCACCTGCTTCATGCCGTGCAGATGACATTAGGGTGCCGTCCAGTCCAACCGCCGCCCCCATATAAAGGCGGACAGTTAGCCTTCTAGGTCTCATCCCTGCAACCACCTGCTTCATGCCGTGCAGATGGCATTAGGGTGCCGTCTAGTCCAACCGCCGCCCCCCATATAAAGGCGGACAGTTAGCCTTCTAGGTCTCATCCCTGCAACCACCTGCTTCATGCCGTGCAGATGGCATTAGGGTGCCGTCCAGTCCAACCGCCGCCCCCATATAAAGGCGGACAGTTAGCCTTCTAGGTCTCATCCCTGCAACCACCTGCTTCATGCCGTGCAGATGGCATTAGGGTGCCGTCTAGTCCAACCGCCGCCCCCCACATAAAGGCGGACAGTTAGCCTTCTAGGTCTCATCCCTGTAAACACCTGCTTCATGCCGTGCAGATGGCATTAGGGTGCCGTCCAGTCTAACCGCCGCCCTCACACATAAAGGCGGACAGTTAGCCTTCTAGGTCTCATCCCTGTAACCACCTGCTTCATGCCGTGCAGATGACATTAGGGTGCCGTCCAGTCCAACCGCCGCCCTCACACATAAAGGCGGACAGTTAGCCTTCTAGGACTCATCCCTGTAACCACCTGTTTCATGCCGTGCAGATGGCATTAGGGTGCCGTCCAATTCAACCGCGGCCCCCATATAAAGGCGGACAGTTAGCCTCCTAGGTCTCATCCCTGCAACCACCTGCTTCATGCCGTGCAGATGGCATTAGGGTGCCGTCCAGTCTAACCGCCGCCCTCACACATAAAGGCGGACAGTTAGCCTTCTAGGTCTCATCCCTGTAACCACCTGCTTCATGCCGTGCAGATGGCATTAGGGTGCCGTCCAGTCCAACCGCCGCCCCCATATAAAGGCGGACAGTTAGCCTTCTAGGTCTCATCCCTGCAACCACCTGCTTCATGCCGTGCAGATGGCATTAGGGTGCCGTCTAGTCCAACCGCCGCCCCCCACATAAAGGCGGACAGTTAGCCTTCTAGGTCTCATCCCTGTAACCACCTGCTTCATGCCGTGCAGATGACATTAGGGTGCCGTCCAGTCCAACCGCCACCCTCACACAGAAAGGCGGACAGTTAGCCTTCTAGGTCTCATCCCTGTAACCACCTGCTTCATGCCGTGCAGATGACATTAGGGTGCCGTCCAGTCCAACCGCCACCCTCACACAGAAAGGCGGACAGTTAGCCTCCTAGGTCTCATCCCTGTAACCACCTGCTTCATGCCGTGCAGATGACATTAGGGTGCCGTCCAGTCCAACCGCCGCCCTCACACATAAAGGCGGACAGTTAGCCTTCTAGGACTCATCCCTGTAACCACCTGTTTCATGCCGTGCAGATGGCATTAGGGTGCCGTCCAGTTCAACCGCCGCCCCCATATAAAGGCGGACAGTTAGCCTCCTAGGTCTCATCCCTGCAACCACCTGCTTCATGCCGTGCAGATGGCATTAGGGTGCCGTCCAGTCTAACCGCCGCCCTCACACATAAAGGCGGACAGTTAGCCTTCTAGGTCTCATCCCTGTAACCACCTGTTTCATGCCGTGCAGATGGCATTAGGGTGCCGTCCAGTCCAACCACCGCTCTCATATAGAAAGGTGGACAATTAGCCTTCTAGGTTTCATCCCTGTAACCACCTGCTTCATGCCGTGCAGATGGCATTAGGGTGCCGTCCAGTCCAACCGCCACCCACACACAGAAAGGCGGACAGTTAGCCTTCTAGGTCTCATCCCTGTAACCACCTGCTTGATGCCGTGCAGATGGCATTAGGGTGCCGTCCAGTCTAACCGCCGCCCTCACACATAAAGGCGGACAGTTAGCCTTCTAGGTCTCATCCCGTAACCACCTGCTTCATGCCGTGCAGATGGCATTAGGGTGCCGTCCAGTCTAACCGCCGCCCTCACACATAAAGGCGGACAGTTAGCCTTCTAGGTCTCATCCCGTAACCACCTGCTTCATGCCGTGCAGATGGCATTAGGGTGCCGTCCAGTCCAACCACCGCTCTCATATAGAAAGGTGGACAATTAGCCTTCTAGGTCTCATCCCTGGAAATGCCATCTTGCTTCGTCACGTGCCCACAGAGACCCCAGCGCATTGCAGCCGGATCTTCTGCTTCGTGCCGTGCAGATGGCGTTAGGGGTTGTCATCCAGTAACTGCTTAGATTGTCTGTAGATGGATGGCATAGCATTCGCTATTACCACTTAGTTTTCAATTTAGTATTGTTTTACACTTAAGGTGGAACTTTGGGTCGTGGTATTAAATATTCAATCCGCTATTTTCCTTGACGGCTGAGGAAAACCACGAAAAAAACCTCAGACAGATTGGCCGGCCCACGGTATTTCAACCCGGGACCTCCCGAATGTGTGCCACAGACTTTACCACCTGAGCCATCCCGCTCGGTAAAACAAATTTGTTCTACTCAATACATGTAATTTTGACAACACACGTACAAAAGAGTTGTAATTTGGTATACTTTTAAAAAATGTATAAAACTGATAAAATGAACAATCTAAAAAACCGTCATAACACATAAACAAGTGATCTTGATGTCCAAAAAATTAGATGTTTTCTCTCCAGCTGCTAGAATTTTTTCAAGCGCAGTCGAATACTTCCTTGAGGGGTGTAAATTTCTACACATATTAATGTTTCCGTAATACAGCAATGAAATTGTAATTTATAGGTTATTTATATCACAAGGATTTAGTTTGAAGACTGTGATCCGGAAAGTTCTGGATGAAACCAGTTATAAGTTGTGGTTCACTGCTTTTAGCGGTGAACCGTTACAAATCCATGTGTGCATTAATAGCTTTCTGTCTTTCTCTTCATCTCAGAAATCCGTGAACTTGTCGGTTTTGGTAGATGTTTGTTTACTTTGTCAAAAATGTATGAATGGTGGACTTTGGAATCATGCATACAGAACTTGTTCAGGACTGAGAAGTTGAAAGGGCATTGGGTTAAATGCAGGTCACGCTGCAGAGACAGTAATACCAGAGATTTGTTGAATTCTGTCAGGAACTGGATTTGTTCCAACATACTTAGACGATAAATAATAATAAGAAGATGAGCTTATCACTGTCTCTGTCGCTTCCCATACGAAATACTGTATTCATAGAAAATTTGGGATCAAGATTACACTGGAATTGAGATCCCCATGAAACTATTCGTCAAAAAAAAAAAAAAAAACGAAAAGTTAAATACCAAACACACCGAATCTTTTTTCTAAACAGCATGTTTACTTTCTCTGCCACGTCCTTAGTAGGTAGAGGTATTACATTCCACCCAAAAATTCGATACCGAGGTTTCACCGAATCCCCAAAAAGTTAGAAAAACGTCCGTGTGGGTGTCTGTGAACAGCAGAACTCAAAGAAGTCGGATAAATTTAAAATTTGGTATTTAGGTTCAATATCTTCCAAAACACGGTCATCAAGAAAATCTTCTAACCCTAAATACCCTTTACATTGAAGATTTTTCGAAATGTTTGATTTTCTAAAACATGGCTCTAAGGATTTTGCTTAAAATGCCATATACTAAATATATTAATTTTGTTTGATTTAGGAATTATCTACCTTGGTAGAATTTGTACAACTCATGCATAATTTTATTTCTCCATAAATCCCTATTCTTAGCATCTACATTTGTTAGTTCTCTAGACATCATGCTTCTTCGGACCTGTCCATCCATTGTTCTCTTGGTCTTACCCGTCGTGTGCTGAAATCTTTCACCATAGGTTTGGCGAGAAGTCCCCTGTGAGTATCAAATGCTATTATGCTATGTAGCTATGTTATCAATTGTTGGAGTTCATGGTTACATGTTTTCCCAGTCGAGTTTTAATTTGTAGCCATGTCAGATGTGATAGTTACGCTATTGAGGAGCGCTTGGTGACAAGTGTGTGGGTGCACGAACGACAACACACAGGGCAGACAATGAGACAGATTATGGGAACATTCCACCAAAGATTTAATGAGGCTCCACCGCGAAAAGCAATACTTCTGGATTGGGAAAGACGTGCTTTTGCTTTTGGCAGTGTTAAAAGACAGGCCGCCGAGTGGAAGGAAGAAGACGCGAGAAGAAACATTTGCCTGAGTCTCTGCTTCGTTTCAACAATCTGCTATGAAGTGGACAACAATGCGAGACCACATGAATACAAGACCCCAAGCTCAGACCTTTTCGGCCGTTATCAGATAAAGACCGGAATGGGCGCGTTTTAGCATGCCGTGCTTTGTTAACTCAATTTCAGTGAACTGTGCCAAGGTTATGTTTTCAGATGAATGTGCAGCTCACGTGCTAGAAATATTGTCTTTTGGTCCAAAGAGAATCCTCATTACACAGTCGAGTTAGAAAGGAACCCGCCTCAGCAATGATATGGACAACGTTGACATCACATCTGCTTGAACCGTACTTTTTTGAAGGGACTGTGAATGTCGCACATGTTACAAACATGGTTAATACCTCAGCTTGAGGAAAGGGGCCTCACAGAATGCGTATGGTTGCAACAAGATGGAGCACCTCCTCACTACTCTCTTGCAGTACGCGAGTTCCTAAATGAACACTTTCCAGACGGTGGATATGTCGGGGTTCATCAGCAATACCAGCTCGCTTGAAATGGCCACCAAGAAGTCCTGACCTCATCACATCTGACAACTCGTTATGGGGAATCATCTGCACGTCGTTATGCTACAAACGAAGAACTGCGCAATGCTGTTGAGGATGCATTTCGCACTATAACACCGGACATGCTCAAGAATATGTCAAGAAGAACATGGAACTGTGTTTACAGCAAGATGGGGAACATACAGATATATTGGACACTTAATACGCAAGTACTTGTGCTAAAATAAATCAACCAGCATTCGATACTAAGGGGTACGGGGACTTCTCGCCCACCTTGTACTATAGTTCATAGCGTCCCATTCTATATTGGGAATGAAAGACCGGACGTTTTGCTCAGAGTCCTCTTCATCAGGCTTGAGGTTATTTTACGTGCCGTAAATCTACGGCACAGAACCATCGAATTTACATTCTTTCCGAAAGAAGCCATGCTAAGGATTTTTACGCCCGAAAACATCAGTCGCCATCCGCCGGGTTTGAACCCGTGACCTCGGGAACTAGAACACGGAAACTGTCGCAGTTCTTAATGGCTAGTGTTATCTTGTTTTCTGGGCGCCTATTGTTTAATTATATTTTAAATTTGGGTTCTTTGTCCTCCGGCTAGCTATTATAACTCAGTCCAGCAAGTATCTCTAAGCAGGGTGTGTAAACGGAAAGGAGTTGTTACTAAAAGATAACAGTGATAAAAAAAAATTGAATCTAGACTTTTATTGCCATCACACTTAGTTAATAATTGACATGTTTAATTTTTATACACGCCTGACTGAAACTGTGATATTTCTGAATGTAACTACAGTCGTTTTAGTTGCCGCGCACCAATTACTTCGCGTACTTTACATTTTTGTAACTAACTCTGCGACGTGCACCTCGTGAGAGATTCTTCACAACTGTGCGACACTTACTTATGGCTCGAGAATATATACTCCTTCACCTCGAATTGCCTAAACATTATAATATAGCTGCTATTGGTTACCAAATTGCGCCAACGTTAGCGTCTGTTTTGGTCAGCCAATCACTACTACTACCATATATACTCTGGGAAAGATATTCCCTCCATTTCTAAAAAAGGCACCCTACCCTGACGTCATTTGTTTATCTCTTCTTAGTGATAAACAACTCACCTTCTCGGTTTATTGTTACCCACTTCTATTGTCAGTTTCAGTGAGGGCGTGTAAACTTATTTCCTAACAATACTTATGACTAACAAACATCTAAAATCCTGTACATACAATAATATTAATTTACACTACAATTACTTTGGCATTCACAGCAAGTTATGATATAAAATATTGCCTCAAAAACGAGTTTCAGCTTCCCATTCTAGCATCATTCTTACTTTTCTATCGTTTCCCATTCTTTTTACATGGTCCAAGCATTTAATCTTCTCTCGTATATTATTTCCAATACGTTCTTTTTACATCCATTATTTCCCGAATATCCCTTCTTGGGATTCTAGAAGTCCTCAAACAAAAATCCATCTGTGTTGTTAATTTTCTTTCTTGTTGCCTGTTCATTGTCCACATTGCTGCTCCATAGAGTAATATAATTTGTACTATTGAATTATAAATGAGTTTTTTAGTTTTATTTAAGATGTTTCTGCTCCATAATATCGAGTTCAACATTCCAATTGTTTTACTTCCTTCACTTATTCTTTTTTCTGTTTCTAATCTTCTACTTTCATCTGCTGATATGATTGGATTGTATTGACTACGGAGAGGATACTGCACTGATCCACATGGGAGGTATTGTACCTATGCCCGACAAGCGGACGTCCCCGGAAGGAAGTATGAGGCGAGAGGAGACACCGGGCGGGGTGACGGCACAGCAATGTCAGGGTCCCTAAGTTTCCAGGTGTAGATATTTCGCAGACAGACAAGCAGACCGGGGACACCACCCCACACAGAGGGGCCCAATGCCCTCAAGGGGGTTCGGAAACCCCCAGCAGCCAGCCAAAAGCTGAGAGACGGAGAGAGTCATCCTTTTCCTCTGCTTCACTGCACCGAAACATCATCGCCGACCAACCATGAAAGAAACCAAGGAACAGAGACGAAGTGAAATGAAGTGGAGGATCAGAAAGTTCGGGGGATGTGAGAATTCTTCCCAGCATTCGCCTGGCGACCCAGGAAAATCCCTGAAAAAAAACCCATGGGTCAGGAAGGTCGGCAATGGCAATAGGAACCCGCGACCTACCGAAAGCGGGCCACAGACGAAGCCGCCTGAGCCATCCCGCCGATGCTGATATGGTTGATCCAAAACATTAAATTTATTAACCATTCTGATTTGTTCATTGACAACCTTTAATTTTTCATTCCTGTTATTTACATCACAAAAAGATGTGTATATTGCATTTTCTAGGAATAGTCCACTACATTCGGAAGGAATTTTGTATAACATTGTAAACCATAAGATATAGACAAAAATACGACCTACACAAAAATATTGATCTCTTTAAAACATACAAGTTATTTCAAATGACTTCTTTTTGTTTAATCAGTCATTTCCGAGATATACGTTACTAATGGTTCGAATTGTTCAATACTTCAGTCATTCTCTTAAAGTCCTGTCGAATATCAGTTGTTTCTCGTGATGTTTCTGTAAAGGTTTATTTGGATTAAAATGAGGTAGATAGAAAAATAAAGGTTAGAGGAATAATTTGTATAGCCACTAATAAACGATAGAGGTTAGAGAAAGTCGTGTGAATGCAACAAACCAGACTTTTTTTTAAAAGATTATGAATAGTTCTGCGTGTGAACGGAAAAGAATATAGTGACATACCTTGATGTGAGAATATTGTGTGAAAACCTTACTTTGTTGCTTGTACGTATCATCTTTCGTCTACATGACCACATATCGTGTTTAATTAGGTGCAGACGGATGAAGCTCAGCATTCTGTTGCAGGCCTGGGGCTGAAAACAGGTTCCTTGTGGTTTTAATCCGGATATTTCAGGATATGCAGCCCAAAATCAGGTAGCAGTAACATGCATTGTTAAAAAGTTGTAAGCCGCTTCAGGCAGGTGCGGCTCTGCACGAATTGATCAGATGACTCACCAAGTATCCCCATTCCGCGAAAATTATCAACTTACACTTTTAAGGCTTTTTCCTCTCTCATAGTTTCTCAATCAAAAAGTTATATCCATCTCTTTTTGGTCTGCCAGCTGTAACAAGAACAATGATGCGTTAATATAAATAATAATATACAAGTGTATGTTGTATGGTAAATGAAACGGAAGCTAGCTAGCCGTGCAATTTAGGTGTCTGAATCCAAGCGGTACCAGGCGGAGATATCTCGGTGGATCGGCTGAATATGACCAGTAGAGACGAATAGAGGTTGAATAGAGATAGCGAGAGACCGGGACAGAAACGGAAAGTCCGTATTCGTCATGATGGAAGATACGAGAGCAAATGTTCTCATACGACGATAATGTGATCAGCCAATCACAATATTGCTTTAAAATAATTGTGGGAAAAATAGCGTAAAAATAGCGTATTTATCGGGATGTTTAACGAGTGGGATGACCTAGACGGCAACGTTTGTGGCCCGGATTGAGGATGTCCAAGGATCGATCCCCGGCGACGGCCCACTCAGGCCCATCGTTTCATCGTGGTTTCCCCGGTTGGAGAGGTGAATGCTGGGGTGGTTCTACCACGACTCTCCTCATTCTCATCTCCTGTGCCCATCATTTTATTTATCATTTGTTTCAGGGTTGTAGGACCAGGCGATGGTGTTCGGCGTTGCGACTGGGCGATGGCTTGCGCTCTGTAAAGGTTTCTCCTGGTGTTGCTGTGGCACCGCTCAGGTAGGTCTCAAATTAAGACACTCTTTAATTGCTGTGGTTCTTAGCGTCCCATTCTATATTGGGCGTGAAAGACTTGAAATTTGCTCAGGGGGCTCTTTATCAGGCTTGAGGTTGTTTTATGTACCGTTAATCTACTACGCGGGACCACCGGCTTTACTTCCCCTGCAAAGGACGTCATGCAAAGGATTTTTAAACCCGAAAAAATCCATCGCTCTCCGCCGGGTATGAACCCGTGACATCGGGAACTAGAGGCTAGCAGGGTAACATTAGGCCTCTCCTCCGAGTGGGCACCGCCCCGGGAACCCTGGAGGTTGGTGGCTTGTAGGCAGGGACCTGGCTCGTCGCATGCGTTTTATCTGGAAACGTTAGGGACCCGTTCATGTTGCGCCTGTCGACATCCTGATCTGGTCGCCCTTGGGGTCTCTCCCCTCATCTCTCCATCCGAGGGGTCACGTTTGAAGCAAAAAGAGCAGGGCCTACTTGCAGTTCCTGTCTCGGTTCCGGGAGCCCCTCCGTGATACGTAGCTTTACCGGGGTGTAGAAATAAAGCAGGGCCCCGGTATTCGTACGACTTTATACAATTCCCTCGGGGGTGAACTTCATGCCACTCAGAGGCTGAGCGTGTGAAGAAGATGTTAGTAATTTAGAAAAGCAACTTAGGGTGGGAGATATAGCTTGATAGATATGCCCCCATAGCCCAGAACTCATGGCTAGCTGCGAACAAGAGTAAATAAATTACAGTTAAAGTGAGCTTAAACTTTTTATTTCGCCTCCCGATACCACTCCCGGGATCAAAGTTGAAAGTATAGAGCAACACAGAGGTGTTGCAGGGGCATTCTCTTACAGCAAGTCAACACCCATACCAGGAAGGAAGATGACATGCAGCCAGAGAGGAGGTCCATAGCACAACATTTCTTTCACTATTCGGCTTATAATCCAACATAATCTTTGGTATGCGATGTTCTTTCATTCTTTGGGCGTATTTTTCCAACTATTTCTAAATTGATTTATTTATTCGTTAGCTTAAAAAGATTTGACTCATTTCTAATATCTTCATTTTTTGTTCTATCCAAGAATGTACAGCGAGGAGCACTTCTCAAAAAACACATGTTGGCTGCCTCTATGACCTTTTCTTCTAGTAAAAACCCAAAACTGCTATCATGTACCTATAGTAATACGTAAACTTCTACCACATGTAAAACTTTTGGTTGGTTTCTTTTCTAGTGTTTTTGCTGTCTCTACTACTGTCTCCACTCAAAAATTCGACACCGAGATTTCACCGGTAATACATGTTTTAGGCTCCCTGAATCCAAATAAAGCATTTTTGGAAACATGTCCGTGTGTGTCTGTCTGTGAACAGCATAACTCTAAAACGAAAAGACGGATAAATACCAAATTTGGTATTTGAGTTTAGCATCTACCAAGGATGCGACACAAAGATTTTCAAGAAAATTCCCCCACCCCAAACTACCCTTTACGTGGAAAATATTTCACAATTTTTGATTTTCTCAAAAATGGCTCTTAACCATTTTGATTAAATGCCATAACATTAAGATATTTTCATGATAAATGAAATGTATATTTTGAGTTTTCTGGGAGTGTCCCCAAAAGTCCTCCGAAGGAAGCCATGCTAAGGATTGTTACGCCCGAAAACATCCATCGCCCTCCGTCGGGTATGAACTCGCGACCTTGGGAACTAGAGGCTAGGACAGTATCACTAGTCCACGGAGAACGACTGTAGTGTAGATCTTGGAACCAAATTTGCAAGTAATTGTTGCATCCCTCCACAAACCCTCTTTGCTGCCGCTTTGCCATGAAATCTGAGACCCCGAGGTAGACTTAAGTAATGCGATGGCGTTGATATTAATGTAAATTATCGTCACTTATGCGTTTTTGTATAGTCAGATTTTTCCGTAACAAACGTTGCTATGGTAACCAAATTGTTGAATTACCTGGTATTACTGATGCAGTTTATTTATAGAGATTGACACAAAATAACAACTTTTTAAGTGAAAGTGAGAGAACTGAGATTTTAATGATTGGAAATGGTGAACGGAGACGTACATAAGATGAGGTATTGCCAGATCGTAAATTTACAACATTTTGAACATTTAATTAATTATACATTTGCATTTGCAACTCATTCATTTTAATGTTAGCGATATTATTGTTCGGTTGACATACGTAAAGGTTCTCCTTCAAGTGTTTATATTTGGTTGTATAAAACAATTGATAGCTTGTACAGTCATACACAATAAATACAATCTTTGAAATGGTATACAAATATAATATACAGAGTGTTATTTAAAAATGTTCCGATGACGTCTTAACTAACATAACAATGATGTTAAGAATGGTTTGTTTCTGTGAAAAAAGTGTTCTTCTTTAGGACGTGTCTGAGGTTTTGTTGAAAAACATTTGCATTTAACTGTAGCAGAAAATATTCGGGACTTTTCAATCGCATTGTTCTGAGCAATACCTCACTAATACGCGCGTGCATGGTTGATTGTAAGGAGAAATGAAAAGAAGGGAGGGGAGCATCGTTTTCCGAAACGAAGAATCACGACTTGACACGAAAGAACCCGAGCCAGTGGACCAAAAGTATGTTGCTGTTACGGTTACATGCAAGTGTTCGTAGACGTACGTGACGACTACTACTACTGCTGCTGCTGCCATTTCAATAAGGTATTTCTTAGATCCCTACACCCTCATGGCTGGTAGGAAATGGAACCTTTGGTAGTCTGTGTCATTATGCAATAATAATAATAATAATAATAGTGATGACCTGACCCTAGTAGTAAGAAACAATGGATTATTTTATTATCGTTATCCTTATTAAATTTATCATGATATTATTAATAATACACAACTAGCCAGAACAAAGAGAGCTCGTTGGTGGTGCTACGCTCCGCCCATCTTATGGGATGACGTAAGCAACTTGTCAATCAAGTGACTAGAACAGTGATGCCCAACCTTAGCGAAACAGGGAAGAGCGGATTTACCCCCCACGCATTGTTCGCGGAGCTATGACATATTCATGAGTCATGGGTTGTCCAAACTCCAATGTTTGGTTACCTTGTAACATGCCATTGGGATCAGTCATCAATTAGTGAAGAGGAAATGCTTCATAACACAGAATGAAAGAAGTGGAGTAAGGCGACAATGTGACGTCATTAGCTCATAAGAGACAAGGTTGGGCTTCTCTGGGCTAGAAATATAGTACGATTTTTTCGACCTGACCTGCAGAAACGCTAACGTGGAGAGGGATGGGGACAAAAGACCGCAATATTCTCCTAGCACGGCGCAACAGAAATGCCTAAGGTACACATCGGCTGTTCTATCACTAATCAAAACCCCTCGAGAGATAATGGGCTCGTCCAGCCACTGCGCATTCAGCTGAGTAGGGCCATTGTACTGTATGCAAGAGAGGAGGCAGAAACATGACGTTTGGAGAGGGTGGAGCTACACATTTCAGCACCAATTTAAATCCCCTCGTTCCCATATGGGTCACTTTTTCTGCTCCCCAGTGCAGTTGCTTCACAAAGGAAACCCTACCCACAACTACTGACAGTCATGAATCCATCTTCTCAGCCCGAAAAAAGGGAAACTTTCGATGCTTGTCCTCGAGGACCAATAGCAACCCTGATTTTAAAGAAGTGACAAACACATGTTGATTCCACGTTGAGTCTCAGCTGCCAAGTTTCGAATTCCTACAGTCTTTTGCGGAATGTTGCTCACTTCAGTGTTGTTTAGAGAGTGAGAGTCAGTCTAGAAAGAAATGATGTTAAGAGGTTGCGACTCTACAGAAGGGACCGAGGTTAAGTCCTGCATTGTAATACAATTATAAGGCTTCCTCAAAGAAGGATGCCAAACTGCGCGCGCGTTAACCAGACAAGACATTACTTTTGTATCGGTTATTTGGAACTGGAACGGTCGGATGATGTAATCCACTTGTCAATCAAGTGGCTAGAATTATGCAAGAGAGGGGACAGAAAGGTGATGTTTGGAGAGGGCGGAGCTACAGATTTCAATACCAACTTAAATTTTCTCGTTCCCATATGGCCACTTTTTCTGCTCCCGGTGCAGTTAGTACTTCTGTAATGCTTATTTGGAACTGGAACGGTCGGATGACGCAGTCAACTTGTGAATCAGGTGACTAAAATTATGCAAGAGGGAAGACAGAACGGTTATGTTTGCAGAGGGCGGAGCTACAGATTTCAACACCAACTTAAATTTCCTCGTTTCCATATGGGCCACTTTTTCTGCTCCCCGGTGCAGTTAGTACTTCTGTAACGGTTATTTGGAACTGGAAGGTCGAAAGTTCACTGAATTCTTAGCATACGTAGAAGGTAGTGCTGGAAATGGAAGGGAGTGGATAATGTTTATTGACAAAAACAAATAAAATTTAACAACATGTTATATTTAAGTAAAAAAGGAACTAGTACAAAATTTTTACTGAAGCTTATGCAGTGCATCTCATTTAGATGTGCACTTTACAGCGTAAAAATCAGTCTGTCAAAAACATTTACAATAACTTAACATATAAATTATAATTTCAATACTGAGTAGATATTATAGATAAAGATGTAAGTAAAATAAAGGACTTAGAGAAACTCGCACAAAGAAACATTTGGTTTTACTCTTACATTTAAGAGAAAAACTCTCAAGGAGAAGTGAAGGTTATGGCATTAAGGCTTTGAAAATTCCCTTTCAGTTACAAAAGTAATGTAACCAAGAGTAACACATGATATTTAAGATATCATTAGCAAATATAAATATTCAATAATTTAAAATTTACATAATACTGAAACTAAATAAAATTGTTGACTGTTTTAGCATTTCCAAATAAATGAAACACAGGTGTTAAGTAGTTAAGGCTGTTTTGGATTTTCAGAACCTTAGCTTTTAAAGTCCTCTCCACAAAATTTAAAGCCTTAAACGTTCTGTAAACTCTGTCACAACAATAATTCTTGTTGTGGATGTAGATTTTTGACATATTTTAGACGTTTAGGCAATTATTGCTACCTCTACTGCTACTGGCGTTGGCAGCAATTCACGTTTGAAATGAAACAACTTTGCTAGAACTTAAAGTATCAGTGTAAGAGGTATAGAGGTGAATAAAACGTTACACAGGTCTTAATGAAGAATATGACAGAACAGTAGCTGATATGCATTTTTTGTTATCTTCATATTCTTCCTTAAGTCCCTGGTTTACCCATAATTTACTATATTTTGTCTTGTATAGAGTCAATAGATTGCAACCCCGCACTGCCTTGACCTAGCAGTCGATCCAGACACTTGTGGTACTAATCTCTACGGAAGGCATAACTAACACTTTGTCACGTTTTGTTTTCTTTTATTATAACATCAAATAAAGGTATAATAACATAGCGTCTAGCGTTTATGAAATAACAAATGAAGCTACATATTGCGACATAAAACACCAATATTGGCTTTGTTTTCGTTAAATACTTAAGCACTCATTTATATCTGACAGAAAATACTGTATACTCGGTGAACTAAAAGTGGCCGGTCTCTTCAGTTAAATCTTTCTAAAGTCCCTTAGAGTGAACGCGCGGTTTACAACCGCCAACTTCTATGCGCGCTTTGGTTAACTCTATAATACAAGCCTCCTCCATGCTTCGCGTGGAGCAGTGGCTAATGTACTTGACTTCTGCGCAAGCCGCCCGACTTCGGTTCTCCGTAGTGGATAGTTATCTTTTACTTTTTACAACTCTTTTACTGTAACATAGTTAAATAATATTGTTTGTGTTACTTCATTTTGCTTAAAAATATAATAACAATAATAGTGAAATTTGTGGCTATAACATTAAATTGACTGAGTATGAAAGCTCTTCCCGACCGATAAATTAATATATGGTTGTCATCTACCGGTAAGAGGACTGCTAAATGAACGTTACATACATACAAATGAAGAACGCGTGTTTGAAAGGGGGAAAAAGTTGAATAATTCCACGGAGATTTGAACTTGTAATCTGAGAAACAGTAAACTAACTGTTTATCACTAAGCTAAAAGTACTGCAATAAGCGTAGCATTGCAGGAGCTTTGGTCTTACCTCACGTGAGTACCAAAAATCAATAAAGTGTCTTTAACAAATATTCAGTGTTGAAACATCTGTCTGTTTGAAATCTCGTATATGAATTATTTTCTCGGAAGAGTTTTGTAATTATAGTTGTGTTCCCCACTATAACTACTACAAAAATATACGCAGTCTTGTGAACAAAGCCTGGCTGTCCCGAGCGCTCACGGAAGTACCCGAGTGTACACATTACATTTGGGCTTTAAGTGTAATTAAATGTTTAAATTAATGCGTTTATTTTCTTTCGTTCCTCTCTTCAAGTTAAAATATGTGTTTCGGCTTTAGTAGCTTTCTTAATGCACGAAATAACTTCCTTGAACACTAAATACCGCCAGTGAAAGTTAACGCCCAATCGTTTTCGGGAGGTCTCTCTCTGGTTTAAAGGATGACATCTATACCTCTTACACCCGGTGTATGTTTTACATACCCGTAAAGCACATATAATCTCGTATAATATGTAGTAACAGCTTTACTAAAATATTTCTTAATCACTTGTTTTTTCCCTGGTATAAAAATGTTTACATAGACTCACAAAAACGCTTTCCATCTCTCTTTTGAAAGTGTTTACCATGCAAGAGAATGTAAAAACGATGACATCTTAGATAACGTAACATCAAATGCAGATGAAAGGAGGATGGGAGGATGCTGCCTTATTTTTATCTGAACTCCGATACTGGATATTTTTATTTAAGATTATACTTAAAACGTACTTTAGTAAATGGCAAACAACACTTTCGTCCCAGGTTCCGTACGTCACAAATGAAAACGATCGCTGGCACTTTCATTGGCCATCATTAAAAAAAAAGTTAATGGGGAATTTACAACGCCATTACACAACAGTTGTGATGATACTAATTATATAATATGCATCTTAAATAACTGATGTTTTAAAGTGATGAGTTTCTTTGAATATTTGCCTCTGCTGTTTGTTTGAAAATAGCTGATCCTGTAGCTCTGTTCGCATTATTACACTGACATTCTGCTTTCTCTTTGCAACGCAAATATTATGATGTTTTCAAAACCGGCGCTAAAATTGCTTTGTCTGGTATTTTAAAAAATTAAAACACAACTTTTAACAGTACATAAACTGGTGTCTCTTCCTTTTGCTGTTAGATTTTACCAAAAATACATCCTTAGAGGTCCCCTAAATAAAAAAAAAGTATTTTTAGAAAAACGTCCGTGTGTGCGTGTGTGTGTGTGTGTGTGTCTGTGTATCCGTCTGTGAACAGCATAACTCCGAAATGAAAAGTCTGATAAATACCAATTTTGGTATTTAAGTTCAGTGTCTTTCAAAGATATAACACGAAGATTTTCAAGAAAATCACCCCCACACAAAACTACCCTTTAAATGGAACATGTTTAGAAATTTTTAATTTTCTCAAGCATGGATCTAACGATTTTGATTAAAATGACATATATGAAAGATATTTACATGACAAATAAAATTACATCTCGAATTTTCTGGGAATAGCTTGTGAACGCCTCTGCACTAGGAGGAAGTTTTGTATAATCTTGTATTTGGTAAACTTTAAGCGGTAGACGATAACGAATTAGAGAAAAAAAATTGCAGATTTCTTTAAAACACACAATTTATTTAAAATAACTTTTTGTAGCATCAGTCATATCCGATATATGCGTTATTAATGGTTCGAATTGTTCAGTGCTTTGTCATTCTTTGAAGTCCCGTCGATTTTCAGTTGTTTCTCGCGATGTCATGGAAACAGTATGGAATTTTAAGGCCAGCATATAGCGTTCAGTTCTTAAACATTTGACTATCACTATTTCCTTTGTATCTATAATGAAATGTGTAATACAGGTATTTCCGGAAAGATTTATCTCGATTAAAAAGAAGTAGATAGGAAAATAAACTTTCTTAGAATAATTTGTATACGTACTAATAAGCGATGGAAGGTAGAGAAAGTCATGTGAATGTAACATAATACGATTTTTATTACTGGAACCATGCTGTTTCTCATGGTAACTGGTTTACGTACACAAATAGGAGTAACGAAAAATGGTTATAACTTCATCTATTCATCCTAGCGAAATTTTGCAAATGACAGAACTTGTCAAAAATCATTGAAACCCCGTACCTTTGGGGAATTCTGTCTCAAATAAAATAGCAGTAGGACTATCGCTGTGGTCGAGTGTGAGCGTTCTGGCTTCCCAACCTAGAAGTTTAGAGTTCGATTCCCGAGTAGGTGGAGGAATTCCCTCCTTTCTGCAGAGTCTGCAAGTGTGAATGTAGGTGTGTTTGATGATAAAAACGAACCTTAAAGCCTACAGTTCAGCGAATAATAATAGTCAGTTATTTCTGTGGTGAAGTCTCTCGTTATATGACATATGAAGTTAAAGCGTGCTATCGAAATGAAAATTTTTAAAATAATTGTAAGAGTCGTAAGACATGAATAGTAAAAGCATTTTAACTTAAACGTTGTGAACTTGCAATTTGTCACTGGGTGAATTCTGAGCTTATGTCCACATCCACTACCTCGTTATGTATGGCGTTATAAATGGCTTGGGAATTCAAAATCTTTGTTCATTGATTGGGTTTTCAGAATACAGAGCAATTAGTGCTGGTGTATGGGCCTCTTGAGACCCAAAACTAACAGGCTGTGATTTCTATCTATTTGTGAGATCACCTGAGGGTCAAAGTGCCCAAAAATCTTTACATAATTGCAGAACTCAAAGGAAAGCGTATGAAATATTACAGTAGACATAGGATTTCATTTCTTGCGACAAATGCGACGCATGGTCTTTCAGGTCGCATGACACAAGTCGCAAGACCTCAATATACATGCGTGTATATGGACCTGTTTATGCACGTCGCGTTGACGCATTGTGAGCGAAAAGTCGAGTCAGTGCTGCCAATCCAGAGCTGTTTTGATTTCGCAGTGTGGTTTGTGCTTTCACGTGTAGCGAGAGTTCGTTCAGACTTTTATCAAGTCCATACGGAACATTTTATATAATAAATTCGTATTAGGAGTTCAATTTGGGATGTTGCGTCAGAAAATTACAAGGATTGTGAGAAGCAATTTCACAAAGTGGCTCCTAAACTCACTATGCACGAGCTTTTTTTACTTTCTCTACTACGTATAGTAAGTAGGGGAAGTATTGTATTCCACCCAAAAATTCGATACCGAGATTTCACCGGAAATACATGTTTTGAGGTGCACTGAATGCATATAAAGCATTTTTGGAAACATGTCCGTTAGGTTCAGTATCTTCCAGAGATGCGAAACGAAGGTTTTCAAGAAAATTCCCCCACCCCAGATTACCGTTTACATGGAAAATGTTTCGAAAATTTTGTTTCTCAAAAATGGTTCCAACGATTTTGAAAAAAATACCACAAGTTTAAGACATTTTTATGGCAAATGAATTGTATATCTCGAATTTTCTGGTAATGTCTCCAAAAGTATTCTTCATTGTGAACGACTTTTGCATAACTGGTAAACCATAAGAGATAGACAAAATTTTACTGCACAAAAATGTAGATCGCGTTAAAATACACAATTTATGTTATATACTTTTTTGTGTTCTGGACATGCAAAGAGATTGGAATGCTCCACAGAGCCACCAGCTCTTAAAACATTTGACTATCGCTTAAAGTCTACCATATTCCCCTTGCATCTACAAGAAAATTAGCAATAAGATAGTTTCTGCAAATGTTTATCTCGATTGACATGAAATAGATGGAGAATAAGCGTTTGTAAAAGAGTAGAGAAAGTCATGTGTGTGCATCACATCAGATTTTTTTTGAGTTAAGAATTTTTAGCAATAGTACAACACGAGGATCCATTCTAGCTGTGTAAGCAAATGTGGAAGCAGGTTGGCAGAACTGATTTCCCAACACACAGTGCGATACTTTGCATGCATAAATTAACAACTAAAAATTATGCCACGTCGCATCATTCCTTGTCGTGCGACACGAAATCACATGCATAAACGAGGCCTTAAGTGCATACACAACACCAATGGATAGAATATTACCTTTAGGCTATTTCAAGCGAAATTTTCGAAGTATCGAGGATATCCAGATATCAAGAGCATCTCTCTCCCATCCGTAATACAAGTACACTATTATCGATCTATACTCTTAAAAATTCCAATACAATCTCACGAAATATCAGCATTACACTGATGACACTAAATTGCTTTCCAAACATCTCCTCAGACGATTCTTCTGCGGAGTTATCAATTTCTGACAGGTTTTGCATCATCAAACAAGACATGGGCCTTCCAAAATCTTCTGTACTTTTCCAGTGAAGCTCCTGTCGTTCAGGAAGTGGGCTGAGTGCGCGGTTTTGCGCTTCAAAAGATTGCACAAAGAACAGCAGCCGTTCTCTGGGCTAGGGGGACAGACCTGAAAGCTTGCCTCCAGGGATACTGTAGATGCGCTCTTCCATGGGCAGGATACCTAGCAGATAACGTTCCATGGCGTGGATCATGGCTGGACCGTGTCCTATTCCACGGAAGGCAAGAGTGGCATCACGACCAGCGTACTCCAGGAGAATCTCCTCACCACCAGGGTGCTACAACAAACAAAACTGGAAGTGAGTCATTTCCCAAAACTTGAAATTCAGTAATTGAGTAATGTTACATTTTGACCGAATATGGTATTTGAGAACATTTTAGTGTGCAACCGCCTGATGGTATTTCGCAATATTGGCTGATATTCAGCTCTTGAGATACACATTCTTAAGGTAACTACCCGAGATGCCGTTTTGGAACACACGGTTATTAACATTATGGGACGTGAGTTCCACTAACTTGAGTAAAGTGAGTAGCAATTATTCTAAGTATAGAGATGCAACGTCGCATATGTATTGTTAACACCACGTCACGATCGCGCGTGCATGGCTGAGTAGGATTGGAGGGAGAGAAGAGAGAAGGGGAGCATCGTCTTGTTGCTTGGCAATATTCATTAAAGAACGAAGAAACACGACCTGATGCGAATGAACCCGAGTCAGGCTGAGGCAGTATTTTTAACACTTGAATAGTTTCAATTAAATTATATAATATGTAAATTCAATAACAGCCCGCCTTGAAGCAATATATATATATAATTTGTAAAACTGTATGTAACAGTCATTGCATATGCTTATATTATTGTAAACATGTTCAATAATGTTATGTGAATGCATTACGTAATTTAATAATGTAAGAGCTGTGAGAATAATAAGTTTAAAGTTGCTAACAATGAGGTAACCTTGAGGCAATAATGAGTTTGAGAGTTTGAATGCTACTAGTCATGATTAGGGCAGCAATAAAGTAAATTTTGAGACAGTTTTTAAAATAGCCAATCAACAGCCAGAAAAAGCCTTAATTAAATGCAGGTATTCTATTGGACTAGGATTAGCCAACCAGAGACTTGAAATACAGAAAGTTAAAAGTTTATACGGTTGAAATATGTTCAGTTGCCTGCAGACCTTGATAATAACCGGATGGAAGGTGCGTTCTCTAAAGAAATATTACGTATTCGTGTGAAACGTAAAATAAGTATACGCGTTTAAAAAGTGCAAGTATTAAATAAAAGAATCTCACAGCTCTTGATATCAGTATGGTGCTATTTAATTTGTGTCAAGGATTAATAAAAAAAGAGAAGTGAATTTAAACTTAAAATCTGTGTAAGCCTTTATTCTTGTCGCACCACGCCCTGTCTAAGAGAAACGTGTCTCTAAAACAATACTGACGCAGCTGAGGCAAACATAAGCATAAGTAATATCTATAGAAGCAATTTAATAACAAAGTTAATATTTTTTTTAAACTTGGAGCGCAACAACAAACATACATCTTCAAATCGGCTTTTCATACGTAGCATCATATTACGTAACAAACAATATACCTTCTCAAATCGGCTTCCCAAAGCGTGGTGCAAACTACTTCAACAACAAAATCAAACATCAACAACACTAACACTTTCTCAAATTGGCACCCATACGTGGGGCAGAAAATACACTTTCTCAAGGCAAGTAATAGTGAACCAAGTGGCCTTACTTAACTGTTAATTTCGAACAATTATTTGGAACCTAGTATATTTTGGAACTGGTATGGTCGGTAATGTTACTGAAAAAAAACTTTATCGTCCTTAGTTTTTGCTCCATTATGTTTGTGTCATTCTCACTGAAGAGGTCTGAAACATCCTATTATTTTGATCAGTAATTTCTAAAACACTTAAGCAAGTAGAAGCACTTACCTCCCAGAGGAATTCGGTGATGTCATAGACACGGTCATACACAACTACCCAGCAGTCAGTGTTGTTGTCGTGCCAAGACACCTGGTCCAGAGATATGACAGGGAGGTTGTCTTCCTTCTCGTCATCTGATGCGATGTGAGCAGCTGGTGATTCCGTGAGCCGCAGTGCTGTGGTCACGGCCAGACACAGTAGGCCAGCCTGTGGTCAAGAACACAAACTTGTCAGATGGCCATCATCTCAAAATGCACTGGCTTTTAAAAGAATGACAACGCATTGAATAACTTGAGCCATTAATAACGGATATCTCGGAAATGGCTCATGCTATAAAAACTTTATTGTGCATTTTAAAGCAATCTAGATTTCTTATACAAGATCATACAAAATTCTTTCCGAATGAAAAAGACTTTACAGGCTATTCCCAGAAATTTCAAGATATATATTTTATTTACATATGGTATTTTAATACACATTCTTAGAGCCATTTTTGAAAAATCAAAAAATTTCGAAAAATATACCATTTAGAGGGTAGTTGAGGATGGAGCAATATTCTTGAAAACCTTTTTTCGTATTTTGGGAAATATTGAACTTAAATTCTAAGTTTGGTATTTATGACATTTCGTTTTTGAATTGTGCTGTTCACAGACACAAACATGGAACTTTTTCTAAAAACACTATTTTTTTGGATTAAGGAGCCTCAAAACATGTATTTCCGATGAAATCTAGGTATTGAATTTTTGAGTGGAATGCAATACCTTCTCTAACTACTATGCAAAGCAAAAGTCACGGGCGCTTAGAAATTACAGTCAATCAAAAGACATTGATATAATGGTACAAATAATTATGTATGCTATGCTTATTTCTTTAAATAAAACACTTTTCAAGTACTTAAGATGTGTGCACAATTTAGCACTAGAACATTTGAGTAGTTTTTATTCTAATAATACAACTGTATGTAATCAAATTTCTGTTGACAAAACCTTTTAATAACTCTTAAGTAAGAAAGTTTTTTTGTACTTTTTCTGTATGCTGTAATCAAGTTCATTAGGGAGTATGCTAAATAATTACATATACTGAGAAAATAGTGTCCAGCGTAACATCAAAAATTACTCAACTGATATTTATAATTAACAATTAAAACTATTTTTTTAGGTTGGCGCCATTTCAAAAATGTTTAAATTTATGGCCTGAAAAGAGGGAATCTACATATTCACCAGCTTCTCCCTAACTACGTTGAATACTGGTATTAGGGATTTGTGTGTTACCTAAAGGTTGTGGAACCCTATTTTTAGTTTTGCCTTTGCAACAATTGCTGATTGGCAGTGATGATCACTCGTTTTTATTCTGTCAATCTTTTGGTTTGTTTGTTTACAAACATTAAATTCACATGCACAATGTTACACCCGGGACCTCTAGATTGGGACCACCAGACCACAAAGGTAGGTATGTTATTAAATAACTACGGAACCAAAGAGAAGGAATAAAAGTTCAAATTTCATCTACTGTGATTATCTAAACATTACTCAATCATTTTAACTCCAAAATATAGATACCTATTGTGCCGTTTCCACGCAGTTTTTACTACTCCAGAAGATTCCTTTCGGCCGTTTCCAGTAGTTTCCCCTTCTAGAACATTTCGTTTTGTATGCGGGGCCTAAGTTAAGTGCGTGTCTGAGTGTGTGTCAAAAATGTCTTAAGTGTAAAGTTTGTGTTACGCTGAACACCTAAGTGGCAAATGAAGTGTGTTTAATAGCAAGTGGTGTTCTCGTTTTGTTATAATACTTATAGGCTATACGACATTTCCAGGTCCTGGAACACTATTGGGGGAGGTTAAGGTAAGCAGAAATATAACAACCGCATACATATTTCGGTGAGTGCCAGCAGATTTTTCGCCTGTACAATAATTTCTAAAGAAAATGGTGATTGTAAGAGGTACTTGCCTTCTTGCCGACAGAGGCTGTCGCGACGGCCAGAGCGGCCGTGCTTGAGGTATCTTCGGTAGCTACCGGACTGATCATGAGCAATATCTGAAACAAAAACATACTGCTTACTCTTTGTTCTTAATGGCATACTTTGTACTCATATTTCCATTTACAAGTTTTTACTTTCATTACTACGCATAGTAACTAGGGCAAGTACTGTATTCCACCCCAAAATTAGATATTGACATTTCACCCCGAACCTAAAAAAAAAAAAAAAGAAAACCAAACGCATTTTTATAAAAAAAAGGTCTGACTGTGAACAGCGTAACTCAAAAACGAAATATTCGATATATACCAAACTTGGTATTTAGGTTCAGCACCTTTCAAGGATGCAACACGAAGATGTTTTCGAAAATTCCCAATCCGAAACTACCCTTTGCATGGAACATTTTCCGAAATTTTTTATTATCTAAAAATAGCTCTAACGATTTTGATTAAAATATTAATGATATTTACATGACAAATAAAATGACCTATATCTTGAATTTTCTGGGAATAGTCATTGAAGTCCTTTTCATTCGGAAAAAACTTTGTGTTACCTTGTATAACCTGTAAACGTAAATAACTTATCTGTGGCATCAACCATTTCCGAAATATCGTTAATAATGTTTCGAATTGTTCAACACTTAATCATTCTTTAAAGTCCTGTCAACGTTCAGTTGTTTCTCGCGATGTCATGGAAACAGTATGGAAATTTAAGGCCAGCATATAGCGTCCAGTTGTTAAACATTTGACTATCGCTGTTCCCTTTGTTGTACTATGAAATGTATAATGCAGCCATTTCCGAAAAGTTTTATCACCATTAAAAGACTAAGATAGGAAATAAGCTTTAGTAAGAATAATTTGTATACCCACTAATGAGCGATAGAGGGCAGACAAAGTCATGTGAATGCAAAACATCACATTTTTAAATACAGGGAGCACCAAAAAATTACAAACCGCCTGCGCAGTGTTTTTCCTGTCCGCGTCCTCGGCGCTCGGTGCCGTCTACCACTATCATAGAAAAGCGCGGATGAAATCATACAACATTTTTAAAACTAATTTTAAATGCTTTACTTACCAACTTTATGAAAGGAAATGCTGAAACTGGCCACCGTCGTTGTCCATACATTTTTGGCACCTCTTTAGGAAACTATCTATCACACGTCAACTTTTTTCGAGTCAACAGTTGAAGCCCGTACATATGTGAATACAATTTTGACCCCATTTTAGAGAATTAACACTCAGGGAGCGTGATTTTGCCTTTTTATAATAAGACTCTGCAACAGCTTATACGGCCAATAATATTTCGATGAGAAAAATTGAAAGTAGTTTGAGAACAGAATTATTAGTAGAGATTTGTGGCTCCCTTGGTCCCCCGACCTAACCCCCTGCGATTTCTATCTCTGGGCTAACTTAAAACATAATGTGTATAAGACAAACCCATACACCCTAGAAGAATTAAAACAAAATATTGCCAGATTTCTCAACGTGAACTACCACGACTGATGGATAGTTTCCTAAAGAGGTGCCAAAAATGTATGGACAACGACGGTGGCCAGTTTCAGCATCTTCTGTCATAAAGTTGGTAAGTAAAGCCTTTAAAAGTAGTTTTAAAAATATTGTATGGTTTCATCTGCACCTTTCTATGATAGCAGTAGACGGCAACGAGCGCCGAGGAGCGCCGTAGTTTTTTGGCTCATCCTGTAGTATTATGCATTATGACATTCTCATCTGCGAGGAATAGCTTGAGTATCTCCAAAATTTTAGTATTGCAAAAGAAGGCAATCCGTAACTTACCGGGTACTGCATGTGATGCACATTGTAAACCACTGTTCATCAATGAAAGGGTATTAACAGTTAGAAATTTATATGTGTACCAGTGTTTAACTTACTTGAAACGCGATACAAATATAATGAATGCACTTCAGATCTAAGATCCACAATTATACAACTACGGACATAATTATCAAATTAACGTACCAAATGTTAAGCCTAGTTTATATGACGACACTAGATTTGCAACTAGTTTCGTGAAATCATTTTTGGGCAACTATTTGCATAAGATGTTGTTTACATGGTGACACTTGTGTATTATAGTTTCACAGATTTTTAACATCATTCTGAAGAGAGGTAGTTTTTAAAATGGATGTTCAAGATATTGCAGCAGCAGTAGTGGAAGAGGTGCTACTCCTGGCCTTTAAAACACAGAGAAAGCGAAAGAACTAGATTTTGGATTCAGAGAAAGTAGTTTTAAGGATGCTCTGCAACTTTGTTCAAGGAAATTGTAGATCATCCAGAAAGTTATTACAGTTGTTTGGGAATGATTTCGGAGCAGTTTAGGTTTTTGATTGGGAAAGTAACAAGTGAAGTAAAGAAGCAAGATACCGTAACGCGTGATGCATTATCACTAGAGCTGAAATTACAATAGTCTTTTAGAGGAATAGTTAGTAAACCTAATTTGTAACGTGTTGACTGCAATATTTTATCTACGTTCAGAGTATTTTAGTTGTATATTTAATGAGAGTTATTAATGTAGAAACGATATGTTTACAGAAAGAGTAATGTGGACTTTGGTAAAGAAAAAATCTGATGTGTTACACTCACATGAGTTTCTCTACTCTTGTACACTATTTTTACAAACGCTTATTCTCCATGTTAATCGAGATATCGAGATGTTAATCTTATTTCTTATTTTCTTGTAGATGGAAGGGGAATTGGTAGGCTTTAAACGATAATCAAATATTTTAAGAGCTGGTTGTTATGTGGAGTATTTCATTTTCTTTGCATTACCAGGACAAAAAAAAATGAATAACGAATTGCCATTTGAGAGAAAGTATAAGTATTGGAAAATTTAAGGGAATAACAAGCAATATCTCGAAAATGGTTCACCCAACAAAAAAAAATGTTTATGACATAAATTGTGTTTTTAACGCGATCTACATTTTTTGTGTAGTAAAATTTTGTCTATCTCTTATGGTTTACCAGTTATGCAAAAGTCGTTCACAATGAAGAATACTTTTGGAGACATTCCCAGAAAATTCGAGATATACATTTCATTTGTCATGAAAATATCTTAAACGTATGATATTTCAATCAAAATCGTTAGAGCCATTTTTGAGAAAATTAAAATTTTAGAAAAATGTTCCATGTAAAGGGTAATCTGGGGTGGGGGGATTTTCTTGAAAACCTTCGTGTCGCATCTCTGGAAGATACTGAACCTAAATACCAAGTTTGGTGTTTATCCGACTGTTCGTTTCTGAGTTATGCTGTTCACAGACACACACACAGACATGTTTCCAAAAATGCTTTTTTTTTGCATTCCGGGGGTCTCAAAACACGTATTTCTGGTGAAATCTCGGTATCGAACTTTCTTTGGAATACAATACTTCCCCTACTTACTATACGTAGTAGAGAAAGTAAAAAGACACGAAAGTCAACAAACTTTGTTGTTATATTCTTCAATTTTGGGTGATATTTTCATATGTGAATTTAAAGTAAAAATGAACGAAGAAGGTGATTTTCACGGTTCATCAGAAAAAACTTTAAAAGCAGTCCAAGAATATACTTCCACGAAAATCAAGGACTGGTGTGTGGGTAATTGCACAGTCGTAAATAAAGATTCTTTGTTGGCGTATTTTTATGAGAGGTCGAAAATTATTAAAGCTTCGAGTCTTTGGAGTGAATATTCCATGGTGAGATCAACTGTTTTGATTGATGTTAATGCTGATATCATCAAGTTTGGAAAATTAAAGGCATTTTTAAAAGAGACAATCTGTAGGTTATCGTAGTAAGAAGTCGAAAATATTAGGCCGAGATGAAGCGACACAGTTCTTGAAAAATGCGCCTGATGAAAAACTTTATTACACAAGATTGCTCTTATATTTGGAATATGCGGAGCGTGTGGTCGGGAAGAATTGTATAAACTGACGATTGATGATGTTGAGGTTGTGGGTTCAGCATTCATTGTTAAGATAAGGGAAACAAAAACATATAGTTTTGTGATTAGTGGTGAATAATGTGATTTGCTTGAAAGTACCATGGTATTCGATTTGGTATTACAAGCTGCAATAAGTACCTACTTTCTGTTTTATTTAAATGGAAAATGTCGTACACAAGTGGTTGGCATAAACATGTTTGGGAAGATTCCTAAGGAGATTGTAGAGTATTTGAAGCTGGAAAAAGTGTGCTACTTTTCTCGCAGACAGCGGTGCTGCTGTTATTACCTTAAAAAGACATCGAATACTGTTGCAAAAGGATACGTAGAAGGTGTGGAGGGTAAGAAGAAAAGGTGTCTCCAATAAGTATTACAAATTGTAATGGTTGTAATACAGAGTGATCCAAAAGACTCCGAATCGCCTGCGCAGTGTTTTTACTGTCCGCGTCCTCGGCGCTCGTTGTCGTCTGCCGCTATCATAGAAAGGCGCGGATGAAACCATACAGCATTTTGAAAACTACTTTTAAAGGCTTTACTTACCAACTTTACGAAAGGAGATGCTGAAACTGGCCACCGTCGTTGTCCATACATTTTTGCCACCTCTTTAGGGAACTATCCATCATTCGCCGTAGTTCACGTTGAGAAATTTCCTGGCGGATATTTTGTTTTAATTCTTCTAGGGTGTGTAGGTTTGTCTTGTACACTTTATGTTTTAAGTTACCCCGGAGGGGTATTTTATGAACAATATTACCGGCTGCGCGGTGTTTTTCCACTAGGCGTGTGGACATATGATAAAAACATGATAATGCACTGTGCTATAAACAGTCACGCTGTGCAGTGTGAAGTGCAGTTTTGAGTTGACGGTGATGTGATGTAGTTCAGTTATTACGCGTTATTTATTAATTTGTCCTGTAAGTATATTATGGCTCAGTATATGTTTTCTACTGCACAGCGTGTATTTATTTATGATTCGTATGTGTTAGCTGGTCACCTCGCCAAGTGAAAGTACGGTTTGCATGAGATTTCTAGGTGTAAAAGTTCCAGGCCGTACAACAATCCATGAACTTTACAGTAAATTTCAGGCCACAGGAAATGTTCAGGCTAAGAAATCTAAAAGACGGCGTTCGGTTCGTACCGAAGACGACATGGCCATCATTTGGAAAATTCCCCCCAAAAATTCCATGATGGATAGTTTCCGAAAGAGGTGCCAACAATGTATGGACAACGACGGTGGCCAGTTTCAGCATTTCCTTTCATAAGGTTGGTAAGTAATGTTCGGAGTCTTTTGGCTCATCCTGTATTATAATAACTATCAATTAGGGGTGAAAGTTTTTGTTTTAATTCATATTATTATCAAGGAAAATAAGATATATATGATCATCATTAAAGTGTATTTTATGTTTTGATAGCATGTTTTGTTAGAATATAAAGTATAGGTTTTGTTACCTAGTAACTACGAACCAAAGCATCACTAATTGTTATAGTAGTAGATAAATTACATTGAGAGATCTTGCAAGTGGCGACGACCCATATTCATCGCTACAGCTGTTTACCACCTCCAAAAATCATAATTTCAAAATTTGTTCCTGAGGTCAGTGCCACTTCCAGACTTCTTACTCTTTTCGATCTTCCGTAATTCATTTGTGTAGGCCCTTCTAGTGCAATGAATTCGCGTTTTAAGTTCTATTGTCATTTGATACACATTAAGTTATTTTAAAATTAACTCAAGCGCATCAGCAGTGCAAAATCGCAAGCATAACATAACCTCAAAATCAAGCGCCAGAACTAGTTTCGTTTCATAAAAAGTTGGAAGTGGCCGAAACCGGCTAGTGTCGTAACTGTCGCCACTGACTTTCGCGCATGCGCACTGAAATAGAAGGTAATTGCAAAACATACTTGCGAAACCTTGTGTCATCATATATAAACTAGTCTTTAGGTTAGAAAAAAGCAAAAAAATGCTGCCATATTGCTGCATATGTTGAGTTGTTTACCACCAGAGCATACAGTGTCAGTTTTAACAGATTGGATTGTGTTTTAGGACGCTGGCTGATCGACAATGCATTTTATAAAATGGAGGAATATTTTACTAAAATCTTATCTATAAATTTTAAAATAATTCCAGCACGCACAATTTTAACTAGCTTTAATTTATTTTGTGTATTTATATGTAATAATTATTAGTCTATCCACCACGAGGGCGACTGAAAATGTTTATACTGCCATGTTTCTAAAAACAAATTATTTTTGTTTATATTTGATAGCTATTTTCTAATGTTTTGCCAATTGATTGCCGTGTAGTTTGTTCGATTTTCTCTAATAGTTTGTTAAGTATCATAATTTAAAAATTCTGTTTTCACCCAAAAATGAATTAGACTAAAGAACATTTTCAGGCTATGATTTTTTACGTCATTAGCACCTACACAATGTGAAGATTTAGAAATGCATTTGGCGGGAAGCCCCAATAAGTCAACAATTTATAACTGGTGCAGCGAATTCAAAAGAGATCCGTTTAATTTTTCTTTGTTAGTGATGAATTTCGTGAAGGACGCCCAAGAACTGCTGTTACTGATGAAAATATTGCCGTTGTGCGAGCAAAGCTTGAAGAAGATCAATGGACATCTTATGAATTTTTTCGGGCGACATTGGGCATTGGTATGAGTCAAATCCAAAACATTTTACATCAACAGTTAGACGTGAGAAAACTTTGTTGTCGATGGATTCCACATAAACTGACTCCCGACCAAAAACAACGCACTGATTGGTGCGGAAAAACTCTGGAAAAGGTCCAAGACTGCACTTCAAATTTGGTTTTGAATATCGTTACTGGTGTTAAATCTTGAATTATTGTTATGATCCCGAAAAAAGTGAATCGGCTCAGTGAGTTTTTCGAACAGAACCTAAGCGTACAAAAGTCCGCAGTGCTGGTAACAAGATGGTTACGTACCGATTGACATACAAATGTCTATTTACCTCATATGTTTGAAAAAGTTCGTGAAAAACACCCAAAAGGAAAAGTAATGTTACATCATGACAACCCATCGTCGCACACAGCAAAACTAACAACTGAGTATCTGGATGCTCTAAAGGAATATGGACCCTCCACCATACAGCCCTGATCTAGCACTTTGTGCTTTTTTCTCTCCAAAAATTAAAAATAAAACGTGTGTAATCACTTTTTCGTCATCAGATGAAGCAGTGCAACATTATATGAACCTGTCTCTGAAGTGCCTCAGGAAGAGTGGCATGATTGCTTTAAGGACTGGTTTCATCGAATGTAGAAGTGTATTGATTTTAAAGGGGAATACTTTGAAAAACAACAACATTATTTTAATTTTTTTAAACTAATCCTTGTTTGATTTTCTAAAGAACTTCAGTGTTACTCTCGTATGTCTATAGCATCATTGATATTAACGACTCTATAAATATTGAAATACATTGTAAAAATCGGTTGATTGGTTTTTGAGATTGACCTACATATATACACTGAAGTGGTTTAAGCCCCACTGTTGGAGAGCCAAACTTGAAGTAGTTGCTTTACCACGTATGGGCACCAATTTGAAGCTGTTTTAGACCACACACGTAATGAATGCCAAATTGCGGGAGATTGTTTCTAGGAATGTTCGCCCCACGTTTACTTTTTCGGTGGCCTTCGTCCCACCTTTAAAAATCAACTTTGTATTTTAATGCTCATTTAAAATATTATATATGTATGCCTCGGCTTAGTGAGTAGTATTTTTTAGAGCACGTATCTCTTAGCAGGACTGGTACGGCTAACGAATGAAGGCTTCCACAAATTATAAGTGTATTGTACTTCGTTTTATTAATCTTTCACACGATTAAATAACATTTCACTGATGTATCCTACTGTAGAGCTGTGAGATTCACTGCAATAAATTTTTATGTCTCACACTGAACCTATACCGTACCGAATCTAAACTGAACTGCTTGGTTACGCTTCCTTGTAGCGTCTCCCTCCTAAATTTGTAACATTTACTCTATTTCAAGTCTGATTGGCTAAGCCTAATCCAATAGAATACTTTTATTTAACTTAAACCTTTTCTAGTTTCTTTTGATTGGCTATTTATAAACTGTTTTAAATATTACACTATTATTGTTCCAAGAATTATTAGTAGCCTTTTTAAACTTTGACATTTATTGTCCCAAGATTACCTCATTGTTAGCAACTTTCGGCTTTTACTTTATAATTCTGTTTGCTACGCAGCTTGCTTCTATTTTTTTTTATTCCTTCAATTCTCACAGCTCCTACATTGTTAAACTACGTAATACAATTACATAGCATTATTATACATGTACATAATAATATAAACATAATACAATGACTGTAATATATATTTTATATATTATATTATACACATATTGCTTTAAGGCGGGCTGTTATTAAATTTTATGTTATATAATTAGACTGATATCATTTAAGTGTTAAAAATACTACCTCAATACACAGACACGCATACATACATCATAGAAATTTTCTTTCTGTATAATATTAGTGTATTTAATTTCATTTTGTGTGAAAGGAAGAGATCAGATCGTATACAGACGCCTGCTAGGTTTGACCTATTTGTTTGTTGCGTTACTCTGAGATGGTGTGATCTGCCTTTTGTCGTGTGTGTGTTCCGGCAGATCAGTTTTCCTTGCACTTGTAAGGAATACTGTAACAAGATTTTGTAACTCGATAAGCGGTCCTTCCACCATGAAAATAACCCTTACTGGTTCAAAGACTCGGGAGATTCACGTGACTGATTCCATGTTTGGCAGCAGTCGCACGACTTTCGACTTTCACTTCTAATTTTAAAGCACTATAAATGTTACAATATTTTCCATTTTATTGAATAAAATACCAATGATTTGTAAAATGCAAGTCTTTTCATTTAAACTGGGCATGGATTCTTAGACGAAACCAAGGCAATAATTAGGAAATTAAACAGAATCTTCGAATTTACCCTTAAATGAAAGTGTAAACATAAATAAATAATATACAATAAAATTAAAAAATCAGACATTTATATAAATTTGATTCCCGCTCTTTTACAAACTATTATTCTAAACGCTTATTTTTTGTCAACTTTTTTAATCGAAATGAAATATTATGTTTATTTCGTTGTAGATACATTTGATGTGTTACATTCACATGGCTTTCTCTACCATTCATTGCTTATTATACAAATTATTCTTACGGAAGTTTAATTTCCTATCTACTTCATTTTAATCGAGATAAACCTTTGCAAAAACAGTTACATTACACATTTCGTTACAGATATAAAGAGAACAGCGATAGTCAAATGTTTACATGCTGGCTTAAAATTCCAAACTGTTTCCATGACATTGCGAGAAACAAATGAAAATCGACCGGATGGAATCCTCAACACTCTGATGTTTTACATTTGAACCTACCTAAAGTGAGCCCTCCATTGTATAATTCACTATTCTGGCTGATAATGGGTACTTTTACTTGGCTACAAATTTTGGACGATACAGCTGGCTATATGCTGCTTCACCTACGAAATTTTTGTGTGCTGAGAGATAGAAGATGATTCAGCAACACAGAACAGAGCCATTCAGATTATAAGATAAAACTAGCATATTAATACCATTTTCCCTTTTTGCCAGTGTCCTGTCCTTCCTTGCATGAATTTATAATATAATAGATAATAAATAAATTATACGAAAAAAAAGTTTACAAAAAACTGTTTGTAATGATAGTTAAAATTCCATGTTTGTGGCTAGTAGGATTGTAGCTATTGTTTAAAAAAATTACTGTGATATTAATCCCCCCAAAAATCTGATGGTTACACTCACATGACTTTCTCTACTCTTGTACAAACTATTTTTACAAACGCTTGTTCTCCATGTGCTTCATGTTAATCGAGATGTTAACCTTATTGCTAATTTTCTTGTGGATGCAAGGGGAATTGGTAGGCTTTAAGCGATAGTCAAATACTTTAAGAGCTGGTTGCTATGTGGCGTATTCCATTCTCTTTGCATTACCAGGACAAAAAAAATGAATAACGAATTCCCATTTGAGAAAAAGTATAAGTATTGGAAAATTTAAGGGAATAACAAGCAATATCTCGAAAATGGTTCACTCAAAAAAAAAAAGATATTTATGATATAAATTGTGTATTTTAACGCGATCTACATTTTTTGGGTAGTAAAATTTTGTCTATCTCTTATGGTTTACCAGTTATGCAAAAGTCGTTCACAATGAAGAATACTTTTGGAGACATTCCTAGAAAATTCGAGATATACAATTCATTTGCCATAAAAATGTCTTAAACATATGATATTTTAATCAAAATCGTTAGAGCCATTTTTGAGAAAATTAAAATTTTCGAAAAATGTTCCATGTAAAGGGTAATCTGGGGTGGGGGGATTTTCTTAAAAATCTTCGTGTCGCATCTCTGGAAGATACTGAACCTAAATACCAAGTTTGGTGTTCATCCGACTATTCGTTTCTGAGTTATGCTGTTCACAGACACACAGACTTACTATACGTAGTAGAGAAAGTAAAGAAGTGTTGAACATTTCGAACCATTAATAACAGATATCTCAGAAATGGCTGATGCTACAAAAAAGCTATTTGAAATAAAGTGTGTGTTTTAAAGATATATAGATTTTTGTGTAGTCTATCGCATAAGGTTTACCAGTTATACAAGATTCTACAAAATTCTTTCCAAATGAAGAGGACTTCACAACCTATTCCCAGAAAATTCAAGATATACATTTTTTTGTCATGTAAATGTCGTTAATATATGGTGTTTTTATTAAAATCGTTAGAGCCATTTTTGAGAAAATAATTCTCTAAAATAATATACATTATAAAAATATACATTAAAAGACAGAAGGAGAAGTGAAGACAAATTAAGAATTTTCAAATTACTAGAAAGAATTAAAGAAAATCAAAACATGTAGAGAGCATGGATGATAACCGTTACGTATACACCAAAAGGCCAAAGAAACATAGCCCGACCTAAAAGAAGATGGACGGAACAGTTAAATGATGAGACCGGAACAAGCCAAAGGGCTTAAACCATGAAAGATTATGAAATCTCGAAAAATGTACCGTGCATAGGTTAGTTTGGGGTAGGGAATTCTCTTGATAAACTTTGTGTTGCATCTTGAGCATGGTATATGATTGCATCGAGATTATGGATGGAATGGAATACCTTCTCTATGTACGTAGAAGAACAAGTAATGTAAAACGTGCAGTCTTGTGTGTGAAAGGAAACCAGGATGATGTTGATGACGACGGTCTGTTTACATTCTCTATGTAGTGATCATAACATGTTATTGCGGCAAATAAAGATGCTATTACTGCAATAAAAATGACGAACTAAACTTGTTTGTTTGTGCTCTGCATAATTCAATTTGCTGAGCTTCAGAATACGCCACTGAGCGCTGTTTACAAGCGAAATTTCTGAGACATTAAAAAGCATTGTATGACGAAACCTCAGAGGTCAAAAAATAAAGAAAATAATAGTCTCAAAGGGTGTGTCACAAAATAAGATAACTCTTAATAATGCATAGGTCAATCTGTCCTTGACGTCACAGAAAAGGCGAGTGATAATAGTGTTCTAGGGAGGAACTGGAATTGGCTTATGTTTTACCGAAAACCTACGGAAATGGAACCGATCGACATTCGTCGAGTAATGTCGATAGCGATTACGCAATTAGCAACAAGATATTGATAAAATCAAGATGAATTCTTATGAAGGAGAAGTGTTAGAGGTCGCGAAAAATAGATGTTAAAACAAATACATAGGAACAAACACAACAGCTGTGACGTTTTACTGCAGGCGCAAGTGCCTACTAACATTCAGACAAAAGAGTGATGTTCATTTTCTGATAATGGAATTAATTGTTCTTTCACACAAGCCGCGTGTTGGACAGGGTTGGAAAGGTAGAATCAGATGACTGAAAAATTCAATGCCATAGCATTGAATTTTTCAGTCATCTGATTCTACATTTTCATTTTCTGATAACTTTATTTGGACGCGATTTAGTCAATGTCGGGGATCAGGCTCAGGTGTATGTGTATGTGTGTCTATAAACAGCATAACTCAAAAGCAAAAGGTAGGATAAATACCAAACTTGTACCTATCAAAGATGCGAAAAAGATTTTAAAGAAAGCCATCCACCCCAAACAACCCTTTATATGAAGCATGTTTTGAAATTTGTTATTTTCTAAAACGATGGCCATAACGATTTTGATTGTTTGTTGTATTTACATGACAAATAAAATCTATATCTTGAATTTTCTGGGAATAGCCTGTGAAGTCCTCTTCATTTGGAAGAAATGTAGAATGTTGTAGTTTGTAAATGTTAAGCGATGCCCAAACTTACAGAGAGAGGGGATGAAGGGGTTTCCCTTCACACTCATTTCCACTCGTGCTACCAAGGATTGAAATTGGTTTGGCTAGTCAATCTCTTCAAATATACCTACTAGATGGGGTGAACTATGGACCTAGAAACTGAGTGGAATGGCTCAGGGTAACGTGGGGAGGTCGTGGGTTAGATTCCCGTGGCCAACCTTCCTGACCCATATTTTTTATTTCTGGGTTTCCCCGGATCGCCAGGCTAATGCTGGGAAGGGCCATTACATTCCCCGAATTTCCTGTCCCTCTATTTCATCTCCATTCTCATTTCACTTCACCTTTCATCTGCTTGGTTTCTTTCAGGGTTGCAAGTGTCGGCGGAAGGTCTCGGCGTGTGTATGGCAGCGGAAAAGGATGTTCTGAATAAACCTTCGTCCCACCCGGACTGCGAGGGTCCCCCAGGGGATGTTTAAGCCAACAGGAGGGAGGAGAGCCGACCGCACCAGCGACCCTGCCCATTAGTTATGATGCTGGTCCGGCCGCCCTCTGTCTCCTCCCACTCACCCCTCCCTCACTCACGGTGCAGTCCCCCCCCCCCGCTTCTAGTCCAATCCTATCCTATGGACTTGAACCTTAGCTCTTAAGAGAAGAGGTTGGGCTTCAATGCGATAAACGAAAACTACACAAAAGAATATGCATCTCTTTAAACACACAATTTATTTCAAATAACTGTTTTGTGACACCAGCCAATAACGAGATATAGGTTATTAATGGTACGAATTGTTCAGAACTTAGTCATTCTTTTAAAATCCTGTTGACTTTCAGTTGTTTCTCGCTATTGCATTTAAATACCATAGAATTTTAAGGCCAGCACATAGCAACCATTTCTTAAACATTTGACTGTCGCTATTCCCTTTGTATCTATAACGAAATGTTTACGCGTATGAAAGGTTTATTTCGATTAAAATGAAGTAGGTAGGTAAATAAGCTTTCGTGAGAATAATCTGTGTTTGCCTCACACACTATCTCGAATCTCGATTAGGATGAGTAACCGGGATAAGTTTTCCCCGTATTCTGAAAAGATTAATTTCGGATATCTTCGAGCTCTGTGGACACCGGGCTTATTTGAATATAATTTATTCATCGTCTAATATGACCTAAACGATTAAAAGAAGCTGAACTTAAAAAAATATCCATAATACCATTATTAATGACAGTAATTACAATGTAAAACTGAATCTAAATTTTACTTTTACTCTTGAAGAGGGCACATTTACTAGACATTATTTTAATAATCCGTCCATGCAAATGTTGCATGGCATTGCCCAACAATGTCTTCAAATGACAAATTGGCTTCCCACATACCCATAATTCTTCCCCGATGCATCTCCGAAATATTGCATACATAGCGTGAGCTACAGTTAACACACACCACTGCTTGGTCGTACAACAAAGGCAGAACGCTCAAGACACATTCTTCCCTACTATGCACTCGCCCGCTGAGGAGGTTGGTAAAATGCCTCCCGAAGCTGTGGTAAGGAAGCGAGTGTACATCACGAGAAAAAAAACAGTACTGATTTGGTACTTAAAAATATGTAAAGTATTGGAAAATTCTAACCAAGAGCAACGAAATCAATAGTTTTGTAGCATTAACTATATATATATATATATATATATATATATATAGTCTTTCAACAACTCTAAATTTTTCTTAAGGTTTTCATATATCTCTTATGATTTACCAGTTATACAAAAGCATAAAAAGTTCATTCAGAATAAAGGGAACTCCTTTATAGCCAGGCAAACATAAATATTATAATAAACAGCGTTAGAGGCTCTCTTGAGAACATAAAAAAATTACGAAAAGGAGTTGAAAACGCGAGTAGAAGAGGTTTTTGAGCGTATATGGTATCCTATAATTTTCGCCAACTCCTATAGCTCGTGGCCAAGCAGTATCGTTTGGTTTTGAGAGATTGAGAATAAAGATAATTATTAAAAATATCCAGATAGTATTAATTGCAATAACGGTTGGGCAGTTTTACTTTCTCTACCACGTACATAGTTGGTAAAGAAGGCATTGCATTCCACCCAAAAATTCGATACCTAGATTTCTCCGGAAATATAGGGTCTTTCAACAAGAGTGTCCTATCTTTGAACTTAAATAAAACACGTTCTATAAATGATAGAGGTTTATTTCTTTTTTTATTTTGGAACATAATTAATGTCATTACGTGTGGAAGAGAACATCAGTTAAGCGACCGCCGCGACTTCGTTGGGTTGCGCGTATACGGTTGACCCAATTTTCAATGACAGAAGAACGTAAATGAGGTCCAACTTCACGAATAACACGCGTGATGTTATTCATAAGATCATTTACTGTTTCTGGCTTGTTGACATAAACTCGAGATTTAACATAACCCCACAAGAAGTAATCCAACGGCGTTAAATCACATGACCTCGGGGGCCAGTTAACATCACCACCACGGGAAATGATGAAACCTCTGAACTTCTCCTTCAAAGGATCGATTGTATCGAGAGCAGTATGACATGTGGCACCATCTTGTTGGAACCAGGTGTTTCTGAGATCCATACCATCCAATTGAGGCCAAAAATAGTCCCTTATAAGAGCCCGGTATCTTTCTCCATTGGCAGTTAGAGCTTCTCCATCTTCATCTTGGAAAAAACATGGACCTATGATTCCACCATATCAAAATCCACACCACACAGTAACCTTTTGGGGATGAAGTGGTCGTTCTTGAATCTGCACAGAATTGTGATTGCTCCAATAGCGGCAATTTTGTTTGTTAATACAACCATCCATCCAAAAGTGGGCTTCGTCGCTGAAGATTTTTCGACAAAAATCCGGGTCAGCTTCCAATTGCTCCATAGCCCAGTCAGCGAATACATGGCGCAACCTATGATCATTGGGCTTTAGTTCTCGAGTTAACACCATTTTATAAGCGTGAAATGTCAAGTCCAGATGAATAATTCACCAAGTTGTGGTCGGCGAAAGCCCCAATTCTTGCGCTCGACGAGCAATTGATTTGTTTCCGTTCTCGCGTACACTCCCACGAACGGCGCCTATGTTTTCGTTGGGGCGCTTACGTCGATTACGTACAGGCGTTTTTTGATCGCTGACAGAATCACTTCTTTCAAATTTATCGATCAAACACCAAATCGTTCTCTCGCAGGGACGAATATGCACACCGTAAACTTCACGCAATACACGGAAGGTTTGGCGAACAGATGATCCACTTTGATAATAAATTTTCGCACTTTCTACGCGTTGATGAATGGTGTAACGTTCCATGGCTATTTGTCAATAACAACTGTAACCACATGAAAAAAATGACTGCTGTAACTCAATAACAGCGGCAGCTATCACATGTTAAAGATAGGACACTCTTGTTGATAGACGCTTTAGATGCTTTAAGACCCCTGGATCCTAAAGAAGGATTTTCAGAAAATGGCCCGTGTGTGGCGTCTCTCTCTCTCTCTCTCTCTCTCTCTCTGTATGTCTGTGTGTGGGGGTGGGTGGGGTGTATGTCTGTCAACAGCATAACTCAAAATCGAAAAGTTGGATAAATACCAAACTTGGTATTTAGATTTAATATCTAAATACAAAGACACGATGGCTTTTAACAAAATCCCCCCACCCCAACCACCCTTTACATGGAAAAGTTTTCGAAAATATTGTTTTCTAAAAAATACCTCTATTTTATTGAAATACATGTTATTAAAGATATTTCCATGGCAAATACAATGTATATCTTGAATTTTCTGGGAGTGTCCTGTGAAGTCCTCTTCATTCGGAAGTAATTTTGTATAACCTTATATAACTGCTAAATGTTAAACAATAGACGAAAACGTACTACACAAAAAATGTACCGAGCGGGATGGCTCAGGCGGTTATGTCTGTGGACCGCATTCGGTATGTCCCGGGATCAATCCCCGGCGACCGCCCATTCTAGCCCATGGGTTTTTCGTGGTTTCTCCGGGTTGCCAGGCGAATGCTGGGATGGTACATCTTCTACCACGACTCTCCTGTCTCTTATTTCCTGTACGCATCATCTTGTCAGCTATTTCAGTGTTGTAGGACCAGGCGACGGTGTTCGGCGGGTTGCGGCTGGGCGGTGGCTTGTGAGAAGGGACCGTGCGGCGTCATATACGTTATATTTGGAAGCCCCGTCCAAGGTTCACCCATCGACATCCGGATGTGGTCGCTCTTCGTGTCTGTCCTTTCATCGTTCCCTCCAAAGGTTTGGAAGCATAAAGGGCCGACTGGCCTGCGTGCGGTGTTCCGGGGGCCATTCCGTCTTACCACCTATATTTTACACAGAAAATGAAGATGTGTTTAAAATACACAATTCATTTTAAATATGTTTTCTTTTTTTCTGGCGTAAACCATTTCTGAGATATCCGTTATTTATGGTTCGAATTGTTCATTTATTGGTAATTCTGTTAAAGACCTGTCAACATTCAGTTGTTTCTCGCGGTGTCATGGAAACAGTATGGAATTTTAAGGCCAGCGTATAGCGTCCAGTTGTTAAACATTTGACTATCGCTGTTCTCTTCGTATTTATAACGAAATGTGTAATGTAGCTATTTCTGTAAACGTTTATTTGGATTAAAATGAAGTAGACAGGAAAATAAACTTTAGTAAGAATAGTTTTATACTCGATAATAAATGATAGAGGGTAGAGAATGTCATGTGAATGTATCACATCAGATTTTTTAAATTTAAACATCCAATAAAATAAATAAAAACAACATTCAATATTGATAACAAATTTTATAGTGAAGATACGAACGTCTGATAACGTGCGTTCGAGAGATAACTATGGACTGTAAGGCGCGTATGTGGTCAGTTATTTAGGCGCTGTTGCGACATCTTAACCTCAACGTAAATTAGGATTTGTACAAAACAAATTGTGGCGAAACAAGGCATTTAAAGAATAAACCAAAGATAACAGAAAAGTAGATTATTTTCTGCTTAATCATACATTTCAATAAGACGTGGCTGGCCCCGTTCGTAGCTCCGTTGATAGTTCACCTGTCTGGTGGGAGGGGTTACTGGATCAATTCCCTGCTAATGCGATGCAAATTTTCTCTAGTCTAGACAAAATTTCCTATCCTCCACAGAGTATCGAAGTATGAGTGATAGTGTGGATGTGTTCTAATGTATAAACCCCAAAGAAAAATGAGAAATCCAATGATAAATGGATATCAATGAAGACGTAACGATGTTTATTAAAATACAATATATTAAAGATATTTACATGAAATATAAAATGTATATCTTGAATTTTCTGTGAATACCTTGTGAATTCCTCTTTATTCGGAAGGAATTTAGTATAATCTTGTATGACCGGTAAACGTTACGGGATAGACGAAAGAGTACTATACAAAAAAACATACAATTAAAACATACAATTTATTTCAAATTATTTTTTTGTGCATTCAGTCATTTCCAAGATATCCATTAATAATGATTCGAATCTTTAAATAGTAGACATTCTTTTAAAGTGCTGTCAACATTCAGTTGTTTCTCGCGATGTCATGGAAACAGTATGGAATTTTAAGGCCAGCATATAGCGTCCAGTTGTTAAACATTTGACTATCGCTGTAGATAGGAAAATAAATTTTCATAAGAATAAACTGTGTATCCACTAATTAGCGACAAACGATATAGAAAGTCATGTGAATGTAACACACCAGATTTTTTTCTCCCTCTCTCTCTATTTTATTTTACGTCGCTTTAACTCCTTGGTCATATCGCAACGGATCTGTTGGTGGATAACTCTTAGAATGATATGTGATGGACAGTTAGCCTTCTAGGTCTCATCCCTGTAACCACCTGCTTCATGCCGTGCAGTTGGCATTAGGGTGCCATCCAGTCCAACCGCCGCCCTCACACAGAAAGGCGGACAGTTAGCCTTCTAGGTCTCATCCCTGTAAATGCCATCTTGCTTCGTCACGTGCCCACAGAGACTCCCAGCACATGGCAGCCGGATCTTCTGCTTCGTGCCGTGCAGATGGCGTTAGGGTGCCGTCCAGTCTAACTGCTTACATTGTCTGTAGATAGATGGCATAGCATTCGCTACTACCACTTATTTTTGATCTTACTATTGTTTTAGACTTAAGGTGGAACTTTGGGTCGTGGTGTTAAATATCCAATCCGGTATTTACCTTGGCGACTGAGGAAAACCACGAAAAAACCTCGGACAGATTGGTCGGTCCACGAGATTTGAACCCGTACCTCCCGAATGCGGACCACAGAGTTTACCGCCTGAGCCATTCCGCGCGGTCGTTTTTGTTTTTTTTAAAGTGTATGCTTATAAATTAACAACCAGGATGTTGGTATTTAGAATCGTAGAGCAGTAACCAGCAGAAACCAACTCTTGAATTTCACATTTTGTTTTAATGTTGCAAATTTTGATGCATTGTATATGTATCAAGAAAGGACAGAATAAATTGTTTTCTAATTATTAATAAAAATAACTTGTATTAGCTAAGTTTACCAAATACAACATTAGAAATGTTCGTTTGGTAGAGGCAGTAAAACTTTATGATTTACGCTTTGTCAGGGACTTCGTTAAGTGAGCGACAGTGTTACGAAAGTGTTAAAAAGAGGGCTCAGTGTGAAGGATACAGATGTGGCACTCTAGTAGGTCAAAAGTGCAGGACGAGATTCCAGCGAAAAGAACTTTCAACTTTCTCGAGTCCTTCATGAAGTTCATTCAAGTAACGCATTATGATAGTGTGAAGCAACACAGCGCAGAGTCAAGTTTAAGGTTCCACGTTGAGAAATGTTTCTTTCTTCGGTCGAGAGTTAAAAGTTGGGAAATTGACCGCCCAGTCCTTCAGAAGGCTAGATGCCTCTGGCACTGCAAGGGAAGCTGTTAGTCACAGGAGCTGTTGTGTCGTGTTTCGGGGTTGATCTCGGCACGCTCGGATCGTCGATGTTCGGAGCATGGCCATGATGCATCTTATCATCTGTGCAATGTGCTTATGATATGTAGAGGTACCATGCACATAGAAAAAGGTAAAAAAAGGGCGGCCAGATCCGCATGCAAGCATGGACGAGATCTCTAACGTTTCCAGTTCGTACCCCGCCGCCGTCCGGGCCCAACCATAAGCCTCCTAACCCCCAACTATAGGGAAGAAACCTGCGCACCATCACGTGGTGCTACAACCCTGAAACACGGAGGAAAATGAGGGGGGCACCTCGCACAATGCTACCTTTATCTACTGTGGCTACCATCCTCTCTCCAGGAGGAAAGGATGAAGTTAAGGAACAACAGGAGGCTACAGGCCACAGAGATACGCGAAAGTCTCTTAACAGCTCCAGGTTCAAAGACACGACCCACTGCTGGAGTTACCTAAAGAGGGCAATGAACTGCCCGTCGACCAAGCAGCCCTCTAGCGTCCACGGGGAGTACTCTATCCTTTGAGAGCACTCCCGCGCCATCTGCCCGCCACCGCCATACGCCACCAAACCTATAAGCACATCTGAAAGGCGAGAAGAAAAACGAATGAAAGGGAAATTAGGGAAAGGAACTCGTGGTAGACGAGAATCCACCCTTGCTTTTGTCTACGACCTGGGAAACCACGAAAACCCAAGGGTCAGAGTGAGCGGACGCCGGGGATCGAACCCGGGACTTTCCGAATGCGAATCAGACACGTTACCGCGAGACCACTTCGCTCGGAACTTGCACAGTGGATTTTGCATTCCATCCAAAATTTGATATCGAGACTTCGACGGAAATACAGATTCTGAAGCCTCTAGATTGTGATACAAGGAGTAAAAGTAGGGTTTTATTTTGTGAGTAGAAATGTTTGCGAAATAAAGGCCGGAGTTCCGCACCCTACAAGCAAAATAACGCGTGTGGCATATGCTATTTTTAGACAGCGCTCGAATTTGTAAAATATCAATAATATCGTATTGATTCCCGAAATTAACAGAGATCACGCGGTTCTTGAAACAACAGAAATGTTAAAAAGCGAGATGTGAGATGTTTTGTTGATTCGCTAACAGTCATTTTCAGTGAAATTATTTTCAACATATTTTACCTTACACCAGACAATGAAGCGATTAAATGCTGTATCATTTTGCTTTCTGGATTTTTTGGGGTGAGAAATTCAAGTGTTATTCTTTCTGCTACTTCTGTAATTTCACTTCCATTTCAGTTTCTTCTGAATTCATAACTTCCGCATTTAATCTTTATATAGATAAGATAAAAGAGTAATGTTTTAGATCAAAGGAAACTGCTAGTATAACGTATAGGTTAAGTCCACAACGAATTACGATAAATTGAAGTATGGATATTTATATTGTGAACAGATAATGCGACTGTCATGAGAAATTAATCATGTAAAAAAACATAATGAAAAGCAAAGCCCAATTAAACCAAGTCGAGTTATTAAACGTGTGCAAATACAAAGGGTAACTGCCATGTGATTGGACTTGAAACCAAAGTTGGTCGCAACAACTAGTACGATTCTAAAGCTTTTTTGGCTTGTGTGCTGCACTTTGTTAGAAGTTCTACTTTTACGCTATGCTGTCAAAAAAAATTGAATAAAAGGGTTCTTGAGTCTGTGTGTATAAGTAAAAAATCTGATGTGTTACACTCACATGACTTTCTCTACTCTTGTACAAACTATTTTTACAAACTCTTATTCTCCATCTATTTCATACTAATCGAGATAAACATTCGCAGAAACGATCTTTTGACAATGCAAAGAGAATTACATTTTACACATAGCGACCAGTTCTAAAAATATTTGACTATCGCTTAAGGCGTACTATGTTCCCCTTGTTTTATATTTGCAAGGGCAATATAGAAATACAGTAGCCTTTAAGCATAGACATATCTCTTAATAGCTGGTTGCTAGGTGCAGCACCATTCTCTTTCCCTCATATTAATACTCTTTGCATATCCAAGACAAAAAAATGAATAACGAATTCCCATTTGAGAAAATAAGTATTGAAAAATTTAAGGGAATAACAAGCAATATCTCGAAAATGGTTCACTCAACAAAAACAAGTATATGGCATAAATTGTGTATTTTAACGCGATCTACATTTTTTGTGTAGTAAAATTTTGTCTATCTCTTATGGTTTACCAGTTATGCAAAAGTCGTTCACAATGAAGAATATTTTTTGGAGATATTCCCAGAAAATTCAAGTTATACATTTCATTTCTCATGAAAATATCTTAAACATATGATAGCTTAATCAAAATCGTTAGAGCAATTTTTGAGAAAATTAAAATTTTCGAAAAATGTTCCATGTAAAGGGTAATCTGGGGTGGGGGGATTTTGTTGAAAACCTTTTTGTTGCATCTCTGGAAGATACTGACCTAAATACCAAGTTTGGTGTTTATCTGACTGTTCGTTTCTGAGTTATGCTGTTCACAGACACACACACACACACACACACACACACACACACACACGGACATGTTTCCAAAAATGCTTTTTTTGGATTCAGGGGGTCTCAAAAGATGTATTTCCGGTGAAAGTTCGGTATCGAAAATACAATACTTGCCCTACTTACTATATGTACTTGATATTTAAGTTGAGTATCTTGCAATTATGTGACACGAAGGTTTTCAAGAAAATTCTATTTGCATGCACGTCAAAGTGTTTGCGGTGGGTTATTATTGAAAGTGCTTGAACATACAGGTTCGGAGAATGTTTGAGAAAAAGAAAGAAAGGAAATGAAACAAAAGGGACTGGTTTCACTTTTTGTTTGTCTTTAGTTTCAATCTATAATAACGAGCTGCAAGGAACCGGTTCGGTCCTTTACAGGTTATTTATAAGTGGCATGTAAATCATGCAGACTCCCTTCAATTCAAGACTTACTTAAAATAAAAGCACATCTCCCCCTCTTCACTTTAGCGTCAGTATGTAGATAAATGAAGCAATGAGCTTCTTCGTTTTGTTTTCTGGGAATCATCACCAAGATTCATTTAATCGCGTCGAACAGCTTTGCACAAATGTAATTAACTCCTTCCACGCATTCGCCGTTTATTAACCCTGGAGATCTACAAGCAATGAACTTGAAACGCCAGTCTATTAATAAAAGATTCCGATGTATGATACGGTTCAACTAGGCCTTATTTGATTTGATTGCATATAGATTAAACAACAATGTTGTATTTAATATTGTAACTTGATAGGAAAAACCTTCATACACAATATTGCAATTGTTTGAGGAAGTAAGGTTCGACGGCCCAGCCCTTTTCTTGGGACAGGAAAGGTATGTTGGTACGTACACAAATGCACTGAGCCATTAAATAAGGGTCTGTGGAAAATAAGTCTCGGAAAGTGCTATTTCTTTTCAAAGCGGAAGAAACATGATATTTGTGCCGAGAAAAGGCTTAAAGCCATAAACATATGTACGTGCTACAGTATAAATTAAACTAATTGTAAACAGTACCGTGGGAAGAGAAAGCTGAACAGAACTGAAATTTTAACCAGTAAATGGAATGTAAAATATACAAACTGACGAATACGAAAACAGAAGATCGTCACATGATTGAAAACCGAAAGAAATAATCACGTGACATGCGGAGTAGGGATGAAATCAGACATGGCGAAATTCACAAAATACTAGTAACTACACACTTAGCTGAACTCTGCACAAGTTAGGCCGCCGCTATGAACGCAGGGAAAACATTACAATACTTCTTAATACTGCCGACTAACAAATCATCTCTATGTCAGTCGCGGATAATTGACGGAGTGGTGGCTCGCGTTCCTGAATGTGTAACATAACAGTATAATAAAGCCAATATTCACCAGAGACGATGTTTTTATTATCGCAATCTATATGTAATTTTACCACCCCGTGTAGACTTTACAGAGTCGACACTGCTCAACGCTAGCCGGAGAAAGAAGAGACTTAATTGTTACGCATCGAGGACGCGACCAGCTTCATGTGTTAGATTCGCATCGATACTCACTACTCACTTTATAAAAAATACATTGGTGTGCAAAACCTAAGGACGAAAGTAATCTCCGCATGCTGTGACACTGCCAAGTAACATAGCTCGATGAAACTAGAGGGAACAGCTGCGGTATGCTACAGTAGGCAACTAAACGAAATATGGAATGAGACGAACAGAAATGCCACTTTTATTCATAGAACATAAGCTACACTAAAGTCAACACGACATATGATGGCTCTCTAGATTTACAGAAACAGATACATGGTGCTTAAAAGGGTGTATGATCAGCACGGACAGCAATGCATGCTCTGCATCGTGCTCCCATGCTGGCCACAAGGTTGGTAAGCAGTTCTTGTGGTAGGGCGTTCCATTCCTCCACCAGCGCTGTTAACAAATACTGTGGGTTGGTGCATGTGGATGTGCTGCAATGCGTCTCCCCAAAGCATCCCACACGTGTTCGATGGGATTTAAATTGGGGGAACGGGTAGGCCAGTCCATTCACAGAATATCCTCTCGTTCCAAGAGATGCTCCACCTGCACTGTTCTATGTGGTCGCGCATTGTCATCCATAAAAATGAAGTCAGGGCCGACTGCACCCCTGAAAAGACGCACATGGGGAAGGAGTACAGTATCACAATAACGTTGACCAGTGAGCGTACCGTGTTCAAAGATTTGGAGGTCGGTGCGCCCATGCAACATTATGCCTCCCCAAACCATAACACCCGGACCACCAAAATTATCATCTTCAAGGATGTTCCTGGGTTCATTACGTGTTCCCACCTCTCGCCAGATGAGGGTACGTCGAGAATCACTACTTAGACTGAATCTGCTCTCATCCGAGATGAGCACGCGATCCCATTCCTAGTTTGTCCAATTTTGATGCTCTTGGAATCATCGCAAACGGTGTCGCCGATGTGCGGATGTCAATGGAACACAACGTACTGGCCGTCGGGCAAAGAGACCAGCTCTGTGTAGTCGCCGTGGCACTGTGTATCGTGAGACTGCATGCCTAGCTGTCTTGTTAAATGTAGTTGCAATTGCATCAGCACTGCTTAGCGTGGATCCCTTTTTGCCTGTTGCACAATGTAGCGGTCATCCGCTGCTGTAGTTGAGCGTGGTCGACCACCACCTCTCCTTGGGACAGCAGTGCCTGTGGTTTGGAAGATTCCCCATGCACGTGAAACAACGCTGTGAGCAATTCCAAACTCCTGAGCAACACTCGCCCTTCTTCCAGTTTCCCGATGATTCTTCCCCGTGTGAAGTCATCCAAATGGTGTCTAGGGCCATGTTGCAATGAAGAACACCACTATAGTGCACCGTAACAGGTCGCTAATTGCCACACACCGTCTTGTCCTGTTTCGTCAACTGCCCCATGTTGCGGGACCAGACCCATTTGGCACTATAGGCTCGCTACACTGACGCCATGTGACGTCCAGCTTTCTGTGTACGTGTGCCAACATGCTCCCGCACCTTCATCTACTTCCACCAAGTAGTTCATTTGTTATGTTACTTTACCATCTCGTCCTTAGGTTTTGCACACCAGTGTATAAAGGCTTATTCGCTGAATTATGTTCTTATTAGTAGTTTTCTTTGTATAAACACATGTAACCTATTTTGTATTGTATACTAATTCCGAAATTTTTTCTGTCTGACATTCTCCAATTGGCAGCAATTTTTTTATGCTGGTAATACGACAGGTTATATATACTAATGTTAGTCAAGGCGAATAATAATAATAATAATAATAATAATAATAATAATAATAATAATATAGTTGCTTCCTTTTTTATGTAACTATATTTTATACTGAATACTTTCTTTTAAAGCATTTCTATCCGTATTATGCAAATTAGTTGTACGTTATACCTGTAAACTATACTCGTGACCCGAGATTGACTTACATAACCACAAACTAGCAGATGGTAAGAAAGAACAATTATTTCCATGCCCTGTGTTATCTTACGTCTAAGTTCTGGTTTGTTTCGGCTGGATACGCAGATTTTGGCCACCGGAACTGGTAAATGTAATGACTGAGAGTACGTCACCAGCCAGGTTATTGCAGAAACGTGATTTAGTGCGTCAGCTAAACCAGCTTCATTCACAACTCAGTTAACGCTGCATGTTACATGAGTACCTCTAGTAGTGGCTGGTGAGTATAAATTTTGGGAGTTCACAAAATATTTGTCAGCCCGGAAAATGTAAAATAAATAGCTGCATAATGGTCAGGATTATGAACAAATTTATATAACTGAAACATCTCACAATAATACTAATGATAAACAACAACAATAAAGCAATGTTATAAGTTGTCTGACCAAAGAAAGAGTTGTTTTGTGGATGTTTGTTGTGTAAATAATTAAGTTACAGCGTTTTAGGGCACGTACCAAGTAATGTGTAAATTAAATTGTAGTTGAGAGTCTGGATGGTCTGATATAACCGAGCGAAGTTTCCGCGCTCGTGCACGTTTCCTACTTCTGCTGCTACCATCGTGGCATTAACGTAAAATTGTAGTGTTTATGGAAATAACGCGGGAGAAGCATCGTGCACGCCTTCAAGTGTGCACGACCCTTATGTATTTGATCCATAAGGTAATTACGTCACACCAGTCGGGCGTGCGCATAAGCTCCTTAAAACGTGCACAACTTAAGATGTGCTACCGACCCTGTTGCCACATTTCATCTAGTTTAGAGGAGTAGCTCGGTAGATTTAAACACCGTGGATTTTAAATTACCCATTTACGTTACGTTTAATAGCATTCAAAGAAAGAAAGAAAAAAAATCCGCAAGGTGTCAAAAGTTAGGAAATTCACGTGCTCTACAGCACCCGCCACTAGTACCGCTACTCCTTTCCCCGTTGTTTTGCATGGTTTAATTTCAAACACAAAAACCCATGGAATGTCGCATTGATTCATCCACAGGAAACGCAGTCAAGGCCTATCAAGAACTACAGTCCAGCAACTCTTTGGGAATATGTGCAAAGCAATAACGTGAAGTCTCAGCTCCTTTCATTCTTTATCTAGCATAAAGTTAAATGCAACACTTTCAATAATGCAAAATTTAAACATCTAAAAGTATCGACGGTTTGTCTGAAGATATTAGACACACTTCTATACCACCAAATATCGAAGTCCCATTCCTAGCTTTATTATATATATTTCCTTATAGGTACAATGGGAATAGAGGAATATAGTAGGCTTAAGATTGTACGATCAGGGAAAAAAAAATTACTTCCCATTTTTTTTAAATAATTGACAAATTGTGTGCTTTAATGAGGTCTACATTTTTTTGTGTAGTAAGATTTTGTCTATACCTTACGGTTTACCATTTATGCAAAAGTTATTCAGAATGAAGGGGACTTCAGAGACTATTCCCAGAAAATTCAAGATACACATTTCGTTTTGTCATTAAAATATCTAAAACATATACATATACATACATACTAAGAGCCATTTTTGAGAAAATAACAATTTTCGAACGTTTCTATGTAAAGGATAGTTTGGGGTGGGAGGATTTTCTTGAAAATCTTCATTTCGAATCCTTGAAAGGTGTTGAAATTTTATATTTAACCGACTTTTCGCTTTGGAGTAATGCTGTTCACAGACATACACACAGGAAACCTCTTTTGGTTCAGGAGCCTCAAAACATATATTTCCATACTTCCTCTACTTACTATACGTGGTAGAGAAAGCAAAAATCTTATGCGCACCAATCGCACGATTTCTTCAAGTTATTTTATTTCATATCTGTTGTGCAAAGCATTCATATAAGATCTTATTTTTTGTGCTAGTCATAATAAATATTTGTGTAAAAAATGTTTAAGTTACGCAGGATTATGCTAACAAGTATTTCGTAAGCTGATACAACACTAGGCTATAATTAACCTAAGACGTGATCCTGTATCTTGAGAGCAAATTCACACACCGGGAAGTAGGGTGCATGAGTAGGTTCTAGCGAAAATGTTTTGTTTCTTTCACTCCCGCCATCAACTAGCAGTAATAGCAACTACAACTACTTTTCAGCCCTACCCCTTTCACCCTTTGTGTTCACTGGCCCTGTAAATCGGCCCACTTAACCGCTCAGGAGAGGTTTACTTTCCCTATCACTCCTGAACTGATGGGTAAATCTACTCCTTGTATGAACTCGTGGGAAACTAAATAGCAACAACGAATATTTCCGAAAAGCTTAATGCAACGACAAAAGTTATCCCTCACAAAGTGCATATATCTTAACAAGATCTACACACTTTTGCTTTTAATTTTTTGTTTGTCTCTTTATATTTCGCCGTTCTATCAAATGTAACAAGAACAAAGAGCACTTCAAATTTTAATTATGCTATTTATAGAAAATTTAGTATATATAATTCAATGACTCGAACACAATATCAGAAAAATTAGTCAATTTTGAGAAAATGTGATTCTCTGCCTCTGTCAAACACACACATACAGACTTTTGCTAAAAAATCTTTTTGTTTGGATTCAGTGGATGTCAAAACATGTATTTTAGGTTTCATTTTTGGGAGGAATACAACACTTCCTCTCTACTTACTATAAGTAAATGGTAGAAAAAGTAAAAACAGAAAGAAAAAGAAAATACATTAATACAATTATAAAGCAAAGTATCTATCTCTTGGTCTGTTGATTGGCTAAGTTTGATTCTTGGCTGTAGGATAGATTTTCTTTAGCGAACATTATTTCTTATCCTCCTTAGAGGGAGAGAGAAAGACGGACGGAAAGGTATGTTATGTGTGTATAATACGTGTGTAAAACCATGTGTGTTAAAGCCGGCGTATTAATGAAACAAAAGCTATTAAAATGATCTGTAACAGCAGATTTATTACTTTCTCACGTATAATATACAAGTAGGGAAAGTATTGCATTCCACCCAAAAATTTAATACGTAACGAGATTTCACCGTAAATACATGTTTTGAAATCCCTGAATAAAAGAAAGCATTTTTAGAACAGGGTCCATGTGTGTGTATCTGTGAACAGCATAACTCAAAAACGAAAAGTCGGATTAATACCAAACTTGATATTTACGTTCATATCTTAGATGCGACACAAAAATTTTCAAGAAAATCCCTCCTTCCCAGAATACCCTTTACATGGAAGATTTTTCGAAAGTTTTGATTTTCTAAAAAAATGTCTAAAGATTTTTATTAAAATACCGTATATTAAAGATATTTATGTTATAAGAAAATATACATCTTGAATTTTTTGGAAATAACCTGTGAAGTACACTTCATTTGAAATACATTTTGTATACCTAATACTGTATAAACTGGTAAACATAGACAAAAACCTATTACAAAAAATGTAGATCTCTTTAAAATACATAATTTATTTCAAATAAGTTTTTTTGTGGCATAAGCCATTTCTGAGATATTTGTTATTGTTCGTTTGTTCGTTTCTTAGTCATTCTGTTAAGTGCTGTCAACATTCAGTTGTTTCTCGCGATGTCATGGAAATAGTATGGAATTTTAAGGCCAGCATATAGCGTCCAGTTGTTAAACATTTGACTATCGCTGTTCCCTTTGTATCTATAACGAAATGTGTAACGTAGCTATTTCTGTAAAGGCGGGTTAGATATTTGGATTAAAATATAAGCTTTAGCAAGAATAGTTTGTATACCCATTAATAAACGATGCAGTGTAGAGAAAGTCATGTGAATGTATCACATCAGATTAGTTGTAATATATAAAGCTAAAATGATCACAAATGAGAACCGAAGAAGAACTGGAGGTAAAAGAAGATAATAAAACCAAAGCACAAAAATAAAACACAAGTTGCTATGCAAGAGGGGATGTAAAGCGGGTAGTCGTGCCGCCCAGGCGTTCCTATTTCGCCAGAAACTGAGCTTCAGGTTTTACCGTTAGCTGCAAACCTTTTTAGCAAGTATGGAATTTTCTATGAAGTTTTTGGCTGTTGGAAGGACATAAACAAACGATTTGCATAATGCAAAAGAGAAAAATTGGGAATTCATTTGATATAAAGTTTCTACTGTATTTTAGAATATTAGGCCCAGTTCATAGTAGATTTTGTTCTGCAGAGTGAATAGACCAGATACATACTCTGAATAGTATGGTACCTCATTGCTGCTTGCTTTTTACTGCATAGAGTTCACACAACTACTTGGAAAATGCTCGTCAATGTGGTTCCCGACGGAAATAGGCTATAACACAGCTTCTAATTTCAGTTTCTAATCACTGAGAAGGATTTACATGGTCTGGATATTAAAATATGAACATGCCTGTGTCATAAAAAATCTGATGTGTTACATTCAAATAACTTTCTGTACCCGCTATCGTTTATTAGTAGGTATGCAAATTATTCTTACGAAAGTTTATTTTCCTATATAGATATTTCATTTTAACCGAGATAAACCTTTCACATTTCGTTATAGATAAAAGGAAATAGCGATAGTCAAATGTTTAAGAACTGGACGCTATATGCTGGCCTTAAAATTCCACACTGTTTCCATGCAATCGCGAGAAACAATTGAAAATCGATAGGACTTTGAAGTAGTGAACAATTCGAACTATTAACAACGGATATCGCGGAAATGGCTAATGTTACAAAAAAGTTATATGAAATACGTTGTGTTTTAAAGAGTCCTACATTTCTTGTGTTGTAGATACATATCTTTTCGTCTATTATACAAAATTCATTCCAAATGAAGAGGACTACAGGTTATTCCCAAAAAATTCAAGATGTACATTTTATTTGCCAGGTAAATATCTTTAATATATGGTATTTTAATAAAAATTGTTTGAGCCATTTTTGACAAAGTAAAAGATTTCGAAAAATGTTCCATGTTAAGGGTAGTTTGGAGTACAGGATTTTTTTTAAAAATCTTCGTGTCGCATCTTTGGTAGATACTGAATTTAAATACCAAGTTTGGTGTATATCTGACGTTTCGTTTTTGAGTTATGTTGTTCACACACACACACACACACACACACACACACACACACACACACACACACACTCACGAAACTTTTTCCATAAATGTTTTTTTCAGGGGGTCTCAAAACATGTATTTCCGGTGAAATCTCGGTATCGAATTTTTGGTGGAATACGATACTTTCCCTACTTACTACACGTAGTAGAGAAATGAGCTGCGGATATTTGATACCAAGCCATATACACACGTGGTCATGGTTTAACAAAGCAGAGACAGTCTGTCGTTTCCTGTCTATAACTGTACGATATGGCGTGCGATATTTAATTCTTTAATTGACGTTTTATTTAAGAAAAAACTGTAGATGTGTGACGTATTTATCACGAAAACCTCAGAGGAGTCTTTGTTCTAATTCCACAGAAGTACGTAATGAAGTCTCTGGGCGGTGATACCTTACGCAAGTTTTTGTTGTATCTTCTCTGTATGTTGCATAATACTAGATTAGGATACAAGGGGTAAAAGTAGGACACGTGTGGCATATACTATTTTTGTATTCAGCGCTCGAATTTGTAAAATATCAATAATACTGTATTGATTCTTGAAACTAACTGAGATCATGTTTAGAACACGTTCTTGAAACGAGAAATGACCTTAAAAAACGAGATGTCAGATGTTTTATTGATTCGCTAGCAGACATTTTCAGTGAAATTATTTTCAATATGTTTTGCCTTACACCAGGGAATGAAGCGATTAAATGCTACAGAGAGAGCCAAAAAACTACGAACCGCTGTGCGGCATTTATCCTGTCCGCGTCCTCGACGCTCGTTGCCGTCTGCCACTATCATAGAAAGGCGCGGATGAAACCATACACCAGTTTTAACACTACTTTTAAGGGCTTTACTTACCAACTTTACGAAAGGAGATGCTGAAACTGGCCACCGTCGTTGTCCATACATTTTTGGCACCTCTTTAGGAAACTACCCATCACTCGCCATAGTTCACGTTGAGAAATTTCCTGGCGGATATTTTGTTGTAATTCTCCCAGGGTGTGTGGGTTTGTCTTGTACACTTTATGTTTTTAAGTTACCCCGGAGATAGAAATCGCAGGGGGTTAGGTCGGGGAACCACAAATCTCTACTAATAATCCTGTCCTCAATCACACTTTCATAAAGTTGTTAAGTAAAGCCTTTAAAAGTAGTTTTAAAAATGTTGTATGGTTTCATCCGCGCCTTTCCGTGACAGCGGCAGACGGCAACGAGCACCGAGGACGCGGACAGCAAAACACTGCGCAGTTGGTTCGTAGTCTTTTGGCTCTCCCTGTATGATCATATTGCTTTCTGAATATTTGGACAAGTACTTCTAGTGTTATACTTTCTGCTGCTTCTGTAATTTCACCTGGTTCTTCTATTTCAGTTTCTTCTGAATTTATAATTTCCGCCATTTAATCTTTATGTAGGTTAAAGTAGATAAAACAATAACGTTTTAGATCAAAGAAAGCAGAAGGTTGCCAATATAACGTATAGGTTAAGTCCACAACGAATTACGATAAATTGAAGTGTGGCGATTTGTATTGTGAACAGATAATGCAACTGCCATGAGAAATTAATTATGCAAAACGACATAATGAAAAGTAAAATCTAATGAAACCAAGTCGAGTTATTAAACATGTGCAAATACAAAGGGTAATTGCCATTTGATTGGACTTCAATCCAAAGTTTGTCACAATGACTAGTTTGATAATCTTCAGCTTGTGCACTGTGTTAGAGGTTCTACTTTTAGGCCATGGCGTCTAAAAAGTTCATTACGAGTAGATATATGTTAAATAATTACATAAAGAAAGAAAGCTGTTTTGCGGCATTATACCACAAAACTATTCAACCGACATTTATAATTTTATTAACAACTCAGATGGTCACAGCTTATGCGCCTTAAAAAAATTAATTTTAGGTGTTTCTGTATAGCGCCTTTATGTTACTAAATAACGAAGGACCAAAGAGAAGCTACCAGAGTTTAAAATTTCATTTCCTCTGAAATACTTTGATCATTAGGAAACATTTTCTCTGCTGCAGGGCAGACAACATTTCCAGAACTTAGAAGACTATCGGGATGAAGTTAAGGAAACCAGAAATACAAGTTCCGATATTTCATACACGTTTCCGCAAATACCTACTAGGTTTTCTTGCTTTCTCCACCACGTACATACTAAGTAGATATCGAGATTTCACCGATAATGCATGTTTTGAGGTCTAAAAAGCGTAGAAATCCGCTCGCGTATGTGTGAACAGCTAAGTCAAAAACGACAAGTCGGGTAAATACCAAACTTGGTATTTAAGCTCAGTATCTCCCAAAGATGCCATACGATTTTTAATAAAATCCCCCAGCGCAAACAACCTTTTACATACAACTTTTTTCGAACAAGTTAATGTTTTTTATTTAAATAGCTCTAACGATTTTCTATTAAAATGACAGATATTAAAAGATACTTATATGACAAATAAAATTAATCTTGTCATGAATTTTCTGCGAATATCCTGTGAAGTCCTCTCCATTACCATAACTAGTAGATAAATGTTAAGCGATAGAGTAAACGCTCTGCACAAAAATATAGGTGTATTTAAAACAGATTTTTGTGGCATTAGCCGTTTCCGAGATATCCGTTTTTCGCGATGTCATGGAAACAATATGGAATTTTAAGGCCAGCATGTAGCGTCCAGTTCTTAAACATCTGACTATCGCTGTTCTCTTTGTATCTATAACGAAATGTGTAATGTAGCTATTTCCGGAAATGCTTGTCTCGATTTAAATGAAGTACATAGGAAAATAAACTTTCGTAAGAAAAACTTATAAGCGATAGAGTGTGGAGAAAGTTATTTGGATGTAACGCATCAGATTTGTTTGTTATAAGGGTTGAACGGGAGGATTTACTATAACATTTTGTAGATGATTCTTAAATTATTTCATAAAACATATGCGGCGGTAAATTAAATCGCTAATACAGGTTTAAAAGTTCGGTTAATTCCATGTTTTAAGTCAATCGCTAAATGAGGTTTTAATACTGAATAAGATGTTCTCGGTAAAACAAACAAGTAGATACCTAATAATTATTTAAGAACAATAGGTTGTTTCTTACCTTGTAGTACGTACGTCACGACCACACACCAACACAATGAAAACTGCACGATCTGTTTGTTACAAAGCAGAGTAATGTATTATTTAGCGTCGGTGTTTGAGATTGGATTAAATACGACGATCCTCGTCCCCTCCCCGTCGCGTCGTCTGATGTAACTGACTCGGTCTGACGCCCCTCCACCTACTCCTCCTGTGAAACTATTGGCCAGAAGAGATCACGTGCCGATGAGGAAAATCGCACACCCTTCCCGCAACTCAAACATTTAGCGAGTGTGAATGGCCTCCTGTTTCGTGTTGCATCCGAGACCTGATGTAAGCTGCGTGTGTGAGGTATCATTCAGTCGAGATAGCGCAGGTGCGTGCCTGTGTCAAGGTCGCCTAGATTAAGATGACGAAATTCTCGCACTATTCATAAAGCCAGCTTAACAAACGTTTGACCACTATTTTGCGTAAGAAATGCCGCGTTGGCCCGGAAATATGCCGCCCTCCATCTAAACCGCACCCTTAAAATTCGAGGGGAGAAAAGGAAAACGTAAGTTTGACACGAAATAAGTCTTGCGGCAAGAAAAATAAGTATAAACTTTATTTATTTATTTATTTTTGTATTTACGTGTACCTGCGCTCACTTAAACTATATGTGGCCGATTTCTTCAGCAATTACATTTTTTCGAAGTCCCTTCGAGTGAGCGCGTGATTCACAACCGACAACACAACACAAGTGTGCCGCTTTGGCTAGCTACAGGTGAGCCAAAAGACTCCGAACCGCCTGCCAGTGTTTTCCCTGTCCGCGTCGTTGCCGTCTACTGCTATCATAGAAAGCCGCGAATGAAACCATACAACATTTTTAAAACTACTTTTAAAGGCTTTACTTACCAACTTTATGAAAGAAAATGCTGAAACTGGCCACCGTCGTTGTCCATACATTTTAGGCGCCTCTTTAGGAAACTATCCATCATGACCGATGTCGTCTAATGTTTCTTCGGTAAGAACCGAACGCCGTCTTTTAGATTTCTTAGCCTGAACACTTCCTGCGGCCTGAAATTTACTGTAAAGTTCATGGATTGTTGTACGGCCTGAACTTTTACACCTGGAAATCTTTCTGCAAATCGTACTTTCACTTGGCGAGCTGACCGAGTTAACACATACGAATCATAAATAAATACACTCTGTGCAGTAGAAAACATATACTGAGCCATAATATACTTTGTGACTAAGAACAGCACAAAATAATAAATAACTCGTAATAACTGAACCACATCACATCACCGTCAACTCAAAACTGCACTTCACACTGCATAGCAAAACCACAACACGTGACTTTGTTTATAGCAGCAGTGCATTATCATGTTTTTATCATATTTGCACACGCCCAGTGGTAAAACACCGCGCAGACGGTAATATTGTTCATAAAACACGCCTCCGGGATAACTTAAAACATAAAGGGTACAAGACAAACCCACGCACCCTGGAAGAATTAAAACAAAATATCCGCCAGGAAATTTCTCAACGTGAACTACGGCGAGTGTTGGATAGTTTCCTAAAGAGGTGCCAAAAATGTATGGACAACGACGGTGGCCAGTTTCAGCATCTCCTTTCGTAAAGTTGGTAAGTAAAGGCTTTAAAAGTAGTTTTAAAAATGTTGTATGATTTGTTCCACGCCTTCCTATGATAGCGGCAGACGGCAACGAGGCCGAGGATGCGGACAGGAAAAACGCCGCGCAGGCGGTTCGGAGTCTTTTGGCTCACTCTGTATAATATAACCTACTAGGCACTGACTTGGGCTACCTCTTGGGCGGTGGTAAGCTACGTAACTTCTCTTCAAACAGCTCCAGTTCGATTCCCCGTAGTGGATTGACATCTTTTGTTTTTAAGAACTCGTTTTACTGTAATATAATTAAATAATATTGCTTCATTTTACTTACAAATATAGTTATAATAGTTGGCACTCCAGAGTTCAACATCCGAAATTGAGTGAATTTCTCGCGTGATGTTTTCTTTTAGGTTTTGAGGTTTGTTGCATACACTTTTATTACTTTCTCTACTACGTATAGTAGGTAGGGGAAGTATTATATTCCACCCAAAAATTCGATACCGAGATTTCACCGGAAATACATGTTTTGAGACACCCTGAATAAAAAAAAGCATTATTGGAAACGTGTGTGTGTGTGTGTGTGTGTGTGTGTGTGTGTCTGTGAACAGCATAACTCAGAAACGAACAGTCGGATAAACACCAAACTTGGTATTTAGGTTCAGTATCTTCCAGAGATGCGACACGAAGGTTTGCAAGAAAATCCCCCCACCCTAGATTACCCTTTACATGGAACATTTTTCGAAAATTGTAATTTTCTCAAAAATGGCTCTAACGATTTTGATTAAAATATCATTGTTTAAGATATTTTAATGACAAATAAAATGTATATCTTGAATTTTCTGGGAATGTCTCCAAACGTATTCTTCATTGTGAACGACTTTTGCATAACTGGTAAACCATAAGACATAGATAAAATTTTACTACACAAAAAATGTAGATCGCTTTAAAATACACAATTTATGTCATATACATTTTTTTTGTTGAGTGAACCATTTTTAAGATATTGCTTGTTATTCCCTTAAATTTTTCAATACTTATTTTCTCAAATGGGAATTCGTTATTCATTTTTTTTTGTCTTGGATATACAAAGAGTATTAATCTGTGGCAAAGGGAATGGTGCTGCACCTAGCAACCAGCTATTAAGAGATATGCCTATGCTTAAAGGCTACTGTATTTCTATGTTGCCCTTGCAAATACAAAACAAGGGGAACATAGTACGCCTTAAGCGATAGTCAAATATTTTTAGAACTGGTCGCTATGTGTAAAATGTAATTCTCTTTGCATGTCAAAAGATAGTTTCTGCAAATGTTTATCTCGATTAATATGAAATAGATGGGGAATAAGAGTTTGTAAAAATAGTTTGTACAAGACTAGAGAAAGTCATGTGAGTGTAACACATCAGATTTTTTCAAGTGTTCATCAGAGTCGGGTAAATTTCTGTAATTGGATTTTGCGAAATGTCAATGAAAGAGCAATTGACCCAGGTTTAATATTCTTCTGACGAAGCACGGTTCCTTTACATGGTTATGTTCCGTCGTAAAATAACAGATATTGAAACGCAGAGAAACCCGATTTTACACACGAGATTCCCTTGCATGACGCGTAAATTGGTGTGTTACTTGCACTAAATACATACGGAATAATAGGACCTGTATTTTCTGAACGAACGATAAATTCAGAAAGGGACACAATAACTAACACCATTTTTTCAACAGCTAATTGGCGTTGAATTTCAGTGTGGGTTCTTCCAAGAAGATGTTTGCTACCGCTTATGCAACTGATGAGTCATTAAGTTTAATTGAGGCAGTATTTTTAACACTTAAATGAGATCAGTCTAATTATAGAATATTATAAAAATAACACCCCGCCTTAAAGCAATATGCGTATAATATAATATATAAAATGTATATTACAGTCATTGTATTGTGTTTATTTTATTATGTACATGTATAATAATGTTATGTGAGTATATTACGTAGTTTAACAATGTAGGAGCTGTGAGAATAGAAGCAAGCTGCTTTTCGTAGCAAACAGAATTATAAAGTAGAAGCTGAAAGTTCTAACAATGAAGCAACAATGAGGTAACCTTGAGACAATAATAAATTAGAAAAGTTTAACAAAGCCTACTAATAATTCCTGGAACAATGATGTAATATTTAAAACAGTTTATAAATAGCCAATCAAAAGGTAGAAAAAGCTTAAGTTAAATAAAAGTATTTTATTGGAGAGACTTGAAATAGAGTAAATGTACAAATTCAGGCAGGAGACGCTACAAGGAGGTGTAACCAAGCAGTTCAGTTTAGATTCGCTACGGTGCAGGTTCAGTGTGAGACATAAAACTTCATTGCAGTGAGAATAATATAAAGTTTACATATTAAAAAGTGCAATTAACAATAATCTCACTACACTATAGTAGGATACGTCAGCGAAGTGTTATTTAATCGTGTGAAGGATTAATAAAACAAAGCACAATACAATTATAATTTGTGTAAGCCTGGATCTTTAGCCGTACCAGCCCTGCTAAGAGATACGTGCTTTACAAATTACTAATAACGCAGCCAAGGTGTAACTATATAATATTTAAATAAATATTAAAACACAAAGTTGTTTCTAATACGTGAGGCGAAGGCCACCGGAAAAGTAAATGTGGGGCGAAAGCCACCGGAAAGTTTGTACCGTACGTGGGGCGAACACTCCTAGAAACAATTCTCCCGCAAATTGGCATCCATTACGTGCGTGGTATAGAACAACTTCAAATTGGTACCTAAACGTGGTGCAACCGCAACATCGATATAAACTACTGCAAGTTTGGCTCTCCAACAGTGGGGTTACAACTACTGCATAATTCAGGAAACTTTTGGAGATAGCGTAATAACTAAAAGGATTATGACCCTCAAGATCACCTGATCTAACAGTATGCAATTTTTATCCATGGGGCAACTTGAAAAACAAAGTGTGTGCACAAACCCCATACCTTGGAAGAATTAAAAGAAAACATCAGACGAGAAAGTCACTCAACTTCAGATATTGAACTCTCGATTGTAAATGAAAATTTCCTAAGAAAATATCAGAAATGTGTGGATAGTGCAGGACAACATTTCCAACATCTCTTATGATAACGTAGGGGAAAGGTCCCTATATTGAACCACCTGAGCCTAATTAGTAAATAATAATTATAATTTCAAATAAAAATTTTCAGAAACACAAGCGTTAAAGCGACAAATCCTTGCGCTATAAATATCCTCAACACAATTTAAAATTAATACAATTATCAATTAAATAACATTTAAAAAGTGAGATGGTGTAAATCGGTTCCAATTAGGAACGTGGTCCTTATATTGAACCACCCGTGTCTTAAAATGAACCACACACTTTTTAAGTTTAAAAGTATTTTTATTAATACAAAATACACATATTTTATTGTACATTCAAAACAAATGTGCTATCAGCAACAAAAGTAGAGTCCAAAATTGTGATAAGAATAGCAATTTTCTTGAATTTTTTATAATGACAATCACTTGGTTTTTGGAATAGGTATTATTTGCAAATATAGTTTTTACTAATTTTTACTCTCATACTAAAGAGTCCAATTATACACAGTCTTCACAATAAAACACTTTCTTCTTGGCACTAACCTTTTCACACTTTTGGTGAAGCCATATCCTACAACTCACACACTGGATCATGTCCATCATTTCAGACAATTCACATGTTCATGTCATCCACTGTTTTAGCATGATTTCTTTTAACTTAGCATATTATATCGATATTTATTCACAAGATATACTATTCGCAGTTGAGCAATCCTAGAACTTCAATAGGTTTCCTAAATTGGACCAGTTCAATATAGGGTTCAAACAGTGGTTCAATTTACGAGCCACGCCATTTTGGAAGCTTTAGCATCTATGTGACAAGAAGAGACGCTGCTTGAAAAAAACGTATGCATGAATATTGTTGCTAAATAAGCACTTCATAACATGTAATATATACCTATAGACCATCTCAAACTTATCTAATTGGTCGTATAATCTTAACTAGATGAGTCAAATATTACTTCTGAAGCACCAAAAACACAAAACACTTCATACAACTGAAACCACAGCTCAGCATGCAAAGTCAACACTCCAAGCATTCATAGCTGTACACGCTACGCTTCTGCTAGGATTTTGGTGACATCTGTCGAACAGTTTGGAAAATATCGGGGCGGTTCAAATTAGGGACCTTTCCCCTATGTGTTTATTATCATTGTAACTGTAACTATGAGACCGTGCGGAGGTTGTGGGGATATTATAACTGTTTCGGCCGGAGTTCGAAAAGCGGCGGAGTCCATAAGACGCTCTGTGGTTGGCATAGATTGAAAGAAAAGCATTGTATAATTTAGGAGGCTTTGAGTCAACTGTTTGATGGTTGATGCCGTGATTCAAAGGGGTTGTTTGAAAATAATAATATATCCATGACAATAGAGATTCAGTATTTCAAGAGTTTGAAGTCGGAGACTCAGGTATAAAAGAGACATGAAAATTGGATTGTATTTTACTTCTTGCTCTAGTGTGTATTGTGTGATATTACAGCAACCAAATTTAAGTTGGTAGACATGGGTTTGCTTAGAAACGAATGCATGTGTTGGAATTGTAAATTTCCTTGTGTGTATATATATCATAGGGGCGGCTCCAAGCATAGTGCCTCCGTGCCATGGCACTGCCTTAATAAAACGAAGAAATGCGTATTTGAAATTATTTCTCTACTCCACAATTACATAAAGAATACGGTCATGCTTATTACTGTTAAAGACGCAATGAAAAAGCTTGTCTGACTATAGAAAACTATAGAAGCTTAGGGAACGGGCTGCATATTGCGAGTTTGTAACCTTATTGTATTATAATTCTACGGTTCAGTGTCACTTCCGTCCTGGCACGGATTCGTGGCACTCTGAGCTTTCAGTCTAGACTCTAGCGGGGATTGGAGGGGGAAGAAGATAGCCCGGTTAGTACCTGTTACTGCTTATCTTGGCAGCACATGCGAATCATAAGTACCAACTTTATTATACACCTACGACAAAGTGTGCTATACTGCGAAGTGAGAAATAAGGTGCCAATCACTTGCACTGTAAAAGTTAGCGGAAAATCGTCCTTTGTTATATCATATTCGTCATTAATTTTCCATTATTTATACTTAAAATTAAATTAAGCATTTCCATAAGCCGCCTGCACTGCCAGCAGACGATTGAAAGAGAAGTAAAAACTCCATAGACAGCACAACTGTGAGTTAGCGCGCGTGATGTGAACGGGAACCGTGATGTTCGACTTAGTTGCATTAGTGCGTGTACTTGCGCTCTGTAATAGTGCCTCTACTATTAAATCGCACTGTATGTTGCAAACCCTTTAGAAGGCGTTTCACCTTGAAATGCACTTCTCTAAGTTCCACAGGGGACTTGTGTTTGAGGAAATTCCGAAAACATAAGTCAATAAAATCTGAATGATTTGTATGTATCAAAGAACTTTCCCTGAAATATATCTCAACAACAGCTGGAAGTACATATATCCATTCTTTGAAGAACACAGATTAAAAAGTGGACTACAGGTTTGTTTTTCACAACCAGAATTGAGCTGTGTCCCTGGTGCTGTACCGTTACACTTGTTTATGCAGACTGAAGATTAATGTGATACTTTTCAACAAACAGTAAATCTCCCTAAGTCACGAGGCAGTGGTAATGGTGGTAGTAGTAGATTTATTGTATCAATAACAATTTCGGGGACGTATTCCTGGCACTACCCTGCATTCATGTTCAGCCGCCACTGAATATTAGGGAAGACGTAGAAAACACACATCGTGCAAAAATTCTGTACCTAACATACTTCCAGGATGAAGAGGACTTCACAAGTTATTCCCAGAAAACTCAAGATAGTGCGTTCCTTTATGCTAACATATCAAACATATAAGATTTTAATCCATTTAAGGGTAGTCTGGTGTAGGTAGAGGAAATTTCGTAAAAACCTTTACGTTACGCGTACCGTTTTCTAGAAATGATTTTATGGGGCTTTGAGGTGGTCTCAAAACGTGTTTTTCATCTCAAATTTCGGAGTTGTATTTTTGGGTGGGTTAGATACTTTGCATAAGTCAGCGGTGATGAAAGTGAAAGTGCCACTCAAAGGAAATCCCAGTCTTGTTCCACGCAAATAAAACGTTTCATCTTCACTATTTCGAGGAAATGAGATTTCGAAATGAAAACATTTACGTATGTTTGGTTGCTGTTTCTTCACTTGTTTCTCAATTTCAGAAAGTGATGAATCACTGCTTTTGATAACTCTAGATACTTTGTTTACTAGTTTGATTATTGCTTCCTAAATAAATACAACACGTAGGAACTTAGTATTAGGTATTATTATTATTATTATTTATTTATTTATTTTTCAGCAAAACTCGTTTCACAAAGACACAACGTCGGTTTAGTGATGCACAAAACATAAGTTGGATATACCTTTTAGTGTTACATTAAAAATTACAGCTGGAGTGTTGTTCTTCGGTTTTCTGCACGGAATGGGTACGGGTTCGAGTCCGACCATGAGGGTGGAGATCTTTCGGTGCACAGTGACCATCGTGAGAACACCAGGAGCTTGGGGTGCTGACCATTTCATGTTTGGATGATCGTCCAACTCTGGCGTGAGCAAGTTGGTAGTCGGGTTGATCTACAATGCTTTTCTTTCACATTGTGGCCGCCACGCGGCGGGTCACTCACTGGCTACCGCAGCTTGGACTCACGCCGAAACTTATAATATTCCCGCAACCGCCTCACGTTATCGCAGTTAGAATTACAATGATAATAAGCACATACCTTATCATAAGAGATTATGGAAATGTCCTCAATCCATACATTTCTGCCATCTTCTCAGGAAATTTAAATTCACAATCGAGAGTTCAATATCTGAAATTGAGTGAACTTCTCGCCTGGTGTTTTATTCTAGCTCTTACAATGTAAGGGTGTTTGTTGCATACATTTCATTTTTTCACGTGATCATCAGAGTCGGCAAATTTCTGTAATTGAATTTTGCGAAATCTTAGAACAATTGACCCAGACTGGTCCGTTTACGTGGTTGTATTTCGTCACAAAACAACGGATATTGGAGCACAGAGAAACCCAACTCTACACATAGATTCCCTTGCACGTCGCGAAAATTGCTATGTATGGTGTGCAGTACGTGTAGTACACAGAACCTTTTATGTTTTGAGCAAACAAATGCAGAGAGGTACAGACATGACTTTGCTCACACCATTTTTGGAACAGCTGACCGACGTTGAAGGTAGGTTGGATTTTTCCAACAAGACTACCACGCACACAGCTGATGCGTCATTGAATTTAATCCAGGAGCATTTTGATATGACAACTAATTAATTGCTAAAGGATTATGTATCTATTCTTTCACGATCTCGTGATTTAATGTATGCGACTTTTATCTCTGGGGGAACTTGAGAGATCCCGTCGACTGCCCACTCTGACTTTGGGTTTTTCGTGGTTTTCGCTAATCGGTAGACGAATGCTGTGGTGGTTTCTCATCTATCTCGATTTCCTTTCCATAATTTCCCTTTCATTCCGTTTCCTTCTCATCTTTCAGGTGTACTTTTAGGTTTCATGGCGTATGGCGGTGCCAGACAGAGCGCGGGAGTTAGCTCAAAGGGAAGAGTACTTCTGGTGGATGCTAGAGGGCTGCTGGTCGAAGGGTGGTTCATCGCCCTCTGTAGGCAGCTCCAACAGTGGGACGGGTCATCGAGCCTGTAAATATTCGGGACTTCCGCGCGACTCTGTGGCCTGTCTCCTGCGGACTGTAGCCTCCTGTGGGGTGTTAGTCATAATAGATCTATGTAGGTCGCAGTATGCGAGGTGTCCCCATCCGTTGTATAACCTATACCTACCTATAGATTGCAACTAATTTAATAAAATCTACTTTAATTTTGCTTGAATTAAATTACAATTATCACCACTTAGTTTTTGTGTTGTCTTTATTCTCTCTGTATCACTTATCTTAATAAGTACAGGAATTAGAGTATTCGCCCCAAGAATTTGATATCGGAATTTCACTGGAAATGCAGTCTTCAGGCCCCCTGAAACCACCACCTCACAAAAATAAAACAGTAATAAAAGATTTGTGTGTATACAGGGTGAACCAGAGGTTGTTCAGGAATACTTTCTGAGTATTTTAGTATAAGGGACTCATGGTTTCCAACGGCTTGTTACAGAGTAATAGTAAAAATAGATTTATTCGGTTTGTTACCCCACTCACCCTTGTTCCGTGAAAATACCTTCACAACAGTGAAGTAGCCTGTATGATACAATATAAAACGTACAACACACAAACAGAGTAACGCAACATCCCGCAGACGAAAGCCATCATCCAACCGCTAAGGAGGTGATGTGGGCAGCATTACGCATCCCCAGCCGGAATGTTGGCCTCCATGACCGGAATCGCTGCCTATCGCAGCTCCTCACTTTCCGCGCCGGTCCTATACCCGGGACTTAAAATCCGCATCCCCGTGGTGGATGGAAACCGGGCGTATTCCGTGGCCGGAAAGCAGAGACCACGTTCTAGTCCGCAGCGCCACGGCGCAGTAATAAAGGGTAGTTAAATTGTATTCGAAACCACTCGCGGCCTCTACTGCGCGAGACAGCCAGCAGTCGCCGGGGAAATTACGCCAGCAGAGGCGGACTAAAATCCTTACATTATAATAGATGCTGGAAATGTTGACCTTCTGCTCTCAAACAGGCAGCATATCTCGTGTAAATATTCTCGCTCACTCTCCGAAGTTCAGCAGCAATTCTTGTGATTTCTTGCACCATGTTTTCCCTAAGTTCCTATAATGTGCCAGAATTAGAACGATACACTTTGTCTTTTAAAGAACCCTATAAATAAAAATCACAACTCGTTAGGTCAGGGGAACGAGTAGGCCACAAATCAACACTAATTATTCTGTCATCAAACACCTCTCTTATTGCATGTAATGATTCGGCAGCCGTATGTGCTGTTGCAGAATCTTGCTGGAACAACCATACGATTTCTCTTCTTCTGCCATGCGATAGCAAAATTACCTCAGAATTAACCTCTGATATCGCTCTGCATTTATTGTTTTATCAAAGAATGTGGGCCCTATTATTCTTCTAGCACTTATCGCACACCACACTCCAATTTTCTGGTCATAATGAGGCGTTTCATCATAAGAATTCCTGCTGCTGAACTTCGAAGAGCGAGCGAGAATATTTACACGAGATATGCTGCCTGTTTGAGAGCAGAAGGTCAACATTTCCAGCATCTATTATAAGGTAAGGATTTTAGTCCGCCGCTGCCGGCGTAATTTCCCCGGCTACTGCCGGCTCTCTCGTGCAGTAGAGAGAGAGGCCGCGAGTGGGTTCGAATATAATTTAACTACCCTATATTACATAGACATATTTATTAAGTGCTAATACTTTTGACCTAATTAGCAGCGGAGAACAATCGATCTTACAAGTTGTCATACTTCTGTGAAGCTGTAGTCATTGGTACTTGGCTAAAGGCATTGTCAATAAAACTGGTACCAAAATTTGAATTACGTTCCGGAATATTTAAGTAGCGTGTTTTTACCTTCTCTACCACATATATATTAGGTAGGGAAGGTATTGCATTCCATCAAGAAAATCTATACCTAAATTTCACCGGAAGTAAATGTTTTGATGCCCCCTGAATCCTTACACAGTATTTTTGGAAACATGTCCGTATGTGTGTCTGTGTGAACATTATAATTAAAAAACGAAAAGTCGAATAAATACCAAACTTGGTATTTAGGTTCAGTATCTTCCAAAGATGGGTAACGAGGATTTTTAACAAAATCCTCCCACCCCAAACTACCATTCATATGGAACTTTTTCGAAAGTTCTGATTTTCTAAAAATAGTTCTAACGATTTTGTTTAAAATACTATGCATGAACGATATTTACATGAGAAATAAAATCTATATTTTGAATTTTCTGGGAATAGCTTGTGAAGCCTTCATTCGGAAGGAATTTGGTATAATCTTGTATTAGTGGTAAACCTTAAGCGATAGACGAAAACGTACTGCACAAAAAAGGTAAATCTCTTAAAACACAATTTATTTCAAATGAGTTTTTTTTTGTGGCATAAGCCATTCTGAGACATCCGTTATTAATGACCCGAATTTTTCATTACTTGGCCATTCTCTTGAAGTCCTGTCAACATTCAAGTTGTTTCTCGTGATGTCATGGGAACAGTATGGAATTTTAAGGCAGTATATAGCGTGCAGTTCTTAAACATTTGACTATCGCTGTTCGCTTTGTATCTATAACGAAATGTGTAATGCAGCTATTACAGTAAAAGTAATAGACAGAAAAATAAGTTTTAGTAGGAATAGTTTATATACCCACTAATAAACCATAGTGGTTAGATAAAGTCATTTGAATGCATTACTTCAGATTTTCATAAACATGCAGTCAGGCTCGCTAAGGAGCCTAAAAGCCTTCTCTTTCTGCAAGGACATAAAATTTTATACGGCAACTCAATTTAAAATTACAAGAACCTACTTGTAATATATAGCAATTTTCCTGTCACCAATAATGACAAAATTGCATTTCAGCCGACGAATATATTAGATGGAGATTTTGAAGGGTTCTAAATAATTCCTCGTCATTAGAGAAAGTCAAGTGAATAGACACATTAGATTTTGCGAAATGATGGAGTAATCGACCCACGCTTAATATTCTTCTCTGACGAAGCATGGTTCCATGTATATGGCTATATTTCGTCGCAAAATAACAGATATTGGATTACAGAGAAACCCGATTTTATACAAGAGATTCCCTTGCATAACGCGAAAATTGGTGTGCAGTAAATGCATGCAGAGAAGTACAGAAATGACTTTTTCACACTGTTTTTGAACAGCTGGCCGGCACTGAATGTCAGTCTTGATTACGCCTTTGATACCGCGCTTACAGCTGATGGGTCCTTAAATCTTACGCAGAAAAATTTTGAAAACAGGCAATTTGTAAAGAATTATGGCCCTTACGATCTCAGTCCTGTTAGAAACCATGGAAAACTCATAGGTCAGAGTGGGCGTCGCCGGGGATTGAACCTGGGACCTCCAGGATGCGAGGCGCAAAACGCTCGGGGATAGTGCTTGAAGTCGCTGACGGTAGGTTTTTCTCATTTACTTTTATTCAGTTTGATTAGGAAACAATCAGATTCATTACCCATTAATATGCGGAGGGTAAGGAATAACTTGTAATGAAATGAAAGTTTCAGCGCACCAGCCGGGAGTCGAACACGGAGCCTTGAGAGAGTTTTTATTTGCCCCACTGTTGGTAGCCAAACTTGAAGTTGTTTAATTGTTATGATTGCACCGCGTATATGTTTCTTGGAGTGTTCGCCCCCACGTGCGATACAAACTTTCCGGTGGCCTTCGCCCCACGTTTAAAAATCCGCTTTGTAATTTTAAGGTTTATTTAAATATTATATATGTATGCCTCGGCTGCTTCAGTAGTCATTTTCAGAACACGTATCTCTTAGCAGGGTTGGTGTGGCTAAAGAATGAAGGCTTACATAAATTATAATTGTATTTAACTTTGTTTTATTACTCCTTCACACGATTAAACAACACTTCACTGATATATGCTACTATAGAGCTGTGAGATTATTGTTAATTACTCTTTTTAGCACGTAAAACTTTATATTATACTCACCGCTATGTATTTTTGTCTCACACTGAACACGTACCGTACCGATCGGGCAATATTGTAGCATCTGTCGTTGAATTTGCACATTTTCTCTATTTCCAAGTCTCTGATTGGCTATTTATAAACTGCTTTAAAATTACATTATTGTTTCAAGAATTATTAGTAGCCTTTATTAAAATTTCTAATTTATTGCCTCAAGGTTACCTCATTGTTAGCAACTTTCGGCTTCTATTCTCACAGCTCCTACATTGTTAAATTACGTAATACATTCACATAACATTATTATACATGTACATAATAGTGTAAACACAATACAATGAATGTTACATACATGTTATATATTATTACGTACACATATTGCTTTAAGTCGGGCTGTTATTATATTTTATATTACATAATTAGACTGATATTTAAGTGATAAAAATACTGCCTCAATCTCAGGGTTGAGAAGCCAAAGATGTATAAATGCTTTCTTGCTCAGATTTGCGTACTTCCTGCTAGCTCAATTTTACATGCTGTTAATTACCACAACAGGGATCCAGTTTACCCGTATCTACGTTATAAAACTGACCTTTCCATGAAATTAGCCTCGGTGGCTTGAGAGGTGTTACGTAACTGCTAAATTCCTTTACTTTCCCCGTAATTCGATCCAAGGTCTGAAGTTAGATCCATTAACATGTGCGTCGTGACCTTTTGGAAGTGTTGGTGTATCGTTACTGCGCTAGCTTTATCTAAAACACTGAACACCTCTGCACTCTCAGACATTGTTGATATAGTACGCATTCAGCTGATAAAAGTCCACTGCTACATGAATAAAGCGTTCCAAGGTCACATAAACAGATTTCTTGAAGACACAAGTAAGAGCGGCATGATGGCTGTGGCCCCATTCGGGAGATCCCATGTTCAATATCCGGCAACCGCCCAATCTGGCACATGGACTTTTTTCGGGGTTTTCCCGGGTCGTCAGGCAAATACTGGAGTGGTTTCTTTATATACCCCTAATTTCCTGTCCCTTTATTTCGTTCCATTAATAATCTCATTCACCAATCACCCCATATCTATTTCAGGGTTTAAAGTGTCGACGATGGTGTTTCGGTGCACCGAGCAGGGAAAAAAGGGTGCTCTCTGTGCGTTTTCTCCATCCCTCAGCCTTCGGTTGGTTGCTGGGGTATAAGGAACGCCCCTGTGTGGGGCGGGGTTCCCGGTCTGCCTGTCCGACTGCCGGGGCGTCTATATCTAGAAACTTTAGGGACCCTGCCATTGCTGTGCCGTCACTAATCGTTCCGGGAGCGCCCTCTCGCGGGGCGTCGGTACAACATCCGAATTCACTGGATGTTTGACGAATCACTTCGTCTTTCCAATCACAAGCCGTACTCACTATTCCATTATCAATGTCAGGTAGAGTATGCTAGACTGCTGGTCAATCAAAGGCGTACTACACTGATGGCCGTCTGCACCATTCTCGTTAAATAAACCCTTCAGGAACCTTCAGCTTACCGCGGTAAGAATTTGACCGGGGTAATCATCACACAGCGGTGCACCAGTGTTCACCGCTGTTTAGGTGACCGTGGTTACCTGGCATGCGCTCACCTTGGTTGAGCGCAACGTTCATTGCAAGTAAACTCTACTGATCGCAACCGAATGTACATCATATAGTCTGTTTTTCACCTGTTCTACCTCTTTGCTGAAGCCCATGCAGGTAATTCGGCGTGCAATGGCGGAAAGCAAAAGCAGATCAAAGATTATCAACTGTTTATTAAATTTAATGTGAAATTCTTAAGAAAAGATAGAAAGTATAGAGATAAAAGCAATAACTTTAAGATGGACACGTAGGAAAAGTTGGCCTTACAACTGATTAGAAAAATGTGCTGAACTTTATAGACTTCCTTCCTTCCTTCCTCCCTCCCCCCCTTCCTTCCTTTCTTTCCACACTGACTACATTCCAGCTAGTTTAGTCGATATTCCCTTACTCAAAAAACAGGCAGAAGAAAGAAAACCAAATATACTCCCAAACAAGATTTGAACCCGAAACCCGTTAAATGGGAAGCGCACACGCTACCCCGACACCACGATGACTCTTTCAGATTATAAGCTTCGGCACTGACCTCTTCAGGTTACCGGATTCGTATATCTGCGCAATTAAAGTACATAATATTCTTGAAAATGTATTAATTGCACTAAATCCATTCATTACTCCTCTTATTTCTGCCTTGTTCTTGGAACTATGCTTCAACTGATATAATTATGTTATGTAACGCCGTGATTCTGTGGATTTTCGTTACGTCTTGGGTTAGGATATTTAAGGCCCTGTCGCAGGGAAAAAAATCTGATGTGTTACACTCACATGACTTTCTCTACACTTGTACAAACTATTTTTACAAACTCTTATTCTCCATCTATTTCATATTAATCGAGATAAACATATGCAGAAACGATCTTTTGGCATGCAAAGAGAATTACATTTTACTCATAGTGACCAGTTCTAAAAATATTTGACTATCGCTTAAGGCCTACGAAGTTCTCCTTGTTTTGTATTTGTAAGGGCAATATAGAAATACAGTAGCCTTTAAGCATCGACATCTCTCTTAATAGCTGGTTGCTAGGTGCAGCACCATTCTCTTTGCCACAGATTAATACTCTTTGCATATACAAGACAAAAAAATGAATAACGAATTCCCATTTGAGAAATAAGTATTGAAACATTTAAGGGAATAACAAGCAATATCTCGAAAATGGTTCACTCAACAAAAAAATGTATATGACATAAATTGTGTATTTTAACGCCATGTACATTTTTTGTGTAGTAAAATTTTGTCTATCTCTTATGCTTAACTAGTTATGCAAAAATCGTTCACAATGAAGAATACTTTTGGAGACATTCCCAGAAAATTCAAGATATACATTTCATTTGTCATGAAAATATCTTAAATATATGATATTTTAATCAAAATCGATAGAGCGAGTTTTGAGAAAATTAAAATTTTCGAAAAATGATCCATGTAAAGGGTAGTCTGGGGTGGGGGATTTTCTTGAAAACCTTCGTGTCGCATCTCTGGAAGATACTGAACCTAAATACCAAGTTTGGTGTTTATCCGACTGTTCGTTTCTGAGTTATGCTGTTCACAGACACACACACACACACACACACACACACACACACACACACACACACGGACATGTTTCCAAAAAAGCTTTTTCTGGATTCAGGGGTCTCAAAACATATATTTCCGTTGAAATCTCGGTATCGAATTTTTGTGTGGAATACAATACTTCCCCTACATACTATACGTAGTAGAGAAAGGAAAAAAAGGTCTTAAGCATTAAAAATGACAAAGTACATCCCTAACTTTATCAGGATGTAATTCATTGGCGAAAATGGAGTGTATCTATTTGTTGGGAATTCTAACCTATACCGTTCCGCCATTTCAACATTTCAGCACAAGAGTTGGAAATAATCGGCGAAAACCGGCCGTTCATGGCCGGTCAGATTTAACCGCGGTAAAACCCTCGATAAACTTTTACTGGCGTCGATGCACCACAAATGACCGTTCACCGCGGTAAAATCTTGATCGAGAATGGTGCACGCGGCCATGAGAGTACTTCATTATAATGCACTTGTTTTCACTTTCTCTACTGCGTATAGTAAGTAGGGGAAGTATTGTATTCTACCCAAAAATTTGATACCGAGATATCACCGGGAATACATGTTTTGAGACCCCTGAATCCAAAAAAAGCGTTTTTGGAAACATGTCCGTGTGTGTCTGTGTGTCTGTGAACAGCATAACTCAGAAACGAACAGTCGGATAAACACCAAACTTGGTATTTAGGTTCAGTATCTTCCAGAGATGCGACACAAAGGTTTTCAAGAAAATCCCCCCACCCCAGATTACCCTTTACATGGAACATTTTTCGAAAATTTTAATTTTCTCAAAAATGGCTCCAACGATTTTGATTAAAATATCATATGTTTAAGATATTTTCATGACAAATGAAATGTATATCTCGAATTTTCTGGGAATGTCTCCAAAAGTATTCTTAATTGTGAACGACTTTTGCATAACTGGTAAACCATAAGAGATAGACAAAATTTTAGTACACAAGAAATGTAGATCGCGTTAAAATACACAATTTATGTCATATACAGTTTTTTTGTTGAGTGAACCATTTTCGAGATATTGTTTGTTATTCCCTTAAATTTTCCAACACTTATACTTTTGCTCAAATTCATTATTCATTTTTTTATGTCCTGGACATGCAAAGAGAATGGAATACGCCACATAGCAATCAGCGCTTAAAATATTTGACTGTCGCTTAAAACCTACCATATTCCCCTTGCATCTACAAGAAAATAAGCAGTAAGGTTAACATCTCGATTAACATGAAGCTTATGGAGAATAAGCGTTTGTAAAAATAGTTTGTACAACAGTAGAGAAAGTCACGTGAGTGTAACACATCAGATTTTTAATTTATAGGAATGTATTGTGTGAGACCACATGGGCCTTTACTACAATACTTACAGTTCAAACATGGAGCGCTTTGGTAGTTGAAGTATTACTGCTACAAAAGCAGCTGCGGACAAGTTAATCCTGAAAATTCGAAGAGCAAGAGTATGATGTGGAACCAATTTTCGAAATTCTGTGCAGAGAGAAATTCCATAATTGCCGGTTCAATTAGTGACGAAGCACTAGTAACATCAGTGACCCTCATTAGGGAGGTGCTGGCTTCGAGTCCCACGGGTGACCTTCATGACTTATGGGTTTTTTCGGGGTTTCCCTGGGAAGGTTTATTACCACCCTCGAATTTCCTGTCCCTCAATTTTACTTCACCTTTCATCTGCTTGGTCTGTTTCAGGTTTGAAAGTGTAGGCTAGAGTCTCGGCGTTGTACGGCAGGGGAAAAGGATGCTCTATGTAACCGCTCGACCCCCCTAGTCCCGTGCCCCCCAGGGGATGTGCAAGCCTGCAGGGGGAGTGTTGCTGGTTGCATCAGTTGCCATTCGGGTAGTTAAAATCTATAAAAGGTAGGAACCCTGCCCTCTGCGCTGTCATGTCTACTGGTCCGGCCACTCTCTGTCTGCTCTCACGGGTGCGGGACCGAAGGCTCCCGCGGTCAGAAAAATAGCCCCGAAGCCTCCCGGACCCTTAAAGGTCCCTAATTACATAGCCCCCAAGCCTCCCCAAAGCAGGTAGCAGTACCAGTCCTTAATTACATAGGCCCAAAGCCTCCCGGTCGAAACAGGCAACAGTTCCAGTTTGGTGTTTATAATATTTGATGAAGTATTACATACGGGTGGAAGATGTTACATTTTTTTGCGTTTATGATTAATAACAAAGAAACGCGCCTCTAGTACCAAAAGAAAATGAACCTCTAATGCTTAAATTTGAATTAGTGGTTGTTGTTCCAGTTCGTTTAGCGTTACCAAGGGTGCACCACGAGGAGGCGAACTGGCTTGCACCCCAAAAGATTCTACATTTATCAGCTTCGTCATTATTTCTTTATTTTCTGTAATTTACTCACAATGGATCCGCATTTAGAAGCTTCGTTATTTTGACATTCTAAACCTATATCATACAGTAATATGTATTTTTGTCTTTAAAGTAAGCGGTATTTTTCCTTCTAGATTTTATTTCCATGTATTTCCAGGTTTGGTTCTATAAGAAATCGACTTCACGTAATCCATTCTTGAAATTTTTCCAGCTTTGAAATTTTCTACTTGTTGCATCATGAGTTTCAAGTGTGGATAAGACCTTTCGTTTTTTTTTCATTTGTTGATGAATTAGTTGCAATTTTAGTATCCAGCTGAATTTGCTTCAGTACTTCAAGAAATCTATACAGATCTGGGCTGCAGGAGTAAAACTGATTGTTGTATTTGTTGTGGAAACTTTCGCAAGCGTTGGTAGTTCTTTGTCTATTGCAACTTAGTTCTGCCCACATGCAAGGAGGAAAGAGTGCATTTTCGTCGATGTAAGTTTCCACTAAATAGTCGCAAAACATCTGTAGTTTTTCCGAGACAGGCATCACTGCTATGAAGTCTTCAGCAAAACAGTCACCAACCATATCAGGATCCAGCATTGGCAAACCAAATATGTAGTTTAGAAATTTTCCTATTTCATTTCTGGAATAGTAGTCATGTGCAAGTCCCAAGTTTTGTATCTTTCGCCACCAGCTTTGTGTTAGATGAAATTTACATCCTTGGATTTTAACATCAGTCCACACTTCTCTTCCAGCATTCATGATGCTTTCTTCAAAGTCAGAAAACATTGTTGATGGAGAGAATTTCAGACGTAGCTTATTACATTTATCAACAACTGTTGAAAATACCTGCTGATATGATGAAGTTTTCTTGTCCTTCAACAAAGAAAATACCATTGGAATGTAATGTCTATTAACGAGCCCACGGATTGTAAATAGCTGGCAAAAAAACCTTGTGGAATACTTGAAGGTTCCATCAACATATATTGTGTCACACTGACTGAGTACTCAAAGGTTTCCGGATTCACAAAATATTACAACGTTCTTCGCAGCATCGTTGTGAAGCAACAACTCGGCTCCATCTACAGTTTTCACATTTAATGTGTTCAGAACATCATGTAGCTCCTCTATACTTGTGGGTAATTTTGGCAGAATTTTTCGCCTTGCTTTGTATATGGACTTACGTAAACTGTGGACAACTCCAGTGGTTACTTCTTCTGTGTTTTCTGTCTTCAGTTGCTGGTATATTAGTTTTGATGGCCTTTCACATATATCTTCCGTATCTTTTCTCTTCAGATCACAAAGTACTTTCTGTCTCTGAATTTTGTCACTAGGTGGTGCCGCGTGGTTATGGTCCTCTTGAATATCCAGGACATCTATTTCTTCAATAGAAATGGTTTTAATAAAACTTTTGCAACTTTTAACATTGCACGTCCATCGCGCCAGCCCACTTTTTAAACACTTCTGGAATCCGAAAGTGTAACCGTTCCGAAGTAGACTTTTCCTTCCTGTCCTACTCACCGTAATTTCAGTCTCGTCGGAAAACCTGTTAACTGTGAACTAATTTGCCGTACACTGAAACAAATCAAGGAAAAAATTAGGCATACCCATTCCACACCACCTGCTGGCTAATTACACCGGTTTCGAGGGAGGCTTGGGGTTGTTACCTGCAAAGCTTACCTGGGTACGGGAGGCTTCGGTCCTACGCCCGCTCTCACACCTCCGTGCCGGGAACACCCCGTTAGCGGCTTCAGCCTTAAAGATCTTGTAGGTCGAGGTACTTTGTTCCCCTCCGCAATTGGACCTAGTCCTTCCAGTGCATCGCAGGTTTCCACACATACTCTGCAAATGCACGGGGTGAACAATCCATGGCGGGACCGGTTTCTCGACGTGTGGCCGGCGGGGTTGGCTACTGTGTTGGCTGTGCGGGCAACAGGATCTCCGCAGTGATTATAGTACGGTTTGACGCGTAAGTTATTTATAACATACGTAACAAAAGTAAATTACTCAGGTACATCAAGCAAGGGGTTGTTGGAACTATCTCGCGTCGTCGTTTAAATTTATCTGGCACCTGCTGAAGGATTTTCTTAAAATTATATTGTTAAGTGTGTTGCTCTATTTAGAATAATATTTTCCACTTACATGTTTTATTGGCTGAGCATCAGTGAAAGGAAAAAGTGCTTTCTGTTACGCGTGTAGTGCACCTTATGATGCAAGCACTATTGTTGTTGCATGGCAGAAAGGGCTAAGAAACTTGTAGGTGTACACAAACAAAGCTTTTACAATTTATTAGGGCACGACGAGCACGTCAGCTTTACGACTTCATATACGAGCAAGAAATGAAGGTGAGCACGACTACCTCGACGTATTCCTTGACCTTGACCTGCTCACGGACAGTTTAGAGACATATCCAAGTTTTCTTAACATTAGTTCTGTGTTACTTTTTGCTGCGAAGGTCTACCCGAGCAAGAGCCTAAGCCCAAGCCCCCTCCTAACAACCCAGAGTCAGCGCCATCCGAGCGGCTCTCCAACCGCGGGGGTTTCCCATGAGGCCAATACCTTCTTTCCTAAAAAGCCCCCCCCGCTTTCGCAGGATTGGAAGTGGATACGCCACTTACGCGTGTCACCGAAAACCTCGGTAGGGCCGACAGCCATCTAGCATGCCGTCTACCAACTCTCACTCATGGTTGGTGCCGGAGAACATCGAGGCGTCTCACAACCCCGCCTGGGCGGAGAAACCAGCCAGACGTACCCAGTCTCCCATGGGTATCGGGAACCACTGTCCCGCCGAGTCCAACCTAATCCTAACAACATGCTCGAATGTTCGGCCCAGCGTACTTCTAGTAACTTCAGAAGTACCACGTGCTACGAATCCGCAGCGCCCGCACCACGGCATCTCAAGGGGTCGGACCCCCCCCCTAAAGACAGTTCTGTATTACAACTAAATGGTTTCATTCCATAGTTTCGTTTCATTTTAAATTGCGTGTGCTACACTACATGCACATAAATGTCACGCTAAGGAGAGACTATGTTGCAAAAATTGCTAAAAATTTCATTAGTTCTGTGCATCAGATGCTATAAAAATGGAATTTCTTTTTTATATAATTCATATAATTTTTACTTTCTCTACCACGTACACAGTAGGTAGAGAGGGTAGTACATTCCACCCAAAATTTCGTTGTCGTGATTTCACCGGAAATGCGTGTTTTGAGGCCCCTGAATAAAAAAATAGAAAAAACTCCGTGTGTATGTCTGTCTGCTGTGAAGAGCATAACTCAAAAACGAAAACTTGGTATTTAGGTTCAGTGTCTTTCAAAGATGCGACACGAAGATTTTTAAGAAAATCCCCCCTTCCAGACTACCCTTTATATAGAACAGTTTTCAAAAAGTTTGATTTTCTCAAACGATTTTGATTAAAATAACATATATTTAAGATATTTTCGTGACAAATGAAATGTATATCTTGAAATTTCTGGAAATGTCCTCAAAAGTCCTCTTCATTGTTGATGACTTTTGCATAACTGGCAAACCTCAAGAGATAAATAAAATATTCACCGGAAGTACATGTTTTGAGACCCCCTGAATCCAAAAAAAGCATTTCTGGAAACATGTCCGTGTGTGTATCTGTCTGTGAACAGCATAACTCAGAAACGAACAGTCGGATAAACATCAAACTTGGTATTTAGGTTCAGTATCTTCCAGAGATGCGACACGAAGGTTTTCAAGAAAATCCCCAACCCAAGATTACCGTTTACATGGAACATTTTTCGAAAATTTTAATTTTCTCAAAAATGGCTCTAACGATTTTGATTAAAATATCATATGTTTAAGATATTTTCATGACAAATAAAATGTATATTTTGAATTTTCTGGGAATGTCTCCAAAAGTAATCTTCATTGTGAACGACTTTTGCATAACTGGTAAACCATAAGAGATAGACAAAATTTTACTACACAAAAAGTGTAGATCGCGTTAAAATACACAATTTATGTCATATACTTTTTTTTTGTTGAGTGAACCATTTTCGAGATATTGCTTGTTATTCCCTTAAATTTCCCAATACTTATACTTTTTCTCAAATGGGAATTTGTTATTCCTTTTTTTTATGTCCTGAACATACAAAGAGAATGGAATGCACCACATAGCAACCAGCTCTTAAAATATTTGACTATCGCTTAAAGTCTACCATATTTCCCTTGCATCTACAAGAAAATTAGCAGTAAGATAGTTTCTACAAATGTTTATCTCGATTAACATGAAGTAGATGAAGAATTTGCGCTTTTAAAAATAGTTTTACTGTAGTAGAGAAAGTCATGCGAGTGCAACACATGCTTTTTAGAAAAGGCGCGTATATGTGTGTGTCTGTGAACAGCATAACTCAAAAATGAAAAGTTTGAGAAACAGATAATTTGATATTTGAGTTCAGTAGCTACCAAAGAAGCGACACAAATATTTTCAAAAAAATTCTCCACTGGAAACTATGTTTTTCATGGAGCATTTTTGAAAGTTTTGATTTACTAAAAAATGACTCTTTACGACTTTGATTAAAATACCATATTGAGTTTATTTACATGACAAATAAATTGTATATATGTTGAATTTTCTGGGAATAGCCTGTGAATTCCACTTCATTCGGAAAGAATTTTATGTAATCTTGTATAACTGGTAAACGCTAAGCGATAAACGATGGTACTACAAAAAACATATATCTCTTTAACATATACAATTTACTTTAAATAACTGTTGTATTAGCATTTCCGAGATATTATTAATGCTTCGAGTTTTTCAGTACTTTGTCATTCCTTTAAAGACCTGTCGACATTGAGATGTTTCTCGCGATGTCAGGTAAACAGTATGGAATTTTGAGGTCAGCATATAGTGTGTCCAGTTCTTAAACATTTGACTATTTTTGTTACTTTTTGAGGCAGTATTTTTAACACTTAAATGATATCAGTCTAAATTTAATAACAGCCCGCCTTAAAGCAATATGTGTATAATATAATATATAAAGTATATGTAACGGTCATTGTATTACGTTTATATTATAATGTACATGTATAAAAATGTAATGTGAATGCATTACGTAGTTTAACAATGTAGGAGCTGTGAGAATAGAAGCAAGCTGTGATGCAGTAATTTGTATCACAAATTATTTGAACTAAAAGAATGATTATAATATGAATATGCATTTTTATGTGACATTGATTTGAGATGTTTGTTGATTGTAATTATTGTTGAGAAGTAAGTTTATACGGCCTTACTGAAACTGACAGTAATACCGTGCAATAATGCAGCGAGGGGGTGAGCTGTTTATCATTATTGGAGACGAGGAAGTTACGTAATATTGCCGCGTTTTTCTTTAGAATTTGCTGGAACATTTTCCCTAGAGCATATGTATTCATAGTTTTCATTGGATGTAAAAATAGACGCTAATGTTGGCGCGTTTTATTAGCCAATAGCAGCTCGGTTATAATCTTTAGGCATATCGGGGTGTAGGAGTATAAAAAGGGCTAGGTTAGAGGTAAAGTCCTTCAGTCCGTCAGTTCGTCGAAAACATTTGTACGTTACACCTCGCCTTCAGTCCGTCAGTTCATCGAAAATATTTGTACGTTACACGTCGCCGTCAGTTCGTCGAAAACATTTGTACGTTACACGTCGCCTTCAGTCCAGCAGAAATATTTGTACAGTACACGTCGGCTATCGATTCGCAAGTTACGCGTAGCAGAGTTATGAAAAATCTCAAGTGTTGTAAAGTTAATCACACAAAAAGTTGAAGTACGCGAATTAAGAATGATCAGTAATGAAGTTATTATAACAGTTTCAGTTTGGCGAGTGTCAAGATCAATGTGTAAATGTGATAGTGAATGTGTTCGAAAATAAAAGTGTAAAACAAATTCTTTCATCAGTGTTATATTTGGATAAGAGACTCCTTTCCGTTTACACAACCTGTATAAAGAGAAGTGCTCGACCAAGAAGATAATAGCTAGCCGGAGGACAGTGAACCAAAATTAAATAAAATCACAGTAGCAATTTTTTTAAACAAACACTAATACTGCCGCAAATTGCTAACACCAGACGGAGCTAACAAACCTAACAAAGAATCACGTCACAAAAATGGCTTCACCACGGGGAGTAAACACAAATACACAAACATTATAAGTAATACTATCGCAAATTGGCTCCCAAACGTGGGGCTCAACAAATTAAATAACATTACAAGTATACCACTTCAGCTGCCTTCCGTAGCAAACAGAATTATAAAGTAAAAGCCGAAAGGGGCTAACAATGAGGTAACCTTGAGACAACAATAAATTAGAAACTTTAATAATGCTACTGATAATTCTTGGAGCAATAATGTAATATTTAAAACAGTTTATAATTAGCTAAAAAAACCTTAAATTAAATAAAAGTATTCTATTGGAGTAGGATTAGTCAATCAGAAACTTGATATTTAGAAAAAGTACAAATTCAGGCGGAACACGCTACAAGATAGCGTAACCAAGCAGTTCGTTTTCGGTATGCTACGTGTTCAGTGTGAGACAAGAAGATTCATTTCGGTGAGAATAATATAAACTTTTACGTGTTAAGTACAATTAGCAAATATCCCACAGCTCTACAGTAGGATACATCAGTGAAGTGCTATTTAATCGTGTGAAAGATTAATAAAAACAAAGTTAAATACCATTATAGTTTGTGTAAGCCTTTATTCTTTAGCCATACCAGCCCTGCTAAGAGATACGTGCTTTACAAATTACTACTGACGCAGCCGAGGCATACATATATAATATTTAAATAAACATTAAAATAAAGAGTTGATTCTTAAACGTGGGGCGATGGCCAACGGAAAAGTGAACGTGGGGCGAAGGCCACCGGAAACTTTGTACCATACGTGGGACAACTATTTAAAGTTTGGGATTCCAACAGTGGGGCTTAACATCTTTTTGTAACTGTAGACGAAATGTGTAATGCAGCTATTTCTGAAAAGTTTATCTGAGTAAAATGAAGTATTAGAATAGAAAAATAACCATTCCTAAGAATAATTTTTATACCTATTAATAAATAATAGAGGTCAGAAAACGTCATGTGAGTGTAACATATCAGAATGTTTTTAATTTCTCTACTACGTGAGGGGAAGCATTGTATTCCACCCAAAAATTCGATATCGAGATTACACCGGAAATATATGTTTTGAGGCCCCCTGAATCCAAAAAAGCATTTTTGGAAACATGTCCGTGTGTGTATCTGTGTGTCTGTGTGCGTGTGTGTCTGTGAACAGCATAACTCAGAAACGAACATTCGGATAAACACCAAACTTGGTATTTAGGTTCAGTATCTTCCAGAGATGCAACACGAAGGTTTTCAAGAAAATCCCCCCCACCCCAGATTACCCTTTGCATGGAACATATTTCGAAAATTTTAATTTCCTCAAAAATGGCTCTAACGATTTTGATTAAAATATCATATTATTTAAGATACTTTCATGACAAATAAAATGTTTATCTTGAATTTTCTGGGAATGTCTCCAAAAGTATTCTTTATTGTGAACGACTTTTGCATAACTGGTAAACCATAAAGAGATAGACAAAATTTTACTACACAAAAAATGTAGATCGCGTTAAATTTTTGTTGTTGAGTGAACCATTTTCGAGATATTGCTTGTTATTGCCTTAAATTTTCAAATCCTTATCCCTTAAATGGGAATTCGTTATTCATTTTTTGTCCTAGTAATGCAAAGAGAATGGAATACTCCACATAGCAACCAGCTCTTAAAATATTTGACTATCGCTTAAAGCCTACCAATTCCCCTTGCATCTACAAGAAAAATTAGCAATAAGATCTCGATTAACATGAAGCATATTGGGAATAAGCGTTTATAAAAATAGTTTGTACAATAGTAGAGAAAGTCATGTGAGTGTAACACATCAGATTTTTTCTTTTATTTCTTTCTTTCGTGAAATTTAGGGTCGTTTAACCGGGTGGATCATATAGGACTATGAATGACTGAAAATGGTAAAATGTAGTTCAAACGAGCACGGGTCCCTAGAGTTTACATTCATCTTTACAGGACAATAGAAAAACCCGTAAAAAACTTTATGCAGGTAATTGAAGCTAACCGGGATTCGAACTCGTGACCTGTTGAATGTGAGGAAGACACACTGCTCCCACGCTACAGATGCGGGCTGAGTTTTGTTTTGTATAATATGCGGAAACGACAGCCAATGTTTTGATATAGCATGCGTTTTTTATGTAACACTGAGACCATAAGAAATAAAAAAAAATCTCGCATTTATAACGTGATAACCTTAAAGGAAATTGTGCTAGAAGGCCTTTAAATACACAACAAATACTTCGAAAGCAATAAAAAAGTTGGTGTCGTAAACTGTAAATTTTAATGAGTTCTACATATTTTCTTCTGTAGTAGCTTTATTCTGCTTTTGTGTCCCACTTAAATCAGACTAAAAGAAAACGATATGTTGACTGTTAATAGATAATTCAAGAAATGGACGCCATTTGCCATGCACTAGTTTCTCACGTGTGATATACAGGGTGAATCACCTAAAACTTGCACCGCAAATATTTCGGAAATGGAAAGTGCTATTGATGTGCAGTTTTCGCAGCATAGATTGGTAGTCAGGGGCTGGTACATTTAGCCTATAAACAGATTTTAATAATACTGAGAATGTGTATTTTTTCGCAAACATACAATTTTTTAAATAGGACATTGCCTAGTTACATCAAAGAATAAAGGTGGGCTAAATTGGAATGTCAGTGGCGTTTTTTGCAAGAATCTAGTGCTAGTAGTTTACGAGAAATCTTATTCTGAAAATTTTATGCACTGACACTTGTACAACCTGTGGTAGCACAAACCAAAGAAATACAAAATGGATAGTGATGGATAGTTTCCTAAAGAGGTGCCAAAAATGTATGGACAACGACGGTGGCCAGTTTCAGCATCTCCTTTCATAAAGTTGGTAAGTAAAGCCTTTAAAAGTAGTTTTACAAATGTTGTATGGTTTCATCCGCGCCTTTCTATGATAGCGGTAGACGTTAACGAGCGCCGAGGAAGTGCAGGCGGCTCGTAGTTTTTGGCTCATCCTGTATTTGGTATATGGCGTTTTAAACAAATCGTTCTAGCCATTTTTGAGGAAATCGAAAATTTGAAAAACCTTCCATGTAAAGGGTAGTTTGGAGTGGGTGGATTCTCCTGAAAATCTTTGTCAGCATTGTTTGGAAGCTACTGAACTTAAATACAATATTAGGGTTTTATATGAATTTTCGTTTTCGAGTTACGCTGTTCACAGATACACATACATACGAACGTTTTTAAAAATATGTTTTTGGTTCAGGGTGCCTCAAAACATATACTTCATGTGAAATTTCGGCATCGAATTTTTGGGCGGAATGCAATACTTTTTCTATTTACTGCACTGCACCCGCAAAACGACGAGGGGCATCTAGTTTTAATCTAAAGGTATGCAAATTATTTTCTTGAATGTTCAGTTTTCTTTCTCAGGCAAAAATATAAACATAACGTCGTGTGTACTATAAGATTAATTTACCTTGAGCTTTTTATGATTATTTAAGAAGAGTTTATCACACATACATATTTCAAATATATATACAGGGACCCGCATGTGGGATTTGTGGTGGACAAAGCGGCATCTGGCCGGGTTTTCTCCAGGTTCTCCGGTTTCCCCCGCCATTCATTCCACCAATTGCTCCATCATCGCCTTTCCTTTCATCCATTTCACCATCGTTTCATATCATCTACTTCCTTTCCTCCCATACAAGGCATCGGGCTGATCACCCATCCTGGCTATTCTGTCTGATCCAAGAGTGTCTGCTCCTCGACGGGCCTCTGATCCCAGGCACCCGCTTGTAAGTTCTGGGGGTGTAAGTCCTACATACGAGGAAGTTAAACAGAGAATGAAGATATATATATATATACAGAGTGGACCATTTAAGTTAAGACTGTACAATATCTCCAAAACTAAACATTGTAGAAAGAAATGTTTTGAATAAAGTTGTTTCATATCATGGAGGAAAGTAAATGCCATTCATCGAGTTATGCTTGGAGGACATTATGATGGTCATTTTAGGGTCAATTTAATTTTTTTTAATGGGAACCTAAACTTGGTTGCTGTTTTCTCATTAGAAAATTGTTTATAAAAAACTGTTTATTTTGTCATGAGGAATAAGGGGGGCAAAAATAAAAACTTTTGGCCCCCAATTACGAAATGTAGCTTGACCCTCAAATGACCATCCATGGATGGTCCAACCATCCATTGCGCTCTTCGTAAACAGCCATTCAGAATTTTCATTGCTATTTACGTTGATGTAAGAACAATTGCAAAGTGCTTTATACAAATATTGTTTACTTTTTATGGGGAGTGAGAAAACAACATAAAAAGGGTAGGTTCGTATTTAAAAAAGATAAATTGACCCTAAAATGACCATCACAATAATCTCCAAACAAAACACGACTAATGACTAGGTCCGCGATTTTTAGGTAGAATAAACCTTCATTTTAGGTTTCTTCTATGCTTAAAATAGGTTTCTTTTTTAGGTTTTTCTTGATTAAAATAGCTTTTTTATGCTTTGCTTCGTGGATCAATACAGGTATCAATAATTTTTCTTTTCTGGTAGTTACGAGTAGGTAGTTGTAAGATTTATTTTTTGGCCTGCAGCAGATAGTTACACTCTCAAATTTTCTGGTGTAAACGATTTCCTATTATCACGTAACACATTCTTGTATGAAGAAAAGGTTCTTTCAACGGAAGATGACGTCATTGGAGTGTAGAGTATAAGATGCCAGTGTAGCAGGTTCTAGGGGTAAATTTCCTGTGTACGTTTCTCCCAGCAATACTGAATTGATGATTTTCATATCTTCAAAACCAGGATTTTGTTGAAGATCCTTCTGCAACTTCGAAAATGCAACTCCCACTGGTCCAGGTACTTCTTTACTGGAAACATTGCCAATGATATCTAGAACATCTTTCAGTGACAAAGTTGTACTTTCCAACCGGAGAATAGCTTCTGGTATGCAACAAAAATGTGTCCTTAGATATGCAAGGGAAGCGACAAGAGTGGGGCACTCGAGTGATTTCTTAGCCTTGGCAATGCAGGAAGCTTCTGTTTCATCCAATTCATTGACGACATTTTTAACGTCTTTTAAGTGTTCGGCATAGTAAATGACAGTAGACAGCCAAGTATCGGCTCAGGTGGAAGAGATGTTGCTGGTTCTCTTTGAACAATTGTATACATGTTGCGGCTTTTAAGAAAACTTTCCTGACCGAAGATATCAGGCTGTTCACGTCATTGAAGTGACGTCTAATCTCTCCTCAAGTCAGTGCAGGCCGTGGGCCAAGCGCGTAATGTGTAGCATGGTTGGGTACACGGTCTATAGAAACCCCCGCCCCGGCCTTCAACATGCAGGCAGCACCGTCTGTCACTAACAAAAGTGAAGTGTGGATCTGCGGCAATCCACTTTTTCAATAAATGTGATTTAGGCATTGTTTCACTATACAAAAGTTATATTAGAACAGTACTCTCGGTGAACAATTGTAGGTGATCCGTTACGCAGGTTAGGCTCCTCCTGACCTTCTATCAGCTGCATCCACGCCACATGTGCTGCGTAACTGTAGTAACTTGAACCATCTACTGTTTATAAGTGCTGGAAATAATTTTACAATGAGTGTCAATCTGAAAATAACATTCTTCATTTCGAAAAAGGAATTACAGCTATTTAGGTTATTTTAGGTGTCAACCCCTCATTTAGGTTTTTTTAGGTGTAATGAAATTCGTATATTCTGCTCCAGGAAGTGTGAAACGAATATTTAAATGTGTTAATTAAACAGCGAGGAAAAATATAGGTTAAAACCTAAAAATCCGGGCCCTACTAATGACATTTACTTTCCCCCATAATATCAAGCAACTTTTATTCAACACGTTCTTTCTACAACGCTTAGTTTTGGAGTATTGTACAGTCTCAACTTCCTGTATATACCAGGCTAGAAATTCACTCCATTCTTCCAGTGTGAATGAAAATCTCCTGATAAGGTGCCAGAAGTATGTGGACAGAGAAGGGCAACATTTCAAAGATCTCTTATAATAAGATAAGTGCGTATTATCATTGTGATTGTAAATTCAACTATGAGAACGCGAAGAGGTTGCGAGGATATTATAACTGTTTCAGCGAGAGTCCACGTGAGGAACCGTGCGTGGCCACAGTGTGAAGGAAAAGCACTGTATATGTATGTATATAGAAGAAGATTATACTGTTACGCTCCACGTATGGAAGGTGGTGTATTATATTTCTACTGTTGGGGAGCCGAACTTGTAGTAGTTGCAACCGCACGTATAGTAAACAGTTTCCGGTAGCCTTCGCCCCAAATGTACTTTCAGGTGGCGTTTGCCCCAAGTTTAAAAAAAAATATTAACTTTGTAATTAAAGTGTTTCTTTAAACATTTAATATTTATGTTTGCCTCGTCTGCGTCAGTATTTTTGTTAGAGACACGTTTCTCCTAGGCAGGGTTGTGGTGTGACAAGAATGTAGGCTTACACAGATTTTCAGTTTTAATTCACTTCTTTTTATTAATCCTTGACACAAATTAAATAGCACTTCAATGATATCGAGAGCTGTGAGATTCTTTTATTTAATAATTGCACTTTTTAACACGTATACTATTTTCGTCTCACACGAATACATAATTAATTTCTCGAGGACACATCTCGCGTCTGGTTATGAGCACTGTTTAGAAGAAACACGTCTGGTTATGAATACTGTTTGGAGGCAACTGAATTGATTTCAACCGTCTAAACTTGTAAATTTCTGTATTTCAAGTCTCTGATTGGCTAATTCTACTGCAATGGAATACCTGCATTTAACTAAAGCTTTTTCTGGTTGTTGATTGGCTATTTTTAAACTGTCTCAAAATTGCATTATTGCTGCTCTAATAATGACTAGTAACATTTAAACTTCCTTACTCATTATTGCCTCAAGGTTACCTCATTGTTACCAACTTTAAACTTATTATTCTCACAGCTCCTACATTATTAAATTACGTAATGCATTCACATAACATTATTGAACATGTTTACAATAATATAAGCATATGCAATGACTGTTACATACATTTTACAAATTATTACATACACATATTGCTTCAAGGCGGGCGGTTATTGAATTTACATATTATGTAATTTAATTGAAATTATTCAAGTGTTAAAAATACTGCCTCAATATATATATATATATATATATATATATATATATATATTAGAAATATACGTTAAGAATTGGCTTCTACGCGTTTGTATGTCCTTTTCTCCAGCTGTTCACTGCCACAGCTGTCCTGTTTAACACTTTCTTCTCAGATGTCCTCATAAGGAAGGTAAGGGATTTCCTGCCTCATCGGTTAAGGTGGCACTGGTAATGATAGTGCGAAGATTCTGGATTTCATATGGAACTGCTGAGCCGTACGGTGTCATGCCCTACCTTTCTTATCTCAGGTCATGAGACATTACGCCCTAAACCCCATTGAAATACACTACTTGCTCTACATACTATATAGACAGAGAAAGTAAATTTGAGATACAATGCGCGTGCGCGCGGATGTGTTGCTAAAATGACTAGAACACGCAACTGAACACTTGAGAGAGACTCTGTTGAGGCGAGCAGAGAGATTCCGAAGGCCCTGACATTTAAAATACACAGAGGACAGCTGTTTTAATTTACAGCTCACGTCAAGTAATAAAATATTGTCAGCTTCGTTATAAGAATTGGCAAGCCTGGGGTTTTACCTGTGTGCTTACGCATTTTATAAGGCCGAAAAACGCACGATCGAGAAAACACGATACTTCGTCGCGTACTAAAACCGTGCTGTTGACTTGGATCTCACCAATTTGATATTATTCTTGTTTCCGACGCTCCCCAAGTGGTGTAGGACCATAGACGATAGAGATCTAAGTAAGGGGCGGATCGGAGTGACAGTTTTTATGAGGTTAACTTATATTGTACTGTAGTATGGAGAGACGGTGAGTCCAGATGTAAACAACGGGCCTGTATCTGCAGTGCTCGTAGAGATTGTATCAAAAGAACGCGTATACATGACGACGGTTAATGCTTTTATTCCGTTATAGAAGACTTCATTTTACATATACTTATGTCTGTGCATTGTGAGGCACTATTTTTAACTCTTAAATAACTTCAGTTTAATTATATAATATGTAAATTCAATAACAGTCCGCCTTGAAGCAATATGTGTATGTAATAATTTGTAAAATGTGTGTAACAGTCATTGCATATGCTTATATTATTGTATCTATGTGTAATAATGTTATGTGAATGCATTACGTAATTTAATAATATAGGAGCTGTGAGAATAATAAGTTAAAAGTTGCTAAGAATGAGGTAACAATGAGGTAACCTTGAGGCAATAATAAGTTTAAGAGTTTAAATGTTATTTGTGATTCTTGGAAGCATTAATGTAATTTTAGTGACAGTTTAAAAAAATAGCCAATCAACAACCAGAAAAAACTTTAGTTAAATGCAGGTATTCTATTGGAGTAAAAATAGCCAATGAGAGACTTGGAATACAGCAATTTACAAGTTTAGAAGGTTTAAATCTAATCAGTTACCTGCAGACCATGATAGTAACCGGATGCAAGATGCGTCCTTTAGAGAAGTATAATACGTATTTGTGTGAAACGAAGAAAATAGTATGTGCTAAAAAGTGCAAGTATTAAATAAAAGAATCTCACAGCTCTCGATATCAGTGAAGTGCTATTTAATTTGTGTGAAGGATTAATAAAAAGAAGTGAATTAAAACTTAAAATCTGTGTAAGCCTACATTCTTGTCACATCACGCCCTGCCAAGACTTCCAGGTCTCTAACAATAATACTGACGCAGCCGTGGCAAACATAAATATTTAATAGTTAAAAAAACAAACAAATTAAAAAGTTAATATTTTTTTTAAACTTGGGCAAAGGCCACCTGAAAGTACATTTGGGGCGAAGGCTACCGGAAACTGTTTACAATACGTGCGGTTGCAACTACTTCAAGTGTTCGGCTCCCCAACAGTTGAAATACAATACAACTACTACTTAAAATCAATGTAGCAGCAAACAACGTAAAGAACAAACTACTTTCTCAATTGTTGTGGATAATAATGTACATGTGGAGATTGTCGAAAGTGAAGGTTCTCCATCTCTCACTTAAGCAGAAGCTATAGCTTGAGAAACTCCTTTCGACACCGCAAGAGGCAATAGGTGCGTACGAATAATACATCATATTACTGTCTGGACACGTGCTCTCTTCATCGGTAACTTGAAATCACGGACCACTCTAATCCATCCTCCAGTGATAAACAGGATGGCGATGGAACGAGGGAAAAACAGGTTTTACCGTGTCTCCGAACCACTTTGGGGTTTTGGTGATACCTTACATGAGCTAGTCAGAGGTGAACGCCAGTATTGGTGGGGCGGGGAGCAAACAGACATTAAAAACTTGCGACCGTGGCCAGGCCTGTTCTGGGGGAAAGGGGTGAGGCGAGAGAGCACGAAGGACGGCCAGATCTGATGGCCGCAGGTGCTGCTAAACGGGGTCCGTAACGTTTTCATATTGAACATATACGGCCGAATGCTCCCTATCTTCACGGACAGGTTCAGACAGAAGGTTACATGCCAAGGAAGAAACAGCCCCATCGTCAAAGCACATACGCGTCCATAACGTTCACCCTGGTTGGCGCTGCAGTCCTCAAAGATGAAGATGGAAAAGAAACGAGAGAAAATGAGGGACAGGAAGATCTTTGGTAGTATATAATCCACTCCAGTATTCCCTTACCGATCTGGGAAAACCACGATAAAACCCAAGGTCAGATTGACCGATCCAACGGCAATGGAACGGGACCTCCCGAAGACGAGTCCCAGAAGCAGTCGACACAGCGTGAGTCATCCTGTTCGTTGAAGAGCTCCAAAATGAAACAATTCATGAATAAATCTTGTATGTTACATTCATATGACTTTCTCTGCCGCTATCGCTTTTTAGTGTGTATACAAATTATTCTTACGAAAGTTTATTTCCTACATTACACACTTTGTTACAGATATAGAGGAAATAGCGATGGACAAATGGTTTAGAACCGGATGCTATACGCTGGCCTTAAAGTTCGATACATCGCGCGAAAAAACTGAAAATCGACAGGAGCTGAAAAGAATGACTAGATATTGAACAATTCGGATTATAATAACAGATATCTTGGAAATTGTTGTTGCCACAAAAAGGTTATGTGAAATAAATTGTGTGTTTTAAAGAGATCTACATTTTTTGTATAGTACATTTTCGTCGATCGCTTAAAGTTTACCAGTTACTTCAGATTATACGAAATTCCCTCCGAACGAAGATGACTTCACAGGATATTCCCAAAAAATTCAAGATATACATTCTATTTACCATGTACCTATCTTTAATACATGGTATTTTAATCAAAATCGTTAGAGACATTTTTCAGAAAATCAAAAACCTCGAAAAATTTTCCAAGTAAATGACAGTTTGGAATGGGGGGATTTTCCTGAAAATTTTCGTTTCGTATCTTTGGAAGATACTAAACTTAAATATCAAGTTTGGTATTTCTTCCACTTTTCATTTTTGACTTGTGCTTTTCACAGACACACACACACACACGGATTTTTTTTTAAAAAAATGTCTTTTCTTCTGTATTCAGGGGCCTCAAAACATGCCTTACTTAACGTAAGTATGTAGTAGAGAAAGTAAAAATCTGATGCGTCGCACTCACATGACTTTTTTCTACTCTTGTACCAACTATTTTTACGAACGCTTATTCTACACCTACTTCATGTTAATCGAAATATCGAGAACGTCGTCCTCCGTGGTGTAGTGCTTACCATGCTAGCCTCGAGGTCGCGGGTTCAAACCCGGCGGAGGTTGATGAATTTTTTGGACGTACAAATCCTTGGCATGGCTTCCTTCGGAAGGGAAGTAAAGCCGGCGGTCCGTGTGTAGATTTACGACTAGTAAAAGTACCTCAAGCCTGATAAAGAGATCTCTGAGCAAAATTACCGGTCTTTCGCGCCCAATATAGAATGGGACGCTAAGAACCATAGCAGTTAATGAGCGTCCATATACACAACTCAATTTAATTTAATTTTGAGATATCGAGAGGTTAATCTTATTGCTAATTTCCTTGTAGGTGTAAGGGGAATATGGTAGGCTTTAAGCGATAGTCAAATATTTTAAGAGCTGGTTGCTATGTGGCGCATTCCATTCTCTTTGTATGTCCAGGACATAAAATTCAAACAAATAACAAGGAATATCTCGGAAATGGTTCATTCCACAAAAGAAGTATATGACATAAATTGTGTGTTAAAGAGCTCTACGTTTTTTGTGTAGTAAAATGTTATCTATCTCTTAAGGTTTACCAGTTATGCGAGTCAGGCAGGATGAAGAGGACTTTTGGTGACATTCCAAGAAAATTCAATATGTGCATTTCATTTGCCATGAAAATGCATTAAACATATATTTTAATCAAAATCATTACAGCTATTTTTGAGAAATTCACAACCTTCCAAAAATGCTCCATGTAAAGGGAAGTGCAGGGTGGGGGATTTTGTTGAAAATCCTTGTGTCGCATCCTTGGAAGATACTAAACTCAAGTACCAAGTTTGGTAATCATCCGACTTTTCGTTTTTGAGTTGTGCTGTTCACATGCAGACAGACATACACACACACACGGACATGTTTCCAAAATGCTTTATTTTGATTCAGGGCACCTCAAAACATGTGTTTTCGTGAAATCTGGGTATCGAATTTTTGGGTGGAATGCAACATCCCTACGTAGTAGAAAAGGTAAAAATATTTAGCAAGCCCCCGAATAAATGCATTCCATATTTTATGGCTTCTCCATGCACACTAGCCTTGATGCTTGCAAATGCAACTCTCCATGAAGCGGTTCGTGAGTGGTTTCATGCATAGGGATGACTAGAGAAAACAGCATAATGAACACACCTAACTGGTTTTCTGTGCAGTCTATTCTTGGGGATATTGGAGGTTGCCCAAAAAATATTCAATATAAATTGGCTTTTTAAACAACAACGTTTTTATAAGCTAATTACAACAGTTTTAATCAGGGAAGGTCCCGTAAGAATAGTTTTCCTTCAAAAACGAGTATAATTCGTAAACATGTCTCTTACGTCAGACTGCGATGTACAAGCCGACAGTTGAGTTGGGCAGTAGGTAGACCATTCTAACCACACAATTGTAACAGTGCTTCAACTTGCCTAATTAACCACATAAGTCATCTTGTTTCTCTGGCAATAAACTGGAAAGTAACTGTAAAATTTCTATACATATTATACCAAATTTTACTTGCTCTGTCACATGCATAATAGGTAGAGACGGAACTGCATTCCAGCCAAAAATTCTATACGAAATTTCACCGGAAATACACGTTTTGAGGCACCTTTATTAAAAAAAAGAACTTTTTTAAAAAAAAAAGGTCTGTGTGTGTGTGAAAAGCATAGCTCAAAAACGAGAAGTCGGATAAATAAGCACCAAACTTGGTATTTAGGTTCCTACCTTCACAAAGATGTGACACGATTTTCAAGAAAATCCGCTTAAAACATGGCTCTGACGGTTTTGATTAAAATACCATATATAAGAGATATTTACGAGGGCAGTCCCAGAAGTACCCGACCTGATGTACAGATAGTGGTTGTTGTTTCAAACAAATGACTAAGGTAGAAAGTATCACTCTTATAAAGCTTAAGTTTGAAGTTTGATAATGCTATGTCTTTTAGTAATTGTTTGGCAGCCATTAATAGTGAACTCTCTCAGCGAATTTGTAAACATGGATAAAACTGGCCATCGTTATGTGATACAATACTTTCATTTGAAAGGTCTTAGTCCAACTAATATTAAAGCTGAGCTAGATTCTACTCTGGGGGAGTCTGCTCCTTCGTTTACAACAGTAAAATATTGGGTGGCTGAGTTTGAGCTGCCAAGACGAACATCGCAGTGGTCGATCAAATGAGGTGACCACGCCAGAAATTGTGAAGAAAATCCACAAAATGGTATAGAATGACCGTCGACCAAGTACGCGAGCTAGCAAACATCGTAGGCATTTCAAAAAGTGTTGTACATCGCATACTGACTGAACATTTAGACATGAGAAAGCTGTACGCAATATGGGTGCCGCGTTTACTCTCAATGGAACAAAAGCAGCGTTGTGGGGATGTTTCAGCGAGTATTTGGCGATGTTTTGCTACAATAAAGCCGACTTTTTGTGTCGATTCATAACCATGAATGAAACACTTCACACCTGAGACGAAGGAACAGTCAAACAGTGCATTTAAAGGGGAGAATCGGCTCCAAAGAAGGTGAGACAGTTCCATTTGCAGGTAAGGTAATGGCGTCAGTTTTTTGGAATGTGTGTGGAATAATTTTCATTGATTACCTTCAAAAAGGAAAAAAAATCAATGGAGAGTATTACGCAACCTATTGCATCATTTGAATGATGAAATCAAGCAAAACGGCCACATTTAGTGGAAAAGAAACTTTTGTTTCATCAGACAATGCACCAGGTCACACATCCATTATCGCCATGGCCAAAATCAATGAGTTAAAGTTCGAATTTCTTCCTCATGCACCCTATTCGCCAGATTTAGCCCGCTCTAATTATTTTCTATTTCCAAAGTTGAAGAAATATCTTGGTGGTAAAAGATTTGGCAACAGTGAAGAGCTGGAGTCTGCAGTTGATGGCTATTTTGCAGAAGTCGACGGTTCTCACGATAAACAGGGTATCGAAGCTATTGAACATCGTTGGGAAAAGTGTATCGAGCTGAAAGGAGACTATGTAGAGAAATAAAGATGTTTTTTCCCCCAAATTTTTGTGTTTTCTTTGTTACGTCGGGTACTTCTGGGACAGCCCTCGTACGTGACAAATAAAATGTATATCTTGAATTTTTTGGGAATAGCTTGTGAAGTCCTCTTCATTCGGAAGGAATCTTGTATAATCTTGTATAAAAGGTCAGCGTTAATCAATAGCTGAAAGCGCACTGCACAAAAAAATGTTGATCTGTTTAAAACACACAATTTATTTAAAATAACTTTTTGTGACATATCCGTTATTAATGGTTCGAATTGTTCATTGCTTGGTCAATCTTTTAAACTCCTGTCGGCATTCTGTTGTTTCTGCAAAGGTTTATTTGGTTTAAAACGAAGTAGATAAAAAAAACAAGCTTTGGTAAGAATAGTTTGTATACCCTCTAATAAACGATACAGAGTAGGGAAAGTGATATGAATTTATCAGATCAGATGTATAGAAAAATGTCCGGCTATATAATTGAGTATTCTTAAGAGAGAGAGAGAGGGAGAGAGAGAGAGAGAGAGAGGTGTCAACGAGTGCGTTTCAAGTGCTATTCTACAAGTGAGTCGTTATGACAACGTGACGTGCGGCGAGTGTTCCTGCTGCAGGAGAGATTGAAGACGGCTTTTGTTCGACCCCCAGCGAGTGAACTGACCGGAATAATTGGCTAAGTCATGCGTATTTCATTACACCGCTACATCAAGAAGGAAAGTGAATTTAAGTGTGTAGCTCATATACTGAAGAGACAGTGTAAAATAAATCAAGTCCCAGTGAAGTTGAAAGCACTGAAGAGACACATGAATTGTAGATCTTATCTTCGTTACAGAGAGGACTCGGCACTGATCCAGAGGGAATATTGTGACTACACCCCACGAGAAGGCGTCTTCGGAAGGAAGGATGAGGTGAGAGGAGACACCTGGCGGCCGGATAGGTTAACGGCGGTACAGCAATGACAGAGTCCCTAAGTTTCCACTCCAGCAGACTGGGAACCATACAGAGGGTATGCAACACCCTTCAAAGGGGTTCTGATACCCTGGCAACCAACCGAAAGCCGAGGGACGCAGATAGTTCACACAGAGCATCATTTTCCCCTGCCACGCCCACCGGAACTCCATCGCCGACACGCTCGACCCTGAAAGAGACCAACGAGATGAAGGATGAATGAAATGATGTATAGGACGAAATGAGGGGCAGGAAATTCAGGGCTGAAAGAAAACGCTCCAACATTCGCCTGAAGACCCGGCAACCCCCCCCCCCCCCCAAAAAAAATCTGATGCGTTACACTCACATGACTTCCTCTACTGTTGTAAAACTATTTTTACAAACGCTTATTCTCCATATGCTTCATGTTAATCGAGATGTTAATCTTATTACTAATTTTCTTGTAGGTGTAAATATTTTAAGAGCTGGTTGCTATGGGGCGCATTCCATTCTCTTTGCATTACCAGGACAAAAAAAATGAATAACGAATTTGAGAAAAAGTGTAAGTATTGGAAAATTTAAGGGAATAACAAGCAATAACTCGAAAATGGTTTACCAGTTATGCAAAAGTCGTTCACAATGAATAATACCTTTGGAGACATTCCCAGAAAATTCCAGATATACATTTCATTTGTCATGAAAATATCTTAAGCATATGAAATTTTAATCAAAATCGTTAGAGCCGTTTTTGAGAAAATTAAATTTTTCGAAAAATGTTCCATGTAAAGGTTAATCTGGGGTGGGGGATTTTCTTGAAAACCTTCGTGTCGAATCTCTGGAAGATACTGAACCTAAATACCAAGTTTGGTGTTTATCCGACTGTTCGCTTCTGAGTTGTGCTGTTCACAGACACACACACAGACATGTTTCCAAAAATGCGTTTTTACTTTCTCTACTACGTATAGTAATTAGGGGAAGTATTGTATTCCACCCAAAAATTCGATACCGAGATTTCACCGGAAATACATGTTTTGAGACCCCCTGAATCCAAAAAAAAGCATTTTTGGAAACATGTCCGTGTGTGTGTCTGTGTGTCTGTGTGTCTGTGAACAGCATAACTCAGAAACGAACAGTCGGATAAACACCAAACTTGGTATTTAGGTTCAATATCTTCCAGGGATGCGACACGAAGGTTTTCAACAAAATCCCCCCACCCCAGGATACCCTTTACGTGGAACATTTTTCGAAAATTTTAATTTTCTCAAAAATGGCTCTAACGATTTTGATTAAAATATCACAGGTTTAATATATTGTCATGACAAATAAAACGTATATCTTGAATTTTCTGGGAATGTCTCCAAAAGTGTTCTTCATTGTGAACGACATTTGCATAACCGGTAAACCATAAGAGATAGAGAAAATTTTACTACACAAAAAATATAGATCGCGTTAAAATACACAATTCATGTCATGTACATTTTTTTGTTGAGTGAACCATTTTCGAGATATTGCTTGTTATTCTCTTATATTACTTTCTCTACTACGCATAGTAAGTAGGGGAAGTATTGTATTCCACCCAAAATTTCGATACCGAGATTTCACCGGAAATACATGTTTTGAGACCCCCTGAATCCAAAAAAAGCATTTTTGGAAACATGTCCGTGTGTGTGTATGTGTGTGTGTGTGTGTGTGTGTTTCTGTGTGTCTGTATGTGTGTCTGTGAACAGCATAACTCAGAAACGAACAGTCGGATAAACACCAAACTTGGTATTTTGGTTCAGTATCTTCCAAGGATGCGACGCGAAAGTTTTCAAGAAAATCCCCCCACTCCAGAGTACCCTTTACATGGAAGATTTTTCGAAAATTTTAATTTTCTCAAAAATGGCTCTAACGATTTTGATTAAAATATCATATTTAAGATATTTTCATGACAAATAAAATGTATATCTTGAATTTCCTGGGAATGTCTCCAAAAGTATTCTTTATTGTGAACGACTTTTGCATAACTGGTAAACCATAAGAGATAGACAAAATTTTACTACACAAAAAATGTAGATCGCGTTAAAATACACAATTTATGTTATATACATTTGTTTAGTTGAGTGAACCATTTTCGAGATATTGCTTGTTATTTCCTTAAATTTTCCAATACTTATACTTTTTCTCAAATTCGTTATTCAATTTTTTGTCCTGGATTTGCGAACAGAATAGAATGCGCCACATAGCAACCAGCGCTTAAAAGATTTGACTATCGCTTATAACCTACCATGTTCCCCTTGCATCTACAAGAAAATTAGCAATAAGATTGACATCTCGATATCTCGATTAACATGAAGCATATGAAGAATAAACGTTTGTAAAAATAGTTCGTACAAGAGTAGAGAAAGTCATGTGAGTGTAGCACATCAGATTTTTTTTCAATACTTATTTTCTTAAATGGGAATTCGTTATTCATTTTTTTGTCTTTGATATGCAAAGAGTATTAATCTGTGGCAAAGGGAGTGGTGCTGCACCTAGCAACCAGGTATTAAGAGATATGTATGTGCTTAAAGGCTACTGTATTTCCAAATTGCTCTTTAAATATATTATCCCCTTACATCTACAAGAAAATTAGCAATAAGGTAGAGTCTGCAAATGTTTATCTCGATTAACATGAAGTAGATGGAGAATAAGCGTTTGTAAAAATAGTTTGTACAAATGTAGAGAAAGTCATGTGAGTGTAACACATCAGATTTTTTGGATTCAGGGGGTCTCAAAACATGTATTTCCGGTGAAATCTCGGTATCGTATTTTTGGGTGGAATGCAATACTTCCCCTACTTACTATACGTAGTAGAGAAAGTAAAAACCAGGGCTCAGAGTGGGCGGTAAATTGTGGATGTTGTTGAAATAGTTTATTATGTCAGTTTTTTTGCGGCGTTAACCATATCTAATATATTCATTGTTATTCTTTTGAATCTTATACAATTTAGGTTTATATGCATCGCTATTCCATCAAAAACTTGTAGCATATTAGTGCTTTGTATATTTATTAGTAGTATAATTTATCTTTTTAGATGCGTTTTTGGTGATTTATTAAAATGTTTTAGGAACATACGTGCTATGAAAAATGCTCTTCAAACATTTTTATTGAATACACAGTGCAAATCGTGTTGGAGACTTCTGACTAGGAGCGAGAGATCAAGGCTTTTGTCCAAGTCCACGCGACCTATTTATCACTTGTGTATTTCATCCAACATCAAGGACTGACATATTGCATCAGGAATATGTCAAATAACAATAACTGTTACATTTGTTTAGTGTGGCTAACTACTCACAGGGTCACATTAGCTTCGGCGGTATCGAATTTTGTCCCGTAAACCTGCTGTCGCCATTGTCGCTGAGCTAGGTTCGAACTAGTGGCACAAAACGCCAGCGCTAACCTTGACCAACTTCAGCAATGGTGCATAGCCCTATAAAATACAGAAGACCATAACTATGCTTTCTTTTGGTGCTTTGCTGCACTCCCAAGAGGAGCTATTATCTTCAAAGATACAGCGAGTGGAAATTTATCTGAATCTAACAAATGAGATTAGAAAAGTATCGTTTGTGCTACACACATGTGACTTTCTGTACCCATTACATCATATGGGGTGAACAATCCTTGACGGGACCGGTTTCGCGGCCTGCGGCCGCTGGTTGCTGTGTCGGCGTTCGGGTGACCGGAAGTCAGCCGTAAATATTAGTATGACTTGTATAAGTTATTCCTAACACATATCAATAAATACTTAAAAAGAGAAGTAAATTACTCAAGCATATTAAGCAAGGATGTTGGCTTCTCTTCGTTGTTCAAGCATTTCTAGCACCTGCTTAGGAAATTGCACATTACACTCTGCAGTTTCCTTTGAGAAATGACAGCAATTCCTTCACGAATGTTATTTTTAAGTTCGTGTAAGGTGTATGCATTTGTTTCAGAAACTTTCTCATTTAAAGTCCCCCAGAGAAAAAAATTCTCAGGGGTTAAATCAGTGTTAGGAGGGGGCATTAAAAGAGAAAGTTTATAAAACAAATCCACACACCTTAGATGAACATTTGTCAAGAATTTGCTGCCCTTTCTCAGGGGGAATTGCAGAGTGTAATGGAAAATTTCCTAGCAGTTCCAACATCTCGTTACGTGAGTAACTTACTTTTCTTTTTAAATGTTTATGTTATGTGTGTTAGAAATAACTTACGCTACTAACGTCCTATATTTACTATGGACTTTCTGTAAACCGCACCGGCGACACAGCAACCATCCTCGCCGGCCAGCCGCACCTCTGAAACCGGTCCCACCAAGGATTGTTCACCCACCATTAAAACATTTACATAAAAAGTAATTCCCCTTTTTACAGCACGTTAATCAAAACAAACTTTTTACTAGAAATAGTCTCAAATTAAACAATATGGACTTGGTTACATGCAAAATACAGAAAACAAAACACCACTGTCCATAGGTATATTGTCAGTATCTCTGGAAGGTGATAAAAAATCTGATGTGTAGCACTCACATGACTTTCGCTACTCTTGTACAAACTATTTTTGCAAACGCTTATTCTCCATATGCTTCATGTTACTCGAGATGTTAATCTTATTGCTAATTTTCTTGTTGATGCAAGGGGAATTGCTAGGCTTTAAGCGATAGTCAAATATTTTAAGAGCTGGTTGTTATGTGGAAAATTAAATTGAGTTTTATTTATGGACGCTCTTTAACTACTGCGTCCTTTTCTATTTTGGGTGTGAACGACCGGTAGTTTTGCTCAGATATCTCTTTATCAGGCTTGAGGTTCTTGTAGGACACGGGACCACCGGTTTTACATTCCTTCCGAAGGATGCCATCCATTGACCTCCGCCGGGTTTGAACCCGCGACCTCGGGATCTAGAGGCTAGCATTGTAACCACTACACTACGGAGGACGGCATTGCTTTGTGGAGCATTCCATTCTCTTTTCATGTCCAAGGTCGAGAGAGAGGGGGGGAGAGGAGGGAAATAATTTATGTGTTTGCGACATAAATTGCGTTCTTCAACGAGATCTACATCTTTTGCGTACAAAAAGTTTGTCTATCTCTTACGGTTTACCACTTATGCGAAAGTCATTCAGAATGAAGAGGACTTTTGGGGACATTCCCAGAAAATTCGAGATATACATTTCATTTGCCATGAACATATCTTAAATATATGATACTTTAATCAAAATCACTAGAGCCATTTTTGAGAGAATCAAAATTTTCGAAAAATGTTCCATGTAAAAAGCAGTTTGGGGTGGAGGGATTTTCTTGAAAAGCTTTGTGTGGTATCTATTAAGGATACTGAACCAAATTTGTATTTACTCGGCTTTTCGTTTTTGAGTTATGCAGTTTATAGACACACACACCTGTTTCTAAAAATGCCCTTTTTGGATTTAGGGGACCTCAAAACATATATTTCAGGTGAATTTTTGGGTGGAATATAATACTATACGTAGTAGAGAAGGTAATAAAATTGAGTTTTATTATCTCAGTGGCCCTGGGGTTGAGATCGATATTGGCATTTCTGTTTCTTTGGTTTTTCTTGTGATGCAGTAATTTGTATCACAAATTACTTAAATGTAAATAATGATTGTAAGATCAATATGCATTTTTATGTGACATTGATTTCAGATGTTTATTAATTGTAATTATTATTTGGAAATAAGTTTATACGGGCTTACTGAAACTGTCAATAATAGCGCAATAATGCAGCGAGGGGGGGTGAGCTGTTTATCATTATTGGAAACAAGGAAGTTACGTAATGTTGGCGCGTTTTTCCGTTTAGAACCTTCTGGAATATTTTCTCCCTAAAGCATATGTATTCATAATTTTCATTGGATATTAAAATAGACGCTAATGTTGGCGCGTTTTATTAGCCAATAGTAACTCAGGTATAATCTTTAGGCATATCGGGGAGTGGGAGTATAAATAGAAGCTAGGTTTGAGGTAAAGTCCGTCATTCGTCCAGTTCATCGAAAATCTCAAAACCTTACACGTCGTCTTCAGTCGTCCAGTTCATCAAAAATCTGTGTACACTACACGTCGTCTTCAGTCAGTCAGTTCGTCGAAAGTATTTGTACGCCAAACGTCGGGTATCGATTCACAAGTTACGCGCAGCAGAATTATGAACAATCTAAAGTATTATAAAGTTAATTATACACAAAGTTGAAGTACATGAATTAAGAGTGATTAGTAATGAAGTTATTATAACAGTTTCAGTTTGGCGAGTGTTAAGATCAATGTATAAATGTGATAGTTAACGTGTTTGACAATAAATGTGTAAAACAAATTTCTTCATCAGTGTTATATTTGGATAAAAGATTCCTTTCCGTTTACACACTCTGATCAAGAGACATGTTCGACCGAGAGATAATAGCTAGCCGGAGGACAGTAAACAAAACTTAAAATTCTTTCAAACAAAACTAATACTGCCGCAAATTGCCAACACCAGATGGAGCTACGAACCTAACAAAGAATGACGTCACAAGATGGCAACACTGATGTAAACAAACATTTGTAAGTAATACCGTTACAAATTGGCTCCCAAACGTGGGGCTACAATAATGTTAAATAAAAACAACATTAATACCGCTACACTTGTTTTAAAGTTTAACGTAGACTGAGTTTATGGTAGGTCATGAATGAATGAATGAAATGTGTGAGATGATGCTCAAATGGGCCCGGGATTCATAGAACTGCTGACGTTCGTTTTATCAGACAATTCAATGTGGGCAATGTTCTAGCAAGGGCAACAATTTTATCAATGAAAGCTGTAGACAACTGGCTCTCTCCTCAGCGAGACTGGAAAAAAATGAGCCAGAAACACGTTGAAGATGCACGAGAAGGGTTGTCTTCGAAATGCCCGCTATGTTTCAATCACTTTGTCTACCAATATGATTTCACAAGAAAAACACAGAAACAGCCAATTGAGAAATGTATGTTCGTTTATAACTGCAACACTAGAGACTGAAAACTAATTACTAATAGACAACAATAGTCATAGAGTAGAAATAGGATTAGGAGCGAAGGGGGGAATTAGTACGTCGACCTACGAAGATCTTTTGTGCCTAAGCCCCTGACGGGACGCCCCCTGGAGGGGGAATGAGATGAGAGGAAACAAAGAGCGGCCGGACCAGGAGGCACTACAGAGCAGTGCCTCCTTTATCCAGATTGAAACTCCCGGCTTCCCTCCCTATGCAGGCTTGCACATCCCACTGGGGGGCCCGGGACTCGAAGACCTCCCGCATTCAATGGGACGAAGGGTTACATAGAGCATCCTTTTCCCCTGCCATGCAACGCCGAAACCTTCAAACCTGAAACAGACCAAGCAGATGAAAGGAGAAGTGAAATGAGAATGGAGGCGAAATGCAGGGACAGAAAATTCGGAGGATGTAATGAACCTTCCCAGCATTCACCTAGCGACACGAGGAAACCTCGAAAAAACCCATGGGTCAGGAAGATCGACCGCGGGAATCGAACCCACGACCTCCAGAGTGCGGGCCATAGTACCTTGCATTCAAGAGGTCGCAAGTTCAAATCTTGGTTAGGCTGCGTTACTTTGATCGGGTTCTTTCCTTATCGTGAAACGACGAATGTAACTTTAAGCTCTATGGACCCCGTGCTCATTAGAACATAATTTCATTCATCATCGCCCAATATGACTTACCCAGTTAAAGGACGTTAAACTTAAAGAAAATACCAATGTCGATTCTCAAAGAACCACTGAGATAAAACTCGATTTTAATGTTTTATACTTTCCAGAGGCATTTATGTCTTCAAAATTGGTTTAGTTTTAAATGGATCGTACTGCATTACATTCTAAATTAGATACAGACATTTCACTGGAAATACGTCTTTTAACATCTTTTGAAAAGATGTGTATGTAATAGGACAAAACTGCGAAATCGGTTTCCCAACATTGGACCTCTTGTGACGTTTTTTATGAGACACCGTGTCTGTTGATACAGAGGCAATAACTAGGTTCAACCGTTCAAGGAAAAAAATAATGTGACGTACTTACATTTGTCTTGTTTACTGCATTGAGGCGCGTCGATAAGCTATTACTTATTCCTCTGTTTTTATAAAGAACAGTTGAAGGGCTTGGGACTCAGTGTCAAGCCGAACTTTTTCAAAAATCCGGTTTCTCAAGATAAATTGCTACCTAGCTTTTCTGATAATGTTAGGACTGTAAGTACAAAAATCTGATGTAATACATTCACAAGACTTTCTCTAACCTCTGTCTTTATTAGTGGGTATACAAACACTTCTTATTAAGGAATTAATTGTTCTTTCACACAAGCCGCGTGTAGGACAAGGTTGGAAAAGTAGAATCAGATGACTGAAAAATTCAATACCATATCCGGGATTTGAACCACGGATCTCCCGGTCTTCGTCCGGTTGCTCTAACCACTGAGCTACCATGGCAACATGCCGACACGACATTAAATTCTCCAGCTTCTTCCAACCTTGTCCTACACACGGCTTGTGTGAAAGAACAATTAATTCCATTAATTGACCTAATAGTGGTTGCAATATAAAGCCCGGGACTTGAGTACTTATAATGTTTGTAAGTCGCCATTGGGGTATGATATCACAATACAATTTGAGATCTCCTTGTGGTTTACCGGGGAAAAATGCCAATCAGCTGGAGAATTTAATGTCGTGTCGGCATGTTGCCATGGTAGCTCAGTGGTTAGAGCAACCGGACGGAGGCCGGGAGATCCGTGGTTCAAATCCCGGCTATGGCATTGAATTTTTCAGTCATCTGATTCTACCTTTCCAACTTCTTACTAAGGTTTATTTTTCTATACCTACTTTGTTTTAATCCAAACAAACCCTTGCAGAAACAGCTACATTACACATTTCGTTACAGATACAAAGGGAACAGCGATAGTCAAATGTTTAACAACTGGACGCTATATGCTGACCTTAAAATTCCATACTGTTTCCATAACATCGTGAGAAACAACTGAAAATCGACAGGACTTTAAAAAAATTACAATCTTGAACAATTGGAACCATTAATAACGGTTATCTCAGAAATGGCTTATGCCACAAAAAAGTTATTTGAAATAAATTGTGTATTTTAAAGAGACCTACATTTTTTGTGTAGTACGTTTACGTCTATTGCGTATTGTTTATCACTTACACAAGATTATATAAATTTCCTTGCGAATGAAGGAAACATTCCCAAAAAGTTCATGGTGTGGGTACATTTTATTTTTCTTTAAATATCTTTAATATATGGTATTTTAATCAAAATCGTTAGAACCTTTTTTTTTTTTTGGAAAATAAAAAATTTCGAAAAGTGTTTCGTGTAAAGAGTAGCTGGGGGATTCGCGTCGCATCTTTGGAAGATAGTGAACTTAAACACCAAGTTTGGTATTTATCCGACTTTTCGTTTGAGAGGAATGAGGTGAAGGTAAAGGTAGTATCACGGAGAGGCCCCCGCAACCAGGACAGAGCAAAGCTCGAAGGCCAGTCGTGCCCTTATGCTTCCAACGTGACCCCTGGGAGGGAAGGATGAGGAGGAGACACCCGAAGGGCGACCTGATCCGGATACCGACGGGCGCAAGCATGGACGGATCCCTAACGTTTCCAGATACAGTGCATCCGACGCCGCACGGTCCCTACCCACAAGCCACCAACTTCAAGATTCCCTCTGAGCGGAGCCCCACGCTGAGAAGTGACCTAACAGCGTTAGCACAACGACGCCAGAGACGTAACCTTTAAAGAGCGCAACCTACCGTCCAGTCGCAGCCCGTCGAACACCGTCACCTGGTCGTACAACCCTGAAACAGATGATGAGTATTGGAAATGAGAGGATGGAGAGTCGTGGTAGAAGATGAACCACCCCAGCATTCGCTTTGCGACCCGAGGGAAACCACGAAAAACCCGTGGGCTAAAGAGGGCGGTTGCCGGGGATTGATCCCGGGACCTCCCAAATGCGAGCCACAGACGTAACTGTCTGAGCCATCCCGCTCGATGAGGAGTGAGGTAGGCTATGTTTTGTTTACATCCAGAAGCCAGTTCAGATAGCGATATATCTCGACCTGTTTGCAATGTTGCCGGGTACTTTGCGAAAAGGTGGTTGGAATTTCCTTTTAATTGTTTAAAAACGCTGTGTGAAGCCACATAGTTACTCTAGAAACTATGCCGGAAATTGATTACTCTACTCTTAGAAGTAACAAGCCATTATCTTTATACTCTCGTTGAATTAACAATCTATTTTGGAATAAAACTATTTGTTTTTTTAAACGGCTGATCAAAGACCAAAATATTATTATACACGGCTATTACAAAAGAAGAAGGCAACTTTTAAGTCCTATGAAACAAAAACTAAGTGTCATGTCAACATAAATTTTGCAGTGTTATGCTGGAAAACTCTGGAAGTTTACATTGGTAGTTTTGTAGTTGGTAATCATGTAAGTCATTGTTGTTGAAGGTGCAAAAATGGCGAATCCTGTGGGAAAAGCATTGTGTGCTAGAACTTGCTGAAACATATTCTGCAACTGCTGTCCAATGACATTTCAGAACACACTTCCGGAAACCACCACCGACTAGACAATCGATCTATGATTGGCACAGAAAGTTAAAGACGACAGGCTGTGTGTGCAAATGAAAGAGCCCGGGAAGACCGCGCGTATCAGAAGAGGATGTTGAACGTGTTTGTTGTGTTTTCGAAAGAAGTCCACAGAATTCGACAAGAGCAAGCTTGGAGTTACAAATTCCATAACCAACTGTATGGAAAAGTGACAAAGTCAAACATAAGATTTCTGCATAGAAATGTTGCGACGTAATGAAGAAGACGATCTCAGTGAACGAATGATTTTCAGTGAAGACAGCTTTCCACTTGAGTGGAAAAGTGAATAAACGAAATGTTCGAATATGGGGAACTGAAAACCAAGGTTTGTGGTGGAACATGCTTTTGGACTCTCCCAAAAATAATGTGTTTTGTGTGGTATCGTACACCAAGGTATATAGCCCCTTCTTTTTTGGAGAAAAAAACAGCAATAGCACCTACATATCTCGATATTTTACATCTTTGGTTGATGTCCCAACTGTATAAGGAAATGGAAAGGGAAATGTCTATCTTCCAACAAGATGGAGCACCGCCTCAATGGTACACAGATGTTAGACTTTACTTTGATGAAATTGTACCACAGTGTTGGATTGGTCATGCTACAGACGACAATAATGTTTTGTTACGTTGGCTACTGAGTGCCGATCTCATGCCGTGTGACTTTTTCCTTTGGGGACTTCTCAAAGACAGAGTTTTCGTTCCTCCAAGCGATTTAGATGACATGAAGGAATGTATCAGAAGAGTTGTGGCAGGAGTTGATTCAGATATGTTACATCGCGTTTGGGATGAACTTGATTATCGTCTTGATGTGTGTCATGTGACACAGGGATCACCATTGAACATTTGTGAGTTCACAAACTAAACTTCAAGACTTTCTCTACACGACAGTGCAAACATATTCATTGCGTCATTAATATTTATGGATTTATAACACACTGAAAGTGTCTATTTCTTTTGTAATAACCCTGTACTTTTTTGTTTGAAATACGTGTGTGAAGCACCTATTGGAGGGAATGTAATAAGTTGCCTTCCACCCGTTATTCACAAGTAAAACTGACCACTACAGAATTACAGCAGTTTTGTTGATAAACATACAAAAGACCCTGTTCAAGTAGCGACTTCCTGGAAGTTTCCAGCTCTTAATATCGTATTGATGATACTCATTTTATGTCATTCGAGGTTCAAGGTCACACTAGTGAATGGTCCATGATTTTTGCATTTGGAAGTTTTCCTTGCCACATCAACTGGATGCTTCGTGCACAAGTACAGGTGAATCATCCTTAGACTTCGGAACAAAGGTAGTACCGTCTTCACAACTGCAAAATTATATCGAGCGAGTTGGCGCCGCGGTAACGCGTGCGATTGTCATTCGGCAGGTCGCGGGTTCGATTCCCGGCGACCGCCCACTCTGACCCATGGTTTTTTCGGGGTTTTCCCGGGTTGTCAGGAGTGGTTTCTCTCATCCCCCGAATTTATTGTCCCTCCATATCGCTCCGTTAATCATTTCATTCATCCTTCACCATGCTAAGTCTGTTTCAGGGTGTTGGAAGTATCGGCGATGGTGTTCCGGTGCGGCGTGGCAGGGAAAAAGGGGCTCACTGTGAACTTTTTCCGCCGTCGGCTTTTGGCTGGTTGCCGGAGGACCATCCCTTGGGGAGGTGTTGGACCCTCTGCGTGGGGCGGGGGCCGGCCTCCCGGTGTCTCCTCTCGCTTCATCCCTCCCTCCTGGGCGTCCCCTCGAGAGGTATAGGCGCAACAACCGCATTCACTGGATCGATACCGAGTTCCCTCCGATACGCATTCCGCTATAGAGGTTACAATTATTCGAGAGGTTACTAAAGTACAACTTCGGCATTTTTCCACCATTATGGGACAAGTCACTAGAATCTGGTGATATTCGGGTTGTTGGGTTCGCTTCATAACCGGTAACTCCTCCATAAGTACGCAACTTTTTCAAGTATTGGGAAGGTTAGTTATGCAGGCTTGTCCAAAAAGATATTACCACTTATATGGTGCTACATAATGTTATATTCTTTTGTTGTGTATTAGAGGTGGTCACGCGACGCTTTGGAAGAGAGCAGAGAGGTAGCAATAATAATAAAAAAGATCTGATGTGTAACACTCACATGACTTTCTCTACTCTTGTACAAACCATTTTTATAAACGCTTATTCTCCATATGCTTCATGTTAATCGAGATGTTAATCTTATTGCTAATTTTCTTGTAGATGCAAGGGGAATTGGTAGACTTTAAGCGATAGTGAAATATTTTAAGAGCTAGTTGCTATGTGGAGTATTCCATTCTCTTTGCATGTCCAGAAAAAAAAGAATAACGAATATGAGAAAAAGTATAAGTATTGGAAAATTTAAGGGAATAACAAGCAATATCTCGAAAATGGTTCACTCAACAAAAACAATGTATATGACATAAATTGTGTATTTTAACGCCATCTACATTATTTGTGTAATAAAATTTTGTCTATCTCTTATGGTTTACCAGTTATGCAAAAGTCGTTCACAATGAAGAATACTTTTGGAGACATTTCCAGAAAATTCGAGATATACATTTCATTTGTCATGGAAATATCTTAAACTTATGATATTTTAATCAAAATCGTTAGGGCCATTTTTGAGAAAATTCAAATTTTCGGAAAATGTTCCATGTAAAGGGTAATCTGGGGTGGGGGATTTTCTTGAAAACCTTCGTGTCGCATCTCTGGAAGATGCTGAACCTAAATACCAAGTTTGGTGTTTATCCGACTGTTCGTTTGTGAGTTATGCTGTTCACAGACACACACACACACGTACATGTTTCCAAAAATGCTTTTTTTGGATTCAGGGGTCTCAAAACATGTATTTCCGGTGAAATCTCCCCTACTTACTGTATGTAGTAGAGAAAGTAAAAGTTGCTATAAACTCAATTAATTATTTTGTATATTAAATTCGAACGATTCTGCCAGCTACAGTATTAATCTTTATTGTATTACCATCCCTTCATATTCTTAGAAACACACCTTTAAAGGCTGGATTAAATTTAATTAAATTTATTGATTCAAGCTTGGAGAGAATGGATACAAGTGTATAGGTCGCCGTCAATAGAAGAAGCAAATTTCAGCGATGGTTTGATAAGGATCCTGCGAGCCGTTTAACAATCCGTCGACTGCATGAGAAACTTGTACGCACCGGGTCCGTGACCAATGACTGTTAAGGAAGGAGTGGACGTCCTAGAAGTGTTCGAGCGGAAGACAATGTTCAAGGCACAATGATTGGGAGCCCAGGAATGTCCACTTCGAGATTAGCATTGGAAACCGGAATCGCGCGGACAAGTGTCTTAAGAATTCTCCACCTCGATGTGGGAATGAATCCGAACCACATTCAAATGATACAGGCTCTTACTGACCCAGATAAAATTGCTCGTGTAGGAGCTGCAGCAGTGTCATTACTAGGGCCCGGATTTTTAGGTGGAATAAATCTTCATTTTAGGTTTCTTATACGCTTAAAATAGTTTCTTTTTATCTGGATCAATACAGGCATCAATAAATTTGCTTTTCTGGTATTTATTTGTGACATTTATTTTTTGGCATGGCAGTAGATACATAACATTCCAAATTTTCTGGCATAAACAATTTCCTATTATCACGTAACACATTCTTGTATGAAGAAAAGGTTCTTTCAACGGAACATGACGTCATTGGAGTGTAGAACATAGACGCCAGTGGAGCAGGTTCTAGGGGTAGTTCCCCTGTATACTTTTCTCCCTGTAATACTGAATTAATGATTTTCATGTCTTCAAAAGCAGGATTTCGCTGAATCTTCTGCCACTGCGAAGAACATGCAACTCCCATTGGTCCAGGTATTTCTTTACTGAAAACATTCCCGATGTTATCTAGAGCATCTTTCAGTGGTAAAGTTGTAGCTTCTGGTGTGCAACAAAAATGTGTCTTAATATATGCAAGGGAAGCGGCAAGAGTGGGGCACTCGAGTGATTTCTTAGCCTTGGCAATGCAAGGAAGCTTCTGTTCCATCCAATTCATTGACGACATTTTTAATGTCTTTTAAGTGCTCGGCATAGTAAATGGCAGCAGACAGCCAAGTACCCCAGCGGGTAAATATTGCCTCAGGTGGAAGAGGGGTTGCCGGTTGGGGCTTTTAAGAAAACCTTCTTGACCGAAGATATCAGACTGTTCATGTCATCGAAGTGGCTTCTAATCTCCTCCGCAAGGCGGTGCAGGCGATGGGCAAGCACCTAACATGTAGTATGGTTGGGTGGAAGGACTGTAGAACACCCCCCCCCGACCTTCAACATGCAGGCAGCACCGTCTGTTCCTAGCAACAGTGAAGTGTGGATCTGCAGCAATCCACTTTTTCAATAAATGTGATTTATGCATTGTTTCACTATGCAACAATTATATTAGAACAGTACTCTCGGTGAACAATTGGAGGCGATCCGTTACGCAGGTTAGGCTCCTCCTGACCTTCTATCAGCTGCATCCACGCCACATGTGCTGCGTAACTGTAGTAACTTGAACCATCTACTGGTTATACGTGCTGGAAATAATTTTACAACGAGTTTCAATTTGAAAATAACATTCTTCATTTCGAAATAGGAAAAACAGCTATTTAGGTTATTTTAGGTGTCAATCACTCATTTAGTTTTTCTTAGGTGTAATGAAATTAGCATCTTCTGCTCCAGGAAGTGTGAAACGAGTATATATCTTGGAGTGTGTTAATTAAATAGCAAGGAAAAATATAGGATAAAACCTAAAAATCCGGGTCCTAGCTGTTACAGATGACACACATACAACCTAATGTTGTGTTGTTTATTTCGGATGAAGCCACATTTCATGTTAGGTCAAGGCGAACTCTCCAAAAGTTAACGTATGGTGCGGTATTTTGAAGTTTGGAGTACTTGTTCCATATTTGTTTAATGATCAGACTATAACGGGAGTTTCGTATCCAGATTTGTTGGACAATATTGTTGTAATAATCTTTCCCTCCGTATCTTAACATCAGGTTACTTCAGCAAGATGATGCACCACAACATTTTGCCTCAAGGGTTTGACATTTCCTGGATGAAACGTTTGGTACACGCTGGATTGGAAGAGGTGGACCTTTGGCTTGGCCATCATGATCATCGGATTTGACTCCATATGATGTCTGGCTATGGGAATGGCGAAAGAACGCGTGTATGCTACATGTCCTACTGACATTAATGACCTTAAAGAACGTATAACAACAATTGTCCGCTCTGTACCTACGGAAATATGTGAACCAGCTATGTCGTGTGTGGTGCAAAGACTTTACACATGCACTGAGAACGAAGGAGTGGTAACATCTTTTTGTACAACCCAGTATTTTATCTGTTCAAACTTTACAAGCAGGCCATTCAGCCAGTAACTGCCGCATTGATTATATTGTATTAATTATTAAGCTAATGATATCAGCCTTTAATCATTATTGTGTCTTATCTTCGCTGTTAACTAGAAACTTGAGTTCTTTTGCGTCGAGTTTTATTTTTAGAGAAAGAAGATTTGTATAGAAGAAAACGCAGGAATTTAATTGTATGGTTTAGTTAAGTACACCGAAATCATATTAAAACGTAACTAAAGCTGTTCTTCATACTGTTACAGTGCAGTAATTTGTAACGTTTAATAACACACGCATGGTATATAAATTATATTGAGTTTTATTTATGGACGCTCTTTAACTGCTGTTATTTTTACCACCCCATTCTGCATTGGACGTGAGGTTCTTTAACAGGGCTGAGGCTCTTTTAAGTGCCGTAAATCTACGACAGGGGACCACCGGCCTTACTTCCCTTCCGAAGGAAGCTGTGATAAGGATTTTTACACCCAAAAAAATCTATCGCCCTCCGCCGGGTTTGAACGCGCGACCTTGGGAACTAGGCTAGCATTGTAAACACTACACCACAGAGGAAGTCTTAACACTTAAGGCACATTACGTGATCAAAAGTATCCGGACACCTGCCTGAAAATGACGTACAAGTTCGTGGCGCCCTCCATCGGTAATGCTGGAAGTCAATATGGTGTTGGCCCACCCTTAGCCTTGATGACAGCGTTCACTCTCGCAGGCATACTTTCAACCAGCTGCTGGAAGGTTTCTTAGGGAATGGCAGCCCATTCTCCACGGAGTGCGGAACTGAGGAGAGGTACCGATGTAGGTCGGTGAGGCCTGGCACGAAGTCGGCGTTCCAAAATATCACAAAGGTGTTCTATAGGATTCAAGTCAGGATTCTGTGCAGGCCAGTCCATTACAGGGATGTTATTGTCGTGTAAACACTCCGCCACAGCCCGTGGAGTGTGAACAGGTGCTCGATCGTGTTGAAAGATGCAATCGCCATCCCCGAATTGCTCTTCAACAGTGGGAAGCAAGAAGGTGCTTAAAATATCAATGTAGGTCTGTACTGTGATCGTGGCATGCAAAACAAGTGGTGCAAGCCCCTTCCAGGAAAAACACGACTACACAATAACACCACCACCCCCGAATTTCACTGTTGACACTACACACGCTGGCAGATGACGATCACCGGGCATTCGCCATACGCACACCCTGCCATCGGATCGCCACGTTGTGTATCGTGATTCGTCACTCTACAAAACGTTTTCCCACTGTTCAATCGTGTAATGTTGACGCTCCTTACAGCAAGCGAGGCGTCGTTTGGCATTTTCCTGCGTGATGTGTGGCTTATGAGCAGCTGCTCGACCATGGAATCCAAGGTTGCTCACCTCACGCCTATCTGTCATAGTACCTACTTGGAGTGGATCCTGATGCAGTTTGCAATTCCTGTGTGATGGTTTGGATAGATGTCTGCCTATTACTCTTTACGACCCTCTTCAAATGTCGGCGGTCTCTGTCAGTCAACAGACGAGGTCGGCCTGTACGCTTTTGTGCTGTACATGTCCCTTCACGTTTCCACTTCACTATCACATCAGAAACAGTGGACCTAGGGATGTTTAGGAGTGTGGAAATCTCGCGTACAGATTTCTGACACAAGCGACACCCAATCATCTGATCACGTCCGAAGTCTGTGAGTTCCAGGAGCGTCTAATGACTACTGAGGTCGTGGTTAGTGAGTACCAGGCAGTAGGTGGCAGCAGAATGCACCTAAGATGAAAAACGTATGTTTGTGGGGGTGTCCGGATACTTTTAATCACATAGTGTACATCCAGGTTATAGGTAATCAATGATTATGGCGGAGAAGGAAGGTGACGACCAAACCTGTGTGCCGAAGAGAAGAATACTACAGAGCAGTATATATGATATGACAATGATTCATAATACTAGCAGTCGTGCTCCGTGGTGTAGTGGTTACCATACTAGCCTCTAGTTCCTGAGTTCGCGGGTTTTAACTCGGCGGAGGGCGATGACATTTTTCGGGCGTAAAAATCCTTCGCATGGCTTCCTTCGGAAGGGAAGTAAAGCCGGTGGTCCTGCGTCGAAGATTTACAGCAAATAAAAGAACTTCAAGCCTGATAAAGAGGCCTCTGAGCATAATTACCGGTCTTTCACGCCCAACATACACTGCCGCTTGCGAAAATTGCAACACTAGGAAAGAATTTCCCGAATAACTCCTAACTTGGTGGAAGTGTAGAAGAGTGTACCAGCAATAAGTGATTAGGTTTGCAGAGAGATGGGGTACATGCAGGCCGTGTCGGTTCGACAAGGTCAGTGTTGCGTCCAGTGCAGTCAGTGCAGAGCTATCAAACAAGGTGAAAACAATAAAGTGAGTGCCAGTATGCATCGTCGACCTCAAACGGAGCCATATTGGCATGTGAGTGAGTTCAAACGGGGCAGAATGATCGGTCTCCGGGAAGCGGGTTTGTCATACCGTGACATTTCGGCTCGTACAGAGCATGCTGCTACGACAGTGATGCGTGTGTGGAAGCAGTGGATAGATGAAGGTCGTACGCAGCGAAGAGCGGGTACTGGACCACGGAACATGGCCACAGCAGGGGATGGCCATTATCTTGTCCGCATGCCATAACTGGGGAGCTGACTGGCAAAATGTAGTCTTTTCGGACGAGTTCCGCTTCAACGTGTCCTACAGTGATGGCCACATACGTGACCGGCGGTATCGTGGTGAGCCAAACATGGAGGGCTGCATTATTGAGCGGCATAGCGAACAAACACCAGGTGCGATGGTTTGGGGCGCCATTGGTTACAACAAGCTATCTCGCCTCCTACGAATTGAGGGCACTTTGAACAGCAACCGGTACCTAACGGTGGTTTTAGAGCCTGAGGTACTCCCCCTGCTTCATGCATCTCCACAGGCCACATTTCAACAGGGCAATGCCTGTCACATATTGCGAGGAATGTACATGCCTTCTTTGAAGAGCGACGGGTACCATTGCTTCTCTGGCCTGCACATGACGCCTATCGAACATGTCTGGGATATGGTTGGTCGGCACCAGATGCTTCACAGTCCTCCAGTAATCTGTGTTAAGATTTGTGGACTGCGTGGAGGGAAATCCCTCAGGAACTTATTCGGAACCTTTTTGATTCAATGCCACGGCGTATAGCAGCTCTAATTGCAGCGCATGGAGGCCACACCAAATACTGAATATTAGGGCTCAAAGGTCATGTATAGATTTGAAAAGTTGATCGTTTGTTACTTGTCATGTACCTAACCTGTGGTGTTAAATTCATTGAATTGATGGGTTTCTTTCTTGGTGTTTCAATTTTCACAAACGGCAGTGTAGAATGGGACGCTAAGGACCACAGCAGTTAAAGAGCGTGCGTAAATAAAACTCAATTTAATTTATAATACTAGCAGAAGACCGAAATAGTGCATCTTTTGTAAATAGGTTATCTGATGATTTCTCCGGTTATACGTTAGTGACTCAAGTAGGAAGGTTGAAGGCTTTGACGTGCGGCGTCAGTCATCTTTGTTTTGTAATGACCTGAATTAGGCTACGTGCTTGCTTAACCGTTATAGATTGGGTAGGAAACCTGCTCATAGTATAAAAAAGTTGATCCTCTAGTCATGGCCGACTAAAATTAACTGCAGTTGTCTACTGTTTCAATGTTCAATGAGAAACAAATAACAGTAGCGGTTTTTTCAATCTTCATTACTCCTAATTACTTCCGTAATGGCTACATAAGTTAAAGATTCGTTAACTCAGTTTGGTTACCTGAAACGTAGGTAACGCGTTTAATCAAGAGGAGGTAGCGTGCTCTTCCTGGCTAAAAATCATCTAGCGATGATTTATTAGCGTGAAGACCACCTTCATAGCAATGCCCATGATCTCTACAAATGATTTTTAAAATTTCAATCACTCAACATACACTTAAATAACTCAGCAATAAGAACGAGCATACAAATATGTTATATGTAAACTCTCACATGACTTTCTCTACTCTCTATTGCTTATTTCTGGGTATGCAAATCATTCTTACGAAAGTTTATTTTCCTATCTACTTCCTGTTAATCGAGATAAACCTTTACAGAAATAGCCACAATACATATTTCGTTATAAATACCAAGAGAACAACGATAGTCAAATGTTTAACAACTGGACGATATATGCTGGCCTTAAAATTCATACTGTTTCCACGACATCGTGAGAAACAACTGAAAATAGACAAGACTTTAAAAGAATGACAAAATATTCTACAATAGGAACAATTAATAACGGATATCTAGGAAATGGCTGATAGCACAAAAGAGTTGTTTAAAATAAATTGTGTGTTTTAAAGAGGTCCACATTTCATCTGTAGTACGTCTTCGTCTATGACTTAACTTTTACCAATTATACACAATTATACAAAATCCCTTCCGAATGAAGAGGACCACACAGGCTACCCCAGAAAATGTTTTTTTTCAAAAAAAGCATTATTTAGGGTCGTTTTAACCTTCCTAGGTTTTATCACAACCTTTCATGTACAGTTGTTTACATTATTGGACTACAGTATAATACTTACACATTATGTGTACATACAGGTTACAATTTGGTTAAATGTATTGGTATATATTAATTAATTTAAGAACAGTAATTACTTTCTGGATGAAAGTTGCATCATTGAGTGTTGCAGAAATATTTCTGGGCATACCAACCTGACTACGTTGATTTTCAAATTTTGGACATGTTAATATAATATGTACTACTGTTAATGCTGTTTTACATATTTCACAAATTGGTGGAGAGCTTCTATTTAACAAATAAGAGTGTGTCAGTTTGGTGTGCGCAATTCACAGTCGGGATATTACAATTTGGTTTCGCCGCTGTAGGCGTCTTATTGGATATTCTTGAGTTGAATTTGAAGTATGATATATTTGTTAGTAGTTGGTAGATGCTTCATGTTTATCTGCACAACGTATGGAAGCTAATTTGTCGCAGTCACTTCGTGTTATCTTTTGCCGGGCGCCTGTTATTGTATTACTACTTTGAATGTTGGGTTCATTGTCCTCCGGCTAGCTATTATTTCTCGGTCAAGCAAATCTCTTGAACAGGGTGTGTAAACGGAAAGCATTTGTTACTGAAAGATAACACTGATAAAATAATTTGTTTTTACACTTTTATTACCGTCACAATTAATTAAGTTCACATATTGACTCTTGATACACGCCAGACTGAAACTGTTATATTTTCTAATATCACTATAATCACTTATTTACTGCACATTATTAATTCGCGTATTTCACATTTATAACTAACTTTACGACGCGAGAGATTCTGTAGAATTGCGTAACGTGTACTTTATGTATGCTTCCGTTGAACTACGCGACGTATAACTCACGAATACTTATGTTGAACTGATCGACGTATTACACGCGAACGCTTCTGTTGGACTGAGCGACGTGTAACGCGTGGATGATTTTGTTGAACTGGGCAATACTTGCCTCTGGCTTTAGCTTTTTATACTCCCTCGCCCTAATATGCCTAAAGATTATAACCGAGCTGCTATTGGTTAATAAAGCGCGCCAACATTAGCGTCTATATTTATATCCAATCAAAATTACGAAAACATATGCTCTAGGGAAAATATTCCCGCTATTTCTAAGAAAAGCGCGCCAATCTGACGTCATTTGTTTGTCTCTTCTAATGAATATTCAACTCACTCCCTCGCACATTGTATCCGCTCCTATTCTCAGTTTCAGTGAGGCCGTGTAAACTTATTTCCTAACAATGCTTATAATTAACAAACATCTCAAATCAATGTCATACAATAATGCTTATTTACATTACAATCACTCTGGCATTTACATTATTGTGATACAAATTACTGCCACAAAGTTCCACGTACATCATGAAGTTTACTTGTACAGTTGTTCATCCAGCTGGTCAGCCATTCTTTGTGTATTTTCTTCTTAAAATGTGTGACTGCATCTTGGACAGGTATTTTGATATCAGTATCTTGTGTTGATACTTCTGTAGCTTGTTTCACTGCAGTATCAGCTCTTTCATTACCAGGAATGTTTATGTGAGATGGTATCCACATGAAATTAAGTTATAAAGGATGATAACAAGATTATGTATTTCGTTTACAATACTATTGGTAGAGAACGTGTCTTGTATTGCAATTAAGACTGATAGAGTGTCACTGATGATTATGTAAGAGTCACTATGTGCAGGTTCCACAGCGTATTCTAGTGCCTTTTTAATAGCATATAATTCACAGCTATATATAGAGAACAAGGACGGTAACGTGTATTGGAGGACGATATCTCCACATATCACAGCACATCCATTGCCGTTTTCAGTTTTAGAACCATCCGTATAGATGCAGAGCTTGGATGTGTATTTTTCTAGCTTTTCTTTAAATAACTGCTGGTAGATTAGTTGGTTGGTATTTATCCGATTATGCTTGCTTAATTCTATATCAATGGGTGGTATTTTCTTCTTCCAGGGTGGATGATCCGACTCTAGTTGCCTTGAGGAGATATTAGGAATTGTGGTGTTAATTTCTTTGAAATATCTGTTTATTCTGATTTGAAATGGCAATGAATGTGATTGTTGTGTGGGGAAAGTATCACAAGGATTTGAGAAAATCAGTGGGTACATTCTAGATATCGGTGTTGCTGCTATTTTGAGAGCGTAGGATGTTGTTGATGTTATGTGCAGGGTTTTGATGCTTCAATTTTTCCCTTGCTAGCCAATATAAATTTGTATCTTTCCATCTGGTACAGCTTTCTGGGCATTCTAGTAGGTGTTCTCCATTTAAAATCTTGTCAGCATTGCAAATCTTACAGGCTTTGTCATTCATAAAACCAAATCTATGTAGATGTTCCTCCTGACAGTCATGTCTAGTGGCTAATCTGAAGTGAGCAACGGCTTCTTTCCTTGCGACATTTTTTGTTTTTTGTTATTCCAGAAAATTCAAGATATATTTTTACATGACAAATAAAATGTATATTTTAACCAAAATAATTAGAGCCGTTTTCAAAAAATCAAAGAATTAAAACAATGTTCCATCTGATGATTTATACTTAAGGGCGCCCAACTACGAGGTCATTGGCACACTAAATGTTCCATATAAGGGTAGTTTGGGGTGGGGAATGTTTCTTAAAACCTTCGTGTCATATCTTTGAAAGCTACTGAGCTTAAATAACAGGTTTGGCATTTACCCGACATTTCGCTTTTAGTTTTGTTGTTCACAAGCAGACATACACACACACGGAAGTTTTTCTAAAAATTCTGCTTTTGTATTCAGGGAAACTCAAAATGTATATTTCCGGTGATATCTCGGCATTGAATTTTTGGTTGGAATGGAACATTTTTCTACCTACTGGTAGAAAAAGTAAAAACTCTGATGTATTGTACTCACATGACTTTCTCTACTTTGTACAAACTGTTTTTACAGACGCTTATTCTCCATGTATTTCATGTTAATTGAGATAAACATTTGCAGAAACTATCTTATTGCTAATTTTCTTGTACGTGCAAGGGGAATATGGTAGGCTTTAAGTGATAGTCAAATGTTTTAAGAGATGGTTGCTATGTGGAGCATTCCATTCTCTTTGTGTGTCCAGGACATAAAACAAGGAATAACGAATTCCCATTTGAGAAAAACTATAAGTATTGGAAAATTCAAACAAATAAAAAACAACAAATAACGAATTCCCATTTGAGAAAAACTATAAGTATTGGAAAATTCAAACAAATAACAAAGAGTATCTCGGAAATGGTTCACTCGACAGAAACAATGAGAAACAATGTTGTGTTTTAACGAGATCTACTTGTTTTTGTGTAGTAAGATTTTGTGCCAGTTATGGTGGGATGAATTTTCTTGAAAATCATCCGTGTTGCATCCTTGGAACATACTGAACTTTAATACCGACTTTTTATGTAAAGGGTAGTTTAAGGTGGTAGAATGGCCCCACAGGTTCAAATCAGGCGAGTGTGGAGGCCAAGCAATTACCCTCATCTACCTAGCCATCGATCAGGAAAACTTGGATCCAAATACCGGCGAGCCCTATGACTGAAGTGTGCAGGAGCACCATCATGCATGAAGTGAGCTTGTTGACGAATGATCTGTGGAAATATAAGCGATCCAACTAACCGATCACCAACGACACCGGTAGGGAGAATCGCACTTGGTGATGAGATATAAGAATGACATGTCGATTTTTATCTGTCCATACATACTGACTGTGCAAGTTTGTAATTCCATCTCATGTGAACTGTGCTTCATCTGTGAATATTACTAAGGCAGCAAAGAACCACACATCTCTGCCGGTGACACACGTTGCAAATGATAACGCGCCGCGGTAACGTTGAAATTAAATTGAGTTTTATTTATGGACGCTGTTTAACTGCTGTGGTCCTTAGCGTCCCATTCTATATTGTGCATGAAAGACCGGTAATTTTGCTCAGAAACCTATTTATCAGGCTTGAGGTTCTTTTACGTGACGTAAATCTACGACACGGGACCACCAGCTTTACTTCCCTTCCGAAGGAAGCCATGCTAAGAATTTTTACGCCCGAAAAAATCCATCCCCTCCGCTGGGTTTGAACCCGCGACCTTGGAAATCAGAGGTTAAAATAGTAACCACTACACCACGGAGGACATTATAGTAGGTGTAAGGGGAGTATGGTAGGCTTTAAGCGATAGTCAAATGTTTTAAGAGCTGGTTGCTATGTGGAGCATTCCATTCTCTTTGTATGTCCAAGGCATAAAAAAACGAATAACGAATTTCTATTTGAGAACAAGTATAAGTATTGGAAATTCAAACAAATAACAAGGAATACCTCGGAAATCGTATGCATAGGACATAAATTGTGTGTTTTAACGAGATCTACATTTTTTGTGTAGTAAAATGTTGTTTATCTCTTACGGTTTACCAGTTATGAAAGTCATTCAGAATGAAGAGGGCTTTTGGGTACATTCCCAGAAAATTCAAGCTATACATTTCATTTGCCATAAAAACATCTTAAACATATGATATTTTAACCAAAACCGTTGGAGCCAATTTTGAGAAATTCAAACTTTTCGAAAAATGTTCCAAGTAAAGGGTAGTCTGTAGGGGGGGTTCTTGAAAATCTTTGTGTCGTTTCTTTGAAAGATACTGGAGCTAATACCAAGTTTGGAATTTATCAGACTTTTCGTTTTTCAGTTATGCTGTTCACCGACACAGACCAACACAGACACACGCACGGACCTTATTCTAATTTTTTATTGGATTCGTCGTGCTTCTAAACATGTATTTCCGGTGAAATCTCGATATCGAATTTTTGAGTGCAATGCAATACTTCCCCTACCTACTATACGTAGTAGAGAAAGTAAAAATAGCTATGGGCGGCTGTGGATAGGTCAAATAAAGGCATTTCAATTATTTTGCAGTCTAAAAAGTGAGTTTATTCCCTCGAAAATAAAGCCTGTGTAATTGAGCTGGAAAATATTATAAGTCCTTTTTGGTCTGTTTTTGTCTATCATCACGGGCTGTACACTATATTGCAAGCCTGGGAAGTGCCTCTCAATGAGTAAGATCCCCTCATCGTCTTTGCTGACAAGCAACAGTCGTAGAGCGCAGCTCGGCTGATCCCGTAGCTCAGTCGGTGGAACATCTGCCTGCTGTGGAGGGGTTCCAGGTACGATTCCCGACTGGGGGTGGGAACATTTCTCTAGCCTATTCCTTACCGGCTGCAGAATCAGGAAATGTGAATGTGTGTGTATTTTATTGATTAAAGCCCAAAGTTTACTAGAAAGCTAAAGACAAGCGAATACGAGTTAACACCATTGCAAATAGGCAATCAGTTCCAAAGGAAAGGCCACCAATAAGACCATTGTAGTTAAAGGTGAGGTATACATGGAACTTACATAGAAAAAAAATCTGATGTGTTACACTCGCATGACTTTCTCTGCTCTTGTACATACTATTTTTACAAACTCTTATTCTGCATATATTTCATATTAATCGAGATAAAGATTTGCAGAAACGATCTCTTTGTCAGGCAAAGAGAATTACATTTTACACATAGCAAACAGTTCTAAAAATAATTGACTATCGCTTAAGACGTACTATGTTCCCCTTGTTTTGTAATTGCAAGAATATAGAAATACAGTAGCTTTAAGCATCGACATATCTCTTAATAACTGGTTGCTAGGTGCAGCACCATTCCCTTTGCCACAGATTAATACTCTTTACATATCCAAGACAAAAAAATGAATAACGAATTCCCATTTGAGAAAATAAGTATTGGAAAATTTAAGGAGATAACAAGCAATATCTTGAAAATGGTTCACTCAACAAAAGAACTGTATTTGACATAAATTGTGTATTTTAACGCGATCTACATCTTTTGGTTTACCAGTTATGTAAACGTCGTTCACAATGAAGAATACTTTTGGAGACATTCCCAGAAAATTCAAGATATAAATTTTATTTGTCATGAAAGTATCTTAAATATATGATATTTTAATCAAAATCGTTATAGCCATTTTTGAGAAAATAAAAATATTCCAAAAATGTCCCGTGTAAAGTGTAACCTGTGGTGGGGGGATTTTCTTGAAAACCTTCATGTCGCATCTCTGAAAGATACTGAACCTAAATACCAAGTTTGGTGTTTATCCGACTGTTCGTTTCTGAGTTATACTGTTCGCAGACAGATACACAGACACACACACACACGGACATATTTCCAAAAATACTGTTTTGGGATTCAGGAGACCTCAAAACATGTATTTCCGGTGAAATCTCGGTATCGAATTTTTGGGTGGAATACAATACTTCCCCTTATTACTATACGTAGTAGAGAAAGTAAAAACTAAGCATGCTCACGCTAATTCGCCAGTTCCCTTACTGACCAGAAAGAATACTTACACACTTGAAATACGGCGCGGTTGGGCCACCTGATTATAAATTTAAAATTAAGGACATGCAAATTAAGTTTTACTTCTTAGCAGTCGGTGTTATGTTTAATTTTATCATCATTAATTACTAGTAGAAACATGGCCGACTGTTTATTTAATCGAAACATATCGAATTCTCGGTCATTCCATACGCGAAAATGGTTTGGATACGTTATTAACATTTTAGATCGTCTTCTGTTGTGCATATAGGTTAAGATAGTTCACATTTCATCACTGATATCGTCTTCTAACATGACGATGAACCACAGTTGAGAGCGATTTAAGCGAAGCCACGCATAGGCTCAGCTTTTCGTTGAACTGCACACAGCAAAACTCAGCTGTAGCTTAAACCTCCGCCATAGGCCGTTGGGGATGTAAAAATGCAAGCAGAATGGGGCAAAAATATTAAGAAGAAAGTCAATTAAGAGAGAGCAGGAATGCAGAAGTAAAGGGTGAAAGCCTGGTTGAGGCCTAGCAAAGGAAAGTTGAAGAATGGGAGACGAAAGAGACGGAGGATGAATGCTACAAGGTCAAACAAGTTCTCCTTCCTGGTTCATATGAATGAACGAGTACTATGGCAACATGTAATAAAAAACAGATAAACATAATCTATTTGCTGAGCACTCGCGTCGCCAGATAAAAACAACTGCACGTGACATTGAACAAGGCTATTCAGTGTCACCGATGCTTGTGTATTCATTTCCTTCAAATCGCTCAATTTCATGTCCCACCCAGCAATTCCATTTAGAGATTTCACCGGAAATTTATGTTTTGATGTCCCCTGTATAAAACAAAAACATTCAGTAAACAGTTCACTTGTGAGTGTGGGTGAACAACATAACACAAAACAGAAAAGTAGGATTAATACCAAACTTGGTTGGCATTTAAGTTTAAGAATATTCTCAAGAAAATTCCCACCCCAAACTACTCTTTATACGGGAAAAATTTTCTCATTTTGGATTTTGTGACTATTTCATAGGTGGGAAGTCGTGTTTTAAGGTGGGTGTTCGATGTGACAAAGTTGTATAAGGTTCTTTCCTTTCAAACTTGTTGTCCTCCGTGGTCTAGGGGTACCATGCTAGCCTCCTGTTCCCAAGGTCGCGGGTTCAAACCCGGCGGAGGGCGATGGATTTTTTCGAGCGTAAAAATCCTTAGCATGGCTTTCTTCTGAAGGGAAGTAAAGCCGGTGGTCCGTGTCGTAGATTTACGGCACGTAAAGAACCTTAAGCCTGATAAAGAGGTTTCTGAACAAAATTATCGGTCTTTCATGTCCAGTAGGTATAGAATGGGACGGTAAGGACCACAGCAGTTCAATAAAACTCAATTTAATTTAAATTTTTTCTCTCAAACTCTAATTGTATCTCAAGATGGGTACCAGTGTTGCCAACAAAAAAAAACGCTGAATCTCGCTGCAGTTCCTCTCAAACTCCAATTATATCTCAAGATACAGATCTCGCTACAGGTCGAACAAAATTCCACTACAAAAATACTACATTATATCATTACTGTAGTCTCTGGTGGTAATGTAGGTCTGCTTTAGTGACGGTAAATGGTCTTACGAGTGAGTAAATAATTAAGTTAGAACGAATTTGATTGTACATTCTTAGTAAAATGTGACCGAGCGGGACCTCCTGAGCCATGGGTTTTTTCGGGGTTTCCCCGGGTCGCCAGCCGAATGCTGGGAAGGATCATTACATCCCCCGAATTTCCTGTCCCTCCATTTCATCTCAGTTTTCGTTTCGCTTCACTCTTCATCTCCTTGGTTTCTTTCAGGGTTGCAAGTGTCGGCGGGAGGCCTCGGCTTGTTCATGACAGTGGAAAAGGGGGAAGCAGCCGGCTGCACCAGCCACCACCAGGGGAGTTCAAATCTGCAAATGGTCGGGACCCTGCCCTCTGCTTGTCTTGCCGCCCTATCTGGCCGCTCTCTTGTCTCCTCTCACCTCATCCCTCCCTCCGGTCAGGGACCTAGGTACAAAAGATCTGCGTAGGTTGAGGTGCTAAGTTCCCCTCCGCTTCTAGTCCTTTCCTATCGCAGTAAAATGTAAAAAAAAATTAATTTACTAATTACCTAGAAATGTTTGTGCTCTCAGTAGCTTTTAGATTTGTCATGTGTTTCTGACTTTCACTTTGTTTCAAAAGATCGCTTATTTTAGGCCGGAAACAACATTACATGCTCTGTACTTTGCTTTTGCACTGTCTCCTGTAATTGGTTGTAACAATTTCGAAAAAAAATATCCTCTTTTAAGTACTTATTCAAAAGCAACTGTTTTCTCACTTCTCGTCTTTCAACATATTACATTCTACCCGAGAACCAAACCGCTTGCCGCAGTGCATGTGCTTGTATACGGCACTGTGCTGACTCAGTGCGGGCTACGTAGTTGGAATGGTCGGTTCGTCCTCCGTAGCAGTGGTGGCCAGTACAGATGCGTGCGGCATCTGTGATTCAATGTTTGGTTAGACCTATGTATATGAAGCCTTATTTTCAGTTATGAAACGTAATAAAGTCCCTCTGAGAGCCAACATCAGTGATCATAACTTAAGGTGTGCATTAAGGGTTCAGAGTTGTGTTTCATTGTCTCCAAATGTGGTGAATATTTTGAAAACCAAAGATGTCAGAAAGCAAGAGTGTCTATCGAGAAATACTGAATGTATCAAATTCTTACTTGAAACATGTATTTTCACACAGTTTATATTCGTTTAATTTGAAATCCTCTTTGTAATATTATCACTGTATAGTGCGTTTTATTATGTTGTTTTATATTTGTGCAGCTTTTCAGAATCAAAATTCTGCTAATTTCCACTAACAAAGTAGTGCTCCGTTCTTATAGTAAAATACGTATATGCTATCATTTCGTTGCACAGGACTAAAGACTATAATTGATTTGTATTGGGTTGTTTTGTCTATAATTTAATACCAAACACAAGAGGAATATTAAACTTTGTGTAACACAGTTTGTGACTAATTCCTTCTCTAACATCCTATCCTTAATATTTTAATGGTAACGCAACTACAGATTACTGGACGCCACTGCGTGAAGTAGTGATTGACTCACAGACGTATACCTCGCCGGCACAGACCAGTGACTTTCAGCACAGTGCACACAGTACAGATACGGCGTGCTTGGGAATTAGTTGTCCCTGTCTTACAGCTTCTAAACCGAGCAGGATGGCTCAGGAGGTAACGCCTGTGATCGGGATTCGACCTCCGGCGACCGCCCATTCTCACCTATGGTTTTCTTTGGGGTTTTCCCGGGTCGTCAGGCGAATGCTGAAGTGGTTTCTTTTATCCCCCGAATTTCCTGTTCCTCTATTTCGTTCCATTAATCATTTGATTCATTCTTCACCCCGTTTGGTCTATTTCAGGGTTGGAAGTGTCAATGATGGTATTTCGGTGCAGCGTGTCAGGGAAAAAAGATGCTCTCTGTCCCTCGGCTTTCGGCTGGTTGCCGGGGTATAAGGACCTCCCCGGGGGCGTTAAACTCTATGTAGGTCGGGGTCGCTGGTCTGTCTGTCCGACTACCAGGGCGTCTATATCTGGGAACTTTAGGGATCTTGTCACTACCGCCACTCCGTTCCGGCCGCCCGGTGTCTCCTTTCACTTCTCCCCTTCCTCCCAGGGACGCCCCCTCGTGGGATGTCGGTATAATATCCTTATTCCTGGACCGAATCCCCTACAATTCGCAATCCTAATCCTTCCAAACAAAGAGTCCCTCGGCCTGTTCTAGCCACAGCATTCCAATCTGAATGCAAAAACAAGATCACCCACTACTTAAAGGTCGTTAGGAAATGTTCGGAGGTTTGTTCCCTTATGAGTAAAAACATCTGATACAGGCGCCTATGTCCCGGATGACACATCTGGGTGGCCACGATTTTATGTACACAGTTTCTACAATAATTCTAATAAAGTAGAAATGCACCATGGCAATACGCAATTACAGCCTCAATTGTCTCAACACTTGCTAAACTATTTTAATTAAAATACATAACTTTTCTCGAATAAGCTATGAATTCTTCTTCATTCGGATAACTTTACATAATTTTGTGTAAATGGTGAACCATAAGATAAAGATAAAGAATTACTACACGAAAAATATAGATCTCTTTAAAACACACAATATACGTAAAATACATTTTTTGTTGCATTGAACATTTCCGAGATATTCGTGGTACTGGATTAAACTTCCAATGTTTTTGTCACTTTTTTAAGTGCTTGATCACTGTTCATTTGTTTCTCCTGATATCATGCAAACAATATGGAATTTCAAAGCCAGCAAATACCGCCTGACAATTTAAAAAGATGTGACTCTCGCATCAGCCTCTTGTACGCACAACGACATATTTATGAAATCATTTCTGCCAACATTTATCTCGATTAAAATTAAGCTTTTATAGGAATTGCTTGCGGAAAATATATAGAAATAAACGATAGTGGATAAAGAAAGTAATGTGAATGTAACACATTAAATTTTAAGTAATTTTTGTTACTGCTGAATACGCATGACAGTACAAGCTTTCGCATAGAACCTTGCACAGCTTCACATCTATTTACAAAGTTTCTCACATTTGACAGGATATTCATAATTAAAAGAAAACATCTAGGTAAAAGGGTAGGTACATTTTATGGAGGGGCACGGGGAGAGAGCACCACAAATATGCCGTAACAGCCCTTTTTGCTTCTAACGTGATGCCTCGGAGGACGGGATGAGAGCAGAATTCAGAAGGGCCAACAGATCCGGATGACGACGGGCGCAAGCATGGAAGGGGTCCCTAACGTTTCCAGATTAAACTCGGATTACGCCCGACCCCACCCACAGGCTCCAAACCCCCTGTGGCCCCCCTCTAATGGGGCCCGCTTCGAAGGTGGGTCATAACTGGGCAGTCCCGAACTACGCCAGGGAAGAAACGTCTACAAAGCGCACATCCACCGCCCAGCCGCAACCCGCCGAACACCGTCCCTGGTCCTACAACCCTGAAACAGATTACAATGAAGGAGATGATGGGCACAGGAAATCAGCTACCCAGCATTCGCCTGCTGACCCGGGGAATCAATGAAAAACCCTTGGGTCAGAATGGACGGTTGCCGGGGATCGAACCCAGGACACATTACCGCGGTGCCACCTCGTTGAATGATATCTAGATTAAGTGCAACAAACTATGAACGCGCTGAAGAAACCTTGGAGAACGATTGCGAAACTGCAGGAGTATCTTCGGAATTGAATTTCTCAAACTATTAATGGTTGAATGTTTGGAACAGCTTTCCTTTGTATAAATTAGTAGGTTACATTTCTAGATACCTAACAATGACGTTTAAACTAAATTTTATATTACGCATCGTATAACCACCACAACTGAACTCGATTCCAAGAACTCCTTAACAGCCACGTCCATACCGTGAGGGAACGGCTACGACCAGATTAGGGGAGTCACTATCACTATTGACAGGTTTCAAAACATATTACGTATTTGGAAATAATGCATTTGTAAGTCACATATGAACATACAATGAATAAAATCAAAATATGTAACGTGCATACCAAAAAAGCACACCTTCTGAAAATAGAGAACAAAAATCTAATGTGTTAAACTCACATGATTTTTATTTATACAAAGGCTTATTCTCCATATGCTTCATGTTAATCGAGATGTTAATCTTATTGCTAATTTTCTTGTAGATGCAAGGGGAATTGGTAGGCTTTAAGCGATAGTCAAATATTTTAAGAGCTGATTGCTATGTGGCGCATTTCATTCTCTTTGCATTACCAGGACAAAAAATCTGATGTGTTACAATCACATGACTTTCTCTACTCTTGTACAAACTATTTTTACAAACGCTTATTCTCCATATGCTTCGTGTTAATTGAGATATCGAGATATTAATCTTATTGCTAATTTTCTTGTAGATGCAAGGGGGACATGGTAGCTTTTAAGCGATAGTCACATCCTTTAAGCGCTGGTTGCTAAGAGGAGCATTCCATTCTGTTTGCACATCCAGGACAAAAAAATCTGATGTACTACACTCACACGACTTTCTCTACTCTTGTACGAACTATTTTTACAAACGTTTATTCTCCATATGCTTCATGTTAATCGAGATATCGAGATGTCAATCCTATTGCTAATTTTCTTGTAGATGCAAGGGGAACATGGTAGGTTATAAGCGATAGTGAAATCTTTTAAGCGCTGGTTGCTATGTGGCGCATTCTATTCTGTTTGCATATCCAGGACATAAAAAATAGAATAACGAATTTGAGAAAAAGTATAAGTATTGGAAAATTTAACGAAATAACAAGCAATATCTCGAAAATGGTTCACTCAACTAAAAAAAATGTATATGACATAAATTGTGTATTTTAACGCGATCTACATTTTTTGTGTAGTAAAACTTTGTCTATCTCTTATGGTTTACCAGTTATGCAAAAGTCGTTCACAATAAAGAATACTTTTGGAGACATTCCCAGGAAATTCAAGATATACATTTTATTTGTCATAAAAATATCTTAAACATATGATATTTTAATCAAAATCGTTAGAGCCATTTTTGAGAAAATTAAAATTTTCGAAAAATCTTCCATGTAAAGGGTACTCGGGGTGGGGGATTTTCTTGAAAACCTTCGTGTCGCATCCTTGAAAGATACTGAACCCAAATACCAAGTTTGGTGTTTATCCGACTGTTCGTTTCTGAGTTATGCTGTTCACAGACACACAGACAGACACACAGACACACACACGGACATGTTTCCAAAAATGCTTTTTTTGGATTCAGGGGGTCTCAAAACATGTATTTCCGGTGAAATCTCGGGATCGAAATTTTGGGTGGAATACAATACTTCCCCTACTTACTATGCGTAGTAGAGAAAGTAAAATCTGATGTACTACACTCACATGACTTTCTCTACTCTTGTACGTACTATTTTTACAAACGTTTATTCTCCATATGCTTCATGTTAATCGAGATATCGAGATGTCAATCTTATTGCTAATTTTCTTGTAGATGCAAGGGGAACATGGTAGGTTATAAGCGATAGTCAAATCTTTTAAGCGTTGGTTGCTATGTGGCGCATTCTATTCTGTTTGCATATCCAGGACATAAAAAATTGAATAACGAATTTGAGAAAAAGTATAAGTATTGGAAAATTTAAGGAAATAACAAGCAATATCTCGAAAATGGTTCACTCAACTAAAAAAAATGTATATGACATAAATTGTGTATTTTAACGCGATCTACATTTTTTGTGCAGTAAAATTTTGTCTATCTCTTATGGTTTACCAGTTATGCAAAAGTCGTTCACAATAAAGAATACATTTGGAGACATTCCCAGGAAATTCAAGATATACTTTTAATTTGTCATAAAAATATCTTAAACATATGATATTTTAATCAAAATCGTTAGAGCCATTTTTGAGAAAATTAAAATTTTCGAAAAATGTTCCATGTAAAGGGTACTTTGGGGTGGGGAGATTTTTTTGAAAACCTTCGTGTCGCATCTCTGGAAGATACTGAATCTAAATACCAAGTTTGGTGTTTATCCGACTGTTCGTTTCTGAGTTATGCTGTTCACAGACACACAGACACACACACAGACACACACACGGACATGTTTCCAAAAATGCCTTTTTTGGATTCAGGGAGTCTCAAAACATATATTTCCGGTGAAATGTCGGTATCGAATTTTTGGGTGGAATACAATATTTCCCCTACTTACTATACGTAGTAGAGAAAGTAAAAATGAATAACGCATTTGAGAAAAAGTGTAAGTATTGGAAAATTTAAGGAAATAACAAGCAATATCTCGAAAACGGTTCACTCTACAAAAGAAATGTATATGACATAAGTTGTGTATTTTAACGCGATCTACATTTTTTGTGTAGTAAAATTTTGTCTATCTCTTATGGTTTACCAGTTATGCAAAAGTCGTTCACAATGAAGAATACTTTTGGAGACATTCCCAGAAAATTCGAGATATACATTTCATTTCTCATGACATTATCTTAAACATATGATATTTTCATCAAACTCGTTAGAGCCATTTTTGAGAAAATTAAAAGTTTCGAAAAATCTTCCATGTAAAGGGTAGTTTGGGGTGGGGGGATTTTTTTGAAAACCTCCGTGTCGCATCTCTGGTAGATACTGAACCTAAATACCAAGTTTGGTGCTTATCCGATTGTTCGTTTTTGAGTTATGCTGTTCACAGACACACTGACACACAGACACACAGACACACACACGCACACACACACACACACAGACACACACACACACAGACACACACACGGACATGTTTCTAAAAATGCTTTTTTTGTATTCAGGAGGTCTCAAAACATGTATTTCCGGTGAAATCTCGGTATCGAATTTTTGGGTGGAATGCAATACTTCCCCTAGTAGAGAAAGTAAAAATGAATAACAAATTTGAGAAAAGGTATAAGTATTGGAAAATATAAGGGAATAACAAGCTATATCTCGAAAATGGTTCACACAACAACAAAAGTGTATATGACATAAATTGTGTATTTTAAAGCGATCTACATTTTTACTTTCTCTACTACGTATAGTAAGTAGGGGAAGTATTGCATTCCACCCAAAAATTCGATACCGAGATTTCACCGGAAATACATGTTTTGAGACCTCCTGAATCCAAAAAAAGTATTTTTGGAAACATGTCCGTGTATGTCTGTGTGTGTGTGTGTGTTCTGTGTGTGTGTGTGTGTGTGTGTGTGTGTGTGTGTGTGTGTGTGTGTGTGTCTATGAACAGCATAACTCAAAAACGAACAGTCGGATAAACGAGCTTGGAAATGCTAGAGACACCCGCTCGTCTCTGTGGCACATGGCTTGTAGCCTCCTGTGAATTCTTCACCTCATTCCTTCCTCCTGGGGAGTGATAACCGCAATAGATCTGTAGAGGTCGCAGCGCTAGGTGTCCCTCTCCGTTGAGTCTTCTCTACCTCTACCCCTACTATTTAGTGCAGTAAGTTTTTGTTTATATCTATATTTGTAGGATTCGCCAGTTATACAAAATAATAGAAAATTCATTCCGAAAGAATACTTCACAGGCTATTGTGAGAAAATTAAATATTTACATGTATTTCTCATGTAAAAATGTCAAATATATGGTATTTTAATCAAAAGCGTTACAGTCATTTATTGAGAAAATAAAATAAATAAATCATACAAAAATAAAAAAAGGGGAACACTTTGCTTGGTGTGGACGGATTTTCCTAAAAAATGAGGTTGTAGTTTTAGAAGATACTGAACTTAAATAACAGGTTTGGTTTCTTATGTGACATTTCACTTTCATTTATATTGTTCACAGACAAACATATACATGAATATGTTTTTAAGATTTTTTTGATTAAGTGGACCTGAAAGCATATATTTGTACTCATATTTCGATTAAAGTTGAAACATGTTTTTCTGACCCAAGAGGAAGTGGATTGAATGTAGGAATAATGACAGATTTCTACTTTAGAATATATTACATAATTAATTAATAAGCCGAATTACCTTCATTTAATAAACTTGCACTTCAATAACATACATAATTGGCTTTTAAAGAAAACCCTTATTCTTTCACAATTCTTTAGATTATTTACGGCTTGAATACATTAACTTAAATTACAAGAATTACGTACTTGCTTCCTGCTCTCACATTTACCGATATATTTGAAATCTAAAACCCCAATAAGTCTATGGTTCCGACGATCAACCTTTCCCTGTGAATAATTACTAAAGAAAATTTTGAATAGGTTAAGACAAAAAAGAATTTAGAAATACCGTCCGGAATGCCTTCTGTCTAAACGTTGTCCTGCTGTTTTCCTCGTGACCTCTCTCGCCGTCGAAGAAAGATTGATAAGCCTTGTGGACTACACATTGAGAAGAGCTGTAACTGATCCGGCGCCTGCGCAGTGACGATCACCATCGCCTGATGTACTACACGAGTCAAATTAACTGCGCGTTTTCTTCTTGTTATTGTCGACTCCTTGACAAACCACTACCATAGTCGTTTCACTTCTGTTCCCGTATGTCAACCTTCCTTTAGTGAAGCCCGTAGTCGCCTAGGGTAGATTTCTCCGGGGAGGGTCAATTTGCACAAAGTTAAGTATGAAAGTAGACAACGAATTTCTGATGTGTTGTATTCACATGAGTTTCTCTATATCAACTGTTTGCTGGTGGACATACAACTACTCTTATGAAAGTTAATTGTTCATCTATTTCATTACAATCGGGATAAACCTTTGCAGAAACAGCTACATTACACATTTCGTTATAGATAGAAAGGGAACAGCGATATTCAAATGTTTAACAACTGGATGCTGTATGCTGGCCTTAAAATTCCATACTGTTTCCATGACATCGCGAGAAACAGCTGAAATTTGATAGAATTTGAAAAGAATAACGGAGTTTGGAATAATTCAAACATTTATAGCGGATATCTTGGAAATGGCTTATGCCGCAGAAGAAGTTACTTGGGATAAATTGATTGTTTTAAAGAGATCCACATTTTTTGTGTAGTACGTTTTCGTTTATCGCTTACCGTTTACCAGTTATACAAGATAATGCATAATGTCTACCGAATGAAGAGGCTTTTCACAGTTTATTCCCAAAGAATAAAATTTTTCTTGTCGTATAACCGAGCGGAATGGCTCAGGTGGTTGTGTCTGTGGCCCACATTCGGGAAGTCGTGGGTTCTTTTTCCGTGGCCAACCTTTCTGACCCATGGGTTTCTTCGGAGGCTTCCTCGGGTCGCAAGGCTAATGCTGGGAATGATTATTAGGTACATTTCCCGAATTTACTGTCCCTTCATTTCATCTCTATTCTCATTTCACTTCACCCTTCATCTGCTTGGTCTCTTTCAGGGTTGCAAGTGTCGGCGGGAGGTCTCGGTAGGGCAGGGGAAAAGAATGCTCTAAGGTAAACTTCGTCCCTCGGACTGCTTGCGGTCTCTGAGTCCCGGACCTCCGAGAGGATGTGTAAGCCTAAAGGGGGAAAGGGGCCGGCTGCACCAGCCAGCATCCGGGGAGATCAAAGCTGTAATTCTTAGGGACCCTGCTCTCTGCCTGTCATGCCTCCTGGTACGGCCCCCCTCTGTCTCTTCTCACCTCATCCCTCCCTCTCGGGGGGCGTTCCGTCAAGGGCATAGGCACAAAAGATCTGCGCATGTCGAGGTGCTAAGTCGCCCTCCACACTTGTCCTATCTTATTGTCATACACTGCCGTTTGTGAAAATTGCAACATCAAACAAGAATTTCCCGAATAACTCCAAACTTGGTGGAAACGTAGAAGAGTGTGCAAGCAATAAGTGATTAGGTTTGCAGAGAGATGTGGTATACTTAGGCCGAGCAGAGTCCTCTCGTGTCGGTACGACAAGGTTAGTGTTGCGCCCAGTGTAGTCAGTGCAGAGCTGTCAAACAAGGTGGAAACAATACAGTGAGTGCCAGTATGCCCCGTCAAAGAGAGCCATATTGGCATGCGAGTGAGTTCGAACGGGACAGAATGATCGGTTTCCGGGAAGCAGTTTTGTCGTACCGTGACATTTCGGCTCGTACAGGGCATGCTGTTACGACAGTGATGCGTGTGCGGAAGTAGTGGATAGATGAAGGTCGTACGCAGCGAAGAGCGGGTACTGGACCACGGAACATGACAGCACGGGATGACAGTCATCTTGTCCGCATGGCCATAACGGACCGTACAGCTTCATCCACAGTGTTGGCTCAACTCTGGAGCACTGCAACAGGCGTGAACTTGTCTGTATCAACGGTTCGTCGCCGTCTGCTGCAGGTTGGACTGATTGCATGCATGCCATTACGTCGTGCTTTCACTGTCCAAAAACCACAAGCTCCTCCGACTGCAATGGGCACGTGAACACCGTCACATGGAGTGCTGAGTGGCAAAATGTCCCGCCTCAACGTGTCCTGCGGTGATGGCCGCATACCGTGGTGAGCGCAACCTGGAGGGCTGCATTGTTGAGCGGCATAACGGACAAACACCAGATGTGATGGTTTGGGACGCCATTGGTTACAACAACCGATCTCGCCTCATAGAATTGAGGGCACTTTGAACAGCAACCGAAACCTAACGGTGGTTATAGAGCCCGAGATACTCCCCCTGCTTCAGGCATCTCCACAGGCCACATTTCAACAGGACAATGCCCGACCACATATTGCGAGGAATGTACAAGCCTTCTTCGAAGAGCGACCGGTACCATTGCTTGCCTGGCCCGCACGCTCGCCCGTTATGTCACCCATTGAACATTTCTGGGATATGGTTGGTCGGCACCTGGTGCGTCATGATCCTCCAGTAACCAGTGTCACGGATTTGTGGGCTTGATGCAAGCTGTGTGGAGGGAAATCCCTCAGGAACTTCTTCAGAACCTTTTTGATTCAATGCCACGGCGTATAGCAGCTCTAATTGTAGCGCATGGAGGCCACACCAAATACTGAATATTAGGTCTCAAAGGTCATGTGTAGATTTGAAATGTTTATCATTTGTTACTTGTCATGGAACCTCCTGTGATATTAAATTCATTGAATTCATGCGTTTCGTTCTTGGTGTTGCAATTTTCACAAACGGCAGTGTATAAGTATCCTTAGTATGTACTGTTTTAATCAAAATATGTATTTTAGAAAAGAAAATATTTCGAAAAATGTTCCATGTAGGTAAAGGGTAAGAGGTTACAATATACGAGAGGTTAGTAAAGTGCAACTTTGACATTTTCCCACCATTATGGACTAAATCACTAGAAAATGGTGAAATTCGGGTTGTTGGGTTTCATTCATAACTACTAACTCCCGCGCAATACGCACCTGTTACGTCCCGCATTGGGAAGGTTAGTTCTGTTACGTCGATTCTTTTTTTTATATTGCAGGTGTTGAAACTTTGCACGCTGACCATTTAGTCACCAAGGACGCACTAATTAATATTAATTATAATGCCATGTTAGATGAGTTATGTTACATTAATTAGGCTAATTATACCAGCACTTAATTACTTATTACTATAATTATTGTTATAGGTTACGTTAATAGATTATTATTAATTATTAGGTCTTACCTTTGCAGTTCACTAGTAATATGAACTATTTTCGCAATTTTGTGTGTAAGCGTTGTTGTTTGCTGGGGGGCTGGAGAGCACAGAAAATGACCGACGATTCTGGCAGGAGAATCTGCCCATTCTGTGAATTGGATGAGGACTGGGTACATATTTTGGCGGAATGTGCACAGTGGGAGAACCAGCGAACGATTAAACTCAAAGAAAAATTCTTAAGTCCCTTAAGAAAGAGATTGGCATGTTGGGATCTACTGGCTGACCAGAGGAACTGGCAAAACATGGGCAATTTTCTGGCTAAAGTGCGCGAAGCTAGGTCAAATTTGTTCAGTTAGACAAAGGTAATTTATTTCTATTTCCCTTTTTCTTGTTCCTTTTGTTGTGTTTTCTTTATCTGTTGTTTATTTTGTCACCCTATTGTATCTTAAATATGCATGTACGGTCAATGACCCATGCACTAAATACTTGTGTAATAACTTCAGTAATTTGAAACCAATAAAGATACCTTATCTATCTATCTACTTTTAGAGGAAGAAGATCTGTAGAAGAAAAGCAAAAATCTTATGTGTTACACTCACATGGCTTTCTCTACTCTTGTACAAACTATTTTTACAAACGCTTATTCTCGATTTGCTTCATGTTAATCGAGATGTTAATCTTATTGCTAATTTTCTTGTAGATGCAAGGGGATTATGGTAGGCTTTAAGTGTTAGTCAAATATTTTAAGAGCTGGTTGCTATGTGGAGTATTCCATTCTCTTTGTATGTCCAGGATATAAAAAAATGAATAACGAATTTGAGAAAAAGTATAAGTATTGGAAAATTTAAGGGAATAACAAGCAATATCTCGAAAATGGTTCACCCAACAAAAAAAAGGTATATGACATAAATTGTGTATTTTAACGCGATCTACATTTTTTGTGTAGTAACGTTTTGTCTATCTCTTATGGTTTACCAGTTATGCAAACGTCGTTCACAATGAAGAACACTTTTGGAGACATTCCCAGAAAATTCAGGATATACATTTTATTTGTCATGACAATATCTTAAACATATGATATTTTAATCAAAATCGTTACAACCATTTCTGAGAAAATTAAAATTTTCGAAAAAAGCTCCATGTAAAGGGTAATTTGTGGTGGAGAGATTTTCTTGAAAACCTTCGTGTCGCATCTCTGGAAGATACTGAACCTAAATACCAAGTTTGGTGTTTATATGACTGTTCGTTTGTGAGTTATGGTGTTCACAGACACATACACATGAACATGTTTCCAAAAATGTTTTTTTATGGATCCAGGGGGTCTCAAAACATGTATTTCCGGTGAAATCCCGTTATCGAATTTTTGGGTGGAATACAATACTTCCCCTACTTACTATACGTAGTAGAGAAAGTAAAAAGATTGGGCGTCCACAACGGATGCAGAGCCAAGAATACCTATACAGCTCTTACAGTACAGATCAAGAGATCAAAGATCGACTGGATGACCTAGATAAAACTGGGCTCAACAGATGTGAGATCCGAACCTTGGAGAAAAGTGCAGTTCATAGTGCAGTTAGTGGGTTTAACAAACAGAATCACGTGTGCACCTACACGTGTTTGTCAAAATCGGGATGTCACGTAACAGCAGGTGATTCTAACCCTTGACCTTGTGATCCCGTTTGACCACTTCCACGACAACTTTCCTTATGCAGTATGTGGTTAACGGCCCCTGGTATGCTCTGGCGAATCAGCCACAGCCTATGTTTATATAAGATCCAAAGATCTTATATAAACTTCCTCCAAGAAAACGTTTCAGCTTGTCTTTCACTCAGTCTTTTCAGTTTCCCTGCCGCTTACTAATTGTACGTAGAGGAAGTCTTCTGTTCTACCAACAATGCACATTAAGCGGTCCACTGAGACCAGAAAAAATCTTTGTGTTACTGAATATAATTTTTACTTTCTCTACTACGTATAGTAAGTAGGGGAAGTATTGTATTCCACCCAAAAATTCGATACCGAGATTTCACGGACCTTCTGAATCAAAAAAAAAAAAAAGCATTTTTGGAAACATATCCCTGTGTGTGTCTGTGTATGTCTGTTTGTCTGTGTGTCTGTGAACAGCATAACTGAGAAACGAACAGTCGGATGAACACCAAACTTGGTATTTAGCAACCAGCTATTAAGAGATATGTATATGCTTAAAGGCTACTGTATTTCTATATTGCCCTTGCAAATACAAAACAAGGGGAACATAGTACGCCTTAAGCGATAGTCAAATATTTTTAGAACTGGTCGTTATGTGTAAAATATAATTCTCTTTGCATGACAAAAGATCGTTTCTGCAAATGTTTATCTCGATTAATATGAAATAGATGGAGAATAAGAGTTTGTAAAAATAGTTTGTACAAGAGTAGAGAAAGTCATGAGAGTGTAACACATCAGATTTTTTCAACCGATTCTTCAACAAACTATTGTTACATAAGCTTATTCCTCAATCTACATAATGTAAATCAGGTTAAACATTCGTAGAATTGATTTTATTACATGTTTCGTTATAGATACAAGGGGTTTGGAGGAATATAGTATACTTAAGCGATAGTCAAATCTTTTTAAGAGCTGGTCGCTATATGCTGACCTTGAAATTCCGTTCTCTTGCATGCTCAGGAGGGGAAAAAATCTGATGTGTTGCACTCACATGCTTTCTCAATTCTTGTACAAACTATTTTTACACACGCTTATTCTCCATCTACTTCATGTTAAGCGAGGTAAACATTTGCAGAGTCTATCTTATTGCTAATTTTCTTGTAGATGTAACGGGAATATGGTAGGCTTTAAGCGATAGTCAAATGTTTTAAGAGCTGGTTGCTATGTGGAGCATTGCATTCTCTTTGTATGTCCAGGAAAAAAAAACGAATAACTAATTCCCATTTGAGAAAAGGTAAGTATTTGAAAATACAAACAAATAACAAGGAATATCTCGGAAATGGTTCACTCCACAAAAAAGTGTATATGAGATAAATTTGTGTTTTAACGAGATCTACATTTTTTATGTAGTAAAATGTTGTCAATCTCTTACGGTTTACCAGTTATGCCGATCAGAATGAAATGGACTTTTGGGGACATCTCCAAAAAATTCAAGGTACATTTCATTTGCCATAAAAATCTTAAACATATGTTATTTTAATGAAAATCGTTAGAGCCATTTTTGAGAAAATAAAAATGTTCCATGTAAAGGGTAGTCTGAGGGTGGTGGGGGGAATTTTCTTGAAAATATTCGTGTCGCATCCTTGGAAGATACTAAGCTCAAATGCCAAGTTTGGTATTTATCCGATTTGTCATTTCTGAGTTACGCTTTTCGCAGACACACACACACACACACACACACACACACACACACACACACACAGACATACACACACGCGGACATGCTTCCAAAATGATTTATTTGTATTCAGGGCACCTTAAAATATGTATTTCTGGTGAAATCTCGGTATCGAATTTTTGGGTGGAATGCAGTACGTCCCCTACTTACTATACGTTGTAAAGAAATAATAAATCTGTTGCGATAATTTCACATAAGTTTGTTAGTGGGAACACAAATTATTCTTACTCAAGCTTATTTTTCTACCTATTAGGTACATTTTAATCGAAATAAAACTTTTCAGAAATAGCTATATTGCACTTTTCGATATAGATACAGAGAGAACAGCGATAGTCAAATGTTTAACAACTGGACGCTATATGCTGGCCTTAAAATTCCATGCTGTTTCCATGACATCGCGAGAAACAAGTGAATGTTGAAAGGATTAAGAACGGCCAAGAAATGAACAATTCGAACCATTAATGACGGATATCTCAGAAACGACTTATGCCACAAGAAACTTATTTTAATTAAATTGTGTATTTTAAAGAGATGTGGATATTTTGTGCAGTACGTTTTCGTCTATCGCTTAAGGTTTACTAGTTCTAGATTATAGATGCAGTACGTTCCCTACTTACTATACGTTGTAAAGAAATAATAAATCTGTTGCGATAATTTCACATAAGTTTGTTAGTGGGAACACAAATTATTCTTACTCAAGCTTATTTTTCTACCTATTAGGTACATTTTAATCGAAATAAAACTTTTCAGAAATAGCTATATTACACTTTTCGATATAGATACAGAGAGAACAGCGATAGTCAAATGTTTAACAACTGGACGCTATATGCTGGCCTTAAAATTCCATGCTGTTTCCATGACATCGCGAGAAACAAGTGAATGTTGAAAGGATTAAGAACGGCCAAGAAATGAACAATTCGAACCATTAATGACGGATATCTCAGAAACGACTTATGCCACAAGAAACTTATTTTAATTAAATTGTGTATTTTAAAGAGATGTGGATATTTTGTGCAGTACGTTTTCGTCTATCGCTTAAGGTTTACCAGTTCTAGATTATAGAAAATTCTCTCTGAATGAAGAGAAGCTCATCGGCTATTCCCCAAAAACTCAATATATACGTTTTATTTGCCATTAAATGCCTTTAATGTATTGTATTTTAATCAATATCATTAGAGCCATTTTTTAGAAAATAAAAAATTTAGAAAAATGTTACATGTAAAGGCTATTTTGGTGTGTGTGTGTGGGGGGTTGTTGAAAATTTTTGTGTCGCATCTTTGGAAGATATTGAGCCTAAATACCAAGTTTGGTACTTATCCGACTGTTGGTTTTTGAGTTGTGGTGTTCAAAGTCCACACACACACACACACACACACACACACACACACACGAACATGTTTCCAAAAGCGCTTTGTTTGGATTCCGGGCGCCTCAAAACATTTTACAGTGAAATTTGGGTATCGAATTTTTGGGTGGGATGCAGTGCTTCCCCTACTTAGTATATGTAGTAGAGAAAATAAATAATTACTCGAAAGGTGGAATCAAACTGAGAAACTGAATACCATAGCCAGGATTTGAATCACGAATGTTCAGCTCTATGTGAGGTTGCTCTAAGTAACTGAGCTACCACGGCAACATGGCGGTACACATTAAATTCCGCAACTGACTCGCATTTTTCCCCGGTAAACCACGAGCAGATATCAAATTATATTTCAGGTAGCATACCCCAATAACGACTTAAAATATTCAAAGTTGAGGCAGTATTTTTAACACTTAAATGATTTCAGTCTAATTATATAAAATATAAATTCAATAACAGCCCGTCTTAAAGCAATATGTATATATGTATATATATGAAGTGTATATTACAGTCATTATATATGTTTATAATTCTTGGAGCAACAATAATGTAAATTTTGGGACAGTTTAAAAATAGCCAATCAACAACCAGAAAAAGCTTTAGTTAAATGAAGGTATTCTATTGGGGTAGAATTAACCAATCAGAAACTGAAAAAGAGAAAATTTTACAAATTTAGAGTTCAGCTGCCTGCAGACAGTGTTTGTAACCAGACGCGAGACACACCCTTGAGAGATTTAATACGTATTCGTGTGAGACGAAAAATAGTTTTTCGTGTTAAAAGTGCAATTAATTAATTAAAGAATCTCACAGCTCTCTATATCAGTGAAATGTTATTTAAATCGTATCAAGTATTAATAAAAGGAGTGAAGTAAAGTTATAATCTGTGTATGCCTACATTCTTGTCGCATCACGCCCTGCTAAGAAATTCATGTCTCTAAAAATAATACTGACGCAGCCGAGGCAAACATAAATATATAATATTTAAAGAAAGTCAAATTAAAAAGTTAATATTTTTAAACATTTGGGGCAAAGGCCACCGGAAAGTACATTTGGGGCGAAGGCTACCGGAAACTGTTTACTATACGTGCGGTTGCAACTACTACAAGTTGGGCTCCCCAACAGTTGAACTACAATACAACTCCATCGAAAACAACTCCTTTCTCAAAGTACTTCAAGCCTTGGGCTTTATAGGTTACGAAGGCGACACCGAAAATTTTTAGAAATTAAAACAAGAATTAGTATTAAAACATTTAAATGATTTTTTTTCAAAATATTTCCCTTTAACATCAGTACATTTTTGCATTCGTTGAAACCAGTCCTTAAATCAATGATGCCACTCTTCCTCAGGCACTTCAGAAACAGGTTTTATAATGTTCTGCTGCTTCAGCTGATGACAAGAAAGTGATTCCACGAATTTTATCTTTAATTTTTGGAAACAAAAATAAATCACAAACTGCTAGGTCTGGGCTGTGTGGTAAGCGTCCATAGTGCTGACCTTTAGGGCATCCAGATACTCAGTTATTAGTTTTGTGTACGCGACGATGCGTTGTCATTAGCATCAGTTATCCTTTTGGGTGTTTTTCAAGAAAATTTACAAAAATTTGTGGTAAGAGTACATTAGTGTAACAATCGTCTCTAACGCTATGTCTATCTTCTAATGCTATAGTAGCTATATGACCCGTTTTAAATAAGGCAGTGTTTTAACACTTAAATGATTTCAGTCAAATTATATAATATATAAATTCAATAACAGCGCGCCTTAAAGCAATATCTGTATGTAACAATATATAAATAATGCACAATACAGTCATTATAAATGTTTATATTATTGTATACATGTATAATAATGTTATGTGAATGTATTATGTAATTTAATAATGTAGGAACTGTGAGAATAATAGGTTAAAAGTTGCTAACAGTGAACTAATAATAAGGTAACATTGAGGCAATAATGAATTAGAAATTTTAAATGTTACTTGTGATTATTGGAAGCAATAATGTAATTTTAGTGACAGTTTATAAAAATAGCCAATCAAAAACCTGAAAAAGCTTTAGTTAAATGAAGGTATTCTATTGCATTAGGAATAGCCAATCAGAGACTTGAAATGCAGAAATTTACAAGTTTAGGCGGTTGAAATCAATTCGGTTGGTTGCAGACAGTGTTACTAACCAGACGCAAAAAGTGTCCTCTAGAGATTTAATACGTATTCGTGTGAGACGAAAATAGTTTACGTATTAAAAAGTGCAAATATTTAAAGACTCTCACAGCTCACTCTCTATATCAGTGAAGTGTTACTTAAATAGTATCAAGCATTAATACAAGGAGTGAAGTAAAATTATAATCTGTGTAAGCCTACATTCTTAGTCGCACCACAACCCTGCTAAGAGAAACGTGCCTCTAACAATAATATCGACGCAGCCGAGGCAAACATAAATATTAAATATTTACAGAAACAGTTTAATTACAAAGTTAATATTTTTTTAAACTTGGGGCAAAGGTCACCTGAAAGTACATTTGGGGGCGAAGGCTACTGGAAACTGTTTACTATACGTGCGGTTGCAACTGCTACAAGTTCGGCTCCCCAACAGTTGAACTACAAGACAACTCCTACTTCAAATCGGCTTTTTCATACGTGAAACAATAATTGTGACGGTAATTTGTATCACAAATTACTCAGATGTGGTTAACGATAATAATATGAATATGTATTTTTATGTAACATTGATTTCAGAGGTTTAATAATTGTAATTATTAATGGTAAATAATAATTTTCGGCTCTACTGAAACTGTTAACAATAACATAATACTTTAGCAAGGGAGTGAGTTGTTTATCGTTACCGGGAACCAGGAAGTTACGTAATGTTTCGCGCCTTTTCAGTAAAAAAAGCTTCCAGATTATTCTATAAAAGTAATATGTATTAATGGTTTTCATTGGATAGTAAAATAGACGCTAATGTTGGCGCGTTTTGTTGGCCAATGGTAATTCAGTTATAATCTTTAGGTGTAGCTTGGGGTAAGTCTATAAATAGTGTAGAATCAAAGAGAGCGTCCTCCAGTGTGCAACGAGATTCCCGACACAGTACACATCGTCCTCCAGTTCGGCAGGATTTACGAAGCATTACACTTCGTCCGCACATTACACGTTGGCCGTTCAGTTCGTTAAATTACACGTAGTGAAAATCATTAAAGATCTAAAATATTACAAAGTCACTTATATACAAAAATTGAAGTACGTGAGTTAAAAGTGAGAAGTTATTAGAAACAGTTTCAGTATGGCGATTATCAAGATAAATTTGTGAAAGTGTTAGTGCATGTGCTCGACAATAAAACATTATAAAATACATTTCTTCACTAGTAATTTTTGGATAAAAGATTCCTTTTCCGCTTCACACCCTGCAAGAATTAAATGCCTACCTAAATAGCTGGCCGGAAGAAAATATACATAACCTTAAAACTAATTCATATAGATTGCTACGCCAGATGAAGTTAGCAAGGCGACCGACAAATGACGTCACACAATATGGCTGCACGCGTGAGGTAAGCAACATTACGTGAGAAACATTATCCACCACGTGGGAACACAAATTTGCACTAATACTACTCCAAATTGGCTCCACAACGTGGGGCTCGATAACAAAAAGACATTACGTAAAGCAAGTTCTCTCGCAAATACGCGTGATGTAAAAACAATTTATTTACTACTTCAAATTGGCGCATCAACGTGGAGCGACAACTAGGGAAGGAAGGCTAGACGACTAGGAAAGGAACAAGAATAACCAGAGAGGCGAAAGCAGCAGTGAAACGACCTATAGACGCAGATTCCGAGACAGAAGGGTAATTCAGCTACAAGAAAACATCGAAACGACGTAGATTCATCACGATACAACGCAGAAGCGACATACAAACCTAGGAGAATGGGGCAGAACGCTGGACATCAAAACTGCAGCATCAGACAGCATCAAAAAGGTAATTAAATGAAACTAAGAAGTGGTAGGATAATAAAAACAATGGCTACCAATAATACGGAGGAAATAATTATGGAGGGAGATAGTGTAATAGTTAGCTGTGATCAAATACAAAGTACAGGGAATAGCCCAGATTTTTTGGGGTTTGAAGATGAAAATGTTAGTGCAGAAAGGGAGAATAGAATAGCAGGAAATGTTAATTTTGATGCTGGTATGATTATGGAAATGTTTAGAAATTTTGGTGAAAAACTAGATCAGAATAAGAGGGAATTAAGGGAAGATCTTAGTAAGAGTATTACAGATCAATTAAGGGAAGATATGCAAAAGAGTCATAGGGAGTTAAGAGAAGATATTCGTAGGAGCTTTGAACAAAACAGAAAAGATATTGGTAGGAGTAATGAGGTATTAGAGCAAAAAGTAGATCAAAGCAGTGAAGAAAGTGAAAAGAAAGTTATGAAGCTAGATAGTAGTAGGCCAGAAATGAAAGATGAAAATGAGGAAGTAATAGTAAGTGAGACAGGAGAAATTTCAAAGGAAATGCTAGACACGAGCAGGGAAAGAGATAACAAAGAAAGTGAGGTTAATACTAAAAGTGAGGTTAATGTAGAAGGCGCAGAGTTAGGAAGTCAAATGAGTAGTATTTCAAGTGAGCTAAGAGAGATAAAAGAGGTTAGGAATGTAGATGTAAATGAGGCGCAAGTTAATTTCAGAGGGGAAATATCAGAAATACAAAATGAGTCAGTAATGCAAAGAAGTAAATTGTACCATGATGTTCAAATTGAAAACTCCAGTCCAGTACAGTGTAGTACAAATTTGTCAGAGTATTCTCAAAGTAAAGAGATAGCAGAAGAGTTGAAAATGATATTATCAGGGAACGAAATTTCATATGAATACAAGAGGTTATTCATGAACAATTTGAAGGTTAGGTTACGGCTACGAGTAATATTTAGCCACATACAATTTGATCCAGGAGGGTAAATAGCAATGAGATGTAAAGTAAATGCTGGATAGTTGAAGACGACTTGCAGAGAAATGTATTGGAACGTAAGAGGGTTAACTAAATATATATGACATTTGAAAAGAGAAATAAATTATAAAAAAAAAAAAAAAAAAGAGAGAAATGTTTTAAAAAAAAAAAAAAATAAATAAATAAATAAATTAAATTTTTTTTTAGTAACTGTAACAACATTTGAAAAATAAGAATGCAAAGATTGAAACTTAAGATGATATTAAATTAAAAGTATGTAAACACAATTCCAAGAATTAAAATTTAAAAATGCAAAGATTAAAATTTAATATGATATTAAAGTAAAGTACATGAATACTATTACAAGAGTATTGTTAAAATAAAATTCAAAATAACAAAAATGGTAAAAATAATTCAAAACAAATACTTATGTAGTAAATAGAACATGTGAAACATTGTCTAGATTTAAGAGATGTAAATATTTGTGTACAGGGTAAATATTTTTGGTAAATGTTTAAAATTACAAAAATTCTTGAATGATAGATTTTTTTTTGGTAACAATATAAGAAAGTAAACCATTTTTTGTAACAAAAAATTTATTGTAACGACAGATTAATATTAAAACAAATTAAACCAAAGCCAGTAAGTAGTGGCGAGATAAAACATGTCGTGTGTTAAATACGTGTGAAGTGTTAAGTGAAAGTGAATAGCGTGTGTTACAAGATTTAGGAGACTAAAAACAAAATTATAAAATTTCTAAACAGGTTATAAATATTTATAATTATATTTCTAGTGGGGCATATGTGACGGTAATTTGTATCACAAATTACTCAGATGTGGTTAACGATAATAATATGAATATGTATTTTTATGTAACATTGATTTCAGAGGTTTAATAATTGTAATTATTAATGGTAAATAATAATTTTCGGCTCTACTGAAACTGTTAACAATAACATAATACTTTAGCAAGGGAGTGAGTTGTTTATCGTTACCGGGAACCAGGAAGTTACGTAATGTTTCGCGCCTTTTCAGTAAAAAAAGCTTCCAGATTATTCTATAAAAGTAATATGTATTAATGGTTTTCATTGGATAGTAAAATAGACGCTAATGTTGGCGCGTTTTGTTGGCCAATGGTAATTCAGTTATAATCTTTAGGTGTAGCTTGGGGTAAGTCTATAAATAGTGTAGAATCAAAGAGAGCGTCCTCCAGTGTGCAACGAGATTCCCGACACAGTACACATCGTCCTCCAGTTCGGCAGGATTTACGAAGCATTACACTTCGTCCGCACATTACACGTTGGCCGTTCAGTTCGTTAAATTACACGTAGTGAAAATCATTAAAGATCTAAAATATTACAAAGTCACTTATATACAAAAATTGAAGTACGTGAGTTAAAAGTGAGAAGTTATTAGAAACAGTTTCAGTATGGCGATTATCAAGATAAATTTGTGAAAGTGTTAGTGCATGTGCTCGACAATAAAACATTATAAAATACATTTCTTCACTAGTAATTTTTGGATAAAAGATTCCTTTTCCGCTTCACACCCTGCAAGAATTAAATGCCTACCTAAATAGCTGGCCGGAAGAAAATATACATAACCTTAAAACTAATTCATATAGATTGCTACGCCAGATGAAGTTAGCAAGGCGACCGACAAATGACGTCACACAATATGGCTGCACGCGTGAGGTAAGCAACATTACGTGAGAAACATTATCCACCATGTGTGGAGCTCAACAACACACAAGAAATACTTCATAATCTTTCTCATAGAACAAAAAAAAAAGGCTTAAGTTCTGTTCCAAAGGCCCATTAAGCCGATTGACTTTTCTTTTCAGGGTCATAACAATAAATCATCAAGATTCATCACCAGTAATAACGACATTCCATAACAAATTTGAAATCTCGTCTTGGAATTTTTCCAGTTTTTCTACACCAATCAATGCGTTGTTGTTTTTTTTATCGGGAGTCAGTTTATGTGGAATCCATCGACAACAAGGTTTTGTCACGTTTAGTGATGATGTAAAGTTTTTTGTATTTGATTCATACCAATGTGCAATGTTGCCCGAATAAATTCAGTAACAGCAGTTTTTGGGCGTCCTTCACGAAATTCATCACTAAGAAATACCGATCTCTCGTGAATTCGTTGTACCAGTTATACATTTTGCCTTGGATGGGTCTTCTTCCCAAATGAACTCCTAAGCCGATCTTCACATTGTTAACGCGTTAATTGACGATTTAAAATCGTAAAATATTATTGCCCGAAATGTTCTCTAGTCAAATTCATTTTTGGTTGGACACAAAAATTTTAAATGACGATAATTAACAAACTATTAGAGCAAATCGAACAAACTACACGTCAATAAACTCGAAAAACATTGGGAAGTAGGTGTCAAATATAAATACATTTCCTTTTGTTTTAGAAACATGACATTCTAGCAATTTTCAGTATCGCCCTCTTCTCTCTATTACGACAGTCAATGGTAATTAATGTTTGTTTCACACAAGTCCGTGTGTAACACAAGAGTTGAAAGGTAGAGTCACACTGAAAACAATATCCGATATGAGAAAAATCTGATGTGTTACACTCACATAACTTTCTCTACTCTTGTACAAACTATTTTTACAAACGCTTATTCTCCATATGCTTCATGTTAATCGAGATGTTAACCTTATTGCTAATTTTCTTGTAGATGCAAGGGGAATTGGTAGGCTTTAAGCGATAGTCAAATATTTTAAGAGCTGGTTGCTATGTGGAGTATTCCATTCTGTTTGCATTACCAGGACATAAAAAATGAATAACGAATTTGAGAAAAAGTATTAGTATTGGAAAATGTAAGGGAATAACAAGCAATATCTCGAAAATGGTTCACCCAACAAAAAAAATGTATATGACATAAATTATGTATTTGAACGCGATCTACATTTTTTGTGTAGTAAACGTTTGTCTATCTCTTATGGTTTACCAGTTATGCAAAAGTCGTTCAGAATGAAGAACACTTTTGGAGACATTTCCAGAAAATTCGAGATATATATTTCATTTGTCATGAAAATATTGTAAACATATGATATTTTAATCAAAATCGTTAGAGCCGTTTTTGAGAAAATTAAAATTTTCGAAAAATGTTCCATGTAAAGGGTAGTCTCGGGTGGGGGGATTTTCTTGGAAACCTTCGTGTCACATCTCTGGAAGATACTGAACCTAAATACCAAGTTTGGTGTTTATCCGACTGTTCGTTTCTGAGTTATGCTGTTCACAGACAAACACACACGGACATGTTTCTAAAAATGCTTTTTACTTTCTCTACTACGTATAGTAAGTAGGGGAAGTATTGCATTCCACCCAAAAATTCGATACCGAGATTTCACCGGAAATACATGTTTTGAGAATCACTGTGTGTGTCTGTCTGTGTGTCTGTGTGTCTGTGTGTCTGTGTGTCTGTCTGTGTGTCTGTGTGTCTGTGTGTCTGTGAACAGCATAACTCAAAAACGAACAGTCGGATAAACACCAAACTTGGTATTTAGGTTCAGTATCTTCCAGAGATGCGACACGAAGGTTTTCAAGAAAATCCCCCCACCCCAGACTACCCTTTACATGGAACATTTTTCGAAAATTTTAATTTTCTCAGAAACGGCTCTAACGATTTTGATTAAAATATCATATGTTTAAGATATTGTCATGACAAATAAAATGTATATCTCGAATTTTCTGGGAATGTCTCCAAAAATATTCTTCATTGTGAACGACTTTTGCATAACTGGTAAACCATAAGAGATAGACAAAATTTTACTACACAAAAAATGTAGATCGCGTTAAAATACACAACTTATGTCATATACGTTTCTTTTGTTGAGTGAACCGTTTTCGAGATATTGCTTGTTATTTCCTTAAATTTTCCAATACTTATACTTTTTCTCAAATTCGTTATTCATTTTTACTTTCTCTACTACGTATAGTAAGTAGGGGAAGTATTGCATTCCACCCAAAAATTCGATACCGAGATTTCACCGGAAATACACGTTTTGAGACCTCCTGAATCCAAAAAAAGCATTTTTAGAAACATGTCCGTGTGTGTGTCTGTGTGTGTGTCTGTGTGTCTGTGTGTGTGTCTGTGTGTGTGTCTGTGAACAGCATAACTCAAAAACGAACAATCGGATAAGCACCAAACTTGGTATTTAGGTTCAGTATCTTCCAGAGATGCGACACGAAGGTTTTCAAGAAAATCCCCCCAACCCAGACTACCCTTTACATGGAACATTTTTCGAAAATTTTAATTTTCTCAAAAACGGCTCTAACGATTTTGATTAAAATATCATATGTTTAAGATATTGTCATGACAAATAAAATGTATATCTCGAATTTTCTGGGAATGTCTCCAAAAGTGTTCTTCATTATGAACGACTTTTTCATAACTGGTAAACCATAAGAGATAGACAAAATTTTACTACACAAAAAATGTAGATCGCGTTAAAATACACAAGTTATGTCATATACATTTCTTTTGTTGAGTGAACCGTTTGCGAGATATTGCTTGTTATTCCCTTAAATTTTCCAATACTTATACTTTTTCTCAAATTCGTTATTCATTTTTTTATGTTCTGGACATGCAAAGAGAATGGAATGCCCCACATAGCAACCAGCGATAAAATATTTGACTATCGCTTAAAAGCTACCATATTCCCCTTGCATCTACAAGAAAATTACAAATAAGATTGACATCTCGATATCTCGATTAATATGAAGCATATGGAGAATAGGCGTTTGTAAAAATAGATTGTACAAGAGTAGAGAAAGTCATGTGAGTGTAACACATCAGATTTTTTTATGTCCTGAACATGCAAAGAGAATGGAATTCGCCACATAGCAACCAGCGTTAAAATATTTGACTATCGCTTAAAAGCTACGATATTCCCCTTGCATCTACAAGAAAATTACCAATAAGATTGACATCTCGATATCTCGATTAACATGAAGCATATGGAGAATAGGCGTTTGTAAAATTAGATTGTACAAGAGTAGAGAAAGTTATGTGAGTGTAACACATCAGATTTTTTTGGATTCAGGGGATCTCAAAACATATATTTCCGGTGAAATCTCGGTATCGAAATTTTGGGTGGAATACAATACTTCCCCTACTTACTATACGTAGTAGAGAAAGTAAAAAAAGTACATAAATGGTGTGCTTTAACGAGATGTACATTTTTTTTTTGTGCGCGGGTGCTGGAATAGTGCAGTGGTTTGTTTTCCGGCTCTCGTACGGTGTGTCCCGGGTTTGATTCCAGGCTATGTAGTGACGATTTTAAGAGACTTCATCTCTGACTTCCTCAGGTGAAGTATCTCCAAGGCCCAATGTGGTTCGGAGTACACAGTAGAAGCTGTAGGTCCTCTCATTCCACCACTATCGTCACTCTACCGTCAGAGGCAACGGACTCCGCCCTTTTGATGCCTCCGCTTCAGAAATGAGCCCAGTCATCTCTTGGTGGAATGAGGTATCCCCGAAGGTCGTAGGCCATATCAGAAACTACGACGATGACGCCGACGACATTATTTGTGTGGTAAGAGTTGGTCTATCTCTTATGGTTTACCAGTTATGCAAAACTCATTTAGAATGAAGAGGACTTCAGAGGCTATTCCCAGAAAATTGAAGATATACATTTTATTTGCCACGAAAATATTTTTAACATATGCTATTGTAATCAAAATTGTTAGTAATTTTTGAGGAAATCTACTTTTTCGAAACAATTTCCACGTAAAGGGTAGTTTGAGGTGGTGGGGGGATTTTCTTGAAAATCTTCGTGTCGCATCTTTGTAAGTGCTGAACTTTGAAGTAGTTATGCACCACGTATGGGTGCCAACTTGTAGTTATTGTTCTTGGTGTTTATTTGCACCACGCTTTGGTAAGCCAATTTGAAAGGAATTGTTTGTTACGTAATACGCTGCTACGTATGAAAAGTTGATTTGAAGATGTATTTTTGTTGTTACGCTCCAAGTTTAAAAAAAATATTTTTTAACTTTGTTATTAAACTGCTTCTATAGATATTATTTATGTTTGTTTTTGCCTCGGCTGCTTCAGTATTACTTTAGAGACACGTTTCTCTTAATTAGGGCGTGGTGCGACAGGAATGTAGCCTTACACAGTTTTTAAGTTTAAATTCACTTCTTTTTATTAATCCTTCACACAAATTAAATAACACTACACTTATATTAAGAGCTGTGAGATTCTTTTATTTAATACTTGCATTTTTGTTAACGCGTATACAAAATTTTCGTTTCACACGAAAACGTAATATTTCTTTAGAGAACACATCTTCCATCCGGTCACTACCAAGGTCTGCAGGCAACTGAACATATTTCAACCGCCCAAACCGCTAAACCTCTGTATTTCAAGTCTCTGATTGGCTAATCCTAGTCCAATAGAATACCTGCATTTTACTAAAGTTTTTTTTTCTGGCTGTTGATTGGCTATTTTTAAACTGTCACAAAATTTACATTATCGTTGCTCTAATGATGACTAGTAGTTATCAAACTCTCAAACTCATTATTGCCTCAAGGTTATCTCATTGTTGGCAACTTTAAACTTATTATTCTCACAGCGCTTACATTATTAAATTACGTAATGCATTCACATAAGATTATTGAACATGCTTACAATAATATAAGCATTTGCAATGACTGTTACATACATTTTTAAAAACTTATTACGTACATATTGTATCAAGGCGGGCTGTTATTGAATTTACATATTATATAATTTAATTAAAAATATTCAAGTGTTAAAAATACTGCCTCAACTTCTGTATGCTAGTTTACGTCTTTTCGTTTTTGACTTAGGCTTTTCACATACATACATACATACACACACACACACACACACACACACACACACACACACACACACACACACACATACGCTAATGGCGCTGGCCGTGATTTCGATTTTCCTCTACCGATCCAGCGATCAGGATACATTATGTTTAGGCAATCCCTTATGTCATCGGAATAATGAATATCTATTGATTTAGTGGCTTATTAAAATGATGGAACGATGCCACCATTCCTCGATACTGATAACGATACTGATTTTGAACACCCATATTCAATACTCTACACTCACTTTGTCAACAATTGTAAAGACGATAGCTTGTTTACTCAATTACGTTCTTATTGATACTTTGCTGTGTATAAACGCATGTAACGAATTTTGTATTGTATCCTAATTCCGAAATAGTTTCTGTTTCACATTCTCCAATTAGCAACAACTGTCTTTCTTAATAGTGCCAAGGGTTATATATCTCCTGTTGTTAGTCAAGGTAATAATAATAATATTATTATTAATAATAATTTCTCTACATAGTCCCCTTTCAGATCGATACACTTTTCCCAGCAATGTTCAATGGCTTCGATACCCTGTTTATAGTGAGAACCGTCGAGTTCTGCAAAATAACCATCAACTGCAAACTCCACCTCGTCATTGTTAGCAAATCTTTTACCACCAAGCCATTTCTTCAACTTTGGAAACAAAAATAATCAGACGGGGCTAAGTCTGGAGAATAGAGTGCATGAGGAAGCAATTCGAACATTGATTTTGGCCATAGCGATAATGGATGTGTGAACTGGTTCATTGTCTTGATGAAACAGAACTTTCTTTTCCCCTAAATACGGCCATCTTTGCTTGATTACATCATTCAAACGGTGTAATAAGTTTGCATAATACTCGCTATTGATTGCTTTTCCTTTTAGAAGATAATCAATGAAAATTATCCCACGCGCATCCCAAAAAACCTGACGCCATTACCTTGCCTGCAAATGGAACTGTCTTCGCCTTCTTTGGAGCCGATTCTCCCCTTTCAATCCACTGTTTTGACTGTTCCTTTGTCTCAGGTGTGAAGTGATGGACGCATGTTTCATCCATGGTTCTGAATCGACACAAAACTCGACTTTATTGCAGCGAAACATCTCCAAACACTCGACTGAAACATCCTCACGACCCTGCTTTTGTTCCATTGTGAGTAAACGCGGCACAGCTTTCTCATGTCTAAATGTTCAGTTAGTAGGCGAGGTACAACACTTTTGAAATGCCTACGATGTCTGCTAACTGGTGCACTTTCAGTCGATGGTCATCCAATACCATTTTGTGGATTTTCTTCACAATTTCTGGCGTGGTCACCTCATTTGGTCGACCACTGCGATGTTCGTCTTGGCAGCTCGTACGGCATCACTTGAACTCTTGTCACCCAATATTTTACTGTTGTAAACGAAGGAGCAGACTCCTCAGAGTAGAATCTAGCTCAGCTTTAATATTAGTTGGACTAAGACCTTTCACATGAAAGTACTGTATCACATAACGATGGCCAGTTTTATCCATGTTTACAAATTCGCTGAGAGAGTTTATTATTAATGGCTGCCAAACAATTACTAAACAATGTAGCATCGTCAAACTTCAGACTTAAGCTTTATAAGGATGGTACTTTCTAGCATAGTCATGTGTTTACATATATAGTGAGAGAGAGAAGCATTACAAGAAACTCAAAAAATTGAAAATAATGTGTGTGTTACGCATTCTACTACTATTCACAACTACCACATAAGATGTAATTTTTTTTCATCCGGTAATAAGTAATTAGCCATATAGCACCCGGAAACATAGTAAGTTTGTGGATTAAGCCCCTCTACTACCCACCCTCATACATTAGCATATACCTATATGTTTAACACAAAGGTTTGACTTGCGTAAACAGAAACCAACAGAAGGAAAGAAAGAACAAATATTTTCATGCCCTGTATTGTCTCACGTCTTAAGTTCTGATTTGTTTCAGCTGGATTCCAGATTTTGGTCACTAGAGTAGGTAAATGTAATGGCTAATAGTGAGTCAGCAAGCCAGGCTGTTGCAGAAACGTGATTTAGTGCCCCACTTAAATCAGCTTCATTTACAACTGAGTTAACGCTGCATGTTACATTGAGTACCTCTACTGCTTCCCCATTGTTTTGCACGAGAGTAGGAATGTTGCACTCAACGCAGTCAAGTCTATCAAAAACTAAAGTCCAGTAACTCTTGGTGGGACACTAGCGAGACATATGACATGAACTCTGGACTCCTTTTATTTCTTATCTAGCATAAAGTTAAACGCAACAACTTTCAATAATGCAAAACTTAAACACTTAAAGGTGTCGAAAGGTATTGGTTTATCTCTAAGTATTAGGCATACTTCGATACCACCGAGCATCGAGAGTATCGATTATATCGAGGACCATTCCTGTTTATTAATATATTATTAATTATATTTTCACTGTATCGCAGTAATCTCTTCGTGTTATCTTATTTGCTGAGCGCCTGTCAATGTTTTACTATTTTGAATTTTGGGTTATTTGTCCTCCGGCTAGCTATTATTACTCAGTCGAGCAAATATCTCTTGAACAGGTCGTGTAAATTAAAAAGGAGTTGTTACTAAAAGATAACACTGATAAAAGAATGTGTTTCTACACTTTTATTGCCGTCACAATTAATTTCACATATTTAATCTTGATACACGCCTGACTGAAACTGTTATATTTTCGAATGTAACTACAGTCACTTATTTACCGCGCACTATTAATTCGCGTATTTCACATTTTGTAACTAACTTTACGACGCAAGAGATTCTGTAGAATTGCATGATGTGTACCTCATGAATGCTTCCTTAGAACTGCCTGACGTGTAACTCGCGAGAGAGATTTCTTAGAACTGCGTGACATTTACCGCGTGAATGATTCTGTAGAACTGCGCGATACTTGCCTTTGGCTCAAGAATTTATACTGCCTCATCCCTAAACATTATAATAGAGCTGCTATTGGTTAATAAATCGTGCCAACATTGGCGTCTATTTTATAAGCCAATCATAATGACTAAAACATATGCTCTAGGGAAGATATTCCCTCCATTTCTATAAAAGGCACGCTACCCTGACGATTTGTTTGTTTCATCTAATTGATAAACAACTCACCCCCTCGCTTCATTGTTACCAGCTCCTATTGTCAGTTTCAGTGAGGCCGTGTAGACTTATTTCCTAACAATGCTTATAGCTAACAAACATCTAAAATCATTGTCATACAATAATGTTAATTTACACTACAATCACTCTGGCATTCACAGTGTTGTGATATAAAATATTGCCTCAACTAGCACTGGAAGGTTATATTAGTTAAAAACTGTAAAGGTTTATATACTTTATTAATACAATTAATACAATCACTCCTTTTATATAGTAATTTACACTTGTTTACTTAATAGTTACCCCAATAAATAATAACACAAATATCTGTTTTTCTACTTTACTGTGTACTGATAAACACTACATTTATAACTTCTTAGTTACTTATATTAATTTATGGCCTCAATTGAAGTTGTTATTTGCCCCACGCCTTGAGGAGCCAATTTGTTGTTGCTGCCACGTATAGAAGGTCGGTTTGAAGAAGATGTATTATATTTCGACTGTTTCTTTATATATTATATATTTATGTTTGCCTCGACTGCGTCAGTATTTTTGTTAGAGACATGGATGTCTTAGCAGGGCGTGATGCGGCTGAAGAATGTAGGCTTACACAGATTATAATTTTTAATTCACTCCTTTTTATAAATTCTTGACACGATTTTAATAACACTTCACTGATATAGAGAGCTGTGAGAATTTTTGTTTATTAATTGCGCTTTTTAACACGCAAACTGTTTTTTGTCTCACACGAATACGTATTATACTTCTCGAGGACACATCTCGCGTCCGGTTAGGTACACTGTCTACAACCAACGCGTCCAGTTGTGAGCACTGTCTAAAAGCAACTGACTTGATTTCTAGCGCCTAAATTTGTAAGTTTCTGTATTTCAAGTCTCTGATTGGCTATTTTATAAACTGTCATAAAAATTACATTATTGTTGCTCCAATAATGACTAGTAGCATTATTAACTTTCTTACTCTTTATTGCCTCACTGTTACCTCATTGTTAGCAACTTTTAACCTATTATTCTCACAGCTCCTACATTATTAAATTACGTAATACATTCACATAACATTATTACACATGTATACAGTAATATAAACATTTACAATGACTGTAATATACACTTTTTATATATTATTACATACATATATTACTTTAAGGCGGGCTGTTATTGAATTTATATATTATATAATAGATTGAAATCATTTAAGTGTTAAAAACACTGCCTCACAATACACACAACCTCAAGTTATCTGCACACTAAAGGCCCACCATCTTTTGCTCATAATAATCGTCCATTATCTAGGTCTTTCTTCTCTCTCACGTTGTAGCCATTCTTATCCATTTTCTCTTTACCTTACCCAAATACTTTCCCATGGCTTTTTTTATTTTTTTTCCCCTTTTACATTCAAAATTATCCTTATTACTATTTCCCCATTCAAATTTTCCCATTTCTTTTGCCAAACCTGATCTCTCCATATCTTTGTTTGCTTACAATATAATATACAATAATAGTCCAGTAGGATATATAGAGGAATTCGAGCACAGTTTTTTGCGTTTATATGGGAAAGGATAGGGAAAACGAGGCTAGATGCGACGGTTCAAGGAGGAAAATGCGTTTATATGGGAGAGATAGGGAATACGAGGACTGACGCTAGGCTAGACAGTGGTAGGAGGGGGAGTGCGCTTTATATGAGACCGATAGGGAATACGTGGAGAGGTGGTAGGCTAGACAGAGGCTGAGTAATGTATGGTTTATATGAGCGGTATAGGAAAACGATGAGAGGTGTTAGACTAGACAGGGCTTGAAACGTAGTGCATGGTTTATATGAGAGATATAGGAAAACGAGGAAAGGTGTTAGGCTAGACAGAAGTCGAGGAGTAGAGTATGGTTTATATGAGAAGTATAGGAAAACGAGGAGAGGTATTAGGTTAGGAGAATTGAGTTTGTGTTTATAAGGAGAGACGAGAAAACGGAGAGAGATCCTATGCTAGGATAGACAGGTGTTAAAGTTAGGTTAGATAGGAAACCAAGGAGTGATACTCAGCTAGAGGGGGGGCATCTCTCTCTGGCACAGAGAGAGATGCCGACATCTGATAAAGTTCTTTGATCTATGCCGGCAAGCTCCGCCCATATTATTTCTACTGTTTAATCGCTTATATCTCCTGAATGAAAAGAGATAGAACAATTGGATGAAAACTAATCAATTCTTTGGAATGCGCCGCGTCATTAGGACCTTGTTCCAAGTTGACCGGGATGCTTGGGTTCGAATCCTAGGAGTGAATGCAAATTCATCTTCTAATAACTCAGAGACTAATTAAGATAAAGACGCCAAATAAACTTTATTACATTAATGTCATTAGGTAGTTTCTTGTAAATGTATATTTGGGTACCTGGTGTCCTGGGTTCGATCCATAATTTTAAAATCTCCATTATCTCGGAAACTAAGAAAGCTAGAGGAATGGACCAAAACATGTTTGATAGCTCCTATGATGGGTAATTAATGCTGTATATAATTTTCAATCAGTTGTCCCTAGTTCGAATCCCGATTTTTTAATGACTTCCTTAATTTTTCTCTATACTCTAGAATATATCACTTAGATTGATGCTGTAACTGCATGCAGCACCTTTAAACATAGGAAACTAATATTGTAAATAATTTTGTTTCTGGTGTTCTGGGTTCGAATACTGATAAAATGTAATTTAATTATAAATTTAATAACTCCTAAACTAATTACAATAAAGACACCAAATAAACTTTATTGCATTTATGTTATTAGGTAGTATCTTGTGGATGTGTAATTAGATACATGACGTCCTGGGTTCGATCCTAATTTTAAAATTTTCATTATCTCGGGAACTAAGTGAGGTAGAGGAGTGGACTAAAGCATGATTGATAGCTTCTATGATGGGTAATTAATGCTGTATATAATTGCCAATCAGTTGTGCTTGTTTCGATTCCCCATCTTTTAATGACTTTCTTAATTTTCCTCTGTACACTAGAATATATCACTTAGATCGATGATGTAACTACATACAGCTTTGTTTAACATGTCGGACTAATATTATAAATTATTTTGTTCCTGGTGTTCTGGGTTCGAATACCGATTCAATGAAATTTACTTGCAAAAATTTAATAACTCGTAATTTAATTTAGATAAACATGTCAAGGTAAACGCAAACAGAGTATCTAGTCCTTAAATATCGTTATCGTGACAAATATTACTTTAAAGTACTCAGATCGAATCCAGAAGGGGTGATTTCATATATCTTCAAGCTTATGGATCATATCAGGTTCGAGTAAAGATTAAATGGTAGATGCTGATATTGGGGAGCTAAAATACATTTATTAAAAGTATTACCAGGTTCGATTTAGAAGCTTAGAATCTGTGTAACTCTGGAAAAATTGTTGTTACATAGCGTGATCGTTTTGTTACATAGCGTGATCAGGTTGTTACATAGCGTGATCATGTTGTTACATAGCGTGAACATGTTGTTACATAGCGTGATCAGGTTGTTACATAGCGTGCTCAGGTTGTTACATAGCGTGATCATTTTGTTACATAGCGTGATCAGTTGTTACATGGCGTGAACATGTTGTTACATAGCGTGATCAGGTTGTTACATAGCGTGATCATGTTGTTACATACCGTGATCATGTTGTTACATAGCGTGATCATGTTGTTACATAGCGTGATCAGTTGTTACATAGCGTAATCAGGTTGTTACATAGCGTGATCGTGTTGTTACATAGCGTGATCGTGTTGTTACATAGCGTGATCATGTTGTTACATAGCGTGATCAGGTTGTTACATAGCGTGATCATGTTGTTACATAGCGTGTTCAGTTGTTACATAGCGTGATCATGTTGTTACATAGCGTGCTCAGGTTGTTACATAGCGTGATCATGTTGTTACATAGCGTGCTCAGGTTGTTACATAGCGTGTTCAGTTGTTACATAGCGTGATCATGTTGCTACATAGCGTGCTCAGGTTGTTACATAGCGTGTTCATGTTGTTACATAGCGTGCTCATGTTGTTACATAGCGTGCTCAGGTTGTTACATAGCGTGATCATGTTGTTACATAGCGTGATCATGTTGTTACATAGCGTAATCAGGTTGTTACATAGCGTGATCAGGTTGTTATATAGCGTGAACATGTTGTTACATAGCGTGCTCAGGTTGTTACATAGCGTGATCATGTTGTTACATAGTTCTCGTGAGTCTACAATCTTAAAAAGAAGGTTATCTGTGTGCTGTATATGCAGATAGCTGACGCCTGATGAAGAAAGAAAAAGATGGAAGGGAAGGTGGTAACCCTGTCATTAGGAGCAATCCTAGCGCTAGTTTCAAGCCTAGATAAAAGGGGAGAGACATCTACAACGAACTAAAATAAAGGTATGTTAACGTAAAGCTTTTCAATTTGTGAACCAATATGCAGTTTATCCCTCTCCGCATCGTACAATAACTGTTTAACATATAATAAGTTTGTAAGATTTAGAAAAAAGTATATAAATTGTTGTAACGTTGGATGAGAAATGTTTTATAATTTAATTACTCTCTATATTACCATGAGTACCTGTGATACTAGTTGAATTGCCCGTTAAAATGACTTTAATACCTGTGATACTACCCGAAACATGTGAAATTACCTTAACTAGCTCTGATACGAATTCCTTCTCTAAATTAGCGCGAGCATCTGTGATACTATATGGTTTGCCTTAAATACCAATGATACTAGATGAATTACCTGTGAAATATGAAACTAAGCTATACCCAACCCTAGAATCTATCCTCTTGTGATACTAGCTGAATTAGCCTAAATACCTACGATACTAGCTGAATTAGCTGTGAAATCATGCAGAGCCATGATGCAGTTAGCCTCTGGAATCTAGTCTCCTGTGATACTAGCTGAATTAGCTTAAATGCTCACGATACTAGCTGAATTAGCTGTGAAATCATACACTGCTATGATCCAGTCAGCCTCTTGCAATACTAGCTGAATTACTTACCTGTTAGTGTGGGTGGGTTAGCTTTTCCCGTTGCAGGGCACCTTTTTCCCTTTATAGCTCACCTTTTTCCCTTTGGTGCTCACCTTTTTCCCTTTGTTGCTCACCTTTTTCCCTTTGCTGGTCACATTTTTCCCTTTGCTGGTCACATTTTTCCCTGAGCAGTCACCCTTTTCCCTTTATGGCTCACCGTTTTCCCTTTGGTGGTCACCTTTTTCCCTTTGTTGCTCACCTTTTTCCCTTTGCTGGTCACGTTTTTCCCTTTACTGGTCGACTTTTTCCCTTTGTGGGTCACCTTTTTCCCTGAGCAGTCACCTTTTTCCCCTGAACGACTCACCTTTTCCCTGAATAGGTTACGTGATGGGCATGTCTAGAACATTGACATGAAACAGTTTTCCACTAAGTTCACGTCTAAAGTCGCTTTCAAGTCTAGCACCTCCTATTCCCTATCTCTCCTGTATATAAGTCCATATTCCTACTGCTACACTACCTGTCTAGCCTAACACCTCTCCTCCTGTTTCTATACCTCTCATATAAACCATACTCTACTCCTCTAGCTCTGTCTAGCCTAACGCCTCTCTCGTTTACCTATGACGCTCACATAAACCATACTCTGCTCCTCGACCTCTGTCTAGTCTAACTCCTCTCCTCGTTTTCCTATACCTCTCATATAAACTATACTCTACTCCTCAACCTCTGTCTAGCCTAGCACCCCTCTTCCTGTTCCTATACTTCTCATACATATAAACCATGCCCTACGTTTCAAGCCCTGTCTAGTCTAACACCACTCCCCGTATCCCCTACCTCTCAAAAGCTCATTCCCTCCTGCCCCCCCTCTAGCTGAGTATCACTCCTTGGTTTCCTATCTAACCTAACTTTAACACCTGTCTATCCTAGCATAGGATCTCTCTCCGTTTTCTCGTCTCTCCTTATAAACACAAACTCAATTCTCCTAACCTAATACCTCTCCTCGTTTTCCTATACTTCTCATATAAACCATACTCTACTCCTCGACTTCTGTCTAGCCTAACACCTTTCCTCGTTTTCCTATATCTCTCATATAAACCATGCACTACGTTTCAAGCCCTGTCTAGTCTAACACCTCTCATCGTTTTCCTATACCGCTCATATAAACCATACATTACTCAGCCTCTGTCTAGCCTACCACCTCTCCACGTATTCCCTATCTGTCTCATATAAAGCGCACTCCCCCTCCTACCACTGTCTAGCCTAGCATCAGCCCTGGTATTCCCTATCTCTCCCATATAAACGCATTTTCCTCCTTGAACCGTCGCATCTAGCCTCGTTTTCCCTATCCTTTCCCATATAAACGCAAAAAACTGTGCCAGCTCTCTCTATATTTACCTACTTAGTCCGTATTCTCTTCATTACTATTGGACATTTATTTGCTTCATCTTGTCCTATACCCTGCAATTTACTAGCTCCTGTTCTTCCCCAATCAAACCCTCCTCGTCCTAATGTATTACATACATCTATACACTTTTTCCTCTCCCAAACTGTTTTTATTACTCTATATACTCTTAATATACTTCTCTATCTTATGCTACGAAAAATATCCTGTCTATCGATATCTTCTAACCTTGTTACTACATCTTTCCAAAGACACTTCATAACATGTTCCCTATTGATCCAAGCATCTCCCATACTTATCTGCTCCATCACTTCTTGAAGTTTTACTATCAATGACCCTTTCCATTTACTTCTCTCTTGCGTAAGCAAACATTCTTTAATGATATGATTATCTTTTAAATTTAAAATTCTATGTATGTTTTTTAAAACTCTTGTAATAATTTTCGTCTTGGTCGAATATCTACCTAGTGCCAACTGAGCTGCCCCATTATGTGACGCTATTGGTAGACCCAAGATATATTTGTAAAGGGATCTATCAATCTTTATCAATCTCTTTCCAAGCATCATCTATCCCCGATGCTATGACAGTATAAATTCTTATTAAGAAATCTAAACATCAAGTACTGAAACAGCAATATCATTTTCCTTGCTCTCTGATGCAAAGGAAAGCAAAAAGAAGAAAGGCATTTAGTTGCACTCTCTGTGCAGCAATGTTGCTGACGCAATCATGTATTCACTTACGTAAGATATTCCAAACTGAGACAGTATTTTTAACACTTAAATGATTTCAGTCTAATTATGTAATATATAAATTCAATAACAGCACGCCTTAAAGCAATATGTGTATGTAACAATATATATATAAAAATGTATATTACAGTCATTGTATATGTTTATATTATCATGTATATCAATAATGCTATGTGAATGTATTACGTAATTTAATAATGTAGGAGCTGTGAGAATAATAGGTTAGAAGTTGCTAACAATGAGGTAACAATGAGGCAATAATGAATTAGAAAGTTTAATAATGCTACTGGTAATTCTTGGAGCAGCAATAATGTAATTTTTGAGACAGTTTATAAATAGCCAATCAACAACCAGAATAAAAATTAAGTTAAATAAGAGTATTCTATTGGAGTAGGATTAGCCAATCAGAAACTAAAATGGAGCAAAATTTACAAATTCAGAAGTCAGTTGCTTGTAGACAGTGTTCCTAACCGGACGCGAGACGCGTCCTCGAGAAGTTTAATACGTATTCAGTGTGAGACAAAAATATTTTACGTGTTAAAAAGTGCAAGTAATTAATAAATAATCTCACAGCTCTCTATATCATTGAAGTGTTATTTAAATCGTGTGAAGAATTAATAAAAGGAGTGAAATAAAAATTATAATTTGTGTAAGTCTACATTTTTAACCGCACCACTCTCTGCAAAGAAATTCATGTCACTAATAATAATACTAACGCAGCCGAGGCAAACATAAATATATAATATTTAAAGAAACGGTCAAATTACAAAGTTAATATTTTTAAACTTGGGGCGAAGGCTACCGGAACTTTGTTCCATACGTGCGGTTGCAACTACTTCAAGTTCGGCTCCCCAACATTCGAAATACAATACAACTCCTCCTAACATAACCTTCCTCAAATTGCAACGGTTACTGAAATTAATATTTCGGCATGAAGTGAGAAAGACTTATTGTCTTATACATGACGCTAAGAGAGTATCGTATTTCATTCTTTTCACATGTTCAGTAGCAGTACTTCAACATGAAGGCGTTTCTTGTGTGTCTGATTAACTATAATCCTGTACAGATATTATATTGCATTCTCTAGTTCTTCACAGTGTAACGAATCTCTTTACAGGGTGCACATAAATTCCCGATCATTTTCATGTTCCTGATTCTACTACAACACATAAATATTATGTTAGAATAGAGTAGGACCTGTCGTCCTCCGTGGTGTAGTGGTTACCATGCTAGCCTCTAGTTCCCGAGGTTGCAGGTTCAATCCCGGCGGAGGGCAATGGATTTTCGGGCTTCCTTCGGAAGGGAAGTAAAGCCGGTGTTCCCGTGTCGTATATTTACGGCACGTAAAAGAACCTCAAGCCTGATAAAGAGGCCTCTGAGCTAAACTACTGGTCTCTCACGCCCAGTATAGAATGGGACGCTAAGGACGACAGTAGTTAAAGAGCGTCTATAACTAAAATTCAATTCTTTAGAGTAGGACCTTATAAAGCCTAAGGCGGTTCAACATGCCCACCTTCATTATCAACACAAGACAGTCTACCCGGACATCCTTGTCTCTGTCAGTTATTAACAAGATGGGGCACCATCCCACTGTGCAAACATTGGGCACATTCAGCGGGCCAAACGCTATAGCAGCGCTTAATACTGTGACGACGCCATCGGCGCCATTACAGACGTCACGTAAACAATGGGGCAACGTCGCACAGGATGGCTTCACTAGGGTTACAGGTTACGGTAGGAGGGTGGTGAAAGGGCCCATTATAGCACATGTAATTTCTGTTCCCAATCTTTTCTAAACCTTAATTTACCTAATTTAACCTAAACTACATTTCCAAAATAAAGAAAAGAAAGAATTAAACACATAGTGAATTTACCTGAGCGGCAGAGGAGGTCCGGCAGTTCATCGTGTTAGCCAAGCTCCTTCGTCGCGATTGTAAATTAAAAATGAATTTCCGAACTAACCGACAGAGATTCCTCCTAGGCATGTGGTTGGTCAAGAAGAGATTGTCAAAAGCCCACCTGTTTAAATACCCACCGAATGTTGCATCGTTCCCATACTAATAACTGACGGCGTGTCTGTCAGCAGAATTTACTTACTTTCCACATGTATCAGACAAAAGGTGAACTTTTCCTCTAAACCGTATGTCACTCGATCTCTGCTTACATCAACATCCGAGAAATGACTAGCAAGAAATCTAAAGACAATTTCCTGTTGTTAGTAAACCACGTCTGTCCTGAACATCTCAAACTGTATAAACTCATACTTATAAAAAATCTGTGAAAATACAATTATAACCGTCACAATACCTTAGCGCCACAGGATGTGTTCGGTCCACGCTGCAAGCAGAAGCGGGAATTTCGTAATTTGTTTTCTGGACCACTTACGTTTAGAATATTCCAGTGACAGCGCATGGAAATACGTTTATTGTAGAATATGAATCAAGTAGAAATGTTGCGATTTGTGTTTGCAGGTTTTAGCGGACGATGACAACCATGTTGTTGATCAAATAATTCCACTTGAGAATGCCAACGTTGTGGCCATCGCTTATGAATTAAACGGTGAAGGAGAGGGAGGGTTTCTGCAAGAAATCTGAATTTGGTTCCGCAATATTCTTTAGATGAGTTCCGGAGTCGTTTTAAGATGTCACGGGCAACATCAGTGAAAAGTACAAATTATGGTTCATTCCTGTCAATTTTTAAAATAAAATACCGTAAATTATTGCACTTGTTGAATATAGCCTGCCATGTGTGTTAGATGCGATCATGTGTAACAGTAACACCTTCTCTAGTACATACAGTAAGTAGGGGAAGTAATGTATGACAGTAAAATATTCGTCATCGAGATTTCCCGGAAAGACATGTTTTGAGGCCCAAATAAAAGATTAGAAAACGTTTTGTGTGTATCTGTGAACAGCATAGCTCAAAAACAAAAGTCGAATAAATACCAAAATTGGTATTTAGTTTCCCAAGATGCGATACAAAGATTTTCAAGAAAATCCCCCAAACCCAAACTACCCTTTACCTACGTGGGAATGTTTTGTTTTCTAAACAAGTCCCAACGATTATAAGTTAGCATATATTAAGTATACTTGCATGACAAATAAAATGTATATGTTGATTATTTTTCAGAACAGTCTGTGAAGTCCTCTTCATCCAGAAGCAATTTTGTATAACTTTGTACAACTGGATAGACGAAAACATGTAGATCTCCTTAAAACACACAATATATTTGAAATAACTTTTTTGTAGCATAAGCCATGTCCGAGATATTCCTTATTATTGCTTCGAATTGTTCAATACTTTGTCATTCTTTTAAAGTCCACTCGAGATTCAGTTGTTTCTCGCGATTTCATGGAAACAGTATGCAATTTCAAGGCCAGGGTATCGCTATTCCCTAGGTATCTATAATGAAATGTGTAATGTAGCTATTTCTGTAAAGGTTAATGTCGATTAAAATGTAGTAGACAGAAACATAAGCTTTCGTTACAAAGTTGTATACTCACTAATAAAAGGTAGAGGGTTGAGAAAGTCATGTGAACATAACACATCAGTTTTGTTTACTTACTTGCAGTTAGTGGAAGTAAACCAACACATCTATTTAGGAACGTATTAAAGAATTCGGAATATAAAAGTTAAAACGGGTAAAGTATTTGTATTCTGTAGGATATTATTAACGGCCATGAGTTTAAATACTAAACTGTACCGCTGTGCTTATACACAATCAGAGCAGAAACGCTTACAACTGGTTCCTATTAGCGTAATGTAGTACAATCTACGCTATATTCACTCTTAGGTTGATCCGCGGCAAAACAAACCCACGTGGTCAGTGCACCGTGTTGCAACACGGTAGCAATGCGCCCAGGAAAGTAGTCCCATGCCAATATCTGAATTTTAGAATGAATTTATTCTTAAATAGTATAATATTCTATACAAATACCTAAGGTTTTATTTAACGCTGATTTATACCGTAAAACAGAGCTACATGTCCCAATGATGCAATTAGTATGAGTCACCTGACATCCGAGTAGGCGCAGAATATTGTTTACAGCCAGAAACCAGCAGTTGTGTTTAGTATCATGGAGGACGGTGAATTCGCTCTTGTGTTTTCGTCGAATTACGTAAAGCATTAGCCGCGCAAACCATTGACTAGTGGTGAAAAAACAATAGTGTTGAATCTTTGTTATAAGTTACGTGATAAATAGCCAACACTTTCCGCGAAAGAAATGACAAAATTAACTTCTGAGTTCACTGGTGTTTCGAGCACAAGTATAAGCAGTGCTTGTGCAGAAAAATCTGAAACGAGAAAAGTGGTTACACCCGGAAAAAAAAGAAAGCATATGAAATACGCGATGCAAGAATGTAGTGATTTTAAGAAGAATGCAATTCGCGTAACAGTGCACAATTTCTTTTTTAAAATGAACCGCCAACAGTTAATAAAGTGCCGCTTCCAGAGAGCGAATAAATTAAGTTATCGCATACCTGTTACTTTATTTTTCGCTCATTTATTTTATAATTAACTATTATTAAATGTGCAGACGTTTGTTTTGTTACAACTATCAATCTTATCATCTTTAACCCTAAACAGAATATGCTAGTTACCGCACATGGTCCGAAAGTGTGACAGTATTTCTAGTGCGAATGGCGGAAGGATACATTATAGCGGTGCACTGGTCACGTGGGGTTTGTTTTGACGCGGATCAACCTAAGAGTGAATACAGTTTACATGTAGTCTCGGGAGCAAATGTTTACACTGGTATTGCTGCACAGATACTACTGAGGTTTAATAGTCTATTGAATAGTCCTAAGACTAAAACAAAGTCCTGTATTCCGCCATCCTTTTATGCAGCTCCTCGCTATCGTAGGACACAACCGTATTAAATATCGTCTGCAAACACTCCGTCATTGTTATTTCTGTTCCTGCTCCAGCAGGACCTCGGAATGAACCACTGCACACAGTGCTTGGCCCGCTGAATGCACTCATTGTGCAGGACTACATGAATGAAACCGAGCCGGATGGCTCAAACGGCATGTCTGTGGCCCGCATTAGGGAGTTTCCGGGTTCGATTCCCGCCCACTATGACCATAGGTTTTTTCGTGGTTTTCCCCTGGTTGTCAAGGCGAATGTCGAGGTGTTGAATTGCATCACGATCTCTCCTTTCCTCTCATTTCATCCCCATTTCACGTTTCAGGTGAGATTTCAGGTCTGGCGTGGATGCATGCGCGTTGGAAAACTTCCTCCACGTGTACACCAGAGCGAGCTGCCTGCCAGTTAGGGTCCCTGCGTCGTTCTCTTGAGGATTCCTCGTTCACTGGTGCATGGGTGTTCAGACTGGAAGTATTAGGGACTTCTGCGCTTCTCTTACACCTCTCTGCCTGCGAACCTGGGACCTTCTCCGGCTCCTTCTCCTCATCCCTGCCTCCCAGGGGGTGTAGCTACAATAGATCAAAGAAGATGCAGTGCGCGAAATGTACCCTCCGATAAACACATCCTACATCCTACCTAAATGAGACCTTTCCTAACCGGCGGATCGCATCCCCGTTTCCCTGACTTCACTCTCCTTGACTTTTTCGCATGGGGTGTCATCTAGAACTGAGCTTACGCTACCAGGGTACCAGATGTGAATGAACTGAAACAACTCAGAGCGGAATGCTTGCTAATAACTCCTCAAATGTTGCGGGGCGTGTTCCGTACAAGGTGATGGGAACAGTGTGTTGATGAGAAAGTGGACATACATTAGGCTTTATAAGGTCCCACTCTATCCTAATATAATGTTTATTGTGTTGTAGCAGACCAGGAATATGAACATGTATTGGGACTTTATGAGCACCCGGTATTTTAGATGTTCAAGCATAAAGATAGTTTTACTTTCTCTAATGCATATCTAGAGTAAGCGCATGAAGTATTGTATTCCACTAAACAATTCTATGTCAAAATTTCACCGGAAATACATGTTTTGAGACCCCCTAAGTCCAAAGAAGGATTTTTAGAAAAATTCAGTGTGTGTGTCTGTGAACAGCATAACTCAAAAACGAAAAATCGGAGAAATACCAAAATTGGTTCAGTATCTTCCAAAGATGCGACGTAAAGATTTTCAAGAAATTCTCCCACCAAACTACCCTTTACATGGAAGATTTTTCAAAATTTTTGATTTTCTAAAAAATGGCTCTAACGATTTTGATTACAAAGGCCGCATATTAAAGGTATTTACATTAAAAATCAAATGAATGACTTGAATTTTCTGGGAATGGCCTGCGAAGTCCTCTTCATTCGAAGACATTTTGTATAATATTGTATAATTGGTAAACGTTAAGCGATAGACGAAATCGTACTACACAAAAAATGTAGATTTCTTTAAAACACACAATTTATTTCAAATTTTTTTTTTGCGGCATAAACCATTTCTGGGATATCCGCTAATTTTAAGGCCAGCGTATAGTGTCCAGTTCTTAAACATTTGACTGTTGTGTTCCCTTTTCTATTACGGAATGTGTAATGTAGCTATTTCTGCAAAGGTTTATTTGGGTTAAAATGTGTAGATATGAAAATAAGCTTTAGTAGGAATAGTTTGTATACCAATAATAAACGATAGAGGGTAGAGAAAGAAATGTGAATGTATCACATCATAATTTTTTTTCTACCGCTTGATTATTTAATTTGGCCCAACCGAGCGGGATCGCTCAGGCGGTAAAGTCTGTGGTCGGCATTCGGGAGGTCCAGGGTTCAAATCCCGTGTGCCGACCAATCTGTCTGAGGTTTTTTCCTGGTTTTCCTCAGTCGCCAAGGTAAATACCGGATTGGATATTTAATACCACGATCCAAAGTTCCTTCTTAAGTCTATAACAATAGTAAAATGAAAAATAAGAGGTAATGGTGAATGCTATGTCATCTACAGACAATGTAAGAAGTTAGATTGGACGGCACCCTAATCCATCTGCACAGCATGAAGCAGGGGAGGCCTAGAAGGCTAACTGTCCATCACACATCGTTCTAAGAGTTATCCACCAACAGATCCGTCGCGATGTCACCAAGGAGTTAAAGCGACGTAAAAGAAAATAGAATAAAAAAAATTGGCCCAAAAATATACGTCGAAGTTTCACTGGAAATGAACTTTTGTGGTTTGTGAATACAAAAGAGCATTGCTGGAAGACAGTGCTGGTATATGTAGGCGTGGCTAATGAACAGCATAACTCAAAGTGAAACAGCGCTTACGGATACCGAGCGAAGATTTGTAACAAAGTTCCCCCAATCGAAGCAAGAATTTACATGGAAAATCAAGCTGATGTGATGATATGACCGGTGAATCCAGGGAACATCCCGACCCAATGCAAATCTTTGTGTTTACCACCCCCAGGAGAAACGGATAAGGTGAAGGAACAACAGGAGGCCGCAGAGGTCCTTAAGATTCCAAACTTGATGTCCCGGTCACACGGCGGCGGCTCAGAGAAGGCTGTCATCTGGCAGCAACTAGCACAAACATCTGCACCATCTATCCGAAACCGACCAACACCGCACATCACCTAAGCACACCTGAAACATGAAAGAGGAAGCGAAAGGGTGAGAAATGTGGGGAAGGAAACTGGTGGTACAAGAGAAACCACAGAGCATTTTCCTTGCCAACCAAGGAAAACCACAAAGAAAACTAGCCGACCCCGGGAATCAAACCTTCGCGGTTCTCATGCTGAGGGTCCGTGGTTCGATTCCTGGTTCTGTACTGGCGATTTTAAGTCGGCTCTAACCAAGTCTTCTTTTGAAGTATTCCCAAGGTCCACAGTAAAGGCTGTAGGTCCTCTTGGAGGACACTGTCCGCTGGATTACTCGAACTAATTGCCCAGAACAAGGCCTTCTCGAGGTCATTGGCCATATGGGCAGCGTTCAAACAGTGAAATAACATTGACAAAATGACCAAACCTAGAGAGATAATTCATGCGGTGACCCACATTCGGGAGCTACCAATCTGTCTGCTGTTTTTTCGTGGTTTCCTCGGTCACAAAGGTAAGTACCGGATTGCATCATCTATTAATACTGCGAACCAAAGTGCCACCTTAGTCTAAAAACAATAGAAAAATGAAAATAGGTAGTAATACCGAATGATGTGCCATCTATAATGAAAGCAGGTAGACTAGACGGCACCCTAATGCCATTTGCCCGGCACTTCTAGAAGCAGAGTTACAGCTGCCTAGCACTAAGGGCTTGTTGACATTAGTATAGTACAGGGATGAAACGCCATACCGTTTTAAGTGGCATCACATAACAGATCCGTCGCGATATGACCACGTAGTTAAGGCGATGTAAATAAATATAAAAAAAATCCGATGTGATACATTCACATGACTTTCTTTAACCCCCATAGCTTATTAGTGAGTATAAAACTGTTCTTACTAAATCTGATTTTTCTATCTGTTACGTTTTATAAGAAATAAGCCTTAGCAGAAACAGCTACATTACACATTTCGTTATAGATACATAGAGAACGCCGATAGTGAAATGTTTTAGAACTGGACGCTGTATGCTGCCTTAAAATTCAATTGACAAGTATTGAACAATTCAGACCCCTGGCTGGCCCCGTAGCTCAGTCGGTAGAGCAATTGCCTGCTGTGCGAGGGGTCCTGGGTTCGATTCCCGGGTGGAGGGTGGGAATTTTTCACTTGCCAAGATTATTTCCTCTCCTCCCCAGGGCCTGGAAGTATGATATGATCTTACAAGTAACCCTACGACAAGAGTTACACGAGTTAACACCATTGCCAATAGGCAATAAGTTCCAAAGGAAAGGCCGCCGATTGTAGTTAATTCGAACCTTTAATAACGGATATCTCAGAAACGGCTTATGCCACAGAAAAACTTATTTTAAATAAATTGTGTGTTTTGTCTATCGCTTTAACAGTATACAAGATTATACAAAATTCTTTCCGCATGAAGAGAATTTCACAGGTTATTCCCAAAAAATTCAAAATATACATTGTATTTGTTATGTAAACGTTTTTAATATATGACATTTTAATAAATTCGTTTGAGCCATTTTTTAAAAACCAAACTTTTCTTCCATGTAAAAGGGGGGTGGGGAAATTTTCTTGAAAGTATTCGTGTTGCACCTTTGGAAGGTACTGAACTTAAATACAAAGTTTGATGTTTATCCGACTTTTCGTTTTTCAGTTATGCTGTTCACAGGCACACACAGAAACACACGGACCTTTTTCTAAAAATGTTTTTTTATTCAGGGGGCCACAAAACATGTAATTTCGGTGAAATATCGGTATGGAATTTTTGGGTGGAATGCAATACCTTGTTTACCTACTGTGTACGTGCTAGAGAAAGTAAAACTGCCATCGACAGGGCTCGAATCAATGACCCGCGGCTGTTAGCGCTTGAATTACCATGGTGATATGTAGCTGCATTTGAGATAGGATATCTTGGGTATCTGAGACGCCTTGAATTAGGTGAGAATGTGTGTGTGGTTAACCCCAGAGGGAGTAGCAGTAAGAATATATTTATCACGGAGGGGCCCACAAAACCATGGCAGGGCGCCTCAAGTAGGCAACTGTGGCCCTTGAGAAAGAGGGATGTGGACGAGCCCTGGAGGGCGATTAGATCTGGACGACGATGTCTTTCGCGGTTCTAGATATAACACATCTGGTCAACGCGCAGCCCTGCCCTCAAGTCCCGAGCCCCCTAAGGCCTCCAGAAAGCTTGTCCGTCAGCAGTCTAACCAACGCCAGGGAGAAACCTTTCCAAAGCTCACCTTCACAACACACCGAACATTCACCTGGTCCTACAACTCTGAAACCGAACGATAGGAAATGAACGAAATTCATGGTAGAAGAGGAACCACCCCAGCACTTGCCTACCAATTGAAGACGATTTTTATTAGCCCCACGTTTTGGGCACCAATTTGAAGAAAGTTGTTTAAATTATATCCACGTATGGACGCCAATTTGAAGTAGAATGGTTCTTTATGTTGTTTGCTGCTACGTATGAAAAGTCGATTTGAAGTAGTTTGTATTGAAGGAGTTGTATCGTATTTCAACTGTTGGGGAGCCGAACTTGTAGTAGTTGCAACAGCACGTATAGTAAATAGTTTCCGGTAGCCTTCGCCCCAAATGTATTTTTAGGTGGACTTTGCCCCAAGTTTAAAAAATATTAACTTTGTAATTAAACTGTTTCTTTAAGTATTAAATATTTATGTTTGCCTCGGCTGCGTCGGTATTATTGTTAGAGACATGGAAGTCTTGGCAGGGTGTGATGCGACAAGAATGTAGGCTTACACAGATTTTAAGGTTTAAGTCACTCCTTTTTATTAATCCTTGACACAAATTAAATAGCACTTCACTGATATCGAGAGCTGTGAGACTCTTTTATTTAATACTTGCACTTTTTAACAAGTGTACTATTTTTCGTCTCACACGAATACGTAATTAATTTCTCGAGGACACATCTCGCATCCAGTTACAAACACTGTCCGCAGGCAACTGATTAGATTTCAACCGTCTAAACTTGTAAATGTCTGTATTTCAAGTCTCTGATTGGCTATTTTTACTCCAATAGAATACCTGCATTTAACTAAAGCTTTTCTAGTTGTTGGTTGGCTACTTTTTATAAACTGTCACTAAAATTACATTAATGCTTCCAAGAATCACAAATAACATTTAAACTCTCGAACTCTTTATTGCCTCAAGGTTATCTCATTGTTACCTCATTGTTAGCAACGTTTAACTAATTATTCACACAGCTCCTACATTATTAAATTACGTAATATATTCACATAACATTATTACACATTGATACAATAATATAATCATATGCAATGACAAATTATTACAAACGCATATTGCCTCAAGGCGGGCTGTTATTGAATTTACATATTATATAATTTGACGGAAAACATTTAAGTGTTAAAAATACTGCCTCACAACCCGGGAAAATCAAGAAAAAACCCATAGTCAGAATGCCGGTCTGATGGAAATTGAACCCGGGACCTTCCGAGCCTCACGCGTTACTTGTATCCCTCAAGCGGAAAGACCATCAGTACGAGAGGCGAAGATTGGTGGTCCCAGCCGTGGTTTAGTTGAGTGCCTACAAATTGTTGTGTGAAACATACCAGTGGTGTTGCTATGGAGGTTAGGTCATATTGTAAACAGGCATGCACCACCTGACTTCGGAGACCTTAAGCGAGACACTGTTATACAGGCTGATTTATGAAGCACTGACACATTGCTTTCTTTAATTATTCTGTTCGAAATTCACTCAGTACCCCAATTTTAGCACCAAATTAAGCAGGATGCTCTGGAGTTTCGATTGCCTGTCACTAGATGCGCAGATGTTCATGTTTTATTCGTAATTGTTAGCTTTATTGTCGGCAACTGTTTTTGAGATTTTGTTCTAGTCAACGTGAAAATGGAGTACACCTTAAATGAATGACTCGTCCTTGTAAAGCAATACTGGATTACGAATTCAATTATAGCTAGTCAAAGGGCATACCAGAGAGAATTTGGTGTTCGGCATCCTCCCCAAAGAAACACAATACTGGGACTGTTAAACAAATTGGAAGTAACTGGATCTCTGGTGAGTGAAAAAGGCAAAACTCGTTCATCTAGGCTTCTCACGGCTGTTGTTGACGTAAGAGCACGACTGGAGCAGTCGCCCAAAAAAAATCATTAAGACGTTTGTCGCAGGAGACAGGGTACAGCTACTCAATGTGTCAGAGAGCTGTGAAAAGTGCAGGCCTAAAGTCGTATACGATTACGGTTGTCCATCAGTTACAGGAACCAGATAAGGATAGACGACTGAATTATTGTCGTTGGTTTCAGGCGTTCATTGTACAAAATCCCGCCATATTGTCCATCACATGGTTCACAGATGAAGCATGGTTGCATTTATCCGGCTATGTGAACTCAAATAACTCACGCTATTGGGCCAGCGAAAATCCACATGTTATTCATGAAGCACCTATGCACCCGGTTAAAATCGGAGTTTGGTGCGCAATATCCGCACAGAGAATAGTGGGACCAATTTTTTTGAAAACAATGTTAACATTGCATGGAGTTTTCTGAGCAACTAGACGATGTAAAGCAGTCAAGGATATTTTCAGGAGGACGGTGCTACATGCCATACATCAAATGAATCCTTGGCACTAATTGCAAGTTTTTTTGACGACCGGATAATTTTCAAGATCCTGTGGCTACCGAGATCTCCGGATTTGACATTGCTGGACTTCTTTCTAAAAGACGGGGTTTATGCCACACGTCCCCAGACATTGGACGATCTGAAGCACAACATTACACAAGAGATTCAAGCTATTGACAACAGAGTCCTCCAACGAGTGGCTAGTAACATGAAACGACGTGTTGAGTTGTGCCTTATGTAAGATGGAGGGCATTTTCAATATTTGCTATAGAGGTAAATAATCTCCCAAAATTCCTCTGTATTTCAGGTATAATAAGTAGTCGCTAGCATAGCTCGTTTTGAAACAATTAAATAAATAAATGTGTCAGCTTTCCATAAATCAGACTGTACCAGCAATATTAGATTTTGTTTCCTCACAGAAAAGAAAACATTTTCAGTATCTTCTGCATGATATTATAAAACATCGTTGACGCATGAAAGCTGATTACGATATTTGCTGTGAACAATAAAACATCGAGAAATAAGATTCTAAAAAGCAATGCGCACTAAATTACTTTCACAACTGATAAAGAAATACTTGTCCACTGATTAGACAGAGTTATCTTAAATGATGCGGAAGAATGTGTAAAGTAATTTCCACATTACATCATTATCCACGCAAATAATCAGCGTTCATAAACAAGTTCCATAGATTTACACATAATTCATCAATAAACTGTACGGGTAACGCAATTTCGATGACATTTGAATCTGCCCATATGTAACCACTATTTACAATGCTCAGGGTCTTATACTAAACTTGTGGGCAATGCAGCCCAACTGTAAAAAACCTCTGATGTGTTTGTTACATTCGCATGACTTTTTCTACCATCTATCATGTATTAGTAGGTATACAAAGTATTCTTGCTAAAGCTTACTTTCTATTGATGCAGTAATTTGTATCATAAATTATTTAAATGTAAAGAATGATTATAGTATGAATATGCATTTTTATGTGACATTGATTTGAGATGTTTGTTGATTGTAATTATTGTTGAGAAGTAAGTTTATACGGCCTTACTGAAACTGACAGTAATAGCGTGCAATAATGCAGCGAGGGGGTGAGCTGTTTATCATTATTAGAGACGAGGAAGTTACGTAATGTTGGCGCGTTTTTCTTTAGAATTTGCTGGAACATTTTCCCTAGAGCATATGTGTTCATAATTTTCATTGGATATAAAAATAGACGCTAATGTTGGCGCGTTTTATTAGCCAATAGCAGTTCAGTTATAATCTTTAGGCATATCGGGGTGTAGGAGTATAAAAAGGGCTAGATTAGAGGTAAAGTCCTTCAGTCCGTCAGTTCGTCGAAAACATTTGTACGTTAAACGTCGTCTTCAGTCCAGCAGAAATATTTGTACAGTATACGTCGGCTATCGATTCGCAGGTTACGCGTAGCAGAGTTATGAAAGATCTCAAGTGTTGTAAAGTTAATCACACAAAAAGTTGAAGTACGCGAATTAAGAATGATCAGTAATGAAGTTATTATAACAGTTTCAGTTTGGCGAGTGTCAAGATCAAAGTGTAAATGTGATAGTGAATGTATTCGACAATAAAATGTATAAAACAAATTCTGTCATCAGTGTTATCTTTGGATAAAAGACTCCTTTCCGTTTACACAACCTGTATAAAGAGAAGTGCTCGACCAAAAAGATCATAGCTAGCCGGAGGACAGTGAACCAAAATTAAATAAAATAACAGTAACATTCTTTTAAATAAACATTAATACTGCCGCAAATTGCTAACACCAGATGGAGGTAACAAACCTAGCAAAGAATCACGTAACAAAATGGCTTCACCACGTGGAGTAAACACAAATACACAAACATTATAAATAATACCGTCGCAAATTGGCTCCCAAACGTGGGGCTCAACAAATTAAATATAACAGAAGTATACTACCGCACTATCTACTTAATTTTAATGAAATAAACCTTTCCGTAAACAGCTACATTACACATATCGTTATAGATACAAAGGGAACAGCGATAGTCAAATGTTTAACAACTGGACGCTATATGCTGGCCTTAAAATTCCATACTGTTTCCATGACATCGCGAGAAACAACTGAATGTTGACAGGACTTTAAAAGAATGACAAGTATCGAACAATTCGAAGCCTCTAACCAATATTAATCCCTATTCTTCCCAGAGTTTGGAAGTATAAAAAACTAAAAAAAAAAACAAAGTGCAAGAAACCCAACTACAAGAGTGACAGGAGTTAACACCGTTGCCAATGGACAATTAAGTTCCAAAGGAAAGGCGTCGATAAGACCAAAGTAGTTAAAGGAGGGGTATAAATGGAACTAATAAAAAAACAATTGAAGCCCCGTAGCTCAGTCGGTAGAGCAACTGCCTGCTACGCGAGGGGCCCCGTGTTCGATTCCCGGCTGGGGGTGGGAATTTTTCTCTAGCCAAGATTAATCCCTATTCTCTCCAGAGTCTGAAAGTATGAATGAGAGTTTGAATGTGTGTATGATCTAATGATTAAAAATCAAAGTGCAAGAAACCCAACGACAAGAGTTACACGAGTTAACAGCATTGCCAATAGGTTCCAAAGGAAAGGCCGCCGATAAGACCAATGTAACCACATTGGTTTAAATGGGAAAACAAATTTCGGAGCATTAATAAGGGATATCTCGGAAATGCCTTATGGTACAAAAAATATTTTAATAAATTCTGTTTTAAAGAGATGCACTTTTTTGTGTAGTGCGTTTTTGTCTATCGCTTAACGTTTACTAGTTATAGAAGATTATACAAAATTTCTTTCGAATGAAGAAGACTTCACAGGTTATTTCCAGAAAATTCAAGATATACATTTTATTTTTCTTGTAAATATCTTTAATATATGGTATTTTAATCATAATCGTTAGATCTACTTTTGAGAAATCGAAAATTTCGAAAAATGTTCCATATAAAAGGTATTTTTGGTTTCCTTGAAAATCTTCGTGTCGCATCTTTGAAAGATATGGAAGTTAAATACCAGATTTGGTATTTTCCACTTTTCGTTTTTGAGTTATGCTGTTCACAACACACACACACACACATGGACGTTTTTGTAAAAATGTTTATTTTTTTATTCATAGGGCCTTAAAACATATCTCCGGCGAAATTGGTATCGAATTTTTCGGTGGAATGCACTGGAGAAAGTAAAAATATTGCTCCATGTTTCCCAATACCTTGGAATCTAAACCTTTTTTGGCAGGATAACTTTACTTTAGGCGGCGCCGTGGCCGAGTGGTTAGACCGCTCGCCTCCCACCGAGGCGGCCCGGGTTCAATCCCAGGGACCTGCATGTGGGATTTGTGGTGGACGAAGCGGCGTCTGGGCGGGTTTTCTCCGGGTTCTCCGGTTTCCCCCGCCATTCATTCCACCAAATGCTCCATCATCACCTTTCCTTTCATCCATTTCACCAACATTTCGTTTCATCTACTTCCTTCATCCCATACCAGGCATCGGGCTGATCACCCATCCTGGATGCTCTGTGTGATCCATGAGTGTCTGCTCCTCGACGGGCCTCTGACCCCAGGCACCCGCTTGTAAGTCCTGGGGGGTGTAAGTCCTACATAAGAGGAGGGTAAACAGATAATGAATGAATAACTTTACTTTGTCTACAATTTACCTACTACCTAAAAATTAGTTGCTGGTATTTCACCGAAATGTACGTTTTGTGGTCCTCTGCACTTTTTGTAGCAGGTATATGTGTTGAAGAGCATAACTCAAAAACGAAATGTAGGATGCGTAACAAAATCGGTATGCAAGTTCAGTGTCTTACAAGATGCGACACGAAGACTTTCAAGAAAATTCCACATCCCAAAATGGAAAATTTTTAGAAATTTTGGATTTCCTCGAAATTCCAATTTTGATTAATATGTAATATGTTTAAGCTATTTAAATGACAGATAAAAATTTATATCCTGCATAACTGTTAAACGTTAAGGGAGAGATGAACGATATGTACCTACACATAAAATGTATATCACTTTATGTTGTCATTCTTTTGAAGTCCTTGCGATATTCAATTGTTTTTCGCGATGTCAGTACAGAGTTTTAAGACAAGTGTAAAGCATTCAGTTGTTAAACATTTGACTATCGCTGTTTGTATCTATAAGGAATGTGTAATGTAGGTATTTCTGCAAATATTTATCTGCATTAGAATGAAGTAGAAAGACAAATGAGTTTTCGTAAGGATAGTTTGTATACGCACTAACAAACTATAGAGGGTAGAGATAGTTATGTGAATGTAAAGCATATGATTTTTATTGATTTATGTTATATGCTGTTTTAATAGCTGTTTATCGATATGTAACTTCTTTTGAAGTTTCGTTTTCAGTACTTTCATCATCACGAGAACTCTCGAATGACCCTTAACCCATATGATGTAAATATACTTTCTGTTTTGGTATTCTCTCCTTATCTTGATAGCAGTCGAAAGCGTATCATATTTGTCTCTGTCGACACTGACAGGCATTTCTGAAAGCGTTCCGTTTGTAAAATTGTTGGCTACGGTACCATAAGATATAGTTCAGGGCCGGTAAGATGAGCACCTGTAGTGTGAAATGCCCTACCCTACAGTCACCCCTTCCTTTTTCCTTCTACCTGGCAGGTAAACAGACAGGGGCCACAGTGGCGGTCATTCGGGTTTTGGATGAAACGTCTTTTTCGACGTAATCAAATTCATACTTTTGAACTCAAGATTTGGCTAGGAAAGCACAAAGAGAGGTAATGACAGCTAGAGAATGTGGGTGAAGGACGTAGTGACAATGCTAGCCGGCTCTCTCGCCACATTTCTAACTCTAGCCAAACCTAGCTGACAAAAGCAGGTCTATAGAATTAACAAGTGTATTATCTTTGTTTTGTTTTATTATACAACGGTTGTTATACAGTGCTAATTATTTCCCTTGTGTTGCTAAGGACATTTACGTAATTTCTATACTATATTCTCAAAAACAAATGTCAGAATTTAGCTGAATAGTGTATTGAAATTATTTACTATGTACATTGTTAGATAATGGCGTAGTCATGATGATACTCCCTTAATTTACGTGATTGGTATCCTTGTTGGTTTCTTTGTAAATATTGGCGTTTCAAAGTTCGGCTAGACGAGCGTAAACGTAGAACACATTAAAGAGGTTAATCCAGCTTGCAGCGACATTGAAATGTATTGAAATGCCTCCTTGGGGTGAAGCTCGTAATGTAACCAATATTATTAGGACATATCATATACTGTGCTTTATTATCTTGAAGAACATAAAAATACTTGTTCTCTCAGTCCCAATTGAACATTCGTCGTTCACTCATGTTGTACATGCAAGTGGCTTGTACTGATAAGACTACCACGGGACTACTTTGTATTCACTCTTAGGTTGATCCGCGTCAAAACAAACCCCAGGTGACCAGTGCAACGCTATAATGTGTCCTTCCGCCATTCGCACTAGAAATACTGTCACACTTTCAGACCATGTGGCCAGTACAAGCGGCACGTAGTGCAAAAAAGAACAGAGTCCTTATTTCGACAACTGAAACGGTGATTAGCATATTCTGTTAAGGGTTAAAGGTGATAAGATTGATAGTTGCAACAAAATAAACGTTTGCACATATAATAATAGTTAATTGTAAAATAAATGAGCGAAGAATAAAGTAACAGATTGACGCAGTATTTTATATCACAACACTGTGAATGCCAGAGTGATTGTAGTGTAAATTAGCATTATTGTATGACAATAATTTGAGATGTTTGTTAATTATAAGCATTGTTAGGAAATAAGTTTACACGGCCTCACTGAAACTGACAATAGGAGCGGGTAACAATGAGCGAGGGGGTGAGTTGTTTATCAATAATAAGAGACAAACAAATGACGTCAGAGTAGCGCGCTTTTCTTTAGAAATGGAGGGAATATCTTCCCTAGAGCATATGTGTTCGTAATTTTGATTGGATATAAAAATAGACGCTAATGTTGGCGCGCTTTATTGACCAATAGCAGCTCTGTTATAATGTTTAGGCATATCGGGGTGAGGGAGTATAAATTCCGTGCCAGAGACGGGTAACGCGCAGTTCTACAGAATCATTCACAAGTTACACGTCGCTCAGTTCTACAGAATCATTCACAAGTTACACGTCGCTCAGTTCTACAGAATAATTCACGCGTTACACGTCACACAGTTTAACAGAATCATTCACGAAGTTCACGTCGCGCAATTCTACAGAATCTCTCGCGTCGTAAAGTTAGTTACAAAATGTGAAATACTAGAATTAATAATGAGCGGCAAGTAAATGATTATAGTTACATTCGAAAATATAACAGTTTCAGTCGGGCGTGTATCAAGAGTAATTATGTGAAATGAATAAAATGTGACGGCAATAAAAGTGTAAAAACAAATTCTTTTATCAGTGTTATCTTTTGGTAACAACTCCTTTCCGTTTACACACCCTGTTTAAGAGATTTGCTCGACTGGGTAATAATAGTTAGCCGGAGGACAATGAACTCAAAATTAAAAATAGTAAAACAATAATAGGTGCTCAGCAATAAAAGATAACACGAAAGTTACCGCGACAAGATATGCGGTAACTTAGTTTATTCGCTCTCTGGAAGCGGCACTTTATTAACTGTTGGAGGCTCATTTTAAAAAAGAAATTGTGCACTGTTACGCCAATTGCATTCTTCTCAAGATCACTACATTCTTTCATCGTGTGTTTCATATGCTTTCTTTTTTTTCCGGGTGTAACCACTTTTCTCGTTTCAGATTTTTCTGCACAAGCACTGTTTATACTTGTACTCGAAACACCGGTGAACTCAGAAGTTAATTTCGTCATTTCTTTCGCGGAAAGTGTTGGATATTTCTCACATAACTTATAATAAAGATTCAACACTATTGTTTTTTCACCACTAGTAAATGGTTTGCGCGGCTAATGCTTTACGTAATTCGACGAAAACACAAGAGCAAATTCACCGTCCGCCATGATACTGAACACAACTGCTGGTTTCTGGCTGGTTTCTGCGCCTACCCGGATGTCAAGTGACTCATACGAATTGCATCATGGGACTTGTAGCTCTGTTTTACGGTATAAATCAGCGTTAAATGAAACCTTAGTTATCTGTATAGAATATTATACTATTCATTCTAACATTCAGAGATTAGCATGGGATTACTTTCCTGGGCGCATTGCTACCGTGTTGCGCTACGGTGCACTGACCACGTGGGTTTGTTTTGCCGCGGATCAACTTAAGAGTGAATACAGAGTAATACCAGAATCAACCGGTCTAGTTGACTCTACCTGGCTGTTGAAAGAGAGTAGTGGGGACGAGAGGGAAGGTAAATTCACACTTGTATTGCCTTCTTCCCTACCCCTGTTATAGGTGATCCAACATAGGGGGACACCTCGCGCACTGCGACTTACACAGATCTATGGCGGCTACCACCCCCCAGGAGGAAGGGATAAGGTGAAAGGACCACAAAGGCTACAGGTCGTAGGAAGTCATGCCATAGAGACACGCGAAACTCTGTAACATTTCCAGGCTCTCAGATCCGTCCCATTGCCGAAGCCGCCGAAAGAGGGCGATGAACGACCCACTAATCAAGCATCCCTCCGTTGTACTCCCACAGGGAGTACTCTTACCATTGAGCATGCATCCGAACCATGTATCCAGCACCGCTATAAGCCACAAAACATAGAAACACACCTGAAAGATGAAAAGGAAGCGGAATGGAACGGAAGTTATAAAAATGAAATCAAGAAACCACCCCAGCATCCGCCTGCCGACCCCGGGAAATCATGAAAAACCCATGGGTCAGAGTGGACGGCCGCCGGGGAACTCCCGATTGCGCGGCGCGGACCCCAAGAAAGCAGGTTTCCTGTATACGTCACCAGCGAAATAATAGCAAGCAATCTGACAAGGCAGTGTGTTCGAAAGTTCAGGGTTGAAATACAAATTTAGTGCATTTACGTTTTACATTACACAGTGCGGCGTGGCAGGGCTGAGGAGATTTCGTTCCTTTGCGCCTATGTCCTCAGGTGTGTAGATTAGGTTCAGGAGTGAATGGTAGGAAGGACTGGCAACAATCTCTTCTCAAGTGGGATTTTATGCAGATACACAATTATTACATATACGAAATCACCAAATCTCTGTTTAATTCCCTTCTTTGTTACCTATCGTAAGCCTGTGGAGACAATTCCCGCATTTAGGAGTAGGTAGGTAGGAGGAAGGAGATTTAGCACCTCGACCTACACGATTGTTTGTGCTTGAGTCTCTGATGGGGTGATGTGAAAGAAGACCGGGTGTCCGGACTAAGAGGCATGACAGGGCAGAGGCCAGGGTCCCTACCGACTACAGATTGAATCTCCTCAGATGGCTGCTTGTGCAACGGGCTTCTCTCCCCCTGTAGGCCTGCACAACGCACTGAGGGGCCTGGGACCCGGAGACCGCCCCATATTATATAGAGCTTCGTTTTCCCCTGCCATGCAACGCCGAGACTCCCGCCGACATTTTCAACCCTGAAACAGTCTTAATAGATGAAAGATAAAGTGAAATGAGAATGAAGGTGAAATGGAAGTGTATAATGAATAAGGCTGCGATATCGGAGTCGCTACTTGGAGGAAAGCGTATAGAATAGGAAGGTAAGGGTGTAGCGAAAGGACTGACATTGACCCCGCGCGGTGTATTCTATACAAGAAGAATTACGCATGTCTCGTGAACATGTACTTTATTTCTGCAATACTATTTATAACATATATAGCTGACTTATATAACCGAAATGTCTTTATTAAATCATTAATATAAACAACTACGACTCAGTGTGCACATGGATAACATTCTATGTGAACTTATTGCAATGAATTACAACCCGCAATTTTGTATCCTGTAGTTTATATAAGAGAACATCGATAGAAATAAATACGGCGCATAGTTCTTCATTAAACGTTTGATTTCATGTAGGTGACTTGCTGTAGCTTATTCTCACATTTTGCAATACGACGCGTGTATGTTTCTGGTTGACATGTCTGCGCAGGTCACTCGATCTGCTATGCGCAGAAACAATTGTGATATTGCATAGAAAACCCTTTCCCTATACTTCAATATATAGCTTTGCAACGTTGGTTGTTGACGTTGTTATCCTTTCCTTTGGCATTTCGTGTGCGTGGACACTGTGCAACGATACACTTGACTCAGTATATAGGTTGTAAACAGTCGACTACAGCTGCTTATAAACAAACGTAACGACTCCGACGTAGCAGCCCTTGTAATGAATAGGCTCCGGACACAGTTGCTGTTTCGTTACACTTTGGCTGGAAAACAGTTACGTGCGCACCGAGACCTCCCCTTCCCCAACCATTGCCAGTCATCCACTCTAAGCAAGCGATCAGTATGTATATATATCTATATACATTGAGGCAGTATTTTTAACACTTGAATGGTTTCAGTCAAATTATATGATATGTAAATTCAATAACAGCCCGCCTTAAAGCAATATGTGTATGTAATAATTTGTAAAATATATTTAACAGTCATTGCATATGCTTATATTATTGTATACATGTTCTATAATGTTATGTGAATGTATTACATAATTTAATAATGTAGGAGCTGTGAGAATAATAAGTTAAAAGTTGCTAACAATGAGGTGACAGTGAGGTAACCTTGAGGCAATAATGAGTTTGGGAGTTTAAATGCTGTTTGTGATTCTTGGAAGCATTAATGTAATTTTAGTGGCAGTTTAAAAAAAATCTGATGTTACACTCACATGACTTCCTCTACTCTTGTACAAACTATTTTTACAAACGCTTATTCTCCATCTACTTCATGTTAATCGAGATAAACATTTGCAGACTCTATCTTATTGCTAATTTTCTTGTAGATGTAAGGGGAAAATATATTTACAAGGGCAATATAGAAATACAGTAGCGTTTAAGCACATACATATCTCTTAATAGCTGGTTGCTAGGTGCAGCACCATTCCCTTTCCCACAGATTAATACTCTTTGCATATCAAAGACAAAAAATCTGATGTGTTACACTCACATGACTTTCTCTACTCTTGTACAATCTATTTTTACAAACGCCTATTCTCCATATGCTTTATGTTAATCGAGATATCGAGATGTCAATCTTATTGCTAATTTTCTTGTAGATGCAAGGGGAATATGGTAGCTTTTAAGCGATAGTCAAATATTTTAACGCTGGTTGCTATGCGGCGCATTCCATTCTCTTTGCAAGTCCAGGACATAAAAAATGAAAAATCTGATGTGTTACACTCACATGACTTTCTCTACTCTTGTACAATCTATTTTTACAAACACCTATTCTCCATATGCTTTATGTTAATCGAGATATCGAGATGTCAATCTTATTGCTAATTTTCTTGTAGATGCAAGGGGAATATGGTAGCTTTTAAGCGATGGTCAAATATTTTAACGCTGGTTGCTATGCGGCGCATTCCATTCTCTTTGCAAGTCCAGGACATAAAAAAATGAATAACGAATTTGAGAAAAAGTATAGGTATTGGAAAATTTAAGGGAATAACAAGCAATATCTCGAAAACGGTTCACTCAACAAAAGAAATGTATACGACATAAGTTGTGTATTTTAACGAGATCTACATTTTTTGTGTAGTAAAATTTTGTCTATCTCTTATGGTTTACCAGTTATGCAAAAGTCGTTCACAGTGAAGAATACTTTTGGAGACATTCCCAGAAAATTCGAGACATACATTTCATTTCTCATGACATTATCTTAAACATATGATATTTTAATCAAAATCGTTAGAGCCATTTTTGAGAAAATTAAAATTTTCGAAAAATGTTCCATGTAAAGGGTAGTCTGGGGTGGGGGGATTTTCTTGAAAACCTTCGTGTCGCATCTCTGGAAGATACTGAACCTAAATACCAAGTTTGGTGTTTATCCGACTGTTCGTTTCTGAGTTATGCTGTTCACAGACACACACATGGACATGTTTCCAAAAATGCTTTTTTGGATTCAGGGGGTCTCAAAACATGTATTTCCGGTGAAATCTCGGTATCGCATTTTTGGGTGGAATACAATACTTCCCCTACTTACTGTACGTAGTAGAGAAAGTAAAAATGCCAATCAATAACCAGAAAAAGCTTTAGTTAAATGCAGGTATTCTATAGCCAATCAGAGACTTGAAATACAGAAATTTACAAGTTTAGACGGTTGAAATCTATTCACTTCCGCCATTTCCATTTCCGATTCTCTTGAAGGGTGATGTATCTTGACACTACTCCGAAAAGACGAGCAATGAACTGGATGTTAGCTAGGAGCTGTTCTGACACAAGGTGCTTTGCTTGTTTTATTGAAGCACAACAATCTGACGATAGTATTTTGTATAATACAGCATCCAACTAAGTACCCCATTAGGTCACAATAGGTTTTGGAGGTAAAGGAATGTCTGGTTCTGTTTCTTTAAAGTTTATTAATCTTGCACACGATTTCAGAAATATTTTCTTTAGGTGGAAAATGAAACTGTCTATATCTGGAAGCAAGGTTTTGAGTTTTGTTTTATTTATGGACGCACTTTAGCTGCTGTGGTCCTTAGCGTCCAATTCTATATTGGGCGTGAAAGACTAGTATTTTTGCTGAGGCGCTCTTTATCAGAACTTGAGGTTCCATAAGTGGTAAACCGTAAGCGATAGACAAAATTTTACTAAACAAAAAATATAGATCTTGTTAAAACACACAATTTATGTCATATATACTTTTTTTTGTCGAGTGAACCATTTCCAAGATATTGCTTGTTATTTGTTTGAGTTTTCCAGTACTTACACTTTTTCTTAAATGGGAATTCGTTATTCGTTTTTTATGTCCTGGACATGCAAAGAGAATGGAATGCTCCACATAGCAACCAGCTTTTAAACGCTTAAAGCCAATTCCCCTTGCATCTGCAAGAAAATTAGCAATAAGATTAACATCTCATTATCTTGATTAACATGAAGCATATGGAGAATAAGCGTTTGTAAAAATAAGTTGTACAATAGTAGAGAAAGTCATGTGAGTGTTACACATCAGATTTTTTTATTAGGTTCCGTGACTGACCATTTAAAACCATTCTTGCCGTACACAAACAACGGATCATTACTTGGCTGAACAATGGGCTCATCTTCCTCTTCAGATTTATTCTCTTGTTCTGAGTCCGTTTCACGATGAGAATTGTAATCCAGAGTATTTTCTGCCACACATTCAGTAGTATCACTATCCTCTAAAACACTGTTTACAAAGTCTGCAAATCCGGGTTAAGCACTGACATACTGCTAACAGTTTTAGAAAAAGCCATATTAGCAGAAAATGACTTTAGCACGAAGTAACACTCACGTGGCCGTGTGCACCATTCTCGTTAAACAAACCCTTCAGGGACCTTCAGCTCACCGCGGTACTAATTTGACCGGGATAATCATCACACAGCGGTGCACCAGTGTTCACCACAGTTTAGGTGACCGTGGTTACCTGGCAGACGCTCACCTTGGTTGAGCGTACCGTTCATTGCAGCGTACCGGGTACTGAACGGACCCGGATGTACATCATGTGGTCTGTTTTTCACTTGTTCTACCTCTCTGCTGAAGCGCATACGTGTAGTTCAGCGTGCAATAGAGAAAACCTAAAACAGACCCAAGTTTCTACATTATGTTATTAAACTTAACATGCAATTCTTAAGAAAGATAGAAAGTATAGAGATAGATGCAATGACTTAAGGTGAACACATGGAAAAAGCTTGCCTTACAATTGATTAGAAAAATATGCTGGATTATTGTACACTTTTTTGATTTTTTTTCACACTGACTAAATTCCATTTAGCTTAGTCGATATTCACCTACTGAAAGACACGCAGAAAAAATAAAAAAAATCTGATGTGTTACATTCACATGATTTTCTCTATTCTTGTACAAACTATTTTTACAAACGCTTATTATCCATATTCTTCATGTTAATCGAGATGTTAATCTTATCCTAATTTTCTTGTAGGTGCAAGGGGAATTGGTAGTCTTTAAGCGATAGTCAAATATTTTAAGAGCTGGTTCCTATGTGGAGTATTCCAGTCTATTTGCATTACCAGCACAAAAAAGAATGAATAACGAATTTGAGAAAAAGTATAAGTATTGGAAAATTTAAGGGAATAACAAGCAATATCTCGAAAATGGTTCACTCAACTAAAAAAATGTATAAGACATAAATTGTGTATTTTAACGCAATCTACATTTTTTGTGTAATAAACCTTTGTCTATCTCTTATGGTTTACCAGTTATGCAAAAGTCGTTCACAATGAAGACTACTTTTGGAGACATTCCCAGAAAATTCAAGATATAAATTTCATTTGTCATGAAAATATCTTAAACATATGATATTTTAATCAAAATCGTTAGAGCTGTTTTTGAGAAAATTAAAATTTTCGAAAAATGTTCCATGTAAAGGGTAATCTGGGGTGGGGGGATTTTCTTGAAAACTTTGTGTCGCATCTCTGGAAGATATTTAACTTAAATACCAAGTTTGGTGTTTATCCGACTGTTCGTTTCTGAGTTATGCTGTTCACACAGACACACACACGGACATGTTTCCAAAAATGCTTTTTTTGGATTCAGGGGGCCTCAAAACATTGAAATCTCGGTATCGAATTTTTGGGTGGAAGACAATACTTCCCCTACTTACTATACGTAGTAGAGAAAGTAACAAATTATTCCCAAAACAAGATTTGAACCCGGAACTTCTTGGATAGACGCGCACACCCTACCCCGAAACCACGACGACTTCAGATTTCAGACTTTGGCACTGACCGTTTCAGGTTACCGGATTCCTATATCTGTGCAATTAATGTACCCAATATTCCTGAAAATGTACTAATTACACTAAATCCATTCATTGCTCCCCTTATTTCTGCCTTGTTCTTGGAACTATACTTCAACTGATATAATTATGATGTGTAACCGTGATTGTGTGCACTTTCGTTACCTCTTGGGTCAGGATATTTAACGCACCTGTCTCACAAAAAGGCCTTAAAGCATTAAAATACATTAAAGCAACTTTATCTGGACGTATTCATTGGCAAAAATTGAGAAAGGAGTATTTTAGAAGGAGTTGTATCGTATTTCGACTGTTGGGGAGCCGAACTTGTAGTAGTTGCAACCGCACGTATAGTAAACAGTTTCCGGTAGCCTTCGCCCCAAATGTACTTTCAGGTGGCCTTTGCCCCAAGTTAAAAAAAATATTAACTTTGTAATTTAACTGTTTCTTTAAATATTATATATTCATGTTTGCGTCGGCTGCGTCAGTATTTGTTAGAGACACGTTTCTCTTAGCAGGGTTGTGGTGCGACAAGAATGTAGGCTTACACAGATTATAATTTTACTTCACTCCTTTTATTAATACTTCATACGATTTAAATAACACTTCAGTGATATAGAGAACTGTGAGATTCTTTAATTAATTACTTGCACTTTTTAACACGTAAACTATTTTTCGTCTCACACGAATACGTATTAAATCTCTCGAGGATGTGTCTCGCGTCCGGTTAGGAACTGTTTGCAGGCAACTGAACTGATTTCAAGCGCCTAAACTTGTAAATTTCTGTATTTCGAGTCTCTGATTGGCTAATCGTACTCCAATAGAATACCTTAATTTAACTAAAGCTTTTTCTGGTTGTTGATTGGCTATTTTATGAACTGTTACAAAAATTACATTGTTGTTGCTCCAAGAATGACTAGTAGCATTATTAAACCTTCTAATTCACTATTGCCTCAAGGCTATCTCATTGTTACCTCATTGTTAGCAACTTTTAACCTATTATTCTCATAGCTTCTACATTATTATATTACGTAATACATTCAGATAACATTATTACATGTATACAATAATATAAACATATACAATGATTGTAATATACACTTTTTATATATTGTTACATACACATATTACTTTAAGGCGGGCTGTTATTGAATTTATATTTTATATAATTAGACTGAAATCATTTAAGTGTTAAAAATACTGCCTCAAAATGGATTGTATCCATTAGTTGGGAACTTTAACCTATACCGTTCCTCCATTTTAACATTTCAGCTCAACTGAAGTTGGAAATAATTGACGAAAACCGGCCGTTCATGACAGGTCAGATTTAACCGCGATAAAATCCTCGATAAACTTTTACCGCCGTCGATGCGAATATTCACCGCGGTTTAGTCTATATTTTACCACGGTAAAATCTTGATCGAGAATGGTGCACACGGCCGACGATCTGTTCCAGAAACGTTACTGGAGTTGTTGGGCCATTCGGCATACCAGTCAGACTTTATCCCATTTATTCAAGGACACGGATGATATTAGAGGCCAACAACCCGAACACTGGTAGATACATCTTCAGCAAAGGGAAGTCTACACGGATGTGGAGAACAAAGTAAAGACTTTTGCTGGAATTTCAGGGGTGTACAGTTTGTCTAGTATCCCCAAAAGACACCGCAATTCCTGTTGAGGGTTACGAAAAGGAACTTTTATGCGTCTTAAGGGCATCCATCTGCGAAAAAAGACCAAAAGTTGCCAAAAAATAATAAATATCGATTTTACTGTTATTAAATACTACAAACCTTATAGTTTTAAAGAAGGGCAGAGCGGATCTTTTTCGCTTAAAGGGTTATTCCGCTCAGAATAACGGCATGCACTGTGCGCAGTTAGCACGTTGCCTCGTGTATGATGTACTGTTATGAGCTGGTGTAGACGGAGTTACGTAACAGTTTGGTGATTACTGTTACAGCTTTGGATCGGTATGAAGAAAATAGGTAAGCAAACACAATACATTTTTAGCAAAGATAAATATTTGTGCTTATAGACATAAGGGACAGAGCGTAAAGCAGTGCTAGTTTATTGTAATGGAAACTTGTGTTAAGTCGAGCTTACTCTGTCTCTTGTTAGCGGGAAGTGCAGACTGTATTTCGTTCTTGTAGTTTAAAGGTGCGTAATTTTAAAAACAATGCATTTGGAGATATTTCGCTCAATAGTTTGTGGGCTATTCCACTCACTGATTTTTTAAAATTACTTTGTGTACTTTTTACACAACACGAGACATGCCTGTATACGAGGGTGGAGTAATAAGTCGGTGACTATGACGAGAGATGGCGTTCTAATCACAGGTTTCTTGTTTGCTCCCAAGTCTTACATCTATTCTGGGTATAATCGCGGAAATTTGTCGCCATTTGTTTCTCAGAACATTGTTGAGAGCGTCTAAAATAAGCAGATGTGTGTTGCTTCGTAGAAAATGGAGAGAAGTGAATTTCGTTTTCTGATAAAGCACTACTTTTTGCGTGGTAAGACGGTGAAGAAAACCGAAGAAAAGCTGAACAAGAATTGTGGGGACACTGCTCCATCGCATGGCGTGGTTCACAAGTGGTTCCAGAATTTCGATGTGGCCGTTCGAGCACAAGAAATCCCGTACGCACAGGACGCCCAGTAATGGTGAACAAAGTGAGATAGCCAAGACCGTAAACATCCTGAGTGAACGGGTGTATAACATTCTGCACGAATTTTTGTGTATGAGAATGCTGTCAGTAAGATGGGTGCCGCGATTGCTCACAGTTGAGAACAAGCGGAATCGTGTGACCATTTCACAGGGATGTTTGAACATCTTCCAGCGCAACCCAAATGAGTTTTTGCGGCGTTATATCACAGTTGATGAAACTTAGATCCATTACTATCAATCTGAAACCAAACAACAATCAAAGCACTATTTCCTTTGGCGAACTTGCTCCAAAGAAAGCGAAAACAATTCTGTCGCCAGGAAAAATCATGGTAGCTGTCTTTTGGGATCCACAAGGGAAGATAGGCATCCACTACCTGGAAAAGCGTAAAACGATCACAGGTTCATATTATCAATTTCACAAGGAATTGTTAAAGAAAGGACCCCATTTGGTGAAGAAAAATGTTCTCTTTCACCAGGATAATGCACCCGCACACAAGTCAGCCATTGCCATCGCAAAATTTGTGGAACTGCTACCTCACCCACCATATTCTCCAGATTTGGCTCCGAGCGACTTCTTCCTCTTCGCAAACCTGAAAAATTGGCTCACTGAGACGAAATTCACGTTGAGTGAACACATCATGGCAGAAGCAACGTCATATTTTGCAGACTTCGAAAAACCTTATTTTTTGGAAGGGTTAAAAATATTGGAGAAACGTTGAACAACATGTAACGAATTGAAAGGATATTATGTTGAGAAATGAAATTGATTTTTTGGGAAGTATTGTTATTTTCTTTAAAAAGTCACTGACTTATCAATCCGCCCTCGTATTTACGTATTTCAGATGGTACAATTTTATAAAATAAAATTCCCAGGTAAATAATGGAGAGATGAAGATATAAATCGCGCTCTCTCTAGTGTGCTCTAAGAAGACCTCAACGTAAAAGGAGTAGCAGGCATTTTCAATGTGCCTTGTTCCACACTTAGGTCCATGATTACCACTTGCAGTAAAATTAGAGTTAATTTTTTTTTAATTTGGGGCAAAGGCCACATGAATACATTTGGGGCGAAGGATACCGGAAACTGTTTACTATACGTGCGGTTGCAACTACTACAAGTTCGGCTCCCCAACAGTTGAAATATAATACAACTCCTTCAATACAAACTACTTCACATTGACGTCCAAAGAGTGCTAAAAATAACGTAACAAACCATCTTTTTCAATTCACAATAACAATGAGATCAAAACACATACAAAAAACTCATTCTAGATTCTCAGCTTTACATGGAACATAACACAGCACTGATTGAAACATATGAGAAACATTTCTACCAACTCTTCAAATTTAACATGATTAACCAGTAGTAAATCTTAACTTGGAGATGATAAGAACTAATAAATCTTTACTGGAACTTTACACCGACCGTAAAGAAAACTGTCTTTACCCCTACTTAACTGCACGAGTAAAAACGGGCCTTAAAGACCGGTGAATGATATGAAATAAAACAGACACATTTGGAGACGAAGCTACATTTCTACCAGATGGGCACGCCACCGTTTTTACCGTGACTGAGGAGAAAGATCTGGCAGAAAGACTTTGATATTTAGCTGGTCGTGGTTTTGGCTGCACACCAGAAGAGCAGCATTTGCGTATGCTAAGAAAAAGAATATTGATCAACCGTGGAATGAACAAGAACTTTTGGCAGGAAAAGACTGGTTTACAAACAAATGCTGAAGGACGTTTGCCATGTTACTGTGGAAAATGAGGAAGGAAATATTGCTTCCGAGTTTTGAAACATAAGATGCTATCACCTAAGTCCGTGTTAAAAGATGACTGGAATAAATGTCAGAAATGTGGAACATGGTGCCATGCAGTGTGTGTTGGTGTTTGTGAAAACTTTGAACTATATAGCTCCTGTAGTGAGGGAAAAACCCCACTATTTTATCCTTTTCTTCTTTATGGAAGTTTTAATACAGTGTTTTTCTGTGGAAATGTAATTTAATTGTTGCCGAAATACAGTCCATTATAAACATAAAACAAGTTGAGCTTTTAATATGAAATCATTTGTGTTTCCTTCATTGTCTAATTTTAATCCAAACTCGAAATTAGACAAGTAGCCCCAGTTTACCCTATATAATATAGCGATATGTCTGACTGTATTTTCGTGTAAAATTGTAGTAAAAACTACAAGTTTTGCCAATATACAAGTGAAAAACCTACTCAAGAGAGACCTCGGGAATCTTCAAATACTAAACTTGCTAAAGAGGCCCATAAAAAGGCGATAGAGGGCCTATATATGCACCAAATGCTTTTTAAATACCATAAAGTCAGAAACTGTTATTTTACTGTTATAACTTTTAAGGCTGGTTCACAACAACCGAGAACGACAAAGATATATACCTACATGTATTTTAATGGGGGCATTCACAATCGACGCGAGGAACGCGTTCCCGGGCACAGCATATTAGATCCATATTGTGCATATTAGGCAAAGGTAAAGGAGGGGCTCTCAGAACCGAGGCACGGCACCGCAAATAGGCCGTAACGGCCCTTTTGGCTTCCAACGTGACCCCTGAGAGGGAGGGATCTGAAGGGCGACCAGATCCGGATATCGACGGGCGCAAGCGTAAACGGGGTCCCTAACGTTACCAGACAGAACGTGTCCGACGACGCTCGACCCCTGCCCACAAGCCATCAATCTCCAGGGTCTCCGGAGCGGAGCCCACTCGGAGGAGAGACTTATCTGAGCGGTACCGCAGCGACGCCAGAAAAGACACCTTTACACAGCGCAAGTCATCGCCCAGCCGTAACCCGCCAAACACCTGGTCCTTGAACCCTAAAACATGGGTATAGGAAATAAGAGGGAGAAGAGTTGTGGTAGAATATGAACCACTGCATTCGCCTGTCGGCCCGAGGAAACCACAAAGCACCATGGGCCAGAGTGGACGGTCGGCGCGGATCGACTCCGGGACCTCCCGAATGCGGACTACAGACTTTGATGCATGAGCCATCCTGCTCGGTTTGTGCAGATTAGACTCTTCACTGTAGAGATTATTCTAGGCGGCCGTGACATGAACAACCGTTAGAGCTCTCCCTAGTCGCAAGCTGAAAACAGGAAACTGGAAGAAATTCTAGCATATGTGCTTCCTAACCTCAGATCCTGACACCCACAGATCCATTGAGTGTTGGTTCTTCTAGTGAAAAGGTCATCTGTAGTTTATTTACATGCAGCTTAAAACTGGATATTGCCTAAAAATAAAACAGCAAAGCTACAAAAGAGCAATAAACAACTTTAATGTATGCCATTAAATAAAGGAATGAAAGCTTGGTGCAACCAGAGGGATCGGAAAGTAATGGATATGCATTTAGATAATGTTTACTCCATCGAATTTGACGTTGGCTAACCTGCATTATGTTGACTGAATTGGAAGCAAGTGAAAAAAATTCTGATGTGATACATTCACATGACTTTCTATACCCTCTATATTTTATTATTGGGTACATAATTTATTCTTATTAAATCTTATTACTTTCTCTACTACATATAGTAAGTAGGGGAAGTATTGCATTCCACCCAAAAATTCGATACCGAGATTTCACCGGAAATACATGTTTTGAGGCCCCTGAATCCATGAAAAGCATTTTTGGAAACATGTCCGCGCGCGTGTGTGTGTGTGAAGAGCATAACTCGGAAACGAACAGTCGGATAAACACCATTTTCGAGATATTGCTTGTTATTCCCTTAAATTTTCCAATACTTATACTTTTTCTCAAATTCGTTATTCAGTTTTTTTGTCCTGGTAATGCAAAGAAAATGGAAAACTCCACATAGCAACCAGCTCTTAAAATATTTGACTATCGCTTAAAGCCTACCAATTCCCCTTGCATCTACAAGAAAATTAGCAATAACATTAATATCTCGATTAACATTAAGCATATGGAGAATAAGCGTTTGTAAAAATAGTTTGTACAAGAGTTGAGAAAGTCATGTGAGTGTAACACACTAGAATTTTTTTCTATCTACTACATTTTAATCCAAATAAACCTTTGTGGAAATAGCTACATAACACATTTCGTTATAGATACAAAGAGAACAGCGACAGTCAAATGTTTAACAACTGGACGCTATATGCTGGCCTTAAAATTCCATACTGTTTCCATGACATCGCGAGAAACAACTGAACATAGACAGGACTTCCAGAGAATGACCACGAAATGAACAATTCGAATCTTTAATAACGAATGTTTCATAAATGGCTTATGCCACAAGAAAAACATATTTGAAACGCATTCTGTGTTTTAAAGAGAATTTCATTTTTTGTGTATGTGTGTGTTTTACGTTTTCGTGTATCGCTTAAAGCCTCCTGTACATGATCAACCCTTTTTACAGTTCAAGAAACATTGTCAAATGTTTTTCAATATTTCACAAGATTGGACAACACTTGACAAGAACTGACAAGATGACAATGTGATCAATGTTATTTACAGGTTGGCTCTTTGCCAAACTGAAACCCTTCAGGACACATTGGTAATTTATCATGTGCAAAGCAAATTCCTATTAGCGTAACTACATAACAATTTGTAATGAAATATTGCTGTCTCCATATTAGCTCATGAAATCAGATTACGATTAAAGAATACAATAGAAATAGTACGACTTGATAGATTAACTACACTATATAATATTGCATTAATGAATTATTGTACACTTGGGAAATCTGGCCGGCAATTTCTTCATATACTCTCGCTTTCATCTTGTGGAAATCCTCGAAGCCCACTACGTACAGACATGGCTAGTTTTCGTATAACCTAATCAGCTCGCATATGGCAGTCCTTGCCCAGGTAGCCATTCTTGTTTACTTTTCGCTTTCAATCATGTTGCAGATTTCGTGACGCACTGTAAATAGTCGCATTTCATTAGGCAAAGCCATCAAATTTTTGTCAAACTTGAAGTAGTTATTGTCTTTACTTTATTTGCCCCCACGCTTTGGGAGCCAATATGAAGTAGTGATTTCTGCCCCACGTATGGAAAGCCAATTTGAAGTAGGAGTTGTATTGTAGTTCAACTGTTGGGGAGCCGAACTTGAAATAGTTCCAACCGCACGTATGGTACCCGGTAGCCTTCGTTTCGTAGGTTTAAATATATTAACTTTGTAATTTGACTGTTTCTTTAAATATTATATATTTATGTTTGCCACGACTGCGTCAGTATTTTTTTAGAGATATGGATTTCTTTGCAGGGAGTAGTGCGGCTAAGAATGTAGGCTTACACAGATTATAATTTTTACTTCACTACATTTATTAATCCTTGGCACGATTTAAATAACACTTCACTAATATAGAGAGCTGTACGATTCTTTTGTTAATTACTTGCACTTTTTAACACGTAAACTATTTTCGTCTCACACGAATACGTATTAAATTTCTCGAGGACGCATCTCGCGTCCGGTTAGGAACACTGTCTACAACCAATGCGTCCAGTTATGAGCGCTGTCTACAAGCAACTGACTTGATTTCTACCGCCTAAATTTGTCAATTTCTGTATTTCAAGTCTCTGATTGGCTATTCCTAAAAAAAATAGAATACTTTAACTTAAGCTTTTTCTGGTTGTTGTTTGGCTATTTTATAAACTGTCACAAAAATTACATTATTGCTTCCAAGAATCATAAGTAGTATTGTTAAACTTTCAAATTCATTATTGCCTCAAGGCTACCTCATTGTTACCTCATTGTTAGCAACTTTTAACCTATTATTCTCACTCCTCCTACATTACTAAATTATGTAATACATTCACATAACATTATTACACATGTATACAATAATATAAACATATACAATGACTGTAATATACACTTTTTATATGCTGTTATATACACATATTGCTTTAAGGCGGGCTGTTATTGAATTTATATATTATATAATTAGACTGAAATGCTTTAAATGTTAAAAATACTGCCTCAAAGTTTTTATGGTTTAGAGCACGTCTTTATTCGCTTTCAAGACTTTCAAAGACTTTAAAAGTACTGGAAGCAATTTGACAAGAAAAGTTGTGAGGTTATAACAACTCTTGGAAAGTCTTGGTAAAGCATTGAATTTGGCCAAAAATTGATCATGTACAAGCAGTTTCACGTTTACCAGTTAAACAAGCTTATACAAACTTCTTCAGAGTGAATGGGACTTCACAGGCTATTCTCAGAAAATTCAAGATGTACATTTAATTTGTCGTGTAGATATCTTTAATATGTCGTATTTTAATCAAAATAGTTAGAGATTTCTTTTAGAAAATAAAACATTTCGAAAAAGCTTCCATGTAAAGGGTAGTCTTTGTGTCGCATCTTTTGTCGGTACTGGACCTAAATACCAAGTTTGTTATTTATCTGACTTTTCGTTTTGAGTTATACTGTTCACAGACACACATACACACGAACCTGTTTCTAAAAATGCTCTTTTGGATTCAGGGGCCTCAAAACATGTATTTTTGGTGATATCTCGATAGAATTTTTGGGTGGAATACAATACTTCCCCTACTTACTATACGTAGTGGAGAAAGTAAAAATATATCATCGGTCACTTGAAAGCAAATTAAATCCCAACGCGCAAAATCGACTCTCCACTTTGTGATCTATAGGAACATCGATTTGCATTCCCGTTCTCGAGCTGTTGTGAACCAGCTTTTAAACTCTCTTTTCTCGGTTTTTAATTTGTCACTTGCTTCTCATTTTCAAACTGTTCCACACGATATACTTTCCGTATAAATAGATAAATTTTGTATATATACCCTTGTTATTAACATAATTAAAATTAATGAGATGAACTTTGTTAACATTTTACCTTTTTATTGTATAAATTAATTATACTTTTAATAGACCTTAGCCTGGTGTTGGCAAGTTTTTAATATAGAGTCAACTGAAAAATTTTATTAACATGTTTCGTTGTGACGTTATTAAACAATACTATTCATAATTTGCACATTTTAAAGCAACAGATTGAAGTCTCATATTTAATCACTCATTTTCACCCAAACTAGAGTTTAATTATAAAACATTAAGCTTTTCAAAAAAATAATTTCATAGAGTGGAGCAATTTTTCAAAACAAATAAAAAAACAATTAATATCTCTGGAACTAATTAAACTTTGCCCGAAGTTTGCTACATATATTATACCTTAAACCCTTATTGCTGTACTAAAATTCAAATGAACCGAATTGAAATTGCGAATTTTTGAAATTTTACAGCATCTTAACTTGTATCATGTGTGACCGACATGTTTTTGTCTCCGGCAGCATGTTATCAAGTCTAGCTCCAAAGAAGATTTTGCTATTAAATATAGGTGTAATAAAAAATCATATTTCCGATCTGTTGCTGCGGTTTGTGTCAAAATAGTATATTATACGTCGCGGAAGAGTTACAAGGGGAACACTGAACAGTTTTAGAAAATCAAACAACGATTCGTTTTAAAAATTTAAATAATTGTATTGTTTTTCAAAATATTCCCCTTTAACACCAATACATTTTTGCATTAGATGAAACCAGTCCTTAAAGCAATGCGGACATGTGAAGAAGATATTGTCTTTACATTGGAGTTTATTCTTTATTTATTTGCTCCATGTATGAACGTCAATTTTGGAGTGGATGGTTTGTTACGTAATATGCTGCTACGTATAAGAAGCGGATTTGAAGACGTATTTTTGTTGTTACGCTCCAAGTTATAAAATAATATTAACTTTGTTATTAAACAGCTTCTATAGATAGTATTTATGTTTGTTTTTGCTTCGGCTGCTTCAGTATTGTTTTAGAGTCACGTATCTCTTAATCAGGGCGTGGTACGACAAAAATGTAGGCTTACACAGATTTTAAGTTTAAATTCACTTCTTTTTATTAATCCTTGACACAAATTAAATAGCACTACACTGATATTAAGAGCTGCGAGATTCTTTAATTTAAAACTTGCACTTTGTTAACGCGTATACTTAATTTTGTTTCACACGAATACGTAATATTTCTTTAGAGAATACATCTTCCATCTGGTCACTACTAAGCTCTGCAGGCAACTGAACATATTTCAACCGTCCAAACCGTAAACGTTTGTATTTCAAGTCTCTGATTGGCTAATCCTAGTCCAATATAATATCTGCATTTAATTAAAGCTTTTTCTAGCTGTTGATTGGCTATTTTAAAAACTGTCATGAAATTTACATTATCGTTGCTCTAGTCATGACTAGTAGCATTCAGACTCTCAAACCTATTATTACCTCAAGATTACCTCATTGTTACCTCATTATTAGCAACTTTAAACTTATTATTCTCACAGCTCTTACATTATTAAATTACATAATGCATTCACATAACATTATTAAACATGTTTACAATAATATAAGCATTTGCAAAGACTGTTACATACATTTTTTTTACAAATTGTTACATACGCATTGCTTCAAGGCGGGCTGTTTTTGAATTTCCATATTATATAATTTAATTTAAATTATTCATTTGTTAAAAATACAGCCTCACACGCTTCAGAAGTGTTTTTTATAATGTTCCACTGCTTCATCCGGTGATGAAAAAGTGATTCCACGCATTCTATCTTTAACTTTTGGAAGGAAAAATAAAAAGAAAGCTAGGTCAGGGCTATATGGTGGAGGTTCCATGGTGCTGACCTTTATAGCTACCAGATACTCAGTTGTTAGTTTTACTATATACGACGATGTGCTGTCATGATGTAACATTTTTCTTTCTGGACGTTTATCACGAACGTTTTAAAAACTTCGGGGTAAACAGACATTTGCGTAGCAATCTACCGTAACGTCACGTCTATCTTGTAATGCTGTAGTAGCAATACGGCCCGTTTTATAAAAAAAAAAAAAACCTATCAACCATCTTACCAGCACTGCAAATTCCTCGGACTTTTGTAGGCTTGAGTTCTGTTCGAAAGGTCCATTGAGGCGATTGACTTTTCTTTCCAGGATAATAACAATAAATCATCAGGATTTATCACCAGTAATGAGGATATTTCAAACTAATTTGAAATCTCGCCTTGAAATTTTTCCAGTTTTCCTGCATGAATTATTGCGTTGTTGTTTTTGATCGGGAGTCAGTTTACGTGGAATCCATCGACAACAAAGTTTTCTTACGTCTAACTTTGATGTAAAATGTTTTGGATATGACTCATACCAATGCCCAATGTCGACCGAATAAATTCGTAACATGTCCGGCGATCTTCTTCAAGCATTGCTCGAATTGCAATATTTTCATCAGTAACAGCAATTCTTGGACGTCCTTCACGAAATTCATCACTAAGAAAAACCGATCTATTGTGAATTCGCTGTACCAATTCGCTGGAGATTTTTCGCCAATGCATTTCTAAACAGATCTTCACAACGTTTAGACAGTAATGACGATTTAAAGTCTTAAAAATCATAGCCTGGAAAAGCTCTATAGTGAAATTCAGTTTTGGGCGAACACAAAATTCTTAAATTATGATAATTAACAAACTATTAGAGTAAATCGAATAAACTACACGAAAAATCAACTCTCATAACATTAGAAAGTGGCTTAAAATATAAACAAATTTAATTTGTATTTAGAAACATAGTATTCTAAAGCTTTTTAGAATGGCCCTCGTACTCTCGACGAGTATATTGAAAAAGTATATCAGAAGTTTACTTTCATCCTTGAGAAATTTTTATAAACATATTTTGGAGGGAGTGGTATATTTGGCAACCGCGCGCTTACCTTGCAGCTAAGTGGGAATTCGCGGCGGAGGGGAAGGTCACGTTTGTCCCACAACAGAAGCTGAGGTGAGCTTCCGAAAGCTGCTGGTTCTGCATTACAGGACTAAAATTAACTTTTTTTTTGGCAATATTTAGTGCCCAAGGCAGTTCTTTCATGAGTGAGCGAAAGGAACTAAAACTGAATCACTTGCTTTACGTTTCAACGGAATAGCGGAAGAAAATAAAATTTTTATCGTTTGCTTATATGCACTTAAAATAGAAACGAAATAGGCATGGCAGTTTTTAGCTGTCAGATGCAAAAGCAGAAAAAGGTACGTGCTTACATAAGTATTCAACTACTTATATAAACATTCACATGCTTACGTAAGCATTCAACGAAAACAAATCAAAGCAAAACGGATGCTTTACGTAAGCTATTAATTATGCCTTCCGCAGAGAGTGGTAGGTACCTCAAGTGTCTGGATGGAGTGCTAGGTCATGGAAGCGCGAGGTTACAAGCTATTAACTTTATACAAAGTAACAAATCTGGTGTGTTACATTCACATGCCAATCTATACCGATTCTTCAACAGACATTTTGTACACAAATTTATGCTAAACTAATCTGGGTGCCGGGTCATAGTGGCATAGAGGGAAATGAAAATGTTGATGAAGTTGCAAGACAAGCAGCGGCTTCATAATTTATTGGGCCAGAGCCAGCTCTAGGAATATCTTGATGTTTAGTAAGAGAGCTATTAAGAACTGGTCAGTAGAACATCATAAAACCTGGCTTAAAACTCCAGGAAACAAACATGGTAAACTATTTGTTGGAAAACCATGTAAGAAAAGAGCTGAAAGCTTACTTAAATGTAGCAGGGTTAGCTGAGAACAATTACCGCATTTCTCACGGGACATGTTCCTTGAAAACGCATCTTAACAAGATGGGAGTGTTACGGGGTAGAAGTAGGAATAGGACCAGGTACGGACGGGGACTTAGCACTTCGACCTAGAAGATCTTTTCTGTCTAAGTCCCTGGAGGGTTGCCCCAGAGAAAAGGGTGAGGTGCGTGGAGAAAGAGGGCGGCCAACCAAGTGGCACGGCAGGATCTTTAGCTTTTACAGATTGCAACTTCCCAGAAGGCAGCTGGCGCAACATGCTCCACTCGCCCCTGCAAGCTTGCACATCACACTGGGGAGCCTTGGGCTCGGAGACCGTCCTCATTCCATAGAGCACTTTTCCAGTGCCATGCAACTTGAAACTCTGTCGCAGTTCTCATGGCTCGTGTTATCTTATTTACTGGGCGCCTCTTGTTTTATTATTTTAAATTTGGGTTCTTTGTCCTCCAGCTAGCTATTACAACTCAGTCGAGCAAGTGTCTCTAAGCAGGGCGTGTAAACGCAAAGGATTTGTTACTAAAAGATAACACTGATAAAATAATTTGTTTCAACACTATTATTGCCGTCACACTTAATTAATAATTGACATATTTAATCTTTATACACGCCTGACTGAAACTGCGATATTTCCGAATGTAACTACAGTCGTTTTAGTTGCCAGTTACTTCGCGTACTTCACATTTTGTAACTAACTTTGCGACGTGCACCTCGTGAGAGATTCTTCAGAACTGCGCGAAACTTGCTTATGGCTCGAGAATATATACTCCTTCACCTCGAATTGCCTAAACATTATAATAGAGCTGCTATTGGTTACCAAATCGCGCCCACTTTAGCTCTTTTTTGACAACCAATCACTGCTATTAACATATATACTCTAGGGAAGATATTCCCTCCATTTCTAAAGAAAGGCACGCTACCCTGACGTCATTTGTTTGTCTCTTCTAAGTGATAAACAACTGACCCCCTCGGTTTATTGTTACCCACTTCTATTGTCAGTTTCAGTGAGGCCGTGTAAACTTATTTCCTAACAATACTTATGGCTAACAAACATCTAAAATCCTGGACATACAATAATATTAATTTACACCTCAATCACTCTGCACAGTGTTGTGATATAAAATACTGCCTCAACTCCCGCCGACACTTTCAACCCTGAAACAGACTAAGCGGATGGAAGGTGAAGTGAAATGAGCATGGAGGTGAAATGGAGGGACAGGAAAACTGGGGATGTAATGAATTCTCAGCATTCGACTAGCGACCTGGGGAAACCCCCGAAAAAAGCATATTGGTCAGAAAGATCAGTCGCGGGAAACGAACCCACGACCTGCCGAATGCGGGCCACAGACGTTACGCCTGAGCCATCCCGCTTGTTTCAGGGTAACTTAGATTGCAGATTGTGCAAGAAAGAAACTGAAACAGCCAGCACATTATATGCTCCTGTGAGGCCTTGGCTTACAGGAAATATATTGCTTTTAGAACCTGAAGAATTTAAAACTATATCTGTTATGAGACTGTATTCCTTGCTAAAAAGTGCAGGCATAATGAATTGGCTTTAAAACGATACAAGCAGCACAGTACGCCCAAGGCTGAAGTGCGTCCGGAGCAATCTGTATCGATAAGACAAGACAAGAACGCTTATTTGTCTATCTACTTCGTGTTAATCGAGATAAACATTTGTAGAAATTATTGTATTACATATTTTCTCGTAGGAATAGTGCAAATTGGGGAATGCAGTAGAATATAGGCTTAAGTAATACTCAAATCTTTAAAGACATGGTCGCTATATGATAGCTTTGAAATTCCATTCTCTTCGTTTGACACGGAGGGGGAAAAAACAACCGAATAACCACTTCCCAATTGAGCAAAATATATATATTGGAAAATTCAAACCAATAACAAGGAATATCTCGTGAATGCTTCACTACAGAAAACATATATTTGACAGAAATTGTGAGCCTTGACGAGATCTATATTTTTTGTACAGTAAGATTTTGTGTGTTCTTAAGGTTTACCAGTTATACAAAAGTCATTTAGAATGAAGTGAACGTCTCAGGCTATTCCCAGAAACTTCAAGATAAACATTTTATTTGTAGTATATATATCTTAGATATAGCTATAGGTTGTACAACGGAGAGCGACACCTAGCATACTGCCACCTACATAGGTCTACTGTGCTACAACCTCCCATAAGAAAGGGATGAAGTGAAGGAACCACAGGAGGCTAAGGGTATAGGTTGTGTAACGGAGGGCAACACCTAGCATACTGCGGCTTACATACGTCTACTGTGCTACAACCTCCCATGAGTAAGGGATGAAATGAAGGAGCCACAGGAGGCTAAGGGTATAGGTTGTGCAACGGAGGGCGACACCTAGCATACTGCGACCTACATAGGTCTACTGTGCTACAACCTCCCATGAGTAAGGGATGAAATGAAGGAGCCACAGGAGGCTAAGGGTATAGGTTGTACAGCGAGAGCGACACCTAGCATACTGCGACCTACATAGGTCTACTGTGCTACAACCTCCCATGAGGAAGGGATGAAGTGAAGAAACCACAGGAGGCTAAGGGTATAGGTTGTACAACGGAGAGCGACACCTAGCATACTGCCACCTACGTAGGTGTACTGTGCTACAACCTCCCATGAGGAAGGGATGAAGTGAAGGAGCCACAGGAGGCTAAGGGTATAGGTTGTACAACGGAGAGCGACACCTAGCATACTGCGACCTACATAGGTCTACTGTGCTACAACCTCCCATGAGGAAGAGATGAAGTGAAGAAACCACAGGAGGCTAAGGGTATAGGTTGTACAACGGAGAGCGACACCTAGCATACTACCACCTACGTAGGTCTACTGTGCTACAACCTCCCATGAGGAAGGGATGAAGTGAAGAAACCACAGGAGGCTAAGGGTATAGGTTGTACAACGGAGAGCGAGACCTAGCATACTGCCACCTACATAGGTGTACTGTGCTACAACCTCCCATGAGGAAGGGATGAAGTGAAGAAACCACAGGAGGCTAAGGGTATAGGTTGTACAACGGAGAGCGACACCTAGCATACTGCCACCTACATAGGTCTACTGTGCTACAACCTCCCATGAGGAAGGGATGAAGTGAAGGAGCCACAGGAGGCTAAGGGTATAGGTTGTGTAACGGAGGGCGACACCTAGCATACTGCGGCTTACATACGTCTACTGTGCTACAACCTCCCATGAGAAAGGGATGAAGTGAAGGAACCACAGGAGGCTAAGGGTATAGGTTGTGTAACGGAGGGCGACTCCTAGCATACTGCGGCTTACATACGTCTACTGTGCTACAACCTCCCATGAGGAAGGGATGAAGTGAAGGAGCCACAGGAGGCTAAGGGTATAGGTTGTGCAACGGAGGGTGACATCTGGCATACTGCCACCTACATAGGTCTACTGTGCTACAACCTCCCATGAGGAAGGGTTGAAGTGAAGAAACCACAGGAGGCTAAGGGTATAGGTTGTGCAACGGAGGGTGACATCTGGCATACTGCGACCTACATAGGTGTACTGTGCTACAACCTCCCATGAGGAAGGGTTGAAGTGAAGAAACCACAGGAGGCTAAGGGTATAGGTTGTACAACGGAGGGCGACACCTAGCATACTGCCACCTACATAGGTGTACTGTGCTACAACCTCCCATGAGGAAGGGATGAAGTGAAGAAACCACAGGAGGCTAAGGGTATAGGTTGTACAACGGAGGGCGACACCTAGCATACTGCCACCTACATAGGTGTACTGTGCTACAACCTCCCATGAGGAAGGGATGAAGTGAAGGAACCACAAAAGCTACGAGGTGTAATAAGCAGTAGAGCAAATAAAAAACCTGTAGGTAAACCATGCACTTAAGGAAGAGTGTGACGGTAATAAAAAATATATATCAGCTGCTGTTCTCTGATATTCTTCATTAAGACGTGCCTTTATCGCTCCGTATTTGAATAAGCGTGCAGAAATCATTATTTTTACTTCCTCTGTTACGTAGTATGGGAAGTATGGCAATCCACCCAGGTTCGATATAGATATTTTACCGGCAATACGTGTTTTGAGGTACGCTGAATCCAAATAAAGCATTTTGAGAAAAAATGTCCGTGTATATGTCTGTGAACAGCATAACTCAAAAACGAAAAGTCTCTCAAGGTTGTGACACGAAGATTTTCAAGAAAATCCACTCATTCCAGACTATCGTTTACATGGAACATTTCTCGAAAATTCCGATTTTCTCAAAAATGGCTCTAACCATTTTGATTAAAACATCACATGTATTAACATATCGAGATACCGTAAGAGATAGACACAATTTTACTACAAAAGAAAATGTAGCTCTCGTTAAAACATACAATTTGTCATGTACAGTTTTTTTTGTCGAGTGAGCCATTTCCGAGACATTCCTTGTTATTTATTTGAATTTCCCAATCGAGAATTCGTTATTCGTGCTTTTTATGTCCTGGACATACAAAGAGAATGGAATACTCCACATAGCAACCAGCTCTTAAAATATTTGACTATCGCTTAAAGCCTACCAATTCCCCTTGCATCTACAAGAAAATTAGCAATAAAATTAACATCTCGATTAACATGAAGCATATGGAGAATAAGCGTTTGTAAAAATAGTTTGTACAAGAGTAGAGAAAGTCATGTGAATGTAAGAAATCAGGGTTTTTTTATTCTCGATTTATTTTGGAAATATATCTGTTTTACATAATCACTTTTGGTTTGTTTATATAAATTATACAAATCTAAAAATTCATTCTTATGAAATTAAATGCGTAAGTGCAGCATTGTACTTTCATTTTACAACTTTACATGCATGACAGTGAAACAAGCATTTAAAGCTGCGGTAAAAACGTATATAATAGCTATTTGTGCATCAAGTTCGCAAAATAAGGTTTTAGCATGCACTAAAGGTTTTATGCGTAGTGCACACAATATTTTTTAGTAAAGACTCTCTAAATTATATTAATGAATCTGATATAAGTAATAAATAATTATTAAAAGCTTAGTCAGTGAGTTTTTACATATTCTCATAGCCCCTGAATCCTACGCATTGAACCGTACCAACACGCTTAGGAAGTGTTTATCGGAACAATACGAGATGCGGATTAAATAGCAGTGCTTAATTTGAAGGCTCGATTCTAAACGACAAGCTTGTGACTGAAAATGTGGGTGAAAATTCCGAGGAAATTTCAATCCGAAACATTGAATCTGAGCTGCTGCCAGCAAAATCTCAGCAGCAGTATGAGAAGGAATACATTGCATTTAAAGACTGGTGCAAGGTAAGCTGTGTTTCTCTTGTGAAGTAAGTACAGTGAATTTATTAACTACAGTGTGGCCATTGTGTCGGCCTTTTTTTGGCTACTGTGGTCCCGATTCCAAACAAACCGTGTAATCCCCTGGAGTCCTTATTGAAGAAGCAGAAAATCGAGAGTTATAGAAGATTTTCAACTAGTTTTGTGGATATACCTCAAAGGTGATCTCGTTAAGTTACCCAGGCAGGTAATGATGTATGTGTTTCCGTGTTTTAACCTAATCTAGGCAGATTTTGAGCTCCATATGGGATTTTTGGACGAATACTACACTTACTCTAGCTAGGATTCCGGATAGAGACAGTAAAAAAAGTCCAACACAGGTGTAAAATTACATAAACGTATTGCTTGGACGAAAAGTTCGCAATCGTGGAAACATACCAAACCTAGCTGTCCAATTAAGGCTCGTAATATGTACATCAACGTATAGGAGATGCAAATAAAGACTATTGTACTGATTGTTACGTATTTTTGATGTTACTTAAAGAATTTTCATGTCAGTAACACCAAATAAAGAATACTTTTTCACCTGTTTACCCTCCTCTTATGTAGGATTACAAGCCTAAGTTTGGGGGTCAGACGCCTGTGTAGGAGCAGAGTGACTCTGGATCGGAGAGAGTGAACAACCTAGGTAGGTGATCAGCCCGACGAGCAAGATGAAAGCAGGAAGTAGATGATAGATGAAAATGAGCGATATGAATGACAGGAAAGGTGAAGATGGAGCACCGGTGGAATGAAATGGCGGGGGGAAGCAGAGAAAACCCGCCCAGACGTCGTTTTGTCCACCACAAATCCCACATGCGGGTCTCTGGGATCGAATCCGGGCGGTTTTGGTGAGAAGCGAGGCGGTATAACCACTCGGCCACGATACCTCCAGTAAATGCATACCAGTTGCGAATTTCGATTAGCTTCCATAAGAGTAATGTAGTTGTTTGGAATCCTCGTGGCGGGAGGTGGGCGTGTCCGCTCCAACGGCCACACTGTGGTTAATAAAGCCATTGTAGAACGAAGATATGATCACTGCCTTCTGGACTTGGTTTATTACTCCGCTAAAGTAGGCGCAGTCCGACAAGCAGCTGTTTTAGACAACATGTACTAAAAATCCTTTGAAGTCATCGCCAACACGAATAGCATTGTCCTCTTCCAATTTACATCCATCATACTTCTACTAAAACTTATAAAATCATATTCAAAGTCTTGAATTAAAATAAGCTTACCGAGCGGGATCGCTCAGGCGGTAAAGTCTGTGGCCCGTATACGGGAGGTCCCGGGTTCAAATCCCGTGGGCCGACCAATCTGTCTGAGGGTTTTTCGTGGTTTTCCTCAGTCGCCAAGGTAAACACCGGATTGGATTTTTAATACCACGATCCAAATTTCCATCTTAAGTCTAAAACAATAGTAAAATGAAAAATAAGTGGTAATAGCGAATGCTATGGCATCTATCCGCAGACAATGTAAGCAGTTAGACTGAACGGCACCCTAACGCCATCTGCACGGCACGAAGCAGAAGATCCAGTTGCCTTCCGCTGGGAGTCTCTGTGGGCACGTAACGAAGCAAGATGGCATTTCCAGGGATGAGACCTAGAAGGCTAACTGTCCGTCTTTATATGGGAGCGGCGGTTAGACTGGACGGCACCCTAATGCCATTTGCGCGGCACGAAGCGGGTGGTTACGGGGTTGAGACCTAGAAGTCTAACTGTACGCCTTTCTGTGTGAGGGTGGCAGTGAGACTGGACGGCACCCTAATGCCATTTGCGCGGCACGAAGCGGGTGGTTACGGGGTTGAGACCTAGAAGTCTAACTGTCCGCGTTTATAAGGGCGCGGCGGTTGGACTGAACGGCACACTAATGCACCTGCACGGCATGAAGCAGGTGGTTACAGGGATCAGGCCTAGAAGTCTAACTGTCCGCCTTTCTGTGTGAGGGCGGCGGTTGAACTGGACGGTACCCTAATGCCGTCTGCACGGCACGAAACAGAAGATTCGCTAGCTATGCGTTAGGGTCTCTGTGACACGTGACGGAGCTGGTGGTTACAGAAATGAGACCCTGAAGGCTAACTGTCCATCACAAATCGTTCTAAGAGTTATCCACCAACAGATCCGTCGCGATATGAACAGGGAGTTAAAGTGACGTAAAATAAAATAGAGAGGAAAAAATAAGCTTTCCACCAAAATTGTCAGTCTCTTGTTATTCCTCTCATTTATATGGAATAAAGATCCTTGAATTCTGGTTATCAGAAGGTCTTTTTTTGTTTTGTTTTTTACTGCAATAATCACCGTTATAGAACCATAACACATTTCCCACCATCTACCGTTTTTTACAAGGGCATCATTTATCAGAGAAAAAGCGCGCAGTAAAGCCATTAATATCTCATTATTAGCGATGTGTGAAAGTTCAGAGTTCAGCTAACACTTTGGAATCGGTATATTTGGGACAAGCGTGCGTCTGCACTTACACGCGTGCGTTTTCGTTTCCTTATCCCTTCATTGCTACAACACTACCACCTAATGAGCAATAATGCAACAAAAATGTGTACTCTTCATACACGTCACGTAGGTACTCTACAACAAAGAAAATTGTGTGTGTGTAAAACATATAAACATAAACTATTGTGGTTTATTACTTTCTCTACTACGTATAGTAAGTAGGGGAAGTATTGTATTCCACCCAAAAATTCGATACCGAGATTTCACCGTAAATACATGTTTTGAGACCCCCTGAATTCAAGAAAAGCATTTTTGAAAACATGTCCGTGTGTGTGTCTGTGTGTTTGTGAACAGCATAACTCAGAAACGAACAGTTGGATAAACACCAAACTTGGTATTTAGGTTCAGTATCTTCCAGAGATTCGACACGAAGATTTTGAAGAACATCCCCCCACCCCAGATGACACTTTACATGGAACATTTTTCGAAAATTTTAATTTTCTCAAAAATGGCTCTAACTATTTTAACTAAAATATCATATGTTTAAGATGTTTTCATGACAAATAAAATGTATATCTTGAATTTTCTGGGAATGTCTCTAAAAGTATTCTTCATTGTGAACGACTTTTGCATAACTGGTAAATCATAAGAGATAGACAAAATGTTACTGCACAAAAAATGTAGATCGCGGTAAAATACACAATTTATGTCATATACATTTTTTTATTGAGTGAACCATTTTCGAGATATTGCTTGTTATTTCCTTAAATTTTTCAATACTTATTTTCTCAAATGGGAATTCGTTATTCATTTTTGGTCTTGAATATGCAAAGAGTATTAATCTGTGGGAAAGGGAATGGTGCTGCACCTAGCAACCAAACTATTAAGAGATATGTATGTGCTTAAAGGCTACTGTATTTCCAAATTGCCCTTGTAAATATGCATTCCCCTTTCATCTACAAGAAAATTAGCAATAAGATAGACTTTGCAAATGTTTATCTCGATTAACATGAAGTAGATGTAGAATAAGCGTTTGTATAAATAGTCTGTACAAGAGTAGAGAAAGTCATGTGGGTGTAACACATCAGATTTTTTTTTTTTGTCCTGGTAATGCAAAGAGAATGGAATACTCCACATAGCAACCAGCTCTTAAAATATTTGACTATCGCTTAAAGTCTACCAATTCCCCTTGCATCTACAAGAAAATTAGCAATAAGGTTAACATCTCGATTAACATGAAGCATATGGAGAATAAGCGTTTGTAAAAATAGTTTGTACAAGAGTAGAGAAAGTCATGTGGTCGAACATGTCAGATTTTTAGAATGTGGTTCGTTCACATGTATTTGTGAAGAGCATAACTCAAAACCCAAATGTCGATAAATACCAGACCTGGCATTTAATTTCATTTCCCAAGGGCGCGACACGAAGATTTTCAAAAAACTCCTCCGACTTCCAACTAGTCTTTACATGGAACATTTTTGTAGATTTTTGATTTTCTCACAAATGGCTGTAAAGGATTGTGATTAAAATACCACATATTAAAGATACTTACATAACAAATAAAATGTACATCTTGAATTTTCTGGGAATATCCTGTGAAGTCCTCTTCATTCAGAAGGAATCTTTTTATAATCTTGTGTAGTTGTTAAACGTTAAGCGATAGACGAAGACGTACTACACAAAAAATGTAGATCTCTTTAAAACACATAATTTATTTCAAATATCTTTTTTGCGGCGCCAGAGACTTCTGAGATATTCGTTCTTAATGGTTCGAATTGTTCAACAACTTAGTCATTGTTTTCAAGGCGTGTTAATATTCGATTGTTTCTCACAATTTTTAAAAGAAAACAGAAATAAACAAATGAAAATGATTAATAGCCTAATAAGGGGTTTTGTGTTGGCTACCAGTACATTTTCGTTGCTTCCCAATGAATATAGTCACATAGGAGTAGATAGTAACCTGGTTTCCAGTAAATGTAGATAAGATAGAATTGTAATTAAGTTTTGTTTACATATTTAATGTAAGCTGACAATTTCTATTGCTTTTCTTTCTTTTCCTTCTATTTGTATTTATTATTTTATAGACTTTGTGTAGTTATTTTATATGAAAAAATTTCATCTTATATAAAATGTACCTAAATGTGTTGTGGAAATAAATATAAAGTTTCAATGTATGTCCTGACGTAATAACCAATGTGTCGGATAGTATATTATATTTTATTTATTTATTTATTTATTTTATTTCTCACGATTGTTTGCATGGAATTTTAAGACCAGCATATAGAGACCAGTTCTTGACTATCGCTGTCCCCTTTGTATCTATAATGAAATGTATAATGTAGCTATTTCTGCAAAGGTTTGTCTCCATTAAAATGAAGCGGATAGACAAATAAGCTTACGTAAGAATAGGTTTAATACCCATTAATAAAGAGAAAGGCATGTTAATGTAACACCAGGTCTTTTAAAATCCTGTCAATTTTCAGTTGTTTCTCGCGATGTCATGGAAACAGTATGGAATTTTAAGGCCAGCATATAGCGTCCAGTTGTTAAACATTTGACTATCGCTGTTCTCTTTGTATCTATAATGAAATGTGTAATGTAGCTATTTATGCAAAGGTTTATTTCCATTATAATGCAGTAGATAGAGAAATAAGATAGACTTAGTATGCTTTCGTAGAAGCTACATAAAAATAAATGATAGTGGTTAGAGAAAGCGTACGATTTAAAAAAACAAGTGTGAGAGAGAGAGGTGGGGCAGAAGCAGATCGTTGATTGGATGCACGCATTAACAAGGACAGATTGCATAATCTCACGCATACTCCCAATGATCTAGTACGAACAACGCCGCCGTGTTCACAGTTCACGAAATTACAGAATTGGAACAAGGAGATATAACCCCAAAATGTTAAAGACAGTGCCAACAAGATTAAACAATAATATAATGTATAACGAAAATCACCATGTATGAAATAGAAAAAGGTTTTCTAATTTGTTTTTTTTAGTAATTGTTTTTGGATAAATAAATATACAACTTGTATAATTAACTAACTTGTACCGAAACCTGGCGTTTTTACTTTTTATACCACTTATCTGTAGTGAGTATAGAAAATGCTGCATTCCACAGAAAAATTAGAAAGGTATTTCACCGGAAATAAGAGTTTTGAGGTCCACAGAACCCCCAAAAATAGTTTTTGAAAAAGGTAGCCTCTATGTTTGTGTGTGTGTGCCGTCATAATTATTTGCCGCTAAAGTAGGCTTTCAACAGAGTGCAAAATGAATAAGACGAAAATATCTCGCCTAACTATTTTTACGGGAAGAAATGTTATTGTTTTTTATTTTCTAAAAATGGCGATAACGATTTTAATTAAAATGCCTAAAATGCTGAAGCAGGTATTAGTAAAAGGTTGAAAAATAATTTCTAAAAACTTGCTAAGGAATGTTAAAATGAAAATCCAATGGACTGGATAAGGAGTTTCATTTATTGATGTATGCATTGTGTATCATTATTATTGTATTCCTCTAAAATGACAGCCTTGAGCGCGCGCTTGTTAATTACAATTGTATTTATTGATAAACTAGGAAATATACAAAATTGAATAAGACTAAAAATACTTTAAACAAAGTGAACGAGCTCGTGGCTCAGTTGGAAAGCACTTGCCTGCTGTGCTAGGGGTCCCGGGTTCAATTCTCAGCTGGGGGTTGGGAATTTTTCTCTAGCCAAGATTATTCGCTATCCTCCCCAGAGTCTGGAAGTGTGAGCGAGAGTGTGAATGTATGTGTTATCTAATGATTAGAGCCAGACAAGAAACACAACGACAAGAGAGAGAGAGAGAGAGAGAGAGAGAGTTACACCATTGCCGATAGGCTGTAAGTTCCAAAGGAAAGGCCGCCGATAAGGTCAATGTAGTTAAAGGTTGAAGTATTTTATTAGCTGCACGTATGGACGCCAATTTGAAGTAGCTTGTATTAAAGGAGTTGTATTATACTTCAACTGTTGGGGAGCCGAACTTGTAGTAGTTGCAACCGCAGGTATGGTACCCGGTTTCTGGTAGCCTTCACCCTAAATGTACTTTCAGGTGGCCTTTGCCCCAAGTTTAAAAAAAAAACATTATTAACTTTGTAATTTGACTGTTTCATTAGATATTATATATTTATGTTTGCCTCGGCTGCGTCAGTATTATTGTTAGAGACATGAAAGTCTTGGCAGGGTTGTGATACGACAAAGAATGTAGACTTACACAGATTTTAAGTTTTAATTCACTCCTTTTATTAATCCTTGACGCAAATTAAATAGCACTTCACTGATATCGAGAGCTGTGAGATTCTTTTATTTAATACTTGCACTTTTTAACATGTATATTATTTTTGTCTCACACGAATACGTAATTAATTTCTCGAGGACACATCTCGCGTCTGGATATGATCACTGTTTGCAGGCAACTGAATAGATTTCAACCGTCTAAACTTGTAAATTTCTGTATTTCAAGTCTCTGATTGGCTAATTCTACTCCAATAGAATACCTGCATTTAAGTAAAGCGTTTTCTGGTTGTTGATTGGTTATTTTTAAACTGTCACTAAAATTACATTATTGTTGCTCCAAGAATCACAAGTAACATTTAAACTCTCAAACTCATTATTGACTCAAGGTTACCTCATTGTTACCTCATTGTTAGCAACGTTTAACTTATTATTCTCACAGCTCCTAGATTATTAAATTACGTAATGCATTCACATAATATTATTGAAGATGTTTACAATAATATAAGTATATGCAATGACTGTTACATACATTTTACAAATTATTACATACATATATTGCTTCAAGGCGGGCTGTTATTGAATTTATATATTATATAATTTGACTGAAATCATTTAAATGATGAAAACACTGCCTCAAGGTGAGGTATAAATGGAACAAAAAATCTGATGTGTTGATCTCACATGACTTTCTCTACTCTTGTATACAAACCAGTTTTACAATCGCTTACTCTCCATATGCTTCATGTTAATCGAGATGTTAATCTTATTGGTAATTTTCTTGTAGATGCAAGGGGAATTGCTAGGCTTTAAGCGATAGTCAAATATTTTAAGAGCTGGTTGCTAAGTGGAGCATTCCATTCACTTAAGTATTGGAATACTCAAACGAATAACAAGGAATATCTCCAAAATGGTTGGTTCACTGGACACGAAAAAAAATGTATGTGGTATAAATTTTTTTGTGTAGTAAAATTTTGTCTATCTCTTACGGCTTACCAGTAACACAAAAATCATTCAGAATGAACAGGACTTTTGGAGACATTCCCAAAGAATTCAAGATATACATTTCATTTGCCATAAAAATTTCTTAAACGTATGATATTTTAATCAAAATCGTTAGAGCTATTGTTGAGAAAATCAGAATTTTGAAAAATGTTCCATGTTAAGGATAGTCTGGAGTGGGGGGGTTTCTTGTAAATCTCAGTGTCGTATCTTGGAAGTTACTGGACTCAAATGAAAAATTTATAGTATTTGGTATTTATCCGACTTTTTGTTTTTGAGTTATGCTGTTCACAGACACACATACAGATACTCACACGGACGTTTCCAAAAACGCTTTATTTAGATTCAGGACACCTCAAAACAGGTATTTCCGTGAAATCTCTGTATTGCATTTTTGGGTGGAATGTAATACTTAACCTACTTACTATACGTAGTAGAGAAAGTAAAAAGTGGGCGAAAAAGAGTGACTTCGCAATAAAATATATATTGCTAAAATACACAATGTGTAACAAAATGCAAGAATTTAAATGACAATATTGTTTAATTATAATATAGTTGTAAATATGTTATGATAATGAATATGTTACTTATTCCAAGGGATAATTTTAAAATACATTCATATATTAATTTGTTTTACGGTCGATAGCAACCAGGCGGTCCCTAAATTTTTTTCCAACTATTAGGATTGTTACATTTCCACAGAGGAAGAAGACGCTTACAGTAAAAATGAAAGAACTGCACCAATTCGCTAGGTGAATAACTAAACATTGTCAGCTATAAATATTAAGGAATTGATTATTATAGTAATATATACAAAGGGAAAGTCTACAAGAAAGTGAAGTTTAAATGTAAGTAAATATTTTATTCAAGTATCATATATTGTTCGTGTAAAGCTTTTTGAACAAATAAAAAAAGTTGCAGTGAAAATTCAATTACGGATTTATTATTTAAATATAAAACATTTTACCTTCCAAATACGACAAACGTGAGCTAACAGTCGATTGCTACGGACACAAAGAAACATTTAGACATCTGCTACACGATGCACTCAAGCGTTTACAACAATTAACGAATAAAAATTATCCGCGTGAAAGCCAGTTCTGCCACGCTACAAATAAATTGCAGTACCAACTGCGTGAGTGGCGCGGTAAGTTCAAACGGAGCATTTCAAAGTTCACAGCACTTGAATCTATGTATAAGATCTTCGAGAGGTTCGAAAACATCCACCAGGAGCCAGCAGAAGGTGATTGCTACAGTAATTAAAGATAAAGAGATTAAAATTTGAATTATCTATTCTAATTATTACAGACTTGACACCTACACTTCATCATCCCACAACCACGCCCTAACTCCACCTTAACTTGAAGCCCAAACTATATTAACTCCTCTTCAATACGTTTAAGTTATTGAAATGACAAAATGTATATTCTGAATTTTCGCAAATAGTCTTACAGTCCTCTTCATTTTCACTGAATTTTGTATGCTTTTGTATATTAGTAAATTATAAGAGGCACACAAAAATGTAGATCTCGCTTAAACACGCAACTTGTATCAAACACATTTTTGTGATATTAACCATTTCCAAGATATTGCTATTGTTTGAATTTTCGAATACTTCAGTGCCAGCATGTTAACCCGTTTTTACTTTCTCTACTACGTATAGTAAGTAGGGAAAGTATTGTATTCCACTCAAAAATTCGATACCGAGATTTCACCGGAAATACATGTTTTGAGACCCCCTGAATCCAAAAAAAGCATTTTTGGAAACATGTCCGCATGTGTGTCTGTGAAGAGCATAACTCAGAAACGAACAGTCGGATAAACACCAAACTTGGTATTTAGGTTCAGTATATTCCAGACATGCGACACGAAGGTTTTCAAGAAATCCCCCCACCGCAGATTACCCTTTACATGAAACATTTTTCGAAAATTTTAATAATACACAATTTATGTCATATACATTTGTTTTGTTGGGTGAACCATTTTCGAGATATTGCTTGTTACTCCCTTAAATTTCTCAATATCTACTTATTTTCTAAAATGGGAATTCGTTATTCAGTTTTTTGTCTTGGATATGCAAAGAGATATAATCTGTGGCAAAGGGAATGGTGCTGCACCTAGCAACCAGCTATTAAGAGATATGTATGTGCTTAAAGGCTACTGTATTTCTATATTGCCCTTGTAAATATATTTTTCCCTTACATCTACAAGAAAATTAGTAATAAGATAGAGTCTGCAAATGTTTATTTCGATTACCATGAAGTAGATGGAGAATAAGCGTTTGTAAAAATAGCTTGTACAAGAGTAGAGAAAGTCATGAGAGTGTAACACATCAGATATTTTTGTCCTGGTAATGCAAAGAGAATGGAATACGCCACATAGCAACCAGCGTTAAAATATTTGACTATCGCTTAAAGCCTACCAATTCCCCTTGCATCCACAAGAAAATTAGCAATAAGATTAACATCTCGATTAACATAAGCATATGGAGAATAAGCGTTTGTAAAAATAGTTTGTACAAGAGTAGAGAAAGTCATTTGAGTTTAACACATCAGATTTTTCATGTTAGAAGATCTCGACAAGCAAGGAAATTAAAACGTTTCAGGCGCAAGAAACAAGGATAATTATTTTAGAAATAATGAGTGACCTCGGCATGATTACATTCCTTATATCGAGGAATGTGATAATTGGACACAAATATTTGATAATAAGGCTCAAAGTATCGAAAGTAAAGGAATTTAATACATTATATAACATAGGAAAGCATGTAATAATAAAAATACGGTATTAATGGTCACAAAAAAGCAGTGTTACAAGAACTGAATGCCAAATAATAAAGTAATTAATAATATAATAAACAGAACACAATGCAGTTGTAGATTGCTTGAGCGTGAAGCAACCGTTTGCACCTACCAGCGTTGCCATTTTGTTTATTTTCAAGCACTATACGTATCCCCGTTGATTAGTTTCTAGAAGTGTGTCTTTATCCTGATTCTCCATTGCTGATAAAGGAATCTAGATGAATTAAAGACGTTTGTTAATTTTCCATTTCAGAAAATAAGCATGCCTCGAGAGGAGGATGGAACCACTAACAGCTGGCACTTTTGAATTCGACGATCTCGCCTGTTCCTCAGTTGGATAATTTGCCCTCTATTCATATGATATGAAGTTTTATTCTGTTGCTAACTTAGCAACAAATTTAATTGCAAGACGAAAAGTTCGTAGCATCCTGAGAAATGGTTTAAATATTTTGCTTTTGTTTCTAGATATTCGTTTACACTTATTTAGGGGATAAAAAGAGAGCATCGACTAGAACAAGCATAAGTATCATGGTATTCACTATGGAGTAAAGTTCCTTTAGTTACTTTTTTAAGGAGCCAAATGAAATTGTTAAAAGGATATAACAATTCCTACACGTCTCCTTTAATGGGCATTTGAAAATAATGACATTTGGATTCAAATTCATACATGATTCACAAGCTTGTGGCAGTATTTTATATCACAACAATGTAAATGCCAGAGTGATTGTAGTGTAAATAAGCATTATTGTATGACAATGATTTGAGATGTTTGTTAATTATAAGCATTGTTAGGAAATAAGTTTACACAGCCTCACTGAAACTGACAATAGGAGCGGGTAACAATGAGCGAGGGGGTGAGTTGTTTATCAATTATAAGAGACAAGCAAATGACGTCAGATTGGTGCGCTTTTCTTAGAAATGGAGGGAATGTTTTCCCTAGAGCATATGTGTTCGTAATTGTGATTGGATATAAAAATAGACGCTAATGTTGGCACATTTTATTAACCAATAGCAGCTCGGTTATAATGTTTAGGCATATTGGGGTGAGGGAGTATAAATTTCGTGCCAGAGACGGGTAACGCGCAGTTTGACAGAATAATTCACAAGGCAAATGTCGTTCAGTCCAACAGAAGGATTCGCGGGTAAAACGTCGTTCAGTTCATCAGAATCATACAAAGGTTATACGTCGCACAGTTTAAGAGAATCATTAACGCGTTATACGTCGCGCAATTCTACAGAATCTCTCGCGTTGTAAAGTTAGTTATAAATGTGAAATACGCGAATTAATAATGTGCAGCAAATAAGTGATTATTGTTATATTAGAAAATATAACAGTTTCAGTCGGGCGTGTATCAAGAGTCACTATGTGAAATGAATTAATTGTGACGGTAATAAAAGTTTAAAAACAAATTCTTTTATAAGTGTTATCTTTCAGTAACAAATCGTTTCCGTTTACACACCCTGTTCAAGAGATATGCTCGACTGAGTAGTAATAATAGCTAGCCGGAGCACAATGAATCCAAAATGCAAAATAATAAAACAATAACAGGCACCCAGCATAAAGATAACACGAAGTTACTGCGACAAATTGGCTCCCATACGTGGGGCAGATAAACATGAAGCATTTTCCAACTACCAACAAATGATTCTACTTCACGCTTATGTTGTCTCCTCTTTATCATCATAGTGTTAAAATGTGTACATGAAGTATTAATTCCAGTATTCTATGATTCTCTCTGCCATTCTTAGGCATTCGTTGCACAACGACGCAATATGCCTCGTCCACGTGGTTGCCAAGAGTTAACAAATAGGGGCGAGATCATAGGACGGAGTGTTTCCAGATCTTTAGAGAACTTTCCCTTTACCGTAAGACTGTCAAGAAATGGCTACACCGACATTAAGCGAGAGGCGTTGACTGGGCCAAGTTGCTACCAAAATCGGGCAATACTGCTGCACAGAACGAGGCCCTGCTGACAGAGGTGCTGGGTAACGCTGTGGAATGCGGATATTCTCATGAGACTATACGGTGGAGGAGATTGGCCTTGAATTTCATCGTCCTGCCATCAAGATAATCCTCACCGAGGCTCACAAAGCCAGAAGATTGGGGTGGGCCCAAAGAAACATCCAGGTACCGCAGGCGTACTCCTGATCTAACGATCTGGCCGGAGGGGAAGGTGTTTCTATCTGACCAGCAAGGTAGGATGTGTCTCTACAGTTCGTGTGGCAAAGATACGATCCCAGACATGTGTATGGAAATCGCTCTGGAAGAATATAGGCTCATTTCTGGGTCTATATGACAGCATCTGGGCCAGGACAACTGATTACGGTGACGAGAGAATGACCACTGCGGTTTATATTGATATCCTCCAGAACACTCTGTTGCCATTTCCCGGAACAGGGACAATATTTGTGTATGCACCAGAACAGTGCTGTGCACACATCCAATTTCACAAAAAACTGGTTAATAATTGTGTGCGTCAATTGGCCCCGAAGTCTGCTGGTTTCAACCCCATTGAGCACATGTGGGCGTTGATGATTCAGGAGTGGGAGATGCACCGAGAAGACACACGGAAGGTTCTAGAAGCTCATGTCTTGGAAATGTGGCAACATTACGGTCTCGTCAGTGTTCAAGGCTTGTATGCAAAATGCAAGAAAGGCTGCAAGGCGTAATTGAAAATGACGGTGATTACACTATCATTAACCTTGCATTCTTGTTCATTCTGGATCTGAAATGGAATTGTTACTTGGTTTTATGTTTCTATTTCAATGCTGAAGAATATTACAAGAAGTCCTTGCGTGTTTAATTATACATTTTTGCACTTATTCTTACGTGGTTTTAATACCAGCCAAAAAAAGTTTTTTACGTATTAAATCCTACAGTTTGAAAGGGGATATACCATACATATATAAGAATTGTAGGTACATAGTAATAATATAATTCACCAAGAAACATGTTAAAATATTGAACAACCAAGAATTGTACAAAGCACGTTGTAAGAAACGGGCGAGCTAGCAAATTCCAGGTAAAAGATAACTCTAAGTAGAGCCCACCTTTCACCAAGCTAATGAACAGGGAGCCAGTAGCGGTAAGGAGAAATAGAAAGGGACGGAGATGTTGAACCCGCTTCCCAACGCGTCATGGTGACGCGTAAGCGCAAGACTTTGGAGTAGAATATTCTCATACATGTTAAGGTAACGCCGTATGAGGACCAATTAGAAACGTCGTTAAATTTTGAAACGCAGAGGTAAGCGTCACTAGGCTCAGGTATAATATAAAGGCGAACAAGGCCCCAGATTTTCACTCTCTAATAGAATTTCGTTGACGCAAAGTGCTACGCTCTTGACGACAAATGCACGTGTGTGCATATAGATGGGAAGACGTGTGCAGTTAGTTTAGGCTCCTGGTTTATTCACATGGTGGGATTGGTATAATGGGAAAAGCTAGCCGCCCATAAATATTTAAATTCATAATAAACCACATTTATTAAGGGAAATGCAGTATATTTTTAATTTGCCTCACCCACGATAACCCTGAGAACCAAGAATTAGCTATATAGGGAAAGATTAGGAATGGAAAACACAGCAGCCATAGCCGAGGACGAGAACACTGCAGCAGATAGTATCAACCCAAGGATAGACGCTTTCCTGATGCTACTGACCAACGATTTCCTGCTACAAATAACGGCCAACAACTGTTTACCGCTACAAGTTCTCTCTAATTTTTGCACACTGGAAGCAAGGAGTATCAATAATTAAGTTATATTAATTACCTACTCAGAATATACACTATCTTCAAGAATCTTTTTAAAAAGTATCACATCTGATAAACTTTACGTAAATGAACATTTCTAGCCCTTAAAGATGCTTTAATGTAAGTGCTTGCTTTATTTTTGGTCTTCTGTGCAAACAAAGTGGTTATCAGAGGACAAAGATTTGTTCTATTAACATTTTGCAATCAGGGAGCACCAATAACGGCTTTGATTTCATTTACATACCGAGAATATAGCCTTCAATTAAGTTTTTTAAAACCATCACACTCTGAAAGGTTATTTTAATTAAAATTCCTGTAAGTTAATGGAAGTTGTTTTAAGAGCGCCGGCCCTCGTAGCCGTGGTCACTGGATTGTGTAGCTCTGGCGCTCCGCCAAGCTGAAGGTCGCGGGTTCGAGTCCCGCCATGGGCATGGGTGTTTGTGTGTTGTGTGATTGCGGTGATAAGCGGTAACGAAAACAGTAAAGGTACAGTATAATAAACTGGGTAAAACAAGGGAGCTTAAAAACAAATCTGATGTGTTACACTCACATGCCTTTCTCTAGTATTGTACAAACTATTTTTACAAACGCTTGTTCTCCATATGCTTCATGTTAATCTAAATGTTATTCTTAAGGCTAATTTTCTTGTAGATGCAAGGCGAATATGGTAGGTTTTAAGCGATAGTCAAATGTTTTAAGAGCTGGTTGCTATGCGGAGCATTCCATTCTCTTTGCATGTCCAGGACATAAAAAAAAATCTGATGTGTTACACTCACATGACTTTCTCTACTCTTGTACAAACTATTTTTACAAACGCTTCTTCTCCATCTACTTCATATTAATCGAGATAAACATTTGCAGACTCTATCTTATTGCTAATTTTCTTTTAGATGTAAGGGTAATATATATTTACAAGGGCAGTATCGAAATACAGTAGCCTTTAAGCACATGCATATCTCTTAATAGCTGGTTGCTAGGTGCAACACTATTCCGTTTTCCACAGATTAATACTCTTTGCATATCCAAGACAAAAAAATGAATAACGAATTCCCATTTGAGAAAATAAGTATTGAAAAATTTAAGGGAATAACAAGCAATATCTCGAAAATGGTTCACTCAACAACAAAAATGTATATAACATAAATTGTGTATTTTAACGCGATCTACATCTTTTGTGTAGTAAAATGTTGTCTATCTCCTATGGTTTACCAGTTATGCAAAAGTCGTTAACAATGAAGAATACTTTTGGAGACATTCCCAGAAAATTCAAGATATGCATTTTATTGTCATGAAAATATCTTAAACATATGATATTTTAATCAAAATCGTTAGAGCCATTTTTGAGACAATTAGCATTTTTGATAAATGTTCCATGTAAAGGGTCCTCTGGTTTGGGGGGATTTTCTTGAAAACCTTCGTGTCGCATCTCTGGAAGATACTGAACCTAAATACCAAGTTTGGTGTTTATCCGACTGTTCGTTTCTGAATTATGCTGTTCACAGACAGACATACAGACACAGCCAGACAGACAGACACAAGGACATGTTTCCAAAAATGCTTTTTTTTATTCAGGGGGTCTCAAAACATATATTTCCGGTGAAATCTCGGTATCGAATTTTTGGGTGGAATACAATACTTCCCCTACTTACTATACGTAGTAGAGAAAGTAAAAACAGAGGTGCTCTACTATTTTTGAGATGTTCCTTAAATTTTAGACCAGCTACAGCAATGCCTGCTGTTACCTTGTTGGTGTAATGGTCATGATTTATCACTCTCATTTACAAAACACGCTTTCGAGACTATATACTCTTAATTTTTTTCATTAACTAAACTGTTGGATATAGTAGTGTCAATGATTCTTTGTTTTGATAATTAAGTATATCTAATAATAACAGCTCAGGCCTAACAAGATGAATGACTGCTTATAGGCACTCGAAATAAAGTCAGCCATGATGGAAACACTATAAAAGAAAACAAAGTTACCGATTCATTGCAAACAAGACTCCATTTTGACCTGCAGTTTGCACAGCAGACTCACTACTGCTACACTAAGGTGGAGGGTTTGATTATGGATGTTAATATTATTGAACTATAATAGCTGTATTATTAGCTTTATCATATTTTAAGTTTATAACATCAGTGGTGCCTGTAAATTACCACGTATTCAGTATTCAATCCTCCGTTTTCTATGAGCGTGATATGAAGGACACTATTTTCAAATACCTATCAACGGGAACGTGTAAGAACTATTGTGTCGTTTTTATAATTTCATTTTCATTTGTCTGTCCTTAAAAAAACTAAATAAACTTTTCTCCACATTGAACAATGCGATACTAATGTTTGTTCTAGACAATGCTCTCTGTTTATTCCCTAAATAAATGTAAACAAATATCTAGAAACAAAAGCAAAATATTTAAACCGTTTGGCAGGGTGCTACGAACTCTCTCTTCAAAAGTGCTAGCTCTTAGTGGTTCCATCCTCGCCTCCCAAATTCTTGTTCTTTGAAATGGAAAATTAACAAACGTCCTTTAATTCATTCATTCAGTATCTGTTTACCCTCCTCTTATGTATGACTTACACCCCCCAGTACTTACAAGCGGATGCCTGGGGTCAGAGGCCCGTCGAGGAGCAGACACTCATGGATCAGACAGAACATCCAGGATGGGTGATCAGCCCGATGCCTGGTATGGGATGAAGGAAGTAGATGAAACGAAATGATGTTGAAATGGATGAAAGGAAAGGTGATGATGGAGCAGTTGGTGGAATGAATGGCGGGGGAAACCGGAGAACCCGGAGAAAACCCGCCCAGACGCCGCTTCGTCCACCACAAATCCCACATGCAGGTCCCGGTCTAACCACTCGACCACGACGCCGCCCCTTTAATTCATCTAGATTCTTTTATCAGGAATGGAGAATCAGGATAAAGACACACTTCTAGGAACTGAGTTAATGGAGACATGGAAATAAAGCAAATGACAACGCTGCTAGATGCAGTTACTTCACGCTCAAGCAATCTACAACTGCATTGCGTTCTGTTTAATGTATTATTAATTACTTTATTATCTGGCATGTAACCTGCTTTTTTGTGACCATTATTACCATCTTTTTATCATTAAATGCTTTCCTATGATATATAATGTATTAAATTACTTTACTTTCGATACTTTTGAGTCTTATTCTCACATAACATGGTATTTGTGTCGTATTACCGCATTCCTCGATATAAAGGAATGTAATTATGCTGATTCACTCATTATTTCTAAAATAATTATCCTTGTTTCTTGTGCCTGAAACATTCTAATTTCCTTGCTTGTCGAGACCTTCTAACATAAAAAACATATAACGCTTCTTTATATCCACTGTAAGCTATGTAAATATTAACAGTACATTACTGAAGTAAATTCTGTAACCTCGTAATAGTCTTCGAGATTTATAGAGATGCCTTTGAATGTGAGGAGGAGTGACTGACAATTGAGGTAGGCGTATTCCCTGTTTTATTTGCAGCAATAGTAATTAATATTTTATAAAGCATTCCGTTGTAAAAATTCAATCGTATTGCAGCGTTCGTAAGACGATGGGCAAAATTACAAGGCTATGCCAAATACAAATAGCCATGTCATTTTACGCTCTCAAGCAGGAGCTTTAGCGGAAAGAGGTTCCATTAATGTGTGTAATTTTATATTTGTCACAAGTTACATACACTATGTGATCAAAAATATCCGGACACCCCCACAAACATACGTTTTTCATATTAGGTGCATTGTGCTGCCACCTACTGCCTGGTACTCATTATCCGCGACCTCAGTAGTCATTAGACATCGTGAAACAGAGAATGGGACGCACTGTGGATCTCACGGATTTCGAACGTGGTCAGGTGATGGGGTGTCCTTTGTGTCAGAAGTCTGTATGCGAGATTTCCACACTCCTAAACATCCCTAGGTCCACTGTTTCTGATGTGATAGTGAAGTGGAAACGTGAAGGGACATGTACAGCACAAAAGCGTACAGGCCGACCTCGTCTGTTGACTGACAGAGACCGCCGTCATTTGAAGAAGGTCGTAAAGAGTAATAGGCAGACATCTATCCAGATCATCACACAGGAATTCCAAACTGCATCAGGTTACACTCCAAGTACTATGACAGATAGGCGCGAGATGAGAAACCTTGCATTCCATGGTCGAGCGGCTGCTCATAAGCCACACATCACGCAGGAAAATGCCAAACGACGCCTCGCTTGGTGTAAGGAGCGTCAACACTGGCAAAACTTAGTGTGGACTGACGAATCACCGTACACAATGTGGCGATCCTATGGCAGGGTGTGGATATGGCGAATGCCCGGTGAACGTTATCTGCCAGCGTGTGTAGTGCTAACAGTGAAATTCGGAGTTGGTGGTGTTATGCTGTGGTCGTGTTTTTCCTGGATGGGTCTTGGACCCCTTGTTGTTTTGCGTGGCACAATCACAGCGCAGACCTACATTGATATTTTAAGCACCTTCTTGCTTCCCACTGCTGAAGAGCAATTCGGTGATGGCGATTGCATCTTTCAACACGATCGAGCACCTGTTCATATTGCACGGGCTGTGGTGGAGTGGTTACACGACAATACCATCCCTGTAATGAATTGGTCTGCACAGAGTCCTGACTTAAATCCTATAGAACACCTTTGGGATGTTTTGGAACGCCGACTTCGTGCCAGGCCTCACCGACCTACATCGATACCTCTCCTCAGTTCGCACTCCGTGAAGAATGGGCTGCCATTCCCCAAGAAACCTTCCAGCACCTGATTGAAAGTATGCCTGCGAGAGTGAACGTTGCATCAAGGCTAAATGTGGGCCAACATCATATTGACTTCCAGCATTACCGATGGAGGGCGCCACGGACTTGTACGTCATTTTCAGGCAGGTGCCCGGATACCTTTGATCACGTAGTGTATAAGTAATGATATCCCTCCAAAACAACCACACGTGTTACATGGGATTCCATCCACGTTTCGCCACCGCTGTTGATCAGCAGTAACACGCTTTAATGAGTTCAGCTATACTAAGCGCAGAAACTATGTGTTGCAGATTAAGTTTACATTTGTAAGCAAAGCACACAACACTGGAATCGTTTTACTTCTGGTACACTGGTAAATCGAAACACGATAACAAGATATTTTATACAGGTGTACTAAAGTAGAATTTGTAATATTTGCCCGTTAGTTTACAATGATTGCTGGAATACTGCTTTTGAAAACTGCGAGGTGAGTCGATGGCTGCCATGCCGCACAGCAAGGGAAGCATATGGCAAATTTCATTCTCACACCATCTATGCAAGAAAGCTGAGAATTAGGGGGCTCCTCGCGCAGGTCCAACTGAAATTGAACATTTTGAAAGGGAGTATAACACACATGTATAAGAATTGTACATAGTAATAATATAATTCACCACGAAACGTGTTAAAATATTCAACAACCACGAATTGTACAAAGCAGATTGTAAGAAACGGGTGAGCTAGCAAATTCCAGGTAAAACATAATTCTATGTAGAGCCCACCTTTCACCAAGCTAATGAACAGGGAACCAGTAGCGGTAAGGAGAAATAGAAAGAGACAGATAGAGAAAAGAAAGAGATGGAGATATTTAACCCGCTTCACAACGCATCATGGTGAAGCGTAAGCGCAAGATTCTGGAGTAGAATATTCTCATACCTGTTAAGATAACGCGGTCTGAGGGACAATTAGAAACGCCGTTACATTTTGAAGCGTCACTAGGATCAGGTGTAATATAAAGGGAAACAAAGCCCCAGATTTTCTCTCTCTTCTACAATTTCGTCGACACAAAGTGCTATTCTCTTGACGACAAATGCACGTGTGTGGATATGGGTGGGAGACGTGTGCAGTTAGTTTAGGCTCCTGATTTATTCACATGATGGGATTGGTATAATTGGAAAAGCTAGCCGCCCATAAATATCTAAATTGATAATAAACTACATTTATTAAGGGAAATGCAGTATATTTTTAATTTGCCTCACCCACGATAACCCTGAGAACCAAGAATTAGCTATATAGGGAAAGATTAGGAATGGAAAACACAGCAGCCATAGCCGAGGACGAGAACACTGCAGCAGATAGCATCAACCAGAGGAACGATGCTACTGAACAACCGTTTCCCGCTACAATTTACTTTCGTGAAAAATAGCACTGACCTTAAAATCCCATGCTCTTTGCGTGCAATTTGAGAAACAACTGACTATAGAAAGGATTGGAAAGGAGTGAGAAAGGTATTGAACAATTTGAGCCATTAATACTTGGAAATAGCTGTTGTCACAAGAAGGTTATTTGAAATAAATTGTATGTTTTAAAGAGATGTAAATTTTTTGTGTGGTACGCTTTGGTCTTTCGCTTAACGTTTTCCAGTTACACAAGATTACACAGAATTTCTTCCGAATGAAGAGGACTTCACAGACTATTCCCAGAACATTCATGACATTTTTTTTAATGTAAATATTTTTAATACACGGTGTTTTAATTAAAATCATCGAAGCCCTTTTTTTTCGAAAATAGAAAATCTCGAAAAACTTTCTATGTAAAGGGTGGTTTGGAGTGGGGGGATTTTCATGAAAATATTCGTGTCGCATCTTTGAAAAGTAGTGATTCTAAATACCAAGTTTGGCATTTATCCACTTTTCGATTTCCAGCTATGCTGTTCACGGACACAGGCGCGTGCGTTTTTCTAAAAATATTTTTACTTTCTCTACTGCGTATAGTAAGTAGGGGAAGTATTGTATTCCACCTAAACATTCGATACCGAGATTTCACAGGAGATACATGTTTTGAGACCCCCTGAATCCAAAAAAAGCATTTTTGGAAACATGTGTGTGTGTCTGTGAACAGCATAACTCAAAAACGAACAGTCGGATAAACACCAAACTTGGTATTTAGGTTCAGTATCTTCCAGAGATGCGACACGAGGTTTTTCAAGAAAATACCCCCACCCCAGATTACCCTTTACATGGAAGATTTTTCGAAAATTTTAATTTTCTCAAAAATGCCTCTAACGATTTTGATTAAAATATCATATGTTTAAGATATTTTCATGACAAATGAAATGTATATCTCGAATTTTCTAGGAATGTCTCCAAAAGTATTCTTCATTGTGAACGACTTTTGCATAACTGGTAAACCATAAGAGATAGACAAAATTTTATTACACAAAAATGTAGATGTCCTGGTAATACAAAGAGTATGGAATACTGCACATAGCAACCAGCTCTTAAAATATTTGACTATCGCTTAAAGCCTCGGTTAACATGAAGTAGATGGAGAATAAGCATTTGTAAAAATAGTTTTACAAGAGTAGAGAAAGTCATGTGAGTGTAACACATCAGATTTTTTTTATTCATGTAGTCTCAATACATGTATCTCCGGTAAAATCTCGGTATCGAATTTTTGTATGGAATACAGTACTTCCCCTACTTACTATACGTACTAGAGAAAGTAAAAAGAAATCTCTTTTACACAAGGGAGAATAAAATATTTTGGCATAAGTATCGCACTCATTCAGCAGATAGGAATGTATTTTGATTTGCTCTGTATTCCATTTTCTCAGTTGGTAAGTCGAATCTGTGTTTGTCTTATTTTACAAGTATTTTCTGTGGAGTAACAGTTATTTTCTACACTATGGCATTCACGGTGAATGGTCAGTCACTTTCGTGGCTATGTTCTTTTATGGCACCAAAACGTCCTTATTCTAATACATAGGCCTTGCCTATCCTGTTTGTTCCTTAATTCATCAATTAGAAACTTTCTTATGGTTTATGTCTATCGGGAAGGTCAGTGCTTTTCAGTATACACAATCCTTCACATTGAAGCCATGTACTTTAAATTGATCTTTCTCCAAAACTATAAACAAAATACAAGGCCAAATCCTTGATAAGGTTAAAACGTTTTATTTATTTTATTTTTTCCATATAACCAGTTTACTCAAGGACTGATGTATGTGCCTCTGTCAAGATCATGACCATAAGTAACACGGAATCATCTTGTGAAGGACATCAAAGGTTTTCTGTTTTGAGATTTACGAAATTGCTGCTCTATATATGAGCTTTTTAAGGATGATGATGCCTTATCTATGTGTGCTATAATAACCTAATAAGCTGATACTTTTATGTTGTTAATTAAGTTAAATTCACTGACATCTTTTCAAGCATTGAAACGGACAAACGCATCTGGGTATTTCTGTTTTTCAAAATTGGACTCAAAGGAATTTAGAAAATTGTTTTACTTAGCAGGTGTATATGCATAAGGATTTAGAATAAAGGTACCAAATATTTTGCGTGCAATTTGAAGAAGGTTTACGTAGGAGTTACTGTTGTTTAAGCAGTTTGCACCACGCTTTGTGCGATAATTTGAAGTAGTGGAATTGTTTACGTAATTTATTAGCCTCACGCTTGGGACGTCAACTTGAAGAAGGTATTATACTGCTTTAATTTAACTGCCTCACGTATGGGAGCCAACTTGAAGAAGTATTGTTCCTCAACTGTTGTAGTTTATTTATTTAATCAGCTCCATGTATGAACGTCAATTTTAAGAAAGTGTTCTGTTGTTTAAATTTGCACCACGCTTTGGGCGTTAATTTGAAGTAGATTGTTTGTTACGTATGAGAAGTCGTTTTTTGAAGATTTATTTTTGTTGTAACGCTCCTAGTTTAAAAGTATTTATTAACTTTGTTATTAAACTGGTTCTATAGATAGTATTTATGTTTATGTTTTTCCCTCGGCTGCTTCAGTCTTACTTTAGAGACATGTTTCTCTTAATCAGGGCGTGGTGCGACAAGAATGTAGGCTTACAGAGATTTTAAGTTTAAATTCACTTCTTTTTATTAATCCTTGGCACAAATTAAATAGCACTACACTGATGTAAAGAGCTGTGAGATTCTCTAATTTAAAACTTCCACTTTGTTATCACGTATATTTAATTTTCGTCACACACGAATACGTAATATTTCTTTAGAGAACACATCTTCCATCCGGTCACTACCAAGGTCTGCCAGCAACTGAACAGATTTCAACCGTCCAAACCCGTAAATTTTTGTATTTCAAGTCTCTGATTCGCTAATGTAATCCAATAGAATATCTGCATTTAATTAAAGCTTTTTCTGGCTGTTGATTGGCTAATATTAAACTGTCACAAAATTTACGTTATTGCTGCCCTAATCATGACTAGTAGCACTCAAACTCTCAAACTCATTATTGCCTCAAGGTTACCTCATTGTTATCTCATTGTTAGCAACGTTAAACTTATTATTCTCACAGCTCTTACATTATTAAATTACATAATGCCTTCACATAACATTATTAAACAAGTTTAAAATAATATAAGCATATTGTAGTGGGGTTTAAAAAAAGGTGTAATGGGTCAGTTCTTGGTGTTGGTAATTCGGGAGGATGGATGTTGCTGCCGGCTACTCAGGTAGAGGAATATGGGTTCTGGAAACTCTTACCTCAGGAAGTGTGGATGGGAGATGAATGATGTTCACTGTTCTCCTCTCAGATGGCCGTTTATTGAAGATCCACACTGTTGTCCTCGTCCAAAAAATATTCTTTCACACAAGACGCGATTTCTCCTGTCATCCCCTGCTATTGTTTCCGTGCTTTACCCTTTCTTACGTACTTTGAGAAGTTGATGTATATTACAATGTTACTTTAATTACTTAACCTTTAGTCATGTTCTAGTTACCCTTTTACTCACGTTTACTTTAAACTAATTTTTCCATACATAAATAATTAGTCGTAGACATCTGCACTGTTTCCCTCTCGGATATAAAATACTTTGAATTTCCACATCTATCTTATTGTCCCTTACTGCACAACACGGAGTGACCTTCTCTCCCCTACGGTTCGACACAAAGTATTCATCTTATACACGTCTGAAAGTTGCTCTCTGTCCTAGATAATTTTCTATTTCACGCCTCTTTTCTAGTTTCGATCTATCTTTTTGCTATGCACGTGACTTTTATTAATTCTTATTGGTTATATCTCTGAATTTTTCTTCGTGTTCCATTGGCTCTTAATTTCGTCGCCAGAGCATCGTCCGCGTCTCCCATTAACAACTTATGTTCGCTAGACTGAATTTTCTGTGCGCTTGATTGAATTGGTTTTCCGGCCCGTTGTCTCCGCATCCTGTGAGCTCGACTCGGTTCCTATTGTGACTTAAGCGATTCTTAATATCTCTCGTCCTTACGTTCCTAAGTCTTCAACCTTTTTACGGTTTTCGCCAAGTCTCTTCGTTCTCAAATACACGTTTTCTACATTTTATTTCACGTTCTGATTATTAATTAATATCTACCCTTTACTTTATTTCTCTCGTTATGATTTTATTCCCCCCGTTTCTAATTTTTAATGTTCTCTTTTATTCTTCCCTCATATTGGTATTCCCCTCCTTATTATTTTGATTAGATACTTATTAATATTCTTATTATGGTTATTATTTATTATTCATATTATTCCGGCGGATCTTATCACTTCAATATGCAATGACTGTCACATACATTTTTATAAATTATTACATACATATTGTTTCAAGGCGGTCTGTTATTGAATTTGCATATTATATAATTCAGTTGAAACTATTCAAGTATTAAAATACTGCATCAAATTATATTTAGATTTATTATTAACTGAAACAAATTAAGACTTCCCACTTCAAGGGCATCACTGATCTACTACACAACACAGAAAACAATTCTATGCATGATAGGGTAGGTACATAGTGCATATTACGAAACTGGAACAGGGCACCAAAAGTAGGCCGCAACGGCCCTTTTGCTTCCAAAGTTACAGCTGGGAGGGAGAGATGAGGGGAGAGACCCGAAGGACGATCAAATCCGGGGTTCCTAACGTTTCTTGATCGAACGCATCCGACGCCGCTCAACCATTCCGGGGATCCCCTGAAGGAAGACTGCTCCGAGAGCACCCGGAGGCGAATCTGTGAGTAGTTCACCTTCGCAAAGCTCGCCTCCACTGCTCAGCCACAGCATACACAACACCGTCGCCTGACCCTTCAACCCTGAACAGACGATGACGAAGGAAATGACGGGCAGGAAAGTCGTAGTAAAAGAGCATTTACCTACCGATCCGAGGAAACCACGAAAAACCCATTGTCAGAGCAGGCAGTCTCTGGGAATCCAGCCTTGAACCTTAGGATGTGAGCCTCACACGTTACCACGGAGCCATATCACTAGGTTACGCATGATAACTAATGAAGTTTACACTCAGGATACTTGTATGCGAAGTCTTTTTGACGAATGGAGTTAAAATACATCTTTAGAGCACAAAAATCTGAAGAAACCACTTATAAACTTGAGACCTTTGTGTTTATGTGCTGGATTATGTAATGTCCTGAATTAGCAGCTATTCGTTATTCAGGAGGATTTTGGTTTTAGATGAATCAGAAACTTGTGCTCTTATTCACTTAAAAGCCATTTCTATTTCTATTTGGCTAAACCACCAAATGTAGGTTGAAGCAGAAACACGCGTCTAACAATTATATATATACATGGATAATAAATAGAATAAATACACATAAAATTAGTCATATTTGTAGCATAAGGAAAGAAATTTCAAACGAGGTAAAGTTTGCAGAAGGGTAGACCGGTGCATAGCTGTTAAAAGTTCTTGAGGCTATAATGGAACACCAGAAAGGTCTCCTGAGTCTTAAGAATTCTGCCGAACATGTGGCCTTATGAACAAAAGCAGAACATTCCAACGCGACGGATCGGCACCAATCGGTCTCCAAATTCACCGAAGTGGAAAACCAACGCTAGAAATGAGCGACACGCCATAAAATATTCCAGATTGAAAATAGCAATTCGTACTAGTCTTGGTAGGAGAATCGCCAATAGGAATTAAGCGTAGAAAATAAAGTAGCAAATAACCGATGTGATAAGTCACGTGGTTAGCGACCTAACCAAGTCGCCTAGAAAATGGGCGTGAAATAGGAAACGATCCAAGACAGAACGAGGTAGCAGCCGCGAATAAAACGTTAAGTGTTGCATTTCCGACGCAGAGGTCGGCGAAATAACTAAGTCTACATCAACAAAGTTCAAGTATAGCGTCGAGCAAGAGAATAAGTGATAATCAGAGAAATTAGCGTGTTATAGCGAGGAACGACAACCCATGATCCGGACGTCGATTAGGTGACAGCTACTTAATAAATCATCATAACTGTAGTGATCGGCTTGTGTCTTGTGTGCGAGACAGAGGAAGTGTGTTTTTGGCAAGAATAAAGTGACCAGCAACTGAAGGTCGTCTACTGGTTACCTGTGTCTTCTCTGCTTATATACCTGAGATAGGAATCCTTCCCCGGTCCAATATCACATTACCATTGAAAGGGAAACGAACTTATGAGGGGCTAAGCACCTATGAACACAACACACACCCCCGCACCCACAACGAACCCAGCAACCCTACCACACCACTCCCACACCAAAATGACGCCCAACGTATCAATACTTCTGTCATTTATTTAAAGTGCCGTCGCTATTCAGTTGTGGTAAAGGAGAAATACTCGCACACCAAGGTGTGTCTTAAGGTTGTGTGGAAATGTGAGGCGAACGGTTACGTTCCCTCGGTTAATGAACTGCGTACTGCAAGGTATCGGCATGAGTATCCATTTTAGGTTACTTTGGTAATATCAGTGTTTCTTACAGGACACAGCTCTCGCTGTTGATAAGTCTAAGCATTGGCGTCTTGATCTGAAGTTCTCATTGTGTAAAATAAGTTCATAGACTTCATAGCAACTAAATATAAATTATTGTGTGTATAAGTCTGTGAAACACAATATACTAAACTCAGTTTTACCTACGATACAGAATATCATAAATACGAGGGTCACTCTGAAAGTTTTGAGAATCAACACAATAACATTTTAAAAATATAGACCTGATCATTGCATCCTTTCAAAGTATTCTCCATTGCATTCTACTCAAAGCCTCATCCTTTAAAACCATTTTTCAAATGCCGAACGCCATTCTTCTTGCTGGCAAATACATCTTTTATAAGCATCTATGACAGCTTCAGGTGACTTAAATCGCTGAACTCGAATTTTTTCTGTTATTTTTGGGAACAGAAAAAAGTTGCATGGAGCCAATCTGGTCTATAGAGAGGATAGGATAAACGTTTGACTCCTAAATCCTGCAGAGATCGGGTTGTTGCTAGTGCAGTGTGGGCAAAGGCGTTTTTGTGATGCAACAAAATTCCACGTAGACCAGTTTTCAGACACTTTGCTCTCATTTCATTGAAGACTTGTGGCAGTCATTTCGTGTGTACCATCTCGCAGTGAAAGTCTTTTGTTCCTGAAGCGGAATTATCACAATATGGCCACTAGCTGAAAAGAACGAACAGACCATTTTCTTGCCAACAGATCTTGCTCGCCTCACTTTTGTTGGGCAGGTCCTCTCCTGGGAAGTGCGGTGGTATCCGCCGGTTTTATTCTAGACCCACGCTGGGCGGCCAATTTGCGGCGGTATATGACGATTTGGCGGTACAGGATTTGTAGGAATGGTCCCGGGGTCGGTACTAGCTCAGGGATTTACATGGATCTTGGATCTCGGGTTAGTGGTGAATACGACTGTTTTGTTTTCCTGCTCGTTTATTTCCCATTTATTTATTTTTTCTACTGTTACGATGTTAAATATGTTTTTGGATCTTCCCCCATCAAATTTTTCTATCATTTCCTGGCACCATTTCACATATGTCTGTACCGTACTCCGTTGTCTAGTGGTAACTCTGGTTCCCGAGGTCGTAAGGTCGTCCCGAGGTTCCAGTTTTCCGGGCGTAGAAATCCTCAGCATGGCTTCCTTCGGAACGGAAGTAAAGCGGGTGGTCCCGTGTTGTAGAGTTACGGCACGCAAAAGAACCTCACAAAGAGGCCTCTGAGCAAAATTACCAGTCTTTCACGCCCAATATAGAATGTGACGCTAAGGACCACAGTAGTTAAAGAGCGTCCATAAATAAAACTGAATTTAATTTTTAACATATGCCTGTTTCTGCTCATTTGCAAGGTGGTAGGGGATCCAACGACTACTGAACATCCTCACGTGACATTTGTCGGTGTTCACTGCTGCAGATTCAATATTCAGGGTTTCTTGAAATTTATAATATGTGCAACGATGATCTTCCCGCCACAAGTGCTCTGCTTTCATCACATTTTCATCCGTTGTTGCTGTAGCCGGCCGTCCTGTGCTGTCTTCATCTTCGAGGGGATCCCCTCCTCTTTCAAACTCTGCAAACCATCGATAAATCGTGGATTGTGAAGGCAAAGATCTCCAAATGCCGGATACAGTCCTTCAAGTCATTCTCTCTCCACTAAATCGAATTTAAAGAAAGTCATAGCACGAAAATACTCTCGCTTGAGTTCCATCCTATAGCGTAGCAACATCTGCTTGTAGAAAGAGCGCCAAAGAAACTCTCACTGCACCTCGCGTCTTTGTCTCATTATTTATTGTTGTACGAGGCCTTGCGAAGCCATGGCCATTTCATTGGTTGCTTTAGGTCACGGTGCAAGGGTGCGCCAGTCCTTCTGCTAAATAGTTACACCAATAACCACAACAAAGGTTACAAAATGGCGTGGAAACGAAATATACGTTTACGCACTTGATCGTATTGGCTAAAAGAGAAAGAGTCATGCAAACCTCTTATCGTGATTGGTAGCCCATACGTATCGGCTAGTGCAGGACACGCCTTTAAAAGGGTTAAAAGCTAAGGGGAAAACTTGATGAGCGCCCAGGTTAGCGAAATGTAGAATGTGTATATTAATACTTTATAACAAAAACTAAATAAAACTGTATTATCACAGTGGCACCAATGCTTGTTGCTGCATAAAAGCAAACATAACTAAATAATAAATAAAGCAGCATGTTTTCCCTCTAATACAAACTATAATCGGTTAATATACCTTTATTAACATATTGCTGATCATAGGAATACAACAGGATTATAGACAAAAATATAATCCAGTTTTATTGCTATAAATGTATGTCATATTCGATAAACCATATACATATTTACCTCTAGTTTCTAAACATGATCAGTCAATTATAACAAAAGTGTAATTTGCATTTAGTAAACGTATGTCATTATCTGCGGATGTTTTACGGGTGGTGTCCACTTTCTGACGAGTATATAGACCGTCTTCCCCACTTTCCTGGAATATTTTTATCCAGTAATTTATTATAAAAACTTTTATGCACTGCCGTTGCAATTGCTGTAACACTGCGACCAGCCTTCCACATATCCACAAGGAATTTCGCTAGTATACGGCATGACTGGTTCTGAGACAATAAACATGTTTTGGTTTCAATAACACCAGAGAAAGCAAAGGCATCAACCTCCCCTCTTTTCCCCCTTATTGCTCTGTTATCAAGCCACCACGCTCTGTGATAGGTAAGGTGAAGGACACGCCTCGAAAGACCCCTCAAAATCCGCGGGTGATTTTCTTTGGTGCTGTTTGTACATACACGGAAGTGCTGACATTGCTGGAGCGCACCCAGGCTTGCACATCTGTCTTCAATTTAAAGCTAGGAAGACCTGCTTAGCCTTACAACTCATTGTTGCCCATTCACAAAACTTTCTATGACCCTATGTAAAGCAGTATTGTAACTGATTCATTTATGACACACTAGTTTGTTTATCAATAATATTTATTATCTGGATACGAGATGTGCCACAGAATTACTAATATTCTCCCGGGGCAATTTTTCACGCCCACGTGTACATGATCTGTACACAATATGTGTTGTAGCGTTTTGTCACTACTTTGTTGTGTTACTCTTACCTCTGCGTCGTTGTAGGGTGAAGTCTTCAAGACTCGAGATCGCTGATATCAGTTAGGAAGCACTTATGGACGTCGCATATCAGGGTCAACTGTCGGCGAATCGGTCTGAAATTCCCTACTGTTATTGTCAGGTTAGGATTGCGGGAGGGTGACACTAGGATATTATTCTTGAAGAAAACGTTTTCACTATCTCACTAAAACGCGTATTCCTGCCAGAAAGCCTGCAAGATTTTTGTTCTTTTTCTACCCCTTACGGTTATTATATAAGAATATTTTCACCCTTTGATCCACTAACGTTTTGCTCCGACTAATTATTTAAGGCGGTCTATCATGTTCTTTTGATTCCCGCGAACTTGAATTCATTACTTGCGGCGTGTTAAGTTATTTATTATCTTGGATAAAGTAATTTCAACGACAATCTAACACTCTATATAATTATTCCACACGTATTACTTTATGATTGCACTGTGGTGCGACACTTCGTAAATTTAGGAACTTTTATCCTTTTCTTTTTTCTTTGACTCAACGTGATGCGTGTTTCCTTACCGGAGAATCATGGCAGACTGTCCCAAAACCACGCTCGCATTCACATATCTCAATGACTGCTCTCCTCCAAATTTTATACATGTCTCTGCGTCTTCCTATGTTTCTATTGGCTCTCGCACTTATTCTCTGCGTGTATTGGTTCCCTGGTTGAAAATTTAAAGCTTAATTGTAGGAAATGTCCGTTGCCTTATAGTGTCTGTTTGCTTGAAAACTCTCGCACCCACGAAGCACAAAAGAAGGTGTCGATTTTTATGGCCGCACGCTCGGAAAACATAATGGACAGTCTAAAACGAAGCTACTCTTATTCTTGCCTAAATCTTGCAGTTTTTCTCATGCAATTACGCCTTTATTTATTTTACAATATTATGGAAACTTAAAACATATTTACACCTTATGAAGGGCTTTCGATTGATATGGCTTTAAAATTATAGAAATTTATTAAATTGAATATTAATTATTAATAATTTCGAAAATATAATTATTATAGAGTTCCTTTTTATGTGTTCTTAATCGGCGGAAATATCGCTAAAGTGTATATAAATTATTTGTAAATCTAGACAAAATAAAAGTAGTTAAATTTATAACCCATCGATCACCACACACTCCAATAGAAATTGTGATTAATAACATGTTGCTAGAAAAAATAGACAACATTAAATTTCTGGGCCTCCAAGTAGACAGATATTTAGATTGGAAAGTTCACATTACGTATATCTTACCCAAACTCAGTTCTGCCTGTTATGCTATCCGAGCACTAGTAAATGTCAGTTCTATAGATACACTTAAATTAGTATACTATGCATATTTCAACTCTATCATTGAATATGGAATATTATTTTGAGGAAACTTGGTAGAAAGTAAACGAACATTCCTCATACAAAAGAAGGTTATAAGAATTATTTCCAGCACCCATAGCAGACACTCTTGCAAACATCTTTTTAGAAGACTGAAGATATTAACTCTACCTTGCATGTACATATTTTCAATCTTAAAATTCTATGTATGTAATCGAACCACATTTATTACAAACATGGAAATTCATGAGATAAACACTAGACAAAAGGGCAACATCCATCATCCCAGTGCAAAGCTTTCTTGCTTCCAGAAAGGTGTATATTATGAGACCATAAAAATATTTAATACTCTCCTTAATGATCTTAAGGGAAAAGTTGACAATTTCAATGTCTTTAAAACTGCTGTTAAAGAGTATCTATGCTCAAAAGCACGTTATTCTATATAATACTATCTGAATGATAAATTATCCTGATGATAATACATATATAGCTGTCTAAGTAATATTAGTAAATATTACTGACAATTTCAAGTTTTCTAATTACCTGCTCTAAAATTAATGAAGCTATTTAAATGTATGTATATTAAGAACTGATAGTAAATGCTATGCATTACAAATCAAATAGAACAAAATGATGAGACGAACAAAGGTACAAGCCTAGTGAAAGTTAAAATAACTGTTCTTGTCTATAAATATAATGTTAACCTTATAACGGGAGGGAGGTATTCGATTTTGTACAAAATTACACCTGATTTGTTTCATTTTGTATATAGTATGTCTCTATTTTATTTCAAATGTTCTATATTCTGTGTAATATTTATGTTTATATATAATTTTTGTACATTTCCTTGACATGTTCTATGTTCACAAGCCTCTATGGCTGCTAGTGAACTCACAGATTGCAATCCTATGTAATCTAAAGGATTTGCCATAACAAAACAATAAAAGCAAAGTATTTTAATGTACTTCCTTTATGCAATTTTTACGGAAATTTTACAGAAAAACTAAACACAGCATAGATGTGCAGTTCCTTCAATTTTAACTACAATTTCGTCAGGTTGTTCCATTATTTTTCGAGTTAAACTAGATACTCTAGCGTCACTAGATACCGTTTGATAGGAAAAATGAAACTCACGTTTCGAATTTTTAGTTTATAGTTTTTCTCTAAGTTACGCATTTAATCAATAACTGACTAATTGACACTACGGAAATTATTGGTGATTATGCTATGGGACAGCTTACAAAGTAACCCGAGGGTCAGAGGTCAGAGGTCCTTGGGTCTGGAAGCCCATCGTCCTCAGGGCACGATCATTAATGTAATATGTATACTGCTGTTTACGGATCATCTTATAGCTTGACATGGCCCCCTTGATCCTTGGCCCTAGATACTGCATACAAGGTTAAATCATTTAAAAATATTCCACGGACTACTTACACTAAGGTTAAACTGCACTCTAAATTAATTATGGATTTATAAACTAATTATAAAATACTTTCTGAAGAGGTACACATTAATTAAATGATACATTTGTTTGGTACGACATAAATATTGTCCCCACTTCTTTCTTTTTATTTGCTTTACCACCTACATACTAGGTAGAGAAGGTATTCCATTCCATAAAACAACTCGATACCGATACTTCACTGGAAATACATGTTTTGACGCCCCCTGAATAGAAAAAAAATTAGAAAAAGGTCTGTGTGTGTGACAGCATAACTCAGAAACGAAAAGTAACATAAAGACTAAACTTGGTATTTAGATTTAATACTTTCCAAAAATGTGACACGAAAATTTTCAAGAAAATCTCTCACTCCCAACTACCCTTTACAAGGAGGATTTTTCGAAATGTTTGATTTTCTAAAAACTAGCTCTAACGATTTTGATTAAAATAGCACATATTAAAGATATTTACACGGATAAAGTGTATATTTTGAATTTTCTGGGAATAGCCTGTGAAGTCCTCTTCATTCGGAAGGAATTTTGTATAAACTTGCATAACTAGTAAACGTTAAGCGATAGACGAAAACGCACGACACAAGAGTTGTATATCTCTTTAAAACAGAATTTATTGCCAATAAGTTTTTGTGTGGCATAAGCCAGTTCTGAAACATTCTTTATTAATGGTTCAAATTCTTTATTTCTTGATCATTCTTTAAAGTCATTTCAACATTCAGTTGTTTCTCGCGATGTCATGGAAACAGTATGGAATTTTAAGGCCAGCATATAGCGTCCAGTTGTTAAACATTTGACTGTCGCTGTTCTCTTTGTATCTATAACGAAATTGTAATGTACAGGTTGGGCGAGACGTCCCCGTACCCCTATTATCGAATGCTAATTGATTTATTTTAACACAAGTACTTATAAGCGTCCAATATATCTGTATGTTCCCCATCATACTGTAAACACAGTTCCATACACCTCCATGTTCTTCTTGACATCTTCTTGAGCATGTCCGGTGTTATAGTGCGAAATACATCCTCAACAACATTGCGGAGTTCTTCGTTTGTAGCATAACGACGTGCAGATACATGCGCCTTAATGACTCCCCATAACGAGTTGTCAGGTGTATTGAGGTGAGGACTTCTTGGTGGCCATTTCAAGGGAGCTGCTATTGTTGATGAACCACGACCTATCCACCGTCCTGGAAAGCGTTCATTTAAAAGCGTAGTGAGGAGGTGCTCCATCTTGTTGCAACCATACGCGTTTTGTGAGGCCCCTTTCCTCAAGCTGAGGTATTAACCATGTTTGTAACATGTGTAAATAATTTGCGCCATTCACAGGCCCTTTAAAAAAGTACGGTCCAAGCAGATGTTGTGATGTCATCACTGCCTGTCATCACTGTCTCACATCTACATCCTCATCTCGTATTGTTATAGTCAACGCTACCTAGGAGGCGTTGGTACGGTTGATAGCGTAGGATTCAGACTTCTGTGAAAATATGTCAACAAATGACTGTGACTCTTATATTTACACAGTACTTATACTACATTTATTCTATTTCATATAATTTAGAGAGCTTTTACTAAAAATCTGATGGGATACTTTCGCATGCCCTTCTCTACCCTCTATTTTTATTAGTGGATATACAAACTAACCTTTGCAGAAAGTTACATTACACATTTTGTTATAGATACAAAGAGAACAGCGATAGTCAAATGTTTAACAACTGGACGCTATATGCTGGCATTAAAATTCCATACTGTTTCCATGACATCGCGAGAAACAACTGAATGTTGACAGTACTTAAGAGAATGACCAAGTACTGAACAAGTCGAACTATTAACAGCAGATATTTCAGAAAAAGGCTTATGCCTCACAAAAACTGATTTGAAATAAATTGTGTGTTTTAAGGAGATCTACATTTTTGTGTAGTACGTTTTCATCTTTTGCTTAACGTTTACCAGTTATACAAGATTATACAAACCTCCTTCCGAATGAAGAGGGCTTCACGAGCTATTCCCAGAATATTCAATATATACATTTTATTTGTCATGTAAATATCTTTAATATATGGTATTTTAATCAAAATCGTTACAGAAATTTTATAGAAAATCAAAATGTTCGAAAAATCTTCCATGTAAAGGGTAATTGGGAGTTTGGGGATCTTCTTGAAAATTTTCATGTCACACCCTCGGAAGATACTGAACTTAAATACCAAGTTTGGTACTTATCCGACTTTTCGTTTTTGAGTTATGCTGTTCATAGTCACACACACACACACACACACACACAGACACACACACGGACATGTTTCCAGAAATGCTTTATTTGGATTCAGCGTGCCTCAAAACGTGTATATTCGGTGAAATCTCGATGTCGAATTTTTGGATGGAATGCAGTATCTACTCTACCTTACTATGTACATGGTACAGAAACTAACGCACTAACACACACAATCAGACTTCACAGAGAAAGAGGGAAAGATACCGCCTGGAGACTGAACCGGTGACGTTTAGATCTAAAATAAATTCTCGATCATTCATTGTTTATTATCGACACATTAATATGAGAAATGTTTGAAAATAAGTACCTAGCTTTTACTTCCTATGTAAAATCAACTTTAAACATTTTAAACCTTACTTGTTTCATTCTTTTTCCTTTTTGTTGTGAGAAAATAATTAGCGAGAAAATGTGACAAGAAGCCAAACTGGTATTTGAGGACTGATATTGATTTTTAAAAGCTTTCCATCAAGGTTTGCCTTCTGGAACAACAGTTAGATTAGATATTGTCTTATATAAGTGTTTTTTAAGTCACTTTCATATAGCCATAATGATGGGTTACAGCTACGGAGGGCAACACCTCCCACACTGCGACCTACATAGATCCATTTGGAGCTACCACACTCCAGGAGGAAGAAATGAAATACAGAAACTGCAGGAGGCTACAGACCGCAGGCACACACGCCACAGAGACGCGCCGAAGTCCCTAAAAATTCCAATTTCGAAGACCCATACTACTGTTGGAACTGCTAGAGAGGCCGATAAACGACCGATCAACCTAGCAGTCCTCTAGTGTCCACGGCGCCATCTGTCTGGCACCGCCATACGCCACGAAGCCTAGAAGCACACCTGAAAGACAAGAAGGAAACGGAATGTAAGGGAAATGATGGATAGGATATTGTGGTAGATGAGAAACCATCCAGCATTTACCTACCAACCAGGGAATCCCACGAAAACCAAGCTCATCCTTCTTGGTATACAGAGTATATCTTTATTGGTATCATATATTCGGGGAACGTGTTCTTGACATCAAAACAGTAAAAAGAATTCTAATGAACATGGGTCTGAAAATCATTTATTTCAGAGTTACAACACGAAATCGAAAGTTACAAAAATTGCTCGAAGTGGCTTCCTCTTGCTTTGATGCACGCAGTAAGCCTGCGTTCCATGCTCTGGCGTACTCTGTTGAATATTCCTGGTGTGTTTCGTATTTGGTCAAATCCAGTTTGGGTATGTCCTCTCAAAATGTCAACATCAGGTACAGGAGTTGCATAAACCAAGGACTTCAAATGTCCCCAGGCGAAGAAATCCATTGGATTCAAATCAGGCGATCGAGCAGGCCATGCAATGTGTCCCCCTCGACCAATTCATCCTTCTTTGCGAAATTTACATCCTTCAAAAACTTACGAACTATTATACTGAAATGAGCTGGAGCACCATCGTGTAAAAACCACATTCATTGGATGATGTCCAGAGGCACATTATCAGTTAAGTGATGCAACTCATTTCTGAGAAACTGGAGATAGGTTTGTCCATTCAGACGCGGAGGGAAGCAGTAGGAACCATGAATGATTCCACCTGAGAAAAGTGATTTGCCTCATTGTTGGAAAGCCAGTTTGTTGTAGGAGTTGCATTGTAGGAGGCGTTGTATTGTACTTACACAAATTATAATTTTTACTTCACTCCTTTTATTAATCCTTCACACAGTTAAATAACACTTCACTTGCACTTTTTAACACGTAAACTTTATAATATTCTCGCCGTAATGACTTTTCGTCTCACACTGAATACGTATTAAACTTCTCGAGGACGCGTCTCGCGTCCAGTTAGGAACGCTGTCTACTAGCAACTGACTTCTGAATTTGTACAATTTGCTCTATTTCAGTTTCTGATTGGCTAATCCATTACAATAGAATGCCTTCATTTAACTTTCAGATTTTCTGGTTGTTGATTGGCTATTTGTAAACTGTGTAAAAAATTACATTATTGTTGCTCCAAGAATTATCATTAGCATTATTAAACTTTCCAGTTCATTATTGCCCCAAGGTTACCTCATTGTTACCTCATTGTTAGCAACTTTTGACCTATATTTTCACAGCTCCTACATTATTAAATTACATAATACATTCGTATAACATTATTAATCATGTACATAATAATATAAACATTAATACAATGACTGTTACGTAATTTTTATATATATTATTACATACACATATTGCTTTCAGGCGGGCTGTTATTATATTTTATATTATATAATTAGACAGATATTATTTAAGTGTTAAAACACTGCTTCAAACGTTGAGAGAGAACCTGTGTTGATGGTTGTCCTGTTGTAGTTCATTAGGATTTTCAAATGCCCAGTTATGTGTGTTATGAAAATTGAAGATGTCGCGAGTAACACCACCCTCATCCGTGATTAAGATACAGGCTAGGAAATTGGTGAACACAGTGCACTGCTTTAACATGCGTTGACAGAAACGTCTTCTTGGCTCAAAGTTCGCCTCATTTAATCCTTGCACACGTTGAAGGTGATACGGGTACAGAAGATTTTCATGCAGAATTCTCCAGATACTCATACGACTAACTCTTTTCCTTACAGTCATACGTCTTGTGCTTTGTGACGAGTCTGCATTCACAGCAGGAAGAACTCGTTCTTCAAGCTCAATGTCTCGTACCGCTCTTGGTCTCCCAACATCCCTAGTACTCCTCTCAAATGCGTCATTCTCTCTCAAGCGTTGATGAATTCGTGCGAATGTTCTTGCACACGGTAACTGCCTGTCAGGGTACCTTTCTGCATAAAGTTCACATGCTCGTGCTGCATTGCCATACATATAATGTATATCCGTCTGTTCACTCATGGAATACATTTTCTTTTACCTATAACAACGAAACGGTTGATTTTTCAGACCCATGCACACATGAACTTTTTTTACGGTTTTGATATCAGGAACACGTCTCCCAAATAGAACACCAATAAAGATACATCCTGTATATAATGATAAATTATAGACAAATACAGCAAAGAGAAAACAGTACTTAAAAGAACAACGAGAACATGTAATAATTGATATTAATATGAGATATACACCGTGAATTTCGAAAATTTTAAGTAAATGGCCAAGCAATAGATACCTGCGAAAACTAGTATTACATTACGTAAGCCTTCAGTACCCAATTTGCATTAAAGAACAATTCAGAATTGCTTAATGCTAGTAGCTAAAATTACTATCAGATCTCGGTATAAAAATCTTATGTGTTACATTCACATGCTTTTCTCTACCCTCTGTCGTTTATTGTTGAGTGTACAAATTATTCTTACGAAATCTTATTTTTCTGTCTACTACATTTTAATCCAAATAAACCCTTGCAGAAACAGCTACATCACACATTTCGTTATAGATACAAAGGGAACAGCGATAGTCAAATGTTTAACAACTGGTCGCTGTACGCCGATATTAAAATTCAATTTTCTTTCCATGACATCGCGAGAAACAACTGGAAATCGACAGGACTTTTAGTATTGAGTAATTTGAACCATTAATAACGAATATCTCGGAAATCGCTGATGCTACAAAAAAGGTTATTTGGAATAATTTGTGTGCTTTAAAGAGATCTACATTTTTGTGTTATTCGTTTTCGTCTATCGCTTAGCGTATACCAGTTATACAAGATCATGCTAAATTCCTTCCAAATGAAGTGGACGTAACAGGACTTTCCCAGACAATTCAAGCTATACGTTTTATTTCTCATGGAAATATCTTTACTGTATGTTATTTTAATCAAAATCACTAATGCAATTTTTGAGAAAATAAAAAATTTGGAAAAATACACTATGTAAAGGGTAGTTTGGGGTAGGGGTGTTTTCAAAATCTTCGTGTTATATTTTTGGAACATACTGAAATTAAATATCAAGTTTTTTGGTTATGCTGTTCACAGACATACACACTGACCTTTCTCTAAAACTCTTGTGTTACATTCACATAACTTTCCCTACTATCTATAGCTTACTAATAGAAGTACAAATTATTGTTACGAAAGTTTCTTTCCTATCTATATCGTTTTAATCCAAATAAATTTTTGCAGACATAGCTATATTACATATTTCGTTATAGATAGCAGAGCGATGGCATAGCAAGAAACAACTGAATGTTCACAGGACATTAAAAGAATGACAATTGAACAATTCGAACCATTAATAAGAGATATTTCGGAAATGGCTGATGCCACAAAAAAGTCATTTGAAATAAATTATGTGTTTTTAAAGAGATGTGCATTTTTGTGTAATACTTTTTTGTCTATCACTTAACGTCTACCAGTTATATGAGATTATACAAAATTTCTCACGAATGGAGAGGAGGAAAGAGGAGGAGAGAGAATGGAGAGTCTTTCCTAAGAAACTCAAGATGTACATTTTATTTTTTATGTAAATATCTTTAATATGTAGTGTTTTAATCAAAATCATTAATGGAATGTTTCAGAAAATAAAAAATTTCATTAAATTTTCATGTAGAGGGTAGTTAGCGGTAGGTTTTTTTTTTTTCAAAATCTTCGTGTTGCATCTTTAGAAGATGCTGAACTTAAATACCAAGTTTAATATTTTACTGACTTTTAGTTTTTTAGTTATGCTCTTCACAGACACAGGGATTTTACTTTAAGAATTTTCTTTAAGGGGAGGAGCACTCATAGGACCTCAAAACATGCATTTCTTGTGAAGGCTGTACATAGAGTTATAAGCAAGCATGTGCTAGAGAAAGAAAATCAAAACAATGTGTTACAAACGGTAAATTTAAGCTGATAATACTACACATATTTAAACATATTAAATTTATTTAATGTTTTCAGGTTCCATAGTAGACCGATGTACAACGCTGTGAGGGTAACAATTTTGTTGTCTCCCGCTTTTAGCCTGAGTTATGCTCAGACTTTTCGGTTGTTTATGTCGCGGTTTTCGTCTGCAATGCCGCACAGTACACCTTTTTTACATAAGACCTAACTCAAGGTCATAAAGGGTATCAATTATGTATGTAGACTTTGTCATAACCTTTTTAGAATGCTAGGGTTGCGTAACAGTTAATATGCAACAAGTGGCGAAAATATAGCCTTTTATGCACGACAGCGAAGAGTGGCCATCAAGCCGAAGCTGAGTGCTTAAAACGCGTTTCGTAAGTGTTTCATACTAATTTTTGGACTGACTACTGAGTCCGCACCCTCTGATCCCAGGAGTTATGCTCGTGGGGCTTTTCCATTAGGGCAGCATCTATTTTATACTCTGCCACTTCGCGTGGACGAAACTGGGTCAGAACACAATCCTCCCCTCGTCTCCTATCAGGGAAGACTACCGAAGGACCTCGGTAGTACGGTACCTCGTATCTAGTTACTGTCTACAGGCTCTCACTCATGGTTGGTGCGTCTCACAACACTCTGGAGGAAAATCAGCCAGGCGTACCCAATCTCCCATGGGTATCGGGAACCACTGCCCCGCCGAGTCCAACCCAATCCGAACAACTCTAGCGGAAGGGGCTCAAATCTTCGGCGTACTTCTAGTAACGTCAGAAGTACCACGAGTGCTAGGGGTCAGCAGCGCTCGAACTACGGCAGCTGAAGGGGTCAGAAAATCCCCCCACTACGGGGAACTATTTTTTAGACATTTGCTGCAAAGGTCTTCCCGGGCAAGAGCCAAAGCCCCAGCCCCTCCTAACAACCCAGCGCCATCCAAGCGGCTCTCCAACCGTGGGGGTTTCCCATGACGCCAATACCTTGTTTCTTAAAAAGCCCCCCTCCGCTTTTGCCGGATTGGAAGTCACTTACGCGTGTCACAGTTGAAAAAGGGTGACTACCGAAAACCTCGGTAGGGCCGACAGCAATCTAGCATGTCTGCCTACTCTCCCTCTCTCATGGTTGGTGCCGGAGAACATCGAGGCGTCTCACAATCAGCCAGACGTACCCAGTCACCCATGGGTATCGGGAACCACTGCCCCGCCGAGTCCAACCCAATCTGAACAACTCCCGGTCAAGAGAGGCTCGAATGTTCGCCCCGGCATACTTCTAGTAACGTCAGGGGTCCACAGCGCCCGCACCACGGAGGCTGAAGGGGTCCAATGTTTAGACAATAGATCGGAAATTCCTACTGTTTTATATTTTAGAGAGAATAACATTGTAGGATGTGTTTATCGGAGGGGAACACCTCGCCACTGCGACCAGTTTCATCTATTGTGGCTACACCCTCGGGATACCATGCTTGCCTCTAGTTCCGGAGGTGGCGGGTTCAAACCCAGCGGAAGGCGGTGTATTTTTTTCGACATAAAATCGTTAGAGAAGTAAAGCCAGTGGTCCTTGTCGTAGATCTACGCATTTAAAATAACCTCAAGCCTGATAAAGAGGCCTCTGAGCAAAATTTCCGGTGTTTCATGCCCAAAATAGAATGGGACACTAACAACCATAGTAGTTATAGAGCGTCCATAAATATAACTCAGTTTCAATTTCCTGCCAGGAGGTAGGGATGAGGTGAAGGAGTCGTAAGGGGTCTCAAGTTCCGCAGGCCCACAGAGACGCGCAAAAGTCCCTAATATTTCCAGTTTGAACACCCGCGCACCACTAGATGTGAAGAATCCCGAAAGAGGACGACGAAGGGACCATAACAGGCGGGACATTCCCGGGGAGAAATCCTTATAATGCGCAGGTATTTATGACATCTACCGACGCCGCCAGTACCATTGGACCTGAAAGCACCGGACACATGAAAGAGAGATATGAACTGAGAGGAATTGGGGTAAAGGAGAAATCGTGATAGAAAACACCACCCTGGCATTCGTCTGCCTGCGACCAGTGAAAACCACGAAAAAACAACGGTCAGAGCGGACGCTCAGTAGGAATAGAACTCGGAACCTTCCGAATGCGGGCTACCGACCTGAGCCATCCCGTTCTGTGAATAACATTGTTGTTTCTCTACCACGTGCATATCCCGTAGAGAAGGTATACATGTTGTGATGTCCCTGAATTAAAAGAAAATAAAATCAGATGTGTTTCACCCACATGACTTTCTCTACTCTTTTACAAACTATTTTTACAAATGCTTATTCTCCATCTACTTCATGTTAATCGAGATGTTAATCTTATTGGTAATTTTCTTGTAGATGCAAGGAGAATATGGTAGGTTTTAAGCGATAGTCAAATATTTTAAGAGCCGGTTGCATTCCATTCTCTTTGTATGTCCACGATATAAAAAAATGAATAACGAATTCCCATTTGAGAAGTATTCGAAAATTTAAGGGAATAACAAGCAATATCTCGAAAATGGTTCACTCAACAAAAAAAATGTATATTAAATAAATTGTGTATTTTAACGCGATCTACATTTTTTGTGTAGTAACATTTTGTCTATCTCTTATAGTTTACCAGTTATGCAAAAGTCGTTCACAATGAAGAACACTTCTGGAGACATTCCCAGAAAATTCGAGATATACATTTTATTTGTCATGAAAATACCTTAAACATATGATATTTTAATCAAAATCGTTAGAGCCATTTTTGAGAAAATTAAAAATTTCGAAAAATGTTCCATGTAAAGGGTACTCTGGAGTGGGGGGATTTTCTTGAAAACCTTCGTGTCGCATCTCTGGAAGATACTGAACCTAAATACCAAGTTTGGTGTTTATCCGACTGTTCGTTTCTGAGTTATGCTGTTCACAGACAGACACACACACACACACACACACACACACACACACACAGACATGCACACAGACACACACACGGACATGTTTCCAAAAATGCTTTTTTTGTATTCAGGGTGTCTCAAAACATGTATTTCCGGTGAAATCTCGGTATCGAATTTTTGGGTGGAATATAATACTTCCCCTACTTACTGTACGTAGTAGAGAAAGTAAAAATGAATAACGAATTTGAGAAAAAGTATAAATATTGGAAAATTTAAGGGAATAACAAGCAATATTTCGAAAATGGTTCCTCAACAATAAAAATGTATATGACATAAATTCTGTAGTTTAGCGCGATCTATATTTTTTGTGTAGTAAAATTTTGTCTATCTCTTATGGTGTACCAGTTATGCAAAAGTCGTTCACGATGAAGAATACTTTTGGAGATATTCCCAGAAAATTCAGGGTATACAGTTTATTTGTCATGAAAATATCTTACACATATGATATTTTAATCAAAATCGTTAGAGCTATTTTGAGAAAATTATAATTTTCGAAAAAATGTTCCATGTAAAGGATAATCTGGGGTGGGGGGATTTTCTTGAAAACCTTCGTGTCGCATCTCTGGAAGATACTGAACCTAAATACCAAGTTTGATGTTTATCCGACTGTTCGTTTCTGAGTTATGCTGTTCACAGACACACACGGACATGTTTCCAAAAATGCTTTTTTTTGTATTCAGGATGTCTCAAAACATGTATTTCCGGTGAAATCTCGGTATCGAATTTTTGGGTGGAATAGAATACTTCCCCTACTTACTATACGTAGTATATAAATAAAAACCATTTTAGAAATAGGTCCACGCACCCGTGTGTGTCTGTGAACAGCACGACTCAGAAACGAAAAGTCGGATAAACACCAAACTTGATATTTAGGTTCAGTACCTTCCAAAGATGCGACAGTAAGATTTTCAGTATCATCCCCCACCGCGAACCACCCTTCACATGTAGGTCTTTTTCGAAATTTTTTATTTTCTACAAATTTACTCTAACGATTTTGAATAAAATAACATGTATTAAAGATATTTATATGACAAATAAAATTATATCTTGAATTTTCTGGGAATAGTCTGTAGTGTCCTCTTCATTGGTAGGAATTTTGCATAACCTTGTATTACTGCTAAACGTCACGCAATACACGAAAATGTACTACACAAAAGTTGTAGATCTCTTTAAAACGCACAATTTGTGTAAAATAACTTTTTTGTGGCATAAGCCATTCCGGGATATTATTATTATTCCGAATTATTCATTTCTTGGTTATTCCTTAAAAGTTCCGTCAACATTCAAATGTTTCTCGCGATGTCATGGAAACAGTATGGAATTTTAAGGTTTGCATATAGCGTCCAGTTGTTAAACATTTGACTATCGCTGTTCCCGTTGTATCTATAACGAAATGTGTAATGTAGCTGTTTCTGGAAAGGTTTATTTCGATTAAAATGAAGTAGATAGAAAAATAAGCTTTAGTAAGATTAGTTTGTATACCCAGTAATAGACAGATAGAGGGTAGAGAAAGTCATGGAGGTGTGTCACATGAGATTTTATTTTAATCTCACGAACTTCTGCTTTAAAGACAAGCGAGTATTAAAAGGTAAACATACGAACGAACTGAGGGACCCCGGCAAGCTGGGTAGAGCACTGCAAGTAGGCCACAACGGCCCTTTTTGCTTCTACCGTGACCCCTGGGAGGGGGGAGAGACCCAAAGGTCTGGATGACGACGGTCGCAAGCATGGACGGAGTCACCTAGCGTCGCGGTACTTCTGACATTACTAGAAGTGCGTCGGGCCGAACATCTGAGCCCCTTCCGAAGGGGAGCTCTTCAGATTGGGTTGGTCTCGACGGTGTAGTGTTTCTTGAAACCCATTGTGCATTGGATACGTCTGGGTGATGTGCCCAGGCGGGGTTCTGAGACACATCAGTGTCCTCAGGTACCAACTTGGAGAACTGGGAGACGGTGTGCTATTGTGATGTCTCTACTCCCCTCTGGAGTTGACGCGCGTAAGTGGCGTAACCACTTCCGTCCCTACGAAATCGGGGTGGGGTGTTTTAGGAAACCCGGTATTGGACTGATGGAAAACCCCACGGCTTGGGCATAGGAAGGGGGCTTTGGCTCCAGGTAGACCTTCGCCACAAACTGTTCCCCTCCTTGTACAACGTATACTTCTCTGCGTCTACATACAAGACATCGAAGTTGTTGCTTTGTTTATTAAAGTCACCAAAACTAATGTACCAAGATTACAACAGAATCGTTTAAGATGCAAATATATGCAAACCGGAGTTGTATCAACATCATCGTCGGTTTGTGTGTAACAAACAGACATAAATATGACACGCAGCATGCCCAAAAACAAGTGCCAAATTCTTCGAGTTGCCCAACGTTACTGATTTCTCGTGTCTTTGTTTTAGACGGAGCTCTGCAATCATCTTAGCTGATGCCGGAGAAAGTACATCAACGTCAAATAGACCTGGAGGTTGGCAGTTTCTGAGGGGTAAGTCACAAATTCCATAGAAAACAACATTCATGGGGAAAAGTTTAATAGAGAGGTTGCATATACCAGAGTTTACTAATGTACAACTTCGTTTTTCACATTTTGGAGTACGTTACTAGAAGCTGATGCTATTTGGGTTGTTAGGTACCATTATAACCCACAACTCCTCGCAAATACGCACTTATTACATGTATAAGGAAGCTTATTTATATTGCATTTGTTACGTTGGCGCCCTGCTTTTATAATGACAGGTGTTCAAACTTTGTACGCCGACCAATTGTTAGGTACCATTATAACCGGTAACTCCTTGCAAATACGCACCTATTACATGTATAAGGAAGGTTAGTTATATTGTATCTGTTACGTTGGCGCCCTGCTTTTATATTCGCAAGTGTTCAAACTTTGCACGCGACCATTTAGTCACCAACTGACGCAAACATTATAATATCAATTAAAGTTATGTTAATTATGTTACTATTTAGACAGATTAATTACAGCTATATTAATTAGGTTAATTATATAAGCATTTAATTATTATTAGATTAGGTTATTGGACTATTATCTAATTATTAATGATTAGGTCTTACGTTTGAGTTAACTAGAAATTTGCATTGCTTTTGCAATTGTTAGAGTAAGCGTTATTGTTTACGTGTGGTTTATTTCTAGAGGAAGAAACTGCGAAGAAAGAAGAAAAAAATAATGTCATCGTTTGGTTTAGGTTAGTACGCCGAAATAATATTAAAACGTAACTATGAATGAATAAATGAATGATTTATTGTCTACTATTTATTTACATTCAATGTATACAATGTTTACAATACAATGGAGTTGCTTATTATTTATCTTCCCCTTATATTTAACATTCTGTTGTATATTTAATGGGGAAGTATAATTTTCCACTATTTACTTTTTGCCTTGTTACCCTTTTCCGTAGTTTCTCCATGTTGTTTCACGTTTCTTTTAATCACTTTAACCTAATTTTTCCTAAATATTTTCCTGCTTTTTCCATGTATTTATTTGATCGTGTATTAAAAATCTTCCTAACTTTTAGCTTCTTAGTAAATGTTTCCATTTCTCTAGTATTAAATTCTCTCTTCCTTTATCCGTGTCCTCGCATTACAAATTATAATGTCAATTGTCTTGTAATACATTACATTTAGATATCTCTGCCCCCCTGTTAGACCACTTAAATTCATTACACCTGTCCTCGCCCATGCATACCCCATTCTGGCATACTTCGATGTATCTTTCTTTTCCCCATTTCGTTTTTAAATATCTGTAATCTATAATGACCTTTTTTCCTTGAAAATACTTATAATTTCTTGCTTCTTAATATCCTCCACTCTTGTTCTAATTATTTCCAGAAATCCTTACTTTTGTTTCTTTCGGCCCATGTTTCCCCCAAACCTATTTCTTCCAATTTTGTCTGTATATCTTGTATCCAAGTTTGATTTTTCCCCATTTTCTCCTGTACAATAAAGCATTCCTTTAGTATCTCATTTTCCTCCAGTAGGTTTTTATTCTGAGCCAGTATCTGATTGCCCTTTCTACCATTTTGTCTTTAGCTCCCACCCTCCCTAGTTCTGCTTGTGCTACTCCATTCCGTGAACTTCTTCGCAATCCCAGGCTTATTTTGCAGAATTTCCTATGTATAGCATCTACATTTTCCCATACTTTTTCCAGTCCCCATATTTCTGCTGCGTATAACATCCTTGCCTCCACCACTGTGCTATATATCCTTTCTAGCCATGCAATTTACATTTCTGGTATTCTGTTCACACATGTTCTGATTACCTGTATTGTTTGTTTCCCCTTTGCTAGTACTTTTTACTTTCTCTACTACGTATAGTAAGTAGGGGAAGTACTGTATTCCACCCAAAAATTCGATACCGAGATTTCACCGTAAATATATGTTTTGAGACCCCCTGAATCCAAAAAAGCATTTTTAGAAATATGTCCGTGTGTGTCTGTATGTGTGTGTGTCTGTGAACAGCATAACTCAGAAACGAACAGTCGGAGAAACACCAAACTTGGCACTTAGGTTCAGTATCTTCCAGAGATGCGACACGAAGGTTTTTAAGAAAATCTCCCCACCCCAGATTACCCTTTACATGGAAGATTTTTCGAAAATTTTAATTTTCTCAAAAATGACTAACGATTTTGATTAAAATATCAAATGTTTAAGCTATTTTCATGACAAATGAAATATATATCTCGAATTTTCTGGGAATGTGTCCAAAAGTATTCTTCATTATGAACGACTTTTGCATAACTGGTAAACCATAAGAGATAGACAAAATTTTACTACACAAAAAATGTAGATCGCGTTAAAATACACAATTTATGTCATTTACATTTTTTGTTGTTGAGTGAACCATTTTCGAGATATTGCTTGTTATTCCCTTAACTTATTCAATACCTATTTTCTCAAATAAGAATTCGTTATTCATTTTTTGTCTTGGATAAGCAAAGAGTATTAATCTGTGGCAAAGAGAATGGTGCTGCACCTAGCAACCAGCTATTAAGAGATATGTCTATTCTTAAAGGCTACTGTATTTCTATATTGCCCTTGCAAATACAAAACAAGGGGAACACACTAGGCCTTAAGCGATTGTCAAATACTTTTAGAACTGGTCGCTACAGTACAGTAATTTGCAACGTTTAATAAATTTCCATGTTATATAAATTAAATCCAAAGCACGATTCAGTGCTTAATTTAACACTTAACATGCATCCAGGTTACAGGTTAAACGTAATCAGCGATTACGGTATAGAAGAAAGGAGATGATGACAAGAGGTTGGATAAGAGTGACCTGGTCACTGATGCAGATAACTAATGTCTTGGCACGTGTCCCCTGGGTACAGACGGTGGGTAAAAAAATATACCGTAGTAGACATGGTGTTCCGCTTCGCAAACAGAGTAAGAAGTATATGACAGTGCTATAACTTTATTATTCGTATTCACCTATTACTTCTTGCGATGGAGTTTCTGACGGTATAGCTTTTGTTTAAGTGAGAGAGGGAGAACGTTCACTTTCGACAATCTCAGCATGTACAATATTGTCCACTGCAATGCACAGACTTTGTAGTATTTACTTTACATGTATGCAAAATGTAGTGTTCTATAACGCATAAAAACATTATCAGTAGTCATGTACAGCACAGTATACGCGTTCTTTTGATACAACCTGTATCTATGAATACTGCAGGTGTGCGCCCCTCTCTCCTCTAACATAAACAAGACTACAGTACAAGAGAAGTCAAGCTCATAAACACGGTCACTCCGATCCGCTGCTTATTGATGACCAAAGCTTTGCACCGAAGTAAATAAAATTACAGGTGGCCCAATCGCGCCGTATTTATGTGTTCAGATATTCTTTTATGCGTTAAAAGGGTTGCGGAAATCAACGGGGCAAACGCAAGGTTAGTGAGGAACCGGCGCAATAACCAGAGCGAGCTTTCTTCTAAGCTTATCAGCAGTCTTTGAGAAGCAGTTCCCAGTTGTGCACCATAGTGCACAGTCAGTGATGACAGACAAGAACTGTTTGACCTATCAGTATCGCCCATAGCTATCTTTAAATAATGTTGACGCCGTTATTGTCTAACATTATGGATTATACGCATTGTAGTGTTAAATCAAAACATTAAAGCGACGTAACGAAAGCCATACAGATACGAGAGCAGGTAATGCGGATCACTGGCATTTGTTCCCCTATTATTATTATTATTATTATTATTATTATTATTATTATTATTATTATTATTACGCACTATGATGTAGCGTATGTGTGTTGAAGTAATTTTATTATTTACGTTATTTGCCCCACGTTTTGGGCGACAATTTGAAGTAGGTTGTATTGAAAGAGTTGTATTATATTTCAACTGTTGGGAGCCGAACTTGACGTTCGTTGCAACCACACGTATAGTACCCGCTTTCCGGTAGCCTTCGTCCCAAATGTACTTTCCGGTGGCCTTTGCCTCCCCCAAAAATGTTTAAAATATTAACTTTGTAATTTGACTGTTTCTTTAAATATTATATATTTATGTTTGCCTCGGCTGCGTCAGTATTTTTGTTAGAGACATGTTTCTCTTTGCAGGGTTGTGGTGCGACTGAAGAATGTAGGCTTACACAGATTATAATTTTACTTCACTCCTTTTATTAATGCTTGACACGCTTTAAATAACACTTCACTGATATAGAGAGCTGTGAGATTCTTTTGTTAATTACTTGCACTTTTTAACACGTAAACTATTTTTGTCTTACACAAAATACATCTTAAATTTCTCGAGGACGCATCTCGCGTCCGGTTAGGAACACTGTCTACAAGCAACGCGTCCAGTTATGAGCGCTGTCTACAAGCAACTGACTTGATTTCTACCACCTAAATTTGTAACTTTGGTATTTCAAGTCTCTGATTGGCTATTACTAATCCAATAGAATACTTTTATTTAACTTAAGCTTTTTTGGGTTGTTGATTGGCTATTTATTAAACTGTCACAAAATTACATTATTGTTGCTCCAAGAATGACTAGTAGCATTTAAATTTTCAAATTCATTATTGCCTCAAGGTTACCTCATTATTAGCAACTTTTAACCTATTATTCTCACAGCTCCTACGTTATTAAATTACGTAATACATTCACATAACATTATTGAACATGTATACAATAATATAAACATTTACAATGACTAATATACACTTTTTATATAGTTACATACACATATCGCTTTAAGGCGTGCTGTTATTATATTTTATATTATATAATTAGACTGATATCATTTAAGTGTTAATAATACTGCCTCAGTGTGTGTGTGTGTGTGTTTGTGTGTGTGTGCATTGTCTCGTCGAACACATCATTGCTTTGTAGCATAACATTGTTGAACTAATTATTTTGATTGTAGTTTGAATTTCGTCTGGCGCGGCATCTCTCTCTCTCTCTCTCTCCCCACCTTCTCGCCAAGGGGTGGAGGGAAGAAAGGGGGTGAAGGCAAGTAGCGTTACTGTTTTTTCTTTTTTGTTTTGTTTTGTTTGGTAGCGTCAGTAGTAGTCTAGTCAGTAGCGTGGGTCAGACGTGTGTGTCTTCAGAGCGAGTAGTTGTGTGTAGGAATGCGTGTTTCTGTGTGTGTGTGTGTGTGTGTGTGTGTGTGTGTGGAACATTTCCCTCCAATGTTTGTCCTGTAATCTTTTGTGTATGATGTAGTGGCACCAAGGCAAATTTATAATAAACCACAGGTAATGTGTTAAATGTGAAATTAAGTGTGCTTTGTTATGAATATCCCACGGCAACTTCAAATTTGTGCAGCTACGTTCCTGGTCCTCTCGTTGCCACTGCAGCTACGCTCCCCAATATTTATGCCGGGGTAACTAAAGTTAATATTTTAGCTGCAAAACCTTTTGGCCTCACCCCGGTGTATAACATTTTGCATTGTGGGAGTAAATCAAAACATTAAAGCGACATACCGAAAACCATACAAACCTAAGAGCAAATATATGCATGGTTTTCGTTACGTCGCTTTAATGTTTTGATTTACCTCTACAATACGCATAATCCGTAATGTTAGACAAGAACAGCGTCAACATACGAGGGCGGATTCATAAATCAGTGACTTTTTAAAGAAAATAACGATTTTTTTTTCAAAAAATCAATTTTATTTCTCAACATAGTCTCCTTTCAATTCAATAGACGTTGTCCAACGTTTCTCCAATTTTTTAAACCTTCTAAAACATAGGATTTTTCGAAGTCTGCAAAATATGAGTTGTTTCCGCTATGATGTTTTCACTGAACGTAAATTTCTTCCCAGCTAGCCAATTTTCAGGTTTGCGAAGAGGAAGAAGTCACTCGGAGCCAAATCTGGAGAATATGGTGGGTGAGTTAGCAGTTCGTAGCCCAATTCCACAAAGTTTACGATGGCAATGGCTGACTTGTGTGCGGGTGCATTATCCTGGTGAAAGAGAACTTTTTCCTTCACCAAGTGGGCTCGTTTCTTTAAGAGTTTCTTGTAAAACTGATCCAACATTGCGGCATAATATGGACCTGTGATCGTTTTACCCTTTTCCAGGTCTATCACCCCTTGTGAATCCCAAAAGACAGCTGCCATGAGTTTTCGTGCCAATGGAATGGTTTTCACTTTCTTTGGAGCAGGTTCGCCGAAGGAAATCCACTGCTTTGATTGTTGTTTGGTTTCAGATTGATAGTAATGGATCCAAGTTTCATCAACTGTGATATAACGCCGCAAAAACTCATTTGGGTTGCGCTGGAAGATGTTCAAACATCTCTGTGAAATGGTTACACGATTCCGCTTGTTCTCAAATGTGAGCAGTTGCGGCACCCATCTTAGTGACAGCTTTCTCATGCCCAAAAATTCTTGCAGAATGTTATACACCCATTCACTCGAGATTTTTATGGCCTTGGCTGTCTCACGGATTTTCACTCGGCGGTCTTCCAACACAATATCGTGAACGTTGTTCAACATTTCTTCTGTTGTAACCTCAACCGGCCGTGCACGTGCGCACGGCATCTCTTGTGCTCGAACGGCCACATCGAAATTCTGCGAACGACTTGTGAACTATACCATGTGATGGAGCAGAGTGTCCATAATACTTGTTCAGCTTTTCTTCCGTTTCTTTCACCGTCTTACCACGTAAAAAGTAGTGCTTTATCAGAACACGAAATTCACTTTTCTCCATTTTCTACGAAGCAACACACATCTGCTTATTTTAGACGCTCTCAGCAATGTTCTATGAAACAAATGACGAAGAATTTCTGCGATTATACTCAGAATATATGTGAGATTGGGTGCAAACAAAAAACCTGTGATTAGAACCCCATCTCTCGTCAAAATCATGGACTTATCAATCCGCTCTCGTAAACACGTGAATTACGGCGTGGTTGGACCATCTGGTATATGATGTAACAATAACTCATAACACTAGTAGAAGACCGAAATGGTGTGTCTTTTGTAAACAGGTTGTCTGGTGATTTCTCTGGTTATACATCTAGTGACTCAAGTTAGAACGTTGACCGCCCTGGCATGCGACATCAACTAATCTTGTTTTTTAGTAAGCTGTGCTATACCACATCCCTTGTACAACCATGAAGGTAAAACTAGTTTAGCACAAGAATGAAGTTCAGTATCGTGTTACGGATAATAAATGTAACCTGCTGGAAGAAAAAAATGTGATGTGTTGCACTCACATGACTTTCTCTACTCTTGTACAAACTAGTTTTACAAATGCTTATTCTCCATCTACTTCATGTTAATCCAGACATCGCTTTAAGCGATAGTCAAATGTTTTAAGAGCTGGTTGCTATGTGGAGAATTCCATTCTCTTTGTATGTCCAGGACATAAAAAAACGAATAATGAATTCCCATTTGAGAAAAAGTATAAGTATTTGAAAATTCAAACAAATAACAAGGAATATCTCGTAAATGGTTTACTCCACACAAAATATGTATGACATAAATTGTATGTTTTAACGAGATCTACATTTTTATATAGTGAAATTTCTTCTACATCTTACGGTTTAATAGTTATACGAAAGTCATTCAGTACGAAGAGGGCTTTTGGGGACATTCCCAGAAAATTAAATGTATACATTTCATTTGTCCTGAAATATCTTAAGTATTATATTTTAATTCAAATCGTTATAGTCATTTATGAGAAAATAATTTTTGACAAATGTTCCTTATAAACGGTAGTCTGGGGTGGGGATATTTTCTTGAAAATTTTCGTGATTCTTGGAAGATACTAAACTCAAGTACCAAGTTTGGTATTTATGTTTTTCACTTATGCTGTTCACAGACTGACAGACACACACACACAGACAGACATGTTTTAAAAAATGCTTTATTTGGATTTAGGGCACTTCAAAACATGTATTTCCGGCGTAATCTCGATATCGAATTTTTTAGTGGAATGCAATGCTTTCCCTACTTACTATACGTAGTAGAAAGAGTAAAAATGTAGTAGCAAAGCTCCTAACGTAATTTGCAATGTAAATACTTGTGTTGTGAATATTTATAATAGTTAAATGGTTTTTGCTTTTAAGCATATTAGTTTACAGATGCGAAAATGAATGACATTTCGATGCAAAATGAGAATTAAAAAGTCAAACGTCTACCTAAAAATTTTATTTTAGTTTTTCTGTTATTTCGGTAGAGCAGTGAGTCAAGCAGACATTTAAAGACTCTGATTAGTTACATTCACATGACTTTATTCCGATACCATCATTTACTTTAAATCTCTTCTACAAATAGTTCTTACAGAAGTTTATTTTCTATGTATTGTACATTATGACGCAGTTGTGGGCCTCAGTTTTCGATCCTATTGACCGACTGGCTAGATGGAAAAATAAGTTCTCCCACCCAGCGTAAACGCTAGAAGCGCTATCGGAATATAACGGGATTTTTCTGGAGCCTGCTTTCTCCCCGCCGCCCGAAAGTTCTAGAACTTTGTGGTCTATTCCAGCCGCTACATAAACGAACGTGTTCGTGAGTGAGCCAGTTAGTGCGTTTGTGATACGACATAAATTGCTTTCTACGAGTGAGGTTTGTAGCCTTTCTACTTCAACACGGAATTCATGCTGATCCCGGAACGAAAACGTCCTGCTACAAAAGCTGCACATAACTACATCATACACTAAAATTAAAAGGAAATAAACACAGTGGGCCTCCGTTTTGATATAGCACATGTGATTTACTCTTTCTACTAGTAGCGTCAACATAGACGGTGACGTCAGGGTGCGTATTGTATCACGTGATCTCTTTGCACTGTAAATTCTAAATTAATATTTATAATTATTATTTTTTCTACCCGATATTATATTGGAGTTGTACGTCAAAATTTCAAAGTAGCTCATACGTTAGCATAATTGCATTTTCATGCATAATCCCAATTATGCCATTTTATGGTATTAACCATTTGTGAAGTATACTACATTGCTTTGAAACTTCAAATACTTTTAAGATTCGTGATATGTTAAGTCACCATTCATTTGTTTATCCTGTGTTAAACAAAGAGTAGGAATTTCAAAGCCAGCATATAGCCACCCGTTTTTTCAAGGATTTGTCTATCGCTTCTGCCTTCTTTATTCCTCTTGTATCTACAATAAAATCTGTAGTGAAACCCAAAGTAGATAGAACAATTTTAGAGAATCAGACGACTGAAAACTTCAATGCAAGCATCCCGCCTATGGCATTGAATTTTTCATTCGTCTGATTCTATCTTTCCAACCTTGCCTAACACATGGCTTGTGTGGAAGAACGATTAATTCAATGTTTAGACAATAGAAACATAAAATAGACATAAAAATAAACGATACTGGGCAGAGATGATAATGTGAATACAGCACATCGGAAGTTTCCTCTTTCTGTCATGCCTATGTCGATTATTGTATCGCACCCAAAAATTGGTTATCGGTATATAACAAGAAATGCATGTTTTGAGGTCCAAGAATACAAAAATAAATGTTATAAAAGCTCGGTGTTTGTATGTTTGAGAGAGTGAGAGTGAGAGTAGCATAACTCAAAAACGAAAATTCGGGTAAATACGTTTGTTTTAGTATAAACAGTTTACATGTAAAACGGATTAGTTATTTTTTATTTTCTCAAAAACGGCTCTAACCATTAAGATTGAATTAACACATGTTTAACTCTTGGCTTGTTTAACAATTTTCTCCACAATTTACACAACTACTGTAACAAATTATTTGATTTGAAGTTCTTTTAGACCACGCACGTAATGGATGCCAATTTGCGGGAGATTTTTTCTAGGAGTGTTCGCCCCACGTACGGTACAAAGTTTCCGGTGGCCTTCGCCCCACGTTTACGAATCGACTTTTAATTTTAATGTTTATTTATTTATACATTATATGTGTATACCTCGGCTGCAACATTAGTAATTTGTAGAGCACGTATCTCTTAGCAGGGCTGGTACGGTTAAAGGCTTACACAAATTATAATTGTATTGTACTTTTTTTATTAATCCTTCACACGATTAAATAACACTTCACTGATGTATCCTACTGTAGAGCTGTGAGATTATTGTTAATTGTACTTTTAACACGTAAACTTTATATTATTCTCACCGCAAAGAATTTTTTATGTCTCACACTGAACCCGTACCGAAAACGAACTGCTAGGGTACGCAATCTTGTAGCGTCTCCCTCTTGAATTTGTACATTTTTTATATTTCAAGTCTCTGATTGGCTAAACCTACTCCAATAGAATACTTTTATTTAACTTTCAGCTTTTCTAGTTGTTGATTGGCTATTTATAAACTGTTTTAAATGTTACATTATTATTGTTCCAAGAACTATTAGTAGCCTTTTTAAACTTTCTACTCTATTGTTGTCTCAAGGTTACCTCATTGTTAGCAACTTTCGGCTTTTACTTTGTAATTCCGTTTGCTACCAAAGGCAGCTTGCTTCTATTCTCGCAGCTCCTACATTGTTAAACTACGTAATACACTCACATAACATTATTATACATGTACATAATAATATAAACATAATACACTGACTGTAACATACACTTTATATATTATATTATACACATATTGTTTTAAAGCGGGCTGTTATTATATAATTAGACTGATATCATTTAAGTGATAAAATACTGCCTCAAATAGGGTATTCCAAAAATCCCCGTTTACAACCTGGAAGTAGCTAAGTCGAAGCGTGAATTCTTGTTAAATATTTACAATCACTGCTGGCGGCGTACTGTCTCTGTATGCCTTCTTCATTCTCATTTTTATTTGTGAAATAGGTTGCCGACCAGGATGCGTGCGTTAAAAACCATGCACAGCTCTTATTCTCTTCTGTCACCAACTCCTATCATCAGAATTTTAATCCTTTCAGTTTCTATTTAAAACGTTTTATATTAAAACTGATGCCCCAGTTAAAAGTTTTCACACAAAATACAGGATGGAACGTGACCTAGGACTCTCTGTAATGAATCGAACAAAAAACTCTTAGTGCAGTTTTGCTGTCTATAAGATAGTTTTTGAGAAAAAAGCGAAAATTCCATAATGATAACTATATTTTAAACGAAGATTTTATGAAACTTACGGTTCAGCTAGGCCTCGTATTCGATTTGATTGCATATAGATTAAACAAAGGTATAAGTTGTTGTATTTAATATTATAACTCGATAGGAAAAACCTTCATACAAAATATTGCAATTGTTTGAGGAAGTAAGGTTCGACGGCCCAGCCCTTTTCTTGGGACAGGAAAGGTCTGTCGGCACATGTATATAAAAGCACTGAGCCATTAAAAAGGGTCTACGCGGAAAGTGCTATTTCTTTTCAAAGCGGAAGAAACATGATGTTTGTGCCGAGAAAAGGCTTAAAGCCATAAACATACGTACGTGCTACAGTATAAATTAAACTAATTGTAAACAGTACCGTGGGAACAGAAAGCTGAACAGAACTGAAATTTTATCCAGTAAATGTAAAGTCAAGAATACAAACTGAGAATACGAAAACAGGAGATCGTCACATTATTGAAAATCGCACAAAATAATCACGTGACATATGCGGAGTAGGGATGAAATCAGACATGGCGAAATTCACAAAATACTAGTAACTACACACTTAGCTGAACTCTACACCGTACAAGTTAGGCCGCCGCTATGAACGTAGGGAAAACATTACAATACTTCTTAATACTGCCGACTAACAAATCATCTCTATGTCAGTCACGGATAATTGACGGAGTGGTGGCTCGCGTTCCTGAATGTGTAACATAACAGTATAATAAAGCCAATATTCACCAGAGACGATGTTTTTAGTATCGCAATCTATATATAATTTTACCACACCCCGTGTAGACTTTACAGAGTCGACACTGCTCAACGCTAGCCGGAGAAAGAAGAGACTTAATTGTTACGCATCGAGGACGCGATCAGCTTCAAACTTTAAGTACTTTCTAAAATAATTCTTAGAGGAGATTGGAAGATAAATATGTTCTGCATGTTTAAATATATCTTGAATTAAAACAATTTGCACTCTTACTGTTTTATATGCTGTAAGATCGCAATTCAGCGGTTGTTTATTGCGCTTGTGGCTTGGTTTCGAACAGAGGATTATCAGTTACAAAATGGCTCACTTTAGTAAATTAAATAAAATTGATTTTTATTTATGGACGCTCTTTGACTACTATTGTATTATTATACTACCTTTCAGAAAAAAATGAAAAAGAAAATATTATGTTGTAATTTAACACGTTTGTCGATGACGTCACATCTTGTACAATAATGGCTGAACATTTTGTTTGTCTTTAGTTTCTCTACCACTTCATAGTAGGAAATACATTTTTGAATCCTCCTGAATTAAAAAAAAAGATTTTCAGAAGAAGGTTCGTATGTGTGTGTGTATCTGTCTAACTCAAAAACGAAGCGACGCATAAATACCAACTTAGTATTTAAGTTCAGCATCTTCCAAGATGTAATACGAAGATTTCCAGGAAAACTCCCCGCCTCAGCGAAAAATGGCTCTGACGGTTTTAATTAAAATACCATACATTAAAGATATTTACATGAGAAATAAAATTTTCAGGAACTAGCCGTACTTCAGACGTTACTAGAAGTACGTCGGAGCGAACATTCGAGCCGCTCCCGTTGGGGAGCTGTTCGGATTGGGTTGGTCTCGACGGGGCAGTATTTCCCGATACCCATGGGAGATTGGGAACGTCTGTACGGGTTTCCATACAGGCGGGGTTGTGAGACGCCCTGGATAGCCGGTAGACGGCTTGCTAGATTGCTGTCGGTAGTCGCCCTTTCGGGATGACGCGCGTAAGTGGCGTATACACTTCCATCTCCGCGCAAGCGGGGGGGGGCCTTTTTAGGAAACCAGGTGTTGGCCTCACGGGAAACACCTCACAGTTTGGAGAGCCACTTGGTTGACGCTGAACCCTGGGTTTTGAAGGGGGACTTGGGCTCTGGCTCTTGTCCTGGTGGACCCTCCCGTAGCATGTCAAGATCTCTTCAACCGGAAGGAAACTTATATAATCTTGTATAAGTGATAAATGTTAAGCGATATACGAAAACATACCACACAAAAAATGTAGATCTCTTTAAAACGCACGATTTATTTTTGTGGCATCAGCCATTTGCGAGATATTCGTTATTAATGGTTGGAATTGTTCAATACGTTTGTCATTCTTTTCAAGTCCTGATCTTTTCAGTTACTTCTCGGGATAGCATGGAAACAGTATGGAAGTTTAAGACCAAGATATAGCATCCAGTTATTCTGTTTGTATATAAAACGAAACGTGTAATGTAGCTATTTCCGGAAAGGTTTGTTGAAGTAGATAGGAAAATGAAGGTTCGTAAAAATAATTTGTATACCCACTAATGGCGATAGTGGGCAGAGAAAGTCATGCGAATGTAACATATCAGTATTTGTTCCTCTAGCAATTTACAGTAATGAGTTTGATTCGTTTAGGATTTTGTTAATAGTTGGGTTTGTTTACATGGGTTTTCTTTATAAACATTAAATATATTTACTTTCACTCATACTTCCAGTCTCTAGGGAGGACAAGGAATAACCATAGCTTCCGGCCGGAGAATTTGTAAGTTGACCACAGATTCAGTCAGTTCTATGTATACATGCGTGCTGGCCTCTTTTTAAGGATTTCAGCGTAGAAGTTTCGAAACTTAGAAGACGGCCTTCGCATATTTTATGGCATAGCGTTAAATTTATTGCTTCACGGCCTATTCAGGGGTTACGTCAGCTGGTTGTGATTAATTCTAACAGAGGTAATTTATGATCCTCAAGGTGCCAGATTCAACAAACTCACAAATATCTCTGCTAATCTCCTTCAGATTCTTATACATGAAGTAAAATAATGCACATACGCTTAGTGTATTAAGTATATTTTAACCATATCATGGAATATGGTATATCATTCCAGCGTAATTCAACAGAAGATAAATGTATATTTCAATTGCAGAAGTAGTAGGCAGAACCGAACGGGATGGCGACAATGACTGTACTTGCATTTAGGAAGTCCCGGGTTCGATTCCCGGTGATCACCCACTCGATCAGGGTTTTTGGTCGTTTTCTACCACAATTTTCCATTTCCTCTCATTTCATCCCTCCCTTTTACATTTCAGGTCCTGCGGTGCTGGCGATGTCGGGCAGATGGCGTAGATGCTTGCGCATTGGAAAGATTCTCCCCGTGAACGCCAGGGTCGTTATCTCGTCTGTTAGGGTCGCTTCGTTGCCCTCTCTCTGGCCTTTCTTCTCCTCTACTGGTGCCCCTCCACGTCTCCCTGCAGACCTGCGACCTCCTATGGCTTCTTCACCTCATCCCTGCCTCCCGGGGGTGTAACCATAATAGATCAAGCTGGTCGCAGTGGCGAGGCTTCCCCGTCCGATAAATACATCCATCATACTACTAACAGCAGATATTTACACAAAGATCTGTTTAGGAGATAGAAGATACTGACACTATCTTCCATGTATGCCGAGTGAGTCAGTCATCTAAAACTACCACCGTTAAATATCCCTGAAACAGAAATAGATATTGGTTTAGGTAATACATCGAGGGGGACACCACTCGCAATGCGACCCACGTAGATCTATTGCGACTAGCCCTCGCCAGGAGGAAGAGGTGAAGTGAAGGAACCAAGGAGGCTACAGGTCGCAGGCAGACAGTCGACAGAGACGCGCGGAAGTCCCTAACAGTTCCAGGCTCGAATACCCGTCCCACTGCGTAGCTGCCTAGTGAGAGCGATGAACGACCCTTCGACCAAGCAGCCCTCTAGTGTACAAGGGAGTACTCCCTTTCTTTGAGCAACCATCACCGCAGTTTGTTAGGTACCGCTATACGCCTCAAACCTAGAAGCACAGTAGAGTTAGAGCGAAGGTCTACCCTGGACAAAGCCCCCTCCTAAGCCCAGGGTGTGGCGCCAACCTGTGGCTCTCCCACCCAGGGTTTTCCCATGAGGCCAATATCTGGTTTTCTAAAAAGGTCCCCCGCTTACGCGAGGATGGAAGTGGATACGCCACTTATGCGCGTCATCCCGAAAGGGCGACTGCCGATAACTTCGGTAGGGCCTACAGCAATCTAGCATGCCGTCTACCTGCTATCCAGGGCGGTACCGGAGGATATTGAGGTGTCTCACAACCTCGCCGGTATGGAAACCCATACAGAAGTATTCGATCTCCCACGGGTTTTGAGAAACACTGCCCGCCGAGTCCAACCCAATCCGAACAATTGTTCGACCCAACGTACTTCCCGTGACGTCACAAGTACCACGAGTGCTCAGGGTACGCAGTGCCCTACCACGGCAGCTGAAGGGGTTTGAACCCCCGCCCCTTACGGGAACCTAGAAGCACATCTGAAAGATGAGAAGGAAACGGAATGAAAGGGAGAGGATGGAAAGAAATTCAAGAACCATCCCAATATTCGCCTGCCAACAAGGGAAGACCACGAGAAACCCAAGGTCAAAATAGGCGGTCGACGGGAATCAAACCCGGTAACACCCGAATTAGAGCCTCACACGTTACCGGAGAGCCTTCTCTTCGGTAAGCAAAAATAAGAGTTGACAAACACTTTCCAAAACATGGAGAAAGAGAAGGCGCTCATTAAAGTAGTTGATACATCACTCAAAAATGTAACTAAACATTTTCAACACATACTTACGGTTTTATTGGAAGCCTCTTGTTATTATTGACGAAAATTGATAACATGGAAAATAAATTGTGTGTTTTGAAGAGATCTACACTTTTTGTTTACTACGTTTTGGTGTATCCTTTACATTTACCACTTATACAAGTTTATACAAAATTTCTTCCGAATGACTTCACAGGCTATCTTTAATATATGGAATTTTAATCAAAATCGTTACGGCCATTTTTTAGAAAATAAAAAAAATTCAAAAAGTTTCATATAAAGGATGGTTTGGGGTGAGGGTTTCTTGAAATCTTCGTAAATACAAAGTTTAGCATTTATCCTACTTTTTGTTTTGAGTTATGTTGTTAAAGGGCAACACACGGATCTTTTTCTAAAAATGTCTCTTTTTTACTTTCTCTACTACATATAGTAAGTAGGGGAAGTATTGTATTCCACCCAAAAATTCAATACCGAGATTTCACCGGAAATACATGTTTTGAGACCCCCAAAAACAACTCAGAAACGAACAGTCGGATAAACACGAAACTTGGTATTTAGTTTCAGTATCTTCCAGAGATGCGACACGAAGGTTTTCAAGAAAATCCTCCCACCCCAGATTACCCTTTACATAGAACATTTTTCGAAAATTTTAATTTTCTCAAAAATGGCTCTAACGATTTTGATTAAAAAAATCATATGTTTATGATATTCTCATGCCAAATGAAATGTATGCCTCGAATGTTCTGGAAATGTCTCCAAAAGTATTCTTCATTGTGAACGACTTTTGCATCACTGGTAAACCATAAGAGATAGACAAAATTTTACTACACAAAAAATGTAGATCGCGTTAAAATACACAATTTATGTCATATACATTTTTTTGTTGAGTGAACCATTTTCGAGATATTGCTTGTTATTCCCTCAATTTTTTCAATATTTATTTTCTCAAATGGGAATTCGTTATTCATTTTTTTATCTTGTATATGCAAAGGGTATTAATCTGTGGCAGAGGGAATGGTGCTGCACCTAGCAACCAGCTATTAAGAGATATGTGTATGCTTAAAGGCTACTGTATTTCTATATTGCCCTTGTAAATATATATTCCCGTTATATCTACAAGAAAATTAGCAATAAGATGGAGTCTGCAAACGTTTATCTCGATTAACACGAAGTAGATAGAGAATAAGCGTTTGTAAAAATAGTTTGTACACGAGTAGAGAAAGTCATGTGAGTATAACACATCAGATTTTTAATCTGAAGTTTTGCCTAGAACTGTTATATAAAATGCGCACAGAATTTCGATAAACATTAATTAAATCTTATATTTGGACTTCAATAAAGATCCAAATATTACACAATAAGCTGAAATAAGAACTACTCTTAAATTAATGTGCATTATCATTGCCTTACTATTAATATTATAATGTTGTAATGTGTGTTCTTTGTTTTCTTTTATTTATTTCAATGAATAAAATAGTAACGTTATCCTTAGCTGTCATGACCGTAAGCTCCTCTCCTTCAGGAAGATAACTGTGCTCTGAAATGACGAACTCTAGAGACAACGGCTCAACAAATTGCTTGCATCACACAATACATCAAGAGGAAAGGCGAAGAAACGATGATAGGGAATACTACAGTGAACCTCATGATCAGGACCTCACTCTACCTGACGGTCTGAGCTTACGATGATCGACCCATCAACCAAGCAGCCCTCCACGAGGGAAGGGAGAGATGAGGGGAGAGACCCGAAGGGCGATGAGATCCAGATAAAATGGGAGCAAGCACGGACGGGGTCCCTAATGTTTCCAGATTGAACACCTCCAACACCGCCCGAGCCCACCCATTGGTCCCCGAGCCTCTTTTAGTCCCCGAAGGAGCGCTTGTCTGAAAGCACCTAGAGGCAGGTACCCAACCAACCGTTCTCTGGTTGACGTAGGAAGGAAACTACATCCACCTATAACGCTGAAACAGATGACAAGGAAGATGATGGGTACAAGGAGATTCGTGATAGAAGATGAACCACCCCTACTTTCACCTGACGATTCGGGGAAACCACGAAAAACCCACGGGTCAGAGTGGGCGGTAATCGAACCCGGGACCTTCCGAATGCAAGCCTCTACCGTATCTTACTCCGTGAGCTGAGCATAATTTGCCTCACTTTGATAGAGGTTTTCACTTTAGCTCCTATCAAACAAGGAATGTTTGCTGCATGTTGTCACGCCGTGTCCAGTTAACGTCTAGACTGAATGTTCCCTTATGTGTACAGTTTATAGTCTGGGCCCTCATTTTTAAGGCACGATAAACTTTGGTTTTAACGCTCCAAAAGTGCAGTTCTTAACGAAAAGCGTTACAGAGTTGTAAGAGACGCAGTGCAATTAGGATGTTAATCCAAGCATTCTAAGTATAATCTTGAGTGAAGTTACGATCCGAATGACCCATACATTTTGAATGTCGTTATCTTGAAGGCAAATATTCAGTTTCATACAATGTTTATTACAATATTTATACTTTCAGAAATACGACATCGAATTACTTCGTGCCACCCCCCCAAAAAAAATCAAAAAAAATCTGATGTGTTGCACTCACATGACTTACTTTACTCTTGTAAAAACTATTTTTACGAACGCTTATTCTCCATCTACTTCATGTTAATCGAGATATCGAGATGTTAATCTTATTGCTAATTTTCTTGTAGGTGCAAGGGGAATTGCTAGGCTTTAAGCGATAGTCAAATGTTTTAACGCTGGTTACTATGTGGCGCATTCCATTCTCTTTGCATATCCAGGACATAAAAAACCGAATAACGAATTCTCATTTGAGAAAGGTATAAGTATTGGAAAATTCAAACAAATAACAAGTAATATCTCGGATATGGCTCACTGGACAACAAAACTATATAGGACATAAATTCTATGCTTTAACGAGACCTACATTTTTTGTGGAAAAAAAGTTTCTCTACCTCTTACGGTTTACCAGTTGCGCGAAAGTCATATGAAGAGGGCTTTTGGGAACAAGATATACATTTCATTTGCCATAAAAATATCGTAAACATATGATATTTTAATCAAAATCGTTACAGCCATTTTTGAGAAAATAAAAACTTTTTAAAAATTTCCCATATAAAGGATGGTATGGGGTGGGGGATTCTCTTGAAAATCTTCATGCGCATTCTTGGAGGATATGAAACTCAAGTACCAAGTTTGGTACTTATCAGACTTCGTTTATGAGTTATGCTGTTCAAAGACTGATAGACACACACACACACACACGGACATGTTTCCAAAAATGCTTTTGTTTAGATGCAGGGCTCCTCAAAACATGTATTTCCGGTGAAATCTCGATTAGGAATTTTTGGGTGGAATACAATATTTCCCTCACTTACTATACGTAGTAGAGAAAGTAACAGATAACAAAACGGATGCTTTTAATCACATTATCTTGTTTATTTATTACTTTCTCTACCACGTACATAGTAGGTAGAGAAGGTTTTGCATTCCATCTAAAAATTCAATAGCGAGATTTCACAGGAAATACATGTTTTGAGGACAACTAAATATAAAAAAAATATTTTTAGAAAAAGTTCGGTGTTTTTGAACACCATAACACAAATACGAAAACTGGGATAAATACCAACCTTAGTATGTAGCTTCAGTATCTTTTAAACCTTTCAATGTGACATGAAGATTTTCAAGAAAATCCCCCCACCTCAGACTACCCTTTGTATGGAACATTTTTCGAAAAATTTGATTTTCACAAAAATGGCTACAACGATTTTGTTTAATATTTTTTCATGACAATTTAAATTTTCATGGAATATCGCCAAAAGTCCTCTTCATTCTGAATGTCTTTTGCATAACTGGCAAACCGTTATATATAGACAAAGTTTACTACACAAAAAATGTAACTCTCGTTAAATCACACAATTTATGCCACATACATTTTTTTTGGTCGAATGAAACATTTCCGAGATATCCCTTTTTATTTGTTTTAATTTTCCATTACTTATACTTTTTCTCAAATGAGAACTCGTTATTTATTTTTTTTGTCCTGGTAATGCAAAGAGAATGAAACACGCCACATAACAACCAGCTCTTAAAACATTTGACTATCGCTTAAAGCCTACCAATTCCCCTTGCATCTACAAGAAAATTAGCAATAAGATTAACATCTCGATTAACATGAAGCATATGGAGTATAAGCGTTTGTAAAAATAGTTTGTACAAGAGTAGAGAAAGTCATGTGAGTGTAACACATCAGATTTTTTTTACTTATTCTGGTGTAGTGAAAACAATCTCATCTTCTCTTCTCCACCACCAGAGGTAACCATACAAACAAAACAAAGAAATACAACAAAAATATATTGAACACTTACATGACTTTCTTTTCCCACACACGTTTATGCATGTGATAATTATATTTTATGGCATTTATATAATACAGTACATTATGCAACAACACTATAATAATAGTAATTAAGGTGTGAGTATGAAACGAGCGGTAACGAGTTTCATAATTTTTATATGAGCGCCTTAACTGCCCTTATAGTCAAGTTGCATACGAGTGTTTTGGTCGGCTACACTATAATTTGAAAACTTTGAGTTTTTACAAAAAGATCTTACCTTGTTATTTATGTGTAATTAAATTCTCGCAACACCTGGCCATCTGTTGAGTCCACGACGTATTTGTTGATTTTTTGTGGGTAACGTGAAAACAACAGAAATTCATTAGCATATTAAAATTGCAATGAACAGAATTTATTTTAAACGCATATATTTCATTGTTTATCTGGGGAAAGGATCTCAGTGGACTGCTGTTTTGAAGGTGTTAAAATGTGTGGGCGAGTTGCACGCGCTGTCGAGTAAGGTTGCAATTAGTCGAAGTATGATGGATGTTATTACAGTTCAGATACGTCATATTTAATCAACGTATTATAGTGTGGTCGACCAAAAAGTTATATACCGTACATTTTAACCCAGGAAGCTTTCAAATTAAGCAATAGCAGGGGCACTATCTATATTTTGAGCCTAATAGTTAAAACAAAGTAATTTCGGATTGAAAACTGCTTTATTCTTTTTCAAAATATTCTCCTCTATGATCAATACACTTTTGCATCCGTTTGAACCATTTGCCAAACCATTTATTCCAGTCTTCTTGAGACACCTCCAAAACATGGTTTTTGAAGGCATCAAAGGCTTCTTCTGCCAACGAAAATCGTTGTCCACGCAATTTATTCTTGATGTTCGGGAACAAAAAGAAGTCATTGGGTGCCAAATCAGGACTGTAGGCGGATGACCCATTAATTCGATTTTTTGAGCGTTCAAATGCCCTGTTGTTAGACGAGATATGTGTGCGCTCGCATTGTCTTGATGAAGAACGATCCTACGGTTCTTGTTGGTTTTCCTTACCTCACCGAACACTTCCGGCAAACAAATGGTTGTGTACTATTCCGCATTGACCGTTTTACGTACTTCTAAAGGCACTGTTGCCACATGGCCAGTTTTGCTGAAAAAGCAGGCGACAATTTACTTCGAAGTGCTTCGATTGCGAACAAGTTTTGTTGGATTTGCTTCATCTTGAAACACTCATACAGTCGACTGCTGTTTACGTTCCGGCTCATACGCATAGATGTATGATTCGTCACCTGTTACAATCTTATATACGTCTTTTGAGGCACCGCCATTGTATTTCTTGAGCATTTTCGTACACCAATCGACACGAATATCTTTTTGAGATTGCGTCAAATTATGTGGGATCCAACGAGAGCAAATCCTGTTCAGGGCTAAATAATCATGCAATATTTTATATATGCAGGTGGAACTAATGCATAGGGTTGCCTCAATCTCATAATATGTCGCATGGCGATCTTTCATTATTAATTTTTGCACAGCATCAATGTTTTCTGGTACAACAACTGATTATGGACAACCTTCACAAACTTCATCATTGAGCGAACGGCGGCCACAATTAAATTCGTTATACCAGCGTTTCACAGTGGCAAAGGATGGAGCTTCGTCGCCAAATGTGGAAGTTAGTTGATTGATGCACTCTTGTCTTGATAATCCACGTCGAAAGTCGCAATAAATCATTGCACGAGCATTTTCACGAGTTAATTCCATGTTTTTGTTGACACACAATTTTCAAGTTAGTGTAAACAAAACAAATGACGATCTATTGACAAAATGTGAAACTTTCCATTGGAAACGTCAGATGTCACCTACAACATTCAGGGTTGCCAAGGCTCAAAATATAAATAGTGCCCCTCTTATTCGTTTTTATTGGTTCGAGTTGTTCAATGCTTAGCCATTCTTTTAAAGTCCTGTCTATTTTCAGTTGTTTCTTGCGGTGTCATGGAAACAGTATGGAATTTTAAGGCCAGCATATAGCGTCCAGTTCTTAAACATTTGTCTATCGCTGTTCTTTTTGTATTTATAACAAAATGCGCACAGCAGCTATTTCTGCAACTAATTTGTAGGTATAGTCAGTAATAAACGATAGAGGAGAGGATGTCATGTGAATGTAACACATTAGGTTTCTTTTCCAAGTGACTATTTTTCGTTAAGACTGTTTAATCAGCAGTTAGGAATATAAATATGATAAACGTACGTTATTTTAAATAGAGATGCATTTTCTTTCTCATTCTGATGGTTGTTGATTTAAGTATGCAGTCTTCGTCCTTCTAAACGTGTTAAAACTCGTATAATTTATTGTGTTTATGACATGCACTGACTTCTACTTGCCACTACAGGTGTGACTGCATGTTGTAATGAATGAAATATTGCGACAGCAGTTTTATTTTCCCTAGTATGTACCTACGAGGGCGATAATGAAAACGTTTGAGTGCCATGTTTATAAAAACAAATTAAATTTCTTTATATTTGACAGATATTTTCTAATGTTTTGTGAATTGATTGCCGTGTGGTTTGTTCCACTTGCTCTAATAGCTTGTTAATTATCATCATTTAAAGATCTTGCGTTCATCCAAAAATGAATTTGACTAGAGAACATTTTCGAGCTATGATTATTTACGACTTTAAATTGTCTTTAACGCCTAAACAATGTGAAGATCATCAAGCGGGATGGCTCAGGCGGTCTCTGGTTCAAATCCCGTGGGCCGACCAATCTGTCTGAGGTTTTTTCGTGGTTTTCCTTAGTCGCCAAGGTAAATACCGGATTGAATGTTTAATACCACGATTCAAAAGTTCCACCTGGACGGTACCCTAACGCCATCTGCACGGCACGAAGAAGAAGATCCGGCTGCCATGCGCTGGGGGTCTCTATGGGCACGTGACGAAGCAAGATGGCATTTCCAGGGATGAGACCTAGAAGGCCAACTGTCCACCTTTCTGTGTGAGGGCGGCGGTTAGACTGGACGGCACCCTAATGCCATCTGCACGGCATGAAGCAGGTGGTTACAGGGATGAGACCTAGAAGTCTAAATGTCCGCCTTTCTGTGTGAGGGCGGCGGTTAGACTGGACGGCACCCTAATGCCATCTGCACGGCATGAAGCAGGTGCTTACAGGGATGAGACCTAGAAGGCTAACTGTCTGCCGTTCTGTGTGAGGGCGCGGTTAGACTGGACAGCACCCTAATGCCATCTGCACGGCATGAAGCAAGTGCTTACAGGGATGAGACCTAGAAGGCTAACTGTCTGCCGTTCTGTGTGAGGGCGCGGTTAGACTGGACGGCACCCTAATGCCATCTGCACGGCATGAAGCAGGTGCTTAGAGGGATGAGACCTAGAAGGCTAACTGTCTGCCGTTCTGTGTGAGGGCGCGGTTAGACTGGACGGCACCCTAATGCCATCTGCACGGCATGAAGCAGGTGCTTACAGGGATGAGACCTAGAAGGCTAACTGTCTGCCGTTCTGTGTGAGGGTGCGGTTAGACTGGACGGCACCCTAATGCCATCTGCACGGCATGAAGCAGATGCTTACAGGGATGAGACCTAGAAGGCTAACTGTCTGCCGTTCTGTGTGAGGGCGCGGTTGGACTGGACGGCACCCTAATGCCAACTGCACGGCACGAAGCGGGTGGTTACAGGGATGAGACCTAGAAGGCTAACTGTCTGCCGTTCTGTGTGAGGGCGCGGTTAGACTGGACGGCACCCTAATGCCAACTGCACGGCACGAAGCGGGTGGTTACAGGGATGAGACCTAGAAGGCTAACTGTCTGCCGTTCTGTGTGAGGGCGCGGTTGGACTGGACGGCACCCTAATGCCAACTGCACGGCACGAAGCGGGTGGTTACAGGGATGAGACCTAGAAGGATAACTGTCTGCCGTTCTGTGTGAGGGCGGCGGTTAGACTAAACGGCACCCTAATGCCATCTGCACGGCATGAAGCAGGTGCTTACAGGGATGAGACCTAGAAGGCTAACTGTCTGCCGTTCTGTGTGAGGGCGCGGTTAGACTGGACGGCACCCTAATGCCATCTGCACGGCATGAAGCAGGTGCTTACAGGGATGAGACCTAGAAGGCTAACTGTCCGCCTTTCTGTGTGAGGGCGGCGGTTAGACTAAACGGCACCCTAATGCCATCTGCACGGCATGAAGCAGGTGCTTACAGGGATGAGACCTAGAAGGCTAACTGTCTGCCGTTCTGTGTGAGGGCGCGGTTAGACTGGACGGCACCCTAATGCCGTCTGCACAGCACGGGGTAGAAGATTCGGTAGCTGTGCTCTGTGACACGTGACGGAGCGGGTAGTTACAGGGTTGAGACCTAGAAGTGTAGCTGTCCATCACATATCGTTTTAAGAGATATCCACCAACAGTTCCGTCGCGATATGGTTAAAGGAGTTAAAGCGACGTAAAATAAAATACAGTAAAAAAAAAAGAAATGTGATGATCGACTTAGAAATGCATTTGGCGAAGCCCCATCTAAGGTAACAATTTATAATTGGTACAGCGATTTCAAGAGATCGGTTTTTTCTTAGTGATGAATTTCGTGAATGACGCCCAAGGACTGCTGCTACTAATGAACATACTGCCCCTGTTGGAGCAATGCTTAAAGAAGATCGACGGACATCTTATGAATTTATTCGGGCGACATTGGGCATTGGTATGAGTCAAATCCAAAACATTTTACATTAACAGTTAGACGTGAGTAAACTTTATTGTCGATGGATTCCACATAAACTGACTCCCAACCAAAAACAACAACGCATTGATTGGTGCAGAAAAACTCTGATAAACCTCCAAGCCGGCATTTGAAACTTTGTTTGGGATATCGTTACTGGTGATGACTCTTTAATTTATTGTTACGATCCTGAAAAAAAAAGTCAATAGATCTTCCGAACAGAACCTAAGCCTACGGAAGTCCGACGAATTCGTAGTGCTGGTAAGTAGATGGTTCCTAGATTTTTTTCCAAGCCGTGCTTTATTTCCCCTATAGCTTTAGAGGATAGACGTACCTTACTGCCGATTGGTACACAAATGTGAGTCAGTATTTTTAACAATTAAATGATTTCAGTCAAATTATATAATATGTAAATTCAATAACAGCCCACCTTAAAGTAATATGTGTGTTTAACAATATATAAAAGGAGTGTATATTACAGTCATTGTATATGTTTATATTATTGTATGCATGTTCAATAATGTTATATGAATGCATTACATAATTTAATAATGTAGGAGCTGTGAGAATAATAGGTTAAAAGTTGCTAACAATGAGGTAACCTTGAGGCAATAATGAGTAAGAATGTTTAATAATGCTACTAATCATTATTGCAGCAACAATATAGTAAAATTTGTGACAGTTTATACAATAGCCAATCAACAACCAGAAAAAGCTTTAGTTAAATGAAGGTATTCTATTGGATTAGGATTAGCCAATCAGAAACTGAAAAGGAGAAACATTTACAAATTTAGAAGTCAGTTGCCTGCAGACAGCGTTACTAACCAGACGCAAAAAGTGTCCTCGAAAGAAGTATAATACGTATTCGTGTGAGAAAAAAGAGTTTATGTGTTAAAAAGTGTAATTAATTAATTAATTAATTAATTAATAAAAAGAATCTCACAGCTCTCTATATCACTGAGGTGTTATTTAAATCGTGTCAAGCATTAATAAAAGGAGTGAAGTAAAGTTATAATCTGTGTAAGCCTACATTCTTGTCGCATCACAACCCTGCTTAGAGAAACGTGTCTCTAACAATAATACTGACGCAGCCGAGGCAAACGTAAATATATAATATTTAAAGAAACAGTCAAATTACAAAGCTATTATTTTTTTAAACTTGGGGCAACGGCCACCTGGAAGTACATTTGGGGCGAAGGCTACCGGAAACTGTTTATCATACGTGCGGTTGCAACTACTACAAGTTCGGCTCCCCAACAGTTGAAATATAATACAAATCCTTCAATACAAACTACTTCAAATTGACGCCCATAGTGTGGTGCAAATAAATTTAAAGATACTATCAACTTCAAATTGGCTTCCATACTTGGGGCAAATAAAAATAACGTAATAACAAATGTGTGTTTACCGCAATGTCATGAATAACATCCAAAGGTAAAAATAATGTTACACCATGTCAACGCATCATCGCATACACAAAAACTAACAACTGAGTATCTGGATGCTGTAAAGGTAAGCAACATAGACTCTCCACCTTACAGCTCTTTGTAATTTCTTTTTGACTGCAAAAATTAAAGATAAATTGTGTGAAATCACTTTTCGTCATCAGATGAAGCAGTGGAACATTATACAAACCTGGTTTCTTTACCAGGAAGAATGGCGTCGGTCCTTTAAGGACTAGTTTCATCGAATGTAAAAGAAGCGTTGATGTTTAAAAGGGAATATTTTGGAAATTTGAAATAAACAATTAACAAAATCAAAATATCAACGTTTATTATCTACATTTGAAAGGAACACTCTTAAGCTATTTTTCTACATAATCGCCATTCAAATTGGGGCATTTATCATACCGTGGCACAAGTTTTTCAACACCCTCTCTGTAGAAATCTGCCGCCTGCGACTTCAACCACTGGTTTACACCGGCATGCAGTTCAGCTTCAATTTGATGCACCAAACTCTGTGAAATTTGGGGAGATTGTTCCGAAAATTCTGTAATCGTGAAACGACGATTTTCACGAATTTTGTCATTGATTTGCATCGACAGTTCATCAGTCATAAGGCTAGGCCTACCACTGCGATCCTCGTCGTGAACATCGGTACGGCCATTTTTAAAATCAATGCACCATTGCCTGACTCGGCTTTCACTCATTATTCCCTGCCCGTAAACATCACAAAGTTGACGATAAACTTCAATTGGTTTGTTCTTTTTAGCCAACTGCACTTCACAAGTGGCCGGATTTTCTATTGCAGCGCACATTTTAACAACTCACAGAGAGCACGGTAAGGAAGGCACTGCCCTCATGCTACCACAGCTGGATGCGTACTGAATGTAGGAACGTTCTGACACCAAGATGGCGGCTCTAGGCCTGCTCATCGCTACGATAGGCCAAAACGTCTGGGACTTTCTGGACTGCCCTCGTATTTACATTTTCATTTTCTCAAACATGTATAGTAAGTAGGGAAAGTACCTATTATATTCCACCCAAAATTTCGAAATCGGGATTTTCTTCGAAATGCATGTTTTGAGACCCCTGAATCCATAAAAAGCATTTTCAGAAAAATATCCATGTAAGTTCTGTGTATCTGTGAACAACATACGTCAAAACACCTTCCAAAGATTTGATAGGAAGATTTTCAAGAAAATCTCCCACCCCAGATTATCCTTTACAAGAAAGACTTTTCAAAAGTTTTATTTTCTTAAAAAAACGGCTCTAACGATTTTTATTAAAATACTGTACAAATTAAAGCTATTTACTTGACAAATAAAATCTATATCTGAGTTATCTGGGAAGTCCCCTTCATTCGGAAGAAATTATGTGTAATCTTGTATAACTAGTAAACGTTACGCCTTAGGCAAAAACGCACACAATGCCGTTTGTGAAAATTGCAACACCAAACTTGGTGGAAGTGTAGAAGAGTGTGCAAGCAATAAGTGATTAGGTTTGCAGAGAGATGGGGCACACGTGGACCGAACATAGCCCTCTCGTGTCGGTCCGACAAGGTCAGCGTTGCTCCTAGTGTAGTCAGTGCAGAGCTGTCAAACAAGGTGGAAGCAATAAAGGAATACCAGTATGCATCGTCGACGTCAAAGTGAGCCATATCGGCATGTAAGTGAATTCGAACGGGACAGAATGATCGGTCTCCGGGAAGCGGGTTTGTCATACCGTGACATTTCGGCTCGTACAGGGCATGCTGCTACGACAGTGATGCGTGTGTGCAAGCAGTGGATAGATGAAGGTCGTACCACAGCGAAGAGTGGGTGCTGGACCACAGAACGGGATGACCGTCATCTTGTCCGCATGGCCATAACGGACCATACAGCTTCATCCACAGTGTTGGCTCGACTCTGGAGCACTGCAACAGGTCTGCATCAACGGTTCGTCGCCGTCTGCTGCAGGTTGGACTGATTGCATGCATACCATTACGTCAGCTTCCATTGTCCAGAAACAACAAGATCCTCCGACTGCAATGGGCACGTGAACACCGTCACTGGGTTGTTGAGTGGCAAAATGCAGGCTTTTCGGACGAGTTCCGCTTCATCGTGTCCTACAGTGACGGCCGCATACGTGTCCGGCGGTACCGTGGTGACCGCAACCTGGAGGGCTGCATTGTTGAGCGGCATAGCGGACAAACACCAGGTGTGATGGTTTGAGGCGCCATTGGTTACAACAACCGATCTCGCCTGCAACGAATTGAGGGCACTTTGAACAGCAACCGGTACCTAACGGTGCTTGTAGAGCCTCAGGTAGTCCCCCTGCTTCAGGCATCTCCACAGGCCACGTTTCAACAGGACAGTGCCCGGCCACATATTGCGAGGAATGTACAAGCCTTCTTTGAAGAGCGACGGATACTATTGCTTCCCTGGCCTGCACGTTCACCTGACATGTCTGGGATGTGGTTGGTCGGCACCTGGTGCGTCACGGTCTTCCAGTAACCAGTGTCACGGATTTGTGGGCTCGAATACAAACTCCGTGGAGGGAAACCCCTCAGGAACTTCTTTAGAACCTTTTTGATTCTGTGGTACGGCGTATAGCAGCTCTAATTGCAGCGCATGGAGGTCACACCAAATACTGAATATTAGAGCTCAAAGGACATGTATAGATTTGAAAAGTTTCATTTGTTGCTTGTCATGTACCTAGCCTGTGGTATTAAATGCATTGAATTCATGCGTTTCCTTTTTGGTGTTGCAATTTTCACAAAAATTTCTTATAACACACAATTTATATGAAATAATTTCTTTTGTAAAATCAGTCATTTCCAATATATCCGTTATTAATATTTCGATTTGTTCAATAGGCATTCTTTTTAAGTCCCATCGATTTTCACTTGTTTCTCGCGATGTCATGGAAACAGTATGGCATTTTAAGGCCAGCATATAGCGTCCAGTAGTTAAACATTTGACTATCGCTCTTCCTTTTGTATCTATAAGGAAATGTATAATGTAGCTATTTCTGTAAAGGTTTGTATAGATAAACCACGAAAAACCCATGGGCCAGAGTGGGCAGTCGCTGGGGTTGCATCCCGAAACCTTCCGAATGTGGCCAGAGACGTGACCGCCTGAGCAATCCGGCTCGGTTTTATTTAGATTAAAATGAAGTAAACAGAAAAATAAGCGGCAGAAGGAATATATTTTATACCCACTAATAAACGATAGTGTAGAGAAAGCCATGTGAATTTCTCACATACGATTTTTATAAATAGCTTTTTCTCGAGAGTCTCAAAAGGTGTATTTCCGGTGAAATCTCGTTACCTGTGTGGTGTCAAAAGTTCCTAGGCAGGTGGTAGCGGAAGTAAACAAGGAAGTTGCGTGATATATCACTACTGTTCTGAAAGACCTTGGTTTGCCAAAACGTTTTGCAGTGGGGCAGGCCACCTACAGGTCCTTGCACTTTCAACATCCTTTGCATTCTCGCTACAAGTGAAGTGAAAGGACATTCCGCTATGTCATTCACCTTGCTCTAAAAAATGTTGATGACCGCTCCTTACATAACTTGCTATTGTAAATAAACTGATGATGTGATCTGATTAGAGAATTTAATTATTTGGGAATGTAATGATCAAAGAAATGTTCAACAATACAACTTCAACACAAATAACTACAGGAAAAGTAAGCAAACCTATTATTAAAGCCGGAAAGGACACTTAGAACCTCGACCTCCAATGTATATTTGTGCATATACCTCCCAGAGGAGCGGACGAGATCAGGGGACCGCAGGAGACGTATCGTTGCATAGCGAGGCCGGCGCAAGTCGACAGAGACGCGTAGTTACCTAATAGTCCCAGGCTTGACCACCCGGCCACGAAACGGTCGCTCGCAGATGTCCCTCTAGCAGGGTCGGGAAGAAGTTGCAAATCTCAAGCCCCTGCGCCATCTGCCTGACACAGACAGAACCACAGAGTCAACCTGAAGCATGAAAGGGAAATGGGGAAGAGAGGAAATCCATATTAGATAACACCGCTTCAGCATTCGCCTTGGTCAACCACGAAAAACCTATGGCCACAGTGGTTGGCCACCAGGAATCGAACCGGGACCTGTCGAATGCGAGCCTCACACGTTACCGCGGAGTCAACATTTATTAAAATCTTATTATATGTTTTAGAATTAAATTAATGAAATGTACAAATAGCCAATACTTACAGCCATTTTTGGGAAAATCAAAATTTTCGAAAAATGTTCCATGTAAAGGTAGTCTGGGGTGGGAGGATATTCTTGAAAATCTTCGTGTCGCATCCTTGGAAGATACTGAACCAATATACTGAAGATACTGAACTGGAAGATACTGTTATATTTATGCGACTTTTCTTTTTGAGTTATGCTGTTCAAAGACAGAAACATACACACACGGAGATGTTTCCAAAAATGCTTTATTTGATTTAGGGCACCTCAAAACACGTATTTACGGTGAAATATCGGATACGTAGTAGAGAAAATAATAATACTGGGAAAAGAATACAATGCAAAAGCACCATTGTTCAAGAATCACAAATATCACAGTTTGTAATGATGGTTTCTCGTGAATTCAGCTGCGCGACTTCCAGGTTATCACATTCGGGCTGTCTGTTTATTGAGAAAATCTCAGTTAGGCAGAAATTATAGCAGTTTAAGTAAGATCAATGTAACCCTATTCATTCTCAGTGAGCAAACATACACAAAACTACTAAGAAAGCCAGATATGCAAATTAAATGGTTGGAAAGGGTTTACAAAGCTGTAGTTGAAGCAAAAATGGTCTATGGATCAGAGAATTGGGGAAGTGACAAAGGATGGGAGATGATTGATAAAGTACATAGATTGTTCTGTTAGGTTTATCTATTTCATCACCTAATAGAGCAGCAATGTTGGAGTTGGGAAGAGTAGGTAGCAAGGGTATGATAGTAGAAAGGATACTTAAATATTGGCATAGACTGAAATCATTGGACGAGCATAATATCTTCAGGCAATGTTTAATAATACAAGAAAAATCCAGTGCTGGGATGAACTGAGCTCAAAGAATAAGGAGAATTTTACAGGAAATAGGAATGGGTAACATATGGGAGGAGAGAGAGAGGGGTTAGCTAAAGGTTCTGGAAAGAAGTGAGGAACTGAGTGGTAGACATAAAGAAACAAGAATTATTTCAAAGTCTGGAAGGAAAGAAAAGTTTGGAACTATATAAACAATTAAAGGTGGACTGGGGGAGGGAGAAGTATGTGGATGTAGGTAATAGTTTAGTGAGAGAAGGGTGGGCCTGATCTAGATTAAGTGCATGTAGACTAAGGGGAGATAGGAAGGGAGCGAATTTGAATAGGTGTCCTCTTTGTGGAGAGACAGGTAATAACTTACATTATGTAATTGAATGTGAAACTAAGTTGTGGAGAGATCAGTTTTTGCCTAAAGAATGGGAGAATGTTAACAAAGAAGTATTAAAAGTTAGGATAATATAAATACAAAGGAATAGGAGGATATATGGTGAAGAAGTTATTTTAGGAGGAGTTGTATTGTACTTCAAATGTTGGGGAGCCGAACTTGAAGTAGTTGCAACCACACCTATGGTAAAAAGTTTCCGGTAGCCTTCGTCCCATATGTACTTTCTGGTGGCCTAGGCCCTAAAAAATGTTTAAAAAAATATTAACTTTGTAATTTTGACTGTTTCTTTAAATATTATATATTTATGTTTGCCTCGGCTGCGTCAGTATTTATACTTTTTTTAGAGACATGAATGTCTTAGCAGGGAGTGGTGCGACTGAAGAATGTAGGCTTACACAGATTATAATTTTACTTCACTCCTTTTATTAATGCTTGACACGATTTAAATAACACTTAACTGATATAGAGAGAGCGCTGTGAGATTTTTTTATTAATTACTTGCACTTTTTAACACTTAACTATTTTTTGTCTCACATTGAATACGTATTAAATTTCTCGAGGGCGCATCTCGCGTCCGGTTAGAAACGCTGTCTACAAGCAACTGACTTCTGAATTTGTAAATTTAGCTCCACTTTAGTTTCTGATTGGCTAACCCTAGTCCAATAGAATACCTTCATTTAACTAAAGCTTTTTCTGGTTGTTGATTGGCTATTTTATAAACTGTCACAAAAATTACATTGTTGCTTCCAAGAATTACTAGTAGCATTTAAATTTTCTAATTCATTATTGCCTCATTGTTACCTCATTGTTAGCAACTTTTAACCTATTTTTCTCACAGCTCCTACATTATAAAATTACGTAATACATTCATATAACGTTATTGAACATGTACATAATAATATAAACATAATACATTGACTGTTACATGCATTTTATATATTATACACATATTGCTTTAAGGCGGGCTGTTATTATACTTTATATTATATAATTAGACTGATATCACTGAAGTGTTAAAAATGCTGCCGCAATGGGGAGAGTAAGTGAAAAATGGCTTAAAAAAATAAGGCAATATGAATTTGTTAAGACCCACCATGCATAAATGACCACGGTGTTAAAATGCATTATGGACTATGTCGCGGTATCGTTCGTGTTATCTTATTTGCTGAGCGTCTGTTATTGTATAACTAGTTTGAATTTTGGGTTCTTTGTCCTCCGGCTAGCTATTATTACCCAGTCGAGCAAATCTCTTGAACAGGGTGTGTAAACGGAAAGGAGTTGTCACTAAAAGATAACACTGATAAAAGAATTTATTTTTACACTTTTATTGCCGTCACACTTTATTAATTTCACATAATTACTCTTGATACACGCCCGACTGAAACTGTTATATTTTCGAATGTAACTATAATCACTTATTTGCCGCACACTATTGATTCGAGTATTTCACATTTTTTATTAACTTTACGACGCGAGAGATTCTGTAGAATTGCGCGACGTGTACTTCGTGAATGATTCTGTTGAACTGTGCGACGTGTAACGCGTGAATGATTCTCTTAAACTGCGCGACGTGTAACCCGTGAATGATTCTGTTGAACTGTGCGTTACCTGCCCCCGGCTTTAGAATTTATACTCCCTCACCCCGATATGCCTAAACATTATAACAGAGCTGCTATTGGTTAATAAAACGCGCCAACATTAGCGTCTATTTTTATATCCAATCAAAATTACGAACACATATGCTCTGGGGAAGATATTCCCTCCATTTCTAAAGAAAAGCGCGCTACTCTGACGTCATTTGTTTGTCTCATCTAATTAATAAACAACTCACCCCCTCGCTCATTGTTACCCGCTCCTATTGTCAGTTTCAGTGAGGCCGTGTAAACTTATTTCCTAGCAATACTTATAATTAACAAACATCTCAAATCATTGTCATACAATAATGCTACTTTACACTACAATCACTCTGGCATTCACAGTGTTGTGATCTAAAATACTGCCTCAACTAAAGAAAGAAAAAATAGCAACTCAAAGAAATGTATTAAAACTTGTAAGAATTTTGTATAGCATTATGGAAATAAATACACAAAACTGTTAAGAAAGCACACGAAATACGAAGTGAACTCAAGGCCGGAATTAACATACAAAGAAAAACAAGAATAATAGCAACAAGAAGTAGTACTTCGACTGGTTTGATCTGTTCCTGTTGTCCATGCCCACTGTCATTTTTATATGTCACTTTGTTTTTATTTTTCTATTTATCAAACTTGCCATACAGAAAGAAACCCGCTGCTTACAAAAAATGAGAAACTACAAATTAAATAAGTGATATTGGGACATCGGAGTATGATAGCAGAATAAATGGATATTAACTTCGACTGATTTATTACTCTTATGTTTGCAATCTACGTCTGTGCAACAGAGAAACCTTTGTAGTCAATGGGATTATGTTGAATGCTTTTGTGTTATTTTACACCAGTGTACAATTATAATTTTATTTTACTTTATTTCATACTTTGAAAACAACTTACATTGTTTTTGGACACGTCAGGATTGGATATGTATAAATATACTAAAATAATTCTGAGTAATAATTACATGCCGGTTTCGTTACAAAAACATCTGATGCTGTTATACTCACACGTCCTTCTCTACTCTTGTACAAACTATTTTTACAAACGCTTATTCTCCACATGTTTCATGTTAATCGAGATGTTAATCTTATTGCTAATTTTCTTGTAGGTGCAAGGGGAATTGGTAGGCTTTAAGCGATAGTAAAATATTTTAAGACCTGGTTGCTATGTGGAGCATTCCATTCTCTTTGTATGTCCACGACAAAAAGCAAATGAATAACGAATTCCCATTTGAGAAAAAGTATAAGTATTGGAAAATTTAAGGGAATAACAAGCAGTATCTTGAAAATGGTTCACTCAACAACAAAATTATATGACATAAATTGTGTATTTTAACGCAATCTACATTTTTTGTGTAGTAAAATTTTGTGTATCTTTTATGGTTTACCAGTTATGCAAAAGTCGTTCACAATGAATACTTTTGGGGACATTCGCAGAAAATTCGAGATATACATTTCATTTGTCATGAAAATATCTTAAACATAAGATATTTTAATCAAAATCATTAGAGCCGTGTTCAAGAAAATTAAAGTTTTCGAAAAATGTTCCATGTAAAGGGTAATCTGGGGTAGGGCGATTTGCTTGAAAACCTTCGTGTCGCATCTCTGGAAGATACTGAACCCAAATATCAAGTTTGGTGTTTATCCGACTGTTTATTTCTGAGTTATGCTGTTCACAGACACACAGACACACACTGTGCTTTTTTGGATTTAGGGGGCCTCAAAACATATATTTCCGGTGAAATCTCGGTATCGAATTTTTGGGTGGAATACAATACTTCCCCTACTTACTATACGTAGTAGAGAAAGTACTACTATGTCACAGAATAAGAAAATTAAATAGTTTAGTACTTTAATTATATGATTATGGAAAACATGGTTCATTAGATAGTCGTTTATATGTAAATATTGCCTTTTTAGAATTAGCTTTCTAGGTTTACCTTAAAAGATTCTTTATTTAAGTTTTTTATTGAAGTATCTAGTTTGCTATACATTAAGATACCCAGATGGGAAATGCTTGCTAGGCTTTTTGTAAGCATGTGGCTATCCAAATGTAAGTCACACACAGTAAGATCCGGCGATCGAGCCGGCCATAACCCTTTAGAGATTATTCTGTCATCAAAAGCATTCTTGATGTCTTCCATGGAAGCCTCCGCAGTATGAGCTGTGGCACAATCGTGTTCAAAAAACCATATTCCCTCTCATTATCTGTCAACATTGCAAAAATGGCGTGAGAATATTTCTGCGGTACCTATCCGAATCTACGGTATCGTTGTAAAATATGGGGCCTTTTATCCTTCTGCTGTTACAGCACACCATACACCAATTTTTTCATCATATAAAGGAACCTCGTGAATTAAATGTGGATTTTCAATACACCAACATCTATTGTTGTGTAAAGTAACATGGCCAGTCAAATGAAACCATGCCTCATCTGAAAAAACTATTAGATGTTGGTCAACAGTACCGCCAGCAATATTTTGTAACATCCAGTTACAGAACTTTACACGGGCTTCATCATCAGGTGGTCGTAATTGATGGACAATAGCAACTCTGTATGGTTTTAATTTCAAAGTTTCGTAGAACTAAGTACTGAGGTTTTTGAAACATGACTTGTACTACACATCGTAAAGTTTATTCGGAGACCGTTCAAATGCTTCGCCAATTTCATCAAGTTTCTTTTTACAACTTACAACAATAAATGATCCCGTTATCTTCACTTTATTCACTAGATATCTAACTGTTTCTCTACTCGGAACTGGAACACCAGGAAATTTATCGTGAAATTGCCTACACACCTGTCTACATGAGTCGGTTTTCACATACGTGTCATACATAAAAAGTCTTTGTTCAAGCGAAAATTTGAGTACCATTTCTGGGTTGTAATAATCTGATAATTCAATCGCACACAAATACACACGCGTCTCGCGTCTATACACAAGAAGCAATAAGCCCACTGCCAATGTCCGATAAGTGGAAGAGCCCGTAGCCTTGAGTTCATTCAGACGTGTCGCACAAGACTGCCGTGCAATTCTATCATTATGAATGAAGTTTATGGTTTAAAGAATATATCGGCATGAAATAAGCAAAGCTTTATGTTCATATTATCTACTTGGTGTTTTATGGATACCTTCAGAATTGCCTTTAAAATTCTTTTTTCGATTGTGAGAATATGTGTTGCTTTTGGAGAGGAATCCCAAAAGGGGATGCCATAGCTGATTTGAGACTCAACGCAGCTGTGATACACCATCTTTAGTATTTCTTTGGAGTACACATTAGCCCGCTTTCGTAGAATTGAACAAATTCATTCAACAAGTGACATCACTGACCAGCCAAGTGGTAGACTGCCCACTGCCAGGTACAAGTTTCTGTGTAGATCTGGTCACGCAAATTTGTGTTATACGTTGGTGATTCTATTTACTGTAGTTTTCTTTTTGAGTGCATTTAGGATGCCTAAGTTAAAGACATCTGAACCTGTTCATCTTGAATTGTTTCTGAATTTGGTGAGGTTATTTTCTCTACTGATGGTCAAATTCTTTTTTGCAAAATGTCTGAGGTGAAGGTGACAGCAGATAAAAGCTTTACCATGCAGCAACATATCGTCCGTGACAAACATCCCAACCGTTGCTGACAGAAAAAGCAACACGTGAAGACACATCCTCAGCGCTTTGTATAGATTCGTGCGAAGGTTTTGTTTCTAACAAACAAGCTGCGTTGAAGCTGACCAAGAGAGATTTCTTGGAAAAGTATACTGGCTGCAATATTCCAGATTAGTCTACTCTGAGAAAAAAAAACTATACACACCACTGCTATAACAACGTAATAGGAAGAATACGAAAACGAGTCTGTGGAAAGAAAAATGTCGTTCCCGTCGATGAAACCAGTTATGTAAGGGCCGCTACATTGCCAACGTAATTGTGGTTACACTGGAGATTGATAAACCTGGAGAAATTTTCTCATTCATGACAGAAGTCTTGGAATATGTTAACTCTTCGACAACTCAACGACGCTTCTGTGACCTGAGGGCGTAAGACACAATGATGTTAGGCTCTTCGTGACTGACGCAGCGCCTTACATAGCAACAGCTGCCAATGCAATCAAAGTATTTTATCCAAAAATGATACATGTGACCTGTTAGCTCTCTCTTTTCACAGAATGGCCAAAAAAGTCAAACAAATTTCCCTGAAGTTGACAAACTGGTGTCATATTTGGTAAAGCTCCATCATGCAGACAGCTTTTCAAACCCCCAAGCTCCTGCCATTCATCACCTGGTGGAGTACACGGATTGATTCCTGTCTGTACTATTGTGACCACTTCCAAACAGTGAAGCATGTAGTCGATTCCCTCGAAGCACAAGAAGCCAAGGCCATTCAAACTGCTCAAGAACTGTTTTCAAAGAGCGAAATGATTGGGAAATTAACATATATTAAGGTAAATTTTGGCTCGTTGTCTAAAACTATTACGCGTCTTCAAGAAAAGGGCGTGGCACTGGAGAACATGATTGAAGTGGTCACAACAAGTGCAGGCGCATTAAAAAATTTTCGCGGTGATAATGATGTGGCGGTATCAGACAAACTGAAACACGTCATTGACAAAAACTCGGGCTATAACGTTTTGTGCTTCATCTCTCGGGTCTTAACGGGGAAGCTTTTAGCCAATTTGAAGAGGAGCTTACATCCAGCGATTTCATTCACTTTATATACTTAAAGGACGTAGACGTTAAAAGGAGTTTTTCAATGTACAAGAGCTCCTGGCGGAGAATTGACATTCGTTTTCCTTTGAGAATCTGCGGATGGTCTCCGCCATCTACTGTGCATTTTTACTTTCCCTACTACGTATAGTAAGTAGGGGAAGTATTGTATTCCACCCAAAAATTCGATACCGAGATTTCACTGGAAATATATGTTTTGAGACCCCCTGAATCCAAAAAAAGCATTTTTGGAAACATGTTCGTGTGTGTCTGTGAACACAGAACTCCGAAACGAACAGTCGGATAAACACCAAACTTGGTATTTATGTTCAGTATCTTCCAGAGATGCGACACGAAGGTTTTCAAGAAAATCCTCCCAACCCAGATTACCCTTTACATGGAACATTTTTCGAAAATTTTAATTTTCTCAAAAATGGCTCTAAGGATTTTGATTAAAATATCATATGTTTAAGATATTTTCATGACAAATGAAAAGTATATCTCGAATTTCCTGGGAATGTCTCCAAAAATATTCTTCTTTGTGAACGACTTTTGCATATCTGGTAAACCAAAAGAGATAGAAAAAATTTTACTACAAAAAATGTAGATCGCGTTAAAATATACAATTTATGTCATATACATTTTTTTTGTTGAGTGAACCATTTTCGAGATATTGCTTGTTATTCCCTTAAATTTTCCATTACTTTTTCACAAATCGGAATTCGTTATTCATTTTTTTAGTCCTTGTCATACAAAGATAATGAAATACTGCACATAGCAACCAGCTCTTAAAATACTTGACTATCGCTTAAAGCCTACCAATTCCCCTATCATCTACAAGAAAATTAGCAATAAGATTAACATCTCAATTAACATGAAGCATATGGAGAATAAGCGTTTGTAAAAATAGTTTGTACAAGAGTAGAGAAAGTCATGTGAGGTAAACACATCAGATTTTTCATTAATGTTTCTATCCGCTAATGCATTCAGTAATCTAACAGTAGATTTTTCCCCCTTCCAGGTGTCCCGTTCTTATTATCTAGCAAGAACTGTTCCACACACACTGTATAAATCAAAGAACTGAAATTAACAATAACTATCTTAATCTTGAAATCTTCTCATTCTTGTTATAAACTGTAATCTTAATTTGGATATAGAAAGACGGTGCTTGAATTTAATTGTATGTAATTCCAAGCCTATAATTGGACCAAAAACATATATGTAGAACAGGCCAAATCTGATAACTAAGCTAGTATTTTTATGCAAATTTTTGGGGTGATCTTTTTTGTATTTTTGTAGTCATTCTATAGCTGATTTTTAAAAGTATTTTTAGGTCATAAAAATCCGGGCCCTGGTCATTACCGAGAGGAATGGTTCAGGTGATAACGTCTCTTGCCCGCAATTGGGAGGTCCCGGATTGGATCCCCGGTGACCGCTCACTCTGTCCATGGGTTTTTCGTGGTATCCCCGGCTCGGTAGATGAATGATGGGATGGTTTATCTTCTACAACAACCCTCCTCCCTCTCATTTCCTGTAACCATCATCTGTTTCAGGGTTATAGGACCAGGCGGGTTGCGGCTGGTCGGTGGCTTGCGCAGTGCAGCGGTTTCTTACCTGGCGTCCCTGCAGGGACTGCTCATTTGGGTCTCTCCTCCGAGTAGGCTCTGCCCCGGGGACGCTGGAGGTTGGTTGCTTGTGGGCAGACCAGGCGGCGGAAGCGTTCTATCTGAAAACGTTAGGAAACCCGTCCATGCTTGAGCCCGTCGTCATCCGGATTTAGTCGTCCTTTGGGTCTCTCCTGTCATCCCTCCCAACGGTCACGGTTACGGCCTACTTGTGATGCTCTGCCCCGGTTTCGAGAGCGCCTCCCTGGTACATATTTTTACGTTAAGCTTTTACATTTTTCATTACCAACATAATCCGCTGCGTGCCACGTGCTATGCACATCAGTATTCATGAGCAGTGAGTCAGCCAAGCGAAACGAATTAGGGTAGAACTGGTTTACCTGAGGGACGGTATGATCTGTACAAACCAAAGAAAGCATGATCGTCCACCTCTGCCGTGCGTAGGTGGACGGGAGGCCGGCAATCAGGTTGGCAAGGTTGTGGTTCGACCCCGAGCTGTTACATTGTAATGGAACTAGAAAACAAAAGTTGCCCAAGCAGACATGGCTTGAGGCAGTATTTTTAACACTTAAATGATATCAATCTAATTATATAATATATAAATTCAATAACAGCCCGCCTTAAAGCAATACGTGTATACTATAATATATAAAAAGTGTATGTTACAGTCATTGTATTATGTTTATATTGTTATGTACATGTTTAATAATGTTATGTGAATGTATTACGTAAATTAACAATATAGGAGCTGTGAGAATAGAAGCCGAAAGTAGCTATGTGGTAACCTTGAGGCAATAATGAATTAGAAAGTTTAATAATGCTACTAATAATTTATGGAACAATAATGTAATATTTAAAACAGTTTATAAATAGCCAATCAAAATAGAAAAAGCTTAAGTTAAATAAAAGTATTCTATTGGAGTAAAATTAGCCAATTAGAGACTTGAAATAGAGAAATGTACGAATTTAAGCGGTGGAAGCCAGACGCTACTAGACAGCGTTCCCGAGCACTTCGATACGGTACACGTTAAGTGTGACACATAAAACTTCATTACGACAAGAATAAAAATAACGTTTACGTATTAAAGACTGTAAGTAATAAATAATCTCGCAGCTCTATACTATGATATATCAGTGAAGTGTTATTTAATCGTATGAAAGATTAATAAAAAAATCTGATGTGTTACACTCACATAACTTTCTCTACTCTTGTACAACCTAATTTTACAAACGCCTATTCTCCATATACTTCATGTTAATCGAGATATCGAGATGTCAATCTTATTGGTAATTTTCTTGTAGATGCAAGGGGAATATGGTAGCTTTTAAGCGATAGTCAAATGTTTTAACGCTGGTTGCTATGTGACGCATTCCATTCTCTTTGCATGTCCAGGACATAAAAAAAATGAATAGCGCATTTGAGAAAAAGTATAAGTATTGGAAAATTTAAGGAAATAACAAGCAATATCTCGAAAACGGTTCACTCAACAAAAGAAATGCAAATTACATAAGTTGTGTATTTTAACGCGATCTACATTTTTTGTGTAGTAAAATTTTATCTATCTCTTATGGTTTACCAGTTATGCAAAAGTCGTTCACAATGAAGAATACTTTTGGGGACATTCCCAGAAAATTCGAGATATACATTTCATTTCTCATGACATTACCCAAAACATATGATATTTTCATCAAAATCGTTAGAGCCATTTTTGAGAAAATTAAAATTTTCGAAAAATCTTCCATGTAAAGGGTAGTCTGGGGTAGAGGGATTTTCTTGAAAACCTTCGTGTCGCATCTCTGGAAGATACTGAACCTAAATACCAAGTTTGGTGCTTATCCGATTGTTCGTTTTTGAGTTATGCTGTTCACAGACACACACACACACACACAGACACACAGACACACACACACACACACAGACACACAGACACACACACACACACACACACACACAGACACACACACGGACATGTTTCCAAAAATGCTTTTTTTGGATTCAGGAGGTCTCAAAACGTGTATTTCCGGTGAAATCTCGGTATCGAATTTTTGGGTGGAATGCAATACTTCCCCTACTTACTATACGTAGTAGAGAAAGTAAAAATCTGATGTGTTACACTCACATGACTTTCTCTACTCTTGTACAATCTAATTTTACAAACGCTTATTCTCCATATGCTTCATGTTAATCGAGATATCGAGATGTCAATCTTATTGGTAATTTTCTTTTAGATGCAAGGGAAATATGGTAGCTTTTAAGCGATAGTCAAATATTTTAACGGTGGTTGCTATATGGCGCATTCCATTCTCTTTGCATGTCCAGAACATAAAAAAAATGAATAACGAATTTGAGAAAAAGTATAAGTATTGTAAAATTTAAGGAAATAACAAGCAATATCTCGAAAACGGTTCACTCAACAAAAGAAATGTATATGACATAAGTTGTGTATTTTAACGCGATCTACATTTTTTGTGTAGTAAAATTTTGTCTATCTCTTATGGTTTACCAGTTATGCAAAAGTCGTTCACAATGAAGAATACTTTTGGAGACATTCCCAGGAAATTCAAGATATACATTTTATTTGTCATAGAAATATCTTAAACATATGATATTTTAATCAAAATCGTTAGAGCCATTTTTGAGAAAATTAAAATTTTCGAAAAATCTTCCATGTAAAGGGTAGTCTGGGGTGGGGGGATTTTCTTGAAAACCTTCGTGTCGCATCTCTGGAAGATACTGAACCTAAATACCAAGTTTGGTGCTTATCCGATTGTTCGTTTTTGAGTTATGCTGTTCACACACACACAGACACACACACAGACACACACACACACACAGACACACAGACACACACACGGACATGTTTCTAAAAATGCTTTTTTTGGATTCAGGAGGTCTCAAAACGTGTATTTCCGGTGAAATCTCGGTATCGAATTTTTGGGTGGAATGCAATACTTTCCCTACTTACTATACGTAGTAGAGAAAGTAAAAAGGAGTGAAGTAAAAATAATAATAATTTGTGTAAGCCTTCATTCTTTAGCCACACCACCCCTGCTGAGAGATACATGTTTCTGCAAATTACTACTGAGACAGCCGAGGCATACAAATATAATATTTAAATAAACTTTCAAATTACAAAGTTGATTTTTAAACGTGGGGGTGAAGGCTACCGGAAAAGCAAACTTGGGGCGAAGGCCACCGGAAACTTTGTATCGTACGTGGGGCGAACGCTCCAAGAGACTATCTCAAGTTTGGCTCCCCAACAGTGGAACTACAATACACCTTCAAATTGGCATCTAAACGTGGTTCAACAAAACAATAGCCTCCTTCAGGCTTCAACACAGCATTGAACACACATTTAGTTACATCACATTCGCGAGGTTCTGGGTTCAATTCCCAGCGACTGCCCACTCTGATCTTGTTTTTTCCTTGGCTTTGTCTGGTCGGTAGGCGAATGTTGAGGTGGTTTCTCATGTACCACGGTTTCCTTTCCATAATTTCACTTTCATTCCGTTTCCTCCATGTCTTTCAACTGTGCTTCTAGGTTTCGTGGCGTATGACGGTGCCGGACAGATGACGTGGATGCTTGCTGAAAGGAAATAACATTGCTCGTGTACACTAGAAGGATGCTTACTTAAGGGGGCATTGTCTAGGTGGCTCCATCAGTGGGTCGGGTCTCTGAGCCTGGAACACTTACAGATTCCGCGCGTCTCTGTGGTCTGTCTGCCTGCGACCTGTAGCCTCCTGTGATTCCTTCACTTCATCCCTTCCTCCTGGGCAGTGGTAGTCACAATACAGTAAAGTAAGAAAAATAATAGACAAAAAGGCAAGTTGAAAATAAAGATAGTGTGGTTTTTTTTAAAGCGATGAATAATGTAACATTTTGGGTAATGTTGCTCCAGGTCGACGTGTCATGGCGGGTGTCACGCAACGTCAGGCAGGCTACTCTATAGAAAAAAACATCGATAAAATTTCGCGAATGAGTGGCATTTGGCTTTTTAAATGCCCCAAAGTGTTTTAAGGACTTCCGTTTATGTATTCTGGCGCGATTTTGTCAGCAGTCAACATCAACATAGAGAACTTACGTATCGTTGCGAGGAATGAGATCTTAAATAACGACGCTGTCCTAATGGAAAATTTGGACATAAAACAACTTGCAGAAGAGCTAGCAGCTTAGGAGGCAGTTCGGCACTTTTCAGGAGCTCTTCAACTCATACTAGCATGAGTTCATGTACAGGAACAGCTGGCCCAATCGGAGAGTTTTCGGATTTTTTTGTGACACTCTCCGAGAATTATCCTGCGACACAACGTCTTCGCAGCTCTCTTTTGGTTCGTCTTCTCCCTCAGAACTTCCTTTTCATCTTTTTTTTTCTACCAAAATTTTATATATATATATATATATATATATATATCCTCTCTATTTTATTTTACCTCATATCGCGACGGATCTGTTGGTGGATAACTCTTAGAACGATATGTGATGAACAGTTAGCCTTCTACGTCTCATCCCTGTAACCACCTGCTTCATGCCGTGTAGATGGCATTAGGGTGCCGTCCAGTCCAACCACCGCCGCCCCCCATATAAAGGCGGACAGTTAGCCTTCTAGGTCTCATCCCTGTAACCACCTGCTTCATGCCATGCAGATGGCATTAGGGTGCCGTCCAGTCTAACCGCCGCCCCCACACAGAAAGGCGGACAGTTAGCGTTTTAGGTCTCATCCCTGTAACCACCTGCTTCATGCCGTGTAGATGGCATTAGGGTGCGTTCCGTCCAACCGCCGCCCTCACACAGAAAGGCGGACATTTAGCCTTCTAGGTCTCATCCCTGGAAATGCCATCTTGCTTCGTCACGTGCCCACAGAGATCCCCAGCGCATGGCAGCCGTATCTTCTGCCTCGTGCCGTGCAGATGGCGTTAGGGTGGCGTTCAGTCTAACTGCTTACATTCTCTGTAGATAGATGGCTTAGCGTTCGCTATTACCACTTATTTTACATTTTACTATTGTTTTAGAATTAAGGTGGAACTTTGGGTCGTGGTATTAAATATCCAATCCGGTATTTACCTTGGTGACTGAGAAAAACCACGAGAAAACCTCAGACAGATTGGTCGCCCCACTGGATTTGAAGCCGGGACCTCCCAATGCGGTCCACAGACTTTACCGCCTGAGCCATTCCGTTCGGTATTTTATATTCCTTCATTGTCTATCCTACAGAACCTATCTTTCTTCTATATCTGTCTTCCTTATATGCATCGATGCAAAACAGCCTTAATTAAGGTTAAGAGTTGCATCGTGAAAGAGCAGATATGTCCTTGGACATAATTAAAGTAGCATTCATTATTATTTAATTGTATTACATTTGCTTACTGCGTCGCGGTAATTATTTAGTTCTGTTTCATTTGGTTACTGTTGCATTGTAATTATTCAGTTGTATTACATTTATTTACTAGTACATGAGCGATAATGGTCATTAGTAAACGCCACGCATTAGACAATAACAACATTTGTTTTTCTGTTTCGCGGTTAATATTCACTTTTATTGCATTTATTCACTATTTCTTGCTTTTCTATTACGACAGCGTGTAACAGTTCGCAACAATACCAAACGGTTTGCGGTTTTACTAACGCGGCACCGTTTTTTCCGTTTAACATTTGGTACCTGACTTTGCACATTTATATCGTCCGCCATGACACGTCGACCTCTGGAGTAACATTTCTACATTTTGACTCCAACCAAAAGCCTAACTGTCCAGAGTTTTATATACCTAGATTGTTTAAATGGTGGGAATTTGCACACAAGGGCTTGGAAATGTTATGTGGGTAAACTTTTACTTCTCCACCACGTGCAGTAGGTAGAGAAAGTATTGCATTCCACCCAAAAATTCTATACGCGATTTCACCAGAAATACATGTTTTGGTCCCCTGAATAAAAAAAACCCTTTAGAAAAAGGTCCGTGTGTCTGTGAACAGCATAACTCCAAAACGAAAAGTAGGATAAATACTTGGTATTTAGTTCCAGTGCCTTCCAAACATGTGACATGAAGATTTTGAAGAAAATCCCCTACATTTTTCGACACGTCAGATTTTCTAAAAAAATGGATTTAATGATTTTGATTAAAGTACCATATAAAGATATTTACATGACAAGTAAAATTTATATATTGAATTATCCGGGAATAGCTTGTGGTGTTCACTTCATTCGGAAGGAATTTTTGTAATCTTATATAACTGCTAAGGTGAAGTGATGGATGAAAGCGTACTACGCAAAATATCTGATGTGTTACACTCACATGACTTTTTCTACTCTTGTACAAACTATTTTTACAGACCTTATTCTCCATATGCTTCATGTTAATCTTATTGCTAATTTTCTTGTAGATGAAAGGGGAATATGGTAGACTTTAAGTGATAGTCAAATATTTTAAGAGCTGGTTGTGGAGTATTTCATTCTCTTTGCATTACCAGGAAAAAAAATGAATAACGAATTCCCATTTGAGAAAAAGTATAAGTATTGGAAAATTTAAGGTAATAACAAGCAATATCTCGAAAATGGTTCACTCAACAACAAAAATGTAAATTGTGTAGTTTAACGCGATCTACATTTTTTGTGTAGTAAAATTTTGTCTATCTCTTATGGTTTACCAGTTATGCAAAAGTCGTTCACAATGAAGAATACTTTTGAAGACATTCCAAGGAAATTAAAGATATACATTTTATTTGTCATAAAATTATCTTAAACATATGATATTTTAATCAAAATCGTTAGATCCATTTTTGGGGAATTAAAATTTTCGAAAAATATTCCATGTAAAGGCTAATGTGGGGTGGGGGTATTTTCTTGAAAACCTTCATGTAGCATCTCTGGAAGATACTGAACCTAAATACCACGTTTGGGGTTATCCGAGTGTTCGTTTCTTGGTTATGCTGTTCACAGACACACAGACAGACACACACACACACGGACATGTTTCCAAAAATGCTTTTTTTTGGATTCAGGGGATCTCAAAACATGTATTTCCGGTGAAATCTCGGAATCGAATTTTTGGGTGGAATACAATACTTCCCCTACTTACTATACGTAGTAGAGAAAGTAATAATGTACATCTCTTTAAAATGTACAATTTATTTAAAATATCTTTTTATCGCATCAGATATTTAAGAGCTATTTGTTATTCATGGTTCGAATTGTTCATTACTTTGTCATTCTTTTCCACTCCTTTGGATATTCAGTTGTTTCACGCGATTGCAGGCAAAGAGCATGGAACTTTAAGACCAGTACATAGCGTCTAGTTCTTAAATACTGGAATATCCCTGTTCTTTTTACTTTCTCTACTACGTATAGTAAGTAAGGCAAGTATTGTATTCCACCCAAAAATTCGATACCGAGATTTCATCGGAAATATATGTTTTGAGACCCCCTTAATCCAAAATAAACGCATTTTTGGAAACATGTCCGTGTGTGTGTGTCTGTGTGTGTGTGTCTGTGAACAGCATAACTCAGAAACGAACAGTCGGATAAACACCAAACTTGGTATTTAGGTTCAGTATCTTCCAGAGATGCGACACGAAGGTTTTCAAGAAAATCCCCCACCCCAGATTACCCTTTACATGGAATATTTTTCGAAAATTCTAATTTTCTCTAAAATGTCTCTAACGATTTTGATTAAAATATTATATTTTTAAGATATTTTCATGAGAAATAAAATGTATATCTCGAATTTTCTGGGAATGTCTCCAAAAGTATTCTTCATTGTGAACGAATTTTGCATAACTGGTAAACCATAAGAGAGAGACAAAATTTTACTGCACAAAAATGTAGATCGCGTTAAATTACACAATTTATGTCATATACATTTTTTTGTTAAGTGAACCATTTTCGAGATATTGCTTGTTATTCCCTTAAATTTTCCAATACTTATACTTTTTCTCAAATTCGTTATTCATGCAAAGGGAATGGAATGCCCCACATAGCAACCAGCGCTTAAAATATTAGACTATAGCTTAAAGTCTACCATATTCCCCTTGCATCTACAAGAAAATTAGCAATAAGATTGACATCTCGATTAACATGAAGCATATGGAGAATAAGCGTTTGTAAAAATAGTTTGTACAAGAGTCGAGAAAGTCATGTGAGTGTAACACGTGAGATTTTTTAATAACATATTCTCTGACATATTCGACGAAACGGAATTGAAACCGGATGACATGATGGCATGTGGGCTGGAAAGTATAGTGGTTTTCAAAGGTGAAAGAACTATTGAGATGAGTTAATTTCCGAGATTATCCCACCCCCGCAGACACAAAAAATGACTTTCCTTATTATATATTATGTTTCTCTTCGTTAATTTGGCTGTTAGAATTCTTTTAAAGTGGAGAGGAATGCTTTCTGGAGTCAGTCTGAAATAAACAGATTAACAGCCACCATGGAGCGTTATATAAGGAAGGTATTATGTAAGCCAAGTCGTCTGAGAGTTGATACCCGGGTTTGTCGACCGGTTCTGAACATAGCAGTCAGGCTCCTAGCATAGCTCTAACCACATTACCGGAGCCACATGATTCTCTCTTCTCTCTATCGTTTATTACTGGGTGTACAAACTATTCTTGCTAAAGCTTATTTTTCTATCTACTTCACTTTAATCCAAATAAACCTCGGCACAAATAGCTACATTAAACATTTGGTTACACCAGGTGACTCGGCTGCCCCTATTCAGTTTTGAATTTATGCAACGTGCTAAGTGAAATATTTGACTTAAGCCTTTCTTGAATGCCTTCTAATCGCTGATTTGGATAACACTTTATAGAAGAGGGATAGATAACTTAGTGCATAAGTGTTTTACAGAATAGAATACAATCGCTATGTATGTCGATACAAAAAAACATCCCACTCTGACATTGAGAGCTGCAGTAGCACTTTTAGCCAATTTTACAAACTTTTCTTATTTAGCATACCTTTCAAAATGCCCCTGAAGGAACAATCTATCACATGCATCGGTTGACAAAACTTTTTGAAAACAAAATGGCAGATCTACGCAGTGCGACCAATTGGATTTAAGCCGTCAGTCAACGTTGTACTGCCTTGTCAAAAATGCTAAGTATTAGGTAGATAATTTCTCGTATGCCACAAACTATGGCGTATTTCAGATCATACAGTAACTATAATGACTGATGCACCTCAAACCTAGCTCAAAAGACTGTATGACGCAAAAAGCGTGTAAAGATTCGAGGTGGGGTCTAGTTCTGCGATTACTAATTCGTATAGGAACTTCAGCTTACAAGGTAGCATTGGCCGAAAGGTATTATCATGGTTGCTTTAACACTGTGCCAATTTAGTTCTGTTTCAAATCCTTCGGATTAGGTTCAAACTTTTTATTACCTTTTTTCATCTCTTTGGGCCTATAATTTGATATTATGGTATAAATAACATTTTTGATAACTTTATAAGTGTGTACAAAATAAAATAATCACCATATTTTCCAAGAAGAATAATCGCAAAGCCCAAATCATCTACGGGTACTCATATATAAAGAATGCAGGCAGATTACACCGTGCATGCAAGAAGGTCTCTCCGGCAACGTACACAAATGTGCATTCATGAAGAGGGTCGTCATTTTGAATATTTACTTCGTTGATGGAATCCACGCTCTTTAACAATTTATTATTCTGTTTACCCGTGAACTTAGCACATTTGCAATCCTTTGTCAATAGAAGAAGTGAAATATAAGGTTTAAACATGAAACAAAAATTGTTAGATTTAATATCGTCGGTATGCGCCCAAAAGAATGAAAGCTAACTACGTAACACGCTTTAAACACCAGATACGGTACAGATTATTAGGGTAAACATGATACACAATTATCTGATTGTAATTCTTGTGTCTTTGGCTCACAGGAGAGCCAATAACAAAAATAAATAAATTTGTACACTAAAATTATAGAAAATAAACACAAGGAGAATATAAAAAAGAACCAAAACAATATGATGTTTGCATCAGATTCGAACCTCCGAAACTAACGTTTGCTTCACTACATTCCGGCAGCTAACCCACTCGACCAGTACCCATGTGGTTTATTCCGCTCTTCGGGAAAACATTCCTCTATCTCCTTGCAAGCATTATATCTATGAAACGCCATCTATTTTAAGGCTTTTGTAGCTCTTTGGTTCTCATTCAGGCCTTTAATCATTAATGTTAGTTGCGTATAGCACCGAATAGAAGGGCAGAGCTACAATAACAGTTTTTTTTGGGCTAAGAGGATCAATATTTTCACATTAGACTGCAAAAAGCGGGTTGCATAAATACAAATACCTAGGAGTAGCTGACTCACCTGGTATATACAAAGGGAGCAGCGATAGTCAAAAGTTTAAGAGCTGGACGATATATGCTGGCCTTAAAATTCCATACCTGTTTTCATGACATCGCAACAAACAACTGAATGTTGACAGGACTTTAAAGAATGACCAAGTAATGAACAATTCCAACCAATAATAAGGGATATCTCGGAAATGGCTCAAGCTACAAAAAAAGTTATTTAAAATAAATCGTATGTTTTAAAGAGATCTACAATTCTTGTGGTAAGCTTTTGTGTATCTCTTGACGTTTACTAGTTATACAGGATTATGCAAAATTGCTTCCGAATGAAGAGGACTTCACAGGCTGTTCCCAGAAAATTCAAGATGTACATTTTATTTGTGTGCCGTTTATGTATGCAAAAGTCGCCGTTTAACTAATATTTTTTTTTACCTTAGAGCTGAAAGTCGCAATTTTAATTGCCCGTGCTTTGTCATCTCTTGCTTGCATTAGCCTATTTTCCACTAGGTGTCGTGTAAATCGATCTTCAGTTTTTGACTAGCTACCTGTTGGGTGGGGGATGAGCAGTAAGTTTGGAAGCGAGGCCTTTAGAGCAGATAATTTGGAGTTTTTTGGGGGGGAGTTCGGGGGTTGGGAAAGAAAACTTAAGGAGAGGAGACGTAAGGAAGGTTATTGGGGTTCCGCACTTACACCCCCGTTGGTGCGTAGGAATAACGGCCAGTTTATTGCGCTGGCAGTGAGTGAAGGAAAGGTGCCCGGATGATAACCATGACCTTACCACGGCCCTGACTCCCACCCGGAAAGTTATGAATAGTACTAGGAGTTAAGGTCTTTCTTTATTTGGCAAATGTGCTGATTTGTGGTGTACACTTAGTGTTGTTGATGGTGATGAATTCTGGCTCGGGTTCTTTGGTACTGTTGGAGATATGGTGAGACATGTCCTGTGATCTATCATTCCTTAATGGGTGAATGCGGATTGTAGAGCTGGTCTTGAGGTTGAGTCGTCTGCTGTGGTTCGCTGAGTGCCTGGTTGTGTTCGATTCGGGAGAGTTTTCTCTGTATGGATTGGATTGTCTCTGCGTGGATCTGTTCCTGAAGGAGTGTGAGGCGACTGTTGAGTGATTGGAGGAGTGTGTGTGTTGTTCGAATGGTGAAGGCTGCGTTGAGTTGGTGAAGGTCTTGAACTGTGGCTTCAATCTGGCTGAGTCTGTTCTCCTCGATTGATGTTGTCAGTGGTTCGTGCAGCAGTGTGCTACAAATTCGAACTTTCCTGCCTGAGTATTATGTAGAGATGAAGTACAGTTCACACGACATGGAATTACACATTTCCACAATCAGCATGTATGGGCATTAGAAAACCCCCTTGCAATTGCTCCATCTCATCACCAGGTGCGCTTCAGTCTCAACATGTGGGCCGGCCCAATTGCTTGGCCACCACGCTCACCCGATTTGAACCCTGTCGATTTCTACTTGTGGGACCATTTAACAGCGTTGGTGTAATCGCCTCCGGTGCCTGACATGGAATCTCTTCAGAATCGAATTGTGGCAGGTTGTGATGGAATACGCAACAGGGTCGTGTTCTCAGGCCATGAGACTCGATGTGAGGCCTGTATTCAAGCAGGAGGTGGACACTTGGAACACCTTCTGTGAAGAAAACTACTCAAAAAACTAAGCATTTCTGGACACATGTGCAATGGGCTTTTTATTGTCTAAATATTGGGAATGCATACCTGAAATTATGCGCTCTATTTTTTAAACACTCTGTATATATATATGAGCTGGTATTCGATAATTCGTGCCCGATTTTGTACTTCTTTTGTGCATTACTAGGAATCGAATTCTACCTTTCTTCTTTCCTTGAAACTATGTAATCAATGTTTGCTATAATTGATTTGTTTTTAAGTCATATTTTGTATCATGAGCTATAGCTGCACTGCTGATTTTATATTTGTATGTATTTTTCCTTTTACGAAGCCATTGTTTTGGATTCTTATAGTTGTCCCATTTGACTGGGCATTTAACTTTTCCGCATATGTTAGATAGTATTCAGATTCTATGGCCCATCACTTTGCCATTAATTATAGTGGTGTGTTGTTTTAAATTGGCAAGTTCATATTACTCTAGTATGCAAATTAGGATAATTTTGCGCAAGCTCTTAGTTACCTTTGCGTGATGTTTGTCTGTTTTGCCTAACTATTAGTTTTGCATTTTCGTTTCTTCGCCTCTGTGATTTAGATATATGAGATTTTGTAATATCCTTGACTGTGTAATATTGGAATGGTGTTGCAAAGCTCTTAGCCATAATTTCCTACTTATGAAAGTAAAAGCTTTATGATACCAAGAGGCTTTATTTTGTGGTTCATATGAGTGATACCATAAGTATTGACGGAATAATATAAATAATTAAATAAAGAAGCAACAGTAAGATACGGAAATAATTGCAATAAATAATTTCCTATGTATAGTGTGATAAACCTGTGTTGAAGGATTTGTCCGGAAAGAAGGTAATTAGGAGTGCAGGTTAGCTTCAGCCGAGAATAGATAACACATTAGCTTAAAGATTCTTGGAATTCAGTTATAAGCTCAGTACGTTTGCACTTGTACGTAGGTCAATTCTGTAAATTAGAGAGGCGAAGGAAATTCTTAGAAAAGCCAGTCATCACCTGGTAACAGTGTCATACACTGTTGAGATTTGGCAACGTATACATTAGAATGTTGGAAGGGGGAATAGTATGTAGGCGGAGTTAAAAGTAATAACGGTGTGAAATTTTAGGTCAGAGAGTTACTCTCTCTGGTACCGCCACCGGTACGTACTCCTCGTGTGATATTTTAAACGTCTAGTGAGGGTAAGATGTCGCAGCTATTGCGAGAGGTCTTCCTGATAAGCATTTTAGCGACTCACGGCAGGTTACGCAACTAGTTTTACTTTCTCTACTACGCATAGTAAGTAGGGGAAGTATTGTATTCCACCCAAAAATTCGATACCGAGATTTCACTGGAAATACATGTTTTGAGACCCCCTGAATCCAAAATTTTTTGGGGGGAAAAATGTCCGTGTGTGTCTGTGTGTCTGTCTGTGAGTGTGTGTCTGTCTGTGAACAGTATAACTCAGAAACGAACAGTCGGATAAACACCAAACTTGATATTTAGGTTCAGTATCTTCCAGAGATGTGACACGAAGGTTTTCAAGAAAATGCCCCCACCCCAGATTACCCTTTACATGGAACATTTTTCGAAAATTTTAATTTTCTCAAAAATGGCTCTAACGATTTTGATTAAAATATCATATGTTTAAGATACTTTCATGACAAATAAAATGTATATCTTGAATTTTCTGGGAATGTCTCCAAAAGTATTCTTCATTGTGAACGACTTTTGCATAACTGGTAATCCATAAGAGATAGACAAAATTTTACTACACATAAAATGTAGGTTGCGTTAAAATATACAATTTATGTCATATACATTTTTTTTATTGAGTGAACCATTTTCGAGATATTGTTTGTTATTCCCTTAAATGTTTCAATACTTGTTTTTTCAAATGGGAATCCGTTATTCCTTTTTTGTCTTGGATATTCAAAGAGTATTAATCTGTGGGAAAGGTTATGGTGCTGCACCTAGCAACCAGCTATTAAGAGATATGTATGTGCTTAAAGGCTACTGTATTTCTATATTGCCCTTGTAAATATATATTCCCCTTACATCTACAAGAAAATTAGCAATAAGATAGAGTCTGCAAATGTTTATCTCGATTAACATGAAGTAGATGGAGAATAAGCGTTTGTAAAAATAGTTTGTACAAGAGTAGAGAAAGTCATGTGAGTGTAACACATCAGATTTTTTAGTATTGTGAAACAGTTATTTTAAAGATATTGTGGAAGATAGTAGCTATAATAGTTCAGTTATTACAATTTCGAGTGCTAGGATTTATAATGAGTTTCACTGTTTGTCTTCAAACGGTCGGCAAGTCGCTTCATAGCTCCCGAATTAGATCACATTAAATTTCTCAGTAAATTTAAACTGGTGAAAGAAAGATCTCATACCTTACCACTAGTGTAGCTGGCGTACGAGACAACAGATCACGGCAGCGGAGTAACAACGAAACAAATAAAGGAAACGGCTTTAGAAGTGCCGAACATCGTCTTTCTTAAAAGTGTCACCCCATCGCGGGGCTGCGACGACGAGAATTCTGTACCACGAGTAATTAAAACTTGTTGCTGGCCATTATTTAAAACTAATCATTCTCCAATAGACCTTTTCAGGTTAATAAATTGCACTTTCATCAAATTTTGGGTATTAAGATATTTCTACAGCTAACCTATATATCCTGCATAGAAGTATTTACTTGCTTATTGAAACGTTCCATCATCCCTGGGCGTGGCTTTGTGTCAAGTCATAAACTACGCATAAATTGCTTGTCATTAAGCTTTGATGTGAGAGGTTAAATTACTATTATTTTATTTTATTTCCAGCTAAGTGAGATTAAGTTACACCCTTGGCTGCTATTACCTAGTATTTATGCACTTCATAATAGTCCATCTTTTTAATTGCTATTCTTTATTTATGACCTTAGGTGTGCCTTTCACTAAGTCTTTGGTACCGCAATGTCGAGCTAATTAGCATAATGGATTTACGTTGCACTTGCAATTGCACTACTCTGAAATGGTAAAAAAATTACATTTTTTGTTTTAGGCATTAATAAAATCTATATTATTTAGAGTTTCAGAAAATATATACCTTTTGGGGGTTAAGAGGTTTTTAAGACATTTAAATACCACTTAAATGCTAGTCTGCATTTCTTTAAAGCTGTCATACAAAGCCCCTTTTTAGAACATTTCTGTGTCTTTCAACAACGAACGACGATATCTTGCCCAGTGAACAGTTCAGCAATTAACAAGAGACCAGGACCAATAGAAAGCAATCAGAAAAGCTGAAGTAATCCAGGAATGAAGGTGTAGATGATTATGACTTTAGAATGTACTGAAATGTGTCAGAATTTTAATGTTCGAACTTTAAATTCAGTTTTCTCAAAACAACATTTTTGGATATTTATGTACCTTTTTCTCAGAAAGTATGAGACGTAGAGAGTTGAAATTTTCAGTACATGTATACAACATATAGTTACACTTTCTGAACCCAAATTATAATTTTATAATGCATATTAGTGATATTAAGAAAGCAACAACATTGCAAATTTTCCACATTTTTACCTTTTTGACTTTTCAAATAATTGTTTTTAAATTTCTAGTGAACTGATACACATAGTAAATAATTGAGGTTCAGAAGATAGTTGATAGTACTAAGAACAAGCATGCAAAAGTGTGATTCTGTATTGCAAGTAGTGTCAGAGAAAAAGATACATGAATTCACTTGTTTTATGAGGAAATTTTATTATTTTTCGGCTGAATGAAATAGTTTTTACGGACTCAACTACATCAGCTATTAATGCAAACAACCACTTAAAATAATTGTAATGATTTATAAAATAACTCATAAAAATTTCAGGAAAAATCGTTTAGAACTTTAAGAGCAGTGGTAATTTAACACACTTAAGGTGTAATTTCCAGTGTTCAGACAACCTTGTCCCCTGAAGTTTTAAACATAATATAACTGCATATATTTTTGCCTGTTCACAATTTTTCAAAATCCACTAGTTGTAGCGGGAAACGGTTGTTGGGCGACATTTGTAGTGGGAAATCGTTGGTTAGTAGCATCTGGAAAGTGTCGATCCTTCTGTTGATGCTATCTGCTGCAGTGATCTTGTCCTCGGCTATGGATGGTCGTCGGCTGCTGTGTTTTCCATTCCTAACCTTTCTCTATATAACTAATTCTTGGTTCTCAGGGTTATCGTGGTTGAGGCAAATTAAAAGTATACTGCATTTCCCCTTAATAAATGGGCGGCTAGCTTTTCCCATTATACCAATCCCACCATTTGAATAAATCAGGAGCCCAACTATCTGCACACGTGTTCCCACCCATATGCACACACGCGTATCTGTCGTCAAGAGAGTATCACTTTGTGTCGACGAAATTGTATAAGAGAGTGAAAATCTGGGGCTTTGTTCCCCTTTATATACCTGAGCCTAGTGACACCTCTGCGCCTCAAAATGTAACGGCGTTTCTAATTGGTCCTCAGACCGCGTTACCTTAACATATATGAGAATATTCTACTCCAAAGTTTTGCGCTTACGCGTCACCATGACGCGTTGAGAAGCGGGTTCAACATCTCCGTCTCTTTCTTTTCTCTGTCTGTCTCTTTCTATTTCTCCTTACCGCTACCGGCTCCCTGTTCATTAGCTTGATGAAAGGTGGGCTCTAATTATCTTTTACCTGGAATTTGCTAGCTCGCCCATTTCTTACAATTGCTTCGTACAATTCTTGGTTGTTGAATATTTTAACATGTTTCTTAGTGAATTATATAATTACTATGTACAATTCTTATACATGAATGATATATCCCCTTTCAGATGCACAATTCTTATATATGTATGGTATATTCCCTTTCATACTGTTGTGAATAAAGATAACTAAATAATAACTTGAAGCAGAATCAAGATGCCGCGATCATTGTGCACCAGTTTGATACACGAATGTAGTTGCTGCCATCTTTTCTCGCTGTCACCACCATCTACTGTTGATTTTGCTGCCGCCTGCTTCAGTGGTTGAGCTGTGAATATTTTTCCTTAGAGTATGCGTGGATGCATCGTGAAGGACAACACCAGTTTAAATCGACTGAGAAATTTTTTGCGAACTACTATTCGAGTTATTGAAGTGAGTTTCCGACCGTTCGAGAACAATAAATAGATGTTTATGAGTCGTAGCACTCGAAATTGTAACAACTGAATTATTATACCGGCTAACCTCTGCAGTTTCAAAGTTACGGTAGGAAAAACTTGTTTCTGCAACAAAAGAAACTAGAAGCGTAATCACCTGCCGTGAGTCGCTAAAATATTTACCGGCAAGGTCCCTCGCAATAGCCCCTACTCACATAAGCGCGTCACTGGGTGCTTAAAATAATCACACGAACAAGAACCGTTGGCGGTACCAGAGAGAGAGAGAGAGAGATTCCCACTTCTTATTACTTAATCCACATCTTTGTTCACGCGCAAACAATGCTTAACTCCTATGTGTGTCTCTTAACTTTGTTATCATTCTGGACTAGCTAAACTCCCGGAAGTATATTTCACTTATGGTTTTTTTTTCAGAATTTTGAACTACGTGACTGCGTACTGAACTTATAACCTAACTGCGTTCCCAGAAATCCTTAAGTTAATGTGCTCGCTGCTTCGGCTGTCGTTAATGACTTTGGCTAACTTGACCTTCTAATTACCTTCCTTTTTTCCGGACAAACTCTTTCAACCCAAACTCATCACTTTATACATTGATTTAATATACGGAAATTATTTATTGCAATTATTTCTCTATATTATTATTACTTCTTTATTTAATTATTTACATTTTCCAGCCCATAATTACGGTATCAAACTGCATATATTTTTAGCTGTTTACATTTTTTAAATTCACCAGTGTTGTGCATAAAAGTAACTTAAATCCGTGATCAATGATTTTTTAGTTCTCATAATCGCTTTTACCCCTTCTATAATTAGGTTTGTTAAAGTTTTATTTAATAACTTAAATTAGAATTATTTGCTTTAATTGTTATTTGAGCATGAACAGTATGTGATGAAAGACTTTTTCATTCATCAGTTACTTGTCATATAGATACCTCCATAGCTGCCTGATAGCTATGCTCCAGTAGGATCAGTTCGAAGCTGATGACTAATTGCTAATTATAAGCTTATTAATCCCTTGTCATAAAGTTTATTTTTTATAGATTTTAAAAAAATTAACTTCTGTATTGTTTGATTTTTTTAATATGGATATTTTTGGACTTAGTATTTCGGATTGAATATTTTACGAGTAATTCATTTAGCTATTTGCTACAGATGATGTAGGTTACAAGTAAAGTAAATTAATAATGTTAACAATGTTTTATAGTAATTGTGTTTTTAATTTTTTTTAAGGTTTATTCAGTCTTTATATCTATTTAGATTTTGGTGCTCTGGTAGTGACTTGGAATAAGATAGGACTAGAAGTGGAGGGGTACTTATCACCTCGACCCTACGCAATCTTTTGTACGTAGGCCCGTGATGGGGTGCCCCGGGAGGGAGGGATGAGGTGAGAGGAGACAGAGGGCGGCCGGACCAGGGGGCAAGGCAGACAAAGTGCAGGGTCCCTACCATTTACAGATTTGAACTCCCCGCGTTGTGGCTGGTGCAGCCGGCTCCCCTCCTCCCTCCAATAAGGGGGGGGGGTTCCGATCCCTTTAGCTGCTGTGGTGCGCGCGCTGAGGATCCGGAGCACTCGTGGTGATTCTGACGTCACTATAAGTACGCTGGCCCGAACATTCGAGCCCCTTCCGATAGGGAGTTGTTCGATTGGGTTGGACTCGGCGGAGCAATGGGAGATTGGGTACGCCTGGCTGCTTTTCCGCCCAGGCGGAGTTGAGAGACGCCTAACTGTTCTCCGATACCAACCGTGAGCTAGAGGTGGTAGGCAGTAGCTAGACTGCTGTCGCCCCCACTGAGGTTGTTCGGTAGTCTCCACGGTGGGTTTTCCTATTGACGCGCGTAAGTGGCGTATCCACTTCCGTCCTTGTGTGACAGGGGCGAGGAGGGGCTGGTGTCCTGCCCCGTCTCGGCCACGCAGGGGGGGGGCAGAGTGTAAGATAGATGCTGCCCTATTGGAAAAGCCCTACGACCATGTCTCCTGGAGTCCGAGGGTGCGGGCTGAGTAGTCATCCAAAGCCCGTTGGTATTTATGTCCCCTCCTCCCTGTGGACTTACACGTCCCCTGGGGGCCCGTGAGACCGCTCGCAGTCCGAGGGACGGAGGTTTACTCTTTTTCCCCTGCCATGCCAGCCGAGACCTCTCGCCGACACTTGCAACCCTGAAAAAACCAAGCAGATGGAAGGTGAAGTGAAATGAAATGGAGGAACAGGAAATTCGGGAATGTAATGACCCTTCCCAACATTCGCCTGGCGGCCCGAGGAAACCCCGAAAAAATCCATTGTTCAGGTAGCATGGCCACGGGAATCGAACCGTCGACCTCCCTAATGCGGGCCACAGACGTTACCGCCTAAGCCAACCCGCTCGGTAATTGTTTATTTAAGGAGATCTACATTTTTTGTGTGTAGTACGTTTTCGTCTATCGCTTAACGTTTACCAGTTATACAAAATGATACAAAATTCCTTCTGAATGAAGAGGACTTCACAGGCTATTCCCAGAGAATACAAAATATACATTTTATTTGTCATGCACATATCTTTCATATACGGTATTTTAATCAAAATCATTAGAATCATTTTTTAGAAAATAAAAATTTTCGAAACATCTTCCATGTAAAAGGTTGTTTGAGGTGGGGAGGCTTCTTGAAAATATTCCTGTCGCTTCTATGGAAGGTACTGAAGTTAAATACCAAGTTTGGTACTGATCCGACATTTCGTTTTTGAGTAATGCTCTTCACAGACACACACACACACACACACACACACACGAACCTTTTTCTAAATATGCTTTTCTCGCATTCAGCAGCTCTCAAAACATGTATTTCTGGTGAAATCTCGATATCCAGTTTGGGTGGAATACCATACTTTGCGACGGACTCCTCGTCGCGTCGTCTTCCTTCCTTCTTTGATGGAGCTGTGGGTGGATGGTCTAGGCTGAAATTGTAAGCCTAGCACACGTGTGTGTTGCCCTATTGCTAAACTCTTTCCCAGGGTGTGGTAGCGGTAGACGAATTGAAACTCCGTGATGATTTAACTTTGATTTATTAGTAATATTAATAACAGTACTCTGTAACGCCGCTAGCCGTGTGTTTTACTTTAATACTCAATTCTAAGGGGCCTATCTGCAGACATTTACCTCCCCAAGCTAAATATATTTCCTATAGCTGGCTTCACACGCATCGCCACAAGCATGGCGTAAATTTTACCTCCTTTCCAGAATCAGCAAAGCGATAAGACGCCAAAGCTTTACATGTGCTCCCTTTTATACCGTCACAGGCGGACGCTACATTTACCTAGCTAATTTAAAAGCTTTACAATCATTGGCTTTCCCCTGCGCGTGGTATGACAATATTCGCCTTCATATCTGAAGTCCTGACAAGTTTGGAATATCCCAAAGTGTCAAGATCTCTCTCCCTCTCTTTCTATCCTATCACTATTTAAGGGAAATCGTCGTTGGGCGACATTTGTAGCGGGAAACGGTGCTGTGCGCTATTTGTAGCGCGAAATCGTCGATCCTTGGGTTGTAGTTGCCTGGTGCGGTGTTCTTCTTCCTTGGCTATTGATGCTCGTCGGTTGTTGCGTATTCCACTCCTAACTATATCTAATTATTAATTCTCAGGTTATAGTGGGTGAGGCAAGTTAAAAAATACACTGCAAGAATCCCTTAATCAGTGAAGTTTATTTCACAGTTTGAATAATTATGGGCGGCTAGCTTTTCTCATTATTATAATCCCACCACTTTAAGTTAGTCAGGAGCCTAGCTATATTCACACGCACTCCCACCCTTGTGCACCCACGTGCATCTGTAGCACCTCGTGTCGACGTGAATTCTCGAAGAACAGTTAGCAAGCGAGAGAGAGAGAGAGAGAGAGAGTGGGCTCTGAAGCCTTGCCTGCCCTTATACGGGAGCCTAGTGACTCTCACCTCTGCGTTTAAAAATGTAACGACGTTTCCTATTGGCCCTCAGACCGCGTTACCTTAACATGTATGAGAATGTGTGGCTTCAGATCCGTGCGCTTAAGCGTCAGTTCCATATCTCCGTCTCTTTCTTTTCTCTATCTGTCTCTTTCTATTTCTCCGTACCGTTACCGGTTCCCTACCTGTTGGCTTGGTGAAAGGTACGCTCTTTATGTTTTCCTGGAATTTTTGCTAGCTCGCCCGTTTATTACAATCAGCTCTGTACAAATGTTAGATGTTGAACATTTTAACATGTTAGTGAATTAAAGTATTACTGTACAATTCTTATATGTATGGTTCCCCTTTCATATGTACAATTCATCTATATATGTATAATGTATCCACTTTCAACTATCTCTCTCACTCATCTCTTACAAGTGCTTGTGCCTGCTTTAGCGAGGTTGCAATTCTGTCCTCTTGTTACCTGCATTCTTACCCTTCTCACGGCTAGCTGGCCTTCCCTCACATCTTACTTGTGTGTGTTACAATATTAAGTTACCTTACTTCATTAACATTTACAATGATCTCGTAGTTCCCGCTACAACTTCCTCTACCTACTATAATGCCAGTGAAACATACGATTTCGTAAGAATAGTTTACACGCCTATTAATAAACAAAAGAGTTTAGAGAAAGTCATGTGAGTGTAACACATCAAACCTTTTTTTTAAACACAGTAAAGGGTGGTTCACAACAGTCCGGTAACGAGAAGGGGAAAGCATATCGATCACAAAGTGGAAAGTCGATCTTGCGCATTGGGGTTTTATTTGTTTTTAATTGACCAATGATATTTTTTCACTTACAATTCAGGTAACATAATGCAGATACATTACTTTTCCGATTAACCAGCTGGATGGCTGAGGCGACGTCTGTGACTCGCATTCGGGAGGTCCCGGTTTCGATTCCCGATGACCGCCATGGGGTTTTTCTGGTTTTCTCCTGTCGCCTGGGCGAATGCCGGGACGGTATATTCTACTACGATTTCTCCTTTCCCCCCGTTTCCTCTCATTTCGTCTCTCCCTTTCACGTTTCAGCTGTTTTTTCACGTTCTGCGCTTCTGGCGGTGCCGGGCATTGCCGTGTGGATGCTTGCACATTGGAAAGGTTTCTCCCTGTGAACGCCAGAGTGCGTTGTCCCGCTTCGTCGCCCTCTGTCAGAATTCCTAGCCACTACAAGTGCACGTGTGTTCAAGCTGGAAATATCAGGGACTTCTGCGCGTCTCTGTGGGCCGGTACAGGAAATAAGAAGGAGAGTCGTGGTAGAAGATGAACCACCCCAGCATTCCCTGTCGACCCGGAGAAACCACGAAAAACTCATAGACCAGAGTGGGCGGTCGCTGGGAATCGATCCCGGGACCTCCCGAATGAGGGCCACAGACGTAACCGCTATTTAACGACGTACATTAAAGTTACTTGTTGTTCTTTGTTAATTTCTACCGGTTTTTTGGTATTGTTTTTGAGAAAATAGCCAGTTTTGAGTTGCATATAAACAAACAACTTACACTAAAAGATCCAACTATAATGGATCTGCGGGTGTTAGGATCTGAGGTTAGGCAGCACATATGCTAGAATTTCTTCCAGTTTCATGTTTCCAGCTTGCGACTATAGAGAGCACTGGTGGTCTAGATTATCCTCTACAGTGAAGAGATAATATGCACAATATGCCAGGAACAAGAACGAAAAATTAACTATTGTCGTAGTCTTGTTTCTGGTCCTGGAGCCCTGGAAAGCTTCCCTTCAATTGTGAACGCTACCAATAATACATGTAGGTATCGTAGCCTTGTGGCTACCGTCCTCGGTTGTTGTGGACCAGCCTTTGTTTCATATTTTAGAACGCTATTGTTTTACCACATTCTTTTAATAGAGATGTAGCCATTAGCGATTTAACGGTTTTTTGGGAGAAATTGTTACATTTACATACATTAAGATGCAAGAATGTTGAATTCAGCAGTAAGTAGTGAGCAATTTTCTTTGTTATATAAAAATGTTAATGCAAAATTAAGGAAGTGTTTTTAACCTACGTGTGAAAATCAGGTTTTCAGTTTCCAATAAACTAAGAATGCATTAAGTAAAATAAAACACACCTTGGTGACCCTGTTTAGGAGATGCACTCAAGGATCAGAGTAAGACCTTGCAAGGTCCGTGTTTTCGAGGTCGGCAAACGGACCCTAGACAAGGCAGGTGTATTTCTGGGAACAGGTAGTAGGGATGTGACAAACAGTTATTTTCGGGTAACTGTCGCGGTTAAAATTAACGATTAAGTTATATGTTTCCATAGTTATCACTTATCAGTAACGATGTAACTACGTTTCAATATAAACCATGTCCATACACACTTAGGCCCGAATACAAAAAATTTTTTTTTGATGTGTTACACTCACATGACTTTTTCTACTCTTGTACAAAATATTTTTACAAACGCTTATTCTCCATATGCTTCATGTTAATCGAGATATCTATATGTTAATCTTATTGCTAATTTTCTTGTAGATGCAAGGGGAATTGCTAGGCTTTAAGAGATAGTCAAATATTTTAGGAGCTGGTTGCTATGTGGAGTATTCCATTCGGTTTGCATTACCAGGACAAAAAAATCTGATGTGTTACACTCACATGACTTTCTCTACTCTTGTACAAACTATTTTTACAGACGCTTATTCTCCATCTACTTCATGTTAATCGAGATAAACATTTGCAGACTCTATCTTATTGCTAATTTTCTTGTTGATGTAAGGGGAAAATATATTTACTATCATAACAGTAGCCTTTAAGCAAATACATACCTCTTAATAGCTGGTTGCTAGGTGCAGCACCATTTCCTTTGCCACAGATTATAACTCCTTGCATATCCAAGACAAAAAAAATGAATAACAAATTCCCATTTTAGAAAATAAGTATTGAAACATTTAAGGGAATAACAAGCAATATCTCGAAAATGGTTCACCTAACAAAACAAATGAATATGACATAAACTGTGTATTTTAAAGCGAGCTACATTTTTTGTGTAGTAAAATTTTGTCTATCTCTTATGGTTTACCAGTTATGCAAAAGTCGTTCACAATGAAGAATACTTTTGGAAACATTCCCAGAAAATTCAAGATATACATTTTATTTTTCATGAAAATATCTTAAACAATATGATATTTTAATCAAAATCGTTACAGGAATTTTTGAGAAAATTAAAATTTTCGAAAAATGTTCCATGTAAAGGGTAATCTGGGGTGAGGGATTTTCTTGAAAACCTTCGTGTCGCATCTCTGGAAGATACTGAACCTAAATACCACTTTGGTGTTTATCCGACTGTTCGTTTCTGAGTTATGCTGTTCACAGACACACAGACACACACACGGACATGTTTCCAAAAATACTTTTTTTGAATTCAGGGGGTCTCAAAAATGTATTTCCGGTGAAATCTCGGTATAGAATTTTTGGGTGGAATACAATACTTCCCCTACTTACTATACGTAGTAGAGAAAGTAAACATGTGATGTGTTACACTCACATGACTTTCTCTACTCTTGTACAAACTATTTTTACAAACGCTTATTCTCCATATGCTTCATGTTAATCGAAATGTTAATCTTATTGCTAATTTTATTGTGCTACTTCCGAGTGTTACTGTTTGTGCAGACAACATCAGTAAACATATTTTAGTGTTGTTACGTAATGCGTATTCTCAGTTGTGGGTAAGTGCAGCGCGTATTCCTATTAGTTCTAATGTAATCAGTTTGTGTCTTGGTAAGTTTGTGAAATGCTTTTACACTGTAGTTTTATCTTGAAATCTTTGGCGTATGCAAACCCCGTTAATGACGTACAGTGAGAGTCAAAAAACTACGACCGGCTGCGCGGTGTTTTTCCTGTCCGTGTCCTCGGCGCTCGTTGCCGTCTGCCCTATCATAGAAAGGCGCGGATGAAACCATACAACATTCTTAAAACTAGTTTTAAAGGCTTTACTTTACAACTTTATGAAACGAGATGCCGAAACTGGTCACCATCGTTGTGGCTAGAAAGAGTTATAGGGCCAATTTTTTTCGAGGCAAAAGTTGACGCCTGTGCATATGTGAATGCAATTTTGCCTCCTATTTTTAGAGAATTAACAGACAGGGAGCGTGATTTTGCCTTTTTTCAACAAGGCTCTGCAACAGCTCATGCGGCCAATATTTCCATGAGAACAATTGAAAGCGTGTTTCAGAGCAGAATTATTAGTAGAGATTTGTGGCCCCCACCGGTCCCCCACCTAACACCTTGCGATTTCTATCTCTGGGGTAACTTAAAACAAAGTGTACAAGGCAAACCCACACACCCTGGAAGAATTAAAACAAAATATCCGCTAGGAAATTGCCACTACGATAAGTGATGGATAGTTTCCTAAAGAGGTGCCAAAAGTGTATGTACAACGAAGGTGGCCAGTTTCAGCATCTTCTTTCATAAAGTTGGTAAGAAAAGCCTTTAAAAGTAGTTTTAAAAATGTTGTATGGTTTCATCCCCGCCTTTCTATGATAGCGGCAGACGGAAACGAGCGACGAGGACGCGGGCAGTAAAAACACCGCGCAGCCGGTTCGTAGTTTTTTGGCGCACCTGTACTATCATAACGGAAAGGCGCCATCATTGCCTGCCAGAGCATCCGTGACCAACGTGGAGTCTTTCAGAGAGTGCATGATTCCCTAGGACGTCAGACAGAAGGACCTCCTTTAGCGATGGTTCACGAGTGCAGGTCGTATGTAATTCCAAACACACTACATTAGAAGCTATGATGTTTCACAGTAACAGAGTAATGTGTCCTGATTTGTTTACTGCATTCTGTAGGTCATACGTAATAGCAAAGAGCTTGCAGTAGAAGAGATATTATTTCGCAGTAGCGAAGATGAACAGGTGCTCATGGCTCTTAAGGTATGCATTTTAGAGCCCCTGTTTACTCGACTTTTTATTGTTCTGGCCCATACTATCACCTCTCAAAATGTGAAATCCTTTTTTTCAACAACCTGCATATACACTACGTGATCAAAAGTATCCGGACACCTGGCTGAAAATGACGTACAAGTTCGTGGCGCCCTCCATCGGTAATGCTGGAAGTCAATATGGTGTTGGCCCACCCTTAGCCTTGATGACAGCGTTCACTCTCACAGGCATACTTTCAATCAGGTGCTGGAAGGTTTCTTGGGGATTGGCAACCCAGTCTTCATGGAGTGCGGAATTGAGGAGAGGTATCGATGCAAGTCGGCGTTCCAAAACAACCCAAAGGTGTTCTAATAGGATTCAAGTCAGAACTCTGTGCAGGCCAGTCCATTGCAGGATGTTATTGTCGTGTAACCACTCCGTCACAGCCCGTGCAGTATGAACAGCTGCTTGATCGTGTTGAAAGATGCAATCGCCATCCCCGAATTGCTCTTCAACAGTGAGAAGCAAGAAGGTGCTTAAAATATCAATGTAGGTCTGCGCTGTGATCGTGCCATGCAAAACAACAAGGGGTGCATGACCACACCATAACACCACCACCTCCTCCGAATTTCACTGTTGGCACTACACACGCTGGCAGATGACGTTCACCGGGCATTCGCCATACCCACACCCTGCCATCGGATCGCCACATTGTGTACCGTGATTCGTCACTCCACAGAACGTTTTGCCACTGTTCAATCGTGTAATGTTGACGCTCCTTACACCAAGCGAGGCGTCGTTTGGCATTTTCCTGCGTGATGTGTGGCTTATGAGAAGCCGCTCGACCATGGAATCAAAGGTTTCTCACCTCACGCCTAACAGTCATAGTACTTGGAGTGGATCCTGATGCAGTTTGGAATTCCTGTGTGGTGGTTTGGATAGATTTCTGCAAATTACTCTTTACGACCCTCTTAAAATGTCTGCGGTATTTGTTAGTCAACAGACGAGGTCGGCCTGTACGCTTCTGTGCTGTACATGTCCCTTCACGTTTCCACTTCACTATCACATCAGAAACAGTGGACATAGGGATGTTTAGGAGTGTGGAAATCTCGCGTACAGACTTCTGACATAAGTGACACCCAATCACCTGACCACGTTCGAAGTCCGTGAGTTCCACGGAGCGTCCCCATTCTGTTGTTTCACGATGTCTAATGACTACTGAGGTCGCGGATAATGAGTACCAGGCAGTAGGTGGCAGCACAATGCACCTAATATGAAAAACGTATGATTGTGGGGTGTCCGAATACTTTTGATCACATAGTGTAAAACCAACTGAGATTACCTGCATCTTTTTTGTGATATTATACAATAATATCTGTTTGGGTGTTTTGTTTCTCTTCTCTAGCAACATCGCGTTTCAAAATGTCATTAGAATGTTTTATCTAACGTTCTACGAGAATATTTAAACTAGTACAATTGAGCCACGTTGAATTTGGTAATGGCGATGTATTTTCCTTTGATATATCTGTATTATATGAAATTTATATTGCATTATAAACATATAAGCTTATAGTTCTGGAATATTTTAAGTGGCCTTAAATAATTGGAGCTACAGCAAAACATCAGTGGTGAAAAATGATAACCTCAGCAAGGAAAACGTGTATTTGATTCGCTTCATGCAAATTAAGAAGCGAAGTTCTGCAGAAGAAAAGCAACAACTAAGAAGATAAAGACAGAAAAGGTAGCAACGAAGAAGAGGTCAACGAAATATGACGCTCCAAGCTACCAAACTGGTGATCTGAATGCGAGTTATTCATTCAAAACTTAAATCGCGGTTTTCTCCTTATTGGTATTTTCAGCATTTTTCTTCTGTAAAATACGCCTTGCAGAGCAGGTTTTATGACAGAGGAATGCAGTGTGGCACAGAATTTCACAGACATACAATGAATAAGAATTTCCATATATTGTTGTAAAGTTTTTTAAGTATATTTTTCAATTTTTAAACACAAAATATGTACTGAATTTTTTTTAAAATTTTTGAGCCCAAACTAGATGAGAAACCGAAGAACCCTTTTTATTTTAATTTTAAAAAGTGTGCGTATTGCGAACTTAGGATTACAATATCAAGCCAAAATTTTAATCTTTTTTCCCCAAGTGACTTTTTAAGTGACATAACAAAACAACAAACAAATGTGTGTATCACGTGATATTTATAGTTAAGCTCCAATATAGCTCAGTTCAGGTGTACAAACTGTGTATATGTGTGCAGGAATGTAATGGGAATGTATTTTGAGATTATAAACGACCGTAGTAATCAAAGTGTTGACACAGCTAGAGAAACGTTCTTTTAGATTGCATCAAATAACAAAGTAAGCCCATTATTACCACTTCCAGTAAAATGTTTACGGCTACTTTTACGGTCACCTTACCAGCAGTTCAGTTTTACAATATCCGGTTAAGACATTACGTGAGAGTAAAGTAGGTACTAATTGACAGTTATCCTACCGTAGCATTGTCTTCCAGTAAACTCCTAGCCTGATGATGTTTTGAGGTTAAGTTCACACACTAGTGCATGAAATGGCGGAAGCTAACTATTTGGATTTCCACGAAAGTGATATTGATAATGATGAGCAGTTGGAGATAAGTGTAAGAAACCATAAAACAGTGAAAATAAGAAACTATTACGAGCCTTTGGATGACCAGTTCTTTTAATTCTTGATCTGGTATAAGAACAAATTGTTAATTAGCATTTCAGGATAATTACAGCATGATAAGAAATTTACTTCTTATTACTTTAACCCAAAATTTTACCGGATACTCGTATAGTAACATTCATTTTCAGAAATAATGTGGTGTCACCAATGAAGCAGCTACTTCTGACTCTACGATTCCATGAACTTGAAAGTATGTTACTTGCACTTGGTGATTTCATAGGCGTCAGCATAGCAACAGCACCAAAAATATTGAAAAAAATTAGCATAGCTATTGCAAAATTAGCCAAAGATTACATTAAGGTTCCAAAAACAGAAGAAGAACAACTGAAGCATTTTTGGGGGGTGTATACCAAAGTTTCCTTAAGTTTGAGGTGTATTAGATTGTACCCATATAAGAATTCAGCCACCTGGAGGTGATGATGCTGAAATGTTTAGGAATAGAGAAGGCTATTTTTCTATAACGGTGCAAGTGCTAGCCAATACAGCCTAGCCTAGCAAGGTCACCTGACATGTTCTCATATTTATCACGAAGGTACTTTACAGGTCTTTTCGTGCCATTCACTGCTTCAAAACTTTTACTGATTTCATCCTAGCTTTACTTTTTTTGCCATGTAACAGCATTTGGTTTTACTTTCTCTACTACGTATAGTAAGTAGGAGAAGTATTGCATTCTACCCAAAAATTCGATACCGAGATTTCACCGGAAATACATGTTTTGAGACCCCCTGAATCCAAAAAAAAGTATTTTTGGAAACATGTCCGTGTGTGTGCCTGTGAACAGCATAACTCAGAAACGAACAGTCGGATAAACACCAAAGTTGATATTTAGGTTCAGTATCTTCCAGAGATGCGATTCGAAGGTTTTTAAGAAAATCCCCCAACCCAGATTACCCTTTACATGGAACATTTTTCGAAAATTTTAATTTTCTCAAAAATGGCTCTAACGATTTTGATTAAAATATCATATGTTTAAGATATTTTCCTGACAAATAAAATGTATATCTCGAATTTTCTGGGAATGTCTCCAAAAGTATTCTTCATTGTGAACGACTTTTGCATAACTGGTAAACCATTAGAGATAGACAAAATTGTACTACACACAAAATGTTGATCGCGTTAAAATACACAATTTATGTCATGTACATTTTTTGTTGTTGAGTGAACCATTTACGAGACATTGCTTGTTATTCTATTAAATTTTCCAATACTTATACTTTTTCTCAAATTCGTTATTCATTTGTTTTATGTTCTGGACATGCAAAGAGAATGGAATACTTCACATAGCAACCAGCTCTTAAAACATTTGACTATCGCTTAAAGCCTAGCAATTCCCCTTGCATCTACAAGAAAGTTAGCAATAAGATTAACATCTCGATTAACACTAAGCATATGAAGAAATAGTTTGTAAAAGAGTAGAGAAAGTCATGTGAGTGTAACACATCCGCTCACAGGACTTTCTCTACTCTTGCACAAACTAATTTTATAGGCGCATATACTCACATAACATTATATACATGTGCATAATAATATAAACATAATACAACGACTGTTACGTAATTTTATGTTATTTTATACACATATTGTTTTAAAGCGGGCTGTTATTATATTTTATGTTATATAATTAGACTGATATCATTTAAGTGTTAAAAATACTGCCTCACACTGATCCTTATGCACGCTATTGGTTTCGCCTACATCATTTACTGTGGCCAGATTTTCGTGTTTCGTAAGCACGTTGCCATAATGTGGACTGTAGCTCATACTGTTCGTTACGCTGTTACGGTCATCTTCATTTAAACACCTACGTGGAATATCTCAGTTGTGAGAGAGACAGTTTTCTTGCCCATGGATGAAAAGGTATCAGGTCCACCGCATTCCTATCGTTTGGGCTGTAGCCTACAAAATTGTATATCTGATGTAAACTACTAAACAACTAAATCCAGATAGAAGAAAGACAAATGCAAAAGTCGTTCACAATGAAGAATACTTTTGTAAATATTCCCAGAAAATTCAAGATATACATTTCATTCGTCATGAAAGTATCTTAAATATATGATATTTTAATCAAAATAGTTAGAGCCATTTTTGAGAAAATTAAAATTTTCGTAAAATGCTCCATGTAAAGGGTAGTCTGGGGTGGGGTGATTTTCTTGAAAACCTTCCTGTCGCATCTCTGGAAGATATTGAACCTAAATACCAAGTTTGGTGTTTATCCAACTGTTCGTTTCTGAGTTATGCTGTTCACAGACACACACGCACACACACGGACATGATTCCAAAAATGTTTCTTTTTTATTCAGGAGGCCTTAAAACATGTATTTCCGGTGAAATCTCGGTATCGAATTTTTGAGTGGAATGCAATACTTCCCCTACTTACTATATGTAGTAGAGAACGTAAAAAGAGGGAACTAAACACAATTCTCGCCTGAATAAATATCATTGGTACTATTACCTTGTGTGAGTACAAATTTCTGCTTAAGAAACAATTTGTTTGTGTATTTACAATGTTAAGCTAAACCAGAAAATATAAAACAAGCAATAAATATATTCAGAAAAAAAAACCAGTCGCACGCTTCTACATGTAAACAAACCAGCGGTCACGCAGGTATCTCCTGTGTATTTGTAAACTCACAGTCAACAGTCTAAAACGACATGTCAAAATACTGGTTTATCGCCCCCCCTATGCATGTGCAACCCTATATTTGTGATATGATCAACGCCTATTGCAAGGGATGTCCAAAATGAAGTCGCAGTATTGAGCTTTAAAACCTGCCTCCACCTGTAGGCCGAACCGAAATGAAGTTTTTTGTTCTCAACCTCATAATAGTCATCCTTTGTAGAAAGGTTGGCTGTATAAACAATATTTCAGAAAAAAGTATTAGCCTTATAGGTTTACAATAACTATACTTTTTTCGCTATAAGCTGAAAGGAGAAGTAAACAAAACCACGTGACAAGACAGCACCTCATTGGCTGGTGGACAAACTACAACTTTTCGTGCTTAGCATATCGTCTCTTCCTCTACAAAAACAGTTCGGTTCAGATCGTAACATTTTGTGGTTATTCTCGTGCAGAGAAATTTAAAACACTCATTATTGTAACAGTTGAATTTATGAAACTAAATGAGTTTGTTCAGATTCACCTATAATTAAATGAAGCGTTATAGCAGAGGGTTTAAGAGGCTATGCGCAGGCGCTGCAGTTCGTTTCCGGTTTCCAGGATCCTCTGCCACTGTGGAAAACATAAACGCGGGAAATGGAAAGAAGAACAAATTCTGTGAAAAGTACCCACCTTTAATCGATAATCAATATGGTTGGTCATTATTTAGCAATAATTGAACTTCTCTGTTAGTGATGCAAAATTGTTGCTCGGATAGCTTGGGTCGCGTTTGTTTTCTGTTGTGTTTTAACCTATAGTGCTAATTGTTTTTACTTTCTCTACTACGTATAGTAAGTAGGGGAAGTATTGTATTCCACCCAAAAATTCGACACCGAGATTTCAGCGGAAATATATGTTTTGAGGCCCACTGAATCCAAAATAAGCATTTTTTAAACATGTCCGTGTGTCTGTCTGTGAACACCGTAAGTCGGATAAACACCAAACTTGGTATTTACGTTCAGTATCTTCCAGAGATGCGACACGAAGGTTTTGAAGAAAAACCCCCCACCCCAGATTACCCTTTACATGGAACATTTTTAGAAATTTTTAGTTTTCTCAAAAATGGCTCTAACGATTTTGATTAAAGTATCATATGTTTAAGATATTTTCATGACAAATAAAATGTATATCTCGAATTCTCTGGTAATGTCTCCAAAAGTATTCTTCATTGTGAACGACTTTTGCATAACTGGTAAGCCATAAGAGATAGATAAAATTTTACTACACAAAAAATTTAGATCGCGTTAAAATACACAATTTATGTCATATACATTTTTTTTTGGGTGAACCATTTTCGAGATATTGTTTGTTATTCTCTTAAATTTTTCAATACTTATTTTCTTAAAAGGGAATTCGTTATTCATTTTTTTGTCTTTGATATGCAAAGAGTATTAGTCTGTGGCAAAGAGAATGGTGCTGCACATAGTAACCAGCTATTACGAGTAATGTCTATGCTTAAAAGCTGCTGTATTTCTATATTGGCTTATAAATATATATTCCCCTTGCATCTACAAGAAAATTAGCAATAAGATTAACATCTCGATATCTCGATTAACATGAAGCATATGGAGAATAAGCGTTTGTAAAAATAATTTTTACAAGAGTAGGGAAAGTCATCTGAGTGTAACACATCAGATTTTTTTAATTTGTTGACTCATAAAAGGTTAAAGCAAAAGTGGTATACTGATATTAGTCATTAAATGAATGATTTCTAATGCCTGAAGTTAAGAACAGTTTAATCACAGATGCGAACTGTTTAGGTATAACGTTTATTTGTCTACTCTTAGTATTGTGTGTTAGAAGTTTAGGATGTAAGGCAAAATATAGGAATAAGACATACAATGTTTAAAAGCTAATGATCCCCAAGCTGCGTAATATACTGTATTCGCATTCTGTATAAGCAATTTTCTCTCACGGGTCCCAAGTGGTGCTGCCATGTGCTCGGCGGAGTGATACATTTAAGTTTTGTTTACTTCTCCTTTCAGCTTATAGTGAAAAAGGTATAGTCTCTACTATTCATCTCTCACCATCGAACACGCTTCTGTTCATTATGATGCAGCCTAGCTAATACTTGCCGTATTTTTGAGGTCTCTGCTTACCCAAGTCAGTGAAGTACTGTAGCACAGTTTAAATTGTAAAATCCCTTACTTAACCTTGGTAGAAACGACTAATAGGAAATAGTAACGAAAGCTGCGCGACGGTGTCAGCACTCCCTCCTCCTCTTCCTAACACGCACGAACCCAGGTCAAAATGAGGCGAGTGAAAGCTCCAGATAACAGCGAAGGCAGGATTGCAATATCCGCGGGATTTAACACGAAATCCTGAAACCTTTTATGTTAATTTCTAAGAAAAAGGTTTTAGTGTATGCAAAAAGGTTCAAAGGAATTAATTGTTGATTACGAATCACTCTCGCGATGTAGCTGAAAATCAGAAAAAAATCTGATGTGTTACACTCCCATGACTTTCTCTACTCTTGTACAAACTATTTTTACAAACGCTTATTCTCCATCTACTTCATGTTAATCGATATAAACATTTGCAGACTCTATCTTATTGCTAATTTTCTTGTAGATGTAGGGGGAATATATATTTACAAGGGCAATATAGAAATACAGTAGCCTTTAAGCATATACATATCTCTTAATAGCTGGTTGCTAGGTGCAGCACCATTCCCTTTCCCACAGGTTAATACTGTTTGCACATCCAAGACAAAAAAAATGAATAACGAATTTAAGGGAATAACAAGTAATATCTCGAAAATGGTTCACTCAACAAAAAAAGTATATGACATAAATTGTGTATTTTAGCGCGATCTACATTTTTTGTGTAGTAAAATGTTGTCTATCTCTTATGGTTTACGAGTTATGCAAAAGTCGTTCACAATGAAGAATACTTTTGGAGACATTCCCAGGAAATTCAAGATATACATTTTATTCGTCATAAAAATATCTTAAATATACGATATTATAATCAAAATCGTTAGAGCCATTTTTGAGAAAATTAAATCTTTCGAAAAATGTTCCATGTAAAGGGTAATCTGGGGTGGGGGGATTTTCTTGAAAACCTTCGTGTCGCATCCTTGGAAGATTCTGAACCTAAATACCAAGTTTGGTGTTTATCCGACTGTTCGTTTCTGAGTTATGCTGTTCACAGACAGACACACACAGACACAGACACACAGACAGACACACAGACACGCGGAAATGTTTCTAAAAATGCTTTTTTTGGATTCAGGGGGTCTCAAAACATGTATTTCCGGTGAAATCTCGGTATCAAATTTTTGGATGGAATACAATACTTCCCCTTGAGGCGGTACATTCGTCGTCTCACAGTTGATGGTTGTTAATGGTACGCGGGAGGTGTAGGAGGTTACGACAGGTTCATTGGTGTGGTAGGTTTTCTGGGTTTTGCATGAGGTTCTCTTCGTTGGTCTCAGGAGTGGGTACCCTGGCTATGGTTGGCTGCTCAGTTACATGAATGCACTGTAGGTCCTTTATATCATAAGATTTATTCAATGTCTGCCGTAACACTCGCCACCGCGGAATGTGATGAAAATGGTTTGGCTATGGTAATGAGCTCCCCTGATGCAACGTCTTAGTTCGCGAAAGTATTTTAGTAGAGTCCCTTTGGTACGATGTCTTAGCTCGCGAAAGTGTTTTCGCGGGCTCGGTGCGACGTCCTGGTTCGCGAAGGTACTTTGGTGGAGTGTGTTAACAAGACAGCCCTGACATCGCCATTGCACGATTTTCCCCTTCTCTCGTTCCTGATTTTGGTTTCTCACGTCACGTGATATTATTTCTGTGCATTTCGTTGGCTCTTCAAAATTATTATTTATATTTTATTTTTCACACACAGATGTTTAGGTTTCCCACGCTGGTGTCGGAGATGTAAGATAAGGCACGCAAGCTTCGGACCCGAGCTAAACCATGTACTCATTGTTATGGACACGTAGGGGTATGCTATAAAGGAGACGACCGACCAGTTAATGGAATAGGGACAGGCTACCTGCTTGTTTAGGAAGGACTGACCAGATGATATTTATGATATTTTAAGGTGCGGACAGAATGTACGGTTACATATATGCCCTCATGGGAAATCTATCGGCGGGTCTAAGGGGCCGACGATAAATTTCTCATGAAATCCCATCGAGTTATTTAACCTACGAATCATTTTTTTTAAATGTATCTCTTAACCTTTCGAACTTGCATACATGGTATCCTGACTTAATTCCCTCTTTTTTTTTTTTTTTGATCGTCGCAATTCGGGATGATTTGTGATGTTTATGACGGTGTAAGTGGCGAGTGCGTTAATACAGGTACAGTTATTACAACACATATGGGTATGATTAGCATAATAATTACCTTTTCTTTTTTTTACCCTAATTAATACATAACACATAAACTTTCAAACACACAGCTTAAAATATAGGAATTCAATCATGTTATTACACTGATACCTTCTTTGAAATTGCTGTTATGCTAATTAATACACAATACGTGAAATTTTATACCCACAACTTATAATACAATAATTCTGCCATATTATCACACTGATATTTTCTTTGAAACCACTGTTATGCTAATTAAGACATAATACATGAACTTTTATACATACAGCTTATAACACAATAATTCTGCCATATTATCACACTGATATTTTCTTTGAAACCACTGTTATGCTAATTAAGACATGATACATGAACTTTTATACATACAGCTCATAACACAATAATTCTGCCATATTATCACACTGATATTTTCTTTGAAACCACTGTTATGCTAATTAATATGTGATACATACACTTTCATACATACAGCTTTTAATACAACCATTCTATCATGTTATTACACTGGTGTCTCTGAGTTCACTTCTATAGTTATCACGCGTCCTTTTTTTTTAGGGGAACCCCGTCTTAAAATATAATATTACTACTACGTGGTTTAGTCAGACAGGGGAGGGTTCGATGGTTAGCGGTCAAGGCGTAACATTTGTGTCGGAACTTCTAGGTCTCACTGCCTCTTTAAATGGGCGTAATAACATTATGTTGTAGTTTCCTAATATTTTCCCTGTCCTTATGTCCTGGAGCTTGTACGTTCGATCCCCAAACTGGGCCATGATTCTGAAGGGACCTTTCCACAGAAGGTTCATTCCTCTATATTCTCGTTTTAGCAACGAAGACTTGTTAAAGTTCCTTACTAGTACCTTCTCGTTTATCTGTGGATTCCAGGTGTGTAGATGTCTTTTCTGCTTTGCGTTCCTCTTCTCGGCTTTGTTTTTAAGTTTCAAAAACGCTCTTTGTATCCTCTCCGAGTCTGTTTCACTTATTATAGGTAACGCAGTAGGAATTCCGTCGATTATGTGGTCGTGTGGTTTTCCTGTCAACAGTTGAGTTGGGGAGTAGCCATGATTGGGATTGATGGCGTGATTCATGACCCACTGTATATAAGATAAGTATTCGGGCCATTTTGTGTGCTTTACCTTCGTAAGGATCCGGAGATATGAATTCAGGTCTCGCATAGTTCTTTCGCATGGGTTTCCCTGTGGATGGTAATTGCTAGTGTGATATAGTTTTACCCCTGCCTCTCGGAGCTTATCAACAAACTTTCGGCCGTGATGGATAGAAGCATTATCAACGAGCAGTGCTGTGATTTGGCCATATTTTGGTATATATTCTGCAACGATCTTGTTTGCACACGAGGCGCTGGTAAGCTTTTTGAGTGGATATAGGGTTACAAATTTAGACATTACGTCAACCATTACGAAAATGTATTGTAGGCCTGTCCGTGCCCTTGGGAGAGGACCATGGCTGTCGGCTACAACCAGTTGTAAGGGCGCTTCTCTTAATATAGCCAGTGGTGGTCGATCAAAGCGAAAATGTAGGGGCTTTGCCTTCTGGCATATTTCGCATGTGGCCACGAACGTTCTCACTTTTCGTCCAAGCTTCGGGATATACAAATGTTCTGATATAACTAGGCTCGTTCTTTCTACACCTGCGTGTATGAGTGCGGTATGATAGGCCTGAATAATCAATTCCTCGAGTGTTGCGGGTATGTATACTTTCCAGGCTGGGGCGTGCTTGCCGTCCAGTTTATACAATACGCCGTCCATTTTGCCATACTTTCCCTTATTTTCGGAGCTAATCGGTGGTGCATTTCCCAGTATTTCGGCCAATTTGGTATCTTCTCGTTGATACTTTTGCAGTTGTTTCATTTTGCTAGCCATGTGGCTGTTTAGGCTTAAATCCAGTTTTAATACGCTAATTTCTCTCTGCGTGTTCCCTATCGTCTCAGGAATGTTTTCTCCTACCTTTACTCTCGATAATAGGTCACTAAAAATGTTACTGCTGCCCGGGATGTGCTTGATCTCTGCGTTATATGTCATTATTTCGTGAATGTATCTGGACAGCTTGGCACTCGTCAGCTTGCAATTTTTTATAAAGGCCAAGCTCACATGATCAGTAAAGATTATTATTTGCTTATTGTATATAAAATGCCTGAACTTTTGTATTGCGAAGAAGATTGCTCCAATTTCCTGCTCTGTTACATTAGAGATGCGCTCCGCTTTATTAAGTGATCTTGACGCGGTCGCTATGATGCGCAGTTCGCCATCTTGGAATTTTTGCGCCAGTACGCATCCGTAGGCTACCATTGATGCGTCTGTGTAAATTAGAAATGGCAATTCCATTCTTGGACGTGTCAACAGTATGGAGTTGCTAAACAGCTGTTTTAATTGCTGGAAGGCGTGCTCCTCAACTTCCGACCATCGCCATCTTGTGTTTTTGACTAACAAAGCCCTTAGCGGTGCAGTTTCTTTAGCGTAGTTTAACAAAAAACGGCTTTGGTAACCCAGTACGCCTAAAAATTTCTTCACCTGTTTAGTATTCTTGGGACGCGGGATCCGCAGTACTGCTTCAATGCGTTCATCATCTGGTGAGATATTTTCACCTGAAATTACGTATCCTAAAAATTTGACCGAGTTTGCAAAAAATGTACATTTATCCCAGTTTAGGGTCATGCCGCATTCCCGTAATCGTCCTAAAACTGTGTCGATATGGTCTAGGTGTTCATCTACTTCAAGGTCGTGAATCAATAGATCGTCGACATATTGAGAAACGTATCCATTTGTTTGAGTGCCTAACACGGCATGCATTGCGCGTAAAAATCCACTGTTTGACACGCTGACGCCAAAGGGACAACGGCGAAAGGTATATACTTGACCCGAGTGAAAAAAACCCATGTATTTGCGTAGGCGTGGGTCTAATTCCACCTGGAGGTATGAGTTTGTCAAATCCAGTGACGTGAACCATCGCTGTCTGCCAATCCCAGCGAGAATTTGTTCAATATTCTCCGTACGCATATTATCCGGAGTTATATACTGATTTAGTTTACGTGCATCAATTGTCAATCTTACGGTTCCATTTTTCTTTCGCACGATACAGAGGGGCTGAATGTAAGGGGTATCGGATGTCTCTATTATTCCGTCTGAAAGCAATTCTTGGATTTTATGGGTTACCGCATCGTTTAAGTCTAACGGTATCATACGACATTTATGACGTATTATCGGCACATCTGTTATTTGAAAGGTGTATTGGAATACATTGCATCTTCCCGTTCTTCTTGTGAATACTTCCCTGTGTTTTACTAATATTTGAAACATCCTTTCCTTTTGTGGATCGCTCAGGTGCGTCAGTTGTCGTTGCTCGGTTGCGTTGCTCGTGGTCGTATCTCATTCATGCAGTGGCATCCAGAAACTCGTCGGAGAACATACCAGTCGTCCTGCTGTGGCGTCCAGGAAGTCGTTGCTGCAACATCCGTCGGTTGTATATTTGTGATGTCCAGAAGTTGGTAGAAGTCCGTCCTTCAGGCGTTGTTGCGTGCCATTTTAAGAGGCAGCCACCAGGTATTCGTGACCAACCACGTTGGGTGCCATTTTATGAGGCGGTACATTCGTCGTCTCACAGTTGATGGTTGTTAATGGTACGCGGGAGGTGTAGGAGGTTACGACAGGTTCATTGGTGTGGTAGGTTTTCTGGGTTTTGCATGAGGTTCTCTTCGTTGGTCTCAGGAGTGGGTACCCTGGCTATGGTTGGCTGCTCAGTTACATGAATGCACTGTAGGTCCTTTATATCATAAGATTTATTCAATGTCTGCCGTAACACTCGCCACCGCGGAATGTGATGAAAATGGTTTGGCTATGGTAATGAGCTCCCCTGATGCAACGTCTTAGTTCGCGAAAGTATTTTAGTAGAGTCCCTTTGGTACGATGTCTTAGCTCGCGAAAGTGTTTTCGCGGGCTCGGTGCGACGTCCTGGTTCGCGAAGGTACTTTGGTGGAGTGTGTTAACAAGACAGCCCTGACATCGCCATTGCACGATTTTCCCCTTCTCTCGTTCCTGATTTTGGTTTCTCACGTCACGTGATATTATTTCTGTGCATTTCGTTGGCTCTTCAAAATTATTATTTATATTTTATTTTTCACACACAGATGTTTAGGTTTCCCACGCTGGTGTCGGAGATGTAAGATAAGGCACGCAAGCTTCGGACCCGAGCTAAACCATGTACTCATTGTTATGGGCACGTAGGGGTATGCTATAAAGGAGACGACCGACCAGTTAATGGAATAGGGACAGGCTACCTGCTTGTTTAGGAAGGACTGACCAGATGATATTTATGATATTTTAAGGTGCGGACAGAATGTACGGTTACACCCTACTTACTATACGTAGTAGAGAAAGTAATACATCTTAATCTTATCGAGATAATCAACACGTAACTTTGCGAAAACAATATGAGAAGTGAAATAAGCACGCAGCTTTCACCAGTGGGTTTCCTTAGTTAAGTAAAGAACAAACGTCTAATACCATATTGCTCTTACTTGCATACATTACGTGAAAAAAAAACGTAATGATTATCTCGATAAGCGTTGAGCGTATTATCCTGATTTTCAACTACATCGCGAGAGTGATTTATGAGCAACAATTTATTCCATTGCAATTTTCGCATACACTGAATCGTTTTCTCAGAAATCAACTGAAATAGTTCCAGGATTTCGTAAACAATTCCGACGGTTTTTTCAACGCTGTTTTCACTCTTATCCGAGGATCGTCAAACAGTTATGTCTTGAGCTTGGTTAATCGAAAGGCGTGCAAGGCTAGGCAACTGTTAATAAAAGTAGTCGCTGCCGTAGAGCACATACATGCAAAAATATTCAAACGCAGAATATCTGGACATGATATTAATTTGGCTAAACGAAATATATCTATGAGGATTATATCTAAGGATATGTAAGTTTTGCTATTATGTATAATTGTATGTGTGTGGGAGAGGGAGAGAGAGAGAGAAACTCTCTCCCAGAAACTCACAATAGAACAAAAGCAGCGTCGTGAGGATGTTTCAGTTGAGTGTTTGGCGATGTTTCGCTGCAATAAAGTCGAGTTTTTGTATCGATTCATAACCATGGATGAAACATGGGTCCATCACTTCACACCTAAGACGAAAGAACAGTTAAAACAGTGGATTGAAATGGGAGAATCGGCTCCAGAGAAGGCGAAGACAGATCCATCTGCAGGCAAGTTCATGGCTCAGTTTTTGGGATGCGCGTGGGATAATTTTCATTGATTATCTTCAAAAAGGAAAAGCAATCAATGGCGAGTATTATGCAAGCTTATTGCAGCATGACTAAATCAAGCAAAAACGGCCGCATTTAGCGAAAAAGAAAGTTCTGTTGCATCAAGAGAACGCACCAGTTCACACATCCATTATCGCCATGGCCAAAATCAATGAGTTAAAGAACGAATTGCTTCCTCATGCACCCTATTCGCCAGAATTAGCCCCCTCTGATTATTTTCTGTTTGCAATGTTGAAGAAATGGCTTGGTGGTAAAAGATTTGCGAACAATGAAGAGGTGGAGTTTGCAATTGAGCGTTATTTTACAGAACTCGACGGTTCTTACTATAAACAAGGTATCGATGCTATTGAACATCGCTGGGGAAAGTATATCAAGCTGAAAGGAGACTATGTAGAGAAATAAAGATGTCTTTTTCCTAAAACTTTTGTGTTTTCTTTGTTAGGTCGGGTACTTCTGGGACACCCCTCGTAGTTTGACTTAGTGGACGAATAAAGATGAAGTACAACTCGTGTGAAGCCTAGAGATTTACCATGAAAGATTTCTAGGAAGGGATGTGCCTAATGGGAAAACATTCACTATGGTGTGTCAACGGATTCGCAACACAGGAAGTGTAGTGCCAGGATGCCGAAGCTGTGGTCGATATCGACCCAACGAAATTATGAATAAAGAGGGAGGAAGTTTGAAATCTTATGGAACAACAACCTTATAGTAGCAATAGCGACAATGCTCGTAATGTTGGGATGTCATATTGAACTATATTAAGGACATTAATGGAACAACTAACTACTGTACCCTTATCTTATTCAGCGAGTACAGGTTTGTCACCGAACGATTATCCCTCACGTGTGAGGTGCTGTGAATGGCTACTACATAGGTGTACGCAGAATCCAGCATTTCCATGGCTACGGATGAAGCTTGTTTTCACCCAAAACAGCATTATAAACTTTCACAATGCGCACACGTGGGCTTGTAAAAATCCACACACTATAAAAAAGAGGAATTTCAACACAGGTTCTCCGTTATGTTTGGGCAGGTATAATCGGAGATTTTCTCAGTGGACCTTTCGTTCTTACAGAGTGTATGTTGGGTGCAAACTACCATCGATTTTTAAAATATGATTTGCCTAGTCTGTTGCAGACTAGAAAATCTGATGTGTTACACTCGCATGACTTTCTCTACTCTTGTACAAACTATTTTTACAAACGCTTATTCTCCGTATGCTTCATGTTAATCGAAATATCGAGATGTTAATCTTATTGCTAATTTTCTTGTAGATGCAAGGGGAATTGGTAGGCTTTAAGCTATAGTCAAATGTTTTAAGAGCTGGTTGCTATGTGAAGTATTTCAATCTCTTTGTTACCAGGACAAAAAAAAAAGAATAACGAATTCCCATTTGAGAAAAAGTGTAAGTATTGGAAAATTTAGGGAATAACAAGCAATATCTCGAAAATGGTTCACTCAACAAAAAAAAAATGTATGTGACATAAATTGTGTATTTTAACGCGATCTACATTTTTTGTGTAGTAAAATTTTGTCTATCTCTTATGGTTTACCAGTTATGCAAAAGTCGTTCACAATGAAGAATACTTTTGGAGACATTCCCAGAAAATTCGAGATATACATTTCATTTGTCATGAAAATATCTTAAACATATGATATTTTAATCAAAATCGTTAGAGCCATTTTTGAGAAAATTAAAATTTTCGAAAAATATTCCATGTAAAGGGTAATCTGGGTTGGGGGATTTTCTCGAAAACCTTCGTGTCGCATCTCTGGAAGAAACTGAACTTAAATACAAAGTTTGGTGTTTATCCGAATGTTCGTTTCTGAGTTATGCTGTTCACAGGCACACAGACACACACACAGACACACACACACACGGACATGTTTCCAAAATTGCTTTTTTTGGATTCAGGGGGTCTCAAAACATATATTTCCGGTGAAATCTCGGTATCGAATTTTTGGGTGGAATACAATACTTCCCCTACTTACTATACGTAGTAGAGAAAAATAAAAACGACGTGGTATCTTCACGATAGTGCACTACCACACATAAGTGTTGTAGTACGTCGTCATTTAACCAGGAGCTTTTTTGGTCGTTGAGTGACATGAAAGTAAAGTTTACAAGGGTGAAATAGGCTCCTTGGAGGAACTTCATCAAAGCATCTTTCAAGGCAGCTGAAGATATTATAAATAATTTAGGCGGGCCCGAGGGTAGTAGTGTCTCCGTGCTATAGCACTACTTTAATAATATGAAGAAATACGTATTTGGAATTATTTCTATACTCTACGATTACATCAAGAATACAGCCATGCTTATTATTCTTAAAGGTGCAATGAAATGGCTTGTCTAACAATAGAAAACTACAGAAGCACAAGGAAGCGACTGCAAATTGCGAGTTTGCAACCTTCTTATATTATCATTCTATGGATCCGTGCCACTAAATTGAGTTTTATTTACGGATACTCTTTAAATTCTGTGTTCCTTAGCGTCCCTTTCTATATTAGCCGTGAAAGACCGTACATTTTTCTCAGAGGCCTCTTTATCAGGCTTGAAGTTCTTTTACGTGCCGTAAATCTACGGCCACTGGCTTTACTTCCCTTCCGAAGGAGGCCATGCTAAGGAAGAAATCCATGGCCTTCCGCCGGGTTTGAACCCGCGACCTCGGGAACTGGAAGCTAGCATGGTAACCACTACAACACGGAGGACGACACCCTTGTCACATCTGTCCCGGCACGGATTCATAGCAGTCTATACTTTCAATCAAGACTCAGGGTTTATCTTGGCAGCACATGCGAATCATAGGTACCAACTTTACTGTGCATATACGGCAAAGTGAGCTATACTGAGAAGTGAGAAATAAGGTACCAATCGCTTGCAGTGTAAAAGATAGCATAAAATCATTATTTTTATATCATATTCAATTGTTTATACTTCAAATTAAATGAATCATTTTTGATAACGTTGCCTATTCTGTGAGGAGTCGATTGAAAAAGAAGAAGAGAGTCTATAGAGAGCGCTTGCACCCGCCAGCTGTGAGTTTGCGCGCGTGATTTGAACGGGAACCGTGGTGCCTGTTTAGTTTCATTAGTGCGTGAACCATTAAGGGTCTGTATTTCGATTTCCGATTAACGCTCTGGTTAAATATTAACTGGGAATCAGAGAAAATTTTCGTATTACGATCTTCGGTTAACAGCTAACCGGGACTTATTCTAAGGTAGCGGTTATGGTACTAACTTGGAAGTAGCTATACAAAAATGTTGGTGATGGTGGTGGCATATATATTGCATCGCATAAGAATTTCGGGGAGGTATTACTAGCATGCATGCGAAGCATTCCTGCCAGCAAGCAGTGCCCACTTTGAACATCTGCTGTGATGCTGTTAGATGAAGCCAGCCCACATATCTGCAGTTGTTAAAGGTACTTGGGTATTTAGATGAAGAAGTAATTACATCATTGATTTATTTTCATTCATCGTAACACCAAACTGTAAACAATGTTGTCAATGGTAATAAAATAATGCTGTAAGAGAAATGTCAAAATGAAATACAGCACATTACTCAGTTCTTAGTATCACGAATTAGATGGTATGCACATGCCAAGAGACTTTTAGACCGGTATGTTGACATATCACTCTGCATAATCTGACCGTTGACTATGAGCCTTCTTTATCATTAGTCATTACTAGACTTCGGAACTTTAGGTCCTAAAAAATGTGATTTTAGGCGCCTAAAAAGTAGGGTAATAGGTCTTTAATAGGCACAATAAATAAACAAATTTTATGCATCACGCCATGCAAAACACAGTGATTAATGTTTTATTTCAAAACACACTTAAATACACTTCCTTTGAAAGCTTCAACTCTAGAATTTGACTTTAAAAATACTGTCTTAATGGAGGATATTAAATCATTGATTTTGGGGAACTGGTTTCAAACCTCCTCTGCTACTCGATGAAGTGCATGAGCCAGACAAGTAACGTGTGTTAAATGCTGAAAAAATACCTTCAAAGGTTTCCCAGCTGCTGTCATATATTGTGCTGCATCAGTGTACAGTAACAACACCCCTTCATCCTTTACACCATTCGGATACAGTACTTTTAGCCCGGAGTTTACGAAGTAGTCAACTAATTGAGCATTAGTTTTCTCCAACACCTTCGAACAAATCAAATGCGAATTTCCATAATTTTCTACAAGTAAATTTGATATACTTCGCCCCAGGGCGTCTGAGATATCATCTACAAAAATCTACATGTAGAAATCTCCTATTTCTGACCTTCATTCATCTGTGATTCATGTACAATCTCAAGATAATTTTTTTAAGTGTCGATTCGGAGGGTATTCTTTATCTGCAATACTTTTCTAAAAATGACATCATTGTTGTATTTTCAACTACATTCCAAAGAATGTTGGCTGCAGCGAATGCTTTGCATATATGAAAATAGAACTGGGATTTTATTTTTGAGGGCATGGGATGTGTAAGTAAAGTTTGCTTCTGAGAATCTTTCTTTTTAGAATTTGCTTGATAAATTGAAGTTTTCTCGTGTTGTACCAAGTGACTCCTTTTTTCGGCGGAAACCTTAAGTAGGAATACATATTTATAAATTATTTCAATGTCCGTAAATCATATTTTGTCAAAATAATTAAAATTGTAAATAAATAACCAATATAATTTACATAAAAATTAGTATAACTTTGAGATAGTATTTTTAATACTTAAATGATTTCAGTCAAATTATATAATATATAAATTCAATAACAGTCCGCCTTAAAGCAATATGCGTATAATATAATATAAAATGTATGTAACAGTCATTTTATTAATGTGTATATTATTATGTACATGTTAAATAATGTTATGTGAATGTATTACGTAATTTAATAATGTAGGAGCTGTAAGAATAATAGGTTAAAAGTTGCTAACAATGAGGTAACATTGAGGCAATAATGAGTAAGAAAGTGTAATAATGCTACTGGTAATTCTTGGAGCAACAATAATGTAATTTTTGAGACAGTTTATAAAATAGCCAATCAACAACCAGAAAAAGGTTAAGTTAAATAAAAGTATACTATTGGAGTAGGAATAGGCAATCATAAACTGAAATAGGGCAAATTGTACAAATTCAGAAGTCAGTTGCTAGCAGACAGCGTCCCTAACCGGACGCGAGACGCGTCCTCGAGAAGTTTAATATGTATTCAGTGTGGGACAAAAATAGTTTATGTGTTTAAAAAGTAAAGTAATTAATAAATAATCTCACAGCTGTCTATACCAGTGAAGTGTTATTTAAATTGTGTCAAGGAATAATAAATGGAGTGAAGTAAAAATTATAATATGTGTAAGTCTACATTCTTCAGCCGCACCACGCCTTGTTAAGATATTCATGTCGCTACAAATTAATACTGACCCAGCCGAGGCAAACATAAATATATAATATTTAAAGAAACAGTAAAAATAAAAGTTAATATTTTTAAACTTGGGGCGAAGGCTACCGGGTACCATACGTGCAGTTGCAACTACTTCAAGTTCGGCTACCCAACAGTCGAAATGCAACTCCTAAAATAAACAACCTTCTAAAATTGGGTTTCCATACGTAAAGCACCAACTTACTTCAACTTAAAAAAATTGTCTTTTACAAAATTAGTATTGTCTTGATCTGCTGTACTGTTAGACCCCAGTATTGGACTTAATAAAATGCATCAAATAAATTTGAGGTTATTTTCAGATAGAAGAAAAAGCCATACGGTTCAATTAATCGGGGTAGTTAACATGCATGGTCTCATGTGGATAATAAAAATGACAGAAAACACAGTAAAAAGCTTAGGTCTTTATTGCAGACCTGACTGAAGATTATTTTCTTTGTCTGTTGTATAAGACTGGAAATCCGAAATCCATGTGCTTATTAATGCACTTTTGGTAGATTTGTTCTTAGGCACTAGCAGAAAAATTATCACAGCAACCAAAGACTTTAATATAGTTATATTATGAACATGAACGACACTTTGCCATATTTTCAAATAACTGTTTCTGAGAACCAGACGTAGGCGAATTGTTATTGTACTCCATTGTCGAAGTTCCGATTTCGCATGCAGGACCTTAAGATTTCACTAATTGTTGCGCTGCCTTTTAAAAACGACACCACGCCGCATTTTATCAAACAGAATTTAAATATGTATCCAGTCAATGAAAGGTTTGTTGTTGATTAAATAATTAAATTCACTGGAATTTTAAAAAATCTTATGTGTTACACTCACATGATGTTCTCTACTCTTGTACAAATTATTGTTACAAACGCTTATTCTCCATATGCTTCATGTTAATCGAGATATCGAGATGTTAATCTTATTGGTAATTTTCTTGTAGATGCAAGGGGAATATGGTAGGTTTTAAGCGATAGTCAAATATTTTAACGCTGGTTGCTATGTGGTGCATTCCATTGTCTTTGCATGTCCAGGACATAAAAAAAAATCTGATGTGTTACACTCACACGACTTTCTCTACTCTTGTACAAACTATTTTTACAAACGCTTATTCTCCATCTACTTCATGTTAATCGAGATAAACATTTGCAGACTCTATCTTATTGCTACGTTTTTGTAGATGTAAGGGGAATATATATTTACAAGGGCAATATAGAAATACAGTAGCCTTTAAGCACATACATATCTCTTAATAGCTGGTTGCTAGGTGCAGCACCATTCTCTTTGCCACAGATTAATACTCTTTGCATATCCAAGACAAAAAAAATGAATAACGAATTCCCATTTGAGAAAAGTATTGAAAAAATTAAGGGAATAACAAGTAATATCTCGAAAATGGTTCACTCAACAAAAAAATATATATGACATAAATTGTGTATTGCAACGCGATCTACATTTTTTGTGCAGTAAAAGTTTGTCTATCTCTTATGGTTTACCAGTTATGCAAAAGTCGTTCACAGTGAAGAATAATTTTGGAGACATTTCCAGAAAATTCGAGATATACATTGCATTTGTCATGAACATATCTTAAACATATGATATTTCAATAAATCGTTAGAGCCATTTTTGAGAAAATTAAAATTTTCTAAAATGTTCCATGTAAAGGGTAATCTGGGGTGGGGGGAGTTTCTTGAAAACCTTCGTGTCGCATCTCTGGAAGATACTGAACATAAATACCAAGTTTGGTGTTTATCCGACTGTTGGTTTCTGAGTTATGCTGTTCACAGACACACAGACACACACACGGATATGTTTCCAAAAATGATTTTTTTGGATTCAGAGGTTCTCAAAACATACACGGCACCGAGGAAGCGAAAGGTTACGTGCACGCCTACTCGTTTGTTTACATTCAAATCTCAAGCTCTCAACCCTACTTGTTATGCTAGCGGAATAACACAAAGCCCCTCGCTCTGTTTGACACTTCTGTAGCGTTGCAACTTTATACCCCATTTATTCATTAACTATGCACGTAATTACAAACTGTCACACGAACATTTTTCTTCCTGCTATTGCAACCTATCATTCTCTTGATTCTGCACACTTATTGCACTCCCACTGTGCATGCATGTGTAATTAGTAGGCGTTTTCCTCGCCTAGTAGTGTATTAGATTCACAATGCCACTCACGATCTCTTACGGAGAAGATTAATACTGCAAAACTAGTTTCCAATAAGCGATACATGCACTGAATGATGTCATCCGGCTGCAGTAACCGTTAATGCGCTAATTAGTCACTGTCTTCATTACTTTTATAGCTTATAGGGTAACTACAGGGTGAGCCAAAAGACTCCGTACCGCCTGCGCGGTGTTTTTCCTGTCCGAGTTCTCGGAACTCGTTGCCTTCTGCCGCTATCATAGAAAGACACGGGTGGAGCCATACAACATTTTTAAAACTACTTTTAAGGGCTTTACTTACCAACTTCACGAAAGGAGATGCTGAAACTAGCCACCGTCGTTGTCCATACATTTTTGGCACCTCTTTAGGAAACTATCCATTATGGAATTTTTGGGGGGAATTTTCCAAACGATGATCGATGTCGTCTAATGTTTCTTCGGTAAGAACCGGATTGTTGTACGGCCTGGAACTTTTACACCTGGAAATCTTTCTGCAAATCGTACTTTCACTTGGCGAGCTGACCGAGTTAACACATACGAATCATAAATAAATACACGCTGTGCAGTAGAAAACATATACTGAACTATAATATACTTTGTGACTAAGTACAGGACAAAATAATAAATAACTCGTAATAAGTGAACTATATCACATCACCGTCAACTCAAAACTGCACTTCACACTGCACAGCAAAACCAAAACAGCGTGACTTTGTTTATAGCAGCGGTGCGTTATCATTCATATTTCCACATGCCCAGCGGAAAAACACCGCGGCAGCTGGTAATATTGTTCATAAAATACCCCTCCGGGGTAACTTAAAACATAAAGTGTACAAGACAAACCCACACACCTGGAAGAATTAAAACAAAATATCCGCCAGGAAATTTCTCAGCGTGACCTACGGCGAGTGATGGATAGCTTCCTAATGAGGTACCAAAAATGTATGGACAACGACGGTGGCCAGTTTCAGCATCTATGTTCGTAAAGTTGGTAAGTAAACCTATAAAAACAGTTTTAAAAATGTTGTATGCCGTCATCCGCGCCGTTCTATGATAGCGGCAGACGGCAATGAGCGCCGAGGACGCGGACAGGAATAACACCAAGCAGGCGGTTGGGATCTTTTGGCTCACCCTGTAGTTACTGTCTCCATTACTTGGCTAACCGTTATGTTATTTTCTTCCCATCCCTGCTAGGTAGTGTGTCATTATGATAACACAGGTCTATCAAGGAACGACGTGGAATGTAATCACTATTTTCACTTTTCTTGTGTTACATTAAAAAATTCGGTATCGAGATTCGCCGGAAATGGATGATTAGAGTTCTCCTGAAACCAGAAATCATTTTAAGAAACATTTCTCTATCCACTCTATTATTTTCTACACTGCTTGCATAGTATACTGCCGTTTGTGAAAATTGCAACACCAAGACACAGTTTCCCGAATAACTCCAAACTTGGTGGAAGTGTAGAAGAGTGTGCAGGCAATAAGTTATTAGGTTTGCAGAGAGATGTGGTACACGTAGGCCGAGCAGAGCCCTCTCTTATCCGTCCGACAAGGTCAGTGTTGTGCCCAGTGTAGTCAGTGCAGAGCTGTCAAACAAGGTGGAAACAATAAAGTGAGTGCCAGTATGCCTCGTCGACGTCAAAGGGAGCCATATCAGCATGTGGGTGAGTTCGAACGGGGCAGAATGGTCGGTCTTCGGGAAGCGGGTTTGTCGTACCGTGACATTTCGGCTCGTACAGGACATGCTGCTACGACTGTGATGCCTGTATGGAAGATGAAGGTCGTACGCAGCGAAGAGAGGGTACTGGACCACGGGATGACCGTCATCTAGTCCGCATGGACATAACGGACCATACAGCTTCATCCACAGTGTTAGCTCGACGCTGGAGCACTGCAATAGGTGTGAACTTGTCTGCATCAACGGTTCGTCGCCGTCTGCTGCAGGTTGGACTGGTTGCATGCATGTGATTACGTCGGCTTCCATTGTCCAGAAACCACAAGCTCCTCCAACTGCAATGGGTACGTGAACACCGTCACTGGGGAGTTGAGTGGCAAAATGTAGTCTTTTCGGACGAGTCCCGCTTCAACGTGTCCTACAGTGATGGCCACATACGTGTCTGGTGGTACCGTGGTGAGCGCAACCTGGAGGGCTGCATTGTAGAGCGGCATAGCGAACAAACACCAGGTGTGATGGATTTGGGACGCCATTGGTTACAACAACCGATCTTGACTCCTACGAATTGAGGGCACTTTGAAAGTAACCGGTACCTAACAGCGGTTGTAGAGCCTGAGGCACTCACCCTGGTACAGGCATCTCCATAGGCCACATTTCAACAGGACAGTGCGCGGCCACGTATTGCGAGGAATGTACAAACCTTCTTCGAAGAGCGAGGGTACCATTGCTTCCCTGGCCTGCACATGTCGCCCATCGAACATGTCCGGGATATGGTTGGTCGGCCTCTGGTGCGTCACGGTCCTCCAGTAACCAGTGTCACGGATTTGTGGGCTCGAATATAAACTGCGTGGTGGGAAATCCCTCAGGAACTTATTCAGAACCTGTTTGATTCAATGCCACGGCGTATAGCAGCTCTAATTGCAACGCATGGAGGCCACACCAAATGCTGGATATTAGGGCTCAAAGGTCATGTATAGATTTGAAAAGTTTATCATTTGTTACTTCCCATGTACCTAACCTGTGCTATTCATGCGGTTTCATTCTTGGTGTTGCAATTTTCACAAACGGCAGTGTATAACCCGAAGTAACCTGTGCGACTCGTATTCGGGAGTTCCTGTGTTCGATCCCCGACGACCGCCAGCTCTCACACATGGGTTTTTCGTGGTTCCCTGGGTCGGAGGCGAATGCTGAGTGGTTTCTCTTCTACCACGGCTTTACCGTGCCTAATTTCCTGTGTCCATCATTTTCATTGTCATCTGTTTCAGAGATGTAGGACCAGGCGACGGGTTCGACGGGTTGCGGCTGGGCGGTGGATGTACGCTCTAGAGGTTTCTTCTCTGGCGTCATTGCGGAACTGCTCAGTGAGGACCCGCCTCCAAGTGGGCCCCACCGGGGCGTCGGATGCGTTAGAACTGATAAAGTTAGGGACCCCGTCTATGCTTGCCCCCTTCGTCATCCGGTTCTGGTCGCCCTTCGGATCTCTCCCAGGGGTTACGGTAGAAGCAAAGAGGGTCGTTACTGGCCTGCTTGCAGTGCACTATCCCGGTTGCGGAGGTTCCTCCGTACCTTTACCTTTCTCATCGATAACGAATTCCCTTCCATAATTTCTCTTTCATTCAGTTCCCTTCTCACCTTTGATGTGTGCTTCCAGGTTTCGTGGCATTTGGCGGTCCCGTACAGATGGCGCGGATGTTTGACTAAAGGAAAGAGTACTCCCCGACACTAGAGGGCTGCTTGGCTGATGATTTCTTCATAGCCCCCTCTGGGCAGCGTCTTCGAGCATGGAACTTTTGGGGACTTCGGCGCGTCTCTGTGGCCTGTCCTTCATGTTGTTCCTTCACTTCATCCCTTCCTCCTCGGGAATGGTGGCATAGGTCGCTAGCCCTCCGTTATATTCCCTGCACCCTAAATGTCTTTTCCAATGAAATTTCGATTATGTAACTTTCGGGTGAAATGCGATATTTCCTCTACCGGGTACAGATATATGTTAAACTAATAATATAAAATGGCATTAATACAAAAGTGGTATTGAAGTTACGTAACTATCAAAATATTCGACACGAAGTTTTTGAAGAATCTCCTGCCAATTGAGATTACCGTTTTACTTTCTCTACTACGTACAGTAAGTAGGGGAAGTATTGTATTCCACCCAAAAATTCGATACCAAGATTTCACAGGAAATATATGTTTTGAGACCCCCGGAATCCAAAAAAAAAATATTTTTGGAAACATGTCCATGTGTGTGTCTGTCTGTGTGCCTGTCTGTGAACAGCATAACTCAGAAACAAACAGTCGGATAAACACCGAACTTGGTATTTAGGCTCAGTATCTTCCAGAGATGCGACACGAAGGTTTTCAAGAAAATCCCCCCACCCCAAACTACCCTTTTCATGGAACATTTTTCGAAAATTTTAATTTTCTCAAAAATGGCTCTATCGATGATGATTAAAATATCATATGTTCAAGATATTTTCATGACAAATGAAATGTATATCTCGAATTTTCTGGGAATGTCTCCAAAAGTATTCTTCATTGTGAACGACTTTTGCATAGCTGGTAAACCATAAGAGATAGACAAAATTTTACTACACAAAAAATGTAGATCGCGTTAAAATACACAATTTATGTCATATACATTTTTTTTGTAGAGTGAACCATTTTGGAGGTATTGCTTGTTATTCCTTTAAATTTTACAATACTTATACTTTTTCTCAAATTCGTTATTCATTTTTTTGTCCTGGACATACAAAGAGAATGGAATGCGCCCTATATCAACCAGCGCTTAAAACATTTGACTATCGCTTAAAGTCTACCATATTCCCCTTGTAGCACCTACAAGAAAATTAGCAATAAGATTAACATCTCGATTAACATGAAGCATATGGAGAATAAGCGTTTGTAAAAATAGTTTGTACAAGAATAGAGAAAGTCAGATTTTTACTTGATAAACTTGATAGAAAGGCTTTTAACGATTATTGGATATGCAGGTATCACATGTCTGACACCTTATCATGAGAAATAAAACATGCATCTGTAATTTCCTGTAAATGTATATCTCTTGTACTGGTCTCCTCCATATGACAATGAACACTTTTTACCAAGGTCTCCCCGTGGTTTTTCTAGAATTATTATGTTGCCTGCCATCTGAAAGAATATATGTCACGCGACGATGACATTTTTTCTTCTTCTTCTTCTACTTCTTAGTGGTTTTTTTCAAGGAGAGGATTAATACGGAAGTCATTGGTTTCTTAATTCTCCTGTCAAGATTCCGCTTTGTGTATTATATATGTAAAACCTGTCTAAATTTGGGAAGGAATGCCACGAAGCACAGCGTAAGGACATAAGTTACTTATATGGAACACCACTCCCAAAATCTGATTATTGCATTCACATGACTTTTGCACTCCACCCCAAAATTTGATAGAGATATATATCACGGGAAATACATGCTTTGAGGACCCCTGAAGCCAAAAAAAAGCATTTTTAGAAAAACTTCCTTGTGTGTATGTCAGCAGCATAACACAAAAACAAAACGTCGTATAAATACCAAACTTGGTACTTAGTCTCAGTATCTTCTAAAGATACGACACGGTGATTTTCACCAAAATCCTCCAACACCAAGCTACCCTTTACATGGATCATTTTTTGAAATTTTTTATTTTCTAAGAAATGCCTCAAACGATTTTCATTAAAATACAATATATTAAAGACATTTAGATGACAAATAAAATCTATATCTTAAATATTTTGGGATTAGCTTGTGAAGTCCTCTTAATTCGGAAGGAATTTTGTATAATCTTGCATAACTGGTAAACCTTAAGTGATAGACGAAAACGTATTACACAAAAAATGTGGATCTCTTTAAAACACACAATTTATTTCAAATAACTTTCTTTGTGTCATCAGCCATTTCCGAGATATACGTTATTAATGCTTCAAACTGTTCATTACTTGGTCATTCTTTTTAAGTCCCGTCCTTTTTCAGTTGTTTCTCGCGATGTCATGGAAACAGTATGGAATTTTAAGGCCAGCATATAGCGTCCAGTTGTTAAACATTTGACTATCGCTGTTCCCTTTGTATCTATAACGAAATGTGTCATGTAGCTATTTCTGCAAAGGTTACTGAGATCAAAATAACGTAGATTTAAAAATAAGCTTTAGAAGGAATTGTTTGTACACCCACTAGTAAATGATAGAAGGTAGAGAAAGTCACTTCAATGTATCACCTAAGACTTTCTACTCACTCTTCTAAATGCTATTCTTACAAAACCTTATTCTTCCGTCTACTTCTTGTTAATAGAGATAAACTTTCATTTAACAATTACAGAATTAGTTGTAGGTATAGGGCAGGCTAAAGCAATAGTCACATTTTTACTTTCTCTAATACGTATAGTAAGTAGGGGAAGTATTGAATTTCACCCAAAAATTCCATACAGAGATTTTATCAGAAGTACATGTTTTGAGGTGCCCTGAATCCAAATAAAGAATTTTTGGAAACATGTCCATGAGTCTGACTGTGAACAGCATAACTGAAAAACGAAAAGTCAGATAAATACCAAACTTAGTATTTGAGTTTAGTATCTTCCAAGGATGCGACCCGAGGATTTTCAAGAAACTCCCCCCACTACAAACTACCCCTTACATGGAATATTTTTTGAAAATTGTGATATTCTCAAGAATGGCTCTAACAAAGTTGATTAAAATATCACACGTTTAAGATATTTACATAGCAAATGAAATGCATATCTTGAATTTTCTGGGAGTGTCCCCAAAAGTCCTCTTCATTCTGAATGACTTTCGCATGATTGGTAAACGGTAAGAGATAGACAAAATTTCACTACACAAAAAATGTAGATCTCGTTAAAACACATAATTTATGCATTATAATTTTTTTCCTGGAGTGCACCATTTCCGAGATATTCCTTGTTATTTGTTTGAATTTTCCAGTAATAATTTTTCTCAAATGGGATTATTGTCCTGGACATGCAAAGAGGATGGAATTATCGCTTAAGACCTACCATATTCCCCTTGAACCTACAAGAAAATTAGCAATAAGATTAACATCTAGATTAACATGAAGCATATGGAGAATAAGAGTTTGTAAAAACGTTTGTACAAGAGTAGAGAATGTCATGTGAGTGTAACACATCCGATTTTTAAAAAGGGGATCACTATGTGATGACTGAAATTCTACGCTCCTTGCATTCCCACGAGAAAAAGCTAATATGCATGAGAAAATTACAAGTATTTAAACAAAGAATATCTCGGAAGTGGTTAACGCCATAAAAAAGTTTACCTGACATACATTTTGAGATTTAACGCGATCTTCTTTTTTTGTGTAGTACGATTTGGTCTATCTCTTACGGTTTACCAGTTATACAGAAGTCATTCAGAATCACAGGTTATTCCCAGAAAATTAAAAATACATATTTTATTTGTGATAAAAATATCTTAAACATTACATATTTTAATAAGAATCATTATAATAATTTATTAGAAAATAATAGTTAACGAAATATTTTCTATGTAAAGAATAGTTTAGGGTGGGGGAATATTGTTGAAAATCCTTGTGTCGCATCCTTCGACGATGTTGAAATTAAATACCGAATGTCATATTTAACTGAATTTACAATTTTTAATTATGGTTTTCATAGACAGACACACACAAACGTTTTTTCTAAAAAATGTGATGTGTTGCATTTATACAACTTTCTCTGCATTTTATCGCTTATTAGTGGGTATACAAATTACTCTTACGAAAGTTTATTTTCCTATTCACTTTACTTCAATTGAGAAAAGCATTTCCGGAAATAGCTGCATTAAACATTTCGTTATAGATACAAAGCAATAGTCAAACGTTTAACAACTGGACGCTATATGCTGACCTTAAAAGTCCATACTGTTTCCATGACATCGCGAGAAAGAATTGAAAATCAACTTAACTTTGAAAGAACGGCTAAGTGTTTAACAATTCGAACCATTAATAAGGGATATATCGGAAATGACTTATACCACAAAAAAGCTATTTGAAGTAAATTGTGTGCTTTAAACAGATCTATATCTTTGTATGGTTCGTTTTCGTCTATTACTTAACATTTACCAGTTAAACAAGAGTATGTACAAAATTCTTTCCGAATGAAGCGGACTTCATAGGATATTCCCAGGAAATTCCAGACTTAGGTTACGTTTTATTTGTCATGTAAATATCTTTAATATAATGTACTTTAATCCAAATGGTCATGGCCATTTTTACTTTCTCTACTACGTATAGTAAGTAGGGGAAGTATTGTATTCCACCCAAAAATTCGTTATCGAGATTTCACCGGAAATATATTTTTGAGACCCCCTTCATCCAAAAAAAAAAACATTTTTGGAAACATGTCCGTGTGTGTGTGTCAGTGAACAGCATAACTCAGAAACTAACAGTCGGATAAGCACCAAACTTGGCATTTAGGTTCAGTATCTTCCAGAGATGCGACGCGAAGGTTTTCAAGAAAATCCCCCCACCCCAGATTATCCTTTACATGGAACATTTTTCGAAAATTTTAATTTTCTCAAAAATGGCTCTATCGATTTTGATTAAAATATCATATCTTTAAGATATTTTCATGACAAATGAAATGTATATCTCGAATTTTCTGGGAATGTCTCCAAAAGTTCTTCATTGTGAACGACTTTTCCATAACTGGTAAACCATAAGAGATAGACAAAATTTTACTACACAAAAAATTTAGATCGCGTTAAAATACACAATTTATGTCATATACATGTTTTTGTTGAGTGAACCATTTTCGAGATATTGCTTGTTATTCCCTTAAATTTTCCAATACTTATACTTTTTCTCAAATTCGTTATTCATTTATTTTGTCCTGGTAATGCAAAGAGAATGGAATACTCCACATAGCAACCAGCTTTTAAAATATTTGACTATCGCTTAAAGCTACCAATTCCCCTTGCATCCACAAGAAAATTAGCAATAAGATTAACATCTCGATATCTCGATTAACATGAAGCATATGGAGAATAAGCGTTTGTAAAAATAGTTTGTACAAGAGTAGAGAAAGTCATGTGAGTGTAACATAAGATTTTTTTATTTATTCAATCAGTGAGCCTGAAGGCAAGTATTTCTAGTGAAATCTGGGTATCGAAATTTTGGGTGGATGGCGCTATTTCCCCTACCTGCTACAGATAAGTAGTAACAAAAAGAAAGGTTTTCAGATATACACGTGTAGCTACGCAGAATCGCTGCACGTACCGAACTGAACCTTTGTTAATGTACGCCAAGGACGGCGGGCTTTTGTTAAGTTGTCCGTGGGCCTAATATGAAAAATGCCCGTGTTACATATAATAATTTATTGTCCACTTGTTTGTTTTGAATAAATAAACGTTTTAGAGATTGACTATAAATTAAGTTTTCGATTTCTGAGTTCCAGTTAATGTCCTATTTGGAGACTCGGTATTTAATAAACATAACTCATTAATTTCGAGAAACATGTAGGAATCTGATGAAACTGTAATTAAGGTTCAAGGAACTGCACGAGTGGTGCCGTGGTAAGCATTCTGGAGGACCCAGGTTCGATGCCCGGCGATGCCCACTTTTACCCCCGGTTCTTCATGATTTCCCCGGAGTCGATAGGCGAATGCTGGGGTGGTTTCTCATCTACCACAGTTTCCCTTTCATCTCGTTTGCTTCTCATCTTTCAAAGTGTGCTTCGTGGTGTAGGGTGGCGCCGGGCAGATGGTGCGGATGTATTTTCTATGAAAAGAACACTCCCCGTGGTCACCAGAGGGCTGCCTCTCTCGGCGGCTCAGCGGTGGAACAGGTTTGCGAGCTCAGAAATTTTAGGGACTTCCGCGCATCTTTGTGGCCTTCCTGTGGTTCCTTCACCTCATCGCCTCCTCCTAGGGGGTGGTGACTGCAATAAATGTGTGCAGGTTGCGGCGTCATCAGCTATGTCTACCTATATTTATCTCATTCTTGTAAAGTAGGACTATAAACGTCACAATATGTTGTTCAATCATGCAGAAGATGGAGTTTCGGTTATTGTTGTGAATGGATCTTAAACCAACATTGATAAGAAATGAGTTTTTCACTAGATATAATGGAAGAGAAACAAATGACAGTTTGAGGTTGATTAACCGAGCGGGATATCTCAGGCGGACGTTTGTGACCCGCATTCGATCCCCGGCAATAACCCATGGGTCTTTTCCCACGTCAACAGGGGAATACTAGAGTGCTTTCTTTCAGTCCCTGAATTTTCTGTCCCGCCATTTCATTCATCCTTCATCCCGTTGGTCTCGTAAACTCTCTCCGTCCGTCCCTCGGCCTTCGGCTGGCTTCCAGGGTATCCGAACTCCCTTGAGGAACGTTGGACCCCCTTTGTGTGGGGTGGAGTCTGCCTGTTCGTCTGCCGGAGTGTCCACTTCTGGAAATCTAGGGATCCTGTCATTACTGTTCTGTCGCTGCTGAATCCGGCCGCCCGGTGTCCCCTCGCCCCTCATACTTCCTCCCTGGGAGTCCCTCTCTGAATCGCTGTCGAGTCCCCTACATAACGGAAGATAAGACAACAGAATGATTACAACATATGTTTCGTTAGGACCTAAGGGACGCTTTTCGTGAATCGAATTCCTACAAAATCATAGCAGCTAGAAATCTGTGAGGAGTGCGGATATGCGGATTCCTGTGATATCGAGAAATGGGATGCGTTATTTCTTACAAGTTTGTGCTTGGTGACGCCTCAAGCCTTCGGAGCAACCTTGGAGTGTCTAAAACTCTTGTAATAGGTTGTCTCTAAGTAATGCCGGTTTTTAAGTTTGTTGTTTTTGAGGCAGTATTTTATATCACAACACTGTCAATGCCAGAATGATTCTAGTGTAAATTAACATTATTGTATGACAATGATTTTAGATATTTGTTAGCTATAAGGATTGTTAGGAAATAAGTTTACACAGCGATGGGGTGAGTTGTTTATCAATTAGAAGAGACAAACAAATGACGTCAGGGTAGCGAGCCTTTCTTTAGAAATGGAGGGAATATCATCCCTAGAGCATGTGTTTTAGTAATTTTGATTGGCTGACGAAATAGACGCCAATATTGGTGCGATTTATTAACCAATAGCAGCTCTATTATAATGTTTAGGCATATCGGGGTGAGGGAGTATAAATTCTGGAGCCAAAGACAAGTATCGCGCAGTTCTACAGAATCACTCACAAGGCAAACGTCGCGCAGTTCTAAGAAATCTCTCTCGCGAGTTACACGTCAGGCAGTTCTAAGGAAGGAAGCATTAACGAAGTACACATTACGCAATTCTACAGAATCTGTCGCGTCGTAAAGTTAGTTACAAAAAGTGAAATACGCGAATTAATAGTGCGCGGCAAATAAGTGATAATAGTTACATTCGAAAATATAACAGTTTCAGTCAGGCGTGTATCAAGATTAAATATGTGAAATTAATTAAGTGTGACGGCAATAAAAGTGTAAAAACAAATTCTTTTATCAGTATTCTTTTTAGTAACAACTCCTTTCCGTTTACACACCCTGCTCAAGAGATATTTGCTCGACTTAGTAGTAATAGCTAGCCGGAGGACAAAGAACCCAAAATTCAAAATAGTAAAGCAATAACAGGCGCTCAGCAAATAAGACAATACGAACAGATACCGCGACATTTTATAAGAAAGAATTGGTTTTCTTTGGTTCGCTATTTACAGAATGTCATGGCTAGTATAGCGTATATTGCGAGAGTGCTTCAGTCGTCAGTTATATACACAATCACAAAATGTACTTTACAAAGTTTGAGATTAGAGTCCTTATAAATCACTACTGGAAACAAGATTATAAAGCTGTGTCGTTAGTGAGCGTGTGGCACAACGATGGTTTCAACACTCGAGAAGAAACCATTAAAGATTTACCACGCTCTGGAAGAATAAATTATGGCATATTGAGAATACACGCAGAGATTTGGAGGAAGATCAGAAAAAAATCTGTGTTACACTCACATGACTTTCTCTACTCTTGTACAAACTATTTTTACAAACGCTTATTCTCCATATGCTTCATGTTAATCGAGATGTTAATCTTATTGCTAATTTTCTTGTAGGTGCAAGGGGAATATGGTAGGTTTTAATCGATAGTCAAATATTTTAATAGCTGGTTGCTATGTGGCGCATTCCATTCTCTTTGTATGTCCAGGGCATGAAAATGAATAACGAATTCCAATTTGAGAAAATAAGTATTGAAACATTTAAGGGAATAAACAATATCTCGAAAATGGTTCGCTCAACAAAAAAATTTTAATGACATAAATTGTGTATTTTAACGCGATCTACATTTTTTGTGTAGTAAACTTTTGTCTATCTATTATTGTTTACCAGTTATGTAAAAGTCGTTCACAATGAAGAATACTTTTGGAGACATTCCCAGAAAATTGGACATATACATTTCATTTGTCATGAAAATATCTTAAACATATGATATTTTAATCAAAATTTTCGAATAATGTTCCATGTAAAGGGTAATCTAGGGTGGGGGTATTTTCTTGAAAACCATTGTCTCGCATCTCTGGAAGATACTGCACCTAAATACCAAGTTTGGTGTTTATCCGACTGTTCGTTTCTGAGTTATGCCGTTCACAGACAGACAGACAAAACACACACACACAGACATGTTTCCAAAAATGCTTTTTTTGGATTCAGGGGGTCTCAAAACATGTATTTCCGGTGAAATCTCGGTATCGAATTTTTGGGTGGAATACAATATTTCCCCTACTTACTATACGTAGTAGAGAGAGTAAAAAAATAAAAAATTTTCCAAGAAAAGAAGCCGTTGCTCACTTCAGTTTAGCCACCAGACATGACTGTCTGGAGGAACATCTACATAGATTTGGTTTTATGAATGACAAGGCATGTAAGATTTGCAATGCTGACAAGATTTTAAATGGAGAACATCTACTAGAATGCCCAGAATTGAGGAAAGCTGTACCAGATGGGAAGATACACAATTTATATTGGCTAGCAAGGGAAAAATTGATAGATCAAAATCCTGTTCATTAGATCAACACAACACAATGGAACAAGTGTTTTGATTAATGTACTGATAGAAGCACGAAATGCATAGCTGCAGAGCTGTCGATTACATAAATGTAGCTACGAAGCTTCTTGGTGCACTTTGAACAGTAATACCACAGTTTTCCATCTGGAACGTTGAAAATAGGCAGCTTCTTCTTCTTCCTCTTCTACGGAATACACAAGTTTTATACATTGGGTTTGCATTATGCAGAGAGTATATAAATGTGAAACATTGAAGAAGAAATTTTGTTTACGTTGGAGTTGTTTACTTATTTAGCTCCACGTATGGACGCCAATTTGAAGAAGTTTGTTGCTGCTACGTATTGAAAGTCAGTTTGTAAATGCTTTATTATATTTTAACTGTTGGGGAGCCGAACTTGTAGTTGCAACAGCACGTATAGTAAACAGTTTCCGGTAGCCTTCGCCCCAAATGTATTTTCAGAGGGCCTTTGCCCCAAGTTTAAAAAATATTAACTTTGTAATTAAACTGTTTCTTTAAATATTTAATATTTATGTTTGCCTCGGCTGCGTCAGTATTTATTTTACAGACATGGATGTCTTGGCAGGGCGTGATGCAACAAGAATGTAGGTTTACACAGATTTTAAGTTTTAATTCAGTTTTTTATTAATCCTTGCCACAAATTAAATAGCACTTCACTGATATAGAGAGCTGTGAGATTCTTTTATTTAATACTTGCACTTTTTAAAACATATACTATTTTTGTCTCACACGAATACGTAATTAATTTCTCGAGGACACATCTCACATCAAGTTACAAACACTGTCTGCAGGCAACTGAATAGATTTCAACCGTCTAAACTTGTAAAGTTCTGTATTTCAAGTCTCTGATTGGCTATTTTTACTCGAATAGAATACCTGCATTTAACTAAAGCTTTTTCAGGTTCTTGATTGGCTATTTTTTATAAACTGTCACTAAAATTACATTAATGCTTCCATGAATCACATTTAACATTTAAACTCTCAAACTCATTATTGCCTCAAAGTTACCTTATTGTTACCTAATTGTTAGCAACGTTTAACTTAATTAGACTGACATTGTTTAAGCGTTAAAAACACTGCCTCAACATACCATTACTTTGTACCATTTTTACTGCGCTGTAGCGGGTGGAACGTAACCTCCGAGTCAGAGCAATCTTGGCTCCCCCTCACCCTTAAGAACAATATAGAAACGTTCACTCCAGCCTTATACACAGTGCTAATGAGCTTAGACAGTGTCAATCTGGAATTTGCTCCAAGCTTCAGAAGTTCCACACTTTCTCTACCAGTACCTAGTAGATATAGAAGGTATTGCATTCCACCCAATAATTTTATACGAGATTTCACCGGAAATACATGTTTTGGGGCCCCTGAATCCAAACGAAATAGCATTTTTAGAAATAAAAATGCGTATGTGTCTGTTAACAGCGTAATTCAAAAACGAAATGTATAAGTACCAAACTTGGTATTTGAGTTCAGTACTTTCCAAAAATGCGACCCGAAGATCTTCAAAAAAATCCCACATCCCAAACTACCCTCTGCATGGAGCATTTTTCGATTTTTTTTTATTTTCTGTAAAATGGTTCTAACGATTTTGATTACCTTAATTTATATCTTGAATTTTCTGAGAATACCTGTGAAGTACCCTTCATTCGGAAGTAAAATTGTATAATCTTACATAAGTGTTGAACATTAAGCGATACACGAAACCTTACTACGCAAAAATTGTAAAACACAATTTGTTTAAAATAACTTTTTGTGGCATCAGCCTCTTCCGAGATATTGTTAATAATGATTCGAGTTGTTCAATACTTAGTCATTCTTTTAAAGTGCTGTCGACATTCAGTTGTTTCTCGCGATGTCATGGAAACAGTATGGAATTTTAAGGCCAGCACATAGCGTCTTTTTGTTAAACATTTGACTATCACTGTCTCTTTGTATCTATAACGAAATGTGTAATGTAGTTATTTCTGCAAAGGTTTATTTGGATTAAAGTGAAGTAGGTAGGAAAATAATAAGCGACAGAGGGTGGAGAATGTCATGTAAATGTAACATCAAATTTTTACTTTCTCTACTACGTATGGTAAGTAGGGGAAGTATTGTATTCCACCCAAAAATTCCATACCGAGATTTCACCGGAAATACATGTTTTGAGACCCCCTGAGTCCAAAAAAAGGATTTTTGGAAACATGTCTGTGTGTTTGTGAACAGCATAACTCAGAAACGAACAGTCGGATAAACACCAAACTTGGTATTTAGTTCAGTATCTTCCAGAGATGCGTCACGAAGCTTTTCAAAAAAATCCCCCACCCCAGACTACCCTTTACATGGAAAATTTTTCGAAAATGTTAATTTTCTCAAAAATGTCTCTATCGATTTTGATTAAAATATTACATGTTTAAGATATGTTCATGACAAATGAAATGTATATCTCGAATTTTCTAGGAATGTCTCCAAAAGTATTCTTCACTGTGAACGACTTTTGCATAATTGGTAAACCATAAGAGATAGACAAAATTTTACTACACAAAAAATGTAGACCGCGTTAAAATATACAATTTATGTCAGATACATTTTTTTTGTTGAGTGAACCATTTTCGAGATATTGCTTGTTATTCCCTTAAATTTTCCAATACTTGTACTTTTTCTCAAATTCGTTATTCATTTTTTTTGTTCTGGTAATGCAATGTGAAAAGAATACTCCACATAGCATCCAGTTCTTAAAATATATGACTATCGCTTAAAGCCTACCAATTCCCCTTGCATCTACAAGAAAACTAGCAATAAGATTAACGTCTCGATTAACGTGAAGCATATGGAGAATAAGCGTTTGTAAAAATAGTTTGTATAAGAGTAGAGAAAGTCATGTGAGTGTAACACATCAGATTTTTCTGTTATGAAGGTTTTGTGCATTTCTGATGTATTCGAGTGTAGCGTATTTCATAAGGTATTTACATAAACTTCAAGATATATATTGTGTATGTGCATATTGCAATAATTTAACGAAACTTCTTAGAACCGTTATAGAATGCTTTAAATTGTTTATGATGAAGGGATCTAAAAAGCCCGTGTTTCGTGTTTAAACTCGACTTCACAGTTTTGAATCAAATGAAACACTTGCTCTACCTTAGGTAAATAGTAGAATAAGTGAAAGTGAAGCAAAAAACTGGAAGGCATAAACTTGTCCAGACCGTTTAGATAACGGGAGTACGTTGTTAACCTAGCCACAGCACGATATTCATGGAAACAGAAAGAAGGGGCAGCTGGTCTGAAGATTTCCACATCCTCCTGTACCTTATGTAACGAAGTAGTAGCGTGGGGTAAGATTTTTGTGTGTTGACGTCATACGTTTCCTGTCCGGGTAGACGCTAGCCGGTTTCCAACGTTTACTAGTAGAAACAATTGTGTCAGTCTTTCTCTAAACTTGAGATGAGGGGCTTCAGTGAATATAACACATTTCATATGAAGACTTCTGTGTTTTTAAAAATTCTGTTATATTAACTCAACAGTAATTATGAAGCTCGCATTTTTACTTTCTCTAAGTAGGCAATTAAGGTATGCATTCCACCCAAAATTCAATACCCAGATTTCACCAGAAATACATGTTTGAGGCCCCTCGAATAAATAAAGAAAAGCATTTTTAGAAAAACCTTATAAAGACGCGACACTAAGATTTTCAAGAAGATCTCCCACCCCAAACTACCCTTTACATGAAACTCTTTTCGAACTTTTTTAGTTTTTGAAAAATGTAACGGTTTTGATTAAAATACCATATAATAAGGACATTTAAAATTTTCTGCGATTAGCTTGTGAAGTCCTCTGCATTCAGAAAGAAAATTATACAATCTTGCATAATGTTAAGGGATAGACGAAAAGAGATCACAAAAAAATGTAGACCTCTTTAAAATACACAATTAATTTCAAATAAATATTTTGTGCCATTAGCCATTAATGGTTGGAATTGTTCAATGCTTGTCATTCTTTTGAAGTCCCATCGATTTTCACTTGTTTCTCGCGATGTCAAGGAAACAGTATGGAATTTTAAGGCCAGCATATAGCGTTCAGTTGTTAAACATTTGACTATCGCTGTTCCCTTTGTATCTATAACGAAATGTGTCATGTAGCTATTTCTGGAAAGGTTTATCTCGATTTAAATGAAGTAGATAGGAAAATAAGTTTTAGTAAGAGTATACCATTAGTAAGAGCTAGAGAAAATTATGTGAATGTAATACATTGGACCTTTTTTTTCATCACCTTAGGTTCTTTTCTTCTGTAACTATTACTACCGCTTACGTGCCTAAGGCAGAGGAAATGCGGCATTTAGTTTAATAATTCTGTCCACCTCTCTGTCTTCAAACTCTTTATTTGAACAGAAAAATTAAAAATCAAAAGTGGATGAATACGAAAGGACATGCTTAAGTCAATGGCGTTTCAAGGATGGAATGCTGCGAATATTTTTTGAGGTAGTGAACCACTGATACTTACTGAATATTTCGAGGAAGTGAAAATTATAACTTCTTATTTAAAAAGGTAATATGTATATATTTGTGAGGCAGTGGCTATAGCCCGAGGTTACCGGGAGATCGGTGTGGGGCAGTCGGAGATAAACAGAGATAAGTAGCGCTCTCGCTCAGCGTAAACAGCGCAAGCACTATAGAATCTTCTGATGATTACCTTCCTTTCGCCTGCAGAACGTGTTCCCAGAAAGTTCTGGAATGTTCTGTGAAAGATTCATTGGATATATAAGCGAGGGATCTAGCGAGTGTGTTTCTAGTGCGATGAAAAGTGCCGTTCTACGAGCGAGTCTGTGACGACTACTGTGACATGCAGTGAATGCTGCTACTGCAGGAGAGTTTGGAGAAGTCTTGTGTTCAACTCCCTAGCGAATGAACCGTTCAGAAGAAGAGGCTACGTTGTGCGTTTTTCATTACGTCGCTACGTCAGTGAAGTGACGGGGAAATTGAACTAGTTCAGATTAGTGAAGTGGCTGTGTGAAGTAAGTGAAGTTCCATTAAAAGAACTAGATCAAAATAGTAACAGTAAGAATTGAGTGAGGTAAGAGTTAAAAACTGGACAAACCTGTATGTATAGCTATATATTCAAAGGCCATAATTTAAAAATTCATTTTTACTTTTGAATTTTTGGACATTTATGTTTTATAAAGTTTTACTGTTCAAATTGTTTTACAGGATATGGTAATTATGCAATTGTGAAAAATTTTATGCAGGTTCCGAAATCTCAAGTAAGGAAACTGTCATTTAAAGCCTTTTACTTTATCTACTGCTTAGTCAATACGACAGCAATTAATATGTTTTAATTCCCAGACGTTGGGGCCGTCTTAAAGAAAATAAAAAACGAGCACTTGTTCATGTAAAAAGTAATTTAGTTGCGAACATTTTCTCAAGAGATTTGTGTGGCATCCTTGCAAAATGTGGGACTTAAATAACCAAGTTTTGCATCTATCCGAGTTTTCGCTTTTGGATATGTTGTGTTGCTCTCTCTCTCCCTCTCTGTCTCTCTCTCTCTCTCTCTCTCTCTCTCTCTCCTACACGCACACACATACACATTGCATCTTTTTCTGAAGTTCGTTTTTACGTTTAGGATAGCTGGAAACGTATTTCTTAAGAAATCTCAATGAAAATTTTGGGTGGTATCTACCTACCATGGGCGTGCGACAGAGAAAGTATCTAACGTTTTGATTAGAATATTATCTTATGTTTGAGATGCTGCAATGTCAAATAAAATGTATAATATTCATTTTGTGTAAGTGTTTCTTGAAATTCTCTTGGTTCTCATTGAATTTTCTATAACTATGAAACGTTAAGATAAAGTACAGACTTCTCTATAATATATAAGATAGGACTAGTTAAGACAGGGGACATCTAGCACCTCGACCACAATGTATCTTTTATGCATACACCCCCGGGAGGAACGGATGAGTTGATGGAACCGCAACAGACGTATGATTTCTAGAGCGAGGTCGACGCAATTCGATAGAGACGCACAGAGTTCCCTAACAGGCTTGACCACCCGCCTATGTCAATCAGGGAAAGGCACTAAAAACCCACGGCAAGAGTTTGCGACCAGCGGGAATCGAACCCAGACCTCCCGAGTGCGAGCCTCACACGTTACTGCGGAGCCATCTCGCTCGGTCTTTATAAGATATAGTACCTTCCGTTTTGTGACATACGTTTCCACATTTTAAACACTGTGCTGAATAAAAGAACATGTTTCGATGTTTCGTTTTTTAAAAATGAATGTAACGATTTTTATTAGAAATCACATATTATGACCCAGCGGCTATAGCCCAAGGTTATCAGGATGTCTGCGCGGGCAGTCGAAGATAAACAAAGATAAGTAGCGTTTTCAGCGGAATCGCTATCGTCAGATAACCAAATTCGGCATTACTTTGATATTGGATTATGGTGAAAATAGAATCTTTTAACTTACGAAATTGTTTTTTCTTTCTATCTAGAGAAATCCTTGGTTAATAAGGAAGGTTCGGGTGCAGTAGATGTTACTTCAGCGGTGATGTAATGCCCACTCAACAGCCTTTTTATGCAACCGTTCTTGTATAGTCGTTTTTGGCGACTTTTGGAAGGAATTGCTGCCAACGTGAATCATTCGAGTTTTAGACGCGCAGACCCTTCGGCTACGCCTTGCGGCTTAGGGCCTCAAACGTGTTTTCAGCTATGATGGGATTTCAAATGTTGGCAGCGGAAAGATAACACAACTAACGTTCTCAGATACATGCGATACGACTTTTGATAGTTATATCGAACAAAAGTGACAAAATATGCCATATTTTCATGAAAATAACTAAAGCACCATGTAATTTGTTTTTATTACATGTAATAATGTGTTGAAATCAATAAAACTTGTACAGTCTATGCGTGTGTATAGTGAGACCGACCATAATCTAATATCAATGTTTATCCCCAAATTCTTCTGGAAGTTTCCCTTCCCCGTCTCCAGAACTTGTGTCCAGAACATTCTGGAATGTTCTGCGAAAGCTTCCACTAAGCCAGTGGGTTCGCCAAAGAGAAACTGAGTTGGTCAGCGAGTTAGTAGGCGACATCAAGTGCGGTTCTACAAATGAGACTGTGACGTGCTGCTTTCGCGAGATATTGGAGAAGTCTTGTGTTCGACTCCCTAGCGCATTGAAACTCACAGGTTGAGCGATAAAATAAACCGAGGTGTGTTTAGTGGTAATCATACGCACAGCACAAAGTTTATGAAATACCAGGCGTTTCAAATCGAGAGTACCTTGATCTGTGTTAGTGTATGTGGAAACTGCTCAGAATGCTGCAGCTGCAGCCAGATTGTACTAGGAAAGATTTTCTGCCGAACAACGTTTGTGCTGACCGCGCAGAGGGTCCTAGACACAGGGAGCGTACAGCCAGCACACGAAGGAGGGTGTGAAAGAAATACCGCAGAAGAAGCAGTTTTAAATCTTGTAGATGAACATCCCACAGAAGCAGTCGGGGAATAGCTTGCATGGTCGGCATGTCCCATTGATTTGTTCTTAGGACGCTAGAAGGAAAATTGTTGTGAGCGTATCATATCCAACGGGTATAGTGTCTCTCAGCAGTAGATTGCACGCCTAGGGTGACTTTCGTCAGTTGGTTCCTAGAAAGGCGTAGATATGCCACAATTAATTAGACGAAGCTTTACAAAAATGGTATTTTCAATTTCCATAACACTCATACATGGGCGGAAGAAACCATCACAGCACCAGGGAGCACCATTTTCAACAGTAATTTGCTGTGGAAGTATGGGGAGGAATAGTTGATGATTGGCTCATAGGTCCATACATTCTCTCCGACTGGTTGAAAAGAGTTAGTTACCTCACATTTCTCCAAGTGACTCTTCCAGTCTTATTGGAAAATGTTTCTTTAGGAACCAGAAATAACATGTAATTCTTACATGATGGTGCTCCACCACACATTATTCGGAATGTTCCTAACCATCTGAGTCGTAGCTTTCCTAACAGATGGATTGGACGCTAAGGGCCCATCAAATTACGTGCAAGATTGCCAGAAATGAATGCTCTGGACTATTCCTTCTGTAGGGGATATTAAAAGCAGGGTCTACAAAATATGGATTACTGACTTCGAATCCTTGAGACAATGTATTCATCAAACTGTGGAGGATTGCATTAGCTACGGAGGGGATTCGGCACTGATCCACATAGGGGATTGTGTATCACAAGGGGGCATCCCCGGGAGGAAGGATGAGGGAGAGAAGACACTGGGCACAGGAGTGATGGCACAGTAATGGCAGGTTCCCTAAGTTTCCAGATAGAGACTTCCTGGCAGACTGACAGGCAGACCGGATACCTCCGGTGTTCAGCTGAAAGCGAGGGACGAAAAGTCACAAAGAGCATCCTTTTCCCCTGCCACATTGCACCCAAACATCATCGCCGACACTCCCAATCCTGAGAGAGACCAACGGATGAAAGATGAAGTGAAATCGGAATGGAGATGAAATGGAGGGATAGGAAATTCGGAGGATGTGAGAATCCCTCCCAGCATTCACCTGGCGACCGGGGAAAACCCCCGAAAAAACCCCATAGGTCAGGAAGGTCGGTCACTGGAATTGAACCCACGTCCTCCTGAATGCGGGCCACAGACGAAGCTTCCTGAGTCATCCCGATGTGTGGGAAAGGCTCCTTTATGGAGTACGACGTAATTGGTTACGAATATGTGAAGTTTGCAGATGCGCAAATGGTAAACATTTTGTACAGTATCCGTGAATTGTGTGAATCCTTCCGTTTGTTACTTATTTTTATTTTATTTTTTATTTATTTATTTTTTTGCTGTCCATGTTAAAAGTACCATTTAGTAGACTGTCTATGAGCCTAACTATGTGCTTTTCTTGTTTTTACATATCAGAAAGATGGTTTGGTTCAGTATCAGTTGTAAAACGTATTTAAGTTTAATGCTGAACGAGCTGATTACACTAATCTGCATGATATCGGATGACTGAAAACCAATAAGTGTTTCTGACTCACTTTTTTATGCTGATTTCAGAACTACTTTTAGTTTTTTTCTATCACGTACAGTTTTTTCACAGTTTCACTTCAAAAACATAGAGATATAAAGATATTGCTTCCGCCACTACACATAAAATTGGGCTTGATCAAGCAATTTGTAAGGACTCTACCACAGGATGGACCCTACTTCAAGTACCTATCCAAGAAATTTCCCTCCAGTAGACAAGGCAAATTAAAGGCTGGAATTTTTGTTGGTCCTCAAATAAAGAAATTGATGAAGGCTGGAGATTTTCAGAAGACAATGAATGAGAGAGAAATAGAAGCATGGACCGCTTTCCGATCAGTTACTGAAAACTTCTTAGGCAATAACAAAGATCCTAATTACAAGGCCATTGTCGAAACAATGTTGGAAAATTTCAAGAAGATGGGTTGTAACATGAGTGTAAAGGTGTATTTTCTGCATTCACATATCGACCACTTTCCAGAAAATCTGGGACATTATAGTGAAGAGCAGGGTGAACGTTTTCACCAAGATATTAAGGAAATGGAGAGGAGGTACCAGGGGAGATGGAATGAAACTATGATGGCCGACTACTGTTGGATGTTGAGGAGGGACAGTCATCTTCAAGGATCTGCAAGGAAGTCAAAGAAGAGAAAGTTTGAAAAAAAATTAAATGAAACACTTTGGCTTCTTGTTTTGTTAAAATGTAGTCATGAAATAAATTATGGGAGTTCTTGAGAGTATTTTTAAAATGTTTCTTGAATAAAAACTTACCTTGTGTGAAATGGTATTTAAATACTTTTCTATGCTCATTAGTAAAATTGTCAAAATATTACTTCTTATTTTGTGTAAAAACCTGACGTGATAGAAAAAAACAGAAGTTATTTCTGGAATCAGCATAAAAGCTTGATTCAAGAACACCTACTTTTAAGAAATGATCTGATAAAAAGTTGAAAATGCAGACTAGCGTTATACATAGACTCTAAGTTTAGGTTACAAGCTGTGTTTTTGGAGGATGCAGATGCAATTATTAGAAGGTTTCAGACACGAAATGTTTATCTACCCTTATGAAGCACGCGTCATACTGCGAAAGTTAAACCTCTTAACGCGCTGACCTAATTTTGGTTTAGAAAGTAATAGTACCACCCAGCTACTGGTCGGCTGCCGCTGAAACCTTGCCAGCGTGTGCGTTTTATGTTCTCCAAAAATCTGAAATATCTCCTCAGAAAATGGTTATATAAAATAAATGAAAGATAGAAAATATGTTTTAAATAATGATATCTATAGCTGGTTAAGTAAAATTAATGTGATGACTTCTCTTCCACACGGTATATGACATCAACATGAGTACAATGTGTGCCAGAACTTAATGATAACAGTCTTTGAGATGTATAAGTTTACCTAGCGAGTTAGCGCCGCGGTAATGTATGTGATTAGTATTCGGAACGTCTCGGGTTCGATACTCCGCGACCGCCCACTTGACCCATGACATTTTCTTGATTTCCCTGGGGTTGGTAGGGAATGCTGGGATGAATTCTTTTCCACAATTTCCCTTTCATTCCGTTTCCTTCTCATCTTTCAGGTGTACTTCTAGGCTCTCCAGAAAGGTTTCCCGTAGGGGAGGGTTTCCGAACCCTTCAGCTGCCGTGCGGAACCCTAGCACTCGTGGTACTTCTGACGTTACTAGAAGTACGCTAGGCCGAACATTCGAGCGCCTCCCTATAGGGAGTTGTTCGGATTGGGTTGGACTCGGCGGGGTAGTGGTTCCCGATACCCCGGGGGAATGGGTACGTCTGGCTGGTTTTCTGCCCAGGCGGGGTTCTGAGACGCCTCAATGTTCTCCGGCACCAACCATGAATGAGAGTTGGTAGACGGCATGCTAGATTGCTGTCGGCCTAACCGAGGTTTTCGGTAGTCGCCCTTTTTAAGGATGACGCGCGTAAGTGGCGTATCCACTTCCATCTCCGCGCAAACGGGTCGCCTTTTTAGGAAACAAGGTATTGACCTCATGGGAAACCCCCACGGTTGGAGAGCCGCTCGGTGTGCGCTGACCCTGGGTTGTTAGGAGGGAGCTTGGGCTTTGGGTAGACCTTCGCAGCTAAAAAAATGTACTTCTAGGTTTCGTGGTGTATGACGGTGCCGGACAGATGGATGCTCAATGGAAAGAATACTCCCTGTGGAAACCAGAGGGCTGCTTGATTGGTGGTCGGTTCGTCGCCCTCTCTCGGCGGCATTAGCAGTGGGACGGGTCTGGAAATGTTAGAGACCTCCGCGCGTCTCTATGGTCTGTGTGCCTGCGGCCTGCAGGCTCTTGTGGATCCTTCACCCCATCCCTTCCTCCTGGAAGTGGTAGCCACTTGAATCACCCCTACTTAAATGTATGTGTAAGTCTTAAACTTTTTGTTGGTGTTCCTTCTGTGTATAGGCTGTTCTATTGTAGCTAACATCCCCTCAGGAGGAAGGATGTCGTCCTTCGTGGTGTAGTGGTTACCATGCTAGCCTATAGTTCCCGAGGTCACGCGTTCAAACACGGCGGGGGGCCTTAGATTTACGGCATGTAGAAGAACCTCAAGCCTGATAAAGAGACCTCTGAGCAAACTTACCGGCCTTTCACGCCCAATATAGAATGGGACGCTAAGGACTATAGTAGTTAAAGAGCGTCCATAATTAAAACTTAATTTAATTTAGGAAGAAGGATGAAGTAGAGGAACCAGAGAAGATTACAGGCAGACTGGCTACAGAGACGCGCCGAAGCCCCAAACATTTCGAGACCCGTCCCACTGCTGGAGCTGCTTAGAGAGGGCGATGCACGACCCGTCAACCAAGCAGCCCTCTAATGTTACGGGAAGACTCTTTCCATTGAACATGCATCCGCACGGCCTGTCTGGCACCGCCATACACCACGAAACCTTGGAGCACATCTGGAAGATGAGCCTGAAACGGAATAAAAGGGAAATCATGGTAGATGATAAACCACCCCAGCATTCGCCTACCGACCAGGGATAGGCAAGGTAAACCCAAGTTCAGAGTGGGCGATCGACAGGATTCGAATCCGGGGCCTCAACCGTTATCACCGAGCCATCTTAGTAACCTCGACTGGGAATTTCCTTGTTGATATTATGGGGGTATATCAAACACAAAAAGCGGGTACTCAGGATGCGGAGTTAGCAAGCTATTTAGTTTTATCCTTGATCTGTCTTTTTCTTTTGCCCAATTTCAAAACCAGTAGGCATCAGGAAAGGTTAACCTGTCAGGAATAACGTGGTATTGTAACGCTGTGTTGCCAAATGAGACATATGTATCACATCCTAACAATTAATCTAACATTTTACCTACTTTTTCGGTTAATTGGTACCTGTTGACCATCCTCACTCCGTTGAGTCCTTCGTAGTGAACGAAGTCAAGCAGCTTTTCAATGTCTGCAATTTTTACCTTCTACAGTACCTAGTGAGAAGGTTATTGTTTCACGTATGGAAAATCCGATTTGAAGTAGGAGTTGTATTATATTTCAACTGTTGGGGAGCCGAACTTGTAGTAGTTGCAACCACACGTATAGTACCCGCTCTCCGGTAGCCTTCGCCCAAATGGTACCTTCAGGTGGCCTTTGCCCCAAGTTTAAAAAATATTAACTTTGTAATTTGTTTGTTTCTTTAAGTATTAAATATTTATGTTTGCCTCGGTTGCGTCAGTATTATTGCTAGAGACATGGAAGTCTTGGTAGGGTTTTGATACGACTAAGAATGTAGACTTACACAGATATTAAGTTTTAATTCACTCCTGTTTATTAATCCTTGACACAAATTAAATAGCACTTCACTGATATCGAGAGCTGTGAGATTCTTTTATTTAATACCTGCACTTTTTAACACGTATACTATTTTTGTTATGAGCACTGTTTGGAGGCAACTGATTTGATTTCAACCGTCTAAACTTGTAAATTTCTGTATTTCAAGTCTCTGATTGGCTAATCTTACTCCAATAGAATACCTGTATATAACTAAAGCTTTTTCTGGTTGTTGATTGTCTATTTTTAAACTGTCTCAAAATTTACATTATTGCTGCTCTAATAATGACTAGTAACATTTAAACTTCCTTACTCATTATTGCCTCAAGGTTACCTCATTGTTAGCAACTTTTAACTTATTATTCTCACAGCTCCTACATTATTAAATTACGTAATACATTCATATAACATTATTGAACATGTATACAACAATATAAGCACATGCAAAGACTGTTACATATATTTTACAAATTATTACATACATATATTGCTTCAAGGCGGGCTGTTATTGAATTTACATATTATATAATTTGACTGAAATCATTTAAGTGTTAAACTGTCTCACTAGTTATACACCGAACCAGATGTGTCTGCGGCTTCGTCTGAGCAGAATTGCCAACCCTATTGGCTTTTTAGTGGATCTCCCGATTTTTTTAACTTTTCTTCCAATTTATTAAAGGAAAACGAGAAATCTTGTGTTATTTTAACTTGGGTAATAATTGTTTAATCTAATAACAAAAGTGCTGCTTTTGATATTAATGCATTCATAATGCCACTTTCTGCTTCTCTAATAGTTCATGTGATATGTGATAAGTACGAAGTCTTGACTTTTCTCTTTCCTGTAACAAAATCTGAGCCCTCTCGTGATAGCACAAGCAAATGCAATGCCTTTCCTTTACACCATGACCGCCGCATGGTTTCTCGTTCGCTAGCCGCTGCACCTACAATTACCGTCGAAACAGGTAACCGCCTCACATTCTCATACGAGAGCAACACTGAAAATTTTTAGAAAATCAAACAAGGATTAGTTTTAAAAAATTTAAATGAATTTATTCTTTTTCAAAATATTCCCTTTTAACATCAGTACATTTTTGCATTCAGTGAAACAGTCCTTAAAGCAATGATGCCACTCTCCCTGAGACATTTCAGAAACCATGTTTTTATAATGCTCCACTGCTTCATCTGATGACGAAGAATTGATTCCACGAGTTTTAGCTTTAATTTTTGGAAACAAAAAGAAATCACTAGGTGATACTCGATTGTTAGTTTTGCTGTATGCGACAATGCGTTGTCATGTGTACGAGAACATTATTTTTCCTTTCGGGCGTTTTTCACAAACGTTTCCAAAAATTTGCGGTAAACAGACATTCGTGTACCAATCGGCAGTAACAGTACGTCTATCAGCTGATGCTGTAGTAGCAATATGGACCGTTTTAGATAAAAAAAACTAGCAACCATCTCCTTACCAGCCTTGTGAATTCGCCGGACTTATATAAGCTCTTTGAAAGACCCGTTGAGCTGATTGATTTTTCTTTTCAGGATCTAAACTATAAATCCAGAGTTCAACACCAGTAACGATATTCCAAACCAAATTTGTAGTGCCGTCTTGGATTTTTTCCAGAGTTTTTCAATGCGTTGTTGTTTTCGATCGGCAGTCAGTTTACGTGGAATCCATCCACAACAGTTTTCTCACGTCTAACTGTTGATGTAAAATGTTTTGGATTTGGCTCATACTAAAACCCAATTTTGCCCGAATAAATTCATCAGATGTCCGTCGAGCTTCTTCAAGCATTGCTCGAACAGCGACAATATTTTCATCAGTAACAGCAGTTCTTGGGCGTCCTTCACGAAATTCCTCACTAAAAAAACCGATTTCTTCGCCAAATACATTTCTAAGCCGATCTTCACATTCTTTAGGCGTTAAGGACAATATAAAATCGTAAAAAATCATAACCCGGAAATGTTTTATAGTCAAATTCATTTTTGGTTGAACACAAAATCTTTAAATGATGATAATTAACAAACTATTAGAGCAAATCGAACAAACTACACGTCAATAAACTCGAAAACATTGGAAAGTAACTGTCAAATATAAACAACTTCTAATTGTTTTTAGAAACATGCCATTGTAAAATTTTTCAGTATCGCCCTTGTATATACAGTTATAATTTAAAATGATATTAAGCACAGTTACTTACGGGATGTGCTAAACGGGTAGCAAGAGTTAAAGGAATTTCAAGCTTTTGTGAAAATGAAGCCACATCAGCTTTTACATCCGTTAGATCTGGTGGTTGCCGTGGTATCTCGTGTTTTGGAACAACATAGCGCTCTTGTCCTTTTCTTCAACCTAGCAGTAGCAGAAGATAGATTGCTCGCTTAAGAAAGTATTCCTCAGAGACTAAAGGAAACATATAATAAGCTATCTTTGGAGTTACTTGATTTTGTTTGCCTATTTTCAATAATCTCAACAAACAGATACAAAGTTAAGTCCCCTAGATTCATACCTTGTGCTGCATCTTTGAAAACCCTCCTTGAATTCTTGAGAAGTGCAGGGGTGGAAAGGGTGGATTATCGAAACCCTAACGTCTTCTTATCTATAGAGCAAAAGTAGAGACTTCACTGCTGTCATTAAACCTAACAGAACAACGTTTCTTCTTCAAATTCAAAACATGCAGCAAAGAATAGCAACAAAGAGCTGTTGTAAAATGACCATTCCTTTCCATTAGGAGCACTAATGTAAGCTTCCCACGAAAAGTGGACGGTATTTACGTATAAAGGGTATTTGATACCATGTTTAATGTCATGAATCCAGTCGGAATTAGAACGCGAGACCCTTGAAACAGCAGAAATGTGCTCTACCAAACAATCCAAGCAGTCAGTCTCTATTTTATCACTTTTGAACGAATCTACTGAAATGTCCAGAAGTTTTGGCCGAGCTCTAACTATGGGTTTTTTGTGGTTGCCCAGGTCGGTAGGTGAATGCTGTGGAGGTTCCCCTTCTACCATGGATTTCCTGTCCACATCATTTCTTTTCATCTGCTACGGGGTTGTAGGACAAGGGGACGGCAGTTGGTATGTTGCAGCTGGACGGTGGAGTTTGTCCTTGGTGAGAGTTCTCCCTGGTGTTGGGAGGGTCTGCTGGAGCCACCTTACACACTGGGAGCTGTCTGATCTCTAAGCGAGCTTCCCAGGTTGCGGGTGGTAGCCAGGGTCAGGATTGTTGCCATGTTGGAATCGTTGGTGACCCCATTGTTCGTCCGGATCTCGTCGCCCTTCGGCTCTCCTCTTCATCCTTTCCTCCTAGGAGTCACGTTGGAAGCAGGCGTGTAGGACCAGGCGAAGGTGTTCGGCGGGTTGCAGCTGGACGGTGACTGCGTTCTGTAGAGGTTTCTTCCTGATGTCGTTTATTTAGGATCTGCCCGCAAGTTCTTTCGAACAGGCGATCCTTTGGGGAACCCCCGGAGGTTAGGGGTTTATGGGTGGGCCCGGGCGGCGTCGAATGCCTTCAGTCTGAAAACATTAGGGACGCCGTTCATGCTTGCGCCCGTCGTCATCCGGATCTGCTCGCTCTTCGGATTTCCCATTCTCTTCCTCCCAAGGGTCACGTTGGAAGTGCAAAGGGCCCACAGTGGCCAACATGCGGTGCTGTACTCCAGTTGCTGAAGGCCCTTACGTCTGACTACTCCTAACCTACTTATAATAGGTAGAGGAAGTATTGTGTTAATAACGTTATATCGGGGTATCACCAGAAATACATATTTTGAGGTGTTCAGAAACCCTTCCTCCCCAAAAGAAAATAGGAAAGAATCCGCTCACGCTTTTGTCCATCTGTGATACAAAATCCATATTGATATTGTGACACAGCGGCTATGATCCTGGTCATCAGGGGTCGCTCCCAAACAGTCGGAGATAAACCAAGATAAGTCGCGCTTCGCCCGGCGTAAACACCAGAAGCGATATCGGCATATAAACCTAATCTTCTTGAAGGTTCTATCCCATTCCCAACACCATTGTGACTTCTCTCAGTTCTCATTGTCACTGTTTTGATCTTATTCAACTTTCACTGCGACTTCACTTGGTTCACACTGTCACTTCACTAAGGTGAACTAGTTCAATTTTCCCGTCACTTCAGTTTCTTCGTGACGTAGCCTCTTCTTATGGACGGTTCACTCGCTGAGGAGTCGAACACAAGGCTTCTACAATCTCTCTCTCCGCAGCACTCGCTGCACGTCACAGCAGTCGTCAGCAACTCGCTCGTGGACCGCACTTCATATCGCAGCAGAAACGCGCTCACCACCTCGCTTACTCACTCACTGATCGATTGACTAACCCTCGCGAGAACACTTGCTTACATAGCGAATGGAATCTTCCACAGAACACTCTAGAACTATATCCACACACGTTCTGGGAAAGAAACTTCCAGAAGATTCGGATTTTCTGCCGATATTTTTTCTGGTGTTTACCCCGGGCGAGAGCGTGACTTATCTTTATTTACCTTCGACTGGCTGGCGCCGACCTCCCGATAACCTTGGGTCATAACTGCTATGACACAATATAAAGAGACAAAAATTTGTATATATGTGTTAATGTAAGGTAACCTCAGAAACCACTCAACCGATTTTCTTAATCGTTTCACCATTAAATACGCCCAATTGGTTTTAAGAGATATATTCTGTAAAACACCTAATTTCATTTCATAAATTACTAAAAGATTAAAAAGGATATACAAAGCTCTTGTACTTGAATACGAACACATTGGAATTATATACAAACATACTTGCGAAGAAAGCCTTGACTTTTAGTTGAGAATGCCATGGAGTAGAAAACAGTTGTTACTCCACAGAATATACACGTAAAATAAAGCAAATGCCGCGGATAATTCGTTCCAAAAAATACAGGGTGATTCGCCCAAAACTTGCACCGTAAATATTTCAGAAATGGAAAGTGCTATTGATGTGCAGTTTTCATAGCATTGATTGGCAGTCAGCGGCTCGTACATTTAGCCTATAAACGGATTTTAATAATACTGACAAAGTGTATTTTTTGAGCAAACATACAATTTTTAAATGGAACAATGCCTAGTTACATCAACAGAATAAAGGTAGGGTAAATTAGAATGTCAGTGGCGTTTGTTGCAAGATTCTAGTGCAAGTGGTTTACGAGAAATCTTATTTTGAAACTTTTACGCACCGACACTTGTACAACCTGTCTTAGCACAAACTAAAGAAAAACAAAAGGGAATTACAACACTTCTGTGGATTCTTACAAGTAAAGAGAACATAGCCCTTCAAAGTTTGTGTTCAAAATGACCACCGACAGCTTCAATACACGCTTCCAGTCTGCTATGGAAAGACCGCTGCACACGTTCTAGCATTTCAGCGGAAATTTCAGAGCAGGCAGCAGTAATACGTCGTTTCACATCTTCTGGTGTGGTTGATACATCTTTGTAGACAGTGTCTTTCAGCCTTCCCCACAGAAAAAACTCTAAAGGGGTCAGATCCGGTGAACCAAGGTACAGGTCCTCTTCGTCCAATCCAACGATTTGGAAACAACCCGTTAAGACAACCTGTAGTACTCGTGCACTATGGGCTGTACAGCCATCATGTTGGTACCACAGGTTCCTCCTAGCCTGCAAAGGAAGGTCTTCTAGCATCTGTGGCAGATGGTCTGTTAGGAGGCTGCGATACTTGTGCGAGTTCATTGTTCCTTCTATGAACAAAGGGCATATGAGCTGATGGTTCACTATCCCACACCATACGTTTAAAGCCCATGGACGCGACGTTCCACCTGATGAAGCCAACGGGGATTGTCAACAGTTCAATACCTGGCCATGATTGCCTCATCAGTAAACAAGATACATGATGAATCTGCAGTATCATGTCTTAATGCCCATGTACAAAAGTTAACACGATTCTCAAATTCGTTTCCATGCAGTTCTTGATGGAGAGAGATGTGATGGAACCTATGTCGATGGAGAATGCGCAGTACACTTGCCTGACTTATGCCACTTCCACGTGCGATTGTGCGGGAACTAATTTGCGGATCTACTGCAACGGCAGCCAAAACATTCATTTCTGCCCCTTCTCCAGTCACTTGTTTGTTTCTGTTACGTTTTCTAGGCGTTACAGTACCACTTTCACGTAATTGGTTGAAGAGGTTGATAAATAATTGCCGTCTATTGGGATACGTTTCCGCATACAGCGTACAGGAAAGAACTGCATTCTTCCTACGCTCTACATACACCATGAGCATGTCGGTTTTTTTTTGCATTAATAAATCCCATCTTCCACTCACGACTTATTGCTTGAACTGTCACAAACTAACTGACCAGAAAGTCGCAATGCAATCAATGAACAGAAAACACAATGCAAACAAACATAACAATATCGTACCTAGCAACTAAGCAGGTTGAATGGGACAAACAATTGCCGGGGTGGAAACTTTTCAAAATACGATTTCTCGTAAAGCACTTGCACTAGAATCCTGTAAAAAAGACCATTGACATTCTAATTTACCCTACCTATAACTGTTGATGTAACTAGGCATTGTTCCCATTTAAAAATGGTATGTTTGCTCAAAAAATACACTTTCTCAGTATTATTAAAATCTGTTTATAGGTTAAATGTACCCGCCCCTGACTACCAATCAATGCTGTGAAACCTGCACATCAATAGCACTTTCCATTTCCGAAATATTTGCGGTGCAAGTTTTAGGTGATTCACCCTGTATATGTATATGTAAAGTAGATGGCCACGATTTTCAATTTAAGACACATCAAAGCAAAAGAAAATCGGACGTGCTTATAACGTTTTGGTATGAATGAAATACAATTCCTTTGTATGTTATAATCAAGATAACAGGGTATGCAAGTAAATATATAAAGAGATTAAATTTTTTCCAGCTAGCATTATAAATCACTAAACGATGTTTATAATTCACAACTCAGAAGAGTATTTTTTCTCGATGGGCGATACTATGAGGACGATACTGAAACATTTTAGAACGCCATGTTTCTAAAAACAAGTAAAATTTGTTTATATTTGACAGCTACTTTCTGATGTTTTGCGAGTTGATTACCGTGTAGTTTGTTTCATTGGCTCTTATAGTTGGTTAATTGTCATCATTTAAGGCAGTATTTTTAGCACTTAAATAATTTCAGTCTAATTATATAATATGTAAATTCAATAACAGCCCGCCTTGAAGCAATATGTGTATGTAATAATTTGTAAAATGTATGTAACAGTCATTGTATATGCTTGTATTTTTGTATACATGGTCAATAATGTTATGTGAATGTATTACGTAATTTAATAATGTAGGAGCTGTGAGAATAATAAGTTAAAAGTTGCTAACAATGAGGTAACATTGAGGCGATAATGAGTTTGAGAGTTTAATAATACTACTTCTGATTATTGGAGTAACAATAATGTAATTTTAGTGACAGTTTATAAAATAGGCAATCAACAACCAGAAGAAGCTTTAGTTAAATGCAGGTATTCTATTGGAGTAGGAATAGCCAATCAGAGGCTTGAAATACAGAAATTTACAAGTTTGGGTGGTTGAATTCAGTTCAGTTGCCTGCAAACAGGTTACTAATCAGACGCAAAAAGTGTCCTCAAGAAATTAATTACGTATTCGTGTGAGACGAAAATAGCTTACGTATTAAAAAAGGTGTAATTATTTAATAAAAACATTTCACAGCTCTCGATATCAGTGAAGTGCTATTTTATTTGTGCGAAGGATTAATAAAAAGAAGTGAAGTAAAACTTAAAATCTGTGTAAGCCTACATTCTTGTCGCATCACGCCCTGCCAAGACTTTCATGTCTCTAAAATAAATACTGACGCAGCCGAGGCAAACATAAATATTTAATAATTAAAGAAACAGTTTAATTACAAAGTTTAATATATTTTTGGGCAAACAACCATAAGACAATAATAATCTTCTTCAAATTCAAGGATTTTGTGTACACCCAAAAATGAATTTGACTAGAGAACATTTTAGGGCTCTGAGTTTTTACGATTTTAAATCGTCATTAACGCCTAAACGATGTGAAGATCAGCTTAGAAATGCATTTGGCGAAGAAGCCCCATCTGAAGCAACAATTTATAATTGATACAGCGAATTCAAAAGAGACCGGTTTTCTTAGTGATGAATTTCATGAAGGACGCCCAAGAACTGCTGTTACTGATGAAAATATTGCCGCTGTTTGACGCAGTATTTTATATCATAACATGCTGTGAATGCCATAGTGATTGTAGTGTAAATTAATATTATTGTATGTACAGGATTTTAGATGTTTGTTAGCTATAAGTATTGTTAGGAAATAAGTTTACACGGCCTCACTGAAACTGACAATAGAAGTGGGTAACAATAAACCGAGGGGTTGAGTTGTTTATCACTAAGAAGAGACAAACAAATGACGTCAGGGTAGCGTGTCTTTCTTTAGAAATGGAGGGAATATCTTCCCTAGAGTATATATGCTAGTAGTAGTGATTGGCTGACAAAACAGACGCTAATGTTGGCGCGATTTGGTAACCAATAGCAGCTCTATTATAATGTTTAGGCATTTCGAGGCAAGGAGTATATATTCTCGAGCTATATGCATGTTTCACGCAGTTCTAAGGAATCTCTCGTGAGGTGCACGTCATACAGTTTGGAAGAATCTCTCGTCGCAGTGTTAGTTACAAAATGTGAAGTACGCGGCAACAAATACGACAGTAATTATATTCAGAAATATCACAGTTTCAATCAGGCGTGTATAAAGATTAAATATGTGAATTATTAATTAAGTGTGACGGCAATAAAAGTGTCAAAACAAATTATTTTATCAGTGTTATCTTTTAGCAACAACTCCTTACCGTTTACACGCCCTACTCAGAGATACATGCTTAGCTGAGTAATAATAGCTAGCCGGAGGACAAAGAAACCAAATTTTAAAATAATAAAACAATAACAGACGCCCAGCAAATAAGATAACACGAAGAGATTACCGCGACATGTTCGAGCAATGCTTGAAGAAGAACGACGGACATGTTATGAATTTATTCGGACGACATTGGGCATTGGTATGAACCAAGTCCAAAACATTTTGCATCAACAATTAGAAGCGAGGAAACTTTGTTGTGGTTGGATTCCACATAAACTGACTCCCGATCATAAACAACACATTGATTGCTGCAAAAAACCTCTGGAAAACTTCCAAGGCGCTACTTCTAATTTGTTTGGAATGTCGTTACTAGTGATGAATATTGCATTTATTGTTATGATCCTGTAAAATAAAACTCTCAGTCCTCTCAATGTGTCTTTCGAACAGAACCTAAGCCTGCATAAGTCCGCAGTACTATACTGCATTCACTCTTATGTTGATCCGCGCCAAAATAAACCCACGTGACCAGTGCACCCTAGTACAACACTGTAGTAATGCGCGCAGGAAAGTAGTCTCATGCTAATAATATAAATTTTAGAATGAATTTATCCTTAAATGGTATAATATTCTATACAACTCCCTAAAAGTCTAATTAACGCCAATTTGTACCGTTAAACAGAGCTAAATGTCTCAACATGCAATTCATGTAAGTACCTGACATCCGGGTATGCTCAGAATATTGCTTGTAGCCAGAAACCAGCAGTTTCAGTTTAGTGTCATGGCGGACGGTGATTTGCTCTTGCGTTTTCGTCGACTTACGTAAAGCATAAGCGTGCAAACCATTGATTAATGGTGAAAAAAACAATAGGTGGAACTTTATTGTTAGTTATATGAGAAATATCAAACACTTCCCGTGAAAGAAATGGTGAAATTAACGTCTGAGTTAATCGGTGTTTCGAGTACAAGTATAAACAGTGCTCGTTAAGAAAAATCTGAAACGGGAAAGTGGTCACACGCGGGAAAAGCAGAAAGCGTGTGAAATACGCGATGCAAGAATGGGACAAGAATACAAATCCCGTAACAACACAGAATTTCTTGTTACTTACGTAGAGAAGTAGGGGAAGTGTTGTATTCCACACAAAAATTCGATTCCCAGATTTCACCGGAAATATATGTTTTGAGATCCCCTGAATCCAAAAAAAAAGCATTTTGGAAACATGTCCGTGTGTGTGGCTGTGTGTGTGTCTATGAACAGCATAACTCAAAAAAGAACAGTCAGATAAAAACCAAACTTGGTATTTATGTTCAGTATTTTCCAGAGATGCGACACGAAGGTTTTCAATAAAATCCCTCCAGCCCAAATTACCCTTTACATGGAACATTTTTCGAAAATTTTAATTTTCTCAGAAATGGTTCTAACAATTTTGATTAAAATATCATATGTTTAAGATATTTTCATGACAAATAAAATATATATCTCGAATTTTCTGGGAATGTCTCCATAAGTATTCTTCATTGTGAACGACTTTTGCATAACTGGTAAACCATAAGAGATAGACAGAATTTTACTACAGAAAAAATTTAGATCATGTTAAAATACACAATTTATGTCATATACATTTTTGTTGTTGAGAGAACCATTTTCCAGATATTACTTGTTATTCCCTTAAATTTATCAATACTTATTTTCTCAAATGGGAATTCGTTATTCATTTTTTTGTCTTGGATGTGCAAAGAGTATTAATCTGTGGCAAAGAGAATGGTGCTGCATCTAGCAACCAGATATTAAGAGATATGTCTGTGCTTATATTGCCGTTGCAAATAAAAAACAAGGGGAACATAGTACGCCTTAAGCGATAGTCAAATATTTTTAGAACTGGTCGCTATGTGTAAAATGTAATTCTCTTTGCATGTCAAAAGATCGTTTCTGCAAATGTTTATCTCGATTAATATGCAATAGATGGAGAAGAAGAGTTTGTAAAAATAGTTTGTACAAGAGTAGAGAAAGTCATGTGAGTGTAACATCGGATTTTTTAAAAATGTACCGCCAACAGTTGACAAAGCGCCGCTTCCAGAGAGCGAATAAATGTAAGATATATCATACCAGTTACTTTCTTTTTCGTTCGTTTCTTTTAGAATTAACTATTATTATATGTGCAAACATTTCTTTTGTTGCAAATATCAATTTTATCACCTTCAACCCTAACAGAGTATGCTAGTCACCGTTTAAGTTGTCGGACCCTGTTCTCTTTGTATTACGTGCCGCCTGTACTCTGCCACATGGTCGTGAAAATATGACAGTATTTCTGGTGTGAATGGCGGAAGGATACGTTATAACGGTGCTCTGGTCACCTGGGTTTTGTTTTGGTGTGGATCAACCTAAGAGTGAATACAGTTTAGTAAGAAGATGTTTACTATTGTTTTATTTTTCCTAGAACGGACTATAAGGCTGCTATAGCATTAGAAGATAGACGTACCGTTACTGCCCATTGGTACACAAATGTCTTACAGCTAAGTTTTGAAAAAGTTCGTGAAAAACACCCAAAGGAAAAATAACGTTATTTTATGACAACGTATTATCGCATACAGCAAAACTAACAACTGATATCTCGATGTCCTAAAGGTCAGCACCATGGACCCTCCACATACAGCCCTGACCTAGCACCTTGCGATTTCTTTTTGTTTCCAAAAATTAAAGATAAAATGCGTGGAATTACTTTTTCGTCATCGAATGAAGCAGTAGAACATTATAAAAACCTAGTATCTCAAGTTCTTCAGGTAGGGTGACATCGTTGCTTTAAGGACTGGTATTAGGGAATACAAAAATGTATTGATGTTTTGAAAAATAATAAAATAATTTAAATGTTTTCAAACTAATCCTTGTTTGATTTTCTAAAAATTTTCAGTGTCGCCCTCGTATTTGTTGTTTCCAAAGAGGCTAACATGGTGATCTGGAATCTCCATATTCATAATCTTCCTCTCTATTTCGTTGTATATGTTAAGGGTCTATGTGAAAATTACCTACTTAGTCGCTTTCACTTCTCTTATATAGGGCTTACACCCCTTAGGACTAAAAGAACCGCGCCTAGGTTTGGAGGCATGTCAAGAAGCAGACGGACATTAAATCAGAGAATGAAGGGCCCGGAACGGGAGTGAGGAAGAAGATGAAATGAAGGGGAAATAGATGAAAGTAAAGATGATGATGGAGCAATTGGTGGAATGAGTTGTGGGGAAAACCTGAGAACCCGGAGAAAACCTGCGCAGAAGCCGCTTTGTGCATCACAAATACCACCGGGTATCGAACCTGGGCCGCCTTGGTGTGAAGCGCCGCCTATGTGAAAATTGTGTAGCTATTATATTATTAAATAACCATGGGACCAGCGAGAAGTAGAGAGGTTTAAAATGTGATTCTTAGGGCTGCGACATCGGAGTGGTTACGTTTGTTTAGTAGCGTCCTGTTTACAGCGAGAGGGCTACCTGTACAGTTGAGTCAAGTGCACAGTGTTCACGTAGACGAAATGCCAAAGGAAAGGGCAAGAAAGTCAACAACATTGCAAAACGATGTATTGGAGTATGGGGAAAATGTTTTCTGTATTATTAATGAAAACCTTTATTGCAAACCGTGCGAAGACATGTCAAACACATAAGCGTTGTATTGCAAAATTTGAGAATAAACAACTACAGTAAGAGTCACCTCCATCAAATCAAATGCTTATGCTAGCCTCTAGTTCCCGAGGTCGCGTGTTCAAACCCGCGGAGAGGATGGAAGTTTTCGGGAGTAAAAATCCATAGTATGGCTTCCTTCGGAAGGGAAGTAAAGCCGGTGGTTCCCTGACGTAGGTTCTCTTTGTCTTTAGGTTTAAGAGCCTGCACAAGTTGTAATCAGTAGGGCTTATACAGGAAACGCCGTCTCAGAGCTTTCCATACAGTTGGTTGGGGTATTCCAAGTTCTCTACTAGCTCTATGGGTAGACTTACGTGGACTGCGAACAAAACTGTCTTCAACCCGTCTGACGTCCTCCTCTGACACACGTGGTCGGCCTGTGCTGTTTCCTTTACACACACTTCCAGTCTGTTTAAATCGCGTAAACCAACGGCTAATGCTTTTCCTAGCTGCTGGTTCAATACCGAATTTGCTACGAAATGCCCGCTGCACTACAATTTGCGAACTCAATAACACTTTGTGATCCACAGTAGCCATCTCACTACGTACTGACAGTGAAACGCAATGGCGGCCTATTGCGCAAGCATTCTACCGGCCGCTTCTAAAACCATCACCGCCCGCCCAAAAAAACTTTGAAACTTCCTCCTTTCATTGTTATACAGATTGTTCATGTTGGAGTTGTGCTTTAATAAATACGAATTTTATCAAATGTGTGCATCATTTAAAATCATCCTGTAGAATGGGACGCTAAGAACCATAGTAGTTAAAGAGCGTCCTTAAACAAACGTCAATTAAATTTTTTATCGAGTGCGATTCCGATGCGACAAAAAGTGCCGTTCTCCGAGCGGGTTTGTGTGAACTGCTGTGACGTTCTACGAGTGCTACTGCGGAGCGCGAGATTATAAAAAAATCTGATGTGTTACACTCACATGACTTTCACTACTCTTTTACAAGCTATTTTTGCAAACGCTTATTCTCCATATGCTTCATGTTAATCGAGATATCGAATTGTTAATCTCATTGCTAATTTTCTTGTAGATGCAAGGGGAATTGCTAGGCTTTAAGCGATAGTCAAATATTTTAAGAGCTGGTTGCTATGTGGAGTATTCCATTCTCTTTACATTACCAGGACAAACAAAATGAATAACGAATTTGAGACAAAGTATAAGTATTGGAAAATTTAAGGGAATAACAAGCAATATCTCGAAAATGGTTCACTCAACAAAAAAATGTATATGACATAAATTGTGTATTTTAACGCGATCTACATTTTTGTGTAGTAAACGTTTGTCTATCTCTTATGGTTTACCAGTTATGCAAAAGTCGTTCACAATGAAGAATACTTTTGGAGACATTCCCAGAAAATTCGAGATATACATTTTATTTATCACGAAAATATCTTAAACATATGATAATTTAATTAAAATCGTTAGAGCCATTTTTTAGAAAATTAAAATTTTCGAAAAATGTTCCGTGTAAAGGGTAATCTGGGGTGGGGGGATTTTCTTGAAAAGCTTCGTGTCTCATCTCTGGAAGATACTGAACCTAAATACCAAGTTTGGTGTTTATCCGACTGTTCGTTTCCGGTGAAATCTCGGTATTGAATTTTTGGGTGGAATGCAATACTTCCCCTACTTACTATACGTAGTAGAGACAGTAATACTGCGTTCGACTTCCCAGCGAGTGAATTGTTTGGAAGAAGAGTTACTTGAAGAAGGAAGTGAAGGGACTTGGAAATGAGCTAGTTCTCATTAGTCAAGTGACAGTGTGAACTAAGTAAAATCTCAGTGCAAGCTGAACTAGACAAAACAGAGAAGTGACACTGACAACCTACACTAGTGACATTGAAAAACTGGAGAGAGTCGCAATATCTTGAATTTTCTGTAAATAGCCTGTCGAGCGCATTTCATTTTTAATGACTTTTGTATAATGTTGCATTACTGGTAAACCTTCAGATAGAGGAAAACTTACTGCTCAAAGCACGTGTATCTCATTAAAACACAAACTTTATGAGAAATAATCTTTGTGGCATTATCCATTTCCGAGGTATTCCTTAATGATGTTCTAAATCATTACTCATGGCCATTCAAGAAGTATGGAATTTCAAAGCCAGCATGTAGCGACCATCTTTTTAACCATTTAGATATCGGTTCGGTCTGCTGTAATTTCTCTATACCAACAATCAAATGTGTAATTAAACTATTTCTGGCTCATTAACAGCAAGTAGATGGAAAAACAAGTTTTCTAAGAATAGTTTACACAAGTACAAGTGTACATGTGTATGTAGTATATCAGATTTTTATTACTTTCTCTACTACGTATAGTAAGTAGGGGAGGTATTGCATTCCACCCAAAAATTCGATAACGAGGTTAATACATGTTTTGAGGTCCCCGAATCCAAATAAAGCATTTTTACTTTCTCTACCACGTATAGTAATTAGGGGAAATATTGCATTCCACCCAAAAATTCGATAACGAGGTTAATACATGTTTTGAGGTCCCCGAATCCAAATAAAGCATTTTTACTTTCTCTACCACGTATAGTAATTAGGGGAAATATTGCATTCCACCTAAAAATTCGATACCGAGTTTCCACCGTAAATACATGTTTTGATGTCCCCCAAATCCAAATAAAGCATTTTTGGAGACATGTGTGTGTCTGTCTGTGAACAGCATAACTCCAAAACGAAAAGTTGGATGAATACCAAACTTGGTATTTGAGTATAGCATCTTCCAAGGATGCGACACGAAGATTTTCAATAAAATCCCGCCACTCAGATTATCCTTGTATATGGAAAAATTTTCGCAAAGTTTTATTTTGTTAAAAATTGTCTTAACGATTTTGATTAAAATATGTTTAAAACATTTTTATGGTAAATGAAATGTATATCTTAAACTTTCTGGGAATATCCCCAAAAGTCGTCTTCATTCTGAATGACGTTCGCATAACTGGTAAACCGTAAGAGATAGACAAAATTTTACTACACAAAAAATGTAGATCGCGTTAAAAAACACAATTTATGTCACATACACTTTTTTGACGAGTGAACCATTTCCGAGATATTCCTTGTTATTTGTTTGAATTGTCCAATACATATACTTTTTCTCAAATGGGAATTCATTATTCTTTTTTTTTTGTCCTCGTAATGCAAAGAGAATGGAATACTCCACATAGCAACCAGCTCTTAAAACATTTGACTATCGCTTAAAACCTGCAAATGTTTATCTCGATTAACATGAAGTAGATGGAGAATAAGCATTTGTAAAAATAGTTTGTACAAGAGTAGAGAGAGTCATGTGAGTGCAATACATCAGCTTTTTTTTTCTACTACTTATATAAGTAGAGGGAGTGTTGCATTTCTTTAAAACTTCGATATACAGAATGCACTATTTTAGTTGAGACTGTACAACATCTCCAAAACTAAGCATTGTAGAAAGAAATGTCTTGGATAAAAGTTGCTTGATATTGTGGGGGAAAGTAAATGCTATTAATCGTGTTTTTTTTTGGAACACGTCGTGACAGTTTTAGGGTGAACTTAAATCCCTAATTGTAGCTTCCCATTTAAAAAATGTAAATTGATCCTAAAATGACCATCATAACGTCCTCTAAACAAAACACGCCTAATGGCATTTACTTTCTCCCATAATATCAAGCAACTTTTATTAAAGACATATCTTTCTACAACGCTTACTTAGAGATATTGTATAATATTGTATAATCTCAAATTATTATCCATCCTGTAGGGATTTCACGGGTAGTATTCGGTTTTGAGGTCACCTGAATAAAAAATATATATGATGTTTTACATTCACATGTCTTTCTCTATCTTCTATCGTTTATTAATAGGTATGAAAGCTATTCTTTCGAAAGTCTATTTTTCTGTCTACCTCATTTTAATCATATAAAGTTATGCACAAATACCTCCATTACACATTTCGTTATAGATACAAAGGGAACAGCGATAGTCAAATGTTTAACAACTGGACGCTATATGCTGGCCTTAAAATTCCATACTGTTTCCATGACATCGCGAGAAACAACTGAATGTCGACAGGACTTTAAAATAATGACGAAGTATTGATCAATTCGAACCATTAAAAGCTCGGAAATGGCTGATGCCACAAAAAAGTTATTTTAAATAAATTGGGTGCTTTAAAGAAATCTACACTTTTTTGTGTCTTTTAATGTTATGCTAGCTTGTATAACATTCCTTCGGAATGAAGAGGAATTTACAGGCTATTCCCAGACAATTCAAGATATACCTTTTATTTCTCATTTAAACATATGTTTAGTATATGGTATTTTATTCGAAACCGTTAGCCATTTTTTTAAAATATCAACATTTTGGAAAAATGTTCCGTCTAAAGAGTAGTTTGAGCTGGGAAAATTTTGTTGAAAATTTTCGTGTCGCATCTCTGGAAGATACTAAGTCTAAATATCAAGTTTGTTATTTATCCGACGTTTTGTTTTTAAGCTATGGTGTTTACAACACTCACCATAGACCTTTTTCTGAAAAATATGACTGATGTGATACATACACATGACTTTCTCTGCCATCTATCGTTTATTAGTGCGTATACAAACTTTTCTTACTAAAATTTATTTTTATATCTATATGTTTTAATCCAAATAAACCTTTGCAGAAATAGCTGCATTACACATTCAGTTATAGATACAAAGAGGACAACGATAGTCAAATGTTTAAGAACTGGACGCTATATGCTGGCCTTAAAATTCCATACTGTTTCCATGACATCGCGAGAAACACTTGAATGTTGAAGGAACTTTAAGAGGATGACCAAGAAATAACAATTTGAATTTTTAATAACGGATATCTCGGAAATGGCTGATGCCACAAAGAACTTATTTGAAATAAATTTTGGGTTTTAAAGAGACTTACATTTTTTGTAGTACGTTTTCGTCTATCGTTTAACGTTTACTGGGTATACAAGATTATACAGAATTCCTTCCGAATAAATTTCAAAGGATATTTCCAGAAAGCTCAAGATATACATTTTATTGTCGTGTAAATGTCTTTCATATATGTAATTTTAATCAAAATCTTTAGCACCATGTTTTATAAAATCAAAATTTTCGAAACCTGTTCTACGTAGAGGGTAGTTTGATGTCGTTGCAGCCCCACGTATGGGAGCCAAACTTGAAGGGGTTTTAATTATTGCGGGAGAAATGTTTCTTGGGGTGTTTGCCCCCCGTACAATACAAGCTTTCCGGTGGCCTTCGCCCCCATGTTTAAAATTTAACTTTTATTTTAATGTTTATTTATTTATTGTATATGTATGCCTCGGCTGCGTCAGTAGTAATTTGCACACAAATTATAATTGTATTGTACTTTGTTTATTAATTCTTCACACGATTAAATAACACTTCGCTGATGTATCCTACTATAGAGCTGTGAGATTATTATTAATTGTACTTTTTAACACGTAAACTTTATATTATTCTCACAGCAATAAATGTTTTGTCTCACACTGAACCTATATCGTACCGATCTGCTTGGTTACGCTATCTTGTAGCGTCTCCCGCCTGAATTTGTGCTTTTTCTCTATTTCAAGTCTCTGCTTGGCTAATCCTACTCCAATACAATACTTTTATTTAACTTAAGCTTTTTCTAGTTTTTGATTGGCTATTTATAAACTGTTTTAAATATTACATTATTATTGTTCCAAGAATTATTAGTAGCCTTTAGAAAACTTTATAATTTATTGTTGTCTCAAGGTTACCTCATTGTTAGCAACCTTCGGCTTCTACTTTATAATTCTGTTTCCTACGAAAGGCAGCTTGCTTCTATTCTCACAGCTCCTACATTGTTAAACTACGTAATACATTCACATAACATTATTATACATGTACATAATAATATAAACATAATACAGTGACTGTAATATACACTTTTTATATTATATGTTATACATATTGCTTTAAAGGTGCTGTTATTTTATTTTATATTATATAATTAGACTGATATTATTTAAGTAATTTAAAATACTGCCTCAAGTTGGGGGTGGGGGTTTTTCTTGAAAATCTTCGTGTCGCATCCTTGGAAGATACGGAATTTAAATACTAAGTTATGTACTTATTCGACTTTTCGTTTTTGAGTTATGCTGTTCACAGGCATACAGACACACGCGTGCGCGTACCTTTTTCTGAAAATACTTCGTTTTTGGATGCAGGGGCCTCAAAACATATATTTCCGGTAAAACCTGGACATCGAATTTTTGGTTGGAATACAATACTTGCTCTCTTACTGTACTACCTAGTAGAGAAAGTAATATGCTTTTGTAAGCATAGTTGGTAGAATATATATAAAATAGTAGATAAACATATATGGCTGAATCACGTATAAGCATCATCTCAAAGTTTATTTTCTCGGCATCTAGCGGCTGCTATTTGAACACTCCGTCCCACAAATTATCAAACTTTTACATTAAAAGCCGTTGGCATAATTTCCCTCATTAGTTGTATACATTTAAATTTGTCTTACTGATAAATATTAATTGACGTCTGAAATGTAGATAACTTGTCAGAAAGAAATACGCAGCTAGTTAATGCCAGTTTAACTTGTTTTAATACGAGCAGACTTCTTACAGCGTTTGCGGTCAAAGAAAGGGGGAGAAAAGTAATAAGAAGGTGAGCTGGGACGTTATATAAAGGAGGCGTTTTTCCTTGCATTTTCTTCATTGCCAGATAAAATAAAGTCTGAAGGTCGAGCTCACGTTTTTGGTGAGCTTACATAACTAAATCACCCGCGGCGAGCACTCCGCGTTACGTAAATGCTAGAGAACTTAAAAAAGCTTCTGTCAGAGTTTTCAAATTTCTTAGGTAAAAAATCAAAAGTTCACAGTTCATAACCTATAAAAGCAGAACACCTTGCCTCGCGTGCAGTTCAGCACTCACACAGACAAAACTGCAACAGGAACTTTAGAAAAGGTCGTTCACCAAGGTCTAAAGTCGATTTGTTAGTTAAAACTGGCTAACGTCTTTCAACTTATGTTGTTTTGGATTTATTTGCAGGAGAACAACCAAGTTTTATTTGCTTGTGATTCACGTGCTACGTCTTGAGATATTATGCTGATGAAATCAAGATAAGAAAGAGCAAATCAGATGCGTTACATCCATACACCTTTCCCTGCCCTCTATCGCTTATTAGTAAGTACAAAATTATTCTTACGCAAGCTTATTTCCTATCTAGTCCAATTTCCGTACATATTTCTTTACAGATACAAAGGGAACAGCGATAGTCAAATGTTTAAGAACTGGACGCTATATGCTGGCCTTAAAATTCCATACTGTTTCCATGACATCGCGAGAAACAGTTGAATGTTCACAAACTTTAAAGTAATGGCTAAATATTGAACTCGAACCATTAATAACGGATATCTCAGAAACGGTTTATGCCACAAAAACGTTATTTGAAATAAGTTGTATATTTTATATAGACCTACATTTTTGTCTATCGCTTAAAGCTTGTTGTACAAGATTGTACAAATTTCCTTCCAAATGAAGAGGACTTCACCAGCTTTTCTCAGAAAATTCAAGATATACATTTTATTTGTCATATAAAAATCTTTAATAATCGTTAGAGTCTTTTTTCAGAAAATAAAAAAAAGTCATAAAATATACCATGTAAAGGGTTAGGTTAGGTTTAGTTTTTTTGTTATATAAGCGTAGGTTTCTGATTCACGGGAGGTTAGGAACTACAGCATTTCTTCTTCTTTTCCCCAAAACGCGGGGAAAAAATAGAAATGTGATGCAGTTATTGCAAGCCATTTTTAATTTATATTCACAGCTCACACTGCAGTATTAAGCTTATTCGTGCAAATTTTCGCTCATTGCCACCAGTTTTAACGTATGCTTTGTTAACATGACTTTCGCGGCGTTTTCAAGTGTTGGTGGCATTGAGTGGCGACTTTTTACCAATTGTTTTTAGCGACTTCCAGTTCAAAATGGCTGCGTTATATAAGTGATCGCTTAAAACGGTGGGTAGGTGGGCCACACCACTACATTCCAGCAACATCTAGTAATGAATTCCTTCCTTAACACCCTGAATTTCCCTATATGCATTCTTTACTGGATTTAATAAGTAGTCTTTGTTATATAACCGCAAGTGATGGATACGGGAGTGGCTTCGGTCATTGTTTTATATTCTAAGGACTGCACTAAACTTTATTTTCTGCGATAACTTATGGAGCAGTTATCTTTTGATGTTCCTTGCATCTCTCACCTCTTGAAACTCTGGCCTTCAAATAGATTGAACGTTACATGATGTTCCTTAAAACAACATTTCTTGTAGCATCTTAGCTGTGATAATTCCACATTGTTCTTATAGCATCAATATGGGGAAATAAACCATTGAATTGAAACAAGTTAACATTTATCAGATTTTTCACTTTCTCTACTACGTATAGTAAGTAGGGGAAGTATTGTATTCCACCCAAAAATTCGACAGCTAGATTTCGCCGGAAATACATGTTTTGAGACCCCCTGAATCCAAAAAAAGCATTTTTGGAAACATGTCCGTGTGTGCGTCTGTATGTCTGTGTGTGTGTCTGACTGTGAACAGCATAACTCAGAAACGAACAGTCGGATAAACACCAAACTTGGTATTTAGGTTCAGTATCTTCCAAGGATGCGACACGAAGGTTTTAAAGAAAATTCTCCCCACCCCAGAGTACCCTTTACATAGAAGATTTTTCGAAAATTTTAATTTTCTCAAAAATGACTCTAACGATTTTGATTAAAATATCATATGTTTAAGATATTTTTATGACAAACAAAATGTATATCTTGAATTTTCTGGGAATGTCTCCAAAAGTATTCTTCATTGTGAACGACTTGTGCATAACTGGTAAACCATAAGAGATAGACAAAATTTTACTACACAACAAATGTAGATCGCGTTAAAATACACAATTTATGTCATATACATTTTTTTTTGTTGAGTGAACCATTTTCGAGATATTACTTGTTATTCCCTTAAATTTTTCAATACTTATTTTCTCAAATGGGAATTCGTTATTCATGTTTTATCTTGGATATGCAAAGAGCATTAATCTGTGGGAAAGGGAATGGTGCTGCACCTAGCAACCAGCTATTAAGAGATATGTATGTGCTTAAAGGCTACTGTATTTCCATATTGCCCTTGTAAATATATATTCCCCTTACATCTACAAGAAAATTAGCAATAAGATAGAGTCTGCAAATGTTTATCTCATTAACATGAAGTAGATGGAGAATAAGCGTTTGTAAAAATAGTTTGTTCAAGAGTAGAGAAAGTCATGTGAGTGTAACACATCAGATTTTTCTGTAAGGAAAGTCATAAACTATAACGTAAATAATATAGGTTTCATTCGTTTCATATTTTCTCAACTAGGAGCATTCTTACATCATAGATAAAAGAATAGCGAATTCTTATTGCAAGTTCCACACGCCAGATGGCAGAAAATAATATCTATAGGCGGTATTCGTAGCCGAACTTGCCACTTCTGGTGGATTTATAACGGACCATCGATTTTCTTATTCATAGACGGGAACTTGTATTGGTTTGGGGATCAAACGCCTTGGTCCGGACCAAATTTTAGAGGAGTAGATTAAGGACAGATCATCTTAACAAAATGGATGACTATGGAGTGATGGGCGTGGCTGCCGTGCATGAAATTCGCGAAATAAAACGGCGGAGTAAAACTATCTACCAAGAATAGACATAATTGGAAAGTATGACGACCTAAACTCCAGAAACAAATACAGGTTTAGTAAAACAAAAGTTAGAAGGCTGATAGAACCGGTTCATCCTAACCTATATGGCAGAGACGATAACCGAGGCTTGAGTATCTCAATCGATATACAAATGCTACTAGCACTTCCGTATTATGCAAGCCGAGGGTATCAAGAAAACACTACTGACCTTATGCGTCAGTAAGCCCCATTATAATTAATGTTTCACGTGCCATTGCTAGACTTCCCTTCTTCTGGATTACGATGTACTTTGCTTAACATGACGGGACGTAACGCAGAGTTAACACATGCTGCTAAAGTAAAGGTATACTTAGGATGCACATAATGTAACGGGAATGACCCTTGATTAATTATTCTTTTATTATTCATGCCACTGCTTCGCGCCGATTGATTCTAATTACCATGCAACACTAAACTTGACGTAACGGGAAGGAAAAGTTTGACACTGACAAATTCTTAAGTTATGTCGCGTCAAATTAAGTCACGTTAAGATAATCCTAAATAGCCTCATTTACTACAATGTGTAAGACTTTGTTACTTTGTGTTGAGTTGTCAGGTTAAGTTGAAAGTAAGTCAGGCTTTATTTACGAGGGCTGATCAACAAAGACTGATACTGATTTTTTCCTGTACTTCCGTGATAGTTTCGTATCTGTAACATAAATATTTGAAAAGGCGAGTTTTTATGTATAATGTTGGTAGGCGGCAGCACTCTCGTATTGCTAGGTTGGTAGTAATGCTCTATTTTGTAGACCCTACGTGCATTTCGCATATCAGACAATGGAGGTGATGCATTTTTTAAATCGATTATCACCGGTGTTGAGTCATGGCTGCATCATTATGATCCTGAAAGAAAACAAGCCAGCACAGTGTGGAAATCGCCAGGTTCTCCAACACTAAAAAAGGCAAAAGTTATTCCATCTGCAGGGAAAGTGATGGTGATCACATTTTTTGACTGTAATGGAATGAGTTACCAGCATGCAGTTCCCCCTCACACTACTGTTACAGCAGCATACTACACGTCAGTATTGGCTACACTGAGGAAGCACATTGCAAAGAAACGACCAGAGCTTTCTCGGACTGGGTGGCGACTTCATCATGACAATGCACGGTCTCACGTCGCAAATCAAGTCATGCAGTTTCTGGCTCGATTCAACATTACCTGTGTACCATATCCACCTTATAGCCCCGATCATGCACCCTGTGACTTTTTTTATTCCCATCACTAAAGGCAAAGCTTAGGGGTATTCGATTGGAGAACTCTGAAGCAGTGCTCAAGAAAAGTGAGGCGATTCTCAAGGACCTGACAAAGAATGGTCTGCAGCACGTGTTCAAGGGCTGGCAGAGACGTATAAAAAGTGCATTGAAGTACGAGGGGACTACTTTGAAAAAGATCATGTAAACATTGAATTGGAGTAATAAACATCTGTGAAAAAAAATCAGTCTCAGTCTTTGTTGATCAGCCCTCGTATGTTTTCCTGCAGAGGAGAGCACGATTGCAACTGCTCGGAAAGTTTATGATATATCTGAATTTTCTCGGGTAATTATTTCTGTGTAATTACTATGGCACAATATTTAATTATTTGGTTAAAACGTAATGTTGCTGCCAGCCTCTCCCTGTCCTACGTCACCATACGCTGACAACCAACATACTCCAAAAATCGCTAAAAATACGCGAGTAACAGTACAGCAGAATATGAGTATTGTTGGGGTGAGTTTACGATTGTGCGCTTTCTTTAACCAAACCGATGCAAAAACAGCCTTTTCTAGGGCTAACATTTGCATCATTTGCTTACTATTATTACTAATAGGTATTATTTGCTTTAAATTATCGCTGGATTTTAATTCGCTGCTTAATCACGTGACGATTCTTAAATTATGATTATTATTTACTTTGATTACGACTTTTACTGCAATATGTATTGACTTAGCAACACACCAGCTTTTGATAGTGGCGTGTTGCCTATGCATTATGAGGGGCACTATTTGTATTTTGAGCCTAATAATTAAAACAAAGTAATTTCTGATTGAAAACTGCTTTATTGTTTTTCAAAATATTCTCCTTTATGATCAATACACTTTTTCATCCGTTTGAACCATTTGTCAAAGCATTTATTCCAGTCTTCTTGAGACACCTCCAAAACATGGTTTTTAAGGCATCAACGGCTTCTTCTGCCAACAAAAATCGTTGTCCACGCAATTTATTCTTGATGTTCGGGAACAAGAAGAAGTCATTGGGTGCCAAATCAGGACTGTATGACGGATAACCCATCAATTCGATTTTTTGAGCCTTCAAATACTCTGTTGTTAGACGAGATGTGTGTGCGCTCGCATTGTCTTGATGAAGAACGATCCTACGGTTCTTGTTGGTTTTCCTTACTTCACCGAAGACTTCCGGCAAACAAATGGTTGTGTACCATTCGGCATTGACCGTTTTACGTTCCTCTAAAGGCACTGTTGCGACATGGTCAGTTTAGCTGAAAAAGCAGGCGACCATTTGCTTCGAGTGCGAACAACTTTTGATGGATTTGCTTTATCTTGAAACACCCATACAGTCGACTGCTCTTTACGTTCCCGCTCATACGCATAGATCCATGATTCGTCACCTGTTACAATCTTATATACGTCTTTTGAGACACCGCCATTGTATTTCTTGAGCATTTTTGTACACCAATCGACACGAGCATCTTTTTGAGATTGCGTCAAATTATGTGGGATCCAACGAGAGCAAACCTTTTTCACGGCTGAAAAATCATGCAATATTTTATATATGCTGGTGGAACTAATGCCTAGGGTTGCCTCAATCTCACAATATGCCGCATGACGATCTTTCATTATTAGTTTTTGCACAGCATCAATGTTTTCTGGCACAACACCTGATTTTGGACGACGTTCACGAACTTCATCATTGAGCGATCGGCGGCCACGATTAAATTCATTATACCAGCGTTTCACAGTGGCAAAGGATGGAGCTTCGTCGCCAAATGTGGAAGTTAGTTGATTGATGCACTCTTGTCTTGATACTCCACGTCGAAGGTCGTAATAAATCATTGCACCAACATTTTCACGAGTTAATTCCAAGGTTTTGTTGACACACAATTTTCAAGTTAGTGTAAACAAAACAAATGAGGCTCTATTGACAAAATGTTTGAAGTAGATTATGGTCAAAAATGTCAAACTTTCCATTGGAAACGTCAGATGGCACCTACAACATTCAGGGTTGCCAAGGCTCAAAATATAAATAGTGCCCCTCGTACATTTCTTAATTCAACCAAAAATAACCCAATGTAAGACTGAGCAATACAATTGCAGAATAAAAGAGGGTCTCTTCATATTGTGACGAAATAAACTTTGGCTAAACTATGTATACCACATAACCTAAAATAACTATTAAATTAAAACCTTGCGCAATTCTCCAATAGGTAAATAAATACATTTCTAATGAGATAAACTTAAGATAATATGTGTACCATGCAAATGTACGATAAGTATTGATGTTTTCCAAATCATATGCCCCCTTCTATTTGCATTTTCTACGATTCGTTTCCGGACCTTTCCGCAAATACTACCTCCCTTCATACGTCACCTCCGTTCGTCTATGGAACTCCAACAGACTCACCTTCCTGCCAACCAACACATCCCTCTCGCGTTTTTCAACGTTACAAGGTTGGTATGGTTTAGCGACGTGACGTAGGTTAGGGAGAGGCTGGCGGCAACATTACCTTAAGATCCAGAGTTTTTTATTTTTTTTTTTTAATTTTTTTTATTTATGGACGCTCTTTAACTACTATGGTTCTTAGCGTCCCATTCTATATTGGGCGTGAAAGATCGGTAATTTTACTCAGAGACCTCTGTATCAGGCTTGAAGTGCTTTTACGTGACGTAAATCTACGACACGGGACCACCGGCTTTACTTCTCTTCCGAAGGAAGCCATGCTAAGGATTTTTACGCCCGAAAAAATCCATCGCCCTCTGCCGGATAGTCCACGGAGGACGACAAGATCCAGAGTGAGATACATTTTAATAAATAACAGCAAATGTTGCTTGCTATTTAAATTCAATTTCATTCTGTAATTTTAAGGTTAAAAGTTAATATTCCAGCAAGTTAAGTTATTAACAATGCCACAAAACTATGTATCTGCTGGATAAGAAGTTTTCCTGAAAGGGAGGAGGGACATTAGGCTAGAATCATGTACAAAACTGTCTATATATTATCTCCTTCCATGCCTCCTCTTTGTTTACGTTTACATTTGTTGAAACCGATTTGTTTTCAATAATATCCATAATTTTTTGTATTAAGGAAAACAGGCATTTTCCTCCTCCGGCCGTTTTATGCCACTTCTTGGTTATCTCCATTTTTTGCTGAGGGTGAGCAGTGGACACTGAACTGATGAAAAAACTGCCGTGAAACGTGGAAACGACCGTAGAAAATTATAAGCTTGGGTTTAACACTAGTTAGTTTACTGCTGTATGGAAGTCGCGCATGCGCAGAACTACCTTCGTCGTGTAATATTTTCTCTTCGCTGATCCACGGCCTTTTTTGGTCCGAGGCTTTTTATCGTCTATGAACGTGGGCCTTTGGTCTGGACCAAATGAGTCTGGAGATAGTCCATATCAAGTGAAGTCTATGAATATGGACCTATATGGTCAAGTTGCAGTGATCGGGTAAACAAAACGAGACGATACAGTTCTAGCTCTTTTCGAAAACAACGCCGCTTATATTGCAAATATAGATAAATATTTTATTCCATCCATTCCGGATTCCAATTTTGTCTTCATCTTCTCCATTTTGGCCAATAATTTCTTAAACATTTCCTCCATCTTGGCTGTCACTCATTTCTCACTGCCACGGTTTCTAAGTTCTCATCTGTCACTGTTTCGGGTTCACCTTCACTGGAAGTTCACTTCACCAATGTCACTTCACTTCGATGAACTAGTTCAATTCTGCGTCACTTCACTTCCTCGTGACGCAGCCTCTTCACTCCGGACGGTTCATTTCACTCGGGAGTCGAACGCAAGTTTTCCACAAAAGTCGTTCCGCGGTACCACTCGCTGTATGTCACGCAGTCGCTAACTCGCTCGTACACTGACTGACTCAACTCCATTTGTCGCACTGGACTCGCAATTGGACACACACTGCCTCACAACTGACTGACTGCTCGCGAGAGCGCTCGCTTATATAGGCAGTAAAATTTTCCATAGAAGGTTTTGGAATCTTCTGCATCTATTTCGACACACTTTCTGGAGGAGGGGAGAGATAAAGATTCCAGAAAGTTCTAGTTCTTTCCCTACGCGCGCCTGGTGTTTACGCTCGCAATTGGCGCTATCGCTGTTTACTCGGACCGCTCGGCCGCTGAGTCACAATATTATAAGTGTTTAGCCGGAGTCTGAGCTGCGGCGACCGGCGCGCAGGCCGCAGTCTGAAGGAAAAGCTCTTTAAGTGTATTAAGCGACGTGTGTAAGTAGAGAAATACGGGGTCTATAGTGTGTATACTGCGTACCTACATTTAAAACCCGTAATAGAATTTTGTTGCGAAAATATGAAATAAACGCACCAAAACATTACATAAAATCACTCGCCTATAACAATAGGAGCTGTACGGATGTTTTGCTGAAACTCGTTCACTATCACCTCGGAATGCATATTCAGTAATGCAGCAAATTTCACAATGAGTTACAGCGTGGAGCTCTGGTTCCCGGATACAGAATGAGCCCGTATTCGATCCCAACCATGGGCGGATTTTAAGACCCAGTATAGGAGCGGTGCCCACTCAACATCGTGAGGAAAGTGAGGAGCCCGATAGGCAGTGGTCCTGGCCTCGTGAGCTATCTTTTCGGCTGGGAAATGCGTGATGCAGGCAACATCACCTACCCATATAGGATAGATGACAGCCCAGCTCTGCCGTGTGTATGTGGGCGTGAGGTCGGCAGTGGGGTTGGCAGGGCCAGGCCTTTGATGGACTGTAGAGCCACAGGAGGATTCATAGTGGACCTCGTGTAAGTTTTAAGTCTTCTAAGTGCATAAAGTGAACGTTCTTAATGCATATGATAATAAAAGTAACTTCAATAGTTTCACATATTCTGGTACTATTTTACTTTCTAAACTACTTATAGTAAGTAGGAGAAATATTGCATTCCACTCAAAAATTCGATACAGAGTTTTACCGGAAATGCATGTTTTAAGGTGCCCTAAATCCAAAGAAAGCAAAGACGTTCGTGTGTGCGTCTGTGAACACCATAACACAAAAACGAAAAGTCGGCTAAATACCAAACTTGGTATTGAGTTTAGTGTCTCCCAAGGATGCGACACGAAGATTTCCAATAAGATCTCGCACCCCAGGCTATACTTTCATGGAACATGTTTCGGAAATTTTGACTTTTTAAAAAATTGCTCTAAGGATTTTGATTAAAATACCATATGTTTAAGATATTTTCATGGCAAATGAAATGTATATCTTGAATTTTCTGTGAATGCCCTCAAAAGTCCTCTTCATTCTGAATGACTTACGCATAACTGGTAAACCGTAAGAGATAGACAAGGTTTTACTACACAAAAAATGTAGATCTCGTTAAAGCCCAAAATTTATGTCATATAATTTTGTTTGTGGAGTGAGCCATTTCCGAGATATTCTTATGTGTTTGAATTTCCCAATGCTCATACTTTTTGTCAAATGGGAATTCGTTATTTGTTTCTTTTTTGTCCTGGTAATGCAAAGAGAATGGAATGCTCCACATAGCAAACAGCTCTTAAAATATTTGACTATCGCTTAAAGTCTACCATATTCCCCTTGCATCTGCAAGAAAATTAGCAATAAGATAATATTTTTACTTTCTCTACTACGTATAGTAAGTAGGGGAAGTATTGTATTCCACCCAAAAGTTGGATACCGAGATTTCACCGGAAATACATGTTTTGAGACACCCTGAATCCAAAAAAACCATTTTTGGAAACATCCGTGTGTGTGTTTGTGTGTCTGTGAACAGCATAACTCAGAAACGAACAGTCGGATAAACACCAAACTTGGTATTTAGGATCAGTATCTTCCAGAGATGCGACACGAAGGTTTACAAGAAAATCCCCCTACCCCAGATTACCCTTTACATGGAACATTTTTCGAAAATTGCTCTAACGATTTTGATTAAAATATCATATGTTTAAGATTTTTCATGACAAATAAAATGTATAACTTGAATTTTCTAGGAATGTCTCCAAAAGTATTCTTAATTGTAAACGACTTTTGCATAACTGGTAAACCATAAGAGATAGACAAAATTTTACTGCACAAAAATTGTAGATCGCGTTAAAATACACAATTTATGTCATATTGGTTTTTTTTGTTCAGTGAACCATTTTTGAGATATTGCTTGTTATGCCCTTAAATTTTCGAATACTTATACTTTTTCTGAAATTCGTTATTCATTTTTTTTGTTCTGGTAATGCAAAGAGAATGGAGTACTCCACATAGCAACCAGCTCTTAAAATATTTGACTATCGCTTAAAGCCTACCAATTCCCGTTGCATCTACAAGAAAATTAGCAATAAGATTAACATCTCGATTAACATGAAGCATATGGAGAATAAGCGTTTGTAAAAATAGTTTGTACAAGAGTAGAGAAAGTAATGTGAATGTAACACATCAGATTTTTATTAGGAAAGGTTCGTGTGTGAGAGAGAGGGAGAAGAGCATAAAGGTAAAGGTACGGACCAACGGAGGGTTCCCCCGTAACTCGTACAGTGCACCGCAACTAGGTGCAACAGCCCTTTTTGTTTCTACAGTAACCTCTGGGAGGGAGGGATGAGAGGAAAGACCCGAAGGTCGACTAGATCTGGATGGAGACGGACGCCAATATGGAGGAGGTCCCTAACGTTTCCAGATGGAACATATCCGACGCCGCCCGGACACATTCACAAGCCACCGAATCTCCGTCGGTCCTCAGGGAAGAATCCTTCACAGAGCGCACACACACACCGCCCAGCTGCAACCCGCCGAACACCGTCGCCTGGTCCTACAACCCTGAAACAGCTGACAAGAAAGATGATGGGTACAAGAGAGTCGTGGTAGATGAGCCAGCCCAGCATTCGCCTAACCGAGTTCTCAAGTTCGCGGTCTCAAACCCGGCGGCGGGCGATGGATTTTGTCGGACTTAAAAATCCTTTGCATGGCTTCCTTTAGAAGAGCAGTAAAGCCAGTGGTCCCGTTTCGTAGATTTATGGCACGTAAAAGAACCTCAAGCCTGATAAAGAGGCGTCTGAGCAAAATTACCTGTCTTTCTCGCCCAATATAGAATGGGACGCTAAGGATCATAGTGGTTAAAGAGCGTCCATAAATAAAACTCAATTTATTTATTTCGCCTACCGACCCATAGAAACCACGAAAAACCCACGGGTCAGGTGGTCGGTCGCCAAGAATCGAACCCGGGACCTCACGAATGCGAGTCGCACATGCTAGCCGGTGCCATCTCGCTCCACACGAGAACAGCCTAACTCAAATCGAAATGTTGGCGTGTAGCATGATCATTTTATTGAGATAGGAATTCGTTGCAAACATTTAGGGATTATGTTTGCACACAGAATATGTTTATTTTGGTATAGAAGGCATATACCTTCAGCTTACTACCCCAGACATAGAATAGCACATTCTCCTATAATAATCTATTTTGTAATAAATAACAGATGCAGAATTAACTCAGATAAACAGCTGACTGGCGCGGACGTTCTCTATACTGGGTTTGCCATGTTAAAATTAAAGTAATATACACAAATGCACGTGGATCACTGCTGATTATATCGTGACTTTTCCACTTCTCGCAGCCACCTCACTAATGTGAACTAGTTGAAGTTTCACTGTCACTTCACTTTTGTTCGCGATATAGCGGTGTAATCAAATAAGCGTGAAGCGACTCTTCTTCTTTCCGCTTCATTCACCGAGGAGTCGAACACAAGGTTTCTCTAATCTCTAGCACTCACTATACGTCACAGGTTGAGGCAGTATTTCTAACACTTAGATGATTTCAGTCAAATTATATAATATGTAAATTCAATAACAGCCCGCCTTGAAGCAATATGTATGTAATAAATTGTAAAATGTATGTAACAGTCATTGCATATGCTTGTATAATTGTAAACATGTTCAATAACGTTATGTGAATGCATTACGTAATTTAACAATGTAGGAGCTGTAATAATAATAATAAGTTAAACGTTGCTAACAATGAGGTAACCTTGAGGCAATAATGAATTTTAAAGTTTAAATCCTAATAGTCATTATTGGAGTAACAATAACGTAAATTTTGAGACAGTTTTAAAATAGCCAATCAACAACCAGAAAAAGCTTTAGTTAAATGAAAGTATTCTATTGGAATAGTATTAGCCAATCGGAGACTTGAAATACAGAAATTTACAAGTTTAGACGGTTGAAATCAATTCACTTGCCTGCAGACAGTGCTCATAACTGGGTGCGTTGCTTGTGCGTCCTCGAGAGATTTAATACGTATTCGTGTGAAACGAAACATAGTTTACGGTTAAAAAGTGTAATTAATTAATAAAAAGAATCTCACAGCTCTCTATATCAGTGAAGTGCTATTTAAATTTTAAATTAATAAAAAGGAGTGAATTAAAAATTTAAAATCTGGGTAAGCCTACATTCTTAGTCGTATCACAACCCAGCCTAAGAGAAACGTGTCTCTAACATAAATACTGACGCAGCCGAGGCAAACATAAATATAATATGTAAAAAAGCAGTCAAATTACAAAGTTAATATTTTTAAACTTGGGGCAAAGGCTACCGAAAACCGGGTACTATACGTGCTTTTGCAACGAATTTCAAGTTCGGCTCCCCAACAGACGAAATATTATGACCTCCTTCAGTACAACATCATCCTCAAACTGAGTTTCCATACGTAGCAGCAACAAACCTTCATCGCAACCTCACTCGGAGAACGCACTGAATAAATAGCATTTTGGGTCGCATCAAGAACAGCAACTCAGTATATCACTTGCTCGTTTACGCACTCAAACGTCAGCGTCCAGACGTACCCAAACTCCTATGGGTATCGGGACCAACAGCCCCGTCGAGAACAACCCAAATGTTGAGGCTCAGATATTTGGGCCCGACTCCTTTTCGCGCATGCAGTGGCGTCCTGTTCTACGTGCACATTTCTAGATTATTCGCACATGAACTTTGGGTAATAGCTTAATTCGGCATCACTTATAATGACCATGCTTAAATATGTAACTAAATAAAACCAAGTTTTGCACTACATCTCCAGGAAAAAATACTTTTAGTGGCAACATAATGCAAAACCGAAATACATAATGCTCTTGACTCTCAAAGAGGACACATTTATTACACATTATTTTAATAATCTGTCCTGCGAATGCTGCTTGGAATTGTCCAGCAATGTCTTGAAATGGTAAATTGGCTTCCCACAAACCCACAGTTCTTCCGCGATGTACCTTCGACATATTTTCATACATCGCGTGAGCTACAGTTAACAAACACCACTGCTTGGTCGAACAACAAAGGCAGATCGCTCAGATCCTCCTGCTATGTACGGCCCGCTGAAAAGGTTGGTAAAATGCCTCCCGAAGCTGTGGTGACGACATAAATGGAAGCGTATGTACCAGGAGTGTAACGTTCAGCATTGCCCTCAACACGGCAGCTGAAGTAGTCGAAAACCACAACCCCCCTCTAGTTGCTTACTGGTGAACTCCAATAACTTGTTACCTGTTTAGGTTACCACCTATAAAGTAAAGAAGAGAGAGACGCAGCGACTGGTGTGATCGCTATATCACGAGATTGAGTCTGACCGTGTCACTGACAGTGACATTTAGTTGGGGTCATGATCGCTGACCTGAGTTGCGGCCTTAGCTTAGAGATGAACTTGGATCAAACGTCCTTACTCTCGACCAAGGACGCAATACATCTCTGGGGTTACCAATGTTTTCAAGGGCGTAACTGCTTTTGCTCACGTGTGTGAAACTTTACGTGCAAAACGTTTACTCCACCTGTATTAGGAAGGGGAAGTAGGTATCGTATTCCATGCCCCCCCAAAATCTCTGATGTGTTACATTCGCATGACTTTCTCTACCCTCTATCATTTATTATGGCTATACAAATTGTTCTTACGAAAGTGTATTCTTCTACTTCAATTTAATCGAGATAAACCTTTGCAGAAACACATTACACATTTCGTTATAGATACAAAGAGAACAGCGATAGTCAAATGTTTAACAACTGGACGCTATATGCTGCCTTAAAATTCCATACTGTTTCCATGATATCGCGAGAAACAAATCAATGTTGAAAGAACTTGAAAAAATCTAATGTGTTACACTCAAATGACTTTCTCTACTCTTGTACAAACTATTTTTATAAACTAAAAATATTTGACTATCGCTTAAGGCGTACTATGTTCCCCCTGTTTTGTATTTGCAAGAGCAATATAGAAATACAGTAGCCTTTAAGCATATACATATCTCTTAATAGCTGGTTGTTATGTGCTGCACCATTCTCTTTGCCACAGATTAATACTCTTTGCATATCCAAGACAAAAAAATGAATAACGAATTCCCATTTGAGAAAATAAGTATTGAAAAATTTAAGGAAATAACAAGCAATATCTCGAGAATGGTTCACTCAACAACAAAAATTGTATATGACATAAATTGTGTAATTTAACACGACCTACATTTTTTGTGTAGTAACATTTTGTCTATTTCTTATGGTTTGCCGGTTATGCAAAATTCGTTCACAATGAAGAATACTTTTGGAGACATTCCCAGAAAATTCGAGATATACATTTTATTTGTCATGAAAATATCTTAAACATATGATATTTTAATCAAAATCGTTAGAGCCATTTTTGAGAAAATTAAAATTTTCTAAAAGTGTTCCACGTAAAGGGTAATCTGGGGTGGGGGTATTTTCTTGAAAACCTTCGTGTCGCATCTCTGGAAGATACTGAATCTAAATACCAAGTTTGATGTTTTTCCTACTTTCGTTTGAGTTATGCTGTTCACAGACAGACACGCGGATATGTTTCCAGAAACGCTTTTTTTTATTAGGAGGTCTCAAAACATGTATTTCGGGTGAAATCTCGGTATCGAATTTTTGGGTGGAATACAATACTTCCCCTACTTACTATACGTAGTAGAGAAAGTAAAAATTGACAAAGTATTGAACAATTCGAACCATTAATACGTTTACCAGTTATAGAAGGTTTCACAGAATTTGTTCCAAATGAGGAGGACATGAAAGGTGTGGCAGTAATTTGTATCACAATAATGTAAATGCCAGAGTGATTGCAGGTAAATAAGCATTATTGTATGACATTGATTTGAGATGTTTGTTAATTATAAGCATTGTTAGGAAATAAGTTTACACGGCCTCACTGAAACTGACAATAAGAGCGGGTAACAATGAGTGAGGGGGTGAGTTGTTTATCAAGTATTAGAGACAAGCAAATGAAGTCAGATTGGCGCGCTTTTCTTAGAAATGGCGGGAATTTCTTCCTTAGAGCATATGTTTTCGTAATTTTGATTGGATATAAAATAGACGCTAATGTTGGCGCGTTTTATTAACCAATAGCAGCTCGGTTATTATCTTTAGGCATATCGGGGTGAGGGAGTATAAAAAGCTAAAGCCAGAGGCAAGTATTGTCCAGTCCAACAGAAACATTTGTGCATTACACGTCGCTCAGTCCAGAAGAAGCATTCGCGTGTAATACGTCGATCAGTTCAACATAAGTATTCGTGAGTTATACGTCGCGTAATTCAACGGAAGCATACATAAAGTACACGTTACGCAATTCTACAGAATCTCTCGCGTCGTAAAGCTAGTTATAAATGTGAAATACGCGAATTAATAAGGTGCAACAAATAAGTGATTATAGTAACATTAGAAAAACATAACAGTTTCAGTCTGGCGTGTATCAAGAATCTATATGTGAAATTGAATAATGTGTGACGACAATAAGAGTGTAAAAACAAATTCTTTTATCAGTGTTATCTTTCAGTAACAAATCCTTTCCGTTTACACACCCTGTTCAAGAGATGTGCTCGACCGAGAAAAATAGCTAGCCGGAGGACAATGAACCCAACATTTAAAGTAGTAAAACAATAACAGGCGCTCAGAAATAAGATAACACGAAGTGACCGCGACAAATTGGCTTCCATACGTGGTGCAGATAAACATGAAGCATCTTCCAACTACCAACAAACAAATCTACTTCAAATGCTGTGCCCAGAAAATTCAAGATGTACATTTTGTCTGTCGTCTAAATATCTTTAATGTATGTTATTTTAATCTAAATCATTAGAGGGGGAGTTTTTTGAAAGTGCTCGTGTCGTATCTTTAGAAGGTTTCTTTCATTTCGAGTTATACTCTTCACAGACAGATATACACATGGACCCTTTTTCTAAAACTGATTTTGTTTTGATTAAGGGGCCTCAAAACATGTTTTTCTAGGAAATCCCTGTATCATATTTTTGGGTGGGACACAATATCTTGTCTACCTACTATGTACGTGGTAGAGAAAGTAATACGTGTCAACATTTTACCGAAAATGCTTTTTTTGTCGTACCAAAGATCCCATCACCTAAAAGCATAGTATAGGTAAAGGTCCGCGCAGCTCGCGGCGTTTGCCAGATTGTAAGTTCTTGTGCGTGTGAACAGTAACACTCAAGAGCGAACAGTTTTTCAACGACGCAACACAAATATTTGCGCTGTTTTCCCCAGATCTCAAAGTATTCCCTAAATGGAAAGTCGTTATCCTTACTTTTTATTTTTTCAAGAGTTGTTCCAATGGTTTTGATTAAAGTACCGTGTTGAATATACACTGCCGTTTGTGAAAATTGCAGCTCCAAGAAGGAAACGCATGAATTCAATAGCACAGGTTACGTACATGACAAGTAACAAATGATAAACTTTTCAAATCTATACATGACATTTGAGCCCTAATATTCAGTATTTGGTGTGGCTTCCATGCGCTGCAATTAGAGCTGCTATACGCCGTGGCATTGAATCAAAAAGGTTCTCAGTAAGTTCATGAGGGATTTCCCTCCACGCAGTTTGTATTCGAGCCCACAAATCCGTGACACTGGTTACTGGAGGACCGTGACGCCGACCAACCATACCCCAGACATGTTCGATGCGCGACATGTCAGGCGAACGTGCAGGCCAGGGAAGCAATGGTACCCGTCGCTCTTGGAAGAAGGCTTGTATATTCCTCACCATATGGGGCCGGGCATTGTCCTGTTGAAATGTGGCCTGTGGAGATGCCTGAAGCAGGGGGAGTACCTCAGGCTCTACAACCGCCGTTAGGTATGGGTTGCTGTTCAAAGTGCCCTCAATTCGTAGCAGGCGAGATCGGTTATTGTTACCAATGGCGCCCCAAACCATCACACCTGATGTTTTCCGCTATGCCGCTCAACACGTTGAAGCGGAACTCGTCCGAAAAGACTACATATTAAACTCAGCACCCCAGTGACGCTGTTCACGTGCCCATTGCGGTCGGAAGAGCTTGTGGTTTTTGGACAATGGAGGCCGACGTAATGGCATGCATGTAACCAGTCCAACCTGCAACAGACGGTGACGAACCGTTGATGCAGACAAGTTCACATCTGTTGCAGTGCTCCAACGTCGAGCCAACACTGTGGATGAAGCTGTACGGTCCGTTGTAGCCATTCAGACAAGATGACGGTCATCCCGTGCTGTGGTCCAGTACCCGCTCTTCGCTGCGTACGACCTTCATCTATCCAGTGCTTCCACACGCGCATCACTGTCGTAGCAGCATGCCCTGTACGAGCCGAAATGTCACGATATGACAAACCCGCTTCACGGAGACCGATCATTCTGCCCCGTTTGAACTCACTCACATGCCGATACGGCTCCCTTTGACGTCGACGTATGAATTATTACCTCAATTAATAATACAATAACAAAATTTTACTTAATTTACATCCTAAAGAATATAAAACCAAAAACAAGTTTATGAATTTCAAATTATATTGAATTGCACAATAATAATTTTCAGTGTAAATGAAAAACCTTACCGAGGCATACTGGCATCATCTTTATTGTTTCCACATTGTTTGACAGCTCTGCGCTGACTACACTGGGCACAACACTGACCTTGTCGGACCGACACGAGAGGGCTCTGTTCGGCCTACGTGTACCCCATCTCTCTGCAAACTTAATCACTTATTGTTTGCACACTCTTCTACATTTCCACCAAGTTTGGAGTTATCGGGAAATTCTTTCTTGGTGTTGCAATTTTCACAAACGCCAGTGTATTTGGATTACTATAAAAATTATTTATCTTGAATTGTCTGTGAATAGCCCGTGATGATATCTTCATTAGAATGGATTTTGTACAATTTGATTACCAAACCGTAAGAGTTAGACAAAAACTTACTTCAACAAAATTGTAGACCTCGTTAAAACACAGACTTTATGTAGAACAAAGTTTTGTGACATTAACTTTTACCGAATATTTGTTGTTGCCAAGGCACCACATTCATTTGTTCCTCGTGATGTCACAGTATGAAATTTCAAAGCTAGCATAAAGTGACCCGCTTTTTAAGGATTTGACTATCACTTCAGTCACCGAGCGGGATGGCTCAGGCGACAACGTCCGTAGCCCGCATTCGGGTGACGACCGCGGGTTTTCCGGGGGCTTTCCTGGGTCTTCAAGCAAATACTAGAGTGGTTTGTTTCACCCCCCCCCCCATTTTCTGTCCCTCCATTTCGTTTCCTCGTTCATTCCATTCTCCCTTCACCTCTTTTGGTCTGTTTAAGAGTTGAAAGTGTCGGCGATGGTGTTTGGGTAGGGCATGGCAGGGAAAAAGGTTGCTCTCTGTGAACTTTCTCCGTCCCTCGGACTTCGCCTGGTTGCTGGGGTGTAAGAGCCGCCACGTGGGGCGAGGTTTCCGGTCTGCTTTTCCGTCTGCTGGGGCGTTTATATCTGGGAACCGTAGGGACGCTGACGTTGCTGTGCCGTCACTTCTAGTTCCGGACGCCCGGTGTCTCCCTTCACCTCAACCCTTCCTCCCGGGGACTCCTACTCAGTGATCGGTACCGAATTCCTCCACTTCACAATCCAATCCAATGACTTCAGTCTATGTGCTTAATCTCAATAGATCACAAATAAAACTGATATCGACGGGACACTGCAGATTACGGAAACACCTGCATTCAATGGAAATCGTCAGAGAGGAACCAGTAGGTATATATGTAGCAAAGGGGTAGTTAGTAGTCATGGTATATTAGATCCACAATGCCACTCACGATCTCTTGTGGAGGAAAATGATACTGCGTAACCAGCTATGATAATTAGTTGCCGATAAGCGATACCAATTTACATGCAGTGAATGATGTCACCCAGATTCGGTAACCGTCTCGTTACTTTAGTAACCGTTAAGGAGATAACTAGTTACTTTTGTAACTATAACGTTAATTTCTGCTCATCCCTAGTGAAGAGGATGTAATCTCTCATAAATGAAGTACTGGGGAGGTAAAGATATAAACTTTATGTCTGATAAACACAAATGATGATTTTTGCAAATAAAGCTATGTTAATAAGATACTGTGTCTAATTAAATACAGTAAACCTTTAGGTTTCAGTGCTAAGTACAACTACAACCGGACTCTATCGCCAGTCAAACCACCACTTCAGTCTCAGTGCTTGCTCGACGAGTCGATTATCGCCCTGTCTAGGCTCCAACAGTGTGACGGGTCTTTGCGCCTGGTAGTGTTACGGACTTCCGCATGTTTCTGTGGTCTATCTGCTGTGGTGTAGCCACAATAGACCTATACTACGTGATCAAAAGTATCCGGACACCTGGCTGAAAATGACGTACAAGTTCGTGACACCCTCCATCGGTAATGCTGGAAGTCAATATGGTGTTGGCCCACCCTTAGCCTTGATGACAGCGTTCACTCTCGCATGCATACTTTCAATCAGGTGCTGGAAGGTTTCTTGGGGAATGGCAGCCCATTCTTCACGGAGTGCGGAACTGAGGAGAGGTATCGATGTAGATCGGTGAGGCCTGCCACGAAGTCGGCGTTCCAAAACATCCCAAAGGGATGTTATTGTCATGTAACCATTCCGCCACAGCCCGTGCAGTATCAACAGACGCTCGATCGTGTTGAAAGATGCAATCGCCATCCCTGAATTCTCTTCAACTGTGGGAAGCAAGAAGGTGCTTAAAATATCAATGTAGGTCTGCGCTGTGATCGTGCCACGCAAAACAACAAGGGGTGCAAGCCCCCTCCAGGAAAAACACGACCACACCTAACACCACCACCTCCGAATTTCACTGTTGGCACTACACACGCTGGCAGATGACGATCACGGGCATTCGCCATTCCCACAACCTGCCATCATCGCCATATTGTGTACCGTGATTCGTCACTCCACACATCGTTTTGCCACTGTCCAATCGTGTAATGTTGACGCTCCTTACACCAAGCGAGGCGTCGTTTGGCATTTTCCTGTGTGATGTGTGGCTTATGAGCAGCCGCTCGACCATGCAATCCAAGGTTTCTCACCTCACGCCTAACTGTCAAGTACTTGGAGTGGATCCTGATGCAGTTTGGAATTCCTGTATGATGGTCTGGATAGAGGTCTGCCTATTACTCTTTACGACCCTCTTCAAATGTCGGCGGTCTGTCATTCAACAGACGAGGTCGGCCTGTACGCTTTTGTGCTGTACATGTCTCTTCACGTTTCCACTTCACTATCACATCAGAAACAGTGGACCTAGGGATGTTTAGGAGTGTGGAAATCTCGCGTACAGACTTCTGACACAAGAGACACCCAATCACCTGACCACGTTCGAAGTCCGTGAGTTCCACGGGGCGTCCCATTGTGCTGTTTCACGATGTCTAATGACTACTGAGGTCGCGGATAATGAGTACCATGCAGTAGGTGGCTGCACAATGCACCTAAGATGAAAAACTTATGTTTGTGGGGTTGTCCAGATATTTTTGATCACATAGTGTATGTAGGTTCAGTATCGGAGGTGTCACCTCCGTTGTATAACCTATACATATCTCTTCAATTCTTCTGTACTTACAACAAAATCTGTAATCAAACACTTCCTCCGAAGTTTTATCTCGATTAATTTGAGATTAATTGTGTATCAAGTTATTGTTTATCTCCTATGGTTTACCCCTTGTAAAAACCACACAAACTTCCTTCCGAAGGATTTACATTTTATTCGTCATGTAAATATATTTAATACATTGTATTTTCATTCAAATCATTGCAGGGATTTTTGCGAAAATAAAAAAAAAATAAGATACTTGTGTCGCATTTCCAAAGAAAATCCCCCACCCCAACTACGCCTTACATGGAACGTTTTTCGAAACTTTTGATTTTCTCAAAAATGTCTATAACGATTTTGATTAATATACCACATATTAAAGCTATTTACAAGACAAATAAAATGTATATCTTAAATTTTCTAGGAATTGCCTTCGAAGTCCTTTTCATTCGTAAGAAATTTTGAACAAATTTGCATAACTGGTAAACGTTAAGTAATAGACGAAAAGGTACTATAAAAATCTGTGTTACACTCACATGACTTTCTCTACTCTTGTACAATCTATTTTTACAAACGTTTATTCTCTATATGCTTCATGTTAATCGAGACATCGAGATGTTACTCTTATTGCTAATTTTCTTGTAGGTGCAAGGGGAATTGCTAGGCTTTAAGCGATAGTCAAATATTTTAAGAGCTGGTTGCTCTGTGGAGTATTCCATTCTCTTTGCATTACCAGGACAAAAAAAATGAATAACGAATTTGAGAAAAAGTACAAGTATTGGGAAATTTAAGGAATAACAAGCAATATCTGCAAAATTGTTCACTCAAAAACAAAAAAAAATGTATATGACATAAATTGTGCATTTTAACGCGATATACATTTTTTGTGTAGTAAAGTTTTGTCTATCTCTTATGGTTTACCAGTTATGCAATAGTCGTTCACAATGAAGAATACTTTTAGAGACATTCCCAGAAAATTCAAGATAATCATTTCATTTGTAATGAAAATATCTTAAACATATGATATTTTAATCAAAATCGTTAGAGCCGTTTTTGAGAAAATTAAAATTTTCGAAAAATGTTCCATGTAAAGGGTAATCTGGGGTAGGGGATTTTTTTGAAAACCTTCGTGTCGCATCTCTGGAAGATACTGAACCTAAATACCAAGTTTGGTGTTTATCCGATTGTTCGTTTATATACACATTAATAAACAGGTAGAGAAAGTTGTGTGAGTGTTATACACTGGATTCTTTGAAGAGATGACTTCGATAGTCTGGGGCATGCTCCATCAGCGGAGCATATAGGCCCCTGCAGCGTATGACCTTCACTGGTGTGGCCATGAACTCCACCAACTCGGCTTTGATTCCAATGCACTTTTTTAATTCAAATTAAGCACTAGACGGATCACTTTTCCTTATTTTATTTTTATGACGGATGCTGCAGTTACAAATTGCACATTTTATCGTTGACGTGTTTGAGATGCAGCTGCCTCGTTCAGGAACAAACGAACTAGATCAGGTTAAACCTGTTCTCTCATTACACAGTATTCAGACGTGTTCACTTTCGGATTCCTGCTGCACGTTTGCGGTGTTCATTCCTTCCCTCTGAACCGTTCAATGACTATTCACTAGGGATAAGTAGAAAATGACGTAATAGCTACAAAAGTAACGAATAAGTAACCAGTTATTTGCTTAACGGTTACTAAAGTAACGAGACGGTTACCGAATCTGGGTCACATCATTCACTGCAATTGCATTGGTATCGCTTGTCGGCAACTAGTTATCATAACTGTTTACGCAGCATCAATCTCCTCCACAAGAGGTCGTGAGTGAAATTGTGGATCTAATACTCCATCTGATAAGAAAAATGACCACTAACTATCCCTTTGCTATATATATCTACACACTCCCGTTTGTGAAAGTTGCAACACCAAGAAGGTAACGCATAAATTCAATGAATTTAATACCACAGGTTAGGTACATGACAAGTAACAAATGATAAACTTTTCAAATCTATACATGACCTTTGAGCCCTAATATTCAGTATTTGGTGTGGCCTCCATGCGCTGCAATTAGAGCTGCTATATGCCGTGGCATTGAATCAAAAAGCTTCTGAATAAGTTCCTGAGGGATTTCCCTCCACGCAGTTTGTATTCGAGCCCACAAATCCGTGACACTGGTTACTGGACGACCGTGACGCACCAGGTGCCCACCAATCATATCCCAGACATGCTCGATAGGCGACATGTAAGGCAATCGTGCAGGCCAGGGAAGCAATGGTACCGGTCTCTCTTTGAAGAAGGCTTGTACATTCCTCGTAATATGTGGCCGGGCATTGTCCTGTTGAAATGTGGCCTGTGGAGATGCCTAAAGCAGGGGAGTACTCAGCTCTACAACCACTTAGGTACCGGTTGCTCTTCAAAGTGCCCTCAATTCGTAGGAGGCGAGTTGGTTGTTGTAACCAATGGCGCCCCAAACCATCACACCTGGTTGGGGCGCTATGCCGCTCAACAATGCAGCCCTCCAGGTTGCGCTCACCACGATACCGCCGGGCATCTATGCGGCCATCAGTTTAGGACACGTGGAAGTGGGACTCATCCGAAAAGACTATATTTTGCCACTCAGCTCCCCAGTGACGGTGTTCACGTGCGCATTGCAATCGGAGAAGCTTGTGGTTTCTGGACAATGGAAGCCGACGTAATGGCATGCATGCAACCAGTCCAACCTGCAGCAGACGGCGACGAACCGTTGATGCAGACAAGTTCACACCTGTTGCAGTGCTCCAGCGTACAGACAACACTGTGGATGAAGCTGTACGGTCCGTTTTGCACATGCGGACTAGATGACGGTCATCCCATACTATGAGGCAATATTTTATATCACATGCTGTGAATGCCAGAGTGATTGTAGTGTAAATCAATATTATTGTATGTACAGGATTTTATATGATTGTTAGCCATAAACATTACTAGGAAATAAGTTTACACGCTCTCACTGAAACTGACAATAGAAGTGGGTAACAATAAACCGAATGACAATAGAAGTGGTTAACACTAAACAGAGGGGGTGAGTTGTTTATCACTAAGAAGAGACAAACAAATGAAGTCAGGGTAGCGTGCCTTTCTTTAGAAATGGAGGGAATATCTTCCCTAGAGTATATATGTTAGTAGTGATTGGCTGACAAAACAGACGCTAAAGTGGGCGCGATTTGGTAACCAATAGCAGCTCTATTATAATGTTTAGGCATTTCGAGGTGAAGGAGTATATATTCTCGAGCCATATGCATGTTTCATGCAGTTCTAAGGAATCTCTCGTGAGGTGCACGTCATACAGTTTGGAAGAATCTCTCGTCGCAGTGTTAGTTACAAAATGTGAAGTACGCGGCAACTAATACGACAGTAATACATTCGGAAATATAACAGTTTCAGTCAGACGTGTATAAAGATTAAATATGTGAATTATTAATTAAGTGTGACAGCAATAAAAGTGTCAAAACAAATTATTTTATCAGTGTTATCTTTTAGCAATAACCCCTTTCCGTTTACACGCCTTGCTGAGAAATACTTGCTCGACTGAGTAATAATAGCTAGCCGGAGGACAAAGAACCCCAATTTTAAAATAATAAAACAATAACAGGCGCCCAGCAAATAAGATAACACGAGCCGATTACCGCGACAACTATGGTCATGTTCCGTGTTCCAGTACCCGCTCCTCGCTGCGTACTACTTTCATCTATCCACTGCTTCCACACACGCATCACTATCGTAGCAGCATGCCCTGTACGAGCCGAAATGTCACGGTACGATAAACCCATTTCCCGGATGGAAAATATTCTGCCCCGTTCGAACTCACTCACATGCCGATATGGCTCCTTTTGACGTCGACGAGGCATACTTACACTACCTTTATTGTTTCCATCTTGTTTGACAGCTCTGCACTGACTACACTGGACGCTAGACTGACCTTGTCGGACCGACACGAGAGGGCTCTGCTCGGTCTACGTGTACCCCATCTCTCTGCAAACCTAATCACTTATTGCTTGCACACTCTTCTACACTTCCATCAAGTTTGGAGTTATTCGTGAAATTCTTTCTTGGTGTTGCAATTTTCACAAACGGCAGTATATATATCAGGTGGCACACACAAGCCGTCTGTAGTTAAAGCTGTCTCCATACCGACAGAGTGCTAAATGAAAGTCCAATGCTTGAAAAAGAACACTTTCATTGCTATTACTAGTCCCAGAGCTCTTTCGGTAGAGAAACTGCCCGCTATAAGAGGTGTTCCGGCTGCAGAGTCAACATGGGCAGGAAGAAGACAGCCGCAGCCTCCAAGCTTCCTCCTCGAGAGGAAGCCACCACCACCGCCGTCACCGTTGAGCAACAGCTTCCAGCCTCTCCACCGCCGCCGCCAGTCGAAGTACCCAGCACCATCTCACCAGCCAGCGCAGCCAGCCACACGCCGCTGAACAGCGTGCCTGCACGCTACTCCGCCGTCGTCCAGGGAGTTCACCGTCAGCTCCCTGACGTGCTAGTACTCACCGCCGCTCAACGCTTCTGGCCGTCAGCGGCCAAGGCGACTCGTATTCGAAACGACAGGGGTCCTACACCGCTGGTCCGCCTCACATTCTTGGACGAGGGCGAATACTTGCTGGCCCTCGGCGCAGGACTGCCCTTGTTAGGGCAAACACTGTCGCTCGAGGCCAGTCGTAGTGTGCGTCCAACTCCGTGCCGACGGTGCTGCCTATACGGGCATACCGCCGCGTCTTGTGACGCCACACCCCGCTGCCACTACATTGGCAATGGGACCATCACCTCCGACTGCAGGGCACACGACCTGACACACCGCCGCCGCTTCTGCGCCTCCTGCGGGGCAAGGGGCACTACACTGGCCAGGCCGTCTGCCCACTCTACCCTCATAGAGCAACGCCGCACATCGCAGGCACACCACAAAACATCACAACTACACCGCTGAACTTCACAACTACTCCGCAGAACTTCACAACTACACCGCAGAACTTCACTCCATCGAACGACTCATCGCAGTTCCAAGCACAGATGGCAGCTGCGAACCAGCCCATCATCGATGCCATCCAGGACCTGCATGCTGAGGTGCTTAACCTAGCTGGCAGGCTCAGCGCGCTAGAGGAGCAACTCAGCGAGCAGTTTACTGGAGTCACCGCCACCATTGACAAGTCACACGACGTGACCAAGAAACACATCCTCGACACCATCAGCAGTCACTTCACAGAGCGCCAAGAATGTTTGGAGCAAATTAACACCAAATGCACACCCCTGAAACACATCGAGTTTTACTTCAAATTGGTCCACGGCACCATGGACGACTATTACCAAGACCTGAACGCACGCTTTGACGAAATACTAAATCAGCCACCTTGCCCAGCACATCATCAGCGACGAACCAACTCTCGGAGGTAACAAGCCCGGGATTGGAGCATGCATCGCCTATTGCGACAGCTAAGTCACCACCGCTCACAGGTCCCTGCCAGGGCTTCGGCCATGACAGATACCTGACCACCGCGGATTTACTCCGCCACACATATGTCATCACCCACGATCCTCCGGGGCGCTTCGGCGGAACCGGACACCAAGGATGCCACAATAAATTGTGTCATCCCAGAATAAGATCCCTTCTATTCCTCTCCCTCTTTCACCCTATACATCTTGTTTTCCTTTATACCTTTATTCCTGTTTTCCCTCAAAAAAATCCAGAAAGTTGTCTATAAATAAAAACATTTTACAGTATGCCCAGGGTCTGGTGTTTGAGAGTGTGTATGGGGGCAGAGGTTGTTATCGGTTATTTAATAATCAATTCGCTCATTAACAAGAATTCAAGATTGCCGCTTGACGCAAACCTGAGCACACGTGCTAAGTCAACTAGCTCCATGACAATTAATCTACACTCAGTACAACTATATGGTATCAATTGGTGCCGCAAGGTTAACAAGATTAAGCGAAATTCTATTTTTATTATACTTATGTACCCTTAAAGAGGTTAGAAGTAAATTACTTTTTATTAGTGCATTATTCCTAATAAGCAGAGCACAAACATGCCTGCTCCTCAGTTGGTAGACGAATTGATGTATAGGCCCTCAGGCCCACGTTCTACCTGGAATGATCCATCATTTTTTAATATTATTTTTGTACATCGCCCCAAGAAGTGTGCAGACGACAGATGCCGCCCCTGATGAAAATGTTCAGAACACAGCCTTCGAGCCTCAACTGCATTTTGGTGCGTCTCTGCACACATCCTAACCATATATGTGTGTGTTCGTTAATGGTGAACGCTACTTATTTGTTTTTGACTGAATGATCTGGCTCGAACTGCAAGCAGGCGACCACGCGACGCTTACAGTACGAAACTCGCGTAAACACATGCAGACATCAGCACTACCTCAGTGACCTTTCGCTTTGTACGCGCACTACCCTTTTGAACAGCAGTGACGCGGCAACTTTTTTTGCACCTTTGTATGCGGGAAACATAAAACTGCAATGGACGGCTTCCTAGTAACTGAGATTATCTGCACATGTATCAATTTTACAAGTTCCTGGATCATTGAGGACATTGTGAACAGGTTATTGATGCCAGTTAGGTCCACTTCCACTTACCCAGGTATGTAAACAAAGAGAATTGTCGTATCTGCGCTGCAAATAACCCGTGTGAATTGATGGAGCGTCCAATGCATAGCGCATAAGTGACAGTGTGGTACCCCATATCGTCCGAGCGCATTATGCGTCATATTTTTTTTTTTGAAAATGAGAGCCGAACTGTAACAGTAAATTCTGAACGCTACACAGAACGCAAACAAAGTTTACTGGTCGTCACTCTGGTTCCAGCAAAATGGAGCAACAGCGCATACTCCATAGGAGTTCTGAATGAAATGTTTCCAGGGAGAGTTGTCTCTCGATTCGGGAACTGGAGGCAGTATTTTATATCACAACACTGTGAATGCCAGAGTGATTGTAGTGTAAATTAATATTATTATATGACAATGATTTTAGATGTTTGTTAACTATAAGCATTGTTAGGAAATAAGTTTACCCGGCCTCACTGAAACTGACAATAGGAGTGGGTAACAATGAAGCGAGGGGGTGAGTTGTTTATCAATTAGAAGAGACAAACGAATGACGTCAGGGTAGCGTGCCTTTCTTTAGAAATGGAGGGAATATCTTCCCTAGAGCATATGTGTTTGTAAGTTTTATTGGTTTATAAAACGGACGCTAATATTGGCGCGATTTATTAACCAATAGTAGCTCGATTATAATGTTTAGGCATATCGGGGTGAGGGAGTATAAATTCTTGAGCCATAGGCAAGCATCGCGCAGTTCTAAGAAATCTCTCTCGCGAGTTACACGTCAGGCAGTTCTAAGGAAGCATTTACGAAATACACATTACACAATTCTACAGAATCTCTCGCGTCGTAAAGTTAGTTACAAAATGTGAAATACGCGAAATTAATAGTGCGCGGCAAATAAGTGATTGTAGTTACATTCGAAAATATAACAGTTTCAGTCAGGCGTGTATCAAGATTAAATATGTGAAATTAATTAAGTGTGACGGCAATAAAAGTGTAAAAACAAATTCTTTTATCAGTGTTATCTTTTAGTAACAACTCCTTTCCGTTTACACTCCCTGTTCAAGAGATATTTTCTCGACTGAGTAATAATAGCTAGCCGGAGGACAAAGAACCCAAAATTCAAAATAGTAAAACAATAACAGGCACTCAGCAAATAAGATAACACGACAGATTACTCCGACAAACTTCAACAGACCTGCTCGTTCACTCGACCTGACAGCACCTGATTATTTCTTGTGGGGCTATCTTAAACACACAGTTTATCTGCAACGTCCAGCCAGTATTAATGAGCTAACCGGTCGCATTCGGGAGATTCCAAGGGACATGTTTCGGCGAGTAATGTTATCTTTTCCAGACAGGCTACAGACGTGTGTTAATCGGCATGGTGGACAGTTACCAAATATTATTCTCAAGAAGTAACGATACACATTTCTCCATAAAAAGGAAAACACATCTTTGTGAAAAGATAAATACTTACACTTTCCCCTGAAGAGTTACCTCATTTTCAATTCCGTGAGGTGTTTCTGGGGCACTCTGTATGTCTGTAAGTAAAAACCGAGTATTACTTTCTCTACCACGTCAACTGAAATACATGTTTTGAGGCCTCTAAACCCAAATAAAGTATTTTTTAGAAAAATGTCCGTGTGTCTCTGAACAGCATAACTCAAAAACGAATAGTCGGATAACTACCAAACTTGGTATTTTGGTTCAATATCTTCCAAAGACACGATATGAAGATTTTCAAGAAAATCCCCCATCCAAAACTGCCCTTTACATGGGACATTTTTCGAAATTTTCGTTTTTCTAAAAAGTGGCTCTAAGGATTTTGATTAAAATACCATATATTAAAGATATTTATGTGATAAATAAAATGTATATCTAGAATTTTCGGGGAATAGCCGATGAAACCCTCTTCCTTCGGAAGAAATTTTGCATAATCTTGCATAACTGGTGAACAGTTACGTGCGATACACGTAAATGTACTTCACAAAAAAGTAGATCTTTTGTGGCATAAGTCATTTCTGAGATTCCGTTATTAATGGCTCGAATTCTTCATTTCTTGCTCATTCTCTTAAAGGCCTGTCAACATTCAGTTGTTTCTCGCGATGTCATGGAAACAGTATGGAATTTTAAGGTCAGCATATAGCGTCCATTTGACTATCGCTGTTCTCTTTGTATCTATAACAAAATTTGTAATGTAGCTATTTCTGCAAAGGTTTATCTCGATTAAAATATAGTAGAAGGAGAAAAAATCTGATGTGATACATTCATATACTTTCTCTGCCCTCTATCTTTTATTAGTGGGTATACAAATTATTCTTTCTCAAGCTTATTTTTCTATCTGCTACGTTTTGCTTTTGTAGAAATAGTACATTACACATTTCGTTATAGATATAAAGGGGAACAGCGATAGTCAAATGTTTAAGAAGCGTTCGCTATCTCCTGGGTTTAAAATTCCATAATGTTTCCCTGATATCGCGAGAAACAACTGAATTTTGAAAGAACTTTAAGAGAATGACCAAGAAATTAACAACTCGAACCTTTAATAACGGATATCTAAAAATTGTTTATGGCGTTTATTTTAAATAAACTGTGTAATTTTAAAAAGATCCACAATTCTTGTGAAGTACGTTTTTGTCTATCTCTTAACGTTTACCAGTTATACAAGATTATACAAAATTCCCTCCGATTGAAGAGGATTTATTGGCTATTCCCAAAAATTCAATATATACATTTTATTTGTCATGTAAATATCTTTAATATATGGTATTTTAATGAAAATCGTTAAGAGCTGTTTCTTAGAAAATAAAAAATTTCGAAAAATGTTCTACGTAAAGGGAAGTTGGGGGTGGGCGAATTTTGTTGAAAATCTTCGTGTCGCATCTTCGGAAGAATGAACCTAAATATCCAGTTTGGCATTTATTTTTGAGTTATGCTGTTCACAGGCACACATATGGACATGTTTCCAAAAATACTTTATTTGGATTCAGGGGGCTTCAAGACATGATTTCCTGTGAAATATCGGTATCGGATTTTTGGGTGGAATGCAATACTTCCCCTACTTACTATACGTAGTAGAGAAAGTAATAAGCTTGAGTAAGAATAGTTTGTGTACCCAAATAAAGATAGAGGGGAGAGAAAGTCATGCGAATGTATCACATCAGAATTTTTTTTAATTTAGAAAGGCATATGATTATATGATTTTAGTTACGTAGGACCTTAATTCCAAAATAACACCTGCTCCGGTTCTGCTGATATTATTGTAGCAATAGGTGAGTGCTATACTTTTAGACGTATACAAAACTAAATCAAGCAATTAACATATTGCTATTTGATACCATTTCTCTTCATTATTGTAAAACCAGTATTACCTATACATAGTACGAGGCTGTCCTAGAAGTACCCGACCTAACAAAGAAAACACGAAAAAACTCTTTATTTCTCTACATAGCCTCCTTTCAGCTATACACTTTTCCCAGGGATGTTCATTAGCTTCCATACCCTGTTTATAGTGAGAACCGTCGAGTTCTGTAAAATAGCCATCAACTGCAAACTCCACCATTTCATTCTTGGCAAATCTTTTACCACCAAGCCATTTCTTCAACTTTGGAAACAGAAAATAATAAGAGGTGGCTAAATCTGGCGAATAGGGTGCATGAGGAAGCAATTCCAACTTTAACTCATTGATTTTGGCCTTGGCGATAATGCATGTGTGAATGGTGCATTGTCTTGATGAAACAGAACGTTCTTTTTCCGTAAATGCGGCCTTGATTTCATCATTCAAACGCTGCAATAAGTTTGCATAATATTCGCCATTGATTGTTCTTCCTTTTTGAAGATAATCAATGAAAATTATCCCACGTGTATCCTAAAAAACTAACGCCATGACCTTGCCTGCAGATGGAACTGTCTTCGCCTTCTTTGGAGCTGATTCTCCCCTTTCAATCCATTATTTTGACTCTTTCTTCGTCTCAGGTGTGAAGTGATGGATCCATGTTTCATCCATGGTTATGGTTCGACGCAAAAACTTGGCTTTATTGCAGCGGAAGATCACCAAACGCTCGATTGAAACATCCTTACAACGCTGCTTTTGTTCCATTGTGAGTAAACGCCACACCCATCTTGCGCACAGCTTTCTCATGTCTAAATTTTCAGTTAGTATGTGATGTACAGCACTTTTTGAAATGCCTATGATGTCTGCTAGCTCGTGCACTTTCAGTCGACAGTCATCCAATACCATTTTATGGATTTTCTTCACAATTTCTGGCGTGGTCACCTCATTTGGTGGACCACTGTGATGTTCGTCTTGGCAGCTCGTACGGCCTCACTTAAACTCTGCCACCCAATATTTTACTGCTGTAAACGAAGGAGCAGACTCCCCCAGAGTAGAATCTAGCTCAGCTTTAATATTAGTTGGACTAAGACCTTTCAAATGAAAGTATTGTATCAGATAACGATAGCCAGTTTTATGTATGTTTACAAATTCGCTGATAGAGTTCACTGTTAATGGCTGCCAAACAATTACTAAACAACGCAGCATCGTGAAACTTCAAGCTTAAGATTTATAAGAGTGGTACTTTCTACCATAGTCATTTATTTGAAACAACAACCGCTATATATACGTCAGGTCGTGTACTTTTGGGACTGCCCTCGTAGCTTATATGTATGTTTAAATCTAATTTTATATAAAGTCTATATGAATAAGATTTAAAACTCCTGCTTTCACGTTTAGAAATTGCATTTAGGGGCCCCATTTGGATCTATTGCACCGGGGCCACCGATAACCTAGCCACGGCAGTGTTCATCGCATTAAACAGAGATTACAGTGGCAGAGGAAATAATACCCTACTTAATCGAGTAATTATAGTGTTGAAGTGGGAAGGTAACAACAAGAAAAATAAAGTCGCCAAACCGTTACAAAAAGGTGGGCTGAGGTGTCTTATATAACGTTTCAAGCGCAATAACGTGCAAACAATTTAAGGTGGTGTGATTGCATTTCTCGCTAAAGAGACAGGCTTCTCTGCAGAAATTTACCAAAGACTTCAGTGACCATATGGAGATATGAGCTTCAACAGTGTAAGAAGGTAGAGAAACACGGGGGCAGGTGAAGCTATTGAAGTCCCACTTCAGCTAATTTCTGACTAGGTACAGGGAGAGCCAAAAAACTACGAACGCCTGCGCAGTGTTTTTCCTGTCCGCGTCCTTAGCGCTCGTTGCCATCTGCCGCTATCATAGAAAGGCGCGGATGAACCATACATTTTTAAAACTAATTTTAAAGGATATACGAAAGGAGATGCTGAAACTGGCCACCGTCGTTGTCCATACATTTTTGACACCTCTTTAGGAAACTATCCATCACTCGCCAATTTTTTTCGAGTCAACAGTTGAAGCCCGTACATACGTGAATACAATTTTGCCCCCTTACACCCTGAAAGAATTAAAACAAAATATCTGCCAGGAAAGTCCCAGCATTTCTCAACGTGAACTACGGCGTGATGGATAGTTTCCTAAACAGGTGCTAAGAATGTATGGACAATGACGGTGACCAGTTTCAGCATCTCCTTTCATAAAGTTGGTAAGTAAAGCCTTTAAAAGTAGTTTCAAAAATGTTGTATGGTTCTATCCGCGCCTTTCTATGATAGCGGCAGACGGCAGCGAGTGCCGAGGACGCGGACAGGAAAAACACCGCACAGACGATTCGTAGTTTTTTGGCTCACCCTGTACATTCCAATATAATTTTATCTCTATTTTAAACATTTTATATTTAAATATTCCACCACCTACATAGAGGAATATAATTTAAGACCGCAAAAAGCCCATTCCGAAGTGGCAGGGGGCAAGGAGAATGGATTATAAGCAAGTAAAATGAAACAAACCGTAACGTCCACGCGCAGGTTTTAGAGGGTTGGGATGTTCAGCTGCACTGTTTATGTCCGGTTGCCATTACAACCAACTCAAGCTTAGACTGTGTATCTCCCACGATCTACCTACTTCGAGGCTACGGCAAAACTAAAATTCTGGATTGTTTGGAGCATAAAGATCCTTTGTAAAGGTTATTCGGTGATCACTGCACTTGTGAAATCTTTTGTAAAGTTGTACATATGCCTTCCCTTCGGAACGGAATGTTTTCCCTCTCAAATCCAATTGTCTAACTTCAGTTTTTCGACTCGGTCCTTCAGGTTAGTTCAGTTCATCTGCGAAAACTGTCTATACGTAGCCATCATTGTCGTTATGTACCATATGGTCTGGGAAGTTCACTAGTGTGAATTAAACTTCACCAATAAGTTTGTGTCTTAAAGGTATTTAAACCTTTGGATATTTGCAACGAATGACAGTTTGCTGCATGTTACTGAGGAAGATAAAGCACGAGTAGACGTAATGGGGAGTCAGCCGTTTCATGACGACATTATCGAGAAGTAGGAAATTACAGGAGAGTCAACTTTGAGACAGTATTTTTAACACTTAAATGATTTCAGTCAAATTATATAAATATAAATTCAATAACAGCCCGCCTTGAAGCAATATGTGTATGTAATAATTTGTAAAATGTATGTAACAGTCATTGCGTACGCTTATATTATTATATCCATGTGTAATAATGTTATGTGAATATATTACGTAATTTAATAATGTAGGAGCTGCGAGAATAATAGGTTAAACGTTGCTAACAATGAGGTAACTATGAGGTAACCTTGAGGCAATAATGAGTAAGATAGTTTAATAACGCTATTAGTCATTATTGGAGCAACAATAATGTAATTTTTGTGACAGTTTAAAAAAAATAGCCAATCAACAACCAGAAAAAAGCTTTAGTTAAATGAAGGTATTCTATTGAACTAGGATTAGCCAATCAGAAACTGAAATATAGCAACATTTACAAATTTAGAGTTCAGTTGCCTGCAGACAGCGTTACTAACCAGACGCAAAAGGTATCCTCAAGAAATATAATATGTATTCGTGTGAGACGAAAAATAAGTTCACTTGTTAAAAGTGTAATTAATTAATAAAAAGAATCTCACAGCTCTCTCTATATCAGTGAAGTGTTATTTAAATCGTATCAAGTATTAATAAAAGGAGTGAAGTAAAATTATAATCTGTGTAAGCCTACATTCTTGTCGCATCACAACCCTGCTAAGAGAAACGTGTCTTTAACAATAATACTGACGCAGCCGAGGCAAACATAAATATATAATATTTAAAGAAACAGTCAAATTACTAAGTTAATATTTTTTTAAACTTGGGGCAAAGGCCACCTGAAAGTACATTTGGGGCGAAGGCTACCGGAAATAGGGCACTATACGTGTAGTTACAACGAATTTCAAGTTCGGCTCCCCAACAGTTGAAATATAATACAACTCCTTCAATGCAAACTACTTCAAATTGACGCCTAAAGCGTGGTAAAAAATAACGTAACAAACCATCTTCTCAACTTCATATACTAGAAATAGGTAAGTCGTATGTCTATTTTTATGTGTAAAGAGCTTCACCTATCGTAAGGCTACAAGCCGTCACTGGAGAAACATGCAATGAAGATCGTGCGGACTGCCTCTAACGAAGGCAACAAGACACAAGTGTAAATGCAGCAAAACTTGGAATAGTGCGCAATGCAGTCTTGGACATGATCAAGAGTTGGGAATATCGGAGTGTCCCCTGTTTATAAACCCATCGCAACAAATTCAGAGAAAAGCTATTGCTCAAGAATTTCTTTGGAAATAAAGGAGATGATTTTGCTGAAGAAGGTTGGTTCCATCATTATACGCCCAAAACTAAACAGCGGAGTATGGAATGACACCACCTTACCTCATCAAAAAAGAAAGCCAGGACAGTTAGAAAAAAATCTGATGTGTTACACTCACATGACTTTCTCTACTCTTGTACAAACTATTTTTACAAACGCTTATTCTCCATATGCTTCATGTTAATGGAGATATCGAGATGTCAATCTTATTGATAATTTTCTTGTAGATGCAAGGGGAATATGGTAGGTTTTAAGCGATAGTCAAATATTTTAACGCTGGTTGCTATGTGGCGCATTCCATTCTCTTTGCATGTCCAGGACATAAAAAAAATGAATAACGAATTTGAGAAAAAGTATAAGTATTGGAAAATTTAAGGGAATAACAAGCAATATCTCGCAAACGGTTCACTCAACAAAAGAAATGTATATGACATAAATTGTGTATTTTAACGCGATCTACATTTTTTGTGTAGTAAAATTTTGTCTATCTCTTATGGTTTACCAGTTATGAAAAAGTCGTTCATAATGAAGAATACTTTTGGAGACATTCCCAGAAAATTCGAGATATACATTTTAATTATCATGACAATATCTTAAACATATGATATTTTAATCAAAATCGTTAGAGCCGTTTTTGAGAAAATTAAAATTTTCGAAAAATGTTCCATGTAAAGGGTAGTCTGGGGTGGGGGGATTTTCTTGAAAACCTTCGTGTCGCATCTCTGGAAGATACTGAACCTAAATACCAAGTTTGGTGTTTATCCGACTCTTCGTTTTTGAGTTATGCTGTTCACAGACACACAGACACACACACACAGACAGACACACACACGGACATGTTTCCAAAAATGCTTTTTTTGGATTCAGTGAGTCTCAAAACATGTATTTCCGGTGAAATCTCGGTATCGAAATTTTGGGTGGAATACAATACTTCCCCTACTTACTATACGTAGTAGAGAAAGTAATTATGAGCTCCATTTTTACTTTCTCTACTACGTATGCTAAGTAGGGGAAGTATTCTATTCCACCCAAAAATTGATACCGAGATTTCACCGGAAATACATGTTTTCAGACCCCCTGAATCCAAAAAAAGCATTTTTGGAAACATGTCCGTGTTGTGTCTGTGTGTCTGTCTGTCTGTGTGTGTGTCTGTCTGTGAACAGCATAACTCAGAAACGAACAGTCGGATAAACACCAAGCTTGGTATTTAGGTTCAGTATCTTCCAAGGATGCGACACGAAGGTTTTCAAGAAAATCCCCCCACCCCAGACTACCCTTTACATGGAAGATTTTTCGAAAATTTTAATTTTCTCAAAAATGGCTCTAACGATTTTGACTAAAATATCATATATTTAAGATATTTTTATGACAAATAAAATGTATATCTTGAATTTCCTGGGAATGTCTCCAAAAGTATTCTTCATTGTGAACGACTTTTGCATAACGTGTAAACCATAAGAGATAGACAAAATTTTACTACACAAAAAATGTAGATCGCGTTAAAATACACAATTTATGTCATATACATTTCTTTTGTTGAGTGAACCGTTTGCGAGATATTGCTTGTTATTCCCTTAAATTTATCAATACTTATTTTCTCAAATGGGAATTCGTTATTCATTTTTTGTCTTGGATATGCAAAGAGTATTATTCTGTGGCAAAGGGAATGGTGCTGCACCTAGCAACCAACTATTAAGAGATATGTATGTGCTTAAAGGCTATGTATTTCTATATTGTCCTTGTAAATATATATTCCCCTTACATCTACAAGAAAATTAGCAATAAGATAGAGTCTGCAAATGTTTATCTCGATTAACATGAAATAGATGGAGAATAAGCGTTTGTAAAAATAGTTTGTACGAGAGTAGAGAAAGTCATGTGAGTGTAACACATCAGACTTTTGGAAATGCAGAAGGGGTAATTATGATGACATTTCTTCAACTTTGACAACCATTAATGCTGCTGATACGAGGGCGACACTGGAAACAAAATTAGAAAATTAAACAAGGATTAGTTTTTAAAAAATTAAATGATTTTATTGTTTTTCAAAATATTCCATACATTTTTAAACCAGTCCTTAAAGCAATAATGCCACTCTTCCTGAGGCACTTCAGAAACCGGGATTTTATTTTGTTCCACTGCTTCATCTGATGACGAAAAACTGATTCCATGCATTTTGTCTTTAGTTTTTGGAAACAAAAAGAAATCACAAGGTGCTAGGGCTGTATGGTGGTTGGATCCATGGTGCTGACCTTTAGGGCATCCTGATATTCAGCTGTTAGTTTTGCTGTATGTGACGATGGGATGTAACATTATTCTTCCTTTTGGGGTTTTTCACTGAGTTTATCAAAAACGAGCAGTACACACAAATTTATGTAGCAATCGGCAGTAACGGTACGTCTATCTTCTAAAGCTATAGTAGCAACATGACCCGTTTTAGAAAAAAATAGTAACTATCTTCTTACCGGCACTGTAATTTTTCGGACTTCTGTAAAGGGTAAAGATAAGTATCACGGAGGGGCCCCCGGAACCGGGGCAGAGCACCGCACGCAGGCCAGTAGGCCCATTGTGCTTCCAACGTGACCCCTGGGAGGGAGGAATGACGGGAAGAGACCCGAAGGGCGACCAGATCCGGATGCCCACATGCGCAAGCATGAATGGGGTCCCTAACCTTACCAGATAGAACACATCCGACGCCGCACGGTCCCTGCACACAAGCCACCAACCTCCAGGGACTCCCGGAGTGGAACCTTAGGAGAGACCTAACTGAGCGGTAACGCAGCGACGCCAGGGAAGAAAACCTTACACAGCGCAAGTCACCGACCAGCCGCAACCCGCCGAACACCGTCGTCTGGTCCTATAACCCTGAAACAGATGACAAGGAAAGTGATGGGTAGTGGCAATGAGAGGAAGGAGAGTCGTGGTAGAAGATGAACCTGGCGACCCGGGGAAACCACGAAAAACCCATGGGCCAGAGATGGCAGTCGCCGGGGATCGATCCCGGGACATCCCGAATGCGGGCCACAAACGTAACCGCCTGAGCCATCCCGCTCGGTGTCGGACTTTTGTAGGCTTAGGTTTGTTCGAAAGATCCATTGAGGCCTTTGAGTTTTCTTTTCAGGATAATAATAAATCTAAGATTCATTAAATAATGACATTCCAAACCAAATGTAAAGTGCCGTCTTGGTGTTTTTCCAGAGTTTTTCTGCACCAATGAATTTCTTGTTTTTTGTCGGAAGCCAGTTTATGTGGAATCCATCGACAACAAAGTTTTCTCACATCCAACTGTTGATGTAAAATGTTTTGGATTTGACTCGCCCAATGCCCAATGTCCCCCGAATAAATTCATAAGATGTCTGTCGATCTTCTTCAAGCATTGCTCGAACAACGGCAATATTTCCATCAGTAACAGCAGTTCTTGGGCGTCCTTCACGACATTCATCACTAAGAAAAATCCGTTCTCCCTTGAATTCGCTGTACCAATTATACATTGTTGCCTTAGATGAGGTTTCTTCACCAAATCCATTCCTAAGCCGATTTTATGCATTGTTTAGTCGTTAATGACGATTTAAAATCGTAAAAAATCACAACCTGCAAATGTTCTCTAGTGAAATTTATTTTTGTGTGAACACAAAATCTTTAAATGATGATAATTAACAAACTACTAGAGCAAATCGAACAAATTAACTAGTAAAGCATTACGCGCAGCTGTAAAATATAAACAAATCTCATTTTTACTTTCTCTACTACGTGTAGTAAGTAGGGGAAGTATTGCATTCCACCCAAAAATTCGATACCGAGATTTCAACGGAAATACATGTTTTGAGACCTCCTGAATCCAAAAAAAGCATTTTTGGAAACATGTCCGTGTGTGTGTCTGTGAACAGCATAACTCAGAAACGAACAGTCGGATAAGCACCAAACTTGGTATTTAGGTTCAGTATCTTCCAGAGATGGACACGAAGGTTTTCAAGAAAATCCCCCCACCCCAAATTACCCTTTACATAGAACATTTTTCGAAAATTTTAATTTTCCCAATAATGGCTCCTACGATTTTGATTAAAATATCATATGCTTTAAGATATTTTCATGACAAATGAAATTATATCTCGAATTTTCTGGGATGTCCCCAAAAGTACTCCTCATTGTGAACGACTTTTGTATAACTGGTAAACCATAAGAGATAGACAAAATTTTACTACAAAAAATGTAGATCGCGTTAAAATACACAATTTATGTCATATACATTTTTTGTGTGGAGTGAACCATTTTCGAGATATTGGTTGTTATTCCCTTCAATTTTCCAATACTTTTTCTCAAATGGGAATTCGTTATTCATTTTTATGTACTGGACATACAAAGAGAATACAATACTCCACATAGCAACCAGCTGTTAAAATATTTGACTATCGTTTAAAGCCTACCAATTCCACTTGCATCTACAAGAAAATTAGCAATAAGATTAACATCTCGATTAACATGAAGTAGATGGAGAATAAGCGTTTGTAAAAATAGTTTGTACAAGAGTAGGGAAAGTCATCAGATTTTTTTTTAACCTGGCATTCCAAAGCTTTTAGAATTTCAGAATGCTATGTTTTACGTCCTCGTACCTCAGGAAGCTCCGTCGTGATAATATTGTCCTGGGAAGAAGATTGCTGCAAGGTCCCACTTCACACTGCTTCTAACAGCATAAAGGTACTTTGGAAACTGGGATGGGACTTCTTACGCTTCCCGCCTACATCCCTCCCTTATTGTCTCAGCCGAGCGACATGACTCCGCGGTAACGTGCGAGACTCGCATTCGGGAGGTCCTAGGTTCCATTTCTGGGGCCGGCCACTCTGACAATAGGTTTTTCGTGAATTTCCCTGGTTGACAAGCCGAATGTTGGGGTGGTTTCTTTTCTACCACGAATTTACTTCCTCTCATTCTCCGTGGTGCGGCCGCTGCACACCTCTAGCACTCGTGATACTTCTGACGTCGAGCTCTCCCCGGTTCCGCTAGAAGGAAGCCACTCTGAGCAGCTGGCCGGTGTGATGGGTCATCAAGTTTGGAATCGTCAAGGATCTCTGCGCGAGGTCTATAGCCTCCTGCGGTTCTTTCACCTCATCCATTCTTCCAGGGGGTGGTATCACAACAGATCCGCGTTGTGTCCCCTCCGTTTGCTGGTCATACGTCATATTCTCTCTGGAACCACGATGAAAGACACTCAAGACCTGAGTTACAAAACCATGCATCAAGAAACCATTGCGAAAAGCTGGAACGGAGCTCCCTCGTGAGGGGATATTCAAGCTCCCACAATGGTGGGATAAATGTATCCAAATAAATCTGTGTTGCATTCACATGTTTTTCTCTACCCAGTCGTTTGTCTTTATTTCTCTTCTACAAACTATTCTTCTTCTTATTGTTGTTATTCTATCTTCTTCATGTTAATCCAGATAAACATTTGCAGAAATGGTTTCATTACACATTTTGTTGTAAGTAAAGAAGGGATTCAGGAGACTGAAATGATAGTCAAATGTCTACAATTACGTAATATTTGTATTACTACATCACGAGAAAAAATTAAATGGTAACGAAGCATTTAAAGGTATATAGACGTTATGGAAAATTAAAACAAATAGAAATGAATATCTCGGAAATGGTTAATGCCACACAAATTCATATGATTTGAAGTTGGTAATATTTTTACGTTCGCCCCACATATAGAAGCCAATTTGAAGGAGGTTTGTTGCTGCTACGTATGGAAAGTCAGTTTGAGATGTATTATATTTCGACTGTTGGGGGGCCGAACTTGAAATTCGTTGCAACCACACGTATAGTACCCGCTTTCCGGTTGCCTTCGCCCCAAATATACTTTGCAGTGGCCTTTGCCCCAAATGTTTAAAAAAATATATTAACTTTGTAATTTTTACTTTTCTTTAAATATTATATATTTATGTTTGCCTCGGCTGCGTCAGTATTTATTTTTAGAGACATGAATGTCTTAGCAGGGAGTGGTGCGACTGAAGAATGTAGTCTTACACAGATTATAATTTTACTTCACTGCTTTTATTAATGCTTGATACGATTTAAATAACACTTCACTGATATAGAAAGCTGTAAGGTTCTTTTATTAAATACTTGCACTTTTTAAACACGTAAACTATTTTAGTCTCACACGAATACGTATTAAATTTCTCGAGGAGACATCTCGCGTCTGGTTAGTAACACTGTCTACAAGCAACGCGTCCAGTTATGAGCACTGTCTACAAGCAACTGACTTGATTTCTACCACCTAAATTTGTAAATTTCTGTATTTCAAGTTTCTGCATTTGCTATTCCTAATCCAATAGAATACTTTTATTTAACTTAAGCTTTTTTCTGGTTGTTGATTGGCTATTTTATAAACTGTCACAAAAATTACATTATTGTTGCTCCAAGAATGACTAGTAGCATTATTACACTTTCTTACTCATTATTGCCTCAGGGTTACCTCATTGTTAGCAACTTTTAACCTATTATTCTCACCTATATTATTAAATTACCTAATACATTCAGATAACATTATTACACATGTATACAATAATGTAAACATATACAATGACTGTAATATACATTTTTTATATCTTGTTACATGCATATATGGCTTTAAGGCGGGCTGTTATTATATGTTTTTATTATATAATTTGACTGAAATCATTTAAGTGTTAAAAATACTGCCTCAGAGCTTAATAATTGTGTATTTTAACGAGATCTACCGTTTTGTTGGGGTTGCTGTCCACAGTTATGGTTTACCTTTATAGGAATATACACAAAATTAATTCCGATTGAAGAGGACTTCATAGGTATTTAATAGAAAATTTAAGACATACAGGTTGTTAAAAAGAAAGTATTGTATATTTTGAAAGGTGGTAGTATGGACCAAAACAAGAATAAAATGTCCAGTAAACATAGGCTCTAATATGCATACCTTAATTGTTATGAGCATTTGTTCACTTTCGCTTCAATGAAGCATCTCTTCTAGTGCAAGCTCTTTGCTGTTACATATGACCTACACAATGCAGTAAACAAACGAGAACACATTACTCCGTTACTGTGGTCAATATGTTGCCCAGTCTTAGTAAGGCATGCTTCTGCCCGACGTCCGACTCACTCTCTGAGAGACTTCAGGTTAGTCACGGATACTCTGGCAGGCATTAATGACGCGTTTCTGTAGTGTTTGTACATCATTAATGCTGGTTGCATACACCAAAGATTTCAAGTGTCTCTACAATAAAAAATTAAAGGTATTAAGATCGAGGGAAGCAGCTGGCCAACATGCAGGACCTCCCCGACCAATCCCTTGCTCAGTAAATGTCCGTGTGAGGTGTCCGCACATTTCTGAGAAAATGTTCTGGTGCTCCATCATGCATGAACCACATCTCCAGCCGTTGTTATGATACCTCCTCTTCCAAGACAGGCAAGTCGTTTGATAAGAACTGCAATGTGGCACGTTGGTCTTGTAGCCGAAGGGCTTGGACATGCTGTACATGATATGGGTATAGCAACTGTTCATGCAGTATCGCCCAGACAAGAGGATGACTAACCTCGATATATGCTGAAATTCTACGTACACTAGTTTCATGATCTTTTTGCACTCGTTGCAATATTTGCTCCTCTACAACAGGAGGACGAATGGTGCGAGGTCTGCCAGACCCGCCGTTGTTGGAACTATAGAGTCGGAGTGTGCTAAGTTGCTGCAAAAGGCGTCTACATTGTGCGGATGGTACCCTGCGTGCTTCAGCACACAGGACACTGGCTTTCATTTGTCAGACCATAACAGGAGATCATGTTTGCCATTTCCCGTGTGGAATAATAGCCTACCATTAGAACTAATAAGAATATGTGTTACACTTACTCAGAACTGTGAACGCGGTTTACACTAACATATCTTTACTGCATGCTGTATCCATAGACAATAACAGAGTAATGTGCTCTCATTTGTAGGTCGTGCGTAATAGCAAAGAGCTTGCAGTAGAAATCTTTCACAGTAGTGAAGATGAACAAGTGCTCATAGCCCTTAAAGTATGCAGTTTACAGTCCATGTTTACTGGACGTTTTTTTGTTGTTTTGGTTCACACTACCACCTCTCAAAATATGACATTTTTTTAACACCTGGTATATACAAATATCTTAAAACATATTTTCAATCAAAATCATAGCTAAAGATTGAAAAAAAGGAACAAAATATATTCTAAGCAGTGGCGGCTGCTGCACAGGAGCACTGAACACCCTAACTTTTGACAACTTGCAGATTTATTAGCTTTTTTCCTTTGAGTGCTACGTAGCGTATACGTGGTAATTTATAATCTACGTCATTTAAATCTACCACTCTACTCTAAAACTCATTAGACATGGCAAACAGGGTCGCTAGCACATCATGGCTTGTGCACGTTTTAAGGAGCTTCTGCGCATGCGCAAGTGGTATGACGTAATTGACTTATGGGGCCAAACACGTACAGGTCGTGCACACTTTAACAAGTGCACTAGTGCACAAAGCTTCTCCCATGCTTGTTACCATACTATCACTACAATGTTAGCCAATGCCACTAGGTGGCAGCACACTACGGGAGAATTTAGAGTCAATATAGCAGACGTAGGTAACGTGCACAAGCACGGAAACTACTCCAGGTTTCTCCATACCATTCATAATATCAACCACAATTTAATTTACACTTTACTTCGTTCTTGCCCGGACACGGTGTGCTAAATTATGTACATAACAACAAACATCACAGAAGAAGCTTTCTTTCGTAAGGAAAGTTATGCATTATTATTACTATTATTATTATCATGAGCGGCTGCAGTTTTATAAATTTGTTTATAATCAAACTATTATGCAGTAGATGTTATTGCACATTTTCAGGGCTGTCTGAGTAAAATTTTGTGAACACAAAATATTTACGCACGAGCCGCTACTTGTTCCGGTTTTAAAGTTTGGTATTTATTTCACAAATCGTTTTGGCATTATGCTGTAGGATGCGTTTATCGGAGTGGGATACCTCACCCCTGCGACTGACTTGATCTATTGTGGCTATATCCCCTCCGGGAGGCAGGGATGAGGTGAAGGTGCTGTAGGAGGTCGCAGGTCTGCAGCCAGACAGGCCCACAGAGACGTGCACAATCTCTAATATTTCCAGTTTGAACACCCGTGCACCAGTAAATGCGAAGAATACCGAGAGAGGGCGAGGAAGCGGCCCTAATGCGCGGGACAACGGGGAGACAGTTTTACAATGGCAAGCAACTACGCCATCTACCCGACACCGCTAGCAGAGCAGGACCCGAAGACGCACCTGAAACGTGAAAGTGAGATACGAAATGGGAGGAATACATCGCTCGGGCATTCGCCTGGTCAGACGGGGTGGGAATCGAATCCGGGACGTCCCGAATGCGGGCCACTGAGCCATGATGCTGCTCTCAGAGGTACACGCTGACAAACACACGCGAACATTTTTCTAAAAACATTTTTGTTTGTTTCAAGGGACTTCAAAAGTGTATTGTGATTTTCAGTATGGGCTGAAAGTATCCACTGGCACTTGCCAGTGACGTGAGTGTCGTGTGTCATTCTTCTAAAAGGCAATTTCTTTGTCGTTCCTGGATTTGTTTTGTTGTTGTACTGCTGCTCATCAGCCGGTAGGTTCCAGTGTACGTCACGAACTAATTAACTGAACACTGGCGTCGATTGATATTTTACGACCTAGGCAACCTCGGTAGATGGCGGAGTACAAACAGGATTTCGGCCTTGTTGAGGAAAGAAAAAACGACACCTCTAGAGATCGAAACCACAAAAAGTAAGTTATTTCCAAGAACAACTGTAGCACACTAATAGATTTAGTCACAGTAGCGGCTGGTGACTGTACATTTTCGGGTTCACAAAATTTTAGACTTAGACAGCTCTGAAAATGTAAAATAGCATCTTCTGCATATCAGATATGGTTATGAGCAAATTGATACAATGGCAACCGCTTCCAATAATAATAATTAGGGCCCAGATTTTTGGGTCGTAACCTATATTTTTCCTTGCTATTTAATTAACATATTTCAAGATATATTCGTTTCACACTTCCTGGAGCATAATATGCAAATTTCATTACACCTAAAAAACCCTAAATGAGGGGTTGACACCTAAAATAACCTAAATAGATGTTTTTCCTTTTTAGAAATGAAGAATATTATTTTCAGATTGACACTCATTGTAAAATTATTTCCAACACGTATATCCAGTAGATGGTTCAAGTTAGCGGATGTGGATTGGTTGACATCGAAAAGAAATGTATGGCCTTATTGGGGAAGACTGCCGTCCGGTCCTTGTGTGGAAATGGTTCTTCTATCGACAAAAAGTTCTGGGAGGAACAAGTTCCTAACCCACATATGGTACTCCCAGGATTCAAGCAAATTGTTCATCATCTTCAGCGTATGCTGGATACCAGCGATGAGATCTCCGCGTTCGAGTGTACCCGGAGCCAATATCACCTGTTAACTTTGTTTCCTTTTACTTCTAGGATTGAAGGGAAGCATAGTCGAAGATGGAAGATTATCTGGCAGAATATCTTCTGCAAATATGTTCCAACTGATTGGCAAGAGACGACCTATGAAATCTTAAACGAGACCATACGGACGGCAGAAAAAAACTGGCGACATGGACGTACACAATCTAATCAGTGTGCAGTCTGCTCAGGACTTGATACTTTGGAGCACCGAATTGCCTTCTGTTGGCAGGTTGATGACATCTGGATGGTGCTCAGGAACCACATATCCAGCTGGTGGTGCCAACCTGGGGCCCCGCCATGCCTTGCGGAACTGCAGCGCTTGGAATTTCGCTTCCAGAATACGGCCCTCCAGTGCTGTGTGATTTGGTTGGTAACGGGAACGTTACACTGGATCTTTAAACGGAATGTCGACAATGTAGCAAAGAGGATGTAGTGGTTTGGCTTCTTGAGACAGGGACGGTGGAAGCTGATAAAGTCCGGTTTCATCTGCTCAATGCAGCCCTTTATTTTACGTTTTGAGGTCACTAGTTAATGCTGTTATAAAATAAAATATAAAAAAGGACATTAAAAATACTAAAAAGAAAACAAAAACAAATTACTTGAATATTAAAAAAGACAAAAACAACAGTGATGGCGAAAATTTAAACTTAAAAAAAATTTCAAAAAAAGAAAAACAAAGAAAAAAAGTAAGAATAGTTTGTATACCAATTAATAAAGATAGAGCTAAAAATAAAAATAGTGACCTTTCTGGATAAGGTTCTTTTCACAAAAAAAAAATAAAAAAAAGAAAAAAAAACACCAAACTTCATGAAAAAAATAAATTAAAAAAAATATAAGTTGTTGCCTTAGATAGGGCTTCTTGACAAATGCATTTCTAAGCCATCTTCTCATTGTTCAATAATGACGATTTAAAATCATAGCTCGGCGCAAATGTTCGCTAGTCAAATTCATTTTTGGATGAACGTAAAATCTTTAAATGGTGATAATTAACAAAAAAAAAAAAAAAGTTACTACAGTTACGCAGCACATGTGGCGTGGATGCAGCTGATAGAAGGTCAGGAGGAGCCTAACCTGAGTAACGGATCACCTCCAATTGCTCACCGAGAGTACTGTTCTAACGTAATTGTTGTACAGTGAAACAATGCCTAAATCACATTTATTGAAAAAGTGAATTGCTGCAGATCCACACTTCACTTTTGTTAGTGACAGACGGTGCTGCCTACATGCTGAAGACCGGGGGGGGGTGGTTATACAGTCCTTCCATCCAACCATAGTAGATGTCATGTGCTTGGCCCACGGCCTGCACCGCCTTTCGGAGGAAATTAGAAGCCACTTCGATGACGTTAACAGCCTGATATTTTCGGTCAAGGTGGTTTTCTTAAAAGCCCCAAAACGTATACCATTGTTCAAAGAGAAAGTACCGGCAACCCCTCTTCCACCTGAGCTGATACTTACCCGCTGGGGATTGGCTGTCTGCTGCCATTTACTATGCCGAGCATTTAAAAGACGTTAAAAATGTTGTCAATGAATTGGATGAAACAGAAGCTTCCTTGCATTGTCAAGGCTAAGAAATCACTCGAGTGCCCCACTCTTGCCGCTTCCCTTGCATACATTAAGACACATTTTTGTTTTATACCAGAAGCTATTCTCCAGTTGGAAAGTACAACTTTATCACTGAAAGATGCTCTAGACATCATTGGCAATGTTTTCAGTAGAGAAATACCTGGACCAATGGGAGTTGCATGTTCTTAAGTTGCAGAAGATTCAACGAAATCCTGGTTTTGAACACATGAAAATCATAAATTCAGTATTGCAGGGAGAAAAGTATACAGGAAAACCACCCCTAGAACCTGCTCCACTGGCATCTATGTTTTACACCCCAATGACGTCATACTCTGTTGAAAAAACCTTTTCTTCATACAAGAATGTGTTACGTGATAATAGGAAATAGATTATGCCAGAAAATTTGGGAATGTATGTATGCCATCCCAAAAAATAAATTTCACAAATAAATACCAGAAAAGCAAAATTATGGATGCCTGTATTGATTCACGAAGCAAAACATAAAAGAAACTATTTTAATCAAGAAAAACCTAAAAAAAGCTATTTTAACCATATAAGAAACCTAAAATGAAGATTTATTTCGACTAAAAATCCGGCCTCTAATAATAACAATATGACATAACTTGTCTGACGAAACAAAGAGTTGTCGTGGATGATTGTTGTGTACATAATTGAGGGACCCACTAGAAAAGGGGACATAACACCTGTTTTGTGATTTTGCTACAGGGAGACAGCCGATGCCATTTAGGGCCGATTTCACCAACATATGCTAAATTTTAACACAATGTTAAACTGATTTAAACACTGATGTTAACACATATTATGTTTCATCAAACAATGTTAACCTTAACAATGTGTTTAAGTCGGTGTTAAGAAAACATTCCTATACCCCTGTGTTAAGGCGTTTAACAAATATTAGAAATTGGAAAATGGCTGCCGCAAAGCAAGCTGTTGATACGAGTTTGCTACAATTGGCATTTTTAATGTAATTCCTAATAGAAGAGCAGTCGTACGTGATAATAAATTTGAAACCCTGCAAAAGGAGGAATTTTTAAAGCAATATAGACTGTTTAAGGATTCATGACATTGGTTTTATGGGAAATACAAGAGGTTAGAAATACTACCAACAGAAGCACGCCTCTTTCTCCTAAATGTTAATTAGGTACTTAGGTTTTATGCTACTAACATTTTTCATTTACTTTTGATAATGTTTGTATTTCCAAAACTACCGTTTGTAGGTTTATCCGGAATGTTTCCAAAGCAATTGCTTAAAGAAGCAAACAGTATTTTTACCTTCTCTACTACGTATAGTAAGTAGGGGAAGTATGGTATTCCACCCAAAAATCCTATACTGAGATTTCACCGGAAATATATGTTTTGAGACTCGCCGTCTTCGGCGTCATCGGGTTCCCCGCATGGCATGCGGGCACACCAGATAACCAAGGAGTTAAACCAACAGCAGTTAAACCTGAACTCCATAGTAATCCTACCCAAGAGTTGATTGGTCTCAAAATTCAATCCTTACTAAAAAAAATTTATAAACAAACACACACCAGGGCGCAGAAGGGCCGCTGCATCCTAACAGGCAGTTCGAGGAGCTATATGCTTCCTCTCTTCTTTCTTACAACCTCAAAACAAACCGTTTTCCTGAAACATCATTTCAAACTGAAATACTCATCCTGTGGTTAAACCCTGAGAGGGTGGGCACACAGCAAAAACTCACTCGGGCTAAAACTTAGCCTGCCAGCAGGTCGTCGTCGTCGTCGTCGATGAATGTTTGCTGGCGTAACATTTCTTGCATTCAAAAAACGAATCACTGATCTGACTTCACTGTCGACGGGTCGTTCTATTGTTTTGAACACTTCGAAACGCTAACAGGAAAACACGAAGTGACGATCGTTCACAGCTGCGTCTGGCTTCCTAATGAATGGAGGAAGTGATCGCGCATGCTCAAAACCGCGATTGCAGCGCTGCAGAGGCAAAATATTAAAACGGTACTTACTTTAAAAATCTGATGTGTTACACTCACATGACTTTCTCTACTCTTGTACAAGCTATTTTTACAAACGTCTATTCTCCATATGCTTTATGTTAATCGAGATATCGAGATGTCAATCTTATTGCTAATTTTCTTGTAGATGCAAGGGGAATATGGTAGCTTTTAAGCGATAGTCAAATATTTTAAAGCTGGTTGCTATGCGGCGCATTCCATTCTCTTTGCAAGTCCAGGACATAAAAAAATGAATAACGAATTTGAGAAAAAGTATAAGTATGGAAAATTTAAGGGAATAACAAGCAATATCTCGAAAACGGTTCACTCAACAAAAGAAATGTATATGACATAAGTTGTGTATTTTAACGAGATCTACATTTTATGTGTAGTAAAATTTTGTCTATCTCTTATGGTTTACCAGTTATGCAAAAGTCGTTCACAATGAAGAACACTTTTGGAGACATTCCCAGAAAATTCGAGATATACATTTCATTTCTCATTACATTATCTTAAACATATGATATTTTAATCAAAATCGTTAGAGCCATTTTTGAGAAAATTAAAATTTTTGAAAAATGTTCCATGTAAAGGGTAGTCTGGGGTGGGGGATTTTCTTGAAAACCTTCGTGTCGCATCTCTGGAAGATACTGAACCTAAATACCAAGTTTGGTGTTTATCCGACTGTTCGTTTTTGAGTTATGCTGTTCACAGACACACACACACACACACACACACACAGACACACACACAGACACACACACACACACACACACACACAGACACACACACGGACATGTTTCCAAAAATGCTTTTTTTGGATTCAGGGGGTCTCAAAACATGTATTTCCGGTGAAATCTCGGTATCGAATTTTTGGGTGGAATGCAATACTTCCCCTACTTACTATACGTAGTAGAGAAAGTAAAAATACGCCTCGTATGCTTAATTCTCCCGTATTTGGGTGTTGGGTATATGAACCTTTAATTGCATCTCGGATGTTTCTAATCTGCTTTTAGATGATCTCTTTAGGATCCAATTTTCACAACCTTATAAAGCTAAAGGTACTGTCAGCATCTTGTAAAATCTCATAATTAACATCTTTTCTAACTTTAGTTCCACACATGTGTTGAAACTTAATAAGCTTTTCATCTGCATTTTTACTTTCTCTATTACGTAGGGGAAGTATTGCATTCCATCCAAAAATTCGACACCGAGTTTCACCGTAAATACATGTTGTGAGGTGCCTTGAATCCAAATAAAGCATTTTTGGAAACATGCCCGTATGTGTGCTTTGTGTAGCATAACTCAAAAATGAAAAGCCGGATAAATACCAAATTTGGTATTTAGGTTCAGTATCTTTCAAAGATGCGACACGAAAATTTTCAAGAGAATCCCCCAACCCCAGGCTACCCTTTATATGGAAAAAATTTTTCAAAAATTTTGATTTTCTAAAAAATGACTAACGATTTTGGTTACAATATCATATGTTTAAGATATGTTCATGATGAATGAAATGTATATCTTGAATTTTCTGAGAATGTACTCAAAAGCGTGCACAAGTCGAGATGTGCTAGCGATCCTGTTGTCATGTCTTATCGGGTTTAGAGGAGTAGTGCACTAAATTTAAATGTCGCAGATTTTAAATTACCACATACACGTTACGTTTAATAGCGTTCAAAAAAGAAAATTTTTATGTGATACATTCACATGTCTTTCTCTACCCTGTGTCGTTTATTAGAGGGTATACAACTATTAATAAAGCTTATTTTTATATCTATTACATTTTAATGCAAATAAACCTTACACATTTCGTTATAGATACAAAGGGAACAACGATAGTCAAATTTTTAACAACTGGACGCTATATGCTGGTGTTAAAATTCCATACTGTTTCCATGACATCACGAGAAACAACTGAATGTTGACAGGACTTCCATTAATAACAGATATCTCAGAAATGAGTTTTGCCACAAAAAGATTATTTGAAATAAATTTGTGTTTTAAGAAGTTTTACATTTTTGTGCTGTACGTTTTCCTCTGTCGCTTATAGAAGATTACACAAAATTCCTTCCAGCTGAAGAGGACTTTACAGGCTATTCGCAGAAAATTAAAGATATACATTTTATTTGTCATGCAAATATCATTAATATATGGAATCTTAATCAAAATCGTTACAACCATTTTTGAGAGAATCAAAATTTTCGAAATATGTTCCATGTAAAGGGTAGTTTTTGTGTGGAGGATTTTAATGAAAATCTTGTTGTCGTATCTTTGAAAGATACTGAACCTAAATATCTATTTTGGAATTTATTCGATTTTTCGTTGTTGACTTATGCTGTTCATACGCACACACACAGGACCTTTTTTTAAAAAATGCTTTATTTGGATTCACGGGGCCCTCATAACGTGTATTTCCGGTGAAATCTCTGTATAGAATTTTTGTGTGGAATGGAATACCTTCTCTGTGTATTATGTACGTGGTCGAAAAAGTAATAATGAATAAATGCGCGAGGTGTGAAAAGTTGGGGTGTTCACGTGCTCTTCTGCCCTTATGCAACAGCCGCCACTGGATATAAGGTCCTGGTTGTCTTTGCCATTCGTGCACAGCAGCATCGATATGTATGTTAAACAATGTGCGAGACAAAGACATCCTTGTCGTACTCCAAGATTACTAATCTCTACCCTTTTATTAGCTCTATGATATATTCAGGTATTTCCGTGTAGTTCTTCAATTGTGTTTACTAGATGTTGCGGGATTTTCGTTTGATACGCTATCGAAGGCCTTTATGAAGTCAACAAATAATACGTGTTTACTTTTTTCAATCCAAGTTTAAAGGAGAAGTAAACAAAATTTAATGTAGCACCCCGCCAGGAACATGGCAGCTCCACGTGGAGGACTAAGTTCCCCTACAGACAGTATGCGAATACGGTACACTGCGCAGTTTGGGGATCATTACCTTTTAAACATTTTATGTCTTATTCCTATATTTTGCCTTACATCCTAAACTTCTAACACAATACCAAGACTAGACCAATAAAAGTTGTACCTGAACAGTTCGGCATCTGTGATCGCGGAAGTTGGACTGCACGGCACCCTCATGCCATCTGCACGGCACGAAGCAGGTGGTTACAGGGATGAGACCTAGAAGGCTAACTGTCCGCTTCTATATGTTAGGGCGGCGGTTAGACTGGACGGCACCCTCATGCCATCTGCAGGGCACGAAGTGGGTGGTTACAGGGATGAGACCTAGAAGGCTAACTGTCCGCCTTTCTGTGTGAGGGGGGCGTTTAGACTGGACGGCACCCTAATGTCATCTGCACTGCAAGAAGCGGGTGGTTACAGGGATGAGACCTAGAAGGCTAACTGTCCGCCTTTCTTTGTGAGGGCGGCGGTTAGACTGGACGGCACCCTAATGCCATCTGCACGGCACGAAGTGGGTGGTTACAGGGATGAGACCTAGATGGCTAACTGTCCGCCTCTATATGTTAGGGCGGCGGTTAGACTGTTCGGCACCCTAATACCATCTGCACGGCACGAAGCAGGTGGTTACAGGGATGAGACCTAGAAGGCTAACTGTCCGCCTTTCTGTGTGAGGGCGGCTGTTAGACTGGACGACACCCTAATGCCAACTGCACGGCACGAAGTGGGTGGTTACAGAGATGAGATCTAGAAGGCTAACTGTCAGCCTTCGTATATGAGAGCGGCAGTTGGACTGGACGGCACCCTAATGCCAACTGCACGGCATGAAGTGGGTGGTTATAGGGATGAGACCTAGAAGGCTAACTGTCCGCCTCTATATGTTAGGGCGGCGGTTAGACTGGACGGCACCCTAATACCATCTGCACGGCATGAAGTAGGTGGTTACAGGGATGAGACCTAGAAGGCTAACTGTCCGCCTTTCTGTGTGAGGGCGGCGGTTGGACTGGACGGCACCCTAGTGCCAACTGCACGGCACGAAGTGGGTGGTTACAGGATGAGATCTAGAAGTCTGTCTGCCTTTCTGTGTGAGGGCGGCGGTTAGACTGGACGGCACCCTAATGCCATCTGCACGGCATGAAGTGGGTGGTTACAGGGATGAGACCTAGAAGGCTAACTGTCCGCCTTTCTGTGTGAGGGCGGCGGTTAGACTGGACGACACCCTATTGCCAACTGCACGGCACGAAGTGAGCAAGTAGTTAAAGCGACATAAAATAAATAGAGTAATAAAGTAAAAAGCAACAGAAAAACAAACGGACCCAAGCAATCGGAGCAACAATTCTGCATCACTAACAAAGAATTTAAATTATTGCTTAACAACAGCCAACCCTAATCATTGTCGATTAAAGGTGGGTACTTTTCACAGAATTGGTCAAAAGCATTTAACACAATTGTCTTTTTTCCGTTTTCCGCGTTTATGTAGTAGGGGTTTCCTGCAGCCTCGCGTATGGAAGCGAAACTTGAAGGTGTATTAATTGTTGTTGTTGCACCACGTATTGCCGGGTATATGTTTCTTGGAGCGTTCGCCCCACTTACGGTACAAACTTTCCGGTGGCCTTCGCCCCTCGTTTAAGAATCAACTTTTTATTTTAATGTTTATTTAAATACTATCTGCATCATTAGTATTTTTTAGAACACTTATCTCTTAGCAAGGGTGGTACGGCTAAAGAACAAGGCTTCACAACTTTTAATTGTGTTATACTGCTTTTTATTAATCCTTCACACGTTAAATAACACTTCACTGATATATCCTACTGTAGACCTGTGAGATTATTTTAATTGCACTTTTAACACGTAAACTTTATATTATTCTCACCGCAATGAATTTTTATGTCTCAAACTGAACCTGTACCAAACTGCTTAGTTACGCTTCCTTGTAGCGTCTACCGCCTGAATCTGTACAGTTTCTCTATTTCTAATCTCTGATTGGTTAAGCCTACTCCGATAGAATACTTTTATTCAACTTTTAGATTTTCTAGTTTTTGATTGGCTACTTATAAACTGTTTTATATATTACATTAGTATTGTTCCAAGAACCATTAGTAGCATTTTGAAACTTTCTAATTTAATGTTGCCTCAAGGTTACCTGATTGTTAGCAACTTTCGGCTTCTACTTTGTAATTCTGTTTGCTACGGAAAGCAGCTTGCTTTTATTCTCACAGCTCCTACATTGTTAAACTACGTAATACATTCACATAACATTATTATACATGTACATAATAATATAAACATAATACAATGACTGTTACATACACTTTATATATTATTACGTACACATATTGCTTTAAGGCGGGCTGTTATTATATTTTATATTATATAATTAGACTGATATCATTTAAGCTATAAAAATACTGCCTCAATGTTTTCCACAGTGGAAGAGGATTCTGTAAAGTAATATTTTCTGAACATGTTGCATAAGTACACTGACGGCTTATCCGGAAACCGGAAATCAACTGTAGCACCTGCGCATGGCCTCTTAAATCCTCTGCTATAACGGTTCATTTAGTTATACGTGAATCTGAATCAACACATTTAGTTTCTTAAACTGGACTGTTACAATAATGGGTCTTTTAAACTTCACTGCAAAATAATAACCATAAAATGTTACGATCTGAACCGGACTACGAAGTAGTTTAATATTATTACGTTGTTTGCAGCACGCTTTGGGCATCCATCTGAAGTAGGTTGTTGCTTCACGTATGGAAAGCCAATTTGAAGTACGAGTTGTATTGTAGATCAACTATTGGGAGCCGAACTTGAAGTAATTGCAACCGCACGTATGGTACCCGGTAGCCTTCGCACCAAGTTTAAAAATATTAACTTTGTAATTTGACTGTTTCTTTAAATATTATATATTTATGTTTGCCTCGTCTGCGTCAGTATTATTGTTAGATACATGAATGTCTTAGCAGGGAGTGGTGCGACTGAAGAATGTAGGCTTACGCAGATTATAATTTGTACTTCGCTCCATTTATTAATTCTTTAAAAAAATTAAAATAACACTTCACTGGTATAGAGAGCTGTGAGATTCTTTTATTAATTACTTGCATTTTTTTAACACTAAACTATTTTTGTCTCACACTGAATACGTATTAAACTTCTCGAGGATGCGTCTCGCGTCCGGTTAGTAACGCTATCTACTAGCAACTGAGCTTCTGAATTTGTACAATTTGCCCTATTTCAGTTTCTGATTGGCTAATCCTACTCCAGTAGAATTCTTTCATTTAACTAAAGCTTTTTCTGGTTGTTGATTGGCTATTTTATAAATTGTCTAAAAAATTACATTATTGTTGCTGCAAGAAGTACCAGTAGCATTTAAAATTTCTAATTCATTGTTGCCTCAACGTTACTTCATTGTTACCTCATTGTTAGCAGCTTTTAACCTAAGATTCTCACAGCTCCTACATCATTAAATTACGTAATACATTTACATAACATTTTTAAACGTGTACATATTAATATAAACATTAATACAATGACTGTTACATACATTTTTATATATTGTTACATACACATATTGATTTAAGGCGGGTGTTATTGAATATATATATTATATAATTTGACTGAAATCATTTAAGTGTTAAAAATACTGCCTCAACTGTTTTATGTAGAGGAAAAGACGATATCCTAGGCGGCTAAAGTTGTACTTTGTCCATCAGCCAATGAGGTTCTTTGTTGTCACGTGGTTTTGTTTACAATTCCTAAGTGAAACCACTTTAATTATGTTCTCTTTTTGTACAATCTACTTGAAAATAAATACACAATCGGAACAAGATCTTCCTCTTGTGAATCCATGCTGAGTTTCGTTAACTAAATAACCTCTGATAATACAGTGAATCTTTTTGTTATTATTTCAGCATATATTTTATTGTATATAGTGTTTGAAAGACTTATGCCTCGATACTTACTACGAGGGCTGATCAACAAAGACTGAGACTGATTTTTTCCTGTAGCCTCCGTGATAGTTTCGTATATGTAACATAAATATTTGAAGAGTGGGTTTTTATGTATAATGTTGGTAGGCGGCAGCGCTCTTGTATTGGTAGGTTGGTAGTAATGCTCTATTGTGTAGACCCTACTGCATTTCGCATACCAAACAATGGAGGTGATGCATTTTTTTAAATTGATTATCACCGGTGATGAGTCATGGCTGCATCATTATGATCCTGAAGCAAAACAAGCCAGCACAGTGTGGAAATCGCCAGGTTCTCCAACACCAAAAAAGGCAAAAGTTGTTCCATTTGCAGGGAAAGTGATGGTGATCACATTTTTTGACTGTAATGGAATGATTTACCAGCATGCAGTTCCCCCTCACACTACTGCTACAGCAGCATACTACACGTCAGTATTGGCTACACTGAGGAAGCTCATTGCAAAGAAACGACCAGAGCTTTCTCGGACTGGGTGGCGTCTTCATCATGACAATGCACGGCCTCACGTCGCAAATCAAGTCAGGCAGTTTCTGGCTCGATTCAACATTACCTGTGTACCATATCCAACTTATAGCCCCGATCTTGCACCGTGTGACTTTTTTTTATTCCTATCACTAAAGGCAAAGCTTAGGGGTATTCGATTTGAGAACTCTGAAGCAGTGCTCAAGAAAAGTGAGTCGATTCTCAAGGACCTGACAAAGAATGGCCTGCAGCACGTGTTCAAGGACCGGCAGAGACGCTATAAAAAGTGCATTGAAGTAGGAGGGGACTACTTTGAAAAAGGTCATGTAAACATTGAATTGGAGTAATAAACATTTGTGAAAAAAATCAGTCTCAGTCTTTGTTGATCAGCCCTCGTACATTGCTTTCCACTGCGTATTTACATTATTTGCCAATTTACATGATTTACACATTCCCAGTGCTAATGAAAAACCATTCGTTCCTCTAGATCAGCGGTTCCCAAACTTCTTGCACACACGACCCCCTTTTCGATAATGAAATTATTGGCGAACCTTCCATTCACTTCGCTGCTTAATCATTAATTTGCAAGTTTTCGCGCGAAGTTAAAGGATAAATTAATTCGAGCTTTGTTCAGACCAAAGTTTAAAACTGACTTTCCAGAAGGAAGATGTTATCAGTTCTGGCTAGCAAGAAGAATACCCTGGTGTCTGCCGCACCAAACGTGCTTATTCACCTCATATCTCTGCGAAATTGGATTTTCGTCAATGATGAACATCAAGACTAAATCTAGGAGTAGATAATGTGTGCAACTAATATACAGCCAGACATTGAACGATTAATTAATAGCAAACAGTATCATACTTACCACAAATCATCCTGATGTGCAGTGTAATAATTAATTGGTTTACATAAAATTGTACATGTGCACATTTACTGTAGTATTGTAGTATTAATATGCTTCTTAAATACCAAACATGATTCTGTTTAAATGTTGAAGAAGTTGTTTTTGTTCTTATTGTTATAGTTGCCCCACGCTTGCGCCAATTTGAAGTAGTTTGTATTTTAGAAGGAGTTGTGTCGTATTTCAACTGTTGGGGAGCCGAACGTGTAGTAGTTGCAACAGCACGTATAGTAAACAGTTTCCGGTAACCTTTGCCCCAATTTTTTAAAAAAAAGTATTAACTTTGTAGTTTGACTGTTTCTTTAAATATTATATATTAATGTTTGCCTCGGCTGCGTCAGTATTATTGTTAGAGACATGGAAGTCTTGGCAGGGCGTGATGCGACAAGAATGTAGGCTAACACAGATTTTAAGTTTTAATTCACTTCTTTTTATTAATCCTTGACACAAATTAAATAGCACTTCATTGATATCGAGAGCTGTGAGATTCTTTTATTTAATACTTGCACTCTTTAATACGTAAACTATTTTCGTCTCACACGAATACGTATTATATTTCTCGAGGACGCATCACGCATCCGGTTACAAACACTGTCCGCAGGCAACTGACTTCTGAATTTGTAAATGTTTCTCCTTTTCAGTTTCTGATTGGCTAATCCTAGTCCAATAGAATACCTTCATTTAACTAAAGCTTTTTCTGCTTGTTGATTGGCTATTTTATAAACTGTCACTAAAATTACATTATTGTTACTCCAAGAATCACAAGTAGTACTGTTAAACTTTCTTACTCATTATTGACTCAAGGTTACCTCATTTTTACCTTATTGTTAACAACTTTTAACTTATTATTCTCACAGCTCCTACATTATTAAATTACGTAATGCATTCACATAACATTATTGACCATGTATACAAAAATACAAGCATATACAATGACTGTTACATACATTTTACAAATTATTACATACACATATTGCTTCAAGGTGGGTTATTATTGAATTTACATATTATATAATTTGACGGAAATCATTTAAATGCTAAAAATACAGCTTCAATGTAATATGTAATAGGTGGTTAAATTCCATTTTCTCCATTGTTATAATACTAATTAACAATAAAATTATTTATTAATAATTCCAAATATCCACTGCGACCTTCAGATAGAATATCGCGGCGCCCTTGAGGGTCGCGAACCACAGTTTGGGAACCACTGCTCTAGATTTTGTGAGCTGATGCTTCTCATTGGCCAGCTTGGTGTCAGACAACCAATCAGAAATCGTTTACCAAAGTTTGTTTATATGTTTCCAAGATGCGGCAGTAAGTGTTGATATTAATGATGTTAAAGAAGAGAATACAACAATACGAGTAAAGCAGTTACAGACCCAAGTAATATGAATTTACAAAATGCTTAAACCTTTTTAATTTCCAATTTATATGTTTCGATTATATGCTGAAGCCTTACCTACAAACAGTGGTACAAATGTGAGAACATTCCAAGCCGTCCTTTTTAAGTCTTTATTTTAAACTGTTATAAAATTACATAATACTAAACTAGTCTTACCTAATATGTAATAGTATTTGCAAACAAAACATCTAATTTTTGTAACAAGTGTTGGTATAACAGCAGAAGTTCACATCCATACAAAATTAGATTTCCTTAATTTTCTTTTCCTGAAAAAAAACGCACTTTGGTGGCATGTACACCTATTTCACTGAGATCCTCAATTAAGCCCAGCGTTTAGGGTAAGAAACAGGCAATGTATGAATTAAATTGTAGATGAGACTATGGATGACAGCGGGAGAAGTTTCCGCGCCCGTGCACGTTACCTACTTCTGCTTTAGTGTGCTACCACTACAGTGCCTTCGTTTTAAGCCAAGGCCACAACCGCCTTATATGCGTATCAGCCGAGACGTATTATGCCAATGCGCAGAAGCGGTGAGAACGTGTCAAGTGTACGTTTATCAGCTGTGAGCTGCCTCAGTCGTTGCTTTGTCTTCGTGCTGCGCAGTATTTCAACAATACATGTGTTGTGTGATTTCCTTAGGAATATTATTCTCTTATTAGTCCACGGAGATGCCTGCCAACAAATTCACGCTTTAACAGTGTATTTGTATGCTGAATCATATAGACAGGCGTGTAGACAATTTCAGCAGCAATTTTCTGGTTACCCAGTTCCGGGTAGAGACACTGTGAGATGTTTTATTAATACATTTAGAACAGTGGGATCGCTAAACGCTAACAAATAAGGTTTATAGGAACAATCTTTACACTATAGACGAACTTTAAGGACAATACAAGAGCAGAAATTATGAACGTTACGCAAGAAGAACTTATACGTGTGAATGGTAATTTCATCCGACGATGTCCAGAATGTCTTCGCGCAGATGGACACCACTTTCAACAACACTTATAACAAGGTTAGTACTCATTATATATGTGTTACTAGTGTAGTGTAGTGGTGGTATTTATTAAGTATTTAGTATTACATTAATTGCATAACACAGTCGCATGGGTCATAAGACCGTACATGCTCTCTAGATAAATACCTGGTCTGTATACGTGACTTGCAGTATCAACCAGAAAACAACTATTTTTTTACAATCACCGCACTATATACATACATACATACATACATACATACATATAAAATTGAAAAAAAACACACTGAATCACACACACACACACACACACACACACACACAGTCGCGCACAAGTAATCAAGCACCACATATGTTTAAAGAAAAATGACATAAACACCTTATCTCTTAGTACACGTACTTCCATTAAGTATGTGCCCAAGCTTGGCCAGTTTTGGCTGTTTAGAATCATGTCCCAGCATGCTGTCCTCCGTCTGTTGGAAGCTAAAAATACTTCCGGTAATAGTTTTTTCCTAATACCCTCCGTCTGCACGCATGCTGCCAAAATATGCGTCCAGTCTTCTTGTTCCCCGCATAATGGGCAAATCCTCCTGCCATCATCATCAACAATCTTGCGAGCTTTCCATCCTCCCAACCTAAGCCATGCTATTCCAGTCCTCTGTTTTATACCTAATTCCAAAATATATGTTTCCTTACCCCACCTAGTTTTTATTTCATTTTGTAGCTCCAATGTTGATCTTTGTCTACATTCAGATTCGATTTTCTGCCTGTTTATATCGCATAGTCGTCTTTTGACCTTTCTTACGGCACTGTGTGTATTATCATTACCCCTTTGCCAGATATCATTTAAGCCAATTTTTGATAATTCGCGTTGTAACCCCGCTGCCCACCATTTTGGATGCTCTATGTTGTTCATTTGATGACGATAACATATTGCTCTCAGAGTTGTTTGATCGCCTTTAATTATTCGCAGCCAGTACCTAACTACGTTTAGTTTGGCAAATACAGCATCTTCCCAGCATCCTACCTCCCGAAGAACTCCGTAGTTTGAAGTACCCCTCCCCAACCCTAGAATGCGCTTCCAGAAATTGCATTGTATTTTATTTACATTATCCACCCTCTCCCATCCCCACACTTCACTGCCGTATAGTAATGAGGACCTAACCATTGCTTCATACATGGTCTGTAATGTTTTTACTGGCATATCTGGTACCCGGGTCAATATCCTTAATACTTCAGAAAGTTGTCCAATCCCTCTGTGTTTTATAAACTCCATGTTCTTGTTCCATTTTCCGCCCATATCAAACCTTACTCCTAAGTAATCGAAGTGTTTAACATTTTGAATTTCTTCCTCCCCATAGGTCCACTTTTCATGTTGGCCGTACACATATCCATTTTTAAAGGTGACTGTTTTAGTTTTAAGAATATTTACCTCCATACCCCATTGCCTACAGTATTGTCGAAGAGCGTTTAAACCAGACTGCAAACCTTTTATCGTTTTAGAAAGAACTACAATGTCATCCGCGTACAAAAGAATTGGTATTTTTTGGTCTGCGATTGTCGGTGCATCTATGTCTTCCCCCGTCATCACGCTAACAACATCATCAATAAACAAATTAGAAAGTAACGGAGATAGTATACAACCCTGTTTAACCCCCCTCTGCGCTATGTTACATTCTGATGTATTGTGCTGATCGGTCTTGATAACAAACTTAACTTCTTTATACATTGCCCTAAGTGCTCTAATCATTTTCCCCGAAAGTCCTTTACGTGTTAATTTCTCCCAGAGAGCACTCGTGAGTAGGTAACGGGAGTTCGGAACGTAATATCCCGCAGTGTAGTAGACTGTGTGCGGGGAACTCATTCGCGCAATCCGCGGCCTTGGCATAAAACGAAGGCACTGTAGTAAGGAAACGCAACGCGGGAAATCAGCGCGCTTGTGCATGCCTTCAGTGTGCACAACCCGTATGCATTTGAATCATAAGGTATTTATCTGACTCCATTTGCGTGTGCGCAAAAGATTCTTAAAACGTGCGCAAGTTAAGAGTGTTAGGGACCCTTTGCCACATTTCATCGAGTTTAGCGGAGTAGCACGGTGGCTTTAAAGATTTTAAATTAGTGCATTTATGTTGCGATTAATGGCAATCAAAGACAACATAACCAATGAACCCGCAAGGTGTTAAAAGATAAAGTGTTCACGTGTTCTTATACAACAGCCGCCACTGGATATAGACCTCGTCATCTAATCTCCTCTTTTCAAAGAACAGCGTGTATGGCTGTTACAAGATTATGAAAACAACTCCTATTGCAGCAATGGAGACACTCTTGAACCTGACTCCATTGCATTTAGTTGTAATGAAAGAGGCACGAATGCCACTATACGAGGGGCACTATTTATATTTTGAGCCTTGCCAACCCTGAATGTTGTAGGTGCCATCTGACGTTTCCAGTGGAAAGCTTGACATTTTTTACCATAATCTGCTTCAAACATTTTGTCAATAGAGCGTCATTTGTTTTGTTTACACTAACTTGAAGATTGTGTGTCAACAAAAACATGGAATTAACTCGTGAAAATGTTCCTGCAATGATTTATTACGACTTTCGACGTGGATTATCAAGACAAGAGTGCATCGATCAACTTCCACATTTGGTGACAAAGCTCCATCCTTTGCCACTGTGAAACGCTGGTATAACGAATTTAATTGTGGCCGCCGTTCGCTCAGTGATGAAGTTTGTGAAGGTCGTCCAAAATCAGTTGTTGTGCCAGAAAACATTCATGCTGTGTAAAAACTAATAATGAAAGAGCCTCATGCGACATATTGTGAGATTGAGACAGCCCTAGACATTAGTTTCACCAGCATATATAAAATACTGCATGATTATTTAGCCGTGAAAAAGGTTTACTCTCGTTTTATCCCACATAATTTGACGCAATCTCAAAAAGACGCTCGTGTCGATTGGTGTACAAAAATACTCAAGAAATACAATGGCGGTGCCTCAAAAGACGTATATAAGATTGTAACAGGTGACGAATCATGTATCTATGCGTATGAGCCGGAACGTAAACAGCAGTCGACAGTATGGGTATTTCAAGATGAAGCAAATCCCACAAAAGTTGTTCGCACTCGAAGCAAATGGTCGCCTGTTTTTCAGCAAAACTGGCAATGTGGCAACAGTGCCTTTAAAGGAACGTAAAACGGTCAATGCCGAATGGTACACAATCATTTCTTTACCGGAAGTCTTTGGTGAAGTAAGGAAAACCAACAAGAACCGTAGGATCGTTCTTCATCAAGACAATACGAGCGCACACACATCTCGTCTAACAACAGAGTATTTGAAGGCTCAAAAAATCGAATTGATGGGTCATCCGCCATACAGTCCTGATTTAGCAACCAATAACTTCTTTTTGTTACCGAACATCAAGAAAAATTGCGTGGGCAACGATTTTCGTTGGCAGAAGAAGCCGTTGATGCCTTCAAAAACCATGTTTTGGAGGTGTCTCAAGAACACTGGAATAAATGCTTTGACAAATGGTTCAAACGGATGCAAAAGTGTATTGAACATAAAGGAGAATATTTTGAAAAACAACAAAGCAGTTTTCAATCAGAAATTACTTTGTTTTAATTATTAGGCTCAAAATGTAAATAGTGCCCCTCGTAGACTGCAACACGCTAAAGCTCCTTGTACACGATCAAATTTTTGTCAACTACAATAGTTTACAAGACTTTTCAAGAGTTGTCACAACTTTACAACTTTTCTTGTCAAATAGCTTCCAATATTTTTAAAGTCTTTGAAAGTCTTGAAATCAAATAAGGACATGCTCTAAAAAGTCAAAGATTTCGCAATGATTTGATGGTTTTGATCAATGAAATGCGAGTATTCACAGTGCGTCACGAAATCTGCAACATGACTGAAAGCGAAAAGTAAACAAAAAATGGCTACCCGGCCAAGGTATGTCGTATTGGAAGTGATTAGGTTATACATAAGGTGGCCATGTCTGTACATCGAGGGCTCCATGGATTATCATAAGATGAAGCAGATGAACGGGGCTATAAAGATATAATTGCCAGGCAGATTTCCGAACTAAGTAGGGGAAAGGTCCCTAATTTGAACCGCCTCTTAAATTGAACCGCTTCAATATTTTCCAAACTGTTCGACAGGTGGCACCATAATCCTAGCAGAAGCGTGGCGTGTACAGCTATGAATGCTTGGACTTGTTGACTTTGCATTCTCAGCTGTGCTTTCAGAAGTGTTGTGTGTTTTTAGTTCTTCAGAAGTAACATTTGACTTATATAGCTAAGCTTATACGATCAATTAGATAAGTTTGAGATGATCTATATATATATATATATATATTACATGTTATGAAGTGTTTATTTAGCAACAATATTCATGCATACGTTTTCTTCAAGCAGCGTCTCTCCTAGTCACATAGATGCTAAAGCTTCCAAAATGGCGTGGCTCGTAAATTGAACCACTATTTGAACCCTATATTGAACTGGTCCAATTTAGGAAACCTATTGCAGTTCTAGGATTGCTCAACTGCGAATAGTATATCGTGTGAATAAATATCGATATAATATGTTAAGCTAAAAAAAAGTATGTTAAAAACAGTGGCTGGCATGAATATGTGAATGTGAATTGTCTGAAATGATGGACGTGATCCAGTGTGTGAGTTGTAGGATATGGCTTCACCAAAAGTGTGCAAAAGTTAGTGCCAAGAAGAAAGAGTTTTATTGTGAAGACTGTGTATAATTGGGCTCTTTTGTATGAGAGTAAAAATTAGTAAAAACTCTATATTTGCAAATAATACCTATTCCAAAAACCAAGTGATTGTCATTATATAAAAATTCAAAATGTTCAAGGAAATTGCTATTCTTACCACAATTTTGGACTCTACTTTTGTTGCTGATAGCATATTTGTTTTGAATGTACAATAAAATATGTGTATTTTGTATTAATAAACATACTTTTAAACTTAAAATTATGTGGTTCATTTTAAGACACGGGTGGTTCAATTTAAGGACCACGTTCCTAATTTGAACCGATTTACACTATCTCAGTTTTTAAATGTTATTTAATTGATAATTGTATTAATTTTAAATTGTGTTGAGGATACTGATAGCAAGAGGATTTGTCACTTTAACGCTTGTGTTTCTGAAAATGTTGATTTGAAATTATAATTATTATTTACTATTTAAGCGTAAGTGGTTCAATATAGGGACCTTTCCCCTATACATTAATGCAAGCTATATAGTGTGGTTAACCTATCAGTTGGTATTATTTCCATTGTATTCCACACACGTAATGTGATTTCATTGGATATAATACGTGAAAGTGCTACATAATATTAGTAAAAAACAATATTTCATTTCGAATTGTTATACTGTGACGTAAATACTAAATTGCTTTCGCGTGATATAAACTATCAATGTGTTCTGAAGGGTTTCAGTTTGGCGAAGAGGCAACTTGTAAATACGCATTTTTGACATTGTCAAGTCTTGACAAGTCTTTTCCAATCTTGTCTTCAATTGAAAAAAAAGTTCGATCGTGTACAAGGGGCTTAAGCAACTGAGAATTCCTGAAATATACTCAGATTTGCTAAGAATCAGGAAATACATATGAGATGCATCTTTAGAAATGCCAATTAAACACATTATAAAGAACTTCAGGGCCATTGTTGATCCTGAATGTTGGACCAATAAAACTCCTGAGAAAACTTTGGTGTGGTTTTCAGATGGTTCAGGAACAGAATCTGGATTATATGGCATAAGACCAAGGTGCAAAAGATTGTTTCCTTAGGTAATATCCTACCGTTTTTGAAACGGAAATTAATGCTATTATTCAATGCATACATGAAGACACAAGGAGAGCTTATACTGGTAAACAATACCCAGGCCTCTGCACTTAAGCTCTAAGTAGTCGTAAGGTAACGTCAGGACTGGTTTTAAACTACTGCCTAAACATGCTCACGAGCTTGGTGTAGCAGAATGAGGTTCAACTCATCTGGGTGCCGGGTCATAGTGGCATAGAGGGAAATGAAAAAGCTGATGAACTTGCAAGACAAGCAACACTTTCACAATTTATTAGGCCAGAGCCTGCTCTAGGAACATTTCGATGTTTAGTAAGAGAGGCTATTAACAACTGTTGCAAAGTAGAACATCACAAAACCTGTAAAACTCCAGGAAACAAACATCCTAAAATATTTATTAGAAAACCATGTAAGGAAAGAGCTGAAAACTTACTTAAATCTAACAGACTTCAGCTGAGAAGAATTCTTGCATTTTTCACAGGATATGCTCCTGTGAAAAAACATTAACACGATGGGAGTGTTTCAGGGTAACTTAGATTGTAGATTGTGGCAAGAAAGATACTGAAACAGCCCAGCACATTATATGCTTCTATGAGGCCTTGCCCTACAGGAGATATAGCTACGAGGGTGATCTGAAAAGTTTCCGACCTAATAAAGATACAAGACATTTTTTCAGATTTTTTATTTTTTTTATTTTTCAACATAGTCTCCTTGTAACTCTAGAAACTTCTCCCAGCGATGCTCCCATCTCTGTAACCCGTCCCAATAGTACTCTGCGTTTTCCTCTGCAAAATAATTGTTCACGAAGGTGATTGCCTCTTCATTTGACGAAAATCTCTGTCCTCCGATCGCAATTTTCAGATGAGGGAACAAAAAGAAGTCGCTTGGGGCTAGATCTGGTGAGTAAGCCGGATGGTCAAGCAGTTCAAACCGTAATTCGTGGATTTTCGTCATTGCAACTGCTGAGGTGTGAGAAGGTGCGTTGCCTTGGTGAAACAGGATTTTCTTTTTCTGCAAATGTGGCCTTTTTCCGCAAGTTCTGCCTTCAGCTTGTCAGGTAATGATGCGTAGTATGCTCCTGTAATGGTTTCCTTTTTGAAGATAATCGATTAAAATAAATACATGACTATCCCAAAAAACAGTTGCCATCACTTTCCCAGCCGAAAAAAAAACAGTTTTGCTTTTTTGGAGCCGGTTCCCCCTTTGGACTGTATTTTTGTTTCGGGCGTATAATGGTGTATCCAAGTTTCATCTACAGTAATTAATTGTGCAGAGTCCCCATACACAGAATCCAACTCATCTTTGATTTGCGTATGCGTATTGCCTTTCAAAAACAAATATTTAATGACAGCTCGATGCTCGGTTTTGTCCATTTTCATAAAAACACTCTCATCACCTCACTCAAACGACTGTTACATAACAACTGAGCGTCCAAAATGGCTGAAACTTTGGTGAGTAACTGTCAACAGATGAACAATGAAATTCACTAGCTTTTATTTACGAGTGCTGCCATCTTCATGTTGAGAACGGAAACTTTTCAGACCACCCTCGTATTGCTTTTGGGAAAATGTTTTTAGAACCAGCAGATTTTGGAATCATATCTGTGATGAGACTGTATTCCTAGGTAAAGGATGTTGATAACGTGCTACGTTATCTGAATTTTTAAAGCCGCTAGATGGTGCGACAGTTTGAAGCAGTATACATGATGCCGCGATGGTGCGACATTTTGATATCGTTTACTTTACCTGCTTCTGATGTTGTCATTATCTCGTAGCTCGAACTTCTGATGCTCTAGTGGTGTAGCTATAAGGTCTTTCCCTCAGGACATTCGTGGGCGTAGTGAAAGGATAACACCAGTTTAAAGTGACTGAGAAATTTTATGTGGTCTAATACTTGAACTGAAGCGAGCTGCCAACCGTTTGAAGATAAAGAATGAAATGATTATGAGTCGTAGCTCTCGAAACCAATTTTACGGTTTTAAATGCTTTCGGAATAAAAGAAACTAGAAGCGTAACTTGCCGTGAGTCACTAAAATGCTTAGCGGTAAAACCCCTCGCGATGGCCGTTAAATGTTACTCATACAAGCGCGTGGGCGTTTAAAATAATACACGAGTAATCACAAATATCCAGTGTGGCGAAGGTATGTACAACTGTGTGCACGAAAAGGGTGTGTCTCTGATTAGAATTGCACGCCTGTTTCTTAACTCAAGCTCCGCCTACCATAGAAGTACCTCTACCAACGCCCCTTCTCGGGATGACCAATACTTAAAAACCTACGTGTGCCTGTCTTACGTTGTTACTATGGGGTACCTCCCTGATTCTCAGAATTTTATTCTCTTTCTCTTTTCCAGAATTCTGATATACACAACTGTTCAAACGTACTGAACTCACCTCTTAACTGCGTTCCAGGAAACTTGTGCTAACGCGTTCGCTATTTCGGCTGTCGCTAATGACTTTCTTAACATGAGTCGCTAATGAACTTTTCCTTGGACAAATATTTCCAACTCAAGCTTATTATATTATACCTTGATTTAATATACAAAAATTATTTATTGCAATTATTTCTTTATCTTAATATCATTACTTTGTTTATGTGTCTCCCGTCAATAATTAAGGTATCAACGTTGCACGATAAGCCCAAGACTGAAGTGCGTTCGTGGCATTGACGAAAATCTGTATCGAACAAGACAAGACAAAAAAGCACATTACTCTGTGAGTACACACAAGTACGTCATATGATCTTTTTAAAAATGTAAGTTATGCCCTTGTTGTCGTACAGACAGAAACAGGTTTGAAAATAAGGAGAGAGAAAAGTTGTCTTAATCGTGGCTGTAAGTCTTTATTACCTGAATATATTATATTTCCACTTCAGTTAAATAAATGTGTTACTCCTCTGTCATCTAGATATTCGCTATTAAGATTGAATTAAAAATTCATGTACGAGATCCCTTACCGAGCGAGATGTGTGAGGTTCGCATTCGTGAGGTCCCGGGTTCGATTCCCGTCGACCGCGCACCTTGGTTTTTTTCGTGGTTACTCCGGGTCGGCGGGCGAATGTTGGAGTGATTCCTCTTCTATCACGACTTTCTAGTCTCTCATTTGCTGTGCTCATTATCTCCATCACAATCTGTTTCAGGGCCGGAGGACCAGGCGTGTTGCAGCTGCGCTTTCTAGAGGTTTCTTCCTGGCGTCGGTAGGAATGCTCAAGTAGACCCCAGAGGCTTATGGGTGGGCTTATGCAGCGTCGCATGGCCTCGAACTGGAAACGTTAGGGACCCCATCCACGCTTGGGCACGTCGTCACCAGAACCTGGTCGCTCTTCGGGTCTCTCCCAAGGGCTTACGGTAGAAGCATGAAATTCCCATTAACCTACTGCGTTGCTCTGGCTCGATTAAGGAGGCCTCTTCGAGGTGTATACCTTTACTTTCATGAGATTTCTTGCTGTTTATCTATAGCACATAGAGGAAGTATGTATTCAAACAAATATCCGTTTTAGGGTACATGAGCCCAAAAGAGAGCATTTTTAGTTTACCTGCCAATTACTACCTACCTATGATAGTTGCAGAAAGTATTATATCCCACCCAAAAATGTGATAAGAGTTCATCGAAAAAGTAGGCTTTGAGTCTTTCTTTAATTTAGATACATGGTCGAGCATAAACAGTCGTATGAAAGTTGATTATAATGGTGATTAAGACACTCGGCAAATCTGTTCTTAGTTCTCTTTGTTGAAAATGGTTATAAAAGCAATAGGGAAGTGAATAAAATACCTTAAGAGTGAGTTTAGAAGTGGATGTGATCTATTCAACAGCTGGTGCCCACCTGTCCGCCCCTTTTAGGTGCTTTACTTTTATAGGCAAATCGCGTTATGAACACAACAAACGTAGCCATTTTTACTTTCTCTACTACGTATAGTAAGTAGGGGAAGTTATTGTATTCCACCCAAAAATTCGATACCGAAATTTCACCGGAAATACATGTTTTGAGACCCCCTGAATCCAAAAATAAAGCATTTTTGGAAACATGTCTGTCTGTGTGTCTGTGTGTGTTTGTGTGTGTGTCTGTCTGTGAACAGCATAACTCAGAATCGAACAGTCGGATAAACACCAAACTTGGTATTTAGGTTCAGTAACTTCCAGAGATGCGACACGAAGGTTTTCAAGAAAATCCCCCCACCCCAGATTCCCCTTTACATGGAACATTTTTCGAAAAACTTAATTTTCTCAAAAATAAATCTAACGATTTTGATTAAAATATCATATGTTTAAGATATTTTCATGCCAAATGAAATGTATATCTCGAATTTTCTGGGAATGTCTCCAAAAGTATTCTTCAATGTGAACGACTTTTGCATAACTGGTAAACCATAAGAGATAGACAAAATTTTACTACACATAAAATGTAGATCGCGTTAAAATACACAATTTATGTCATATACATTTTTTTTGTTGAGTGAACCATTTTCGAGATATTGCTTGTTATTCCCTTAAATTTTTCAATACTTGTTTTCTCAAATGGGAATTCGTTATTCATTTTTTTTTGTCTTGGATATGCAAAGAGTATTAATCTGTGGCAAAGAGAATGGTGCTGCACCTAGCAACCAGCTATTAAGAGATATGTATGTGCTTAAAGGCTACTGTATTTCTATATTGCCCTTGTGAATATATATTCCCCTTACATCTACAAGAAAATTAGCAATAAGATAGAATCTGCAAATGTTTATCTCGATTAACATGAAGTAGATGGAGAATAAGCGTTTGTAAACATAGTTTGTACAAGAGTAGAGAAAGTCATGTGAGTGTAACACATCATATTTTTTTGTCTTAGATATGCAAAGAGTATTAATTTGTGGCAAACAGAATGGTGCTGCACATAGCAACCAGCTATGAAGAGATATGTATGTGCTTATATTGCCCTTGCAAATACAAAACAAGGGCAACATATTAGGCCTTAAGCGATGGTTAAATATTTTTAGAACTGGTCGCTATGTGTAAAATGTATATCTCTTTGCATGTCAAAAGATCGTTTCTGCAAATGTTTATCTCGATTAATATGAAATAGATGGAGAATAAGCGTTTGTAAAAATAGTTTGTACAAGAGTAGAGAAAGTCATGTGAGTGTAACACATCAGATTTTTTATTCTCGGCCGCAACTGCTACACTCCTTTCCTTCTAAAAAACATCCCTCGGCTACGCAAGAGGCTGAGTATCTTACCGGCTTTGGCGGCATTAAATATTCTTCTGCTGGACATATAACACATCATTTTCATCACCAAGGAAGAGAACATAGTCGTCAAGAGCAGATTGTTGAAACGCTCGTATGATAATTATAATAATAATAATACTCGCGTTTTAATTACTACCATTACAGTTTCCTTGCATAATACACTATTACTTAGATTATTCAGTAACGATTTAATATGCATTCTGCAATTTAAATTTTCGTCCGCCTAAACATCAAGAAATGTTATAGTTTTTATATAATTACGTTCCATCTAGTTCAGTTTTTGGATAGTTAATTGTGTTATTTATTTTATGATGGAATACTAATATATGATTCTTGTCTTTGTTTATGAGCAGCATATTAACGTGGAACCAATCATTTATGAGCTTCAAGCTGTTGTTTATATTCTTTTCAAGTTCATCTTTCTTCCTTCCAGAAATTAAGTTGCTTGTGTCATTTGCAAATAGTGAAAATTTTGTGGAACTGTTCGGGTTTTCTGTTGTGAGATCATTCATGTATATTATGTATATGATCATGGAAATAAATTCTAAGATAAAAGTTTCAGCTTAATTGGTTGAAATTAGTATGCTACCAAGTACGGATTAAGGCGGTAAAAGTGCTATAAAGAAGTGCTGACAACTAGCGGAGATAATGGCAATTCTTGGTGTCAGTGCGCGAATGCTTAATTATGCCCCTGCCATCTAGTGACTGTGAGCGTACATAGAGCCTCTAAAGAGCAGTGGCATCTGTCAGAATTATTTGAAACGACTTGAAGCAGCGCTGACATGCGTCGAAAGTTGGAAATACTTGCGTGGAGGACTCGAGGGACGGACAAGCCTATTTATGTAGGGATGAGTGAGTATAGCATAATGCGTAAGCGCATGGAGTGAGTTCAGTTCGGGAAAGGGGAGGTGGGTGGAAGCGAGGGGAACAAAACAACAGCAACACGCCGAAACAAGAGAAGAGCGCGGAGTGTCCGCGGCGGCCGGCGGTGTGGTGTTTGTGTTGCCGCCAGCTCCTTCGATACCAAACCGACACACGACCGAATGGCTAGCTGATATTGGTTGTTAACACGTGCCCAGAAAAATAAAACTGCTCCAAAAATAGACCAAAAGTGTAAAGGCTGTGTGCTTGTGCCATGTGAAGAAGATAATTGTAATAGTTGTGTTCAAATCTCATATTTTCCTGCGTCACCGCCACGAATATGGAAAAGCATACGTGTTTAAAACGGTGATTAGTTGTTTTTGATAAAAGAAATAGCAGAAGTAATGACCATTTTTAATAATTTTAAAAATTTTTAGTTTTTTTTGAGGGAGTAAACGAAACATAATCGCCGAGAATTTTTAAGAGCCTTATTTAGTAAAATAGTAGCGGGGGTTATTCGAAAATGCAGCAGGAAGTGAGTGTACCGCTTACAGACACGACGACCAATGCTTCCCCGGCGTCTACAGGTGCCACAGGTACGGCCACCACCACTCGCAACGTGGTCAACGGCGGCCGCTTCGACTTCGACGATGGAGGAACATACTGCGGAGGATGGGAGGATGGTAAAGCTCACGGGCATGGCGTGTGCACGGGGCCCAAGGGCCAGGGGGCATACTCGGGATCCTGGCACTATGGCTTCGAGGTTTCCGGCGTCTACACCTGGCCAAGGTAAGCTGCCCCATTTGACCGTGTTTAATTGTTATTTAAATTTTAATTACATGTTTGAGAAATCCTAAACATTGCAGGAAGACCCATCTGATCGAAAAGTACTTTGATTTACTTCTGCCTCTGTTTAACAATAGAACAGACAATGAGGTTGAAAAAGCCTGTATGTCCTGAACATGTGGAAATATTCTGTCATCAAATTATCTAATTCCTATCCACTTTTATAAATACAGTTATTAATAAATTCTTATAGTTGTCATTGTTACGCAGTTGGAAGCACGGCTAATAATAATAATAATAATAATAATAATAATAATAATAATAATAATAATAATAATAATAATAATAATAATAAATTACAGTTCAGTAATTGTAAAAACGCCTTCGTAAATCACGAAAAATAATCCATTAAAAGAAAAGAATTTCACCACAAAGTTACTTCTCTATGAGTAACTCGCGATTCTTATTCAATTTTAAAGGACAAACAAAAACTTTAAAAGTTTTCATTTCGTTTAAATATACCTACAGAATACAGCTACTCCGGAAAGTATTTATCTCCACTTTAAAAGGTTCTAGCAGCCAGGAGAGAAAATGTTCGTTTTTAAAATGCACAAATAACATGTGAACTGTAATATAGTTTGTTCTTTCTGTATATAAACTAGGCCAGTATAATGCCTCGCTTTTAAACATTTGGCTGTCGCTATTCCTTATATGTCGATTAATGAAATGTGCAATGAAACGTTATATACAAACGTTTATTTCACTTTAAGTAGATGGAGAATAAGATTTTGAAAGAATGCATTGTAGACAGTATATAAAAATAAACGTTATTGGGTAGAGAAAGCCATGCGAATGTAACATTTTTTTTTTCTGGAAGCTTTCATGACGGAGCCTTGAAAATGTTTTACACAAATTCATGATAGGAAAGTTTTAAGGATACAGCACAACTGTCCTGTACCCAAACTTTTTTTTTTATTTTCTCTAAACGATTCTAACCATTTTGGCAGTAAGAAAACAAATATGTGCTACATTCACATGACGTGTCTTACTGGCGATACAAATTATTCTTACTAAAGCTTATTTTTCTATCTACTTCATTTTAATCTAAATAAACCTTTGCAGAAATAGCTACCTCACACAATTCGTTATAGATAAAAGGGAACAGCGATAGTCAAATGTTTAACAACTGGACGCTATATGCTGGCTTAAAATTCCATACTGTTTCCATGACATCGTGAGAAACAGCTGAAAATCGATAAGAATTCAAAAGACTGATAAGGTATTGAACAAATTAAACCATTAATAACGTATGTATTGAAAATGGCTGATGCCACAAAAAGTTATTTGAAATAAATTGTGTTTTAAAAATATCTACATATTTTGTGTAGTACGTTTTCGTCTATCGCTTAACGTTTACCAGTTATACAAGATTATACAAAATTATTCCTTCCGAATGAAAAGGACTTCACAGACTATTCCCAGAAAATTCAAAATATACATTTTATTTGTCATGCAAATATCTTTAATATACGGTATTTTAATCAAAATCGTTAAGAGCCATTTTTGAGAAAATCAAACATTTCGAAAAATGTTCCATATAAAGCTAGTTTGGGGTGGGATGATTTTATAAAAAATGTCTGTGTCGCATCTTTGGAAGATACTGAACCTAAATACCAAGTTTGGTGTTTATCAGACTTTTCGTTTTTGAGTTATGCTGTTCAGAAAAACACACTGACCTTTTTCTAAAAATCTGATATGTTGCACTGAGATTAATTTCTCTAATCTTGTGCAAACTATTTTTAAAAATACTTATTCACCATCTACGTCATGTTAATCGAGATAAACATTTGCACCAAATAACTTATTGCTAATTTTGTTATTCCCCTCTCTCTCTTTATTTTTACTTTCCCTACTACGTATAGTAAGTAGGGGAATTATTGTATTCCACCCAAAAATTCGATACCGAGATTTCACCGGAAATATATGTTTTGAGACCCCCTGAATCCAAAAAAAGCATTTTTGGAAACATGTCCGTGTGTGTGTGTCTGTCTGTGAACAGCATAACTCAGAAACGAACAGTCGGATAAACACCAAACATGATATTTAGGTTCAGCATCTTCCAGAGATGCGACACGAAGGTTTTCAAGAAAATCCCCCCACCACAGATTTCCCTTTACATGGAACATTTTTCGAAAATCTTAATTTTCTCAAAAATGGCTCTAACGATTTTGATTAAAATATCATATGTTTAAGATATTTTCATGCCAAATGAAATGTATATCTCGAATTTTCTGGGAATGTCTCCAAAAGTATTCTTCATTGTGAACGACTTTTGCATAATTGGCAAACCATAAGAGATAGACAAAATGTTACTACACAAAAAATGTAGATCGTGTTCAAGTACACAATTTATGTCATATACATTGTTTTTGTTGAGTGAACCATTTTCGAGATATTGCTTGTTATTCCCTTAAATTTTCCAATACTTATACTTTTTCTCAAATTCGTTATTCATTTAGTTGTTGTCCTGGCAATGCAAAGAGAATGGAATACTCCACATAGCAACCAGCTCTTAAAACATTTGACTATCGCTTAAAGCCTAGCAATTCCCCTTGCACCTACAAGAAAATTATCAATAAGATTAGCATCTCGATTAACATGAAGCATATGGAGAATAAGCGTTTGTAAAAATAGTTTGTACAAGAGTAGAGAAAGTCATGTGAGTGTAACACATCAGATTTTTTTTAGTTCCATTTATACCCAGCCTTTAACCACATTGGTCTTATCGGCGGCCTTTCCTTTGGAACTTATTGTCTATTGGCAATGGTGTTAACTCGTGTAACTCTTGTCGTTGGGTTTCTTGCACTTTGGTTTTTTATACATTGGATCATACACACTCTCATTCACATTTCCAGACTCAGAGGAGCATAGGGATTAATTTTCTTGTAGGTGCAAGGGGAATTGCTAGGATTTAAGCGATAGTCAAATGTTTTAAGAGCTGGTTGCTATGTGGAGTATTCCATTCTCTTTGCATTACCAGGACATAAAAAAACCAATAACGAATTCCCATTTGAGAAAAAGTATAAGTATTGGAAAATTGAAAGAAATAACAAAGAATATCTCCGTAATGGGTCTCTCTACAAGAAAGAAAAGAAAAAAATGTATGTGACAAATTGTGTGCTTTAACGACATCTTTTTTGTGTAGTAAGATTTTGTCTATCTCTTCGGGTTTAACAGTTATGCAAAACTCGTTCACAATGAAGAGGACTTTTGGAGACATTCCCAGAAAATTCAAGATATACCTTTAATTTGCCATGAAAATATCTTAAACATATGATATTTTAATCAAAAGCGTTAGAGCCATTTTTGAGAGAATCAAATTTTTCGAAAAATATTACATGTAAAGGGTAGTCTGGGGTGAAGGTATTTTCTTGAAAATTTTCTTGTAACATCCTTGAAAGATACTAAACTCAAGTATCAATTGTGGCATTTATTCGACTTTTCGTTTTTTAGTTATGCTGTTCTGACACACACAGAGACCTTTCCTTTTTATTTAGGGTTCCTCAAAACATTTATTTCCGGTGAAACTCTGTATCAAATTTTTGGGTGGAATGCAACGCCCTTTTTATGTACTATGTATGTGATAGAAAAAAGTAAAAATCTGATGTGTTACACTCACCTGACTTTCTCTACTCTTGTACAAACTATTTTTACAAACTCTTATTCTCCATCTTTTTCATATTAATCAAGTTAACTTTGCAGAAACGATCTTTTGACATGCAAAGAGAATTACGTTTTACACATAGCGACCAGTTCTAAAAATATTTGACTATTGCCTAAGGCGTACTATGTTCCCCTTGTTTTGTATTTGCAAGGGCAATATAGAAATACAGTAGCCTTTAGGCATAGACATATCTCTTAATAGCTGGTTGCTAGGTGCAGCACCATTCTCTTTGCCACAGATTAATACTCTTTGCATATCCAAGACAAGAAAATGAATAACGAATTCCCATTTGAGAAAATAAGTATTGAAAAATTTAAGGGAATAACGAGCAATATCTCGAAAATGGTTCACTCAACAAAAAAATGTATATGACATAAACTGTGTATTTTAACGCGATCTACATTTTTGTGTATTAAAATTTTGTCTATCTCTTATGGTTTATCAGTTATGCAAAAGTCGTTCATAATGAATATTTTGGAGACATTTCCAGAAAATTCGAGATATACATTTCATTTGTCATGAAAATATCTTAAACATATAATATTTTAATCAAAATCGTTAGAGCCATTTTTGAGAAAATTAAAATTTTCGAAAAATGTTCCATGTAAAGGGTAGTCTGGGGGTGGGGGAATTTTCTTGAAAACCATCGTGTCGTATCTCTGGAAGATACTGAACCTAAGTACCAAGTTTGGTGTGTATCCGACTGTTCGTTTCTGAGCTATGCTGTTCACAGACACACACATGGACATGTTTCTAAAACTGCCTTTTTTGGATTCAGGGGGTCTCAAAACATATATTTCCGGTGAAATCTCGGTATCGAATTTTTGGGTGGAATACGTAGTAGAGAAAGTAAAAAGTAAAAATGGGTGGTGTGTCACCTTTAATTTGTCTGCTAGAATGTTTTGAAGCGGAGAGAAATACTTTCTGGAGCCAGTGTATATGAAACAGAATTTGTTAGGTATCAAATGTTTCCGAAACATGCGCTGTTGTTTGTTCGTTTGTTTCCCCGACACAACACAAGTTTATGACGGAAGCATGCCATAGAAAGAAAATAACACAGGCATATTTCAGCATTAACCTGCTAGAATAAACATTGTTATGTGTAAGAGTTATATTCACTGGGAATACACTGGAAATTTTGGAGCCCACCGAAAAAGGAAAAGTCGAATAAATACCAAACTTGGTATTTAACTTCACTATGTTCCAAAGATGCGACATGAAGATTTTCGAGGTAATCCCACAACTTTCAAGTACGCTTTACATGGAACATTTACGACATTTTTGGTTTCCTAAAAAATTAGCTCTAACGATTTAAAGTACGATATATAATAGGTATTTAGAGACAAATAAAGTGTATATCTTGAATTTTCTGGGAATAACCGCTGAAGTCCTCTTCTTTCGGAAGCAATTTTGTATAATCTCGTATAAATGGTAAATGTTAAGCGATAGACGAAAACACACTACACAAGAAATGTAGATCTCTTTAAAACAGACAATTTATTTCAAACAACTCTTTTGTGGCATCAGCCATCTCCGAGTTATCGTTAATAATGTTTCGCACTGTTCAATACTTAACTAGTCTTTTAAAATCCTTTCAGTTGTTTCTCGCGATGTCATGGAAACAGTATGGAATTTTAAGGCCAGCATATAGCGTCCAGTTGTTAAACATTTGACTATCGCTGTTCTCTTTGTATCTATAACAAAATATGTAATGTAGCTGTTTCTGTATAGGTTTATTTGGATTAAAAGAAGTAGATAGAAAAATAAGCTTGCGTTTGTACAGCCACTAATTAAGGATAGAGGGTAGAAAAGGTCATGTGAATGTAACACATACAATTTTTACTTTCTCTACTACATATAGTAAGTAGGGGAAGTATTGTGTTCCACTCAATAATTAGATACCGAGATTTCAATGGAAGTACATGTTTTGAGACCCCCTGAATCCAAAAAAACATTTTGGAAACATATCCGTGTGTGTGTGTGTCTATGAACAGCATAATTCAAAAACGAACAGTCGGATAAACACCAAACTTGGTATTTAGGTTCAGTATCTTCCAGAGATGCGACACGAAGGTTTTCAAGAAAAATCCACCCACCCCAGATTACCCTTTACATGGAACATTTTTCGAAAATTTTAATTTTCTCAGAATGGCTCTAACGATTTTGATTAAAATATCATGTGTTTAAGGTATTTTCATGACAAGCGAAATGTATATCTCGAATTTTCTGGGAATGTCTCCAAAAGTATTCTTCATTGTGAACGATTTTGCATAACTGGTAAACCATAAGAGATAGATAAAATTTTACTACACAAAAAATGTAGATCGCGTTAAAATACACAATTTATGTCATATACATTTTGTTTTGTCGAGTGAACCATTTTCGAGATATTGCTTGTTATTCCCTCGAATTTTCCAATACTTATACTTTTTCTCAAATTCGTTATTCATTTCTTCTGTCGTGGTAATGCAAAGAGAATAGAATACTCCACATAGCAACCAGATCTTAAAATATTTGACTATCGCTTAAAGCCTAGCAATTCCCCTTGCATCTACAAGAAAATTAGCAATAAGATTAACATCTCGATTAACATGAAGCATATGGAGAATAAGCGTTTATAAGTATAGTTTGTACAAGAGTAGAGAAAGTCATGTCAGTGGAGCACATCAGATTTTTTTACTACTTCCTGTTAATTACGATTTTCCTGGAAAGTGTTTCAGTTACCAATGTGTTAGGCTGAAACTACACACCTGTTCAAAACTCGGGTCGATATCCGTTACTATGACAGTACACATTCTTTGCATGCTCATGGGAAACAGAAGATCGCCAGCTTGGTGTTTCGGACCTTCTCACTTATATAAAATTAGCCATCTTACTCGGCGTTATTTTTAAACCTCGCATGTCGATTTAATTAATTTCTTTACCTCCACTCTAGAATTTTATTTAATATTTTATCATTATGCGTTTTAAAGAGATCTAAATTTTTTATCTGGGACATTTTTGTCTATCGCTTAACGTTTATGAGGTATACGTACAAGATTATACAAAATTCCTTCTGAATGAAAAGCATTTCCTAGGCTATTCCCAGACAATTCAAGATATGTAAATGTTTTACATATATGGTGTTTTAATCAAAATTGTTAGAGCCATTTTTTATAAAATCTAACTTTTCGAAAAAAAGTTGCATTTAAAAGGTAGCTGGGACGGGGGGATTTTCTTTAAAATCTTTGTGTCGTACGCTTGTAAGATGCTAAACTCTAATACCAAATTTGGTATGTGTCCGACTTTTCGTTTTTGAGTTATGCTGTTCACAGACAGGCGCACACACCGACATGTTTCCAAAAATGCTTTATTTGCATTCAGGGCGCCCTCAAAACATGCATTTCCAGTGAAATCGCAGTATCGAATTTTTGGTGGAATGCAATACTTCCCCTACCTATTATACGTAGTAGAGAACGTAAACAGGATAATTAGAACAATGATGAATCTAAAATAACAGTATCAGCTGTAAAGAATGGTTTAAGAAACAAATACTGACACCACCTTGTATATAAATTTATGAAATTATTATTCAAACGTGAACAAACATAGAACATTTTAATAAAATCACTAAAGTTCATAATTATAATACCATGACCTGCGTCTTACCTTTCATAGAAAAAGCTTATATAAACAGTAGCATTAAAATTTATCACAAGTTTCCCCCAGAAATAAAACATATCACATCATTTGGAAAGTTTAAAAGAAACCTAAAACTCTATTTGCTAAACAAATATTATTATTCCATTGAGGAGTGCTTAAATGATAAAAATGTGAAATTATTTGTTGTTATTATTAAAAAATTATTCACTTTGTGTGTGTGTGTTTGTGTGTGTTTGTGGCAGTAGATTGTATACTAGAAACATTGAAGAGGATTAATCCATAAATAAGTTTATTGTGCATAATCATATTGATGCGTATTATGTACAAAATGTAAACAAACAAGAAATAAAGTGAATATATATATAACTTTTTAAAATGCAATAACCTCACAAATTAAAATGTGAATTAAAGAAATAAGTATACATACATATACGTTAATAGCAGATCCGATTGTGTTCTGTTTTACTGCCTCTTTCAATTTTGACTTTCTCTGCCAAGTACATAGTAGATAGAGATGGTATTGTATTCCACTCAAAAATTCAATATTGAGATCTAGCCGGAAATAAACTCAATAAAAATAAGCATTTTCAGAAGAAGGTCCATCTATCTGTCTGTGAACAGCATAACTCAAAAACAAAAAGTCGGACAAATATAAAACCTGGTATTTAAGTTCAGTTATTACCTTCCAAAGATATGATACGAAGGTTTTCAACAGAATTCCAACACCTACAACTACCCATTACGTGGAACATTTTTCTATATCTTTTTTTTATTTTCTTAAAAATGGCTAACGATTTTGATTAAAATACAACATTAAACGTATTTACATGACCAATAAAATGCACCAAGGAATAGCCCGTGAAGTCCTCTACATACGGTTCAAGGAAATTTATGCAATTCTGTATAACTGGTAAACCTTTAGCGATAGACGAAAACGTACTACACAAAAATGTAGATCTATTTAAAACATACAATTTACTTCAAATAATTTTTGTGTAGCATAAGCCAGTTCCGAGATATCCGTTATTAATGGTTGGATGTGTTCAATACTTTGTCGTTCTTTTAAAGCCTGTCGATTTTTTGTTGTCTCTCGCTATGTCATGGAATTTTAAGGCCAGCATAGAGCGTCCAGTTCTTAAACATTTGACTATCGTTGTTCCCTTAGTATCTATAACGTAATGTATAATGTAGCTGTTTACGGAAATGTTTATCTGGATTAAAGTGAAGCAGATAGAAAAATAAACTTTCGTAACTTTATATAGCCATTAATAAATGTTAGAGGGTAGAGAGAGTCTTGTGAATGTAACAAATCAGATTTTTAAATAGGGCTTTTAGAGATACTTTGTATATAGGTCTAGCAGCCTTTTTGAATACCTAATGTTTAATATATGTGGAGAATTTCGCCATGACAACTAGCCGTCCTTAATATTACCTATCTTGAAAATAAGCGAAATATGACATTTTAACATAATCCATCGGAACTAGATTAGATGAACTACGTAATATGTAGGATTTAGGAATTTCAACAGTGCAGACTTCAATATTAAATTGATGTTTACCGATTTTTAGTTTCTGAAGTTTGTTGCTCTCTCCCTCTCCCAGGAAATAATGTAGTAATGTTCAACAAAATTTAGACCTGTTTGAAATTTCTACGGACGAAAGGAAGGAAAACTTTGAGGTGGACGCACCCTACAGAACAGAACATTGTTTCTTCGATCCAAATTAGCAAAATGTGTTCCTTATGCTCCATTTACACGCACACACGACGTTAGGCTTGCAGCTATTACCATACATTTCCTGACCACGTTGTACACACGTAAACATCACAGTGGTACTGTTTATGATTTTATCATTTTGTAGTGGCCCTCCAATTAACTTTGATCAGATAAACTTGATTTGATCCTAATGCAATGTTGATTGTTTTTTTATTGACATATCGTGCCTGCAGAACCGTTTATTAAAATAAACTTTTTTTACTTTATTTATCACCTATCTATAGTCAGTAGAAGAAATATTGTGTTTCAACCAAAATTCTGTATCAAAATTTCACCAAAAATACATGTTTTGTGACACCTCGATTAATAAAAATCTGATGTGTTACACTCACGTGACTTTCTCTACTCTTGTACAAACTATTTTTACAAACGCTTATTCTCCATATGCTTCATGTTAATCGAGTTATTGAGATGTTAATCTTATTGCTAATTTTCTTGTAGATGCAAGGGGAATTGACAGGCTTTAAGCGATAGTCAAATATTTTAAGAGCTGGTTGCTATGTGGAGCATTCCATTCTCTTTGCATATCCAGTACATAAAAAAAACGAATAACAAGCAAAATTTCGAAAATGGTTCACTGAACAAAATAAAAAAAATGTATATGACATAAATTGTGTATTTTAACGCGATCTACATTTTTTGTGTAGTAAAATTTTGTCTATCTCTTATGGTTTACCAGTTATGCAAAAGTCATTCACAATTAAGAATACTTTTGGAGACATTCCCAGAAAATTCGAGATATACATTTCATTTGTCATGAAAATATCTTAAACATATGATATTTTAATCAGCCATTTTTGAGAAAATTAAAATTTTCAAAAAATATTCCATGTAAAGGGTAATCTGGGGTGGGGGATTTTCTTGAAAACCTTTGTGTCGCATCTCTGGAAGATACTGAACCTAAATACCAAGTTTGGTGTTTATCTGACTGTTCGTTTCTGAGTTATACTGTTCACAGACACACACACGGACATGTTTCCAAAATATTTTTTTTTGGATTCAGGAGGCCTCAAAACATGTATTTCCGGTGAAATCTCGGTATAGTATTTTTGAATGGAATACAATACTTCCCTTACTTATTGTACGTAATAGAGAAAGTAACAATGTGAGACAAATACGAAAGTTAGTATTTAAATTCAACATGTTCCAAAGAACCGCCTCGAAGATTTAAAAAAAAACGATATGTTACATTCACATGATTTTCTCCCCTCTGTCGCTTATTAGTGGGTATACAGATTATTCTTACAAAATTTTATTTTCCTATCTACTTCATTTTAATCCAGAGGAACCTTTGCAGAAACAGCACATTACACATTTCGTTATAGATACAAAGAGAACAGCGATAGTCAAAATGTTTAACAACTGGACGCTATATGCTGGCCTTGAAATTCCATACTGTTTCCATGACATCACGAGAAACAACTGAATGTCGGCAGGACTTTAGGTGAGAAGGTATTGAACGATTCGAACAATTAATAACGGATATCTCCGAAATGTTTAATGCCACAAAAAGGTTATTTGAAATAAATTGTGTGTCTTAAAGGGATCTAAATTTTTTGTGCACTACCTTTTCGTGTATCGCTGAAAGTTTACCATTTATACAAGATTATATGATTCCTTCCGAATAAAGAGATCTTCATAGGCTATTGCCAGAAAATTCAATATCTCTACATTTTATTTGTCATGTACATATGTTTAATATGTGGTATTTTAATCAAAATCGTTAGTTCTTGGGAAGTCCTCTTAATGTTGAATAAGTTTTGTATAACTTTGCGCAACTGTTGGGTAAACTATAAGAGTTCTACAGAAACTTACTAAGAGAAAGCTGTAGATATCTGTGAAATGCATAATTTATGTAATTTTTTCAACATTGATCATTTCCTAGGTATTCGTTGTTATTGGTTTAAATTTTCCAATACTTTGGCATTTTTGAATGCTAAGTCGCGTTCTCCGAGTGAGGTGGCGCCGCGGTAACGACATGTTTACATGTAATAAGCACGTATTTTGGATTTTGTGTTAACAACCTTTGCTAAATGAATAGTTTGCATATAGTAATACGTATATACATTTTGACTGTCCAGTTTTTCAACTGTCGCTTTTCTCAGTTCTCAGTGTAGCTTTCGTTTTTATCTGTCACTGTTTCGTTTTTACATAGTTCACCTCCGCTGGGAGTTGACTTCACCAAGGTGAACCAGTTCAATTCTCTATCACCTCACTTCCTTCGTAACGTAGCCTCTTCACGCCGGAAGGTTCACGTCATTCGGGAGTCGAACACAAGACCTCCGCGATCCGTTGCTCCTCAGTAGCACCCGCTGCACATCACAAGTCGTCACTAACTCGTTCTTGATGTCGCACCAGAAACTTAGTTGCTAACTCGCTCACACTGACTCAACAACTCTGTCACACTCGACTTGCAACTTGCTGTGCGAGAACGCTCGCTTATATAGGGGGTGAAATCTTCCACAGGTTCTCAAACTTTCTAGAACTATTCCGACACACTTTTTGGAGGGGTATAAATACAGGATGAGCCAACAAACTACGAACTGGCTGCGCGGTGTTTTTCCTGTCCGCGTCCTCGCCGCTCGCTGCCGTCTGCCGCTAACATAGAAAGCCGCGGATGAAACCATACAACTACTTTTAAAGGCTTTACTTAGCAACTTTATGAAAGGAGATGCTGAAACTGGCCACCGTCGTTGTCCATACATTTTTGGCACCTCTTTAGGAAACTATCCATCGCTCGCCGTAGTTCACGTTGAGAAATGCTGGCAATTTCCTGTCGGATATTTTGTTTTAATTCTTCCAGGGTGTGTGGGTTGGTCTTGTAAACTTTATTGTTTAACAATATGATCATATTAGCCATAGAGATAAAAATCGTAGAGGGTTAGGTCGGGGGACCTAGGGGGCCACAAATCTCTACTAATAATTCTGTCTTCCAACACGCTTTCATAAAGCTGTTAAGTAAAACCTTTAAAAGTAGTTTTAAAAATGTTGTATGGCGCCTCCGCGTTTCTATGATAGCGGCAGATGGCAACGAACGCCGAGGACGCGGACAGGAAAAACACCGCGCAGCCGGTTCCTAGTCTTTTGGCTCTTCCTGTAGATACCAAAAGGTTCTAGTTATCTCCCGATAGCGTGCCCGTTATTTACGCTGGCAAGCTTGTTTACTCCGACCGCTCGTTGTCGTCCTCCCGATAACTTTAGGCCATAGCCGCAGCGGCTAACTTGTGAACCATAAGAGTCTTACGAAAACGTACCATATCAAAACTGTAGATGTCTAATAAATGCATAATTTGTTATTTTTTAACATCAAGCATTTTCTAAATATTCGCTGTTATTGGTTTGAATTTTCCAATAGTTCTGTATTTTTGAAGTGCTAAGTCACTGTTCACCTGCACCATGACGCCGCGGTAACGTGTGGGACTCGCATTTCATTCGGGAGTATACAGCTTCAAACCTCCCTCGGGGCCGACCAACCTGACCAAAGGTTCTTTCCCGGTTTTCCTCGGTCGCTAGGCGAATGCTGGATTGAATGATGATCCGCGAAATTTCCTATCATCCCTTTCATCAGTAAATTTCATTTCCTCCTCCTTCACCACCAAAACAGACACTGGGTTGATCATCCATACCGGATATGTTATGATCCAGAGTTTGCTTGCTCCTCCTACTGAGGCTTTGGCTTATAAATCCTACAAAGAGGAGGGTAATCCGTTGAAGAATTCTTTTATTTCTCGTGATGTCGTGCAAAGGGTATAGAATTTCAAAGCTAGACCATTGCCACCCGTTTTTATCTTTCTCTATCACGTACATAGTAGGTAGAACGCTCCACCCAAAAATTTTATGTAGAGCTTTCATTGCTAATACATATTGGCAGGCCCTCTAAATCTCCCCAAAAGTCATTTAAAAAAAAAGTCTATGTACGTGCCTGTGAGCAGCATAACTAAAAACGGAAACTCGGATAAATAGCAACTTGGTATTTAGGTTCAGTACCTTCCAAATATGCGACACCAAGATTTTCGAGAAACTTCCCCTACTGCAATTACCCTTTACATAGAAAATTTCTTAAAAGTTTGTACGAGGGCTGATCAACAAAGACTTAGACTGATGTTTTTTCGCAGATGTTTATTACTTCAATTCAATGTTTACATGATCTTTTTCAAAGTAGTCCCCTCCTACATCAATGCACTTTTTATAGCGTCTCTGCCAGTGCTTGAACACGTGCTGCAGGCCATTCTTTGTCAGGTCCTTGAGAATCGCCTCACTTTTCTTGAGCACTGCTTCAGAGTTCTCAAATCGAATACCCCTAAGCTTTGCCTTTAGTGATGGGAATAAAAAAAGTCACACGGTGCAAGATCGGGGCTATAAGGTGGATGTGCTACACAGGTAATGTTGAATCGCCAGAAACTGCATGACTTGATTTGCGACGTGAGGCCGTGCATTGTCATGATGAAGTCGCCACCCAGTCCGAGAAAGCTCTGGTCGTTTCTTTGCAATGTGCTTCCTCAGTGTAGACAATACTGACGTGTAGTATGCTACTGTAACAGTAGTGTGAGGGGGAACTGCATGCTGGTAAATCATTCCATTACAGTCAAAAAATGTGATCACCATCACTTTCCCTGCAGATGGAACAACTTGTGCCTGTTTTTGGTGTTGGAGAACCTGGCGATTTCCACACTGTGCTGGCTTGTTTTCCTTCAGGATCATAATTATGCAGCCATGACTAATCACCGGTGATAATCGATTTAAAAAATGCATCCGTTGTCTGGTATGCGAAATGCACGTAGGGTCTACAAAATAGAGCATTATTACCAACCTACCAATACGAGAGTGCTGCCGCCTACCAACATTATACATAAAAGCCCGTTCTTTTCAAATATTTATGTTACAGATTCGAAACTATCGCGGAAGCTACAGGAAAAAATCAGTCTGTCTTTGTTGATCAGCCCTCGTATTTTCTAAAATGGCTCAAACAATTTTGGTTAAAATACCACATAGTAAAGATATTTACATGACAAATGAAAAATACACCTTAAATTTTCTGGAAATAACCTGTGAAGTCCTCTTCATTCGGAAGGGATTTTGTATAATCTTGTATAACTGGTAAACGTTAAGCGATAGACGAAAATGCATACCACAAAAATTATAGAGTTCTTTAAAACACAATTTATTTCAAATAACTTTTTTGTGGCATCAACCATTTCCGGCATATTCATTAATTAATGGTTCAAACTGTTCAATACTTAGTCATTCTTTAAAGTTCTGTCGATTTTCAGTTGTATCGCGATGTCATGGAAACAGTATGTAATTTTAAGGCCAGCATACAGCGTCCAGTTGTTAAACATTTGTCTATCGCTGTTCTCTTTGTATCTATAACGAAATGTGTAAAGTAGCTATTTCTGCAAAGGCTTATCTCGATTAACACGAAGCAGATTGAAAAATAAGCTTTTGTAGGAATAGTTTATAGAAGAGGAATAAAAATAAAAGATAACGGATAGAAAAAGTCACGTGAATGTAACAAGTTGGATTTGATGTCCTAAATCAGTACTTGAGAGGTTTGTTAAATGCCTGCATCACCAGCAAGGATGAATTGTAGGACTGTCAGTGTAAAATGTGTCGCGAGCCATAGGTTGAGAATTACTGCAGCATTAGGAAATGCAAATTTTAACGTTACCGCGTCTCTCCGTGTGTGTACTGGGATAAGAAATGTTGAGCAGCATGAAGGAACCAAGGTTTGTTTGTTCTTGAACACACTCCTCTTTTCTTTAGCGAAGTTTGCATATCTTTGCATATTTTCACCGCTTTATTTACATGTTTTAGCCTTTTTGCCGCGCGTTTGCGTGCATGTTTCATGCATTATTTGTGCATAAGCTACTTGTAGAGCGCCAGGCGAGCTATAACGTTAGAAGAGCGCTTTTGTGTTACATAAAATCGCATCAACTCGGGGTCGTCCTCCATGGACTAGGGGCACCTCTAGTTCCCGTGGCCGCGGTTTCAAGCCCGGCGGAGGACGATGAACTTTTTAGGGCAATCCAGCAATCGAGAACAGGTCGCCCTGGTCGGAATGAGATCGCCACAGTACCTAGCCGCGTATGCGGCTTTACCTGTGCGATGAAGAAGGTTTTAAAGAATATACACAAGCTTTTGATATTTGTCTATTTGTCTTGGGGGGAGTTTAGCCTTCTGCGCTACCATTGGCTGGGTCTTGGACGGATTAGCAAACATGTGGTGACCAAGCCCAATACTGCTTAACTTAGGCGACCGCTTGTGTGGTCGTCAAGCCAAGCAGGCCGGCATGGCAGCAAAGCAGAATGGGAAAACTAGGTAGTGGTATGGGGGTATCCAAGTTGGCAGCAGGGCGGGTCGCTGCTATATGGTCACTCATCCAGCTAGTGACCAAGCCCAATGCTGCTTAACTTGGGGGGAGTTGTTGATGTGAGGGATTGGCAGACCTCAGCCTCGGGGGCCTAAGCCGTCCTTCGGCAACCGGTAACTCTTTCTCCGCCTTGTGGTCATAGCGGCCCAAAGAGTTCACCAGCTGGTTGGTGTGGTAAGTGAGTTTTGTTTACATGGTACGGCTTCTCTCCCGCACCACGTCCACGATGTATGGGAGACCGGAATGGGTGTGTAGGATGTGTGACGGGAATCTACGCCCGGTATCATAGATCATCCGAAGCGCCCTGTTCTGAACGGTTTGTAGCCTGCGGATGGTGGACGCTGCCGCCGATCCCCAGACCTCGCAGCCATACAGAATCAGGGGCGGGATAATCGCCTGATATAGGCATAGTTTGAGGCGTATGGGTATTGTGGAGCGGAATACAGGGTACAGCTGTCTGAGCGCGGAGTGGCCGAGGCCGACCTTTGCCCTGACATGTTGTGCGAAAGTGAGGCCGCGGTCGAGGGTGACTCCGAAGTATTTGGCAGAGGCAACCCAAGGGGTTCTCCTCCGCCGCAACCTCAGATATCGCTCGGGCCGCCACTGACGGACCTTCGCCAAGAGAAGCACAGAGCTCTTCCCCGGGCTGTTTTTCGGGCGTAAACATCCTTAGCATGGCTTCCCTCGGAAGGGAAGTAAAGTCGGTGGTCCCGTGGTGTAGATTTACGACACGTAAAAGAATCTTAAGCCTGATAAAGAGACCTCTGAGCAAAATTACCTGTCTTTCACGCCCAATACAGAATGGATGCTAAGAACCACAGTAGTTAAAGAGCGTCCATAAATAAAACTCTAATTAATTTAAGGAGCAACTCGGGTTCCTATGCAGCGATTATGTTTTTCCATGTAACAGATACTAAGTGTTTCCTGATATCGTACGAAAGAAACATTTTGAGATATCCGTTATATTAATGGCTCCAATTGTTCAATGCTTTGTCATTCTTTTCAAGTTCTGTCGATTTTCAGCTGTTTCTCGCGATGTCATGGAAACAGTCCAGTTCTTAAACATTTGACTATCGCTATTACCTTTGTATCTTTGTCTTCAGATTTATTCGGCCAGCCGCCAGTCAGTCATTTGCGCATTACGTCAGTACTTTGAAGCGAGTCTAACTCCAGTGCCTCTGGTAGAGGTGTAGTGAAAGATGAGTGGAAGGGATGAATGTCAACAGTTTCGAGATCACATTGGTGAAATGGGACTTGTACCTTTCCAGCATTTACATCTGGAACTTCTTTCTCGTAAACTCGCAGTCTAGCATGTATGCTGATTAAACTAAGTACAAGGCGGAAACAGCCCGACTGGACCAGAACCGGATCAGGGAGTGAGAGACCAGGATGGGTGAGCAGCCACATGCTCGGGATGAGAGCGAGGGAGTGGATAATAGATGCAGATGAGAGATGAAGGATACGAAAGGTGGTGATGGAGTACCGGTGGAATGAAACATGGCGGAGATAACTCGCCCTGACGCTGCTTTGTCCACCATAAATCCCACATGGTGTACCTGGGATTGAACCCCGATCGCATTGGTGAGAGATGTATGCTTATAGGTAACTCAAATAATTGGATGGTTTTTGTAGCGTAGAGGTCTTGCTATAATGGCACAACTTTTCCATTACAAAAAACAGCTTGTTTATATTATTTACAGCAGTAAATGAAGTTTCATCATGTTTTGTCTCGGGACTTGGTGAAATTCTGGACAAGAACGGAGAAAATCATTGACACAGCAGCAAATATCGTAAAGATAGACTCCCCCTCGTATTCTTTCAGGTCGGAAATGGCACTCAACCATGCAAATTCTGTGATCCGTGGTCAGTTCCAAATTGCGTGCAAAGTACACACAAAATGTCCTAATGAAAAACAATTCTGCACCGCCGCAGTACATCAACCACTTTACGCTCGGAAACGCATGTAGACCGAGGTTCTAATTCCATTCCTTCCCTTTGAGACAAGGGGTTTGGTGAACTGATAATGACGTAACTCATTTACATCGACTGGCGGTAACGGTAGAATAAATCTAAAGACCAGTTATAACGTGTAATGTAGCTACGAGGGCGGATCAAAAAGTAACGCACGGTAATTTTTTTAAAAAGAAGTTTTTAATAGTTGAAACAACAAATAAGAATCACAAATGAACTTAAACCTTGTACCTACTTTTCGACATAGTCACCAAGTTTTCCAACACATCGTGATACCAGTTTCAATATGTCCTGTTCATAGAAATCCGTTTCCTTGGAGTATAGCCATCTGTGGACTGCTGATTTCACTTCCGCATCTATCGCAAAGCGTTGACCGGCCAGGAATTTCTTCATGGGATCAAACAGATGAAAGTCCGACGGTGCAAGGTCCGAACTGTATGGTGGATGCTGGAGCACCTTCCAAGCAAATTTGGTGATTTTCTGACGAACAGCAGCAACAACATGGGGGCGAGCATTGCCATGAAGAATTTTGACATCGTCAGCATTCATGTTGTGGCGTTTGTCACAAGGGGTACGACACAACTTCACCAAATTTTTCATGTAGGCTGCAGCATTCACAGTGGCCCCGTGTTCAGCAAAGTCCACCAATACAACACCATGCATATCCCCATGCATATGTCAGAACACCGTCACAAGCACTTTCCTAGCAGATTGAGTCACTTTGAATTTTTTCTTCACTGGGGAACCAGCATGTTTCCTCTCCATACTTGCCTGTTTGGTTTCGGGTGTGTAGTGGTATGCCCACAACTCATCACCAGTGATGATTCCTTTCAGAAAGTCATGCCCTTCTGCGGTGTACCGCGTTAGGTGATCCAAGCTCATCATTTGCTGGCCCTTGTGATTGTCTGTCAGGTTCTTAGGCACCCAGCAAGCACTAACTTTACGAAATTTCAACGTGTCATGAACAATATCGTACGCTGCACCATAGGAAATGTTGAACTGTTGCGATAAGGTTCGCAATTGCACACGTCTCAATGTCTCTGAAATTCTGCGGGGTTGCAGCTGTTACCGGCCTCCCGGAGCGTGGCGATTCACTAAGGTTCACATGGCCCTCTAGGAAGAATGCACACCACCTGGAGACATTGCTACGGTCCATACAATCATCCCCATACACGCCACGCATGTCCCTGTGAGTATCACTCGGTTAATGACCTTCAGTCCACAAATATCGAACTACAGCTCTCTGCTCTTCACACGTGGACGACAGTAACATGCGCGCCATATTTGTTGCGTAGTTCACGCTTCTCTGTCTAGAGCTGTGTAAGAAACAAAAAATACTCTCTGTAGTGAAAATTTCAAACTATAACTATATGAAATTGGAACATTCCAGCTGCAATACCAAGGCAGAAAATAATTATTGTGCCTTACTTTTCGATCTGCTCTCGTATTTCCGGAAAGTTTATTCGATTAAAATGAAGTAGACAGGAAAATAAACTTTCGTAAGAACAATTTGTATAGTACTAATAAGCGATAGGGTATAGAAAGTCATGTGAATGTAACACATGATGTTTTTAGCTTATATTAATCATAAAATCACCCAAGTTAAAAAGTAAGATTCCTACATAAGGCATCGTGATGGAATGAATGCATAACTTTGTGCCGTACAGCATTTTGTACCTTACAATATCTGAATCGCCATTCAGTAATTAAAAGCCCATACGGCTTCATTTCAATGGAAAATAACGGTATATGTAACAAATAGCGTTTACCCGAGTTCTGATTTGCTGTTCCTGTGATAGAAGGTGAAGGTCGAGCGTAATACCTCATGTGGAAAATAGCGGAAAGGGTGTTGTGCTATAGGCTTTAACAAACTTTCGTATTGTCCGTGTAATTGCTCTCAGCTGGCGAAACTAAATGACACAGCGATGCACAACCATAGCATATATACATGAGAAATATTGCCTGTAAACACGAGTATCTTTTAGAATAAGATTGACATCTATACCAATGACTAAGGAGATTTTATACCTCATTAAAGGAGTATAGGTATTATTTTTCAAACCAGAGATACTTCGATTTCGATCAGCAGAATGGAAAAGTTTATTAATACTCTTGTTCTACCTGTCATAGTTTTGTGGAAAATGCTTTGAAATACAGATGCATTTGACAAGAGCGCTTGGATCGCTATGGAACAGAATGCACGCTCTCTCTACGATCTGCTGCGACGATATCAACTTTGTTAGTGGTGTTAAATTTCCAAGAATTTTTAGCGTATTCTCAGGAAAATGCTTAACGTTTAATTAAATACTCTTAAACGCGTGTTTAGGTTAAAATGAGATACCAAAAGAAAAAATATATTTTTAATTTAAAATTTCTACTTATGATGCATTTAATGTAAAAAACAAAATAGATTTTTATAAGTTTATAACTATCCGATACAAAGGAAGTATTCTTACCGAAGTATTCATTCAAAAAATCTGATGTGTTGCACTCGCATGACTTTCTCTACTCTTGTACAAACTAGTTTTACAAACGCTTATTCTCCATATGCTTCATGTTAATCGAGATGTTAATCTTATTGCTAATTTTCTTGTAGGTGCAAGGGGAATATGGTAGGTTTTAAGCGACAGTTAAAGCTTTTAACCGCTGGTTGCTATGTGGCGCATTCCATTCTCTTTGCATGTTCAGGACATAAAAACATGGAATAACAAACTTGAGAAAAAGTATAAGTATTGCAAAATTTAAGGGAATAACAAGCAATATCTCGCAAATGGCTCACTCAACAACAAAAATGTTTATGACATGAATTGTGTATTTTAACGGGATCTACATTTTTTGTGTAGTAAAATTTTGTCTATCTCTTATGGTTTACCAGTTATGCAAAAGTCGTTCACAATGAACAATAATTTTGGAGACATTCCCAGAAAATTCAAGATATACATTTTATTTGTCATGAAAATATCTTAAACATATAATACTTTAATCAAAATCGTTAGAGCCATATTTGAGGAAAATTTTCAAAAAATGTTCCATGTAAAGGGTAATCTGGGGTGGGGGGTTTTCCTTGAAAACCTTCGTGTCGCATCTCTGGAAGATACTGAACCTAAATACCAAGTTTGGTGTTTATCCGACTGTTCGTTTCTGAGTTATGCCGTTCACAGACACACGACACACAGACACACACAAGGACAGGTTTCCAAAAATGCTTTTTTTGGATTCAGGGGGTCTCAAAACATGTATTTCCGGTGAAATATCGGTATTGAATTTTTGGGTGGAATACAATACTTCCCCTACTTACTATACGTAGTAAAGAAAGTAAAAAACGAAAAACGAATTCCCATTTAAGAAAAAGTATAGGCATTAGAAAAGTAAAACAAGTAACAATGAAAATCTTGGAAATGGTGCATTCGACACAAAAAATGTATATGAGATAAATTGTGTGTTTTAAAGAGATCTACATTTTTGTGCAGTAAAGTTTTGTATATCTCTTACGGATTATAAGTTATGCAAATGTCATTCAAAATGAAGAGGTCTTTTGGGGACATTCCAAGAAAATTCAAGATAAACATTTCATTTGGCATAAAAATATCCTAAACGTATGGTTTTAATCAAAATTGTTACATTTTTGAGAAAATTCAAAATTTCGAAAACTGTTCCATATAAATTGTAGTCTGGAATTGAGGAATTTCTGGAAAATCTTCGTGTTACATTATTGGAAGATACTTAACTCAAATACCAATTTTGGTATTTATCCTATTTTTCGTTTTTTAGTTATTCTGTTGAAAGTCAGACAGACATTCACACGAACATGTTTCCAAAAATGCTTTACTTGGTTTCAGGTCACCTCAAAACATGTATTTCCGGTGAAATCTGGGTATAGAATTTTTGGGTGGAATTCAATACTTCCCCTATTTACTATGCGTAGTACATAATGAAAAAGAAACTTAAAGGAGATATGAAATTTTAATTTAAAGAAATGCAATAAAACAAAGTAAAGAGTATTATTTGGGCGCCAATTTGAAGTAATTTAGTTTCTCCCAACGTATGGAAAGCCAATTTGAAGTAGGTGTTGTATTGTATTTCGACTGTTGGGGAGCCGTACTTGAAGTAGTTGCAACCGCACGTATGGTAAAAAGTTTCCGGTAGCCTTCGCCCTAGATGTACTTTCCGGTGGCCTTTGCCCCAAAAAATGTTTAAAAAAATTTTAACTTTGTAATTTTGACTGTTTCTTTAAATATTATATATTTATGCTTGCCTCGGCTGCGTCAGTATTTATTTTTAGAGACATGAATGTCTTAGCAGGGAGTGGTGCGACTGAAGAATGTAGGCTTACACAGATTATAATTTTTACTTCACTCCATTTATTAATGCTTTAAACGATTAAAATAACACTTCACTGATATAGAGAGAGCTGTGAGATATTTTTATTAGTTACTTGCACTTTTTAACACGTAAACTATTTTTGTCTCACACAAAATATGTATTAAATTTCTCGAGGACACAACTCGCGTCTGGTTAGTAACACTGTCTACAACCAACGCGTCCGGTTAAGAACACTGTCTAAAACCAACTGACTTCTGAATTTGTAAATTTTGCTATATTTCAGTTTCTGATTTGTTTAATCCTATTCCAATAGAATACCTTCATTTAACTAAAGGTTTTTCTGGTTGTTGATTGGCTATTTATAAACTGTCTCAAAATTTACATTATTGTTGCTCCAATAATGACTAGTAGCATTATTAAACTTTCTTACTCATTATTGCGTCAAGGTTACTTCATTGTTACCTCATTGTTAGCAACTTTTAACCTATTATTCTCACAGCTCCTGCATTATTAAATTACGTAATACATTCACATAACATTATTACATTGTATACAATAATATAAACATATACAATGACTGTAATATACATTTTTATATCTTGTTACATACACATATTGCTTTAAGGCGGGCTGTTATTAAAATATATATTATATAATTAGACTGAAATCATTTAAATGTTAAAAATACTGCCTCACTACTTGCTACTTGCTTAGTCTATACCCTCCTCGTATGTAGGGCTTACACCCTGCCTAGGGTCACAGACCTGTGGAGGAGCAGACGAACATCGAATCAGAGAATAAAGAGTTAGCCCGTAGCCAGGTATAAGAATGATGAAAGAAAATAAGATGAGGTGAATGCGAAAGGGGTGAAAGGAAAGCTGACGGAACAATTGTTGAATGAACAGCGGGGTAAACCGGAGAACCCGGAGAAAACCCGCTCAGCTTTGTCCACTACAAATCCCATATGCGGGTCTCTAGGACCGAACCTGTTTAATTTTACACTCTATACCACGTAAATAGTAGAGAAGGTATTGCATTCCACCCAAATGTTAGATACCGAGGTTTCATCGGAAATGAATTCAGAAAAGGTTATTTTTAGAAAAACGTCCTTGTGTGTTGTCTGTGAACAACGTAACTAAAAAACGAAAAGTCGCATGTACCTTCTAAAGATGCGACACGTAGCCTTTTAAGATCCCTTCATCCCAGACTAGTGTTTACATGGAACATTTTTCGAAATGGTTTATTTTCTAAAAAAAAAAAATGGCTAACAGCTTTTATTAAAATACCATATACTAAAGATATTTGCATTAGAAATAAAATGTATATCTTAAATTTTACGGAAATACCTTATGATATCCTCTTCATTTGGGAGGAATTGTGTGTAATCTTGTATAAGTGGTAAACCTTAAGCAATAAACGAAAATGTACTATACAACAAATGTCTTTATGCTCGACCATACCAAAATGTAGTATTTATACGACTAGTAGCAGTACTTTAATGTGTGGCAGTAATTTGTATCACAATAACGTAAATGCCAGAGTGATTGTGGTGTAAATAAGCATTATTGTATGACATTGATTTGAGATGTTTGTTAATTATAAGCATTGTTAGGAAATAAGTTTACACGGCCTCACTGAAACTGACAATAGGAGCGGATAACAATGAGCGAGGGGGTGAGTTGAATATTAATTAGAAGAGACAAGCAAATGACGTCAGATTGGCGCGCTTTTCTGAGAAATGGAGGGAACATCTTCCCTAAAGCATATGTTTTCGTAATTTTTGATTGGATATAAAAATAGACGCTAATGTTAGCGCGTTTTATTAACCAATAGCAGCTCGGTTATAATGTTTAGGCATATCGGGGTGTGGGAGTATAAAAAGCTAGTCAGAGGCAGATTTCGTCAGTCCAACAAAAGCATTCGCGAGTAATGCGTCGCTCAGTCCAGAAGAAGCATTCGCGTGTAATACGTCGATCAGTTCAACATAAGTATTCGTGAGTTATACGTCGCGTAGTTCAACGGAAGCATACTTAAAGTACACGTTACGCAATTCTACAGAATCTCTCGCGTCTTAAAGTTTGTTATAAATGTGAAACACGCGAATTAATAATGTGCAGTAAATAAGTGATTAGAGTGATATTAGAAAATATAACAGTTTCAGTCTGGCGTGTATCACGAGTCATTATGTGAACTTAATTGTGACGGTAATAAAAGTGTAAAAACAAATTCTTTTATCAGTGTTATCTTTGAGTAACAAATCCTTTCCGTTTACACACCCTGTTTAAGAGATTTGCTCGACCGAGAAATAATAGCTAGCCGGAGGACAATGAACCCAACATTCAAAGTAGTAATACAATAACGGACGCCCAGCAAAAGATAACACGAAGTGACCGCGACAATTTGGCTTCCATATGTTGTGCAGATAAACATGAAGCATCTACCAACTACCAACAAATAAACCACTTCAAATGGGTCTCATTAAAGTAAACCTGTTCATTAAAGTATTGGTATTCGAGCAATCAGAAGTGGCCACGTAACATTGTGAAAGCGCAAGTATCGATTATTCTGTGTAGTACGTCTCACAACGCTAGCAACTTTGTTTGACACAGGTGCTACAAGGTCATTGTATTGTAACCATAGATAAAGGAATAACACCACTCAAACCAGGAACGAATACTTATGAAACCTTTAATTTAGATACATGGTCGAGCATAAACAGTCGTATGAAACTTGACTATAATGGTGATTAAAACGCTCGTATGATAATTATTAACCTCGCTTCGCTCGCTCTATTAATAATAATATTCACGTTTTAATTGCTACCATTATAGACTCGTTGCATAATATACCATTAAAACACACAAATTATTTCAAATAAGTTTTTTATGGCATCTGGCATTTCCGAGATATCCCTATTAATGGTTTAAATTGTTCTATACTTAGACATTCTATTAAAGCCTGTCGATTTTCAGCTGTTTCTCGCGATGTCATGGAAACAGTATGGAATTTTAAGGCCAGCATATAGTATCCAGTTGTTAAACATTTGACTATCGCTGTTCTCTTTGTATCTATAACGAAATGTGTAATGTAGCTATTTCCGGAAAGGTTTGTATCTATTAAAATAAAGTAGATAGGAATATAAAGTTTCGAAGGAGTAATTTGTACTCACTTTGCAGTAGAGGGTAGAGAAAGTCGTGTGAATGCTTCACATCATATTTTCCCTCTTACTTAGTATTTAGTTGTTGTATTAAAGGTCTGATGTAGTTAAGTGCGAAGACGAGAAAGAATGAATGCCGAAGCAAGACTTCCTTCCACCCCCTCCAATAGTGTGTTGGGTCCATTCCGCTGCCTCCTGCCTTTTAAATTTATATATACAGCACTGGCCCCCAGTGTTAGAGTACGGTACGGATTTAGCATCCCGCGCCAGCCTGCTACTGGTATGAGCTATTTATCCCATTTGCACCTCGGTAGCCCTGATTCTACGCTGACACAATTTTCTCTGACCGTTACACCCTCCATTACTAACTTCGTTTACAAACATCCCGCGATACTGTGTGGCAAAAGCTTAAAAAAATATTGTGTTACATTCACATAACTTTCTCTTCCACGTACATTGTAGGTTTAGAACGTATTGCATTCCACCCAAAAATTTAATACCGACATATCACCGGAAATACACGTTTAGAAACCTCCTGAATCTAAAAACTCGATGTGTTACACTCACATGACTCTCTCTACTCTTGTACAAACTATTTTTACAAACGTTTATTCCCCATATGCTTCATGTTAATCGAGATGTTAATCTTATTGCTAATTTTCTTGTAGATGCAAGGGGGAATTGGTAGGCTTTAAGCGATAGTCAAATATTTTAAGTGGTGGTTGCTATGTGGAGTATTCCATTCTCTTTGTATTACCTGGACCAAAAAAAAGAAAAGAAAAGAATAACGAATTCCCATTTGAGAAAAAGTATAAGTATTGGAAAATTTAAGGCACTAACAAGCAATATCTTGAAAATGGTTCACTCAACAACAAAAAATGTATATGACATAAATTGTGTATTTTAACGCGATCTACATTTTTTGTGTAGTAAAATTTTGTCTATCTCTTATGGTTTACCAGTTATGCAAAAGTCGTTCACAATGAAGAATACTTTTGGAGACATTCCCAGAAAATTCGAGATATACATTTTATTTGTCATGAAAGTATCTTAAATATATGATATTTTAATCAAAATCTTTAGAGCCATTTTTGAGAAAAATGTTCCATGTAAAGGGTAATCTGGGGTGGGGGGATTTTCTTGAAAACCTTCGTGTCGCATCTCTGGAAGATACTGAACCTAAATACCAAGTTTGGTGTTTATCCGACTGTTCGTTTCTGAGTTATGCTGTTCACAGACACACGCACACGGACATGTTTCCAAAAATAATTTTTTTGGATTCAGGAGGTCTCAAAACATGTATTTCCGGTGAAATCTTGGTATGGAATTTTTGGGTGGAATACAATACTTCCCCTACTTACTATACGCAGTAGAGAAAGCGAGACGTGACACTCTTTAAAACACAATGTTTATTTAAAATAACACTTTTGTGGCATCATCCATTTCCGTGATAACCGTTATTAATGGTTTGAATTGTTCAAGACTGTCATTCTTTTAAAGTCCTGACGATTTTTAGTTGTTTCTCGCGATGTCATGGAAACAGTATGGAATTTTAAGATCAGCATATAGCGTCCGGTTGTTAAACATTTGACTATCGCTGTTCCCTTTGTATCTATAACGAAATGTGTAATGTAGCTATTTCTGCAAAGATTTATTTGGCTTAAAATGTAGTGATATAAAAATAAGCTCTAGTAAGAATAGACTGCATACCACTAATAAACGATAAAGGATAGAGCAAGTCATGTGAATATATCACACAAGATTTTTCGGGAGGGGGGAGGAATGGGTTAGATGGAGTTGAGGCAGTTCTACACGAAGCATCATTTTATAAGTTTATAACCATGTACTGTGTTCAGTCTTATAAAATTAATTCACACAGAAGAGGTTTCGCAGGCTATTCAGTTTATCTATACATGCTATTGGTCACGTAAAGACGGTATTGTAATCAAAGTCGTTATGGCCACATTTGAGAAATTTAGAAGTAACGAAATACTATGCCCGTAAGGGATAGGATGAATAGGAATAGCTAACGGATAAGGCGAGGGAACCACAGGAGACTATGGGATGCAGAGCGAGGCCGGCGCAAACCGACAGAGACGCTCAGACTTCCCTAACAGTTCCAGGCTTGACCATCTGGTCACGGGAGGTTCGCTCGTAGACGTACCTCTAATGGGACCGGGAAAACACGACCCAGCAGTGGAGGCTCTACACGCTTCCCTCTAGCAGCAAGCCTCTGCGCTTCACCTGAAACATGAAGGGGAAATGAAAACAGAGGAAATCCGTGGTAGAAGACACCACTCCAGCTTTCGACAATGTCAACCAGGGAAAACCACGGTAAACCCATGGTCAGAGTGAGCGACCACCGGGAATGAACCCGGGACCTCCCAAATGCTCTCGCTCGGTACTCGTTTGAGGTTGTAGGATTTTATAGACAATCTCCGTGTCGCACCACTGGAAGATGCTGAACTTAAATACAAAGTTTGGTATTTATCCGACTGAGTTACGGTGTTACACACATTGCCCTAAAAAAAGTATTTACGGTGAAATCTCGATATCAAATTGTTCGGTGGAATACAATATTTCCTCTTACAGTATAGGTAACCGTAGAGAAAGCACCAATATACGGGATGAACAATAATAGTTGGGGGACTGGTTTCAGGGCGTGCGGCTGACCGGCGAGGCTGGTTGCTGGTGCGGCTGACAAAAGAAAAGTAAGTTACTCACGTATATCAAGCAAGGAGCTTGCTTTACCTGGAACTGCCTCCTTTCTCGTTCAAGCATTTCTGACACCTGCTTAGGAAATTGTCCATTGCACTCTACAGCTTCCTTTGAGAAATGACAGTAGTTTCTTGACCAATGTCCATCTAAGGTGTGGCTTTGTTTTGTAAACTCTCTCTTTTAATGCCTCCCCCCCCGACATAAAAATCGCAGGGGATTGAATCAGTGGAACGAGGGAGTATTAAAAGAGAATGCTTACAAAACAAATACACAGTGTAGATGAAGTTAAAAATAACATTCGTCAAGAAATTGCTGATATTTTTTAGAGGGAACTGCAGAGTATCATGATCAATTTCCTAATCTCCTTGCTTGATATATAGGATATTAAATTATATTCGAACCCACTCGCGGCCGCTCTCTACTGCGCTTGACAGCCGGCAGTCGCCGGGGAAATTACGCCGGCAGAGGCGGACTAAAATCCTTACCTTATAATAGATGCTCTCAAAGGCAGCATACCGCGTGTAAATATTCTCGCTCACTCTCCGAAGCTCAGCAGCAGCAGGAATTCTTGTGATTTCTTGCACAATGTTTTCTCTAAGTTCCTGTAGTGTGCGAGGATTGGAACGATAAGCTTTGTCTTTTAAAGAACCCCATAAATAAAAATCACAACTCGTTAGGTCAGGAGAACGAGGGGGCAACAAATCAACACTAATTATTCTATCATCAAACACCTCTCTTATTGTATGTAATGATTCGGCAGCCGTATGTGCTGTTGCAGAATCTTGCTGGAACCAACCATACGATTTCTCTTCTACTGTCAAGCGATTGCAAAATGGCCTCAGAATTAATCTCTGATATCGCTCTGCATTTATTTTTTCATCAAAGAATATGGCCCTATTATTCTTCTAGCACTTATCGCACACCACACTCCAATTTTCTCATCATAATGAGGCGTTTCATCAAAGAATTCCTGCTGCTGAACTTCGGAGAGTGAGCGAGAATATTTACACGAGATATGCTACCTGATCACCCGCACCGCCGACACAGCAACAGCCTCCCCAGCCGGTCTCACGCCGCGGAACCGGTCCCGCCAAGGATTGCTCACCCGATATATGTAATTTTAAGTTATTATTTTAAATGCTTATTATTATTATTATTATTATTATTATTATTATTATTATTATTATTATTATTATTAATGTTAATGAAAAACTATATATGATTACCTGCTTGTTAATGTAAGAGCATTTTTAAAAGGAAATGAACACCATTTGCTCTGCCTGCCATTTACATAGATCTTTTATTACCGCGAATGTTGGTAATTACAAATTACATATCCAAAGTCATATTACGTATTAATTTACACGCACTCCATCTATTTCCCTGACCCGTTACCCTAATGTCGCATTCCCTCCCATTCTTACCTGTTCACAGTATCAGATCGCCCTAATTAGAGACTATTGTTCTAATATTTTACTTTCGGTGTCTAATACCAATAGGTACATTGTGACTGACGAGGCTGTCAGACACTTCAACGCGTGTGAAACTTCTTGTGTGCTTTTTACGCACTTTCCGGTTTTTTGTTATTGGACGTTGGTGCAGTTGATGAAAGCTCGCGAGGAAAGACTCTTGTGTGCTATTTTTAACATCCTCTTTACATTTTGGGTGAGGGGAGGAGGTGAATTGCTTAAGCGCGTGGGGAGGAAGTTGGCTCATCTAGCACCGACTTGATTTATCAATTGGTTAAATATTCTACTCTTCGTTTTTGGTGGAAACGACATATTTGTTGGTTAAACCAGATTTTGGACATACTGTATAATCTTGCTGTTGGCAAGGATTTTTGTTGTGTCTGTAGGCATTCTCTTTAATCGTGACATTTCATTTTTTTTTAACTTCTCTGCTACCTAGTAGTGGAAAAACACGTTTTATGACTCCCTGAATTAAAAAAAGAACATTTTTAGAAAAATCTGATTCGTTACCTTAACATGACTTTCTTTACTGTCTATAACTTACTAGTCGGTATACAAATTATTCTTACGAAACTTTGTTTCCTTTCTACTTCATTTTAGTCCAAATAAACCTTTGCAGAAATACTGTATTACACATTTTGTAACAGATACAAAGGGAACAGCGATAGTCAAATGTTTAACAACTGAACGCTATATGCTGGCCTTAAAATTTCATACATTTTCCATGACATCGCGAGAAATAACTGAATGTTCAGAGACTAAAAGAATGACAAAGTGTTGTACAATTTGAACCATTAATAACTGATATCTGGGAAATAGCTGATACCAAAAAAAAGTTATTTGCAATAAATTGTGTGATTTATAGAGATCTATATTTCTTGTGTAGTACGTTTTCGTCTATCGCTTAAAGTTGGCAACTTATGCAAGATTATACAAATGTCTTTCCGAATGAAGAGGACTTCACAGGTTATTCCCAGAAAATTCAAGATATAAATTTTATTTGTCATGTAAATATCCTTAATATGTGGTATTTTAATCAAAATCGTTAGAGCCATTTTTAGAAAAGCAAAAATTTCGATAAATCTTTCATGTAAAGGGTAGTTTGGGTGGGGGGATTTTCTTAAAAATCTTCGTGTCACATCTTTGGAAGATACTGAACTTAAATACCAAGTATGGTACTTATCCGCCTTTTAGTTTTTGAGTTATGCTGTTCACACACACAAACACACAAAGCTTTTTCTAAAAATGCTCATTTTGGATTCAGTGGCCCACAAAACATTTATTTCCGGTGAAATGTAGGTAGGTATAGAATTTTTGGGTGAAATGCAATACCCTCTCTACCTAATTTGGTAGAGAAAATAAAAAGGAATACAGTACCTCTTATTATAAAACCTTCAAAGAATTTACGGAGTGGATATATGTCGGTTACAAGTTGTTCCACGAACGACACTTATTACAGAATATTGCTCTCTGTTATTACAGTTGTACGGTACCACGTGTTTTCTTATTGTTGGCGCCATCTGTGTCCTGTTTTTCCTTTCTTCGCGCCCCCTAGAGTAGGTAGAGAAAGTATTATATACTATTAAAAAATTGGATAACTAGTTTTCACAGGAAATATATGTTTTGAGGTTCCCTCCGTACTATATACCTCTATCTTTATTAGTTGGTAGTTATATAACTATTCTTACTAAAGCATACTTTTCCATCCACTTTATTTTAATCCAAATAAACGTTTGCAGAAACAGCTACATTACACATTTCGTTACAGATACAAAGAGAACGGCGATAGTCAAATGTTTAACAACTGGACGCTATATGCTGGCCTTAAAATTCCATACTGTTTCCATGACATCGCGAGAAACAACTGAATATTAAAAGAAGTAATAAACAATTCGAACCATTAATATGAGAAAGTAGTTGTACTGTATTTCAAATGTTGGTGAACCGAACTTGAAGGAGTTGCAACCGAACGTATGGTAAAAAGTTTCCGGTAGCCTTCGCCCCAAGTGTACTTTCCGGTGGCCTTTGCCCCAAGTTTAAAGCATATTAACTTTGTAATTTGACTGTTTCTTTAAATATTATATATTTATGTTTGCCTCGGCTGCGTCAATATTTTTATTTTTTTAGAGACATGAATGTCTTAGCAGGGAGTGGTGCGACTGAAGAATGTAGGCTTACACAGATTATAATTTTACTTCACTCCTTTTATTAATGCTTGACACGATTTAATTAACACTTCACTGATATAGAGAGAGCTGTGAGAATTTTGTTATTAATTGCTTGCACTTTTTAACCCGTAAACTATTTTCGTCTCACACAAAATACATATTAAATTTCTCGAGGACACATCTCGCGTCCGGTTAGGAACACTGTCTGCAAGCAACGCGTCCAGTTATGAGCACTGTCTACAAGCAACTGACTTGATTTCTACCACCTGAATTTGTAAATTTCTGTATTTCAAGTCTCTGATTGACTAATCCTACTCCAATATAATACCTTTATTAAACTTTTTAGCATTTCTAGTTGTTGATTGGATATTTATAAACTGTCTCAAAATTACATTATTGTTACTCCAATAATGACTAGTAGTATTGTTAAACTTTAAAATTCATTATTGCCTCGAGGTTACCACATTATTACCTCATTTTTAGCAACTTTTAATCTATTATTCTCACAGCTCCTACATTATTAAATTACGTAATACATTCATATAACATTATTGAACATGTATACAATAATATAAACATATACAATGACTGTAATATACACTTTTTATATATTGCTACATACACATATTGCTTTAATTAGACTGAAATCATTTAAGTGTTAAAAATACTGCCTCAAATAGCGGATATTCCGGAAAAGGCTTATGCCGCAAAAAAGTTATTTGGAAAAAATGTGTGCTTTAAAGAGATCTAAATTTGTTTTTGTGTAATACATTTTCGTCTATCGTTTAACGTTTACCAGTTATATAAGATTATACAAAACTCCTTCCAAATGAAGAGGACTTCCTAGGCTATACCCAGAAAATTCAAGATATATCTACATTTTATTTGCATGTAAATATTTTTAATATGTAGTATTTTAATCAAAATGGTTAGTCATTTTTAGAAGATAAAAATTTCGAAAAATGTTACATGTAAAGGGTAGTTGGGTGTGGAAAATCTTCGTGTCGCATCTTTGGAAGGTAAAACTTCAAACCAATAATAATGAAGATCTCGGAAACGGCTGATGCTACAAAAAAGTTATTATAATTAATAAATTTGTGTGTTTTTAAATGTATGTACGTATTTGAATACTGAGCTTTTGGCTATCTCTTAAAGTTTAACGTTTATAGGAAATTATACAAATTTGCTTCCGAATGAAGAGGACTTTAATGGGCAATCCCATAAAACTCAATATATATATTTTATTTGTCCATTAGGTGTGTCAAGCATTGGTATTTTAATCAACATCGTTAGTGCCATTTTTGAGAAAAGAAAAAATTTCAAAAGCTTTTCCATGCAAGGCGTAGTTTGTGGTGGGAGCGGTTTTATTGAAAATCTTCGTGTTAAATGCTAGAAATATAATAAAATAATAAATAATAATTCCGTTGCGCTCCATCTTATGAAGGGCATTGACCTGCCAACTCGATTGTCGGCCTCACGGTCATGTAAGCACGGCGGAGATAGGCGATCATCATACTGATACGGGGAGGTGATGTGACCAGCATCACGCATCCCCTAGCCAGAATTTTGGCCTGCGTGGACGATTCTTGAAACATACTGAACGTAAGTACCAAGTTTGGTATTTATATGACTTTTCGTTTTCGAGTTATGCTGTTCACACGCGTGCGCGCGCGCGGATCTTTTTCCTAAAAATGTTTTTCTTTGTTTGTTTGAGTTTGATTCAGGGTGCCTCAAAACATGTATTTTCGTTGAAATATCGGTATCTAGTTTTTAGGTGGACTACAGTAGCTACCTCCCCAGCTTATTATAGGTAAGTAGTAGAAAATGTAAAAAGTATTCAAACATTTAGTTGTCTACCGAGCGGGATGGCTCAGACAGTAACGTCTGTGGTCCGCATTCGGGAGGTCGTGAGTTCGATTCCCGTGGTCGACCTACCTGACACATGGGTTTTTTCCAGGGTTTCCTCGGATCACCAGGTGAATGCTGGGAAGGATGATTACATGAATTTCCTGTCCCTCCACTTCATCTCCATTCTCATTTCACTTCACCTTTCATCTGCTTGGTTTATTTGAGGGTTGCGGGAGGTCTGGGCGTGTGCATGGCGGGGGGATAGATGCTCTTAGTAAACCTTCGTCCCCCGAACTGTGAGTGGTCTTTGGGTCCCGGGCCCCCTAAGGAACGTGTATGCCACATGGGGGAGGGGACATGACCACAATGAGCTAGGGCTGACTACTCAGCCCAGCCCTAAGGCCCAAGGAAGACTTTACTTAGGCTTTTCCATTATCCCGGTGCCTATTTTATATACCGGCCGAAACTGGAGCAGGACACTTACCTCCCCACGTCTCCTGCCACACAGGGACGGAAGTGGATACGCCAACCCCGTACGGGGAAGACAGTACCTAGCTACTGCCTACCAGCTTTCCTGTGTTGGTGCTGGAGAACATCGGGGCATCTCACAACCCCGCCTGGGCGGGGTCCCAGCTAGGCGTACCCAATCTCCCATGGATTTCGGGAACCACTGCCCCGCTAGTCCGACCTAACCCGAACAACTCCTTTCCAGGAGCGGCGCTAGTGTTCGGCCTGGCGTACCACAAGTGCTAAGAGTCCGCAGCGCCCACACCTCGGCAGGGAAGGGTAAGGGGAACCAGCTGTAACAGCCACCGCCCGGGGAGCTCAAAGGGACCCTGCCCTCTGCCTGTCGTGCCTCCTGGTCCGGCCGCCTTCTGTCTCATCTCTCCCTTCCTGCCGGGGGCGCCCAGTCAGGAATCTAGGTACAAAAGATATGCGTAGGTCGGGGTGCTAAGTCCCTCTCCACTTCCAGTCCTATCCTATCACTATACCCAGTTTAGTCTTCAACGGCTAAATATATAGTCCACCTCCGTGGTGTGGGGATAGCGTATTTGTCTCACCTTCAAGAAGACCCGAGTTCGAGTCTCGGTTACGGTAAGATACCATATAAGGTTTCTCACTGCTTTTCCCTTATCCTGAAAAGATGAATGGTGGGTAACTACCGGATTAATGGAGGTCAAATAAAATAAAAAATGGTAAAAAGTTACACGCTATGGAATATTTTCAGAATTTGGTACTGTATAGTCAGGGGAAGGTAAAAGACAAAAAAATACATAATTATCCGATATTTCATACCAATATCAGAATATTTTGCCTCGTTATTAGGTTATCGTGAGGTTCGCGACGAATTATGCCATTGCAAGTTGAACTGCGCGTGGTAAATATTCGCTTGGCGTGGTTATCAGAAGGTAATGTGTTGTATTAAATAACAACTCAGGATTGCTACTATTGTGAACATTTATTTCTAAATCATATTCAACGAAAAGCTTATTATGATGGATTCGTTGCAATTCAATAACAGAGCTGCTGTTCTCGGTGTTATTTTCCTTATATATATATATAACTACCTGACGTTGAACGGTTAGCTTTTTAAACTCGAATGACGAGCTAATGTCATTATCTACTTTAGTTAGTAATATCGATTTTACAATACTAAAAGAAACGTTGTAAACATATTAATTACTAGTTGTACCTCATTACGCAACTAGTTTCGTAATGAAGCTTCTATTACGCAACGATTTTCGTAATGTAACTCTTTGTCACGAAACGGTTGCGTATTGTGAACCATACATAAATATTATGAAGTCGGGATTTATTAAGAACTAAACTATGTATAAAGAATTAGCTGCGTTTGCAAAATCTTCGTCTGAACTCATTTTTCAAAGTTTATTTAATTCGCCTAGTACAGTTTTAAACAAAAACCTAACAAACAAATCGTCTATCAAACCATGCATGGCCCACTACACACACGTAACAACTATGTACCAACATAGTGTTCTATTTCAGTGATTCCAATACTATATCTGAAATAAAAATGCAATTTACCAGAGTAAATAAAATAAAAATCGATATTACGTAACTAAAGTAGATAAAACATTGTACGATACACATCGTAAATTACTATTACCTCCCTCTGTCCTTTATGAAACTATTGTACAATGATCTATAAGACTGTTACGGTGAATCCTCCCATTTATCCCTTATAATTTGTAATTTCGTACAGACCCAGGTATTCCTAATGAAGGATGAAACATCCCCTGGTATTAACGCAAACGTATGTGAAACTGGCTTCCTTAACCGCCCCCCGCCAGTGGTCATAGGAAAGCACGTGAGCGAAGCGAGCGTGCGTGCGTTCTTTAACGAAATTTATGATTTACATAAGCTTAAGTTCTGATTCATAGTACACTGCTTAGCATTTAGTTTGTATGAGTGCGAAGCGAGCAAGAAGAAGAAGAAGAAGAAGAAGAAGAAGAAGAAGACGAAAAAAAAACCATCGCTAATCCAGTGGACTTCGCTTCTCATTTAGGTTGGCAATTGCCAACGTGCAGGTTCAGTTGTGAGAAGATGGCCATGTTTGTTGTCCTTAAACCATAATTTTACTATAAAAGTAAACCACCTAGAAAGGGCGGGCATGTGAGCTCCAGGGTCTAGAAGAGACAACATCGACTCCTAACGCAATTTAATCAATTTCCTTTCACTTTTAATCAGTTTCAATTCCGCTGCCAATAGTCAAGTTTAGCGAAATAAAGGTTATTCGAAGGTTCTGACACTGTTTCATTACACACACATCTGCAGTATTTGATAAATGAAAGTTAAAGAAACAACTATAACACAGGATCGCTTATCGTTTTTACTTTCTCTACTACGTATAGTAAGTAGCGGAAGTATTGTATTCCACCCAAAAATTCGATACCCAGATTTCACCGGAAATACATGTTTTGAGACCCCCTGAATCCAAAAAAAGCATTTTTGGAAACATATCCGTGTGTGTGTATGTGAACAGCATAACTCAGAAATGAACAGTCGGATAAACACCAAACTTAGTATTTAGGTTCAGTATCTTCCAGAGATGCGACACGAAGGTTTTCAAGAAAATCCCCCTCCCCAGATTACCCTTTACATGGAACATTTTTCGAAAATTTCTATTTTCTCAAAAATGGCTCTAACGATTTTGAATAAAATACCATAAGTTTAAGACATTTTTATGGCAAATGAACTGTATATCTCGAATTTTCTGGGAATGTCTGCAAAAGTATTCTTCATTGTGAACGACTTTTGCATAACTGGTAAACCATAGGAGATATGCAAAATTTTACTACACAATAAATGTAGACCGCGTTAAAATACACAATTTATGTCATATACATTTTTGTTGTTGAGTGAACCATTTTCGAGATATTGCTAGTTATTTCCTTTAATTTTCCAATACTTATACTTTTTCTTAAATGGAATTCGTTATTCATTTTTTTGTTTTGGATATACAAAGAGTATTAATCTGTGGGAAAGAGAATGGTGCTGCACATAGCAACCAGCTATTAAGAGATATGTATGTGCTTAAAGGCTACTGTATTTCTGTATTGCCGTTGCAAATACAAAACAAGGGGAACATAGTACGCCTTAAGCGATTGTCAAATGTTTTTGGAACTGATCGCTATGTGTAAAATGTAATTCTCTTTGCATGTCAAAAGATCGTTTCTGCAAATGTTTATCTTGATTAATATGAAGTAGATGGAAAATAAGAGTGTAAAAATAGCTTGTATAGGAGTAGAGGAAGTCATGTGAGTGTAACACATCAGATTTTTTTTTCTATTTTTCCTTTTAAGTTGTGAGATAACTTACTTTGCGCTGTGAGGAACAAATTAGGCTAAGAAGATTCTGTGACAAACTTAGATCTTATTTGTACACAGAAGTTTTTAAGCTTGGTTAATGTTGAGAATATTGGCGAGGAAAGTAGATTACAGAAGATCCGTCTCACTGAAAATTACTTTTGTTAGCTGAGCGCATGTTTGTGACAGCCGCGGTGAAGAACGCTTGTCCACTGAATCTGTTGCGAGATTTCTAAACTTGACAGATTTCTTCCGTCTGTCACGTGCAAAACTTGGGATTTAATGTCTTTTCCTTTAAAGTAATTGCTGCGAGTTTCTTCTCTGTTTGCACGAGACCTTGCAGAGGTGCATTTTTACTTTCTCTGCCACTTACCTAGAGTAAACAGGAAGTATTGTATTCCACTCAAACTTTGTCGCGGTATGTTTCTTGTTATCTTATTTGCTGAGCGTCTGTTATTGTTTTACTATTTTGAAATTTGAGTTCTTTGTCCTCCGGCCAGCTATTATTACCCAGTCGAGCAAATCTCTTAAACAGGGTGTGTAAAGGGAAAGGAGTTGTTACTAAAAGATAACACTGATAAAAGAATTTGTTTATACACTTTTATTGGCGTCACACTTAGTTAATTTCACAGATTTACCTTTGATACACGCCCGACTGAAACTGTTATATTTTCGAATGTAACTATAATCACTTATTTGCCGCACATTATTAATTAGAGTTTTTCACATTTTGTGACTAACTTTACGACGCGAGAGATTCTGTAGAATTGCGTAACGTGTACTTCGTGAATGATTCTGTTGAACTGCGCGACGTGTAACGCGTGAATGATTCTCTTAAACTCTGCGTTACCCGTCTCTGGCTTCAGAATTTATACTCCCTCACCCCGATATGCCTAAACATTATAACAGAGCTGCGATTGGTTAATAAAGCGCGCCAACATTAGCGTCTATTTTTATATCCAATCAAAATTACGAACACATATGCTCTAGGGAAGATATTCGCTCCATTCCTAAAGAAATGCGCGCTACTCTGACGTCATCTGCTTGCCTCTTCTAATTAATAAACAACTCACCCCCTCGCTACATTGTTACCCGCTCCTATTGTCAGTTTCAGTGAGGCCGTGTAAACTTATTTCCTAACAATGCTTATAATTAACAAACTACTCAAACCAATGTCATACAATAATGTTAATTTACACTACAATCACTCTGGCATTTACAATGTTGTGATATAAAATACTGCCTCAACTTCGGTATTCATATTTCGCTGGAAAGTGACGTTTTGATGTTCACTGAATCCAGAAAAGCATCTTCCCTGTGTGTGTAATGCACGGTGTAATTAAAAAAGATCTTATGCGTTACATTCACATGACTTTCTCTACCCATTCTTCGACAAACTATTATAATCAAAGTTTATTATTCTACTTCATATTAATCGAAATAAACATTTGCAGAAACGTTATATTGCACATTTCCTTGTGTAGGGACGCAGCCTAACTCAGGTTACTAAAACAAAGATGGCTGATGCCGCATCCCAGGGCGGCGAACGTTCGAACTTGAGTCACTAGATATACAACCAAAGAAATCACCAGGCAGTTATTTACAAAAGACGCAATATTTTGGTCTTCTGCTAGTATTATGAATCATTTGACGCAGTATTTTATATCACAACAATGTGAATGCCAGAGTGATTGTAGTGTAAATAAGCATTATTGTATGACATTGATTTGAGATGTTTGTTAATTATAAGCATTGTTAGGAAATAAGTTTACACGGCCTCACTGAAACTGACAATAAGAGCGGGCAACAATGAGCGAGGGGGTGAGTTGTTTATCAATTAAAAGAGACAAACAAATGACGTCAGAGTAGCGCGCGTTTCTTAAGAAATGGAGGGAATTTCTTCCCTAGAGCATTTGTGTTCGTAATTTTGATTGGATATAAAAATAGACGCTAATGGTGGCGCGTTTTATTAACCAATAGCAGCTCTGTTGTAATGTTTAGGCATATCGGGGTGTGGGAGTATAAATTCCGTGCCAGAGACGGGTAACGCGCAGTTTAACAGAATAATTCACGAGGTAAACGTCGTTCAGTTCAACAGAATCATACAAAGGTTACACATCGCACAGTTTAAGAGAATCGTTCACGCGTTATACGTCGCGCAATTCTACAGAATCTCTCGCGTTGTCCAGCAAATAAGTTATTATAGTGATATTAGAAAATATAACAGTTTCAGTCTGGCGTGTATCAAGAGTCAATAGGTGAAATTAATTAATTGTGACGGTAATAAATGTGTAAAAACAAATTTTTTTATAAGTTTTATCTTTCAGTAACAAATCCTTTCCGTTTATGCTCGACTGAGTAGTAATAGCTAGCCGGAGGACAATGAACCCAACATTCAAAGTAGTAAAACAATAACAGGCACTCAGCAATAAGATAACACGAAATGACCGCGACAAATTGGCTTCCATACGTGGTGTAGATAAACATGAAGCATCTTCCAACTACAAAAAAACATTCTGCTTCACATTTCTATATTATATACCTGGTGGAAGGGAAGTCATTACATTAATTTAAAACAGTTGCAGATCTCATTATTTGTAACATATTTTGTATCTTTCATTTTTACTTTCTCTACTACGTATAGTAGGTAGGGGAAGTATTGTATTCCACCCAAAAATTCTATACCGAGATTTCACCGGAAATACATGTTTTGAGACCCCCTGAATCCAAAAACAGCATTTTTGAAACATGTCCGTGTGTGTGTCTGTGAACACCGTAACTCAAACGAACAGTCGGATAAATACCAAACTTGGTATTTAGGCTCAGTATCTTTCAGAGATGCGACACGAAGGTTTTCAAGAAAATCCCCCACCCCAGATTACCCTTTACATGGAACTTTTTCGAAAATTTTAATTTTCTCAAAAATGGCTCTAACGATTTTGATTAAAAGTTCATATGTTTAAGATATTTTCATGACAAATGAAATGTATATCTCGAATTTTCTGGGAATGTCTCCAAAAGTATTCTTCATTGTGCACGACTTTTGCATAACTGGTAAACCATAAGAGATAGACAAAATTTTACTACACAAAAAATGTAAATCGCGTTAAAATATACAATTTATGTCATATACAATTTTTATTGAGTGAACCATTTTCGAGATATTGCTTGTTATTCCCTTAAATTTTCCAATACTTATATTTTTTCTCAAATTCGTTATTCATTTTTTTTGTCCTGGTAATGCAAAGAGAGTTGAATACTCCACATAGCAACCAGCTCTGAAAATATTTGACTATCGCTTAAAGCCTACAAGAAATTAGCAATAAGATTAACATCTCGATATCTCGATTAACATGAAGCATATGGAGAATGAGAGTTTGTAAAAATAGTTTGTACAACAGTAGAGAAAGTCATGTGAGTGTAACACATCAGAATTTTTTTCTATTACCATTTTCTGCGGAAATGTTTTAGGTGTTTCGAGAACATAAAACTCACAGGCTGGTAACGAGGCAGCGCGCGGTTGCCGAACGGTAGGTAGGAGCGGGGTGGGGCTCTCCCTTTGAAAACAAGAAGTAGGTTAGCGCGTAAACATGTTTAACTCTCGCTGGCGTATAGATAAATGAACGATGAGTGTAGATAAACGCTTCGTGTATTCCTGCCTATGCGTTCACAGCAAATCCGGTTGAAAATGATGCTCCCCGATGCTGTGAGATTTTTCTTCCGCCCATATATGTGTGTTGTGAAAATTGAGAATGCCATTTTTGTAACTGTATACATTATATATGAGACGGTTTCAATACTTGTTCTTTCAGTGTCCTGAGAACAAACCAATGTGAGCTATTCCTCGACTACAGCTGCTGGGTTGTTCATCTACAAGATTTATAATTGCGACGTTATTTCATGCTCGCCCTCTTTCGCGTGCTGGCTGCACGCTCCCTGTGGTTTACCTATGTTTATCTATAAACACACTTCAAATTCCTTTATCACTAAATCTGCGCGTTTCAATACGATGTTACTCTACTCGTGACTCAACTTCTAGCTGACATTAAACATGGTGGGCTTTTCAGTCATGGACCTCAAAACGCTTATTTCGCCAAAATATTACACCACCCTTTCATAGTGTTTGCTTGGATTAAGTGTCGCGAGAAAAACAAAACTGTTAATCGCCCACCTTTCCATTCAGATATGCTGTTTTGGTTACGTCCGGGAGCCGATTCTCATACTGACCTATCTTAATCTAGCAAAGTTACCTATGTCTCCGGCATCTGCAAAAGGTGTTTGGAAAAGATTAATTGTTTCAAACTCTGGATAATATCAGACAGTTACTACTGTAACTAAATCAGAAATAGGTTACTCCTATCTTACAAGTAACAGATTATTATCTTCATCCATTCTCATGGAATAAACCTTGTAATAAGGGAAAACTGCTATTATTTTTCGAAAGCAGCTGATCACAGAATAAAATTATACTCTTTTGTTTGTAATTCCTCTATGAAGTTCTTATTAGAAGTAATCTAATAAGTTCCCTTCTACCCTGTATACTGCTCTCTAATATTCTTTTCTTCGGTGCAAAGGTTTAGTCATCACCTTCCTTCTGAGATGGTATTGTTGATTTGGTGCACGTAATATATTACGTGAATTATTTTATCTGCCCCGAAATTGGAAGCCAACTTGTAGTAGTTGTTTTCTCTACTGTTGTTGTTCGTCACACTCTTGGAAGCCAACTTGAAGTGTTTTGTTACGTAATATATGTTTACGTAAACTTAAAGAAGGTTATGTTGTTCAACTGTTGTTTAAACTTGAAGATTGTGTTTACGTAATCTTTATTTTAGTTGCATTTAAAGAGTTCCTGGAACATGCTTTGGGCGTCGGTTTGAATTTTTATGCTTACGTAATATTACTGTTTGAATTTGCCTCGGCTGCGTCAGTCTTATTTTAGAGTCATGTGTCTTGGGTAGGGCGCGGTATGAAATTTATTATAAACATCACAGAATTAAACTTTTAAATTAACTTCCTTTATTTAAATTCTTGCACATATTTATAAACCACTACACTTTTTAAAGAACTGTGAGAAACTTTTATACATTCACTTAACGCGTATATCTGTTTTTACTAATCACCCGTAGAGAACACATTTTTCCATCTGTACTCTATCAAGTCTCGCCAGCAACTGAGTAACCTCAACGGCCAAAACCCATAGCTTCGGTATTGCAAGTCTCTGATTGGCTGATTCTAGTCCAATAGAATTTTTGCATTTAATTTAAAACTTTTCTTTGCTGTTGATTGGCTAATTTTAAAACTGTTACAGAATATACGTCATCGTCGCTACAATCATGACCAGTACATTTCAAAACTCTAAACACATTATTGCCACAATTATCTCATTATTACTCATTGTTATCAACCTAAAACTTATTATTCTCACAGCTCTTGCATTATTAGAGTATGTAATGTATTCACATAACATTATTAAAATATGTTTACTATAAAATGAGCATTTGCAATGACTGTTACATACAATTTAAATAATTATTACATACATATTGTTTCAAGGCGGGTTGTTATTGAATTTACCTATTTTATATTACAATTGAAAGTATTTAGGTATTAAAATACTGCCTCATTTCTCCGCCATAATCGCTGATAACCTATAACCTGGATACACAAATTAAACACTGAACTGAGCTATGAACTTAATGCATATAACATGCGTGTGTTATTAAACGTTGCAAATTACTGTACTGTAATAGTATGAAGAACAAGATATAGTTATGTTTTGATATGATTACTGAGTGCTTATCTGAACGAATCTTTGGTTTTATTCTGCACAGATCCTGATCTAAAACTAAAACCCCACGCAAACAGACAACGCCTACAACAAAAATCTGATGTGTTGCAGTCACATGACTTTCTCTACTCTTGTAAAAAGTATTTCTACAAACGCTTATTCTCCATATGCTTCATGTTAATCGAGATGTTAATCTTATTGCTAATTTTCTTGTAGATGCAAGGGGAATTGCTAGGCTTTAAGCGATAGTCAAATATTTTAAGAGCTTGTTGCTATGTGGAGTATTTCATTCTCTTTGCATTACCAGGACAAAAAAAAATGAATAACGAATTCCCATTTGAGAAAAAGTATTAAGTATTGGAAAATTTAAGGGAATTACAAACAATATCTCGAAAATGCTTCACTCAAAAAAAAATGTATATGACATAAATTGTGTGTTTTAACGCGATCTACACTTTTTCTTTAGTAAAATTGTGTCTATTGCTTATGGTTTACCAGTTATGCGAAAGTCGCTCACAATGAAGAATACTTTTGGAGACATTCCCAGAAAATTCAAGATATACATTTTATTTGTCATGAAAATAGCTTAAACATATGATATTTTAATCAAAATCGTTAGAGCCATTTTTGAGAAAATTAAAATTTTCGAGAAATGTTCCATCTAAAGGGTAATATGGGGTGGGTGGATTTTCTTGAAAACCTTCGTGTCGCATCTCTGGAAGATACTGAACCTAAATAGAAGTTTGGTGTTTATCCGACTGTTCGCTTCTGAGTTATACTGTTCACAGGCACACACATAAACGGACATGTTTCCAAAAATGTTCTATATGCATTCAGTGCACCTCAAAACATGCATTTCCTGTGAAATCTCGGTATCGAATTTTTGGGTGGAATGCAATACTTCCCCTACTTACTACACGTTGTAGAGAAAGTAAAAATTGCAAAAACAATTTAAATTTCTATTAACTGCAAAGTTAAGACCTAATAATCGATTACAACCTAATAACAATTAAGTGCTCGTATAATTTGCCCAATTAATATAATTAATACAATAATAAGCCGTCAGTTGGTGACTAAATGATCATCGGCGTGTAAAGTTTGAACACCTGCGAATATAAAAACAGGGCGCTAACGTAACAGATACAACATAACTATCTTCCCAGTACATGTAACAGATACGTATTTGCAGAGGAGTTGCCGGCTATGGTTGGAACCTAACAACCCGAATATCACCAGATCCTAGTGACTTATTCCATAATGTCAAAGTTGCATTTAAGTACACTCTCGTATATTGTAACCTCTATATATATAAGAGGAACAGAGGAATTCAGTAGGCTTAAGCGATAGTCAAATCTTTTATGATCAGATCGCTATGTGACGGTTTTGAAATGCCGTTCTCTTTGCATGACAAAGGGAGAAATACGAATAGAGATTTTTCTCTTCACAGAAGTGTTAGTGTTTGAGAATTCGAAGCAATAGGAAAGAACATCTCGAAATGGTTACGCCACAAAGTTTTATTTGACAAATCGTGTACTATTACAAGGTACACTTTTTACTTTCTCTACTACGTATAGTAAGTAGGGGAAGTATTGTATTCCACCAAAGATTCGATACCGAGATTTCACCGGAAATACATGTTTTAAGACCCCCTGAATCCAAAAGAGCAATTTTGGAAACATGTCCGTGTGTGTCTGTGAACAGCATAACTCAAAAACGAAAAGTCGGATAAACACCAAACTTGGTTATTAGGTTCAGTATCTTCCAGAGATGCGACATGAAGGTTTTCAAGAAAATCCCCCACCCCAGATTTCCATTTACATGAAACATTTTTCGAAAATTTTAATTTTCTCAAAAATGGCTCTAACGATTTTGATTAAAATATCATATGTTTAAGATATTTTCATGACAAATGAAATGTATATCTCGAAATTTCTGGGAATGTCTCCAAAAGTATTCTTCATTGTGAACGACTTTTGCATAACTGGTAAACCATAAGAGAGAGACAAAATTTTACTACACAACAAATGTAGATCACGTTAAAATACACAATTTATGTCATATACATTTTTTTTGTTGAGTGAACCATTTTCGACATATTGCTTGTTATTTCCCTTAAAGTTTCTAATTCTTATACTTTTTCTCAAATTCGTTATTCATTTATTTTGTCCTGGTAATGCAAAGAGAATGGAATACTCCACATAGCAACCAGCTCTTAAAATATTTGACTATCGCTTAAAGCCCACCAATTCCCCTTGCATCTACAAGAAAATTATCAATAAGATTATCATCTCGATTAACATGAAGCATATGGAGAATAAGCGTTTGTAAAAATAGTTTGTACAAAAGTAGAGAAAGTATGTGAGTGTAACACATCAGATTTTTTTTCCTTTTTATTCTCCCTTTATGTAGAGATGTTTTCGTTATGTTAGTGTTTTTAAAAAATGGCTTTAATGATTGTAATAAAATTACAGTATGTGATAAATTAGTCTTTCTTCGTCGTTATTTTCAAGCCGGAGCTCGGCCCGTCTACCTAAGCTCGAGGCCTTGGCCCAAGCCCATGCAGACCTCTACCTCTTGTAGTAGTGTGGCTTTAGGACGCACCATAGTGATGGTGGCATGCATCTTAAAACAAATGTTATATAGTACATAGGTTTCACTTGGTGTATAGCGGGGAGGCTGTAAAGTTTTGCAATAATAAGTTAGAAACTGCAGCTTGGTAGGTTGGAATCAGACAGCTGAAGGATTCAAGTCCCGGGCTTCTTAGTTTAGCAAGTCAGTTGGGGAATTTAATGTCGCACCAGCATATTGCCAGGTAGCTGTGTTGGTTAGACTATGCGGCAGTATTCTGTTTATTTATTTATTGAGCCCTACGTTTGGGAGCCAATTATGTGACGTTATTCTTTGTTAAGTTTGTTAGCTCCACGTTATGGTAGCCAATTTGCGATGGTATTAGTGTTTGTTTGAAAGAATGCTACTGTTTATCTGGCGCACGTATAAAAGACAATTTGTCGCGGTCACTTTGTGTTATTTTTTACTGAGCGCCTATTATTGTGTTTAATTTTTGGGTTCACTGTCCTCCGGCTAGCTATGATCTCTCGGTCAAGCAAATCTCTTATACAGGTGTGTAAACGGAAAGGAGTCTTTTATCCAAAGATAACACTGATAAAGAATTTGTTTTACACTTTTATTGTCGTAACATATGCACTTTCACATATTAATCTTGACACTCGCCAAACTGAAACTGTTATAATAACTTATTTACTGCTCATTATTAATTCGCGTACTTCAACTTTTTGTGTAATTAACTTTACAACACTTGAGATTTTTTTATAACTTTGCTACGCGTAACCTGCGAATCGATAAACTGTGCGATGTATTCAGCGACGTGTAATGTACCAATGTTTCCGATGAACTGGGAGGAATTTGACTCTGACCTAGCTCTTTTTATACTCCTACACCCCGATATGCCTAAAGATTATAACCGAGCTGCTATTGGTTAATAAAACGCGCCAACATTAGCGTCTATTTTTATATCCAATGAAAATTATGAACACATATGCTCTAGAAAAAAATGTTCCAGCAAATTCTAAGAAAAACGCGCCAATATTACGTCATTTGCTCGTCTCTAATAATGATAAACAGCTCACCCCCTCGCTACATTATTGCACGCTATTATTGTCAGTTTCAGTAAGGCCGTATAAACCCACTTCTCGACAATGCTTACAATCAACAAACATCTCAAATCAATGTCACACAATAATGCATATTCACACTATAATCACTCTTTACATTTACATAATTTGTGATACAAATTACTGCATCAAGTAATCTGACGGAAAACCCGAAGATCCGTGGCACACATCCCGGCTATGGCATCGAATTTTTCTGTCATCATTACCTTTCCAACCTTGTCCTACACACAGCTTATGTTGAAGAACAATTACCACGGAAACTGGAGATGTCTAAACGTTTAAAACGCAGAAAAATATATTTAAATTTTGGAGAACATAATATATTATATATTACTGTCTCTACTACGTATAGTAAGTAGGGGAAGTATTGTATTCCACCCAAAAATTCAATACCGAGATTTCACCGGAAATATATGTTTTGAGAGCGCCTAAATCCAAAAAAAAAGCATTTTTGGAAACACGTCCGTGTTTGTGTTTGTGTCTGTGAGCCTGTGAACAACATAACTCAGAAACGAATAGTCAATAAACACCAAACTTCATATTTAGGTTCAGTATCTTCCAGAGATGTGACACGAAGGTTTTCAGAAAATCCCCCACCCTATATTACCCTTTACATGGAAAAATTTTCAAAAATTCTACTTTTCTCAAAAATGGCTCTAACGATTTTGATTAAAATGTCATATATTTAAGATATTTTCATGACAAATGAAATGTATATCTTGAATTTTGTGGGAATCTCTCCAAAAGTATTCATTGTGAACGAATTTTGCATAACTGGTAAATCATAAGAGGTAGACAAAATTTTACTACACAAAAAATGTAGATCGCGTTAAAATAAACAATTTGTCATATACATTTTTTTGTTGAGTTAACCATTTTCGAGTTGTTGCTTATTATTCCCTTAAATTTTCCGATACTTTGTCTCAAATTCGTTATTCATTTTTTTGTCCTGGTAATGCAAAGAGAATGGAATACTCCACATAGCAACCGGCTCTTAAAATATTTTACTGTCGCTTAAAGTCTACCATATTCCCCTTGCACCTACAAGAAAATTAGCAATAAAATTAACATCTCGATTAACATGAAGCATATGGAGAATAAGCGTTTGTAAAAATAGTTTGTACAAGAGTAGAGAAAGTCATGTGAGTGTAACACATCAGATTTTTTAGACAGTGCTCGAATTTGTAAAATATCAATAATACTATATTCATTCCTGAAACTAACGGATATGTATTTTAGAACACGTTCTTGAAACAAGAGGAATGACGTTAAAAAAGCTAGATGTGAAATGGTTTGTTGATTCGCTAGCAGTAATTTTCAGTGAAATTATTTTCCCAGATTTTCGTTACACCAGGCAACGAAGCGATAAATGCTATAGGGGAAAGGTCCCTAATTTGAACCGCCTCTTAAATTGAACCGCCCCGATATATTCTAAACTATTCGACAGTTGGCACCATAATGCTAGCACAAGCGTAGCGTGTACAGCTATGAATGCTTGGAGTTATTGACTTTGCATTCTGAACTGTGGTTTCAGTTGTATGAAGTGTTTTGTGTTTTTGGTGCTTTAGAAATAACATTTGTCTCACCTAGCTAAACTTATACGATCAATTGAATAAGTTCGAGATGATCTATATATATTACATGTTATGAAGTGTTTATTTAGCAACAATATTCCTGCACACGTTTTTTTTTTTCAAGCAGCGTCTCTCCTTGTCACATAGATGCTAAAGCTTGCAAAATGGCGTGGCTCGTAAATTGAATCACTATTTGAACCCTATATTGAACTGGTCCAATTTAGGAAACCTATTGAAGTTCTAGGGTTGCTCAACTGCGAATAGTATATCGTGTGAATAAATATCCATATAATGTGCTAAGTTAAAACAAAATCATGTTAAAAACAGTGAATGACATGAATATGTGAATTGTCTGAAATGATGGACACGATCCAGTGTGTGAGTTGTAGGATATGGCTTCACCAAAAGTGTGCAAAAGTTAGTGACAAGAAGAAAGTGTTTTATTGTGAAGACTGTGTATAATTGGACTCTTTTGTATGTGAGTAAAAATTAGTAAAAACTATATTTGCAAATAATACCTATTCCAAAAACCATGTGATTGTCATTATATAAAAATTCAAAATGTTCAAGGAAATTGCTATTCTTATCACAATTTTGGACTCTACTTTTGTTGCTGACAGCACATTTGTTTTGAATGTACAATAAAATAAGTGTATTTTGTATTAATAAACATACTTTTAAACTTAAAAGTATGTGGTTCATTTTAAGACACGGGTGGTTCAATTTAAGGACCACGTTCCTAATTTGAATCGATTTACACCATCTCACTTTTTAAAGTCATTTAATTGATAACTGTATTAATTTTAAATTGTGTTGAGGATATTTATAGCGCAAGGATTTGTCACTTTAACGCTTGTGTTTCTGAAAATGTTGATTTGAAATAATAATTATTATTTACTATTTAGGCGTCAGTGGATCAATATATGGGGCCTTTCCCCTGTCATATTGCTTTCTGGATTCTTTGAGTAAATACTTCTAGTGTTATTTTTTCTGCTGCTTCTGTAATTTCACTGGCTCTTCCATTTCAGTTTCTTCAGAATTCATTTGATTCCCCATTTGATCTTGATGTAGGTCATACTAAATAAAATAACAACGTTTTAGATCAAAGAAAGCAGAAGGCTGCCGATATAAGATATAGGTTAACTTTACAACGAATTGCGTTAAATTGAAGTATGGCGATTTGTATTGTGAACAGATAATGCGAGCGACATGAGAAATTAATCATGTAAAAAGAAATAATGAAAAGTAAAACTTAAATCAAAGAAGTCGAGTTATTAAACATGTACAAATACAAAAAGCAATTGTCATGTGATCGCAGTTGAAACCAGAGTTGGTCATGATGACTAGTGCGATAATATAAAGCTTTTAAAGTGTTTAAAAATGTATTTTATGCTACGATTCGTTATTTCACGTATTCGCCTGCCCCCCTCCCCCGCAAGTTACGCCCATCAATCAGACTGTGCAGTGCCGACTGTGAAGCTTTGCTGTGGTGGCGTTAGTGTGGGTCATGTTTCTTCTGGAGGAACTTGACTCCTTGTTGCTTTACGGGGCAATGTCGCAGCACAAGCTCACATTGACATTCATAAACACATGGAAGACCAGTTCAGGGATGATGGTTGAATGTTTCAACACGACCTTGCTACGGGACTTGTTTGACAACAAGGTCCCGACTGGTTTACCCAGAGTCCTCATTGGAATCCGATAGAACACTTTGGGCTAGACCACACCGATACACAGCCTCACAAGAATAGACTTGTGTCTCGATTGGCCAGGTCTGTTAAATAAACCCTAAGGATAGGTTTTAACATTTTATCCTGATGTTCAGAGTAGTCACATTTTAAATTTGGAATGTATCAGATAAGCAACATGCCCAAAATTCACCTCTTAACTCCTTTGTGGCTTCACCAATGTATTTTATAGGATTTTTGCGGAATTTGAATGCCTTAAAACCATCCCTGTAAATGAAAAAATGATATTCAGTATTATAAATCTACAAATCCTCAAATTTTTAGCATTTCTGGTAAGATAGGCTACGCATTTTGGAAATTACCAATATAAACATATACAAATGTTCCGCTGTACATACAGTGCATTTCCTTGACACTGTGGCCACCGCACGGCTAACTCGCGCGCCGGCCGCCGCAGCTCGGACCCCCGCTGAAACAGCTATTATATCCCCACAATCGCCTCACGTTCTCATAGTTACAATTACAATGATAATAAGAACATACCTTATCATAAGAGATGTTGGAAATATTGTCCTTCTGTATCCACATATTTCTGGCATCTTCTCAGGAAATTTGCATTCACACGAAGACTTCAATATCCGCAATTGAGTGAATTTCTAGTCTGGTGTTTTCTTTTAGTTCTTACAAAGTATGGGGTTTGTTTCACCTGCCTTATTTTTCAAGTTCCCCATAGATAAAAACCACATAGAGTTAAATCAGAGGGTCGCGAGGGCCGTAATTATGTAATGATTACCCTATCTTCAAACATTTTCCGAATTAAATTTAATGACTCCTCAAATATAGGCGCGGCACTCAAGACTTGTTTGAAAACCGGACTGACATTCAATGTCGTTCAACTGTTCAAAAATTGATGTATGTCATTCTTGTACCTCTCTGTATTTGTTCAAAAATCACGTCATACAAGGGAATCTCGTGTATAAAATCTAGTTTCTCTTTACTCCAATATCTGTTACTTTGCGAAGAAATATAGCCATTGAGAAGATGGTTTCGTTATTGTTATTGTTGTTATTTTGCACCACATTTTGGGCGTCTATTTGAAGTAGTTTGTATTGACGGAGTTGTATTGCATTTCAACTGTTGGGAGCCGAACTTGAAGTAGTTGCAACCGCACGTGTGGTTCCCGGTAGCCTTCTTACCAAATTTAAAAATATTAACTTTGTAATTTAACTGTTTCTTTAAATATTATATTTTTATGTTTGCCTCGGCTGTGTCAATATTATTGTTAGAGACAGGGTTGTGGTGCGACTGAAGAATGTAGGCTTACACAGATTATAATTTTACTTCACTCCTTTTATTAATGCTTGACACTATTTAAATAACACTTCACTGATATAGAGAGAGCTGTGAGATTTTTTATTAACTACTTGCACATTTTAACACGTAAAGTATTTTTGTCTCACAAATACATATTAAATTTCTCGAGGACATATCTCGCATCAGGAACACTGTCTTCAAGCAACGCGTCCAGTTATGAGCATTATCTACAAGCAACTGACTTCTAGATTTGTAAATTTTGCTATATTTCAGTTTCTGATTGGCTATTCCTAATCCAATAGAATACCTTCATGTTACTAAAGCTTTTTCTAGTTGTTGATTGGCTCTTTTATAAACTGTCACTAAAATTACATTATTGCTTCCAAGAATCACAAGTAGCATTATTAAACTCTCACATTCATTATTACCTCAAGGTTACCTCATTCTTAGCAACTTTTTACCTATTTCTCACAGCTCCTACATTATTAAACTACGTAATACATTCACATAACATTATTGAACATGTATACACTAATATTAACATTTACAATGACTGTAATATACACTTTTATATATTGTTACATACACATATTGCTTTAAGGCAGGCTGTTATTGAATTTATATATTATATAATTAGACTGAAATCATTTAAGTGTTGAAAACACTGCCTCAAACTCAATTACAGAAATATACGTGACTCTGTTCATCATATGAAAAATAATGTGTATGAAAAAAACTCATACATTGTTAAGAACTAAAAGAAAACTTCAGGCAAGAAATTTCGGATATTGAACTCTGCAGCGTGAACGAAATGTCCTGAGATGTCAGAAATGTATAGATAGAGAAGGAAATCATTTGCAGCATCTCTTTTGATAGTGTATGTGCTTGTTATCATTATAATTTTAGCTGCAAATATGAGAACGTGAGGCGGTTGCGGGGATATTATAACTGTTTCGACGGCAGTTCGAACTGCAGCGGCCGGCACGCGAGCAGCCCTGCGCTGGTCACAGTGTGAAGGAAAAGTACTATATATATATATATATATATATATATATATATATATATATATATAAGAAGAAGAAGAAGAATGTTGCGGAGTGGAATATCAGATTTCAAGTTATGCAGTCTTTTTCGTCCTGTGTCAAACATTTAGGTGTAATTTGTGCAGCAGTGCATTCGTATTGAGTAGAAACAGACTTTTGAGTTTCATCCATCCATCCATCCCTGCAGTTCCACCTGATCTTAAGTTTACGGAGTTATAAGACTAAGATAGGCCTTGGGTCAGCCATGTGCAGGCGTGACTCAGTAGAGCAGCCACTACCAGTATGTTAGCGATGACCTCCGGACTACCCACCCGTTAGTTCACGGAAGATTGCCCTTTCAAGCGTTGTTTTTCATTCTACAGTTCTACTTCTACCGTAAATATTTCTATCTGAAATGATGATAATATAATGAGTTTAATCTAATTAAAATAAGAGGTATTACTTAATTTTAATATAATAATATTCCCTAAAAAGCAGCAGCCGTATACACAAATTTTTATTTGTTTATTTAGTAAACAGAAACTTGAAAGTTTTCTAAGCAGAGTGAATATCCTTCGCCTTATCAATAAAAGAAGTTAGTTTTTCCTTTGCCTAAACGACTCTACCTCAAATGAAGTTACAAAAATAATACGGTCAAGGAATTTGTGTAGTCGACCTAGAATCTTCTCTGATTAGTGTAGGTTTTTGTCAGTTGCGAAACCCAAAGACTGGTGGCTGTTTTCGTTTCTGATGACAGCTTAAGGCAAATGTATGCCTGACAGAGACCGCGGCTTAATGGATCCAACAATCCTAATCATCAAAACGAGATAAACAAATCCTACCAACTATAGATACTTTGTATAAAATACAGGGTTTTCACAAATGACCTTTCGGGTTTTGAACCCGAATGTGTATCTTGCTTTTAATAAAACTTAGAAACATGAAACTAGTACCAATGGAAAAGGAACTCAAAAAGTTTTGGTGTGTGTGTGTTCAAACAGCATTTTAATACTATATTATGCAACAAGACTAATGGTAGTAATAAAGTGTGTTCATAATTTCATTATGAGCGTCTTAATTATCAGTATAGTCAAGTTGCATGCGACTGTTTTGGGTTGAACACACCATAATTTCAAAACTTTGAGTTTTTATAACAATATTTTACCTTATTAACTGTATGTAATTAAATGCTAATCGGATGGCAGCACTGCACTTGTGCGTGTTTGCGAGTGGTGCAATAGATAACAGCACCGTTGAGTTCACGCTGTATTTACTGGTTTTCTAAATACCATATATTAAATAAATTTTAATGACAAATAAAATGTGTATCTTGAATTTTCTGGGAATAGCTTGTGAAATTTGGAAGGAATTTTGTATAATCTTGTATACCTGGTAAACGTTAAGCGATAGACGAAAACGTACTACACAAAAAATGTAGATCTCTTTAAAACACACAATTCATTTCAAATAACTTTTTTGTGATATTAGCCATACTTCGCTATTTTTGTAAAGTCCTTCGATTTTCAGTTGTTTCTCGGGATGTCATGGAAACAGTATGGGAGTCGTCCTCCGTCGTGTAGTGGTTAATATGCTAGAATCTGGTTCCCGAGGTCCCGGGTTCAAACCCGTCGGACGGCGATGGATTTTTTTCCGGCGTAAAAATCCTTAGCATGGCTTCCTTCGGAAGGGAAGTAAAGCCGGTGGTCCCGTGTCGTAGATTTACAGCACATAAAACAACCTCAAGCCTGATAAAGAGGCCTCTGAGCAAAATTTGCGGTCTTTCACGCCCAATATAGAATGGGACGCTAAGAACCATAGGAATTAAACAGCGTCCATAAATAAAACTAAACTTTAATTTTCTTTTTTGAAACAGTATGGAATTTTAAGACCAGCATATAGCGTCCAGTTGTTAAACATTTGACTATCGCTGTTCTCTTTGTATCTATAACGAAATGTGTAATGCAGCTATTTCTGAAAATATTTATTTCGATTAAAATAAAGTAGATAGAAAAATAAACTTTCGTAAGAATAATTATTTGATATCTACTAATAAGCGGTAAAGGTAAAGAAAGTCATGTGAATGTAACACGTCAGACTTTTGAACTATGCTGATCACAGGCGCGCGTGGAAACATTTCTCTGAAAGCAACTTTAGGAGAGGTTCAGGAACCTCAAAACGTTTATTTCTATCCACAAAAATCGTAATACAAATTGTGTTCTCATAATTATAAAACTAAGCGTCTGACTTTAAATGTTAATTGAAGCTAAATTTCTAGCAACTACGGCCTACAAACATAGGTTATACAGCTTGATTATAAAGACGTATCCATATTTGCAGCAGTTTAACATTTGTAAATTCAAAAATACAGTTAAAAATTACCAAGAAAGAATGTAATAAAAAGTTAAGTCAAATTAAAATCGCGTATTAGTACTGTTATTTGAAAATTGTATGAAATATTGATTTCATATCTATATGTTTAACTTAAATTGTTACTGTTAATTGTAATTAATTGAATCTATTTGCATAATTTGAAGTTATACATGAATTTACGCATTAACCCTGAAAGGAATCGAAACTGCAGTCTCTTAAATTCTAAAATTACTTCGTTAATTACATAAAAAACTTGTAAAATATGAGTCGATTTCACAACAAAAATGCTGTTTTAAGTGCATAGCCACCTATATTTATTGCAATCAAGCAGAGACTTGATCACAGCGTTGGTAAACGCGTCACCAAATGTTTATCTGCTAAAAGAAGACGATGCCACAAGCTTAAAAGTAAATACGAGCTTAAAACAAATATTTTCTTCTGTTATTTGGCAATATGAGTTAATTTTACAACAATTGACTGTTATAAGCTCATAGCCACCCACATTTGTTGCAAAGAAAAGCATTTATTTACCACTGATATGTTGATCACAGTGTTGGTAACCATGCCGCCAAATGTTTGTTTATTCGTTAAAAGAAGACGGTGCCACATGCTTAAAACTAAACGTGCGCTTAAAACCAAATTATTATGTTCCGATGTTTTGTTATATTGGTTTTCATGCTTTATTTCTTAATCTTGAAAGTCCGGACTAAGTGTAGCATACCAATTGAAACTGTCCAGTCTCTATAGGGTTGCAAAAATATTAAATTCTAACTGATATATTGATCACGGCGTTGGTAGCCATGCCGCCAATTGTTTATGCGCTAAAAAGAAGACGATGCCATAAAAGTGTTATCATATTGTTTTGTTCTGTTCTTTTTTATATTGGTTTGTTTAATAACGAGTCTTCGTTTAACGGCCTGTATTACGATCTCCGGTTAAGGTTTGGGGTAAGATTTACCTGAGAGTTACGCACTGCGACTGTATTACAATCTTTGGTTAAGGGCTACCCGGGAGTTATTTTTGGAGGTAAACTAACCACCACCTCAAGTGGTGGATAAAGATGATACCTTGGAGTTAACTCGTATTTCCGAATGAAACATGGCGTACCACCGGCAGAGATTGATTATTGAGAGTGATTCAGAATATATTTTCAAGTTTTTGGAAATGTTATCTATACATTAGAATAGTTCACTCCAACACCCAGTCTTAAATATTACTGTCAGGGCGTAAGGAACTAACCATTGTGCTTGGATTGTTTTTGGAAGGCCAAACATTTTAGGTTAAATGACAAGCAGTGTGGGCAAAGGTAAACGTATTTTGCGTGTTAGTTTATATTTAGGTTGGTTTTTAAAATTGTCGAATGGCTTTCCACGTTAGTTTTAAGTGATATTCATGAAATGTTTGCGTCAAAAGACTATGGTTTTCGGTTATTAAAGTGATATTCGTAAAACTTTTACGTCAAAACTCTTAACACTATTTTTAACGAAACTTTGAAGTGTGGCATAGTTTTCCAAATAGAATAACCAAGGAACGGTATTAGAAAGATGCAACAAACTTAAGAATATTGTGTTGAACTTAAATGTCAGGCAACATGTGTAAATCCGAATCAACATTAGAACCATCGATGTTGCTTTTCTATAAATATAATAGCTTTCGCGAACGGAAAAGCTAATAAAAAGGTAATTATAACTGTTGTTTACGGTATCCTATTGTAGCTCAGTAATCCAATAACGTACTAGAACCGCATCTTGTATGCTCAATGACATGTATATAAATTACATTTTAGGTTATGTTCATGTCAAAATTCTCTAAAAAAATCTCAAAACCGTTCACAATCTATAATAGTCTGTCCGCTCGCCTTGTTACTAAAGACCAATAATGACGCTATAATGTTGTAGGTTACCACCAGATAGCGTTGTATAAACAGTGAAATCACTCAGAAAACTATTGCCAAGGAGAAATACATATCTCTTTGGTGTTGCCAACTTCTCGCCCAGCATCATAAACCTTAGGGTTACTAACCATCGGTTGATATGCGTTTGTAATACGCGGCAATGCACCTAACCTTCAGGTAGCGATAACTGATAGGTTACAAACCATGACTTTTAACCGGAGATCGTAATACAGGCCGTAAGACGACGTCCATGGTTGCGTGGTATACTGCTAAAGGACTCTTCAACAGCAAGATCCACAATACGAATGATGGCACAAAATACTGGTGAAAGAGATGTAAGTCCCTTAGGCCGCAACACTATTCAAAATGAAAACTCTGTGCAGACTGGAAATGTATTTACAATATTGTGTTTTAAGTTGAAGTAGAGTTTTATTTTGTTGTATTGTTATTGCCCCACGCTTTGGGAGCCAATTTGAAGTAGTAGTTGTATTGTAGTTTAACTGTTGGGGAGCCGAACTTGAAGTAGTTGCAACCGCACGTATAGTAAACAGTTTCCGGTAGCCTTCGCCCCAAATGTACTTTCCGATGGCCTTTGCCCCAAGTTTAAAACTATTAACTTTGTAATTTGACTGTTTGTTTAAATATTATATATTTATGTTTGCCTCGGTTGCGTAAGTATTATTGTTAGAGACATTGATTTCTTTGCAAGGCGTGGTGCGGCTAAGAATGTAGGCTTACACAGATTATAATTTTTACTTCACTACATTTATTAATCCTTGACACAATTTAAATAACACTTTACTGATATAGAGAGCTGTGAGATTCTTTTATTAATTACTTTCACTTTTTAACACTTAAACTATTTTCGTCTCTCACGAATACTTATTAAATTTCTCGAGGACGCATCTGGCGTCCGGTTAGGAACACTGTCTACAACCAACTGAACTCCAAATTTGTAAATTTTGCTATATTTCAGTTTCTGATTGGCTAATCCTAGTCCAATAGAATACTTTCATTTAACTAAAGCTTTTTCTGGTTGTTGATTGACTATTTTTAAACTGTCTCAAAATTTACATTATTGTTGCTCCAATAATGACTAGTAGCATTATTAAACGTTCTTACTCATTATTGCCTCAAAGTTAACTCATTGTTAGCAACTTTTAACCTGTTATTCTCACAGCTCCTACATTATTAAATTACGTAATACATTCACATAACATTATTACATGTATGCAATAATATAAACATATACAACGTCTGTAATATACACTTTTTATATATTGTTACATACACATATTGCTTTAAGACGGGCCGTTATTGAATTTATATATTATATAATTTGACTGAAATCATTTAAGTGTTAAAAACACTGCCTCAAAGTTATGTGCAATTAAGTAAATGGGTATACTTTGATATTGGAGTATGGCCGGTATCATTATATACACGTAACACACGCATACACTGCATGCCTTTTATTAACTTCAACACATTATTACACATAATAAAGAACAAATAACATGGTGATTTACTTATTTTCATGAATATATGGCATATTTTGTCAACAGAAGTCCCATCGTATGCATCTCACCCATTGCATAATGGGAACGTTGGTCGCGTTGTCTTCCGCTGCCAACATTTGAAATCCAAACAGAGCTGAAAACACGATTTAAGGTCCTCAGCCTCAAAGCGTAGCCGAGGAATGTTTTTTTTAGAAGGAGAGGAGTGTAGCAGTTGCGGCCGCGAAGCGACGACAGGGCCAAGCCGACGGATCTGCGCGTCTAAATCTCGAATGATTCATGTTGGCAACAGTTCCTTCCAAAAGTCGCCAAAACCCGCTAAAAACGACTATATAAGAACGGTCGCATAAAAGGGTGTACCTACCTCCGACGAAGGATAGAGTGGACGAATTCCATCTCCTATTTGGGTGTTCAGCTAGACAGACGTCTAACTTTCTGGGGACACATCGTGGATCTCTCGCGTCGGGGCATGGTGCCTGCGGCCGCCCTGTACCCCATGCTGGGATCCATGATGCCGATACCGCTTAAGCGTCTCTTTAGAGCACTTATAGTCCCCGTCCTGCTTTACGCCTGCGAGATCTGGTGCATGGCCGCAGACTCAATCTGTTCCGACTGCAGCGGGTGCAGAATAGGAGCCTTCGAGCCATTTATTCCGTATGCCGCGCTTTCCCCGTGAGACTACTCCACGAAGCCTCAACTCTTCCATACCTGGAGGATGAAATTAGGCGCCGGGCTAGAAAACTATACGACCAGTTGCCATTCCATCGGAGTGCCCTCGTTTGGTCTCTAGGGAACTATAACCCCTGAGAACGCCGCTTGAGGCGCCACTGGGATCCCCGCATGGCATGCGTGCACCCCCGGTAACAAAGGAGTTACTCCAACTCCTTATAGTCCCACCATGAGTTGCTTGGTAAATTCAAAATTCAATCCAAACAATTTCGATAATACCATCCACCAGCGGTGCACTAGGGCTGTTGCACCCTGACCTACAGTCATCGAGGAGCTCAATGCTACCTCCTATCACCCCCACAACCTCAGTCCCAACCGCCATCCTGCAAACCCCTTTCCTACCTACCAGTGGTTAAACCCTAGCAGGGGTAGGTACACTATATAACACTTCTTCGGTCTGCCCTCAGCCTGCCAACAACTTCGTCGTCGTCGGGTGCAACATCTACTACACCAAAACGTTTCTGATTAACCAAGAATGACTGTGGATAGCAAAAAAAATCCCGATTTCATAAGTTAAAAGGTTCTATTTTCACCATAATCCAATATCGAAGCAAGTATTCGCAGTTTTTAATTAGTTATTCCTGTAAAAGCTTGTATAATTATATTGCAGAACTTTCTGTTAGGTAGTTTGTGGCATTATGATTAGTTGGTGATATAGTTCGCAATTTAAATATGCTCATGTGTGCTTAGGTTTATTTGCAGAATCCGCTACTGAGCACGAGATTTTCTCCTTCAGGGCTGATACTAGAATTCCTGTAGGTAGTGTAGTTTCTTACCGTAAACATTTTCTAGCAATAAATAAATAAAATATGGCATTTTTAGTTGGGATAAAATAGTTTCTCTACCATAAGTAGATGGTAAGGAAATTAAAAATCTGAACTGTTACACTCACATGACTTTCTCTACTCTTGTACAAACTATTTTTACACACGCTTTTTCCCCATATGCTTCATGTTAATCGAGATATCGAGATGTTAATCTTATTGCTAATTTTCTTGTAGATGCAAGGGGAATTGGTAGGCTTTAAGCTATAGTCAAATGTTTTAAGAGGTGGTTGCTATGTGGCGCATTCCATTCTCTTTGCATTACCAGGACAAAAAAAAATGAATAACGAATTTGAGAAAATGGTTCACTCAACAACAAAAAATGTATATGACATAAATTGTGTATTTTAACGCGATCTACATTTTTTGTGTAATAACATTTTGTCTATCTCTTATGATTTACCAGTTATACAAAAGTCGTTCACAATGAAGAATACTTTTGGAGACATTCCCAGAAAATTCGAGATCTACATTTCATTTGTCATGAAAATATCTTAAACATATGATATTTTAATCAAAATCGTTAAAGCCGTTTTTGAGAAAATTAAAATTTTCGAAAAATGTTCCATTTAAAGGGTAATATGAGGTGGGGGAATTTTCTTGAAAACCTTCGTCTCGCGTCTCTGGAAGATACTGAACCTAAATACCAAGTTTGGTGTTTATCCGACTGTTCGTTTCTGAGTTAGGCTGTTCGCACACACAGACACACACACGGTGTGTTTCCAAAATGCTTTTTTTGGATTCAGGGGGTCTCAAAACATATATTTCCGGTGAAATCTCGGTATCGAATTTTTGGGTGGAATACAATACTTCCCCTACTTACTATACGTAATAGAGAAAGTAAAAATGATGCATGAAATGCAAGGTACTACGACAACTAGTAAACATCGATTATGAAATACGTTGGGAATCGTGAGGAAGGTGGAGAGTTAAAACAATGTGGACCTACCGACAGATCTGGCACATTGCGAACATTAAATTTAGAACAAGACGTAGACGAGGCCGTACAGTCCCTTCCCATAGGACAACGCTCCGTAACCTGGCCCCACTGCCTGCCTAATACTTCATATTATATTTCTATAACCGATTCACATAACTTTCTTTACTCACTTTTCTTCAGACTATTGTTCTATTGACCCACATAAACTTTCATTACACATTTTGTTAGATATAAGAAAGATACAAAAATTAGATATCGAGATTTCACCACAAATACATGTTTTGAGCTCCCCTGAATACAAAAACAGCATTCTTAGAAAAAATGTCAGTGTGTGTCTTAAACAGCATATCTCGGAAACGAAATGTCGGATAAGTACCAAACTTGGTATCTTCAGTATCTCCCAAAGGTCAGACACGAAATTTCCAAAACAATCCCCTCACCCCAACTGCCCTTTACATGGAAGATTGTTCGAAATGTTTGATTTTACAAAAATAATGATTTTGATTAAAACCTATATCTTGAATTTTCTGGACATAACCTTTGAAGTCCTCTTCATTGGGAAGGAAATTCTGTATAATCTTGTATAACTGGTAAACGTTAAGTGATAGACGAAAACATATTTAATCTGATGTGTTGCACTCACATGACTTTCTCTACTCTTGTACAAACTATTTTTACAAACGCTTATTCTCCATATACTTCATGTTAATCGAGATGTTAATCTTATTGCTAATTTTCTTGTAGATGCAAGGGGAATTGGTAGGCTTTAAGCGATAGTCTAATGTTTTAAGAGCTGGTTGCTATGTGGAGCTTTCCATTCTCCTTGCATTACCAGGACAAAAAAAAATGAATAACGAATTTCAGAAAAAGTATAAGTATTGGAAAATTTAAGGGAATAACAAGGAATATCTCGAAAATGGTTCACTCAACAAAAAAAATGTATATGACATAAATTGTGTATTTTAATGCCATCTACATTTTTGTGTAGTAAAATTTTGTTTATCTCTTATGGTTTACCAGTTATGCAAAAGTCGTTCACAATGAAGAATACTTTTGGAGACATTCGTAGAAAATTCGAGATATACACTTCATTTGTCATAAGAATATCTTAAACATGTGATATTTTAATCAAAATCGTTAGTCATTTTTGAGAAAATTAAAATTTTCGAAAAATGTTCCATGTAAAGGGTAATCTGGGGTGGGTGGATTTTCTTGAAAACCTTCGTGTCGCATCTCTGGAAGATACTGAATCTAAATACCAAGTTTGGTGTTTATCCGACTGTTCGTTTCTGAGTTATGCTGTTCACAGACACACACACACGGACATGTTTCTAAAAATGCTTTTTTTTGGATTCGGGGAGTCTCAAAACATGTATTTCCGGTGAAATCTCAGTATCTAATTTTTGGGTGGAATAAAATACTTCCCCTACTTACTATACGTAGTAGAGAAAGCAAAAATGTAGATCTGTTTAAAACATACAATTTATTTCAAATAACTTTTTTGGTGGAATCAGATTTCTCCGAGATATCCGTTATTAATGGTTTGAATTGTTCAATGGTTAGCCATTGTTTAAGGTCCTGTTGATTCTCGGGAATCATGGAAGCATTGTGGAATTTTAAGGCCAGCATATAGCGTCCAGTTGTTAAACATTTGACTATCGCTGTTCCCTTTGTATCTATAACGAAATGTGTGATGCAGTGTTTCCGGAAAGTTTAATCTCAGTTAAAATAAACTAAAAAGGAAAATACATTTTCGATAAAATAATTTGTATACCCACTATGGAGGGTAGAAAAACTCATGTGAATGTAACACATCAATTTTTTAAAACGAGGATCGTTATGTATGGTTTTGAAATTCTATCTTCTGTGTATGACCATAGAAATAATACAACGAATAGCGAGTTAATAGTTGAAACAAAGTATAAGTATTTGGAAATTCAAGCCAATAAAATATAATACCTCGGAAATGGTTTACTCTACAGAACATTTTATTTGAGATGAGTGGGAGCTTGAGCGAGATGTACATTTTGTGTACAAGGACTTTGTCTATCTCTATAAAAAGTGTTTTAATTATTTCCTGTTAATGTTGCCATCAAATTCATTAGCAGAGTAACATTGTGTCCAGCTTAACAACCTAATTTGGTCAACCCATATATCCTTTAATTAACAATTGAGAAGTCTTATTTTTTCGAGGGTTATAGGTTACTAAGTACAATGTTTCAATTCCTGGCTTGCGAAGTGTATGGAACCTGCATATTCTCTGTCTCCCCCCTCCATTTTGTCGAACATTACAGGGCTGTCCCAGAAGTACCCAACCTAACAAAGAAAACACAAAAATTATGGAAAAAACATCTTTATTTCTCTACATAGTCTCCTTTCAGCTCGATACACTTTTCCCAGCGATGTTCAATAGCTTCGATACCCTGTTAGGGTGCATGAGGAAGCAATTCTAACTTTAACTCATTGATTTTGGCCATGGCGATAATGGATGTGTGAACTGGTGCATTGTCTTGATGAAACAGAACTTTCTTTTTCGCTAAATGCGGCCGGTTTTGCTTGATTTCATCATTCAAACGCTGCAATAAGTTTGCATAATACTCGCCATTGATAGCTTTTCCTTTTTGAAGATAATCAATGAAAATTATACCACGCGCATCCCAAAAACTTACGCCATGACCTTGCCTGCAGATGGAGCTGTCTTCGCCTTCTTTGGAGACGATTCTCCCCTTTCAATCCACTGTTTTGACTGTTCATTCGTCTCAGGTGTGAAGTGATGGACCCATGTTTCATCCATAGTTATGAATCGACCCAAAAACGTGGCTTTATTGCAGCGAAATATCGCCAAACACTCGACTGAAACATCCTCACGACGCTGCTTTTCTTCCATTGTGAGTAAACGCGGCACCCATCTTGCGCACAGCTTTCTCATGTCTAAATTTTCAGTTAGTATGCGATGTATAGCACTTTTTGAAATGCCTACGACGTCTGCTACCTCGCGCACTTTCAGTCGATGGTCATCCAATGTCATTTCCTGACAATTTCTGGCGTGGTCACCTCATTTGGTCGACCACTGCGATGTTGGTCTTGGCAGCTCGTACGGCCTCACTTAAACTCTGCCACCCAATATTTTACTGTTGTAAACGAAGGAGCAGACTCCCCCAGAGTAGAATCTAGCTCAGCTTTAATATTAGTTGGACTAAAACCTTTTAAATGAAAGTATTGTATCACATAACGATGACCAGTTTTATCCATGTTTACAAATTCGCTGAGAGAGTTCATTATTGATGGCTGTCAGTGACTAAACAAACTCTTCAAACTTAAGCTTTATAAGGGTGGTACTTTCTACCACAGTCATTTGTTTGAAACGGCAACCACTATCTATACATCAGGTTGGGTACTTCTGGGACTGCCCTCGTATCACGTGGTTGGAGTTTTTCTCACCCATTTATATGCCACCTTTTACATCTTAAGTCACATCGGCGGCTTTTATTACTTTCTCTACTACGTATAGTAAGTAGGGGAAGTGTTGTATTCCACCCAAAAATTCGATAGCGAGATTTCACCGGAAATACATGTTTTGAGACCCCCCTGAATCCAAAAAAAGCATTTTTGGAAACATGTCTGTGTCTGTGGTCTGTGTCTGTCTGTGAACCGCATAACTCAGAAACGAACAGTCGGATAAACACCAAACTTGGTATTTAGGTTCAGTATCTTCCAGAGATGCGACACGAAGGTTTTCAAGAAAATCCCCCCACCCCAGAGTACCCTTTACATGGAAGATTTTTCGAAAATTTTAATTTTTTCAAAACTGCCTCTAACGATTTTGATTAAAATATCATATGTTTAACACAAGATATGACAAATGAAATGTATATCTTGAATTTTCTGGGAATGGCTCCAAAAGTATTGTTCATTGTGAACGACTTTTGCATAACTGGTAAACCATAAGAGATAGACAAAATTTTACTACATAAAAATATAGATCGCGTTAAAATACACAATTTATGTCATATACACTTTTGTTGTTGAGTGAACCATTTTCGAGATATTGCTTGTTATTCCCTATTTTCTCAAATGGGAATTAGTTATTCATTTTTTTGTCTTGGGTATGCAAAGAGTATTAATCTGTGGTAAAGAGAATGGTGCTGGACATAGCAACCAGCTATTAAGAGATATGTCTATGCTTAAAGGCTACTGTATTTCTATATTGACCTTGTAAATATAGATTCCCCTTACACCTACAAGAAAATTAGTAATAACATAGAGTCTGCAAATGTTTATCTCGATTAACATGAAGCACATGGAGAATAAGCGCTTGTAAAAATAATTTGCACAAGAGTAGTGAAGGTCATGTGAGTGTAACACATGAGATTTTTTTAAAACAATTGCTGATAGCATCAGTGTTTACTCGTTGACTGTTTGGGTTAATCTTTCGAAAATTCACACACACATTTAGAATCTCTTTCATACTTGCAGAATCTAAGAAGGATAGGGAAACAAAAATTCCCTCTCCAGCTGGAAATGGAATCCGGGACATCTGGATTTGGAGATTAGCATGCTATGGTTGGAGTTATGCAAGAAAAGAGGTAACGTTTGGGAAAGGCTACAACTATGTCCAGATTTGATTGTCATTTTTGATCGACCCGTTCCAATGTGTACAGACATCGTCACCGGTGGTGGCGTGATGTAAACAAAACAAAGGTGGCTGGTGTATTACATTGATGCTTCAAGTGCATTGCTGCACAGGCAATTTACAATTGTAGGTTTAGAAGACGAGATTGTCATTAAAGACACAAAACGTACCATTCTTTAAAACAAAGCGGTCTAATTAACAAATCTACGTCATTTAATATCGTAATTGTGTGCTTCCTTAGTGTGAGATTTGTGGAGGCTTTGCGTTATTAAATAAGAATGGGCATAAGGAGAAGATACAAAAGTTTAAAATTTCATCTACTGTTATTATCTAAAAATTATTCGATCAAGTAGGATCGCAGACTTTCAGAGCCCGCATCGTCAAACAATTAAAGCATGTCTTCCTGGCTAGGATGCTATGGTCGTAGATTAACAATATTTGAAATTTCGTCTGGGACTATGACGAACATCTTGACAGTCAGTTGCCTACAGTCTTCTGAAGACGTTCACCACAGTATTGTATTTAAACACATGGCAACGCGTGAGACTCGCATTCAGGAGGTTCCAGGTTCGATTCCCGTATGGCCGGCCACACTGACCTTGGATTTCTTCGTGGTTTTGCCGTATTATTAGGTGAATGATGGGGTGGTTCCTCCTGTAACATATAGTTTCTGTCCCCATCATCTGTTTCATCTTTATATATTTCAGGGTTAAATAAATATCAAGCATAAGCCGGCAAACCAGCTCTACTCTTCCACCCAGGAAGTCGCCCACTGAGTGGCCCTTCTTCGTGGGTTTTTCCATTATGGCCGTGCCTATTTTATAACCTCCCCTTGTTTTCACAGGGATGGAAGCGATACGTCACTTACGCGCGTCAACCCCTGAGGGGAAGACTACTCACCAACCTCGGCGGGGGTGACAGTGTCTAACCACCGTCCACCAGTCCTCCAGATTGGTGTCGGAGGAAATTAAGAAGTCTCACAACTCCGTCTGGGTTTTGCCCAGGACGTACGCAGTCTCCCATGAATGTCGGAAACCGCTGCCCAACCGAGCCCAACCCAATCCGAACACTCCCTTCCAGCAGGAGCACAGATATTCTGGTAACGTCAGAGTACTGCTAGAAGTTCGCAGCGCTCGCACCACGGCAGCTGAAAGGTCGGAATTCCCTCCTCCCTACGAGAATGTTTCAGGTTTGTAGGACTGTAGGACCAGGCGACAGCGATTTGTGTGTTGCGACGGGACGTTGGAGTTTGCGCTGTGCAAGGGTTTCTCACTGGTGCTGGAATGGTCAGCTGTTGCTCCTCCCTGGTTGATGACGTCGGAATTGGTATTCTGGAACGTTAGGGACCCCGTCCTCGTTAGCGCATCATTGTCCGGACCAGCTCTGTTCTCCTCGCAGCCTAAAATCCATTTATTCTTTTAGTAAATTTGCGGGTTGCGACATCGATTTTTGTTTGCTGCTGCAGATTCAGATTTGCGAGTGGCCTACTCCATGTTTTCATTTGAATTTTTTCACCGAGTGTCCCGTTGGTTATGGAGATTTTAATAATACACTTACTTTGATCAGGTTGGTATCTTTCTTATACAACTGGATATTCACTTAAAGAAAACAGCATTCTACACACAGTTACACTGTTTCAGTTACTCGACTTCACAGTGAACTATAACGTCTTTGGACTGAACTGTTACTCACGAACATAAACAGAAGCACTTGAATATTGGTTTGAAAACAGGTGTTCAACACGTGGTGAATATGCCTGTGGTGGATAAGAAATCAGGTATTGAATCATTACCAATAACCCTACTGCTGTGAAATATACAAATATTGAAATAATGTCTCTTAGTTTCAAAACCTAATGACATAATTTCGCTAGGCCCTGTGCTTTACGGCGCTCCAGCGGGTGGAACGTAAGCGCTGAGTCAGCGCAATTTTGGTTCCATCTCTACCATGAGAACCGTGTAGAAACGTGTACCCGCCCTGAGTAGGGCTAAACCGCGTAATCAGGGATGGGGTTTGTAGGGTGTCTGGTGAAGTTTATGTAGGGGAGTGGAAGTAGTAGCAAAATTTGCTCCTCAGCGGTTGCCGATCATGCTGCACCGCTGGTGTTATTTGTTTATCCAAATTGTGGTTAGAGTTGTTATTTTGATAATCCAAGCATCTCTTGGAGGGATTGTATAGGGGTTCAGCCTTAGCTGCTCCGTTGTTACCGGATGTGCCCGCATGCCATGCGGGGAAGCCGGTGACGCCTCAAGCGGCATGTCCTGGGGTTAAATCTTCTAGAGACCGAACGAGGGTGCACCAAATTAAATTGTGTTTTATTTGTGAACTCTCTTTAGCTGCTGTGGTCCTTAGCCTCCCATTCTATGTTGGGCATGAAAGACCGGTAATTTTGCTCAGAGGCCTCTTTAACAGGCTTGAGGTTCTTTTACGTGCCGTAAATCTACGACACAGGACCACCGGTTTTACTTCCCTTCCGAAGGAAGCCATGCTAAGGATTTTTACGTCAGAAAAAAATACATCGCCCTCCGCCAGGTTGGAACCTGCGACTTCGGGAACTACAGGCTAGCATGGTAACTCGTAAAATTCTGCGACCGGCGCCTAATTTCATCCTCCATGTAAGGAAGAGATGAGGCTTCGTGAGATGAAGTAGTCTCACGGGAATGGAGCGGTATAGCCGGAAGACCCCTATTCTGCACCCGTTGCAGAAGCAGCAGACTGGAGTCTGCGGCCATGCCCCAGACCTCGCAGGCGTAAAGCAGGACGAGGATTATGAGCGCTCTAAGAAGGCGTAGCTTAAGTGGAACAGGCATCCTCTACCTCAGCATGGGGTACAATGAAGCCGAGGCCCCAGAGGCCCGATGTGCAAGGTCCCGAATGTGCTCCCCGAAAGTTAGGCCTTTACCTACTTTATCTCCCAAGTAGGTAATGGCATTCGTCCACTCTATCCTTCTAGAGGTAGTTGATTGTGGGGACGTTTGCGGGAAAGCGGCGCTTCGTAAACAGAATGGCGTGGCTTTTTGCCGGATTTATGGATAACCGCCAACGCCTGCACCACTCTTGGAAGAGGCGGAGGTGTCTCTGAAGGGGGTTGAAGGCTCTACGCGGGTACACCCTAGCCTTATACATTGTGCTTATGAGCGTAGATGGTGTCTGTAGAATTGCCTCCAAGCCCCAGAAAACTACCGGCAGAGCACGCGCCGCTTAACGCGCCTCTTCAAATGAGGGAACACATACTCGGAAAACAATGTTTTATACGCAATTCCTATACACTTCTATTTCTTCGTTTTGAAACAAGTGGTGCCACGGCACAGCAGCACTACCCTAGAAGCCGCCCCTTTTAGGGGTTGTGTTGCCCCACGTACGATACAAACTCTCCGGTGACCTTCACCCCACGTTCACTTTTGCGGTGGCCTTCGCCCCACTTTTAAAAATCAACTTTATATTTTAATGTTTATTTAAATATTATATATGTATGCCTCGGCTGCATTATTAGTATTCTTTTAGAGCACGTATCTCTTAGCAGGGCTGGTGTGGCTAAAGAACAAAGCTTCCACAAATTATAATTGTATTGTAATTTGTTTATTAATCCTTCACACGATTTAAATAACACTTCACTGATGTATCCTACTGTAGAGCTGTGAGATTATTGTTAATTGTACTTTTTAAACACGTAAACTTTATATTATTCTCTCCACAATGAATTTTTATATCTCACACTGAACACGTATCATACCGAACTGCTCGGGTACGCAATCGTGTAGCGTCTCCCGCCTGAATTTGTGCTTTTTCTCTATTTTAAGTCTCTGACTGGCTAATCCTACTCCAATAGAATACTTTTATTTAACTTAGGCTTTTTCTGGTTTTTGATTGGCTATTTATAAACTGTTTTAAATATTAATTATTGTTCCAAGAATTATTAATAGCATTATTAAACTTTCTAATTTATTGTTGTCTCAAGGTTACCTCATTGTTAGTAACTTTCGGGTTTTACTTTGTAATTCTGTTTGCTACGGAAGGCAGCTTGCTTCTATTCTCACAGCTCCTACATTGTTAACCTACGTAATACATTCACATAACATTATTATACATGTACATAATAATATAAACATAATACAGTGACTGTTACATACACTTTATATATTATATTATACACATATTGCTTTAAGGCTGGCTGATATTATATTTTATATTATATAATTAGACTGATATCATTTAAGCTTTAAAAGTACTGCCTCACCCTGATGTCTGACATCACCAATGATGACTCTACAATTAATTTAACTTCGGTTATGTATTCCATTTTGTTTTTGCTGCTGAATGTTTGTATATAGAGATCCTAGCGAGCTGAAGATAAGAAGCGAGTTTATGGGAAGACGTCGCAGGGTTTTATGACTGATCCTAATGACACAGGGAGGTGACCTGAGGCAATAAATAAGTCTCTTGCCTCGAAGTTGAAGGAGTCCAGGAAGCAGAAATAATTACACCTCCCTATATTACATTCTTTGGTATCATTCCCTCCGCTGAGAAGGATTATATTACTGTTTATTGCGATGAAAAAACAAGCCCATCTTAATTTAGTTTACGATATGAAACGAGAGACACAAACGCGGAGGGGATGCAGTAAATAAGAAAAGACTAAAACAAACAAGGAACCTATCCTATTGTGACATTTTCATATCTAAGGTTTACCACTGTTTCATTTTTACTTTCTCTACTACGTATAGTAAGTAGGGGAAATATTACATTCCACCCAAAAATTCGATACAGAGATTTCACCGGAAATATATGTTTTGAGACCCCCTGAATCCAAAAAAAGCATTTTAGGAAACATGTCCGTGTGTGTGTCTGTGTGTGTGTGTGTCTGTGTGTCTGTGAACAGCATAACTCAGAAACGAACAGTCGGATAAACACCAAACTTGGTATTTTGGTTCAGTATCTTCTAGAGATGCGACACGAAGGTTTTCAAGAAGATCCCCCCACCCCAGATTACCCTTTACATGGAACATTTTTAGAAAATCTTAATTTTCTCAAAAATGGCTCTAACGATTTTGATTAAAATATCATATGTTTAAGATATTTTTATGACAAATAAAATGTATATGTTGAATTTTCGGAATGTCTCCAAAAGTATTCTACATTGTGAACGACTTTTGCATAACTGGTAAACCATAAGAGATAGACAAAATTTTACTACACAACAAATGTAGATCGCGTCAAAATACACAATTTATGTCATATACATTTTTGTTGTTGAGTGAACAATTTTCGGGATATTGCTCGTTGTTCCCTTAAATTTTCCAATACTTGTAGTTTTTCTCAAATTGGTTATTCATTTTTTGTCACTTTTTTTCTCTCTCAGACGCCAAGGTAAATACGGAATTGGATATTTAAGACCACGGCCCAAAGCTCCACTTTAAGTCTAAAATAGTATGGAACACAGGTGGTAATATTGAATGTTCTGTCATCTAACTACAGATAATGAAATCAGGTAGACTGGACGGCAACCTAATGTCATCTGCCAGGCATCTGTAGAAGCAGAGGTACAGTTGCTGTACACATGCCTCTGTGGACATATGACGAAGTAAGATGATACAGGGGTGAGACCTGGATGTCTATCTGACCGTCACACACCGAGCCACAAGGTATCTCCTATCAGATCCGTCGCGAGATGACCACATAATTAAAGCGACGTAAAATAAATAGAGAAAAAAGTGCCTTTTGCGTGTATTTCTTTTAGAAATGTTATAAATTTGTTAAATAATTAATTATTAAAGTATTAATTCTTTATAGAATATATTCAGAAACATTGAGGAATGTCACAAAAGTGTATATTGTTTCAATATTTCAAAGCATCTCCTATATATTATTTCACTAAGGATTGCACCGACACGGGCAATTGAAGTCGTTAAAACATGGATTTGTTCAAATCCCACCAGGATTGTCCTCCCTGGTTTGGGCTGTTGCAGGTTTCTTCTCATAAGTGACAAATGCTTTGGAAGTACCATAAACTTCGAGCTGGAACGTGTCCTTCCCAAATTCCCTTTCCCAGCTGTTATTTCATTTCGTGTATCATCAACAGACACAGGAAATTCTAAGTACTAAAGCTAGAACGGAAGCCAAGGTAAAGCTACACATCGCGGAGGGACTCCCGGAAACGGGGCAGAGCACCGCACGCAGGCCAATGGGTGGAGGGGAGAGACTCGAAGGGCGACCAGGTCCGGATGCCGACTGGCGCTAGTATGGACGGGGTCTCTAAGGTTTCCAGAGAGAAAACATCCGGCGCCACCGGGTCCCATCCCACAAGCCACCAACCTCCAGGTTCCTGAGGCAGAGCCTCCTCTGAGGAGAGACCTAACTGAGCGGTACCGCAACGACGCCAGGGAAGAAACTTTTACAGAGCTCCACAACGCGCCGAATACCGTCGCCTGGTCCTGCAGCCCTGAAACAGATGACGAGGAAGATTATGGTTACAAAAAATGAAAAGGAGAGTGGTGGTAGAAGATGAACCACCCCAGCATTCGCCTGGCAACCCGGGGAAAACACGAAAAATCCATGCGCCAGAGTAGGTGGTCGCCGGGGATCGTTCCCGGGACATCCCAAATGCGGACCACAGAAGCAACCACCTGAGCCAAGCTGTAAGCTGTAACTGGACTATAGGCAAGGCTGTAACATACCACCCCCATCCCTCGTTCAGTGTTAGGGCGTTTGCACACAGCACTCGGAGCCTGTCAGTGACCCTTGGCTTCTCTTGTTTTGCTTTCTTTGTAGTGCAAAGGTTTGAGTGTGGATAATTGAATGCAGTTGGTTTAGAATTCTTATGCTGATCATCAGTGTCCTCTGACTTTGGTGCCGTGTGCAGTAAGAACGGGAGTTAAGCACTACAAAAAAATCTGATGTGTTACACTCACATGACTTTCTCTACTCTTGTACAAACTATTTTTACAAACGCTTATTCCCCATATGTTTCATGTTAATCGAGATATCGAGATGTTAATCTTATTGCTAATTTTCTTGTAGATGCAAGGGGAATTGGTAGGTTTGCCTGGGGTCAGAGACCCGTCGAGGAGCAGACACTAATGGATCAGACAGAGCATCCAGGATGGGTGATCAGCCCGATGCCTGGTATGGGATGAAGGAAGTAGATGGAGCGAAATGTTGGTGAAATGAATAAAAGGAAAGGTGATGATGGAGCAGTTGGTGGAATGAATGGCGGGAGAAACCGGAGAACCCGGAGAAAACCCGCCCAGACGCCGCTTCGTCCACCACAAACCCCACATGCAGGTCCCTGGGATTGAACCCGGTCCGGCTCGGTGGGAGGCGAGCGATCTAACCACTCGGCCACGGCGCCGCCGAGAAAAAGTATAAGTATTGGAAAATTTAAGGGAATAACAAGCAATATCTCGAAAATGGTTCACTCAACAAAACAAATGTATATGACATAAATTGTGTATTTTAACGCAATCTACATTTTTTGTGTAGTAAAATTTTGTCTATCTCTTATGGTTTACCAGTTATGCAAAAGTCGCTCACAATGAAGAATACTTTTGGAGACATTCCCAGGAAATTCAAGATATACATTTCATTTGTCATGATATTTTAATCAAAATCGTTAGAGCCGTTTTTGAGAAAATTAAAATTTTCGAAAAATGTTCCATGTAAAGGGTAATCTGAGGTGGAAGATTTTCTTGAAAACCTTCGTGTAGCATCTCTGGAAGATACTGAACCTAAATACCAAGTTTGGTGTTTATCCGACTGTTCGTTTCTGAGTTATGCTGTTCACAAACACACAGACACACACACGGACATGTTTCCAAAAATGTTTTTGGATTCAGGGGTCTCAAAACATGTATTTTTGGTGAAATCTCGGTATCGAATTTTTGGGTGGAATACAATACTTCTCCTACTTACTATACGTAGTAGAGAAGGTAATAAACAGACAAGATCTACTCAGAATGCAGGCGATTTGAAATAAATATTAAGAAAAGCACGCTCGGTCAAACTAAATGTGGTCGGTCTCTTGAGCAGTTAATTTTTTTCAAAGTCCCTTTGAGAGAGCGCGCGGTTCACAACCGTCAACTTCTGTGCGCCGTTTTGGATAACTGTATAATACAAGACACAAGGCACTGATTTTGGCTACCTCCACACCATGCTTGGCCTGGAGCGGTGATTAAGCTACTTAACTTCTACGCAAACAGCTCGGGTTCGCTTTTCCGTACTGGAGTGTTAGCTTTTATTTTTAAAACTCGTTTTACTGTAATGTAATTAAATGATATTGCTTGTATTAACTCGTTGTGTTACAAATATACACTGCCGTTTGTGAAAATTGCAACAACAAGAAGGAAACGCATGAATTTAATACCACAGGTTAGGTACATGACAAGTAACAAATGATAAACTTTTCAAATCTATACATGACCTTTCAGCCCTAATATTCAGTATTTGGTGTGGCCTCCATGCGCTGCAATTAGAGCTGCTAAACGCCATGGAATTGAATCAAAAAGGTTCTGAAGAAGTTCCTGAGGGATTTCCCTCCACATTGTTTGAATCAAGTCCACAAATCCGTGATACTGGTTACTAGAGGACCGTGACGCACTAGGTGCCGACCAACCATATCCCAGATATGTTCGATGGGTGGCATCGGGCGAACGTGCGGGCCAGGGAAGCAATGGTACCTGTCGCTCTTTGAAGAACGTTTGTACATTCCTTGCAATATGTGGCCGGGCATTGTCCTGTTGAAATATGGCTTATGGAGATGCCTAAAGCAGGGGGAGTACCTCAGGCTCTACAACCACCGTTAGGTACCGGTTGCTGTTCAAAGTGCCCTCAATTCGTAGCAGGCGAGATCGGTTGTTGTAACCAATGGCGCCCCAAACCATCACACCTGGTGTTTGTCCGCTATGCCGCTCAACAATGCAGCCCTCCAGGTTGCGCTCACCACGGTACCGCCGGACATGTATGCAGCCATCACTGTAGGACACGTTGAAGCGGGACTCGTCCGAAACTACATTTTGCCACTCAGCATCCCAGGGACGGTGTTCACGTGCCCATTGCAGTCGGAGTAGCTTGTGGTTTCTGAACAATGGAATCCGACGTAATGGCATGTATGCAACCAGTCCAAGCTGCAGCAGACGGCGACGAACCGTTGATGCAGACAAGCTCACACCTGTTGCAGTGCTCCAGTGTCGAGCCAACACTGTGGATGAAGCTGTACGGTCCGTTATGGCCATGCGGACAAGATGACGGTCATCCCGTGCTGTGGTCATGTTCCGTGTTCCAGTACCTGCTCTTCGCTGCGTACAATCCTTCATCTATCCACTGCTTCCACACACGCATCACTGTCGTAGCAGCATGTCTTTGACGTCGACGACGCATAATGGTATGTGTTTATTGTTTCCACTTTGTTTGACAGCTCTGCACTGACTACGCTGGACGCAACACTGACATTGTCGGACCGACACGAGAGGGCTCTGCTCGGTTTACCTGTACCACATCTCTTTGCAAACCTAATCACTTATTGCTTGCACACTCTTCTACACTTCCACCAAGATTGGGGTTGTTCGGAAATTCTTTCTTGGTGTTGCAATTTTCACAAACGGCAGTATAGATACAATAATGGTGAAATCTGTGGTTATAAAATTAAATTGGCTGAGTACGAAACCTCCTCCGAACCGATAAATTAATGTTATGGTTGCCATCTTCCACTATGACGGACTGATAAATAAACGCCGCATACATAAAAATGAAGAAACCCTGTTATAGTTTTACTCATGCATTTAAAATGAAAGGAGAGAAAAGTTGAGTAGCCCCACGAAGATTTGAACTTGCAACATCAGGAACACTAAACTAGCTCTCTACCACGAAGCTAAGCGTGCCATTGTAACAGCTTTAGTCCTACTTCACTTGAGCATCATAAACCAATAAAGTGTATTTTGGTTACAAATATTCAGTGTTGAAACATCTGTCTGTCTGTGTGTGAATTATTTTCTCAGAAGACATTTGTGAATATAGTTGTGTTCCCCATTATAACTACTACAAGAATCCTGTAAACGAAGTCTGGCTGTTCCGAGCGCTCACGGAAGTACCCGATTCGACCTCAGACTAGTTTTAAATTCACCCAGAGTACATTTTAGGAGGCCATGTAATTGTAAAACCGAATTAGAACAAATTTCCAAACTTCGCCACTTCGCTATCCGCCGCCTAAGGTTATTATACGCCAACTGTTGCGTAGTGGTTAGGCTTAAATTAAATTGAGTTTTATTTATGGACGCACTTTAACTGCTGTGGCCCTTAGCGTCCCATTCTATATTGGGCGTGAAAAACTGGTAATTTTGCTCAGAGGCCTCTTTATCAGACTTGAGGTTCTTTTACGTGCCGTAAATCTACGACACGGGACCACCGGCTTTACTTTCGTTCCGAAGGAAGCTATGCTAAGAATTTTTACGTCCGAAAAAAAAACCCATCGCCCTCTGCCGGGTTTCAACCCGCGACCTTGGGAACTAGAGGCTGGCACAGGACCACTAGTCCACGGAGGATGACTTCTTTGCTGGGGGTCGATGGTGCTGACCTTTAGGGCATTCAGATACTCAGTTTTTCTGCATGCGACAATGGATGTCATGATGTAACATTATTTTTCCTTTTGGGCGTTTTTCACAAACTTTTCAAAACTTTGCGGTAAACAGACATTTGTGTACCCATCGGCAGTACGGTGCGTTTATTTTTTAATGCCATAGCAGCATATGGCCCGTTTTAGAAAAAAAACTAGCAACCATCTTAACAGCACTTCTTAGGTTCTGTTCGAAAGACCCATTGATCCATTTGACTTTTCTTTTCTCGATCATAACACTAAGTCCAAGATTCATCACCAGTAACAATATTCCAACTCAAATTTGAAATGCCGCCTTGGAATTTTTCCAGAGTATTTTTGCACCAGTCAAGCGTTGTTGTTTTTAATCGCGAGTCAGTTTAAATGGAATCTATCCACTACAAAATTTTCTCACGTTTAATTGTTGATATAAAATGTTTTGTATTTGACTCATACCGGTGCCCAATGTCGCCCGAATAAATTCATATGTCCGTCGATCTTCTTCAAGCACTGCTCGAACAGCGGCAATAGCCAAATTTGTTTATGGGTGAACAAAGATCTTTAAATGGTGATAATTAACAAACTATTAGAGCAAGTCAAACAAACTACACGGCAATCAACTCGCAAAACATTAGAAAGCAGCTGTTACATATAAAGAAGTTTAATTAGGTTTTAGAAACTTGAAATTCTAAAACTTTTCAGTGTCTCCCTTGTTTGGTGTATTTAAATGTTTGTCAAGGTTGTGCGAATAATTCGCACGGGTCGTCTAGTCTCCCTTTGAAGTGACATGACCGTAACCTTTATTTCTTTTCAGGTAAGAGCGCCCAGGTGATGCACATAGCAGTAGACGCATGGGAGCGGTTAACCTAATTGCACCCTTTTAAAGGTAATCTTAGATGTAGTAAAATACACTTTTAATTTTAAAACTTTCCAATCCGAATAATTATTTCTTTAAAATAAATTAAATTAAACAATGAATATGTCAATTCAAACATTTAAATAGTTTTCTGGTTTTAAACTTCTCTAAAATTTTAAACTCTTCTGTCTTTATACTGTGCGTTTCAAAAATTCACACATATTTTCTCCTATAGCTAAATGGAAATGTTTTTCGAAAAATGGTCGGACACGTCAAACAGTATAATGTGACGACGCCATTGGCGTACTCAATGGATGGGACAGACCGGGGACGTTGCTCAGGTTTCCAGAGGGGAGAGCTGTGTTTGGCAGAGGGGTGGTCGAGAAGAAATGGTGAAGGGTGGCAAATCATTGACGTGTAACTCTTGTCCCAAATTTAGTTCAATTATCTACATTACTATCTTACGCTACAATAGGATAGGACTAGAAGCGGAGAAGGACTTGCCACCTACGCAGATCTTTTCGCCTATATCCCTAACGGGGCGCCCCCGAGAGGGAGGGATGAGGTGAGAGAAGACAGAGGGCGCCCGGACTAAGAGGCACGGCAGGTAGAGGGCAGGGTACATACCATTAACAGATGTGAACTCGCCGGGTGCTGGCTGGTGCATTGGCCACCTCCCCCTTAGGCTTACACATCCCCTGGGGGGGTCCGGGACCCGGAGACCAATCGCAGTCCATAGGACGAAGGTTTCCTTAGAGAATCCTTTTCCCTTGCCATGCCGAGACCTCCCGCCGACACTTGCAACCCTGAAAGAGAACAAGCAGATATAGGGAGAAGTGAAATGAGAAGGGAGATGAAATGGCGGGCAGGACCCACGAAACCCCCGAAAAAACCCATGGGTCAGGAAGTTCGGCCATGAGAATCGAACCCACGACCTCCCGAATGCAGGCCACACTCGTTACCGCCTGAGCCATCCCTTCGTTTACACGACAATAAATGTCAGCAAGATTTAGTTGGCTAAGTTCTACTCTGCATTACTACAAACCGTCTACCAATGATAAGACTGCAAGAGACAAATTTACCTGAGGTGCCAATAAGGTTGGACTGTCTATGTTCTGTCATCCTCCGTGGTCTAGTGCTTACCATGCTAGCCTCTAGTTCCCGAGATCGCGGGTTCAAATCCGGAGGAGGGCGATGGATTTTTTCGGGCGTAAAATGCTTAGCATGGCCCCTTCGGAAAAGAAGTAAAGGTAGTAATGTCGTATATTTACGGCACGTAAAAGAACCTCAAGCCTGATAAAGAGGCCTCAGAGCAAACTTACCGGTCTTTCACGCCCAATATAGAATGGGACGCTAAGAACCACAGCAGTTAAAGAGAGTCCATAAATAAAAACTTAATTTTTTTCTGTCCATATTCTAGTGGTCTTGTGGCGTATCTGAAGATTAGTTTAAAATTAAAAGAGTTACGCAGATTCCTGTTAGCACTTGTCTAGCCAAAAGAGCGAGCCGTCAAAAACTCAAAATTCTTAAGCTTAAATACCAGAAAGTACGCTGACAATGTGCTTCAGACAGCATTGACGTAAACGGAGTCAGGCATGGTTTGCATGTGTAGATACATTCAGAAGGATTAGGAAGACTATGCTCCAAGATCATGCGATACTTCCCTGCTTACATAAGCATCCGGGAAATAACTCGCTAGAATTTCTAAAACCAATTTTATCGTGTTCTGAACACTCTAGCCTTATAGAATTATACTTATCACAATAGTATAAAATACAAATATTACCGTCACAATGTTTTAAAACACACTTATTACACAGAAGCAAAACATTCTTAATGCAATTGTTGTGCAAGTTGTGACGTCACCAAAGGCATATTTAGTCTATATATTTTTTATGCGCTATCAAAAAGTTTATTATTATTATTATTATTTTTATTATTATTATTATTAATTTATTTACTCTATGTTATTTTACGTCGCTTTAACTCCTTGGTCATATCGCGACGGGTTCTCTCTTAGAACTATATGTGATGGAGAGTTAGCCTTCTAGGTCTCATTCCTGTAACCACCCGCTCCGTCACGTGTCACACAGATCCCAACGCATAGCTACCGAATCTTCTCCCCCGTGCCGTGCAGACGTCATTAGGGTACCGTCCAGTCCAACCGCCGCCCTCACACAGAAAGGCAGGCAGTTAGCCTTCTGAGTCTCATCCCAGTAACCACCTGCCTCATGCCGTGCAGAATGGTATTAGGGTACCGTCCAGTCCAACCGCCGCCCTCACACAGAAAGGCAGACAGTTAGCCTTCTGGGTCTCATCCCTTTAACCACCTGCCTCATGCCGTGCAGAATGGTATTAGGGTACCGTCCAGTCCAACCGCCGCCCTCACACAGAAAGGCAGACAGTTAGCCTTCTGGGTCTCATCTCTTTAACCACCTGCCTCATGCCGTGCAGAATGGTATTAGGGTACCGTCCAGTCCAACCGCCGCCCTCACACAGAAAGGCAGACAGTTAGCCTTCTGGGTCTCATCCCTTTAACCACCTGCCTCATGCCGTGCAGAATGGTATTAGGGTACCGTCCAGTCCAACCGCCGCCCTCACACAGAAAGGCAGACAGTTAGCCTTCTGAGTCTCATCCCAGGAACCACCTGCCTCATGCCGTGCAGAATGGTATTAGGGTACCGTCCAGTCCAACCGCCGCCCTCACACAGAAAGGCAGACAGTTAGCCTTCTGGGTCTCATCTCTTTAACCACCTGCCTCATGCCGTGCAGAATGGTATTAGGGTACCGTCCAGTCCAACCGCCGCCCTCACACAGAAAGGCAGACAGTTAGCCTTCTGACTCTCATCCCAGTAACCACCTGCCTCATGCCGTGCAGAATGGTATTAGGGTACCGTCCAGTCCAACCGCCGCCCTCACACAGAAAGGCAGGCAGTTAGCCTTCTGAGTCTCATCCCAGTAACCACCTGCCTCATGCCGTGCAGAATGGTATTAGGGTACCGTCCAGTCCAACCGCCGCCCTCACACAGAAAGGCAGACAGTTAGCCTTCTGGGTCTCATCTCTTTAACCACCTGCCTCATGCCGTGCAGAATGGTATTAGGGTACCGTCCAGTCCAACCGCCGCCCTCACACAGAAAGGCAGACAGTTAGCCTTCTGAGTCTCATCCCTTTAACCACCTGCCTCATGCCGTGCAGAATGGTATTAGGGTACCGTCCAGTCCAACCGCCGCCCTCACACAGAAAGGCAGACAGTTAGCCTTCTGGGTCTCATCCCTTTAACCACCTGCCTCATGCCGTGCAGAATGGTATTAGGGTACCGTCCAGTCCAACCGCCGTCCTCACACAGAAAGGCAGACAGTTAGCCTTCTGAGTCTCATCCCAGTAACCACCTGCCTCATGCCGTGCAGAATGGTATTAGGGTACCGTCCAGTCCAACCGCCGCCCTCACACAGAAAGGCAGACAGTTAGCCTTCTGAGTCTCATCCCAGTAACCACCTGCCTCATGCCGTGCAGAATGGTATTAGGGTACCGTCCAGTCCAACCGCCGCCCTCACACAGAAAGGCAGACAGTTAGCCTTCTGGGTCTCATCTCTTTAACCACCTGCCTCATGCCGTGCAGAATGGTATTAGGGTACCGTCCAGTCCAACCGCCGCCCTCACACAGAAAGGCAGACAGTTAGCCTTCTGGGTCTCATCCCTTTAACCACCTGCCTCATGCCGTGCAGAATGGTATTAGGGTACCGTCCAGTCCAACCGCCGCCCTCACACAGAAAGGCAGACAGTTAGCCTTCTGAGTCTCATCCCAGGAACCACCTGCCTCATGCCGTGCAGAATGGTATTAGGGTACCGTCCAGTCCAACCGCCGCCCTCACACAGAAAGGCAGACAGTTAGCCTTCTGGGTCTCATCTCTTTAACCACCTGCCTCATGCCGTGCAGAATGTTATTAGGGTACCGTCCAGTCCAACCGCCGCCCTCACACAGAAAGGCAGACAGTTAGCCTTCTGGGTCTCATCCCTTTAACCACCTGCCTCATGCCGTGCAGAATGGTATTAGGGTACCGTCCAGTCCAACCGCCGCCCTCACACAGAAAGGCAGACACTTAGCCTTCTGAGTCTCATCCCAGTAACCACCTGCCTCATGCCGTGCAGAATGGTATTAGGGTACCGTCCAGTCCAACCGCCGCCCTCACACAGAAAGGCAGGCAGTTAGCCTTCTGAGTCTCATCCCAGTAACCACCTGCCTCATGCCGTGCAGAATGGTATTAGGGTACCGTCCAGTCCAACCGCCGCCCTCACACAGAAAGGCAGACAGTTAGCCTTCTGGGTCTCATCTCTTTAACCACCTGCCTCATGCCGTGCAGAATGGTATTAGGGTACCGTCCAGTCCAACCGCCGCCCTCACACAGAAAGGCAGACAGTTAGCCTTCTGAGTCTCATCCCAGTAACCACCTGCCTCATGCCGTGCAGAATGGTATTAGGGTACCGTCCAGTCCAACCGCCGCCCTCACACAGAAAGGCAGACAGTTAGCCTTCTGGGTCTCATCCCTTTAACCACCTGCCTCATGCCGTGCAGAATGGTATTAGGGTACCGTCCAGTCCAACCGCCGCCCTCACACAGAAAGGCAGACAGTTAGCCTTCTGGGTCTCATCCCTTTAACCACCTGCCTCATGCCGTGCAGAATGGTATTAGGGTACCGTCCAGTCCAACCGCCGCCCTCACACAGAAAGGCAGACAGTTAGCCTTCTGAGTCTCATCCCAGTAACCACCTGCCTCATGCCGTGCAGAATGGTATTAGGGTACCGTCACGTCCAACCGCCGCCCTCACACAGAAAGGCAGACAGTTAGCCTTCTGAGTCTCATCCCAGTAACCACCTGCCTCATGCCGTGCAGAATGGTATTAGGGTACCGTCCAGTCCAACCGCCGCCCTCACACAGAAAGGCAGACAGTTAGCCTTCTGAGTCTCATCCCAGTAACCACCTGCCTCATGCCGTGCAGAATGGTATTAGGGTACCGTCCAGTCCAACCGCCGCCCTCACACAGAAAGGCAGACAGTTAGCCTTCTGAATCTCATCCCTTTAACCACCTGCCTCATGCCGTGCAGAATGGTATTAGGGTACCGTCCAGTCCAACCGCCGCCCTCACACAGAAAGGCAGACAGTTAGCCTTCTGGGTCTCATCCCTTTAACCACCTGCCTCATGCCGTGCAGAATGGTATTAAGGTACCGTCCAGTCCAACCGCCGCCCTCACACAGAAAGGCAGACAGTTAGCCTTCTGGGTCTCATCCCTTTAACCACCTGCCTCATGCCGTGCAGAATGGTATTAGGGTACCGTCCAGTCCAACCGCCGCCCTCACACAGAAAGGCAGACAGTTAGCCTTCTGAGTCTCATCCCAGTAACCACCTGCCTCATGCCGTGCAGAATGGTATTAGGGTACCGTCCAGTCCAACCGCCGCCCTCACACAGAAAGGCAGACAGTTAGCCTTCTGGGTCTCATCCCTTTAACCACCTGCCTCATGCCGTGCAGAATGGTATTAGGGTACCGTCCAGTCCAACCGCCGCCCTCACACAGAAAGGCAGACAGTTAGCCTTCTGGGTCTCATCCCTTTAACCACCTGCCTCATGCCGTGCAGAATGGTATTAGGGTACCGTCCAGTCCAACCGCCGTCCTCACACAGAAAGGCAGACAGTTAGCCTTCTGAGTCTCATCCCAGTAACCACCTGCCTCATGCCGTGCAGAATGGTATTAGGGTACCGTCCAGTCCAACCGCCGCCCTCACACAGAAAGGCAGACAGTTAGCCTTCTGGGTCTCATCTCTTTAACCACCTGCCTCATGCCGTGCAGAATGGTATTAGGGTACCGTCCAGTCCAACCGCCGCCCTCACACAGAAAGGCAGACAGTTAGCCTTCTGGGTCTCATCCCTTTAACCACCTGCCTCATGCCGTGCACAATGGTATTAGGGTACCGTCCAGTCCAACCGCCGCCCTCACACAGAAAGGCAGACAGTTAGCCTTCTGGGTCTCATCCCTTTAACCACCTGCCTCATGCCGTGCAGAATGGTATTAAGGTACCGTCCAGTCCAACCGCCGCCCTCACACAGAAAGGCAGACAGTTAGCCTTCTGAGTCTCATCCCAGGAACCACCTGCCTCATGCCGTGCAGAATGGTATTAGGGTACCGTCCAGTCCAACCGCCGCCCTCACACAGAAAGGCAGACAGTTAGCCTTCTGGGTCTCATCCCTTTAACCACCTGCCTCATGCCGTGCAGAATGGTATTAGGGTACCGTCCAGTCCAACCGCCGCCCTCACACAGAAAGGCAGACAGTTAGCCTTCTGGGTCTCATCCCAGTAACCACCTGCCTCATGCCGTGCAGAATGGTATTAGGGTACCGTCCAGTCCAACCGCCGCCCTCACACAGAAAGGCAGACAGTTAGCCTTCTGGGTCTCATCTCTTTAACCACCTGCCTCATGCCGTGCAGAATGGTATTAGGGTACCGTCCAGTCCAACCGCCGCCCTCACACAGAAAGGCAGACAGTTAGCCTTCTGGGTCTCATCCCTTTAACCACCTGCCTCATGCCGTGCACAATGGTATTAGGGTACCGTCCAGTCCAACCGCCGCCCTCACACAGAAAGGCAGACAGTTAGCCTTCTGGGTCTCATCCCTTTAACCACCTGCCTCATGCCGTGCAGAATGGTATTAAGGTACCGTCCAGTCCAACCGCCGCCCTCACACAGAAAGGCAGACAGTTAGCCTTCTGAGTCTCATCCCAGGAACCACCTGCCTCATGCCGTGCAGAATGGTATTAGGGTACCGTCCAGTCCAACCGCCGCCCTCACACAGAAAGGCAGACAGTTAGCCTTCTGGGTCTCATCCCTTTAACCACCTGCCTCATGCCGTGCAGAATGGTATTAGGGTACCGTCCAGTCCAACCGCCGCCCTCACACAGAAAGGCAGACAGTTAGCCTTCTGGGTCTCATCCCTTTAACCACCTGCCTCATGCCGTGCAGAATGGTATTAGGGTACCGTCCAGTCCAACCGCCGCCCTCACACAGAAAGGCAGACAGTTAGCCTTCTGAGTCTCATCCCAGTAACCACCTGCCTCATGCCGTGCAGAATGGTATTAGGGTACCGTCCAGTCCAACCGCCGCCCTCACACAGAAAGGCAGGCAGTTAGCCTTCTGAGTCTCATCCCAGTAACCACCTGCCTCATGCCGTGCAGAATGGTATTAGGGTACCGTCCAGTCCAACCGCCGCCCTCACACAGAAAGGCAGACAGTTAGCCTTCTGGGTCTCATCTCTTTAACCACCTGCCTCATGCCGTGCAGAATGGTATTAGGGTACCGTCCAGTCCAACCGCCGCCCTCACACAGAAAGGCAGACAGTTAGCCTTCTGAGTCTCATCCCAGTAACCACCTGCCTCATGCCGTGCAGAATGGTATTAGGGTACCGTCCAGTCCAACCGCCGCCCTCACACAGAAAGGCAGACAGTTAGCCTTCTGGGTCTCATCCCTTTAACCACCTGCCTCATGCCGTGCAGAATGGTATTAGGGTACCGTCCAGTCCAACCGCCGCCCTCACACAGAAAGGCAGACAGTTAGCCTTCTGGGTCTCATCCCTTTAACCACCTGCCTCATGCCGTGCAGAATGGTATTAGGGTACCGTCCAGTCCAACCGCCGCCCTCACACAGAAAGGCAGACAGTTAGCCTTCTGAGTCTCATCCCAGTAACCACCTGCCTCATGCCGTGCAGAATGGTATTAGGGTACCGTCCAGTCCAACCGCCGCCCTCACACAGAAAGGCAGACAGTTAGCCTTCTGAGTCTCATCCCAGTAACCACCTGCCTCATGCCGTGCAGAATGGTATTAGGGTACCGTCCAGTCCAACCGCCGCCCTCACACAGAAAGGCAGACAGTTAGCCTTCTGGGTCTCATCCCTTTAACCACCTGCCTCATGCCGTGCAGAATGGTATTAGGGTACCGTCCAGTCCAACCGCCGCCCTCACACAGAAAGGCAGACAGTTAGCCTTCTGAGTCTCATCCCAGTAACCACCTGCCTCATGCCGTGCAGAATGGTATTAGGGTACCGTCCAGTCCAACCGCCGCCCTCACACAGAAAGGCAGACAGTTAGCCTTCTGGGTCTCATCCCTTTAACCACCTGCCTCATGCCGTGCAGAATGGTATTAGGGTACCGTCCAGTCCAACCGCCGCCCTCACACAGAAAGGCAGACAGTTAGCCTTCTGGGTCTCATCCCTTTAACCACCTGCCTCATGCCGTGCAGAATGGTATTAAGGTACCGTCCAGTCCAACCGCCGCCCTCACACAGAAAGGCAGACAGTTAGCCTTCTGGGTCTCATCCCTTTAACCACCTGCCTCATGCCGTGCAGAATGGTATTAGGGTACCGTCCAGTCCAACCGCCGCCCTCACACAGAAAGGCAGACAGTTAGCCTTCTGAGTCTCATCCCAGTAACCACCTGCCTCATGCCGTGCAGAATGGTATTAGGGTACCGTCCAGTCCAACCGCCGCCCTCACACAGAAAGGCAGACAGTTAGCCTTCTGAGTCTCATCCCAGTAACCACCTGCCTCATGACGTGCAGAATGGTATTAGGGTACCGTCCAGTCCAACCGCCGCCCTCACACAGAAAGGCAGACAGTTAGCCTTCTGGGTCTCATCTCTTTAACCACCTGCCTCATGCCGTGCAGAATGGTATTAGGGTACCGTCCAGTCCAACCGCCGCCCTCAGACAGAAAGGCAGACAGTTAGCCTTCTGGGTCTCATCTCTTTAACCACCTGCCTCATGCCGTGCAGAATGGTATTAGGGTACCGTCCAGTCCAACCGCCGCCCTCACACAGAAAGGCAGACAGTTAGCCTTCTGGGTCTCATCCCAGTAACCACCTGCCTCATGCCGTGCAGAATGGTATTAGGGTACCGTCCAGTCCAACCGCCGCCCTCACACAGAAAGGCAGACAGTTAGCCTTCTGGGTCTCATCTCTTTAACCACCTGCCTCATGCCGTGCAGAATGGTATTAGGGTACCGTCCAGTCCAACCGCCGCCCTCACACAGAAAGGCACACAGTTAGCCTTCTGGGTCTCATCCCTTTAACCACCTGCCTCATGCCGTGCAGAATGGTATTAGGGTACCGTCCAGTCCAACCGCCGCCCTCACACAGAAAGGCAGACAGTTAGCCTTCTAGGTCTCATCCCTGAGAAATGCCGTCCCGCTTCGTCACGTGCACACAGAGACCGTCAGCGCATGACAGCCGGATCTTCTGCTTCGTGCCGTGCATATGGCGTTAGGGCCTAACTGCTTACATTGTCTACAAATAGATGGCATAAAGACTTAAGGTGGAACTTTGGGTCGTGGTATTAAATATCCAATCCGGCATTTATCTTGGCGACTGAGGAAACCCACGAAAAAATCTCAGACAGATTGGTCGGCCCACGGGATTTTAACCAGGGACCTCCCGAATGCGGGCCACAGATTTTAGTTTATTATTGGGTATGACTTTTACATTCCATAAATTTATTTATACAACGAACATTGCTATGATAGCCAAATTAAGTAATTTAGTTTTCAGGTGTTGCAGTTTATTTATGGAAATTAACACAAAATAACAATATTCTAAAGTGAAAGTGAGAGAATTGAAAGTTTACTGATGATTGAGTATGGTGACAGGAAACGTATACAAGACACAGAAAAATAGAACACAATCACATCTCCTTATAACTTTATGATTTGCGTATGTAACGTATTTATTTCAATGCTAGCAATGCTAATGTTCGTTTGCTATAATAAATAAACGTTCTCTTTCAACTAGAAATAGAAATATAGAATATTAATACGTACATAGAATAATTTGAAGTGTGTTGTAAGTGAATATTGTGAGACGGTTCTTTCAGAAAATAGAGATCATTTACTGCTAATGTCATTCAGACCACAGATCAAAGGAATCTTTTTAGAGAGAAAAAGTCGACGTGTGTTTATAAATACCATTGAAATACATTTTGTGAGTCAAAAAGACATCAGAGCGCCATCAGTTGTCAGTAATTTCACTCAAAGTGCTTTATTCCAGCGGAGACTGCAATTATAGAGTATTGAATGGCATGAAATTGGGCAGTTAAAGTCGGTTTAATCGATTTTATAGCGCCGTTAAATAACTACATATTGTGGAAACAAAAAAACGAATCCTCGGATAACCGTATCAGTGTGGTGGCGTAGCGGTTAGTGTGGTTTGTAAATGAGAGTTAGGGTATAGGATATACAACGGAGAGGGACACCTCGCGCACTGCGACCTACGGGAGATCTATTGCGACCACCAACCCCCAGGAGGAAGGGATAAAGTAAAGGAATTACAGGAGTCTACAGGCGTATGCAGCTAGGACGCGCGGAAGTGTTCCTGGTTCGAAGACCTCTCTCACTATTGGAGAATCTGAACAACCCTTAGCGCTTCAGCGTCCCCGAGGAATACCTACTCTTTCGTTTCAGCAAGCATCCGCGCCTTCTCTCCGGCCGTGCCTACGCCACGAAACCTAGAAGTACACCTGAAGGATGAGAAGGAAACGGAATGAAAGGAAAAGTGAGGAAAGGAAATCATTGTAGATATTAAATCACCCCAGCATTCGCCTACCAACCAGGAAAACCACCAAAAACCCAAGGTTAGAGTGGGCTGTCGCCAGGAATTGAACCCGGGATCTTCCGAATACGGTGGAGCAATCCCGATTGGTAAACGAGAGTTTTGCATACTGTTGGTTTTCATGCTTGATTACCCGAGCACCTAAATACAGAATAAAACGTATTTTGCAAAATCGTGCGGTTTCTCAGTCTAACTCTATAATTGGCGCAACAGTTCTAGACACGTGAAAATCTTAATGACAGCTATGAAGCGAGTTACATACCAGATCAGGAGGTGACCGGCCGTCTGCATGCTGCAGGAGTGCGTGGGACAGCCATTGTCAAATATCCGCACACCGCTTATGCACTGCACTACACGATAAACTTAGTTGTATACATAGTATATTTAAATCCACCGCTGTAAAATGCCCTTAATATAAAACACTGTCAACCATCTGCCTCCAGTTCTTCCACACCTGAAAGCCCTTCCTCTTCTGTGGAATCACTCACATCATTGCCGCCATCACTGCTGTCGCTACTTTCTGCACCATTATCCTGGATGAGAATTTTTTCTAATTGATTTTCTGCAATTGCGTATTTTTTGAAATAATGATTCTCAATTTATTCAACATGTCGATATACATTTTCCCATTCTGGGCTTCCAATTTCTGCAAATCGCTGGCGACATAACTGCTCCACATCTTTTAGTTTAAAAGTGATATTTCTGCAGGTCACCCAGTTTTTGACATCAGCCCAGATTAATTCGATTGGGTTTAGATCTGGGTGATACGGTGGCAGTCTAAGAACATTATGGCGATGTATTAATATCTGGCCAAGTATTATGAGTTATGACTTCTGAAGGGATTTCTTGGCTTTAACTAAGTTATATTTGTTTTACTCATGTTTTTATCAAAAGTTATATTATGCCTAAGCAACCAGGTTTTTATTTCTTTTTTCAAGGAATTTGAGGTAGGTTGTTCGTCAATTTGAGTGTTACCACATTGTGAAGCATTGTCGATAACCAGAATAGACCCAGCAGGCATATTAGGTATCAACATGGTGTTGATCCACTTCATGTAATTTTCTGTATTTATTTCTTGATGAAAATCTCCTGTTTTTTGTTGTGACTTGTAAAAGAAGGGCATTTGGAACAAACAGCATGAACGATAATAAGTATTTGCCCTTTGGCAACAGGTGCCTGAAAACCTAATTCGCTATCGTCACTTCAACTTTTAGATGTATGACTGCTGTGTATGTACGACTCATCTTCATACACTATAGTTTCACCCTCTAATTTGTACCTCTGAGTAAAGTACTCTTCCAGCTGAGATCGTATGTCCTGCTTTTCTATTAGAACTCTATTTGGTTTCGTTTTCTTCCACTTAAACCCTAAATCTTTTATAATTTTTCTGAGATTTGTAGCAGCATCTTGAAAATTTATGCTGATATAAGTAAATATAAAATTATAGTCATTTGGAAAGTTAGTATCAGACTGCAAAATTCAGTGCCATAGCCGGGATTTGAGACTTGTAGCACCATCTTTAACATTTATGACATCTTTCAGATTGATGAACAATCTGCTATTGTTGACACAGTTTTTTCTTCCACATAAAAATTGTGAATCGTGCACCGAATGACGCATTTGTCGAAATCGTCTATTTCTGTAATACGTTTAGGGACCTTATGTTTCTTCACAGGTGTGTCAAATGGTACTCTTTCATCCATATGTTTTTGTTGTCTTTGAGAAATCTGGAAACGAAACTCAGTGAAACAACAGTTGCTTTGGTTACTCTTTCTTTCATTCTCTTAAAGCTTTTGTGGAACTCGGGTAAACATATATTTTCTTCCTTCATCTCTGCTTCTTGGTTCATGAAGTCGAGGACATTTGCAATTATTTCCTTGCTTTGAATACGTAATACCTTACCATTTAACTTTGAAAACGTAGGAGCCATGGTTATAAATATCACAAATATAAAATAAGCACTATTTACGTACTGATCTCTTTGAAATTACAATATACGGACACTTTATATGGAGACTGTGTGTGTTACGCACTGTGAGTAAGCAAGGGTATCATATCGCTTTCGTTGATAAAGCTAAACATAAACCATTCCTAGGCTCGGCAGCTGGGGAGGCAATCAAGGTCACGATTCCACAAGTTTGGCGCCAGTTATAATATCTCATTATTGAAATTAGTAAGACGCCTATACTCTGTGTGTGCTAACCTCAGTCCATCATTTTATGTTCGCAATGTTCATTCTTTGTTACTCATTTGTGCTAAACTCGTTTTATAGTATACCCATTGAAAATGCTTATAAAATCAAAAGGAAAGCGAATAAATTACCTTAGGAGTGAGTTTAGAGCATGATGTGGTCTCTTCTATATCTGGTGTCCACCTGCCCACCCGTTTTAGGTGGTTTATTTGTATAGGCAAATCTTGTCAGGAACACAACAAACATAGCCATTTTTCCGATAAATCACATTCCAAGTGGGTACTGCCAACCTAAATAAAAAGTGAAATGCACTAAATATGCGATGTGCTGTTGTTTCTGCGAACGTGAATCATTCGAGTTTTAGACGCGCAGATCCCTCGGCTACGCCCTTTCGTCGCTTCGCATCGGCCGCAAATTGCTACACTCCTCTCCTTCTAAAAAACATCCCTCGGCTACGCTTTGAGGCTGAGTATCTTACCGGCTTCGGTGGCATTATTCATATGTTGGCAGCATTACGTTAGAGCAAGCGTATGACATGGAGTGACATCTGTTTGACTTACGACACATCATTTTCATCGCTGTGGGGCACACTGTAAGAGAAGATTATCGCTCATTTGTTGCCTTAGAGTTATTAGTTAGCTGTTTTGTATTTTCAAAATATATTAACGTACAAAAAGCTCTACTCGTTTCTGCTTTTTCTCCCACATACCTTGTACGTAGCAGGTAGAGGAAATATTGTATTCCAACCAAAATTTCGATATCGAGATTTCACAGCAAATACTTTTGAGGCCACCTGAAAAATTAAAAACTCTGATGTGTTACATTCACATGACTTTCTCTACCCTCTGAAGCTTAATAATGCGTGTAGATATTATTCTTATGAAAGCTTATTTTCATATCTACTTCATTTAATTGAACTTTTCCAGAAACAGCTACATTACACATTTCGTTATAGATGCAAAGAGAACAGCGATAGTCAAATGTTTAAGAACTGGACGCTATATGCTGGCCTTAAAATTCCATACTGTTTCCATGACATCGCGGGAAACAACTGAATGTTGACAGGACTTTAAAAGAATGACGAAGTATTGAATAAGTCGAAATATTAATAACGATATCTGGGAAATGGCTTATGCCACAAAAAAGGTATTTGAAATAAATTGTGTGTTTTAAAGAGATCTACAGTTTTTTGTGTAGTACGTTTTCGTCTATCGCATGACGTTTGCCAGTTATAAAAGATTATACAAACTTCCTTCAGAAAGAGGAGGAATACACAGACTATTACGTTATTCAAGATATAAATTTTATTTGTCATGTGAATATATTTAATATCTTATATTTTAATCATGTGAAGGATAGTTGGGGTGGGGGATTTTCTTGAAAATCTTCGTGTCACATCTTTGCAGGATAGTGAACTTAAATACCAACTTGTATTTATCCGACTTTTAGTTTTTGAGTTATGCTGTTCACAGACAGACATCCGACCTTTTTCTTATTCCTCTTTTTGGTTTGAGGGGGCCCTAAAACACATATATCCGGTAAATTCTCGACATAAAATTTTTGGGTGAAATAGAATACTTCCCCTACTTACTATACGTAGTAGAGAAAGTAATAAGACAGAGTTATTTTTATCCCCCACAAATTGTACTGCCGAAATTCATAGAATAATTTATATTTAAGAGGCAGAATCCGGTAATGTGTTTTTCAAGTGGGAACTGTAAAAATCCTTAGTTACGGCTTTTTTTGTGAAATACGAGAGCAAGGGTTTTATTGTCGATTGTCTAAGAATATAACACATAAATTATTCACTCCCAAGTTGAAACAAGAAGCAAGAAAAGCTGTTTTGTTCTTTCAAACCTTTATTTTTAACTCGAGAGAGACGGAGTTTGAAACAAAGAAGTGATAACAGATCTTAATACTTGGCGGAAGAGTCGTTTAGACTTGTCCGTCGAGCGAACAGCCTTAACGACAGTCTTATCTTCTTTGTGCTTACGACAGCTATTAGATTCCTTGGTGACCAATAATCCTTCAAGCGAATGGCAGACAGAGAAACAACGTTGTTTTGGTTTATTCGCGTTAGTTTATCACAAATAATATTTTAGAGATTTAACACAAAACGCATTATCAAGGGACGTATGCTGAATAACATTAAAGTTGAGAAAATGGTGGTTATTTGCACCACGCTTTGGGCGTCAATTTGTAGTAGTTTGTATTGAAGGAGTTGTATTATATTTCAACTGTTGGGGAGCCGAACTTGTAGTAGTTGCAACCGCACGTATAGTAAACAGTTTCGGTAGCCTTCGCCCCAAATGTACTTTCAGGTGGCCTTTGCCCCAAGTTTAAAAAAAAAATTAACTTTGTAATTTAGCTGTATCTTTAAATATTATATATTCATGTTTGCCTCGGCTGCGTCAGTATTATTGTTAGAGACACGTTTCTCTTAGCAGGGTTGTGGTGCGACTTAAGAATGTAGGCTTACACAGGTTATAATTTTACTTCACTCCTTTTATTAACACTTGATACGATTTAAATAACACTTCACTGATATATAGAGAGAGCTGTGAGATGTTTTTATTAAATACTAGCACTTTTTAACACGTAAACTTATTTTTCGTCTCACACGAATACGTATTAAATCTCTAGAGGACGCATCTCGCATCCGGTTACAAACGCTGTCTGCAGGCAACTGAACTGATTTCAACCGCCTAAGCTTGTAAATTTCTGTATTTCAAGTCTCTGATTAGCTATTCCTAATCCAATAGAATACTTTCATTTAACTAAAGCTTTTTCCGGTTGTTGATTGGCTATTTTTATAAACTGCCACTAAAATTACATTATTGCTTCCAAGAATCACAAGTAGTATTGTTAAACTTTCAAATTAATTATTGCCTCAAGGTTACCTCATTGTTATTTCATTGTTAGCAACTTTTGACCTATTTCTCACAGCTCCTGTATTATTAAATTACGTAATAAATTAACATAAAATTATTACACAAGGATACAATAATATAAACAAATACAATGACTGTAATATACACTTTTTATATATTGTTACATACACACATTGCTTTAAGGCGGGCTGTTATTGAGTTTATATTTATATGATTAGACTGAAATCATTTAAGTGTTAAAAATACTGACTAAAATTACAATGTATACAGCGCTTCCAGAATATGTCCATAGGTATATTAGATATCGAGAGATGGACATGTCACATGCATCCGCATCTGGACTAAAATTGTGTACAGAATCTTACTTACCTTATAACAAATGCTCCTTAGCTAAACATTGACATACAGGTATAGGTTATACGAGGGTAATCCAGACGTTTTGAAATAAACAATTAACAAAATGAAAATATCAAGTTTATTATCCACATTTGAAAGGTACACTCTTAAGCTATTTTTCTACATAATCGCCATTCAAATTGAGGCATTTATCATACCGTGGCACAAGTTTTTCAATACCCTCTCTGTAGAAATCTGCCGCCTGCGACTTCAACCACTGTTTACACCGGCATGCAGTTCAGCGTCAGTATCAAAGCGTTGTGTACCGAGCCATTTCTTCATCGCTGGCAAGAGGTGGTAGTCGCTCGGCGCCAAATCCGCGCTGTATGGTGGATGGTCAAACACCTCCCATCCAACAGTGTTCGGGGACGATTGGCCGTGTGTGGGCGTGCATTGTCGTGAATAAACAACACCTTGGTGCTAAGTTTTCCCCGACGCTTATTTTGTATGGCACGCCTTAACTTTCTTAGTGTTTCACAGTACCTCTCTGAGGTTATTGTTGTTCCACGTTCCAGAAACTCAACGAGAAGCACTCCCTTAGAGTCCCAAAACACAGTAAGCATGCCCTTTCTTGCTGACAGCGTTTGCAAACACTTTCTTGTGAGAATGTGTGCGTCCCCATTCCATCGACTGCTGTTTTGTTTCACAATTGACATGCTTCACCCAAGTCTCGTCCCCGGTTACGATACGATCGAGTAAAGCGTTACCATATTTATTGAAATCTTGGAGGAAGGTCAGTGCTGCAGCCAGTCTCTGTTTTTTATGGTCTTCCGTTAGGATTTTTGGAACCCACCTAGCACAACTTTTGTGGTAACCAAGCTTCTCTACCACAATTTGATGCACCAAACTCCGTGAAATTTTGGGAAAATGTTTCGAAAGTTCTGTAATCGTGAAACGACGATTTTCACGAATTTTGTCATTAATTTTCATTGACAGTTCATCAGTCATAAGGCCGCCTACCACTGCGATTCTCGTCGTGAACATTGGTACGGCCATTTTTAAAATCAATGTACCATTGCCTGACCCGGCTTTCACTCATTATTCCCTGTCCGTAAACATCACAAAGTTGACGATAAATTTCAATTGGTTTGTTCTTTTTAGCCAACAAAAACCTAATCACACACCGCACTTCACAAGTGGCGGGATTTTCTATTGCAGCGCACATTTTAACAACTCACAGAGAGCACAGTAAGGAAGGCACGCTACCACAGCTGGATGCGTACTGAATGTAGGAACGTTCTGACACCAAGATGGCGGCACTAGCCCTACTCATCCCACAATAGGCCAAAAGTCTACGACTTTCGGGAATGCCCTCGTACAACGGAGAGGGACACTTCGAGCACTGCGACCTATAGTGCCTAACATTCTCCAGGAGGAAGGGATGAAGTGAAGGAACCACATGAGGCTGGGCAGACCACAGAGAGGCGCGAAGTCCCAAACATTTCCAGGCTCGAAGACGCGTCCCATCGCTGGAACTGTCTAAAGAGGGCGATGAACGAAAGCAGCCTTCCAGTTTCCACGGGGAGTACTCTTTCCTTAAAACAAGCATCCGCGTCATCTGTCCGGCACCGCCATGCACCAGGAAACCTAGAAGTACCCTGAAAGATGAGAAGTAAACGGAATGAAAGGGAAATGATGGAAAGGAAATCAGTTTAGAAACCATCACAGCATTCCCCTACCGACCATGAAAAATCCAAGGTCAAAGTGGGCGATCGACGGGAATCGAACCCGGAACCTCCCGAATGCGATCGTCGCACGTAATCCTGGAGCTATCTCAGTTTTAAACATAGATATTGTAAACACATTTAGCTCGGTCATTGTAATGTTTCTGATTTAATTTTTGTATTTTTTCTTTGTTCTTCAGGGCATCTACAAATAATAATCTGAGAGTGCCGAGAGCTTTACGAGATCATAACATGCCAAGTTGTGTTCGTAAATGCGTTTATTTGTATTATTAACCCAGAGATATACAATGAGCATTAGATCAGAAGAGAGAGGAGGAAAAGGAAGGGGAGGAAATATAAGAGAAGGACGAGAAGAGAGCATAAAAGGAAAGAAGAGAGCAGATGTGAAAAGACGTGAGGAGGGAGAAGTAGAGGAGGAGAACAATACCAAACAGAAAGAGAATTGAGTAAGTGGACAAAAAAGCCAAATAAATAAAAGGAAAGGAATGAGAAGGAAGAGGAAAGGAAAGCACCGAGAAGGTAAAAGGAAAGAGATGGGAAGAGGAGAGGAAAAGAAGAGATCAGACGAAAGAGACGAGTAGAGGAGAAGGAAGGAAACACAGTAAGAGGAAAGTAAAGAAAAATGAGGAGAAGAGAGGGAAGAGACAGAAAAAGGATAAAGTAAAGCGACAGGAAAAAGAGAGGAGAGGAATGAAAAGATACAGAAAAAGGAGAGATTAAAGGAAAGTGACGGGCAGTGGAGAGGAGAGGGCAGGAAAGGAGAGATAAAATAAAAGCGACAGAAAGAGGAAGGAAAAGAAAAGAGAGAAAGTTTTGTACGTTGGTGGATTATGAAAAGGAATCTCCTTTCTCGGGATGAATGGTAACCCCCTTTAGCCCCTCTTTCACGCTCTACAGCAGCGCAGAACAAGTTGCCTAAACGCCAGGAGAAACCCCACACACTTAGTACATGGTATGAATAGCCCAGTAGAGGGCTTTTCTGTCAAACTTGCCTTCTTTCCTCCATTGAATTTGCGCCCCTTTATAAATCCGTGGAACTTAAAGCAACTCTTAAACTACACATTTCTTTTCTTCCACGCACTTATAAAAATTATGCCTAGACACTTATGATTTCATTTGTATCCTTTTTTCACTTTCTCTACTACGTATAGTAAGTAGGTGAAGTATTGCATTCCATCCAAGAATTCGAAACCGAGATTTTTACAGGAAATACATGTTTTGAGGTGCCCTGAATGCATATAAAGCATTTTTGGAAACATGTCCGTGTGTGTGTCTGTGTACAGCATAACTAAAAAATGATAAGTCGGATAAATACCAAACTTGGTATTTGGGTTCAGTATCTTCCAAAGATGCGACACGAAGGTTTTCAAGAAAATCCCCCTACCCCAGATTACTATTTACATGGAACATTTTTCGAAAATTTTAATTTTCTAACAACGGCTCTAACGATTTTGATTAAAATATCATATGTTTAAAATATTTTCATGACAAGTAAAATGTATATCTTGAATTTTCTGGGAATGCCTCCAAAAGTATTCATCATTGTGAACGACTTTTGCATAACTGGTAAACCATACGAGATAGACAAACTTTTACTTCACAAAAATGTAGATCGCGTTAAAATACACAAGTTATGTCATATACATTTTTGTTGTTGAGTGAACCATTTTCGAGAAATTGCTTGTTATTCCCTTAAATTTTTCAATACTTATTTTCGCAAATGGGAATTCGTTATTCATTTTTTTGTCTTGGATATGCAAAGAGTATTAATCTGTGGCAAAGGGAATGGTGCTGCACCTAGCAACCAGCTATTAAGAGATATGTATGTGCTTAAAGGCTACTGTATTTCTATATTGCCCTTGTAAATATATATTCCCCTTACATCTACAAGAAAATTAGCAATAAGATACAGTCTACAAATGTTTATCTCGATTAACATGAAGTAGATGGAGAATAAGCGTTTGAAAAAATAGTTTGTACGAGAGTAGAGAAAGTCATGCGAGTGTAACATTATGATTTTTACGTTCTCTACTACGTATAGTAAGTAGGGGAAGTATTGCATTCCATCCAAAAATTCCGTACCGAGATTTCACCGGAAATACATGTTTTGAGGTGCACTGAATGCATATAAAGCATTTTTGGAAACATGTGCATGTGTGTGTGTCTGTGTACAGCATAACTCAAAAATGAAAAGTCGGATAAATACCAAATTTAGTATTTGGGTTTAGTATCTTCCAACGATGCGACAAAAAGATTTTCAACAAAACACCCTACCCCGGACTACCCTTTACATGGAAAGTTTTTCGTAAACTTTGAATTTTCTCAAAAATGGCTCTAACGATTTTGATCAAAATATCATATGTTTAAATATTTTCATGGCAAATGAAATGTAATCTCGAATTTTCTGGGAATGTCCCCAAAAGTCCTCTTCCTTCCGAATGTCTTTCGCATAACTGGTAAACCATAAGAGATAGACAAAATTTTACTACATAAAAATGTAGATCTGGTTAAAACACAGAATTTATGTCCTATACTTTTTTGTGGAGTGAATCCTTTCCGAGATATTGTTTGAATTTTCCAATACTTATACTTTTCTCAAATGGGAATTCGTTATTCGTTTTTTTATATCTAGGACATACAAATAGAATTGAATTCTCCACATAGCAACCAGCTCTTAAAACATTTGACTATCGCTTAAAGCCTACCAATTCCCCTTGCATCTACAAGAAAATTAGCGGTAAGGTTATGCAAATGTTTATGTCGATTAACATGAAGTAGATGCATCTGTAAAAATAATTTGTACAATAGTAGAGAAAGTCATGTGACTGCAATACATCAGAATTTTTTGAAGTTGTGTGTCTCCATTCATTTGTTTCTGTCGTTATGCGAATAGTATGGCATTTCAAAGCCAGCATACAGCGATCACCTTATAAAAATTTAACTATAAATTCAACCACTTGTAACACCCCACCCCTAGCACGTTAAACGAAATGTCTAATGAAAGTATTTCTGCAAAGTTTATCTTCCTTATTATACTGTGTATTAAAATATAATATATCTGATGTGTTACACTCACATTGCTTTCTGTACCCATTTTCGTTTATTTTATATAGTTTCTACAAACTGTTCTTGCAAAAGTTTTTTTTCAAGTTTTTTAAGACAGATGTTTGCATAAATGTCAAATGTTTCATTAGTAATACGTAAAAAGGAGATAGCAATAGTGAAGAAGCGGATCGTTGCATGCTGACCTTTAATTCTATGACCGCGGGGAACAACTGAATGGATTTTAAAACAGATAAAAGCATTGAAAAATTCTAACAAATAACAACCAATATCTCAGAAATGGATTATGCCACAATAAAAGTTATTTAATACGAATTGCGTGGTTAAAGAGATCTAAATCTTTTGTTGTACTATATTTTTTTATTCATTTCTATAGCCCCCTTTAATTGCTGTGGTCATATGGCGGCGTTTGACTAAAATATTTATTGGTATTTTTACTCTTCATCGTTTTGACTTTTTACTTTCTCTACTACGTATAGTAAGTAGGGGAAGTATTGCATTCCACCCAAAAATTCGATACCGAGATTTCACCGGAAATACATGTTTTGAGACCCCCTGAATCCAAAAAAAGCATTTTTGGAAACATGTCCGTGTGTGTGTGTGTCTGTGTGTCTGTGAACAGCATAACTCAGAAACGAACAGTCGGATAAACACCAAACTAGGTATTTAGGTTCAGTATCTTACAGAGATGCAACACGAAGGTTTTCAAGAAAATCCCTCCACCCCAGACTACCCTTTACATGGAACATTTTTCGAAAATTTTAATTTTCTCAAAAGCGGCTCTAACGATTTTGATTAAAATATCATATGTTTAAGATAAGGCGGCGCCGTGGCCGAGTGGTTAGACCGCTCGCCTCCCACCGAGGCGGACCGGGTTCAATCCCAGGGACCTGCATGTGGGATTTGTGGTGGACGAAGCGGCGTCTGGGCGGGTTTTCTCCGGGTTCTCCGGTTTCCCCCGCCATTCATTCCACCAACTGCTCCATCATCACCTTTCCTTTTATCCATTTCACCAACATTTCGCTTCATCCCATACCAGGCTTCGGGCTGATCACCCATCCTGGATGTTCTGTCTGATCCATGAGTGTCTGCTCCTCGACGGGCCTCTGACCCCAGGCACCCGCTTGTAAGTCCTGGGGGGTGTAAGTCCTACATAAGAGGAGGGTAAACAGATAATGAATGTTTAAGATATTTTCATGACAAATGAAATGTATATCTCGAATTTTCTGGGAATGTCTCCAAAAGTATTCATCATTGTGAACATAACTGGTAAACCATAAGAGATAGACAAAATTTTACTAGAAGAAAAATGTAGATCGCGTTAAAATACACAATTTATGTCATATATATTTTTTTGTTGAGTGAACCGTTTTCGAGATATTGCTTGTTATTTCCTTAAATTTTCCAATACTTGTACTTTTTCTCAAATTCGTTATTCATATATATTTTTTTGTTGAGTGAACCGTTTTCGAGATATTGCTTGTTATTTCCTTAAATTTTCCAATACTTGTACTTTTTCTCAAATTCGTTATTCATTTTTTTTGTGTCCTGGACATGCAAAGAGAATGAAATGCGCCACATAGTAACCAGCGTTAAAATATTTGACTATCGCTTAAAACCTACCATATTCCCCTTGCACCTACAAGAAAATTACCATTAAGGTTGACATCTCGATATCTCGATTAACATGAAGCATATGAAGCGTTTGTAAAAATAATTTGTAAAAGAGTAGAGAAAGTCATGTGAGTGTAACACATCAGGTTTTTTTTTCTTATTCTACCACGTACATAGTTGGTAGCGAAGGTATTGCATTTCACTCAAAAATTAATATCCGATAGTTCACCAGAAATACATGTTTTGAGGCCCCTGAATCCCAGAAAGGCATTTTTAGAAAAAAGGTTTCGTGTGTATGTTTCTGTCAGTGTGTGTGTGTGTGTCTGTGAACGGCATAACTCAAAAACCAAAAGTCATGTAAATACCAAACTTAGTATTTAGTTTCTATATCTTCCGGAGTTGCGACAGGAAGATTTTCAAGAAAATCCCCTCACTCCCAACCATCCTTTACATAAAACATTTTTCGAATGTTTTTATTTTCTAAAAAAATGGCTAACGGTTTCGATTAAAACACCATCTAGTAAATATATTTACAAATAAAATGTACATCTTGAATTTCCTGTGATTAGCGTGTATGGTCCTCTTCATTCGGAAGGAATTTTATATAATCTTGTATAACTGGTAAACGTTAAGTGATTGACGAAAACACACTACATATAAATGTAGATTCTTTAAAACACAACTTATTTCAAATAACTTTTTTGTGGCATGAGCCATTTCTGAGATATCCTTTATTAATGTGCGATACTTAGCGATTCTTTCAGTCTATCGATTTTCAGTTGTTTATCGTGATGTCATGGAAAGAGGAAGGAGTTTTAAGACAAGCACATAGCATTCCAATTCTTAAACATTTGACTATCGCTGTTCTCTTTATATCTATAATGAAGTGAATAATGTAGCTATTTATGCAAAGATTTATCTCGATTAAAATAGGTAGATGGGAAAATAAGTTTTGTAAGAGAAGTTTGTATAGTCAGTCAAAAGCGATAAATGGTAGAGAAAGTCATGTGAATGAAACACATAAGATGTTATAAACTTATTTACAAGCACAGATGCACTCTCACACCCACACTTACAGACTCAGGGTAGGGAGTTACCCTAATTAAAGGAAAATACCCGCCCCCAGCCGGGAATCGAACCTGGACCTCTGAGTGAGAAGTCTGTTCGCTGACCACTCGATCAAGGAGGCAGTCTTTTTTACTTTCTCTACTACGTATAGTAAGTAGGGGAAGTATTATATTCCACCCAAAAATTCAATACCAAGATTTCACCGGAAATACATGTTTTGAGGCCCCTGAATAAAAAAAAGCATTTTTGGAAACGTGCGTGTGTGTCTGTGAACAGCATAACTCAGAAACGAACAGTCGGATAAACACCAAACTTGGTATTTAGGTTCAGTATCTTCCAGAGATGCGACACGAAGGTTTTCAAGAAAATCCCCCCACCCCAGATTACCCTTTATATGGAACATTTTTCGAAAATTTTAATTTTCTCAAAAATGGCTCTAACCATTTGGATTAAAATATCATATATTTAAGATATTTTCATGATAAATGAAATGTACATCTCGAATTTTCTGGGAATGTCTCCAAAAGCATTCTTCATTGTGAACGACTTTTGCATAACTGGTAAACCATAAGAGATAGACAAAATTTTACTACACAAAAAATGTAGATCGCGTTAAAGTACACAATATATGTCATATACATTTTTGTTGTTGGGTGAACCATTTTCGAGATATTGCTTGTTATTCCCCTAAATTTTCCAATACTTATATTTTTTCTCAAATGGGAATTCGTTATTCATTTTTTTGTCCTGGTAATGCAAGGAGAATGGAATACTGCACATAGCAACCAGCTCTTAAAATATTTGACTATCGCTTAAAGCCTACTAATTCCCTTTGCATCTACAAGAAAATTAGCAATAAGAATAACATCTCGATATCTCGATTAGCATGAAGCATATAGAGAATTAACCTGTGTAAAAATAGTTTGTACAAGTGTAGAGAAAATTATGTGAATGTGACACATCAGATATTTTTGTTATTCCATTTATATGCTGCCTTTAACATTCAAGGTCTTGTCGGCAGCTTTTTGCCTTTGGAGCAACTGACCTTTAGAAATGACCATTGGCCATTAATATTTGGGGTTTTACTTTGGGATTTCTTTGTTATAATTCATTAAAGTCAAATTCATAGATTTGCTCACTCGCTCATACTTCTAGACCCTAGAGAGGATGAGGAATGATTTTGGCTAAAGAAAAATCCCCATGCTCCAGTTGAAAATCGAACCCTGGACCTCTGGATTTGGAAGTTAGCGTGTTAGCCAGCATTCGATTTTGTTTTGTCAGTTTTGATCTTTTAACTTATTTGGTGATTGATTTGTTGTTACTGAAAGGTTTTTCCAGCTCTAAGTTGATAACAAAAGAATGAAAGTGTGGTGGATATAGGCCTGAATGCCCGGGTCCCCGTCGCCTACTGCTCGCTAGATCGGCTTGAAATAGGTTATAGCTTGCAGCAAGTTGGGGGCCGTTGCTAAAATTACACCGTGATACTGGCACCTGCCTGTTTCCGTATTGTCTTCCCTTGCAGCCTACTTTCTAGGAGAACGTTGAGGTTTTAACCAGTGTCTGTCGTGGTTTTCCCTAAACACTCACTTGAATATCTTGCTCGCCACCCCAAATAATACCAGTAAAATTTAAAGGATTTATGACTCACACATTTTACAACTTCTAAATTTCTAAATGTATTTTCACTTTTTTGGGGTTCCTAAATAAAATAATTATCTGCTGCGTTACATTCACATGAATTTCTCTACCCTCTATCGCGTATTACTGAGTATACAAATTATTCGTACGTAAGTTTTCCTATATACTTCATTTTAATTAAGATAAACCTTTTCGGAAACAGTTGGATTACACATTTCGTTATAGATACAAAGAGAACAGCGATAGTCAAATGTTTAACAACTGAACGCTTTATGCTGGCCTTAAAATGACATACTGTTTCCATGACATCGCCAGAAACAACTGAAAATCGACAGGACTTTAAAAGAATGGTTAAGTATTGACAATTCGAACAGTTAATAACGGATATCTCGGCAAAGGCTTATGTCACAAAAAATCTATTTCAAATAAACTGTGTGTTTTCAAGAGATGTGCATTTTTTGTTTTCGTCTGTCGCTTAAAGTTTACCAGTTATACACGATTATACAAAATACCTACCGAATGAAGAGGACCTCATAGGCTATTCCCAGAAAATTCAAGATATAGATTTTATTTGTCATGTAAATACTTTTAATATATATTTTAATCAAAGCCGTTTCAGCCATTCTTGCAAAAATAAAAAAAAATCGAAAAATGTTCCGTGTAAAGTGTGATTGGGGTTGAGGGATTTTCTGAAAATCTTCGTGTCGCATCTTTTGTAGGTACGGAACTTAAATGCCAAGTTTGGTATTTATGCGACTTTTCTTTATTGAGTTAATGCTGTTCACACACACAAACGGACGTTTTTCTAAAAATGGGTCTCAAAACATGTATTTCCGGTGAAATTCTATGTACGTGGTAGAGAAAGTAACAAGTAGTAAGGCAAACGATGGCTGTTGTAAACAATGTAAAAATTTCGGCAAATGTAAGAAATATCTCATTCCCAAGACACACCGATTTTTGTGTAATGACCAAGGTGCTACATCTTCTAATAACACTGACTTAGTTGATGATCATGACGATAATAAGTCGCAATGTACCGACGCCAACTATATGCTGGCATTAAAATTACATACTTATTTCATGACCATGTCAGAATGACGATTTAAGCTACTCAAAGAAATGTTTACATTATTTGAAAACCAATAACAACGAATATCTCGGAAATGCTTATTGCCACACACACACAAAGGAAAAATTACTTTACATAAACGAGGGGCGTCCAATAAGTAAGTTTCCCTATTTTATAAAAAAATGGATTAATTTTATTTATATTGTACAATACTTCTGTTACTTTTCTATATAGTCAACATGCTTTTCAAAGCATTTTTGGGGTCGTGACACAAGTTTTTGCAAGCTAGTGTTGTGCCAGGTCGGGTCCTGTGCTCGTAACCAGCTGTTTACTGATTTGACTTCATCATCGGGGTTAAAAGTGCTTACCTTTGAGTTGGAGGAGCATGTGAAAATCACTTGGGGCAATCTCCGGTGAATACGGAGGATACGAAAAAGTGCTTGCCTCCAAGATGACCTTTGAGTCAGGGTAACATGTGAAAATCACTTGGGAAAAGATCTGGTGAATTTGGAGGATACGAGAAAATTTCCCAGTTGAATCTTCTGAGCTCCGCCTGGGTCAAGATTCAACTTGGAAGTTTTCTTTCAAAAATGAAAAGTCGGATTAACAGCAAACTTCGTATTTAAGTTCACCATCCTCTAAAGATGCGAAAGGAAGATTTTCAAGGAAATCCCCACACCTCAGCTTCCCTTTACATGGAATATTTTTCGAAATGTTTTATTTTCTGAAAAATGGCTGTAACGATTTTGATTAAAATACCATATATTAAAGATATTTACATGACAAATTAAATGTATGTTCTGAATTTTCTGCGAGTAGGCTGTGAAGACCTCCTTATTCGGAAGGAATTTTCTATTATGACGTATAAGTGGTAAACGTTAAGCGATAGACGAAAACGTACTGCACAAAAAATGTAAATCTGTTTAAAACACACAATTTATTCCAAGTAATTTTTTGTGGCATTAGCCATTCCCGACGTATCCGTTATTAGTGGTTCGAATTGTTCAATACTTAGCCATTATTTTAAAGTCCTGTCGATTTTCAGTAAAGAGTGTCGAATTTTAAGGTCAGCATATAGCGTCCTGTTCTTCAACATTTTCCAGGTAGTCTCAAAACGTGAATTTCCGGTGTAATCTCGGTATCAGACTTTTAGGTGGAATACAATACTTGCTCTAGGTAGGCATTAGAGAGATCAAACAATGCTATTTAGATTTCCTTCTCCATGTAATAGCTGTATATTGGCTTACAGACAGCAGGTTGTTAATAATTCCTACCTGCTAACATTTGCTGCCGCGCAGCAAGTAAATGCTATCTAGTTATTGCTTTTAGCTGTTTGTCTTTGTTCTCAAAGAGACGCCAACCTCTTGTTCTTCCTCCATCCCTTCTCTATTGGGGTGCAGATATCAACTCTCTACTTCACCCTTTCTTTTGCTTTGCCATTTACTTGCTCCTCGCCGTTTACTTAAGGTGAAGAAACCATTGTATTCAGCACAAAAACTCAATACAAAGATTTCACCCGAAAATGTAAGTTTTGAGTCTGACTGACTGGTATAGACTCGCAACTTTCTCTGCCAATTCCAAATTCACGTACACATCTTATACATTAAAGCTTTCACTAAAAGGCGATTCTTTGATCCACGTTACATACAACATGCAGAAACAACGTTCAAATGTTAAAGACGAAGGACTGAATTCAGAGGTCAACGTCATGCAGAAATAATTTGCCTTTTATCGTTGATAGCACTATTCTCTTGTCTGTTACATTCATGTCAGTGTATTCTTCATTGTAAACGACGTATGCATATCTGGTAAACCATAAGAGAGAGACAAAATTTTACTACACAAAAAATGTAGATCGCGTTAAAATACACAATTTATGTCATATACATTTTTTTTGTTGAGTGAACCATTTTCGAGATATTGCTTGTTATTCCCTTAAATTTTCTAATACTTATACTTTTTCTCAAATTCGTTATTCATTTTTTTTTGTTCCGGTAATGCAAAGAGAATGGAATACTCCACATAGCAACCAGCTCTTAAAATATTTGACTATCACTTAAAGCCTACCAATTCCCCTTGCATCTACAAGAAAATTAGCAATAAGATTAACATCTCGATTAACATGAAGCATATGCAGAATAAGATTTTGTAAAAATAGTTTGTACAAGAGTAGAGAAAATTCATGTGAGTGTAACATATCAGATTTTTGTTGTATTTAGAGGGTCTCAAAACATATATTTCCGGTGAAATCTCGGTATGGAATTTTGGGTGGATTACAATACTTTCCCTACTTACTATACGTAGTAGAGAAATTAAAAAATGAATACACTGTTTGATTCTCAATAACTTAGTAATTAATTGAGATACAGGACTCAAATTTGGTGAAGATGTAGATTGGATCGTGGAGTAGAGGGAACTCGTACCGATGCAGTGAATCCGGATATTATACCAACACCCACACGAGGAAGGGATGAGGTGAAGGGAGAGATCGGGCGGCCGGAACCAGGAGTGACGGCTCAGCAATGACAGGGTACCTACAGTTTCTAGATATAAATGCCGCGGCAGACGGACAGTCAGATGGGGGACCCCTCCGGGGACGGTCCTTATACCCCGTCAACCAGCCGAAGGCCGAGGGACGCAGAAAGTTCACATAGAGCATCCTTTCTCCCTAACACGCTGCACCGAAACACCATCACCGACACTTCAAACCCTGGAACAGACAAAACGGTATGAAGAATGAATGAATGAATGATTAAACGAAATGGGTTGTTAGTAAAGTCTGGGGTAAAAGAAATCACTCCAGCATCTGCCTAACGATCAAACAAAACCCCGAATAAAATCATGAGGTAGAGCGGGCGGTCGCCGGGGATCAATCTCGGTACCTCCCGAATGCGGAACACATGCTTTGCCGCCTGAGCCATCCCGCTAGGTAAGATAAACCTTAACGTTCAACGTATTGAAATCACTAGGGCAGTGGAATTTCCGCCATCAGCAGTCAGGCAGTGAGCGGATGCCACAGATAACTGTTCTAAAGCTTCTTGTAACCGATAAATTTTTGTCAGAGCACTTCTAATACTTTGAAACCCTTGAAAGCAAACATGGACATGCTCTAAATGGTCAAAGCTTTGACAATCATTTGAAGGCTTTGGCCAATGAAATGCGAGTATTTACAGTCCGTCGCCAAATCTGCAACATGGCTGAATGCGAACAGTAAGAATTCTGATGTGTTACACTCACATGACTTTCTCTACTCTTGTACAAACTATTTTTACAAACTCTTATTATCCGTATGCTTCATGTTAATCGAGAAAAACATTTGCAGACTTTATCTTATTGCTAATTTTCTTGTAGATGTAAGGGCAATGTATATTTACAAGGGCAATATAGAAATACAGTAGCCTTTAAGCACATACATATCTCTTAATAGCTGGTTGCTAGGTGCAGCATCATTCCCTTTGCCACAGATTAATACTCTTTGCATATCAAAGACAAAAAATGAATAACGAATTCCCATTTGAGAAAATAAGTATTGAAAAATTTAAGAGAATAACAAGCAATATCTCGAAAATGGTTCACTCAACAAAAAAAATGTATATGACATAAATGGTGTATTTTAACGCGATCTACATTTTTGTGTAGTAAAATTTTATCTATCTGTTACGATTTACCAGTTATGCAAAAGTCGTTCACAATGAAGAATACTTTAGGAGACATTCCCAGAAATATCGAGATATACATTTCATTTGTCATGAAAATATCTTAAACATATGATATTTTAATCAAAATCGTTAGAGCCATTTTTGAGAAAATAAAAATTTTTCGAAAAATTTTCCATGTAAAGGGTAATCTGGGGTGGGGGGATTTTCTTGAAAACCTTCGTGTCGGCTCTGGAAGATACTGAGCCTGATGTTTATCCGACTGTTCGTTTCTGAGTTATGCTGTTCACAGACATACACACACACACACGGACATGTTTCCAAAAATGCTTTTTTTGGATTCAGGGGGTCTCAAAACATATTTCCAGTGAAATCTCGGTATCGAATTTTTGGGTGGAATACATTACTTCCCCTACTTACTATACGTTGTAGAGAAAGTAAAAAGCATTTTTTAGAGAGAGGTCCACATGCGTGTGTGTGTCCGCGAATACCACAAATCAAAAACGAAGTGTTGGATAAATGCCAAAATTGGTAATTTAGTTCAGTACCCTACAAAGAAGAGACGCGAAGATTTTCAAGAAAATCGTGTCACGTAAACTATCCTTTACTTGCAACATTTTTCGAATTTTTTGTTTTCTAAAAAATTGTTCTGACGATTTTGATTAAAATAAAACTATTTACATGACAAATAAAATGCATTTATTAAATTACCTGGGAATAGCCTGTGAGGCCTTCTTCTTTCGGAAGGAATTCTGTATAACCTTGAATAACTGGTTAAGCGATAGTTGAAAATATACTACACAAGTCTACATCTCTTTAAAATACACAATTTAGTTCAAATAATTTTTTGATGTATCAAACCACTTCTAGATATTCGCTATTAATGCTTCGAATTGTTCAGTCCTCCGTGGTGTAATGGTTACCATGCTAGCCTCCAGTTCCCGAGGTCGTGGTTTCAAACCCGGCAGAGGGCGATGAATTTTTTTCGGGGGTAAAAATACTTAGCATGGCTTCCTTCGGAAGGGAAGTAAAGCCGATAGTCAGAACCTCAAGCCTGATAAAGAGGCCTTTAAGCAAAATTAGCAGTGTCTCACGCCGAACATAGAATGGGACGCTAAAGACCACAGCAGTTAAAAAGCATCAATATATAAAACTCAATTTAATTTCGAATTTCTTTTAGTTCCATTTATACCCCGCCTTTAACTACATCGGTCTTATCGGCGGCCTTTTCTTTGGAACTTATTGCCTATTGGCAATGGTGTTAACTCGTGTAACTCTTGTCGTTGGGTTTCTTGTACTTTGGGTTTTTTAATCATTAGATCATACACACATTCAAACTCTCATTCATACTTCCAGACTCTGGGAAGAATGGGGATTAATCTTGGTAGAGAAAAATTCCCAACTCTAACCGGGAATCGCACCCGGGACACCTCGCAAAGTAGCCAGTTGCTCTAGCAACTGAGCTACGGGGCCAGCCGCTTCGAATTTTTACTTTCTCTACGTATAGCAAGTAGGGAAAGTACTGTATTCCACCCAAAAATTCGATACCGACGTTTCACCGCAAATACATTTTTGAGACCCCCTGAATCCAAAAAAAGCATTTTCGGAAATATGTCCGTGTGTGTGTGTGTGTGTGTGAACAGCATAACTCAGAAACGAACAGTCGAATAAACAAACTTGGTATTTAGGTTCAGTATCTACCAGGGATGCGACACGAAGGTTTTCAAGAAAATCCCCCCACCCCAGATTACCCTTTACATGGAACATTTTTCGAGAATTTTAATTTTCTCAAAAATGGCTCTAACGATTTTGATTAAAATATCTAAGGTTTAAGGTATTTTCATGACAAAATGTAATGTATATCTCGAATTTTCTGGGAATGTCTCCAAAAGTATTCTTCATTGTGAACGACTTTTGCATAACTGGTAAACCATAAGAGATAGACAAAATTTTACGACACAAAAAATGTAGATCGCGTTAAAATACACAATTTATGTCAGATATATTTTTTTGTTGAGTGAACCATTTCCGAGGTATTGCTTGTTATTCCCTTAAATTTTCCAATACTTATACCTTTTCTCAAATGGGAATTCGTTATTCATTTTTTTATGTCCTGGACATGCAAAAAGAATGGAATACTCCACATAGCAACCAGCTCTTAAAATATTTGACTATCACTTAAAGCCTACCAATTCCCCTTGCATCTACAAGAAAATTAGCAATAAGATTAACATCTCGATTAACATGAAGCATATGGAGAATAAGCGTTTATAAAAATAGTTTGTACAAGAGTAGAGAAAGTCATGTGAGTGTAACACATCAGATTTTTTTAATACTAAGTCATTGTTTTAAAGCCCTTCGATTTTCAGCTGTTTCACGTGATGTCATGGAAACAGTATGGAATTTTAAGGCCAACATATAGCGTTCAGTTGTTAAACATTTGACTGTCGCTGTTCTCTTTGTATCTATAACGAAATGTGTAATATAGCTTTTCCGGAAATGTTTACCTCATTTAAATTAAGTAGATAGGAAAGTAAAGTTTCGTAAGAATAGTAACACATTGAGATTTTTACTTCTTCTACTACGTATAGAAAGTATTGCATTCCACCAAAAAATTCGATATCGAGCTTTCACAGGAAATACATGTACTAAGGTTCCCTGAATCCAAACAAAACATTTTTGGAAACCTGTCCGTGTATGTGTGTCTTGTCTGTCTATCTGCGTGTCTGCCTGTGAATAGCATAACTCAACAACTAAACGTCAAATAAATATCAAACTTGGTATTTTAGTTTATTATCCTCCAAAGATACGAGAGAAAGATTTTCAAGAACATCCCCCATCCAAACTACCCTTTACATGGAACATTTTTCGATAATTTTGATTTTCTCAAAAATGGCTCTAGCGATTTTTATTAAAATATCCTATGTTTTAAGATATTTTTATGCCAAATGAAATGTATATGTGGTCTTTTCTTGTATGTCTCCAAAAGCCCTCTTCATTCTGAATGCCTTTCGCATAACTGGTAATCCATAAGAGATAGACAAAATTTTACTACACAGAAAATGTAGATCTCGCTAAAACACACAAGTTATGTTTTATATATATATTTTGGCCGAGTGAACCATTTCTGAGATAGCTCTTGTTATGTTCCAGTACTTACACTTTTTTTCTCAAATGGGAATTCGTTATTGGTTTTTTTATGTCCTAGACATACAAAGAGAATGGAATACTCCACATATAACCAGCTCTTAAAATATTTGACTATCGCTTAAAGCCTACCAATTCCCCTTGCATCTACAAGAAAATTAGTAATAATATTAACATCTCGATTAACATGAAGCATATGGAGAATAAGTGTTTGTAAAAATAGTTTGTACAAGAGTAGAGAAAGTCATGTGAGTGTAACACATCAGATTTTTCATGTTGAAGAGCATCGTTTAAGCCTATCTTTCTCCTAGATACACTTTGGGTGTTCTGATGCCAGTAAATAGTCGATACAAGAGGTAGGCGACCTGCGGTTAAGAACGGCTATCTCACTTCCTCGCGGCAGACGTATACACACACACACCTCAGTTGAGTGGATTCACCCAGATCGGCGACAGTTGTACACAAGGCCCTTAAACATCTGGGTCAGCCTGGGATCTAGAATACAGCGAGGTGTTCAATGATTATTCTTAAGTTAATGGTACATATATGTTCTTCTTATTTACCCTAGTAAGGTTGAGGAATAAGAAGGCATACACAAAATTCAGGACTTGTAACTAAAAACTAGAACTGATATGTTACATTCACATTACTTTCTCTGTTCATTCTTCAACAAACTATTCTTGTAACAGCTTATGCTTCCATCTCCTTCGTGTTAATCTAGATAACCATTTGTAGAAATGGTTTGTTTATCTTATTGCTAATTTTCTTGTAGATGCAAGGGGAATATGGTAGGCTTTAAGCTATAGTCAAATATTTTAAGAGCTGGTTGCTAGGTGGAGTATTCCATTCTCTTTGTATGTCCAGGACAAAAAAATGAATAACGAATTCCCATTTGAGAAAAAGTATAAGTATTGGAAAATTTAAGGGAATAAATTTGGTTCACTCAACAACAAAAATGTATATGACATAAATTGTGTATTTTAACGGGATCTACATTTTTTGTGTAGTAAAATTTTGTCTATCTCTTATGGTTTACCAGTTATGCAAAAGTCGTTCACCATGAAGAATACTTTTGGAGACATTCCCAGAAAATTCGAGATATACATTTTAGTTGTCATGAAAATATCTTAAACATGTGATATTTTAATCGAAATCGTTGGAGCCATTTTTGAGAAAATTAAAATATTCGAGAAATGTTGCATGTAAAGGGTAATCGAGGGTGGGGGGATTTTCTTGAAAACCTTCGTGTCGCATCTCTGGAAGATACTGAACCTAAATACCAAGTTTGGTGTTTATCCGACTGTTCGTTTCTGAATTATGCTGTTCACAGACACACAGACACACACATACATGTTTCCAAAAATGCTTTTTTTGAATTCAGGGAGTCTCAAAACATATATTTCCGATGAAATCTCGGTATTGAATTTTTGGGTGGAATACAATACTTCTCTACGTAGTAGAGAAACTAAAAAAAAGTCGGAAAAGCTGTGAAGCACAAGGAAAGAGCAGGACGTCCATCCATATGCACTAGTGACGCCAACATTGAGCAAATCCGTACCATGATTCAGAGAACCGAAGATTGACTGTCGATGAAGTGGCAAACCATATCTTTTTTGGTCCACTTAAAAATGCCTTAAGGGGCCGTCGCTTCACCACAGACCAACAATTGAAGGAAGCGGTGCATACATGGCTTGCTGTTCAGCTGGAAAAAAACTGTTTGAGGACACCAGAAAGCTTGTGAACGATGGACTACGTTAAAAAATGAGGCAATTGTAGGCTTCTATTGTTATAATAAACTTTAAAAATTTGTGCGGATACTTATTGACTTGCCCTCGTATTTTGATTGGTGTAGCCTTTCCTTGAGTACCAATCGTAGCGAAACTCTTCCAATCACTTCGTAATTTCACATAGATTATAAACATATTTCATTGGTTAGTTGTTATTTTTCAAGCCAATCACACAGAGAACTGATACCGGTTGGGTGGACACAAGTTTAGTTACCTGAAGTTTGAAACCTTACGGAGAGAAAAACACTTATGTTGATCTAGGGGGATGGGCCACTTTTTATGCACACAGTATACGTCTAGAGAAAATAATAAGCTTTAGTAAGAATGCTGTGTCAAATAAACAAATATTTGTTTGTTAACAACGTTGTCAATTTCCAGGGTCATATCCACGCCGCCGGTGTGCCGGAATTTCGTCCCACAGTTGTTTTACATGCTATAGTATAGCTACTTAGTAAAATCCCTCGGTCTATGGACTGCGCGAGTGTTCAGGAGGGATAAATCCTCTGCACTCTACTTGTCTTTTGCCTTTAGCTACTGGGTTGTTCAATTAAGTGTCTTAAAGAGGAAGTGGGCTGATACGCGGGAAACAAGTGTCAGGTTACTATTGTGAACGCAGCAATTTTATAGTGTAGAAAAATTTAATAGGATCTTTTTTACATTGTGATAACTGAAAAACTAAAATCCTTATTCCAGTTCTGTAGAGGTATGTTAAAGAGCAAAACTTCGAGATGATGTGTGATTGACCTCCCTGTGTAAAAATTAAAGCCGCTAGTTTTCTTTGTAAAATTTAAATTGAAATAATTTATATTTTGAAAATCAATCAGCGAGGAACTTGTTTCCTTGAAGAGATAGATTTGGGGGGGCGTAAAGGCTATGTAATACCCTGAAAAGTGTGAATCAACTTTTGGAAGATATCCCATGATAATACCGTATGTATATGAAATGCTATCGCTAGTTATATGCAAACATTTGTGTTCACACCAGCTGCACCTTGCTCTTTGCGTGGCCTGTTACATCAATCTATAAACACAGCATCTTTGTTGAAAAGTTAATCCTGCCTCTACAGTTCCATAGTTGTGAGAATAAAATAAAATAAAGCACAGGCTAGGCGAAATTATGGCGTGTGGTGCTTAAACAGCGACTCGGGGGCAAAGTAGGAGAGTCATCGCGCCCAAGGCAGTTAGAGAGGGGGAACACATGACAAGGTGAGTTAACCTCCCAAGGATTTTTTTTTCTAAATTTCTGAACTATAGTAAATATACTGACATGTTGCTGTCGCTTTTATGCACACTTAAAAAACCATCGGTCTGGGCCGGGTTTGAACCTTGAGCTTGGGATGTGAATGTCAGTGGCTAACCACTGAGCCACTCAGACCGACGGTAATGGGTAGAGAAAGTATGTGAATGTAATACATCAGCTAATAATTAATGCAACACTTCTACGATATGTAGTAGAGAATGCATTAATGAGATGCTCAAAGTGTATGATTTGAAGCCTGCATCAAGCACGGGACCAGAAAGACCAACGGTAGTTTCTGATGTTTGTTGTTGGGGAAGCCTGTAAATAATTTAAAGTCCCAAGGTTCCACCTGGCTATCAACTTCCGCTCCAGACGGTACTATGGTACCAACTTTCCTGGCGCGTATTCGGTTTTATCATTTCACGGAAGGTGGCAGTCTGGCTTCTGTTGCTTGATACAAGAGACAATATTTCCCGCTCGTTTTAACACAATAGTTGTTTTATGCGAAGGAAAACAGTGGCGTCCATCTCCCGAAGGAGTTGTCATGAGGGAATAATGACTGCGATGCTATACGAACCAAACCTTAACAGACATTATAACATTTTGATGGCCTCTCTAAATATCTCATTTTCCATTTGAGGAATCAGATTACACCATGTTCTTTTTTTTCTTTCTCTTAATACTTTCTCTTTCTGTCTCTCTTTAGCACATAGCCTTCGTTCGGACGCATTGCGATATTACGGAGAATTGCTTGTCCTGCACTGCGCTGCACTGTTTCTAACCAGTTGTGTGGCCTCTCCGTGTGCGGGCTAATCAGTTAACGTGAAGTCTGAGCTGTATAGAGGTTGATATGTTGTGAGACCACGTGTTTCAGTGCTATGGTGTGCTAATAGTACTACAATGCCGAAACGTTTGCATACTTTAGCACACAGAATCCTCATATATGATTCCTATGTGACAACAAACTCTTGTAGAGAAATGAGACGGCGACTTATAGACAGATTCCGTGTTGTTCGTGCACCACACAGAGAAACGGTTCGTAATCTTCTGAACAGATTTAGGGAAACGGGATCTACTCTTTATTTCGAACCGAAATTAAATCAACGTGTTCTTAGAGAGGAACACTGTCCATCCTTTGAAGGTCTTGAGCTTAAATTCCAAGTTTCGTATTTATACGACTTTTCGTTTTTGAAATATGTCGTTTACAAACACACGTACTCGAGCACACACACATACGTAGACATAGCTCTAAAACAAAACGTCGGATGAATATAAAATTTAGTGTTTAAGTTCAGTATTCTCCAAAAATTTTACACGAAGATTTTTAAAGAAAATTGCCCCGCCCCAAACTTTCCTTTACATGGAAAAATTTTACACATCTTTTATTTTCTCAAAAATGGCTCTAACGGTTTTGATTAAAATACCATCTACTTAAGATAGCTATATGAGAAATGAAAGGGCGGATTGATAAGTCCATGGCTTTGACCAGATAGCGTTCTAATCACAAATTTCTTGTTTGCACCCAAGTCTTACATCTATTCTGGGTATAATCGAAAAAAATCGTCGTCATTTGTTTCTTAGAACATTGTTGAGAGCTTCTCAAATAAGTTGTGGTATGATTAATGTTTGTAATTGAAAATGCTACTGTTTATTTGCCGCACGTATGAAAGACAATTTGTCACGGTCACTTCGTGTTATCTTTTACTGAGCGCCTGTTATTGTATTTACTTTTGGGTTCACTGTCCTCCGGCTAGCTATTATTTTTCGGTCAAGCACTTATCTTATACAGGTGTGTAAACGGAAAGGAGTTTTTTATCCATAGATAACACTTATGAAAGAATTTGTTTTACACTTTTATTGTCGTAACACATTATTCACTTTCACCTATTAATCTTGACACTCGCCAAACTGAAACTGTTATAATAACTTCTTTACTGCCCATTATTAATTCGCGTACTTCAACTTTTTGTGTAATTAACTTTACGACACGAGAGATTTTTCATAACTTTGCGACGCGTAACCTTGAACTGTGTGCGATGCATACTCCATGAATGCCTCCGTTGAACTACATGAAACTTAACCCTGACACTGAATTTATACTTCCTCGCCTCAATATGCCTAAAGATTATAACCGAGCTGCTATTGGTTAATAAAACGCGCCAACATTAGCGTCTACATTTATATCCAATGAAAATTACGAAAACATATGCTCTGGGGAAAAATGTTCCAGCAAATTCTAAAAAAAACGCGCCACTCTGACGTCATTTGCTAGTCTCTAATAATGATAAACAGCTCACCCCCTCGCTACATTATTGCACGCTATTATTGTCAGTTTCAGTAAGGCCGTATAAACCCACTTCTCGACAATGGTTACAATCAACAAACATCTCAAATCAATGTCACACAACAATGCATATTCACACTACAATCACTCTGACATTTACATTTTTGTGATACAAATTACTGCGTCAAAGTAGATGTCTGTTGCATCGTAGAAAATGGAGAAAAGTGAATTGTGATTCTGATAAAGCACTGCATTTTGCGTGGTAAGACGGTGAAGGAAACTGAAGAAAAGTTGAACAAGTACTATGAAGACTCTGCTCCATCACATGGCATGGTTCACAAGTGGTTCACAGAATTTCGATGTGACCGTTCGAACACACGACGGCCGGATGAGGTCACAACAGAAGAAATGGTGAACAAAGTTCACGATATTGTGTTGGAAGACCGCCGAGTGAAAATCCGTGAGATAGCCAAGACCGTAAACATCTCGAGTGAACGGGTGTATAACATTCTGCACGAAGTTTTGGGTATGAGAAACCTGTCAGCAAGATGGGTGCCGCGACTGCTCACGTTTGAGAACAAGCGGAATCATGTGACCATTTCACATGTATGAACTTGTTCCAGCGCAACCCAAATGAGTTTTTGCGGCGTTATATCACGATTGATGAAACTTGGATCCATTACTATCAACCTAAAACCAAACAAGGACCAAAGCAGTGGATTTCTTTCGGCGAACCTGCTCCAAAGAAAGCGAAAACCATTCTGTCGGCAGGAAAATTCATGGTAGCTGCCTTTTGGGATTCCAAGGGGCGATAGACATCCACTATCTGGAAAAGGGTAAAATGATCTAGGTTCATATTATGCCTCAATGCTGGATTAGTTTCACAAGGAACTGTTAAAGAAACGACTACATTTGGTGAAGAAAAAGGTTCTCTTTCACCAGGATAATGCATCCGCACACAAGCCAGCCATTGCCATCGCAAAATTTGTTTAATTGGGCTATGAACTGCTACTTCACCCACCATATTCTCCAGACGTGCCTCCGAGCGACTTCTTCCTCTTCGCAAACCTTAAAAATTGGTTCCTGGGAAGAAATTCACGTCCAGTGAACACATCATGGCAGACAGTTTGCAGACTTCGAAAAATCATGTTTTTGGAAGTGTTAAAAAAATTGCAGAATCGTTGCACATCGTGCATTGAATTGAAAGGAAACTATGTTGAAAAATAATTTTTTTTAATTTTTTTTTAAAAAGTCACTGATTTATCAATCCGCCCTCGTATATCTTGAATTTTCTGCGAATAACTTGCGAAGTCCTTTTCCTTCGAAAGGAATTCTGTATAACTGATAACAATAAGAGACAGACGAAAACGTGATGCACAAAAACTGCGTATCTGGTTACAACATAGTTTATTTCAAATAACGCTTTTCGTGACATCAACCATTTACAAGATATCGGTTATTAATGGTTTAAATTTGTCAATACTCCATCATTTTTACTTTCGCTACTGTTTAGCTATAGTAAGTTGGGGGTATTGCATTTCTCCCAAAAATTAGACATAAATATTTCACCGGAAATATACGTTTTGATGTCCCTTAATCCAAGAAAAGCATTTTTAGAAAAAGGTCCGTGTGTATGAAAAGTCTAACTCAAAAACGAAAGATCGGAAATACCAAACCTGTATTTAGGTTCAGTACCTCTCAAAGACGCGACACGAAGTTTTTCAGGAAAATCCCCCTAGCCCAATAACCCTTTACATGGAACATTTTATTAATTTTTTTTACTTTCTAAAATGGCTAACGATTTTGATTAAAATACCATATATTAAAGATATTTACAAGACAAATAAAATGTATATCTTGAATTTTCTGGGAATAGCTTGTGAAGTCCTCTTTATTTGGAAGGAATTTTGTATTATCTTGTATAACTGATAAACGTTAAGCACAAAGGAAAATCCACTAAACAAGAAATGTACATCTCTTTAGGATAGGGCAGGACTAGTTAACGGAGGGGACACCTAGCACTTTGACCCCCAATGCTGCTTCTGTGCGCACACACGCCCGGGATCAAGTAGGTAGTTGCTGCTACGTATTGAAAGCCAGTTTGAAGATGTATTATATTTTAACTGTTGGGGAGCCGAACTTGAAATTCGTTGCAATCGCACGTATAGTACCGGGTTTCCGGTAGCCTTCGCCCCAAGTTTAAAAATATTAGCTTTGTAATTTGAGTGCTTCTTTAGATATTATATTTATGTTTGCCTCGGCTGCGTCAGTATTATTGTTAGAGACATGTTTCTCTTGGTAGGGTTGTGGTGCGACAAGAATGTAGGCTTACACAGATTTTTAGTTTTAATTCACTCTTTTTTATTAGTCCTTGACACAAATTAAATAGCACTTCACTGATATAGAGAGCTGTGAGATTCTTTTTTTTAATTCTTGCACTTTTTAACACGTAAACTATTTTCGTCTCACACGAATATGTATTTAATTTCTCGAGGACACATCTCGCGTCTGGTTATGAGCACTGTCTAGAAGCAACGGAACTGTTTTACCCCCTCCTAAATTTGTAAATTTCTGTATTTCAACTCTCTGATTGGCTAATCCTAGTCTAATAGAATACCTACATTTAACTAAAGACTTTTCTGGTTGTTGATTGGCTATTTTTTTTAAACTATCTCAAAATTTACATTATGACTGCTCTAATAATGAATAGTAGTATTATTAAACTTCCTTACTCATTATTGCCTCAATGTTACCTCATTGTTACCTCATTGTTAGCAACTATTAAATTACGTAATACATTCACATAACATTATTACACATGTATACAATAATATAAACATATACAATGCCTGTAATATACACTTTTTATATATTGTTAAATACACATATTACTTTAAGGCGGGCTGTTATTGAATTTATATATTATACAATTAGACTGAAATAATTTAAAATACTGCCTCAGGGAGGAACGCATGAGTGAGGGAGCCCCAGGAGATGTATGGCTGCGCAAGTCGGTAGAGACGCGCAGAGGTCCCTAATAGTTCCAGGCTTGACCACCCGGCCACGGGAGGATCGCTGGGAGACGTCCCTCTAGTGGGACCGGGGAATCACGACCCAGCAGTGGAGGCTCGACAGGATTCCCTTTAGCAGGACCGAGAACAAGTTCCAAATCCCAAGCCTCTGCGCCGTCTGCCCGACACCGATCGAACCACAGACCCGGGGTCAACCTGCAGAGTGGGCGGCCAAAGGGAATCGAACCTGGGACCTCCCGAATGCGAGCCTCATACGTTACCATCTTACTCGTTGTAGATCGCTTTACAACACCCAGTTTATTTCAAATAATTTTTTTGTGGCATGAGCCATTTTCGGGATATCCCTTATTAATGTTTCGAATTGTTCAATACCTTATCCTTTTAAAGTACTATCAACATTCAGTTGTTTCTCGCGATGTCATGGAAACAGTATGAAATTTTAAGGCCAGCATATAGCGTCCAGTTGTTAAACATTTGACTATCGCTGTTCTCTTTGTATCTATAACGAAATGCGTAATGTAGCTGTTTCTGTAAAAATTTCTTTTGATTAAAATGAAGTAGGTAGAACAATAAAATACCTATCGGGATGGCTCAGGCGGTAAAGTCTGTAGTCCTGGGTTCAAATCCCGTGGGTCGACCAATCTGTTTGAGGTTTTTTCGTGATTTTCCTCAGTCGCCAAGGTACATACCGGATTGAATATTTAATACCACGACCCAAAGTTCCATCTTAAGTCTAAAACAATAGTAAAATGAAAAATAAGTGGTAATAGCGAATGCTATGCCATCTCTCTACAGACAATGTAAGTAGTTAGACTGGACGTCACCCTAATAGCATCTGCAGGGCATGATGCAGGGGTTACAGGGATGAGACCTAGAAGGCTAACTGTCCATCACATATCGTTCTAAGAGATATCTACCAACAGATTCGTTGCGATATGAACAAGGAGTTAAAATGACGTAAAATAAAATAGAATAAAAAAATCTGATGTGTTACACTCACATGACTTTCTCTACTCTTGTAGAAACTATTTTTACAAACTCTTATGCTCCATCTATTTCATATTAATCGAGATAAACATTTGCAGAAACGATCTTTTGACATGCAAAGAGAATTACATTTTACACATAGCGACCAGTTCTAAAAATATTTGACTATCGCTTAAGGCGTACTATGTTCCCCTTGTTTTGTATTTCCAAGGGTAATATAGAAATACAGTAGCCTTTAAGCATAGACATATCTCTTAATAGCTGGTTGCTATGTGCAGCACCATTCTCTTTGCCACAGATTAATACTCTTTGCATATTCAAGATAAAAAAATGAATAACGAATTCCCATTTGAGAAAATTATTGAAAAATTTAAGGGAATAACAAGCAATACCTTGAAAATGGTTCGCGCAATAAAAAAATGTATATGACATAAATTGTGTATTTTAACGCGATCTACATTTGTTGTGTAGTAAAATTTTGTCTCTCTCTTATGGTTTACCAGTTATGTAAAAGTCGTTCACAACGAACAATACTTTTGGAGACATTCCCAGAAAATTAAGACATACATTTTATTTGTCATGAAAATATCTTAAACATATTATATTTTATGTAAGAACGTAGGTTTTCACGGCCGGTGTCACAATTATAACTAATATGATTTTCCGGGCTGTTATGCCGTGGTCTGCTGAAGAAAGATTTCCCAGACGTTTCGTCCACAACTGCGGTGGACATCTTCAGTGGCGCGGACGAAGTCTTCTCGGTGAAAGTATCGCAGTAACACTGCGAGCCAATCAGAAGAGAGCAACAACACAGCCGGCGCCAGCCCCCTCATACCAGCGGGCCAATCAGCAGAGAGCGCCCACACTATAAAGAGAGCGGCACTAACGCCCAACGCATCAGACGCTGCGATACTTTCACCGAGAAGACTTCGTCCGCGCCACTGAAGATGTCCACCGCAGTTGTGGACGAAACGTCTGGGAAATCTTTTTTCAGCAGACCACGGCATAACAGCCCGGAAAATCATATTAGTTATAATATTATATTTTAATCAAAATCATTAGAGCCATTTTTGAGAAAATTAAAATTTTCGAAACATGGTCCATGTAAAGGGTAATCTGTGGTGGGGGATTTTCTTGAAAACCTTCGTGTCGCATCTCTGGAAGATACTGAACCTAAATACCAAGTTTGGTGTTTATCCGACTGTTCGTTTCTGAGTTATGCTGTTCACAGACACACGGACATGTTTCCAAAAATGCTTTTATTGGTTTCAGGGGGTCTCAAAACATGTATTTCCGGTGAAATCTCGGTAGAATAGAATGCTTTCCCTACTTACTCTACGTAGTAGAGAAAGTAAAAAAGAATAAACTTCTGTAAGAATAGCTTTTTACCCACTAATAATCGATAAGGGTTAGAGAAAGTCGTGTGAAAATAAGACCTCAGATTTTATCTGTCCCATACAGTTTACCAGTTATATAAACGCCATTCAGAAAGAAGAGAACTCAACAGGCTATTTCTAGAAAATTCAGGATATACCTACTTTTATTTGCCTTAGGAGCCATTCTTGAAAAAATAAAAAATAACGAAAGTTTTTACACATAAAGGGTATCTGGAGATTGGGGTATCTATTTTTTGTTTAATCTTCGTTTCGCATCCTTGAAAGGTGCTGAAAGTAAATACCAAGTTTATTATCTAACCGATCTTTCGTTTTTGGATTATTTTGTTCACACACACACTGACCTCTTTCTAAAACTGTTTTGGGGAGGATTCAGGGAATCTCAAAACGTGTATTTCAGGTGAAACTACGATGTCGAATTTTTGGGTGAAATACAATACTTTGTCTACGCATATGTAATTAGTAGAGAAAGAAAAAAAATCTGATGTGAAACATTCACATGACTTTCTTTACCCTGTATCGTTTATTAGTGGGTATATACAAACTATTCTTAGTAAAGCTTATTTTTCTATGTACTTCATTTTATACGAGATAAACCTTTACAGAAATAGCTACATTACACATTTCGTTATAGATACAAAGGGAACAGCGATAGTCAAATGTTTAACAACTGGACGCTATATGCTGGCCTTAAAATTCCATACTGTTTCCCATTTAATAACAGATATGTCAGAAATAGCGTATGCCACAAAAATTTATTTAAAATAAATCGTGTATTTTAAAGAGATCTACATTTTTTGTGTATTGCGTTTTCGTCTATGGCTTAACGTTTCTCACTTACACAAGATTATACAAAATTCCTTCCGAATGAAGAGGACTTCACAGGCTATTCCCAGAACATTCAAGACCTACATTTTGTCATGTAAATATCTTCCATATATGGTATTTTATTCAAAATCGTTTGATCCATGATTTAGAAAATAAAAAATTTCGAAAAATGTTTTATGCTCGACAATGCCAAAATGTAATATTTATACGACTGGTAGCAGTACTTTAATGGGCCTCATTAAAGTACACCTGTTCATTAAAGTATTGGTATTCGACCAATCAGAAGTGTGTCACATGTTAACAGCTGTTTATAGGGAAGTAATCAATATTTCTGCGTCTGTGTAGTACGTCTCACAACGCTAGCAACTTTGTTTGACGCAGGTGCTACAAGGTCATTGTATTGTAACCAGAGATAAAGGAATAACGATTGTAACACATCACTCAAACCAGAAACGAATACGCTTCGCTCGCTCGGTTAATAATAATACTCGCGTTTTAATTAATACCATTATAGTTTCGTTGCATAATATAATGTTATATAAAGGGGAAGTTTGGGATAGCGGAATTTTCTTGAAAATCTCCGTGTAATATCTTTTAAAGATACTAATCCTAAAGACGAAGTTAGGCATTTATCCGACTTTTCGGTGAAATCTCGATATGGAAGTTTTGAGTGAAATGCACTACCTTTTCTACCCAATATGTACGTGGTAGAAGAAGTAAAAATTCATACCTCTAAGCGAGTATTTTTTTCCAAGCTGGGTATTGAATATATGAGTCAAAATTAGATCTGCTTCTACCTTAGGTAAATCGTAGAGAAAGCAATAAGAGACACTTTTCTCCTATTAACTGTAGTAGTATATGCTATTATTTCCCCGCTTGATAGGGGAAGATCTCTTTAATACTTGAAACGTCATTAGACAAATTCTTAAACTAGGATAGCTTTGAGAGTTTGTTCTAAAAGGCCGCGCGTCTCACATTCGTGGAGATGAAACGCAATCCCCTACTTATTTCTTGTCTCATAGTTTGGCTTTTATGTCCCTGTAGAATGACGCCCTGCTTCTCGTTTTTCCAATCTATCCTGGCTGTCTTTTGTTCTCCCAGTTTCCTATTTGCTATCCTCTTCACCGCCCTTTTACGTTTGTTAAGAATCATCCTTTGACAGCATCCAAACAAGGCTTGAATTACGGTATCCTGTTACTACAACCCCTCTGGTGTCAGTGATACAGGACGGCTCGGGGTGTAAATAATACTTAGCGAAGAACAGAGTGGGGATCAAGCATGCAATAGTGACCTTTTTTATTGTTCAACGTTGCTTTAACTTCTTGTCATATCGCGATACTAGGTTCCTTATTTCGCATAAGTTAGTGAATGATTAGATAGTTTTAGTTCTGTAGTCGCCTTCCTTTAGCATATATTTTGGAATTGGGTATAAAACAGAGGACGGGAATAGCATGGCTTAGGTTAGGAGGGTGGAAAGCTCGCAAGATTGTTGATGATGGCAGGAGGATTTGCCCATTATGCGGGGAACAAGAAGACTGGAGGCATATTTTGGCGGCATGCATGCAGACGGAGGGTATCAGGAAAAAATTATTACCGGAAGTATTTTTGGCTTCCAACAGACGGAGGACAGCATGCTGGGACTTGATACTAAACAGTCAAAACTGGCCAAGCTTGGGCACATACTTAATGGAAGTACGTGTACAAAGAGATAAGGTGTTTATGTAAATTTTCCTTAATTATACGTGGTGCTTGAGCACTTGTGTGTGTGTGTGTGTGTGTGTGTGTGTGTGTGAGTGTGTATGTGTTTGCGTGTGTGATTCAGAGTGTTTTTCAATTTTATGTGTATGTATATAGTGTGGTGTTTATAAAAATAGTTGTTTTTTGGTCGATTCTGCAAGTCACGTATACAGACCAGGTATTTTTCTAGAGAGCATGTACGGTCTTATGACCCATGTGACTGTGTTATGCCAATAATATAATACTAAGTACTTAATAAATACCACTACTATTACCATCCACCCACCCATCCATCCATCCATCCATCCATCCGTCCATCCATCCATCCATCCATCCATCGCCCTTGTATTTGAACTTAAGGATCTTGCAGCTACAGGCTGTTATTTTAGTGTACACGTAGTCATTATGATGCTATACAGATAACCTGCGTTGTGTAGTTGCGTTCCTGTACCCTCTATTTTACTTTCTCTATACACAGTAGGTAGAGAATTTATTACATTCCACACAAAAATTAGATATCAATATTTGACCGAAAATACAGGTTTTTGAGGTCCCCTGAATCAAAACATGTATTTTTAGAAAAGGTTTATTTTGTCCGTGTGAACAGCATGACTAAAAAGGGAAGAATGGGATAAATATCAATTTTGGTATAGGTTCCAATATCTACCAAAGACGTGACATAAAACCACCCTTTGCTTGGAGTATTTTTTGAAAAGATTGATTTTCTAGAACAAATGGCTCTAAATATTGTGATTAAAGAACCATATATTAAAAATATTTAGATTGACAAATAAAATGTACATCTTGAATTTTCTAGAAATAGCCTATGAAGTCCATTTCATTAGGAAGGAATTTAGTATAATCTTGTATAACTGGTAAACGTGAAGTGATAGACGAAAACGTACTAACAAAAAGTGTAGATCTCTTTAAACCTCGCAATTTATTTTAGATAAACTTTTTTTAATATCGGGCATTTTTTAGATATCCGTTGTTATTTATCTGAACTTTTTAACAATTTGTCATTTTAAAGTGCTGTCATTGTTCAGTTATTTATGGCGATGTCAGAGAAAGCTTACAGAATGCCATGAGCCAGAATATAGCGACCCATTTTAAACACTGGGCTACCACTTCAACCTCCTGTATAGGCTTTGAAGTCATCTTCATTTGGAAAGAATTTTGTATAATCTGTATAAACGTTAAGCGAGAGAAGAAAACTTACTACGCAAAAAAAAAATGTAATCTCTTTAAAACACACAATTTATTTCAAATAATTTTTTATGGCATCAGCCATTTCCGAGATATCTTTATTAATGTTTCCATTTGTTGAGTAATTTTTATTCTTTTGAAGCTCTGTCGACAACCCGTTGATTTTCACGATTGCATGGAAAGAGAAAGACCAGCACATAACGTTCAGCTCTTAAACGCTTGGCAGTCGCTATACGTTTTGTATGTGTAGGGTTTTTTAACAAGAGTGTCCTATCTTTGAACTTAAATAAAACACGTTCCATAAATGAAGAAGTTTATTTCTTTTTTATTTTGGAACATAATTAATGTCATTACGTGTGGAAGAGAACATCAGTTAAGTGACCTCCGCGACTTCGTTGGGTTGCGCGTATGCGGTTGACCCAATTTTCAATGACAGAAGAACGTAAATTAGGTCCAACTTCACGAATAACACGCGTGATGTTATTCATAAGATCATTTACTGTTTCTGGCTTGTTGATATAAACTCGAGTTTTAACATAAACCCACAAGAAGTAATCCAACGGGCGTTAAATCACATGACCTCGGGTGCCAGTTAACATCACCTCCACGGGAAATGATGAAACCTCTGAACTTCTCCTTCAAAAGATCGATTGTTTCGAGAGCGGTATGGCATGTGGTACCATCTTGCTGGAACCAGATGTTTCTGAGATACATACCACCCAATTGAGGCCAAAAACAGTCCCTAATAAGAGCCGCGTATCTTTCTCCATTGACAGTTAGAGCTTCTTCATCTTCATCTTGGAAAAAATATGAACCAATGATTCCACCATACCAAAATCCACACCACGCAGTAACCTTTTGGGGATGAAGTGGTCGTTCTTGAATCTGCATTGGATTTTGATTGCTCCAATAGTGACAATTTTGTTTGTTAACACAACCATCCATGCAAAAGTGGGCTTCGTCGCTGAAGATGATTTTTTGACAAGAATGCGGGTCAGCTTCCAATTTCTCCATAGCCCAGTCAGTGAATACACGGCGCAACCTATGGTCATTGGCCTTTAGTTCTTGAGCTAACACCATTTTGTAAGCGGAATGCAGAATTCGCCAAGTTGTGGTCGGCGAAAGCCCCAATTCTTGCGCTCGATGAGCAATTGATTTGTTTCCGTTCTCGCGTACACTCTCACGAACGGCGCCTATGTTTTCGTTGGAGCCCTTACCTCGATTACGTACAGGCGTTCTTTGATCGCTGACAGAACTACTTCTTTCAAATTTATCGATCAAACGCCGAATCGTTCTCTCGCAGGGACGATTATGCACACCGTCAACTTCACGCAATACACGGAAGGTGTGGCGAACAGATGATCCATTTTGATAATAAATGTTCACAATTTCTACGCGTTGCTGAATGCTGTAACATTCCACGGCTATTTGTCCATAACAACTGTAAGCACATGAAAAAATTGACTGCTGTAACTCAATAACAACGGCAGCTATCAAATAGGACACTCTTGTTGAAAGACCCTATATAAGCGTGTAATGTAGCTATTTTTGAAGAGGTTTATCTCGATCAAAATGAAATAGAAAAACAAATCGTAAGAATAATTTGTATACCCACTAATAAGCGATAGAGGATAGAGAAAGTCATGTGAATATAACACATCAGATTGTTTTTATTTGAAAGATTGTACATTTAGAACGGTAAGATTATGTGTTAGCCTTTACATTGTTGAAGCGAGGGACAGAATCCAGGAATATTCAGTTCTGAAGCTGGTGTATACGCAGGTGTTTCCACTCCAATATCATCAAGTGAACCAGTAACCGGAAAAGCTATTTAATTAAATGAACGGCAGTCCCATAGAGTCGGACGCTGCACTTAGACTGATTAGGGCTTCTTTACTTCGTGCTATGTAATGTGCATAATAACGTTAAATTATCAGACTGCAAAAAAAAGCAATTGCCATACAAAGAAACAAGCATAATTTTAAACAAATTCTTATAGCTCCGAAACAATTAATGCAAATGTTAACTGAGTAGTGTCTCAGCATTTTCCACCGAATGTCTGATTTTATTTTCAGAGTGTTGTTTCCTCTTGTTGTATGTAACTAAGGATTTACTGCTAAGTTTGGAATCATTTGTAGGTAAAAATATTTCGTGAATAACGTAACGTGGATAGAAAAATCATTGTTGTATGAATACTGTAATTTATATAGGTATAGATTATACAACGGAGAACGGAGGGCCACCTACAATCAGAGAAGGGCACCGCAAATAGGCCGCAACGGCCCATTTTGCTTCTACCGTGACCCTTGAGAGGGAGAGGTCAGGAGAGAGACCCGAAGGACGACGGGTGCAAGCATGTACGGGGTCACTAACGTTTACAGTTAGAAAGCATCTGACGCCGCCCGGGCTCACCCATATACATACAGGCTTCAGGCGCAGCTCCGCTGATGGGGCCTACGCAACCCGCCGAACACAGTCACCTGCTCCTACAACCCTGAGAAAGTTGAATCAAGGAGATGATGGGTACAGGAAATGCGGGACAGGAGAGACATGGTAGAACATTCACCTCGATCCGGAGAAACCACTAAAGACCCATAGGTCAGAGTGGGCGGTCCTGGGATCGAACCCAGGACGTCCCGAATGCGAGTCGCCATTTGGCACGTTACCGCGGCGTCTGGCTCGGTACGGAGGCGGACACCTCGCACACTGCGACCTACATAGATCTATTGTGACAACCATCCCCAGCAAGAAGGGATGAAGTGAAGGAACCACAGGAGGCTACAGGCCGCAGGCAGAGAAGACACAAAGATGCGCGGAGGCCTCTAACATGCTCGAAGACCCGTCTCACAGCTGCCCGATGAATGAGCCGTCGTCCAAGGAAGTACTCTTTCCTTTGAGCAAGTATGTGTCCGGCACCGCCACACGCTCTAAAATCTAGAAGCACAATTGAAAATTAAGAAGAAAACAGAGTGAAAAGAAGATGAAGGGAAGGAAGTCGTGGTAGATGAGAAACCACCCCAGCTTTCGCTTACCGACCAGGGAAAACCACGAGAAGCCAAGGTCATAGGGCCGCCGTCGATGGGAATCAAAACCGGGACCTTCCGAACGCCAGCTTCACGTTACCACTGAGTCTGGATACTATAGTGTATAAGGGACGTAAGTGAATTTGTAATTTGTAGGAAAGTCTTGCATTATCTTTTAAATTTGTATTTACTTTTATTGGAGCCGAGCGGGATGACTCGGGCGATAACGTCTGTGACCCGCATTCGGGAGGTGGTAGGTTCGATTTCCGCGGCCGACCTTCCTGACTCATGGGTTTATTCGGGGTTTCCCAGGGTTGCTTGGCAAATACTGAGAAGATTCAATACATCCCCCGAATTTCCTGTCCCGTCATTTCACCTCCATTCTTATTTGACTTCGCCTTTTATCTACTTGATTTTTTCAGGGTTAAAAGTGTCGGCGGGAGTCTCGGCATTGCATAGCAGAGGAAAAGCATGCTCTATGTAACACATCGTCCTCCGGAATGGGGGCGGTCTCAAAGCTCCGGGCCCCCCAGTGGGATGTGCAAGCCTGCAGGGGGGAAGGGAGCTGTAAAAGGTAGCGACCCTACCCTCTGTGCAGTCGTGGCTCCATCTGTCTCCTCTCACCTCACCCCTCCCGTCGGGAGATTAGACACAAAAGATCTTGTAGGTCGAGGTGCTGTAAGTGCCCCTTCGCAGTTATTCCTAGTGCTATTTTAGGTGTAAATTCTTGTTTAACTTTTATTGTCATTTTCGAAATAGTCGAATCAAGCTCCAGACGCTCTCAAGATAAAATGTTTAATTCAAAGATCGAAAACGCTCAGTGGCCAAATAATAGACAAGGATCCTGTTTTGCAATATTTGTTATTTACATATTAACAATTTACAAATGACAAGAAAAATATAACAATGTTTGTAAACTCTGCTTCACAATTAGGGTTTGTTAGCCTGTAAAGTTTGAGGAACTTCACAAATCCAGATAAACAAATTGATAAACGTAAATATCATGCGCATTCTGTCATATTCTCATTTCGAAGCGTCACAAATAACTAAATATCTGTGTTAAGTTTCCATGATTCTAGCACATTCGATAAGTATTGTATGTTTCTTTTATTTAAAAAGCATGAATTAAAGCTCACCAAGCAAGGTGGCGCCGCGGTAACGTGTGCGATTCGCATCCGGGAGATCTCGGGCTCAAACGTCCTGGCCCCACAAAACTGACCGAAGATTTTTTTTCACATTTTCTTCGGTCGCATGGAAATGCTGGGTTGGATAATTTGATCCGCGAATTTTCCTTACATACCTTTCATCACTGCATTTCATTTTCTTTTTATTCACCGCAATACCAAGCATTAGGCCGATCACCCATTCTGGATATGCTATTATCCAGATTTAGCTTGCTCCTCAACAGACCACTGACCCAAGGCATTGGGTGATTATCATCCTGGATGTGCTATGATCCAGAGTTTGCTTGCTTCTCGACAGGCTACTGACCCAAGACATTGTGCCGATCATCCATTCTGGATATGCTATGATCCAGAGTTTGCGTGCTTCTCGACAGGCTACTGACCCAAGACATTGGGCCGATCAACCATTCTGGATATGCTATGATCCAGAGTTTGCTTGCATCTCGACAGGCTACTGACTCAAGGCATTGGGCCGATCACCCATTCTGGATATGCTATGATCCAGAGTTGTCTTGCCCCTCAACAGACTACTGGCCCAAGACATTGGGCCGATCACCCATTCTGGATATGCTATGATTCAGAGTTTGCTTGCTCCTCGACAGGTTACTGACTCAAGACATTGGACTGATCACTCATCCGGGATATGCTATGATCCAGAGTTTGCTTGCTTCTCGACAGACTACTGACTCAAGACATTGGACTGATCACTCATCCTGGATATGCTATGATCCAGATTTTGCTTGCTTCTCGGCAGGTTACTGACCCAAGACATTGGGCTGATCACCCATCCTGATATGCTACGATCCAGATTTGGCTTACTCCTCAACAGACCACTGACCCAAGGCATTGGGTGATTACTCATCCTGGATGTGCTATGATCCAGAGTTTGCTTGCTCCTAGACAGGCTACTGACCAAAATTGAGATTACTATTGACCCTAAACATTGGCTTGTAAGGACTACAAAGAGGAGGTCAATCCCTTAAAGAAAGAATGAGAGTAAGAATTTAAGCTATTTTATCCTATTTGAAGATTAAAATATATCAAATATTGAGCAAATATAATTGAAAATTCTCGCAATGGAATATACGAGGGCGACACTAAAATTTTCAGAAAATCAATCAAGGCTTTAGTTTTAAAAAATTAAATTATTTTATTGTTTTTCAAAATATTCCTCTTTATCAATACATTTTTATATTCCATGAAACTTGTCCTTAAAGCAATGATGCCACTCTTCCTGAGGCACTTAAGAGACCAGTTTTTATAATGATCTACTGCTTCATCTGATGACGGAAAAGTGATTCCAATCAAGTTATCTTTAACTGTTGGAAACAACAAGAAATCACAAGGTGCTAGGTCAGGACTGTGTGGTAGAGGGTCCATGGTGATCTGACCTTAACGGCATCCAGATATTCAGTTGTTAGTTTTGCTGTATGCGACGTTGCATTGTCAAGATGTCACATTACTTTTCCTTTGGGCGTTTTCCACGAACTTTTTCAAAAAAATTGCAGTAAACAGACATTTTTGTAGCAATCGGTTGTAACGGTACGTCTATCTTCTAATGCTATAGTATCAATATGACCCGTTTTAGACAAAAGTACTAGTAACCATCTTCTTACCAGCACTGCAATTCGTCGGACGTTTGTAGGTTTAGGTTCTGTTCGAAAGGCCCATTAAGCCGTTTAGCTTTACTTTTTAGAATCATAACAGTAAATACAAGATTCATCACCAGTAACGATATTCCAAACCAAATTTAAAGTGCTGCCTTGGAATTCTTCCTCAGTTTTACTGCACCAATCAATGCAATCCATCAACAACAAAGTTTTCTCACATTAACAACTGTTGATGTTAAATGTTTTGGATTTGACTCATACCAATGCCCAATGTCGCCCGAATAAATTCATAAGATGCCCGTCGATCTTCTTCAATCATTGCTCTAACAACGGCAATGTTTCCATGTAACCGCAGTTCTTGGACGTCTTGGAAATTCATCACTAAGAAGAACTCGATCTCTTTTGAATTAGCTGTACCAATTATTAATTGTTGCCTTAGATGGGGCTTCTTCGCCAAATGCATTTCTAAGCTGATCTTCACATTGTTTAGCTGTTAATGACGATTTAAAATCGTAAAAAATCATAGCCAGAGCATCTTCTCCAGTCAATTCATTTTTGGGTGAACACAAATCTTTAAATGATGATGATTAACAAACTATTAGAACAAACGGAACAAACTACATGCAATCATCTCGTAAAACGTAGGAAAGTGACTGCCAAATATAAACAAATTTCATTTGCTTTGACAAATATGGTATTCTAAAAATTTTCATTATCGTTAAGGTCACAAGTGGAAATAAAATTGTTATTATAGAGAAAATTAGGGACAAATGGACTAACAACTACATTGTCATGTGTCTACTATTGCATGAAACTGACAACACCAGTTGTTTAGAGATTAGGGTTCCACTTCTGTCTGTTGCATGCTGAACGTGATGTCATGTATATTGCAATAACACTTGCATTGTCAAAGGATTCATTGGAAACCTCCCATTGTATTCATAAACATTATCGATTCTGAGCCTAAAATGTTTGTCTTCTATCTTCCCTTGCAGGAACACCATCATTATATTGAATGATCGGAGCTGTTGTTGAATAGCATTCTATGTACAGTGCCTTCGTTTTACGCCAAGGCCGCGGATCGTGCGAATGCGTTCTCCGTACACAGTCTACTACACTGCGGGGTTTTCCGTTCCGTAACTCCTTACTCACGAGTGTTAGTAACATATATGTAATGAGTACTAACCTTGTTTAAGTGTTGTTGAAAGTGGTGTCCATCTGCGCGAAGACATTTTTGACATTACCATTCACACGCATAAGTTCTTCTTGCGTAATGTTCATAATTTTTGCCTTTATATTGTCCTTAAGTTCGTCTATTGTGTGGGAATTGCTCCTATAAACTTTATTTTTTAGCGTTTAGCGAATCCGTTGTTCTAAATTTATTGATAAAACATCTCATTGGAATTTTTCGCGTATGTATCGTACATAAAAATGCGCTGTTCAAGCGTTAATTTGTTGGCAGACATTTCCGTGGACCAATAAGAGGATAACATTCCCAAAGAAATCACACAAAACACACACATTGTCGAAACATTTCACAACACGAAGACAAAGCAACGGCTGAGACACCTCACAGTTGATAAGCCGACCCTTGACACGTCCTGCACAGTGGCGTAATACCGAGGTCACTGCCGTCTCGGGAGATACTCATATAAGGAGGTTGTGGCCTTGGCATAAAGCGAAGGCACTGTAGCTTTTAGTTATATTTTACTGTGCACTTACTGAAGCATCTGGTGTGTTACATTCACATGGCTTTCTCTACCCTCTGCCGCTTATTAGTGGGTATACAAATTACTCTTTCTATTCACTTCACTTTAATCGAGACGAACCTTTGCAGAAATAGCTACATTACACATTTCGTTATAAAGGGTCTTTCAACAAGAGTGTCCTGTCTTTTACATGTGATAACTGCCGTTGTTATTGAGTTACAGCGGTCATTCTTTTAATGTGCTTACAGTTGTTATTGACAAATAGCCATGGAACGTTACAGCATTCAGCAACGCATAGAAGTTGTGAACATTTATTATCAAAATGGATCATCTGTTCGCCAAACCTTCCGTGTATTGCGTGAAGTTTACGGTGTGCATAATCGTCCCTGCGAGAGAACGATTCAGCGTTTGATCGATAAATTTGAAAGAAGTGGTTCTGTCAGCCGTTCGTGAGAGTGTACGCGATAACGGAAACAAATCAATTGCTCGTCGAGCGCAAAAATTGAGGCTTTCGCCGACTACAACTTGACGAATTCTGCATCTGGACTTTAAGTTTCACGCTTAAAAAATGGTGTTAACTCAAGAAATATGCCCCAACGACCATAGGTTGCGCCGTGTATTTGCTGACTGGGCTATACAGCAATTGGAAGCTGACCCGGATTTTTGTCGAAAAATCATCTTCAGCGACGATGCCCACTTTTGGATGGGTGGTTGTGTTAACAAACAAAATTGTCGCTATTGGAGCAATCACAATCCAATACAGATTCAAGAACGACCACTTCATCCCCAAAAGGTTACTGTGTGGTGTGGATTTTGCTATAGTGGAATCATTGGTCCATATTTTTTCTAAGATGAAGATAGAGAAGCTCTAACTGTCAATGGAAAAAGATACCGGGCTCTTATAAGGGACTATTTTTGGCCTCAATTGGATGGTATGGATCTCAGAAACATCTGATGGTACCACATGTCTACTACTCTCGAAACATTTGATCTTTTGAAGGAGAAGTTGAGAGGTTTCATCATTTCCCGTAGTGGTGATGTTAACTGCCCCCCGAGGTCATGTGATTTAACGCCGTTGGATTACTTCTTGTGGGGTTATGTTAAATCTCGAGTTTATGTCAACAAGCCAGAAACAGTAAATGATCTTATGAATAATAACATCACGCGTGTTATTCGTGAAGTTGGACCTAATTTACCTTCTTCTGTCATTGAAAATTGGGACGCGCAACCCAACAAAGTCGCAGCGGTCACTTAACTGATGTTCTCTTGCACACGTAATGACATTAATTATATTTCAAAATAAAAAACAAATAAACCTCTATCATTTATAGAACGTGCTTTATTTAAGTTCAAAGATAGGACACTCTTGCTGAAAGACCCTATAGATACAAAGAGAACAGGGATAGTCAAATGTTTAACAACTGGACGCTATATGCTGGCCTAAAAAGTCCATACTGTTTCCATCACATCGCATGAAATAACTCAAAATCTACGACTTTAAAATGATCGCTAAATATTGAACAATTCGAACAATTTATTTGAAATAATTGTGTTTTAAAGATATTTATATTTTTTGTACTACGTTTCGTCTATCGCTTAATATTTACAAGTTATACAAGATTATACAAAATTCCTTCCGAATGAAGAGGACATCAGAGGTTGTTTCCCAGAGAAATAAAGATCTGCATTTTATTTATCATGACATTTTAAAAATGTCTTTTGTATGTGGTAGTTTAATCGAAATTGTTAAAGCTATTTTTTAGAAAATATTTTTTTATACATTCTACGTGGAGAGCACTTGGGGTTGAGCGGATTTTTTTGAAAATCTTGGTAAGATACTGAATTTAAATACTAAATTTGATACTTAACTGTGCTTTCTTTTTAGAGTTATGTTGTTTATAGGCAAATATACTGAGCGTTTTCTAAAAAATATGTTTTTTGGAGTCAGGGAGCTTTAAAACATGTATTTCTTGGCACATGAAAAATCAGCATCGAATTTTTGGTTGTGAGGCAGTATGTGATATCAGTCTAATTATATAATATAATATAAAATAACAGCCCGCCTTAAAATAATATAATATAAATATATAATATAATATAAAAAGTGTATATTACAGTGATTGTATTATGTTTATATTATGTACGTGTATAATAATATTATGCTAATATATTACGTGGTTTAACAATGTAGGAGCTGTGAGAATAGAAGCAAGCTTCCTTCCGTAGCAAACAGGATTACAAAGTAGAAGCCGGAAGTTGCTAACACTGAGGTAACCTTGAGGAAATAATAAATTAGAAAGTTTAATAATGCTAATAATAATTCTTCAAACAATAATGTAATATTTAAAACAGTTTATAAATAGCCAATCAAAAACTAGAAAAAGATTAAGTAAAATACAAGTACTTATTGGAGTAGGCTTAGCCAATCAGAGACTTGAAATAGAGTAAATGTACAAATTCAGTCGGGAGACGCTACTAGGAAGCGTAACCAAGCAGTTCGGTATGGTACGGGTTCAGTGTGTGACATGAAATTTTATTGCAGTGAGAATAATATAAAGTTTACGTGTTAAAAAGTGCAAATAACAATAATCTCACAGCTCTACAGTAGGATATATCATTGAAGTGTTATTTAATCGTGTGAAGTACAATACAATTATAAGTTGTGTAAGCTTTGTTCTTTAGCCGTACCAGACCTGCTAAGAGATACGTGCTCTGCAAATTACTACTGACGCAGCTGAGGCATACATATATAATATTTAAATAAATAACATTAAAATAGTTATTACACATAAAGTAAACGTGGGGCTAAGGCCACCGGAAACTTTGTACCGTACGTGGGGTGAACACTCCTAGAAACAATCTCCCGCAAATTGGCATCCATTACGTGCGTGGTCTAAAAGAACTTCAAATTGGTGCCTCTAAGTGGTGCAACCCTACAACAATTAAACCCCTTCAGTTATAATGTAAGGCTTTTCTATGTACGTGGTAGAGAAAAAAAAAGAATAAAACAAAAACTAATATAATTAAAAATCAGAACACTTGAACTGTAATAAGGTAGGTAGCCTCTGAAAGATGCAACCTGATGCTCACCCATCCTTAGAAACTTAAGACGTGAGTTTAAGAGCAAAACGGGAGTTATAAAGCAATATAAAAACCAAACCTCAGGATTGTCCAACAGGTTCGCATGTTAAACGAAGATTACATAACTACTTTGTGTGTGTGTTCTCAGCGTGGACACGGACTGCACGTTTTCCTGACAGCAGTATATGTTTACGTCAGTTTTCAGAAAGGCGCCACTTTCCTATATAGATCGATGGAGTATTGTTTTCCAGTACTGAAAAAAAAAAGAAAAAAAGATCTGCTTGTTAGCTAAACACGTCTTTCTCTACCCCCACTAATCCTTATTATTTTCTCTACGGTAGAGAAGGTACTGCATTTCAACCAAAAACTCTATATCGAAATTTCACCGCAGCAACATGCTTTGAGGCCTCTGACTACAAAAAAGCATTTTCAGAAAATGGTCCTTGTATGTGTGTCAGTCTGTAAACAGCATATAACTCAAAAACAAAAAGTCGGATAAAGATCAAACATGGTATTTAAGTTCAGTATCTTCCAAAGATGCGACGATGATTTTCTATAAAATCACCCACACCAAACTACCCTTTACCTGGAATATTTATATTTTTTTTATTTTCTAAAAATGTCTCCAACAATTATGATTAGACCGGCTGCCATGCGCTGAAGATCTCTGTGGGCACGTGACGAAGCAAGATGACATTTCCAGGGATGAGACCTAGAAGGCTAACTGTCCGCCTTTCTGTGTGAGGGCGGCGGTTGGACTGGACGGCACCCCCTTGCCATCTGCACGGCATGAAACAGGTGGTTACAGGGATGAGACCTAGAAGGCTAACTGTCCGCCTTTCTGTGTGAGGGCGGCGGTTGGACTGGACGGCACCCCCTTGCCATCTGCACGGCATGAAACAGGTGGTTACAGCGATGAGACCTAGAAGGCTAACTGTCCGCCTTTCTGTGTGAGGGCGGCGGTTGGACTGGACGGCACCCCCTTGCCATCTGCACGGCATGAAACAGGTGGTTACAGCGATGAGACCTAGAAGGCTAACTGTCCGCCTTTCTGTGTGAGGGCGGCGGTTGGACTGGACGGCACCCCCTTGCCATCTGCACAGCATGAAGCAGGTGGTTACAGGGATGAGACCTAGAAGGCTAACTGTCCGCCTTTCTGTGTGAGGGCGGAGGTTAGACTGGACGGCACCCTAATGCCATCTGCACAGCATGAAGCACGTGGTTACAGGGATGAGACCTAGAAGGCTAACTGTCCGCCTTTCTGTGTGAGGGCGGAGGTTAGACTGGACGGCACCCTAATGCCATCTGCACGGCATGAAACAGTGGTTACAGGGATGAGACCTAGAAGGCTAACTGTCCGCCTTTCTGTGTGAGGGCGGAGGTTAGACTGGACGGCACCCTAATGCCATCTGCACGGCATGAAACAGTGGTTACAGGGATGAGACCTAGAAGGCTAACTGTCCGCCTTTCTGTGTGAGGGCGGAGGTTAGACTGGACGGCACCCTAATGTCATCTGCACGGCATGAAACAGTGGTTACAGGGATGAGACCTAGAAGGCTAACTGTCCGCCTTTCTGTGTGAGGGCGGAGGTTAGACTGGACGGCACCCTAATGCCATCTGCACGGCATGAAACAGTGGTTACAGGGATGAGACCTAGAAGGCTAACTGTCCGCCTTTCTGTGTGAGGGCGGAGGTTAGACTGGACGGCACCCTAATGCCATCTGCACGGCATGAAACAGTGGTTACAGGGATGAGACCTAGAAGGCTAACTGTCCGCCTTTCTGTGTGAGGGCGGAGGTTAGACTGGACGGCACCCTAATGCCATCTGCACGGCATGAAGCAGGGTTTACATGGATGAGACCTAGAAGGCTAACTGTCCGCCTTTCTGTGTGAGGGCGGCGGTTAGACTGGACGGCACCCTAATGTCATCTGCACGGCATGAAGCAGGTGGTTACAGGGATGAGACCTTGAAGGCTAATTGTCCGCCTTTCTGTGTGAGGGCGGAGGTTAGACTGGACGGCACCCTAATGCCATCTGCACGGCACGAAGCAGAAGATTCATTAACTATGCGCTAGGGTCTCTGTGACACATGACGGAGCGGGTGGTTACAGGGATGAGACGTAGAAGGCTAACTGTCCATCACATATCGTTCTAAGAGTTATTTACCAACAAATCCGTCGCGATATGACCAGGGAGTTAAAGCGACGTAAAATATAAAAAATACCGTATGTTAAATATATTCACATGATAAATAAAGCTTAAGTCTCGAATTTACTGGAATGGCCTTTGAAGTCCTCTTCATTCGGAAGCGATTTCGTATAATCGCGTATAACTACTAAATGTTAAGCGATAGACGAAAACGTACTACAGAAAAAAATGTAAATCTCTTTAAAACACATTTATTTCAAATAACTTTTTTCTGACATCTGCCATTTCGGAGGTATCCGTTATTAATCCGTTTTAATAACCTGTTGACATTCAGTTGTTTCTCGCGATATCATGGAAACAGTCTGGAATTTTAAGGCCAGCATATAGCGCCCAGTTGTTAAACATTTGACTATCGCTGTTCTCTTTGTATCTATAATCAAATGTGCAATTTAGTTAGCTGTTTCTGCAAAGCTTTATTTGCATTAAAATGTAGTAGGTAAAAAATAATCTTTAGTAAGACTAGTTTGTATACCCACTAATAAACGATAGAGGGTAGAGAAAGTCATGTGAATGTAATACATCAGACATTTTGATTACACAACCTCTACAAAATATTGTTGCAAAAGCTGAATCTGGTGTGTTCCACTCACACTACGGCGCGTCGACCCGGACTCCCCACTTGCTCTCCATCAGCCTCCATGGACCATCTTGTGCTGTGACTCTCCAGTTCCGAATCTTAAGGATATGTGCTGTAACCTGCAGTACACCGTCTTTCCATCTGATACGTGGTCTTCCCTCCTCCAAAGTCTCCTGAGAACAGCTTCTTTGGGATTCCATTCTTATTAAATGGCCTACCATTTGAGTCATTGAATCAATGATATGCGATAAGGGTGCCTCTTCATATAAGGAATATAGGTATTTCGTTATTATATCTAATTCTCCACACACAGTTCCACAAACTTTCCTCAGAGTCTTTCTTTCAAGGGAATCGATCTTTTCCACGGCTTTCTTTGAGAGAGTCCACGTTTCACTACTATATACTAATATACTGCGTATGAAGGTTTTGTACACTGACTTCCATTTATGCACCGTCGCTTTGGGAGGCATTCTACTGACTTTCACAGGTGTGTATGTGTTTACCTTTTTGCGCATACAGTGGTGTCACGTTTTACTGCACAATTCTAGATTATTCATACATGAATATATATAACTTTGAGCAATAGCTTTACTCGGCATTGGTTATAATAACCATGTTTAAATATATATGAGGGGCGTCCAATAAGTATGTTTCCCTGTTTTATAAAAGACATTACACACAATTTATCATGTTGAAATAGTTTTTAACATTGTCAATCCTTCTGTTACTTTCCTACATAGTTACTATGTTTTTCCAAGAATTTTTGGTAACATGACACAAATTTTTCCAAACGACTGTTGTACCAAGGCGGGTCCTGTGCTCGTAACTTCTGATTTGACTTCGTCATCTGTGTGTAAGTGCTTATAATTGGCGCAACAGTTCTAGACACGTGAAAATCTTAATGACAGCTATGAAGCGAGTTACGTACCAGATCAGGAGGTGACCGGTCGCCTGCATGCTGCAGGAGTGCGTGAGACAGTCATTGTCAAATATCCGCACACCGGTAATGCACTGCACTACATTGCGCTGCGCTAATAAACTTACAGTTATATACAGTATATTTAAATCCACCTGTAAAAAGCGCTTAATATAAAAACCTGTCAATCATCTGGTAGGTAGGTGGTTTGTCAATCTGAGTGTTGTGGTAAGAAGCATTGTCGATAACCAGAATGGATCCAGCAAGCATATTAGGTATCAACATGCTGCTGATTCACTTCATGTAATTTTCTGTATTCATTTCTTGATGAAAATCTCCTGCTTTTTGTTGCGACATTTGGAACGAAGCCAATCTTTCCAGCAGCATGAACGATAATAAGTATTTGCCCTTTGGCAACAGGTGCCTGCAAACCTAATTCGCTATCGTCACTCCAAGTTTTAGATGATGTATGACTGCTGTATATGTATGACTCATCTTCATACACCTAGTTTGACCCTCTAATTTGTAAGGTACTCTTCCAGCTGAGATCGTATGTCGTGCTTTTTTATTAGAACTCTTGTATTTGATTTCGTTTTCTTTCACTTGAACCCTAAATATTGTAAAACTTTTCTGAGTCTTGTAGCATCACCTTGTAAATTTATGCTGTATTTCACCTTGATGAGCAATCTGATTATTGTTTGCACAGCTTTTGCTTACACACAGAAATTGTGAATCCTGTGCTGAATGATGTAATTGTCCAAATCGTGTATTTCTGTAACACATTTAGGCGCCTTATGTTTCTTCCCAGGCGTGTTAAATGCTACTCCTTCACCCATGTGGTTTTTTCTCCTATGTTTGAGAACTCTGGAATCGGAACTCAATGAAACACCAGATGCTTTGGCTACTCTTTCTTTCACTTTCTTAGTTTTTGTGGAACTCGCGTGAACGTATATTTTCTTCCTTCATCTCTGCTTCTTGCTTCATGAAGTCGAGCACATTTGCAATTATTTCTCTGCTTTGACTATGTAATACCTTACCATTTAACTTTGAAAACGTAGGAGCCATGGTTATATATAACAAATATAAAATAAGCACTATTTAGGTACTGCTCTCTTAGAAATTACAACCAGATGCGGAACACTTTCTATGCAGACTGCATGTGTTACGCACTGTGAGTAAGCAAAGGTGTTATATCGCTTTCGTTGATTAAGCTAAACATGAACCATTCCTAGGCTTGGCAGCTGGGGTGGCAATCAAGGTCACGATTCCAGAAGTTTTGCGCCAGTTATACCTCGAAGATGACCTTTGAGTTGGGGAATGTGTGAAAATCACTTGGAGCAAAAGCCTGGTAAATATGGAAGATGCGAGAAAACATCCCATTTGAATCTTCCGAGCTCCGACTGGGTCATTCGAGTTGGTGAGGCCGAGCACTGTTATGAAAGAGTAGAACTTTGCGAAACAAAAGTCCAAGACATTTTCTTTTGATGGCATATATAGCATTACACCGAAGATGAAGTCAAATCAGAAGTGAACAGCACAGGACCCGACCTGGTACAACACTGGTTTGGAGAAAATTATGTCACGTTACCAAAAGTTTATGGGAAAACATGATAACTATATAGAAACGTAACAGAAGGATTGTACAATGTTAAAAAAACTATTTCAACATGATAAATTGTGTGTAATGTCTTTTATAAAACAGGGAAACTTACTTATTGGACGCCCCTCTAACTAAATAAAATCCTGTTTTGCACAATATCCCCACGAAAAAATAGTTTTAATGCCAAAATAATGTAAAACTGAAATACATCATAAAATTCTCAACTAGAATAGATTTACTAGACATTATTTTAATAATCCCTCCAGTCCTTATTCTTGCCCAACACCTGATTTAGCACCGAGGCTACTCGTCGCCCTCTGGGAACCTGTTCTTCTGGGTCCTTACAGCACCTAAGCGATTAAGTGCCTAGGCGACTAAATCAGGAATTGGACATACCGAGCAGGATGTCTCAGGCGGTAAAGTCTGTGGCCCTCATTCGGGAGATCCTGCGTTCAAATCCCGTGGGCCGACCAATCTGTCTGAGATTTTTTCGTGGTTTTCCTCAGTCGCCAAGGTACATACCGGATTGGGTATTTAACACCGCGACCCAAAGTTTCACCTTAAGTCTAAAACAATAGTAAAATGAAAAATAAGTGGTAATAGCGAATGCCATCTATCTACAGTTAGTTAAGCAGTTAGACTGGACGGCACCCTAACGCCATCTGCACAGCACGAAGCAGAAGAAGCGGCTGCCATGCGCTGGAGGTCTCTGTGGGCACGTGGCGAAGCAAGATGGCATTTCCAGGGATGAGCCCTCGAAGGCTAACTGTCCGCCTTGCTGTGTGAGGGCGGCGGTTAGACTGGACGGCACCCTAATGCCGTCTGCACGGCACGAAGCAGAAGATACGGTAGCCATGCGCTAGGGTCTCTGTGACACGTGACGGAGCGGGTGGTTGCAGGGATGAGACCTAGAAGGCTAACTGTCCATCACATATCATTCTAAGAAATATCCACCAACAGATCCATCGCGATATGACCAAGGAGTTAAAACGACGTAAAATAAAATAGAGTAAAAACAAAACAAAAAACGATTGGACAGATTATTAGTATAATTAGTAAATGTTTCCTTTTTGAGAGTAAAAAGTAATAATATATTTCAATTTCACATTATGTTCCCATTAAAATATTTATTCGTGGAGATATTCCGCAAAACATGGTTTTGTTAATATATTATTTTAACATGGTTATTATAAGTGATAATGAGTAAAGGTTACATATTCGTATGTAATTAATAATCTGGAATTGTGCTCCTAAAACAGGACGCCACTGCATACGGGAAAAGGTAAACAGATATACACACCTCCTCCTTGCTATATATACTCCACCTGTGAAGACCAGCAGAATGCCTCTCAAAGCTACGGAGAACGCATAAATGGAAACCAGTGTTTAATTCCCTGTTTCTGGAAAGCGATACAGCGAAGTATTCTCTATTAGCCGCTTGTATTCTTCTTTGTATCTCCACCATTTCCTTATTTTTATTGGTTAGATATATACCAAGATATTTAAATTCATTTACCATCTTCACTTTGGATCTCAGGAACGAGGCTGTATATTTCATTATCCGAGTTTGTGTCATTGGTTTCGTCTTTTGTTCACTGATTTTAGGTGAATCTCTTTACCTTTTATACTCATATCTTGGAACAGTTCTTTAACTGTCCTTGTTGTTCTTCCTATCGGATTAATATCATCAGTATATCCTCCTATTTGGGGTGCTTTGTATAAAAGTTTTCTATTGCTTTCCACCCTTAATTTCCTTATCACTGATTCTAATCCTAGATTAAATAGTATTGGGATTCATCTATCCAAGTTAATTCAAATAAACGTTTGCACAAATATTTTCGTTACTCATTTTGTTATAGCTACAAAGTGGGAAGCAATAGTCAAATGTGTAAAGTAGCGGGTCGCTATATGTTGCCTTTAAATTTCATGCTCCTTCCGTGTTATCCTGAGAAAATAATGAATAGCTGCAGAATTTAAAAAAATTCAGGTTATTTGAAATAGTTTTTTTGTGTCATACGCTTTTTGTCTACCTCTTATGGTTGCCAATTGCACAAAATTATTTAAAAATTCCCTCCGAATGAAGCGGATTTCACAGGTTATTCCCAGCAAGTTAAAATATACATTTTATTTGCTATGCAAGTATCTAATTTTAATCAAAATGTTAGAGCGATTTTTGAGCAAATAAAATATATCGAATGTTTTCCCATGTAAAGCGTGGTTTGGAGTGGGAGCATTTTTACTTTCTCTACTACGTATAGTAAGTAGGGGAAGTATTGTATTCCACCCAAGAATTCGATAGCGAGATTTCACCCGAAATATATGTTTTGAGGCCCCCTGAATCCAAAAAAAAAAATTTTTGGAAACATGTCCGTGTGTGTCTGTGAACAGCATAACTCAGAAACGAACAGTCGGATAAACACCAAACTTGGTATTTAGGTTCAGTATCTTCCAGAGATGCGTCACGAAGGGTTTCAAGAAAATCCCCCATCTCATATTACCCTTTACAAGGATATTTTTCGAAAATTTTAATTTTTTCAAAACTGGCTCTAACGATTTTGATGAAAATATCATATGTTTAAGATATTTTTATGACAAATAAAATGTATATCTCGAATTTTCTGGGAATGTCTCCAAAAGTATTCTTCATTGTGAATGATTTTGCATAACTGGTAAACCATGAAATATAGACAAAATTTTACTACACAAAAAATTTAGATCGCGTTAAAATACACAATTTATGTCATATACATTTTTTGTTGTTGAGTGAACCATTTTCGAGATATTGCTTGTTATTCCCTTAAATTTTTCAGTACTTATTTTCTCAAATGGAAATTCGTTATTAATTTTTTTATCTTGGATATGCAAAGAGTATTAATCTGTGGCAAAGGGAATGGTGCTGCACCTAGCAACCAGCTATTAAGAGTAATGTCTATGCTTAAAGGCTACTGTATTTCTGTATTGCCCTTGCAAATATAAAACAAAGAGAACTTAGTAGGCCTTAAGTCATATTCAACTATTCTTAGAACTAGTCACCATGTTTAAAATGTAATTTTCTTTACATGTCAAAAGATCGTTTCTGCAAATATTTATCTCAATTAATATGAAATATATAGAGAATAAGAGTTTGTAAAAATAGTTTGAATAAGAGTAGAGAAAGTCATGTGAGTGTAACACATCAGATTTTTTTGTCTTGGATATGCAAAGAGTATTAATCTGTGGGAAAGGGAATGGTGCTGCACCTAGCAACCAGCTATTAAGATATATGTGTGTGTTTAAAGGTTACTGTATTTCTATACTGCCCTTGCAAATACAAAACAAGGGGAACATAGTACGCCTTAAGTGATAGTCAAATATTTTTAGAACTGGTCGCTATGTGTAAAATGTAATTCTCTTTCCATATCAAAAGATCGTTTCTGCAAACGCTTATCTCGATTAATATGAAATAGATGGAGAATAAGAGTTTGTAAAAATAGTTTGTACAAGAGTAGAGAAAGTCATGTGAGTGTAACAGATCAGATTTTATTCACCTAACCTGAATGTGTCTATGGGCTGAAGTGGATTATCAAAGCTCTAAACGGCGAAAATGTTAAAGAAAATATTTTCTGGTTTTATTTTACTTTAGATATAATACGTTATTCCGCAGGATTCGCTTCTAAGTTTTGCTAGAGGAGTTGTAGCAATATCGTTAGGTCCTGCTGCGAAGCAGGCTAGAAAAATAGAAGTGCGAAGGCGCCAAGTAACTTTGTGTGCCAAGTGTTACAAGAGAGGTGCTATGCGGGCGGTATTGTTGTTCAATAGACCTCTGGCTGAGCGGCATGGGACGTCGCCATCGTAACCTTTTCTGCTCTTTGGAAGGGGTGACGATACTATTCGTTTACGAGGTGATATATCTGGATAGAGACGTATAGAAAAGCTGCATACAGTTTGTCTATATAAGTTTATTCCACCAGAACAAAGGAATTTTATATATTACACTCATATGATTTCTCTAACCATTATTGTTTACTTTTGTTTCTTTTATTTTTCTATCTACTTCATATTAATCGATATAAACATTTGCAGAAATAATTTCATTTACACATTTCGTTGTAGATACAATAGCTACAGGGAGACTGAAGCGAAAGTCAAGTCTGTAAAACTCTAATGTGTTACATTTACTTGACTTTCTCTTACCCATTCTTCAACAAATTATTCTTAAAATATCTTATTTTCCATCCACTTCATGTTAATCGAGGTAAAAATTTGCAGAAACTCTCTTATTGCTAATTTTCTTGTAGATGCAAGGGGAATATGGTAGGCTTTAAGCGATAGTCAAATGTTTTAAGAGCTGGTTGCTATGTGGAGGCTTTGAAGTTCAGTTTTCTTTGCATGTCTATGAGAAAGTAAGAAAAAATTCTGATGTGTTACACTCACATACTTTCTCTACTCTTGTACAAACTATTTTTACAAACGCTTATTCTCCATATGCTTCATGTTAATCGAGATGTTAATCTTATTGCTAATTTTCTTGTAGATGCAAGGGGAATTGGTAGGCTTTAAGCGATAGTCAAATGTTTTAACAGCCGGTCGCTATGTGCAGTATCCCATTATCTTTGTATGTCCAGGACATAAAAAAATGAATAAGGCATCCCATTTGAGAAAAAGCATTGGAAAATTTAAGGGAATAACAAGCAATATCTCGAGAATGGTTCACTCAACAAAAAAAAATGTATATGACATAAATTGTGATTTTTAACGCGATCTACATTTTTTGTGTAGTAAAATCTTATCTGTCTCTTATGGTTTACCAGTTATGCAAAAGTCGTTCACTATGAAGAATACTTTTGGAGACATTCCCAGAAAATTCGAGATATACATTTCATTTGTCATGAAAATATCTTAAACATATGATATTTTAATCAAAATCGTTAGAGCCATTTTTGAGAAAATTAAACTTTTCGAAAAATGTTCCATATAAAGGGTAATCTGGGGTGGTGGGATTTTCTTGAAAACCTTGATGTCGTATCTCTGGAAGATACTGAACCTAAATACCAAGTTTGGTGTTTATCCGACTTTTCGTTTCCTAGTTATGCTGTTCACAGACAAACACACACACGGACATGTTTCCAAAAAATGCTTTTTTGGATTCAGGGCGTCTCAAAACATATATTTCCGGTGAAATCTTGGTATCGAATTCTTGGGTGGAATACAATACTTCTCCTACTTACTATACGTAGTAGAGAAAGTAAAAAGAAAACGAATAACAACTTCCCACTTCAGAAAAGTAGAAGTATTTGGAAATGCAAACGAGTAACGAGGAATATCTTGGAAATGATTAACTCCACGAAAAAAAAAACATGATGTGATACATTCACCTGTCTTTCTTTACCCTCTATCGCCTTTAGTGTGTATACAAACTATTCTTAATAAGGCATACTACATTTTTTATCCAAATAAACGTTTGCAGAAACAGCTACACTACAGATTTCGTTATAGTTACAAAGGGAACAGCGATAGTCAAATGTTTAACAACTGGACGCTATATGCTGGCCTTAAAATTCCATACTGTTTCCATGACATCGTGAGAAACAACTGAATGTTGAAAGGTCTTCAAGAGAATGTCTAAGAATTGAGGAATTCTAACATTTAATAACGGATATCTCAGAAATGGCTTATACAACAAAAGACTTTTTGGAAATAAATTGTGTGTTTTAAAGGGACCTAATCTTTTTGTGTGGTACGTTTTCGTCTATCGCTTAACGTTTACCAGTTATACAAGATTATACAGAATTCCTTCCGAATGAAGATAGAAGGCTTTATAGGTTATTCCCAGAAAATTAAATATTTAAATCTTGTTTGTCATGTAAATATATTTAATATACAGTATTTTAATCAGAATCGTTAGAGCAATTTTTTATAAAATCAAAATTTTTGAAGTGTTGCATGTAAAGTATGTTTGGGCGTGGGGGATTTTCTTGAAAATGTTCGTGTCACATCTTTGGAAGATACTGAACCCAATACCAAGTTTTGTTGTTTTTTATTCAGATAATCTCAAAAGGTGTATTTCTAGTGAAATCTTGATATCGAAGCTTTGTTTGGAATACAGTACTTAATCTAATTACTACAGGTAAGAGTAGAGAAAGTAAAAAGCGAGTCTCCACATGCCAGGTTTGTGTTTCCCACCTTTAATGGTCATATCGGCAGCCTTATATCTTTGGAACATGTTCTCTATCGGAATGGTGTTAATTCGTATACACTTGTCATTGTTTCCTTGGGTTTTATACATTATATGTCTCGCTCTCATTCATACTTTCAGACTCTTGGGAGGGTAGGGAATAATCTCGTAGAGAGAACTCCGTGTATACGTGCTCGCGCGCTGTCTACTACACTAGGACTCCCTTGTTACATACTTACAAGTGATAGTAACATGCACTATGAGTACTAGCCTTGTTATAAGTGGTGTCCATCTGCGTGAGGAGATTCCTGACATTCCTCGTAGCCACGAGGTTGAAATTCATCAATAGCCACTCTGTAGGGTTTCAGGTTTAAAAATTTTAGCAGCAATACAGGTTTTCAAAACACCCACCAACTGTGCTAGACGTCTTAGAGACTTCTTTGGAGGGCGTTCGAATGATGCACCAATTTCGTCAAATGTTTAAGCAAACCTCTAACAGTTTCTCTACCTGGAACTAGAATACCAGGTAATTTCTCCTGTAATTGTCTACACGATTCAGTTTTTATGTATGTATCTTACATAAACATTCTTTGTTCAAGCCTGGATTTTTCGAAGTATTTCAGTGGACTAATAACAAGAGAAGAAAAGCAACACAAATCTGATGTGTTATACCCAGATGACTCTCTCTACTCTTGTACAAACTATTTTTACAGACGCTTATTCTCCATATGCTTCATGTTAATCGAGATATCGAGATGTTAATCTTATTGGTAATTTTCTTGTAGATGCAAGGGGAATTGGTAGGCTTTAAGCGATAGTCAAATATTTTAACAGCTGGTTGCTATGTAGCGCATTCCATTCTCTTTGCATGTCCAGGACATAAAAAAAAGAATAACGAATTCCCATTTCAGAAAAAGTATAAGTATTAGAAAATTTAAGGGAATAACAAGCAATATCTCGAAAATGGTTCACTCAACAACAAAAATGTATATGATATAAATTGTGTATTATAACGCGATCTATATTTTTTGTGTAGTAAAAGTTTGTCTATCTCTTATGGTTTACCAGTTATGCAAAAGTCGTTCACAATGTAGAATACTTTAGGAGACATTCCCAGAAAATTCGAGATATACATTTTATTTGCCATGAAAGTACCTTAAATGTATGATACTTTAATCAAAATCGTTAGAGCCATTTCTGAAGAAATTAAAATTTTCGAAAAATGTTCCATATAAAGTGTAATCTGGGGTGGGGGGGTTTTCTTGAAAACCTTCGTGTCGCATCTCTGAAAGATGCTGAACCTAAATACCAAGTTTGGTGTTTATCCGACTGTTCGTTTCTGAGCAATGCTGTTACAGACACACACACGGACATGTTTCCAAAAATGCTTTTTTTTTTATTCAGGGGGCCTCAAAACATATATTTCCGGTGAAATTTCGATATCGAATTTTTGGGTGGAATACAATACTTCCCCTAATTACTGTACGTAGTAGAGAAATTAATAATACGAATATTCTAAAGTAATTCAAACACAACACTGATGTCTTGAATAAACTTTCACTTTTGAGATGCACAATGAACAAACTCTAGTCTTTACAGCACGAACACAAGGCAGCAACCGTCAGTTGACATTCACAGCCGTTAAAGAGTAGCCTTGAGCGGATTAGCGCGGAGCATACCGAGGTCACTGTAGTGCAAGCGAATCACACATACACGCGATCGTGGTAGAGCGACAATACGACCGTAACTTACATGGGTATATTAGTAATAAAAACTTACTTAGGATATGGGAACAGCTGTGTTTTGTTTCCCTCGTCGTGAATGCAACCAAATCCATATTGTTTAATTTGAGATGATTTCTACGATTATATGATGTAATGAGTAATTGTGCGAGTATGTCGTATCAGTTTTAGTTTCCCTACTGCTTACCAATAGGATAGGATTAGAAGCAGAGAAGAGGTTAGCACCTCGACCCTTGACGGAGTGCCCCCAACAGGGAGGTATGAGACGAGAGGAGACAGAGGAGGCACGACAGGAAGAGGGCAGGGTCCTACCATTTACAGATTTTAACTCCCCAGGTGGTGGCTGATGCAGGCGGCTCCCCTCCCATCCTGTGGTCTCACACATCCCCTGGGGGGCCCGGGAACCGGAGACCGCTCGCAATCCGGGGGGACGAAGTTTTACTTAGAGCATCCTTTTCCCCAGTCATACACAGGCAGAGACCTCTCGCCGACATTTGCAACCCTGAAAGAAACCAAACAGATGAAAGGTGAAGCGAAATGAGGATGGAATTGAAATAGAGGGACAGAAAATTCGGGGGATGTAATGCTCCGAGGCAACCTCCGAAAAAAACCCATGGGTCAGGAAGGTCGACCACGGTAATCGAACCCACGACCTCAGGAATGCGGGCCACAGACGTTACCGCCAAAACCATCCCCCTCGGTACTGCTGCTTACCTATAGAAAGTAGTGCATTCCACCCAAAAATTCGATACCGAGTTTTTAACGAAAATACACGTTTTGAGACTCCCTGAATTTAAAAAAATAGATTTAGAAAAATGTACTTGTGTGTTTCTGTGAATAGCATAACCCAAAAACGAAAGTTCAGAATATTCCAAATATGTGAAATGGAGATTTTCAAGAAAATCCCATCACAAATAAAATGTACATCTTGAATTTTCTAGCAACAGCCTGTGAAGTTCTTTCTTTCCATTCGGAAGGAATTTTCCATGACGTTGCATAACTGGTAAATGTTAAGAGATGTAGTTATCTTTAAAACGACCAATTTCTTTTAAATACCTTTTTTGTGTTGTAAGCTATTTTCGAGATATTCGTTTATTAATGGTTCGAATTGCTCAATACTTTGTCATTCTGTTCAAGTATCTTCGATTTTCAGTTGTTTCTCGCGATGTCATGGAAACAGTATGGAATTTTAAGGCCAGCATATAGCGTCCATTTGTAAAACATTTGACTATCGCTGTTCTCTTTGTATCTGTAACGAAATGTGTAATGTAGTTATTTCTGCAAAGTTTTATTTGGATTAAAATGAGGTCGATAGAAAAATAAACTTTCGTAAGAATAGTTTGTATGCCCATTAATAAACGATTTTGGGTAGAGAAAGCCATGTGAATGTAACATATTTTTGTTTAATGTCAGTCTTTGTTACATATTAAATACATTTTCATCTCTAAACCTCTCTTGACTACCGAGAACTTAAACGCTTCATTTATTTCTGGTAAGTGGTTTTCCTTCTACTGAATGTGGAATGTGAACTGTTTGCTATAGCTTGGTTTCAAGGCTAGTTGTGGCGATGAAAGAAATACAGTGAAGACTGTTTTAATGGAAAGTCCGAGGTCCACTCAAGCGCACTCTTGCTGCTGTTTCTCTTCTTTCTTTTGGACCAGTGACAGTAAAAGATAAAAGGGTTGTGTTTATCTTCGCACCCTGAAATGAAAACAGCACCATTTCCCGCTTCTTAAACAGCTGGTAACCATCCATTACTTTTTACCTTCTATACCACGTACTTACAGTAAGTTCGGACACTCACAAGAAATACGTGTTTTGAGACCCCTTGAACCAAAAATATTAGAAATTGATCCGTGTGTGTGTACAGCATAAGTAAAAAATCTGATGTGTTACACTCACATGACTTTCTCTACTCTTGTACAAACTATTTTTACAAACGCTTATTCTCCATATGCTTCATGTTTATCGAGATATCGGGATGTCAATCTTATTGGTAATGTTCATGTAGATGCAAGGGGAATATGGTAGCTTTTAAGCGATAGTCAAATATTTTAACGCTGGTTGCTATGTGACGCATTCCACTCTCTTTGCATGTCCAGAACATAAAAAAATGAATATCGAATTTGAGCAAAAGTATAAGTATTGGAATATTTAAGGGAATAACAAGCAATATCTCGAAAACGGTTCACTCAACAAAAGAAATGTGTATGACATAAATTGTGTATTTTAACACGATCTACATTTTTATGTAGTAAAATTTTGTCTATCTCTTATGGTTTACCAGTTATGCAAAAGTCGTTCACAATGAAGAATACTTTTGGAGACATTCCCAGAAAATTCGAGATATACATTTCATTTGTCATGAAAATATCTTAAACATACGATATTTTAATCAAAATCGTTTAGGCCATTTTTGAGAAAATGAAAATTTTCGAAAAATGTTCCACGTAATGGGTAGTCTGGGGTGGGGGGATTTTCTTGAAAACCTTCGTGTCGCATCTCTGGAAGATACTGAACCTAAATACCAAGTTTGGTGTTTATACGACTGTTCGTTTCTGAGTTATGCTGTTCACAGATACACAGACAGACACACACACGGACATGTTTCCAAAAATGCTTTTTTTGGATTCAGTGAGTCTCAAAACATGTATTTCCGGTGAAATCTCGGTATCGAATTTTTGGTTGGAATACAACACCTCCCCTACTTACTATACGTAGTAGAGAAAGTAAAAAGGAAAATTCCGATAAATACCAAACTTAATATTAAGGTCCATTACCTTCCAAAGATACGACACGAAGATTTTCAAGAAAATCCTCCACCCCAAATTACCTTTTACATGGAAAATTTTTTTGAAAATTTTGATTTTCTAAAAACTGGCGTAAGCAATTTTGATTAAACTGCCATACAGTAAGGATATTTACGTAACAAATAAAATGTATATCCTGAATTTTCTCGGAAAGCTTATGAAGTCACCTTCATTCAGAACGGATTTTGCATAATATTGTATAACCGGTTAAGATTAAGGAATAAACTAAAACGTACTGCACCAAAAATTTACATCTCCTTAAAGCACACAACTTATTTTGAACAATTTTTTGTGGCATCAGCCATTTCCGAGATATCCGTTATTAATGGTTAGAACTATTCAATACTTAGCCATTAAATTTCTGTCGATTTTCAGCTGTTTCTCACAATGTCATGGAAACAGTATGGAATTTTAAGGCCAGCATATAGCGTCCATTCTTAAACATTTGACTATCGCTGTTCTCTCTCTGTTAGATTTTTAGTGTGTGATATTTTAGTCATAATAGTTCGAGCCATCCTTTAGAAAATCAAATAATTCGAAAAACTTGCATGTAAAGGGTAGTCTGGTTTGGGAGATTTGCTTGAAAATATTCGTGTCACATCTTTGTAAAGTACTGAGCCTAAATACCAAGTTTGATATTTGTTCGACTTTTCGTTTTTGAGTTATGCTGTTCACAAACACACATACACACACCCAAACATACACATTCTAAAAATGCTTTTTTTATTCAAGGGACCTCAAAACATGTATTCGGTGAAATCTCGGTATCGATTTTTTGGGCGAAATACGATACTTCCCCTACCTACTATACCTAGTAGGTAAAGTAATTATCTTCTTATAGGTTTTCAAAAAAAATAAAATCTGAGTTATACACAATCCAATAGTGGTTTTTGCCTTTAGGCCATTTATATACCCAAAAGCATGGACATACGCATGCTTGTGCAATAGGGCGCCAAGCTTTCAAATTTCATTCTTTGGTAAACTTCTTTTCTTAAATAGTGATTTT